>OX297854.1:143575318-148575318 GCA_946477585.1 Cheilosia urbana
TCCCAATTTTGAGTTTCTGTAAATGTATCAGAATAAGTACATTGTCTTACCATTAATATAATTACCATGCATGTAGTACGTAGGCTGCCGTTTAGATTACTTTTTGGTTTAGCAATAAATGTGACCTAAATTAAATAGATTGCTAAAGTATTTCAATTTATGAAGTTCGCTTTTTTAACTCATTTCCCATTAACCGATTTGTGAGTGGACGCCGTTGAGGACCGCCCGCAGGGATATCCAAGTATGGGAGACTGTCGTGGAAAATTAGTCAGTCTCAAACCAGGTTTGAATCGATCGAATATGTTCCTAGGTTCTCAAGAGCCAGTTATCTGTTGAAAAGGATGTATATCCGGGCACCGTAAATGCACATCTCACAATTGAACAAATTCATCTAGAATTCCCTTTTGAAAAGAGCCACATAGACACCGGTAACTAAAACCCCGCTGCTGCTCAAAATAATGGAGGGAATTTACCTCCCTGAAGACCGTGGGCAACCCTAAGTGACTTTAACTGGCTTTTGTGCGTCGCCGTAAAACAGTTTTATGCTTCTGTTTAAATATTCACAAATGATTAAACCAATTAAGATCCCTAAAACTTACATCTGTTCCTTTAAATGCTAAATGTCATATTTTTGTTTTAATGAGATAGAAAAAAAAAGCCCCAAAACATCATCAAAGGTTAACTTTGGCATGCAAATTCTATTATAAACAATACAAGGGCAACAATTAAGTTTCGCAGTCGAAGTAGTCAACCTACCTACAATTCCATTAGAAATTTGGAATTTAAAATACTTAAAAACGTGTTTCCTTGCTAACTACCTAGAACCGCGAGCTCCTGTCTTTACCCACAAACTCATCTGAGCACCATAATATCCCAGATGGGGAAAGCGCCTTCTCATGGTTGGAGCTGTAGCAGAATGGCGCTGAAAATCAATGTGTTGACAATGGTTTCAATTGACAACTTTCCCTGTGAATAAAACAATATTAAGTAACAAGGGTCAGGACTTTCCATCTTGTTTTTTTTTAAAAGGTCTTTATCATGCTCACCTTGCTTTTATCTGACAAAAGTATTTCCTTCTGCAGTAGATATTTCTGTAGGATTTAAGTAAGTCGTTTTAAAAACTCAGAAGTGTAATGCTGGACTGTAAATCTATAAACTTTTATACCATTTCCAAGTAGGTACTCAAAAAGGGTTATGTTTCAAATTTGGCGTCATTATATAGTATGTAGTTATTGTGGTGAATCAGGCACTTAGTGAATCAGACACCTAGGAATTGTGGTGAATCGGGCACTCGGTTTCCCTCCAAGTTCCACTTCCAATTGGAGACTGGAATCTGTCGTTAGTTAATTCTAGAACCATCTAGAGAAGAATGGAATATACATCTGGAATATATCTACTTCTGGAATATTCGCTGATAGGTGGCAGCGCGGATATAAAAGGGGCGCGTTGACAACAGAGATGGGCAGTTGATTTTTTAACCAGCGATTGTTGAGTTCGAAAGAGTAATCGGTTGTGAGATAAATAAGTGTAAAGTAATACAGTGAATAAAGCGATTGGATTGAAACGTTTAAGAATTGATTTAAGTGATATTGTCGTGGTACTAAATAAGTGATTAAGTAGAAATTGTGAATAAAGTGATTTTATTAGAAAAGTTGAACAGAATAGTGTTTTATCTTTTCGAATCCCAGCCTGAATGTAACATTATAAACCTCGTTATAAAGAAATCACGATTTCGTCTATGTGACGAACGACCTACCCTCACCATGGCACACCTGCTCTCTTGCAAGAAAGTTAGCCTAATCTGCAAATACACAAACGACCACCAACTCTCCTACCTTCTATCCAACATCAATCTAAAAAACATAAACGACGAGTCGCGACGTAAAATTATAAAGTTATTTATCATTTTAAACTCGAAGAGTCATTCACGTCTATCACAGAATCCGTCGTACTCGGAATTTTGCTACGAACCCCGAAAGAACTGTTACAGAATCCGTCGTTAGGGACATTTTTTGCTTTCGAAATTTGTAGAACGTGGTATATTCAGTGATACCACTTCCTACGAATTTCAAAATTTTCCTACGACGTATTCTGTAACAGTTCTTTAAAGGGTATGCGCTGCGGAGAATTTTCCGTTCCAATGGTTCGCTAGACGACGCAATATCTTCTTCGCTTGCCATGCCAATAATGGAATACGTACAAAGATGACATCGCAGGAAATATTTTGCATGGCTTTGGAATTTGGAATTCCCAATGAATGAAGAAAGACATCAACAATGATTGAAGATTTGTGTTAGCTTATGAGCGGCAAACTATTGACTGAAATTCATATACCAGCGCCAAATTGTCAAACTAGAGATGTATTGCATTTTGAATTGGAACGCGAGCATACTTACGACACGTCAACTTTGCAACAACAAGTTCAAACAAATGTTCCACTGTTGAATGAACTGCAGAAGAGTGCGAATGATCATCTGATGAAGCCTGTCGCTGATGGAAAGGGTGGACTATTTTTTCTTGAGGAGCCCGGCGGAACTGGGAAAACGTTTCTGATATCATTGATATGGTGCCGTGATATAAGACCAAGCGTCATAAGGCCAAATCTCGAAATTTGGTCTGTCGTCGCTTTGTGAAAGTACAAATTCCATGTTGGAAGGGTAACGATTCGCGCGCGGTAGGTGTTGTTTTCCAAGAAATCTGTTGACATAGCCTGCTCAGAACGGTTAATGAGTAGTATATACGTATCAGGTAAGCAAAATCTAATATGCAATCGAAAGTGTCATGAAGCCAAATTGGCCTTATGAAGCTTTCTCAAAGTGTGTATTATTACAAATGCTAGAATTTGGCCTTATGACGTTTGGCCTTATATCACGGCACCCATTGATAGTAGCAGCAATATGTGTTCAGTGGAATAGCGTTTGCTCTCGCATCTACCGAAATTGCTGCACCACTGTTGGAACTTGGAAGGTGTAAGAATGGCACATTTAGCACTGAAGCTTCCGTTAAACCTGCAAATTAAAGAACATTTTGTATGGCTACATTTAAAAGCAATCAGCCATGGCAAAAGTGTTGCAAAATTGTAAATTGATCATATGGCATGAGACACAAACGATCATTAGAAGCACTTGATCGAACATTAAAAGATTTGCGGAACAATAATCATCGCTTTGGTGGCGTAATGATACTGAAGGTGGGTGACTTTTGGGGTCAGATTATGTAAGGCGAAACGATCGAACGAATGATTTGCCCTATGTTACACAAGCAAACTTCTTCGTGCACACGAAAACGCTTGAACGTTTCGCCTTTCAGAATCTGACCCCTGATGTCTGATGTCACTTTCCATGATTCCGAAATCAACGGCGGCGGGTGAATTAAACGCATGTCTCAAGTCATCGTATTTGTGGCGATACGTTCAATCCATTCCATTGAGTATGCATATGCGAGTGTGCCTGCAACAGGAAACAGGATAGAACCGCAGAAGTTTCCTTCTGTCTAACGGATCTGTGCGGTATAAATCTGGAAATGTTATGCTTTTCACACGACCACCTATATGTGGAGTGTTCCCGACTTGGGGATACGATCGGGACTCTTCATTTACGCTCCGGAGTATAAAACAACAAATTTTGTTCAACATGTAGGTAGCCTTAAATTAAATACAATCATTGTATTCTTTTTTTTAGATCTCAATATAAAATGAATATAATTCAATGAAATAAATACTTGATTTTATTCTATTTTCGCCAAATATTAGACGGGACGAAGTCCGTCGCAAGTCATTTATATATTTACATTCGATTCTTTTATGTACATCTGCTTAAAAAAATTGTTTACTCATTTTTGTCACGTATCACATTGTTTACCATTACAATGGTGTCGAGAATATTCCATCAAATGTATGTTGAAAAGGTTAATCCATTTTTTCAAGCTTAGGCGTTAGTAACTGAAAGCCATTACATTCATCGATTACCACCGGTGGTTGTAGTTTTTCTTCTATTCTCACACTCCCATCACTAGGCTTTGCAATATTTCCATTTTCCGACATTTGTACTTTAGTTAATGAAGAAAGTGCGGCCAATAGTTTATCGGCTATTGATTTTTCGAACTCCAGCCGCTGACGTTCGAGCTCCAAGCGCTGTCTCTGAATTTCATTATTTTCAGTTTGCATCAGTATCAGCTTGTTGAATAAGAGTTCCATGCCTAAAAAAATAAAAAGCAATGATAAAGAAAATTGTGATCTGTTTGTAACAAACAAGGACGCCCGTTGGGCGCCATTTGTTTGTTTGTTATTGTAGCTGAAATTTCAACGCTTGAATTGAATTGAATAATTGCAGAAGTGGAGACACTCAACAACAAATTGTGTAAGCTATTTTCATATTAAATTCATTCTTAACGAGATCACTTAATTTAATTATAAGAAACAAGTAGATTATTACCTGGATCTTTGTTGGTATTGCCTTCTTCTTTTCTCGTTGGCTTAGGTGTTTCTGCTACATTATTCTTCAATACCGCTGAGTCCAATGTGTTCGGTTTAAGTGTGTTACTATTTGAAATGAGGTTAGAGCTTGTGAATGTACTCTCTTTGCCAGCAACAGCATGTGTTGTCTTTCCATTTTGAAACGCGTTCACAAGAAGCACCTTCATTCTTCCGTCAGCGGTAGAAGTAACGATTCCGGTTTGTGGTTGTGTATTCGATTGAGTGCAAATTATCCTCTGCTGAGGCGTTTGTCGGAGTTGTATTTGCTGGGGCATCCCTTTATTTTGATGCATCAAAAAATTTGTCGGTACTATGGATATCTTTCCCTGACCTGGCATCGGGTTCGGCTGCTTGGCAAATACAATTGATTGAGTCATTCCAGTGGAGGTTAGTGAGGGCGATGTATGTAGCATGGTGTTGTGGTTGCCATTGACAAGTGTACGAGGTAATGCATTTGTGTTGCCATTCGATATTTGAACATAATCAGCTAGTTTCGGTGTCATACTTTCTGGAATTGTCTTTCTATAAAATACAAAAATATGCAAAAGATAAATCGGATTGTTCGCATTTATATTTCTTTTATAGTAAATATCAGTTCACAATAGTTTCAACGATACTTTGACATTTCTCTGTTTAACAGAATCGACGTACACCTTTTTACAACTACAATTGAAGTCATTACCTACTCTACTCGAAAAACGCCTTAATCAGTCAACATTAATGTTTAGCAAATTGGAAAAAAAAATTGGGCAACAGCTCTAGTCTCTAGCAATTACAAGGACTATACCTACTCTGCTTGAGAGTTTTGAGATTTCCTCTAGCAATTTATCATAAGTGGACGTGACTTGACATCTGCTGCTTATCTTGAATGTTCGGAGATGTTTTTTTTATGAATTTGCGGGAAAATTACTTTCGCCATTCAGTTTTAAAAGCTTCTTCTATCAAATTTCATTCAAACTATTTCTATTCGGGCTTCTTCATACAATTCGCTCCCAGATCTCATGACCCCAATTTTAAAATTCCACATAGGATAATTCGTATACCTACACGCAACCGCCTAAAATTTTCGCATAACAAAAAAAAATTGGTATTTTTTTTTCTCACCTGATTCACCTCTCGAATGAGGTAGAATTTTACAGGACGTCAAGTAAGGCCCTAGTCATACGTAAAATGCAACCGAAAAAGTTGGACAGTATGAAAAACAGTTTTGTTTTTCGTTTAGGCGGTCATAGCGAAAAATCTGTCAGAAAAATGTTTCCCTGCGAAAACAATTACAACAAACCCACCACCGCACCGATTGGAATCCATAAAAAAAAATCCTGACAGATGGAACAGTATAAAAATTAAATATTTCACTGGAATGATTCTTCTTTGTGGAATTGACTGGGAAAAATATCGGAAAAAGTTTTTCTCAAGCAAAATTGAATTAACTACTAACTTTATAATTCATTAGCAACATTTTAAGACCAAGATTGAGTTCAACCATAAGGTGCAAAAAAAGAAAATTGTATGGTTTCGTTTTGCGTAAACACTCGAAAACTTCATTGAAAATAGAAGTTTTCCCATACATAATCATTTCAGTTTTCAAAACGAGTCATTTAAAAGTCGTTTTTCACGAAAACACCACGAAAACGACTTCCAATCGTTGGGTTGTTTAAACAAACACACATTTGCAAAATTTAGCAAATTCAGTAGAACAGCTGACCGAACAGAAGTCCCAACTCGGATTTTCCATACTTAATTGATGGACTAATATTATTTTTAAATGGTCTGAATTAATTTTATTTGTTAATGAATGCGATCGAAATTTGTAACCACAATAGTTTACACAGAAATTTCACGAATAGTGCCTCCCTGCCTCACAGTTGATTGAAACGTCAAACAAAAACAAGTTGGTATTGGGTGTGATTGCATCGAGGAGTTTTCGACGAAAAGACGGTTTTCGGTTTGTTGTGAATAGGGTATAACAGTCCAAGAGAAATTCTCGTATGCGGATTTCCAGAATTGCAAATTTCAGTTTTTCGCATCGCATCGGAGATTTTGACAGATAAACGTTTGCGAGCATTTTTGAGAATTGGGGTCCAGATTTTGTGTGTCTAATCGAACATAAAAAGGTCACCTGCTCTTTTTTTTATTGATATTCGTGCGATTGGAATATGCGTAGTCTTGGACACTTTTCTAAGCGTTTTGTATTCATTAAATTTAGATTAAATTTTATATTAAAACATTCTATGACTTTTAAGCATTTGTACATCAATAATTAACGAACATAGATCCATCCGATGCAATGCGCTTCTTTGTAGTTGAAAAATTGCACGAAAATGTAAACAAGCTCCACTATCTGTCAACCTCAAACGCACTGAAGTAACTCTGAGAAAAGTATATCCACATCCAGATTCGCAAAAGTGCTCTGAAATCGGAAATAGATTGCTCTTTTTCGTACCAATCGAACACAATAAGTGACCCAGAGAAAAAAAGTGCTCTGTTGGTGCCCAATCCAATCGAATACCACATTACTGTCTGTTCAATCAAATATGTAGGTACCACATTAGAAATTTTGAAATTAAATTAAATTAAATTAGACTGACAACTGACTTCTAGTTAGGTACGAACAAAGTTATTAACAACACATAGTTCATGTCCTCCGGTAGTTGCAACAAAACACACGGATTTACAAAAACCCAGCTGAATACATTTGCTTAGCTACACCTTCAATTTTAGTAACCGTCATCCTTTGCTAATCACGTACGCACAAATAAAATACACACCTATAGAATAATCACAATCCCACTCAAGGTAAAAATCAATTTCAATTTCCAAAAATATTAATGTCCCTCTTTCCTTTCAAAATTTGACCTTCGATAAACAAAATTCACACTGTTCGCTTACGTGTCATCATCAGGGGTGAGAATCTGCACATCATCATCGTCATCATCCAAAGATTCCTCCTTTGGAATAATCAAAGGAATCTCGTCGGTATCAGTATTATTTCTGTCTGAGCAGTCTTCTTCTTTGATTTTTAAGGGATTGTCCTCATTTTCCGACAGGTGCTCATCATAGCTCGGGCTCTCGTCAATTACCATTTCATCCTCGGAGCCATTGCTGGACTCACTAACAGTCTCCTCCGAGTTTGGTGCACTTGCATTGGTTGATTCAGCGGCTGCCTTGAGTCTGTCTCTCTCCTCTTGTTCGACTTCTAATTGATACTTCAATGAGGGTTTTGGTATCTCATTTGGACGAACACTGAATATCGAACGAGTCATAATTTCGTCCATTGCTGTGAAATGCTTCCACGTTGCGCTTTTAATAATCCCCAATTCGATGTCCCTTTTCAAGCGATTGTAGAAACATTTCAAATTCTTTATGCGCGTATTAATCTCCTCCGGAGATCTGCTATAGCCATATTCGTTCATTTTCTCTGTCAACTTAACAATGACAGCGTGTTTTCTGTGTGTGGTTATGAGAGTCCTTTGTACCGTGGGATCACCCCAAAGTGATATGAGCAATTTTGTCTCTTCGGTATCGAAATTGGGGTGGCGGCCTGGGTCCTTCTTAGATGCACCCATCAATGCGCGACTGTTAGATATCCACCGTTCACCTTTGCGTTTCAACTTGAGTCGCTTCATTGTTTATTTTTTTTTTCCGCTCCCAATGTGCGAGTGACAAAGCCAAACCGGAGATTTATAAAAAAAAAAAAATGGAAAAATCGATATCAACTGCTACTTATTTTTACACAGCTTTTACACTTTCCGTTTTGGGAATGGAATACAGCGCAGGGTTGAAATGTACCCCGTGGAGATTGTAAATGGCTTAAATACAAATCGGTTGCCTTTAGTTTAGATTGCGAGTCTCAGAAGAGTAACTGTTTTTTTTAAGCGGTTTGTATTTTCGTTCGCGTTTTAATATTATCCGTCCACTGCCAAGTCTCAACGTACAATGAACACGTTTAAACAGCCAGCCTATTATCCTTGCTGTGCGCATAGCATTTGAATGCACATGTGCGGTAGAGAGTTTCCAACTCAAACGCACTTAGGTATTTACTTTAATGATGTATTAGGGCGCATGCTTTTACTCTCGATTGGGAATCATTTGAGTTGAGCATATAACTAGTTATGTAGCTAGGCATACACAGCAGACAGTCAGACACCCTTCTTGTTGGTTTTGCTTTTTTTTTCATGGCAAGCTGAAGGGTAGTTATTCAATGTAGGGAAAACTATTTCATATTGTTGTAGAATGCGCAGGATTAGGTAGGCATTGAAGCGATTCGATTGCTGTTTCGTTGGTCGTTTTTCTAACTTTATTTGAATCAGTAGTCGACTGTATGGAGGGTGAAATTATAAGGAATTATTTGCAAGTTATTTCTGAAGGGTTGCAGTAGCAGTAGCAAGTGATTTTAACATTGTGGTATCAGAACTAGCTGCCAGATATGTCTAAATAAAGAACACATTTGTATGTACAGGGTGTTTCTTGTAAAAAGGCGTTAATTCGCCGGGTGTATGAATATTGGGTTCAGAGAACTAGGTATAGGCTATAGGTAGTGAAAATGGGATATGAAGGTGCGTCTAGGAGTCTTGTTTTCTCTTAATAAAATGCTTCTGACCGTCCCTTACTTAAAATGAAAGAAAACATATTTTAAAAACAACTGCAACACATACAATACAGTACTATGTCATTTTTGAAAGCCAGGAACCTATTATTTAAAATTACTTTCAAACCAAGTTATAATAGTTTTTGAAAAAAATACTCTCAAATTTTTAATGATGATTTTTCCAAAAAAGACACTAAATTTGTTTCCAGCATCTACTGCCTCTTGTAATTTTCGGAGTGAAATTTACGTGAAAAAAATTATTTCCAGTAGGTACACATTTTTGAAATCAGCTAAAGGATACAAAAGTTTTTTTTTTCCTTTAGCACTTCCTTGTGTTTCATGCTTTACAAAAAAAAAAAAATAAAAAACGGAATAATCTTAATCACCCACAATGGAGGAGACTGACTGGGTAGCTGTCACTGTCAAAAATTTAAACTGTCAATGTTTTTGTTGGTATTTTTTTTTATATATAAATTTAGGGATATTAAATGCCTATGTGCACTCCAGCGGATTTTTTTATAACTGTCTAACCCGCACAAGTGCCTATCAAAACGGGGCATTTAAGTTGAGGCACTTATGCGGGTTTTACTGTAACCCCAAATATGTTCGATTTACTACAAAAAAGTTGGAAAATAAATAATTGCCCATTCATCACAACCATTTTGTTTTATAGGAACGCCGAATTTCGCTTACCATCGCTATAAAAATATCAAAGTGCGGAGCTTTCCTAAATTCCTACCACGTTAACAAGATGGCTGACCAAAATTCGTGTCACGTTTATTAGCATTTACTGCGGACAAACGGATCTATCTGTCCAGTTTCGTGCAAAAATGTGCGTATGCGTAATGTTGTAAATGCAATAGGTATAAAGCAAAGCAGAAACTTATACATTTTTTTTATAGTATTTTTTATTGTTCAGTTCCAAGAATTCGCAATGGCAAAATTCACGGCTGCCAACTTCAAACATAACTTCGGACAAATATACCTAAAGAATGGGACGGAGAAATCAACATTGGGACAAAGATTTAATTTTCCAACTGAAATAACAAATTTTAAAAATTTTATAAATTGCACACCCAACTCGTATTTTAGTACACTTCAAAACGTATTACCTAAAAATAACCTAAAAAAATATTTTATCACATAACCAAGGTTAATTGTGTACGTTCTGAACATAACCGTATTTTTTTTAGTTATTTGTTGAATTAATTTTCTTTTTTATAAATGAAGTTTGGGACTGAAAAATTGTCGGGAAGGTCAAAGGGCAAAGAAACATTAGGAAAGACGAAGACTTTGTCCCAAATGTACCGTGTTGGCAACCGTTGCAACATTTTCCATATAAAATTACCCATTGTGACCTACAAAAATATTTAGAATGTGATTTTTAACATTAATATCTATTAGTAAGACTTATTACTGTAGAAAAATCCCACGCTCCCTTATATATTTAAAATATGTTTCTACCTACCCAGATCTTTATACTACTCTGCAATACTCTAAACTCTAAAGTAGATATCCTTATATAGGTAATATCTCCCAGAATTTACTTAGTATTTCGGATCAACCTGTGAATTAACCAAAACAATCTCGATAGAGGTAATAGCAATTTGGAAAAATCGATAGGTACAACTTACTCCTAATTAGCAGTACTTATTCTATTTACTTACACATGCATATTATGTACTTTGCAAGTCGCGTGTTATATACATATATCTATATATATATCTATATGGATATCACCTGTCCGAATTGGAAATATCATCCCTCTCATGCGCATTGTCATTCGCCGTACATGCGTTCTTTATACAGTGTTTCGACGCATGCGCTTTATTAGCCTTTGAATTGAGTTTTGTGTCGATGAAGGAGTTAAATCATTACGATTTACGCTACCCACCATCAATATGTAATCTTAAGTGTATTGATGTAACAGTGTAAAAAACGTGTGAGTCAAATCCCACTTTAGACAATAACATTTGGTCTGTATCGCATACTATCTAAAACAGGGATGCGCAAAAGAAAAACTAACGTTCAAGCTAAAAAACTGACTGCTGCAGCCTTACTTTAAGGGTGAACGTTTTTTTTTTCTTTGCTAGCATGCGGAAATTCTTCAAAAGCACATCAACCCTTTTATAGAAGTGGTGCAAATTCAAAGTAAAAAAAGTTGAACATTGCAGTTAAACGAGATTTACAATATGAACTTCGCTGGCTTAAAGTCGTTATACATAACGGCATAAATGTGTGTATTACTTCATTTAGCAGGCCTTCCACACAATATTGGAAAAAGGAAGTCACTAGTGCGCGCACCAAACCAACTTCTTATGTGCATGAGTACTAATGAGTTACTCGTATTGATGTCAAGAAACTACGATTTCTCTCTCGTCATCCTAAGGCGCATGTCCTTCATTTGAAATGAGAGCAACGCGCTAAGAAAATGTCAATATTGATTATTAAAACACAGAAATATCTTGCGCTAAAATAAGCGTCATGAATTTATATATATTTTTTTTATTTAGGCCATATTAACTTTGGACGTTCTTATGGATTTTACTTCTACGATAATTATGTTACATTTGTGAGGAAGTTTTTTTGGAATACCTATATTATATAATACTCGTAGGTAGTCTAACCGAGTAAGCTTAAATTATAAGTTCAAAGTTAAACGCAAAAAAAAAGTATGGATCCAGAAGAGCTGCGCAATAAATAAGGCGACTTTATGTCGACATTGGAAACAAACGTTCACAAAAAGTATGTATATGTATAGTTTACGCAATGTAATTGTACATTTACAGTCCTCTAAAATGCATAAACTATGTTTCTTACAAGCGGTTTGTTCTTTTATGAGTGGTCATATTCAAAAACCTAGTCATCTTGAGTCGACTTGATTGGTCTGGATTAGATGTAACCTGAACGCAAAACGTCACTTCTTCTATGTCATATATGCGAACTGTCAACTAAGTACTCAGTCACGAATTTCTTGACTAGATTCGTCTTGAAAACAAACTTCTTAAAATTACATAAAACAGCTGTGCAAAGTATATTCGTATTGTGGCATTATATGTGTAAATCTGAAATAATTTCGAGATCTGGAAAAACTGATCCAAATCAAAAAAATGATTGATTTTTTTGCCAATGGAACATAAAAAGTGATTTATAGTACATTTACACCGCACTTAAATAGTTCATCGTTTCGCTATATATATCAGTTGAACTTTATTGCTGCATTTGTAAGTTAGTCAAATCGAACAAATCTGTTTACAAATTCTATTAGACATTTAAGGTTCGTTCGTGTACGTTTAGCATAGAAAAATGAAAAATGTCAAATCTCAAAAATCGAGAGAGAAATGTCTCAATTTCAAGAGAAGTACCTGGCCGGTTTTCTTACAAAAAGCTTAAGAAATGTCATTTTGACATTATCGTCAAATAAACAAACGTTCTACTTAATTGCAGCATCTACAAAATAATTGTAGTAGAATTGAATTTTGTATAAGCTAAATACCTATTAAGCTTACAATTTTGAATGCGCTGATATGTTCTAGGAAAACATTCAATTAAAACTTATTCCTCCGACATCGTTGAAGACGAATTTAAATAGAGTTTTACTTGTCAAACTTTTGAACTGTCAGTTAGTTGTCAGTTTTCATTTTTCAGTAATTCGGTGAGTAGAAAATTACGAGAAAATGAAAAGAGGGGAAATGGATTTCTCTCTATTTTTTTTTTTTCAATTTTCTCAGTACGTGGTCGCATTCGCACAGTTTCTTAGCAAATTTTAAATAATTTTACGTTTAAAAAAGTACTCGAACGAATCGTTAATGAATAATTTTCAGACCGCTCGCACAAAAAAAAAAAGAAGTCAACAAATCAATCAATCATTTCAGTGTATTAAAATTTTAAATATAGAACAAAAAGTTATAAACAAAGAAGAAGGTAGTGGTTGTCTAAGTATTACTTTATTCAAGGATAAACCACTTCTGATTTCTAAACTAAAAGATCAATTCTGACACTAGCTGTCATTTGAAATTTTGAAGTTTCAGTGGGAACGCAAAATTGGATTTCGGAATTTTTTTTCCCGGAATGTTGAATTTAGGTGCGGTATAAGTGTACCATTAGATCAACAAAATTGGTGCGACTGTATTCAACAGTCCCGAAATATGTGTAAACACCGTGCGTGCGGTATGTGTGTGGCTTGATATACGTCATTGAGAAAAGAGGGAATTGTAAAATAACCATATTCTTGATATATTATGAAATAACAATAATTTATTCGTTCTGTGCTAGTTTCGGTAGAATGACATCAACTGTTACACAGTAAATGAAAGTGTCATTGGAATTTCATTCGGCTTGCATTGCATATTGTAGAGGTGCTGGTCTACGACATTTTTGTTGCTGTCCAGCTGTGATTTCTGCGTTCCTGGTAATTCACGAACGATTTGGCACTGAATTTCCTCGAGATGTCCGTCACAGGGAAGAAATGTGAGACCATCATATATGAAAAAACATGCTTTATTTCACATCAATAAAAAGCTGAAATTAATATGCTCCAGCTCATAAATGCATGCAATGATAAAAACGTATGCAATGATAAAATGTATGCAATGAAAACATGCTTTATTTCACATCAACAAAAAGCTGAAATTAATATGCCCCAGCTCATAAATGTATGCAATGATAAAACACAGTGACGCATTTCCGTCCCCGCAAGTTGAATGGGTGGAATTACTCCATCAGATTCCAACAACGCGCGCTTAGATGTTTACACATCAAAAAGATTGATTTCTTGTCCCAATGGAAAACCACATAAGATACATCAAGTCAGGCAGCTTTCAGGCTTACTAAACTATAACTTGAACGTCCCCACTGTTTCTTATATCCGTCGTGGACTATTAGAGTAGGATCAGTTGACACCTTTCGATTACGGCTCAAGTTATAAATAGCTACCTAAGCATGGTTGGCAATTCCTCATCTTTTTTTTTACACAATTTGGTAAATTATTTAGGCAATTTTTATATCGTTTTGGTAACTCTTTGTACGAAAGTAATTGTTGAAGCAACGAGTCCATATGGGAGACAAGGAAACAGCGCTAAAGGATCATGGGGAAAATCCCTATTTGTGAGAATTTCGACGTCGAAAGGGACAAATCTAAAAAGTAATAACCACCAACTATGATTTCTGTTTTTTATATTTTAGTTATTTATTTCATTTCAATAGTATAAAACTAACGAATGCAACTTTAAAGGGACGAAAGCCAGCTGATTGCATTAAAAACTGGGTTCTCGTCTTTCAAGGAAATTCCAACCGCCACCTTTATATACTTTTTTTTTGTCAACATCACGCCCGACAACAAATGATTCTTTAACTTAACATTTGAAATAACATAACTAAGAAACTTCGAAAACTACACTTACTTTAAGGAAAATTTTACTTTCTGTGGAAAAAGAGAAGAAAAAAAATGAGTTGATTGCAGGAAAAAAGGGAATTTTTGGCTTGATTCATGGGATTTTGCTAAAAAATACCTTCAGTATTTGACACAAGCATTGTTTATAACGACTATGTTTATATACAATGACATAAGGTCTAGATTCCTATAGCTTATACATATACAAGCTGGTACAAATGTCATCTGAGAATGCTATAATTGTTTTAAATGGCAGCAAATGTCAATTATACTTTGACAGGTACATACTACAGGTCTAGAAGACATAAATAAAGTCGTTTTCGATTTGGCTTTTCAGATTTTGACCTGAAATTTCAGATTTCTGCTGTCAAATCGAACATGAAATGCGAATTTTATTTGTTCTTGTGTGTATATTGAGTCTTTTTCACTTGCACTGGAAATCCATTTCAATTGATTTTCACATAAAAACTCGCTCCCATACGCGCAAAATGAATAATTCAGCTAGAAAGCATTCCTTCAAACGATAATCAATTCGTAACCGACAGTTGTCTGTCATAATCATTGGTGCTAGTGAAATTATGTGCTAAAACTGAGAAAAAATCGGTATTTCTGAAAAGTGCCTCAGATTAAGAAAACGAAAAGCAATCTCGACAAAAAAAAAATATTTTTTTTTCTCAGAAAAATATATCACTTCACTTTAACTTAAAAAGCGCAGAATAATTATATAGATTTTTTGTTTGCGAAATAATTCGTCGGTGCTAGCGGCGCAGCGTGAATTTCAGCGCAAATTTTCCGATCGGTAAATATTTATTTGTTTATTTATTATATATATAGCTAGTTGTTGACACTTTTTTTTTCTTAATTGTAGCTTTTTTGTTTACTTTACTATGAAAATTTAAGCTTGACGGCGGCGCGTGCTTCTTTGTTAATCCGCTGTAAAACAGTAGCGCTTATGCTGTGTTGGGACATATTTTCTTGCAGAAGTAGGTATATGAAAATAACATTTTACTAGCTGTCCATATTTAGTAAGTATGTCTATGAATTATATATTTTCAATTCAAAAAGGCTATACAAAACGATAATTGGAGATAATTTCGTGTGTGCAGCAACCCATATCTGCGTTTTTTTTTTCGCTGTTATTAAAAAAGACTCAAATTGAAAAAAGAACCCATTTTCAAAATAGGTTCCTTAAATGTTACTAAGAAACTTTCGACGAGACCTTAAAGACGATGAAATTTCTTACACCGAATGCATCACATCAAACGACTGCACCAATATTCAATTGCAACCAACAGGTTACTTCAGCAAACAGGGGAAAATGCAAGCATAGTCCCGATTTGAGAATTTATATTCCAAACGAAGACGAACGAAATTTCACATAGAACGACACATATTGTCTAGGATTTCAGCAGATAGTCCGCTTTACTTCGCTGAGATAACCATTGTACTTCAATTGTACTTGGACTAAATTAATTAGAATTCCTAATCCTATTTTTTGGCCAAGTCTAGAGGTAGCCAAGCAGCCCACCCTTTCTCACACAAATTCGAGGTATATTCTTATTCCAAAAGTGAATCAACTGTTAACTTAGTAAACGAGGCAAATTCCCAAACATTTGCAAAAAATACCTCCATCCATCACATAATTACAAAATTAAAAACCATAACTCACACTTTATTGACAGTTTCATCCAGTTCGTCGTCGACGTCGACAGGCTCGTTCTTTGGAATTAGTAAAGGTGTTTCCAGAATTTCAAAATCATCGTCAAACTCCTCCTTAATCGAAACTAGTGAATTGTCAGCGGTTTTCGAGCAATCCGCCACCACACTCTCATTGGTATCGATATGCGCTTCAATATTTTCAATAATATCGTCAATGTCGGCAGATGAAGACGACTCATCTGCCTTGGAGAATGCTTCTGCCAATCTCTTTCGCTCCTCCTGGTCCAGTTCCAATTGGTATTTCAGTGAGGGTTTTGGCACCTCATTTGGACGCACACTAAACACAGACCGGGTCATGATTTCATCCATCACTTCGAAGTGTTTCCACGAGGTTTTGTTGCACACGCCCGTTTCAATGTCCTTTTTCAGACGATTATAAAAACATTTCAGATTCTTTATACGAGTGTTGACCTCTTCCATGGATCGACTGTATCCATATTCGCGCATTTTCTCTGCCAGTCTATTTATGACAGCATTTTTCCTATGACTTGTTATGAGAGTCTTTTGAACCGATGGATCACCCCAAAGTGATATGAGCAGCCTTGTCTCTTCTGTATCGAAATTGGGATTGCGACCGGGGTCCTTTCTGGACGGTCCCATCAGCACTCGACTATTTGACACCCATTTATCGCGTCGTTGTTTAGCTTTTAAACGTCTCATCACTGTTTAGTATTATAAATTTAATATTCCCACTGGAATGCAAAAACGTTTGGAAAAATCGATAGCACCGAGGTGAAAGTGAAAAAACAAATGTGTCACAGGGAAGCTAGGTACTTCACTCGTTCGTATGAAATGGGGGGAAAAAAAATAATTCTAAGTTGAACCGCGAACGATTTGATTAACACTGGAATGTAGAAAAACCGTCTCTAAACTAACTAAACAAGTATGTGCTCTACGTCTTGAGTAAATGAGTTTTCACTTTCGGAAATGCATCCCCGTTACGTGATGCGCAGAGCCTTTGAATACACATGCGCTCGTCACAATGAAAAACTTAACTTTTTCACTGCTGCACGTCATCACGCATGTCTCTTGTCCTGACGATTTCTTATTGAGCCTGATACGGGGACAGCGCACTACCATGTTGAGGTTATGGATTCGGGCTGTTAGAATGCAATACCGGTTGGCTGTGCGTTGCAATAACAAATTAATTCAAATTAAAAGAAGGACATGCGCAAAACCAGCAAACTACGCAGCTTATCCAATTCCAGTTCAACTCAAAACCAGAGACAATACTTGTATTGTCTCTGCTCAAAACTGTGTACGAGGAGTGAAAAAATCCTATACCTATATCAATAAACATGATGGCTGCTAGGACTATATTATTATTTTGGCGGCAGATGTTGATGTTCAAGGTGGTGGTAGTTTTCACTGCGAATAGTGTACTTGGTATAAAATATTACAGTAGGGGTAGGAAACGTAGTGCACAGAATACACTATCACTACTCGTTTGTCGTTTTACCTGCGTACTTAGTGACGCAAAACAGCATTTCCGTATTTAAATTTTATGGGAATTGTCAACTAAAATATGAAATGAATTGAATATGGTTAACTAATTTAGGTTGGCAAATCTCGCAAAAACCCAAATTCCAACTTAGGCTTTTTTCCATTGCGGCACTTCTCGCGAACGTCTGACAAATATCCGAGAGTATAATTTTCTTGAAAGGGCTTCTCAATTAGCCCTTTGGAGTTTGCGCAAAATTGTAGATCCCTTCCATTCGTTCCAAAAATTAAAAACTCACACAAAATGAATGGTTGTGAGAAGCTAGGCCTAGGGTCCCTCCGGATCTGTTGAGCCAACTATTTATTTTTATTTTTTAGGTATTTTAATTGAACTTGGCAACTCCGTCTTTCATTATATTACTTTAAAGAAGTTATTTTATTTTTATTTTTAAAGTTTATCAGGAATGGAGCAGATCTATCAAGTATAAACTATTAATTTCGTTAATTCACCCGAGGCAAAATTAAAG
Source organism: Cheilosia urbana (assembly GCA_946477585.1). Taxonomy (NCBI): domain Eukaryota; kingdom Metazoa; phylum Arthropoda; class Insecta; order Diptera; family Syrphidae; genus Cheilosia; species Cheilosia urbana. Next base: position 143,593,459 of record OX297854.1, read on the forward strand.
AATCTAGTACTTTTTACAGCAAATATGCTATTTAGCTGGGTTTCATCATGGGCAAAGGGGGAAAACCGAACAAAATTTTGGACGCCCAGGTATTAAGCTTCGTAATCCAAAATGTCATACGTGTGTCATTTTATTTACTCTTTCAAAAAACTATTTAACTAACGAGCCCTTTGAACTTGAAACTTTGCACGCTGTGGAGACATTAAATGGCTATTTTCCATTCATCCGCCACATCTCGTAGTAATTGCCAGGTAAAACTAAAATTGTATAATGTGTACATGTGATATAGGACTGTTAATTTAAAAGAAGGAAACTTGTGTGCAAGATAGAATTTAAAAATTGTCAGTTTGTTTTTGACCAGCCACAGTTTGCCGATGTTTTCGCACTTACACTTGCAAATATGCACGCAGATTTGTATTGCCACTAACCCCTATTATCTGAGAATATACCCTTTTAACCCCAAACAAAAAACTGAAAAATCCGTTGAAACTTATTATTTTTGGGGCGAAACCTCATTTGATTCGCTCTGTTTTTCACCTAGATACTCATAGTGAATTTATGTAAACGGGAGTTTTTTTTTTGTTGGGATCGCCTCGCGTTCTTATAGTTTCATATTTTTTTGATAATAGTTCAATAACTCGTAATGAGGATTACGTGAATAACTTTCAAATAAAAAATTCTCCGAGCAAATAAACGCATTTCTAACATTTATTTTGTCCGCACTATTGCACCCATAACTCTTGTTGGATTTTGTCTTTGGGGAAACAAAAGTATTTCAAATTTGCAACTTCACGTATGTTTCGTTTTATGTGTTTGCTGTTGCTTTTGCAACCGAATACTGGCTATCTAATCATTTTGTTGAGAAAAATTAATTGCAGTGCCATCAAAACACAATACCCGCAACAAATTTTACTAAACTACTGTCAAATGGATAGTTTGGTTTATACCGACACCATGCGAGAGTGAGATATGCGCATTGACGCAAATGATTGTCGGTGGGCTAACCGAGAATCATAATGATATGATGATACATCACATGAAACATCAATCATCTCCCACACGCTCGAAACGTTTTATTGAACACCAAGGTATATAGAATAAATGGTATGCTCTTCCGAGTTGAAATTTTATTTCGTTCTGCGCATCTACGTCACGTGTATCGTGAAATTTGACGTTTTGCTTTGTTTACTTTGCTATACATCGCCAAGTGTAGTTTTGGACCCTTGATAAATGAAATAAATAATAATTGCAATGTTTGAAGATATGTCGTTGACCTCCCATTTAATCCTTTTCCCATTTGTTTTCAACTTCCTTCGTTGCCCAGGCGTAAAAATCTCATCTATGCATTTACTTTCCTGTCTTAGAAAATGAACTTCTTTCATTAGACTCTTATTTTGTTGTATTAACTCATCCATTTGTGTACTATAATGTAATTTAACTTAATGCCAAACAAATTCTGTCAATTAATAATATTTTACCTCATAAGTGTCTCTCCTAAATTCTCGGTGTTAGTAGATTTGTCGACTCTTGACACAATTACTTCCGCTGATGCTTCCTGTATATCTGTAGTTGTTGGAGTTTCTTGAAGATTTTCAAGTCCTGTTCCATCGGCAATATTTCTGTAGGGAACAATTTTCTTAACAATTGAGGTTTTTATCTATAATAATTAATTAATCTTACAAAATTTCGTCGACAGTAGTTTTTTTTGTATCTCGCTTATTTTTCCTCTCTTGGCGCTTACTGTCAATATCGACTACAGACAAAGGCAAATTTTCAGTTGGAACAGCATCCGATTTTAGCTTTTTGCTGTTCTTTGGGGAGTAATTAAGCATTTCATGCATTAAATTTCGTAGATATTGGTCAGCGGTAAAATGTTTGGAGCACATAAATGCATTTTTTGCGTTGAATGTATCTTTTCTACCGCACTTAAAAAGCCACACCTTCTGAAATTTGTTGTCCTTGGGAAATCGAAAGAATTTTATCTGTTTGCACTCGTTTTCTAGTCTATTTCTTTTTAATCTTTTGTCATTGCTACTATTGCAGCCAAATACAGCACAAATCACCATAATTTTTAATTTAAATGTACACCAAATAATCACAAAAACAAATGTTTATATATTTGCCGCCAAAAATCCACTAAGTAAGTGTCAAAACACGATACACGTGACGTGAATTTTTATGAGTGAGATAGAAATAGACATGCGCAGTATCATACCATTATATTCTATATACCTTGATTAAACACCTGCTTCCAGAGCGTGATGCAAGAAAAGTCGCAGTCGCGTTGGAAACAGGTTCGTAGCTTCTCTCAATTTGTGTCACATGTGAGTGACAGTGAAACTTGTGAAAAAGTGGTGCAACGACAAGTCACTTAAACTTGTGTGAATTTTGGAAGTGTCAATTAGGGTGTACAGTACACTGTACAGAGTTCTTGATTCAACAATACTTTGCTTTACTGAGATAGATGTTCAATAAAACACAACTATCGTTCGGCGACATTTAACAACATAAAATATAGGGTGTCACACAATAAGATCCATGTGAATTGCAAGCCTCTGTTTGTTTTCTTTTTCTCTTTATTATATTTTGCGCATGCCTCGAAAGTGTTTATGTCTTATACGATGTGCACAAGACGTCAAATTGAAGAAATCAAAGAAATTTTGCTATTTCGTTACTCAAGATTTGCTCGTAGTTAAACGTATTAAAAACAAGGAAATTAACAAAAATTTATTTTATACAGTAGTGAAAAATGGACAAACATTTGTGGAGCATAATGTTTAAATTTCTATCCACTTGTGAATTGTGATATGTAAAAGTGAAATTGTCGCAAGTACTTACTTGCAAATTCTCCAGCAAATATTTTCTTGAGCTAATTACTTGTCAATCCCTTAAACATTTTACGATAAGCATTACACACAACCTAGCCAGTTAATATCCTTCTCAATAAATTAGATATGCTATGTAACTCTATATTACCTACAGAGGTAATGCAAATATACCCTTCTAAAGATTTGTTTTGTTCGGGTAGGTTCGAAAACTAGTAGACTTGAACAGAACCGAAAACACGACACCTAATACGTTTTTTTTTAATTCTTGGACACATTTAAAAGAATTCAAAAAATTTGTTGTTATGTCATCATATCAAACATATACAATCAAATTTTATAAACTTTTCTATTAGTAGGTATACAGGAAAGCAACTGTCACACAAATATCAGCTGTGAACTTAAGATCCGTTTCATGTATGAAAATTGTCTCAATATATTGTACGCGTGTGGGCACATTTGCCAAAGTTAAATCGTGTGTTGATTCGATGATTTGGCTTTGTTTAAACTGTTGGGTGAGTGTTTAATAAAAACATCTTTCTTGCTTGTTAAATCGAATTGTTTTAATTTCTCCTCGATGTTTGTGCAGATTTTTCAATCTTCAAAAAGGCAATGTAAAAGCAATTGCCTAATGCAAATGAAACTAACCTGCATAACTTTCCTATTGGTCAGTTTGATGTAGCTTACTATTGAAAATTCGTTAACTGTCAGGTTAAAAATGGATAGTAGTTAAATAGCAATTCCTGACATTGTTTTTGTTGATTATTTATGATTTCCACGTTCGTGTCAAAAAAGAAACTGATTGCTCCTCTCTCGGTGACAGACCTTTAGCACCATTGACTTATTATAAGTATAGACTGCTGCTAGTCAGAGACAAAACTGAGAGTGAGACCCCTATCTTAGGCATAAATAAGTTATAGCTATCATTGAAATGCATCATTGGAACAAATCAGTGGAATAATGGTTTACTTTTTTTGACAAGTCAGTTATAACAATCATTGAAAAGTTGCTGTTAGTCGAAGGACCTGTCAGTGAAACTAAACAGAGAAAACTCCAAAAATCGAAAAGCAAGTAAAATTGTTTAATAATCGGAATTTTGGGATTGCATAAAAGAAACAAAATGTAATAAAATGTTATTATTATTATTGAAAATGCTCAGTTTAATAAAATAAAAAGAAAAAGTTACAGTACAAAAGAACAACTTGCAATAAACAATTCCAGGTTTCGAGGTTGGAGTTGATCATTGAAAGGAAAACTGACAGCTGAGAACAGAAAGAGAATCGAACACATCAGTGAAACGATTGGGTTCCAAATTAGAGGAACGAAAATCAGCTGTTCATTGAAATCAATTTCAATCAGTGAAATATTAAAAGTGGATTTAAAGAAAAGTTTTAATCAGAATTAAGTTGTTTTTTTCGTAAAAAATTCCACAATTGATTAGCTTTATTTTGATACCAAGTAAAGTCAATATTGTTTGATGAATCGTCTTAAAATCGTAAATCAAAATTTTCAATGATGCATTTCAATGAAAGCTATAACTGCGGCCTTAGGCCGATTTTCCGTTACTTGTCTACAAGACATATTTGTATGGGGTGGACATGATAAGTGCGTTAGTATTGTTACATAGAAATTCGTATTGACGAATGTCACGTAACTTCAAAAATTCCTGCTCACCAACAACACCTTGCGTGTAGGTACCACTTCCGCTGTCGGCAAAGTTACTGCCAGCGTTCATAGAATTTTATCCGTTAAATTTGAAATTATTCGCTTCGTGTGGACAGTTTTTTTTTTTAGGAATAAGTGCAGTTTTTCTTAAAATGTTTACAAAATATATAAACAATGTAGATTGGTTGAAGGAAAACAATAACATTTTGAGCAATTTTTCTTCGGTTTTAAAAAAAAAACTTCCTCATGAAATCGAAGTTAGTGATATTCAAAAGCGGAAAATACACAACCATGGTCGTCCTAATATATTTCTAGTATATAAAACATCTCATTTAGATAGTTTTACTAACCAAACAAATTATATTAATCGCTTTTTCAAAATATATAATAACCAACCAATAGCATTCAGTGGCATTCCCGAACTCTATTACATTCTCCCACGGTTGGCAGCATTGATTTTATATTTTTTGTATGTTTTTGCATGTCACACGGATTCTTAATTGACAAAACACCGATAGGTAAGCAAAATGGCGAATTTAAAAAAAAAAAAATAAAATAAAATTGAGGGGTCCAGCGGCTTTGTCTCTGCTGCTAGTAGCCAACTTCACGCATGTTACAAAAATAATGACGCGCTCGACGCGCTACTGTTTTACAGCGGAAAACAAAGTAAACATAATATGACCAAGTTAACTGTCACTCTGAAATTGTTCGATATTGGCCATTGGGCAGTGTTTGCAAATATTCAGTGGTATTTAAAGTTAAAGAAAATACATTAAAATATTTTAAAATTAAGTGTTATGGGTTGTGATTCCCGTTATAGGCAACTAGGGAAATCAAAACGAACAGGTTGTTTTCATAAACGTCTTCCTAACTAAGATCTGCGTAAGACGTGTTCATAAAGTCAGATTTTTAATCGAACAAACACAGATGAATTGCAGAAGATATGTTCGTAAACTTCCATATTTTTTTGATTGCGGAAAGCGCGCGAGGTAAGAAATTGTAAAGTACGAAAAAAGAGTTTTATTGCTAATTTTTTATGTGTTTTCACAATTAAATTTAACTTTTTTTAAGGGAAAGCGAAAACCAAACTATTGTGATGATTTTTTTTTTATTTTTGTCTGACGTTTATGAACATTTAGTGAATACTTAAAATTGTACTATGCAAGCCTGCATACGTGCTGCAGAATAAGTGTATTCATTACTGCAACAAAAAAGAAAGACGATTGTACAAGCACAGACGTTTACGAAGACACCCATACACTTATTTCACAAGTAAGTATAGGTCAGTTTATGCAAAATGAAAATATGTATTATGTTTATTAATACATACCTACTTCAGAATATTTCGAAGAGAAAATCGTATTAAAGATTGGATAGTTGCTTTAAAAGCATTGAATGATCAGGAAGTTGATGAGGACCATTGAAAAATCGAGAATTTTATGCTTGTGCTGCTTTGGAACATATTTTCTCGAAGAAGTCTATAAAAATGACATTTCAATAGCACTCCATATCTACATATAGTATGTCAATTGTCAATGCCTAGCACGTTGGCTCAATTTGACACGGCAATATTTTCACTATATGTCTAAAAACTTAACAACAACAAAAACTACTTATCTTTTGTTTTCAGAATTCAAATCACAGCTAAATGCACTTTACTAATAAGAAAAACTGGGCTCGACTTTAGATTTACGGCAGCTCAAATTTGCGAAATTCGTGTAAAAAATAAGGCCATTGTGAACTTTTTTAAAATTTAAATTGATTCCCAAAAAAAAAAAACAAATGTTTTAATTTCCATTTCCATTTTTTATTCTACAGTGGCACATTAACAGACGGCAACATGAATGCAGAAATATATTACATTCCGTAGACAGTAAAAAAGGCTGAGGTCAACGCCCGAGTTCTACAGGGCCACCATTGATAAATTTCAACAACAATTTTTTGATTTCTTTTTTTTCTTCCAAAATAAGATGGCAGCGCATGAGTGTAGGAGACCTCCGATGCATCCATTTTAAAAAGATAATGTGTCTATTTGGTGAGATTATTTTATTTTGTTATGGAACTTGGAAAAATATACCTAAACCTAACCTATATATAAAAAGGACACAAGGCTTCAAACACCCGAACCATCCAAAATGTAGTAGATTTTTATTTTCAATCAAAAACAAGTCGTGCAACAAGAAAAAAGAAAGGAATACCGTAAACCGGGGTTACTTTGCTCCGTTTTTTGCAGTCTTTTTGCAAAAAACTCTTAAAAATGATTAAAAAATATTTTAATTATGCCTATTCCTATTTCCCTTATATAATAAGATATTAAAGCATACTTATGTGACCTTAATTTTTTTTATAGTAACTAAGAACATATTTTTTTTTGCGGTTGAAAATTGGGGCAAAGTTATCCAAGGGAAGGGGTTACTTTGCTCCATCCGAAACTTTGGGTGAATGTGCCTGCATTTAAAAGGCTGGAGCAATGTTGTTAAGAGATTTCGTAGCTACTGATTCGAGGATTATTTTCCTGAAAAAAAAAAGTGAAAAATACCCCACACTTTATTTTATATAAAGAAAAAACCAAATGGTACATTTTATTTCTTCAAAATCTTTAAATATTAGTAGTAAAACATTAATTATTATATAACTTTAACATAAAAAATGTCCTTCTTTTATATTTCATGAATTCAAAATTCATATTTGGGCTCTAACTTTCATATATAATATAGCCTTTAACAACAAAAAGTCGATTTCATATAAAAAATAATAAAAAACTAATAATAATAAAAAAAAATATAACACAAAAGGAAGGAATACAAAAAAGTAGTTATCAGTCATTCTAAAAATTGATTCATTAGTCAAATATAGATTGCAGCTCAATAACGGCGAAAGTTCCTCTATTTGAAACCTTCTTCGGAGGTTGAATGGAGCCTAATACATCGGTTTGCTCCAGGCGCAAAGTAACCCCTAAAGCTGAAAAAACTTCATGGTCACACAAAAAAAAAAACATTATAATTTTGTTTCAAGATAAGGAAGGACAATTTCATGCTTAAATTAATAGCAAAATAACACTTTAACAAGAAAAAATATACTTACTTTCACAGTTTTCGCTGGAACCGGTGTACACACTAAATTTTGCACAAAAAAAAAACACTCAAAAAATTTGACAAAAGTTTGCACGTCAACCACTGTTTACTCACTGAAGGTATACGAACGAAGGATCCTACCCGCGAATCTGTATGTTTGTATGTGTTAGTTGCAGTAGTTTTGATATGCAGGTTGAGACATGTCTGGGCGCGAAAAAATAAATAAACTCTTTTCGCTAGTGGCGCAAAGTTACCCCTGCTGGGGCAAAGTAGCCCCATGTTACGGTAAGTTGAAAAGTGAACTGAAAATACATTCTATTTTGTAGGCATGTTTTATTGAACAAATATCTCAGCCAAGCAAAGTAACGACGAATATTCAGCACGCAATTACAACAACTATACTTTACTTAACACTTCTGACTTCCGAGATTCACACTAAGTAAGTAGAAGTTTTTGCCCAACGAAAAACAAGCATTCGGGAGAGTCCGGACTTCGGAATCAGAAAAAAAGAACTTCTGAAAACGTTCCATTGGCATAAAAAATACTGTGACTGTGACTGTGAACTGTTTTATTACGCAGATATAAATAGTTGTTCAATAAAACAAGCCCAGTGGTTCAGTAGCAGCGCTTTAAACAATTTATTGATTTAAATCATTGAATCGATTAATAACAGAAATAAATATTTTCTACATAATGGAAAGCTTATAGAGCTTGGACATTGTAAGAAAATCTATCAAAGCTTAGCACTTTTCTATGTAAAGTATTTGTTATTAATGCTTGGATATAAATTTAATTGTACCTACTGTTTTTTTAATTTCAGCTGTTTTTTCTACGAAATTCTCTTTACAGCGTACGCTTTTTCTAAGGTCCTGTATGTATTATAACTAATTGTTGTAATAATTCATTTTTGAAACTGGGAACTGGGAAACTGAAACTCTAACTAAATTTGCTTCCATTTATTTATATAACAAAACTAATTACTGTGAAATAATTAAGTTCAGTAATTGAATCTGATTTATTTTTTCTCTAGCTCCTTGCGTCACACACAGGCTTGAAAATGGAAAGCTTTTACTGAATTCTTCAAACGGTGGCGGATCCCTGGTAATTTCATCAAACAAGGAAGTTAAATCAAATGAATATGTGACAGTAGAATGCGATCGCGGATTTAACATTCAGGTTTAACCCATCGGCCCAATTACTGACAGTGCATATATTTACCAATTTACAAATTAAACAGGGTCCTTCGCACTTGCATTGCTGGCGTGGAAAGTGGTCTGTGAATACTTCACCTCAGTGCATACCATCACCGTGCGTACTGCCGTACTCCGACATCATTGTTTACGAGGTAACCGGATTGTCAAACACTTTAGAGAACATTTTTGAATGCATATTTCTTAATTAGGGAGGATATCGTGCAGGCTTCACTATTGCACACGAGAGTGAAATCACTGCACACTGTGTGCTAAAAGCGAACAAATCAATTCTGGTGACTTGTTACAGAGGAACAATTTTACCCAGCGTATTCAATTGTTCAAATAGATTGAAGAAATCTTCGGAAATGTATGCCAACGCAGCTAAACCGGATGACAATGGAGACATACTGCATCAGGCAGTTGAACCCTTTGGTAAAAATAGTGCAAGGAAGAAAGAAAATTTAACGGACGCGCCTAAAAATCTGCACTGCGGCCCGCCAAATAAACAAGAAGGCGCATTGGTGTACAAGTAGGTGGGAAGGGTTATGGAATGATCATTTAAATTACAAAGGTAGACCTTAATTCTAGGAACATTGACAGTGTTGACGAAGATGAAGGCTATCCAAATGGCACAGAAATATATTTCAATTGCATTGCTAGTGTTTCCAGTGAGCGTAATACTTGGAAAATTATTTGCGAAAATGGCGAGTGGATTGGACGGTCTTATAGCTGCGGTAAGAATGGGTATACTTTTTTTGACCAAAAGTAGCAAAAATTAGACAAATCTGCTTGAGTGTCTCTTGTGGAAATCCGCCTAGATTTTTGGTATCGTTCCTGATTTTGCTGAGTCCTTTATCAGTTCATGATCCTCTACGAAATTTGCCCACTGACAATACCAATGAATCTTGTATTCACCAGAAGCAGGACAATGATCTCTCAGTACGCCCAAACATGGAGGCCCAACTTCTCCAACCAAAAAGGATTCTGCGGTCTAACTCTTCCACTTCAGTTGTCATTCCTAGTGTAGAAGTCTCATTGGAATCGTCTACATCTTTACCGCCTGTACCATCTACGCCATCCTCACCGTTCATTGTCAGCAACCAGCCTTCAATTAATGAAGCTGTTAACCCACCTTCTACCAGTGGAACACGTTTGGTCGTTCCATCATCAGAGTTTAGCAATCGTGACAGCTCCCTAAGAGTTTTGTGCCACCTTTTGCCGTATTTCTATCACGCTTACAATATGGCACCAAACCTGTGGACATTATCAACTTTTTAAGTAGCAGCGGCATTGATACCGATGGTATTAGATGTCTCTCTCTCTCGGATATTGGAAAGCCTCTAGTAAACCCTAATTTTTGGCCGAAAAATATCATTGTAAAAGAGTTTACACACCGCCCTAACAACTCTAGCAGGAAGCCAAAAAACTTACCGAGTTTGCCTTCTTCTATCAAAATGTGAGAGGGCTGAGGACAAAATAACCGATTCTTTTATATTCCTCGTTCTCGTACAAAGTACGAAAGATCCTCCCTTTTAAATGGTTTAATGTTATTTTAAAATGAATTTTTAATTGTATTGCTCAGATCTTAATTAGTTTTGTATTTGCTTTTTTTTCTGAATTATCTTTATTTACTTCATTTTTCTTAAATGTTTGTCCGTCATTTCATTTGTACGATGTTACTCATTTAATTTTTTTTATGTCTAAAAAAAAGGCCTAGTACTTTGTTGACAAACAAACAATTAAATAAATAAATAAATAAGTCAAGGATATCTAGACATTGCTTATAAGATGCAGAATAGCTTATAATCCTATAATCTTCTTTGGGATCCGCATATTCAAATCCCTTTTGGAAAAAATGGAAGTGATCTACAATTTTGTGCCGACTCCAAGCGGCTAACTGAGAAGCTCTTTCAAGAAAGTTATACTCTCAGATGTTTGTCAGACGTTCGCGAGAGGTGGCGCAGTAGAAAAAACCCTAAGTTGGAATTTGGGTTTTTGCGAGATTCGAACCTCGACCCCACGCTTAGTAGTCCAACACACTAACCACTAAGCCACTGCGCCTAGTTCATTGCACATAGTATTAATTTTAACAACTAAAATATGAAAACAATGTATAGTGGTGCCAAATTACTGGTATGTAACACCAATTTAGGTGTGCAGCATTAGGGAAATTGAACTATCAATTCGTAGATCATCGATCTTTTCGCAACTTTCAAATCATTCATGTTCACGAAAACCCACCACCGAAACAGAGCGAAGCGCTTTTGTAAAAATGTTAAATTGTGTTTGAGAAGTTCTTAAAATTCTGTATTTTGTTTAATTCCACAGCAAATGGCACCTGTCTGTTCCATAACAATGAAAAAAATGTTGTAAGCTTTTACAACGATCTGGAAATTCGGGAAGACGTCGTTGAGTTTCCTCCTGGCGCAACTATAATATCAAGGTGGTATACTTAGCTTTTAAGAACAAGGTTTAATTTGTACGAAATTTTATGTTTCACTTATGATCTCAATTCCAGACACTTTTAACAAAATGTTCTTTAAAGTTAAGACTTGTCAATTTATAAGAAATTATTTGTTGTTTTATTTGACTTTTCTTTTAATTAAAAGGTGCGCAGATATAGGAAAATATGCAATGGTTGGCAGTAATGAAAGAACTTGTATACACTCAGAATGGACAACAATGCAACCTACTTGTTTTGGCTTGAATCAGGAAAACGACTATGCAAGTATGAACTAGTAAAATTATAAATCCAATAATAGTTAGCAATAGAAATATTATTGATATTTAATTTAAGATGTCCACCCTGTTCTGTACGTCAATCGATTTAAATGAAGATATAAATCTTTGAGATAGCTTTAAGATATGTACCATAAGGCTGCATGTCGATTGTTTCAGTCTTTTGAAAACAGGGCACTCATTCCGTAACTCTGAGAACGATAATCGTTTGCGCGATAGTAGTCAACGATCTCGTCATCAATTTGCTTTCCGTAACTCTATCACTATCGTCTCGTCTATCGTTTTTTTGTATACAACGAGAGAGAGCATTGAAAGCACTGAGTTTCCTTCAGAGACTTTCAAACTATAGTGAAAATTCCAATCAGATGTCGTTTAAAATGTCAGAAATGACTTTTTTTCAATCATTTTGTGTTTGATGCCGGAAAATTTGAAAACTGCAAAGTGTATTAAATTATACCTTAGTTTATTAAAATTAACAAATAATACCGAAGAAATGTATTTCAGCAATGCATATGACAATTTTAATTGCTTTCATGAATGACCATCCGGTCTTGGCCAAGGGTAATAAGCCAAACAGCTACCAAGCAAAATATAACATCAATAAAATAATTGAAGTTGAAGCGAGTTTTTTATTTCATCCCTCATTTTTGAAGCCAACTGTCTCATCCGGTTATTCCCACTTAGGGCTTGCGAGTCGTTTAAAATTGCACTTGCCAAATCTTCGTATTGTTCGATTCCTGTTATGGAAGGCAGAACAAACATTTGCAAAAATCGCAATTTTTCTGGGTTCGTAGCTATACTTTTTATTTTTTCAAGTACAACTCAACATCGACCTGAGGATTACTACAACAAGTAATTTAATACCATATGAAGTTAATGATTAACGTTTTGTACCTTTTGAAACAGTAAACACCAATACACCTTTCTACAATATTTCTTGCTTTTGCATGAGCTTCATACAAAATAAGTTTAAAATATAGGTATTTATATATTTGGTAGTATGTATTTGAAAAATATCTAAAGTCAATTATTCTTCTTGAAATTCTATAAAAAAATCTTAAGCTGATTGCAAAACACACAAATCAATGCAAAACGACACCTCATTAGGTATCGCTCAAATTGTATCGTCTGGGCGATAGCGTTTCGACGATTATTGACTTACGTGAAGCAAATGTTCAACCGTCAAAACGATATCGTCTGGACGATAAACGATTATTAAAGTTACGTGAATTAAAGCTATCGTCGAAACGCTATCGTCTGGCGATAATCGACATACGGAATGAGTGCCCAGATTGTTTGCCGAAAACGAAAAAAAGCGCCACAAATAAGCAAATACAAAAAATTCATTCTTACTTAACCTCAAAAATGAAATAACAATGTTATTTGTCTGTACGATTTTGGATTCCCGAATACCTATGACCAAATAAAATATTAGCATGTGAATAAACTGTCAAACATGTAAAATGATAAGTATTTCTATTCGCCTATTCGTATTTTATGTCGTTTTACATTGGGACAGAATTTTCACATTCAGAGCAGTTTTTCTGCTCTCGAGATCAGCTGGCTGTCAGATTTCATGTGCCATTGGCCACAAAAAATAAACACTTTTTTTCAGAGTCAGAGCAATTTAGCGAATCTCGTTCTCGATTTCTGAGCGAGATTGACACCTTCTTACACTAACGCCATAACATTTTTCATTTTTGAAACATTAAAGTGTGTTATACGTTTTGAGACAACAAGTCTGTGAAAAATAGCGAAAAAATTATATTTTGCCGCTGCAAAGGATATCAACATAAATTATATGGATTTTTATAAACACAAATTACACAATTTAAGAACAGCTGACTTTTAAAACACGCACCACCACAAGCGCAAAGAAAGAAAAATCTCGTTTTATGTTTTATGCACGAAAAATCTGTAATCTGACAACAAAATCTGAAAATCAGTGAATACCTAAAAGACATCAGTCTTTCTTTCTACAAAAAAAAAACTTCCTGCTTTAAGCCTAGTACGGACCTGTTCCGGAACGAAAAATCCCATACAAAAGTGACACAATGAAATCATGAATGAAAAATGTCGCTCTCCTTTTCGTTTTGCAGTACGCTGCGCTGTTGCTGTGAAATGATGGCGAAAAGTGGGTAATTTTAGTAGATTTCTTGGTAAAATTGTCCGGGACATTGGCTGCTTACAAAAATTTTATATTTGTACTCAGTGTTGACAGCTTTTATAAGATGCAGGCGGGTCCGTTTCTCGAGATAACACGTTCAGCGAACTGACACTTCAATAACTCGTTTGTTGCACCCGCTGTGTGGATTGTGGCACCGTCTTGGTGGATCCACATATCTTATATCGAATTCATGTAATTGCTCACAGAAATAACGTTCCAACATGCCTCTGTAGCGAATACCATTTACCGTAACGTGACGGTCATTTTCATCGATGAAAAAAAAGGCGCAATGATGTCACCAGCATTAAAAGCGCTCCAAATAGTGAATTTTCGCAGATGAAATGCTGTTTCGTGAAGCACAAGGACGGTTCTCATCTATCCAGTAACGCATATTTTTCTCATTGAAGAAGCCGTTTAACCAAATCGCGCTTCATCGCTGAAGACTGAAAATTGGCGTTAACGCTCTTAAATTTGCGACCACCGAATCGGAATTTCGGTAGTCAATTTTAATTATTTGTAAAAGTTGTTCCTTCGTGTACTTCTCCACGGAGAAAAAATGTTGATGTTATTTAAAATTTGTATATTGACAGTTCGGTAGTCGGTTAAGGGTGTGTTCACAGTTTAAAGTTGTCAAGTCACTAATGAAAGACGCTTTATTATGTTGTCTGTTTCGAAAGTGTCAAGTAGGGTAAATTTGTTGTAACAGCGTGCAACTTTGTTTTATTTTACTTTGTTGATATAGATATTTATTTTTGATAATTGGTCGCTCTGGGACAAGCTCTTTTCAAGAGCTTCTCAATTGACTTTTGGATATTTTCAAATCTTAGTTTGCTATACAACTCTTTTGTTACCCGAGAAAGAATTTGCTCTAAATGTTACAAAACAATTGCTACTTTTATAAAATAACAGTCCATACAATAGTCTGATGGTCTTCGCTAAATTATGCTTTCTAATTTTACGGCCAAAAATTGAATGCTAAATAATTTAAAAGTCTAAAATACCTACTTTGGAGACGCCTATTATTTTTGGATTTTGAAAAACATGTCATTAGTCGTTTAATTAGCTCTTTAAAGTTAGAAGGACAATTTAAATTTAAACTATGCAAGTTATTTGGTATGAGGTTTATGTCGTTTCGTCGAATTTCCTTCTTTTAAAAGTCAGTTGTACGCTTTTAACAAAGTAAGTTCAATTGCTTGCCGATTATTTGCGGGTTGGTTGTCCCGCATTCCTACATATATCTCTGGCGTGGAATTGAATTGAATTATGATCTTTCTATTTGAGTCATCTTGTGTCAAATACTGGACACTTTAGCACTTGAACAAAATAAAGCTAACACCTTTTGTTGCACAAATTTTGTCCGAAACTCCATTATTTTGCTGATAAAATCAACTACAACTTTCCGTTACCTACATGTGACAACTTCCTCACATATCTTTCAGTGGAAAAGGCGCCAACTATACTGTTTCGCCATCAGAATGGTCCCATTGCGCAGAGCAATGACGGAAAACTAATTGTCTACCCCGGGACCACCTTGCACATGGAGTGCCTTTGGATGAGACGATTCGGCAACCCGAAGTGGAACGCCAGCAACACCTACAGGTATGAAACTCCACGATATTCTCCAGAAAATAACTGATTTTAACACCCCCTTTATATAGAACCTATCCCGAAGGCTGGGTCACGGAAGCGGACGAGGGTCGCGATGCTCAGTTGGAGTACAGACTGAGCATTATTGATGCGGAGGAAAGAGATTCCGGAGTTTTCACATGCCAAACACCTGCTCGCCACGAACATTCGATCGAAGTCTTAGTCAGGGTTATAACGTGTCCAGTAATTCCGGTACGTCGTGGACTAATAATAAGCGTCAACGATACCAAACTAGGCTCTAAGGTTAATCTATCGTGTGCGAATGGCAACTCACTAATCGGTGCATCGGAAATTATGTGCCTTCCAAGTGGTAACTGGAGCGCCCCCCTTCCAGTTTGTGAAAGCATCGAGTGTGGGGATATCAACATGCACATTGAAAATCAAAGCTCGCCTCGAGTTGCCGTATTGTCGCGAGAAGTCGGAGGCAGGGCGTCCTTTTCTTGCTCCTCTGGCTATGGCCTCAGAGGTCCCATGGAATCTGTTTGCTTGCCGACAGGCGAATGGGCTCTACCCTTTCCCACGTGCATTGAGGTGCAGTGTGATGAGCCAGGTGCTCCAGAAAATGGATACGCCCAAGGATCGACCCCATACAGAGCTGGTGATGTCGTACAATTGAACTGTAATCCCGAATTTATGATGCAAGGACAGCCGATTATTGCCTGTCAGGACAATGCCCGATGGTCGGGTGTCTTACCCAAATGTGTGCAGGCATGCTCATACCCCGGCACTGTGATTAGTGGACGTATGTCATCCGTGAAGTTCTACTACACCATCGGCGAGAGCATCACGTTTTCCTGTGACGTTGGCTTGGAGCTGAGGGGCGCCACAATGGTCAAGTGCTTGAAAAACGGAAAGTGGTCTAATGCTATACCTACTTGCATAAACCTCGAAACTGGCAACAAAGGCGGTTTGCTTATCAAAAACTAAGAACATTCTCTACCATAATCAGAGAGAGAGAGAGAAGTATATCTAGTTTCTTTTTTTTTATCTATAATTTTCAAAGCTTAAAACGTTCAAACTAAAGTTTAATACAAGAAAGATCAATGTGCAGAGACACATAGAGTTTGCTTGTAATTTAAGAAAGCGCCAACCGAACTATAAACAAAATGGTGTCCATTTCTTAATTGCTGGCAATAAGTTACACGCAACTAGCGTACATATACAATATAAATCTTATCGAAGAAATCGAACACATTGTCTAGTGCAATGTTTAATAAAACGCTTATTAAAAATAATAATAATAATAATTTATACCTCGGAAGTTGTTGAAAGGCGTTGTAATTCCTTTTCTTGTTTCACATCTTATTCTGAAATTAGAGCATTTCAATCCATGTACATATGTTGACTTTAAGGTATTCAACCTGAAAATAATAGATTTTAGTAAAAACAAGACGAAAATAAACGGATTCCACTAACTTTAAGGAAAACAAAGAAATTTCATTTCGAAGGTGAATCGTGAGAGGGCTATCTTCCTCTGGTACTTGGATTGCAGATACATTTGAGTTCTATATTCAAACTGCTGTAAGTTGTAGTCCTCTGGAAAGATATACCCCGGAAGTGAGTTTTAAAGCAAACGACTTTTTTTTACAAATCCATTCATTTTATCTGGAAAAGAAGTTTAGTAAATATTAAAGAAAAGATTTTGAAACGCATTCGTTTTGGAGTACTTGACATGAGCTTTTGCTTAACTTCCTCAACTAGTTACTTTATATATCCACAACCCTCTTAAAAATTTTTATATGTTTTCATACAAAATCACATTTTACATTTTAAAATAATTATTTCTTCACCTGTAACCGCGGCACCCTGTATATCTATTTCTCCGTAAGTGCACAAACAAGATGAATAAGCTGAGTATGAATATAATATTTTCCCTATATACAGTCCTTATCTCTTTAAAATTCATCAGAAAATGCGCTGATCATTAGATTTGCTTACCGATTAATAGGAACAGAGATGTAAGACCAGTGAAGTAGGTATATCTTTCAATTATTTATTTGTGTGTGTGCATTGTATGCGTTACTAGGTAGCTTCTATAATTCGTTTTACAGAGGAAAGTAGTTTAGATCTATTTGGCATTATGTAGGTTTTTTTTTTTTAAAGTAGCAGAAAAAAAAAGAAGAAAGAAACATCCATGGCAGGGAAATCTGCTGAAGAATACTGCAAAGTTTGTGATATTTGAACTTTGCAGCCGGCACGAGTTCAATTTCTTTTACTTTTCGTTTTACTGCTGACTACTCCAGTTCTGATACAGTGGATATGTGTACTAGATTACTAGAAGTATTCAGTAATCTTCCTCGCATACAATTTTTATTATTTTTTTTTTTTTGTTACAACTAGTAGTGCACGTGTGAGAAAACTCGCGTAGTAATAGAATTAAAAATTTGAATCAATAAAGTAAATTTTATATTATATGCCACTTTCCTTTAAGACATCATTTGCAAATATTGAGAGCAAAGGAGATCCATACAACAGAAATAACAGATGGAATATGACAGCTGAGCTTTGGAAAAAATAATCAATTCAAGAACTTAAAGGACAGTTATGCATTCGAATGTTTGTCAAACGTCCCAAAATAAAAACATCTAGTACCTTTGTGAACCTGTTGCACCAGCTAATTTATTTATTTATTTAGTAGGTGTGACATAATTTTCTACCTGGCTTGTATGTTTTTTTTTAGCAATATCAATAATGGGGACGTTCGGATTCATAGTTTATGTAAAACGTCAACTAGATTGGTCGTGATTAGGAATCCGAACGCGTTGACTGAGCAAGTTGAATTGTTTTTGTACTCTCGCGGTCAGCGTTGCCTTTGTTTGATTCGCCCTTTTTTATTCGGAAAAGACCCCTCATAATATTTTCAAAAATTGATATTTTCAAATAAGTACATTTAAAATGTAACACGGCTGCCTATCACAACTATATTACACTGTTATGCGAACTAATGGTTGTTAAATATCTTGCGAAAATTCGAAATTTGCAGAGTACCTACCTTTAGAAATGGCACCCTTTTCTCTCACTTTCGACACCTCAGAATTCTGCCACGGCCACTCTGTTTATTTTAAATCTGACTCTTCGAAATGTCAACTGAGTATGCAGGCAGGATTTTCTTGACTAGATTTGTCGGCTTCCCCTCCATAAACGTCAACTGCAAAAATTAATCACGTGAGCACTCTGGGCCAATCAAAACTGAAATACATCTAGTCTGACAGCCTGTCAACTTACTAAACTATGAATCCGAACGTCCCCAATATTTATTCATTTCGAATAAAAAAATAAATATGCATTTAGCGTAGCGAGAGGTACTTCATTAAATGACAGTTAAAGCCTAGCCCTTCCGGAACGAAATTTCCGTTGAACTCCAAATGGATAGCGAAACGTTTGCGAAAAGGCAGTGGAAAATATTTTGTGGAGAGTTCTATCAGCTGCTACACAAGTTGCAGCAGCACAGGCTATTTATCTCCGATTTAAATACTCGCACTTTTCATTGTCATCCTTAAAATTTTCATTTGGGAATTATCATAATTAAGACTGTTAACTTTAAAGTTTGGCGGTTTTTAGGCTCCTTGTGTATAAAAAAAAATGCATACTTTAATTGCGAACGAGCTCTTTTCGTTAAACCAAAGATTTCTATATAGTTATAATTGCAAACGAGCAAGTTCCAATTTAATTTAATATTGTCGCCTTTAAAAACAATTTATGAATGAATGAATTACAAAAACAGGCGCATTTTTGATCTTCATATTTGAGTTTGGATATTTTTGGATTCAAAGTTTCTCAATTTGGCTAAACATCTAAACATAAAAGTTGCAGTACAAAAGTCAAATTTTTGCAAGCAATTAATGTCCCGGACAATAAAAAAGAGAGTGGAGAATTGTACCAAGCAATCTACTACAACTACCCACTTTTCCGCAATCATGTCGCAGCAGCTGCGTACTGCAAAACGAAAAGGAGAGCGAATCTTTTCGTTCATGATTTCGTTGTTAGTTTTGCTGCGGACAAGGTTTTATTCGTTGCTACGAAAATGTGCTGGTGAAAACCTTTTAATTGTCATTTTATGAATGTAACTTGCGAACTAATTTGCTTCTTTGAAACTACTGTTTTCATTATTTATTTCATTCATAGAAGTTATTCTTTTTATTTCTTGTTGCTTATTCTAATTATTGTCACAATTAATTCTGTTTTTACTGAATTTTTCGAACCATTCACAACATATATTTCGAAATTTTCAAGCAAAGCACTGCCAGGTGACGTAATCTACGAGCTTTCCTCTTCAATCTGGGATCACTGGCCTACTCTCTTTTTTTTTTCAAATGTCAGTGTCACTGTATATTATTCATTTTTAACAGTGCCATGCAAAATTTATTATCTCAAAACTAGTTAAATTTTTGAGTCTACAGTATAGCTGCACGTTAATCCAACCTGTCATTTACATTTAGTATTTCAATGATTGAGTACCAAGCAAACTTAGCAACCGCATTTAAATTTTATGCTTCGTAGACATTTAAGCAAAGTTCAGTTGAACTAATTCGGCACGTGCTTATTTTGGGTATACCTACCTATAATTCAATTTAAAGGTTAATTAATTAATTTGTTTCATAGTTACTTTATTTTGACACTTGAGGGGTAGGGTACCTTACGTATTTGACATTCATAAATCCCAATGGATTTATGCAAACTTAAGAAAAAAAAGTTCAGTTAAACAAATCGGTACATTAGAAAAACTTGTGAACCTGTTCGACGAGTCAATAGCTAAAAACAAGTAAAAAGACGACGGCCTGGGGGAACTAAGAACTCAAAGCCAAGCAAACCCTCTTTTTACACACAATCTATAGTCTCCTGGCAGCATTCTATGATAAATTCTATAACGTATGCTAATCTACCTTATCGTTATTTTTGTGACGTAGTCCGTTACTTATTTTTTTGCTAATCCCAATTAATACGAGAATTTTGTTGCCCCAAATGCTACATTACTGATCGATATAAAATTAGGGTTGGATTATATTATTTGGAACGGATGACATCATTGTGAAATATATGCTATGCCCGTAGTGGTTAGTATTAAAAAAAAGCATATTGCTTAGAAAAAAAAACAATAAATGCACATTTACAGAGTCCAGATCGGCCGCGTATCTTTACAATGTCCAAACCGAGTGACCTGACAAACAGATCCATCAAATGATCAAGTCGATTTTAGGGACGTTCATGTATCTAGTTTAGTAAGTCTGACAGCTGTCTGACTATATTTATCTCGGTTTTGATTGGCTCAAATCGGTCATATGAGCAGCTGTTTCAGTTGACGTTTATGGAGGGGCGGTCGAGGAATCTAGTCAAGAAATTCGTGACTGAGTTCCTAGTTGACAATTCGGGTATGTGGCTGACGCAGAAAAAGTGACGTTCCCGACCAATCTAGTTTTTGCTTTAGTCGACTTAAAATAACTGGAATCTTGAATGTGCCCATTAACTTCATCAGTGATTTCGGTGATGACAAGACTGTAGATACAAAATGACAGTTGAAGAAGATAAAATTGACAGATTGTCACTCAGTTGAAAAGGTCATCGTCGACTACTTTTTGAACTTGAGTGATATTTTTGAATTTTTCTTTGATCGACAACACCGTTCCTTATTTCAGAAGATGAAACCTAATTTTAAGTATAGATATACCTCCTTATACCTCTTGTACTCGTACACCAGGCTTTGTCTGTCAATGCTGCTTTTAAATCCACAAAATTTCTTTATCTGTTTGCTTTTGCGATTCTGATCAGAACAAACGTAAATGAACAACTGTTGAAAATGTCGGGCGGAATCGTGAAATAATGACAAAACCTTGACATTTGCTCTAATACTTTTTTTAACAATGAAATACAGAGGTAATGGCAATGAAATGAGTTATCCGATCAACAGCAAGCCAGTCGTACATTTAAATTTGCCGCTGTGGTAAAACTAGAAAATTGACTTTTATATTCTAACATGTGCGACTTCATTGAAGGGGATTAGCGCCCATTGCTACCTCGGTAGATGGCTCTCGTTCAAACGACTGGCGCCAGCCAGCGTTACAGCTGCAGATATATCTTCAAAGTTTTAAAGCCGGTCTGGTGATCTCACTCCAACCGAGTTTTTGTAGAAATCACAACTTGCCTCATTTGACTACCTACAAACTGCAGTGCTACTTTGAGTTAGAAAAATACCTGCTCTGTTTCATTGAAAAGTGTGCAAAGAAAGTACCTGGCCTTCGCCTGAGTTGACCTTTATTTTGGCCCAGCAATTTATTACTTCCAAGTATCCAACTACCTCTACTTACAGACAGACAGCTCGTTGTCCACAGGAAAGAAATTGTCAGGGTCATCCATCATATCCTCACGTTTTTAAAATTTTGCAAAAAGCTGTTCCTTTGACGCTGTAGCTTCACCCTTCTAGGTCGACTGCTTTCTTTTTTGCTAGCTGCAAAAAACTGACGCGATGAAAATATAAGAAGGTCGTAGATGAAGCACCTCGCACCTGTTTATCGTGCTTCGCACCCATGCTTTCGATTGCGTGTGAAGTAGACATAAATGGACTGGACATGGGTATACGTTTTCAACACAAACGGTCACGTAATGAGGATCTCGTTACCAGCGGGTTCCATATCGGCAGAAAGAATTAATTAGCTGGTTCTCAACCGGCGAGCGCGCAAAAACAACTTCAAACGAACGTCTGGCCAAAGAATAGAATATAATAAAACCTGTTAGCCGACCGCTTGTCGGCAAATAACGAGTATATCCATCCAGGTTTAGGAGCAGAACGCAATGCAACCAGTAAGGTAGTTATGTTGAGCGCAAAAAAGGTGAACATTTATTTATTAGTAATCAATTGCCAGGTTTACAAATCGGATCGATCCGGTCGGAGTTGTTTCAGTGATCTTAGCGAAAATATATTAAAAACAAAAACTACGTCTGTTTCTTGCAATGTCAAAGTGGAAATGCTTACATCTAAGAGTGGCAGTGCAAACGCGTAACATCATTTATACTAAACTAACTAGTGGCCACTGCCACTGGGAGAGAAGTGAGTTCTGAAACGTGAATTGATTATGTTATTCGCATTGCATATACGTGCGATCTAAATTTATGAGCGTATATGACGGTTATAGTGACACAAAAAGTTCGCAAAAAATTCGTACAAATTAAATAGAAATAGCAATCAAACAGGCTTAACTTAATAATCGAAAGTTGATCCAAAAATATACAGTTTTGTGTCGCGTACCTTACCTGTACAGTGGAAGAAGGTGGTGTTTATAAATTCGTGTATACGAAAATGTGGTATTGTTTATAAATAACGAAACATGTTGCTATGTGCCGTGGAAACAAGTTGCTATCTTCCGTCTCTTTCATCTTATCAGTTACCTATATCTGACCTTAGGTGTATGATTTAATTATTGGAATACATTGGAGCGAATTCATGAATGGTGTAACGTGTAAGTACATTTCAAGTTAGAGTGGACCAATTAATTTAATGGTTTTCCGAAGTCATAACAAAAATTTCTGTCTGCAGCGTTGCCAAAGTGTATGATTTTTTTTTTTTTTTTTTTTTTCAATTTTTAAATAAAAATCAATGATAGTTCTATGTAAACCACTTTGGCCCGTTTGCTGATACAACTCATAACGATTTAAGTTCCACATAAAATCCTATGTGACAGTTTATGACATAGAAAAAGTAGCCCATAAGGTATTTAAGTAGAACTTAAATTGCTATGATTGGTATTAGCAAACTGGCCTTATTTCCACGGAACTTATGGTATTCATATAGAAGACATATAGGTAGGCTTCTTCAGCTAGCGCAGCTTTTTGTTAACTGCCTCCAGTTGCGCTTTCTCTATTCCCCTCTTTTCTACTGCGTTGTACCTACAGGTTCAACTCAACAAACTCCAGCTAAGTCACGTGACTTTAGAAAGCAGCCAGTTCAATTTATAATTTGTCTACCGATATCAACAATTTTAAAGAAGTTAAGGGCTTCATCTACTTCGGAGTGTATACGAGGTCAACGTATGACGCCCTGGTGGAAATGGAGACGAATAGCAGTAGGAGTCCGCTACTATTTTGGTTTCAAAATCCGTGAATGGAAGCTCGAACTGCATGCTTTATTGCACTAAGAGCGGGACGAAAAGGAGCGTTGAACTGATACTAAGTTCCAGTTCCTTTGAAAGAAAAAATTCGTCGACGGATTTTCGGTCCTCTTAGATATGAAGAAGTTATACAAAAGCGAACTTTATTGGATGTACAAAAATGGAGGAATGCTGTTAAGCTAGGCTTAAATGAACGAATAGACAGTAATACTGTACATACAACATCTTGCACGCGCATTTCTGCACGAGACGGGACGGAGAGTTCTGTTTGCCCGCAGTCAATTCTAATAAAGGCTTTAGAATGAGATCACAAATCAGACATAAAAATGTTATGGATGTTTGACCCCTAGTTATAGATATACGTTAAACGGAAATGAAATCAAGTTCCGGCGACCAACATTTCTACAATCGCTTGAAAACGTTTCCATTTCTGATTTAAAACATGGTAAACTAAAGTGGTAATTAGTTTCAGTAAATTAAGCCAACAATTCATCAATCAGTTATACGAAATAAATAAATATTTGTCCATTCATCACTTCCGGGTGCCATTTTGTTTAATAGAAAACGAAATTTCTTTAGCTATTGCTATAAAAATATCAACATCCTTCAACTTTCCCATAATTTCTACCACGTAAACAAGATGGCTGACGAAATACGTGTCACGTTCAGGGTCAGGCAGCTCTTTATTATTTTACATACCTTTAATCTGCCGTGTTAAGCGTAGTGCAGAGTTCTTCCGAAACGGAATATCCCATACAAAAGTGACACAACGAAATCATGAACGAAAAATTTCGCCCTCATTGGGTAGTTGTAGTAGATTGCTTGGCACAATTCTCCACTCTCTTTTCGCACACGTTTATTATCTGGGTTATTAATTGCTTGCGAAAATTTGGCATTTGTGCTGCAGTGCTGCCAAATTGAGAAATTTTGAAGCCAAAAATATCCAAACTCAAATATGAATCTAAGACTGCACATTTTTTGGTAATATTAAATTTAAAAAAACAACACAAACTCCTAATTGAGAGACTTCTTTTTTAGTTTCCATTTTGCAATGTTAACAAAAAAATAAATAAATAAATAAACGCAAATGTAAACGAGTTTTTATATTATGCTACTTCGAAATGGGTTGCTATAAATGTGTGAAAATCAATTGCAATGGATTTCCAACGCAAGTATCAAATATGTTCCTTGCGGCCAACTCAAAAAAGAAACCAGAAACCGGATTCAATGTTCGATTTGCAATCAGAAATCTGAAATCTCAGATCAAAATCTGAAATGCCCAATAATCGAAAAAAACATAATTGTTTAAAAATTTTAAGCTGTAGGTACGAAAAAAGGACGTTCACAATAGAATTATAAATTCCTACGGATCATAAAAATCGCAAAACTTTAAATAAAGCGAATAGCGTAAATTACAATAAATCCGAAATGAGAATTTTAAGGAGCCAAATTGGAAATAAATAGCCAGTGCTGGTACACTGATACTTGTGTATCAGCTGATGGAAATCTACACAAATTATTTTGCGATACCTTTTCGCAGACGTTTCGCTGTCCATTTGGAGACCACCGGAAAATTTCGTTTCGGAAGAACTCCGTACTACGCTTAGGTCGAGGCCATACTTGACTTTAAATTGTATTCGTTATTCTTTCTCACAACAATCTACTACAATATTGGTTATTCGAATGCATGCACCTTCAAAACAATTAAATGTCACGTCAGTTGCATGGAAAAGACTTTTAAATAATATCAAGTACGTTTGTAAAATCGAAACATATTTTAGCAAACAATTTTACATACAAAATTTTCAGTAAATAGCACGACTTCGATAAACATTGAAATAATTCACAACTATGAAAAATACCCGTATACAATTTCCAAATATCGTCGTGCAATTTATTTGTTTCACAAAAAAACGAACAGAAATTGCCTACACCCTGTGCACATTTTCTTGTATCAACCCTTCTGTATAGAAAACATACCAACACATTGCTGCTCAAAGAGCATGCGCGGTAATGGGAAATTATTATTTTTCAGATAAAATGATTAACAGTCGAACACAAGAGACGAATTAAAATGGTTACAGACAGCAGACTTAATTTAGGGGGAATTATATGTTCCTTCATTCTTCATTCACAATTCATGTGTCTTTCTTAAATGATTTGTCACACATTTCTACAATTACTCTTGCACAGATAATGCTAATGAACTACCATGTTGTCTGACATTGCCGCAAATCAATTACTATTACTATGTATCCAAGCCGATAAACAATTTAAATACCCCGAAAAGAAGCAGATTATTTCGCTTGTTATCTTCTATTTAAAATGCCACAATAAAGTTTCGTTTAAGTAAATGGTTTGGATATTCGAGCGAGCGAGTTTCATGCAATCCAATCCAATAAGTATGCGCACACATATTTGTGAAAGCATTTTGTCTTCTATGTGAACGTAGTATTACTTTGACCGTTCTTTCATGTGTAGTGTAAGTCGCAATGAAATATATTCAGGGCAATTTTTCGAAGAGTATGTTGTTTTTTTTCCTTTCAGATTTCAATTAATTTTCATTCTTATTAGAAGTAATTCAGAGCGCGTCTCTCCGTGGTATTGTTAACGCACTTCGTAAATAATATTCGTTTTTAAACATATCATTTTGTACGTTTTGTCAAAGTCGAAGTTTTGTTGTTTTTGTGGACGGTTTTGTTTGGTGATACATCTATCCGATTATTGTCGGAATATCTATCGAAAAGTTAAATAAAAACCAATACATTGAAAGTGAATTGAATTGGAAAAAGAGATTCCGGACTCCCTTCGAAATCCCTTAGTACTGATAGTTTTTTTTTTTTTTTGTTTTTTGTCTTTTTTTAATAATAATACAATTGATTGGAAATGACATTCCCATCGTAGCGGAATAATAAGAAAACATTTGAGGTAAGCATAGACCGTAGAGAAGATTACCTGTTGATGTGTTGATACATGACGAGCATGAAGTCTTTATGCGAGATAAATTTATTAAATGTGCAAAGTGTTTCGGAGCCTATATTTAGATGGCAAATGTGAAACGGGTGACGCTGATGTTCGTCGTTTCGTTTTCGTACACTGGAGTCCGATGTTTCGTTCATTAGCGGCGACTCTATGCGAATTGTATTTCTATGCGCGGTAGAACTTATTCTCAATAAGTCCGCTTCAATCGAAAGATCTGGTTAAGACGGGATTCGGGTGCTTTTTATGATTTTTTTTTTTTTTTGCGCGCGCAGGATATCTGGGCAATTTAGTATGGTGTGGGTCAATTTTTGAATTGCGTCATACGGCAGTTATTCTGCGAAAATTGTTAAAGCCCCGCACATGGTTGTGATATGAGCTAACTAGGTTTTGCTTTTATCCCAGCGGCTTAATTTCGGTCGAGGTTTAAGAGATTCGGAGTGGTGTGTGGGTGGGTGGGTCAGCTGATGGTAGATACGAATACAGCGGGTTTGTACCGCAGTTAATCAGAGTTGAGAAAGGTTAAGTGGTTAAGTTGTCGATATCAACGGATAGGTATAGTGGCATGATCGATTGAAATATGTTTACTGAGTCTGACAGATGACTTAGTTCAAAAGTAGCCACACTAAGTGCAACTTTTGCAATGCAATGGAAATGGAATGATTACGAGAGTAATGAGATAGGTCAGGGTTGCTATAAATGGGTTGCAATGACGCAACTGTCGCGATAAATAAATATAAATAAATGTTTGTATACATTTTTCGAAGGTCGGTTATATAACACATAAAACTAAATTTTAAAGAAATCTAATTTTATCAACACCAGTAACGTACCAAACCCTTAAAAGGTTTATATCATATCGCTCTGGACCAGTCTACAGGAGGGAAAACAGACTATATGAGCCTTTTCCGGTGTTTTTCTCTTTTTTCCGGTTATTCACTGCACCCCTGCAGTGATATAGATTTGTGGTAATAAATAGAACTACTGAAACTATTTCAATCAGACAGTCAAAAAGTTGATGCAATTGAGCAGCGTGATAATTGGATTGAAATTCGTTGCCAAATAATATTACCCTGCCAAGTGTAAAAATTCAATTCCCGCCAATTAATTTAAATTATTTTCCACTCATAAGAAGCAGTAGTTGGCGATTTCTTAATATGCACAATTTCCTTTTTTTTTTTTTTATAAAAAGTGGAAACCCTTAAGTTGCCTTAAGTGGCGCACATCTTGCTTCATAAGAAGGGAAATTATTGCTCCATTTTATTTTTCTGAGAGCGTATTTTGTGAACCGCTTTTGGATTCTTTCAAAACGAACTTCGCCATTGTGGTGAAGCAAGGACTCCAAATAACGCAATCATATTCTAATATAGAACGATTTGCTGAATTATAAATCGATTTAAGGGTGTATAAGGATCCTTAAAGTCCTTAGAATTTCGTCAAAGAAAACCCAACATGCAATTAGCCTTGTGGATGGTATAATCAATAAGAAGGACAAACTTTAATTGGGTCAAAGATTACACCTAAAACATTTTGGTCGGTTACTCTTTTGAGGAATTTTCTTTGAATACTGTAATCAAAGGTTATCGTAGCCTTATTTCTATTGAAAGTCATAACCGAGCATTTATTTATATTAAAATGTAACCCATTCAATGTGCAGCAGAAATTAACTTGGTTAAGATCAGTTTGCAGTTGGACTGCATCAGAAAGAGAATTTATGGATCTAAATATTTTTAAATCGTCTGAAGATATAAAAGACTTCGATGAAGATATAGGCATAAGTTATAGCTATCATTGAAATGCATCATTGGAACAAATCAGCGGAATAATGGTTTACTTTTTTTGACAATTCAGTTATAGCAATCATTGAAAAGTTGCTGTCAGTGGAAGGATCTGTCAGTGAAACTAAACAGAGAAAACTCCAAAAATCGGAAAGCAAGTAAAAATGTTTAATAATCGGAATTATGTAATTGCATAGAAGAAACAAAATGTAATAAAATGTTATTATTATTATTAAAAATGCTCAGTTTAATAAAAAAAGAAAAAGTTACAGTACAAAAGAACAACTTGCAATAAACAATTTCAGGTTTCGAGGTTGGAGTTGATCATTGAAAGCAAAACTGAAAGCTGAGAACAGAACGGGAATCGAACATATCAGTGAAACGATTGGGTTCCAAATTAGAGGAACGAAAATCAGATGTTCATTGAAATCAATTTCAATCAGTGAAATAATAAAAGTGGATTTAAAGAAAAGTTTTAATCAGAATTAAGTTGTTTTTTTCGTAAAAAAATTCCACAATTGATTAGTTTTTTTTTGATACCAAGTAAAGCCAATATTGTTTGATTAATCGTCTTAATATCGTAAATCAAAATTTTCAATGATGCATTTCAATGAAAGCTATAACTGGGGCCATAAAAGAAGGTAGGTCGTTAATGAAAATAATAAGGAAGAGGAGCGGACCAATATGGCTTCCCTGGGGGACACCTGAGTGATTTAAAATTTCGTTAGACAGAGCAGATCCTATCTTCAAAAACTGTAGATAACTTCCAATCCAATTTAAAATATAAGAGTGGAAACCAAACATTTCAAGTTTCTTTAGCAAAACATTGTTTTGCACCTTGTGAAAGGCCTCCGAAAAATCAGTGTAAGCACACTCAACCTGAAGAGAATTTTCAATTTTATGAAGACAATAATTTGTGAAGATTACTAAGTTGGTTAGTAGTAATTGATCTACCTGTTACGAATCTGGTATTCCGATAATTGGTTGCACACAGCAGAATATACCCGCTTCATTACAACAACTTTAAATATTTTCGGATCCAGATTTATGAATTGGAGTAATAAAATAATATACTTCCAGCAATCAAGAAATTCACCTAGCTTAAGAGACTTTTTAAATAGATCCCTTCTCCATAGGAAGTTTGTTAACACATCTTCTGGGTGAGTTTTGGCGGATGGAAATCGGTCCTTTTATTGACATTGTAATAAATTTAACTAGAAATATCCCATTAAACCAGGTGATTCGTATTTTGTTCGCTTCGAGTGCCCCGCAAGAAGACTTTGTTTGCCGGCGAGCACATTTAAGAATCTTGGTACGATACGAATGGTCTGGTTGGATGAGGTCCAAAAGATTTGGGAATTGATTTATGTGTAGATTTGGATGGATTATAAACTTACTTACTTACTTACTTAGGTGGCGCTACAGTCCGGGGTGGACCTGGGCCTCAACCAATACGCCTCTCCAGTTAGCGCGATCTTTGGCTAACTGCCTCCAGTTGCGCACTCCAAGTTGGTTGAGGTCCCCTTCCACTTGCGCGCGCCACCTAAGGCGAGGTCTTCCTCTACTGCGTTGTCCCTCCGGGTTAGAATCGAAGACTCTTCGGGCCGGAGCGTTGGTGTCCATCCGCTCTACATGTCCCAGCCATCTTAGACGACTGATGCGTACTTTTCTGACTAGGTCGATGTCGCTGTACAGCTCGTAGAGTTCGCTGTTAAATCTTCT
The DNA here is from genome assembly GCA_946477585.1 of Cheilosia urbana. Taxonomy (NCBI): domain Eukaryota; kingdom Metazoa; phylum Arthropoda; class Insecta; order Diptera; family Syrphidae; genus Cheilosia; species Cheilosia urbana. The sequence goes on from OX297854.1 coordinate 143,623,347, forward strand.
CCTCCAAAACCCGTCAACGCAAACGGGACCAAAAATCACTCGAAGAATTTTGCGTTCGAAACGACCAAGGAGATCTTCATCCGCCTTTGATAGCGCCCATGCTTCTGCACCATAAAGCAGGACTGGGATGATGAGGGTCTTATACAGAGTTTCCTTAGTATTTCTCGACAAGGCCTTACTTATCAGTTGCCGTCTTAGGCCAAAGAAACAGCGGTTGGCAAGTGTGATTCTTCGTTTGATTTCTGATGTGATGTCGTTATCAGAGTTTATAGCGGAGCCGAGGTAGACAAAGTCCCTAACTACCTCAAAGTTATAGCTGTCTATCGTGACGTTCTGCCCGATTCGTCGATGTCGTGTGTCCCTTCTTGTTGACAGCATATATTTTGTTTTACCCTCATTCACCACTAAACCCATTTTTTCCGCTTCTGTACTAATACTTGCAAACGCACCAGTGACAGCTCGCTGTGTTGTACCAACAATGTCAATGTCGTCAGCGTATGCAAGCAGTTGCACAGACTTATAGAAAATTGTGCCTCTGGTGTTGGCTTGTGAGTTTCGCACAATCTTCTCAAGAATGATGTTGAAGAAGTCACATGACAGCGCATCACCTTGTCTAAATCCTTTTTTGACATCAAAGGTCTCGGTGAGATTGTTTCCGACCTTTACGGAGCAGCGAGCGTTCTCCATTATAAACTTAAACGGGTTAATTATCAGCAGTTTTTTAGTGCGAAGTTGATAACCAGCCTTTAACTGACAATTACGGAGTTAAAGGACGATTTTTAAAGGCATTAGTTTAGCTTTCGGCTTCAGTTCGTGGGTCAAAGTGTTTGTACTAAGATGTAGACTAAAAAACCCCTATAAAACAGACACGAAGATGCTTACTCCTGATATCGAAAAGACAACAAACGCGGTGTGAATAAATCTTATTTGATAGTAATTGTCAATTGAAACGTATTTTTTGTTAAAGGATCAAAGTAGGTCAAAACAATAAAGTTGGAAAATATCAGTTTTTAGATAACACGGCGGCGGCGAATTGGTAGTTTTGTTCCCCTCGATATGTCGATTATTACATTTTTAAGTATAAAACGAGTGTTCTTAAGAAAAGAAACGAAAATTCTAGCATCTAGCGGAAATGCTGATTTGATTCGAATTTGCCAAACAAAATTTCAGGAACTATAAGCCATCGCTAAAATTAAATGACAATTTTACCAGATTTTATCGGACAATTAAAATGCATTTGATAATTTCCAATACCTTGTATCCAATCCAACCAATCTGGCAACTACAATAATTGGATTTTAATTGGACCATTAATTTCCAGCGAAATTTAGGAAATCCTGTTTTAGCGATTCTATTAATATTATTATAGACGCGACTTTTGTTAACCTCAAAATGTTGTTCATGCTTTGGAGTTTGGAAAGGGGTTCTAAATAGAAAATGTTGAGCAAAACATATCCACATCAGACATACGATTCCTAAAGGAGTGAGACTTAAATTCCGGTCCGATGTACAATCAACCAGAAACCCCTGTTTGTGAAATGGTGGATAATAACTTTGATATTCAACACAAGCGAGACATTCGGCAAAAAGGGAAAATTCTCCCCCAAACACATATTTCGTCCGAACCTTAAGTTACATTCGATGTGTCCGCCTTTGGACATTTGCAAATCGTAAACCAAATCACTGACTACTTCTTTTATGAGAGAATATAAACAATTTCATAACAGCTCTCAAAAATGGTATCAGGTGTTACGCACCTGATCGAACAGCAACGCAAAAAGCTGGAGTGCGTTAAATACATATATAAATGTTGGAACAATTTTCCGCACAACTGTTCAGACTGTTCGGAGGGACCCTAGGCCAAGCTTCCCACAACCATTCGTTTTGTGCAAGTTTGAAATGAATTGGAAGGGATCAACAATTTTATGCCGACTCCAAACGGCTAATTTGATAAGAAAAAACCCTTGGAATTTGGGTTTTTTGCTGGATTCGAACCTCGACCCATCGCTTAGTAGTCCAACACACTAACCACTAAGCCACTGCGCCTACGAATGCTATTGGTTAATTATTATATATTTTGAAAATGCGAATAATATACTTCGCTTGGTCGCAGTGGCTGCGACATACGTGTCTTCCTTCGTTCTGAACTGTCAAAGGAAAACCATCTGTGTGCTCTGTACAAGGAGCGGTGCATCATAATTCGAGAAACCATAACTACAATTTACAAACTCCTTATTTGGCGGAACAGTTCAACTCGTGTTACCTGAGATTGTAGCAGCCACTAAATCGCACGATCGCCCGGTATCGATTACTTATGCAACTGAACCGTGTGAAGTTGGTAAATACCTTGACAGACCATAAGCGGAAGACCAACAGCCGCCACAACTTAGCTTCGTGTGCCGAAATTCGCCCAACTAAATAAAACAGACTACATAAATTAATACAAATACATTAATTGCTTTTTTACGAGCACCCATGATCAACATACAGACCACTTGTAAGAGTAAGCACGAGACCTTGTTTTTTTTTATCTTGATCGTAAAATTAGCTCATTTGCTATTGAGTTTCGTATCAGTGAGACCTTACGTTGCTGTAATAGATGTTAATAATGGTGGATCACGTGAAACATAGTAAAATTAAAACTGTCCCACTGTAATCGTAAAATGACAAACTGCTTGATACTTTGACAGCAAACATTTGTCGGAATGGGGACTAATTAACAATTGATCTTCACGGATGTGGCAAAATAAAAGCGGAAATTCTTCAGATCCACAATGTGGCTATTTGTTCGAATAGTGAGTGATTTTTAAAATTGCGATATTTGAACGGAATGTCATCAATCATCATCATCACCTTATGATTAGTGGGTTCATTTGAGAACTAAATTTATATTGATCTCAGTCGATTAAAAGGGATAACTGCAATGGGAATGTAATAGGGAAGGGAGTAAGAAAATATGGGATTATATTGAAAACGTTTCGAAAATAATTCGGGCGCTTGACTGAACTTAAATGAATTATCGTACATTTTCGATTCGAGCTTAAGCCCATGCTATTTTTGCTTAGACTAAAGTCTACAAATACGATCATCAAAAATGACAAAAACGAAAAAGAGTTTCAATATAACGTGTGGGTAACGAGTAACGAGTAACGAGTTGACTCAACATAGAATTTCTTTTGACTTCTCCTAATAAGTTTGCGTTTTTACTTTCTAGATTGAAATTACAACAATTTCCATAAACTATGTGCAACATAACCCATTTCTCTACACTTTAGAATTTTTTTTTTAGATTTATATTGAAATTCCGGGGAAAATGGATAGTACTTTTCCGGAATGAACTTTTCTCCTACATATGAAATTCTTAGCCGGTACCTTGTTTTGTAAATGGGAAATATTTCGAAGGGAATTTTGTTGAGTAATCTTCGGAAGGCACAGTACAGTCGCATAACCGATAGACAGCATATAGGTATTTTGGAAAATAGTTCCACTGACAAACCGCGATAAAAAATAACCAGTTCTAGTGTCCAGGATACATTTTTCGAACTCAGAATGGCGAAATTTTGCATACAAAATATATAAGAGGAAGGTTGAAAATAATTCTTAGTAGGTAAGGTCCGAAATGTTTTGTAACTTAAAGTTCAACGACGATTTTATCAATTCTTGTGCTTTATCTCAATTCTTGGAATCAGTGGACCATTCTGGGGGGGATTATGGGGACATTCCTTTTTGTGGGAGTTTCGAGGCTGATTTCGTGGAAATTTGTTTTCTTTAAAATATGTAATGCAAATATAGGAACTACCGTGAAAAGATGAAATCGGTTAATAATTGTTATAAGGCTATTTGAAACTGCTTTATAAAAATAAGGAAACGCACTTCTAAGTCACAAAAAAAAACAGCTCATTGCTTCGAAGCCTAGTGTTTTCTCCCTTCCTTCCAACATAATGTTGATAGCCAAAAATATGTGAGGCTTATAAACTTATGAAAATGTAGGACTTTGATTTACCATAATTTGAAAATTTTGTATCCAATCCTTGTGCTTTCAGTATAAATGTAAATATGTACCCATGCAGAAAACAGACTACAGAACACAAACAAAAAAAAAAAAAAAAAAAAAATACAGAATATTTTCAAAATTATTTTAAATCGATATTATGTGTCAAATTCGAAAAAAAAAATCGTCGATATCTTAAATATAAGTACAGTGTATGTAATTTCTAGTTATCATAAACTAAGTTTAGTCTATGCTCAGGTATGCGGGAACTTAGATGAATTTGGGCGGTACCCGCTTAATTTATTTTCTGCATTAAAATGGTTTTGGCTTTCTGTTGGAGGTTTCTCCTATCCAACGGGAGCACTTCGACATAAATACTAGTCAATTGTACCTACTACCAATCGACATCTGCCTCCTACACGAGAAAAATACTTATGACAGGCCCTCTACACTCTACCCCCTAAGTTCGACGCTTCTTAAAACCTTCTTTAAACCATGTTTTGATATTTCATTGACGAAATCGTTCTCTATGGATGCCGCAGTGTGACCTGCAAACAGAGTTGTAAGTTCAAAGTATATTTAGCTCATGCTACAGTTTCCAAGTGGATAATATATACGAAGTCTTTAAAATCATCAGGACAGCTGGCAACTATGTACTATAAAAGCATCGTGTCTTGTTAGTTCTTGATAGAATCCATGCATATATGACTTTTCGACATTCAAAGGGTTTTCCAAGGTTTAAAACGCAAAATAAACGGCTGAAAAATAAGACCACTTGCCACCGGTGTCAGGAATAAATTACCAGCCGATTTTATCTAATCACGAATATCACTCATAACTGAGCATTTAATCGGCTACTCTATGCGATAGCTACTTAGTCAAGACGGATTGTTTTAGCTATTGAAAAGTTCAATGCCGCCACTTACTAGGAGTCTTTTCAGATTGGACAACTGGCTGTGAAGAATGTTTCGCCTTTCTTCGGAAGTGACACAGATTACACTATTTTTCGCTGTTTTTTATGATTTTACGATAACAATAAGATGGCGGTGTAAACTGTTCCCAGAAGCTGATTTCAGTTTTAAGACCAAACGATTGAGAAACCTTTAAGAAATTAAAGCTCTAAGTAAAGGGATTGGGTTCTTGAACGGCTTCGAGAACTTATGCCCTTCATGAAATTTGTGTCTTTTATGAGAACTTTATTAAACTTATCAGGTAAAACAGTTTTGTGAGCATAAGAACAAGCTATTGAACGACTTTTATCTTTAGCTTTGCAGAACAGTTTGAAATATGTAGCATGACAAATGAAGATTGACAGTTTGATATCGCAAAGCCGCAAATGTGAGAATTTAAATTTTATAAGTGACGTTGAAGCCTTTAAAGCATTGACAATAAATTAAACCTGTTACTCACCTGTCAAAGAATAGACTATTCGGAAGCTCAAAGTATAAATCTGTCAGTCAATGACAGCTGTTTTAAAGACAAATAATTATGACTACAACAAAATGTAAAGGTAGGCAATTTCAGTGATTCAGCCTGCAATAGATCGGCGAGATCAGTTGATAACGTATCTATAAGGTAATTACAATACACTGGCACTTGGGAAAGATAAGTAGAGCAAACTTGTTGAAATACGTTGTTGTGTATGGACAGTAGTGTGTGTACTTGAGAAGCAAAGTACCAGTGAATGGCAGGTACTCCAAAGCACTTGCGATTTTCAAGTCTATTGGGAACCGTATTGGGTGAGTTTGAAGAACGGTGTACACTTAGAAGTTTTGTTATTGGATTTAAGGATTTTTGTAGTATACTTTTATGATATCCTCGGAACTTTTAAGAAATATAAGTAGGGTAATTCATTTTGAACGATATATCTTCGCTGCATTTAAGCGGTTATACCTGTACTGGAACTGTTCGATCAGCCACTAAACAACTTTCCTCGAGCTTCTTTCTGTTTACCCGAATTGACAGGTTGAAAATATTCTACATTTTAAAGTTCGGCAAATAGAACTCGAGTGATAGAAACACAATTTTAAGATGTCGATGCCTTGTTTTGTGGCTCTCCATTTCAAATTTTTTTTGGCGAAACACAATAGCAGCAGAGTAAAAGGAAAATATTTGCAAATTTGGCCGCAGTAAGCTATCGAACTTTTATGGTAGCTTGGTCTAAGTGAAGCTGTGGCAACCGCCACAAGAGCATCCATTTACCTACCTTTTTACCATGGTAGCTTCAGACACCACGACCGCTAAACAGAACTTATTGAGTTCGAGTTGTTCACATTTCACGAATTCACTAGTGACAGTAGCTTGTACTTGTAATTCTAATACGCTATTCACACCGAGCCGAAAACCTGGTTTTCGCGAAAACACTCGAAAACTTCGTCTAAAACAGAGGTTTTCCCATATATATTTCAGTTTTCAAAACGAGTCGTTTAAAGTCTTTTTCCACGAAAACAACTTCCAATCGTTGAGTCGTTAAAAGGAACACACCTTTTGCAACATTCAGCAGAGTAGCTGACCAAACAAATGTCACAACTCCAACTTAAAATCATTTTCCACACTAATTGATGGGCTAAAATTATTTTCAAATGCCCAAAATTCATTTCATTTGTTATTTAATGCGATCGAAATTTGTAAACACAATAGCTTACACAGAAGTTTTACGATTAGTGTCTCACAGATGATAGAAACGTCAAACGAAAACTGGTTATTGTTCGGTGTGAATGCAATTTCGAGTTTTCGCTGCGGTGTGAAAAGGGTATAAAAAGAAGCAGAATGGCGCGTTATTTTCCATTGGGCAAACATTGGAACAAAAAAAAAAAATACTCTTCTGGGGGTCAATTCTGTGAAAGAGTGAATCGAATAAATCGTTTTCACATTCGCTTTCATGCATTGCTTTAATTTTTTCGATTCACTTTGTACTAAAATGTGATTCTCGTTCAATAAGTGAAAATATCGTGGTGAATTCAATACTAAACACTGTACTGTATACTGTGTTGTATGAAAGAGGGTTCTCAATTTACAAACTCTCACTAAAAATATTCACTTGCAAATGGGGCCGTGAAAAGAAATTATTCATGAAATGAAAATTTTTTACGTTTGGTTTCACTTTTTCATAGAACGAGAATTTGGTGATTCTGAAAAGAGAATTTCTCTTCTCGATTAGAAGTCAGAATCCACTCAAGAAGCACTCACACAAGTGTAATTTATGTATTGATATAAGTCAGATCATGACAGCTGCCGCAGATTATTTCGTGGCATTTCAATCAGAAGCAGTTGTCTTGTTGATTACAGAATCATTGGATCCCCGAGTGAAACCAATAGAAAACGACATAAGGAACTAATTTCGTAAATCTGACAGATGGTTGACTTTATGCGCCTCAATTTTGGTTGGCCTAGATCGGTCACATGATCAGCTTTTTCAGTTGACGTTTATGGAGGGGTAGCCAACAAAACTTGTCAATCATTTCGTGAATATGCACTGTGAGTCGTTTTTCTGTTATGCTGGATTTACAACATCACACATTCCTAACACGGATGATAGGGATGTCCAATACTAGTTAGCCGTGTGAATGAAGAGGACACAGCATTACCTAAAACGCAAAAATACGTGACACGTATTTTGGTTGGCGAACTTGGTTATGTGGCAGGAATTATGGGAAAGTTGAGCATGTTTATATTTTTATAGCGGCGACTTAAGAAACTTCGCTTTCCTATAAAACAAAGTGGCTTCCGGAAGTGATGAGCGCACAATTATTTATTTATTTCGTATAACTGATTGATGAATTGTTGGTTTAATTTACTGACACTTACTACCACCATCATTTGATGTGTTTTAAATTAGAATTGCAAAAATGTTGATCGTCTGAACTTGTGTTAATATCTGTTCTATGTATCTAAAAATATGTGTAGAACATTCATTGCACTTTAGGCGCCTGATTTGTTGTCTTAATATATGACGCATTTATTAGAATTGATTGCTGACAAACGGATTTCTGTCTTCCGTCTCGTCCGATCTGACTGAGCATTGCGTGCGGAGGCCCGAACTAGTGTTGACGCTTCCAGAATAGATAATGCTGATTTTCTTTTTCAAAATTTGTTTGGCCAACCATTGGTCGCATTGCCAACTTGTATTGTTGCCCTAAACAGGCATAAAATATAAAAAAAAGAAAGTGTAGTAACATAAGCAAACTGTTACTGAACTCGTCCACTATTCAGTTGTGAACGTGTTCAGTGGCAGACTGTTTTATTGTAATGGCAGCCAACTTCAGGTTGGTGTCGGCCATTGATGATAAGAAGAAGAAGAAAAGAACACGAGCCAAAAAAGCACACGTGAAGGAAAATAATAAAATTTAACCAAGAAAACGAGGAATAAATCTTTTAATTATCCGTATTACAACGTCAGATGTGGGGTACCACACTAATCGAAAAGAAAAAAGTGTGGATGACCATAAAGAAACAAGATTAGGTGAGATTATTAAAATGTCAACCAAACTAACGAAGTCTCAACTGCAGGAGGCACTTCACGCTGCGCAAATTGAAGTACCACCTTCCGCAACAGTGGCCCAGCTGCGTGCATTGTACGAACAAGAGTTGAGCGAAAGCAAACTACCGGATGAACGAGGCAATTCTGAGAGCTCGGATGATGACCTGGCCATGGAGCCACTGACAACATACCCTACTACAGTGAGTGGAACTTCAGCGAGCGGAACTTCAGCCCCAATAATTTCCAGAACCCAGACGTCCTCCGCCTACGAAACTTCAGCATCACCTAAGAAAATTATCGCACATTCCGCCAGCGTACCCGCACCTATGATCATTGCGAACGCAACAACTTCCGCTGAAGTTAACACGCCGAATCCTAATTCAACCCTCAGCAATGTACCAGTGTGTGCTACCACTAGCACTAGTTCAGATATCGAAGAACAACAACTGTTGATTCGCCTAGAAAGGCGCAAGCGCATCGCAGACCTCCGCAGAGAGCTAGATGAATCCTATTCTGATTCATTACCTACCAGGCGAGTAGACTTCAGCGACATTGAGAATGCGGTCTCTTCTTTTTCCGGCGATGACTCCTATGGTGTTCGAAAGTGGATTGCTGACTATGAGGACGTGACTCAATCCCTCGGATGTGATGACAAGTGCAAATATGTGTGCGGACGAAGATTGCTGAAAGGTACAGCAAAAATGCTTCTGAGGACGATCCGAGTGAACACCTGGGATGATTTGAGGAACCTTCTGATAGCCGAGTTTGATAAACGGTTGACTCGGCAAGAAGTGTACAAACAGCTGAGTCGCCGAACCCGCCGACGAGATGAAACACTTCTTCATTACGTCTTATCAATGCAGGAAATCGCTGCATATGCTGATGTTGACGAAGCTGACCTAATGGAGTACATCATAGATGGGCTTGCGGACACATCATCAACAGTGTCCATCCTTTACGCAGCAAAATCGCTTCAGGAACTGAAGAGTCTGTTGCCGCGTTATGAGAAGAGGAGTATCATGAAGGCAACAACAGCCGCCAGAAGCAGTAGTAGTGTACCTAAGCCAGTGACTGCGGCCATACCAGGACCGAAGAAACAGTTCGAAGCAGTATCTGGAGAGAGTCCAGTCCGGTGCTTCAACTGCTCAGCATATGGGCACATAGCCGTGAACTGTCCCAAGGAAAAGAGACCGGTTGGATCGTGTTTTCGCTGTGGAGATCCGGGTCATGTCTACAAGCTGTGTCCGAAGGCGCCGAACCGAAGGCAAGTGAGTGCTGTCAACAAAATCCAATCAGGAGCCGCATCAGATGATGATTACGATGACGATGACATTGGACAATCCTTGAGTTCCATTCAGTTGGTAAGCATTGCTTTTATTGTAAGAGAAACTAAGTGCACAAACTTTATTGAATGTAATTGTCTTCTTGACACCGGTAGTCCGGTTAGCTTTATTCGAAGATCCATGGTGCCTGAAGAAATCAGAGTTGGCAGTTTATCGTATTCTAATTATCGGGGACTTGGGGACATCAAAATTTATACATACGGTACGTTATCTTGTTATCTCAAAATTAAAAAGAAAATAAAAAAAGTGTCACTTATGATTATTCCAGATGAAGTTACACTTATGCCTCTGCTTATCGGTCGGGATGTACTTCAAATGTTTGACATTAGCTTAAGAATGGGTAGCCATAGAAATGTGATTTCTTCAGAACCAATTTGTACTATGAATACTGATAAACACTTGTTACTAAACTATACGTATTTGTGCACTTATTTTCCCGTTTCCACAAACAGAGCAACAGAGTCATTCATACAACCCATTGTAAGTGGCACAGGACTTTGTGATGATAGTCCAGTAGATAAGACAAATATGAAAATACAAAAAACTAATTTAGCTGGTAACGATTGTTGTCCGCAGGGGTTAGGCGATTATGAGACAGGGCATGAAATTTTAAACATAGAATGGGAAAATAGAGACGACTTTCTGGTGGGGCCTGAGCTTGATCGAGTTTCTTCTGAAACAGTGCGTAGTATTATCTATGACACTTATGTGAATTTTGATAAATCAAAAGTGACACCATTGGATTACGAGATGCAAATTCGACTTTTGACGGACACACCGTTCTTTTGCCCGCCTCGACGGTTGTCCTTTGCAGAAAAGCGAGAAGTGGACATAATTATTAAAGATCTTCTGGATCGTAAGATCATAAGACACAGCGATTCCCCCTATGCCTCCCCTATTGTGTTGACTAAGAAAAAATCTGGAGAGATACGAATGTGTGTCGACTATCGTGCTCTGAATAAGTATACGGTGAGGGATAATTACCCTCTTCCCCTGATTGAGGATTGTCTCGAATATTTCTCGGGAAAAAAAGTGTTCACCCTTCTGGATCTTAAGAGTGGCTTCCACCAAGTGAAGGTTTCATCAGATTCTACTCACCTTACGTCTTTCGTGACCCCAACAGGCCAATATGAATTCTTAAAGATGCCATTTGGCCTCAAGAACGCTCCTAGTGTTTTCCAACGATTTATTTCACGCATTTTTCGTAAACTGACAGAGTCTAAACAGATTGTCATTTACATGGATGATATAGTTATTGCCAGTGAAAATTTACCTGACCATTTAAGCTTGTTAAGACAAGTTTTACGTTGTTTAGCCGAGAATGGTCTTGAGTTAAAATTTTCTAAGTGCCGTTTTGCATTTTCAGCCATAGAGTATTTAGGGTACCAGGTGACTGAGCAAGGTATTCAGCCAAGTGATTCCCACTTGAGGGCCATTCATCGGTATCCAGTCCCTAAGAATAGTAAGGAACTGCATTCCTTCCTGGGGTTAAGTTCTTACTTCCGGCGTTTTGTGAATTCTTTCTCCAGGATAGCTCGACCACTGTATGATCTTTTGAAGAAAGACAAACCTTATATTTTCTCAGCCGAATGCGAACGAGCTTTCCAACAATTGAAAGATTGTCTGACTTCTTCGCCAGTGTTAGCCATTTATGACCCGACCCGTGAGACGGAATTGCATTGTGATGCCAGTTCGTTGGGATATGGAGCTGTCCTCCTTCAAAGACAGAATGATGGACGGTTTCATCCGGTGGCTTATTCTTCCAGAAGTACTACTGCTCAGGAGGCCAAGTATCATAGTTTTGAGCTGGAAACTTTGGCCATTATTTCTGCCCTCCGGCGTTTCCGAGTGTATTTGGAGGGGATTCCGTTTACAGTGGTGACTGACTGTAACTCACTTACGCTTACACTTAACAAGAAAAGTGTAAACCCGCGAATAGCTCGTTGGGCCCTTGAGCTGGAAAATTATGACTATAAGGTCAAACACCGAAGTGGATCAAAGATGGGTCATACTGATGCCTTAAGCAGATGTTTTATGATATCGGTGGTGAATTCGGAAGACATTGATTTTCAATTAAGGGCATCTCAAAGCCGTGATCCTATTATCGTAAAATTAAGAGAGAAATTGTGTTCTGAAGACTCTAGTCAGTATGTCTTGCAAGACGGAGTAGTGTTCCGAAGAGACCGTGGTGATAAGTTAAGTATGTACGTCCCTTCCGAGCTTGAGACTAACCTTATCCGTCAAGTGCATGAGAAGATTGGTCACTTAGGAGTTTCAAAGTGTTACAACCAAGTGAGGATGCATTATTGGTTCCCCAATATGCAAAGGAAGATCGAAAAGTTCATTAGGAATTGTATAAAGTGCATAATGTATTCATCCCCTGCACAGGCGCGTGAGTGTAATATCTTCAGTATACCTAAGAAACCGGTCCCGTTTCATACCATTCATTTGGATCACTTCGGACCGCTTCCGTCTATAGCATCAAAAAGAAAGCATGTCCTCTTGGTTGTTGATGCGTTTACAAAATTCGTCAAGCTCTATCCGGTGATCTCGACCAGCACCAGGGAGGTGTGCGCGTCGCTGGGAAGATATTTTGAATATTACAGTAGACCTTCTAGAGTGATTACGGATAGGGGCACTTGTTTTACTTCTTTAGAATTTAGTTCATTCCTATTAGAGCGAAATATTGCGCATGTTAAGGTTGCTGTCCATTCACCTCAGGCTAATGGGCAGGTTGAGAGAGTCAACCGAGTGCTGGGACGAATGTTAGCCAAACTTAGCGAACCACTGCAGCATTCTAATTGGGTCCAGACATTGGCACAGGTAGAATACGCACTTAATAATACGATTCATAGGTCAACACATGACACACCCAGTAAGTTACTGTTCGGAGTTGATCAGCGGGGACCAGTGATAGACGAACTCACAGAATTTCTTGAGGAAAAGGGTTTGAACCGAGGTGAAAGAGATCTTATAGCCATCAGGGAATCGGCCTCAGAGGAGTCACGAAAGGTTCAAGAGTATAATTGCCGATACTTCAAGGAGCACCACCGCCCTGCGCGTACTTATGACAGGGGTGATTTTGTAGTAATAAAAAATGTGGATACAACAATCGGTACCAATAAGAAACTCATTCAAAAGTTCAAGGGACCTTATGTCATTCACAGAGTCCTGCCACATGATAGGTATGTCATACGTGATATAGAAAATTGTCCTATAACTCAGTTGCCATATGATGGTATAGTAGAGGCCAAGAATATCCGACTGTGGAGAGAAGATTTCTCTTAAAAAAAAAAAAAAAAAAAAAAGAAGAAGAGAGTCTTAATTGTTATTCATTATTATGTAAACCCATGACATTTGTGTCATTCAATGTGTAGATGTTAAGTTGAATTAAGATTAAGTTATGTTAAGTTGATTTAAGCTTCCTGTGAATCATTACTTATTAACGTTATGGTTAAGATTAAGCTATGTTGAGTTGATTTAAGTTTCTTGTGAATCATTACTTATTAATGTTATGGTATTGATTGTGGTCAATCAAATTGTCAGACTGGCCGAGATGTAGTAACATAAGCAAACTGTTACTGAACTCGTCCACTATTCAGTTGTGAACGTGTTCAGTGGCAGACTGTTTTATTGTAATGGCAGCCAACTTCAGGTTGGTGTCGGCCATTGATGATAAGAAGAAGAAGAAAAGAACACGAGCCAAAAAAGCACACGTGAAGGAAAATAATAAAATTTAACCAAGAAAACGAGGAATAAATCTTTTAATTATCCGTATTACAAAAGAATACTAAACCACTCTATAGATAAGAGTACGGTATCTCTGCTGTTGATTCTATCAAACATTTTGACGTACACCCATTTAGATAAGCGACTAATTTTTAATTATCATACTACCTATATCAATAAAAAGATCTGCATTGTAATTGACTCGTTTAACCCCTGGGCTATCATTAGTTATTAATTAACGCCAAATAATTAGCAATAATTTTTAGATAAACATTTTCGTATATCTACCTGTGTAATATATTTTGAAATACCTATTGGTACGTAATGAAGATCGGACGCCAAACGTTAAATTATTGAATAATAGCTCTGTTCCAACATGGCAATACAGATTAGTGTCAGTGTGCGCAAATTTGTTACCTAACCAATAAAAATTACCGATTGCCTATCTTCAAATGAGGTGGTACCTACTACAGATTTTGGATTAGGTCTATATGGTGAAGGAATGACAGCGAAATCGTTTATCAGTTGCTTTTATGGCATAAACAACATTTTTGTGAGCCGATTAACGCGATTAACCCTGCAATTCGTCTGCCGTCTTGCTTGTTTAAAAAAAAGTGAAGTCCTTATCTGGAAGCAAGAAAACGTAGTAGATAAAAATCGTGCACGTGTGTATTTGGATTTTTAACTTTCTCGATTACGTTATAAGGGAAAGATATTGCGTTCGTACAAAATTCTGATATAGCAATGATAGGGTAACTCAAAAAGAAATCTTATTTTTAGCAAATATTACCCAGTTCGTCTCTTTTTTTTTTCAAACATATTCCATATGCACCTTAAAATAATTCCAACCACTTGAAGTTCACACAATCAGAAAATCACATTTCACTTGCACACATGTCCATCGGTATATTCAGTTTATAACTGATAAACCAAATTCAAAAAGGGGAAATCTGGGGGAAGATATTGTTTAGAGGAAAATCTGGAGGTTTTTAAAATTCTACTTTATTTATATTTCGTTATAACGGCCTTTCTTGGTAACCTAAAAATGAATTGAATTGAATTGAACGTAAGAAACGCTGAGTAACTTATTCTTAAGTATATGTATGTGTTATTTTAAAATGCTGTTGATCGATCCTCCAAAGCCAATATCTCTGGACTATTTTAATTAACAAAACACTTCTTTCAACAAAAGCTAGTGCCAGTTTCATTAAGAAAAGTCGTCTGGCTTCTTCCCTTCCATTCGTTCCAAAAGTTAAAAACGCAGACAAAACTAATGCCTGTGAGAAGCTTGGCCTAGGATCTATTGCGCTAACTATTAACTTATTTTTAAGTTATATATAAAACTTGTTAAAAAAAATAATGACAAGGTTTTTAGGAAAACAATGTCCAAATCTGGGGGTTTTCCAGATTCTTCTGGGAGAAAATATGTGACTATACCAAACTTTAGATGAACGAGAAAGTTTCGTGCGACCCAGTCGTGCACTTTTCTTTTTTTTTAACTTTTGATGTTCTCGTGTCGTTTATGTCAAATTCATGTCATGTAAACATTTTGTTTGTCAATATAATTATCGAAAACTGTTGTACGTTTTTTTAGTATTACATCCTTATAAAAGGTAGGGTTGGTTTGCGACCACAAGCGAAACTAGTCATCATTATATTAATACGTGAACATCCGAAGTTTTTTAGTAGGTACTAGGAAAGGTAATATGCTATAGATGTGCACAAACAAAAAATCGTGGGTATATGTCGCCATTAAGACTGGTAAAATGAAATTAAGAATTCCCCATATAAAATGGTTATCAGTTAACTGAACCCATTTTGCTGACATTCAACTTGGCGCCGCCATATTGCCATAGTAACGTATTCAAACACATAATACATATCATCTTATATTAGAACCTATTTTCGAAAAAATGCAATTTACCTGCCCCTAAAAGTAAGCAATTGTGTACTTGATTTTAATTCAGGGGAATTTTATCTGCGAGGTGTTGCCTGTTGACGACTCGACGGTTGGTTTCAATGACGTTACTATGGAAATGAACACTTTTCGGAATAAAATATTAATCATGAGTAAACCTATTTTCCAGGGGGAGTATTTTTTTTTTTGTGATATCTAGATGTCGCTTTTTCGCTTACCTATAAAAAACCGTACGTTTTTCAATATTAAAAATAAATACATAGTTGGTGCAACAGGTCCGGAGGGACCCTAGGCCTAGCTTCTCACAACCATTCATTTTTGTGTGAGTTTTTCATTTTTGTAACGAATGGAAGGGGTCTACAATTGCATGCCGACTCCAAGCGGCTAATTGAGAAGCTCTTTCAAGAGAGCTTATTATCTCGGATGTTTGTCAGACGATCACGAGAGGTGGCGCAGTGGAAAAAAACCCTAAGTTGGAATTTGGGTTTTTGTGGGATTCGAACCTCGACCCCTAGTCCAGTAGTTAGTAGCTTTTTTAATATTAGATCCTTATAAAAGGTACGGTCGATGTTCGACCACAAGTATGCTAGTTATTATTATTACGCATCAAACAATTTTGTTTTTAGAAAAGAAACGTCAAAAATGACTATTTCTGAATAAAAAATAGAAAGTTTGGTAACCTTGCACTCCTGACTCCTCTAATTTGAAAATGGCAAAACCAAGATCATTTGAGATCATTTCGAATTAGGAACAAGTGCCTCTTGGAAAAGGCAGAGAACCAATTCAGACTTTCATCAGTTGTCTGTTTTCTGCTTCACGCTCCTATATTTAGTTCAGTTAAGCCAGGAAGCCATTTTGCATCCTTCCTGCAATCGCATGACAATTTTTTCCGTTTCGAATTTCCCAAATTGAAGCTGCTAAGTTCGAAGAAACTTAGTTCTTTATACGCTCGGAGGCTCAAAACTGATGCCATACGTAATTCGAGGCGTAAACTTTATACAAACTAGGCCGGGGGCTCGTTTGTACCTGTTTCGTCAACGCTTTATTTATTTAATCTTAAGCACGCGATGCCCAATTTAAAGCTGCATACATATTTCATATATGAAAATTCCCTATTTAAAAAGAAGCAAGTCAATGTACTCTTATGTTCATATCAATTTCAGCCGTACCCTGTCAAATTGCTAAGAGTTTATCAGAAGAACAAAAACCCTCTGTGATTAACTTCATATACACAACAAAAGATTATCAGATGGATTGGCATATGTATAAACAAGTACAATAAATCAACAATATGTAATAAAGTTTGTGACGTTCCATCCCACAAAAAAAAAAGAAAGAAGAAAAACATTGTATACATCATAAATGTCAACAGTTCCGATTCCTTAACGCAGAAAACCTACGTAGCTACTATCTGTTTACACTTTGGATTGTCACGCTATTTAAGATTTAAAGCAAATTAACCAAATTAACGTGGTTATTGGGGCAGATATTAAAGTTTATAGCTGGCAGAAAAAAAAAGGTTTCCTTGCCTTGTGATTTGAACGATTCCTCTACAGTTCATAGTTTTAGTGCTTACGAAACAAGTCTATTGTGCTGCGAGGGTTTTTCGGTGAACAGAGTTTTTTGTTTAGATTGGAAATACTTATAGTTCAATGCATATTCTCAAAAATCTAAAGTTGTGCAGTTTTGAATTACTATTGTTGTGACGATTTTGTTGAAGTTGTAGTTATTAAAAAAAATTGTTTATAGCTCTGGAAGGCCATCAGTCTGTGGTAGAGCGAATCGCAATTCAAAGGTAAACACAAGTGCAATCTGACATCTGTAATGCTAAGATGGAATATTAAAAAACTAAACAGACGGCAAGTTATTTTTAAATCTCTGGCTTTGGTGAACTCCACATTTTGTCCGTCCATTTGGCTACATTTGACTAATATTTTCGTGTAAAGAATATAACGTTTTTATGATGCAATTTACGGGCAAGATGTTGATAAGAATCATGTGATTACATTTTTCGAAAATAGCTCTAAACCATTTGAAGAATTCTTTAAATAGCTCTCATAATGTGGTAAATACAGAGAACAGTTTAGTCATCGACATAACTGAAAAGATAAAAAGGCACGGCCAATAGAATAAAAATGATACGTATAGACATAAAGTTGTCAACTATGTAAATATGTTACCCACTTAAGTAGTTTTCATTGGATTCGCGGTTAAGTCTAGTACGCAGCTGTTCCGGAATGAAATTTTCCGATGGTCTCCAAATGGACAGTGTAACGTCTGCGGAAAGGAAGTGGAGAGTTCCATCAGCTGATACACAAGTAGCAGTGTTACCAGCTCTGGCTATTTATTTCCAATTTGGCTCATTAAAATTGTCTTTTCGGATTTATTGTAATTTAAGCTATTCGCTTTATTTAAAGTTTTGCGATTTTTAGGATCCGTAGGAATTTATAATTCTATTGTGAACGTACTTTTTTCGTACAACTAAAAATTTCTAAACAATTATGTCTTTTCGATTATTGGGCATTTCAGATTTTGATCTGATATTTCAGATTTCTGTTGTCAAATCGAACATTGAATCCGGTTTCTTGTTTCTTTTTTGAGTTGGCCGCAAAGAACATATTTGATACTTGCGTTGGAAATCCATTGCAATTGATTTTCACACATTTATAGCAACCAATTTTGTAGTAAAATAAATAAATAGTTGGCGAAACAGGTCCGGAGGGACCCTAGACCTAGTTTCTCACAACCATTCGTTTTGTGCGAGTTTTTCATTTTTGGAACGAATGGAAGGGATCTACAGTTTTTTGCCGACTCCAAACGGCTGATTGAGAAGCTCTTACAAGACATTTATACTCTCGGATGTTTGTCAGACGCTCGCGAGAGGTCGCGCAGTGGGAAAAAACCATAAGTTGGAATTTGGGTTTTTGCGGGATTCGAACCTGAGACCCCTCGCTTAGTAGTCCAACACACTAACACTAAGCCACTGCGACTACCACTTTTCCGCTATCATTTCGCATCAGCTGCGTACCTACTGCAAAACGAAAACGAGGACGACATTTTTTGTTCATGATTTCGTTGTGTCACTTTTGTATGGGATATTTCGTTTGAGAAGAACTGTGTACCATACTTAATGCTAGTCATATGACAGGTAGCGGAAGCGCTCAACTGTGTTTCAAAAAATGAATGAATCTAATAAAAATGTCAAACGTATTTCGCCTCCTCCGTTACCAGTCGCACCTCTGCTCGTCGTTCATCGAACGTACATCATTTTACACTCGACTTGTGACTATCTTCAGCCATGCAGATGAATATAGGCGTCTCTCCGAACAGAACCCATTTGGATGGCTTTGCCTGATCCTGTTCACCAATAATTTCATCTCGTCAATGCGAATCGATGTATCTAATCGTAAAAAGCTGAATATCGAACTGGGTCATACAAGAATAATGACATCTTCGGTCTCATCTGCTAGGCAAAAACTCTGCCACTAGCGGAATTCCTGATTCAGATATTTCAATTTTAAACAGAAGTAAGAGAAAATATGAAATGTAAAAATGAGCGACACAATTTGTAGAGACTTTGTGACCTATTTGTGTGCTCAATTTGTCCAGCTGTTTAGTTTCTACCTCCCATCATTGCAGGTAAAGAATAGCGAAAATGTGTCTCTTAACAGAGAAAATGTTTCTAACAGGTACCAACATTTCACTGGAAGACTGACATGCATTCCTGACCATTTCAGACTTTGCTGCACTGACACAACACCATCCCGATTGCTGAAGAGAGAGCCAATCTGCGCGCTGTTGTCAGTAGTGCATATACAACAAATTTTATTTTATCCAGGCACCCGTTTTTCTCTTTTTTCACCTGTCCTGGCCAAATCAAATATTCTCAAGGGCAAATATTATTTCGAAAACGTGCACCCGATTCCGTGTATGAATATCCAACGGAAACACATTTTCTGGTCCACTTGGAGTTTCTCTCCCCGGATAGAGTAACTCTCAGCAGCAGATACCAGACCAGTCCAATCAAACCGGGGAGATTTTCTCCCCGGATAGAGTATATCTCCTCAGAATGGAGTTTCTCTCCCCCTTTTGCAGAAGGCGTATCCTGGGCAAACCTCTACGAAAGCTCTTTCACTCCATAGTCATTTTCCGGGAATTCGGAAGCTTGCGCACATCTACTCATTTCCAACCAAAATAAAATAAACTATCCCCCTCTTGACAATTTGCTTAAAGCTTCAGCATCAGCATCAGCTTCAGCATCAGCATCAGCTTCAGCTTTAGTGCTTGCAAGGTCATGGAGAGCATTATTAATTTGGCCACCACATAAATATGAATTTTCCTCAACTCAATTCGATTGCGATTCAATTTATTTTCGAATATCTTTCGTACGCACATGCACACTAGGTCGTTTACGTTACCTATATTTAGTTGAGTTACAAATATAAGTTCATGAATTCAAATTGCAGTATTCACGGCCAAGGGTGTACCGAAACAGGGGGTTATCTTTCCGGTGGGTGTTTGGTTATGTTGGGAAGGCGACTTGTTGTTTAAGTTATCTGATACTGTTATTTGGGGGATGGGTTTGAATGCTTTCCTCAATTTATGCTTGCGTGGAACTCGTCTGGCATTTCTAAGTCATTATCTGCAATTTGTGTGTAAGCTTTCTATAGTACTTTCTTCAAATGACCCTTTAAAATAATTCAAAGAATTTTTCTTCTCCTTCTATTAGTCAAAGGAACGTGCAAAATAATTAAATGATTCTCAAAACTTGATGAGAAGGAAACTTCGTAGTGAAAGGTAAATAAGAAAAGTCTCAGCATCTAAACAAAAAAATGGAAAAGAGGTTTTGATTAAAAGCAACTTTACAAAAGTTGCATCCACGACTGGCTAAAGAATTTCTGAAATCGGGGGTCAGTTGAAACGCTTTCGTGCGCACGCCATCATAACTGTTATAAAATATTCGTGATACTAATAATCATATTTAGTGTCCATGCTAGATCTTACGAAGTCACAATGGAGAAATGTTCCATATAACAATACCCATTGTGACCTACATTATAGTGTAAAGATTGAAAATGACTTTCATCCTCTCAAACTTTTGTTTTTGCGGAAAAGAGTAGCCAATGTCCTTTTCATTGTTTTTCTAAATAGTTTAAAAGCAAAACCAAGTAAATTGGTTTTAGAACTACGCGAGTTATACGTATACACACTAAATATCAAGTTTGTTTTATAAATAAAGCTTTGAAATAAAACAAATTCAACAAACGTCAACTTGTTCTAGCTATTGTGACTCAGTTTTGTTGTTTCACCAGAGGAGCTTCAAGCCAGCTTCAAGCTGTCGTTGATGTGAACTAAATAAGCAAAAATTGTTATGATTTGACAGATGAAGCAAGGGGAAATTCGAAAAAGTAAAAACGCTCGTGATTTGCCTTATGTGACAAATGGGGACTCCAATCTGACTATTTCCTAACTTAAAGTCAAATTGAATGCGTTATTTCTTCTAATTTAGATTAAGAGTTCGTTTTTTGCCAAAAGTCGAATCTAAAATGTTTTATTGATAAGGGCCTATGTCATCTTGTATTAGCCAAATATACATTGGCGTATTAGTTGTTCTTTCTGGGGTGACTCTGGGAGCTGGCACCCAAATTGCCATACCAAAATTACTTGTAGCACTATTGAATTTCTGCAAGTGAAACTGAGTTTTGTAACACAAAGCTACAAGTACCAAATTGAACTTTGTAATTTGTAATTTAAAAGTTATTGAACGTGGAATTTCATTTTAAGGTGTTTTGTTTATATTTATATTTCTTTCAGTTTCTGTTTAACAAAATTTCAACCTTGTTTAAGGTTAAGGTTCATTTCAAAAAGTGGTGATAGGCTATTTACACCGACCCGAAAACACTAGAAAACTGCATCGAAAACAGAAGTTTTCCCATACATATTTCAGTTTCTAAAACGAGTTGAAACAAACACACCTTTTACAACATTCAGCAGAGCACCTGACCGAACAAATGTCACAACTTAAAATCATTTTCCACACTAATTGATGAGCTTATATTATTTTCAAATGCTCTGAACTAATTTTATTTGTTATTTAATGCGATCGAAATGTGTAAGCAAAATAGTTTATACAGAAGTTTCACGACTAGTGTCTCACAGCTGATAGAAACGTCAAATGAAAACTAGTTATTGTTCGGTGTGAATGCAATTTCGAGTTTTTGATGAAAACACGGTTTTCGCTGCGGTGTGAAAATGGTATTACACCCACGATCTAGTACCATTCTGGGTATGTTACACAGGGGTAGGGGTCAACTCGCGAATTTTTTTTGGCAATTCATCATTTCGCCATAATCATTTCCCAATTTGTTGTCTTGCATTTTACTTATTTCGCACTTCATCAAATCGCAATTTTTGTTAAGCAATCTTTCATTTCGCTTTGTAATCGCATCGCAAGAACATCATTTCGCATTCGCCATCTCGCAAATTTTTATCTTGCGTTGTGATTTGTTCGCATTTTGCTATTTCGCATTGTATTATTTCGCGAAATGTTTTGTTTTACAATCCATTACATGATAAGAAATTTCGCGCGAAATGTCGGCACCCGTTACACAGGTGTACATATGTACCACATTAAAATTCATACCTAACTTACCCTACCCTTACACGATTCCGTCAGGGGTTTTTCACTTTCGATTCAATTTGATCTGTTTTAGAATTGTTGTAGTTTAGCTTCTGGGCGGATCAGAAGGGGAAGTACTGTAAAAAAAAAAAAAATATTAAGTTGAGAGCACAGTCAAGGAGATGAAATATTTTTCAAAACACTTCTTATCGATCGCTGTGAGTATACAAATATTCTACTTGCATTTGCAAAGAAAGTAAGGTGATAACTCTCTGTGAGTTCGTCTTATTACCACAATGTCATTCTCTTACCCGACTAAAAATTCTAACAAGTTTTTTTCGAAATCAAACATGACAAGTTATACTAAATTTTGAAATTATAAATTCGTTTTTTATGTAGGTATGTATATTTATTGATAAATCTTCTATATACAAAATTCCTTCGTGATTCGATGAAGTTATACATCGATAACCGATGTACCAATTTTCATGTTTCTTTTTTTTTTGTTCATATTACTGTACTTCAGGTTAAGGCAGACAGAAAATTTCAGAAAATAGTTTTACTCGCATTTTACGATAGGTGGCGTTGGGGCTGTTAACATATGACAGTTGATGTTGCGGGCAAAACAGAGTTATCCGGGGCTAGCCCGCGTTCAGCTAGTACTTAAAATGTTTTAATTTCAGCATTAAAAACAATAAATGTTAAACTACCTAAAAAAAAAAAATACCATGCAAGTTTAGAATCAATTTATTGATGTGTAAACACCTAAGCGCGCGTTGTTGGAATCTGGTGGAGTAATTCCACACATTTAACTTGCGGGGACAGGGAATACGTCACTGTGTTTTATCATTGCCTACATTTTTCGGAATCTGGTGGAGTAATTCCACACATTTAACTTGCGGGGACAGAGAATGCGTCACTGTGTTTTATCATTTCATACATTTTATCATTGCATACGTTTTTATCATTGCACACATTTATGAGCTGGGGCATATTAATTTCCGCTTTTTGTTGATGTGAAATAAAATTTCTCCATTTCGTCCTTGCAACGTACTCAGAAGAAATTTCAAGAATTCTGCATGGAGATTATCATCTTTTACCAATGATCATAAGCGAAGACTTCAATATCAATTTTGCAACTCCAGAAGCTCAACCATTTATTGATTTAATGCAAGATAAATTTAATCTTCAAATGAACTCCAACCGGAGAATTTCAACAACACGATATGGAACAACCATCGATGCTGTCTTCCAGCGTAATCTAGATAGATCACAGTCTCGAATTTACATATCATACTTCAGCAACCACAATCCGATTGTATCTATTCTACCGAAACTAGCACAGAACGAATAAATTATTGTTATTTCATAATATATTGTTACATTCAGGCTGGGATTCGAAAAGATAAAACACTATTCTGTTTAACTTTTCCAATAAAATCACTTTACTTACACTTTCTAAATATTCACTTATTTAGTACCAAAACAATATCACTTAAATCAATTCTTAAACGTTTCAGTCCAATCGCTTTATTCACTGTATTTCTTTTCACTTATTTATCTCACAACCGATTACTCTTTCAAACTTAACACAATCACGGGTTAAAAATCAACTGTACATCTCTGTTGTCAACGCACCCCTTTTATATCCCACCGCTGCCACCTATCAGCGAATATTCCAGAAGTAGGTATATTCCACATCTTCTCTAGATGGTTCTAGAATTAACTAACTTGACAGATTCCAGTCTCCAATTGGAAGTGGAACTTGGAGGGAAACCGAGTGCCCGATTCACCACAATTCCTAAGTGTCTGATTCACAAAGTGCCTGATTCACCACAATATCAAGAATACGGTTATTATAATTTTCTCTTTTCTCAATGACCTGTATCAAGCCACACATATACCGCACGCACGGTGTTTAGACATACACATATTTCGGGAATGTTGGATACAGTCGCACCAATTTTTTTAATGTTTTCCTTTCTTTGCAGACTGCACATTAACATTATTAAGGTAGACAACTTAAACGGACATAATGCCCGATAGATTTAAAGTGACTAAGGCACCGTTAGATATTACGCAGAATCAGAACGATATAGAAGATGACACAGTCACGGGAGGCCTTCTGTCATACGATCGCGGTAAGTCGAAATATTGATATATTATGTAAAATGTAAAACAAATTAAACGAAACATATACGGAAATACTTTGGTGTTAAAAAAGTTGAATGTCTCTGAAATTGTAAGCAGATCCAGTTTGTTGCTAAATTGAGGTTAAGAATGCAATGAAACTACTCCGACATCGAGTACCAAATACACAAACCCACCAACCGCTGTATAGATTTCTTTGTCGACTGCAGTTTGTCAAGGTCCGCTGGGAACAACAATAATTAATGATGACAAATGAAAGTCAATCATCATTTACAACTAAAATGAAGTTACACAAAACAACATGTGAATGGTGTAAGAATATTGAAAACGATTTATTCTCTGTTCAATTTCCGAAAGACTCACTGGGCACGTTCAAGAATCTAGTTATCGTAAGTCGACTAGATTTGTCTGGATAACATGTAACCTGAACGCAAAAACCAGATTGGTCGGAAATGTCACTTTTTCTACGTGCGCCACATATCCGAACTGTCAACTTAGTACTCAGTCTTTCGAATTTCTTGGCTAGAAATTCGTTGGCTACCCCTCTAAAAACATCAACTGAAACAGCGGTTCATATGACCGATTTCAGCCAATCAAAACCGAGATATATCATCAGACAGCTGTCAGACTTACTAAACTAGATATTTGAACGTCACTATTTAATCGAATAATGAAATGAGCCTGATATGTCAGCTCGTATATATACATATCCTCTTCTAATTACAAGTTCATCTTGATGTACTGTACAGTTCTTTCTATATCAGTAAAATATCAAATATTCAAACACTTTTTGATGTGCACGTCCGATTCATAAATGACATAAGAATAAAACAGACCCAAACAAGATTATTTTGATTGGACGCGATAGGTGCTAGGGCACGTGCACACGTTTTTCAGGTGACTTTCTTTTAAGGAGGGTGGCAGCTAACAGACAAATCTAGGCAAGTGTTTCGTTCACTGGTGTCATTTCGACTCATCTGTCTCTCTTGTCTCTCTTGCAATCTATTTCAGAGTTGAATTCGTTTTTCGTGCTTATTTTGTAATTTTCCTTGCTTCTGTCTCGTCCGTTGATGGAGTTGTGGAAGACATGTGCTGTATTTATTTTTTATTATTTCAAATCAATTTATACTTATAATGAATAGTCGTATAATGAGTGCTTAGATATGCTCCCAGTTTTTCTTGGGCCTTATCAATAAACATTCACGCACAAAATTCTTGATTTCGTGATCATTTAAAGCACGTTGTTAACACTAGCTGCCGAATTACTGTGAGCGTAACTAACATCGTAAAAATGCATGTCCAGACATTTTTGGCAGAACTGTGGCGCTTATGGTTAAAGAGTAATTGCAAGTATGTCATCTTATCGGGTATGTCATCTTAAGCATAATTATCCTATCGCCTTTATATGACAAAATAGGAGAGGAAAATATTCAAACATCACTGGAAGTCTCTTTTTTTATTTTCGCTACACACTCATCTTAGTTCACTGGGTAGCACGTTTAACAAACAAAACCAAAATCGCAAACAATTCCCTTCTACAAGGATGCTACCCATTTATTTATTTATCTGTTGTTTCGTTCTAACGTCATTTACTGAAAACAAAGTCCCAACGCTTGCGAATGAATTTGGCTGTCAAAAAAGTCCCAAGCTCGTATAGTCTATATGTCAACTCGTTAATGTGCACGTGCACGTTCCAATGTTCACATTATATCTGATTTCCCTATTTTGACAGATCCGACAACTCACATGATTTTATATATTACCCAAAGTCGTTTCGAGTGCAATCACATATAGCAGCATGCGATAAGTAATGTGAGTGACAGTGGAGTGTGTGGCGTCAGTAGGCAGACTCACAAGCCACGTGGTTCTGGGAGGAGCTCCATCGAGTATCTTATCCCGATCGGGACTAGAATGTGCCATCAATCTGTATTCAGTTCATAGACCTATTCGATGCAATTGAAATAAATTGATTATTCCGCCTCAGCGGAAAATCTCGACTCGAGGATGTTTGAACTAATCGAAATTTGCGATTATTTTATTTCGCCCCCAAAAGCAGGCAAGATTGCAAGATTAACAAACTTCATAGCCGCCCCATCTGCGCACGAAATGCCTCAGAGGATATAGTGCACAATCGTGCACGACAACATCTGTCAGAAAGGCATCGACTGCGAAATCGCTTCTCTCCCTGCGTCCTCCTCTGCACTGCGAACTAGTCCATGCTTGCTCCATTTTCATTATATTTGAACAAGATTCGTCCCCCTCTCCCTCTCCTAAACACACCATTCGATTATGTCAGCCGAAAAACTTAAGGACCAAACTTAATGTACGTAGTGTAACCAATTTTTTTTTTTTTTTTTGGCTTATAAATCCCACCCAGATTACATAAGTTTGCGACTTCCCAGTTGTTGGGATTTTTGTTTTTCTCGTTGGATCATCTGTCTTGATGTTTATTTTGAGCTTGAAAATCTGCCAGAACCTTGTTTCTTTAAACGAGGACGTCTATCTCGTCCATCTCTCATCGCCTGGCTGATGATGCGTAAAATCCTCAATAAGATATAGCTCTTTCGGGTAGGTACCAGTATTTCCAATTCCAACCCTGGTAAAGCTTTCTCCGAAAATCCCCCGAAATTTTATAGTATTTTTGGAGTATTTATGTCAACGTTTTGTGAAGTGGCCATGCTTTTACAGGAGAGCATATGCACTGTACTCAGGGATGCATGGGAATAGGTTAGGGACGTTCGCCTATGATATTTGGCAAAGAGTTTATTTCTCTAATAACACATTTCACACTTGTGCTAGTTGTCAGTCCAACTCCTGCATCAGGTTGACAGTTATGCGATTGTAATCCTTTTGTTGACATAGGTATTCCATTGTTGCGGTTGGCTCACTGTTCTCTTACGAAAGTTCGGTGCCTGCAGATAGATAAAGTGCTGGGGTAGATTTTCGGATGAATTTAGAACTTTGTTCAACATTTTATCAGGGATGCGGATGCCCAGTAACCATAAATATCTAATAAAGTAATAAGTGCGGCTCTCTTAAAAGTTTCTGTGCAGCCCGGATATCATAAACTAAATAGGAAATAGACTGACAGCTTTCGTACGTCTCCCCGATTTCACCCGCAGATTTTTTTAATGATTCTCCCACCCTCTCTCTGAGAGCGAGCCTGTCTGTGAATACGTGTAAAAATGCAAACAAAATTGGCGCGCGTCGTTATAAACCTGTAATGGCGGCGGTATGGTGAATGTATTTGAATGGGAAATTCAAAAAAAATCAGTTTGTTTCCAAAATATAAAATAATATACATATACATAAAACAAAATAATATAAGATATATTTACTTAATTGATTCAACTAATTACTTTTCTAGTTTGCTCTTAGATTTCGAGCATGCAATAGAAAATAAAGACCCAATTTTTTCTCTTTATTGTTGTGTACAACTAAATTTTAAAATAAAAACATAAATGCAAAACAGAATACACTATTTTATCCATTTTATAGAGCACAATAAAACGAGTTGAAGGATACCAAATTCTTAACAGCAGCTTATCAAGTTTTCAATAGACATGCTCGAAAGTGGAGCTTCTTTTAATAACATAGCATATTTAATGAAAAAAGCTACGCTTTCGAACCTGTCTCTAGCGAACCGTACATGCTATCTCTAATTATTTGGTATCCTTGAATTCGTCTTTATGTGCTCTACAAAATGGTATGTATTTCTTCCCATTTGTCTTTTTATTTTGAAATTTGCTAGTACCAAACCCGTTTCCACTTCTGTATTTTTGTGCGAAGTGAATACAACCGAGCTAAAAACGGCTTTGGTACAACCAAATTTTAAAATAAAAATATAAATGCAAAACAGACTACACCATTTTATAGAGAACAATAAAACGAATTTAAGGATACCAAATTCTTAACAGCAGCTTATCAGGTTTTCAATAGACATGCTCGAAAGTGGAGCTTCTTTTAATAACATAGCACATTTAATGAAAAAAACTACGCTTTCGAACCTGTCTCTAGCGAACCGTACATG
This sequence comes from Cheilosia urbana, assembly GCA_946477585.1. Lineage (NCBI taxonomy): Eukaryota > Metazoa > Arthropoda > Insecta > Diptera > Syrphidae > Cheilosia > Cheilosia urbana. The sequence continues at coordinate 143,651,608 of OX297854.1, forward strand.
CTATCTCTAATTATTTGGTATCCTTAAATTCGTCTTTATGTGCTCTACAAAATGGTATGTATTTCTTCCCATTTGTCTTTTTATTTTAAAATTTGGTTGTACCAAAGCCGTTTTTAGCTCGGTTGCATTAACTTCGCACAAAAATACAGAAGTGGAAATGGGTTTGGTACTAGCAAATTTCAAAATAAAAAGACAAATGAGAAAAAATGTATACTATTTTGTAGAGCACATCAAGACGAATTCAAGGATACCAAATAATTAGTGATATCTTGAATGGTTCTCCCGAGACAAGTTTGAACGTATAACCCATAGTTCAATCTTTTCGCGATTTCGAGCTCGACAACAATTTTAATACAGAAATTATGTTTTTTATATTGTGTTAACATCACTTATTCACTCTATTTATTACATTCTTATTATTTTTCATCGTACATATTAGGTAGATAGGTACGTTAGCTAACTACATAATCATGTCTCCGACTTAGGTACGATTCTCAATATTGTGATGACCGTTGGAGATATTCTTAGATGATACAGCTGCTGTCTTTAGTTGTTTAGTTAATTGCTGTACACATCTATTATAAGTTAAGTCTGAAAATATGTTTAATAAAATATTTGTACGTAAATAAAAATATGTAATTGGTATGATTTTGATAAAACCTTATTTTCTTTTTTGTTCTGCAATGCAAAACGTTTGTATTTAAATTTGGTTAGTGATTTCACCACAGGTGTTTCCTGATGTGGTAGACTAAGGGGGTTGTTCAAAAACAAGTTCATAATCAAATTTTGGCCACAGGCTCATATGGTATTCGAGTGGACATAACAAAAACATTTTCTAATTGTTTTCAAATAGATTTGTGAAAATGATGTTTTCGATTTGGGTAGATAAATCGGTACCTACATAATTGCATTCATTCATCAATGCCTACAGATGAGAGGTCATTATTGATATTTCCATTTTCCTTGGAACATGAAATACTCAAAGGAAAATATAGTAATACTTACTCAAAGAAATAAAGAATATGTTTTTTGTTTGCTAGGTTCTAGGATGAGTATTACATTCATTATGATTGCTTCTAGCAGGTCGCTTCTGCGATATTTTCATTAAATTAACGGCGATTGTTGATATTTGCAAAAATTATTTGTAGAGAGTATAATCAATTGCACTAGTGAAATGTTTTTAGTAGACATTTTATGAATGAAGATAATGCCGTTTCATGTTTCTTTACAGAGGATTTTATGTGAAATGTTAAAGTAAAGATAGGTAGGTATCACCGTGAGTGTTGATAATAAGACTCCAAATTTGGTTGCAAAACGATGTCTGCACATTTATACCTAGCTGTTTCTTCCAACAACTTGTTTTGTTTTTGTAATTTTCTACACTTATTTAAGCGACAGTACAGTTTTGTTATCGTTTAACAAATCGATAATTTTTACAAAACGTTCAAAAAATCGAAAGAGAAACCGCTGGCAAATATCGAGAACAAAATGGCAATGTGAAAAGAAAAATAGGTTGCGAAAATTATGTCGTTTTCGATTTGGCTTTTCAGATTTTGATGTGAGATTTCAGATTTCTGCTGCCCAATCGAACATGAAATCCGAATTTTATTGGTTCTTGTGTGTATTAGTTTCCCACAATCTATTTCAATTAATTTTCACACATTTACAATAACGCAAATCGAAATAATTGAATATAAAATATTGCTCCCACACGCGTTATATAAAAAATTAATAATAAATAATCCTTCCAACGATAAACAATTCGTACTCGCCATCTGTGTGTCATAAACTTTGGTATTAGTTAAAGTTCGTATGCCTATGCGTAAATCTGAAAAAATATCGAGATTTCTCAAAATGCCTCAAATCAAATCAAAAAAAAAGAAAGATTTTTTTTTTGCAAATCAAACATGAAAAAAAAATGTTTTTTTTTGCAAATCGAAAACGACATTAAAGGAAAATCTTAGGCGAATATGGGACTAGTATTTGAAATCAAAATCTTTGAAATTATATCTTCATTTATACAAAATTCATAATGGAATGACTTAAAAAAATATTTCTTTTATTTATGTCGTACAATTTGAACATTCATTGCACTTCAATTATTTCGTATGTTTGTTTCTATGAAACACTTTGTTTTTATGAATGAACTGCTTTTTATTGCATGTTTTCTAATTATTGTGTTTAGCTATATAATGGTTTCACTTGATACCAAGAATTAAGAAAATCGAACAACTATTTCTATAAAAACGTGGCGAATAGTTTCAAGCTGTGGTCGATTGGGCTTTTTCAGATTCGTTCTCAGATGTCAGATAATCGAACAAAAAAACGTCATTCTCTCTTGTGTAGCCTTCACTTTTCAAAACGTTTTCCATTCACTGGTTAAATTTTATATTAAAAAATTTCGAAATTTGCGTCCCGAATGATTTCTAAATATTTATATGTACATAAATAATTTAAAAAAAGAGATTCACCAAATGCAATGCCTTTCCTAGCTGTAGAAAAAATTCACGAAAACCTAAAGGCCCTCCATCAGTCAAACTCAAACGCACTTATTATTGGTAAATCTGAGAAAAAAAAATCCAGATTCGGAAAAGTGCTCTGAAATCTTTTTTGTACCAAACGAATATAAAAAGTGCTCTCAGAGCGCCCAATCAAATACGACATAAGAAAAACTATTATATACAACACGAACACAGCCCAACACTCGATATTGAAACGAGAATCCACCTCAGGCTACCTGTCATCTGGTTTAAACCGGAAGTGTAGGCTGGTTTTTTTCAAGTATGCGTGTGCCCCATTTGATTAACATGGCACAAATACATGAATTCAAACTGGGCTACACTCAAGGTCAAATTCAGCTTGTAGGCATTTTCTCTTTTTTGGCTGAAGCTGTCAGTCTATTTCCTATTTAGTTTATGCCGGATATACACGAGTTGGTGAGAGAGGCAAGAGGGCTTTTAACCTATACACTTTGCTGGCTGGTGGCCCAGGTCTTTTGTATGCGAAAGCGAGAGTGTGGTATTGTTACTGTTAGCAGATAATGGATTTTCATTACTTGATTTATTGCACTTTGATTGGTGATAACGGATGTCAGTCAGATCTCTCAAATTGTCACAAATTCTGCCAGAGCGAAGTGTGTCCGGAAATATAATGCTACTGGTAACATTTTTAGGACTTGTTTTCTATGGTTGAGGAACTACGACTTTCTCCGTCTAAAATCAAGTTGGTTTCAATTTAAGGTTGTCGGATTTACGGGCGATATTGAGGGGTCGCCAGACGCCCCTAATGGATGAATGTGATTAATTCAAGGTGCAGGGAAATAACTTCGCGGGCAATTACTTCACATGGGAAATTATTTCACTTTTTTTATGAGAAGTTATTTCCCTTTTGGTGTGGGCAATAACATCACCACCAATTTTGTGAAATTATTTCCCACCTACAATTTGAGAGTTAAGTTTTTGCTCACTTTCATTGGGAAAATTTATGAATTTATTTCCCACTCGAGATGGAGTTGTTTCCCATGTGAAGTTATTCCCCTGCACCTTAATTCAAAACGTGGGAAATAATAATGGAGATTCCAACCCAGTAACTGTGGTAAACAGATTTTAAAGCTGAGTCATTTTCCAAGAACAAAAACTCCCTTGCTGAAGTTTGCAAGCTCTTATCTTTGTTGCAATTGCATTTAGAAATGACTATCGTCTTTTCGGTGAGATCAGAATGACGAAATTCTTGTTCTTGTTCCTGACAGAGGGATAGAGCTTACAAAGCCGAGTGCCGACTGCGAATTTTAGTTTTCTTGGCACAGTTTTGAACCTCTGGATAAACATCTTCTTTTGAGGTACATGCACGAATGGTCACGAATTGGCTCTGTTTATTTTCTGACAGTATGTCTGTACTCTTGGTTATGAACACTTAAAGATCAATCAAACCTTCTTCGAATTTCCGAATAGCTTGGATTATCTACTTCCAAATTGTTTTTTTTTTTTTAACATCACGCGGCACAGTTGGACCAATTCTGGCGCGATCCCGAATTCAGGCTTCGCCGTATAACGCTTTCGACGATTAATGGGATCGTGCTGCTTTAAAGTCGATAAAAATGTTGCTGAAGCTTGACTTTAAATTTGTTCGGCACTATAGAAATTGCTTAGGTGTGAAAATTTGTTATATGGCTCGTCTGTCTGGTGGTGTTGCAGAACTGTTCGATACCACATATTACCTGGGCGGGCACTCATTCCGTATGTCGATTATTGCCAGACGATAGATATCGTTTTGACGATTGAACATTTGCTTCACGTAAGTCAATAATCGTCGAAACGCTATCGCCCAGACGATGCAAATTGAGCGATACCTAATGAGGTGTCATTTTGCATTGATTTGTGTGTTTTGCATAATAATTGACTTTAGATATTTTTCAAATACATACTACCAAATACATAAATACCTATATTTTAAACTTATTTTGTATGAAGCTCATGCAAAAGCAAGAAATATTGTAGAAAGGTGTATTGGTGTTTACTGTTTCCAAAGGTACAAAACGTAAATCATTAACTTCATATGGCATTAAATTACATGTTGTCATAATCCTCATGTCGATGTTGAGTTCTACTTGAAAAAAGAGAAATTGCAATTTTTGCAAATGTTTGTTCTGCCCTCCATAAATAACAGCAATCGAAAAATACGAAGATTTGGCAAGTGCAATTTTAAACGACTCGCAAGCCCTAAGTGGGAATAACCGGATGAGACAGTTGGCTTCAAAAATGAGGGATGAAATCAAAAACTCGCTTTAACTTTAATTATTATTTTGTTGATGTTATATTTTCCTTGGTAGCTATTTGGCTTATTACCCTTGGCCAAGACCGGATGGTCATTCATGAAAGCAATTTAAATTGTCATATGCATTGGTGAAATACATTTCTTCGGTATTAATTGTTAATTTTAATAAACTAAGGAATAATAATGAATTTAATACACTTTGCAATTTTCAAATTTGCCGACATCAAACACAAAATGATTGAAAAAAAAGTCATTTATGACATTTTAAACGGCATCTGATTGGATTTTTCACTATAGTTTGAAAGTCTCTGAAAGAAACTCAGTGCTCTCAATGCTCTCTCGTTGTAAACAAAAACTATAGACGAGACGAAGACGATAGTGATAGAGTACGGAAAGCAAATTGATGACGAGATCGTTGACTACTATCGCGCAACGATTATCGTTCTCAGAGTTACGGAATGAGTGCCCTGGATTTATTTTTCATATTCAGCAGAGTTGTATCCGCAACGAAATAATAATCGGAGTCGACGTTTGCCCCCTCGAAATGTGCTGTGCGCGTTGAGGATGTAATACCCTGTTCACACCGTTTCGAAAAAGTGTTTTTTTTTTTTTTCGAAAACTCGTCGATGCATTCACACCAATCACCAACAAGTTATCGTTTGACGTTTCAATCAGCTGTGAGTTACCAGTCGTTAAATTTCGGTGCAAACTACTGTGGTTACAAATTTCGATCGCATTAATTTACAAATAAAATTAATTTAGTGCATTTAAAAATAATATTAGACCATCAATTAATTGTAGAAAATGGTTTTAAGTTGTGAGTTGTGACATTTTTTCGGTGAGCTGTTCTGCTGAATTTGCTGAATATTGCAAAAGGTGTGTTTGTTTTAACAACCCAACGATTTGTTTGGCGTTTTGACCATCTGCGAAAATTCATGTTGCTGTATGAATACTTAGCTTGATTTACTTATTACCATACTAAGAGGTGCTGCAAAATTAGACGTAATGTTATCTGTTTGCGTTTCGTTGATTCTACGAAATATAAGCCATCGAAATTGTTTTATTTTTCGATTTTAGTATTGAAGTCACATAGCTTTAATTTCGCATTCACAAAACTTTCTCCTGATGGGACTTTCAGCATTTATATTTTGCTCTTAGATTTCATGTATTTCGTGCCCAATGGAACATAAAACGAGATTTTTCTTTCTTTGCATTTGTAGTGGTGCGTGTTTTAAAAGGCAGCTGTTCTTATATTGTAATTTGTGTTTATCTTCTATATAAATAAAAATGAAATGATGTTCGTTGGTAAGGGCATCACGAGAGAATGGCTGGACCGATTTCGCTAATTCTTTTTTTGTTGTGTTTGTTATTGTCAGGAGAACAAAGTTATGAAAGAAAAAATTAAGAAAATTGCGCGGAAAATTAGAAAATTAAAGTTTGAATGGGGAAATACACTTTGAAAAAAAATTAACGGGATAGAAATCAAGTAGTGACACTTCAAATAAAAAAAAATATATTTTGAATTTTAAGAGCAATTGTTGTTGTCAATTATTTTAATTATTTTCCAAGCAAATTGTTGTTGTCAACAATTTTGAAATTTTTTTTTTTTTTTTTTAAATATAGGTATACCCAAAAAGTTTGTTCTAATAAATTATGTTTACTATGTTACATTAAGTAACTTTTTGAAATGAAGTAGATAGATACTTTGATTATACAAAGATGATATTATGGCCGACGATATTTTGCATCGAATTCGCACTGTGACATCGGATAATGAACTGGAGATGTCAGATGAATTGCGCAACAAAGCTTTGATTTGACGCAGTTAATCGAGAATTGGAGCGAGAAATGGACTTCGAACGAATCGCATTGAGTCAAGCTGTTCGAACAAATGTGCCAATGCTGAATCTATATATATAAAAATGAATCCCTATTTCCCTTGGTCGCGGCATGACGCGTGAACGGCTGGACCGATTTCGCTAATTTTTTTTGTTGTGTTTGTTATTGTCAGGAGAAAAATCTTATGAAAGAAAAAATTAAGAAAATTGCGCGGAAAATTAGAAAATTTAAGAATACTTAACCACCATATTAAATTATATCTAATGTAACCATAGCGCTTTTACAGTTCAAACTTTTTTGATGTAACCTTATGGCGTTGGCATAACATTGACAGAATGCGTGCTGCAAATATCGTCAACGAGGATGTAAACAAAATAAATATCGTTTAAAACAGATGCTTCGATCGGAGTTATTATATTGATAAAATACATATAAAATAATTAATTTATTATTTTTAACAAAAACTGAATTTCTTAGTGCACATCGTCGGAAAATCCTCAACATGTGGCGTTGTAGGCGTATGTCGTTTTTCAGTTCGATTCAATTTTCTTTAAAAATAATCTTCTTAATTCATACCTATAATTCTTTCGGGATGAAACTCGATGATGATGATATAACTCGATAACCACTGGGTCAATTTTTATGATTCTTCTTTTGTTTTGTTTGATAGGATTTTTGACCCGCTATATGGCGTTGTAATCGATCTCCGAAACCACTCACCCGATTTCAATGAAATTTTATAGATTTATATTCTTCGTTCCCGCTTGAAGGATAGGATACTTTTGGACTTGATAGGTGGCGCTGTTGCCGATCGCCGAATCAGCGCTACCAAGTTGATTGAAATTTTGTAGATGGATATGGTTGCTTCCAGTTTTAAATTTCGGATAGTTTTTGACCTATAGGTGGAACTTTGAAAAACACAAGCGGGATAAGAAAACGGATTGTGGCACGTCTCACTCAAAAACAAAATCAAACGCTATTTCTAAAGTCATATGATGAAAATTATTAATGGACGCTGTCCAAATAAAGCAATTTGCGAAATGTGAGCATAATTTAATACGAAAGGTACGGGCAAAGCCGGGTGGGTACAGTTACCTACATATAAAAGAGACTGACGTCCGTATGTGCATCCATAACTCGGGGACAGGTAGTTCGATTTTTACGATTTTTTGGTTGGAAGGAAGGGCATAATTCTACCTTTTGTTGTGAAAAAAAACTTTATGGGGATTAGTTGAATTTTTGAATTCTTTAAATGTTCCGGGCCTACCTCAACATAAATTGGATTTGAAAGTCGGCTCAGTTAAAATTTTGTTGCGCAACATCAATGTACCGAAACTTTGTAACGGATCGCATTTGATTCGTGGGGAAGGATCTCATATCAAATATCATGCAAGTGATGAATTTGAGGGGAAAATTCAAAGGCAAACACTCTTATTCCGCAGATTTCGCTTATTCAGAACGATTTACCATTCGTTCGACTTCAATTTCCCGTGCGTCTCGCTTTCACTATGACAAATAATTTATTGCAAGGATAATCGATGGATGTTTGTGCATTTGTAGCATCAGTCTTGATTCCCCATGTTTCTCACATTGTCAATTTAGTGAAAAAGCGGATGGTTGGACGACACGTCAACATCATTGCCGAATTACATAAATTAGTTAGTGCATTGTGCATGCTCGGAATTATTATTTTCATTACATTAACAAATTTGGGCGGAACGAAGTTTGCCGGGTCAGCTAGTAAAAAATAAAAATACATTCAATTTATGTTGATATCTATTGCAGCGGCCAAATATATTTTTTTCTCTATTTTTCACAAACTTTTCGTCTAAAACGGAAGTAGTAACAGACTTTAAAGTTTGACAAATGACAAATGTTTTGGTGTTAGTGTAAGAAAGTGTAAATCTTCCTCAGAAATCCAGTTTCGCAAAATTGCTCTGAATCTGTTTTTTTTTTTGCGGTCAATGGAACATTAAATCTGACAACCAGCTGGTTTCGAGAGCACAAAAACTGCTCTGAGTCTGAAAAACTTTTTCTATCTGTTCCAATGGAAATTGACATGAGAAAAAATACAGATTCGCAAAATAAGTGCTGAAATGTGAAGAATGCTCTGAGAATGCCCAATACCACATAAATCGTCTGAAATGACAACTCAAAATGAGCCCAAATCAGATGCCAGCTATCAAATTGATTGTTACTGGAAAAAGTGTTGCCATATTGAAGTCGAGTAACGGCCCATCTGTTCACACCTGGTTAAATTCGTGGTTAGGTCACCTTACCATAGATTTAGGTTAACCCATGATTATAAATCCGTGATAACGAATGAGTGTTTGTTGAGCTTTTTTTCACATCGGTCGCCAAACCAAAGCTTTGCAACAAATCCTTCCATTTTTCCAGTTTATTTGTCAATTCAGTGGTTGACCGAATCCATCGTTAAATATTAATAATTTATTTAATCAGGTATTTCTTAATGTTCTTATTTTAAGTAATCCTGCTAAACACAAAGAAGAATGTGATAATCAAATAATAATAATAATATTATGTCTAGTGCACTGCCACCTTGTGGTCTATTGTGCCCCGATAATCAGGCATTTTCTTAAGAACTGAAGAATGAAACTTTGTTTTTGCGAGACAATATTCCAATAAAGCCACCAAAACCAATAAAATTTGTTACAAATTAATGGGCCGCATGTTAACTTACTTACTGGTAGGCGCAGTGGCTTAGTGGTTAGGGTGTTTTATCACTGCGCCACCACTCGCAAACGTCTGACAAACATCCAAGAGTATAACTGTCTTGAAAGAGCTTCTCAATTAGCCGCTTGGAGTGGGCATAAAATTGTAGATCCCTTCCATTCATTCCAAAAATAAAAACTCACACAAAACGAATGGTTGTGAGAAAGGTAGGCCTAGCGTCTCTTCGGACCTGTTGCGCCAACTATTTTAAGGACTGAGACTCAAACCCTTTTCACACCGCAGCGAAAACCGTATTTTCGTCGAAAACTCGAAATCGCATTCACACCGAACAATAACCAGTTTTCGTTTGACGTTTCTATCATCTGTGAGACATTAGTCGTGAAACTTCTGTGTAAACTATTTTGTTTATAAATTTCGATCGCATTATATAATAAAGAAAATTAGTTCAGCATTTAAAAATAATATTAGCTCATCAATTAGTGTGGAAAATGATTTTAAGTTGTGAGTTGTGACATTTGCTCGGTCAGCTGCTCTGCTGAATGTTGCAAAAGGTATGTTTGTTTCAACAACGCAACGATTGGAAGTCGTCTTCGTGGTGTTTTCGTGGAAAACGACTTTAAACGACTCGTTTTGAAAACTGAAATATGTATGGGAAAAACCTCTGTTTTCGACGAAGTTTTCGAGTGTTTTCGCGAAAACCAGTTTTCCGGCTCTGTGTGAATAGCGTATTAGCGTAGCGACAGCGAGTTTCAGAATCAAACTCAGAAACGAGAACGTTCTTTCGAAACCAACTACAAGAAACTACTCACGGATTATTTTTCTTAGTCAGCAAAGTAACAGATTTGAATACTAGGTAGATGCTTCCTCGCTGTTTGTCAATTAGTCATACCTTCCTGTTCCACGTTCAAAATAAATGAGCATCTCGTCTCTGATTTCAGTAATTTCACATGCAAACCCCCATCAGAGCGACCTAATTCCGAAGCCCTTATCCCCAAACAACACAAACATTTCACGATTAGGATAATTTGCATAAAATCTACGAACGCATCCCTGTCGCTCATAATTATCCTCATTACTGGTACAGAGTAGGTACCTATGGCCTACATACATACGTTACGTTTGTGCACAAAAACAAACAACATCTACCAACTTAACATAAATAATGTAGGTACCTACTCGTACTTTAGTCTTACGAGAAGATTTAAAAAAAAAAGCATGCTTACATACAAACCCTAGATTTGAATTTCTTATTTTGCGGTCCAGCAAGAAACATGAAGTTTTGAAATTACGGCTCTGCGAAGTTATGCAAATCTTGTATAAAACAAATTTAGAGCATCTCAATGGGTGCAATCAACATCATCACGATTGTTATCTTTAAAGAACTTTCCACCGCTGAAAGTGTGTAACTCGACTTGAATGCTTTTCTTTTGCTCATTTTTTTGTTGTTTTTTTTTTTTTTTGTGTTTTTTATTGTTTTTAGGACAAAATTATTGTGCAGCAGAGCTTTTGTGTTTTCCTTTCGCCAAGTCGTGTGCTTCGCAACAGGGAGTGGCTAACCATACAGTAACTCTCTATCGAGGTGATGCCCTAGCTTATGTGGCCAAAAGAGAACTTTCCTTCGTTTACGCAAGCTCGATTCCCGTATATGGGTTAAAGAGAAACTATGTAGTTCATGCGAGGGTTTTATCCCAAAAACTCTTCGGTTGAGCTAGTGGTTTTTTTGTGCAAGGTAGCAATAGTCGTACTTTTTCCTGTTTGTAAATACCTAAAATATTTTTGCACATTTATTCGAATTTAAATAAAAATAAATTGCTATAGTGTTGGAAATAAATTGCCAAAAATTAAATAATTCTATATTGTGTCAAATTTTTATTGTTGAACATGTTTTGAAGGACGAAAAAAAATTTATATTTACTTACGAAATCGACCTGTCCCAATGGTGAAGATATTGGAGGATGTGAAGATTTTTTTTCTCAAATTTATTCTTGCCACAGAAAGCATCATTTGATTGTATTTTTAAAACAAATGTAAAATCGAGGGTTTTCTGTATTTAAAAAAAGTGTCCTACAGGAAGTTCGGTGTGCTTCATAAGTATTTTTCTTTTTTTTTTATGTATATGGGCAAATTCATCCCATGCAGAGATGAAGATTTTATTTTGCATCTTAAAACGGATATAGAGATTTTTCTCAATTTGCTAACAGTTTAAAATCGCATTTATATGATTTAAGTGGTAAAACAGTCAGGTCCTCGTGTATGAAAAATCGATTACCAGCAGATGCTTCAGAGATCTACTCAGGAAAATTAAAACTTATTTTCATCTCGTCGCAAAATGACTGAGGCTTACCCGTGTATGCATACATATTATTTTGAGCTAGTCAAACATATTAATATAGCCTGTCTTAATTTGGACCACGAAGGCTGTATCTGGTTTGCTTTACATAAAACCAGGTTAATAATATGAACAAACTGACACCAAAATACGCGCAGGAGTGTGATGATACAAAAAGAAAAGCCAGTACCTATTGCAACAGAAAAAAATCCCCAGATATCCGTTCAGACAGAAATTTTCCTCGATTATAATCCTAGTTTAATTGTGCAGATTTTGAGGACCTACACCAAGCCTATTTCATGTCGAGGGTTTTTTTTTTTTTGTAGTCAAAATTTCGGCAAAATACTTTGCAGCATCGAGGGGCGCTCCCCTGAAATACCTACATATATTTATGGAGATGTGTATTCTGTATCCTTACAGTGGAGAACAGAAAATACACAGCCACCACAACATCAAGTGCTGAGCAAATACATACAGCTCTGCGGCTCTGCCGTACCCATATAAGAAACTATTATTATACGAGTATGTGGCAAGCAAAGGTGAACATTTTAAATGAGGGTGATTTATAGTTATCGCGACAAGTCAATCGCAATTAAATAGAAAATGTTTTGTGATAAGTTTCGCGTGAAAATATAACACAGCTCGAGTGCGGTGCAAGGATGGTTCTCATAAATAAATAGAAAAAAAATTGCATTAGTTTAAGGATAGTGACATAATGGAATTTTAATTCCTCGTTCAAGTGCGAGAATGTATCCCAATACTCACACGTGCCGCTAGGGGTGGTCAGCTATATTTAGCAGCTTTTGGGTGTGCTTGTAAATCAAATTGTAAATCGTTCGTTATGGATTTTCATTGATAGGTTTTAAATTAAATTTGTTTACAATTGAATGCACCAAATTGTGTTTATTGAGATGGCAGCCTCTTCGTTCCAGTTCGTTCTAGTTTCGATGGTATTCTTCTGCACCTATATCAGATGTGTTGGCATACTTAGTGTAATTCGGGAGAAAAACGTCAGTTATATATTGTTGAAGTTGGAAATCTCACATTCAAGTCGTTTTCGTTCGGCAGAACCATTGGACCCATTAAATCGTTATGGAACTTTCTTGCGGTTGGTGCGAAGGAATTTTCTGTAAAATGCTGGATAATTGTGTTAGTGAGATGGTTTTCATTAGAAGAATGAGATTGACAAGAGGCATGTGTCAAGCACATTTTGCGTGCAAAGTTGCGTAAGGAATTAGTCAAGATTTTAGGTCTGTTACAATCCTTTATTCGAGTAGAATTTGTCAGTTTACAGATTTGGATGAGTGGGGGAAGATTTTCTCTGCGAAAAAAAAAACAGGAACTGTTGTCGGTTTATTAGTGAACAGAATTTTTGTTTAATATGAATTCCGAAAATATTTCATGGAGTGGCGCTTTTCTTTCTCTTTTTTGTCTCTAGTTTAAGGAAAGAGAACTGACTTAAATTTTGTAAATTGTATTTCTATTTTTATTTTGACCAAATATTTTAAAAATTATCACCATCAGTCATTTAATCTCATCAATTAACTTCAACTTAAAAAATGGTCACCGAATATACAGTCGAGCCCGGGTAAAATAACAAAGCTGAAAGCAAAAATCTTTTAGTGTCACAAGGACTTTTTTACCTGAAAATTTTACTGGGACATTTCCTTTTATAACAACGTCACTTAAAACCATAACCCGTTTAAAATCGGCAAAAAAAAAAAAAAAATTATAAAAAGAGGAATATGAATTTATACTGTAGTTTGGAAATACCAAATCCGAGGCCGTGTTTTATTTCCTATTGTGCCTATTGAATCGCACCCGAGGAGGAGTTACTAGACGTCTCCTTCGCATAAAGTAATATTATTTTGATAAACAAAACCAATGTTTTTCTGTGTTTGTTTTTTCTCATAAAATGTAACATTATCAAGGCTCGACTGTACTTACACTTCGTTCTCCCTTGAGAGGGCTCTTCTACTCAATTATTTTTTTTTTTAGACCGGTGACATATTTTGCCTTTTAAAAACAACAGCATCAACACTTTAAACTGATTAAATTAATCCTTTTACATTTTTTTTGCAGTCAGATAGGTTTTTGGTTTCTTAAATCAACATTTCTGTTAAAAATGGCATTAGCTGTGCTACAGTCATTTTCCATTTATTTTCCAAAAAAATGTTTTGTTTCCAGTCAGAATATACTTCGGACTTGTTCACAAGGTTTTATTCCTTAAACGGCAGACGGAAGTTACCCCAAATGCTTTGCGTATAAGGGCGTTTAAAAAGTATTAAGTGTTTCAATTACGCAATTGCGTTGTCGTTGTGTCACAATTAGTAGATATTTCAATTTGATTTGTGTAAATTCAACAAAGTACCAACCGAACTGACTCAACGAATTATTTTCGCAACTGTAGGTACTGATTTCTTTTTCAAATTAATGAAAATTTATACGATTGACAGGGTTCGATTTTAATTAAACTTTATTGTTATTAAGAATAGTGTAAACTTATCTTAAAATGCAAAGTAATCCATTAATAAAATAAGTAAGAGTGGAGAGCCAAAGAGGAGGGATATGACCCAGGCGGAAAAAGGCAGAAGGAAAAGCCTAAAAATATAATTAATAAAAACCTGCTTTAAAGTTTGACAGATGACAAATGTTTTGGGGTTAGTGTAAGTAGGTGTAAATCTCGCTCAAAAATCGAGATTCGCAAAATAGCTTTGACTTTTTTTTCCGGCCAATGCAACATGAAATCTGACAGCCAGCTGATTTCAAGACCAGAACAAGTGCTCTGAATCTGAAAAAAAGTGTTGTCTTTTTATGTCGAAATGGAAAACGACATCATTTCTGAATATCAATGTTCTTTGAACGTAAATGCGATGCATCTCGTTACCGCAAATGTCCATAGGGACAACTCTGTGGGAAACCGCTGATGCCGACTATTCTTATCCCTTCAGGCTTCGAGTTCTGATAACGTAAGGAATGAAAATAAGCGCTTTGTTAGCGTAGACCCGAAAGGGGCTTTTCATTTGCAGTTTGTATAGTTGTATGACAAAAAAGGACAAAACAGAGAAAACCCACAACAAAATTCTCAAATTTTCTTATTTTATTTGATAGCGAATTTTTATTCTTTTGAATTTCATCAGAACAATGGATGTATTTCCGTTGCCGGAAAATATCGCCGGCTACGCCTCAAGCTGAATGTATCTTTTTAATTTTGCAGAGAAGTTTAAATATTGCAAGCAAACGTTGCGTTGGGAAGTGAAGAACAACCCCTCAAACCACTGCAGACTGACAACTGGTTATGGTTACGCTTTGTTACGGTCTCACTGAATATGGGTTGCAAATTCATGCAATTTTGTTTTGTTATATAAAATCGATGGGTTCAGTTGAAACATGAAAGCATGAATAGTTTATGTTTGCATCCTTCTTCTGGCTCGGATGACAGAATCCAATTGTAATGAAATGTCGTAGGATATTCCAATATCTGTTGCAGACAAATTGAAACTTTCCAAAAGGTTAAGTTACGTTCTTCGATGTGAATACACTTTGTACGAATATAATGTCAATACAAATTGATTGATAAGCCTAATACGGGATACGGAAATATAATTCAGTATCCTATGCTTTTGCGAAATATTGTTAGGGTATGTAGAATAGAATAAGTTTACTTTAAATTCAAATTTTACAATGTTGGGTATTTTTTGACAATGTGAACTTATTTTTAGGCACAACGCCTATTTTAAATTGTTGCGGGCTTCGCATCGATTATGTTTAGAAAATACTTTCGACATAATTGGAAGACACTTTAAAATGTACTCACTTTCAAGTGCCAAGTTTTTGAAGTGCTCTCTAAGACTGACAGCCCTTTGAAGATGTTCATTTCTTTAGGTAAAGTTAAACGCTTCCCAAATCAGAAGGCACTCAATTTGGAACCCCTAATTTAGTTTTTTTTTCCTAGAACCTGTGATAATTGTTTATTATTAAAAGATCTTTCTTACTTTATTTATTGGAATATTTATTTTAACACACTTCTTTACAAGCCCTCCACCTCACATCTATATGGATGGGTGCGGTCAGTACATTTTGTTGCATTTCATTACATGGGCGCGTTTAGTATAGTTGATTACAGTACCCGCTCGCTGAAAGTCAATTCCGCTATAGGCAGTTCAATGGGTTCCAAATTCACTAATCGGGTGAACGCTGCATTAGATTCACCATTCGTATTCGAACAGACCCACAAGTTTGCTATTCGAACTAGTACGAGATATGGATACAAACTATCAACTTTGCTGTAGGTAGGTACTGATTTTATTATTGACTGGAGTTGTTCGCTGTTAATGTCAGGTTTGGACTACAATTTTGTGAAAACAAAAAGATTATTTACCGGAGTAGTTAGAGGGCGTTTTTCTTTTTATTTCCCCTCATAGCTTAAAATGTCAACAAATTGTTTCTATTTTCTTTTGTAGCTCACACTCATCCAGAGTCTTAAATTTGTATATATTTTTTCATTCAGAACATGATCAGGGTGTACTTTATGAACATAGAATCAATAAAGTGACCAGTTAGCGTAAATCACATTCCTGACAAGGAATGCAAATGCTGGCACACAAAAAGAAAGTAGATTTAAAAATAGAGTAGTAGATCGACAAAAAGTGTAGCAGATGAAAGAAAACCAACGAATACTCTTACAAGTTTTTTTTGTTTTTTGTCACATTATAGGCTGTTCTGAATGTGCTCGGTTAAGAAGAGGTCGAGCTCTGTTCAGTGTACTGCTCTTAACCAAATAGAAAACAAACTATTTTCTAAACCCATTATTAATTTATTGTTTCATAGAAAGTAAATATTAAATATGTCGTCTCATTGTAATAAGAAAGATAGAACTCGTGTCTAAAAGTTGATAGGCCCCAAAACGAACGTCTTAAACGGTCGTCAACTATTGAGGTTTATTCCTAAGTTCGTGTAAAACGTTCAAAATAAAAATGGCGCACTATAGAACTGTCACTTTGTATCACTGAGTTTCAACGTTTAATGTCAATATTATTTAATACATATAATTTTAATAAATACATTCTAAAGAACATCTAGGACTTGAAAAGGACACACATATATATGTTATGTGGCGTACATATACATGTAGGTTGACTTAGCCGACAGTCACAGTCGACAGTTTGTAACAATATCTAACCACCACCATTGCCGATTACCCGATTTAATAATCACAAAAGAACAATATGCAATCAAACTAATAACAATATGGAATAGTAATTCCTTAAGTGCTAAATAAAAATATTATGAAACATAACAGTTTGTAGCCCAAAAGAGGAAGTGTTTGTCGCAACGGTAAAAGTTAATTAGCTCATTTCAAGATGAGTTCTGGAGGTGGAACCGAAATAGCCAACGGAATGGATGAGAACAATAAGGCAGCCACAGAGTCTCCCAAGAAAACAGCTGAGGGTAAGTGAATCTTTGTTTGACCTTTGGTTGCAAAATCAAACAAAAACAAATAAAAATAAACGCACACTTATTTATAAAGTTAATGCGTTTGTTCGGTAAGAAAAGTTTAAAAATAAACTCAAAACAAATTACTGTACTGTTTACTATTTGAAATTAATAATCGCCTGGCAAAATGGTCATGTGAATTTGTTGTATGCAGAGCGATTTCTGTTTAAAATCTAAAAATTACTAAACACAATGTCTGGGGAGCTCTCCAGCTACCGAAAAATATAAATTTGTTACAAATAATGCTGTATTGAGGCAAGCACATATAGCTATGTTGTTTCAACGCGAAAATTAGTGTAGATTGGCAATATACAATAGAGAAAAGTGTGTGAAAATATACAGAGACGTTTATGATGTGGGGACGCACCTGTTCAATTTCAGAATGTTGTTATATTTTCAAAGCCAAATTTTGTATTTGAAAGTTATGTGAGAAAAAAGAATACGACAAGTTATTTCATTTGTTTTTAGAGATTTTACAGGTCTAAGATGTTGAATGGGTAAAAATAAGACTCACATAAGTTTTTAAAAAAATAAATCAAAATGCAGCGCTATCCGCCAAAATCGAGTAAATTAGTACAAGTATTAGTAAACATTTTAAAAAGAATATTAAATTTCAAAGCCAAATAAAATAATATTTTACAAAAAAAAAAAAAAAAAAATAGATATATGTACCCACTAATCGGTGACAAAAGCTGATGTGACTATCATATCCGAAAACAATAGTTTTCAAAATATAGGTAGGTATTTGTAATATTTACACAATAAAAAAAATCAAGCATACAAAAAATATTTAACTTCAATTACCACCACACAATTACCATAAGTGAAACAAGATGGCGGCTATATCCATAAGAGTACGCGGCGGGTGGTTTATTGGCCGCCGCTTTAAAAATATCTCTTCCGATCAAAATATGTCACCAGCGTTGCCATAAGTGCAGATTTGTCTACATTTTGCAGATTTTCAACCTAGCTGCAGACTTTTAACCAGAAATTTGCGCTAAATTTTGCTCTTTTTAAAAAATAATTTCAAAATTTGTTGCACAATTACTCTTGCTGTATGAGATCATTTTCGTATTCAGCTCTTTCTTTTTTTGGTTATTATTGTTACTTAAATAATTTAAATAACAAAACAAAATTGTTAAGTAAGATTTTTCCATTGTATGTCACACACATTTGTACTTGTTGATTTATTAGTATTGAAAATATCAGGTTCAACTCATCTTATATGACAGTTTTGTGTGACTAAGTTTTCCAGTGACGCATATAAAGAACTTGCATGAAGTCAGATTTCGCTTTCGGTTTTCCCAAAATCCGTATATTCAATTTTGAAAACCAAATTATTTAAAGGTAATACGGTCAATCAGTTTTCCCCTTAAATAATCGTAGGCACAATTAATTTTAAATTACCTTTTAAAAAAAAAAATACCCGAAAACGGACAAAGAAATTGTTAGTAAAATGCACAGTTTGAGGGAGAAAATTTCGATTTCGATTTAGATTTTATTATTTACTTGGAATTTTACACTATTTACAAAATAGTCTTATTAATTAGTGAATATTTTTTGTAAAATTGTCGCGGAAATGACTGCGTTCTTTAAAAAAAAAGTTCATACCTCAAAAACTACATTTCCGATATCGATAAAAAAAAAACTTAATGGAAGGTAATGTTTGTATTCTCAACACTACCCTATAATCACTTTTTACCTAAATAGTTAAAAAAAAAACTTACTTTTCGATGCAAACATTGCAATATTTGTTACCATTTGGTTAAAAAAAACTCGCGCACATGATTTTAAATCGAACGTATACTTGATATTACAAAAGTATTCGTAGTACTTGGTAAAACCTACCTGGTTTTTATTAAAAATGAAACTAAAGATGTTTTATAACTATTCGAAAAATGTCCAAATATACTGAACATGCTCGGTTACTTGAATGAAATGTTGATACATTACTTTTTTGCGAATCTCAATACGTCTTTTATAATAAACTGTGAAAACGCTCAACGTCTAAGCAATAAGGAACACACACTTCAATTGCGCCACCACACACTTTTGTCCACATGTTTTGCCATTTACTTCTGAAGGTAAGAATGGGGACGTTCGGATTCATAGTTTAGTAAGTCTGACAGCTGTCTGACTAGATGTATTTCGGTTTTTATTGGCCCAGAGTGGTCACGTGATTAGTTTTTGAAGTTGACGTTTATGGAGGGGAAGCCGACAAATCTAGTCAAGAAAAACCTGCCTGCATACTCAGTTGATATTTCGAAAAGTCAGATTTAAAATAAACAGAGTGGCCGTGGCAGAATTCTGAAGAGTCGAAAAAAGGGCCGGTGAGAGAAAAAGGTGCCATTTCTAAGACTACTCTGCAAATTTCGAATTTTTTCACGGTATTTAGCAACCAATAGTTCGCATAACAGTGTAAAAGTGTTGTGATAGGCAACCGTGTTACATTTTATATGTACCTACCTACTTATTTGAAAATAACAATTTTTGAAAAAATTATGAGGGGTCTTTTCCGAATAATAAAGGGCGAAATCAAACAAAGGTAACGCTGACCGCGAGAATACAAAATCAATTCAAGTTTCTAAGTCAACGCGTTCAGATTCCTAGTCACGACGAATCTAGGTGACGTTTTACATAAACTAGGTATCCGAACGTCCCCATTATACTGTATGCCAAGTGGTCATAAAATGCCAATTTCTGACAGTTCTCCTGTCATACCATGTAATGGGCATATCTCATATGCTCTAATGACCCAAATGCCACATATGGCCATGCTGATTTTGACAGATAAAAATGCCCAAACAGCATATAGTGTATTCGGGCAATAAGCACGAATGCCAGCATAAAGCCTTATATGCCCATATGCACTTTATTGAAATTTCGTTGTGGCATTGCTGGCATTTTTGATGGAACAAGAATTATTTTGTTGTCATCGGTGTTTGAGTTCGTGGAATTGTGATTTATTTTCATTTTCGTTCTCTTTTTTATGGAACAATAACAAATATGAAATGAAAAAGTAACAAATGCCTTACCATGATGACCATCAAGGCGAATATGACCATATTGGTAATTTTGGTCATATAGTGATAGTCTAATATACAGTTTTGATAATCCTGACATTTTGATCATTTGACAGATAATCTGGTCATAATATGCCTTAGCTTGAGAACTAAAATTCTATACAAATCCTGTATTCTTTCGTGCCCATCTGTGTAAAGATTTGTGTACTCCACGAACCCTCCTCCAACTACAGGCACCTAGTGTCAACATCACCAATCTATTCCACTCAATACAGAAACATGGCATGAACGATTAGCAACCCCTACTACACTTCTTTTATTTTTAAGAAATAACCAGTAAGCGCCTTAAACTTTCACACGATACTAGGTGAGAAATTGCAAACTTTCTACTTAGCGTTATCATTGAAATGTACTTAGGCAAACAAATAATGACTATTAGATAAATGTTCTCACATTATTTCACTCCATTTTTATATTTTCTGTGCGGTTTATTTAATCGGGCAACGCTTCTGAGTTTTGGCGACCAACCAAATAAAATACAAAAAAAAAGTACCAAACTTTTGATGAACGAGAAAGTTTGGTGCGACCCAGCCGTGCGCTTGATTTTTTTAATTGTAGACTTCGGCTAAACGACACGCACTTTTCTTTCGAAATATTTTCAACTGCTGCACACTTATTTATAACACATTGGGCCTTACCATAAAAAAACGTTTTTATATTTCCATGGCAATATTTCCATACAAATTTCGCAAATTTAAAGTTTTAAATTGATTATCAGTACGGCGCATTACGTTTTTTTTTACAGTTATAACCGGACTGCATCAGTCTCTATTTCATCTGCACAATGACATATTTAAGCAAGTTTCGTTTAAAACTTTCCGCATTACTAATGGCGTTTGCGATTAAGGAAAAAAATAGCCTTTTCTATGAAAAGAGCAAATCCAAAAGTGCTCTTTCTATGTTTCCTATGTTTCATTAAAAGTGCACTTCCAGGTCAGTTCTTAACACGACTGAAGTGTCCGGAATATTTTTAAAGAATTGCCCTGAACTCACCAACACACACTAGTAAAATGTCGGATAGAAATGTTAGTTGTGTTATTAGAAACAAATTATTCGCAATGTGCTCCGAAACTATGCGTGCAATGTAAACTTAAATTGAAATATATTGATTTGACCCATTAAAACATTCAAATTGACTTTAGAACACCGAAAAAGTGACAAAATACCAAATCTCACGTAATGGTGTCAACCACTGCACTACACTATTACAAAAGTTTTTCATCGAATTTCATTGAAAAGAGCAATTCTGAATTTTGGAGCAATTCTCTCGGATCTTCAATGAAAAACACCATAAGCAAAGCCAAAGACAACAACATGTGTCCTTTCAAAACTAATACAGTCACCTTTAGCCAAACTTCAATTTTGTGTGTCTTATTTGTGCCGATAAAACGAGAATTGCCGACAGAATATAGAGGACAAAAAGTGGGCCTCATTATAGAGGACATAGATGATACTATTAGTCCCTAAAGGATTGCAGTTTTTTTGTATTGCTACATTTATTTGTTTAGTGACACTCCAGGAGAGAATACTAATTTAATGAGACCTCACTCTTCAAAATCGGTCAAGCTGTTTGGGCTACAAGGCGTCACGTACGAACGTACATAGGATACGCGCGAAACCCATAACCCTCCCTGTGTCCAGTCGGGTAAAAAAGGTAGAATACGCGGTGTAGGTTTTTGGAACGCATTTGAAGAAAGACTGCTTATTTAATAATCAATTGAAACAGATTCGAGTGCTAGAAGGTGTAGCATCTTTCCCACAATTGTGTTCGCCAGAATTCCTTTTAGATAGGACAGACTGATTTGGTTTTGAACACTTTCTTTTTGGTGTAAACGATAGCATACATTAAATCATTTCTAATTTATTGGAAACTAAGTAAAATGTATGCAAATATTTGTTCCTAAAATAAATGGCAACGATTACTACTCGTAGGGTCAACTTGTCTGCTTGTCAAATGATCAATCACCGTTATCCACAACAGTGTTGACGTGAAGTGAGGCATTCCTAAAATATGCTTTTTATGGTTTTAATCGGATGTAGGCATAGATGTAGGTATTGAGAAACGTGTCGAATATTTGTTTAGATTACGCTGGCAATTTTTTAAAAATCGATAGAAAGTACAACTCTTTAGGGGTATTGGTTTCTGGCAACTAAGTCTCTTAGGTATCGAATGTGAATACAATAATAGTGATAATTAAAACTTGCCATAAACGATAATGCCTACAGTAAAACCTCGCTTACCCGACACGTTTTTCTTTGTCTTTTCAATCGTATAAACGGGGTAAACTAAAACGATTGATGTCGGTATTAATGGAATATTAATGTCAACATTGAAACAGGAAAACGAGTGTTCCCATGACGGTGCATATGTCTTCACGCCCTACGCTCTACTTTAAACAATTTATTGCCAGCTTAGGCCACTACAAATCCTCAATGCTTGCTGTGCCATTGCACATAATGTTGAAGTTAATCGTCTACCCTTGACTCTAATATCGCCAACGAGTACGAGAACAATGTGTGGGTACATCCACCCGTACGCAGTCATAGACAAGTAAATAAAAGTGAAATCTTAAGAAGCGAATTGTATCGAAAAGTTAAATTGCTACTGGCAAACGACTTTTATAATCTTCTTATTTTTTTAAATCGAAGAGTTCACAGAGTCGATTTGTTCGTTACATAAAATACTCGATGTTATATTATATTGTGGGAGGCACGGAAATTTGATTTTTATGGGTGGAAGGATGACGCATTTTGTGCGGGAAGTGGGAACACCTCTTCCTTTGTTGAATAGAGAGTCCTCTTCCTTTATGTGTGGTTTGCGGAATACTGCTCACAGAACCGCAAATTTTAGGCACGAAAAACAAACAAATTACACCTTTTACACGCGATTCCACGCAGATGATTTACAAAGGGTTTCCAGCTGCGCTATGTTTTTATTATTCCCAATTCTGCAGTTCAAAATCGTCTAAATGTAGGTATTTAAAATCTGTAGCCAGTGTGCTGGACTACTGACACTGATTGATGGAGATTTCGAGTGGTACCCCTGGAGGAATGCGAAATGGAACTTGAATTTTGCTCAACTGTCCTGAAAAGTTAAGTTTCCCAATTCGGTTTCTGCGGTTCGGAAGCTGGAGAAAAATGTAAGCTTCCTTATGAACAGAGGAAGCTAAACTTTGTGTCCTGTTGTGTGTATTTAATTTCTATCTACACGATCTTTAAAAACACCTTTATACATTAAAATATGGAAAATAGCCAAACATGTCATAAATATAATATTTTCAAACAATTCAGCAAATGAGAAACAATTTTTTTTTTTTATTATTACAGATGAAAGAGAAAACACGAACGTAGAAGAAACTAAGGATAGATTAGATGCAAATTTGTACTTATACGATGATGAATTGGATGCCAGGCCACACGTTTCAACGTTCATTTCATCGCTGGCGAACTATGAAAATACCATACCTGCCGCAACAGATCCTGATGCGAAACAAGCTCCACCTGTAGCGCGGATGGGTGAGTTTAAATTTTATAAAGAAAACCAATTGAATTGAAACCATTTATGTTTGGGGCCATGACATTAACTAGTGATAGGCGATTAAGTAACAGAAGAATATTGAATCAATGCAAGCTGACAAGTTCTTTCAACAAAATCTATGAGAATAGCTTATACCAAAAATGCTAATGTAGCGAACAGAAAGCCCTTCAATCGCTGGAATAGTTTAGTTGCAACCCTATTCCAAAAATGGAAAAAATCGCGAGCTCACTATGGTTCTGCTCTTTCGCATACACTCAGGATACAAAAATTGTTATTCCACCAATTTACGTTGGTGGAAATGAAACCGAATTTTTGATTTGAGAATGACATTGTTGGCAATATTATTCTAAAGCTGAATGCTTGATTTGAAAACTTAAAAATGAGTTCTTGTTGTCAAAAATTATAGTTAAACCAAGAACTTTGAGGTTACAATTTTCTGAAAATCTGAAAATTCTTCTGTTGGTTTTTCCTGAGTGTATAATTTCCCTTCTTAAAACTTGCATTTAGAAAATATTTCTGGTTTTGTTTTGTTGATATTTTTATCATAATTGCTCAAGTAGTTTCTTCCATAAAATTTTTTCCAAGATTGGAAAAAGTAGATACCTGCGTTTTTGTGAACAGCATTTATTTGGATAAGCATTCAATACAAGAGGGTTATTTGGTATAGCTTTCTTTGAATGCTATCAACTCTCAATAGCCAACTTCGTGAATGTTCAATTGAAAGAGAGGCGCTACTGTTTTACAACGAAAAAAAAAGTGAATTTTCACGGTGCAGGGAAATAACTTCACATGGAAAACAACTTCATCTCGAGTGGGAAATAATTTCACTTATTTTATGTGAAGTCATTTCCCAATGAAAGTGAGCTAAAACTTCAACTTTTTTGTGGGAAATAATTTCTCTTAACATGCGACGACATTTATGTAACTACAATTCATGAACAGTGGAAAATATATGGGGGGCATGCTGCCCCCCTGCTACCCCTCGGCTTAGATTCTCTGTATTGTCTATATTTTTTTATATGAAATGGAATAAATGATAAAAAAAAAAGTTGTTTCGCATGTAAAGTTGCCCGTGAAGTTATGTCCCTGCATCAATTTTCAAAAATGCTTGCTGAAACAAATGCAACCGTTTTCAACTCGTTAAAACACCAACAACTGTGAGCTACTTATGCGCCGGTTACAAACGCTTAAATGTCATCTTTAAAAATATTTATTAATAGATATTTGAGAATTTGTAGGTTTTTTTAAGGGAATTTATTACATCGTCTGTATCACTATTTTTATTTAGTGTTTTTAATTTTCAAATATTGTGGACACTAAGTGAACAAATGTGAGTATCAAAACAAAATTTGTCTTATTTATTTACTTTCAGGAACGCTAATCGGCGTATTCCTACCATGCATTCAAAATATTTTCGGAGTCATTCTCTTCATCCGCTTAACATGGGTTGTCGGTACAGCTGGAGCTGTGTGTGGATTTCTTATTGTACTTACATGTTGTTGTGTGGTAAGTTGAATATATTTACATGATTATAATGATCTGACAAAATATAGGTCGAGCTTAAAAAAGTGGGTCTCGCAACTCGGTATGTTCATCTGTCTGAGCTTGGGGCTGAACTGAAATTATTTCCTTTGAAATTGCGTTTACGAAGTTTCTTCGATCGGTTACAGTTTGGAAGCATTTTCAAATCAGGATGGAAAAGAAGTAGGTACTGGTACATAAGGAAACTAGAAGCCAATAGCAGAAATCATTTTTTTTTTTTAAACTAGTCGATTCTGTGGTTTGCACAGATGGAGCTCATCATTTTTCCAAACTTTAACACGACTTTTTAAGTCGAACATCGGCCTCAAAATGTTGGTTCTTTTTAATAATGCTGCCTCAAAAAAATTGAAAGAAAATGTTCAATTAGATTGTGTTTATATACTGATTTTAAAAACCCATTGATTAAGTACAGCGCAGTGTTATTTTAATTGAACCCAGAGTTCTTGGATTTTATGCTAACATTTTTTAATCGATTTTTTACTGGGAGATCTTGCCTGTTTTATTTTTTATATTTATCAATGATCCGCCTTCATTCTTATCAAGCTCAAAATAACTCTTGCATGTTGACAACCTAATGCTATGTTTCCACCGGAGATTAATAGGGGGCATACACGACACAGACATGTCGTTGCAAACCAAGGTAAATTCAAAAAGTTTTGAATTCACGCAGGCGGTCGTTGCAAAGGATAGACATAGGATACACACGATACTGATAGAGACAAATATATTAATTTGCAACGACATGTGCCTGTGTCGTGTATGCCCCCTATAACTGCGAGATTTAGAAAAAGTTCCGTAAATCCTGCATAAATCTTTCTTAACAAAAGTTAATCTCATGAAAAGAAAATTTAAAATAAATCTCTATTATAAACAAGGTTTGCATGTACAGTTCGGTTTTTGAACATACTTTCCACAGCTCAAGATGTCAAAAAATACAAAGTAAACAGAGCTGCATTTGACAAAAATGGGGACGTTCGGATTCATAGTTTATGTAAAACGTCAACTAGATTCGTCGTGACTAGGGATCCGAACGCGTTGACTGAGCAACTTGAATTGTTTTTGTACTCTCGCGTTCAGCGTTGCCTTTGTTTGCTTTGCCCTTTTTATTCGGAAAAGACCCCTCACAATTTTTCCAAAAATTGATATTTTCAAATAAGTACATTTAAAATGAAACACGGTTGCCTATCGCAACTATATTACACTGTTAAGCGAACTAATGGTTGTTAAACATCGTGCGAAAATTCGAAATTTGCAGAGTACCTTTAGAAATGGCACCCTTTTCTCTCAATGGCCCTTTTTTCGACTCCTCAGAATTCTGCCACGGCCACTCTGTTTATTTTAAATCTGACTCTTCGAAATGTCAATTGAGTATGCAGGCAGGATTTTCTTGACTAGATTTGTCGGCTTCCCTCCCAAAAACATCAACTGCAAAAACTAACTCTGGGCCAATCAAAACTGAAATACATCTAGTCAGACGGCCTGTCAACTTACTAAACTATGAATCCGAACGTCCCCAGACAAATAAGACTCTCTCTCTCTCTCTCGTGAAACTTTATCCTCTCTCGAATGGACAGAGCCAGAGAGAATATGTCAAGTTAATCTTCTTTTATTTGGTGGAAACACTGCAGGGTGCAGGATTAATTTTAAACCGCACTTAATCTCGGGATTTGTGTCCGGTGGAAACGTAGCTTGGATCTAAAATTAATCTCGATAATCATCAGTACAATAGACTAGTAGTTGTGTCTGAGTGCTCCATCGGATAGATGGATCCGAGTATGTATGATGAATCCGAGTATGTATTAGAGTTTGTACTGATTGAACTACAAGCATTTGAGAAAAGGAAAAAGCTGCACTGCATTAAAAATTATGTGGAAGAGATTGTCCATTGTCCCTTCTTACAGAGAGGAAAAATTTCGTCGCCGCTTTCGAAAAGAATTTTGAGGAGAACATTCAATTTTATTTTGCCGCTTGTTGATAACATTTTAATACGCATGTAGCATGACAAATATGACAGCAAATTTCAAATCATGTCAATAGTAAAGTGACTGTTAGCTTTTCCAATTCTCACACCAAGAATTTTTTGAATAAAAACTCGTAGGATTCTCTGTGGAGTGGAGTGGTAATTTGTTGCTCTCTCGATGACGCTCTCTTTTACGAATTTTTTGAGTAAAGCAATGGCGTTGAGTACCTACAAATTTGTAAAAATTCGTAAAATTCAAAAGTAAAGGAACAGACCTAACGTGTATGTCATTGCGTGATGAACAAAAACGTATTCGTCGAATTTTTCAATAGCTTTTCTGGGAAATGGCGACTGAAGTCCTTAAGTCAATACAAAATAAAATGTTCATATTTGTTTGGAAAATGAAATGATCAGCTAATAATATTAAGATGTCAGCCATTATATTGTTTTTGCTATCCATTTCGAAATTAGTTAATTTTTTCATTTGTCACAATTTCCGATTGTGCGATTTGACAGCCAATGACAACTAATTTGAAACATTTTTACTTAGTATCGGAGTTTAGTGTCCGGCAGAAACAAAGCACTACCGTTGCAGAGTGAATTTAAATGAAATTATGAGAGCGGCTTTCGTAATAGACTTCATTTTAACCTTTAAAAAATGCTTGGTTCTCGCTTTAGGCTATGTAATAGGGAAACACAAAATACGCCATTGCAAAGGTTTCAGACCAAAAACATTTACGCTGATGCTAACCTGAACTTTTCATCGCATTATGTGCTGTATAGCCTGATAAAATGCTAGGCTTTTATATTTTATACCTATAAGAACATTAAAATTTCTTTATTCTTGATTGTGTAACAAACTTGTCCGTCCATTCCAAACAGTGGCGTTCTCGAAAATATATAAACAATTGACACTTTTCTAGCTAATAGTAAGTAATAGTAAGAACATGTCGCATATTCTAAAGACGGATAACGGATTCTCGCAATTTTCAGAGCACTTTTCGAAATTGAGAAAAACACACAAGACGATAGACGGATTCACATCAACCGAAAGCATTCATACATAATGTGTGAATATTTAATGGTTTATAAATGGTACCGAAGCTGTGAATTTGTTTCCCAGGGGCTATATGCAATTTTAATGAACTAAAGAGATGTATAGTAGCCAGGCAATAAAAAACAACACGAAACAGAGCAAAATTGCCTTAGACGAGTAGTCAGGTAAACCACACACGCAAACCCATTGCCAGAGCAGCAACTACATCCAGGGGGCGAGCATGACTTCGTACATTATAATATAAAGCATAATAAGCTTTCATAAAACATTTGCTTCGAGGTGGAAAAGTGTATTTCGAGATAATTAGCTCATCTTCTGTGATGGGAAGGACCGGAGTCTGCTGTAAATGAGGTTGCTGTTTCCATTGCACCTGTTACACTGACAAAAGGTGACCTTTTAAGATCATTGATTGCTGGGTAATATGGACAAGTCAACATTTCGCCATGAGGTCGTTTTCTATACTGATGGAATTTAAAAGTATTTTCTGGTGAAATTTACATCTTGATGGCAACACTGAGTATTATAATGCTCAGTTGTTGAACGCACCCATTATGTAAATATAAAGTCCCCACTACAATTAAAGAAATGTTATTTTCATTTTGTAAACGTTTGAACAATTTCCTTTGACATGACAGGACGTTTTTTTTTCTCTCAATGCAGCGGATAGTTTTGCGCTGGATTGTGAAAATTCCCTGAAAGCGATATTTCACAAAACGTGCAAGACGTATAGCGTGAATGATGAAATGTCAATTTTTTTTTCATATGGAGGTTGACATGCCGCTAGTCATCTAACTTTTTTAATTTTATACCGAAACGTTTCAACAAAATTGACTTATTTTTTACTTATCACCATTATAAAACTTGCGTTTCATTTAATAGTTCAACAAAGTCAATTTTAATTTTGGAAAATATTGCCTATGCTATACATGACAACGATATCCGAACAATATGTTTTATTTAGCACTAAAGTTGTGCTCCGAACCGCAATATTTAAGATAGGTCCAGTCGTTGTACCTTTCCAGCCTTGTCCGTGCCCAGATGCAATAATAAATCCACATATAAACAGAAAATTTCACTCACTGTCCCTTTGAGAATTAGGGAAAACGAGAGACAGGCTTGAAACAGAGAAAATAAAATGCACGACTGGGTCGAAAAAAAAATATATATGAACAAAGATCGGTTTTTGGGTAGTCATTTTTGAGAAAAAATTAAAAAAACAGATTTATTCGAATTTTGGAGAAAAACTAAGAACGGGATCTTATTTAGAATACTGATATTATCATTAATATTTTTTTTTTTTTTGATCAAAATCGTTAGAGCGATTTTTGTAAAATTTGGCAGACAAAACAGGGGCCCTACTCTGTATTTCGTTCCGAAAGTCAATCCTATTCAAAAGTGCTTTTCGTTCCGCTTTTGATTTTGTACTCTGTTAAAGATACGAAACGGAAAAAATAGTACTTAAAAGTTTTCCCTTTTACGGAATTGTGTTTTCAAGTCTCGAATTATTTCTCATTAGATTTGTCAAGTCTCGAACTATTTCTCATGAGATCTGTCAAATCAAGAAATCAAAACAAATAACAAACAAGCCGGATAATAACAAATTACGATTTTTAAAGACAAATAAAACAAAAGAAAATGGATTCGGTTGCACTTTGGATGAAACAAAAAATTA
The DNA here is from genome assembly GCA_946477585.1 of Cheilosia urbana. NCBI lineage: Eukaryota > Metazoa > Arthropoda > Insecta > Diptera > Syrphidae > Cheilosia > Cheilosia urbana. The sequence goes on from OX297854.1 coordinate 143,681,591, forward strand.
TACGGGTCAAATTAAACATTATGGAAATGTGTGTTAGAAAGTAAAATGTTATTGGTGGGAAAAATTCAGTTCACTATTTAACTATTGTTTATTATTTGAATTTTATACAGAACTTTCGCCTTTCGAAGAACGTTTTTTTCTAGTATGTTTTAAATGCCATACAAGATGAACTCTCTGCTCCTTTAAGATCAACTGCAATTTCAGCCATCTTATACCTAACTGTTACCTTAAAGTTTTTAGGGCAAGGAGGCAATGACTAGATATTCACTTGGCATGGCACAATAAAAAAACATCAAGTTGTATTGCAAAGGTAGATAGAAAAAATATTGCGTCCAAAACACATCAATTTTCTAAAAAAAACTTACAATTTAAGACATTCGTAGTCACTTCCGTGTTCACATTTGTTGTAGAAACAAATTTTCCGTTTTCGAATGCTTTTGACATTCGAAAACGAGTTGCCAGGTACGAAAATTCCACTATCGGAATTGTCTATCCGAAAGTAGTAGATTTCAATCCGATTTTGAAATAGAGAGTACAAAATATTCGTTTTCGGATATTTTCACTATCGGAACGAAGTATAGAGTAAGGCCCCAGTACTAAATAGTGCAATGTTTAGTTTGAAAAATACTATTTGTTAACTATATAGTTGAAAATCGATTATACGTTATTGTTCGCGATATTAACATTACATGCTTTTTAAAGTTTTATCGAAGTCAAAAATGGAGTTTTCGAGATATGAGCAGTTTTTTTAAAATAAGCGTTTGCGGTGATTCGAATTAAAAATTAAGGACGCAACAATTTTAAGTACATCAATATTACTCTAAGTTTGTATTTTGGTCAAAATCGTTATTACCGTTTTCTGGTAAACTAAGGAAAACTAAATCTTAAAAAACGACTTCTTTCAAAAATCCATTTTACGATAATACCGAGAAAATGTGTGAGTTTGCCATTAAGTTCGAAATGACCATATTACCTTAGAAATTAATTTCTGTTACAATCGTATGGACCGTTTTCAAAATATGTCAAAATTTCAAAAGTACCGTTACTCGAATTTTTAGCCAAAGTCTGGGTATCTAGTCATGGTAACCTCACCCATTTAAGCTTAAATATCAATTTTGGTTGAAATCGTTTGAGCCGCTTTCGAGCAAATCAAACTGGTATGAAAATTTTGTATGGGAAGCACCATTAATATTGAGGTTACCTTGCAAAATAAAAAAAGTAAGACAAGTGCGAGTCGGACTCGCTCATGAAGGGTTCCGAAAGAGCAAGTAACATAACATAAAAGTTCTTGTAGTTCGTTGTAACTTTGATCGATATTTTAAAAACTACTCGCTAGATCTCGTTCAAAGAATTTTCGTTTGAAGTTTACATGGTAATGTACGTCATACACTTTTTTTTAGTTTTATCGTTCTCTTATTTTATAAGTTATGGGGGGGGGACCAACATTTTACCACTTTAGAAGTGTCTTTCGCGCAAGCTATTCACTTTAGAAAAAAATGATATTAGAAACCTAAATATCATTTTTGAAGACCTATCCATAGATACCCCACACGTATGGGTTTGATGGAAAAAATTTGTTTGAGTGTCATGTATGGGGACCCCCAAAATTTACTTTTTTGTTTTGTGTAAAATCTTAATGCGGTTCACAGAATACATCTACTTACCAAGTTTCAACGGTATAGCTCTTATAGTTTCGGAGAGAAGTGGCTGTGTCATACGGACGGACAGACAGACAGATAGACAGACATGACGAATCTAATAGGGGTCCGATTTTTGCCATTTGGCCACGGAACCCTAAAAACGGCCCCGAACTGTAAGCCCACAAACTCAAAACCCGAAGTTTGAACGAAATCCGGGCAGCCGTTTAGGCTGTAGGTCTGTGGAAGGACGGACAGACAGACCGGACAGAATTTTGCAAACCACTTTTTTGAGTTCATGTATCATCGTAATGTCAGAATTGATTAACATCTCGAGTTCGTAATTTTGAAACGAAAAATCATGCTTATTTTGACATTCGAACGAATAGCCAATTCTAGCCGAATGTCTCTATTCGTTCGAATGAACTTTGTGTATTTTGATAGACATTCGTTGGAATTAGCTATTCGTTCGAATGTCAAAATAAGCATGATTATCTTTCTCTTACAACGTAATGGAGAAAGTTAAAAAAACGGCGAAAACAGTCTTCAAAGTCAGGGAACACTGTGCAGAGATGTTATTTTTATTCTGCTGTTATTTTTAAAATTTTCATATTTAACCATATATTTCCAGACGATGCTTACGGCTATATCGATGTCAGCGATTGCAACGAATGGAGTGGTGCCGGCGGGAGGGAGCTACTTTATGATATCAAGGTAAGATTACGCATTTACAGAAATTCTCCGCACACCATAACATTTCCCGTCAATATCTGCAAAAGCAAAAACACAAAGTGCTTTCCTTTCGATACTCAAATTGGAATTGCTTAGTAAATCATACATTTTAACGGTGAAATGTTCGCCCAGCGAAATAATGTCCTAAAATGTCGAACCCCATTGAGAACATTACTAAAAACGTCGTATTTTGTGTGTTGACGGTGATAAATACGGCGTGCTGAAAGCGATTGGAGTAGGTCCAGACTTGCATTAAAGAAAAATGTATAAACTGTCAAAAGAGGACAAATAAAGGAACATACACTTTTCGTCGTAGGTTATTTGATAAGAGCCACAATCAAATCAAATACTTTCAGGAATCCTTAGTATTACGATGGCAAATAAGCAACGCTGGAAAAACAAGCGAATAAAAAAGTAGAGATTATATACATATCGACAACAACATGAAGGTCGCCTTAATTTTATTGTAGATATGCTCTACTAAGCCATCGAAGGATGTTATTGAATTTTTTTTTTCTCATTTAGGACATTAAGTTGGATACTTGATGGCATATTATGTGGGGGCATTAAACAAAAAAATAAATAAAAAATAATGGGCTTTAGGTGCCTACGGTGGGTGTTCGGTTAAAATAGGTTAAACAATGGTGAGCAAATAATTTCCTGTTAGCTGGCTAAAGTATGAAACCTTGGATCTTCGAAAATGGTTTGCGGGAGTGCGAACTTTTATATGGGGCATTTTCGACAAAGCAAATAATACCTTCCGTTCAAAAGCGAGTGCATGGACCAACATTTCGTGCTGCACTCTACTTGACACTCTCTATGTATTGCTTGTGTGATAATGGCTCAGAGCTTAAAAGAAGCCGCAGTCAGGCGGCATAAAACAGCGCGAAAGCGTTTTGACGCATCAAAGGATATGACGTTATTTCAATAGATTTCATTAAAATCTCAGTCACGCTTTCAAAACAAAGTTGACAAAAAGAACTCCTCGCATTTACTATAGAAAAAAAGTTACGTATACGCCTGAGTACCCGTTTGCAAATGAAACTAAACTTGCGTCCAGTGACGTACAGGGCTGAAAGCGTAAACGTAGCTGTGCATTACGACTGATGTACCTTGTACTAATGCTTACATTTCAAACGTTCAAGTATAAAAAAGTTAGGTAGGTACACTTAAAAAGTGGGTATACTTACCGGATTTTCGTTTATGACTCTGTCAGGCAAGTTGCATTATATTCATTTACTGTGCTTGTAGTTGTGCATTATTAAATGCTCGTCCCACAGCCAGCCATAACGAGTGACATTTACCCAAGTCATACCCTACTCACCCGTCAACTTCCAAACCTCGACTACTAAACAGCTTAAAGGGTTTAGTCGCAATTTTCTTACCGCCTATTCTTTCATAAATACAAAAACCGAATGACAAATGACCAAAAAAACATAAATAACATTCCTTTCGCTTAGATCTCTTGGGCCTGAGTTTGGAGGAGCTGTTGGTATGCTCTTCTATACCGGAACAACGTTGGCAGCTGCTATGTACATCGTCGGTGCTGTGGAAATAGTACTTGTAAGTAAAGAACTGAAACAAAAAAAAAATCCTTTTACAACATTTCATGCGTTCGTCTGACAGACATATATGGCGCCGTGGCTTTCTATATTTGGAGACTTTACCAAAGACGCCGATGCAATGTATAATAATTTCCGAGTTTACGGCTCGTGCCTCCTTGTTGTAATGGGTAAGAACACGATCGATGATTTGAGACCTTGTTATCATTCTTCTTCTTTTTTTTTTTTCTTTTTTTCTTTTTTTTGTGCATTTTAGGACTTATTGTATTTCTGGGTGTCAAGTTTGTTAATAAGTTTGCCACCGTTGCGCTGGCCTGTGTTATACTGTCCATTGTAGCAGTTTATGTTGGAATAGTCGACAATTTAAATGGAAATGACAAACTTTTGTAAGTTTTTTGTGAGATTTTAGCAAATGATTTAATGTGACTAATTAATTCTTAAAGCATGTGCGTTCTTGGCAAGCGATTACTTAAGGATATTCCACTGGATAACTGCACAAAGGATGACAATGGTATTTTATATAATTTATTCTGCACTAACGGGGAGTGCGATCCTTATTATTTAGGTAAGGACATTGACATCGCAGTTGTCTGTTTAAAGTTTGTATTTATTTTGGATAATTTTTCAGCTCACAATGTATCAAAAATTCGCGGAATCAAGGGTTTATCAAGCGGAGTATTTTACGATAACATCTTCCCCTCATTTTTGGAAGTAAGTACCTTATTTGTTTACTTCCGTATAAAATGTAACATAGTTATTTCAACAAATTTGTAAACACAAAACGTTCACAAACAAGTTAAAAAAGGTCTTATTTGTATTTTAAGTGTATACAATTTTCGCCTGTAAACAATTTGATTTCCACCTTTGGATAGGAGCTCGTGGCAAGCTTTGAGCCTAGTTTGCTAAGTTAAGTAGGGTGGGTCTATTACACGTCAAAACACACTTACATAGATTCTTTGACCAAAATTATTGAAGTAATGGACTCTTTTTTTCTCAACGAATTTTTGACCTGCTTCTCAATCTTCGGTAAGTTTGGAGAGCAACCACCCGTAATGCAGCCTTGTAAGTTTAGCTACGTTTCTTACCTCTAAACAGACCTGACATCTTTGGCAAAGTAGGCCCCCAGTACACTGTACAGCTTATAAGCTTAAAGCCTGCTTTAAATATTCACATAATCGCACTGGCTACTCAACGATCGCAAATCCTTTTAATTTCCTACGAGAAAATACAGGCTATTGTGTTTTTAGATAAGAAATTGCCAGTGTGACCAGCGTTGTCTCTTGTGATTTCGTCGTTAATCCCTCGTACTAAAGACATAGTTATCGGTGCCTATAACAAAACCTTAATCTTCAGTTTTTGTTTGTCATTAGGTAATAGAGTTGCAATCATAACTATAATTTGACAGCAAGAACTGTCAGAATTAAGGATACAATGGGGACGTTCGGATACCCAGTTTATGTAAAACGTCAACTAGATTCGTCGACTGGGAATCCGAACGCGTTGACTAAAAAACTTGAATTGTTTTTGTATTCTCGCAGTCAGCGTTACCTTTGTTTGATTTTGCCCTATTTTATTCGGAAAAGGTCCTTCATAAATTTTTCAAAAAATCTTATTTTCAAATAAGTACATTTAAAATGTAACACGGTTGTCTATCACAACACTATTACACTGTTTTGCGTACTAATGGTTGTTATAAATCGTCCGAAATTCGAAATTTGCAGAGTAGCTTTAGAAATGGCACCTTTTTCTCTCACCGGCCCTTTTTTCGACTTTCAGAATTCTGCCACGGCCACTCTGTTTATTTTAAATTTGGCTCTTCGAAATGTCAACTGAGTATGCGGCGGGAATTTCTCGACTTGATTTTGTCGGCTTCCCCTCCATAAACGTCAACTGCAAAAACTAATCACGTGATGACAAAAAGTCTAGTCAGACAGCTGTCAGACTTACTAAACTATGAATAGACTTATAGACGAATTTGATTCAATTTTTTTATTAACTTATTTGTTATGAGGCCTTATACTGCATTTACAATATCACACATTTCTAACACGAAAGAATAATACTAAATAACAGTGTGACTGAAAGAGACAGCATCACCCAACACGCAAAAATGCGTGACACTTATTTTGGTCGGCCATCTTGTTTACGTGGTAGGAATTATGGAAGAGTTCAGCATGAAATTTCGCTTTCCTATAAAACAAAATGGCTTCCGGAAGTAAACGAACGCACAGTTATTTATTTATTTCGTATAACTGATTGATGAATTGTTGGTTTAATTTACTGCCACTAATAACAAGTCTCATTTGACATGTTTTAAATCAGAAATGGAAATGTTTTCAAGTGATTGCAAAAACGTTGGCCGGAACTTGTCTTTGTGTTCATTTTTTGTATCTATAAATATGGGTAGAACATCCCTGACACTTTAGGCCTCTGATTTGTGATCTCATTCTTACGCATTAATTATTAGACCTCTCCGTCCTGTTTCATGGAAAAATGCGCGTGCGTGATGTTTTAAAGGCAGTATTATTTAACACGAAAACAAATAATGAAATTTTAGTTCTGCACTGATAGAAAATGTAATAGAATCTTTCTCATAAAAGGGGATTTTTTTAGTTCAGGGAAGACAAAAAAATAACACATCAGAGCTCTGAATTCCTATAACTATGAGTTCTAATTATTTATTGGTATAGTTTCATAAATTATGTACATTTTAGGAAAGCTGACTTCTAGTCGTAAATTTAACCTTAAATTTGTTTTCTGAAAAATATCGCAAATAACACTGTGTTCCTGTTTTTGTTGTTTTCTTTTTTGCTTTGCAGAAAGGTCAATTCATAGCTTACGGTTTTAACGGTAATGATATTGGTGTCGTGGGTGACGCCTCATATAACCAAATCATGGCCGATATTACCACCTCGTTTACATTATTAATAGGAATCTTCTTCCCATCTGTCACTGGTTTGTATTGCAACAATCAAAATGAGTATAATATTTATTTGAAAACACTATTTCAGGTATTATGGCCGGCTCAAACCGATCCGGTGATCTTGCCGACGCTCAAAAAAGTATACCAGTCGGAACAATTTGCGCAATTTTGACCACCAGCACAGTGTATCTGTCATGTGTGATGCTTTTTGCTGGCACAGTAGATAATTTACTCTTACGTGACAAGTAGATATTTGACAAATACTTTACCCTCCACAGACCGTATTCAATTGGTAACATTTCAGATTCGGACAGTCAATAGGCGGAAAGCTTGTCGTGGCAAATATCGCATGGCCCAATCAGTGGGTTATCCTGATTGGGTCGTTTTTGTCCACATTGGGCGCAGGCCTACAGAGTTTAACAGGAGCTCCACGTCTATTACAGGCCATAGCCAAGGATCAAATTATACCATTCTTGGCACCGTTTGCCAAGTCCTCATCAAGAGGAGAACCAACAAGAGCCCTTCTCCTCACTATATGCATTTGCCAATGTGGAATATTGCTGGGTACGTGCATAGAAAGTCCTTGTGACGAGTGGCAAAAGTCTCATTTATAATTTACAGGTAATGTGGACTTGCTGGCCCCTCTACTCTCAATGTTCTTCCTGATGTGTTACGGTTTTGTGAATCTGGCCTGTGCTGTTCAGACACTTTTGCGGACGCCCAATTGGAGGCCACGTTTCAAGTACTACCATTGGTCGCTGTCGTTGATCGGTCTCACTCTCTGCATTTCGGTGATGTTCATGACATCGTGGTACTTTGCTCTAATTGCAATGGGAATGGCCATCGTCATCTATAAATATATCGAGTACAGAGGGTAAGTTTTTACACACACTTGTCCATCAGATGTGCAGTTATATATATGAAAGAACTCTATGCTCCATAGGGCCGAAAAGGAATGGGGTGACGGCATCCGAGGTATGGCTCTTACTGCCGCACGCTATTCACTTCTGCGACTCGAAGAAGGTCCACCGCATACCAAGAACTGGCGTCCACAAATTTTAGTACTGGCTAAGTTGAATGACAACCTAATGCCAAAATATAGGAAAATATTTTCGTTTGCAACACAACTTAAGGCCGGCAAAGGTCTTACCATATGTGTTTCTGTGATACCGGGCGATTACAATAAAATTAGTTCACACACATCACAGGTTAAAAGTGGACTTCGTAAATTGATGGACGATGAGAAAGTCAAAGGCTTCTGTGATATACTGGTAGCTCGTGAAGTTGAAGAAGGCATCAGTTCTGTGTATGTGATGTTTTTTTTATACTTGCATTTTTTTTTATTCATTTAAACCCCTTTATCTAAATAGGATACAAACTATTGGATTAGGTGGTATGAAACCAAATACAGTCATCGTGGGATGGCCATACAGTTGGCGTAACGACGCCAAGCAGAGTTGGAGAACATTTATTCAGACTGTTCGAACAGCTGCAGCATGCCAAATGGCATTGCTAGTACCGAAAGGTATCAACTTTTATCCGGAATCTACTCATAAGGTAAGTTTTGCAGATGAATTCACCATCGATTCTTATGGATGTTGATCACAAAAAGTATTAGAGACAAATCCATAATAGATTTGCACGGGATTAATGTGGCCGGATGTGTGAACATCTCTTAACTGTTTGTATATGTAAGGAAATCCACTGTCTGTTAAATGCTTCATGTTCGTGAAAATAATACAAGTCGAATCATTTGACAGAATTGAGTGGATTTTAATATATATTTCTTAAAACCTTTTTACAAGTTTGACAATTGCGCAAGCCCACGTAGTCAAATGACAGAATGATGGCAATTATTTCGGAACCTTAACCTAATTTGCTTCCATACCTTCAGAGAGATGATAGATGATACTTGCGCAAACATCATCGAGAGGTCATCTGATTTATTACTAAAACACATCTGAGCACTATCTGTCACTGTCATACGACCATCAAAAAAACATATGACTAACATTTCTGTAGTCTGCTACATTTTTTGTTCATCTACTACAAATTTTTTAAATCTACTTTCTACTTCTACGCCAGTATTCGTCATCGTCAGTAGGTAATTATATTGATAGCTGTCAAAATATGATGTGCTCAGATTTTCACTCAGACCGCTTACTAAATTTAATTTGAGCTCATTGATTGCACGCTCTGATGCTGATGCTCTGAACTAAAAAAGAAACACATAGGGCATATGAAAAAATCTAGTTACCTATCTTAAGTCGGTCTGTACTAGATGTAACAGGAACGCAAAAACTAGATTGGTTGGGAACGTCACTTTTCCTACGTCATTCCTATATGCGAACTGTCAAATGAGTACTCAGTCACGATTTTCTTTACTAGATTCGTCGGCTACCCCTCCATAAAAGTCGTCTGAAACAGATGTTGATTTGACCGATCTAAGCCAATCAAAACTGCGATACACCAAGTCAGACAGCTGTCAGACTTACTAAACTGAATGATACTTGAAAGTTCCCAAATTCAGAGCTCTGACGTGACTGAGTAAAAACAGAAAGGCGACTTTTTTTTCCAGTTCAGGCTATGCTCTTAACTAAAAAGGAAAACTAAATTCGATCGTTATAAACCGATTGCATTCAGTTTGATTAATTAAAGATGGTGACGAAATAAATTTGATTGCCACCAATTCAAATTCAAATGAAAAAACTATAGGAATCGCCTCATCATACATTATTTTATCAATCGATTTTTTAAATAGATTTGCGGAAACATTGACATTTGGTGGATTGTCCATGACGGCGGACTACTGATGTTACTTCCGTTCTTGCTGAAACAACACCGAACATGGAAAAATTGTAAATTACGAATTTTCACTGTCGCACAAATGGAAGATAACTCAATCCAAATGAAGAAGGATCTAAAGACGTTCCTCTATCATTTACGTATCGAAGCCGATGTTGAAGTTGTTGAAATGGTAACACAATCACCCAAAAGAATACCCCCCACAGTACACTTAGAACTTGTACAATTTTACTTCCAGATGACCAGTGATATATCTGCGTACACTTATGAACGAACCCTAATGATGGAACAGCGTAATCAAATGTTACGCGAACTGCGACTCAACAAGAAAGACAATTTCAAAGTTGTAAGTTATTTTCTATTTTATGAACAAAATTCGTGTCAAGTCCCACATAAAGTTAAATAAATTAATTTTCAACTAAATATCACGCTCATGCATCAACCCATAAATCATAAATAAGTTAAATGAAAATTCTTAAATCAATACATACCTATATAAAAAAAAAAAAACTAGCTGCAGACATTTAACTAATAATTGTTATTAAAAAAATATAACTTTCTTTCCTTTAACAAAAAATAAAGGCACAAACATTGGTGGACATTAACGAGAGCACAGGGGAGGATAAATTCCCTCTGGTAATAATAAGAATTTAAAAAAAAAAGAAAAACAAATTTTTGTTTTATGAATGTAAAAAATTCTTTTTTTGGACATTCTTTTCTCCTGAGCTTTGCCTATTTTGATTTTCACATTTTATTTACTTAGTTATTGTCGTTGCGACAATAAACAGTTGTTCAACCATCTCATGTTCACACTTTTACATAACTTTTGTTCGAATAATTTTACTATTCATTTTTTCTCATTGAACCATCAAAAATACTGCATATTTCTAAATATGAATTATTTTATTTCATATTCTGATTTAACGAAGTAAGTAAAGTTACAGTACGCCCTCGGTAAAAGCAACCCTCGATAAACGCAATACCTCGGTTAAAGCAACACCTAAAATTTTACCATTAGTGACTCAGTAATTGCAACTTTTCAAAAAACTGTGACTCGATAAACGCAACTGTGTTGTGTTTGCCAGCAAACTGCACCGCTATTATTCAACCAATGGACCAAAATGTCATCAACTTGACAAAACTGTACTACAAAAAAGGACTTTTGGCACACTTAGTCGGAAGCCAAGGTTCAGATTTGGAGAGTAAAATAAAAGCTTTCAATTTAAGACATGCATCATTAGTGACCGCGAAATGATGACATCCATTAATGACTTGCTTCAAGATTTATTTGCCACTGAAACTTTTGTCACCGAGGAATTAAGCAATTGGATTGCCGAAAACGATATCGAGCAAGTGCCTGTTTGCACTAATCTAGAAGCCGAAGAAATTGAGAGTGAAGAAGAAAGCACAGGTGCAAGTGTAAGTCCTCCACGGCAAAAAATCCAAACAGAACATGCTATCCAAGCATTTAGTATTTGTCTTCAATGGGCTGAAGAAAACTCGGTTCCATTAGAAGATACCTTGACTCATCAAAAACTGAGAGAGCTGGCCGTTGACATTAATATATCCTCAAAGAAAAAGCAAACGAACATTTCCCAATATTTTAAAGCAATTTAACCAAAAACTGTACTACATAATGTATAAATATTTTTTTTAAATGAATTAAATTATATTCCTTTTCTTTTCTTTTACGACGAACAATATTCTTTTATTTTTGATACTATGGTTTTCACCTTAAATTCTAATTCAAGGCACATTTTTTTGTGACTCGGTTAAAGCAACACCCTCAATTAACGCAACTGCTCGAATTTTCATCGGTTGCTTTTACCGAGGGCGTACTGTATAAAGTTGTGTTACACATGTAAAATAACCTACAAAGCGTTTCAAATGAAAGAAAAAGGCAAATCTCCCGAATTACGCGGAACTTCTGCGACGACTTAAAACTGTAAGCTATAAAAATAAAGAGATTCATGCTGTTTTGAGATAAGTTTTTCGAAGTCTCTCGACATTACACGATGGCGATTCAAGTTGGCAGGGTTACTTTTCAGATGCTTATTTTTTTTTAAGACAGTAAAATGTTTAATTATTTTCTAAAGTTCTTAACGATTTAAGGGTTGTGCTATTTTAAACAACTGTCAAATAGAAAAATGGAAAGTCGTATTTTATAAAATATATATGCACATAGAATGTATGTTAAGTATTAATATTATAGACCTGGATCAAGTCTAGTGCATCTACAAGAACTATAGCGAAACCCTAGAAGGTTTTGGACGGACAAACGATAAGCATGCTTTTTATAAGTATTAAGGGCGCAATGACTCAGTTCTTAATGTGTTAAATACTGCACAAGAGGTCGGACGTTCGACCTCCAGACAAAGAAATGTATGCAGAAAATATCCTTTTTTTAAATACTTTCTTCGAGTGTTCATAAAGGTAATGGATGCCAAATGATTGCATATAACTTTAACTTTGAATCACTGTACGTATTGAGGCTAGATGCAATTTACTGTCAAATCTAGTACTAAAAAATAACAGTGTAATGTCCTAAAAAGTTGTTGGCCCCGTATTTGGCACAGATTTGATTTCTTCTGAATATTTTAGGAGAACGAGCTACCAATGAGCGACCAATCTTCCGCAACTACACTAATAGGCTATTCATACCGAGCGGAAAACCTGGTTTTCGCGAAAACACTCGAAAACTTCGTCGAAAACAGAAGCTATCCCCTACATATTTCAGTTTTCAAAACGAGTCGTTTAAAGTCGTTTTCCACGAAACACCACGAAAACGACTTCCAATCGTTGCGTTGTTGAAACAAACACACCTTTTGCAACATTCAGCGGAGCAGTTGACCAAACAAATGTCACAACTCACAACTTACAATCATTTTTCACACTAAGTGATGGGCTAAAACTATTTTTAAATGCCCAAAATTAATTTCATTTGTTAATTAATGCGATCGAAATTTGTAAACAAAATAGTTTACAAAGAAGTTGCACGACAAGTGTGAGTGTCTCACAGCTGATAGAAACGTCAAACGAAAACTTGTTATTGTTCGGTGTGAATGCAATTTCGAGTTTTCGATGAAAACAAGGTTTTCGCTGCAGTGTGAAAAGATAAAATAGAATTGGACAGCTAATTTCCTTTTCAATTCCACGTGCTGACTTCATACCTCACAATCAACTTTTTATGATATTTCGAAAACTATTCCATTAAACCGATTTTTATGGACAGAACATTAACCCCGAAGGTGCTAAAATTTCGAAAAATCTAGTAAAGGCCCCAATTGACAAAGAATAGGAACAGGAACAGAAACAGAATTCCATACATTTGCAACAGAAATATAATTAGGAACAGAACTATTCAGCAACAGAATTTAGCGACAGAAAAATGGCTGTTTGACGACAGAACGTAAGCAAGTCTATATCGATTGTTGAGCAACAGAAATGCCAATATATCGTGGGGGGAGGTTTTTTTGTTTGGATTTTTCTTCATCTGTCATTTAGTTGTTTGTTTCGCATCGTACTATTGTATATTGTGATAAACAAACGAAAAATAGGAAATAAAAGTTTTTGGTAGACGATAAGGAGAGTATAATAGACTATTTCGCGACAGCGAAAAAAAAATCGAATCGTAATCCAATGAAACACAATTTTACTGAATACGCAGCAGAAATGTTTTATGGATCTGTTTCTGTTTCAGTTTTGTAAAGCTGAGCGAGCACCGTAAACAGAACCAAATCTACTACAGAAGGAAAAAATGTTCTGTTTCAGTTTCTGTTCCTGTTTCTGTTTTTTGTCACTTGATGCCTTAAGCAGTACAACTGGAACATGTTCGTAATGTAAAATGACAGACAAACAGACAAGAAGACAAGAAACCAAAAGATGGAGGCTAAGCCGAAACGCATTGATGCGGCCATTTTTTAGCTGGGACACATTGCAGTCGTATTCGCTTCATCGCATGCCATTCATATTTCATAATTATGCATGCAAACTATTAAATTTTACAGCAAATCTCACAGCGCACATTTTTTAACACAAATCGCGTACAGAAAAAGAAAACACACTTTCATATTTTCGTACACAAAAACCGAGATTACACGTGCACGCAACTTAAGCACGATTATACCCTTTTAGCAAGTGTACCCCTGCTGCTCGTTGTCTTCGATAAAGTACTCTATTAGACCAGCTATAGCTGCGCCCTGTTTGCGCGTGTAAAAATGGAAGTTATATTGTGCTGCATCTAATTAAGATTTATCTTTCCTTTGGGAATTCATTTTATTTGCTTGTGCCATGAATTACACAACACAACCTATACTTAACGTTCCAAATTAGCCAGCGATGTCTCTACACGCTGTCTGTTATATTATTATGATGTGTTTGGGAGGGAATCTGTTGAACAGAAATATTAAATTTTGAAGCTCTGATGTTTAAGGTCCATCTAATATCTATTTCAAGGTATTTTCTTGGCACATGTCCCAATGCCATGAGTCTCAGCTTAAAACACGGAGACCACATTTCACAATAATATCAAAACTTTCATGCGCGGTTCAAAATTTAAGAAACCAATTCTACTTACCTTGGTGGTGAAAATGGCTAATTTCCTTTTACTGAAGGCGGTGAAAGGCTAAGAGGTTAAGATTTGTCAGTCTCTTTTATTCGTCATACAATGTAAAACTGCAGACTCCACTTAAAGATCTAGCGCAAATGGTTGGGTGTCAATTTTTAAACGTAGACTTTGGCATTTAATTGACATGTCGCTGCTTATTGAGCGATCAATCGAATGTATTGCATTGTTACACCATTCTAAGACTGTTTGTTTCGTGGCCTTCTTTTGATTGCATAACTGATACATCCAAATTTGTATGTATTAACCCGAATTCCGTCACCGATTTGCGATTACAAGGAAGGAGTTAGTATAGTCCTCCATGAGGCAGCATTTGACTCATTCACTCAACAACACAACTGTCCACAACTGAAAAAAAAAATAATTGTGGTATCAATGTTATAAGTTGTTGAAGTTGTTGTTTTTTCAGTTCGCGATTAATATATAAAATGTGTAATGTCGTTTTCCATTGGGACAGAAAACGCACTTTTTTCAGATTCAGAGCAGTTTTTCTGCTCTAGAAATCAGCTGGCTGTCAGATTTCATGTTCCATTGGCCGCAAAAAAAAAACACTTTTTTTAAGAGTCAGAGCAATTTTGCGAATCTCGATATCTGAGCGAGATTTACACCTATTTGCACTAACACCAAAACATTTGTCATTTGTCAGGCTTTAAAGTGTGGTATTAATTACGTTTTTAGACGAGAAGTCTGTGAAAAATAGAGAAAAAATTACAATTTTCCGCTGCAATGGATATTAGCACAAATTGAATGGATTCTTATAAACACAAATAACAATTTGAGAATAGCTGACTTTTAAAACACGCACCACCACAAATGCAAAGGAAGAAAAATCTCATTTTATGTTCCATTGGGCAGGGCACGAAAAATCTGAAATCTGAGAGCAAAATCTGAAAATCCCAATGGAAAACGACATAAATGTCTTTGAATGACGAGCAGAACTGACGTCTATCAAAAAATCGCTACAAATTTAAGAAAGCCGCAACTTTTGCCAAATTTGAGGTTACGTACGAACGAAATTTCTTTCTTGAATTCTTTTTTGTATATAGCAGCTACTTTATTTTGTAGTTTGCCAATTCTGTGAATTCGGGGCAAGAATGTTATAAATTTGCGAGAAAAACTTTCCTGTCTTAAATTTCTTTAGAAGAAGTCTTTTAAAAGTAGGTAATTTTGACCAAAGTTATCAATTCGATCGATCAATTTAATAAAAACAGTTTCTACACAAAACACGTTGGTTTTGGTGTGAATTACACATATCCATTTCGAACAATACCACAAATTCATTTCCAGAATTCCTTTAAGTCTACTTTTCTATGATTGCTAATCTGATTTGCTGAAGACCAAAATCCAAAGAAATTGTTATTTGTCAATTTTTGGTATATAAAGTTTGACATTAAATTGACGTTTCAGTAGTCACATAGCGATCAATGCAAAGCAGGCATTATTAGTTTGAAAATGTCTGCATTTTCAAACGTCCTGACATTCCTATCTGTGGCATGATTGTACCTACTTCACCTATTTTATTTTTGTTTGTGCAATTCTCAACCGATTTGTTATATTCATTTAAATTATAAATAACCACGATTGATGTATGAAGTCGTTTAACAAATAATATAGTAGTTGAAAAAATGCTGTCAAAAATGATACTTTACAATTGGACGCTTCAAGCTGCAGATGCAAATGTTAATTACAGTGAAGCCTGTTTCAACCGCTAAGCGCTATACATGAAGCGGGAACTCCTCAAAGCTCCGGGACATACGATCAGATTTATTTTAAAACTTTTTTTTTTTTTTTGTTTTTGAATTGTGGAAGGTTTTTTTTTTGTTAGCATGCCGCAACTTTTTGTCGTATCGTGAATCTATGTAGATATGAATATGTGTTATGAATATGTGTTTGGAAAAATGCAATTTTGATATCCAAGACATTTCCTATTCAGTATAGACAGACACCACTTTAAACGTTGTCACTTTTTTTCGCAAAAGCTCAGTGCGGCATCTGAAAGCCGTTGCTCGTATGTCCCGGTGTTAACTTTGTTTGCCGTGCGTGAGTTAGATCATTCAGATTTTCTATAGATTTTTGTTGTCTAGATATAAATATAGGTATTTTAGAAAAATAGAAAAACTATTGGTGTTTATATACTGTAATTTTACAACATAACTAACCAAAAAAACAAAAAACAAAATATATTTTAGGTTCAAGCAATAGTAGATCATCACCATGATACTACCAGAACAAGTGCTGCAAAGGTTAGATTTACCGAACCTACTGAAACCTTTGAGGATAATAGTGAAAAAAATGTAAGGACAATCTAAAGGATAGCACGATCGTCTTCATGTGATAAAACATGGTTTCTTCTTTCTCTTACAGCATGTAGAATATTATAAGGACGATGATGATAAACAAAAAAGTAATTCATCCAACACCGATGGTGATTCAAAAGAATTAGTTCTAAGAACGAATAAGGGAATAGAAAATAGTGAAGCCGATGAAGAAAAACCAGAGAAAACTTCTCCACACAAGGAAACCAAGTCCAGACCGTAATTTGTTTTTAATTTTTTATTGTATATTTCACAATATTTGCATAAATATTTTTCTTTTCTATTTAGGCATGAATTAAATGTTCGAAGAATGCACACGGCTGTGAAATTAAACGAAGTCATTGTAAATAAGTCAGTAGATGCACAATTGGTAATAATGAATTTACCAGGACCACCAAAGGACTTACAAGTTGGGCGAGAGAGCAACTGCATCCTTTTTCAAACAATTTCTTTTACATTTCAGATCAACTTTGTTTTGCGACACGAGTGTGCCTTCAATAGCAATTTTTTACCAATTGTGACAGTTTTGGCAGCTGTCAAACTTGAAAGAGTATCAAATTTGCAAATGTTTTGTTTTGGACTATTCCGAAATGATAATTGATTACCCCAAGGAACACTTTTTTGTATTTGCAACAAAAGTATTAGCTTGGATTTTCAACAGGGACTTATAAAACTTGTTCTGTCAGTTCTCATTCATATTTATAATCCCCTTTACTGCGCTTGGAAACAAATTCGCTATAAGGGGAGAATAAACGCCGATGGAAATGTTTCCCTTTTCAGTTATGTGAATCAGATTGCTGAATAGAAAATATCCCGGGGAAATCTTATTTCCAAAGAGGGTGTTGATTTTCACCGCCACTGTTTTTCTAACAAAAGGAAAAGAAGGGTTTTTAAGTTGTCAACATTTTTCGGCAATTGTTACAATTTTTTATATACATTTTAAGATCGGCTAAAACTTTATGCTGGCATTTGAACAACTTTAAACAACATGTATTTTCTTTATAAAGCAACACTGTTACAATCCTTAACCTAACTAATAATAGATATGGAGTTCTTGGAAGTATTAACGGAAGGTCTGGAGAAAGTGTTAATGGTTCGTGGAGGAGGACGCGAAGTTATAACGATATATTCTTAAGAAGAAAATAACAACATTCATTTTGTCACTAGTTCATTAAAATTAATGAAAAGCCGGGCGATACACACATATAATTGTTAACATTTAGTTTGTAAGTCTGCTACCGATGATGGGTAACAAAAAGGCGAACTTAACTTTTGCTAGGTTAACTGAATGTAGTCAATTTTGAATGGTTTAAAAATAAAGGGAAATTTACAATAAATCAATGGTTATACGAGTTTTATTTATAAATGGTAAGCGCGTTAGGCTTTGTGACCATAAACTTGAGTTAGTAAGTCAGGATGAATGCTATGGTGACACGCCTTGTCAAGTGAGAATCATTAACGACAATCAGTCTTAATTGCTGATAGGATTACACGACACATCCGTCTTAGATGATTTTTCACCAGTTCGATTGATTTTTGTGTGAATGAAGGTTTCATTTAGAACGTTAACGTCCTGAAAGGAAACTGGTTGTGCCCATATTATATCAGCAAACAGTCAGCCTTGATTTGTAGTAATGAATTACATGCAAAAAACACTTCGTCCGATCCTTCTTACCAGATAACATCGACTTAATTTACTTAACTTAAAGCCCATTCGATTCACCCAATCGATTCCCTTTGACTCTGCCTTTCCATTCTGATAATAATTTTTGAAATATTAAAGATCATATTTAACAATCAAGTCCTTCGGAGTAAACATTTGGTCCTTCGCACCCCGAAAAGTAATTAATTGAATTATCAACTGAAACCTTGCGGCTCTGCCACGAAAAAATGTGCATACTTTAAGGCAATACATTTTCAACAATTACCTTATGAAAGCAGTCATTTATCTCTTTGAACGACGTTGGCGATCCGTCAGGGCTTGCTCTTAGCAACAACAACAAAAAATGATCCATTGAAGATTTCTAAAATATCTCTCTATAATCAACTGTAACCTCACATAATGGAAGTGCTTCTAAAATTGGATAAGAGATTATTTTTGTTGCCAATGTGCAAAATTTGGCGTGTAATCATTTGCACTTACTCCTGCTTTAAGCCTGACACTGTTCCTTGGCTCTCAGACACAGCATTAAATTAGAAGAAGCTGCTGGTAAATGCTGAGTTGGAATCCCCACATCTATGAACGGAAGTCGATTTTGCATACAAACCAAAATCAAGTTCCGTTGCGTACAGCTCGTTCACGGGTGACGCGATTCACCAATGAAATTAAAAGGTACGAACCTGGGAATCATAGCTCTCCAATGGGTCGGCTATTTCTGTAAGCGAGCAGGGCAGTTTTGCAACTATCCGTCATTAGATTTACCGTTGGAAGAATACACCAGAGGGCAGATTCCTTATGACAATAATCTGCCTGACGATATCACTTTTGAGACTTTGATGACAATAATCACCCCTATCGCGGTATCCGTTCTGAACGGAATTTTCTCCGATCTGTACGAAATCGGAGAGATTCCATTCAAGGTATCCATTCCGATACAACTTTCGGAAAAATTCTCCGATGAAATATAGCGCACCTTGTCGCATTGCGTGGATCGCGTTACACCACTTATGTCGTTTTCGATTTGGATTTTCAGATTTTTATCTGAGATTTCAGATTTCTCTGCTGCCAAATCAAACATGAAATCCAATTTCATTGGTTCTTGTGTCACTTGCACTGGAAATCTATTTCAATTGAATTTTAACACATTAATAATCGGAACGGAAAATTCACCGATTTTATACGATTCGGAGGATTTTTGCTGCGAGGTATTCTTCGGAACAACTGTTCAGAGAATTGTTCCGACATTTCGTAACGCATATCGGCTTATTACGTTGAAATGCGATGAATGCATTTTTCACTCCTATCGAGGTATCCGTTCGGAGAAAATTCCGATACGAAAGTCAAATCCGATTGGAGCTCAAATTGCACTCGAAGTATCCGTTTCGGAATAAAATAAATGAAGCAATTAAAGGCGTTCATTTCACATGAAAATATTCCGCAGCAATTCGTTGTCGGAAGTCGGAGAGCTTCGGAAAAAATGTGCCATATGGCTGTCAAAAGAAAGTGGTATAACGCGTTTTCACGCAATGTAACAAGGTGCGCTATATGTCATTGGAGAATTAATTTTTCAGAAAGTTGTATCGGAACGGATACCTCGAATGGAATTTTTCCGATTTCGTACAGATCGGAGAAAATTCCGTTCCGAACGGATACCTCGATAGGGGTGATTTTCTTAAATTTTTGACAGTTAAGTTCCGATATCCTCCGAGAGAAATTGGTTGCGGAATATGTTTACGATTTGCAGTGCGCCATCGCAATTGTTTATTTCTTTTCCGAAGTCGGACACCTCGAATGGAATTTGAGCCTCCGAAAGAGTATGCGTTGCGGAGAATTTTCCGAATAACCCACTTCGAAGGTAACCCTAATAGCATTACTCTCTGAGTTAATTATCATACAAACTACGGCAACCCTGTAAGAGCTTTAAAGAGGGACCGATGTATGTAAATCATTGCAACCAGACTGAGAGACAAACATCCTATCTTCCCTGTACTGACAATTTTGTTTGGACAGAGTATAGTTCTGCAAGTCTATCTTTTCGACGATAATCGTCTGAAAACGGGAGTATGACCTCGGTCTCTTTTTGATCTAAAACACAGATCGTGCCTTTAATTAACCAGTAAGAACATTACTAAATTCGTTCATTCATTCATTCACGCGGTACCCTACAACTTTTTCAAGTTTTACTTATTTTTATAACTTGCGACTGCGCAACATATCAGATCCCTACGGTGAGCGGGATGTCAGCAAATTAAGTTGTCTATCTTTTGGACAATGCAAATTACTGTATTCATCTCAATACCATACTCACGAGCTTCCTTCATCCAGAACATGCCTATTCAAAGCTGCAAATTTAAGTCCTGGGGGTCGATTCTGGTTTTGTGAAAGAGTGAATCGAATAAATCGTTTTCACATTCGCTTTTACCCATTGCTTTCATTTTTTCGATTCACTTTATACTAAAATGCGATTCTGGTTCAATAAGTGAAAATATCGTGGTGAATTCAATACCACACACTGTGTTGTATGAAAGAGGGTTGTTAATTTTCAAACTTTCACTAAAAACATTCACTTGCAAATACTGCCGTGAAAAGAAATTATTCACATGAAAAATTTGGACGTTTGGTTTCACATTGTCATAGAACGAGAATCAAAATTGCGCGTGAAAGAGTGAAAACATTTTCGTTTCACTTTTTCACAGAACCAGACTCGACCCCCAGAACAATAATCGCCACCCACACTGACCTTCGATAAAACATTTCGATTTTCTGTGTTGTTTTTTGTTTTGTTTATTATAGAGTTCACGTAACATAAAATCAAGTTCAAAACTATTTCACCTAGTCAGCCGTTTTTCTTATGGTATTTAGTAAGTTTGTAGCTGTTAGTGCGTCTGGGAACAATGTATGATAGTTGATGAGTGGAACATATGCAGCAGTGATAACTCGACCCGCAAACCATCGTCCATGCAGTGCGTTAACAGCCAATACCGCTGTTGTTATGCTAGGACACTTGGCATACACGTTCCCGGCGGACGACTCCTTATCAACATAAATGTGCAAAATGCCACCATGTTTTCTGCACTCCTCTATTACATCGTCCCGTATTTCGGTGTCCCAGAATGGATTTGTCTCCTTTTTCGGATCAAACATATTGGCCAGCATGAAGCACTGTGTCGCTATTGCTGGACTCTGTGTCTGTTGTAGCTGTACGGAAACCGGTTGAGGAGCTGTTGCTAGCAACGCATTGGCAGCAGCTTGTGGCACAGCTAGACCAGCACCTTCTGCCAGTTTGAACATAAGCTGCAATCTTCCCGTAGCTCCCAGATCGATGCCACTGCGATCCATTTCATCTGTGTCGAGAGCTGTTGTGTTCATGTCCAGACGCTCAGTGACGTTTCCTACTTTCATCGGACGGCCGGCTAATTCGAATCCATTTAGTTGTTCGAGTGCTTTCTTTGCATCTTCGGCGTTGTGGTACTAGAACAGAAATCGAATATTATTATAACAAGTATGGAAGAGAAAAAAAAAAGAGTGGATGGGTTATATTTACCGTAATGAATCCGTATCCCTTTGAGCGCCCTGTTTCTGTGTCCGAAATCAGCTGGATCGAATCGATTTTCCCAAATGGCTCGAAGATTCCTCGCAACATGTCTTCAGTTATGTTGAAATGCAAAGAGCCGACATACAGTCGCATGGGTCCTGTGTGATTTTTCGGCGTAAATGTTGGTATAGCATTTGCAATACGATTTTTCTCCGCTTGTGTGTGCTGCACACATATCGGAATGCCCAAAAGCCTTTGGCCTGATAGGCCTAGCGCTAACGCAACCGATTCGGGGTCTTTAAACTCGATGTAGGCGATACCCTTGAAACGTTTCGTTTTGTTGCATGTGATTAGTCTAACGTCACGCACCTTGCCGACACTCGAAAAAAATTCCTCCAAATCTCTTGCGCGAATACGTTGTGACAGTTGCATACAAAAAACTGTGCGGGCATCTCTCTCCTCGGGACTCAAATCGGCTCGGGGCGACTGTTCACCAAGTCCATTCGGTGGCGTGCGACCCCGTTTAAAAGGTTTCGGCGAATAGCTTCGGCGCCTAAATCGAAAACGAAATGTTTCATTGATTAGAATTGTCCAGGTCAACTTTTATTGAACAGTTTTCAAATTCATATAACACATAAAAAGCCGCTCTCTATTTCCCTGCGCTTTCCTTTGATAAATAAAGCAAAAACTACTGCTAAAAACATATATAAAGACACAGCACCTGACTTTGGAAGGGCACAAGGTGAACTTGTTTGCAGTGTGCGACGTCACATGCTTACTAATCGACCACAGAAAGCTGGAACAGTTGAGGATCCTCAAGAGCTGAAAGTTGACCCTAACTCTAACTTTGACGACTCTTTAAATTCGGCCAGAAGGGTCTTGGCTGAGGTCCTAGTCACCGCTGAAGTCACTGAAAATACATTTTTCATGAGGTTGCACGAACCGAGTAAAGTTTTCTGACGATGTGAACCTGCTTTAGGATTCTCTGTAGCATCCCTTGTAGGGACTAAGCTTGAAGAAGGGTTTCATACAGACACAAACTTCGGAAATCTAAAAGAATTCTATGGCAGTTCGAGCGAACAAAATGAATTTCAGGAAAAACAGCATATTTTACAAATGGCGCATTCAAAAACCAGGAATATGTATGAAATCACTTCGCATGATGTCATTCTACTACTCCTAACATTGCCATCTACAAAACTGTAAGGAACTATCGAACGGAGGTCTTTGTAAGGAGACTTTCAACTGACAGTTTCTGCGAACGGTTCTAGCTCAGATTAGTAAATAAATTTGACTCGCATGTGAAATATGATGTGAAATCCGTGCACAAACAATAAATACCTTTTTTCTCTTGGAGTGGGAATAACTTTAGACCGACTCGGCTTCTCTCGGATCGGGCTGAGTCTTCTCTCTTTAGAGCGGCTTCGTCGATCGCCAGATCTGCTCCGCCGACGATCGCGACCGCGATTCGTCTTACGATCACCAGAACGGCTCCTTCTACGATCCCGTGACTTGCTGCCTCTTTTTTCGCGGGAACGACGCCGTTCGCGTTCTCGCGACCGATCCATTGAGCGATGGCGTTCTTTCTCCGGTTCTCTTGAATAATTGTATTTGCTCTTGTCATCAGATGTACGGCTCCTGGACGGGCTTCTAAATTAAAAGCAGAAATTCAAATACAACCGCCAACAGTCAGTTAAACTAATGCTCACCTCGACGAATACCTCGACTTGGAGCTGTCATCCTTGCGGCCATTGCTCTGATTGTAGTTAGATGGTTGTCCAGTTTTTATCTGTTAATACTCAGTAAAGGTACAGCAAAGACGTTCAAAAATACGTCAACAATTTTTTTGGTTGGATGAAGCAAATCGAAGAGTTTAAATTAGTAAAAGATCATAATGATTTTTGATTTTTTTTTATATGTAGGTACTGTTGATTAATACAAACACAACACAAAATTCTTTGAATAAGTGTTGTTGCTCTATTGACTCTTTTATAGCGTAAACTTGAAACGCTATGGTAAAAAAAAATTTACTCTTTGGAGTTAGCATTTTTAATCCTCCCCTTGTATGCTGCCCGGACGAAATTTGTCAGGTATATCTGAAAATCAGTGGCATTTTGAAAAATGATGGGTACAAAGGATTCAACATTTTGTTTCCGAAAGTGTATAATAAAATATTTTGTTTTTTTTTTTATTTTTATTTATTTATTTTTTATATTCGTTATCGAACATTCACAAGTATTTATAACTTACCGAAAATTCCGGCTCATGTGTAAGTATTTAGAATGACCAATACAATCAATAGCAAATTGAGCTTAAAGGATTTCTGTAAAAAATATTTGTACCCTTGAGAAATGTTCATAGATTGTTTGATGTTATTCTGGTTCGAGAATAGATCAGACTAGGCATACACTTTGTTTTGTTATTGCAGAAAGTCAGAGCAGCAAAATTTAGAAAAAAACGTGAAATGCATATAAAATGTGAAATAAAAGAAGGATAAAACTATGAAACAACCCCCACGCGCTATAGTTGCCAATTTGTTGGTGTAGGAAGAATTGGGAAACGAGAAAATAAACACACATCAGGGGCCCTACTCTGTATTTCGTTCCGGTAGTGAAAATCTCTGAAAACGAATATTTTGTACTCTCTATTTCAAAATCGGATTGAAATCTACTACTTTCGGATAGACAATTCCGATAGTGGAATTTTCGTACCTGGCAATTCGTTTTCGAATGTCAAAAGCATTCAAAAACGGAAAATTTGTTTCTACAACAAATGTGATCACGGAAGTGACTACGAATATTTTAAATTGTAAGTTTTTTTTAGAAAATTGATGTGTTTTGGACGCAATATTTTTTCTATCTACCTTTGCAATACAACTTGATGTTTTTTTATTGTGCCAAGCGAAGGGAATATCTAGTCATTGCCTCGTTGCCCTAAAAACTTTAAAGTAGCAGTTAGGTATAAGACGGCTGGAATTGCAGTTGATCTTAAAGGAGCAAAGAGTTCATCTTGTATGACATTTAAAACATACAAAAAAACGTTCTTCGAAAGGCGAAAGTTCTATACAAAATTTAAATAAAAAACAATAGTTAAATAGTGAACTGAATTCTTCCCACCAATAACATTTTACTTTTATCACACATTTCCATAATGTTTAATTTGACCCGTACAATTTTTTGTTTCATCCAAAGTGCAACCGAATCCATTTTCTTTTGTTTTATTTGTCTTTAAAAATCGTAATTTGTTATTATCCGGCTTTTTTGTTATTTGTTTTGATTTCTTGATTTGACAGATCTCATGAGAAATAGTTCGAGACTTGACAAATCTAATGAGAAATAATTCGAGACTTGAAAACACAATTCCGTAAAAGGGAAAACTATTAAGTACTATTCTTTTCCGTTTCGTATTTTTAACAGAGTACAAAATCAAAAGCGGAACGAAAAGCACTTTTGAATAGGATTGGCTTTCGGAACGAAATACAGAGTAGGGCCCCTGATCTTTTTTGACAATGTACGTATGCGTGGTACAAAGAACGTATTAATTGAACAAACCAAAACCTTTGTTCTTGATATATGTGTGAACATAGGCCACAAACGGTCGTTTGACAGGTACAAAAATCATGCCACATCCCAAAGTCGTAATGAAAAATGTTTCTCTAGTCCATCTCTGGAATGTTTGTCAAAAATTTGCCAATACGTGATGCAATGGAAAAAAATATAGGCGAAAAGAGGTCGGAATACATCAAAAATTCCACGCCTATGTTGAGTCACAAAAATGAAGTGAAACTGATAACGGGTATGACAACCATCGCCAAAGAGACGTCGTCTTTGATTTTAATTAAAAGGGACCGCAAAAGGACAGATTTCATAGGTAGTCCCGATGCCTTGCACAATTGTCCCCAAGTACCTGAAGGTGGAGAAGTAGAAGCTGAGCCGGCTAACCATGTTTTCGGTTATCAAATGCCAAAAGTATATGACACAGATGTGCATGATGATAATCCACAATTGGCCCTAGCGAGGTATCCGTCGGAACGGAAAATTCTCCGCGACGCATACTCTTTCGGAGGCTCAAATTCCATTCGAGGTGTCCGACTTCGGAAGAGAAATAAACAATTGCGATGGCGCAACGCACCGCACTACAAATCGTAAACAAATTCTGAAACCAATATCTGTCGGAGGATATCGGAACCTAGCTGTCAAAAAATTAACAAAAAAATGCACTTCATCCCACTTCAACGCAATTCGCCGATATATGTTACAAAATGTCGGAAAAATTCTCCGAACAGTTGTTCCGAATAATTCCTCGCAGCAAAAATCTTCCGAATCGTATAAAATCGGAGAATTTTCCGTTCCGACGGATACCTCGCTAGGACCGAATTTCTTCGTCACTGCCCAACACTTTGCTATACCAGAATACATTGGAAGACACTTCAAGTCTTAAAGACTTGAAAGAACTTTCTGACATAGGTCTAAATAAATTAATAGTTGATGCAACACGTCCATACAGAAAAACAAGAACCAAGCCAAAGTTTTAGTTATGTCGTTTCCCATTGGGTCAAAAAATCAAGCAAGGCCTTTCTTTGCTGTAGAGAAAATTCACGAAAACCTAAACAAACTCCACTCAAACTCAAACGGGCCAGCGGCAAGAGGATTGCGAGTTGGGTGTCTAAGTATTGTCTCTGACTGTAATTTTTCAGTTCTTTAAGGAAAAAAAAGCAGCATTATCTTAGCATGACAGTAATTGTCAACAGAGGCAATACTGAGACCCCCATCTTTGGCCGATTTTACGTTACTTGTCTAAAAGCTAAACTTTTAAGAGGTGGTACATGCTAAGTGCGTTAGTATTGTTACATAGAAATTCGTATTGACAAATGTCACGTAACTTTACTCACCAACCTTGCATGTCCCACTTCCGCTGTCGGCAAAGTTGCTGCCAGCGTTCATAGAATTTTGTCCTTTAAATTTGAAATTATTTCTTACGTGTAAATAGTATTTTATTTTAGGAATAAGTGCACTTTTGCTGAAAATATTTATGAAAAATGATTACTGCAGAATGGTTGTAGGAAAATAAAAACATTTTGAGCAATTTTTCTTCGGTTATTTAAAAAAAACTTGCTCATGAAATCGAAGTTAGTGATTATTCAAAAGCGGAAAATACACAACCATGTTTGTCCTAATATGTTTCTAGTATATAAAACATCTCATTTAGATAGTTTTATTAATCAAACAAACTATATTAATCGCCTTTTCAAAATATATAATAACCAACCAATAGCATTCAGTTATGTTAAAATGTCGCATTCCCGAACTCTATCACATTTTCCACGGTTGGCAGCATTGATTTTATATTTTTTGTATGTTTTTTCATGTCACATGGATTCTAAATTGACAGTACACCGATAGGTAGACAAAATGGCGAAATTGAAAAAAAATGTAGGCGACCAGCGGCAAAGAATTGCGAGTTTACTCAATATGGTATGTCTCTGATTGTCAATGTCATCTGCGTCTGCGTTGATATAAGCAAAATGACAGTCAAATTGCGATCAACTCTGCATTGAGTTTTGTTTTGTTGCTGAGTTGCAGGAAGATGGCAGGAAAAAATAGTAAGTAAAATAAATGAAAATTTAAGGCCCATTTTCCGATACTACTCATAGCGATTTAAGTTCTACCTAAATACCTTGTCATAAAAGATTTGAAGTGGAACTTAAATCGCTATGAGTATAGTATCAGCAAACGGGCCTCATAGATTTATCCAAAATAAATGAAAGTGAACACAAATTGTGGCCTTCTTTTCTTTTTTTTTTGTCTACTACATAGAACTCTTTTTTCGGAAACGCGAGACTACTGCAAACTTGCAGGAGTATTTCTGTTCATTACTGAATTGAATCAATATTTGGTGCATGTTGCAATTATGAACTCGCCCTTATTTACTCAACTAAAGGTAAGATTAGACTGTATGCCAAGTGGTCATAAAATGCCAATTTCTGACAGTTCTTCTGTCAAAATATGGTCATATCATACCATGTAATGGGCATATCTCATATGTTCTAATGACCCAAATGTCACATATGGCCACGCTGATTTTGACAGATAAAAATTCCCAAATAGCATATATCGTCGGCTTTCTTTCAAAAACTCGTAAGTCGAAAATAGAAAATTTTTGAGGAGGCGCAAAAAACCGATTTAAAAAATGGAAAAAGGAAACTGTTAAAGTAAGACGTACGAGGGACATACGAGTTTTTAATGGAAATTTTAGACTTAGGAGGTTTTGAAACTGTTTGATAGAGGCAAAAGGAATTATGATGGAGCTACGAGGTATTGATATTTAAATTCAGCAATTTTTTTTCCTCAGAATTCCATTAAATGTAATTTTTTCATAAAATTCGGACTTACGAGGTTTTGAAAGAAAGCCGACGATATAGTGTATTCGGGCAATAAGCACGAATGCCAGCATAAAGCCCTACATGCCCATATGCACTTTATTGAAATTTCGTTGTGGCATTTTTGATGGAACAAGAATTATTTTGTTGTCATCGGTGTTTGAGTTCGTGGGATTGTGATTTATTTTCATTTTCGTTCTCTTTTTTTTGTGGAACAATAACATATATGAAATGAAAAAGTAACAAATGCCTTACATGACCATCAAGGCAAATATGACCATATTGGTAATTTTGGTTATATAGTCTAATATACAGTTTTGATAATCCTGGCGTTTTGGTCATTTGACAGCTAATCTGGTCATTTGGCTGTTGGCATTCATATGCATAATTGGCATACAGTCTTGTCTTATCTTAACTGTATAATCATTCTGTTTAATTTAATGTCAGAATAAACTATTTGCCAGCTCTAAAAAACCTGAACACCCACAAAATTATGGATATTGGTAATCTGCCGTCTGCCAACAGATGGCTCTGTAGGTAAAGAAATTTGAGGAAACAAACTTTTTTGGGCTTTTTTTTTTGGGCGTAGACGCAGTAGCTTAGTGGTTAGTGTGTTGAACTACTATGCGAGGGGTCGAGGTTCGAATCCCGCAAAAACCCAAATTCCAACTTAGGATTTTTTTCACTGCGCCACCTCTCGCGAACGTCTGACAAACATCCGAGAGTATAACTTTCTTGAAAAAGCTTCTCAATTAGCCGTTTGGAGTCGGAAAAAAATTGTAGATCCCTTCCATTCGTTCCAAAAATGAAAAACTCAAACAAAACTAATGGTTGTGAAAAGCTAGGCCTAGGGTCCCTTCGGACCTGGTGCGCAACTATTAAAATAAAAACTTTTTTGGGCATAACGTTTTGTCAATGCAAAAGCTTTAAAAAAAAAGCTACGCTAACAGTCCTCTAATTTCCGATTAATTCGATCGAGTACGTTACCGAAGCAATTTCAATTCTTAAGAACTTAACCACGAGGAACGGTATCGTGCAATATCTGTCGTTTGCTTGGTCGAAAATCTATCGCTTGATATCGTATTGGCGACAAGTGGCTGAAACGACACGTATCACACATCTAAAAAAAATACGGGATGTATTGAAGGCTACCAGTATCGTGCTTTTTGACGCCATTGATGAACAAAAATGTCTCTCTCTCTTTTCAATAACCGATTGCTAAAACGGACTCCGAGGTATTAAGTCGCTTGTTAGAAGGTACTAGCAGGACACCAAATACGGCCATATATTTCAATTTGCTTGAGATACCTAATACCTATCTCAGAAATCATTCTCCAATTTCAATGATAATGTATTGACGTTTCAAATAAAAACAAATTCTTGAATAAATGTAAATTGGTTGAAGTTTGACGATACCTTCCCGGAAGAATGTATTAAGCCACAATTGTTCAACAAATTACTTTTAGATTCTTATAAATTGCGCCAAGCGCCACGTTTTGATCTTGGTTTGACGTCACTAGAGAAAAATAAAAATCCGACATATTTCCTGGGTAAATATTTGCTAAGCCGTTATTTTTTCTAACCACCAAAACGTTTATGCTAAGCGCCATTACAAAAAAAAAAAAAATTTTAGGTACTATGCAACACATCTAGCGAGAAAAAAATGTTGCACATGGCGCTTAGTTTGCCTAATTTTGATATTTAAGAAGCGCCATTTAACGCTGTATGAGGCGACAATCTTAATAGTATATAATTAAAAACAGTTTGCGGTGCAAATCTCAATAAAAAAAATGATTATTGCTACAAAATACGCAAATAATAACCTCCACAGGAAGTTTTATTTGTTTCCTGTATAATTTTAAAAATGTCGCTTAATAGGTATATTCTTCCGGAAAGGTATCGATTTTATGGAATCCAAGAAATCCTTTGTTTGCTGTATAAATATGCGTTGAACATGTGAAATAAGTATAAAATGTTGCGTGCGGACAGACATGGCGCTTTTCAAATTTGTTAAATGAAAGACAGAAAATAATTTAATTTTCACTTGCATCACCTTTTTGTAACAGTAGTTTTATTTCCATATTTTCTTTAACACAAAAAGACACTCTATAATTTCATTAGAATCATCTTTCAACTAGACTAGGGTGGAGCCGAATTTTTTGTTTGAATTTGTTTGGGTATTGGGTGGATCAACATCTTAAACGCTCCACCCTAGTGCACAATATAAGTGTCGGGACTTTCAAGAGTTTAAACTTGAAGATCCGAACTTGTTGTTTAAATTTATGAGTGATTGCGGAAAGTTTCAGTTAGTAAAGAGGTTGAACACCAGGTGTAATAGTTCGCCCTATTTGGAGAATTATTGGAGAAGAGGTTTACCAGCGCCGAGCAGCTACAATATTGTCCAAAACATTTCGGATTTTACTGCCGCATTGATAACGCAATCACAAGTCAACTGCGACCTGGTTAATAAAATCGAATGTTGTACTAATGATTCGCATAGTAAAATAAGCCCGACTGTGATGTCCGAAGCTTTCCATACAAAATGCTGTGGAAAAACAATCGTGAAATCCCTAAACATCCACCTGTGAAATGTTTCAAAAAAATACAAAAATCATAAGCAGTAAGCTTTTTTTGCGCTATGCTGTTGGCAGCACTTAAAACGTCTTCCATTAGAAATTTTGGTGTACATTTTAAGTGTCATTCAAAACCCCAAACTAGAAAATGAGAAAGAAATAAGCGCGAGCTTTGTAGACACAACCTTATTGTACCTTTAAGGACTAAGAGTGGACCCGATTTAGCCCAAGGCTAGCTGCACTCGTAAGAATCTAGTACGTTAGTAA
The DNA here is from genome assembly GCA_946477585.1 of Cheilosia urbana. Taxonomy (NCBI): domain Eukaryota; kingdom Metazoa; phylum Arthropoda; class Insecta; order Diptera; family Syrphidae; genus Cheilosia; species Cheilosia urbana. The sequence continues at coordinate 143,712,603 of OX297854.1, forward strand.
AGAAACAATTTTGTACCGCAGTAAACCGACGGCAAAATTATCCGAAATGTTTTGCACAATACCCAAGATCGGTTGACGATTTAAAGAACGAACGCAATACAGCCATTATCTGCTTAATCCGGAGCGTGCGTTCCCCGCGACGGTCGAATGTATCTAAATTAGATGCCTGAAAAGAAATAAACTGCCTGATAAAAGGAAAATCTAACGAACTCGTTTCTTACCTAGTTTGTAAACAACAGGTTGACATGGCGGAGCAATTCGTACGAGTCTAGAATTCAGTGGAAAGTTAACATGAACTATAAACTGAACTGAAGACTTAGAACAATATATTTATATTTAAATTATGTGTAAAAGTAAATTGGGATGTAATAAAATTGCTCCAAAAGAATAAACGTTAGGTATGTATAACAAATTGTCGTTGCCGGGGCATCAAGTAAGATACATCTTGATATTTATATTATCAATAATACTATGCAAATGACTGTTGCTTTTACTCTGAGAAGCAAGTGTTCCTGAAGAAGGCATTGTCAGAAAAAGCAATGTTCTTTGCTGCTTTCAAGATATCACCGCAAATTGTATGTCAAAAAAAAGGCAGATACCAACACGTGTATCAAAATGTTGACAAAATTCACAAGAGCGGTAAAGACAGCGTTTAAGCTTTTACTACTAGTTTATGTTTATAATGTATTTGAAGAAATTACCGAAAAACAAGTCTATTATTGCAATGATATTTGAACACGCATTGCGATTCATTTCGCAAGGTTTCTTAATAACTCAAACAAAAAAAAAACATTATATTTTGTTAAATGTTTTATATAACAAATGAATAGTCAGTGTGGCGACCAAGTGCCCTGTACCCATTTCCTGGTAACTGCAAATATCTGACGCACAAAAAACATCAGTACATTGCAACGTCAATGAAAATTTATTAAAATTGATCGACTCCACTTACGCCTTTTTGATATGGTTCTTCCAACATGGCTTCTATATCAAAGTCATCAGCCATTTTAAGTTTTATTTAAATTAATCCGCTTTCCATATAATTACTCAATGAAATAAGACCACTTTGTCCGTGGATTGCTGTCTATAATTTATAAAAAACAAATTATAAACTGGAATTCATATTTAACACTCGAAACTCACGGCAATAAAAAAACGTACTTCGATCAAACAACAGAAAATAATGCTGGTAGAAAATTTTATGTCGCAGAAAATTTTTGTAGAAGGTAAAGTATTAGAAGCAACTAATTTCACACTTTCCAATAATTTTGCTATTTATTATAGAAGTACAATTTGTTGGGAAATGGAAAAATGATTACTATTTCCAGGGGTGTCATATGCCGTCAAAATGATATGAATCTTTCCAGTGAGAAACACTTCACCACGAACAAATTTCACCACCTTGGTTTGTTTTCTTGGCTATCACACTCCGTGCGTCAAAGATTATGTTAATATAAATAATAACTAGAGTTAATTAACAAAAAGGAAAAAAGATTTAGTTTCCTTAATATTATGTCGTTTTCGATTTGGCCTTTTAGATTTAGATCTGAGATTTCAGATTTCTGCTGCCAAATCGAACATGAACTCCTTATTTAATTGGTTCATGTGTGTATTATGTCATTTTCCATTGGGATTTTCAGATTTTGCTCTGAGATTTCAGATTTTTCGTGCCCAATGGAACATAAAACGAGATCTTTCTTCCTTTGCATATGTGGTGGTGCGTGTTTTAAAAGTCACCCGTTCTTAAATTGTAATTTGTGTTTATAAAAATCCAATCAACTTATTTTAATAACTTTTGCAGCGGGCGGATATAATTTTTTTTTCTATTTTTTACAGACTTCTCGTCTTTAAAGTTTGACAAATGACAAATGTTTTGGTGTTAGTGCAAATAGGTGTGAATCTCGCTCTGATATCGAGATTCGCAAAATTGCTCTGACTCCCAAAAAAAGTGCTTTTTTTGCGCCCAATGGAACATGAAATCTGACAGCCAGCTGATTTCGAGAGCAAACAAACTGCTCTGACTCTGAAAAAAAAAAACGCTTTTTCTGTCCCAATGGAAAACGACATTAGTTGGCCGAAAGAAAAAACATTCTCACTTGCACTGGAAATTAATTTCGATTGATTTTCACACATTTATAACGTATTTCGAAATAATTTAAAATAAAAATCCACTCCCATAATGCGTAAAATGAATAAAAGTACGTTTATACCGGAGATTTACTGCGGCACTGCGAGAAAAATTTCCGTAATCCCGCATAAATCTCTGGATTTATCATACAAAAGTTAATCTCAAGAAAAGGGAGATTAGAAATCTCTATTATCAACCCAGGGGGTCAATTCTCGTTCTGTGAAAAAGTGAATCGAATAAATCGTTTTCACATTCGCTTTCACGCATTGCTTTAATTTTTTCGATTTACTGCACTAAAATGCGATTCTGGTTCAATATCGCACACTGTGTTGTATGAAAGAGAGTTCTAAATTTGCAAACTCTCAATAAAATCCACTTGCAAATGAGGCAAAAGAAAAAGAAATTATTCATATGAAAATTTTTGACATTTCGTTCACCTTTTCATAGAACGACAATCAAAATTGCGGTGAAAGGGTAAAAACATTTTCATTTCACTTTTTCACAGAACCAGAATTGCCCCCAGGTTTGCAAGTACTGTCCCACAGTTCGAGATGTCAGAAATACAAAGCAAACAGAGCTGCATTTGACAGAAATTAAAATAGAACGTCAAAATGGAAAAATCTTTCTCTCTCTCCCCCTCTCTCTCTCTCTCTCTCTCTCTCTCTCTCTCCCCCCCTCTCTCTCTCTCTCTCTCTCTCTCTCTCTCTCTCTCTCTCTCTCTCTCTATCTCTCTCTCGAATGGACAGAGCCAAATAGAATACGTCAAGTTTATCTTCTTTATTTGGTGGAAACACCAAACTTAATCTCGGGACTTGTGTCCGGTGGAAACGTATCATAAAACCGCATTTACACTATCACGCACGCGCATTTTTGCACGAGACGAGACAGAGAGATCCGTTTGTCCGCAGTCAATGCTAATAAAGGCGTAGGAATGAGATCACAAATCAGACGCCTAAGGTGTCATGGATGTACTACCCATAATTATAGATACGTAAAGCGGAAGTTCCGGCAACCAACATTTCTGCAATGACATGAAAACATTTCTATTTCCGATTTAAAATATGTGAAATGAGAGTGTTAATTAGTTTCAGTAAGTGAAACCAACAATTCATCAATCATTTATACGAAATAAATAAATAATTGTACGTTCATAATTTCCGGAAGCCATTTTGTTTTATAGGAAAACTAAATTTCGTAAGCCATCGCTATAAAAATATCAACATGCATAGCTTTCCCATAATTCCTACCACGTAAACAAGATGGCCGACCAAAAAACGTATCACGTTTTCTTGCGTGTTAGGTAATGCTGTCCCTTTCAGTCAGACGGCTGTTTAGTATTGGGCATCCCCATGAATGTAACGCAAGGTCATCAAAACTCCAGGATTATCAACACCCGGACTTTAACACACTGAGGACATAGGGCTTTTACGAAAGACGATCCGCGAGTATGTTGAAATCTGCTGGTACCAAAAAAATTAAAATATGCGCCCATGCAAGTTATCCTCGTTGTTACTTAAACCAACAATAGTTACCAAGAGGAGTTGATTGGCAGAGGATGGGGACATTTCAATTAAGACAATAATTCATTTTTGTACGGAAAAAGGCTCACAAAATTCGCCAAGATAAAGTCGGCAAAGGCTTAAGTTCTTGAGAACGACGCAAACTTGTCATGCCTTGGTTCTTGCACACACTGTGCAGCGACAGCAATATTTATGGTCGAACTGCATGTGTACCTACATGAACATCTTCATATTCACCATAGTAATATTTTATCTTTCACCTTCATACTCTCTCTGACAACCAAAATCAAATATGGACATTTATGATAACTTGTTTCTTCTCCTGATTTAAACGAATGTCTTTTTAATGTTCTATCCTTTTGTAGAGATGTCAGGCCTTCGCCTTAAATTAAAATAGTTGTGAAGTTGGTAATAAGCCTATAATTTATATGAAATATCAATATATTTACAAGAGCTGCACAAATCTAACATACAGTTTTGCAGAAGATACTAGTTGGTACAGAATAAGTAAAAAAAAATATCAGAAAATTATATCACTTTTTAGCTTGTTTTTTCTTACAGTTTTCCTTACTATAGGGCTGTTTTTTTGAGCTTCGTTCTCAGCAAAGCAAAGCAAAGCAGGATTTTTAGCACGCAAATACAACAACTACTATGAGTTTTCGAACTGTCAAGTAGAGCGTAGTTGTTGTAATTGCGTGCTAAAAATCCTGCTTTGCTTTGCTTTGCTGAGAACGAAGCTCAAAAAAACACACCTTATATTGCGTGCTGATTTTTTTTATAGGAAAAATGTAGTTTATCTTTTATGGAAACCAAGTGGGAAGCAAGTGGTGTCATTCCAGGAATAATACTAAATTTAGTCTTAAAATTAAGAACATTCTGTTTGACCCATTATACAGATCGTTATATAAGTAAAATCATAAAGTTGAACGAAATAGACCTTCGTGGGGAAATGTCAAAAACAATAACAATTGGCAACTTCATGCGACCACTTAACTCTTTTTGCTATTGTGTATACATGAGAGCAAGCAGATGTATCAAATTTTCTATATTGTTGTTTTTCGGCCAAATCTGCAAACGTCATTTCGGTTAATTTTGACACAAACATTCAAGTCGCTAAGTCTTAGCAAACTTTCCGATGCATTAAGCGATTCGAATCGCTAGTGGATACACCTACCCAGGTAGATACATATTTTCAATGGCAAAATTTGTATCTGAACGATTCTTTTACCAACCATACAAATCTAGTACAAGTAACCAGATCCTTTAATCAGTATAAAAATAATCAGCCATATTGGGCTTAAATTTTTCTCCTTGGGATTCGTTTAGTGCTTAGTATTGGCATTCGGGAATAAAAAGTTAGTGCAGAAGAAAAATAAATAATAAAACAGAAGTGACGGTTGAGAAAAAAGTAATTATCTTGTGCGGATTAACAAATTTAATTTATGTTGTTGAAAATTTGGTGGTAGTGTATGTGGCTTTCGCAGTGGTAAAAGAAACAAAGTCACAAAGTAAACATATCTGAAGTATTGACCGATTGGAACCTTTCATGGTTTTGCCAAATATATTTTTTTATATGGAGTATACGTGCATCTAAACTATGAAAAAATTTTTAATGAATACACAGATTCATCAGCTGTGTTAAAAAATTACGATTATTACAAATGATATCAACAGATATTCATTAAATAGATTATTCCAAGCTTGAATATAAACAGTTGCTAGATATAGAAGTGATAATTTTTTGATAGATTTTTTTTTTCCAATTTTATTTTGGCAAAACAAAAGTAAGTAAAGTTTTTAACATGTGCCATCAAACAATCGGATTAAAAGGGCAAAATAAACTATTTCCAACAATTATTTGTTTATAAATTTTGGTCTTTTAGCCGGTTTCAACTATTTTAATCTGGCAAATTCTGGGTGATTTTTTTTTTTCGTACGGCAGTGATTTTCAACAATTTTTTTTTTTTTACCATATATGTTCGAAAGATGGCAGTTCTGCGGACAAAAATAATTCCAATTTTGCATAAAATGAAACAGGTTATAGGAAGCAATCGATATTTTTGAAGTAATAATACTATCGGATGATAAATAATTTCGTGTACTTTTTTTTTTTAGTATCTATTTTTTTTTTTTTTTTTTGTTTCTGTTCTGATGCGCATCAGATGGTTTAGACCACCGGCTATCTAGCTACTTGCTTCTATAGATATTTTTAACTTAAGTCATCATGTGAAGAACCGGACGGCGGAATTGAGCACATGCGTGACAAATTTGTTATTGAATTTCAACAAGGGCTAGGCTAGGTAGGTACTCTTGAACTTGAAATTATACCTAAACTATTTAGGTTTAGCGAAAGCTTCAATCAGTGATAAGAAAGTCGAATAGAACGACATATTTGGGTTAACAACAGCTGTCGGAACGGGTTAGATAAACAAGGTGCAGCAACGTTGTCTATAGCCAATTCCCTGGTACCATGTGTTTTCGTGTCTAAGGTGTAGAATTTTCAAAACAAATTTTATTAGAATGTTTTATTCCTCGGGTGATTTAATATGATCTTGATGAACTTGAATGTTGATGCTTATTATGATTTTAAGGTTATTCCCTGAAGCAATAAGTCGGGAACTCCTCTTCGTTATTGGGTATTCGATACTGTATGGGTACATACCTATTTATGAATGAGTATGAGTACTGTGTGTGTGGACTATGTAACAGATTTGTTATTAACACCTTTGTTGTCCCGCAAACAGGTGCAACAGTCAACACAAAAAGAAAGGAGTAAAATCCAGTTCCGGACAGTTCGGGTTAAATGAAAATAACAGCTAGTTTTGACAAGTCGGCAAATTCTGGCAAATTTAAGTGTTTCACCTGCAAGTACCTAAGTATATATTCATAGTGGTTGCTTTTTATACGTACATATTCTTATTTTAAACATCCAATGATTTGTTTCCATGGGAGATACATACTAAAGGACGAAGTGCAAGCGTATATCTACCTAGTAAGACACTTCTCTGATCTTTTTACACAAATTTGACGGTTAAAGGTAGTTCTTATGTGTGCTCAGTCACTGCTCATTTTTACTTTAAATCTTGTGATGGGCGTTGTCAATAGCCGTCAATCTTAAATGTCGATCCTACATTCTGAAGAGAACAACAGAAGGATTGTAAACTCGTGAACTAACACAGCTCTCATGACCTGCCACTTGATACCTACTTTTGTTTTCTAAAAAAATAGGTACTCGTGGTCATGTCTTTGCTCGCCTAACATGCTGTGCTTTTTTATTATGCGGAACAACAACAAAACTGTAAGAATGGTATGTAATAAAAATTAACTTTGTGTTCCCTGTGAATTTAATAATAAAAACAATGAAAAGAATGTTCATACGATTAGCTGCTAGGTACTTCAATGTGGGACTCGTCTTTTTAATTATAATTCCCTTAATTAATGCCATGGAAGGGAATATTATATATATTTATCCAACTTTTGTACATTATTGACAGCGAAGTGCATGATCGATTTAAAAGAATAAGATTCTTCACGTTAAAATCACCATCTTACAAAAAATACAGCACAGTTGTCATGTCCAAAGAAGGAACATGAGATGGAACCGGTGTTCCAATAAAATCAAGAGAGACAGGCCAAAAAATGTCTGATGCAAACAAAACCAGCCTTAAGTTGGCCTCTGCCATGTACAATTTCTAAGACGGTAGGCGTGTCAGATATATACCTAGTGTTAAGTAGGAGTGTTGTTGTGATCCCAGTCGAGGTCGTTAGCATTGTAAAACATATAAAAGAACAAGAACGGATGAAATTCTAGGAACGCTGCCAGCGAAAGTGGCATATGCAAGGTGCGACTGTGTTGATGAGCCCGAATTTTTTAAGTTGCGGGAAACTTTCAGAGATGGGCTATTTTTTTCGTTCAAATGCCAAAAAAACTTGTAGGATAAAAAAAAAAGATTAATAATGGCCAGACTAGTGCCTTGTTTAAATATTATTAAAAAGCACAAAAGTTTGCATTACTTTAAATTCTCAGCTTTTACCAAATAGATTTAATGAACACCATTTTTCTAGAATGTTTAATTCTGTTTTTTGCACCTAATTATAAACTATACAATAGTTTTTTTTTTTTTTTTTTAAATAATTATGCTACAGCCATATAAAACCCCTACAAGTTTTTTGGTTATCACTTTGCTTTTCCTTCTACTGGTTGGCAGCATTTTTGTGGGTAAAAAAAAACAATCCTTTTCAGACTTCAGAGAAACTTTGCGAATCTGGATTTTTTTTTCAGATTTGCTTTAGATTAACTAATCATGCTTATTTTGAGATTCGAACGAATAGCCAAAAGAATGTCTCTATTCGTTCGAATGAACTTTATGTATTTTGAGATTCGAACTAATAAAATTCATTATCGAGAATGCCATCAAATGAATTCAAATGAATTCAACTTTCGAAATCAACTGTTCTACATTTAGATTTTATATAGAATGACCATGACCATTGTAGGCGCAGTGGCTTAGTGTGTTGGACTACTAAGCGAGGGGTCGAGGTTCGAATCCCGCAAAAAACCCAAATTCCAACGTCCAACGTCTGACAAACATACGAAAGTATAACTGTCTTGAAAGAGCTTCTCAATTATCCGTTTGGAGTCGGCATAAAATTGTAGATTACTTCCATTCGCTAGGCCTAGTCCTAGGTCTCCCGGACCTGTTGCGCTAACTATTTATTTATTTTTGACCGTGACCATTCCTTTGTTTATTTTGTGGAAGCTATTTTTTTATTGTTTTATTAAAAAGATAGAAATATTTCAAGTTTCATCTATTTATTGAGAAATAAATGCTAAAAACTACAAAAATGTTAAGTAGGTAGCAGTCTTATCTCAAATAGGACCAGATGTAGGAATATTAAAATGTATTAATATCAATATTTTGACGTGCTGAAATTTAAATCTGAACTTTTCTAAAATATATTTTAATTTTTTGTTATTAAATTGCAAACTCATATTATTCAAGTAAGAAATGCAAAAAAGAGCGTATATATATTACAATTAAATTACAAATTTTCGCCTGAATTTATTCAACTCAAATCTGGTCACACTAGCTTCAAAATATTGTTTTCTGCAGCATCCTTGCAGAAGCGGTCTGTATCAATTCGGTTCGTTGAGAGCCCCTTTGCGATTTCGGAATTTTCTTCCATCATCCTGAGCAACACTTCCTTTTGTTTTCTATTCGTCCAATTCGAGTGAGTCCTTCGTATACAGAGCAAATCTTATTTTATTTTAAACAGAAATATTTAACAACAATAAATATTTACTATCGCTTTTTAAGCGTCATTTAAAAATGACATTTGTTTCGAACGATTAGAATGTCAAAATTCAATACAATCGAACATTCGAACGACAAATGAACTTTCGATTAATGGGATGAACTCTTTATCTGTTCGAATGTCAAAATACAGATTCTTCGAATTCGAGACACTTTCGAAAGAAATCGAATCTCAAAATAAGCGTGAATAGTGAGTTTGAGTTTGTCAACTGCTGGAGTTTGTTTACCACTTACAAAAGTTTGTTTACGTTTTCTTGAAGTTTTTCTACTGCAAAGAAAGGCATTGCATTGGGTGAATGTATTTTTGTAAATTATGGAAGATTTTATATGTTGTTTGCAAATGGCGTCGTACGTTAATCATATTTGACATTTGTGAAGTAGACAGCTGCAGTATAAAACAGATCAGCAATGGAGCGCTATACTCCGCAAGAGCGTGGAATAATTGTGTCCTCAATCTCAACAACGTAGAGGATGATTTTGCGGCGAAAATCATCCTGTGCGACGAGGCTCATTTTCACTTAACCTATTACGTCAACTAATAAGCAAAATCTTCGTTTCTGGGGCATTGAAATTCGGCGTATGATGCACGATGATCCATTACTTCCGCTCAAAGCGATGCGGCGTTCACGCGGGAGGTGTGATTGGGCCGTATTTTTTTTTTTTTTTTTTGAGGACGCTATCGCCAATACGGTCACCGTTACTGGCGAGCGCTACAGTGCCATGATAAATGACTTCTTACTACCGGAATTGAATGAGCGGAGTTTGGTGAACACGTGGTTTAAACAAGACGGTGCAACCGCACACACAGCACGAGCAACAATGGATATTGTGAAGGAAGGGTTTTATGGTCGCGTAATCTCCCGTTTTGGTAATTTGGCATGTCAGCAAAATCGCCCAATTTAACCATTCCAGACTTATCTTTTTGGGGCTTTTTGAAGTCTGGGTTTTAAGCCAACAAGCAGCAGCGGGGTCAGACAATCGCAGTCTTAAAGGATATTCGATAGGTGTGCGAACAGTTATCATCGGAAATCTTGCGGAAAGTCATGGAAAATTCGATAAAATGAGCACAAATTTGTATCACCGCTGGCGGCAGCCACTTGACAGATATCATCGTTGTAAAGTATCGAATAAAGATTTGCATCACTCAGAATATTTTTCTTTTTGTAGTAAAAAAGTAATTGAAAAACAAAATTGGATGATTAATTTTGCACCACCCCGTATAAATATTAAGAAATTTCGAATGTTTGAATAAAAAATGTAACCAGTGAATGGAAAACGCGTAGAAAAGTATCGAAGGCTACACATATTCGAATCGCATCAATATCAACAAAAAATGAGCAAGTAAGTGACTTTTTTCTGTTCGATTGCCATTGAACACACAAAATTTGCAATCTGAGAGCGAATCTGAAGAAGCCCAATCGAATACCACATTAGTCTTTTGCCCTCTCTTAGGGACAACAAACTTCAATGCCCCAAGAATGGCTACGCAGTAAAAAGCTTTACTTATTTATAGATATATGTGTTTGCCAAATACAACCACAGTTCAAAATTTGCCACAATTTAGTTAGGTTATATCACAAAAGTCAATTTTCCATTTTGTTTAAATTATATTGGTTTTTGTTAACAGACTGGCTCGGTATAGTGACACCAGAGGAGCGGAGTCTCCCGAAAGTGTACAAGACAGTGGAGGTATTTGTTGGTGGACTCCCTGGAATACTATGGGTTGTTTTGGTTCTCCTGGCTCGAAGCAAGCGGATGCCAATCCTGATGATTCAAAAAGTCAAAAACGCCGCAGCGACGCAATATCTAAGCAATTACAAAAAGATAAACAGTTATATAGAGCAACTCATAGATTGTTGCTGTTGGGGGCTGGCGAATCTGGCAAATCAACAATAGTAAAACAAATGCGTATACTTCACGTAAATGGATTTTCCGAACGAGAAAAGAAACAAAAAGTCGATGATATTAAGAAGAATATACGAGATGCAATTTTGGTAAGTTGTCGGTTTGAATAGTTTGTTCTTTTTTTTATATTTGCTCAAGTTTGATTTGTTTATATTTCATGGGGTGTTTTTTTTAATTACAGACTATAACCGGGGCTATGAGCACATTGAATCCACCTGTAGCTTTGGAAAAGAAGGAAAACGAGTCTAGAGTTGAATATCTCCAAGATTGTGCTTCAAGTAAGTTTATAATTTTATTGCCTTTGTAATAATAGAAGCAGCTTGAAGTTGTGCCGAGTGGTATCATTTTGGGTGTTCTACATAATACTCCAAACTTTTATGCAACCTCACCTTGTTATACCCTATTCACACACCAAGCCGAAAACCTGGTTTTCGCGAAAACACTCGAAAACTTCATCGAAAACAGTTTTCCCATACATATTTCGGTTTTTAAAAAGAGTTTTCGTGGAAAACGACTTCCAATCGTTAGGTTGTTGAAACAAACACACCTTTAACAATATTAAGCAAATTCAGCAGAACAGCTGGCCGAAAAAATCTCACAACTCATTTTCCACAATTAATTGATGGGCTAATATGTATTATTTTTAAATGCTCTGAATTCATTTTATTTGTTAATTAATGCGATCGAGACAATCAAAACAATTTACACCGAAGTTTCACGACTATACTCTGTCCAAGAAAAATTGTAAGTACAGGGAAGATAGGATGTTTGTCTCTCAGTCTGGTTGCAATGACTTACATAAATCGGTCAAATTTTATCCCAAAAAATACCATGCTTTTGCATGAATCCGGTTGAGTTGCCCTAGTAATCTCTATTAATTTATCGCAATATCTCTACAATGCACATTATGATCACTTGTTGCGTTAATGAAATGAATGCATTAAAACACCTCACGAATAAACCTTATTTGTAAAAGATAACATTAAAAATATGTTTTAACTGAATATTATTGGATCTTTCAGAAATACAAACAACCTTAAACCGATTGGCAGCACCCCACATAATTTGCCGCTCTCAAAAGCTCCAAAAAGCACCAAAACCGAAAGTTCTTTGACAAAATTCAAAGAAAAACCCTTAATGATATGCTAACATTGACAAATGGTAACACTTCTCTGATGTGCTTCAGTCACTCACACTGCTATTTTGGTTGATGATAATAGCAAGCGAACACAAGCGATCGTGCTCATTCTGCCCGCGGTTGTGTGGCAGACTGGTTGTGGAGGGATGCATGCGAATTTCAGGAAAATTACAACAACAAAATTCTTTGGAATGCCAGTGGTTTCGTTTTTATTTCAGTGGCAAATCTTGTGTTTGAGTGCCGTGAGAGTAGCTACAGGCACCACTGGTAGAAAAAAGAGCTTCCCATAATGCCCAATTCACAATGTCGCGTTGACGCGCGCGTGCGTTGACAGATTATGTAGAAACAAAGCGTTCATATGGTGCCACACAAAACGCAGCTTCAGGCGTTGAGTCGACTTTAGACCGTAAATATCGTAAAGTTCAACGCGACGCGTGAGTAGAGCTACTTTCTACTATCACGCGCGTTTGACAACTTTAGAATTTCGAATTGTTCGATTTGAAGTCATAGAATGTACCGTTTATAGTTGTTGGAGTGGCACAGATTCGCTAATGTTTATTATACACAACTTTTAAAAAGCTATATGATGGTTTTTCAAAGCATAATTAATTAATTCAGTGTGTGGGAATGAGGAATAACATTTTTTTTTGTAGGGCAACTACTAATTTCTTTAGATTTTTTGTAGGACAAATATTAATCAAGGGTCTTGTATCCGTATTAAAGTTGTTGTGTGCTTTGATATATTGGTAAATATGATTTTCTTGTATTTTGGAGAATCGTTTTTCAATTCGTGCATACAAATTACAGCTTCAAAAAAAAAGGGAGTAGACTTGAAATTTTAATTCTGCTCTGAATTTGTATTTTTTAGCCAAAAAACAAACAGAATTTTTAGTTTGTCAAAGTTTTCCCTGTTAACGCGTATTCGCTTCAAAGCAGCATTTTGTTTTACAAAATTGTTGCTCGCGCGCTTTGGCATTTAAAATCGTAAAATTTCGATAAAGCGTGTCAAAGCGCGCCGACGCACGCACGCGTGCAACGCCGAATTGTGAATTGGGCATAAGGCCTGTACTGACAATTTATCTTGGACAGAGTATAGTGTCGCACAGCTGATTGAAACGTCAAACGAAAACTAGTTGTTGTTCGGTGTGTGTGAATGCATCTTCTAGTTTTCAACGAATATTTTATAAAACTGTCGAACCACATCAACCGGTCGCTTCTCGTTCTCGCTCATTTTGTTCGGAAAGGTTTGTGATCTTCTTTTCTCATCTGTTCAAAGGTGTTTATATTATAAGCACCTTTTTTTTTTGACCACGTGCACTGTTGCGAATCATGAGTTTCCTCTGAATGAATGAACCTGGGCAGTGACGATTTTTACCAAACATCTCTTCGAAAAAGAATAAATAAAGAGTGGGCCAGCTATTTGTTTTTTTTTTTTTTTTAAACATAGGTTATTTTGAAACTGACAGTTGTTTCCCGCTCGAAACCTTGACAGAAAGTCAGTATCATACCTACGTGGAACGAAATGAGTCGCTTAACGTTTCAACAACGTTTGGATATATTGAAGACATATTTTCAAAGTGAGTGCTGTGTAGACCAAACAGTGCGTTTTCTGAAAAGAGGTTTTGGTCGAAATGAAGTACCCACCGCGCTTGCTGTACGCTTCGTTAACAACCAAAATTCGGCTCGGAAAACCCACACGTTATTGTCGAGAAGCCAATTTATTAACAGAGAGTGCCAGTTTGGTGCGGATTGTGGAGTGGTGGCTTCATTGGACCATTTTTCTTCGAAAATGGGGCTGGGAACAACGTTTCGGTCAACGGTGATCGTTACAGACCCACCGACTTTTTTTTACACGAAATTGAAGACATGGATTAAGACGACCTCTGGTTCATGCAGGATGGCGCCCCATGCCACACAGCCCATGCCACAATCGATCTTTTGAGCACCAAGTTCCCAAATCGTACTATCAGCCGTCTTGGCGATGTCACGGGGAACCGTGAAGGACCGATGTTATGCCAACAATACGGAAACGATTCAAGCACTTAAGGCCAATATCATCCAAGCAATCCGTGAGCTACAGCCCGAAACCATCAACAAGGTCTAGGAAAATTTGAGTGACAGAATGCGCTACTGCGAAGCCACCCGAAGCAGCCATTTGAACGACGTTGTGTTCCCTAATTAATAGGAATGTTTGCTCTTACTAATAAAGCCATAAATACATGAAAACAATATAAATTTTGTTCATTTTATTGCATTTTTCAAAAAAAAAAAAAGAATCTTATATCTGGCCCACCCTGTATAGAGTTTATCAAAGTTCTGTGCCTTGATTTTGTGCGGTTTTTGTCGCAATTGCGCTAGGGAACGTTCCGAATCGGATTTGAGTGTGTGAGTGCACCGCGCGCTGGACCAGCGTGACCGTTGTGCGAAAATTTGACACTTTTTTCGAGTACTCTAATACAATTTTTTGGTACTTTTTCCCTTTTTTTAGTTGAAAAAGGAACTTCGCAAAATCTTTAAACAACTGCGATTTCCAAATAAATATGTTTAAAATGTAACGCGGTTGCGTATCACAATACTATTATAACATCAAGTGAGCCTATACTTGTTAAATATCGTGCGAAAATTCTAAATTTGCAGAGTAGCTTTAAGTCCCAGTTATAGTCATACGTTAAACAGAGCCGTACAAATTTTCTTTTGCTTTTTTTTACCACTTAAAATTGATAGTTGACCTCAATCTTGGTCTTAAAATGTTGCTTATGAATTATAAATTTAGTTTATCAAATTCGTTTTTCTAAAATAAGAATTTATAAATCCGTACGAAAAACGTTTTCCGATCACAGAAAAATGAATAAATTCTTTTTCTATAAAATTGAAAGATAATTTACTTATTTTTTGATAAACTAACTTTATAATTCATACGCAACATTTTAAGATCAAGATTGAGGTCAACCATCCAGTTTAGGTGGTCAAAAAAAGCAAAAGAAAATTGGTACAGTTTCGTTTTACGTATGGCATTTGTACCTTAGTAAAATTGACCTTTACTGTTTCATGGCCCTGGGTGTTAAAGAAAGGTTATAAATTATAGTTAAAAAAAAATTGATAATTTTCATATATAAAAAAAAACTTAAAAAAAAAAAAATTATAGATTTTTTTAAGATAGCTCAACAAATAGATGCAATTCGTTTTCGAATGACGAATTTTAAAATGAAAACCTTAAAACCTCAGTAAATAATAAAACATTGGCTGTAAATATATCAACTCATATTTATATCCACATTTTAAGGTCTCGTTCAATTTAGTTTTAAAAAGTGTCACAGGAAAAAAAATGCAAGAAAAAATGCCTTTTCTGAAGCTCTTCTGTAAATTTAGAATTTTCTCACAATATTTAACAAGTATTGACTCGTTTTAACCGAAAATAGTGTTTTGATAGGGAGCAGCGTTACACTTTGAAAATTTTTTTTTTTTTGAAATCACAGTTTTTGAAAACTCTCTGAAGTGTTTTTTCCAACTAAAAAGAAGGAACAAATTAGTAACAAATTGTATCAGGGTACTCGGAAAAAGTACCAAATTGTCGCACAACGGTCACGCTGTTGTCAGCTGTTCTCATCCGACATCCTTCTCGCAACCTAAATAGGTTGCGTATGGGAAAGCGCGCCTGGAATTTTCAGGAACAAGGCTACAATAAAACAGGAAATATTGGAAGCTGTCAGTTCTCGACATCACGCACACATTTATAGAATCCGCCTATACGTGAACCCTTTCCGCAACCGCAATTGCGACAAAAACCGCACAAAATCAAGGCACTGTTCTAGAACAAGACCTTTTATGAAAATCAGTGTGTGGTTTTTTCCACTTCGCTTGAGTCGCTACACTTTTGCTTTACCACATAAACGTTCCAGGCTAACTCTTTGCAAATGTTTAAGCCTTTTTTTCCGCTCTGCCAGAATCTGTAAATTGTTTTCGTCTTCGTTATCTTCCTTATATTGAAGATCTAATTTATTATAAGAATTGATCTCGCGCTAATTGTGGTACCAGCATTGCGGAACTATTTACCTATTAAATTTGCCCATAAAGGGGTCCGGTCCGTATATGAAACACCGGGCTTTTCTTTTAGATTTAGGCCGGCATTCTGTAATTTAATTTGTTTTAATAAATAAATTTGTTTCTTTCGTTAAATGACAAATTTTATTTATTTTTATTTCTAGGTTCCGACTTCAACTATCCATTAGAATTTTATGAATGCACTGAAGAACTTTGGAAAGACCGTGGTGTCCAGCAAACTTTTGAAAGGTCAAATGAGTACCAATTAATCGATTGTGCGAAATAGTAAGTAAAATCTGACATAAGTTTCTTATATTGTGGTATAGCCAGTTTGTGTGATTTAATAAATGCTTGTATTTAATTGTAACACTTGTCCGAATGGTAGAATATTTTGTTTTGCCAAAATGTATGAGTGCAAAGTACTTGCGCACAAATTCTGGACGCTTCAAAGACGATTTCCAAGCTATCCTCCTTGTTAACTGGTTAAATAAAAAAGAATCTCGGTATCTCCTGTCTTATCTATCCAAATTTGCTTAATTCATTATAACCCTCGTATTAATAACCAAAATGAGCACAAGTAATATAGTAAACGTCACATAGCATACGAACATTTGACTTACCTAACTGCTGAGTAACGAGTTGATATTTTTTTTCGCAGTGTTTATTAAGAGTAGGTAGTCATAAGTCTGAACCACTTTAGCGCCTGCTCATTATAAAGAAGAAAAAAGATTTCAAAAAGCAAAAACTGCTTTGATTTGTTTAACTTTTCGCTGTTAACACATCTGACCGAATCGATATCTGACTGCCCTAATAAATGGACGGCCCACTACAGCCACACACAAAATGTATGTACGTTGCACATAAAGAATGACAGTAGCATTGATATAAAGTAACCGAATGGTAGTAAAATTACAGTTCCATACAAGCTCTGCACTTAGTAGCCTTTGTTCAATGCGAATGAAAATTGTAACAAAATGCCAACCATCTTGGATTTCTCCATAGAATGCTAGAGACACCTATTGGGTGTTTGTAGATTTGTTAAGTGAAATGGTTGAAATTCAAATAGTTGCGGAATGTTTGACAATGGATGTCGCAGACTCTGCGCCAGGGAAAGAATGCCATCGTATTTTTACGGATGGCTCCAGAACCGGACAGGGGTCTTCGTGGAAACATAAGACTTCACTACCCCTTAGGAAACCATGCGTCTGTCTTCCAAGCGGAGATTTTCGCTATCCTTATGGCTATGCGCTACATTGTGACAAACAGGTGGAGGGCTAGGAGTATATGCGTTTGCAGCTACAGCCAAGCTGCATTAAAAGCGCTGCTCATCCCTCTTACCTCGTCTAAATTAGTGCTCGAACTCAAGCTTTCTCTTAACTTGGTCGGAAGGCTAAATACAGTGTATCTTGTTTGAGTACCAGGTCACACTGGTATCCATGGAAATGAGATAGCTGATGAGCTTGCCAGGCTGGGTTCAGAGGGAGAGTTCTTAGGACCTGAACCTGCGTTGGGTCTGCCTACATCGGTGGTTAATTCATCCATTGATACTTGGGTTTCTCGCGAACACGAGTGTCGGTGGCGTGGCTGTGCTGGGTGTGGACAGACCAAAAGGTCGGCGGCCTTCCTTCTGTCTCTCAAGAGAAGCTACTGTAGACTGCTTGTGTCGGCGTCCTTTCGGGCCACCAAAACAGGTGGCGAATCTTTGGGGCTGACGTGGTGAGTGCCGAACATCTAAGCCCTTCATGACTGAAGCTCCTTCTCATCTTTCTTCGAATGACGGGAAAACTAAGTACATTAATGAAATGTGTCTCTTTGGCAGTACAATGGACCAGTAGTTGTGTCTGAGTGCTCCATCGGAGAGCTAACAACCTCCGACAAAAAACAAAGAAAAAAAAATGGATGTCGCATCGGAATTATGGTAGTTAGCTTCTTATAAATTGTTTCCAATTTATTCCGCTTTGAACGAAGAGCGCTAGCGCTAAGGTCGGAACCAATGCGAAGTTGGCTGCTAGCAGTCCACATAATCACCCCTATTGCGAAGATCAACTATCAATCGGTTGACGATTGACAAAATTTATCAATTAAAATTGATACTGGTGCGATTTTAAATTGATAAAAATATAAACTATTGTGAACGTAACGCAGAAAATGAAGTTATTGTGATTGAAAACTCAACTTTGACAGTTCTAAAATA
Organism: Cheilosia urbana; assembly: GCA_946477585.1. Taxonomy (NCBI): domain Eukaryota; kingdom Metazoa; phylum Arthropoda; class Insecta; order Diptera; family Syrphidae; genus Cheilosia; species Cheilosia urbana. The sequence continues at coordinate 143,730,844 of OX297854.1, forward strand.
TTTTTGTTTTGAAGAGTGGTCGTTACGACTTTCGCAAATAATTCAATTAAACCATAATTACGAGTGTTACAAATCTGTCAAATTTATTGAAAAATGTGTCATCAGTGGAATTTTTTTTACGATGACCAAGGCGAGACAGAGTACGCAGAATTGGCTGCTATACGGAGGAGTTTGCGAGTCGCATCTAATCTTTTGAAACTAAAAAACCGAAGGTAACTAATTTAATTTCCAAGGAATGCTTTTGAGGTACATTCGTTGATTTTGTTGGAAGATATTGGACCCAAACTTAAACCGAATAATTGCAGCTCTGCACCTGTGTCGGCAACGACTTCAACCTTGGTCTTGCGCAGGCTGAGGCAACAGCGACAGTGCCTTTATTGTAAGTGAACTGCTAAACGTATTATGGAAAATTACATGTGCCCAAAATGGATAAAACTCATTCCACAGAGGAAGAAAAACGAATGGCAAAATATATATTAATGTATAGCCCTTAAAAAATAACAACAATCACAATTAAAAACGTTGATGTTCAACATGTTCTATATCAACACCAAAATTGCGATTGATAGAAAAATTGCCAATTACCAATAAAATTGTTCAAGATTGACATTCACTATACCGATTTGTCAACCGACAATTGCTGCACGTTCACAGTCGATCAACACTTAATTGATAATTGATCGGCGCAATACCATTTACAGAAATTTACTGATAAGTATCAACTGTCAATAAATAGTTGATCTTCGCAATAGGGGTGAATATAATAAGTCTATGGACAGTTGTAGTAGCAAAAGAAAGTATCTAGTTCCCAAAATAACTAAATAAACGATTTATTGTTCCTTTAGTTAACAACAAAAAATTAAATAGGCTTCAATGGCTAGCGCAAACGTAACGCGATCGAAAGAGGCCAAAAGAGAATACAAGAATCGGGTGGCAATTCGAGGACCATCCGTGTTTGGCTACTCCGCGCACTTTTAATCCCCTTTACAGTCAAGTTCACGACACTTACGACAAAAATCGGATCGTGTAAATCCTGACTAAATTTCAAAATTCAATGCTGCCAAGTGAATTTCATTAAAATCACTGCGTTGCGGGCGCACTAGGTATACAAATATAGACTTCTTGCAATGCTGCGCTGGGTGATGAGTTTACTAGTTTTTAACAAAAAGGTTTCAAGAACTTTTCGAAGAAATCGCCCCAAACACAAACGTTTCAATTCGCTAAATGTTTCAAAAAGTGTGTTTTCTTCAACAACATTTCGTTGTCATCAATTTTCGAGGAGGTTTAACTTCTGCGTTTGATAAAAGGTTTCGCTAAAACTTGGACTATTCACAGTGGAAATCCATTTCAATTGATTTGAACACACATTTATAATGGCGCAATTCGAAATAATTTAATAAAAAAAAAACACATTCCAACATGTGTAAAATGAATAATTGAGCTAAAAAAAAAAACAATCCTTCCAAAGGTAAACAATTCGTACCGCCAGCATTGTGTCGTAATTCATAAACATTGGTACTAGTGAAAGTATGTGTACATTTTTGGCAAATGAAAAGCAATCTCGATCAAAAAAAAAATTGATCTCTTTGCCAAATCGAAAACGGCATTAGGCTTCCAGCGACAACTCCTCGATAAACTCCGAATCCTCCGAAATGCAGTCGTCAACCTGATCGATCATTATCAGTGTTCCACAGTCGGGAGATCTTGAAGAGAAACCCCGAACGTTAAAAGTCAGTACATACCACCATTTCAACGACCTAAAGAGGTACACGTTTGCATAGACGCTTTGCCCTATTGGTAGTGAATAGGGCCAAGAAAGAAACGAAAAGCTTGAGGTCAACGAATTTTCAAGACTTACTGGATAAAATCCTGTGATCACAACGGGCAGAAAGCAAACTTATGCCAATTTTTCGCATTGAAAAAAGGAAAAAGCTAAGATAACCATATAAGATAAGGTTTGAATAATTGTTGGTTAAGGCCCAAGTCCAGATCGGGCTGTAGAGCCATCTGAATTTAAGTATATAATCCTATACATGTTAACTGTAACACGTTCCTATAATTTTGAAACATATTTTTGACAAGTTGGTTTAAGTTCTCGATATCGCACATAACAACTTTCCATACATACATACACTGTAATGAAATTCGTTCGAATGATGATGAATGACTTAAAGTCACGCCTCATCCGAATAGTTCACGTTCATTATGTAAGAAATAAATTTAAAATACAGTAGAAATTGGTTATATCGATGTCGAAGGGACCTTGTAATTTTATCGTTATAACCGGTTCATCGTTATATCCGTCATCTTTGTATCGTTTTAACCGATTACAGATTAGTTTGAGTTAACGAGGGGCCTAACTCGGTATTTCGTTCCGAAAGGCAATCCTATTCAAAAGTGCTTTTCGTTCCGCTTTTGATTTTGTACTATATTAAATATACGAAAGGGGAAAAAATTGTAAAGGGTGTTCGCGAAACAATTTTCGAATTTAAAATTAAATAATAAAAGATTCACAGGTTTATATATAATCGTTTTTATTTTAAAATAAAACATACAAATGCGGATTTATGTTTTGAAAATAATTGAAGTTAAATGTTTACCACGGAGACGAACACACTCATTTAAACGAAACACCATATTTTTTGTGAAAACTTTTTTGCAAGTTTCTTGCGAAATTCCTCTGATTTCGTTGCGAATATCTTTTCAGTTGCAATAAATTTCGCGGTTTGTTAACGTAGACTTTAGATTTAAGAAATCCCCATAAAAAAAAGTCCGCAGGTGTTAAGTCTGGCGATCTGGGGGGCCATGGGATATCACCATAACGACTTATGACTTTTTCGGGGAAAATGCGCCTTACAATGTTCATTGATGCCTCCATCCTGTTGAAACCATGTCGATCCGTTTACCCATTCATTGTTCTCCAACTCAGGTTCCAAAAAGTTTTCCAACATAGACGAATAGGTTTGGGAATTTTTTTTCTTAGTGAAAGACGTGGATTTGCAATAACATCACGACGAACTGCTTCAATTGTTTCGTCAGTTCTCACAGTTCGCGATACACCTGGCCCGTGTCCCACTACAGGTCCTTATTCACGAAAACTTCGCACCCACTTGCCAATAAGTTGCGTACTAGGACAATCCCGTATACGCCGAATATTGAAATGTCTTGCGAATAGCCACGGGAGAATCGTTATTTTTAAAATATGCCTCTACAGCAAACGCACGATGCTCCGCCGACCAACGATCCATGGCTACTAAAATCCGCACGACGCGTAAGTGTAATGAATACGCCTCCCCCCTCCGCCGATACCCCGCTCGCCGTTTATTCAAATTCAAAGTCGAAAATTCTTTGGCGGACACCCTTTACTTAATACTTTTCCCTTTAACGAAATTGTGCTTTCAAGTCTCGAATTATTTCTCATTAGATTTGTCGAGTCTCGAAGTATTTCTCATGAGATTTGTCAAATCAAGAAATCAAAACAAATAAACAAGCTGGATAAGAACAAATTACGATTTTTAAAGACAAATAAAACAAAAGAAAATGGATACGAAATCCGAAAATAATGAAGAACGAATTGAACAACAAATTATACAGGTCAAATCAAACATCATGGAAATGTGTGATATAAGGTACAATTTTATTGGTTGGAAAAATTCATTTCACTATTTAACTATTGTTTATTATTTTAGTTTTGTACATTACTTTCGCCTTCCGAAGAACGTTTTTTTGTATGTTTTAAATGCCATACAGATTAACTCTCTGCTCCTTTAAGATCAACTGAAGTTCCAGCCATCTTATAACTAGCCTTAATGTTTTTAGGGTATGGAGGCTATCAGCACCAAATAGGACACGACTTTTCCGTTTTCATGGTTCAATAAACAACATCAAGTTCTATTGCAAAGGTCTGCAGTGCGATAGAAAAAATACTGTGTCCAAAACACATCAATTTTCTATAAAAAAAACTTACACTTTAAGCCATTCGTAGTCACTTCCGTTATCACATTTATTGTAGGAACAAATTTTCCGTTTTAAAATGCTTTTGACATTCGAAAACGAGTTGCCAGGTACGAAAATTCCACTTTCGGAATTGTCTATCCGAAAGTAGTAGATTTCATTCAGCTTTAGAAATACAGAGTACAAAATATTCGTTTTCGGAGATTTTCACTCTCGGAACTATGTAAATACAATTAGGGCCCCAGAGCTTAGCAGGGACATTGAAAATACCGTTTCATCGCTGAATCAGTTATTGTTATAACCAATTTCTACTGTATACCATTTGTTTGGGTTATGAAAAGTACAGCATTGAAAAAGAAGGAATGCAAAATTAAATTTATTTCAAAAATCGAACGAAACTCATTACGCATCTTCTTGACATTTTATGATTCACTTTTAAACTATTTTAAGAAAGCAACCGTATACGTTGGAAACGCTTACATATTCTACTTGTTTCTATAGTTTTTTAGACCGCGTTGGAAAAATAAAACAACCAAATTATACACCAAGTGAGCAAGACATTCTAAGATGTCGAGTATTAACATCAGGAATATTCGAAACGCGATTTCAAGTTGATAAAGTTAATTTTCAGTAAGATAATCATTATTTTGATTTGTACTTTTGGTGACATTTAAAAATATTATATTTAACAAACTTTCCCATTAGTATGTTTGATGTAGGAGGGCAACGAGATGAACGGCGTAAGTGGATCCAGTGCTTTAACGATGTTACTGCAATTATTTTTGTTACTGCCTGCTCCAGTTATAATATGGTTTTACGTGAAGATCCTACACAAAACCGCCTTAGGGAGTCGCTTGATCTTTTTAAAAGCATTTGGAACAACAGGTAAGTTATTGGTTAATCTATGATCATGTTTACAAATTTTTATTGTCTTTTTTAAGGTCTGCAAAATTTTATTTAATAAGCAAACCTAATAAGTGTAGGTAGAAAGTCTAGTGCACATTTTAAAGTTGATAGTTGTTACACACAGAGACATTTCGTTTAATCATGTAAGTTATTTCCCGGTGAATCTGTTTATCGATGATCAGCTTCTTGCAATCATCACTATAAATGGAACTACTTGATACCTCTGGTCAAGTCCAGTAGTATTGCTCGATGACACATCATCCGTAGCATTGGGTACGTTCGGATACCTAGTTTAGTAAGTCTGACAGCTGACTGGCTCGATGTATTTCAGTTTTTGTTGGAATAGAGTGGTCACGCGTATAGTTTTTGCAGTTGACGTTTATTGAGGGGAAGCCGACAAATCTAGTCAAGAAAATGCTCCCTGCATAGTCAGTTGACATTTCGAAGAGCCAAATTTAAAATAAACAGAGTGGCCACTGCATAGTTCTGAAGAGTCGAAAAAATGGCGGGTGATAGATGAAGCCTGAATGTGTCATTTCTAAAGCTACTCTGAAAATTTAGAATTTCAATTCATTTTGGAGAGAGAAGATCCTGAACTGTCAAAAATAAGCTCGCTCGAGCTCTGAGCTTGTTTTTTTTTTTCGTTTAGAGCATGATCAGATCTTACTCTATGAGCTCAGGGTGGGCACTGGGCATTCTGTAAGGGTAATGTTAAATTTTATTCGCGTGCACGAACGATTTACTTCTGCAACTTAGAGCAAACCATTCGTGCAGCTAACCGTTTCAACGCTTTCGCCTTACAACCTGACCTCAGAATGGATTGAAAAACCAGTCTGAGTAAAAATTCGAGCATATTATATTCTGACAGTTGATCAGGTATGCGGAAAATTTTAGTAGATCGACAAAAAGTGTAACAGGAAACACAAGTTCTGCGCACATCGTGTATTTTTATAGTCATATGACAGCTACATTGCTCAAACGTGTTCCATAAATAAATCAGGTCGCTGTGAACACGCCCGGTTCAGAGAATGATCGTCTGAGCTCTGTTCAGTGATCTTCAGTATCGTGCGCTCGATCACCAAAGGTGTTTTCCATGGTAGGACATTGCATACAAAATTAAGCTCGATAACTCCTTAGAATTGCCTATTTGCTTAAAAAAGGTAATATTCGACGCAAGGTAATTAAGGAGTTTTCTCTTTGACATAAGAAGTCACGGTTTTAAGAAAAAATCTCAAAAGTCTAAGTCGATACCTAATAAAGATCCTCAACCTTAGGTGACAAATTAAATTAAAAGTTCTCACTTGTGTTCCTCAAATAACTATCTGTGTTTGTCATTTTTTAATGTTCCAGGTGGCTACGCACAATTTCTGTTATTCTTTTCTTAAACAAGCAGGATTTGTTGGCAGAGAAAATCAAGGCTGGTAAAAGTAAACTATCTGACTATTTTGCAGAATTTCTCAGATATGTAACGCCAAGTAAATATACCTATATCATATCAGTTTGAGTTTTCAAATGAAAATATAAATAATTTCAGGTGACGCAATATTTGATGCTGGTGAAAACCCCGAAGTTGTAAGAGCAAAATATTTCATCCGAGATGAATTCCTGGTATGTGTTTGCTTTTTTTTTTTTTTTTTGTTTGTGTAATTATTTCAGAATATACGATGAAACAAATAATGAGTAGAAGTTAACCTGGGGAAATCTATTTGAACAAATCTACTGTTACATAAGTATGTTGATAGTTGTTTCGTACTTGTTTCGTCAAAATGTACTCCCTGCAGTTGCATAGTCCAAGTTGGTTGGGGTCACCTTCCATTTGATTGCGCTTCCTTAAGTCTATTTGTGGGCTATAGTCAAAGACTTTTCGAGGCAGAAAGGTTCATTCGCTCTAAATGCTTTAGCGATTTTCAACAACTGGTTCGACTTCGAACTATTGTGACGAGGTGGAGTTAACTCCAAAAGCGCAGCGGACCGTATCGAAACTGATAGCTAAAAGCACTTTAAAAAGACCCTCGGCTGAGAGTAAAATCGGGAAATTTTATAAGCTGTCTGGTGCGCGTATGGTTTTTAAGTATTTGCGCCCCTGTATATAAAAGAAGCGCCATCGCCGCCACACGTGCAATAAGTAAATCCTATGTCCAGACTTTACAGAACCTAACTCCTCCCTATTCCCTTCGTTTCTTAAAACAACCCCGAAAATGGCCTCTTAAGTTATTCACAAAGGCCACCGCGATAGTTTCTCTGTAGAGTCCGTCATTTCATCACGCTGCCATCACTCACATCACACTTATTCATAGCAGGAAAGTTTTCCCAAGATTATCACAAAAAAATACACACAAAGGACTTCTAGTGTTTTCCATTCTAACTTTCAATTTTCCGATTATTTTCTACAAAAACTTGGGAGCTGTTTCTCCTTGTCTATAATATTTTCTTTCACACTCTTTTTCTGATTGTCATAATATTAATAAAATATAGAAAAGCTGTTCCGTACGACACTAAATTTTATATTGAGCTTTTTTTACTTTTAAAATGAAACAAGAGCCAGACACCAGTGTTCGAAATTGAAGCTAAAGTTTGTTTCGTAAAGTAGTTTTGAACTTTTATTATTCTTAATACGATTATGTTTATTATTATTATCCTTTCTAAGGACCATTATCTTTCTAGTCTAATATTTTTTTGTTGAATTGATCGAATAATATTTAATTGGAAAATATTTCAAGCTACAAAACAGATATTCGAACTCAAATTGAAGTTCGTCGTTTGATCTCCAAATTGTGATAAGGTAAATAAATAGTGCGAACAAGTTGCACTATTTTATACTCCTCTGTATAGGAGTAGTAGACATTTTTTCTAGGCTAGCTTTCTCATATTATTGCTAAGTTTATCAACATTTTTTTACGTGCAACTGTTGGTCTAGTCAATGTGGTGGCCAAATTAACGGTTGTTTTGATTGTTAACAGCGATTTTAAGGTATATTTTTCTGAAGTGGCGCCCAGCGCTAGTCCACTGTCAATCTGTCACCTGGTGTTGGGCGCCACTTCTATCTTATGTCGTTTTCGATTTGGCTTTTCTGATTTTGACCTGAGAGCTCAGACTCTTGCTGCTAAATCGAACATCAAAACCGAATTTTATTGATTCTTGTGTGTATTGAGTTTCCATTTCAATTAATTTTCACACATTTATAATCACGCATTTCGGAATATGTAATTTAATATAAAAACTCGCCCCCCACACGAGCAAAATGGATAATTCAGCTAAAAAAGCGCTCCTTCCAAAATTAAACAATTCGTAACCGCCAGCTATGTGTCATAAACATTGGTGATAGTGAAAGTACATATGTGCAGATCTGAGAAAATATCGAGATGTCTCAAATGTGCGTCAGATCAAAAAAAAAAAAAGAAGAGATTTTTTTAGCAAATCAAACATGAAAAGCAATCTCGATTAAAAAAAAAATGTTTTCTCAAAAAAATTGATCTTTTAACCAAATCGAAAACGACATTACTCATTGACTTGGCAAATGGCAAGGTAAATTATTTAGCTTCAGTACGCCGTTTTGAACTCGGAAAAAACTACTCTCTAGAAATAATTAAGGTAGACAACACTCGGGCGAACATGTAGCATTATTCAATTCGTATTTCGTCCAGTATCGAAGTAGGTTAGTTAAAAAATTAAAACGCTAGTACTGTAAGGTAACTTTTGCAAATTACGCTAAATTTTCTCTCTCTTTATTTTTTTGTTTTTTTGTTGTGAAAAACTTTAGAACAAAGATTTCTAACTTTCATGTGACAATTTCAGCGCATTTCCACTGCAAGCGGAGACGGCAAGCACTACTGTTATCCACACTTCACATGTGCAGTTGATACTGAAAACATAAAAAGGGTGTTCAACGATTGTCGGGATATAATACAAAGAATGCATCTGCGTCAGTATGAACTTTTATAGGTTAATAAGAAAAATGAAAACAAACAAAAAAACTGAAAAATAATAGAGAAAAGGTAAAATAATGTAATACAATGTTGCAGATGATCATCACAAAACTAGATATCGATGGTACAATATTGCTATGTTGCGTATTACTACCATTTGAACACGCCATAAAAATATTAAAAAAAATATTAATTATTTATTGAAACTAACTCATAATATTCAACCATTGAATCATAGGACAATTATTGTAACTTTAGAAAAAATGTGAATATCATACAAATTATATAAATATAATATACAAAAGAAAAAACTGTTTATACTACATAAGATAAATTGAAAACAAACAAAACAAAAAAAAAAATATGTAAAGCTTTCCGCTATAAATAGGGTAACCTTAAAATGAATCGTGTTAATTGTTTTTTCTAACATTCTTTCTGTAAACAGGTTATATATATATTATTTCTACATTTTATTATTATTCGATTCTATTGTACTGCTAAAATCCGTTAATCCGAGGTAACGTCAATGTAACTGCCACGTTGGAAAGGTGAAACTCTCAGTTTTTGCTGGTCACGTCAGCAGATTGCATCAATAAATATTTTTAACAAAATAAAATTACAATGTATATATATTCAGTATATATTCATTGTATTTCAGTTCTATCCGATTCACGCTATGAAAGAGGTTGGTTGGAGGGGTTCCAAAAAAGAATTCTATTCCACTGCCTCTCTAGAAATTATGGCCAATTGTGTATTTTTGTTTACTTAAGTGACCCACATTTTATAAATATCCCGGTAATTTTGTTTCGACTCATTTCACAAAAATAAGATAAATAAATAAAATAAACGATAAAAGTCATAATAGAAGGTTACAAAACTATGGCCATTTTGGTGGGTAAATTCTATTGTAAAACTTAACAAAAGGCTATGTACGATTACTTTCGAAAACAAAACAAAACAAAACAAAAAGAATAACTAAAAACAAACAAAAATTGTTTAGTCAATCGGTAGTTTCGCCTTGCAAAAACAGTCGGGTAGTTTTTATTTTGCAGTCATAACAAATCTACGACTATCTGGGAAATGTGGCGCCCAACACTGGACTTTTTGCAATGCATGCTCGTCAACAGTTCTTGGAATGATAACGTGTTTCTTGTAAAAAGCAAAAAAAAAAAGGCAAAGTTTTGGGCGCCATTTCTTTTTTTTTTATAATTTGAAGTGTCAAACCCTTTAAGGGAAATATAACAAAATCAAAACTACCAAACATCTTGCAAGGCAAACTTCTATGTTCGAAACCATTGACTGGACTTATATTGATGATTAATAGTGAGATTTACTTTGAAAAGTCTAATAGCACATAAACGGTAAGATTAACATTGACAGCTGTTACAGCGTTAATACATCACCTTCCAAAGATTGATAGGAAAAATTCGAGAAACCCTGTGCATATATGTACACTAAAAATCGTAATAAATACTTGTAATTACTATAATAATTGAGAAATGCTTTTTTTTTGTATGGTGATGTTAACATAAGCGACATTCTGAAAGAGAACGTGCATCTTTTTACTTGGCTGCCACACATTTGGAAATCTTGAATTGACAAGAAAGTGAAACGAAAAAAGAAGGGAAATTATTTCACAGTGGCGCCCAACAACATTGACGAAAGTAAGCTATTTGTTTTGCACATACGCAACCTTTAAACTGCGCAAGAGCCGATGTTTCCTCAAAGCATCGATGAATATGAGACGGGGATCGCCCATCGCCACGAGATTCACTATAACGAAAAAGTTGTCCACCGGACCAGCGTGACCGTTGTGCAAAAATTTGACACTTTTTTCGAGGACTAATACAATTTGTTGGTACTTTTTCCCTTTTATTAGTTGAAAAAGGAACTTAGCAAATTCAACTTCTTTTTCTGTATAAAGTATTGACATTTTTGATAAGCAACCATAATGATTATTCGTGCAAATAATAATAAAGTGCTCAATGAATTTGTTATGAGCTCATAGAGTGCGCTCTGACCGAAAAAAATAAATAGGTACTATTCATCACAGCTCTGATGCAAAGATAATGGAATACAGAGTAAATGAGGGCGTTCAAGTATCTAGTTTAGTAAGTCTGACAGCTGTCTGACTAGATCTATCTCGGTTGTGATTGGTTTAAATCGGTCACGTGGGCACCTGTGACATTTGACGTTTATGGAGGGGTAGCCGACGAATCTAGTCAAGAAATTCGTGACTGAGTACTAAGTTGACAGTTCGGGTATGTGGCTGACGTAGAAAAAGTGACGTTCCCGACCAATCTAGTTTTTGCGTTCAGGTTACATCTTATCCAGACCAATCTAGTCGACTTAAGATAACTAGATTCTTGAATGCGGCCAATAAAACTGAATAACTTTCCAGTGGAAAGGCGGATGCCTACAATTATTCCAGAAAAATTCATGAATTCACGCACATTTTTTTGTAGGATATAAATCAGATCATGAATTGGACTTTAATTCAAGAATTCAGGGGTCAGATTCTGTAAGGCGAAACGTTCAAACGTTCGTGTGCACGAAGAAATTTGCTTGTGTAACATAAGACAAATCATTCGTGCGCACAAAAATGTTTGTTCGCTTCGCCTTATAGAATCTGGCCCCAGTATTTTTTAATGTATATTTCTCTATTTTTTCGATTTAATTTCGAAATTAATTTCGATTTGAGGCTACACAAAAACCAAACAAATTCAATACGAAACACAAAACACAAGATGATTGGCGACCGGCCATTAGCAACATGCTTTTGGTACCTTTTGTACTTGAAATTACAAAATCAACAATGTAAATAAACTGGTTTTGGGGGAAGAAGGACTTTTTTTGACAGTTCTGGCTCTACTCTCATCTAGAAATAAAAAACGCCTCACGGCATTTCGTGAATCTGCCCTTATTCAACGGACATGACAATTTGGCCGACAAAAATACATGTCAGTAAATAGTGCAGTCCCATTCATATGTAGTATATTTTAGGATTGTATGTCTTTTTCAATCTTTCGTGATAATTTTGCGCGATGTTGTACTGTGAGATTGTGATGTTTCCAATAGTTGAAAAAATAATTTCAATTGCATGTAAGGTGAACATTTACATAATTTTGATATATAAAAAGCATTTCTTGTGTGTATGATGACATTGACAACATAAACTAAGTATTAATTAGACCGTCAGCTCATACAATTGAAGAGAATTTGCCTTTAAACTGTTTTCCGTGTTACTATCTATGTGTGCCATATATAAAAAAATTAGCCGCACGCATACATTTGCACATAGTAACCTGACAGTTCATTTAGTTTGTTTCTTGTATTACATCTCCCGCCATTAAGAATTGTTTTTTGCTGCTTCACTTGTATTCACACTTTCACAGACAGGATATTTAAGAGAATTTTATTTACAAAATTTGTGGTGGGAATCCGGTATATGTGCGCATGAGCTGACGAAAATAATTAAACTGCATTTACACTATCACGCACGCGCATTTTTGCACGAGTCGGGACAGAGAGATCCGTTTGTTCGCAGTCAATGCTAATAAAGGCGTAGGAATGAGATCACAAATCAGACGCCTAAGGTGTCATGGATGTTCTACCCATAATTATAGATATGTAAAGCGGAAGTTCCGGCAACCAACATTTCTGCAATCACATGAAAACATTTCTATTTCCGATTTAAAATTTGTGAAATGAGAGTGTTAATTAGTTTCAGTAAATTTAACCAACAATTCATCAATCATTTATACGAAATAAATAAATAATTGTACGTTCATCAATTCCGGAAGCCATTTTATTTTATAGGAAAACGAAATTTCGTAAGCCATCGCTATAAAAATATCAACATGCATAGCTTTCTCATAATTCCTACCACGTAAACAAGATGGCCGACCAAAAAACGTATCAGGTTTTTTTTTGCGTGTTAGGTAATGCTGTCCCTTTCAGTCAGACGGCTGTTTAGTATTGGGCATCCCTTTAATTTTCCGTGATAGGAATGTGTGACCGTGTAAATGCACCATTAGTTTATGGCAACGGTGCTGTAACAATGGAAATAGAATCCGAGACGTCAAGCCTCAAGCACGCTTGATAAAGCGAACGCCCACGCACATAGGTAGGTACTATGATTTTCAAAGTTACCGTCATGAACGCAATCCGAAAAGCTGATGTCGTTTTCCATTGGGATTTTCAGATTTTGCTCTCAGATTTCAGATTTTTCGTGCCCAATGGAACATAAAACGAGATTTTTCTTCCTTTGCATCTGTCGTGGTGCGTGTTTTAAAAGTCACCTGTTCTTAAATTGTAATTTGTGTTTATAAAAATCCCTTCAATTTATTTTAATAACATTTGCAACGGCCAAATATATTTTTTTTTTCTATTTTTCACAGACTTCGTCTAAAAACGTAAGTAAACACACTTTAAAGTTTGACAAACGACAAATGTTTTGGTGTTAGTGCAAATAGGTGTGAATCTCGCTCGGATATCGAGATTCGGAAAACTGCTCTGACTCTCAAAAAAATGCTTTTTTGCGCCCAATGGAACATGAAATCTGACAGCCAGCTGATTTCGAGAGCAGAAAAACTGCTCTGACTCTGAAAAAAAGTGCTTTTTCTGTCCCAATGGAAAACGACATGAGATTGACAGCTCACTGGAAAACAGTTTTTCTGCCATTGGAAAGTTGATTACATACGAAGAATAATTGATCTCTGGATAGGTGTTCCAGTGCGTGTGTGTGTATGTGTATTGAAAATTAGTTTGTTTTTTTTTTCGTGACAAATGAAGAGTGGAAATTATTACACCAAAATTATTTAATGTTTTGCACATAAATCAAAAGAAAATAATCGGAATGTCGTTTGTACCAATAAACGCATCACAAGCAGAATCCGTCCATAAGTTCTTGGAGGCTCTTCGGTCTGACTTCCGGAGTTTATCAACTGAAACGAAGAAGAAGTATCCCCACATCAAGGAGGTATGTACGATGTCCCTGCCTTTCTACCTACGTAATTACATTATTATTCAAGTAGAATTTCATTTTTTTATTTAACGTTGCCATACGTTGTACAGATAAGAATTTCATTAATTTGTTAAATAAGTTCTTTCGAGTGTCGTGCTCATCCAACTACTAGTGAAGTGACACATCATTAAAATGACTTCAGTTAGGTACACCGCTTACACATAGGTGTGACATCCACGGTATCTAGTTTTATCTAACTAGTCAGCTTAAATGTTTAATTTTCAGACAGCAACTGAAATCACTTCAAGGCTTTGGTCGAATTTCGTTTGAAGACTTGTACTAAAAGTACCCACATCATCTTGATGTGTTTTTCCAAGTGGAGGGTCATTGACATTGACTTACTTACCTAATTGAAGATGGGGGTACAATCGATTGAGGATGTACCTACGTCTCGGAAATGTGAATTGCTTCTTTGATCTATCCCGGCAGTCATGCATACAAAAATTGTTTCTTTAGCCTGTAAAAGCTTCAAAATAAACAGCATAAACAGACACGAACTATAGTTTTGAGGGATGTCAAAAGAATCTACCCATTAGAACTTACTTGATAATCAAATTGCGGAGTGTACTATCTCTTAGCGCTAATTTCAAGAGAATGTTACATTCCTGCATCGATTATCCAAAAGCATTGTGTAGGTATATCTCTACTTTTTTTTTTGGCTAAGTTGACTATTGATTTCCTTTTCGTGCCTTGTCATGATTTTCACAGCCTATCGTGTTGTAAGGATGACGTTATGTAGGTACTATTCAAATAACTCGAAGTGTTTCATCGTTTTGTTAATCATTGATAAGCATAACAATCGCATTGTTGATAATTCCCAAAATTTATATATTATCATTATAGAAATGTCAAAACTACTGCAAAGTCACAAAATCCTAGCATCTGGGGTCAGTTTTCTCTCTTAGTAGTGCCTACCTTGATTCTTTAGGAATACAATTCCAGTTCTAGCATGATCCCTGGGTGCTCCCGTTTATTTTTCTCCGCGAAGCTTTCTTGTTGGTGAAATTGACAATCGCATCTAGTCCCCATCTATTCATTGTATATGGGGCATTTGCCCCATTGTTCAAAGTTCTAACATTTGGCTAGTCGGGGGCTTCCAGTTGCTGCTGGTGTAAAATTTGTTTGATTGTTTCTTCTATTCATGAGTTCCATTGTTAGAAAATACGTATCTAGAGATAGCAATCGCGGATTTCGGTAAACTTAGCTCAGTATGAAATGTGTACAATAGGTTAGGTTAGGTTAGGTTAAGTGGGGTTATGAGATCGTCACAAAAGCCCAGACACCATAGCGGGGCCATCACCATCCCCAGGTTAATGTGTACAGTAAGTTAATTTAATTTTAAAGGACCTGCCTTTGGAAACCAATTCCATAGTGGAATGTTTGCACCTATTTGCAACTTTCAACACTGATCCGGTGTAAATATTTTGAAGTTTTTATATAGTCAGGGGTCAGTTTTCCGCAGAAGCTGTATGGACGAGGAGGAGGAGACTATTCTTCACCTTCTCTGTACGTGTCTAGCACTGTCATTCCGTAGAAATCTGACCTAGGAGAATATTTCTTCGACAATCTCAGCAAACTCGCAAACATAGGTACCAACTGCCTCCATCGCTTCATTCGTAGCTCCGGCTGGTTCAATGGGTAGATAAGGAGTCGATATCGATCCTGTGGTAACACAATGGGCCTAATTTGGCCTAAGTGTGGCTGCACTTGAGGCGGCCTGCCACTCTAACCTAACCTAACCTTATATAGTCAGTCATTAAAACAGTCAATTCCAACTTATTTCTTACTCTTTGCAGTCATGTGATGAAGCTGTTACCAAATTGAACGCTGTTGGCAGCGATGAACACAGTTCTGTTTACTGCACTATCAATCAGATATTATATCCGCTCGTGCAAGGATGCGAAACAAAGGACCAAAAGATAATCAAGGTAATATATAACATGCTCAAAAAAATGTTCGCTAATAATATGATTCGTTTAGTATTGTCTGGGAATGATGCAACGTCTGATCACACAGCAAGTTGTAGATCAGAAAGGTGCCCGATATATAACCGATGCCCTGTGGATGCTTATGGAAAACAACATCGATGAGGTTAAAGTGCTTCAGACGATAACCTTGCTTCTCACAACGAATACAATTGTCTATGGTGAGACATTAGCGAAATCGATTGTTTTGTGTTTTCGCTTACACAACTCAAAAAATGCAACAATTGTCAATACGGCTGGAGCTACCGTCCGTCAGTTGGTCGCATTGGTGTTCGAGCGTGTTTTCTTGGAAAGCGGTGTTGACCAGCAGCAGGCAAATGCAAATACAAATGGTACAGCAGATCGTGTTAATGAAAGTGCACCACACGGCAAAGTATCGATAACGAACAGTGAGCTGCATCCTTTAGCGGCGGACGCTTTTATGCTGTTTCAAGTAAATATTATATTTTTGTATTCCATTATATTTCCATTGAAATGTGTCCATATGTATATGGGATTGTGTGTTTTTATTTATAAGACGTGATTGTGACAATTGTGGTTAGGTGTGTCCAATGAGGGCGCGTTGTTTACGAAAGAACTACTAACAAACGGACGACTGGTTACGAGGACACACGTGCTTCGGCGAGTTTATCGTTGAATGCATCATGTACATTTTTGGTGGAAAAAAGCAACCTATAACGGTTGCCACTATCACTGGCAAATGCTGCTAGAGCTGGTTGACATTTCGTCTTGGTTGGCGATACGGGCGTGGGCGTCCGCTACTATGTGAATGAGGATAATTGTCGGCTGTCGTTTTTTATTGGACTCTTGTTACAAAATGTATTTCTTCTCTTTTACCAGGATCTCGTGCAACTTGTAAACTCGGACCAACCCTACTGGCTTTTTGGAATAACAGAAATGAGCAGAGCATTTGGTCTCGAGCTTCTAGAAACAATTCTCACAAATTTCAGCACAGTATTCCACGATGTAAGAACTTTTTCCGCTTACAAATCGACTGATTGTAGTTATTGATTTTTTCCCATTCACCATTGTGCAGTATGTAGAGTTCACAGTGCTGCTAAAGGAACGTGTCTGCGCTCTCGTTATAAAACTTTTCTCACCCAACGTTAAACATCGACAGGCTCCAGCAACAACAACTTCGAATGTTCCTCAAGACAGGCCGTACTTTCCCATTAGCATGCGCTTACTAAGATTAGTCTCAATTCTCATAGATAAATACCACACCGTACTGGTAAGCAAGGCAACAAAAGCTTTACTCCAACTTTTCATTCACTTTAATTGTATTATGATTCTGCTTTAGGTGACGGAATGTGAAATATTCCTCTCGTTAATTATTAAATTTCTGGATCCCGACAAACCGAACTGGCAGCGTGCCCTAGCTCTCGAAGTTATACACAAAATGGTCACAAAGCCAGATTTGATTTCGTTCTTCTGCATGTCGTACGACTTGAAGAATCATGCAACAAACATAGTAAAGGATATGATAACAGCCCTGGGAACATATGTCCGTCATTCGTTTATTCACGTTTCATCGGGTATTGCGAGTGGGTAACGTTTTCGAAATCAGCTTTGTACAAATCTCCTCGTTTCAGTATTCAACGGGCACGCAATAAGCGTTGGCAATGGACAAAATGCGGCCACTGGCGGCAATGCGTTGCAACAGTCTGGATTTATGTTTAGAGGTTACTTTTTGCCTTTGGCTGCAAAGTTCGAACCCAACATGCCGAAATCGGTGTAGTAGGTACTCTCATTCCTACTTAATGCAGTGTAAACAGTTGCATTTGTGTTTTAGTTTGGAAATGCTGGACAAGGTGGAACCGCCAAACATACGGGACGGTTATGGTATTTCTTTGGCGTACGCCATTCTGTTGGATGTCACTAGATCCATTTCGATCATCATTAAGGAGTGCCCAGAGGTAAATACGTGTGCAAACGATTGATCGTGATGTTAGAAAAAAAAACTTGTCATTGCAGATTCACCATGACGACTCTAACCCCGATTTTGTATTAGAGGATGTAGACAATTCCCTGTATGTGCAGCTGGTCAACTCCAGTTGGTCGGGATTGCTGTCAGCATTTGTTCCACTAGTAGACGCCGCTGTCGATGAATGCACCACAGACAACATTCTAAGATCGATGCAGGAATATGCGGCGCTTTGTGGAATGCTTAACTTGTTAAACGCTCGCGACGCATTTATAATGTCCATTTGTAGGTCCTCCTTCCCACCGCACTATGCTCTGTCGATATTCA
This sequence comes from Cheilosia urbana, assembly GCA_946477585.1. Lineage (NCBI taxonomy): Eukaryota > Metazoa > Arthropoda > Insecta > Diptera > Syrphidae > Cheilosia > Cheilosia urbana. Next base: position 143,748,892 of record OX297854.1, read on the forward strand.
ATGGGGCTCAGCTGGACGTCGACCTGAGATGTAAGTCATTTCCTAGATCATTGAAAACTATCGATTGAGACTGCCGTACTTCTAGGTCACTCAAGAAACAAAAGTCAGGACTTGAACAACCACATACTGGGAACGTGCAACGAGAATGACTTCCGTCAGCAGATCGTTGCTGTTGGTACACCGTTGCCGAGCGCATCCTTACCGCAGAGTATTATGCAAGCCCCTGTTATGCTTACTTCGAAGAATCTGCAATGCATGCGCGCTATACTATACCTTGCGCATAACCACGGCGGAATCCTGGGCACTTCTTGGCAGATAATCCTCGCAACATTGCAGCATTTGGTGTGGATTCTCGGCTTGAAACCTTCCACAGGAGGCAGCTTACAAGTGCGATGAAGAACATTTTGAAATCATTTGAAACTAACGATATTTTTGAAACTTTCCAAGGCCTTTCCAAAGCCCGCCGTGGAGAATGTTGGCATCCAGACAGCTGTAATGGCTGACCTACCAGTGCTGTCGCAGATGCTAAGCGAACTCTTCGAATCGAGTCAAAATTTGGACGATGTGGCGTTGCATCACTTGATAGATGCGCTTTGTAAGCTTTCGCAGGAGGCTATGGAACTTGCCTACACGAATAGGGTGGGTATTGTCTTTCGCTTGGCATATATTTGCATAACTTTTGTTTCAGGAACCCTCTCTGTTTGCCGTGGCGAAACTCTTAGAAACCGGTTTAGTCAATATGGGTCGGATAGAAGTGCTCTGGCGCCCGTTGAGCAATCACCTACTGGAGGTCTGCCAGCATAGGCACATCCGAATGAGGGAATGGGGCGTCGAGGCGATTACGTATTTAGTGAAGGCTGCATTGCAGTACAAGCACGACGTTCCGTTGAAGGAAAACAAAGTAATTACTCTCTGGCAACGATTGTGACGAGTGTTTAAACACATTTTGTGTTTCTGCAGGTTCTTCAAACGATGCTACTAACTCCGCTCTCGGAGTTGTCCACAGTCCCGCACGCAGATGTCCGTCAAAGACAGCTAGACTGCGTGTTACAGATCCTCAATGGTTCCGGCGATATCCTCTCATTTGGTTGGCCAACGATTATTCAAATCATTGGCGCGGTTAATGATCGTCATGGGTAAGCTGTTTATTCAAACGACCTCCACTCTTATACAGCTGAATGAATATTACAATTGATCATTCAGCTAATGACAGAATCTGTCCTGTATTTCAAAAATAATAGTGTATAAAGTGTATAAAGACAGAACTCAGTACTAGCAACCAACCCAATTGAGCTATTGATGTGTAAATGTCCAAGGACTTATTAATAATTTTAATGAAATTGCATTTGTAGTGCATATTAACTCGTTTTAAATACTTGCTTTTTCTGAAACGCATCTAGCTGATGAAGTGAAAGACTCAGAAATAAACCTACCGGAGTACATTCCTTTGCACTGAAATACTACCAATAGTTACGCAGGTGGTGTAGTACTTTGTGTCAGAAATGGACTTCAGTACAATATTAGAAGTGGAATAAATATTCCAACGATGTAGTGGTGTTTGTGCTATGACATATTCAATACGGATTTTAGAGAAACAGTTGCAAGTTTTTATAGACCATCAAGTAGGTCAGGTTGTATAGTTAACATTGAATAAGTTAATATTCAAATCCCCAAAAATCACTATTTTATTTTGTGTCTAATACTACATCCAGCCAATTCGAGAAAATAGTACGGAATCCCCAACCTGACCTACTTACTTACTTACTTAAGGTGGCGCTACAGTCCGGGGTGGACCTGGGCCTCAACCAATACGCCTCTCCAGTTAGCGCGATCTTTGGCTAACTGCCTTAGTGCTTCTTGACAAGGCCTTACTAATCAATTGCCGTCTGAGGCCAAAGAAACAGCGGTTGGCTAGTGTGATTCTTCGCTTGATTTCTGATGTGATGTCATTATCAGAGTTTATAGCGGAGCCGAGGTAGACAAAGTCCCTAACTACCTCAAAGTTATAGCTGTCTATCGTGACGTTCTGTCCGATTCGTCGACTTATGGAAAATTGTGCCTCTTGTGTTGGCTTGTGAGTTTCGCACAATTTTCTCAAGAATGATGTTGAAGAAGTCACATGATAGCGCGTCGCCTTGTCTAAATCCTTAAAGGAAGGAAGGAAGGATATTAAAATGAGCATTAGCATGTAAAAAATGAACACAAAAAGTGCATTCAATCTAATTACCGAAATTGTACTAGATTGTTTTGACGTAATTGACACCATAATACTAAAAATAACCAACGAATATTTTAACAGTGGTGAATTTCCGAAAAAATTAAAAGAACCTACCGTTATTTCCATACCTAAAGAAATTTTGGCGGCAAGAAGATTGCGAGTTTTGGGTCTCAGTATGGTTTGTCTCTGGAAATTACAGCTGTTTTTTAGATTTCCAACGAGCATTTGAAACAATTGATTGTAATATTATTTTAGATCTCTAGATTTTGTAAACTACAATTTTGTCATTAAACTTAAACTAAATGTAATTTAAGAATAGTTATAAATACTAAATAAAATATACCCACATACATCTAACCAACGCTCGCTTTCAGGGAGCAGTTGATTCGAACGGCGTTTCAGTGTCTGCAACTGGTCATAACTGATTTTCTGCCCATAATTCCATGGCGGTGTCTACCGCTCTGTATAAGCACAGCATCAAAATTCGGCTCGCAAACACAGGAGCTGAACATTTCCTTGACTGCCATCGGGCTAATGGTGAATAGATGACCGGTTTCACTGTGCAAATTGCTAACTGCTTGCCTTCTTTACAGTGGAATATCTCGGACTTTTTCAATCAAAACCAGGAGAAGCTCATGTCAATTGAAATAGACAAAGCATATATACTACCCGACTTCCCTGGAGCCTTTCGGATGCCGCAATGTGATAAGCTGTGGATGTGCCTCTATGCAAAGCTGGGTAAGCCGATAGCTTGTCAACTCGACAAGATTCTGATGTTGATTGTAATTGCAGGTGAACTTTGTGTTGATTTAAGGCCAGCAGTACGAAAATCAGCTGGCCAAACGTTATTCTCTACAATATCGGCCCACGGCAGTCTCATAAATGGTCCAACGTGGCAAGCCCTCGTATGGCAAGTGCTCTTCCCATTGCTGGATAACGTTCGCACTCTCTCCAACTCGGCTAGCAATGAGAAAGTCGACCTTAGCAGTAATATTTTGATTCATCACTCAAGGAACACAGCCCAAAAGCAGTGGGCCGAGACTCAGGTTTTGACGCTCTCTGGCGTTTGCAGGGTAAGATCTACTTTTGAATATTTGTTATACTTGTTGCAAGCTCCGTCGAAAGGGCCTAGTGCTCGTCGACCAGCAATTGAGGGTTCTGTTTGTACCATGAAACGATATTTTCACGTCTTTCTGTCGGTTCGATCGGATCAACTCAAGGGGACTTCTATAATGAGTCGACCACAAAATGACTGCGTATTATTCTTCAGCAATCAGCGTCAGAATCCAAGCCCCCAATTTAGCTTCACTTGAAGATTGCCAGAAGTTCTTGTTCCAAAACGGACGGAAAAGAAGACACCGAAGTGTTGACACCGAACAATGATTGGTCCCCATCGTAATGTCTGAACAACAGAAGACGAGTGGAAGCAACTTTGTGTGTGTGTTTTTTGTATCTACAAGAGTACAGGAAGAGAGTTAGCTGCAATATTTATGCGTATGCATACTTTTAATCATCATAATAGTCTATTACAACTTACAGGTGTTTAATAGCAAACGCGAACTGCTTCAGATGTTGGGAGATTTCGATCGAGCGTGGTCGCTCATATTGGAGTTCATTCAAAACACAGCTTTAAGCAAAAATAGCGAGGTCTCCCTTGCTGCGCTGAAATCGCTTCAGGAAATCATGTATCATAATTCAGAAAAGCAAACCAAATCGAATGAGACAACTGTACAGTTACCAGACGAACTGTGGAATGTAAGTCCTTGTGACAATCACTTTTTATTTTCGCTTAAACAACTCGACACTTAATAGATTGCATGGAAAGTGTGGGTAAACATTGGCTTGGAGAGCACTAAACTTCCGCCGAAAACAAACGACTCAACCGAAGAGTTCTACATTCCCAATCAGGCGTTTCTCACCGCATTGGTGCAAATATTTCCAGCAGTTTTTCAGCACATTTACACGAGGTTTACCGAGTCGGATTTCGAAAAGCTGTGCGCCGTCATCAACAACATTGTTACAATACCAGTTCAAAGCGATGTTCCCTACGTAATGTCGCCGATGTGTGATTCCATGCAAACGTTGCTGCATGATGGGATACTGGACTGCATCGAACTTGTACAGAAAGTATGTGCCCGCTGTTGGGTTGTGATTTTGTTTTTTTTTTTTTGCATTCCTAATAAGTGTGCTCTTGCAGGAAGCTACATCTCCGAATACAACGATTCGGTATATGATTCCAGCGATTTTCAAGCAACTTCTCTTGCTTAGCAAATTCGCGTGTGCGCCACCAGTTTGCCAAGGACATGAAGAAAAGACATCAAAGTCACAAAACTCTTACTCTAATACGACGTCTGTGGAGTTGGTCAGCATGAATTTTATTCCATTTGGGGAGAAGGCAATAAGTATATCGGTCAAGTTATATCAGTCAACGGCCACGGAGGATTGCGTTATTAAAGAGAACGTGCTCCATGAAATAATAAAGGTATGTCAATTGCGTTGCGTGTTTGTTGTAACTAGAGATCGCCCAGTGGTAGAAATTTTACCATTATATTGACCTGGCTTGTACACAACATATTGGAAAACAAATTACAGGCAGCATTGCATTTCTGCACTAACTTCCCAACAAAAAAAATCAAGCGAATATGTTGTGTTTAAGCCAGTTTAACTGTTCTTAACTGTTTTCCTCCGCTTATTTATTTTGTTGTTATTTGTTTGTAAATGTTTGGTTTCGCAGGCACTAAGAACACCGCTTGCCATGAAATATAAATGCTTAGCATCGAGTACATGGAAGTTGGCTATATCCAGCTTGATCTCTGTGCTGCATACTGGGTTGAAAGTTGCAATATTGAAACCAAATCAATTCACTCGGATGTGGGATGATCTGGCTGACACACTGGATGAATTCTTATTCCCACGGAGGTAAGTGAACAAAAGTCATTAATATTCGATGCACAACTTGATGAGGTAATTAGGCACAGCCTTTCGCCCTCGAATTGTAAACCTTTTGGGTAGTGTGCACATAAACAGTCTTCACGCCTAAGAAGCAAGGTGTCCTTAACCTTTCTCAGTCTGCGAGTGACTGAGTACCAGTGGTATGGCGTCCATTTAAGCCGATTCCTACCGACTTCCCTTTTTAAATTTCCACCAGTCAACACTATCTACCAAAAACCAAATATACATGAAACCCTACCAAATGAATTTGATATTCACAAATGTAAGCCATCAAATAAATATTGTGTGTGTATCCATTTTCATCCCTTATCGTTATCGTCACGACAAAGCGAAGCGGGAAGGTAACAGGTAACCCCAAATATGTCGGGTTATTAAAGCTCTCACTGGATAGTTGATTTTGAGAGAACATTTTCTTGTTATCTTTATCTTTTTTTCTTCCCTGAGTACTGTGTATGGGGAATGGCGAATGGGGATGTGGTTATGAACAAAATAACACGCGTCGCTCTGATGAGCAGAACCAACCACCCCAACCACAATCTCATCTGCGCTCCGAAACCACCTCGCAACTTATAAATAATAGAAATAAACCACCTCACACAACAACCACATTTACCAGACATTTGTCTCAAACGCGATCGCCATAAATCGGATGTGGTATTCGGCGACAGACCCCCACCTATTGCCTCCGTAGAGAAACTACTCCCACTCTCACTCTGGCCCAACTCCGCTCGGGCTGGTGTCACTTATTGAACAACTATATGGCACGCCTTGATCCTGTCATTGAAAAAAAATCTCCAATCTCCAAGTTCCTAAGACTAAAAACAAATGACAAACCGACGAACGACGTATGACGCTGTTACAACAACAACATCTGTTTTGTCTAAACGTTCTGAGCTGTTGACATAGACTCGGACCACTCTACCTTTCAGACGTAATCAGAAACGATTCAATTTCGGTTCCGTTTGCGTTTGCGGAATTTGGAAAGGAAGCAGCAAACTACGGTCTGCGAGAAGTGAAAATGTGGGGTCGCATCGCTTTCTAAGTGAACGAACATTACGGGAAATCAACTTAATCCCGTCAACGTATAGCTCCTTCAAGGAAGTGGCGATTCGACCCCTGTTGTCCAATATGACATGTAGAGCGAATGGACACTACTGCTGCGAATCTAACACTACTAACACACTAACACTACTGTCTTCGAATCCAACCAAGAAGGACAGCGTCTTCTGCTATGGCGGGAATTTCGAGCTTCACATACAGAATTCCGCTACCAAGAGCAGTGAATGACTCCGTACCAAACAATTCCACGGCATGCATTTACCGAACCGCATAAAACTTCTACTGCTTTATACTTTCTAATTTTCGCAATAACTGTGCTCATAAATAGTTTTAATTTTTTGTAATTAAAGTGTATGCACAATAGAAGACCGAGGTCTAGAGGAAATTGTGGTAGACGAGACAATCGATTGTCAAGTTATAGAACTACTTCGAGACGAAGTCTTGCCATACTCCCACGTAATTCCCCATCAATTTATCATGAAAATAGTGGTCCTTCTCAACAAGGGGTCCATCCATTCCGCATCAGACTCAAACATCTGCTATGAATCCGATTGGAAAATACGAGAAATATTCGCAAAGACCTGCTTCGAAACGTTATTGCAGTTCTCGCTGTTGGACGGTTCGTGCAATAATAATCGAACCGTACCTGTTCCAGCTGGTGGCAAGGAATTCGCTGGTCGGCTAGCAGTTACAGCGCTCTTACATCGATTTCAAGAGGTATTGAAACGCTTTAGTGATGACGAAAGGCAAAGTGGAAAGTGTCCACTTTCAAGGTGAGTTTCTTCAATGAATGTCAACTTTGTGTTCTATGTTTATGTGTGTGTGTGTGTTTTATTTTATGTTCCAGATTTAGACTTTCCGAGGTGTCGTTTGTCTTAAAGGCAATCGCCACTTTGATTGTTTCCATGAAAAAGGCCCCGCCCAGTAAAGGTTAGTCCCAATGTCGACAACAATGGCAGCCGATTGTTGAAATTATTTCTTTTTATTTTTTTCAGTTAACAAGTCGGCTTGGGATCAGCTAATCGGCCTATATCCATATCTCGTGGATTGCACAACGACAACGTCACCTGAAGTTTCGAGGTCCTTGCGGGAAGCGCTACTGCAGTATACGGAGCTGTTGCAGCCGCCAAATTACTATCATGACTCAAAACTGATTGCCAGTGGAGAAGATAAAGACATACAAAATAAAAACTAATATTTATGAGTACATACAAATAAGTTGTGTTTCCAAAGTAAATTATATGACGATAACTTGGAGCCCGTACGAGATATCGTATAGTCTGTACATTTTTTTAATGATAGGCCAAATAAAAACGTAACCGAAACTAAAATTTTTTTGTGTTTTGAAGTTTCCTTTCTATTTCGTTCTAAGTTTTGTCTAACTGTGGACATATTTATTCCTGAAACGACTTCATAAACATGAGTTTATGTGGAATTGAAATAGCTGTGAGTGGTGTCAACATACGGACCTTGTTCCCATAAACTTGGTGGTTGTACTGCCACAGCAGAGAAAATAATCACAAACAGAGTTACATGGTATCGTCATCTTCTTGACAAGCATCGCAGATGGTAGCAGCTCTAAATTCTTAGTGGTGGTTAAAAGGCCTTACACGCAGCAGTGGAAACTGTGGTAATACTCTTTCTAGACTGATCACCTCTTGAATGCTCGCTAAGAAAGAAAGCCAGTACAGCAATATTACAATGCGCCTAGAGTTTAAAAGGAATGATACAAAGTGACACTTGGAGACAGAACCTCGTCTTGTTTAACTTCTGCCACTAATATCGATCATAATCCGCACCTGCCAGTATTGTCCTGGTTTTTAGAAATGTATGGGTCCATATATATATATATATATATATGTATATGTTGTCCGGCTGCAAAGCAGCGCTTCAACTCCTGGATCATAGGACAGCAACAAGATCCTTCCTTTAAAACAGCTGACCTCCAAGTTGTTTTTGGTCTTCCAACGCGTCTATTTCTGAGAATTCCATTCGAAGGATTGTTTCGCTATATTGTCGTAAGGTTTCCTCAGAGTATACGACCCAAACGCAAAATAGTTGGTCCACCCACTTTCTTGCACTTGGAAACATCTTTATTATTAGTTTAACATACATACATATTTAATTTAAAAAAAAAATAAAAAATAGCTTTTCATAGAAAATTGTACTCTTTGATTGAATTACCAACACAAATAAGCAATATCACAACAAATACCGTTAAAACTGTGTGTTTTCTCATTTGTTAATGAGTGCAAAATAGTTGATCTACTCCACATCATCGTATGATTAAGTTAACCGTTAGGAAAAATTAAGCAAAAACAATCGTGCCCTTGCCTTGGCAGGTTATAAGTATACCTGTGCAATAAGTTGAAATTCATTTGTTGGGTTATCATGGCGCATGGTATTCCCTTATCTAAAGATCTTAGGGAATCAATTAAAAAAGCTTTTGAAAATGGATTTTCAAACTACAAAATTGCAAAAAAAATGCAATCTCCCTCGTTCATTAGTACAGAATATTATTTTGCTCTTTACTAAGATCGGTAACATTAAAACCCGAAAGAAAACTGGGCGGCCACCGATAGCTACAGCCCGCAATTGTAGGGTATTAAAAAAAATAATTAAGGAAAATCGTCGTCAAACTGCTGCTGGGGTAACTGTAGGTGGAAAAGCCGCATAAAAAAAAAAAAAATATCTGTCGACACTTGTAAGCGCAACATAAAGAAAATGGGATATAAATTTGATAAGGCTTGTTTAAAAATCGTTTGTTTATTTTGCATTGTGATTTTTTCAACCCATATTAATAGGCAAAAGAAAAGCCTCTTCTTACGCCAAGGCAAAAGAAAAGGCGACTTGAATAGGCTAAAGAGCACAAAAATTGGACCTTACATCAGTGGCGGGAAGTAATTTAAAGCGATGAATCCAGATTTGTGGTTTGTGTTGGCGATGAGCGAAAGCGTGTACTTCGCACATCCAAAGAAGCTTTCCATAAAGACTGTCTGAAACGAACGATAAAGTTTCCAGCATCGCATATGACATGGGGGTGCATGTCTGGGCGTGGTGTTGGTAGCCTATGTTTTGTTGACGGCCTTGTGAATTCTGCGAAATATCGCAACATCTTGAAAGATCATCTGCTTCCATCAATAACACAACTTCATTCAACCGAGGGAGTCTACGTATTTCAGCAAGACGGTGCATCTTGCCATACGTTAAAGGCAACTAAAGCCTGGAATAGCCATTCAGCAGCCCTGATCTTTCGCCAATCGCAACTCAATGTCACAAAATGAAACAAAAGTTAAGACAGCAACCAGCAAGGACCCGCACAAATCTACGATAGACTATCAATGATATTTGGCAACCATTTACAACCGATGATTGCCAAAAACTTGTGGATACAATGCCACAACGAATTCAAGCAGTGATAGTAAAGAAAGGTGATGTAACGCAGTGGTAAAAACACATTTTTAGTTCTTAGACTAACTATTTTGCGCTCAAACAAAAGGTGAAAAAAATATTACTTATGTTTATTCAGTAATAACGTCAAGTGCTAACAACTTGTTGATTAAACTTTTGTTTATTTTGTAACAAAAATATAAATAAAAATGTATTTTCGTAAACAAAACTTTTTATTTCAAGAAACAAAACAAGTTTGAATTTCTAAACAGAATATATTCGTAGTCAAATAGCATAGACCAACTATTTGCGTTTGGGCTCGTAACTGAGGCCTTATGTACATTTCGTTTTGGGCATCTGTCAAAAAAATCATGCCTTCCAATAGATGGGAGTTGCAATGGTTCCCCATTCCATAGAATAACGATTTTTTGGTTTATGACAGATGTGCAAGATAACTGTTAGCTTATTTTATATGGGAAAACTGTCCACTCTTTTCTCATTTTCTTCATATCCGTCCAAATCACTGTTTATCCTTTTGAGCGGGCTTTAAATTAAAAAGTAAGAAGGATAATCGCATTATGCTGCCGTAAGAACGGAAGTCTGTAAGAAAGAGCTAGATAAAAATAAAAACCACTGTCTGTTACATTTTCCTCGTTTATTTTCAGTAAAATCGTTAAGTAGATGTGTTTTTTTTTTTTAATTTTGGACTTAAAATGATTAAAAAAATACGTGTCAAGTTTTTTTTTGTTGTGTATTTTACAATGTTTCTCTAAAATTCTATGTAAGATTTATGTTTTTCCGCATTCGTACATACTCAATACAATATAAAAAATAAATACGGGCTAAGGATATAAAGTGTTTTTTAAGAATGTTATTCAAGAGGAGCTCTCGAAAGCACAATCAAAAAACACTTAAAAGTCTGCGATTTAATAAAATTAAATCTTCTACCCTTGAGGATTTTCTTAAATATAAGATCAGGCTTAGGTTGAACCTATACATTTATATAGCTTACGTTTAAAAATAATGAAAAATGAAAATCCGCTTTAAATTAAATTTAGGAAGCTAGTGCTGCTTGTGTGGTGGTTTTCGTTTTCCAATATAAATAGTTCTTCTGGTTTCGGTTTTCAAAGGCCGTATTGACTCTGGTATTGTATTGGCTCCATAGATGAATCCATGGCGTTGTGAGACTCATCAGCACCGCTGGCAACTAAAGAAGAAGACGATTCACCAAGAACTCGCATGGCATTCGAATAGTCTGAATCGATTTGCGGAACTTGTTTCTCATTCGGATGAAGTGTACGAATTAGATCGGTTAGTGAGAGGAAACTCTGACGTTCGATGCCGTCGTTGTCGTCATTGAAATGGCTATTGCTCTCCGCACTGGTATCCTTTTCAGTATCGTCGCTGAACTGTGTTAAATGCAGTTCAACTGCTGGACTTACGTTGTCAGTCGATGCAGATGTCTTGGCTAAGTCTTCGGATTGTTCGGTGTCGACTATGGGGGCGTTTTCGTATTCTTCGTCATCCTTGTTTTCGACTGCATCGGCATCTTCATTGGTTGCGGATGCGGACTCAGATACCTCAAGTTTATCACTGGGCAAGGCTGTTTCTAAAGGTTTTTCATTCACAATTGCATCAGTTAGGCTGCGGCCTTGATCTTCCACTTCCTCGTCGTCGTCGATCAGTTCTTCTGAGTCCAAAACATCTTCGTGATCTAGCTTAAGCGATGCAAGCGATGGTTCAGAGAGTTCCTTTTGAAGTTTTCTTTCGGATACGTATGTTGGAATCAGTGGCATTGGTGTGGTCGATGTGAATTCTTCTGCAGTTGGTGGGGGTGTTGTAAACCTTATAGGGCGGCTGTATTATTGAAAATTTTAAAATACGTTTAGATAAGTGTTTAAGAAGCAAAAATTTTAAATTATGCAGGCAGTTAGTGTTATTGTATTAGTAATGGATTATTGTTTTTATTGCGTTTACAACTAAAAGTGCTTTTAAAACTAAATTTTTAAGTGGACAAAAACGAGAGTTAACTTGCTAAGAGTATGTTTATTCGCCTTCTGGACATGATCATCTTCAATACAATTTATTACTATACATTTATTTTATTACTCGAATTGCCAATAATCAATTATCGAATCGGCAGTTAGTAAAATGATATATTTTAAAAGTTTCCATAGCTAACCGCTCGAGACCCGAATAATTGGCGCAGCACAGTTAAAGCAACAGGGGAAAGAGTTGAAGAAAAATGAGGCATATTTACAGACCCCGTGTAGGATCTACAAAGCCAGCCAACGTACTTTGACAACTTGGAAAGAACGCAGCCGATCGTATGCTTCTGCACACAAAAGTCAGTCATGCGTTTTGACAATACGTAAAGTACAGTTTAAGTTTACAACTCTGACAAAATATTACTAGTGTACTGAAGAAACGTGTTTCCATATCATAGTCGATATTGATCAGAAAAATAGAGAAAAATGAAGAACATTTTCATCTTGCGCTCGAAACGTCAAAATAGGATGAGGCACAATAATCACTAAAGACATTAAAATGAAATGCTTCCCCCATTTTATGCCAGTTGAAAACAGAGGTAAAAATTACATATGTGTTTTTCATGGATTTGTAAAACTCGACTTATTACCAAAAAGAGCAGCCCTTAAAAGTTAAGTAAGCAGAATGAGTCGTTCGTTCGTTCATTACATTTTTTTATACAGAAGAAGAAGAAGAGTACATATTCATCCCTCTCGAGATATCGGTTCGGAAAAAAATCCGATAAGAATGTCAAATCCGAAACGGATACAACGCAATTTGAGTTCTGAAGCATATAAACGCGTTCATTTCAGATTAAAATACTCCGCAGAACTTATGTGGTATTCGTTTGGGCGCTCTCAGATCACTTTTTTGCTCTCAGATCAGTTCTTATGTTCGTTTGGTAAAAGCAATCTTTTTCAGATTTCAGAGCACTTTTGCGAATCTAGATATTTTCTCAGATTTACCAACACAAGTGCGTTTGAGTTTGACAACTGGTGGAGTGCGTTTAGGTTTTCGTGAATTTGTTCTACAGCAAAGAAAGGCATTCCATCGTGTGAATTTATTTTAGTAAATTGGTTATGTATAAATATTTAAAAATGAATTGAGACGCAAATTTCGAATGTTTTAATTTAAAACTTAAGCAGTGAATGGAAAACGTTTTGAAAAGTGTTGAAGGCTACACATATTCGAATCGCACGAATATTAGGCGTGTTTTTTGAGCTTCGATCTCAGCAAAGCAAAGCAAAGTAGGATTTTCAGCATGCGATTACAACAACTACGCCATACTTGACACTTCGAGGAATCACAGTAGTTGTTGTAATTGCGTGCTGAAAATCCTACTTGCAATTACAACGAATACGACCTACATGACACTTGAAGGACTCACAGTAGTTGTTGTATGATTGCGTTCTGAAAATGCTACTTAACTTTACTTTACTTTGCTGAGATCAAAGCTTTAAAAAAACGCCTTATATCATGTCGGGATACATGTTTTAAGCTAAATTTAGCATTTTTTGCGTAAACTCGGTGTTTATTGGGCTCATAGTACTTTTAAGTCATTTAATGCGTGTTTTACCGGAAGTTAAAATTACTTTTTGACGCAAGCTGGAGCGTGACCCAAAACTATTTACAATGTAAGAGTATTTGTGTACATAAAAAGAATCACTCATTGAATCCTCTAGAAGCAAAGGCTTACTCTATTTGTTTATTGTTATTGTTTTGTATCGATCACGTATCTAAGAAGTACTTAAGTGTAAGTATAAACAACAATTATACACTCAATTGACATTCATTTGTTTCAAACCAGTTGCCAATTAAGTAGGAAATTATTGTTGAATTGTATTGTTATGTATTTTAATTCAAACAACATCTTCCAGTTTTTGAAAACAAATTTCAACTCATTTCCTGAGGACCTTTATTTAAGCCCGTATGACACTACATTTTTGTTTGCATTTTTCATGCTTTTTAAATAAAACGAACATTATAACGAAAATTCACGATAGGAGTGAGTGCGTTCAAAACAAACTTACAAATTTATACAATCTAAAAATTTCATTGAAAGTGTATTCTAATTAAATTTTTCAGCTGCTGGCAGCTTTTGTTTTTGACATTTAAACATACATAGTTTGAAAATGAACTCGTTTGAAAAATTCCTTGAACTTTGCAAACAATTTTTACCCGTTACCCCTTTCGTAGTACACTTTTTATCTTTTATACAAGCAGCTGACTGTCAACATGATTAAATGTGACAAAAATGTAGCAAAAAGGAGAGAAGAATGTGGTGTCATAAGGGCTTTAATATATTTTGTGTCGACTTTATATTTGATTCTATGTTTTAAAAGTATACCCGCTGCTGAATATGAATGTCGCTGAAAGCTGTTTACCAGCCATAAAAACATTAGACACACTAGAAAAAGAAAGGTATAAACGTACATACTACCTACCTACATAGGATAGACAATATAGACATCTAGTTTAAATCTCAGAAGTGTCAAGAAGAGTATCGTCCTTGTAATTGCGTCTTAAAGATTCAACTTAACTTTTGATTTACTTTGCTTTATACGCTATTCACATCGAAAACTCATCGATTCATTTACACCGAACACCAGCTAGTTTTCGTTTGACGTTTCAATCAGCTGTGAGACACTAGTCGTGAACTTCGGTGCAAACTACTTTGGTTACAAATTTCGATCCATTAATTAATTGTGGAATATGATTTTAAGTTGTGAATTGTGACATTTCTTCGGTAAGCTGTTCTGCTGAATTTGCTGAATATTGCAAAAGGTGTGTTAGTTTCAACAATCCAACGATTGGAGTAGTTTTCATGGGGTTTTCGTGGAAAACGACTCATTTTGAAAACTGAAAACAAAACTTCTGTTTTCGATGAAGTGTTTTCGCGAAAACCCGGTTTTCGGATCGCTGTGAATAGGATATTACCTAGAAAAATGTTCATGAAAACTTTAGGCCGAATAGAACTTTAAAAATTTGCCTATTATCGCAATGCCTCTATCGTTACATTAACCCCTTAAAAATGTGCTGCCAAGTTTAGTTTTAGTTTTTGTTTTAGTACTATCATTACAATTGCCTGAAGCCGGCAGCATGAGTAATAATTAAATAAATTGGAAATTCGTAGTGGGCTTATAAAGAATTAGGCGTATACAGTATACTAGTACTAGATTAATAGGAAATAATAATTATAGAAATAAATGCGTAACCCAACAAGACAAATTGACACAAAAGCTAACCCCCAACCACCAAGCTTTAAGAACGGTATACACCTGCAAACATAATATCCAAAATGGAACATTTTATTAAAAAAAAAAGTCAAAAAGTCAAATTAAAATATCGACAAATCATGAGAGGAGTGCGGACGAAGAGAGACAGTTCTTCAATTGCATTACTTTGCATGTGTATACCGAGCTTTACAAAAAATTTTACATTACTTTTTTAATGAATTTGGTTATATAGCATATCTTTTTCATAAAGTTTTGTTTTAGGTTATTTTAACGTTAAAAGAAAATGTAGCATAACATAGAGGTAAAGCTAAGTATGTGGTTATGGACTAAATACATACGTGTACATTATTTATTTATAAGAAGAGCATACAATTTCTCGTTCTTATTTTTGTTGGGGGTTTAGCTCACTTAGGTCTGGTTACAACTTGCTTGCTTTTTACAATAATGCTTTACAAACTATACACAATTCTTGTGAATATTTCTTTGTTTAAGTCGTTGAAGGTTTTTTGCTTTATTTATTTTTGTTTTTTTTTTTTGTGTATTTATTTGTTTTGTGCGCGGAAGCAGTAGATTTGTTCAATAGTAGTAGTGATAGTAGTAGAAGAATGGTTTATTTAACTGATTGATTTTTTTTTCTTTTTTTGTAATTATTTTGAAAATGTTTCTCGATTGGTGAATGATATACGATTGGCACTTTGCGATGCCTTACCCCTGTGCCGATGAGACTGGAATGCTGCCGTAATTGTAGTAGTAACATCTAGTTTGTTCACATATAAAATCTTTAACAGTTGAACAGTCCTCGGGCATCCATTTAAGTGTAGGTTGTTTCAAAATGACACAACCCTTTTCAGAACCGCTACTACTGTAATAGAATTAGAGTTTGAATACATAATGTGCGTGTATACATCAACTTGGGATGAATTTATTACCTATCGCGAGCTGTTCTCTGTGGTGAAGTGTTGCTGTTATGATCGACGGGATCCAAGAGGCCAGCTTGAATACCATCGACAGAGTTTTCGAAAAAGTCGAATGTTGCATTAAATGGTAGACCGGTGCTCATCCATAGGAACATGCCGGTACCCAATCTATTGCCAGATGTCCAGAAGTCGTAGTTGCCGTAGCCAGCGTTCCTAAGGTATGAGGTCATAGATTGTGCCTTTTCCTTTGTCTCGAAAGAAGCCAATTGTAGTCCCAACGAACGACAATACTGATAGGCGAGGAAATAATTTAACTCGGGCGAGTATGGATTCATTCGGCTAATGAAGTATTGTACTCCATCTAAATGGATTGTGGTAATGCGTTGGCCTGTGGAGAGGAGAAAGAAATCCTAATTAAAACATGTGATTACAAGTAAAAGTCGAAGATCATTATAGGTTCAGCATGGTTCCTATTTTAAGTCATGAGAAGAAGCAATGATATCATGGAGTCAATGACCGGATTCGAATGGGATTGTGTGTCGTTCATAGGGGTTTCAAACCTATTAATCACCTTGACGCAGAATCAGTAAAATTAATTAGCTTTTCTGAAATATAAAATGTTTTACTGTCATTGCACTTGGATGGGGGTGAAGCACCGGATTGTGTTCTCTAGGTGTTTTTTTTTTTCTCTTTTTTCGCCTTTTCTTCTTCTTTTATCCCACTTCCCACTATATATGTAGTTAGGAAGATGTATACCTAATTGATAATTAAAACGTTCTAAGAAGTCGTTTAGACTTTCGTGCGAATTTTGTTTTTCGATTGTGTGACTGGGTAAAAACGCTCAATTAGCACTGAATGACTTTCGAAGAAAAAAACATTAAAAAATAAATAGCAGGTCAACGAAATAAACGTATAATAGGATGATACGCTTTGCCAATTGTGTGTGCAGAACCGTCTCCTTGACTTTAGAGTACCCTATACAAGATTCTAATTATATGTGCCTAACAAAATAATAGATTTGATGACACAACTTTAGCAAATGTACGTATACTGTACACTGTACAGTGTACATTTGAGAAAAATAGTTGCCCTTTTAAAATATGGGTAGCTTTGTTTTCTTTGCAACACAACTATAAGACAAACAAATTGAGTAAGAACCGGGAACGTAAGCTTATTCCTAAGAGCTAAGACTACAAAATTTGTAGAATGCATATTTTTTGTTAAAGAATAAAACTCAGCACAACTTGTTTCGAAATTGTTTTCAATCCTTAGTTCATTCTATGTATCTCTACATTGTGATATTGTAGAAGCATCAATAGATCAAATGGTACTAAACACTATTACATTCGAGCTGCTTTATCCATGACAAATGGTCGACTTTCTGTTAATATCAAACACGACGAACTTAGCTAAAATGCTGTCAAAACCTACGAATATTCGTTCGTTTTTTTTTTTTATACTTCTTCCGGGAAAGGCGAACCTATAACGCTTCAACAGCGCCCCGAGATGTCTGCAGATGTATGTTTGCTCTGCACTTAAATTGCTGCAAATTGTAGTCTTCTGGAAATATATCCCCAGGAAGCGAGTTCCAAAGTTTGCTTGTCCTGTAACAGAAGGAGTTTTTGAAAGTTGATGTCCTCGCGGTTGTCAAGAAGTGTACTGTATGGTCATGAGCATTAGCAGCCTGCCTTGTTGGGCGCCCAAAAGTTGCATTTCGAGGGATAATGTCCTTGAGTTTGAGGTAGTTAGTCGTTCTCATAAGAATACACTTTAAGAGCTTCGTAGACCTGTTCTTAAAAGGTTATTAGTACAGATCTAGGGGTGGTCATAAGACTGAATGGTCCGTTGGTCCCAACCACTCCTAAGTTAACAGCGATTGTATCATAACCTATCGTTGATAAAAACCCAACAATATATTGACATATTGAATTGACAAACGTTAAAAAAAAGTAACGGAAAACTATATCAACAACAACAGAAAGTTATTATTTTCTGAATAAAAAGTGTTGGTTCTTTTGGAAGAGCAGCTGCGAGTCGACCAGAGAATTATAGAATTGCTTCGGCCGGAGTGCATACAAGAAAAAATAGACAAACTTTGCTAAAGAGATTGTCAAATATTAATAAGAAGCATTTGAGACTTGCTCAATACCTACTCCCTACGGACCGTGATTCCTAAACTGTATGGATTTCGTATGTTTATTGGCCCCTTTGCCTATCCTTTATCCCACAAAAACCCAAATTCCAACCTATGATTTTTTCCACTGCGCCACCTCTCGCGAACGTCTGACAAACATCCGAGAGTATAACTGTCTTAAAAGAGCTTCTCAATTAGCCGTTTGGAGTCGGCATAAAATTGTAGATCATTCGTTCCAAAAATGAAAAAACTCACACAAAACGACTGGTTGTGAGACCTAGGGTCCCTCCGGACCTGTTGCGCCAACTATTTACTTATTTTTTGCCTATCCTTTAAATCTTTTCAATTTAAATCAGCCCTATAGAACCGCTGATCTTAATTTATTCAGAAGTTCAGGTATTACTCATTTTTGAATCTAATTATACAAACCAGAGACAATTGTCTCTGATACAAACTACCTCATAGGCAAGTCCTCGGATGTAGTTCCGGGAAATTGGAACTACGCGTGTCAGCGTAGAAACTGTAGAAAAACTACTCAGAAGTCAGAAATAAAAAAAATGTATACATCACAGACCTGTCTCCATCACATAGACCGATGGAGTGCCTTTGGATGCAGGCACATTATGTAGGTACGCTGAGCACGAACATGACCGCCCACTATGATGAATAGAAGACTGACTACGAATGTTTTGTACCTGCCGGACCGGAACAGTCTAATGAATTAGAAAAACTAGCAATAGCGCAAATGTCATCCCTAACAATCTACGTGCCGGAAACGATCGTTGCATAATAATACGAATGAAACTCTTAAGGAATATTAACGGATGTTCATATGTAGGTACCTACTCGTCTACATGTATGGGAAGGCAACAGAAGAATGTTATTTTGCGCCAAATAGGAGTGAGTGACTCAATAAATCGGCTATAATGATTACGACACATATTATTGAAATTAACAGAACAATTACAATCAAATTGTGTATGCACGGTTGTAAAGAACGGTCAATCAACTTTTGCCGTAACCAAATTTATTTGCGCTAATAACAAATGGATATAGCCGCTCCCAACTGTTTATGCTGAATCCGTTGAAAGTAAGGTTAATTTGAATAAAATCGATTGTCTTGTATGGTGTATGAAACAAATTAAGTTTACGGGCTTTTCACAACCATTCCCTTTGTAATAGTTATTCTTATTTTTGCCAAATTGGAACTCCTAAATTGAAAAGATGTTTTGAGGCAGTTATACTGTCATCAGAAGTTGACAGAAATGTCAGTGGAACTGCTTCGATTTTCATCTGGATTCACACTCAATTTTAGCAATAATTATCGCCTTTGAATGCCTTTGTTCTTTTCAAGCATTTTTTAAAAAAATCATTTTCATCTTATCTCCTAAATTTATACGATTATTGCAATTCAGTTGAATATATAAAAAAACAAATGGCTATCGCCGTAACTTTGGATTTCGCTCCATAGTCAAACGCGCTGCTATTTAAGATTTTTTATCAAAAAATAAATACATAAATCGGTTCGCATTTAATTCAATATTTCATGATATTCGAAAACACATTTTTCACGTCAGACTTTTATTTTCTAGGAAATATTCCATGTGAGTCTGAGTGTGATTAAAGTGAACGTTTTTCGGTCATTATTATTAATTCTTTAATTATTAAGTAATTTAATTACAATAACAATAAAAATATTATTGCACTATCTACCTACCGGGGCTATCAGCCAGGCATTTTTAATATACCTAACCAAAGAATTCATGAACATGCCCAACATTAATTTGTTTGAATTGGAACGTATTTCTGAAAAGTACAACGAAACAATTTGACAAATGAAAAAGCAAAATTACCGTATTGCAGAACAAAAAAGTTAAAATTATCCCACCTTGTCAAACGTCACTAGGAAGTGCGCTGCTTCCACTTTTCTTTTTGTATACCTAAACCTAATTACTATGTCTTCAGTAAATACTTTCTTATGATGTTGATCGCGTGCTTGCATTAGTATTTTGTTCTCTCTTCTTTAACAGGCATTCTTTGTTGTCACGGTCAATGATTTATATCTTAGGCGTTTTACAGCGGGTCTCGTTTCCGTTGTTGCCCTAACGACAAACATGAAATGTGCGCACAAATAGGTTTACATTCAGAACCTAAAGAACTTATCATTACTGTCATTGTCATCACTCATCATCGTTACATTGTTTGTCGACATCGTTGATTAGGGTGAGCAAATATAATTTTCTTGCTTTTTTAGTTCAGAGCAGAACCTTAACTGTTATAAAAAAGTTTGTGTTTCTTTCTTAGTTCAGACACATCAGAGCTCGAATTTGTGTTTCATTTTTAGTTTAGTGCATTAGAGCGCGCTCTATGAGCTCGGAATAAATTGACAGAGTAGGCTGAGTAAAAAGCTGATGACACATAATACACACTTCCAGTCACATTTGACAGAACAAAAAAACAGGAAAAACAGATAACCATCTAAGCACGCTTCGTTCAGAACTCGCTCATAATGCTCGAGCTCAGTTCAGTGTTCAGCTTTAAAAAAGAAAAACGTCTATTGTAAGGATTAAAGTTCCGTACAGAGTCGTAGGGATGGATGATAGTTGAAGATTGAAGAGCAACATAACAAATAAACTTGTTGGATCTATTGATTCGCCATTTTACATTTTCGCTTTGGCAGTAGTTGAAAATTATATTTCAAATATCTTCAACGATCAACGGGCGTTTTGCTTTCGGATATTTGAAAGAAAATCTGGTCCGTGCTCATTTATATACCTTCACTAATGTCGCTTTCCATTGGCTGTTTTGCTCTCGAAATCAGCTGGCTGTCAGATTTCATGTTCTATTTGCCGCAAAAAAAAAGTCAAAGCTATTTTGCGAATCTTGATTCCTGAGCAAGACTAACACCTACTTACATTTAACTTTAAAGTGTTTTATTAATTACGTTTTTAGACGACAAGTCAGTGAAAAACAGAAAAATTTACATTTGGCCGCTGCAATTGATATGAACATAAATTTAATGGATTTTTATAAACACGAATTACAATTTAAGAACAGCTGACTTTCAAAAGAAGCACCACCTCAAATGCAAAGAAAGAAAAATCTCGTTTTATGTTCCATTGGGCATGAAAAAATCTGAAAACGACATAAAAAAATCTGAGAAATTGCCTTCAATTAGGAATTAGTGAATGACGTTTGGCTTCTCTCAACCAGCTGTCAATTTTAACTCTATCATTAGTAACAGAAATTGTCCCAGATTCCAAAAAGGTAGGTACTAAATATGCAACAATTATTCTCAAAGTTAATCTTGGAACACAGCCAATAAAGCGATCTGTGAGAACAGTTTGATGCAGTTAAAACCCAAGCAATTACGTACTCGTACAATTTGCGAACTAAGAAATGTAATTCGATCTTCTATGCATCTGATTGCATTCAATGAAATTATTTGCATTAATTTTACGTACCAACATCTTAAAGCGAATTCCCTTTCAAATGTTATCTAATTTTTCCACTTCCAGTTTAGGTTCTAGACTCGGTATATGCCATTATTCTCGTATGCATTTTTGTCTAAATTTGAATAGCTTCAATGAATATAAATGACGTACCTAAGTAAAGATTTATCAAATGATATGCAAGACCAAGAATGCGCATGTCATTTGAGTTCGTTCACGCTGCGGGTCAAATGTCAAGATTGTCTTATGCACTACAAAACAGGACACATTTTCATCGAATTTGTGTACGAAGCACTGATTACTAATTCGAAAGCATAGATTGTGTAGTCTATCTCTGTAACTTTAGGCATCACGACTTGGAACATTCCACAAAAAATCCCTATGAGATGCGCTCAGTTTGTGTGGAGGTAGAGCTAATCATTTATCACGTTTTAAGGTGTGTTTGTGTAGGTATGCTGTGTATACGGTCGAACATTAAAATGCAAATATCAATGAATGTAAATGACATTTTGAGACAAACGAACGAACCAAAAAGGGTTACAATCATTTGATTACTGTAACATGACTGCCGGCAGTTAGTGACTGTGAAAGCAATATTTCAATCTTTACAGTAAGGAATTCCGAAGGTGAAATTAATGATTTAAATTTAGTTCTTTTACCGCCCTATCGTAATATAGTCAGGCTATCAATTCGGATTGTGTATCGAAAGAGGGGACATTGAAAATTTAAGGAATGTATACGATATATTCTTAATAACTGTAAGCCTTTCGTTATGTCGTCTTTGTATTTTTAATTCGTATATTTAACTCCCGAAACAAATTCGAATTTTGCGCCATTTAATAGTAGGGACACTGATGTTAAGGGGAAAATAAGATAACAATGTGACAGCTGACAGTTCAGGGTTAGTAAAAATGGTGCGCTATACGAAAGAACAACGCATTTTTATTGTTGAACAATATTTTAAAAATAATGAAGATTTGTCAGCTACAGTCCGCAATTATCGTACAAAATATGGCCGTCATTTTCATCTTGTAGGCTTCGTTAATCGTCAAAATTCTCGCATTTGGGGTTCAGAAAACCCACGATTAATTGGTGAGAAACAAATGCATCCACAAGCCACAACGCATGACTGGTTGCTGTGGATTTTGGAGGCATTGGGTCGTATGAATTAAGCGAAGCAATTGCTTTTACTCTGAGAAATGTCAAAGTCGAAGCATTTGCTACGTTTCGTATGAATAAAAACCAATTTGAGTTAGTTCCAACTTTTGACATGTTAAAATTCAAATTTACTGGTCAGGTTTGCAAGAATTTGCAAGGCAAACTAGGTTTTTATTCATACCGATTCAAAGCAATTGCTAAGGGCTTTTACTTCGCTAAAACCGTTTACTCAAAGCAAATGCTAGGTTTTATTCATACGACCCATTATCGGACCATTCTTCTTCGAAAATGCGGCTGGTCAGGCAGTAACAATTAATGGTGTTCGTTATCGTCACATGATAACCCAGTTTTTAGTACTTGTAATACATGATATGGATGTGACCAGCATGTGGTTTCAACAAGGCGGTTCCACATGCCATACATAATCGTGTAATCGGCCGTTTTTGCAATCAGAATTAGACATCCAGATCTTGCGATTTAACGCCATTTAACGCTGTTTTGAAGTCAAAGGTCTATGCAAATAAGCCCACGACCACCAACGCCTTTAAACAAGAAATTGGGAGATTTATTAATGAAGTTCAGCCACATTTATACGAAAGGTTCATAGACTATTTTAATAAAAGAGTAATTGTAATTGTCAGCAAAGCCGTGAAGGCCATTTGTTCGACGTACTATTCCATATACATAACCCCAATCTGTATACTCTATGAATCAATACAAAATTCAAGCTTTCTAATTAAAATTTTGTATTTTCTATCAAAATTACATTTTGCGTGAATTGTTGGACACCCTTTTTATTCGGATATTGGATGTTTGTCAAACTTTTGGGAGAGGTTGCACAGTTAAAAAAACAAGCAATTAGCCACTGCGCATGCGCACCAAATCACGTACTCAACAAAAACCTTTATTTAAAAAAACAAAAAGTCCGAGTGACTGTAAAAAAGATTAAAATACGACACTTTCAGTATAACTAATTGACAATCGGAGAATACCTACACAATCTGAAAAAAATATGCGCAGAAAGTGTTGTATTTTAATCTTTTTTACAATCAGTCGGTTTTTTTTTCCTTTTTTTAATTAACTTTTTTATATATTTATATTAGCCTAAGATACTCCGGGAAAGAACACCAATTGAATGACACCTCAATCTTAAAAATCGGTCAAGCCGTTTGGGCTACAGGACGTCACGTAAGAACATACATAGGATACGCGCGAAACACATAACCCTCCCTCTGTCCAGTCGGATAAAAAGGAAAAAGGAAGAAACGATGGTTTCCTCCGATATTTATATTGACAGTAGTTGCATTTTCGTGTTTTCAACACTGAATTTGTGTGTATTTGCTGCACCTAGTATAAAGTGGATTCAGAACTCTGAACAAAGAACTCTGTCAACAAAAGTTAGTAGTAGGCAGTATTTCCTTTTTTGCTCGGAATCCACTCTAAATTTGTATTTCAAATTCTGTTCACTGATCTACTCTGACTCTGAACGAGAAAAAAGTCCATTACATTCAACTTTCAAGCAGTTATTTCCCATAAACAAAAAAGCACAACTCAAAACTAATGTAATAGAAACTTACCTAAAACAGAAGTCAGTGAGCCAAATTTGATCATTTCGATCTAAAGGTGGATCATCAACAATGTATGTAAAATGTGCCCATCAACAAGTACATCCATTTGCACAAATGGGCACAATGTTCTTAGCTAATGTTTTGTTTAACGATTACCCTTAAATGAAATTGCCGACTTGGCATTGTCAGTGTTCGGAATGTCTTTCTTCTACTGCACTTAAACCTTACTAGTACAATTTAAGTACGATTTTAAATGTACTCGCATACATCCGATATGTGAGACGTGACTGCACATTGCAACGTATGCCATTATCCCAATGCGGTCACCCGATCACTCGATCGTGGATCTTTCTTACCCACCCGTTCAGTAATGCGGTAATCCGGTCCCTGAACTTCCACAATCCTCATCCCATAAAAAAAAGTACCAGAAAGAACACAAACGACTAAGGAACAAGCCAACACAAAAAATAACAACTCACGCCTCACGTATAGTGAATGCAAACACATTCAAACTAATCTATTCTGCTTCATCGGCAGTTTCTTTCCAGCGCTAATGGAGGTTATTATTTTTGTTTGTTCCTAGTTTGAGGGAACTAATAATTATGCTTATTGTTGAGATTCAGGATAACAAAAATGATTAATAGCATGCAATCATTGTTGATGAAGCGCATCAATTGACAAAAGAAATTTCATTCAAATTAGTTAAATATAATGACAGCATGGAAATTCAAAAGTAGGTGGAGGTAGCTTGTCAAATTCTAAGTAAACATGGTTGCAATCTTTTTATTAAGAAAATTATATATCCTATTCATTTTGTGGTGAGAATCTTCTGCGGCGTTTTTTATTAAAAGTCTATACAATCGCCCACAAAAGTTCAGAACTTCTTTAAAATGTATTTGATGAAAGTTGCATTAAGGGTCAAGCCTTCAGAATACGTCGTGTCCGTTGTGGTTTGTAATGTAAGTGAACATTTTGAATTTATCGAACGGAAGTAAGAGTCGCATATCCGTTGCACGAATAACGCCCCAGGTGGCATGTCTGTGATTGAATTGTCATCGCTTCAAAGTGCTTACTGCTTAATCTAATTTCATATTCAGCGTATGACATTAACTCGCATTCTCTTAACATTTTAAGCAATGAATATGATGCTATGTCTTAATTTGTTAAAACTGTCAACGAATTCAGTTGACACAAAAGTAGAAAGTAAACAAATTTGAACTGTCGTATCGCTTCCATAAATTAACTGTCAGTTGTATACGTTGTCGTAACGATCAAAACGCATTCTATGGATTGGCAGAGGAGTGAGAGAAGTCATCGTGTATGCTGTCATTTTAAATTAAGTTTCTGCAGCCAATACGAGTACGAGTATGTACCGTTTTTAGGACCAAAATCAATTTATTTTCAACCAATGATATGTCAGGCAATCCTTCTAAAATATATCACACTCTTACGTGTTAAAAATCGGTGGCATGGAATTGCACTTTACTCCCAAAAGCTAAAACTTATTGTTTCCATTACTTTATAGTTTTTTGTCTCAATAGGAGTTTAATCATCTGTCAAAATGTATAAAGTTCTTTTAAGTTCTACTGATGCGATTATTTGCTACCAGTCTTTTGACTTCATTTTTTAAACCGTAAATGTCGTTATAAAAAAAAAAACAGTTTTGGTTAATCAGTTATTAGTCAGAAAACAGAAATGTATTACCAACTAACCAACAATTAATTATTGCTAATTTTTCTTTAAGGTCATTGGCAGCTTGTCATACATATAGTTTGGTGAAGTTAATTTGAATCTCATTTAAGCCTTCCCGCTCCTCTTCTTTTAAGGTTTTAGAAAAACGTTGCAGAGCCTTACTGTAAGCCCCGCGAAAGCAAAGTAAAGGAATATCACGAACTTCTTGACTAGATTCGTGGACTGCCCTTTCACAGACGTCAACTGAAACAGCTGTTCATTTGACCGATTCAAGCCAATCAAAACTGATATACATCTATAGACAGCTGTCAGACTTACAAAATTGGATACTTGGACGTTCCCGATTCGTTTTGTAGTTGCAATCGCAAGCTATTTTGATTGAAATCATTCTTAGATTTTATCAATTCAGTTAGTGATTCCTTAAATGTTAGCACAAAATCAACAGCTTCTTTATTTATTGTAAAACGCTCTACGAAACTAGAGACTATGGCTGTACGTCTTACATTCGAGACTCTACGAAATGCTATATGTCAAAAAGCATGAATAACAACTGTGAACAGATTTATTCGATTTCGATTTCCAAAGGAAATGTCGGCACATATTGGCGCAGTAACTTTGTGGTTAGTGTGTTGGACTACTAAGCAAGGGGTCGATCCCGAAAAAAAAAAAAAAAATTTTTCAACTTAACGTTTTTTTTCCACTGCGCCACCTCTCTCGATCGCCTGACAAACATCCGAGAGTATAACTGTCATAAAAGAACATTCCAATTAGCCATTCGGGCTTGGCATAAAATTGTAGATCCCTTCCATTCGTCCCAAAAATAAAAAAAACTCACACAAAAACAGTCCCTACGGACCTGTTGCGCCATAAATTTATTTATTGTTAAACGAAATGTCGAAACATGTGTAAACGACTGAACGGAATACAGTGGCGTGAATTATTGTTTAACATTTTTCATATCACTGAGCCAAACAATATTAAGCTAGGAATGATTCCTAAGGTCCGGAACAAATGTTTGACTAATTCTGCCCAAAATTTGTTAAAATTTACCGTCCACCGATATAAAAACGTTGTTTAAAATTATTTCGGGTGTGGGGCAAAACTTTTTTTTTGTAAACACACGAAGATTTGTGCTAAATTGAGAAGCAGTTGTACTTTTCAATGTTTGCCAGACGTTCGCAGGTGGAACACAAGTAACAATTCATTTGAAACGACTCACGCCCGACGTGCTTCTGGAACAGTTACACTAAAGTCTGTCGGCCACTCCGTAATGTTATAGCTTGTAGGCAAGTAACGAATAATCGGCCAAAGTTGGGGTCTCAGTGTTGTCTCTGTCTGTAACTTCACTGGGCCTTACTAATAATCATTTTTAACCTTCGTTCGGAACGGAATTTTCTCCGATTTGTACGAAATCGCAGAAATTTCATTCGAGATCGAGATATCCATTCCAATATAACTTTAACTTTCGGAAAAATTATTTTATAGCGGACCTTGTCGCATTGCGTCGAACCGCGTTATAACACTTATTTTTGACAGGTACACGGCATATTCTTTTCCGAGGCAATATACTCGTATATGCTTCATTTATTTTGTTCCGATACGGATACTTCGAACGCAATTTGAGTTTCGATCAGATTTCCGAACGGATAACTCGATAGGGGTGTATATGTATATTTTGTAGGTCACTATATGCAATTTAGTATGGAAAATTTTACCATTGTGAGTTCGGAGAATTTAGCCGCGACACTAAAAATGACTATATTAACACGGACTATCTTATTCGAATTAATACTGACTACTATCCTTTTCACACCGCAGCAAAAACCGTGTTTTCGTCGAAATTTCGAAATTGCATTCACACCGAACAAGTAACCAGTTTTCGTTTGACGTTTCAATCAGCTGTGAGACACTAGTGAAACTTATGTGTAAACTATTTTGTTTACCAATTTCGATCGCATTAATTAAGAAATAAAACGAATTCAGAGTACTTAAAAATAATATTAGCTAATCAATTAGCGTGGAAAATGATTTTAAGTTCTGAGTTGTGACATTTGTTTGGTCAGCTGCTCTGTTGAATGTTGCAAAAGGTGTGTTTGTTTCAACAACGCAACGATTGGAAAACGTTTTTGTGGTGTTTTCGTGGAAAACGACTTTAAACGACTCGTTTTGAAAACAGAAATATGTATGGGAAAACTTCTGTTTTCGATGAAGTTTTTGAGTGTTTTCGCGAAAACCAGGGCACTCATTCCGTATGTCGATTATCGCCAGACGATAGCGTTTCGACGATAGCTTTGCTGCACGTAACTTTAATAATCGTTTATCGTCCAGACGATATCGTTTTGACGGTTGAACATTTGCTTCACGTAAGTCAATAATCGTCGAAACGCTATCGCCCAGACGATACAATTTGAGCGATACCTAATGAGGTGTCGTTTTGCATTGATTTGTGTGTTTTGCAATCAGCTTAAGACTTTTTATCGAATTTCAAGAAGAATAATAGACTTTAGATATTTTTAAAATACATACTACTACCAAATATATAAATACCTACCTTTTAAACTTATTTTGTATGAAGCTCATGCAAAAGCAAGAAATATTGTAGAAAGGTGTATTGGTGTTTACTGTTTCCAAAGGTACAAAACGTAAATCATTTCATATGGCATTAAATTACATATTGTCATAATCCTCAGGTCGATGTGGAGTTCTGCTTGAAAAAATAAAAAGTATAGCTACGAACCCAGAAAAATTGCGATTTTTGCAAATGTTTGTTCTGCCCTCCATAACAGCAATCGAACAATACGAAGATTTGGCAAGTGCAATTTTAAACGACTCGCAAGCTCTAATTGTAAGTGGGAATAACCGGATGAGACAGTTGGCTTCAAAAATGAGGGATGAAATAAAAAAGTCGCTTTAACTTTAATTATTTTATTGATGTTATATTTTCCTTGGTAGCTGTTTGGCTTATTACCCTTGGCCAAGACCGGATGGTCATTCATGAAAGCTATTAAAATTGCCATATGCATTTGTGAAATACATTTCTTCGGTATTATTTGTGAATTTTAATAAACTAAGGTATAATTTAATACACTTTGCAGTTTTCAAATTTTCCGGCATCAAACACAAAATGATTGAAAAAAAGTCATTTCTGACATTTTAAACGACATCTGATTGGAATTTTCACTATAGTTTGAAAGTCTCTGAAGGACACTCAGTGCTTTCAATGCTCTCTCTCGTTGTATACAAAAAAACGATAGACGAGACGATAGTGATAGAGTTACGGAAAGCAAATTGATGACGAGATCGTTGACTACTATCGCGCAAACGATTATCGTTCTCAGAGTTACGGAATGAGTGCCCAGGTTTTCGGCTCGGTGTGAATCACACTATTATATAAAGAGGTAATGTTTGTTTGGGGAAGGTAATCTCCGGAACTACCGAACCGATTTCAAAAATTCTTTTACTAATAGAAAGCTACGGGATAGAGTATTGCGATAGGCTACTTATTTTTTAATTTTTCCATTTTAGATTTTTTTGATTTTCTGCACTATTTATTTTGACTTTTCTATATCAAAAATTAATTAGAAAACTACGTACGAGTTGCGAATTGTGCGAATTTTTTTTTTTTTCAAAAAGTAGATTGATAAAATCGAGATAAATTTATTGTAGGTAATATACGTTGGTCAACAGTGATGGTTTGTTTTTGATTTTGTGCATCGCTCCAACAGTTTCATTTCTTTTATACAGTTGATAAGGTAAAAATTAAATGTAAAAAGTTTAAACGCGGACAAAATAGTTATCGAAAAACAAATTTTAGTGATTTTGAAAAAATACCAAGACGAATGCGCACAAATATTGGCCGACAAAAAAGGCAAACAAGTCAGCAACAAATATCAACGAAGACAAACTACAGAAGAAAAGTGGGACATCGCATGGCATAAGACCAGATCAACAGTCAAGAAAATTGAGAGTGCAAGTAATGAGAACTGCGTCAAATCCTACTGCTGCTGGGATGGGACATGGGAACAAGTTCAAATCGGAGTGGCAAGATGCGCGTCGTTGGTGGCATTCGAACGACTGGCATTTCAGTAGAACGAACAGAAAACTATGTCGGTGATGCGATTTTCGATATTGGAGCGATCACTATAATTGTGTGCCACCATTAAAACGCTCTAAAAAACTGCTGTGCGAGTGACAAAGTGAAATTAGCACCTGCAGAACCATTTGAATCGGAGGATTTTCTAAAGAACATTTGAAAGTAGATACTACTGTTTTCGTATGACTTCATTGGGAACAAAAATCATTCAAAAAACTGGGTTCTTGCCGACTGGCATGGCAATATTTTCTCTTATACATCATGCAAACACACATTTTCTAACAATGGCACGGGATTCTACGCCGCAAAATTCGGATTAACAGATTTAAGGCCAAATTTACCATTGGATAGATGCCTTCTTGCCAGTAAATGGGGACGTACAGCAATATTCGCAGGTGTACTTCATTCTGTCGGGGGATGATCAAGTCGATAGCCTGTACAGAGGGAAAACAGGAGTGACAAAAAACGTCATTCGACAATTGCAACCATTATAAATGCAATCAACGCTTTCATTACAATATTTAAAACGGCGATGGAGAAAATGAACTTAGAAGATCGCAGATAATAGAACCGCACTTTGGAAAAAATAGAATGGATAGGAAACGGGTAGTGTCACTTCCAATACCTACAAGAAAAATTATTTAAAATTTTTAATTTTTTAATTCGGATGTTCCGGACTTACCGCTTCACAATTTGAAATTAAAAATCGGCTCAATTATCATTTTGTTGAGCAACCTTAATGCACCGAAACTTTGAATCGGATCGCGTTTGATATGATTGTGAATAATCTCAAATCAAATGTCATGCAAGAACGATTTTGAGTTTAAAAGGCAAACATTGTCATATCGCGGATTCCACTTACTCAGAACGATTTGGCATTTAAGCGTTGATTACATTTATGAATTTGAGCGGAACGGAGTTCGCCGGGTCAGCTAGTAGCTTATAACGCTGTTTTCTTTTCTTCTGGATAACTTCTTTTTTAAATACTGGTCCCTACATAAGCCATGACCGAAAGTAACTATTGCGTGGCACGATTATAAGATGAAGCAGTTCAAAGCACGTCGAAATGATGTTTCTAGAGCGTTACAAATCCAGCTTAAAGCTGAGTCGTGTTGGTTTTAAAAATATGTTCAAAAGCACCAGGTTTTTGAGCGCTGTTTTGCAGGTCTAGGAGAATTTATTCTCACTACAACAGGGCACAAATATTCTCCCCCATCAAGACCTACTCCGAGTCAATTTCAAGTTTGCCGTTGAACTCTTTTGTTTTGCGTTGTGAAAAATATTCATTTCGTTTCAACGTCTATCGCAAATTTATTTATACTCTACGACTGCCCTCCTTTGGATCAGGGTGCCCATAAAATCAATTCAACAGAACAAAAGACAATCAATCATTGGCCAGCGGTAATAACTGATTCTTATTTTTATTTTCGTCTTTTCCAAAGGAGTCGGTTCTACATTTAATTGACATGGATGAGTATCCCGCTGACTACAACTATACAGAACACTCATAAAATCACGGTTCATATAAATGCAACATTAATTCAACGGTTGGTTAGTCAACAACAAATAAAAAAAACACATATCAGCATTGTAAATCAAGTTATGAAAAACTCGTTCCACTATAGGTAGGTACGAGTGCCTACCACCGCCAAAAGAATACGAATCAAGTTGATGCGGCAAGTTATTATTTTTCTTTTGCTTTTTTTGCAGCGTCCAATATTTCAAAATTGCAATTTCACGATTTTCTATTTTATCTTAAATCTGGCAGCCATGTTGAAGAGGCTTATCCTCAGCCTCGGTCTCTCACCCTCGCCGACTAACCCAATCAACCGCCGCGCCGATGCAAGTGTGCATGGTATGTGTGTAGTCATAACAGCAATCAATTACAAAAATTTGCAAAAACTGATCTGGGATATTTTAAGATCCTCTTGCACAGGGATTGGATGGACGTCTTTTTATGGCCATGTGTAACAGAATGCGATTATAGGAGTAAATATGTATAATTGGAGGCATTGGAGCTTACCCGGGTTTATATGATGTATACCGTAGACGTCTTATTGAAGTGGATGTTCTTATATAGGTGTGTGGACGAAGGATGCGGAGATTATTTTTAGCTTGCAACAATACCGACTTTGGGCTCAAGTTATTTTTAGTGAGAAGGTGGTGGGGGGCCAGACAGCCATACAGCCGGACAGCCAGACTCAAAAAAGGTCAGTAGCTGATATTGAGCCAATTCAGTATCCGTCGAGGTATCCGTTCGGAACAAATTCCGTTACGAGAGTCAAATCCGATCCAAATCCGATCGGAACTCAAATTGCGTTGCGTTTCGGAATAAAATAAATGAAGCATGTAAACGCGTTCATTGCACAATGAAATATTCAGCAGCAATTAGTTGTCGGAGAGCTTCGGAAAAAAGATGCCATGTAGCTGTCAAAAGTGGTATATAATTTCACGCAATGCGACAAGGTACGCTATATGTCATCGGAGAATTTTTGCGAAAGTTCTATCGGCATGGACATCTACAATGGAATTCCTCCGATTTCGTACAAATGGGAGAAAATTCCGTTGCGAACGGATACCTCGATATGGGTGAATAACTTCTGCGGGACGTTCCTTTATCTAACCAAGGATATAAGTGAAACCGTTTCATTTTGCATATATTGCGCCTAACCACGTGCAATTTTGGGAATAGGCAATGCGCAGACTTAAGTCATTTTGTATGCTGGATGGTTACTCCTTTCTTGTCCCCATTTGATTTAAAATTGCGAGAAAAATAATTGCAAAACGAATGAGTATTTTAGTCTACTTTCTTTGTTTCTTTTTCGAAACAGCTAAAAGTAAAAATAAATACAAAGGCATTGCACACATTTTGGAGGAACGCGATTTGGTTGCTTAAACAGCGTTGATGTGTTCATTTCCACTAGGGAGATACGTGAACGGACGTTTCATAGCCTGCTGCATATTTATAAGGAAACAACAATTTTAATTTATTCAATTAGCGTGCCTGCCTGCCCAATTTCTTAGGATCGGATTCGTTTGATGCCGTCTGCACAACACTCTTTTGTGGTCCCATTTCATTAGCACACTTTTCAAATTTCAAATGTCAACGGACATTCTACAACCAATTCAAAAATAAAAAGAGCGGGACATGAAATATAATGTGAATGTAATACTTTTGAGTGAAACAATTACCTGATGCACATGCCAAAACGGCCAGGACGCAGAATAATGAAATTTTAATCATCTTGTGTATCTTGAGTTAAATTTTATGCACTTGTCTTGCTCACGATTTTACGTTTATTTTTTTTTATTTATATTTTAATTGTAATTTTGTTTTTATCGAAACCGGCTTAAAAAGGACTATATCACTTGGAAGTTGGAACTCTATTCGACTGGAAGCGGCAAATTTATAGGAAAAAATATAGAAATTCCTAGGCAAAGACTTGGATGGCACTTTCTTCACCAATGGGTTCATAGACTGTACTGACCAGTATAATCCGAATCAGTGTACTTTTGCCCTTAGCCGACAAACAAAACAACCAATAACCAACAACCAAGAACAAGAAGAAGAAGCAACAAACATGTATACCTGTTACCATCGTATCCTAATGTAACCATGCACAGAGCCCCACAGTGGTGTATATCATCAGTATGCATGTTGTACATGCATATTACCTCTTTTTTTCCGTCTCTCTTTTTATATAAAAATAAAGGGAAAAAATGATAAAGATTTTTATACACGCATATGTATGGGGAATATTTATTTTCTTATTTATGTTTATGTATAAAAGTCAAGTTCAGTATAGCGAAATAACGAAAATAAATTCTTAAGCCATATTCTGGGTCTTAGCTTAAAAGGAAATCCCCCACCACATTTCCCGAATTGATGATGGCGGGCGATGATGATGATGATGATGATGGTGATGGTGATGGTGATGGTACATAGGTATGTACCAAATAAGCCTTATGATGAACGTGAGGAATCGGCAGACACGTTCCACCACTTTACCACTAGTCTCTTTTAGGTGTTTTTATTTCAAGTTTCCGTTTCGTATGTATAAGCATTTGAAAATTTTCTTATATGTATCAAGTCTACATACCGTAGGTTTTTGCTCTTGGCGTTTGTGGACTTCTTTGTGCTGTTGCTTCTTTGTTTGTTTCCTTTGATTTTATTTTTGCAAACAAAAATAGAAGGAAAGAAGCAACAAATTGTTGCTATAATAGTCTGATAGTGGTAAATGTTCTTTCTTCTTCTTGTGGGTGTACTTTTAGAACCGTCTTCGAGAGTTGGCGCATTGATTGCTAAAAAAACAAAAAAAAAAAAAAAAAAAAAAAAGGGGGAGGAAAAAAAGTTCCACTGGAAGTCGAGGTAACTTGAGGATCTATTTTAAAAATAGCCACAGAGGTTAAGAAATCAGAGGAACTTTGATAAATATGAAGAATATACGTAAATGGGGATCTTGGCGTTTTGTCTGGTTAAATGAGATGGGATAGCTGCCGGGGGAATATATCGTACTAGGAGATTTGTTTGGCTTTGCCCGTGATACCCGTACATTTCTGACAGCCGATCTACTGCTGTGAAAAGTCAATTAGTGGCTATATTGTGTAGAAGTTTCTAATTGGCCCGCTCATTTTTAAACACATTTTTTTAATTATATAGGTAACACTATGTTTTGGTACAAGAAATGTAGAAGGGGACTTTTGCAAGCTGAATCCGGGTTCATAAATGGAAATGTCCTATCAGCAATTCGTTAAAAAGCTAATTGGGGTCGGCTGAGTTCAGATCTCCGTTGTTTTTGCCGCAAAATGATGCATCGCCACGCAGGATTTAACGTGGTTTGGCGCCACTTTTAAAATGGAATGCGAAATGTAGTAGAATGTAGAGAGCTTATTTGGTATGGATTCTCTAATAGAAAAGTGTCAATTTAATAAATTTTGAGGCTGTTCGCGATACAAATAATAATATTTAGTGCCCAGGATGGTGCAGGGAAATAAATTCACGGGCAATAACTTCACATGGGAAAGAACTTCATCTCGAGTGGGAAATAAATTCACTTTTTTTATGTGAAGTTATTTCCCAATGAAAGTGAGAAATAATTCCTCTTAGCATGCGACGACATATATGTAAGCCTACAATTCATAAACAGTGGAAAACGTATGGAAGGGGGCTTGGAGTCTCTGTTTATTGGTGGGAGTAGTTGCGA
Organism: Cheilosia urbana; assembly: GCA_946477585.1. Classification (NCBI taxonomy): domain Eukaryota; kingdom Metazoa; phylum Arthropoda; class Insecta; order Diptera; family Syrphidae; genus Cheilosia; species Cheilosia urbana. The sequence goes on from OX297854.1 coordinate 143,783,993, forward strand.
GTTTGGGTGTATGCAAAGTTTATTAAATTAGCTAAACTACTTATAAATAATTTGAATTTGTTTTCCAGTTAGAATCAACAAATTCTCAAATTGTAGGTGGGAAATAATTTCACAAAATTGGTGGTGATGTTGTTGCCCACTTCAAGTGGGAAATAACTCCACATAAAAAAAGTGAAATTACTCCCCACTCAAAGTGAAGTTATTTCCCATATGAAGTTATTGCAGGATAAATTTCACGAACTCACAATTAAAATTACCATTTAGGATCTACAAAATATTTGGTCTGAAGGTTGAAAATGACAGTAAGGCGCAAAGTCTAAAAATGTCAAAGCAACTTTGTCTCTGTAGGTGGACCGAGCAAGAAGTTAATATAAATAGAAGAGTAGGTATACGACATTTGGTCAAAACAAGTTCGTTACAATCGTGATTGGATGACACCACCAACCTATAATAGAGAGTTGAAGGAAAGACCAGTCTAGGTGATGAAACTTCATGAAGCTCGAAAAACGGTTTCATTAAGGACGCTTTGCAAAGGTAAAGGCGAACTTCCCAAGCCCTCAGCGTGTAATGAGCTGTATTTTGAGGTCGGAAGACAACTGGATGGAGATGGAGATGTGTTCCCTTACAACGAGTGTATACTCTAAGAGCTTATAACACTGGAAGTTTTAAGAAGAATAGATAGACCCAGAGACCCATTATAGTATGAGTTGCTTATCTGCCCTGCGACGTATTACCTATAACGGCAGTACCACGGAGAGTGGTTAGGTTAGGTTGAAGTCGCTGTAGGCTAGTCGACACACTTATACCGTTATAAGGTTGTGAAGTAGCTTTGAGGCTGCATCAGAATTTGCCGTTTGTCTGCTGAAGATGTCAATGGGTGCCAGATGAAACAGGATGTCAAGTGCAGCGGAGGGGAGAGTTGTTGAAGGGTGTGGATTTGTAGGTACGTATTCCAATATTCGGGTTTGCGAATCCTGCATGTTGGTCGCATGGACGGACTACCGAATCTTTATAACATTATCACATCCATTGCCATACGTAAAACGAAACCGTAAACATTTTCTTTTGATTTTTTTTTAACACATAAACCTAATGGATGAACTTAATCTTGGTCTTCAAATGATCTTTCAATTTTCTAGAAAACAATATTATTTATTTTTCCGTACGAAAAACTTTTTCCGATCAACGTTCATTCCACGAAAAAAAAAAAAAAAAAAAAAAAAACAAATCATTCCACTAAAATATTTCATTTCTTTACTGTTCCATCTGTCAGGAATTTTGTTTTGATGGAATTCAATCAGTGGTGGTTGGTTTATTGTAATTGCATTTGTAGGGAAACATTTTTCTCGCAGATTTTTTGCTATGACCGCCTAAACGTAAAAAAACTCATTTTTATACTGTTCCATCTTTTTCGGTTGCGTTTTACGAATGAATGACTGTAATTGAGGCCTAAAAGAAACAGATACATTTGCAACGGAAACAGAATCAGGAACAGAACTCTTTTTTCAGCGACAGAATCTAGCGACAGATAAATGGCTGTTTGACGGCAGAACATAAACAAGTCTATATTGATTGTTGCCAATCATGCCAATTTATCTTGGGAGGGGGGATTGTTTGGATTTTTCTGCATCTGTCATCTGGCTATTTGTTTCGCATCGTACTATTGCATATTATACCTATATATGTATATATAATATATATAAGCGGCATATGCATACTGCCTAAGCAGATTCAAGTTGGTATCTCGTTTCATTCGATTTTTAGAATTACCAAGAACTACTTTTTACTTTCCAGAGAAATGTCACTTAAAAAAATTCGCATGTTTTTTAACTCGCTCTAATTTTGTAAAAACAGTGAAATCTGTCATCGTAAATTGCACTATTATGCTAAATTTGTTAAAGAGTTAATTATCTATTTGGTCTAGGGAGTGACCCTAACCTTAACAGAAATGTAGAGAAGAAAGGACACGCTTTTGCGTGCCATGAGTGCAAGTGCTGTCAAAAACTGTTCTAGGTACTTTTTGTTTCATGAGGTTGTGCTCAACTTCTACACATTTTTTTGCATCTACCTCTGATGTGAGAAAAAGCAGACAAGCTTTTTTAAAATGAGTTTATTATGTCTGCAATTAATGTCGTTTTCCATTGGGACAGAGTCAGAGCAGTTTTTCTGCTCTCGAAATCAGCTGGCTGTCAGATTTCATGTTCCATTGGGCGCAAAAAAAACAAATTTGCGAATCTGAAAATCCCAATGGAAAACGACATTAGTTGCCTTTTGCATAGAATACTTTCAAATTTATTACAATCAACCTGAGGCACAATTTATGGTATTGCGAACTTCATTTGAGCTACTTACTTATCGTTATCTTATTGAATTACGTACATAGATTCACAATGCAATAACATTCCAATAGCTGAATGGGTAGATAACTTATACAATACGAGGCTCTTCTTATAGTTTTCACCAAAGATAATGAAATTTAATCATTCACCTCTGGTTTTCACTAATTTGTGCTTGCCTTTTGTTCCAGTTTTTTGATGTGTAAACATCTAAGCGCGCGTTGTTGGAATCTGGTGGAGTAATTCCACGCATTTAACTTGCGGGGACGGAAATGCGTCACTGTGTTTTATCATTGCATACATTTTATCATTGCATACGTTTTTATCATTGCATAAATTTATTAGCTGGGGCATATTAATTTCAGCTTTTTGTTGATATGAAATAAAGCATGTTTTTCATATATGATGGTCTCACATTTCTTCCCTGTGACGGACATCTCGAGGAAATTCAGTGCCAAATCTTTCGTGAATTACCAGGCACGCAAAAATCACAGCTGGACAACAACTAACAAAAATGTCGTAGACCAGCACCTCTACAATATGCAATGCAAGCCGAATGAAATTCCAATGACACTTTCATTTACTGTATAACAGTTGATGTCATTTAACTTGCGGGGATGGATTGCATACATTTATGAGCTGGGGCATATTAATTTCAGCTTTTTGTTGATGTGAAATAAAGCATGACATACCGCACGCACGGTGTTTACACATACTTCGGGACTGTTGGATACAATCGCACCAATTTTTTTTCAGAACAGCTTCGCATAGATTCATGTGGTATGGCAAGGTACTATATAATGGTCTAATTGGGTTGGCTTTTGCCAACAGGCACTTCTACCTGACCTAACATATTGCAACTTTATCTGAGAAATCGTGAAAAAGTTCTGTCTTTCGGTAGTGTGAGTTGTGAACCTTAAAACTTTAACGTTACGTTTTATTGACATAAAACGCAATAAAACTAATTAATTTCACTTATCGCTTAGAAAGACATCAATACGGTATAGTTATTACTTTCAGCCACCATCTAGCTGGTAGGTACCTACTATATGGATTAGGTTGATAGGTACATTCTTCCCGAACAAAACATTTTCCATTTAATTGAGCAGTGGCTTGAACTTGCACCAGCCAAATCAGCCCACCGCAACGAAACATAATACATCATTTTTTACACATTTATTACAATTTATTACAGTTAGTCCGAATTTTATTACACTTGCCGTTCTCGAGATATCGCGTGCTGGTGTAGGTTTTATTTGAACCTACACCACCACTCTATAACTCTTGATGCAGTTGAGATATTTGGTTCAAACCTAAACCAGAATTTATTACAAATTTATTACAGCTGCACCAAATCAATTTACACTTAAAAAATTAGAAATTTACAAAACTACAAGCTTTAGAATATACCCATGTAAAATTCCAAAACATAGAATTTTACATTAACATCGAATATTTTATTACACCACACCGCCTCATGTTATAATACTTTTTTTGACTAAAATGCCTTCAGAAGATTCCAATAGACAAACATTCACCATATGGATGTGCATTTTTACCCCTACATAGAAATACAGACATTAGAAAATTGCCACTGTCACTTAGTATACTTATTTATACTTAAGTATTATACCACATCTCCTTAAGAAAAAACATCTTATTAAAACGCTTTTAGAGGGTAGCAATAGGCATTTCTATACTGTAGAAAATTGCATTTTTACCACCGCTTTGAATTACAGGCATTAGAAATATCTAATAAAAATTCAAAAATATCACATTTTCCTGAAACATAGAATAATTTATTACACCACACCGCCTACTGTAATAAAAGTTATTTCGGCCGAGATGCCTTCAGAAGGTTCCAATAGACTAGCCTTCACAAGGGCGATGTGCACTTTTACCTCCGCCTTGAGCTACAAGCCTTAGTAAATTGAAAAAAAAAATCAGAAATATCTCATTTTCTTGCACCGTAGAATAATTTATTACACCACACCGCCTACGGTAATAAAAGTTATTTCGGCTTAGATGCCTTCAGAAGGTTCCAATAGACTAGGCTTCATCAGAAGGATGTGCACTTTTATCCCCGCCTTGAGCTACAAGCCTTAGAAAATTGCACTAAAAATTCAAAAATATCTCATTTTTATGCAACATAGAATAATGTATTACACCACACCGCCTACTGTAATAAAAGTTATTTTGGCTTAGATGCCTTCAGAAGGTTCCAATAGACTAGCCTTCACAAGGGCGATGTGCACTTTAACCCCCGCCTTGAGCTACAAGCCTTAGAAAATTGAAAACAAAAATCAAAAATATCTCATTTTCTTGCAACATAGAATAATTTATTACACCACACCGCCTACTGTAATAAAAGTTATTTCGGCTTAGATGCCTTCAGAAGGTTCCAATAGACTAGGCTTCATCAGAAGGATGTGCACTTTTATCCCCGCCTTGAGCTACAAGCCTTAGAAAATTGCACTAAAAATTCAAAAATATCTCATTTTTCTGCAACATAGAATAATTTATTACACCACACCGCCTACTCTAATAAAAGTTATTTCGGCTTAGATGCCTTCAGAAGGTTCCAATAGACTAGCCTTCACAAGGGCGATGTGCACTTTAACCCCCGCCTTGAGCTACAAGCCTTAGAAAATTGAAAACAAAAATCAAAAATATCTCATTTTCCTGCAACATAGAATAATTTATTACACCACACCGCCTACTGTAATAAAAGTTATTTCGGCTTAGATGCCTTCAGAAGGTTCCAATAGACTAGCCTTCACAAGGGCGATGTGCACTTTAACCCCCGCCTTGAGCTAAAAGCCATGGGTGATTTTTTAGCTGGTTTGGTTTTGGCAACACTGGTTTTGACAGCTGACGTGTGTTTAGTACCTTGTGTCACTGTCAAACAGCTTCAGTTTGGTTTGCAATTTAACCATGGATCGTCTTACAAATGAACAACGCTTGCAAATTATTGAATTTTACTATCAAAATTCGTGCTTGGAAAGCTGGCCGAGGATCCGCTTTTTTATCGAAAAATTGTGTTCAGCGATGAGGCTCATTTTTGGTTGAATGGGTACGTAAATAAGCAAAATTGCCACATTTGGAGTGAAGATCAGCCAGAAGCATTGCAATTTGCAACAGCTACCAATGCATCCCGAAAAAGCCACTGTTTGGTGCGGTTTATGGGCCGGCGGCATTATTGGGCCATATTTCTTCAAAGATGATGCGAATCGCAGCGTTACTGTCAATGGTGAACGCTACAGAGCGATGATAACAAACTTTTTTTTGCCCGAAATGGAAGTTCTTGACTTGCATGATATGTGGTTTCAACAAGACGGTGCCACATGCCACACAGCAAGCGAAACAATGGCGCAATTGCGAGGCGAGTTTGGTGAACAGTTAATTTCACGTTTCGGGCCGGTCAATTGGCCGCCTAGATCGTGCGATTTGACACCATTAGATTATTTTTTGTGGGGGTATGTCAAGGCTAATGTGTATAGGGACAAGCCCGCTTCGATTGCCGCACTGGAAGCCAACATCCATGCATTCATTCGTGAGATACCGGCCGATATGTGTGAAAGAGTATGCCAAAATTGGACTCAGCGGATGGACTACCTGAGACGCAGCCGCGGTCAACATTTGCATGAAATTATCTTTAAACATTAAATTGCAAGGTTCAAGCTATCGATTCAAATAAATATTTCATTCATTTTTTCGAATTTTTTGTGTTTTTTTTTTTTTTTTAAAGTTCTAAACCTCTTAAAAAATCACCCGTTATGTTGCAGAAAAATGAGATATTTTTGAATTTTTAGTGCAATTTTCTAAGGCTTGTAGCTCAAGGCGGGGATAAAAGTGCACATCCTTCTGATGAAGCCTAGTCTATTGGAACCTTCTGAAGGCATCTAAGCCGAAATAACTTTTATTACAGTAGGCGGTGTGGTGTAATAAATTATTCTATGTTGCAAGAAAATGAGATATTTTTGATTTTTGTTTTCAATTTTCTAAGGCTTGTAGCTCAAGGCGGGGGTTAAAGTGCACATCGCCCTTGTGAAGGCTAGTCTATTGGAACCTTCTGAAGGCATCTAAGCCGAAATAAATTTTATTACAGTAGGCGGTGTGGTGTAATAAATTATTCTATGTTGCAGGAAAATGAGATATTTTTGATTTTTGTTTTCAATTTTCTAAGGCTTGTAGCTCAAGGCGGGGGTTAAAGTGCACATCGCCCTTGTGAAGGCTAGTCTATTGGAACCTTCTGAAGGCATCTAAGCCGAAATAACTTTTATTAGAGTAGGCGGTGTGGTGTAATAAATTATTCTATGTTGCAGAAAAATGAGATATTTTTGAATTTTTAGTGCAATTTTCTAAGGCTTGTAGCTCAAGGCGGGGATAAAAGTGCACATCCTTCTGATGAAGCCTAGTCTATTGGAACCTTCTGAAGGCATCTAAGCCGAAATAACTTTTATTACAGTAGGCGGTGTGGTGTAATAAATTATTCTATGTTGCAAGAAAATGAGATATTTTTGATTTTTGTTTTCAATTTTCTAAGGCTTGTAGCTCAAGGCGGGGGTTAAAGTGCACATCGCCCTTGTGAAGGCTAGTCTATTGGAACCTTCTGAAGGCATCTAAGCCAAAATAACTTTTATTACAGTAGGCGGTGTGGTGTAATAAATTATTCTATGTTGCATAAAAATGAGATATTTTTGAATTTTTAGTGCAATTTTCTAAGGCTTGTAGCTCAAGGCGGGGATAAAAGTGCACATCCTTCTGATGAAGCCTAGTCTATTGGAACCTTCTGAAGGCATCTAAGCCGAAATAACTTTTATTACCGTAGGCGGTGTGGTGTAATAAATTATTCTACGGTGCAAGAAAATGAGATATTTCTGATTTTTTTTTTCAATTTACTAAGGCTTGTAGCTCAAGGCGGAGGTAAAAGTGCACATCGCCCTTGTGAAGGCTAGTCTATTGGAACCTTCTGAAGGCATCTCGGCCGAAATAACTTTTATTACAGTAGGCGGTGTGGTGTAATAAATTATTCTATGTTTCAGGAAAATGTGATATTTTTGAATTTTTATTAGATATTTCTAATGCCTGTAATTCAAAGCGGTGGTAAAAATGCAATTTTCTACAGTATAGAAATGCCTATTGCTACCCTCTAAAAGCGTTTTAATAAGATGTTTTTTCTTAAGGAGATGTGGTATAATACTTAAGTATAAATAAGTATACTAAGTGACAGTGGCAATTTTCTAATGTCTGTATTTCTATGTAGGGGTAAAAATGCACATCCATATGGTGAATGTTTGTCTATTGGAATCTTCTGAAGGCATTTTAGTCAAAAAAAGTATTATAACATGAGGCGGTGTGGTGTAATAAAATATTCGATGTTAATGTAAAATTCTATGTTTTGGAATTTTACATGGGTATATTCTAAAGCTTGTAGTTTTGTAAATTTCTAATTTTTTAAGTGTAAATTGATTTGGTGCAGCTGTAATAAATTTGTAATAAATTCTGGTTTAGGTTTGAACCAAATATCTCAACTGCATCAAGAGTTATAGAGTGGTGGTGTAGGTTCAAATAAAACCTACACCAGCACGCGATATCTCGAGAATGGCAAGTGTAATAAAATTCGGACTAACTGTAATAAATTGTAATAAATGTGTAAAAAATGATGTATTATGTTTCGTTGCGGTGGGCTGATTTGGCTGGTGCAAGTTCAAGCCACTTAATTGAGCGGGTCTTCTCTATTCGCATCGAGTATTTCTTTTTCGCTGAAGTTAAATATATTCGCAGTAGGTGTACCTACCTACCTTAATTATTTTCGCATCTTTCTATTTCGCAAAAAAACGTCGTAAGCTCTTTATTCGGTCTCGTAAAAAACCTAACCGAGTTACTGAATAATCGATCAATCACTTTTTAGCTTACTGTACGTTGTACGATCATGGTTTGGGAAGCATTTCTAACATTATTAAAATCAAATGCGACGACAACTCATATCACAATTAAGGAGTAATTAATGTCACACTGTGCAAGTTATTTAAATCCTATACATAAATTTTTTATGTAGCATTCAAAATTCTAACTGGGGACGTGGGGACGCATGTTCGTTAAGAAAGACCCGCACGTTCGCCATGAGTGTATAGCGTTATCAAAAGTAATAACAAGTAAGTTTAGTGCAAATCTTGGCGAAAAGCAATTGTAATTGCAATTGTGTCGCTTTATGGAAAATTCAGTTACTAACTGTCATCCGAACCAAATGTATTGTGCGCCAATTATTGTATAGATACCTAATACAGCTGCAGACAGTTGATTGGAACTGATAATGAGACAAAATGGGACCATCACAACACAAGTCATCCATGCCAATTTCAAATTGGCAGGCAGAATTGTGAAGAGAGTTACGACCTGGTTACGATCTGACAACTTTAGTTCGAAAGGTTTTTGAAGCCCTTGAGAGGTTTGCATGGAGTGCTCATAGGTGCCCATGCCATACACGACACAGACATGTCGTTGCAGACCAAGGAAAATTTAAAAAGTTTTGTATTCACGCAGACGGTCGCTGCAAAGGATAGACATAGGAAATTGGATACACACGATACTGATAGAGACAAATATATTAATTTGCAACTACATGTCTGTGTCTTAGAAATAAGTTCCGTTCCCGTCACAGTTTTTGGATCAGAGATAAATGATTATATGAGATGGTTATCTTTCGTACGTCTATCCCCCAAAAACCCATTAGCTTACATTGTTGTTTTTGTAATTTCAACCCCCGACGGTGAATACGTGTGAGCAACAAAAAAGCATGTTCCTATTCCTAGTGGCCGACCGCTAATCATCTTGCTTTTATGGGCATCGCGGTGTCTAATTGTTTTGTGTTTCCTATTGACTTTGTTTCGTTTTTGTGGAGGTTTTGATTAAAATGAAAAAAAAAAACAAAAAAAAAAGAAAATTGTGATATACACAATACACATTAGAGAACACCTAATTCTTGCATGAAACCGCATTTACACTATAACGCACGCGCATTTTTGCACGAGACGGGACAGAGAGATCCGTTTGTCCGCAGTCAATGCTAATAAAGGCGAATGAATGAGATCACAAATCAGACGCCTAAGGTGTCATGGATGTTCTACCCATAATTATAGATACGTAAAGCGGAAGTTCCGGCGACCAACATTTCTGCAATCACATGAAAACATTTCTATTTCCGATTTAAAATATGTGAAATGAGAGTGTTAATTAGTTTCAGTAAATTAAACCAACAATTCATCAATCATTTATACGAAATTAATAAATAAATGTACCTTCATCCCTTCCGGAAGCCATTTTGTTTTATAGGAAAACGAAATTTCGTAAGCCATCGCTTTAAAAATATCAACATGCATAGCTTTCCCATAATTCCTAATACGCAAACAAGATGGCCGACCAAAAAACGTATCACGTTTTTTTGCGTGCTAGATAATGCTGTCCCTTTCAGTCAGACAGCTGTTTAGTATTGGGCATCCCTTTAATTTTCCGTGATAGGAATGTGTGACCGTGTAAATGCCCCATTAAAGTTAAATTCATGAACTCACTTATACTACTAAAGAAATGAGTGTGGTTGTGTGACTTCATATATAACTTTCCATTGGAAAGTTATATACACATCTCTGTATTCCATTATCTTTGCTTTGGATATTTTTGTGCGGTAGGTAGGTGTTTTGGGATGCGTTCGTTTGTTGTCAACGGATTGTCACCTGATGGATTGGTGCAAGTCTATTTGAACAATTTGAATTCGTACGACAGCTACCTAAAGCCAATTTGAACTGTTAAAATGAATGCAGGAATGATTTTGGCATAAGGCCAAAGAAAGGTGTTTTTCTTTTTTAGTTCAAAGCTGAGCACTGAACTGAGCTCGAGCTGTATGAGCGCGCTCTGAACCGAGCGTGCTCAGATCGTTCTGATGATTTTCTGTTTTTCCTGTTTTTTTTTATCAAATATGACTGGAATTGTGAATGTATATGTGTAATCAGCATTTTACTCAGCCTGCTCAGTCAAATAATTCTGAGCTCAAAGAGCGCGCTCTGATCATGCTCTGAACGAAAAAAAAAAGCCGTTCCGCATGTACGCCTGTCGCACAGTGTCCAGTAATGACCCCCGAATCAAGCCAACTTTAAATTCTGTTTCCTGTTGATACGGACATCTTGCGAAGATAGACAGGAGCGAGGAATAAAATAGTCCCATGATAGAAGAAAAGTTTAAAAGCATCAATGTACTTCAGCTCAGGGACACTTCCGTGATTTTACATGAAAAACAAAGACAAATTCCGTCAAGTAATGTTCGTTAGACCCGGACTCGAATATTGCTCCCGTTCGCTTTAGAGGGCACGATTTATCTATACACGCTGTGTTCCGATAAATTAATACCTTGCAACGCGGCCTTGGAACTTCTCCCGACTACTATATTGCTGCGTGAATATGAAGGCTGGTTGGTAATCAACGGTGAACAACATTGACGAGATTGTCGTCTCCAGAACGCCTGTTCAACGCACTAAATGTAAACAGCATGTTAGAGTCCCATCGAAACAGATGGAAAGAAAGTTTACACTCGGGTTCTTATTCACGGGGCATGTGGGGGGAAAGGAAGAGCTTTACTGGAGAACTGGCGGAACCCTCCACAACTAATTGCCCGCTGCCTTTTCGCATGCATTTCGCAGTCGATTCAGAGATCGACGGAGAATTTCAACAACTGAAGAACACAAATTTAACTTCGCAAGGATGCCTGCATCGTAACCAGCGATCCGCATATAAAATGTTCAATGCCTCAGACTCGAAGCAGGCAATATCTTCCATGGACACGAGTCGGCTACCATCCATCAGACCACGGGCAAATATATTTGCAGCACAACACCAAGCAGACAATTCTTTCCACAAGAACGCTTACCTTTTCAATTGCTTGCCAAACGCTAAGCAACTATTTTTAGTGTTTAAACCAAAAGCACAGAAACACTCTCGAAATACAATCTAACACATTTAATTTCAGTTAAATTAAAAATGTAATTCCTAAGTAACTATTAACAGTGATTATTTTGCAATATTGTAAGACATTTCAAAAAGGAAAAACAAAAAGTTTATTACACGAAAGTTTGTACATATGCCGTTATGAAAATAAATAATTCCCTACCTATAATATAAATTGGTTGTTTCTTGTTGTTTAGGGAAATATTAAATATTTTTTTTATTTATTAGATGTATCTATTTACGAGTGTCAAAGTAGTTTAACGCAATGCTAAAAACTTGATCCTGATTTGTGAATTAGCGATTTTCTATTCGTCACTGTGATACCACTGGGCTTTTCTTATCGACATCGTTGTTGGAGGAATTGCCTTGCTGAACAGAAACACCACTGGGACTTGGTGGCACACCGCCAGTTCGTTCTAGATTCCAAGGATTGCCGGCCATCGGTGAATCGGCGTGTCCAAATGCGGGATGATTCTCGTGGTCCAATGCAACAGTCGCGTCGTATTGGGTGTTCTCCAGTCGAGTTATCAGGCGTTCGTCTTCTTCACCGAATTCGCCACCCATAAGCGTGGGCTCACCAACCACCATCACGTCCTGTGACGCTAACGAGAAGTTCGGCCCCGACGGCGACCTCTTCTGACTTGTGACTGGCGGTGTATTGCTGCCTGTGGCGCCTCCAGAGTTGGAGCCTTTGCGTTTGCGTCGCTTGTTAGCGGGTCGTTGTGGGTCTTTTTTTCCCGGTGGTGCGACCATTCGTTGCCATTTTTGAAATAAAGTCGTTTTCAAGCAATCGCGAGGACTCAGCGCATATGCCTTGTGTCGTGACATAAGCTCTTGCATTGGCTCGAGAATAACGCACAGCCGAAGGTAGTTTAAGGTGGAATTTGTTATGCCCATTCGGGTGATGTTTTTTGTTATTTGGTCCAGGACCATGGGATCGGGCGGAAGTGACGTGCCTATTACTGTCCGGGGAATCAGTTCGCGATGCCCTTTAATTGTCATATGCCAGGATTTGATCCGCATATAGTCGTCGTAAATAAACTCTAAAATTAGTCTTGCGTCGGCACACACTTTCGTGTAGAAAGGCTTGCCATGCTGTGTAGTTACTGTACACTGATCACAGTCCAGGGTTATTGAGGTGTTGTGAAAGGATTCCTTTGCGTGCTTAAGTTGAAAATAGAGATCAGATACACCGCCTTCGAATATGCTGCGGAAAAACCTGGGTATCAGGGTTCTGCCAATGGTATATCGCTTGGGACCGTCTTCAAGACAGAATAGTATAGTCAGTTTGGCATCGTCCTCAAAGAATTCCGTGGTAAAAGAGTCCCACCAGCAGTTGTCACTCTCTTCTGTTCTTTGCTGCAGCCGTTTATTCAGCTCAAACACTCTGTGCTCCGTGTGACTAAAATACGAGTTGTGCCTCCGAAGGCCCGCGTCCATTCGTTCCATTTGTTGACCACCGCCCATCATTGGGTGGCCGGGGCCGTGTCCAAAAGGCGACCCCGTTGGCATGCCACCAAATTGACCCCCAAAGCCCACGGATACGCCTGGGGATCCAAAATGTCCACCGGGGGCATTGGGTCCTCCACTAAAGGACGGACCAGAACTGCCTGGCCGTCCAAATTGAGGTGCACCTCCAGAAGATGGCGATCCAAAGGCTCCGCCTCCACCAGCTGGACCGTTAAACGAACCTCCTCCGGCATTGGGCGGCTGTGAAAAGCTTACGGATCCAATATTTTGAGGTGGACCCGGACCAGGCGTCGATGAGCCAGAAGGTGCTGGTGACGCTGTATATTGTGGTGTATTGGAACCCGGTTGCGGGCCGCCTTGGTATCCGCCCATCGATTGATTTCCCGCCGGCGATGACTGACCAGTTTGTGGAAATATCGGACCACCACCACCATATGGACCTCCTTGGGAGAATCCTCCAGGCGTGACACCACCTTGCCCGTCTGGATTGCCTCCAGGACCACCTGCACTTCCAATCATACTCTGATTATCGCCGGGCGTACCAGTTTTCCAGTTTCCCGGAGCATCATCCATGGCCGACGCTGCGTTAATTGGTGGACCAGAACCAACACCTCTTCGATTTATACCAATCATATCGTTCTTGATCCAAGACTTGCACAAAACTCAATCCTTTCAGGGAATTCGATGGGGACTAGAGTGTCTCGGAATCCAATTGGCACTTCTCAAATCAACGGCTCTAGAAACAGAGAAAGTGGAATTTAAGGATAATCTTTGGAAAATCTGTATCTGTTTTCAGAATAAAATGTTTATACTGGTGGTTGTTGATTGGGAAAACAAAAAAAAAAAAAAAAAAAAAAATCACCGTGGACGCATTATGGTGCCCTGTTTAATTTATTGTCAGTTAAGGATTTAAATCTGACATTTTAATCATACAAATCGCCGATCTTAAACACTGCTTTATCAGGAAACATTTCGCCGGTGCTAACGTAAGTCTAGCTCAAAGACATGTCCGATAAGAAACAAAAAAAAATACAAAATCCAAACTTCCGAACCAACTCATTTGACAGTAATTCCAACTCCCAATTGGTTTGAAATTTTGCTATAAAAACCCAAAAATCTAGAACTGCTCTACTGTGGAATTGTACCCTCCAACTTATGAACTACTTGCTGGTACTATGCAGCATGCCCGCGCTCCCTACAAGAGGAATTGTGTACAAACAAATATATTTCACGCAACTAAATAATTTAATATGGTTAAGAATAAAATAGATGTTACAAGTGCACCATATAGGTGACAGGTACACATCCCAAGAAGAATCAACAAATAACATACATGCGCCATTTTGTACGCTGCTTTTGAAAGTACACCTTCCTTCAGACGGAAGCAAGATTCAAGTTTACATGCAAGTGCCATCCGATTTCGTAGAAAAAATGATACGGATAAGAAAATCTAACAATTCTATTTGATTCATAAGAATACATTTTTAGAAAAACAAACTCCGATATTTCTACCTTACATATTACATTATGTACATACATAAAAGAGAAAAAAAAACCTTTAAATGGTGTATGCGCCAAGCAGACAGCATAAGAGGGTATAGCATCAAAAATGCCAGCGGTGATTTACAAAATCAATACTCTGCAAATGGAAGAACATTTCCCCAAAGCTACCAACTAATTATTTCATTATTCGGATACACATTCGGCTTTTAACAATATCCAGGATAAAAACATTTAATAAGGTGATTGACAAATAAACAAACAAAATCCTCGATGTCCTAGAGCGAAACTCTACGCACAATATCCGGTGAATTATTTGTTATTTCACCAATGCGAAACATGTATGCTAACAGTTAAGAAAGGAAAATGTTACACACCTCTTTTATAAGTACAAATTGTTTATTTAAACTTTTCTTTTCGTCTACTTAAAATTTTCAATAAATTTTTCACAAAATTGCTTTTGACTGACACATACAAAAGCAGGTACCAAAGAGCATCAAACGTAGAAGGGATACTGTCAAATTATTTCCCAAATGCTGCGATTCTTAAGCTGATAACACATGCTGGGAACAGCTACGAACTGACGTGACGTTTCGTCTCAATGTGACAGTGAATTGATAAACGAAACACTGTCCAGTTGCATACAAGATTAATAGCAGTGTAAAACCGCATTTACACTATCACGCACGCGCATTTTTGCACGAGACGGGACAGAGAGATCCGTTTGTCCACAGTCAATGCTAATAAAGGCGAAGGAATGAGATCACAAATCAGACGCCTAAGGTGTCATGGATGTTCTACCCATAATTATTATAGATACGTAAAGCGGAAGTTCCGGCGACCAACATTTCTGCAATCACATGAAAACATTTCTATTTCCGATTTAAAATATGTGAAATGAGAGTGTTAATTAGTTTCAGTAAATTTAACCAACAATTCATCAATCATTTATACGAAACTAATAAATAAATGTACCTTCATCCCTTCCGGAAGCCATTTTGTTTTATAGGAAAACGAAATTTCGTAAGCCATCGCTATAAAAATATCAACATACATAGCTTTCCCATAATTCCTACCACGCAAACAAGATGGCCGACCAAAAAACGTATCACGTTTTTTTGCGTGTTAGGTAATGCTGTCCCTTTCAGTCAGGCGGCTGTTTAGTATTGGGCATCCCTTTATTTTTCCGTGATAGGAATGTGTGACCGTGTAAATGCCCCATAAAGGACTATTCACCTGCTATTCACATGAGAGCGAATTGGGAACTGCGAACACGCGAATATTCTTTACCTTCTGACACTTTATTCACATGAAAACTTTTTTTTTCGCAGATACCCGCGTATCAGTTTCATTTTTATAGGTTAAAGGCTAGTACGCTGCTCAAGTGAAATCCAGTTTTTCATACAAATTTTTCACCGCGAAATGTCAAAATGAACTTTCCACAGGGAAATTTCACTTGGCAGTACGCGATACTAAAATCTCTCCACAGCTATTTCACTTGGTTTTTATTGTCCGTCGCATTAAATTTTTGACATTTCGGCGTGAAAAATGATTCGTATGACGACGGTTAACAAATTAATTTCAATTTAAGATGTTTCTTTAAGAGAGTACTGCACTTTTCGAACTTCTTTTATCATTTTTGCATTGAATGTAGCACCATAAAGTTAGGAGTACAAAAAGTTGGTGGCATGGATGACCTTTTTGATGAGCAGGGTGCCTCAGTAAATTGTTATACACTGTTTTGCTCAAGATAAACATACAGATTTTTAATCGGCGGTCAGATCAATTTTATAAAATGCTTTATGGATACTAAAATGGCAATTTAGTGTTCTCATACAAAAAATTATTTGTTCGCACCTCGCAGTTCCCTTTTGTAAAGGCGACATGGCGGCTGCTGCAATTGCGTTATCTTATAAAATTGAACACGATACTCTTTTTATGCATTTCTATTACTATTATTGAATGAATGAGAGTTACTTTAATTAGTAATAAATCCTTAAATATTATTGTGGCATTCGAACACTTTTTATGTGTGTTTGGTACAAAAAAAAAAAAAAAAAAAACAATCTTTTCCAGTTTTCAGCGCCTGTTGCGACGCTAATTTAGAATGTTTGAATATAAAATTTAACCAGTGAATGGAAAACGCTTTGAAAAGTGTTGAAGGCTACACATATTCCAATCGCACGAATGTCAACACAAAAAGGGCAAGTGATGTTCTTATGTTCGATTAGCCACACGAAATCTGGGGTCGAATCGGGTCCTCCGTGATCGAGCATTTCGTGACGGCAGTATTCGAATGTTCTACTACAATGAGGTTCAGTAAATAAATCAATACAATTCCCGGATCTTTCAAAAGGTGCGGTATACTCTCTATGCTCTCTTGATTGTTAAAATGTGTTACACTGGTCTTATGTACAAATCAGATATTATTGCCAAAATTAAACACTACTAGAGCCTATGAACTACAATAAAACAAATTTCGCAATTTCTTTCCTCCATCTGTTTTCATTTTAAGTAAAATAAGAGTGCAAAAAGTATGTTTATTTTATAGTATAGCTATCCCAAATCTTATGGAATTCCCAGCAGAAAAAAAAACTTTTCAGCTCAGTCACCCTGCATTAATTTCTCCACGAAAATCTCCAAAAAAAATATTTCAATTTCGATTTCATAGCATTTTTTGGAGAGCAGTGAAAATTTCACTTCACTTGAGCAGCGTACTAGCCTTAAGTTCGAACCAATTTTTCATTCGTGGTTTTGTGGATCGCGAATGTTTTGAATAAAATGTATCAGTTCGTGGCAAGAATTTTCAATTCGCGGGAAAATTGCTTTAATTGTTAACCTAGCTGTTTAATTCAATTGAGAGTCATGTTGTTTTAGACTATATGTTAGATTAATAATAAATCAATTACATGTATAAATCAATTTTCAATTCATAAATACATTGTTCGCAATTCACTCTCATGTGAGTAGTCCTTTAAATCGCAGGCAAATCCATTATTGCAGACAGGCAAAATGGAAGCAGCATTTATGCAACCAACAACAAATTAAATTTGTTTTTTTATTCCACACATTTGCGCTTGCGTTAAAAAAATGTTTAGTAGAATGCAATTGTTATAATTGTGTGCTGAAAATCTTACTTAACTTTGCTTTGCTGAAACTGAAGCTAAAAAAAAGAATGCATAAACTTTAAAATTCAATCCAATTAAAAAATCCATTGCTCTTAATGAAAATTCAGACAGAAAATAAATGTTTGCTATGTATGTGCACGTGTCGCTCTTAATCTACTTTCGAGACAGGTTAAATTTGCATATTTCTTAATTTATGCGCTTAAATCGTATAATCTTAACACCGCTATAACAAGTAAAAAACGTTACCAGTCAACAATGTGTGGCCAACCAACCCATAAGGCGTTTTTCTTTTTTAGTTCAGAGCACCATCTGAACTGTCATACAAAAAGTTTGTGTTTCTTTTTTAGCTCAGATACATCAGAACTCGAAATTGTGTTTCTTTTTTTGTTCAGAGCATGATCAGAGCGCGCTCTATGAGCTCAGATTTAATTGACTGAGCAGGCTGAGTAAAATGCTGATTACACATATACATTCACACTTCCAGTCATATTTGAGAGAAAAAAAACAACAGGAAAAACAGAAAATCATCAGAACGATCTGAGCACGCTCGGTTCAGAGCGCGCTCATATAGCTCGAGCTCAGTTCAGTGCTCAGCTCTGAACTAAAAAAGAAAAACGCCTATAGTGAAATTAATATCCGTGCCGTCACTGAAGGGCGCTGTATTGCTGTTGCTATTTCCAAACATGGTTTCAAGTATGTACTTCTATTCCCCGACAGATGACAGTACCGCATCCGGGTTTGAGTGTAAGGAAATCCGGTGCGCTTCGTTATTCTTTGAATTATTTTGTTGTACTACATACTTGCCATTTAAAGTGGTCTTCATGACATCGCCTAACGCATTGAAAATATAGATATATCTGTGGCCACAAGCCATAACCGCCTTAGTCAATTTTTCATACTTTCCAGGAGAGCAGCTAACAATTTTAAATCGTCTTAGAGAAAAATGTAATGGTAGTTTCAAAACTTTTAAATGCAAAAATAAAAAAAAGGAAATTTTCATCATTTTTGCATTTCAAAAATGGCGACAAGCCACTGATATACAAAATAGGGATACACACTTTGGAAAATGTATGAATCAGTTAATTATAAAATACAGAAAAAATCCACACTTCGGTAAGGTATTTATTTGGATGCTGACATAGAAAATGTGCAGTTTCAATTTCAATTGGAATCGTCATTAAAAGCAGAGTCTCTGATTAAAAGGTTCCTGCTCAAACAATTGGACAGTTGGGACGTTTTTAATTTTAACTTTTGATTTTATTTAAGAAACGCATTCGGAGAACACAAACAGCATAAATTTTTCGCAATTCACAATAGTTTCTTATTGGCGGTAGCCGTTTAACATGATATGTGAAAGTAATTCCGTGCAAAACCAGCTCCATTAACTCAAAATAAACCAATAAACCAATTCCTCTTTGGTGCCTGACTTTGAATATTTCTTTTCCGTTAAAAAAAAAAACTTATGGTATAATGTTCCAAGGGGTAAAGGTTCCGGCTTCAGGTTCATCAATCTGAGAAAATAAATTATTTACAATTTCTAGAAACATTTACGAAAATTATTCAAACTTACGAGTTTTGTAAACTTGTCTTGACACGCCATTCTAATACGAGCTGAGGTAGCTGGTGAAATCAGGGTAAAATGTCTTTCAACTCCATTTTGTTGTCGCGCAGCTGATATGGCTTCCTTGATTGCGAAGAAAACACAGCTACCAATAAAAAGTGGGGGTTCGCCAACGGCCTGAAATTTATATAGAAAAAATGATAGACAAATACAAACAGCTTCCTTTGCAAGAAGTGTAAAATTGGCATTTCTTTTGAATTTTCAGTCACCAAACCAATGCGTGAATGCGCTTCATCGCTGAAGGCTGAGAATTGGCGTTAAAGCTCTTAAAGTTGCGACCACCAGGAATTTCGGTAGTAAATTTTAATTATTTGTAAACGTTGTTCCTTCGTGTACTTTACCATAATGAAAATGTTGATTTTAGTGAATATTTTGACATTGACAGTTCGGTAATCTGTTTAAGGGTGCGTTCACACTGATGTCGTTTTCCATTGGGCAAAAAGAAGCGTCCGGGAGAGTCCGAAATCGAAAAAATCGCTTCTAAAAACGTTCCATTAGCACAAAAAATACTCTTCTGGTGATTCTAAGAAGAGAATTTCGCTTCTCGATTTGAAGTCAGAATCCACTCAAGAAGCACTCACACAAGTGTTATGTATTTTATACGAATCAGCTGACAGCTGCCGTAGATTATTTTTGGGCATTTCACCAATACTTTTGTGGATTCAATCAGAAGCAGTTTTCTTGTTCCATTGGATTACAGAATGAGTGGATCCCCGATTGAAACCAATGGTAAACGACATGATAGTTTGAAGTTGTCAAGTTAATGAAAGACCCTTCATATATGACAAGCAAGGGAACTGTGCTTATGCAAAAGCGACACTTCGAGTATGCACATTTTCCACTGTAAACCAACTTAAAACTGTAAAGTTTACCTGGAAAATTTATGCGTGCCATTTATGACCGACAATGACATCTATCTATCCTCTGTCGAAAACCTTTAAGCTCTCGATTGTTTCTCTCTTAGGGGATTTTAGTTTAGAAAATACTCCCAAAAATAAGTATATACCAACCTTTGATGAAAACACTGCCCTGGGGTTGGGCGCTCCGGTTAACAAACTGACATTTAACTCTCCGGGAATGTCAGCGAATCCTGGCAATTTGTACATACCAGGACCTCTTGAGAACAGCATTCCACTAGGTGAGTACATCAACTCCTCCAAAGTAAACAATCCATAGCCTTGCATGAAGGCGCCCTCTATCTGCCCAATGTCAATAGCTGGATTTAAACTCGACCCAATATCCATTACAATGTCGGTTCTAAGAACTTGATGGTCCCCTGTAAGACAATCTATTTCCACAACAGAAACACCAACTCCTGTGGTGAAGTAGTTATATATTTTGTCCTCGCCAGTAACAGGATTTAGTCCCAGGCCAGGAGTTCTATAATATCCTGTCGCCGACAGACTGACACGATCCAAGTAAGCTTTATTGATCATCTCCTTCCACGGCAGCGCAGGAAGTTGTTCCCTGTAGATTTTCAAGCGCGAATTTATCTTTTCACAAGCCTCCAACACGGCCATGCCATTCAAGTCTGAACCAACACTGCCAGCAGTGGGTGATGTGTTTGGCACCTTATCAGTGGATGTTTCGGAAATGTGAATCATTTCGAGCGGAACTCCCAATGTTCGTGCAGCCACCTGAATCATTTTCGTGTGCAGTCCCTGGC
Organism: Cheilosia urbana; assembly: GCA_946477585.1. Classification (NCBI taxonomy): domain Eukaryota; kingdom Metazoa; phylum Arthropoda; class Insecta; order Diptera; family Syrphidae; genus Cheilosia; species Cheilosia urbana. The sequence goes on from OX297854.1 coordinate 143,804,710, forward strand.
CGATTTCAACGCCGCCGTGCGACACCAAAACAGATCCATCCAAGTAAATATTCACAAGAGCTCCAGCCTGGTTCAGATGAGGCACTCCAAACGCTATTCCATATTTTGTGGGTATTATGGAGACGCCACGCTTTCGCCACCTATGCGCGTTGTTGAACTTCTCCACTTCGTCACGCTGTCTGAAGAAACTCGATTGAGTAAGGCATTCCTCGAAGCACCTATATTTGGATTGAAAATTATTGGCGAAACTTAGCGAACATTCTTACGTGATAGTTACCTCGAAATGGGGCAGATTTCCAGCTTCTGGTTGTAAAATGTTTTATCGCCGTCTTTGTAGAAATTCAGCCGCATAATATCTACGTAGTCCTTACCAGTGACTCTGGCCACGTCGCGAATCATATTCTCGGCAGCGAACATACCCTGCGGTCCTCCAAATCCTCTAAATGCCGTATTCGATGGCAAATTCGTTTTGCACACCCAGCCAGTTACTTTGACATTGGCGATGTTGTAACAGTTTTCAAAGTGATACATTGCTCTGTCTAGGACCTACAAGAAACAAGGTCGTGTCGGAAATCAATTGTGATAAGGGAAGGGGCTAAATTTGTGGACTTACCGAGAACGACAAATCCATAGAGTGACCTCCATTGTTGTAGCACTCAATTTCACAGCCTGTCAGTCTGCCTTCATTCGTACAAGCCACTTTGTATTTGAACAAAAACGGGTGTCTCGTTCCTGTGATCATCATGTCCTCGTCCCTGTTCAACATGACACGAACTGGCCTACGCAGATTATATGCTGCCAACGCCACTGGCATGGCTATGGAGAATGATCGGGTCTCCTTGCCACCGAAACCACCGCCCAATCTTTTTGCTCTGCACACTACACGCGACGCAGGTATGGATAGAACATGAGCAGCCAGTTTCTGAACTTCCGTTGGATTCTGAGTTGAACTGAAGATCTCTATTTCATCACTATCGCGGGGCACCGCCAGAGCAGCATTAGTCTCTAAATAAAAGTGCTCTTGACCACCCATCCGGCAGGTACCTTCTATGACATGATCTGCTGTCTTAAATGCTTCCTCCACATCGCCCTGTGTCAAGGTTTTTGGATAATCTGGGAAATATGATTTCATTTCAATGGCTTGCTCGATTGTAACTATTGTTGGTGAGATGTCCTTGTACTCGATTTTGACGAGTTTCGCTGCTCGTTGAGCAATTGTTTGATTGTCAGCTATAATGGCCCCTAAAATTAAACCGTGGCAGTAAACTTTGGACGCGAACACTTGCTCATCGTGAAAGACCGATCCGACCGTGTTTTGGTCTTCAGTGAGGTCCTTGTGGCAGTAGAACGCGTGAACTCCCTCCTGCTTCAGTGCGTCTGATGCATCAATGTTAACAATCTCCGCGTGACCTCTAGTACTCAAGACAAATGCTAGGTATAGCTCGTTGTCCATCCGTGGGATATCGTCGCAATAGATAGCCTCTCCAGTTGCCTGTTTTAAGCCGGCTACATGAACCTTTGGGCGACCAATTGGATCTCTTGGTGGTTGGTCGGTAGAGACTTTCTCAAACAGTTGAGTACTCTTCAGCGGCAGTGCCCCAAAGACGTCTGATCCGCTCTTCTCTTCAGGTGGAATTGTGTCACTGATAATCTTGTGTTTCACAAGATCGCTGCTGATAGCTAGGTAGGCCTTAAAGAAAAGACTTACAACTAGTGAGCGTCGGTATGCAATCATGCCACCAGGAGCATCAGGAGACAGAGGAAGCTCCCTGCATAGGCTTTCAGTGACGATGCTTAATAATGGCTCTTCCCATTTCTTATTGATCATTAGGGAGGAAGTTTTCGGAGCTAGTACCGTTGTGGGGGCCATGCCTCCAAATGCCATACTTATCTGCTCGATTATGTTCGTGTTTGACCTGAAAGTGACGTTGATGGCCGCGTTCACAATGGCAATATCATCTTCCCTCCGCCTGGCCTGTTTGAAGGCTTTCACGAACTGATTTGCACTTGTCCTGGGGAACTGGACTCCCAGCAGGACTTCATTTGACTCAATTAGGTTTTTTCTATAGGAAGTAAAGAAGCCGACTCCCATACTAATCTTTCTTGTATACAAAGATCCTTTCTTTAAAGACCCGACAACGAGTTCAACTCCACCAGCAGCCAGTATAGGATTCATGTCGGATATGGGACTGGCTGTCATTATATTGCCTCCCAGGGATGCCACATTGCGAATTTGCTTTCCAGCGAAGTAGTAAAACATGTCGAGTGCGCATTTGGAAAACCTTGTCTCATGCTCCGGCTTTGATGCGATCTGCTCTCTTAGGACATCTTCGATTTCTGAAAGGCTTACAGCTGCGCCAAAATATATCCCTTTCGAGTTCTGCTCAATCTTATTTAGTTCAGCGATCTTCGATGGGTTGATGAGAACGGGGTAGTGCAACATTTTGATCTTAATCTCAATGCCAACCTCAGTATTTCCAACAACAATCTTCGCTTCAGGGTGCTTAGCTTTCAGGCTGAGAATCTCCTCCAGGCTTGTTGGTCGATACCATCCAACTCTTTCGCTGGAAAAGTGCAAATTTTGCTTATCGAGTTCGTCACTCAATTGCAGTTCAGGTGGGAAGATTGGTTCTTGACTTGGATCGTAGGGTTGGAACTCTGACTTTTCAAAGAGGATAGAGTCGACATTTTCATCAGAGTTGCCACAACCATTTGTTCCATTGACCTTACAGCACTTATCGCCCATTGCGCAGCTAAATTCCTGGGTAAACGTTTTATATCCTTCAAGAATCGGTCGATAGCCAGTGCAACGGCACAAGTTACCTTGGAATGCGACTTCTAAATCATGCATCCTTGGCTGCGGAGAACTTCTAAGTAGTGCATACATTGACATGACAATTCCCGGTGTGCAGAAGCCACATTGGGATCCGTGGGACTTAGCTATGCGCTCCTGTACAGGATGAAGACGAGTTCGAGTACTTCCGATTCCTTCGACCGTAGTAACAGCTTGACCATGGAGTGCGCAGACAGGTAGTAGACACGCATTGGCCGCAATATTCACAATTTTCTTTGTTCTGCGATCTACTCTGGATATCATAACAGTGCACGCTCCGCAGCCGCCTTCTCCACAACCCAGTTTCGTTCCGCAAAGATGGAGCTTTTCCCTCAAGTAACTCAGTAGAGTACATTCCGGATCAGGGTTGGGATCAGATACCTGAAAATTAAACCAATGTGTGATCAAACTAAAGTGGTGTTTGAAAAAAAAAACCCTCTCGACGAAATTCGACTTTTTAAAACTTTAAGCGTATAACAAGCATCATGCATCGTATAAAGTTTTCTGACAATCGCTAAAAAGATATTGAAGGCGTACAAAAAATCCACAGATTTAAACTGGGAGTCAATTCTGGTTCTGTGAAAGTGTGAATCGAATAAATCTATTTCACATTCGCTTACACGCATTGCTTTAATTTTTTTGATTCACTTTGTACTAAAATGCGATTCTGGTTCAATAACTGAAAACATCGTGGTGAATTCAATACCGCACACTGTGTTGTATGAAAGAGGGTTCTCAATTTTCAAACTACCTACTAAAAATGTTCACTTGTAAATGAAAAGAAATTATTCATATGAAAAATGGACGTTTGGTTTCACCTTTTCATAGAACGAAAATCGAAATTTTTTTTTTTTTTTTTTTGTAATTTTAAGTAATGCGACTGTGACTGTGACTCTCTTCTGAGAAAATCTGTAAGCTTATCAAAAAAAATTGTTGGGTGGGACATAAGTCCCAAATCGAATTTGGGATTTCTGTCTCACTCAAGTGGATTATAAGTCCCAAAATTAAAAATTGGGACTTATGTTCCGGGGCCTTATGTTCCTGCGCCTACAATGTATACTAAAGGAAGTAATTCCAAACCTTTTAAAATGTTCCGAGCAGAGACAATATTTACAATAATAGTATTGTCTCTGGTTCCGAGTATACGATTGCACAAAAGTTTGATAGTGTGGTGAAACATAGGTTAGGCCAACTATTTCAGTGACCAAAAATGAGATCAAAATTCATTCAAAATTTTGTACACTATAAATATGTAATAACGATAATTTAATTTCTAAATTGCCATCACAAAGTTACATTCACGTCTATCACAGAATCCGTCGTACTCGGAATTTTGCCACGAACCCCGAAAGAATTAGGTACTAGCACAACCCTGAAAAGTCAGCTACTATATCGAACACAAAATATGTTGCCATAAAGATTCTCAGTTTTTGAAATTGAAAAATATTTATCATTTAGTGAAGGAAGTATGAAGACGATAGCACTCTTTTCCGTTTATTGTTAAAAATGAGTGCACTTAAATCTGATCTTGCGATTTCCATAATTAAAATAATTAATAAAAGTGTTTGGAATATAGATGATGCGTTTGAAAATTTATTTAACTCTGGTTCCAGATTTTTCCCATTCCATTCATTGTATTTACCTTTATTAGTGATAAACAAAAATTAATGATAGCAAGCGAAATGCAGCTAAACTCAGCACTGAACCCGACAAATTAACTGGGGTCAGCTCAGGACACAACTAGGGTGCCCTAGAAGTCATGTCAAAAACAGGTTTCCAGTACCAGGGCGAGTTCAGTGCTATAACGAACACATTAGGTTTAACCCAGTGCGCACTAGTGCGTACTAGGGCTCGCGTCAAACAAACCTACTAATTGCAATACGAGTTGATGAATGTAGAAGTCTAATCAAAGAATTGAGGAACAAATTGATGTAAATATATAAAAGTTACAACCAATACTCCGTCCTCCGCCTTCCAAAGCTTTTCCAAATCTATATAAAATATCTGAAATTAAAATAGCGGTCTTAGAAACTCGAATACAAACGAGGAAACATTTATTTTCGATTTTAGGTATGAAGGGAAAAGATGAACAGAATACTACGTAGGTAGGTACGTAGTCCAGATAAGGGTATTTTGCAAAACAACAATAATATTTGATAAGATTTTGTAATTATTACGGGCCTTATCAAAGCTGTGTGTTATTCCAAAAGAATAGACCTCCCTATCTTGAAGGTTGGAAAAATTATTGTGTTTTTTTGAACTGCAATAAAACTTTTTTTTTCAAATTGGATTGAAATGGTATCAATTGCATTTTGGGATTTTTTTTTTTGACAAAACGAGTCAGATCCGCCTGAATCTAAATACATAGGTTCGATATTTTGAAAATAAATTAATAATCTAATAAGAATGTAGTATCGAATTAAGCACCTCCCAGCGCAAATTTGTATTTAGTTTTATAGATCGTTTTTTTTTGCTTTTTTTTTTTTTTGAGGCAATTTTTGGACAGTTTTTTGATGCATTTTGGGGCATTTTAGGCGATATTTTCTAGAGGGTTTTTGTTTGATTATTGATACGTCAATTCAAGTCAACTAATAATTTAAAAGCCCAATCACAGCCTAATTTATTTACACCGCACCGAAAATCACGTTTTCGTCGAAAACTCTTCCATGCATTCACACCGAAAACCAACTAGTTTTCGTTTGACGTTTCAATCAGCTGTCAGGCACTAGTCGTTAAACTTCGGTACAAGCTATTTTGGTTACAAATTTTGGTTGCATTAAAAAATAAAATGAATATTAGCCCATCAATTAAGCGTGGAAAATGATTTTAAGTTGTGAGTTGTGACATTTGTTCGGTCAGCTGTTCTGCTGTGTTCAGAATCTGAATCATCGAAAGATTCAATTTAGACCGTTTAAAAATTTAGTTTCAGCGAAAACGACTTACAGAGCTTTTCTGCAACTAAATAAATAATTAAAACAGGAGTTTAGCCTCCAAAATAGATGTAGAAATTGAAAACAGCCTGCAACTAATGTCGTTTTCCATTGAGACAGAAAAATCACTTTTTCCAGATTCAGAGCAGTTTTTCTGCTCTCGAAATCAGCTAGCTGTCAGATTTCATGCTCCATTGGCCGCAAAAAAAAAAAACACTTTTTTAAGAGTCAGAGCAATTATGTGAATCTCGATATCTGAGCGAGATTTACTCCTATTTGCACTAAAACCAAAACATTTGTCATTTGTCAAACTTTAAAGTGTGTTTACTTACGTTTTTAGACGAGAAGTCTGTGAAAAATAAAGAAAAAAATTACATTTGACCGCTGCAATGGATATTAGCATAAATTGAATGGATTCTTATAAACACAAATAACAATTTGAGAACAGCTGACTTTTAAAACACGCACCACCACAAATGCAAAGGAAGAAAAATCTCGTTTTATGTTCCATTGGGCACGAAAAATCTGAAATCTGAGAGCAAAATCTGAAAATCCCAATGGAAAACGACATAAACTTTGATTCGTTTTAAAAAGACCTACATACTATAAAAAAAGGCCATAGTCTGGTAAACTACAACAATCACTGTTTTCATATACATATAACTTCCAAAACAAATGGGCAAATGTATTTTCAATCCGAATGTAAGCTTTTTAGAACGATCGTGCTTACCTTTACAATGTCAACTACTTTATCCTTAAAGTTACAATTGTAACTCGTTTCTTATCCCATCTTCCTACTAACGACAAACTTACACATATGCATATATACCTACAATAAAATAGACACGTAACTTGTTGACGTTTTCTTATTATCGTTTTTATTTTTATTTTCTTATCACCCTTGTAATACAGACCCCCTTGACTGTAACCCCTTGAATGTGCACGCGTCAGAAGAGTTTAAGGTTTAGTCAAATAGCTGATAGTAACGAAACGACCGTGCTCAATGACTTTTTTCTTCCTCAATTAGATGAATTGGTACTAGAGAACATGTGGTTCCAATAGAGCCACAACCGAAATTCTGAGGGCTGAGCTTTTGTCGCCTAATCTATCGTTTTATCGATTTATACTGGCCGGCGAGATCGCCTGATTTAACCGTTTTAGATTTCTTTTTGTGTTTTTTTTTTTTTTTTAAGTCACGAGTCTATGCCAACAAGACACTTGAAACCCTCTAAAAATGTCCGTCAAGAAGGCGAGGAACTATCGCTCGAAGTTTGGCAGGAGTGATGGCAAATGCGGACCCGAATAGTCATATCAATTCTAGCGGCGGTCACTCACGCAATATAATTTTCCCGACTTAATGGAAAACAACTTAAGACATCAAATAAACAGAGTCCAAAAGCAGAATGACAGCCAAAGATCATCGAGTGACATCTTTTGCGCCACCTTGTAGATCAGTGAGATCCAACCATGAAAATTGATAATGATTAAATAAAAAAATACACCTAATAAGCCGAAGTCAACCAGGCGTTCTGTTAGCCTCAAAAACTACACATATTTGACTTATGCCAGCTTAATTACAGTTAAAGGAAAGAGTAGACATTTTCCAACTTTCGATACTAAGATGATCAAATCGTTAACAATTCGTAGTTACAAATTTCCAATTACGAAATTACCCCACATCAGCTACCATTTGCCTTCACATTCAAGCGTGTAATGAACAATAATGTGAGCTAGACCCCGAGTGACAGCTCAAAAATAAACAAAAGTTACTATAGTGAATCCAATTCTCACTGAGATCGGAATTGATAATTGGCAACCCACTTCAAAAGACATTAATTCCCCCCACTATACAAATAACAAATGCAAGCGGTTGCAATCAATTCTAATTGTCTTTACCCCAAGACAAAAACAGTTCTAAAAACAGGGGGCCCAAGAAATGATAAGGTGTCTCTTATCTGAAACTAATGACACTGCTACTGCTAATCCATATATATAGTACATTTACACCGCACCTAAATTCGACATGTGGGGAACAAAATTTCCAAATGCAATTTTCCGTTCCCACTGAAACTTCAACATTTCAAATGGCAGCTAGTGCGAGAATTGATTATTGATCTTTTTTCTATTTAGAAATCAGAAGTGGTTGAACGTAAAGAATGTTATAAATAATAATAATGAATTAATAAAGTATTGCATAGAGACACCACTTCCTTCTTCTTTTTTTACAACTTTTTTGTTCTATATTTACGAGTATAATTTTAATAACCTGAAATGATTGATTGATTTATTGACGGCTGTTTTTTTGGTTTTTCAGCGGGCTGAAAAGTCGTTAAAGGACGTGCGGAATTTGTAAAGAGGTTTGTTCGATTTGACAAACTTACAAATGCACCAACGAAGTTCAACATTTCGATGAAATTCAACATTTGGAAATGTTGGCAAAATATATCCCGAAATGCTGAACATTTTGCCTGAAATGCTGAATTTAGCCGAATCGATGAATTGAGGTGCGGTGTAAATGTACTAGGTATAACTTCTTTTTTCGACAAGGAAGTGTACAACATGACAGCACTCAGCGAATGATTACAATTCGGGGGTTTTTGAGTTTTCGTATGTGAGTTAGAATCAGTTAGAAGTACCTATTACTTATTGGAACGAACAAAATACCAGCTCTTTTTGTACACAACGGACCCGAGTGATGCCCTATATGAAGCAACTTTCACGAGAACACCCTTTAACCTTTCACTTACACTTTTTGAAAAATAGTTTCAAATGGAATCAAACTGTATGGCCTATCGCAATACTAATGCCAAAATGATTTAAACAAGTTTGAATGAACGGTTGGAATAATATTTCTGTCTATTACTGACCGCACAAACAAAACAAATTACATCACCAGCTGTTGCAATTGGTTTATTAATTGTATTAGAAAAAAGTAACCTTGATCATTTGCAGTCAGCCAAGGCGTCGATTGCGCGTGCACATCGTTGAGTGCATAAATAATATTTATTAGTGCGCAGCATTTTGTTTCTTCTTCTGATAGAATTATTTTAGAACACACAATATGTCACTGAAGGTTAGGTTAGGTTAGGTTAGAGTGGCAGGCCGCCTCAAGTGCAGCCTCACTTAGGCCAAATTAGGCCCATTGTGTTACCACAGGATCGATATGTCACTGAAACTATCAAGTTTTCTTTGACAACCGGTCACTAGATATTACCAAGACTTGTCGGACAACTTTACCTTTTTGCCATTCACATAAAAAATCAATGTTGTTTGTTTCTGTAATTCACTACAGTCATTTTCTTTCGTCATTTCGTTGATCTATTAAACTGTTACAACGATTACAATTATCTACATGCACTTAATCAGCAAATGGGGTGACACTTTAAATGGGATTGAATAATTCCGTTAGTTATTTGGGCGGGTACTTAATACGCAAACGCGTGAACACCAACTAAAGAGAACTGAGAAACCAAGTGCTTGTCGCCACTAATATAAATAAGCAAAGATGGAAATAAACTTGAATACAGCTTCTATTTGAATTATGTTATCAATGGATAGATTTCAAACGTAACTTTGTACGATGTACACAGAGAGACAGGCAGATATGTTCCGACGTTACTGATTAAAAGAGGTCGGTGCATGAAAAGTACAAAAACAAAAGTAGGTACGATAATAGCAAAAACAATTACAACAGTGGTGAGAAAAAAAAAAAAAACTGTGGACCACTTTGACAGGAGACAGATCTTTCAATGGTTGTAATTTTATAAATGTTTGTATAAAAGAGTAAGAGTAAGTAAGTCTGCCCGTAATGGAAAATCAATTTATAATTTTTTCGTCGCATGAACCTTCCTAGGCGTAGACAAACACAACAAAGAAAAGATAGCTCAAATCGGGCGATCCGTTCTCGAGTTCCCTCATATGAAGCGTCTCTTTCTCTTCTTTTTAGAAATGTGCAAAATTTTGTAGTAGGTATTACCATCTCTGAGATTGAAAAGGAGACGCACGGAAAATTCAAGACGCTTAAATACGAATTACAAGTCGTTCTGAAAAAGCGGGGTTCGAGCAATGAGAATGTTTGCTTTATAGTTTCGAAACCGTCGCTTGGATGAAATTTGATTTGAGATTCTTCACCATCAAATCAAACGCGTTCCTTTTCCGTTTCGGTGCATTAACCTTGCGCAACAAAGTTATAACTGAGCCGACTTCAATTACAAATTGTAAGGAGTAGGTAAGCCCGGAACATTCAAGGAGTTGAAAAATTCAACTCATCCCCATAAATAATACAACAAAAAAAGAATCATGAAAATTGGCCCAGTGGTTATCGAGTTATATCATCATCGAGTTTCAAACCGAAAGAATTGTAGGTATAACATAGACGATTATTATTGAAGGTAATTGAATTGAAGTGAAAAACGGAATATACGCCGTCAGCGCAACATGTTGAGAATTTTCCAACTTTTCTTTTTTCCTAAACTATCCCTGATTCAAGACGAACAAAACAAAACAAAAATCATTCAAATCGGTTGAGCCGTTCTGGAGCCTTTATCCGACTAACGCACGGCAAGTCGGACTAGCAAGCTTATGCGGTTTGATAGAACGTCGCTACATAAACTGGTAGGTGCCCTAATTAGGCCACTATACAACTTCCTGAGAAACCATACATTGAAATTTAAGCTCAAGAATGACGATATATGCAGGGGTTGCGATGACGAGGAGGTACACTTCATTTTCTCTGTCATTTCCAATGTATAGGACAATAAATAAATAAAACTAATAAATCCAGTACAGTCTGGTACTCGATGCAAGGACTCGCCAACTCTTTCCGATGTGCCTGTACCATTAATGGAATTTAGTTGCGGGAACTAAGCCTAAGTAAAATCAGCTTACCTAATGTTAAATTTTAATGGGGCTGACTAATAATAATCTGGTCTAAAACGCGTGAAAAAAAACTTTAGTACGAGTATACCAAGTTTGACAGGTCGTTAACTTGTTGGGTCTCAGTTTTGATTGGCCTAGATCGATCACATAAAAAAAATGTTTTTTCAGTGACTGGTAGACATACAAATTGAGACAAGAATTTCGATACTGGCACTAAGTTAACCATTAATACAAACCATACTGAAGCTAAGATTACACGTGTCATTTTTCGTGGAAAACTTTAACAGCTGATTTGAAAATTGTTGTCTCATTTGGCATATGCGTGTATTTGTTCTGATTTCTTGCGTATTAAAATGGTATCAACAGGATTAAAAATAAAATGAAATGTTCTTCTCAAGATTCTTTTCGAAAGTGGCGACGAAATTCCTAGTGCAGTGTCGCTTTTTCCTCTTCTCGAATGCTTGTAGTACAAACACTTCCACTTACCTACTCGGATTCATCAAAGTTCAATTTGTTTCGAAACAACTACCTAGTTTTGTTAGTAGCAAATTCTTTTCATTTATCAGACGTTTTAACGACTTTTAATACCATATTTTTGAATACGTATTTGAATTATATTGTATCTGGATAATGTATGTTTGTTTTTTGTTCATAGATTACTACTTTACACTTTACTACTTTTTTTTGAGTGTCTCTCTCTGTGAGAGAATTTATCCCCACCACTGCCATTTGGACAGTCTTTTCCATTCTTACTACAAAAGTAAAGGAACGAACCTAATATTATATACTAAGGAATCAAAACTCGTGTTGCTTAGATGTTGCATAATTGTTTTATTCAAATAGAAAAACAAATGATTTTATAATAAACAAAGAATAAAATATTTACCACCGAATAATCGCACATCAAAAGTATGAGCCCATTCATAAATGCAATATTGCGGCAGAGAGTTTACAAATGCATGAATTGGCATCACTGCTAAGCACAGAATTCATAAATGCAGGGGAGTTTTCTTTATTGCACCTGTCAATGCGCTGTTGATTATTTAATTTTTAATTTCTTTTTGATGAAATTGGATGAAAATACTACAGATAAGTAAGTTTGATAAAGTTTTTATTGTTTAAATCATTAAATATATATTTAACATAACAGAGAAACACAAATTTGGACATTTATGCTGAAGTGAAATTAATCATCAGTCATCACCATGCGAAATGCGATCGACTTAAAGTCCATTTTTACGCAGTTGTTCGTTCATAAACATCTGATTGATATGTGCTTTGCGTTTGATTTGCCAACCTTTCATTTATGAATGGGCCATATTTTAGTACAGGAAACAATAATACTTCATTGTTATCATCATCACTATAACTTTACTCACTATCACTGTATTTTATATAGGAGTGATTTTATCTGAACAACCTACATATGTTTTATACCTACCGTAATAAATTACACAATTTCACTTACTTCTTATCTTAAGTACTTGAAGTATGTACGCCAAATTTATTAATTCTTCGTAATAGATATATTGACTTACCTACTTCTACATTTATAGGGCGCCTCTCAAACTAACAATATTTCAAATTCCTCTAAATTTGAAAGTGCAATCCTACAACATTTTTCCTACCCATTCCACCTGAACCTTCAAACTCAACCTCTGCATCTCAGCTTTTAGATCAACATCCATAGTGTTACTTACATTTAAGAATCTTTAATTTTCCTAAAGTAAATACACAGTATGTACTATATATAATTGTATCTTATGCCTGTGACACACATATGGTTTCAATACCATGGTATCGAGATGAACCACATGTCTGTCATGCCTGTGACACACATAGGGTTTCGATACCATGGTATCAATACTATTACCTGTGACACACATAGGGTTTCGATACCACGGTATCAATACTATGGCATCGTCAATACCATGCTAGGTGACACACTATACAACGTAGTATAGGCTAACAGTTGCCATTGGTTACCTTGCTGGGGCAGACAATAAAACCCGTGACACACACCTAGTACAGACACACTGTTGGGAATACTAAAGCATTTTCTATGAAAATGATAGGTACTTTAAGTAAAACTAATCTCCACTACATGAGAGTGGCGCTGTTTTCGCTAGGAGGATAGCTATACCACGCAAAAAACCCTAGTATCGATACTACGCTCAAACCACATTGCTCGCATGGTATGACCGTAGTATACCCTGACAGACATGTGGTTCATCTCGATACCATGGTATCGAAACCCTATGTGTGTCACAGGCATATAGCATCGTCAATACCACGATAGGTGACACACTATACAACGTAGTATAGGCTGCCAGTTGCCATTGGTTACCATGCTGCGGCAGACAATAAAACCCGTGACACACACCTAGTACAGACACCCTGTTGGGAATCCTAAAGCATTTTCTATGAAAATGATAGGTACTTTAAGTAAAACTAGTTTCCACTACATGAGAGTGGCGCTGTTTTCGCTAGGAGGATAGCTATACTACGCAAAAAACCCTAGTATCGATACTACGCTCAAACCACATTGCTCGCATGGTATGACCGTAGTATACCCTGACAGACATGTGGTTCATCTCGATACCATGGTATCGAAACCCTATGTGTGTCACAGGCATCAGGGTATACTACGGTCATACCATGCGAGCAATGTGGTTTGAGCCTTGTGTTTATATGTATATGGTATAATTCGCTTACCTGTGACACACATAGGGTTTCGATACCACGGTATCAATACTATGGCATCGTCAATACCATGCTAGGTGACACACTATACAACGTAGTATAGGCTAACAGTTGCCATTGGTTACCTTGCTGGGGCAGACAATAAAACCCGTGACACACACCTAGTACAGACACACTGTTGGGAATACTAAAGCATTTTCTATGAAAATGATAGGTACTTTAAGTAAAACTAATCTCCACTACATGAGAGTGGCGCTGTTTTCGCTAGGAGGATAGCTATACCACGCAAAAAACCCTAGTATCGATACTACGCTCAAACCACATTGCTCGCATGGTATGACCGTAGTATACCCTGACAGACATGTGGTTCATCTCGATACCATGGTATCGAAACCCTATGTTTGTCACAGGCATTACTGCGCAATATTGCAGGTGTAGATTATCATACAATATTGCACAGCAAGCTGTAAAGACAAAAATATTTATGATTATTTTCAAAAGTCTGTAGATGAAAGATAAAAATTTTGTAGAATTCTGTATTTATGCCTGTCGAAATCCTGTAGAAATCCAAACTTTTTTTTAGCATACTAAAAGTATTAAAAATGTTAGTTTTGAATACTTATTAATTTTCCACAATTACATAATTTTTATTAACCGCTGGTATCGCTGGATTCGATACTCGTAGTGCAGGCAAGGCCGTAGCCAGACAAATATTTCGGGAGGGGGATATGATCTTTAAAAAAATAGCTTTTTATTTTAAAGCTTGGAAGCGATTGAGGAAAATAAAATAATCTTAAATTTTAAATTTCATGTTTTTTTATTAACTACTTATTATAACAAAAGTTGGAATAGTTAAAAAAAAACTATCTACCTATATTCAATATAAAAAAGTAAAGAATTATTTTTTCAAACTAAATTTAATCGCTTGGCCTTCTTTGCTACAAATAGGGTGGTCTAACCATTTGTTAGATATATATATATATATATATATATTATAATTGTAAATAAAACAAAATCCAGAGAATTATCTTAATATTTTTAATTATGATAGAAGGATATATGACAATGACAAGTGTGAAATATCCGATGGTCCATATTTTCAATGACTGAGACAATAATTGAGGATCAATGTCGTTAATGTGCCGAATTATATCGATGGATACTTTTTCTTTTAAATATCCCCAAAGTAAGATGTCCAACGGTGTCAAATCACATGATCGTGGCGGCCAATTAACATCGCCACGACGTGAGATAACAAGGCCATTGAATTTCTCGCGCAAAAAAACCCTTGGTTTCGTTGACTGTGTGGTAAGTGACACCATCCTGTTGGAAGCACATATCGTTCAGGTCCATATCCTCAATTTCTGGCCACAAGAAGTCCGTTATCAGCTCGCGATAGCGAACACCATTCAAGATAACTGCTTGGCCGACCTCATTTTCGCAGTACGGCCCTATGACGCCGCCAGCCCATAAACCGCACCAAAAAGGCAATCTTTGTGGATGCATCGGCTTTTCAAACATCACTCGTGGATCCTCATTCGCCCAAATGCGGCAATTCTGCTTGTTATAAGGAATCCACCGAGATAATTCGGCACATTATGCTATGTTATGTTATGCTATGTTAAACTGGCTCTCGATGAGAATAATTATAGAATAATAATTTATTCTCGATATTATCGATGCATCGATGATTTGCCACTGATTTTTTGCACTCGAACACAACTGGGACTTTCATAGCTTTTTAATTGTTCGGTCATTGATTTAAATACATGACGACGTGCCTCAATGACATGTCACGACTCAATAAACTTAAGACATTTTCTCAGTCCACCAATTTTTCTAGGTCACTACTTCGCCTACGCTTGATGGATTTGTATTATTTTTTTTAGAAAGTTCTGAATTCTGATGTTATCTGCTGCAGCGCATTGTGCAATCATTAAAACAAGCTCAAGGAAAACCATAATTTTGGAAGTGCTTGTATCAGTATGTTAACCGCTTTATAAATTTAAGCAAACTAAATACGTATTTTAATACAATCAAAGTTCCTAAGTAATTCTTATTTACTTGTTATTGCATTAAATAATGGAAATTTATTAAGTTTTCTTTTAATGTTAGATATATTAATATAAATAAAACAAAGTCGGGATAGTTACACCCTTTATAACTCAAGAACGGCTGGACCAATTTGGATGGTCTCAGATTTGATGGATTCGAATAACTATTCAAATTACGGAAAGATTCACGTAAAATACAAAAATCGGTATTGCGAGTGTCAATTATTATCATGGACTTTTCTTTTGTAAGGTTTCTAGTTTATTTAACTATTTTGATGGCTCAAATACCATTTGGGATAAATACCTTAATTCTTCCAGTGCATTAACAAATAACTTTAAAGACAGGTAATTGAAAATTTGGCCTGTACTAAGCCAATTGATTATTCTTCAAATACTAGGGGGTTTGAAGCATCCCTTAGTTGCTTCTTTCTTCTTGCTATTTCCAAAAAAAAAGTATCCTCTTCCTAATCAATGTCAAACCACAATTCCACTAATAATTAAATTAAATTTTTAAATTAAAACAAAAAATATCCACAGCAAATTCAATTTTCATGTCAAAACAATTAATTTCAGTCACAATGATCAAAACCTGTATCAACTGAGTAATACAAAAGTATCAATTGGTTGATACATTTTACCTTATGATAGATTTACCCTTTGCTATTTTACGCAACCGAGGAGGAAATAACAAGTTGCTGACTCCATTTCAATTTATGTGTTCATTTAAGAGATATTTTTAGGCTAACTATACGGAAGATGTTTCCCGTGGAAACTGTGAGCCAACTGCAAACATTGAGCTTTCAGACATTGAAGTGCAGATGGAACCAGCAAAATAAAATAAAGACAATTTGGTTTACGCTTTCGAAACGCAACCTGATTATAAAACTGTGAACAACAACAAACAAAAATATTTAAGTGTAGCACACATGTGAAGATATGTATTATAAAAAGTTCAATAAAAATAATTACAAAATGATTTTTGCTTTTTTTTTACGTCACACCCTGTGCCACATTTCGAAATCGTTTTTCTACTCATCCATCCCTCTTTAACTAGAGCACTTCTATTGCCTTCTATTTCTCTTGAAAACGATTATCAGCGCCAGTAATGCCAGTTTGGTGGTTTTCCCCCCAGATTTAGGGTTTTTTTTTGGGCGGAAATCTGGGGGGAGAAATTCTTTAGGGGGAAATCTAGGGTTTTTTTTAAACTCTATTTTATTTTATTTTGTTTTAATATCCCTTTTTGGTAACCTTAAACTGTGTACCTATGTTATTTTAAAATGCAGTTAAATAATCAATCCATCACAAGTGTTTCAAAATGCAACATGCGTAGCCACTGTGTTTTTTTTTTTTGGCGCACACTTTTGCATTCGGAAAATCAAACTTACATGTTGGCGTTTCAATTTCGAAATTTCTTGTTTTAAATCATACAAAAAAAGTTTAAAAAATTGTGGTAAATCAGGCACTTAGTGACAGGCACAGTGAACAATGGCAGTGAATCGCACACTTAGGAATTGTGGTGAATCGGGCACCTGGTAACAATCTGTTTCCCTCTTCAAGTTCCACTTCCAATTGGAGACTGGAAATGTATAGTTAGTTAATTCTAGAACCATCTAGAGAAGATATGGAGTATACATCTGGAATCTATCTACTTCTAGAATATTCGCCGATAGGTGGCAGCGCTGATATAAAAGGGGCGCGTTGACAACAGAGAGGACAGTTGATTTTTAACCAGCGATAGTTGAGTTCGAAAGAGTAATCGGTTGTGAGATAAATAAGTGTGAAGTAGGTAATAGAATAAAGCGATTGGATTGAAACGTTTGAGAATTGATTTAAGTGATATTGTTTTGGTACTAAATAAGTGAATACATATTTGGAAAGTGTAAATAAAGTGATTTTATTGGCAAAGTTAAACAGAATAGTGTTTTATCTTTTCGAATCCCAGCTCGAATGTAACAAAATAATGAAAAAAAGTTGGGGTTTTTTTGAAAAAAGTAGTTAAATCTGGGGGTTTTTCAGAGTTATCTGGGGGGGAAATATTTTGACCGTCTGGCTACGCTGATCAGCGCAGTCGCAAGGGTGGAACAAAATCATATTGTCCAATGCTGGTGTCTCCTTGTCCTTATGATGTTCCAGTTCTATCATGTAGCCGGTTGAGTGTCTCGGTTGCTGGTTTGTCATTGACCCTTAGTAGATCTTTGTTTAGTGGGATGACCGTTTCATTTGTGAAGTATACAGGGATCTGTGTTGATAATGACGAGCTTATGACAGCAATTGTTTTGCTGAAGTGCATGACTATTCTCGGTTCCTTAACCAATTTTGCTCCCAGTCGAATAAAGTTTGACTGAAGGACCCAGTCTGGAGTCACGTGAATAATGCCTGTGTCATTCAGGACGACTTCTTCTCATGTTGTTACAAACACAGTGGTTGTTGCTGGTGTGATGAATATCCATGAGTTGTGGGTCCACAGTTTCTTTCATATGGTGTGTGTTAACCTTAGCATTCTCGTATAGTATCGCTTAAACAATCATTTCTTGTATAATTGCTGCACAATGCAATTTTTATTCTGTTCAAAGTTCAATACTGTGGAATATAAACGGCCGAAGTATGAATACAGTTTCGTTGAGTGTTGGCGCCCTTTTGGCATCGTCCAGTGGCAATTCGAAGTATCTTTGCAGGTTATAGTTGATTCCTAGCATAGTTTGCTGTATGTTGACCTCGGTCGTCTATTTTCTCAGGAACCGCATTGGGTTTGATCAGATCATACTCATCAGCATCGGTGTAGATATCCTGTTACTAGTATTTCCGTTAACGTTATGGTCATGTCCAGTTTGTCCATTGGTTCGGGAAAGAAATTCAAACAGATGACTGCGCTTTAGGTATGCATTCAATAGTTTGTTGTATTTCCTATTAATTTCTTGTCTGTGCCACTACTCCATCTTGTTGATTTCAGTCAGCCCGGCTTTTTGTTCGGATGCTGTAGGTTTTCTTGGACATTCTCGACTCTGTCTCATTAATACTGGAAATTGTAGATAGCATGATTTTGGTGTTACTTACCTTACTGCTTCTGATTAATTCTTTTTGATTATTGTCCAGATCCTCGATATCCTGATACACTTCATCATTAACTCCAAATACTGAGTTAAGAACAGTCCCTAGGAGTCTTTTTTTTGCCTTTGAAGTTGTGTCAATTGGAGCCTTTTGCAGATTGAAAGTATATTGTTATAAAATATGGGATCTTAATTAGAATTATTTAATTATCTTAAATATGTATTTTGATCAAAAGCGGTTTTTGTAAAATTATGCAGAAAATACAGTAACAGATTTTGCAATATTTAGTTTAATAAATACTATTGTAATATCCACGAATATTTATGATATGAATAATTACGTTATCGATAGGTATTTTATTCATTGATTTGTTGAACAACTTTTATTTCAAGTGCTGCTTCTCGAAGACCAAAATTAAGGATGGATGATTATATGTATTACAATACAACATGTCAAAAAAAAAGGAATAAACAACCTGAAGTTGGCTGTCTTTTAATATAAGTTGAAACTAACAATTCTACATTTAGGTGGTGCTATAAAGGTATTTAAGTTACATCGAGATGGCGCCATAAAATAGTTTACAATTGCATAACTTTTTAGCTGAAAACTGATTATTAGATATTGTTCCATTCAATAAACGCTGCCAGCAACTTTGCCCACAGCGGAAGTGGTATATGCTATAGGTGCGAGTATGTGGGTGGTCTGGAATTTTGACATTGCTAGCGCAATCGTTACTTAAACTGTAAAAAACGTTTATTAATATGATTTGTGCCTATTGATTCAATAAGAAAGTGTTTTATACCCTACTCACACCGCACCGAAAACTCGAAGATGCATTCACACTGAACACCAACTAGTTTTCATTTAACGTTTCAATCAGCTGTGATACTCTAGTTGTGAAACTGCTGTGTAAACTATTTTGTGTAAAATTTCGGTCAAATTAATTAACAAATAAAATTAATTTAGAGCATTTAAGAAAAATATTAGCTCATCAGCTGTTCTGCTGAATATTGCAAAAGGTGTGTTTGTTTCATCAACTCAGCGCTTGGAGGTCGTTTTCCTCGAAAACGAATTTAAACGAATCGTTTTGAAAACTGAAATATGTATGGAAAAACGTCTTTTTTCGATGAAGTTTTCGAGTGTTTTCGCGAAAACTCGGTTTTCAGCTCATTGTGAATAGGGTAAGTATTAAGCTAGTTGGTCGCCATTTTGTTTTCATTAATAGCGCAGTTGCGCAGATTGTCTGTAGTGTGAACAGCCAAGTTTGAGAAAGCTTTGTGCGATGCAGTAGCACTTTATTTTAATATGAGGCCAAACTTGAAGTCCTTTTGCCCACTGTGATGCTTCTCTTATAAATGTACCTATACCTACTTTGTTTATGATACTTTTGGTCAGATATGCTATACCTACTGATAGTAGGTTAGTTTGAAATAAATAGTGATAACAATATTTCGTTGGCGTTGTATGAGCTGACTTTATTTTGTTTTGAAATTTAAGTGTAGCAAGTTGGCCCTCTGTTGATGGTGTTGCTCTATTGACACCGAAATGACGAAAGAAAACGGAATTAGTGAATTACAAAAACAAACTACATTGGTGTTTTACGTGAACGGTAAAAAGGTAAAATAATATATATCCGGTGAACAGTAATCAGAATCAATAAAAATCACCATCATATAGAAGTAATTATACAAAAAAAATTATAATTATTGTTTTGCTTAGTATCGGATGGCTATGAATGACTTATGAGGCACCTTTCAATCTTGGGCTTTCTAGTAGCTCTCCTGAATTGCTGATCTTCTTATCTTCTTCTTCTTTGAATATAATTGGAAGATTGCCCTATCGAACTTTTTTATTTATATACACAGATCCTGCATATATATAGGTACACCCGCTTTGTTTGAGTATTTCCGTGTCGTGAAACGATGTTTTGATAAACGATTTTCGGTCTATCTGTGCAAGAGAAAGATTATAAGTAAATTGTAAAAAAAAACTGATATTTTCTAGCCGCAACGTAAATCTACACATAAATTGGGAACAAATAAAGCCTGCAAGAATTTGTCAAATCTTAAGACTTTTCAATTCAAATACCACAGATAAAAGCACTTTAAATAGAAAAAAAAGTTCTTACTAGTGGCTTGAAATAAGGTAGATGGTAATAATGTAGATCGAATTTGTTTCCATAAAATATTGAAAGTAATGTCGAATTTCGTCAATTTTTACGTTCTGAAATCTTCCAATTGTATTCAAAAAAAGAAGAAGATAATAGAATGATGGAGCGAGAAAGAGTTATCAAATTTGGCATAGCGGCTCACGGTCGACAAGAATGAAGTTTGAAAAATATGACGCGCACCTTTTTCTTTTCGTTACAACACTCTTATCATATTTTGAAGTGTCACTTTATGCAGCATAGTGCAAATGTTTCAAATTTATGGTTTCGGATTTTAGCTCCGTTTTGTAGTGCTGTGCGCACATTGAAGGATTATCCAAGAAAAACCTTAATGACAGAGGTACATTCAAAATTTTGGAGCGACGAATGGAATATTGGTGTGGTGAAAGTTATTACATATACATAATATATACATACATAGAATGAAAGTGGATAGCTATTTTTAAGCAATCTTCTTTGAAATCCAACCACCGCTTTTGATCTCAATTACTAAATGCACACTGAATACTAAGTTTTGACAGCAAAACAATATTTATATTTCTCTCATTTTTTCATCATTTTTATAACATTAGAGGTCTGTTCCTTTACTTTTAAATCTTACGAATTTTTACTAATTCTTACGAATTCTTACGAATTTTTACTCAGTGCCGTTCCTTAATTTGAAATTTTTTTATAAGTATTAAAATGGTATCAACAGGCGGCAAAATAAAATTGAATGTTCTCCTCAAGATTCTTTCGAAAGTGGCGACGACATTCTTCCTCGCTGTAACAAGGAACAATCTCTTCCATGTAATTCTTCATGCAGTGTCGCTTTTTCATCTTTTCGAATGGTTGAACTTCAATCAGTACAAACTTTTCCACATAATCGGATGTCGGATTCATCTAAATGAAGTTTGATTAATTCCATATCAATTTCTTCACCAGCTAGATGATATAACTAATTTTCTTTAAGTAAATTACAAATTCCTCGAGTTTATCAGACATATTAAAGGCTTTTTATACCATTTTTTGAATATTTGAATTATGTATCTGTCATTTTTTAAAGATTACTACAAAAACGTTCCCTAACTCTTTGGTAAGTGTCTCTCTTTGTGAGAGAATTTATCCCCACCACTGTCATTTTGACAGTATTCTCCATTCTTACTACAAAAGTAAGGGAACAGACCTGTTAAATCATGCTGAAAAGTCAGCTGCGTTTAAAAGAGACTAAAAGTGTACGGTGGTGGCAATTATTTGCAAAGCAACCGCAAATTTTCAAATGAACTTATTTTCAAAAAATCTGGAAATGTAAAAAAAAAAACTGCCAGCAGCAGGAAAATGTAATTCCAATATACATTTTTAATGCTTTTTTCTTTTGTATGATTATATTTCTTAGCTTGGTGTCGGTGTGTACGCATACTCACTCCTATCGGGCATTTTTGCTGTAGTTTTTCGTACTGCTCTTTTTTCATTTTATAAGTATGAAAAATGCAAACCAATTTAGTGTCATACGGGCTTTAAGAGGAGGAAGAATTAGTGGTATAGTTCGATTCGAAATAGCTATCATTGGGGACGTTCGGATACCTAGTTTATGTAAAACGTCAACTAGATTCGTCGTGACTAAGAATCCGAATGCGTTGACTTGGCAACTTTAATTGTTTTTGTATTCTCGCTGTCAGCGTTACCTTTGTTTGATTTTGCCCTTTATTATTCGGAAAAGACCCTTCATAATTTTTTCAAAAATTGTTATTTTCAAATAAGTACATTTAAAATGTGACACGGTTGCCTGTCACAACATTATTACACTGTTGTGCAAACTATTGGTTGTCAAATATCGTGCGAAAATTCGAAATTTGCAGAGTTGTCTTAGAAATGGCACCATTTTCTCTCACCGGCCCTTTTTTCGACTATTCAGAATTCTGGCACAGCCACTCTGTTTATTTTAAATCTGACTCTTCGAAATTTGAACTTCATGACTAGATTTGTCGGCTTCCCCTCCATAAACGTCAACTGCAAAAACTGATCACGTGACCACTCTGAGCCAATTAAAACTGCAATACATCTAGTCAGACAGCTGTCAGACCAAAGTGACTGACAGAAATTGTCAGGGTAACCCCCAAACAAGCGAGAATCATTGTTACTCCTCGCTTCCCCATTCAGTAATTGTTTGAATAGTTGAATTCTGTCAGTCAATTCTCCGTACTCCAATTACCGAACGTACGATCAGATGAGTAATGCGAGAAACAGATTAACACAGCAACAGCAACTTTGATAACTTTTTAGTACCAATGTATTTTAATTACTTTGAACACATTAGCACAGCAACATCGACAGCGACGTCAACGTTAAAGATAATCCTAAATTCGCTGTTGCTGTTGCTGTGTTAATCTGTTTCTCGCATAAGTCTATGAATTTCGTAACGAGTTTAAAACCACTGGAAAAATAACGCGCCATACCGATACTTGACGAATATCAAACATACAAATATTAGGTAATAAATATACGAACACAAATATTAGTTTTTAGGTTATGTCATTGTTGATGTTTTAGTGCCTTCATAAACTTGACAATGTTGCCATTGGCGAACAGTATTAAAAAATATTAAAGTGTATTAAAAACAAAATTTTCTTGTAGGTCACCGACGCTAACCCTGATCCGGAATGTACTCTACTGAGTTACTTGAGGGAAAAGCTTCATCTATGCGGAACGAAACTGGGATGTGGAGAAGGCGGGTGCGGAGCGTGCACTGTTATGATATCCAGAGTAGATCGCAGAACAAATAAAATTGTGAATATTGCGGCCAATGCGTGTCTAATACCTGTCTGCGCACTCCATGGTCAAGCTGTTACTACGGTCGAAGGAATCGGAAGTACTCGAACTCGTCTTCATCCTGTACAGGAGCGCATAGCTAAGTCCCACGGATCCCAATGTGGCTTCTGCACACCGGGAATTGTCATGTCAATGTATGCACTACTTAGAAGTTCTCCGCAGCCAAGGATGCATGATTTAGAAGTCGCATTCCAAGGTAACTTGTGCCGTTGCACTGGCTATCGACCGATTCTTGAAGGATATAAAACGTTTACCCAGGAATTTAGCTGCGCAATGGGCGATAAGTGCTGTAAGGTCAATGGAACAAATGGTTGTGGCAACTCTGATGAAAATGTCGACTCTATCCTCTTTGAAAAGTCAGAATTCCAACCCTACGATCCAAGTCAAGAACCAATCTTCCCACCTGAACTGCAATTGAGTGACGAACTCGATAAGCAAAATTTGCACTTTTCCAGCGAAAGAGTTGGATGGTATCGACCAACAAGCCTGGAGGAGATCCTCAGCCTGAAAGCTAAGCACCCTGAAGCGAAGATTGTTGTTGGAAATACTGAGGTTGGCATTGAGATTAAGATCAAAATGTTGCACTACCCCGTTCTCATCAACCCATCGAAGATCGCTGAACTAAATAAGATTGAGCAGAACTCGGAAGGGATATATTTTGGCGCAGCTGTAAGCCTTTCAGAAATCGAAGACGTCCTAAGAGAGCAGATCGCATCAAAGCCGGAGCATGAGACAAGGTTTTTCAAATGCGCACTCGACATGTTTCACTACTTCGCTGGAAAGCAAATTCGCAATGTGGCATCCCTGGGAGGCAATATAATGACAGCCAGTCCCATATCCGACATGAATCCGATACTGGCTGCTGGTGGAGTTGAACTCGTTGTGGGGTCTTTAAAGAAAGGGTATACAAGAAAGATTAGTATGGGAGTCGGCTTCTTTACTTCCTATAGAAAAAACCTAATTGAGTCAAATGAAGTCCTGCTGGGAGTCCAGTTCCCCAGGACAAGTGCAAATCAGTTCGTGAAAGCCTTCAAACAGGCCAGGCGGAGGGAAGATGATATTGCCATTGTGAACGCGGCCATCAACGTCACTTTCAGGTCAAACACGAACATAATCGAGCAGATAAGTATGGCATTTGGAGGCATGGCCCCCACAACAGTCCTAGCTCCGAAAACTTCCTCCCTAATGATCAATCAGAAATGGGAAGAGCCATTATTAAGCATCGTCACTGAAAGCCTATGCAGGGAGCTTCCTCTGTCTCCTGATGCTCCTGGTGGCATGATTACATACCGACGCTCACTGGTTGTAAGTCTTTTCTTTAAGGCCTACCTAGCTATCAGCAGCGATCTGGTGAAACACAAGATTATCAGTGACACAATTCCACCCGAAGAGAAGAGCGGATCAGACGTCTTTGGGGCACTGCCGCTGAAGAGTACTCAACTGTTTGAGAAAGTCTCTACCGACCAACCACCAAGAGATCCAATTGGTCGCCCAAAGGTTCATGTATCCAGCTTACAACAGGCAACTGGAGAGGCTGTGTATTGCGACGATATCCCACGTATGGACAATGAACTATACCTGGCGTTTGTCTTAAGTACTAGAAGCTATGCAGATATTGTTGATATAGATGCCACAGACGCATTGAAGCAGAAAGGAGTTCATGCGTTTTACTGCCATAAAGACCTCACTGAGGATCAAAACTCGGTTGGAATATCCTTTCGCGATGAGCAAGTGTTTGCGTCAAAGGTTAACTGCCAGGGTTTAGTCATAGGTGCCATTGTAGCGGAAACGCAAGCAATTGCTCAACGAGCAACGACGCTTGTCAAAGTTGAGTACAAGGACATCGCACCGCCAATAGTAACAATAGAGCAGGCTATAGAGATGAAATCTTTTTACCCGGACTTTCCAAAAATAATGGTGCAAGGCGATGTGGACGAAGCATTTAAAACATCCGACCTTGTTGTTGAAGGCACCTGTCGAGTTGGTGGTCAGGAGCATTTTTATTTAGAAACGAACTGTGTGTTGGCAATGCCACGTGACAGTGACGAAATCGAACTATTCGCTGCAACTCAGCATCCAACTGAAGTTCAGAGAATGATTTCGCATGTACTTTCAATTCCTTTGGCTCATGTAGTGTGCAAAGTCAAAAGATTGGGTGGTGGTTTCGGAGGAAAGGAGTCACGCCCGGCTGTGATCGCCGTACCAGCAGCATTGGCGGCGTATAGGCTGCGTCGACCAGTCCGTGTTATGCTGAATAGGAACGAGGACATGATGATCACAGGAACGAGGCACCCATTTTTGTTCAAATATAAAGTGGGTTGTTCGAAGGACGGCAGAATTAAGGGATGTCAAACCGAATGTTACAATAATGCAGGATATGCCATGGATTTGTCATTTGCGGTAAGTGAATAATCGTTACTTTTATATTGAACTAATGTCGTTTTCCATTGGGCAGAAAAATCAATTTTTTTTTTTTTCGATTCGGATCACTTTTTGCAGGTCTCAATATTTTTTCAGATTTACACATACCAATATAATTTGTATAGCTGTTTAACGTCAGTTTAATGCCCAAAACACATGTGAATTTGAAAAAAAAAAAAAAAAAAAAAAAACTGAGGGGGCCAGCGGCAAGAGGATTGTGAGTTGGGGGTCTCAGCTCTCAGTATTGTCTCTGCTGAAAACCATTCCGTGCATTCGGTCGCAAAATGTCTTTATCTTCAAAGTGAAGAATACAAATGGAAAAACATTTGGGAAATTTTCTCCCCATCCTAAGTAGAGTGTACAGTACCCCATTTAATTAAAAGAACTTTAGAGCTCATTACTTGTTTTGGAAAATGGTATCTACAATGGGGACGTTCGGATACCTAGTTTATGTAAAACGTCAACTAGATTCGTCGTGACTAGGAATCCGAACGCGTTGACTAAGAAACTTGAATTGTTTTAGTATTCTCGCGGTCAGCGTTACCTTTTTATGAGTTTGCCTTTTTTGTATTCGGAAAAGACCCTTCACACATTTTTTCAGAAATTGTTTTTTTCAGATAAGTACATTTAAAATGTAACACGGTTGCCCATCACAACATTATTACACTGTTATGTCAGCTAATGGTTGTTAAATATCGTGCGAAAATTCGAAATTTGCAGAGTAGCCTTAGAAATTACACCTTTTTCTCTCACCGGCCCTTTTAGAGACTCCCACCTTTCTCAGATGTCAAGAACGAAATCGAGCAGCAAATCTAAATGTGGAAATACAGCGCCATCTATAGGGTGTCCGCCGGGAAGGTATACTACTTTGTTTGTTTAGCACATTTTTCATTACATCCTCACACATTTCACGCGGTATTTCATTAACTTCATCAGGAATATTTTGTTTGATTTGCTCAAGCATTTCTGGTTTGTTTGCATAAACCTTGCTTTTCAGATATCCCCACAAAAAGAAGTCCGGAGCAGTCAAATCAGGCGACCGTGGAGGCCAATCAACATCACCATTTCTTGAAATAACTTGTTGTGGAAAGAGGTCTCGCAGTAATTCCATTGTAATCCTGGCTGTATGCGATGTGGCACCGTCTTGTTGATACCACATGTTAATCAAGCCCAAAGCATGAAGTTGTGGCGTTAAAAAGTTTTCAATCATATCACGATGTCGCTCCCCATTCACAGTTACCGTTACGCCGTTATCATTTTCAAAGAAGAGGACCAATGATTCCTCCTGACCAAATTGCACACCAGACTGTAACTTTTAATGGATGCAAAGGTGACTGATGAATAATTTGAGGGTTTTCCATTGCCCAGAACCGACTATTATGTTTATTCACATATCCATTCAAATGAAATGAAAATTTAACGTAACTTTCTCGTCGTCACAGTAATCGATGATTGATTTTGATACAAAATTTTAACGATTAAAACACGTTGGTTTATCGAATATTTTTCCATAATAAATTTGCCACGTGTTTACTTTACGACTGCCAAATATGAACTGTCAAGACTAATGTTTACCAAAATGGCGGCAAAACAAAGTAGTATACCTTCCCGGTGGACACCCTGTATTAGAATTCATCATAACAAACAACAATGAAATGGGAAATTTTGTTTTGACAACCTTGTCTCAGGGCATTATTTGGGCTTAACCAAGCGTCAAAAATGAACGTAAGTCTAGTTAGGTTCTTTCAAACACGAATCCTAATGCAATTTTAATATAATCAAAATTTGGCTTAAGTTGGATCACTTCCATGCAATCCTTTTAAATCCTTTGGGTTTCAGATTGGCGCTCCTTTACGATTATATCTGTATTACAAATATTTTATATTTTTTTCAGGTGTTAAACAGAGCGATGAATCATTTTGAAAACTGTTACAATATCCCCAATGTAAAAGTATCCGGTTGGGTTTGTAAAACAAATCTGCCATCGAATGTGGCATTCAGAGGCTTTGGCACACCCCAGAGTATGCTGGCTGCCGAGCACATGATTCGCGATGTGGCTAGAGCTACTGGCAGGGACTACATAGATGTTATGAAGCTGAACTTCTACAAGAATGGTGATAGAACATTTTATAATCAGAAGCTTAACGCCTGTACCATAACAAGGTGAGTGCCAATATGGTACGTACAATTGTACTAGAAGGTAAAATAATTATACATCCTAATCTAAATAGGTGTTTCGAGGAGTGCCTCTCCCAATCGAACTATTTCAAACAACGTGACGAAGTGCAGGCATACAATAAGGAGCATCGATGGCGAAAACGTGGTATTGCCATAATACCCTCAAAATATGGCATCGGTCTTGGAGTTCCTCATTTACATCAGGCTGGTGCCCTTATAAATATATACGTGGATGGTACAGTTCTTGTTACCCATGGTGGTGTTGAAATCGGACAAGGTTTACATACAAAAATGATCCAAATCGCTGCACGAGCTTTGAACATTCCACTGGAAATTATTCACATATCCGAAACATCAACTGACAAGGTGCCAAATACTACATCGACTGCAGCCAGTATAAATTCAGAATTATATGGTATGGCCGTGCTAAAGGCTTGTGAACTGATAAATTCCCGCTTGAAACCATACAAGGAGCAATTTCCGGAACTCTCGTGGAAAGAAATAATCAACAAAGCTTATTTCGATCGTGTCAGTCTATCAGCGTCAGGGTTTTACTCTGCTCCTGGTCTCGGATTTGATCCTGTTACGGGCGACTCCGAAGTATATGACTATTATACCACAGGAGTTGGTGTTTCAGTCGTGGAAATAGATTGTCTTACAGGGGACCATCAAGTTCTTAGAACCGACATTGTAATGGATATTGGGTCGAGTTTAAATCCAGCTATTGACATTGGGCAGATAGAGGGCGCCTTCATGCAAGGCTATGGATTGTTTACTTTGGAGGAGTTGATGTACTCACCTAGTGGGATGCTGTACTCAAGAGGTCCTGGAATGTACAAGCTGCCTGGTTTCGGTAACATTCCTGGAGAGTTAAATGTCAGTTTGCTAACCGGTGCTCCCAATCCCAGGGCAGTGTATTCCTCGAGGGTAAGTTGTGCTATATAAGACTTTGTTACTTTTCGAACAGTATTTGTTTCCCGCGTTTATCAAAAATCGACTTCGGCTATTATTCATCAGTTATTATTTTTTGGGCTAATTGTATTAAAATGCAGAATAATATTGTCCTCACGGATGATTTTTAAGGTTTACAAAATGGTGGCAGAGTTTTATTTTGTTTTCGCTGTGCAATAAAACAATACAAGTGAAAACTAAAGCGATGCCTGTGCTATGTAAAATATATAGAAAACCCTTATTATTATTCGAGCCATTACGTAGAAAACTTCTTAAGTATAAATGCGGAATTCTCAAACAATCGATTTTTATTTTAACCTATAGGTAGGTTAGGTACCCAATGAAATGTTCCGATTTCCCGGATAGCAAAACAAAAAAAAATATGGCTGGAGCGTATTTTTTAACAATTGCTGAATATGTATAATGAAGAGTAAAATACAGAACGAAAGCATTGCTGAAAAGAAACAAATAAAATGTTTATTAGACGCATTTTTAAAAGGGATTGCGCTCTCTTTAACAATAAATTAAACAAAACACTGGACATTATACCTATTCTTTTTGACTTCAAGGAGTTGTTAACTAAAAATAAGTGCAGTTCTGCATTATTACCCGCATTTTTAAAACTTATTTGAACATGAGTAGTTATAATGTCTACCAAAACTTTACAAAAAATTGGTGGATAAACAATAAAAAACAACGTACATAATTTATATAATTTGTCCCTGCTTCCGTTTTCTAGGCCGTTGGCGAGCCCCCACTTTTTATGGGAAGCAGCGTTTTCTTCGCAATCAAAGATGCCATAGCAGCTGCACGAAAACAAAATGGAGTTGATGAGCATTTCAATCTTATTTCGCCTGCTACTTCTGCTCGTATTAGAATGGCTTGTCAAGATAAATTTACTCAACTAGTAAGTGAGACCAAACATTTCACTATATGCAAAGGAATAAAATCTTATTTTCTTTTACAGATTAACGAACCAAAAGAAGGTACTTTTACTCCTTGGAATGTAATGCCCTAAGCTATTTTAATTGCGTGTAGACAAATAAAGGAACAAAAAATTAATTTGCTTAATTTTGTTTACATGTTAGAAAGATGTTCATAACTCAAACGTACTTCCATTTGCAGGACGTGGTTACAATGATCTTAATAATTCCATATAAATATTTGCGAGAAGAAATATGTCTCCATTTTTATTATCGAACAGCAGCGTAGGTACCTACTAGGCTTTTTTATAAAATTTGGTATTCAATTAGGCGCTCTCAGAGCACTTTTTAGGTTCGTTTGTGACAAAAAATGCAATCTTTTTCGGATTTCAGAGCACTTTTGTGAATCTAGATTTGTTATCAGATTTGCTTCAGATTTGCCAAAAAGGAAAGAAATCAAGTGAATCAATTTCTGTAAATTATTTATATAAGTATAAATATTCGGGAGGCAAATTTCGAATGATTCAATATAAAATTTAAACAGTCGAAGGCTACACATATTCGAATCGCACGAATATCAACACAAAAAAGAGCAAGTGACCTTTTTATGTTCGGCCACACGAAATTTGAAATTTGAGAGCGAATCTGAAGAAGCCCAATCGAATATGATATAAAATGAGCAAGCTGAGA
The DNA here is from genome assembly GCA_946477585.1 of Cheilosia urbana. Taxonomy (NCBI): domain Eukaryota; kingdom Metazoa; phylum Arthropoda; class Insecta; order Diptera; family Syrphidae; genus Cheilosia; species Cheilosia urbana. The sequence goes on from OX297854.1 coordinate 143,835,294, forward strand.
AAAGCCGTTGAACTAGAACTTGGACTTGAATTTCAAAATTCACGTGCAAACCAGCATTGGATATCCGCTTTCAAATAGGAAATCTGAACCTGCGAGCCATCTCGCGTTCAGTAGAAACAGTCATGTTTATATAAGTCCATACGTTCAATAGAGTAAAGGGCTTTCGTGCTTATTAATACTTTACGTGAAAAAAAGAAAACATATAGTGCACATTCAAAAAACTAGTTTTAAGTCGAATTAGTTTGATCTGGACTTAATGTTATACCACCAACGTGATTTAGCCAAAGTGATTTATAAATCACGAAACGCGTCTCCACCTAACTTTAAAGTGTTTTAGTGCCACATTTTCGTAAACTTTGACATTAGGTGTCCAACTTTCAATATCGTAACATCCTTTTTTCCTCTTTTTTTTTGGTTTTGTTGCCATACCTGCCAAGAATAAAACAATTTAAATAAAATATAATTAATAATAAAATTACCAAAACTCACCGAATCACGAAGAAAATTTAATTTTGACAGTTTGTTTTGTATGTTTTTTTTTGCTGAATGAAGTGCTGAACATAATAACAGGTATGTTTGATTTTATTTGGATGAGTTCGATTTTATTTTGTGTGGATTCGCGATGACAGATACGTAATTAAAATTTAAACACGTATAAATCACACAAATCTTAATCTCGAAAATGTATGATAAATCACGTAATTTATGAGATGATTAAGCTAAATCAAGTTGATTTAACTAAATCACGTTTGTGGGAACATGGTATTACTTGAACTTAAAATGAATTATATGGCTTCGCGTAATTTTATGACACAAGTGTGAGCGTTGTAAACAGAAAGTTCAACAATTTCAATCCTAAAAGGCATTTTTTTCACGAAACGGGAAAGAGAGATTCGTTTTTCCGCAGTTAATGCTAACAAATTCGTAAGAATGAGATCACAAATCAGACGACTAACGTGTCATGGATGTTCTACCGATAAATATAGACACGTAAAGCGGTAATAAACACAAGTTCCGGCGACCAACATTTCGGCAATCACTTGAAAACATTTCTATTTCCGATTTAAAACATGTAGGCGCAGTGGCTTAGTGGTTAGTGTGCCGAACTACTAAGCGATGGGTCGAGGTTCGAATCCCGCAAAAACCCAAATTCTAGCTTAGGGTTTTTTTCCACTGCGCCACCTCTCGCGAACGTCTGACAAACATCCAAAGGTATAACTGTCTTGAAAGAGCTTCTCAATTAGCCGTTTGGAGTCGGCATAAAATTCTAGATCCCTTCCATTCGTTTCAAAAATAAAAAACTCACACAAAACGAATGGTTGTGAGAAGCTAGGCCTAGGGTCCCTCCGGACTTATTGCGCCTATTATTTATTTTTATTTTTTAAATGAAATCAAAAAAAAATCATCAATCGTATGAAATAAATAAATAATTGTCCAATCATCACTTACGGAAGCCATTTTTTTTTTTCGCTAACCATCGCGATAAAAATATCAACACGCTGAGCATTCCCATAATTCCTACTACGAAATCAAGATGGCTGACCAAAATACGTGTCAGGTTTTTTGCATGATAGGTACCTAATGACTTCAAACACCCGCCTAAAAATGCCTCGAAAAGCACACCAAAAACTGCGTCTAAAACTAACTGGCTAATGCCGAAAGAATTCGCGAAAAGAAAACCGCCGAGAAAAGCTTTATGGTGCATTTACACGGTCACACATTCCTATCACGGAAAATTAAAGGGATGCCCAATACTAAACAGCCGTCTGACTGAAAGGGACAGCATTACCTAACACGAAAAAAAACGTGATACGTTTTTTGGTCGGCCATCTTGTTTGCGTGGTAGGAATTATGGGATAGCTATGCATGTTGATATTTTTATAGCGATGGCTTACGAAATTTCGTTTTCCTATAAAACAAAAGCGCGTGCGTGATAGTATAAATGCAGTTTTAAAAACAATCATGTTTATTTTGACATTCGAACGAATAGCCAATTCATACGAATGGCTCTATTCGTTCGAATGAGCTTGTGTGTATTTTTATAGACATTCGTTAGAATTGGCTATTCGTTCGAATGTCAAAATAAGCATGAATGGTAATTTATGTCAATTTCCATTGGGATTTCGAGATTTTGCTCTCGGATTTCAGATTTTTCGTGCCCAATAGAACATAAAACGAGATTTTTCTTCCTTTGCCTTTGTGGTGGTGCGTGATTTAAAAGTCAGCTGTTCTAAATTGTAATTTTTGTTTATAAGAATCCATTCAATTTATGCTAATATACATTACAGCGGCCAAATGTATTTTTTTCTCTATTTTTCAGACTTCTCGTCTAAAAACGTAAGTAAACACACTTTAAAGGTAGACAAACGACAAATGTTTTGGTGTTAGTGCAAATAGGTGTGAATCTCGCTCGGATATCGAGATTCGCAAAATTGCTCTGACTCTCAAAAAAGTGTTTTTTTTTGCGCCCAATGGAACATGAAATCTGACAGCCAGCTGATTTCGAGAGCCGAAAAACTGCTCTGACTCTGAAAAAAAGTGCTTTTTCTGTCCCAATGGAAAACGACATTAGATTTTCTAGCGAGTGAGCAATGCTATGTTTAGACCAAGTGCGAGTTTAGACGATACGTTTTTACGTGTACCATAAAAAAAAAGTACGTAGGTAGGTATGTGCATCAAAAGTTCACTATCAGCGATGTAGTGTAGTGAACCAGCCCAAATGATTTCCGATGAACTTTTTGACAGCCGTCTTTTCCTCCCACGAAAAATAAACTTTTGACGTCACGGTTCACGAAACTGGGCGGATGAAGAAATTTAACATACCTACCTTGTACAGTTTGTTATCCTCCTTTTCTATGTTCTTCAGTGGAATTGTATCTATCAAGATAACATTAAAAATACATTTTTTATTTATACGTATTCAATAGTTTAATTTCATGCATATTCTGACAGTGGTCTCCAACTTTAAATAAGCAAAACATATGCCCATAAATGTGACCAAAATGTGATAAATAGAGCTCCAAAGAGTTTTTTTTTTTTTTAATTGAACGCAATTCGTCGAGCTAGTGTCAGCTTTTTGATTGCACATAATGTATATCTTTTTTTTTCTATTTACTGCAACATGATGTTATCGATTCAAATAGTTGAAAGTGGAAATAAAAACAATAGAGCTAAAAAAAATTAAGAAAATTTCAAAATATATCGCGAGTATAAATAGTGCACTCTTTCTTTTAGGTAAGTGGTTCGCAGTTTGTAGATATGAAATCATTTTCGCTGGAAAAGTTTTTTTTTTTTTTTTTTCCTTTTGATAACCTATGTTTATGAGTTAATTGAAATTGCTAAAGAGTTATCTCGTGTAGGTATGTATAATGTTCAAATTAGTACGAATTTTCTCCCATCAGTCATCATTGAACATTTTATTCGCAAATTTAGGCAATCCTTAATTTTTTGGGCTATGCGGCAGCGGCACACCAATTCATGTGGATATACTTGACTGAATGTGATCAATAGGTAGATGTGGGCAAATGCGCGAGTGGGTTTTCGCAATATTGTAATGATTGTAATTACTCGCGGATGTTTAATATAAATTGTATGGTATTGACTTTGTGAAAAGTATTGTTTATTTTCTATATGGTCGAGTGCAGTGAACTGTGAATGAAAAATATATACGTTCGTCTTCGTATATACGAAGTTGCAAACAGTAGTATGAAGTAGCAGTTGGTACTTGTGTACTCTTATCATTGTACGTACCGGGTGGGCAGTCTTGGTGCGATAAGACGGACCTGCATGCTTGTTGATATCAAATGCATTTCTTTCAGTTTCCAATGCCAACTCTCTGTAAATAAACCTAGACAATGTTTTTGAATAAAACAATGATTTGTTGTCTCAGTTGTATAAAACAAATTCAGTGTCCAATGCGGCATGGCCCAATGCCCACCCATAATCCAGTTATCCACTCATGTAGGTATAAAGTCGTAACACTTGTTAAGGCCAAATGAACGATGCAGTATAAAAATGTGCTGCAAATAAAACAGTTAACCTCAACTTGAAAATGAATATATTTGTAGGTAGGTACCTATACAAGATTTTCCATTCTTTAAATATTTGGAAGCTCCAAAGTTGTGTCTGCGCCCCAGTCTTCCGTATCTTATTTTTTTGGAATGGGTGAATAATACACATTCGGGCGATTATCCAAATAGGAAAATAAAAAAGATATCGATTAGACGATAAAAACCAAATTAGATTGCATTCGTTAGATATATAGACCAAGCAGACATTGCGTTTAAAAGAATAATGAGATAAGGATATACATTATCGTTGATTTTGTTCTTGAGTCTACCCCAAAAGCAGTTGTTTACTTTGATTCCAGGTTAGTTATAGATTTTAGGATTGCTTGTACTACCTAAATGACGGCGCCTACGCGCTACCTTGTTCGGCCCACTTTTCTTGGTTTTGATGTAGTGGGCTCCATCGAACGTGAATGCGTTTATGTAATACCAACAAAATCGCCACACGATAGTTTATTCAACTTTTCGAACTCGTGATCTAAGTCAAACTTGGTGTTACGATGGTGGAAATGGAACAGAAGGCATTTATTACGTTACGATTAGGAGCTCAAACTAGTCTGATACGAACTGCACCGAAGATAACACAACAAATTTCGATTAAAGCAGCTGAGTGCGTTCGTATTTGCCTCGACAGGGTCTAGGCCTTGCCTTTTAATGCCTGAGAAGTGTCATTCTTTTAATCTCAGCGTTGATGTCATTGCTTGCACTTACAGCTCATGGAACACCCGTTTGCTTCTTTTTTCTGGCTCTTTGCTATGATAATTACATTTAAGATGCACTCGTGTCAAAATAAGTTCCTCCCCGACGTATGGAAACCTAAACAAAAACAGATCCAAATGTAGACATATAGAGGAAGAAAACCATAATATTCAATATATGCAAACTAAGTCCATTAGAATGTGCAATGCAACATTCAAACACAACACGAATGGCGCTGTATAAAACGATTAGGCCAAAAAAAAAACCTAGTTTTTAGGTTAAAACACTTCTAGGCAAGTTTGTTCATCTACCTCGTTGAACAAATGTCCTCCTATTATGGAAATTTCACGAGCTAAACTCTTGGACACTACTGAAGGTCGACGGGAGTTTATATTTACTGAACCTAGTTCGAGTATTTGAAAATAGTTTTAAATGGGTAGCCACCAGTTTGCTAAGGAAGGTATGAATGTAATGCACATAAACAGTGCGCCTGCTTGGATTAGGTTAGGTTGAGTAGAGTTTTGAGATCGTCACAAAAAGACCAGTCGCCAAAACAAACGTTCGAGTGCTTAAAATATTAACAATAATTCAAATTGTATGCACTGAAAGTTTATATCTGTCTAAACTGCACCTGCAACGTCTTATCCCTACTTCCCGTGATAACTATTTTCATATTGAGAGATTTATGATATAGGAATCTACTTTTTATTTTCCCCAGTGTCACGGCCGGCACCCATTACAGCGTTCATCAACGTTCCGCTTACGAGTATACAGTTTTTTTCTTTGCTTGGTTTTATATTCCACTATCAGAGGCTGTTGCCGTATGCTCAATTCTGGCGCCTGTTTATTATTCTTATTTTCATAATTTTGCAATTTTTCTATCGGAAACTTCGTCATAATATGAATCTTAGATTGGGACATTCCGAAGTAAAACGGATTATCTTTCCTCGGGACTTATTCTACTCTCATGCCGCACCGCTTGTAACAACAGTGAGTTATCCACACGATCCCGTCGCGAAGTACATAAATACAACAGTGCAATAGCGTAATGGCAGTTTATCGCTAAAGCGGTCTACCTTAACCTCTGTTCGTAATAAAAAAATTGCACAAGTGAATACAGAATTTAATCACTTACAATAATTCATTTCTCTTTTTTCCGCGACTAAAGTCGGTTTGTGCTTTCATCTATTTAGGCTAAAGAAGAACTCACAACTTTCCGCGCAATTGGACATTTGATTCCTACTGTCACTCTACAGTTGCGCTGACAATTTAACACCAGTTCGGATACGGCTAAATTAGTGGAATAACATCCAAAAATCTCGAAATGACGGATTCAAGCCTCACCCGATGTCATTCTCCTCACTTCAGTCCGATACAGCACAACAGCAGTAAGTGCTATCGTGTGTTTTCGCACTACCCTACATTTCTATACATTTCTATTTTTGCAGGCCAAACAGATACCTTGCATGTATATTTACCAAATAAAGGTTTCCGCACAATCAAATACAATGAATCTACCGACGATGTACGTAAAATTATCGAACGTAGTGTCCAAAATATTCTACCCGGACAGAAAGCAAACTCACAAAGCTATGCATTGCGTTTGTGCAATGTTATTACCAAAGAAGTTGTCTGGATATCCAGAGACACACCGATGAGTCAAGTAGCTGCACGCATCTCGAATCCATCGTGTTCAAATACCGAATGCCCATACAATTCCAAAACGGCGCCAACCCGGAAAAAGGAACAACCACAAAAGCCAGACAATGCGGATACACACATCAACAGCGTTTGGAGAGCAGAGCTTAGAGTTCGTTACATACCAAAGAGTATAAAAGAACTCTACGAAAAGGATAGAATAACCTGCCATTTTTATTTCGAACAAGTAAAAACCGTCTGACACACGCCAAACAATCTACTTTATAATACGTCTCACATTCCTTGCAGGTTAAACAAGACTACATTAATTCTAACATAACCACAATTGACCTCGATGTAGCGATACAATTGTGCTGTTTAGGAATAAGACATTACTTCAGGGATGTTATTAAAGCAGACGACAAAAAACACCACGTAGACTATATTGACAAAGAGATTGGATTTAAAACTTTTTTACCAAAAACTGTGATACATACCACTAAGCAAAAGAATCTTAAGAAGCTCATACAAACTGGCTACAAGAAAGTTTACAATTACTCTGATATTGAGTATATCCTCAAGTAAGTGTCTTGGCCTTTATTTTTTTTTATATATCGATTGATTTCGTGACTAAAACTTGTGTGATTTTAGATTTTTCGAACTCGTGCAGACTCAGTACACGTGTGATCAGGAACAGTTTTCGGTTACACTCAGCTCCGCTTGGAATATTTCAGGAATACTGTACATCGGACCACATATTGGTGAGTTGATTGGAATAGAAATAATAAGAAGAAATAATAACATGGTTCTTGCCTTCGCCAGGAATCTCCTATCTAACTCATCCGCAGGCAAAACTAACTAAAGTGGCCGATTTTCATAATATCGAAAAAATCGAAACTTGCATTTTACCAAAAGACAGTAATCAAATCGACGACACGGCACCACAGCTAACGGATCGATTGAAAAGTTCGCAGAAACCTTCAATCAATAGCTACAATGACAAGTCGTCGGCCGAAAAGACAGAGAACTGCAACTGCAGGGACATTAGAACTCAACTGAAAATGAAAACCAGCAGCAATGATGAGGATTTGGTTATCAACTGCATCGGACTCAATGTAAGTGAATAGTTCAATCATATGTCATCCTGTGGATCATCTTTCTGTGAGCCTGAGCATCCCGCGAAAGCCATCAAATCTGTTGTGTTTTTTTTTTTCGATTTTTAAGAACAGTCACAGGGGCTGCCATCCAATTATCGAGGCATTCTACAAACAATTTGCAACTGCCTCAAAAGGATCTGCTTAAAAGTGTCCAACCGGGGTGGAGATGGGCCTTAACCAATACCTGTCTGGTTCCAGTTGTGCACTCCAAGCTGGTTGAGGGCTCTTGCACTTGTGTGCCCCACCCAATCCGAAGTTTTCCTCTTGTTTAACTAGGTGTCGCTCCATAGCTTATCTAGTTCTTCGTCGAACCTCTTTCTATAAACCCCGTCAACTCAGACGAGACCGAAAATTCGCTCGAAGGGGGTATTCTCTCTTGTGGATTATCAATGCCGATGTCCCATTAATCGCTCAAATCCTCCTTGGAGATACGCTGGTGGATGCTCTCAACCTATTCGTCTTGGGGGCTGTGAGAGCTGCCTATGGGCCATAAAATGATTCCCTCCTTTACAGCACGCGAACGATCTCCACTGACTGTAGTAGCTCACTATATTCCAAAGTAGTGACTTCATCCGGCGTACGTCCTCCTTCTGAGGAGCTCTCATTACACTCAATCAGTCCTGTCGAGTCAACTACACATTTTTTCCGTTTCAGACTGCCGACAGCATTGCAGACTTAGTTGATGGATATTGTAGTCTAGTTAATAATAGTGAAATTTCTCTATGGGATCGATCAAATACAGCAGGAAGCAGTAGTGCTACGAACTCGTTAGACAAATCAAACAATAGTATCAATAAGTCAAAAGAAAAGAATGATAACTCTAATTTTAAGACAAACAAAACAGTCACAAAACAAAACGATCAACAGAACAATACTCCAAAATTAAGTGAGGACTATGCCGAAATCGGTCTAGTCGACGAGGAGGGCGACTACTCTACGCCAGCCGGTAAGCTCTGCGACTTTACTTGACTTGCTTCCAAGCAAACACTAAAGAAAGGCGTTCTCTCTACATTTTAGTTCGAAACTATGAATTGGATAGAGCGCAGATAGTGCTTAACGATATAATTGGCGTGGGCCAGTTTGGCGACGTCCACATTGGAACCTATTTTATTAAAGACAAACCTGCGCAGAAAAAGAACTTCACAAATGGCGTTGACAGCGCTGACACTTTACCTAATAACGACAACAAGACTGGAGTCATACAAGTGGCTGTGAAAACATGCAAATCCGATGAAACCGAGAAATTTCTACAAGAAGCTTGTAAGTCTGTGTGCAGTTTTTTTTTAAATGCGAATATACATTGAGAACCTTTCTGTTCTGCAGATATAATGCAGAAGTTCGATCATCCTCATATTATTCGACTTATTGGTATATGCAGCAGTGCGCCAATATGGATTGTCATGGAGTTGGCGAGGCATGGAGAATTGCGTGCATTTCTCAAAGCAAACAGCGAGAAGTAAGTATCACTTGAAGAAGCAAACTTGTGCTTGGATATTGGGGTGCGAAATTCATTTTTATTTTATGACAAAACGCTTTAAAAACACTGCCATCCCTAATGTGTCCTTGATTTGTTTTGTTTTCGTTGCAGACTGAAGAGGGGATACCTGCTGCTGTATTGCTACCAACTTTCGACGGCCTTGAGTTACTTAGAGTCCAAAAAATTTGTCCATCGCGACATAGCAGCAAGAAATGTTCTAGTCAGCACACCAACATGCATAAAGGTTGCAACATCTCCAAGCAATTGTCGTTCAATATTGATTTTCTTGTTTTCTTGACAACCTTTTGCAGCTTGCAGATTTCGGACTATCCCGTTGGGTTTCAGATCAATCCTACTACCACTCTAGCATGTATATGCTGCCGATCAAGTGGATGGCTCCAGAGTCCATCAACTTCAGGCGATTCACTACAGCCAGTGACGTTTGGATGTTTGGTAAATTGTTACTCACAGAAATTGTTAAATTGCAGCCGAACAGTGAATATCTCCTACAGGTGTTTGTGTTTGGGAAATCCTTATGTTGGGAGTGAAGCCATTCCAGGGAATCAAAAACAATGATGTGATAATAAAACTGGACAACGGCGAGCGCCTGCCGCTGCCCAACAACTGCCCGCCACGGTTGTACTCCCTTATGTCACAGTGTTGGTCCTACGAACCGCTCAAGAGGCCAAACTTTAAGAACATCAAAGAGATTCTCTAGTAAGTATAGCAGTGTCCCAACCAGCCTCATGATATTCAAAAGTTTGTACGTTATAGTGATATTTTGGTTGAGGAGAAACTGAGCGATTCCGAAACGATGCGACGGGAAAATCGCAGAGTTGCAGCAATGTCGTGGGGTGCCAGTGATTGTGTACCACCTCCGAAGCCAATGCGCATTATTTCAGGTGGCAATGGTAAGATCAAATGTTCGATCGAACGGAAAAACATCGTTTTGTATTGAAAATGTCATTTCAGATGCGTCTTTTCTGATGCCAACGGTTGAAGAAAGCCAGGGATCTCCGCTCACGTACATAGTTGCGCAAAATTCGGCCGTCCTCGCTCGCCTAATGATGGAGAACGAGAATCGCAGCATCAATCCGTCTTGCTATACCACACCAGCCTCGGTATTTAACACTTTAGCCGTAGAAGTAGATCAAGCTAAGTCTAAAATTTCTAATAACATTAATCCGGCCGAAATGTCTCTGAAAACCACGAAAATTCCTGCGTCAGAGCTGCTCAAACTGGATCCAATAATCGACGATAACATATCAGTGGTGAAGGAGCAAAGTATGGGAAAAGAAAATGCCCCCATCTTTAGGTCTAACACTCTTGACTCACACTTGTGCTCCTCCCCCCCACTAACAGCAGTTTGTGCATCCAATGTTAACCCGAATGACGCGGCCAATAGTTCAATTGAAATCAAAAACCACTGCAACGGCGAAAAACAGTCCTCCATGGTCCAAGCGCCCAACAGTAGTTCAACTGTTTGTCAACCCTTCTACGATCAGCAGTATATCCTTCATCAGTATGCTCTAGACCAAAATCATCAGCAACACTACAAGATGAAACCGTTGCAATCGTCAAAGATATGCTCACTAATTCATCAAACGGGGCAAATGTCATTCGAATCGGGCAGTGTAAATGCAACAGAGAGCTGCGAAAGGCAGGGACGTGCGTTTTACGGCAGCCTAGATCGAAACCAACAGTCGCAGGCGCTCAAAACGGTGCAGCAAGTTTGTATGCGCCCGAAAGGCGGCAGTCTAGAACGCAATCAGTCCATAGCCGATGTTAAGAACATGATTCGCAGCCGCACATTCCGCGGCGGAAGTCTTGAGAGAAATCAACAGATCGCCGGTCGTCGATCTGGTAGTCTAGAAGGCAATCCCAGCTATCAGGTGTACCGTTCGCCAATGAAACCCACAATCGAATCGGAACAAGAAGGTATTTACGATTTTGGCGGAGCGAATGTGAAGAGCTGTGCGCAAATTATGGGTATGGGTCCCGCAAAAGTGGCTTCATCATTCCATACGTCGCAGCACGATTACCTGCCACCCTCATCTGTGCCGGGTATTCAACACTCTGCGTCTTATATGCATCAACCGACACACCCACCTTATATGCACTTTGCTAAAGGAGGCGGCAACATGAGCAACATGCAATGCTCACAAAACACGCTATACACCCCCATGATTCCAGGTATAAGCTATTTGAGATCCTGTGAGAGCTACCAACAATCGTCACTACCTCAGCCGAATTCGCTGCCCATTCTGCCCGAGAACATACAATTGAACAGCTCTGTTCTAAGCCCGCAGAGGGCAGCACAAATCATGCAACACCAGCAACAAGAAATGTCTCGTCAGTATTTTGAAAACGATGTGCCCGATAAAGTTGCTTTCGAATCGGGATTTCAGCACTGTGAACCTTTTAGTCCGTCCGGCAATGATGAATGCATGCAGGTTTGCAGTTTGCCCATATCTTGCTGCTTGAGTACTTGAGTTTTTTTTTCGGTTTTAATTTGCGACTGCATTTTTCTTTTATATTTATTTCTATTGTGGTATGCATTTTATTGCTCTTTATTTGTATGTGTTGTATTTTTACTTGTTACACATGCCACTTTTTATGTGAAATTTTGACATGCCGACGTCAAAATGTTGTCCTAAATTTGTCACTACGTGTGATCCCATGTCAAGCGTCTGATTACGGGGCCTGTCGCAGCACAGTCTCACGAAAGACATGCGAGTGACCACCGAATGGAAAAATTTTTGTGACGCCCGCCTTTTAAAATTTGACAGGATAAATTACACGTGTAATCGTAGCTTTAGTTATCGAAATTTCAACGATTTCTGTTGTACGTTGTGGTTCGGCGTGTAATCCGCGACTGTCTATGGTCCACAAGCGTTATAGGTCCATTGGAAATCCACATACTTAGTCCGCTATCTCAATCAGTCTCCGACTTTGGCGGCCTTGAAAGTTCGTAGCCACGTTTGTCCTCCCTTCGGTTTTCTTGACTCTGAGGTTCTGAGGTTTGTCCGCAGATTGGTTCAGATCATATGAAGGGTTTGGTTGTCCTTTGTTAAGGATTTTGAGTGCGGTACTGTGCGCCATCGCAATCGTTTTTTTTTCTCTTCCGAAGTCGGACACCTCGAATGCAATTTGAGCCGCCGAAGGAGTATGCGTTGTGGAGAATTTTTCTTTCCGACGAATACCTGGCCCTAGCGATGTTTACCTACCTCCTATTGCTATTCGGCCCTAGCGAGGCTCAAATTCCATTCGCACTGCAAGTCGTAAACATATTCCGCAACCAATTTCTGTATATTCTTCTGGATATCGAAATGAATCTATCTGTCAAAAATTTAACAAAAAATGCGCTTCATCGCATTTCAACGTAATTCACCGATATGCGTTACAAAATGTCGGAACAATTCTCCGAACAGGTTGTTCCGAAGAATACCTCGCATCAAAAATCCTCCGAATCATATAAAATCGGGGAATTTTCCGTTCCGACGGATACCTTGCTAGGGCCGATTGTAATTTCTGACGCAACTGTCTATTTGGAGTCATTCTTGGAGCAGTTCCTTTTCAGTTCTCGATCCATCATCTCATAGCATGAACTTTGGAGTGTGGTCGCTCAGTCTGTGGATAGTGGACTCATCGGTCTTCTTTTTGCTGAGCTAATTTTCTCAACAAAAACACTAAAACCTTACAATGTTAAATTCTTTTTGTAATGGCAGATTATATTTTCGACATATTATAATAAACACAACAAATGCGCGTATTTTTTTTACCAATTCTATTTTGATCTTGTAGACTGTAAGTTATTTTTTTTATTTATAATTTGTAGTTGGAATGTTTACGCATTTTTATTTTAGTAGTATAATTTTAAATGTATAGTTTTAATTTCAATATTCTCCAACTTCGATTGCGAGATTTTTGTAACTGGATTTTTTTTTTTTTTTTTTAACTTTTAGACACCAGCTCAAGGGGACATTAATAAGAAACATCATAGGCACCGGCTCGAAAGTGATTCAGAAAGTAACTGGCTTATACAAGACGAAAATATTTTGGTAAGTATTTCAAATAGTCGGTAGTTTTATAGTGGTAAAGAGACGAAAAGAGACCCGACAATAGTGGTCTGATTCGAAATCTCTCGCAATCTACAGGGTGGCTGATGAATATTGCTACATTAAGAAACTCAGTGTATGGAATTCATTTTTTTTTTTTTATTCTTGTTGTAGCTCATTCAATTTTATTAAATATAGCTTAATTAGTTTTAAAAATAAAGGCATTTAAATGCCCCCCCCCTGCTCGTTGATGCATGTGAGGCATCTTACCAAAAAGTTGTTCATTACTGCTTGGACAGCTGAGACAGGAATAGCCGGAATTGTTTCTGGAATGGTTTTGCTTTGTAGACTTCCTGTTTGCATAAACCCCATAGGAAAAAGTCAGGTGCAGTAAGGACAGGCGAACTGGGGGGGCCAACGGAATGTGGAGTTTGTGGATATCAGCTTATTGGGAAATTTTCGTCGGAATTCTGTCATAACAGTCCGGGCTATGTGAGAAGTTTCACCATCTTGCTGAAGCCACACAGAGTTGAAAGAAGTTCTAATTCGGCGTAATTCTGGATAGAAAAACTCTCCCAACATGTTGAAGTAACGGTCTCCAGTAACCGTAACGGTGTGACCATTTTCTTCGAAGAAGTAGGTCCCGACAAAGCAGCCTGATGAAACTGCACACCACACTGTGCGAAGTGGATGCATTTCCGTCTCATGGAGTATCTGTGGGTTGGAAGCACTCCATATCCGACAAGTTTTTATGTTGCCGTTTAAATCGAAATGGGCGTCGTCAGACATAAAAAGACAGTTCAACATGTTTCCGTCCTCTTCGACCATTTGAAGCATCTTCTGGCAATATTCCAAACGAATTGGCAAGTCTGCTGCGTTCAGTTTGTTGGCCATTTGAATTTTATATGGGAATAAGTCCACATCATTGTGCATAATTGACTGCAATGACTGTCTGCTTATACCCATTTGAGCAGATAAGCTTCTTGTCGAAACTCTTGGATTGTTTTGTATGGCAGCAGCTACAGCAACGATTGTTTGTTCCGTCCGAACTGAAGGGTTTCGATGGTAAGTTCTGCTTTCGACTGTCCCATGCTCGGCAACATTTTTAACAAGTCTCATTATGGCCCATCTGCTCGGACGATTGCCGCCAAACGTGCGCTTATACTCTCTTTGAGCCGAAACTACGGGATCCAGTGCGTGGTGGCGCGGACAATCCAAATTGTTGTTTCATTGTCCCAGTTAGCCATTTTTGTTAAATCTAAAAATCAATCTGCAAAATAAAAAAATAAATAAATAAAAAATAAATAAATAAAAATAAAATACCCAGATTCATTAAATAGAAAAAGAGTTATTACATTTTTTTTTTTGTAGCGGCTTTCATCAGCCACCACCCTGTATATATTATACATACCTAGTTTTCCGAACCTATATGCTTTCACTGAAATATTAAAGTTTTATAAAAGATCGAGGCACATAAGAGAACCAGGCAGTCGCTCGAAAAAGATGTCCAACTATAGCATTTGTTTACATGTGGTTGGTGTTTTGTCAAGTTTAATTCAATACAATTAGATCCCAATAGGAATTGCTGGTTGCCGCTCCCAGCAAGCGAGAAAACGACAAAAATTTGTTACTTCTGAACGAAACTTTATGGCCAAATTTAGAGCTTAAGGATATGATTACTGCGCAAGCGAATTTTACTCGGAATTCGCAAAGTTCGCATTCAAAAGTACACATTTCCTATGTTGTGGTTCGGGGGCATACAATTTACTCGTGCAAACTCAGCGAAACCAAGCGAGTCTGAGCGAGTCAATTTTCCGATGATTTCATTTCGATTTTAGTCGCGCGAGTTAAACAAATGCGAGTCAGCAAACTTGACGGACATTTGTGCTGCTTCTCAACCGATAAAGTGCCAATGCACCACTTTTGCAAACGCCCGAAGGCCACAGGAAGGTGAATGCATTAACTTTGCTGACTGATCATAAATTGCCAATGCATCAGTTCCCTATCGGAACTTCCAAACATTTGAAGGCCATAGGAAATTGAATGCATTGAAATCAGTTCAGTATTTGTGTTAGGCAGTAGAGGTAGTTGGAAATAAAGATAATTATTACAAAACCGAAGAAGATCGTCTTTTAATATAACTCGCGCGAAGTAAGAGAATTTAATATTTTTTTTAAGTTTTAAAGTATTTGTGCTAAGTTGTGTACTGAAGTTCGTGCAAAATGGATTCGGAGAAGCTAATTTATAAATTAAAAAATTAAGTACAGTGATAGGATATGAACAGGAAAGACTTCTGCCAAAATAATGTAATGAGATTTGTTCTTCAAAAAACTGTTTTCAAACGAAAATAGTTTCGTTTACAAAACGACAACGACATGATTTCACTTTTCCAAAGAACGGTACTTCAAACCGCGACTACTCAACGTAGCAGTGTTAAGTAAATAATTCGCTTACTTCGCATAAGGAAAACTCGCTTACACCGGAACCATTATATTCGCTCGAATGCGTCCGAATTATATTCGCTTACATTCGGATACTTGAATCAATGTGAAGAGTTTATATAATACGACTATAAGCTGCTGCTCAACTTGTGTTAGACTATTTTTATTTTTTCCTATAATATCACGTAGATATCTAGATTTTGAAATTGCATATTTCAGAAACCAACACAAGAGGATATTGAGGCGAAACTCCGTAAGCAGCAAATCGAAAGCGAGATCGACAGCAAATGGCTTATACAAGAGGAAAATGTGTTGGTAAGTACTCATGTAGGGGTGAATATTGTCCTATTTGAGGTTAGCATTTCAAAATATTCGACCTCTTTGTAGGCGCAGTGGCTAGTGTGTTGGACTACTAAACAAATTCCAACTAAGGGTTTTTTTCCACTGCGCCACCTCTCGCGAACGTCTGACAAAAATCCCAGAGTATAACTATCTTGAAAGAGCTTCTCAATGAGCCGTTTGGAGTCGGCATAACATTGTAGATCCCTTCCATTCGTTCTAAAGATGAAAAACTCACACGAAACGAATGGTTGTGAGAAACTAGGCCTAGGGTCCGTCCGGACCTGTTGCGCCAACTATTAATTTTTTTCGTTTTTAGTTCAAAATCGTATGTATTATTCGTATTAGTCTGGACTATCTTTGTCAGTAGGCCGAACTTCCTAACTCCAAATTACATCCGTACATTGATACATTTTGTCCAAGGTGGAGATGTGAAATGTCTTTGTTTGTAAACAGCATATTTGTTTTGCTTTTATTCACCATAACCAGCTTGATTTTTGCATTTTTTTTTTTAATGACTAAATTGGAAAAGTTATGGCCCGTGATTTCTATTCATTGGCGATTAATAAAGACTAGGTTCGCCCAGTGGTCGAAAATCGACCACACAGTTTTTACATTATCATCATATAAATAAAATTGGTGTAGCAATATTTGACTTGAAGCGAATTTTACTATCTATCTTTAAATAAACAATTCGTAATAATTACTGATCGTATTTGGGTCAATGCTGGAGCAAACATTAGTAGCTAATATTGTACTAAACTTTTTTAATGTTGAAAAAAGATAGTAACTAAAATTAAAGAAAATGTAGGTAGGTACCTATTGCATTTTGTTTCATGTATTTTTATATTTTTTATTCAAGAATATTTTTAAGTTTTTGCTTAAATGCAGTTGAAGTGGTTGCAGCTGAATTTGATGCTGCTGCAGTTGATGCCAGAAACTCGATTAAGTAAAGAGAAGTTGACTTTCGGTTGAAATCTTGAAAGACTAATCCCTTATTCCTTAAAAGAAAATCGCGAAAAAATAGCAATGAAAATATCTGCGCACAATTAAAGACATAGTTTCTCTTACATTAGTTTCAATTTTTATGAAATGAAATTGGTAATGCTTTTCTCCACTTTGTAATTTTTTACCATTATTTATAAAATTAAATTATAAGCACCAGCCAAATCTACCTGTTATGGACTTCACTTGAGGAGAAAGGTTAATTCCGTCAAAATCTATTAAAATGTGATTCTACAAAAGATTTCTGCTAACCTTTTTAATAGTAGGTTCATACCAACTCAATTCTCAATCAATTCTTATAACAAAACTCAAATGTTCATCCATAAACATTGGAGAAGTGCAAATTTCCCTTTTCTCAGGGGTGGGAAAATGTATATCTATACTCTTGGCATACGCCACGGACGACGCTGTTTTGCAATCAGTCTACAGTCTTGTGTCGATCGGCGATCGATAGACAACTTTGGAAGTAGGGGTATATTAATTGTTTGTAGTGCACAATTAAGTTGGGACTACATAAGTCCGTCCGAACTTAATGGAAATTTGCAGCGCAAGCTTACAGGAGATATTTAGCTCTATTTGCGACACAAAATAGGGTCTTGTGACAACAAATCAATCTAAACAAAAACGTGTGTGCACTTTAAAAAATTAATGAACCCTCACCTCCGAAAATATTTTATCGTTTGACACAACACACAAGACTGATTCCAACACACCATCGTCGCTGGCGTGTGCAAAGAATACACATTTTTCAACTCCAGAGGAAAGGAAAATTTGGGAAATTTTGCACTTCTAAAATGTTTATGGCTTATCAGCTGGGCGAATCGCGAAGGCGAAATGTACTTTCATTCTTCAACTAATCCAATCACTCCTGCGCGTATTCTCTTCTCTTCATCATTCGCTTTACACACACCATTCCATTCTCCCTCACGAAGGTATTGGTATAGAGAACAAAGTTTACGCAATAACAGCATATAGCAACATTCTCTGGGTGTGATTCTCTTTTGTAATTTCTGATTCACATTCATACAGGAACAGGAAACAGAACTTCGTCCAAGCGAAAGAAAAATTTGACTAATCGAATTAGAATTACTCTTGCGCAGTTTCTCTTTTCTCTTCCTTCGCTTAACTGCCACCATCATCTCATCTGTGAACTGTGATACCGGACGCAGAGATAGCGAAGGCGAAATATTATCTTTCTTTTGATGCCTACAGTGTTGTCGTTGTAACCAAGGTAAAACAAAAACTTTTTTGAAATAATTATTCTTTTAAACCGATCCATGAGTGATCTTCATTAAGTAGGGTTGTTACGTATCTCTGAAAGAAATTGTGTCCGTGATTAATATAAATAAGTAACTTATAAGAGACAGAGAATACGTATCTCTTCCTTCGGCTAACTACCACCATTCGTCGGTGACGCCGCCCGCAGAGATTATTGTTGTTGTTGTAATCATGGTAATTTAAAAACACTATTTTACCTATTTTGCAAATCCTTTTTGGAAATTATAACATTTTTCGACCGATCTATGAGTGGCACGCTTCAAATTGGTGAAAAAAAAATCCAATTGGTATTCATTTGTAGGTTAAATATGTTCTGAAAGAAATCATGTCGGCGATTAATATATAGATATACCTACAGTATTTTTTATAGAAAATCAGGGAAAACAAAATTAACAACTCAAAAGTTACCTCAGTAGTAGTAGATCTAGAGTTTGCTGCAGTTTAACCGTTGAATGTTTTGTTGTAGTTTCTAAAACAAACTTGACCACCTTTTGTTTATCTTGTAATGATTTTGCTTACAGAAAAAACGTCTCAGTCTTATAATATCAAATACCGATCCTGAGACCAATGCGCACTCGGACGATAATCATTCTTCCCATCAGAATTCACGCAATCCACAAGATTGGCCGCAAACCCCACACAGCATGGATGGGACATCGCGACCTGATTCGCCTGGTTCCAATCCCGGTACTCAAAAATCGAATTCTTCATCAACGGAACGCATCGCAATGTTATCCTCCTCATCCGATGAGAAGTTTGAACAAAAAGCCAGAATGACCGAGTTATCGAAAATGCAACGATCCCAACAAGTCCTAGATCGGACCAACGACGAGGTGTATGCGGCGACAACAAATGTTGTCCGCGCGATCATGGCACTGTCTCAAGGAGTTGAAAAGGCTATTGCTGTTGATTACTTGGATCTAGTTAGACAAGTCGGAATTGAGCTGAGGAATCTTCTTGTTTCCGTAGACAGATTGTCGACGCAGTTTCCCCCACAAGTACATAAGTGAGTTAAGTTTAAATTGTATGCGATAACTGAGATTAATGTTACACTTGATTTGCAGAGAAGTGGAAATGGCGCATAAAGTGTTATCGAAAGACATGCATGAATTGGTGTCGGCAATGCGTTTAGCCCAGCAATACAGCGAAACGACGTTGGATGTGGAATACAGAAAGTAATTTATGAAAGCATATTCATTTTTTTTAACTTGTTTACAGAATAAGGTGCGGGTGAACCAGTGCCACAATCGAGATCTGTCTCCAGTCCTTCGTGAACTGCCTTCAATTGCGCATATCAAGTTGATGGATGTCCTTTTCTACTTGTGAGCGCTACCTTTGATGAGATTTTCCTCTGCTGTGTGATTCTCTTAACACAGCAGTACTGGCATTGTACGGAGTCTCCTTTCTAATTCAGAAGAAGGATTTGCTACACAGTTTGCTTTCTCATTTTTAAGTGGCAGCGATTGGCAAGACTTATTCTTCGTTTCATTTCTGATGAAATGTGATACCAAAGCCGAGTTAGGCAAAGTCCCTAGCTACCTCAAAGTCTATTGTGTCGTTCTATCCGGTTTTTCGGTCTTAAGTCATATTTCTTGTGCACAGTTACCTGCTAAACCCATTACCCGCTTCCCTTTCTGTACTCACAAACGAACCAGCAACAGGTCGCTGATACCAACTTCGTTAATATCAAAGTCTTGTAGAAAACATCTTTTTTCGTTTATTTCTTCTTCTT
This sequence comes from Cheilosia urbana, assembly GCA_946477585.1. NCBI lineage: Eukaryota > Metazoa > Arthropoda > Insecta > Diptera > Syrphidae > Cheilosia > Cheilosia urbana. Next base: position 143,855,185 of record OX297854.1, read on the forward strand.
ACAACTCGAAATGACAATCATTTCAGAAGCATGCTGTCAGCGGCCCATGTTCTAGCAATGGATGCCAAAAATTTACTCGATGTTGTAGATTCCATCCGAACGCGATACTCAATTGTCTGCCAGCGGCCTAAACAGCAACAGCAATCTCAACCATCATCATTCCAGACGGCAGCGACGGGCTCAAAGGAATTGCTTAAGTCAAACACGAATAATGTAACCCAGACCGAAATTCATCAGCATTCATCAACAACGACAATGCAAGTTTCCAATATAAACGAAGAAGGTTACCAAATAATGTCCAACGAAGGATATGACAGCAAAAATGGTGCTATTAACCGACAAGTCATACAGAATTCAAACGCATCACCTATTGGTGTGTGTGGTATCTATGACAATGATTGCATTGTAAATGAACATAATATAGAAATCGACCCAAAGAAATCATCAATACCCATTGAGAGTAGTGGCAGGGAACCACGCGATGAAACACTCAGAATCGTTGAAGACAATACACATCTGTATTGCAATTTAGCGCGAACATCTGGAACGGAACAGCTCGTTCATAACTGATTTCGGTAATGCTTCGCTTAGAGGCGCAAATACAAATATTTAAATTTAATATATACACAAACACATGTACTGAGGGTCTGGTAGCTTTCCGGCGCAGAGTGTACTACACGTTTTGTCTTTTAACAAGCAATATTTTCCATATACTCATAAGTGTTTTGTTGCGGAATTGTGCTTGCATAATAAAAATTAACTTAACCGTATGAATCTAACTAAACATCCAGAAACTCTAAAAGTATGATACAATTTTTGAAATACATTTTTAGTTATCACGAAGGTATGGTGTAGTATAGCCCGCTTCCGGTAAGCTACTGGCATCATGTATGTTAGTAGAGATTGCATTACTAAACCTAACACTAGTAGCTGCGTTTGAGTAATATCTTTTTTTTGTATTACTAGCATTACACCGGGTTTTGCTTGTTGTTATTCAAACTGCCCCAAGTAAGGGCATACCTACATATTATTTTGTGTGTACAATAGGATACGAGTTACCTAAATTTGAATAATGCTTTAGCAGCTGCATCATTTTTGCTTCCTCTAAAAATGGGAAACTATTTATACCATCGGAATGCCATTTTCCAGACATGATTGGTCCGTTCAAATGAATTGCGTCCGAGCTCCATAGGAAAACCCATTTTTCTCATCTTGTTTGGTGTCATTTGATTTGGAATGGACCAGGCTGGTAGCAATCGTTTTAAGACGTTCACTGACTCGCCTCAACTGGACGAATGACATTCGACTTGATTTTGCGACGGCGAACGATTACGATTTTACCTTTTTCCTTTTGAGCAAAGGAAGCAGAAGAGTACTTAAAGTAAAGTGGGTGAAAAGTTTGAGACAATTTTCACCTGACTCTGAAGTTGATCTATATTTTTTCTATATTTAATAGGTCTGTTCCCTTACTGGTTCTGGTTCAATATTAGCAATGTCACAATATCTCTCATTGCGAGAGAATTAGCTTACTGAAATGAAATATAACCAAAAAGAAAAAGAACGCATTGAACCACAAATTTGAAAGATCTAAAAATGTGAATATTATTCAAATATTAGTAGAACAAAGAACAAATTTATATTTAAGACCAAGATTTTAATTGCTTTTATTGCAGAAATTAAAAAGTTCAATTCTTTTGCTTCTTACATTTATTTTAACGCTCTACAAGCACAAAATATTAACAAAATCATATGAAAAGTCAGTTACAAATTAGAAATTGAGAGATTTGACAAACAGCTGTCAGTAATAACCAAAAAGCCCAAAGAAATTTCTTGGGGAAATGTTTTGTTCTCTCTTTTTGGCTCTCTTCTGCCAACTTTTGCGTAAAGGAGCAAGGTTTGACTAAATTTGGCTAATGTGTTCAAAAGCATTATCGTTGGGGAACAGACCTAATGTATTTTCTGCCTGATTGTAAAGGACTATCAATTGAGACGTCCTATTATCGAGTGACATCAATATTGGTTAAACGCTTTATTGGCACATCGGCAAAGACGCCAAATGCGCCCTGTCAGATCTGTGCTCCGAGATGTTCATGCACGACACTACCCCGAATGCGGTATTGCTTCCGTACTTTGCTATTGGAATACAAATTTGCCTCATCAATTAATAATATTTTTTTGGTTATGGCCGTTATGGGCAACTACATAATCATTCTACCAACTAATATTTCTGTTGATACTGTCGAAGATTATCCAACTCATGCCCGTTCCGAATTTCCTAAATGTCATATTTTTCTCAGTGTGATAGTTATACAAGTTTAAGGGAACGACCAGTCAATTTAAATGTTACATCATTTGACAGTTCCACGCAGCTCTTTTTCTATCTCACTATTCTCTCGCGAACGTCTGACAAACATCCGAGAGTATAAATGTCTTGAAAGAGCTTCTCAATTAGCCGTTTGGAGTCGGCATAAAATTGTAGTTCCCTTCCATTCGTTCCAAAAACGAAAAACTCACACAAAACGAATGGTTGTGAGAAGCTATGCCTAGGGTCCCTCCGGACCTGTTGCGCCAGCTATTTTTGTATTCTCTATTTTTGGATGCATTATCGTACGGAAGCATACCTATTGGAAGATGAATCCTGCCATCAAAAGCGTTGCTCTGCATCAATCCATTTTAAATGGAAAAAAATCGTCCTTTTCTTTGTTTTCCTTTTGCTAGATATACCTATTATTATTGTACACGACAAATTTCACATCGAAACGCAGCTATTATAGAATATAAAGTAATTTTTACGTTACTTAACAAGCATTTTGTAATTTAGATATTTATAATATTTATGTATTATTTAAGTGGTAATCGTGATTTATATAAAAATTTTCTTTTTTGTTTGTTACTATAATTTAGGCAAGTTTATTGTTCAACACTTACTTTTGTTTCTAATTTTATTTTACAAAAACAAAATGAAAATCTACAAAAAAAAAACATGAAATTATAATAATAATTAAAACTTTAAGACGGCTTTTTTATTGAGTATAAAACTCTAAACGCAGTAGTATCTCGCTAATGTGCATGTTATAGGAAAAATGCTCGCAGACCGAGAACAGTCAATTTTTGTTTGGTGAAATAAGAGAAATGCAAAAAATATATAGCAATGATTTTTTGCATGTCTTTTGTTGAGGTGCTATGAAATACATATTTACTTATTTATAAATTGCTATTAGTTAAGGTGAAGACGTGTTCAGAATGGAAACTGAATGTTTTAGAACGGATTGAAAGAGATGGACAATCCGAAAAAAAAAAAAAAATAGTAACAAATCGATTAAGTCCGAGTGTGTTGCACTGTAAAAATAAAAACATGTCGACAGTCCCAGATTAGCGATCGTTCACATTACCAAGGTACTACTGTTTTACTATAAATATACACATTCGTATTCAATAAAATCAAAATAAAGAAAAACAAAACTGAGAAGTATGAAGTTGGATTTTTATTTTTATTTTGTATGGACAGCCTTACATCACTGTCAGAAACAAGTTAAGTATAAATAGTATAAATTTCAACCTGCATTTCTGCAAATTTTGGCAACTTGATTTATTTTCATGATTTCCTATAGGACCATAGCTTTGGGTGTAACGTTGGCTCAGTTTGCGGCTCGCAAGCCAAGTAAAACGCTCGAATTTAAGTCAAGTTCAAAATCCATATTCGGAGTGTGTCTCCCTATACCGACAAAAATGTTGTCGATATGTTCAACATTTCTCGATAATTAAATATTTCATCGATAATATGCACTATCAGCAACATTCAGGGAAGCGTGAACGACCAAAAACAGTGTTTTCGACTTCAATTGCGTATACCGCTTACTAGACATTCACCCTTATCGAGGTATCCGTTCGGAACGGAATTTTCTCCGATTTGTACGAAATCGGTGAAATTCCATTCGAGATATCCGTTTCGATACAACTTTCGGAAAAATTCTCCAATGACATCTAGCGCACCTTGCCGCATTGCGTGGAACCGCTTTATACCATTTACTTTTGAAAGCTACACAACACGATTCTTCCGAAGCTCTCCGACAACTAATTGCTGCGGAACATTTTAATGTGAAATAAACGCGTTTTATGCTTCATTTAATTTTTTCCGATACTTTGAAGTTCGAACGCAATTTGAGTTCCGATCGGATTTGATTTTCTAATCGGAATTTTCTCCGAACGGATACATCGATAGGGGTGATTACTATATTGTTGTAAACAAAACGCCCCTCTACAAACTTGCATCGTGCAATCAGCACGAGTACTGATAGGATTATCACGTCCTTGAATACTTAGTGTTCAGTATGTGCAAAGCTGTTGAATGACTCAGGACAGAACACTCATTCCCCTACTCCTGCACTATAAGAATACGTACAATGCAGATTTTGCATAGTGGGACTTGATTGTGCCTTCTTCAAGTCTACAATATACATGTATTAATTAACCGGCCTACTCGTTCTAGTATAAATAACTTACTCAGATACAGAACTGTAACTAACCTAAATAAATACATCTTATTTATTTACGAGCTGCAAAACGTAAATCTTAAATCGTTAATTCTTAATTCGCAAGCTTGCAGCTATCAAATGAGTTCAAACAAAAGTTCGCTTACCGGATATTCAATCGATTAAATCCTATAGCTTCATAACTGTATTCAAAAATAGATTGTGCGCGACATCTACTATGCTCTAGTCAAACTGCAGACTGCAGTACTTCTCGTTTCTATAGATATACAATTATTCCAGTGATACCACACTATTTTTGGGTGGGTAAGGCCCGATTCGCCAGGGTTTTCACCATTTTCCTTTTTTTCACCATAAAATTTGCAACGCGGAGTTTTTATTACTTCTCTTGAATTTAAGATAAATATGAAAGATTGAATAATAACTAGAAGCAAATCTAAAGTACAAAGCAATTTACAAAATTAATAAAATAATACAAGATAGAGAAAATCCATTATTTCCAAATAATGTCAATAGTCAGCAACGTCCCGCAAAACCGAATACACCAAATACAGGGTTAAAGCAAAGTTCAGATAGCATACTGTGATTACGAGGGCTTTTGTATAAAAACTTGGTCGGAACCGCAACAGAATCTAAGACAGTGGTAGTTGTCCAACTGACAGCTTGTCAACAAAGAAAAGAATTACAACTATGTATTATATTGATTTCTTTGGCTTTGTACATAAACCGTCGTTTTCGATTTGGCATTTCAGTTTTTGATCTGAGATTTCAGATTTCTGCTGCCAAATCGAACATTAAATCCGATTTTTTTTTTCCTGACAGTTGATTTTCTCACATTAATAATGCTGCATTTACACCATCACTCATTCCTAACACCGAAAATTAAAGAGATGCCCAATACTAAATATAGCAGTCTGACTGAAAGGGACAGCGTTAAGTAAAACGCAAAAAAGGGTGACACGTATTTTAGTCGGCCATCGTGTTTACGTTGTAGGAATTATAGGAAAGCTCCGCATGTTGATATTTTCTTAGCGATGGTTAACGAAATTGCGCGTTCCTATAAAACAAAATGGTTTTCGTAATGAATGGACAATTATTTATTTATATGGTATTGTGGTAAATCGGGTACTTGGTGAATCGGACACTTAGTGACAGGCACTTAGTGAATCGCACACTTAGGAATTGTGGTGAATCGGGCACCTGGTAACAATCTGTTTCCCTCTTAAAGTTCCACTTCCAATTGGAGAATGGAATAGAATCTGTCAAGTGATTCTAGTACCTTCTGGAGAAGAGATGGAGTATACATCTGGAGCATCTGCTACTATCCATTTCTAGAATATTCGCCGATAGGTGGCAGCGCGGATATAAAAAGGGGCGCGTTGACAACAGGAAGGCAGTTGATTTTAAGGCCGCGATTGTTGAGTTCGAGAGAGTAATCGGTTGAGAGATAAATAAGTGAAAAGAAATAAAGTGAATGAAGCGATTGGATTGAGACGTTGAAGAATTGTTTAAAGTGATATTGTTTTGAGAGATAAATAAAGTAATAGAAGCGATTGGATTGAGACGTTTAAGAAAAGTAATAAAGTGATATTGTACTGAGAGATAAATAAGTGTAAAGTAATAAAGTGAAAGTAATAAAGCGAATAGATTGAAACATTTGAGAATTGATTAAAGTGTTATTGTTTGGTACTAAATAAGTGAATATTTGGAAAGTGTAAATAAAGAGATTTTATTGGCAAAGTTGCACAGAATAGTGTTTTATCTTTTCGAATCCCCACAGCCAAAATGTAACATTGGTGTCAGAAGTGGGATAAAACTTATTCTGTGCTTAGTGTCTAACTGCTTTTAAGACTAAAAAAAAAAAAAAAAGTGAATTTGTGAATTTGTGAATTTGTGAATTTTGAAATTACAAAAGACAAACAAAATGGGTCGTAAATTGCTACATCTAAGCATACCCCAATTAAAAAGTGAGCTAGAAAAGCGAGATCTCTCCACAGCTGGAGGGAAGGGTGACCTCATTCTTCGTCTGCGGGAGGCTGTCCAACGCGGGGGAGCAGATCCGAAATCCATTCTATTCGACGTGCCAGGAGAACAAGTAAGTACAGACGTTGAATTAAGCGCTATGATGGAAGTACTTCTCGCCAAGATAGAAGAACAGACAAATTTCATGAAATCGAAGTTCGCAGAACAGACAAATTTAATAAAATCGATATTCGCAGAACAGAAAAATTCCATGGAATCGAAGTTAGCAGAAGAAAAGAATTCTCTAGTAGAAGAACAGAAGAATTCTCTAGAACAACAGAAAGATTCTATGGAATTGAAGTTCGAAGCGCAAAAGAATTCTCTTGAAGAGCGAGAAAATTCCATTGTGGCCGCACAAAAAGATGCAGTGGAAGAAGATCTGGAGGCAATAGGTGATGTCACGAAACAAAACGGTTTGGATGGGTTTTATCGCCATTTGAATGAACAGAAATTGGGCCCGAAGGAAGGTACGGAAGTTGTGTCCGAGGACGAACCGTCCACTTCTAAGGAATCGGAAGAAATATCTTATAGCCTATCAACTCGGGTAAAGCGCGCCGGTCATCAGCAGAAGAAGAAAAAGAAACTGACAAGGCAGCTAAAGAACCGACAAAACGGGCGCACATCCAGTCGAATCCGGATGCCGATTCAGATTTTGGTATACACTCTTCATCATCTGATAAGAAGCTTGAAACAGTGGAAAGAAAGAAAAAAAAAAAAAAAAAAAAAAAAAAAAAAAAAGATAATGGCAAGTCTATTCAAAAAGTAGCTGAAGGACACATAAAAAAAAAAAAAAAAACCATTAAAAGATGCGATTGTCGATGTATCTATCTTTAGACATCAAGCTGGACATAATTAAAAACGAAAAGGAGGACACATTAAAGCCGAAGAAAGATAAGAGTTTGATTTGGAAGCAACGCAGGGTTGGTTCAGTATTCGATGCAGCACTACAGAGGTACTTCCAGCGGAGGACCGCATGAGGGCCAGGTGCGGCGCTGGTACGACGACGGCTGCAGGATTTCGGGAAGGAGATCTGGTGTGGCTGTATAGTCCCCATCGAGGAGGGGCCTATCACCTGGATTGCAGCGGGACTGGGAAGGACTCTATAAAATCGTGACGCGCATCAACGACATTGTCTATCACATCCAACGAGGAAGAGGCAAGCTGAAAGTCGTTCATGTGGATCGTCTTCATCGCTATAATGGTGAAAATGCTAGCGGGTTTGTTCGGGACGAACAAGTTTAAGAGGGGGATAATGTGGTAAATCGGGTACTTGGTGAATCGGACACTTAGTGACAGGCACTTAGTGAATCGCACACTTAGGAATTGTGGTGAATCGGGCACCTGGTAACAATCTGTTTCCCTCTTAAAGTTCCACTTCCAATTGGAGAATGGAATAGAATCTGTCAAGTGATTCTAGTACCTTCTGGAGAAGAGATGGAGTATACATCTGGAGCATCTGCTACTATCCATTTCTAGAATATTCGCCGATAGGTGGCAGCGCGGATATAAAAAGGGGCGCGTTGACAACAGGAAGGCAGTTGATTTTAAGGCCGCGATTGTTGAGTTCGAGAGAGTAATCGGTTGAGAGATAAATAAGTGAAAAGAAATAAAGTGAATGAAGCGATTGGATTGAGACGTTGAAGAATTGTTTAAAGTGATATTGTTTTGAGAGATAAATAAAGTAATAGAAGCGATTGGATTGAGACGTTTAAGAAAAGTAATAAAGTGATATTGTACTGAGAGATAAATAAGTGTAAAGTAATAAAGTGAAAGTAATAAAGCGAATAGATTGAAACATTTGAGAATTGATTAAAGTGTTATTGTTTGGTACTAAATAAGTGAATATTTGGAAAGTGTAAATAAAGAGATTTTATTGGCAAAGTTGCACAGAATAGTGTTTTATCTTTTCGAATCCCCACAGCCAAAATGTAACAGTATAAATGATTGATGAATTGTTAGTTTCATTTACTGAAACTAGTTAACACCCTCATTTCATATGTTTTAAATCGGAAATAGAAATGTTTTTATGTGATTTTATGTTGGTCGGCGGAACTTTGTATTTATTTCCACCTTACATACCTATCTATAATTATGGGAAGAACATCTATGACACCTTAGGCGTCTGGTTTGTGAATTCCTTCTTACGCCCTTATTAGCATTGACTATGGACAAAAGGATCTCTCTATCCCGTAACGCATTTAGAATTAATTTAACATAAAAACTCACTCCCATACGCGTAAAATGAATAATTCAGCTAAAAAAGCAATCCTTCCAATGATAAACAATTCTTAACCGCCAGTTGTGTGTTATATAATGTCGTTTTCCATTGGAACAGAAAAAGCACTTTCTTCAGAGTCAGAGCAGTTTTTCTGCTCTCGAAATCAGCTGGCTGTCAGATTTCATGTTCCATTGGGCGCAAAAAAAGCAATTTGCGAATCTCGATATCCGAGCGAGATTCACACCTATTTGCACTAACACCAAAACATTTGTCATTTGTCAAACTTTAAAGTGTGTTTACATACGTTTTTAGACGAGATGTTTGTGCAAAATAGAAAAAAAAAATTATATTTTGCCGCTGCAAAAGTTATTAAAATAAATTGAATGGATTTTTATAAACACAAATTACAATTTAAGAAAGGTGACTTTTAAAACACGCACCACCATAGATGCAAAGGAAGAAAAATCTCGTTTTATGTTCCATTGGGCACGAAACATCTGAAATCTGAGAGCAAAATCTGAAAATCTCAATGGAAAACGACATAAATTAGTATTACCTGGTGAAAGTATGTGTAAATCTGAGAAAACAAAATCGAGATTTCTCAAAAATGCTTCAGATCAAAGAAAAGATTGAATTTGTTGGCAAATCGAATATGAAAAGCAATCTAGGCCAACTCAATACACACAAAAACCAATCAAATTCGGATTAAATGTTTGACTCGGCAGCAGAAATCTGCAATCTCAGATCCCAATCTGAAAAGTCAAACCGAAAACGTCATTTTATGTTTGTGGCGTGCTGACGTCTAGTCTAAACAAAGGACCAACACACTCAAAGAAACGGTGCAACCATTCTGTGTGAACTATGCCAACAAAAACAACCGTACAAATGTTGAATATTTTGGTTTTCCTTTTCTAATCAGAAAAAAACGCACCCCTTATGTTGGATATCTTATTGAAGTAATTCTCTGGGCAAAGTTTGCCACTTGAAACCTCTTCGCTTTATATATTCGCAGATATATAATATATGTATAAATATTTGTAGCCATATAAATACTCATATACGAATAGATAAATAGGTATATGGCTGTTATTAAATATAAGTGCAAGTGAAGTAAAATCACGGTGTATTTACGGGGCATGAAGGCGTAATCGGAAGGAAAAATTATCACTGCCTCTGCCATATTTACCAAATAAGCGGAAAACATTTATTGGGCGCTTTTTTCGCAACAGAATGACGGTATCTGCACAACTCTCAACTTCATAAATAGGGGTGTACGGCTAGGAGCAATTATAGACTTCAAAAGCTGAGGATATGCACTGTATGTATGTACATATATATTTTGTTTTGATAGCTTCATGTTCAGTTAAAACAAAATGCACTTATGTAGGCTATGCCAAAATAATCTTCTTTTTTTTTTTAACAAAATTAATTCATGCATGCAAAACGCTGATTAATTTAAACGATTTTGCTGTAATAAATGGGACTATTGGCTCCTTAATTTCACAGGATCACACCCATGTATATATTTCGACTCGCATTCGGAAGGCTCGTCTAGGTCTTGAAAAATTGCAAAGCATTCCGAAGAATATTTTTGTTTACAATTGCTAAAGGTTTTAGACCGTATCCCCTTCGAAAGCTATTGAACTCGTGTGACAAAAAAAAAATGTCAATTCACTCCTATTAGGGTAGTGCCGGAATACCACACACGTTTTGGCACAACCGCTGCGCTGATAGCTGGAATTATCGATGCACGTAGGTATGCATTATGTGCGAAATTGCTTATATACAACAGGGACAGTATATTGAAGTGATGGGCAAAATAAAACCACTAAATTTAACTAGGGCTCAAGTCTAAAGTTTGGGATATGCAGTAACAATAATTAATGGAGAACAATCCAACCAAAACAATTTCCAATCAATTTACTCGATCTCTAAAAGTGCCAAATCGGTGGCATGTGATAACAAAAAAAAAAAAAAAAAAATTATTGCAAAATGTGGTCTCATTTCGTATTCAATTTATAGGCATTTGGTTGACCTCCAACTCCCCTTAATGGTAATTTTACAGGGGTCCATAACTACTAACTAAAAAGCGTGTTAAATTTCGGCAAATTGCCGAATGTGCTAAATTTTTTGGTCAATAGTATGTAGACTGTACTTTATTTCATTAAATTTGATCTGAAGGTTTTGTTTGGTTTTTATCATGATCATGCCTTGAGCATGAAGCGTTGTTCGGTGTGGCTTTTCCTGAACATTATGCCGGGTATTCAGCCTAGATGTTAAATAAGACGTAACCTTTATATTTTACTGATTTATTTAACTTCCAATTTTAAAGAAGTTTTATGCCATTTAAACTGTAGGACGAAAACCCAAACATCCATCTACCCAAATAAAATTACGTGGTTTTAGCACTATTTCATCTCGATCGAGCACGCTGAGACGGACTACCGGCCGAACTATGTAAGACAGAGCGAAACGACTTTGTGAAGTGCATTAACCAATTCATCTACAAAATTTTGTCGGAACTGAGTCTGCTTGATGATTCACCAAAGGAAGGCTCTGAGAAAAGAGGATCCTGTCGGCTGTACTGGGAGCTGTGTAAGCGAATGAAACCAATCGTCTTCAGAGCTGATTTAATGTATTTACAGACCCGCGCTATCATAGCTCCTCGAATCACAGGGGGTGCAAAGTAATTCGCTATCATCGCTCGCTGATCTATTAAGGCTGGACACAATATTATCGAGAACCTTTGATGTCAAAAACTGATTTCGTTTTCAGCATCATACTTTCATACTTAAAAATGTGCGAAACTCGCAAGCAACCGCTCGTCTTAGATAGCTAAAGGCTAATATATAATTATAGTGCGGTTTTCCTCCTTTCAGCATGCATTAATTTGCGTGTGCGCACTTGTGTAAGGGGACCTCAACTACTGGAGGCAGTTAGCACCGTAGCGGTGAGCACAACAAGTAAATCCAAAGTGTGCTGACATCCTTTATATTAATTAATACATGTGAACACACCAAGTCCAAAAGACAGATCATCTTTATTTATTTATTTAGAAAATCTGATTAAAGTTATTATTTTTACACATTTAACAACAATTGGATAATTTGTGTGTATCTTTTGCTTTTTTTTTTTAGAAGATCAGCGGCTCTTCCAGTGATCTTAACTTGTATCTCGATGTATATGCATTTCGGGTAAATTTCATGAAAGAATGTAACAGACAGGAGTCAAGATTAGTTACCCAGCACATTGGGGGGTCGGGCGCATGCCCGTACCTCCTACAACTGACTTATTGGCGACAATTAGCATGTTCGAACAACAAATCAAATCGGAACCACTGACTTACTATTCTACGTGTCCCCCTCCTCCGCAAGAGGCCCATCAAATCCGAACTCAAAATTCACATCACGTTCAACAGCAACAACAGCAGGGCCAGCAAGCCAATCAACACCAACAGCGATCAGTTATAACAACAATTGATAATAAAAATAACGTGTTGCATTCGCAGATTTTGCTGGTAAGTCATATTGAATGTATAATTTTCCAATTGGACGCAATATTTTGGTCTTAATATTTTGAAAACCAAATCAAGTCCAGTTTTGACCTTACAATGCGTGATAGGTACCTACTTTACATATGTGTTAGTTTTGAAATCGTTTAGCTAAAGTTCAATAGCTGATATCCGAGAGTGAAGCTCTCATGAGAAAGATTGTCAATGGAGCTTTTTTAACTCGGCTTAAAGTTGTAGGTTTTGACCAAAAAATTCAAACTTCACAAATAAATGGTCGTGAAAAGCGATGCCTATGATCCTAGACCCAAAACTGTTGCCCCAACTCTTTGTCAAACGGTAGACTCTGTGAGAGGGATTTATTTTTTTTAAACTACATCAATTTTGCGTGCATAGTCTTGCACTAAACTTAATTTACTGCTTACAGCAAGATATTTGTATTCCTTTCGGAGTAAGCCACACGGAGCGGAGTTACTCCAAACTCCGAAAAAGCGACAGTAAACTGGAGGGGCCTCACACCGCTCAAGTCGAACACGGCGTGGAAAGGAAACGAAAAGGCGACTGAGTTGGAAAAAAAGAGAGAGGGGGTGATGGGGGCACTATATTAGACGGAATGAGCCATCGGGGGTACGGAGGAGTGGATGCACAATGCATACGCGGAATACTGATGCTATAACTCGTGTCCGCACTATAGACCCAACCTTAGGCACCTAAATTCCTGTCGAATGAATTAGTTATGTTGTAGAGCTTTCGTAGCATGTTGCATTTATCGAGATTAAAGTGTGTCGAACATATTGAGGTTATAATAAATAAAGTAAGTAAATATTGTGAAGTGTAAGCCATCCTTGTTTTGAAATACCTGTGATCCAGGGTTACCGTCTTCATTTTGCCTATTTATCTACATGAGTTTTCACTTCTATCGCTATTATTGTTAGGTTATAATTTTATCTTTTATGCATACTCGTATATGATATGTTTGAACGACTATTTTTTTTTTTTTTTTGCTAATTTACAGGCTCAACAATCAACAACGCCCTTATCTGATGTTTCCGATGGACTAAAACCCGAAATCATCCAACCGAATGTCATGTCAATATCATTATCATCTACAAACAGTACTGGATCAGGACAATCTAGAAGTAAGCCTCAAGTATGTAAAGTTTGTGGCAAAATGCTTTCTTCGGCAAGTAGCTACTACGTACATATGAAGTTACACTCCGGAACTAAGCCATTTCAGTGCACAGTAAGATTCCTTTTATACGATGCAAGATCAGATAGTAATATTGATTTCATTTAAAGGTGTGTGAAGCTGCGTTTTGTAGAAAGCCTTACCTTGAAGTGCACATGCGAACTCACACAGGCGAACGACCGTTTCAGTGTGAATTGTGCCTAAAGCGATTCAGCCAGAAATCTTCCCTAAACACTCACAAACGTATTCATACAGGTAGGATTTACTAAATGCTTCCAATTTCAACAACAGAGAAATAAATTTCCAATATTTTCCATATCATTGCTAAGAATTAAACGAAAGTAGTAGGTCTTGTACATTTTGAGTCAAATTTTATATATATTTACCTCCGTGCGAGAGCATTGTCTCATCGCACAAGAAAAGGCAAATCAAGCATCTACCTCGAAGTGCTGTAGATTTGGTTTTATGGCAGTGGATCTACTCCAACTGCTGCGAAGAGATGACACTAGCACATCCCATTGGCAAAAATATTTTTACTGAAATGCCACTAATAATATGGTGTGGCCTATGATGGCATGTAGAAATGAAATCATTTGAGTCCTATCACTCGACAGGTTAGACCTATTTCTGGTTGAAGTATAATTTTTCGACTGGCAAAAGTATGTTCACGAAATCATTTTTCAAGGTTTGTTTGGCGAAAAATATACTCAACGTTTGAATTCAAAGTGTTATTGATAAATTTGTTTTAAAGAACGATTCCCGTGTTCCTGTTAAAAAAAAAAAAAAACGAGGAAAGAATTGAATTTGTGGAGGCAAACTGTAAATTTCCAAATCAATACGCACAAACGAACAAACTCTGCTAAGTTTACCTCGCACAGGTAAAAAAACAAACAAAAAGTAGATATATATATATCTTGCGGGAGTTTATTTAAAATCCAAGGGTCAGATTCTTTAAGCGAAACAATCAAACGTTTTCGTGCCCACGTTTAATTTGCTCTATGTTACACAAGCAAATTTTTTCGTGCATACGAAAACGTTTTATCGTTTGCCTCACAGAATCTGATCCCAGGTTTTACTCATAAAAAACAAGAGTTGAAATGAAAAAATCTTATAAGAGGTTTAGAACTTTGAACTTTGAAATGTTGATTTTTTTAAATTGACATGAAATTTACTTTATTCAGAAGATAATCTTCTGGCATTATAATTTAAATATGATTTCTGCAATATGACCGCCACGACTGGCTCGGACGTAGTCTAACCTGGAGGTCCAACTTTGATGACTTTTTCCAACATTTGTGGCCGTATATTGGCTGTAGTCAATCGTTTCGGGCTTATCGGCATGGACTAGCAACTTCACATATCCCCATAGAAAATAGTCAAGCGGCGTTAAATCGCACGATCTTGGAGGCAAATTCACGGTTCCGCAACTTGAAACTGTTACCAAACGTTTCCTTCAATAAATCAATTGTGACACGAACTGTGTGACATGTTGCGCCGTCTTATTGAAACCACAGCTCCTGCACATTATGGTTGTTCAATTGATGAACGAAAAAGAAGTCGGTAATCGTAGCTCTATAGCGGTCACCATTGAATGTAACGTTGTGGCCAGCGTCGTTTTTAAAGAAGTACGGACCAATTATTCCACCAACCCATAAAGCACACCAAACAGTCAGTTTTTGTGGATGTAACGGTTTCTTAACATACACTTGAGGGTTATCATCACTCCAAATACGGCATTTTTGTTTATTGATGTATCCATTCAAACAAAAGTGAGCTTCATCGCTAAACAAAATTCGCTTATGAAAATTGGTATCAACGGCAACCTGGTTTGGGTCTATTCATGTGTAAATGCCAAACCAAACTAATGTGGTATTCGTTTGGGCTTCTTCAGATTTCGTGTGGCTAATCGAACATAAGAACGTCACTTGCTCTTTTTTGTGATAATATTCGTGCGATTCGAATATGTGTAGCCTTCAACACTTTTCAAAACGTTTTCCATTCACTGCTTAAGTTTTAAATTGAAACATTCGAAATTTGCGTCTCGATTGATTTTTAAATATTTATACATAACCAATTAACTAAAATAAATTCACCCGATGCAATGCCTTTGCCTTGCTGTAGAACAAATTCACGAAAACCTAAACGCCCTCCACCAGTTGTCAAACTCAAACGCACTTGTGTTGTTAAATCTGAGAAAATATCTAGATTCGCAAAAGTGATCTGAAATCTGAAAAAGATTGCTTTTTTTTGTACCAAACGAACATAAAAACTGATCTGAGAGCAAAAAATGTGATCTGAGAGCGCCCAAACGAATACCACATAAGAATAAATTACTTGACAGCTGACAAAATGGCCGCCAGTTAAAATAGTGTTGCCAACTTAAAGTTCTATACCTCTAAAAAAACACCATTTTATATAAATAGGCGAAGGCAAATAGTTAAGAACCACTTTCACTACATTAAACACAACATAGCTTGATTTTTTTATGTTGGGAAGCTTGTGCAGAGATGACGTAATGCCGTGTAAGATTTATTTTCCAATATGTTGTGTATAAGCCCGGTCACTATAATGGTATAATTTTTATCACTGGGCGAACTCTAGTATTTATATTAAAACCGAAATAAGCAAGAGATCAATTTAGAGGCGCCTTGCTGTATTTTTGTATTTTTGAACAATGCTAAAAGGAAAGTACCATATATAAATCAAGTGGCTTCAATCGGCCCAAAAGTATAAAAGTAAACGAATAAGCTTCTGGAACCGAGTTTTATGGACGAACGAAAGTTCATTTGAACTCGAATATAGTGAAACCAATTCCCAGTATAGAAAAAGTTGGCATAGCTATACAAAATCTAAGGAATAAAAAGGGCGCAGGGTCTGGTCGCTTACCAGGCGAGCTCTTTAAGTACGGTGGCGATGTTATGGTAGGGCGTATGCACCAAATCATCAACCAAGTATGGGTGGAAGAAAGCATGACCGATAACAAGACTATCAGCTCCATATGCCCCATCTACAAAAAAGGCGATCCTTTCCAAAAATATCGATGAATATCCTTGCTTAATGTCGCACATACAATTCTATCCAAAGAGCTGTGTGAACGTCTAAAACCGTTCTGGGACACATTAATCGGCACGTACCAGTGTGGCTTCCAGCCCGGCAGTTCGACTTTAGACCAGATTTTCACATTGAGGCAAATCCTGGAGAAGACCAACGAATTTCATGTCGAAAATCGCCTCCTTTTCATCGACTTCAAAGCCGGATCTGATAAATAACATTCATCGTCAGGAGC
Organism: Cheilosia urbana; assembly: GCA_946477585.1. NCBI lineage: Eukaryota > Metazoa > Arthropoda > Insecta > Diptera > Syrphidae > Cheilosia > Cheilosia urbana. The sequence goes on from OX297854.1 coordinate 143,871,898, forward strand.
CAAATTCGGGAGCTGTGACTATGTAGCTTTTCCGAACTACTTCAAACATGCACCGGATTTTGGCAAGCATGGAAGGCACTATCTTCAATAGGCCTGTTAAACTATATGGGTATGAGGACGATATTGACATCATCGGTTGTTCCTTGATAGAAGTTTCAATGGCGATTGAAGTACAGGCGAAACTTGTTGTAAGTACATGCTTTCAACAAACAAAAGAAGCCTTTGACCACCGCATAGAACAAAACTCCACTGTTGATCAACAACTCTATGTGGATGTAGTACAAAATCCAAATTACATCGATTACATTAATGCTCCAGCAAAGATAATCTTCCAATCCCAGCCCCAAGGCTCGAAAAGACAACGAAGATCGAACCACCGGCTGCTGTGTCTCAGGCAGAGACTCTTCACGGACCGGACTACGCTGTACCCAAACTCAACTTCCATCAAAACTTCTCTGTTAGATTCCCCTCCAGATCAGAATGGGAAGAAAATGTGGTCGTAAGCGAATTCGACATACCTATCTTCACAGATGGTTCCAAAATGATCTGTGGAGTGGGAGCGGGCATTTTCTCAACAGAATTTGATACATATCTCCAAAACTCTTCGCCTTCCAGCGCCAGCGTCTTTTAAGCAGAAGTACTGGCAATTAAGGAGGCGTGTAGACTGTTATTTAACATAGCGACACCCAGAAAAAATAAGCATTTTCGTCGACAGTCAGGCCGCGATTAAGGTTGTCGGTTCGCCTAAGTCAACGTCCAAGCTTGTTGTGGAATGCATGGAGACACTCGCCAGGGCCTGTCATCGGTCTCCGGCCATAGGAACATTGAGGGGTATGAGAAAGCTGATGAACTTGCCAGGCGAGGCTCCGCTCTGTGCGTGTTTCCTGCGGAGGAAGTCTTCCCTGCGCTGGGATACGTAAAGAGAGAAATCCTCCTGCAATTCACCTCTAGGGCCGAGACTAGATGGATGAACCTGACAAATTGCGTCATTTCAAGGAAGATCTGGCCAGCCTACGATGAAGCCAGAACAAATAACCTTTTAGCCAGAACGCCAGAATTTTTATAAATAACACGTTCCTACAGAAATGCTGCAAAATCTCGTGAAATATGTTTAAAGACGATTACGGAACATTATTGAGGTTAAAGACGGATATATTTTTTGTTATATATGTAATTTTATTTTGTTCATTTCTATATTTCAAATTATCTTCTTTTTTTAAGTAAAACTTATTTGTCAAAATTATGCCAAATTTAAAGTTTTAATATTTTTTATGAATTTTAATAAATATAAATAGTATATTTAAAAATAAAACTGATAACAAATAAACAGCTGTTGAGTCAACACACCTTTTTTAAATTTTGTCAAAATACTTGTGCCGGAGACTGTAGGTATATGTATACATATTTTACAGTTATAAAAGATGACCACACACGCCTCCCCATGAAAGTCGTCTCCAAATAGACTGGCATTCTGAATGCGTAGAAACGAGGTTAGAATGCATAAAAAGTACACTGAATTGTCCAATGGACATGACAGTTCGTTTCCACAGCTTTGCGCTTTCGATACGAATGACGAATCGAATCATCATTTCGTTTTGGCGGTGAAAGAGTGAGGACGAAAAAATCAGCCGTCCGCTTCGAATTCCCTAGAATTTGTTTGTGATTTCGATTTCACTATTTGCACTCCTACCAAAATGTGTTTCATTCCAATGACATGTCACTTATTTCATAAGTATAATAATAATCTACTTATGGGAACGCCAGCAGTAACATTTAAGTTTAGTTCTTCACAATTATAACTAGGCATTCATATTCAAAATTATTTTAAATATCTCTTAGGAGAATAACAAAAATTTTAAAAATGATTTCCGAAAACGTAAACAAAACAACTATTTGTCAAACTAGACCTTGCTTTTGGTTGATCTCAGGTATAACTCTACAAAGGAATCGACGTTCAGAAAACGAGATTCTTTGCTGTGTCAATTAAACATATAAAGTTATCTAGGTCTTATTTGCTCATTAGATTCGTCTGAGGTTGATGAATGATGGTATTAAAGTCCTACAAAAGTACGAGGGGACTAAAGCATGCTTTGAAAATCTTATTTTTGCGTTGAAAATCTGAACGACTAGAGGAACTGCAATGATATAATTTTAGCTAGAAAACATATTTTTGGGATGCCATTGGCGATGCTCCAAAAAGATTCATTCGTCCAACTATTGTCAAGAAAATACAGATAAAAACGCAAGGTATTTTGATTTAATACAAATTTTATTCTTAATACAAAAGAGGGGTCTTATTACCTCCTTCGTTGAGGGTTAAGAACAAGAGTGAGTTACACCCGGAAATTACTAAGGCCAACAAAAACTATCGAACAGTCTTGGATTCACCTAGTCAAGCTCTCTCCGCCCGAGAAAGGATGTATCATGTCTATGTAAATTTAATACAAAGTGTACATTAACTTCAATAGTTTTTAATAAAGAATTTATAATATGTAGTAATAATAACTTCTTCGTCAATCGCGGGAAACTCCCAAATATTAGCCGCCTCCATGGATCCTATTGGCTCACCCGAAACAATAGGTTCATAAAAATGGGTTACTCTGGCCTAAGGGACCCTAATGCGATTGTCGAGTCGATAATTGTTAATTGTGTTGATTCATTTAGACAGAAACATCAATACCATTGGTTAAATTTAAATCAGCGTCCTCACGACAACTAATCGTAAAATGTGGATCATAAACGCCAAACAAAATCAATAACGCAGTACAAAAATCAGAGATTCGACTATCGATAAAAGCCGCCCGTCAATAAACGACAATCACAAGGCCTAAGTGTGACTGCAATCGCTGTGGCTCGCCATCCAAACCTAACCTAACCTGAACTGAACTGACCCTTTCTTCGACTGAATAACGCGCAACTATATTGCTTCTAAAAGTCACCATATTTTTATTTAATGCTTTAACTAATAAGATACATGTTTATAGTTTGATCAAAAATTGTTCGAAAATTGTTGCGAAATTGTTCTTTTAATTAACCATTGTGACCTACAAAATATTTAGTGCGAAGGTTGAAAATAATTGCGAAATTCGTATGGAAAATATATCCACTGTGAACTACTAAAATTTAGAGTCGAAACTAAAAATGTTTATTGGTAAGGCCCTGTGTATAGTTGGGCCCCTCAAGTTCTGCGATGCACAAAGTGTCGGAGATTAAACTATATGGGCGAGTTCATAATTGCAACATAGTTGCACATGCCATGAACAAAATATTAATTCAATGTAATTATGAACAGAAATACTGCTGCAAGTTTGCAGTAGTCTTGCATTTCCATAAAAGAGTTCATATATATTCAGTAGACAGTAAAAAAAAGGTCAGACATTTTTAAATTCTCTTTCTTCTTTCAGTGACAGAGTTTGATGTGTTATTTACAAAAACTTGTTAATAATGTCAGTTAGAAGAATAATTTTAGAACTGATTCTTTTTGAAAGTTTTCAGGCAAAACAATCCGAAAGAAATGGAAGCCAAATTCAAAGAAAAAGGAAGTTTTTTTTTTTATTTTGATAAGAATGAACTGGATCTCACGAAACATTTCAAAAACTATGAATTTTCTTAAAATCATAATAGAATTTCCAGGTGAGGTTTTCAGAAACCCTTTCAACAAAGCCGACATTTCAGGTTCACTTTTTATTACGTTATTAAGACCTTAAATTTTTATATCAATTTCTTAACAGATTTTTGAAAAGGAGACTTGTCCACTTTGGAAAAAATCAAAATATCAAAATAAATTCGAAATCCATCCTAAACGGATCGAAATAAGCAATTTGGTGTCAGCATCCGACCACAATTTTTGTTCACTTTCATTCCTATAAAACAAAAATAATATATTTTCAATTTTTAATGAAAAACAAACTCATTTTGGATAAATCTATTAAATTTTCATTTATTAAACAAAATTCAATTTAGAGTTGATCGCAATTTAACTGTCATTTTGCTTATATGAATGCAGATGACATTGACAATTGCCATCATGCAAAGATAGTGCGTTTTTTGTTTGCCATTAATGAAACGAAAAAATTGCGGTGCTGCCGCATTTTTTCTTTTATGAACTCAGCTGCGATCGGTTCTCATAAACATATTTCTCAGTAAAACAAAGGACGTTTTTGAGATTAGATGTTCAAAAGTACTATTGATGTTGTTAGCATTGATTTAGAATTTGTGATCGCCAGATCCACCAAGAGCTTGGCAAAGTCCATCTCCTCGAGAGCTCTATGCTGCTCTTCGTTAATCGCGATATGTTTGTGATTTTGAATACTCTATCTAGGATATTGAAGAATAAATTATTTCATCAAGTGACATTGTAGGGATTGGGACTTCTGCTTGAAGCTTTTTGCACAAACCCGCTTCCAAAATAGTCTCTCCTGGTATTGTAAAGTTGCGATTTTTTTTTTTTGTCATCCTTCTTTTTGCTTTATAAGCCATTTTATTTTGTTAGAATTTTTCAAGTACTAGTCTTAGATCTTCGGGGTTGTATAAAACTACTCCCTGACCCCTGTGCATTCCACAGTGATGCCAGACTTTTCGGACTGAATTGCCCAGGACGTCTATCAGAAATACACAAAAATGCCAATTTTTGGCCACTCCGACGTTAAAAAACAAAACAAAAACAACAAATTAAAATTTTAGCTTATTTTGAAAGGCAAAATGCCACGATCTGGCATCACTGGATCCACCTCTCCAGGATACAAAATACTTATAGAGAGAGCGTTTCTCAACTTTCCCCTCTTTGCTTCTCTCTCTCTCTCTCTCTCTGTCAGGGCTGCCAGAATTTATTTCGCTTTAAGCGCCCAAACCTTTAAAAAATGTAGCCCAATATGGTTGCTCAGAAAGAAGTCCAAAAATCGTTGAAAATTTTGGTATTTTTCAGACTTATTCTCACCGCGGTTTTTTTTTTTTACTTCTACGCCTGGGATTTTATTTGACTTTTTTTTTTCTGCAATTGGCTTTTGTGGCTTGTGTCAAACCAAAAGGCCTGCAAAATGAATTGGTGTGCGTGCAACTTGAACGACTGTTCGATGTCACTTGACTGCAAGAGTGCTGCCAAGTTTTAAAAGTGCGGGTTTGTTCGAAAATATATCTTTCCTTAGTTTTGTGAAAGAATAAAACAAACAAAATTAACACACAATTGGTAAAACGATATGTAGCCCAAAATTGGATAAAAAAAAGAGAGAGAGAGTTACAATTGGTTAATAATAATTCTTGTTTTGTATTTGTGCTTTTGTATATTAACATACCACTGTTTATTCTAGGTTATTGGAGCATTCATAAACCGTTCCAGTGCAGTCAGTGCAGTTCATCATTTTGTCGGAAACCATATTTAGATATCCACATGAGAACACACACTGGCGAAAAACCATTTCAATGTGATATATGTTTGAAACGTTTTACACAAAAATCCACTTTAAATATCCATAGGCGGACACATTCGGGTTAGTTTCCCTGACACAATTTTGTCAGTTTCTTTTTATATTTTGCTATAAAATACATTTACTTTTTTAACAAATGTAGTACTACACCCTTTTCATGAAATTTACATAATTCATAGGTACACATTTTTTAAATTAATGTTTTATTAAATTAAATACAGTCATTTATTTTTATATACCATTTTCGGAGTAAATGAAACTAAATGCTTCTTTTTCGTTGTCTGTATTTCAAAATAAGTTGAATGGACCGGTTCATGGTGGGTGAAACGCAAGATTAACCATTCGTCAACTTTGCATAATGAAAAATGGTGGACTGGAAGTTGTAATACTTAAAAAAATAAAAATAAATAACCTCTGCCGATAGCTACTTTTGTGACAGTCTGAATTATAGGGAATATTGCGATTTGTATAGTCCTTTTACCAGAATTCAGTGAGTTGGCCCTTGTGTTTATGAGAATGAAAAGCGATATATTCCACTTTTTGAAAAAATCGACTTGACGATGGATTCTATTACTCTTTCTTGAGATTTTTCTATTGCTGTTTTTGTTACTTTCAAAGGCTAACTAATTCCAGAGATATTTCCAGTTGAATATTTTGGTTAAAATCAAAACCTATGTAATTTATTTTTATTCTGTTTCCTAGTTAAAATCAAAATAACTCCATTCCAGTACTAAACTCAAACTCCAAATAAGTTAGACAGGATGTATTTTTTTAAGATATTGCTACATTAAGACTACCGTACATCGACGAATAGGCCAACAGTAAAAAAAAATCCTCTTTTCTACCGAAGAATTTTTTTCAAAACGCATCTATTCCAAATATTTCCTTTCAAAACGAATCTACTACAAAATGCATTCGCAAATATTTTCAAGATGACTTGCAGTTCCACAATAAAATGTTTTTTTTTTAAGTCTTAGAAGCGATATAAAAACCAAACAGTTTTCAATAATTGTATGGTAACGGCTGAAGAAACGTTTTTATTTTTTTGATTATCTTAAAACTAGTAAAAGTAGAATACGTTGTTTATGATTCTGATAAACCCACTCAAGCTATAGGGTCCGAGACTTTTTTTAAATTTCAAAAATAGTCGCAAGTTTATGAACTAAGTATGAAATAGACCGTCAGCTCAGACAACTTAACAGAAACTATGTACCTACAAGCTGTTTTCCGTGTTACTTAATATGTGGGAAATATGTGTTCCAAGTAAATTAGTTGCAACGATCCACTTGCAAATAGGAACCTGACAGTTCACTAAACTTTTTTTTCTTTTATTACACTTTCCGCCATTAAGAATTTTTGTTTACTGCCTCACAGGTAATAATTCACAGATAGGAAATTTAAGAGAGAATTTTATTTTCAAAATTCGCGGGGAATCGGATAGGTGCGCGGGAGACTCAGGTCTATTTAATACTTAGTTTGTGTTTATGATTGACTGGTGTGTAGTGAAACACAGCTATCGAAATCGATACCTAAGCTAAAGTCGATAAATTAATGTCAAATACTTATTTCATCCTAAGTTCAGTTTTCAAAACGAGTCGTTTAAAGTCGTTTTACACGAAAACGACTTCCAATCGTTGAAACAAACACACCTTTTTTTTAATATTCAGCAAAGTCAACAGAACAGCACACCGAGCAAATGTCACAACTCACAAGTTAAAATCAAAATCATTTTCCACACTTAGTTGATGGGTTAATATTAATTTTAAGTGCTCTGAATTCATTTTATTTGTTAATTAATGCGATAGAAATTTGTTATCAAAATAGTTAACACAGAAGTTTCACGAATAGTGTCACACAGATTGAAACGTCAAACGAAAACTAGTTGGTGTTCGGTGTGAATGCATCGACGAGTTTTTGACGAAAACACAGTTTTCGGTGCGGTGTGATCATGGTATTTTTGGCAGATGGGCTATGACAGTGAGTTCTTCTTAACACATTGGGTAAAAGGGGTGTAGACATATTTGGTGAACAGACTTGTGCATAACGTCACGGTAGGTATGTTTCTGTGTCTAAGTTGAATGTTAAAACAGAAAATTAAAAAAAAATGTACGGTAACGGTTTGACAAATATAAAAAGAAGTGATGTAGATGTGTCGGGGATAACGAAGGATGACGTAAATATGTATACAATATTCGCCAAGAGATTGTTTTCTTTTCATTTGTATAAGTAGGACTTAAGCAGTGTTTTAAAGTGTGAGCCCTCCTGTCGATTCCTTTTCTATTTGTCTTTATGGTCAGTACTTCAGTAGTAGAGTATTGCTCTTCCGACGCCTGTCAACCAAATTTTGCAGTAGATATTTAACGGTTTGGGGCTTTACTTCGCGTGGTCTGAGTTTGCTTTAGTTCACGAACAGCTGTTATTTTGTTTTTGCTACGTTTGGGCCGTGGTTGCGTTCTTCGTCAAGCTTTGCTTTTAATTCAACGCACCTATCAAAATATGACAACAATTTCTGCTGGTCACATAGTTTCCTAATTATTATTTTCTGACAAGTTATGCTATCTTTGCACAAGTGGTTGTAAATGGTTTTGAATATTTTAATAAATTCATGCCTCCATTGAATTCCATGTAGGCATTTCATTTCCGTGCTTGGCTGCCTTTGAGAAAAATCTAACAGAGCTAATTCCTCTAAATGCTGTGCTCAATTTGCACAGTTAAATTAATATAATTTGTGTATATATTTGTGGGAACAGTTCCTTTAACAACTTCCCTTCTGATAGAAATGTCCAGTCCGAAATGATCCTTCTCAAACAGACATCAACAACAAATGGTGTCTTTTCCTTGATCTTCATTGAATTCCATAATGGTAGTTGTAATAGCTAGTTACGTTTAATCCGAATATGGTGTATAATGAATGATAAACTTTATTCTTAGTCTGCTTTTTTGTATAAAACTTATAAATTCACCGAATATTGTGTTTGTTTTCTCTTTTTTTATTTAAGTTCAAGATCGCCCTTTCCAATGCGAACAATGCCCAGCGACATTTGCACGCAAACCTTACCTAGATATCCATATGAGGACGCATACTGGTGAACGTCCATTCGAATGCGATGTGTGCCTAAAACGCTTTACTCAAAAATCATCACTAAATATTCACAAAACTGTTCATAATGGTAAGAATTAAGATAACACAAAAAAAACTTATACAATTGAAACATATTAGTATTATAGTTTTTCGCTACCACGGATCTTGTAGTTAGTTTTGATTTTTAGATATAACTCTTAGGCCGAACGCACACTGATCTTGTACACTATTGAGGAAGGGACACATGACTGCAACCAGCCTTGCCAATTGCTTATGAATGCAAATCTTTTTTATTTAAAACTCACATGGAGAATTATAACATGGCGAATCATTCGTGGCTTCTTAGTCGTCAATCGTCGGCGGTTTGTTTTTCATAGACAGTCTTGCTAACACTCTATCGTGGTGACTTGAAGCGGTATATTTTCTTAGACATTACTACCGATAACTTGATAGTTTGGGCGGCAGTGCAGACAAGTCGGGCCATATCATTGAAAGCAAATACCTTTCAGTTTGAGTAAGCGTGGGGTCTTGGGGCCGGCATTTTGTACTTGGTACTAAAGAGCATGAGTTCAGTTTAAGACGGATTAAAAACGAGACCAATAGTATGCACCCTTATCCTTAGCTTAATCGGAGCTCTTACAATAGTTTCACCATTATTGTCCGCTCTTTGTTGAAGGTGTATTGTTTGTATTACCTCGTGCTGTCTCCTCCGCACTTACTATTGGGGTACTTCTACGGACTTACGACCTTTGCTGTATGCTGGTTTTAACATTAACAATACCTAATTTGTAATTTAATTTGTGTTTTAGCAAGAATGGGGAAAGCTTTATGTTCGCAAATCTTTTGGGTACTAAATAAGAAGATCCTCTGTACGCCTTAAATTTTTCAAAATGTCGCGGTGATTTGTTTCGAGGAGGACAGAAATCCATCATTGATTGGCATGTAAGAGAACTGATAAGAAATGATGTGCTTGCACAAGGTGGCGCAAGTTTATATGTTCTTTGTAAATTTTATGAATGAACAGCTTTCTACTTTTGGATTATATTTATTTGATGACTTAAATTTTGTTTTCTGTTAAGTCGAGCAAATTATAACGAACCCCAGAATTGATGATTCCGATTTATGCCATTTTTCGTCACTCTTTACCAGAATTTCCGGCGATAGGTTCTCGCATTCATGACAAATATTCTTTTGAGGGCTTGCATTGCCTTGTAACTTTAAAAAAAAACGGGCGATCAGCCCTCAGAATTTCGGTTGTGGCTCATGCAGTATACGCCGTTGCTCCATCCTGTTGGAACCACAAGTTATCCAGTCCCAATTCACCCAATTGAGGTAGGAAAAAGTCGTTGAGCATGACTCTGTAGCGTCAGGTCGATATTCCGGGTTCTTCTGTGAAATCTACCGCTCCAATTTTCATATTCTCAGCAGAGCGGCTGCTCCGGTGCCGGACAAAACTGCCAGCATCTCGCTTGTCATGTACTCTTCTAGGCAACCGGCTAAACGTCGTATTGAAGCTAAACGTGAATCGAAGCAATTATTCCGTGATCTTTGTTTTCTTCACAAATGTCAAAGTAGAATGAACATATGCCCCCATTTTCAAAAATTATAGCATATTTCGATAGCGTGATGACTTTTGCGCCACCTTATACATTATATATGTACATTTTTTCTTTATGCTGCAGATGCCCAAAACAAAATACCCGTCTGACCGAAAGGGACAGCATTACCTAACATGAAAAAATACGTGAGACGTATTTTGATCCGCCATCTTGTTTACGTGATAGGAATTATGGGAAAGCTCCGCATGTTGATATTTTTATAGCCAAGTGATGAATGGAAGAATGTTTATTTAATTCGTATAAATGATTGATGAACTGTTGGTTTAATTTACTGAAACTAATAACACTCTCAGTTCACTTGTCTTAAATCGGAAATAGAAATGTTTTCAAGTTATTCACTTTCACGAATCTATAATTTATTGGTAGAGTATCCATGACACCTTAGGCGTCTGATTTGTGATCTCAGTCTTTCGCCTATATGAGCATTGGCTGCGGATCTCTATATCTAGTCTCATTCAAAAATGCGCGTGCGTGATGGTTTTAATTCAGTTTTAGTCCCTAAACGTTTTTTTTTTTTTTTCAAATGTGTACCAATGCGGTCTGAAAAACAATACTTACCATACTCCGTTCAGTCATTGACAAAATTAAAAATAAATTCAAACGCAAGGGTTCGATTTAATGTGTGCATACTTTAAGCAGGCGAAGGGCTTTTTAATGACCTTGAATTGAGTTATAATTGTCAAAAAATATGTTTATGTAATGTATTTGTATATGTACATACAGATTTGTAAAGTGTTTTCAAAAACTCTTAAAACGCTTTTAAAGAAGACGAATAGTTTCCATAAAATACGAAATTTGATCTCAGCATCTCGTAATAAAATCTGTTCGCGTAAGTGATTTTCCCAAGCAAGCAGTACCAGAATGTCAAGCTCAAAACGTTGAGCGAAAAAAAAAACTCACAGAATGCGCATTTTAACAGCCTTTTCCAAAACAAATTTAGTTTCGTTCGTTTAATTTCAGCATAGAAAGCATAGAAAAATGAAAAAATCAAATCTCAAAAATCTCTCAATTGCAAGAGAAATGTCATTTTGACATTATAGTAAAATAAACAAACGTTCTCTTTAAATGCAGAATCCTACAACATAATTTGTAATTGCATTTTTCAAAAGCTAAATACCCTTTAAACTCACCATTTTGAATGCGCTGATATGTTCTTGGAGAACATTCAATTAGGTACAGCTTCTTCCTCCAACATCGTTGAAGACGAAAATAAATAGAGTTTTACTTGTCAAACTTTTAACCTGTCACTTAGTTGTCAGTATTCATTTTTCAGAAAATTTACGAAAAAATTACGAGAGGGGAAATGGATTTCTCTCTTATTTATTATTATTTTTTTTTTTTTTTTCAATTCGCAGTTTCTTAGCAATTTTTTAATAATTTTACGTTTGCAAAAAGTACGCGAACGAACCTTTAATTCGTCCTGTACTGTCAAAAGTATTTCAAAGGCGAAAATTCTGATTTTTTTTTAAACTAGCTAGGTATACGTGTAAACCTTTTATTTATTTTTTTTTTTCCATTTGTTAAAACCAAAAATCTACAAAATAGTATGTAAAAATCAAAACTACCCGGCCTCTGCTGTGGCAAGACTGTTCTACATTGTTACGGTATCAGCTACATTTATAATTATATCTTTTAAAAAATTTATAAAATTTTACTTATTTTAATACTTCCTAATATTTCTTATATTTGCAGTAGGCATACGGCCATTTCAGTGTACACTTTGCCCGGCTGCGTTCGTACGGAAGCCTTATCTTGATATTCACCAGCGGACTCACACTGGCGAGAGACCCTTTGAATGTGAAATCTGTTCTAAACGGTTTTCACAACGGTCAACATTAAATATACATAAACGAATTCATACAGGTTAGTCACAAAAGTTTTTTTTTTTTCTGATTGTCTGATTTAAAAGTTCAAACTCGGTAAACACATATAAATTATTAAGATGGAATTCAGCTGCTACCCATTATTGTTAATACCTAAAACGTCATATCGTCGCCTGATAGTTGTGTTGTTTCGTGAAAATGAAAATTAAATTTAAAGGTTTGAGCACTTTTTATTAAAAATGATATACCTTCTTCTGTTGTTTTTTAACTAACTGATTTATGTAGTGGAAGAAAGATGATGCGCCTGCATACCCACTTTTTAGTAGATTTTCAAAGAACGGTATGTACTTTAAAAAACTAATCGTTTATTGAAAATGAAATCGACAAACATTATGATCTAAACGAAATAGTTTAGGTACTCAGTTTTTTGTCCGCAAATTTAGTTCTTATAAAAAATTTTTTTGTTTGTTTCCATCTCTAGATCATTTCATGATCTGTTTCTTTACTTCTACATTATACTAAATTTTTACTAAATCTTATGAATTTTTACTCAATGAGAGCGTCATCGAGAGAAAGGTATTACCCCTTCACTGAGAATCTTACAAGTTTTTATTCAACAAATTTCTTGGGGTAAGGTGTAAGAATTAGAGTAGCTGTCATGTCATGTCACTGACAGATGGTTTGAATTTTGTGCTATTTGGCATACGGGCGTATATTCTTTTAATTCTGAGTATTAAAATGGTATCAACAGGTGGCAAAATAAATATCTATTGAATATTCTCCTCAAGTTGATTTTCGCTGGTCATTCGTTAAATAGATAATAAGTGCACCAAATTGAGTGAGTAAATTGAAAGTAAGGAGAAATTGATTTCCGCTTCTTTCATTTCTTCGTAATTTTATTCGCGCTGATTTTCGACTGTTAAAGGATGAAAACTTAGAAATGGGTACCACTTTAAGTAATTTCGATGTTCTGTCATCTACGCGGCTTAACTTGAACGTAAACGATCGCGATTCTACCATAAGGTGAGAAAGGAAATAAGAGCTTTTCTACTTTCGTAAAAAAGTTGATAATTTCCCTGCAGGATTTCTTCATCCCTGAAGAAGATCTTCCTTCCAATTCCTCAAAGCTCTGAACCGCCTTGACCTATAAGACATTCAACTAACGTCTTGATATCATATCAACATGGATTAAAGATTCTATGGACATTGCTGTTGAAGGGCTAAATAACTAGTAACTAATAGTTTCCCTCTAACTATTGGAAAAGCTAATGGTTGGAGTTGACATTTTTAAATATGTATTGCAATTACGCCTTAAGTTTTGGTAATATGTAGACTATAATAATAAACTAGTATAAATCCTATCAAAATTTTGTAATTCACTTTTTTTTTACCTAGTGTAATTAAGTTATATTAAAATTATAATTTATTGAATAAAGAAATTATAAAATATATAAAAACAGTATTTGAACTAAATTTTCTTAACAAATTAGGTACATATTGTAAGCTTAGATTAACGTCAATTCATGGCAGACGGGTTTAACAAATTGAACATTGTAAACACAAGTTTTAATAAAGAATAATATTATCTTAACTAATCTAAAATAATCTACTGACTACACTCTCAATAGTACAAAGTTTTCGGCAAAAATTGTGTACTTCTACGGATAAAAGATTGACAATAAATACTGTATTTGCAGACAGAATACTTAAAATTATATTCATTTAATAAAAATTGTTAACCTTGGGAAGAGTTTGATACAGTTAAGTTTTGCACAATTTGGTGGTAAGCTGGAAGTGACTCGCAGTGTATGCACGAACTTATGAGTCAGTCAGTATCAGTACGTTTTCCGTTCTCTGAGAGTGTTCAGATTTTTCGAACTTGCTGTCGAAAAATACGTCAATAAGGCATTTTGCGACTTCCTTCTTTCCTACGGAATGAGCTTTTAGAAACAGATCCTGACAACGCCAGTGCCAAAGAAGAAGACGTAAAAATCAAGTGACAGTTAAAAAAGCTTGTATAGGAAAGCAAAATATATTTTATATGACCGGAGTTTTGTTAAAAAAAATTGCTGGAAAGATTATAATAAAGACTGGGGAAGCGAGGAGTAACAACGATTCTCGCTAGTTCTTGGGGATTTTTCCCTGACAATTTCTGTGGGGAATTTTTTTTTTGTCGAATTTCAGTGTATGAATAATTGTTTGAGAGAATAACTCTTAACAATAACTCGTAAACACAGCCACTTAGATTAGATTAGATTATAATAAAGTGCGAAATATTTTGCTAAATTGATATTAGGTTTTTATTAAACGTATTTGTCAAAGTAATGAGGATTGTGCACTTGTTAACAATATATGAACAAATCAAATATTATCCCAAAAGACACGTTGTCAGGTTCCATGCCATAGAAAAGTCATACTCCCACAATTCGCAATTCTCCCGCCGCTGAGCCCCTCAATATTTTTTTTTTTATTTTTTTTTTTTTTTTTTTTTTTTTTTTTTTTCAAAATCCGCCATTTTTTTTTTTTTTTTTTGTCCGTATTATGTCAAATTATAATTCGTGTGAGATGAAAAAAAATACAGGAATAATTTCAATCTCAACAGATAGGTAGAATTGTATTAACATTTACCGGCGGTGAAGTAGCAAAGATTAAATGCGAGTGTGTTGGTGAGCCGGGAATTCTGAAGTTATGTGACATTTCCCAAATCCCAATACCAATTTCTATGTAACAATACGGCTCTGCGAAATAAGGCCCCAAAATAAAAATGAAATTAGTCCCCAAAAAATTATACAGGAAACAACAACAACGATTTTTATTAAAATTTGGGATGTTAGGTATTTTCTTTTTTGGGGCCTTATTTCCTAATGAAAATTAGGCAGAAATGAAGTAAGTCCCGAAAACTATTTTATTATTATTAATAAATTGTTACACTTCCGACATGGAATACGTATAGAGCACGTATGCAACCCCCTGCTTGGGTTTACTGTTAGATTACGGGGTGGGTGCGAGGTTGAGTACTATACAAAGTTCTTTTAATCTAAATTAGTTTATCCAATATTAACACATTAAATTAAAATCTAATATAAAAGTAGTTTTCGTTATTTTTGATTTCATTATGCAATAAACTCCAAATTTTGGGTCTTATTTTATTTTCTCTTTTGGGGACTTATTTCATTGGGGCCTTATTTCCTGCAGCCATATTCGTACGCTAGTGAAATGTCAGTTGCATACCGCTCTTAGTTCAAAGCGAATAAAAAGGATGTTAGTAGATTTGCTAAGTGAAATAATAGTTGAAATTCAAATTGTTGCTGATTGTTTTACAGTAGATGTCGCATCTAAAATTCGTTCAAATTGGTAATAATAGATGGAACCAAACTCATTTGAATAAAAATTCGTATTGGAATACAATTATTGGCCCATAAATTGCACAATTTTCGGATATATATCTGTGCCTAAAAGGTAAAACATCTTATGTCAATTTTGTATACTTTTCAGGAGAGCCATTTTAAACTTTAAGTGTTGCACTACAGTATATGACTTAAGCTGTTTTAAAGCAGCTATAGCTTCCTCAATATTTGAAATTTTCTCACCTGGTTTGGCTTAAAAAATAGAGTAAGGAAAACTGAATTCAAAAAACGTTAATTAGCTAAAACAACTTATGTCGACTTAAGATGTTTTACCTTTTAGGCACAGAATGTCGAACGAGTTTTTTCTCTTGTTTGTTTGTTGTTGTTTTTTTTTGGAAATATGCAAAAACACTTTTGCATAATATTTCAGTGTAAATTCAGAAACGTCAAACATTTGCGCAGTGATGCGGCATCACTGGTTATTTGCTATGCTGATGCGATGCACAGTTTATGCTGATGCGTTGGTGATTGAATGTGTCGTTTGAGTTTTAGAACGCATTGTTTGTGAAAAAGGAAAATATAAAGATTTCAACACAAATTTATAAATTTGGCTTTCAAAAGCATAGTAAAGTGATAAAAATGTTTATTTACTTATTTTTCTTTCACTTTCCGACATTTTTCTTACTTTTTTGCCGGTGAATCAACAGTGCATCAGGTATTTCTGTAATGCTTTTTTTGCGTTATGTTTGCACATCAGTTTGACCAACTTTGCAATAATGAACACTTGACGTTGAAAGTGATGCCAAAAGTTTGCATTAATTAACATTTTGCACATCATGAGCATCATGATGCAAGTGATGCGTTATTGAATTTACACAAAGTTTTCCTGGATTTTTTTTTTGCAAACTTTCAAATGGTTATATTGAATATATTCATAACTCTGGAAGACATACTCCCCCAAATCTTCTGAATGATGGAACGGCTGCAGGATCGGATGGAATTCCCTCCGAATTTTAAAAATATAGGATAGGGGATAAGATAAGACGACATGTATTCTAAGTTTTTTTTTTGTCTTTTTAGAAGAGTTATTTTTAAATTCATCAACCTAAATAATGAAACCTATTAAGTCTAATTTTATTTCTGCTTCTTATAATTTGTTTCCAATTTCAAAGTCTGATTTGTGTATGATCTATGCTAAATATAAAGACCGATTCCGTAGGGTGTACTAAAGATGGAAAAATAGTATGCAAAATAAAAATGCAGATGTGATTTGTAAACTTTTTTCTTCTTTTTTTTCTGACGTTTTTATGGCAAGTACGAAGTACATTTTATTAATTTTTATGTTAGAAAGCGAACGTAGTGGTTCTTTTCCTAAATTCTGGGGTCGAATCGCCACTTCCCTGAACGAGATACCCGTTTACGGAATTAAGTTGGTTTTACATGTGAAACTAAAACATTCCGTCGCGAAATGCTCGATCACGGAGGACGCGATTCGACCCCTGATGTTTAACGTTTTTCTAAAATAAAAGTACTAGAACAAACAATAATAACAATCTGGAATTTATATCAGAAGTCAAACAAGAGAACTCAATACTTAACAGCTACTTGCCTTACGAGTAAGGGGAAGTGTTTAACTCTCTTTTTATGGTTCGTTGTAACTCAACTCTTTTGTGTTAGGAAACCGCTAATAAATTGAATAAATTAGCATTTAAAGGACTTGCTTCTGTAATTCAAATACTACAGACAATAGTTCGAACACATTTCGTCAACTAAAATTCCTTTGGATATTTTGCCCTTCCTTCGTGAATTTCTTCTGATCCACATCTGTTCACGGGAGCCGAGTTGAACCAAGTTTGGCCTATATTTTCCAATGCGGGAACAGACCTTTTATAATAATGCATATAATGTAATGCATAAACAATAAGTCAACATATGACTTTCCGTTTGTTTTTTTATAGGTGAGAGACCGTATGCATGTGATATTTGCAACAAGACGTTTGCCGTGAAAAGCTATGTAACCGCACACCGGTAAGTTGATCATATGCGTTACTTTTGTATTCCCTGCACATATTTGTACTGGAAATTTTTATTGAAAATCTCACAATCACCCCTATCGAGGTATCCGTTCGGAAGAAATTCCGATACGAAAGTCAAATCTGATCGGAAATCAAATTGCATTCGAAGTATCCGTTTCGGAACAAAATAAATGAAGCATATAATCGCGTTCATTTCACATAAGAATATTCCGCAGCAATAAGTTTTCGGAGAGCTTCGGAAAAAATGTACTACGTAGCTGTAAAAATAAATGGTATAACGCGAATCCACGCAACGCGGCTTACAACGCGCTATATGTCATCGGAGAATTTTTCCGAAAGTTGTATCGGAACTGATATCTCGAATAGAATTTCTCCGATTTCGTACAAATTCCGTTCTGAGCGGATACCTCGATAGGGGTGAAATGTTCCAACTGGAAGTCAACTTCCAACTTTAAGAAAAAAAAAAAAATATGTTTGAATTTTAGGTGGTCGCATGTCTCCGAAAAACCGTTGAGCTGTGATCGTTGTTCGATGACTTTTACTAGTAAGTCCCAGTTTGCTGTGCATATTCGTACACATTCTGCCGGCCAAAATTTCGAATGCAACGTATGTGGGAGAGCATTTATTCGTGATAGCTATCTAATAAGGTACGATACAAACGAATTATCATCTCAGCATCGTACTGTAATTAAATAATTTATTGTTTTCTTTGAACTACAGACATCACAATCGTGTACATCGACAAGAACGTACAACAGCAAACAGCATAGCTACTATTAACAGCGTTGCAACTGGAGAAGATATTGGTAATGCAAGCACTCCGGATCGGGTGGATGTTTTCGAATCGAACAGCCCTCAAGTTTGCGATTTACGGTAATTTGAATTTTTTGCAATATTTTATTGGGTTTGGTGTTTGGCAAATATTGTAGCTGGTGAGTAATGAAGAAAGGAAATTATTTAAGAACGTTATTTATCAGAGTTTTCATGCCTTTGGACAGAAGTGGACTGTAAGTGACATAGTAATTGGTGAGAGAAGGAAACTCTCATTTTTAAGGGAGAAATGAGGTTTTCCACTTGCTCTGAAAGAATTCAGAAAAATAGTAATTATAAGTTGATGATAAGATTAATTGGCAAATGAGAAGACTTCTTTATGACGAGTTATACCCTCTGCTTAGCAGATAGTTAGACTTAAAATAACAGAATCTATTGAGCGGAGTATTACATTTTTTTTTTCCAATTTTCGGGCGGGGACCTTTCGAAAATTTTCCGGATTATCTTTCAAATTACGTTGGTTCCGCAAAAGTTAGGTTACCCGCAATTGTATGTGGAAAATTACCTTTTTAATTATTTGTCTTGATGATTACATGAGTGAAAACTTGAATTTCGAAAAACTAACTTTGACTCTTTATTTCAATTGCAGGTACGTACCCAATTTAGTTATGAGCAGATCACCGGCCGTTTCTGAACTATCTCCAAACGGTAATAGCCAATCAATGACAATGAACCATCAAGAGAGCAATCGTAGTCAAATAAGTATTTAGATCAAATCGAATTATCAATTCATTTCTATTTTCAATATGAAAGTCTTTGCAGATCTGAATGAAGTACGTGCTATGACCATAAGTGAGCGTCTACTACAAGATGCCCGTGCTATTCATGAGAGAGCAGTTCAAGAACAACAGCGCGCAATACAGGACAGAGCCAACCAGGAACGCATACTGCAGGAAACCGCTTTCCAAGAGCGAACACTGCAAGATCAACAACAAGCAATACAAGAAAGATTGCTGCAAGACAGTGAAGAACAAGCACGAGTCATACAGGAAGCAAATGTTCATTCGTCTATAAGCATACAACAGGGCCATGTTTTAACTCATAGCAATTTGTTAGACAAATCTTCGGTGCTCAGTCCGGGATCTGTTTAACTCTCACAATAAACAACAAGCAAAACAAAATATATATAATAGTATAATAGGTCTTTAGAATAACTGGATTGCAATCACACAAATTTCGAGATATCAAATTCAAAACAAGTGTTTGTTAGTTAGTTGTAATTTAATTTATGTACCTATATTTTTTGTTCTTTTTCCTTTTTGTTTTTTTGTGTTTTTTTTTTGCGAACAAAAACAAAATTAAGTTTCATTAAATGAAAGTAAAAATGCGTCTATGTCACTTGGCATAATGAGTAATTGTAAATATGTATGTATATGTTTGTAACAAATATTTCCACAGGAAACAAAAAGATTTAATTTTTTTTAAGAACTAATTTACATAATGATTTATCTTTGTAATGAAGAAGAAAACACTTATTACTTACTCATAAAGTTGAATGAAACTGCTTTAAACTATTTGCAATATAAGAATCTGCTTTTTGAATATCAGAGTGTTTTGGCAACTTTTTCAGGAGGTTGCTGCAAGTTGGTAGGAAGAATAACCACCAACCCTGGTAAGCAGTCAATCTATTAAGGGCGCGAGAGTGTACGTGGTCGAATAAACTGTGACAGAAGTTGCAGTAGCTTATGTTGACATAAGCCAAATTCGATTTCATTACAAAGTTCAGGTCAGATTACTCTTCAACCATTGAAAACTGTTAAATTTGAAGAAAACTGAACAGCTTAGGTTTATTTGGACTATGCAATACAATAGATTTAAAAACCATAAGATAAATTTGTTTTGTTCACACTGGAAAATTACCAAAATATGTCAATTTTGCTACTTTAACTTATCACCACATTAGTAAAAGGTTGGCGCAACAGACCTAGTCTAGCCTTCTCACAACCATTCGTTTGTGTTAAGATCGTGTTTGACGAAATGAAGGGACCTATAATTGCATGCTGAGTGTGAACGACTGAATTGAGAAGCTTTTCAAGAACACTTAACTCTCGGATGTTTGTCAGACGTTCGCACTCGAGAGTCGCCCCAGTGGAAAAGACCTTAAGGTGTTATTTGTGTTTTTTGCGAGGATCGAAGCTGAGAATCCTCGCCCAGTTGTCCAGCACACTAGCCACCGTGCGTATTATGTGGTTTTCCATTGGGACCAAAAATCAATCTTTTTGATGTGTAAACATTTATGCGCGCGTTATTGGAATCTGGTATAGTAATTCCAAACATTATGCAACGGAAGTGCGACAGTTTTTTGATGTGTATTTTCTTCTAATGGACTTGGAGTTGGAGTTGGGAGTTGGAGTTGGAGTTGGAGTTGGGAGTTGGGAGTTGGAGTTGGAGTTGAAGTTGGAGTTGGAGTTGAAGTTGGAGTTGGAGTTATGCGCGCGTTATTGGAATCTGGTATAGTAATTCCACACATGATGCAACGAAAATACTTAATGCAACGAAAAATGCGACAGTTTTTGTTTTATGTGTATTTTCTTCTAATGGACTTGGAGTTGGAGTTGGAGTTGGGAGTTGGAGTTGAAGTTGAAGTTGGAGTTGGAGTTGGAGTTGGAGTTATGCGCGCGTTATTGGAATCTGGTATAGTAGTTCCACACATGATGCAACGAAAATACTTAATGCAACGAAAAATGCGACAGTTTTTGTTTTATGTGTATTTTTCTTCTGATGGACTTGGAGTTGGAGTTGGAGTTGGAGTTGGAGTTGGAGTTGGAGTTGGAGTTGGGAGTTGGAGTTGGAATTGGATTTGGAAATGGATTTTGAAATGGAGTTGGAGTTGGAGTTGGGAGTTGGGAGTTGGGAGTTGGGAGTCGGGAGTTGGGAGTTGGGAGTTGGGAGTTGGAGTTGGATTTGGAAATGGAGTTGGAGTTGGAGTTGGAGTTGGGAGTTGGGAGTTGGAGTTGGAAATGGAGTTGGAGTTGGAGCTGGATTTGGAAATGGAGTTGGAGTTGGAGTTGTATTTGGAAATGGAGTTGAAGTTGGAATTTGAGTTGGTCTTGGTGTTGGAGTTGGAGTTGGAGTTGGAGATGGAGTTGGAGTTATCAAGCCACATACATACCGCACGCATGGTGTTTACACATATTTCGGGACTGTTGTTTACAGTCAGTCGGGCCTTTTTTTTTATCTAAATCACTTTTCGCGTTCCATTGGGCACAAAAATCAATTTTTTTTTCGATTCGGATCACTTTTTGCAGATCTCGATATTTTTTCAGATCTACACACACCAATATAATTTGCACAGCTGTTTTACGTCAGTTTAAGAAGTTTGCTTTCGAGAGAAATGCGCAAAGTTTCGAGAAAACCAAAATAGCAAAATACACAAATAGCTATGAATATGATTTCGGAGGAATTATTATCTTCATTATCTCCCTCGTCATCTGAAGACTACAAACCACCAATAACACTTCCATTTGTATCTACAACAAGGAAAACATTTTTGAGGGCGATATCCATTTGTGATTTTGCCAAAAACGAATGCCATTTGAATAGCTGATATTGTTGTCAATTAACGCACTAATCCATTTACAAAAGCAGATCAATTTCGTTGCGCGTTCCATGAGCACCGTAAAATCTGAGATCTGAAAAAGATTTCTGGTGGTCCAATGGAAAACCACATTATATAACTCGAACCATTTCAATTGAAATCTAGCAAAGGGCGGGTGACTATTTCCATTTGACAGCAATGAATCCGGGGTCGAATCGTCTCTTCCATGAACGAACAATACGTGACGTAATTTGTTCCTGTTTTGTGTGTAAAACTAGTATAATTCCGTGAACGTAGGTATAGCTCGTTCACGGATGTAGCGATTCGACCACCGAATTCTAGTTTCGATAATTCCAAAACGTCAAACAAACGTGAATAACGACTGCATAAGAGCATACTCCGATTGTGATGCATGATGATTTTTAATGTTTGACGTCTTCAAATTAAATGTTTGTATTGAAGAATTTGAATATTAACATTTTTAGCTTCGACTTTTAGTAATTCACCGTTTCCATACAAATTTCGCAATTATGGACTTCCGTAAATTTAAAGTCGAGACTAAAATTTGTTATTCGGCCCTAGCGAGGTATCCGTCGGAACGGAAAATTCTGCTCAACGCATACTCTTTCGGAGGCTCAATAAATCGGAGAATTTTCCGCTCCGACGGATACCTCGCTATGGTCTATTAGTACGGCTACGGCCCAATGCAAATCTAAAATACAAAGCAAATTGAATAGGTAATTGAATTTACTTCTGAAGCTATCTGGGTAAAAATATTACACCATCTTATAAACGTCGATTGCAAATGCAAAGAAATGGCTACAATCGTTGAGTACATTCTATGCTTGCCAGGAACTTCAACATCGGTGGAACGAATCTTTTCTGCAGTTAACAACATGTTGACTTCAGACAAAACTCGGTTCGAAGCGGAAACATTAAGTTCGATTCTAATCATCAAAGTAACTTAAGATAACTTTGAGGTAGTAAGGGACTTTGTCTGCCTTGGCTCTGCTATAACATCTGAAAATGAAATCTCATCAGAAACCAAACGGAGAATAACTCTTGCCAATCGCTGTTTCTTTGGGCTGAGAAGGCAACTGTGTAGTAAGGCCTCTCCCCCGAAAAACTAAGGAGACTCTATATAAGACCCTCATCATCCCAGTCCTGTTGTATGGATTTGAAGCATGGACTATTTCCAAAGCGGATGAAGATATCCTTTGTCGTTTTGAGAGAAAAGTTCTTCGTAAGATATTCGGTCCCGTTTGTGTTGACGGGTTGTGGAGGAGACGATTCAACGACGAACTATACGAGCTGTACAGTGACATCGACCTAGTAAAAAAACTGCGCATTGGACGTTTGATATAGCTAGGATATGTAGAGCGAATGGACATCAACGCTCCGGCCCGCAGAGTCTTCGATTCCAATCCAGAGGGTCAACGCAATAGAGGAAGACCTCGCCTCAGGTGGCGCGCACAAGTAAAAAACGACGTCAACCAATTTGGAGTGCGCAACTGGAGGCATTTGGCTAAGCACCGGGCCAACTGGAGAGGCTTGTTGGTTGAGGCCTTCACACCGAACTGTAGCGACACCTAAGTAAGTAGGTTGAAAGGTTGAAATGGCTGTCGGCTAACTGGTTAGGTTAGTCGACACACTTAGACCATTATAAGGTCCCTTGTGTTCTCGTCCGAAGTAAGTAAGTATGATATATAAGAATACCTCAAAACAAAGCCGGAACTGCTTCGTCAAATTGCTTCAAAGGACAAATACAAAACAACAATCACAGAGGGAGATAAAGAAATTGAAATCGAAGGTGATTCAGATGATGGAAATGAATTGGTCGGTGGTTAATTTGCTATTTTTGTCAATTCTCATTGAATCAAATGGATACTGCGCAGAATACTGTTGGTTTTTTTTTAAATGGATTTACTGCTTTTTTAATTTTTTGGTGAAATATACTGTTCGTGACGTGAAAAAAGGTAGGAGCATTATTCACTCACAATGCGTTTTTAAACGGTATGAATTGCATCACTATGATCTGTTTATGTTCGAGAACTATTATTGACGTTGCAGTAATGCGTTTTGAAATTCAGCTGATATTTTGCGGATCGATTGCGAAGTTAATCTCCTGGACTCTATCATACGATCGGCTAAAGTCCCGCAGGTGCAATCATTGAGGTTAGGAAAATGTTTTTTTTTTTATGTGTAAACATCTAAGCGCGCGTTGTTAGAATCTGGTGGAGTAATTCCGCACATTTAACTTGCGGGGACGGAAATGCGTCACTGTGTTTTATCATTGCATACATTTATGAGCTGGAGCATATTAAATTCAGCTTTTTGTTGATGTGAAATAGAGCATGTTTTTCATATATGATGGTCTCACATTTCTTCCCTGTGACGGACATCTCGAGGAGATTCGGTGCCAAATCTTTCGTGAATTACCAGGCACGCAGAAATCACAGCTGGACAATAACTAACAAAAATGTCGTAGGTATTTCATAATATGTATATCAAGAATACGGTTATTACAATTCCCTCTTTTCTCAATGACGTGTATCAAGCCACACACATACCGCACGCACGGTATTTACACATATTTCGGGACTGTTGGATACAGTCGCACCAATTTTTTTTTTTTTTGTATTTCTCTTGCTACAGAAAATAATCAAAAAGAAAAGGAAACGCCCTGAACCAGGGACAATATGTATGATTTGTCTATGCCTTGAACCAAAATTTAAAAAAAAAAAGTTGAAAGGAAATAGTTCATTGCTTTTCCTTTTTACATCGATTTTAATACTATGCAAGACCAAATTATAAATGAAATCAAATAAAAAGTCAGTTTTTTGTGTAGGAGGTTGTACTATCCGATGGAGCACTCAGACACAACTACTGGTTCATTGTACTGCCAAACAGACAACTTACTTTTCTGTACTTAGTTTCCCCGTCTTTCGAAGAAATATGAGAAGGAGCTTCAGTGATGAAGAGCTTAGATGTTCGGCACTCACCACGTCAGCCTCAAATATCCGCCACCTGATGCGAGCAAAGGCAGGACATCTACAGAGAAAGTGTTCCACTTTATCGTCGTCCTCTCCACAAGCAGGACAATCCAAAACATTTAAGTGTTTGGCAAAAGCTTGTTGGTAAGAAAGGACGCTTACAAGCAGTCTGCCTGCAGTCGATTCTACTGAGAGACAGAAGGAAAGACGCGGACCTTTTGCAAATGTCCGGACGCGGTCTTTTGGTCTGTCTACACCCAGCACAATCAAGCCACCGACACTCGTGTTCACGAGACAACAATGTATCAATGGATGACCTAACACAAGAAGCAGGTAGACCCAACGCAGGTTCAGTTCGTAAGAAAGCTTCTTCTGAGCCCAGCCTGACAAGCTCATTAAAAAGTCGGTTACAATATAGCATTCGAACGATTTGACAACCACCTGTGAGCTATAACCATCTAGCCGAAAGAAATTTCTTGGGCTAATATTTTTTCAGGTTTGTAATGGAGGAGAAATGTGTTCTTCTCTCTTTGTGGCTCTCTTCTGTCCAACGTTAGGGAATAAACCTTATGGTAATTGCCTCTTGAAATATTGTACCCATCTTATTAGTCATCGTTTCCAAATTCTTTTGTTTAAAATTGCAGTCCTTTTCGACTAAAGACGACGCATTATAATGGAGTACCGCTCTTACGAAGCACCTCATTTTCTCGTGCCAGCAAAGATCAACGCCTCCTTCACCCAAACATTAGGAGAAAAACCCTTTGTAAACGAAATAAAAGACATTTTTCTTTCTAGTTTGCAATAATAGAATATTTTTATTCACTCATTTATGTATTAAAATTAAATGAAACATTAGGTTAAATGCTACTCTACGGCATCACGTGGGGCATCCAAGTCTCTATATTGAATAATTGGCCGATAATCGCCGTATGGTCTGTAAACATAATGCAAGAGAAACAAAATTTTATAAGCTGTTGCTTTTTCCACACGTAAAGTTTGTTTTTTGTTTTGTTGTTTTATTTAGTAAAAGAAAAAAGCATACAAAATCTGATAGAATCGGCTGAAAAACGATTTTAGAAAGGAAACGCAAGCAACTGGAACATTCACATGGAAATTATATACAAATGCTGTCTCGCTTCGTTGCTTTTTCTTTTGTAATGAAAAAGTTTTTATTTCGTTTTTTATTTATTTGTTTATTTGACTCTATAGAAGCACTTTTCTAAATGTCTTTTTATATTGTTTAGTATGTTTTTTTTAATCTGTTGCGTTATCATATTAGTCAAATATGTCAAAATTTGTTGGTGCATCCAGATCATGGTAACCTATAAGCCGACGTTGGTGTTCCAATGGCATTTCTCTGTAAAATTGTAGTTTTGCCATATTCATAAATTGTTTAAAACAAGTTTTGTTGTAAAAGAGAATAAAAGAGTACAAAAAAATAAGTCTAAGTATGTACTGATCATTTTACCAAACAAATTGAGTATAATAAGGCGGCTTTTGCGAACTTACCTCCTGCCACCGCCGAATCCGCGTCCACCACCGCGTGGTGCCATTATCATTGGTGGCGCATACGCGTTGTATGGGGGCGCATACGGTGCCATATAACCACCAGGTCTGAATCTGAAGGAAGGAAACATTTTTAACCAAAAAAACGAAAAGTTGAAGGTGACGGTTGCTTACCCGACTGGACCTCCGGTAGACTCGGTATTTGTGCGCCTCGCGTTGCCGGTGTGCTCGGGGAGTTGAGGACGCTTTGCGTCCTTCAAGTAATTATTGAAATACTCGACTTCTTTGCGGACCTCGTCAACCTTGTCGTTGTGCTTGTTGAAAATGTGTTTGCGTATGAACTCGGGGCCTTTGAACTTTTTGCCTGATAGAGGACACAGCCATTTATCTTTGGCCAGTTCTTGGGTGTTGGCCTGCACGAACTTCTCAACTTCGGCTTCTGGATTCTTGAGTCCTAAGTTCTTTAATTCCTCGTCATCGATTGGTGTCGGCTTGGTTAAGAAGGCCTGCATTTTGCTTTCAAAGTTTTTTATGTAATCTTGGATCTCATTGCTGGAGACTTTGTTCTGGGGGGCTGGGCCACGTGTATGAATGATTCCACAGCGATTTGGCATCTCGTCCTCGTATGGGTATTCACAGTGATTGTAAAAATCAACGGAATGTACCACACGTAAGTACATTATCAACTTGTCAAGCACTGCAATGATTTGGGGATCCCTTTCTAGAGTTTCGCCTTCGGCAGTTTCTTTATCTGCTGTTATTCCGAGGAGTTCATCCTCCTCGGCGGAGGCCTCTTCAATGAGGAAATCGGTTATGTTTTGCAGAACAGGATTGTTCGACTTGAAACCGTAGGAATCATTGCCGTTCGGATTTTCAGTTTCTTTAGTTTGTTCTTCGTCCTAAAATTAATAATGGAACATGTTTGAGTTCAAAGTGGATAGGAGGAGTGTGATATGACAACGGAGCAAGGGTACGTCAAATTTATCTGCCGAATTATATAAGGTATCAACGGAAAATACGAAAAGGTAGCTTCTAGCCATAAAAGATATGACAAGGAGTCATTTGAAGGCGCAAAAAGTTATTGCCTACACAATGGATAGAATTACCATAGATCTTCCAGGTCGCAGTGTCGGCCAATTGTGCATGGGACTTATTTTCTTTAAAAACTACACAATAATATGCCGAAAATTTGCTTGATATGGTATAGAGGAGCAACAGCACTGTCGTCAGAATCACAAAATGATTTGGGCGACGCTATGCATATTCAATAAGATCGTAGTTAAGAAAATTGTTTAAAATTTCAGAGAGGAACAATAAAGATAATTTGAATTGGTTACTTTAATTCGGCCTTGTGACAAGTGCTTCCTTGAACCCAGTGACTACAGTCTGATTTTTTCGCGTTAAATAATTTTAAACTTATCTAGAGAAACACTGTCGCACTTACCCACAAGCTGAATTTTTCATCCAAATTCAACGCAATTTTGGCACACAATTTAATGTCGCTTCGCACAATTGTCTTGTGCGCCGTGATTCCATTGACTGGTCGTACTCTTCGGCTCAGATCCCGATTGACGATAGCTCCAATTTCACAGTCGCGCAATCTAGTGTTGTTCAAATTCCAGCAAATCTCTTTAATATTGACATCGCGCTTGAATGTCACCCATCCTCGGCGGAACCAGCGACGTTCAGCCAATGGATCAGCTATGGCTACCCTCAAATAGCCAGCAAACCGTTGACATATCGTTTCAATCTCAGCTTTGGTAATTGTCGGTGCTAGGTTTCGGAGGAAAATCGAACTCGTGCGATGCAATGCCTGCAATTGGGGGACGCTCTTTTCTTTGTCCAAATCAATTGTTTCCGTATTATCATCGATTTCGATCTTCTCCGCCTCATTGGTGTCCTCTTTCTTGACTACCTTATCCTCGGTATCAGATTCGACATCATTTTTGGTAGTCTCATCGAAAAATAGGGTTTTCTTATTGCGATCTGGTGAGGTCTCCTTGTCGTCTTTCTCCTCGCCGTCACTAGTGGGCTCTTTTTTCGGTGACGTAGGTTTGTCTTGCTCCTGCTCCTGTTCATGCTCCTGCTCCTGCTCGTCCGACGAATCAGAGCCTGCCTTTTTCTCTGGTTCTTTGTCAACGGTTGAGCTGTCCGGTTTGGTATAGTCAGGATCTTCGTTTTCATCGCCAGATGCCGATGACGATGAATCACTTGACACCGAACGGGATCTCTTTTTGCTGTCCTTGTCGCTTTTGAATTTAGACTCACTCACTGTTGGCTCTTGAGTTTCTTCCTCGTCCCAATTTTCTTCGTCATCATTAACCGGTACATCCCGACGTGGTGATGTACGCGTTGGCGAACTGAATTCGATCCTTGGCTTTACGTCCGTGATTATAACATCGCTGGTCTCAGATTTGGCACTGACGACTTTCTCTGGGAATTTGATCTCTTGCGGCTCTTCGTCTAGAACTTTCAGATCAGCATCCGTGCCACCCTCGAGTTTTATAACAACAGTGTCCAGTAGACGTAATAGTTTATCGGATTGGTAAGAGTCTAGGGTAACACTTGCAAGAGTTCCATTTTCCAAGAGCTCGTTGAAAACGTTAGCGCGTTTCTGGAAATTAATTGAAAAAGATCGTCATGAAAAATGCCGAAAGTGTGCCTAGTTTAATAAAGTGCTTTTCAGAAACTGAATGCGACTGCAGTCGCGTGGTATTTGCGAAATTTTGCTGAAACTCATGTAACAGCATAGAAATTTTAAAAAATAAAATTGCTCCCCAATTTAAGAGAGAAACTATCCAACTCCTCCGTCCTTCCCGTTTCAAAAAAGTTTACAGCTAACCAAGAAGCACTGTTTCACAAAATGTGCAAACAAAAGTCATACTCACTTTCAAAAATCCAATTTGTTCGTTCTTGCGTTTTACAGACTCCGTGGGGTGGTACTTTGTTTTGAACCTGTTTGTAGGTGAAAGAGAGAAAACCAAACTTTATTTGTGCACAGCGAACGGGAGTATTTATTGCAAAAAATAAAGTTAATCATTATTCTTTTGTTGTCGTTCCGGACGATATGATCAATAGGACCGCACCGCTGCACAACAGATTTTAAATACAAAATCTGTTTGAAATTTACAAACTTTCGACTTTGTTGTCTAACTTTCATTCGTGACATCAAATAAAGTGAATAAAAAATAAAATAAAAAATGTTTATATATAGAAGTACTTCCCAAATCTTACCTCAATAATTTAGCATTTAATATAATGTATTTTTATATTTATTTATTTTTTGTAAAACGAAATTAAAATGTAAGCGCGATTGGATTGTTTTCTGGTTTTATTTTCATTTTAACACACTATGGCATTGCTCGCCAAGTGCAAACTATTACGGTGCAGCGACAAGTATATATTTGTCTTGAAGAATTATCAAGATACAAACAGCAAATGTGTACACAACGTTCGTAAATAGCTGTTGGGAAAACTTTATTTGCTTTATACACTAATTATTAAGAGACCAATGCACTTTTTTTTTTATTAAAGCAGTATGATTTCAATAGTATTGCCTTACCATTCTTCATCTTTGTGAGTAACGAAGAACTCGTTCAACTGCTGCCGCTTGAAGTCCAATTTGTATTCACTGTATTTGCGAAGAACGTCCGAGTCTGAAATGCCGTCTTCTTGTGTATCGAGGAATTGTTTGAGACTTAGCATTGCCGGTTGGGTTTGTACATCACTGTTGTTTGTTGCGGGGAATTCTCGAGGATGAGCATTTGACGGTAGATGGTAGGCGTGCATACCATGGTTAGCGTAATGGTCATGACCCCAATTATGTAGCATGTACGGGTCGTATCCTAAAAATAAAGATGCGTGGGCGGACATAAAGTTAGTAAGAACGATAATACATTGTTTGCACATGTTGTTAGTGAATTTCAGTCTAATTGACGTTAAAATTGGAACCTTACACACTAGAATTGCTGAAGTGTTTACGACGTTATTATAAGTGATGCGACTAACTTTCCCTTTGTCAGAATAGATTTAAAAGTCAACAAGATGCACACATTACGGACTATGTTGTCTATGACTATTTGAGTCAAAAAGTCTACAGGCGCAAAGTCAAATGTAAGTAGAAGACGGTGAAACAAACCGCACTCTGATTATGGAAGGATAAACATACATTGCCAACCGCTGTTTCTTTGGCCTAAGACGGCAATTGATTAGTAACGCCTTGTCAAGAAGCACTAAGGAGATTCTATATAAGACTCTCATCATCCCTGTCCTGCTCTATGGCGCAGAAGCGTGGACCCTAGCAAAAACGGATGAGGATCTTCTTGGTCGCTTCGAACGCAAAATTCTTCGAGTGATTTTTGGTCCCGTTTGCGTTGACGGGATTTGGAGAAGATTTAACAGCGAACTCTACGAGCTGTACAGCGACATCGACCTGGTCAGAAAAGTACGCATTAGTCGTCTAAGATGGTTAGGACATATAGAGCGAATGGACACCAACGCTCCGGCCCGGAGAGTCTTCGATTCCAACCCGGAGGGACAACGCAGTAGAGGAAGACCTCGCCTTAGGCGGCGCGCGCAAGTGGAAGGGGACCTCAACCAACTTGGAGTGCGCAACTGGAGGCAGTTAGCCAAAGATCGCGCTAACTGGAGAGGCGTATTGGTTGAGGCCCAGGTCCACCCCGGACTGTAGCGCCACCTTAAGTAAGTCATGCTTATTTTGACATTCGAACGAATAGCCAATTCGAACGAATGTCTATCAAAATACATTTGTATTAATTGGCTATTCGTTCGAATGTCAAAATAAGCATGAGTAAGTAAGTAAGTAAACATACATTACAATTTGTAATATAATGCGAGTGCGAACACATGTTTCCAATATGTTGTTACTTGTGCATAGAAACACTCACGATTGCATACTCTTTACGTACACGTGTCAACTGTTTGTTAACTTACAAGAAAAGGACGCGTTGTTGCTCTGCTCGGTTGTAGCTTCGGCATATAATGTAGATTCATACTGAATAAGAACTTTGTATCATTTTGTTTTATCAAAGGTATATCGCTAATATGTAGGTAGTCAAACTATGCAATAAATAATGCCACAAGAGAAAGCACGTAGTTATTTATTTAATAAAGGGTGGGTTTGCAACATTGATAAAAAAAAAAAAAAAAAAAAAAACGTATGCAAAGGAGGTTAGTAGACAAGTCGCAGCTTACGAGGGTATATTCCTTTCTTAAACGCTAATGTTCTTACCACCATATCGCGGATTCGGTCGTATGTCGTCTCCCCAATCAGGTCTCATTCTCTTAGCCGGAGGTAGCTCCCTTCCAGGTGAATATTTGTCGCGTGGTCCCCTATAATCACGATAGTCGGGACGTGCTCTTCCACTCCTGAACGGATTTCTAAAAAAGTTCATTTCACTCTAATAAAGCAAAGCTATCATATGAAAGGTGGACTTACCTGTCAGACCATTCCTCACGTCTGCGATCATCTCGACGATCCGACCGGTAACTATCACCAGAACTCCGTTCGCCGCGGAATTTGTCGCGCCTCTTGCGATCATATTCATCATCAGATTCTGCCATTGTGCCTGCAATTAGCGAATGTGAAAGTTGATTGTTTTTTAATTCTTTTTTTTTTTTTCCTATAATGCCAATTGATGAGTTCGATTCGATTCTCCACAACCTCACAAAAAAGGCTGTACGAAAAACATCACTCAAACATGAATTTATTTAATGGAATTCACAAAATACATCAGATAGTAGGGCAACTAAGACGATAAAATTAAATTTAGTATTTTAAATCGGGAGTTAAAACACAGAGTTCCGATTGGTAAAAATTCATTTATCACATACCTCTGCAGTTGAAGGAAAATAGATAAGTGGTTTGTACTTTATTTTTTTAAGAAGTTTTGAATAAATTACACATAAGTTGAGTAACTCCAAACCGATTTTTGAAGAAAAAATTCTTATGCGAATGTAAAATAAAAAAGTTGCTTGCGTGCGGATTTACCCTCCTTCAAGGAAAAAAAAAACACATTAAATGCTTGACACTGACATTTCTGAAAAGCTAACACACACCACTATACACTCTTCGCCTTTAGCTGTTTACTCGGTCCGTGTTTTATCTTACGGGGCATGCTCGCGAAGCCGTTAGCCAAGGATAATGGAATACGAAGATAATGGAAAATGGAATACAGAAATATATAACTTTCCAGTGGGAAGGCGGCTGCCTACAATCTGTTTTCCAGAAAATTTATGAAGCCACGCACATTTGCTCATTTCTTCTAAAATATCTAAATGTGAGTTCATGAATTGGGCTGTAGTGCAAGAATTCGGTATAATGTGCATTTAACTATTTTGTTTTATTTAATCAACGGCTCCACAAAAATCAAACAAATTCAAGAAGAAACACAAAACAAACACCGCGATGACCATAAAAGTAAGATGATTGGCGGACGGCCATTACCAACATGTTTTTATTAAGTTTACACGTATTCATATACGGGGGTTGAAATTACAAGAACAACCATGAAAACAAATGGTTGTTTGGGGGATAGACGTATGAAAGATATCCATCTCTTTTAATCATTCATCTCTGGACTGGGTGTCATCTTGCGCATGATGCCTAACTACTATAATTTATGCTCCTGATATGCTCCATTTACACGATCGCACATGCCTTACACGGAGCATTAAAGGGATGCTAAATACTAAACAGCCGTAAAATAAGCACAATTGGTGTATCTGAACAGTTGCAACCAGTTGCAACAACTGGGCATCGCCAAGTTGACGCCAATCAGTGTCTACCCTATTCATTCAACACCCAACAAGTAGAACATTCATGACACCTTATAGTGCATTTACACGGTCACACATTCCTATCACGGAAAATTAAAGGGATGCCCAATACTACACAGCCGTCTGACTGAAAGGGACAGCATTATACCTAACACGCAAAAAAACGTGATACGTTTTTGGGTCGGTCATCTTGTTTACGTGGTAGGAATTATGGGAACGCTATGCATGTTGCTATTTTTATAGCGATGGCCTACGAAATTTCGTTTTCCTATAAAACAAAATGGCTTCCGGAAGTTATGAACGTACAATTATTTATTTATTTCGTATAAATGATTGATGAATTGTTGAATACTGAAACTAATAAACACTCTCATTTCACATATTTTAAATCGGAAATAGAAATATTTTCATGTGATTGCAGAAATGTTGGTTGCCGGAACTTCCGCTTTACGTATCTATAATTACGGGTAGTACCTACATCCATGACACCTTAGGCGTCTGATTTGTGATCGCATTTCTACGCCTTTATTAGCATTGACTGCGGACAAACGGATTTCTCTGTCCCGTCTCGTGCAAAAATGCGCGTGCGTGATAGTGTAAATGCAGTTTAAGCCATATAAAAATATTAACATGCAGAACTTTCCCATAATTCGTGAAGGTAGTTCTGTCCCTTTCATTCAAACGCCCATTTAGTTTTGGCCATTTCTTTAATCTTCCGTATTAGAAATGCAAGATGTTGTAAATTCACTATTATACAAGATCATAGCAGAAATAGGTAGCAGTAGCCGCGGCTTTGTAGAGTTGTGATGTTTAGGTTAGGCTTAGTTGAGTGAGGTGTTGAGACCGTCCCAAGAGACCAGGCACCATAGCGGGTCCATGGCCATCTCTAGGCAACCATTACGGTTAAGAACCTAAACCAATTTGCCCAAACAATCAATTTTCCTACAATTCAAGTATGGTCTCAATATGTATAGTGTTTGATGAACCAACCTCCTCTAAATTATTAAAGAAATGAAGTTGCGATTTTGTTTACTCCATTGTTGTTTATCTGTTGATAGCATTTACTTCACCCTGATTATACTTACCTTCTTCAAGACAATTTTCGACAACCCAAATCATTTTTCGACATGTAACATGTAACGTAAAACGAACTATGTATATTTAAAAATGACAATGACAGGCAAGACCACCCGCCCAAGAGAGCTTTTGGACCGGACGTGGCTTTCTACCTGCTAAGCTCTTTATGGCCACGAAATGTAACCTGGTGAAAAGCATATATCAACCCGTTCCCCCAGATTTGGCCGAAGGAAATTACAAAAATGCATATATGCGGGACAAATGAATCGAGAAAAATACTTTGTAATGTCATATAAACATTTTTATTTATTTAATTCAACAATTACAAAATTGGGTAGGAGCATTCTGATGCAATACCACAGAAACCACCATTGTTTCGAGGAATTCGAATGTAACCAGCTTCTCCCCACTTATCAGTCCAAGAATTTTTCACCACCCAGAAGTCTTGACCGTTCTCACTACCATATCCGACTACTAGAATTGAGTGATTCACTTCACCTTTATTGCATTCATCATCGTTATAAATGCCTTCTTTGTACAACTGGAATGAATCGGCGCCAGCATTTATCGAACAAGCCAACGGCCCGAGAGTGGCTATAACTTTTTTCATTTTTTCCTCATTTCCTGCCTCTATGACAGCAAAGGATTTAATATCAGCGCCTTTTGTATGGGACTGGTAATTACATTTACCGCCCTTCATTGCGTAGGGATAGTTGTCGCTTTTTGACAAACCTTTGTTCTCGATAATATACGAAAATCCATACTCTTGGTAGCCACCATCGCAACCAGTGTTACCGTAATCTGAGCTGCAGTCAATTAAATTCTGCTCGGATAGTGGAACCAATGATTTTGTCTTCCGGTAATTATGGCCCTCAACAGCGCCCGTAACAGCAAATGACCAGCAAGCGTTGCATTCAAGACCTGCA
Source organism: Cheilosia urbana (assembly GCA_946477585.1). Taxonomy (NCBI): domain Eukaryota; kingdom Metazoa; phylum Arthropoda; class Insecta; order Diptera; family Syrphidae; genus Cheilosia; species Cheilosia urbana. The sequence continues at coordinate 143,906,897 of OX297854.1, forward strand.
ATGGAAGACATCAGATTGTATAGGTATAATACCCAAGGATCACAATAAGTTTAAGCGCTTTTTTACAGTTATTTTAATTGATTTGTTCAACTGATTGTAAGGTAAAAAAGATTGACGTTAGAGGTCACAAAATAGAACGTGCAGGTCTTGAAATAATACGAACTATCCTTAAATGCACTCCAACAATTGCTTACCTTGAAATTTAACAGGAGTAACGGCCCCCTTCTGCCGCCAATCAAAACTGTCGGGAATGTTAGCTGTAATCTCAGGGGCCTCTTGGCGATGAGCTTGAACCTTTGCACTAATAAAAAGAGATTAAGTTACTATAATGTGGAATGTAAAATGATATACACACAAATGTCGCGTCGCAATGGGGGAATAAAGTTCTTTTGGAAACAAACTATTCTTAACTGACGTGGAAAAACAATTATGGAGAAGCGCCAATTCAAAATGTGAAATTGACAGTTTTGCGCCCACACCGCCCACTTTCAGTTTATGAACATATACGTAATAAATGATTTCCAATATTTGTGATCAATCCACAAAAGACCAAGTAATCATGTGGATTTTGTAAAAAAAAACAAAAAGGAAAGGAATACACTTCACCCATCGCTAAAAGACATCTGTATATAATCTAACGGTTACACTTACTCTCCAACACTGCTCCTCTTGTAACCAGTTAGTTTAGACAAGAACTCAGAATTCGATAGATCGGAAAATGCATTAATACCCAATTTGAATGTACTCTGGCCTAAATTAAAAGCCTCGTTATTGGCATCAACGATAGCCTTTTTAGCAGCGAAAATTCCCTGACGTAGAGTCTGTTCAGCAGCATTCGCATAAGTTTTACCAGTTTGTGCCTAGGGGAAATAGAAGCTTTAAAATTATCACGATTTATTTCTAGTTAAATAAAATTACTCACGACAAAGTCTCCAAAGGTTTGGACGTTGTTAAGCAAAGGAATGTTCTGCAGTGGGTTGGCTATAGTTGTTGGTAGCCCTATATTAGGTACTTTAGGAGCGAATCCACCAAACAGACCTTGTGCAGTAGCAACTGCCAAAATACACGGCAGTATCAAAAATGACCTCATTTTATTTCTAAGTCCAAGGAGAAATAAATAATTATTCAATTATTTTCAACTATTTATACTATCAGTTACAAATTAGCAGTTATAAAGTTATTACTGATTAGTCAAAGGGTGCGGAGGTTCTAGATAATAGGTCTGTTCCTTTACTTTTGTAGTAAAATGGAAAAGACTGTCAAAATAGCAGTGGTGGGGATAAATTCTCTCACAGAGAGAGATGCTTACGAAAAAGTTAGGGAACGCTTTTGTAGTAATTTATGAAAAATGACAGATACATAATTCAAATATTAAAAAAATGGTACGAAAAGTCGTTAAAATGTCTGATAAACTTGAGAATTTTTTTAGTTTACTAAGAAAATTAGTTATATCATCTAGCTAGCAAAAAAAGTGATCTGGAATTAATCGAACTTCATTTTGATGAATCCGAGTATGTGGAAAAGTTTGTACCTACTGATTGAACTACAAGCATTCGAAAAGAGGGAAAAGGGACACTGCATGAAGAAATACATGAAGGAGAATTTCCTTGTTGTAGCGAGGAAGAATTTCGTTGCCACTTTGGAAAGAATCTTGAGGAGAACATTCAATTTTATTTTGCCGCTTGTCGATACCATTTTTATACGCAAGAAATCAAAAAATAATCCACGCATATGCCAAATGTGACAACAAATTTTAAATTTGTTTTGTAAGGTGACTGATAGCTTTTCCGAGTTAAGGAACGGAACTGATTAAAAATTCGTAAGAATTAGTAAAAATTCGTACGATTTAAAAGTAAAGGAACAAATCTAATAAGTAAGACTGACTTTGCTGGGGGAATTATCATAATTGTAGGCATAAATAGCATGATTTCTGCACCTTAATATTCATAAAGGTATATGAAAGTACTTTTTCTTTCAAATTAATTTCGTTTCTTATTCGAATTACGTTAACTATGTAGTAGGTACATGGAAATTATTTTGTAGCCGAAGTTTATTTTCGGTAAGCAAAGAGTTTAAATTGCATCATCGTGCATGCATTTCAATTAAGGTGCGCACACAATGGTGTTCGTTAATAAATTGTCTTGTACCGAATTAGTGATTTATCATATTTGAGTTCTTGAATATTCTAGAGTCTAAAGTGAAATCGTCTTTACTACGATACGTCTCCAACTGAGGTAATCTTTATTGAATAATTTATTGATTGATTATGTAAATCAAACTAAAATATTCCAGTTTTGATTTTTGATTGCTATATAATTTATTAACGATTGCTCCCGATACTACAAGTTCGTATGATGCTTGGATTTAAGAATAAGTCGTTGGACAAAATATAGCAAAGAGAATAGGTATAGAACATTCCGAATAATGTCCTAAGATCTAAGAATTAACAATGAAACATGAACCTTGCAATGAAATGTAGAAATTGGTTATTGGTAATTCGAATACCTATCTACTTTATTTTTTTTAAACTTCTGACTCATCGCCAAGGCGATAAAGAGGCACGTTGACTTAAAAGATCTATTGTGCCGAAGATTGCCAGAAAATAACATTTAAGCTAGCAGAGTTTCCACTTTCCTAATGTAGCTAATAATGTTTTCAGCAGAGGACTTCTTCAGTTCTCCAGATCTTAGTAATTCACGGAAGAAGAATTTCCTTCTAGTACTTGATAGAGCTGGGCATTCGCACAAGATGTGCTCAGCTGTTTCGTCTTCTTCGAGACATAGCCGGATCTCCGGAGAGTTGACTATAATATGCATTTTGTTTAGACGTATCGCATACCGTGGTGACCAGTTAGGTAGCCTACAAGGTTTTTAATATCGTGCCTCCTGAGGTTTAGAATTTGTTTGGCATTTCTTTTGAATGGTAAGATTGCCCTTTTGGCTTGTCTGAGGCCTGGGATTTCTTCCCACTGTTTGATACACATTTTGTGTTCCCAGCTTTTTATGGTGGAGTTTATTGCTGATTTGGTGAAGGCGCAGAAGGGCTCTGGTCCTATAAAAGGGGTCTCTGACCCTTTCCTAGCAAGTTCGTCAGTGGAAGGGAACAACAATTTTATGCCGATACCAAACGGCTAATTGAGAAGCTCTTTCAAGACAGTTATACCCTCGGATGTTTGCCAGACGTTCTCGAGAGGTGGCGCAGTGGAAAAAACCCTAAGTTAGAATTAGGGTTTTTGTTTGCGGGATTCGAACCTCGACCACTCGCTTAGTAGTCCAACATACTAACCACTAAGCCACTGCGCCTACGGTATAGGTACCTACATATTAAAACAATTCCTTTTTAATATACTCTGTCCTGATAAATTTCCTTCGTGTGCAGACGGCTTAAGAGTTTCTTATTGTTTACACTTAATTAAAATTATCTAGTAGAAAGTTATAGGCCTGAAGAAAAGTATAGCATTTCTATAAAGATGGCTGATAGATTGTTTTGAAAAACAGCGGAACCAAGACTGTAATACTCAATAATGTTTACTTCTATATTTCCGGCGGAATTTCATAGCTTTACGGCTAACAATTCATGATATATCGTATTTCAAAATCTTGAAAAAGAAGCCCTCTTTAAAATGGCAGAGGGTCCAAAATTTACTTCTATAAACACCATTTACACCTGCGCGAACTCGTCAAACGCCCTTGAAAGTTTGATACGAACTGACCCACTTGACGAACAGGAAAGATTTCCCTGTTCAATGAAGCTGTACCTACTTTACAGGGTAAAGTTAATTCTAATCATGACTTTACCCTTAATAATAAAGTTAATTCTAATCATGACTTTACCCTTAGCGTTTCGGGCTGTTGATTGATAATTCAGTCAGTGAAACACTTTTATAAGTATAGATCGACATAATAATCCGCTTTTATGATCTATTTAAGGTTATGCTCAATATAAACCGAGCTTATGAAATCTTATAGGTTTATGAGTCTAGTAGCACTTAAATCATTAGTTCAATTATGCCAAAGGGAATCATACGTTAACTAAGATTCGCAGAAGCCCGCCAAGGTTAACACAATTTATGCATTCCGGAGTTAACCCAAAAAATAAATGACCGGAAATAAACATTTTCAAAATGCGCGTATTTAGTTTTAAATGTTTATAAATAATATTTTGTTACCATGAAAGCTTCTTAAGAAACAAATTGGATTTCAACTAAAAAATCTTCAGAAACTAGCCGATGTCCAAAAATTGTATACAGAATTAAAAAGAGTTTGCATGGACTCCAAATTTAAACAATTCCGGTCTTTTAGTCGCCGAGCTTATGAAAACTGTGTGCTTATATTGCATATTTCTTAAGCTGCATAGCAGTAATTCAATCCCATCGATATATTATGTGGTTTTCCATTGGGACCACGAGAAATCTTTTTCAGATCTCTGATTTTACGGTGCTCATGGAACGCGCAACGAAATTGATCTGCTTTTGTAAATGGATTAGTGCGTTAATTGACAACAATATCAGCTATTCAAATGGCATTCGTTTTTGGCAAAATCACAAATGGATATCGCCCTCAAAAATGTTTTCCTTGTTGTAGATACAAATGAAGTATTATTGGTGGTTTGTAGTCTTCAGATGACGAGGGAGATAATGAAGATAATAATTCCTACGAAATCATTTTGGTTTTCACGAAATTTTGCACATTTCTCCCGAAAGCAAACATCTTAAACTGACGTAAAACAGCTGTGCAAATTATATTGGTGTGTGTAGATCTGAAAAAATATCGAGATCTGCAAAAAGTGATCCGAATCGAAAAAAAGATTGATTTTTGGTCTCAATGGAAAACCACACTAATTTCGCAGAAGTAGTTCTTACGTTTAATGACTACCAAAAATGATAACTGAGTCAAATGCAGTTTTAAAATAACTATGATCATGATCACTATTAATGATTCGACATTCAAATGTCCACGATATTCGCAGATCTATGCGAAATAAGTACTGGCGTTTCAAAAGCTATCTTCTCGTTAAATTAATCAAACACCTCGTTGCGTATAAGTTCTCGAAATTTTAATAATCGCTTATACTTTTGTTATTTTACTAAATTTCAAAAGATTCGAATTTATCACTTTGATCAAAGAATCGAATAATTTTCAGTATAATTTGATATCAAACTTTATCGATAAAAAGGACAAAGAAACACGATCTTGCACTGGGTAAATCCAACATCTTATATAACAAAAATATTCAAACGATCTCTTATGAACTTTAGACAACCATTTCACTCCATATAAATGTATAACTTACAATCGTAGTTAAGCCAATAATTTTATGTTACACGACGAACTTCAAACCAACAACAGACTACGTCTTCAGCATCTCAAAGCTTATATAGCCTAACACCAGTAAGAAGAGATACAAGGCAGATCCATTAACTAACGTACAATTTGAAATTAATCATCATTAAATTAAAACACGTTAATGGCTATAAATCTGCTCGATAACCGGAATTTTTTTTAATTTGTTTTCATGGTTGTTTTGCCCCTAAGAAAACTTGAAATATAAAATCGTGCTTTTGGTCTAATATTAAAATCAAACTGATTTTAGAATACAAATATTGTTACCGATTTGAATTATTACTGTTTAGCTGTTGAGGGCAGACGCATTATTCAGGTATACGGAGTCAATATCCTAGATGCTAGATTGTGATTCTTGGAATGAAGGTAGGTATTTTTTTTTTTTCCCTTGAATTCGTCGACTTTAAACAGTGGGGCGCGTATGATAATTAAGTGCCTTATTCTTATGATGTTTGTTGAGGGTTTACATTCAAATGTGTTAATTAAATTGTTTTGTATGCAACTACTGTCTTACTGCAAAAATTCATCTTAAGTGTAACTGAGGTAATTAGTGTCGATTCAAAATGTTCGGGGATCGATTTAAGAAGCGCATTATTAAAAAGTACTGTGCCTGGGTTTTGAAACCCAAGAAAAACAACTAAAAAGTCTGGTGTTTTTATGTAAATTGAGGTCCAATAACATATAAATCTGACCTTAAGTTTATTATTTAACATGCAAATAAAAAAATGTAGTCGACAGCCCTGGCAGCTAGCGTTAGATGAAAATATTTTTGACTTTGTAATTTATATACCTGTTAATAAAGTTATAATAATATTAATAGTAATAATCTCAGAAGTGGAATAGTAGGTACCAATCTCGTGTACCGCTGAATTTGGTCCTCAAGGAGTCTTTGAAATTTGAAATTTGTGCTCCTGGTAACCTGCGGGTAATAAAAACCCCTACGGGTGTTGGGTTAGAATATCCCCGGGGTAAGGCATGTGGAAATAAAAACGGTTTGACGCACCAAAGATCCACTTCGGCAACGAATTTTAAATACATACCTGAAGGAAAACTCGTCGGCTGAGAATTGGTTTGACGTATACGCCAAAATGTACTTTTTGGACTATAAATGCAGTCTTATGTTTTCTAGTGTGCTCTTTCCAAATGATGTTGTCTTTTGGTCCTATATCTAGCCAATCCTGAGATATCTAGTATTTTGTTGACGTATATCCACCCAAATTAATAAGTTAGAATATTGGTTTGACGTAAACGCCTTTTTTTTTGAATTTTCTATGCAATTCCCATTTTCTTTTTTTTTTAGTATTGTTTTGCCGTATGTCCACAGACTTCGATCATACGACAAGAAAACTAAAAAGTATATTCAGAATTGTTTTGACGTACGTGCATGCTATTAAGTAAAAATGTGTATTTCATCGTATACACGTACGCGTGGACAAAAACAAAAGGTTTAGTTTTGGTTTGCCGTATGTGCATATCTTATACCTTTAAACGAGCAATTCTTGTATGAATATAAATTTATTTCTGTGCTCTCAGAAACGTCTCTAACGATTTCGCTCAAATTTTGTATATGGGGGTTTTCGGGAGTAAACAGTTGATCTAGATTAGTCTTATGTTTGGGAAAACGCGTGTTTTCGAGTTTTCATGCGTTTGATGGTGGGTGAGTTTAATTTTCTGACTTTTCTGCCTTTTACCCGCCATTACTCAAACAATTCTTAATCAATGCAAACAAAGTAAAATACTTAGGAGAGCCAACACTTTTATAGTTATTTTAAGCCATCAATCAGCTTTCTATGTCCTCTAAAAGCTGAGCTATGACCTAAAATCTAACATACAAACAAAAAAATTATTTTCTCAAATCGAACATTATCAGCAGCCGAGGTTCTTGATCGTTGTTCTGCTTTGGGGTAGTTGGGTGGCGCACATCGTACAAGCACGTTCATATGAAAAAAAAAACTGCGTGGTGTTTTCTCCAAATTAAGTGAAACGAAAGAGAAATATGGGACGTGAATGTGTATGTAATCAACAGCGACAATGTGTTTCTGAAGGCATTGCGCAGATGGCTGATGACGTGTGCTGACGGACGTATGGTGGAATGGTGGTGTATATAGAAATTGAGTTCAAGGTTTTGGTTTTAATGGTTGTTATAGTTAGCAGGGATGGAAAATCTTATACCTTTAAACGAGCAATTCTTGTATGTATATAAATTTATTTCTGTGATCTCGGAAACGTCTCTAACGATTTCGCTCAAATTTTGTATATGGGGGTTTTCGGGAGTAAACAGTTGATCTAGATTTGTCTTATGTTTGGGAAAACGCGTGTTTTCGAGTTTTCGACTCAGGACCAAGAAGATATTATTTTTGTTTACTTTTTTCTAATACGTTTGTTTGTTTTTTTTTCATATGAATTATTTCATGCTGTATAACACAAAAAAATGCATTCATTAATAAACAAAAATAACAAATTCCATAAAAAAGGTCTTTTATTATGTTTCTGTGAAGGTAGTGTTCTGTTCAGCACCACCATCTGTGCTTACTATTGGAAGGACGTACGTGCAGTTCTTTTGACGTACGTGTATGACCACAAAAAATAAGTATCTTGTCTTGTGTGGTGTATACGTCAAAACCATTCTGAGGAAATCTTTGAATAAATAATAAACTAGAAGAGACTGGGCTTTTATGTTATTATGATCAGAAAGTAGATTTATTCTAAATAATACTAAAGAAAAAATGAGAAACTTCTATCGACCCATTTAATTTTAATTGAACCGTAAACTTTCAATTGCGATTTCCCAAAAAAGTTGAAATGGCGTATACGTCAAACCAATTCTCAGCTTATATTTACTTTATTTAAGTACAGTAGTTATATTTTCCATATAAATTTGGCAATTGTGAACTTCCGTAAATTTAAAGTCTAGACTAAAATTGGTTCTTGGTACGGCGCTATAATACTAATAATAGTCTCGGCTGGGAAATTTGTATGGAAAATATAGCCACTGTGAACTACTACAACTTAGAGTCGAAAGTAAAAATGTTCATTGGTAAGGCCACTTACCAATATTTTTGTTCCATTACATTACAGTACAGTGATAAACAGTCACAATAAGGTGAAAGCAGTTCATTTTTACCGGCACAAAACGTTTAATAAACACTTTGGATGGAACAACCCCTCTGCATTCGTTCAAACAAATATATTTTTGGGACGTTTAAAGCCCACAATACAATGACATTTCATAAGCCTAGGACTTAGGACAGGCCTATTTTATTCCCAATCGAATGCAAGGAATGGCCGGTCTGTAGCTCTCGATCTTTTGTAACCGGGTCCAAATCATAGAGCGGAATTCCTTCACGGACACAGGAGAGATGTCGTTGCTTTGTCAAGAAATACTTCATGCAGATATTATTTTTTTTATTCACCGCCAAACGGCAATAACAACGATCTCTGATGTTGAGATGAGGACACTCCAAACTTTCTTTGCCACTGCCCGGCACTTTGTCACATCAGAGATCAGACACGGAATTCTTGATAGACATTTTTTCAAAAACTTGGAAGATCTCTCTGACAAGTCTGTAAAAACTTGCATAAATTTTTTATAGCCTCGGAATGGCTTCACAATCCGGTTTCATAATTTTCCATACTGTTTGGGTCATAAAACCCCAAGGGCATCACGACGGATCTACATTGATCAAAGTGTGGCGGGTACAGGTTCCTCCTGTCTTGGCAATCCAATTATCTAACCAAACCAGTGCTTGTGCCCTCACATAGATATAAATCAATTAGTCATTTTCAAAGTCTTTTAGCATGTATGACTCATTACAGACCTAGGAGGTGGTGAAGCAGCTGGATTTCACTGTTTCAGAAATGAATCACAGGAGTTTGATGATGATAAAACACTTAAAAACTTTTTTAAGAAACTCTAACGGTTAAGATCGACTAAACTGGTTCAGCCTTTAATGTCAATTCATCGACAGATAGATATAAATACTGACGAAGTAATTGATGTATTTGGAGCAAAGAAGGCCAGGCGATTAAATTTACTAGGTACTTTTTTTCCCTTGTTCTCATTCTTGGGTAAGCATTTTAAAATCGTTCCTACAAAAGTCTTTGATATCAGACTTATTGTCGTAAGGCTTTTACTCTCATGTCGATTTCCAAAAAGGTTTAACAAAGGAAATACCGAACAGATCCCAATGGGATTCACGGAATGTCCTACGCGAAGGAGCACTGTCAATATTTACAGACGGTTCCAAAACATTAGAGGGAGTCGGGGCTGGGTTATTCTCAGAAGAACTGAGCTTGCGCCTTTCCTTCTCCCTTCTGAAACACTGTAGTGTCTTCCAAGCCGAAATCACAGTTATTCGTCAAGCCATAGCGTGGCTATCGATTAATACTATATCACACAGGGATATTGTTATTTATATTGACAGTCAGGCTGCAATCAGATCCTTAGTTTCAAGCGAAATAACATCTAAAGTGGTGGAAGTTTGCCGCGTATCTCTTAACGAGATAGCTGGACAGTACAACCTTACCCTTTGCTGGGTTCCGGGACACTGTGACATCCCAGGGAATTGTGCAGCTCACGAACTTGCAAGATTAGTCTCCTCCGATGTTGATAGTGTTAGTCTATACAACGTGCATGCACCACTGTCTTACGCTAAGCAAATCATTAATGCGGACGCAACAATGGCAATGGCAAACCACAGATGGAATCATCTGGGATATTGCGACGTTGCCAAGCTTACCTGGCCGACACTGGATACTAAAAGATCCAAGGAGCTTCTGCGACTAAACAGACCTAGTATCTCGTTGGTTGCTAATGTCATTACCGGTCATTGTATTCTGGTCAGACACGCGCAAAGCCTTGGATTGCCATGCAATGACTTTTGCAGAAGCTGCAGGGATGAGGAGGAAGATGAGTCCGTCAGCCACCTTCTTTCAATCTAAGGATAAGGATTTTTTTTTTTATAATTCACTAGTGCTCAAGGGGTTTTTGTTCCCTTATAATGCTAATGCACAGCACGAGATGAAGGGTTAATAGGGAGGATAGAGAAGAGGTACTGGTGCACATTGGTCTTAAACAATTGTGGGTTCCAATCATACCTGCTGGGAAAGTAGCAAGAGAATGTTTTGTCGAAGTCAAGGTGAGGAGACAAGTAGTGAGAAAGTGACAGCATCTCCCACGTATTTATTCATAAGCAGTTACTTTGACCCCTTAATTTTCGAGTTTTACTATTTATTTCGTTTATGACAAGGACCCAGAGTAAGGGGGATATGAGATATGACTCCTCATTGTGGTGTACCTCTTGAGGCTATCACTCTAAGATCAATGTTTCAGTGAGTGAGCATGCTTTCAATCACATTTGTTAGCGTCTGGTGAACGTTGGAATTGAGTAATTGAGTAGTGCTCTCTTCACTGCGCACGTCTTAACATTGCTGAATGCTCCTTCAATGCCTAGGAAAGCGGCTAGTGTGTATTCTTTTTCCTTTAGGGACTTTTCAATGATGCTGGTGGCCTCATGTAGCGCGGTCTCAACCCGTTTACCTTTAATGTAGGCATGCTGAGCCGTTGAGATCACATTATCAAGCCGACTACGGGATAAAAACGTTTAAAAGCTTTTCGAAGGTTTTCAGGTTGAAAGAAGGAAGAAAGATGCTTATAGGCCTGAAGTCCTTAGCAGTCGTGTGGCTAGACTTGCCTGCCTTCGGAATGAAGACGACCTATACTTCTCGCCATGCACTGGGAATGTGACCACATTCTAGGCAGCGTGTGAAGAGTCTTATCAGGGCAGGTATAATAATTGACCTGGCATTATTGGAAAAATTCCGTCAACCCCGACAAAAAGACACTTACTTCTGTCCTCTGTCCCGGTCACAGTTTTTCACCTTACCGTTGCCGGCATTTACCACTGCACTTCATGGATGATGTCAATCACCTACCCCTCATTCAAAATGAAACTACATACAATATTCCCAAAAGACAACTCAGTTTAGTGTGTACAAAAATTAATTTATTATTAATGCATTTCTCTTCCACGTTCACATGTTAGCTAAATCGTGGTTGCAATTGAAGTGTCGTCATTTTTAAAAACAAAATCTCTGTCTTTTTATAATAAATGCAATTTAACCCTTCACAGCAATATTCTGTATGAGATTTAGGTTTGAGAAAAATGTGCTGTGTGAAATTTTTTTTTTTTTAATAACGACTTTCGAGCACTTACTCACAACAATGAGATATTTCAAAATCTAACGCAAACAAATGTAAGAGTATTCAGCCATTTCATTGCATTTTTATTCAAATAGTACTCTATTAACTAATTTTAAAAGAAAAGAACTTATACGTTAAACGTTCGGTTTGTAAATAATTAAAAAAAAAAAAAAGTATTATAAGTCGTTGTGGTTACAATAACGATAGCTTAAATTAATTATGATAAAATAATGACTTATGGAGAAAACCCAGGGTTCTATCTAGTTAAGGCAATTTTCATTAGTGTATAGTTATATACATAGGTTATTATTATTATTAACTTAACAAAAGTTTAGAATATATGCTAGTGCCGATAGAGTATTCGGATTTACCGTCGGAACGGGGGAATACATGCAACAATCTGCGCTAGTTTTCAGTTTCAAAAGAAGCTAAGGTTCTCTATCTGTTTTGTAATGAGTGCTAACACTACATATCGATCATATTCATATCGCATGGCGAAAATCTGCGTAAAACAAGTTCACTCTGACCACTCAACTCAAAAACTATTTACAATAATTCTAACTAAATAATGAATCTAAGGGAAGCGATCTATTGTGAAACCTATTAGTTACGTCAGCCTTTCATGCCACATTTTACGGTAGAGTAATTATTAAAGGAAATCGAAGGTCCAACCTTCCCACACGGGGACACGACATGCATGGCTTCTTTGTTATTTATGATAATTCTTGTGCGATGCTATTTTATGAAATAACTTATTTACTTTTTTTTATTTGTAATGTTGAGCTATGTAGGAAGCGTAACACTACTCGACACCTTATGGATTCCTCTTGCGTACCTCAGAGGGACTAGATTTCGGTTCGGGTTTTTTGTTTGAGTCGGACTTTGATTTGGTGTTTTCATCTTCCTTTTCCGATTCACTGCCAGAGTTCTTCTTGGCATCGTAATCGCTCTCAGAACTGTCGCCCGCTTCTTCTTCGTCGTCTTCGTCTTCGTCGTCGTCCTCTTCTTCGTCTTCGTTACTGTCGGGCGCATCGTGGATATCATCTATCATCTCATCGTCATCAGCCCTGCCAGTTTTTTCTTCGGATAGGTAGAAACCTTGACGTTCAACCTTCTTTGCTGGATATAAGAAATCAACAATGCAGACTAGAACCAATCCCAACGCGGCACCAACGAAAATCGTAGCAGTGGCAAGGAGTGCGTATGATCCCCATGTGGGAAGGCCATATTCCTCCTGAAGATTTGTGTTGAAGTCCTTGAAATGAACAAGAAAAATATTGGTTTATTTAATTTCACTGTGATTATGGTCTATTCTGGGTATAAATAGCATAGCGCTACGGTCCGCTTAAGCAGCAGAACAAAGTTGTAAACAAATGTTAAAATTCTCAGTGAGCCCTAGAAGAGAATGAACACCACAGACAGCGGCGATGCTTTTAAAACATAAATTCCACTCGGGGTTTTCAATTTTGTAATGCTGTCAAGTTGGGAATTTAATGAGCTTTACAAAAAGGAGCAAATTAAGCTGCAATCATATTCGCTTTGTCTAAAGAAGAGTGCTCCGATCTATTTTGTGCACCGGGAGTCACAAAGAGGTCGTCAAAGAAATGTGCGATGGAAGTGAAACAGCTTAATTTTAGTTCGTGGGTGGCTTGATAACAAATTGGTCATGGCATACCTATTCTGATTACACAACTGCTTAAGTGGGCGTTTGTTGTGGCCGGTAGCCGTTTTTTTTTTTTTTTTTTGTAGTATTTTGTCGGTTTTCAAAAATCTCGTATGGAAATCAGACATTCCCAAAAATTGGGCGAATTTTTTTCGTTTAAAAGCTGGACTTGGAAGCCCCAGGGTATCCCTGGCTGGCAGTACCTACTACCTACATATATACACATTTTGAACAAAATTCATTCAAATCTTACCTTCAATAAATGCGACAATTTGAAAAAGTATGACAGAACTGACATATGAATACTGTCAGGGTTTTTCCACGATGAAACTGGATTGACCTTTTGCCAATCCTTTTGCTTTAGATAAAACATGAAAGCATCACCGTCACGAGATCCACGATACTGGCGGAATTCCCCATCCTTAACACTGCAATAGATAATGCTATATTCAAATGCGATAGATAAAAAATGAGTAATTTACTGATAAATAGTTGGCAGTGCGGTGACTAAGAAACGCCCGCTTAAAGATGGTGATTTCGTGACGTCAACATGTGCAACATTGACTCCAACGTTGTCGGCGACGTCTCCAAATCGTTTCCAAATAGGCGAAAGACTTTTGCACGCTGGACACCAAGGTGCGAAACTGCAAAATAAATAAAATGATGTGATGTTTTACAATATGATATGAACAACATTTATGCAGTACAGTTACAATGAATTCATAAAAAAAGAAAATTGGCTGTGTGCATTACTTACAATTCAACCATCCATTCGCCTTTGAGCATCAATTTCCAATTGTCTTCATTGAGTTCGATTAATTCCAAACTAGCAGAACGTACGCACAAAATCACAAAGAACGAAATAAGTTTTATTCGATTCGTCATTTTCGGCTGATTTTCTGAGAATACAATAAAACATACGTTTTCTAATTTTCTCTAAAGACAAATAAATATAATTTTCTTTGAACAAATCAAGTGACATCTACCTCAAGCTATTTCCCACCAAAGATCAACGCTGCAACGACTTTCAACTAACAGAAAATTAAACTGGTAGCGTTCATGTAAAATGTTTCGTTGAATTCACTCCACTCGAGGCAATCAAGCACTCTCATAAGTCATACCTAGCACAACACAGCTAGGAAAATACTCACCACTGTTTTTTTTCCAACTCACCTTCAATTTGATGTCAGTTTTTTACTAGGTAGGTAGGTACCTATATTTTTTTTACTACGTGCTGGTACAGGGTGTCCGGGTTATTTTTGAATCACAACACTTTTCACACTTCGTTTTCCATTGGGCAGAAAGAAGCGTCCGGGAGAGTAGGGAATCAAAAAAAAGCCCTACTGTCTACTGAAACCGTTCCATTAGCAAAAAATACCCTTCTGGTAGTGAATAGGTACTCGTTCTGTAAAAAAGTGAAGCGAAAATATTTTCAAACCTTCACCGCAATTTCGATTCTCGTTCTATGAAAATGTGGAACCAAACGTCAACATTTTTCATATGAATAATTTCTTTTCACGGCTCCATTTGCAAGTGAATGTTTTTAGTCAGAGTTTGCAAATTGAGAACCTTCGTTCATGCAACACAGTGTGCGGAATTGAATTCACCACGATATTTTTACTACTTGTTGAACCAGAATCGCATTTTAGTACAAAGCGAATCGAAAAAATGAAGGCAATGCGTGAATGCGAATATGAAAACGATTTATTCGATTCACTCTTTCACAGGACGAGAATTGACCACCTGGTGATTCTGAGAAGAGAATTTCGCTTTTCGATTTGAAATCAAAACAGAATCCACTCAAGAAGCACTCACAAAAGTGTAATTTATGTTTTTTATACAAGGCAGATGCAGGGATACCATATTGGGGGATTTTTCCCGTTTTTCTTGTTTATTTGACCCTAAAGGGAAAACTAACCCAGAAAACGGGAAAAATAGTTAACTCAAAAACTTTCACGTTTTTAATACCTACTAAAACTTATTTTTACATCGTTCAGAAAACGGTTCCAACTTAATTGTTACACTGGGTATGGCCATGGGTAGTGGGTGTTTGAGTTTGACAGATTTTTGAATTTGTGGAATTGTGACTGGGTGCTGGATCGGGTGGAAAAAAATCGAGTCTCGTTTGTGCTTTTAGGTTTCATATATATTTGTTGCTTCCACACAGTGGAGCAAACGCTATAAAAAAAATAAAGTTAAAATGAATTAAGAAATAAACTTGAAAATTGAACACTTTGCGGAATTCTTATCCATACCAAGTTGACCACAATTATATGGAATTAGAAATAGACAGAGATTGACCGCATTCCACTGTCCGCTAGATGAATAGTGGCCATGAAAATCTTCATATAAAAAAAAATGAAATTTCACCATTTGCGCTAGACGTCTAGCACTTTTCGTGAAATGTCAGCTTTTTTTATATGGAGTTTGAGGTGCCGCTATTCATCTAGCGGACAGTGAAACACGGGCAATGTGTGCGATCACATGCAAGTAGTATGTACAAAGATGACCTAGCCTTGGATTAGTGTAGTCAAATATAATGAGTCAAGGCTAGTCTTATATAATAAAATTAATGTTATAAATTTATAGCTGTTTTTGTTTTGATGAATAAATTTGTAATGTTTAAAAAAAAGTTTTTTTTTTTTTGCTTTTTGAGAACAAAAAAAAAAGGGAATAAAAACGGGAAAACCCGGTATCAAAAAAGGTTTAAAAAAAAAGAATTTTGGATGAAAAAAGGGAATCCACATGTCAAAAGTCTGGCAACGCTGGGCAGATGACAATTGCCGACTTATGTCGTTTTCCATTGGGCAAAAAGAAGCGTCCGGAAGAGTCCGGAATCGAAAAATTCGCTTCTGAAACCGTTCCATTGGCACAAAAAATACTCTTCTGGTGATTCTGAGAAGAGAAATTCGCTTCTGGATTTGAAGTCAGAATCCACTCAAGAAGCACTCACACAAGTGTAATTCATGTATTTTATACAAGTCAGATGACAGCTACCGTAGATTGTTTTTTGGCATTTCACCAATACTTTTGTAGATTCAACCAGAAGCAGTTTTCTTGTTCCATTGGATTTCAGATTGAGTCGATCCCCGAGTGAAACCAATGGAAAACGACATTACCGTAGATTATTTTTTGGCACTTAACCCATACTATTGCAGATTCAATCAGAAGCAGTTTTCTTGTTCCATTGGATTACAGAATGAGTGGATCCCCGAGTGAAACCAATGGAAAACGACATTAGTACCCCACCTAGCTATAAACCACTATAAACTTTTCAGCAATTTTTTAACAAAACTATGCCCCTACCATATAAAGTCAGCTTTGTTTTCCTGCAAGTATTTTAGCTACCACTTGGTTTTTTCTACTTCTCACTGACGTTATTTGAAACTCCAGAATGTTCAACTCCAAAGAAATTGCCTTAAGCTGGGACTACTTCCGTACACCCAAATTTATACATAGGTATTTATATTTAATCACACTTTCCGCTAATGTTCTATTTCAACTCAACGCTGTTTATTATACGCACTCATCACGATTTAAACTCAATTCCAAATAGTTCAACTCACGGTCACGCGTAAGCAGCGTTGCCATAAGTGCAGATTTGTCTGCATTTTGGGGATTCAATTTAGGCGCAGACATTTAACAATTAGAAATCTGCGCTTCAGATTTAATCTGCATTCGCAGTAATATATTTTGTTCTTTTTAAAAAATAATTTCAGTATTTGTTGGTCACTTGCTTTCACTGTATGCTATCATTTTCGTATTTAGCTCTTTATTGCTTGTTATTGTAAGTAAAAAAGATTTTTTCATAGAAATCGTTGCATATTTTTTTTGTCATAGTGGCAGATTTGTGCAAAAAATTGTATGGCAACAATGCGTGTTTGCGCCAAGTTTTTCCCCGTCCCAGTCTCCATCTCCAGTGTCCAGTCCCCACCTGAATGTTTTCCAATAATTATTTTTGGATACAATTCTCGGAATTGAACAGTAAAAGTGCGCGCAACGGTGAACGGTGTGCAACTATGCATATGCATATGCGATATGCATGGATTCCATGGAAGTGTGTTAATTGTTTGTCATCTTTGTCATCGATTGACGGTTGGTGGTACTGTGAGCACTAGTCAGATGCAGATCGTTTAACGATCAATATTTAAAACAAAGCTTGCAGTGGAAAGATGGATAATCTAATATCGCAATATATTTTTAACGAATTTATCGGTTTTTCGGAAAGCAATAAGTGCTGTATCAATTTGTTTGGTCCATTTTGCCGCCTGGAACACATTCTAACACACTTTATGTCAGTGTTCAACGTAAAGAACAAGATTCTAGTTATAAATGGTCATCAAGTAACCAAAGTTTATAAATTAAATTGCAACCACTGCATACAACAACAGGGAATCTTCCGGCTAACAGAGGAGTCGCGGAAAAATATTTTGCTTTTGCTCGGCAAATATGATGCTTATCAACAGACATTGCCAAGGGTATTTAGAACGGGTCGTGAAAACCCCATTCTACCGCCAAATAGATTTACAATTTGTCCAGCTCGAAAAACCATCTATCACACAGATGTCGGCAATGTCGATAAAGTTGTGCAGCAAACTTGGCGGATCCTTACTTATAGAACAGAAATTTTGGAAAAAATATCTAAAAACCGAATTGTTGTAATAAACGGTGACGTAAGCTTGGAGAAAGATACCGGAGTACCAATGTTTATCCTGGAGGAATCAATTAAAAAAGGTTCCTACTGCAAAATATTGTGCGTGCAATCGGATAATCTATCGGCGATAACAAATTGTTCTGTCCTTGCAAACCATATAAATGAACGTGTCGGAGTCAGAGTTGGCTTTCAGGTAAATTTTGACTGTAACTGCATTTGTAGGTATATGGCTTGGAAAGGTGTGGTTTAATAAAGGAATCGGTACTAGTTGGTATTTTTTTTTATGGTTGAAAAAGTCGGGTTTGTTTTTCTATTTTTGTTTTTCATTTCACATTTGAAATTGAAACGAAATCTTCCGTTTAAACCGAATCGAAGGTTTGAGTTTTTTAGGCCCAATACAAAAATCGCCATCTTTCCACCAACCGCGGGAACATGTTTTTAAAAATAATTTGCTAGGTTCATTCTACTTCCTATAAAATTGAAATTACTTGCACCCCAAACGTATTTCCATAAACTACACCTTCACAAAGTAAAGAAGCTAAATAGAAGATCAAAATAGGAATAGGTACCTATTCATGCTTATTTTGAGATTCGAACGAATAGAGACATTCGTTAGAATTGGCTATTCGTTCGAATCTCAAAATAAGCATGATTTACTGATAAATATTTGTGCACTAGCCACTATAAATCATCGGAAACAATGATCATACGGTTAAAAAAGAGATATCGGACTGAACTCAACAATTTACATCCTGGTCCTGGCTGTCATATCTTTGCGCTAGGTTAGTAACCTACAAAAGATAGTAGTAACCGGTGTACTAGTCTACGATTAACAAATCTAGACACAGGAATACGCGCATGTACCAAACTGAATGAACTTGTCCATGACTTCGATCCATCCATTTGTTTAATGTCTGGTAAATGATTATTGGCTAAAGAGGAAGTTCTACAAGTAATAACTTCAATTCTCAAATTAAATTAGATTAGCATTGCATACTTTCTCGAGTCAAATATGTACCCAAACCGATCGTTTGGGAAAAGGTAGTTATATGCATACTTTTTGACATTAGATTGAATTTTCCACTCAAAAATGTATTGTTTTCTATTCTAGTACTAATGCTTTGATTAACATTTTCAGATATATCTACAGAGTAGAGTCAGCGAGGCCTCAAACCTCATCTACACAACAGCAGTCTTTTGTTTGCGAGTGCTAATGGGACAACATCCGAGCGAAAGCTTTCGTCACGTATCACACATCATTGTTTCAGATGTGCATCTGCACCACGCTTACACAGACATATTATTAAACGAATTGAAGAAGATCTTACCGTACTTTCCAGATATCAAGATAGTGCTGCTCTCCAACACCGCTAATATTTACGAAAGTGCAGGACTGCTATCATACTACGGAGAAGGCGAAGAACTAAAATTGAATGTGTATTTGAACGAAGTACAGCTCTATTACATCGAAGAGAGCAAGGCAATTGCAAACCCCAATCGATGTACTCCAGCGCAACTCGTTGGCGATAATTTTCCTTCAATTACTTGTAATGAAAATGTTAGTAATGAATGTGTGGACAAAGCGCTGGAGAAATACGCCGAAACTGGTAGCGATAGTGCGTTGAACACATTTTTGTACTTTGTCCATGGAGAAAACGTCTCCATAGATTACGCCCATTTACAGTCTGGTTGCACGGCTCTAATTGTGGCCGCTAAACACAATAACGTGAGTCATATATCTCGCCTGTTGACTTTTGAGAATGCCAATCCGTTCCTGCAGGACAGAAACAAGTTGACTGCACTAGAATATGCACGGAATAGCGTGGAGTGTATCCGAATTCTGTTGACTTTTATGGAAGGTCATGCATATGCCTTAACACCACCAGCAGTCGATTTTGACCTCATAAAGCAGTTGGTGCAGGTTCTCACCACTACTTGGAATTTTGGTCACATCCTAATATGCCTGCCATCGTTCGAAGATCTGCTGAAAATAAAATACCGGATTTTGAAGATGCGCATTATTGGAAGAATCCCACAGGAAATAACAATGTTTTTGCTGCACGAGGATATGCAGTGTGATGAGCTGCAGCCAATTATAGCAGAGTCGCAGAATGTAAAAATAATTTTGAGCACACGCATAGCTGAATCAATATCCTACATAAACGACGTTAGCTATGTCATCGACTGCGGCATTAATTGCGTGGGAAAATATGACACCGTATCGAAATCTACAGCATACATCAACGAATGGGCATCCCAAGCAAGTTTAGAGACGCGATCAACGATTGCCGGTCGATTTACTGGTGGTCATTGTTTCCGATTGATTCCCAGGCGCCTGTTGCATAAACTTCCTC
Source organism: Cheilosia urbana (assembly GCA_946477585.1). Lineage (NCBI taxonomy): Eukaryota > Metazoa > Arthropoda > Insecta > Diptera > Syrphidae > Cheilosia > Cheilosia urbana. Next base: position 143,927,112 of record OX297854.1, read on the forward strand.
TAATGTCGCAACCCGAACTTCTGTACGCGCCTCTGAATCAGGTATTGTTAAGTGCGAAGCTCCTTTGCCCGCAGCAAAATATAGTGGAGTACTTTCAGCACACCATTGTAAATCCTCCACAGCTGCACGTGCAGGATAGCATCGCATTTTTAAAGAAATTGGAGATCTTCGATTGCATGGAAGAAGTCACCTGGCTGGGCTGTCGACTAATTGACGTGCCAGTCGATTTTGAACTGGGCAAAGCTCTGGTACTGTCGATTTTGCTGCGGTGCTTGGACCCCGTGCTAACAGTGGTCAGCTTTTTCAGCTGCACAATGCCGACTGAGATAGCACGATGCATTCTTCATAACAGTCGCAACAATCTGTCTGTTGACGGCTCATACTCCGATCATCTCATACTGCTGCGTCTCTATCAGGCTTGGGAGCACGCCAAGAGTGACAACTCGATGCAGGAGGTCTTCAGCGATGAACACAACTACATAATCAATGGAATTTTGGAGAAAGTTTGTGAGATACGAACGCAGTTAGTGGGCGCGTTGCGTTCAACTCAACTTATACACAACCAAGGTTCGCTCAGTATGCACTCGATCAACTCGAAAGCTAACAGCTGGGCAGTGATCAAAGCAGCCCTAACAGGAGGGCTCTATCCGAAACTCTGCATGATAGACAGAAGCGATTGTATGTTAAAATCCAAAACGCGCAATTTGTTCATTCACCCAAGTTCCACGCTGCGAGATCCCAAAAATACTGTCCTAAGCCCGACCTATGAAAGCTTCCCGTCTGATTGGATGGTGTTCTTTCAAGAGACTAATAGTATAATAGTGAACAGCATATCCAACTGTACTCTTATAAGCCCAGTGACAGTTGCTCTATTTACCGGCAAGGCTGATCTTGATCTTGAGAATTTCGTCTTTCATACACATAGCTCGGCTACGATGCACATTGATGAATGGATAACGCTACAAATGGATAGCACCAGCGCTTTGCTGCTCTACAAATTGCGGCAGAAGTTTCATGCGACTTACATGGACTTCCTGCAGACGTGCGGCGACAATGAAAAATGCCGAAGGGCCAGTATTAGTTCAAGCGAGAATCAGCGCATTCTAGATGTGCTGTGCACTCTTCTTTATGATGAGGAAAAGAGCGTGGGCTTTGAGCAGTCAATTCGTGGTGTAGGCAAACGGCCAAAAGCCGCCACAAATAAATTTACATCAAATTTTGATATTCGTGTTCGTCCCAAACCGATAAATGTAAACCGCAGTTCGGGGCTAATTCGCTGCTTGGACAAGGAATTCTTTCTGATCAGTCTACTCGATTCCAATGAAATAATGCAAGAGTTATGTGCACAAAAATCAACGATTAACATCACGGGGAACCCACTTTTCAATCCAATCTGTTCCAGCGTTTCGCGACAGAAGCTGACCTTTATTATTGTATGTAACCTGGATCAAGAGCTGTTCACGAACGTTACGCTGGTTAACAGTGATGAAAGCGGGTTTTTCTTGCGCAATTACTTCCACATCAGTATTCCTGTTTGCGATTTAATGTGAGTATCAGATTTTAAGTACCTGTTTTCTGACACATGTTTCAATACCATGTAAAAAGACTTCGATTCTCATGGGTAGACAGGGGAAACTCAAATAAAAAATGGAATTTCAGCAGCAGTAGATAGCCGTTTACTAAACTCTTTCATTTCCAGGCACATAATAGTATTCAATCTATTATTTGTGCGGTCTTTAATTAAGATATTTTCTAATTTTGTGCTATTTTTACATTTTACTGTTTTTTTCATTTCAGAATTGCATGCACATCCTTACGTCTTACATTTCCCCCACTTAGGTCGGACTGGAGTCTCCTTAAACTGGACAATGAGGTTGGAGAGGCTATTCTAAATATGCTCTAAGATGACACACCATCGGCTGTGTTTAAGTAAATAAATTTTGCAATTAAGGTTTTGAAACCGATATATTAACGGACTCCAACTCTAGGTTCTCGTCTTTTGGATCATACGGCACATGAGCATTTATTTTTTTTTATTTTTTGAGAGGGATTCTAAAATATATTGTAACGTCTTTTGAATTTCGCATTATGTAAGCATCGGAAATGATTATTTTATTTAGACTTTTGTAGTTCACGGCCGTAATTATGTCGGAAATAAATCCTATCATGAAGAGATACTTTGAAATTTGTTTATTTTTATTTTATTCGTAAAATGGTTATCCGGCCAAAGAATTTGGGCTTAGAGTTGTTTCCATTGCAACGCAACGGTTTTCCTGGAGACAGTTATTAAGGCATGAAGCTCAGTAAGATTGAACACGTAAAACATTCTCAACCAAAACGAAGAGGACGACCCGAAGTACATTGTGCGCAGTCGCCTTCTGAATTTAGGATAAGAAAAGGTGCCGCTGGGTTCAGTCGATGGCAAAAGACACAGGAAGGTACATTTCGTATGTTTTTGAAACAAAATCGTGTGTACGTGGCCGCATAAATCACAATACACACCCAAAGAACAAGCAACATTCAAAGTGTTTACAAAATTATAGTAACAATTGATTTAGAAGATTTAATTTGCTAATCGAATGAATTCTCGCCATAAAGATTTATATTCAAAATTCAGTTGTCAAAAACAAAATCCCTACTTCGTGTGTTTTCCGAATCATTGTTGTCTGTAACAGGTAATCTTTAAGAATGAATACTACTTAAACTTGGGGCAGGCATTTAGTCTGTTTCACATGCTGAACAAAACAAATTCCATTACTCCAAAGTACGGTAATATCCATTGGTGGAATTCTTCATAGATACGTACCTTTTTTAAGATCGTCTTCTCTTGCGTTCTCGCTAGATTCCTTTGAATTGACCTAACCTTAAAAACATCCGTATATAAAACTGCATTTACACCGTCAAGCACGCGCATTTTTGCACAAGACGGAACAGAGAGATCCGTTTGTCCGCAGTCAATATGCTAATAAAGGCGTAGGAATGAGATCACAAATCAGACGCCCAGGGTGTCATGTATGTTCTACCCATATTAATAAATACGTACAGCGGAAATAAACACAAGTTCAATTACTTGAAAATATTTATATTTCTAATTTAAAACATGTGAAATGAGAGTGTTTATTAGATTCAGTAAATTAAGCGAACAATTCATTAATCATTTAGGTATACGAAATAAATAAATAGTTGTCCATTCATAACTTCCGGAAGCCATTTTGTTTTATAGGAACGCGGAATTTCGTTAACCATCGCTACAAAAATATCAACATGCAGAGATTTCTGATAATTTCTACAACGTAAACACGATGGCCGGCCAAAATAAGTGTCACGTTTTCTTGCGTGTTAGGTAATGCGAGAAACAGATTAAAACAGCGACAGCAACAGCGAATTTTTAACAGCTTTAACGTTGACTTCGCTGTCGATGTTGCTGTGCTTATGTGTTCAAAGTAATTAAAATACATTAGTTCTAAAAAGTTGTCAAAGTTGCTGTTGCTGTGTTAATGACGCATTCAAGAATCTAGTTATCTTAAGTCGATTAGATTGGTCTGGATAAGATGTAACCTGAACGCAAAAACTAGATTGGTCGGGAACGTCACTTTTTCTACGTCAGCCACATACCCGAACTGTCAACTTAGTACTCAGTCACGAATTTCTTGACTAGATTCGTCGGCTACCCCTCCATAAACGTCAAATGTCACAGGTGCCCACGTGACCGATTTAAACCCATCACAACCGAGATAGATCTAGTCAGACAGCTGTCAGACTTACTAAACTAGATACTTGAACGCCCTCAATCTGTTTCTCGCATAATGCTTTCCTTTCAGTCAGACGGCTATTTCGTATTGTGCATCCCTTTAATTGTCAACAAGGTGTTTTATTTTAAAACACCGTACATAGCAAGTGGTACACGGCTGAGTTCTATAACTGTATCTTTGTTACCGTGGTACTGTCTTTTTACAGTACGTCCTTCCAAATCGTCGGAATAGTGACAGTGTTGTCGTTTGACTAGTGCGCCGAATTACTTATCGAGCGCTTACAACTTCACCGCGAACGCAAGATAATCATACAATAGATTAGTGCAGTCTGTACAGCTACTATGGCCGTTTATTCATTAGCACTCTGTATACAAGTCGACAACAAATTATTGATTACAATGAAGAAGTTATGTGGTTTTCCATTGGGACCAAAAATCAATCTTTTTTTTTTATCTAAATCACTTTTCGCGTTCCATTGGGCAGAAAAATCAATCTTTTTTTCGATTCGGATCACTTTTTGCAGATCTCGATATTTTTTCAGATCTACACACACCAATATAATTTGCACAGCTGTTTTACGTCAGTTTAAGAAGTTTGCTTGCGAGAGAAATGCGCAAAGTTTCGTGAAAACCAAAATAGCAAAATACACAAATAGCTATGAATATGATTTCGGAGGAATTATTATCTTCATTATCTCCCTCGTCATCTGAAGACAACAAACCACCTGTTACTTCATTTGTATCTACAAAAGAGAAAACATTTTTCGGGTCGATATCCATTTGTGATTTTGCCAAAAACAAATGCCATTTGAATAGCTGATATTGTTGTCAATTAACGCACTAATCCATTTACAAAATCAGATCAATTTCGTTGCGCGTTCCATGAGCACAGTAAAATCTGAGATCTGAAAAAGGTTTCTGGTGGTCCCAATGGAAAACCACATTAATCAATACGAACAAAATAATACGTATACGCCTAAGTGACCTTATAAAAGTTACTTTACTCTTTTTAAGTGTCAGGTATGGATGTGAATGGCCGTAGTCCTCCTTTGATAAATGGAGGAATTTCAGTCCAGTGAGGAAGCATGCCAAGCCCGCAGACTGGAAGACACCAGACACCTACCGATTTTTCAATGACCTGCAAGCCGACATTTTTTTTTTTTTTTTCATCTTGCTATATCCCATTTGATTTGCAAAATCATGTTTTAACTATTTTTTTTCTCGGTCCACTAAATTCGATTACCGCTTTCAACCTTTTGGATGCCATTGTCCGAAAACTGAATTTTTGCGAACCAAAGTTTCGTGGACATTTTCATTGTCATAAAATCGAATTCAGAATACTATCGGTAATTTACCACAATTACCCTTGCTTTACTATGAAAACAACAATGGTTCCCATTTATATTCTATTTATATTTTATGGCACTTTTTTTCTATCAAACCATTCGTACCTCGGAACTTCATCAGCTGTTAGGGCACGCCCCCTTTTTACAAAACGACGCGATTGTCAGGCCGACTTGTTTTGAGACTATTCATCTCTGACATCAAATGGACTGTCCTTTAAAAGATCGGCGATCAACAAATTTATGTTGAAAACAATTTAATCTCCTCTGACGTACATCCTATTTTTTAATAATTTATCTTTATTAAATTTATAAGTAGGTTCTTACAAATATTTATATTTAGTATCAGTTTTGTTGTTCTAAATTATAATTAAACATTTTTTTTTCTTGAATGTGTGTTCTCTTGTTTGACCAGAAAAGCTAAACAAAAAAAAATAAAATAAAACTTAACACTTAATAGTTATAAATAAACTCTGGTAATAAATATGGATATCAGACAAAAATAATTGAGCTATTGTGAAATAACAAAAAGTCTGTGGACTATAATGTGGTAGACCTTTGATATAATTCAATGTTAGTGACGTAATTAAAACAAACAATCTGTTTCATAGCAGGTAAAAATCTGTTTACAGGACGATCATTTACTTAGCAGCGGGTGATTCTGGAATGTACTCATGTTTCAATGCCACAATGGGCTTTAGTCTCCTACTCCAAATTCCGAAGGGTCATCATCGTCATCATCATTGTGGTAGGTAATCGATTGCTGCCGTTGACTGTCCAGTTCAATAGGTAACGATCGCTTGGGTTTTCGCAAACAATTCACTGTTATAGAGGGAGGTGGAAAACGATGAGGTTTCTGCTTGGGGAATGGCTGATGTTGTCTACTCTTAATGGAATTAGCGTGCTCAATACTATTTTCACTTGGACCTGCAGATAAGTATTCGAGAATTAAGGAAACTTTTGAAGAACTCGCTCAACTGTTTCACACTCACCATATGTTCTTGAATTTTCAATTTCATTCAGCATGGCCTGACAATCACAACGCAATTTTTCTATTTCACTATCAAGTCTTTCTGATACGCCATCGGTACTACTCACCGACTGCATAACATATTTTACTTCCTTTCGGACAAGTTCGAGTTTATTTTTATTTTTACGAAGAACTGCCGACAGCCTTTCCATTTGATTGTGTTGCCGCATTATGACTTTATACACTGCAAAGAAACGAAATTTGTACGAAATTAATAACCGACTTACAGCACCGCTTCCTTTATAAAGAAAGAACGAAAGAGTATTAAATTATAAAAGATGAATGGTAGTCGTGGGGCTGAGAGATATTAAAAAATACTACGAATTTTAAGAATATTACTAAAATCTTTAAGGCAGATACAAAGATGTCACATTCTGACCAAAGTTTTCTAAATAAATATAAAACTCACCAACGGACAAAATTGTTAGGACGTTTAAATTTCGAGAAGCGCACTAATCGAATGTGCATTTTTTAAATACCATAGAATCTGCTCCGCGGCACCGTGAAATTTAAGACTGTGCCTATATGGTTGGCAATTAATTTCCAGCAATTGAGGCTCAGTACGAACTACAAAAATGGATATTTTAGCATCCACAGATTTAAAAGTTTTCTTACATTACAATTGGTAAGTTCATTCAATTAGTGAAACAGAAAATATTTGCGTCCTGTCCTGCATTTTATAGGCGAACAGGAGAGGTTTGCAAAACGGGGGAGTATATACCTACCTCTTTCGCAATAACACTTTTGAAGATGGAAAATGACTCAAAGAAAATTAAAATTAATAACTACCGAAACCAATTCTTAAACACCCTAAGGCCAGTTTCTAATTATTTAACTTTAAAATTGACTGGAAGTGCTATTGTTTTTTTATGACGAAATTAAGATGCAAACATATCCAAGTGCCGAAAAGCTGGGTATTCTGCTACGCTATCATATTCGAGTCATTTACTACATTTATCATGGTGTAGTGTGGGTCATTAGAGCATTCGAGACATGTCCATTACATTATATTTTGACAGCAAGAACTGTCAGACATGGCAGTCTTATGTGATTATCCACCACCAGCTATTTTTTCAGATCTCAGATTTTACGCGGCTCATTAGTGCGTTGTTTGACAGCAATATCAGCTATTTAAAATTAATAACACAGACGTGTCAGTTTTCACTTGCAAAAGTCAACTCTTGCAATTTGCAAATGTTTTCGCGGTTTTCGCCTTCGACGATGAAGACTCGTAGTCTTCAGATTACGATGAAGACGAAGAAGATAATAATTCCTCCAAAATTATATCCATGGCTATTTGCTATTTATGTATTTCTTTATTTTGTTTTTCACGAAACTTTGCGCATTTGTTTTGAAAACAACCTCATTAGAATGACGTAAAACAGTTGTGCAAAGTATATACCTGGGTATTAGTGGCAGTATGAGTAAATTTCTAAAAAAAATATCGAAATCTGTAAAAAGTTTACCTTAATTTGATTATAGTGCTAAAAATTAACATTTTCTATTGTTCACGTCAAAGCTTTGTATGACGTACAAAACACATGTGCAGAATTCTTCACTACGCAACAAAACTAATATAAGTACATATAAGTATTTTTAAATCAATTGCACAACAGCGGGGAGTTTTGATTTCAATGGTTTAGGAAGCATTGAATTTTGAAATTTAGCTGCTAAATAAATTTTCAGTATGCGACTTTAGGTCATGATTTCGGAAAAGGTATTTGATAAAACGAAGAATAGAATATATTATGCCATCATAACGGATGAACATGCACCGAAAAAACTAAAGCTGACAATTGGCTGTGCTTGGTTAAGTGGTATAGGGGGGATTCTAAGAGAATCTTTCTTACAATTTACAACTTGCAACAAAGAAGGTTGTTTTTAACTGGAGTCAAAAATGTTAGAAGGCGTTTAGAACCACATTGGAAACATCCTTATGGCCAATAGAGCATTTTGCGAAGCTATCCCTTTCACAACTGTATCACATACTAGGTCTGTTCCTTTACTTTTAAATCTTAGGAATTTTTACTCGGTGCCGTTCCTTAACTTGACAAATTCGTAAAAGAGAGCATCCTCGAGAGAGCAATATAATACCCCTCCACTGAGAATGGGGACGTTCAAGTATCTAGTTTAGTAAGTCTGACAGCTGTCTGACTAGATGTATCTCGGTTTTGATTGGCTGAAATCGGTCATATGAGCAGCTGTTTCTGTTGACGTTTATGGAGGGGTAACCGACGAATCTAGTCAAGATATTTGTGACTGAATACTAAGTTGAGAGTTCGAATATGTGGCTGACGTAAAAAAAGTGAGGTTCCTGATCAAACTAGTTTTTGCGTTCAGGTTAAATCGTATCCAGACCAATCTAATCGACTTAAGATAACTGGATTCTTTAATGTCTTACGAATTTTTACTCAACAAATTTCTCGGTGTAAGAAGTGGAAAAGCTGACAATTTACAATTAACAGCTGATTTGAAATTTGTTGATTATTATTTTTTATTTCTTGGGTATTAAAATGGTATCAACAGGAGGCAAAACAAAATTGAATATTCTCCTCAAGATTCTTATCAAAAGTGGCGACGAAATTCTTTCTCGCTATAATAAGGAACAATCTCCTTGCTTGCACACAGTTCAATCAGTACAAACTCTTCATACTCGGATTCATAAAAAAGAAGATAACTTTTATCGCTAGGTAGATGATATAACTATGGCGTTTTTCATTGACGATCCGAAAGAATTGCAATGAAATTCGGTGGAGGACTTTTGCTATAGTGGTAGACACCATTATGTCAGATTTTTGTTTTTTTTTTTTGTTTCTAATTTTTGTTGTTTTTTAAAATAAATCTGAATATTTATTAAGCCAATTTATTACCCCCATCGGGTAGGGGACAGAATATACCCGAGGTAGGCATGCCTGTCGTAAGAGGCGACTAAAATCCACACTCCGCCGTGTTACGGAAGTAGCATGCCGGTCCCAAGCCCGGGTAAAGGAGGAGGGTTTGAGGTAACGGTTTAGCCTATCCTCAGTGAAATCAACTGTTAGTGTACTCTAACCCACAGGAGCTAGTGGTTAACACTCAATAACGCTATGAATGGAGAAACAAAAGGAATTGTCTACTCCAGGTGGTAATGGCAATAGCCATAATCCACCCGTAGTCTTCTCGACTACGGCCGGGGCACGGATTCTGGAGGCCCCAACATTCATACCCGAACCTACAAGCGACTCTTGTGGCTCTATGTCCGATTCACTCGGCAAATTGAGCATGAGACAGGCTGCTGCCCACTGCACTGCCACTGACGGTCAGACTCGGGATACCTTCATGGTTGAACGGGCTCCTGAGGAGGCGGTCCTTGAGCTGCGCCTGTCTAAGGGACAGCGGAAGAGGAAAATGAGGAAGCTGTTGGATCTGCGGCGCAAAGATGCTTTATCTGCTGAAGGCGCAAGCACATCTATTAGCTCCTTGGCGGTGCCTTTGAAAAGGAACAGGTCGGTGGAGGTCTTACCAACTGAAGCTAACCAACCCCTGGGATCGGGCTCTGCCTCCTCTTCTGCCGAAACGAAAAGCAAGAAGAAGCGACCCAAGCTCGTAAAGAGAATAAACCTCGCTCAAGTCTGTGAGTCTGTACGCGCACGGTCGCCAAATGAAGCCGGTGCTACTAACAGCAATGGAAGTAGTACTGGCGGACGGAAACCGGACGTCGCGATCACACTTACAGGCGTGAGCACCAAACCGACAAGCGACTCTTGTGGCTCTATGTCCGATTCACTCGGCAAATTGAGCAAGAGACAGGCTGCTGCCCACTGCACTGCCACTGACGGTAAGACTCGGGATACCTCCATGGTTGAACGGGCTCCTGAAGAGTTGGGCCTTGGGCTGCGCTTGTCTAAGGGACAGCGGAAGAGGAAAATGAGGAAGCTGTTGGATCCGCGGCGCAAAGATGCTTTATCTGCTGAAGGCGCTAGCACATCTCTCAGCTCTTCGGCGGTGTCTTTGAAAAGGAACAGGTCGGTGGAGGTCACTCCAACTAAAGCCAACCAACCCCTTGGATCGGGCACTGCCTCCTCTTCTGCCGAACCGAAAAGCAAGAAGAAGCGACCCAAGCTCGTAAAGAGAATAAATCCCGGAGGCGCTCCTATCGCTGGGGCTGCCCGTGCACTGGTAACGAATGATGCAGGTGCTGAAACCAACTCAGGTTGCAGTACCAGCGGACAGAACCTTGTTGTCGCGGATGGCTCTGGTGGTCGGAGTGCTTCTTTTGAACGCAGAACAGCTGAGGTGGGAGATAGTAGGCTGTCCTATAAGGATGCTGCTGTCTCCTCTTTGGCAGTTCGTATAGGGAAAGCAGGCAATGATAATAGCATGAGCGATGCAGAGTGTAAACACTGCAAAGCTCATCTTTTGGAGCTTGACTCGGAAACGAATGCGTGCATCCAGGTTGAGGGCTGTGAGTTCAAGGACGGAACCTTCATGGTGAAGACCTCCTCGCAGCAAACCTCTGAATGGGTCAGCAGTATTGTGCCGAAGATCCCTCCCCTTGGGACCACAATTTTTGAGGTCTACAAGCCACCCAAGCTCACGCGCGCAGTCTGCTGGATCCCTGGGAAACTGGGGAAATCGGCGGATGTGCTAAAGCGTTTGCACGCCCAGAACCCTGGCCTCGACACAAAAGCCTGGATTGTCCGTTCTCACAGGCAGAGCAAAAACCGTCATGATGAAGATGGTAGCTCTCTGGTTGTGAGCATAGACATGGCTTCTGCCGAGACCATCAAGTCTAGGTACGACATGCGTCCCTATCTGCATCTTGGTAGGATTCGTTTCCATTTCAATGCCAAGTAGTGCAAATAGTGGTCGTAACCCAGAGTTTACATCCATTTTGTTCACTCAGATAAACCTACAGCACTGCAAGGCTGCTACCGCTCTTTTAAGCAGGAGGCTTGCTGTAAGTAGAACAAAGAATCGCATAACATCCATCCAGGAACCATGGGTGTGGAAAAATCGCATCTGTGGCCTTGGTGAGTTGAGTGGTTCGCATAACGTTCTTTACGATAGGCTGTCCGATAGACCTAGGACATGTCTTGTTGTATCGAAATCCCTCACGGCAGTTACAATCAAACGCTTCTGTTGCCAAGATTTGGTTGCTGCAACTATTACTTACCATGCAAACGACAGTTGGGAAACCTTTGTCGCCGCATCGGCTTACTTTCCCTATGACTCTTTAACTCCTCCACCACCAAAGGCGGTTGTTGAGCTCGTAGAGTACTGTGAGTCCAAAAAGATAGGTCTTATTCTATGTTGCGATGCTAATGCTCAAAACACTGTTTGGGGCAGCAGCAAATGCAATATACGAGGAGATCGTCTTCTGGACTTCATATTATCGTCTGACATTACCATCAAAAATGTGGGTTGTCGACCTACATTTGTTACAGCCAGGAGACAGCAAGTAATTGATGTTACCCTGTCAAACCGGCATTCCAAGACTATCACGAATTGGCGGGTATCACCAGATAGCACTTTGTCAGACCACAGATACATCGAATTTCAAATCTTCTGTGAAGTTTCGCCTTTGCTAGAGAGGAGAAATCCGAGAAAAACGGACTGGGCTCGGTTTGGGGAGGAGCTTGGCAACTCTGTTAAAGTTCCACTCAAACTAAGATCGATACTGGGGGTAGAGAGGTCTGCCCAGGATCTGAGTAGCACCCTTATCCGCTGCTTCGAACTAGCGTGTCCAGTTACAAAAAACTCCTGTAGAAAACCGGTACCTTGGTGGAGTACCGAACTGCAGTGTATTCGCAGAGAAACCAGGAAGCTCCTAAATCGGTCTTTAAAAACCAACTTGGAAGAAGACTGGGATCTATATCGATCGAAACAAAAAGAATTTAAGAGACTAATTCGTAAATCGAAAAATGACTCTTATAGGAAATTTTGTGAGGAGGTCGAATCACTAAGTGCGACCAGTAGGCTTGTTAAAGTCCTCAGAAGGGACAGACCAAGCAAACTGGAATCGCTCCAAAAATCTGATGGTACCTACACTGAGACAAAGGCGGAGTTTTTCAGTCTCCTGCTGGAGACTCACTTCCCGGGAAATCAGGTTACTACATGCTCTTCAGTGGTACCGGAAACGGTGGCCACTCCTGATCTGTCAAACACCACGCGGCGTAGCTGGTATGTTGCATCCAGAGTAGTGACGGATGAGGCCATCAAATATGCAATTGCATCGTTTGATGGTTTCAAGTCGCCTGGTCCGGATGGCATCTATCCGGTTATGCTGAAACAAGGTTGTAGTCAGCTGTTGCCGGCGCTGAAAAGAATTTTCACCGCTAGCTTGGCCTTGGGCTACATACCATCTCCTTGGCGTATGGTTAAAGTCGTGTTCATACCAAAAATTGGTAAGACTGACTACACTCTCGCCAAAAGTTTCAGACCCATAAGTCTGTCCTCCTTCCTGCTGAAAAGTTTGGAGAGACTGGTTGAGCTGCACGTGCGCAATGTCGCTCTTCGATCGCACCCTCTTTCAGAGATGCAACATGCCTATCAGCGCGGAAAATCCTGTGAAACTGCGCTTCAGAACCTTGTTGGTAGGATTGAAAGTGCTCTTGATCGGAAGGAGTACGCGTTGGGCATTTTCGTCGACATTGAGGGGGCTTTTGATAATGCGACTTTTGATAGCATGTGCACTGCAGCCAGACATCATGGTATAGATGAAACATTAGTGTTGTGGATTAAATCAATGCTAATGTACAGGACGTTGATTGCCGAGGCGGATTGTGGTAAATGCGTCGTGACAGGGGTTAACAGGGGCTGCCCTCAAGGCGGTGTTCTGTCTCCCCTTTTATGGTGTATGGTAGTTGACTCTCTGCTAACGCTTCTCGATCTTCCTGGAACCTATACTCAAGCATACGCGGATGATGTCGCCGTTCTGTCTGTCGGTTCTGACCTAGGGACTGTCTGCTCTCGGGCTCAGAGATCCTTGGGCTTGATCGATGGCTGGTGCACAAGAAATGGGCTTTCAGTGAATCCTCTTAAAACGACTGTTGTTCTCTTCACGAGAAGGAGGAAGGTCACTGGTCTGACTCAGCTTGTGTTAAAAGGTGTCACTATTCCGATCTCCGATGAAGTCAAATATCTGGGAGTAATCCTCGATAGAAAGCTTCTTTGGTCCAAGCATGTCGAATCGAAAACCGATAAAGCGCTGTCAACTTTCTGGCAGTGTAAAGGCGCTTTTGGCAAGACATGGGGCTTATCTCCTAAAAGGGTCCTTTGGATCTATACGGCAATGGTAAGACCACTCCTCTCATACGCGTCGGTTGTATGGTGGAACAGGCTTTCACGGAAACGTGTTACTGCCTCTTTTGCCAGACTTCAAGGAACGGTTTGTCTCGGCTGCACGGGGGCCTTCCCCAGCACACCGGGCTCCGCTCTAGACGCTATGATGAACCTCCCCCCCCTTGATATTTTTATCATGGGGTGTACGCTGAAAACCATTTCTCGTTTAAAGAGAGGTGGCTTTTGGTACCACGCGCATTGGAGTTTTGAAGAACTTGTGCGAGAATTATCCTTTGACCCCTGTCTTATGGATATGCCCTCTGACGCAATGACCCCAGAAGTCCTACTGCGACAAAACTACCACGTCAACTTTCCTCAGGCAACGAAATGGCTTAGGCCAGACTCTGAGCCAGGGAAAGAATGCCATCGTATTTTTACGGATGGCTCCAAAACCGGACAGGGGTCTGGTTCTGGAGTCTTCGTGGAAAGCGAGAACATTAGACTTCACTACCCCTTAGGAAACCATGCGTCTGTCTTCCAAGCGGAGATATTCGCTATCCTTATGGCTATGCGCTATATTGTGACAAACAGGTGGAGGGCTAGGAGTATATGCATTTGCAGCGACAGCCAAGCTGCATTAAAAGCGCTGCTTAACCCTCTTACCTCGTCTAAATTAGTGCTCGAACTCAAGCTTTCTCTGAACTTGGTCGGAAGGCTAAATACAGTGTATCTTGTTTGGGTCCCAGGTCACACTGGTATCCTTGGAAATGAGATAGCTGATGAGCTTGCCAGGCTGGGTTCAGAAGAAGAATTCTTAGGACCTGAACCTGTGTTGGGTCTGCCTTCATCGGTGGTTAAGTCATCCATTGATACTTGGGTTTCTCGCGAACACGAGCGTCGGTGGCGTGGCTGTGCTGGGTGTGGGCAGACCAAACGACTGCGTCCGGACATCTGCAAAAGGTCGGCGGCCTTCCTTCTGTCTCTCAGAAGAAGCGACTGTAGACTGCTTGTGGGCGTCCTTTCGGGCCACCAAGCTTTTGCCAAACACTTAAATGTTTTGGGCTTTAGCATCTCCACCATCTGTCCTGCCTGTGGAGAGGATGACGATACAGCGGAGCACTTCCTCTGTAGCTGTCCTGCCTTTGCTCGCATCAGGTGGCGGATCTTTGGGGCTGACGTGGTGAGTGCCGAACATCTAAGCTCTTCATCACTGAAGCTCCTTCTCATCTTTCTTCGAAAGACGGGAAAACTAAGTACATAAATGTAAGGTGTCTGTTTGGCAGTACAATGGACCAGTAGTTGTGTCTGAGTGCTCCATCGGATAGTAACAACCTCCGACAGAAAAAAAAAAAAAAAAAAAAAAAAAAGCCAATTTATTTATTTCAATTAAAGTTTACGTTCGCACTCTTAATTGCACATTTCAATCTGACATTTCGCAAGTGTGTGCTGCTGAGTTCAGGGCAATTCTTTAAAAATATTCCGGACACTTCTGTCGTGTTAAGAAATGACCTGGAAGTGCCCTTTTTTCTTAAGTAAAACATAGAAAACATAGATAAGGACTTCTAGATTTCATCTTTTGATAGAAAGGGCAATTCTTTTCATCAATCGAAAACGCCATTAATAAATTGCAAATTCAAATTTAGACATTTTAATGACTTTTTGTATCACTTTTTTTAATATTTGAATTATGTATCTGTCATTTTTCATAGATTACTACAAAAGTGTTCCCTATTTTTTTCGTAAGTGTCTCTCTCTGTGAGAGAATTTATTACTGCCATTTTGACAGTATTTTCCATTCTTACTACAAAAGTTAAGGAACAGACCATAATGTGGTTTTCCATTGGGACCACCAGAAATCTTTTTCAGATCGCAACGAGATTGATCTGCTTTTGTAAATGGATTAGTGCGTTAATTGACAACAATATCAGCTGTTCAAATGGCATTCGTTTCTGGCAAAATCGCAAATGGATATCGACCTCAAAAATGTTTCCCTTGTTGTACATACAAATGAAGTATTATTGGTGGTTTGTAGTCTTCAGATGACGAGGGAGATAACGAAGGTAATAATTCCTCCGAAATCGTATCCATAGCTATTTATGTATTTTGTTATTTGGTTTTCACGAAACTTTGCGCATTTGCCTCGAAATGAAACTTCTTAAACTGACGTTGATCAGCTGTGCAAATTATATTGGTATGCGTAGATCTGAAAAAATATCGAGATCTGCAAAAAGTGCTCCGAATCGAAAAAAAGATTGATTTTTCGTCCCAATGGAACGCGAAAAGTGATTTAGATCAAAAAAAAGATTGATTTTTTGTCCCAATGGAAAACCACATAAGTGACTATCATGCGGTATGTCATGATTCATGAAATATTGTCAATTCCTGTCGTTACCATTTTAAAAACATAATTAAATAATCCCACTATGTGGAATCGTTCAAAACTCTAATCTAGTATGATGTGTGTGACGTCTAAGTACGGACGTTGAAGATTAATCTAGTTTACGTTCAGGCTACATCTAGTCCAGACAAATCTCCCGACTTAAGGTAATTCGATTTTTGAATGTGACCCAATTCAAATGAAAACTTACCATCACTTTGTTCACTTGAATGCGCAGTCTTGGCAACTGAATTCTGAAAAGCTGAGTTAAACACTGGGTCAGTTTTTGAATCGTGTGCAGCTTCCTTGTTAGCATCCTTATCGACAGACCGAACTGTTGGATGACAGCTAATGGGGCGGATACGAAAAGCGCTAAAAACTCCACCATCATCTGTCACCGTGATGTGGTAATTGTTTTGATAGCCCAGCTTCGCATGATATGACGAACTTGAATATGTGAGGTTCGGTCCGACTGTTATATCGATTGGAGTTTGTGGACTCGAACTTGGTTGCCTCAAAACTAAATTCACGGAGGTATAGCTTTTCTGGTGTGGCCCTGACGATTCAATATTCCGAGTAAACGGCAACTCAGGACGAACATTGATGGTTGACAGATGACGTTGCGGTGGATTCCTATTGCGGTATGAACTCGGCGATAGGCATACGTTTACTGAAATTTCAGCCGTCCTAGAGTCCGGATAATGTGCTGGACTTTGTATTGAGGTGCTGTAACTTGTACCACAATTTTCTGGAGACGAAGTGGATGTCGTTGGCGCTATTGGTGATCCTTGGGAGCGGCTAGGCGATATTACCGGCGACGAACATTTTCTAATCGATCGCCTGTTATCCGGTTGTCCATTTGGTAGCCCTTGTTTGTTTTGCGTAAGCCAATTGTCCTTCGAATACGGTTCATTGTTCAATTGAAGAGATGTGGGCCGCTGGGGCAGTACCGGCAACTGTTCCGACGGTTCCTTTTCCAATACGTCTAGGTGTTTATTTTGATCTACTAAATAGGTTTTTATTTGAATATTGCACAATCCGGAACGCATATCTTTTTTATCTGGCGCTAAAGCTCGAGCTCCCTCTGATGAATTGCAATTGATATTTTTTGCGGAATTAACAGCCTCATTAATTTCAAATATCTTGTTGCTATTTGTGGTACAATTTTGATTACTGTTACTTCTGTTACTGCAACTTTTAGTCTCAATTGATGGTGCCGCACTCTTTGATTGTTTGCGATTTTTACACATTGAATTATTATTTAAAATGCGAAGCAACTGCGCCGGATAAGTTTGCCCTGGTACGAGATGGCAGTTAACTTCACTCTGCAATCGTGCTTTACAAGTTGCCCGATCGTGGCAATTGTCAACGACGTGCTGGTTTATAACAAAATCTGGTATATTAGGGAATTCTTGTTTCATTTCATGAAATAGTTGCATAACATTTATATTTGTGCAATTACAGTTTGATTGCTGTTGAATATCACCGTTTGAATTGAATTGATGCGGATCGGGCTGATATAAATTTGCTTCCAAACAACTGGTCCTTTGGCAGTTTTCCTGTTTGTGTGATTGCGATGAGTTCGTATTTTTTAGGAAAGTATTTTGAGACATTGGATATCTAATCGATATTTTTGACCATCTTTAACAATTTGTAGAGTCCTAAAATAAAAAGAGAAACATGTTTTCATTGATGCCTTGAATAATTCATAGAAAGTGTTGTCGTTAATTGCCAATTGCTTCTTTCGCAAACTAGAGGCTAATTGATAGGTATATAGGTTTCACATTATTATGACCAAACCCTAGGACTTGTGAATGCTACCTAAGAGACTAAAGTCAAACTATTTGTTTACTAAAGAAAATCAATCAGTCTCTTGGACCACTTCTGAAGTCATTGATTGTTTATTCCCCCTCACCAATTTTGGTGAAAAAATATATGAAACTATGATAGTAACTCAGTGAACACTTCCGTGATGCGTTAAGTATAGACAATACTGAGACCCCCAACTTCGGCCGATTTTTCGTTACTTGCCTACAAGCTATATTTTGATGGGATGACAAATGCTAAGTGCACTTGTATTGTTACATAGAAATTCGAATTGACAAATTTCACGTGACTTCAAAAATTCCGCTTCACCAACGCACTCGCACCTTTCATATGCCACTTCCGCTGTCAACAAAGTTGCTGGCAGCGTTCATAGAATTTTACCCGTTAAATTTAAAATTATTCAGTACGTGTGGATAGTATTTGTTTTTCTGAAGAAGTGTACTTTTGCTTAAAATATTTATGAAAAATTAACAATGTAGAGGGAAAATAAAAACATGTTGAGCAATTTTTCTTCACTTATTTAAGAAAAATTTACTCATGAAATCGAAGTTAATGATATTCAAAAACGGAAAATACACAACCAGTTTGTCCTGATATGTTTTTAGTATAAAAAAACACCTCATTTAGATAGTTTTATTAAACAAACAAATTATATTATTCGCCTTTTAACAATGTATATTAACTAACCAATAGCATTGGCCACATTCAAGAATCTAGTTATTTTAAGTGGACTAGATTGGTCTAGATAAGTTGTAACAGGAACGCAAAAGCTAAATTGGTCAGGAACGCGACTTTTCCTACGTCAGTCATATAGTACTCAGTCATAAACTTCTTGACTAGATTTGTTGGTTACCCCTTCATAAACGACAATCGAAACAGCTGATCGTATGACCGATTTCAGCCAATCAAATCTGAGAAGCATCTAGCCACACAGCTGTCAGACTCAGACTTACTTTACTAGATACTTGAACGTCCCCATTCAGTAATTTTAAAATTTGATATTTCCTAACTCTATCTCATCCCCCCGCATTTATTTTATATTTTTACAAAGTTAGTTTACCAAATTTATAATTCATAAGCAACATTTTAAGACCAATATTGTATTAGGGTCCTCGAAAACATTATCAAATTGTCGCACAACGGTTACGCATTAAAATCCAATTCGGAACGTTCCCTAGCGCAATTGCGGCAAAACCGCACAAAATCAAAGCACAAATTTCATGTTCCATTGGCCATTCCATTTCCATTCCATTATGAAAAAAAAAAGAAGACAAAATTAACACTTAACCGCTGCAATGTATATCAACATAAATTGAATGGATATTTATAAACACAAATTACAATTTAAGAACAGCTGACTTTTAAGACCGCACAATTTTTGGCCACAAAAATTCGGAAATATGAAATTCCCAATGGAAAACGAAATAATTGAGAGAACTAGGAGAACATTGAATAAAACTAAAAGTCGAGACACGCCACAAATTATACCAGTCAAAACCATTCAATCACAATTTTATAAAGTGGAGTGTTTTTTACTACAAACTAAACAAAACATTGACCGTATTCCACGGACCGCTAGATAAACTCCATATAAAAAAAGTTGACATTTCACCATTTGCGCTAGACGTCTGGTCTAGCACATTGAGGAAAAAAAACAACGACCTGTCAAAGAAAATCGTTTAAATGTTTACAAAATAAATATAAATACGAAGCTGAGCAAGTGTAATTGTGATAAAATTGGTAATAATGTAAATAAATTAGCAATTCAGATATAATTTTTATAATTTCCTGAAATTACTGTCAAATCTGACCAGTAAATTTGAATTTTTTGAATTTTCCTTTAGATTTTAACGATTTTTGTGTAAACTAAAATTAAAATAATTAAATTCAGAAATATGAATGCAATCTATAGCTCCAATTGTACCTGGAAGTATGATTTTTGTTCGCCAAATACGTTGTTTATGTTTTATTTCATTTTATTGTATCCGATCATAGGCTTGTTGGAAATATTTGTTGACATGCCCGGCCATTGGATAAAGAAGAACTAAGAATTACCGAGGTTTTTGAACTTTCAACCTAAAAGCCCGGATCTCGTATATACCTTTGAAATGATTCTTTCTAAACATTTTTATCTGAACGAAATATTAACCAAATAGTCCACAGTCAATACTTTGCGTGATACGAAATAATTACTGCTTTTTACATAGGTACCTAGTTTGTTGGTGTTCTTGTATAAACAGAATTTAGCTTAACTATTTATAAAAAATATATCGAAAAATCACAATGCTCGGATTGTTTTATGTTAAAAATCTAAAAATATTTAGTAAAAGGCCTGAGTCAGGTAAATAGCAGACTTGGAATTTAGTAGCAATTGCTCCGTTTTATTCATGAGGATCTGAGTAAAAGGTAAGTGGCGCCGCTTTTCGTACATGTCAAAATTTAGTGTAAGGTTAGGTTGGGTGGGGTTGTGAGATCGTCACAAAATACCAGGCACCAAAGTGGGCCCAACGCCATCCCCATGGAACCATTACGGTTAAAAACCTAAACCAATTCGCCCAAACAATCAATTTCCCTACAGAATTTGGTTATGGTCCCAATATTATTTGAGGAACCAACCTCCTCTAAGTTATTAAAGAAGAACCTGCCTAGGTGCTTCCTTCTACTCCAAGCAATTGCTTGACACTCGCATAGAAGGTGGGAGATGTCCTCCGTAGCTTGTAGGTCTTCACACTGTTCACAGTACCTACATGTATCCGTATTAGCTAAGCCTAGTCTCATGGCATGCTTCCTTAAAAGGCCGTGTCCAGAGAGTATTCCTACCGTTAATCTTAACTTTGTTTTACTGAGATTGATTAATTCTTCAGATTTCTTCCGACTTAAGTTAGTGTTAGCTCCAATCAGTTTTTATTCACACGAAACAAAGCAAACGCTTCGATTTTGACATTTCGCTGAGTAAAAGTAACTGTTACGTTTTAGTCATACCACCCAATAGCCAAATCAACCGAACAATAACAGGACAGTAACGAAAAATAATTTTGTACCTATCTTCAAATTTTCCTGATTTTGAAATCGCCAACAGACTGCGATTTCTCTATTAATGGGTAATAACAATTCCTTTAAATCGTTAAAATGTTTTGTTACCTATTTACAATTCCTTGGAATTTGTAGTTCGAATAAAACAAATAGCTAACGAATGAACTTCTTGCAAAAAGTAACGAAGAACAAGAGTGTTTACATTATTTTTTTTTTCGTCATACATCGAATTCTTCATGTGGAATCCACGAACACATATTTACAGCAAAAAAAAAAGAAAGCTTCTCAACGTGTTTTGCGCGTTATTATTAGCACTGACATGTTTAGTACATATTAAAATATTGTGCGAACATTAATTTTGGAGCGGCGTATATGAACCATTGACCATTCACATTCCTATACCTACCTACGTATAAAGTTTTTTTTTAACAAATACATAGCATATTATATATATCAAATTGACGTACGTTATTGTCATCTCATTTTTAACCACTAAAAAAATGTAATAGACAAAATTTATAAATAATTCACATAAATCATATATTTCAAACGAAAAAAAAAATCAGAGAGGTAACAGTGCATCCAAAAGATATATTTTTATTAATCAAAAATAAAATGTTTTGTTTATTTCTTGACAGTTTTCAATGTGAAAATGTATGGTTTTTTTGTTTTTCTTTGTTGCTATCAACTTTTAGTAGAAAATTGTGATGCTTAACTGAAATTATATCAAATAGATGACGTTAAAGGCTGTATAAATTATTTGTCTTTGTCAAAATGGAGATGGCAAACATTTTTGATTTTTTAATAAGGGTTGTTTTCTTGACAAATTGATGGCCTTAATAATTTGAATTGTTTACTTCATTTGGTACTTTCTTAGTCAACTCGGTTCCTCCAACTAAGGGCCTTACAATTAATCATTTTTAACCTTAACCTTAAATACTTGTATAGATCACCGTCGATGGTTTTCAATGGAAAATTTGTGAATTAACATGCAATTTATTACTACCGCGCTAAGATAATATGCATTTCGAAAAACAAAACGATATTTTTCGAGAATATTTTCTCAGAAAACACACTTTTTTCTTCTAACTTTGAACACCTGTAGTGTTTGGTTAAGTACGATTTATTGGAATGCGATTGTGAGTGTACAAAGTCTATCGATGGTGGGAGAATACAGTGGGAAAAGCTCCAAGATGTGACGTCAGCAGCCAAGGCAGACTATAACAAATTAGATAAATATTTGGCATTTCGTTTGTGTGTGTGTTTTTTCTCTATTCCATATTAATGTCCGTGCTTATTCTCATGGATCACCATTCACCAATAACATTGCATTATGTCGGCTTATGCTACTGTCAAAAGTGGTAGAAAACCTACCAGCAAAGATGCTATGGCATTTCCAATGTAGTGACACATTATCACCAAATCTATTCTAGTACTTGATGACGGACCGGATGTGGGGTATTCTATAACACCTGACGAATGGGGCACACAAAGGATTATCCATGCACATTATTCCTTTTTTTTAAGCATGTCTTCTTTGTTTCTTCTTTTGCAAATTCAGTTGTTTTCATTTTTTGTAAATTGAATTTTGGGTCTCAGTGGAGAGGAACACATTTGCGCAATCACTGCGACAAAAATATTTATGATGGTATAAATCCACTGATAAAAGTGACATAAATAATCTCTCAAAAGAGCAAATCTATAAGTGCTCTCTCAAACATGATTTATATGGTTCTTTGAATAAAAAAAATGCACTACCATTTAACAGTTTGGGCGACAGTCATTTGGTACCACTCATCTTATGGGTTGTGTCTCGTGTGACCTTAGTCGGCTGTCAACCTCGCAGTAAACTTGAATATCGAAGAACCCCAATGACTGCAAAGCGAGTAGTTCCATTTTAAAACGTATATCGATCCGATGTACGCGATTGTACCAAATGTTTCATAAAAATGTCCTATTCATACCGAGCCTAAAACCGGGTTTTCGCGAAAACACTCGAAAACTTCATCGAAAACAGACATTTTCCTTTCCCGTACATATTTCAGTTTCCAAAACGAGTCGTTTAAAGTCGTTTTGCAGGGAAACACTACGAAAACAACTTCCAATCGTTGGATTGTTGAAACAAACACACCTTTTGCAATATTCAGCAAACTCAGCAGAACCTGCTCACCGAACAGAACAAATGTCACAACTTAAAATCATTTTCCACAATTATTTGTGGTGAGCTAATATTTTTTTACCGAAGTTTAAGACTAGTGACTCACAGCTATTTGTCAAACGAAAACTAGTTGGCCATAGACGAGTTTTCGAAGAAAACACCGTTTTCGGTGCAGTGTGACTAGCGTATAAAATAACATTGGCCTTGCAAAACCAAATTTTAAAGGCTATGAAAAAGACAATTGCAACAAATACACCTATGAGAACAGCAGCTTTTAGATGTTGCTTCTTGGAAATATCAGAATAAACACAAATACACCTATGAGCTCCACAATATTTTAAAATACGAAAACTTTTTTAAATATAATTCACGCCATCTTATGACTATCTTTTATACAACAGAGTATACAACTCTGTTATTTCAAATATTGTTCAAATTAATAAAAACCAACCGCAATGAGAAAAATAATTTATTCATTTTTCCGTAAGAAAAACTTTTTCTGATCAACTTCTCAGTCAATTCCACAAAAGAAAACCAAATCATTCCACTGAAGTACTTCATTTCTTTACTGTTCCATCTGTCAGAAATTGTTTTCTGATGAAATCCAATCAGTGGGGGTTGGGTTGTTGTTATTGTTTTCGTAGGGAAACATTTTTCTGCCCGATTTTTCGCTATGACCGAAAAAAAAACGCATTTTCATACTGTTCCAACTTTTTCGGTTGCATTTTACGTATGGCTATAAATGGGGCCTTAGTAGTTATACTAGCCTAAGAAAGTAAACAAATATATTTTTGTTATCCTTTGAAGTTAAATCGCTAAGAAATGAAATGTTACAACACATTTTGCTGAACAATATTGTCGTTTTCCATTGGGCAAAAAGAAGCGTCCGGGAGAGTCCGGAATCGAAAAATTCGCTTCTGAAAATGTTCCATTGGCACAAAAAATACTCTTCTGCTGATTCTGAGGAGAGAATTTCGCTTCTGGATTTGAAGTCAGAATCCACTCAAGAAGCACTCACACAAGTGCGATTTATGTATTTTATACAAGTCAGATGATAGCTGCCGTAGATTATTTTTTGGCATTTCACCAATACTTTCGTGGATTCAACCAGAAGCAGTTTTCTTGTTCCATTGGATTTCAGATTGAGTCGATCCCCGAGTGAAACCAATGGAAAACGACATATGACACAAAAATGTGGCAGAGAAGAAGTCTGACATTAATCAGATACGTGGAATGGTGGTGTGAAGGAAAGGAAAGGTCTCCAGTCTCCTGGCAATTTTGAAGACACTCGCACATCTTTCGAGGTAGGGTAAACTTCTTGCCCACGTCCAACCACTGTGGCCCGAAGCCCACAATGTTTATGTAAAATAGCACAAACTCTTACCATCGTTGGCATTCAAGTGCTAGAAAACAACGCTTTGCATTACACTTTAACCAAAAACATCAAGCAAAACAAAGCAATTGTTATTTTTCACTTAAGGTCAGGACACTCGAGAGATAAAATCAACGGTGCGGCGCCTTAACCGCATAACAAATAATGTTTTAATCGAAAAACACATAATAACTAACTTCACTGCTATTTTTAAGCACATGACTCTACACGAAATACGCATACACATATCCACACACACATACACGAGCACGCTCGCATTGTATCCTCTAATGATTGAAATTGTTTTTGGAGACCTTCTTTAAACATAAGGATTCAAAGGGAAATGGTAGTCGAATATTTTGGAACGCATTGACAAACTCTCATCGGTTTTAGCGATCAGATTGTGCGCCGCCACCCTTACTTTCTATGTTACTTATCAGGCCATCTCTCAGATCTGCGATTTTTCACAAACGATCACTATAATTATCCAAATTACGTCATGTTTATCACACTGCTACTTTTAAATATTTTATGAATCTTGCAACGGGGCGTTGAAAAAAATTAATTAATATAACATGATGGCAGCTCCGCATAAATCGACTTACATTTTTCTATAATTTTGTTTGTGCTTTTTTTAATTTTTGTTTTTTTTTTTTTCGTAAATTTTAAAGATGTAGGTATTGATGAGAACGGTTATTTTTTCTTGGTGGTTTTGACTTTTTCACATCTTATCAGTAATATTGGGTTAGAACAACTTTAAAAAGTCATGGGCAATACAGCACATTGGCACATACAAGCTGTTTTACTTATATTGTACAACCGAGCCATTTGTGACGACACTATTTTTCAACAATTCAGTTTTAAAAAAACAAAATATTGCATGCCATTTGCTTTTTCATTTTCGTGTGCGTAAATCACAATTAAACAAAAAAATACACACACTTTATATGAGTTTGAACGCACAAATTCTCGGACAGCTGCATAATATTCAACAAAACGAAAACTTTAAAATATAAAATACGCATGTACCTATAAGAAAATAGGTAGCAGAAAATAACGAAAACACCTAGGTATGTACAGCTATAGTTGGCTGATCCGCGTATTTTTGTCAATGCGATTCAGCGTGATACGCAAACGGCCGAGCGAACAAGACTGAGTGTCGTGGGAAAAAATAAAATTCGAATCGAAACAATTTAGAAAAAAAAAAAAATCGAAGAAAAAACTAAATAACTCAATCCTGAATGGAAATATTATTTTTTGTTATAGCGAAAACACCAACGACATGAATTTACATTCAATATAAAGACTTTTCGAAAATCAGAATGAAGGAACCGCTGAAATGGCAAAAATGCATAGCTATTTGTGTTTTTGCTATCAATTCGCAAATGTACGAGCGGACGTATGCATGTTTGAATACTTTTTCGAAATACGAAGAATTTCATTAAATATATGTATAGACGTATTTCTGATGGTACTCTCGACATGATGACGTCGTTGTGTAGAGATATTGAAAACAAAGGATGGGAAGAAATTAGTTTCTACAATTCTTTGAAAATTACAACCATCCACAGAAAACAAACAGCAAAGTTACAAGTCGTCTAAAAGGAATCGCAGAGTACCCTTTCCCTTTGACACTTAGCGAGATGGACAGAGCTTTGTGCAATTTTCGGGTCGAACTCTTTTGATTTGCTTTAAGAAAAACTATTTTTGGGAGAAACGTGGGCGTGTCTTTCAGCTTTTATTATCCAAGTTCATGGATTATTAAAAAAAAATACTAAAAATAACCCCATTCGTTTTCGTAAATAGGTTACGAAAACAATTTGTTGTCGTTTTGAAAAGAAGACTTCCCTAAAGGAAGGAATGGAGCAATTCTCGTGTAGCTGGGTGTAATAGGCGTATGTGAATATATTTCAAACACATGTACCTAATCTGAGGGTGGTCGAGCACCAGTCATTTTTTGGCATTTTTTGGCGCAGTTTTTTTTGCCGAAAACAACCTAGTGAGTTCTAATAAATGGTTGTATCGATCACAGTACTATCAGCGCTACCGTCGAGTCTAAAACCTAGTTTGCTGATCGCGCTTAAATTAAGCCCCAAATACAAAAATGTCTCCAAAGATAAAATTAAGCAAAGCAGTTAAGCCAAGCAATACGTAGTACAAGCTAAATTTGTAAGCCACTGTACGAAAAATCTCTACAGAATTAAAGTAAGTGTATTAATGCAAAATACTTTTTTCTACAGCTAAATTTTAACAGATCAGAGAAAATATCGGTTTTCGCAACCAAATTTCAAACGAAAGCAAATTAACAGTACCTATGGAGAATGGTTATTTCAACACAATCAAATTCGTTGTTGTTAATTTAATTTCTTTTATGAATATAATATTTTAACAAGGAGTACCTGGAAGGGGCTTTTAAGGAGGGTAGAAGTACAAGTAAAGAAATAAAAATAATAATAAAAAAAAAAAATACCAAGAAACCCGTTTTTACAGAGCAAGTCAAGCTGTGCCAACCAATTTTTTTTTGACGGAACCTACACTGTCAAAATTAAGCGACTATTAAGCGAAGTGGTGGAGAGAAACATTGGAGAGGCGCTTAATTTTAGCTTTTCTGTAACAGCATACTAGGCTTTAGCATACTACATACAATAAGCCTTCTCTAAATTTGAAAAGTTTTTTACGTGTTTGTTTGCCACAGATTAGCTAGTATAGGAAAGCACCATTTTCGCAATCCATACGCTGCCCATGCTTAAATTATGCCGCCAAACAAAATGTCTCCGTAAATAAAATGAACAAAAGCATTTAAGTCGAGTAGTACCTATATAGTTAAAGCTAACTTTGAACCCCACTGTACAGAAAGTCTCCACGAAATACGGATCAAGCGGATTAAGTATGTGATAGAGAAGAATCAAGTAAAATTAACGAACTAAATCAATAAATGGAAGATACCTAATGTCGCTTTCCATTCTGACAGAAAAGTTTTTTTTTCAGATTCAGAGCAGTTTGTTTGCCCTTGAAATCAGCTAGCTGTCAGATTTCATGTCCCATTGGCCGCAAAAAAACACTTTTTTCAGAGTCAAAGCAATTTTGCGAATCTTGATTTCTGCGCGATATTAACACCAACATACACTAACACCAAAACATTTCACGGATATATGTCAAACTTTAAAGTGTGTTATAATAATGGCCGTTGCAATAGATATCAAAATAAATTGAATGGATTTTTATAAACAAAAATTACAATTTAAGAACAGCTGACTTTTAAAATACGCACCACCACAAAAAAAAAGAAAGAAAAATCTCGCTTTATTTTCCATTGGGCACGAAAAATCTGAAATCGGAGAGCAAAATCTGAAAATCCCAATGGAAAACGACATAAGATGGTTTTGTTTGTTTTTTCTCTGAACTTCAAAGTGTCAAAATTAACCAAATATTTAGCAAAGTGGTGGAGAGATAAATTGAAGAAGGGCTTTATTTTAGCTTTTCTTGGACATTGTACAGGCCATAGAATACTTGTCACTACAGGTCCATATATAATATTCTGGGTGTACTTACCTTTCGATCGGCCAAAGTGGGATCACTACGTTGTTGCAGTTAAGGTGGAAATCTTTTGACAGAAATAATGCACTACTTCGTTTCTAATAGTTTTTCCGCAGTTTATTACGTGTCTGATGAATGGAATCTTAGCATCATTTTCGTCGGCCCACAAAAAAGGACACCCCATCAGTTGAGTTTCCTTAACGCTTAGTTTGATATCTTTTGTAAATAATCTATTAGCCAGGAAGTCCATTTTATTGAATTGTTCACACTTGACAGACAACTACTGAAAAAAAGTTAGATAAATTCCTCTCGATACACACCACCTTTTCATCTCATCTCCCCAGTTATAGCCATACGTAAAACGAAGCCGTTAAAATGTTCTTTTGCTTTTTTGACCACTTAAACTTGATGGTTAGAGTAAACCGTTGCTTAAGAATTATAAAGCTATTTTAAAATATCTTTAAATTTTCTAAATTTATAATTTTTTTTGGTATACGAAAAAATGTTCCGATCACGGTCTCTGGTTTTGAACACAGCGAACTGTCACTGGTGCGTTTGCGAGTATAAAAACGAAAGCGGATAAAATAAGGTCAAAATTCAAGTCCACGGTGATTCAAAAAGAATAAATATACAGACAAGAAGTTGATTTATAGCATTTACAAAATTTGCTTTGAAATGGTGAAATCTACGAGCCATTCAAATTTTGTGTAATAAAATTTGATCCGAACCTTAGTACAATTTAATGTGGTATTCGATTGGGCGCTCTCAGAGCACATTTTTTGCTCTCAGAGCACTTTTAAAGTTCGTTTGGTACACAAAAAGCAATCTTTCATTTCAGAGCACTTTTGCGAATCTAGATTTTTTCTCAGTCTCGCGATCAGTAATGCACCAGACTTATTTGCAGAAATGCTGCCAAGTCCATTTAATTCACTGCGCTGCTATAAAGCGCAAGTTGCAAAGATATTTGCAACAGTGATGGGTGCACAATTTGGACGCGAAAAATAGTTTACAAAGTTTATTTCTTTATTATAAAGACGTTTTCGAAAACTAGAAAAGGCAGGGGAGCACTTGTGTTCAAACAGACCTGTGATACTTGATAAATGATGATATTAATGCCGTAGAAATTGTTTTTAAAGGTTTTTATACTCGAGCTATACGTCACTGAATTATGTGAATTTTACATGCAAAAAAGTAGATAGCGGTTTATTTTGACACATTCGATAATTAATTTGGTATTATACAAGAGTGAGTCAAAGTAAATTTAAATTTAAGAGTGGGCAAAATAAACAATGAATCACACTCTTCTTTTTTAACTAATCAGTTATGACATCCGTTGACTAAAATATAGAACTATTAATTTTCTTCGAGTTTTGGGGTTTCTGCAACAGATGGCACAATGTCCTGTGGAAGAACATTAATTATGTTTTGAAGTGCCGCCCAATGCTTTCCCAGTCTCTAACTTAGCATTTACTTAACGACTGTAAGGAAATTAATAAAAGATTCACGTACATACCACGAGTCGTATTTTGCAGTTTTTACATGTTTCTGGTTTGCGAATCCTGTAGCTAAGGTTAGGTTAGGCCCCAGTTATAGCCATACGTAAAACGTAATGGTAAAGGTAATATTACAGGATTCGCAAATTTTACCGAAGCGACGTTAGGAGTCTACTTCGCTTAATTAGCTAGATTAAGTTCAACCATCAAGTTTAAGTGGTAAAAAAAAGCAAGACATTTGTACGGTTTCGTTTTATGCGAGAAACTGAACAACACATCAACAGCAACTTTGACAACTTTTTAGAACCAATGTATTTTAATTACTTTGAACACATTAGCACAGCAACATCGACAGCGACATCAACGTTAGAGCTAATCCTAAATTCGCTGTTGCAGTTGCTGTCAAAGTCGCTGTGTTAATCTGTTTCTCGCATTACGTATGGCTATAACTGGGGCCTTAGATCGGCTGCCAACGACGAAAGCCAGCACACGTAGACCAGGGGCCCTACTCTGTATTTCGTTCCGATAGTGAAAATCTCCGAAACCAAATATTTTGTACTCTCTACTTCTAGAACGGAATGAAACCTGCAAATTTCGGATAGACATTTCCGAAAGTGGAATATCCGTACATGGCAACTCGTTTTCGAATGTCAAAAGCATTCTAAAACGGAAATTTTTTTCTACAACAAATGTGATAACGGAAGTGACTACGAAGTTTTAAAATGTAAGTTTTTTGGAAAATTGATGTGTTTTGGACGCAATCATTTTTCCATCTACCTTTGCAATAGAACTTGATGTTGTTCATTGTGCTATGCCAAGGGAATTGTCGTGATAGCCTAGTTTCCCTAAAAGCTTCAAGGTAACAGTTAATTATAATATGGCGTGAAATGCAGTTGATCTTAAAAGAACAGAGAGTTCATTTAAAACATTCAAAAAAGCGTTCTTCGAAAAGCGAAAGTTCTGTACAAAACAAAAATAATAAACAATAGTTAAATAGTGAAATGAGTTTTTCGCACCAATCAAATTTTACCTTTTATCACACATTAATATTTGATCTGCCCCGTATAATTTTTCTGCATTCATCCAAAGTGCTACCAAATCCATTTTCTTTTGTTTTGTCTTTAAAAATCATAATTTCTTCTTATCCGGCTTGGGATTTTAGCTACCTTCGGTTTTCCAGTTCCAAAGGATTAGGTGCGACTCGCAAACTCCTCCGTATAGCAGTCGATTCTGCGTACTTTGTCTCGCCTTGGTCTTCATAAAAACAAAATTCCACTGATGAAATATTTTTCAATAAATTTTACAGATTTGTAACACTCGTAATTATTGTTTAATTAAATTGTTTGCAAAATCCCTAACGATCACTGTTCAAATCAAAAATATTTTAGAACTGTCAAAGTTGAGTTTTCATTCACAATAACTTTATTTCGGCGTTATGTTCACAATCGGGCTTATCACAGAATCCGTCGTATTCGGATTGCCTACGAACCCCGAAAGAACATCACAGAATCCGTCGTAGGGTACATTTTTTGCTTTCGAAATTCGTAGAACGTGGTATATTCAGTGATACCACTTTCTACGAATTTCAAAATTCCCCTACGCCAGATTCTGTAACAGTTCTTTCGGGGTTCGTAGCAAAATTCCGAATACGACGGATTCTGTGATAGACCCGAATAGGTTATATTTTTATCAATTGTTAACGCAATACTAACATCAATTTTGATTGATAAATTTATCAATCGTCAACCGATTGATAATTGATCTTCGCAATAGGGCTGTGGTTGGATCGAGAATCCTAAAGCTTCACTCGCAGAACCAATTTAAGCTGCTAATTAAGTAAATTAGACTTCTAACGTCGGTAAAATTTGCGAATTCTGTAACATTACCTTCCTTACACAAAGTAATATCCATCGCTTCTGCTATGACAAAGTATGATTTTTTTTTTAATAAAACAAAAGTGAAAATACAGTCTCAATTAACTAAAAACTTCAAAGTATACAATTTAAACATTTTGCTTTGTTTATATGTTCCCGATATAGGGTTACACAATTTTTTTTTTATTACGATCACTTTTGTCCAATGTTGCATAATTCCAATATGTGTTAATATTTCTATATCACAAATTTAAAAATTTGTTTTGATTGATATTGATGATTCTTTATAGTCTTCGATTTTAAATAACAAGAAATGTGCATAAAATATGCACATATACATAATATGTATATAACTACTAAAAATAAAAAATAAAAAGAAAACAAAATGTTTATTCTGTGGGCAATAAAACACTTAAATACTGTTGTTCGTGTTTAAAATACATACAATATATTGTTTCATAATGAATAAGAGCTGTTAAGATATTTCTGGTGTTGTTTTTGTTGTTGCTGCAATTTGTATATGTATAAATATATATATACTTTATGTGTATGGTATAGATGAGAATGATGATTGAGTGAGCATGCAAAAATGGCTTTACGAATGTTCTACTCTACGGCAAATCCGCAGGTTTCTTCCACGGCTTGCGTTAATTTGTCACAGAGCAGTTGATAGTTTTCATAAGGCGGTAGATCAATACGGTTAAAGCATGTGTGTGCTTTTGGTAAATTTTGCGTCGGTACATCAGCTGTCAAATGTATTGTGAAAAGTCGAGGACCCACAGCTCCTGTAGAACCTTGTAATGCCCGAAACCCTTGCAATGGTACACGTGAAGATCCGGTTACGAATTGCAAAAGACGAGCACGCATCTCTGATGAATACGATTCGACCACCTGAAATGATTAAACAAATGGCATTTGTATCCCAAGTGAGCTTTTATGTGTGCGTTTTCTTTGTAATAGCATTAAATTGTTGTCCCTATCGAATTGAATTTTCAACTCTTTCCAATCATAGACAAGATCCAGAAGATTGCAAAAATAAGCCCAGAACAGGCATCTGGGGTCGAATCGTCACTTCCGTGAACGAGTTATACGTTCACGTAAGATGATTTTACACGTGAAACAAAAACAAACTCCGTCACGTAATGCTCGTTAACGGACGACGCGATTCGACCCCTGTTTTCGAGCGTTCTTTGACATTAACAAGCGCCTCCAATTCCAATGCAATGGCTATTCGGGGAACATTAAAAGACCGAATAGACAAATCTAAAGAAAATGTAGAAATTGAAAACTTCTCCTGACTTCCTAGTGTCAGAACTCTTCCCAGAGGGTCATACCAATGACCTAATGGAGCAGAAAACGGTTTAAATTGTTAGCGTTCCTAGATATGGTTCTATATAGCTCATCTCTATAAATACTATCGGATCGATCGGTCTTCCTCCCAGACTTGTAGTAGTGTTCAGTGTTATTGCATTCCCACAGCGGAATGGGTAGAACATCTGATGTCTCCTAAGGTACTAGGCTGATCTGTTCTGTTCTGATAGTATCACTTACTTATGCTGTTCTGTCCTTTTTCTGCTTTCTCTGATATTTCACCAAAAAATGCTATTGCCTTATGCGCCGAGATGTTGGACTCATTACTAAACAAACTCACACACACACCTGCTCTAGAAGTACTTTTTAGTTAATGGCTTCCGAAACTTAGCGCCTCCGCTCAACGACAACCACAAAAAGGATAAATATTTGCGCATGCTTGTGAATGACTATGAAAAATTACTCACTTGCCAAAACCAGACCACCTGAGGTACCTCTGCAGTACAGTGTTTTAGGCGAGTATTCTTCTTCCAATCATTTACATCTATACTACTTATGCCGCCGATAACCAATTCCAGTTCACGCTCGTCGAACGGTCGTAACAATTGACTTGGAATCAGTTCACAAAAACCTGCAACATGAGAAGTGTCAAAAAAGGAAATTCACCGCCAGCTCCTTTTTGTGACTTACCCTTTTGTAATGCAAGAAACTGTTGTTCGATGCCACGCATAAACCTGTAATTTACATACAATTTCACGTATTCCCTCTTGTTTTCCTCGGTTACTGGTATACTCGCACCAGACGGCTTCAGCTCATGAACTTTCAGCACACCAAAACTATTGTTTTCCACACTAAACGTGGACTCGATAATTCCGTCAATGTTGTTTTCACTACAAGGCAATTAGAAACAAATTAAAAAAATGCAAACATCTGCGCTTTAATATTGCCATATTACAGCATCCATGTGAGACTCCTGTGCAGCTCCGGATCAACACCTTCGATGTCGTTCAGGGTGATGGGCTTGTTCAGCAACTGCTTGTAGAAAGGTGTTGTGAAACCGCCATCCATACAGTGACCGTGGAAAACCGCAATTCCCAGAATACGCCCAACAAAGTGAAAGTATGACAAGTGATCGGGATTCACACCTGCGTGTTAAGGAATAGGGGATTTTAAATTTGCTGCCAGATGCTGGACCGCTGTGCTTACCTGAATCTGGATTTATTTGCAGAGTATAGTGATCGTCACGACTATACTGAAACAGTCCATATTGCGGATTAAGCATCTCCCTCGACAGCAGATAGAGCCATTCGCGGGCAACACCACCATAGTCGAGACCTTCTTCGCCCTTGAATTTCACCATAAGTCTTTTTCGCATGTCCTTCGGTCGCATTTTCATAATCAGTCTGTAGCTCTCCTCAAAAATTTCTGTGCGCGTTATCTCAAGTCGACAGTGACCCGATTGCGGCTGCAGAGCTTGCAGTTCGTTTCGTAAAGCTCGTAGTTTGCCCACTAAATCGCGCCGATATTTTGGAAGAAGATCTGCGCCTTCCAAAAGACCTTGTGGCAAATCAGGCACTGTATGGTGATGTTGATGCAATCTAAACGGTTCCGGAGCGGATGCTGGTAGGTTTCGATGGTTTGAACTCGATGTGGGGGCATTAGATGCATTTGCTGGTGTGTTTGGTGTACCATTCGAAGAGGCGTCCAGGGGACTATTGTTCGATGGTGGTGGTCCTTCTACTGAAACGAAAGAAGAGTCTTTGTAGTTGAAACGGAGCTCTGAAGTAGGGTTTCAGAAGCAGTCGACGAACATCGACTTGAACTTGAATGAAAGCGTTCACAAAATTTCAACGCTTTCGGACACTTTAACCGATTTACACGAATCAACACAGGCAGAAATTAAAACATGCTACTAGACAAAAAGGAAGACCACTCAAAGCCAAATCGAGCGTGCGAAAGGCGTGTGTGGTACAAGGGCAAAGTGCTGTGCGGAGTTTAAGCTGACATCAGACTTGATGGCTCCTGTGCAGGAAAAATAAACTGTGTCGTTTTTTCAGAGAGACACTCGGGAAAACGAAACGAAAACGATGAGTATCATCCAATCGTTACAGAAACTGAGTACTAGTAGTACCAGCGAGTAAAAGACAACGCCCGCTAAGGTCTGAAGTTTTACTTATGGTTACAGCTGTGCGACGTACAATTGCCTGCGGAATTATTTGAAAGAAGCCCTGTGAAAAATACCTTCGGTCCCAATTCACAGATGTTTCAACGAAACTTGACAACAGTGTCACTCATTCACCACATCGTTAAAATTCAATAAAATTACCTTGATTCCTCGTCGGAGTTTCAAACTGATTTGATGTTCGTCGGATCATTTGGAGTATGTGGCCGTTGAGTCGCGGATCTGTGAACTGCGTCGTGCGGTTGTTGTGATCGACAAAGTACACGCGCCCAGATGTAGTCTTCCGTTGTTCCCATCCGCTGGGCAGGGGCCCCAAGGCGTCTAGCGAGAAGTTTTGTGTGTCAAAGTCACGCGGAATTCTAGGGTCATGCCAAGTCGATACACCGGTCGGAATGTGATAGAAGTACACCTGACCCTGTTGAGTGGTGCGCATTTCATAGCCGGAAGGAAGATCCATAAAAGGTCGGGTGCTTATGTTATTACGCACGTGGGCACTTGGTCGAGTGCCCCGCGATCTTCGACGGCCCGACTCCTCTATGCTTCTGGCCGATCGGCGTACTCGTTGCAGGCCTCCACTCCCACTAACACTACCACTGCCGCCGCTGCCAGTTTCTTCGGTACCATTTGTTGGAGTGCTAACATTTATGTTGACCGCTGGCGGCGATCTGACCTCTTCAGCACTGGGCACCGCTTCATTGGTAATATCATTCGCAATCACAGAGGTATTCTTGTTCGAACTTTGAGCATTGCCATTTGTAGGTGGTGCGTCAATTTGCTGCTGTTGGTTCGTGCTGTTCGCGTTTATTGCTGTTTGCGTTTGGTTGGCGTTGCCATTTGCCAAGTTTTGCGAGTTTTGATTATTTCTTTGCGGGGAAGTCACGTTTGGCAAGATAATATGTCCGTGGATTGTGGACGTGGCAGAGTGCTTTTGCTTTTTTCCATTATGATTGTCGTTCTTTTCGGAACCTTCTTTCAGCGGGGAGAGCAACTGCACAATTACCTGTGAGCTTCTGGCCGTCGTCGGTGCTGATTCGTTGGCTGAACGAGATGTTGGTGTATTGCCAGTTGAATTTGAAGAGCTCGGCGTACAGGAGCTATTTGGCGATGCCAACTGGTTGAAAGTTAAGTCACTGCGCGGCGGACTGTCTGCAGGGTCTACGGAATTTGATTGGCTCTGAGAGTTGCTCTTGTTTGCTGCGAGTAGTTCGCCATTCGGTGTTTCCACATCAAAAAGTCGCGCAGGGCTGCAGTTTTCTTTGCCAACTGGACTGGTTATTGTTTCGCCGCAATATCGATGGCTGGACAATTGTGGTTGTTGGTCGTTCCCAAGTGCTGCACGGCTGTTCAGTGGGTTGTTACTCGTCGACGATGGGCCCGGCGACAGTATAACCTTGACGCTCTCTCCGTTGGAGTTGATGTGCTGATGATGGTGAGCATGGTGATGCGGTGTCTGCGGGTGGTTACCATTTACCTGTGCATTTGCTGAATTTGTTGGACGATCCCATTGTGTCGACCGTGTAGTGTGATTGACATAATAGACTCGGCCGTTTGGAGTGCGTCGCTCCTCCCAAGCCTCTGGAAGATTACTTTCGGATGAGTTATCATCCGATGGTCCGCGCACATCACCTCCTGGACCGACGATCGCAAGGGGATTGCCTCCGCATGGACCGTCCTTCGAAAGAAGAGCAATAATGATTTGACCACGCACCAGGTCATCGTCATCTGGTGATTGTTTACATAAATCCAAACGTTGGACTGCAAAATGAGAAGAACAATAAAATTATTAACGAAACCAATGCGCAGTGGGTGGCAAAATTTACACTTACATCCAGCTCCTTTGAGATTTTGTATTATCGGTGCAGGTATTCGGACACATCCCAGAAAACCGCCACCTTTTCGAATCTTACGATCGTTCCATACGCTAATTGTAATCACATCCCCTCGGCCGAGGAATAAATCGTAATGTGCATTCCATTTTGGATCCAGCGAGGATTTACTTATATCGGTTGTGTAATCCTGACTTGTGCCATCAACGGTAACTCTAGCAAATGGATCGGGTAGTCCTAGAAGATAGTATACAATTTATTATGCATCTTGTACACAGTAAAACTGACAGTTTTAGTTTTACGATAAGTGATTTGAAGAGGGTGCCGCCGCAGCAAGGACCAAGATCAGCACTTCCTAAGGGCGAACGATATAAGAAGATCTTGCGCTTGCTGCGCAAATTAAATTGATTGTAAAATCGTTGAGAGGATTTGCAATAGGCCCCAGCAAGCAATTGAAACGCCACAATGACTCTCGAAACACAAACACGATAGACGTGAATTTTTTGAATTGGGTGAATCGGGAAGTTTTTATAAGCTGTCTTTATGGCATTGAAAACCGGAGTTAACTTGTTCAATAATAAAGTCACTTTACGAAAAGAGTACGTATGTCCTAGTCTAGATTCAAAGGAGGGAATAAAACCTGTGGAAAGATGTGCATGACTGTATGATGAGGAGAAGCGTCAATTGTCTATTTTGCGGACACCATCACCGGGGTGGTTGTGTCAAAACAATATAAGATAATGGACTGCCGTGCAACTAGACAGTTGCAAATATACGCATGTGGCTAGCTGAGTTCGATTTGAAGCTGGGCATCCGTAAAATGAAAGGACCATTTAAGTTTCACGTCAAATCGTATGTAAGAGTTTATGACATAGAAAAAGTAGCCCATAAGGTATTTAAATAGAACTTAAATCGCTGTGAGTTGTATTAGCAAAGGGCCTCAGCCTAATAGAAACAGCAAACTTTCAAAAACACTTTGTGCACTTTCAAGGCAGAAACAGAACAAAAGACATCTTCTTTTCTGAGCTAAGAGTTCAATACTCAATAACGCTGCAGAAAAATTGACAAGGAAATTAAATTAATTAAAAGGCTGGTGGTATTTTCAGAAATAAAAGCAAGCAAGTCGGCAAAAACCGGGTAGACGACAAATAAACTAAACAAGTAAACCCATGGTTTTAAAACAGTGATCGATGCATGGTTTAAACAAAATCAAAGTGATTTTCTATCTGATTCAGTGTTTTGACTGTTTAAGAGAATTTTTATTTGAACGCAGGAATGTGCTGTTACCAAAGCAAAACCGTTTCTAAAAAGGCAGAACTTTTGTTTTCCCATAGGCTTGTGAAATGTATTATAACAACGAATTTGGTTAGGTTAGGTTAGGCGCGATCCTCTAGAGTAGAATATGTGGCGACTAACAAAACTGTCACCTGGATTAGGAGTTCTAGTTCTCACATGCACCCAAGGATGGAGATATATACGCGATCTCTACGTGCACTAAAAATCAACTTCACAGGATCAAACAGCGCTTGGAGAAAAGACTATAGCCATACGGTTGTCAATTTGCAACCGGTGCTCTTTGGCGGAAGTGGTTGTAAAGTTATCAAAATTTAAGAAATTTTATAAATAGTCTTATCTGCGCAAACTACATATCGCGTATACGACCATGAGAGTGCAAACCCCTAAAACCTCTATCAGTAAAGTGTAAGGCTACAATGTTCAACCAGAGACGGCTGACAGTTTCAATAACTTTTCTCTCTTTATCGCCATTAACGAATTAGTCCATCGTGGCGGTATCAAAAAACAGATGTCATAAACCAGTACTTTTCGAATAAATTGCTGATTGCTTGAATGTGAATAAGAATAACTTTGGAGTACAAACGAACTTTGACTTTTTATTCCACTCTCTTTAGAGTTAAGAAGGCCACTGTGACACTTTTCTCTTGCAAAAAGACTATAGGGAATGGGGTTTACAGCCTCGTATCAGCCACTGGCAATATGTCTCGGTCATAAGACCAAAACTCACGTACGGTGTGGTTGACTGGTGGACTGCTTTTCACAAAGCGATTAATCGTAATAAACTAAGTAAAGTCCAAGGAACAACTTGCTTGTGCATCGGCGGAACTCTTCGAAACACCCCCTTCGCTGCACTTGACATCCTGTTTCATCTGACACCTATTGACATCTTCAACAGGCAAACGGCAGCTTCTGCAGCCGTACGCCTCAAAGCTACTTCACAATGGACCAGCAAAACAACTGGCCATGCCGCTATCTTTAACACCATTAGGAACCTTCCAGAAAAAATCGACTACCCCACACCAGAACTACGATTTAATAGAAACTTCCAGGTCTCCATACCTACTAGATTATTCTGGGAGGACGAAGCATTCCTGGATGATGAATCAATCCATTTCTTCACAGATGGTTCCAAAACTGTGGACGGTGTTGGTGGTGGTGTCTTCTTTGACAGTCTAAATCTTGGTCTCTCCTTCCGTCTTCCTGATCACTGTAGCGTTTTTCAGGCGGAAATAATGGCGATAAAAGAAGTCTTATCTTGGCTAAGGGAAAACGTGATATCAGCTAAAGATATCCTCTGATAGTCAAGCTGCTATCATCATGGAATCAGTCTCCACAAACTCTACAACAGCCCAAGACTGTCGTTCGTCTCTCAGCGAGATGGCGGAGCAGTTCAATATGAACTGATGAACTCGCCAAACACGAAACTACACTACCTCTGCTTCCAATTAAGGATTCCTTAGATATTCCAATCGCAACTTGCAATCTCAAAATAAATCTGGACGCTATCGAAAGAACAAATCTTAGGTGGACAACCGGCTCGACATTTCTAGCGACAAAACAGATCTGGCCAAAGCTAGATCTAAAATGTTCTAGGCATTTGATCTCTCTCGATAGGAAGCACATCAGTGCTACAATAGGTGTCATCACGGGACACGGTCTTACCGGCAGTCATGCAAAAAGGCTTGGCGTGTTCTCTAACGATTTTTTGACGAGGAGGAGGAGGAAAATATTCTCCATCTTCTCTGTTCTTGTCCGGCTCTCTCACAAAGACGAAAACTCCAATTGGGAGCGTTCTACTTTAGATCTAAAAAACACAGCCATTCAAAATCTCCTACGCTTCATCAGAAACTTCAACTGGTTCAATGAGTAGGAAGAATAAATATAGATTCATGTGGTATCACGACAGCCACTTCAACCTAACCTAACATACAACTCTCTTTGACGTTTCTAAGCGCTTGCGCTTAATGTCGTTATCCATTGGGCAAAAAGAAGCGTCCGGGGGAATAGGCAAAAAATACCCTTCTGGAGATTCTGAGAAGAGACTTTCGCTTCTCGATTTGAAATCAGAAACAAAATCCACTAAAGAAGCACTTAGCACTCACACAAATGTAATTTATGCATTTTATACAAGTCAGTTGACATCACTCGCGGATTATTTTTTGTCATTTCACCAATACTTTTGTGGATTTAATCAGAAGCAGTTTTTTTCTTCCATTGGATAACAGAACGAGTGGATCCCCGAGTGAAACCAATGGAAAACGACACAAGTTTGAACATTCCCCTGCGTAAACATTCGTTTTGGACTTAACTGGATTAGAATGTTTTTCACAGTCTAGATAGACGTAGTCAAAACTGTTCTACGTAAATCCAATAATTAGCCACATCAATTAAAGATACTGGCCTGGTATTTGCAGTTTTTAGTCATCAATAGAGATAGCACACTTTGTAAACAGTATACCTAGTTTCCCTATAAACTTTGCATTCCGTTGAGACGAGTTGCTTCGATGTTATTTCGCCAAAAACTAACGGACTGTCTCTTAAGGAATCAGGCGATTTCGGTCAAGCAAAATTGGCCCATGCTCTGGCCCGACCTCTGAATTTAAAATTCCGAATGTGCACCTGTCCAAACTATGTAGCTGGGATTTAACTCCTATTCGATATGATTGCCTTATTCGTTTAGTTACGTGCTTTGTGGAAGCTCAACAATCATGACAATCGCAGGTGATTGTCACGTACTGGAAAGTACCTTGTGTAGGTGCACTCTTTCTACATTCAACAGACCTAACGAACTAGTAAATTTCGTTATTTACGTTCACCATATTTTTCTGGCCAACAAATCAGTTTGACAATGACCTTCCAAGTGCTTTTATCTGCACTAAAATGAGTTAATATGTTTGACCTTTAAGTGGCCTGATTCAATTTTATATTATTGGCCTTCGGAATAGTGTTGCACCAAACTAACCAACCAAACAGAATTGCTTATGGCTTCAATTACAAAATTAAACACTTTTTTCTTCTAAGACTAGTTTTTATTTTGAATTTGCTGCAAGACTATTTCTCAATTATTAATCACTTTCATACCAAACCCTCCTATACACATGCTGGCCTAAGTCACTGCTTTGAAGTTGTTAGGGCTGCTGTCAAATTAGATACCTTATTCAGTAGTCAAGGAAGGCCCCCCTCAAACTACCACGGATGAAATTTACCAGAATTATATTTTATTTTTTTCTGTACTTACGAAATAAATCTTTCCGAGCCAAGTTTCTCGCACACAAAACTAGAAAGACAATAAAAAAACAAAAAGGTGAATTCAATTGAAAAATCTACACATTGCAACACTTATTGCTAAAGTTTCTCTAGCACGCACAATATAGATACGTATTATAGGAGTACTTTACTTACTTGTTATCCGAATTTTGTGTGTCCCATTTTTCCGCGGATTATCTAATTTATTCATAACTAAGAAATCGAGATATTTTTTTCGTGTGCAAATTGTGCAGAGCGGAAACTGATAAAACACATTAAAGCCCTAGAAATTCTTTGCCAGACATTTATAATTATCGCACTTCGCACTTCACTTCACTGCAAAAATTGCATTTAATGTATATTATCTAAAAAGATTATAATATTTTTAACATTAGGCTCTAGCGTAAGCTTCATTTAATTTTATATGAACCACGCGCGACCACATAATTCCCGAACGGATATTATTTATATATATTTTATTTCTGTGTATGTTGCAGGTAACCCCTCTAAAATCACAGATATCGAAATTTACAAAATTCTTTAATTTTCTTAAGCGTATGCCTGTTGTGGGCGTTCGTTTTGAGTAATTGCACGAATAAAAATTGATATGCTTTTTTAACAGAAAGTTATTGAATATTTATTTGTAAAATTGATCCGAATAAGTTTACATTTTTAATTCTTTTCACGAACATCATGGCTTATTAACAAAGAAGATATACACTTTAGAAGTAATGCCCATCCCAGAGATAACGAAAATTAGATTGGAAAATATGTCATTGTCGGCATTTGTTTTTTGTTTTTGATAGTGTTAAGTCATAGACAGAACGACTAGCTGTGCATTTTCATTAAAGCTATGTATGAAAGAGAGGGATAGACGATTGAATTGAGGAATATAATACTTTCATAGGTCGCATGATTTTCATGCTTGTGTTGTGTAGAAATAGTGGGCGCGTTCAATACATATAATTCGCTTCTTCCAGTGGGAAAATGCGCTAAGCCGAAATTCGATAAAATTCTTTCAAAATAATTGCTCCAATAAAAATGCGCCAACAACATATTGCGGCTATTAGAATGTGTCTGTGAGAAGGTTATACGGACGAAGTTTATGTCTGATTTTCTATTGAATTGGCATCGATTTATCACGTAACGATAAACATTTGAAAAACAAAAGACGCGTTCCAAAAACCAAGTTGTCTTAAGTCGACTAGACTGGAGGCCGGAGGGATTAGATATAAGAGAGAGAGAGAGTTCCTAAGAGATAGACGTGTTTACAAAGTTCCGAGTGATTTAATATTCTAATTATTTAACTAATTTGTTTTTTATAAGCAAAATCTGCTAAGCGTTAGTTTTGAAAAAAGGTGTACTTAATTCTTGACTAGACTTATCGACTGCCCCTCAAAAAATGTCAACCAAAAAAAAAAGTTCAGGTGACATCTAGGCCAATCAAAACTGAGGCACATCAAGTCAGCTAGCTGTCAAACTTATGCGAGAAACAGATTAACACAGCAACAGCAACTTTTACAGAACCTTTAGAACCAATGTAATTTAATTACTTTGAACACATTAGCACAGCAACATCGACAGCGAAACCAACCTTAGAGCCAATCCTAAATTCGCTGTTGCTGTTGCTGTCGCTGTGTTAATCTGTTAGCGAGAAACAGATTAAAACAGCGAAAGCAACAGCAACAGCGAATTTTTGACAGCTTTAACTTTGACTTCGCTGTCGATGTTGCTGAGATAGTTGACTTTCCAGTGGATAGCGGCTGCCTAAAAGCTGTGTTCCAAAAAAATTCATGAAGGCACGCATCCATACTCATTTCTTTTGTAGCTTATGTGAGTTCATGAATTGGACTTTCCACCGGAGGATAACTGCGAGTTTAAGAAAAATTTCCGTAAATAATTCATACGTGATTTATCATACAAAAGTTAATCTCATGAAAAGGAGATTAGAAATAAATCTCTGCAACCAGGTTTGCATGTACAGTCCGGACTGTGAACACATTTTCCGGAGCTCGAGATGCCAAAAATAGCAATGCAAACAGAGCTGCATTTGACAGAAATGACAAATAAGACGTCAAAAATGGAAAAATGAGGGCGTTCAAGTATCTAGTTTAGTAAGTCTGACAGCTGCCTGACTAGATCTATCTCGGTTGTGATTGGTTTAAATCGGTCACGTGGGCACCTGTGACATTTGACGTTTATGGAGGGGTAGCCGACGAATCTAGTCAAGAAATTCGTGACTGAGTACTAAGTTGACAGTTCGGGTATGTGGCTGACGTAGAAAAAGTGACGTCCCGACCAATCTAGTTTTTGCGTTCAGGTTACATCGTATCCAGACCAATCTAGTCGACTAAGATAACTAGATTCTTGAATGCGGCCAATGTCTCTCTTTCTCTCTCTCCTGAATCGTCATCTCTCTCTCTCTCTCTCTCTCGAATGAACAGAGTCAGAGAAAATACGTCAAGTTAATCTTCTTTTATTTGGTGGAGCACTTCAGGATTAATTTTAAATCTCTTGTACTTAATCTCGGGATTTATATCCGGTGGAAACGTAGCAAAATGCAAGAATAAGGTATTCTCTAATGTGTATATCCCTATTTATTTCATTTTAATCAAAACCTCCATAACAGCCAAACAAATTTAATACGAAATACAAAACAATTGTCAATTGTCCATTGGGACAGAAAAAAACACTTTTTTCAGATATAGAGCACTTTTTCTGCTCTCGAAATCAGCTGGCTGTCAGATTTCATGTTCCATTGGCCGCAAAAAAAATCAGTTTTGAGAGTCAGAGCAATTTTGCGAATCTCAATATCCGAGCGAGATTCACACCCATTTGCTTTAGTGCAAATCTAGA
Source organism: Cheilosia urbana (assembly GCA_946477585.1). Classification (NCBI taxonomy): domain Eukaryota; kingdom Metazoa; phylum Arthropoda; class Insecta; order Diptera; family Syrphidae; genus Cheilosia; species Cheilosia urbana. The sequence goes on from OX297854.1 coordinate 143,970,887, forward strand.
CCAAAACATTTATCAGTTGTCAAACGTTAAAGTGTGTTTACTTACGTTTTTAGACGAGAATTCTATGAAAAATAGAGAAAAAATTACATTTGGCCGCTGCAATAGATATTAGCATAAATTGAATGGATTCTTATAAACACAAATTACAATTTAAGAACAGATGACTTTTAAAACACGCACCACTACAGGTGCAAAGGAAGAAAAATCTCGTTTTATGTTCCATTGGGCACGAAAAATCCTGAAAATCCCAAATGAAAACGACATAAATGTTCGATTGGCTTAAAACCGCATTTACACTATCACGCACGCGCATTTTTGCACGAGACGGGACAGAGAGATCCGTTTGTCCGCAGTCAATGCTAATAAAGGCGAAGGAATGAGATCACAAATCAGACGCCTAAGGTGTCATGGATGTTCTACCCATAATTATAGATACGTAAAGCGGAAGTTCCGGCGACCAACATTTCTGCAATCACATGAAAACATTTCTATTTCCGATTTAAAATATGTGAAATGAGAGTGTTAATTGGTTTCAGTAAATTAAACCAACAATTCATCAATCATTTATACGAAATTAATAAATAAATGTACCTTCATCCCTTCCGGAAGCCATTTTGTTTTATAGGAAAACGAAATTTCGTAAGCCATCGCTATAAAAATACCAACATGCTTAGCTTTCCCATAATTCCTACCACGCAAACAAGATGGCCGACCAAAAAACGTATCACGTTTTTTTGCGTGTTAGGTAATGCTGTCCCTTTCAGTCAGACGGCTGTTTAGTATTGGGCATCCCTTTAATTTTCCGTGATAGGAATGTGTGACCGTGTAAATGCCCCATAATTCTAGAACCACACTCACTCTCTAGCTAATTCTAGAACCAGGCGGAATAAGTGGAATATACTAGAATATTCTAATAGGTGGCAGAGCGGATATAAACGGGCAGTACAAGAAATCGTAGATAGGTATTCGTACAAAATTTCAAACTCGAGATGTTAATCAATTCTGACATTACGATCAGAGACAATACTATGATGTATGATTTGTTTATGATTACGATGATAGACGAACTAAAAAAGATGGTCGCAAAATGTTGTCCGTCCGTCTGTCTGTCTGTCCGTCCTTCCACAGGCCTACAGCGTAAACGGATTTCGTTCAAACTTCGGATTTGGAATTTGTGGACTTACATAAACAGCTAGTTTATAATTTTGTTTCTGGGTACTTTGTGGCACTTCCGTTGCAGCAAGTTAAATTACGCATTTAACTCTCCAAGACATATTTAATTCTATTAAATTTTCCAGGAAAACAAAACAAAACAACCTATAAATTTGCAATAACATTTTTTCGTCAAGGAATACTTATTAATTGAACCTTTTTCCCAAAAAAAGTAACAAGATGATCTCAGTACATACTACCTGCAGCAGCAATCCCTATTCCCTAAAAGATGAAATAATTAGTTGAAAACGTAGGTACGACTTTTTATTAATTCCACATAATTTAGATTTTTGTTCTGCTAACTTTATTAGTTAATGTCTTGCAAAAGGCGATACATTTTTTCAACGTTTAACAAAAGAAAACAGCTATTAACAATTAAGAACAAACAGTAGTTATTGATGAATAAGGATACGCTGTCGTGTGTGGCTTTTTTCTAATGGGTAGGTAATGAGCAGTGTGAGTGAGCTATGTTGCATACTGTCTGCCCATGTTGGTCAAAATAGTCTCTTACATTCTGTTTTCCCGCGTGGATTACAAAGTATAGCATTTGTGTGTCCTCGCTAGTATTTCCATCAACGTTAGCTGTTGTTATGAACTTATTGCCATGCAGACAGCAGCTATTAAGTTAGCATTTGGAATATAGACGATGAGGATCACTAAGTCATAACTAGATACATGCGCACTTCGTAACCATACATGCATTTCGAGACTGGAAGTACACAAGTGAAAATAAATGAAAATAAACGGAAAACATGTTCAAATTTAATTCGCTACTAGGGCTTTGCATAAATAACATTTTGTATGATTCTGGTAAACAGATTTTAATACTTTGAAGCTATAAATGTAATCTGTACTAAGCTCATGGGCATTTGCATTTTTAAACTCTTAAAACTAACATGTAATAAATACTCAACAAACTTACTATATAATTCGATTCACATTGAGTTTATTTATTACTCGGCCGCGCTGATGGTGGCGGTGGACCTGCATTTCGGCTTGGAATTGGAGGTGGTGGTCCTCCACGGCTCGGTAACGGCGGCAATGCCCGCATCGTTTTCTTTGGACTCATGTCGTGACTGGGCGGTGTCGTGGCTGATGGCGGAAACGGCTCCATGTCTTTGAAGCTTTCTGGACACACTGGCGGCGTGAAATGTGGCATTGGAACAGAGTATTCCGCATCATCCTTGATTTCTTCGTAGATTTCATTCGGATCGTCGACATCATCTGGTTTTGGAGGCTGTTGAGTAGGTGAAGTCTTACTCTCCTGCTGAAGAGGTGCAAGTGGAGGAGGTGGTGGATGGCTGGGAGACTGCTTAGTTAAGCCAATATCACGGGAATCGTCAGTTACAGGCGTCGAAAAGACGGGCTTGGCCGGACGAAGCGGCTGCAGCGGTGGCACCACAGTATGTTGCTGCAGCATTTGCGGGCTTATACTGATCACACCAGCATGGGGCAAATGGTGCGGCGAATTTTTTGGTGAATTTTTCGGAGACAAGGGCAAGGGAGGCCGATTGGGTGGCCGCGCGGGCAACTGTTTTGGTCGCTGCGGTATCTCAGGGATGAAGTTAGCTTCAATTTGCTCGATCACTGGATTCGCACAGAGAGGTATTGTATTTGAAGTGCATAGAGCAATCTCTTCGTCTACTAGGTGAATCCAGTTAGCTGATTTTAGTTCGAAATTCAGGTCCAAATTGCATATGGTAGCGCTTCTTTGAGCGACTGCATTAAGGGCAGCCTCGCCTTCTCGGAATGTCACCCACATTGTGTCCTCGACGTAGCGCACTAAGGTAACTTCGCCTATTTTTGATAAATACTGAATTAATATGTTCATAACGTTCTCGTCGTAGATTGTCGGCTCATCCTCGAGCGCCTCTTTGTTTGTCGGATTGACATGGATAATGATTGTAGAGTCCGGTGGACCCAGGTCCGTAATTACCTGCTGAAACACCTGCTTTCTTCTCGGTGCATCGATTATGACAACTTCCGAGTCAATTACAGCCATCACTGGTCGATGATCACTTTGCTTTAGCTCAGTGCGACCATAGTACACGAGCTTGCCCGGATTCCAATCGGGGCTAAGATCAGACTCTGCTAACGCCTTTCTCCGACGCCAGAGGACTCGATCAGTCCAAGCAGGAGCTCGCATTTTTTCGCTTGTATCGTACTCATCACTGAACATATCGTATTTGTAGGTTGGGTCGAAGCGGACCTCTCCCTCTAAGAAGTCGTTAAATACATTTCCCGCCTCTTGTTCTTTTCGCAACTGATCGTTCTCCAGCACCAGATCCAAGTCTCCATTTTTAATCGCCTCCTTCAGCTCATCCTTGTCCATGTCTATGCGATAGTTGAAGTCACCGCACCAAAACACGTAGTCATGCGACTTAAGGGTTCGGCCCATGGGAAAGGCCAACTTGCGAGTAACCTCAGCATAGTCTGCATTGCGTTCGTTCACTTGAGACTGACCAGCAGCAAAGTGGGCACACACAAAGCATATAGATGTGCCATGCAGCACAAAGCGAATAGCACAAGCGCCCTTATTGCCAGTTGCTCCTCCGAGGCCAGTTTTCACACAATCAATGGCCAGGTCGCGTATGTAAGGTGCTTGCTCGGGGCGAATAAAAATGTACAAACAGACGCCAACCAACTGTTGGTAGGTAAGCAGAACGTAGCTATTGTCACGGGAAATTGACTTTTGCAGCTCCTCTGCCCACATCTTGGCATTGTCTGAACTGGCCGCTACGATGTTGCTAGCATTCAAATCGACTATTTCCTGGAAACCTATAGCATAGATGTCCACGGGTTGCGCAGCAACTTCTGGAGGATTCACAACATTAACCAGGTCACTCGGATCAGCCTGGATATACGAGTCCAGCAGCCACTCTCTTAGCACATTTTTCATGTCCACAGTGCGAAAATGTTTGCCTCCGTTCACGTTGTATGTGCCGACAGCTACGCGCACCGTTTTCGGACTAACATACTCGTTATACCGCTTGCACATCTCTCTCAAGACAGTTGTCGGGGCGTGCAGCATATTCGAGGGCAGCAGTATTCTAGCTCGATCAGCCAACTCCGAGCTGAGTGTTGATCCTAAAAGGAGCACGTCAATCGCCTCTTGTTTCGAATTGTCCAATAAATTATTTTGGATTGTTCGTGCAGCCGAGCGAGCTCCATCAATCAGCTTCGATCCGCCTTGTATAGCGCCGGTTCCAGCATAGATCTTGCTCACTTCGTTGCCATTGTTCACCCACATCTGGCGGAAGATCTCCTCGAAGCGTGATAAATTTTGCTTCTTTTCGCCGAGCTTCATCATTTCAATTTGGGCGTTTAACATCTCCAAGCCCAAAAATGTCTGCACACAGTTGGTTCGATCCAGGCAATCCAGACAGTTTGTTCGGATAACTCCAATCTGCTCGCGAACAACACCAGAATTACAAGCATAAAGCAGACCAAAGTTCACTCCGTACGAGTCAATGCGAGCCTTCAACTTCGACAAAGCCGAGAAGTTACTGCCACGACATTCCTGATGGTAATCGAAGATTATATGGGGAACCTCTTTGTGAACCGACATATTATGATGCCGCTGGAACTCGTTGCTGAGCATTGCTTCGCCTTCTTTGGTGCCAATCTGGCTAGTACCCAGGAGATTGACAATCATCTGCAAACCATACCTGTCCTTCATGATCTGCATGTGTCGATCAAAAGCTGATGCGGACGCCTCAAAACCGCGCGACAATTTTACCTTATGAGAGCCAACTTGCACTCCTGGTTGCTCCCAGAAGAGTGGTACCGAACCTCTTGTCTGGACGTAGCTCGTAACATCGTTGTCCACATAAATCACTTGTTCGGTTTCCACGAAATTTGCAACATGGCCTTCGTCGTTGGTGCCGCGTGTATTGAATCGTGTACCAGCACGTTCGCAGCTCAAACGAGATATGATCGCAGCCTTTGCCTGCTTCGCCCCAATATACACAGTGCGAATTTCCACAGAGCCGCACATGATTTTAAGCAACCAAGCCGAACAATCGATTCCATAGCGCAGCATATGGATGTGCAGCATGCGATTCCAAAAGAATCGGTTATCGGTGTCACTGGTATGCTGTCGCCTTTGAGCGCACAAGGTTATATCGAATTTCGTACTGCCACTAGGCTGTTTGCTGGCAGCCTGGGAATGTGAAAAATAGAATACACCCGAATTGAGCAGCTTGCGCACTTCGCTAATCTTGTCCTCGTTGGGTACTTGGGTTTGCAGTGAAACAAATTGCGTTTGCGTGATGCGGAACACCTCAACATCGCCAATTTTACCAGACGATACACAGCCAGTTAAGAGCACCAAAAAGAGGACAGTGCTTTCACCGGCGTTCAACTGAAGAACACCCAAGCAACCGTACGCATCGCACACTTTTGTATATTGCTTGCGAACCACTTCACATTCCTGGGAAGTCAGCTGGGCCACAGCATGCGATTCAAAGAGAATGCTGTCCGGTTTGTTACGGTGCTCCAGCAACACGCTGTGGGGAGTGGCCGGAATCGACTTCTCCCAGACTCGAAACACTTTTGACATAGCCATTGTGCTGTTGTTGTTGTTAGTTATGCTATGGGTGCTAACGCTGGTTTAAACGCGTTGTTCTCTGAGATGCATGCGATCCACTTCTCCCTTTATATTGTTAATGTTTCATCTGAAAATGAAATTAAAAATGTATATATTTTAAAAATGCTTGCCATCCAAAGAGGAACATTTACAAAAGCGTCAGATTGGCAATCCTATTTCGTAAAATGTTATTCAGTAGTAGTGTCGTTGCAGTTCATTTTTTGTTTGTTATGTTTATACAGCTCATCTAAGAACGAACCAATGCCAACTCAAGTTGTGACCTTAAATCACTGCCGAGACGATTAGGTAATAATAAAAAAGAGACGAATAGGCCAAGAAGACCAGAGAGAACGACAATTGACAAATAAACACCTCGTAGCAAAAACAACACACAGAGGTTGGTCTTCCCCTCCGTTCTAATCACCAGTTGTCGGGACTGTACTCGTCGCTCAGTTGGCCCAAGTGGTATGCACTTGGTCAATTGGAGAAAAAATCGAAATGCAAGTTCATTTCCTGACAGAAATGTCTTCCCAAGTGGAATTATATTCGGAGAATTGACTGTCAGAATTCAAAACTATTCAAACAATCACCTCAAAGGAGTCTGATGATGGATTAGTGGTGTATTTCGAAATAGCTATCATTCCTATCAAAGTGATTGTGTCTACGCGTTGTTGTTAAGAGTTTTTCCTTCGGAAAACAACATTTCATAAACTGAAATTCGACATAGTTTCCCAACAGAAATTTTCAGGGTAACTCCCAAACAACCGAGAATCGTTGTTACTCCTCGCTTCCCCCACTCAATAATAATTGTGGTTGATGATTCAGCGCAACAGGACCCGCCTCTTCTATTGCAGGCATTCGAGTGCGTGAGTTTCATTCTCGATACGAGTTGGACTGACCCTGACCTTCAATTTTATGACAATTTTAGAAGCTTTTCCCGTATACTTATACTCTAGGAGTAAACATTTTGGGACTGCGCCTCACGTCTTAAAAATTGTATTGGCTTTAATGTTTGTAAGACATTTATTCGTAATGATAAATTTTCAAACAGTATTATTTTCCAATGCCCAGATATGCACGCGTTACTGATACGCCATCTATTGACAATAAATATTCTTTTTTCATTTTATGAAACAAGTACATTTATTCAGAATGCATTTTTATTTTCAGGTAAAGTTAAAGTGGACCATGTTTCGGCGATATTATGAGGAACGTGCCATGTCTGGTGAGTTCATCAGCCCCACAGTTCATTGGAAAGTCTATATACCTAGCCATATGTAACAGGTGATTCACAATGGACCTTATAGGTTTCCAAGTGTGGATGAGTTTTCATTTCATCAGATATCCCTTTCTAAACTTACCTAACCCAGTCATAGGTATAACCTTATCGAGATAAGCAAGAAGTATTCGAGAGTATTGCTAAATGGAGTAAGAACTAAGACTGGATAGCGGTGGCTCCCTTTTGGCGTTTAGCAATATATGAGCGGCTTCATTATTTATTCTAACCTAAGAGCTACCATGCTATTACGAAGTACAATTGTCCAACTTCTACAAAATGCATGGTAAGTAACCGTTACATTTTTCATATATGGATGAATTTTTCAACTTAACCTAAACACGAAGAACAACTCCAAAAATGAAAATGTAACAAAAGTTATCATACACTTCGTAATAAATCAGCATTTTATCTGATTACCCCACAAAATCACTTTGTGAGACTAAATCTCGATGTATTAACGGATAGGGGGAATTTTATATGGTTGGTTTTTCTGAAAGCATCAGCGTTTAGAATCAGATAAGGTAAAGTGGCTATTATAACATTAAGTGCAACTGTAAGCATGCACACTGTTAGCTGAAATTATTTTAATAGCTGGTTTATTCGCAACCCATCTGCTTGAGTAGAACTAGTAGTAGGTAGTGCCTAATATGTAACTCGAATTATCATTTGCACTTGCATTTGCATTCCTGATTAGGGGCGGTACTACTACAAGTTGATATCTTTACAGTAGGTACGCAATATTAATGTTAATAGGTAATCACTTTAGGGCCGTTTTATTCACTCGAAGTTGAACACAACTTGGGGATTTTTTTATATATAACACTCCCCAAGTTGTGTTCAACTTCGAGTGAATAAAAGGCCCTTAATTATGAAATACTGTGTGCCTATTTATGTTGGATTGAATGTCGGGTTCTACACTGTTATATCTTATATAACAACTTTGTTTACATGGAGTTTGTATTTAGGTTTTGGAGGAATTCCAATTGCAGTTGCAGCATGCACGTTCTTAACTGCAATTCGCTCGTTCGTATATCAGTTTTTGCATCTTACAAACACAGCTTGACTAAACAAGTTGATAATTGATTTGAAGAATTATAGATTTTTCCGTTTGGAACAAACACGTAGCAATCACGTTTGGAAAAAATGTGACTAAATATTCGATATAATGACACAAAATCCTTAATCCTCAAATTTTCATTTGAATCCAGAAATTACTTGCATTTTTGAAAATTAAATGTTCCGTTAACATCGCAATTTTTACAACAAATAGCTCATGGGCCCACTACCACCCAACTGGAACCAGAGTTAGTATATGTTGATTACAAAAATGATCGCAGTACTCTAAATTAAAATAACATCACACTATGGCCAGCATTATTGAAATGAAAATTTTGTAAAAATATCATCATACATTATAATAATATCCTATTTCAAGATTTTCAATTTGAGGCCTATGAAAAATCAATACGGCACAGTACACAATTTTCATGCATAATGTAGATATCGTTGAACATTGATGAAATAAAAGAAAATAATATTCAATATTTCAATAGATTTATCACAATTTTTAGGATGACAACTTATTATACTTTAAGAATATTTATTTGTTTGCCTTTGAATATAAGAAAACTTACTCGAAAAACTTTATTTCAAATAACAAGTCTTTACCAATGAACTATAGCAACTTTCTGAGAGACACAAGAAGAAGTAATACATAAAATCAAATGTCAAAAATTTGTTTGGAAATGGAAGGGGACTTTGTTCGATTTATTTTTTGTTTTTTTTTTTTTCGCTTCAATTTCTCGTTCAGGCGTTAAGGCTAGAGATTTTTGATTCGCTTATGAGGTATTCGATTGGGATTCTTTATGTGGTAATCGATTGGGCGCTCTCAGAGCACTTTTTCTGCTCTCAGAGCAATTTTTATGTTCGTTTGGTACAAAAAAAAGCAATATTTTTCAGATTTCAGAGCACTTTTGCGAATCTAGATATTTTCTCAGATTTACCAATTCAAGTGCGTTTGAGTTTGACAACTGGTGGAGTTTTGTTTAGATTTTCGTGAATTTTTTCTATAGTGAAGAAAGACATTGATCGGGTGAATCTATTTTTGTAAATTATTTATGTATTAATATTTAGAAATCAATTGGGACACAAGGTTCGAGTGCCTTAATTTAAAATTTAACCAGTGAATGGAAAACGCTTTGAAAGGTGTTGAAGGCTACACATATTCGAATCGCACGAATATTATCACAAAAATGTTCGATTAGCAATACGAAATCTGAAATCTGAGAGCGAATCTGAAGAAGCCCAATCGAGTAACTACCACATTAGACTTAAGCTAAGATTAGACTGTATGCCAATTATGCATATGAATGCCAACAGGCCAAGTGTGTAATCATATGTGGCATTTCGGTCATTAAAGCATATGAGATATGCCCATTAGATTGTATGACCATATTTTGACAGGAGAACTGTCAGAAAAAATCATTTTGTGACCACTTGGCATACCGTGTAATCTTACCTTTACACATACCTACTTTCACTAATCCCAATGTTCATCACACACAGCAAGCGGTTACGAATTTTCCGTCGTTGGAAGGGTTGGTCTTCTAGATGAATTATTCATCTTACGCGTGTTGGAGAGAGTTTTTATGTTAAATTATTTCGAAAAGTGTTATTATAAATGTTTGTGTAAATCAATCGAAATGGATTTCCAACAAGTGAAAACGTTTTTTTTTCTTGCGGCCAACTAATACACACACAATAAAATTCGGATTTCATGTTCGATTTGGCAGCGTAAATCTAGAAATCTCATGTCAAAACGACATTAAGCAAGTTCATATTTTTATAACGATGGCTTACGAAATTTGTCTTTCCTATAAAATAAATGGCTTCGGAAAGTGATGAACCGGCAATTATTTATTTATTTCGTATATCTGATTGGTTGACATTAGGTAGGTACTGATACTAATTACCAGAGACAATACTGATGTCGTTTTCCATTGGTTTCACTCGGGGATCGACTCAATCTGAAATCCAATGGAACAAGAAAACTGCTTCTGATTGAATCCACAAAAGTATTGGTGAAATGCCAATAAATAATCTACGGCAGTTGTCATCTGACTTGTGTAAAATACATAAATTGCACTTGTGTGAGTGCTTCTTGAGTGGATTCTGACTTCAAATCCAGAAGCGAAATTCTCTCCTCAGAATCAACAGAAGAGTATTTTTTGTGCCAATGGAACGGTTTCAGAAGTGATTTTTTCGATTCCGGACTCTCCCGGACGCTTCTTTTTGCCCAATGGAAAACGACATGAGACCCCCAACTCACAATCTTCTTGCCGCTGGCCCCCTCAGTTTTTTTTTTTTTTTTTCAAATTCGCCATTTTGTTTTCCTATCGGTGTTATGTCGATTAAGAATCCGTGTGACATGTAAAAACATACAAAAAATATAAATTCAACACTGCCAACCGCTACAAACCATGGGGGAATGTGATAGAGTTCGAGAATACCACATTTTAAAATAACTGAATGCTATTGATTGGTTATTATAATTTTTTTAAAGACGATTAATATAATTTGTTTGGTTAATAATACTATCTAAATGAGTTGTTTTATATTCCAGAAACATATTAGGACAAACATTGTTGTGAAGAAAAATTGCACAAAATGTTTTTATTTTCCTACAATCATTCTGCAGTAATCATTTTTCATAAATATATTCAGCAAGTGCTTGAAACGCTTGACACTAGGCGTCTAAATTGTGATCTCATTCTTACGCCTTTATAAGCATTAACTGTGGACAAACGGATCACTCTGCCTTGTCTCGTGAAAAAATGCGCGTACGTGATGGTATAAATGCAATATTCTACAGTTCGTATTTGTTTCGTCTTAAATCCAGTTCGTTTTGACAGAAGGCCCTTTGGCTAATGTTATTATTCGTGGCTATGATGGAATTATTACAGACAAAAATTATCACACAGTTTGTTGTTAACATTAAAACAAGTTGCCGAATATACGTAGTAAAACCAATAATGATGATATTTTTATTATATTAAAAAGCTTCTGCATTAAGTTCATTGTTTGAATGTTGTTGCAAATATAGTATATTATGTTTCAAGTGCGAAAACGAAAAATTAACAATAAATTACAGAAATTACTCGACTACAAGCAAAAATAAAAAACAACTTTGAACATTCACAAATGTTTAATAAAATGTATAAATATAAGTTATAACATGCTTTAAACTAACAAAATAACAAATCAATATACTAAATAAGAAAACAAATTTCCAATTCAATGGATGCATTAAAACAACACTATCGAAAAATCTTCCTCCAGGCGGGACTTTGCACGGGTAGCTATAGTACCCATTGGATCTGATGGTGGCGGAATGCCAGTAAAGTAATGTGCGCTTTCTTTAAAAAAGAACTCGGTTCTGCCAGATTTGTATCCATATAAAGTGCAGTCATTTGTTCTGAAAAATTTCCAATACATTATTTATTTATAATCATATGTATTTCAAATAAATAGACGTGTCTTCTATAAAATATAACGTACAACATATTAGAAATGGCGCCCAACACAACATGCATAACATGCAATTCGAAGATCAATTTTTTGTTTGTTTGTTGACTAGTTGAATACGTATGGGAATAGGGTAGCAGATTCACGACTGACTTCTGTAGATCGCTATTGATATCGAAAACGGCTTAAGACAAGGCGATGCTATCACGTTGCTTCCCAAACATCGCTCAAGAAGTAATTGAACGAAACTGACAAGCCAAATGTGTTGGGCGCCAGTTGTAACTTTAACCCCAAGTGCGAAAATATTTAAATAATCAAGGATACTTCACTTTTGGCGAGAAGCTAACAAAAATTACAAACCTTAGAAATATGTCAGTGATCAGTTCTCCTTTGCTAAGATCGGTGTGTATATGTTCTAAGAAGGACAGATCAAGTGGTGACCAAGGACCATTGTTCAATAAAGTGTCCCATTTCGAATCAACGCAAATAAGACTGTACACGCCTTCACTCACGCCTTCCATCATATTGACATTCAATGTTTGATAGAGGTGAGACTCAATTTTCGTTAATTTCGCAACGCACTTGTCAAACTGAAATGGACACATAAAATAAAATGTTAACAGAAAAGCACTATAGTTTCTAAGGGCAATACTATAATAATCATTTTAAACGATATATATAGATTTAAAAATGCGCGTGCGATTATTAATAGTATACCGCGCAATACGCACCATAGCTTGGACGATTTCCTGCTTGCTTCCCGAGCCCTGCTCCAACAGTAGAAACATTGTCATATTCTGTTGACCGCAAATGTACAACTCAACCTTTTGGAAGCCGTCGGTGGATTGTGAGTTCTCGTCTATTGAATTGTTCTTCTGTAGACTGGACAATCGACCACTCTTTTTATTTCCATCTAAGGGTGTTGTTACATCGGTATACTGTGTGTTATCGCGACTATAAAATCCGCCGTTTTTCTCTTCGCTCAATGCTAATATCGAGAGTTTCGCCATCAACGGCGTAAGCTGTATGCCTGACATCCGTCTCTTTTCGAACGGATACCCACTGGAGACTGAATTTTCGTTTTGTATTTCGCTATGTGTTTTTAAAGGAAGACTCAACGATTTTTTATCCATTGGAGTTTTTGCCTCCAGGCTTAGTGGCATTTGCTCAGCATGGAGTTTAGGAGGAGTTTCAATGATTTTAGCCTCCGAGTCAATGGACTGTGCTAGATCTTCTACAACTTCTTCTACCTCATCCTTATTGTTTTCACTATCATTTCGATTTCTGCGATATACATCAAGACTTTGATTAGACAAACTAGAAGGGATTTGGTTATCGCTGCCACTGGATAAAGGATACATTGGATCGCTTTTAGCTCTTAGTATTTGACCTTCATCGGTGCTGTTGTCGGTCGAATAGGAACCTAAGGGTTTCTTCAGGGAGAATTTTTTGGAAATTTTCTTCACCGAGTCTTGCAAGTCCGTAAAAGAGTTTCTTCGTTCCATTTTGTTGGGATTGCTGACAAAGTTGCTGAACATTTTATCGAAATCAATTTTAAAAGAGCTACGACGGACATTTAGCGGCTTAGTCTTGGAAGCTATTGTATCCTCAGAAGGATTTGCACAGATCGACATTATTCCATTACCATGCAGAACTTTATTCTCGGTCATTGGGGTTGAACACACGCTGGTTCGGCCAATAAATTCGGGATAGCTGATTGATTCTTCAATGGCAATTGTAGAAACATTTTCGGGCAACGTTTTCGGTATGATGTCCTTTAAATGCAGATGGGTAGGTCTGGGAATAGTTCTGGTTGGTTTTACTACTTCAGCATCAGTAGTTTCAGTTTGATCACCGTTATTCTCTTCGGGAATGTTTGTGAAAATTATGCTTCGATCTCTTTTCATTTTTCGCTTCTGAAAGTAGCTTGGCAGAGCGTTATTCGAAAGATTTTGAGTTTGTAAATTCTGTGAACGATAAGCATCGGATGACAGCATGCGATATTGATCAGTGGGTATGTAGACGGCAATCATTTGAACACCGACGGGAACATGGAAATTAGCAGTTATTATTTCTGCAGTTGATTTTATTCGGTGGGGGTCGGTGAAAACTATGTTTTTTGTCACTGTGTCTGATAACTGGGAGGCCACAATTCTGTAATATGAACGGTAGTTAAATTTTAGCAAGGGCTACATACTACTTAACTGCGTTAAACTGTTTAAACTGATTTTCCTTTTAAATATCGATTAAGTTAAGAGTAAAGTTTACATAGCGGCTTACGCGATCTGCTTCGGATATAAGGGACTTGCGTTGGGCGCCTTATAAAATGACAACATCAGAGGTCGCTAAATCCGGAACAAAAATATAAAGCGGCCCATCCGAGAAGACAACCACAATATATGTAAAATAGATTTAAAAAAACAAACATTGTATACCGTTGGGCCTAGATCTTCTACAACTTCTAGTTGGGCTAGATCTTCTACAACTTTTTCTACCTCATCTTTATTGTTGAGCCAACACCTTTAAATATTAACTATTCACCACCATTTGTTACCTAGCCTTAAGTCAAATTGTATATACAAAAAGTTAATTAAAAGCAAATGTAATGTAGGTACACTTGGGCTGGTGCGCACACCAATTTTTTGTGTCAGACACGAAGCGACCAAAAGTCAAGTTTTTGATTTTTGGCGCCGGTATCTTGATCGGTGTGAAGTTTATGAGGATACACGCGTGTATTGGTGTGACTTTTGTGGCGGAATGCCACAACGGTGCAGACAGAAGTGTATTGTCTATGAAGGACTGACCTCAGGCAGAAGGTATGGAACTTCATAGAAGACTCTATGAAGTTTCAGAGCAATCTCCTAGCGTTCTGAACATTTGCGCCTCCAGTTGGCCAATACTGCTCAGAAAAAGATTTTCAATTTAGCCGTTCAGATAGGGCATTATATTGTAGGTCCCTTCCATTTGACCCAAATTCAGCTGCAGAAGCGAATGGTTCTGAGAAGCTAACTGTTGCGCACAGCAACAAACCAAAACTACTTAGATGCAGGGAATAAAACGTTTAATCAAACTTGCTTTTATTCACAGCGCAAATTTCATGTGCACGACTAACTCGTTACAATTTAAAAGTGACAAAAAAGAAAATAAATGGACAGCTACTTCAACTACTTGATGAGCAAATAGCGCCATCTGCCATTTGAGGTTGCATTGCATGCGCTGTCATTGAACGCACTCAGGTACGGACGCATCCAGCAAACTATGCGAACCTATTCGCAATAATAACGAATCAATAGAAGTATTTGCCATTTTTATTTTTTTTAAGGTATATTAGAAAAGATTCCATTTTCAGACACCCCAAGATTGGGTAGGCACTAAACTGTCGAAATATGTACTCGTCAAATTTAACGAAACATAATTTTATTCAAACGTATTGCTCACTAAATTTGTATTGATCATTGCAGGTGAATGACGTGATTTTGATTTTTTTTTTAAATCTATGCAATTTGTTAACTACTTACTTGTTATCCCTATTTTTATAGCAAAGCGCCGTACGTATAACAAGTTTCAGTCTCGACTTCAAAATTTACGGAAGCTCAAAATTGCGAAATTTGCATGGAAAATATAGCCACTGTGAACTGCTAAAATTTAGAGTCGAAACTAAAAATGTTTTTTGGTAAGGCCATTTTAGTTTCGACTTTAAAAATAGATTTACTTTTGTTAACCTGTAGTTTTGGTATAGCTTCATTGAACAGGGAAATCCCTCCTGCTCAAAGGTATGATAGTATTAGTATAGGACTGCACAATGCAGCTCGTCAAGTGGGTCAGACGTATTGAGTTAAGATCGCAGTTCGTATCTGACTTTCAAGGGCGCTTGACGAGTTCGCGCAGTGCACACGATAATCCTGTTTATATTTTCAGAAGTGGGATATGATTCCCGAGTGTGTGTTAAGCGCCTGGTAGTGGTATCTAGTGCAATAGATACAAATTTTAAGAAACCGTGTTAACCCTTGTGTTCGAATGTGCGCGATAATTGTTGTTCACACGAAAAAAAGAATAAATAAATAAAAAATAAGCTAGTGCGGTGCTTGGCAAAAAAAAGGGTATAATAGATACCAAGTGTTTGGTAATGTGTGTAGGTACAAGATACCTAAAAAAAAAAAAAAAAACTTGTCGATCGAGTGGCTAAGGCAAGGAAAAAAAAGGGTCATCCTGAGTTGTGCGTTAGATATTTGGAAGTCCGCACATAGGTAAATATCTGAGTGAGCTATACCTCAGATTGGGTAAGTGATGTGCAATAAAAACATTAAAAGCAACCGATGGGAAAGATAACTTCATAGTTTGTTTTCGTGAAGAGCAGGGTTGGTGCGATTTCTTTCACAGCGAGGATTTTTTTCTGGGGGGAAGAAATGCATGAATTGCAGTTGAATTTTCCCAACGGATATCTTTCCAATGCTTTTTGAGGCCACGGGGTATCCGATGATCTGTCGGGTGTCATGTGCGGGTCAGTGGTGCTCTGTCGCTCGTTCGGAAACAGTTTTCGGTACCTTATATAGTACTATTTCCTCTGATTTCTAATGCTTCATGACTGATTGATGATTGCATTTGTGTCGTTGTAGGATCCTTTAAAGTTTTTCAATAGCGGAACACTGTTTATTGGAATAATTTGATGCAAATCAAACCTTATTGGTGGTTGAAGATCACAATTTTTCCAAGTAAAAATGAATTTTAGAAAGTAATGGCCTGCTAATTCATTTTAGAAATATCACGTGGCGTTTTGGGAGCGTATCACTTCCGTTTTTGAATTTCGGTATGCAGCGGGACAGTGCTTGCCAAAGTATAATGGAGGTTAGAAAATAAATAGAGTTTGATCTTTTGAGAGAATGTGTGGATTAGGTTACTTGTTGGGAAACTTAGAAACCGACAGAATTTTGGGTGCTCGCAGAAAAATATAATGCTGTGGCGCACATTTATATGAACTAAGGCTGTCATTTTTCCCCCTACATGAGTTCAAACATACTACCTGTTGTTCCTACAGAGGTTCCTAATTTTTTTTTTGTATTTTGCTGAGCGCTGACAATTCTTTACTTATATCTGCATTTCGCGTGAGGTCGGCTTTTTCACGCCAGCCATTTATCAGAGATCTTTTTTCTCGGTAAACGGGATCCTTTTGCAAGCAGTTTGATAAGGGTTTCGTTGCAGTCACATATGTATCTGAGTCTTAGGCGACTCTGAGAATTGTTGAAAAGAGGAGGTATTCAGGTTAAGCCGTTCCAAGCTTGAGTAATCAGATGTTTTATTCTGTTTCTGTTTCTGCGACGACTGTCAAGAAGGTCTTGGAAATATCCCAAACTTATGCGAAATTGCCTTTGTGGCGAGGATCCATTCGTTGCTTGCAAACGATTAGGTGAAAAAAAAAAAAAAACATGAGCTAGCTGTTAACAGGATAGAACAGAGAGAGACACAGAGGTGTATGCTTCAGGTATTTGGAAGTTAAACAGGGGTGCAACATTTTAAAATTATTTGCATATATTTGTGCGAATTTGTGTTTGTTGGACTTGGAAACCATTTGCATTTTTGTGTCGCAACGAGTAGGGTTGGAGATCCTTTACAATTTGCTTTATAATTGTAACCACTCAGGCTGAACAACAGCGTGTTTGAATTAGCTCCTATTGCGAAGTTTGATGCCGTGATTTTGGACGGTTGGGTGGTGCTCGTCTTCAGAATGACATTGGGGGAGGATTTATTTAGGTAATGTCCGAGATGAGCATGTCTTTCTCGCCATTAACATTTGGCCCTGGAGTTGGATATATGCTGTCAACTGTGTTTTTTTATTGGTGGAGCAATTTTGGAAAGTGTGGAGTTATTTGCGAGAACTGCCAGACATTGATTAAGGTTGATTATTGGTGGGCCGTCTGAATAGCTGCCTCCAATGCCTATACGATAAACGAAGAATGTGTTGAAATGGTCTTTAAGTAGTGAAGACAAGAATTGAAAAGGTGACGTAAAAGGTATTGACCCTGAATCAACCGCCGAATAAGGATGAACTTTTTGGTTCTGACTGTTCCTTGAGTGATTCTGAGGATCTCTAAACCCAAAAGTATTGGTCTAGAGGTTATTGGGGAAGTGGCTGAACAGTGGAGTTCTGACAAATTTCCGATTTACTCTGAGGCAAGGTATTGACCCTGAATCTACCGCCGAATAAGGATGAACTTTTTGGTTCTGACTGTTCCTTGAGTAATTCTGAGGATCTCTAAACCCAAAAGTATTAGTCTAGAGGTTATTGGGGAAGTGGCTGAACAGTGGAGTTCTGACAATTTTCCGATTAACTCTGAGGCAAGGTATTGACCCTGAATCTATCGCCGAATAAGGATGAACTTTTTGGTTCTGACTGTTTCTTGAGTGATTCTGAGGATCTCTAAACCCGAAAGTATTAGTCTAGAGGTTATTGGGGAAGTGGCTGAACAGTGGAGTTCTGCTAATTTTCCGATTAACTCTGAGGCAAGGTATTGACCCTGAATCTACCGCCGAATAAGGATGAACTTTTTGGTTCTGACTGTTCCTTGAGTAATTCTGAGGATCTCTAAACCTAAGGCTGAGTGCTACGGCGGATTGCGATAAAGGGCTGAGTGCCACGGCTGAGTGCGATAAAGGGCTGAGTGCCACGGCTGAGTGCGATTAAGGGCTGAGTGCCACGGCTGAGTGCAAAAAAGGGCTGAGTGCCACGGCTGAGTGCTATAAAGGGCTGAGTGCTTAAGCAGAATAGTGTAGCTAGGTGCACTGAGGACAGTGCAATACAGGATGGCCGAGTTGTTAACCTGTAGTTTTGGTATAGCTTCATTGAACAGGGAAATCCCTCCTGCTCAAAGGTATGATAGTATTAGTATAGGACTGCACAATGCAGCTCGTCAAGTGGGTCAGACGTATTGAGTTAAGATCGCAGTTCGTATCTGACTTTCAAGGGCGCTTGACGAGTTCGCGCAGTGCACACGATAATCCTGTTTATACTTTTCATACAAACTTTGCAATTGTGAGCTTCCGGAAATTTTAAGTCGAGACTAAAACTTGTTATTAGTACGGCGCATTCTCACAAAAGCTGATTTCGGATTTATAAGATTTATTGTAATATCAAGTAAATAAATGTCTACTAACTTGTTGTGGTATAAAATAGACCCTCCCAGGACTCCTTTCGTCTGTTGGCAGCTTTGCAATGTTTGCATAGCGTCAAGAAATATATTACCAGCAATCTAGAAAACACCACAATCTTAATACCTTTATATGTTCGCAAAACGGACGAGTTCTGTTACTTACCTTTGGTAAACGAAGTTTTGGAACATTTTGGAATATATTTCCATTGTATTGCAATATTGGTAGGTACGTTCCGAAAATGTGATATAATTTCTCAGATACGTTTCTATGATATTTATTTGCGGGAAATTGATCGTATATAGTTTGTAGATCACGATGGAAAAACTCGATCAAGGAACCAAGGAGATTGGCACGGTGTTGAAGTAGGTAATCGGATATGTTGCGATCAGTACCAATGGCCTATTAAAAGGATTTGAAAGCTTAAATTATGTAAAAAGAACAGAGTTATACAATGCACCCACCACAAGGAAACGGCCGAACTCTTTAAAAACGAATTTACCATTTTGTAACGCGATAATTTTCGGTCTAAAAAAACAATGTTTCAGGAAATGTGATGTTCCCATTAGCTGACCACATAATGCAACCTTTTGTACATCGGATACCCAGCTTGGATGGAAGTATAAAACAGCATTTATTGGATCATATGTCTCATCTTTACAATATTCCGTATCGTAAACGAACACAATCATAGTTTCCCTAGAAAAAGAGAGACGAATGGTGAAATCTTTTCAGACATATATGTATATTTGATATTTATTTGATTTCGAAGTAAGCGCGAATAGTATTAAGAACTTATTGCAAGAAACTACCGATAGCGTTATCTTATCTTTTTTTAACCTCATTATTTTTAACTTTCAGATTAAATATATTGTAGATCACAATGGGTGATTTTATATGGAAAATTTCGCCATTGTGAGTTCGATTTTTCTTTCTTAATGATCTGTCTTTTAGTATTTATAAAGCAAATCTGTTTTATGTCGTTTTCCATTGGGACAGAAAAAACACTTTTTTCAGATTCAGAGCAATTTTTCTGCTCTCGAAATCAGATGGCTGTCAGATTTCAGGTTCCATTGGCCGCAAAAAAAAAAACACTTTTTTTTTAGAGTCAGAGCAATTTTGCGAATCTCCATATCTGGGCGAGATTTACACCTATTTGCTCTAACACCAAAACATTTGTCATTTGTCAAACTTTAAAGTGTGTTTACTTAGTTTCTAGACGAGAATTCTGTGAAAAATAGATAAATATTTACATTTGGACGCTGCAATAGATATCTACATAAATTGAATGGATTTTTATAAACACAAATTACAATTTGAGAACAGCTGACTTTTAAAACACGCACCACCACAAAAGCAAAGGAAGAAAAATCTCATTTTATGTTCCATTGGGCACGAAAAATCTTAAATCTGAGAGCAAAATCGGAAAATCCCAATGGAAAACGACATTAGTTCTCACTTCATATGGGCAGCTGAAATGTATGAAAAAAGTCTGCCTTTTTGAAATCAATAATTTGCTGCCGTCTAAACGGCTAAGATAAAAAATAAAAATATTTTTTATACAATAATAATTGTACCTATTCTCGAATGCATATATTAATTATTACGTTTGTAATTATTTTAATTACTATAATTCTCATTTTATTGAGATTTACGAGTGTTTATTTCATTTAAGCAGCCTGTTTATTTTTGTATATTTTAGTATTTATCATCGTGCAAATGCTTTATATAAACCATTTTTCAAACATGGATGTAAAAAGTCATCGTGTAAACACGTTCGTGGACTATGTGTTGCTGTACGGACCCATTGGATGAAACTCAATTTGTTGTGGTCTACTGAACGTGCTAGTTATTGATTAAAAGTCTGAAAATGTATCTGCCAAATCAACAAACGCAACCTATCTACTACCTATCAGGGATGGAAAATGACATTTTCCAGTTGTACTGAAAACTATTGTGAGATTGTACTGAAATGGAGCCAATTGTATTGAAAACAGTTTTTCGTATAAAAAAGGGAATATTTTATTTTTAAAATCATAAAAAAAAAAAGTATTTCCCAAAATTGAATAAAAATCTCTTCGTGAATGCTGAACTCATTAAATGGCTGTGTTCACTGTCAAAGAGAATTGTAATGGCTTGTTCACACGAAGGGTCGTCTACTTTGATTTTATTTTACTATTTGAATTCATAATTTGGCTTAACCAAAATCCTGCTAACTTTTTTTGATCCAGCATGAAATAATGCTAAAAGAAATGCTTGCGTGATTTAAAAAATATAAAATAATCCTACTAAATTTAGCAGAAATATGCTAAATTGGTCACACTGCCTGAGCTTGAAACTCAAAATAGGATGAGTTTCTAATGAAAAGTAAAATCCAGTCAACGCTCTGTGTAAAACTTAAAACAAATAGATCGTCATTTGACTTGATTTTCTACTTTTTGGAAAAAATACAAATTGCAAGAGAATTTGAAAGATAGGTATCGTATAGGTAATTTGTATCGAAATAAGGCGAATTGTACTTTTGTACTTGAGCAAACTCATTTGTATCGAATTCGATACAATTGTATCGACTTTTCCATCCCTGCTACCTATATACAAATTAGATATGAAACCATATCCATCTACTGAAATGTTAATCAAATATTCCTTACTTTGCCATCGTTGAAAACTTTAATGCACAATGTCAATCACCACAATATTTCAGAAACAAATTAACACTCTAAAATACACAGTCACCGGTAAATAAATATTCATACGCATGCAAAGCAACGAATTTTAGCAAATGCAAGTCCAAGTAATGTGCAATCACAAACATGGATGATAACACCTGCAAGAAAATTAACTTTTTTCTTGTGACAAGCCCATCTGGTACCGTTTGAAAGCACCAAGCGCTGGTGTATTATTCGGTGGACGTTGAATAGGTACGATTTGTTGCAGTAACAAAAAACATATTTTAAATTTATGGCGACTCAAAATTATGTAAAAACTGAACGACTACGCATATCCATAAATATTGCCCTATTGGATTATTTAATTTATCCATAATTATGGGTCGTTCGTCCATGGTCCCTGAACCCTAACGCCTTTATTATCATTGACTGCGGGAAAACTCTCTATACCGTGAAATAATAAATTACGTGTGGGATAGTGAAAAGGAAACATTAAGGAACAATTGTTTTAAATCACATTAATGTACACGAACCCTGTTTATTTTATTACATAAAAAAAGAAAAAAAAAAAAACAAATCTAAACATAAATTTTGCCTTTTTCAAAGATATGAGTTGAAAATCGATATACATTTTTTTGTCTACTTTTATCACAGTGTAAGAAGATAGTACACACGTTTTTTTTAAATCTATTACGCAAACTTTTATTTAGAAGTCACTACAAAGTAAATAACTTCCACCAAATTGAGAACTGACGCGCCGAAAAAGAGTCCAGCTAATCCAGCTATTGAAACTAGAAAGAGAAAAATATTTAGTTAAACAATTGTTTAATATATACCTATGTAATTTATCATTGAGAGGGTAGATACCTACTAAAAGTGATATTTAGTATACAGGCTAAATTTGATGGACGTAGAACGTAGCGAAACTTTAATTTCAAAACAATTATATGAAGGTACCAATCGGGTCTATCACAGAATCCGTCGTATTCGGAATTTTGCTACGAACCCCGAAAGAACGTTACAGAATCCGTCGTAGGGGAATTTTGAAATTCGTACAAAGTGGTATCACTGAATATACCACGTTCTACGAATTTCGAAAACAAATAATGTACCCTACGAGCTACGACGGATTTTGTGATAGGTAGTTCTTTCGGGGTTCGTAGCAAAATTCAGAATACGACGGATTCTGTGGTAGACCCGAATATATGTATAATACTGCACTAACAAAATCACTCACGCCCTTTTTTACACGAGAAGGGACAGAGAGATCCGTTTGTCCGCAGTCAGTGCTAATAAAAGGCGTTTTTCTTTTTTAGTTCAGAGCTGAGCACCGAACTGAGTTCGAGCTATATGAGAGCGCTCTGAACCGAGCGTGCTCTGATCGTTCTGATGTTTTTCTGTTTTTCCTATTTTTTTTTTTTTTTTCTGTCAAATGTAACTGGAAGTGTGAATGTATATGTGTTATCAGCTTTTTACTCAGCCTGCTCAGTCAATTTATTCTGAGCTCATAGAGCGCGCTCTGATCATGCTCTGAACGAAAAAAGAAACACAAATTCGAGCTCTGATGTGTCTGAGCTAAAAAAGAAACGCAAACTTTTTGTATAAGAGTTCAGGTTGTGCTCTGAACAAAAAAAGAAAAACGCCTAAAGGCGTAAGAATAAGATCAAAAATCAGACGCCTAAAGTGGCATGGATGTTCTACCCATAATTATTATAGATATGGAAAACGGAAATAAACACAAGTTCGGGCGACCAACATTTCTGCAATCACTTGCAAAGATTTTGATTTCCGATTAAAAACATGTAAAATGAGAGTGGATTTAGTGCCAGTTCATCACTTCCGGAAACAAATATATATATATTTTTTTTCATGGGGTAATTCCATAAGCCATTACTATAGGTAAAAACATAAACATGCAGAATTTTCCCATAACTCTTACCATTTCATCCATTTAATCTTCCGTGTAAAAATGTGTGATGCTGTAAATACAGCATAACTTGTTTCACGCTTTTAAAAAATGAAAATTTAGTGTTTTATTTTGTCCTTAATGCTCTACCAAATCCCAAGCGAAAGAAAACGTCATCAAATTAGTCAGAAATAAGAAGCGAACGAAATATATCGCACAATCGGCTGGCAATTAACTTGGGTTTATATTGGAAACCTATATTTGCTTTTGAAATGTCAAATATACTTTTTTGACTTCAATAAATTAAATTGACTAAAATATTAACCAAAAAGAATAATAAACTGATAATAGTAGACTTTGGCTTAGATATAGGTGAGGTATTCACGGCAGTGATTGTTATTTGAATGCTTACCCTTAATTTATGCATATAAACCTACCTGCCAAATCCAACTTGGTTCGTATGATGGTTCTCCTGTAACACGCCACTGGAAAATTGCAAATTTCAACTGAAATGTCTGTGTAATTGGGGTTAGTTTCAAATCTCATCTCACTTTGCCTACAAAAAATGGGTATAGAACATAATGTAACGTTAAAAGTTTGGTAGTTTTATAAGTTTTATGGATAAATTATTTTTACACACAAAACAAAAAAATAGGAAAATCTTTTATTGTACGATAATAAAGGACAACCTACAACCTCATTATATTTATTCTCGGTTCACAATTTACTGGAATCAACAAAACAAAACAAAAAGTCCTCCTTTTTGACACCAATTATGCTGTCGTTAAATTTAACTAAGACCGAATCTATCTTTACCTACTAGTTGACAGGTAAAAGTGGTAAATATAAATGAACTCTGAAAATAAATCGATACTCAGAAAAACTGATCTGGATTTCAAATGATAGTTTTTTTTGTTTTTATTTGTTAAATAAATTTGTTGGCCAATTGAGTATCACATTGGTTAACTGTGCGATCGAACGCATACGTTTTAACAGTGCTTGGAATTGTAATACCGTCAAATGTATACTGATATATACCCAGCTGGAAACAGAACTTACGCTTACTTACCCAGCATACCTAAGGATCTGTTC
The DNA here is from genome assembly GCA_946477585.1 of Cheilosia urbana. Classification (NCBI taxonomy): domain Eukaryota; kingdom Metazoa; phylum Arthropoda; class Insecta; order Diptera; family Syrphidae; genus Cheilosia; species Cheilosia urbana. The sequence goes on from OX297854.1 coordinate 143,995,300, forward strand.
TGTACAAGATGGGACACAGATTTTATTGTCCATAGCTAGACGCAAAGCTCTGTTGTTTATATCACCTTCAAAAAAAGTTGAATAAAAATAATGCATTTTAACATAATTAACTAAATATAATTAAAATCATGACCAAGTTCGGATTTTTAGTTTGGCGGCACTGACTGTCGGAACTTCAGATTCACCGAACGCTTTGAATGACTACACTTGGGCTGCTATTGAGTTTCTTATGGCGCCTTATTAAAATTAAACAGTTTAAGTCAACACTCAATAAAAATAAAGAATTTACAGTCGCAATTTGTTAACGTAATTTAGATTCCACCAAGTGTTTCGGTTTGCTGAAACCGTTTTTGAAGCATAAGAATTTAAACTGGGTATTCTGACAGGTGTTTTGGGGCTCCATCACTGTCATAAGAAGAATTGGTTACATGATCAATATAGACCAATAAAAATAAAATTAAGGGGTATATAGAATAAAAATCAAATTCGTTTCTGAGTAGGTACTAAGTCGACAGTTCGCATATGTGGAATGTGGCTGAAGTACGAAAAGCGACGTTACCAACCAAAATTCGTTGTTACGACTTAAGATTATTGAATGTGCCCAATGCTGTCAGACTATTATCGTCAGATTTATATCGGAAAACTAGAGATCCGACGGTTCCCAGTGTGCTTGGAACTAAGTTTAAAAATGATGTTGAAGCAAGGTCGCTGTGTGCTCAGCAATGTTGTATATACTTGACATTTGACATTGATAGTAAGGCAGAGTCCATTGTGTCTTTAGATACTCTATACTCACCATTAGCAAGGCACTTAATCCCTGACAAATCACAGTATTGGGAACTGTCTGAAAGAGTTAAAAATTTATATCTTCAGACGTTCCTTGTATGCGTAATAATATACATCACACAAGAGGCGTTTACATAACTTACAAATCGCAGGTGATGTTGAACGTGTACAATTGCACTCCTGTAACTCTAGCTGTAGACGTAAAAAGCTCATGCATGATGAAAAGCTGTGAAAAATTAAAACTGCTCCAAGTATAAAATTTAAAATATTTTGCACACCTATAATGAAATGGCGATCCAATTAACTTTTCATGGGGAAATCTGCATCCTCTTTGAGAAATTGTTTGTTTAGCAGCCTCTTCATCGATTAATATTATATCAACATTATAGCTGTATAACAATTCCGTGGTATATACTTCTTTGGAAATTGAGGTATAAAATGGCAGCTCCTCTTGACTATGTACGTAAAGCTGATATATGATTTTTTTAAAAGCTTTTACAACTCAAAGTTATTACAAATCACTGATCTTTCATAAAAAAAAGTAATAGAAGTTAAATAAATTCACGTTATTAACAATAAACTTATTTTTACACCTTTACAGCAACCACTGCAGAAAACTATATCACGTTCCCTATAATCTCGAGCAGGAAATTATAATTATATGTGTGACAACTGATAACTGAAAATTACACTCTTCAATTAAATAGGTAAAGTCCGAAATATTAGATATCAACACCGAATATGAAACGAAACGACACACTATAATATTTTCCGACAGGAAATAAACGTAATAGGGGTACCTACTCGTATGTATTAAGCCAAAACCATATTATTATATTTTTTTATATTTACCTCATATTGCCAAAGTTTGAAAACCTTTAAACGCAGGGAGAGCCTTTTATTTTTATTCGACAATGAATATATTAATTTGAGGTTTTTAAATTCGTACCCACTGAAATAAACAATTGTTTTTTTAAGTGAGTTGAATTGGTACTTCAAAATTAGATATGTACTTACTAATCGGCTATACTGTTAGCAATAAAGCAATATCCTAGCTCTGTTTCACGGAACTTGAAAACATCATCGCAGTCGTACCGTTTTGTATCGTAATAAACGAGATCCATAAATAAGTTGCAATTTCTCGGTAAGGACTAGGAAACAAAAATCAAAATTATTATTCTTTAAAAAAATACTGACTATTAGTAAATAATTTTTAATCTTCGAATGGTTAATTTTATATTTAAAACATCAAGCAAACTTGTCACGGAAGATTAAATTATTCCGCTAGACGAAAGCGGCATGTCAAACTCCATACAAAAAAGAAAAAAAAGATTTAACAAAAATTGCTAGAAGTCTAGCGCAAATGGTGAAATGTCAATTTCTTTTATATGGAGTTTGACATGCCCGGGCAATGGAACGCGGGCAATGACACCTCACTCTTCAAAATCGGTCAAAATCGGTACGCCCGAAACACATATCCCTCCCAGTGCCAAGTCGGGTAAAAAGAGGAAGTGACGTTTTTATGTTCGATTTAACACACGAATTATGAAATCTGAGAGCGAATCTGAAGAATCCCAATCGAATACCACATTAATTGACGTCCGATTGAAAGGCCAATATTATGCCTAAGACGCGTATCATATCCTTTGTTCACTTTCCAAAAAGCAAAATGGGTTCCGGAAGTGGTAAACATCAGACAATAATATGTTTATTTCGTTTATTTATTTTTTCATGTACAATTGGTAAAATTCACTAGAACACCTTACCAAACTCATATGACATGTCTTAAATCAGTAATGGAAGCGTTTTAAAATGATTGCGGAAATACTGTTTGACGGAACTCTTGCTTGGTTCAGGTTTTAATGGAACCATAACACAACTTCTGCTAAAACTAATGTAGTGTTCGATTGGGCTTCTTCAGATTCGCTCCCAAATTTCGTGTGTTAAATCGAACATTAAAACGTCACTTGCTCTTTTTTGTGTTGATCGTCGTGCGATTCGAATAAGTGTAGCCTTCGACACTTTTCAAAGCGATATATCTAATATCTATAAGTTTGATAACGATCGGCTTTCAGAGATTATTTCAGGCAGAGTTTTGTAGTATGCGATGTGAGGAGAAGGAGACCTGTCTCTGATGTTATTAGCGAATATCAAGGGATTGTATTTCTTTACCAAAGGGCCAACAATGTGGAGATTTCTTTTATCGAAAACATTTTTTAAAGGCGAGTTATGTTAACCTACCAAGTCATCTCCTCCAGCTTTGAAAAACTCAACAGCCAAGTTCAACAAAATTTCACTTAATTTATAAAATTGTAAATATTCGTGTACAGTTAAAGTATACTTACTTTCGTTTTCAAATCACCTATATTAACACCATATTTCGAACGAAGTTCTTCACATTTTTCAAATACTGGATACGGGTGGTTCGGATTCACAAACATGCAATTGTGAACAGTCTTTAAGAAAATACTTTCCGATCCGCTATACGAAATATTTAATTCTCTGATAGCTGCTTGCAGTGGTTGGGTGCTCTTTCCCCCAACAAGACATATGCTTACTGCCGGAAATGTTAAATTCCAGTGTACAAATTCTGTATCGCTGGTCATGCTTACAGGGTCGGAATAATATCGTTGAATTGTAAAATTGCAGTAAATGCCCATTCCACAGAACGATGCCGTAAACACAAACGCCCAAAATATTCTATAAAGCAGGTTGTGTACACGGTCTTTTCGTTTTTGAAAAATCATATAACTTACCTTTCAAAATTATTGTATCCTTCCCAAAGTCGTAAAACTTTTTTTAGTATTGCCGTTAACATTATGTAGGTATATAATAAAACAAAATGGTGGTACCTATACTTTCTGATATGCGTTTAGTGAGATACTGTCAGAACGCATAAACGTTCTTCGTATTTATACGCCAAACCCAACCTATTAATTGTTCGCATGTAAGCATATTTAAGTGCTTTTTATATTTTTAATCTAACATGGTAATCTAAAATGCATCAAATTCATAACGCAAACACGCGCACCTTGTGATGTTGGCATATTAAATGCATTAGCCTTTGATACCTGTGCAAGTAGTAGAGGTAACAGTGCATCAATGGTATTGTATACCACTTTACTGTCAGTTTGAAATGAAATTGTACTCAAGTCGACAGCCAGTGCTTTATTACCATGCAAGTTAACATGACGATGATACGGTTTAACTTAATAACATATAGATTGACCATGCCTATGGTAATTTTGTTACAATCCACGGCAAGTGACCATAATTCTTGTAGTGATAATAATCATATCCCAGCTTCGCCAATACAAATAAAATTAAACTTGCCAGAATGCCATTTAAAAGATCCAGCGGGAATATACTATCATCAGTTGGCAGTGTACAAATATCGATACGTTGCATGGAAAGCACTTTGACTTGAACAAAATTATTGTCTTCCGTTGTGAAATTGCAAGTTATATTCCACGAATCTTTAATGATTGTATGATACTTCATAAGAATTTCCCGAAATCGCATTGTAAATTTGCAATCGCACATCCATGGATTTTGACTCAGTTGAAGATTAACGGCGTTGGAATTATATTCCAGTGCGTTGTCGACAGCATAAACCGGAAACTGAAAAAAAAAAAATGTCTCGTTAAATTCAAAGAAGAGTAAGTTGCATGAATAATTATGTGGTATTCGTTTGGGCTTCTAGTTTCGCTCTCAGATTTCAGATTTCGTGTGGCTAATCGAACATAAAAAAGTCATTTGCTGTTTTTTGTGATAATATTCGTGCGTGCGTTTTCCATTCACTGGTTAAATTTTAAATTAAAACATTCGAAATTTGCGTCTCGATTGATTTTTAAATATTTATACATAACTAATTTACGAAAATAGATTCACCCGATGCAATGTTTTTCTTTGCTTTAGAACAAATTCACTAAACGCCCTCCACCAGTTGTCAAACTCAAGCGCACTTGGATTGGTAAATCTGAGAAAATACCTAGATTCGCAAAAGTGCTCTGAAATCTGAAAAAGATTGTTTTTTTTTTTTTCTGTACCAAACGAACATAAAAATTGCTCTGAGAGCAAAAAAAAAAGTGCTCTGAGATCGCCCAATCGAATACCACATTAAAAAGCAATTCGAATCGTAGATTTCTTTGTCCGATAATGCGAGTAAACCCAAAAAATCGTTAGTTATGCTTAAACCGCATTTACACTATCACGCACGCGCATTTTTGCACGAGACGGGGCAGAGAGATCCATTTGTCCGCAGTCAATGCTAATAAAGGCGAAGGAATGAGATCACAAATCAGACGCCTAAGGTGTCATGGATGTTCTACCTATAATTATAGATACCTACGTAAAACGGAAGTTCCGGCGACCAACATTTCTGCAATCACATGAAAGCATTTCTATTTCCGATTTAAAATATGTGAAATGAGTGTGTTAATTAGTTTCAGTAAATTAAACCAACAATTCATCAGTCATTTGTACGAAATAAATAAATAATTGTACGTTCATCACTTCCGGAAGCCATTTTGTTTTATAGGAAAACGAAATTTCGTAAGCCATCGCTATAAAAATATCAACATGCATAGCTTTCCCATAATTCCTACCACGTAAACAAGATGGCCGACCAAAAAACGTATCACGTTTTTTTGCGTGTTAGGTAATGCTGTCCCTTTCAGTCAGACGGCTGTTTAGTATTGGGCATCCCTTTAATTTTCCGTGATAGGAATGTGTGACCGTGTAAATGCCCCATTACGTTTTGCAATGTCACGCAAACCTATCACGGAAGATTAAAGGTATTTTTCTTGCCCAATGGAACATAAAACGAGATTGCATTGTGGTGGTGCGTGTTTTAAAAGTCAGCTGTTCTCAAATTGTTATTTGTGTTTATAAAAATCCATTCAATTTAATTTGATATCTATTGCAGCGGCCAAATGTAATTTTTTCTCTATTATTCACAGACTTTTCGTCTAAGAACGTAAGTAAACACACTTTAAAGTTTGACATATGACAAATTTTTAGGTGTAGGTGTAAATCTCGCTCAGATATCGGGATTCGTAAAAATTTCTCTGGCTCTTAAAAAAAAAGGTGTTTTCTTGCGGCCAATGGAACATGAAATCTGACAGCCAGTTGATTTCGAGAGCAGAAAAACTGCTCTGAATCTGAAAAAAGTGTTTTTTCTGTCCCAATGGAAAACGACATAAAATAAGGGATAACACTACCTACACCTAGCACGTAAAAATACGTAAAACGTATTTTGGTCAGCCATCTTGTAGGAATTATGTAAAAGCTGCATTTTGATATTTTTATAGCAAAACTTTTATAACGAAACAAAATGGTTTCCGGAAATGGTGAAAAATGGTTGATTAAATTGACTGAAACTTGTTACCACTCTTATAATATGACATGTAATGGAAACGTTTTCCAGTGATTGCAGAAATGTCGTGCGGAACTTGTGTTTTCTTCCGTTTTATCTATTGGCGTTTTTCATTGAAGATCCGACAGAATTGCCTCGATATTCAATTGCTCTTTTCAATGAAATTCGTTGGAGCACTTTTGTAATAGTGGTAGATACCAAATGTGACATTGTTACTACTTTTATTCCACAGTAAATATGAATGTTTTAATAGGCCAATACAATTTCAATCTGACATTTTTTTTTGTGTGTGTTGGTGAGTTCAGGTGAGTCGTGTTAAGAATTGTCCTGAAAGTGCACTACTTTTTTTCTATGAAAAATAGAAAACATAGAAAGAGCACTTGAATTTGCTCTTTCCATAGAAAGGGAAATTCTTTTCTTCAATCGAAAACGCCATATGATTATGATAGAATCAACAGTGATACTACACCAAATTTAACATTATGTCATTTAACCTCTTAAACAGTTTTACCCTTTGTAATTGGTTCCTTTTTAAACTCAGTATACGGAAGTGTCTCAACCAAAATCCAGCTTCTAATACATCAATGCTGCGTATCTTGTTACTGTCCAAGTACACGTCCACCACATTCCTGTAAATTTCATTATCCCGTAGCGGCCTTATATCAGAAATCTATAAATATTTGCCTAATCAAATATGTATGAAGAAAAACGAATAATTAAGAAGCACGCTCACCTGATTATTATTTGCAGCAAATACAGTCGTGTTACGTGGCAGATAGGACGGTAATGCATAAAAATCTAAATGCGAACAATTCACAGCATATATTGGCATTAGGGATTTTCCATCTTCCGTCTTCACAATGCGTTGCAGTGTGCAACTGCAATTTCTCAGTTCCGGATGCGACTGACACTCTATTTTTGACAACTAAAACAACATTGAAAATATACCTATGTTTAAATGGTTAAAATGTTGTGTGTTTGCAAGTTACCCTTTTATAGTAACCTACGGTTACTAGATTTCTTCCTTGATACTTCGGATCAGAGCAAACCATTATATTACAATCCACTACATTACCAGTCTTTTCCAAGTTGTATAAGGATCTCAAACTACGTGAGCAATTCCACGTGTTTCCTGTTGATCTGAGGAAATTTACTAAATGTTAAAATTAACCAGATGACATCGAAATTTACCACTCAAATATAGCTGTTGCAGTCCACTCGGTAGGATGGGTGGAGCTTCCAGATATTTCAGTTTATTAAATCTCAAATCGAGCACTCTGAGATTTCGGACAAATTTGAAAGCGTTCACTTTAATTGTGGTGAGACCGGTGAATGAAATGTTGATGATCTGAAATGGTCAAAACATTGAGTGAGGCAAAACTTGTAGCGTTCGTAAAAATACCCCGGAAACAGGATAATTAAACCGCCTTAAGATTTTGTGATCGGCGCCACCTGTCGCGAACGCCCACAGAGCATCTTAATTCAGCGCCGTGCTAAAACTACGATTACACATGCCTCTTTTTATGTCAGATTTTAACATGCCGCTGTCATTATGACGTAAACATTTGTCACTACATTTGATCGCCTGGCAAGAGTCTGGTTAGACGGGTTGTCCCAGCACACTCTCACGAAAGACACACGAGTGACCATCGAATGGACGAATTTTTGAGACGTCAGAATGTCAAAATTTGCCAAGAAAAGTGACACGTGTAATCGTAGCTCAATGCCAAATTCTTATTTCGGCTTTAAATTTATAGAAGCTCACAATTTAAAATATTCTTTTGAAATTAATACTGTTGTGAATCTCTCAATTTAAAGTCGAAAACTAAAATATTACGTTTAGGCCCATTTTCAGCTCTACTGATAAATCAATTGAAATGTAAATCTACACAGTCATGACTTCCGTGACTGTTTTTGTCAAACACTCTCAATAAATATCAACAGAAAAAAAAAAATAAACTGTTCCCGTGATCAATCTAGCCCAATAAAAACTCTGACATAAGGCGGATCTCGTCAACTACAGTTTAAAACGTTCACAATTGCACAGCTAGAATTTACCTGTAAGTGCAACGAGTCTGGGAAATTGTTAACAATATCCGAAAGTTTACCGTAGGAGATATCCAAATACTCTGCTTTTCGGAAGTATTTCATTACAACTGAAGGATCAAATGTTGAATTCTGCCATCCACAAAGACCGATTTCCTTCACACTTCTTAGCGAATTAAAGCTTAAACAGAATTGTGTTCGTAAAAAATAAGAAAAACGATGCAAGTCCTCTCTTAATAATAATTACTTTGATAAAATAGATATGTTCACTGTGCCCATGCATTTAAAGTTCATTTTTCGATAGTTCAAAACGCAATCTTGTAATAAGTCTTCATTACTTCCATTGTTGAGTGTCCATTCAATACAGGGTTGTGGCTGGTATTCTTTTACCTTTGCATCACTGGTACTTGTTATACTAAAATGTTAAAATTTATTTATTTGACTTCATTTATTAGTAAAGAATATTAGTTTAAATTTTTAGCAAGAATCCAGTCTAGTCTGTTAAATTCTACGAACTCATAAAAATTTTTCGAAATATTATGAACTATTGAGGTTACTTTACTAATCGCACATATAAAGGTGAGTGTTGATGATTCCTAGTGCAAGTAGTGTCCACCACTTTTAAATGCGAAAATTCCCAATTTTCATTTAGGCCTTTTTATATGTCCGATTGTCAAGCAAATATTTGATTCATTATGAACGATATTATTTTGAAAACGCAATGGTCGTCGAATGCCCCTTAACTTATGTGGTATTCGTTTGGGCTTCTTCAGATTCGCTCTCAGATTTCAGATTTCGTGTGGCTAATCGAACATAAAAACGTCACTTGCTCTTTTTTGTGACAATATTCGTGCGGTTCGAATATGTGTAGCCTTCAACACGTTTCAAAACGTTTTCCATTAACTGGTTAAATTTTATATTAAAACATTCCATTGATTTTTAAATATTTATACATAACTAATTTACTAAAATAATTCACCCGATTTTCCGCCTTTTGTTGTAGAACAAATTCACGAAAACCTAAACGCCCTCCACCAGTTGTCAAACTCAAACGCACTTATGTTGGTAAATCTGAGAAAATATCTAGATTCCCAAAAGTGCTCTGAAATCTGAAAAAGATTGTTCTTTTTTGTACCAAACGAACATAAAAACTGCTCTGAGCAAAAAAGTGTTCTGAGAGCGCCCAATCGAATACCACATTAAAAATGAAACATCTGCTACACCTAAAATTCAACTTGCTTTAAATATGTTACGCACTTAAGAACTAGTAATACGTGGGCTTAGGCTTAAGTCAAAATGCTTTACATTTTCCAATAATGCCGTCGCACTTTTGTTGAAGCATGATTATGCCCATGCAATCCTTTTATGTGTATATTGTTCTTCCTTTCTTCGGAACTAATCAATTCGAATTTAACTTATGGGGTCTTCAAAGTCTTTAAAAAAAAAGTATTCTGTATCCACAAGCGGATCGTCTGAATTGAAAATCTTTTGCAGGAGATAACTATGCACCTGAGTGTTTGTAAGACCTTCAAAAAGGCTTATTTTTCAACTTTCAGGAATCGAATCTAGTACAGCTCCAATCAGTATTAATAAGCCCGCAAGAAAATTCAGGTTTCCTTACAAAATATAAAATACCAACTGTCACAGATTGGATTGAATAAAACTATTCTCAAAGAGCATCCCGAATTTACACCGTTTAAATTACATGCGTTGTTGCTAGGTATAAAGTTAATGCGGCTTTGCGAAAATAAATTCAAGTTTATATTTTCGTCCGCACAATTGGATTGGTACACATTATTCACTCAATTAACAAATATTAAACAAACATTCGAAACTGTCGATATTTTTCAATTCACACATTTGCTATATGATAAATGAATCCATGGCCTTAGTTAAGATCTCAAAAATTAAATAAAATAAATATATTGGATAAATATATTATATAAGAACTATAAATAGATAATAAATGTAACAATCATACCTCAAGATAAAAAGAATCAAGACAATAGCAGGTAAGGTATATCTTGAATTACTTTTCTCAACTATGAACATTTTGTTTCAAAAACCCAAGTGGCGGTAATTAAATCGTGGTTAGCGATAGCCGGCTATCAGTTCCGCTGAATATTTCGGACTGATCTTAAAAAGCAAATTGGATTGCGATTCTCAAGTGCTTAGAGATTGATATCTCACCAAAAGCTCAGCAGAAGGAGAAGACGAAATAATGCTCAATAGCGTTGAATCTAACAAGTAGTTAGAGGTATGGGCGTTTTAGACTGTTTGTTTATGTGCTTACGCATTAATTATGTGTGTTTTTGGATAGCATTAGTAATGCCACTTAACTTAAGAACGTTATTAATAATCCTGTTCGGACTCTTCGAGTACGTAGAGAAATAAAACTACATGTGTGTTATAAGGTGAGCTTAACATATTTCATTCACACCTGGAGAAAGAATTAACACCTTTTTGTGATTGAATGCTTGTGGAATTCAGAGTGGAGCATTGCATTTTAAAGTGTAGAAGTCCATTTTAACTACCTTCTGTACTAGGAGCAGATACGAAAATGCAGCCAAAATGAGTTCAAAAGTTGTAAAATGTCATCAAGCAGGTGGCGATTCCTCGAGTCAGACATATATATCGTTTTCCATTGAAACCACCAGAAATCTTTTTCAGATCTCAGATTTTACGCTGCTCATGGAACGCGCAAGGAAATTGATCTGCTTTTGTAAATGGATTAGTGCGTTAATTGACAACAATAGGTCTGTTCCTTTACTTTTGTAATAGGAATGGAAAAGACTGTCAAAATGGCAATGGTGGGGATAAATTCTCTCACAAAGAGAGACACTTACGAAAAAGTTGGGGAACGCTTTTGTAGTAATCTTTAAAAAATGACAGATACATAATTCAAATATTCCAAAAATGGTAAACTCGGGGAATTTGTTAATTTACTGGAATTAATCGAACTTCATTTTGATGAATACGAGTATGTGGAAGCTTGTACTGATTAAACTACAAGCATTCGAAAAGAGGAAAAAGCTGCATGACGAATTACATGGAGGAGATTGTTCCTTGTTCCACCAAGGAAGAATTTCGTCGCCACTTTCGGAAGAATCTTGAGAAGAACATTCAATGTTATTTTGCCGCTTGTCGATACCATTTTAATACGCAAGAAATCAAAAAATAATCCACGCATATGCCAAATGGGACAACAAATTTCAAGTCAGCTGTTATTTGTAAGGTGACTGACAGCTTTTCCACTTCTTACACCAAGAAATTTGTTGAGTAAAAATTCGTAAAATTCTCACTGGAGGGGTAATATCGTGCATCTCCACGCTCTCTTTTACGAATTTTTCGAGTTAGGGAACGGCACTGATTAAAAATTCGTAAGAATTAGTAATAATTCGTAATAATTCGTAAGATTTAAAAGTAAAGGAACAGACCTAATATCAGCTGTTCAAATGGCATTCGTTTTTGGCAAAATCACAAATGAATATCGACCTGAAAAACGTTTCGCCTGTTGTAGATACAAATGAAGTATTATTTGTGATTTGTAGTCTTCAGATGACGGAGGAGACAATGAAGCTAATAATTCCCTCAAAATTATAGGTATCCATGGCTATTTGTGGATTTTGTTATTTTGGTTTTCACGAAACTTTGCGCATTTGGCTTGAAAACAAACTTCTAAAGCTGACGTAAAACAGCTGTGCAAACTATATTGGTAGACTTCGCTTCAACTGAATAATCACAAACATTTTCTAAGCTACGTTGTCCATTTTTTCAAAACCTTGTGCCGTAATACGAGTATATCATTTGTTGATGCTAACTGTTTGCTTATGATGTTGAGAAAATAAATCGGTAATTTTAATTCAAAAAGTACCGCTATTTTTTCCCAGGTTCTCTTGCAAAGCAATCAATATGGAAAAATTCATTGTTTTTTTTTTTTTTTTGTGTCAACTGAATAGACACAAATATTAAAATTGGAAATAAAAGTTACTGGGTTTAACGGTCACACATTCCTATCCCGGAAAATTAAAGGGATGCCCAATACTAAACAGCCGTCTGACTGAAAGGGACAGCATTACCTAACACGCAAAAAACGTGATACGTTTTTTGGTCGGCCATCTTGTTTACGTGGTAGGAATTACGGGAAAGCTATGCATGTTGATATTTTTATAGCGATGGCTTACGAAATTTCGTTTTCCTATAAAACAAAATGGCTTCCGGAAGGGATGAAGGTACATTTTTTTATTAATTTCGTATAAATGATTGATGAATTGTCGGTTTAATTTACTGAAACTAATTAACACTCTCATTTCACATATCTTAAATCGGAAATAGAAATGTTTTCATGTGATTGCAGAAATGTTGGTCGCCGGAACTTCCGCTTTACGTATCTATAATTATGGGTAGAACATCCATGACACCTTAGGCGTCTGATTTGTGATCTCATTCATTCGCCTTTATTAGCATTGACTGCGGACAAACGGATCTCTTTGTCCCGTCTCATGCAAAAATTCGCGTGCGTGATAGTGTAAATGCGGTTTAAATGAAACAAGTTTTTCTTAAAATAGTTTTTTATTGCTTAATTTTAGTAGTGGGTACTGCCGCCTTTATTCGTAATAGTTTCGTAAATTCGATCCGGCATGGAATCGTACAGCCTCTTTATGTAGTCCAGAGAAATTTCCCTCCAGGCCAATTTAATGGCTGCAATAAGGGATTCTCTGTCCTCAAACTGACGGCCAGACTCATATACTTTTCGTACTAACCATCCCCAAACGTTTTCTATAAGGTTCAGGTCCGGTGAGTACGGTGGCCATTGAAGCAATTCCACATTTTGCTCCTCTATCCAATTTTTTTCTATGCGCGCCGTGTGGATGGGGGCGTTGTCCTGCTGAAAAGTCCAGTTTATGGGTCCAAAAATGCCTGTAAATTAAGGGAAATTTCTTTACAAAATTCCGTTATAAATCAATGCATTCATTTTTGAGGTTTGGAACTCAACAGTGCCATAGTAGCTAACAGCTCCCCATACCATAACACCACCTTCTCGACTATGATGCCGCGCTAAAAATCGTTTTTCTTTCCTCATATCGTGGAAGTAATAATTAAACCCATCAGGGCCATCAAAATTAAACTTCTTCTCATCCGAAAAAAAAAACTACTTGACGCCATTCTTTTTTCCAACTCATATGGAGTCTAGAACCTTCCAAGCGCATACACTTCCGTTTCTCGTTAAGTGGTGGTTTCTTTTGAATTTTCAAACGTTTTAGATGTTTGGCACTATTAATAACCCTTCGCACTGTTGAAACGCTGGCAGTAACACCGGCATTCTCCTTTATTTTAGCCGCAGAGTCGCAGGAATTGGAAACACACCTTAAAATTGATCGATCAACTGCTGTTGTTGCCGTTTTTTGACCTCCTTTCATGTTTTTTTCCGTACGAATCTTTGCTTCTTAAATAAGAATAGACCACACTAAAACTTCGTCCAATTTTGTCAACTATAGAACGCCCGGTTAGTCCTTGTTCTTTCAGTAAATTCTATTTAGATATTTTGATCTACCCATTTTTTTTTAAATACAATTAATCAAAAAAAAAATCACTTAAGGCACTTAAACTGTTGATCTAATGTGAATATCTCCACAGAATACTCATAAGCAGTGAAAATAATGACCTTGTGTCTATTCAGTTGACGCAAAATAAACTGCATTTTTCCATATAGAATATTTTGCAAGAGAGCCAGAGAAAAAATAGCGGTACTTTTTGAGTTATTCCTTCTGATTTATTTTCTCAACATCATTAAGCAAAAGTGATCCGAATCGAAAAAAAAAGATTGATTTTTGGTCCCAATGGAAAACGACAATAGTTTAAGAGATGTTTTGAAAAGAGACCAGTTCATGTTAATATATATAATATACACATATATATTGTGGTGAATCAGGCACTTACGAATTGTAGTGAATCAGGTACTTGGTAATGTGGTGAATCGGGAACTTGGTTTCCCTCCAAGTTCCACTTCCAATTGGAGACTGGAATCTGTCAAGTTAGCTAATTCTAGAACCATCTAGAGAAGAGTTGGAATATACATCTGGAATATTCGCTGATAGGTGGCAGCGCGGATATAAAAGGGGCGCGTTGAGAACAGAGATGTACAGTTGATTTTTAACCAGGATTGGTGAAGTTCGAAAGAGTAATCGGTTGTGAGATAAATAAGAATTTATTTAAGTGATATTGTTTTGGTACTTAATAAGTGAATAAGTAGAAAGTGTAAATAAAGTGATTTTATTGGCAAAGTTAAACAGAATAGTGTTTTATCTTTTCGAATCCCAGCCCGAATGTAACAATATATTAATTTAAATGATGATTCGCCTTATAAAAGACCACTTCTAAATGATTTTAAGGTACAAAAACCAAGTGGCTACCATCAGCGATAAGGAGTTCTTGTATACCATTTTTAGTTACGAGATCATTTATTAAAAACAGAGTCGGAGACAAAACAGACTCCTGTGGTATACCCCCTTTTTTTTCCTTTTTTTTTTTTTGATGCATTGCAAACTCTCGAACACAATTTGAATTAAATGGCAATTAGAGACGCGATGATCAAACGCGTTTAAAGAAAAGCGTGATGCGTGATCCCAAGCTCGATACAGGAAGCGTAACAATTTTTGTTCCAGCGAAAAGGGTGCCGTGATTTATATAATTGACCAAAAACAAGAGCCAGACGATGAAAAAATCTTGGCTTTTTCATAATTTTTTAATAAAAGGTCCACCAAAATCTATAAGGAAGGTTTTGTAAAGGGTTTCCCAAAGTATACGCAACATTTAAATTTGTTTGGTACTCGATTGAGCATTTTTTGCTCTAGGTCACTTTTGATGCTCGTTTGATACAAAAAAAAAAAAAAACAATCTTTTTCAGATTTCAGCGCACTTCGGATCTGGATTCTTTTCTTAGATTTGCTTCAGATTTACCAATACAAGTACGTTTGAGTTTGATAACTGGCAGGTAGACTTTGTTTAGGGCTTCGCGAATTTTGTCTACAGCAAAGAATGACATTGCATCGGGTGAATCTATTTTTGTGAGTAATTTATGCATAAATATTTATAAATCAATCTGGACTCAAATTTGGTATGTTTAGTATAAAATTTAACCAGTAAATGAAAAAAGCGTAGAAAAGTATCGAAGGCTACACAAGAACGGACGAATATCAACACAAAAAAGAGCAAGTGACGTTTTTGTGTTCGATTTGCTACACGAAATCTGAAATCTAAGGGCGAATCTAAAGAATCCCAATTGAATACAACATAATTTTATAGCAAATTTCAAAATACAGAACGCGTTCAACAAACATTAACATTAAACATGGCCGCTCTATTTCATGAACAGAGTTTCGTTGAGTTGATTCTGTATGCAGCCATTGGCCGGGTTCCACTGCCCGCTAGACGTCTAGCAGAAAATATCCCAGATGAAGGAACGCTCGCGCTAGAACAATAGCGGCAGCGGCAAAGTCCCCACTACAATTAAAGAAATAATACAAATATTATAAAAATAATATCTGAATTGCTATTTTATTTACATTAATACCAATTCTATCACAATTGCACTTGCTCTGCTTCGTATTTACTTTTATTTTGTAAACGTTTGAACGATTTCCTGAAAGGTCGTTGTTTTTTTTTCAATGCAGCGGGTAGTTTTGCGCTAGATTGAGAAATTTCCCTGAAAGGGATATTTCATAAAAAGTGCTAGACGTCTAGCACTTTTGGTGAAATGTCTATTTTTTTTATATGGAGTTTGACATGCCGCTAGTCATCTAGCGGGCAGTGGAACGCGGCCATTGCTGATATACCTACTTGTTAACAGTCTGACCGCCAGAGGGAGCTAAGCATACGAAATCTGCGCAAAATTAAAATAAAAATTTGACAGATTTTAGTCTGTGTATATTTTGTAGTCACACTTGCAACAGAAAGCCGCGAAATTAACAACGTTTTGAACTTTAGAACCCTTTGCTATCTTGAGTATTTGCATTGTTTAATATTTATTTTTTTGTATATCCCAAAGAAAGGTAATTTTGTCCGACAAAAAATATCCAATTGAGCAACCTAGAAATTTCGTAAACTTTTGCAACAATTTTTCCACGAGTTAATATTCGTACCTACTTTACTAGCTGTGCGTTGTCGACAAATAATTATTAAAAAGCTTATAACATACGAACTGTATACACATCAGAAGAAATGTCTTCACCACCACCGCCCGCAGTGGAGGTAGATGCTATGGATGCAGAACCAGGACCAGAAGATCCTGCAGCACCAAATGCACCCGTCGAGGACCATTTTTATGGTTTCCCGGATGTGGAACAAACATACGATGACAAGGATATGATTGGAGTTTTTAATATTTGGGAATCGAAACACACAGAACCTGGATTCGATCCCGTTCCAGCCTTGAAGAGGTATGTTAGCACTCTTAGCGTTCATCTGCACGTGTTCGTGGTGACAAAATAAATATTTTAATTTGCCCATTTGAAGACTTGCAGAGATATTTGAAAAGGAAACAGAAATTTATATGCGCAAGGATCTGGATCCATTTGATGAACGTCATCCATATCGAACAGATCCCAGCTGCC
Source organism: Cheilosia urbana (assembly GCA_946477585.1). Lineage (NCBI taxonomy): Eukaryota > Metazoa > Arthropoda > Insecta > Diptera > Syrphidae > Cheilosia > Cheilosia urbana. The sequence continues at coordinate 144,012,121 of OX297854.1, forward strand.
AGTTTGGCTTTCTACTAAAGCAACTTTTCCGCAAAGACCACTTTATGAATAAGGTAAGAAATGATTCAATACATATACCCTATGGCTTATCATTATATTACATAAAAATACATATATCTAATTATCTATTACACAACTGTCAAATTTCGCTCTGTATTGATAATAAAATTGAAAACAAAGAAATTAAAAAAAAAAAAAAAACTATGCGAGAGTGATATTCGTTGCACTGTACAGAATGTATACTACATGTTTTTAAAACGCGTCCAGACGTGTTTGTTTATATTAACAAAAGCACGTGGGTTCCATCTGCGCGATGGATTTTTTTCTTCTGCCCGTATTTTTGATTTTTATGAATTGCAGAAGTAGAAGGTTTGCACTTTGCTAACTAGGTACTTACTCTGTGAACTCTGTATTCATTTGATCGACTTGTAGTCAGTAGCACAGCTCAATCACACACTCAGTAACTATGTGAACCTACACAAAACAGCACCAGCTCGGCTGGGTGTTTGTGGAAACACATCTTACAAATCGGACTTGTAAGCTGAGCTCGTACACTCTTATAATTGTGTAGCTGGTCGGCTATAAAGAGCTATTCAGAAGTTGCATGCACAACCTACATCCCGACTGTCGACGCATACATTTTTCGATAAATATTGTCTATAATAGATAGCATGACAATTTTTATCACCGTCTTATCTCAAGAAGTACCGACAGAAAATAGCGTGTGACTATGGTTATAGGTTAACCAGAGTAAGGTTGGCAAGTCCTGGAGATGGCGATGGGCCCGCTTTGGTGCCTGGTATTTTGTGACGATCTCACAACCCCACTCAACCTAACCTAACCGAAGGTTGTCAAGTTTGCGTTTACACCTGTTTATTCGGTGTCATTCATATCATGTAAATATTTTTTAAATAGGTTAAGAAAACAAACAGTCTCCCAGTCATCCAACGAAGTACTTGTTTGATTCCGGTGTCACTGGATCTTATTGATCTTGCGCTGCACAGTTTTTCCCAGCAGAATAGGATACACAAATTTCAGAAAGGCGATTAGTTTGCAAAATAGAAATCGCGCATTAACATTGCACCAAAACCAGCAACCAATCAGAATTTTTTTTTTTAAAGGATACATCTACCTAGATCCTTTGTATGGGCACAAATAAACTTGCTCATCATGCATATTTCAATCGAACTCATTAAGAATTTTGTTACAGCTCGTCAACGACTACCTTCGTGACAACTACTTCACGCGACAAAACATACAGAAAAGCTCACTAGAGCTGAACATCATAGCTTGCCGATTGATTTTGGTTATTATGCCCGGCCTTGAGACGTCTGCCGTTTTCCAAGTCGAATATGACAACCTTATAAGTAGAATCTACGGTTGGGCAGAGGAGAGCATTGAACCCCTACAGAGTTATGCCACAGGCTTGCTGGCAGCCGCCATGGAAGTCACCGACATTGCTGTCACATTTCGAGAACTAAATACTCGTCTCGTACCGAAGATGCTCAAGCGACTCCATACATTTCAATTCCAATTTCCACCGCGGCAAAATAAAGACAGCTCTATAGCGAGCGAGTTGAACAGCTCTACCGCTACTGAACCCGAAGAGAAAATCGAGAGAATCCTACCATCGTGGATGGACGACTCAGCACCAGTAAGTCCAGTTCAAGTAGTTGTAGTAGACGAAGACAATGCTGTAGCATCAAAGACCCATAATGGTACCCTTGACAGTTTCCCAAATACCTCGAACATGTCAATGCTGCATGAAACATCGCGTGACGGTGCAAATTTGTCACAGAAAAACATCAAACGAATGTACATACCAATTCATCCGCCCACGCAGGAGACGAGTCAGATGCTCATTATAAGATATCTCACATCCATGGGTGAATATCAAGAGTTTCTCGGTCTAGTCTTTGAGAACAAGGCAATGCAGTTGATTTGCGGCTACATCAAGGACCTCGAGAAGCAGGACACCTGTCTGGCATTCGAAGCGCTCAAATATTTGGCATCGTTGTTATGTCACAAAAAGTTTGCCCTCGAGTTTATCGCCCATGGCGGTTTGAAGGTTGGTTTCTGTTTCAATCACTTGTTATTATTGTATTAATGTGTTCTCGTAACTACAGCTGCTTTTGAAAGTTCCTCGGCCGAGTACAGCGGCGACCGGTGTTTCCATAACACTGTACTATCTGGCCTACTGCGAGGACGCCATGGAACGCATTTGTACAATGCCCAAAGCAATCATAACCGACTTGGTAAGGTATGCCCTGTGGCTGCTGGGACGTTCGTATGATTCTGGAAAGTGCCATGCGACAATGTTCTTCGGACTGAGCTTCCAATTTAAGGTTATTTTGGATGAGTTTGATGCACAGGACGGCCTAAGAAAGCTGTACAATGTGGTAAGTAGATGGGGAGTTTTTTTTTCTCAATATTTTGCTCGCTAACGAATGGTTGTCTCTTCAGATTTCTATATTGAAAATTCTGAATCCACCTGGCAACGGCGATGACGATTCTGAGATCCCAATCAACGAGGACTTGGAGTGTGCCTCACGACAACTGGTGAGACATGTCTGTGTCGCACTGAAGCGTTACATGGAGAGTCACCTGTTCTACAAGTACAACGTGTTTATGCGGCAACAGTGTCCGACATCAACGGAGTTTCAGTCGGTAACGAAGGCGACAAAGGCTTCGCTTGAGCAAATCAGTGAGCAAGTGAGAACGCTGCAGGAAAACACACCAGTTCGCGGTCATTGGCCGCCTGTGGATCAACTGTTGAAATTGGGCGGCATACAGCTGCTGCTGAAGGTTATTGCCTTTTCGTATGAGTGGAACAACGCCGGAAGGTGAGTTTAATGATACACCCATTGAAAAATATTACAAAAGGTTTGGCATACCCTTTCGCACATCTTGAATTATCATATTACTCGCACAATCTTATCAAAAATGTTTGCTGCATTTATTTCTCTGGGCCTTTACCTCCCCAACAACTTGAACTTTGGTTGACTTTATTGACATTGTGTTACAAGGTTTCTACTGCATTTCAGAGCCGAAACAGTACGCTCCGCTTTAGATGTCCTCTCCATTTGCTGTGTCGTGCCAAAGGTCTTCATAGCGTACTGCGACCGCCTTGAGCTGCCAGACAATTCATCGTCGTCCGGTATCTATGCAATTTTGGGCGCCGCTGTTGGCGACATCACCACCGATGCTGATGTACAAAAGTCAGCCCTAGCTGTTGTATGCCACTGCGTGTGTTCACCTATTACGCGGGTAAGTCTACTGACCGTATTCCATATCCACATTCCCATTCATCGGTTTTCTTTCCAGGCTCAGCCGTCCCTAACAATGATGAAAGTATTTGGCTCCTCGAAGAAGAAGCTGTTTAACAACAAGTTTTCCGAGGAGCTCATCGAAAAAGTGTGGGAGTCGGTCTGCTCCAACAATGGCATCATTGTCCTCCTCCAGCTTATGCAAATCAAAGTTCCTATCACCGATGCAGATTGCATTCGTGGCATGGCGTGCCGTGCCTTAGCTGGACTTGCGCGCTCCGAACGCGTGCGCCAAATAGTCGGCAAATTACCTCTCTTCGCCAACGGGCAGATCCAACACCTGATGCGCGATCCGATTCTGCAGGAGAAACGTGCCGAACATGTTCTCTTTCAAAAGTATGCACTCGAGTTGCTTGAACGGGTTTCGGGTAAAGCGAAACCAATAAACAACCAGCTGGATCCGTCGTTGGCTAACATTCACAAGGCGAATGTTGTGGCGCAAACTAAAATTCAATATAACGAGCAACAGCTCTATCAACTGATCTACGATCACTTGGAGTCGAAGGGAATGCACGGGTCAGCTCAAATGCTGCAAAAGGAAGCCGGACTTACGACTGCGACACCGCTAACGAAAAATTTCCACCAGTCACCTTTCGATTACAAAGTGATGCCGACAAATGCGATTGGAAGAAGCCGATTGCGAAATCGAATGCAAGACGTCAACTCGGCCATCAACGGACTTACTTCCTCCGCAGGCAGTGGCAGTGAATCGAACATAAATGGAGCTTCCTTCGAACCTATTACCCCCATTAAGCTAGTGAAAAAATCGAACCCGAATGCGATAAGCAACGCAACTGTCGCAAACATCAGTTCGACATCGACGTCCGCCACTGCGCAGAGATCACTGCAGAAACAAATCTCTTCAGTACCGTTTGCCAGCCAATCAGATCAGCCACTGGCACCCACCATCTCGCTCAGCACAATAGTGACGGAATATTTAACGAATCAGCATGCACTGTGCAACAACCCAATGACCACGTGTCCACAGTTCGATCTGTTCACTCCGCACAAATGTCCCGACCCGCAACCAAATAGAGTGTTAGGTCCGAATTTGAATTTAACCAGTCGCTGGTTTAGATCGCAGGCTGGCTTCAACACCACCCGTCTAGATCGACGCTATGTTCATTCGAATTTCGCCACCTGGCGCACAATTCGTTCCAACGACTACAACGACATTCAGTTCACATGCTGTAACATACTGCCAACGAATAATTTGATCATTGTCGGTACGCAGCAGGGCGAAGCGAAGGCGTTCAGTCTGAACGAGGGCACAGAGCAATTTTCATCTGTGTGCCACAGTTACCTCATCGATAGCATACAGTCAAACAGAAAGGGCAACTTGGTGCTGACATCGTGCTCGTGGCGATCGCTGCTGTGGTCCATAGAACGAAACGAATTCGCCAATTCACTCCAGTTTCACGACGAGTTCTACTGTGAGTTTAGCAATGTGAACCAGGATAAGATTTTGGGAACACAAACCTATGTGAGTGACAGTGCATGGCTTTGTTTATTTCCATAGAAGTTAAGTCTTTTTTTTTTTTTTTAGTCGGCTATTATTTATGACCTCTATACGGGCAACAAAATCTCAACTTTCACACCAACCATAGCGAACCAGTATACGAAGAATCGTGCCACGTTTTGCCCATCGGACGAGCTGATATTGTCGGGTAAGTTTAACGCAGCCCAGTGGATTCTTTCTCTTTCTCTGGGCGCATATTTGTGTTTTGGCTCCTTAGCTCTTTTGAGTTGAGTGTGAGATTTTGAGGCCAGCCTGATGCAAATCATGTTTAGACTTTCTTAGTAGCCAGGTTTTAACTTATTCTTCAGATGGCGTTTTGTGGGACGTACGATCGGGCAAAGAGATTCACAAGTTTGACAAACTGAATCAAACACTTTCTGGAGTCTTCCATCCGAATGGACTTGAAGTAAACTATACCTTTCGATTCAATAAAATCTCCCCCGTAATTGAGCTCTCGCTTTCTTAGATAATTTCCAACACAGAAGTTTGGGATCTGCGGACGTTCCATCTCCTGCAAACAGTTCCTGTTCTCGACCAATGCCTTGTTAAGTTTTCGCCAATGAACGTTCTATACGGCATCAGCTTGGACATAGACAATCGAGTCGACTTCGACGACACGACCAACTATGACACGAGCTTCAAAGTGCTGGACAGTTACGATTACTCAAGCATAACAACGGTGGACGTTAAGAAACATATTTACGACTTAAGTATGAACAGCAATGGCAGCATCATAGCTTTGGTGGAGAACCAGCCGGCGTATGACTCAAAACAGGAGACCTTCGTCAAAATGTACGCAGTCGGGATGAAAAAAAACGACCAGCAAGAAGAAGTACGTTGCATTCTTTAAAAAAAAAAAAAACGATTTTTTTAATCAATTTTATCAATGCGTTTACTTTTAGGAAGAAGATGAAGAGCCAGATACCGACGAGGGATCGGACAGCGAATCCATGCGTGGTAAGGACGCTTTTGTTGTTCTACTAATTCCGTATTTATTATTCATACATGTCAAATTGCAATCATTTCCTTATTTAACATTGCCACCAAAAGGAGGCTTTATAAGGGTTAATTTCAATGTCATACCGAATGGTATAGTCTTTTCAGATTTCATGAGTACTCACATGATGTAAAAATATTTTCATTTTAGTATTCGACCTTGACAATGTCATACCGGGTCAGAGACGGCGACGACGCGGGCGCAACAATGCTGACGATGATGACGATGATGAGGATGAAGACCCTTGGATTGACCTGGATTCGTCGTCGACAAGCGAAGAAGAGGATAACGATCAGAACGGGGACAACGATGATGCAAATGGCGCCAACGATGATGATGACGACAGTTCGTCCGATTCGAGTACAGAAATGTTCGAAGTGGAGTTAAGTTTTTGATATGCAACGCTCTCGTTGCCAATTAGTAAATGTAATATATTTATACAGTCAAAGATGATGTCACAGCCAGACAGTGCAGTCTCACAGAGTCGGTCGGTTTGGGAATGATCATGGCACAGTGTTGCTCTCACACCGGCAAAACGGACTTGTGTGGATTTCCAAATACCTCGTCTTTCTACAGACGAATGTTTGTTTTTTGTTTTTTTTTAGGGCGTCGACTATCTTGTTTGCTATTTGCTTTTGATATTATTTAGATTTACAATGGGAACAACTACAAAAAAAAAAGAAAAGTTTCCTTTATACTTAACGTAGTTAATTATAAGAAAATATTAAATTCAGATGTGTTAATGTCGGTGTCAAAAATGCAAAGCAAAATAAAGAGCATGTTTTGTCAATACAAAACGTTATATAATGTAATTTTGCCTAAGATTTGTTTACCCCATATATAGTTATGTATTTTATATGGATAGAAATAGTATTGTAAATACGATTTATAAACATAAATTATTTTTAAATAAACAGAAACCGTTGCTGTTTTCATTTTGCCACGATTGGGTAATAGTTCTGTTCTTCAGTACAAGTAAATTGAAGACCTGTTATCCTTTTCTCACTCTTGTATTTTTGTTTCAACTTGACAGCAAACGATACGAAAACAAATCAGGTAATTCATCTGCAGCACTGCTTGCGGTGAAGCGTCCGAATTTCCGCAAAAGTGCCTTGGGCATAATTGACAGCGCAGCAAAATAATAACACGCACGTTATTTATATGATTATCGTTATCGCCATCAAAACTTGGATCTGTTTCTAGATCTAGATCCAGCACAGCACCGCAAAATTTAAATGAATTTGGGCATTGAATTATCAGCATCAGAAATAAACACAATAGGGGTTATCGCGAATAAATTCCGTGGGAAATGTTTCCCTTGTCAGCAATGTAAGTCAGATTGCTGAATAGAAAAGGTTCCCGGGGAAATCTTATTCCCGATAGGGGTTAATTACTTGAAAACATTTTTGTTTAGGATTTAAAACGTGTGAAATGAGAGTGGTAATTAGTTTCTGTAGATTAAACCAACAATCCATCAATCAGTTATGCGAAATATGTAAATAAATAATCGTCCGTTCAGCACTTCCGGAAGCCATTTTGTTTTATAGAATGCGAAATTTCGTAAGTCGTCGCTATAAAAATATCAACATACAGCGCTTTGTTAGGTAATGCTGTCGCTTTCAGTCACATTCACATGGCTGGAAAGTATTTAGCATCCCTTCAATCTACCGTGTTAGGAATGTGTAATGCGAGAAACAGTTTAACACAGCAACAACAACTTTGGCAGAACCTTTAGAACCAATGTATTTTATTTACTTTGAACACATGTGCACAGCAACATCGACAGCGACATCAACGTTAGAGCTAATCCTAAATTCGCTGTTGCTGTCGCTGTGTTAATCTGTTTCTCGCATAACCGTGTTAATGCATTTTAAAGTGCTGCAACTCAAGCGCTTAATTTTTCATTGAATGAACCCAAAACTTGCCCTTGGAATACACCCATAATTATTCACTTCGATTTGGCTTTTATTTGTGTTGTATTTCATGAATAGTCAGAAGTCAGCAATAAATTTTCTATTTGCAATAATAAAAGTTTATTTTTGTAGGACTTAACAAAATCGTGTAAGGTCTTCTGTTTACTAAGCATTTTCAATTCATACTGTTCAGTGAGTTTATGTAAAGTTTTATTTTTAGCTGAAATCGTAATTGTACCTACGTTCATTTCACTTCGATTTCATATAAGAAAAAAAAAATTTTTTTTTCATAACTTGGTGCGTTGCAATTTTGTTAAATTATGCAAAATATTTCCGACAGAACTCTTTCAAATGTTTATCCACTTTTGTTTTAGGTCTAAACTGGTACATTTCTCTGGAGTATAGTGATTTATCATCGTGGATAACATGCTGAGAATTCGTCTAAAAAGAGGTCCTGCAAGGAGAAAAGAATGGACTTGTTGTTTTGGGTTGCATGTCCACACTGTTACCATTTTAATTGGACTTTGGCATTTGGTGAGTAGACGGACTTTTTTTTATTAAATTTCGAATGATGACGGAAGATAATGGAAACATCTTGTCTCGCATTACCTGTAGTCTTGTTGAAATAAAATGTACAACAACCATAAAGAATTATGATACCCTGCTTAGCTAAAGAATGTTTGCTAAACAACAATAAGAGTTCCCTAACAAATCCATATAATCTGTATATTAAGAGTATATTGTCATTTCAATAAATGTGTCGCTGCTGTGATGATTTGTGGGTGATATTTGGTATAATTTACCTATCTCGAGAACTGTAAACAAATATTTATACTAATAGGATTTCAATCCTTTTTAAATCGGTAGGATTTATGTGTAGTAGTTATAGCATACAATAAAAATGTATATTTTGACTAGTAGTACGAAAATGTTTTCAGGCCATGGCCACACTCAGTTTGGTTTCACATGACTTGAATATCGAATAACAGATTTTGTGAATAAGCTGCATTTAGTTATGTGTAAGCCTTGTATTGACACAGTCAAAGTTGCAAAAAAAAAAAAATAATGAAATGTCAATGGCTAAGTAGTAACTCGGAAAATGCTAGAGTTCATGTTATTGAAACAATTACTTTCTTAAGTGCTGCCACAGTCCGGGCTGGACCTGGGCGTTTAAACAATTATGTCCTTTAAATCAGCCCCCCCTGATGTGTATAATGAACAATCTGCTGCTGACAGGTCGCTACACAAACAGTTTGCATATCTACATAATAATAAATCATACTTATAGCTCGAAAAAGATCGCCGTTCTGGTTACCCTAGACGTGAGAAACGCATTCAACACAGCCAGATGGATAGACATGTTGAAATCATTCGAGGTGTATGGGATACCGCCGTACCTACTTCGTATAATCCAAGACTACCTCAGCGAACGAAAACTAATTTACGCTACAAAAGAAGGGCCTCGTGTTAAACAAATCCCGACAGGAGCAGCGCAGGGGTCAATCCTTGACGAGATTCTTCGTATCGAAATGCCTAACGACACCAAAAATGATAGGGTACGCAGACGACATTGGCGCGGTGATAACTGCGAGGGACACTGAGACGTGTCTATCTCTGGGTAGAAACCCATGGTCTTAGTCTTGCATCTGAAAAGACCGAGATTGTCCTACTGACCAGAAAACATATCCCGACGCAAATTGAATTTATATAGGCCCAGACGTAATCACCAGCAAACACGCAGTAAAGTATTTTGGGATATCTATCAACTCAAAACTTACTTTCTGGATTCATATTAAATCCGCTTCCGAACGAGCTGCTAAAGTGACCACATTCTTTAGCAGACTCAAACGTTGGAGGACCAAGAGAAAGTAAACGAAGGCTCCTCATAACAATTGCGCACGCGATACTTCTTTATGGATGCGAAATATGGGCAGATGCACTTAAACAGGAGAAGTACAGGAAACAGATACAGCAGTACAGAGACGCGGAGCCATCCGCATCGCAAGTTTTTACAGCACGGTATCAGAACCAGTCGCTCTTGTCGTTGCAGGAGTGGCACCCATTGACACTGACCTCTTAGCCGCAGAGAGGAAGCTAGTATATGAGAAGAGAGCGGGGGTAGGAGTAGAAGCGGCAACCACTGAAGTAAAACAGGGCACCAAACATTTATGGGAACTTAGGTGGAACTCTGAAACAAGAGGTAGATGGACCGCCAGGCTGACCAGAGACGTCGCTGAGTGGACAACGCGAAAACACGGAGAAATAAATTATTATACCACGCAGTTTCTAACCGGACATGGATTTTTTAAGGCATATCTACACAGGATGTGGAAAGTAGACCATCCGACATGCCAGTACGGCGATTCATTGGCAGACGACGCTTTTCATACCTTCTTCACGTGCAGCAGGTGGACCGTGGAAAGACAGGATTTGGAATCGGAGATAGGTTATATTTCCCCCGAAAATATCATTGGGAAGATGATCGCAAGCGAACGCAGCTGGAAACGGGTATCAGCGTTTATCGAAACCTTGCAAGAAGAGAGAAGAAAGCCAGAGCACACTCTCATAGAAGAACAGGAAAGTTTATGAGGTAGAAGGAAAATAACGGCCCCCCGAAGTAATACGAATAGTGGTTCCCGGGGGCTGTTGAAGAAAACCAAAGGGAGACGGGGAGTTAAGTCAGTAAGAGTCTGACACCCCAAGAAAATTTAAATTTCTTGACGGTGCCCTCCCTATAGAAAAAATTGAACGATCGTGTGCTTTATCTTTTTTATTGTGGTTTGCAGTGAGGTGTTTAGTATCACTATTTAGACGATTTGCTTTATAAATAAACTCAATGATATAATCAAACTCATTCATTGTTTGCCTGTCAGCGCAATATTTGTTGTCCGTACTTGGGACATCACGTACAACATACCACAAAACTTGAAGCGATTAACCAACCTGAGAGAAATAAAGTGCTGATTACATTTAAGGGCCAATAACATGATATGATCCAGCATCACAAACTAGCCTATGCAATTCGATAGCATGCGGAAAATAGCAATTCAACGAATAGACAAACAATTTCCAATCTATTGCCGCTGGCGCATTGAAGGCGAGGGTCGCAGATATATATGCTAAAGTCTATAGATCGATCAGATGAATTCGTAGACCTAAATAACTGCGCGAATGTGATCGAGTTGTTGGGTAACTTCTCCTGACAATTTCTGATGGGAAATATTCTTTTGTTTGGTTTTGTTTATTGTACTCCATCCAAATAAAATGTCAAATAGAATCGGAAGTCGGGTTTTTGTTTGGCTAGGGGTTCTATTAGCTTTCGGAGTTTTTGTTTTAATGATAAGAATTTTACAATCCTAAGTAAAGGCGCTGACGCGACAATCTATCGTTCTTCCCGTAGCTCTTCAACCAGTACGGCCTGTTTTAATGAAAATTGAAAGAAAAGCAAGGCAAAATAAAATCCTCACCCAAATACAAAAACCACACTAATAAAAATTGATTTATGACACAGCTAGTAAAGATCTCCCACTTAGGCGAGCCAATTAAGGCCAGGTCTCCCTCTCCTACTCTGTACCGTTGTGTTGTAACTAGATATTATTTGAACCGGAGCATTGCCTATTCGATCTACATGTCGTATCTGTCTTCGACGACAGATATAGGCAAACAAACACGACCTGACGAGATTGCGTTAAAGTAAGAATGGCTCTAGAGTGTCTTATGCGACCTCAAAACCACCGATAAAACGGTGGTGGGTTTCGATCTAAACTGCATGGGTTTTCTCCACGAAACTGGCAGGTGTAAGTTAGGGGCTAGATTCTGTATGGCGAAACGATAAATCGTTTTCGTGCGCACGAATGATTTTCCCTATGTTACACGAGCAAATTTCTTCGAGCACACGAAAACGTTTGAACGTTTCGCCTTACAGAATCTGACCCCAGTTCTTTGATAGATGGTCTCAGTATTTCCCACAGTTGCAGTAGGAAACCCACTCTGATATACCATCCATCACGCTAACTCCCTCCTGAAGATGATTTATTTTTTAAATTTCTTTTGAACAACTCTTTCACTGTTTCAGTTTCTCAATTTCCTCGCCCTGAGTCTGTTGGCCGTAATATGGCACAATCCGCAAATGGTCGAGGAACTCGAGAATAGCTATGACTATTCAGTGGACTTGAACGCACCGGCATTGCCCACACCCTTGAGCAAAGTTGATTCGCCATACGCCTATCGCGATCACTCCCTGAACTACCGTAAGTATAAGTGATGTGCACTGACTATGGAACTGATTTCGATTGCTTTTTTTTTAGAAAACTTTGACATGGGTGGCTTGGTCTGCCTTTGCATGATAACCATCACCCTCATGATGATATACGGCACGCTGAAGAACAAACCATCTCACATCTTACCGTTCTTCTGTTTGCAACTATTTGACTTTGCCATTACAACGTAAGTAAAGAAAAGTAAAAAAAAAAAATTAAATTCGCTCAAATGATACCCATCCCCGTTTAGTCTCACCGCAGCTGGTTATCTGTGCTACCTCCAATCGGTGCATCGCCTCATCGCTGAGAGCCATCGCCTTCCATGGAGGGAGAAGCTATTGGAACTGTCTCCCAATGCCTTGGTGCTGCTTGTAGTGTTAACTTTTGTGAGCATTGTTTTCCTCAAGGCTTATGCCATCGGAATTGTATGGCGCTGCTACAAGTATCTAACCTTGCGTCAGCATACCTTGCGCTCCTTGATGCCGTGTGTCATCCATGATATGGGCCCCAATATGGTTCCCGACGAGGGTGCCTATTCAACAATCTTGCCAAACTACGAAGAAGCCATTGCCCAGTACATGAAACAAGTACCACCACCATCCTACCAGGTTGCTATATCCAACCTCACCGACGACAACAACCCGACAAATGCGAACGACAACAACAACACCATTCCGAATAACAACAATACCGCAAGCGCCAACGCAAACAATGGCACCGATCAAGATGCTCAAGTAGAACCACCACCGTACAACGACGATAATACGGTCAGTCACTCTGAGGCTATTCCTTTTTCGTTGGCCTCACCCACGACAAATCAGTCCTCTTGAAGTGAGCACACGCTGAAATAAAGTCAACAGCTGAGATCGCAGATATTTTACTTACCCAACCTAAGTATATTCCATTATGATGTAACGCTATTTGCGCTTATAAAGTAGGAATCGAGGGATAATCTCTTATTTTATAAAACTATTGAAGTGTATCTATCATTGGTTGTTATTTTACATTTATATATGATTTTGTTCTAGTATTAGTATGTACAAATATATTTATCAGCAGAAACAAAAATCACAATTTAAATAACCAAATACGTAGTTCGGTAACAAAACCTTATTGTGTATGTTTACTTTGTCTTTGTTTTTTGCATTATTAATAAAACTAAATAACTGTGGGAATATTTCAAATAATTCCTGCATTTACTTAACGAATGTGTTGTTTAATTTGCGATTTAGACGTCCCTCAACTACGACCAGAAATTGAGGCGAAAATAATAAGAGCCACAGCCGGGCAAAACAGATGGAAAAGCACTACCGACGGCAGATTGTCCTGGGCTCGTTGCAATCAAAGAAACAAAACTGCAAAATAGCAGAGTATTATTTATTGCAAATCGCATCAGTTTACCCTGCATGTCTATCCGGAGTACGTAATAACCCCTATCGGGAATAAGATTTCCCCGGGAACCTTTTCTATTCAGCAATCTGACTTACATTGCTGACAAGGGAAACATTTCCCACGGAATTTATTCGCGATAACCCCTAATATGTATTTAAATTTAGCCGGAATAAAGAATGACCTATGGTAACGCTATTCCAATTTGGACGTTCGAAGCTGGGGTCAAATCGCGACATCCGTGAAAACGAGCTATACGTTCACAGAATTAAGCAAAACAAAAACAATTTCCGTCATCTATTGCTCGTTCACGGATAACGCAATTCGAACCCTGGGTTTAGTAAGGCTGGAGTTTGACGTGTTTCAATTTGTATTGTTATAGATCGATCACGTTATTTTTTTTTCAGTTGACGTTTCTGACGGAGAAGCATACAATAATAGGGGTTATCGCGAATAAATTCCGTGGGCAATGTTTCCCTTGTCAGCAATGTAAGTCAGATTGCTGAACAGAAAAGATTCCCGGGGAAATCTTATTCCCGATAGGGGTTAATAGCTCTGTTCCCTTACTTTCTGGTTCAATATTGGCAATAAGTCACATTTCTTTCATTGCGAGAGAATTCGCTCACCGAAATGAAATATGTACAACCAAAAAGAAAAGGAACGTGTTGAACCACAAATTTGAAAAATGTGAATTTTTAAGGCAGGAATATTCAAATGTCAAGAGAACGAAGCACAGATTTATATTTAAGAGCAAAAGTAGAATTGTTTTTTTTTTTTATTGTAGAAATGTAAAGGTTCAATTCTTTTGCTTCTTACATCTGTTTTAATGCTATTTAAGCACAAAATATAAATGAAATCAAATAAAAAGTCAGTTACAAAATATAATTTGAACGATTTGACAATCATCTGTCAGCAATAACCAAATAGCCCAACGAAATTTCTGGGCTAATATTTGCAGGTTTTTTATGGAGGGGAAATGTTTTGCTCTCTCTTTTTGGCTCTCTTCTGCCCAACTTTTGCGTAAAGGAACGAAGTTTGACTAAATTTGGCTAATGTGTTCGAATGCATTATCGTTAGGGAACAGACCTAATCTAGTCTAGAATTTCGTGCCTATACTCAGCTGACATTTCGCATGTTTTCCGGACATCTAATGTCGATTTCTATTTGGTTTTACAGATTTTGATCTGAGATTTCAGATTTCTGCTACTAAATCGAACATGAAATCCGATTTCATGAGTGTATTAGTTGGCAGAAAAAAAAAATTCAATTGCACTGGAAATCCATTTCAATTGATTTTCACACTAGAGTTCGCAGAGTGGCAGAAAACAACGTTAAACTCCTAAATAAGATATTAAAACGTATCAACCTAGACAACCTTATTTAAGTCCTAATACCCTACAGTAGCCGAAAGCCCTGGTAGCTAGTGCCTTTCTGTATTAGAATGTAATTTATTACATTGTAATCCTTAATAAATAAATAAAAATAAAAAATAGAGTTCGCCCAGTGGTAGAAATTCAAATATTATTTTGACCCGGCTTAAGGCTAATACAAAACAAATTACAGACAGAATTGCATCCCTTCCCAACAAAAAGAAAACGAAGTGGCTATTTGCACGTCGTTAGGGACACGGCTTAGGTCGACGGCTTAGGTATTTTCATTAAAAATAGTGTTTTAAGAAATAAGTTGTGCCTTAAAACGTACAGGCTAGTGTCCGGAAATGTAATACTGGAGTTTAGAGTTCTTTTTGCGAGCGAAGCGAGCCCTTATACCACTGTTTACATACCCGTCGACCTAAGCCGTGTCCCAAACGACGTGCGAATAGCATCAACCAAAAGAAAATCTAGCGAATATGTTGTGGTTGAGTCAGGGGAAGTGGTTCTTAACTATACTTGGTCAATTGAAGAAAAATCGAAATGCAAGTTCATTTCCTGACAGGGGAAAACAAAAAAATGTCTTCCCAAGTGGAATTATATACGGAGAATTATTGACTGTCAGAATTCAAACTATTCAAACAAACAATCACTTCAATGAATTTGATGATGAATTAGTGGTGTAGTTTGAAATAGATATCATTCCCACCAAAAAGAATGTGGCTACGAGTTGTTTCTAAGAGTTGTTCTCTTAAAACATTCACAAACTGAAATTCGACAGAAATTGTCAGGGTAACACCCAAACTTTTAGGTCTTAGTCAAGTTTAATCAATCTTAGGTTAGGTTCAAGTCCAGACAAATCTAGTCGACTTAAGACAGGTACCTACCTAACTAGATTTTTTAATGTCCCTAGTTATTGTAGAGTTAAACGAATACAATTTGAATACAATTTTTTTAAACAAAGGCAGCAGACGAATCAATCACTCAATACGAATGATAAGTTAGAGGAGCCCGCGAAATAATACATAGGTCATAGGTTAGGTTAGGTAAGGTGGCTGTCTAGAAAGACACACTTAGGCCGCATAAAATTACGGCCCTTTGTGATACCACATGAGTTAAGGGAAAGGAAGGTAAGGCCAGAGTTTTCTAGGCCGGACATACTAGTGGGCGTAAATGCTCTCTTTGTGCCTGTGACTTTTGTCTTCTTTGTCCAAAAAGAACAATTCTAACGTCTCGTGTAGAGAGTTGGGGCAGTTTGACCTCGGATAGGGGAGGGGTGACCGAAACAGTCGTCCCCTCGCCTGTAATCCTCAGTCAACATGTTAAAGGGAGAGATTGGGGGATAACTCACTGGACGATATGTCTTCGGATACAAGCGCCGGGCAAACCGAAGCAGTGTACCCTTCGCCTGTAATCCTACAACGTCTCGTCCGATTCTTATGTCTCGTGTAGAGAGTTGGGGCAGTTTGACCTCGGATAGGAGAGGGGTGACCGAAACAGTCGTCCCCTCGCCTGTAATCCTCAGTCAACATGTTAAAGGGAGAGATTGGGGGATAACTAACTGGACGATATGTCTTCGGATACAAGCGCCGGGCAAACCGAAGCAGTGTACCCTTCGCCTGTAATCCTACAACGTCTCGTCCGATTCTTATGTCTCGTGTAGAGAGTTGGGGCAGTTTGACCTCGGATAGGGGAGGGGTGACCGAAACAGTCATCCCCTCGCCTATAATCCTCAGACAACTCCTTGAAGGGAGAGATTGGGGATAACTAACTAGACGATATGTCTTCGGATACAAGCGCCGGGTAAACCGAAGCAGTGTACCCTTCGCCTGTAGTCCTATAACGTCTCGTCATGGTGGCGCAGCCGTGTGCGCCATTGGTTATTAATAAATCGGCCCTTTCATTGTGTCCCCCACTTGGGAGATTTGTTAAGGCTGGTCAAGGAGTAGGTGACCGGTCGACAGTATGCCCTCGGATAGGCGAGTGGTGACCGTATCAGTACAACCCTCGCTTGTGTCCTCTGGCAACTTATCGAATAGGGCGGATGCAGCAAAAAGCGCGGTATTTGTGGTGATTATAGTCATCAGCCTACAAAACGCATGCTGCGGGGGTATTGCAGCTTGGTCAAAAGGTGAGTTTGACCGAGTGACGGTTTGTTTCGAATGTGCGAAAAGGGACGACCGAAACAGTCTGTCCCTCGGTAGCAATCCACAGACAGCCCGTCTAAGAGAGGGTAGATAATATGTGAGATCATTGAAGCCATTTGGTCTTTGTAATGTATTTGCTGATACAGCGTATGTCTGTGTTAGACAAGTCGCTGAGGTCATCGAAGAAGTAGTCTCCTAAGTTTGCCCTGCGCAAATTTGCAAGGGCTGGACAGTTGCAGAGAAGATGAAGAACGGTCTCCTCCTCCTCCTCATGCATGCAGCTCCTACAAAAGTCATTGTAGGGTGTACCCAGTCTACGGGCGTGCCTACCTATTAAGCAATGTCCTGTTAATGCCCCCACAACGGAGCTAATTCTGTTTCTGCCTACAGAGAGAAGTCTTTGAGTCCTTTTAGCGTCTAGTTTTGGCCAGATTTGCTTGGATATGACGCAGGTATCAATGCTGTTCCACCTATTATTTGCAGCCTTTATTGCCTCTTTGAATAGAAGGAATTTGATAGATTGCATAGGAGCGTGCGGTTCACTAATGTTGTTTGAGTGAAGGTTGCTTCCTTGTCTGGCTAGTTCATCCGCTTTGCAGTTGCCCGGAATGTCACTGTGACCTGGAACCCAGCACAGGGTTACTGAACATCTGTCCGCAATCTCATTGAGAGATTCCCGGCATTGTTTTACCAACTTTGATCTGGTTGTTGGTGTATTCAGGGCTTTTATAGCTGCCTGACTGTCTATGTAGAGGGCGATAGCTTTACCGTTTATCGCCAACAAGGCAAGTCTGCAGGCTGCCTCGCGTATAGCCGTTATTTCAGCTTGAAAGACGCTACAGTGGTCTGGGAGACGCAAGGCAATGTTCAACTCGGGTGATTGAGAGAAGACTCCCGCTCCCGTGCCTTCCGCCATTTTTGATCCATCTGTATAGATTTCAAGTGCATAGTTCTTATCGATTGTGCCATTTTCCCATTCGGAACGTTCTGGGATTATTGCTTTGTATTTAATATTAAAGTCCTCGAAAGGGATAGTGTAATCCGTTTTGTTTGGGATTATGCTAGGAAGAATATTCGTATGGCCCGTCAAAGAGTTGGTCCATTTCTGACATTCTCTAAGTCTTAAAGCTGCCATGGACGCAATCATTTTCCCGTATATATCGACGGGAAGAAGGTGTAAGATTGTGTCTAAGGCGGCCGAAGGTGTGGATCTGAGTGCCCCTGTGATACACATGCTGGCTGATCTTTGTATACGTTCCAGGGATCTGGAGTTGCATTTTTTCTCTAGTGCCGGCCACCAGACCAGGATTCCGTAAAACAGAATAGGTCTGACCACCGCAGTATAGAGCCAATTTGTTACCTTGGGCTGAAGGCCCCATCTTGGACCTAGGGCCTTCCTACAGGTATGCATAGCGACCGCGGCCTTTCTTGTACGATCCTGAATATTTAGCTTCCAATTAAGCTTGCTGTCTAGAATTAGACCTAGATATTTTGCGTGATTAGTAAATTTTAGCTCTTTATTTTTAAGTTTTGGAGGAGCTATGCTAGGAATTTTATATCTGTTAGTGAACAAGATTAGCTCTGTCTTTGATGGATTGACGTCAAGTCCAACCGTCTCGGTCCATTTAACTAACTTGTGCAGAGCAGATTCCATGAGATCCCTAATTGTATTGGGAAATTTGCCAGGTATGGCGATAGCGATGTCATCTGCGTAGGCTATGACTTTACACCCCATATTTCTTAGGATGATGAGTGCTTCGTTGACTACTAGGATCCAAAGTAGTGGCGACAGCACCCCCCCTTGGGGTGTACCTCTGTGCACTGACCGTTTGGTTTGACAGCTCCCCAGCTCGGATAAGATTACTCTGCTGCTAAGCATGTTTTCTATCCAGACGCGTAGACAGTCGTCAACCTTTAGCCTTCGGAGTGCGTTAGAAATACCTTCTGTTTTGACATTATTGAAGGCGCCTTCGATGTCTAGAAAAGATACCATCACAAACTCTTTGATTGAGAGTGATTTTTCGATGGTACCTACTAGTGAATGTAGAGCTGTCTCCACAGAGAAACCCTTACGATAGGCGTGTTGGGAATCGGACAGGGAGTTAGCTATCAAGTTCTTTCGAATGTATGTGTCAATGAGTCTTTCCAGGGTCTTCAGAAAGAAGGAGGAGAGACTGATTGGCCTGAGATCCTTAGCGGAAACATGTGAGGTCTTGCCACACTTTGGTATGAAGACTACCTTGACCCTTTTCCATGAGGCAGGAGTGTATCCAAATTTTAGACAATTACGGAAAATCACCTCGAGCCAGGGGGTCAATATATCCAGAGCTTTCTGGATCTCTACTGGTGTTATTTTATCTGGTCCAGGAGATTTATATGGAAGGAAACTGTCAACGGCCCATTGAATATTGCGGCCGTTGACAATCCCAACCGGTATCTCGTGGGTCAGATAGTGGGGTGATGTTGATGATGTGACATCTATTGAATTTCCCGGAAAGTGAGTGTTTATGAGGATATCCAGAGTCTCCTCGTTTGATGAGGTCCATTCCCCATTTGATTTTTGAATATAACTAGGCATGGGTGGAGATTTAGAGATAATTTTTCTCAGCCTGCTCGAGTCGGAACTGCTTTCTATGCTACCACAGAAGAGTCTCCATGACTGCCGTTGAGCTTTAGTAATCTCTGCCTTATATTGTCTTAGGCTGTTTTTGTATCTGTCCCAGTCCTCCTGAAGGCGAGAGGACTTGGCTGAATTAAAACATTTCCTGCTATCTTTGCGTAACTTTGCTAGGTGAGTATTCCACCACGGTGGTTTACTCCCTTTTTGGTGCCGGCTGATCGGACAAGCTTTTATAAAAGCCTCGTTCATTGATTTGGTTACTTTGTCCACCATATAATCAATATCCGATGGAGAATTCGGTTGATTAACCGCATGCCCAAGCTTATGCTTTAGGAGAGAGTTATATACCTGCCAGTTGGCTTTCCTGGGATTTCGGAAGGTTTCCAGTGGAGGCTTACTAAGGTCAATATCAAATTGAATATAGCGATGGTCCGAGAATGAAACATCTCTTGAGACCATCCACTTATTAATTATTAGTTTTGGAGAGTTAGTAGCTAGAGTTATATCTAAAACCTCCTGTCTAATCCTATTGATAAAGGTAGGTTCTGAACCTTTGTTACATAATACGAGATTAGTAGTCATAATGTAATCAAAAAGACACTCACCCCTGTTATTTATGCCGCTGCTTCCCCAGAGGGTGTGGTGAGCGTTGGCATCTGCGCCCACCACAAGGGGAATGTTGTCTCTCTCAGCCGTCTCTATCGTCCGACGCACGATTGCTGCTGGAACAGGCCCCGTGTCATCGTAGGGCATGTATGCGGACGATAACCTCAGCTTGCTGCTGCACATATCCGTTTCTATGCAGACGAAATCTGGACCACTGAAATTGGATATAATACGAGCTTTTAAACTGTTCTTTGCCAAAATACACGATCTTGGTTTACCTTCGTTTTTTGTATAGAATAACGTGTAGTTTTTTGCCCTTAGTCCAAGAATGTTATTTTTACCATCCACCCAAGGTTCTTGGATAAGGACAACGTCTTCTCCGCCCGTTAGCAGGCGAAGCAATAAATTAGCTGATGCTATTTTGGAATGATGGAGATTAATCTGTAGCAGTCTTAGCATCATTGCTGACCGATACAGACGCCTCTATCACCGTTCTGTTGCTTTCCTCCGAATCAGAGGAAAGCTCGTCACTGAGGTTGATGGTGGAAGGAGGTTCATCGTCTGCCTTGCAGCCATCCGAAACAGCTGACTGCACGACTGCGACACTGTCTTTAACCTCTATGGAGACTGTAGAGGGCCCGTCCACCCCGGCAGCCAGACCAAGGCTGTTCAGTGTGGATACCACCCCCGACATAAGTCTCTCTTCCTTTTCCTGGACCCTTATGACAAGTTCGTCCATGCCATAGGAGAACTTGTAACCTCTTCTGCTGAGCAGGTCTAGCGATTCCTTATTCATAAGGAATGAGACCAGCCTGCCTCTTTCTTCTGGTTCACCGGCTTTAATGATCTTCCAGTTGGATGTTGGAAGATCGGGATTTTGTAGGCGAATGAGCCTGAGGATGTCAGCTACCGTTGTAGGTCCTGGGGGCAGCCAGACACGTCCTTTCGGGCGAACTGGTATATCGCTCCAGTGCATTACCTGAAGCTTCGCGTTGTTCCACAGGGGATTTATTTTCGGGACCGTTGTTCTCAGGAAGTCGACCGCACTCTTGTTCTTGCATTTAACAAGTTTTACCCCGCTTGAGAACCATCCTCCATCAACGAAGGACGGCGGATCTGCTGAGGGGTTGCTATCCAGGAACTGTAGCACTTCTCCGGCTAGGATAGCTTTGAGCGCTAGCCAGTTGTCACCGCTCATTTTGCCCTCGTCGTTACCATTGTCGTATAGACCATAGAGCATGCTGTCTTTTGCGACCTCATTGAAGGGTCTGTGTGCCGTATCAGCACTCTTCGCTTTCTTTGAGGTCGCGGAAATTTCTTCGAAGGACCTGGGTCGTTTGGTCGTTGAGACCTTTTTGGCAGGAACTACCGATGATCTTCCCGAAGCAGGATACATAGGTCATAATATGACGAACATTCAGCTCTCCCAGTGGTTTCAAAATGATGGCAGACGGCACCAGAACATTCTCGCACCAACCGAGTTATAGTTGAGAGACAAAAATGTAATAGAATCTCGAACTACATACAAATGGGTTGTGTGCTATTGGATAGAAAATACTTGTAATTGTAATTGTAAGTGATAGGCCCTATACACTGCGACCAGAAGAGATCTATTGTGTTGGCCTTTATTATTTAACCCAGGGAGCTGTTGAGGCTCTTTATAAACCTCAGCATAGAAAATACTTAAAAGTGACTCTTTAAAAAAGGACTGATCATGATTGCATAATAACCCCTATCGGGAATAAGATTTCCCCGGGAATATTTTCTGTTCAGCAATCTGACTTACATTGCTGACAAGGGAAACATTTCCCACGGAATTTATTCGCGATAACCCCTAATATTTACGCTACTCCATTAAATGAGAGTTGATGGTCAACCTGGTTGACACCACTGCACTTAACCAACTCGTTCTTCTGGTTGTGTTTGATTTGACTAATCACAAGAGGTGTCTTCTCACTTGCGCTATAATTTGCATTCAAGTCTTTGCATATTCAATAGGAAAGTGTGCAGATGCGGTCCATAGACAGAGTACATCAATTTAAACATTCAATTACTGTATGTATTTTGTAAATAATTTAATTTAAATTATCTTACAAATGCGTGAAAAATGTTTAATTTGCTTTTCTCAATCAACAAATAAGCGTTACTAAAGAAAACCATCTTAATTGCTAGTCTCTTAATTATAGGTGTCTTTAAGTTATTCAAAATAGAGAGTACATTCATACATATAAATTTACAAACTCTAATTATTGTTAATCACAATAGGGGCAAAAGCCCTCATCGTGCATCTTATGAGCCTCAATGTTCAGTTCGTGTCAATTTTTCTTCGCTCTCCCAGCCAGTAATTCCTTTACTGAAAGGAAAAGCATAAGCAAGCCCTGCTTCTTTGGTCGTCTTGAAAAGTAGTTAGAGACCACATCAGGATTATCTGGAATGTATACCCATACGATTATCAACGCGTATTGTAAAATTGCAAAATTTAGGTCTTACCATTATGAGAAATGTTATCACGGACTGTAGGCAAAACGTTGTCATTTGCACTGAGGGAAACAAACAAGGCGAATGGTACCAACCACTGGCACAAAATGAAGTACGCAAGAACCTATAGAAGGACAAATATTATTAGTTGAAGCCTAACAAAGGGTACCTCAGTACAGACATACCTCTGAGAACGGATAATAGTTGAGTGAGAAATATTGAAACGCTAAGAAGTGATTGATTATTAAAAATATAACTGTACCAATAAATGGCAACGATAGAAAGCTAATAGATGGGAAATTTTTCATAATGGAACAGTGGAAAATCTGAGCACCAAGTCCACATAGAACCATTGTCCACGTTAGATTATCGAAAAATATAAACAAAACATAAATAATAGAAGTAGCTGCAATCATGACAGAAATCACTTTCTTAGCAATGACCGAGTATTCCTCCACTAGTTCGGCTAAGTAATACAGTCCAGCCGCTAGAAGAACAATAAACAATGTACTTCAATGGGAATGTTGTTTAAAATTGAAATAACAAATTCCTACCTATAGCCACGGTTACAAAGCAAATTTGTATGGCAAAAGATACGTAACTGAGTAGAAAAAGTAGACCCATGATTTTGCGCTTTTATTATTTAATTAAACAAACATTCCGACGACTAGAATACCCAAATGGGATAATAATAAAAAATATAAATATAAATGTCAGACGTCGGTGACGTTTCTACCTCCACGACACCGTCGATGGTCTGAAAGAGACGGATACAAGCCGCAACAGAGGTGGTGTGCAGCGCGCTAATAATTTAACATTAAAAGAGCAATGCTCAATGGTGGCAAATTAACAATTAGAGGCTTCTGCATTTTCTTTGTTGTTTTACTATGCAATAGTTGTCGCGCGGCATCTTCACTTTTACTGGGGCTAAACATATAGTACGACAGTACGAGAATTTCGCAAATATCAAATCAAACAGGATGTAATTGTTGTAACTGCGTGCTGAAGATTCCAATGTGCTTTGCTGAGATAGATGTTCAATAAAACACTTTAATGTCGGCCGAAAATTAGTCGTTGCACTTTGCAAGTTTGGCGAGCTCAACTACGATTTTCAAAATAAATTTGCCAAACCAAACCTCTATAAAAAAAACTCCGTCTATTAAAGTGTTACATCAAACAAATATTTGATCCTTAGGCTTAGTACGCTGCTCGAGCTAAACTCCCAGCTATTTCCGATTCTAGGTACTCCTCGTCGAGGTATTTCTTAATTTAAACACATCCTTGCTTCCTTCTCCCATTCTCCGTAATACAAAATTGCAACAAAACAACAAAACACAACGATCTGTCAAAATTTAACTTGAGAAAATGTACCGCCCCATTAAATGGGCACGCTAAATTTTGACTGATACATGAAGTACATTCTGAAAAAATAAATAAATAAAATAAATAGTTGGCGCAACAGGTCCGCAGGGACCCTAGGTCTAGCTTCTCACAACCATTCGTTTTGTGTGAGTTTTTCATTTTTGGAACGAATGAAAGGGATCTACAATTTCATGCCGACTCCAAACGGCTAATTGAAAAGCTCTTTCAGGACATTTATGGGGCATTTACACGGTCACACATTCCTATCACGGAAAATTAAAGGGATGCCCAATACTAAACAGCCGTCTGACTGAAAGGGACAGCATTACCTAACACGCAAAAAAACGTGATACGTTTTTTGGTCGGCCATCTTGTTTACGTGGTAGGAATTATGGGAAAGCTATGCATGTTGATATTTTTATAGCGATGGCTTACGAAATTTCGTTTTCCTATAAAACAAAATGGATTCCGGAAGGGATGAAAGTACACTTATTTATTAATTTCGTATAAATGATTGATAAATTGTTGGTTTAATTTACTGAAACTAATTAACACTCTCATTTCACATATTTTAAATCGGAAATAGAAATGTTTTCATGTGATTGCAGAAATGTTGGTCGCCGGAACTTCCGCTTTACGTATATATAATTATTGGTAGAACATCCATGACACCTTAGGCGTCTGACTTGTGATCTCATTCCTTCGCCTTTATTAGCATTGACTGCGGACAACGGATCTCTCTGTCCCGTCTCGTGCAAAAATGCGCGTGCGTGATAGTGTAAATGCGGTTTTATACTCTCGGATGTTTGTCAGACGTTCGCGAGAGGTAGCGCAGTGGAAAAAACCCATAAGTTGGAATTTGGGTTTTTGCGGGATTCGAACCTGAGACCCCTCGCTTAGTAGTCCAACGCACTAACACTAAGCCACTGCGACTACCATTCTGAAACAAAAGTTTGATTTTTTAGCTCGAGCAGCGTACTAAGCTCAAGGAGGTTATTTAATGCCCGCATTCCACTGCCATTTCATCATTTATGCTTTTGTGAAATGTCAGTTTTTTCATATGGAGTTTGACATGCCGCTATTCAAGTGAGTCATGGAAAGAATATGAAAAGCTAAGAGTGCTGTCATCAGCGAAGGAATGGATTAGATTAGAAGTTGCAGACAAGAGATCATTTATAAAAATGAGAAAGAGAAAGAGACGCATCGATCCCATAAGCACGCATTTTCGATAAAAGAGCTTGATGCCAAACTCTGTCAAATGCCTTTGAAATATCGAGCGCAACAATCTTAAATTTACCGAAGTGATGGAGAGATTGGTTCCACTTCTCGGTGAGATAAGTCATCAAATCACCAGTGGATCTGTTGCCACGAAAACCGTACTGCCGGTCATTGAACATGAAATCTGAATTTTATTGGTTCTTTTGTGTATTAGTTGGCCGCAAAAAAAAACTTTTTCACTTGCACTGGAAATCCATTTCGATTGATTTTCAGTTTTTATACATATAATGTATATAAAAACTTGCACACTGGTGAAAGTATGTGTAAATCTGACAGATGGACTCTTTTTGTACTTGCCTTCCAGAGATTAATTTATTTTGAAGATTGAAGAAATAGTTGTTTGTATTAATTAACCCATTATAGTTTAATTGCAAATCATTGGAAGGTGTAACCAGCAAGCGCCCCATATGCTAGAGTGTCTATGTACCTCAAACGAAAAAAGAGGACATACCTTACACCAAAAAACCCTAAATCACCGGATCAGAAAATCAGAAAAGTTTTTATGGCCGTACTTAAAAGTTTTCAAATGAAGGAATTTTTTTATAGCGAAATTGATACACACATAATAAATAGATCGCTGACAAAAAAGGGGACGTGTTCTCTTTAAAAGAGATGTCCTGGAAACTGTACCATATGCGAACAAAATTTTTCTATTCCTAATTTATATTTTTAAATGGTTAGTCTTATTTACCGAAAAAGTTCAGCCATTATTTGTAAGTATATGTAAAAAAACGTTGCGCCAAGGAGAGCAACATTTGAGTAGGTAACCATGCAAAATGCATTCTATAAATGGGATTATCACTTAAGAATGAACTTCGAACGACGGCAGAACACCCTAACTTTGCCATGACGTTAAGTAGTGTCTCAATGAACGAAGATTTATAAGACCTTTTGATTACAATTTCCAGCTGGATGTTTTGAGGGCATGCACTTCTAAACTGGCGCCCGATAAACTTTCGCTAAAAATGCTTGTAAAATTCAGTTTGCCGAAATTAATGAAAATACACATCCAAGGAGATCAAACCCCGGGAACCATGCCAAGTCTGCCTAAAAGGAGTATTGTGATAAAGTATTGTTTCCGCTGTACTGCACTTTACCCAGTAGCAGTTATCAGCTGATCAGTGGATGATTTACCAATAAAAACAAGTGCAACACAATTCTTATATTATAAATTACATTTTAAATGAAAAACTATTTATAAATGACATGTTTTTTTTAAGTTATTTTCTTTTCAGTGTATATGGAGCAAGTTTTACACGATTAAATATAAAAAAGTTGTGACAAACTAAAAGACTTATCTTATAAGTACTAGAGAATACGAAATTAGTGTAGTTACAGAACATATATCTTGAAGCTAGCTACCATTTCTTGCATTTTACTATCTATTAAGGTTAACATTACATACATATTTCATATGTATTTCTCTCTTCTATTCTACTGTACAGATTTATCAAAAGAAAACCAAATCGAATAAAACATATTTTCTACATTTAATTACAATAGGTGCTAGTAATCGTATAGCTCTTGACAGTTGTTTTAATTTGCTTTAGTTGAACGAGAAAACTAAATAAAAGTGAAAATGACACAGTGATATAAATGCTTCAGAGACGTTCGGAAAGCCTTGCAAATAGAATGTAGCTACAATGATATACATTTACATAGAGTCTTAGTTTGATATTAGTTGTTGCGATATAATTGAGTCCGCTAAACAATTGTCGTTCTCTCCGCGGAGCTGGTGCATGTGCTGCTCTCGCCAATGCTCACAATTTGACATTTCATTTTGTCATTAATTAACTCTCAGGGGGACATTGTGTAATTATAAAACATAACATTGTCAATGGTCATAGGGAGTTGTTGTGGGTTTTGTAATTGATGCGGCTGTATTTGCAATGATTGCATATGGGCGGGCTGGCGCTGTCCCAACAATGGCATTGTACATATGGATGATGAACCGTATGGCGATGTTGGCGGGGTGCGGGTTTCGTAGGTCGGTAGATAGGGTATTCGAGTGTAAATGTTCGATGAGGCTTTACTATTTAGCAAAGGTGGCGGTGCCGTATAAACGGGTTTTCGTATTCGCTGTGGTGTGCTACAGACATTGTAGGATGGATTTGTGGTGAGTGAAATTTCTCCGCTCTGAAAAAAAAAAAACTCCAATTAAAATCGATTATACATTTGACGGGCTAAATTAAGTCGAGCGTAAGGATGTCTTGCTGCATATCCCTGAAATACATGACCTCAACTTTGAATAAAATTAAATTTCAACAAGAAAGCGTCATTTTAAATTGTAGAAATGCCATTTTGTTTCTGAGTCAAGCTTATGTCGTTTTCCATTGGTTTCACTCGGGGATCCACTCATTCTGTGATCCAATGGAACAAGAAAACTGCTTTTGATTGAATTCACAAAAGTATTGGTGAAATACCAAAAAATAATCTACGGCAGCTGTCACCTGACTTGTATAAACATAAATTACACTTGTGTGACTGCTTCTTGAGTGGATTCTGAATTTCTGACTTCAAATCGAGAAGCGAAATTCTTTTCTCAGAATCAGCAGAAGAATCTTTTTTGTGCCAATGGAACAGTTCTAGAAGAGAATTTTTCGATTCTGGACTCTCCCGGACGCTTCTTTTTGCCCAATGAAAAACGACATTAGTGAAATAAAATCTGTCTGCAGGTAATCGTTGCGTAAATGGCGTTTGATCGTTCAAACATCAAACGCACAAGAATAGCGAAGCAGTCCTTTGAACGAAATTTTCAGGGTGCTTTCAGGAAAGCAAGACGGTTATTTTTTTGGTTGTTTGAATTAATTTCCCACGTCGCCTTTTACTCACAATGGGGCATATTCATAAATCTTTGATAAGCTATTACTATGTTATAACTAAACTAAACCGGAGTTTATGTAATTCATAGACAATTTAAACTCATGTCTAAACGAAAAACTCGGGTCTAACATTAAACACGACAGAACCCATGTTTAAGTTGTTTTTAACTCTATTAAACATCAAAAGACAAACAGAAAATATAAGAATTTTGCAAATTTTGTGACATTTGGTTTCCAATAAATAAATTAACGTATCGCGAAAATAAATTACTAAAAGAAAGTAAAGGAAAAATGTCGGTAGATCACAACATTGCGGAAGATTTTGAAATTTTGGAGGATATTGCTATGGTACCATCAACTAGAAGACTGGAGCGCTACAGAACCCGCATAGATCCCTTTAATATTTATTTGAATATCTATCCATGCAGCTTTTTTTTTTTTTAAATCATATTGATATCGTTTCTTTTGTCATCCACAACAATTAAATGCCTTCGGACCAACTAACGCAGCATTTCCTTTTCTGCTTCCGACCAGTTTTGTTCTCTTGCTTTATTTTTTAATTTTTTATAATTTTTGTTCGTATCAAAAAACATAATTATGTTTGCACTAAAATGCATACCTTATTTTTGTTTACAAAAAACTCCAAAACCAAGCAGAACCACAACAAAACGCAAATTACAAGTTTTAAATCCTTTTGACTTTTTGCTGTCAGAAAGTATTTATGTAATAGATTTGTAGTAGAATACACGTTAGACTCGGATCTAATTAAACAGAGCTGCCAATTTCTTTATGAATAGCAGTTCTGTTTAACCTGTGGGTTAACTTTAGATTCGAGTTTAGTTAGACCCAGGTTTATTGAATAACTATGAATATGCCCCAATATGTTTAATCTTGCTCGACAGCGAAGGTGTTTCAACAAAGTGTGAGGACGGATGCGACTTGCATTGCCGTAGACCTACTACCTATGGCTCGACCACTCTACTGGAAATGAGCTGCAAGGGCTTATTAACAAGGCAAAACATATCTGCGTTTTTTTTTTTGTATTTAGCAAACAAACCTCTATCGACAACTGTCACTTTGACGGGGTTGTAACAGATCGAACAAATTAATACGAACAAATTATTACTAACCGGCTTAGGCGATAAGGATGGTATTAGTGATGGTGACGGCGAAGCTGAGTTTCGCATTGTCGGCTGTGTGCATAAGACCCTGTACGATTCTGTATTTAAACGATCGAATGCTTCCTCCTCGGCATGGTATTCATCGTCGCTATTTTCCAGTGGCACAACATCCGGATTTTTATCTTCTAAACTCGAACGACTCCCCAGATTGCGATTCAGCAACTCTACACTCCCCTTGTCGGCTGTTTCCGTAGTACTACCATTCGACCGGTAGATGTGTTTCTGACGGAATTTTATAAATATTACAATGCATATAACCACCAGAATGAGGGTTGTTATTAGGCCCATCAAAGCGCCCAATAATGGCGTTAGCTGCGTTAAAACGGCAGTGGAAGACGCTGTGAATCAAAGTAAAATAATGATGCAACAAATCAAATGGTAGGTAATAAACTTACCAGTCCGCAGGAGTGGCACTGACAGAGTACGTGCTCTCAAACGATAAACCAGTTTACTGGAACCTTGTAAATTGATTGACGTAATTCGCAGCACAAACACCGAATCACTGGGTAGACTTTTTATTTTGAAATTGGAATGTCTGTACGTTACATTGTAGAGAATTTGTCGATTGAGTTCATCATAAACTTGTACGTGAAAATGCTGCTGGATGCCACCGTCATAGCCAGGGATGCATTGTACTTGTACGGAGCTGGATGTTGCATTGTTGGCAGTGCAATTCTTCACAGCATCGGGAATGTCTGAAAGAATTAAGTAGAATTAGATGTAAATGTCATGTAGGTGGAAATTATTTGAAATTCTTAAGCAATTGCGACGTGTAAATAGTTAAATAGAAAAATAATGACAAGTTAGTGACAGTCAACGAGTCAAAGTTAAATTTTAAATGTTCAAATTCAAAGAGTGCAGCAAAAACGTGTTAAGGTTGGGTCAGTCTCTCAATTATTGAAGGCAAAGTGTTTGCTGACAGGGAAAAAATAGAAATGTACTGCCAACAGGAATAAAAAACGAAGAATTTGCAGTCAGAATTCAAATATTTAGTAGTTCCATGACGTATTTGTAGTTGTGGCTGTAGTTGGAAACAAAGTACTTCTTGTGGTTGTCGTAACTATAATTCTAGGGATTTTCATTGTTTGAGAGTAAACAGGCTCCATAAATAGAACGAGGATGTGTGGTTGCTTGGGGATAGTGTAGTAGTATGGTGCGTTTTATTTACTTAGGCGAGTGTATTAGCCCAGGTATGGAGGGAAGAAGTTGCACAAACCAAGGTTCTAGTCACACACCTACCGACGCAAGCACATCCCTTGCAACATGAGTTCCTTATTTTTGGCTAATGTCATGCTTTGCTTGGAGGAAAAGTAGCCAGAATTAGAATTTGTGAGCCAACTACACCTCTCCAACATTATGATCGTATTACCGTATGCAACAATTGGAAAATAGACGATCCTGTCAGGAGAAAGCTGCATTTCACTTAGCATAATAAAACATTAGCTACAATGGACATGGATCTGTGAAATCGTAGGTGTTAGCAATAAATCGGCACCTACATTGAGCCCGTACTAGGGAGCGCAATAACATATTCTCACAAAGTGCACCATCAATAATCGTGTAGTTTTTGGCCTAGCCACTACTCTTTCGACAAAACAGATGGATACAATAATGTGCCCATTTATGGCCGACCCAAGCCATTTACGTGGAACATAACGACTCTATTCTTATCACATCCTAATGATATTCAATCAAGTTGAATAGATATGTTTACATAATACATACCTGCAGGTTGTATATGATACCAACAAGGCTGACTCTGCCCCATCTGATTGCTGGCAACACACGATACTGCCCCAAAGCTTTCATACGACTCAATTGTATATTGATATACATTATGCAAGGGTAGACTTCCTGAACCCTTCATACTATTACTGTGACTGTGTAATGAATTCCCCGGTATGTTTGTCATTTTCCTTTCATCACTTAATCGCTTTGAATTCTCATTATATATTCGTTTGGTTTTGTCCAATTGATTTGTATATACCATGTTTGAGTAGAGCATTTGTGCCAGCGGAAAATCACGACTTTCTTCTTGATGAACGGTAGCATAAGCCAAATGTCCATTTATATTAACAGTTTCCTTTGTGTCTGATGACACATGAATTCTGCCATGAAGATCAATGGGAACCAATGATGACTGTTGATGCTGTTTCTGAATAATGATTTTTTCTAGTAATTTTTTATGATGATGGGGATGCTTATGATATTCTTGGTAGAAATTATAATGATTGTGGTGGTGGCCAGGCATTATCATTTCTCCTTTCAGTGGAAGCGTGGATGGTTGAGTGTTTTGTAGCATTTCGTTCGATGTGAGTGGCAATTCAATGATATTATCGAGTGAATTGTTGAACTGCCATTTGTAGATTAAATTATTCATCGGATTGGAGTCCACAAGGCATGTTATGTTGACGGTCTGTTTGATGGCGGCACGTATCACAGTTGATTCTGCCTGGCAGATTGGGGGATCTGTAAAAAAAACCAAAAACAAATGAGCAACAAGAAGAGATAACAATTCGAGTGATAGATGCTTACACTTGACATCTAGATAAACTTCATTACTGGACACGCTTCCTTGCATATTGGTGGCAAGACAGAAATATTTTCCATGTGATACCTTTGAAATGCCTTGCAGCACGAGCGTTTGATTCGATATGAGTACTCCACGGGATGATAGAAGCTTTTTATCCTGCAGATAAAAAATGAAATCGTTAAGGTAATCGACGCGACTATGATCAATATGAAGGGTCTTTCATTCACCCCTATCGAGGTATCCGTTCGGAAAAAATTCGGATACGAAAGTCAAATCCGATCGGAGCTCAAATTGCGTTCGAAGTATTCGTTTTGGAACAAAATAAATGAAGCATAGAAACGCATTCGTTTCACATGAAAATATTCCGCAGCATCTCGTTGACGGAGAGCTTCTGAAAAAATGTGCCCTCCACCTGTCAAAAATAAGTGTTATAACGTGGTTCAAAGCAATGCGACAAGATGCGTTATATGTCATTGGAAAACTTTTCCGAAAGTTGTATCAGAACGGATGTCTCGAATGGAATCTCTCCGATTTCGTAAGAATCAGAGAAAATTCCTTTCGAAACGGATACCTCGATATAGGTGATTAGCGACTTGACAACTTCAAACTTTCAGTGTGAACGCATCCTGAAACCGATTACAGAACTTTCAGTGTCCAAATATTCAGTAAAATTAATTGTTAATTATTAATTTCCATCATAGTAAAGTACACAAAGGACCAACGTTTACAAATAATTAAAATTTACTATCGAAATTCCGAGTCGATGGCCGCATCTTTAAGAGCGTTAACGCCAATTTTCAATCTTCAGCGATGATGCGCATTTTTGATTAAACGGCTTCGTCAATAAGCAAAATATATGCGTTACATTCGTACTGGACAGGTAAGAACCCTCATGTGCTTCATGCAACAGCACAGCACGGTTTTTCATTGGGCTGTTTTTTTTCATCGATGAAAATGACCGTCACGTTACGTCAATGATATTCGCTACAGAGACATGTTGGAACGTTATATAGGGCTACATTAGATCATTGGTCTAAGTCAACAAGCCGGCGACGTTCGAGGAACTCTGAGCCAATCTTGAACAAGTAATACGTTCCCGTGGTGGACATATGACCGAAGTTGAATTCTATTCATTAATGTTTTGATAGTAATTCAAGCCAATATAATTTTTTTGGAGATATCTCAAGTATATCCGTGCCAAGACAATGCAATCGCGGTTTGTGTTGCCACTCCAATACTTTCATACAATAAAAGGGTCTACATTGGGGTTTGAATTTCGCAGAAGAAAAAGAAAACAACCTGACTATGTACTAATATTTCTAAAGTTGGTCTAATTGTTAGTCGATCGCTAAACCTAAATAGAGTGCTAACCCTGTAAGGTACCTGGCAACGCTGCTGCTATCAGCATTTAAATGTAAACAGAACTGAAAAACTCATTGGGCCTTACCAATAAACGTTTTTTTTAGTTTCGACTGTAAATTTTAACTGTTCGCAGTGGCTATATTTTCCATACAAATTTCGCAATTGTGAGCTTCCGTAAATTTAAAGTCTTTTTTATTAGTACGGCGCACTGTTGGTAGCTATTGAAAAACGTCTTGAATTTTGCATTAGGGCCTTCTGTCTGTATCGATGCCAGTAGTTCTTAAATGTGCGCCGCGGCTCTAGGGTTGCTGTTGATATTGCTGTGTCAATCCATTTCTCATACACATATATGTATATGTTAAAGTTGAAAAGTACTTTGTGGTAAACAATTCACTGTATAAAAAAAAATAGTTGGCGCCATAGGTCCGGAGGGACCCTAGGCCTAGTTGCTCACAACCATTCGTTTTGTGTGAGTTTTTCAATTTTATGCTCCAATTTTACGCCGACTCCAAACGGCTGCTTGAGGAGCTCTTTCAAGACAGTTATACTCTCGGATGTTAGTCAGACGTTCGCGAGAGGTGGCGCAATGGAAAAAACCCTAAGTTGGAATTTGTTATTTTGCGGGACCTCGCTTAGTAGTCCAACACTCTAACAACTAAGCCACTGCTCCTGCTGTATAAATACTACTATACTACTTTGTTTTGCCGCCATTTTGGTAACCATTAGTCTTGACAGTTCATATTTGGCAGTCGTGAAGTAGACACGTGGCAAATTAATTATGGAAAAATATCCGATAAAACAACGTGTTTTAATCGTTAAAACATTTTATCAAAAATCAACCCCGATTTTTATGAAAAAATCATAATGACGAGGCACATTTTCATTTGAATGGATATGTGAATAAACAGAATAGTCGGTTCTGGGCAATGGAAAACACTCAAATTATTCATCAGTCACCTTTGCATCCATTAAAATTTAGAGTCTGGTGTGCAATTTGGTCAGGAGGAATCATTGGACCTCTTCTTTGAAAATGAAAACGGCGTAACGGTAACTGTGAATGGGTAGCGATATAGTGATATGATTGAAAACTTTTTAACGCCACAACTTCATGCTTTGGGCTTAATTAACATGTGGTATCAACAAGACGGTGCCACATCGCATACAGACAGGATTACAATGGAATTACTGCGAGATCTCTTTCCACAACAATTAATTTCAAGAAATGGTGATGTTGATTGGCCTCCACGGTCGCCTAATTTGACTGCTCCGGACTTCTTTTTGTGGGGATACCTGAAAAGCAAGGTTTATACAAACAAACCAGAAACGCTTGAGCAACTCAAACGAAATATTTGTGATGCAATATATGAAATACCGCGTGAAAAGTGTGAGAATGTAATGAAAAATGTGCTCAAAAGGGCTCGCATTTGTGAGACTAACAGAGGCGGACATTTACCTGATATTGTATTCCATACATAATTGCCGACATTAAATAAAACATTTATCAATATAAGATCCATTCTCTTTCATTTAATCAAAAATTATAAACAAACAAAGTAGTATACCTTCCCGGCGGACACCCTGTGTGATTGAATTTTATGAAATTTCATGAAGGGAAAGTATCAAAAGAAGCATCTGTTCTCCAGGAGTTGAATCAGTTTTAGACTGTGAAGGGAGTCAGTATTATATTTCGCACAGAATATGAATTCTTTTATGTATTCCAAAATACATAATTCTAGTCAACAAAAATGTACAATCATTACACTTAAAATATATACCGCCCCGATGTCAAAAATAGTGAGACTAATCAGTATTTTTGTCTCTACATCTGAACACAAATATAAATGTCAAACATGTGAATCCACTTGCGTTATAATCACAAACAAATAAAAAATACTTACATTATGAAACCACTCGATTCGAGTTATTGCAGGATTCGCTATAATGCTGCACTCCAAATAAACATCTGACCCGCTCATCAAATTGTTAGCGTCCAGTGGTGCCCCCAAATTCAATGACACAATTGGCGCATCTAAAACGAACACGAATTAAAGTAAATCCAATCGTTTAACTTTAATTTGAAACATGCTTACGGGTAACATTAAGAATACGAGAATCCTTTAAAAATACGATATCGTTTCCTGTGAATGAATTGTCGTTCGAATAGGTTACTGATGCCGAACCAAAGCCCATGTCTTGCTGGTGTGGCAAACTTTTAGCCACAAAGCATGCCACTTCTTTCTCGTTATCCTCGGGAGCGGGAATGAGCACCAACTCGGATATCGTTGAATTACCATCGGACGATGTCTATTGGAAAAAGGGTTAAGAATCAACAACATATACAACATTAAAGGTCTTATAAACTCAATGGAACGTTCTGTTCAATTTACCGATTGTGTAGCACCCCTCATAGTAATGCCACCCTTTTTCCATACAATTTCAGGTGGCGGTCTAGCACCTATTGACGTACATGTTACATGGGTTCTTACTCCGGCCACCAGAGGATGATTGATTCCTTGTAAAAGTATATTAAGAGGTGGCACTTGAACGAGAGAGAAAAAAAAATCAATAGCATCCTTTCCAAATTCAGAATAGATCAACATCAGCAAGTCGATAATCCGCTTTTCTATAGAGCTACTCACATTTCATTTCGATTTTAACTTTTCCAGACAATGCTGCAACGATATGGCCGTTGCTAGCTTGGCAGGTGTACACCTGGAAGAGAGCGATTTTATTTTTAAATAATAAATGCATGCATAAAAGGAAACAGCTAGAATTGTACACAAATATAAATGGAATATTTTTTGCTTGCGCTACCATCTTCAGAAATGTTATTGAAAGAGACGTGTAACGCAAATGTAAATAGATTTTGTTATTTTTAATACCAGGATGCACCCAAGAGTTACAGCTCACAGGTCAAGGAGCGATGCAACCACTTCCAAATCAAATTCGAATTTCTTCAACTCTGATAAACTTGTTCGATTTATCATGCTCCTCTTTCTATCCATCCTTGGCATACATTATAAAAGGTAAATCGTGCATTTCGGTTTCGAATTCAACATCACTCCAATTTGATACGGTTTGCAAGATTGCAATGTCCATTCCGACGATGTGCAGCATAACGACGAAAGTTTCAATTGATTGGTTGTTCAGATCGGACATAAAAGTTGCCAACTGCTTATCTATAAATGCATTTTGATTATGGTCGGTTACAAGAACATTTACTGCTAGGCAGGGCACATTTTTAACATCATGGACGATGGAAGATGAAAAAAAATAAGATGGAAGTCTGTGTGACAAAATTGTTGCTGGAACTGATTACTAAGAGCATCCACCAAGTCCTCTGTAGGGATGGATGGATGAAAGTATGTCTGACAAATTATGGAAGTTCCTGAATATAGTTGGTATAGGTAATTGCAGGGTTAACAAGCCACCGGGCAACAAATTGTGTCTACAGTGTCGAGTCATTGCAACTTTGACAAGGGCGGTTTTTCCTATCTTGAGTATTTCGGCTATGGAGTCCAACGCATTCCACACATCGTTTGCCTTAACGAGGGATATCCGACTATAATGAAATCAGGGGATACAATATCATGCTGCACCTAAAAAGGATTGTTAATTTCGAAAATTGAAATGTTTCACGTGACAGTTAAAGAACCAACGATTTTGCTGATAAATCAGAGTGAGCTGTTACAAAGGAGTGCCAAACGAAGCCAGTTGCAATCGTTGTTATTATCCAATACTAACATGAGCGGTGGCCACCAGCAGGAAGATAAAGTGATTTCTATCCAGGAACTGTTCCAGATTTTTGGAGCTGTCAACGAACGAAAGTTAGGTTAGGTGATGGGTGTGATGGGTGAAAATGCATTACGCCCTTGAAAAAGATGAAACAAACCAATACCCATCAAGATACTGACCGGCTTGGCGAACCAGTTCATGCTCAGAATGAAGTGTAGGAGATCCGATATCGAAAAGCCTGTAAACACTGCAAAGCTTCCGAAGAACCTGGATCCTAGGGTACGCAGAGGTCTTTCATACATTGACAGGTGATTTGTCCGCATTTTTGCAGCTCGAGCATGAATCGTTGGAATATTTCATGCTCTGGTTCCTGGGTGTCCTGTTCACCGGTTGCGGCGCGAATAGTTGGTATGCTTATACCCTTTTCACACCGCAGCGAAAAACGTGTTTTCGTCGAAAACTCGAAATTGCATTCACACCGAACAATAACTAGTTTTCGTTTGACGTTTCAATCAGCTGTGAGGCACTAGTCGTGAAACTTCTGTGTAAACTATTTTGTTTGTCAATTTCGATCGCATTAATTAACAAATAAAATGAATTCAGAGTATTTAAAAATAATATTAGCCCATCAATTGGTATGGAAAATGAATTTAAGTTGTGAGTTGTGACATTTGTTCGGTCAGCTGTTCTGCTGAATGTTGCAAAATGTGTGTTTGTTTCAAGAAAGCAACGATTGGAAGCCGTTTTCGTGGTGTTTTCGTGAAAACGACTCGTTTTGAAAACTGAAATATGTATGGGAAAACTTCTGTTTTCTAGTGTTTTCGCGAAAACCAGGTTTTCGGCTCGGTGTGAATAGCTTATTAGTGTCAGAAGGCCATTGATTTTCTTTTCGGCTGATTTCGGCCTCTTTTTTATTATGCTCTCGATGATGCTACATACTTTTCCAATCGGTGGCAGTATGAATGTACCCGCTTTACTGCTGCTAAGCGTTATTTAACTTGGGAGGAAAGGCAACTTATACTTTTGCTAAATATAACCACCTCTTGTCAGCCTAAGTTATAGCGTCAATTTTTCATGAAAATCCGCTTTTATTCAGTCAAACGCTTTAAACAGGCTTTCTGCTGGGGCTCGCGACATCAAATTTCAATGTGGTAGCACAAAATGGCTTGAGCTGAATCCCTGTCTCTATGGGATTTGAAAGATATTGAGTATAGCAAAGCTCTCTCATTAGGAACTAAGCAGACCTTTATATACAGGATGCTGCTATACCTATAGCTCAGAAGTATGGATCTTGCTTAGGGTGGGTGAAATCAGTTGCTTTTATAGCGATAAGTTTTCCGTTCAATTTTAGGTCCATTTTGTATCGAAGGAGTTTTGATGAGGAGTTGCAAAGAAGACCTATACCACGATAAAGACTTCGTCAAGAAAATTATAGTTTATGAACAAATTTAGCTGGCTCTTAAAGTCTGCAACTCAACTCCGCGGCAGAGGGCGGCTTTACAGTTGGTCAGTTGAAAGGAGACCTCAACCCGTGCCACTAAAGGGAGCCATTGATCGAGCTGTTCCTTGTTGGTTGAGGTCTGCCCTCAACTGTAGCCTCTTGTTTTACATCCATTGAATATGGCTGGCTCTATAGCTCTTGAAGCCTCTTGAATATCCAAGTAAACGGCGTCTTGTTATATTATAAGGTTTTTTTTTTTTTTTTTTCTCCGAGGTAGATGGAAATCTTCTAGTAGACATTATGAGGACAGTCGGCGCGTGCTCATAGTAGTGTGAGATTTTCACTCACTAAAATCACCTCTTGTCTAGCGACAAAGCATCTGGATCTGGCCAAAGCTGGATCTAAAACGTTCTAGGCATCCTAGATAGGAAGCATATTAGTGCTACAATATAGGTGTCATCACGGGACACTGTCTTATCGGCAGGCATGCAAAAAGGCTTGGCGCATTCTCTACCGATTTTTGCAGAAGCTGTTTTGACGAGGAGGAGGAGGAAACTATTTTCCATCTTCTCTGTACTTGTCCGGCTCTCTCACAAAGACGAAAACTCCACTTGGGAGCGTTCTACTTTAGTGATTAAAGATTCACGTGGTATCACAAGGGACCTTATATTGGTCTAAGTGTGTCGCCTAACCTAACCAGTTAGCCGACAGTCATTTTAACCTAACCTAACCTAAAACCACCTCCCAAAAATTTCTTTTGTGCTGCGACAAAGTTATGACTTATCAAGCAATATTTTTATCACGAAGTTATATACGTTTGGCAGGCAACATTCCGGCGAAAGCTCCTGCTCGTTCCGCCATGTTAACGCGGTTGATAATTATCGGGCTAAGTCCGAAAGGTTTAGTTCGTTGTAGACGCCGCAAGAAATTTGTTTCATCGAGAATTTCACGGACCGAGTTATTAATGTGTCCTAATAATCGATTTCTATGCTTTCGAGCGCATATTTTCGTTTCGTCCTTAACGGTGGGAAATCCGAGCACTCTAATGGAGATCTTCATTTCAGATGTACCACGGTGCACTGCCTAATGATCTTAGCACTTTGTTTTGAAAAGTTTGTAAAATTTTCAGATTTGTTTCGCTGGTACAGCCCCATAACTGTATACCATATGTCCATACAGGCTTCATCACTTGCGTATATAATAAAAGCTTGTTCTCGAGGGTAAGCTTGGAATATTTTCCGAGTAACCAATAAAGTTCTCTCTATTTGGGTGCCGTGAAATAACGCCGAGCGAAATAACGCCGAATTCGAAAACTTGGCGTTATTTCACTTTGTGAAAGCGAAATAAAGCCGAATTTTAGAATTCGGTGTTATTTCACATTCACAAAGTGAAATAATGCCGAACATTGCTTGAGAAATAAGGCCGAAGCCGAAGCAAATGTTTTCAGAATTGCCGAGAACTATAATAAAGTATATTTTAAATTTGCAGAAATAGATGCAACTATTATCTTATATATAACTAAATTCTAAATGCTGAAATAACTAGTGGGGAAATTTGAGAAAATAATAGTTAAAAAATCGCGCGAGTTTTTAACTATTATTTTCTCAAATTCTAAAATAACTAGAAAGAAAATTTGAGAAAATAATAGTTAAAAATTCGCGCGAATTTTTAATTATTATTTTCTCAAATTCTAAATGCTAAGATAACTAGAGGGTCATTTTTGAACTATTATTTTCTCAAATTCTAAAATAACTAGAAAGAAATTCGCGCGAATTTTTAACTATTATTTTCTCAAATTCTAAATGCTAAGATAACTAGAGGGAAATTTGAGAAAATAATAGTTCAAAAATCACGCGAGTTTTTAACTATTATTTTCTCAAATTCTAAAATAACTAGAAAAAAAATTTGAGAAAATAATAGTTAAAAATTAGCGCGAATTTTTTTTTTTTTTGATTTTATTTTCTCAAATTCTAAATGCTGAAGTAACAGAGGAGGAAATTTAAAATGTATTTATAAATTCAAAGCGAAATAAGGCCGACTGGGCTTTATTTCACTTTAGCAAAGTGAAATAAGACCGAACAAGGAAAATCGGCGTTATTTCGCTTTCACAAAGTGAAATAACACCGAATTCCAAAATTCGGCGTTATTTCGCTCGGCGTTATTTCACGGCACCCTCTATTTGTTTTTAAGTTCTTCGCATTTTTTCTTTACATGCGGTTTCCATTTCAATTTTGTATCGAGATTCATTCCGAGATATTTGGCCTCATTTGCAAATGGAACTTGTACCGTACTTATAAATAAAGGCAAGTTATCTATTTTTGTATATGTAAAATCCACGTAGACCGAGCTCGTTTCGTTAAGAGCGATCCTCCATGATTTTGTCCATTCATAGACCCGGCTAAGCGCGCCTTGTTATATTTTGTTTGTTTCTTTGGTCGTTTAACCAAATGCTAGTATAGCAGTGTCATCGGCAAAAGTGGCTACGGTAGTACATACTGTTCGCGGTATATCACGCGTAAATAGCAGGTACATGAGTGGCCCAAGGACGCTTCCTTGCGGCACACCTGTCCTTATTTCTTTAAATTCCGAATATTCGTTTCCGTGTTTGACACGAAAGAGTCTATTCTCTAGATAAGATTCTAGAATTTTCCATAACCGTTCGGGAAGAACTTGTCTTATTTTTCATGCCACACCTTATCAAAGGCTTGCGAAACGTCCAAGAATACGGCAGAGCAAATTAAATTTTCTTCTAGAGCTTTCTCTATTACGTCAGTTATCCGTCAATTATATTATAAAGTTGAATACTTTTATCCGTCTCTGTAAAATCAATAGATAATGGAATTACATAGCTAACACATGTCGCATGTTTGCGTTACACTTTGAATTCTGCCATAAACCAATCTTCACTTGTCTATTGTCATCCAAGTGGGCTTTTTTTTTTCTTAATTACTGCTCTGTTTAAAAAGTCTCTTCATCTCTTAGATTGTAAAATTACAACAGCTTTCGCTAGGCCCGGGGTAAAAATCCAGCTTAACCATTGCCCCTATATTCTTTATACGATCACAAATAATAAAGCAACACCTGTTCCTGATGTGACCTTCTTGATTATCCAGCGTGCCCCATCAAAATCGGATTAGTCGATTTTGCATTGACTCTCTTTTTGTGGCAAAGCCATTCCCATTCATTAATGAATGCAATAAAACAGCGAATCCCCAATGAATATTCATGCAATGGCTTCCAAGATATGACATTTGCGTATGCACTTTGATTGGGTGTGAATTTATTAAAATCTTGATATGCACACTTGCCTAGGAATATATGCTAAATGAAAAGGGTAACGGCGCAATAATAAAACATATTTAAATGACAAGTGAACTTACCGATAATAAATCCGACCTCGAAATATTGTACAGATGTAATAAATTTCTCACGGTGCCATCCGGCAGCAACTGAAAGGCGTCATCGACTAGAGCGTGCTCCTTCCACCAAGACACTCTGGGAGGTGGTATCCCACCACTTGATAAACACGTTAAATTAATATTGTTACCCTCGATGTAAGGTCCCGCAATGTTATTCCTTATGGCAGCGCCATACGCATCTAATATCGTCAGTTGGGTGGGTGGCACTATAAATGGGAGTGTGGGTTACATTGAAATGAAAAATTGTCAATTTAATATAGTTGCAATCTTTCTGTTCATTTTATCTTCATTTTTTATTTGTTTTTTTCTTTTTTTCTTTTTTAATCTTCATTGCCTTCCGTTTCTCATCATTTTCGCCAGCAAACACACATACCTAAGACAGTTACATTAATTCGCCAATTTCTCGTTGGAGATTTATGGAAGTCAACTCTACATTTGTATAATCCTGCATCACTGGTTTGAACATTTTTTATCCTTAATGATGGTGGATTAGTGTCATAAAAAAATTGAGCTTTATTCTTGAGGACAAATTCATCCGCCCATGGGATTGCCTGTTCGAGTTGGCGCCCGCGTGCATCAAATCTAAATAGAAATAGAAAAACACAAAGTAAAATAATACAGTAAAATTTAAAGCATGCGTTATTTATTAATACAAATTGTAACAATATTTTGACATTTTAAAGAGGCTCCCTGCTCACAGAAGACAGAACCATATGCGCTTCCCGAAGGGCTTAAAACTTGCTAAATCTACTTTTCCAGTTTGCAATTTATTTAGATACGATATAAAAAATGTATGTCTATTAAACTTTTGTTGTTTTCTTTTGTGCGGAAATCCAAATCAGCACATATTTAGGATACAAAAACGTTTGAATTGTCTGTTGGCCATAGAATTTCCAAATAGGCAAGCAGATTGGTATGAGATCGTCAAGCAACCAAATTAATGGTTGCCGATGTTGATGCCGCTTTGTTTGGGTAAGTCGCGTACTAGGGAACAAAAAATTTGCCTGATGCGAATATTGGAACAGATATATAGAGAGAGAAAGAGTGGATTTTGGTTTGGCTTTTGCAGTGCTACGAGTACGAGTATTCCCGCGTTTTTTTTGTCTTTGTTATACCCGAAAAACAAAAAATATAATAAAATGGGTGTGTTGTGAATGTTGGTATATTTTTCCACAGCTATTGAAGGATACGTTCATTTTTTGCCGACGAGGAATACAGGTGAATTTACACTTTGCATGTACAGCGCGAACGGAATGATTCATCATCAACAAATTTCGATTAATCAAGAGTAGAAACTGGGGTGGCATCGGCAACGGTGATTTGTGCAATAGCTGATAGCAAAAGAGTCATCTGTTTTTTATTTCGCGCGGGTTTCGTTTTTTTTTTTTTTTTTTTCGATCGGCTATTAAGGTGTCAAAGGTGGCAGCTGGTGAAGCATGACCGGCCCCTCCTCAAATGGACACGGACAGTAATCTGCATCAAGTCGTCCTTCGATAGAAAGTAATTTGGGTATGATTGGTCATACAAAAAAAAATCGACTCTTTGAGGTTACAGAAACAAAATGTTAAGTGCGGTTAACTTATTTTGGTGGCGTTTATAGTTCGGGTTGAATCTGGGCCTATTCTTTTGCTATGCTTTAAATGACGCTAACAGTGCGGGGTAGACCACGACCTTTAGCAACCCTCGGTCCCTAGCTGCCCTCAGATATACGTCAAGAGTAACAAACGGCAAAACTGACTGGGAAGGCTTCAAGAAAGATGTCCAGGGGTTGAATTACCGCATC
Source organism: Cheilosia urbana (assembly GCA_946477585.1). Lineage (NCBI taxonomy): Eukaryota > Metazoa > Arthropoda > Insecta > Diptera > Syrphidae > Cheilosia > Cheilosia urbana. The sequence continues at coordinate 144,055,661 of OX297854.1, forward strand.
CGTGATCGAGTAATACGTGACTGAATTTGTTATTGTTTCGCTTGTAAAATCCACAAAATTCAGTGACGTATGGGTGTGGCTCACTCACGGATGCGCGACCCCAGGACAATACTGAACTGCGTAAAGCACTCAAGACGCCTTACGCCTTAAGTCGCGGTCGACCGCTTAGTCAATATCGTACAAAAAGCTGCATGGAATAATCCAATAACCAGCAGAGAACATCTATACAACTATAACTGCGTCAAATATCCGCAGTAAATAATTAATATTCAAATCAAAACGAAAAGCGCGAAAAAGATGATTTTAAAAATGACGAGTCCAGAAATTACCTCGAAACCCTAACAGCTAATAAAGAATCCAATTACTCGCTTTGGAAGGCTATTAAAGTCATAAAAGGGCCGACGATTGCAAGGCCACCTATTAGGATAACCCAAGATGTTTGAGTTGAGCAAAAAGCAACAAAGAGAAGGCGGACGTTTTCGCCGCTCATCTAGAAGAAACTTTTAAGCCGTTCGATGGTCATGGTCAAGCGCTCAATGGAAATATTTATGCATCAGACAGACGATCACCGAGCTCGGGCAAGTAATAAAGTAACTTAAGCTCAAAAAAGCTCCTGGACACTAAATATTAGTATAAGCATCGCGCAGAATCTTTTACAACTTCGATAAGATATATCAACGACTGTGGCATTTCGTCGGCGTCGAAGCGCGAAAAGTTTCTCGGAGACAGTATATGCATACGTCTGGTCCTATTTAACAACCAAACGCATCTTCGCCGCCATAGTTTGAATACTTGTCAATATCATTTGAATAGTTGAACGGACTATTTAACATGTTTGATGTTGAATATACATATAACATTGATGTATCAGTCGACGCAAGGAACACGAGGGTTAAATCCTTTTGCATCAACTTTCCTATCAATCTTTTAAAATATTCTATAAGATTTTACACATCATTATTTTCTCGAGAAAGATATTGTGTTCGTACAAAATTTCGATCTCGATATGTTAATCAATTCTGACATTGATGATAGAGGAACTCAAAAAAGTGGGTCGCAAAATGCTGTCCGTCTGTCTGTCTGTATGTCTCGAGGCCTACAGCCTAAACAGCTGCCTGGATTTCGTTCAAACTTAGATTTGGAGTTTGTGGGCTTACAGTTCGGGGCAGTTTTTTTTATTTTTGCAAGGTAACCTCAATATTAATGGCACTTCCCATATACAATTTTCGTACCAGTTTGATTTGTTCGAAAACGGCTATAACGATTTCAACCAAAATTTTTATTTATATTAAGTAGATGACGTTAACATGACTTACATACCCAGTTTTTGGCTAAAAAATCGAATAATGGTATACTTTTGAAATTTGGACATATCTCGAAAACGGTCCATACGATTGTTACAAAAAGTAATTTCTAATATATGTGATATGGTCATTTCCAACTTAGTGGCAAACTCAGTTTTTCTCTGTATTATCGTAAAATGAAAAACTGATTTTAGGAACTGCTCATATCTCGAAAATGCCAATTTCGTTTTCGAGAAAAACTTTAAAAACCAAGTAATGCTTCCATCCCGAACAATAACTTATACTATATGTTCAGATAAAAAGCTAAGCAATAGTACTTTTCAAACTATAACCAATGCAAAATTTGGTACGGTATTGTCTGCGTAATTTTACAAAAACCGTTCTAACGATTTCGATCAAAATATATATTAAAGATAATGCGCTGTACCTACTTATAATCAATTTAAGTCTCGACCTAAAATTTATAGAAGCTCACAATTGCTAAATTTGTATGGAGAATATTGCCACCGTGAATAACACAAATTTAAAGCCGAAACTAAAAATTGTTATTGGTAAGGCCCAATAAGTATAAGTATTTTAAATAAGATCACGTACTTAGTATTTCTCAAAAAAATTGGAATAAATCAGTTTTTTTAATTATTTCTCAAAAATGACTACCAGCCGATCTCCGTTCACCTATATTTTTAAAACTCAATATCGCACTTCATTCATCCATTTCATTCATTTTCAATGGCCGCTCTTCAATTAGTAGGGTCGCGGGTATAGGATGCCTAAGTGGACCCTCCATAACCCCCGATCTTCCACCACCGACTCTAGATCATCAGGGGCAATCCCCATACGGGCCGAGGAGAGATTTCGGACTTGATCTAACCATCTCATCGTGGGTCTTCTAAGGGACGCCTGCACGGATTCCATAGCACGTCTTGGGATCCGAGTTGGAAGCATGCTTTTAACGTGACCAAACCATCGAAGTATGGACAGCTCCTTCCGGAGGAGTAGCTGCTCGATATTCAGTTCCTCACGTATTCTGGTGTTCCTGGAATATCGCACTTTAAAATTCAAATAGCAACAGCCATTAAAAATGCAATAACAGCAACGCAAAACTTATTTTTAGCAAATATTACCCGCTTTTACTTTTTTTCAACCATTTTGAATATGCACCTAAAACAGTTCCAACCATTTGGAGTTTACACAATCAGAAAATCTCACTTCATTTACACCCATACACACGTCCATCGGGATATTCAGTTTATAACTGTTAGCAAATTCAAAAACAAGTCTCTGATATGACATATGATACATATATCTATCTAAAGATATCGATCTATCACGAACTCTACTTGCAACAATTGACAACTTTAGAGATTTAGATTTATTTGAAATAGTTTAGTGACATTTTGTATTTTGTATACTATACGTATTAAAATAGTGTCAAATGCCACTTCAATGAATTTTATTACAATAGTTTAATTATTGGTGGGGTGATCCTTAAATAGTTATGAACACATTATTGCATAAAAAGAAAACAAGATAATATAAATACATTTAAAATAGAAAGAAGAGAAAAAGAAAAAAAAAAAAAAAAAAAAACAAGGACTTAAGTATGTAAGTTACACCAAATTGTCAGAAAGCATAGAGTCTATATTCATGTAATTAAATTGAAGAAGCCAATGTTTAACACATTTCTCAAACCTTCCAGGAACGGTTAATGACCTGATTGGTTGGGGTAGTTTATTAAAAAGGCGCCTCGATGAGACCAAATAAAAGTTACGAAAAGCGGTGGTACGGGAAAAAGGTACAGATACAACGTTCAACAAATTCTGACGTAAATTATAATCAGAAATTAATCTAAAATTCATATTTCCCGATCTGATAAAAAAAATTTTCAATACTTTAAAACAATACAAATGACGGACTGGAAGAATTTTCATAGCACGGAACAATGGCAAACTAGGATGTCGACGGTGTTTTCGGCAAATCTTTTTCAATACATTTTTTTGCAAAACTAAAAGAGGCTGAATTTTATTTCGATATGTCCCGCCCCAGCAGGCAATACCATATTGGAGCTTCGAGTGAAATATTCCATAATAAATAATTTTAATAGTTTCTCAGAGCAAATACTTTTTAGGTAGAAAAAATGTCGGAGAGTGCAACGAAAATGATTTGCAAAGGTCATTTTGGAGTCAATAATGAGTCCCAAGTATTTGAACTCTTCAACCCTTTCAACCAAAAAACATTCATCACTGCAATGTAGCGTGCTACTAAACGTGGGGCAAGTTGACGTTGGGGCACATGAGCAGCCAACTAGTTTGAATTTTTTACAATCCGTAGAATGAAAGTAAAATTCCGCATATGGTTCAGTTGTGGTACATAGGTTAAAAAACATTATTTTAGTTTTTGAACTAATTCTCAATCTATGTTCGGCGAACCAGGTCCTGAATAAGTGTAGATACCAGTTTATATCAGAAGTCAAGTTTAAATTACTCTCTGAACGGTAGGAACAGCCCACATCATCAGCGAAAGCAGTAAGTGTACCTTTAAAATCAAGTTCAAAAAGGGAATTAATGTATATAAGGAACAAAATAGGTCCCAACACAGAGCCTTGAGGTACTCCCAAATTTAAGAACTTAAGACCACTCCTGATTTCCCCAATCTTAACTCTTTGAGATCTATTTGAAAGATAGGACCTGAACCAATCGAGCATAAAACCACGAATTCCAGCTTTTTCTAGTTTTTTTAACAAGATAGTGTGATTAACCATATCGAAGGCTTTCGTAATATCTACAAATAAACCTGCAGTGAACTTTTTTGCATCAAGGCTGGAGAAAACACTGGAACAAAAACTTAGTAAGGCATCTTCAGTTGACTTTCCCTTCTGAAAACCATACTGCACAGGGCTAAAAAACTTGTTCTTGTTTAAGAAGGATAATAGTCTTATTTTAATAATTTTTTCAAAAACTTTACTAAAGGTTGGAAGTAGTGAAATAGGCCTGTAATTACTTATGTCCTCTGCTGAGCCTTTTTTAAATAGAGGTACAACGTCCGCACATTTGAGAGCAGTAGGAAAAATTCCAGAAATTATGCTTCGGTTAAAAATAACTGCTAGTACATCTACCACGAAACATCCGATGCGTTTTAAGACTGTATTGGAGATACCATCATAACCGCTAGCATTAGAACCGTTAAGGGACCCAATGACTTTTAAAATCTCAAATGCAGAAATGGGCTCGAAGGAAAAACTATTACTTTGTAGATGCTCATGACTGTTACAGAAGGAAGAACAACTTGGTTGGCCTGTTTGTAAAGACAAATTGCTGGCTACTGACGAAAAGTAATTATTGAATGCGTTAGCAACATCCAATTGGTCAGACACATTACAGCCATTTATACTAATTGTAGTAGGCTTGGAAGAACACGAAGACTTTTTTAAAATACTATTAACAACTTGCCATTCATTCTTCAGATTACCCTTAGCAAAAAGGAATTGGTTTTTATAGTAATCGTCACGACTCTTACGAATTTCTTTTTTAAGTCTAGAACATACATTTTTATATCGATCACTCAATCTAAAGTTGTTTGGGTTCTTTGAGCACTTAATTCTTAATTTATTTTTTTTCTGGACCTTCGTAACAAGATGCCTTGTAATCCAGGGCTTAAGTCTTTTGCAGGCTTTTTTTAGAGGCACAATGGAAGTACAGTCGTAAATATGTTTACTAAGTGCATTCAGAAATACTGAATATGATGCAGAGACATCTGTTTCCGCGTAAGCCGCATCCCAAAACTCAAAAAAAAGATTTCTTTTAAGTTTTATGAAATCAATTTTGTTCACTCTTTTAGGGACACCTACCCCAACACACATTTTCTTAATTGAACCAATGTTTACCAACAGCGCTGTCATAGAGTGATCGGTAATATTTAGATCAACGATGCCACTTTCGCAGCAATTCAATGAGATATTGGTCAATCGTCCATAAAAGTGATCCAAACACCTTCCCGAGATCATCCTAGTGGGTTCATTGATGAAACTCGCAAGACCATGCGATGCCAGAATAGCCATGTAGTTAGTAACCATATCATTTTTATCTAGTAAATTAAGGTTAAAATCGCCTGAAATAATTATGTTACTTGATTTTTGCTTATCTAACAGATGGGAAAATTCTTCTATGAACGCCACAACATTAAACATATGCAACCTATAAACACATAAAAAAACATAAACAACTTGATCAATTTCGATTGAAACTTTAAGAATATCAGCACTCAGGAAATCTATACTTTTGACGTCCCTAATTACGTACCCATCTTTTATAAAACAACCGACACCGCCTGCCGCATAACCTTCATTTGTTTTCGCAAAGAACTTAAAACCCGGCAAATGATAATCATTTTTCTCAAACCCATAGATCCAAATTTCAGATACAATAATCACATCTGGAATGCTTAAACCAGCGTCACTAATCTATTATAGTCAAAAATAAAATCATGCTCTAAAAGATAAAAAAAGAAGAAACTCCTAGTACTCTATAACCAGAACTTGCGACAGTTGCCTGTTACTGCGAGCTTCAACGTTTAAAAACTTTAAGCAGATTTTATTTAACACTATTTATTCCTTTTTCTATATTTCATGAACCATTTCGTTTATCTAACATTGCTTCTCAGATATTAATCTACCTACCTAATAAAATAAGAAAACATTCAACCAAACTTTTGATGAACAAGAAAGTTTCGTTCGACCCAGTCGTGCACTTTATTATTTACTCTGTCAGGATGCTTTCAGGTAGAACCTAGTCGCTGTGGTTGTCAATTGGGCATTTGAGATGGGAGGGAGGAAATATAAGAAAAATACGAAACAAAAATGAGTTGAATCAAGTTCTGGGATGGATTCTCTTTCAAAACAAAATAGGTAATATAAGAAGAATGAGAAAAAGGATAGTTATAGGTTGACGTTAAAGGAATGTTAGATCAAGAAATAAAGTGTCACTTAAAGCGCCATCTTATATCAAGTTTTGGACGCATTTGAAATGTAAGAACTTATAATCTACTACAATATTGTGAGGTGCACTAGTGATGCGCTTTCACATGAACATACTCAGTCGACATAAATTTTATTTTCGGCTACCGAATTAAATGAAATCAAAGGACAACGCGCAATACGAACTTTTGATACGCTTTTCGACTTTGTGCCATTCTATTCGATGGGAACGGGCAGTGCCTTCGCGGTAGACCTTCACAAGCGTGCACATATTACAAAATCTTCTGTTCGCTCAATCAAACGGAAGTTTTCATCCATTCGATATGGTGAGTCACAAGAAACCGCATCATCTGATCCCCCATGGCGCCTATAAACAAATCACTCAAGAACACTCCAAGAACGCAAAGACAGCTGGCATCGCTAAAGCCGGCGCGCGTCAGATGTGCGTATGGTGTATCGAATCGGAAATATTTATATTTCCATACACTATATTGCTTACGGGTTGCCCTTGAGATCTATAAAGAGGCCCCCTAACACTGTAACCTTAAAATGCTTTGGATTTCATATAAATCTTACGTAGGTCATTTAAGCTTGAAATTTAGACGATACAACAGACGCCATCGGACAGGTACGAGTAAGTATGGTTAATCTAGAATGAGTTACAAATTGAATGAACAAACTTGAATCTATAAAAGCCGATACGGCGGCAGAGCGAACATCTATCATGCATAGAGCTCTATATCTGGTTAATTGAAACTCACTTATGTGATATTCTTATTCATATGTGAGAAGGTGAGGAAGTCTTTCAAGTGCGAATTGCATTTGCATTGAATATAATGTTCCTGGCTCCATTTGTGATTAAGAGATTGAATATTCACATAGCTTGGCTTGGAACATAAGCACAATTGATACAAGCTGCATGCTTTGCAAGGCATGTCAATGTCATGTCAATTCATGTGTGTACCTAAACTTGGCTCCGAATTGCATATTTGTAGGAATGTGACGGAAGTCACTCTCTCACCCATGAATCTCCTGCGGATATTGTTACCATCGTATATGGCTGCAGAGCCTGCAAAATTGCACCATCAAGTGTGTGCGTTGCTGTATGGCCCATTGGTTCAAACTGCAAAGTGCGTGTGAACTGGAAAATGTTAACAAGTTGTGCTTGTGCAGTGTATTTATACAACATCGATGTTTATTTGCTTTGCGGATGCACAATACGAGTGCAGCTGCTGCTGATCGCATATTTATGCAATTTCCACTCCCATTTTAAGGAGGGAATATTTTATATTTTTTTGTTTTTCTATATCAAAATAGAAATGCATATTGTAAGCCTTTTAACTAATGATAGTTATAATAAAAATGGACTCTTACATCATAAATGCCCGGTGTTTTAAACAACCGTTTGCTGATATGTCCAAAGTGACTGCGGAGTTTATCATAAATGCTTTTGTGCTGTAAGGCATGAACTGTCACCCAAGAGGTCTTTCTTTGCCTTGAAGCGATGTAAGTCGTCTTTAATAGCAAACAGTTACTGAGGTCAGAGACGACCAAATAAGATCGGAGTACGGCACTAGGTGTAGTCATAAAGGCGTAAATATTTCATAAGCATTTATTAAACAGAAAAAAATGTTTATGAAATATTTCGTAGGTCTGGACGCCAATGAAACATTTAGGAAATGTTTATGAAGTGTTTCGCAGTTTCCCATTCGTGACGGGAAATACTTTTTGTTTCAGAAGTTTCCGGGCAGAAAGTAGGCATTGGGTCGTATGAATAAAAACCAGATTTTGCTTTGAGTAAAAGGTTTAAGCAAAGTAAAAGCCCTTAGCAATTGCTTTGAATAGGTATGAATAAAACCCTAGTTTGCTAAAGTAAGTTTATCGATAGCAAGGCAGCTATAAAAGCTTTAACTTACTTACTTACTTAGGTGGCGCTACAGTCCGGGGTGGACCTGGGCCTCAACCAATACGCCTCTCCAGTTAGCGCGATCTTTGGCTAACTGCCTCCAGTTGCGCACTCCAAGTTGGTTGAGGTCCCCATCCACTTGCGCGCGCCACCTAAGGCGAGGTCTTCCTCTACTGCGTTGTCCCTCCGGGTTAGAATCGAAGACTCTTCGGGCCGGAGCGTTGGTGTCCATTCGCTCTACATGTCCCAGCCATCTTAGACGACTGATGCGTACTTTTCTGACTAGGTCGATGTCGCTGTACAGCTCGTAGAGTTCGCTGTTAAATCTTCTCCTCCAAAGCCCGTCAACGCAAACGGGACCAAAAATCACTCGAAGAATTTTGCGTTCGAAACGACCAAGGAGATCTTCATCCGCCTTTGATAGCGTCCATGCTTCTGCACCATAAAGCAGGACTGGGATGATGAGGGTCTTATACAGAGTTTCCTTAGTATTTCTCGACAAGGCCTAACTTATCAGTTGCCGTCTTAGGCCAAAGAAACAGCGGTTGGCAAGTGTGATTCTTCGTTTGATTTCTGATGTGATGTCGTTATCAGAGTTTATAGCGGAGCCGAGGTAGACAAAGTCCCTAACTACCTCAAAGTTATAGCTGTCTATCGTGACGTTCTGCCCGATTCGTCGATGTCCTGTGTCCCTTCTTGTTGACAGCATATATTTTGTTTTACCCTCATTCACCACTAAACCCATTTTTGCCGCTTCTGTACTAATACTTGCAAACGCACCAGTGACAGCTCGCTGTGTTGTACCAACAATGTCAATGTCGTCAGCGTATGCAAGCAGTTGCACAGACTTATAGAAAATTGTGCCTCTGGTGTTGGCTTGTGAGTTTCGCACAATCTTCTCAAGAATGATGTTGAAGAAGTCACATGACAGCGCATCACCTTGTCTAAATCCTTTTTTGACATCAAAGGTCTCGGTGAGATTGTTTCCGACCTTTACGGAGCAGCGAGCGTTCTCCATCGTCATTCTGCACAATCTGACAAGCTTGGCAGGGATGCCAAAACTAGACATGGCTCTGTATAGCTCGTCTCAATAAACGCTGTCATATGCGGCCTTAAAATCGATAAAAAGATGGTGAGTATCGATCTGGTATTCTTGGGTTTTTTCCAGGATCTGCCGTTGTGTGAATATTTGATCGGTCGTGGACTTACCGGGCCTAAAACCGCTCTGATAGGGACCTATCAGATCGTTGACGAATGGTTTCAGGCGTTCACACAATACAGCAGACATGATCTTATACGCAGTGTTCAGGAGACTGATGCCTCTGTAGTTGGCGCAGTTTAGAGGGTCTCCTTTCTTGTGGATCGGGCAAACAATGCTGAGGTTCCATTCATCAGGCATACTTTCCTCTAACCAAATCTTAGAGATGAGTTGGTGTATGCACTCTATATCAAGTCATCTCCGGCTGCCTTGAAGAGCTCGGCAGGTAAGCCGTCTGGACCAGCAGCCTTGTTGGCTTTAAGCTTAGATATTGCTATCCTCACTTCATTTTGGTCAGGTGGACGGAAATCTTGGCTGTCATCGTCCAGGTTGAATAGATCGTTCTGCCTAACAGCGGAATTTGTGTTGTCTTCGCCGTTTAGCAGTCTGCAGAAATGGTTTTTCCATGTCCTCAGCACCGACTGTGACTCTACTACAAGGTTTCCTTGCTCGTCTCTACAGGTCTCCGTTCGGGTCTTGTTGGCATGACACGTTCTTTTTACCTTTTGGTAAAACTTCCGAACATTGTTCCTGGAGTAACACCTCTCTATATCCTCGATCGCGCGCTTCTCATGCTCTCTCTTTTTTCTCCGGAGAAGCCGATGTTCTTCCCTCCTTTTTTGCTCGTAGAGCTGACGAGCTGCTCTCGTCCTTCTATGCAGCGACGCTTCGTAGGCACTTTGTTTTGCTGCATGTGCTTGCCGGCACTCTTCGTCAAACCAGGGGTTTCGGGGGGGTGGACTGGTGAAACCGAGCACATCAGTTGCGGCGTTTTTGATGGCTTCTTGGCATCGGCGCCACTGGGCTTCGGCACTTGATGCTGGCAGCATAGGACTTCTCGAGAGGTTGAGGGATACGCGATCGGCAAAGGTTCTGGCGGTTTGTTGCGTTTGTAGTCGTCCAACGTTAAATCTCCTCACAGTATTTTCTCGTTGTTGTGGCGTCTTGGATATCCGCATCCGTACCTTGGCTACAACAAGGTAGTGGTCCGAGTCTATGTTGGCCGCTCGGAAAGTTCGGACATCTAGAATACTGGAGGAGTGCCTTGCGTCGATCGCAACGTGATCAATTTGGTTGACGGTTTGATGATCAGGTGACCGCCATGTTCCTTTGTGTATATTGAGGTGAGCTTTAACTGCCACAGAAATAAAACCGAAGCTTGTGAAGAGCTGTCGCGAAGAGCTCAGAGCTCTTGGAAAACAGCACAAGGTATTACTGTGTTGGGTTCCTGGACATGAAGGCATTCCAGGCAATGAGAAAGCGGATGAACTAGCACGACAGGGCTCGGCTAATGCTCTAGAACAAACATGCCCCTCTGTGTGCATCCCGCTCTGTACACTAAAGCTAGAAGCAGGGAAAAAGGCTACGGATGAGGCAAACGCTAGATGGAAATTCATGGATACGTGCGAAAACACAAGGAAGCTGTGACCATCGTTCTGTAAATCCAGAACAGAGAGAAACATGGGGGAATAACCGGAGATGTCTCTCTACGCTTGTAGGTATCCTTACGGGACACAACACCTTGCGATACCACATGAAGAAAATGCGACTGACCGAGGAAGAAATTTGCAGAGGCTCTGGTAACGAGGGAGTTTTAGAGGACACAACCCACTTCCTATGTCACTGTCCACGTCTTTAACACTCCAGATACAGAGTCCTTGGAAAATTCTTCTTCAACAATCTGAACGAGCTATCTAGCACACCAACGGAAAAAATCATGAACTTCAAATCCTCAAGATGGTTTGTATGCAACGACACAGTAATTATTTAAGTAATTTATTTACAGGCAGAATAGGTTACTACGGTTAAGGGATAAAACCTTTCCCACGACGGGTATCACAATGGGTATTTTGAACTGAGTGTGGCGCGGAACACTCCCCGCCAGCCCACCAACCTAACCTAACCTAAAGTAAGTTCGAAAATTCGAACATAGCTTTTACTTCGCTGCACGTGTACTTGCCTTGCAATTTCTGTCAAACCTGACCAGTAAATTTGAATTTTTGAATATTCCTTGAGATTCTAACGACTTTTGTGGAGATTGAAATTTAAAAAATTAAATTCAGAAATATGATTGCAATCTATAGCTCCAATTGCACCTGGAAATATGAATTTTGTTCGCCAAATAGGTTGTTGATGTTTTATTTCTTCTTCAGGTGACAAGAAATAATTGATTTTTGTAGGTATTTTGATGATTTTCCTGCAAAAACAAAACTTAATTTAACTATTTATAGACAAACCATCGAAAATTCACATTGCTTACTTTTTTTGTGTGACAAATGTGCGTACAAAATATTTAGCAAACTACTCAACTAAATAGCAGACTCAGAGTTTGCATAGCATTTGCTTTGTTTATTCATACCGATCTGAGTAAAAAGTCAGTGCCGCCGCTTTTCAAACATGTCAAAAGTTGGAACTAACTCATATTGGTTTTTATTCATACGAAACGTAGCAAATGCTTCGACTTTGCCATTTCTCTTGATCAAAAGAAATTGCTACGTTTTATACATACGACCCATTGTTTTTCGAATAAGCTTGAATATAAAAACAAAAATGTCAAAAAATCATGGAGAAATGAGGAGGTTATTCATTTAATTAAATTATTTGAACTAAATCGATTTTTTTTAAAACTTTGTTTATGATAATGAAGCATGCTGCTAAAAAACATACCGCTTTAGAGATCGTCATTATTTAGTGCAAAAATGATTAAAAATTACACATTTCATAAATGTTTCATCGGCGTCCAGATTGAAAGAAATATTTAAGATATTGTGGTGAATCAGGCACTTAGGAATTGTGGTGAATCGGGCACTTATTCACCCTCCACCCGCGTTGAGAACAGAGATGTACAGTTGATTTTTAACCAGCGATTGTGTAAAGTTCGAAAGAGTAATCGGTTGTGAGATAAATAAGTAAAAAGTAATACAGTGAATAAAGCGATTGGATTGAAACGTTTAAGAATTGATTTAAGTGATATTGTTTTGGTACTTAATAAGTGAATAAGTACAAAGTGTAAATAAAGTGATTTTATTGGAAAAGTTAAACAGAATAGTGTTTTATCTTGTCGAATCCCAGCCTGAATGTAACAATATGTTAAATAAATATTTATGAAATGTTTCTGAAGCAAATCAGATGTGTTCACTGGATGTGTATGTGTTTTACTGGACACACATTAAGAAAAGTACAGACATAAAAACACGAAACAGCAGGAGAATGGAACATTTTACGAGAAGGCGTCTATGGCTGTTAGAAAAAATAAAAAAAAAAAATCCAAAGCAACCACAATACCAAACATTTTTGCCCTTATGAAATCAAAAAAGCTTTTAATGGTGTACGGAACGGAAATGGTGGACGGAACAGTAAAAACCCAAAACTTTTCAGTGGAACGATTTGATGCATTAACTGATAATTTGATCCGAAGGAAAAAAAGTAAATTATTTCTCTATCTGGTGTGCGTTCGGTTTCTCAACAATTGTGAATTGGGAAAACCTGGGGACCATCTCCAAAAATTAAACTGTGGATGTACACGGCTATAGTAAGACCCATACTGACCTATGGCAGTCTCGTATGGTGGCCGGCCACCTACAAAGCCACCTACCTAAAGGCCATTACAAAAGTACAAATACAAGCTCGTATCGGCATCATCAGTGCAATGAGGACAACCCCAACCGCAAGTCTTGAGGCTATCCATAATTTGCTTTAGCTAGACATAATTGTACAAACATCAGAAAACTGAACGAAATGGGTCATTCGTCGATCCTACAGAAATACTTTGGCTGTGTACCAATCACGGACTACATTACGCCATACTTAGAGTTTACAAGACCTTTCTCGAGCGCCTATTCCACCAGATAAGAATGGAGAGACGGACTTGTATCCAACGCGCAACCATAGCCGTTTTTACGGACGGATCTAAAATGGAAACCGGGACGGGATCAGGCGTCTTCTCCGGTAAAACCACCTCCGTAACATCCCTAATAATTACATATGTACATTTTAATAGTTAAACAAACATTTATCTGTAATACTTAATTGAATTGTTGCCGCAGGCACACGACATTATGTGTCATGCCGTATTTTATTCAGTATCTAAATAACTTAAATTGTTAAAAAAATTGAATTGAAAAACGATCTATCTATTTATTCAATTTAAGCAAAATAAAATGTGTACGTATCGCTTTAAATGGAGCCTTAATTTAGAAACCCATCGCTCATTGCGTAATGTCCATTAGCGTTGGCATCACTCCTCATAATCGAGAGAGAATTAACTTCGTTTACATCAAAGTTCATGTGCGCTTTCTTACCAGTATATTTATATATAAAAGTACATTATGGATCAGGTATGTATGTATTCGGTCAAGGAAATCAGAGAAGGCCAAACGGTGAAACTACAATTCATCTGGGAATAAAACTTTTATATTTTCTTCCTACGCTACTTCGCGTAGACTGTAACGCAACGTTTAAGTATTTTAAATCTCCGTTTAATGATTGCTGGTTTTTATTATAAAGCACAGTCAAATGGAAGAACATTTCAAAAAGGACTTAGCTACTTTCTACATCTTTCCATTGAAGTAAAAAATAAGAAACGATTGGTCTGGATTTGGACCAGATGTACTAGTCGATTTAACTAGATTTTTGAATGTGACGTTTCTATCCTGAGCATATTTTTCGCCTTGTTCGGGTTAACTATATTTTCCACTACAATGATTTATTCACAAAACCAGCTATTCCATTTTTTGTCACTTTCTATATGCAATTATTTCCGAACATACTTTTCTATCATCATATTTAATTTTCAGAACAACAACAAATTTTTCATTCACACGACGATTCGTTTCTATTCATTCCCAATTCGGCCTTCAATTTACAATCTCCAATCGTCAATAGAGCCCTAATTGTACGAAATAACTCTCATCGCAGCAAATTTATTTCTAAATTAACCCTACTTTGTGAGACTGACAGTGCTGCCAGCGCTTGCATACTCGGTGAGATTATGCAAGATGCAACTGCATTCACTATGCACCAGACAACGAAAAATTCCACGGAAACTTTCGTATACACTGCCAACGAGATATCATAAGAAAATTTCCAATTCAATCCCATTTTACGCTCCATTACAAACAATTCAATTTGCATTTACAACATTCCTGCAAAAAAGGCGACTGTTTTCAAGAACTTTAAGAACGTATTTTATTTCTCTACCGTTTTGCAAGAACAACTAAGGTCACGTCTTGTCGTACACAAGGATTTATTTTCCTCCTTTCTATAATTAACACGTGCTCAAGGGGATATAAATGCCCTAAAATAAAGGTATGCACAGTGCGGGCGTTAAGAAAAGGAGATGCCGATGCACATTGGTTTAAAAGTCTCTGCAAATATGTGGAGTTTGGCCAAAGCATTTTATTCCCATAGAGCTGTGTTGTTGGCTTAGGAAAAAATCTCCATGTTTCACAACAATGGCCGCGGGCCGCCTTAGGGGGAACTTATGCGCATTCAATTGCATGACGAGTATTTTTGGTTGAATTGTTCAAGGGGTGGAATGTAACTGGCGATTTCATTTAAAGCACACTGTTTGCTAAAAAAAAAAAGAAAAACCGAAAAGGATATACCCGTGAAAGGCTTGAAACATTTCTATACGGTGTTCGGGCAAAGAGCTCGCAATATCCGCAACAGCTCTCCGATTTTGTATCCTGCCAGCAGGTGCAATACCGTTTTTGATGTGTCAGGGCAGATATGTGCATTGAACTCGAGTTTGGTGAATACACGGATTCCACGGAACACCGAGTCTGATTTCTCTTCAGCGGGCCAGTTTCTTGGTTGAACAAATTCGATGGATGGACTGTTCCGATTTCGATGATGCACCTTTTACAATCGAACAGAGTAGGAGGTAGTAGAATTAGAGAAGGTTTTTGGCTTTTACCCAAAAACAACTGCGTATGGATGCACGAACTCTGAAGCAGCGTATAATAGTGTCAGCCGTGTGGTCTGGGTCAAAAAAGTGAAACCATGCAACGATTTTGGGACCAATTCCGAGATGGACATTCATGCGTTGCATTTGGTATTATTGACATGGATTATAAAGGGTGGTAAAGTTTTAAGGGCCGATGTTGATTTTGAATAAAACACAAATTATTTAGGAAATTATTCTCACTCCTTTTTATTATGATAATATTGGTATGGTTCAATTATGTACGGAACAAAATATCGGCCAAATGGCCGCCGCGACCTCGGCGGCACACCTCCATCCGATGGTCAAAATTTTAGATGACGCTGAGGCGTAATTGAGGTTCTATGCCGTTAATGTGCCGACTTATCTCATCCTTAGCTCTTGAATTGTTGCTGGCTTATCGACGTACACCTTTCTTTCAAATAACCCCAAATAAAAAAGTCCAACGGTGTCAAATCACATGATCTTGGCGGCCAATTGACATCGTCACCAATTGAGATAACACGGCCATTGAATTTGTCGCGCAAAAGAGCCATTGTTTCGTTAGCTGTGTGGCAAGTGGCACCGCCCTGTTGAAACCACATATCGTCCACATCCATATCTTCCAATTCGGGCCATAAAAAGTTCGTTGTCATCTCACGTGAGAGGTGCATTTGTTGGGCACGACGACGAGTTGAGATGGAAGGCTTTTCAGCCACACTATCGCGAACAGCAGCAAATTTTTTTTTTGCAGTACGAGCTGTACGAGCATGCACTGGTGTTTTCACATCTCCTACAGACCTGGTTTACTCAAGTTTTTGAACGATTTTTCCGATTGTATACGCACATTTGGACGATTCAATTGACCGAAAATATAACGAAGTGCACGATATGCATTTTGATTTGAACGCCCATTTTCATAATAAGCCTGAATAACTTTAACGCGTTGCTCGATTGTGTATCTTCCATGGTTCAAATTGATTTAGTCTGAAATGTCAAATAAAATATAGAAAAAAACTTGACGTTTAGGTGTGGTTCACATTCAACATCGGCCCTTAAAATTATTTAACCACCCTTTATTTAGTTAAAGAGGATCCTGC
Source organism: Cheilosia urbana (assembly GCA_946477585.1). Taxonomy (NCBI): domain Eukaryota; kingdom Metazoa; phylum Arthropoda; class Insecta; order Diptera; family Syrphidae; genus Cheilosia; species Cheilosia urbana. The sequence continues at coordinate 144,072,124 of OX297854.1, forward strand.
TATTGGCAGAGATGAATGATTAAAAGAGATGAACACTTTCGTACGTCCATCCCAGAGTATATCTATTATAGAATAAGAGTACGGACACTCTCTACACATATGCATTTCCTTTTACAACAAAGATACAAAATGCATAAAAAAAACCTACAATTAGTGGGAGAAGAGCGAAATGATCTGTTTTAACCCTTATACAGCGTTGCCATAAGTGCAGATTTGTCTGCATTTTGCAGTTTTTCGACCTAGCTGCAGGCTTTTAATAATCAGAAATCTGCGCTTCATATTTTTTCTGCATTCGCAATAATGTATTCTGTTCAATTTTAATTTCAACATTTTTTGCACACTTGCTTTCCTGTATGCTTTCATTTTCTTATTCAGCCCTTTTTTTGTAATTGTTACTTAAAAAATGTTGTGAAGTAAGATTTTTCCATAGAAATCTGCATTGCAGATTTTTTTTGACATAATTGCAGATTTGTCCAAATATTTTTATGGCAACACTGCGGTCTTATACAACGACCCCTGTAAAAAAAAAGAGTACACAATATATTTTGCCTGTAACACTAATCAGTGATGCCAACCCAAATGTACTGCAACGAACCTACAATGTAATGAAAACTTGTTAACAGAATGTTAGTCGAAGGGAATACAACCTTTTTACCCGACTGGATACAGGGAGGGTTATGTGTTTCGCGCGTATTCTATCTACGTTCCTATGTGACGCCCTGTAGCCCAAACGGCTTGACCGATTTTGAAGAGTGAGGTGTCATTAAATTTGCATTTTTTCCCGGAGTGTCATAGGCTAAACAAATAAATATAAAAATATAAATTAAAAAAAAAAAAAAAAACAATCGTCACAGTGAGATCTTTTTTAGTTAGTCGGGTTTTTTGGTTCTTTAAATTAATTTGATCTTTGTAGTCCAAAGCTTGGGTTTCTTCAGTCAGTCAAGTAGAGAATTAGAATATAAGTAAACGCACAGTTGTAAATAAAAATGAATTATGCGACTTTGATCAAAGACTGTACCAGATTTACCAAATTCAAATTGTATTTCTATGAATTGATGGTAAAAAACAATTCAAAATAAATTATGCCTTTTTTCTAAATATTATTCCTCAATGCCTCAAGCATCGGAATTATACCTAAAAGGCATAATTATGCCTTAGTTGGCATCACTGAACACTATATCCAATCCAGAGCGCTTCGTAAGAAGAACGTTTGTGGGTTTTTTTCATAATGCTTCTTTAAAGGCGCCTCTACTTGATCATCGTTGTGTGTATCATTTCACTTTGTGCAGTGCTACTTGCTTTGCTTTTTTAAATGGTTTTATGGCTGGGTTTTTGTGATTTTTTTTTTCACCAATTACGCCTAATTAGGAACCTCTTTAATTACCTTTCAGTAAAAAATATGAATATGCTTTGGCTTCCCTGAAAATAATGCAATCCTGTGTTCCGCCCAGTAGCAATAAAAATTATTCGACTTATTATTTTCTAGTTTCTATGGTAATTGGTCACACTGATTTTGCAATAAGAAGGGGTAGGCGGTGCTTCTGTTTTTTCATAATGTATTTCCAAAGGCGTATCAGTGCTGCGAAACAAGTCAAGAAAAAACAATACGGGACGACGCGTGTTAGTCTCAATGCAAAAATAAGAGAAAAAGTGATAAAGTTAAAGTTGAACTGTTTTTGAATTTAAAAATATTGCAATAAGAAATGGGAAAACATACATAAAAGCGTTTGGCCTGCGATCGAGAGAAAAAACAAAATTTAGGAGTCAAATATTTTTCTGTACCGAAAAATAGGGAAAGTAAAGCAAAATTAAATTAGTGGAATGTAATTTCGGAGATAAGAAAAACTTGCTTAAGATCATTATTTTTTCTTACCGATTTTAATTAGCTTTTTTTTTTGCTTTCATCCGTAATATTAATAATAGTAATAATAATCGTAAAAGAAAAAAACGTATTAAAATAAAAAAACTCTTTTTATTTTCAGAAGAGTAAAGTGGTTAAGTTCTATCAACAAATCTCATTTAATAGGACAACATTTTTCGACGGATTGGAGAGTCTGCCAAAGACATTTCCCGAAAGACATCTACGCAAAGTGAAGTTATTTGATCTTTTCAATTCATCTTAATTTCACGAACCCACAAATTCCAGAAGGCCATTTTTCGCAAACCCGGAGCAACTTTTTTACATGACTTTTCTTGAATAGGTATTCTAGAAATGTAACTAAACAAATGCGTTTTATAAAATGATGTCAACAGAATATAAAGGACTTAATTCGTATTTTTCCTGCAATAAAAGAGGACGGTGTTAAGTTTCTTTTAACAAGAAATCTTAATTAAAATGGCTTTGAAAATACCTTTGCTGTTTTCCGCAACCGAGGAGGACATAACAAGTTCCTGACTCAATTTCAATTATTGTGTTCAATTACAATATCTCTTCAGGTATAAAAGTATAAGAAAGATAACTAGCGACCCGCCCCGGCTTCGCACGTAGGGTTCAGCCTGCGTTAGCAATGTAAACGGAAAAAATGTAATTATTTACGACATCACATTAGAAAGCTCAAAAATAACAGTTTTTCTCCACTATTTATTGGATGTTATTATACATATAAACCTTCCTCTTCAATCTGTCTATCTATTAAAAAAAACGCATCAAAATCCGTTGCGTAGTTTCAAAGATTTAAGCATACATAGGGACAGAGAAAGCGACGTTGTTTTATACTATGCAGTGATAGTGATTTTGAGGTGAATGTTCTTAACATTTTGAAAAATGAATTTCCTTACAATTGTTGTAAGAATCAAAATAAGGAATTTGTTGTTAAAATTTATGTCCGAGTACGAATTAATCATACCTTATAAAAATTCAATAAAGATAACAAAAAAAGTAACAACAAACAAATATATTTAAGTGTATCTCACAAATGTGAAGATATGTATTATAAAATAGAAGTTCAATGAAAATAATTACAAAATGATTTTTGCTTTTTTTTACGTCACACCCTGTGCCACATTTCGAACACTTCTATTGCCATCTATTTATCGTGTATGTGAGACTACAAATTTTAAACTGATAAGAAACACGTGGAGGGTGTCCCTACTCGTTAGAAGATATACTCTGGTCCATCCCCCAAAAACACATTTGTTTACATTGTTTTTTTTGTAATTTCAATCCCTGCCTGTGAATACATACGTGATACGTGTGACTTAAAAAATTGCTAATGGACGGCCACCAATCCTTTCGCTTTTATGGGCATCGCGCTGTTTAAATATTTTGTGTTTCGTATTGAATTTCGTATACGAATTTTTCGGGAAAACAGCTTGGAAAGTTATATATCTCTGTATTCCATCATCTTTGCGCATTTTCGCACGAGACGGGACAGAGAGATCCGTTTATCAGCAGTCAATGCTAATAGATGCGTAAGAATGAGATCACAAATCAGACGCCTAAAGTGTTAATAATTGTCCATTCATTACTTCCGGAAGCCATTTTGTTTTATAGGAACGCGGAATTTCGTTAACCATCGCTATACAAAAAGTAGACATGCGGAGCTTTCCTATACCTTCTGATTGATACCTACCAAGTAAACAAGATGGCCGACCAAAATACGTGTCACGTTTTTTTGCGAGTTAGGTAATGCTGTCCCTATCAGTCAGACGGCTATTTAGTATTGGGTATATATACGCCTCTCCAGTTAGCGGGATCGTTGGCTAACTGCCTCCAATTGTGCACTCCAAGTTGGTTGAGGACCCCTTCCTAATGCGCGCGCCACCTAAGGCGAGGTCTTTCTCTACAGCGTTGTCCCTCCGAGTTGGAATCGAAGACTCTTCGGGCCGGAGCGTTGGTGTCCATTCGCTCTACATGTCCCAGCCATCTTAGACGACTGATGCGTACTTTTCTGACCAGGTCGATGTCGCTGTACAGCTCGTAGAGTTCGCTGTTAAATCTTCTCCTCCAAAACCCGTCAACGCAAACGGGACCAACAATCACTCGAAGAATTTTGCGTTCGAAACGACCAAAGAGATCTTCATCCGCTTTTGACAGCGTCCATGCTGCACCATAAAGCAGGACTGGGATGATGAGGGTCTTATACAGAGCCTCCTTAGTATTTCTCGACAAGGCCTTACTAATCAATTGCCTTCTTAGACTGAAATAACAGCGGTTGGCAAGAGTGATTCTTCGCTTGATTTCTGAGGTGATGTCATTTCCAGAATTAATAGCGGATCCGAGGTTGACAAAGCCCCGAACTACCACAAAGTTATAGCTGTCTATTCTGACGTTCTATCCGATTCGTCGATGTTGTGTGTCCCTTCTTGTTGATAGCATATATTTTGTTTTGCCCTCGTTCACCACTAAACCCATTTTTGCCGCTTCTGTACTAATAGTTGCAAACGCACCAGTGACAGCTCGCTGTGTTCTGCCAATGATGTCGATGTCGTCCGCGTATGCAAGTAGTTGCACATACTTTTGGAAGATTGTGCCTCTAGTGTTGGCTTGCGAGTTTCGCACAATCTTCTCAAGAATGATGTTGAAAAAGTCACATGACAGCGCGTCACCTTGTCTGAATCCGTTTTTGACATCAAAGATCCCGGTGAGATTGTTTCCAACCTTTATGGAGCAGCGAGCGTTCTCCATCGTCATTCTGCACAATCGGACAAGTTTGGCAGGGATGTCAAAACTAGACATGGCTCTGTATAGCTCGTCTCTATAAATGCTGTCATATGCGCCCTTAAAATCGATAAACAGGTGGTGGGTATCGACTTGGACTTCTTGGGTTTTTCCCAGGATCAGCCGTAGTGTGAATATTTGGTCGGTTGTGGACTTACCAGGCCTAAAACCGCACTGATAGGGTCCAATCAGTTCGTTGACATAAGGTTTCAGGCGTTCGCACAGTACGGCAGATAGGATCTTATATGCGATGTTAAGGAGACTGATGCGCAGTTTAGAGGGTCTCCTTTCTTGTGGATCGGGCAAACAATGCTCAGGTTCCATTCATCAGGCGTACTTTCCTCTAACCAAGTTTTGTATGGGGGTGGTTTGGTGAAACCAAGCAAATCAGTTGCGGCGTTTCTGATTGCTTCTTGGCATCGATGCCACCGTTCTTCAGCACTTGATGCTGGCCGTATAGGACTTCTTGAAAGGTCAAACTAACAGAGATGATTAACTTTCCAGTGGAAAGGCGGTTACTTTCCCGAAAAATTCATAAACTCACCCCGGCATGCTCATTTATTTACTTTTTTAGGAGAGTTTCGTGAATTCACTAAAAAGTTGGGTGACAGTTATTAAACACGTTACTGAAATTCACACATTTTTCAAATTTCCTAGAAAATGGGAATGGACGTGAATTTTGTGGATTGGAAGTTATTGTCTCAAATTGAATTAAATATACCTAAACTCGCGATGAAATTTTAGAAGGAAATTTACCTCCCTCCTTCTATCTGACCATTTTTTTCCCCCTAAAATTTATCAGATTATATATATCCCATTGCCCACTAAGTTTCCAAACTGCTGTCACAGTCAGATCAGAAATGGGTCCTCCCCTACTATCTATATCAGACCTAGTGACAGAATAGGTAAAATGTAGATATTCCGCGATGGTAATAATTATTTTTAGTGTCCGGGCTAAATAATTCAAATCGATTTTTAACCTTGACACTAAATATTGCAGTACGAGCTGTACGAGCATGCACTGGTGTTTTCACATCTCCTACAGACCTGGTTTACTCAAGTTTTTGAACGATTTTTCCGATTGTATACGCACATTTGGACGATTCAATTGACCGAAAATATAACGAAGTGCACGATATGCATTTTGATTTGAACGCCCATTTTCATAATAAGCCTGAATAACTTTAACGCGTTGCTCGATTGTGTATCTTCCATGGTTCAAATTGATTTAGTCTGAAATGTCAAATAAAATATAGAAAAAAACTTGACGTTTAGGTGTGGTTCACATTCAACATCGGCCCTTAAAATTATTTAACCACCCTTTATTTAGTTAAAGAGGATCCTGCTATTGGCAGAGATGAATGATTAAAAGAGATGAACACTTTCGTACGTCCATCCCAGAGTATATCTATTATAGAATAAGAGTACGGACACTCTCTACACATATGCATTTCCTTTTACAACAAAGATACAAAATGCATAAAAAAAACCTACAATTAGTGGGAGAAGAGCGAAATGATCTGTTTTAACCCTTATACAGCGTTGCCATAAGTGCAGATTTGTCTGCATTTTGCAGTTTTTCGACCTAGCTGCAGGCTTTTAATAATCAGAAATCTGCGCTTCATATTTTTTCTGCATTCGCAATAATGTATTCTGTTCAATTTTAATTTCAACATTTTTTGCACACTTGCTTTCCTGTATGCTTTCATTTTCTTATTCAGCCCTTTTTTTGTAATTGTTACTTAAAAAATGTTGTGAAGTAAGATTTTTCCATAGAAATCTGCATTGCAGATTTTTTTTGACATAATTGCAGATTTGTCCAAATATTTTTATGGCAACACTGCGGTCTTATACAACGACCCCTGTAAAAAAAAAGAGTACACAATATATTTTGCCTGTAACACTAATCAGTGATGCCAACCCAAATGTACTGCAACGAACCTACAATGTAATGAAAACTTGTTAACAGAATGTTAGTCGAAGGGAATACAACCTTTTTACCCGACTGGATACAGGGAGGGTTATGTGTTTCGCGCGTATTCTATCTACGTTCCTATGTGACGCCCTGTAGCCCAAACGGCTTGACCGATTTTGAAGAGTGAGGTGTCATTAAATTTGCATTTTTTCCCGGAGTGTCATAGGCTAAACAAATAAATATAAAAATATAAATTAAAAAAAAAAAAAAAAACAATCGTCACAGTGAGATCTTTTTTAGTTAGTCGGGTTTTTTGGTTCTTTAAATTAATTTGATCTTTGTAGTCCAAAGCTTGGGTTTCTTCAGTCAGTCAAGTAGAGAATTAGAATATAAGTAAACGCACAGTTGTAAATAAAAATGAATTATGCGACTTTGATCAAAGACTGTACCAGATTTACCAAATTCAAATTGTATTTCTATGAATTGATGGTAAAAAACAATTCAAAATAAATTATGCCTTTTTTCTAAATATTATTCCTCAATGCCTCAAGCATCGGAATTATACCTAAAAGGCATAATTATGCCTTAGTTGGCATCACTGAACACTATATCCAATCCAGAGCGCTTCGTAAGAAGAACGTTTGTGGGTTTTTTTCATAATGCTTCTTTAAAGGCGCCTCTATCAGTCAGATCAGAAATGGGTCCTCCCCTACTAAGCCATTATTAAAATAGTGTATGTATTTCCGAGAACCATAAATTGGGGACAGGTAGTAATCATCTGCTAAACATGCCAGTACGAGATTATTCTGCCTGTTCGCCTTTCATGTACCTATATACAAAAATATAGCAGCCGAAAATTGACTCCATCTTCATATTTTAATAATTCAAATATTTATTCCCTGAGGAAGCTTACTATACATCCAAATAAAAGCGAAATGGAGACGTAATGGAAGTAAAAGGAAAAATATGTTCAATTGACCTTAAGCCAGAAGGAAGCCTATACATCTGTATGAATCTCAAAGGTCAACTAATCCTATTGATTAAATAAGCTCAAATTAATGCCACAAAACAAGTTGTGTTCCCCAGAGGCGTTGACAAAAATATGTACCTTGTGTTCAAGTTTCCAGATGTTGCGCGGTTCCTAATAGTCATTTAATAATCTTTATTTTTTTTTTTTTTTGTTATTCGCTTCAAATTTAATAAAGTGTACGACTTGGTCGAACGCTGTTGTGTTCTTGCGTAGTTATACTCATTAAAGTGGGTCTGTATTGAATGTTGATTTTGCACCTACAACAGCTTAAATAAAGGAGCGGCAAATTTGGTTGATGACTACAAACACTGCAGTTGAAATTAGAGCCATTTCGAGCTACACCACTAATTCATAATTAAACTCCTTTAAGTAAGTGTTTGAACAGTTAAATTCTGACAGGCAATATTCCGTAATTCTCTTCTTTTTTTACGTGGAGTCTCTTGTTTCATTTTGTTGCGTAGGTTGTAGGGGTGGAGGAGCAAAAACAAAGAAGAAACAAATAGGCATCAAACGCAATGAGTTCGTTATAGTTAGATTTATATTAATGAGTAGGAGTGGTGAATAAATCATTTGACATTTTGCGAGTTACATTTTATAACCAAAGAAGGTAGGTATGAGATAAGTTTTCATAAACATTTTTTTTTTCATAATCAGCCAACACTTATGGCCGTGTTCAATTGACCGTTAGAAGTCTAGAATATGATACATGTCCCAGATGTATTAGGGATACCAAGAGCTCCAGCACCAGCGGAATAAAAGTGACATTTGTTTTTACTCACGTGGTTCCGATTTTTTTTTTTCGACAAACTTCCCCTACTCCTCTGTTTGATTTTCTATTGAGGTAAATTGACAGTTCAATTTTTCTCTCAATCTAGCGCAAAGTTAGACCGTTGATTGGAAAAGCTAATATGGGCGCATTTAACAACACAGTTATCTTAAGTGGACTAGATTCGTCTGATCTAGATGAACCTACTTTGAAAACTAGATTGGTCGGTAACGCCACTTTTCCAACGTCAGCCAAACATACGAATTATCAGCTTATTGACTAGATTTTGTGCCCTCTATAGACGTCAACTGGAGTGAAAACTGTTCTTGTCAACGATCTAGACCAATCAAAACAGAGCCACATCAAGTCAGCCAGCTCCGTCAGACTTACTAAACTAGATAATTGAACGTTTATTTAAAAAAAATAATGACAGGAATTGAGTTTGAATTTTAAATTGCTTTTTATTATTAATAAAGTTTAAAGACATTAAGTTCTGAACAAGATTTCAAGTTTATGTCGTTTTCCATTGGTTTCACTCAGGGATCGACTCAAACTGTAATCCAATGGAACAAGAAAACTGCTTCTGATTGAATCCACAAAAGTATTGGTGAAATGCCAAAAAATAATCTACGGCAGCTGTCAGCTGACTTGTATAAAATACATAAATATCTTGAGTGGATTCTGACTTCAAATTGAGAAGCGAAATTCTCTTCTCAGAATCACCAGAAGAGTATTTTTTGTGCCAATGAAATAGTTTCAGAAGCGAATTTTTCGATTCCGGACTCTCCCGGACGTTTCTTTTTGCCCAATGGAAATCGACATTATACTGCATTTACAACACAAACACAACGCACGCGTATTTTGGCACAAGACGGGACAGAGAGATCCGTTTTTCCGCAGTCAATGCTAATTAAGGCTTAAGAATGAGATCACAAATCAAACGCCTTTAGTATAATGGATAGAACCCATAATTATATATACGTAAAACTTTAACATTAACTATTTCCGATTTAAAACAGGTGAAATGAGAGTGCTAACTAGTTTCAATAAATTAAACCAACAATTCATCAATCAGTTATACGAAATTAATAAATAGTTGTCCGTTCATCGCCATTTTGTTTTATAGGAAAGAGCGTAAGCCTTCGCTATAAATATATCAACATGCTGAGCTTTTCTATAATTCCTACCACCTAAAGCTATCCCTTTCACAGCTGTGCTTTCTCTTTCACTTAAACGTTAAACAAAGTTGTAGGACTGTATTACCTTTACCTAACGTCTTTTAACTATCCGGCTTTAAAAAGATCTTGTACTTTGCTGATTTCACTCATTTCCAAAGTATACGCGACTTTGTTTTTATGAAATGAGTAAATAAAAATTGAAGTAACCTTCACATTCCCACGAAACTCTTTCGATAAAGATAACAAGTATAAGGGTTTTTCCCGACCTTGTAAATTTTTTCCTATGTAGCGGAGTTTATTCAGCCATCAAGGCCTTTTGCGAAAGCAGATAGCTCCATATATATGTACTTCAAAAGTTAGATTTATGATACTTTTACAAAACTTTTAACACTACTACTACTACTACCACTAAGCACTAAAGCTTAGTACGCTTTTCGAGCTAAATTTTCGCTACCATACAAAATTCTCTCCAAAATTTAGCTGGGCTAAATTTAAGCGAACCCATTTAGCTGAGTGGTACGCTGCTCGAGCTTAATAATCAAACGTTTGTTTCAAAATGTACCTCATGTATCTGTCAAAATTTAGCGTGCCCATTTAATGGGGCGACACATTTTCTCAAGCTAAATTTTGACAGATCGTTATGTTCTGTTGTTTTGTTGCAATTTTGGATTGCGGAGAATGGGAGAAGTAAGCAAGGATGTGTTTTTTTTTTAATAAATATCTCGACGAAGAGTACATAGAACCGGAAATGGTTGAAATCAGAGAGTTTTCGAAGTAAATTATTTTGAAGGAACAGCTGTTTTCAGTGCCACTTGTCCGCGGCGTGCTTCATGTCAAAATTTAGCTAGAACTTTAGCTGATGTTTGAGAGAAAAGTTGGAGTTCGGATAAAATTTAGTTTAGCTCGAGCAGCGTACTAAGCTTAACGTGGTATTCCATTGGGCTACAAAAAATAAACAATCTTTTTCCGATTTCAGATCATTCAGAATTTTGATTAAATTTCAAATCTCTGTCTATATCTTTCGCCATATAATTATTTCGTTTGTTTTCCCACAAGTGTCTCAGATGTCATTTTGTTTATTTTTCTTCTTTGACCCTGACGTTGTCGCGAAGTACTCTATCAAGGTGGCTGTCACGTATTTTTGCGTGTTAGGTATTGAATTTCTTTTCAGTCACACGGCTATTTAGTGTGATGTTGTAAATGCAGGGATCAATCTTCGGCTATTTTCGACAAAGGGATGGCGGGCCAATCTTTTCAATATTCGAGGCTCTTTCTGACCAATAACGCGCAAAATAGTATTTAAGACACTAAGGCCCGTTTGCTGATACTACTCATAGCGATTTAAGTTCCACTTAAAATCTTATGTGACAGTTTATGACATGGAAAAAGTAGCCCATAAGGAATTTAAGTAGAACTTAAATCGCTATGTGCAGTATCAGCAAACGTGTCTAAAAGTGTGCGGCCTGTCAGAATACACTAAAAGCGGACTTTCGAAATACCTTTTTTAAGTTTCTACTTTTAAATTAAGTAGTACACCAAGAGCGTCGGCGCAGTTGAGAAGCTACGCCTAGTATCCCACGGACCATTTGCGCCAACTATAAAATAATAATAAAAAAAAAAGTACACCACGAGCTTTATTTTGTCTAAAAATTTCGCAATTATGAGCGAAAGTCGAGAATAGAATTTGTCATCATAGAATTTGACGTCACAGAAATAAAAGTTACGTCAAATCAAACTCTGTGTCAAATTCATTTTTGCAACAATTTTTAAGTAATTTCTAAAAGGTATATGAGGAAATGTCAGGATTGAAGTAAGAAAAGTTAAAAATAAATTATCAGAAACCGTGATATCCTTTTTGGCTATCATCTCTATTGAAAGAACCGTTATTTGCGTTATCTGTGACGAAAAGATACGCGCTACTTAAATATTTAATAACACGTCAAAACGCAAATACATTTAAAAAAGAAAAACAATACAACCAAGTAGTGCTGGAGCAAAAAAATGTGACAAGTATTATAAAGAGCATGTACATTCGACCTAGTCGTGCACTTTATTTTCAATTTGTGTCGTGACTCGTGACCATCTTGCGGGGACATCATTATTATCGTGTGTACTCAATGTTCCTCCGTTCGGATACACAGTTACTGGTAATAACCCTCTGGGGTATCGATTGTTTGTATCCTGCATTATCCATTCGAAGACAATAGTCTCGAAATGGCATATTCTGTAAGGACTCATTAATAGAAAGGTGGTCTACCGTATAAATTACGTTACTGTACGTAATCAATTAAAATATTTTCCATGACAAAATGTTTTATCACGTGAATATACCATCAGAAGACATCAAGGACGAGAAACTGTTGCATATTTGGAATTTTCATACTTAAAACAGGATGAGTTTTGGGTGCGAAAACATAATTTAGTCCTGTTTCGACTTGGGACAATCCAATTTGGGTGTCCCCATTTACCGAAGCAAGTTGAAGTTGTCTGTATTCTGGAAATCAGGCAGGATATTTCCTGCTCCTCACGTTTCGATCGATTGTTTTCTAATTGCGAATCATAAATATCTAACTGGAATCGAAGACGTACATGACTCGTAAGAGAGAGATTCAATCGCTTGCACTCCAGCTATAAACGCCTGACAACAACTATCGGATTGGCCAAAGAAAAATTTTGAGAAACTTCTGAAAAAAAAAAATTCAAGCAGCAGTCTCCCACGGACCCTCCAAAGGACTGTGGGCTAATTGGTATCACTTTAATTCAAAAGTTTTCAGAATTTCAAAACAATGTTAAAGCAAACACAAACATGGTTAACGGCGTTTCTTTGGAAACAGCCTTCCGTGCGCTAGTTGCTGCCATTCAAAAATCGTTTCCAAAAAAGAAGTAATCGAGGGTAACGTTTGTAGATTTTGAAGGCGCTTTGACGTTGACGATATTTCCAATGAGTTCTTCTAATTGAAAGCTGTTCGGACTGAAGACTCTTTGCTCTAAATAGGTAATAAGCCCGAATATTTTAGGAAACAGATAACGAGTTGCTTTAGGAGAACTCATATTCGATTCAGACCGTTGTTTATTTCATTTGAAGATTTCCAGTCCTTGTCTCTTGCTTCCTGGAACAAAATTACCTAAGCGGGCTACTTTTCCAAAGACCTGAATGAATTTTCAAAACTGGCGAACTGCTCTCAGCATTAAAAGCAATTCCCCACCAGCCACCACACACTAGGTTCAGCTTGGTTTTAGTGGTGGACATGACGGTCTGGAAAGAAACATTCCAGCAGATGAGCTGTTCAGAAGCGGCCTTGAAATGGACAGTCAAGCACTACCGGCTTTCAACGATAAAAATAAAAATAGGCAGCTCAGACCAATTTAATTAGTTACTTACGTGTAGATAGGTTTTATGTTTCCCTGTTTGTACCATATCACCAGTTGTACTTTGTCCGCAATCATAGTGCCAGGCGTTAGGTCACACGGTAGAGCAACCTCTTGATTGACGGCGGTTTGTACTTCGGAAAGAGGCCCTGAAAGAATATGTATTTCAAAAATTATTTAAAGTTCCGAACTATATTTCGTATATCTACAAAAATTAACTTAATATTGTAATGTCATTCAAAGGCCAACAGTCGTGTAGCAAAATGACTTTTTGGTTCTCCTTGCGGCAATAAAAACGTATGCCAACAAAATTGAAAATAAAAAAGTTAATTTAAAAAAAAAAAAACAAAATACCCGACTGACGGTAAAGAAAAAGATCTCACTGACTTTTTTTGTGTGACAGTTATTGTTGTCTTTGGGTTTTTTTTTAAATATATATTTTTATATTTATTTGTTTAGCCTTTGACACTTAGGGAAAGAATACCAATTTAATGACACCTCACTCTTCAAAATCGGTCAAGCCGTTTGGGCTACAAGGCGTCACGTAGGAACGTACAACGTATACATAGGATAAGCTGGAAACGCATAACCCTCCCTGTGTCCAGTCGGGTAAAAAGAGCTAAAATCGATCATAGGGTTCCTTAAATTAAGCCTTATACAGAGGTAAATATGCAATACAAGTAAAGTACCCATTTTTGACATTTAGCAGTTCAACATTTCACATATACCTATTTAACTCCTTTCATTTAAAAATATTCTCCAAAATCAGAAGCGAAGAGACATGCATATTAAAATAACCTTCCCATTGGAAAGAAGTTCATTAACTGCCGATTTTATTTCGTCATGTTATTCCTTTGTTTTCTATGTTCTATCAGATCGGTTCTTGGACTTCGTACATTTAAGTTTTCCAGCTCTAAACATCTCCCACAGAGTTAACGATTACCGTTGAAAAACAGTCCCATTCTTCCTTTACATTCAATAAAACAGCTGAAATTTGTTAAAATCAAGAAAATTGCGCTTGGCGCTTTTGATAAAAGACCGAAAATGACACCTCGACGCGACGTTCAGAAGTTAACCGGAAAATATAAAACTGAAAATAAACTGTTTCTACATGATCCTATAGCTTTTTGGTCTTAAGGGAAAATAAAACTTGATTGTTCAAAAATAAAAAAGTGGGTCGCAAAATTCTGTCCGTCTGTCTGTCTGTCTGTCTGTCTGTATGTTTAGAGGTCTACAGCCAAAAAGTCTGACTGGATTTCGTTCAAACTTGGATCTGGAGTTTGTGGGCTTACAGTCGGGGCCATTTTTTTTTTTTTTTTTTGCAAGGTAACCTCAATATTAATGGTACTCCCCATATACAATTTTCGTACCAGTTAAATTTGTTCGAAAACGGCTCTAACGATTTCAAGCAAAATTTATATTTAAGTTTAAGTAGATGGGTTTACCATGATTGCATACCCAGTTTTTGGATAAAATATCGAATATAAAATCGGTACTTTTGAAATTTGGACATATCTTGAAAATGGTCCATACGATTATAACAAAAAGTAATTTTTAATATATGTAATATGGTCATTTCCAACTTACTCAGTTTTTTCTCTGTATTATCGTAAAATGGACTTTTGAAAAAAGCAATTTTTTTTAAATTTTGTTTTCCTTAGTTTACCTGAAAACGGACATAACGATTTCGACCGAAATGCAAACTTAGAGAAAAATTGATGTTATTTATTTGAATTATTGCGTCCTTAATTTTCAATTTGAATCACCGAAAACGCTATTTTTAAAAGCTGTTCATATCTCGAAAGCCCCATTTTTGACTTCGATAAAACTTAAAAAAACAAGTAATGCTCACATCCCGAACAATAACAATAACTTATACTCGGTTATACTCAGGTAGATAGTAAAGCAATAGTATTTTTCAGACTAAACATTGCAAAATTTGGTACGGTATTGGATGCGTAATCTTACAAAAACCGTTCTAACGATTACGATCAAAATATATATTAAAGATAATGCGCTGTACTAATAATCTGGCCAAAGCTGGATCTAAAACGTTCTAAGCATATGATCTCCCTCGATAGGAAGCATATCAGTGCTATAATAGGTGTCATCACGGGACACTGCCTTATCGGGAGGCATGCAAAAAGGCTTGGCGTATTATGCAACGATTTTTGCAGAAGCTGCTTTGACGAGGAGGAGGAGGAGGAGGAGACTATTCTTCATCTTCTCTGTACTTGTCCAGCTCTCTCACAAAGACGAAAACTCCACTTGGGAGCGTTCTACTTCAATGATCTGAACGATCTCACAAAGACAGATATTCGAAATCTCCTACGCTTCATTAGAAGCTCCAACTGGTTCAACGAGTAGGAAGAATAGATATAGATTCATGTGGTATCACAAGGGACCTGATTAATGGTCTAAGTGTGTCGGCTAGCCGACAGCCACTTCAACCTAACCTAACCTATCGAAAATATTGCCACCGTAAATTACACAAATTTAAAGCCGAAACTAAAAATGGTTATTGGTAAGGCCCAATAAGTATAAATAAGATCCCGTATCTCAAAAAACTGGAATAAATCAGGGCTCTAATCGCGTAAGCACAAAACGATTGAACGACATCGTCTCGACGATGCTTCTACATCGTATAACAACAAAAAAACGATAATCGTTGAAACGATTGGACGATCATCATTTTTTGTTGCTTCACGTTACTATTTCAAACGTCAAATACCCTCGTCGAAACGATTCGATTGAACGATGGCTATTTTGCAATCGTTTCATCATTTTGGTTCATTTTTTCAGTTTTAGTTACGTCTGAGAGTAGTATAAACAAATATTTAAAGGAAGACACGCACTTATGTTCTCTTTGGAGGCGACTCGCTCTTATACGAGTAGTGAAAGAATTCATTTTTTGCAAAAAGGAAAAGTTTATTGCACTATTTTATTTCATTTGTTTGTTTCACACTTTTTTTTACAGATAGATTCTAAAATAAAAATTCTCAAATCACTAAATCCAAGATCACTTGCATCGGAAACCTTATTCCGTATCACCAATCCATTTTTGCACAATTCGATGTCAATCAATGACAACAACAAAAATAAATAAATTCAAGAAGAAAAAAAAAGAAAAAAAATTTCCATACACTTTTTATTTTTTAGATGTCAAACTTTGTTTACAGTCATTTTCAAACTGTTCAAAATGAAAACGATGAACGATTCGATTGAACGATACGACGATGATCCTATACGAAGGAAACTAAAAACGAGATCGTTTTGTTCAATCGTTTCGACGACTATCGTTTCATAAATTACGCGATGAGAGCCTAGTTTTTTTTAAATTATTTCTCAAAAATGACTACCCAAAAGCCGATCTCTGTTCATATATATTTTTAAAACTCAATATCGCACTCCATTCTTCCATTTCATTCATTTTCAATGGCCGCTCTTCAATTAGTAGGGTCGCGGGTATAGGATGCCTAAGTGGACCCTCCATAACCCCCGATCTTCCACCACCGACTCTAGATCATCAGGGGCAATCCCCATACGGGCCGAGGAGAGATTTCGGACTTGATCTAACCATCTCATCCTGGGTCTTCTAAGGGACGCCTGCACGGATTCCATAGCACGTCTTGGGATCCGAGTTGGAAGCATGCGTTTAACGTGACCAAACCATCAAAGTATGAACCGCTCCGTCCGGAGAAGTAGCTGCTCGACATTCAGTTCCTCACGTATTCTAGTGTTCCTGGAATATCGCACTTTAAAATTCAAATTGCAACAGCCATTAAAAATGCAATAACAGCAACGCAAAACTTATTTTCAGCAAATATTACCTACCTACTTCTACTTTTGTTCAACCATTTTGAATATGCACATTGCACCTAAAATAATTCCAACCACTTGGAGCTAACACAGTCAGAAAATCACTTCATTTGCACCCATACACACGTCCATCGTTACATTCAGTTTATAACTGCTAATGCAAATTCGAAAACAAATCAAAAACACTGCATATGCAATCATTGACAACATCAACCAGCGTCACTATAGTCTATTCCAGTCAAAAATAAAAGCATGGCCAATTGCCATGTGAAGGTGAATTTTTCGCTCTACAATGATGCCTCTGGAGAGCCCGTTTTGGTCCCCTCTTGTTTTATACGGTTGGATATTTATAGTAACCATAACAGAAACTTCTTCTCGCTTGTCCTCTTACTCCAAAATCTTCCAAAGAGTAAGAGCTTATAAAAAAGGGCAGTAAGCGCTTATAACTATAATCAGACAACTGCCTATTACTAAGCTTCAACTTTTAAAAACACACATTGTTATAAATGCGCTGCCATATCAGATGAATAACCCAAAAGTGAATTTTATGTCACACTATTCCTTTTACTATATTTCATGAACTGTTTCTCTTATCTAGCACTGCTTTTCAGATTTTTATTTACCTACCTAATAAGATAAGAAACCATGATGGATGGAACATCAAAAAGAATTTTATTCAAGAGATTTATATATAAGAAGAAGAAGTACGCAAAAAGTCTCAAGGACCTATTTTTTCTGACGGCTAATAAACGCAATACCGTAAAATGTTTCATTGCCAACTGTTACGTGTTTTTAGAGCATGGGTTGGGTAGAAAGGAGAGAGTAAGTAGTAGAAATGAGAAGGGTAGAATATACCGGAAATACACTTTCGAAAATAATTCCCGCATGGGCATAATGGTTAGTTTCCGCACTATTGCGCTTTCGATACAAATCTTCATTTGGCTTTTTCGTTGAGGGAGTGATTAAAGAAAAAAAAAAAAAAAAAAGAGGCCGTCAGCTTCGACTTTCCCCATAGATTTTTTCCCTTTCTGATTTTACGATAGTCTACTAGCGAAAGACAATTAACAAATATTTCCCAAGGAAGAACATGGGCTATTTTTGTCGCGAAAACAAAACTTTACGGGGATGAAATAGGGGTTGATAGTTTGTATGGGGAGTCGCACTTTAAAAAAAAAAACAGATAGGAAAACGGGGAGTGTCACTTGAAATACAACAAAAATTATTTAACATTAAAAAAAAAAAAAATAAATAGTTGGCGCAACAGGTCTGGATAGACCCTAGGCCTAGCTTCTCACAACCATTCGTTTTGTGTGAGTTTTTCATTTTTGGAACGAATGGAAGGGATCTACAGTTTTATGCCGACTCCAAACGGCTAATTGAGAAGCTCTTACAAGACATTTATACTCTCGGATGTTTGTCAGACGTTCGCGAGAGGTAGCGCAGCGGAAAAAAACCCTAAGTCGGAATTGGGTTTTTTGTGGGATTCGAACCTGGGACTCCCGCATAGCAGTCCAACACACTAACCACTAAGCTACTGCGAATTTTAATTATTTAACATTATTAAAATTATATTATTGATTGAACTAGGAGGTTTCCAGTCTCAGTTGATCATGCCGCCAGTGAGAATTTCAAACCTTTCACGTCGCAGTCGTATTGCACGACTTATGGCGACTGTTCCAGACGAACGGTCAGATTGGAATGTAATCGTGAACAATCAAGCGAACATGTCGCAAGTGCGAGAAAGATTATCAAACGTTTGGTTGTCCGACCGAGATAGACATAACAACACAATCGGAAACAGCAGGGCTCTAATCGCGTAAGCACAAAACGATTGAACGACATCGTCTCGACGATGCTTATACATCGTATAGCAAATAAAAAACGATAATCGTTGAAACGATTCGACGATCATCGTTTTTTGTTGCTTCACGTTACTAATTCAAACGTCAAATACCCTCGTCGAAACGATTCGATTGAACGATGGCTATTTTGCAATCGTTTCGTCTTTTTTGGTGCGTTTTTTCAGTTTAAATTAGGTCTGAAATATCTATAAAGAAAAATTAAAAGAAAGACCCACACCTATAGAGGCGACTTGCTCTATCCGAGTTGTAAAAGAACACATTCTGCAAAAAATAAATTATTCCACTTGGATTTCCTTTATTTGTTTTATAATTTTTTTCTAAACAATTCAAAATTATCAACACTTCTTGTAAACACTTTCACATTCACTTAAAATTGCACTTCTTCTTGATACTAATAGAGGCCTTATTCCTTAGTAAATATCCATTTTTGAATTAAATGCCCCATTCCACGGCAATCAATGACAACAAAGAAAAATAAACAAATTCAAGAAAAAAAAAACAATTTCCATACATTTTTTATTTTTTAGGTGTCAGACTTTGTTTACAGTCATTTTCAAACTGTTCAAAATGAAAACGACGAACGATTCGATTGAACGATACGACGATGATGTTATATGAAACAAACTAAAAACGAGATCGTCTTGTTCAATCGTTTCGACGACTATCGTTTCAAAAATTACGCGATGAGAGCCCAGAACAACACAGAGCACAAGCTGTTTTTAGTATTGTCTCTGGTTTTTAGCACATCGACTTTGACACATGTTGATGATTCGAAAAAACGCCAGGTGGCGTGGTAATCCACTTGCCATTGCGCAATATGACATGAGTGAGGTTAAGTAACTGCATTTGATTTCGCGCCGGTATAATTGCACTTGGGTAATTTGACACACATTTTGAAATTGAAAGTTGGCTCAGTTATGATTTTGTTGCGCAACTTCAATGCCCAGAAACTTTGTAACGGAACGCGTTTGATTTTGAAGAATCCTTAAACAAATGTCATTCAAGCGACGATTTTGAGTGAAAAATTAAAGGCGATGATGATTTTATTCCGCTTACTTCGTACGAGTTGACATTTGAAGCGTCAAAAATGTCCGGTGCGTCGCGCTTTCGCTATGAAAATTAATAAGACGCAACGACAATCGCCGTAGGTTTGTGGCTTCATCTTAAGTTTCCATGTTTCTCACATGGTCAATTGTATGTGGCTTGCTCAAGTGTCAAGAATAGAACGAAAAATGTACCAAAAAGCGGAATGTTGGCCGACACGTCAATCATTGCGCTTTGATTGAAACCCATCGACATTGTTATACTCAGTTTAACTGAATAGTAATAAGAACTTGAATTGACCGAATTCCATGAAGCTCGGAATTATGATCATAAACATTTACAAATTTGGGCGGAATGAGGTTCGCCGGGACAGCTATAGTGTGCTATTATTTCAAGAAGCCAAGGTACCTACTCGTCGTAAACGATATTTAGTTCTTAAGACCCATTCTCCAAAAAAGTATCGCAGTCATATACATACATAAATGGATAACAATGTAAACTTCAGCTGGGTACAAGTATTTAGGATACATCACTCATCTGGTTAAAAAAAAAAAGTGTCGATTAATTTAAATAATGCGTCACTTTCATGAGCCAGTGTACATTTAATTAAGCTGTCATCAGTTGCAAATGTCAACGTGTCTATAAGTTTTACTAATGCAACAATTTTTAACGTGTCAATCAGCATTTAGTGCAACGAGGATGAGTTGCACTAATTGTAAGCTCGTTAGATTCAAAACGATATATGTATATGGGACAAGCAAACGCATGTTTTTCTGTTATTTCTGCATTTTTGTAGTATTCCACAAAACAATCACTTAACGATTTGATTTATGGTAGAAATATGAAAATTAGCGCTGATTTAATGAACGCGAGACCGGATATTAGAGGAATACATATAAACACATTGCATGCACATACCATTGTTATACTGACGTCAATGCGTTCTTATGGCCATCCGCTACAAAAAAATTTAACCTAACGCATCTGTTTCGGAACAAAATTGCCCGGTGTAATCCAAATGGACTGGCTGTCCAAAAGGCAGCGGAAAATAATTTGTAGAGACTTCCATCAGCTGCAACACAAGTGCGTATACAAATGTCAAATGTTCGCAAGCAATTAATGCCGCGGACAGTAAATTAAATATGTGCGAAAAGAGAGTGAAGATTTGTACCAAGCAATCTACTACAATTACCAACTTTTCGTCAACATTTCACAGCAGCAGCGTACTGCAAAACGAGAAGGAGGGCGAAATTTTGCGGTCATGATTTCGTTGTGTTACTTTTGTATGGGATATTTCGTTTCGGAAGAGGTCCGCACTAGTCTTATGATTTCGTTGTGTATGGAATTTTTCGTAACAAACATCGGCATACTAGGCTTTAAAAAAAAGAAGTACTATAGAATAGAGTCGATTAAATGCAAGCCGCTCTCTCCATTTTCAGTGGCGAAGCTAAAATCAACCAGAAACCAAGTCACAATAACAACATATTCCATAATAAAGTATTGAATATACCTAGAGATAGAGAGAGCGAATTGCGAACTGCGAACAGGCGAATATTCGTAGATTCCGATCAGTGTTGCCAGCACTCTCTCTTCATTTATCCCACAAAGCGTGGTAATTTTTCCCTTTTTCACCGTACTCAAAATCCCTTTTAAAAACCCACGACACTTTTTTGCCTCAAAATCCAAATTTTAAAAGTAAAATTTGTATTACAAGGAAAGAAAATCACGGTTAAATAACCGTAAGTATAGAACCACAGTTTGTAACATTACTCGATTTTTTTTTGGTACTAGAATATTTTGATAAAAGACGATTTATATGAACTGATTTTTATGGACATTCAGTGTATTGGTAATCATGGTGAAATGTAGGAGTTTAAATGAAATTTCAGCAAAAATTTAATAGTTCGAATGTTTTTTGTTAGATTCCTAAAAATCCCACGATTGGGTGTTTTTTCCTTTATCGCACGAAAGGCTTTTCGGACAATGAAATTCCCACAAAAAGGGATAAATCCCACGATATAACGACACAGATTCTGATTTCTGACACTTCATTCACATGAACTTTTAGTCACGGGCAGTGCTGCCAGATTTTTTTCACCAGAAATCGTAAATACTAGCTTTCAAAATCGTGGAAATACGATTTTGTTGGAAATAAACAAAAAACAAAACGAAAACACAGAAGAACGTTATTATACCTACTTCAATTAACTACAACATACAATTTTGGACAACATTAACATTTTTCGAAAAATAACAGTTTTAATTTATTAAATAAGAAAAAAAAGTACGAGTACCTACATGTATATGTTTTTACTACTGTTATCTACTGCAGTCTACTTTATTACACATTCATACTTGAATTAAATTGATTAAAAATTCTGCTATTTATATTCAAATTGTACCTAGCAAGAAACCTCTTGCACTCTTAGCAAATCATTGATATGCAAAATTCCATGCAAGTTTTTTGTGGTCAACGAGTTCCTTGTTTTCGTTTTATTAAGGTTAACCGCCGAAAATATAAGTTCAATAATAGCAGATGAATTCCGAAGTGATAAGACTTCAAAAATGATTTTTTTCATTAACGGAAATGCTAAGCTTTTATTACCATGCTTTGTTTGTTAAAACATTTTCTAAAAGACTGATATCTATTGAAGATCGAGGTTCAGAAAAAAGATTTTCATAATTTAGGTTACTTATCTTACGAAATTCGGCATCGGTGTCTTGAATTTTGTAAATAAATTTTTGTATTCGATAAATTTGAAAAATCGTGGAATTTTATGCTTTTTTAGCTCGAAAATCGTGGAATAAATTTTAAGCCCCAAAATCGTAAAAATACGATAAATCGTGGAATCTGGCACCGCTGGTCACGGGTACCTACGATGGCTACGAACGAATCAGTTTCATTGTTGAAGGTTAAGTTCGAAGGAATTTTTCCATTGTGCGTCGGTTTGTGGATTGAAACTGTTTTATGTGGATTGTGAATAAAGTGTGACAGCTCGCGGAAAGAAGAATTTTCAATTTGCGGGAAAATGTCTGTAATTGTAAATTTAGCTATTAATGAATTGAGAGGCAGTTTTTTTCCGAATAGACGTTTCATTAATTAAATGTAATGCTTTTGTGGTAGAACAAATGACATTTTTCAATTTATAAATACAGTTTAATTGATTTGTTCGCCTATTTTAGAATAGTCCTTTAGGTCAGTTCTACTTGGGAATTGGGATATTTTGGAAGTGTCCAATAGAGTGTAGCTGTTATAATCGCGTGTTGAAGATTACTATGATTTTCTAGAAAATCGTCCATTGTATTTACTATAATCTGTTCTATAATAATATCAGATTTATCAGTGATAAGGTGATAACCAATGAGTGTCTGTTGACCGTTTTTTTCACTTCGGTCACCAAACCATAGCTTTGAAACAAATCCTTCCCTTTTTCTGTTTATTTGTCATTAAGTGATTGATCGAATCCATGGTTGTATTTTTTTTTGGTCCGTTTGTTTTTGATAAGTAATTTATTTAGGTAGGTATTTTATTAATGTATTTTTTTTAGTAAACTTAATAAACACAAAAATGAATCTCATAACCAAATAATACAGGAATTTTTTAGGATCTAAAGAATGAAACTTTGTATTTGTGAGTCAATAAGAAATTTGTTGAGAACAAAACCGAAATAAGGCCAAAACCAATAAAATGTATTACAAATTAACAGGCCTCATGTCAATTTATTCAACGATAATCGAAATTTTCTCGTTCTCTCAATATTTTTCCTAAAGCGTGTGCTTTATCTTAATTTATGAGAACTGTCATCGGCCAAAAACTGTTGAAAATAATCCACTTCATCCTTTGCATCCATTATTTTGGCGTATTCTATATTTATGTGTCAGTTAGAAACGTCAACGAAACCGATGTGAAATATTTTATCGGTTCACTCCATCTTGCGTTATATATTCCTTCATTCTATTATTTGCATTTTTCTCTTTGTTGGCACAATATAGTAATAAAGTGTTTGTGTATCAGCTACGTTAAAATGAATACCAACGTAGTCCTTAAAAAATCTTAAACAAACGAAATTACAGAAATGAAGTGGTTAAATCTCGTTAACCGCTCAAAATCGGTCGGTTATCA
Source organism: Cheilosia urbana (assembly GCA_946477585.1). NCBI lineage: Eukaryota > Metazoa > Arthropoda > Insecta > Diptera > Syrphidae > Cheilosia > Cheilosia urbana. The sequence goes on from OX297854.1 coordinate 144,095,890, forward strand.
ATTTCTCTGGTTAACTAACCATACTTCTGATACCAGTTGGAGTAACCGATGATTAAAGATAACCAAGATTGAACAAACCGGGCCTTAGTCATATGATGAACCGAGTCAGTGTGTTTCAGGGTTTATCCCCTTTTTCATAAAGAAAAATACAAACCTGCATAAAAATAAAAAGTCACTTTATCAATGATCTCTTTCAGATGACTGTAAAATTGTCTACAAACTAGAAATAAATTCAACAATTGGGGAGAGATAAGAACAGGAATAACCAAACGTAACTAGGAATAGTCACAGGAGACTCTTTAAAAAGTCACGCCGATTGTTTTCCCCGTCTGAATGAGGCTCTATGTCAAATGGGGCAATGGGGGAGCCATCGTCTCATATATGCCGCAGAGCGAAACTCACCATGTGCCTACATAATTTTGACTGTTTGCCCGATCTAAAACAATGTCCATACGAGAACGACTACCTAAATTAGAACACAAGGCATACAAACGAAATATTATGGTAAATGCACTCCCTTGAGTTGAATTTGAAAGACCAACATAATTATGAAGTAGGATCATATTTCATCAATGCAGCAACTTCATATGGGATGGAAATGTTTAGTGGGCCCGTTGATTAACTGACCCAATTTGATGGTATTGTCACTTGAGTTAATTGATTTGTGTGTGTGATATTTATGCCAAGTGAATAAACGGTAATTTTATAATTTAATGAATAATAATATATAGTTTGTTCCACAGCAACAAATAGCTATGTGGGATTGATAATAAACGCCTGATATAGGTTGGCTAATTAATTATAGTTAGAGACTAAATACGAAATGCAAACAAAATAAGACGACGGACGTCTTTTAGAATAAAGTATTACGGAAAAGTGTTTTGCTTAACTCGAAAAGGATTAATCGGGAAACTGTTAGCTGTTTTAAGCGGTTCTTTATAAGTTATGGTGTTGGCGCCGTTTCAAATTACGCCATCTAGTTGAATTGAAATACGTAAACACGAAACTTATTGTCTCTTTCTTTCGCTGGTATTGTAGCGCTGCCAATTACCCGATAAAATACCCTATTCACACCGAGCCGAAAACCGAGTTTTCGTTAAACACTCGGAAGCTTAGGTAATCGAAAACAGAAGTTTTCCCATACATATTTCAGTTTCTTTTTCAAAACGAGTCGTTTAAAGTCATTTTCCACGAAAAAACCACGATAACAACTTTTGAAATATTCAGCAGAACAGCTCACCGAACAAATGTCACAACTTAAAATCAATTTCCACACTTAATATTATTTTTAAATGCTCTAAATTCATTTTATTTGTTAACTAATGCGATCGAAATTTGTAACCAAAGTAGTTTGCACCGAAGTTTAACGACTAGTGCCTCACAGCTGATTGAAACGTCAAACGAAAACTAGTTGGTATTCGGTGTGAATGCATCGACAAGTTTTCGACGAATACATGGTTTTCGGTGCGATTTGAATTGGGTATAATATTCCGAACAAATTTCAAAGTTTGTGTTTTATACTCTGTTCAATTTATATTTTCAGTACAGGCCTTATGGGAAGCTCTTTTTTCTACCAGTGGTGCCTGTAGCTACTCTCACGGCACTCAAACACAAGATTTGCCACTGAAATAAAAGCGAAGCCACCGGCATTCCAACGAATTTTTTGTTGTAATTTTCCTGAAATTCGCATACATCCCACCACAACCAGTCTGCCACACAGCCGCGGACAGAATGAGGAATGAGCACGATCGTTTTGCGTTCGCTTGCTATTATTATCAACCAAAATAAGCAGTGTGATGTGTGAGTGACTGAGCACTGAGGCACATCAGAGAAGTGTTACCATATGTCAATGTTAGCATATCATTAAGGGTTTTTCTTTGAATTTTGTCAAAGAACTTTCGGTTTTGGTGCTTTTTAAAGCTTTTGAGAGCGAATAAATGAGTTTGATTATGTGGGATGTGGCCATACAGTTTTTAGGTACTCCTTTAATTATTTTGTATTTCTGAAGGATCTGTTAATATGCAGTTAAACCATTTTTTCTTAATAAAGAGTTGGTATTTGGTAGCCCTACCGATATTTGTGAGAGAATTATGCCAATTTATAGTGCTCACTATGGCAACCATGTGAGAGCTTTAAAATGGAGACAGCTTATTAAAATCCATAATAGTAAGGGTGAAAGGCAAATAGCCTATCTTCCCTGTACTGAAAATATAAATTGAACAGAGTATAGTTCATAGTTGAATTCTATTGATATGAGAGCGAATTGTGAACTGCGAACAAGCGAATGTTCAAAGTTTCTGAATTCTGACATTTCATTTACACAAAAACTTTGTTTTGTCGCAGATAACAGTTAATTTTTCAAAGGTTAAATGACTATTCACATGAGAGCGAGTTGCGAATACGCGAATAGCGAGCAAATCAATTTAAATATATTTATGAATTGAAAATTGCTATTTCTTCCATTACAAAACCATTATATTTAATTACTCTAACATCTAGTCTAAAAAAACATGAATCTCAATTGATTTAAACAGCTAAATTAACAATTAAAGCAATTTTCCCGCGAACTGAAAATTCTTGCCGCGAACTGTAGATTTTATTCACAATCCACACAAAACAGTCGCGATCCACAAACACAGGAATGAAAACTTCGTTCGAACTCGACCTTTAAAAATGAATCTGATAGGCGGGTATCTGGATCTGCGACCAAAACAAGTTTTCATGTGAATGAAGTGTCAGAAACTACGAATATTCGCGTGTTCGCAGTTCGCAATTCGCTCTCATGTGAATAGTCCTTAAGTTTGAACGAATCACGCACTTAGGAATTGTGGTGAATCAGGCACTTAGGAGTTGTGTTGAATCGGGCACTTATTTACCCTCCAAGTTCCACTTCCAATTGGGGACTGGAATCTGTCAAGTTAGCTAATTCTAGAACCATCGAGAGAAGAGGAGAGTTGTACTTCTGGAATATTCGCTGATAGGTGGCAGAGCGGACATAAAAGGGGCGCGTTGAGAACAGAGATGTACAGTTGATTTTTAACCAGTGATTGGTGAAGTTCGAAAGAGTAATCGGTTGTGAGATAAATAAGTGAAAAGAAATACAGTGAATAAAGCGATTGGATTGAAACGTTTAAGAATTGATTTAAGTGATATTGTTTTGGTACTTAATAAGTGATTAAGTACAAAGTGTAAATAAAGTGATTTTATTGGAAAAGTAAAACAAAATAGTGTTTTATCTTGTCGAATCCCACCCTGAATGTAACAATATTATGTGAATTGTGAATAAAGTGTGACAGTTCGCGGACAGAATTTTCAATTCGCGGGAGAATTGCTGTAATTGTACATTTTGCTATTTAAATCGATTAAGACTCAAAGTGACTGTGTCTGCGAATTGTTGTTAAGAGTTGTTTCTCTCAAACAATTCACAGACTCAGGTTTTGTTTTTTAAAATACGATGTTAGATTAATTAAATACAATGATTTTGTGGTTGAACAAATAGCAATTTTCAATTCATAAATGCAGTTAAATTGCGCTTGCGACCATCTTGTAGTGTTCGCGTACAAACAAGATAATGAGCGCAAAAAGCAAAAAGTAGCGACAGGTGACAGATGACAGTTCTTAAGTGAGTTGTAATGGCGGTTGGGGGACTTCAAAAGAGTGTTTGACGAATCCATCCTTTTACAGACGGACATCTTTTTCGTGCAAACGTCAAAAAAACTTATAGGATAACAAAGTCAGTTTAAAATGGCCAGATTAGTATTTTGTTCAAATATTGTTAAAAAGTGCACAATTCCCATTACTATTACTTCTCATTTTTTACCAAATACACTTGATAAACATCACTTTTCAATTCTAGAATGTTTTTATCCCGTTTGACTTTATTATAAACTTTTCAGTAATCTTATAAAATAATTATGCCACAGCCATATAAAATCTGTTTTGTTTTCCCAAAAGCTTTTTAAGTGTAACATGTTTTTTTTTTTTTTCTTCTTATTTGACACTGACGTTGTTGCGAACCACCTTATGGTCCAGTTTCACAATACTGTTGGGGTACACTAAGGAAAGAAAATTAGGTTTGTTCCTTTACTTTTGTAGAAAGAACGGAAAAATTCGCAATTAATCGAACTTCTTTCTGATGAATCCGATTATGTATGGAAACTTTTTTACTGATTGAACTACAACTACAAGCATTCGAGAAGAGGAAAAAGCGACATTGCATTAAAAACTACGTGGAGGGGAATGTCCCTTCTTACAGCGAGAAAGACTTTCGTCGCCACTTTCGAAAAGAACCTTGAGGGGCACATTCAATTTTATTTTGCCGCCTGTTGATACCATTTTAATACTCAGGAAATGAAAACATGTGCACACGTATGCCAAATATGACAACAAATTTCAAATTATCTGTCAATAGTCAGGTGACTGAGAGTTTTTCCAATTCTTACACCAAGGAATTTGTTGAGTAAAAACTCCTAAGATTATCAGTGGAGGGGTAATACCTTGCTCTCCCGATGTCGCTACCTTTTTTCGAGTTAACATCGAGTTTATATTCGTACAAATTCGTAAGAGTTAATAAAAACGCTTAAATTTGAAAGTAAAGGAACAGATCTAATGTAAAAACACAAATCGTTTTTTTATGTTACAGCTTCTTCTTAAAGACTGTTGGCTTTAAAATTTGATGTCATTTTGAGGCATCGCATATCTCCAACCCAGTTCAGTAGGTACAAGTAAAAAGCAATTGCGGTAGATTAATAGAAGCAAATCGATGTGTTTATGATATGATATCGGGACCTATCCATTTTGTGTCAAGTTTTTGTTTCTGTCAAAAATGTGCCAAAGAACTTTCGCCAACAGCTCTGTCCTGTCATAGCAAATTAAATAGCTTGTGGAATCAGGGCTTCATGCGTACCTTGCGGAAGACAGACATTATTCACTTTCTCACATTCGTGCTAGTTCTTCTATTGACAGCAAAGGAAGCGAAGCGAAGGGTGCCAAACGAAATTCCATCGTTTATCCTGTTTGTCGGTGGTAAGGGGACACTTTCGCCTTTACCAAAATTTATATCTCAAATGGCGCGGCGGTTGTAATACATCACACGTTTAAGGAAGTAAGGCAATGTATCGGTCACACCATTCCATGGTGGTGAACAAGCCGTATATGTACATTTCAGCCGAAACTTCCAATCATTGAGGCAACCTTCATGGGCACTGGCCGCCCAAATTAGAACGGAAATTGATATCGTGCATTTTATTAACATGCAAACTAAACAATCATCAAACATAATTAATCAAGTCAAACGTCCTTTGTAACCAAAATATCTCCGCACTTTAATTTCCCATCAAGCACTTAGCCTTTGACATTTGACATTGTTAGACTCTTGATGATGATGACTATCTCAAAGTTATAAATTATTTATTTATAAATTCCACCTGCGTGCTCGCCGCCGCTACTGGTCCAGGTGATCAACTGGAGCAACAGCAGCCGTCCATTTCAAGGGACGATTTGAATTGACAGAAATACTAAACATTGTCAAATCCAATAAAGTTCTTAAATTCCTGTACACATATATTGGAAATGGGTCGGGATAAAAATATATATACGAACACCTCAAAAAAAAATAGAAAATGTTACTTCATGGAAAACTATACATGTACAACATTAGAAGAACATTAACACAGTCGAAAATAGTCGGGGAAGACGAAATGCGTGATTTTGTATGGAACGGCCTGTCTAATTTATCTTGCCGAGTATAATCAATAACGATTCGCCATTTGTTTTGTTCCGGATGCGTCAGTCTTTTCGTGGACGACCGATAGAGGGGAAGACCACAGTGATGAAAATGGCTCGTTTTCTTTAGAAACTTCTTAATTTGTTTATTTACTGTTTCGTTGCGCGTGCATGTTTATAACGCGAGATATACGTACTGGCGTTTGGGGACCTAGTGTTGATTGCGTTGGTAAAAGACGACTTTATAAAAAACGCAAGCAACTATTTGTTTGAACTGCAAGTTCAATGCGATTACCTTATTTTCATCTGAAAGCGTAGGTAGGATTCACAGGAATGCTTGTATCGAAGGGCTAAATGTATAATCTTTCATTTATGACTACGCACATGCACTAATGAATACTGATGTCCACGCTGCACTCTACTCTACTCTCACAGAGGAATTTCTAAGGAATTCGAAAAATACCTTCACGTCACTCAGGCCGCAGAGGACCCACAACCAGAGGCACAGATGTCGATGAAATGCGACGATACAGAACGTGTTCGGACGGACATTTATTTACACACAATTTGAACAATAATTATAAAAAGGGCATTTTGCGATAGTGAATTTTAACTGACTCGAGAAGAACTTGCAGATTTTGTAACAGTATATGAAGGAACTCATGACATATTGTGGACGATCGGATACATAGTACATGCAAAACGTCCACTAAATATGTCTGGTGTAGGTATTCGAACGCGTTAAAAACTTTAATTGTTTTAATTGACCGTGCACAACCATCCATTTGACACACATACGATTGGCATTCGCGGAAGCTTTGTCACAAAACGCTAAAGGGCCCAGGTCAAAGAATTTGTTGGTTGTTGGTTTATAGCACATTTCCAGTGATACATAAATACAAAACAATGAATTAATAAATTAATTAAAAGTAACGCTCACCGTATTAAGTACCTACATACAACCGAATTCTATTTCACTTTACTGTACAACATGCAAACGGATTACGAACTTCACACATGTCATAGTATAATTATGTAATTACATTTTCCAACTTCAGTCGGTAACTATTATTTTAATTCAACACCGACGCCTTTAATAAATAATGATGCTTGTGTAAAAACGTTGTGTACTTGGGACTATGATTATAGGTTACATTTTCGATAGTTATCATCTTCTATGCCTGCAACCCTGATATTAGAGAAGTAAGTAGGTGTACTTATCGGATATCAAAAGTGTATAAACAGCGAGCGTGTTTATTCCGTTATTGAGTAAGCAAATTCGACAAAATACTCTAATTCAAGTAAGCTACATAGCGGTTTAATGAATTAAATGCAGACAACTTCGGGAGGTGTAATTGGTATTTCTTCTGTGACTAATAGTGGGTGTTTGGAAAATGAAATTATTCTCAATAACCGAGCAGATCTACAAATGTCAAGAAAACAATATAATGCTACTTTTGTTGCACAAATCTATCAACAGTCTTACAGCATGCAAGAGTTAGGATACATACATACAAAAATTATGTTTGTCCCCCTTAGTAAAAACCACTGTCCCCCTTATTGAGTCAAAATTTAATAAAAGAAAACATTCAATAAACTTTTTTTAAATATTTTTAACAAGATTCTCTGTGAACACATCCATTTGAAGTGCAGAAAACTTTCAAAGATGAATGCATCCACTCACGAACCTCATTTTAGTTCACCTGCTAAAGTTGTTCTCGTGTACGTTTTTGTTTTGTACTGTAATCTTTGGGAAAATGACCCAAAGAAAAAGCGAACAAAAAAAGAGTGTTCATATAGGTACCCAGTGTTGGGAACAAAATATATGTAGGTATCTAATGAAACTTGTTTGTATTTCACATTTTTTTGACTCTGGTGTTCAAAAATAAAAAAGGAATGTTTGTCACCCCTAAAAAACTCAGGAGGTCCCACTTTTCGTATTATTTAATCTGGCAACCATGTGCAAAAGCCGTGCACTTATTATGGGCACGGTTGCCGTTTTAGTGACTTTGTCGCTATATCTAGTGGAATTTTCAAAAGTTTAGTGACAACAAAAAATATTTTTTTGTCACTAGAAAATTCTAGTTACTTTTCTGGTGACTTTTTGGAAAAGCATGTTTTTCTAAATTATTAAGCATCTGGTGATGTTACATCCCGGGTATTCGAGTTTGACACTTGCAAATTGCAATATTCAATTTGACTTTTTGCTTCCACATTCAAATGCCGAAGTCAAACGCATTTTTAGTATGATGGTCATAGTTAAAAATAAGTTGAGAGATAAAATATCAACGAAAACTTTGAACTCAATTATGCTCATCAAGAGTCAGTCGGAATGAAAAAAACAAAAAAAAAAAAAAAATGCAAAAAAAAGTTGTCATGATACGAAATTCCTAAAAAAAATAAAAAAATGCCTCCGATATTGAGATAAATGAAAGTGATGAAGATGAAATCGATCTTATTATTTCTGATTTGTATTGTAGTGATTTTAAAAAATTATTTTGTTTTTTTATTGTAACTTTGAGACTGAAACTGTTTTTTTTTTTTATACTTACATATTGTAAGTTCTTAACTAATTGTTAAAAATAAAAATGTTGTTAAAATTGAATATTTTTTTATTTTTCATTTGTTGGTAGTGAACATTTTTTTTCTAGTGATTTTTTTTTTAAATTATAGCATATCTGGTGGATTTTTAGGTTCGAGTTAGTGACTTTTTTTTTGAGTTAACGGCAACCCTGATTATGGGCGGCCATCTTGTTTATGTGATACGAATTATGGGAAAGATCAGCTGCTACTTTTTTATAACGGTTATATTACTAAGATGTCTCTTATAAAAAAAATTGGCTTTCGGAAGAGGCGAGTGGGCAATAATTTCTTTGTTTCGTTAAGTTTATTTGTGAGTGGTTGGTAGCATTTACTGATACTAATTAACTACTACTTACTCTTCACATGATATTTTGTGAGCCGGAGATGTTGCTCCCGAATTTGTATTTGCTTTAATTTTGTCTATACATGCATATAAATGATCTATTTATAAATATGTGTTGTGCATGACGCAGGGAGAACGTTCAGGTATCTAGTTTATCAATTCTGGCAGCTGGCTGACTTGATTTGTCTCACTTTGGATTTTGACCTAGATCGATCACAAAAACAGTTTTTTTTTTTTTCAGTTGACGTCTAAGGGTGATAGTTTTAGGAAGTAAATCTTCAATGTTGACATAAATCTGCAAACGACTGCAATTTGAGTTAGTTCAATGGAAAACTGTCACCTGACAACGATGAACCTGAAAGAAACTGAAAGAAGCCACTTAAGTATTTGATACAGTTGGCTTAAATTTTCTGGAATAGATCCATACTGAACGCAAAAATTAGATTAATCATTAATGTCACTTTTACTATGCCCAGCATCCAATCGGAAGTGTGTACTAATTGTGTACAGCATCTGTTTCAGCCAGTGTTCAAAAGGTTATGATGGAATAACCCAGATTGACCGTTTAAAAATCCGTTTTCGATTAACTTTATGCTGTGGCATCACTGATTTCAGCACGTTTGTATATATGTATTCAAATTTTCAAAATCCAACAATGAATTTGGATTGGGTTAGTTTTCAGTTGTAACGAAACGCCAACGTTCGTCACACTTTTATATGGCCACTACTGTCTTTGCAGTACAACTAGCCGCAGACACTGGCAGACACTCCACGGGGGGCTATTGCACCAATCCCTTATGTGACTTCGAGAATTAACATTGGTCACGTAGAAGTCACACAGAATTCCCATTGGGAAATCGGCTTTAATTAAGCAGTGTCAGCAATCCCAAGGAACCACGCCGTCGTCGGGCCACTAGGAACTACGCGCTCATTGGGCCGCTAAGGAACCAAGCCGCCGTTGGGCCTCTCCCCCTCCTTTCCCCTGGAACCACGCTCTCGTTGGGGCGGTAAGGAACCACGCCGCCGTTGGGCCTCTCCCCCCCTCCTTTCCCCTGGAACCACGCTCTCGTTGAGGCGCTAAGGAACCACGCCGCCGTTGGGCCTCTCCCCCCCTCCTTTCCCCTGGAACCACGCTGTCGTTGGGTCGCTAATGAACCACGCCATCGTAGGGCCACGTAGTCGGACGTAGTATATTTATATATATATATACATATATATATTTTGTATAAGATCATATGGAAATATTGTTTTATTATTAAGTAAAAATACTGCGAATAAAGAGTACCTCTTCACCAGAGTTTTGGTATTTCTTTGGTAAACCCTGGATCCGGCGAGCAAAGAGACGGCCGAAGAAAAAGCACATAACACAGTATAAACGCAATTTAATGTGTCCCATTTAATAAACACCATGATTCCAAAGCTCAATAACCAAAGAAAAATTTGTACACCCGCATATTTTAATTTATTTGAATAAGTCACCTTATACCTTATAAATTCCTACAGTAAGCCAGTAAATGAACATTTCATTGCTACCTTAGTCAACAATAAACAACTTGAAACGGAGCCCAGGATACATAGGTATTTGCAAAAATGTCTCGCTAAGCGTTTTTTGATGATTTTACGTCTGCACTGTTGGCCTTTGTAAAGGATACTCTTCACATACTTCTTTTTAAGTCCCTGCCGTACAATCGGAGCAATATATCAATTTCACTCCACAAACTGTGTGCTACCTAGTGAAGCACAGTGTATACCTATGAAGACACAATAAATCTGCTCCTATACCTCTTAGGCCGAAAATGACTCCTTCGTTCCTTTTTATGAACCTTCACTTATGTGTTTATCTACACCTAAAGCAACGACAACATTTGCGACAGAAATCTCAGATGAAATTATGGCCAATTTACATAGCCCTTCTGTTTTTTGATTGTCATAATCATAAGTCAGACTGCCGACATATTAATTTAACCGTTACGAAAAAAACAAATAATTCTCACTAAGCCTCCTAACAATTTCATTGACCGCTAGAAATCTATAATACCCCAGATGGAGGAACGCCCGCTAGAAATCTAGCCCCATCGGATCAAAAATGACATTTAGTTTCTGTCGAAAAATAAACGAACTTACCGTGGGAAAATATAATTTCACTTTTTCCAAAGTTAGTCAACGAACCCGAGCTTTTAGTTTTTTTTTTTTTAGCAAATCTATTTAATTTAAGTCGAATTGCATTGACAGCTCCATTTAATTTATCCCCTCACTATACCAAGTGTCTATTTGAGTGGCGTTTTTTAATTGTTCGTATTTTTCTAGTACAGATAATAGGTCTGTTCCCTTTCTTTCAGGTTCAATATTGGCAATATGTCACATTTCTCTTACTGCGAGAGAATTCGATCACCGAAATGAAATATGTATAACCAAAAATAAAAGGAACGCAACTTTGAAAAAAGTGAATTTTTTATAGGCGGAAATACTTAAATGTCAGTAGAAAAAAGCAGAAATTTATATAATATAATAATCTCAGAGCAATTTTCATGTTCGTTTGGTACAAAAAAAAACAAACAATCTTTTTCAGATTTCAGAGCAGTTTTGCGAATCTAGATTTTTTCTCAGCTTTACCAATTCAAGTTTGAGTTTGACAGCTGGTGGAGTTTGTTTAGGTTTCCGTGAATTTTTTCTACAGCAAAGGAAGGCATTGGATCGGCTGAATCTATTTTTGTAAATTATTTATGTATAAATATTAAGAAATCAATCGGGACGCAAAATTCGAATGCTTTAATATAAAATTTAACCAGTGAATGGAAAACGCTTTCAAAAGTGTTGGATGCTACACATATTCGAATCGCACAAATGTCAACACAATCTGAAATCTGAGAGCGAATCTGAAGAAGCCCAATGGAATACTACATAATTATTACACGTGCCATTTTTCGTGCAAATTTTGACATTCTGACGTCACAAAAATTCTGCCTGCCTGCATACTCAGTTGACATTTCGAAGAGTCAGATTTAAAATAAACACAGTGGCCGTGGCAGAATTCTGAAGAGTCGAAAAAAGGGCCGGTAAGAGAAAAAGGTGTCATTTCTAAAGCTACTCTGCAAATTTCGAATTTTCGCACGATATTTAACAACCATTAGCTCGCATAACAGCGTAATAGTGTTGTGATAGGCAACCGCGTTACATTTTATATGTAATTATTTGAAAATAACAATTTTTGAAAAATATATGAAGGGCCTTTTCCGAATAAAAAAGGGCAAAATCAAACAAAGGTTACGCTTAAACAATTCAAGTTGCTTGGTCAACGCGTTCGGATTCCTAGTCACGACGAATCTAGTTGACGTTTTTACATAAACTAGGTACCTATCCGAACGTCCCCTATATGTTTTTACGCAAAAAATGTATCAATCTCAATTTCGAGTTCGTAAAATTAGATCTGTAAAATTGTCATGTTTATATAATAAAACAGAGCTATAAATTGACAGCTTATACGTCAACCCAAAACTAATTTCATTTCGTTGCAAAAATTAATGAATTGCAACAAAACTGTCACACCCAAATTGGAAATTGATAACTGAGCGATGTGACAACGGTCAAACTATATGCCGAAGAAATTTCGGGAGCTAAAATTTGCTGTGAGTGAGGGGAAATGTTTTTTTTTTCTCCCAAATTCTTGATTACTGGAATTGAGTTTGTCTTAATTTGGATAGAATTTCCGAATGTATTAGGTATTCGTCAACCGATGTGATGACTTGCGTGCGCCAACAGACATGAGGGAGGGATTCTTAGACCCATTTTTTATGCATGCTGTTGATTTTTATTTTTAAACACTTAGGAAACCCCATCAGCTCAATGGTGTTCCTGTCTTTTGTGGGACAGATGGTCACCCATCGTTCACACACAAGAAAAATATGACATCCATCGACGGATTGATGATCTAATTGAACCTACAAAGATCAAATCCATCAACAGATTGATGATCTAATTGAACCATTGGACGTCTATCGGAATAATTCGATCAAATCCAAGTGAAGTGTAACTTATTTTCAGGTCACAAAAACAAGCAAGTCAATTGCTCAAGCGTCAAGCCAGTAGCCAGAATTTTGTAAAGGGTTGGTTGGGTTTTAATTGACAGGGAAAGGTGAAGGATTAAAAATCAAACCAACTTGAGATGTTTTTTTTTTTTTTTTTTTTTTGCTTCAGGGAGTACTAACCTAGTGACATATTAAAGAGTAGCTGACATAAACAATGTGAGATAAAAGATGTGTTCCATGATAAAAGATAATCACGGGTGTCAGTCATTTTAATTAACTCGATTCACACGCATTGGAGCTTGTAGAAGTGGAAGGTGGTAAGTAAAAGTATCTGTTACCTACCCACCCATCTTCAATTTTATACGAGCCAATAACCATGGAAAATGCGTATGTATATCTGCACCATTTTTCACTGTAATCCATTCAATATCCCTGGCCCTGCATACTTTTAATGAATCTCATAATAAATGCATATTGCTGGAAGAAAAGCGAATGGACAAGAACAACTTACCATCCTCTTCGGCAGGGTGCTGCTCAGCCCAAATGAATTCATTTGTTAAAATGATTGAGTAAAGTATCAGATGTGCAATCAACTTGGAAAAAGCATTCAATTTTAAACCACCACTCATCTTGCCGTTGCCGTATTTATGTACACCACTTTAACGATTTTAATTTTCAATTGACCTTCCTTTGAATTCACGTTACACTTCTTTTAAAATGCTTAATTAATTTTGCTTTTGTTTATGTTATGGCAATCTACATAATTTTTTTCCTTTTCTTTCACTTAACAACTTTACTTCACATTTTTTTTTTCCTCACCAAAGAGGTCACGAAAACTCATTTACTCAAAATTCACTTTTTTATACATATTAATCCTTCCCCATTACTAATTGGACGAGGAGAGTTCAAGTCCCAGCACACGACGCGTTTCTCTGAAGTAATTAAAAAAAAAAAAAAAAAAAAAACTATATTTTATTTACTCTGTGCAAGAGGAAAGCCTTCGGGGAAATGAAATTGTAAGGATTATCCGTTCATGGAGATTTTCCTTCTGTTGGTTTTTCAAAACGCGAAGGAATTTCGTTGGTCATCTACGATTCCAATCACAAAAAAGACACAAACGCATTATACATTAGCGTTATTAGATTTTTCTTTTTTTTTGTTCACGTATGGCCTGCATACACGATACACCCAATAAACATTTCTATTATTTCTATTTCGCTGTTTAACAATGCACGCACAGTAAAAGATACAGTTTAAGACTTATTGGATATTTTAGCAATTTTCACAATCCATCTAAACGCATTTTCTTTGAGTCAATATTCACATTAAAAATGCAGCCACTGGTTTGTTTGAAGTAAATGTTTTCTTTTTTATTATAATTCCACTTATACTTTTTTCCCAGCTACGTTTGTGTGCAATAGGAGGCAGAGATAAAGGAAAAGGATATTGGTTGAAAACGAAATGTCAAATAAGGTAATGGCCTGGGTGTGTTAGTTTAGAAATAGAAGCGCAAAGAGTCCTGCTCTGAAGTTACACTGGCCGCCTCGGTACAATGAATGACATTAGGCGAAGTAGGTACGGCTGCTGTCAGATGGAGTTTGCATTCAGTTTGCTACATTTGTGAACTGTTATACACAGAAAACTTATTAAGATTCTCACACGGGAGCGATGGCAAAGTTAATGGAATACAGGGATCTATGAATTTCCATTGAAAGGCGGCTGCCTGCCTACGAGCTCTTTTTTACCCAAAAATTCATGAAGTCACTCACGTATGCTCTTTTCTTTTCTAGTATAAGTGAGTTTATGTATTGGACTTTAATGCAAGAACTCGCTATGAAGATATATGTGTATTTCACAATTTTTTTTATATTTTAATCGAAGCCCTAGCAAAAACCAAACAAGTTCAATACAAAACGCAAACTAATTGAACAGCACGACGCGCATAAAAGCAAAAGGAATGGTGGCCGGCCAATAGCAACATGTTTTTTTTAAGTCACACTTATTTACAGACATGAATCGAAAATACAAAAACAACGATGTAAACAAATGGGCTTAGGGGGAATAGACTTACGAAAGATATCATTCATCACTGGTGATAGTGGTTGTATCTGGCGCTGTCAAACACACACTTCAATTGTAAATCTTTAGGCGTTTTTATTTTTTAGTTCAGAGCTGAGCACTGAACTGAGCTCGAGCTATATGAGCGCGCTCTGAACCGAGCGTGCTCAGATCGTTCTGATGAATTTCTGTTTTTCCTGTTTTTTTGTTCTCTCAAATATGACTGGAATTGTGAATGTATATGCGTAATTAGCATTTCGCTCAGCCTGCTCAGTCAATTAATTCTGAGCTCATAGAGCGCGCTCTGATCATGCTCTGAACGAAAAAAGAAACACAAATTCGAGCTCTGATGTATCTGAGCTAAAAAAGAAACACAAACTTTTTGTATAACAGTTCAGGTTGTGCTCTGAACTAAAAAAGAAAAACGCCTATGAGCGCGCTCTGAACCGAGCGTACTCAGATCGTTCTGATGTTTTTATGTTTTTCCCGGTTTTTATTCTGTCAAATGTAACTGGAAGTGTGAATGTATAATGTGTAATCAGCTTTTTACTCAGCCTGATCAGTCAATTTATTCTGAGCTCATAGAGCGCGCTCTGATCATGCTCTGAACGAAAAAAGAAACACAAATACGAGCTCTTATGTGACTGAGCTAAAAAATAAACACGATTTTTTTGTATAACAGTTCAGGTTCAGCTCTGAACTTAAAAAGAAAAACGCCTTATGCGAGAAACAGATTAACACAGCGACAGCAACAGCAACAGCGAACTTAGAACCAATGTATTTTGATTACTTTGAACACATTAGCACAGCAACATCGACAGCGACATCAACGTTAGAGCCAATCCTAAATTCGCTGTTGCTGTTGCTGTCGCTGTGTTAATCTGTTTCTCGCATTGTGTTTCTTTAGGCGTTTTTCTTTTTTAGTTCAGAGCACAACCTGAACTGTTACACAAAAAGTTTGTGTTTCTTTTTTAGCTCAGATACATCAGAGCTCGAAATTGTGTTTCTTTTTTCGTTCAGAGCATGATCAGAACGCGTTCTATGAGCTCAGAATTAATTGACTGAGCAAGCTGAGTAAAATGCTGATTACACATATACATTCACACTTCCAGTCATATTTGAGAGAAAAAAACCAGGAAAAACAGAAAATCATCAGAACGATCTGAGCACGCTCGGTTCAGAGCGCGCTCATATAGCTCGAGCTCAGTTCGGTGCTCAGCTCTGAACTAAAAAAGAAAAACGCCTTATGTAAAAAAGAAAAACGCTCTTTTTGGTTCATAGCTGTTTTGGCGGATTGCTCAAACTGTAGAAACGATTTTAACCATCCAAGGCTTTCAAATTCTACATGCGGAACAACTAATTTTCTTGTATCCGGTACACAAACCAATGCAGCGCATTATCTAATTACCGAAAGATGGTGTTGGGGAGAGCTTCCGTTTTGTAGAAAATATTTTCTATTCGGATGCTGCTTGATCAGGGTTGTTACAATTTTATCTAGTATATGAGTTTGGGGATAACGCTGGCTTTCCCATGCCATGCAGATTCAATAAGTACGTACTCACCTAGAGGTTCTTTTTGGCTGCATTCAAATGTTATTGATTATGGTTTGATGTAGGTATTCACTGCCTACTTTTGCTATGATTATGTCTATGCAGTTTGTGTCATTTTTTGCTAAGTGCAACCAATTTTGTTTAGTTCCCAAAAAGCTCAAGAAGTTGTTGAAGTATTGATTTGGCTCTCCATTTATATAATAAATTAATATGTATAAAATAGCATGTATTTTTGTATTTTTTGAATTAAATTAGGTAATTTAACAGCAAAAATTCTTTTGACATTCGGTGTTTTCAGCAAATAAGCTTAGTACGTTTCCCGACCAAAATTTTCGCTCCCATACAAAATTCTCTCCAAAATTTAGCCGGGCTAAATCAGCGAACCCATTTAGTTGAGTAGATGCTCGTGCTAAATAATCGAACTTTTGTTTCAGAATATAGATACTAATGTATCTGTCAAAATTTAGCGTGCCCATTTAATGGGGCGACACATTTTCTCAAGCTAAATTTTGACAGATCGTTATGTTCTGTTGCGTTTTTGTATTGCAGAGAATGGGAGAAGTAAGCAAGGATATGTTTTTGATGTGAAACATCTATTGGCGCGACTTGGGAGTAAAATCGACTCGAATGAGACGGAAATTCCGAGTGACGGCGGAAATTGGCCTGTCGCCATCACTACGCGGCCGCTCTCGACTCCTAAACCACTTAAGCGATTTGATTGAAATTTTGTGGGTGTTTATGGTTTCTTGCAACTTGAAAGATAGGATAGTTTTGGACCCGATAGGTGGCGCTGTTGTCGATCTCCTAAACCACTCAATCGATTTCAATCAAAATTTGTGGGTGAATATGGTTGCTTGCAACTTGAAAGATAGGATAGTTTTTGACCTGATAGGTGGCGCTGTTGCCGAGATATTACATTTTTTTCATTTCTTTCAACTTAATTCTATGTCTCACACAGGCACTATAGAATTATGGACTACTGAATCAGTTGATTAAATTAAATCTAAATGCAAACAAAAAGTAAAAATGAGGGGGCAAGCGGCAGGAGGATTGCGAGTTGTTGGTGGTTGGTGGTCTGAGTATGAGTATTGCCTCTGGTACCAATCAGACTTGCAACTTCACTTGGGTGTGCGTCTCGATCAATAGCCTTTAAAAACGACTTTTAACAAATTTGGAGTGATATAGAAAATCGCTCCTTTTATTGAATAGCTTTTGGAAATGCAACAGCAAAGACAGACAAAAGCATATTAAAAATGCCTACCCCTAGTAAATATCTGCGTAAAATCTCTATCCATGGGATATAGCCCATAAGTTTTACTATTAGCATTAACTTGCGGGTTGCGGTTTCTCGCTTTAAAGAGCAACTCTGCCTCTACCAGCCTTTTCCAGTACAATTACGTCTTAAGGACAATTTCGGTATATATTTCAGTTTGTATTCACGAAAGAGGAAGGCCATGGCTGGCGGAATTCCGTTACATTGTTCATAATATCTGTCTTATGTTGCACACCCGTTTGTTAAGCTTTCACAGACCATAACCACATACCAGCAGGGAAGCTGGAGCATCTACAGCGTGACTGACTGAATGAACTTGAAAAAGAAAAATGCAATTGCAAACAGCAAAATGCAAGTCACATGCTAAAAGCTATTATATTTCATAGCAAATCAATTCAAACGCCGCAAAAATTACTATTATACTGAGTGTAAACTATGTACGATGAGTCAAGCTCAGTATCTGTATCCATGGTATCCATACAGCCACCGTCATCGTCAAAGCTTTTTCTCTTACCACGATTTGCTCTTTCTTAGCGTTTGCGGGCTAATAATAATCTCCCCATAGCTACCACAATAGCTGGTGCTTTTTTCTTAGAGTTTCACGTTCGCCGCTGCTCTGCTCGATTTCTTATTGAGCATGGTAAATTCATATCTATGTATGTATATGTATTGGTCACTAATGTGCCGAATACAATTTCCTGTAGTCCTCGCAATCATTTCAGAATTCAGACACAAAACTTTCAGTTTTTATAAAAGGGGGGACAGTCGATTTCCGAGCTATGTAGTCTGTAGATGCTAAGGAAAGTCATACGAGCTAAACTCTTGTTTGATAAATCCAAAGCTTAAAGTAGTAATTCAATTGCAATCGCAATCGATTGCTTCCAGTGACCGCAGTGTGTGTGATACTCGTAGATTACTTGTCAAAGTTATTTAATTTTATTTCTAATAAGAAAGTTGTTAAAAAAAAAGAAATATATATATTCAAACTGTTCCTATTTGTTGAATAAAAGTCAAGTGCTTACAAAATGAATTCGGAAATTCAAAAAAATCCCGCCTATACGAATGGTGTGCATTCGGTGAAAAATGTTAACCAACAAAGTCATTACAGCCAGGAGGAAACAAAAACAACAGATCTTTGCAAGTACGAAGGCCAAAACGGTAAGTGAGACCTTAAGAATACACCTGTCACTTTTAAATCGACTCTTTGTTGCATGCAAAAACAATGAATAACTGTTAAATTTGACAAAAGTATGGCGGGTGTTGGTAAAATCTTAAATTCAAATTAGAACACAATAAGAGTGAGTGGCGTATTAAATTCTATTAAAAAGATTAATCAAAATACAAACGGATACGCTACGCAACTGGTATCTAGAGAGAAGGGTGACATAGAACGCTGTACCTACATTTGGAGTACAGAAACAAAGAAAAGAATGTGTATTTCAACTACCCCAGCCCAGTTGATCGGACCGTGCAATTAATTAAATGCGAAATGATAAATTTTTTGTTTAACGTGGATTTTGCGCTTTACGTTCTTACAACTGTATTCGTAGATATTTCTCAGGGTCTAGCAGTAGCTGATGCGAAGGTAACAAATGTTTAACTTGTACCGTGTATAATCGGTAATTGCGGTTACACTCACTTTTGAGGTTGTTATATATTTTTTAATTAGCACTTATTAAAAAATCGTTGAGAACCGTTGTAATTACGAATCATTATTAAATTTGATTTAGGTCTATAGTAAGCGCTTTCGATTTCCTAGCTTAAGTTCCGGAAACATACCTACCTACTTCAATGTGTTGCTTTTTAATGTGCCAATGGTGGTGATAAATGGTAGACATCGTTGCCAAATGTTCTGACGCGTGGTGGCTGATCATTTTCAAATTCATCCAAATACAGAACTAGCGCCAATGGCTGCTTGATTGGCACGAAAATTGATAATCTTCGAACAGATCTGTGTAGCAAGGCTCTCGGTACCCAAATCGTCTGCTTTTGTTTTAAACATTTCTGTTCATGAATAATTTATTATCACTTATGTTGAGTGGGGCTCAGAATATACAGGACGCGCACTTATGCGTTGGCATTGAAAGTCCATTGGCTGTTAGAAAACTTCCTTCAACCATACTTATACCTACCGTTCTTTGCAATATAAAATGGACCAGCAAAATAGGAGTGTGCTGTGGTAATGAAAAAGGTCAAACATTTTAAAGCAAAAACGAATCGATCTATATTAGCAAAAGCAACCGATAACTATTTGACGGAGGGAGTAGTTTATGGTAGTTTAAGCATAGATAAATTAATATAGTTTAAGGGTATGAGGAGACTAGGCACCATAGCAGAAAATCCCAATTTTCAGACAGCAAAAAATACGTCATGAGTCTCATCTCTTAATTGGCGCTCACCACAAGCAATTGTGTTACTTACTATTTATCAAGTTATATATAACATAAAGATTATCGAGAGATATTCGAATCAGACCACCATTGTCGGGTCTCTTTTCGCCTCTCTACCTCTATAAATGTAACCCAGAGAGACTCTGGATTTCTCCAAAGTTCTTCCCTGGGCTCAATTCCTAGTGTTAACGCTAAAAAATATAAAATCAATGCTGCCAACCGCTACCAACCATGGGGGAATGTGATAGAGTTCGGGAATACCACATTTTAAGATTTTTAAGATTTGTAAATTTTTAAAAGACGACTTATATAATGTGTTTTGTTAATAATACTATCTAAATGAGTTTTTTTTTATATACTAGAAACATATTAGGACAAACATGGTTGTGTATGTTCCACTTTTGAACATCATTAAATTCGATTCCATGAGCAAATTTTTCTTAACTAACTGAATAAAATTGCTCAAAATGTTTTTATTTTCCTTCAACCAATCTACATTGTTTATATTTTTTATAAATATTTTTAGCAAAAGTACACTTGTTCATAAAAAAAAGTTCTACCCTCACGAAACGAGTAATTTCAAATTTAACGAATAATATTCTATGAACGCTGGCAGCAACTTTGCCGACAGCGGAAGTGGTACACGCAAGGCGCGAGTGTGTTGGTGAGCCCGAATTTTTGGAGTTACGTGACATTTTTTAATACGAATTTCTATATAACAATACTAACGCACTTAGCTTGTACCACCAAAAAAAAAAAAACTTCTAGGCAAGTAACGGAAAATCAGCCGAAGATGGGGGTCTCAGTATTGTCTCTGCTTCTGTCAGGCAACGCGGGACATTGGCACAGTATATGTGCCGCTGTCTCAGGTTTCTCCAGCTCTGGTTTACAGCAGAGACAATACTGAGACCCTCAACTTCGGCCAATTTCCCCTTACCTTGCCTACAAGCAATACTTGTACGGAGTGTACACAATTTAGTGCGCTAGTATTGATACCTACATTGAAATTCGTATTGACAAATGTCACGAAACTTCAACACACTAAAACACCCTCAAAAAATATCAACAACTTCCGGTGACTTCCGGTGTCGGCAAAGTTGCTGCCAGCGTTCATAGAATTTTGTCCGTTAAATTTGAAATTATTCGTTACGTGTGATGTGTGAATAGTATTTTATTTTAGGAATAAGTGCACTTTTCCTGAAAATATTTATGAAAATTGATTACTGCAGAATGGTTGTAGGAAAATAAAAACATTTTGAGCAATTTTTCTTCAGTTATTTAAGAAAAATTTACTCGTGAAATCGAAGTTAATGATATTCAAACGCGGAAACAATGTCTGTCCTAATATGTTTCTAGTATATAAAACAACTCATTTGGATAGTATTATTAACCAAACAATTTGACATTACACCGATAGGAAAACAAAATGGCGAATTTGAAAAAAAAAAACTGAGGGGCCAGCGGCAAGAGGATTGTGAGTTGGGGGTCTCAGTATTGTCTTTGGTTTACAGGTCTCATCCTCTCTAACACCAAGCAAAAGAAAACGTCAAAAAAAGAAAGAAAAAATTAATTCAAGAATATAATTTAATACGTCTGACAGTTGGCTGACATGACGTATCTCAGATTTGATTGACGTAGGTCGGTCATAGGAACTGTTTTCCAATTGACTTTTATGGAGGGATAGCCAACGAATATATTGAAGAATTTCGGGTTTGAGTACTAAGTTATGACAGTTCGTATATGGATCTGTCGTAGGTGACGCTACCGACCAATATAGTTTTTGCGTATCTACATCTAATCCAGACTAATCTAGTAGACTCAAGATAACTAGATATTTGAATGTGTTCATTCACTGGTAACAAACTCGTTTATGCTGCATTTACACTATCACACGTTCCTAAATCGGAAGATGAAAGGGCTAAATACTAAATAGCTGTGTGACTAAAAGGGACAGCCTAGCCTTGGTCGGCCATCTTGTTTAGGTAGTAGAAATTATGAGAAAGCTATGCATGTGTTGATATTTTTATAGCGATAGCTTACGAAATGTCGATTTCCTATAAAACAGTTTTATTTTCTCGGCAAATAAAAAAAAAAAAAAAAACAACAACGAAAAAAGGATAAGTGATACTCTGGCAGGTCGCGTGAAAGCATTTTTCTAATAGCTAAAACTAAAATAAATCTTAATTTATTGATAAAATATACAAATGGACAATCCGAGCAATTATTTTATTGTGTGGAATAAAAAAAGTGTTTTTTGTATTCTCTACTGGAAGTCAATCACTCATTCATATAAGACAAATTCTCAATATAAAAATTATTGGGCCTTACTAATAATAATCATTTTTAACCTTCACACTTAATATCTTGTAGGTCACAATGGGTAATTTTGTATGAAAAGTTTCGCTCTTGTGAGTTCGTGGAAGACTAGCCTGGGGGACTAAATATGGTTATTAGTATCGCGGATTGTATTCAGGCGGATTGTATTATGCAAGTATTTCTGACTTCTGAAACATTGTGCTCCTTGTGTTGGCTGCATGATATCGACTATATCCTCTTTTGAGATCAAACAGAGACGAGCTGTTATAATCTTTAAGTGCTGCGCACAGAAGTACATTCGCTGGATAATAATGCTAACATTTTTTAACGAGTTTTAACGAAATTATTCCCCTAAACAGTCAGACAACCATCACATCAACTTCATAATAGTTATGCTTATTTACTTAGGTACTTAATAATAGTTATGCAACTTACAAAAATTAAGAGCAGAAGAATAATGACCGACCAATTTTAAACGTACAGCCATAATTCGCAAAGTTGCATTCAATGTTACTACTGCGGTTCCTATAATTTTACGGCTTCGATTTATTTAATCTCACATTTTTAAAATGCAGCTAATTTATAATTTAGCAAGACAACTAACAAGACACTATATAATTTTATATTTTCAAACTCGTATGTCGTTTTTCATTGGGACCGTAGACATTTTTTACGCAGCTCATGGGACATGCAACAGTACTGATCTGCTTTTGTAAATGGATTAGTGCGTTATTTGACAGTATATTGCCATATTACCTATATCAGCTATTCAAATTGCATTGGTTTTTGGAAAAATCACAAATTTGGATATAGACTATTTTTTGATTTCGGTTTTTACGTTTTCATATGACGTTTTCTAAAAATGACGTAAAACAGTTGAGCAAAGTATATTGCTATTTTGTTGGTATGTGTAAATTGCAAATTGTGATTGATTTTGTATCCCAATGGAAAACCACATTAATTGTTTGCACCTGGGAATACCAATTGGAAGAATGTACTTAAACGGTCAACTGTCACGTTTTGCATAATACCCCTTTAGGTTTACATTTTTTCTACCAGATGAAGTTTCTAAACTGTTCCATTTCATTTAAATTTGAATTTCGAATTCTTCTGGCACATGCAAAATATATTTATAAATTCAGCTGCTGACGAATAAGAGCAGAAGAAAGCCGGGTATTTTTTGTTTTATTTTTCTCACCCTCGTTTTGTGTCGCCCCTTTTGAATTTTGACAGGAACCGGTGCAAATTAAGTTCTGCCGACCAGAGACAATACTGAGACCCCCAAGCGCCCAAGCCCCAGTCAACTCGTAATCCTCTTGCCGCTGGCACCCTCGATTTTTTTTTTTTTTTTTTTCAAATTCTCCATTTTGTTTTCCAATCGGTGTTATGTCAATTTAGAATGCCATGCAAAAACAAACAAAAAATATAAAATAAATGCTGCCAACCGTGGGGAATGTGATAAAGTTCGGAAATAACTGAAGAAAAAATGCTCAAAATGTTTTCATTTTCCGTCAAACAGTCTACATTAATCAAGCAAAAGTACACACATTAATAATATAACTAATACTAATTTAACGAATGAAATTCTATGAACGCTGCCTGTTGCTTTTTGATTTGCTGGAGCGTGGAATAAACCTTCTGTCACCAAATCGCGGCTGAGGGCTGAAATGTCCACAAAATGACAAGGCATCTGGATTTAGTGATTTTCTCGCACGTTTATTCTCTGTGAATTATAATTATATGGGTACATAGGTACATAAAAATGAGATATATTTAGGAATACAATAAAATGAAATACAAGTAGGTAAGGTAAAATAATCAATTTGACTTACTTCTTTTGTCGCTCGTTTAAAACAAAAAGAACGAAAATGGGAAGTTCACAGATATTTATAAGTTTCGTTAGAGGTTAATTGGAGGGCAAGTATGACATTTAACATTTTGACATAAAAATAATAGTGATGAGTCGTTTTCGTTATCGGGAATTGACGGGTTATACAAGCTTTCCACCACACTACCAGCCACTTTTCCGACGGCGGAAAAGTGGCTCATATTTTTTGTGAGTCGGAATTTTTGAGGTTACCTATGTGATATAATTGTCGATACGAATTTCTATGTAACAATGTTAGCGCACCAAATCGTGGCCACTCCGTAAAAATATAGCTTGTAGGAAACTGTTTTATCTGCTCCACTGCTCGCAGTGAAGAGTCCAACATATTTGCACACTTTAGGCCCGTTTGCTGATACTACTCATAGCGATTTAAGTTCCACTTTTAATCTTTTGTGACAGTTTATGATACACAAAAAGTAGCCCATAAGGGATTTAAGTAGAACTTAAATCACTATGAGTAGTATCAGCAAACAGGCCTTAATCAATTATCCTTCACGTCTAAAATGTACTGCATAGACTTTAACCTTTGATGCAGTTGGTTAATATAAGCATAATGGATTATTGAGTCAAAATGGTACATAGCTATGTTAAATGAAAGTCTGACTTTTACGGTATTGGTTTCGTAAAAAAATACCAACTCGATATATTAGGCGTTTTCTATTATGCACGCCTGATCTTTATAGATCATTGATTTTCATGGTTTACAACAACGGTTGGATCTCGTTATATTTATTGTAAGCCAGGGAAATCAATGATTTATATAGATCATTAGAGCATATAATAAAAAAACGCCTATTATTACGATGAGCGAAATGTCACTTTTTTGCTACATGTTCTAATCTGCTATACCTTCTATCATAAAGCTTAAAAGGCATATAACTACGTAAATAAAATCAGAAAAAATATAGGTAGACCGTAGACGTTCTAATATAGATCGTAGAGTGTAAATTCAAATACTAGTCGGTTGGGACGCATGCGCATAATTGTATTAGGCAACTACTATAGGAAAAAGCTCTGTATTGCATCAGCTAAGTGTTATGTTTTATGTATATCTATAAAAAAAACGTCTGCTGTAACCATAATTGAATATAATTATTTTTATGGAATTTAGAAGAATTGAGACTTAATTATCGTAGTTTTATAGAAGTTATTCATACAAAAAAAGGGTAGGCTCTTGTGTCTGTGAATCAAAAAATGTTGATTCAAGTTGATTAATTGCGCTTAGGTGTAGGTATACCTAGTCTGCATATCCATTCTTCTTTTGCAAAAGACTTTTGTCAGAAAAGACGCATCTCGCAACATAGTATCTCAAAAGTATCGTTTCACGTTTATCCTTTTATACCCCTGCATACGTTGTTTCTACCAGTATAGATTATGGTGGACATGCGGAGTACAACAAGTGTACACGAGCAGATATTAGAAACAACCTTGAATAAAGCTACGACTACACGTGTAATTTTTCGTGGCAAATTCTGACACGCTGACGTCACAAAAATTCGACCATTCGGTGGTCACCAGTGTGCCTTTCGTGAGAGTGCCCTGCGACAGCCCACGTGACCAGACATTTGACAGCCGCTCAGACTAAGTGACAAATTTAGGACAAATGTTTACGTAGCTTAAGTATTCCAGTTTCAGCACTATTAAGTGCCTGAAGTTCGAAAGCTTATTCACACATTTGTATCCTATGACGTAAATCACTTCTTTTAAAAGGTAAACAGTAGCGAAATAAACAACACAAGTGTAGTAAAGGAGCAAAATCGAAGCCACACCGGATTAAGGTCAAGTTGTTAGTTTAGTTTGAGACTCAATAAGACAACGTGCTGGCTGATTGAAAATGGGGCGCCAGTGGCAGTTAAATGTGAATAATAAACGCGGATAAGAAATGTCAATATTAATGGTTCAATTAAACAGAAATCTTTTCTGTGATACACGTACATACGTAGGGAATAAAATCACATTGAACTGCTCTTATACACCCCGATACTATTTATGCGTAAATATGGGTAAACTTTCAATACCATACCTGCAACATAATCCAAGAAACATGATACCACGGTTTGTCTTGAATTCAAGTTCGCCTATTCCTAGGTATTCTCGGCCGCTTTGGATGATTAACTCACCTCAAGAACAAAGTTATCAGCCTATGCTACTTGCGAAGGGTATAGCAAGAGATTGAATAACTGGCCCGGTTCTTGTAGGCTTTATAGAAAGATGTAGGTACTTGATTTAGGAAAATTATGCTTGAACTCGCGTGAGTGTAGCTAAATACTTCACAGTAGGCTTTATGTTTTCCGGCTGGAGGTTGCATATTGACGGCGAAATAATATTGTTTCGTTTTCCATTGGGACAGAAATAGCAGTTGTGCACTCGAAATCAGCTGGTTGTCAGAATTAATTTTCCATTGACCGCAAAAAAAAAAAAAAAAACACTTTTTTTTAAGTCATTTTTGCAATTTTGCGAATCTTGATTTCTGAGCGAGATTTACACCTTACACCTGTTATTATTTACGTTTAGACGACAAATAGAGTGAAAAGTAGATAACAATTTACATTTGGCCGCTGCAATGGATATTAACAGAAATTGAATAGATTTACATAAACACAAATTACAATTTAAGATCAGCTGACTTTTAAAACACGCACTACCGCAAATGCAAATAAAGAAAAATCTCATTTTATGTTTCATTGGACACGAAAAATCTGAAATCCGAGAGCAAAATCTGAAAATCGCAATGGAAAACGTCATAAGAAACTATAATGATATACGAAAATAGTGCAGCCTCATAATGCGGAATGTTATTTTATGTCGTTTTCCATTGGGACAGAAAAAACACTTTTTTTCAGAATCATAGCAGTTTTCCTGCTCTCGAAATCAGCTGGCTGTCAGATTTTATGTTCCATTGGCCGCAAAAAAAAAAACACTTTTTTTGAGAGTCAGAGCAGTTTTGCGAATCTCGATATCCGAGCGAGATTTACACCTATTTGCACTAACACCAAAACATTTGTCTTTTTTCAAACTTTAAAGTGTGTTATTTACTGTTTTTAGATGACAAGTCTGTGAAAAAAATATAGAAAAAATTACATTTGGCCGCTGCAATGGATATGAACTTAAATTGAATGGATTTTTATAAACTCAAATTACAATTTAAGAACAGCTGACTTTTAAAACACGCACCACCACAAATGCAAAGAAAGAAAAAAATCTCGTTTTATGTACCATTGGGCACGAAAAATCTGAAATCTGAGAGCAAAATCTGTAAATCCCAACGGAAAACGACATTAGACATCTTACCGTCTCACAAGGAACGTATAAAACTTTCGAACTCTACTGTACTGAGTGCATTCATGTGGTATTCGTTTGGGCTTCTTCAGATTCACTCTCAGATTTCAGATTTCGTG
The DNA here is from genome assembly GCA_946477585.1 of Cheilosia urbana. Taxonomy (NCBI): domain Eukaryota; kingdom Metazoa; phylum Arthropoda; class Insecta; order Diptera; family Syrphidae; genus Cheilosia; species Cheilosia urbana. The sequence goes on from OX297854.1 coordinate 144,123,438, forward strand.
TTCGTGTGGCAAATCGAACATAAAAACGTCACTTGCTCTTTTTTGTGATAATATTCGTGCGATTCGAATATGTATAGCCTTCAACATTTTTCAAAGCGTTTTCCATTCACTGGTTAAATTTTAAATTAAAACATTCGAAATTTGCGTCCCGATTGATTTTTAAATATCTATATATATAAAAATAACTTGATAAATGTGTGTGTGACAGCCTACCGACTGCCACACACATCCGATTTTGATTTAGTTTTTTTTGTTGGTTAATAAACCATGCAGAGAAGGTTAATATATTAGTATGATACATTTTTGAAAGAAGGTGCAACCGCCATTCCAATAAATTCATTTTTGTACACTTTGAAAAAAAAAAAAGAAACTGGATAAAAATCGAGTAGTGACAGTTCAAATACAAAAAAAAAAAAATATTTTAAATTTTAAAAGCAATTGTTGTTGTCAATTATTTTAATTATTTTCCAACCAAATTGTTGTTGTCAACAATTTTGAGATTTTTTTTTTAAATACTTATAGGTACCTAAAAAGTTTGTTCTAATAAATTATGTTTACTATGTTACATTAAGTAACTTTTTGAAATGAAATAGATACTTTGATTATACGAAGATGATAGGCCGACGATATTTTGCATCGAATTCGTACTGTGATATCGAATAATGAACTGGAGATGTCAGATGGAATGTGCTCATGAGTGGCAATTTGTTGTGCAAATTGGGGATGCCACAGCCAAATCGTTCAATGCAAGACGCATTTAATCCAGAATTGGAGCGAGAAATGGACTTCGGTCGAATCGCATTGAGTCAAGCTGTTCGAACAAATGTGCCAATGTTGAATCAAGAATAAAAGAATGTGTACGATGAATTGATGGTAGCAGTCGATAACGAAAATTGCGGAACTGGAAATACATTCATGATTTCACTTATTGTGGCTACAATTCGTTCGAGATCTGAGATCGCTTTGGCCCTAGCCTCTTCTGGGATAGCGGCTACTTTGTTAGAAGGCGGTCGAACAGCTCATCCTGCATTGAAATTGCCATTGAATCTGCAAGTGGAAGAATAACCTTTTTTTAAATTCTTTGCATGTTTCGGGCTTGCCTCCACTCAATTTGAAACTAAAAATCGTCTGAGTTGTAAACTTATGTAAAAGCGCCATCTGTGCTTTCAACGTATGAAGGTGTTTGCCAGACGCACCCATTGACGACTACTTGTCAGACGCACCCATTTCGACGACAACAGCTGCACCCAACTTAACGACGAAGGTGGGATGACAGCTGTTGGGAATTTAAATAGTTGTTGGACGCCGTCGTTTTCTTGGATAAGTTGATAGTTATTAATAAAGATTTTAATCGAGTGTAATCCTCTAAATTAATAAATAAAAACGTGTTTAAAACTCAGATGTGGGGTCAGAATATCACTGGCCTGTGAAATAAAATAAAATTTAATTAAAAATTCTGATAATAATTACATTAAACGTGTTAAAATGCCGCGTGTCTTGTCAAAACAGCAGTTGGTAGAAGCGCTCAGGGAAGCTGGCGTAGAATTCCCCGAAACAGCTACCACGGCCCAGTTAAAGAGACTGCACCACAGTGAAGTCAACAAAAGCAACAATTTATCTGCGGCAAGCGAGGAAGATGCCGATGCCGATGCCGATGCCGATGACGTTGCCGATGACGTTGATACCGAAGCCGACGATGCCGAGGAACTGAGAAGTGCCGCGTTGGATGAGGAATTAAGCGAGCTACGTAAGCGTCTCGAAGTGCTGAAGCTGCGGAAGCAGATTAAAGAGTTGGAGAATGATGCCGCCCCTCCTGCCGAACGACGATCGGAATTTGGCGAAATTGAGCACGCCATTCCAAAATTTGATGGCGATGACGTAAGCCATTCGGTAAAACATTTTTTCCGTGATTTTGAAGAAATTATGCAGACGGTAAATGCCGATGAAAGGTTTAAATTATTGAGCTTGAGACGTTCACTAATAGGAACTGCTAAAGTGTTCCTACTCTCGACGGTGGCGCTTAATTATAGCGAACTGAAGGCAGCACTATTAAAAGAATTCGACATAGCTGTGTCTCGCCAGGATGTGTACAGAATGCTAGCCCTAAGGAAGTGGAAAAAACAAGAAGAGTCGCTGCATTGCTACATTCTAAACATGCAGGCGATTGCCAAACGATCCGACATTGGTGAAACGGAGATCATTGACTTCATCATAGACGGGATGGGTAGTAACATATCCAATGTTAATCTGCTGTTAGGTGCTCGTACCATCGACGAACTGAAACAACTCGTTAATCGCTATCAGCAGAAATATTTGATGGAAAGTGCTACGAGTACATCAGGATGTATTTCTAATGCCGTATCGACGAAACCTGCCGCTGTAACCAAGCCGAATGTTAATAGAAATGCCGTACTATGCTTTAATTGCTCACAGACGGGGCATATTAAACCATACTGTCCACACCCTTTGCGCCGAAATGGGTCGTGTTTCCGATGTTGGGAGATGGGACATGACCACAGGACGTGCCCGAACCCGAAGAAGATGCTGTCTGCCGCTGCCGTTCCGAAGCGTAATCAACAAGTTGCTGCCGTTTCGAAAGTAGGGTCTGATAACGATGAAAGTTTAAGCGAAGTAGTTGGTGCTGTAAATTGGGTGAGTGTCGCTTTTGAAGTTGATTTGGCAAAAGATGTAGAATTCATGAAGTTCCTTTCTCTTTTTGATACGGGCAGCCCAACTAGTTTTATAAAGTCTTCGTATGTCCCGGTTAAGTTGCTGCGACGATTGAAAATTCCGAAATCCTCATTTTACGGGGTGGGTGGAAACAAATTAAATGTTTTAGGAGAAATGAAATGTAAAGCAAAATTTCATAATAAAATAAAGACGATAAAAATTAATATTGTCCCAGATGAAAGTATGGCTCTACCGATTATTTTTGGACGTAATTTTTTGTATGCTTTTAGTATCCATTTGACAAGAGTAAAGGTTAGATACTCTAAAGAAAAGTTGGTTGCTATAAATAGAAATAATAAATTTGTTTTGCCAAATGAACTTCTTACAACTCTTAATAGATATAGCCTCATCGGGAATAAGTGTTCGCTAGTTGGTAATAAACCAGAAAGATTTGAAATGGTATTGGAAGTTGAGGCAACTGAGACTAATTACGAGTACTATAAAATGCCGGATATATTTAATATTGAAGTTGTGTCTGACGAATTAGATTTGAATATTGATCATAAATTGGGTAAATTGTGCTGTGCCGAACTGAATAGTTTAATTATAGATGCTTATGTGTTGCCGAAAGATATTGAAGTAGAACCGTTAGATTATGAAATGAAGATTCATCTGACTGATAATGTTCCGTTCCACTGTTCTCCCCGACGACTGTCTTACTTTGAAAGAACTCAAGTGCAGGCAATAGTGAATCAGTTGGAAAAAGACGGTATTATTAGACAAAGTAACTCGCCGTATGCGTCTGCTATTGTGTTAGTAAAAAAGAAGAACGGAGAACTTCGAATGTGTGTGGACTATCGTGGTCTCAATAAAAAAACCATTAGGGATAATCAACCTTTGCCGCTTATAGAAGATTGTATAGAGTATCTTGAAGGAAAACAATATTTTACGCTCCTAGATTTGAAAAGCGGATTCCATCAAGTTAGGGTTTCTGAGGAATCTATTCCTCTTACTGCGTTCGTTACTCCAAATGGCATGTGGGAGTATTTAAAAATGCCGTTCGGGTTGAAAAATGCTCCGGCCGTTTTTCAGCGGTTTATTAATGTTATTTTCCGAGATTTAATTGATTCGGGTAAAATAGTTGCTTATATGGACGATATATTGATTGCTACAGCAGACTTTGAGGAACACAAATTATTGCTAAGAACCGTTTTGAGACGTATAACTCAACGGAATCTTAAACTAAATCTCTCGAAATGCCGGTTCGGTCATACGGAAATAGAGTATTTGGGATACGCCGTTTCTTCGCAAGGTATTGCGCCAAGTGATTCTCATATTGCCGCTATTAAAGAATATCGAGTGCCGACTAATCAGAAACAATTGCATTCTTGTATTGGGTTGTTCTCTTATTTCAGACGATTTGTGCCGTCATTTTCCCGAATTGCAAAGCCGTTGCAAAATTTATTAAAGAAAAATGCCGACTATGATTTTGACAAACCATGTTTGGACGCTTTTAATGAGTTAAAATGCAGACTAATTGAAGCACCGATTTTGGCTATTTATAGTCCTATAAAGGACACAGAACTGCATTGTGATGCCAGTTCAATTGGTTTTGGTGCTGTCTTGCTTCAAAGGCAAGATGATAGAAAATTTCATCCGGTGTCTTACTTTTCTAAGACAACTTCCGCTGCCGAATCTAGGTATCATAGCTTTGAACTAGAGACGCTTGCTATAATTTATGCTTTGAGACGATTCCGGGTATATTTGGAAGGAATACCCTTCAAAATAGTTACGGATTGTAGCTCGCTGACGATGACATTAGAAAAGAAACAAGTTAATCCACGGATTGCCCGCTGGGCCTTAGAACTTGAAAATTATAATTATAAAATTCAGCATCGTAGTGGTATATCTATGGGACATGTGGATGCCCTTAGCAGGTGCCAGGTTGCTGCAATTTGGGATGTTGATGATACGGATTTTCAAATCCAAATTGCGCAAGGACGGGACAAAATAATTATGGAATTACGGGATCGAATGGAGGTTGAAGAAGTCAAAAACTTTGAATTGAGGGATGGACTTGTATATAGAGTGAAGAGAAGTGGAAGAAAGGCATTATTCGTGCCGAATGAAATGGAAGATAATGTTATACGGTTGATTCATGAAAAACTAGGTCATCAGGCGCTGGAGAAATGTTACGATAAGATTGCTATGCATTACTGGTTTCCGAGCATAAGACGAAAGATTGAAAGATTTATCCAAAATTGTATTAAGTGCATTATGTACGCTATGCCGGTCCGTTCTAGCGAGAGGAACTTGTATAATATTCCTAAAAACCCTCTGCCGTTTGACACAATTCATGTGGATCACTTTGGTCCCTTGCCGTCCCTTAGTTCGAAAAGGAAGCATATTTTGGTAGTAATAGATGCTTTTACAAAATTCGTAAAGCTATATCCTACGAACTCGACGAGTACAATAGAAGTAATTTCCGCATTAGATAAATACTTTCAGTATTATAGCAGACCGCGACGCATTGTGTCAGATAGAGGTACATGCTTTACCTCTTTCGAATTTGAGGACTTTCTAATAAAACGAAATATAGAACATGTAAAGGTTGCCGTGGCTTCACCCCAGGCAAATGGGCAAGTCGAAAGAGTCAATCGGGTTATCAAGTCTATGCTGGGAAAATTGAGTGAGCCGGTAAATCATGCCGATTGGTCGAGTAAGTTACTAAAGGTGGAGTACGCTATTAATAATTCTATTCATAGCACGACGAAGAACTCACCTAGTATGCTATTGTTTGGTGTTAGCCAAAGGGGTGAAATAATAGATGAAATGACGGAACATCTAGAGGAAAAGATGGCTTCCGAGAGCTGCCGTAATTTAGATCAAATTCGTGCCGAAGCTTCAGGAGAGATTGATAAGTCTCAGAAATATAATTTAGACTATTTTCTTAGGCACAGTAAAAAAGTTAAAGAATATAAAGTCGGTGATTTTGTTGTTATGCGTAACGTTGATACTGCCGTCGGGACGAATAAAAAGTTTTTGCCGAAATTTCGTGGCCCTTATGTCGTATGTAAGATTCTCGGACATGACAGATATGTATTGCGGGATATTGAAAACTGCCAGTTGACTCAGCTTCCGTACGATGGTGTTGTTGAGGCGAATAGAATGCGAAAATGGTTGTTAGACCGAAATGAAGAGGCTGTTTCTATTGAGAGTCCAAGTGACCCTCTTGCCGTAGATATAAGTTTGGAGTAATATGTAGAGATTATTGATAAGTATTTAGTTTATCTTTTGTTCGAGGTCGATCAATTGTCAGATTGGCCGAGTTGTAAACTTATGTAAAAGCGCCATCTGTGCTTTCAACGTATGAAGGTGTTTGCCAGACGCACCCATTGACGACTACTTGTCAGACGCACCCATTTCGACGACAACAGCTGCACCCAACTTAACGACGAAGGTGGGATGACAGCTGTTGGGAATTTAAATAGTTGTTGGACGCCGTCGTTTTCTTGGATAAGTTGATAGTTATTAATAAAGATTTTAATCGAGTGTAATCCTCTAAATTAATAAATAAAAACGTGTTTAAAGAGTAATAATTTTTTTGCGCAGCCTAAATGAACCAAAACTTTATAGCGGTACGCGTTTGATTGTGAAGAATTTAATATCAAATATACCTAATTCAAGCAACGATTTTTATTGGAAAATTCATAGGCGAAGGTGTTGTTATTTCGCGGATTCCACTTATTCAGAACGATTTGCCGATCATATTTAAGCGTCTTCAATTTCCCGTACGTCTCGCTTTTGCTATGACAATTAATAAGTCGCAAGGACAATCGCTGAATGTGTGTGGCATAAATCTTGAATTTCACGTGTCGGCAAAGCTCTCGCTTTGTACGTGTACACACCCGATAATAGAAATAGAACAAAAAATGTTGTGTACCATAAAGCATTTCAGTGAAAAAGCGGTAGGTTGGCCGCCAAGTATGTATTTGATTTTATTTATTTAATTAATTTTAATATAGGTACTGTAAACTTATGTAAAAGCGCCATCTGTGCTTTCAACGTATGAAGGTGTTTGCCAGACGCACCCATTGACGACTACTTGTCAGACGCACCCATTTCGACGACAACAGCTGCACCCAACTTAACGACGAAGGTGGGATGACAGCTGTTGGGAATTTAAATAGTTGTTGGACGCCGTCGTTTTCTTGGATAAGTTGATAGTTATTAATAAAGATTTTAATCGAGTGTAATCCTCTAAATTAATAAATAAAAACGTGTTTAAAACTCAGATGTGGGGTCAGAATATCACTGGCCTGTGAAATAAAATAAAATTTAATTAAAAATTCTGATAATAATTACATTAAACGTGTTAAAATGCCGCGTGTCTTGTCAAAACAGCAGTTGGTAGAAGCGCTCAGGGAAGCTGGCGTAGAATTCCCCGAAACAGCTACCACGGCCCAGTTAAAGAGACTGCACCACAGTGAAGTCAACAAAAGCAACAATTTATCTGCGGCAAGCGAGGAAGATGCCGATGCCGATGCCGATGCCGATGACGTTGCCGATGACGTTGATACCGAAGCCGACGATGCCGAGGAACTGAGAAGTGCCGCGTTGGATGAGGAATTAAGCGAGCTACGTAAGCGTCTCGAAGTGCTGAAGCTGCGGAAGCAGATTAAAGAGTTGGAGAATGATGCCGCCCCTCCTGCCGAACGACGATCGGAATTTGGCGAAATTGAGCACGCCATTCCAAAATTTGATGGCGATGACGTAAGCCATTCGGTAAAACATTTTTTCCGTGATTTTGAAGAAATTATGCAGACGGTAAATGCCGATGAAAGGTTTAAATTATTGAGCTTGAGACGTTCACTAATAGGAACTGCTAAAGTGTTCCTACTCTCGACGGTGGCGCTTAATTATAGCGAACTGAAGGCAGCACTATTAAAAGAATTCGACATAGCTGTGTCTCGCCAGGATGTGTACAGAATGCTAGCCCTAAGGAAGTGGAAAAAACAAGAAGAGTCGCTGCATTGCTACATTCTAAACATGCAGGCGATTGCCAAACGATCCGACATTGGTGAAACGGAGATCATTGACTTCATCATAGACGGGATGGGTAGTAACATATCCAATGTTAATCTGCTGTTAGGTGCTCGTACCATCGACGAACTGAAACAACTCGTTAATCGCTATCAGCAGAAATATTTGATGGAAAGTGCTACGAGTACATCAGGATGTATTTCTAATGCCGTATCGACGAAACCTGCCGCTGTAACCAAGCCGAATGTTAATAGAAATGCCGTACTATGCTTTAATTGCTCACAGACGGGGCATATTAAACCATACTGTCCACACCCTTTGCGCCGAAATGGGTCGTGTTTCCGATGTTGGGAGATGGGACATGACCACAGGACGTGCCCGAACCCGAAGAAGATGCTGTCTGCCGCTGCCGTTCCGAAGCGTAATCAACAAGTTGCTGCCGTTTCGAAAGTAGGGTCTGATAACGATGAAAGTTTAAGCGAAGTAGTTGGTGCTGTAAATTGGGTGAGTGTCGCTTTTGAAGTTGATTTGGCAAAAGATGTAGAATTCATGAAGTTCCTTTCTCTTTTTGATACGGGCAGCCCAACTAGTTTTATAAAGTCTTCGTATGTCCCGGTTAAGTTGCTGCGACGATTGAAAATTCCGAAATCCTCATTTTACGGGGTGGGTGGAAACAAATTAAATGTTTTAGGAGAAATGAAATGTAAAGCAAAATTTCATAATAAAATAAAGACGATAAAAATTAATATTGTCCCAGATGAAAGTATGGCTCTACCGATTATTTTTGGACGTAATTTTTTGTATGCTTTTAGTATCCATTTGACAAGAGTAAAGGTTAGATACTCTAAAGAAAAGTTGGTTGCTATAAATAGAAATAATAAATTTGTTTTGCCAAATGAACTTCTTACAACTCTTAATAGATATAGCCTCATCGGGAATAAGTGTTCGCTAGTTGGTAATAAACCAGAAAGATTTGAAATGGTATTGGAAGTTGAGGCAACTGAGACTAATTACGAGTACTATAAAATGCCGGATATATTTAATATTGAAGTTGTGTCTGACGAATTAGATTTGAATATTGATCATAAATTGGGTAAATTGTGCTGTGCCGAACTGAATAGTTTAATTATAGATGCTTATGTGTTGCCGAAAGATATTGAAGTAGAACCGTTAGATTATGAAATGAAGATTCATCTGACTGATAATGTTCCGTTCCACTGTTCTCCCCGACGACTGTCTTACTTTGAAAGAACTCAAGTGCAGGCAATAGTGAATCAGTTGGAAAAAGACGGTATTATTAGACAAAGTAACTCGCCGTATGCGTCTGCTATTGTGTTAGTAAAAAAGAAGAACGGAGAACTTCGAATGTGTGTGGACTATCGTGGTCTCAATAAAAAAACCATTAGGGATAATCAACCTTTGCCGCTTATAGAAGATTGTATAGAGTATCTTGAAGGAAAACAATATTTTACGCTCCTAGATTTGAAAAGCGGATTCCATCAAGTTAGGGTTTCTGAGGAATCTATTCCTCTTACTGCGTTCGTTACTCCAAATGGCATGTGGGAGTATTTAAAAATGCCGTTCGGGTTGAAAAATGCTCCGGCCGTTTTTCAGCGGTTTATTAATGTTATTTTCCGAGATTTAATTGATTCGGGTAAAATAGTTGCTTATATGGACGATATATTGATTGCTACAGCAGACTTTGAGGAACACAAATTATTGCTAAGAACCGTTTTGAGACGTATAACTCAACGGAATCTTAAACTAAATCTCTCGAAATGCCGGTTCGGTCATACGGAAATAGAGTATTTGGGATACGCCGTTTCTTCGCAAGGTATTGCGCCAAGTGATTCTCATATTGCCGCTATTAAAGAATATCGAGTGCCGACTAATCAGAAACAATTGCATTCTTGTATTGGGTTGTTCTCTTATTTCAGACGATTTGTGCCGTCATTTTCCCGAATTGCAAAGCCGTTGCAAAATTTATTAAAGAAAAATGCCGACTATGATTTTGACAAACCATGTTTGGACGCTTTTAATGAGTTAAAATGCAGACTAATTGAAGCACCGATTTTGGCTATTTATAGTCCTATAAAGGACACAGAACTGCATTGTGATGCCAGTTCAATTGGTTTTGGTGCTGTCTTGCTTCAAAGGCAAGATGATAGAAAATTTCATCCGGTGTCTTACTTTTCTAAGACAACTTCCGCTGCCGAATCTAGGTATCATAGCTTTGAACTAGAGACGCTTGCTATAATTTATGCTTTGAGACGATTCCGGGTATATTTGGAAGGAATACCCTTCAAAATAGTTACGGATTGTAGCTCGCTGACGATGACATTAGAAAAGAAACAAGTTAATCCACGGATTGCCCGCTGGGCCTTAGAACTTGAAAATTATAATTATAAAATTCAGCATCGTAGTGGTATATCTATGGGACATGTGGATGCCCTTAGCAGGTGCCAGGTTGCTGCAATTTGGGATGTTGATGATACGGATTTTCAAATCCAAATTGCGCAAGGACGGGACAAAATAATTATGGAATTACGGGATCGAATGGAGGTTGAAGAAGTCAAAAACTTTGAATTGAGGGATGGACTTGTATATAGAGTGAAGAGAAGTGGAAGAAAGGCATTATTCGTGCCGAATGAAATGGAAGATAATGTTATACGGTTGATTCATGAAAAACTAGGTCATCAGGCGCTGGAGAAATGTTACGATAAGATTGCTATGCATTACTGGTTTCCGAGCATAAGACGAAAGATTGAAAGATTTATCCAAAATTGTATTAAGTGCATTATGTACGCTATGCCGGTCCGTTCTAGCGAGAGGAACTTGTATAATATTCCTAAAAACCCTCTGCCGTTTGACACAATTCATGTGGATCACTTTGGTCCCTTGCCGTCCCTTAGTTCGAAAAGGAAGCATATTTTGGTAGTAATAGATGCTTTTACAAAATTCGTAAAGCTATATCCTACGAACTCGACGAGTACAATAGAAGTAATTTCCGCATTAGATAAATACTTTCAGTATTATAGCAGACCGCGACGCATTGTGTCAGATAGAGGTACATGCTTTACCTCTTTCGAATTTGAGGACTTTCTAATAAAACGAAATATAGAACATGTAAAGGTTGCCGTGGCTTCACCCCAGGCAAATGGGCAAGTCGAAAGAGTCAATCGGGTTATCAAGTCTATGCTGGGAAAATTGAGTGAGCCGGTAAATCATGCCGATTGGTCGAGTAAGTTACTAAAGGTGGAGTACGCTATTAATAATTCTATTCATAGCACGACGAAGAACTCACCTAGTATGCTATTGTTTGGTGTTAGCCAAAGGGGTGAAATAATAGATGAAATGACGGAACATCTAGAGGAAAAGATGGCTTCCGAGAGCTGCCGTAATTTAGATCAAATTCGTGCCGAAGCTTCAGGAGAGATTGATAAGTCTCAGAAATATAATTTAGACTATTTTCTTAGGCACAGTAAAAAAGTTAAAGAATATAAAGTCGGTGATTTTGTTGTTATGCGTAACGTTGATACTGCCGTCGGGACGAATAAAAAGTTTTTGCCGAAATTTCGTGGCCCTTATGTCGTATGTAAGATTCTCGGACATGACAGATATGTATTGCGGGATATTGAAAACTGCCAGTTGACTCAGCTTCCGTACGATGGTGTTGTTGAGGCGAATAGAATGCGAAAATGGTTGTTAGACCGAAATGAAGAGGCTGTTTCTATTGAGAGTCCAAGTGACCCTCTTGCCGTAGATATAAGTTTGGAGTAATATGTAGAGATTATTGATAAGTATTTAGTTTATCTTTTGTTCGAGGTCGATCAATTGTCAGATTGGCCGAGTTGTAAACTTATGTAAAAGCGCCATCTGTGCTTTCAACGTATGAAGGTGTTTGCCAGACGCACCCATTGACGACTACTTGTCAGACGCACCCATTTCGACGACAACAGCTGCACCCAACTTAACGACGAAGGTGGGATGACAGCTGTTGGGAATTTAAATAGTTGTTGGACGCCGTCGTTTTCTTGGATAAGTTGATAGTTATTAATAAAGATTTTAATCGAGTGTAATCCTCTAAATTAATAAATAAAAACGTGTTTAAAGTACCTTTTGAATAAAAAATTTTAATTGACCGAATTACATGAAGCAGAATGAAGCGAAAGCTCGGAATTATTAATTTCATTACCTACATTAATGAATTTGGGCGGAACGAAGTTCGCCGGGTCAGCTAGTTTATACATAAATAAATTATAAAAATAGATTACAGTTGTCAAACTCAAACGCACTTGTATGTAAATCTGAGAAAATATCTAGATTCGCAAAAGTGCTCTGACATCTGAAAAAGATTGTTTTTTTTTGTACCAAACGAACATAAAAACTGCTCTGAGACCAAAAAAAAAGTGCTCTGAGAGCGCCCAATCGAATACCACATTAGTCAACGCGTTCGAATTCCTAATTCCTAGTCTAGAATTGCAAATGTCGGCTTTTCGCATCACATCGGAGAAGTTGACAGATAAACGTATGCGAGAATTTTTGAGAATTGGGTTCCAGAAGAGTATTTTTTTTTTTGCCAATGTAAGGATTTCAGAAGTATATTTTTTCGATTCCGGACGTTTCTCTAAGGCCAATGGAAAATTCAGTTTTTCCGCTGGAGGTTCGGCAAATCAAGCAAACAAATTAAAAATATGACAAACGTTTCATTTCTAATATTATAAAATGGGTGGGGATCGCAAAAACAAGTGAAACAGAAAAGCACAACTTAACTATGTATTGCATGAGACACCCAGATATTTTACCCATGCAGCTGCCGGAATGCATAACTTATTTTAAATAGTATTTAATGAGAATAAAACACAAATAGGTTAGCAGGAGCAGAAATATATATTTCTTGAAATTGATTGCATGTATTTAAAAAGAACATGCAAATTAATTTTAAAATCAAAAATTCAAATGCAGGTAAAATAAACTCAATTCTACTCTACTGTCATACTTAAAATGTCATTCAACGTGTGGTTGAAATGTCTCCTATTTTCAACCGTTGATCGACCATAACTCGAAGACTCAACACCTTTTCATCGCCTTTTAAACAACATACAGTTTATTTGTAGTAAGGGTCATTATAGGGTCATCAGTCCGCTGTGTATTTAAACTCTTTGGGTTTGATTACAGAATTATTCGGCTGTAACCTCCGACGTTATTATTCATTGCAAACACATAAAAACAAGTAATAAATCAAAGCACAAAAAAAAAAAAAAAAAGCCAGTCAGAGTTAAAATTATTATTCCAGACAAACTAGTTTAAATATTTTGCATACGTACGAATTTGAGAAAAGTTTGTAATTGCTAATTGAATTCAGAAATCTTACCAACACGAATCAGCTGGCATTGACAGACAATATTTTAAGATAACTAACATACGTCTGAACCATTTCAGAATAAAATAATACACAGCGCTTATCTAAGTGAACTTGCTTTAACTTAGAATTAGAACACACCTGCTGACACCCTAACAATTTAGCTATCAAATTTTCCATTATAGTAAACCGACGTGTCCGAAGTAATTATTTTATATGACGGAAATTATAGTATTTCTTTTTAGAAACCAATATTCAAAAAACAAATTGAAACACAGTCATTTACATGCATATTCCCGTAGAGCAGAGGGTTTCAGGTTCATTTCATCCCCCGAAAAAAAAAAAAAAAAAAACACAAAATGCGTTGAGCTCGAGAGTATTTACACTCCAGAATCTAGTTCTAGACTCTAGAGACCCATCTATTTAAATCAGGAGCCCAATTCTTCAATTTCGCTTGGCATAACTTGTAGATGAACGACGATTTTCGCCTGAAATATAAGATTTAGAATAGATTTTGTAGATTTAGATTTTATTCATTTCATTCATTAAACAATATTTAATATAATTTATTTAACTTACAAAAAGCACCATGTTACCATATTCCCATACCAAACAAATTATATTCATAATGCTCCATTGTGCGGATGTATTTTTTCCACGCATACGAAAACTTTATTCACCTCTTGCGTAAGGCAGCAATGTAGCATTGTATGTATGTCAAGTATAACAAATTGTGCGTCCTTAACTTTCACCCTTAACTTAATATAAATAACTCTCCCACGGATCTTCTCCAAAGATGCTGTAATCGGGACTGAGACTGACAGCGCTCCTAATTCTCGGCACAATTTAGACTTGCGTCAAATCAATACGCAAAACACTCGTTGCTTTGATACAGCTGGCAATCTACATTACCACTGCACGTATTTGGCTTTGATTGTGCACTGTTCTTGACCTACAAATATTGTGTTGCATTTATTTATGTTATGTTATTTAACCAACCCGCAAAAGAAAGATTGGCTTACAGAACAAATATCCAATTGTGTGTCAAGTTCGCTGTTAATTCACGCGGAAATAAATTCTGAACGGCGGCACATGAACTTCAATATCCTTACCTATGTAACTTTGTGTATGTCTACGTATCTACTACAACTTAACATTTTGCAACAATAGTTATTGCAAAAATCAATAAAATTTTGCCATCTTCCAACGTTTTTGCGTGAAGGGTAGGTACATACATCTACATCTGCACACTGGTTAATATGAACCCGAAACAAAGTAAATATCTTAATGCAAAGTTCAAAGGAAGGTGTTCCTGAAAAGAGCTAATTATTCTGCCCGTTCACAGGGGTTAAACACCTGCTGTATCTTAAAAGTTATTTGCTTGGATTATAATTAAAATAACCGGTTAAACGCCAGTCGGGCAATCGCAGATGTTAAATAAATGAACATCCATTCAAATCGCAGCAGTGTCGCTTGAATGCATTTTTTTTATAGGTGTACTCTGAACGAAATCACGGGTGTTAGTGTTACACAATAAATTGATGGAAAAGCGTCATGTAGTTATAGCTATAGCGAAGTGGACAATGAACTTTATTTCAGTGTTGTGAATAGTCTTTTATTATTTGCTTGTAACTTTCCGGCAAAAAACTTTCCACTATAAAAATTGAGGCAACCAAAAGATTTGTTTGCTGGATGACGCATTTTTAGAACTTTATACCTACACTTATTATTATTATAGCACATAATAGACAGCTATAACTTTGAGGTAGTTAGGGACTTTGTCTACCTCGGATCCGCTATTAACTCTGAAAATGACATCACCTCAGAAATCAAGCGAAGAATCACACTTGCCAACCGCTGTTTCTTTGGCCTAAGACGGCAATTGATTAGTAAGGCCTTGTCAAGAAGCACTAAGGAGATTCTATACAAGACTCTCATCATCCCTGTCCTGCTATATGGCGCAGAAGCATGGACCCTAGCAAAAACAGATGAGGATCTTCTTGGTCGCTTCGAACGCAAAATTCTTCGAGGGATTTTTGGTCCCGTTTGCGTTGACGGGATTTGGAGGAGAAGATTTAACAGCGAACTCTACGAGCTGTACAGCGACATCGACCTGGTCAGAAAAGTACGCATTAGTCGTCTAAGATGGTTAGGACATGTAGAGCGAATGGACACCAACGCTCCGGCCCGGAGAGTCTTCGATTCCAACCCGGAGGGACAACGCAGTAGAGGAAGACCTCGCCTTAGGTGGAGCGCGCAAGTGGAAGGGGACCTCAACCAACTTGGAGTGCGCAACTGGAGGCAGTTGGCCAAAGATCGCGCTAACTGGAGAGGCGTATTGGTTGAGGCCCAGGTCCACCCTGGACTGTAGCGCCACCTTAAGTAAGTAAGTAAGTAAGCACATAATTTTGCAGCGCGTTTTGTTGAAGTAAGAGTACCTATCCAAAAGTTTGTATCATCGTTGTTATCGAGTTTCTTCATGATTCGACTATAAGCGTCCGTTGTAGGTACATATTTAGTGGCCTCTACTCGAATGATAAAAATTGGTTTAGTTTTGAATAAGGGCAAAACAAACTACCTATGTGCTGTCAATAAGAAGAGACACACAACATCGACGAATCGGACAGAACGTTACGATAGAACACTAGATAATAAACCATAAACTAAGTTTAAAATCAATAGACCGTCAGCTCCCGCACACCTACCCGATTCCACCCGCAAATTTTGAAAAGAAAACTCTTAACTCTAAAATTTCCTATCCGTGAATACATGGGAAGGAGCAAATTCTAAATGCCGGGATTTATGTAATAAAAATTGGTATTCTTTCCCGGAGTTAGGCTAAACAAATAAATATAAAAATATAAATTTTGTAAACAAAAATAATAATAAAAAAGTTAATTAAAAAACAAAAAACTTCTGACTGTAAAAAAGGTTTAAAAAGATTAAAACAAGACACTTTCAAGTATAACTAACAATAAGTGGCAGTCGGAGGCTGCGCATATTTTCGTCACAGTATGTAGGTCGATTGTCAATTTTTTTACAGTCAGTCTGTACTCGACAGCTACTATAAATCTACCGTAGCTAGGAACTTTGTCGACATAGCAGAAGAAATCAAGCCAAGAATTGTTGTTACTTTGGCCTAAGAAAGGGAATTGATTAGGCCTTGCCAAGAAGCACTAAGAATACTCTACATAAGACCCTCTTCATCCCAGTACTGCTTTATGGCGCGAAACACGGACATAAGCCAACGATGATGAAGATCTCTTTAGAAGCGAACCCTACGAGCTGTACCAACGACATCGACTTGGCCAGAAAAGTACGCATCATTCGCTTAAGATGGCTGCGACATGTAGAGCGAATGGACACAAAAATGGCAAAATTGTGTTGCTAATACTCGTACTAATTGCGTTTGGTTTGTGTGTGATACTTCTTCTCAGAGACTTAGACTGCCAAGCCCCAACTTCGGCCGATTTTCTGTTACTTGTCCACAAGCTTACAAGCTATTTTTTTACGGAGTGACCAAATATGAGCCACTTCCGCTGTCGGCAACGTTGCTGGCAGCGTTCATACACTTTTAGCCGTTAAATTTGAAATGTTCATTACGTGTGGATAGTTTTTTTTTCAGGAATTAGTGTACTTTTGCTTAAAATATTTATTAAAAATTTACAATGTAGATTGGTTGGGGGAAAATCAGAATATTTTGAACAAACTTTCATCAAGAAAACTGTATAGATGGAATCGTAGTCAATGACATCCAAAATCTGAAAATACTTAACCATTTTGTCCCAATATTTTTCTAGTATATATAACATCGCATTTAGTTAGTGTTATTAACCAAACAAATTATATTATTCGCCTTTTAAAATTATATAATAATAAACCAATATCATTCAGTAATGTCAAAATGTGGTGTTCCCGAACTCTATCACATTCGCCCACGGTTGGCAGCATTTATTTTATATTTTTTGTATGTTTTTGCATGTCACACGGATTCTTAATTGACATAACACCGAAAGGAAAACAAAATGGCGAATTTGAAAAAAAAAAAAAAAAATGAGAGTGCCAGCGGCAAGAGGATTGTGAGTTGGGGGTCGTAGTATATTGTTGTCTCCGCTTCTTGTTAATGACATAAAAAAGAACTAGGGCAAATTGTCGCGCCGCTCTTTTGGCCATTGTTTTTTCTTTTACAGCTTCTACATGTCGCCAGGCCTTGTCGAGAAATACTAAGGAAACTCTGTATAAGACCCTCATCATCCCAGTCCTGCTTTATGGTGCAGAAGCATGGGCGCTATCAAAGGCGGATGAAGATCTCCTTGGTCGTTTCGAACGCAAAATTCTTCGAGTGATTTTTGGTCCCGTTTGCGTTGACGGGTTTTGGAGGAGAAGATTTAACAGCGAACTCTACGAGCTGTACAGCGACATCGACCTAGTCAGAAAAGTACGCATCAGTCGTCTAAGATGGCTGGGACATGTAGAGCGAATGGACACCAACGCTCCGGCCCGAAGAGTCTTCGATTCCAACCCGGAGGGACAACGCAGTAGAGGAAGACCTCGCCTTAGGTGGCGCGCGCAAGTGGAAGGGGACCTCAACCAACTTGGAGTGCGCAACTGGAGGCAGTTAGCCAAAGATCGCGCTAACTGGAGAGGCGTATTGGTTGAGGCCCAGGTCCACCCCGGACTGTAGCGCCACCTAAGTAAGTAAGTAAGTAGTACATGTCGCCAGTTAATACACATTACTCTATCGAATGGATGGAAATAGATTTAAGTCATAATTGTGTAGATTTGTATGTTTTCTTTTTCGTACAGTTAATTAAATAACGAGCGTGTTTGCTTTTGATACGTAGGTATACCTAAGTCGATTGAATTAAAAACAAATGACAGCAAAATCGACTACTTCGTCGTGAATCTCTAGAAGTGTTTCAATAACTTGGTCACTTAATTGATAAATATATTTCCAAGAACTCGCTACTAGACGGAGTGACTTACACTTGTAATTGTTTTTTGTTATCCATGCGATAGTATAGTGTTTAACGTTTAATTGATATACTAATTAATTTAATCACTCTCATTGAAGACGACAAGCTCTTACAATTACTCTATACATCTGCTTTCACTTAATGATAGAACCTAACTTCGGTAGTGGTAATTTTAAGTGTATTAAGCCAGTTTTAAACCAAGTACTAGATACCCTGCTACTGAGAAACAACAAATTCCGTACAAATTCTTTTTTTTTTGTTTGTTTTGATTTTGCAGCATGCTGCTAGGCGCTGTGACTTAGTAGTTAGGTAGTGTGTTGGTCTACAAAGCTACTAAGGGAAAAAAAA
Source organism: Cheilosia urbana (assembly GCA_946477585.1). Lineage (NCBI taxonomy): Eukaryota > Metazoa > Arthropoda > Insecta > Diptera > Syrphidae > Cheilosia > Cheilosia urbana. The sequence goes on from OX297854.1 coordinate 144,141,837, forward strand.
CGATTTGCATATTAAGGTTTTTTTCTCCAGTGTGCCAACTCTTGCGAAAGTCTGCCAAACATCCGAGAGTATAACTGTCATGAAAGAGCTTCTCAATTAGCCTATTGGTGTTGGCATACAACTTTGTCGTTTTCCATTGGGACAAAATATAAATCGTTTTTTCCGATTTTTTTTTTTCTGTCCGATTTAGTATCTATTAACTAAAATCCTCGGAGTATCGTGTTGACAGTTTTAGTATACAAAAAATAACTAAGATTCTGAGTTTACGAATTGTTTGAAATTGGGGACGTTCAAATATCTAGATTAGTAAGTCTGACAGCTGAGTGACTAGATGTATATCGGTTTTGACTGGCTCAAATCGGTCATATGAGCAGCTGTTTCAGTTGACGTTTATGGAGGGGTAGCCGCACCAATCTAGTCAAGAAATTCGTGACTGAGTACTAAGTTGACAGTTCTAGTTTTTGCGTTCAGGTTTTGGTCTTATCCAGACCAATCTAGTTATGTTTTCATTGAGTTCATATACCTTCGATTATTCGATTATGTGTGACTTCGCAGTACCTAGAGTGAGATTGTGTCTGTCAGACTATTGGATACGCAAAGGTTAAATTGACAAAAGTGAAAAAGAACAGAAAAAGTAGCAGAAACTGAAACAGAACAGAAAGTTTTTTCGTTCACTGTAGTAAATTCTGGTTCTGGTTACTCGCTCATCTACACAAAACTGAAACAGATAATATATAATAGTGCGATGCGAAACAAACAGCCAGATGACAGATGCCTCCCCGCACGATAATTAATTTGACAGAAACAATCAATAGGTATAAACTTGTTTACTGTCGTCAAACAGGCATTTTTCTATCGCTTAATTCTGTTGCTGAAAAAAAATTCTGTTCTTTGTCACTTGATATTTAACTGTGTATGTATTTTAATAGCCACAAGACACACTTTTCTTTACCAAAAGAGTTAAGAATAGCACTTCTTGCGCAGACATTTTGCCCAAAGTGACCAAAGAGTTGTCGCATTTTCGTTTCATCCATTTTTAACTATACACGCATATTATACTGTTCCTTCTCAAAGGCAAAAATGCCAAACTGAATCTTTACCAAACGCAATCACGAAATGATACTCGTAAACTCGTAACGCTGGCCCAGTCGGAACGAGAAACAAAAAACAAGGACAAACCATAAATGATTGTGAAAGCCTACTCCTTGTAACTTTGGGACGTTCGATTTCATACTGTCACGTTGTCTGGATCTGGACTTACGTATTCCTTTCCTCAGCAACTGCACAGAGCAATCATTGCACAAGAAACTAAACCCACACCCACTCACTACGTAAGAGAAACCAACTCAACTCTAATACATTTCACGTGAAATACAAATAATGCCTGTAAAACCCATTTCATTTCCATTACATTCCGAAGTACCTACTACGTCTCACTCAATATTAGCTCCGCTCTATCACTATTACACCTGGCGATTTTTTTTATTGGCATGCAAAAGTTGTGGAAATTAATTAGCACCATGCCAGAATTGACCATTTGATTCATCTAAATTTACGTCCCTAACAATGAGTACACAACACGTTAGTAGTGTGTACATATCGTACCTAACCTATAGACTACTTGCTGGGTTTCCAGTTCCATGTGAATGGGAGCAAGTTAGACTTTTATCGATAGCGTTCAGTGCCTTCGCTTAGTCATTCGGGTTTATTATTCATCTGCTAATAAGCATAAATTAATTTACAGAAAGAAAAAAATGTATCATCCTGATTTATCATTTCGAATCTGATTGGATTTATTTCTCGGAAGGACTACCCGCTTTCCTTGTGTGACGTTTACGAACTTAGTCGGGGTTTTCTCAGTTAAATTACGGGGAACTTTGCTGCGATTGGGGTAGACGTATTTAAATGACACTTATCAGACGCTAGGGTAAACCACCAGTACGTGCGAATTTATGAGTAATAATGAATAATTCAAATGCCATATTGGTAGGAGGTTGATGACGGTGAATGAATATTCGTACATAAAATGTTCAGCACTGGGGCTTAACTATTTTGTTGATGTACAAAAATGAAGCGTGGTAATGACGTTTACGTGATTATTTAAAATAGAAATTGATTTATAAATGTCATTTTCCATTGGGATTTTCAGATTTTACTCTCAGATTTCAGATTTTCGGGCCCAATGAAACATAAAACGAGATTTTTCTTTCTTTGAATTTGTGGTGGTGCGTGTTTTAAAAGTCAGCTGTTCTTAAATTGTAATTTGAGTTTATAAAAATCCATTCAATTTAAGTTCATATCCATTGCAGCGGCCAAATGCAATTTTTTTTTTTGTATTTTTTCACAGACTTGTCATCTAAAAACGTAAAATAACACACTTTAAAGTTTGACAGATGACAAATGTTTTGGGTTTAGTGTAAATAGGTGTGAATCTCGCTCAGAAATCGATATTCGTAAAACTGCTCTGACTCTGAAAAAAGATTGTTTTTTTTTGCGGCCAGTGGAACACGAAATCTGACAGCCGCCAGCTGATTTCCAGAGCAGAAAAATTGCTCTGAAGCTGAAAAGCGTGTTTTTTCTGTCCCAATGGAATACGACATAAGATGCATAGGTACTAGCTGAGCTGTTAAAGTTATGGTACCTGCAGATGGTGTATTGATGTTGAAGTTTAAAAAGTTATCACTATTGGTAAAACATCGCTCGCATGTTCGTTGCTAAAGCGCTTGTTGCTTGTTCTTTATTTAAGCTTGGTACGCTGCTCGAAATTAATTTAGCGCGCCCAATAAATAACTAGTAGAAACCTAGAATCTAAAATGGTTGAAATAAGCGAGAATTGAATTTTTGAAGGAAGTTTTTTCAAAGCACATTTGTTTTCTGTGACACTTTCTATGTCAAAATTTATCTTGGATTTTAGCTAATGTTTTGAAGAGAAAAGTTGGAGAGCAGATAAAATTTAGTTTAGCTCGAGCAGTGTACTAATCTTTAAAGTTATAGCTAAGCCCATATGCGAAATTGGGCTCTACGAATTAACTGCAAAGGAATTATACTCTAAATGAAATATTGCCTAACGAAGGAACTTCTAATGATAAATGCAATAACTCCAAACTGTTTTAATGAAAGAAGTTCCAATAAGTACCAATCCTTAACCTGTAATAACTCCTAAATTTATATGGAAATTCTTGGGACTTATTATTTTAATTAATTCCTTTCAGCTAATTTGTAGAGCCCGAAATTGTAATATCTAGTAGGTAATTGAATTGCATATCAGTAAGGGGCTTGTAAACCCCAATTTCCGCTTAGATGGTCCCGTTAATATTGCTGAATGAATAAATATTGACAATTTGATTTAATTTGCCCATTGATTAAAGTCTTGCTGGCCTTAAAAGTCGATGCAGATCAAAGTTTCATGGAAGAACTAGGTACCAGAGATATGTGATTCTATGTTGAGTTAGACGGGTGTGGGAAAGGCTCTAGTAAACACAATTAATAATATAATAACTATTAAAAACACAATTTAGTATTGTTTATTTCGGGGCCAACCAAAATATGATACCTTGTATCATCGTGCAAAATAAAAAGTTTGCACGTTAAAAAAAAAATTGTTGGTGTAACATCGCTCGCCTGTGATAGTTAGCGCAACAGTTTCGGAACGACCCTGGGCCTAGCTTGAGTGAGTTTTTTCTTTCATTTTTGGAACGAATGGAAGGGATCTACAATTTTATGCCGACTCCAAACGGCTAATTGAGAAGCTCTTTTAAGACAGTTATACTCTCGGATGTTTGTCAGACGTTCGGGAGAGGTGGCGCAGTGGAAAAAAAACCCTAAGTTGGAATTTTGGGTTTTTGCGGGATTCGAACCTCGACACCTCGCTTAGTAGTCCAACACACTGACCACTAAGCCACTGCGCCTACGTTTGCACGTTTAAGAAAATAATTATTCTTACTAATACCTACTACAGATGAGATTGTTTCCTTGTTTGTACGTGGTTTTGTATTTGTGAAGTACTCACCCAATAAAATCCAATTTCAAGCATAGGAAAGGGCTTAATTCAGCAACTTTAAGTTTTTATTTCATCGTAATAGGTCCACTAAGTAAGATTGGGTAAGAATACAACCGGTTGCAAAGTGAATGGGTCGCGGAATATAAGCAATGAAAAATTAGGAACTCTATTTTGAAATGAACAAGGCGATGGAAAAGAACGTATTAAGCAGTAGGTACAATCCGTGACAACAGGTACCTATATCCATAGTTTTTGTACAAACAGTCTAAACCGCTCGGCTTTGCCAAAAAGCGTTACTATCAATATTCAGTGGATACATTTTCAACGAAAGTGACAGGGATGAGCTGTTTCAAAGGAAGAAATTAATTTGCCAATACTTTGTAATTGTGACTATACAGCACTGGAACCAGAACTGTTTAAACTTTTAAACATTTCAATACTCCTTATATTATATTCATTCCTCCTGGAAAGACATTATTGTACCTACATTATATATTTCCCCTTTCATATCCATACATAAGTAGCTTGAATGGAAGAATACCTACCATAATTTATATTCAATTCCAAACCAAGCCAATTGTTAACTATTCAATGTTCTTTATGTAACTCCATATATCCTTGTCAGAATGATAGAATTAATTAAACAGTAACTGTGGTCCCTTCTATCCACTGCTAATATTCCGCGACCCATTCACTTTGCAAATCTGAAAGACCGTCATTAGAATTTTAGTAGTTAACTGTCACTTAAGATTGAGTTATTGCCTAGGTCAACCTGCTCGTTGGCATTCACACTAATTTTTTCCTAAATGACCATCAAAAACTATTCAAATCGCAATTAGCGTACTTTTCACTATTCACATTTGCTTGCCGTCTACTATTACCCTATAACCAAAGTGCCTACCTCCCCTCATACTTGTACCATCTACATGTACTACTTCATTAAATTTGAAGACAAAAACTCCGATATAGAATCAAAATCAGAGCAGCAACTTGTTACACTCAGAAGAAACCCCCCGAATTCTGCAAACCATGCTCAAGAAAGCTTTTTGCATGTCTCGCTGCAAAAGTCAACAGTATTCACTGTCATCTGTCACACACATCGTAAATCTGTATACATAAATACCGATGCCGACGGCGACGACTATTAAAAACCACTTCATTGAGAAAATACAGAACAGATTTGTTTGGAAAGTCCTACTCTAAGCTTCAATCGGCGAAGGCCTCCTCTAACATACGCTACCAGACCAGCTACCAGTTCCACCTTCCACTACCACAGTTCACAGTACCACCTCCACTTCGCCTTAGTGGGACAGAAAGCCTTTGATTGTCTTTCGAAAAGCTCCTCACGAAGCTACATAATTCAACAGTACATTCAATCTGATTCTGAGATTTGCCCAGTTACCAAACTAGATTCGTGCCGTTAAGGTCGTTTGTCTTCCCACCATAAGACACCTCGATTAGCTCTTCAATCTGAGAGACCCAGTGTTGTGCTGCGATATAAAGTTTACATCGAGCTGTACGAAACAATATTTAAATAATTGTTTAATTGAAATAAGCAACAATGAATCGGCAACTATCTGAACTGAGTGCAAGTGAACTGAACGAAGCAATTGACGATACCAACTTTCCACAAGCGCATAGTGTGTCCCGCGGCCGAAACAATAGCATTTGCTCGACTGGCAGTGCAACAGGATCAACTGGCATTGATTACACACGGGGGATGTCAAATAGTAATGTCATGCCCGTGCCCGTGGCCGTGGCCCAGGACCACGAAGAGGCCAATGAAACGCCAGCCGAGGAAAAATCGCCCACCAATGGCACAACTAATGGGGTATTGAAACGAGAGCGCCCCAAATTGATGCTCAAGATGAACGGAATCAGCAGGCAAGCCAGTGAAAGTGAACCCACCCTAATGACACCAAAGACCCCCAAAACCCCACGGACTTCAACGACTCCAGGTATATACACATACAGAGCCAAAAGCGAGCTTTCCACTTTCCATAAAACCATAGAACTAAAATCAGAAAGTAGAATGAAAAACTAATTGAATCTTTATCAAGTGATCCTTACGTTAATTCCATACCTACTAAAAAACGAAACTAAAGTGCATTTAAAGTGAACGTACCAAGTTCGACTAGAACCTGTTGTGCTTGAATTTTATTCTTTCATGTATACCTAACCTGCACGTAAAGCACAAGAAACTCATTCAATACAAAAAAAAAATATATATATAATCAATGCGGGGTAGTTACATGTAGTTGGAGTGATAACCTCTTAACTCGTCCACAACCAGTGCCATAAAATTGATTTTAATGTTAAAGTTAATGACGGATTTTATTGTATGTATCTCGATATATTCGTGTGTATATCAATTAAATTTAATTTAAATGAGTATGCAAACGGGTTGGCCAAAGCACCCGCTCCAGCAGTACGAGTAATTGTGAATTGTAATCTTATCACCAGCAAAGAAAACTTAGAGTGCTTTTGTTTTTCTCCTACCACAGAAACTGGTATTCCTCTAAAACCAGAATTAAAAATAATTATAATCTCTAAGAGTTGAGTTGTTTTTAAAGTTAAGATCTCAATTAGAGTGCTAGCATTGCAACTGCAATTGTTGAGAGCCGCGACGATGACGTAGGAGGCGCTAGTCCGGCTCAGTCATGAGTTTACGCTTTTGAATATTATTTCTTAAAATCAAGTCAATGTTAAAATTATGTTAATAACCGTTTGCTAGCCCAAAGACGGTATGCATAATGCATAAGGATGGTTTTGCCGTCGTATCTTGTCGTACCACGCCTGTTTCCCATTAAATTGATTAGATACTAAACTATTTTCGGTAAAGCTATACTCTCCTTAATTTAAGTGGCAACTTTTCACCCTTTCGCGCAAACCCCTCGTTCCTTTTATGGTCACCCTCACCCGTATTTGACTTGTTATTCGAAGAGCATTGTTGTGTAGTGTAGCTTTCTGCAATCTGACGAGGGCAGCTCCAGCTGTATGTATTCGATGTATTTGAGAGGCATCTACGGCAAGTTTTAGTTATCAGCTTGGTTCGCGTATCACGTGCTGTCGCCACAAGTCTCAAGAGAAAGTATGTTTTGGTAGGGACTGTGACTTTTTGCACACTCGTTTAAAGGAAATTCCGTTCCACTTTGAACTCGGCGCGGAGCAGCGACTTAAATTTTAAAGGTGTAACTTATGTGGTATTCGTTTGCGCTTCTTCAGATTCGTTTCAGATTTCAGATTTCGTGTGGCTAATCGAACTAAAAACGTCACTTGCCCTTTTTTGTGATAATATTCGTGGGATTCGAATATATGTGTAGCCTTCAACACTTTTCAAAGCGTTTTCCATTCACTGGTTAAATTTTAAATTAAAACATTCGAAATTTGCGTCCCGATTGATTTTTAAATATTTGTACATAAATAATTTATAAAAATAGATTCACCCGATGCAATGCCTTTCTTTTCTGTACAACAAATTCACGAAAACCTAAACGGCCTCCATCAGTTGTCAAACTCAAACGCACTTGTGTTGGTAAATCTGAAATAATATCTGGATTCGCAAAAGTGCTCTGAAATCTGAAAAAGATTGCTTTTTTGTTTGTACCAAACGAACATAAAAACTGCTCTGAGAGCAAAAAAAGTGCTCTGAGAGCGCCCAATCGAATACCACATTAAATTGATGGAACTCGCAAGTCGCCATCGCAACTCGAAAACCTTTTATGCGAGAAACAGATTAACACAGCAACTTTGACAGCAACAGCAACAGCGAATTTAGGATTAGCTCTAACGTTAATGTCGCTGTCGATGTTGCTGTGCTAATGTGTGTTCAAAGTAATTAAAATATATTAAATCTAAAAAATTGTCAAAGTTGCTGTTGATGTCGCTGTGTTAATCTATTTCTCGCATTACACCATGTCCTCTCAATTTTTGTGTAAATTCACCATTATTTCTCACTCTGACATTTCTACAAGTGTTAAAAACAGAACCTCAATAATGTCGTTTTCCTTTGGGATTGTCAGATTTTGCTCTTAGATTGCAGAATTTTCTTGCCCAATGGGACATAAAACGAGATTTTTCTCTGTTGCTGTTCTTAATTTGTAATTTGTGTTTATAAAAATCCGTTCAATTTATGTTATTATTAATTATTTATTAATTCTAGCGGCCAAATGTAAATTTTCCTCTATTTTTCACAGACTTGTCGTCTTTAAAAACGAATACTAACACCCTATAAGTTTGACAAATGACAAATGTTTTGGTGTAAGTTAAGTAGATGTGAATCAATGGAACATGAAATCTGACAGCCAGAAAAACTGCCCTGAATCTGAAAAAAAGTGTTTCTACCCCAATGAAAACCACATAACCGTTTTAAGGTCAAATGTTTGTTTTTGTTTTAGTATTAGTTAAAGTTGGTGTAAATCTAACTTAGAAGTCGTGATTCGGAAAGGGCTATAAGGCCGTGCATCAATTCCGCTGATTTATTGACTTTGGCTAATTTTCAGACACTTTTGCAAGTGTAAAAATGAAAACTTTACCAATCTTTACAAAAACTTACACGCAGAAAATTGTTTATCTTATTCCCTTAGCATAATTTTTTGACGGCTTCAAGTGATTTTTGCTGTCCATAATAGAAAACATCAAAGACACATTGAGGCTTAAAACAAGAATGCAATGTATGTTGACAATGCATACCCGAGTCCAATTGATTACGGAGAGTAATTCCGGCGCCATTAAAATGTCAGCAAAATACAGCATTATCTAGTATTTTTTTACCATGCCTTCCAAACACTTTCGGCTAAGGACTTATATCGTTTTGCGCACTGCAAATTTAGCTAATGGCATGTAACCGAAAACGAAGATGACCTGAAAGATGATTTTAACCTGAAGCTATTTTTATTTTTTATTTTTTTTGTTGTGAAAAAGAAGCAGTGTGCTAAAAACTCATTTTAATTTTTTTGCTATACAAGTGCTGTCAGTTAATAAAAATTGACAGTGTCTTACAGCAGCGGTTCCCAATCTTTTTTAGTCGCGGAGCACTTTTGAGGTGAAAAATTCCTTGCGGAGCACTTCGTTGCACGTATGCTTTTTTCAGGGATTCCCTATACCTACATAATGTTGATATTATCATCCCATACCACATATTTTTACACGATTTATTTTTTTTAGTTTTTTTTTTTTTTTTTTATAATATATACTTCTCCCGGGAAAGGCGAACCTATAACGCTTCAACAGCGCCCCGAGATGCCTGCAGATGTATGTTTGTTCTGCACTTAAATTGCTGCAAATTGTAGTCTTCTGGAAATATATCCCCAGGAAGCGAGTTAAAAAGTTTGCTTGTCCTGTAACAGAAGGAGTTTTTGAAAGTTGATGTCCTCGCGGTTGTCAAGTGTACTGTATGGTCATGAGCATTAGCAGCCTGTCTTGTTGGGCGCCCAAAAGTTGCATTTCGAGGGATAATGTCTTTGAGTTCCTCAGAACATCTACCATGGAAGTACCTATAGAACAAGCAAAGGTCAGCGACTTGTCTTCTGTGCACCAACGGTTGTAGATTCGATGTGAGTGTGAGGCTCCAATGAGTCGAACTGCTGGTCTCTGTATACTATCAAGCAGGTTAAGTGAATGTTTTGGGGCCGAGCTCCATATATGGGAACAATATTCCAAGCCTGGTCTAACCTGTGCTTTGTAGAGAAGGAGAAGTTGCTTGGGGCTAAAGTACCTCTTTGCTCTAAATAGGTAGCTCAACTTTGCGGACGCCGATTTTGCGATACAGGATATGTGGTTCTGCCATGTGATTCCTGAATTGACTGTGACTCCTAGAAGGTGAATTGAGTCCTTGTGATGGATTGGATGGTCATACATTTGGATCTGAGGAACTGTTGATGCATTTTTTCTGGAAAATGTTGTGAGCTGTGTCTTGTTTGCATTAAATACAACCAAGTTGTCCTTTCCCCACTTCAAGATTTTGTCCAGATCATCATTTAGAGAATTAATTTGTTCACATCTCTGACTGTGTGATGTAGCCGTATTCACAGGCCCATTGTTCGAGATGGAGGATATAAGAGTGCTGTCATCTGCAAAGCTGTAGATATTATTATTTGTCGATTCAAGCAAATCGTTGATGTGGAGAAGAAATAGAGTTGGAGAAAGAATAGATCCTTGGGGCACTCCTGCATTTATAGCAAACGAATTGGATGACACACCATCTACAACAACTTGGATCGATCATCCCAGAAGAAAATTTTGCATCCATCCGCAGAGTTGTTGTGGTAATCCGTAAGACGCTAACTTGCCTAATAGGGCTCTATGCCAGACTCGGTCAAATACCTTTGATATGTCCAAGGCTACGGCTCTGGATTCGCCGTGTTGTTTGTATGTGTTGATTTCTTTTAAATGAGCATTTGAAATTCGATTGCTGCGATCAAAATGACAAGTTCAGAAGCACAAAATTAACTAGTCACTAGTGTTATGGAATTGTTTTAGGTATTTCTTTTTTTTATCTTTTCGCGGAGCACTTGGATATCCTTCGCGGAGCACCAAGTGCTCCGCGGAGCACACTTTGGGAACCGCTGTCTTACAGCATTAGATGGTTCTGATAGTACAAAAATGTTCCATTGCGAAATGTCAAAATGAAATAATCAAAAAACAAAACGCAAAGAACACAATAGGTCTTTTCCTTTACTTTCAAATCTTACGAGTTTTTACTCAGTACCGTTCCTTAACTCGAAAAATTCATAAAAGAGAGCGTCATCGAGAGAGCAAGATATTACCCCTCCACTGAGAGTCTTAAGAATTTTTCGCTCAACAAATTTCTTGGTCTTTGTGTAAGAAGTGGAAAAGCTGTCAGTCACCTTACAACTAACAGCTGATTTGAAATTTGTTGTCCCATTCTTTTCAAGTCTTTTCCATTCTTACTACAAAAGTAAAGGAACAGACCTAATTTGTTTCTATTGAATTATTTATATACACGCAATTATTTTATTTTGTTCGTCCATTTCCCTCTTATTTAGCCAAAATAAGAAAGCAATTGAATAACAGACCGATTTTTAATATTGAATTCCCAAAAAAAGATTTAATCAAATTTGAACTCAGTCACCCTGCACAGATATCTCCACAAAAGTCTCCCGAAAAATATTCTGCGAATATCCCACTTCGATTTCAAAGTTTATGCTAGTTAGGTAGGTATAGGTAGGTAGGTACATAGGATATTGTTAAGTTAAAGAAAGAAATAATAAAAATGAATAAGTAGGTAGGTACATATTAAAAAAATATATATATTTTTCTACCTAATGCCAATCATTATGTCAATTTGTACTAGATTGATGTTAATCATTTGAAAATATTCAGATCTTTAAACAATTTCTTGAGACGATTGTGTACGCGACATTTGATAAAAAGAAAACACAATTCTAAAATGCATATTTCTTTATATTTGAAGGACATGAAAAGTGTACATTTCACCACGATTTGGAATTCGATCACAAACCACCGACCCGCGAAGCTCTATTGCCCGACATGGCGCGATCATATCGCCTTTTACTTGGTGGCCTCGGAGAAGATCCCGATCGCCAAGGACTGTTAAAAACTCCGGAACGTGCAGCTAAAGCCATGTTGTTCTTCACAAAAGGATACGATCAATCACTGGAGGGTAAGCTATTTATTTCTTAACCTATAATATACGTATATAATATATAGGTATATTAAGAACAATAAACTTATTTTTGACATTGACAGTCAATAGCAGGTGCAGAATTAACATGTGCGGATATAAAACATGTGTATTCTATAAATTTTATTGGGCTCAATGGAAAATTACGACAAAACAACCAAAAGGGCGACAATAAGTTTGAGATATAACTATTGAGCGCGTTCAGGGCTACTATTCAACCCTCGCCGTTGTTTTTGTAATGAGCAACAGCAATAACAGTTGCGAGTTGTGACAGTTCGAAGAATGGAAATTTAACTAAACAAAATTTGCCAAGAGTTGAACCTACCATGCAATGACATACGCGTCGCTAAATTTTGACTCTGATTATAACGAAATCAGTTATAAAATCCAAAGAGTAACTAAATAGACAATGGCTGTTCCTTTTGTTAAAATAGGTAAACTTGGAATATACAATGTCAGTTCGTTCCGTTTTTTTTTTGAAATGTCAAATCTGCACTATCCGCTGTTTTATTACTATCGTAACTAATCTAAGTTTATTATCAACCCTTCGATCTTTTCATTAATTTTTCGAAAGTCTTTGAAATGAATCCAAATAATCGTTATTACTTTACATTACAGATATTCTCAATGGTGCCGTTTTTGACGAGGACCACGATGAAATGGTGGTAGTCAAAGATATTGAAATGTTTTCAATGTGCGAACATCACCTGGTTCCATTTTATGGTAAAGTTTCAATTGGATATTTGCCGTGTAACAAAATTCTCGGTCTTAGCAAGCTGGCAAGGTAAAGAAATATATTCACCAATTATAGTAAAATATTAATTATTTGTATCTTTTTACATACCTAACAGAATTGTGGAAATCTTTTCGAGGCGTTTACAAGTACAAGAGAGATTAACGAAACAGATTGCGGTTGCAGTAACTCAAGCCGTGCAGCCAGCTGGTGTGGCTGTTGTCGTTGAGGGAGTGTAAGTAAAATGATTTTTTTTCCTTAAGAACCCAAATGTTGGTCCAGATAATGGCTAGAATTCCCAAGAAGAAAGTTGAAAAGACAACAACCAGTAACGCTAATTAGCACAAGGATTTATATATATGGGCTGTCTGAATGAGTCCAATGTTGGGCGCCACTTTCTTTTATTATAGCAAGAACCAACATTTAGGAGCTAATGCGTGTTCGTAATGGTCTCTGCTTTCTGTTCACATATCTTGGATGTACTTTAAGATAATAAACCTTCTTGTCCTTACTTACAGACACATGTGTATGGTGATGCGAGGGGTACAAAAAATCAACAGCAAAACAGTTACCTCAACAATGTTGGGAGTGTTTCGTGATGACCCAAAGACACGCGAAGAATTTCTTAACCTAGTTAACAGTAAATAACTTCGAAGAATACATACCGGACAATAATTACATAGCATTAAATTTAAATACTTAAAATAGACAAATTTAACAAAAAAAAAAAAAAAAAAAAAACAGGGAAAGAAGAGTACCACAAATTGGAAACAAAATGTAACAGATACACCGAGAGAGTACTTATATATTTTTGAAAACAAAAAGAAATACCTTACACTATTATACAATATGCAATAAGTATGTGAAATGTGAGTTAAGTCAAATAATAATAATTGCAAAAAATAATATTTCCACTTCTTGCAAGATAAGTCCTACGAATAGCATAATTCTTGTTAATAATGTTAATAGTATTTTATCAGACCCTTAATCGCTTACAGGGTTTTTTTTTTGTATAATTTAAAATATTATGTTATAGAATATAATGTAAAAAAAAATGGTTACGGGTAAATTTTTATTTGAAAAAAATGCCTCTTGCAAACACAAGACCAAACGAATACTAAAAGGGATCAATAACGTTTAGGGAATTTACAAATGAAACGTTTTACTTACAAAATGTTTTCAATAAATCAGATTACTTTACATTAACATAAGATGTTATTATTATTGATATATACATTAAAGAATTTATCTAATATTAAAAGTATGCCATGCATTTTAATGATTTTTATAAATTTTTGTTGCCAATGTTGAAAATGTTTAATAAATACAAAATTTAAGGAATGTATTCCTTGCTAAATATCACTTGTTTGCTTTTTGAACGTGTTAAACACAGCCAGGTCAATGTGGCTGTAGCTCCTAGCTACAACTCATATAGTTCGTCTTTAATTATTTTTGAACGCTTCAAAGCCCATCAAGGTCAACGCAAAGAGAGTTTTAAGACAGATCTACTCTACTTACGACAGAGTAGGTGTATCTTCATGTCATTTTGAGAGGTTGATTTCCTAAAATCGTGTGAAAGAAAAAAATTCTGCATAATGTAAATGTCTGTTTTTCGAATTGCCAATACTTTTTTGTGTGTGACAGTTAACAGCTAATTTCGGCACACTTTAGCTTAGTACGCTGCTCGAGGTAAATTTGCGTTCCCATACAAAATTCTCTCCAAAATTTATCTGAGCTAAATTTAAGTGAACCCATTTAGCTAAGTGGTACGCTGCTCGAGCTAAATAATCAAACTTTTGTTTCAAAATGTACTTGATGTTTCTGTCAAAATTTAGCGTGCCCATTTAATGGGGTGGTACATTTTCTCAAGCTAAATTTTGACAGAATGTTGTGTTCTGTTGTTTTGTTGCGTTTTTGTATTGCTGAGAATGGGTGAAGTAAGCAAGGATGAGGTTTTTTTTAATAAATACTTCGACGAGGAATGTTGAATTTTTGAAGAAATTTATTTTGAAAGAACAGCTGTTTTCTGTGACACTTAACCGCAGCGTGCTCTATGTCAAAATTTATGTGGGATTTTAGCTAATGTTTGCAGAGAAAAGTTGGAGAACAGATAAAATTTAGTTTAGCTCGAGCAGCGTACTTAGCTTTTCGTAGGTAGTACACTCACGATAAACGCTACCAGTGTTATCTGTACCTCCCTGTTGCAAATCGATGGTCAATTGAAGAATTATAATGGGATTGTAGTAAAAGATAGACTATACTCTCCAAATGAATTAAATACAGCAGCCAGTCGTGCAGTGCAGTTTGTCCACAAAAAAAAACTAAACTATCGTTGTCGTAGAATATTAAAATATTAACAAATGAATTATTATTTTATTAAAAGTTGTTGCGTCTTTCATTACAATAGGGAACATTTTTATATATAATCGAATAATCAGAACTAGTTTCGAAAATTTAACAAACAAAAAAGTTATTAGAAATTGGTCAAAAAAATTGCATATGCATTTACAAACAGAAAATAGTGCACCGTTTTAAATTAAGAGTGGAATAAATAGGTTTAGCATTAAAATGTTCCAGGGCAGAATGAGTCATTCGTATGTACATAGTAGGTACAGGAAGAAAATGATGCTATAAACATTTCTCCAGCTCTTAAAACTCTCGAAGTATTGATTCAAAAGCATAAGTGCACGCACGCAAATAGCAGTTATAAATGGGAACTGGGCAGCTTTCGAAAGCATAAATTTGAACTAGCTTAGCCTGTGGTCGAAAATAGACCCAACCTCTTATAAGGATGTAGTACTAAAAAACGGAACAAAATTTTCTATAAGTAGGTACATATGGTGTTTTTTTTTTTTTATAAGCGAAAAATAGAAATTTTTATAGTCGAAAAATATTTGTTTCCATAGTAACATCATTAAAAATAACCGTCGACAACACCTTGCGCTCGCAGATATATGCCCAAAACACACGTGCAGAATTTTGCATGTAGTGGAAATAGAATCCACACATTTATATGGGCGAGAACACATGTAAATTCAGCATGCGTTGCAGTACTGCAAGTTGTCGCTATTTCTAAATCCACTGCAGAAGACAATGGCCGCATTCAAGAATCTAGTTATCTAAGTCGACTAGATTGGTCTGGATAGGATGTAACCTGAACGCAAAAACTAGATTGGTCGGGAACGTCACTTTTTCTACGTCATACACATACCCGAACTGTCAACTTAGTACTCAATCACGAATTTCTTGACTAGATTCGTCGGCTACCCCTCCATAAACGTCAAATGTCACAGGTGCCCACGTGACCGATTTAAACCAATCACAACCGAGATAAATCTAGTCAGACAGCTGTCAGACTTACTAAACTAGATACTTGAACGCCCTCAATGCCACCTGAACGGATATGGCATCATTGCGTTTGACGTTTATTTCACATATTTTGCGACTGAAACAAAAATGGAAGAAAAACTAATAGAATTTTCAACGAAAACATTCTTTCAGCTAATTGGCACGGGTATAAAAACTTCCTGTACGACTGGTAAACCGATAAAAGCAATACAAATTGGCGAATTTGATTGAATTTTTCAATTTTCATTTTCAAAGAATTGAATTACAAACAAAGACAAATCATCTGCTTAGTCGGCGAATGACAGTTGCTGATGCATGCATGTCAAACAATTTTCTGCACATGTGTTTTGCATGTAGAAATTCTATCGAAATGTGAAACTTCAAACCAGAAACAATACTGAGACCCCCAACTCACAATCCTCTTGCCGCTGGCCCCCTCAGTTTTTTTTTGTTTTTTTTTTTCAAATTCGCCAATTTTGTTTTCCTAACGGTGTTATGTCAATTTAGAATCCGTGTGACATGCAAAAACATACAACAAAAATGTAAAATCAATGCTGCCAACTGCTACCAACCATGGGGGAATGTAATAGAGTTCAGGAATACCACATTTTAAGATAACTGAATGATATTGGTTGGTTATTATATGTACATGTTTAAAAGACGATTAATACAATTTGTTTGGTTAATAATGCTATTTAAATGAGATGTTTTATATACTAGAAACATATATTAGGACAAATATTTTTGTGTATTTTCCGCTTTTGAATATCATTAACTTCGATTTTATGTGTGTATTTTTCTTAAATAACTGAAGAAAAATTGCTCAAAATGTTTTTCCTACAACCATTCTACAGTAATCATTTTTCATAAATATTTTCAGCAAAAGTGCACTTATTCCTAAAATAAAATACTATTCACACGTAACTAATAATTTCAAATTTAACGGACAAAATTCTATGAACGCTGGCAGCAACTTTGCCGACAGCGGAAGTGGGACATGCAAGCTGCTAATGTGTTGGTGAGTGAATTTACATGACATTTGTCAATACGAATTTCTATGTAACAATACTAACGAACTTAGCGTGCGTGAAATATAGCTTGTAGGCAAGTAACGGGAAATCGGCCGAAGATGGGGGTCTCAGTATTGTCTCTGCTTCAAACTATTCATCACAAACAAATCTTATATCACTGCATTGCAAACTTAAAAAGAAAGTAGTGATGTTAATTTCTGATATCGAATAATATTCTTAAAACGCAGTGCATCAACTTCTGTGTCTTGTTTATTATTTATTTATTATATTTGTTTTATAAGTATGGTCAAACAATGAATTTTGAATGATTTCCACATATCGGTCAGAAATTGAAATGTATGTGATAATTCAGATTTTTTCTAGTGAAAACGTAGTGTCAAGAAACAATTTGCAATCGCTCAGCTTTGCTGAACGGCGGCTTTTTGGTGAATCTAGCTTTGCTTTTCGGTTGTGGTGAAAATAGCATATCTGGAAACTGGAAGTTGGTGGAATGTCTCGAAATTCTTCATAATATAACGTTCTCTTTCCTATCCTCGTACCGGTTAAACTAACTTAATCTCTTTGTCACCTTCTATTCACTGGCTATGTAAAATGGCGCTATTGCCATCGAGCACGTAACCGGATTCTGCGCATTTCCAAATTTATTGGAAAACCTAGCGATACGGTATTCGGTCACGTTCTATGCGCTTCATTTTCGTATCAAGGAGGTTTACATATATTCATATATGGATATTATATTCTTTACTTGGGATTGCGATTTAAGTTTTACAACTATAAGCAATATTTTTGCTTTGTTCTCATTTGTTTAATCAGTTTTAGTACGTTAAGTATTAAGTGCATTACGATTTTAAAGGTGTTTTATAAAAATTGACTAAAACCAAGAAATAAAAAAAAAAACAAACTGGAAGAAAAGCAAATTACTCGTGTATGTGGTATACCAAACGATTGAGACTTTTTTTTATCAAATCGAAACGTAAAGAAATCTACCCATCTGGTTTTTAGAAATAAATATCCACAATGGATGTTTCTAAGCTAGAAAAGATGAAAGTAGCAGAGCTACGAAGTGAATTACAAGCGCGTGGCTTGGACATCAAAGGCGTAAAAGCGATTCTGATCGAACGGTTAAAAGCCGCCATTGATGCTAAAACGCCAGTCATAGGTAAGTGAAAATATTTGTGTTTTTTATCTCACTATAATACACAATTTTTTTATGCTTTTATTTTTATCTGTCCATTAGAATCTGATAAAGAATAAAATGGTTAAAGATTGATAAAGATTTACATAATTTAGTTAATAAAACGAGAAATTTAATGGAAAATGTGCTAATGACGTCATATTTATAAATTCTGTTCTTGAATGTAAACTGCATCTGGTTTTGAAAATGTTTTTTTCTGAATACTGAATGTACCCACGTACCTACATATCTGTTTGATAATACATAATTGGTTTATAAAATAATGTGTGCGCGTACGTTCAATTGAAGTGTTTGAAACCAAGAAATGCATTTTGGCGGGCTAGTTTTTCTGCAGGAGAAATAAATTTAAAAGTGGTAGGTAATGAAAAATTTAACTTTCGATATCTGGAATCTGAAGTGGAGTAGGTATAATTTAATAGATACACATTTTTTCGTTACAACTTTGGTTTTGGTAAATCTGCATAGATTTGTAAAAAACTTACTTAGTAGAGAATTACGTATTTTATATTTCTGCTTTGGGCAAATTGTTAAGCTAAGATTAGACTGTATGCCAATTATGCATATGAATGCCAACAGGCAAATGACCAGATTAGCTGTCAAATGACCAAAATGCCAGGGTTATCAAAACTGTATATTAGACTGTATGACCAAAATTACCAATATGGTCATATTTGCCTTGGTGGTCATTTAAGGCATTCGTTATTTTTTCATTTCATATTTGTTATTTTTCCAGAAAAAAAGAGAACGAAAATGAAAATAAATCACAGTCCCACAAACTCAAACACCGATGACAACAAATTAATTATTGTTCCATCAAAAATGCCAGCAATGCCACAACGAAATTTCAATAAAGTGCATATGGGCATACACTATATGCTATTTGGGCATTTTTATCTGTCAAAATCTGCGTGGTCACATGTGGCATTTAGGTCATTAGGGCATAAATGAGATATGCCCATTACATTGTATGACCATATTTTGACAGGAGAACTGTCAGAAATTGGCATTTTATGACCACTTGGCATACCGTCTAATCTTACCTTTAGTAGGTACCTATCCACGATTTTAGTAGTTCATCAAACTCTAGTTTTAAAACAGAATTACAAGTTTTTACTCAGAATTTGCAAATCCAATCCCCATCCCGCGCAGTACTTTCGATTTTTAACCGTTTGGTAAAAATTGATCTTTTACTTTTTGTATATTTTATTGGATGTTTGTATTGACAGCAAAACCAACAATATTGGTCTGGACTACATGATTTGTTCTGAACGCAAAATCTACGTCAGCCACAGATACGAAATGCCAACTTTGCACTCAGAATCAGAAGTAGGTAACGAAATTGAGAGCATTCGGAGTCAGATTTCTAGTTTAGTAAATCTGCCAGCATTTGCCTCTCTTTTGGTTGTTCTAGAATCTAGTTTCTAGATGATTAATTTACTAGTCAAGAAAATCCTGTCTAACTATGAGATTTCGAATTGCGTATAGGCGCCCTAGGTTAGGATTTCACAGAGGAGTAACAACGATTCTCGCTTGTTTGGGAGTTACCCTGACAATTTCTGTCGAATTTCAGTTTGTGAATGTTTTTGAGAGAACAACTCTTAACAACAAATCGTCGTAGACACAGTCACTTTGGTAGGAATGATAGCTATTTCGAACTACACCACTAATTCATCATCAGACCTTGAAGTGATTGTTTGAATAGTTTTGAATTCTGACAGTCAATTCTCCGTATACCTATACATTTTCAATTCCATTTGGAAAGACATTTCTGTTTTTCCCCTGTCAGGAAATGAACATTGCATTTGGATTTTTTCTCCAATTGACCAAGTGACTACCACTTGCGCCAACTGAGCGACGAGTACAAGCCCGAAAACTGGTGATTGGTGATTAGAAGGGAGGAGAAGACCAACCTCTGTGCGTTATTGTTGCTACGACGCTACGAGGTGTTTTTATGTCAATTGTCGTCCTCTCGCGTCTTCCTCATCTATTCCTCTCTTTTTCCCGCAAGCTGTGAGATTTCAACATAATCATAAGAGTAGAGAGGCTATTGTTGGGAAGAATTCGTTAGCTTACTGCCTTTTTTTTCGTTAATTACTGAGTGGGGAGTGGGGGGGGGGAGGGGGTAACTTTTCGTTTGTAATATAATGCAACCGCATTACGATTTGATCGCCCTTGTGAATGCACGTCATGGGACGGTAAATCTCAATCTACCTACTCTATGAAATAAAATCAAGATTCGGAAAAGTGTTTTAAAATCCGATAAAGATTGTGTTTTTTTTTTCAATCGAAACCCACGTTGAATAATTTTTGATTCCCGCAACCGCTCTAGATAGGTTGCTACTCCTTTTTCTGTTGACATCTCCAGGAAATAAGCAGTCATACGACTCTGATAATTTCAGAAAAGGACCAAAACCCGAGTCTGTCGTTTGGGCGTTTGTCAGCCATAAAAATGCAACCAAAACATAGTCGACTCTATAAAGCTAATGCCCTTTTCGCACCGCAGCGAAAACCGCGAAACCGTCGAAAACTCGAAATTGCATTTACATCGAAAAATAACTATACTATAGTTATCACTTATCACATTCACGTCGCATACTTCTCTTTCGTTTCACTTAATTTGGAGAAAACACCACGCAGTTTTTTTTTTTTCATATGAACATGCTTGTGCGATGTGCGCCACTAAACCACCCCAAAGCAGAACAACGATCAAGAACCGCGGCTGCTGATAATATTCGATTTGAGAAAATAAATTTATTTTGTTCGTGTTAGATTTTAGGTTGTAGCTCAGCTTCTAGAGGACATAGAAAGCTGATTGATGGCTTGAAATAACTATAAAAGTGTTGGCTCTCCTAAGTATTTTGTTTTGTTTGTATTGATTAAGGATTATTTGAGTAATGGCGAGTTAAATGTAGTAAAGTCAGAAAAAAAAAACACATTTTGGTCAAAAACACTCCAAAAATAGGCAATGAAAGGAATAGCCTATGTGTTGCACAAAATCTTAAGGAACATTTCAAAAAAAGGTTGATCGAAATCTGTGCAATAGTTTTCACGCCATTAGGTAACAAAAAAATTGCCTACAGTTTTATTATAAGTATAGATAGATTTTACCAGCCTTAAAGGCGACATAATACCTAACCACAATTTTTTGTTTGTGCGCATCTATGGCACAGTACCTTGCGAATGATATATGTTTTATTCTTCTCATATTAGGTATAATAAATATGTTCTTGAAAAGTGTACTTTGTGGCAGTGAAGGTGAAAATCTTGCAAAAAGTTCGTAATTCGCAAAAGTGTTCTGAATCTGAAAAAATGGGCTTTCTTTGGAACACAGAAATTGACATCAGCTGACTTGTTTCCCATGGAAAACTTGTTTCAAATATCGATGCTGTTCTTTACTTTTTAAAATTATACACAAGAAAGAACCGATTTGCTTGTTCAAAAACATAAATGTCTGTACTTCTAATCGCTATATAGTATTGCGACCCGCTACATATACCTGTTTAACTTCTCGCAGGCAATTCTTCATTATGCTGTCAAGCTCTGGAACAATCTGCCATTTATGTGAGGTCAAAAATCGAACACGAAACATTTCATTCAATCTGCTTTAAACACTTTTCCAATTTGAACTGATTTAGCTTTGTTCTCTTTCGTTTTATTGTCTCTCTTTGCGCTTTTTTATAACATTTAACTTAAAAATCTTGTTTTCGTTTATATAATGTTTTTGTTTCAATTATTTGTAGTTTACTTTGTTCATTCTTGCACATTTTGTAATATCACACGTTATTCTCATTTCCTGTACTTTTATGAGTTAAACTCAATGTATGGCGTTTCAATATAAATATGTAAATACTAAATAAAATAAATACTACTAAAGCGACGTTATGTTGACGATGACAGATTTTATGGTTACATCTTTTTGATATCGGGAGTTATTACAGTATTGTCTCTGGTTATTACCGTTTAAATAAAAACAACGACCTAAAATTCTTTGTAACATGAAGCACAATCAACTGTGCATGTTTAACTTTTGTTTAAATATAACGGAAAATAATTTTCTACTGTTTTCTAATGCTCGTGATCTCGTCACATAAATCCACCAATACGTCAATGGCTGGTGACAGTGCGAAAAGCTTAAAGTGACAGGTTTAGAAAAGACTCAGCAGCGCAAGACTCCGTTGGCGCTGCTGATGTTAGATGGTTTATTATTATTGTCAAATGTAAAATTTGCGTTGGCGCTGTTGGTGGTAAAAGGAAATGTGAACCGACTCCTAATACCAGGGGGCGCAAGAGCTAATAAGTTAATTTAACGGGACAGGTCTTAACGACTGAATTTCACAAAATACAGGCAAATGCAGATTCAAAAGGGAAATATAGAATCTGTTAACTGACAGTCCTTTTTATGAACGTTTGAGAAGTGATGCAACAGCTGTCAATTGTACCGACAGAAATAATCTCGTTTAATCTTGTCAAGTTCGTGCAACTGGCTTTTGAAAGTCACAGAAAACGTGCTTTGCAGTATAACCTTTTGTCTGAGTTTTTTGCAGAAAGTGTGTCTGCTGTTCGCAACAGCTTTTACATGGTGTTCGTCTCATTAAGATCCACCCTGACGACAATCGGCCCTAGCGAGGTATCCGCCGGAACTGAAAATTGTCCGATTTTATACGATTTGGAAGATTTTTGCTGCGTGGTATTCTTCGGAATAACTGTTCGGAGAATTGTTCCGACATTTTGTAACTTATATCGGCGAAATTACGCTGAAGTGCGATGAAGTGAATTTTTTTGTTAAATTTTGGACAGCTACCTAGGTTCCTCCGACAGAAATTGGTTGCGGAATTTGTTTACGATTTAGAGTGCGGTGCGGTGCGCCATCCCAATTGTTTATTTCTCTTCTGAAGTCGGACACCTCGAATGCAATTTGAGCCTCCAAAGGAGGAGTATGCGTTGCGGAGAATTTTCCGTTCCGACGGATACCTCGCTAGGGCCGAATATCACTGTACCTTTTTTACATACACATGTAGATAATTGCAAATAATACGAGTATGCACCACAATTTGCTACCAGGGGCCCAATTCCGCAAGAGTGAGTTTTTCGCCAGTGCACACGCTTAACAGAACTCACACTCACTACCCATGTACACCAATCGCAGTTCACGCGATTCCGCAACGTGCTGTGACTTTGAATGTGCTGAGTGAATCATTTTTTGTCAGCCGACAGAGCTGAATTCAGTTTGACAGAATTTCTTTAAAAAAAAAAATAGGGAAAATGACCGAGATTGAAAGGACACAACTTATTTTGTGTCTTATCGTTTATATTTTTGCAGGAAATGAAATGAAATGAAATGAGCCCCATCTGTTTCAAATCTAAAATAAAATAAAATAAAATGTATTTGCATAAGTATACGAAAACATAATATTAGATAAATAAACAGACGTGTTATGAGCGAAATCTATGTTTTGCTCCATAATAATACTCTGTTTATTCATCACTCGCTTTTTTCATTGGCTTCGGTTCGCAATTTTTGCTTCAATTCTTCAACTCCCAGTCGAAAACAAAGTGAATACATTTTTCAAATTGTGTGCACGAAAACTGTCAAAAAAGCCTACTTACACTCTTGCGGAATCGGAACAAGCCAGTGTATACATTTTTTCGTGTACACAAAAAAACTCACTCTTGCGGAATTTGGCCCCAGAACAAACAACATATTTTTTTTTGTTACAAAATGAAGTCTGAAAATGAAATATCAACACAAAATGGGGACGTTCGGATTCATAGTTTATGTAAAACGTCAACTAGATTGGTCGTGACTAGGAATCCGAACGCGTTGACTGAGCAAGTTGAATTGTTTTTGTATTCTCGCGGTCAGCGTTGGCTTTGTTTGATTTGCCCTTTTTTATTCGGAAAAGACCCCTCATAATTTTTTCAAAAATTGATATTTTCAAATAAGTACATTTAAAATGTAACATGGTTGCCTATCACAACTATATTACACTATTATGCGAACTAATGGTTGTTGTTACTATATTGTAAATAAAGTGGCAACACGGTTACGATACATGACATCTGTATCCTTCTTCTTACGTAGATATATATCTACCTTTGTTTATTGAAGTATCTCTTTCTTTTTCTTTACCTTTTTCATTATTATTAATTAATTCTCTTCTTAAAATAAAGATGATGGCTGGAAGACGCTCCAAGCAGCGTTGTTATGTGATCGTATTTATCGTAAATGTTACGATTTTCGAAGGTTAATACGACGCTCCGATTTTTGCTCTTTTTGCGCAATTTTCTACGATTTTGCAAATATTTTGCCCGATTTTTTCCGATATTTTACAAACATAAATACGATGGGGACTGAATAAATAAAATAGAATTTCAGAAACCGAAAATCCACGAATTTAATATGACATTCAATATGACATTACCCTTGCAACATATCCCTTTGGATTAATCCTCCGAATCGATACAATTTTGCTTTCTTCATAGTACTCTTGACAGTGGCTTTTGACAGATCGCTCTACTCTGCTGTTTGTTGCCTTCAAAAGATTACTGAAATTAATGAATATATGGACGAGGAGCATTTAGAGCTAGGGTATTCCATTGAAATAAATGAGAAGTCCTCGGAATTCAATAAGAAAAAAAAAGAAGAACCTAAAAATAAAACGATTTTTATCGTGGAAGAGAAAAAAAGATGGCGATGCTGGTGGACCAACATCCATCGATATGGAGCCTTACAGATATACACAGTAGAAACATTTTTTTTTTTGTTTTATTGCAGCTACTGCAATAACATGCGCAGCTCCAAAAACAATAAAGTCTTCTTCATGTGTGTCCGTACCTGTTAATTAATAAAATTTAAATTTTTGCTCAATTGAATTGAATTGTTGAAGAAAGCTGTTTTCAAATAACAGCTTTATTTTGAGACATTTATCCACATCGCTCTCTATGTCAAAATTTAGCTATGACTTTAGCTGATGTTTGGAGAGAAAATTCGTAGACCAGATAAAATATAGTTTAGCTCGTGCAGCGTACTAAGCATTATATATTAACATTTTAACTTGTATTATGTAAAATTTAAAACCATTCTTAACCTTTTACCATAAGAGATGCGCATGCCATTTTTAAATGGTGATAGAATTACAATGTAGTTTAGCGTCATTTGACTGCTGTGTTATTCTATTGGGCACTCTCAGAGTACTTTTTTTGCTCGAGGTCTTTTTATATTTTATATTGGTACGAATAAAGCAATATTTTTCCGATTTGTGTCTATTACTATCGAAAGGGCTCATCTCCACTTTTTATAAAAAAAAAAGTAAGAAATGTCATTCGATTCTCCATACAAACGTCTGTAGAAAAATTTGTGTCTGAAATAACAAAAGGGGTTATTTCACACTGATTTAGCTAACCGAAAACAGGTATTACTTTCAAACCGGTAACATTTCCATGAGGACGTATGAATCAAACAGTAACATTTCCCATAAATAAACTATTCGCACAAAAAGGTCACATATCCTTCGAAAAATTTGTTTGTTCGAATCAAAATGGCTCATTTCCGTTATTGACCATAACTGTGATTTTGGTGAAAATATTGAAAATAATTGCGACGAGCTGTGTGAGTTGCAGGAAGCGGACACTGATTTTCAAGTGTAAAAAATCTGAAATTACTTTTAATGAAAATGCAAAGTGAAGTTTCTAATTTGTTGACTGATTTTTTTGCTATTTACAGTAGTGTCCGCTTATAACGAACTCGAAGGGACCGACCAAATTGGTTCGTTATAACCGAAGTTCGTTATAAGTGATACGCTAAAAAAATCATCAAGTTTTGTTTTGAAAATCAAAAAAAGAAAAGAAATGTGTTCAAAACACATAAAAAATAAGTACATACATATTTCAGTATAAAAGCATTATATTTTTGTTAATTTTTTTATTTTAAAACAAAAAACCCGACTGACTGTAAAAAAGATCTCTCTGACATTTGTGTGACAATTGTTTTTTTTTTTTTTTTTAATTTATATTTTTATAATATTATTTGTTTAGCCTATGACACTCCGGGGAAGAATACGAATCTAGTGACACCTCACTCTTTAAAATCGGTCAAGCCGTTTAGGCTACAGGAGGTCACGTAGGAACGTACATAGGATACGCGCGAAACACATAACCCTCTCTGTGTACAGTCGGGTAAAATGTCATGAATTTTAGATTGTTTTGTTTGAGAAGATTTCAATTCGCTTAAAAACAATTCGACGTCTGCAAGTCCATATATCTTTTTGTTTTACGCCTTATTCTAAACGCTTTATTAAGTCGTATTTGTCTTTTAATGTGAAACATTTTCTTTTATTTGTTTCTAAATCTCCCATTTTACTTAAATGATTTTTAAGCGCGTCACTTCACTCAACCTTTCGTTTGTAAACATAAGGTTACTCGGAGAAGTACCGAACAAATTATATTGAAGGACAAAATGGTGACGTTGGTTCGTACGCAGCTATACAGTTCTCGGGGAAGTCCCGAAAAGTTGGGAAAATCTGGATGACAAATGTAAAGCGACAGATTTTTGGTTCGTTATAACCGGACATTTTCTTAATTTCACGCGCAGAATGGGTTCGTTATATGCGAAAGTTCGCTTTAGTCGGGTTCGCTATATGCGAAATTAAAATTCATAATTCTTATGGGGCATTGATTGGGACTTCATGAAATGGTTCGTTATAACCGAAAGTTCGCTTTAACCGGGTTCGCTTTAAACGGTTACTACTGTATTTGTTTTGTTTTTTAATTTTATTTCATAATAACTGAAATTTTAATGAATTTAATTTAGTTTGTGTTTTAAAGTTTTTAATAAAATGTTATAAAACTATATACACACAGGCTTGTAATAATTTTTCAAAAAGGTACTTTTCCCAAAGTTTTGTTTTAAAACGTCACATTTCCAAGTGTACCATTCAAAAGGGAACATTTCCAAAGTTTTAGTTGCTACAAATAATTAGATAAGTTTAATATATATATTTTTGTTTCAAAAATGGATCTGCTAAAGCCTTATACTTTGACTCGTGGAACGGCTTAGACGTAATACGTTTTCCGCGTTTTTCTCAGTTCCACTTAACATGCCAATGCGCCCTTTTGATACTAATAGACACATTTCAGAGCACTTTTGCGAATATCAGAGTTGCTTAAGTTTTATCAATACACGTGAGTTTGAGTTTGACAACTAGTGGAGTTTGTCTACGTTATACTGAACTTTTTTAGCAGTAAATGTTTAGACATCAAAGTGAGCCCAAATTTCAATTTTTTTAATATAAAACTTAACGAGGGAATGAAAAACACTCAGAAAGTCATCGAAGGCTATACAAATACATATCCATATTCCAATCGCATGAATATCAACAAAAAAAGAGCAAGTGACGTTTTTATGTTCGACTAGCCACACGAATTCTGAAATCTGAATGCGAATCTTAAGAAGCCGAACCAATACCACATAAAGGAGCCATATTTCAATAGATTTCGGGTTTATCCCAATTGCTTGTTTAAAAGTGCAAACCTCTGAGGGTATTAATATAATTCGTATGAAAGTAAGCAATTCTTAAGCTAAATTTGCTTGAAACTCAGAAATAGTTACAGTACAACTGTGTCCTAGATAAATTTCAAACTGTCCGATATCTCACTATTCAAATTAAATACAATATGACCTCTACGCTCTTATGCCCAAAACACATGTGCAGAATTTCTGGACGCAGTGAA
Source organism: Cheilosia urbana (assembly GCA_946477585.1). Taxonomy (NCBI): domain Eukaryota; kingdom Metazoa; phylum Arthropoda; class Insecta; order Diptera; family Syrphidae; genus Cheilosia; species Cheilosia urbana. Next base: position 144,169,539 of record OX297854.1, read on the forward strand.
GCATGCAGTTCTGCAAGCAAAACACATGTGCAGAAAATTGTTTGACTTTCTTGCATCAGCTACTGTCATTCGCCGACTAAGCAGCTGATTTGTTTTTGTTTGTAATTAAATTCGTTGAAAATGAAAATTGAGAAATTCAATAAAATTCGCTTAATTGTATTGCTTTTATCGGCTTACCAGTCGTACAAAAAGTTGTTATACCTTAGCCGATTAGCTGAAATAATGTTTTCGTTGAAAATTCTATTTTCCATTTTTGTGTGAGCCGCAAAATATTTGAATAAACGGCAAACGCAATGATGCCAAATACGTTCAAATTTAGTTTTTAATTTTTCTGTGTTTGGTGGCATTGTCGTTTGCAGTGGATTTAGAAATAGCGACAACTTGCAGTTCTGCAACGCATGCAGAATTTACATGTGTTCACTCCCATTTAAACCTGTGGGTTCTATTTCCACTGCATGCAAAATTCTGCACGTGTGTTTTGGGCATTAAACGCATTTTTTGTACTCGTACAATTGGAAAATACGACAGATACGATTTTGAACCGAGAAAATATACGATTCTCAAACAATATCCATAACAACACTGGCTCCAAGTAAAATATATCTTTCATTGTTTTATTACAAAGTTCAACTTATTATTCATAATATTCAACAACAGGTTATGGGACCAGACCCTAACTGCGGAATAAAGTTGAAGTCAAATTAAAGAATATCAAAAATCAAAAAATAAATATGTCGGGGCACGTTGTACAAATTGAAAAATTGCATAAAGACAATTTCGACACTTGGAAGCTCCAAATGTGTGCTATCCTAGTGAAAAATGATCATTGGAACTACGTAAATGGTTTAAATCGAAAACCTGACCCTGTGACTCAAGAAAATGGCGTAGTGAGTAACTTAACAGCCATCAATGCCTGGGTAGTTGCTGATCAAAAAGCAAGGGCAGATATAATTTTATCCATGTCACCATCCGAATTGTGCCACATTAAGCATTGCTGCACAGCAAACGATGTTTGGATGAAACTCGATGAAGTTTACCACTCCAAAGGACCGGCACGTAAAGCCACTTTGCTGAAGCAATTGCTGTTCACCAAAATGAGAGACGGTGAAAGTATGATGGACCATCTTAATAATTTTTTCGGCACAATCGACAAACTTGCTGAAATGGAAATAGGCATAGCTGAAGATCTTCTCACCATACTATTGTTGTACAGTATTCCAGATAGCTATGAGAATTTTCGATGCGCAATAGAAGCAAGAGATGATTTACCAACGCCTGAGGCATTAAAAATAAAACTCCTTGAAGAAAGCAGTGCCAGAAAAGAAAAAATAACTCAAGCAAGGCAACAACAACAGGATGGAGATGCATTTTATGCTAAATCATCTGTAAAACAAAATCGGTACTTCCAGGGCAAAAAGGAATCGTCAACATATTCAGGTAAAGTAGCTAGCAATGCAAACAATTACAACAAAAAGTCATACAAATGCAATTATTGCAAAAAGACTGGACACAAAGCGGCAGATTGTTGGAGCAAAAATGGCAAATTTAAGTCAGCCAAGCAGAGTGCATCAAACGTCGATGAGGACGCATTTGTAGCTGTTGCATATAAAACCAATCCAACATTTCAATCATCACTTCATCAAAATTTCGACGACAACTTATCTGAAAAAATATCTTTCGGTATCGCTATGCAGGCTAGTTCAAATTCGATAACTGACTGGTGCATAGACAGTGGAGCGACGTCGCACATGTGCCAGGATAGGTCTAAATTCATAGATTTAACAAGAATTGAAAATCAAAGTGTTAGGCTTGCGGTTGACAAAACTACAGATATACTAGGAAAAGGAGCTGTCCGTCTTAATGTTCAATTCGGAAATAATTCAAAATCAATACGACTGAACAACGTTTTATATGTGCCGGAGTTAAAGACAAACCTTTTATCCATCTCTAAGGCAGTTTCGAATGGGTACAAAATTCAGTTTGATGAAAACGGAGCGCTATTCAAAAACAACAAGAATGAAACCATTTTAACGGCAGCAAGGAAAGGTGATCTCTACTTCATCGAATCAAGTTTAGAGTCAACATCAGCTGTCAGCGACAAACTGAACAATCTTGATGAATGGCATCAGCGTTATGGACATCTAAACGAAAGCGATCTTAAGAGGATTATCACTAATAAAATGGTCAAAGGAATACCGCATTTAATTGACAACCAGTTATCGACATGTGAAATTTGCATCCGAGGTAAGCAGAGTGCTCAACCATTTCCCAAGGAATCCCAGACAAGAAGTACTAAATTAATTCAGCTAGTTCATTCTGACGTGTGTGGACCAATGAGGACAAAAACAATTGGTGGTGCTTCGTTCTTCGCAACATTCATAGACGACAAATCAAGATTCGTTGATGTAAGTTTCCTGAAGGCAAAAAGTGATGTTAAGGAAGCATTTATAAACTATAAGAACTTGATTGAAAACCAGACGGATCTTAAAATAAAAACTTTACGGACAGATAATGGTTTGGAGTATTGCGGACGGGACTTTACAAATTTTATACTACAAGCAGGAATAAGGAGGGAACATACCGTAGCTCATACACCTCAGCAAAATGGGACCGCGGAAAGGATGAACAGGACCCTGGTAGAAATGGCTCGATGCATGATGCTGCAATCAGAACTTCCACCTAGCTTCTGGGGCGAAGCTATATCAACTGCTGCATATTTGAGAAACCGTTGTCCAACAAAGAAACTCAACAATAAGACGCCGTTCGAAGTGAGATTTGGGTACAAACCGGATGTTTCGCATTTAAAAACATTTGGTTGCAAAGCATTCGTTCTTGATAAGATTCCAGGAAAAGGAAAATTCGATTCAAGGTCCAAAGAGTGTATATTTACCGGATATTCAAATACATCAAAAGCCTATCGTCTATGGGATCCAGCTGCTAGAAGAATAATCGTAAGCAGAGACGTCAAATTCATTGAAGGATCAAAATGTATTGAAGCTGTAAAGGATCCAAAAGAATTTATGGACTTAGAAATTTCACTTCGACAGCCGTCAGTAGATACTAACAACGAAATTTTAAAACAAGAAGAACAAAGTGACGTCGATTATCGTGACAGAAAAAACGATGAACCAACGATTTTTCAACAAAATGCCGTCAACAATCCAATTGCTGAAATAAATGAAACAACTCCGCTTAAGAGGGGCCTGGAAGGCCTAAAGTTGAAAGAACTGGTAAAAGCGGAAGACCACGTAAGTTGTTCAATATGATAATAGCTAAATACAAACAAGAAGCTGAGCTAGCGGAAGAAGCAAATCAAGGAGACGTCGTGATCAACCCAACAGTAAAAGAAGCAATGGAAGGACCAAATGCCAGCGAGTGGAGAGCTGCAATGGAATTAGAATTCAACGCACTTTGCGACATAAAGGCATGGGAACTTGTTGAACGTCCAAAGACCAAGAAAGTTATCGGTTGCAGATGGGTTTTAAGAACAAAGTTTAATGCTGATGGAAGTGTTGAAAGAAGGAAAGCTCGACTAGTTGCAAAAGGATGCTCACAGCAACCTGGTATCGACTTCCAGGAGACATTTGCGCCAGTAGCTAGACAAAGCTCCATTCGAATTCTTATGGCGCTTGCAGCAGAATTTAATCTACAGTTGTTCCAATTAGATGTCGAGATGGCATATATAAATGGAGATTTGGAAGAAGACTTATTTATGGAACAGGCTGAAGGTTTCATAAAGGCTGGAGAAGAACATCTAGTTTGTTCCCTAAAGAAGGCTATATATGGACTGAAGCAGTCAGGAAGACGATGGTATATGAAACTGGATCGGGAACTTTTGGAACTTGGACTTAAACCGTTGAACACTGAGAAGTGCATATACTTAATGGAAAAAGAAGATACCTACATGGTCGTCGTTATCTATGTAGATGATCTTATAATTGGAACTAACAACTTGGATGCGTATCAAACATTGAAGCAGCACCTATCAAAGAAATTCAAAATGAAAGATCTTGGTAAGTTACATTATTGCCTTGGAATTGATTTTAAACAAGATTTGTCCCAAAATATTGTGTCAATGAACCAAACAAAATACATCCAGAACATATTACTCGACTATGGTATGGAAGATTCAAAAGTAATGGGTACTCCGTTAGATGGCAATGCAAAATTAAACAAGCAGATGGGACCAAAAACTGAAAAAGAGAAACTTGAAATGACGAATACGCCGTATACATCACTGATTGGTTCACTGATGTACCTCGCTGTTTCAACACGACCAGACATTGCTCATACAGTCAGTGTTTTGAGTCAATACAATGCTGATCCGGGACAGGAGCACTGGAAAGCTGCTAAACGAGTACTAAGATACTTGCGTGGGACTCAAAACCTCGGGCTGGTTTTCCAGAAATCCGATAGACCACAATTAATTGGATTTGTCGACTCAGACTGGGGTGGAAACATAGACGATCGAAAATCGTATACCGGATTCGTTTTCAAACTTGCAAACGCGGCTGTGACATGGGAATCAAGAAAGCAGCAGTCAGTAGCCTTATCAAGTACTGAAGCAGAGTACATGGCCCTGACTGAAGCTGCCAAAGAAACAACTTATCTTCGAAATTTGCTTAAAGAACTTGGTTTCTTAAACGAAGATGCTGAGCCAACAACCGTTTATTGTGATAACCAGGGAGCACAAAAGCTGATGAAAAACCCAACATTTCACTCAAGAACAAAACATGTCGACATTCGGCATCACTACATCAGGGAAGTTTTCCAAAGAGGCGATATAAACGTCGAATACATACCGACCACCGAGATGACGTCCTGACCAAGAGCTTATTTGGACCTTCCCATCGTAAATGTGTTGAAGGATTTGGCGTTCTAAATATAGAAGCATAACCCGCGTTGAGAGGGGGTGTTGTTACTATATTGTAAATAAAGTGGCAACACGGTTACGATACATGACATCTGTATCCTTCTTCTTACGTAGATATATATCTACCTTTGTTTATTGAAGTATCTCTTTCTTTTTCTTTACCTTTTTCATTATTATTAATTAATTCTCTTCTTAAAATAAAGATGGTGGCTGGAAGACGCTCCAAGTAAAATATATCTTTCATTGTTTTATTACAAAGTTCAACTTATTATTCATAATATTCAACAACAATGGTTGTTAAATATCGTGCGAAAATTCGAAATTTGCAGAGTACGTTTAGAAATGGCACCCTTTTCTCTCACTGGCCCTTTTTTCGACACCTCAGAATTCTGCCACGGCCACTCTGTTTATTTTAAATCTGACTCTTCGAAATGTCAACTGAGTATGCAGGCAGGATTTTCCTGACTAGATTTGTCGGCTTCCCCTCCATAAACGTCAACTGCAAAAACTAATCACGTGACCACTCTGGGCCAATCAAAACTGAATGACATCTAGTCGGACAGCTTGTCAACTTACTAAACTATGAATCCGAACGTCCCCAATATTAGTGGACTGTACTGTCATCAAAAAACAAGTTAGGTAGGTACCTACTACTGTTCCGTATGCGCATGTAAACGCCGTCGCTTTGGCTGAATGGGAATAGCCAATCAGATCGCTCGTTCTATCGGACAATAGTGACAGTGGCAGACAAATGACAAAGCGTCGTTTAGTAAAACTGCCGAGGCCATTTGATTTTGATTCATAGGTACTTTGGGCCTACACGGTCATTCGGTAGACTTAATCGAAAACGATTTTAAAACCGGTTGAAAACATTTTTCTAGTGGTAATAAATAATTGTAGGTTATTTAACCTATCTTAACTGGAAAAAAAATGCCAAAGGCCGTTTCTGGTATGTACTCTCTCCCTCAGTTGTGTAATCTTGAGCTGCAACATTTAAATTGAATTTTATGCATTTTCCATTTCATGATGAACGTTAAGGGCGGTTCTTTGATTGTTCTCCATTTTAAACAAAATTGTTTTAATCTGTATTATTAAAAAAACATTCTCTTTATATAGTATTTAACCTAAATTTGTTTAATTTTATATTTATAGAAGGTGAAACGACTGAAATTGCCGAAGTCTATACACCCAGCAGACGAGGGAGGCGAACACGCTCTATGACGCGTTCGCCATCACCGTCGCCAGTGAAAAAATCATCTGAATCACCACTTGAACCGCTGATTGAAGAGAAACCAGAACCAGAAGCACATGCTGTAGATGCTGTTGCTTCGGAAAAAATGGACGAAGAAGAAGAAGTTGATGCTGTGTCATCTGCTGCAGGTAATGAGAACGAGGAAGAAGATTCACAAACAAATAATCAACCAGAAGTTGAAGAACGTATCGACGACGCAGAAGAAGAACAAACAAACAAAGAGTCTGAAACGCCAGCAGAGAATGGTGCTGCTCTGGAAAAATCAAGTGAGAAGATGGAAGTCGATGAGACTCCAACAGAGTTAAAAGACGATCCTGTCAAAGAGGAGGAAAAAATCGTTGACAAGAAGGACAGACGTCTCAGCCGTAAACGTTCTCATTCCAAGTCTAGATCACGCTCAAAATCGAGATCCAAATCGCGGACGAGAGATCGCAGTCGTAGCAGATCACGTTCCAAGAACTCGCGTTCACGTTCTCCCAAAGGCAAGCGGAGTTCAAGCCCGACAAAAAATGTTGACGAGTCTACAAACGAAGAAGACGAACCACTTATTGAAGATAAACAGTTTGGTTTGAGTTGGTGTAAGTATTTCTACACTCATCGCTGGGATTTATGTTTAATGGTTGTATTCTCTTCCTTTCAGTGGATTCCGATTTGCATTTATCAATCGATCCAGTTACTTTCACTTCAGCGAAGCCAATGTCGCATGATATATATTCGTTAGTGTGGTCCGGTGCCCGTACTAACTACGGACTGCGTGAAGGAAAAGTCTGCTATGAGGTGCGATTGGCTGAAGAAACCAATGTGAATGAGTTCAGAGATGAACCCTTCATCAGGGGACTAAGGTGCGGATTCTCTTCGTGCAAGACGGGTCTGTTGTTGGGCGAAGAAGACATCTCGTACGCATACTGCGAGACTGGAAAGAAAGCTCTCAACGGTGAATTTGTCGACTATGGCAAACCATTTAAGCTGGACGACGTTATTGGCTGTTACTTGGATCTGGACAGCACCCCATGCACGATACTGTTTACTTTAAATGGCGAGGAGCTGGGAACAGCCTTTGAATTTGACAAGTCTGTTCTTGGAGAAGAAGACGCCCTGTTCCCGCACGTGCTTACCAAGGGTTACGAGTTTATAGTGAACTTCGCTGACAGTGAGAACTTGCTTGGCAATGCCGAACGTCCAAAGCGAATGAGGAAGAAGGAGAAGCCTCGCAAGGACAGTGTGAAGGCAGAACCTGAGAGGAGCAAGAAGGACAGCACTTGCGAAGATAGCTGGGAAGTTGTCGACGAAGCCAAGATGGACGACAACGAGAATGACGAGCCCGAGGTGAAACCGGATGCTACAGAAGAAGCTGAAGAAGTGACGGCAAACAAAGAAGACGCGGAAAAAGAAGATGACAAGGCAGAAGAAAAAGCAGCCGAACCAGATGCCGAAGCTAAGGAGGAAGAGCAAGTAAAGGAAACTGAAAAAACTGCGGATGTGGCTGAAGAAAAAAATGATGACAATGAAGAGGAAGACAAAGAAAAGGAAAGCAAGGAAAAGGAAGACGACAAAGAAAAGGAAAGCAAGGAAAAGGAAGACAAAGAAGAAGAGAAACCATCCGAAGAGACCACAGAAGAGAATGGACAAAAGCCAGAGGCCGAAAAGAAAAGTCCATCGTCAGCAAAGAAGAACAGGGAATCGCGCGACTCTAATCCCGAGTACATTATGGAAGAAGTCGAACCGGAAGTTCGAGAACCAGTCGTTCTCCTGCCCGATTACGAACTGATTGCCCTCACGCCGGAAGATAAATTCATTAACGGCCCCCAGCGCCCAGAAAGCCGCAAAGAGTGCGAAGTCTACATCTTGGTCGGCCTCCCAGGCTCCGGAAAGACCCACTGGGCTCTAAACCATGTCAAGGAGAACCCGGACAAGCGTTATCACACCATCGGAGTTGACAATCTCATCGCCAAAATGACGGTAATCCCACTTTTCTTTTACTTTTATTGCTTTTGTTTTATTTTGTGTAGGTACGAATGCAAACCACAAATGGGATAATCATCGTTAAGATGCAAAACCACCGACCGCTCAAAACGACATCAAACCTCAAAGAAACACAAAAATAGAAATGCCAAAGTGAGATGTACCTGCATTCTAAGGTTCCAATTTCCAACTGTAAAGTATATCTTAATATATATTAGAGAGAAGGACATGCCAAACCCAAGCCTTAGTTTATCAAACAAGCCAAATAAATATTGCCCTCTTTTTTTCAGTTTCAATTACTGCATTGTATTAGTGATGCATTTTACATGTGTGTTTCATCCCTTTTTTTAGATTGATGGCAAACCGCGAAAGCCCCTGCACAAAGGCAATTGGGATAAAGTGTACGAACTATGCATAAATAGTTTATCTTCGCTGGAAGAAATAGCAACGAAAAGGCGTCGCAACTACATTCTTGACCAGGTATGGAATAAATCAATCCAAGGGAACATACTTGTATACAAATTAGAAATGGTTCATTTCAATAATATAAACACATTAGAACGTAAACGGGAGAAGTACTTTTGTTTTTTTCTGTATAACAAAAATAACTTGAAAGTGGCAAAAAGAAAGGGGAGAATTCAGGCAGCAGTTCTTCTCAGTTGGGACAAGACACAGTACAAATTGGTCGATAATGGGACCCCAAACAAACGCGAATGCTTCCAGACAGACTACTACTTGAATTTTTAATTAAATAATCTGTAATTTTTATTAAGAATTTTCTTTAAACAGTGCAGAAGTAAAAAGTTAGCGGGTACGTAGTACGTCACCAGCAAATGTGCGTTCCGTTCGCGACTTTCAATATTTCTGGTGCATCAGCAGCTAGAACTTTTTGACTGTGCTTAGAGGAAAGTAGGCGTTGCAGAGAAGTGTTCAAGTTGTAATGCATTTTTTCAGCTTTAGAACTTTGAATGTGTCGCCAGCAAACAAATCTCCGTTGTAATATTCAAAATATTTGATAAAACGGACGAAACTTCGCCTCGTTCGTGCTTTTCCATCGAAGGCTTTGATTACTCAAGACGTCATATAAATGTAGACATGTTTCTCGAATATCGACGTATTCAAAAGATTTCGACGCAGAGTTCTGTACTTCATTTCTTTGGTGACGCTCGTGTCCGGAATGGGCCTGGGCCTTACCGCATACGGCTTTTCAGTTACAGCGTACTTCGGCCAGACCGATGGTGTCGATCTGCATTTCCTACCGATCCTAGTCATCTTAGACGACTGATTGATGAATGACTGAAGCGTTCTTTTCTGACCAGTTTAATATTACTGTACAGCTCGTTGAATTCGCTGTCAAATCTATAAAGCCCGCAAACGATACCGAAAATCAGTCGAAGAATTTTGTGTTACAAACGACCATCTTCAGCTCGCTTTGCTACGAGTAACATCCAAGCTTCTGCGACAAAGAGCAAGATTTATAAGAGTCATAGAAGGTCGCCATGACTACATTCTTGACAAGAATTCGCCTTTTATGCCAAGGATACAGCAATTGAACAGCCCAATCCTCTGCTTGTTTTCTGAATTGAATTGATTTATCTCCTTTCTGTTTGCCAGGTCGATAAAGTTTTTGTTATACAATCATTGCCCAGATAGACAGACATGTGAATATAAATAAATTACATCCAGCTACAACAAACAACCAAACTTCGTCATTTTAAAAGGAATTAAAATGCTTTTGACAAAGAAAAATTGAATTCTTATTTTTAGGGCAAGTTTTCATTTATTTTTGTAATGGTATGGCTGCTAATTGACATGTTTTTAAAGAGTTTAAACTGTGTGACAAATGACAATCCATAGGCACACCACATATTGTAACATTTTTTTGTGTGTCTGTCCATAATAAATATTTCATCCATAAAGTCTGGCAGTAAAAGAGAATATTCAATTGGTGGGATGAGGGCGACTGTTTCACCAGCAAGTAAATGGAAAACGGAATCAAACTACAGAAGGAAGACTATTTTTACGAATCTGTTATGAAGTATGAATTCAATCGAATGGGGACAGCCAAACACAAGTGACTTTGGAAAGACGAACGTTAAATAAAGCGAGTGAGTAATGAGAATGAGAGAAAATAGCGCATAGTGCAGTAGTATGATGAATTATTTTTGTGTGGCGGCTTAAAATCTTTAAAAACATGTCAAATAATAAGGCCTCATTGATGTAGTAAGTCAAACATAAAATTTCAAAACTACATTTTGTAATATAGATTAGATGTTGTGAAATTCAGATTCCATCTATGTATATGGCGGTGAATCGGTTGTTTTTAAAAATTAAGTAAAAGAAGAACAGATAGAGAACCTAAATAGGTTTTTATTTTTTTTATTGTACTCGTAGCCCTATCACATCCTATTTTTTATAGATAAATCTGTTTTATACCCTACTAGCCGTTCCCGCCCGGCTTCGCCCGTGATACAACTGATTCAGTAGTCTAGACTCTAGAGTTTGTGTAAGACCAAGCTTTATCAGTTCACTCCCCAGGGCCAGCGTGCCCATTTAAGTCTTCACTTGTAAGAATTAAGTTAAATAAATTGAAAAAATGTTTATTTCCTATCTTTCAAACTACAACCAACCATATAGGTACATCCACAAAATCTCATTGAAATCGGTTGAGTGGTTTAAACGATCGACAACAGCGCCACCTATCGGTTCCAAACCTCCTTATCTTCCAAGGTGCAAGCAACTGTACACAACCACAATTTCATTGAAATCAGTTGAGTAGTTTCGGAGATCGACAACAGCGCCACCTAGCGCGACAGGCCAATTTCCGCCGTCGCCACGGAATTTCCGTCTCGGTCGAGGCGATTTTACACCCAAGTCGCGCCTGCGCCTATAGATGTTTCACATCACATATTCATGTAGAATTTTTGACAACCACAATCTCACTGTATATTGCGGTTTAAATTAAAAAAAAAAAATCCCAGTAAAAAAATTTATGGAAAATTAATTTGTAAGAATTTTTCAATTTCCTTTTAAAATTTTCCAATTTTCTCGACGTATAAACCTTCCTCAGGCGGAGACAGGCACAACAGAGAAAAGATAACTCAATTTGGACTATCCGTTTTCGAGTGATGGGCGTTCTTACGGATGCAACTTTGTTTTACATAATATATAAAACAAAACGGTGTGAATCTATATAATATATTATATATTTAGATTCACACCGCAACGAAAACCGTGTTTTCGTCGAAAACTCGAAATTGCGTTCACACCGAACACCAACTAGTTTTCGTTTGACGTTTCAATCAGCTGTGAGACACTAGTGAAACTTTTCTGTAAACTATTTTGTATACAAATTTCGATCGCATTAGATTACAAATAAAATGAATTCAGAGCATTTAAAAATAATATTAGGCCATCAATTAAGCGTGGAAAATGATTTTAATGTGGTTTTCCATTGGGACAAAAAATCAATCTTTTTTTTGATCTAAATCACTTTTTGCGTTCCATTGGGACGAAAAATCAATCTTTTTTTCGATTCGGATCACTTTTCGCAGATCTCGATATTTTTTCAGATCTACACATACCAATATAATTTGCACAGCTGTTTTACGTCATTTTGCGAAGTTTGCTTTCGAGGCAAATGCGCAAAGTTTCGTGAAAACCAAAATAACAAAATACATTAATAGCTATGGATACGATTTTGGAGGAATTATTATCTTCATTATCTCCCTCGTCATCTGAAGACTACAAACCACCAATAATACTTCATTTGTATCTACAAGAAGGAAAACATTTTTGAGGGCGATATCCATTTGTGATTTAGCTAAAAACGAATGCCATTTGAACAGCTGATATTGTTGTCAATTAACGCACTAATCCATTTACAAAAGCAGATCAATCTCGTTGTGCGTTCCATGAGCACAGTAAAATCTGAGATCTGAAAAAGATTTCTGGTGGTTCCAATGGAAAACCACATAAGTTGTGAATTGTGACAGCTCTTCTGCTGAATTTGCTGAATAATGCAAAAGTTGTGTTTATTATGTGTGTACATGACCAGCTTCCTCCCAGATGTAAAAATAAAGGTGGAGTAGAGGTGAAGCTCCCTTGTCCCTTTAGACGACGAAATTTTCTGGTCTGCTTCAGTGAAGTTTGCGCCTTTTTTATTAAAGATTTTAATTGGAATGCCTCAGTCAGTGTGCAAAAGAGATTAGCTTGAGGTGGTTGCGCATATATCTCTGGTGGATTTGGTAATTATCAATAGGCAAAATTTACTTGTTTCACTGCAACTTTGAGACGCGGTATTGCTCTACACACTACGCCAACGGCTACCCATGAGGCGTCAGTTTCTTAAGTGAAGCAGATAATAGTGCTGTGCGTTTCACTAACACAGGGCTCTTTAAATGTTTGACATCATTCTCCAACGTCCCCAACAAAGCGGATGAAGATCTAAGTACTCTCAACTTTCCATACAAAGTAATGTACGCTGTTAAAGAGAGGATTGGAATGGAAAACATAACCTGGAGTTGAATCGCCATTTCCGTGAACGAGCTATACGTTCACGGAATTAACTTGATTTTACATGTGAAACAAAAACAAATTCCGTCACGTAATGCTCGTTCGCGGACGATGCGATTTGGCCCCTGGACGCTGTGATTTATAATGTTACGAAATTCCTGTGGCTAAGAGAATTATTTTCCATAAAGTTATGTTTACACATAAAACCAACTAATAACGGTGAAAATATTCCCCCCCCCCCAGATTGCTGTATTTTACAAGAAAAAAAAAATATTTTTGTCATTGGACCTTACCAATAACCATTTTTAGTTTCGACTCTAAATTTTATCACAATGGCTATATTTTCCCTACAAATATTGCAATTGTGAGCTACCGTAAACTTACTTTTACGTACGACTTTAAAGTAGTATTGTGATCTTATGAGTGCAAAAGTGTGTGCCGAATAAATACACCCGATGAAAATGTGTGAAAATGCATGTTGAAACCATTTTGTATAAGTTTACACAGCCCCAACGCAACTTCCATGAAATTGTTGTTAATAAAATTAACAGATGAGGTTGGTGCTTAAATCCCCAAAAAATATTTAAGGAACTACTACAAAAAAACGTTTACATACTTCTTTCTATTGGAAGTGGCATTAATTAGCTTTTCTTTTTGAAAGATTTGTTTTGTAAACTAAAATATATTAGAATTTTCACACGCAAATATAGCTTTGGAGCACCGATAAATTATTTTACAGCATTTTAAAATAACAAACATTTATTTCATCCTGGATTGTCGTCATGTTCAAATTTGAATCATGAATGTAGACAGAAAAGAACGACGAATGTCTACGCTGCGGATGCACATTTTAAGGTTATAAAAAAGCATATTATAACGAAATACGAATAAAAAAGCATTAAAAGTAAAACCCCAGCTTCCCCCCTAAACAATTTCTCCCACATATTTGCCCCCGTTAACCAAAAAAACAAAAAACCTACATCTCGGGGTAAAACCCGAAAACTGGCAACACTGAGACAACCTGAGGTGGTGAAACTTAGAAGGGAAAAGGTTTTCAAAGGCGTTAAGTTATTAAGGTTGCAGTCCGGGGTGGACCTGATCCTAAGTTAGATCGATAAAAAATTTGGAGATTTACAATGTTTAGCGGTAGGAATATTTCTAACGAATCATAATAATGGGACAGGAATGCAGAAAATGTTGCCCATCGTCTCTGTGAATGTAAGACACTGCTCGGAATAGAATGATATTCCTTGTAATATCTACTACTTCGGACTACTACCGAATGAACCTACAACCGCACCCTTTCGTGGTTAAAACTGAAAAGTTGACAACTCAATTATTATTCCCCTAAACCACACGACCGCTGGGCTGACCACGCTCTCTTTTCCTTTAAGATGGTAGTTTCTCTTTATTTGAATTTGAGGACTGAGAAAGGGATCATTTTTATTCTCGTGCAATAGCGGTCAACGCTTGGAAGTTACTTTAGTAATTTATAGAAAGTTAGTTCCCTGAACAAAATTAAAGCCACAAACATCTAAGTTCTGTAGGACGAAAGTGTTTTTCGAATTGGCTTAGCTTTCTAACCGTGACGGTTCCCTAGAACCTAGAAGATAGCCATTAAGTACAACCTAACCTAAGATTCTTCACTCAGGCCGGTCAGAACTCTTTAAAAAAAAAAAAAAAAAAATAGATCGATAATCGCAGTAGACAATCAGCACTTCCAAAACAGGGAAACTAATAAATTCAAAGTAGAACACAATATTTAGGCAGTACAATTCCTGGGCACGGATAAAGACGACCGCGTACAGTGATTTTATTCTTGAAACTTCTTTTGTTTGTAGCTGGATTATTTTTATATCACATGTGTGGATATTACAACACAATAAAACGAGTACGTGTATGTATAATAATATTATATATAGAATAATTAAAAAAAAAAAAAGAATCAAAAGAGTGACAAAGGTTGCGTGTCATTTGGGTGGTATAAGTGTTATTTGAGTACAGTAACTAATTTTTTTTTTAGTTCAGAGGGGTTCCTCTGCTAATTGAAAACTAATATTTGGTATGAAAGTGGTTTATATATTTTTCTATACATAAATCGAAGGGTATAAACATTGAAAGATAGCCGAATGGAAGTGCCAAATCCAAGAGGACGAACGTCAATAGTTTGTCTCCCTTCCGTTTGGCTTTCTTTTGGTAGTCTTTCTATTTCTATATCTTATAAAGTCCGAATGCGTTTACAATTATTGTCTCAAGTGTGTATGTTTATTTGTTTCTTGTTTTGTTTTATATTTATCATTTATTGCTACATACTTACCGAGGTCAGTTTTAGGGCAAGTTCGAGAAAAAAAAAACCTAGCTAATTAGTCGGCGTAAGTATGCAACGAAAGGTAGGGCCGTTATCATTTTGTTTATGATAAGATTATAATTATGTAGAATACGTATTGGTTTACACTTGTGATTGTAATAGACGTCGACCGTCAAATGGCTTTTTGAATGCCCACTAATAGAGTCCATCGTTTAAATAAACTCCGTACGTATATTGAATGTGAAGTATCTCAACTTAGACTATAAGTTAGCTTATCCAAATCGACCAGCCGTAAAGTTACTGATTGATTGCAAAAAAAAAACAAATTAAAATAAATAAAATATAAAAATATGGATGTGAAATGAAACTGAGCTACGCAGATTAATGCCAAATCATCTGCATATAACATCTGTAATTAAAAAAATAATGTGGATCGCCTTTTTAAACATGAACAAAACAACAAATCATCAACACTACTATTTTGCCTCTCTCCAATCCAAATCTTATAGACAAATGCGTTCGCATCTGCTCAACGACGTAAAATGAAAGGTTTTGGCGACTTCAAACGCACCGCTGTTGTTTGTATACCGAATGAGGAAGAATTGAAACGGCGCAACCAATTGAAAACAGAGGCAGGAAATGAATATACAATTAGAGAATCAACACTTAATAATTTAAAAGGTAATTATTATTGAACAAACAAAAACAAAAAAAAAACAAAAAACAAAAAGACAAGGTGTAGAGAATTATTTTATGAATTTAATCACATGCAACTAATGTGACTAGAAATATTGTATTTTAAACCTACCAACAACAACAAAATAAAGATGCATATTGAGTTTTCTTTTTACAGGTACAGGTACTAATAGATCATTTTATATTTTATTATTTGATGTTTTAGGAATATGTTTCTATTCAAAATACTATAAACTGTATTTATTTCATTAATTTTTTTTTTTTTGTTTCTTTAAATTGTGTAAAACATTCATAGAATGTAACATAGTATTCTTGTTAATACGCTTTGGTATAAAAAAAACAAGTCTTTCTTTTATTGACGCATTTGCATTTGCGTATTTATCCGACACTCATTCCCAGTGAGGTGTAGTCTTTGCCCAATGAACCCAAAATGGCTTTATATTCTATATTTTCCTTTCTGTTCTAGTTATTATTATTATTATTTTTTTTTTAATGATGTTTTAACTTGGTGGAAATTGCTTGGATCCTCCCTGTATCACTTTCCTCAAATTTTTGAAAAGCGTCTTATGCGTTGATAGTAAACCCTGCTACTACCTTGTGGATAACATTCTGCATCTATTTTTTAAAACGTTCAACCCATTCCAAAGTTTTACATTCCATCTTCAAATGCCTGTTGCATATTTATGGATTTTGTAGATAAATGCTGAAATCTGTGGTTACATTTTTGTTCTACAAACATTTCATGTCGACCTGGTTGTTTTGTTGGTCCCTCTCAATCGCTTTTTCTTTTTTTCTACTTACGTGGATAGTGTTTGGTCCTTCTATTGCTGGTGATTAGTGTGTTGGACTACTAAACGAGGGGTCCCAGGTTCGAATCCCCCAAAAACCCAAATTCCAACTCAGGGTTTTTTCCTCAGCGGCACCTATCGCGAACGTCTGACAAACATCCGAGAGTATAACTGTCTTGAAATAGCTTCTCAATTGGCCGTTTGGAGTCGGCATAAAATTGTAGTTCCCTTCCATTCGTTTTAAACTTGAAAAACTCACACAAAACGAATGGTTGTGAGAAGCTAGTCCTAGGTTTGAGAGACGAAAAGAGACCCGACAATGGTGGTCTGATTCGAAAATCTTTCGAATCTATATACTTACTTTTTTTTTATTGCTGTATATCAATATTCTGCATAAATCTTACTATTCAATAGTGGTAGGACCTTTTGAACTTGAGGCAGTCGTGAAAGTAGGTTTGTCGATTACCTCATTGCCATTTAAGCCAGTTTTCTTAAAACCAACATAACCAAATTTAACTCTTGACAATGACTGCAATTGATAGTATATAGTTCAAGTACAACATGCAAGATACTAATAATCATATTGAGTGCCCATGCTATATTTTACGAACTCACAATGGCGAAAGTTTCCATATAAAATTACTATCCATTGTCACTTACAATTTTATTTAGTGTGAAGATTAAAAATTATTATTTGTATAGCATAATGCATTTAAAATTATGCCAGTAGATCCCCATTTCGCACAGACCGTGATTATAACCTTCAGTGGTGATATTTCTTTCAGGGTTACCAAATTTCGTGTATTCGATTCGGTTTCTTCGCTCTCAGATTTCAGTTTCTGTGTGACTTATCGAACACAACCCGCCACTTTCTCTCTATTTTTTGTTTTCATATTCGTACAATTGGAGAATTTGTAGCCTTGCGACGCTTTTCTAATCGTTTTCCATTCCTGATTCAATTTTATATTAAAACATTCAAAACTTGCTTCAAGATCGATTTCTAAACATTTGCACATAAACAAATAAAAATAGATCCAGCCGATGCAATGCGATTCTTTGCAGTTGAAACATTTCACGAAAACATAAACAAACTCCACTAGTTGTCAAACTCAAACATAAATCTGAAGCAACTCTGAGAAAAAATCCCTAGCCCTAGAGCAAGAACAGTGCTCTGAGAGTGTCCAATCGTATACTACGTTGCCGTTGCACCTTTAACTTTTCGTACAAGTCATCGTCGCTATATAACTGTAAAAGTAGTCGTCGAATCTTCTCCATACTCATCGATGCAAACTGCACCATATATAGCTCGAAGAATATGTCTGTTAAAATGCCGCACGATGTTTCCGGCCGCATTTGACGAAATCGTATGTGACAGTATATGACATAGAAAAAGTAGCCCATAAGGTACTTAAGTAGTATTTAAATCGCTATCAGCAAACGGGCCCTAACTACTTGTCGGCATTTTGAGTTTACTCCGAAAAATCTTCGCGTGATGCCCTTTTTCGAAAAAGCGTTTTTCTCCAAAAATTCAAGTACTTAACTCTGTTTTTCCTATGCGATTAATGTCGTTTTCCATTGGGACTCTCAGATTTCAGATTTTTCGTGCCCAATGAAACATTAAACGAGATTTTGATTTTTTTTTTTCAGTTTGGGTGGTGCGTGTTTTAAAAGTCAGCTGTTCTTAAATTGTTAATTGTAATTTATAAAAATCCATTAAATTTTTGTTGATATCCATTGTAGCGGCCAAATGTAAATTTTAAATTAATCGGGCCTAGCGATGTATCCGTCGGAACGGAAAATTCTCCGCAACGCATACACTTTCGGAGGCTCAAATTCCATTCGAGGTGTCCTATTTCGGAAGAGAAATAATTAATCGCGATGGCGCACCGCACACTGCACCGCATTCCAATAAATTCTGCAACCAATTTCCGTCGGAGGATATCGGAACCGTAGCTGTCAAAAATTTAACAAAAAAAGGCACTTTATCGCACTTCAACGTAATTCGCCGATATACATTAAAAATGACGAACAATTCTCCGAACAGTTGTTCCGAAGAATACCTCGCAGCAAAAAACTTCCGAATCGTTAAAATCGGAGAATCTTCCGCTCCGACGGATACCTCGCTAGGGCCGAATAGCAGACTACATTTTGACAAATGAAAAATGTTTTGGGGTTAGTGTAAGTAGGTGTAAATTTCGCTCAGAAATCGAGATTCGCAGAATTGCTCTGACTCTGGAAAAAGTGTTTTTTTTCTGTCCCAATGGAAAACGACATAAGTAAAACAAGCTTTTTCTATGCGTCACTTGAATAGACTCACATTTAACTTCTCTATTTTGTGGAAATTGACAAGAATCTAGACAAATAAATAATAGTATACCCACGAATAAAACAAAAAAAAAAACGGAAAAACAGGAAAGACGACACGCGAAATATCAATATATATAGATAAAAATGTATATTTAATAGTTTGCAGAACATGGCACCGAACTTTTTGCTTGGTCAGATCGGTTTAACAACAAACACTCAACAGACAAAAAACTGAATCTGTCAGTCGGCTTCAAAATCTGGCGATTTCGCCCGAGAATCAGGACATTAGCGGCGCGCGGTAATTCTCAAAGATGAGTGTTTAGAAATAGAGAAACAAAAAGAAATAAAGAAAACGGCACTGGTTTTAGATATTCCGGTAGGCAACATTTATGGTTAGGGAGAATAAATTTCAGTCCAAGGTTTTCTCGGATGGAGAAAAAGTAGGCCTAAAAGTGGTTTTCCGAGACATTCTTATCCCAAATACGGGTTTACCGAATCTATATAAGAGTGGCTAAGAATGAAAGAAATTATCTATTTGTTGCAGTGTCACCATCTCCGCTGGACATAAATATCGTTGAAAGTATACGGAGATGCATCGGCTTAACAAACTAACTTATTGCAACCATAAAGAAAGCAGTGGATAGATAATTGCGCTGGACTTCCTGCAGAAAAGCCATAGATATGTTTCAAATAGAATTTTCAGAGTCATACTTTTAACAAAGGGAGTAGTAGGGATTATGAATATGTGTGTGTTTTTTTTTCTGATTGTTGCCTAACAGATCAGGCAAAAATATTCAACCGACGCATAGAAAATGTTAGTTTTGTTCAATCAAATGGGAAAAAACACAAAGTTCTACAACAGAATGTGCCTTTCAAAAAGAACTTTCTAAATCGCCTATATAAAGACAAGCTCTTAATTAATCAAGCTCCAAACGTAATAGAAAACGAGTATTCGAACATTTTCATTGCAAGTTGTCGCAAAAGGTCTATTAGCGTTCTTTGCCGAGCCAAACACTAAAAATCTGTCAAACTCAAAAGATTGAGCGAAACTCTCTCAGAGAGCTGAAAATATACGCCAGAGTAGGTACGTGGAAGTGGATAGACTTCGAGCTACTTTGAGCCACTTTCATCTTCCACATCATCTAATCCATATCACAAATAAATATATATACCTTACATTTTTGCAACACATGAAACGTTTTAGGAGACATTCTACCACCACCGAATTTTCTTTATCTTCACAGATTTTATTTTTGTATGTAATAGGGCACAGACGTGTCGTTGCGGACTAAGGAAAATTCAAAAAGTTTTGAATTCACACAGACGGTCGCTGCAAAGGATGACATAGGATACACACCACACTGATAGAGACAAATATATTGGTCTGCAACGTCATGTCTGTGTCGTGTGTGGGACCTATAATTGATTTTAGGATTTTGAATTTGTTTCTAAAGCTTGGCTTCTGTTTTTCCGGGACCCCTCGGTCAGTTCTTCAGCACAGTTTATACTTTAATGTGTAGCTTTTCTAATACGTTTAATATTTAGGAAGTACCAACATTTTTTTCGAGCTCTACAAGTTCAAATTTGATGTGACCCAGATTTTTTTTCATAATTATGCCGAGGTCTCCTCAGAAGCTTCCGCAGTATTTACTGTGACAAACACTTTGCTTAGCTATCTTAAACAAATATGATAATGAAATATGGATCCGTTTAGAAAGAGAATGAGATCGATATACCGCCTGTAACAAATACGTCACATTCTCCCAAGGGATAAACGGAAGTGTCTCTGCAACAGGAATGTGTATGGTGTATTGATTGCACCAACGCAAATCGCTTTAAAGGAGTCTAAAGATAAATGATTATTGAGAGCAATGACAAAATCATAGCTCATCAAGCTATTATTCCTTTTTAAAAAAAAGTCCTCGGAAAGAGGTTGCCCAACTGTTGATTTTATTTTAATCGCATGTTAAAGTTGACTAATATTCGTGCGACGGAGAGTTCTTTCTTTCATAAACATTTTTAGTTCCGGCTCTAAATTTAAGTAGTTTACACAATGGATATATTTTCCATACAAATTTCGCAATTGTGAGCTTCCGTGTATTAAAAGTCGAGACCAGTATTTGTCATTAATACGGCGCAGTACCTAAGTTTTCAATTTAGGCATCTGTATTTGATGCGTCAATATTTAGCTGAAACTTCACCGCGGTACCTCTTGATCAGTTCTCTTCTTCTTTCCTTGTTCACACCTCGAATGCGGTCGTCCTTTATCTTCCTTAATCTATTAAAATCCACGTTTAGGAATGGGACCGGCGGGGACCGGGGTTTCTAATTGACATTATGTTTTGCGCGTTGTTCGTTTAACCTGTCAATTCTGAATTTCCGCCTTGACAATTTCTGTAACGTTTCGTGCTCAGTATTCCGGAGTACCTATTATACCTCTCGATTTGCTCCCTTCCATTCTGCTACTATGTACTTCGCATTTACGTTTCTTTTGTGGTCGCTAAAACTGCACTCTCTCTCTATGTTGGTAATGACGTTCTTCGTCTACAGTTCTCATTGACTTGTGTTTCGCTACGATCTGTAGCATGTGCAGGTCGGATGCATTGATTTTTCACTTTACCTAAAATTGATCATAGCCAATGATTTCTGGTCAACTCTTCGCGGACTACTTTTCATTTTATGCAGGCTGTGCCAGCTAAGTTCCTGCGGTGTTTTTCCTCGTAAGCGATTGGCGTGACGCTAGATCCACAAGTTGTGTAAGGTCCCTTTGGGTTTTGACAGAGTGTCACATGTTCTTCACGCCATCTTTCTCGTCGTATCGCTTACGGGTAAAATAAATTGCGGCCATCTTAGAAACTCGCAGCCTGTGTTACATTGTTTAAAACTTTTAGATAAATATTATCGGCACTTACTTAATATTTAGCGTACGACAACTCGTTTGTAAAACTTCCTTTCTACTAAATACTAGGTGTGCTATACAATGCTATAATTTTACAACCACATTTTCGTAAAATACTTACAGCCAGCTTTACGTTGCCATCACTTGATTTTGCTTGGTTCGACAACATCATTTATACTGATCTGAAGGACGATGAGGCCAAGGATGAGGTGAAACGTTACAATGAGAAGGGCCACAAAGACGCTGAGGCATCGCGAGATAAGCGACAACGTCGTGACTACCGTCCCCGAGACGACCGTCGACGATACGATGACCATCGTCGTGATGACTTTAGAGGGCCCCGATGGAAGGGCAACAACAATGATCGCCGCGGTGGTTCGGGAAATCGTTGGGGACCACCTTCGCGTGGATCATCGGCTCCTTGGCGCGACGATCGCGGCTATGGTGGCGGACGAAACTACGACAATCGCAATAATCGGTATAGTAGTGGTGGTGGTGGGGGTGGAAATGGTGGCTCAAATTGGGTTAACAACAATCGCAATCGTTACGATGATCGATTTGGACGTTCCGGCGGAAATAGTGGTGGCGGTGGCGGCGGAGGTAATCGGTATGACTCATACAGCAGCGGGTCAAGAGATTATCGAGACCGAGGACGCGATCGTGACGGAGGAGACAGTGGTAACCGGCGCGATAGCAGTTATAGGTCCGGAAATCAGCGGGATTTTCGGTCTGGCCACCGCGACAATCGTACCGAAGATAGTCGCGGTGGCTTTGAGCGCTCGAAGTACACTTCGAACGATGATGGATATGCGTATAGTAAGCCCGGCGCGAATGTGGTAAGTTTTCATAATGATCCATCCAAAAAGAACATAAGACACATTGGGGGTTGACTTGTTACAGCACAACACCAGTTCATCGCAGGGTAAATGGGTTCAAATGCAGCAGGGTAATCAATGGGGCAATCAACCACAACAGCAGCAACAACAACAAATTCAGCAGCAAGATTATTGGGGCTATGACCAGTCGCAAGGTAAGTCAATCACGTTCATTGAGTGGCTTGGTAAAAGAAGATTTTCAATTTTCTTGTAGCTGGCTATGGTGCTCAACAACAACAGCAGCAACAACAACAATGGCCTATTAATAGCGCCGACCCCAGACAACAACAACAATGGGCGAATTGGTATCAGGTGGGTTCTCTTTTCCTCTTTTCAACGTCAGACCTCGGTCTAGACCAGAGCTAGAGCTTTTTCAATTTAGAATGGCAGATTCTTCTGTTGTTCTTTCCTTCCTTGCTCATGGGAATTCACTATAATTTTTATTTTATTTTTTTTTGAAGGACAACTCTCAGTCGCAACAACAACAGGGCATGCAGGCTAATAACAGTCAACCACAGTATTGGTCCCAGTACTCATATCCAACGCAGAGCAACACCACCGGTATGAGTTCTCACTCCAGTGCGGATGGGTCTTCTAAAAAATGAACTTACTATAAGGACAAAAACACATGCACATCATTGTCATCCAAAACTCTTCTATAGAAATGCATTTTCGGTGCAATTTCAACAATAAAACATACATACCCCCGTTACTTCTTATTCGTTTTTATTTCAATTTTAGTTTGTGCTTTAAAACAAAATAAAACAGGCAAACTAGAGCAATAATATCAAACTGATTAGTGGTTTTCTGTATGTGTATCTGCTCTTATTTTGTTACTACATATTTGTATTTTGTTTTGTCTTACTTACCACGTTATGCAAGCCAAATAACGGACATTGATGCAAAGTACAAGTGTTTCTATTACAAATACAGAAATACAATTTAAGTTACTGTATTCATATGCAAATAAAATATCAATATATTGGTTAAGTAGGTCTATGCATAAAAGGAGGTTTTTTTCCTTGGAAATATCATTTTCATCGCAATAAAACAAACGAATTCTTTTGGGTCGTGGATCGTTTGTGGATTTGTTGTTTTCGAAATAATACCAATATTTTATGTCCGTATAAATAGACTAGTTCAGAGTAGATGCGATAAGTGCATATATTTATTTTACAACAAAATGTACAAGATCTATGGAAAAGACAGAATCAAAACACGTACCAAGTTCTCGAGTGCATTATGTTTCATCATTTTTAAAATTTAGATTATTTCTTTGTCCATTAAAATAAATAAAATTATAGTGAAGCTATTGGTAGTGGTTTTTATTTTCTTCTTAGCGGTGAATGAGCAGTCTTCTCGAACATACATCAGACACTTCTGGATTCGTTCAATGATTTTGTCGTCGCAAAATTGTTGGAATGTTGTGTGATTAAAAGCTTGCAGTTTCAACGAATTGAAAGGAATTTATGCATCTGTCAATTGGTATGTGTTACCGAAAATTGACTTCCAAATCCTTGCGAGTCACCCTTGACCCTAAACACAACTAAAAGTCTAATATCGAACACTGAGTGCACGATGACGAAGGAAAGCATAGCTTCTTACGCCTGTAGTAAAACGTTCGCCAAGAAGTGGAGACTTCGACCAAAAATGGTTCGTTGGATGTACACAACAGTGACAGAGATGAATTATTCATGCTTATTTTGACATTCGAACGAATAGAGACATTCGTTCGAATATCAAAAAAAGCATGATTTTAAAAGAATGTATTCCATTATCTTTGACAGTGATACGTCCCATTCTCATCCATGGATCTTCACAAATGGTTCGACTGACGTTTTTTGTTGAAATTCAAAATTGCTCTTTTCAATGGAAATGGAACACGTCTTTTTTCTGCAGTAAATTTGAATATTTTTAAAGGCCAAATAATTTTCAATTAAAGTTTACATTTGCACGCATGATTGCATTTTTTTTTATATCACGTACCCATCGTAAAATTTGTGTCTAACAACACAACACACATTTCAATCTGTCGAGCTCACCAACACACACTAGCAAAATAGTGTGTGTTGGTGAGCTCGACAATTTAAAAAATATCCCGGACACTTTAATGATCTGCTGAAGCCTAGCTGGAAAATCCTGAGGATGTAGCCCGACCATCCTCAGATGGATGTATATTCCTATTGTGAGACCAATTATCACGTATGGCGCAATTGCATGGACAAAAAGCACCAGTCTATCCACCACAAGGAAAACACTCAATAAAGTGAAAAGACTGGCATGTCTATGTTTAACAGGGGCCATGAGAACTTGCCCAACCACAGTTATGGAAGTGCTATTGGAACTCGTGCACCTCGTGGTTGAGGAATGTACAAGTAAAACGATTCTAAGAATTGCCAAGGAAGGATAAGGAAGAGAAAACTGCATCACACTGAGACAGTTTGACGCACTACTCAAAAAACAACCATTGTTGGCCTTTCCTAGAGACGATATCATCAAAAGATTTGATTTCCAAAAGAACTTTGTTGCTAAGCTCAGCTCAGCAGTAAGAAGAACTGGAGCAGTGAATCCACAATTCACAGACTGAGCAATCACACAACGAAGTGGCACACAGATGGATCGAGAACTGATGAGAGGGAACTGGAGCGGGAGTATTTGGGCCTGGAACCAAATATTCTGAACCAATGGGCAAAAATACCAGCTTATTCCAGGCTGAAATCCATGCCATAGACAGATATGTCCAAATCAACCTCGACTGAAACAAAGTCAACTGTGATATAGATATAATGTAATGGCACTTAATTCCTACATCATTAAATCCAAACTTGTGTGGGAATGCCTACAAAAACTTAATGAACTGGGTAGGAGAAACAAAATAACCCTCTGCTGGGTGCCTGGCCACGTAGGAATAGAGGGCCGACTCCCTAGCCAGAAGGGGAGCATCAGAAACTTTCATAGGACCTTAACAATTCTGCGGAATAGGGGATCACACCCTCAAAGAAGAATTAAGGAAACTAGAGAAAGAAAACAGGGCAAGAAACTGGCTAAACACTCAGGGCATGAGGCAGGCCAAGAAACTTCTGCCGCAATGCGACCGGAAAAGATTCCAAGCTTGCATCGGCATGAGCAAAAATAACCTCCGTATCCTAACGAGGCATTGTAGTCTCAAGCAACACCTTAGGAAACTGGGTATATCTGAAGAAGGTCTCTGCAGATTCTGCGAGGAGTCCAATGAAATCCCAGAACACTTGCTGGGATCATGTGAGGCACTGGCCCACAAAAGATTGAAATACTTGGGCAAGTACCAACTATCTGATGAGGATATACTGTCATTGGAGCAAGCTCTTATCCTTATGTTCTTAAAGAAACCTGGACTGGAGAGAGAACAGATTTGTTCCGCCAAGGAGCAAGAAGGGTACAATAACCTCTTAATTCATTCCGAAAGGAATTATACTATGAGGGGAACTCTTATGAGGGTATATACCTCTCTGAGGCGTAAGCAGGGGTTACAATAGACCAAAAGGTCGCAGAACAACAACCCCTTTCACTAATAATAATAATCCCTCCTGTCGTCTTAAGAATTGAAAGTGCATTTTCTTTTTCAATGAAACATTGAAAGATCACTTCTAGACTTGCTCTTTCGATAGAAAGGGCAATCCGATTCCTTCAATCGAAAATGCCATAAATAAACTGTTGAGTGGGAGCGGGAGTATTCTCGAGAAAATTTCCAACCTTTTCGCCTTCCCAACGCCTGTGGCTGCGTTTTGCAGACAGTGCAACTGGCAATCAGGAAAGCGTGTGGAATTCTCATGAACATAACGACACCCAGGATAAAAAATATGTATCTTCGTGGACAGTCAGGTCGCTATTAAGACTATCGATTTAATCAAGTTCACGGCCAAGCTTGTGGATTCGCTCGTCTGGATTACCGGCCAAAGGAAATTAGAAAGCCGATGAGTTTGCCAGATGCCTTCGTTATACGAAAGAAGTCTTACCTCTGCTGAATTGCGTAAAGAAAGCACTTTACTTTAATAGGCGAAGACTTGGTGCAGGAACCTAACGAAATGCGTTTTCAAGGAAGATTTGACCAACTTGCGAGGCTTATTTTTTTGAACACCAATCTCAGCAAAGTCGACGAAAGTGCAAAAAACGGTTCCACTCGTAGTGGTTTTCTTAATTGCGGCTGAATTCCAAAACTTCAAAAAAATGCGCATTGGGAATGCACACTGCTTTCTGATGCCAGGTTATGAATGCTTTAGCACTGGGGTTGAATTACCGCATCCGTGATCGAGTAATACGTGACTGAATTTGTTATTGTTTTGCTTGTAAAATCGACAAAATTCAGTGACGTATGGCTCGCTCACGGATGCGGTAATTCGGCCCCTGCTTTGTATTTGATATGCTTCGCAGTTTTTTACGGTTTTGGAACGACTTTGATGCGAACTATCGTAAAATGTTTCAAACACCAATAATGTCCATTTTTAACAGCTTAATAAACAATGTTGTTCGTACTGCCAACACATTTAAGCATAATAAACTGAAATGTCAAATATCATTTGGATCATAGTTTGACGATGCTCTGCGTTTCAGAAAAGTATGCATTGCATCATAGTAATCCTTTTGCGTTTTGCAACGCTTGATTAAGCAGTAATGCAGAAGTACTACGTTTTGAAAATCAGCCTGAGTGCTGAAAATCGTATTTTACTTTGCTTTGGTGAGGTAGAAGTTAAACAAAATGCCTACTTGGTTTGCACGCGTTTTCCACATCCCTATTCTTTGCGTCAAATTGCGGTCGATTCCGTTAGCTTCTGTGCAAAACAAAATGACATGGACTCGATAGAACATGCAGAATTATTATTAGTTTGCTTAAGTTTTTTTTTAAACGATCGTTCTCTTCGGGGTATAACTGAATTCCATCGCTCTTATCCCCCTTTTTGATGATCACTGGGCACTGAGCAGATGGTCAGTATTTATTTCCACTTGTGTTTAAAAAAAAAACTTTTGAAAATATTATACATATTTGGCCACTTCCGAGCACATATATAAACGTACTCATCGTCAAAATTGACTCAAAGTGAGTTATCTACACCAGCGTTTCCCAAATGGTGTTCCGCGGAACCCTGGGGTTCCGTGGAAGGGTAAAAGGGGTTCCGTAGAAAAAACATAATCGTGCCGTCGCGGCGCACCGAAATTCATCATCAAACAAATTCATACATCTAGTCATCCGCGAAAAAAATATTTTGAATTTTTTGTGTCGGTGTCACAATGTGTTGTGGATTGGGAAGAATGCCATGTGGGTGCTAGTGCTAACTGTGACAGAGTATGAAAATCTGATCGACATCAAAAGTTCATCCATTCTAAAACAAAATTTTGAATCAGAAGATTCTAATTTAAATACATTTTTGGTTGGACTGACAGATGAATACCCTGCAGTGGCAGACAAAGCTCTTATGGTTCTCCTTCCATTTGTAACAACTTACCGATGCGAGGCTGTGTTTTCAGCTTACACTTACACGAAAAACAAATACAGAAACAGACTGGACGCAGCTCCAGACCTTCGCATTCAGTTGTCGGACATTAAGCCTAATTTTAAGGATATTTTAAGTAAATATGTGAAAAAGTTTCATTCCTCACATTAAAAAGTTGCAGATTTTTTTTTTTTTTGTTGTGCAATAAATGTTTTATAAAACTTAAAATAATTGAATTTGTATCATTTATTATTTCTTTTCTTGTCAAACATAAAAATATCCAAACCTGAAGGAACGATGTTTTCTTTTAATATCAATATGGGGATCCGCCAAAAAAAGTTTGATCATTTAGGGTTCCGTGGCCGAAAAAAATTGGGAACCCCTGATCTACACGACTACACCGGAAATGGGTCTCCACTTGGGCTTCCCCTTAAATTCTCACAAAGTAAACGATTGAAACAACATTCAGCTGAACTATTTCTTTTATTTATTCTTCACTTTCTTTTGCCAACTTCTCCGATTTCAGCTTTTCATTGTGCTCCAGCTGTTCTAGCGTAAGCAGCGATATACCCAATTGATCCTCTCTGGTAAATGGCTGCGCCATTTGCTTCAACCACCTCCTTGCAATGTGCATCGCCTCCTCGGTACTTAGGTTACAGTAGCTGTCTATCAAATATTCCTGAATCCACTTTGGTAAACGGCTTCTCTTCTCTTGGCGAGAAAAACGCTTATCGGCAAATATCATAATACCATAGTCCGTCTTGCCTCTGAGCACACGCCCCACACACTGAGCTGCATGTCGCATAGCATCGAAAGTGAGAAAATCATTCTCATTGATTTGGAATTGGTCCCTGAGGTATTGCAGGCGGGCTTTCAGGATCTTTGATTGAGTATAAACGTAGGGAATCCCAAACATAAGCACAGCTCTGCCGTATTGATGATCAAAATCGACGCCTTCGGAGACCTTGCCTCGGGTAACTGCAAGAAGAACGGCCCCACGGCCGCAATCGCAAGCCTAACCAAACAATTTACCTGATTAACCACGAGCGATAAAAGGAAAAAAAATCGTTTGCAATTTTACCTTCACATAATTCATAAGCGCATAGCTTGTCTCTGCGTTGTCCTGCGTCTCAATAAACAGAAGTTTGTACCGCAGCAGGGTGTCAACGATGCCTTGGTCATACCAAGACGCAACTACCGATTCTAAATACAGATACGAAGTGAAGAAGCACACAACGCCATCAGGAACTATTTTTGCAGTCTCCACCAAAAGTTGACCATAGTTCCTTATGACGGCTGTGTCCTCGCGTGTTTCAAACTTTGATGATATCGCCACCTGGTCGTTACCTTTAGAGACGATCTGCAATGAGAAGATGTGTCTTTTTGAACATTCTTCCAGTCGAGAAAGAAATACAACTCACCATTGGCAGGAGACATGGCCTCGCCAGCGTCATTGTGAAGGAACTCAAAATGACCGGATCAAAGTCCAAGATTTTCGGATACATGTCCATGGGCGACAGTGTCCCCGAAGTGATGACAACACTTTGAAACCTTGCAAATATGGGGGCCATTGCAATTGATGAGTCTAAACAGCTGAAATGTAGGATAGGGTTCGCAACCGTTGGACTTTTGTCATCGAATGGTTCGATAATGATTGTGAAACCTTTGGTGTAAGTGGACACGAGGGTGGCAAAATGTGTTATCTGCAAAGATATCGTTTGAATGGACGAAGTTAGTGAACAATAAATTGTTTTCGTACCACAACGAGCCCTCCGTACTCAGTCATGTCTGTGATCTCCAAAGTCCGCATAAGACTTGCTAAACGTTCGGCGCAGAATCTTAACGGTTTGCGCTCTGCGCAGATTTTGGACGCAACATCTTTCAGGAAACTTGCCGGCGACTCTTGCACCACGTTGTGAACACGAAGACGAGTTTTTACGTATTCGACAAAGCGACGCAGGAAGCCGATGAAATGATCGGCATTACGGATATTTCCCGGAACGACCTCTAAACGAACAAAGAAAGACATTTCGATGTAATAATAGTCGTGAAATATACAAGGTCCGAGTACTGTTTCGATGAAGATGACGCAAGATATATTACAAATTTAAGCATTAACCTTTTAGTACATCAGCCGGAAGTAGGGGATTCGCCAGCACCATATCAGTGTCACGTCTTTCTGTTTCATCCTTTAGTCCCTGAACCATTCGCTGGTATTCTAGATTCAAACGATTTGTGTCTTCGTCCCGGATGCTAAATTGACCGAGTAAGTGTATTATGATAGCAGTTAAATTTAAATTGCCTACTCTTGAACCAATTTCTGCAAGTTATTGACGGCATGTGTACTTCTCTCCACTATCCTACGGTTAATCTTAACACTCATCGAATCGATGCACACATTATCGATATTGTGAGCTTCATCGAACACAATTACAGATTCTTTAGTCAGTTCTTTAGAGACGACTTCGGCGATTTTGGGGTCCAGTAAGTAATGGTAGCTGTAAACCACAATGTTTGCATAAGCAATCTGTAAATGAATCAAATACTATTCTGTTTTGGAAATAAGTCAACCTTCACCTACTGCATAACGAGCTGTGAAGTAAGGACACCAGTTCCTTGTCCTGCCGTACTCCTTAAGATCGTCAAGACTGTAAACTCCTTCCGGCAGCGTTGACTCTTTGCCTTCGATACTAAAGCCCTCATAGTACTGACAAGTCGGTGTGGTCGGATCCAATTCAGCCCTCTCGCGAACATAACTCGCTGTCAAGCTATAGCACATGCCATCGACAGATTTGCCTTCGTGTTGTTTGCTCACTTCTGGATGGATGCACATATTCTTTCTGGAACTTAGAACTAACCCCGTGATATTTGGGGGTGACGGACAACACTTGTGATAGTAATTCATTAAACTCTTTAATTCAGCGACGACTTTTTCGATCTCGGGGACTGTACGTGAACAATAGATAAGTTTGCGAATATTTTCCGGATGTGCAGTCATGTAGGCGACAATGAGCGACAGTAAAGTAGCAGTTTTTCCGGTCCCTGAAGGCATTTCCAGTAGGCAGTGTCCCTTAGCGTCCAGGGTGCGTTTAAGCTCGACCATGTATGCATATTGTTCCGGGTATATGTACTCGTAGGGAAAGTATACCTCGAGTCCTTCAACGCTTAGTCTATATTCAGTATAGGAAGGAAGGATACATATTTACAGAGAACAAATATTTGCAACTTATTATACTTCATGATATTTAGTAGGCACAAAAAACATTCCACAGAAAACAGATATATTCAATGTAGAACGAGGTGGTAGCTGGTATATTCCAATTCAGTTCTAACAGAAGCCGGTTAAATTTCTTGTTTTTATTAAACATCAAAAAATCAAAAACTGACATGCCAGAGGCCAGAAACAGACAGCCAGAGCTTATCAAAAAGAGAAGAAAATTCGAGTTCGAATTCAGGCAATTAACTAAATCCGAATATATAGCAGTGCTCCCACTTGAAAGACATTACTTTTCATAATTACATTTTAACAACCCCATTCACAAAAATTCTCGAATTTCCAAGAAATAAAAAGAAACGTTAAAACGTTATTTATAAAGACAATTATTGATTTCTATGGTTTAAGATAATAGCACGAGATCAGACTTTTGGAGAACTAGTTCGCTAGTACGCTGATAAAACTAAAGTGATTTTAATTGTTTTTAAAAGACAGTAATTGCTAAATCAGATTATTTAAAAATGTCGGTGACAGTTTTCTCACAGCTTACGAGGAGTTCACATCCTGTAGGAATATTGTGAACTCTTTTGCGCAGGCACTGTATGACGCCCATCATTTATATCTATTCTGCGGAGGACTACCCCCAATAATGGTTAGCATTATTTATTTTGTCCTCTGATCTCCCTTTTGTAAATGTCTGATAAACATCCAAGAGCTAAAAATTTGTAGATCGTCGTTTTAAGACGTGTTTTATTGAACATCTTTCTCAGCAAAAAAAAAGGTATAATCTTTAGTTCGCAATTACTACATCTTGAAACTTCAGAGATTCTATGCTCAGCACAGTATTAGTGCATTGACAGCAAAATTTTATGTTGACACCTTTCAGCAAGAAGGACCAAGGGGAAAACGGTTTAATTTAAATTATATGTCGCCATCATAAGAAGAATTATGGGCCGTTGCTAGCGTTCTTGGGGAATTTTCGTCCTTTTTTGACACTAGCTCGCAAATATTATGGTTGACCCTCGAGTCTTATCACTCTGCTTACGTCTTATAAGAACTGAAACACATTTTAGTCGTTGTATGCAGATTGCTTTTGAAATAAGTAAATTTTTAGATGGCTATCAGGAACTAAATTTAGTTCCTACTAGCATTTGCATAACGCGAGGCTAGCTTTTATCCAAATTTAATAAGGTTTTTTTTTTTTAGACAATCAATTTGCTCTCGCATTAAGCTATTTTGTTGGTCTTGGCACTTTTTCTTTTTTTTTTAGTCATGCTTATGTAAGACTTATGTCATACAAGCACAATATAAAAAAAAATTGTTAAAGCTTTTGATTTAAAAAAAAAACTCAAACAAAAAATTGTGGTTTGTTGAAGGAAAATTAATACACCACAATTTCCCAGCGATACCTACGTTTAAGCCTGCTATCCGAATAAGTAACGGATTCAGGTCAATATTTCGATTGTTCTTTTTGTTTGCAGGTGTTTACTAATGGGAAACACTCAGTTATTGACCCACTGGCAATTTATTCCAAACGAAGCATTTGTTGACATGTAATCGTACCAGAAACATCTGCAAGTGCATAGACATACTCATACTGGTACTTGCTAAATTCTGTTACAGAAAATAACAATTATTCAAAGGGTAGGCAAAATGTCCTCGTGTTATTAACAGAACGTTTTCAAACAGTTGGGGATTTAATCGGACACATGCGCATTGCTTTGACACACAAATCGACCAAAAACAAAACAACAACAAAAAAAAAGGAAAATTCAAAAACTTCCCTTGTTGATGTCATATTATACATACCTATGTGACTAACTTTTCAGTAGTTGGTTTTAGTACAATTTCTAATTCCAATAATTTTCGAAGGCGAGTTGTGTTTCAAGTAAGAACTTCTGTGCTAAATAAAAATATAAGTAAATCTAAAATAAATACTGAGAAATGTTTCTCAAAAGTGTCTAGCCTAAGAATTTCAACACTTTTTCTTAATTTATATAGACATGAATTTGAGAAGGAAAAATGTAGAATTTTTCCTGTAACGTTTGTGCTCAATAAAGGCTTGGTTTCACTTATGTCGACCACCACCAAGAAAATTTCCTCATTCAATTTTATTTTCATTGATTGTTTTTAAGTTCGCATTAACGGAAATAATATCTGTAAGACTTTTATGAATTGAAATTTGTATTTGCATAGTTTTTTTTTTCCTACCAAGGATCAATGATTTTTTCTTATGATGAAATAATCGAAATATGTTCCCATGAAAAAGAAGCACGTATCTACATATGTGCTATGTAGTACATATATAAATTTTATCACACTGGTTAAACTAAAGGTATTCTAAAATCAATGCAATAAAAGTAAGGGGAGGGGAAAATATTTTTATTGGTGAAGAACGTTGACTTGTTAAGTGAATTTGTGAAGTGGAAACTTTTAAATGTGAATTTATATTTGTGTAAATGTGTATGCGATAAAGGGAAGGGATGGTGACTGTTGTTTTAGACATTTAAATAAATCATTTTACAGTAGGTACATATTTATTTTCTAGGCTTAGGATGAAAATCGAGTACAAAATACTTATAAATAAACATTTTTAGTTTCGACTCTAAATTTAAGTAATTCACTGTGGCTATATTTTCCATACAAATTTGGTAATTGTGAGCTCCCGTAAATTTAAAGTCGGGACTTAAAGTTGTTATTAGTACGGCGCGCGGTCAGTCCTACTTTCCGCCGCTTAAAATTATTTCTTGCGATCTTAGTTGTTCGCAGTTAAAGGATTAACAAAATACACAAATATGTGCCCACAATACAAGCATATAGGAACAAAGGATAAAAAAGGATAGAAAAGACGTAATTCGATATTATGTATCATTTTTCCATTTATAGAGTCCTTTGTGGTATTGCCGTATTGGTTATCCACAACAACAACAAAATTTAATTGAACCTTCCAATGTGACCCCACTTACGGTAGCTACACGTATATAGTAAGCCTCAATTATTCTTGTTAATTAATCAGTAGGTAATAGGGAGAATGCTGGCAACTTGGAGAAACCAATATATTATACATACATTTCAGTTATTTTAACAGTATTTATTACCAATTGGGAACGCTATATAATATATGTTGTCTTGTGGAAGGTACCTGTAATATTATTTGCGGTCATCATGTAAAGTGAAACAAATTGTGGGTCTAATTTAATTGTAATTGTTAATAACAAAACAAACATTTTAAATATTGATTTCTCAAACTTTGAAATTTAGGCTTTGTGTCAATTTTGCGTTCCCGTCTCTGAACAGAACTAAAAAGTTTAATCAATTGAAATTCAGTGTTTTATTTCAGACGAATTTTGTCGGCAAATCGCAAGCAAAAGAAAACGTAATAAATAGGCCAGCTGCTTCATTAGCTCATGAGCAGAATCATTTTTTGACAGCTTACTCGCTGTGATAGTGTCATAAGGGGCTTTATTTTTTCTTGAACTCATTATCGAATTCATTGTTTCTATAGGCTATTTTGTCACCTTAACTTAGTGTATAAAGTTTATCGTATCTTATTATAGTTAACAACAAGAAAGCACTAGGTAGGCGTTCAAAGCTGACGATCGAAGTTTTGAACTTTGAAAAACTTGCTTAAACAAAGTGAGAAGATAGAGGCTCCTCGATCACTTCCTGTCCAGATCGTAGACATTTTTGCCGGATTTTTACCTAAAAAGTACCTACCATCTTTTTAATATCAATGTCCGCTAGATGTTATATGTCATATATGACATATGTTTAGCTCTATATATGTAACAAAATTGACATTTCAACAATCGCACTACGTTTTTTAACTATTAAACTATTTTCCTTAACGGGGAATGTTTTTTCGTAAGAAAATCATTTATTTTATAATGTGATATTCGATTGGGCGCTCTCAGAACACTTTTTTGCTCATAGAGCACTTTTTATGATTATTTGGTACAAAAAAAAAACAATCTTTTTCAGATTTCAGAGTACTTTTGCGAATCTAGATATTTTCCCAGCTTTACCAATAAAAGTGCGATTTAGTTTGACAACTGGTGGAGTTTGTTTATGTTTTCGTAAATTTTTTCTACAGCAAAGGAAGGCTGTAGGGTGAATCTATTTTTGTAAAATATATATACTGAAATATTTAGAAATCAATCGGGACGTAAATTTCGAATGTCTTAATATAAAATTTAACCAGTGAATGGAAAACACTTTGAAAAGTGTTGAAGGCTACATCCCAATCGAAACCACAACATAAGTCAAAAGAAATGTAAATGAAACCTAAGGTCAGCTCCAGCGACCGTTCCTCCATCTGTCATATTATGTGCTAGACGTCTAGCGGACAATCACTCTTCACGCCTTACTATTATTCGAATCGATTTTGATTTCCTCCAGCTGTCAGAAAAAAAAAAACATGACACGTTTATGAAAATATATGTACTACGGAAAAAGTAGCGAATACAATTCGTTTGTTGAATTTTACGTCGTTTTCCATTGGGACCACCAGAAATCTTTTTCAAATCTCAGATTTTACGCAGCTCATGGAACATGCAACGATGTTGCTCTGCTTATGGAAATAATTTATGTTGTCTTCCATTGGGATTTTCAGATTTCGCTCTTAGATTTAAGATTTTTCGTGCCCTAAAACGAGATTTTTCTTTCTGTGCATTTGTGGTGGTCCGTGTTTTAAAAGTCAGCTGTTTTTAAATTGTAATTTGTGTTTATAAAAATCCATTCAATTTATGTTGATATCCATTGCAGCGGCTAAATGTAATTTTTTCTCTATTTTTCACAGGCTTCTCGTCTAAGAACGTAAAATAAAACACCTTATGCCCAATTCACAATTCGGCGTTGCACACGTGCGTGCGTCGGCGCGCTTTGACACGCTTTATCGAAATTTTACGATTTTAAATGCCAAAGCGCGCGGGCAACAATTTTGTAAAACAAAATGCTGCTTTGAAGCGAATACGCGTTAACAGGGAAAAGTTTGACAAACTAAAAGTTCTGTTTGTTTTTTGGCTGAAAAATACAAATTCTGAGCAGAATTAAAATTTCAAGTCTAGTCCCTTTTTTCTTGAAGCTGTAATTTTTATGCACGAATTGAAAAACGATTCTCCAAAATACAAGAAAATCATATTTAGCAATATATCAAAGCACACAACAACCTTAATACGGACACAAGACCCTTGATTAATATTTTTCCTCCAAAAAATCTAAAGAAATTAGTAGTTGCCCTACAAAAAAAAAATGTTATTCCTCATTTCCACACACTGAATTAATTAATTATACTTTGAAAAAACATCATATAGCTTTTTAAAAGTTGTGTGTAATAAACAATAGCGGATATGTGCCACTCCATCTACAAACGGCACATTCTATGACTTCAAATCGAACAATTCGAAATTCTAAAGTTGTCAAACGCGCGTGATAGTAGAAAGTAGCTCTACTCACGCGTCGCGTTGAACTTTACGATATTTACGGTCTAAAGTCGGCTCAACGCCTGAAGCTGCATTTTGTGTGGCACCATATGAACGCTTTGTTTCTACATAATCTGTCAACGCACGCGCGCGTCAACGCGACATTGTGAATTGGGCATTAAAGTTTGACAAACGTTTCAGTGTTAGAGCTAACAGGTGTGAATCTCGCTCAGGAATCGAGATTCGCAAAATTGCTCTGACTCTTATGGCATTTTTCATTGAAGATCCGACAGAATTGCCCCGAAATTCAGAATTGCTCTTTTCAATGGGCCAAATCAATATATTTCAATTTAAGTTTACTTGACACGCATAATTGCATATTATCCGGATCACATAGCGATAAATTTGTTTCTAAAAACATAACAAACATTTTAATCTGACATTTTGCGTGTGTTGGTGAGTTCAGGGTAATTGGAAGTGCATTTTTTTTTCAATGAAAAATAGAAAACAAAGAAAGACCACTTCTGGATTTGCTCTTTTCATAGAAAGGGCAATTTTTTTCTTCGAAAACTTCATTTGTGCTTTTTTTTGCGGCCAATGGAGCATGAAATCTGACAGCCAGCTGATTTCGAGAGCAGAAAAATACTCTGAATCTGAAAAAAGTGTTTTTTTTCTGTCCCAATGGAAAACGGCATTAGTTGGTTTGTTTGACGTGGCTAGCACTAGTGCCCACTAGTACGCACTGAAAAGTATCAGCTGATTTTCATGTCTTTCAAAAACCCTGCACAAACCTGAAAATTCAGCTACTATATCGAACACGAAATATGTTGCCCTAAAGATTCTCAGTTTTTGAAATTGAAAAATATTTATCTTTTAGTGAACGAAGTATGAAGAAGATAACACTTTTGTCCGTTTATTGTTAAAAATGTTGCGATTTCCATAATTCAAATAGTTAATAAATTTAATTTGGAATGTAGATGATGCGTTTGAAAATTTATTTAGCTTTGATTCCAGATTTTTTCCATTCTATTGTCCTGTAATATACATTTTTAGTTCATAAACGTAGTTGTTTTCAAACAATTCACATTTGAATATCAAATTTATTGTATTTACCTTTATCACGATATCACAATTGAATGACAGCAAGCGAAATGACAGTGAAACGCAGCACGGAGTTCTTGCCCCGACTAATTAACTGGGGTCAGTTTAGGGCACAACTAAGGCGCCAGAGAATTCATGTCGAATACAGGTTTTTCAGTAACAGGTTGAGTTCAGTGCTTTATCGAACACCTTAGGGTTAACCTAGTGCGCACTAGGGCCCCCGTCAAACAAACCTAAGGTCTGTTCCTTTACTTTTAAATCTTACGAATTTTTACTAATTCTTACGAATTTTTACTCACTGCCGTTCCTTTACTCAAAAAATTCGTAAAAGAGAGCGTCATCGAGAGAGCAAGATATTACCCCTCCACTGAGAATCTTACGAATTTTTACTCAACAAATTTCTTGGTGTAAGAAGTGAAAAAGCTGTCAGTCACCTTACAACTAACAGCTGATTTGAAATTTGTTGTCCCATTTGAAATATGCGTTGATTATTTGTTGACTTCTTGCTTATCAGAATGGTATCAACAGGCGGCAAAATAAAATTGAATGTTCTCTTTAAGATTCTTTTCGATATTGGCGTCGAAATTCTTCGTTACTTCGTAACAAGGTACAATCTCTTCCATGTAATTCTTAATGTAGTGTCGCTTTTTCCTCTTCTCGAATGCTTGTAGTTCAATCAGTTCAAACTCTTCCACATACTCAGATTCATTAAAATAAAGTTAAAAATAAATGATAGAACTAATTTTCTTAGTAAATTAACAAATTCCTCGAGTTTATCAGACATTTTAACGACTTTTCGTACAATTTTTTTGAATATTTGATTTATGTATCCGTCATTTTTCATAAATTACTACAAAAGCGTTCCTTAACTTTTTCGTAAGCGTCTCTCTCTGTGAGAGAATTTATCCCCACCACTGCCATTTTGACAGTCTTTTCCATTCTTACTACAAAAGTAAAGGAACAGACCTCTAGTGTTTTATTTGCCAGCAATATCAGCTGTTCAAATTGCATTCTTTTTTGCAAAATTCACAAATGGATATTGACTAGAAAAATGTTTCCCCTTTTGTAGATACAAATGGCGTATTTTTGGTGATTCGTAGTCTTCAGATGACAATGAAGATAATATTTCCTCCCAAATTATATCCATGCCTATTTATGTATTTCATTAATTTCGTTTTCACGGAGCTTTGCGCATTTGTTTTGAAAGCAAACTTCGCAATATGACGTAAAACAGCTATGTAAATTATATTGGTATGTGTAGACCTGGAAAATATCGAGATCTGCAAAAAGTGATCTGAATCGAAAGAAAAATTGATTTTTCTGCCCAATGGAACATGAAAAGTTATTATTATCAAAAAAAAAAAAGATTGATTTTTTGTCCCAATGAACAATTTCATTAATTTCAAAAATATTTCGAATTTTACTGAATAAAAGCAACATAACTTTAAATATTATAAGAGCTCACTTTACTGACTTCTTCCTATTTACCATGCAAAATCTGCATTTGATTTAGGTAGTCGCAAAAATGCATTACCCCGTAACAATGACCATTTTTAATCTCGACTTTAAATATACGGAAGTTCACAATTGCGAATTTCGTATGGAAAATATAGCTCCTGTGAACTACTTAAATTTAAAGTCGAAACTAAAAATGTTTATTGATAAGCACCGTGTTTCCGTTGTACTTTCTTTCAAAATCAAAGTAGCGTGCCACTGCTCTTTTATATTTACCTTGATATACGAACTGTATTTGTTTATACTTTATACCATAATCATAAACAATATTAACATACATTATAAAAGTAGATTCGTATCTTTATTTCTTCCAGAAAACTTTTTTTTCGTTATGAAAACTCATATTTTTGCGTAATTAGAAAAAAAAAATGGATCGAAACCCAGATATTTATGGCGAAACAATAACTGAACTGCATCCTCATATTCCTTTAAAAGGAAAGAAGTCCGATTTTGGCAGTAACCGCAAAGAGTACGCGAAAATTGACATAGGATCAATGGGCGTCAATTTAAAGGAGCATTTCATGTACGCAAACTTACAAATTATTTACCAATTATTTTTAGTAAATTAAATTGTCAATCGCAGGTCATCAGACAAATTAAATTATTCGAAATCTTTTCAACTGAAAATTCAACCAAATCGTCCTGCTGAGATTATAAACAGCACAAAAATTGAAGGATTTGATAATGCGACTTCAAAACATATTCCGGGGAATTTAAACTCCGATTTATTACATGCACTGAAAAGTCAGAAATACGAAAATCACAATTTCAAGCATATTAACGATGTTTTAACGGAGAAAGAGCGCGCGAACGATAATGAAAAAGAGACCAATTGCGCCAGTGTAGACGGTATCGAGGAAAAGGATAAAAATAAAGACTTACCCAATGGATGGGAGAAGCATGAAGGTAATTGAAGAATTTATTTTCGTAATCCATTCAGGTTTGTTTATATGAATTTGTACAGATAACGATGGACCATATTACTGGCACATCAAGTCAGGAACAATTCAAAGAGAACCTCCGATTTTACCCAAGTACTTTAGCGATGAGAAGGAGTGCAACACTCCCATGTTTGAGTATGCTAACCCATCGATTGAAAGCACTGATAATTCTCCTTGCAGTCCTTCTTACGATCCCCGTATTGAATTGAGGGTATGTCTTAAAAAAAAAACCCCGACATGTTCCATTGGGAGAACTGTTTTGTTATGTAAATTTGTTGCAGGAATTTGAAACGTATTCTATGACAAGGAGCAGGACAATACCGTCACTTAATCACGAACAGGGTAAACAAAGCCGAGAGTATATGTAAGTAGGGCACTGGAGTCGTCTCGGATAAATGGCTGCATTTTTTGTAACTTCATCCTATATTATAGGCGAAGAAGCTATCCGCTGAAGACAGAATCTAGTAGGGTAGTGCGTTTTACTGTGAGGTCTTTGGGATGGGTGAAAATAGCCGAAGAAGATCTCGTTCCAGAACGGTCGTCGAAAGCAGTGAATAAATGCATTATCGATTTGTCATTAGGACGTAATGATCTGCTGGATGTAGTTGGACGGTGGGGCGACGTAAGTGTATCATTATTGTTTTATTTTTGTAGGTGTTACTAATATCTTATACTTTCAACGTACATAAACGCGCGAGAGTTTTCGCACGAGTATAATGTTGAGGCTATAAGCATTTTTTTTTTTTTTGTAATTCCCTTTATTTTTTTTATAACGATTGGGCCATCGAAATTCCGCAGTGATGCTGTCGTGGGCATTTTATAGATAACAAATAAATAATTATTCTAGGTGAAAAATTAATTCAACAATATGCGATATCATTAATAATGTCAATTTTGGCAATTTTGTATTTCTTAAATCATCCCGATCATTAAACATGAATGGATTCTTTGCTAAAAACAATATAAATCCCTATGCCCTTAATTAGGGAAAAAACATGTACATGGACTTGGAGGATGGTTCACTTAAGCTCATCGAGACAGAAAATTTAACTGTACTTAACTCCCAACCGATTCACACGATACGTGTTTGGGGTGTTGGACGTGACAATGGCAGGTATATAAATGTGTCTTATCTAGTCCCTCTTTGTTTCTAATCAGAATGTTATTTTCATGCATCAATAATAATCAGAGAAAGGTAAGAATATGATGTGCTTGCTTATACATATTGTTATGACATTTAAAATTTAAAAAAATATAACCCTAAACTGACGTAGCCTCATATTTAAAACGACTTTTTCTTCATATTGCGAGAAACAATTAACATAGCGACATCAACAG
Organism: Cheilosia urbana; assembly: GCA_946477585.1. Taxonomy (NCBI): domain Eukaryota; kingdom Metazoa; phylum Arthropoda; class Insecta; order Diptera; family Syrphidae; genus Cheilosia; species Cheilosia urbana. The sequence goes on from OX297854.1 coordinate 144,211,011, forward strand.
CAACTTTGAAAACTTTTTAGAACCACTGTATTTTAATAACTTTGAAGTTTGAACACATTAGCACAGCAACATCGACAGCGAGATCAACGTGTGAGCTAATTCTAAATTCGCTTTTGCTGTTGCTGTCAAAGTCGCTGTGTTATGGGGCATTTACACGGTCACACATTCCTATCACGGAAAATTAAAGGGATGCCCAATACTAAACAGCCGTCTGACTGAAAGGGACAGCATTACCTAACACGCAAAAAAACGTGATACGTTTTTTGGTCGGCCATCTTGTTTGCGTGGTAGGAATTATGGGAAAGCTATGCATGTTCATATTTTTATAGCGATGGCTTACGAAATTTCGTTTTCCTATAAAACAAAATGGCTTCCGGAAGGGATGAAGGTACATTTATTTATTCATTTCGTATAAATGATTGATGAATTGTTGGTTTAATTTACTGAAACTAATTAACACTCTCATTTCACATATTTTAAATCGGAAATAGAAATGTTTTCATGTGATTGCAGAAATGTTGGTCGCCGGAACTTCCGCTTTACGTATCTATAATTATGGGTAGAACATCCATGACCTTAGGCGTCTGATTTGTGATCTCATTCCTTCGCCTTTATTAGCATTGACTGCGGACAAACGGATCTCTCTGTCCCGTCTCGTGCAAAAATGCGCGTGCGTGATAGTGTAAATGCGGTTTTAATCTGTTTCTCGTATAAATCTTTGTAAATGGTGCCAAATTCGCAAAGCCCGCACAAGAAGTCATTTGAAATTGTCGAATTTGTTGTCAGATCATGCATTTCTGTTCTGTTCTGTTATTTGCACTTCAAAGAGCAATACGTTTCAATTCTAGCTCTAATACCTAAAATATGTTTTTTATTTTTTATTTTGAGAAGTCAAATATGAGTTCTGTAAGCGTTCCAGGCTATCGGAATTTTGGTTTTTGACAGTTCAGAAGAGAAATATTGACCTTGACTTAAATAAATGAAGACATCGTTTTTATGTATTTGTTCAAAATCATGTTCTTTATTTCAGGGACTTCGCTTATGTATCTCGTGATAGATTAAGCCGAATCCATATGTGTCACGTATTTCGTTGTGATACAGCAGCACGGACCATTGCAAATACATTAAGGTAAATGCACCTATTACTCAGATATTAAACATAGTATAAATGGCACTCCGTTTTATTAACAGAGATATTTGCAAGCAAATTATGATTGAGCGTTCACTTCAGTTGGACACAAACGCAGGAACAACTAATTTTAAAAATAACCAAGAAATAAATCGTCCCACAAATCTACAAACAGAAACTCGTTGTTTCAGACATTGTAAGTGCAGAATGTGTTATTTCACTTTTCTATTAAATCCAGATTATGTTTGATATCTCTTTTTAGCACAGTCATTTCCGACTCCTATGGAGGAGCCTAAGAAGATTCTAAAGGCATTGTACATGGGTTGGAAAGAAGTTGCTAGACCAACTGGAATGGAAATCATCAATGAGGCAATTAATAGTGTAATAGCACAAACTAGACCCGAAGATTGGGAAAATGTCAGCGTGGCTATTGCTCCAAGTATGATAAGTGTTCGTAGCTCAAGAGTAAGTAAAAAGTAATATATTTTTATTTTATTATTTTTGGCCTATTTTACGGTTAGAGTTAAAAAAATAATTTTACCTGGAATCAATGGTTTTAATGTATATTGGCTTTTGGTAACAGCTACTTCAGCTTTACTTATGTATAGTATTCGATTGAGCTTCTTCAGATTCGCTCTCAGATTTTAGATTTCGTGTTTCTAATCGAACATAAAAACGTTACTTGCTCTTTTTTGTGTTGATATTCGTGCATTTCGAATATATGTAGCCTTCGACACTTTTCAAAGAGTTTTCCATTCACTGGTTAAATTTTGTATTAAAACATTCGAAATTTGCATCGCGACTGATTTTAAACCCCCTTATTAATAAAAAACGTCAGATAGCATACAAATATTGTACATAACTGCTGAGTAACAAGTTGATAACTTTTACACAGCGTTTATTAATACGGGGGTAAATATTTATACATAAATAATTTACACAAGTAGATTTAGTCGATGCAATGCCTTCTTCTTTGCTTCACGAAAACTTAAGCAAACTCCACCAGTTGTCAAACTCAAACGCACTAGTATTATGGTAATCTGAGAAAATATCTACGAGTAGATTAGCAAAAGTGTTCTAATATCTTAAAAATATTACTTTTTTTTTTATACCAAACGAACATAAAAGTGCTCTGAGAGCAAAAAAAAAGTGCTCTGAGAGCGCCCAATCGAATACCACATTATCCTACCTGTGTCACTAAAAATGAATTTCCATTTAAAAAATAATTTTTACTTCCGCTTCCTGCATAGGATACAATTTATGCAGGCGAATTTGTATTAATATGAACAGCTTATAGCCAATTTCTTTAATAAATGATAAATTACATTCACCGACTTGTCAAAAAAAGATGAAGATCTTCTCTGTTGACGTCAATTTTGTTGCCTGTAAATTAGTACACAATGGCCGCCATACATTTGCCGCTAAACTACCAGCCGCTTATCTATTCCATATAAAAATGTTGACGTTTCATGTATTATCCAACACAATTTCCATGCTCAAGATTAATGTCATTTTCCATTGGGACCACGAGATATTTTTTTTTCAGATCTCAAATTTTACGCGGCTCTGCTTTTGTAAATGTATTAGTGCGTTATTTGGCAGCAATATCAGTTGTTCAAATTGCATTTGTTTTTGGAAAAATCACAAATGGATATTGACTTGGAAAATGTTTCCCCTGTTGTACATAATTATAAATAATCTTCAGATGACGAGGAAGACAAAAAAGATAATAATTCCTCCAAATTTGTATCCAGGGCTATTTATGTATTTCGTTATTTTGGTTTTCTTACTTCTTAAAAAGACGTCGACGAGATTTCGCTCTAAATTAATATTTTGATCTCGAAAATAGTAGCATATTCTTAAATTTTGTATTGCTATAAATTTCGATTTAATTTACAGGACTATGGCAGACTCATCACAGAATGCAGAGTTAGATATTTAAGTTTTTTGGGTATTGGTAAAAACTTCAAAAAATGTGCTTTTATCGTACACACAGCACGAAATAAATTTGTGGCACACGTATTTCATTGTGAACCATCAAGTGGCGCACTTTGCAAAACTGTTGAAGCTGCCTGCAAGGTAAATATTTATACAGAAACTCATGTAATGACAGATAACTTTAACATGTCCCCATAATAATTTTTTAACAATAGCTAAGATATCAGAAGTGTTTGGATGCACATCCAGAAAATGCTTTCAATTTCGATACAAGCATCTCAAGTAAAGGAATTGGAGCTGCAATCAAGGATATATTACATTCACTATCACTAAAAAAGGATAAGTGTGGTTCCTGAAGTGTGCTACCTTAAGCTGAGATATTATGTAGCTGCAAACCGTTTATATCAAATGCATATTTCGTCTTGAATGGACGGATGTTGTTTTTTTTCCTTTGTGTTTAGAATAGAAAAATCACAATGAATAATACAGATGGCATAAATATTATCCGCGTAACTGTTTACCTTAAATATACAGACATATGTGCTTATTAAATAATTGTTAAGCTTACAAGGTATTGGAAATACAAAAAAAAAAAAAAAAATAGGCAATCAAAGGTATTGATCAGTCTTTTATATGTATAGATCTGTGTGACTTATTTTAATGCAATATTTTAATTACAAAATTAAACATGAAATGACAGTGTATAATCAATTAATTAGTTAACTGGCTTGACGGATCATTTCTGAATATACAATTTCTTGCAGAACAAAAGTAAGTATCTGCAGTTATTTTCAGAGATTCTAATGAAGGGTGAGTTTCAAAATGAAATCCTAGAGAACTACGTGGAAGCAATGTATTTGTCGTCATATTGCTGCTAAACCACTACATCACATATAACGCCAACCTAAAACTACATTCTCAATCTACTTCAGTATTCCCAAATATGGTTCAAGTTTAACAAATTCCTCATAAGTTTTTATGTGTAAGTCCAGTAACGCATCATTTCATGAGGTCATGACCATCATGATGATTTGAAAAATGTTCATAAACTATTGGCATCACTTTTAACGTCAAATGTTCACTATTGGAAAATTGATCAAACTGACGCCCAAACATAACGCAAAAAAAATATAAAAGAAATATAGGTACCTGATGCGTTGTTGATTCGCCGGTAAAAAAGTAAGAAAAATGTCATACATTTTTGTGAGATGTTTTTAGAATCAATTCATACAAATAGATTTTGTATTTTTTAAATCTGGTACTTTGATCAATGTCACTTCACTAATTTTTACAACTCTGTGTCGTGCTTATTGTTCAATTCTCTACTTTACGTACTTACCGAACCCAAAACTTAAACTAGAGATTAAAAATTATTGATCGCCCAACATTCTGTTAACAACTTTTCATCACCTTGTAGATTCGTTGCACTTCCTTTGTAAAATTAGGAATTTTTAAATTTTTTACCAAAAAGTCGTAATTTTTTTCCGGTTTAGTAGGCATAAAAACTTCAATCCGGATTGGCATCACTGTATGGATTGTTGTTTGCTAGTTGAATCGCATTGAACAGCGCTGAATGAGGTTGAAGAATTTTTTTTAATAACATTGAACGCACTTCTAATTAGAAATTGGTAGGTAGTAACCAGCCCTTATATTTTATCCTTTTCTAATTTTCCCCTAATAAATACTGTTTAATATGGCTAAATCGGAATACAGCAGATAATTTTGCTCTAAAATGTCCTCAAAAGTAACCATGCTTATTTTGACATTCGAACGAATAGACAATTCTAACGAATGTCTATCAAAATACACAAAGTTCATTCGAAAGAATAGAGACAGAATAGAATTGGCTATTCGTTCGAATTTCAAAATAAGCATGAACATTTCAGAGTTTGTGCAAGAGCTTTACTGCAAATGGTGCGATGACATTTTTTTTTTTCTATATTATGAAGTTTGACAAACAGCTAGCGGTACGGTAAATAGAGTGCTCGCGTTCCACTGCCCGCTAGATGAGTAGCGGCCATGTCAAACTTCATATAAAAAAAACTGAAATTTCACCATTTGCGCTAGACGTCTAGCACTTTTTGTGAAATGTCAGTTTTTTTTTATATGGAGTTTGACATGCCGCCACTCATCTAGCGGGAAGTGTTTCGCGAAGCTCATCCTTTCGCAGATGGGCTATCTTTTTGCTTCAAACTTCCAAAATACTTGTAGGATAGCAAAGCGGTTTATAATAGCCAGAATAGTGTTTTGTTCAAATATTGTTTAAAAGCGCACAATTCCCATTATTTTTACTTCTCAGCTACTCTTTGATCATTTTTCAATTCTACAATGCCTTTATCCTGTTTTTCCACTTTAGTATACAATTTTTAGTAACGGAATGCAGATTTTTAACTTAATTATGCTACAGTCATATAAAATCTGTTTTGTTTTCCTACAAGTTTTTAGCTGTCATTTTGTTCTTTTTTTTTTTTTTTTTTTTTTTTCTTTCTTTTTTGACACTGACGGAGCAAACTACCTATGGATCGCCTCTGAACGCTTCCATATAACCGATGCCAAACCTGGATAAACAACCCACGGAAACTAGCAACACGAGGAATGTTAGCTCTTGCTCTGACGTCTTATTAAACGGAGTGCATATGCGGTAGAAGAATATGAACTATAGACTGTTGTTTCCTTTTCTCTTGCTGAGTTGCAGCAAAACATGGTACACAATGACGTCAGAACTGAACAAGGTGTCAGAATACTGTGCCCAGGCTGCCAAACCTTGACAACACAACTTATTTACAGATATGTTACTTGAGTGTAGAGTACAAAATTTTCCAAGGCCAACCAAATTTCATAAAGGTTGACAGCGTTTACATAGGTACTCTTTGTGTATATTTTGTTATGGGGATTGTCAAGCTAGTCACATTCGGGAAAACATGTTTTCATTTCTGCTATTATTTTGCGTATTAATCGGAGTTCAAATACTATTATCTGCAGTTAACAAATCAATCGGCGTTAGAAAGTTATATGTGCAATTACTTTTAAAAATATTCGAGGTAACTAATATAATAATAAAATTTAATTCAACAGTTTCGTAAACGACCAATACTTGCCTAATCTGGGGGAGAAAAAAAAGACTTCGGCCAACTACTTCAAAACTATTGATTGGACTTTAGATACCATTAAATTGTAGGAAATCGTGATCTGTAAAAGTAAATTTCCTTATTATAATTATATAATTTGATATTTTTTCGAAATCTTCATAAATGGTTTTCACTCCCCATGCATAATTGTAACTGTTCACTGGTGGAGCGGGAGCATTTTTTATCCTATATCGTTTTAGAAAATGTTATTCTGTGAAAACTATCAAAACAAATGCGTGCATGTTCCTCCTAGTGAAATCAATAATTATTATTCAGCAATTTCAATTAAGATTGAACGAACTGATTTGTACTTTATGTGAGTACGTCGTGGCGAGATTGAAGCATGATGGAGTGGGATTGCCTCTAAAGTACTTTGCCCTAGATTGCCACTCAAAAATGGGACGCATTTTGTCTATGCAAATAGAGGATATAATGTCTAAATTGGGAAAAAGCTTGGCATGTGAAAACCAACGTTTTGCCGCGAAATTACTTCTATATTGGCGTCTTGCTAATAAGAAAATAATTTGAATTGGGAAGTAGCTCTCATTTATGTGTTTGTGATCTTGCCGCCAAGTTCTGCTTAATCATTCCACGGAAATATTGTATTCAATGTGCCGTCTCTAGTTCTCATAACACAACTTCGGTGCATAGGTTAAGCTGCTTGCCAAAAATGTATACGCATTATCATCGAATATACCTACACACGCTGTAGCTATGTTATTTGGTAGTATCTGCGGCTACAAAAGGTCATTCAGCATGTTGTTGCTACGGCACGGCTAACAATTAGTACTCAACATTTTTAGAAGAACAAAGTCAAACTTATCGCCAAGTCATACGCTGATTAGATATCCGAAAGTAATTGGGTAAAGTAATATGATACACAAGTTTCAATGTTTTTTTATTGGGTCGTTTAACTTCTTTCTGTTCACCTTTGGCCAACGCTATAACAAAAGCTATTTAGATATATTTGTTTAATTGATGAAGCACTCACAGTAAATTATACTTGTTTGCATTTAAAATAATACAGTAGAACTTTTAAGAAAGTGGCGAGCTTGGCATCGGGCACAGTTCCAATGATGAGGTCTATTTCATCGGAACCCTTAGAAAAATGTTATCATGGTTCCGTTTTAGAGAATATCCCCATTGACTCGTCATAAGGCATAGCACGTCTTCAGATACAAAGTTATGCGAGTTCTGAACCTGAATGTGAGTAGAATCCATCGCATACGTTACAAAGGATTGTTTTAACATCGTCGTTCTCTAGCCGCACGAAGTTTGTGCCAATACTAGATATAGCACTTTGTTGTTTGTATACCTATCTCGTCTCTATAAGAAACGCTATTTAATGCAACTGTAAAATTGATCAGCAGATGCTGAGTGCAGATCATTTAAAATTTGCCCTCTGGGGAAACAGCAATTACCGATGACCCGATTATATTGTTTTCGCACAAAATATGACTGTCTTCGAATGTCGGAGACCATTAGTTATCTAAAAATTCATATCTGAATGTACTAAACTTTTTCCAATTTCAATTATCAATATCAAAAAGATTAGAAATAATTCGGTGGTAAAAGCGGGACATGTTTGAAATGCATGGACGGCCATTCGACGGAAACGTAATCTTTCTCAAACCGTAATATAAAACCAATTTTACAAATAAATTAGTATGTGTATTTCAAGCAGTGCTAATTCATTGCTTTCTGTTCCAACAAATCTGATTGCCGTGTGGATACAATGTTTTTCGTTGGCTTGTAAGTAGGGAAACATTTTTCTGAAATCAATTTTGTAGATATTTATCTTGTTCGAACGACATTTATTTTTCAATGCGTTTATTAGCCTCATCGTTCATCAATATAGCTTATCAGTGTTCAGCGTTGTTTAAACAAATGGATTCCATTTTAAACGCTAATCTTTTCAGCTTTTCAGTATAGATATAATTACGAATTGTACAGGTAAAAGGCACTGAAATGGCTTCCTTTTGCAAGAGATTAGATTAACAATACGATAGTACTCGAGTCGAAATACCACATCAACGAACGACCAATACGTCACTATATTATGCGGATTTTACACGAAAAACAATAAATTCCGGCACGTAGTACTCGATCACGGGTCTTCATCTGGATTTGATATGCTGAGCTAAACACGGGTGTTGAACAGGAAGAAATCATTTTAAAAAAAAAAGCCAAGCAAATGTCTGCTGGCTTAAAGACTGAAACGCAGACCCTTCAAAACAGCGAAGGAAACCTAAAAAAGCTTACCCCCAACAACCAACCAGCCGTACAGTTGCATTATGTTGACCACTCTGGCTCAACTTCGATCGGGCTGGTGCCACTTATTGAACAACTACACGCCTTGATCCTAACATTGAAAACAAATGTCCATACTGCAACGTAAGCCCACATGATGTAGAACACCTCTTCATTATCCGGCCAAACCAACCACACTAACACCACTAATGCTGTGGACGCACCCAACCGAAGTGGCCCAATTCCTAGGACTCAAAATTAACGACGAACCGACGAGTGACGAATGACGCTGCTACAACAACATATTGACCCCAACTATTTGCAATCAAATATTTTAGAACCTTCCATATTTTGTACATATTTCATTTCCATATTCGTTACCACGCCGAATGTAACACATTGCATAGTGTATTCTATAAAATTGGTAAGCCCATTTGAAGATCCTGCACAAATTGCCAGATATTTCTGCACTTTTAATACAATTACAATTGTTAAGCACATGATTTGAGCATCCAAAACATGTCGCAAATTCATTCATTCAAACATGTGCAGCTTCTAAAAAAATAGAAAGTTTCTTGCAGTTGTTATATTGGCTGTCGTAAAATGTATATTAACAACAATAACAACATAAATGTTGTTATCAATTTATTACTCAGGAATGTGAAAAGGTTTTTTTTTTTTCTTTATTATTATTTTGAGGAATATATGAATAAAAAGCCACGTTCTATTGACCGCTAAATAACATGTCAACGCAAATCTAGAAATGAAAATCAAATGTGATACCGAAGGGGACTTAGAGTTTATGGTTCATCGTTCACATTTAACCTAAAGTCAAACCCCCGTGATGAATTTTTTTTTTCGAATTTAATGTTGTTTTCCATTGGGATATTCAGATTTCAGATTTTTCGTGATCAATCTCTACATCTCTACATCTCTACATATAAATAAAATTGGTGTAGTTCTGTTCGACTAAAATTGAAATCGACTGCATGTCTTTAAATGCAAAAATCTTGGAAATTGCTGAATATATTCTGGTGAATTTTTCACAGCCTTATAGAGGATACTTAGGCCTACAATCTCCACTTTGTCTTAACTCTATATCTCTATAAATTCCGGAAAAAATTGGACAAGAGTATTTTTTTTTTTCGTTTCGCTTCGATTTTTTCTTTGCAACGCTTTGCGTTCGAAAATACTGGGAGCATTTAAATATACTAAGTACCAGCTTATAAAGGACATCTGCAAGTACAATTTAGGATATCCATTATCTCGATAACTTAAAAGGTTTTCAAATAAATAGGAAAAACTTGAAATATTTCTACGATTTTCGCCTCGGTGAGTGGATATGCACTTCATTCTCAAATCAAACATACTAACAGCACAATATATTGACATCTCTTTTAACCTTAATTTACTCCTGTAACGGAGAGGGAGACAGTATACTGTTTGGTTTGCTTGGAAAAAAAGAAACTCATAAAAGAAATGTCAAATCAGTGTTAGTATATGTAGTGTAAAAGTCCCTACACGTAGGGATCTAAAAATGATACCGTAAGGAAAAAAGGACAGATTTGTATAACGTAGAGATTTTTTCGGACGAAACATTTTCATCTTAGCTCAGTCGAGAAATATTTATTATTTTTTTTAAGGAATGAAATTAGATGACATGATTTGAAGAGTCAACAAAAAGGAAAAATTCATTTGTGGTTGAGATTGCGTATGAGAAGTTTGATTCGATTTTATTCGTGTATGTATGGATAAAACAGTTATGTAGAGAGATTGTATTGAAAATTATTCGACGGTGTAGGGAAAAAGTAGGAATTTTCTTTGTGCACTGTAGGGTTTATTTTTTTGGATGTAGGTACATAAGCTTTGTCAAATATGTAGGAAAGGTTTGTTTATCTGTGTTTTGCTTACAAAAAAAAAAAATCTATCAATATCTATGAAAGAATGTCAAATAGATATAGGTATGCATTTTGTATTTAAAAAATTAAAAACATCAATTTTATTCACATTTTGTTCGATTAATACCTATAAAAGCGGAACACATGGAACACCCAATGTGTGGTATTTAAAAAAATAGCCAAAGGGCGAATGCACTATGGCTAATAAATTACATATCAATAGAAGCGGTTAATAGGACTATGCAAGATACATTGCTAAATAAAAACAGATTTGTCGGTGGAGTTACATTTTTGTTCTCTGGTGATTTCAGACGAAGATTAATTATTAAACGTTCAGTGCTTTGGCGATACTTTAGAACAGTGTACTTGACTCAGAATATGAGAGCAGTATCGGGGGATTCTGATATTTGCAAACTTCTTTTTGAGAGTGATTTCGTTGCAGAAAAAGGTTATTGGGGCGTTAATTTTAACTGGTTGTGGTAAAGGAGATACGGTTTATACCAAAAATACCAATTATTCCCAACAATAAGTAATAACCCATTTCAGTTTCAACGGATTCAATTTCCTATTGTTTTTTTTTTTTTACAATCAATAAGTTACAGGCTCAAACTTTAAGAAAAGCGGGATGCGGGAGTTGAATGCACGGGCATTTATGTGTAGCGTGCAAGAGGATAAGCAATGCAGTAAATATCACAACTGTTATGAAACCACATTTTGCACGTGCGAAGCTGGGCGGGTACAGCTAGTAGAACATAAAATGAGATTATTTTCTTTGCATTTGTGTTGGTGTGTCAGCTGTTCTTAAATTTTAATTTGTGTTTATAAAAATCCATTGAATTATCCATTGCAGGGGTTAAATGTAAATTTTTCTCTATTTTTCACAGACTTGTCGACTAAAAACGTAAATAACACATTTTAAAGTTTGACAATTGTTAAATGTTTTCGTTTTGGTGTAAGTAGGTGTAAATCTCGCTCAGAAAAATTGCTCTGACTCTGAAAAAAGTCTTGTTTTTTTTTTGCGGCCAATGGAAAACGACAAGTTTGTTATGTGTTCGAGTTATCTGTGTTTTCAACCCCTTGATTTTCTTTTTTTTAATGATTTCATCTTCGTTTTTCTGTTCTATGGTCATCACTCCTTGTTTGTTTTAAGCAAATTCTAAAGAAGATACCAATCCTGAACTAGACAGACGGAAAATGTCCCCGCGAATTCAAATTGAACTCGAATACAGGGGTCAATAATATGTTCACTTTACATGCATTGTTAAGTTAAAATTTTTAATAGTTACTCTTTCATCCTTGTGCACACAGCATATTATTTTAAGCATTTAATTGCGGGGTGTCGTCATGTAACTTTATCGGTAATTGTGACCGAATACAGATAGCTGTTTTGTGCTAAAACTATTATTTAGTTATTCAGGATTCAGCTCCAATTAATCTGATAAGTAGAACTATCAGCGTTTTGTTATAAAGTAAAATAAATTACTCTTAATAATAGTACATTATCCTAGAATTTGCTTCCAAAGTGCAAAATGTAAACGCCTACAAAAAGATCGATCTAACATATGGCAAAATTCTACAACATCGCCAAAGCAAATTGAAACAGAAACTTGCATGAATATGCTAATGTTACAAACTCATAGCTGTTTTAAGGCTTAAGTAAAGGTGGCAGTTTGTTTTTCAGATTTTTCTTTCTTTGCATTTGTGGTGGTACATATTTTAAAAGTCAGCTGTTCTTAAAATATAATTTGTGTTTATAAAAATCCATTCAATTTATGTTCGTATACATTGCAGCGGCTAAATGTAAATGTTTCCCTATTTTTTCACAGACTTGTCGTCTAAAACCGTAAAATAACACACTTTAATGTTTTACAAATGACAAATGTTTTAGGGGTTAGTGTAAGTAGGTGTGAATCTCGCTCAGAAATCGAGATTCGCAAAATTGATCTAACTCTGAATAAAACTGCTTCTGATTGAATCCACAAAAGTATTGGTGAAATGACAAAAAATAATCTACGGCAGCTGTCAGCTGACTTCTATAAAATACATAAACTACACTTGTGTGAGTGCTTCTTGAGTAGATTCTGAAGCGAATTTCTCTTCTCAGGATCAACCGGAAAGCTAATTTTTTTCGATTCCGGACTCTCCCGGACTCATCATTGCTTGGTTTTGCTTTTAGTATGCACAAGGATTACACTTTTATATTGATTGCTTTCAGTTTGGTCGCGCAAACATCGAATCGCAAATAGAAAATGCCAGCAACCAGACGCATAGCTCAAAAGACAAAAGTGAAGAGAAAGTTGCAACAGCAAATGGAAATCCTGGCGATATCACCAACAATGGCAACCTGCTAATCAGTCGAGACAATGTCTTGCAGCCTGTCGAAAGCGTATCTCCCAACTTCCAACCACAACCTAACAATGTAAGCGAATACAAGTTTACAGCATAAGGTCTACATAACCTATATAATGTGTTTGTGTGTTTTTTTTTAGGTACAAGGTTCATTCCATTTAGAGAAATGTTTAAGTTACGTTAAAGCAGGTGTTGAGGCTATTATCGAAGATGAAGTTACATCGCGTTTCGAGGCTGAAGAACTGAAAAACTGGAATCTACTCACAAGAACCAACCGCCGGTACGAGTTCATTTCCTGGAAGCTAACCATAATGTGGATGACGGGCTTTGTAGTGCGTTACCTCATTTTAATGCCGACCAGAGTAGTCGTTTGCTTCGTTGGGGTAAGTTTTCCATTTTGCGTATACATTTTGAAGAGCGTGTTTCTTATTTCTATCTATCTATACAAGGTTATAATATCTATTGTAACAAGTAGTTTTGTCGCGTTAATACCGTTTCGTTTTCTTCGGCAACCATGTGCCAATTTAAGTTATCAACTTATGTTCCGACTTCTTATGCGCTCGTTATCCACTTTGATTCACGTGCACAACAAAGAGTATAAGCCAAAGGCGGTGGGCTTTTGTGTTGCTAATCACACATCCCCCATAGACATTGCAGTTTTATCTACGGATTGTACGTTTTCTTTGGTGAGAAATAAGACCGTAAACTTGAATATTCAAATCGGAGTTCGTTTGGGTCCGATTACGCTTCTGCTTAGTGATGTTGCAGTTTTATTTCATTCTGTTAATTGTGACAATAAATTCAACTTTTCACAAATAATTATAAATTTAAATCAAATAAAAAAAAATAATAATAAGACAAAACAAAAAAACCAACAACAAACTTTTATATCATTATCTACTATCCGCTTCATTACTGAACAATAAATATGTTAGGTAATTTGGCTCACAGTGTGTACGTCAGTTGTTGGATGTCTGCCTCATGGGGACAAAAAGCGGTCAATTGTGAATGATGTGCTTGGACATTGCTTTGCATTATTATCGAGCGCACTATCAGCCGTAGTTTATTACCACAATATTGAAAATCGACCAGAAAATGGTATATGCGTAGCGAATCATACAAGCCCCATCGATGTACTTGTCCTAATGTGTGATACCACATATTCATTGGTATGTATTTCATGTGTGCTTCAATCCATTGTACATTTATTTTGTTGCTTACATCTTATTCTTTAAAAAAATATTACGTTGTTTAAATAACATTTTTGTTTTTGGTATAGAAGTTGCCTTTATTAACATTCTTTCCTATTATTTGCGAGAATTTGGTTAGTTTAATTCTTTTAACTATTGCTTTAACCATTTTTCAACTAATAGAGTATTGTATCTTAAAGAATTTATCGTTTTGAATAACTGATTGTATTATTGAAGCTAGTAGTAGTAGTTGGTGGGGTTGACTCACAAACCCACTCAACCTAACCTATCCTATGTGGTGAAATAGAGAGCAGAGTCTATAATTAAAAATGAAGGCACGAAGTGCACATAATTGTGTCAAACCAACGTGACTTCCGCTTGGTTATGGAGTTATGTTCAACTAGTTGTAAAAAGCTCGTCACCCCGCACCATAGAGGGAAAAAGAAGTTGTATCCGTTGGGCTTTGTTGACTATTTTGATGTCGCTCTATGGGCGGCCTGAAAACTGTCGGCTGACTGGTTGTAAATACAAGGTGGCGCAGAAGTTGTCACCCGATGTTCTGTTGGAACCACATGTTCTCAATCCCAATTCATCTCAGGAGATAGTGATTGAGGTCGATACTTCAGGGTCCTCTGACACATCTTGTTGCTTCATTCTGAGCAGAACTACTGCTGCCGGCCAGACCTGGCAGCATCTCGTGTTGTCCCATTCGTATCTAGACGAACAGGTAAACGTCGTAGTGTATGTCCAGTTGGTTTCGGACGACATTACGCCGAAATTCATGCTGCTCCAACGCCACCGACGAATAATTATGATAAAAAAAAAAAAAAATTGAAACAATTATTCCGCGTTCCTGTTAGAGAATCTAAGTGATTCATGTCATTTTGACGTCTATGCAAATAAGGAAGACCCCGAAAAATGTAAGAGACTTCGATCATCCATTTTGCAATCTCCCAGGCACATTGCTCGGAAACGTTATTTTTTGCAAGGTGGTTAGATCACTGAGGCGGGACCTTAATGGTTTCTGAAAAGATTTCGTTTTCAGATATGCTTCCTTTGCTCCGGATCATCCTATCGTATTTTCTTTATGTATCAGTCTGGGCACGCGCGTGATTTGAACCTGAAAACCCTTGTTTGTTGTTGTTTTTTTAAATAAGATTCTAGTATTGCTATGTTTTAGTTAAGATCGCATGCAGATGTACATAATTTGGCTTCCCATTCAAAGTAATTGGGCAATTGTAACGCAGGGTATTCGAAAAAGGTGGTATTTATATTAACAAAAAAAAAAAGCTATGTGAACAATATGTGTGTGCCTGCCAAAAGATATTTGTTTAGTGGGGAACGTGGACAGATACAACAGTCAACTGGCCACGGAACCCTACCAAGCTATGCATGAATAAATCGTTATTGAAGTCTTACGTGTTTGGAGCAATTGTATATTTCCTGTTGAGTTAAAACCGGTAGAGACATGTACTTAAAAAGTTCAGCTTCTTTTGCTATAGCGAATATAATAACGTTTTTCGAAAATTGTGTTTGTTTCAAAATTAATTCATTCGTTTCGTACTTCACCCTTTTTTTGTTTTATTGGATGTTCTATTTTACTCATTAACATTATTGGTTTGGTTATGTGTGTATATGTATAATTTTTTAATGTACCATTTCTATTTACTAATATATCGGAATTACTTAAAGATCGGTCAAAGACATGGCGGATTTTTGGGACTCTTACAACGAGCATTGGCTAGGGCGTCACCCCATATATGGTTCGAACGTGCTGAGTCAAAGGACAGGCATGCCGTAGCAGAACGATTACGTCAACATGTGTCTGATCCAAAGAATCCTCCAATATTAATATTCCCCGAGGGAACATGTATTAATAACACATCTGTGATGCAGTTCAAAAAAGGCAGCTTTGAAGTTGGGGGCACCATATACCCTGTGGCCATTAAGTAAGTTCTTATTGGTCAGTATTTTATATTATTATAGTGGAATGAAATTTTGCGATAGTCTTTTTATTTTACTCGGTACAATTCAGAAAGGTTTTTCTTTCTTATTGAGCACGTGTCTTATCTTTGTGCTCGTAAAACATGACATGATAATTACGAGCCAAAATCAAGTTCATATTCTATCAAAAATAGGATCTTAGGCATTTGACTCCCGAACCATGGCCAAGTTCAGTTTTTGGATGAGTAGTTTCTGAGTTATCCACACGAAACAGTTTCTAATGGCATTCGCGATGGCTTTATGTTCGAAAGAGAGATTCTGTCTTTCTTGCACGCATCTATACTCTGTCCAAGAAAAATTGTCAGTACAGGGAAGATAGGATGTTTGTCTCTCAGTCTGGTTGCAATGACTTACATAAATCGGTCCCTTTTTAAAGCTCTCACAGGGTTGCCGTAGTATGTATGATAATTCGCCATAACTCAGAGAGCAATACTGTTAGGGTTACCATCTTCCAATTTAAAATAAAAATATTGCTGAACGAAATAAATTCCAACAAAAAATTCTTTCGCTGACGTTTGACGAATTTAAGTCCGAGATCTTTTTGCAATATTGTATGCAAAGTTGATCTGCTTAGTTTTGTTATATTTTCACTTTTTGTACTTCCAATAATATCTTGTCTAGCATTGGAAGGTCATTATTCATAAAAAAACTGATGGACTATCCGCCTAATCGCACATTTGTCAAAATCATCCACCAAAATCTTGATACCGGAATTACTTTTCTTCTTTGGTGGTGAATTGTGGCCTTTGATTGCTTTTTCCCTTAAAACCCTGTATACAGTTTGTTCCGTAACAGGAAAAACCGTAGCCGCATTTCCTACGGCTTCCGATTCACTTTTAAAAAAGCCATAGCATTTTTCAGTTGCATCAAGAATTTGTTGTTTCTTTTCTACACTTAGATCCTTTGAAGCCATGTTTCTGTTTATTCATATGCACAATGAAGTTAACCACTTGTTTAGATGCACTATCCGCTATTGAGATAACAAACATTGTTTCCGCCTTATATACACAAACAGGCAATTAGACAAAATTATATAACCACGACGCAATGCCATATACCTAAACAGATGGTAAAAGGACTGCACTTGTGCACATATATTTTTTTAATATAGACATAATACCTAGATTACATATTTGTTAAAAAAATGATTACCCGTAAATGCAGAACTTCGCGGAAACAGTAGCAAAAAAAGGATCATAAAATCCTTTCAAGGCATTTGCTTTACTGGGGAGGAGTGACCGGATGTGGTAAAACAACGACCGAAAATAAACAGAATAGGTTTACCTGCTTCATCATTTTGATATTTCAGTGTGAAAAATATGCTCTACAAAGTGAAATATGATTTTATACCTACCAAAACATGCAGAAATATGCCCTAACGAATAAGGCTGAAAATTTGTACTTAATTTTCTATAATAAAATATTTAATCAAATTTTATCCCTTAAAATACCATGCTTTTACATGAATCCGGTTTAGTTGCCTTAGTAATCACTATTAATTTATTGCAATATCTCTACAACGCACATATATGATCACTTGTTGCGTTAATGAAATGAATGCATTAAAACACCTCCCGAATAAACATTATTTCTAAAAGACAACATTCAAAAATATGTTTTAACTGAATAGTATTGGATCTTTCAGAAAATACAAACAAATTAAAACCGAATGGCAGCACCCCACATAAAATGCCGCTCTCAAAAGCTCCAAAAAGCTCCAAAAAGCACCAAAACCGAAAGTTCTTTGACAAAATTCAAAGAAAAACCCTTAATGATATGCTAACATTGACAAATGGTAACACTTCTCTGATGTGCTTCAGTCACTCACACTGCTTATTTTGGTTGATGATAATAGCAAGCGAACACAAGCCATCGTGCTCATTCTGCCCGCGGCTGCATGGCAGACTGGTTGTGGAGGGATGTATGCGAATTTCAGGAAAATTACAACAACAAAATGCTTTGAAATGCCAGTGGTTTCGTTTTTATTTCAGTGGCAAATCCTGTGTTTGAGTGCCGTGAGAGTACTACAGGCACCACTGGTAGAAAAAAGAGCTTCCCATAAGGCCTGTACTGACAATTTTTCTTGGACAGAGTATAGTTGTTTATATTGTTTTATTTTATACCACATTTTTAGTTACAACAATTAGCATTGAAATTATGGTAAACATAACTAAATTTTGTTTTTATTTTAACTGTTTAGGTATGACCCTCGATTTGGAGATGCCTTCTGGAACAGCTCAAAATACTCGATGATGCAATATCTGTACATGATGATGACTTCGTGGGCAATCGTTTGTGATGTATGGTATCTACCACCAATGTATCGCCAGGAAGGCGAGTCTGCCATAGACTTTGCAAATCGAGTAAAAAGTGTTATAGCGAAACAGGGAGGACTTGTTGACTTAGCTTGGGACGGTCAACTAAAACGATTGAAACCAAAAAAAGAATGGAGAGAAATGCAGCAAATCGAGTTCGCAAAGAGCCTCAAAAATGACTGATATGCTGAAAATAAGTAAAATTAAGACCCCTTGTTGTATAATATATCTTAAATTATAGTATTTTTTTTTTTTTTTCCTTAACTTTGTAACATTAAAATAATAAAGATAATAAATTTGTATAGGTCACAATATGGATACATTTACTGTTGTATTCTTAATACTTTGCTTTGTTTTTTTTTTTTCTCATCATGATAACACTAACAACATCGGCTTCTCCGGAGAAAAAAGAGAGCATGAGAAGCGCACGATCGAGGATATAGAGAGGTGTTACTCCAGGAACAATATTCGGAAGTTTTACCAAAAGGTAAAAAGAACGTGTCATGCCAACAAGACCCGAACGGAGACCTGTAGAGACGAACAAGGAAACCTTGTAGTAGAGTCACAGTCGGTGCTGAGGACATGGAAAACCCATTTCAGCAGACTGCTAAACGGCGAAGACGACACAAATTCCGGTGTCAGGCAGAACGAGCCATTCAACCTGGACGATGAAAGCCAATATTTCCGTCCACCTGACCAAAATGAAGTGAGGATAGCAATATCTAAGCTTAAGTCCAACAAGGCTGCTGGACCGGACGGCTTAACTGCCGAGCTGTTTAAGGCAGCGGGAGATGACCTGGTAGAGAGCATACACCAACTCGTCTCCAAGATTTGGTCAGACGAAAGTATGCCTGACGAATGGAACCTCAGCATCGTTTGCCCGATCCACAAGAAAGGAGACTCTCTAAACTGCGCCAACTATAGAGGCATCAGTCTAACACTGCGTATAAGATCATGTCTGTTTTACTGTGTGAACGCCTGAAACCATTCGTCAACGATCTGATAGGTCCCTATCAGTGCGGTTTTAGGCCCGGTAAGTCCACGACCGATCAAATATTCACACTACCGCAGATCCTGGAGAAAACCCAAGAAGTCCAGATCGACCACCATCTTTTTATCGATTTTAAGGCCGCCTATGACAGCATTTATAGAGACGAGCTATACAGAGCTATGTCTAGTTTTGCCATCCCTGCCAAACTTGGCAGATTGTGCAGAATGAAGATGGAGCACGCTCGCTGCTCCGTAAAGGTCGGAAACAATCTCACCGAGACCTTTGATGTCAAAAAAGGATTTAGACAAGGCGACGCGCTGTCATGTGACTTCTTCAACATCATTCTTGAGAAAATTGTGCGAAACTCACAAGCCAACACCAGAGGCACAATTTTCCATAAGTCTGTGTAACTACTTGCATACGCTGACGACATTGACATTGTTGGCAGAACACAGCGAGCTGTTACTGGATCGTTTGCTAGTATTAGTACAGAAGCGGCAAAAATGGGTTTAATGGTGAATGAAGGTAAAACAAAATATATGCTGTCAACAAGAAGGGACACACAACATCGACGAATCGGACAGAACGTCACGATAGACAGCTATAACTAAGGTAGTTGGGAACTTTGTCTACCTCGGATCCGCTATTAACTCTGAAAATGACATCACCTCAGAAATCAAGCGAAGAATCACACTTGCCAACCGCTGTTTCTTTGGCCTAAGACGGCAATTGATTAGTAAGGCCTTGTCAAGAAGCACTAAGGAGATTCTATATAAGACCCTGTCATGGTCTATGGCGCAGAAGCATGGATCCCAGCAAAGACGGATGAGAATCTTCTTGGTCGCTTCGAACGCAAAAGTCTTCGAGTGATTTTTGGTCCCGTTTGCGTTGACGGGTTTTGGAGAAGAAGATTTAACAGCGAACTCTAAGAGCTGTACAGCGACATCGACCTGGTCAGAAAAGTACACATTAGTCGTCTAAGATGGTTAGGACATGTAGAGCGAATGGACAACAACGCTCCGGCCCGGAGAATCTTCGATTCCAACCCGGAGGGACAACGCAGTAGAGGAAGACCTCGCCCTAGGTGGCGCGCGCAAGTGGAAGGAGACCTCAACCAACTGGAGGCAGTTAATAATATATCTAAATGAGTTGTTTTGTATACTAGAAACATATTACGACAAACATTGTTGTGAATTTTCCGCTTTTGAATATCATTAGGGGTATTCACGATCATTGCAAAAGTGCGAAAGTGCAACTTTTTTTCGCACCACAACAACAAAATATACTGACAAAAATTTCGCTACACTTTTGCACTTTAGCTATACCCTGACCCTATTGTAACCGAAAAATACAACAGAGTTGCGTTATCAAGTTGACAGTTCGCTAAAAACAAAGAGAATGGAAAACAAAAATAAGTGCCGCCGAAGGGAAAATCATAATTTTTGTTATGTAATATTAATTAATTAACATAATTTTGTCTACATTATCTTCCAATAAATTGAATCGTTTTTCTTTTTCGCTTTTTAAAAGATTTTTTTCAGAACAAATGTCAATTGTCACTTTGTCAGATTGGGTCTGACTTTGTTTCAGTTTTGCTATAGATGAGAAAAAGTGTGTTCACGATCTGATAAAAAAAAATAAAATTTCGCAATTTTACTAGGTCTGTTACACCGAATCGTGAATACCCCTATTAACTTCGATTTCATGTATACATTTTTCTTAAATAACTGAAGAAAAATTACTCAAAATGTTTTTATTTTCCTACAACCATTCTGCAGTAATCATTTTTCATAAATATTTTCAGAAAAAGTGCACTTATTCCTAAAATAAAATACTATTTAATTAACGAATAATTACAAATTTAACGAACAAAATTCTATGAACGCTGGCTGCAACTTTGCCGGCACCGGAAGCCACCGGAAGTTGTTGATATTTTTTGAGGGTTTGTTGGTGTGTTGAAGTTTCGTGACATTTGTCAATACGAATTTCTATGTATCAATACTAGCGCACTTAATTGTGTACACTCCGTACAAGTATTGCTTGTAGGCAAGGTAACGGGAAATCGGCCGAAGTTGGGGGTCTCAGTATTGTCTCTGGTTCCAACTACCGACTGATACCTCAAATATCATATTATGGTGTCTAACACTATTGCAAAAGTGGTCCAACGAATTTCATTGGAAAGAGCAATTCTGGGGCGAATCGCCGAATCAAATCGAATCGAACGGGTAGCTCGTTCATGGAATTAAGTTGTTTTTTTATGTGAAACAACAAATTCCGTCACGAAATGCTCGATCACGGAGGACGCGATTCGACTCCTGATCAACAAAACTCGATCTAAAATCAAAATGTCCAGAAATAGGTACGTTTCTAATCTTTTTCTGTTAAGCGGTTAGAGGAAAATGTTGCCCTTAAGGAAAGTACGTATACTTTTCAAATGAGCAGGCAAAAAACGAGCACGACTGACTTGTGTTCAGAAGCACATCGTCCCGCCTGCTAATTGGTTTGACGTACTTAAAGGTTTGCGGTTCAATAGAAAGAACGGGTCGCTGGGATTTTTTGTCATATCAAATTATGTACCGTATATATAAATTTATACCTACTGTGTGCGATCTTGTCTCGCATTGAGACATTAGTGTCCAGTTGTATTTGTCAGTTTTTAACTGGAATTACAAAAAAAAAAAAAAAAAAACTGCATAGTTTCATAAAAAAATATTTCCTGTGCTTTATTCATTTTTCAAATTTTAGCCAGAGTTTAACAAACGTACGGCAGGTCCTAATTGATCACTTAAATACGATTGAAATGTTTGGCATTCTTCCCTGTATAAGAAAAAAAAAAATCTTACCCAAATATAATTCCTATAAGCTGCAATCTCTTACCGTGAATTAAGATCGAACGAACTACCCCATAGAATAACGCCATCCGCTCCCAGTTGTTTTATTTGTTTCAACACATTAAAAGTTTCCACGGTGTCTATATACTTTACGGTGTCCGTGTACATATATCGGTGATAAGCATAGACCTGTGGTTTATTTTTCCCACTTATCATATTAGCAGCACGAATAGCTTCCAAAACGCGTCCTTTAACCATTGGAATGCGGTTCCCCGGTGACAGTCGCTCTTGCAAGTACACCGACGGATAAATTGCAGCAGAAGATTGAAACATCCATTGGATCCTTAATTTGTTTTGTATATAGGTTAGTAATGCATGGATATATGCCATATAAACTCCACTCACATATTATTTTCATCTTTGACTCCGTTCGCACATTTGTCTGCTTCCGCTCCGTACCCATTGAAGCAGTACGGAAAAGCGTAGTATCCCCATATGGCATTTGGGCGAAGTCTTTTAACGGTTTTCAAAGTCTCAAGCATAAACGTTTTGCCGCCGGCTTCGAAATTACGTTTCGCCTCTTTTTCAAGTTGTTTCTTGGGCCAGCTTGGATGTTTCCTTTGTTCAATTTGGATGGACAAAGTCTTGTAAGGCTTGAGTGTCCCAAAGTTTTGCCTATATACAGGTCGCCATGATTCAAAATCGACTACCGCAATCCCTGAGTAATTGTAGCTTGGTATTAGTTCTACTATTTGTTTTTGTAGAAGTTCTAAATGCTCTGAAAGGTTTCCTTGTTGGGGGACGCCATGATTTCGATAAACAAACTCCTTGGAGGAGGAGTTCTGCAGGATGGCGGGAAAATTCCCGGGATCATAGAGAATTGATATTTTCTCCCCCCGAAAAGAGTCGTTTTGATTTTGTGTGATTCCATATTCCTGTTGTAGGTTTTCAAAATATATTTGGTATTTTCTACACATGAATGTTGGGATATTCCAGTAGACTTTGAAATCCTTGCTACAATGAAAAAGTGATGGAATGTTGAAGGCAATAAGCAGCTGAATATTTACCTTGCGGCTATACATATCCAAGCATAACAGAAAACTACAATTGAGCTGCAAAAATGTATTCTAAAGTCCATGACTTTCTGAAACCGAAAAAAAAAAAAAAATAAAATAAAAAGTGTTCAGGTTCTGAAAAAAATATCGCTATCTGCAACACAAATTTAAGGTTAGGTATTTCTTATTTCTCATACATTGTTGTCGTTAAAAATCAAACTATCCGGGTATTCATACATAAATGCTAGCAGGCGCACGAGACACACAGAATTTCTAAAGAAAATGGCGCCCAACGTGGGGCAGCTTAGAAACATGACAATTCAGTTAATACGAATGCATCACAAAGTAACAAGATAAATGGGTCCTCAACTAATGTTGTATTCCATTGGGAACTCTCAGAGCACTCTTTTTTTGCTCTAGGTTACTCTTTCTGTTCGTTTGGTACAAAAAAAAAAGAAAAACAATATTTTTCCCATTTCAGAGTACTTTTGCGAATCTGGTCTTTTTTTTATCGGATTTGCTTCAGATTTACCAATACCAACTGAGAGCGAATCTGAAGAAGTTCCCAATCGAATACCATATAAACAGCAGACTGTTGGTATATTCGGCGAAATATTTGGCAGATATTTTGCCACAGGCGCAGTGGTTTAGTGGTTAGTGTATTGGACTAAATCGAGGGGTCCCAGTTTCTCAATTAACCGTTTGGAATAATCGGCATACAAATTTTAGATCCCTTCCATTCGTTCCAAAAATGAAAACGATTGGCTGTGAGAAGCTAGGGACCCTACGGACCTGTTGCGCCAACTATTTATTTATTTTGCCAAACAGAAAAGTTAGGTACTGCACTCTCAATTGTTTGTCGACGTTTGCGAAAAGTGGCGGAGTGGGAATAACATTAAGATGGAATTTGTATTTTCTAAGCGGATGAACCTACGACGAGCTGACAGCGATGCTTTGGCAAATACTGACACGGAGGCGAAGGTTGCGGTTGCGGGTCTTTTTAAGAACAAAACTGTGAGATTTCACTCAAGCCTACTGCCTTTCTCAAAGAACCAAGGGAATACTGTATACAAGATTCTAAACATGCCTTTTCTACTGAATGGGGCACATATTTTTTTTTACGAATACGATTCGCTGGGTTATAAAGGGTGTTTTTTTTTTAAAAGGTATAAAACTTTGGAATGGAATAAAACAAAGATGATTTATTTAAATTGACATGAAATTTACTTTATTCGAAAGATTATCTTCTGGCATTAAAATTTAAATATGATTTCTGGCATATAACCGCCACGGCTGGCTCGGACGTAGTCTAATCTGGAGGTCCAATTTTCCTTGACTTTTTCCAAAATTTGTGTCCGTATATCGGCAATAACCATTGTCTTCAAGTGGTCAATTGTTTCGGGCTTATCAGCGTAGACTAGCGACATATCCATATCCCCACAGAAAATAGTTAAGCGGCGGTAAATAGCACGATCTTGATGGCCATTTCACGGGTCCGCAACGTGAAACTATATGCGGTGACCAAACGATTCCTTCAATATTATTAATTGTTGTACGAGCTGTGGACATGTTGCGCCGTCTTGTTGAAACCACAGCTCCTGTACATCATGGTTGTTCAATTAATGAACGAAAAAGTCAGTAATCATGGTTGTTCAATTAATGAACGAAAAAGTCAGTAATCATGGCTCTATAGCGGTCACCATTGACTGTAACGTTCTGGCCAGCATCGTTTTTAAAGAAGTACCTACTTACTTACTTACTTAGGTGGCGCTACAGTCCGGGGTGGACCTGGGCCTCAACCAATACGCCTCTCCAGTTAGCGCGATCTTTGGCTTACTGCCTCCAGTTGCGCACTCCAAGTTGGTTGAGGTCCCCTTCCACTTGCGCGCGCCACCTAAGGCGAGGTCTTCCTCTACTGCGTTGTCCCTCCGGGTTAGAATCGAAGACTCTTCGGGCCGGAGCGTTGGTGTCCATTCGCTCTACATGTCCCAGCCATCTTAGACGACTGATGCGTACTTTTCTGACTAGGTCAATGTCGCTGTACAGCTCGTAGAGTTCGCTGTTAAATCTTCTCCTCCAAAACCCGTCAACGCAAACGGGACCAAAAATCACTCGAAGAATTTTGCGTTCGAAACGACCAAGGAGATCTTCATCCGCCTTTGATAGCGCCCATGCTTCTGCACCATAAAGCAGGACTGGGATGATGAGGGTCTTATACAGAGTTTCCTTAGTATTTCTCGACAAGGCCTTACTTATCAGTTGCCGTCTTAGGCCAAAGAAACAGCGGTTGGCAAGTGTGATTCTTCGTTTGATTTCTGATGATGAAGTTAAAGAAGTACCTACGGACCAATTATTCCACAAACCCATTAAGCGCACACCATCAAACCGTCAGTTTTTGTGGAAGTAACGGTGTCTCAACATAAACTTGAGGATTATCATCACTCCAAATATGGCAGTTTTGTTTATTGACGTATCCATTCAACCAAAAGTGAGCTTCATAGCTAAACACCGTAGAATAGACGTAGTCTGCGATACGTATTTCGAACAGAACCACGATTTTCAAAATAAATTTTCACAATTTGGAAGCGTTGTTCAGGCGTCAGTCTATTCACAACTATCTGTCAGCTATAACCATATAAGCATAACCAAATAGCAGGGGTTGAATTACCGCATCCTTGATCGAGCATATGTGACTGAATTTCTTATTGTTTTGCTTGTAAAATCCACAAAATTCATTGACGTATGACTCGCTCACGGATGCGGTAATTCGGCCCCAGGATTTTTATGGAGGGAAAATGTTTTGTTCTCTCTTTATGGCTCTCTTCTGTCCAACTTTGGCGTAACGAAATGAATAATAAATAAATAAATAAATAAATAGCCCGCAACAGATCCGGAAGGACCCCAGGCCTAGCTTCTTACAACCATTGGTTTTGTGTGAGTTTTTCATTTAAGGAACAAATGGAAGGGATCTACAATTTTATTCCGACTCCAAACGGCTAATTGAGAAGCTCTTTCAAGAAAGTTATACTCAGACGTTCGCGAGAGGTGGCGCAGTGGAAAATACCCTAAGTTGGAAATTGGGTTTTTGCGGGATTCGAACCTGGGGCCCCTCGCTTAGTAGTCCAACACTGCGCCTGCGCGTAAGGGAATTAAGTTTGATTAAATTTGACTAATGTGTTCGAATACTTTATCACTGGGGAACAGACCTTTATCATTAAAACACAAAGCTAAATCTGTTTAAACTTAAGTCAACTTTTCAGTATTGTGTTATATTGCACTCCTTACAGGGGAATATAAATACAAGTACATAACCACATTTTTGAAAAGCAATAACCTAATTGATTAAAATAAATGTAAATATCCACTCCATGCTAAAGTTATCTCCCAACGTGTAAAATACCTACAAACGTTTCAAACCAGATCACAGAAAGATAAGTATCTTGAAGAATTAGCAAGAGTAAAAAAAAAACAACAATTACAACTTACAGCTGATAAAATATGATGCGCGGAGATATACGTTATAACACTTATCGCGTTCCTTTGGTTTCTAAGCCAATTAAGTTTCTTATGTACTCAATTTATATTATAATATGGGTATGAAGCTATTTAACTATTAATGCAAATATTTATGTAATACATGTGGGTGGCCTTGGTGTGGTCGTTTACTTGTTACACGGTTAAGTGGAAGGTTGGTGTAGTCGGTAGATGTCCCAATAATAAACAATGTTCTCTGTTACAATCGTAAAGCCACCTGATAATAATAATAAAAAAAAAACAATTTGCACAACCCAGATGCCATCTGTACCTATACAGTGGTCGGAAAACCCCACGTTGTGGTTAAAAGTCGAGCTGCTCATATATCACAGCCATGGTTAATAAAGGTTGTTAATTTAAAATTAACATAAGGGGCTTTCATGTGGGGTTTTAAAGTGGCACATACTATTTCCGCTTGGGTTTCTCGAACTTATCAAACTGTCAAACATGAACGAATTGTCAGACTAGAAAATTGAAATATTTGTAAACTTGGTTTTCTAAAGCCGTTTGCGACTTATTCACCCCTATCGAGGTATCCGTTCGGAAAAAAACTCCGATACGGAAGTCAATTCTGATCGGAACTCAAATTGCATTCGAAGTATAGGTACGAATTGGAACAAAATAAATTAAGTATGTAAACGCGTTCATTCCACATTTAAAATATTCCGCTTTAATATGTTTGTTTGACATGGCTAGCACTAGCAGAGACAATACTGAGACCCCCAACTCACAATCCTCTTGCCGCTGGCCCCCTCAGTTTTTTTTCAAATTCGCCATTTTGTTTTCCTATCGGTGTGATGTCTATTTAGAATCCGTGTGACATGTAAAAACATACAAAAAATATAAATTCAATGCTGCCAACCGCTACTAACCATGGGGGAATGTGATAGAGTTCGAGAATACCACATTTTAAGATAACTGAATGCTATTGGTTGGTTATTATAAATTTTTAAAAAACGATTAATATAATTTGTTTGGTTAATAATGCGATCTAAATGAGATGTTTTATATACTAGAAACATATTAGGAAAAATATTGTTGTGTATTTTCTGCTTTTGAATATCATTAACTTCGATTTGATGTGTACATTTTTCTTAAATAACTGAAGAAAAATTGCCCAAAATGTTTTTATTTTCATACAACCATTCTACAGTAATCATTTTTCATAAATATTTTCAGCAAAAGTGCACTAATTCCTAAAATAAAATACTATTTACACAACACGAATAATTTCAAATTTAACTGACAAAATTCTATGAACGCTGGAAGCAACTTTGCCGACAGCGGAAGTGGGACACGCAAGGTGCGAGTGTGTTGGTGAGTGACAGTTGTCAATACGAATTTCTATGTAACAATACTAACGCACTTAGCGTGTACCACCCCATAGAAATATAGCTTGTAGGCAAGTAACGGAAAATCGGCCGAAGTTGGGGGTCTCAGTATTGTCTCTGAGCACTAGTGTCAACTAGTTCGCACTGAGAAGTGTCAGCTAATTTTTACGCCTGTCAAAAACCCTCCACAACCCTGAAAATTCGGTTACAATATCGAACACAAAATATGTTTCCCTAATACTCAGTTTTTGAAATTGAAAAATATTTATCTTTTAGTGAGCGAAGTATGAAGAAGATAACATTTTTTTCCGTTTATTGTTAAAAATGAGTGCACTTAGTTCTGATCTAGCGATTTCAATATTTCAAATAGTTAATAAAAGTGTTTGGAATATAGATGATGAGTTTGAAAATTTAGTTAGCTCCGATTCCAGCTTTTTTCCTTTCATTTTCCTATAATATACATTTTAGTTCATAAACGTGTTTTTGTTCAAACAATTCACTTTTGAATACCAAATTTAATGTATTTACCTTTATCCCGATATCACAACAATTGAATGACAGCAAGCGAAATGACAGTGAAATTCAGCACTGAGTTCTTGCCCCGACTAATTAACTGGGGTCAGTTCAGTGCACAACTAGGGCGCCATAGAAGTCATGTCGAATACAGGGGTGGGATTCTGTAAAAAAAGAAACGAAAAACGCTTTCGTTTGCACGAAGAAATTTGCTTGTGTAACATTGGGCGCACGAAAACGTTTGATCGTTTTGCCTTACAGAATCTGGCCCCAGGTTTTCAGTACCAGGGTGAGTTCAGTGCTATATCGAACACCTTAGGGTTAACTTAGGGCCCACGTCAAACAAACCTTATTAGTTGTCGGAGAACTTCGGAAAAAATGTGCCGTGTAGCTGTCAAAATAAGTGGTGTAACGCGGTTTCACGCAATGCGACAAAGGTGTGCTATGTGTCTTTGGAGAATTTTTCCGAAACTTGTATCGGATGGAATTTCTCCGATTTCGTACAAATCGGAGAAAATTCCGCTCCGAACAGATACCTCGATAGGGAGGGGTTATTAATAGCTTTGCCGTCTACGCCAGAATGTCGTGAATTATTTGCGAAAATCAAGACGAGAAACTGCAAAGCGCTAGTGAATTGTGACAGAATAGTTAACAAAATACTCCGCCTTGTACTTGCATGGTTCCTCATTCGATTATGTACGTACGTAAAACGAGAACGTAAAAAAAGTAAACCAAATTAAGCCTAGATCGGGTAATTGGCTCCACATTTTTAGTTTCGACTCTAAATTTTAGTAGTTCACAGTGGTTATATTTTCCATACAAATTTCGTAATTGTGAGCTTCTGTAAATTTAAAGAGACCAAAATTTTTTATCTAGAAAACATTATTGGCTCTGAGTCTGAACCAACTGGTACCACTGTAACCCACATGTGGAATTAAACAAACAAATAAAAAACAAAAACAATACTTCCGCAGTTATAGACGGGTTTGTTGTTCATCACAACTGTTTGAGTTCACTACGGTAGACTCTTTGTTTATGTTAAGGTTCGATTTAGATCTGGATAGAACCACGGTAAGATGGTAATTTGTTGTTTGTTAATGTGTCAATAATTTTTTTTAGTATCTGTGTTTAGTTTTACGAAATGTTCAACGCAAGTTTAAGAACGAGCTGTGAAGGAGACAGAGATGATTAAGGCAAGGGGAAAGAGAACCAAGATGGACAAGCGCCTTTCCGTCTATGTGTTGTTATCTCTTACCTTGACTTCTGACTCGCCTATACGGTTCAAACTTCAAAAACCTATTCAAATACAACTGTCATTTTCAACCTCATGTGGTATTCGATTGGGTGCTTTCAAAGCACTTTTTGGTTCAAAAAAGCAATCTTTTTCAAATTTCAGAGCACTTTTGCGAATCTATATTTTTTCTTAGATTTGCTTCAGATTTACTAATACAAGTGCGTTTGAGTTTGACAACTGGTGGAGTTTGATTTGATTTTTGTGAAGTTTTTCGAAAGACACTGTCCGCTAGATGAATAGCGGCCATATCAATATCTATATAAAAAAATTGACAATTCACCGAATTACGTTGAATTCCGGAATTACATCCGACAGAAATTGGTTGCGGAATTTGTTTACGATTTGGAGCGTGGTGCGGTGCGCCATCGCAATTCTTTATTTCTCTTCCGAAGTCGGACACCGAATATAAAATTTAGCCAGTGAATGGAAAACGCGTAGAAAAGTATCGAAGGCTACGCATATTCGAATCGCACGAATATCAATACAGAAAAGAGCAAGTGACGTTTTTATGTTCGATTGGACACGAAATCTGAAATCTAAGAGCGATTCTGAAGAAACCCAATCAGTAATCAGTGTCAGTAGTTTTTGAATCATGACGTTTGGTGGCAAAAGAAAAACTATTTGACAATTACATGAAACGACCTTCCCAATACATCTATATTTAAAAAGAACGCGTTCGTTTAGTGCTGCACTTGACTATATATGGAATATTAACTCTGCTGAAAGGCAGGGTTCGAATCGCGTCCTCCGTGATCGAGCATTTCATGCACATTACATTTCTCGGGAGACTATGTATGTAGCACTTGTGATCTCGACATGGTGGCTGTTATAAGTATAAACTGCACTGTGTACAGTGAGGCCATCGGTGATTTTGTGTTTAAACATATAATTCGGTAACAAGACTTAAGATTGAGAGCTTTTATAAGAATAAAATTATCTTCAACCCTTTTATTTGCCACGTTGCATCAGATGAAAACGTTCATACCTTTTTCACACCGAGCCGAAAACCGGGTTTTCGCGAAAACACTTGAAAACTTCATCGAAAACAGAAGTTTTCCCATACATTTTTCAGTTTTCAAAACGAGTTTTTTTAAAGCCGTTTTCCACCAAAACACCATGAAAACGACTTCCGATCGTTGGGTTGTTGAAACAAACACACCTTATGCAACATTCAGCAGAGCATCTGACAGAACAAATGTCAAAACTCACAACTTTATAATCATTTTCCACACTAATGTGGTATTCGATTGGACGCTCTCAGAGCACTTTTTTTGATCTCAGAGCAGTTTTTATCATAAACAAATCATACTGAGACCCCCAACTCACAATCTTCTTGCCGCTGGCCCCCTCAATTTTTGCCAGGAATCCGCCATTTTGTTGTCCTATCCGTGTACGCCAATTCCTATCCGTTTGCTTCGCCCACAGTAAAATGTAAAAAGATTAGGTGCGAATGTGTTGGTTGAGAGGATTTTTGACATTTGTCAATATGAATTTCTATGCAACAATACTAGCGCACCTAAACTTTTTGGGAGCGTACAATTTAGCTTGTAGGCAAATAACTGTTAATCGGTCGAAGTTGGGGGTCTCAGTATTGTCTCTGGTTTTTATGTTCGTTTGGTCCATAAAAAGGCAATCTTTCAGAGCACTTTTGCGAATCTAGATATTTTCTCAGATTTACCAATACAAGTGCGCTTGAGTTTGACAACTGGTGGAGGGCGTTTAGGTTTTCGTGAATTTGTTGTACAGAAAAGAAAGGCAGAAAAGGTGAGTCTATTTTTATAAATTATTTATGTATAAATATTTAAAAATCAATCGGGAAGCAAATTTCGAATGTTTTAATTTAAAATTTAACCAGTGAATGGAAAACGCTTTGAAAAGTGTTGAAGGCCATACATATTCGAATCGCACGAATATTATCACAAAAAAGAGCAAGTGACGTTTTTATGTTCGATTAGCCACACGAAATCTGAAATCTGAGAGCGAATCTGAAGATGCCCAAACGAATACCACATAATTTATGGGCTAATATTATTTTGAAATGCTCTGAATTAATTTTATTTGTTAATTAATGCGATCGAAATTTGTAAACAAAATAGTTTACACAGAAGTTATGCGGCTAGTGTCTCACAGCTGATTGAAACGTCAAACGAAAACAAGAAGTTATTGTTTGGTGTGAATGCAATTTCGAGTTTTCGACGAAAACACGGTTTTCGCTGCGGTGTGAAAAGGGTATAAGGCTCAGTGGTTAGTGTGTTGGAATAAGGATATTGTTAATTTTAGAGCAGTAAGCTAGAATAGGAATACGTTTTTAATTAGATTTTATCGTTTTTTTTCTATTATGTAAGTTAAAGAAAGAATTGAATAAAAATGAATTTTAAATGCAAAAAATTATTGTGTTGGACTCCTAAAAAAGGGGTTCGATCCCAAATCTTAAAGTTTTTTTTTTTTCCACTGCCCAAACTCTCGAGAACTGTCATGAAAGAGCTTCTCAGTTATGACGGTTTGGACTCATCATAAAATTGTAGATCCCTTCCGTTCGTCGTCAAAACTAACACAAAACGAATGGTTGCAGTCAGAGACCATTCCGGAAGTGTTTAAAATACGTTTTTTTTTTACAATCTAGGTATAAGTGAAAACTCGTCCGAGCAATAACTTTAGGTACTGTTACTGTACCGCTTTGCAGTTTCTGTCACTTTATCTTCTTCTTATGCTGCTTTTGGCGCCACACTCGCTTGCCAAATGAATATTTATATCATTAATTTTTTAGTGTGCGATAACTTTGTGCGCTTTTAACGATCGCGATTTCATACTCTGAACTATTACACACACCGTTTCGACCGTTTCGCTTTTCAAAGAAATACGACCGACAATGATTGCTATACAAGTCTTTTCATTATATTTCCACATAAAAACATGTCTGCCTCCAAATTATGTTTGCTATTTTGGTTTTGCAAAACCAATTTTGCTGAAAAACATTTCACACCACGCTAGCTTAAGTAATATACAATTTATTTTAATGGCATGAGACACTCGATAACTTTCTTTTACTAAACCGACTTGCTTTCGTACCTGTATAGTGTTGTTGTTCTTAATCCAATCAAAGTTTAGTGCATGGCTATATTCAAAGCTAAACCTTAAGACCGTGCTTTTACTCTGGATCTTTAGCACAACATTAACCGACTTTTCTTTCAAAATGATCGTACGAAGAGAATGTGATTTTACAATAACGAGAGAAGCAACAATTTCACACGATGTAAGCTGTAGGAACATTCGCCGAAATAGGTTGAGCGTTTTTTATCAGCTGATAGCCTTAAAATTGAAAACGTTGTTTATGATGTAAGTATGAGCCATTGTTTTGCACATGTACATGTTGTCGTGCGTGCGCGCATATTTATGTAGATAAATGTTGTTATTTATTATACATATTTGTTAAACTTTATCAATCTCAGCTTTTAAGTGTACCTACTTGTACATGTTTTGTTGTTGCAAGTCTTGGATTTTGGGCAAAAATCAATTTTATCGTCAATACACCTTCCTTGATACTAGCATTTTATATAGAGAGTATATAAACATATCACTCTTATATACATAAATGTACTTCGTAAACTACGTTGTATTTATAAATGAATCGACATCATTTCGTTTATTTATACTTTTCTTAAAATCGTTTAGTGTATAAAAATGTATCCAACACGTCTGTGCCTCTGTTAAATTTTCCTTTATGGGGCATTTACACGGTCACACATTCCTATCACGGAAAATTAAAGGGATGCCCAATACTAAACAGCCGTCTGACTGAAAGGGACAGCATTACCTAACACGCAAAAAAACGTGATACGTTTTTTGGTCGGCCATCTTGTTTGCGTGGTAGGAATTATGGGAAAGCTATGCATGTTCATATTTTTATAGCGATGGCTTACGAAATTTCGTTTTCCTATAAAACAAAATGGCTTCCGGAAGGGATGAAGGTACATTTATTTATTCATTTCGTATAAATGATTGATGAATTGTTGGTTTAATTTACTGAAACTAATTAACACTCTCATTTCACATATTTTAAATCGGAAATAGAAATGTTTTCATGTGATTGCAGAAAAGTTGGTCGCCGGAACTTCCGCTTTACGTATCTATAATTATGGGTAGAACATCCATGACACCTTAGGCGTCTGATTTGTGATCTCATTCCTTCGCCTTTATTAGCATTGACTGCGGACAAACGGATCTCTCTGTCCCGTCTCGTGCAAAAATGCGCGTGCGTGATAGTGTAAATGCGGTTTTATTCTGAAAACGAATCTTCAGAATCTTTAATCGATTTGAAATCCATGTCCAGTCAAACATCTGTGAACTGGAAAGACTACTGGAGCACTCAGACCCAACTATTCCATTGTACCACCAGGAAGCAAATCCAGTATCACCCATTTTAATGGAATTTCCTCGAAATTCCTAGAAAGATGGAAATTCGCCGAAGTTGGTGGGCTCAGTATTGTCTCTGCCAACTGCCAATGACGACTAGGTTTCTCACGAGTACACAATTATGTGGTATTCGATTGGGCGCTCTCAGGGCACTTTTTTTGCTCTCAGAGCAGTTTTTATGTTCGTTTGGTACAAAAAAAGCAATCTTTTTCAGATTTCAGAGCACTTTTGCGAATCTAGATATTTTCTCAGATTTACCAATACCAGTGCGCTTTAGTTTGACAGCTGGTGGAGGGCGTTTAGGTTTTCGTGAATTTGTTCTACAGCAAAGAAAGGCATTGCATCGGGTGAATTTGTTTTAGTAAATTGGTTATGTATTAATATTTAAAAATCAATCGAGACGCAAATTTCGAATGTTTTAATTTAAAATTTAACCAGTGAATGGAAAACGTTTTGAAAAGTGTTGAAGGCTACACATATTCGAATCGCACGAATATTATCACAAAAAAGAGCAAGTGACGTTTTATGTTCGATTAGCCACACGAAATCTGAAATCTGAGAGCGAATCTGAAGAAGCCCAAACGAATACCACATTATTGTGTGTGGCGAGGCTTTACAGATATTCAAAAGCGGAAAATACGAAACCATGTTTCTCTTAATGTGTTTTTAATCGGGTCTATCACAGAATCCGTCGTATTCGGAATTTTGCTACGAACCCCGAAAGAACTATCACAGAATCCGTCGTAGGGTACATTTTTTGCTTTCGAAATTCAAATTCCCCTACGACGGATTCTGTAACAGTTCTTTCGGGGTTATATTTCTTATTAACCAAAGAAATTATATTAATCGTCTTTTTAAAATATATAATAACCAACCAATAGCATTCAGTTATGTTAAAATGTGGAACTCTATCACATTCCCCCACGGTTGGCAGCATTGATTTTATATTTTTTGTATGTTTTTACATGTCACACGGATTCCAAATTGATATAACACCGATAGGGACACAAAATGGCAGATTCGAAAAAAAATTGAGAGTGCCAGTGACACGAGGATCCACAAGAAAGGAGACTCTCTAAACTGCGCCAACTATAGAGGCATCAGTCTCCTTAACACTGCGTATAAGATCATGTCTGCTGTACTGTGTGATCGCCTGAAACCTTTCTTCAACGATCTGATAGGTCCCTATCAGTGCGGTTTTAAGCCCGGTAAGTCCACGACTGATCAAATATTCACACTACGGCAGATCCTGGAGAAAGCCCAAGAAGTCCAGATCGATACTCACCATCTTTTTATCGATTTTAAGGCCGCATATGACAGCATTTATAGAGACGAGCTATACAGAGCCATGTCTAGTTTTGGCATCCCTGCCAAACGACGAATCGGACAGAACGTCACGATAGACAGCTATAACTTTGAGTAAGTTACGGACTTTGTCTACCTTGGATCCGCTATTAACTCTGAAAATGACATCACCTCAGAAATCAAGCGAAGAATCACTCTTGCGAACCGCTGTTTCTTTGGCCTAAGACGGCAATTGATTAGTAAGGCCTTGTCAAGAATCACTAAGGAGATTCTATATAAGACTCTCATCATCCCTGTCCTGCTCTATGGCGCAGAAGCATGGACCCTAGCAAAAACGGATGAGGATCTTCTTGGTCGCTTCGAACGCAAAATTCTTCGAGTGATTTTTGGTCCCGTTTGCGTTGACGGGATTTGGAGGAGAAGATTTAACAGCGAACTCTACGAGCTGTACAGCGACATCGACCTGGTCAGAAAAGTACGCATTAGTCGTCTAAGATGGTTAGGACATGTAGAGCGAATGGACACCAACGCTCCGGCCCGGAGAGTCTTCGATTCCAACCCGGAGGGACAACGCAGTAGAGGAAGACCACGCCTTAGGTGGCGCGCGCAAGTGGAAGGGGACCTCAACCAACTTGGAGTGCGCAACTGGAGGCAGTTAGCCAAAGATCGCGTTAACTGGAGAGGCGTATTGGTTGAGGCCCAGGTCCACCCCGGACTGTAGCGTCACCTTAAGTAAGTGACACGAGGATTGCGAGTTGGGGGCTTGGGGGTCTCTGTTCACTGGTCAGGGTTACTGGTGGTGGTGGAGTGGTGGCTGGTGGGTGGTAGATAAAGATAATGGAATACAGAGATATATTACTTTCCAGTGATGCAATATATATGCTCATTTTTCTTTTCTAGTAATGTGAGTTCATGAATTGAACTTTATTGCAAGAATTCGCTATTCCGAAATGTGTGTTTCACTATTTTTTTGTTACAAGTTCAGTACGAAAAACAAAATAATTTTACAGCGCGATGCCCATAAAAGCAAGATGATTGGCGGCCGGCCATTAGCATCATGCTCTTTTGTAGCTCATACGTATTCACAGATAGGGGTTGAACTTACAAAAACAACAATGTAAACAAATGGGTTTTGGGGGGATAAACTATATACGTATAAAAGATATCCATTTCTTTTAATCATTCATCTTTGCTGGTGGCCCTGACCGAGAACGCAACGGCAGTTCCAGAATAGTTCAGAGCTCAGATTTGGTGGTTCGGTCGCGACTGTTTCTTCTTAAGCGCAGCCTGACTATCAATGCAGGTGGCGATATTAGGCGTTTTTATTTTTTAGTTCAGAGCACAATCTGAACTGTTATACAAAAAGTTTTTGTTTCCTTTTTAGCTCAGATACATCAGAGCTCGAATTTGTGTTTCTTTTTTCGTTCAGAGCATGATCAGAGCGCGCTCTATGAGCTCAGAAAAAATTGACTGAGCAGGCTGAGTAAAAAGCTGATTACACATATACATTCACACTTCCAGTCGTATTTGATAGAAAAAAAAAAACAGGAAAAACAGAAAAACATCAGATTGTCTGAACACGCTCGGTTCAGAGCGCGCTCATAATGCTCGAGCTCAGTTCAGTGCTCAGCTCTGAACCAGGGACAATACTGAGACCCTCAACTTCGACCGATTAACAGTTATTTGCCTACAAGCTAAATTTTACGCTCCCAAAAAGTTTAGGTGCGCTAGTATTGTTGCATAGAAATTCGTATTGACAAATGTCAAAAATCCTCTCAACCAACACATTCGCACCTAATCTTTTTACATTTCACTGTGGGCAAAGCAAAACGGATAGGAATTGGCGTACACGGATAGGACAACAAAATGGCGGATTCCTGGCAAAAATTGAGGGGGCCAGCGGCAAGAGGATTGTGAGTTGGGGGTCTCAGTATGATTTGTTTATGCTCTGAACTAAAAAAAAAAACTCCTATTGTTATTCGTTATCTATCTTACCACAAGTGAATCCGCAGCTTTGACTACGGCCAGTACCTCTGTATGAAAAACACTGCAAGTATCCGGGAGTCTCAGGGAAATCTGTTGGTCCAACTCGCTGGAGTATATACCTGATCCGGTACCATCACTGGTTTTGAACCATCAGTATATAATGAGATCCCATTGTTCTTTCAAAACTAATGTCGTTTTCCATTGGGACCAAACATTTTTTTTTTTATCTAAATCCCTTTTCGCGTTCCATTGGGCAGAAAAATCAATATTTTTTTTTCGATTCGGATCACATTTTGCAGATCTCGATATTTTTTCAGATCTACACACACCAATTTAATTTGCACAGCTGTTTTACGTCAGTTTAAGAAGTTTGCTTTCGAGGCAAATGCGCAAAGTTTCGTGAAAACCAAAACAACAAAATACATACACAGCTGTCGATATTATTTCGAAGGAATTATTACCTTCATTGTCTCCCTCATCACCTGAAGACTATAAATCACCAATATTACTTCATTTGTATCCACAACAGGGAAAACATTTTTCAAGTCGAAATCCATTTATGATTTTGCCAAAAACGAATGCCATTTGAACAGCTGATATTTCGTTGCATGTTCCATGAGCAGCGTAAAATCTGAGATCTGAAAAAGATTTCTGGGGGTCCCAATGGAAAAGGACATAAATTCCTGACCATAACTTACATCCGCTTTTTCATGGATGTCGGAGAATGATTTATACAAAATGGCGCTACATAGTAGGTACTATGCTAATGTTTATCCACCTGTCAGAAAAAGTTTCTTGCAGTCTAATTGCTCTTTAGGGGTTGTTGTTGTTTTACTTTATTTAACGAGCTTCCGAGTGCCACAAAAAACCAAACAAACTTGTTAAATTTCAAAAGAAAATTTATCGATTTACCTAAGATTAAGTACTTTGAATTGAATTGTAAACGTGTAATGTTTTAATTTTCAATAGCTCAGAGGGTGCTAGTAATAAATACAAGCTACTACTAGGTAATACTTTACTGACACCATGTTACCGCTTTCCCATTAAATGTTTTTACTTAAATCGATTCCTCTGATCGCTATAACTAACGCCTAAGGTTTCGTCGAGCTGAGCTGTTGGACTTCTGACCCAAAGACACAGGATCATATCAAAAATTGTCAAAGTCTTCTTTCCCATATTTCGCAAAGTTCGGAAAACGAACGGTAGGTATAATAATGTGGTATTCGTTTGGGCGCTCTCAGAGCAGTTTTTATGTTCGTTTGGTACAAAAAAAAAAACAATCTTTTCCAGATTTCAGAGCACTTTTGCGAATCTAGATATTTTCTCAGATTTACCAACACAAGTGCGTTTGAGTTTGACAACTGGTGGAGGGCGTTTAGGTTTTCGTCAATTTGTTCTAAAGCAAAGAAAGGCATTGCATCGGGTGAGTCTATTTTTGTAAATTATTTATGTATAAAAATTTAAAAATCAATCGGGACGCAAATTAAGAGTGTCTTAATTCAAAATTTAACCAGTGAATGGAAAACACTCTGAAAAGTGTCGAAGGCTACACATATTCGAATCGCACGAATATCGACACAAAAAAGAGCAAGTGATGTTTTTATGTTCGATTAGCCACACGAAATCTGAAATCTGAGAGCGAATCTGAAGAAGCCCAAACGAATACCACATAAGAATTAAACTGCATTTACACTATCAAGTACGCGCATTTTTGCACGAGACGGGACAGAGAGATCCGTTTGTCCGCAGTCAATGCTAATAAAGGCGTAAGAATGAGATCACAAATCAGACGCCTAAGATGTCATGGATATACTACCCATAATTATAGATACGTAAAGCGGAAGTTCCGGCAACCAACATTTCTGCAATCACATGAAAACATTTCTATTTCCGATTTAAAATATGTGAAATGAGATTGTTAATTAGTTTCAGTAAGTTAAACCAACAATTCATCAATCATTTATACAAAATTAATAAATAATTGTACGTTCATAACTTCCGGAAGCCATTTTGTTTTATAGGAAAACGAAATTTCGTAAGCCATCGCTATAAAAATATCAACGTGCTACATGCATAGCTTTCCCATAATTCCTACCACCTAAACAAGATGGCCGACCAAAAACGTATCACGTTTTTTTGCGTGTTAGGTAATGCTGTCCCTTTCAGTCAGACGGCTGTTTAGTATTGGGCATCCCTTTAATTTTCTGTGATAGGAGTGTGTGGCCGTGTAAATGCACTATTAAGGCCTCGAGAGAGTCGAAAAATATACAACGAACATCCATGGTATGGCAACAGCACTAATACCAAATCGAACAAACCTGCTAAAGAAAAAAAACACTGCATGTGTCAAACAGCTTCCACAGGCAGTTACTGATTTTCTTCGGATTTTTTTTTCCAAGTCTTCTAACTTCTACCGTTCCTACTTGAATTAAAGCAATATCAACCAAACCCACCCAAAAAAGTGCCTGTCGTATTTAACATAATTTCCAGAGAATCGTCCTACAATTCCCAGACACGAATCTCTAACCTACAAGTTCAATGTTCAATTTACCACCACTTGTAACAGTATCTATTCTACAGGCACTTGTAGCCTCGTATCTTATGATCTCGTAGACACGATTTCCTCGCCCAGAATTCCAATGAATTTACCGGCAGACTTGTGCCTTTTAGAAACCCAAGTAGCAGGACATACAATTGATGGCCCTTCTAGCCAGTTTGGTATGCTAAGAGACAAGTCCGGCGACTTTGTGTTCAAACCATTAGCCAAGCCGATATGTGCCGAACGTGAAATTGCATTTTATAAAAAACTGAAAGAAACACAAAATAATACGACTAATGAACTCCGTAAGTTCGTTCCCCGATACGATGGTCACATGGAAATGCTTATTTATGGAAACAAGGTAAGTGAATCATTAATTAATACTGTCTGGTGGCAATGTGTAACTGTGACTAATGCCTTTGTTTACATTTGCATTTAGCACTTGTTCATTAAACTGGAGAACCTTACACAATTGATGAACATGCCCTGTGTAATGGATATTAAAATCGGAAGCAGAACCTGGGATCCCCTGGCTAGTGCAGATAAAATAGCTGTAGAGCAACAAAAATATGCTGCATGTAAAAATTCGATTGGTGTCTGTATCCCCGGATTTCAAATATACAACACGAACGGTGAACCTTTGAAATTC
Organism: Cheilosia urbana; assembly: GCA_946477585.1. Classification (NCBI taxonomy): domain Eukaryota; kingdom Metazoa; phylum Arthropoda; class Insecta; order Diptera; family Syrphidae; genus Cheilosia; species Cheilosia urbana. The sequence goes on from OX297854.1 coordinate 144,251,653, forward strand.
GGAAAGGATTACGGAAAGAATCTGGATCAGCAAGCATTTTGTGATACACTGGTGATGTTCTTAAACGCTCAAAACAAATGTTACAAACCTCTACTAAAGTCTATACTAAACCAATTGTATCGTCTGCAGAAGTGGTTCACGACACAAACGTCGGCCAACTTCTTCTCCAGTTCGATTTTAATTGCATACGACTATGCGGTGCTATTAAAAAAGCTTCAGGAAAGCGAAAATGGTGAGTGTCTTTTATAGGGTATTTAAATCGCAACTGTGTACGCTTTCCTTTTAGGTGATCTAAACGATCCCAAAGCGTGTGAGAGGAGATACTTGGTAAGTGGTACTTTTTAAAGTTTGACTAGGTAGCATTCTATTGTTTGCTTCTTTCAGAATACATTCAAGGAAGACTGCATTCCGTGGGTAAAAGTAAAAATGATTGATTTCGCACATGTGTTTGCCACAGAAAAGGAAACCTATGATACAAACTATTTATTTGGCCTGCAGAACCTTATTTATGTTTTGCAGCGTATATTAATAGAAAAGTGGTGAAACCAAAATACAAATATTTTTAGATGAACTTGTCAACTGTGTTTCACTCATCCTCATTTTAACAGTTTCTTATTCATTGATTTAATTCGTATTGAGATTTGTGCCTTCGTGCCTAACTTATAGTGGGTGAACTATACCCCATCTGACAAGATTGTCCAAGCACTCATTCCATGAGATCTGTAACAGAACTAGGACAATGGCCGAGGAATGCAATAAATATGAGTCGAACCTAGGATACTCGAAGACTCGCCTCATTAAGCAATGTTTAGCCAGTCACATCATTATATACTTAGATAAATGTTTTACTAAGCTATTCGCAAAGGAGTTTTGTGGACTGGAAGGCTGCTCTGCTTTAGTTCTTTCAACTTGCTTGGCAAAATGAAAGCTTTGTTCAGTTCCTCTCAGTTTATCGGCTGTTATCACTTAGCACTCTATCTGAACGAAGCGAATGCGGGACCTTATTATTCATTTTAAAGCCATATTAGCCATGTGGAAAAAGGATTGCACTTAACACTGGCATCCTTTCAAAATTACTAACTACTTGGCGAAAGGGACAGTCACTGCCCATGAATGCACAACACAAGAACTTTTGTATCAAAATTGAATACATTCTCCAGACCACACTTTTATTTAACGTAAGAATTTTGTTGTTGACACTTGAATCTAGTTCTCTGGAACTTCAATGGCGCCTGCATTGATATCGTCAATAATGTCATGCGGTGGCCTGCCATCGACTGTACAACCGACACTTTGAGCTGTGCCGAGGATTTCTTTCACAACTCCAGACATATGTCTTGCCATGGAACGGGGACGCATCGAAGTAGCAATAGCTGTGATATCATCGAAGGTGATGTTTCCGCTGTGCTTAACTAGAAATTGTTTTATTTATTAGATTAATTGCTTGTAGAAAAAATGCTCATCATTCTTACTGTTCTTCTGCTTCTTCCTGTCCCTTGGTGGTTCTTTCAGGGCCTTGATGATAAGGGACGCAGCTGATGGTACAACAGAAATGGCAGCTTGACGATTTTGGATTGTCAGACATACGGTAATCTTCAGACCTTTCCAGTCTGATGTTGCCTTGGCGATATCATCACCAACTTTTTTTGGGGACTGTAATAAAATTGCATTCTTAATCAAAATACTCAAGATGCACAAAGGCAGTCGACTCACCAAACCCAGTGGACCGATTTTTGGAGCAAGGGAAGATGTTGCACCCACTTCACCACCGACACAACGTAGGTAGACTGCAATGGGATACTCGATAAGAAAAGTGGTAAATTGTTTGTTTTTCACTTAAATACCTAATTTGACTTCCGTGGGATCGAACTTTGGAGGCATGATGAAATTGCTGGGTTTTGGCTGTTTCTCAAAATCTAAAAAGGATTAGAAGATTTTAATGGATTTTAACCAGTAAACAAAAACCCGAACCGTACCAGGGCAATTTCACTAAAAGGAAGGAAACATTTTTGACATTTACGAATGTCAAAACTCACTTCCGGCGGTAGCATTCAGCGAACAGCTTTAAGAATATTAAATATGACGCGTGCTTAAACACTTATCAGGTTACAGCGGCTGTTTTTAAAAGAAATGAGACCGGCAGTACCGTCAAATCAAGGCCATATTCGCCAGGGTTTTCATCATTTTCCTGGTGAAGACGATATAACTTACGTCAATCCGGGTTTTTGTTTTTTACTGGGCGCCCCGGTTTTTTCCACTTCGGTCCATGCAAAAATAAAGATTCCAACCGCTACACCGACAGAAATATAAAATTCTGAAGATTGGTCCATTTTTGTTTGTTTTTGTTGTAGGACTTAAAACAAACATCCTATCTCAGCGAAAGTAAAGTACAACAAACTAGTGTCACCCTCCTCCAAGTCAGTCTATGCAAGTGTTTGATAAGTGCTAGTTAGATATCTCTGTTTTGCTTTTCTTATCTCAATTTGGGGAGAAATCTCATGAATCGTGTCCTTAGGGCCCGATTCTGTGTCAAATTATCCGGGTTACTGAGCGTAGTCTGGAAACTGACAACTAAAAATGAAGGAGAAATTTCAGTTCAAGTGCGGTAGCGATGTACTACAAAAAATAAACTACTGTGATCTACAAAATCGGGTCCCGCATCAAAAAAATGTAGATTCGCTGTTGTAAACACAACAAAATACTAACTAACGAGAATAGAGAAATGAGACTGCGAATTTGATAAATAATTTGATAATTTGATAATGAAAGATAACTCCTTTAATTAATCTTTTATTTAATTTGTTATAATATATATATATATATCTTCTTTTAATGGCAGTAATATTTTATTTTCGTCGAGGTATTAAATATAGACTGGCATGCACAGAACTTAAAATGGGGTTAAACATAAGCACTAGTGTACTTGGGTACTGCGATTAGAAAGAGTAAATAAAAAAAAATTGTTTGGTGGAACACCATGAAACCAGAGACGATACTATTGTATTGTATTGTTTCTACTATTGGATTGTATTGTCTCTGCATGAAACTAGGTACATATTTAAATTTGTACTTATGCCAGTTATTAAGAAACAAATTTATTGTGAATGAAAATTACAACCCTCAAAATGGAAGATGTGTAAGATGTAGGTATAAAAATAGCAACGTTTTCGGAGCAGAAGAATTAATAAACCACGTCTAACTATGTAAAAAAGAAAAAGGGGAAAAGTTTTATTTATGTCAACTTGACAAGAAATGATTGACTGTAATGTCGTTTTCCAAATACTCTTCTGGTGATTCTGAGAAGAGAAGCACTCACACAAGTGTATTTTATGTATTTTTTTAACCAAGTAAGTTGACAGCTGCCGTAGATTATTTTTTGGCATTTCACTAATATTGTTATGGATTCAATCAGAAGCTTTTTTCTTGGATTACAGAATGAGTGGATCCCCGAGTGAAACCAATGGAAAACGACACATAAGTAACCAAAGGAGTTGCCAGAAATATTTGATTTTTTGTTAGACAGTAAAAAATGTTCTTCCGCAGTTCGCCAATTATTGAACACGTTCACATTAAAAGTGGAGAAAATAGGTTCTTTTTATTATGCCCACATGATCTATATACATCATTATTTGCCATGGTTTACACATGGCTTACAAGGACAGTTGGATCTCGTACCCAAGTAGCATGCGAACAAACATTTTAGGCCTGGCGACGTTCTGGTGTCAATTCGTGATCCCATTTAGGAACTTATGTTTCGAAACAACCAAGTAACAATTCCTTTTATGTTTCGGAAGTGGCGCAACACAAAGTAGAAATAATTGTTTTTGACGCAAATCCTATATACCATCTTTGAACATTTCCATTCCATTCCTCAAGCAATAACGTAATAGTTTCTGATGTTATGATATGTCATTCATCTTGTGTACTTATGTTATATACCAAAATAATATTCTGACTATATCAAACTTTTTATTAGTAAACAGAAAACAGCTACCTACTGAAATTTGATGGGGAAAATCATTTTTCTCTGAAATGTTACTAATGTACTTCGAAAAAAAAACATGATCAAAATTACAAAATTACAAAATATTCTATATTTAATCAAAAGTCTCTCTTACAAATATTTTTACTATTTTAAATGCTGTTATACCTAAGGACGATTATAAAATCAGTTCAAAATAAAACTACGATGTCTATAGAGACATAATAGGAGCATTTTAATCTATTTAATTACACCGTATCCACCAAACTGAAAATTTAAAATTTTTTATTTTCCATATTCATTTTTTTTTTTTTTTTTTTTTTTCAATACGAAATGGATGCCTAGCAAATTCCTATTTGGGAATAGTAGTTACAGTAAAATATTCCCAATATTTCTAATTGTAAATTTTGTTTAATCTTTACCTATGCCACAAGCTTCCCAATCGGGAATCGTGTTTAATTTGTTTTGAAAGGAAGTTCCTATGTAGGAATATGTTCTTATTTGCGTGCAAAAAAGCAAAACGTCAAAAAGTGTTAATACTGATCAACATATCGTTCAAGGTGGTTATGACCAAGGAAAAATGTGTCTGAAAAGATTAAAATAAAACTCCACATATATGTGTTTAAAAACTAAGATCCATTAATTTTTTTTTTTGTATCTTTGTTAGCCGGATTTAATAGCATAACAATTCTTGGGCAAAGTTTCATCGCCGTATGTAAAAAAAAAAACTGGTACACTGCTACTATATAGGAATTGTGTGCATGAACACACATCTCCACATATTTTACACGCTGCGGACAAAATGTTCCATTGATAAAACAATTTTGACACAATAAGGTACCTGTGTAGATACAAAATTCCTAGATAGGAATATTTCTAAATGGAAAATGCTACCTAGCATGTGCATAAAATATTACTTGTTCGGAATATTTGTTGGTAACAAACCGTCTTAAAGACGTCGCTCATGACACATGACATATGAAGTCGCAAAATGCTCCTTGGGTACTGTCGTAAACTGTGGAAGCTGAGCAGTCTCCGAACATATACGGTAAGCTTGACGGTCAGCCCTATTGCGAAGATCAACTATCAATTGATAGTTGATACTTATCAATAAATTTCTTTAAATGGTATTGCGAAGATCAATTATCAATTAAGTGTTGATCGACTGTGAACGTGCAGCAATTGTCGGTTGACAAATCGGTATTGTGAGTGTCAATCTTGAACAATTTTATTGGTAGTTGTCAATTTTTCTATCAATCGCAATTTCGGTGTTGATAAGGACGACTCTTAAAAGAAAATGTTAAACATCAACGTTTTTATTTGTTATTGTTGTTATTTATTAGAGGCTAGATGTATATATAGATATTTCTTCCTATGTGTAATGAATTTTATCCATTTTGGGCACATGTAATTTTCCATAACGCGTTTAGCAGTTCACTTAGAAAAAGGGACACTGTTGTTGCTGTTGACTGCGCAAGACCAAGCAGAGCTGCAATTAATCGGTTTAAGTTTGGGTCCAATATCTTCAAAACAATAAACGAATGCACCTCAAAAGCATTCCTCGGAAAAGGAATTAGCTACCTTCGGTTTTCCAGTTCCAAGGGATTAGATGTATCTCGCAATTCCTCCGTATAGCAGCCAATTCCGCATAATCTGTGTCGTCTTCGTCGTCATCAAAAAATGATTCCACCGATGACACGATTTCCAATAAATTTCACAGATTTAACACTCGTAATTATTGTTTAATTAAATAGTTTGCAAAAATCGTAACAATCACTCTCTTCGAATCAAAAATATTTTAGAACTGTCAAAGTTGAGTTTTCATTCACAATAACCTTATTTTTTGGCGTTATGTTCACAATAGGTTATATTTTTATCAATCGTTTTTCGCAATACCAACATCAATTTTAATTGATAAATTTGTCAATCGTCAACCGATTGATAGTTGATCTTCGCAATAGGGCTGGGTATTAGAAGATGACAACGAACTTATATCTACCCAAACTTGAATGTTCTTTTGGCAATAAGACACTTCCTTAATACTTTGTTTACAGTTAAAAATGGTTAAACCAAACACAGTTCTTCGTTTCTAGTTTTTTTTTTTATTACTCTTTTTAATAATAAATATAATTCCTAGTTTTAAGTTTTAAGGTAAATTTGTTAACAATTTACTGGACATTTTTTAAGCGCACCGCAACTTGTACTTTGCAGATAAAATCAAGATGTTTTTGTTTGTCAAAAGCAGTCGGAACAGCATGCATATCATTATTTAAATAAATACTTATAGCTAATATTCGTTCGTTAACTTCGTTTAGATTATTTAGATTTTTCTCTTTGGTCAAATTAAAAAATTCCAAAAAAGTTTGATACCCAAAGTGGAGAACTTAACAGTCTCTGAACTTTTTCGGGGAAGAAAAGTAACCATCATGATTAATTCTATCAAACTTTTTAGGAATTTAACAATAGACGGTACTATTGTAATCACATTAAAAAGTTTAGACTAAAGATCTTTTAAATTATCAAAAAATAAAATTCAATAAAATATGCCTATAATTCCGAGACACTTATGCTTATACTTTGTTTTTCCTTGTCAATATTATTGAAATTGTTTTAAATAAGCAAGTGTTTCGAGAATATGCGTAATATATTGGAACATTATTCTAGCACTTATGGCACTAAAATTATATAAATACCGAATTACGTTTACTCAATTCTGTCGTTGGTCGCAGTGTACTGTAAAAATAATTCAATATTATGTAGTATAATTTACTATATTCTAATTTGAAAAAAATCTCATGCTGTTTCAATGTCTTTCGGTACGCTTGAAATGTATGTTTTCAACAGTCGTTCTTTACATTAGCCTAATATATCTTGACGAACTTAATTTCTAGACTTTTTCATAAGCGATTTCATCACGGTAATTCTTCGATCGCATTTTAATAAATTAAATTATATATTATACTCTCTGTAGTAAAAGCTATCTCTATACAAAATTAAATAATAAAAACAAAAAAGAACCTAAGCCATTGTTAAAGTTCCAGCGCCCAAGCCGAAACCAACACCCTTTGGACCATAGTTGCGACCATAGCAGCTTCGACAATAGATATCGCCATCGGGACCGTCATTGAGATTGGTGGAATCCAGTGATTTACGACAATCGGCACAGTGGAAGCACCTCTTATGCCATATTCTGCTCTTGCTGATCATTTGTTCGGCAGCGAAAACTGCATATCCACACCTAGGACAACCTCCAGACGACTTCGTTCCGTGCAATTCTCCACCATCGGGGCTAAAAATAGAAAGAATATAAACCATTGTAGACATTTCGCAAATCATTCAGTCAAAGTGCAGACTTACTAAGAAATTGTTGATTCTCCACCTGTTGATACCAAGGTTGGGGTGTGGCCGTAACCAAAACCTTTAGGTCCGAAGAGTTTGCCGTAGCAAGCCTTGCAATGAATCTCATGATCGGGTCCGTCGCAAGCAATCATTGAATCTAATGGCCTGTGGCATTCCGAGCAATTGAAACATTTCCTATGCCACATCTTGCCCTTAGATAGTTGTTGCTCAGCAGCAAATACCATGCCACCGCAACGGGGGCATCCCTCGCCCTCAGGGGCTTTGATTGATGTTGTATCGCGATTAAAGAAAGGCCGTTGGGATGAAATCTGATCCTCACTAAAACAAAAGGTAAAACACAAGGTTGAAGTTGCATGTTCTTCTGTTTCTTTTCATACGTACGTCAAACCGTCTGTCTGAAGGAAACCAGATCCGCAGGCAAATCCATATCCATGGGGTCCCCACTTCTTTCCGTAGCATGTTTTGCAATAAACTTCCTTGTCAGGACCATCGCATGCAATAATTGAGTCCAATGTCTTTGTGCAGTCGTTGCATTTAAAGCACTTCCTATGCCATTCACGTCCTTTAGACAAAACCTGTTCGGCAGCAAAAACTACTCCTCCGCAGCGGGGGCAGCCTTCACCTGGTTTGGCCTGGATTTTGCTTACGTCAATTGCAGCGGTTTTTGGTGCCATATCACTACAATATTGGCGAATATTCAGTTAGTTTTGTTAAAATTGGAAAATAGTTTAAAGAAATTATAAACAAGTTACCGTATTAAAGGCGAAGCAGAAGAGTTAGTTAAAGACATAGCCGCATGGGTATCTAAACATTGGACTCATATTGGGTGTGGAAATAAATTACCTCAAAACAGACCTTTTATGGGGCATTTACACGGTCACACATTCCTATCACGGAAAATTAAAGGGATGCCCAATACTAAACAGCCGTCAGACTGAAAGGGACAGCATTACCTAACACGCAAAAAAACGTGATACGTTTTTTGGTCGGCCATCTTGTTTGCGTGGTAGGAATTATGGGAAAGCTATGCATGTTCATATTTTTATAGCGATGGCTTACGAAATTTCGTTTTCCTATAAAACAAAATGGCTTCCGGAAGGGATGAAGGTACATTTATTTATTAGTTTCGTATAAATGATTGATGAATTGTTTGTTTAATTTACTCAAACTAATTAACACTCCCATTTCACATATTTTAAATCGGAAATAGAAATGTTTTCATGTGATTGCAGAAATGTTGGTCGCCGGAACTTCCGCTTTATGTATCTATAATTATGGGTAGAACATCCATTACACCTTAGGCGTCTGATTTGTGATCTCATTCCTTCGCCTTTATTAGCATTGACTGCGGACAAACGGATCTCTCTGTCCCGTCTCGTGCAAAAATGCGCGTGCGTGATAGTGTAAATGCGGTTTTATACTCGATTTTGCCAAATTACACATATTTCCCACACACCATGTACACTATTTAAATCGCGTTAACATGTAGCACATAATATCCCAGGTGTAGGATCGTCGGATAATAATCAGAATTTCATCGACGAACTTCAAATCGCCTTTTGTTTGTTTTCCCAAATTTGTTTACTTTTCATCGAATTGTATTCTTTTCTCTTTTTTCCCTCCCTTTTTCTCAATTTAGCGGTTAGTTTTGCGTTCGATTGAAAAATTTCCCAAAAAGGGGAAATTTTAAATTTCATAATTTGAGCTACAAAGCAAATTGGAAAATGACATGCCGCCTTTCATCTAGCGGTTAATGGAACGCGACAGCTATTCTGAAACGTTTCGTAAGATAATGGTGATTAAGTGTTAAATGAACAACAGTCGGGACGGGAGTAAATTTTGTTGACAGAGGTGCTTTTAGCGAAATCGTCAGATCGAGTTTTCCAATTTCTTAAAAAACTCTTAAACATTATGCTGGTCGATCGTATTTAGTTGACTAGATTCTGATATTTCGGAACACTCGACTTGTTGTTTAGTTGTTCGTTTACTGTGTCTTCCTATTACGTAATTATGTGATATAGTCCACTTTCGGTAGCTCCTTTTTTGCTTAACGGCAAATGAATGACATTCTTAATATACGCATTCCATGAATAGACAAAACATACAATAACAGTCAAAATATTATTTTCTATGTATACCTCTGCCAATCGGCGTCTTTTATATCACAAAATAGTCCCAAAGATGACATTCCAAGATGGCCATAACCACGAGCACCAAACCTTTGCGCATAGCAACCTGTTGATATGTTTACATAGTGTAAATATACATCATAAACAAACATACATCTATGTATTCCGTTTGACATTTACATGTAGTTCCAAAAACAATTTTTAAAATGATCAAAAATACTCACATCAGAACTACATCTTCTGGTACATTATTTGACGAAAAAAAACTGCAACTCTACTACATAACAACCAGTAGGTATAGACGTGCACAAATAAATGAAAACAGAATTACGGTGATGTTCATTTAAAGCTGCTTTACTTTTACGCGTGATATAGATGAATGAAAACAATAAACAAGACACACCAAAGTGTTGGGACTGGGTCCCCACAGAACGGAACAACAATAAAGAACGCATAATGATATCAACAAAACTTGGTGTTGAACATATAATACGCACCATCGTAAATTTGCTGGTCATCATAAAAAACAACTGCTCCTTCATTGATTCATAATCAAAATGGAATGGCAGATGCATACATACATTTCTATTTTCAAGAATTTGGAGAACTTCAGAAATAAAAAAAAATATACAGAATGGGCCTTACTAATAATTATAAATTTTAAACTTCACGCTAAATATTTTGTGGAAAAGTTTATGTTAAAAAATGCCGCCATTGTGAGCTCGAAAACTTTAGCCTGGACAATAAAAATGATTATTAATATCACGGAATGTGTATTTAACGACCCCCTACAATTTATATTTAAATACTCCATTTAACAAAATGCAATCAATTGCCTATATAACAATTGACGAATTCACAAAACGTCACAATGCAGCCAGATATTTGGATTGTTTCGGATTTATAATTTTTGAAGTCTAACAATAGATTGACAGCATTAGTCACTTTTTCGACGTAACTTTATTGGTCATGTGATCATTTTCGCAACAACTGACGACAGATCTGGACAAGAAAATCCTGTTTAAATACTAAGTTGACATTTCTATACATCAAAGCAAGCGTAAATCCAATCCATTATGTTAGTGGATTATAATTTTGTTCAATTGTTTTTAAGAAAATACAACAATATGGGGATGTTCAAGAATCTAGTTTACTAAGTCTGATAGCTGGCTGACTCGACTGTCAAACAAGAAATGATAAGACTTCCAAATGGGATTCATTTAAATTCCTCACTTGTTCTATAACGTGCGTCACCTACATCTTTATTTTATTTATTTATTTTTTTTTTTTTTTTAAGAGAGACAACCACATCTAATACAAATACAATACTTATACGTAAAAAATTTAATTTGACAGCTCTCGTAGTTCTTTGATAAAGTGTTCTTCCACACGATTATTATAATGCCAAAGATTAAAGTGAATTATAGCTAAACTTTTGTCTAGTCTGCAGCGCCAATATAGTAAAGATAGTAGAATAAATCTCAGCCCCCAACGATTAGCTGACGACGACGCGATGTGTGGGACCACTGTTTTTAGTTTTCATTAATATTTATGTCGCCATTGAAGTTTCACCCAATCCACGCATAAGGATAAAAATATAAATCATTTCATTTGTTTTGTTTCCCGTTTATGTGTTTGTTTAAATATTAAATTTGATATTAAAAAAAAATTACACTCATTCGCTAAATAAACAAATATCGTAGAAGAAATACAGCTGTCGGTATTTATAAATTTGTGAAAAAAATAAACACGACTGGTATTTTTAGTATTGAGTTTGTTATTGTTTGTTCCTGAACTCATTATAAAATTATGTTTAAATCCATAAATGATTAGATTGAAATCATCTATTGCAAAAAGATTAACAAGCTGACATCGTTATAAATAATGTCATTTATTCTAGGCGGAAGCAAACGTAATGCAGTAAATTTCTTTTATAACGTACCCGTTTGCGTAGCATTCACTTTGAAGTGCACCTCCTCCTTGACCGTAACCATATCCTTTGGGTCCAAACTTTTTCGAATAACATGCTGTTGAAATATAAATCGACTTTTTATAATTTTCTTACAGAATTTGTTCATAGAAATGTTAAATACATTATTAACTGTTTACAGGTTAGCAAATATGTATACAGGAAGAGGTTTAACCTAATTCTTGACTTTATATAAATTTATGGGCATTTCTGCAAACTACCTACTAATTTGCGGTTCTGTTTCGAAACTTTGATAATTAAAGAAAAAGTTGCCTTCTAATACTTGACTTAACACAAAACATTTAATGCTGAAGCTTAGTACGCTGTTCGAGCTAAACAACATTTTATCTGCTCTCCAACTTTTCTCTCCAAACATTAGCTAAAATCCCAGCTAAATTTTGACATAAAGCACGCCGCGGACAAGTGTTATAGAAAACAGCTGTTTTTCAAAATAGTTTACTTCAAAAATTCAACACTCTCTCATTTCAACCCTTTCCGATTCTAGGTACTCCTCGTCGAGGTATTAATTTAAAAAAAAAAAACACATCCTTGCTTACTTCTTCCATTCTCCGCAATACAAAATTGCTACAAAACAAGAGAACACAACGATCTGTCAACATTTAGTTTAGTTTAGTTTATTAATTCATTATCAAAAGTAACAATACCTTAGTTGACAATAATAAAACACAATAAATAAAATACATTAAATTTTTAGGTTGAGAAAATGTACCGCCCCATTAAATGGGCACGCTAAATTTTGACAGAACAAAAGTTTGATTATTTAGACCACTCAGCTAAATGGTTTTAGCTCAGCTAATTTTTGAAGAGAGTTTTGTATGGGAAAAAAAATGTAGCTTGAACAAGAATGAAGTAATTAGCATTGCGTTGATTTGGAAAAAGAAGCGAACTTTTCGATTCCGAACTCTTCCAGACGCTTCGTTTTGCCCAATGGAAAATGACATAACTCTGACAGAGGTGAGCGTTTTTCAGTCGATATTGATGGAAAGGTAATCGAAAAATCTAGCGGACCAAGCAGTATGAAATCGTCTCCCTTTTCATCCGCATGCGTATATAAAAAAATCTTTTCTTGCTTCTTGCTGCTTCAACTTTCAGTCGTGAACATTCAAATCTGCGAACATAACCCCGTTCTCCAAGCAAATACCAAATTGAACATATCAAACCTTTGGTTTCTTTTTTTAATTACAATCCCACGACTCTTAGCAAGACCCTTTATAAAACCAGAAGTCCGCGATTATAGCTTTGACATCACAAACTCAGACGGAAGTAATGACTTTGTTCAGAAATATGTACTAGATTTCACTGTAAATGTAAATTGTTCGTCTAGCAAAAAATATTTCGTAAGCCTACGAATCTGCAAGTATTTGCTGCAATACATATTTTCAACAGTTTAAATAGGGACCTACAGCACTTAAGAGAAGAAAAAAATATTTATGTATAACCCACGAGCGCATGTGGATACAGAAACTTCAGCATATTTAAATAAATATAAACAATGTTTATATTATAAGTCTTTCAATCTAAAAATAGGATATAAACATTTTCCCATGGAATAAAAATAATTAATGACTAATCAAATATACAGGTGAAAATTCTATTGTAAAAAGAAACAGTACATAACATGTGGTAAGTCACAATTGGAAATAGGCCACCTGACCTTTCATTTCAAGATGGTTGTTCCTCAATTCGTGTAGCACTCTTGATATTAACGTTTATCAGAAAAAATCGTCATAGTCTAAGTTTAGAAAATAATTGTACTAAACAATGTACTCACTTATTTTTAATAACATATAGATAGTGACAGTGTTTTGGCAAAAGGTCGTTATACACTAAATTGCTACAATTGCTTTGCATTCTATTTTCATACATCTGCTGGCAAGCGACCAGCACTACAATTACCTATGCATTTTGCCAAAATCACTCGGAGGCGTCAAATACTTTTATACATACCTCTGCAGTAAATGTTTTTGTCCGGACCTTCACAGCAACTGATGGAATCTAGTCCTTTACTACACAATCCACATTTGAAGCATTCTTTATGCCATTGCTACAAACAAATAAAAAACATAAAGAACATTGAATCACATGGACATTGAACAGTACCTGCTACATGGCTAGATGACGTTTCGCATTGTGACTTTTTTTTTTTTAATTATGACAGAAACAGAAATATTTATACGTTAACTTAAAACAGACACGCAACGCATAAGGGGGCATAGAATGTAAAATAACAGTTTGGACTTTCAACCAACAGATAAAATAAGGATACACGAAACAAATATACAGTTACATAAATTGCTACCTCTGCAATAAATCTCCTTATCTGGACCGTCGCAATGCATCGTAGAATCCAGTGTCCTGTTGCAAAGAAGACATTTGAAACATCTCCTGTGATAGCCCTGTTTTGGTTTTTTTTTTAAAGGAATTGAATTTAATTTATGTGAACATTCAAATAGTTCTAGGTTACACTGAATGGTATTTTTCTACACAGTCATTTTTATTTTGCAATTAATTAAAATAATATTTGTACCAGTGGGGCAGAACCTATTTTCACGCTCACTTTGCAGCATTTTAAATTTGTACACGAATTTTAATTAAAATTCGAAAAGTGAACTGAAATAGATCCGCCCCCGAGGCGTAGTCATCAATAAAAAAACTTATATTAGAAGCGCATCCTTGCATTATGTTTGCCACAGCTTAAATTTAATTTTACGGAGACTTGCATAAATGCAAATAAAATATTTTTCAATCAAGATGCAAATTTTAAAAATAATGGTATTTAGCTTATGGTTTGGCGTATAAAATGAACTACAAATGAAAATCTGCATTTTGTGTAGGTACTCAGTAGCGAATTACTGACTGCCATTCGCCCACTCAACGAATAAACGCAATTCAATTAAAATATTATGGAAAACACTACATCGAAAGCAATACTTTGTGTGAATATTTTTAACCTTTTCATTTACGTAGGAATATGCGACTTTTTCCATAACAAACTCGTGAATTAAAGTAGCAAGTTTAACAAAAGAACAAAAAAAATTGAAATAAGAAACTAAATTATTGGTTTCTTTGTTCGCCTTTTATCGAAACGTATAGACCTGATTCATTCGCAGGAAATGTTTCTGAACTGCATTCCAAGAATAACACTTTTTAAATAATGCAAAGGACATGGGCATTTTTTGTGGGTTCAACAGCAGCAACTTGTAAAAAAGAAGTTTGTGTGCTTTGACAGTTAAGTTGCCGACTAATAACAAGCCTTTCAACATATTCGCTTCGCATCAAATGGAATCAATATAAATTCAATATTATAACGCAAAATTGCAGAAAATAAAGAAAATAACGAGTAGCGAGTAATTTCCCTTCTTGGCATGATTTAGCTCAGAAAATGTATTCCAGCTTAAGCTGAAGAATTCGGCTATTGTTCGCTAATAACTATACACGTTCCCACCAAAAAGGGCGGTAAGGGACTATTGATATTCACATGAGCGCGATCAATTTAGTTGTATTTATGTAGTATCAGCAAACGGGCCTTAAATATCTAAATTTACAAGTACAGCAGTTTTCCCGCGAATTGAAAATTCTTGCCACGAACTGTCACACTTTATTCACAATCCACAAAAAATATTTGCGATCCACAAACGCACGAATGAAAAGTTCGTTCGAACTTAACCTTCAACAATGAAACTGATTCGCGAGTACAAGTTTTTATGTGAATGAAATGTCAGAATCTACGAATATTCGCCTGTTCGCAGTTCGAAATTCGCTCGCATATGAATACTTCTTAAAGGCGAATATTTAAAAAGTAACCACTAACTAAAGTTTTTACGGACCAAATTCATAACTAACAACTATTTTTGTATGAAAAACAAATATCCCGAATTTACTTTGATTTTGTATTGTCCTTGGCCAAATTTTGTCCACTATTACGGTTAACCCTTAAGTTTGATATCGTCTCTATGACTTGGCACATCTGTCAATACTTATAATACATATAAAAAGATTAGAAAGAAAATGTTTACCCTGCCACGTGCTAGCATTTGTTCGGCTGCGTAAACATAACCACCGCATCGTGGGCATCCTTGTCCTTCTGGAGCCTTAGCAATGACTCGTGGTTCTAATCTCGCTCCATTTCGTACTTCGTCGGTAAATCTAAAAAAAAAAAAAACACAAATGATTAAAAAGTGGAAAAATGAAATCTTAAATCATAAAAATGCCAAATGTCATTTTCAGTCAACAGAGTAATTTTTTAAGACATAAGAAGTTGAAGTTTAAAAGAGAGACCGGAAACCTGTTTTATTTGATTTTGTTGTTTTATGTAATTTTCAGTCCTAGAATAACAGAAACAAAGGTCTGTTCCTTTACTTTTGTAGTAAGAATGAAAAAGACTGTCAAAATGGCAGTGGTGGGAATAAATTCTCTCTCAAAGAGAGGCACTTACGAAAAAGTTAGGGAACGCTTTTGTAGTAATTTATGAAAAACGACTGATACAAAATTCAAATATTAAAAAAAAAAAAATGGTACGAATGGTATGAACTCGAGGAATTTGCTAATTTACAAAGAAAATTAGTTATACAATCTATACCTAGCGATGAAAGTGACCCGAAATTAATCGAACTTCGTTTTGATGAATCCGAGTATGTGGAAGAGTTTGTACCGATTGAACTACAAGCATTCGAGAAGAGGAGAAAGCGACACTGCATTAAGAATTACATGGAAAAGATTGCTTCTTGTTACAGCGAGGAATAATTTCGTCGCCAATATGGAAAGAATCTTCAATTTTATTTTGCCGCCTGTTGATACCATTTTAATAAGCAAGAAGTCAAAAAACATTCAACACATATGCCAACAGGGACAACAAATTTCAAATCAACTGTTAGTTGTAAGGTGACTGACAGCTTTTCCACTTCTTACACCAAGAAATTTGTTGAGCGAACAATTCTTAAGACTCTCAGTGGAGGGGTAATATCTTGCTCTCTCGATGACGCTCTCTTTTACGAATTTTTCGAGCTAAGGAACGGCACTGAGTAAAAATTCGTTATGCGAGAAACAGATTAACACAGCGACAGCAACAGCGAATTTAGGATTGGCTCTAACGTTGATGTCGCTGTCGATGTTGCTGTGCTAATGTGTTCAAAGTAATCAAAATACTTTGGTTCTAAGTTCGCTGTGGCGTTTGCTGTTGCTGTTGCTGTGTTAATCTGTTTCTCGCATTAGAATTAGTAAAAATTCGTAAGATTTAAAAGTAAAGGAACATACCTAAAATAGCACAAGTTATTAGAAACTGTCAAAACAAAAAAACAGAATCACAGCTTCGTAAATCACATGAGTAAACCTTTTAGCTGACATTTTCCAAATCGTACTCAATTGAAAAATTCAAATGAAGCCTATATTGCGTCGAAATAAACTCAGCTTTAACTATTTTCAAAAAACAAACAGAATTCGCATCAAGAAGGCTGCTGATGTTGAAGCTTTTTATGAGTCTGCTCCACTTCAGAAGTAGGTGTAGAAAATCTTTTGCTAGTCCGTATCTACAGTTCAGCTTTATGAAACAAAAGATAGGACAGTTTCAGACATCATTTCCTTTAGTTCTGTGCCCTTTTCTGTTCAACTCATCAGTGTCACTGAAGAGACCTAATGTTTTTATAATATATTGTCGTTTTCCATTGAGCAAAAGGAAGCATCCGGGAGAGTCCGGAGTTGAAAAAATCGCTTCTGAAACCGTTCCATTGGCACAAAAAATACTCTTCTGGTGATTCTGAGAAGAGAATTTCGCTTCTCGGTTTAAAGTCAGAATCCACTCAAGAAGCACTCCCACAAGTCGAATTTATTTATTTCATACAAGTCAGATGACAGCTGTCATAGACTATTTTTGGCATTTCAGCAATTCTTTTTTTTTTTTTTCAATCAGAAGCAGTTTTCTTGTTCCAATGGAAATATGTACCTATTTTTCAAAACATTACAAAATCTGACAGCTCGCTGATGTGATGTGTCTGCGTTTTTATTTGCTCATATTCATCACGTGAATATTTTCTTTTTTTCATTTGACTATAGGTCAACTTTACGAAGGGGTAATCGACCAAGCTGGTATAATGGGGACGCTCAAGTATCTAGTTTGGTAAGTCTGACAGCTGGCTGACTTGATGTGTCTCAACTCTGATTGGCCAGCATACCCGATAAATCTCAGAGTCGTGTGTCTGGTCGTAGAGAGTTATCAATGCCGCCTTAAGCTGCGAAAGCTCGCCATCTGCCAAGTATTGACAATTATTAGGAAAGACCAGGAATTCCAATTTGACACTCTGCACCTCATTTATCGATTGTAAGGTTAACTTACATAAAGGCAACCAGTACAGAGTCTTGTTTCTTTTGAGCAACCCCGGTAAATAGGTCCTATTTTGAAGGATGACGTTGAATAACACTTGCTACTCTATAAATGTCCGTAAGGACACCACCAAAACATACGATGTGAAAAAAAGTGATTCAGTGAGGGTTATAGTCAGGATATAGTTGTATCCAGGGATGTTCTCATAGGCATACACCAAAAAGATGTGCGAAACACACAATACAATACTAGGGGTAAATGTACAATGATGCGCTGTTGACGCTAACAGAATCGAAAGAACATGGGTGAGCTGTCAGTGATGCATTTGAATTTATTTGAAACAAATTAAATTAATTGATTTTAAAAGAAAGGAAATTGAACGTCACGTCGACGCCTTGAACAGAACAGCACAATCGACCGTATGAATAAAAACTAGCAGCGCAAAAGTATGTATGCTGTCAACGGCAGATGAATTTACTACAGAATTTTTCCACGTGGTCTTCGGTTCAGTTTATGTCAAAGAGGGAAAGGCACAATAGTTTGCTTTTACAGCAATATGGATTTATAGATTTAATAGGTCCGCAACCAGATATGATCTGAGCTGACCGGAGAGGCAAACTGAGGCGCCTTCAAAATTAAAGACCATTGCAAACACTTACGAAGTTACGTAGTGATGTTTGCAATATAAGGTCTGTTCCCTTACGATAATGCATTCGAAAGCATTAGTCAAACGTTGTTCACTTCCACCCAACTTTTCTGTAAGGGAACGAAGTTTGACTAATGTATTCGAATGCATTATCGTAAGGGAACAGACCTATATAGTCTACCAAAGATGGTCTCACCGATTTTAGTGCTTTGGACTATATGGCAGGTTCATATAGATAAATTCCCAGGTGGCATCTATGTTTTTATCGAGAGGAAAACTGATAGTGCTAACCTGTAATTTTGGTACAGCTTCATTGAACAGGGAAATCCCTCCTGCTCAAAGGTATGACAGTATTAGTATAGGACTGCACAATGCAGCTCGTCAAGTGGGTCAGACGTATTGAGTTAAGATCGCAGTTCGTATCTGACTTTCAAGGGGGCTTGACGAGTTCGCGCAGTGCACTATAAATCTTATTTATAATAGTGACAGTGACCAATAGTAGTTCTAGTTTTGATCAATTCTCTCAGATTATGGAAAATACCACCACTGCACTTTAAATGTCATATGTCATGTATGACAGTAACTTTATGTACAAATTGGTTACGCTCAAAAGTAATGGAAAGTCTTTCAGAATCTGAATCATTCAACGGATAAGAACGTGCAATATTTTGTGCAACATTTCTGTCGAAATAAGTCACATTTAATGCAACCGCACAAGAAAAATACATTACCCGCAGGAAATGTG
The DNA here is from genome assembly GCA_946477585.1 of Cheilosia urbana. NCBI lineage: Eukaryota > Metazoa > Arthropoda > Insecta > Diptera > Syrphidae > Cheilosia > Cheilosia urbana. Next base: position 144,270,821 of record OX297854.1, read on the forward strand.
AAATAAGCATCACAAATATTGCGCATTGAAACTCAAAAAGATTGGAAACTGTCCATAGTCCCATGCAAGTGGGAACGGGGTTGGATTTAGGACAGGGGCATACAACTCAGCGGTCATTATCATCATCATCTATACCGAACAAGTGACATTTAAGCAAACTCATCTATCAGACATTTCATCTACTATCATTTTTAATGCGGGTGTCCAGGTATCACATTCTGCAGAGGCTTTGAACTCCACTTTATCATCTTCGGACATCATCTAGAACGATTAGGAAGGACCAAGAATCCCCTTCCTTCAGCAATGCAATGATGAACGTTGAATGAAATGTCCATAGATGAGTTGGCCTTTAGCTGAATGTGTTTTTTATTCGAGCCGTCTGACTATGAATGACTCGACTCTCGATGAGTTTCGCAAATGTTTCGCATTATTTTACACGTCCGTACCACACTTCGGACTAAAGTCGGTTCATAATCCCGTGTAAGTGTGACTGGGTATTTCTAGGGATTGCCCATTATGAACACCACAATTAGATGGACATTTAAAATCAATGACAACAAATTTCTATAAACAATGAACACACATAAATATATGCACACAGGTAGAAACAACACAAACCTCTTGACAGCTCTGACGAGTGTGTACTATTTTACTAAAATTTTGTTTACGTTTACTTTAAATGAGTCAATATTTTTGTCGGCCACCTTCTTCCTATTAGTAAAGTTCTAAACATATGCTTTGTAGTTGTAGGCGTTCAAAAAATGTATATGTTTCTCTGCAGGTGTCGGTAATATAGTGCGCATATAAATATGTACATAATGTTTATGTGTTTGCTTTTGTTGTTCGGAAATATATCACTTAAATTATTATTTTTATCTTTGGATATTGAAACTCTTTTAATGCATTTGTCAGACGAATATATTTCATTTATTAGTTTTATTAGCTATTTATATTGTTTGCCTATAAGTATTTTGTTGTTTGTTTTATTGTTTACTGCAAGCTTAATATCTACACACACATAATGTAAATCCGAGTATAATCCATATAAGTGTTTCGAGTGTTGATGAAACCAAATTATGAGAGTTGTTGTTAAAAATAGATATTCAATTTATAACCGTCTAAGCCAAAAAAAAAAAAAAAAAATACTCGTATAAAATCTGCATGGATGCGTTTTTGCACTGACATTTGTATTTATTTTTGGATTTGTTATAAAATATGTGTTTAAAGAACTAATTGTCACGTAGATATATTTGGAAGAACTAGCTTATCCTCAACTCCACCGGGATTATCTTAAGGTGTTGAACTAGTCGCTGCGATGGAATAAAAAAATAATATGATTTATTCCAAGAAACAATATAATATATTGTCATTTTAAATAATTGGTTAATAAGTAGTTAGTTGTTCTAAGCAGTTTCATCGATTGTTTTAAACTATAAACGGGATTATACATGTGACTTGATATAGAATTATGTTTTAATAGCTAAACTTTGTTAGGTTAAAGCATGTTTGTTTTTAAGATTTAATTCATTTAAACGAAATATTTCGTCTTTATAATGCAAGAAAAAAATTTCAGTAACCTAGATCAGTTTGATAAAGAACTGCACCCTAAACGAACTTTAGAAACCGCAACTTATTTTGTTTGTATATGTGGAAATAAGTTCATCTATAGAAAATCAAAATGACACTTAATATTTTGCACGGTATCACTGAACACATGGCGGACGCAACACAAACACTCGTAAACGCACACAAGTCCACATTATGTATAAATGTAGGTGAAAATGCATCGACTTGTTTTGTTGTGTGAGTGTGTGGGTTGTGTATGCATGTGCTTATATTAATTACGAAAATTTACATTAAATTTGTTCACTTTAAGTTTTGTACGGAGTTTTCGATTTAAACAAACAAAAAAAGGTATGATTTCTATGCATGTTCCCAAACAAGTTATGATGACTTACTCTCTCAAATGCGCTCCAGTGTCCATTGATAAACAACCAGCACCACCGCCAAAGCCGTATCCCTTAGGTCCGTATTTGCGGGCATGACAATTTTTGCAGAACAATTCCTTTTCGTGTTCGGTGCAGTTTGTCGAGTCCAAAGCTTTGTTGCACATTCCTATTTAATAGATTTTTTTTTTTGGTTTTTAATTGTTTTAATTTGTTTCAACACTGTAATCCATTAGCCACATTTACCGCATTTGAAGCAAGTCTTGTGGAATTTGTATCCTCCAGCAACACGCTCTTCAGCTGCGTATACGGATTTGCCGCACTTTGGGCATTTTGGAACTTCAACTGGTGTGAAAGGCATGTTTATTTATCTTCCTGATTAGAAAAGAGATTTAGTTATTTTTTTATATTTAACTGCAACAAGAAATATTTTTTTTTTCTATTTTTTTCGTGTATACGGTTGCCAAATTTTACGTAATTTTATTTTTTTGCAATTAACTATCTGATTTTTATTTTTTAACAAAAGTTTGAATTGAAATAATTTTAAATTTACTTGTATCCCAATGAAAATGTTAACGAAGGATATTTTCTGTATTTTTTTTAAATAAATTTTACAGCGAAATCCGTCAGAATGCAGTGGCAGTTCGAGCGATCCTGTTTCGTTTTCGGAAATTTCTTTACGCAAAACTTGGCATGGATTTTTGTAGGTTATCTTTTTTTTTTTTTTTAAATGTATACAAAACTCTGATGTAACAATATTCACAGATCTATAGGAGAACGTACCAATAGAAAGTTTTCGAACAAATAATTTAATTTCTAGCACTTCTTCCCAATTAGCACCGATATCGAATGAACTGGAGGGTGGCTGCTCGCAGGTAGTCTATATTCCTGAGTGCACACGGCACACACGTTATACGTACTAATCACGAAAGTATCGTTATAATCGATGCATATATTCGTCTTATACACATAAAACCAAAATGGGCATGTTACCAGTGAAATATTGCAATATTTAATAATAACAAACAAAAACAACGACAACGAGTAAAAAGAAGGACAAAAAAAAACGATTATAACAAATAGGTAGGATTCAAATGATAGTTTATATATTTTTGCGAAAAAATAAACTTGCAATTAAAAGAAGTAGGTACATAGAAATGTTTTTATTTTTGTTTTTGTTTCTTTAGCTAACGATGAGCAAGCAACCAAAAATAACATACACACTCACAATATCTGCAACTCCGATTCAATGACGAAGGAATAGAACATATTTACTCTGTGCATAGAAATATGTATTTTGAATGAATACATACACATGTATGTGTGTATGGATTTGAACAAAAATCTGTCATAACTATAATTATGTAGGAAAACTTAAATAGGAAATGAAAATAGCGAGATATCTACAGATGTTCATTCTGATATAGATATACATAATGTGTGTTTGGTGCAAGATCTTATAAACACATTGAGGCGTTTACTGTGTATAAATAGATGTACAGATACACATTACATACCGTATATAAGCAAAATTGTAGATGACGATTATATTACAAATAGCATTTTTCGTTATGGACAACTGAAATATTATGCGTGCAATGGTCCCGAAATAGCTATTTTTAGTATTATTAAATAATAAATAATTAGGAGCAAATTAATCGGCATTTGCTTGGGTTCCACAAAGGAAAACATCAGCTGATGTTTTCAATAAGAGAAAATGTTTTAAGACAAAAATAAGAAATAAAATATAACCAACATTAAAATGATTTACGAAGGAACATTTTTAACTTTTAGCAGATCGTAGTGTATACATTTGGCGCACGGCTCTACACGTGGGCTGGTCTATATAGATTCTTGCAAGGATTCAAGGGCATTGTCGACTTTAACTGAAATTGAGAAAAGCAGAGGCTTTTGTGCACATTTCATTATCGGTGGTAACGACAATACACTCTTTTCGGGGCCCTACTGTAGGCAACGGCCAAGAGTTATGTGTTAGAAATAAGTCTTTATAATAATCTGAGTTTATAAGCAACTTCAAACTAATAATAATAAATACTAACAATATTATTTAGCGTCCATGCTGATGATTTAACGAACTCACAATGGCTAAATTTTCCATACAAAATTAACCATTGTGGCCTACAAAATATTTAGTGTGAAGGTTTCAAATGATTATACAGACCTGAGAAAACTTTCCAATTCTGCCTTTCGGAATAGTCACTTGAAATGGGACGTACCATTTCCATTCGTTCCAATACGTAACAACTTCAGACAAACGAATGGTTGTGACAAAATATTGACTTGTCACTGTCGATAGATCATTATAGTGTTTTCAATCATTATTGAACAGTGCATCGATTATCGCCCACCTTTTCAACTTCTAGTTATAGATTTCGAAATTGTGCTAAGATTTATCAAAGCTGGATATAAAAGTAGGTGCTTGATAAATTATTTTTTACATAAAATGCAAACTACTAAACTACTTTCGATAGGTATCTTAAAACAAAAAAAAAATTGGATCAACAAATTGCGTTCGAAGTATCCGTTTCGGGAAAAAAAATGTGGTATTCGATTGGGCGCTCTAAGAGCACTTTTTTTGCTCCCAGAGCAGTTTTTATGTTCGTTTGGTACAAAAAAAAAAGTAATCTCTTTCAGATTTCAGAACACTTTTGCGAATCCAGATATTTTCTCAGATTTACCAACACAAGTGCGTTTGAGTTTGACAACTGGTGGAGGGCATTTAGGTTTTCGTGAATTTTTTGTACTGAAATTGGTTATGTATAAATATTTAAAAAACAATCGAGACGCAAATTTCGAATGTTTTAATTTAAAATTTAACCAGTGAATGGAAAACGATTTGAAAAGTGTTGAAGGCTACACATATTCGAATCGCACAAATATTATCACAAAAAAGAGCAAGTGACGTTTTTATGTTCGATAAGCCACACGAAATCCGAAATCTGAGAGCAAATCTGAAGAAGCCCAAACGAATACCACATAAATGACGCATAAAACGCGTTTATTTCACATTAAAATATTCCGCAGCAATTCGTTGTCGGAGAGCTTCGGGAAAAAATGTGCCGTTTGGCTGTCAAAAATAAGTGGTATAACGCGGTTCCGAGCAATGCCACAATGTGCGCTATATGCCAACGGAGAATTTTTCCGAAAGTTGTAATGGAATTTCTCCGATTTCTTACAGAGCGGAGAAAATTCCGTTCCGAATGGATACCTCGATAGGGGTGATTATGTCCACCACGGGAACGTATACAGCGGTCGATACGTTGAACCCAATTGTCGATGACTTGGCGGCTCTGATCTCCTCTAGCGTCGCCGGATTGTTGGCATAGACCAATGAAATAATGTAGCCTATAAAAAAAGGCAAAGCGGCCAATCGACAGGTCCGTTTCTCGAGATAACACGTTCACTCCATTGTTGCACCCGTTGTGTGGCTTGTGGCAGCGTCTTGTTGGAACCACATAACACTGATTTCCTTTTCATGCAATTGCTTATAGAAATAACGTTTAAAGATGTCTCTATAGCGAATACCATTAACCGTAACGTGACGGTCATTTTCATCGACAAAAAAAAAAAAAAAAAAAAAAACACGGCCCAACGACGCCACCGGCATGTAAATCGCACCAAACAGTTACTTTTTGTGCAGTCCAGTAACGCATATTTTGCTTATTGATGAAACCGTTTAACCGAAAATGCGCTTTATTGCTGAGAAAAAAAGTTGCGACCACCGACTCGGAATTTCGATTGTAAATTTTGATTATTTGTAAACGTTGACAGTTGGGTAATCGGTTTAAGGGTGCGTTCACACTGAAAGTTTGAAGGTGTCAAGTTGTTAATGAAAGACCCTTTACGACGATGATGGTGCTAAAGGTCACGTTCAGTATAGAGAAAGAAAGTCACTAGGTTTAAAAATCCAGTGTTGGATCCAAAATATTGTTTTTATTGGTATTAGCAATGTTTCTTGCGCTGTTTAGTCAACAAAAAGCAACTATAAGATCTGGAATATGCTGTACAGCATGTTGGACATCTACATAATGACAGTAAATATCGACAATTGCCAGCTGAATATTATGCGGCAGCAACCTCAGCTTAAACACGAATCTGTGAGACTATTAATGCTACATAATATGCGTGTTGTGATAGGGATTCAATACCAGCTTCTATCATAAGAGAACGGCAAAAGAAGACAATGTGACAGGAACCTATACCCAAAAGGCAAAATTTGACTAGTACCTACTAACCGAATTGTTGCTATTAATTTTATAATAACTTATTGATGCCCTTAAGTTAATCGGCTTGTCGTTTTTATTAACTGGCAATAATCAATTTTCCATTGTCATTTGTAAATATCATTTGAATGCATTTCAGTCACCCTACATACTACCCCTATTATGAAATGTGCTTGGCGAGAAACAGTCTGACAAAGAAACAGATGTTTCATATCTTTTAATACATACAAAAGAGAATGTTTACTAAAAATGAAGACATTATTCATGCAAAGAATACTACTAAAATATCTGCAAGTAGGTATGTATATTACTAGACAACTTAGTGTCTGGCTATTTCTGCCTGCTCTAGTAATCAAAATAATATTTCTTGTTCTTTGCTGAGGCGTCTTATTTGTTTCTACATAATATACTTTCATCGCTACCGCTCTTTGTTGTGCTATATCAGAGACAGCCCTCATAAAATTTGAGTGCCTACACCGAGCGTCAGAGATTTTAAAAAATTAAAAGGCAATCATGTAGAAATACTCGTGCAGACAATAAATCTTGCTTTTTCCTAATAAGGGGTTATGTAAAGTGATATATGAATAATATTTGTTTGATGACATTAGTAACCCTACAGTCACGTGCGCTTCGGCAAATGCATTTTTCGGTGAAATTGGTTCTAGTTTTGACATTTCTGTTTTCCCCTGTCAGGATGTGTATAACAAAAGTTATAATACACTTCGTAATAAATCAGCATTTTATCTGTTTACCCCACAAAATCACTTTGAGACTAATGTCAATTTCCATTGGGACAGAAAAAACACTTTTTTCAGATTCAGAGCAGTTTATCTGCTCTCGAAATTAGCTGGCTGTCAGATTTTATGTTCCATTGGCTGCAAAACTGAGGGCGTTCAAGTATCTAGTTTAGTAAGTCTGACAGCTGTCTGACTAGATCTATCTCGGTTGTGATTGGTATAAATCGGTCACGTGGGCACCTGTGACATTTGACGTTTATGGAGGGGTAGCCGACGAATCTAGTCAAGAAATTCGTGACTGAGTACTAAGTTGACAGTTCGGGTATGTGGCTGACGTAGAAAAAGTGACGTTCCCGACCAATCTAGTTTTTGCGTTCAGGTTACATCTTATCCAGACCAATCTAGTCGGCTTAAGATAACTAGATTCTTGAATGCGGCCACTGACTTCTTTTAAAAAAAAAAAAAAAAAAAAAAACAGAGCAATTTTGCGAATCTCGATTTCTGAGCGAGATTTACACGTAATTACACTAACACCAAAGCATTTGTCATTTGTCAAACTTTAAAATGTGTTATTACTTACGTTTTTAGACGACAAGTCTGTGAAAAATAAAAAAAATTGATGGAAACTGTTTTTCTTTTTTTTTCTTATTGAATTTTCTTTATTTTCCTTGTTGTCATTGATTGACATCGAATTGTGCAAAAATGGAATGGTGATACGGAATAACGTTTCCGATGCAAGTGATCTTGGATTTAGTGAGCTGAGAATTTTATGAAACAAACAAATGAAATAAAATAGTGCAATAAACATTTCTTTTTTGCAAAAAATGAATTCTTTTACTACTCGGATAAGAGCGAGTCACCTTCAAAGAGAACATTAGTGCGTGTCTTCCTTTTAATATTTGTTTATATTTCTCTCAGACGTAACTAAAACTTAAAAAATGCACCAAAATGATGAAACGATTGCAAAATAGCCATCGTTCAATCGAATCGTTTCGACGAGGGTATTTGACATTTGAAATAGTAACGTGAAGCAACAAAAAACGATGATCGTCCAATCGTTTCAACGATTATCATTTTTTTGTTGTTATACAGTCACTAGGTCAGAGACAGAAGAGTTTTCTTCTATTAATTCTAAGATAGTCGTGTCTTTTTACAATACTTGCATTTATTTACCCTAAAAATCGCTTAATTGGCGCATTTAATCGAGTTAGATCAAGAATAGTAAGACAGCAGCGTTCTATTCCTTCGTAATCCCAAAGTTCACCGTCCTCCCACCCATTAAATTTTCGAATCGCAATTAAGCAAGAAATCACCACCCAAAATGTTCCCAATTAGAAAACTAAAATAGTCTATGCTGGTGTTTACAAAAAAAAAATGCTTGACAGGAGCATTAAAATAGCAATTCAAATAGTGATTGTGCTTACTCGTCAATTTGAAGAATTTTGAGGGCTTTAAAAAATATTCTTATATCTTAGCAAGAGAATGACTATTTTTGCCTTTCATGTTTCTGTGAGATTTCTGCATTTTGTTTTGTGCCGGGAGCAGTTTGAAATCGCCGCTTTTCAGCGGAGGTGGAATATGTGTCAGATTTCTACATTTTCTATTTTAGTCATCGCACAAAATGGGAACAGGAAAAGAGGAAAGCGGGAAGCTAACACCGTATTTGCTGGAATGGCTCTTAATGTGTGCGTTTTCTTCCAAGCTACCACATAGCTTTTTGGCTGATATTTTTAGAAAGTTTTCGTTTATCTGGTAGTAGTCGGCGGTTAAGTGACGCGTTTTGATTATTTTTTTCAAATTTGAATTTTGAGTCTTTTTATTCTATGTATGTGAAAAATAAAAAAACATATACGAGTATGTCGTTGTAAACTGTCTATTTTTGTATGAAGTCTAAACACTTGAAAGATATTTGTGTTTTAGTGTACAAAATAGAAATATGAAGTCAGTTTCGCTTCAGCATTCGTAGGAGTCTCATTTGAGAATAAATAATATAAAAAACCCGAGACTTACAATACTAATCCAATGAATAATATAGGTAGATAGTGGGCGCAGCATGTCTTCTATTGTTCTAACGGTATGGGGTAAAAAACGAGTCAAATAATTGCGTTCTTGTATTAATCCATCATGTGACGGGCTGATCTATTATAGTATTCAATCTCCATACGAAAAAAATTTTAGGACTACAAAGAAAATACGTTGCCAACGTTCATACGAACGGAGCTTTCCAAGAATGTATTTTCCCACTCTATCGTCACGTATTATAGAAGATCTATGTGTGCACCTGCTCATTCATTTAGTTAATAGGAATATAACTTTTCTCCGACATTGAGAATAAAGCAAGCATTAAAAAAAAAATAAAATTTATACAACTACTAGGGCGTATACGTAACAAAAAATCTGTTACCTATTTTAAAGTAGTTGCGTATTGAAAGGCGTGTCAACAGGAATAGTTTTCACAATACTTTTGAAGAAAATCAAATTAATAAAAATATTGACAGCGAAGGGGGGCAGTGCAAAATTAAGAAAATAAAAAACGTTATTCTATTACATAGCTCGTTTATAAAATGCAATGGAGTATTCTTTCAGTAGGTTAGCCTAACCTAACCTGTTCTTTTAGTAGCAGTTTCCTTTTTACTGCAAATTTTAAACAATGATTGCCAGCAAACGGATAAAGCTCTGCAATTGCAGCGTTATCAGGTGAAATTGCGATTTCGAATTTAAACGACTGCGCTCTATTTCCACTGTTTAAAGTCGATGAGTTTCGAACTTTTGGGTTCGAAGGTGTTTTCGAATGTACAACCGAAAACTTAAATGAGTGTAGATTTGCTTGCTATTATTACATAGCCTCAATCATTGACATGCTTGGTCTATTCGCGTAGACTTCGATCTACTTTGAGCCACTTTCATTTTTGACATCTAATCCATATCACAAATAAACATATAACTTAACTTTTGGCAACTTATGAAACGTTCTAAGAGAACATTCGACCACCACCGAATTTTCCTTATTTTCACAGATTTTATTTTTAAGAAGGGTTTTGAATTTGTTTCTTATTAAATTTGTGCTTTTGACATATTTATCAGTAGTTGCTGGTTGAGATTCTCTGAGCTGTTTCGATCCAAGAGAAGAACTACTCGTTAGTCTTTACTCGTTATTTTGATAATTTTCTCTGTACTGTCATTTTTGGTGAGAACGTGTACAGATTTTGTGCGTTTGCAATGGACTTATATCGATTGCGTTCAATTTAAATCGCGTACGCGAATGAACCTCCTATGAACAGCTTGTGCCAACTTTAGCTCGTTACATAACCGACAGCGCTGTCGGGGACCAATGGTGAATATTTGAAAGCTCAACAACACAGACTACAATATGCTTAAATTGCAAGAAAATGTAATGTTAAAAAACGAGAAGAACTTGTCAGGAAATAATATACAAAACAATGCATATGCATATACAATTTATGGGTCAGTAAAATATTTGATAACGTTTTTCTAAAATTGCATTTTTATTTCACCGAACACTTGAACATTGTTACGGATTGTTATAGTCAACGTCTTAGAATAAAGAGACAATATTGTATAATTGTTATTTGACATGTTAGCAGATGCAGAAATTAAAATGTTGACACACATTTCCACTCGTTGCAAACAGAGCTTCGGGTTATTTCGGAAGCACTTTCCTTGCAGATTTAGTAAGAAATTGATAGCTCGCTGGCAGTCGGAATGTAGTAAGTTAAAGGCATCGGCGAATTATTTGGACATACAACAGCGCTGCGCAATTTTTACGAAACCGTAATGCAGCCACTTTCACCTGGTACTTAAACCTGCATATTGGGTTCGTAAAAACTTTCGAGGTTTAGGTTTGACATGGTTTTTATTAGAAAGAATAAAGGACAGCTGCATGCATTTAATCTACTCGTCTGTGTTATTGGATATTCACGAACAGTAGACAGTACCGACTGCGATTCTATTACAAGGTTTTTCTTGTCATATTTAAAAATGTCTTTACCAGCCTGCTTTTTCTAAAAATACCGTGCAGTGTTTCCGAAGTTGTGAAGTTCTGAAGCTGTTTGAGTGAACAAAAGCTTTTTAGCAAACTCTGCGTTTGGATTTCGTATATATTTCAAACAAAGTACTCCACTAATTTATCGTCAGACTCCTTCAAGTTTGAACAGAAATAAAAAAGCATGCTTTAAGTGAACACCTGCTTTTACGCCTTAATTTCACGGTGGGCATACCCACATCACAGTCCTTGAGAAAGACGTTGATAAAACGCCCCAGCGCCAATACAAGTACTGACCCTGGTACAATTTTCTTGGCTGATTGGTAAGATAACAGTCATCGACCCATTGGTATGGGCGACGCCTATCTTGACACCTCTTCGTTCTGAAAGAACGCTTAATGTCGCCGCACTTGGAATAAACCACAGCCCTCACGAATCCAACCTCAAATGATGGGGTTGCATCAGATTCAACACAGAGGCTGTCCCCATCCCCGTGGTCTTTACTCCCAATCGGACTGCCTTACCCAGTCCCGGCATGAGTAGAGCCTGTGCGTTCAAAAATGTTAGGTGAGCAGAGCATCTTGAAATCCATATTACTAGCGAAAGCAAGATAACTCAAAACATATTTTCTCTTGCACTGTTTAATTTGGTGATGCCCACAATAAAGGCATCACTCAAATTTGGGCATTAGCATTGGGCCACCAAAATAGTTAATACAAGCGACAGAGAACTTGGATACCGTAATGCCATCTTCTTCACTTCTTGTGGCTTTCAAAGATCTTTTGATCTCACAAATCTTCGTCTGCTGTCAATTTTTCCGATAGCTCGACTCTCGTCTTCTTCATCTCCAATTGTATCGAAGAATTTGCTCTGTTGTACGTCAAATCGAGTTGCCTAAGTCGTTGTCGTGTGAATTAATGACGCTTTCTAGAAGTATTTTCCGTGCACTTCAGCGTTAACTGTTGCTGCGGTACCGATCGTATGACGTTGTAGTGCGAAATATACAATGAGTCTTTCGGTCTCTTGCAACTGACGCTTTTCGAGACTGAAAAGGTGATCAAGGCAAATCTTATCACGTTACCCATGTGTCCGGGAACTCAGCATATAATGGAAATCAGCTGTGTGCATTAGAACTCGGTTGGTATATTGTCATCGCACATAAGATAATATAACTCGCTGTTTCCAGGAAGAGCTACTAACTTTTTACGGAACTTAGCTTTCGAAAATCACCTTCGTGGTAAAATTGAATGTAAAAACTTAAAATTGGAATAACGAAACGAATCAATTACAATTACAAAAAATTATTTATTAATTTTCACTTTGAATAGAATTACATTCTTCATAATTTCCATGTTCACATTGAAGGATATGGTGATGTGATTGCTGTCGTCGACCTCGCTCAACGAATTGTCGCATTTTTTTCTGGTAGTCCTGCTGAAGCTTAACAAAAGAACTCAATCGATTTAGAAGAAACTGTTTGTCATGTCCTTCTAGAACAAGTTGATTCCGCAGAACCTCCACCATATGTTTGTTGGCATTGGACACAGCATGATAATAGTACAAAAACAATACCAACACAATGAAGCATGGAATCGCAAAGCCGGCCGTCCCTAAGAAGAATATGCAATTTTGAACGACCGACGGCATTTCAGTGAAAGCAGTTGTGGCAGCGTCCCAAACTGAATGCAACCCTCTGAAAGGTCCGCACGATCTTGACGGCATAACTTCGGCAATTGCATAGACGACCGGTATCAGTGCTACAACATACGACACAAGCAATATGAGCATGAACAATGAATTTGATCCGGACGCTCGATACAATATTGCCGATGGCTTTGAGTTGACTAAACACTGGAATTTCTTAATGTAGAACATGAAAAATGTCAATATAGCTGCGATAGCTGGAAGAAATGGCGAATAAAAGCTGCCCAACCAACAGATCGTTTGCGAGTAGACAATATCTAGAACATGCTTGGGAAGTTCAAACTCTTGTTCGCCAATTAAGCGTACAAAACGGGTTTTCACATGGCGGGCCATGATCGCGCGCGGAAAGTTCACGAAAAATGTCACACCAATGTGGGTGACAAAGTCTGTGATCAGCAGCTTGTAGAACTGTTGGCCAATGTACGTTTCCCAGCACTGGGGTGTGTTGAATTTCTCATCAAAGCACTGTTGCTGCGTTTTCGGAATGATCAAATGGTAAAAACGGCTCAAGAGCACAGCCAACGAGGCAAGACGCAGAAAAACAGTTCGAAAGAGATTAATTTTCACCACAAACATGGGCGAGTAATTTTCAAATACACAAAGGTAATTGAACAGATTTGGCACCAGCAAATTCAGACACACTATTGCAATGTACGGCAAGAATTCGAAAAACAATATCGGCAATTGATTCTTGGGGTTACTGGGTTTCATGCGAACTTCGCCCTTGTAATTGGACGTTGTTGTAGAGAAGAACTGCTCCTCTGTGGAGAAGGGAATCGAAGTCTGATCGAAAAGCGTGATAGGATGACTGGTTTTGAAACTGGGTTCCAAATACTTGAGACTGAGATTGAAGAGAAAATAAATAAACAAAGCTGAGATGAGTAAGATAATAGCAACCGCAAAGTTCACCAGAAATCTAATTAGAACTAATTTGTACATGTGGTCCCGTGACCGATTACTTCGTTCGTAATCTATTCGCTTGGAGTAGAGTAAGCCCTTGATTTCATTGTGCAGAGCCTTGTGCTTTATGTCGGCCGACTTGCCGTTGTGTATGCAAAAATCCCACCCGCCGAATACTAAATTACAATACTGATAAAATTGACCCTCGCCATCGACTAGTCTGTCCTTGAATTCACGCGAAGCACCTTTCACAATGGCCGCCAGTGAGATAAGGAAGTACAGGGCGGTTATGCTTATGTAAGCTAGAGGTAAGTTGTAGATAGCCTCACCATCGCTGCCATCGTAAGTATAGTTTATAATTGTAGATAAATTACTGTTTGGTTGGCTGGTTTCGTCAGTCACTTGATTGGGGTCGTGAAAGGCGTTGAATATTTTATTTGTATAGACCCCGTAGAACAGGAGAGTGTTCTCCATGAAACCAGTGCCTTGGATTATGTCCAATATGTAGAACTCACTTGATGTGTTGTTCAGATAGAGTTCTCTGCAACACTGTGTCGAGTCGTTCGCAGCTGCCTGATCACAAGTTTCTTCTATTGGTTGAACTAGCAATGTATGTGGTATGATAATGAAACATAATATTAAAAGGAATATAACTAAATTTAGAAACATAAGCCATCTGAGAAGAAGAAAATACGCCACAACACCGGTTCCGAAACTGCCTTCGATTTTTTTTAGCGAATTACGCCAAAGCTCCATTTTGGACAGGATCTCGGTCCATTTGGATTGGAGCTGTTGCCATGCTTTGCGGCGTTGCCACTTAAACTGATCGAATCCCTGAAGACGAAGTTTTGTAGCGTTCTAAAGAAAATTAATACATATATATAAATAAAAGAATAGCTGCCTCTGGACCTTGGTAATTATACTTGAAGTTTGGCCTTTAGATCTTTTTTCTGCGTCATCGACACTGGCATGGATTTTATTTCTTGAATTTCTTCCCATATTCGTTCTTCGTCGGTCAGGTCTTGTGAAAGATCGGGCAACATGGCACCCTGAACGTCTTGATATTGGACTTCGCGACGCGCAATTGAATTCGGCCTCGTGTTGATTTGTGGGTTGCGCCTTTTGACTTGGGTATCATGCTGACTATGTCGGATTCGTCTTGAAGTTGCTGAAAAGAGAGATTGATGGAGACAAAACGAGTGAGCATAATTGAATCAGATTATGAGAATTTAGATTTTTTTTTTTTAACTAGAGCAGGACTTTGCTAACGCGTTAACTACAAGCATGGTTTCGGGTCGGAGGTGGGTAAAATTATTTAACTGGATCTGCACGTGAAGTTTTGAATCGCAGACCATGTAACTACTTTTACATTGGCAGACTTGGAGAAGGGCAGGATTTTGCAGATCGAATCAGAGTCGATAAGAAGTATGTTTGCATTCTTCAATTCGCTGTAAGTGGATCAGTGATTGTTGTCGTAGTATTTTATCTTTGTCAGAGCCTGCAAGCTTAATTTGCAGGTCATTTTATTTAAGCAGGGTGGTTTCACTAAGTGGAACCTATGAAAGAGCAAAGGCTATCGATAACCGATGTAGCCGATGTGGTCCTTTAATTGAGATTACAGACGAGTCTTTCAAACGTGCTGTTGCATTTTTTAGCCGTCTAGTACCGTCAGAGTAGAATTTACACAAGCAGACGGCTGTACTTGTATTTTAATGTATAGTTCTAAGACCAGGCAGTGTATTTGCACTCACAACTTTACTAAATCCTTATCACTTTTTGTGTAGTTAACAGCGACATGCAATAGAAGGCTTTAGCTCATAATTAAAGAAGTGCAGCTCGATCCAGAGCAGTTAAAGCGAAAGTATAGGCTCCAACGAAGGTATGTGCATGACGTCGCATAGGTCACACGAGCGGAAAGAAAGCTAACATTTGGCATCATTGAATATATTCATCATTTAATAACGATTGTCTCAAAATTGATGTGGGTACATGTATGACAATACATAATTACAAAAACTGAGTTTAATGACAAGCTTCTGCTGCTCTCGGTTATACGTATGGGGATAACTAAATTAAATATCCACTTTAAAGCAATGACGTTCGCCCATATGAATTGTTTTTCCATTTGAAGGGTACCACACCTTCCGTCATTATCACAACACAACATAGCAACCAACCGAAAGTATCTTGTTAATGAATGACAATTTCGAAACAATTGGTACTAGTCAATAAAAGGAAATGACTTGCGATTCATTACAAATTATTAAAAAATTCCCAAAAACAGATTTTGTCGCCGTAAACAATTGGATTTCCTAATAAAAATAAATATTCATATGTATGTCCACAGACCACAAATGTTGAGTGTATGCATCGCAAATGCATTACATACCGATACAGACTCGTTAAAACTTCGTCTATCAACAAAATAATTGGAAAAGTAGATAGGTATATTACGGTTTAAGGAAATTATACTTCTCAAATCATGGGTCAAATACCTGCATCCCTCTTAAGTGCATACTTATGTACATCCGTTTATTAAATCAACAAAACTTTTTTTTTTTTGTGCAAACTTACCGACGCGGTTTTGTTTTGAGGGCAGAAGTGTGGCTATTGCTGCTGTATCCCTTTGAAATCCTTCCCATTCGGCTGGGTAACTTTCTTGATAAAACTCTCCGCCAGCCTCTTCCCAGCCTTGTAAGTTACTTTTCCGATTTTTTGCATTAGACATAATGCTTTTTGTGAAATTTATAATTTTCCCAAACTACTTATAGGAATAAAATTGGCAACCGAAAAACATTTTATTTCGCTTAACAAGCTTGCGCCACCGTATCACAGTCACAGAATCTCCCTTTAAAATTGAGATGACATTTGAGAAGAATATTTCTGGAGAAAAATATGTCATTTCGGTGTAGATTTTATAACAGCACTGCCAGATGGGGTTTTCAGGTCTTAAGGCTATGTGGCATTTACCGTAAATAATAACTTATTTATATAACGATATGACGATGAAAAACCAAAATGACAGCTGTCATTACGGAAGCAAGATAATATAATTTTTGTTGTTTTCCATTGGTTTTACTCGAGGATTCACTCATTCTGTAATCCAATGGAACAAGAAAACTGCTTCTGATTGAATCCACAAAAGTATTGGTGAAATACTAAAAAATAATCTACGGCAGCTGTCAGCTGAATTGTACCAAATACATAAATGTCATTTTTCATTAGGGAAAAAATAGCGTCCAGGAGAATCCACAATCGAAAAAATGAATTCTGAAACCGTTCTACTAGCAAAAAAAATATTCTTCTGGTGATTCTGAGAAGAGAATTTATGTCGTTTTCCATCGGGCAAAAAGACGCGTCCGGGAGAGTCCGGAATCAGAAAAAATACTCCTTTGGTGATTCTGAGAAGAGAATTTCGCTTATGGATTTGAAGTCAGAATCCACTCAGGAAGCACTCACACTTCACACAAGTTAGTTTATATATTATACACAAGTCAGCTGACAGCTGCAGTAGATTATTTTTTGACATTTCACCAATACTTTTGTGGATTCAATCAGAAGCAGTTTTCTTGTTTCATTGGATTACAGAATGAGTGGATCCCCGGGTGAAACCAACGGAAAACGACATTAGCTCCTTGATTAGAAGTCAGAATAGAATTCACTCAAGAAGCACTCATACAAGTGTATTTTGCGAGAAAACAGCTTTTAAGCAGCTGAATTTCCACTGGAAAATTATAATAAGGCGTGTTTTCTTGAGCTTCGATCTCAGCAAAGCAAGGTAAAGTAGGATTTTCAGCACGCAATTACAACAATTACGCTCCACTTGACACTTCGAGAAATCACAGTAGTTGTTGTAATTGCGTGCTGAAAATCCTACTTTACTTCGCTTTGCTGAGATCGAAGTTCAAAAAAACAGGCCTATATATGGAATACAAAGATGTTTGATGTTCGTATGGTACCAGTATACAGTTGTTTCTGATTTACGAATAAAAATACGTTTGAGTTTGACAGCTAGTGGAGTTTGTTTACGTTTTCGTGAAATTGTTCAACTGCGATGCAACGCATTGCATCGGTTGCATCTTTTGTTGTTTTCAATTTGGCTTAAAGATAAATTTTTTTGAGAAAAAAATTCATTATGGTGCGAAAATCAATTGAAGTGGATTTCCAGTGCAAATGAAAAAAATATTTTGTTGCGGCCAACCGAATACATACAAGAATCAATAAAATTAGGAATTCATGTTCGATTTGGCAGCAGAAATCTGAAATCCCAGATCAAAATCGGAAAAGTCAAATCGAAAATGGTATTTTTTTTTTTTGTGTGTATAAATGAATCATATAATGTAAAACCTAACCAGTGAATGGAAAATTCAAATCGCACGAATATCAATAAAAAAAAAATACCAAGTGGAATTTTTATGTTCTATTTGATACACGAAAACAGAAATTTGAGAGCCAAACTGAAAAGCCGATTCGAATACTGCATTAGAAGCAATTAAAAGTATTAAATGGCATCTTTATCCAATTGAAATTTTGAATTCTATGATAAAATCTGAAATGCCCACTGAACAAACGTCAGAAATTTTATTTTTATAAGAACGAGGCCAATAAACCCCCGTCAAAACCAGTGCCTTGATTTTGTGCGGTTTTTGTCGCAATTGCGCTAGGGAACGTTCCGAATCGGATTTGAATGTGTGAGTGCACCGCGCGCTGGACCAGCGTAACCGTTGTGCAAAAAGTTGACACTTTTTTCGAGGACTCTAATACAATTTGTTAGTACTTTTTCCTTTTATTTAGTTGAAAAAGGAACTTGGCAAATTCTTTAAACGACTGTGATTTCCAAATCAATATGTTTAAATTTAACGCAGTTGAGAATCACAATACTATTATAACGTTAAGCGAGGCAATACTTGTTAAATTGTAACGAAACGCCAGCGTTCGTCACACTTTCACATACCAATCCCGTATGTGGCATAGAATTTTACACTCGGCTCATAGAATTCACACTGTGTTTTTTGAAGGAAAAACAATTAGTAGCCGAGTGAGAAAACCATGAGTCGAGACCTGTCTGCCAGTGAACTGTACCAATCTCGTGTACCAGATAAGGCTCCAATTATAGAAGGCGACTTAGGTCAAATTCTGAACTTTTGGTGGTTGGATTCCCATTTGGGAGACCGGCCTTAAATCAAGCAGGTCAGCCATCCCAGCTGGCTTGCTATTCCTTTCCCCTGGAACCACGCTGTAGTCGGGCCGCTAAGGAATCACGCAGTAGTCGGGCCATTAGGATCCACGTAGTAGTCGGGCCGCTAAGGAACCACGCTGCAGTCGGGCCTCTCCCCCTCCTTTCCCCTGGAACCACGCTGTAGTCGGGCCGCTAAGGAACCACGCAGTAGTCGGGCCATTAGGATCCACGTAGTAGTCGGGCCGCTAAGGAACCACGCTGCAGTCGGGCCTCTCCCCCTCCTTTCCTCTGGAACCACGCTGTAGTCGGGCCATTAGGAACCACGTAGCAGTCGGGCCGCTAAGGAACCACGCTGCAGTCGGGCCTCTCCCCCTCCTTTCCCCTGGAACCACGCTGTAGTCGGGCCGCTAAGGAACCACGCAGTAGTCGGGCCATTAGGATCCACGTAGTAGTCGGGCCGCTAAGGAACCACGCTGCAGTCGGGCCTCTCCCCCTCCTTTCCCCTGGAACCACGCTGTAGTCGGGCCGCTAAGGAACCACGCAGTAGTCGGGCCATTAGGAACCACGTAGCAGTCGGGCCGCTAAGGAACCACGCTACAGTCGGGCCTCTCCCCCTCCTTTCCCCTGGAACCACGCTGTAGTCGGGCCGCTAAGGAACCACGCAGTAGTCGGGCCACGTAGTTAGAGACGTAGTATAGACGTTATTATTATATGAGTAGTTTGTATAGAGACATATCGAAATATTGTTAGGAAGTAGTTTGTATAGAGTTATACAAAGAACATGTACACCTTATCCGAATATTGTCAAGAAGTAGTTTGTATAGTGAACACAAAGAACCTTGTACACATTATTCAAATATTGTCAGGCAGTAGTTTGTATAGAGTTGTAAGGCAACATTGTAATTAGTATTAAGAAAACACACTGCGAATAAAGTGTACCTCTAAACCAAAGTTTTGGTGTTTCTTTGGTAAACCCTGGATCCGGCGAGCAAAACCCCGGCCGGAGAAAAAGCACATCACAAAATATTTTGTGAAAGTTCTAAATTTGCAGAGAAGCTTTAGGCCCCCGTTATAGATAAATGTTCTTTTCCTTTTTTTGACCACTTAGACTTGATGGTTGACCTTAATCTAGGTCTTAAAATGTTGTTTATGAATTATAAAGTTAGTTTATAAAAAAAAGGAATAATAATAAGCAAATTATCTTTCAATTTTATAGAAAAAGAATTTATTAATTTTTCTTTGATCGGAAAACGATTTTCGTACGGAACAAATTATAAATTCTTATTTTAGAAAAATGAATATAATAAACTAAATTTATAATTCATAATCAACATTTTAAGATCAAGATTGAGGTCTATCATCAAGTTTAAGTGGTCGAAAAAAGAAAAAAAGAAAATTGGTACGGTTTCGTTTGACGTAGGACATTTGGAGTAATATTGCCCTTTATTGTTTCACCGCCCTGAGTGTTAGAGAAAGGTTATAAATTACAGTTTTTGTTTTACGCTCGTAATGCATACAGACGGTAAACGGATCACTTTTATCTAAATTTTCATATAAAAAAATGCAAGAAAAAAGTGCCTTTTCTGAAGCTCTTCTGCAAACTTAGAATTTTCTCACAATATTTAACAAGTATTAGCTCGTTTTAACCGAAAATATTGTTGTGTTGGGAACAGCTTTATATTCTAAACATATTTATTTTGAAATCAAAATTTTTGAAAACTCCCCGAAGTGTCTTTTCCAACTAACAAAAAGAAACAAATTAGCAACAAATTGTATCAGGGTCCTCGGAAAAAGTACCATATTGTCGCACAACGGTCACGCTGTTGTCAGTTGTTCTCATCCGACATCCTTCTCGCAACCTAAGGAGGTTGCGTATGGGAAAGCGCGCCTGGAATTTTCAGGAACAAGCTACAATAGAACAGGAAATATTGGAAGCTGTCAGTTCTCGACATCACGCACACATTTATAGAATCCGCCTATACGTGAACCCTTTCCGCAACCGCAATTGCGACAAAAACCGCACAAAATCAAGGCACAGCCTTATCTAAGCACACTGAACGCTGCCGATTCTTAAATGAACTTTCTAGCAGTTTCTGACCGAACTAGTTTGTTCTACCTACTTCGATTATAGACTGGAAATTATAAACATATCATTTCCAAAGTCATTGGAAAAATTGCAAATAGTTTCTCTTCTCGTTCTGTTTAATTCATTATTATGGGTGCCGGTTTGCTTTGCTTCTATCGGACTGTCAATAAAGAATAATAATAAAAGTGTATTTGCAAATATTTTTTAAATTTATAGATGTTCGAAACGTTTAAAATATACAATTATCTAAACAATGGGAACACATGAATTAGATCCAAGCGAAATGAATACCTTCAGGAGCTATGTGACCATGCTGGGCGACTCGTCTGCAAAAGATGAAATCAAACTGAAAGCTGCCCAAGAATTAAGTGAACATTTTGAAGTTATTGTTCAAACTGCTGCGTTTCCCTCGTTTCTGGAGCATTCTTTAAAAATCTTTGTAAAGATTTTACAAGATGGTGAACCGCAATTTATTTCGGAAAATACAGTCCAGCACGTAAGTTTTCCCAAATGAATAACAAAAGTCCGTATACAGTTTTTTGCGTGGTTTGCATTTTGCAAATAATTGTTTACATTTCTTCGAAATATCATTTGTTATGGGTTTTTGGGCACTTAAATTTGTCAGCAATAATGATGAATAACTATGAAATATGCAAACCGATGTTTGAGTTGGACTCGAATGTTAACTTGGAGGAAATCGCTTGGGATCAGCTACCTAGTTGTTTTGACAGAGTTTCGCATGCTATGTCGGGGAGAAAGCACTTTCAATGGAGTCTTGGGCAGAGAGTTGAGAAATTGATACAGTTCAAAGACACCGACCAACCAAATTTAATAACTATAAAAATGTATTTTTTGTTTTATTCCTTAGATACGTAAGCTTATACTGGAAATGATGCATAGGCTGCCCATTAGTGAAATCCTCAGACCACATTTGAAGGTCATCATATCACTGATGCTGAAACTGTTACGCGTCGACAACGAAGAAAACGTGTTGGTATGCCTGCGAGTGATCATCGAATTGCATAAGAACTTTAGACCATCTTTTAATTCCGAGGTGAGTTACTACTACGACACGAGGTGCTCATTAATACCGAATGAGCAAGAAGAAGTCCCAACCAATACTTTCATTTGTTTATTGACAAATTCAATTGCAATTACTTTCCAGATCCAGCAATTCCTCTCATTTGTAAAAGAAGTATACACAGATCTGCCGATGCACGTCACAAAAATCTTCGAGTCAACGCCTCAAATCAGGGTAAAAGATTTAAAAGAACTTGACTTCGAAAAGCTGCTATCTGAGACATATGCAGCCAAAACTATTTACGTTGAAAAATTGACTGAGACTGGCACAGTCGCACAAGCCGTAAGTGCACAACCGCCAACAAATTTGATTGAACTTTCCTGAGTTGAAATCCATTTTCAGTATACCTTTCTGCCGAAAGGCTTCATGTCGCTGAGGGTACTGCAGGAGCTGCCCATAATAGTGGTTTTGATCTATCAAATTTGCAAAAACGCAGTCCATCAAGAAGTGGCCGATTTCGTGCCTCTAATCATGACGACCATTACATTGCAACCGTCACTAGTGCAAAGGCAAGTCACAATTTGTACCACTGTTTCATATCTAACGTCGTTTTTACTTTCAGAACATCACCGTTTTTTAATAAAGAAATTTTCGTTGACTTCATGGGTGCGCAAATCAAAACGCTTTCGTTCTTAGCGTACATTGTTCGAATATTCCAGGTAAGTGTCGAGTTTTCTTAGTTTTCAACACGAGGTAAAGTTGGTAAATCTCCACCAGGACGCTGTGGCAGCACACGCACCATCTGTGGTGAAGGGAATGCTTGGCCTTATGGAACTCTGTCCAAAAGAAGCGGCGAATCTCCGCAAAGAACTGCTGATTGCCGCCAGGCATATATTTGCCACTGATTTGCGATTGAGTAAGAGTCACTTTTTTTGTATGCCCAACATAAAGTCGCTCAAACTGTGCTTCCCTAGAGTTTATTCCCTACATCGATCGAATGTTCGATGAAGATCTGCTGATTGGCAAGGGCGTTACTTTGGATTCCATTCGCCCGCTAGCGTATTCGACTCTGGCTGATTTGGCGCATCATGTGCGCGAGAATCTCAGTCTGAAGGCGTTGGCAAAAGCGGCCAACTTGTTCTCGAAGAATGTCCACGACGAATCCCTGGCAACTGGCATTCAAACAATGTCCTGTAAGCTGCTTCTGAATCTAGTCGATTGCATCAGGCAGCACAGCGAGTCCGATCCGGTTAAGGCACGCGAATTGCTTATTACATTGCTCAAGGTGTTCACTTCAAAGTTCCAAAGTATTGCCAAGATACAGTTGCCGCAAATTATGCAGAAATGGTAACCTCACAAGAATACGCGAGTCTTTCATGGATTTTAACTCATTAAATTTTGTTCACTGGATAGGAAAACCATTAAGGATCAGCAAAACCCGGCAGCGACGACAACTCCGGCAGCTCCAACCAGTGGAGCATCTGGCGAAGCAGCAGCTCCAAACACCGAAACGAAGGAGGGAGTTAACCTGGTAAGTCTTGGAATTCACTTCGATTGTGGGTACACTATTTAACTAATGATTGGTGCACACCTAGGAGACCCCGCCCTTCGACCAGGCTGCAAAAGCAAACAGCTTTGGAGTTGCTGGTCCAAATAGCCTGAATGTTGCCGAGTATAGAAGTCTTGTCAAGACTCTGGTTGGCGGAGTGAAGACAATCACATGGGGATGCGTCAGCTGCAAAGTAAATCACCTCCACTATTACCCATTATGATTGCAAATGACTTACTGTGCTTTTTTCCAGCCTGTGTTGATCGAAAACAAACTGTTCCTGCCGCACGAACTCAGCATTTACATAGACCTCATATATTGGGCGCTCGAAACGCTAGACATCTACACAGTCGTACCGAGTGCCGCTCTCAACGCCAGCCAAATGCAAAAGGCATCTGGCCACATTCCGCGTACAAAAGAGGAGAAAGAAGTGCTTGAGCACTTCAGCGGAATCGTAAGTACCCCACCAGTAGGCCACATAAAGAGTTGATGAAAATTTGCTTTCAGTTCCTCATGATGCACTGCCAAAACTTCCAAGAAGTATTTGCCACCACAATCGAGTACATGGTCGAGAGAATCTACAAGAACTCGTCGATACAAGTAGTTGCCAACTCATTTCTGGCGAATCCCTCGACCTCCCCTCTGTTTGCCACAGTCCTGGTCGAATATCTCTTGGAGCGCATGGAGGAGATGGGATCGAATGTCGAGCGCTCAAATCTGTATCTGCGGCTGTTCAAACTGGTGTTCGGCAGCGTCAGTCTGTTTCCAATTGAAAACGAGCAAATGCTCCGACCCCATTTGCACAACATTGTCAACCGATCCATGGAGTTGGCAATGACCGCGAAGGAGCCCTACAACTACTTCCTCCTTCTGCGTGCTCTGTTCCGGTCGATTGGTGGCGGTAGTCATGATCTGCTCTATCAAGAGTTTCTGCCTCTGCTGCCCAATCTGTTGGAGGGACTGAACCGACTTCAAAGCGGTTTCCATAAGCAGCACATGAAAGATCTGTTCGTCGAATTGTGCCTGACCGTACCGGTGAGACTGTCGTCGTTGCTGCCCTATCTGCCTATGCTGATGGATCCACTGGTCTCCGCGCTGAACGGGTCGCAGACGCTCATAAGTCAGGTTTGTAGCTCCACACCGTTTTCTGTTCTGTTTTCAGCTGAACGCGTTCTTCTTCTCACATAGGGTCTGCGAACATTGGAATTGTGCGTTGACAACCTGCAGCCAGATTTCCTCTACGATCACATACAGCCGGTTCGAGCGGACCTAATGCAAGCGCTGTGGCGAACATTGCGAAACCAAGACAGTGCAGCGCTTGTTGCTTTCCGTGTGCTAGGCAAGTTCGGCGGCGGTAACAGGAAGATGATGATCGAGGCCCAAAAGTTGGAGTACAACGACAAGGACACGCCCACATCAGCTATTGTTGCATACTTCCAAGATCATCGCAAACCGATTGATTTCCCCGTCGATAAGGTCATCGAAATCGCATTCAACGCATTGAACCTCAACGCAACGGATTCATTCTACCGGCGACAGAGCTGGGTGGTAATTAGGTGTTTCCTGGCCGCCTCCATTTGCCTGGACGATGACAAGAACACTCTACAGAACCTGTTCATGCACCCGAGTTTCACCGAAAGCCCTATCAATGTGCTGCCAACTTACTACAAAACCGACGAAGTTCAGGCCCGCCAGACGCATCAGACCGCCCTAACCGGCATGCTTGTTGCAGCGGCTACAAAAGAACTTCGAGAATCCGTCTTACCATTCATGGTATCAGTTGTTCGTCACTACACAATGGTAGCGATAGCCCAGCAATCAGGACCCTTTCCGTTCAAGCATCACTTTAACAACACCGGTCTGGATGCGTTGGTGTTGATTGACGCACTGGCCGTCTGTATGGGTCACGAGGAGAAGGAACTCTGCAAACCCGGTCAACTGTGCATCAGTTTGATACTAAAGACGACAACGAACATCTTGGGGAACAAGGAGCGTGCCTGCCGTCTGCCGCTCATGCAGTACCTGGCCGAGCGTATGGTTGCCTTATGCTATGAACGGCCGTGGTATGCGAAAATGGGCGGATGCATGGCCATCGAATGTCTCTATCAGCACATGTCGCTCTCTTGGTTGTACCAGAATCTGTTTGCCTTCTTGCGGGCCTTTATCTTTGTGATTATGGACCTGGGCGGAGAGGTTTCGAGTGGCACAATAGACATGGCCAAAACCTACCTCGAGAACATGCTGCGAATCAGTATGGTTCCCCTGGACAAGGACAATAAGAACAAGGAACTCCTGGCTCAGCAAACGAAAACCATGTACGAGGTTATACACGAACTGGTGCGACAGGTGACCAGCCCCAATACGCTCGTCCGTGAGCAAGCTATGTCATCGCTGCGACTGATTGCAGAGTTGCAAAAGAAGACAGTCACCGAGGTAATGCATCCGCACCGAGAAGTTTTGCAGGACATCATACCGCCGCAGAAGCACTTCTTGCGTCACCAGCCTGCCAGTGCGCAGATTGGCCTCATGGACGGCAACACCTTCTGCACCACGTTGGAGCCGCGCTTGTTTACTATCGGTGAGTGGGTTTGGTTAATTGATGGAATAAGAACGGACAACTGATTTTTGCCTCTTTCAGATCTCTCCAACAGCTACCACAAGGTGTTCTTCGATGAGCTACTTACGCTGAGCGAAGCCGAGGACTCGATCCTCACGAAGCTGGACTGCTACAAGAACGTGACGAATTTGATTCCCCTGCGAAAGAGTGCACTGCGCGCACTAGCCGCATGCCATTACATAAATGAAAGCACCTACCGAGAGAAGATCATCGCGATTCTCTTCAAAGTGATGGAGAGCAACAACACCGAACTGCAGGAGGTAGCCTTCGAGTGCATGCAAAAGTTCCTCACAGTCTTCCAAATCGAAAAAGAAAAGGTTTGTCTTCCCCCCGTTGGTTTCACGTGCCCTGTAACTTTATTTTTGTTTCGTTTTTTAGGTGCGCGCAGGAATGCGTCCGTTGCTGCTCACACTCGGCGACCATCGCAACCTAAATCTCACGGCAACGAAACGCCTGTCGTACTTTACCCAGCTCTTCCCGTCAATGTTTAACGAGAAGCTGAGCGAACAAATCCTGCAGCATTGCCAGGAGATGATTGAAATATCAGTGACGGCAAACAAAACAACGAAGCAGGGCGGCAACTTCCTCGCAGCGGCCAAGGCTGAGGAGTATGAGCAAAAAATTGCAATTCTCATCGGAATGTTCCATCAGATCTCGGCGGCAACACCCAAATATATCGAGGGCCTCTGCCAGTTGGTGTTGAAGACCGAAAACAATCTAATGATGGAGTCATGTCCGTACCGAAAGCCGTTACTGAAGTTTTTGCTGCGGTATCCAAATGACTCGGTGAATCTGTTCCTCACCGACGTGAATGTGGTGAACCATCAGTGGAATCGCTTCCTAGTTTACATGCTCAAGCACAAAGATGGGCTTCCCTTCCGCACCGCTATCCAGAGTACGAAATCCGTGCGCCTAATGCAGTTGATCAACTGCAATTGCCCGTCGTTCGCCCATCTCAACGACCAGCAGAAATACGAAGTGTGCCATCAGGGTGTCCTGATCGTGTACACTCTGATGGAGCAGGACGACCAGTGGCTCCTCACTCAAACGGACATTGTAGCCGTTTTGAAGAATCTGTGGCAGACCAGCCTCTACAAGACCTGCGAAACAAATGTCGCATGTGACCTGTGGCATCTTGTGGGGAAAATTTTACTCTTTTACTTCTCGCACAACACCAACGATATTGACTTGCTGTTTCAGCTGCTGCGAGCCTTGTGCTTGCACTTCATACCAGACTTTCATTTCCTGCGTGATTTCCTGCAAAATACGGTAGCCCAAAGCTACACTGTCTCTTGGAAGCGCAATGCGTTCTTCCATTTCGTGGAAAACTTCAACAGTCCGCTCTTGTCCGAGGATCTGAAGGCGAAAATTCTAACCGCCATACTGATACCTTGCTTTGCCGTAAGCTTCGAAAAGGGGGAGGGCAACAAACTGATTGGAGCGCCTCCCACCCCATACCAAGAAGACGATAACAACATCGTGTCGGTGTTCATCAGCAAAGTGTTCGATCCGGAAAAGCCGTTTGCCAATGACGACGCGGTGCGGATCGCTTTGCTGCAGTTTGCGTGTTTGCTGGTGGAAAAGGCTTCGCCGCACATACACGACGGTGATGCGAACAACAAACGTCAGGGCAATAAACTCAGGCGCTTGATGACGTTTGCGTGGCCCTGCCTTTTGAGTAAAAACTGCGTAGACCCGACCGCGCGCTATCATGGGCATCTTCTGTTGGCGCACATAATCGCCCGACTGGCTATCCACAAGAAAATCGTCCTGCAGGTGTTCCATTCGTTGTTGAAAGGCCACGCTCTTGAAGCTCGACCGGTTGTTCGCCAGGCCCTGGAAGTGCTAACGCCAGCCATGCCCCTGCGCATGGAAGACGGCAACACCATGCTGACCCACTGGACGAAGAAAATCATCGTCGAAGAAGGCCACTCCATGCAGCAGCTCTTCCACATTCTACAGCTGATTGTGCGCCACTATAAGGTACTGTCAGAAAATCAAAAGCAACCATTTTGTTACAGGGGTTTTTTTTTTTACCCAGGTTTACTACCCAGTGCGACACCACCTCGTCCAGCACATGATCAACTACATGCAGCGGTTGGGCTTCCCCCCCAACGCGTCGTTGGAGAATCGCAAGCTCTCGGTGGAACTGGCCGAGACCATCATTAAGTGGGAATTGCAGCGCATTAAGGAGGGCTCCAGCAGTGAGACCGACGCGAGTATGGATGACGCGGACGCGTCAAGCTCCGGACTCAAGAGGTCGTCAACAGACGACCCGAATGATGTGCGAAAGAAGTTCGCATCCGGTGACAATGTACCAGTACAGCAATCTCTTCCATGTAAGTACAGAAAAAAAGAAAAATGTATACCAGTTCAATCTGAGCAAAATCTGAAATTTTGTTGTCTTGCAGCCACGTCTACAGCAGCTCAACAGCAGAAAGTTGACGAAACTGAACGCCCAATTGACAAGGTGCAATGCGACAATGTGCTGAACTTTTTAATTCGCTTGGCGTGCCAAGTAAACGACCTGCAACCAACTCCAGGCGTCGTGTCTCCAGGCGAAACTCTATCTCGACGGTAGGTTGTTTGTATGCGCTTACGAAATGCAAAGGAAAATGTTTTCCATTGTGAAGGCTTCCAACTTCTTCAATCTTCTTTCTTCTTATCTTATCTTATCTTATCTTATATGTATAAAAATCAATTGCTGTGCATAAGTCGGGTAAAGGCTCCAGAACGGCTCGACCGATTTGAATGATTTTTGTTTTGTTTTGTTCGTGTTGAATCAGGGATGGTTTAGGAAGAAAGAAAAGTCGGAAAATGCTCAACATGTGGCGCTGTAGGCGTATATTTAGTTTTTCAGTTCAATTCAATAATCATTATATAGGTAGGTAAATTCTTTCGGGGTAGAACTCGATGACGGTATAACTCGATAACCACTGGGCTAATTTTTGTGATTCTTCTTTTGTTTTGTTCGTATTGGTGTATTTCAGGTTTGGGCAGTTTTAAAAGTTAGGATTTTGGACACGATAGGTGGCGATCTCCGAAACCACTTAACCGATTTCAATGAAATTTTGTGGAAAATTTTTGACCTGATAGGTGGCGCTGTTGCCGATCTCCGAAACAGCTCTACCGAGTTGATTGAAATTTGTGGATGGGTATGGTTGCTTCCAGTTTAAAAGACAGGATAGTTTTGGACTCTATAGGTGGTACTTTGCAAAACATAAGCGGGATAGGAAAACGAGTTGTGGCACTATTAAAATTATTAATGGACATTGTCCAAATAAACCACTTTGCTAAATGTGGGCAGGAATTAATTCGAAAGGTACGAGTGAAGCCGGGTGGGTACAACTACATATAAAAGAGACTGACGTCCGTATGTGCACTCAAAACTCGGGAACGAATCGTTCGATTTTTATGATTTTTGGTTTAAATTCACCCAAGAAAGGATTTGTGCTATTTTTTTTTTTTGTCGTGAAAACAAAACTTTGTGGGGATTATTTGAACTTTTTAATTCCTTGGATGTTTCGGACTTACCTCTACACAATTTGAAGTTGAAATTCGGCTTGTTATAATTTTGCTGCGCAACCTCAATGCACCGAAAATTTGTAACGGATCGCGTTTAATTTGATGGTGAAGGATCTCAAATCAAATATCATGCGACGGTTTTGAGTGGAAAATTCAAAGGCATTGAATGATTTGTCATTCGTATCTAAGCGGCTTGAATTTTCCGTGAGTCTCACTTTAACTATGAAAAAATAAAAAATAATTTGTTGCAAGGATAATCGCTGGATATTCGTGCATCATTCTTGAATTCCCATGTTTCTCACATGGTCAATTTAATGAAAAAGCGGAAGGTTGGCCGACACGTCAAAATCATTGCGGATTGATTGTAACAAATCGACATTGCTATACTTCAGTTATTTCTATTGTATTTAATATAACTTTTAAATAAAGAATTTGAATTGACCGAATTGCATAAAGCAGCAAGTGCATTGTGCATGCTCGGAATTATTAAACGGCCCTACACAAGCTAACGCGCTCCATAGAAGATTCCCTTCGTCATAGGGAGTATGCAATGGTTGCATTCCTGGATATAGAGGGCGCCTTCAACAACGTCGGCTCATCTGCAATCGCTGGTGCTCTGGCAGCTCTGAACGTTGACGTCTCACTTGGCGAGCTGATCAATTTGATGCTTAATAGCTGAATTATCAACTCAAGTCTAGGTGAGATATCTTCCAGAAGATCTGTCAGTAGAGGAACACCACAAGGTGGTGTCCTGTCTCCACTTCTCTGCTATTGCCGTCTCAGGAAGGTACCTTAACACTTTAAAAGAACTTCTACAACACGCTCTTAACAAGCTAATAAAATGGGCAAACAGTTGTGGGTTGGGCGTAAACCATTACAAAACTGAACTTGTCCTCTTCTCTAGGAAATATAAGATCCCACACATTGACCCTTCCATCTATAAATGGCACTAGCTTGACGTTCTCAAATGAAGCTAAATACTTAGGCCCTATTTTTGATAGAAAGTTAACCTGGAAGCCTAACATCCAAGAAAGAGTTAAGAAGGCCACTGTGGCACTTTTCTCTTGCAAAAAGCCATAGGGAACAAATGGGGTTTACAGCCCCGCGTCACTCACTGGCTATATGTCTCGGTCATAAGACCTATACTCACGTACGGTGTGGTTGTCTGGTGGACTGCCTTAGAAAAATCGATTAATCGCGATAAATTAAGCAAAGTCCAAAGAACGGCTTGCTTGTGCATCGGCGGAGCTCTTCGCAGCACCCCCTCCACTGCACTTGACATCCTGTTTCATCTGACACCCATGCAGCTTCTGCAGCCGTACGCCTCAAAGCTATTTCACAATGGACAAGCAAAACAACTGGCCATGCCGCTATCCTCAACAACATTAGGAACCTTCCAGAAAACATCGACTACACCACACCAGAACTACAATTTGATAAAAACTTCCAGGTCTCCATTCCTACTAGATCATTCTGGGAGGAGGAAGCATCCGTGGATGATGAATCGATCCATTTCTACACAGATGGTTCGAAAACTGTGGACGGTGTTGGTGGCGGTGTCTTCTCTAATAGACTTAATCTTAGTCTCTCATTCCGTCTTCCTGATCACTGCAGCGTTTTTCAGGCGGAAATAATGGCGATAAAAGAGGTCTTATCTTGGCTAAGGGAAAACGTGATATCTGCTAAAGATATCCGTATCTTCTCTGATAGTCAAGCCGCTATCAAGTGCCTGGAATCAGTCCCCACGAATTCCATAACAGCCCAAGACTGTCGTTCGTCTCTCAGAGAGATGGCGGAGCAGTTCAACATTCACCTTTGTTGGGTGCAGGGCTGATGAACTTGCCAAACACGGAACTACGATACCTCTGCTCCCAATTAAGGATTCCTTAGGTATTCCACTCGCTACTTGCAAACTCAAAATAAAGCTGGACGCTATCGAAAGAACAAATCTTAGGTGGTCAACCGGCTCGACTTGTCTAGCGACAAAGCAGATCTGGCCAAAGCTAGATCTTAGAAGTTCTAGGCATCTGATCTCTCTCGATAGGAAGCATATCAGTGCTACAATACGTGTCATCACGGGACACTGTCTTACCGGCAGCCATGCAAAAAGGTTTGGCGTATTCTCTAACGATTTTTGCCGAAGCTGTTTTGACGAGGAGGAGGAGGAGAGTGTTCTCCATCTTCTCTGTACTTGTCCGACTCTCTCACAAAGACGAAAACTCCACTTTGGAGCGTTCTACTTTAGTGATCTGAACGATCTAAAAAACATAGACATCCGAAATCTACTACGCTTCATTAGAAGCTGCGATTGGTTCAACGAGTAGGAGGAATGAATTATAGATTCACGTGGTATCACAAGGGACCTTATAATGGTCTAAGTGTGTCGACTAACCTAACCAGTTAGCCGATAGCCATTTCAACCTAACCTAACCTTGTCTACGCCTAAGGAAGGAAGGTTCTCATACGAAAAAATTGGAAAATTTCGAAGGGAAATTGTAAAGTCCGTGAAAATTGATTTTTTAATACATTTTATGTTTAAATTTTGGTCTTAGTTTACAGTGAGATCGTATTTTTCAAAAGATATTTTGGGTCAAAAAATAACAAATAATTTCAGGTTGAATAGTGAAGACTCCGAATTATTTAAGTAAAAAAATCAATTTTGGGCGGGACGAAGTTCGCCGGGCACGCTAGGGTCTCATATAAAACAGGGGAGTGTCCCTCTTTTAGATTAGATTTGGAGGAAGACTTTGTTCCCTTAATGAGAGCCAACTGCTGTCGATTGACTCAACTCCTTGCCTTGCTCGTCGTTCTATTGAAATATTTCTCTCCCTTTCAGCTGCGTTATGCTGCTCAAGACGGCCATACGTCCGGAAGTGTGGCTTCAACCATTCGACCTGAAACTGACATGGCTGG
Source organism: Cheilosia urbana (assembly GCA_946477585.1). Classification (NCBI taxonomy): domain Eukaryota; kingdom Metazoa; phylum Arthropoda; class Insecta; order Diptera; family Syrphidae; genus Cheilosia; species Cheilosia urbana. The sequence continues at coordinate 144,303,245 of OX297854.1, forward strand.
ACAAAGTTTTTGCATCTGTGGAGACGCCGCAAGCGAATTTCGGCAACATATCCACCGGTCTGGAACTTCTGACCTTCTTCATGACCGTATTACAAAAGGAGCACGTACTAGCCATCATGAGGCCAATTCAACGTGGCCTCTCAGCGTGCGTGACCAGTCAAAACACTCGAATAATTCGTTTGATGCACGCGCTTCTGTCGCGCCTAATGTGCCTATTCCCAGCCGACTCGCATCACAAACACGAGGACCTGGAAATGCTCTACGCCACAGTGAGTAAAATGATTGTCGACTCCTTTACGAACTATGAGAAGAGCCCACAGCCCACGTCGTCGTCTCTGTTCGGAGCCCTGATGATATTGAAGGCTTGCTGCAACAACAACCCGGGCTATATCGATCGCATTATGTTGCAGTTCATGAGAGTTCTCAACAGAATCACCAAGGACCACATGACGATTCCCAATGCGGGCTCGAATGCCCCACCTCCAGTTGAAAGTGGATCACTAGCTGTTGAGCTGCTGTCATTGTCGCTCGATTTGATCAAGAACCGGACCGTAGTCATGGGACTTGAAATACGAAAACTCTTCATCGGTGGCATTCTAGTCGGTCTGATTGAGAAGAGCAACGACGCCAAAATATTAAAGTGCATCATCAAGATGATCGAGGATTGGATGAAGGCGAAGACACCCACACCGATGACGCAAATGCCAACGATTCGCGAAAAGTCGATACTGCTTGTGAAACTCATGCAGTACGTCGAGAAGAGATTCGCCGACGACTTGGAGCTGAACGCGCAGTTCTTGGAACTGATTAACTACATGTACCGAGATGATTACCTCAAGCAAACCGAACTGACCAGCAAGCTAGAGGTGGCTTTCCTCTCCGGGCTAAGATGTACGCAGCCCAGCATTCGGGCCAAGTTCTTTGAAATATTTGACGGATCCATGAGGCGGCGATTGCACGACCGTCTTCTCTACATAATCTGTTCGCAAGCATGGGACTCGATCGGACCGCACTACTGGATCAAACAGTGCATAGAGCTGTTGATGCTCACCGTCAATACGCAGACACAAATACAAAATGCAAACGAGAGTCATTTGATGCCGAGCATTTCGTCGGTGATAAACTCTGCCGACTCGGAGGAGAAGAAAATCCTACTCATCTACACCCCTGTGCAGATGGACACAGCGGAGAAGTCCTCTACACTCGACGACAAGGAAGAGTTCTTTGACATTGACATGAATTCAGAGTCGAATATGTTCAAAAATGAGGACTCGGAGCGGTCAGTGCCCAATAGACAAGCCGCACTAGTGGAGCTCATTGGCAAACAATCGGAGTTTCTTGAGGTTAATCGTAAAGTACGCACCGAACATCTGCTGGCGGCCACCTCACAGATGTGCCACATGGACGCTCAGTTGGCAGAGAAGATGTGGTTGGCTGTGTTCCCGCGGCTGTGGTCCATGCTAGACGAGGATCAGCAACAGGCCATTATGAGGGAGCTGATTCCGTTTTTGTCATCGGGCTCGCATGTCATCCAGAAAGACTGTCACCCGAGTGCGCTGAATACCTTCGTGGAGGCAGTTATACAATGCAGGCCGCCCATTTACATTCCCCCCAGCTTGGTTGCGTACCTGGGCAAGGCACACAACCTGTGGCATCGCATGTCTTTGATCCTGGAAGATATGGCCACCGATTGGCAGCTAAAGAAGGACAAGTATCAGGAGAACTCTGACATAGACCTGAGCGAGTACGATCTGACGGAGAACAGTCAATCGAACATTTGCGATTCACTGTCGCAGATGTACTCGGCGCTGCACGAGGAGGACCTGTGGGCGGGACTGTGGCTCAAGTATGCCAAATACCCGGAGACGAACACCGCCATCGCCTATGAGCAGATGGGATTCTTTGAGGAGGCTCAGGGCGCCTACGACTTGGCCATGTCAAAATTCAAACAAGAAGCGCCCAACGGGCCCATCGCCCTCGAAATGAACAGCGAGCTGGTGCTGTGGGAGAACCACTGGATCCGCTGTGCCAAGGAGCTCAATCAGTGGGACATTCTACTGGACTACGCCCAGTCGAACAAGGACAAGAAACCCCTCTTGATAATGGAGAGCGCATGGCGGGTGCCCAACTGGACGCTCATGAAGCAGGCGCTCATCAAAGTCGAGCAAATCAATCCCAAACAGTACGGTTACAAAGTGAATTTGTATAAAGGCTTCTTGGCTATTTTGAATCAGGAGGAACAGCAGTTATCAAACGTAGAGCGTTACGTTGAAATCGCGTCGGGCATGTGCATGCGGGAGTGGAGACGCCTGCCGCAGATTGTGTCGCATATACACCTGCAGTACCTGCAAACTGCGCAGCAAATTATGGAGCTGCAGGAGGCCTGCCAGATTCACCAGGGCCTGATACAGGGTCGCCTGTCGTCGCTGCACGATATGAAGGCGATTGTGAAGACCTGGCGCAACCGGCTGCCCGTCATTGCCGACGACCTCTCCCATTGGAGTGATATATTCACCTGGCGTCAACATCATTACCAAATAATCACCCAGCACCTGGAACAGCAAACCGATCAGGGCAACACCATGTTGGGCGTGCATGCCTCAGCCCAGGCGATCATTTACTTCGGCAAGATCGCCCGTAAGCACAATCTAACGGGCGTGTGCCAGGAGTCGCTGTCGAGGATCTACACCATACCCTCGGTTCCGATTGTGGACTGCTTCCAGGTAGAGTATATTTTTACCTCAATCTGGGGCTGTTTACATTTATTGTTGTTTTTTCTTTTGCAGAAAATCCGCCAACAAGTAAAGTGCTACCTGCAGATGTCGGCTGTGAGCGGGCGCGCAGAGCTGAACGAGGCATTGGAGGTGATCGAGTCGACCAATCTGAAATATTTCACCGGTGAAATGAATGCCGAGTTCTACGCTCTCAAGGGTCTACTGCTCGCGCAAATAGGCCGCTCCGACGAGGCGAACAAGGCGTTCAGTGCAGCATGCAAGCTGCACGATGGACTGACCAAGGCCTGGGCTCTGTGGGGCGATTACCTGGAGCAAATATTCACATCGAAACCACGGCAAATGATGATTGGCGTCAGTGCGATTACGTGCTTCTTGCACGCATGTCGGCATCAGAACGAGAACAAAACGCGAAAGTATTTGGCTAAGGTGCTGTGGCTTTTGTCGTACGACGATGCCAAGTCCTCGCTGATGGACGCCCTTGAAAAGTATGTGGTCGGAGTGCCGCCGTTGCACTGGCTGCCTTGGATTCCACAACTTCTCTGCTGCCTGGTCCAGTACGAGGGCAACGTGATACTCAATCTCTTGAGTCATGTAAGTTCAAACTCGATTTGGTGCTATAGACCTGGTTACATGGTTTCTCTGCAATTTTAGGTTGGCCGAATGTATCCACAGGCGGTCTACTTCCCCATAAGGACACTCTTCCTCACACTTAAGATCAAGCAGAGGGCAACGGAGCAGGCGAACCTAGCAAACAAGATGCAGAATTACGTAAGTGGGCTTGAGTTTGACGTAAAATGTTTCCTCTGCGTCGTGTGCCTTCTGTTTTGAAAGAAACGTGTTGTCCGGTTTTGTTGTGGTTCATCGTTGTTCCACCGCCGTTGTCGGCAGTGAAAGGTTGATCTTGTATTCAGCTGGTGCGCGGTAGTAAGTAGTAGGCGTTCCTGTCCGGAAGTTTTACCAGCATTTTGTTTATCACTTGTCACCCGTCTTCTTGAGATTCTTGTCATTTCTTTAGTAACAGCTTGAACTTTCCATCTCGATTCCAGCAACAACAATCAGACGAGCAATCCAGTGAGAAGACAGCCCCTTCTCAGAACACGTCTCAAAATCTGCAGCTGCAACTGCTTAAGGCTACACCCTCGATGTTCCGCTGCTCAAAAGTGATGCACGTTCAAAGGGAAATCCATCCGACAATCGTGAGCTCGCTCGAAGGCATTGTCGATCAAATGGTCTGGTTCCGAGAGAGTTGGACCGAGGAAGTACTGCGCCAACTGCGTCAAGGTCTAATCAAATGCTACGCCATTGCATTCGAAAATAGGAGTACGGTCAACAAAGCCACCATAACACCGCACACGCTCCATTTCGTGAAAAAGTTGGTCTCCACCTTTGGCATTGGCATCGAAAATATCTCAGGATCAGTTGCATCATCCTCAACGAACTCGGCGGCGTCGGAATCGTTTGCCCGCAGGACACAAATCACATTCCAAGATCCTGTCTTCCAGATAATGAAGGGACAGTTTACGAATGACTTTGATTTCTCACAACCGGGCGCCATGAAGCTGCACTATCTGATAACCAGGTTGAGAAAATGGATAAAAATACTCGAAACGAAAGTTAAGAAACTGCCAACATCTTTCCTGATCGAGGACAAGTGTAGATTCCTTTCTAACTTTAGTCAGAAAACAGCAGAAGTCGAATTGCCCGGTGAATTGCTTCTACCCGGTCCGTCGCACTATCATATACGGATAGCCAGATTTATGCCACGTGTTGATATTGTACAAAAGAATAATACGGCCGCCAGGCGTCTGTATATACGGGGAACAAACGGAAAAATATACCCCTACCTGGTGGTGATCGATTCGGGATTGGGTGACGCGCGCAGGGAGGAACGTGTGCTGCAACTGTTGCGAATGCTCAATCAGTACTTGGACAAGCAGAAAGAAACATCGAGGCGTTTCCTGCACATAACTGTGCCGCGCGTCGTTCCCATCTCACCGCAGATGCGGTTGGTTCAAGACAATCCCGCCAGTATTTCGCTGCGTGAGATTTACAAAAGCGGATGCATCAAGTTGGGCATAGAGCACGAAACTCCTATTGTGCGGTATTATGACAGGCTGGCCGAGGTTCAAGCCAGGGGTACTCAGACGACGCACACTGTGTTAAGAGATATTCTAAGGGAAGTGCAAGCGACAATGGTTCCCAAGACTATGCTGATGAACTGGGCCGTGCGCAACTTCCAGTCGGCAACACATTATTGGCAGTTTAGGAAAATGGTGAGTTTTTTTATTCTTCTTTTTTTTGCATAGTAATAGTAAATAAATTTTCTTTCAAGTTCACGCTGCAACTTTCACTCGCGTTCCTATGTGAATATGCCTTCCACCTGACACGACTGAACGCCGATATGATGTACTTGCATCAGGACTCGGGTCTGATGAACATTTCATACTACAAATTCGATGTGGACGACGAAACCGGCGATCTGGACGCAAATCGTCCCGTGCCATTCCGTCTGACACCAAATATCACCGAGTTTCTAACGAAAATAGGAATTTCCGGACCACTTTCAGCCTCTATAGTGGCAACTGCCCGTTGCTTCGTTCAACCGAATTTTAAACTTACATCGATTTTACAAGCCATATTGCGCGATGAAATAATTGCCGTACAAAAGAAACGCATCAAGGACGAACGAACCATCTACGATCCAAGTGGAGAGATCTCACTAGACTCGGTTCAAAAAATCGACATGGAAAACATCGCCCGAGTTGTAAATAAAGCGGTGGGCGCGATTATGTTGCGATTGAATAATGTTGCCTACTTTGAGAAAGTAGACTCGAGCAAAATAAATTCGCTTATACAATCGGCGTGCAATCCGGATAACCTGTGCCGAATGGATCCAGCGTGGCATCCTTGGTTGTAATTTTAAACTAATTCTAAAGTAAGATTTTATATTCGTTGAAAATGTAATTTATGATTTTATCCATAAAATTAAATTCGAAATAGTGCTGTTCAGTTAAATGGGTTTTTTTCTTAAGGACGACGCTATGTGCAACAACATGGCGTCACTAGTGAACTAGTTTTCTGATTTTCAGTCAGCAGGATGTAGCCATTCCGATCGGCGGTTTGATGCTCCCGGTGAATATGAACACACTTTCGACAGATGTGGAAACCGCAAATCGACTTCAAATATTTGGGGCAACTCTAACCTATCCACCCCTATCGAGGTATCAGTTCGGAACGGAATTTTCTCCGATCTGTACGGAATCGGAAAAATTCCATTCGAGGTATCCGTTCCGATACAACTTTCCGGAAAAATTCTCCGACGACATATAGCGCACCTTGTCGCATTGCGTGGAACCGCGTTATACCACTTACTACTTTTGACAGCCACACGGAACATTTTTTCCGAAGGTCTCTGACAACGAATCGATGCGGAATATTTTCATGTGAAATGAACGCGTTTGTACGCTTCATTTATTTTATCCGGAAACGGATACCTACTTCGAACGCAGTTTGAGTTCCGATCGGATTTGATTTTCGTATTGGAATTTTCTCCGAACGGATACCTCGATAGGGGTGATAATTTATGCGCCGAATAATTATCTTCGAAAAATGTAAAATCTATGGACAAGGACAACTATGTTTTGAGTTATCCTGGACAATTTTAGGTTTCAAGACTTTGGTTGGTCAGCGGACGACATCGACACCAGTGGTAGAATAAATCCAATCAGCAATTGCTGAAATGGACAACTCTTTCAAGTGATAATATATACCACCAGGACTGAACTTATAACACCGCGTTAAAGAAATGCGTAGTGTTATGCACCAATACTAAGTACATCCCTCCTCTCCAACGAGAAGTCATTTGATATTTGAAGATTCATTCCAATAGCAGTTTTATTTCTCAAAAAGATATTTACATAAAATCATCAGAATCATTTCCATCATCATAGTTCGAAGTCATGTTGTCTGCCTTCATGTAGCTTTTGTAGTTTCTTAGTTCGGCTTCTTCTTGTTTCCTCTTTTCATCTTCCTTTAATTTCTCCTTTTGCTTTCTTAACAGAACTTTATTACCTTCCCGTTCGGCGGCGTCACGTTCTTCTTTAAGAGCGCGGAAGTCGGGATTCTCCTCAGTTTTGGTTTTGTTAAGACGATTCACAACTTCATTTATTCGCTTTTCCACTCGAATTTTTCGTACCAGATTATCTTTGTGATAGGCGACCTGTCCAACATCCATGCCTTGGGTTTTCTTCAAGTTCTCCCACATTGTGTACACAACATCAATGTTGTTAATTTTGTTTCCTTGAATGCTGTTTGCCTTAACAAGTTGTGCGGCATCTTCAATTACAGCCGATGGTATGTCATCTATTGTTTGACCCTGGAAATGGATTGTTTTGTTTACTTTTTCGTGTTTTAATTTATTGATGTACGTACTTACAGGTTTTAAGCGTAGGTAGACATGAGCTGATGAATAGTTGTGTACATGGAACCATACATCTTCGGGCCAACCCCATTTTATTAGCTCCTCGTCTATGAATGAAAACTGGTTCTAGTTATGAATTTTGGATAATATTTTTTACTTACTTTCATATTTATCAATACCCATAAATAAAACAAAACCCGGCGAAACGACAGTGCTATTGAAGTAATATACCATTTTGGTGAATGTAGGAAAGTGGGTTCTTAAAAATACAATTTAAACTCTAGTCCAAATATATCTTATACACATGGAACAAAAACACAAGAAATGTGCAGTTGGACTGTCAGGTCAGCTCAGCTGCCAGACTGTGATTTTATGCGACCTTGTACAGTTCATTTAGCCGGTTCCAGTGAAGCCGAAGATGAATTTCGCTTTCCATTCATTTTCATTTGAAAGCAATGTGGTGAAAAAGCCAGCCAATGCCCGCGTTCCACTGCCCTCTAGGTGAATAGCGGCATGTAAGACTCCATATAAAAAAAAACTGACATTTCACAAAAAGTGCTAGACGTCTAGCGCAAATGGTGAAATTTCAGAAAATTTCAGAAAAAACTGACATTTCGCAAAAAGTGCTAGACGTCTTGCGCAAATGGTGAAATTTCAGTTTTTTTTTATATGGAGTTTGACATGGGCGTTACTCATCTAGCGGGCAGTGGAACACGGGCAATGTGTAGCAAATGTGAGAATGAATGTGAACGTGAAATGTGAACAAAATTCACCTCAGTATGGTAAGTCTGTAGTCTTACAAAATTCTCTCAATTTGAGTACGAATTAATATAGGTTAGGTACGCTGTTAATGACTATTTAAACGAGAGCGAACTGCGAATAGGCGAATTGGGAACAAATCCATTTAACTGTATTTATGAATTGAAAAATGATATTTTCTCTAACATCTAATCTGAAAAAGAAACACGAGTCTCATTTGATTAAAATAGCGAAATGAACAAATTAAGCAATTTTGCCGCGAATACCAAATGCTTGCCGCGAACAGTCACATTTTATTCACAATCCACACAAGACAGTCGCGATCCCCAAACCCAAGAATTAAAAATTCGTTTGAACTTAACCTTTAAAAATGAAACTGATACGCGGGTATCTGCGAACAAACAATTTTTTCATATAAATAAACTACGAATATTCGCGTATTCGCAGTTCGCACATCGCTCGTATATGAATACCTAGTAAATATATTTCCACTGAATGCAACTATTCTAGCACCACAAAAGCAAAGATAATAGAATTAAAAGAGATGGATATCTTTCGTACGTCTATCCCCCCAAAACCCATTTGTTTACATTGTTGTTTTTGTAATTTCAATCCCTGTCTGTGAATACGTGTGAGCTTTGAGCTACAAGAAAAAAAAATCGACCAATGACCGGCCACCATTCAAAATTCAGTGTGGTGAGTTATATTTGAATAATATTCAAATATATTAAGGCCCGGATTATTCAATCTTGGGCATCTTTTTAATTTACCACTGATTTTCTGCAATTTCGTTTGTTCAAGATTTTTTAAGGACTACGTAGGTATTCATTTTGACGTAGCTGACATACAAAAACTTTTTGTATAATATTGTATTGTATAATTTTGTATTCTACGTGCAGTACTAAAATGTAGAAAAACGAAGTATTGAGGTTTTGAAATTTTGAAATAATAAATAATAAACAATACAAACATTTTATGCCGAATTATAACAGCCTTGAGAGATTACTAATTGACTAAAACGTTATCCATTTTGCATTTAAAATTTATATGCAAAATAATTGAATTTAAATTTGCTTGTGCTCAATTTTAAGAGAAACTTTTTTAATTACTCTGTTAATAAAAATGGAATTTGAATTCTTATTCGTAACTGTATTGACCATGCTTGATAAAAGGCAGTGTCAAAGTGTTAGAAACGTATTAATTATATATTCACTGCAAGCAAATTAACTGCCAACCGTCAAAATTCAAATTTTCCTAGTGAACATGCCCAAACCAGTTTTCCAGGATATTTGAAAATTTTATGAATTTCGGTGGTGAGTTCACCAACTTTCCGCCATCTTGCGGGTGAATTCACGAACTCACTTATACTATCATAGAAATGAGCATGTATGCGTGACTTTATGAATTTTTCTGGAAAACAGCTTGTAGGCAGCCACCTTTCCACTGGAAAGTTATCCATCTCTTTTAAATTCCATTATCTTTGCACAAAAGTTTTCATTGGACTGGAATGATTGTCTTTTCCGATTATGATCAGTGATGCCAGATTACAAGATAAATCTTTTTTTTTCAAGATTTTTGAGCTCAAAAATATGTACAAGACTTCTTACCTCAAATTTCAAGATTTTTGAGATTAAGAATTTTCTATATCTGACAAATTAAAACAACCTTTTCTATTGATTCCATTATTATGTGCAGAGCCCATGCACAAATTTTGTTGCGCCAACCTTCGATCGACTCTAACGCAACATGAATTTCAACGAATTTTATCGCTTTCACACTCCACTGCAAAAATGTTGCGGTAATATTTTTTGCTGTAAATTTAAATAGGTAAATCAGAAATTTGTAATCGTTTGAGTACTTAAACAGTTGAAAGTTAAATCTGTACGAAGGATTTCTAAGACCTTCATAAGCTATGAAATTATATGTCATATTAAATACGTTCCAAAATTTCAAAAAAACCAATAATATACTACCTACATTTTTTTAACAGTCTTTTTTTAGGGATATAAATGTAATTTATGTATTATGTATGTATATAATATATATCTACCTACTTCAATTTCGCGAAAAAGGAAATACATATAAGTTTTATTTAAAGTATAGATGCATATACATATTTTGAAAAAATCTTGAAAAAAAGATTTTTTATTTCGGAAAAACAAGATTTTCAGATATTTCATCTGGCAACACTGATTATGATGACAAATTACGCCTCTCATAATTCAACACAATTATAATCTTTGGTTAGTTTTTCCTGACGTACGTAATAGGATACATTACAAAAATATAGTAAATTATTATGATTAATAGTTAAATAAGCTGTTTATTAATTACAGCCAGTAAATACAATTAAAGGCAGTACAAGAAAATGACTGGACGAATGCGAAATACTATTAAAGTTGAAGCCTTGATTGAAAACTGCCGTAGTGAGGGAAAATGGCATAAAGTAATTGAATTAACAGACGAACTCAAAGCTGGTTCCCCTGTCAATGGTAAATACAAAATACACTTCTCGTCAGATGATCAATGAATAAGTTAATTTAATATAAGTGTATGGGTAAATGTAGAATATATAAATGATTATTAAACACAACTGATTCATCTGGTGTTGAGTGAACACTGAAGGCCTTCAAAAGAAATTGGGCTCCGAAACAGCAACTTCTCATTGGGTCAATGTATAAAGTGCATAGTACACAAGAGCAGAGACAATACTATTGTATACCTACATATGTCAATGTCTCTGCACAAGAGTTCGGAATACACGAAGGATCTCACTCGTAAAGGAATCATCAGTTCTTTGAAGTGATGGTAAAAATCGAAACCCCTTGTTTTTCAGAAGGGACGACATAATTCTTTTGAAGGCTGCAACTAGTGTTTCACTTTATCAGGCAAAACTAGACATGAATTGGGGACCGACTGTCGTTGCATCACCGTTTCTTGAAGAGAATATGATAATATTATGCGTTTTTTACTATGCCCACTGCATGATCCATATAGATCATTAATTTTCATGGTCTATAACAACAGTTGGATCTAGTACATATTATTGTTGTAAACCATGGAAACCAATGATCTATATAGGCCATAATCAAAACTGCCTATTGCCGGATGCTCAGATATTAAATTTCTGACTTAGAATCGGCAAATATCAATATCTCGCTTGTTTTAAATTGTTCCTCAACTCAACTCTTTACTGATCCACAGTGTTTCCTTTACAGAATACCTTGCGAACTTCTTGATAGGCGAGGCTCATCTTGAAATTTACCTCGAAGAGACAAGCCCAACTGAAAGTAATTTTGCAAAAGCACGAAATGGACTACAAGATGCCAAAAAGTACTTAAACCTTGTTACTGGTGAGAATGGCCAAAAGGCTGGCATTGCTCTAGATGCGTATTTATTGTTAGCAAAGCTGTGCTATGCTTGTGGTGAATATGAAAAAAGTCTGCAGAATTTCGTTAAGGCTGAGCTTAATACTCTCGCCGAAAAAGAGCTAACACTGTAAGACAATGAGGAGTGTTTGTTAACTGTACAATAATGGTGTCACTTTCTTTCAGACGGAGCCTTAAAATTCTAGCTGAGTCGTATGCCATTAAGGGGCTTTGCTTAGAAAATCAAATAAGCAAGCCGTCCTCAAAGTTCAAGAAATCAGAACGAGAATCGGAGATGGTAAGTACCCACATTTTGACTATGAAAAGAAGGATCTCTTTATTTATTAGACATAAAAAGTGCCGACAAAAATCAATGAGAATACAGAAAAGAAAATAATCCTACACTGGCTTTAATTTTACAAATGTTGGAATTTAAATATTTATTTGCAGATAACCTGCTTTGAAAGAGCCACCGATTTGGGACTGCTGTACCTCCAGGAACAGGACATTGCCTCGTTATCGTCAGCTGTAAATCTGGCAACTGCGGGAAATGCTGGGGCCTCATCAGGAGACACTGGTCGTCGTATGGGAGCGATCCTCGAGATGGCACTGCAACGTGCACCTATCGTACTCATTAAGACAGGTAAATTGCAAGAAGCAATCGAAAGATATCGTGTCATGCTAAACGCTATCGAAACGAGAACAACGCAGTCGCTGAGATTAACACTGTCCCGTCAGTTGGCGGAAGTGTTGCTTCGAGGTGTCTCAGGAACAATTTATACGCCGCCTTTCAACGTCAGACGACAACGGGCGGCCAATTCAACGAAAAACATGTGGAAACCGAGGATGTACTCGGGCCGTATTCAGTTTTCCCCACGCAACCAGCATGAGGAGACAATCCTTTTGCTGCTGGTCGCCGAAGCGTTGGCTGTGCGTGATACCGTGCTGTCACAAAGTCCAGAGTTCCGCGCAGCACGATCACACGCAATGGGCAATGCAACTGCTGTATACGATCTCCTAACTTTGGCTGCAGTGCGATGGGGCCTCGTTTATTTACTCAACGAGTCGTTTGAGAAAGCTCTAAAGTTTTCATTCGGTGAACCGCATGTGTGGCGGCAATACGGTATGAGTCTAATGTCGGCTGGAAAACATTTGCATGCTCTGCGAGTACTACAGGAATCTTCGAAAATATCGCCAACCGATTCGTTGTCTTGTTTAATGACAGCGCGCTTATGCTACGAATCACTCGGCCTCGTTCATGAGGGCCTGGAATTTTCCAAGCAGGCACTGCAAAAGGAACAAAAAGGCTTGAGAACATCACGCGCGCAGTTGTACATAGGAATAGGTTATCAGCAAATCGCTATCTCCTCAAATATGAAATCGGATCGCGATAAATACGAGAAACTTGCCACCGAAGCACTGGAGAAAGCCGTCCAAATGGACTACAATGATCATTTGTCCGAGTACTACTTGGCTCTGCAGTATGCACTGGTCAATAACATCTCCGAAGCGTTAATACATGTACGTAGTGCTCTTTCCTTGCGCACTGAGCATGCGCCTAGTCTGCATTTATTCGCTCTCCTATTGACTGCCAGCAGGCGATCGAAAGAAGCTCTAGATGTTGTGGAGAATGCTCTGAACGAATTTCCGGACAACCTCAACCTGCTGCATGTTAAAGCTCATCTACAGCTGTACTTGCATGACGCAGAGATATCACTGGTTACGGTCCAGAAGATGTTAAATATTTGGCGTGAAATCTACGAAACGCAAGTGAGCGGCAGTGAAAATAATGACCTAGAAAGGCAGTCGGACACCAGGAGCGTGGTGCACGTGCATATTTCCCAAATGTCAGACAAGGATTCAAGTAAATTGTTGCATGATCTGCAAAGAATATTTAATAACTATTGCGTTTTTGTAGATTCGGTATATGCGACGTCACTGATTCCAGTCTCGCGAGTGGAGCAGGCGTTAAGTGAGGCCGCTAGCTCGTTAAGTTCATTCAGTCCGCGGATAGGGCCGCAGCGCGCTTGGGTAATTCAAATGAAGGTTAGTACAAGCCATTTCGTTGTGAATAGTACTTAAAAAAATACCTAATTTGATCGCCTAAAATGTTTAACTTCTACAAGCAAAGATACCTACAACAAATAAAAAAAACGAACGCCCCAGGACAACATCTGGTGTATCCATTTTGACACTTGCATCTCGTTTTGTGTTCGATTCCGAAAGTATACAGATTTTCTATATTTTTTTTGTAGATGTGGCTCCTCCTGGCTGATGTTTACATGTCAATTGAACAGCCGACCGAGGCATTTAACTGTATTCAGGAAGCTGCACAACTGAACCCGCAATACCACCAAATAATGTTCATGGTTATTATACATAAATTTAAAAAAATCATTTTCACGAGTTTTAAAGAAAAAAAAATGTAATTCTTAGCGTGGCCAAATTTGCATTTATCTACACCAGTGGTCTGAGGCAAAGCATTGCTTAATAAATGCAGTCGCAGCGAATCCCAATCACACGGAAGCATTGCGCGTTCTCGGAGAAATCCACCACGTCCTAGGTGAACCCCGCCTGGCAGAGAAAGTGCTAAAAGATGCTACCAAACTCGATCCCAATTGTCCAAAGATATGGTAAGTCTAAGCGCTCTAAAACAATTGTCACTCATATATGCTTCATTCACAGGTATAGCCTGGGAAAAGTAATGGAGACTCTTGGTGATTATGCTGTCGCGGCGGATTGCATGGCTGCGGCTTTGCAATTGGAACCATCGTGTCCAGCACTTCCATTTACCTCAATCAACCTGACGTTTGATTGAAGCGAATCGTATTCTGTTTTATTACATAACTGTACCTATTCTATTTATTTATTAATCGTGAAAGTTGTTGGTTGTTATTTAATGATATTTAAATATATTGGACCTGATTTGTTCATTCCATAAATTGTTGTTTTAGATTAGCTGCAAACGGTAAAACGTTCCTCGCTCCAGTGCCCATTTCCTCCCAAATAAAGATTTGTCGTAACTGTCTAACGGGCGGCCATTTTTTTTTTTTTAGTTCTTTTGTGCGAATCTTTTTTGAAAATTGAGCCCATTTTGGCTAAAAAAACTAAACACGGGGGGTTTTAGTTTGACAAAGGTCATCAACCCATTTGAGTCCCAAATTCTATTGAATGGGTAATTCTGAATGTTGCGCTAATCCGTGGAAAGCGGATCGCTGGTGTAGGATGCTTGAACGCTTCCCTCATATCTCTCGATCTTCTGCTACGGTGAGTGGGGATATAACCGAATTGTTCGTCTACCTGGAGAATGGATGCCTGATGGTTCTGATTCCATGACACGTCTTACAATTCAATTCATCCTGGGAAGTAGCTACTCGACTCTCGGAGGGAATTTTTGTCCCTCGGAATTGCCGATAGCCCTGAAGTAACTCACGTATGCTGGTGTTCTTTATATGATCTGTGCATGCATTTCGCTCCAGCGAAGCCTCTTCGCGGTCATATTTTTTTGATCATATGCAAGAGTTGGAACAACCACCGAATGAAAGATCGTCAATTTATGTCGTTTTCCATTGGGACAGAAAAAGCACTTTTTCAGAGCAGTTTTTCCAGTCTCGAAATCAGCTGGCTGTCATATTTCATATACCTACCATTGGCCGCAAAAAAAAAGCATTCTTTTTTTTCACAGTCAGAGCAATTTTGCGAATCCCGATTTATGAGCTAGATTCACACCTACTCACGCTAACCCCAAAACATTTGTCATTGTCAAACTTAAAGTGTGTTTTTTTACGTTTTTAGAGACGACAAGTCTGTGAAAAATAGAGAATAATTTACATTTGGCCAGTGCAATGTGTACTAACATTAATTGAATGGATTTTTATAAAAACAAATTACAATTTAAAAACAGCTAACTTTTAATACAAATGCAAATAATGAAAAACTGTCGTTTTATGTTCCATTGGGCACGAAAAATCTGAAATCTGAGAGCAAAATCTGAAAATCCCAATGGAAAACGACATTAGCTTTGACCCCCCGAGTCCAGTCTTCTGACTAAAGAATGACCCAGCATTATCAAAATTGCACCAACCTGACCAGTCCCGAAAAAGTCTGAGTCGTAAATATGACCCCGGGTTACATTTACCTTCATCCAAGGGCAAGGGACTTACCCTTAGGTCTGCCGATTCGAAACGCTCTTCGATAAGGATATGCTGCAACATCCAATTCATAGATTTGTCAGCTTTAAGTGATTTGATCGCAATGCTGACTTTCTCTACTATTTGCCGCCCTGCTCATCCTCAATTCCCTGTTTTGGACTGAGGAACTCAAATATGTTCTGGCTCGTTCTGATAACATTTTCTTTTCATTAGAAATAATTCATCGTCTTTCGATGTGACTCCTTTAATGATATATTCCAATTCGTTCCCTTAAGACGGTTATAAACAACATTTATGTTGCACTGCGCGAACTCGTCAAGCGCCCTTAAAAGTCAGATACGAACTGCGATCTCAACTCAATACGTCTGACCCACTTGACAAGCTGCATTGTGCAGTCTTATACTAATACTAGGTCTGTTCCTTTACTTTTGTAGTAAGAATGGAAAATACTGTCAAAATGGCAGTGGTGGGGATATATTCTCTCACAGAGAGAGACGCTTACGAAAAAGTTAAGGAACGCTTTTGTAGTAATTTATGCAATATGACCGATACATAAATCAAATATTCAAAAAATTGTACAAAAAGTCGTTAAAATGTCTGATTAACTCGAGGAATTTGTTAATTTACTAAGAAAATTAAATCTATCATTTATTTTTAACTTTATTTTAATGAATCTGAGTATGTGGAAGAGTTTGTACTGATTGAACTACAAGCATTCGAAAAGAGAAAAAAGCGACACTGCATTAAGAATTACATGGAAGAGATTGTACCTTGTTACAGTAAGGAAGAATTTCGACGCCAATATCGAACAGAATCTTAAAGAGAACATTCAATTTTATTTTGCTGCCTGTTGATACCATTCTGATAAGCAAGAAGTCAACAAATAATCAACGCATATTTCAAATGGGACAACAAATTTCAAATCAGCTGTTAGTTGTAAGGTGACTGACAGCTTTTTCACTTCTTACACCAAGAAATTTGTTGAGTAAAAATTCGTAAGATTCTCAGTGGAGGGGTAATATGTTGCTCTCTCGATGACGCTCTCTTTTACGAATTTTTTGAGTTAAGGAACGGCAGTGAGTAAAAATTCGTAAGAATTCGTAAGAATTAGTAAAAATTCGTAAGATTTAAAAGTAAAGGAACAGACCTACTATGACACCTTTGAGCAGGCGGGATTTCCCTGTTCAATGAAGCTGTACCAAAATTACAGGTTAACAACTCGCCCATCCTGTATTGCACTGTCCTCAGTGCACCTAGCTAAGCTTTTCTGTTTAAACTCTCAGCCCGTGGCACTCAGTCTTGGGTTTAGAGATCCTCAGAATTACTCAAGGAACAGTCAGAATCAAAAAGTTAATCCTTATTCGGCGGTAGATTCAGGTTCAGCAGCTGCCTCAGAGTTAATCGGAAAATTGTCAGAACTCCACTGTTCAACCACTTTACCAATAAACTCTAGACCAATACTTTGGGCTTAGGGATCCTCAGAATTACTCAAAGAATAGCCAGAAACATAAGCTCATTCCGTTCAGCGGTAGATTCAGGTTCAATACCTTGCCTCATAATTTCGCAGTGAATAGTCAGAACCGATCAGTTAAGCATGTTCACCACATCTGTAACTTCTGGGGCAAAACCTTTTACGTCATCTTCTCAACTTCTTCATTCTCGTCTTCATTAATTAAGGATCACTTCAACTTATTCCTCTTTTATCGTATAAGCATTGTAGACAGCTTTTCAGAGATTTTGTAACTATAAAGTGTATAATTTAGGGAACCAGTATTGCCTTTTGATGTGTGTCATCGTTGATTTCTATCTGAAATTATCCCTGTCATCGTAGAAAGAATTTATTACCCATCGTCCCAAATAAATTCTAAAACACGAACGCTCGAAACTACTTGGGAACTCTAATAACTACAACAATAGTACATGGTGTCATAAACAGAATGCAATAAGGACACTCCTATGTGAACAAGCAACAAAAATTGTTCCGAAGATATTTTTCGTCGGCTACCAAAACCTATAGTTTCGGGTATTCACTTCGTCAGTCATCTCTATGTGAACCTAGAAATATTTTCCACAAAAATGTTTTTTGTATACAAATCCCGCACAAACCCAAATTCTAACCTAAGGTTTTTTCCACTGCGCCACCTCTCGCGAACGTCTGACAAACACCAGAGGGTATAACTGTCCAAAAATGAAAAACTCACCCAAAACGAATGGTTGTGAGAAGCTAGGCCTAGGGCCCGCCCGGACCTGTTGCGCCAACTATTTATTTGTATTTAATTATACAAATCGTTTTATAAAAGTGAGAGCATTCACATTTTTTTTAGTATAAATTTTAAGATTGTTTAAGCCCCAGTTAGGTATAGCTAAACGAAAAAACGAAATCGTACAAATTTTGTTTTGCTTCTTTTGACTACATACTTTAACTTGAAAGTTGAACTCAATCTTGGTCTTAAAATGTTGCTTATCAATTACAAAGTTAGTTTATCAAAAAAAGATTGGCAAATTATCTTTAAACTTTCTAAAATAAGAATTTATAATTTTTTCCATACGAAAAAGTTTTTCCGAACACGAAATTTTTTTTTTCTAGAAAATTTAAGGATAATTTGGTTATTTTTTTGATAAACTAACTTTATAATTCATACGCAACATTTCAAGACTAAGATTGAGTTCAACCATGAAGTTTAAGTGGTGAAAAAAAGCAAAAGACCATTTTTACGGTGTAATTTTACGTATACGGCTATAACTGGGGCCTCACTTAACTCTTCCATGAATAAAAGGACCCCACCCCGCATTTGATTATCCTACAGGTTATGAAAGTAAGGATATACTCATCATTCCCATTCGGCTATATCGCGGCAAACATGTTGATAGGTGGTAACACACACAATAACCACAACATAATATCCTGCTTCTTAAATTTGTTTATACCCTTTATTCTATGTTTGTGTGTAATACTCAGTGGTAACGACTGCGGAAACAAATGACATTTTAAATTGTCTTAATGCTATGTCAACGATTCATGGCTTCGTGACAAAAATAATTTAGTTTTGCAGTTTTTTTCTCTGCATATAATTTATTCAGGCAATCTGTTATTTGCGTGCACAAGGTCCTGTCTCCTGATACAACTTAGTTTACCGTCTGAGGAATTAATGTATTATTTTGTAACAAAATAAATCAGATCTGAACAAAGTTAAAGATTGGGGTTATGACTTATTACACGAAACCAACCGAGCAAATAGATAGTATAAGTTCACATGCGATATTAATTTACAACACTGCAATAATTAATGTCGTTAAGTCGTTTAGTCGTTATGGCTTACGGCATACGTTTTACGGACCACTTAATGTAGCAAATTATGTTGGCAGTTGAATGACACTGCAAGTAATTCAGCAGTTTGGAGGTTAGGAGTTTGATCCGTTTATTCGTCCCTCAAGTTTTACATTTCCATAGGTTATTCTGCTGCAATGGAAGCTATATCGTGTTTTTTTAAGGTTCCGTAGCAAAATGGCAAGAAACGGAACCCTTATAGATTCGTCATGTCTGTCTGTCTATCCGTCCGTATACAAATTGACGAGGGTATTTCGTTTTGCAGCAATGCTAATTTTTAACTTAGCCTTCATTGGGATTTCCATTGTGAATAGAGCAAAAAGCCATTTGGACGATTCATAAAAAAATGTATCGAATTTAAAGAATCCTATTTGAATAAAATTCCAATTATTCCAATTATTTTAGGTACTCTAATTAAGCGTTGACAATGGACGACATTTTAGTTGCGAAAGGATGTGCTCACCAAAATGAAATATAACCGAAAAGAAAAGGAACGTGTTGAACCACACAAATTTGAAAAAGTGAATTTTTTCTAGGCGGGAATATTCAAATATCAGTAGAACAAAGCACATATTTATATTTAAGACCAAGATTTGAATTGCTTTTATTGCGGAAATTAAGAAAATTAATTCTTTTGCTTCTTAAAAAGTCAGTTAAAAATTAGCATTTGAACGATTTGACAACCATCTGTCAGCAAATAACCAACTAACCCAACAACAAATTCTTGGGCTAATATTTGCAGGTTTTTTATGGAGGGGAAAAGTTTTCTTCTCTCTTTTTGGCTCTCTTCTGTCCAACTTTTGCATAAGGGAACGAAGTTTTTAAACTTTGGCTAATGTATTCGAATGCATTAACGTTAGGGAACAGAATTATGATTTCGTGCTGAAGAATATATTTTACTTGGATTTGCTGGGACAGAAGTTAGAAAAAAGGTGCCTAATTAAGCGAAAGCGATATTCTCGAAGCATCCTTTACTTTTATGAAGTTGTGACGAATGTAAGTTATCAACATCGATCACCTATTGGAATACTAATTACTTACTTACTTAGATGGCGCTACAGTCCGGGGTGAACCTTGCCTTCAACCAATATGCCTCTCCAGTTAGTGCGATCTTTAGCTAACTGCCTCCAGTTGCGCACTCCAAGTTGGTTGAGGTCCCCTTCCGCTTGTGCGCACCACCTTAGGCGAGGGCTTCCTTTACTGCGTTGTCCTTCCAGGTTGGAGTCGAAGACTTTTCGGGCGGCTGACGCGCACTTTTCTGACCAGGTCGATGTCGCTGTACAGCTCGTAGAGTTCGCTGTTAAGTCTCCTTCTCCAAATCCCGTCAACGCAAACTGAACCGAAAATCACTCGAAGAATTTTGCGTTCAAAACGATCGAGGAGATCTTCATCCGCCTTTGATAGAGTAGGACTGGGATGATGAGGGTCTTATATAGAGTCTCCTTAGTGTTTCTTGACAAGTCCTTACTTCTCAGTTGCCTTCTAAGGGCAGAGAAACAGCGGTTGGTAAGTGCAATTCTTCGCTTGATTTCTAATGTGATGTCATTGTCAGAATTTATAGCGGAGCCGAGGTAGACAAAGTCCCTAAGGCCCCAGTTATAGCCGTTCGTTAAATGCAACCGAAAAATATGGAACAGTATGAAAATGAGTTTTTTTTTTCGTTTGGGCGGTCATAGCGAAAAATCTGTCAGGAAAATGTTTCCCTACGAAAACAATTACAACAAACCAACCCGTACTGATTGGATTCCATCAGAAAAAAAAATCCTGACAGATGGAACAGTAAAGAAATTAAATATTTCAGTGGAATAATTCGGTTTTCTTTTGTGGAATTGACTGAGAAGTTGATCAGAAAAAGTTTTTCGTACGGAAAAATTAATAAATTATTTTTCTAGATCATTTGCATATTGATGTATGCATATGCAACATTTTGAGACCAAGATTGAGTTTAACCAACAAATATAAGTGGTCAAAAAAAAGCAAAAGAACATTTTTACGGTTTGGTTTTACGTATTGCTATAATTGGGACCTAACTACCTCAAAATTATAACTGTCTATTGTGACGTTCTGCCCGATTTGTCGATGTTGTGTGTCCCTTCTTGTTGACAGCATATATTTTGTTTTGCCCTCATTCACTATTAAACCAGTGACAGCTACCAGTGTTCTGCCAATGATGTTAATGTCATCCGCGTAAGCAAGTAGTTGCACAGACTCTTGGGAGATTGTGCCCCTTATACTATTGGAATACTAATAGTTAAGATTAAAAGCTTGATTCCAAGGACTTGAATTCTTAAAATCAACTCTATATTAGTTGGACACACTGTATATGAGTAGACATAATCATCTGAATTAGCGAAGTATCTTGTAAATATAGATTGATGCCCTATCCCAAGCAACAAAACATATTTTCAATTTCTTTTTAAAGTACAATATTCATTTGAATCATGTCTGTGTCTCATTGGTAACGGTAACGGCAACGCGCATGTCACCGAAGGATGAATGAAAAATGAATTCAGTTTGCCATTCAGTTTTTGAAAATAATCCTAAGGTTAGTCATGTTGCTATTAGCCTAGAGAACAGACAAGCTTTAGATAAAATATGCTTAATAATTAAACGATTAATCTTGTTGATGATGTAAAATAAAATTAAAAAAAAAAATCGGCTAAAATACGGATAAATACGTTAATCTCATTAACTATATGGTTAAGTGCAATTTTGTATTTAATTATTTTTGTGCCTCCAAAAAATTCTACAATCGATTTTTGAAAAATATAAAAAAGAAACATACCTAGTGCTGCGAATTGCCTAAGTGTAACGGTTTTTATGAAGCTAAAAAATAGCTAAATAGGTTATCAAACATTGTGAACAAATGCAATACCAAGGAATGTGAATCAAAATTATAATTTGCTTCAAATGCAAAATTCTTTGGCGGTTTTTTTTTTACAAAATTGTAAAGACAATTAAATTTAAAAACACAAAAGTTAAATTGAATAAAAAATACAAGCATTTGCATTGCGTTCAAATAAATGCGTCATAAAACTGTTGAACTTCTTGTGTCATGCGACTGTTGTGAAAAGGTACATTTTTCATTGTACGCATCAATTCATAACGTGTAAAAAAAAGTGTCGAAAATGTAAGTATCAAAATCATAAAGTTTTTTTTTCAAGTTAGTTAAATATAGGTAAATTTATTTTGGCTTTAATGCAACAAAGCGTTGGCAGTATTTCTGTGATCGCATATACCTTTTTTGTGGTATTCGATTGGGCGCTCTCAGAACACTTTTTTTTCTCTAGGCCACTTTTCATGTTTGGTTGGTACGAAAGAAGCATTCTTTCCGATCTCAGAGCGCTTTACAAATCTGGATTTATTATTAGAATGCTTCAGATTTACCAATGCAAGTGCGTTTGAGTCTGAAAACTATTGGAGTTTGTTTACGTTTTCGCGAAATTTTTCAACTGCATAGAAACGTATTTCATCGGGTGGATCTATTTTTGTTATTTATTCATGTACAAATCCTTAGAAATCGATCGGGCGGAAATTTTGAGTGATTTAATTTAAAGAAAATCCAGATTCGCAAATCCGTACTCTGAAATCTGAGAAAGATTGCTTGTTTTGTACCAGGCGAACATAAAAAGTGCTCTGAGAGCAAATATTAGTGCTCTGAGATCGCCCAATCAAATACCACATTCATTTTTCAATTGCGTAGTTGCGTAAAAGACAATTCCGACATCTGAGCTATTCAAAACGAAGAGGGGAACTGCCGTTAGTGGTTATACTTTTCTGTCATTCGTGATGAGAATGGAATAAACTTTGTGCGATTGTGATCCATTTGAATAGCGTATTCAAATGAGCTCATATCATGTGTAATAAAAAGAGTGTAACTCTTTTAAAATCGTTTTGCTCTCCTAACATTGTGTAATGTAAATTCAAATAAAACCCTTTCTTCTATTTCACTTGACAAATCATGTTTCTTTCTTTCTATTTTACTATAAATCACTAACAGTAGTTTCAATTTATTTTTTAGCTATAACTCGTTCACTGCCTGCCGACTTGAGAATTACACGAATAGTTGGTGGCGATATTTGCAAAGATGCCTAGAAAAAATAAAAAGTTTACTTGCCTAGAGGAAGTTGAAAATAATATGAAACTATTCTGCGACCAATCTAACAACCATATGAAAGTTCGAAAATATGATAAAGCTTTAATTGGATATACTTGGGTAAGTTAGTATCAATTATAAATTATACCCTAAATCAGACAAGAATTTACATAATACCTTGATTCGTAATCCCCTCAACATTTTCAACAATTTTTTCTCCAATTTCAATTGTGTTCAAAAAGGTAGGTTCTATTGCAAACAATTTTGTTGACCATGAAGTTAGCAGTTGTTAAGTTCGTATTTTTTTCTAAACAGATAGAAAATGTATAAACGAGGGCTTCAGGATATTTTTTGGTTTAAAGTGCTGAAATACCTAAACCTTGCACCGCACACTGCTTCAATAATAGTGCAATAGGGTATACCTTTTACGAATTTTTCGAGTTAAGGAACGGCATTGAGTAAAAATTCGTAAGAATTCGTACGAATTAGTAAAAATTCGTAAGATTTAAAAGTAAAGGAACAGACCTACTGTCAGTCACCTTGCAACTAAAAGCTGATTTGAAATTTGTTGTCCCATTTGGCATATGCGTTGATTATTTTTTGACTTCTTGCTTATTAACATGGTATCAACAGGAGGCAAAATAAAATTTAATGTTCTCTTTAAGATTCTTTTCAATAGTGACGACGAAATTCTTTCTCTTTTTCTTATGTGGTTTTCCATTGGGACCACCAGAAATCTTTTTCAGATCTCAGATTTTACTGTGCTCATGGAACGCGCAACGCGATTGATCTGCTTTTGTAAATGGATTAGTGCGTTAATTGACAACAACATCAGCTGTTCAAATGGCATTCGTTTTTGGCTAAATCACAAATGGATATCGCCCTCAAAAATGTTTTCCTTCTTGTAGATACAAATGAAGTATTATTGGTGGTTTGTAGTCTTCAGATGACGAGGGAGATAATGAAGATAATAATTCCTCCGAAATCGTATCCATAGCTATTTATGTATTTTGTTATTTTGGTTTTCACGAAACTTTGCGCATTTGCCTCGAAATGAAACTTCTTAAACTGACGTTAAACACGTTAAACAGCTGTACAAAGTATATTGGTATGCGTAAATCTGAAAAAATATCGAGATCTGCGAAAAGTGATCCGAATGGAAAAAAAGATTGATTTTTCGTCCCAATGGAACGCAAAAAGTGATTTAGATCAAAAAAAAGATTGATTTTTTGTACCAATGGAAAACCACATTAGGTACTACAAAATTAAATGAACAGACCTAGGTTTGTTTCATTGAGTATCTATTTCAGCAAAGCAAATCAAAGTTAAGTATAGACAGACAAAATGTTAAGTAAAATAATCCAGAGTGACTTTCCGTGAGTGTCTTATTGCCATTTCCACTTCAGGTAGTTTTATACATGACATCGTCTATAACATGACCTTACATTTCCTTGAGAGTAAAGGTAAGACCTAGCCTAAAATGCTTAGGAGATCTAACCAAAAAATAATACTTTTCCTTAAGACTTTCCATTTTGTATATGCCAAACTATTTTCGCCGCAGTTAACTTTCCTTACAAACTTGGTTAATATTCTGGCCAACTGTCCCACGCTGTGTAACTCTACCTTAGACCTAATGCAAATATTTCTATTCCCGGCCATTGTGTCAAGTTCAAAAAGTCACTGCGCATTTCAGTCAACACCATTTTGACGTTTCGAATGCCAACACACATTCGATGAGATATAAGAAATCGATCTAAAACTAATAAAGTATCCGAGCAACAGCGATATGTTTTATCGACTCGACACCCATCCATTTTGTTCACACCTCTTTCTGCACTTTTGGTAAATTGAAAACAAAATATATAGTGCAATGCCTTTCTCAATGAAAAATTTCCTCGAGCCCGACAAAGAACAGGAATTAATGCAAAGTTTTGTTCGAATTGAAATCAATTCCGAACAACCGAATGCAGAACATGTTCCAACCGCCGAACGAAGTCACTTGCAGTCCAAACCGAAGGGAAGAAAGAAATCGATTGCATTCAAAGATGTGGAAAAGGTTGAAAAGAAGGACAAGAAGAAAAAGAAATCCCGGGAAATGTTCAATGACTTCTATACAGATAAGGACCGTGCTGCTGCAGTTAGTGCCGGATCATATGATATCAAACAGAGTCTTCAACTAAAAAAACAACAGGATCGAAATGAAGTTTTGCTTATAGTCGAGGAAGCCGATATCAGTTCATTAATATCGCTCGGCTTGAAGGAGATGAAAAATGCAAACACTGAGAATGCAATCATCTGTTTTACTAAGGTTTTTTGGTTTAGAAATAAATTTACTATAAAATTGCCCTCTAAGCTTAAGACGGGTTTTAAAAGATTTCTCTTCTTTCAGGCACTAGAGCTGAACAAGACTGATGTCAATGCACTGGTTGCACGCAGCAAATGCTATCTCTTGCTGGGCGAGGCATCTAAAGCTCTTCAGGACGCTGAAATGGCCTTGAGTGAAGACCCCAACAATATGAGGGCTATTTACCAAAAAGCAGAATCTCTTTATTATTTGGGTCAGTTCGAACAGAGTTTGATGTTTTTTCACCGTGGTCTCAGAGCTCGACCCGAGCTGGCTTCAATTCGCTTGGGTGTACAAAAGACGCAAGAAGCTATAGAGAATACAATCGGAGCTTCTAGGCAGCCGAAACCTTTTAAAAAATCGATCAGTAATACACCAAGGTTGAAACCGACCGCCGGTCATTCTCACACCAAGCCCGGGACAGAAGAGATGGAAAAACGAATTGGGAGGAAACTGTTGGGCGAGTTGCGTGTCGACAAGGAATATCTACAAAATCTGCTAAATCATCCTGATCTGCAAAAGGGAAACAAATTAACTGATAATGTGTCAAATTTCGCTACGGAAGCTGTTGACTTTTTAAATAAGCGCGAAGAGTTTTGGCGCCAACAAAGGCCGTGCTCGGTATTGCTTTCTCAGAAAAATATGCCACAGGACGCTGTACCATTTTGGTTTTAACGGAACAAAGTTCAGCCAAAGCTGAAGAAAAGAATACAAATAAAAATAACCTGTTGAGTAGTTTAGTAAGTATAGTTACTTATAAATAATTTATGTACATAATTTACTATTTAATAAATAAACACACATGTTGAAAGTTTTAGGAAATTGATGAGCACTTTTTCTTATAGACATTACAAAATGTCAAGCAACACTTTAATAAATCCTTAGCCCGCTGTCTCCTTCCACTTGCACCGCGTCTTCACGAGTCTGAATTATGTCAGACTCTTAAGTCAGACCTCTTGTCCGCCATATTTCGCTTTGGTTGGGCAAACCGTGTTATGATAGTTCATTTAACAAAATGTCAACAACGAAGAAACAAGTGAAGGTGGCTCTCGCTTCTTCAGATTCGCTCCCAGATTTTCATGTGTCTAATTCAACATAAAAACATCGCTTCCATTTTTTTTTTATATATATTCGTGCGATTGCAATAGGTCTGTTCCTTGACTTTTGTAGTAAGAATGGAAAAGACTGTCAAAATGGCAGTGGTGGAGATAAATTCTATGACAGAGAGAGACACTTACGAAAAAGTTAGAGAACGCTAAAAACGCAAAAAAAAAGTGCTACGAAAAGTCGTTAAAATGTCTGTAGCCTGTTGATACAATTTTAATACGCAAGGAATCAAAAACTAATCCATGCATATGCCAAATGGGACAACAAATTTCAAATCAGCTGTTAATTGTTAGATGACTGACAGCTTTTCCATTTCTTACACGAAGAAATTTGTTGAGTAAAAATTCGTTAAATTCTCAGTTACAGTCGCTTTTACGAATTTTTCGAGTAAAGGAACGGCCCTGAGTAAAAACTCGAAATAATTCGTAAGAACTAAAAATTAAAAATTCGTAAGATTTAAAAGTAGAACATGCGTAGCCTGCGACATACAGATCTATTTCCAAACATTTGTACCTAAACAAGTAACAGAAAAAGATCCACCCCATGCAATGAAAAGTAAACAAACTCCACTAACAAACAATCATTTAACAATGCAATTGCTAAATTTTATATTTTAGCCAATATCTTCATAAATTTATTAAAATGAAAGTATGACTTTGCGAAAGTCAAAAAGCAGCCATAATTGAGTCCGCGCACTTGTATTCCCGAAAAAGACCAAAACGAAAATGATTTTTTGCTGTCAAACGCTGGTCTAGACTTCAAATGTCAAATTTTAGTCAGAAGATATATCTGCAAAGGTGGCATGAACAACATTCAGACTGAAAAGTCTAGATTTCTGTTTTGTCCATAAAATCGCGGTCTACACGCGACATATTGTTGTCATGACTGAAATCTTGACTGAATTTATGTCTCGTGGACATTGGGTGTTGCGTTTCATTGTCTGAATTCATAGCTGAGCCTTGGTAGACAAAGTCCCTAATCACCTCAAAGTTATATGGTGACGTTCTGGAGACGTCAGTGTTGGATTTCCTTTGTTTTTGACAGCATTGGGGACGATCAAGTATCTAGTTTAGTAAGTCTGACAGCTGTCTGACTTGATGTATCTCAGTTTTGATTGGCTTGGATCGGTCACATGAATAAACAGCTTATTCAGTTGAGGTTTGTGGATGGGTAGACGAATCTTGAATCGAAAGATTCGTGACTGAGTACTATGTTGACAGTTCGCATATGTGGCTGACGTAGGAAAGTGACGTCCCCGACCGATCTAGTTTTGCGTTCGGGTTACATCTAGTCCAGATCAATCTAGTCGACTTGAGATAACTAGATAACCAAACAAATACTTAGCACATTTCTGCAGCGCCTTGGGTTTGTTTTTTGCGGCGCTACTGTTTTGAGAATATTGAATAGCTTGCTATTCCCGGAAAAGAATTAAGCAACAGTAAAACGCCGCTAAAATATTCAAACATTTCGTCAAAGAGTTACTTTTTAAAATTTGATCTCATAAAGTTTTGCGTAAAGTAAAAAGAAAGAACTTCCCGTTGAAATTGGTATAGCGTTTTGGGCAGCGAAATTATCAAAAAACTGAATTGCTTCTTATGATTGTAGTGTACTGCAGAATACTAATGTGTAGCTTAATTACTATATTAAGCCGCGCTTATATTTTGCTGCTTATATACTTTTTTTTTTTTAAAGTCAGTAATTCTGTACGCGCTTCTGTCAGGGATCAGGCACATAATTCCATTACACAATCAATGCGAACCAGTGGCGTAGCAAGGGGGGGGGGCAAGGGGGGCATAGGCCCCGGGCGGCACTTTGCCAGGGGCGGCAATTTGGAGCAGTTAATTTTTTTTTTTTTTTTTTTTTTTTTCAATTTATAAAATTGACGAAACGGACACTGCTTAGTAAGTAATAAGACATTCCTTGTGTTTCTTAACAACAAAATCCAATGAACGCTGCTCCCTAGTATGCAACTGCATTTTTTCAGAAATTTTAAACACAAATTAAACACTGTGTGCAGCTGCATTCGAAAATACCCCTTTTCTCTTTTCTCGCTAGAAGTTGGGTGTGTGCATATGTAACTGTAAGCGCTGTATTGCTGGAAACTGGAGTTACTGCGAATAAGTAATTATGGTTTTGCTTTTGTTGGTATTAGAGGTATCTAATATAATTAGTTCAGACACTCTCTCTACACACCCAAACACACACACAACATTGCAGGTATACTTTTCTATTGTGTTTTATTTTGCTCAAAAGAAAAAGAAGAGCAAAAAAAAACAACAACACAAAGCCCAAAAGGTGCATACAAAAAAAGAAAGAAAAAGCGCACCGCAGAAAGTGTACAGAGAGAGAAACAGATTTTACCGCACACACACAACAAAATTTCCTCCACTGAACGCCGGGAAAATCCAACGATCTAACTTCAATAGAACATTTGACTTTTTTGAATTGTATAAAATTTATAGTTTATTGCTTATTGTTCGACTTCAGGATAATGTACAAAGATGATTTATATCTTAAACTCTTTGTAAATAATTGGACTCTGTATTAAAAAAAAATCCCATTTCATTTGGATGAGTCATTCCAAAGCTAGGAGCTAAAAGGCATTCGAGAATTACAAACATTTCTTAGATATCAGCTTAGATTTCCGCTTCCGGACAGCGAATAATGGTAAAACATATCCTATAACCTAATCTGAACAATTTCCTATGCAACTGTGAAAACCGGAATCAAATTCGTGCAGAACTTTTTGAATCTATTCATAGCGAACAGTTTACAGCCGGAAAAAAAATATATTATTGCGGATGCAGACAAAATCTGAAGCGCAGATTTGTGGTTTTTAAAAGTCTGCAGCAAGGTTGATAATCTGCAAAATGCAGACAAATCTGCACTTATGGCAATGCTGGCTGCATATTCAAAATGATTGAAAAAAAGAAGAAGTGGACAATATTTGCTGCTATTGCATTTATAGTAGAAGTGCTGAGTTCTAAAAAAAAATGTGAGCACAGATCGGCTTTTGGGTAGTCATTTTTGAGAAATAATTTTTCGTATTTATTCGAATTTTTCGAGGAAATCAAAGTAGTACGGGGTCTTATTTGAAATACGGATATTATCTTTAGTATGCAATTTGATCAAAATCTTTAGACCGGTTTTTGTAATTACGCAGACAAAACTGTACCAAATTTTACAATGTTTAGTTTAAAAAATATACTATTGCCTAACTATATAGCTGAAAACTGACTGAAAGTTATTTTTCGGGATGTAAGCATTACTTAGTTTTTAGAGTTTTATCGAAATCAAAATTAGGGTTCTCGCGATATAAGAAGTTTTTAAAATTAGCGTTTTCGGTGATTCATTTTGGTCAAAATCTTTATCGCCGTTTCCCTAGAAAACTAAAGAAAACCAAATTTTTCTAAAATCTATTGTACGATAATATAGAAAAAACGTTAGCCTGCTATTCAGTTAGAAATGACAATATTACCTTAGAAATGAATTTTTGTTTTCGAGATATTTCGAAATTTCAAAAGTACCGTTATTCGATTCCAGAAATTTTTACCAAGTTTACAAAGGTTTTTTTAGTGAATGAAAAAATTACGGGGGGCGGCATAAATTGGGTCTGCCCCGGGCGGCTCCAACCCACGCTACGCCACTGATGCGAACAAATAGCTACTGTAAATTAATTTCTATTTGTTGAGGTCACTCCCGCGATACCTATCTGATAATCGCATCTTGGACTTTTTGTGTAGCTGTGCACTGTGTATTCGCTCTACAATTGCAATTATCTTATGTGCACAAGTTCTTCTCAGTGATTATTTGCCGCTGTTGTTGGGTTATAATATTATAAAAGTCAACGAAGGAAATGCATTGATAAGAATCGTCTCATCAAGAAGCAGGTCGTTATCTCCGCATTCTGACTTTCAAAGTTAATCGTGCGTTACCATAAAGAATCTTGTTTCGTAACTGTCACGAGCAAAATAGGATTCCTCTTGTTTTTTTTTTTTTTTCCTTTTTGAATCTTTTTGTTAATTAAAGTAATTTATCGATATAAAAATGCGTGTGTGTATCGTTGGAGCTGGAACGGCAGGTCTTTCCTCTGCCAGGCATGCATTGTTCAATGGAATGGAACCAACGATCTACGAGCAATCAGAGTACATTGGCGGAACTTGGAAATACACGGATGAAATTGGAGTCAACAAATATGGTATTGAAGTGCATTCCAGCATGTACCAAAAACTGCGGTAAGATCAATTTCAGCTTAAAAGGCTGAGTGCGTCCATTCATACGTTTTATGTATTGCAGAACAAATCTTCCGAAAGAAATTATGGGCTTCCCTGATTTTCCCATACCAGAACAAGCACCTTCGTACATTTCTTCGGACAAAATGATGGAGTTTTTGGATTTGTATGCTGACACCTTTAACATTCGCGAGTACATAAAGTTTCTGCACTATGTTATGCGTATTCGGCCAACTAACAATGAGTGGGAGGTAAATATTTCAATACAGTTGTTCCAAGCTACACAAAACTTCGTTATATGTTGCAGGTGACAGTGAAGGACTTGAGTACGGGTGTGATAAAAACGGAATATTTCCAATACGTCATGGTATGCAATGGCCATTATCACACGCCCTCGTTTCCAAACATCCAGGGGACAAATCTATTTAAAGGGCAAAAGATCCACAGCCACGATTACAGATGTCCGGAAATTTTTAAAGGTATGACAAGTAACGAAATCACGTGATATAAATTATGTCACGTAAAACATCGTTATGTTAAATTAGTTGCATTTCACTACCCGCGTTGCACTGTCCGCTAGATAAATAGCGGCATGTCAAACTCCATATATATAAAAAAAAAGTCATTCCACAAAAAGTAATAGACCTCTAGCGCAAATGGTCAAATGTCAATTTTTTTTTATATGGAGTTTGACATGGCCGCCATTCATCTAGCGGGCAGTGGAACGCTGGCATTGACCACTAGACGTGTTCTACATAATATCTAAAATATAGGAACGACCTCTAGAACTAATTTGCAAATGATTATTTTAACTCCAAGAAATTAGTGAATTTACTATGAAAAATATAATTTTACTTTCTACAATTCAATTCGAAAAAGTCGTGGTAAAATTCGCCAATAAAACTCCGATTACCACCACTTTTTTCCACTTTCTGAGCTTATTCGCTTTGATTCAACTCCGATGACAGCTCAATTTTTTCCTGAATTTTTTTCCAGCAGACAATTTTGCGCTAAATTGAAAAATCCCCTTAAAATTTCCTACCACAAAATGATGGAAATTACTTTTTTATATTAAGTTTGGCACGCTGTTAGTCATCTAGCGATCAATATGGAACGCGGCTAGTGACATGCATATGCGGCGGGTTTGGCATTCCGCTTAAAAGTTAGAACACAAAATTCGTGCGTCACTCATGTGGTATTCGTTTGAGCTTCTTCAGATTCGCTCTCAGATTTTAGATTTCGTATTGCTAACCGAACATAAAAACGTCACTTGCTCTTTTTTGTGATAATATTCGTGCGATTCGAATATGTGTAGCCTTCAACACTTTTCGAAGCGTTTTCCATTCACTGGTTAAATTTTAAATTAAAACATTCGAAATATGTGTCCCAATTAATTTTTAAATATTTATACATAAATTATTTACAAAAACAGATTCACCCGATGCAATGCCTTTCTTTGCTTGTCTAGATTCGCTCTGAGAGCGCCCAATCGAATACCACATCAGTGACGAGTTTTCTCACACTTTCTTTCGTTATGCAAAGCATTAATGAAGAATGAATCTCATGACCATAATCATCTTTAAGGTCGGCTTAAGCCCCTACAATCAGAATAGTTCTAAAATCTATTACAATCTAAAATAAATTCTAATTTCGGCTTTCGTTTTATTGCAGATGAAAACGTTCTGGTAATTGGAGCCGGTCCGAGTGGCATGGATCTCGCACATTCGGTTTCGAAGGTAGCAAACCTAGTTACATTAAGTCATCATTTAAATGAAGCTCCAAAGACAAAATTCCGACCTAACGTTATCCAAAAACCGGACGTAGTTAGCTTAAATGAAGACGGGGCCTTCTTTTCCGACAACACCTTTGCTCCGTTTACAATGATTTTGTACTGCACTGGCTACAAGTATTCGTTTCCATTTTTAAGCACCGACTGTGGAATACACATTGAGGATAACTGTGTGAAATCCTTGTACAAACATTGCCTAAACATTAAGTATCCGACGATGGCGTTCATCGGCATACCATTCTATGTGTGTGCTTCCCAAATGATGGACCTTCAAGCTAGATTTGCCATGGCGTACTTTTGTAATAAGAAACCCATACCTTCCATCAAAGAAATGGAAGAAGATACCGAACAGGAAATGCAAAGGAGAATTAAGCAGGGCCTCCAAAAACGACAAGCCCATATGATGGGACCAAATCAGGTAACCTTTGTAATCCGTTGATAGCAGGTATTTAAAAAAAAAAATTCTCTATTTGCAGTATGAATACTACACTGATTTGGCGCAAACTGCTGGCATCCAGAATATAAGCCCGGTAATGGCGAAGCTTCATAACGTTAGCAGCCAAAGATTCCTGGACGATCTGGTGAACTTTAGAAAAGATGTGTTTAGACTTATTGACGATAACACATTCATAAAAATAAATTAGCTTAGAAGTTGTTGCGCACGATTGAGTGGAATATCTCTTGTTAGGATTCATCTTCAAGAAAATATGCAACGACTTTGTTATTGTTTATGTACCTATCTTAGAAAATTTATTTTACATCGTACAATATCTTTACAATGGACATATCATTGTCCACATATAGTACATACTTTCAAAAGAAGGAGAGATTGTTTATTCAGTCAAGTAAATAATTGTATTTCTTGAATTTAGCTATTATTACAAATAATATTATAGAACGTCGATTATACTTCTGATTTATAACAAACAATTTATAACAACCAGCATGATGTATGTTTTGTGTATTTTTACTATCGAAATAAATTACGTATACGCCTTAGTGAACCTCAGATGCCAACATCAGGATACATGGAAAATGGTGTAGGCAATAAATTTGGGAAACTGCTCGTGTATATTTAACTGTTTATCAATTTATCATTAACAAATGGAATTATTTTTCGATCTTTAAGACTGCAATCACCCGCAGTTTAGCAGAATGAGAAAGACCGATTTTGACAGTTGTTTTGTTCCATTGGTCAAAAAAAATTTTTTTTTTTAATTTTTCGGCGGATTTACCCCTCTTTGCACTAACACCAATACAATTCACAGCCGTCATTAATTTTTATTATTTCGGTTGTGAGAAACAAGAGTGGTTTACGTTTTGATATATTATTATATAGCTTGTTATGCCCACAAAAACAAACTTGTGTGTTTTGAAATTCGACAGCTACACCAATACTAACTTCACGGACATGAAATTACACCATACAATGACAAAAAAAAAATCAATCTGATGTCGTGTTCCATTGGTAACGAAAAACATCAAATTTCAGATCAAAATCCAGATTTACCAATGGAAAACGCCATTAGAAAGATACCCGCTAACCTGCTCCAACTGCGTAAAAACTGATGACCATTTTTGTTTGTAGCCAAATTTGTTTACAACGACTACACAAGTCTTAAACCTCAACGTTATACCCCTATTCACACTGAGCTGAAATTGAAAACCTGGTTTTCGCTAAAGCACTCGAAAACTTCATCGAAACAGACGATTTCCCATACATATTTCAGTTTTCAAAACGAGTCGTTAAAGTCGTTTTCCAATAAAACACCACGACAACGACTTCCAACCGTTGGGTTGTTGAAACAAACACACCTTTTGCAATATTCAGATCGAACAAATATCACGAGTCACAACTTAAAATCATTTCCCACACTTAATTGATGGGCTAATATTATTTTTAAATGCTCTGAATTCATTTTAGTTGTTAATTAATGCGATCGAAATTTGTACCACCAAAATAATTTACACAGAAGTTTCACGACTGGTGTCTCACAGTTGATTGAAACGTCAAACGAGAATTAGTTGGTGTTCGGTGTAAATGCATCTTCGAGTTTTCCACGAAAATACAAATTTCGGTGCTGTGTGAATAGGGTATTAGACTTCGCACTTGATTTTCCTGATTGTCAGAATAGGTCTATACACGTACTTTCCCGGACCAAGGACCAAATATCTGTCAAAATCCAACAAAAAAAAATAGAGCGAAACAAGCGCAGAGAGTGAAACATTAACTCAAAAGTACGTGGATAGACTTCGAGCTACTTTCAGCCACTTACATCTTTGACATTTAATCCATATTATCACAAATAAATAAATTACCTTTTTGCAACAGTTGAAACCTTCTGGGAGAACATTTGACAACCATCGAATTTTCCGTATAACAATGATTTTATTTTCTATGACATCAAATATTAAAACGAGTGAATACATTCGGATACACAAAAGTTCTTACGCAGACTTTCGATGGGTTGTTTTCTTTCATTTCATTCTGCGTAGACTCTGACATTTGAAATTTTCTGCTTGTCACTCGTTTTTCTTTTGTCGTTTTCCATTGGGCAAAAAGAAGCGTCCGGAAGAGTCCGGAATCGAAAAAATAACTTCTGAAACCGTTCCATTGGCACAAAAAATACTCTTCTGTTGATTCTGAGGAGAGAATTTCGCTTCTGGATTTGAAGTCAGAATCCACTCAAGAAGCACTCACACAAGTGCAATTTATGTATTTTATACAAGTCAGATGACAGCTGCCGTAGATTATTTTTTGGCATTTCACCAATACTTTTGTGGATTCAATCAGAAGCAGTTTTCTTGTTCCATTGGATTTCAGATTGAGTCGATCCCCGAGTGAAACCAATGGAAAACGACATTTGTTTGATTGTAGAAGTTGGCGTTTTTCCCCTCAGTCTGGGAGAACTGCGTCGTGAGTGACTCCACAAGATATTTCGTCTCATGATAAACATTATAATGTCGTTTTCCATTGGTTTCACTCGGGGATCGACTCAATCTGAAATCCAATGGAACAAGAAAACTGCTTCTGATTGAATCCACAAAAGTATTGGTGAAATGCCAAAAAATAATCTACGGCAGCTGTCATCTGACTTGTATAAAATACATAAATTGCACTTGTGTGAGTGCTTCTTGAGTGGATTCTGACTTCAAATCCAGAAGCGAAAT
Source organism: Cheilosia urbana (assembly GCA_946477585.1). Classification (NCBI taxonomy): domain Eukaryota; kingdom Metazoa; phylum Arthropoda; class Insecta; order Diptera; family Syrphidae; genus Cheilosia; species Cheilosia urbana. The sequence goes on from OX297854.1 coordinate 144,338,745, forward strand.
TCTCTCCTCAGAATCAGCAGAAGAGTATTTTTTGTGCCAATGGAACGGTTTCAGAAGTGATTTTTTCGATTCCGGACTCTTCCGGACGCTTCTTTTTGCCCAATGGAAAACGACATAAGAGATTTGATCTTCTGTGGAGTCCAGTTGTAATGACGTTTCTCATGATCCGAGAGAATTGCCTCTAAATTCAGTATTGCTCTTTTCAATAAAATTCGTTGGAGCACTTTGGCAATATTGGAAGACACCAATATGCACATATCTTTTGTGAGATTTTGCAGACAGCTGCACTTTTTTGTTTTCTACAGTAAATATGAATGCTTTAATAGGCAAATAAATGGATTTCAATTGAAGTTTACATTCGCACGCATAATTACATATTTTCGGATCACACAGCACAAAATGTAACACAAGAAACATTCCTAACTGTCATTTTGCTAGTGTGCGGTGGTGGGCTTAGGACAATTCTTAAAAATATCCCGGATTCCTCTGTCGTGAACGGCGCAGGGACATAAGTCCCCGAGACACAAGTCCCGAATTGATTTTTCTTTAATGGGACATAAATCCCAAATATAATTCGGGACTTATTTCCCACTCCACTTGAACTTAAGACCCGAAAACAAATGTCGGGACTTATGTCCCAATAAACATTTTTTCCTAAATGCAAGCCTAAAGACAAACTAAGAAGATATTGGATAAACTAATTTAGATTAAACGAACTTTGTACATTATACTTAACCTCGCACCCACCACGTAATCCAACAGTAAACCCAAGCAACGCATTCAATGTTGAAAGGATAACGATTCGCGCGAGGTAGGTGCTGTTGGCTGTGGGAATCAGAAAAATAACGTTGTCTAATTTTATTCGGGACTTATGTCCATTTTCAACTGTGAAAATTCGGGACTTATGTCCCACTCTTTAGTGAGACATAAGTTCCGAACTGAAAAAGAATTCGGGACTTTTATCTGCGCCGTTAAAATTGACCTGTTAGTGCATTTTTTTTCCAATAAAACAGAGAAAGTGCACTTCCAGAAACGTTCTTTTGATAGAAAGGTCTCCCTCCTCTAATCGAAAATGCCATAAAGCCTTTGTTGAAGATGTTACAGGTTAAACCGACATCAAAATCTGTTCACGAGTTTTGAAGTCTATTGACAGACAGACAACCGAAATATATATTTTTATTTTTTGTATAATTAGAGGTTATTTTTATTATTTTTGCTGAAGATAGTTATTGGTTTACAGAAATATGCATGCTTCAACTCATTTGCGTGGTAAGAATTCTATGTCCACCTGAACTAGTCGTTCCAACGCTGAGGTGCCTGACGGATTAAGTGATCTCCACCGATTGCATCAATGGCGCGTTGAACTATATGGAAAAAATAACAATTGTCAGAAAGATGCAGATGAAGTGCAGACACATGAAAACTTTAAAAGTTATTAGTATTTCTTAAAATATAACTTAAATATTTAGGTAGCTAGCCTAGCCTAACTGTAGCCTAGATCGAACTGCATTTTCCTAATATACCTAGTTATTATATTCATATAAGCTTATTTTAAGGATACACGCTTTTTATCCTAAAACAAATAAAAATCACAAAAATATAAATAAGAAATTGAGTAAAAGATTTTATATATACTTAGTATTGTGCATTAATACGGACATTTTAGAAACATACCCAGCACCTTCTTGATTAAGAAGATGCCCAAACGCATAGATTATAGGAGGTACTTCCAAATTTCTCGTATAACTGCAAATATAGGCTTCTGATGTACTGCAGGCAATGATTAGCTTTGTATAAATATTCCCCAATTTCAGGCAATAATTTGAGCCATCCAAAGCATAAGAAATGTGCTGTCTTTTCGTATAGCTGGAGAAATGGACAAGCTAAATATACCTACATTAAGTTTGAGGCTAGCGATGTTCTGGTCATAGCTCTGACTATCTGCTGCTAAGAGTTCGCGGAAGAACCTCAACTGCAGGCTGTAAGTAAAAATGTTAAGTTTCAAATGAATAGAAAATTTTATATGTTAAGGGGCAACCACAATAGAATAATGTCGACATCAGAAAGTGTCAAATATAGATAAAATAAAAAAAAAAACAATTTAGATCGGCTTGAAGTTGACATTGGCGTTTAAGCTAGATTCCTTCCGTGCAATCGTAAACCAAAATAGTATTCCATGGCTGCACTTCAAACGTTTTACTGAACATAAGCGGATTCTTACCCATTCTAAGCAAATCTAAACGTTAATTGCAGCTAATAATTGGAAATTTTATGAATTTGAATTTTCGTGACCTCCAAAATGAACGCATACGGTTTTCCGGTAAACACTCCTGTGATTGGTAAAAATATTGATCAAAATTGACAAGCAATGCAAAGCTTTAAGCCTGAATTTTGACTCCTTCGCACTAGTAGTTCAAGCTCTAATTATTATTTTGTTTTGAACGCTATGACAGGCTACTCACCATGACCGGCACAAGTTTGTAATTTCTTTGATTTGAATCTTGTTTTTTTATGTTCGCACTATTTCTATTTAAACCGATAGCACAAATAATCAAACTGCCTTAATGCGAAAGATTCGATGGTAGAACCCAGAGACATAGCGAAATAATGTTCTACTGAAATTTTGTGCCTGCCTTATATACCATGAAGCAGTACAAATTGATGTATACAAGTATATTTGTTCTTGGATAAAGCACTTTTCGCGTCTAGCTAAAAACAAATAAAAACATATGCCAACGAGAGGGGTGAAATACAAAGCAGAAATCGCCCTTAATATTGAACATATATGCACAACAGATTGATAGTCAGTTGTCGGTCTATATCGTCATCGATTGAATTAACTGGGAAGCCTGGATCTGGTTGTGTTTAATTTTTAGTCAAAATGAGAAATTTTACACGTAAGTCACACTTGATAGATTTATCTACCACAAATAAAGATCACCACCACCGTAGGTGGCTACACTAGTGACACATCAAGTTAACTTTAGGCGTTTTTCTTTTTTAGTTCAGAGCTGAGCACTGAACTGAGCAAGCTCGAGCTATATGATCGCGCTCCTGTTTTTTTTTTTTTTTTCTCAAATATAACTGGAAGTGTGAATGTATATGTGTAATCAGTATTTTACTCAGCCTGCTCAGTCAATTAATTCTGAGCTCATAGAGCGCGCTCTGATCATGCTCTCAACGAAAAAATAAACACAAATTCGAGCTCTGATGTATGAGCTAAAAAAGAAACACAAACTTTTTGTATAACAGTTCAGGTTGTGCTCTGAACTGAAAAAGAAAAACGCCTTTTGAGCACAAATGGATCTAGAGCTCTAACGCAATCGGTTAGATGTCACTTTTGTTAAAGTGAAACGTTTTATGGCTGGTTGGACTGTATCATGTACCGAACTTCGATGAAACGAAAAAGTGACAGGAAAGGGTGTGCGTGATTAGTCAGCTCGGACCGAATTAGACACGAGAGACACGGAATTGGAATTTAAGCCTTAATCAAATAATCGATTGTTTAGGGAAAACAGATATCCACGGCGTGTAGTAATAACTTTTATCACCTATTTTTCCATGTTCACCGTTTGTCTCATAGAGTTTCGCGTTCAATTGGCGTGAGAATTACCATATAGCGGTTAATGGAAAGCAGGCAATGACACACACCTGCTCTAAAATGATCGCACATCTATTTTTTCAAACGTCTAGTATAATTTTCGAAAACTTTCTTTATTCTATTAAGCAAAAATATTAATTCGAACGGACATAACAAAGAAGTGTTCATCTAGATGGGCTGGATTGGGATACCGACAATTCGAAAGATAGCTTCCTACGACCGGGACCAACTACTCACAATTTCGCAAGTGCAAAAACGCATAATCGATATAGTTATAACTTCTTATTTTTTAAAATTCTTAACTAGGTACTGAAAACCTTACTTACTTACTTACTTAAGGTGGCGCTACAGTCCGGGGTGGACCTGGGCCTCAACCAATACGCCTCTCCAGTTAGCGCGATCTTTGGCTAACTGCCTCCAGTTGCGCACTCCAAGTTGGTTGAGGTCCCCTTCCACTTGCGCGCGCCACCTAAGGCGAGGTCTTCCTCTACTGCGTTGTCCCTCCGGGTTAGAATCGAAGACTCTTCGGGCCGGAGCGTTGGTGTCCATTCGCTCTACATGTCCCAGCCATCTTAGACGACTGATGCGTACTTTTCTGACTAGGTCGATGTCACTGTACAGCTCGTAGAGTTCGCTGTTAAATCTTCTCCTCCAAAGCCCGTCAACGCAAACGGGACCAAAAATCACTCGAAGAATTTTGCGTTCGAAACGATCAAGGAGATCTTCATCCGCCTTTGATAGCGCCCATGCTTCTGCACCATAAAGCAGGACTGGGATGATGAGGGTCTTATACAGAGTTTCCTTAGTATTTCTCGACAAGGCCTTACTTATCAGTTGCCGTCTTAGGCCAAAGAAACAGCGGTTGGCAAGTGTGATTCTTCGTTTGATTTCTGATGTGATGTCGTTATCAGAGTTTATAGCGGAGCCGAGGTAGACAAAGTCCCTAACTACCTCAAAGTTATAGCTGTCTATCGTGACGTTCTGCCCGATTCTACGATGTTGTGTGTCCCTTCTTGTTGACAGCATATATTTTGTTTTACCCTCATTCACCACTAAACCCATTTTTGCCGCTTCTGTACTAATACTTGCAAACGCACCAGTGACAGCTCGCTGTGTTGTACCAACAATGTCAATGTCGTCAGCGTATGCAAGCAGTTGCACAGACTTATAGAAAATTGTGCCTCTGGTGTTGGCTTGTGAGTTTCGCACAATCTTCTCAAGAATGATGTTGAAGAAGTCACATGACAGCGCATCACCTTGTCTAAATTCTTTTTTGACATCAAAGGTCTCGGTGAGATTGTTTCCGACCTTTACGGAGCAGCGAGCGTTCTCCATCGTCATTCTGCACAATCTGACAAGTTTGGCAGGGATGCCAAAACTAGACATGGCTCTGTATAGCTCGTCTCTATAAACGCTGTCATATGGGGCCTTAAAATCGATAAAAAGATGGTGAGTATCGATCTGGTATTCTTGGGTTTTTTCCAGGATCTGCCGTAGTGTGAATATTTGACCGGGCCTAGAATTACCGGGCCTAAAACCGCACTGATAGGGACCTATCAGATCGTTGACGAATGGTTTCAGGCATTCACACAATACAGCAGACATGATCTTATACGCAGTGTTCAGGAGACTGATGCCTCTGTAGTTGGCGCAGTTTAGAGGGTCTCCTTTTTTGTGGATCGGGCAAACAATGCTGAGGTTCCATTCATCAGGCATACTTTCCTCTAACCAAATCTTGAAGATGAGTTGGTGTATGCACTCTACCAAGTTATCTCCGGCTGCCTTGAAGAGCTCGGCAGGTAAGCCGTCTGGACCAACAGCCTTGTTGGATTTAAGCTTAGATATTGCTATCCTCACTTCATTTTGGTCAGGTGGACGGAAATCTTGGCTGTCATCGTCCAGGTTGAATGGTTTGTTCTGCCTAACAGCGGAATTTGTGTCGTCTTCGCCGTTTAACAGTCTGCAGAAATGGTTTTTCCATGTCCTCAGCACTGACTGTGACTCTACTACAAGGTTTCCTTGTTCGTCTCTACAGGTCTCCGTTCGGGTCTTGTTGGCGTGACACGTTCTTTTTACCTTTTGGTAAAACTTCCGAACATTGTTCCTGGAGTAACACCTCTCTATATCCTCGATCGCGCGCTTCTCATGCTCTCTCTTTTTTCTCCGGAGAAGCCGATGTTCTTCCCTCCTTTTTTGCTCGTAGAGCTGACGAGCTGCTCTCGTCCTTCTATGCAGCGACGCTTCGTATGCACTTTGTTTTGCTGCATGTGCTTGCCGGCACTCTTTGTCAAACCAGGGGTTTCGTGGGGGTGGGCTGGTGAAACCGAGCACATCAGTTGCGGCGGTTTTGATGGCTTCTTGGCATCGGCGCCACTGGTCTTCGGCACTTGCTGCTGGCAGTATAGGACTTCTCAAGAGGTTGAGGGATACGCGATCGGCAAAGGTTCTGGCGGTTTGTTGCGTTTGTAGCCGTCCAACGTTAAATCTCCTCACAGTATTTTCTCGCTGTTGTGGCGTCTGGGATATCCGCATCCGTACCTTGGCTACAACAAGGTAGTGGTCCGAGTCTATGTTGGCCGCTCGGAAAGTTCGGACATCTAGAATACTGGAGGAGTGCCTTGCGTCGATCGCAACGTGATCAATTTGGTTGACGGTTTGATGATCAGGTGACCGCCATGTTCCTTTGTGTATATTGAGGTGAGGAAACCGTGAACTAGCTATGGTAACATTACGTCCCGCAGCAAAATCAATCAGCCTAAGTCCGTTTCCAGACGTGGTGTCGTGTAGGCTATGTTTTCCGATTGTGCTACCAAAGATGTCCTCCTTTCCTATTTTGGCGTTAAAATCACCCAAGACGATTTTAACGTCATGCTTAGGACATTGCTCATATGTTTTGTCGAGGAGCTCGTAGAAACATTCTTTGGTAGCATCGTCTTTATCTTCTGTGGGGGCGTGAGCGCATATCAGGCTGATGTTGGCGAATTTAGCCTTGATGCGGATAGTTGTAAGGCGTTCACTAACGTGTCGAAAGCTCAAGACTTCTTGCCTAAGTCTGCCGCTTACAACAAATCCGCATCCAAATAGACGCTGCTTTTGTTCTCTGTAGCAGTCACCGTAGTAAATGTCACAGTTTTTCATCCTCCTTTTGCCCGGCCCATCCCACCGCACTTCCTGGATGGCGGTGATACCTGCTTTGTAGCAGTCTAGGGCCTCCGCTAGTTTTTCGGCTGCACGCGGTCTGTTCAGAGTTCGAACATTCCACGTGCAGGTCCGAACGTCATTGTCCTTTTTTTGTTTTGCAGGGTCGTCAACAGTGAATCCGTCCTTATCCGAGGCTTTTGGTTGCTTCGCAACAGTGCTTTTTTTCCGTGGTAGGGTAGTTAACCCCACGCACAACCCCCAACCTGGAGGACCAGGCCCTTTCTGTAACCCCTTGGGCAAAAGGAGCCGGAATATTCCGGAGTCAGTAACCCGCTGCGGGGATGTGAGAGCTGCCGTTGACCCATTAAGGGCTCTTCCGCCACCATCTCTATTTCAACACCCTGACTAGTGCTGAAAAATCCTCAATGACCTCAGCTCCAAATACGTCGAAGTAGCTCATTGAGGTATCTGCCATGTTGACTGTTGACGCCACCGTTGATTCAACCATGTGAATTCATCCGCCGTACGTCCTCTTTCTGAGGGGCTCATGTAAGACCTCTGAGACTCGATCAGGCAGTCATTCCGACAGAGCATTATAGTGTTGCTATTTTCTTCGTGTTCAACACTCGCGCTTATAAGTTTAGCAAGTCATGCCCGGAAGGACAAGACCAGTACCCGGTGGCTACCACGCGGAGGTAAAATAAGCACAATTGATGTGTATGAACAGTTACAACGCCTGGGCATCGCCAAGTTGACGCCAATCAGTGCCTACCCTATTCATACAACACCCAACCACCTTTTTATTTATTTATTTATTTTTATATTGATAAGTATCAACTAACAATTGATAGTTGATCTTCGCAATAGGGGTGATTAAGTGTAGGGTTAAAAGTGACTATTATTAAGGCCCTTTATGTTTCACAAAAGCTGTCGTCTATACTTAAACAAACTATTCACCCCTATCGAGGTATCCGTTCGGAGAAAATTCCGAAACGAAAGTGAAATCCGATCGGAACTCAAATTGCGTTCGAAGTATCCGTTTCGGAATAAAATAAATAAAGCATACAAACGAGTTTATTTCACATGAAAATATTCCGCAGCAATTCGTTGTCGGAGAGCTTCGGAAAAAATTGACGTGCGGCTGTCAAAAATAAGTGGTATAACGCGGTTCCACGCAATGCGACAAGGTGCGCTATATGTCGTCGGAGAATTTTTCCCGAAAGTTGTATCGGAACGGATACCTCGAATGGAATTTCTCCGATTTCGTACAGATCGGAGAAAATTCCGTTCCGAACGGATACCTCGATAGGGGTGATTAACTTATGTAGGTAATTTATGTAGCTTACATGTCTCAATATAAATGTTTGCTATGATAAATTGGTGTGACTAGAGTTGATCCCTCTTTTATGTTTGTTTAGTATGGTTTAGGACATACACTTAAATTGTGTACAATGTTTAATAAACCACTTACAAGTTACAACCACTTATCAGCAGCGTTATCTGGAAGCAGACAACTTGTGGAGCATATGGCATTATTATACCTTTCTGCAGACATAGGTCTGTTGCCGTTCAAGAGAGTTGGGCTTTGGGCAGAGGTTAGTTCATAATACGAGCAAAACAATTTGAAATTTGAGCAATTCTCCCATAGATGGATGTGTCGCTAACATTATTAGAAGTATTGGAAGACAAAAGTGACTGTTATGTTTTTTAAGGGCTTTATAAATATGTATATATATTATTAGTTTTTCTTCTTCTGTGTAATGTGATTTTCCATAACGCGTGTAGCAGTTCACTTAGAATAAAGGACACTGTTGCTGTTGACTGCGTAAGACCAAGTAGAACTGCAATTAATCGGTTTGAGTTTGGGTCCAATATCTTCCAAAAATCAACGAATGCACCTCAAAAGGTTAATTTCATTCCTTGGAAATAAAATTAGTTACCTTCGATTTTCCAGTTCAAAAAGGATTAGATGCGACTCGCAAACTCCTCCGTATAGCAGCCAATTCTGCGTACTCTGTCTCGCCTTGGTCATCATCAAAAAGAATTCCACTGATGAAATATTTTTCAATAAATTTTACAGATTTGTAACACTTGTAATTATTCTTTAATTAAATTGTTTGAGAAAGCCGTAACGATCACTCTTCAAATCAAAAATATTTTAGAACTGTTAAAGTTGAGTTTTCAATCACAATTACTTTATTTTCTTGCGTTGCGTTCACAAAAGTTTATATTTTGATCAATCGTTAGATGGGTAAAGCCCGATTCGCCAGGGTTTTCACCATTTTCCTGGTGAACACGATACCTACGTTAAGTTTTTATTTTTATTGGACGCCCCGGTTTTTTTCCACTTCGGTCCATGTAAAAATAAAGATTCCAACCACTACACCGACAGAAATATCAAATTCTGAAGATTGGTCCATTTTTGTTTGTTTTTGTTGTAGGACTTTAAACATCATCCTATCTCAGCGAAAGTAAAGTTCAACAACTAGTGTCACATCGACACATTGGGTCGGGCATCAACAAAATGTTGAGACTCCTGTAACGTATGTAACACAAAAAATTACTAACGGCTGCCCGGATTTCGTTCAAACTTCGGATTTGGAGGCTTACGTTTCGCAATACCAGTATCTATCAATTTCAAATGATAAATTTTATCATCCGTCAACCGATTGATAGTTGATCTTCGCAATAGGGGTTCAAATGACCACCGATCACTGGACTTTCAAAACAAGATTATCGATGTGATATAAAACCAAAAAAGGAATATCTTCCGTTAAAAAAAGTTGAGTGGTATTTTAGCATCCATTTCTTCTTTCTTTTTTTTATTAAAATGCAAAAAAAAACAAAAAACAAAAAAAAAATTAAATAGGAATTCTAATCTGTATTGTTATAAATACATTTTTTGACAGCTATATTCCAGGAATTTCAAATAAGACAAAAAAATGTAATAAAAAATTCACGTTGAGTATCTTTAAAATATGCAGCCGAATAGTAGCTATCTGCACAACTCCATTCTAATTTTGAAATACATTTTTAAGTTGTTGTTGCTTTTTTTACAAATGTGTTGCTGTTTTTATTGTTTATTCAAGTACAAATTAGTAAGCATGGTTTTTGAAAACGTTTTATTATTTTTTTTGTTTTTCTTTTGTTTTGTTTATGTTTTGTTTTATGATTTATGCTTATTGACGATCAGTGGCGCGCAACTTTTCTTCAACTGCTTCCCTGGAAGCTTCTGACAAGTCAGTAGCTTGAATATATTTTTGTACACCAACGAGCGACTTTTTCAATGCATCAAAAGAACTGGAATACAACATCTTCTTCTTTACCTAGAAAGTAACAGAAAGTATTAATCTCTGAAGAATAGAAACATATTTTTGAGTATTTTACTTTGGCAGTATCTGGGCACCACGACATCAGAAACAGTTTTTGTTTCTTTGAACTTTCTGATGTACCTTGACATTGGTGCATATATTCAAAATCGAACAGTCCATATCTGATAAGAAAAAGAAAAAAAAAACCGTTAGTCATTTGATGGGTATTCACTCTTTTCTTAGTTATTACCGGCACTCTCCAGGTCCGCATTTTTGAATGTCTTCCAGAAATTGGTCGTACTCGGCATTTCGGTCACCGACCGTTTCTACGTCAATTTGCTTTTCATCACGGATGAAAAAGATAACGTAACGATGTTTCTTGTCCTTTTTGATTTCTTCATAGGTTGTTTTACAAACATCCGAAACTGTTACGCCGGAAGCCTTTAAAATAAATACAAAACATAAAACAAATGAGCGAATTGGTAAAAAGAAAAATAGTTACATTATAAACACTTAGAATGGCGTGCGGGGAAAATGTTAATGTCAATTTTGTGAATTTATTAGTGGGAATTGAAACGAACGAAGTAAAATATTTGCAATTAAAACGAAAAAGTTAAGAGAAAAAAAAAAAAAAAAAAAAAAACAATGGAAAGCAGTTCTGATTTATTTTTTGGTGTCTCCAACACAACTCAGTTGTCTTCTATAATAGATACACACAACTGAAAAGCCAATCATTTTATTAGTTGTCTACTCATAAGATGATGTTGTCCTTTGACAGACAACTAGTTGTAATCGATAATCCAATCCCAATTGGAGAAAGACAACCTTGTTTTGGTTGTAGTTGTCTTCCATAATAGGGGCATTTATTTGCTCGAAAATTACCAAGCCAAGAGCGCGAGTGAGCTTGAATAAAACGAAGAGCCAGTCAGTGTCGGCGTCCGAATGATCATCAACAATTCTAGTTTGAGAATCGGTGTTTTCGGGGCAATTGCAAGTGAATTTCAAAATCATTTTTTAATGTCAAAGTAGTATTTAAACTTATTTCCTATTAGTTATTACTTAATCTAAAATATTTTTAACTGAAAAATGGCCTTTGTGATTGTGGGCACTAAAGTTGTTAGTTGCTGTTAAATATGTGGAGTGAGACGTGGCTTAGGCTTACGAAAAACTCGCAAAACGCTATAAGTGGTAATGTCAGTCAGTGACTAAAGTTAGGCGTGTTCGACGCTGTAGCAAGGAAGTCAATCAAAGCTCTCTACTGTGGACCCCTAGATTAGATTAGATTGTTTGTGGGAGGTGGAATCAAGTTGCCACATCAATGATCCATCCAATCACATCCAATTAGAGCTCGCTCGTGATACCGGACTTAGTTATGAATTCTAGTAGATCTTTGAGAGCGCTGTCAGATATGTCCTCTGCCCCAAGGTAAGGTCTCCTAGATGGTGTTGACGAAATCTGATTAGACATTCACAGTGATACAATGTCCAGTGAGGAGGCCTGTGACTGTACGAATCTGACTCCTTGTTAGGTTTAGGAGTTGTTTTGTTCTTGAAAGGGAAGTAGTTGGCATGAACATTTTAGCTTGTCTGTCCCCTTAGTGTTGGTCCAGTAATAGGTTGAAACGGCTAACTGGTTAGGTCCCTTGTGATACCGGTTAATGATTTGCCTTGTTTTTCAGACAGGTTTTAATGTGGAAATACGGAGTTGCATTTGTTCATGCTTTTATAGATGAACGTTTTTGTGTTGACCTCGTTTACTCCAGCTCCAACTCCTTCATCTGTTTTCGTCCATCTGTGTACCATACATGAGAATCTTTGTCAAATGTTGGTTTATTCTGTTTCCAGTTCTGTCGATTTGGGAATGTAACTTTGAAGTTTCGGCTGAAGTTGAATTTCGGTAGACAGTTGTCTGTTGTGGTAATTTCAAGTATTTCATCTTTTCTCAGTTCCATAACGATGTCTGGATGGGTTAGCTTGGAGTTTTCGGTGTTTTCAGATATGAGCATGAAGGCATTTGTCATAGCTACTTTCTAAAGATGGAGAGGTGCAAGATTTAGAATAACTTCGAACACTGCAGTGGGAGTTGTTCTCATTGCGCTCGTAGTGCATACACAAGCTAGTCTTTGGAGTTTATTGAGCCTGACTTGTGTTGACTTTTGTTTAGTTTTTTGCCACCATACTGGAGCTGCATATATGACAATTGGTCATGTTATGGCAGTGTAAAGCCATAGCATGATTTTGGGGTTAATGCCCCAACTTTTACCAATCAGACTTCTGGTGGTCCACAGAGATCCTGGCATTGTCTATGGTTTTCATGAGGTGAAAGTTCCAAGTGAGTTTTTCGTCCAGGGTTACACCTAGGTATTGGACTTCTTTTGAAAACTCTATTCTTTCACCAAGCAGAGTATGATCCCTATATTGAGAGGGCTGACAAACTGTCTAGAAAGAGGAGTCTGCAATGAATCATAATCGGGCATTTCAGTCAATTAAGACACTGCTCTGAAATCTCAGAGAACGAGTGGAGAACTTGATTCGTATGAAACCGGAAGAATCCAACATCCTGTGTTGAACCATTGGCCAGAATACCACAAAATTCCGAACCAACTAACCTCTGACGTTTCACAGACCATTGCCGTCTAAGTTGTGTCTGATGGTCAGATCTTCCTTAAAATCATCCATCAATCAAATCATAAAATGCAATTCATTCTCAAGGCTAACAACTCTTGAGTAGCCTAATAGATTTTCTAAAGAGAGGTTATGTAGAATTGAATGGAAAAGTTAAACTGCCAGCCAAATGCTTTGTAACTCTACATGCTAAAGTTCGCTATAACAATGGTAATGGTAACGCCGTGTTATTAATAAAGATACGCAGGTGTCTTGGGCAAGTGGTTGGCAATTCGGAAGATTGTCAAGGAAAAACAATTCATCCAGTTTTGTTTACACTGTTATTCGCACGTTATTTTTGTACTGACTGACTGACGTTTGTCTGGCTTCGGGATATGGCTAAGTATTTGACGTAACGTAATTGTAAATTTTCATTGAAAATAGTGTTTTAAGAAATAAGCTGGACCTTAAAAGGTACAGGTTTGTGCCCAAAAATGAAATACTGAAGTTTAGTCCTTTTTGCAAGCGAAGCGAGCCCATATACCTACCAATGTTTTATGCGACTAAACTTTGACATTTCGTTAAGTAGCCCTTTCCCGAACGATTTTATTAATTTAATCATAAAAATTAATAAATCCGGCAACTTTATAGTCGTTCCTTATAAATGGCCGGGTTCCACTGCCCGCTAGACGTCTAGCACAAAATATCCCAGATGAAGGAACTCTCGCGCTAGAACACTAGCAGCAGCGGCAAAGTCCCTACTACAATTAAAGATTTGATACAAATATCATAAAAATTATATCTGCATTGCTATTTTATTTACATTATAACCAATTTTATCACAATTATAACGGGTGATTTTTTAAGAGGTTTAGAACTTTTTTTTAAAAAAAAACACAAAAAATTCGAAAAAATGAATGAAATATTTATTTGAATCGAGTTTGAACCTTGCAATTTAATGTTTAAAGATAATTTCATGCAAATGTTGACCGCGGCTGCGTCTCAGGTAGTCCATCCGCTGAGTCCAATTTTGGCATACTCTTTCACACATATCGGCCGGTATCTCACGAATGAATGCATGGATGTTGGCTTCCAGTGCGTCAATCGAAGCGGGCTTGTCCCTATACACATTAGCCTTGACATACCCCCACAAAAAATAATCTAATGGTGTCAAATCGCACGATCTAGGCGGCCAATTGACCGGCCCGAAACGTGAAATTAACTGTTCACCAAACTCGCCTCGCAATTGCGCCATTGTTTCGCGTGCTGTGTGGCATGTGGCACCGTCTTGTTGAAACCACATATCATGCAAGTCAAGAACTTCCATTTCGGGCAAAAAAAAGTTTGTTATCATCGCTCGGTAGCGTTCACCATTGACAGTAACGCTGCGATTCGCATCATCTTTGAAGAAATATGGCCCAATAATGCCGCCGGCCCATAAACCGCACCAAACAGTGGCTTTTTCGGGATGCATTGTTAGCTGTTGCAATGCTTCTGGCTGATCTTCACTCCAAATGCGGCAATTTTGCTTATTTACGTACCCATTCAACCAAAAATGAGCCTCATCGCTGAACACAATTTTTCGATAAAAAAGCGGATCCTCGGCCAGCGTTCCAAGAGCCCATTCACCAAAAATTCGGCGTTGTGGTAGGTCGGCTGGCTTTAGTTCTTGCACAAGCTGTATCTTAAAAGGCTGTAACAAAGGGCTAACTGCTGGGAACGGCGCCGAATCGACATTTCGCGGTCTTCTGTCACACTAGCTGATACGGCCGCAATATTTTCTTCACTACGCACAGTACGTAAACGTGTTGGTGGTTTAATGTCCAACAAAGTAAATTTGGTGCGAAATTTGGTCACAATCTTCCGAATAGACTGCTCAGAAGGTCGAGAATGCCGATCATAAAATGGAAGCAGCGCGCGATGAACATTTCGAACCGAGCACGAATTTTGATAGTAAAATTCAATAATTTGCAAGCGTTGTTCATTTGTAATACGATCCATGGTTAAATTGCAAACCAAACTGAAGCTGTTTGACAGTGACACAAGGTACTAAACACACGTCAGCTGTCAAAACCAGTGTTGCCAAAACCAAACCAGCTAAAAAATAACCCTTTACTTGCTCGGCTTCGTATTTATTTTCATTTTGTAAACGTTTCAACGATTTCCTTTGACAGGTCGTTGTTTTTTTTTTTCCAAAGCAGCGGGTAGTTTTGCGCTAGATTGAGAATTTCCTTGAAAGGGATATTTCACAAAAAGTGTTAGGCGTCTAACGCAAATGGTGAAATGTCAACTTTTTTTATATGGAGTTTGAAATGCTGCTAGTCATCTATTTGCATATATGTATGTACCTATCTCGTTATTGAACATTTCAGTGACCTGTACTCTGAAATCCGATTCGTGGTAGGTGGGCTCATCAGTAGACGAACCACACCTTCTTAGACGCACAATCATGTCTCGTCCGGGCATTTCGTAACAGAGGTCACTTAAACGTCATGATCATGAACGCAAGCCAACTAAAACGGAACTGGACCGGTGATCGCCGCTACCACAACCGCTGAAGCTAGAAATGAAGGTAGATCATATACCAATGAATTTTCTCGATGAATTTTTAAAACCAAAATAAATACTACCAGTACCAGCGTAAACATTTGTAAGCACAGTCAGTCCTTCAATACGAACACTTTCATTTCCTCTCTAATTATTTTTCAATAAAACACTTTTTGCAGTTTAAAAATCATAAATTTAATACATATTTCGTTTTCTTCGTCTGCACTGGATTTGATTTGTTTGGTGTGGAAACAAATTTAAGCTTAACCTGCATGCCAATTTGACTATTACAAGTCTGGCCACATTATGTATGTACACACGAAGGTTTTACCCACCACATCTTTCAACGAAGCATGCGTCCACAAACCACCCAAACATGTCATTGCTCTGCTTGCATTATTTGCCGGCACAACCACAACCCATACAGTACAGGGCCCTTACTTCTGGACATGGAAACATGAGACTGCCGAGGTCATCAGCAACGTGGCCTTGACAGTATACCTACTATTTTTAAGGTCACGAACATTACCATAACAGCTAGTATCTAGTACTCCTACCACTGATGCTATTCGAAAGGAAATTGTGATTGTGAGTTTAATCGAATGAAATGAATCATAGTTAGTTATACCTATGCATTTATTTTCATTTTCTCAACGCTAAATGAAATCGTTGTCATTGCTTACGCATTGCCTACCTAAACTAAGCGATTTATAAATTGTCATGATTGACATTGTAGCGCAACACCCAACATCTGTTCATGAAATATCAAGTAAATTTATTGAGAACAAAACAAATTTAGACTGAACGCACAGTGAATCAGAGAAAATATAGTAATAGACGATAGTCGAGGGGAGGTCGCATTTAGTGGGGGGTGAGTTTGAACCAACCGAGTTTGTCTGCTGTCGCTCGCATCGCCACTTGACTTGATTTTGAACAAATCTCACTGATATGTTTAATACCAAGAGAGGAAAAAAAAAAGAAAAAAATATTGAAGGCACTTTCAGCAAATCACCCTTACGTGCCCAGCCCATCCCACTTCGAGCTACATACATTGTGGGCGACTCTGCACATTTACACTTACTTCATTTTCCCCGGAAATAGTATGGATATCATAGATAATATTTGCCGTTTCACTGCCGCCGTCTTTACTTATATATTTCAGGGCCCGATTATAGTAGACACATTTCATTCTAACCAAACTTGTTTTATGCAAATTTTGTGGTTATATGTATGCAAGGTTGCCGGCCGGCGCGCGCGTTTGATTGATATGCATTGAGTGACGTATACCCAAACCCTTTTAACCAGAAAATGAGTTTTCGATTTTACTTCAAGGCGTTTTCCGAACAAAAACTATCAAAATATCAAACGCACACCCATTTTACATCCGAGAAATTGTTTCTAACGTTAGATAAAAAGAAAGAAAAAAAAAAAACACTTTCGACTGTCCAGAGTGCAATCACTCTACCTGAAATAATTTCTCTTTGCTCGTCAGTTTTTAATCAGTAATAAGTATGTACATCATTCATGTTATAGCATATGTATGCAGTCGTTGTGATACATAATTTTTTTCTGTTAATTTATTTTTAGTTATTCTCTTGGATTTTGATATTTTCTTAATAAATTTCATTTTGGCGAATACTTTTCTTTCGTCCATATATACGTTCATAGCCCCACGCACACATGCAGCGTGAGCACACGCATATACCTACAGCCATGTAGATATACCGTCAATATCTATATATACCATGGTTAGGTGGAAATGACTAATTTTATATAGCGGTAGACAACAAAAAAAACGAAAAAAAAGTCAGTAGGCATGTATATAAAAAGTACAAACTCATTCATATCGCAATGATGTACATATTTTTACCAAATAAGGCAACTCCGCGAGCATTCTCTTTCAAATTTGCCGGATAGATATATTTTTTCCGGATATATATAATGTAAAGGAGTGTACATATGAGAAGAGGCATATGCAGGCGGCAGATATAGATATCTATATATATTTTTTTTTAATTCAAGAATAAGCATATAAAAATAAAATAGATACATATACAAGGCGTGTTAAAAAGGGATATAGATACGGAAATATCATGCACATGTGTTTATATGCATAGATATACTATATGCATGGATATATTCAATCAATAAAATTTTAATTTCGTCACTGTTATATTTAGAATATACTCATTTATTAACAGAAAGATAAAAAATAGAAAACGAAAATCTACTGATTAGGTACATATATCATATATTGTGTGCCATATCTTAAAACAAATGGATTAATACGAATGCGAAATGACTCAAGCTTGTAGGGGTGAAGGCAAATTTTCCACATACCATTCTTAGCAATTAACTCCTTTCAGGGATTTTTTTTCTTATGTAGATGCGTTGAAAACCAAAAGTATTGGTTTTTCTTTTATTTATATAGAAAAATTAATTTTAGAAAACTGATTTGTTGTTTAAAAAAATCACCGTTTAGACCGACAAGTTACGCACCAAAAGCACTATTATTAAATGCTATGTCTAGCGTATTACTTTTGATGGGAGGTTTTTCTGTTTGATTCCATTGTGTTCTTTGCAAAAGGAAATGCTAATGCAGTGCCTTTATCGAGCATTTAGATGGGCTTCGAAATGTTATAACAGCTTCAGAGCGATCGATGCCGAGTCTACTGTGGAATAAAACGTCAGAATATATTGTGTGAAAACGTCACTCTGAAAGAAGAGAATGCGTGTTCAACGATAGCCGTGTTTTTTGAGCTACGATCTCAGCAAAGCAAAGCAAAGGAGGATTTTTAGTACGCACGTACAACAACTACTCTGTGAGTTCTCGAAGTGTCAAGTAGAGTGTAGTTGTTGTAATTGCGTGCTGAAAATCCTACTTTACTTTGCTTTGCTAAGATCGAAGCTCAAAAAAGCTTGATAGTAGATTTTTGAATTTTTCTCCGTCAGGATTTGTCTTAACAAAGTTTCATATTTGCGTTAGCAAGAATCGGGCATTTTAATTTTGACGAAAGGAATTAAAACATAAAAAAAATAAAAAAAAAAAACAAAGGTACGGAAATGGATATTTTTCCTGCGAATAAAACGCAAAATATAGAATTGATTTCGTATAGCGTTTTTCAAAAAAAAAAAAAAAAGGAATTTGTTATTGGTTGAATTCCATCAACATTTGCATTCATTTTTGGGAAAGTATAGAAACATACGACAGTTTAACACTATTTTTCAACTATAATGTTCATTTAACATGATTGTTCAATTAAAAATAAAATTGTGAGTACCGGTACCCATCAATGAAAGAAAATGTCATTATGTTATGTCAGGGAACACTTTGAAAATGAAACATTAACCGACATTTTATAGGTACTTCGTTTGACTTTTCAAGTGAACTAACGATATACCCCCATTATATTTATAGTGTAAATATACAAGCGTGGTTATGTCAAGAAACACTTTGAAAATAACATTGTTTCACCCCGTTCAGTTTTTTACTTAAAAGTACTAGCGCTAATCAAAACTAGTCAAAAGAGGTACAGCAGTGCTTAAAGTGCTTAAACGGGAATTATACAGTGGTTCAAAGATGTGCTAATGCCAGCTCTTCGCGCTCGCATATATAGAGACATCTGCTGTAAATAAAATGTAAACAATTTATCCTTACCTTAACATATTTCTTAAGCTGCGTTTGGTCTAGATTCTAGTATAAATTCCAGCACCTGGTTTAGTAGAATTAGCGGTTCTTTCACACAATCATATTTCCGTTGAGCAAAGTGTACTTACAAAAGCAATATCAAGAAGACATTTCACTTTGGTTCCGAAGACTGCATTTTAAAATCATTTGTGCGGAAAAAGCGTCAGATAGCGACTTTAAATCGAAACAGACTGGTCTACAACATGGTGGGAGTTTACTTTGATGGCATAAATGAACAGAGATAATGATACAACAAAATTTCTTAACAATGAAAACCGAATAACGTTATTTTTTTAGATTGCAAATATGTATGTCTTACACAAGTCATGGACAATTGAAACATTGATTGTTATTCTTTAAGGCAGTGAATCATGCTTATTTTGACATTCGAACGAATAGCCAATTCATACAAATGTCTCTATTCGTTCGAATGAACTTGTGTGTATTTTGATAGACATTCGTTCGAATTGGCTATTCGTTCGAATGTCAAAATAAGCATGAATAATACCTATGTCTTCAGGTTTGTATAGCTGTTTTGTAATCACTATCGTATCTACTTTTAAAGCAGCGCAGAGATCATTTTGATATAGCCATTTTGACATTTCGGAATCAGTCACGCTCCCTTTTTGAGGCGTTTTCATTTTAAAATCATTTCAACTCCATTCTCAACCGACTTGAATAACTAGTAACCATGCCTCAAAGTAATCACCCCTATTACAGAATCCGATGAATGGTCTGCGGATGGCTTCCGACAACTTTTTTCAGTTTATGCTATTATAGAATCCGCTGTAAAAAGTGAACAAATGTCGGTAACGTAGTTTGGTTTTGTTTAGATTATGAAATACGCAGCCCATCCGCACTCCATATAACTTTGAACGTTTTAAATCCGCACCAAAATCATTGCGGATGCAGAGTGCAATTTGAGAAGGTGGGTGAGGCAATGAAGAGAGAGAGCCGGTTATTGTGAAAATTTTGAATTTTGAATAAAAACGCCGGATTTATTGAATTATTTGAATTCTTTGGGTTTCTTTCCGTTTCAAGAAGTCTCGGAATGGAAAAAAGGAAGTTTAAAAAAAATATTTATAAGTATACTAAAATAAATTGATTGATTCTGTAAATTTCGATATGTTTGGTTAGACTTTATAAGTCAATAAAATAATTTAACCAACAACAAGCGATCGCTTTACGCGACGGGTGGTACAGCCAGCGAAGAGCAATTTTTTAGTCCACTGGAAGAAGATTGGTTAGTTTAAGAGATGCTGGTCATGGCGTTCTCAAACGTTAGATTTCGGAATCGCAAAAAAAAAAAAGAAAACGCGAAGCAACAACATTAGCTCCCTCTGACTCTTCTGCACCCGCCTGTTCTGGAGATGTGTTAAACGAACATGAAACTATTGAAATGGACATATTGGATGAATTCGATGCCGAAAGTGAAAACCCGAACATTGTCCCATCACCCGTTCCACCACAAAAATGCTCTCGAGCAACTAAATGAAAGGAAATTGAATCCATTATTTTTCTATTTCTTATTCCGTTTAAAACCGTAGGTATTTACTTTAATTCCCTTTTGCTGTATTTTGTTAACAATTCTAAATTGTTTAATTTTTGGCATTAAGGGCGGTATTTATCAAGAGCTCTTAAATCGATTAATATGAGGTATTCGATTGGGCGCTCTCAGAGCACTTTTCTTGCTCTCAGAGCAGGTTTTATGTTCGTTTGGTACAAACAAAAAAGGCAATCTTTTTCAAATTTCAGAGCACTTTTGCGAATCTAGATATTTTCTCAGATTCACCAATCCAAGTGCGCTTGAGTTTGTGCGTTTAGTTTTCGTGAATTTGTTCTAAAGCAAAGAAAAGCATTGCATCGGGTGAACCTATTTGTATGAATTATTTATGTATAAATATTTAAAAATCAATCGGAACGCAAATTTCGAATGTTTTAATTTAAAATACTAGTGAATACGAAGCTCTTAGTTTAATATTGGTCGATGAATACCGCCCTTAGTTTAATATTGGTCGGTGAATACCGCCCTAAATGCCAAAAACTAACAGCATCGATAAGATAGTTCGAAAATGATAAGTAAGTGTTACGGATCGGCAATGTTGTTCTTCCGGCGGATTTGATAATTATATTTATCGCGGATGTGAATAGGCCGTGGATCGAGTCAACTCCCCGGGAATACATTTTTGCGGATTCTGTAATCGACATGAATATGTACCATAAGGAGCAAGCATTTCGTTTTTTCAGTAAACCAATTTTAAAGACTAAAACGACGAGTACAAAGGCGACATCACAATGCAACTACACGAACGCAAGTGCGAGGCAAAATAGCTTTAACCACAGTTTTCATCAACAGCTTATATGAGTTTATATTTTTGTAACAAGCTGCATGTCTAACAACATTCCCGATACCCGTGTGAAATATAATGAGCTCTACTTTCAGACTTTTTGTTAGCTGCCATAAAACGATCTCAAATTTGAGTATTTTTTATTTATGGGATTAAGATTTATTTATTAACAACAGGCATAAGGACTAAATTGTAGTATGTACTTTTTTCTTTTTCTTTTTGTATGCAACAAGACTCAAAGCTTTGTTATTTCTTTTTCTTTCTTATTTTTCTTTTTTGTTTAACATTTTCACGTGTTTCAGAATAAAAAAAGATACAAATTAGTTAAAGTAAAAAATATTTTATTGGCAAAAATGTTTTGTTTTCACCTTTTTATCACTAAACGCTACCTTATGTCTTATATATATATACGTACATATATATTTAGCATATATATATAAATATATATATAGAAGGTTAATTAAGCAACGGGATAATGCCAGAAGTTTATAATTGGTTTTATTTGTCAAGGGCTGTGTTGGTTTTGATTGCAATGACACACTCCTCGTTACAGGACTTGAGTACCGTACACTATATGTGAATAAGAGAAGACGAAACGGTTCATTTAAAATGCATAATCAACATGGGGCAAGATGTAAAGTGAAAATTACCAGCAAGTCCTTGCCACCGTCGAAATCTGAGCGTAAACTGTTACCCAAATCGCCTTCTGGAACTTTAAGGTCCTCCCGAATTTCACCATTGTCAGACATCAAGGTAAGAAAACCATCATCGCTAATATCGGTCAATTGGTAATCTTCTCTTTTTACATGAGGAACATCCATGTTATGCGTTGAGGGACAAATATCTTCGTATCTATAGTAAAGGAGAGTTTAATACTACAGACTTATTGACCAGCCAATGTCGGTGGTGGGAACTTACTTTTTGTTTGAAAAAATATCGATTCCGACTAAATGAACTTTAGCGTGACCGTGCTTTCCAGTTTTCGATGTGGACATTTCAACAATTTTACATGGTCGACCCTTCAACATTACAAAACCGTTTTTACGAAGAGCCGAACACTGCATAGGATATGTCTGAGAGGCACCGGAATCTCCAGTCTCAAAGTGGTGTTCATCCATTTCTGCCATTTTTGTTTCTCGAGATAATCAACTCTGCAGGAATAAAATAGATATGCATATAAATTAAAAATTGATCAATTCCAAAAAAGGTTGTAATTGTAATATGATAGGGTCCAGAGAGAAATACTCTATCAAAAGCTGCCTCTCGGGTAATAACAACACATTCCAATTTGTATAACCCTACATTCAAAAGAACATCACTTCTTCCGAGACGGTTTGGGTGGATAGTTTAGCGCGGAGCACTATCTCGATTTAACTACATACAATTATTCCAAAACAACGCACCTGTTTTTCGTCGACACGCTTTGCAAATATTTATCCAATTCAATCCATGGTAACACGCGCTCTAACACGAGTTTTGAGAAAACAGTTAAGCCGCTTAATACTACTACCTACTACTACTCCTGCCAGTCACAACTTCGAAAAGCGGTATACGATTTACCAAACTTTGCAAATGTCGGCGGTGCGCATGATTTAGAAATTTAATTTTGGGATCAATGGTGGCAGACGTTGTTTTGAAAATCCGCGGCATGCCACGCAGAATCCAGATGTTCTCTTTGTCTAGAAGACAAACGAATAAATTAGACTTTTTCTAAATTAGTCGCCAGTTAAGTTACCAAAGCACAGCTAAAGTTTTGTTCTAAACTGTAGAATACCGAAAGAAGAATGCCGCGCGAGCAAAGATATCCTTCTCATGATAAATCCGCGGATCGGCAAACAGCATAACGACTAGGTATTCCAGAATTGACAATAATGCGGCAAAATCTTTGTGTTACTCAACCCCAACAGCAGATGAAAGATCCCCTGTAGCTAATTCTTTCAAGAGCAAACTGAACCATGAGTTCCCGTCTTTGGCAATCAGAAGTAATCTTTGTTTAATTAAATTTAGCTTAACAGTCACTTTATACTCCTTTTTTTTTTTGTTAATTCCATGTAAATTGACTACGGCTATAAAATATAATTTCCAGCCCCTACATTTATCTACTTGAAAAACCTTTCTGTTTTTGTAAACAGATAGCGATATCTAGATTGTTAAAAATGTCCACAGCAAAGCGAAATTTAATCTAAATTAGCGGGGTGTTAAGTAAAGTTTTGTGTTGATGCTGTATTGAATGTTTGTAAAAAGAGATTGATAATGAAATATGACACGTTGATGCTTGATTGCCAACATTAAACAAACTGCAAGGGTTAGTTATTTGTAATTGCCTCTATTCTCAAAGACGGTGGCTAAGTTTCAATGCAATCGGTAAGTAAGTTAGTCTTACAGCTGACTGAAACTATTTGTTCGGCTAGATCGGCGAATTAGTTACCAGGAAGTCTCAATTTGATGATATCCCTACAACACCCAAGCAATCGATTACGTGTTTCACAAGTGACATATTCATAACGACAAAATGAGGCTGTACTGTACTTGTTATTCGATTTTGTTGCTCTTGGTCAAAACAGGTGAAATGGCCAATTAATTATAGCCAAAACAAATCTACCCAATGAACTATGCTTCAATGATCTTCATGATAACGTAAACCAGCTTCAGTGGCAAATTAAAATGCACTAACATGGACTGGTTATGGTTAATCTCAAGCAACTCAGAAAATCATCCGAGACTCGGAACAGTGCTTCCCGATTCCAGAAGAAATTGCTTTTTTTTTTTTGTGATAATGGAACATGAAAAAGTAACATTCGGCAGAAAGAAGTTTCATTTTCTGCTCAACCGAATAAAACAAATTGTAGGTATACGATGCCATGTAAATTTGAGGTTAAGTTGTACCAACTGTCAGATCTACAAAAATGTTCCGGAGTGGGTTGTTTCGTTTAGTTAAAGTACCAAGTAACAATTATGTAGTTAAAACACAAAACAAAGTTTTAAATTTTTTTTTGGGCTTACGCTACAATCAAAATGGAACAAGAATACAAACAGTACAATTTCTCTTTTCTAGTTGCCAACTATTTTGCTGTGGTTGATATAAATTGACAGCAAACTTAGTTCAATGAATACAAATAAAAGGGCAGAATAGCAAAAGTTTGTGAAAAGTTGTCAAAATATAAAAAACACATCTTCCTAATGGACGAGGAAACACAATTTCTACTCATTCAACTGGTGGAATCGAAGAAGTGGAAAAATAAAAATTTCTGTGTTATTCAATTAGAAAAATACCATAAATAAGGAAAGCACTACGTAGTATAATTGATCAAAGTTGATCGCATAAATAATAAAAACTTGATCACAGTCCAAAAGCATTCTCTGGATCTAGAATCACGGTCATTAGTCAAACTATGTTCACTTCTACTCAACTTTCGCGTAAGCGAACGAACTTTGACTAGGGACCAAGGGGTCAATTCTCGTTCTGTGAAAGTACTGAAAGTACTAAAATGCGATTCTTGTTCAATAAGTGAAAATATCGTGGTAAATTCAATACCGCACACTGTGTTGTATGAAAGAGGGTTCTCAATTTTCAAACTCTCACTAAAAAAGTTCATTTGCAAATGGGGCCGTGAAAAGAAATTATTCATATAAAAAAAATGTTGACGTTTGGTTTCACCTTTTCATAGAAATAGAATTGAAATCGCGGTGAAAAGGTGAAAACATTTTCGTTTCACTTTTTCACAGAACGAGAATTGGCCCCTGACTTATTAATATCCTTTTTTCTCTGCATTACATGAAGTGGAAACTGCAGACTGTCAGCAGTTCTAATAAGAAATTTGCCATAAATTTTCTTTGCAGTACATATTTGACAGTTTTTAAAAATGAATAATAAGTGTAGTATGTATATAAAGTTCCTGGAGCATTTATGAATTGGGGATTTGTAGAGTTCTCGCATTGGTAAGCGATAAAACTATACATTTTGATGAGTCTGGGACTTGGGTGAGACCATGGAAAGCAATTCAATGGCAAACAAGCTACGTAGAAAGAGAACGAACTTAGCTATACGAACTTAGCTATACGAACTTAGCATAAATCAGCAAGCACGCGGCCAGTTTTGAATTCCTTTCGAATGATTTTCTAAATCAGTTAGGTTATTACTTGGTAAAAAAAACTATACACGGGTACATACCAACGATCTCGATAATATTTCTCACACTAAATGGGTTGGGTTCATATCTCTCAAGTGTTTATTGCTATGTGCAGTATCAGCAAACGGGGCTTAGTGGTTCACACAACGGTCGAAATTTTTATTTAAAAAGCGAGTATTTTTGAATATTTGTTACTGATAAAATAGGAGAATTGAAAGGCCACTTAGAAACGCAATCATTTCGACTAACTACAGCTAAATCGGTTATTACAACTAGTGTGGTGTGCTTGTGCTTGTACAAGATCGGACCTCTAAGAATTCGTTATCAACCTGTTGTTTTCTTTTTATAAATGATATCAATGGGATGCTTATCCGAATTACCACATATGTAGCTCGAAGTTCAACGAGTGGTCTGCGTGTGATGATACCGATGGAATATCAAATGTACATATGATTCATGTTTGGCAAACAAACTTTTGCGTCAAATGTGTTGATTTACTCAAGTGTAAAAGCAATACAGTTTAAGCTATGTTCGTGTTCAGCGTTTTGGTTGCGCGTAGCAGGATTCAGACGCAGTCTTTCGATTTTTTTTTTGCCCAAAACATACCAAAGCTTTGTTTCTATCCTACAGTTTTCTCAAAGTGCGAGTTCAACGCACAGACGCAGTAGGTAATTTGCTGCATTGCGTTTCAAAGTTCGAAAAGAAATGAAGAAAAAAACAAAACGGATCAATATTTTCTATAGCTATCTGATCAACAGAAATGGGTACCTACCAGTTCCATGAACCAAAAGCAGTTCAATGACATCGACTTGTTTGTTACTATGTCACATTGGCATATCATTTCTAACGAATGCATTGCACCGATTGGGGTTTTGTTGTTACTCTGGAACTTGTTTGAGAAAAATCAAATCAAATATGAAGTGATTTGCGTTCAGAACGAAATTCAAGAAAACGAATCCAATTGTTTATATATGTACTTTTCTTTGTCCTCCAATTTTCTTTACAATCTTGTACGAATGACATCATTTCTATACAGTCCTCGATTAACGAGATTACAAAAAGAATAAAATTAACACCAGGGCGATGCATACACCATAGTGTTAACGGTGTTAACCATGTTTACAATAGTACTCTAGCTCATCCTAGATGACTGTTTAAAATGAAAGGGCAAGTTCTACGGAGGATAAAACAGACGTCTGAAGTGGATGGTGTCTCAGACACCTTAATCTTCGTATTCCTCTCCTTATGAATATTTATGCCATTATTTGAATAACTAAAGTAAATAAATTCGGTTGGTTAATCTGTCAAAATTGATTTTCTTTTCAAATTCATATCGGATACCATTAAGTAGATAATCAGTAATTGCAGATTTAATTAAAATTTGTTCGAGTTTTTTTTGTTGTTGGGCGTTCTCATTTGATACGCTTCCATATTGAAAACTGCCCAATCTGTTGAGAAAAAATAGACAGTCGAGTCACCGGTATTTAATCCAAATTGAAAATGCCAGGTAATGAATTTTTTTCCTTATATACCTAGATATCAAAACGAATGCAGAAGCTGGCGTTGAAAAACTTTCCAAAAACATAATTTGGACATGAATTTAAACTCGGAAACAAAGAGCTTGAGGAGTTTCTTCTAATAAACATTAGGTTATGTTACTTGGGAATTAATTTCCTTTTGGAAATTTTCTTTCCGATTTTCACAGGCACTGTACACAAAAAATAAACATGATTCGAGAGCTAAATATAAATACATATATGCATATATGTACCAATGGGCTTCTCGATGAAAAAGTAATACCAAAAAATAACTGTTCACTAAAACAAAAGGTGAAAACAATTGGCAATTCACAAACTGTTTCGTTGTCAGTATGTACACTATATTATCACCATTATCGGCAAATTATATTGGCCGAGGTTTTTTTTGTTGGTTTTACTATATGGATTGCTATCAATACACATTTTCGAGATGAGAATTCAATCAGACAGCCATGTTTTTTTATAAATAAACTTTTTAAATAACATGTTTTCTCAAATTTCACAGGAATAATTGCAAATTATTAAAACACGCACTATACTCACATGCAATCAGAATCGCTGTCGTAACTAAAAAGACACTGCAAACTTGTTCTTCTGTACTTGCCGAAAATTTATCGTTGAAAAATTGATTCTGACTTCCGTTTGATGTTAAACAACGCTAGATGGCGGTAGAATTGCAGACATTTTGATTATTGAATCGTTCTATCGTTGAGTAGAATGGACGGAAATGAAATTGAGATTTTGACGAGCTTACAAAATGTTGTTGCCACTAATGGTACGTTTTCATCTGAAATGCAGAACGTTCACCCAAAGATACCTATTTAATAGAATTTAAACTCATTCATCTCTGGCGTTCACTTTGCAGAGATACATGGTACTCAATTTGGGACCGCTTTTCAAAATAATTGGAAACACTTTTTTTTTTTAGAAACATCGCCTAGTAAATTAATTTTCGGAATAGGCGGTAGGTAACAAACATCATTTCGAATTATTTTATTAGTTAGTATTGGCTTCAAACAAATACAAGATAATGAACAAAGTGCTTCAAAAGACTTAATGTCGTTTTCCATTGGGCATAAAGAAGCGTCCAGGAGAGTCCGGAACGAAAAAATTCGCTTCTGAAACCGTTCCATTGGCACAAAAAATACTCTTCTGGTGATTCTGAGAAGAGAATTTTGCTTCTCGATTTAAAGTCAGAATCCACTCAAGAAGCACTCACACAAGTGTAATTTATGTATTTTATAGAAGTCAGCTGACAGCTGCCGTAGATTATTTTTTGGCATTTCACCAATATCTACTTTTGTGGATTCAATCAGAAGCAGTTTTCTTGTTACATTGGTTTACAGAATGAGTGGATCCCAGAGTGAAACCAATGGAAAACGACATTAGTATCCCATTTCGCATCCGAATAGCAACAGGAAAATTATGTGGTATTCGTTTGGGCGCTCTCAGATCACTTTTTTTGCTCTCA
Source organism: Cheilosia urbana (assembly GCA_946477585.1). Classification (NCBI taxonomy): domain Eukaryota; kingdom Metazoa; phylum Arthropoda; class Insecta; order Diptera; family Syrphidae; genus Cheilosia; species Cheilosia urbana. Next base: position 144,367,123 of record OX297854.1, read on the forward strand.
GATCAGTTTTTATGTTCGTTTGGTACAAAAAAAAGCAATCTTTTTCAGATTTCAGATCACTTTTGCGAATCTAGATATTTTCTCAGATTTACCAACACAAGTGTGTTTGAGTTTGACAACTGGTGGAGGGCGTTTAGGTTTTCGTGAATTTGCTCTTCAGCAAATAAAGGCATTGCATCGGGTGAATCTATTTTTGTAAATTATTTTGTGTATAAATATTTAAAAATCAATCGGGACGCAAATTTCGAATGTTTTAATTTAAAACTTAAGCAGTGAATGGAAAACGGTTTGAAAAGTGTTGAAGGCTACACGTATTCGAATCGCACGAATATTATCACAAAAAAGAGCAAGTGACGTTTTTATGTTCGATTAGCCACACGAAATCTGAAATCTGAGAGCGAATCTGAAGAAGCCCAAACGAATACCACATTAGATTAATGTCGTTTTCAATTGGGATTTTCAGATTTTGCTCTCAGATTTTAGATTTTTCGTGGGGCGTGTTTTAGAAGTCAGCTGTTCTAGGTAATTTGTGTTTATATAATCCATTCGATTCATGTTGGTATCCATTGCAGCGGCCAAATGAAAGTTTTCTTTATTTTCCACAGACTTTTCGTCTAGACAGCTCTAAGCTAGGCATGTTTTTTTTTTTAACAACTATGTGTGTTTTATTGAACAAATATCCCAGCAAAGCAAAGTAAGTAGAATCTTCAACACGGAATTACATAAACTACATTCTACTTGATAGTCCCGAGAATCAGACTAGGTATTCCTGGCAAGTGAGACTGGCTTGACAGCTAGCAGCTTATCCTAAAAAAATGTTGAGATGCGTCCAAGACTATGTTAGAATAGATATTTTCATGACTATGCTAGTAAACTGCTCTCAGCGCCATTTACTTTCAGCTAGCTAGAAAAATCGTATAATCAAATTTATTATAATAGACTAGCTGACCCGGCGAACTTTGTTTCGCCCATATTCGTTAATGTAATGAAAATAATAATACTCAGCATGCACTATGCACATGTCCTTTACGATTACGATACACGATGTATAAAGCGGAAGTTCATACATCTGACTTTAGGAGAAACATGGGAATTCAATATTTATTCCACAAAATTCCAGCGATAGTCCTTGAGACTTATTAATTGTCATAGCGAAACGGGAAACTGCTACGCTTTAATACGAATAGCAAATCTTTCTGAATAAGCCGAATTCGCGGAATTAGAATGATTTCCTTTGAATTTTTCACTCGAAATCGTCGCTTTTTCCATGACATTTGATTTGAGATTCTTCACAAAATTTCGGTGGATTGAGGTTGCGCAACAAAATTATAATCGAGCCGACTTTCAATTTCAAATTGTGTAGCGGTAAGCCTGTCATATCAAAATAATTCAAAAATAAAGATTTTAAATAATTTTTGTTGTATTGGAAGTGACACTTCCCGCATTTCTATTCAATCTTCTTTTTTTTTAAATGCGGTTCTTCATGCAAAATTCCATCCCCAATCCCATCCCGTAAACTTTTATTTTCACGACAAAAAAAATAGCATAAATGTCTTTCCTTGGGTCAATACGAATCCACGAAGCACGATCCATTCCCGAGTTATGAGTGCACATACGGACGACAATCTTTTTTACATATAGCCGTACCTACCATACCAAAATAGTGTCCTATCTTTCAAACTGTAACCAACCATACACAGCCCCAAAATTTCATTGAAATCGGTTAAGTGGTTTATGAGATTGAACACAGCGCCACCTATCGTGTCCAAAATAGTCCTATCTATCACTATTTTGGACACGATAGGTGGCGAAAAAAATAGTCCTATCTATCGAACTGTACCCGTAGTCGCAGTAGCTTAGTGGTTAGTGTGTTGTACTGCTATGCGGGGGTCCCAGGTTCGAATCCCGCAAGAACCCAATTCCGACTTAGGGTTTTTTTCCGCTGCGCTACCTCTCGCGAACGTCTGACAAACATCCGAGAGTATAAATGTCTTGAAAGGGCTTCTCAATTAGCCGTTTGGAGTCGGCATAAAATTGTAGATCCCTTCCAATCGTTCCAAAAAAAAAAACAAAACGAATGGTTGTGAGAAGCTTATGATATCGACAACAGAGTCACCTATGGGGTCCAAAATATCTATCTAGTTATCTTTCAAACTGTAACCAACCAAACACAGCCACAAAATTTAATTGAAAACGGTTGAGTGGTTTAGGAAAAAAACAAAAAATTACTCAAATTCATGTTTTTTTTTTTCACGCACGGATAAGTTTTCCGATTCCAGCGTAGGAACCGTACAACTAAAATTTTTTAAAATGTTGAGAAAACTGAAAAAAAAAAAAAACCGACTGGAAATTCGAAAAAAGTAATTTGACAAAACAAAAAGTATTTCTCATAAGACCAAAAAAAAAAAATATTTTACCAATTGCAACCAAACTTCACAAAAGTCATATAATTAGACCAATACCAAAGATGTGAGAAAGTTTTGTTAAAATCGGTAAATGCGTTAAGGCGTGATTCGGCGACAAACGAACACATAATATTTGATATTAAATTCTTCACAATCAAACGCGTACCGTTACAAAATTTTGGTTCGTTTAGGTTGCAAAACAAAGTGGGATAGTTGGTGGCTTCGTTTTCATCCATCACGGAGTCGACTGATTTGTATGAATGCAACTCACCAGCGATTTGGTTTTGAATGGTGAAATGCAAGTGATCGACGTTCTTGTTTTTCGCAGCCAAAATTACTCTTACACTCAGCCAATCATGGTCAATATAATTCTGAGCGATATTCGGGAAAACATTCATGATTTGTTCTTTCGGTGTCGTTGTAAAGTTGCAAAAATGTTGTTGAAACTAAATCAACACACCATTGCCCATCGCCTGGAGAACTCTGCAGCTGACTGGCCATTTTGTAAAGAAACTCGCATGTTTGTTGTCAAATGCCATTTCTTGACGTATCGCCATAAAACAGACGCCTTCAGGCAAGCATTCAATTCATCTGCCGGAGTTGATCTCGAAATGACAGGCAGCGTTTGACGAAAATCGCCTGATAGCAAGATCATTGCTCTACCGAAAGGTCGCTTATCATTACGTAAACGATTCCGGCCTCCAATGCGCGTTTGTAAGCCATTGTGCATTCGTCCCATATGATAATCTTACATTGCTGCCGTAGGTACTTTCGCCATCGCAGTGTTCTTTGAAATGTTGCATGTAGGTTCTTCATCCACTTGCAGATTCAATGGCAATTTCAATGCAGTTCGACTGTTCGCTGTTTGACCGCCTTCTAACAAAGAAGCCACTATCCCAGAAGAGGCTTGGGCCAAAGCGATCTCAGATCTCGAACGAATTGTAGCCAAAATAAGTAAAATCAGGAATGCATTTCCAGTTCCACCGGGCGCATCAAGGAAGAAAATTCCGCCATTTTCGTTATCGACTGCTTGTATCAATTCATCGTACACTTTCTTTTGTTCTTGATTCAACATTGGCACATTTGTTCGACAGCTTGACTCAATGAGATTCGATCGAAGTCCATTTCTCGCTCCATTTCTCGATTAAATGCGTCTTGCATTGAACGATTTGGCTGTGGCATCCCCAATTTGCACAACAAATTGCCACTTATGAGCAGACACATATCCTCGATCAAAATCAAAGCTTTGTTGCGCATTTCATCTGAAATCTCCAGTTCATTGTCCGATGTCACAGTGCGAATTCGATGCAGAATAATGTCATCCATATCATCTTTATATCTACTTCAAAGTATCTACTTCATTTCAAAAAGTTACTTAATGTAACATAGTAAACATAATTTATTAGAACAAACTTTTTAGGTAGGTACCTATATTTCAAAAACAAACAAAAATTTCAAAATTATTGACAACAACAATTAGCTTGGAAAATAATTAAAATACTTGACAACAACAATTTGCTTTTAAAATTTAAAATATATTTTTTTTTTATTTGAAGTGTCACTACTCGATTTCTATCAAATTTCTTTTTTTTTAAAGTGTATTTCCCCATACAAACTTTCATAACCTCTTTCATCCCCTCCAAGTTTTGTTTTCGCGACAAAAAGTAAATAAAAACCTGATATACAGCAATACGAACAAAACAAAAAAAGAATTATGAAAATCGTCCCAGGGGTTATCGAGTTACGTGGCCATCGAGTTACACCCCGAAAGAATTATATATATAGATAGAAGAACTCAATGCGTTTCTAGTCGCAAGATCCATCTGACTTAGGTCGTAACCTCCCGCAAGATTGTTTGGCTGATGGTACATTTAGGGCATTTTAAATCAACCGATGGAAATTTATTAATTCGCATACTCACATCAAAACCGGCCATATGGGGATACAAGTAATTTCCCTGATTAAAGAGAGGATATCCCTGACCCGGGTAACCAGCTTCCATGACTTCGCGTGTTTCTGTAAATAAAACAGTTGGAATGGGTTGTTTAGGGTGTTGTCATTCCTACCTGAGTTCATCTGTAAGTCTCTCTCGTAAGCAACCCAGGCGTCAGCTTTGTCTTGCTCGCTCAACTCTTGTTCGACTTTGTTCTCCAACAGACTGTCATGTTCGTGGTATTTGTAAACCTGATATACAGCAATACGAACAAAACAAAAAAAGAATTATGAAAATCGTCCCAGGGGTTATCGAGTTACGTGGCCATCGAGTTACACCCCGAAAGAATTATATATATAGATAGAAGATGTTGGAAATTGAATAAAACGCGCCTATAGTTTAAGCTGGAAGTTTAAAAAAAATTTTTGGGCATTGTTTTTTTTTTTTTGTCTCGTAGGAAAAATTACCGAACGGAAACAGTTTATACCGTATAAAAGAAAATTTCCAATTAGATTTTCCTTGTAATTGAGTATTCGAAGTTCGAGCTGCAACTTTTATTTTAACTTTGAATTGTAGGTTATTACTAAAAACAAAGTTGCTATTCAGCTTCATCAAAACGAAACAAGTTAAGGCTTATTTCACAGAATGATATCCAAAAATTATTTATGAGATTTAAATGTTTGCAGCGAGCGAAGCGATGTCTCTTACGACAGCAGAATAGCAACAGCCAAGTAAAAAAACGTTTGTTATTCAATCCACAGTTTAATTGTACATATAAATAAATTTAATAGTTTCCTGACCCTGAAGAAAGAGCAAAAAAACTCAGCGAGTTGTGATTTTCATAAATTCATACGAGAGTTTTCTCAACAGTTCGAAAGAAAACCGATAACCGAATCGTAAACATCATAACAAAATATCAGATTTGCCAAAACAGGCCCATTATATGATAAACACCTACGTACCTACATTTCTACTTTATTCAACTTGAAGACACGAAATAAAACAAACATTTTGATTATCTTATTAGAATGTAAAAAATAAATAAATAAAAAGTTTATACCTAAAATTTCACATGCAACTTGAATAAATTCATAAATCTCTAATACCGATACCGGAGACACATTTTCTAAATGATTCCCGATGTTAATATTTGGAAAATTTAGACGGATTGCTCGGTTGTTCGATCGCACCTTTCGTGCTGGCTTTCGAAGTATTTCCCGAATTGTTGCCTGCCGAATTTCTTCTCTTCCTTGCGTTACCGGGCGTCATTTCCAAATGACTTGCACTTGAGGCGGGCTGTAACTGTTCGGGCTGCAATCCTTTTGGATGAGTTCGAACGGCGGTCAACGAAATATTCGGGGATATGTTGTCGAACTTTTTTCGCACGTTTTCTGTTAGTGGCGAGTGCGTTGTTGGTATTATTTGCATACTGCTGCCCGATTTTAGTATGCGCGATCCATCGTTGGTCTCAGACACTGGCGATAATCGCTTGGCAACTCCTTTCGGATAAACTATTCCCATATTCACGGGCGTGGGTTGTTCAACTGGTTTTGTCGTTGGATCCTGCCTAGTGGTCTTTTTCGCTGGGCTTGCCGACCTTACCAGCGGTTCGTTAGCTTTGCTTTTGGTGGCGGCTGACTCCAAAGTCGGACTATGAATGACTGATTTAGTGGTAACGTTACCTCGTTTCTTTTGTATAACACTTCGGGGAATGCCGTCGGTTGCCATGTGCGTGCTGAACATACTTGGTGCTAACTGAGGAGAAGGAGAATGATGTACTGGCGGTGAGGGAGGTGGGACAGCTGTTGAACTTTGGAGGAGATTTTTCGCCTGTAATGCTCTGGTTGTCAGATCTTTTGTGAAAGCAGCCATTGGATTGGGGTAATTGCGCAAGGACGACGCAATACTGTCCTCAGCTGAAATGATTTTCTTGTTCTGCTCATATCGTTCAGCACTCGCTTGGCTGGGCATCGACAGTCCGGGGTGGGACATCATTGCGTTAGTGTTAAGTGAACTGTTTGAGAACGCATTGCTTGTGTTTGCCAACGAGTGCAGTGGATAGTACGGGTTTGCTGCTAACGCGGCTAGGTGGCTTTCACTGGAATTGTTCATGAGGGGATTTGTCATCATGCTAGACAGTGGCAGTCCATAGTTTGGATTATAACGTCCGCCTCTGTTGTTTTTGTCGCTCAGCAATGATGATGAGAACTTTTTGTACATATTGAGAATGTCAAGGTATGAGTTTCTATTGACAAGGTAATCTGGAAGTAACGGTGAACTCAATGCGTTTCTAGTCGCAAGATCCATCTGACTTAGGTCGTAACCTCCCGCAAGATTGTTTGGCTGATGGTACATTTAGGGCATTTTAAATCAACCGATGGAAATTTATTAATTCGCATACTCACATCAAAACCGGCCATATGGGGATACAAGTAATTTCCCTGATTAAAGAGAGGATATCCCTGACCCGGGTAACCAGCTTCCATGACTTCGCGTGTTTCTGTAAATAAAACAGTTGGAATGGGTTGTTTAGGGTGTTGTCATTCCTACCTGAGTTCATCTGTAAGTCTCTCTCGTAAGCAACCCAGGCGTCAGCTTTGTCTTGCTCGCTCAACTCTTGTTCGACTTTGTTCTCCAACAGACTGTCATGTTCGTGGTATTTGTAAACCAAGTCGGGGAAATTTAGCAATAAATTTGCTAAAATTTGATCCTGCGGAAACACGGGGACCGGCCGCTCGTTATAAGCGGGTTTTGTCAGCCTAAATAAAAAAATCATTTCACAAAATTGCACTTTCCATGAAACAACATCCAAATATACGTATATAGCTCAGCAAGTTCCGCCATGTTGTAGTGTCGGTCGATTTGCTGTTCGTCTACCACCCGGAAGCTCATTGCCTGCTTAGTCACTGATCTGGAGTAGACCTTCTCCTCCATGGTACCCTAAAAGGATTATTTAACTCATTTAGCATAAAAACAGGCGGACGTTTAATGCATACTGCATACCATTGCAATCAATCGATAGACGTAACAATTTTTCTTCTGTCCCAAGCGAAAGATTCGAAAGATATTCTGCTGGTCATTCGCTGGATTCCATGATGTGTCTAAAATGATGACCCGATTTGCACCGATCAAATTGATACCCTGTCCACCCGCTTTAGCTGATATCAAAAAAAGCCTGTCAAGTTAAAATGCGTTGTGAGAGAAATTAAACTTCTAATTAGTGTAATTGCTGTACCTAGCTCGCTTGTTCTTAGGATCATTAAAACGCTTCACCATTTCGTGTCGCAGGGTTTTATTAGTTTTGCCATCGAGCCTGTAGTAATCTTGTCCATTTACCCAGTTGCCCGTAAAATTTGCTAATTCAATGGAAAACAAAAGGTTGTAAAGAAGTGCAAACATCGACAGCATAAACAGATTTACTAAAAATATAGAAAAACGATGGCAGAGCCGAAATTCTTTGGTTGAATTACCGCATCCGTGATCGTGTGCTACGTGACTGAATTTGTTATGATTTTTGCATTTAAGATCCAAAAAATTAAGTGATATCACGTCACTTGCTCACGGATGGTAATTCGACCACTGGCTTATACGAAAATTGTTGAACCCAACCCAAGAGAAGAAAGAAAACTGTTAGCAGCACACCCACTTCCGGTTGTTCCTAGTTGGCCCAAGTGCTCTTCTGAATAGAAACGATGAATCGCCTGTCAAGTTGTGTGTTGCTTATGATTTCGCCTTTCCCAATGAACGCCAGCTGATCCAACTATTTAAACAGGTATCAGGAGGGCCTGAATTCGCTTTCTTCATATTCGCATTTAACTGGACAATTTGGTCCGCATAATGTCTGTTGTTGTTTCGTGATAATAAATAAATAAAACAAATAGTTGGCGCAGCTCTAGGTGGAACCCTAGGCCTAGCTTCTGACTGTGAGTTTCTCATTTTTGGATCGAATGGAAGGGATCTACAATTTTATGCCAACTCCAAACGGCTAATTGAGAAGCTCTTTCAAAACAGTTGTACCTCTCGGATGTTTATCAGACGTTCGCGAGAGAGGTGGCGCAGTAAAAAAATCCTTAGTTGGAATTTGAGTTTTTGCGGTATTCGGGACCCCTCGCTTAGTAGTTTAACACACTAACCACTAAGCCACAGCGCCTACGATGTGATGATGAATTCAAAATTTAAGAGTTCGCCTCGCATTGTTTTTCATGAAGAAGATTAACAATTCCAAATTTGTCTCTCGCTGCGCTGTTCCATTTTATGTTATACAATTCCCACAATTCGCAGTCAGGCTACATCGCATAAGCCCTATAAAAACATTAACAAACAAGTTATATACTTACGATTTTCGAACATGAAAAAATTCCGTTGCTTATCACTAATCTGTCTCAAAAAGTGCTCCACCACATTAAGCACAGCAACAAATGCTGAAAAAATTAGACTTTTTTTCAATATTAACACAAATGTCTTACATACAATAAAATACCATTTTTCGCCATTCTCTTCGGACATTCGAATAATTTCAAACATGGTTTTCAGCTTGTTACTGGGAAGTATTGACTCAAGATCAGTGTCAGTTACTAGACTGCGCCACCAATCATTTTGAACAGAAATCACTCCAGTCTGGCTGTCGTAAATGTCATCTGGTTGTTCGTCATCCGAGTGGGGAATAGCAGTCGTTTGTTTCTTGGGCTCCCTCTTGTTCTTAGCCTTAAGGTTGAACTTAATATAATGTATGTCAGTTTGCATGCAACAGAGAATGGTTTTCAAGGCAAAATGAGTTGACAGAATTTGTAGCGCAAAATAAAACAGCAAGGAAAGGACTGTTTCGAATGTAACCTCTCTTGCTGATTCCAAAATGCAAACCAAAAGTCACTCATTCACTCAAAAGATGAAACAAAGTAAAATTTGTAAAGTCTAAGATGCCGCATAATATTTAATTGGGCGCCCATTTACACTGAAAACACATTATTTGCGTCACTAGGAAAAAATAAACTTACAGCCATTGCATTTTTCCAGGCATCTTCCAGCACTTTCGGATGTGTCCAAATCTACAAACATTGATAAAGAAAATTTCGTTATTTCATACCGATAAGTATGAGGTGAGGATATAAACTAGGAACCATGGGTACATTCATGTAAACCTTGCACGATCTTGCGCACATGATCTATTTCCATAGTATACAACAACAGTTGAATCAATGATCTATATAGATCATGTGCGCATAATAAAAAAGGCCCCATGTAAGAAACATGTGAATTCAAGATTGAAAACAAAAAAAAAACATCCAACATGATTCTGAGCGATATTTGGGAAAACATTCGTGATGACTGATGAGCGTTACATTTCGGAATAAAGTACCAGCCCTTTAGTCACGTATTTTTACATATATTTCATTGACTAACATACCTCAACATGAATCTGCAATCAATAAAGCAGTGCAATCCAGAATTGAGCTATTTGCTCCTCTCACCTTCATCGTGAATGCTTTTCAATTGTCCGCCGGAAATTTGAAATATTTAGTTTAGTTTTACTTATTTAAAGTGGTACTCCCCGTTTTTCTCTCCAGCTAATTCTTTTTGGGTGTTGTATGAATAGGGTAGGCACTGATTGGCGTCAACTTGGCGATGCCCAGTCGTTGTAACTGTTCATACACATCAATTGTGCTTATTTTACCTCCGCGTGGTAGCCACCGGGTACTGGTCTTGTCCTTCCGGGCATGACTTGCTAAACTTATAAGCGCGAGTGTTGAACACGAAGAAAATAGCAACACTATAATGCTCTGTCGGAATGACTGCCTGATCGAGTCTCAGAGGTCTTACATGAGCCCCTCAGAAAGAGGACGTACGGCGGATGAATTCACATGGCTGAATCAACGGTGGCGTCAACAGTCAACATGGCAGATACCTCAATGAGCTACTTCGACGTATTTGGAGCTGAGGTCATTGAGGATTTTTCAGCACTAGTCAGGGTGTTGAAATAGAGATCGTGGCGGAAGAGCCCTTAATGGGTCAACGGCAGCTCTCACATCCCCGCAGCGGGTTACTGACTCCGGAATATTCCGGCTCCTTTTGCCCAAGGGGTTACAGAAAGGGCCTGGTCCTCCAGGTTGGGGGTTGTGCGTGGGGTTAACTACCCTACCACGGAAAAAAAGCACTGTTGCGAAGCAACCAAAAGCCTCGGATAAGGACGGATTCACTGTTGACGACCCTGCAAAACGAAAAAAGGACAATGACGTTCGGATCTGCACGTGGAATGTTCGAACTCTGAACAGACCGCGTGCAGCCGAACAACTAGCGGAGGCCCTAGACTGCTACAAAGCAGGTATCACCGCCATCCAGGAAGTGCGGTGGGATGGGCCGGGCAAAAGGAGGATGAAAAACTGTGACATTTACTACGGTGACTGCTACAGAGAACAAAAGCAGCGTCTATTTGGATGCGGATTTGTTGTAAGCGGCAGACTTAGGCAAGAAGTCTTGAGCTTTCGACACGTTAGTGAACGCCTTACAACTATCCGCATCAAGGCTAAATTCGCCAACATCAGCCTGATATGCGCTCACGCCCCCACAGAAGATAAAGACGATGCTACCAAAGAATGTTTCTACGAGCTCCTCGACAAAACATATGAGCAATGTCCTAAGCATGACGTTAAAATCGTCTTGGGTGATTTTAACGCCAAAATAGGAAAGGAGGACATCTTTGGTAGCACAATCGGAAAACACAGCCTACACGACACCACGTCTGGAAACGGACTTAGGCTGATTGATTTTGCTGCGGGACGTAATGTTACCATAGCTAGTTCACGGTTTCCTCACCTCAATATACACAAAGGTACATGGCGGTCACCTGATCATCAAACCGTCAACCAAATTGATCACGTTGCGATCGACGCAAGGCACTCCTCCAGTATTCTAGATGTCCGAACTTTCCGAGCGGCCAACATAGACTCGGACCACTACCTTGTTGTAGCCAAGGTACGGATGCGGATATCCCAGACGCCACAACAGCGAGAAAATACTGTGAGGAGATTTAACGTTGGACGGCTACAAACGCAACAAACCGCCAGAACCTTTGCCGATCGCGTATCCCTCAACCTCTCGAGAAGTCCTATGCTGCCAGCATCAAGTGCCGAAGACCAGTGGCGCCGATGCCAAGAAGCCATCAAAAACGCCGCAACTGATGTGCTCGGTTTCACCAGCCCACCCCCCCGAAACCCCTGGTTTGACGAAGAGTGCCGGCAAGCACATGCAGCAAAACAAAGTGCCTACGAAGCGTCGCTGCATAGAAGGACGAGAGCAGCTCGTCAGCTCTACGAGCAAAAAGGGAGGGAAGAACATCGGCTTCTCCGGAGAAAAAAGAGAGAGCATGAGAAGCGCGCGATCGAGGATATAGAGAGGTGTTACTCCAGGAACAATGTTCGGAAGTTTTACCAAAAGGTAAAAAGAACGTGTCATGGCAACAAGACCCGAACGGAGACCTGTAGAGACGAGCAAGGAAACCTTGTAGTAGAGTCACAGTCGGTGCTGAGGACATGGAAAAACCATTTCTGCAGACTGCTAAACGGCGAAGACGACACAAATTCCGCTGTTAGGCAGAACGATCCATTCAACCTGGACGATGACAGCCAAGATTTCCGTCCACCTGACCAAAATGAAGTGAGGATAGCAATATCTAAGCTTAAATCCAACAAGGCTGCTGGTCCAGACGGCTTACCTGCCGAGCTCTTCAAGGCAGCTGGAGATGACTTGGTAGAGTGCATACACCAACTCATCTCCAAGATTTGGTTAGAGGAAAGTATGCCTGATGAATGGAACCTCAGCATTGTTTGCCCGATCCACAAGAAAGGAGACCCTCTAAACTGCGCCAACTACAGAGGCATCAGTCTCCTGAACACTGCGTATAAGATCATGTCTGCTGTATTGTGTGAACGCCTGAAACCATTCGTCAACGATCTGATAGGTCCCTATCAGTGCGGTTTTAGGCCCGGTAAGTCCAAGACCGATCAAATATTCACACTACGGCAGATCCTGGAAAAAACCCAAGAATACCAGATCGATACTCACCATCTTTTTATCGATTTTGAGGCCGCATATGACAGCGTTTATAGAGACGAGCTATACAGAGCCATGTCTAGTTTTGGCATCCCTGCCAAACTTGTCAGATTGTGCAGAATGACGATGGAGAACGCTCGCTGCTCCGTAAAGGTCGGAAACAATCTCACCGAGACCTTTGATGTCAAAAAAGGATTTAGACAAGGTGATGCGCTGTCATGTGACTTCTTCAACATCATTCTTGAGAAGATTGTGCGAAACTCACAAGCCAACACCAGAGGCACAATTTTCTATAAGTCTGTGCAACTGCTTGCATACGCTGACGACATTGACATTGTTGGTACAACACAGCGAGCTGTCACTGGTGCGTTTGCAAGTATTAGTACAGAAGCGGCAAAAATGGGTTTAGTGGTGAATGAGGGTAAAACAAAATATATGCTGTCAACAAGAAGGGACACACAACATCCACGAATCGGACAGAACGTCACGATAGACGGCTATAACTTTGAGGTAGTTCGGGACTTTGTCTACCTCGAGTCCGCTATTAATTCTGAAAATGACATCACATCAGAAATCAAACGAAGAATCACACTTGCCAACCGCTGTTTCTTTGGCCTAAGACGGCAACTGATAAGTAAGGCCTTGTCGAGAAATACTAAGGAAACTCTGTATAAGACCCTCATCATCCCAGTCCTGCTTTATGGTGCAGAAGCATGGGCGCTATCAAAGGCGGATGAAGATCTCCTTGATCGTTTCGAACGCAAAATTCTTCGAGTGATTTTTGGTCCCGTTTGCGTTGACGGGCTTTGGAGGAGAAGATTTAACAGCGAACTCTACGAGCTGTACAGCGACATCGACCTAGTCAGAAAAGTACGCATCAGTCGTCTAAGATGGCTGGGACATGTAGAGCGAATGGACACCAACGCTCCGGCCCGAAGAGTCTTCGATTCTAACCCGGAGGGACAACGCAGTAGAGGAAGACCTCGCCTTAGGTGGCGCGCGCAAGTGGAAGGGGACCTCAACCAACTTGGAGTGCGCAACTGGAGGCAGTTAGCCAAAGATCGCGCTAACTGGAGAGGCGTATTGGTTGAGGCCCAGGTCCACCCCGGACTGTAGCGCCACCTAAGTAAGTAAGTAATTCTTTTCAAAGAGCGCTTCCCCATACAAACAGTCATTTATTTTTCCGATATTTTAATAGTTATTCTGATATTTTGGAGACGAATCTAACAAATCAGAGATAATAAAAATCGGTTCAGCGGTTCTTGAGTTATAAACCGTGTAACCGACTTTGGTTTTATTTATATGTATTATTATATAGCTGACCCGGCGAACTTCGTTCCGCCCAAATTCGCTAATGTAATGAAAATAATAATTCCGAGCATGCACATTGCACAATGCACATGCTACTCAAATTCTTTCGTGTCAGTCTACCTTCCGCTTTTTGTCATTTATGGTACACGATGTATATAGCAGAAACCACATACAATTGACGTTATGAGAAACATGGGATTTCAAGAAAATTCCAGCCTTTGTCCTTGTGACTTATTAATTGTCATAGCGAAACGGAAAATTGATACGCTTAAATACGAATGGCAAATCGTTCTGAATAAGCGAAATCCTCGGAATTAGAATGTTTGCCTTTGAATTTTCCACTCAAAATAGTCGCTTATTGCATGACATTTCATTTGAGATTCTCACAATCAAATCAAACGCGATCCGCTATAAAATTTAGGTGGATTGAGGTTGCGCAACACAATTATAACTGAACCAACTTTCAATTTCAAATTGTGTAGCGGTAAGCCCGGAACATCAAAATAATTAAAAAAATATTTTAAATAATTTTTGTTGTATTGGAAGTGACACTATCCGTTTTTATATACAATCTTACTTACTTACTTACGTAGGTGGCGCTACAGTCCGGGGTGGACCTGGGCCTCAACCAATACGCCTCTCCAGTTAGCGCGATCTTTGGCTAACTGCCTCCAGTTGCGCACTCCAAGTTGGTTGAGGTCCCCTCCACTTGCGCGCGCCACCTAAGGCGATCATCAATCATCTTTTTTTATAAAGTGCGGTTCTCCATACAGAGTTCCACACAGAGTTCTATCCCCAATCCCATCCACTTAAACTTTTATTTTCACGTCAAGAAGTAGCATATGTCCTTCCTTGGATCAATACCGAATCCACCAAGCACGATTCATTCCCGAGTTATGAGGGCACATACGGACGTCAGCCTCTTTAACATACCTATAGCTGTACCCATCCGGTTTTGCCCGTGTCTTTCGTATTAAATCCCGCCCAGATTTCGCAAAGTTCCAAATTTCCAATAATAATAGGTATAGCGTTTGAATTTGAGGTGCTACAACCCGTTTTCCTAACCCGCTCATAATTTACAAACTGCCACCTTGCCATCGGGTCCAAAACTATCATATTTTTAAAACTGGAACCAACTATACCAAAATAGTGGCTCATCTATCCAACTGTAACGAACCACGCAGAGCCAGAACATTTCATTGAAATCTTTTGTATGGTTTAGGAGATGGACAACAGCGCCACCTAAAATAAATAAATAGTTGGCGCAACAGGTCCGGAGAGACCCTAGGCCTAGCTTCTCACAACCATTCGTTTTGTGTGAGTTTCTCATTTTTGGAACGAATGGAACGGATCTACAATTTTATGCCGACTCCAAACGGCTAATTGAGAAGCTCTTTCAAGACAATTATACTCTCGGATGTTTGTCAGACGTGGCACAGTGAAAAAAACCTTAAGTTGGAATTTGGGTTTTTGCGGGATTCGAACCTCGACCCCTCGCTTAGTAGTCCAACACACTAACCACTAAGCCACTGCGTCTATACAGCGCCATCTATCGGGTCTAAAATAGTCCCATCTTTCAAACTGTAACCAACCATACACACCCACAAAATTTCATTTCTGTTGAGCGGTTTAGGGGATCGACAACAGCGCCGCGTATCCTGTCCAAAATAGTCCTAGGCTGTATATGCAATGTTAACGTGTGGAAAAAAAACACAAAATTTACTGAAATTCATGTGTTTTCATGTGTTTCACGCACGCACGACACACCCAAACTTTCTCCGTTTTCAAACTTCACAAAAACCATATGTAGACCAATACCAAAGATATGTGAAAGTTATGTTAAAATCGGTAAATGCGTTGGGGCGTGAATCGGCGACAAACGAACACAATTTTAAGGCTTAATTTTTATATATATATAAATAGAAGCTAGAAGAAGAAGATAGATAGATTAATATTAAAATTGAATTAATATTAATTATACTTATTAACATTAATAATAGATTACTTCGATGAGTTACAGATTGTTAAACCTTTTTCCGTTCCCGATACACGCTTGTGTACAGGAGAGAGAGACGAATTGGAACCCACCCACAATTCTGAAGTCTCTCATCTAGACGGGTGACTGCAGATAACACTAACGTGCTCTAAGCGAGCTATACGTTCACGGAATTAAGTTCATTTTACATGTGAAACAAAAAAAATTCGGTCACGTACGACGCGATTCGACCCCAGATTGATATCATCCATTTCTGTATTGGCTTTTTCATAAATACCTTTCGAAGACAGGTATAGTCCGTAATTAAACTCCTTCCTCGAGAGTCTTCTCTTCTCGAAATCGCTTCCAGAACGTATTCATACAGGTTATTCTAAATAGAGAGAGAAAACTGCTCAGCTGAGTTTCCATAAATATCGTCAATCACTTACTTGTACATCAGTCATTGGGATAAAAAGCACATACTCGTACTTCTGTGGCAAAAATGATTGCAGAAGCTCAGCTTCTTTTCGCTAAAATACGTATAAAATTTGATGTAGTAACATTGTCAAACATATAACAATTTTTGTTTTTTAAAGGGCAAACTACAATACCTACGGACAACAAGTTAATTAGCAAACATAAAGCAAATGTCTAGGTTCGTATACGAACCACTGCGTTTCGCAAAACTGTTGCATTTACAACTCACTTGGACAAATTTTGAAAGTTTCTTGTGTAGCACAAAGGATCGTTGCTTCATGACCTTGATGTCACGTTTACTAGAGTCTTTATGTTGACCATATTTAATTGGATTCGCATACAAGTTGGCGAACTCTTTCTCAGTACCCAAAATTAAGGGCTTTATAAAGTTGACCATGCTGTAGTCTGCAATATAAAGTAGAGACACAATTGG
Source organism: Cheilosia urbana (assembly GCA_946477585.1). NCBI lineage: Eukaryota > Metazoa > Arthropoda > Insecta > Diptera > Syrphidae > Cheilosia > Cheilosia urbana. The sequence continues at coordinate 144,383,703 of OX297854.1, forward strand.
TGAGAGTTGCAATTGAAGCACTGCTGCTGAAGGATATTACATTCTTTGAGATTATTTTGAATAGGTGTTCCTGTCAGTACGATCCTCTTCGGAGTGACGATTTCAGCTGTGGCCAAACTTATTCCCGATTTGCGATTCTTTATTATATGTCCTTCATCGCACACAACTAAGTCAGCGCCTAGGGGAAATGCATATTAAGGCGGGAGTACTCACTGCTGGGTCTAGATGGAGGCTTACCTGGCTTGAGAAGGTATTTATTTATACTTGTTCTTATATCTTCAATTCGCATGGTGGATTTCGTTCGGTTTTTACTGGTATGGAAAAATACCAGCGACCTGAAAGCCTCGTAACCCATAATCAAACAACCGGCTTTCACAGACGAAGAGGACCATTGCCGGAGAACGTTAATTTTTTCGTAAATATCCCTGAAATGTTTAAGAGAGAAACGTGTTAATAATCTAAGTCTTATAAAGTAAACAATAAGAAAACCATAATAAATTAAATATGCAACGACGAAGCATGAGGTCAACACAAACGTATCCTAGAAGCAGACATACTTTGCCGCTTCATGATCGAGAGTTCTACGGGGGAATTTAGAATTGTTTCGCATGAAATATCCAAATTCAGCGACGTAGTGGTCGCTCAGTGATGCGCCCTTCAGTAATTTGACACATGGTGTTTCGCGGGACGCTCTACGGCTGACACAAAATTGTAATTTCAGGAATCCTATCTGTCCTTAGCAGCAGAGAATTCAACCAGTCATCGTCAGTATACTGTCGAAAAAAACGGACTTTTGACACCTAACATTCGTCAATATACACGAGTGTTTTCCATATCAGCAATAGTGGGCGCATCAAGATATGAATATGACCACCATGTGGCTTCGCAGTCGGAGCCCCTCAGTAACACGAGTTCATTCCCAAAGTTATCCGCTTAATTTCTATAAACTGCTTTTTATCAACCGTCCATACTCACGCAGTATCGCTAAAGTTAAATATTTGAAGACTTTTCACGTCCAGTGGGCCCAACCATCGCTGAATTTCATCCGCCCAGTTCATAATTGTACTCTTCGGACAGAGAACGAGTATTTTCGATGTCTTGAGTTCCTTGTAGGTAGTTACCGTATGCAGTAGAGCAATAATCTGTAAGAACACAAACGAAAATAGAATTAGCTTCATGTTGGCCAACGGGAATACAAGAATTTTTACTTGAAGCGTTTTACCGAGCCCCATACAATGCGCCAAAATACAACCAGAACCGGAATTAGCCTTAAGCGTATCCACACAACCATAACAACAGTCGTACATAAACTTCAAGCCGTCTCTTTGATGGGGCTTTAAATGCTTTACAATGTCTGGATGGACTTTTATGAATTTCTTGCTTGCCGATGCGTAGTCCAACACCAGATCCTTGTCATTGACATCAGCACTTTGTAGCTTCAACATTTTGGTCAAAAATGTGTTCCTCTTCTCCAGGCGACGCAGCCGCTCGGCCTCCTTCTTCGCCGCGTGTATAGTCTCGCTTTCCAATTGATCGTGACGGAGCATTGGTTTTATGCGCTGACTTTTAGCTTTGCTCTCGTCGGGATATTCTTCGATATCAGAGTTACAACTGTCGGCACTTAATTCGATGAGTTCCTCTTGCATTTTCAATGCTTTTTGTCGACTGTCGTTGGCCAGTATGGCTTCAAATGATTTCTCAGAGATTTCTTTCCGTTTGAAACCAAACGCATCTCGATCTATTAACGAGGTTGTTTTGGGTGGCGAATTCTCATCTGTGTTAGTTAAATTGATGGTCTCTTGTATGTTGGATGTCGTTTTGCTGGGCGATGTGGCCTCTTTGGGCAGATCGCTATTTGGTGGACTGTTTTCTTCATTATCAATGTCTAATGTCTCGAGGAATTTATCGACGTATGATAAGCGGTTTTCGTCTTCATCGCCAGACTGCTCGTTACTTTTGGGCATGAGATCAGGATCAACATCGCTATTAAAGTTGTCCGAATCGCTACTGGCACTGTTGAGTAGTTGCTGCTTAAGATTCTCATTACATTTCACAAGAAATTGTTTCTCTGTTAAGATTTGTTCGCTATCCTGAAATGAGGAAACAGCTCTGAATATGCAATATTTTGTTGCTTATTAAATATTTCATTAATAAATCCAAAAATGAACAAACAAGACAATGGGAAAATGCGTTTTGCGTCAGATATGGCATGTTGGTACAAAACTGAAACTGAATACCAAACGAATACTTACATCATTACCGCTGTCGTCGCTCAGCGAATTTTTATCGATTTCCTGCATAACCGCATACAAACTATCGGTTTTCGATGAAGATTTGCTCATGGACTTTTGTTGTTTTGAGTTCATTGTTAAAGAAGTGTTCTTCTGCGGATCAGCCAAGCCCTTTATGTTAAGCAACCTGTAAGAATAATGTTGAAAATCTCTGAGTCGATAAATACGAATAATGCCTTACCGTTCGATTTCTTTGTCCTGGGTGTCTTCATCGACCCGTTCGTCTGATTTTGATTTAGCTAAAACACTAGTCGCCTCTGGAGTTATAACAATCGACCTGTTCTCTTTGTCGCTCTCGTTTGTACTCTTCCCTCGAGATTTGTGACTATTGACAGTTGAATCCTGTCTGTCATTAGATTTGGATGAGTTGTCTCCGCTATTTTGTTTATCCTTATCGGAATCGCTGATTGGAGTTATTCGATCATAGTTTTCATTGGTAGAAGAGTCTGGCGAATCCTCCGATGAATCGGACTTGCTGCTCTCGTCATCAGACTCGTCTTCAGAAGATGTGAAGAACTTTGTTCGCTTTGGCGACATCTTTGAATCCAGAGAATCCCGCCCCTTTTTTCTCGAATTGAACTCAGCTTCTAGTTCAGTGAATGATTGATCTACGTAAGACGACGCAGACGAGTCAGAGTCGTTAGATGACTCCAAAAGAAGGCGCTTATCTTGTGCGTTAATTTTTCGAAGTTTTTTCTTCGAAACCGGTTTATCTGTCTGAACTGAGATATCTGTATGAAGACCTGGGCCTAAGATGCTTTTGTATTCTCTCAACTTGAGTGCAATGAAACTTTCAAGATTAAAATCGCTCAAGACGGGTGCACGTGTGCAATCTTCTTTTAATTTGTCAGCAAATTTTAACAACTCCTTGATAACATCTGGAATTTCGGGGCTGTCTTTAGGCGGATCACTTTTATCTTCGATAGTTGGGAGCGACTCCATTTCTTGGCCTTCGGTGGAATCTTCTAAATTGCTAATTTCTACTTGATGTTCGTTGATTTCATTCGAGGACGATTTTAGTTTTTCGTCTTGACCGTCCGTTTCTTTGCTATCTGCACTGGGTAAGTTTTCTGGATCCTCGATATTATCCTTGGGTGAGCTTTCCGTGTCCGGGGTTGACGACTCGTCAGGTTTCGCAGGCGTTGTGATCGTTTTTTCTTCGTCTTCGTATTTGCCTGTCGTATTACTACTGATTTCATCTAATAATGATTTCGTGTTATCTATCAATTCTAGTGGAGGCTTTTCGTCACATTCCGGTATACTCAGTGAGGAGCACTTCTCCACACAATCAAGTAGAATGCTTAGAGGAGACCTTTCGTCTCTTTCCAGTATTGTATTGAGAGATGTCTTATCGCCACTCTCAATTATCGCACTGAGAGCAGACTTTTCGTCACATTCAGAAGTTTCACTTGAAGGTTTGTCAACACATTCTAGTTCTACGTTTGGATGATCCCTATTATCAATTTCCAGTAGCATGTTAAGAAGGGGCTTTTCATCACATTCAATTGCAGTGCTGAGCTTGTCTGGTATCTTGAAGTCACAATCAGGAGGCATTGCCTCAAGTGCATTCTCACTTTCTTCCGTTTTGGGAACAACACTTTCTAGACCTTTGGGTATCAGTTTATTTTCAAAAGAATCGTCTTTTGCCTCCACTGAGGAATTCAGCTCTCTTTTTATATTAATGACTGTTTCTGCAATTTCCTTTTCAACTGAGGTGCCTCCCATCACTTTATCGTTATCTGATTCATCCTTTACAGAATGTTCCAGTTTCGGGTCACGTATTTGTTCGATTTTTTCAATAACCGTGTCGTAATTTGTTACACTACACAATAATTCCAAGACATTATCAACTAATTTCTCAACTGGGGTATCAATAGACACTGTGCCAGTTGATGTAGAGTTTTTCCGAATATAATCTATTAGGTTTTGGCGCAAGTTTAATGGAATTCGTGAATCTCGATCGTTGAGCATATAATTATGATCGTTCATAACATAACGAAGTCGAGGATCTTCAGTTTCGTCGTATATCTCGTTCTTTGGATCATATAAACTTTGCGATTCAGATGCATCTGATTCGTAACCACCCAAATTAGCAACAATTTCTTCGAAGATAACTCTTTCCGCATAAGCATTTTCTGAGAAATATTACAAAGGTTCGAGACATTATTGTTAAAAGAAAATATTCACAATTACATACCTGGGCTGGGAGTTTCTTTAGATTTTTCCATTTTGCTGTTCAAGAATATACAATTTTTATGGAGGACACAAATCGATTTTAAAGGAAAACATTTGTTTTCCACTTTTGTTTTTGTTAGTTCTGTTTGAAATTATATTATATAGATGTGCACTGAAGAATAGACAAGTAGAAGAACAGTTTAAAGAGAATTGTCACTTTTTATTCGCCGCAACTACACACAACTACAAGGAAAATAGCTATGAATCTTCACCACTCCCATTCTTTGGTTAAAGCAACATACATGTATACACGGCAGAAAATAGTGGTTTACATGTTAAGTTCAAATTTGTCTGCTGGTGAGTAGGGCCCGATTCGCCAGGGTTTTCACTATTTTCCTGGTGGACACCAGGACCGCGGTTCATGCAAAAATAAAGATTCCAACCGCTACACCGAAAGAAATATCAAATTCTGAAGATTGGTCCATTTTTTATTGTTTTTGTTGTAGGACTTAAAACAAACATCTTATCTCAGCGAAAGTAAAGTACAACAACTAGTGTCACCTCCTAACCAGTCTGATATTATGCAAGCGTTTGATAAGTGCTATCTCTGTTTTGCTTTTTTTTTATCTCAATTTAGAGCCCAGTTCTGGATCAAATATCATGTTCCGGGGTCAATAAGTGAAAGTGAAGCTATCGTGGCGAATTCAATATCGCACACTGTGTTGTACTATTATCATTCTCAATTGTCAAACTCTCATTCTTATTCATATGAACATTTTTGAAGTTTGGTTTCACATTTTTGTATAACGAGACTTTACATTGCTTTGAAACGGTGAAAACATTTTCGTTTCACTTAGCACAGAACGAGAATTGACCCCCTGGTGAATAAATTCGTTAGATATGTTATCGGGTTTGGATGATGACTGAACTGAAAGCGCCGAAATCAACAGTTGTAAAAATGAGCTTTTAGTAGGCGACCAGTTTTCTGTGGCTACTTACTGACCACCAACCGACAGTACAATCAAAAAATGTTTACTGGTATGCCTATGATCGGAAAATAGTGTTCAACCGTTATATTGTTTTGTAAAACTACCAACTAAGCGGAATATAGGGCCCTGCACCCCAATTCTGAAAAATTCTCGCATACGTTTATCTATCAAAATCTCCGATGCGATGCGAAAACCTGAAATTTGCAATTCTCGAAATCCGCATACGAGAATTTCTCATCGAATGTTACTCGTCTGGGTTTTCCATGCGGATTTGCATCTCGTATACGGAATTATGAGTTTGATACTAGTAAATAAAAAGTTTTGTTTTTTGATTTGTGTGTGAGAAAATAAGAATCAAATTTAAATGAAAGCGCTTATTGAATGGTATCCCATCGCGTACATAGATACGTTTGGAAATAGCTCCATTTGTTCAAAGCAGTCTTGAAGCTCTCGGATAGTTCAGTATATTTCGATTTCGCCTAACTGCATAACTAAGAATCGAACAAATGCTGAGCTCATATCGCCCAAAGTATCCACTATGAAAACACATAAACGTTCATTAAATGCGCATATATTGTTTTTTTTTTTTTTTTGTCAATCGAAAACAATAATTGGCCGCATTCAAGAATCTAGTTATCTTAAGTCGACTAGATTGGTCTGGATAAGATGTAACCTGAACGCAATAACTAGATTGGTCGGGAACGTCACTTTTTCTACGTCAGCCACATACCCGAACTGTCAACTTAGTACTCAGTCACGAATTTCTTGACTATATTCGTCGGCTACCCCTCCATAAACGTCAAATGTCACAGGTGCCCACGTGACCGATTTAAACAAATCACAACCGAGATAGATCTAGTCAGACAGCTGTCAGACTTACTAAACTAGATACTTGAACGCCCTCATTCCCAACCAATTTCAATTGGAATACATTTTTTTTTATACAAACTGTCAAAGTGGTTTACTTGACGTGCGTAATTTTCTACCTCATTCGAGAGGTGAATAGAATTTTCACATAGGTGGAAAAAAAAAACCGTACTGAGAATACCAATTTACCTGCTATGCGAAAATTTCAGGCGGATTTGCTTGTATACGAATTATCCTATGCGGGATCTGAGAATTGGGATCCTGATGGTCTTTTGAATTATATATCGTTCTCCAAATCAAGCGAAGCGCTTACTTTGCTACAAATTCATTGGTATACGTATTTCCTCAAATTTATGTTAAAATCATGTTTACATATTTATAAACTTCAATCAAAAATAAAGAATTCGCATGAACCAGCGTCGTTACAGTTACCGTATTCAGTATTTCGCAAATAGACGCACGAGTAGCACGAATATAGTGATCTTGTATTGGACTGTATTATTTGTTTTAATTTGTTATGGAGAGCGTTTTCGACATACCATCTAGTTTTACTGTAATGCCTATGCATCTATTATTAGAATTGGTATTTGGTTTTGATATAGTTGAAGTGGTTGAATAAATGTTTTCGTGCTTACAACGGCAAAAAGAACAAACAAAATGTGCTGTAAGTACTTACTTTTTGAAAAGTAAATCAATTCTATTTATTGATCCGTTTATGTTGATCTCAAAAATGAGTGCATCCGTATTCTATATTAAAAACGTGAATTAATCCTCAACGCCAAAAGAAATTCATTCATTTTTGAGAGCAGAAACTAATTTTTGTTTGCTATTTTTAAATTCTTCTGGTTTGCTTACAAAAATATTAAAAGAAAACAAACAATAAACGGACGCATGCCTTGCATTATACCCGAACACGGTTCGACGGTTAACATATACTTCAACCAATGTTTACACAACTGCGTACTTTGACTCTGATGCAATGAAGTTGTTTTTTGTATGGATCTGTATTGTTTTATATTATTTCGTTTATGGCATTTTCTTTTTAAAGTTTAATCAACTGATGTGTGACTTTTTTTTAGCTAACTAAATCACAGCTTTGAAAGTTATTTGTATGAACGGTTTTTTAACTATTGACAAAGAACTCACACTTTAATATGCACGCAGCTACTTCATTAAACGAAAGCGATATGGAAATTCAAAGCCCCAACCGACATCTTGGATCTATGAAGAAGTTAATATTATTTAATAGTGAGTAAAGCAGTAACATGTTTTTTACGTCACAAATATGGTTTCACTATTTGTTTTATATTTGCATAGACATTCGAGTACGACTAATGGAACAGTTGTGCTTCTTGGACATAAAAACTGAATCCCACTCATATCTCATCAATGAACTGTGTGATTTTTTCCGGCATCGTGGACTCTTGGAATTGGAACACAGCAGAAGTCTTGACAAATTGCTGCATTGTTTTCAAACAGGATACCCTGAACTACCAGCATTAAAGTGAGTATGTATGCCGGCAGACATTGTACACTTTTAATGACGAAGTACAAAGGCTGACTTTTTCCCATTTATACCGCATTTAACGAATGTGTTTCTCTTTGAAGTGCATACCCCGATACCCAGTTCCTTTATAAATCACTCCTTTATGATAAATTGTCTATATTAACGTGTAATGTTATCTTAGTAAACCGTTACATACGACTTATGCATGCTGGCATCAGTTAATAAACGAAACTCAGTCTCTGTCTTACGACTATGCAGCATTATCCGAGATATACAACATTGACGTGATTTCTAAGCTTCAAAAAGCTCTTGAAATATACAAAAAGGTCGATTTCCAAGCATTTATTGTCTTTAAACATTTTATTTACAAGTATCATTTGATTGTAGTATCATGAGCTTGTTTACGATACACACGAAGAAATATCGAGAATATTGCGCAACTTCTATACTACCATCAGAACTTATCATGTTTACCAGGTGAAGTATACATATATATATTTTTTTTTATTCATTCATTTGAAATATTTTAGAATTAACTTTACATTTTACTCTATATAAGTTACTTACACGTTTCGACAACATTTTGAAATTTATTTATTTATTTTATATATGTTGTTCCGGTTTAATAATGAATTCAAACGCTATTCGGTTTCCTTACAAGTTTAAAAACTTCAATAGAATTGATCAAAATAATTCATCGTCAATAGTCGATCACAACTGACATAAAGATATAAAAATTGTATATTCGATTCTGGTATATACATCGTTGAGCTAGTTAATCGTAAATTCATAACTGATATAAAACCTATCATCCTCAATGACAAATAGTTTTCAATACGCAATTACACCAACTACACTTGACGTTACACTTACGAGATTGTAACTAGGTGTTCATCCAAATGACTTGACAGCAGCAGCTCGCACGTTGACACCTTTTTCGTGATATGTTTATAACTCTCGCCTAAATGTTCGCATAGCATAAAAAATGGTATGCTCAAAGCTTTACGGTTTCTTTTTCGCCTGAAAATTATATTCACCTCTCGAATGAGGTAGAATTTTACGCACGTCAAGTAAACAACTTTGACAGTTTGCGACAAAAAAGAAATTCCAATAAAAGGAATACTAATGTACATTCGGGGTATTCACGATCCGGTGCAACTGGTCTTGTATCATTGCGAAAGTGCAACTTTTTGCAACAAAAATGTATCTACACTATTGCACTTTAGCTATATCCTAACCCTATTGTAATCGAAAAATAAACAGAGTAACCTTATCAAGTTGACAGTTCGCTAAATTATTAATTCCTGTGTGCAGCTATCGGAAAAAAATAAAAGAGAATGGAAAACAAAAATAAGTGCCGCCGAAGGGAAAATCATAATTTTCATTATGTAATATTAATTAATTAACATAATTTTGTCTCCATTATCTTCCAATAAACTTGGAATCGTTTTTTTTGTCGCTTTTTAAAAGTTTGTCAGAACAAATGTCAAATTGGAACTGTCATTTGTTTCAGTTTTGCTGTAGATAAGAAAAAGTGTGTTCACGATCTGATAAAAAAAAATAAAATTTCGCAATTTTACTAGGTCTGTTACACCGAATCGTTAATACCCCTATTATGTTTAATTGTTTAATGAACATTTATGGGTTTTCACAGAGGCTACTTTGGGCGATATGAGCGCTGCATTTGGTCGATTCTCAGTTAAAGCTAAGTACGCTGCTCGAGATAAACTAAGTTTTATCGGTTCTCCAACTTTTTTCTCCAAACATAAGCTAAAATCCCAAATTAATTTTGACATAGAACACGCCGCGGATAAGTGTCAAAGAAAACAGCTGTTCTTTCAAAATAAATAACTTCATAAATTGAACACTCTCGGATTTCAACAATTTCCGATTCTAGGTACTCTTCGTCGAGGTATTTATTAAAAAAAAAACAACACTCATCCTTGCTTACTTCAGAGACAATACTCTGTGGCTTACTTCTCCCATTCTCCGAAACACAAAAACGGAACAAAACAACAGAACATAACGATCTGTCAAAATTTAGCTTGAGAAAATGTACCTCCCCATTAAATGGACACGCTAAATTTTGACAAGTGAAGTACATTCTAAAACAAAAGTTCGATTATTTAGCTCGAGTAGCGTACCACTCAGCTAAATAGATTCGCTAAAATTTAACTCTTAATTTTGGAGAGATTCATATTCTAATCGCATGAATATCAACACAAAAAAGAGCAAGTGACGTTTTTATATTTGATTAGCCACACGAAATCCGAAATCGAGCGAATAAAAAGAAGACCAATCGAATACCACATTAGTAAACTGTTTTCAGAGATATTTACTTTCACCAAGTCGAAAAAAAAGGCAGACAACAAAATAAAGCAATGATTATGCTTTTAACTGTTTTATTGAGCCGAATTACTTTAGAATTTTGTTTGATGAAGTGGTTTTTCAATAAAACATGTCTATTGTCTGTGTTTTGATTACATGTAGCTGTCAACATTTATTTACATATTTCCATTTACTGGTTAAATATTCGAAAACGTTCATTTGTCTCACTGTCTCAATGTCAGAACTGATCATATTTTGTTCTTAAATTTTCAGAATGATTATAAGCGTTCTGTAGCAAGACTCGACACAGAAGGCAAACAGACGCAAAACGTTATTCGAAAAGAAAAAATGCCAACCAATCTTAAATCAATACTGAATGAAAAGGTAAACGAATAACGTCTACATTACCGTATTTTGTCTAAAGTTTACTCTGTATAGCAACAAGAAATATGTTCGAATGACAAGCGCGAAGTTTTAAAAGCCAGAAATATTTATAAGCACTATACGGAAACAGCTAGCGCAACTATACACAAGCACATGCTTCGGGACCTGAGGGATATTATTTATGTAAATATGGTGCTTGTTCAATTTTAAGCAACAATTTACTAATTGTCCTATTCTAGGCCATGGACTCTGGGTTCTGTTTAATGATATCAAGAGCTATTCTCGCCCATGTAACTTCCGATCAAGAACAATATCAGAGCAAGCTGCATTGTTTCGATGAGTCGCCACCCGAAGTCCAAGCCCATGACTCACGAATCAGTCGAAAAAAGCTTCTCGAGAAAAACTACGAGGACTTTTTAACGCGTAAGAGTTCGAAATTTCGAGCTCAACTAAATGAAGGAAAGAACGACACGTATATTCAAAACATCCTCCATATCGAGTTTGAGCTACAGAAACAGCTTCTAAGGCTCAAAGAGGATAATCTGCGTAAGAATTTAGAAAAGATCTACAGAGCACTGGATATGGTGGAAGCGAATTTCACCGAGCATATGAAAAGTGTTGTCGATAACGCTTCGACCGATACAAGCCTTAAAAGTGTGTCGACAAAGTCAGCATCTGTAAAGCAAAAGGATTCAAAGTCGAAAGGTAAACCTGTACACCAGCTTGCAATTATGTTTACACAATTCTGAAATTTTAATCAGGATACAAGAAGGTGTCCTCTCGTCCAAAACTCTTCGGTGGATCTCTTGAAGAGTATACCAAAGTTACTAATGAACAAATCCCCCTGATAATGCGAAGTTGTATTCGAGTCATAAATATGTTTGGTAAGAGTAAGCTTTGTTTTGAAAATTTTCATTCAATATTCTTGTTTTCGCACAAAGGTCTACGTAGTCACGGTATTTTTCGAGTGTCTGGCTCCCAGGTGGAAATCTTACATTTTCGCGACAGCTTTGAACGCGGAGAGGATCCTTTGGCTAAGGCTACAGATGCTTCAGATGTGAATTCAGTAGCAGGCGTTTTGAAATTGTACTTGAGGGAACTTAAGGAACCTCTTTTTCCCACCAAATACTTTGATATATTTATATCGCTTATCCGTAAGTCTTTCGCGAATGAATATGAACTAATCTATAATATTTTTTTATTTGTTTTTTTTTTTTATGTATTTTCAGAGATGGACTCAAATTACGAAATAGTTTCGGGAATGAGAAACTTTTTCCAAAATCTTCCAAGATCAACTACGATTGTCATTCGATACTTATTTTCTTTTCTAAATCAGTAAGTAGGTAGTTGTCCCGTCTTTTCGTCTTTGAAAAGTAGCTTACACCGTGTGTCTTTACTTACCTGTTGGACCTTACTAATAATAATTTTTAACCCTTACACCTTTAAACCTATGTCGTTTTCCATAGGGCAAAAAGAAGCGTCCGGGAGAGTTCGGAATCGGGAAATTCGCTTCTGAAACCACTCCATTGGCGCAAAATACTCTCTGGTGGTTCTGAGAAGAGAACTTCGCTTCTCGATTTGAAGTCAGAATCCACTCAAGAAGCACTCATACATTGTGTAATTTATGTATTTTATACAAGTCAGATGACAGCTGCCGTAGATTATTTTTGGCATTTCACCAATCCTTTTATGGATTCAATCAGAAGAAGTTTTCTTGTTCCATTGGATTACAGAATGAGTGGATCCCCGAGTGAAACCAATGGAAAACGACATAAACACCCTAGCAAAAAAAAAAACGTTGACAGTCTACCTGTCACTCAAGTGTCATTATATCCAAGATGGGGGAACATCCGCTAGAGCTCTAGTACCAGCAGAACTAAACTTTAGTTTTAAAGCGTAGTAGGTACGTAGAAATTTTCCGGTGGTCTCCAAATGGGCAGCGAAACGTCTGCGTAAAGGCAGCGGAAAATAATTTGTGTAGATTTCCATCAGCTGAAAAACAAGTAGCAGTGTTGACCATCACTCGCTATTTATTTCCAATTTGGCTCCTTAAAATTGTCATTTCGGATTTATCGTAATTTACGCTTTTCGCTTTATTTAAAGTTTGGCGAGTTTTAAGATCCTTAGGAATTTTTAATTCTATTGCGAACATACTCTTTTCGTATAACTTAAACTCTCTAAACAGTAATGTCTTTTTCGATTATTGGGCATTTCAGATTTTGATCTAGATTTCAGATTTCTGCTGCCAAATGGAACATTAAATCCGAATTTGAGTTCTTTTGTGAGTTGGCCATTGCAATTGATTTTCACAGATTCATACGAAACCATTTCAAAGTAGAAACTCGTTTACATTTGAGTTTTTTTTTTCTTAACATTGCAAAAAGTAAACTAAAAAGTCTCTCAATTAGGAGATTATGTTGTTTTTTTTTTTAAATTTAATATTACCAAAAAATGTGCATTTTTAATTTTTATATAAGAGTTTGGATATTTTCGGCTTCAAAATTTCTCATTTTGCCTCCACCCTTCTATGAAAGCTGGCAACACTGCAGCACAAATGCCAAATTTCCGCAAGCAATTAATGTCCCGGACAATAAACGTGTGCGAAAAGAGAGTGGAGAATCGTACCAAGCAATCTACTACAACTCCCCCTTTTTCGTCATCATTTCGCAGCAGCTACTGTAAAACGAAAAGGAGAGCGAATATTTTCGTTCATGATTTCGTTGGGATATTTCGTTTCAGAAGAACTCCGTACCACGCTTAATGACGTTTCTTTCGACATCGAAGGAGATTTTGATTTTGAATATCATTAACTTCGGTGTCATGCGTGTACATTTTTCTTAAATAACTGAAGAAAGCTTACTCAAAATGTTTTTATGTTCTTACAAGCAATCCACAGTGTTCATTTTTCATAAATCTTTTAAGCAAAAGTAAAAAAGTAAAAAATACTATCCACACGTAGCGAACTCAAATTTAACGGATAAAATTCTATGAACACTGGCAGCAACTTTTCACGCAGCGGAAGTTGTTCATATTTTTTGAAGGTTTGTTGGTATTTTTGAAGTTTCGTGACATTTGATACATATGTATCAATACTAGCGCCAAAAAAGTGCCAAATCCGTGAGAATATAGCTTGTAGGAAAAGAACGGGATATCGGCCGAAGTTGGTGGTCTCGGTACTGCCTCTGGTCTGAATTAAGAAGCTTTCTCAGTACAGTTAAACTCTCGGATGTTTGTTATATATACGCGAAAGGTATCACAGTTTATAAAAGTACTAATATGCAATTTCTGTTGAACCGGGTATCGAACGTGAGAACCTCAGCGCCAGCGGTTCAAAAAAAAAAAACTAACCACCAAGACACTGTGCGCTTTTATCCCTTAAAAACTTTTTATTTTGAGTATAACGCCTTGCTTTGAAAAAAAAAATGTGTGAACCATTACGGTTAAATACCTAGACGAAATCGCCAAACAATCAATTTCCCTACAGAATTTTATTATGATCCAAATTTTGTTTGAGGAACCAACCTCCTCTAAGTTATTAAAGGAGTACCTGCCTAGGTGCTTCCTTCTACTCCGAGCAATTGCTTGACACTAGCATAGAAGGTGGGAGATGTCTTCCGTAGCTTGTAGGTTCTCACAGTCTGCATGTGTCCGTATTAGCTAAGCCTAGTCTCATGGCATGCTTCCTTAGAAGGCAGTGTCCAGAGATTATTCCTACCGTTTATCATAACTTTGTTCTAATGAGATTGATTAATTCTTTAAACTTCTTCCGATTTAAAGCCGGCCACAGAGCCTTTGAGACCCTGCGCCATTCAAGTTGTGACCATCTTGTGGCTACTTTTTTGGAGATAGCCCTTCTAGCAACGGCCAAAGCTGGTCTGATACCCTCAATCATTGTATTTAGTGGGAGTTCCGCTCCTTCCTCAGCTAAAACGTCGGCCTTTGCTTTACCCTTAACATCACAATGCCCTGGTACCCAATATAACCTGACAAGGCTCTGCGAACATAATGTCTTAAGCATTGTTTATACCGCACCTACAAGCTAAAACATTTCAAATGAAATATATGTTTCATTCAACTTCATTTCAGTTTATCAGAGTTTGCAAGCGAAAACATGATGGACGCATTTAACTTGGCCGTTTCATTTGGACCCACATTAATGCCGGCCCCAGAAGACACGAAACAATTACAACATCAAACACAGTTGAACGAGCTGATCAAAGTTGTGATTGCTTACCATCAGGAGGTATTCCCTAAAGACTTGGGAGGTCCGCAATACATAAAGTGCATTTCAGAAGATATGTTTGATAAGTATGTACACTCACGTAAAAACGCGACTAGAATTTATTCCCTCACTATTTTTTATTTAGTTATTTGTTTCATTTGTTAAATAAACCTTTTTAAATATGTGAGATACTTTTCCTTACTAAAAATACAAATTGTTCATATTCACTTGGTCGTATACGTAACCGTTTGTAGGCCAACATTTTTTACATAATGAATTTTAAATGAATAACTTATGGTATGCTTAAAATGATTTAATAAAATTATTTGTTTCCTTTTTTATCCATTTAGCGATATTAGCAATGCGATAGAACCATTACGCGACAATTGCCAAGTTGACCTAAACCAATCAAAGGACAAAAGCAAGTAATCATTTTTTTTTAACGTCCGTTTTTTATTAAACTGTAGATGTATTATATTTATGTACTATTGTATAAGCAAAAAATAAAGATATCAAAGAATTGAAGCTTATTCTTCTATGCAGCCTATAAAGTCAAAAATGTCAATCATTTGTTTTTGTGCTTTTCGAGCCGAAATGAGAAGAACGCTTTCACTATAGAGTATCCGCTCGAGCGACCTTTCTGGATGTAGACGGAGAATAATATAAACGAAAATAGACCCTACCTCTTACAAGGAAGTAAAATAATACGTAGGTCGACAAATGATCGTTTCAATTAATAGTAACATTATTGAAACCAACCGTCGTCAACACCTCGCAGATGCCCCTGAATTAAAATAAGGTACACAATTGCTTACTTTAAGGGGTAGGTAAATTGCATTCCTTCGAAAATAGGTTCTCATCTAAGATGATATATATTTGAATACAAATACTATGGCAATATGGCGGCGACAAATTGATTGTCACCAAAATGGGTTCAATTAACTGATAAACATTTTGTGTGGGGAATTTTTAATTTTATTTTACCAGTCGGAAAATGCGCCGCAACGCATACAACCTTCGGAGGCTCAAATTGCATACGAGGTGTCCAACTTCGGAGGAGAAATAAACAATTGTGATTGCGCACCGCACCGTACTCCAAATTGTAAACAATTTCCGCAACCAATTTCTGTGGGAGGATATCGGAACCTAGCTGTCAAAAATTTAACAAAAAAATGCACTTCATCGCACTTCATATGCGTTACGGAACGTCGGGCTAATTCTCCGAACAGTTATTTCGAAGAAAACCTCGCAGCAAAAATCATCCGAATTGTATAAAACCGGAGGATCTTCCGTTCCGACCGATACCTCGCTAGGGCCGAATATAATGATATTAATTTACGTAAGCACTCTAGAAGGAGTAAGGTTATGCTAAGTGCTCCACTAGAAAAATCAATTCCTTTCTCGGGAAAATTCCCACAAGGAGATCATTAGCAAGATGAAAACCTCATGGAGTAGTTCTATATTCCCTGTTGCCTATTAGGGATCATCGTTATTTATAAAATTTGCTCATTCACTACAAATAAGATTTCTTGTATTTTTCTCAAAACGAGAAATAAATTTAAAATATGTTTCACCGATTAAATAAATCATTTTCATAACCTCGTCTTTTTTTAAATAATCCATATTGTTAAATTCAGGCTGGGATTCGAAAAGATAAAAAACTATTCTGTTTAACTTTGCCAATAAAATCACTTTATTTACACTTTCTACTTATTCACTTATTTAGTACCACGACAATATCACTTAAATAAATTCTTAAACGTTTCAATCCAATCGCTTTATTCACTGTATTACTTTACACTTATTTATCTCACAACCGATTACTCTTTCGAACTTAACAATCGCGGGCTAAAAATCAACTGTCCATCTCTGTTGTCAACGCGCCCCTTTTTATATCCGCGCTGCCACCTATCAGCGAATATTCCAGAAGTAGATATATTCCAGATGTATATTCCATATCTTCTCTAGATGGTTCTAGAATTAACTAACTTGACAGATTCCAGTCTCCAATTGGAAGTGGAACTTGGAGGGAAACCGAGTGCCCGATTCACCACAATTCCTAAGTGTATGATTCACTAAGTGCCTGATTCACCACAGTATTTAAATTTAAGCAAACACGACTGCTTTCAATCCAACAGCTTATACTCTGCAAAAAATGGCAACAATAATAATTTTTATACTTACATCATATTTAAGGTAACCTCAGTGTTTTATTTCTCTTTATAGTAAGATTTTAGGTAAGTAGTAAGTAAATGAAAATATGAACGATTTATATAGAACAAAATTTGGCATCCTCGTTTGAATGATGTTTTAAAATATTAAATTTTGTCTAGGAACTTGAGAAATTGTAATCCTAAACAAATCGATAAAAGTAAGTGCATTACAATATACACAATACACACATCTGTATTCTCTAAGGAAACAAAGAAACGAATAAACAAAAAGAAGAATTATATATATTTTAAAAAGGATAAGAAAAAACGCTTTTAGCTAAATTTAAAGGAAATAACATTTATATATAGCGTTGCTGAAATCTATACAAAGGAAAAACAGAGTTGATAAAAATTATTCACAATAATATACATTTGACACATTATCCTTATCATCAGATATTCACTAATGAGAATAAAACTTAAATTTCGTATTTATGATTTGTCGAAACATTGCATCCCTAAAGTATAAATCGGTTAGAAGTAAAATAATGCAAGTCGGTCAAAGGAGAATAAAAATTCGGTTTACATAAGTACAAGTTCCGCAATAACAGTGACAGATGTGAGGTAGATACGTATTAGGTGGGATAGGGAAATGTAGGGGACCAAAGAAAATCCACTCAAAACTGAACAACCAACAACTAGATTTTCTTAGGGACTTCTCCTTTTGAAATGTGTAGAAAAATAAACAGGGTGGCAGTAGGAATGATGTTGTCGCAATGTTGAATGTGCACTAATGTAAACAGTTACTACAATTTCAGTCATTTGTACCGTCCAGATGTCATTCCAAAACATATTTTGTACTAATCACAACTATGCATCAGGCAAAGCTCAACTTTAAGTTTATATGTTGATTCTTGTATTGTTTCTTGTTTTTTTTTTCTCTAAAATTGCTATGAAAATGAAGACATTGAATGTATGTCTGCATAATAACATTGATTTTATAGGTTACGTTTTATTTGTTAGGCAACACTATTCTAACTTTAGTCAAGTTCTAATTTTTGATTTATAAACGTTAAAATTCAGTTCTACTGTTTTTATTTGTTTGTACTGACATTTCTTAGATTATTAATTTGAATCTACCAAGAAAATAGTTTTTAGACGAATTATCAGAAAAAAAAACTAGTTTAGTCTAGAAGAAATTGCATTTTAACTTTAACCGATTCATACTGTTTGTATTTTTCTCTTTTATTCAAAATACAAGGACAGCAAGAAAAACAGGAAAGAAGCCCCATTACAATATATGCGGTGCGTTCTTAATGTTTTAGTTGCAGAAAATTTGAATCTTGTCTAACTATTTGAAAAAGAATAAAGAAATGTCATTTTTATTTTTCATAAGATTTTGTAAAAGAAAATCAAAAATAAATATATATAATCTCACGTAGTCTCCAAATCACTTAAAACAACATTAAATGCTTTTCCTAACACAGTAATAATACTCATGTGACATTTAAAATAGTAAGAATGAAACACGTGTCCTGCGTGCGTCGCCCTTGGCTCTTCGAGCCATACCGTACTGTCACATACTGCCTTCGGTGCTATTTGTCGAACCCTTTGAATCCATTAATCCACCGGACCCACCTTCATCATCCTTGATGGCACCAGATCCTGCACGACTGGAAAGCCCGGTGAAGTCTAATTTGTACTAGAAGACAACAAAATATGATAACAAGTTGAAAATGAATATCTACATGGCGATAAGTAATTAATGATGGTCACGTTCCATTGAGAAAGACTATGACAGATCAGATTAATGTCAGATGTCAATTTGTTGTTTGAGTTTGAAGTACCAATGGAACGCGGGAAATGCTTCAAATTTCCTTTAATTTATTATAGAAAATGCGAATCTGACATTTTCCTAAATAATACATATTCACTTACGTCTAAAAGAGAAGGTCTTCAAAAATGTAGTAGTAGCGGCAAGTAGAAAGTGGGACTAAATCAAGAGAATTTTATAGTAAAGCTAGAAATTCTTAGATGAGACAGTAATTATTATCTTGTCTACACTTTACATATTCCCTTGTGTTATAGCCGCACGTTTATTATTCCGTTCGCAAACTGGAAGCGGGAGGCTTTCCTTTGAAATCAATAATTTAAAATGTTTGCTTTAATTAGACCGAATCTTAGAATGAACAAGCGATCACGCTACCAATATCTAATCAAAACTACCAAATATTCGTGTGGATATGTCTCCAAAATACGGTGGAAGAGTGAATGTTAATTCACAAGCCTCATAGGATATTATACAAAAGTCATATAGCAAGTCGTTCAAAGAATTTATTACAATACTTAAGGACTGGCCAATTTTTAGTTAATTTACTAAATCATACGATAAATACGCAAATTACTGCTTATTACTTCCGGAAGTAATTTGGTTTTCTAGTAATTCAAAATTCATAGGTCATCGCTATAAAAGTATGGGTATGTTGATTTAAGCCACAATTTATATGACGTAAAAAAGATGGCCGACCGAAATACGTGTCACACATTTTTGCGTGTGCTATCTTATTATCTATCAGTCGACTATTCAGTATCGATCATCGCAGTCAATCGCAGTCATCATCGAGGATAGACTTTGTGTGGCGTTGTTAATAAATATACCTTACAACAGATGGGCAGAAAATTGTTTGACATGCATTGCATCGGCTAATATGGCTACTGTCATTCGACGGCTAAGCAGCTGAGGTGTTTTTGGAAATTTGTTTGTTATTGGCTTGTTTTTCTATTTGTCTGTCTGTGGGACTCAGCTGACGTTTCGACTGTAGTAAAAGTGATTTTAACGATCAGACTAGTTTTTTTACGTTCTAGACAAATCGAGTTGTATTGAGTAATTTGAATGTTGTCACTTCTCACTTTATAACCTGACTGACATTTGTCTGCCTTTTACATTTTGCCTTTCTACCACGTAGAACCGAAACTTGCGAAGGGATTTGTGTTTATAATAATTTTGATTTGACATTTTAAACATCAAAAGTTGCCCAAGTTTGAAGACAAAGCCAAAAATAAACAAGCTTCAGGTCGACAGTTAGACATGGAATGCAACCATAGAGAGAATCGGTGATTTGACAGCTATTATGTCATCCTAAAGACACACACTCAATATAACAAATGTTACTATATCCATAATGCATAAATTGTCGTTGCTCACAAAGTTTTGTCAGGTGGTTTTTTCCATCGACATAGTTTCAGTCACGACAACAATCTGTCTTGTGTATACCGGGATTCTGTGAACATGACAGAAATCTAGACTTTTCTGTTTGACATTTTTCTTGCCATTTCTGCAGATAAATCTTCTGACTGAAATTTGAGATTTGAAGTCTAGACCAGCGTTTGACAGCAAAAAATTATTTTGATTTTGGTATTTTCTATAGATTGGATTTAGGTTTTTTTCCGCTTAAATATGGTGGCACTATTAAAATTATTTATATGTATTTCCTTTACAAAAATGTGTTTTTCTATAGCTTACTCGAGTATATCAATGCGTTTTTAGTGGAATTTATTTGACTTCTTAGTAGTCTATTAGCAGTAGCGATGAGACCAACAATGAGCTTATTTTTTGGGGGTGGATGTCTTGCCGTATTATAGTTTACTTAAGTTACAATTCTGAAAGGAACTTTCACCTTTGGTACTGAATGAAATGCCCCACATATCCATGCGGCACCTTTTCAACTACGAAAAATTGGTATATATGCGCGCTGTACTGTTTGCAAATATAGCTACGAACCTACGTTTAGCTGTTTAGTATTTTATATTATCCTACTGACTAGGTAGAGCATACTTTTTTCTTATAAATATACGAATTCTTAACTCACCTTATTGGCACACTCTAAACACTCTGCTACTACTTTATCTATCACGTTTAACAGATTTTTAGTTTCTCGCATAACATGATCAACTTTAACAAACGTTGCTGCTCTGCCGACTGTGTGATCTTTAACAGTAAATTGTAATGACTGAACATACGTTGGAACTTTATCTAAATGATCCAGTAGCTCCTTTTTGTTTTGCCCAGCAGGAACCTGAAAAAAAAGAAGAAAGGTTAAACGATTTATTCAGCACATAATGAAATGGTATTATAAACAAGCGGACTGTTTTTCTGTTGTTGCCCTTAAGTTAGTGTAAACAACCAACTGCAACCCAAACAACTTAACAATTAACAATCCACAAACCTTATTGTTAAAAGCACAAGAAATTCGTTTGACTAATGTCAAATCCCGGTCCCGTTTGGGTTGACTAGCAAAACTTGAAATATACATAAAAAAAAGGTTGCGTATACGTCACCGAGAACAGCTTATCAAGAGGACTTACAGTGGATGCATTCTAATCAGCGACAGGATGAATGGATAATAAATTTACATCCATTCCGACTTACTAAACTAGATACTTGAACGCCCCTTCGCATAGAGATTTGTTAAAATAGAATTAGCTACGTCAGAAAATCTATTATTTATTTAATTCATGAGCATTGCCAGTCCTATGCGAATATATTTTAGAGCTATGTAAAACCCCGAGGTTTTTTCATAAGCCGAACAAGATATAATTTTGGGTCCATTTGGTATTGTTTCGTCCCGTTTCAGACTGCACTAGTACGGGTCGTCTCTACCTATTTTTGTACTCTTTAATTCTTGTTTTCGGTCAAATTGCGCAATTCACATTAAGGCTGGCACGCTGCTCAAGTGAAATCCAATTTTTTATACAAATTTTTCACCGCGAAATGTCAAAATGAACTTTCCACATGGAAATTTCACTTGGCAGTACGCAGCTCAAGTGAAAAATTGCGCTTCAAAAACTGAGCTGTAGGTGGCGATACTAAGGGCCGTTTTATTCACTCGAAGTTGAACAGAGCTTGGAGATTTTTATATATCAAACTCCCCAAGTTGTGTTCAACTTCGAGTGAATAAAACGGCCCTAAATCTCTCCACAGCTATTTCACTTGGTTTTTATTGTCCTACGCATTAAATTTTTGACATTTCGGCGTGAAAATGAATCGTAGGACGATGGTTAAGAAATTAATTTCAATCTCAGATGCTTCTTTAGGAGAGTACTGCATTTTTCGAACTTCTTTTATCAATTTTGCATTGAATGTAGTACCATAATACTGCATTTACACTTTCACGCACGCGCATTTTTGCACGAGACGGGACACAGAGATCCGTTTATCCGTAGTCAATGCTAATAAAGGCGTAGGAATGAGATCACAAATCAGACGCCTAAGTTGTCATGGATGTTCTACCGGCAACCAACATTTCTGCAATCACTTGAAAACATTTCTATTTCCGATTTAAAACATGTGAAATGAGAGTATCTATTAATTAGTTTCAGCAAATTAAACCAACAATTCATCAATCAGTTACACGAAATAAATAAATAAGTCCATTCATCACTTCCGGAAGCCAATTTGTTTTAGCGCGGAATTTCATTAATCATCGCTGTAAAAACATCACCATGCGGAGCTTTCCTATTATTCCTACAACGTAAACAAGATGGCCGACCAAAATATGTGTCAAGTTTTTTGCGTTTTAGGTAAAACCAAACGTAAAACCAAACCGTACAAATTTTCTTTTGCTTTTTTTGACCACTTAAACTTAATGGTTGAACTCAAACTTGGTCTAAAAACGTTACTACTTATGAATTATAAATTTGGATTATCAAAAAAAAAAATTTGCAAATGATCTTTAAATTTTCTAGAAAAATAATTTATTCATTTTTACGTACGAAAAACTTTTTCTGATCAACTTCTCAGTCAATTCCACAAAAGAAAACCGAACCATTCCACTGAAATATTTAATTTAGGTAAGTTTAACAGCAAGTTCCATCTGTCAGGAATTTTTTTTTCTGATAGAATCCAATCAGTGGGGGTTGGTTTGTTGTAATTTTTTTCGTAGGAAAACATTTTTCTGACAGCTTTTTCGCTATGACCGCCTAAACGGAAAAAAAAACTCATTTTCATACTGTTCCAACTTTTTCGGTTGCGTTTTACGTATTGCTATAACTGGGGCCTAATGCTGTCCCTTTCAGTCAGATGGCTATTTAGTATTGGGCATCTAATTAGCATTATAAATCTTACCGCTGGTTCTGTTTCATTTGTTATGATAAATTCAGTGTGCGAACCGCAAATGCCATGTGTATTACAGAAGTAATGTAGAAGGGTATATTCCCGCGAATTAAACTGTCTGACATTTTTCATAAACCGCTTAATGTAGAGACGATATGTAAATACTTGAATGAAAAATTCTTGTACCCTGTAAAGCAGGTGTAGCTTCTTTGAGCAGGGAAATCTAGAAAATGTAGAAGTTAACCTTAAATTAAATTGCAACTTGAAACTTAAGCTAAGATTAGACTGTATGCCAACTATGCATATGAATGCCAATAGGTTAATGACCAGATTAGCTGTCAAATGACCAAAATGTCAGGATGATTATAATTAAAAACTGTATATTAGACTATATGACCAATATTACCAATATGGTCATATTTGCCTTGATGGTCATTTAATGCATTTTCTATTATTTACCAAATGTTGTAGTAGAGTTCCTCAAAAAAAGAGAACGAAAATGAGAATAAATCACAATTCCATGAACGCAAACAGCGATGACAACAAAATAATTCTTGTTCCATCAACAATGCCAGCAACGCCATAACGAAATTTCAATAAATTGCATAAAGGTTTTATGCTTACTGTCCGATTACACTATTTATGCTATTTGGAGCTTTTTATCTGTCAAAATCAGCCTGGTCATATGTAGCATTTAGGTCATAAGTTCATATG
Source organism: Cheilosia urbana (assembly GCA_946477585.1). Taxonomy (NCBI): domain Eukaryota; kingdom Metazoa; phylum Arthropoda; class Insecta; order Diptera; family Syrphidae; genus Cheilosia; species Cheilosia urbana. The sequence goes on from OX297854.1 coordinate 144,407,445, forward strand.
AGATTGCACATTGTATGACCATATTATGACAGGAGAACTGTCAGAAATCGGCATTTTATGACCACTTACCTGAACAGCTAAAATTTTAAACTAATCTTTTGACAGGAGTTTCATTAGAACTAGTGTGATCTTGGGTACAGGCTATCCACATAATAGGTCTGTTGCCTAACAATAATGCATTCGATCACATTAGCCAAATTTAGTAAAACTTTGTTCCCTTACGCAAAAGTTGGGCAGAAGGGAGCCAAAAAGAGAGAACAAAACATTTCCCCTCCATAAAAAACCTGCAAATATTAGCCCAAGAAATTTCTTTGGGATAGTTGGTTATTGCTGACAGATGGTTGTCAAATGGTTCAAATGCCAGATTGTAACTGACTTTTTATTTGATTTCATTTATATGCTTGCATAGCATTAAGATAGTTGTAAGAAGCAAAGGAATTGAACTTTGTATTTTCTGCAATTAAAGCAATTAAAATCTGTCTCTTAAATATAAATTTGAGCTTTGTTCTACTCATATTTTAATATTCCCGTATAGAATAAATTCACATTTTTCAAATTTGTGGTTCAACGCGTTCCTTTTCTTTTCGGTTATATTTCATTTCGGTGAGCGAATTCTCTCGCAATGAGACAAATTTGACATATTGCTAATATTGAACCAGAAAGTAAGGGAACAGACCTAATGTCAATGAATGAAATATTGGTGATTGGAGAAGCTAAGAACAGCAATTATATTTCGCTGCATACTTTTTCGCAATTGAGTAGATTCGTTGACTAAAGAGCCCAAAATGTATTAATTCACATTTTGTTTAAGCCCTACAGGCTGACAGCAAAATAAAGGACTATCCCCCTTATTAATAAAAAAATGTGCACAAGTAAGTTACTTAGCAAACGTCAGATAGCATACAAAAATTAGACATAACTGCTGAGTAAGAAGTTGATAACTTTTACCCAGTGTTTATTAATACGGGGGTATATATTTTATGTGGTTTTCCATTGGGACCACCAGAAATCTTTTTCAGATCTCAGATTTTACTGTGCTCATGGAACGCGCAACGAGATTGATCTGCTTTTGTAAATGGATTAGTGCGTTAATTGACAACAATATCAGCTGTTCAAATGGCGTTCGTTTTTGGCTAAATCACAAATGCATATCGCCCTCAAAAATGTTTTCCTTCTTGTAGATACAAATGAAGTATTATTGGTGGTTTGTAGTCTTCAGATGACGAGGGAGATAATGAAGATAATAATTCCTCCGAAATCGTATCCATAGCTATTTATGTATTTTGTTATTTTGGTTTTCACGAAACTTTGCGCATTTGCCTCGAAATGAAACTTCTTAAACTGACGTTAAACAGCTGTACAAAGTATATTGGTATGCGTAAATCTGAAAAAATATCGAGATCTGCGAAAAGTGATCCGAATCGAAAAAAAGATTGATTTTTCGTCCCAATGGAACGTAAAAAGTGATTTAGATCAAAAAAAGATTGATTTTTTGTCCCAATGGAAAACCACATTAGTTACTATTATAATCGCGAGTATTTTCAGTTTTTAAATGTGTATTCAGTCACATTATGCACTTACTTGATATGAAAACTGTCGCACTACTTTATACAAGCGGTTAGCTTCTTCAGCAAAGTATTCAGCTTGAGTGAATAAGTCTTGTGTTGTTCTTAAATTACCATTGCCCTTAGTGAACTGATACATCGAGAATGCCATCGAGGACATATTTTTAGCTCGTTTCACAATATCGTTATTTTCTATCAGTTCACTGTTCCATTTGTCATCTTCTGCGGTAACTTCGGTTGTTGCTATTTTGTCCTCAGTTTCGATTTTGGGTTCTTCCTTTTCATCTAATTTAATTGGTTTAAGAGACTTAACTACAGCTGTACCATGTTTCTGTAAAGAAATGATAATAGGTTAGCATTTTTATATTTACTATTTTTTTTACTCTTACCGTTCCGGGTCCTGGAAGACTTGAGTAATCTTGTCGTGTTGTGGATTTATTCTGTGCATGGCACATTTCTATTATTTGTCGAGATATAAAGATTGTATCGTTAGCAATGCATTCCCAGTTTTCTACAAAAACATTCAAGTTCTCTAGGGAAATTTTACAAGAGGGATAGACCGACAGAATTTTGGCCGCATTCAATACTTGCGGACTATATATGCGAAGATTTATTTCCGTAAACTTAACTTGGATTTTGAGGGTCTCGGTCAGCGCAATATGTTGCAGTAGTTTACACACATCCAAAATGTAATCACAATAATCGTGAAAACGATCAGCTTGCTCTTGCATGCGGTCTAGTTCTTGATTTAAAGCTATTGTCTTAAATGTATTTATAATATCTATTACAATGTTTATTTTCTTAGTAAAATCAGTTACTTGATCCAATACTGATAAAGTTAATTGTTCTGAGAGATCGTTTACTGCTGCTTGAATATTGTCTAATGAGGTATCTAAGTCGTAATGTATGCTCTCTGGATATTGTTCTATGCTGATTGCAATCCGTGCACACTGATTAAGTTCTAATTTACACTGGTTACATAAAAGCAAAATGTGTTCCCGATTCTCGTGGCTTGTATACGCCGAATCGGTAAAATCTTGAGTTTTTTCGATAATTTTATCCAAAGCTATCAACAGCTGTTGCCTAAAGCTAGAGTTAAATATTGATGTCTCCTGGCTTATTGATTCCAGGGAGTAATCATTATTGCAATCTATGTTTTCGCATAACATAACTTTGTTCGATATTTGGCCTGGGGCCGCTCTACCAGCATGCGCAGAGCTTTGATTTAATAATTGCTTAGTGTTATTGCCGGCATTTAATACTTTGCACTTGCTTTTGTGATGTTTGTCGTAGTGCGATCGGCACATTCCTAGTAATCGTAAGAAGCTGATAACTGCAGAACGCGCTGTGTTTGTGTCGGCCTCCCAAACTCTAGTATGAGGTCTGTTTGGTGAAAATCTTAACGACATACACTCGTTAACGCTGTCCTTAACAACGAAATGGATTAAATCGATCGCACTTCTCATGTGACAGAATACTGTATCGCGGTTCTCTTTTGCTATTGGGCATTCCAAATGGCGCAGACATGTTTTCGAGGAAGTGAACAGAAGCGTTGTTGAACGTTCTAGTACTTGCCTGGCGGCTGACATTTGTGCCCGTCGGCGCTCTTCTTTTAGATCGTTTTGACGTTTGCCCGTAACGTGTGCCAGCTCGATCATTTCAGCTCCGAAAATCGAAAAAGCCGTTACGAATTCTGTAAAGTTTCCCACTGATTGGAGTCTGCCAAGTGAGTGCGCTACCTTATCCTTGGTCAGCAAGAGTTTCTTTACTAGAACAATGTCGGCTAAGAGAAGCACTCGTGTTACGGATCCCAGCAGAGATCTGGTTGCGTGTATCATTGCACTTCTATCACCCAGAGGATCATCGGGCAATGGATACTTCAACGGATCATCCGCAGCAGTTTCACATAAACGTTCTATAGTCGCACCTACAAAAGAGAAATGACACAGTAGTAGATTTGAACAGGTTATGGTTAATTAAATGAAACACTACCTGCTGCTCGGGCTTCATTGCATGCTTCGTGCATATCGTTTCGAATCTCGGAATTATTTTCGGCTATGGATTCGCCAACAGTTGCAAAACGCTCCACAGCTAAGCTCACAGCTTGCCCAATTCGGCATATGACTCGAATAGTATGATCGCATCTGCCATACTGCCTATCTACTCGTTGATGCACCAATTCAGTTATCTGGAAAAGAGAGACATAAATATAGGTTATTTCTTTAGGCAATCGCCAATCGGACGTCGTTAGGAATGGAGCCCACGTCGGGCCCACGTCGGGCCCACGTCGGATTGCAGCGCATTCAATCCGAAAGGGATGATACTCGTATCAAGGGCAAACCAGAATAGAGTCGCTTTTCGCTTGCTTATGTCGCCTGTCTTAACTAAATATGTAGATAATGTACTGTCGTTTTTCCACATAATGGTCGAAGTTGGCTTACGCAAACGCGACAACGATGAGGTAACGTAGATACTGTCGCTTTTAGTTTAAGGTGTATTTATTTTGACAGATCGACAGACTCCATTCTGCAGTGCGTTCGGTTTCTCAACCATGGTTACGATGGTTACTATTGTTACGATGTCGTTTCGTAGTCGATTCCATTCCTATCGTGACTTCACCTAATCTAAAATCTAATAAAACCGCACACACTCGTTTGTTGGCTAATTGAACAGGCTGGATAGTTTGACAATTTACTTAATTCCGTTATCTGATGTGGCGGTGGGAACATTAAAAAATCTAGTCTCCACTAAATTAATGACTAGATGTAACCTGAATTTAAAAACTAGATTCGCAAAAGTGCTCTGAAATCTGAAAAAGATTGCTTTTTTGTACCAAACGAACATGAAAAGTACTCTGAGAGCGCCCAATCGAATACCACATTAGTCAAAAATGTTTTGACAATATTCGTCTACCCCTCCATTAACGTCAACTCATCTAGGGCAATCAAAACTGAGACACCTCAAGTCAATCACCTGTCAGACTTACGAAACGAGACACTTGAACGTCCCCGTTGTGACGGCTGTGCTTATCAATTGTCCCATCAAAATAAGTTCGCCTTTTGCTACTTTTTCGGTTAAATATCGCAGACGTAATAACGTAAAATAAAATTAGGACTCAAAACGTCAGGTTTAGGCCATTGTTCGTAGGATCGAAAGCTCGTCTTTATCTACTGAGTTGCCTTTGGGTTGTCAACAATAGGCGTTTTTTATTATGCCCATATCATTGATTTCCATGGTTTATAACAATGAAACGAGATCCAACTATTGTTCTAAAACATGAAAATCAATGATCTAACGAGTCTGTCATTTGCCAAGGCTCCCAGCCCTAATGTCATTCCCTTCCTTCTTTTTTGCTTTTTTTGTACTGTATAAAGTTGAACATTTACATTGAACATTTGACGTTTTTCTTGTAGTATTTTAGCTACATTACTTCTGCAATAATGAAAAAATGTCAGGTAGTATTAATCATGCAGTATCATAGGACAATTTGTTGTGTCTGCTCCTGTGGGTTTCGATTTGTTATTAAAATATTTTAGTCACATAAAATCTGAAAACCTCTTCACTTTGACTAAAGCTGCTACATGTAATTGTCTCAAATAAATTGGGAAAATTTGGAGATGAAATGAAGTATTTCTATTCTAGTAACGCTAGTATGCAAGCAGATAGCAGAACCGCATTTGCTTAAATGTCCCTCCCCGCGTGAACGTGATACGATACAATAAAACTCACGTATTTCAAAATTAGCAACGACGCCAAGTGGAAGTCGTCTGATTTATTTTAATTAATCGTGTCATATTCATATTGTTATTACATGCAATTAAAGACTTAGTTTGAGTTTTAATTTCCTGCAGCCGATTTAATTTCAATCTCACTCAGCAATTCAGGACCCAAAAACAATTTTGGTTTATATATCGCGACGGAGTAATCGTCGGCTTTTTGCCAAACCCCACGCGGAAGAGGGCGGTAGAATATGCAAACTTTCATGGGAGGCAGTTGCTAATTTACGGGGGACCATTAAGCCAGCTGCCAAAAAAATGAAGAGTAAATAAATACATTCGCTAACTGAGTGGTGACACAATTGGCTTAAGTGGTAAGCACTGTTCATTTGGCAAAACAAAATGCAAGGTTCATTTCCTGAGAGCCCGATAAACAGAAACACATTCCCAAGGTATTTGGGGACGTTCCTGTATCTATTTAAGTAAGACTGACAGGTGTCTGACCTGATGTATGTCAATTTTGATCGGCTTAGACCGGTCATATGAACAGCTTTTTCAGTTGACGTTTATTTAGGATTAGTCAAGACGAATCTAGTCAAGAAATTGGGGAAGTTCGGATTCATAGTTTAGTAAGTTGACAGGCTGACAGACTAGATGTATTTCAGTTTTGATTGGCCCAGAGTGGTCACGTGATTAGTTTTTGCAGTTGACGTTTATGGAGGGGAAGCCGACAAATCTAGTCAGGAAAATCCTGCCTGCATACTCAGTTGACATTTCGAAGAGTCAGATTTAAAATAAACAGAGTGGCCGTGGCAGAATTCTGAGGTGTCGAAAAAAGGGCCAGTGAGAGAAAAGGGTGCCATTTCTAAACGTACTCTGCAAATTTCGAATTTTCGCACGATATTTAACAACAATTAGTTCGCATAACAGTGCAATAGTGTTGTGATAGGCAACCGTGTTACATTTTAAATGTACTTATTTGAAAATATAAATTTTTGAAAAAAATTATGAGGGGTCTTTTCCGAATAAAAAAGGGCAAATCAAACAAAGGCAACGCTGACCGCGAGAATACAAAAACAATTCAAGTTGCTCAGTTAACGCGTTCGGATTCCTAGTCACGACCAATCTAGTTGACGTTTTACATAAACTATGAATCCGAACGTCCCCATTCTTGATTGAGTACTACGTTGACAGTTCGCATATTATGTGGCTGACGAAGGAAAAGTAACGTTCGATAACTTGATTTTTTTAATGTGCCCATTATATACGGGGAATGTCAGAATTGAAAAAAAAATAATCCAATACCAATCGCTTATATACAAGTTAATATTGTAATTATGCTACAAACAGTAATTCACAGATGGCATACGGTTTCTTAATAATGGTTAAAATTGTTACGATTTATGTCTCGTATTCCATTTCAATTGTGACCGCACTAGGTCTTGCAGATGCAGAGTTCCAAACACAAACTCAATACAATGCCGCCCTATTTCCTATTTCCTTGCAACTTCTAACTTCAGAAAAAGCGGTCTGTCCCTATTATCACAACAAGTGACATATACACCCACGATAATATGAGAAATGACATCCTCAACAAATGCAAAAAAAAAACGAAACACCACCATCCCACTCATCTGCAGACGTCGAAAAAAAAAAAATGCAGAACACTGAGGTCAAAGTAGACTCGTCACAGATCTTTGTGTCACTTACATTTGTGCATGGTGGGGTGTCCCAGCCCTGGGATACGAGGTGTCAAATGCAAGTGTGCATTAAATTTGGGTCAAATTGGTTGTGTGAAACGATTAAGCTAACATCACTTAAAAGGCGAATTGAGTCTACAACTCAAGTGTCATGTTTCATGTAGCCTGAAACTTTTCAACACTTTACAATCGTTAAAAAAAGTATACAAAAATGAATTCGAATATCGGCCCTCCAACAAATCACAGCAAGAGGTGGTTAATGTTTGACATGGGTATATCATTTTTAGCTCAAGCAGTTCCAGCGAAAAGAGAAGAGTTTACCAGATGATTTTAGTTTAAAACTTAAATATTATTACAAAGCAAGTTTGAAAAAACTCCTTCAACTCTACTTGCAGTAGAAAATGAAAAATGATTCCATTTCATATTCACAACTTTAAGTATACTTCAAGTTTGAAACTTTATTAACGGCTTTCCATTTTTTTTTTTTTTTTTTTTTTTTTGACATTTTAGACACCTGAAATTGATGTACTTTCGATGTTTATGTATGTATATTCGATTGCGTTAAAAGCGAAAGTTAAACGAAAGTTTTATCTGGATATCCATCTTCGAATGTTAACATTAACTTAATTAGTTACTGACGCCACGGATTAAAACAAAACATAATTAACAAATCCGAACTAATGTTATTAATACTGTTATTTTTAATTGTATACTTGATGGTTTCGTTACTGTACAACCAAAGTTAGTGTACGCATTTTACTTTCGCTTTTATTACTAAATTCAATTATGATGTATATCAACTTAACATTGTGGCATACCTTTGACATTCTATATCACTTCGATGTCGACCTTCTCAAAATTATTTTCACTGCTCACTGTTTAATCATTACCACTAGTTTAACTTTATATTTTGATTTTCCTTTTTTTCTGAGATTTTCGTTATATATTTTTTGTATGAATCTACTTTATTTACAGAATTTGGAAGCAACTATTTTATTAGAAAATTATAGACTCTCAGAGTATGTTATTTTCCATTGTTTTAGGAAAGCGTATCGATTTTTCGATGACTGGGTGAATTGTGCGTTTAGCTCGCATAGAATGGTTATGCAACACTGGGAAGCTTTTTGACAAGCGAACCTGAGCTTTTAGCATCAACTGGTTGCATAAGGTGTTTCTGAATTTATTGTGAGGATATGTGGAATTATATCAAGTCCCGGATACGGATAACCCATTCCCGTGAAATCTTCTTGAAGTCATGCTTTACAAAAATGTTTGCTTGATGTTGGTTACATTTATTTAAGGCCAATATGCGTGTGCGATATTTAAACAATTCTCGTTAGTAGTGCCTAATGTAGATTTAAGACGCATGTACCCAATTTAACTTAATTCACGAAGACACTACTCAAAATTGTTACGTTTTATACCTGGAACGATTCAATTCATGAAATTGAACTCACCATGATTTACTGCGCCACTTCTATTAGTTCAAATAATATAAAAACTTACACAAACTAATGGTTGTGAAAAGCTAAGGCTAGAGTTCCATACGGACCTGTGGCGACAGCTCTACGTTGAGACATTGCTTTTACCAATCATCCTTAGTTATAGCACGCCATTTTTTGTATCTTGTATTCTGGCTTATTTCTAAAAGACTGCCTGTACTTGAAAATAGCTCGGGCTCTCAAGCTCTTAATATTCGCTATTAATTAGAGAAATATTTAAAATTATTATTAAAATTTTATTACACTGTTAGGGAAGACAGTTAGTAAAGTGAGATCTAATTGGCTTCTATTTTTATCCTTTCTGCACCAGAAAGATATAAAAAGAAATGGGTTAGTCTGATAAACCATCGAGTTTGCCATCGCCACGCGAGCTTAAAATCCAGTCTCCGCGAGACTTAATTTCAGTCAAGACTTCAGTCATGACAACTATAAGTCTCGTGTGGACCGCGATTTTGTGGACATGACAGAAATCCAGACTTTTCAAACTTGGACTGAAATTTGACATTTGAAGTCTAGAGCAGCGTTTGACAGCAAAAAATTATTTTGTTTTGGTGATTCGCGGGTATACACGTGCTCGGATTCATGGTTGATTTTTTACTTTCGCAAAGTAATACTTTAAATTTAATAGATATGCGTATTTATAAATATATTTTCTAAAATATGAAATATAGCAATCACCTTGCTAAATGAATTTTTTCAGATTTGCTTCAATCGAGGGCGTTTGAGTTGGACAACAACTTGTGGAAGTTGTTTACGTTTTCATGAAATTTTTCAACTGCAAGCAAACGCATTGCATAGGGTAGATCTATTTCTGTTAATTGTTTATGTGCAAATGTTTGGAATGTTTGGAAATCGATCTGGATGTCGAAGGCTACGCACATTGCAATCGCACGAATACCAACAAAAAAAGAGGAATTGATAAAATTTGAGCGAACCTGAAGAAGCGAATGCCACCTTCACTTGTTTCTTCGTTGATGACATCTTGTGAAATGAAAAGTCATAACACGATTTGCCCAATCAAAGCAATACAAATATAGCGGACAAGAGACCTGACTTAAAAGTCTGACATAATTCAGACTCGTGGAGACTCGGTATAAAGTAGTACCTACAGCGAATTAATTTCTTCTGGGCATTTTGCAATTACAAAATGTATGTATATATTTCATTGTGTCGGAGAAAAGGTGTTATTGCCAATTAGTTCAAGTTAAGTCCAGTGGAATATTAGTAATAATCAGGTTTGCTTGATTTGGGTTGATGTTTTATGTTTTGACTTATTATATCAAAAGTGTTGGGCTTTTCTGTATTCCATATTTTTTATGCTTCAGTTCTTAATTTGCTCACTTAATATTTACAGAAACGGATGTTGTGTTCTTGTCCTGTAGATAATTTAAACGTTTGGAAAGTCTTTGACGCTGCCCCAAACATTACAAACAAAACTATATGTTTCTTGATTAAATAGAGTTCCCCGCACAAAATCAGCTGGTTATCAATTTTCCTCTGTTTAATATTTAGCTGGATAGATACATTTTTGATGGCTACTAGCTGAAATACTATAGATTCAATTGAACGAAGAATGGATGAACCGTCCTTAATTTCGAAATATTTTTTACCCTATAAACAGTTTCAGTCTAGTGTAGGTTCCGCATAAACTAAAGCAAATTCCCAACTCAACAACTTTTTACCCGCTTAGAGCTAAGGGCTTTGGTGCTGAACTCAGCCATTCGTATTTCATGCAGGCACGAATGCAAGAGAAACGTCAAAAAGGCGACTAAATTTCTTATTATCCAAAAAACTTAAATGCATTTATGTTCTTTGTTTTGTTGATTTCCGTATAATAAGGAATTTGCTAATTCGTTTCTCAAAATTAAAATAAAAACTTGAACAAGACTTAAATCTGTTTGAAATGTAACCAGTTCAATTACAAGAAAGTATTCACATCTATAAAAAAAAAACAAAACATTCCAACAAACATTAATCCTATTTCAATGAAATCGAAGTGAAGAGAAAGCAGAAAAATGTACAAAATTTGTCCATCAATATCTTGGATAGAATTGTGATAATCAAAACATCCCATAAATATGCGTCCCGACGAATTTTAATGGAAACAAAGATATTTGTCAGGAAAAAATTGAAAACAAATCATTTTTGCTAATCGCATTTATTTTCTCAAGTAATAATCTCAAACTACATTATAAGAAGTGTGAGAAAGTTGGTAGATACTCGTCTGCTGTCAGTGAAACTTGCCAGTTTATTATTTATATAGCTTTCGTGTACATTTTTATTATTTTTTTTATTTTAATGTTTACTGACAAAAATCACAGTAAATATCGTTGATCAATACAAAAACAAATAACAAGAACCTTTTAGCGTAAGCTAAAATGATAAATGATGAACAGAAATTGTTGGAACGTGCGGCTGAGGAAAGGGAAAAACTTTTTCAACGTTACGATTTAGGAACGGATCCCAGCAATGAAGTTGATCCATGGGAAAATCCAGGATTCGAGATTTACCATCGAACAGATAAGTAAGTTACCCAGAATTGTATTTAATTTTAAACTAAACAATAAATAGTGAATATAAGATAAGACTTCTTCACTTGAAGGGCGTCGCATTGTGTGGGAGTGTTCCTTTCGAATTATCGGATATGACCTTTTAGTTTAAGTTTAGTCACCCAAAATAATCACAACAAATGTATCGAAGCTATTTTGCGAGAGTAATGGGTGGTGGTTTTGTATGATATAGTTGCGAATTTAAAATGTCTACAGTGGGGTACTTTACACTGTGCGCGTACATACGTCTGGTGTATTGTGGTATGTATGACTGATGTGAAATGTGAGATTAGTATGCTTCCTTTGGGTTGGTCCTCATGCCGCTAGTAATGCCTTAATAGACCGCCTTAAGTTTTAAGTCTGTTAGTGTAAAGAAATGTCTCAAGGACGCAATTTCCAATTGGATGGTCATAGTCGAAGCGAAGTTTTCTCAAAACGCATTGAGAAGAGCTAAGGAAATGTATTGTTTTCTATGTTTTATCACTCCTGGACACATACAAACACTTTGTTTTTTATTGAGGAAACACATTTTTGGTAGTCCCAAAATCAGTTAATCTTTTGTTTGTAGAGCTTAGATATTTACTGACAACAAAAGCACCTTTAAAATTGATGAATTGGCACGTATGTTCTAAGGTGAAGTTTGGGTACTTTTCTTTTATAAATCCATCCACGTAGCGCGTGCGGTGTTGCTCACTATGACATCAAAACGATTTATAGAGAAAAATGCGATCAGGCATGAATAATTCGAGTTCTGAGCATGGCTACCAACCATCTGACACCTTACTCGGCGAGAGTCTAGAGAGTCGAATTGTTGTTGACTCTAAGGCGCCATTTTCACACATGTCCGCACCTTACTAATGATTTTCAAGTGAAGAAACTTGACATCACGTAAGCAGAGATACCACAGAGAGAACGTGATTAGGGAGCTCCATATTGCATTCTCCAGCTGCAGTGGTCCTAGTAAAGCTCCTTCCGAGAAGGAGGATACAACTATTAGTTCTATAAAGAAAGCCAAGCTGCTGGCTTCATGAAGGGCTGCAGGAGCTTCGAAACCGAAACGGAGACTTTGTCATTTAATCTAAAGAGTGTGCCGGCTTTCAGCAAGATTTACCTCTTTGTTTTTTTTTGTAGTATTGTGTACTGCAACGCCTATGCAACACACATGTTTTGTTTCGTTTAGCGTAAAGTATTTGCCTAGGCTATGAATTGGGCATGCTCGTAGTGCATTATTCCTTTTCTTTTCTGCTTACAGATATGGCTTCCTGCACGATTCCCGTCTGCCCGACACACACGACTCTCACGAAATCAAACGGACAAAAATCGAACTTGAACGTGATAAGAAATGGTTACGTATGCTCCGGCAATGGGATCCCCTCAACGAGAAACTTCGTAAACGTGTCTTCAAAGGTATACCTGATAAAGTAAGATGGCTAGCATGGAAAAAGCTTCTCAACGTCGAAGAATCGATGGCGAAGAATCGCGAAACATATGCACGAATGCTGGCGTGGGCCAGAAAATATTCAACCGAAGCCAGGCAAATCGATTCCGATGTCAATAGGCAATTTCGCGATAACTTAGCCTATCGAAAACGTTACAGTTTGAAACAGCGCAGTCTCTTCAATTTACTCAACGCCTATAGTATATACAATCCCGAGCTGGGCTACTGCCAAGGTATGTCTGGTGTGGCTGGCGTCCTCCTCCTCTACATGGACGAAGAGGAAGCATTTTGGGCATTGAACACCCTGATAGTCGATAAAAAATATGCTATGCATGGTTTGTTTATCGAGGGTTTTCCCAAACTTACACGATTCCTAGAGCACCACGATCGAATATTAGCCAAGTTAATGCGTAAACTGCATAAGCATTTCGTAAAACACAATGTAGACGCTATTCTGTATTCGATAAAGTGGTTCTTTGTTATTTTTGTCGAAAGGGTAAGTCAATCGAATAGTGTTGTTGCGTGCATTTGACCTTATGATATACTTGCGAACTTTGTCGCACCAGATTCCATTTAGTTTAAGCTTACGTGTCTGGGACGTATATCTACTGGAGGGGGAACGTGTTGTCACTGCCATGGCGTATACCATTTTGTATCTTCATCAGTCCGAGCTGCTGCGACTGAAGGATATGGATGCTATTATTGAGTATTTGCAAGTGAAGTTACATAAGAATTTTGGATACAACGATGACTATGTCATGGATGTGCTGGAACATGCGATGAAAAAACTGAAGAGCTATAGACTTGACATACCTCCATCACCGAAGCCCATTGAATTTCCACAAAATCTACTAGGTCAGTTGATTGAGCCTGAATACGAGAAGAAGATTGGACACCGACGGTCAGAGTATACAGAGAACGAAAGACAAGTCATTAATGATGTGATATCAAGGTAAGATCCATGTGTTTCTCGATTGTTTAGCCATTTGTTCTTACTGTAGTTTTTTAATACTTTGCAGACAAGAAGCAAATGCAGTTGAAGTACAATCAACAGTATCTTATGAAACTTCTGAATGCGCTACCGGTGAGTTGTTGCTTTCGTTTATATTTATATTCATGTAGTTGTAGTACAGTTTTGTTGTTTCTTTTCCTTTTTCATTCGAAATTTATTCGCAAAAACAAAACTAACCAATACAATTTTTATTTATTTATTTAGTTGCATGCCTTTGTTGCTAACATTTTTGTCACACATTTAGATTTATTTTACCACACCGAGTCGTGCTACTTAGCAACGCAAATACCATTCCAGAGTCCGTACTCCATTATATTAACTACTGAGCCCTCTGATTGATGCCTTTTTTTATTCTTGTGAGCAACTGACACTTTTCCATGTTAAATTGAATTCATGCCAATCGAAAGGGTCATCCAGTTGTGTTTATTCACAGAAAAGCTCAAATTTCGTAACATTATTGTGATAATATAAAGTTGTGGAGTATATTTTTAGGTTATGTTTCTTTTGGTGATCGCATCCGGCATTAATTTTAATTTTTATATTTCGGCATACCCAGCGACCGCTTTTTTGACGAAATTATAACGAAACAATTGCTTACCTGACCATTAAACTAAATCAGTTCTTGTTAAGAAGAACGAACATCTCGAGACGACAGCGTTTAGAGTTGGATGGAACACTGTGTGCCTAGATCGTCTTTTTACTTTTTAAACTCCATTTAAAGTTTACACGTAAAAAGTCGTTTTCCGTTGGGCAAAAAGAGGAGTCCGGGAGAGTTCGGAATCGACAAAAAATATTATTTTTTGGCATTTCACCAATACTTTTGTGGATTCAATCCGAAGCAGTTTTCGTGTTCTATTGAATTACAGAATGTGGTGGATCCCTGAGTGAAACAAATGGAAAACGCCATAAGATGACGTGGGCTTAGGATAACGTCAAATATAAATGAAAATCTGTCAAATGCTTCCATTGTACGCGGGATCTGTTAGCGCACAAAATATTTGCTAGAGTTCATCGCATGCATTCTCGTTTTTGTATACTCATCCACATTGCACCCACACATTCATATTTCACGTAAATAGTTGATTTCATTTGTGTATTCTTTCCTTGGCTTAAAAAGTTGTATGTAAAAGATGTTGTGTTAAATTAAGTTGTAAATAATTACACTAGGTACGTAAGAACTTACATAGTTGTGAGTAGGAGGCAAACAAAGAAAATAACTTTGTTTACCTATAGCATAAAGTCAATATGCCGCACATGTCGTAATTGTTAACACCTACTCACACTTGGAAGATTTCGGTAATTAAAATGAGGGTATTTGCACAGTTTGAGTCAAAAAGATGTTAGACAGTTCATTTACTTTTTGCAATTCAGAAGTCTCTTTGTCTAAAGATCGTTGCTATCGAGAGGGCTACGAGCGAAGCTAGAGATTTTTTTATTTTGATGGAACTGATTGTTGGTAAAGGTTTTGTTCGAAGAATAGCCAAAGGATATCAGATCGGCTAAAAATTCTGGCAACAAGGACAGATATACGTGTTAGATTTTAATACAGTAGAAGATTTGTTGCATACTTTTTTTATGAACTTAAGTTACACCCTATGGGCTCCGGACCCGTGACGAGTCTCTGGTTGAGATGCTGTAGCCCTCCGCCATCGGCGGCCAACGACACATTGCGGACCAAACGATGACAAGGTCTTTAAAACAAAGGCTCAGCCAAAAGCGCAAACAAAAACCTTTATTAGGACCCGCTTAGAACGGTCGATGTTATCGTTCTCTTCCGCATACCCCAGCAGCTGGACGGTTCTGTGGCAAATAGTGACTTCCGTGAAAAAAACCTGCCGCAGGCACCAGGCAATGGGCTGTTTTAAAAAAAAAAAAAAAAAATGAACGATGCCACCATTCCAATTGAGCAATTTCGACGTCAAATCTTGTGGCATATGCTCACATGTAATACGATGCAAAACTAAATTTGTTTCCTACTGAGTGGGGAAGCGAGGAGTAACAACGATTCTCCCTGACAATTTCTGTTGGGACATTTTTGTCGAATTTCTGTTTATGAATAATTGTTTGAGAGAATAACTCTTAACAACAACTCGTAAACACAGTCACTTTGGTAGGGATCATATCTAATTCGAACTACACCACTAATTCATCATCAGACTCCTTGAAGTGATTGTTTGAATAATTTTTGAATTCTAATTTTCAATTCTCCGTATATAAATCCACTTGGGAAGACACTTCTGTTTTCCCCCGCCAGGAAATGAACTTGCATTTCGATTTTTTTCTCCAATTGAACAATTGACTACCACTTGCGCCGAGTGTTGTTAAAAGTTATTCTCTCAAACAATTATATATAAACTCGTTTCCGTTCTTCGCCTTCCAAACGTATACAGCCGCTTCGTGTCATTATATTCTCTCCCTGGCTTGGAGCGTTCTTGATAAACTTGCATGCACATAATCAGTAGCCGACGGGAAACTGTTGACCACTCTGCCGTGAGGTTTTGGAGCAACTCTGGTGCGGGTCTTCCATGAAGATAATAATCTGTTTTGACTAGATTAGACAAATCAATTCCTATCTAATCATTTAAAATGTTATTAGCAAATTGTGTGTAAAACAGATGCTGATTTTTGCATTGGTTTTCTATTATACAGGGCTTCTGCACAAGGATCTTTAATTCTTCCATCTAAGCTCGTGATGTCTTGTGAATTAAAAAAGAAATGTCCTGTCCCTCTAGAAGAGCAGAGCAAAACCGATACCAAATCAGAGTATTACTACTGCAATCATTGCACAGAGCCGTTGAAATCAATGAAAGTAACGCGATATACTTTCAAAACGGAACTAAACTTCTCCTCTCTGGCTAAAAGCCAGAAAGCTGCATGCGGAAACATCTTTTGGAGTCACACACAGAGCAAGGAAACGCCATAACATAGCCAATCAAACATACACATTCGAATCTCATTTTATGATTGCAAATTAAAATTAGTCCCGGCTGACATTATTACTACAAAATTCGTTGATATACATTTAAATTGTGCAGTTATATAAACAAAAGTGTATTTAGTATCTACTACTGATATTATTTATTGATTTATTAAGTAACAAACTTTGCATTTTCTTACCTATAAGAAGCTCTCTTCGTTGCGTTTTGTTTTCCGTATAAATGTTGGGTGCTAAAAATGATATTATTAAGTTATTAATATTTTTATGAATTACCCGTGTTAAGCTCATCATCTTCAGCCAGTTTTAAGTATAAATAAATTATTTTTAAGAAATTGAATTTCCTATCTTTATGAAGATTTATTTGTAGAACATGCTTCAACAGATCTTAACACGTTCGCGGACAGTTGAAATCGCAAGCGGTGTTGCAAAATGCAACATGCCTAAGACCATCGTCCAGCGATGTGCTGGGACCTTCCACAAAAAGTTTTGTTTTCTACTGGGAAAGTAGGTTTCATTGCGCATATAATTCAATGAAAAACTTGACGGCAGTTCCCGCTTTGGGTTATAGAGTACAACAAAGTTGGACGGCATAATGCCGCTTTGTCCCAGCAAAAATGACAAAATTGGACGGCACATGCCGTCTTGTCCGCGAACGTGTTAAAAAAAAGGTCAAAGTAGCAAGAAATTGTATCAGGGTCCTCGAAAAAAGTTCCAAATTGTCGCAGAGGGGTCAAGCTTACTCACACATTCAAATCCAACTCGGAACGTTCCCTTCCGAAATTTCGCGAAAAACTGCACAAAATCAACTAGAAAAGATTTTTCTGAAACAGCAGACAGATTGTTTTTGATGTTTAAACATCTAAGCGCGCGTTATTGGAATCTGGTGGAGTAATTCCACACATTTAACTTGTGGGGACGGAAATGCGTCACAGTGTTTTAACATTGCATACATTTTATCATTGCATACATTTAATTTGTTTAAGCTGTATTTTTACTGCGCTGATTGGCCACATTCAAAAATCTTGTGATCTTTTAAAGTGACTAGATTTTTCTGGAGTCTGAACTGTCATGTTCCATTGGACAAAAAGATCAATCTTAAGGATCCGTACCCAAAAAGAAAAAACGGAAACTTATTAGTTTTGTTTTTGTCCATCTGTCCGAACTCACTAGACCAATTTCGTACCTAGGTCTATCTCAGAAACTGAAAGGCTGAAATTTGCACACAACATCCGGTAAAACCTCTAGTTAAAAGCCAAATACCAATGATATCGAGTAATTAGTAATTTGTTGAAAAAAATTATTTCATTCGTACAAAAAATTGCTTATTTCTTGATTTACAAAAAAATGCATATAAACTTTTTTGTAGATTATGCTCGTAGCTATATATTATATGTGCCGAAGAATGTTTTGTCGAAAAGTTAATATTTTAAAAGATATTTACAAAAAAACAGTCAATCACTATTTAAAGTACGCCTCTTTTAACCAATTTTCATTCGTTATTGGGGTGTTCTCTTAATCGAGTCCAATTGGAACTCTACTCATGTTCGTTCACATCACAACACAAACCGATACCTCAATCCATCCAGATTCCAGACTTCACAGTTCACCTTCACAGTCCACTCCCCCGTCCAGATTTTGTGCATTGTGGTCTCGGTCATCTCCATTCTCCAATTCTGCCTTCATTAAAACATGTTCTTTTGCCATTGGAATTCTTTATCATACACACATAAAGATATTAGACACAGTTTTGTGTACAAACGTGGCTCTCGGTCATTTCATTCATTAGAGTAGAACGTGTTCTCTGCTCTTACGCTTCCATTCATGTCGTCGTTCCAAACACGAAGTGGCGTATCTGCAAAAATTGACATTTAGAGATATTTGGCGTATATTATCTACCGATCGTTATTTATCATCACACGAAGTGGCGTGTCTTTATCTCAAACCGTTTTAATTTTATTAATAATTTTTGTTTTATCTACAAATTTTTCTCTTGGAATTTACTCAAAAATGGTAATGGTACAATCGCACTTGGCCGGTTTTTTTTCGATTCGGTTCACTTTTTGCAGATCACGATATTTTTTTTTAGATTTATGTCGTTTTCAGTTGGGATTTTCGGATTTTGCTCTCAGATTTCAGATTTTTCGAGCCCAATGGAACATAAAACGAGATTTTTCTATTTCTCTATGTCAATTGTTGTCAATTGTAATTTGTGTTTATAAAAATCGTTCCAACCGCCGCGTTAGACCACGTCAAACAGAATTTTACCTGTCATTTTTTGCAAAATGTTTCATTTTCATATTTTTGATTGCCACACTACGTACAAAATTTGGGTGCATGAAATTACTAAGAAAGAAATGAAGTCTGGTTGTTTGTTGCTTGAGGATGGTCTCATTCAATTCGTTTGAAATTGCCTCCCATATTTCTCCATTTATAACGATGTTTTTGTACATCCTATAGACTAGACATGGGTAATTTCTTACACATTCAATAAATTTTTGCATATGGTATAAAGCATAAACACAATAAATTTCGTGTTGCACTGCGCGAACTCGCCAAGCGCCCTTGAAAGTCAGATCTCAGATACGAACTGCGATCTTGACTCAATACGTCTGACCCACTTGACGAGCTGCATTGTGCAGTCCTATACTAATACTATGATACCTTTGAGCAAGAGGGATTTCTCTGTTCTATGAAGCTGTACGCTGTTCCTACTATACAGGGTAACAATGGAAATTTCAAAATCCTTTCTTACGTCAATGAACAAAATCTGTAGTTTTCCACAACAACGTTTCAGAGCGTTTCAACGCCGCGGTGAATTTGAAGCGACGTTAAAAAGGCGCTTTGTGTGACAGGGGTTATCTATTGCAGTACATTACAGCTGTCAAACGCGGCGGTAAAACGAGATCTGTTTGATGGAGCCTTATGTCTGACTATAAAAGTCCTGAATACACCAACAACCAGATCAAAGTTGGTAAGAACATGCCGGGAATCTGGCAACGAGATTGCGAATATAGTATATAGATTCGAGAGATATTCGAATCAGACCAACTTTTTTCGGGTCTCTTTTCGTCTCTCAAACCTAGGCCTAGCTTCTCACAACCATTCATTTTGTGTGAGTTTTTCAAGTTTGAAGCGAATGGAAGGGATCTACAATTTTATGCCGACTCCAAACGGCCAATTGAGAAGCTATTTCAAAACAATTATACTCTGGGATGTTTGTCAGACGTTTTGCGGAATTCGAACCTCGGACCCCTAGCTTAGTAGTCCAACACAATAACCACTAGGCACTGCGCCTACCTGGGTTCCAGGTCACAGCGACATTCCGGGCAACTGCAAAGCGGATGAACCAGCAGCCTTCACTCAACCAACAACAGTGAACCGTACGCTCCTATGCAATCTATCAAATTCCTCCTATTTAAAGAGGCAATAAAGGTCGCAATCAATAGGTGGAACAGCATAGATACCTGCGTCATATCAAAGCAAATCTGCCCAAAACTAGATGTTAAAAGGACTCAGAGACTTCTCTCTATAGGTATAAACACCCTACAAACTTCCTACAATGACTTTTGCAGGAGCTGTATGGATGAGGAGGAGGAAGAATTCGTTCTTCATCTTCTTTGTAACTGTCCAGCTCTTGCAAATTTGCGCAAAACCAACTTAGGAGATTACTTCTTCGATAGCCTCAGTGACTTGTCTCTTACGGACATACGCTGTATCAGCAAATACATTACAAAGACCAAATGGCTGCAATGATCTTCCACATATACTCAGCGCCAGCAGTTGGTCCTACCGAATACTGCTTGCTCCACCCGCGCCTCTTAGACGGGCTGTTTGTGGATTACAATCGAGGAGTAGACTGTTTCGGTCACCCTTCGTACATCCGAAACAAACCGTCACTCGGTCAAACTCACCCCTTGCCCAAGTTGCAACACCCCGCAATATGCGTAGTAGACTGATTGCTGCAATCGACTGCGCTTTTTGCTATATCCGCTCTATTTGATAATATGCCAGAGGACATAGGCGAGGGTCTAACCGATACGGTCACCACCGGCCCATCCGAAGGCATACCGGTCACTTCCTCCTTGACCAGCTTTTTGACCAGCCTTATTAAACCTTAAGTAAGGTACACAACGAAAGGGCGGATCTACTAATCACCGATGGCGCATACGGTTTACGCCATTATGACGAGACGTTAAAGGATTATAAGCTAAGGGCACACTGTTTCGGTTACCCGGCGTATATCCGAAGACAGATCGTCCAATAGTTATCCCCAGTCTCTGCAGTCTCCTCCCTTCAAGGAATTGTCTGAGGATTACAGGCGAGGGGAAGACTGTTTTTGGTCACCCTTCCCCTATCCGAGGATAAACTGCCCCGATTCTCTACACCAGACGTAGAAGATTTATAGATAAAGAAGACAAATAGTCACAAGCACAAAGATAGCAATAATGCGCCCACTAGGATGTCCGGCCTAGAACACTCTGGCCTTCTCAAATAAAAAAGGACAAACGAATTGTGACAGGCTCTCGAAAACCGAACAACGGTGATGCTGACCGCGAGAGTACAAAAATAAATCAAGTTCGGATATACCTAGTTGGACAAATCTTGTTGAGGTTTTGTGTATTTTTTTCCATCCTTCCAAATACGTTTCCGCAACGGATACGACGGATTTTATTGTTCCACACCCAACCCTTAAAACAACTGGGCGCTGGGCCTTACTAATAATCGTTGTTAACCTGCACCTTATATATTTTATAGGTCACAATATGCAATTTTGTATACCAAATTCTGCCGTTGTGAGTAAAATCTAGCTTAAAAGTATCGCGCATTGTCGATAAGTCCAATACTAAAATTTTACTATTTTTATGTGGTGGGATCTTTAACTTTAGTCTCAATAAGTCATATTTACCTTTTAGCCCTTGACTTATCTACGCATTTAAATAATTTTACGGTTTCGTGCTTATAATGTTTGCTAATCAAAATATGTACCTACATTAAAACATTTTTATTATTTTGGGCTTTCATTTATTCTTCTTTTTTATATACCTACACAAACCACACCGTTCCCCAAAACAAAAACCAAATAAAAAGGTGATGCATTTTCAATGAAAACATATCAAAGTAGCACAAGTTTGGCAACATCTCCCGCTGTCAGCAGTTACTCTCTGTATAGCAACGGTAATGGATTCACAATAGCCGTCAAAAGCTTCGAAAGTGATGGCGAAGTGAGTGAAGAGAATACTCGACTTTAAATGCAAAAGATATAAGAAAACACGCCAAATCGATTATTGTAAATACAATTTAAAATTGAAAATTAACTGAAATTTACTCAAATTTTCCTGTACCCGTGGAAAACACCATTAGCAAATTAGAAACAACATTCGAATGTTACAAATTTTTTTACACTTAAATATCTAATTCCATTATTTTAATCTCATTCGTTTAATAATACTATATCTTTAGGTTAATCTCTTTTGTAACTCATTTGCTTGTTACATATAACACAAAGAATTTATAATTGTTAAATTATTTTAATTTGCATGTAACGTAGAAGACGTGTCCAACGCAACAAAAATTTATATTTGCCAAATAAGTTAATTGTTATAGAAACTTTTTTTTTTTTTTTGAAGTAGCATTTTCTAGTTATTATTATTTTTTCTTTAAATTGATAAAAAAAACACAAATTAACTTATTATTGTAGTTACTTAAAACAAACAAATATTTGTATTGATTGAATATTTTTTGTAACACTGTTTTTGAAGAGAAAAAAAACACAACACGAAATATAAGTAGTTCTACATCTGATGCTTGTTTTTGTTGTTTGAAATGAATTGAAACACTTTTTTCTTATTGCATTTAAATTAAAAAAAAAATCTAGTACCTATGGTGAATATACATCTTTTTTGTTCTTATTTCAAATATAACAATCATGTTTATGTTATTCTTAAAAATAAATTTGATTATTATTATCGTTTTTTTTTTTTTAATTTGTTTCACCGATTGGATTTAAAAACAAAAAAACAAAAAAATTAACAACAAAACAAACAAACTTTTAGTTACTCTAAACGTGCCAGAGGACTCGCATTCAATTCGAAGTTCGCTTGCAGGTACATCAGTTGCTTCGCATGGCTCATCGGAAACATTTTCGATTGAAGACAATAAGTAAGTATCAGATTTTGCATTTATCTTTTTGTATTTAATATTATATGATCGATTTAAACATAAGTCGGTTCTGGTTTTCGGCAGGTGCATGCCATCCGCAAAAGTGTATTCCCAATTATGTCGTACACGTTCAGTAACAAACTTTCAGAAATTAATTTGATAAATTAGCGTTGGTTGTTGTGAATGTCGCATATGGGGAAAAACACGAGAGTCGGAAAGAAATTTAAACTATTGTCGTTTTCGATTTGGCAAAAAGATCAATTTTTTTGAGAAAAATCTTTTTTTTTTATCGAGATTGCTTTTTATGATCGATTTGAGGCACTTTTGAGAAATCTCGATTTTTCCCAGGTCTACACTAGATACACATACTTTCACTAACACACAGCTGGCGGTTACGACTGTTTGTTCGTTGGAAGGATTGCTTCTTTAGCTAAATTATTAATTTTAAAATCTGAAAAGCGAAATCAAAAACGACATAATTGTCATCTTTCCTTTACTTTTTCGCATAAGAAGTGAAATTTAAGATCACAGCAAGCATCCTCTGTTTCTTAAGTGAATCGCGAGCAATAACCTCTACCTCATCTTATGTGCAAGACGTGAAACTGTTGAGAATACCTACTTAAGCGATTTAAGAGATTAGAATGCATACTAAATAATTAGTCATTTATATAGACCACAAACAAAAACATCAGCTTCGTCGGAGCCGTATCATGGCCAAAATGATCATACTTGTTTGGCCATTTAATGTCGTTTTCCATTGGGACAGAAAAAGAACTTTTTTCAGATTCAGAGCAGTTTTTCTGCTCTCGAAATCAGCTGGCTGTCAGATTTCATGTTCCATTGGCCGCAAAAAGAGCGGCCAGAGCAATTTTGCGAATCTCGATATCTGAGCGAGATTTACACCAAAACATCTGTAATTTGTCAAACTTTAAAGTGTGTTTACTTATGTTTTTAGACGAGAAGTCTGTGAAAAATAGAGAAAAAATGACATTTGGCCGCTGCAATGGATATTAGCATAAACTGAATGGATTCTTATAAACACAAACTACAATTTAAGAACAGCTGACTTTTAAAACACGCACGACCACGATGCAAAGGAAGAAAAATCTCGTTTTTGCTCCATTGGGCACGAAAAATCTGAAATCTGAGAGCAAAATCTGAAAATCCGATTGGAAAACGACATAAGGCATTTTCTATTTATTAAAAAAGTTTAAATATGGCAACACTTTCAAGTCAAACTAAAAAATAGACAGAAAACAATAAACAAGGATTAAACGATTGTCAACAAAATGTAAGCAATATTCACCTCCGTATAAAAAATTGACAATTCAACGAATAATCCACAAAGCCTTGAAAGAACAAAAATACAAAATAAACTGCGCGAAGAACGATGACAATTGAGAAAATGGATGATACCTATACTAAATCCAGAACTGCCGTAGTTTGCATAGTTGTCGTTACTCGTTAGTTTGTTTTTGACGTGGCTATACTCTGTCCAAGAAAAATTGTCAGTACAGGGAAGATAGGATGTTTGTCTCTCAGTCTGGTTGCAATGACTTTCCCTTTTTAAAGCTCTCACAGGGTTGCCGCAGTGTGTATGATAATTCGCCATAGCTCAGAGAGCAATACTATTAGGGTTACCATCTTCCAATTTAAATTAAAAATATTGCTGAACGAAATAAATTCCGTTCATCTTTTTAGTTTTCCTTTTCTAATATTCGCTTCTTTTAAAGGGTATCCCCAGTAGGCCTAATCGCTTTAGTTTGTTTTCCAAAAAAAAAAATGTAACACAACAAAAAATACATGTACACAAACAGGCAATTAGAATACAAATAAATGGTAAAAGGACTGCACTTGTGCAGCTGTAAATACATTTTGGAATATAGACATAGATACCTAGATAACATATTTGTTAAAAAAATTATTACCCGTCAATGCAGAATTTCGCGGAAACAGTAGCAAAAAAAAGCATCATAAAAACAGTATAGGTCTACCTGCTTCATCGTTTTGATATTTCAGTGTGAAAAATATACTCTACAAAGTAAAATATGAATTTATACCTACCAAAATATGCCCTAACAAATAAGGCTGAAAATTTGTACTTAGTTTTCTATATTAAAATATTAAATCAAATGTTATCCCAAAAAATACCATGCTTTTGCATGAATTGAGTTGCCCTAATAATCACTATTTATTTATCGCAATATCATTACAACGCACATATGATCACTTGTTTCGTTAATGAAATGAATGCACTAAAACAGTTCACGAATAAACCTTATTTCTAAAAGACAACATTAAAAAATATGTTTTAACTGAATATTATTGGATCTTTCGGAAATACAAACAATCTAAAACCGAATGGCAGCACCCCACATAATATGCTCTCAAAAGCTCCATAAAGCTCCAAAAATCACCAAAACCGAAAGTTCTTTGACAAAATTCAAAGAAAAACCCTTAATGATTTATGCTAACATTGACATATGGTAACACTTCTCTGATGTGCTTCAGTCACTCACACTGCTTATTTTGGTTGATGATAATAGCAAGCGAACACAAGCGATCGTGCTCATTCTGCCCGCGGCTGCGTGGCAGACTGGTTGTGGAGGGATGTATGCGAATTTCAGGAAAATTACAACAACAAAATGCTTTGGAATGCCAGTGGTTTCGTTTTTATTTCAGTGGCAAATCCTGTGTTTGAGTGCCGTGAGAGTACTACAGGCACCACTGGTAGAAAAAAGAGCTTCCCATAAGGCCTGTACTGACAATTTTTCTTGGACAGAGTATAGTCCCCACAAGTGCGCACTTAGAAGTGTCAGCTAGTTTTCTAGCCTGTCGAAAAACACTGCACAACCCCGAAATTTCGGCTACTTTATCGAACGCAAAATATGTTGCGTTTAAAATATGCTATGAGTTTTTCACTGAATGATCTTATTTTGACAGCGAGAACTGCCAAAAATGGTCATTGTATGACTACTGGACACGCAGCCTATAATGTTATGGAAAACAAAGAAAGGGATTAGTTCTAACCCCAACTGTTTTTAGCAGTACATACTATATAAATGTTTCTTCTATTCAAATTCTTTATTAATAAATTTTGTAGCCAACTTAGTACTTAACAGTCATTTATTTTAAAATGTTTTTTTTTTTTTTATTACATAGTATTCATTTAAAAACAGCTAACGCTCTTAGAAGTACACCGCAAAGGGAACTGCTTCTAGCCTGACAGCCTTCACATGCAATTGGATGAATAAAGTCGCATTCGGCTACGACCGCTAATTCTCACCTCGTCATTAATGTTAATAATTAAATTAAACAACAAAATATGCTAAGAAAATAAGAAATATATATAAAATAATGAGAACAAATATTTTGATGTATCAAACCAGCCAATAAAAAAAGCCAGGATGATGTAAGTTAAATTATGAATATGAACTTTTTTTTTCCTGTAATCAAATAGAAAATAGTGAAAAAGTACGAACAAAAATAACAATTAACCGCTAAAACTGGGCTAAAAAGCAAAATGGCAAACTCTGGCTGATGAAATGCAGCTCTGGATAGTTTCAAGCGGATATTAATTACATAAAACCAAAAATTTAAATATTTGTGACCAAGATATTGCTTTAAAAGATTACTCAATTTTCTATTTAAAATATTAGATATCCTCAACGGGTCTGAGAGAAATCCGCTGGCCTTCGGAAATTCCAGATCCCAGATACAAGTTCTGAACTTATAACCAGAGACAATACTGAGCAGCTACAAACAAAAAGAAAAGGAACGCGTTGAACCACAATTTGAAAAATGTAATTTTTATCTAGGAGGGAATATTCATATATAAGTAGAACAAAGCACAAATTTATATTTAAGAGCAAAAGTTGAAATACTTTTATTGCAGAAATGTAAAAGTTAAATTTTTCTGCTTCTTACATCTATTTGAACGGTTTGGCAAGTATCCGTCTGCAATACAACGACCCCAAACAACATTCTTGGGCTAATATAAGGTCTGTTCCTTTACTTTTAAATCTTACGATTTTTTACTAATTCTTACGAATTTTTACTCAGTGCCGTTCCTTAACTCGAAAAATTCGTAAAAGAGAGCGTCCTCGAGAGAGCAATATATTACATCTCCACTGAAAATCTTACGAATTTTTACTCAACAAATTTCCTGGTGTAAGAAGTGGAAAAGCTGTCAGTCACCTTGCAATTAACAGCTGATTTGAAATTTGTTGCCCCATTTGGCATATACGTGGACTATTTTTGGATTTCTTGTATATTAAAATCGCATCAACCGTCGGCAAAATAAAATTGAATGTTCTCCTCAAGATTCTTTCGAAAGTGGCGACGAAATTTTTCTTCGCTAGAACATCGAATAATATTCTCCATGTAATTCTTCATGCAGTGTCGCTTTTTCCTCTTTTCGAATGCTTGTAGTTCAATCAGTACAAACTCTGCCACATAATCGTACTCGAATTCATCAAAATGAAGTTCGATTAATTCCAGATCACTTTCTCCGCTAGCTAGATGAATATTTGAATTATGTATCAGTCATTTTTCATAGATTACTACAAAAGCGTTCCCTAACTTTTTCGTAAGCGACTCTCCGTGAGAGAATTTATCCCCACCAGTGCTATTTTGACAGTCTTTTGCATTCTTACAACAAAAATTGAGGGGAAATGTTTTGTTCTCCCTTTTTGTCTCTCTTCTGCCCAACTTTATTCTTTATTTAACAAAGCTTTGGTGTGATTTAAAAAAAAAAAAAGTTGAGCATTATCTGAATTTCCAGCGAAATAAAATAATTTTCTACATTTGTTGTGCAAATTTAAAATTACATTCAAAAGGAGAGAACCATTTAGTCAAACGAAATGGTTTCCCTGTCATCGCTCACCTCGATTACTTTCTAGTTCTACCTATAAAATATAAGGTCTGTTCCTTTACTTTTGTAGTAAGAATGGAAAAGACTGTCAAAATGGCAGTGGTGGGGATAAATTCTCTCACAGAGAGAGACGTTTACGAAAAAGTTAAGGAACGCTTTTGTAGTAATTTATGAAAAATGACAGATACATAAATCAAAATTTCAAAAATTTTTACGAAAAGTCGTTAAAATGTCTGATAAACTCGAGGAATTTGTTAATTTACTAAGAAAATTAGTTCTATCATTTATTTTTAACTTTATTTTGATGAATCTGAGTATGTGGAAGAGTTTGTACTGTTTAAACAAGCATTCGAGAAGAGGAAAAAGCGACACTGCATTAAGAATTACATGGAAGAGATTGAACCTACCTTGTTTCAGTAAGGAAGAATTTCGACGCCAATATCGAAAAGAATCAAGAGAACATTCAATTTTATTTTGCCGCCTGTTGATACCATTTTAATAAGCAATAAGTCAAAAAATAATCAACGCATATGCCAAATGGGACAACAAATTTCAAATCAGCTGTTAATTGTAAGGTGACTGACAGCTTTTTCACTTCTTACACCAAGAAATTTGTTGAGTAAAAATTCGTAAGATTCTCAGTGGAGGGGTAATATCTTGCTCTCTCGATGACGCTCTCTTTTACGAATTTTTTGAGTTAAGGAACGGCATTGAGTAAAAATTCGTAAGAATTCGTAAGAATTAGTAAAAATTCGTAAGATTTAAAAGTAAAGGAACAGACCTAATAATATAGTTTAGTTGATAGTTCTGTCAAAACTGCTGGCGTATGTCAAGTCAAGCTTTCTTTCTTTTATGAATTTCCTGTCAATGACCATTGAAACGCTTTCTGCCAGAGTTGGACATTTTGCGCCAAGTTACAAATCAAGGTGGAATCGCCACTTCCTTGAACGAGCTACACTTTTGCGGAATTAAGTTGATTTTATATGTGAAACAAAAACAAGTTCCGTCACGTAATGCTCGTTCACGGACGATACGATTCGACCTCTCTAGGTCTTTAATATAGGGTAACCACGTTCCGGACTCATACACAAACAAAAACTTCCATAATTTTAACAATATTACATATGTATTATTGGTAGTTTTGCTCGAATTAAAAGTTGGTTGATTATTGTTAGCGCTGCGCTTATATAGATTTGCTTGGCAATTTTTATTAGAGGTACATAAGATTTCGGTGAATATCCTGCAATTCAGATGTCTGGAACGCTACCGCAATGTTGATATAATTTTAACAAAAAATAAAACTTTTTTTTTCACTATCAACAGATTAAACAAATAAATACAAATTCATTCGTCCATTAATAGAATATTGAATAAACTGTACGAAAATATTCGTGTATTAAAAATATAAAGCGGGGTTTTTTCAATCAGAGTTCATTGTTGTGCCTAACACAAATAATAATTATTGTTTCAAAGGATAAAAGAACAAGTACATAGGTATATGTATATGAAAATGATATTGTAAACTATCGAATAAATATAGAAACTAAAAATACAGAAATGGCTAAATAGAACATAATACATTTATGTATATTTACTTAGTTTATTTTTTTAATTTTAAATGTATTCCTTTACATGAAAAAATGTAAAATAAATAAACAACCAAAGCAATGCAATTAATGAAAATATGTTTTAGATTTAATTTTTATTATTGTTAAGCTTTTTAGCTAACTAACGGGCATCAAATAACACGCAAATATTTAACTTATGTCTAACCAATTTATAAATTGTAGCCAACGTACCTATATAGGTGGATATACCATGTTGAGGTAGGCGCAGTGGCTTAGTGGTTAGTGTATTGGACTACTACGCTAGGGGTCAAGGTTGAAATCCCGCAAAAACCCAAATTCCAACTTAGGGTTTTTTTTTTCACTGCGCCACCTCTCGCGAACGTCTGACAAAACATCCGAGAGTACGACTGTCTTGAAAGAGCTTTTCAATTAGCCGTTTGGAGTCGGCATAAAATTGTAGATCCCTTCAATTCGTTCCAAAAATGAAAACTCACACAAAACGAATGGTTGTGAGAAGCTAGGCCTAGGGTCCCTCCGGACCTGTTGCGCCAACTATTCATTTATTATACCATATTGATTTGACAGTACATGACTAGCGTCATTTCAAACTCCTTATAATTTGTTTCATCATTTGCGCTATGCGACAGAGACAAACCATACCTAGGTATCTACTAATTTCATTCTAAACTAGCTGACCCGGCGAACTTTGTTTCGCCCATATTCGTTAATGTAATGAAAATAATAATAATGAACATGCACAATGCACATGCACATGTCCTTTACGATACACGATGTATAAAGCGGAAGTTCATATATTTGACTTTGGGAGAAACATGGGAATTCAATATTGATTCCACAAAATTCCGGCGAAAGTCCTTGAGACTTATTAATTGTCATAGCGAAACGGGAAATTGATACGCTTAAAAACGAATAGCAAATCTTTCTGAATAAGCGGAATCCGCGGAATTAAAATGTTTTCCTTTGAATTTTCCACTCAAAATCGTCGCTTATTCCATGACATTTGATTTGAGATACTTCACAATCGAATCAAACGCGATCAGTTAAAAAATTTCGGTGGATTGAGGTTGCGCAACAAAATTATAATTGAGCCGACTTACAATAATTCAAAAATAAAGTTTTAAATAATTTTATTCAATCTTCTTTTTTTTAAGTCCATCCCATCCCCGTAAACTTTTATTTTCACGACAAAAAGTATCATATGTCCTTCATTGGGTCAATACGAATCCACGAAGCACGATTCATTCCCGAGTTATGAGTGCACATACAGACGTCAGTCTCTTTTACATATAGCCGTACCCACCATACCAAAATAATGTCCTATCTTCCAACCATACACAGCGACAAAATTTATTCAAATCGGTTGAGTGGCTTATGATATCGACAACAGAGTCACCTATCGGTTCAAAATATCTATCTATCTTTCAAACTGTAACCAACCAAACACAGCCACAAAATTTAATTGAAAACGGTTGAGTGGTTTAGGAAAAAAAAAAAAACAAAAAATTACTCAAATTCATGTTTTTTTTTTTTTCACGCACGCATAAGTTTTCCGATTCCAGCGTAGGAACCGTACAACTACAATTTTTCAAAATGTTGAGGAAACTGAAAAAACCCGACTGGAAATTCGAAAAAAGTAATTTGACAAAACAAAATGTATTTCTCATAAGACCAAAAAAATCAACATATTTTACAGTAAAAATATATTTTTTCTGCACCGTTTTTTGTAAACAAATTACACAAACATACGTTTACCAATTGCAACCAAACTTCACAAAAATCATATAAATATACCAATACAAAAGATGTGAAAAAATTAAGGCGTGAATCGGCGACAAACGAACACAATTTTAAGGCTAAATTTTAATATAACATAGATTTGGGCGGAACGAAGTTCGCCGGGTCAGCTAGTTTTCCAATGAAAATCGTTGCTCGAATAATATTTGATATTAAATTCTTCACAATCAAAATGAATGCAACTCACCAGCGATTTGGTTTTGAATGGCGAAATTCAAATGATCGACGTTCTTGTTTATCGCAACCAAAATCACTCTTACACTCAGTCAATCATGGTCAACAAATTCTGAGCGATATTTAGGAAAACATTCATGATTAGTTCTTCCGGTGTCATTGTAAAGTTGCAAAAATGTTGTGGAAACTCAATCAGGCTGGAGATTAAGTTTGCTGGAATCCCACCATTGCCCATCGCCATGACTGGTCATTTTGTGAAGAAACTCGCATGTTTGTTGTCAAATGCAGTTTCTTGACGTATCGCCATAAAGCAGACGCCTTCAAGCATTCAATTCATCTGCCCGAGTTGATCTCGAAATGACAGGCAGCGTTTGACGAAAATCGCATGATAGCAAGATCATTGCTCCATCGAAGGGTCGCTTGTCATTACGTAAACGATTCAGGGCCTCCAATGCGCGTCTGTAAGTCATTGTGCATTCGTCCCACATGA
The DNA here is from genome assembly GCA_946477585.1 of Cheilosia urbana. NCBI lineage: Eukaryota > Metazoa > Arthropoda > Insecta > Diptera > Syrphidae > Cheilosia > Cheilosia urbana. The sequence goes on from OX297854.1 coordinate 144,438,944, forward strand.
TAATCTTACATTGCTGCAATACTTTCGCCATCGCAGTGTTCTTTGAAATGTTGCATGTAGGTTCTGCATCCACTTGCAGATTCAATGGCAATTTCAATGCTGTTTGACCGCCTTCTAACAAAGTAGCCGCTATCCCAGAAGAGGCTAGGGCCAAAGCGATCTCAAATCTCGAACGAATTGTAGCTAAAATCAGTGAAATCAGGAATACATTTCCAGTTCCACCGGGCGCATCAAGGAAGAAAATTCCGCCATTTTCGTTATCGACTGGATGCATCAATTCATCGTACACTTTCTTTTGTTCTTGATTCAACATTGGCACATTTGCGATTCAATCGAAGTCCATTTTTCGCTCCAATTCTCGATTAAATGCGTCTTGCATTGAACGATTTGGCTGTGGCATCCCCAAAATGTAAAAAGTAACGTCGTTCTATAAGCCATTTTGGTCAAAAATGATCAAACAATCAAACGATCCGTCTTCGAGAGCACTTTCGTTTGAGTATAATATCGGGGCCCTTAAGGTTTCGTACCATACCAAATCTGAAGAAAAACGAAGTTCCATCCTACAAAATGTTAAAACTTTTTGCTGTAACAAAGTTCTATGCACAATATTAGTACATATAACTTTGTCATTCAATAACGTATCAAAAATGTATTAACATTAGGATATAGGGTGACAGAACCTTGTGTTTTTTGAAATTCTGACATAGGATTTTGTAATTTTAACTATGTAACTTAGGAATTAATAATATACGCCGCTCAATCAGGCTTCCTGATCACAGCAGTGTCTTCCAGGCCGAGGTTCTGGCAATTATGGAAGCGGCGTGTATGGTGTCAATGAGGGCAATACCACGTAATGATATTACCATATTCATTGATAGTCAGGCAGCCATTAAAGCTATTTCGGCTACTGAAATCAAATCAAAGCTAATTCGCAGCTGTCGCGAAGAGCTCAAAGCTCTTGGCTCGCAGCATAATATAAATCTCTGCTGGGTTCCTAGACACAGGGACAAAGCCGGCAATGAGATTGCAGACGAACTGGCAAGAAAGGGGTCTGCAATGGACCATGATCAGGCACTACAATCGATCAAACCACCACTCTGTAACCTCAGAGAACGGGTGGAAAACAAGATCCGAATGAAAGCCAACAACAGGTGGAAAACACTAACAACCTGTGAAATATCAAGGAAGCTTTGGCCTGAATATGACAAAAGACGGACCAACAAACTCTTGAAGTTTGACAGATCATCGCTGTCTAAGTTGGTAGGTGCTCTGACAGGTCACAACTTCCTAAGAAACCATACAATGAAATTAAACCTCATAGACGACGACATCTGCAGGGGCTGCGGTGATGAGGAGACGCATGAGGACACACCTCACTTCCTCTGTCACTGCCCGAGCCTCTGTCACTTGCGAAATAGGACACTTGGAAGATATTACTTCCAAGACATTCAAGAACTCTCAAACATCTCACTCTTTGATCTTCACAGGTTTTTGAGGACATCAAGATGGCTGGACAACATCGAATAAGGAGAAGGAAACGTGGCCGAAATACAACACGGCTAAACCCCACAAATAAAGGGTATCACAATGGGTCCACAAGGACCTGAGTGTGGCGAAGCGAGGGTCACCCGCTTCGTCAGCCCAAAAACCTAACCTAACCTAACTATGTAACTTCAAAAATAAAATAAAAAAGTACTATCTCCATCACAAATACAGGTTACAGGTTTCAGGCAAGGTAAATAAGGGATTTTATAATTGTCCTTTTTTAATGGCTCCCTGATATATTGCATAAACATTAACTACCAGTGATATTCATACAACAATCTAATCATAAAACGTATGTATGTGGTACATAGGATTTTTTTTAACTTCAATAAACCGTATTGGCTGATAGCACTTTGTATGAAATTTAAATTAAATTTTTAAAGAAAACTATTGTCCGTGGGAGCAAAATTTAACATTTATAATTACTATTTTGTACATTTTTATGATTCTGCATAATTATATTTTGAAAATATTAATTTAAAATGCCAAAACAGATCATGCAAAACTTCGAACGCTAATATCTCGAAACATCAGTCAACTCACATAGAACTGTTACTTTCAGGTGACGAATTATAGATTTGCAATGTTCCCTACTCATATTCAAATCAATTAAGTTTTTAAATTTATTATAATTTACTCAAGCCATAGTGATAGGATGTAGGATCATTTAGACCACACTTTGTTCTATGTCTAGGTGGCATAAAGAAAAAGTTTTGCCTAGGTCGAAGAACACGAGCGGGAGCATATTATACGTTAACAGCCTTATTTATAAAAAAAACTCACCGTAGACTCTGCTTATCTTTACGCACCTTTTAAAATTCCCTTACGCAGGAAAATGTGATTCATAAACATTTTTCGAACCTAGGCAACGTTGGTTTAGAGCTGCGTAAGTTAAACGAGAAAATTTCCGTTTAGAGGCTGCTTAGATCTTACGTAAATACGTTTTTGCATCAAATGTCATCTGGTTGTGGTCGACTTGTAATCAAAACCAAAAAGTGGAACTAATTTTTGTGAGTGCATTAATTCTGCAGTTTTGTAAATTTGCGCCAAACGATTTTCGTTTGCAAATGCGATTTCGTTTGCAAATGCAATTATAATTCCATTATCTTTGGTGTATGGCCCCTATAGCATTATGCTTGGCACCTCTTTGATGAAAATAAGTGCCAAAAATTCAAAGTTTATTTTTCTTTTATTTTTGAATTAATTGAATTTAGTTAACAATTTGAAATAATATATATTTAATTATGTAATACATGAATGAATGTTTAAAAATCAGGGAGTCAGTGCCGGCTGTGCAACCAATTCCCCCTGTTTGGCGAAAATGTCTAATTCGTCCTCATCGCTGTCATCAGTAGAGTCGCTCTGGGCCATCGTATTTGGCAGTTTGTAGTAAAGTGTGGAGCTTGAATCGAATTCAAGTGGAAACTTGTGTCGATTTAAAGTAAGGAATCTACGTGACTCCTTTTTTCCAATCGCTTGACGCAAATGCTCTTCGGTCAGCTTGAATGATCCGCCACTGACATTTTCAAGACTTTGGGTCTTGTCTGGTGCATACACGAGAACTTTACGTTCCGAGTCCTGGCTTTCAGAAACACTATTTAGCTTAATGCGCTTCTCTTTCGATGTTGTTGCTTGCTCATCTTCCATATCTTTCTCCATGCTCTTATGGTTGGTAAAGAGATTCTTACACTTCGCTATCTTTACTCTTACAGGCGTTTTAAAGCTCTTTGCTATCTTCTTGCTTTCGATTGGGCTTAGTAGACAATCTTTTGGTTTTACCAAGGGATCGGGTTGGGAGACAGCCGTAGAGTTAACTATGTTCTCGGGCAAAAAGCAAGTTTCATTTGATGCTTTTATTACTTGTGTTTGTTTGGCAAGATTGCCATTCGCCTTTACCACAGTTTTCTTCGAACTTAGCTCACAGTCCGATGACGTCAAATCTATGATCGGAAGTTTTTCGTCAACTTTTTTCGGTCTTTTGGGAACTCTGCGAAACTTGGGTTTTGGGTTAGAACTGTTGCGATCGGGTGTGGATGCACATGACGACGAGCTCGACACTGACCGCTTTCGTAAGCTATCAGAGCGTCTCTTTCTGAGCAGACTCTTTTGCCTTTTCACCGACTTAGGGTTATGCTTATTTTCATTTTTAACGGACGGACCTAAGCCGTCCTCATAAATAAATTTAGGGCGTTCACTCACCTCGCTCATAGCACGTTTCGATGTTCTGCTTAGAGTAGCTGGCAGCCGTCCCATACATTTTCTGTTGAATACTTCACCGATTTCGTGATTCACGTCGAATTTATCAAAATGATTGTACTTCCTCTCAAGTTCCTTTTGTTTTCCCTTAACATAACGAAACCTCTTGATAGTCATTGTGGTGCAGCTGGTTGCTCTTGGCTTGCGATTGGAAAGAATATATTTAGCAGTGTCTGTGGATTGTAGGGATTCGTCGGAATTGTAATGAATCTGGTGTTTTTCAAAATGCATAATTTGTTCTTCTTCGACAGAGGAATTGGCGGGCATGCATTTTTGAAGTTTAGATTTCATCAACCAGGGGCCCACTTTGTCTGTGATAGCGTTCACATCAAATGTATCCAACACCCTATCCATTCCAGATTCTTTCCACTTGCGCCTCCGTTCTTCGATATCGGGAAGTGTCTCGTTCAACAAGTCATCCATATCGTCCTCGGATGTGCTGCTGGCTTCGAAGTTATCTACCTTCACCAGCGCCAGGTTATTGTTGTCAGGACTATTTTCTTTTGGATCTGCTTCCGACTCGCTGTCATCATTATCGCTATTGGTTTGAACTTCGTTGTACTCAATGCTTTTGTAGTCTTCCATTGCAACCCAACGCTAAAAAGAGAGCTTTTTACATTTTGGGGACATTTTGTTTTGTGTAACTACGTACCGACATAAAGTTAGCCCAAACTTTGGACCTTTCATAAATAGTTTCATCAGATAGAAAAAATGAATGCTTCGTACTCATAGTAATATTCGATAAATAGAAAAGTTTATCTAAATACTTTACACTGAGAAATTGCTTTAATTATTACCGTATTACCGAGTTTGAAGAACTAACTGTAACCGCCGAGGCACCGACGCCAACCACAGACAATTGAAATGAGAAAGAAGTCGACTGAAAATAAACTTCCAATAATGTTGGATGTGCGGAATGTCATCGAAGAATAAGAACCAAAGATAATGGAATACAGAGATACATAACTTTCCAGTGGATAGGCGGCTGCCTACAAGCTTTTTTTTATTTTGTTCATCATTTCAACAATTTCCATTGACAGTTCATTGTTTTTTTTTTTTTTTCAATCAATGAAATTATGGTGAAATGGCGATTTTTTTTTATATGGAGTTTGACAAGCTAGTCATTAGTCATCTATTTAAATGGGTTTTAGGGGGTTAGAAACATAAATGTTCGAAAGATAACCATTGGATATCCATGATTAAGGGCTCTGAGATCAATTTTTAAGTTCGTTTGGTCAAAAAAAAAAAAAAAAAAAACAATCTTTTTTATACTTTCGAACTTTTGCGAAACTTGATTTTTTTTTAATTTTTGCTTCAGATAAAAGTGCGCTTGAGTTTGACAACTGGTGGAGTTTGTTAACGTTTTAGTGAAGTTTTTCTATTGCAAAGAAAGCCATGCCATCGGGTGAATCAATTTTTGTAAATTATTTATGTATAAATATTTTTAAATCAATCGGTGCGCAAATTTCGAATGAGGTCTGACCAGTGAATGGAAAACGATTATAAGTTGAAGGCTTGGCTACACAATTCCAATCGCACAAATCTGAACAAAGATAATAATCATTCATCTCTGGTAAACATAGTGGAAAGTTGAATATAATGGAAGAAAAGTGTCAAAACGATGGAAAGTTTTATACAGAGATGGATACCTTTCGTACGTCTATCCGCCCAAAACCCATTTGTGTACATTATTGTTTTTGTAATATCAACCCCCGTCTGTGATCAACTTGCTTTTGTGGGCGTTGCGGTGTTTATTTGTCTTGTGTTTCTTTTTGAATTTGTTTGGTTTTTGTGGAAGATTTGATTAAATTAAATACACATTAGAGAGTACTTAATTCTTGCATTAAAGTCCAATTCATGAACTCACATATTCTACAAAAGAAGTGAGCAAGTGTGCGTGACTTCATGAATTTTTCTGGAACACATCTTGTAGGCAGCCGCTTTTCTAGTGGAAAGTTATCAAATTCTGTATTTGATTATCTTTGGTTAGACGAACGAAAAATATCCATCTTTTTTAATCACTCATCTCTGCTTGTGAGCAGCTGTCCTCCCACTGGAAAGATATCTTTCTCTGTATTCCAATATTTATGGTTTTGGATTTGCTTGAATTCCGTTTACTTTAATGATTTTTATACTCCTTGAAGTTGAGTTTTGAAAGTTGAAGGTTCATTTCTAAATCAAAATGTTTAATAATTCAACAACAAAATGTTTGAAGCAGTGCCTTAATGTTATCACTAGCCATCAAAGTAAAAACACTCAGTTGCCAGTTTTCACAAAAGTTATAAATGACAACTTATCGATGCCATGTCGGTATGCGGCCAATCAACCTACGCCTGTGAATATTTTCGATCGACAAACAAAACTTTTGCAAAAAGAAAGAGCTGCTAGAAAGTAAGTTCTTAATTCTTGTATTATTTTATATCAAGTATTTCACTTAGTTCCCTAGTCCAGATGTAGCGCTATTTGATTACATAAAAGAAGAAGTCGGCTTTCGTTTGTCCGATCGAATATTCGACATAAAGCGTGAATTTAAAAATGCTGCCGATATCGGATGTAATCGTGGTCATGTCTCTAGTCATGTCCTGGCGGAAACAGTGCAACACCTGATTTTGTGTGATACGAGTCCAACAATGCTTCAACAGGCCGAAGGAACGCCAGGTTTAAAAACAACCAAATTGGAAATGGACGAGGAAAACTTGAATGTAAGTAGGTAAACTCTTAGAAGATAAGTTTAAGGAGTCTAGCAGCTCTATAGCAAATATCAAACAAAGGAAGTGATGTTCAATAAATTGGACAGAGAATGAAGTTCCCGTTCTTCTCAACTATATAATAAATAACAAACACTTGATATGGTATCAATCAAGCTGTACTTATGTTTTCGGTAAAGCGCTCCAAATAGCAGACGAATTTAAGTAAATAATCTCGTTTTAGGAATAAGTTGTGAATGTATGGTGCGATTTTTAGCAGAAACATACATTTTTTGCATTGCTTTTAGTTTGAAGAAAACTCCTTGGATCTGGTAATGTCGAGCCTTAGCTTACACTGGGTTAACGATCTTCCCGGATGCTTTCGCAAAGTGAATAAAAGTCTAAAACCAGATGGGGTGTTTATTGCATCCTTATTCGGCGGAGACACATTGTACGAATTGAGGTCATCATTGCAATTAGCAGAATTGGAACGCCAAAATGGCCTATCTCCTCATATTTCACCATTTACACAGGTCAGTAAAATAAACATCAATTACGCGAGCAGATTTTCACTATGCTTCTCTTGGATCTGCAGATACGGGACATTGGAGCCATACTTAACAGCACAGGCTTCACAATGTTGACAATAGACACCGATGAACTGGTCGTGGGATATCCGTCAATGTTTGAGTTGATGTGGGATCTTAAGGGAATGGCGGAGAACAACGCAGCTTTTAACAGGCCTATGCACATAAACCGAGACACCCTGTTCGCTGCTAGTGCTATTTATAAAGAGCTCTACGGAAAGGTTGGTTCAAAAAAAAAATATTTTCGTCGCACTTTCGATGAACTTTCACTTGTTCTTGTTCTCAGGATGACGGAATTTCCGCAACTTTTCAAATAATTTATCTTGTCGGGTGGAAGTCGGCTCCAAATCAGCCGAAGCCTTTGGCACGAGGAAGTGGTGAGGTGTCGCTAAAGGATTTAGATAAAATAATTGAAGGCTCTGCCAAGAGCAAGCCAAAAAACAATAAATAGTTTGTTGTAACACACGTTATTGGCATTAGATTTGGAATGAGCAACCAGGCTATTTATAGGAAAATAGGTCAGTTGTAAGTTACCGTCATGTGGATTTGACATACGCGCAAACTTGGACGCGCGTATGTCAAATGAACTCAGGACATGTTGGCGGTACATTTGGCAAGCGCAGCCTTAGACACTGCTAGACAAATGCCAAGTTTGGCATACCTCAAACCACCCATTGAAGTAACTGCGGACACGCAAAACAGTATTCCTCTTTCTAGCCAAAAATAGATTCCGCATTCCAGCTGGGCTTACTCTTCCACCAATACCCGCGACTGAAAGCACGTGGCAACAGGGATAAAAGTTTCACAATTTAACTTATACGTGCAGCTCCTGGAAACATGAAAAAAAAAGACAACAAATGGATTGCAAATATAAATAAAAGCAATTTCTGTTTTCCGAAGTTGAAGAAATGAAACAATTCAATTATACGGTAAAAAAAAACTTGCAATGCAAAAGGAGAAATCTGATTTAGTTCGTTTTATTCTTTTTATTATTGCTAGTACTCGGTTCTCAAGAGATCTTACTCAATTATGGGAAAATTTTAAATTCTAGGTCCATATAACAGTACGTAGGCACAATGCCAGTCGCCTCCACCCGACAACCTAAGAATGTCTTCGGTTGCAACCGCTGAAACCACATCGTCGTCGAATTTCATCCAAGTGTCGGGAGCAGCCTGACGGACCCAAGCTACGTAGTGCCCAGATGAACTGGAGCGACCCTTATGAGTAAGCACAGCCTGCAAAGTATAATAACCAGAATTGTTGCTACCTATATCATCAGGGAAAGAAGAATGCTCTGCCAGGACAGTTGTTGGTTTTTCATCGGTTTTCTCTGCCTGTCCGTCATTTGCTTTTGCCACACGTTCGTCTTCTAGCTTCTTGAGCTGTTCGCGCATTGGAGTTAGCTTTGCTTGCAACTGGGGTGTGCACAGCTCGAATGCATCGAAATCAATTGGAAATTTAATGTCCTTCAATACTTTAGCATTGATTCCTTCTCGTCCTTTGTATTGGAAACGAACCATCTGAATGGTGAGATAAGCTGGCAGACGACTTATTTTCGACGATCTCACATATACAGCGTCCCGTCCAAGTGCTTCGGAGTACTTTGTAAGTTGCTCTTGCATTTTTGATTTCAACCCCGAGTGCACATATTTGACTTCTGGCGATATGAAGCAACTCAACTGGAGGAAATTTTCTTTGCTTTGGCTCGAAGGCTCATCTGGACACTCGTTACATTTCATTTCGACATCAAATGAGCCTCCGAAGTATTGCTCTATGAATGAATTGTATTTTTTAGTTGCTGACGCATCAGCCGTTTTCGATGGCAACTTTTGTTGCAGCATTTTTAAGATTTCCGACCAACACTCGTTAGCATCTTGTTGTCTATATGTGCCGCCTTCGCTTTGCGAAAATTGTGGAAATGCAGTATGTAAGGTTTGCAACAATATAATTGGCGTAACAGTGTTGCCTTTCTCTAGTTGAACAAACAGTGATCTCATAGCTGCGGTTATCTTTTGAGAGGCCGACGAACTAGATGGGCTATCATCCTTGAATTCGACCAAAGTCTCTCGCAGTTCGGGCACAGACTTCAAACACTGAACAGTAGCGTTCATATAACACGTATTTCCCAAGTTTGTTAGACCAGCGGGCAGGTCGAGAGCCGTCGCTAATTCGGATTCGTTCATATCCTCAATGAATTTCGTCGGTTCTTGAGGTAATTGGGGCACTTCTTCTTTTGTACCCAATAGAAGAATGGCTGCTCCTTCCTTCAGTTGAATATTCCATTCGTTATCCTTAAGTTGACTTCCCTTGAACATAACTTTTTGACGTTCGGGTTGAACTCCGGTTAATGCATAGAGTTGAGCTTTGAAGAGAATCGGTTCTTCGTCGGTATTCACTTCAATGCCAGGGAAATTTTCCCTTCCCCATTTCACTTTAACTTTGAAGCAAGGCATTTTACGGATTTTTCCTTTGTTTTTCTCTTAAATATTAACAAAAACAGCGCTTAGTTAAGAATACTTTGTGATTTCAAAATAACCTCAATAAAATGTACAACAAAGGTAAATGAATATGTCAAATTCACAGTGCAGAATTTTTACTTTTTAGCTGAATGACGAATCATTTATCTGTACAAGGGCTGCCAATTTATTCAGCTGCATTAATACTCACTGAATACACTTATGCATAATAAGCAATGGGCGTGTTTGAACTTCTCAAATTACTTTTTCGAGAGCGCTACCTAAGACCCCAGGTATAATCATAAGTAAAGGACCATTCACATGAGAGCGAACTGCGAATAGGCGAATTGCGAACAAATCAATTTAATTGCATTTATGAATTGAAAATTTTTATTTGTTCTATCACAAAACCATTATATTTAATTAATCTAACATCTAGTCTAAAAAAGCATTACTCTCAATTGATTTAAACAGCTAAATTAACAATTAAAGCAATTTTCCCGCGAATTGAAAATTCTTGCCGCGAACTGTCACACTTTATTCACAATGAAAAATTCGTTCGAACTTAACCTTTAAAAATGAAACTGATACGCGGGTATCTGCGAACAAAAAAAGTTTTCATGTGAATGAAGTGTCAGAAACCACGAATATTCGCGTGTTCGCAGTTCGCAATTCGCTCTCATGTGAATAGTCCTTAAAACCAACTCATAAACAAATTCTTTTGCTTTTTTTGACCACTTAAACTTGATGGTTGAACTCAATCTTGGTCTTAAAATTTTTCTTATGAATTATGAAGTTAGATTATCAAAAAAAAAAAAAAAAGATCTTTAGGTCGTTTTCCATTGGGATTCTTAGATTTCAGATTTTTCGTGCCCAATGGAACATAAAACGATATTTTCCTTCCTTTGCATTTGTGGTGGTGCGTGTTTTCAAAGTCAGCTGTTCTCAAATTGTTATTTGTTTTTATAAAAATCCATACACTTTATGTTGATATCTATTGCAGAGACCAAATGTAAATTTTTCTCTATTTTCCACAGACTTATCGTCTAAAAACGTAAGTAAACACACTTTAAAGTTTGACAAAAGACAAATGTTTCAATGTTAGTGCAAATAGGTGTAAATCTCGCTCAGAAATCGAGATTTCGTAAAATTGCTCTGACTCTTAAAAAGCGTTTTTTTCTTGCGGCCAATGGAACATGAAATCTGACAGCCAGCTGATTTCGAGAGCAGAAAAACTGCTCTGAATCTGAAAAAGTGTTTTTTCTGTCCCAATGGAAAACGACATTAATGATTGTGTCGAGCAACTCGAAATACAAAAAGTGTGTATACACTTTTGCAGAAAACTTGATTTCAATGCCAGACCGATAGTACATAAATCGTCAATTAAAGAATTTGATTCGTGAAGATTAGCAACAGCTAACACTTGAAATTGGACTTCCACTAGCTAGTAAGCGGTTCAGCTCTGGAAAACACACAAATGACAAATTACACTTTAAAGTAAGTTTTTGTCAACTGCACCACCACTCGTGAACGAAGACGTTTCTTCCTAATAATAGTTCTCAATTCAGATTAAACTAAAGATTGCATTCGAAAATATTAAATTTTCAATACAAGTTGTTTCTCACTTCATCCTAAAAATAAAGTTCAGAAAGAAATATGAATTTTATTTCGGTGCATTTTTTTTTTTTTTTTTTTTTTTTTATTAATTTATTTGGCAGTAATCACCCATTTCAATCCAAAATAGCCGCTGTATTGCAACGACGTCAGGATGTAGAACATCATAGAAAAAAATGACATTAGTAATTAATAGAGTTCAGCGAGAGTAAACAAATTCGCGTATTTTCTGGGAAAATTTGGCGCGCGGAGACAACATGAAAATTGAGATGAATTCTGGAATGGACGAACCTTCATTAAATATCCTTAGTGATCCTTTGTCTATTAGGTGAGCACATTTTAGGATTATTAAAATGCTCCTTATATAAACACATAGGTATTTATAGCGATTTAATCGCGGACGGCACCAAATTTGAAATCAATCCCAATTTTGACGATGAAGAGTTTATATCGGATCTCTTTGAGGAAATTAATCCCGGATCAGACAATGAAGATGAAATAGACGTCAATAATGTGAAGCTTGTTTCTCCCTGGCAATATTCATTTGACGAACTACGTTTGCAAATGACAAAGATCAACGACTATATTTATAAAAAGATAACAAAGGAAGGGGATGCTGAGAAGGGAAATATTCCAGACAATGCTCGCGTATGTATTCGATACAATTCATATTGGGAAGGTGAGGGTGCACCATTTGATTCGTCATTCCTACGTGGATCCGCGCTTTCGTTTTATACCGGTCGTGGCGAAGTACTTGAAGGTTTGGAGTTTGCCGTCCGTTCTATGACAAAAGGAGAAGAAGCACAATTTGTCATTTCCTATCACTTGCTCTTTGGTGAAATGGGATGTCCACCCAGAATAAAGCCAAAAGCAGATGGCCTTTACATAATTGAATGTGTCAATTTCAATGAAGTAGGTGATCTCAATGCAACGGACGGTCTAAGTGAAGACGAACGCAACAAGTTCCCGGCAGTATTGGCCAAAGCAAAGGAAGTCCATCTCAAAGGAGTTGACTTCTTTGGCCAGGGTATGCATAAAAATGCCTGCAAAGCGTTTATGAAAGCCGTCAATGCACTTAACTACTGCCGTCTCAAAAATGAGGATGAACAGAAACAACAAACGGCATTTCTCTTAAAGTTGCACACAAATCTCGCCGTCTGCTATAACAAACTGAACCAGGCGTCAAAAACGATGCTCATGTGTACCGAAATTCGCCGGTTAACGAATAACAAACCAAATTGCAAGGCACTTTTCCAAGAAGGGAGAGCTTTACTTATGTTGGGTGAGTTCGATAGAGCTAGAAATTTGCTGATAAGAGCGCAGCACATGGAACCCAATAATGCGGATGTGAATAAGGAACTCAAAATTTTGGAAACTCGCTATACTAAATACAAAGACCACGAAAAGGAACTTTGGACGAGAGCCATGACCGTTATGAACAAAGACTCAAAGCAGAAGACCAAACCATCTAAAACTGATGTAAATTCAGCCTTCCGTACGGAAATAACTACTATTCTACAGTCGCTAAAGGACAATGAAAATATCAAAACGTTTGCTTTGCCTCCCGGTTTAACATCGGAGGAGATCGATGCGGTGGATGAAATGGCGAAGGAAATGAACATGAAATTGCAATTGTCCCCATTGGATAATAGTACCTATACGCTTCATAAATAAAATGTTTGATTTGTAATTGATTTAAATGATTTGATGTTTCAACTAAGTTGTATGTTTGGGTGGTTTTGTCTTGCTCATCCAATGTAGTCGACAAAAGTATCCGTTGGCATTGCACAAGCACGGCCCTTGTGTAGAGCGTCAGTTGGCTCATTTATAGAGTGCGAGGGTCGGTCGTATGGGAAATTGTATTTTGTACATTTTGTAAGTTCTTTTCCGCAATTGCTATCAATTTATCAACTGTTAAGTGTCTCTGTCAAATCTAGTTTTAGCTAAATTGCGTTGCAACTTGTATGGACTTTTCTAATGTTGAAATGAAGCTTGCAAACCCGATATGTGTGTGTTAAAGTCGAATCGAAAATGATGTTTATTGACATAATACACATCACATTTAATAAGTTTCAATCACAATCGACAATTGCGAGGACATCTCTTTAAGCACATCACGTCATAAGTAGAATCACAAACGTAGAAACTTTGATTGCTCGAACAGAGCTTTGACAGAGTTTTGTTTAGAACCATGATTCTTGAAAGAGGCAAAACTAGATATCCTTCTTATATTTATCTACTTAAAAGAAAAAAACCCAGCATTATAGGTATTGTCTACTAACAAAAAACTAGTGCACAATATGCTCGATCTCAGATTTTTAAATAGATTCTGTGTAGACATAAAGAACGTTATATATTATTTAAAAAGGTAGCTGGCACTAAGATCACATAATTCAGCAAAAATCATTTGTGACGATTTCGATTGAAGAAAAGAATTGCCTTTTCTATGAAAAGAGCAAGTCCAGAAGTGCTCTTTCTATGTTTCCATGAAGAAAAAGGGCAATTCCAGGACAATTCTTAACACGACAGAAGTGTCAAACCAACACACACTTGCAAAATGTCAGATTGAAATGTTCGTTGTATTGTTCGAAACAAAATTTGAGCTATGTGATCCGAAATTATCCAATTATGCATGCAAATGTAAACTTAAATTTATATAATGCTGATGTGGCCTGTAGAAAAAAAAAAAAGTAGCAACAGAAAACCAAATCTCACAGATCTCACATAATATGGGGTCCACCACTATTACAAAAGTGCTCTAACGAATTTCATTGAAAAGAGCAATTCTGGATTTCGGGATAATTTTCTCCGATCTTCAATGAAAAACGTCATTTATGTGAAACTATTATAAAGCCATTTGCTATCACATTTTTCCAAATGTATCTAAACACGTACCTAGTTCGGTTTATGAACGGGTTCATGCTCCATGAATCCGTCCAGTCCATTGCGGCAATGTATGCGACTGACAGGTTGATAGAATATGGAAGGTCATAAGCAGCTCACGTGCCGGATGTACCGGTAAAGAAGTTGCACTTTCTACTTTTCTGTCCGTTACGCCACGCACCCGTTGACAATTTTGGGAAAATGAAAGAAATTGTCACCGTATGCGACGGATTCTATTTCTATGGCACTGCTCGTTCCGTCGAATGCATCAATAATCGGCCCTAGCGAGGTATCCGTCTGAACGGAAAATTCTCCGATTTTATACGATTCGGAAGATTTTTGCTGCGAGGTATACTTCGGAACAACTGTTCGGAGATTTGTTCCGACATTTTGTAACGCATATCGGCGAATTACGTTGAAGTGCGATGAAGTGCATTTTTTTGTTAAATTTTTGACAGCTAGGTTCCCGATATCCTCCGACAGAAATTGGTTGCGGAATTTGTTTACGATTTGAAATGCGGTGCGGTGCGCCATCGCAATAGTTTATTTCTCTTCCGAAATCGGACACCTCGAATGGAATTTGAGCCTCCGAAAGAGTGCGCGTTGCGGAGAAGTTTCCGTTCCGACGGATACCTCGCTAGGGCCGATTGACGGATGCAACGGATTCTATAGGCTGGACACTGGGATTATTTAGGTAGTCTATTTGTGTCTCAGAAAATCTACTAAATAATTAAGCTCCTGCTAAATTGTTTGACAAATACGATCTCACTGTACATTGCGAAAAAAAAATATTCCCCGTAAAAAATATATACCTAGGTAGTGGTTATAATTGCACAAGAAAGGAGACTCTAAACTGCGCCAACTATAGAGGCTTCAGTCTCCTGAACACTGCGTATAAGATCATGTCTGCTGTACTGTGTGAACGCCTGAAACCATTCCTCAACGATCTGATAGGTCCCTATCAGTTCGGTTTTAGGACCGGTAAGTCCACGACCGATCAAATATTCACACTAAGGCAGATCCTGGAGAAAACCCAAGAAGTCCAGATCGGTACTCACCATCTTTTTATCGATTTTAAGGCCGCATATGACAGCATTTATAGAGACGAGCTATACAGAGCCATGTTTAGTTTTGGCATCCCTGCCAAACTTGTCAGATTGTGCAGAATGACGATGAAGAACGCTCGCTGCTCCGTAAAGGTCGGAAACAATCTCACCGAGACCTTTGATGTCAAAAAAGGATTTAGACAAGGCGACGCGCTGTCATGTGACTTCTTCAACATCATTCTTGAGAAATATGTTCGAAACTCATGTGGTTTTCCATTGGGACCACCAGAAATCTTTTTCAGATCTCAGATTTTACGGTGCTCATGGAACGCGCAACGAAATTGATCTGTTTTTGTAAATGGATTAGTGCGTTAATTGACAACAATATCAGCTGTTCAAATAGCATTCGCTTTTGGCAAAATCGCAAATTGATATCGACCTCAAAAATGTTTTCCTTGTTGTAGATACAAATGAAGTATTATTGGTGGTTTGTAGTCTTCAGATGACGAGGGAGATAATGAAGATATCCTCCGAAATCTTATGTGGTTTTCCATTGGGACAAAAAATCAATCTTTTTTTTGATCTAAATAACTTTTTGCGTTCCATTGGGATGCGTTCCGTGAGCACAGTAAAATCTGAGATCTGAAAAAGATTTCTGGTGGTCCCAATGGAAAACCACATTATTCATAGCTATTTGTGTATTTTGCTATTTTGGGTTTCACGAAACTTTGCGCATTTCTCTCGAAAGCAAACTTCTTAAACTGACGTAAGACAGCTGTGCAAATTATACTGGTGTGTGTAGATCTGAAAAAATATCGAGATCTGCAAAAAGTGATCCGAATCGAAAAAAAGATTGATTTTTCTGCCCAATAGAAAGCGAAAAGTGATTTAGATCAAAAAAAAAAAATTGATTTTTGGTCCCAATGGAAAACCACATCACAAGCCAACACCAGAGGCACAATTCCAAAAGTCTGTGCAACTGCTTGCATACGCTGACGACATTGACATTGTTGGCAGAACACAGCGAGCTGTCACTGATGCGTTTGCTAGTATTAGTACGGAAGCGGCAAAAATGGGTTTAGTGGTGAATGAGGGTAAAACAAAATATATGCAAGGACACACAACATCGACGAACCGGACAGAACGTCATGATAGACAGCTATAACTTTGAGGTAGTTAGGGACTTTGTCTACCTCGGCTCCGCTATAAACTCTGACAATGACATCACATCAGAAATCAGTTGAAGAATCACACTTGCCAAGCGCTGTTTCTTTGGCCTAAGACGGCAATTGATTAGTAAGGCCGTGTCAAGAAGCACTTAGGAGATTCTATATAAGACTCTCATCATCTCTGTCCTGCTCTATGGCGCAGAAGCATGAACCCTAGCAAAAACGGATGAGAATCTTCTTGGTCGCTTCGAACGCAAAATTCTTCGAGTGATTTTTGGTCCCGTTTGCGTTGACGGGATTTGGAGGAGAAGATTTAACAGCGAACTCTACGAGCTGCACAGCGACATCGACCTAGTCAGATAAACACGCATTAGTCGTCTAAGACGGTTAGGACATGTAGAGTGAACGGATACCAACGCTCCGGCCCGGAGAGTCTTCGATTCAAAACCCGGAGGGACAACGCAGTAGAGGAAGACCTCACCTTAGGTGGCGCGCGCAAGTAGAAGGGGACCTCAACCAACTTGGAGTGCGCAACTGGAGGCAGTTAGCCAAAGATCGTGCTAACTGGAGAGGCGTATTGGTTGAGGCCCTGGTCCACCCCGGAATGTAGCGCCACCTTAAGTAAGTAAGTAAGTAAGGTTGTAATGGCATGTTGAATGAACTAGCAAGAAATGGTTCTGCTATGGATCAAGATCGGGCGATTAAGTTCATCAAGCCACCACTATGTAATTTTGAGTGGAAAATAAGATCCGCATGAAAGCCAATAACAAGTGGAAAGAATTAACCACTTATGAAATATCACGGAAGCTATGGCCGGAATATAATCCTAGTCTGATTAGCAAGCTCATGCGGTTTGATAGAACTAGGTGGTCCCAACTTCCTAAGAAACCACACAATGAAATTGAAACTCAAGAATGACGATATATGCAGGGGTTGCGGAGACGAGGAGGTACAGGAGGACACACCTCACTTCCTCTGTCAATGTCACTTGAGAAACAGAACACTTGGAAAATACAACTTCCATGACATACACGAACTTTCAGATGTATCCTTATCAAATCTTTACAGGTTCATAAACACATCAGGATGGCTGGACAAGGTCGAGTAACTGAGAGGGAACACGCATCAACGCCAACAACATCGGCTAACCCCCCCACCAAGGGCATCACAATGGGTCCACATGGACCTGAGTGGGGTGCCGTGGGGCTCGCTTTACCGCATCAACCCATAAACCTAACCTAATTGCATGTTGAAGCTAAAAAAAGCAGGCCTAATATTGTACTGCTAGTGTCGTTTTCCATTGGGATTTTCAGATTTTGCTCTCAGATTTCAGATTTTTCGTGCTCAATGGAAGCTCAAACAAAGCTGTTCTTAAATTGTAATTTGTGTTTATAAGAATCCATTCAACTTATGCTAATATCTATTGCAGCGGCCAAATGTAATTTGTTCTCTATTTTTCATAGACTTCTCGTCTTAAAACGTTAGTAAACACACTTAAAAGATTGACAAATGACAAATATTTTGGTGTTAGTGCAAATAGGTGTAAATCTCGCTCAGATATTGCACTGACTACTAAAAAAACTGATTTTGTGCAGCAAATGGAACATGAAATCTGACAGCCAGCTGATTTCGAGAGCAGAAAAACTGCTCTGAATCTGAAAAAAGGGTTTTTTCTGTCCCAAACGACATTAGTTTGGATTTAATAACGTCTAATCTTAATCTCTTTAGAATTGAGTGGTCTTCATTCCACAATGGCGGTTAAGTTAAATCAGTAAATGTAATATCGTGTTCAATTTGGGCTTCTTCAAATTCACTCTCAGAATTCAGATTTTGTGTGTCTAACGAACATAAAAACGTTACTTTCTCTTTTTTGTGTTGATATCCGTGCGATTCGAATAGGTATGTGTAGCCTTCGATACTTTTCTACGCGCTTTCTTGAAACATTCGAAATTAACGTGCCCATTGATTTCTAAATATTCATACATAAATACATAAATAATTTACAAAAAAATAAAACTTCACGAAATCGTAAATAAACTCCACCAGTTGTCAAACTCTATCGCACTTGTATTGGGAAATCTGATGTAAATCTGAGAAAAAATCTGGATTCGATAAATCTGGATTCGCAAAAAAGCTCTGAAATCTAAAAATATTGTTTTTTTTTTTTTTTTTTGTACCGAAGGAACATAAAAAGTTCTCTGAGAACGCCCAATACGACATTCCTTTATGTTGAACGCAGTCATTACGTACTTATTCTGGAACATCCTTTGCGCTAACTACCTTTATACAATAAGGTATACTTGAATGAGTCTTCTTCAGATCGTTTTAGTTAATTTTTACAGTCAGTCGGTTTTTTTTTAAATTAACTTTTTTATTAACTTTTCTTTTTACTACCAATTGACGTTTCCGATTTAAAAAGATTTTTTTTTTAAGTTTCACCTAGATGTCAAAAATGGGCACATTTAGAAACGATAATGTAAGCCTGAGTGAGCATCACTGAGGCACCCACATCATTACTGGACACTTTGAAATAGGATTACATGCGAAATGAATGGAAAAACTGTTTACCACGTAACTTTTCAAATGCCCAATACCCAACAACAAACTTATGATTCTTAACAGTTCCTTCTTTGATAATTAACTGACGGAGAATGTGGATCTTCTGCTTCTGAGATGCATGCTTAAATCTGGGTGGTTCTAGTAGATAAACAAACTTTATCTCCTGTTGCTTTTGGGGGAATTGGAGGATCTGGATCTGACTCGGTTTCAATGTCGTTTTACGCTGCTCATGGAACATGCAACAAAATTGATCTGCTTTTGTAAATGGATTAGTGCGTTACTTGACAACAATATCAGCTGTTTAAATTGCATTCATTTTTGGCAAAGGAAGACAATGAAGATAATAATTCCTCCCAAATTTTATCCATGGCTATTTTTGTATTTCGTTATTTTCGTTTTGACGGAACTTTGCGCATTTTCTTTGAAAGCAAACTTCGCAAAATGACGTAAAACAGCTGTGCAAATTATATTGGTATGTGTAGATCTGAAAAAATGTTGAGATCTGCAAAAAGTGATCCGAATCGAAAAAAGATTGATTTTTCTGGCCGATGGAACATGAAAAGTGATTTAGATCAAAAAAAAGAAAAAAAAAGATTGGTTTTTGGTCCCAATGGGAAACGACATAAGTCAACCTGTACAACTGTCACATACCTACCTACCAATATACCTACCTAGCACTAAGGACACCATTGTTTCCAACTAGCTCCCTTACACCCTACCTATAACCTGAACTTCTGCATCCCCTACGTGCCCCCCAAGGTATGCACTTTTGAAATTACATAATAATAACGGTAATAATAGCAAACTTGCACGATCGATTTTACCCACACTGTACACGAGCTATATACGTACTCAAAGTCATATGCCTGTGTGTGTATATAACATTCAGGTAGATGTGCCAAAGAAATTTTTTTTTTTTTTTTTTGGTGTTGTGCGTTTAAGGTCAACATACTATATGCACACATATGTATGTCCAATGATGCATATCCGCATGTTGATCTCAGATCACAGTGTTACAATGTATGTTTTGTACCTATAAAGTAGTATCTAGCCGGTTGTCCCTAATTAAATTGAATTTTAATTACACCAAGCGATTAAGTTGATAAATTTTGTTAACAAAAGTCAACAAATACCTTCAATGCATAGGTGCCCGAGCTGAAACAGCATAAAATAGTGCAACACAACTTTTGAAGGCTAATATTAGAATTACATAGGAAAGACACATACCCGCTCGTGAGTTATCTATTTTAATGAGGCTCAGCAAATAAAAAAAAAAAAGACAAAAACTATTAAACACATCTATATACCTATACATCCATATGTAACACGGTAAAACAGATTAAACCCCTCGCCCTCCTGTACATATAGAAAAAGATTGTTTTTTTTTTTTTTTTTTCTTATTGAGCGTTACCCCCTGCATTTGAGTTGCATTATCATCTTTTAACTCAACTCAAAAACCTACCCCTATTGCACGGATAGAATCGTGCTAGAGAGCACCCAAAACATTACCCACACAAAGAATCTCTATATACCTATGCCTCTGCTGCCCCAGCCTCAATCCTCAAACACGAAACAAACAGCAACAAACTCTTAAAATTGTTTGCAAAAATACGTCAACGTCAGGTATGTGCTTTTATTGGTTGTCATATTCAATTTAATAAAACACCTATTAGCTGGTGAGTTTAAAGATTTCTTTTGAATTCCAAATTCAAACCAAAAAATACAACAACAAAAAAATACAACCTCTGTGAAGTGTGAACTCAGAAAGAACCCAAGCATGCATACATTTAGATAATTCATGTGTAGAACTCATCGTAGTATGCGCTCAGCAAATGTGTGTTGTTTTTTTTTTTTTTTGGCTGACTTTTGGTTGGGGAAATCATATACATTCAGTCCGACCTGCCCGCCACACAATTTCGTGCTCACTCAGTAGAATATTATTCGTGAAACTTTAATACATTGGGAAGAGTTTTTTTTTTACCTTATTTTATTTTGTCGCGTAAAATATCTATAAATATTTACGAAACGAAAAGAACATACATATAGCTACTTCCCTTAAACATATTGTTTGGGTAAGTCTACTGCACACTCATAATAATATTGTTTTGTGATTTAAGTGAATCTGTGAATTATCTGGATAATAAATAATAAAATATAAAAAGGACGCGCAATTGCTGAAACCTTTGTGTGACTTATTTTTGATTTTTGCACTGTGGGCAGTAAATAATTTCAATATTACAACACACAAGGCTTTGTCACAGTATAAGATAGAAATAATAGAGGTGAATTTAAATGACATCGGTAAGTAGTTGTTTGCGATTTGATTTTGGATGCATTATTATACCTACTTAAATTATTGGAAGTAATTTAATATTTTAAATAATACAAACATAAAAATAACGAAAAAGTTTATTTTCTCCCACGGACAACCGTCTGTGTTCTATTTTTGTAATGCAGTTTCTATAAAGAGAAATGTTCGTCTTCGTAGTTTAGAGCCGTTTAGCGACGATCCTTTTTGAACTCCCTGCTAAGTGGCTACTTTGTTAAGTTAGAGGACGTTGTACCCAGTTGTACCTATTGCGAACACCGTTAAATTGTGTCATAATCCTTGTGAGCAAACTGGTGATGAAAGATTCAATTGGTTTATTGATATCAAGGATGTGCCAAGGGGGGGCATTCGATTATGAAATACACTCCTCAGTGCTCAGTCTGTTTGAAACTAAGGGAGGTATATCGTATATGGTACAGGGTACACGTATGTGCATGTCATGTGTGACAGATTTGTTCATTTTGAACCTCACTTATAGCTACGTAACTATATTCTTTGTACCGAAAGTGATTTTGATTCTCCTGCGATAATTTTACATCACCTTCGATGGATGGCCTCGTGAGCAAGTCCAATTTTTGACAAATTTATTTTTTGCACTAAACGTGTTCTTTGTGTATAGTTTCTTTTTGTCCTGCGTCTATTTATAGTCTTTGAGGGGGCAGCTTTTTTTTTTTTTTTTTTGAATTGGATGCTGAAATACCTATACCCTTTAGTCTGGAGATTGATTTTGTTAAACGCCGGCGATAAGTTCGCCACTGTTTGTAACTATAAAGCATGTGATGTAAAACTCCACATCGTGCATACATAAATGAAAAGCTACGCACATACTCTCAAATTTAACAAAGCGGAGAGGAAAAATAGAAAATCCCTAGCGCTGGCTGCTGGCTCACTGGCTGTGTCGCGAGAAATTTAAAAATAAGGAAAAAACGCATATGGAAATTCTGTTTCTGTTCTGTTATATATCGCGATCATCGTATCGGCCCCATATATTTTGGCTTAAGGTAGAAAAAGTGAACAGAGAACTGAAATGATCATGCCAGGCTCTCTCTCGGTTTTTGTGTGATATTCTGCAGTTCGTTTCCGTTTGTCGCATTGAATTCGTGACGGTGTAGTGAGCAGAGGGTTCGTTTTTTGTCATCAGCTCATCATTTGAAATCGGATTTATCTGAACGAGAATTTTCGGATCGAGTAGTACCTACCTAGATATTCAAATATATAATCATAATGATTTATTTCGGAATGTGCCTGCTATGTGTTTTTGAGATCAGCTGTTATTCCTGCTGAGAGCTGTCAAAAATAAAACTACATACACCTACTATTTGTGTGGAAAGGACGGAAATAAGTTTGGAACATTAGGTAGATACTTATCTCGCGAGTAGTTGGTACCTTGTGCGGCGTGTACTTTTTCCAGTGACGGTTAACTAATTAGAAACACACCTTGATTGTTGATCTGCCTTTACAGATCAGGAAGTAGGTATATCTGAAAAAAATAGTTTTTGGAAACAAATCAAAGTGCATGTGAACTAAACAAAGAAGTCAATAAAAATTTGAGATCATACAGTACACGATTGGTTTTTCTTTTATCTTAATCGTAGCAGTTATAGTAATTCGTTATGGTGAGCATTAAATATAAATATTTGTATTTATTATTTCCAACCAATGAAATAAAAATGCATATTATGTATTTACGTATAATTTAAAATAACAATAATTTAGTTCTTAGCACAGGACGTCCTTTTTTTATTGGAGTGTGCATTAATTATTGGGCAGGTTCGGTATGGTGTTACAATAACCCTCCCTTATGAAATAAAATAAAAGCGATAGCTTTGTTTTGCGTAGGGTAGTAACAAATAAAAGTGGTGGGTATAGGTACATATTTACTAGCATGTTGGATCATTTCTCCTTTTGCCACCGAAATCGCATCTCCTTTAAGGGTGTATTTGCGCAAACTAAAATAAATATACCGAATACTCAGTGCCAGTGCAAAATCATACACACAGGCAGGAAGGACTTTATAAATATCAGCTGTAAAATCCATTTTCATGCAGGGTGAGGGTAGATGCGACACTTTGCAATTGAATTGCGTGCATGAATTGTATACATTATGCCTCTACAACCTACCTACTGAAAAACGTCACATAGAATTTTAAATGCACAAGCAAAAGTAAAACCCATTTATGTTTTCTGTAAGGTGGTATTTAAAACAATTTTTATAAACTATCTGAATTAAAAGAAAACACACTTTTTGTATATTCACAATGATGCCCTAATTCCAACGATAGAGCTAGTGTTAAAGCCTATGAGCTATGACGCTGTTTTGGGACATCTAAAATCAAGCGCCTGGAATCTTTGATGTTTTCTCCTGGTTTTCTCCACCACCACACTGAACATTTGCTTAATTTTTACAGTTAAAATTTCTTCATTTAGGGATTTTTTCGGTTTTTTCTACAACACGTTTTTAAGTAATTTAGGGATTTTTTCGGTTTTTTCTACAACACGTTTTTAAGTAAAGTAAAGTAAAGTATATAGATTCGAGAGATATTCGAATGAGACCCCCATTGTCGGGTCTCTTTTCGTCTCTCAAATCTAGGCCTAGCTTCTCACAACCGATCGTTTTGTGTGAGTTTTTCTAGTTTGAAACGAATGGAAGGGATCTACAATTTTATGCCGACTCCAAACGGCCAATTGAGAAGCTATTTCAAGACAGTTATACTATCGGATGTTTGTCAGACGTTCGCGAGAGTTGGCACAGTGAAAAAAAAACCCTAAGTTGGAATTTGGGTCTTTGCGGGACTCGAACCTCGGACCCCTCGCTTAGTAGTCCAACACACTAACCACTAAGCCACTGCGCCTACGTTTTTAAGTAACAATCAAATATAAACTTTAAAGAATATCCTTTCTAAAAATTGTTCATATAATTATGCTACAATCTGTTTTATTTTCCTAAAAGTTTTTTACCTGTTTACTTGGTTTTTAACTTTCTCGATTTCGTAGTAAGAGAAAGATATTGCTTTCGTACAAAATTTCCAACTCGAGATGTTAATCAACTCTAACAATACACAGATAGAGGACCTCAAAAGTATGTCGGTCTGCCCGTCTGTCCCAAGGCCTACAGTTTAAACGGCTGCCCGGATTTCGTTTAAACTTCGGATTAGGATTTTGAGGGCTTGCAGTTCGAGGCCGTTTTTTTTTTTTCGCAAGACAACCTCAGTACTAATGATACTGCCCATATAAATTTTTCATACCAGTCTTATTTGTTCGAAAACGGCTCTAACGATTTCAACCAAAATTGATATTTAAGCTTAAGTAGGTGAGGTTAATTCAGTTTTTCGCAAAAAAACGAATGTATCAAAAAATTCCGTGCGATTGTTACAAAAAAGGAATATCTAAGGTAATATGGTCATTTCTAACTTAATAACTAATTTTTCTCTTAATAATCGTACGATGAATTTTTGGAAAAAGTATTTTTTTAAATATGTAGTTTTCTTTAGTTTACCTGAAAGCGGCACTAACGATTTTAACCAAAATAGATATTTAGAGTAAAATTGATGTTTCCGCAATAAGTGTGACCTTAATTTTCAATTCGAATCACCAAAAACGCTATTTTTAAAAACTGTTCATACATCGAAAACCCCAATTTCGATTTCGATAAAACTTTAAAAACTAAGTAACGTTTACCGAACAATCTCTTATATTTACTCAGTTGTCAACTAAATAGTTAAGTAATAGTATTTTTCAAACTAAAAGAAAAGGCAATCGGGTCTATCATAGAATCCGTCGTATTCGGAATTTTGCTACGAACCCCGAAAAAACTATCACAGAATCCATCGTATGGTACATTATTTGCTTTCGAAATTCGTAAAACGTGGTATATTCAGTGATACCACCTTCTACGAATTTCAAAATTCCCCTACGACGGATTCTGTAACAGTTCTTTCGGGTGTCGTAGCAAAATTCCGATTACGACGGATTCTGTGATAGACACGAATATTTGGCTTGCCAAATTTTACAAAAACCGCTCTATCGATTTTGATCAAAATACATATGAACGATAAAATCAGTAAATTCTAAATAAGATAACGTACTTAGTTTTTCTCAAAAAATTCGAATAAATCAGTTTTATAAATAATTTTCTAAAAATACATTCTCCCAAAAAGCCGATCTGTGTTCATATATGTTTTTAAAACTTAGTACCGCACTTTAAAATTAAAATTGCAACAGTCATTAAAAGTCAACCCACTTTTTATTTTTTTCAACCATAATAATTATGCACTTAAAAATAATTCCAACCGCACACGTCCATCGGGATATTCAGTTTATAACTGCCGATTCAAATTCAAAAACGAATATCTGAATTCTTACATATACGAATACATATAAATGTATTTTATGTATTGTTACATTTAGGCTGGGATTCGAAAAGATAAAACACTATTCTGTTCAACTTTTCCAATAAAATCACTTTATTTACACTTTCTAATTATTCACTTATTAAGTACCAAAACAATATCACTACAATTCTCGAACGACTCAAACCAATCACTTAATTCCCTGTATTACTTTACACTTAATTATCTTCACAACCGGTTACTATTTCGAAGTTTACCAATCACTAATGTGGTTTTCCATTGGGACCACCAGAAATCTTTTTCAGATCTCAGATTTAACTGTGCTCATGGAACGCGCAACGAGATTGATCTGCGTTTGTAAATGGATTAGTGCGTTAATTGACAACAATATCAGCTGTTCAAATGGCATTCGTTTTTGGCTAAAACACAAATGGATATCGCCCTCAAAAATGTTTTCCTTCTTGTAGATACAAATGAAGTATTATTGGTGGTTTGTAGTCTTCAGATGACGAGGGAGATAATGAAGATAATAATTCCTCCGAAATCGTATCCATAGCTATTTATGTATTTTGTTATTTTGGTTTTCACGAAACTTTGCGCATTTGCCTCGAAATGAAACTTCTTAAACTGACGTTAAACAGCTGTACAAAGTATATTGGTATGCGTAAATCTGAAAAAATATCGAGATCTGCGAAAAGTGATCCGAATCGAAAAAAAGATTGATTTTTCGTCCCAATGGAACGCAAAAAGTGATTTAAATCAAAAAAAAGATTGATTTTTTGTCCCAATGGAAAACCACATTAAAAATCAACTCAATCAACTCAAACATCCCCTTTTATATCCGCTCTGCCACCTATCGCTAATATTCTAGTGTATTCCAAGTATTTTGGATAGTTCGAGAATTAGCTAAATCTGGTGAGTGACACTTGACAGCTGACAGATGGCATTGACATTTGACAGATTTGAGTTTCCAATTAGAACTGGAAGTGGAACTTGTTTGGTGACTAAGGGGTTGTTTCCATTCCACCATTTGCGACGCTCCACACCACAGTATATTTAAAGAAATCGATCTGTCACGAACACTACTTGCAATCATTAGCCGTTTTTTATTGTCAGCCATGATCTATATAAATCATCGATTTACATTCAATTACAACAGTAGCGAAATATTTCATAAACATTTAAGTAAATGTTTCATAACCATTTATTTCGCAAACAAAATGTTTATGAAATATTTCGCATTTTCCCAATCGTAAATAATTATTGTTTTACAAGTTTCCCTGTAGAAAGGTGAGAGTTGTTTTTTGATGTTTTCTTTTATCATAAAATACAAATGTCCAAAAAATCTTGGAATAATGAAAAATGGAAACTAGCAGGCTGAATAAATTTAAATTATTTTCAAAACTACCATGGGGAAACACATTTCTTTTTTTATCACAAAATAGTACAAAGAAATATAATTGCAACTGTTTTCGTCGAGTTTTTTGTAACTAACTTCAATTTGTTCTTCTGTGTTTTCGCGTTTAAAACGCTATCATTAAGGTACTTCGTCTAAGAATTCCAATTGCGGAACAGGGGTGCAAACTGCGGTAAGATTTTCATTACATTTTAAACTGATTGTAAACCTATTCCTTTTAGAAATAAAACGCACCTTATTCCAGAAGCGGTGTTGTTGTTTTCGAGCCTCTGGCCGTGCGTGAAGAAAAATATTTCATAAACGTTTAATAAACATTTCATCGGCGTCTACACCGGCAAAATAATTTCCGAAATGTTTGACAATAATGTTTATGAAATGTTTCTGAAGCAATCGAAAACATTTCAATCGACATTCGAAATACGGGTCAGAGTTTTGCGAGAATTTCAATTTTTCTGTGCGAGACAACGGAAGCGACTATGGTTTTCCCTTTAGGCACACTTTAGTTCTGTTCCCTTACGATAATGCATTCGAATACATTAGTCAAACTTTGTTCCCTTACGCAAAAGTTAGGTAGAAGTTAACGAAGTTTGACTATTGTATTCGAATGCATTATCGTAAGGGAACAGATCTTTTATAATCGGTTTGTTTCTTTACTTTTGCAGTAAGTAAACAAATAAGAAAAGTGTCACTAGGCCGGTGTTGCGGGTGAATCTCTCAAGGACAGCGGGTGCATACAATAAAAATGTCAGAGACCCCCTATCTTGCCATATATATTTCATAAACTGCGATCCCAAAGGACAAAATTAAAAATATAAATATCTGCCTTCTAATTCCATGT
Source organism: Cheilosia urbana (assembly GCA_946477585.1). Classification (NCBI taxonomy): domain Eukaryota; kingdom Metazoa; phylum Arthropoda; class Insecta; order Diptera; family Syrphidae; genus Cheilosia; species Cheilosia urbana. The sequence continues at coordinate 144,466,679 of OX297854.1, forward strand.
TAATCAAAATCGAATCATCTTCGCCACCTCAGTCTCAATAGTCACAAACGCGCCATTTTAAAAAAGAATCTAGTTATCTTAAATCGACTAGATTGGTCTAGAGTAGATGTAACCTGTACGCAAAAACAAGATTGGTCGGGAACGTCACTTTTCCTACGTCTGCCACATATGCGAACTGTCAAATTAGTACTCAGTAACGAATTTCTTCTCCATAAACATCAACTGAGATACATCAATTCAGATAGCTGTCAGACTTACTTCCCCACTTAATCGAGCAGTGATTACCTCTTCCGTGATTGTGCCCTGTGTTTTTCAGTGTGTGTACCCAAATCTTAACGAATGCGGTCGACTAATCCTTATTTTTCAACCACAAGTAGATATCTGATAGGACCAAATGCAATTCTTCGATTTAAACTTCCACATGACCAGAGTTTCCAGTACCATTTTCCCATATGAACACTGTCTAATATGCATAATTGTATCTTACAAGAAGCCAAGGCATAAAATCCATTGTGCCGATGCATACGTCAACAAATTCAACGGCAGGAACAATCCTATGAAGCCCGAATATTCGTTGCACAAAATATTTTTTGCTGTCAAAAACTGTCATTAAACTGTCATCGATGTTTAGATTTTTTACCATTGAAACTGATTTATTTCCATATCAATATTTACATACTTTATCCATCGCATATGTGTCACAGGTATGCGTTCTATCTGTCAGTTCAATAAACGTCTATTGCAAGTCTTCACTGACTTTAACTTGATGAACAAAGTAACGCACCTTTTATTACAGTTATTTATCAATTTCTTTCAGGACAAAAGATTGATTAGTATTACCTATACTAGTTTTTGGAGTATACGATGACGTTTTCAATCAATATAAAAATACATCTAGTACACCTCCACCTCCTTACATCACGCATGAGTTCTTTATTGAGTAGTATATAATATGTACACATAGTTTATGTAAAAATACTCAAAGCTCAAAGATTCGAATATATTGCAGCAGTTAACGGTCTCTCAGGTTGATGCAGTGGCACCATACCTACCACTTGTTTCAATAAATCAAACGATAAAAAACGAAAATAAACAAAATGTCGTCGACTTGAAATAGGTAAAAGCATTATATGATGAAATTTACTTCTATTCAATGCTCCCTTCTATTTGAAACACATGCTCTCTCTTATATAAATTGAGTCTATAATAATCCACCTCGACACACTATAGACTTTCTTTATTTTTATTTATTTTTTTCTTCTTGAATAAAAACTTGGCACATGTCACATAAAATTGAAAAGGAAACGAAAATCTAAGAAGGTTGCATTGGAATAAAGCCTTAACTCTAAAAAATAATTCGCATTTTATTGTTTTTACTAAAACAAACCATCGTTCATCGTATAATGTACTTTCGTTAAGTGGAAACGAAAATGTTGTCGACAGTAATCGTTTTACGAATGATATGAATGAATCCGATGCGAGGGCGACGAATTCTTAAAATCTTGAAAAACAACATCGAAACTTGATGTTATTTTTAAAACAGTTCGTATCTGTGTGGTAAATTATTTGTTTAATAGTATGGAGTATTTTGGGACGCTTCTATTTGTTATCTATTTATATTGGAGTGTCATACCAGAAACGTGTTTCGTTTTACGAAAAAAAATCGGATTTTTAATATGTCAGGCAGAATGCTTGCGTAGTGTTAAAAAATTGCTTTTGACATATTTCGACAATTGAGGTTAGTATTTTATTACGTAGGTACAAGTATTTACTCTTCGAAACTTAAATATTGGTAAACATTTTGCGGAGAGTTTAAATGACAGAGAGTGGGAAGATGATCGATATTTTGAATGAATACGGAATGGGAACAACATAATCGCTGCTTTGAAAAATACAAAAAATAAAGCCATCCAACAATTTTAACACGGTCGTTTTTAATCTAGCGAGAACTTCATCGGTTCTAGTTTATATAAATGCTGAAATATGGAAGCTTGTGTGCTGTGTGTGTGTACTTCCGAGGCGACAAAATAAAGCAGACGAAACATTTTTAAATAGGTATAGCTTGCGAAATACGTAGGGAAAAAACAACTGTGAAAAGCATAGAATTGTTAATGGCTAATCGGATTTAAAAACAAAAGAAACCGATTGTACATAGTTACTTTGTCTCTGATTTATTTGAGCTACAATAACCTTCTGTTCCATCTTCGAAGCTGAGGTAAAATAATGTGGTATTTAATTGGGCTTCTTCAGATTCCGTGTGTATAATCGAACACAAAAAAATCACTTGCTCTTTTTTATTGTAGATAAATATATATTGCCTTCGAAATGTTTCTAAGCGGTTCCAATTCACTGGGTAACTTAAATTAAATTACTCAAAATTTGCGCTCGATTGATTGCGAAACATTTGTACGTAAATAATTTACAAAAATAGATCAACCCAGCGGTTCTTTGCAGTCCACGAAAACGTAAACAAACTCCACTAGTTGTCAAACTCACGCGCACTTGTATATCTGAAGCAACTCAGAGGATAAATCCAGATTCACAAAAGTGTTCTGAAATTTTAAAAGTCTAAATTTAAAACAGATCTTATTTGATCGAAGTAAAACATAATCATATTAATGTGGTGTTCGATTGGGCTCTCTCAGATCACTTTTTCTGCTCTCAAACAATTTATATGTTCGTTGGTACAAAAAAAAAAGAAAAACTGTCTTTTTCAGATTTCAGAGCACTTTTGTGAATCTAGATTTTTTTTTCTCAGATTTCTCCGATTTACTAATACACGTGCGTTTGAGTTTGACAACTGGTGGAGTTTATTAATGTTTTCGTGAAGTTTTTCTACTGCAGAGAAATAACTTTAAGTTCTTAAATAAATAAAATAATTATGTGCTGACGTTTGTAATTTTCATCATAAAATGGAAGATCTCGTACCTAATGTCGTTTTAAAATTTTACGACATTTTTTTCAGATCTCATATCTCAGATTTTACGCGGCTAATGGAACATACAACGATTTTGATCTGCTTTTGTAAATGGATTAGTGTGTTATTTGACAGCAGTAATCAAAATCAGCTGTTCAAATTACATTGCTTCTTTGGAAAATCACAAATATGTATATATATACTTGAAAAAAAAGTCCCCTTGTAGATAGGTACAAATAAAGTTATTTTGGTGATTCGTAGTCCTCAGATGAACAGGAAGACGAAGAACATAAATAATTCCTTCAAAATTATATCCATGGCTTTTTATGTAATTCGTTATTTTTTGGTTTTCACGAAACTTTGCGCATATTTTTTCAAAGGTCACTTCCTAAAGTGAGGTAAAACGGCTGTGCAAAGTATACATATTTGTATGTGCAAATCTGAATTTCTTGCCCAATGGAACATGAAAAAATATTTAAAAAAAAAAAGAAGATTAATTTGTTGTCCCAAATGAAAAGGCATACGTTTTTGTGTCAGTTTATCATATGTGGGCCACTTTTTAAAAAGCATTTATGCATGTCGGAATGTGACCTCTTCCGTCATTCTTGCAAAGAAAATGCGCAGAGGGCTAATTTGAAAGTTTAATTCCACTTCACAATGAAAATAGGTATCTGAATGCTTGAATGACGTTTATTCATTGAATACTTTTATTCACTGGTCGCAGTGGCTTAGTGGTTAGTGTGTTGGACTATTAAGCGAGGGGTCGAGGTTCGAATCCCGCAAAAACCCAATTCCAACTTCGGATTTTTTTCACTGCGCCACCTTTCGCGAACGTCTGACAAACATCCGAGAGTAAAAATGTCTTGAAAGAGCATCTCAATTGGCCGTTTGGAATCGGCATAAAATTGTAGATCCCTTCCATTCGTTCCAAAAAAATGAAAAGCTCACACAAAACGAATGGTTGTGAGAAGCTAGGCCTAGGGTCCCTCCGGACCTGTTGCGCCAAATTTTTTTTTTTTAAATTTTATTCACTCACCAGACCCGTCTTCCTTTGGTTCATCTTCATTTTTCATTGACGAACACTCTGAACAGCGTTATTTGGGGCCCATATAGGTGCAAGCTTAACCTATCCTTGGTTTTTAAATAATAGATATGAAAATAATTCAAAACTCTTCTATAGGAACTATAGGGCAGGCCATCTGTGGGACGTTAAGTTTTAACGAACACGCCAACACAGTCGTCTGATTTTTAATGGCGCGTTCATTCAATTATGTAAGTTGTTTTGGGATCGCCCGAGAGGAGTTTTCTCAGTTCGAAAATTACTGTAATAGTAGTTCCAGAGACAATACTGAGATCTGAGACCCCCAAAACGCTTCCCTTGCTGCTGGCCATCTATTTTTTTTTTTTTCTAATTCGCCATTTTGTTTTTCTATCGGTATTATATAAATTAAAAATCCGTGTGACATGCAGAAACATACAAACAATATAAAATAAATGCTGCAAACCTTGGTGTTCGGGAATACCACATTTTAACCAACATTTATTTTATATTTTTAAAAGGCGAATAAATATAATTGGTTAATAATTTTTGAAGTTACGTGACATTTGTCAAAACGAATTCTACGTGACAATTCTCGCGTAACAAATCGTGGCCACTCCATAAAAATATACCTTCTATGCAAGTAAGAGAAACAAGGCCGAAGTTAGGGGTCTCAGTATTGTCTCTGAGTAGTTCCTTCTTTCCTAAAACGGGTTACAAAATGCATAAAGACATCCCTACTGGTGACATTGAAAATACATGGAAATGTTTGGCGTATCTTTACACTTGTGAAGCTGCGATGAATATGCAGCATTATTCTACATCTGAATTAGTCTAAAAGAGGTTGAACAATATTGTTTCGTTGCATAATAACGCATTTCAGAGTGAGAATATTTTTAATATTTTTAATCCACCCTGTAGTAAAATGAAATGAACTCGGTACCTATTGTTTTTTTTTATATACAGAGGATACTGTAGGTACAAATGTACATTTACATACACGCCACATACTTATTGATAATTATGGACAGCGAAAGGACATTAACAGTCATGGTTTCATCGATTCGACTCATTTGACAATTTAACTAATAACTTGCTTATGGGTCGCTCTATTAGAGACCATGTCACAATAAACAAAAAAAGAACAAAAAAGTATCCTTCAGGAATGGGTATTGGAAGCTACCCTTACGGATTTGTATATTATATTGAATCGGGCACGCTCGGACTTACTATCCACTCAATCTTCGAAACCTTTGTACTATATACCACCGAAAGGCACTCAGATTTCGGCTCAATTATTCATCCCTGCATGCTGCATGTGGTTAGTAATGAATTACTTTTTCAAAGTGGTTGAATGAGGGGGATGAACAATTTCGTTTCCCTTCCACGTATTGTTGAGGGCTTTATATACCTACAGTTTTTTTTTTAATTCAATTTTTCTTGAGAACCACGTTTAGTGCACGACACGGTGATGGTGAATGGCTCTAATGCAGGCAATCAAACTCGTTAGGTGTTGTGTTTCTGGACTCTATACAGTATGCGTATGCTGTATGCACCTTTAACCGGCTTTGGCGTTATATTTTCTGTGCGTTTCCCCTTACTGAGCTGTATGCGATTTTAGTGGCGCAATGTGCGCAGACAGTAGAATTGGAAGTGAATAGCAGCCGAAAAACAAAACAAATAGGGGTGGTTGTAATTCTCTCCCGTACCTATTACTTACTGTCTTTTGAAAGGGTGATCCGAAAAAGGGACAATTTAAACGGAAGAACTTAACAAATTTACAAAGGCTAAGGTAAACGATTGAGAAGAAGAGGAAGGCAACTAAGTATGTTTACAATTTTATCTTGTCAACAGCAATAGCTCAACTGTATTTTTTTTATTTATTGAAATACCTACTTGCATGTGAAAAGCATTATTGCTTACAAAATGAAATTATTAGTAGGTAGATCCGTACTGTAGTACCTACGCATTATTTCTTTAGGTTTTAATAGCTTCCAATCGTTTGTTTCAACAAAGTTACCAGCAGTGATTCGACAACGAAAGATTAGGTAGGTACCTTATATCATGACAGCGGAAATAGGTGTAAATGTTCTTTTCGCCTCTTTTGCATGCAGCTAAAAACATCAGAAGGTGTATGTGAGATTAGATAGAATATGTGCATGGTTGCCACTTACAAAAAAAAAAAAAAAAAAAAAAAAATGCGTCCAAAATGGAAAAAAAATTACCAGACAGCTAAAAGTTACCAAAAATCTGGAAAAATTATGAGACACGAACAAATTAAACATATCGTCTTGAGCCAGTATGAATATGACTTTTCGGTATCGTTAGATTTTTCTCTGATCTACGAACTTAATTTAAATACAAAATTGTCATTGCAATGGAAGAGTGTACCTATATTTAAGCCTAGTATGCACTATATGCAGTACACGTAAAGCCTCTCAAGTGAATTCCAATTTTTCATACAAATTTTGCCCCGCGAAATGTCAAAATTAACTTTCCACGCGAAAATATGAGTAGGTAGTACGCGGTTCGAGTGAAAAATAGCTACTTCAAAGACTGATTTGGCAGACACTTTGATTTTATTGTCGCATTTTGACATTTCGGCGTGAAAAATAATTTTTAGGAAAACGTGAAACTTATTTAAATTTCTGCTGTTTCCTTATATCTTCAGAGAAACTAAAAGAAAAGTGTGGGTAGGTAGAAGTGGCGGTTTAATTAAAAAAACAAGTAGCACTATATGCCGTTTTGTTACCACAAATCATTTGACCCGTTTGTTAAAGATGGTTGAGTAGGAGAGTTTAGATCCAGCCTGTGGAATTCAAAAAGGTTATCAGTTCCTTGAAAGTCCGAGACCTAGGGAGTCGAAGAAGGGTTTACCAAAAGATCGCTGTCTAGCTCTAGCTAGTGCCGGACAGGTGCATATGTGGTGAGAGAGGGTTTCTTTTTCGGCCTCGTCATTGCAGCTGCGGCAGTGTGTATTATGTGGGATGCCCAATCTTACGGCGTGATCTCCTATAGGCCAGTGGCCCGTGGTTATCGCTGTTATTCTGGCAATATCTTAAGAAAAGTGTACATATCAAATCATTTTAGCTGAAGTCTTTTAAATTCAATTAGCATTGTACATTGCAAGTATGAATTTTGCCAGACTTTATAGGCATATAAGCAACGGCTACTGTATAAAGTAAAACAAATAAGACGTAACTTACTAAATTACAAGTATAATACTTTTAATCATTTTTCTGAAAAATGAAGGCAGCATTTACATGTGATGATATCGAGTTCTTCTTTTTTAGTGCTCCTGGTTCAAAAAATTACCAAATTACCAAAATCACTAACTAAGAAAAAAGTTAGTTACCAAATTTGGTAAAATATTACCAAAGTGGCAACCGTGAACATGTGTATGGCCCTAACCAATAAACATTCAAGTTTTAGCACCCAAAAAGTTTAATCTGAGTTAAATACGATGTACGATATATTTTACAATATTAGCATAAATGTGAAACATACATACTGACATATTTTTTGCTCTTCTTTTTTTAGTGTGATAACATTAACCCGTACAAAATGTTAATGGCCGGTGCAACGGAAACGGACACAGCCAATTTAGCTTTAGTTCCAGGCAGAACCGCAACCACGGGTGCCATACAACAAAAAGACACAACATGGACAAAATTATTCGTCGGTGGCTTACCCTACCATACAACAGACAAAAGTCTCAGGGATCACTTTTCTGTATTTGGTGATATTGAAGAAGCAGTGGTCATAACTGATCGGCAAACGAACAAAAGTCGAGGATATGGATTTGTAAGTAAAATAATTTTTAGTATTTCCTGTTCATATTTGTGCAGCTGTTTTTTTTTTTTTTCTTATCAAAATTAAAAATTAATCGAATATTTCTTTTCTTAGGTTATAATGGGAGACAGAGCTAGCACTGAACGAGCATGCAAAGACCCAAATCCGATTATAGATGGGCGAAAAGCAAATGTTAACTTGGCGATTCTTGGCGCAAAAGCGCGTATGAACATTGCACCTGGTAGGTATTAGTTTATAGAGAAATTATGCTGTGCTGTGACTTTAAACGTTTTTCATGGGTTTGGTTTGATGGAAGTTTAAGTGGGGTTTGGCATCGCGTTTGTTATTTGTAAAAAATTGCGAATAGAAAACTAGTACTTTTTTTTTTAAATCGTGTCGAGTTTAAACGCAGAGTTGGTTAGGTGTATTGTCATATCTAACCATTTTCTATACTTTTAATTAATAAGGAGTACATTTGCAAAGTCACGTAGGTATCTGAAAATTTACGGAAGTCATTGCAGTTTAGCACTCGAAGAACAATACAATTACCTACGTAAGTTGAATACATTTTTTAGGAACTCATCCAAAGCAGCAAATGTCAATATGACAGCTGACTGACTTGATGTTTGTCTTATGTGGTATTCGTTTGGGCTTCTTCAGATTCGCTCTCAGATTTCAGATTTCGTGTGGCTAATCGAACATAAAAACGTCACTTGCTCTTTTTTGTGATAATATTCGTGCGATTCGAATATGTGTAGTCGTCAACACTTTTCAAAACGTTTTCCATTCACTGCTTAGGTTTTAAATTAAAACATTCGAAATTTGCGTCTCGGTTCATTTTTAAATATTTATACATTACCAATTTACTAAAATAAATTCACCCGATGCAATGCCTTTCTTTGCTGTAGAACAAATTCACAAAAATCTAAACTTCCTTCACCAGTTGTCAAACTCAAACGCACTAATGTTGGTAAATCTGAGAAAATAACAAAAGTGCTCTGAAATCTGAAAAATTGTTCTTTTTTTTGTACCAAACGAAAATAAAAACTGATCTGAGAGCAAAAAAAACTGATCTGAGAGCGCCCAAACGAATACCACATTAGTTTTGATTGGCCAAGATCTGTCAATTGAAGCGATTTTTTAAGTTATATCGTTTTCCATTGGGATAGGAAAAGCGAATCTCGATTTTTGAGCGAGATTCACACCTACTTACACTAGGTAGCCCCAAAAAATTTGTCATTTGCCAAGCTTTAAAGTGTGTTATTTTACGTTTTTAGACGACAAGTCTGTGGAAATATAGAGAAAAATGTACATTTGGCCGCTGCAATAGATATGAACATAAATTGAATGGATTTTTATAAACACAAATTACAATTTAAGAACAGCTGACTTTTAAAACACGCACCACCACAAATGCAAAGAAAGAAAAATCTGAAATCTGAAGCAAAATCTGAACATCCCAATGGAAAACGACATTAGTGTAGCCGACAAACTTAGTCAATAATTTCGTGACTGATCACTAAGTGGACATTTGCTATAGGTGGCTGACGTTATAAAACTGACGTTACCTACCAATCTAGTTTTTGCGTCCAGGTTTTTGAATGAGCCCAATGTCTGAGAAAAAAAAAGCACACAACTGTGACTTTTCACAAGGGAATTTTATTCCAAATTTGTTTGAATACATATTTTTTGTGGCTCTGCGAAATAAGGCCCCAATGAAATAAGGCCCCAAAAAATTATACAGGAAACAACAACAACGATTTTTAATAGAATTTGGGGTGTTATTTCCTTTTTTGGGCCTTATTTCCTAATGAAAATTGGGGTCTTATTTTATTATGAAATACATATGTAAGTCCTCAAAATTACTTTTTTATTATTAATTGTTACCCTTCTGATATGGAATGCGTATGGGGGGGGCATGCTGCCCCCCTGCAACCCCCCTGCGTTGGTTTACTGTTAGATTACGGGGTGGGTGCGAGGTTGAGTATATAAAGATTGTCTTTACTTTAAATTAGTTTATCCAATATCAACAATATTAAATAAAAAGTAGTTTTCATTATTTTCAATTTTATTATGAAATAACACCCCACATTTGGGGCCTTATTTCATTTTCTCTTTTGGGGCCTTATTTAATCGGGGCCTTATTTCCTACAGCCATTTTTGCTATCTTATCTTTAGCAATCACAATATTGTGCCCAAAAAATGGAGCACAGTCGTTCACAATTTAATTCATGTTCATTAAAAATATCGCCGAAATGAAAACATGAAAAAATAAAAATATATCAATCAGAATAATCGCTGAGTGATAAAACAGCAGTCAGTCAGACCTGAAGCACCGACCGTGAGATCGACTGTTGAGTCTAATAATTGTTTCGGGATCATGCATAATGCATAAACCTAATTATTGTGTGTTTTACATGAGTGATTTGATCGCATTTGACGATGTTTACGGATTTCGGTGATGATTTGGCGAATACCGCCAACCTTGTGTAGATGCTACGATCAAATTGATATTAATTGCACTGGCGCATATTGTTAATTCATGCGGTAATTTTGTCGGAAGTAGTGTAAAAGGAAATACAATGATCACATTGCCGTTTGTATAATATAGAGGGCTAAACGTGGTTTGGCTAGATTTTTGAGTTGATTTCGAATGACCCCATGAGTGGTGGCTGGCTGCGGTCATGCTCGCTGAGCAAATAACTGCAAAAGTCAACGTTGATGTAGGTATTTTTTTATTATTTTTAAATGGAATATACAACTTTGCCCCGCACTTGCTGGCATATGGTAGCCGATAGCCACTACAATATACGCACAACGCAATTCAATAGCACCTCACATATTCATGTGTGAAACTGTATTCTATAGGTACATAGTATTTTAAAGTAAAATTGTCAAAACTCCTCCAACCGTGAACTAACAACTAAGCCTTATAAATTGGAGTGAGTTAATTAACCAAGAAGCCATTGAACCATAAATATGTATCAACGTTTCGCTTATGTCTCGATGAAATAAGAAACGTGGTGAATTTGCATTTGTATTTCCTTTGTGTCATCTCAAAATTTTTTTATTTTTTTCTTAAAGGATTTCCCTATGCAGCTGCCGCCGCAAGCTTAAGAGCTGGATACTCGATAATACCAAATCAGTTTGGGTAAGTCCTTGACAAATGAAGTGTTTTTCATTTCTATCGCACATTAACCAACGTCTCACAAGCTATAAAAATAAATTTCTAAGTATATTATGTGCACCTTTGCATACATATATTAATAAACATACAAACAATTACGTCAATATAGCTTTGTCAGTATGTATTTTATTTTATTTTGGCTTAGATTCAAAAGTAGGTGCACACAGTCTGTCACAAAATGATTCAGACTGAATTAAATATAAAAATAAATTGTATCAACATAAATGCGCACAATATTTATGTCAACTTATTTTATTTACAGTAACTTGCATACAAGCTATATTTTTACGCAATATAGCAAAGATTAGGTGCGCCAGAATTGGTTCATATGAATTTGTATTGGCAAATGTCACGTTACTTCAAAAATTCACGAGGGATTTATGATATATCCCCTAGTGATGTTACCGAAAGTGACAGGGCAAAACTTCTATTTGGGCTATTTATGTGAAACGATTTAAATTCGCAATTCATCGGGAGGTATGCGTAAATGCTTTAACTGGGGAAAATATCGTTCTCGAAATCGAAAAATATAAAGAAATATACAGCAGCATCAACAGCAACTTTGACAATAGGAAATTATACTGAACACATTGAGTAAAATTTACTTTCAATTAAATGCAACACATCGTTACCAGATTATTTTTTTTTATAACTATGTACATGGAAAGCGATCGGTTTTCTAATTACCTATTTTAAAGTGGGATTTGCTTTTTTTTCTTCAGTTTATATAAACTGTAGATAATGGGGTAAATCAAAACCTAGGGGATGACATTTTGAAAGAAAATCACCTCTGAATAGTCTTTGGCATTGGCCTATACCCTTTTCACACCGCAGCGAAAACCGTGTTTTCGTTGAAAATTCGAAATTGCATTCACACCGAACAACAACCAGTTTTCGTTTGACGTTTCAATCACCTGTGAGACAGCAATTTCGGTCGCATTAGTTAACAAATAAAATGAATTCAGAGCATTTAAAAATAATATTAGCACATCAATTAGTGTGGAAAATAATTTTAAGTTGTGATTTGTGACATTTTTTCGGTCAGATGCTCTGCTGAATGTTGCAAAAGGTGTGTCTGTTTCAACAACCCAACGATCGGAAGTCGTTTTCGTGGAAAACGACTTCAAACGGCTCGTTTTGAAAACTGAAATATGTATGGGAAAAGGGTATTAGTAGTTAGCTCTTGAGACAACTAAGCGTGACGCAGAAAGCAACATTTGAAGTTATTCTTTCAAACCCCTCAATTTACTAATTTTTTGTTTGTTTTCTTACAGAGTTCCGCCACCTTACATTTACGGTTCACCATATTTAAGCGCGGCTGCTACGGCTTCTGCATCGGCAAATACAGCTAATGCTGCTTCAGGACTAGTACCAATTCAGGCATCACAGTTATCACACGCTGCTGCCATCGCCGCAGCTACCAATCAGTTCTATGAATATCACGTAAGTTACACATCTGCGGGTTGTATTTTTGTCCACGCATTCTAATTTGGTTATTTTTATTTTAGAATGCAGTCGTCGCTGCTGCAGCGTCTCCATACGCTGGCCAGTACCCAACAGGTTTCGAAGCCTACCCATACTCTGGCACTGTGGCAGGTAACTGCTTTACTGAATTAGGTATTTACAAAAATGCCTAGTATTTTAATTTATGTGAACAAATGTTTTTCGAAATTTGTCTGTGTTAAAGTCCATTAGAAGCTTGGATTTTATTAAATTAAGTCTACGATAGAGCTCAAGGCATATGTTTTTAAACTCTTTAGTACCAATTGTATGCATTTGCATATTTTAATAGCTCAGGCTTTATACAAAGCCCAACTAATCGGTGCCCAACTGCCAGGTGCGCACTAAAATTTGGTTGATATCCCTTTTCACTTATGCAATTTATGCGAGGTCACCCTCTTCTGCGTGAATTGCATTTTACTACTTTTTCAACAAAGCAAGTTTTTTTGTTCATTGAAAGCAAGTGTGCCTATAATTTACTTTCTGGGGTATTACTCGAAATAGGACCTTCTTAAATATTTCTGTAAATAAGATTCAACAATCCCACCCCTTATCGGTTAATTTTTTGTATAATTTACGCATTTATATGGCCTTCTCCTCTCAAAAAAAGTTGTCATAATTAATTTTAACTATAGAATTAAAAATACTTCACATTTTGTTAATTATTTTGTTTATAATCCAAAATCAATTATGGCTCTGAACATGTATTTGATCATTACATAGGTACTTTCAGTGGCAAATAAATTTATATTAATATCAGTTGTACATCTATAAATAACCAAAGTTAAACAAAAAGAAAAAAAAAACTTTAAAAATATATGTTTCTTGATTTATACGCAGCAAAAGGTTAAGAAGCTATATTTTGATATCGTTGATGTTGATATCATGAACTAATTTAAGAAAAATGAGCATCCAATTGCGTTCACTTGAACCATACTTTGCAAAAGAAATGAAATTCTCGACGAGATGTGATATACCGTCATCAAATAGCTGTTGATGCCGAATTGGTCGTGTAAGTCTAACAATCAATCCCAAAATGTGTGTGCGTGCATAAGAGATTTGCAAAGTAAAAGTTTTAAGGTGGTTTTCGGGCTTTGTTTGATTGTTGTGCTGTGTTTTTTTTTTCTTAATTTTTTTATACTGAATATTATCTGCACATACAAGTATGTATGTATGCAAAAATGCATAAACACTTTTGAAAAAATATAATAATACACTGGTAGCCAAAACAAAAAAAAAAGTGTTTACACGTAGAGTTTATCTAAATTACTTAAAATTATATTTATGCATTTGTGTTAAAAGTACAAATATTTAATTTAATACTAGGAACTACAGGATCGAAGATCACCAGAAGGTTGTATTCATTCTCGTTTTCGTAAAATTGGGGACATTACAAATTACATTACTATTAACAATAAGTGTGACATTTTATTTTGAACTTATAACTACTTATAAGATCTGTTTATTAAACTTAGCACACCATTTGAAATGTAGCTATGTACCTTTGTTTTGGCCGCCAAACTGTATTACTGTTTTGTTTTGGTTTTTGATTGTTTGAGGTGGAAATCAAATATACATAGTTATCGTATTAACTGCATTCTGTGATTTTTAAAATAGTTTTATTAATGTTAGGGGGCAGTTTTTAATGATATAATCAATTTAACTATGTTTTGTGATGTACTGAATTAGCCTTTATATACATATTGATATAATTCCTCTTTATCGAATAAAATGTGCTTAGATTTCTAAAAAAAAAAATTCAAAAATTACAAAACCTATCTCACTTCCTCCATTGTTAACACCCTGTTTGCTCAGAGACAGCTGTTACTTATGTGGTATTCGTTTGGGCTTTTTTCAGATTCGCTTTCAGATTTCAGATTTCGTGTGGCTAGTCGAACATAAAAACGTCACTTGCTCTTTTTTGTGTTATTGATATTCATATTAGTCGCAGTAGCTTAGTGTGTTGGACTACTAAGCGAGGGGTCTCAGGTTCGAATCCCGCAAAAACCCAAATTCCAACTTAGGGTTTTTTTCACTACGCCACCTCTCGCGAACGTCTGACAAACATCCGAGAGTATAAATGTCTTGAAAAAGCTTCTCAATTAGCCGTTTGGAGTCGGCATAAAACTGTAGATCCCTTTCATTCGTTCCAAAAATGAAAAACTCACACAAAACGAATGGTTGTGAGAAGCTTGGCCTAGGGTCCCTCCGGACCTGTTGCGCCAACTATTTATTTATTTTATTCATATTAAAGCGTATTTTAAAATATCCGAAATTTGCATACCGATTGATTTATAAATATTTATATACTTGAATATTTTACAAAAATAGATTCACCAGATGCAATGCCTTTTTGCAGTAAACTTCAAAAAAAATATAAATAGACTCCACCAGTTGTCAAACTTAAACGCATTTGTATTGGTAAATCTGAAGCAAATCTGAGAAAAAATATCCAGATTCGCAAAGTGCTCTGAAACCCGAAAAAATGCTTATTTCGTACCAAACGAACATAAAAGGTGCTGAGAGCAGCACCCAATCGAATACCACATTACATTCGTTTTTTTTCTCTCTATTTTTTTTATAAGATGGTTGCATTGCATCTAGTTCCAAGGTCTCACTCAGGTACTTTAAGCCGGAAACTGGTAAATGGAGCTTACAGTGTTTTTGTTTAAATATGCAAACATATTTAAAAGAATTTGAAGATTCAAATATAATTGTCTGAACGTTTGAGCCCGAGATTGTTATAGAGGGCATAGCTGATTGCATCTTTAACACGCTTACAATATACAGAATAGGCCTCTATCCAATAAATAAGTTTACATTTACTAAAATCGCAAATTTCTGTCTGTCGTACACTAGTGACAAAGTAGAATTATTTTTATAGAGTCCCAATCAAACATGGCGATATAAATTCTTCAGCTCGAAATTTGCGATAAACAACTTTCTCTTTAGCCGAGTTATGTGTTTATTTTTATTCTTCTATACTTTAGTCGTATTAAAATTACATCAGCAATGTCATTTTGTTGTCAATGGTATTTGTATTGTTTTATTTGCCATTTATACTATATAATACTAGGCTTTGTGATAGTGTTTTTGTTTTTAAGTGTATTGACGTACTATAATAATTTTTCTTTCTGATTGTTCTAATCTATTTTATTCTTTGATTTAAATATTTCTTTTAAATTTGTTGTCGATGTCGTCAAGGAAGGTTTGATAGTCTTCCTTTTCACACGGTCTTCAGCCATTTTTGTATTAAGACTTTTATTTGATTTTTTTAGTTTTCAATAATTATTGAGTAACGTTTTCATTGTGTTTTGTTAGTGTTAGTATACACGTACTTTTTACAAATTGAAACTTTATTTATTGTATTCTTTTCAAAACTTCTATATTTTTTCTAATGAGTATTGTTTTGTTTTTTGTTGCTGTTGTTTTTTTTTTTTTCAAAATGTTTGAATTAGTTATTGAAATTGTTTGAAGAGGATAAATAACAATAACACATTGAGGACTTTGTGGTTCTTGTAGGTCCCTACTTTTTTTAATTTGTTGCTGTATTAATATATTAATAGGCCTTTTGTATTATTCTCACATGACCTATAGATCATTGATTTTTACGGTTTACAACAATAATACGAGATCCAACTGTTGTTGTAAACCATGGAAGTGGAATGATCTATATAGAACATATGAGTATAAAAAAGACTCACATAATATCTTTCAAGTTAAGGTACCTATTTCGTTTGTAGGCAGAATATAAAAAAAAAAAACAAATGCAGCAGATATGGCATTTGACATTTTCATAAATTTGGAGTTGTGGATATTCTTAATTATTTGTTTTTAAAGGGATTTAAGATTCGAAACTCCATTCAGAGCTTCAACGTTGTCAACTAACATAACTACAGCCTTCACGATTTTGACGAAGGCCTTTCATTTCATTTCATTTATTCAGTCTACGATTTATAATCCACAGATTTTGAAGAACAATCTTTTTTTATCTAAATCACTTTTCGCGTTCCATTGGGCAGAAAAATCAATATTTTTTCCGATTCGGATCACTTTTTACAGATCTCGATATTTTTACAGATCTACACATACCAATATAATTTACACAGCTGTTTTACGTCATTTTGCGAAGTTGCTTTCAAAACAAATGCGCAAAGCTCCGTGAGAACGAAAATAACGAAATGCATAAATAACCATGGACATAAATGGGAAGAATTATTATCTTTATTGTCTTTCTTGTCATCTGAAGACGAATCACTAAAAATACCCCACTTGTTTCTACAACAGGGGAAACATTTTTCACATCACTAAGATCGATATCCATTTGTGATTTTTGCAAAAACGAATGCAATTCGAACAGTTGATATTGCTGCCAAATAACGCACTAATACATAAGCATAGCAATATTGTTGCATGTTCCATGAGCCGCGTAAAATCTGAGATCTGAAACAGATTTCTGGTGGTCCCAATGGAAAACGACATAAAATATGAATTTAATTGGTGATAGCGAAATTAATCTATTCTTCAAAATATATCTGGCAAAAATATATCCAACGCGTAATAGGACAGATTAAACAATTCATTGTGTTGCTACTTTTAGTTAAAACTTTAAAGTTTCTCAACAGAAATTAGTATCGAATCTAATGCAAAATTATTAAGACATCATTAAAAACCGTGTAAAAAACCGAACACATACCGAGGAAATCAATAATAAGAAGAGATTTATTATTTATTATTAATATTATTAAAAATGTATTTAAGTGCTAACGACTACACAAAAGGACAATAAAGTGAACAAAATATGTCTGTTCCTTAACTTAAAAGGGAGCGTTATCGAGAGAGCAAGACAGAGAGAGAGAATCTTA
This sequence comes from Cheilosia urbana, assembly GCA_946477585.1. NCBI lineage: Eukaryota > Metazoa > Arthropoda > Insecta > Diptera > Syrphidae > Cheilosia > Cheilosia urbana. The sequence continues at coordinate 144,483,979 of OX297854.1, forward strand.
CGAACTTTTACTCAACAAATTTCTTGGTGTAAGAAGTAGAAAAGCTGTCAGTCATCTTACAACTAACAGCTGGTTTGAAATTTGTTGTCCCATTTGGCATATGCGTTGATTTTTTTTTTGACTTCTTGCTTATTACAATGGAATCAACAGGCCGCAAAATAAAATTGAATGTTCTCTTAAAGATTCTCTTCGATATTGGCGACGAAATTCTTCCTCGCTGTAACAAGGAAGAAGGAACAATCTCGTCCATGTAATTCTTAATGCAGTGTCGCTTTTTCCTTTTCTCGAATGCTTGTAGTTCAATCAGTACAAACTCTTCCACATACCTACTCGTGCTTGGATTCATCAAAACGAAGTTCGATTAATTCCTTACTTTCATAGCTAGGTAGATGATATGACTAATTTTCTTTGTAAATTAGCAAGTTCCTCGAGTTCATCAGACATTTAAACGACTTTTCGTACCAATTTTTTTTTTTTTTTTTTTTATTATATTTAAAATATAGTTTCTGTAATTTTTTTAAGATTACCACAAAAGTGTTCTCTAACTTTTTCGAAAGTGTCTCTCTTTGTGAGAGAATTTATCCCCACCACTGCCATTTTGACAGTCTTTTCCATTCTTACTAGTAAAGTAAAGGAACAGACCTAATATCAATTTAATACCACATAACTTATTAATGATTGACAGTTCTAGTACTCGATGAATGACAGTATCGATTAAATGACAAACTTTGATGCAATACGAAAATACGAAATATTTAACAAATATAAAAGACTCGTAGACGAAGAAGAAATGGGTTTTCCTACAAATTTGATGAAGTCCACCTAAGGGGGGGAGCAATTTCTTTAATGCATTACACAGTGTGTATCATTAAACAACGTCGGAGGAGCACTAATGTGTTATATTTCTAGGCTTAGTACGCACACACATCGCAGATTTATTTTCTTTTCTAACCTCCATAACTAAATCCCAAACAGGGGCATCTGAGTGGGTCCACATGGACCTAATCCACCCATAAACCTAACCTAACCTAACTTTCTAGTGTCCAAACATTTGTGACTAGATCTGAAGTATCGTTTATCTTTTGATAACTTCAAAAGACCACAACCCCCACCTATTCTCCGTAAATTTTTAATTGATACCTATGACATAAAATCGCTGAAGTAAGAGAGCTTCCGGTCTTGCGGTTCAAAGCGTCCCAGTACATTTGGGTGTTCACATCCCTAGTCAAATGGATTAGGTATATGTATATGGCAGTGCTAGAGAAAAACAAACATTGTCCCCGCTAAATTGATTGAAAATACATAGACGCCAATTGATGTATTTGGAGTCATCTAGTGGCGAATGGAATACGTTAAAAGTCATGAGAAAGTGTATACTGGTACCTTTGATATACCACTTTGTTTTTGGGAGATATTTCATGAATAGAACCCACATAAGATGCATTAATACCTATAGGCAAATAGGTGCTTTTATGGGAAACAATTAAAGCTTTTCCTTTAATAGCAGCAGAGAATTTAATTGTCAGTGCAATTAGTAGGTTCAAAGTCTTGCGTTGAGCGCCAATTTTGAAGGGAAAAATAACTCCCGGACGAAACGTATCGAAGAATACTCATAAGCTCTTGATCAGTGTTTAATCTGAGCTCTACTTACGCGCGCTTCCCGAATCGATATCATTTTAGCGCACAAATATTAAAGAAAATATTTGCTGGTTCGATGGTTTTCTTAATCGATTGGTTACATATATATGTTTACTACTTACATACTTTACTTACACCAAATGTTATTGAATTTCATTTATTCGTATACCTAGTGGTTAATCTTGTCTACTCAATAATTAAATCATTTGTTTTTGTTTTTTTCAGGAAATGCTGCCACTGCTGGCTATGTAACACCGTACACATACGCGACTTTACCTCATACAGGAGCCGGTGCCGCGACGGGCGCTTTTGCAGCTCTCAGTCCATATCAGCAGGCTACTAACGCTTCTATACAAGACGCCCGACTACAATAATATAATACTATCGTACTTACGTAATAAGCACATTTGGAAAAAAAAGAAAAACTTAGATTGCCAGGGAACAAAATGTTTTATTTATTTCAAATATTATAATAAAGAAACAATAGTCTATTGTTAAGCTAGAAGCATATATCTATTTAGAACATGTACTTAAAAATATTTAAAAGTATATAACGTATATACTCATATATAATTATATATGTTAGATATCTAAAATGAGACGATTAAAAAAAATTAAAGATAAAATAATAACGATATTATTAAAAGAACGCACATGTAAAGCGAACATAAGCGAATTACATAAACTACTTAAATAAACACGAATTACAAATATGCAAATATGAGTACATATTACCAAAGACCTTAGAATAAGAGAATAAAAGCAATTTTGGGATAAATAAGGGGTTTGCAATGAAAAATCATCCCGATTTATATTTCTTAAAACCGTTCAAACCCAATCATTTATTTAATTGCGAATAGTTTACGGCACGCGTATAGGCCCACGCCCATGCATGTGTTGCAAGTTATTTGTCTTATTTTATTATTGTCATTCATATGTAAATATAAACAAAAAAGCAATAGATAAATTCATTAGATAATAATTCATTATATTTTTTCAGTTAAGTAACGTAATAAAATTAAATTATTAGATTGAAAATTATTGTTTGGAATAAACAACAAAAGGCGGCGTTTTTTATTATCGATTCATAGTAAACGTGATGATCCTCCATTAGGCACTCATTGGTCGTATCATTGAAATGAGGCATTTTTTAGTTTAGTTTTAACAAGACGCTTTAGTAAATTTTGCAGACATACTTAACTGTTTTCTGTTGGGTGGACAAAACCGGGGTGAATTGCCAAATGGTAGCTAAGGTGATTGCTGCGAAAATAATGGAAATATTACTCTCAATATTAGAATACTTTAAAACTTCCTTTCTTTCGATAAAATAATTAAAAATACACCACGTAAACATCATAAAAATCCAACTGCATCTGCATCGGCAGTCCTACCGCAACCCCAACTAGTGTCCACAGGAAACATCCTACGAAACATGATTAATCACCTCGATTACCGTTGTTGTTTCTTAAGAGCTATGTTTGTTTCTATATCAAACTCCCAAGTTGTGTTCAACTTCGAGTGAATAAAACGACCCTAAGTCGTATCGGTTTACAATCCTCACTATCATCCTAGGTGCCGTGAAATAAGGCCAAGTGAAATAAGGCCAAATCCAAAAATTTGGCCTTATTTCGCTTTGTTAAAGTGAAATAAGGCCAAATTTCTACGTTTGGCCTTATCTCACTTTGTCAAAGTGAAATAAGGCCAATTTGGCTTTATTTCACTTTCTATTAGTTTTAATTTAGCTTACCCGACATAAATCAATTACCATCCTAAGAATTTTGAAATGAATAAAGTGGAAGAACTAACAACTTTCGAAACAGTCGGTTGGCTTCCTTGTTTTTATTAAGTGATCCCACAAATGCTGATATTTTTCAAGCCTTTCTTCTAAGTGCTTGACAGTAGTGGAACCAACATGTAGTGCATTTAACCATGGGGTAAACATTTTTCAGACTGTTCCTCAAAGCCTTCTCAAAATCTGACACAAACGAATTTGGTTTCAATTGAAACAAATTTGCTTCAATATATTTAAATACATGAAGATACGCTTGCTCTGTTTTATTTGTCATGAGAATGTAATGAATGGGTAAACCTGAAATGAATTTTCGAAATTCTTGCTATTACTTGCCCAATAACTAACTACATATAAGTTGTTGTTTAAAAAAAAAAAAAAGTTTCAATTTATTTGTGTTTTAAACAATTTTTTTATCAGTTTCTTTTAGCGTACACATACTCAGGCATTTAGTTTTTCTTATTGAAAAAAAAAATAATAGCAAAAAATTCGCGATGGCTACATGAAATTTGGCCCCAATGAAAAATGGCCCCAAAACAAAAATGAAAAATTGCCCCAAAAATTTATATGAAAACCAACATCAAAAATGAATATATAAAATTTTTGTTTATTGGGGTGATATTTCATATTTTGGGGCCATTTTCATTTTAAATTTTGGGGTGATTTTTCATTATGAAAAAACTGTCATTTCCTTCCTAGGACTACAAAATCGAATTTTGTAGTCCTAGGAAGGAAATGACAGTTATAGTTGTCCTTGTTGTAGACAAAATGTTGACGATACTATTGAAGTGTATTCATAAATTATTTTCTAATAAAAACTAATATTCAAGCTATATAATGCAGTTTGGGGCTATTTTTCATTTTTGGATTTTTAATTTTTATATTTTGGGGCCTTTTTTCATTTTGTTTGGGGCGATATTTCCATTTTGAAATTGGGGCCATTTTTCATTATGAAAAAACGCCCCAATTTTGGGGCAATTTTTCATTTTTGTTTTGGGGCAATTTTTCATTGGGGCCAAATTTCATGTAGCCATATCGAATTTTTTGCTATTATTTTTTTTTCAATAAGAAAAACTAAATGCCTGAGTATGTGTACGCTAAAAGAAACTGAAAAAAAAAATTGTTTAAAACACAAATAAATAATGTTCACTTACATGGTCGTCATGGGCGAAGTGTACAATTAAAAGCTGCTTATAGCCGCAAGATGGAACAACACTGAAGGTGCCATCCAAAAGATAGTTTCGGGCAGTTGCGCCACGTAACTTATGGTTTGCAGTTGCAATGGTCGGAGACAAAAAAATCGAATAAGAAAAAGTTTCCTCAACGACTGTGCCCCGGTAAAACGGTTCGCTATTTTTATATCGTGACATCCCAAAACTACACATTACGCTTTCACTTTTAAATAGGTTCGACACCTCCTTTGGCGTAGCTGGAGCTTTTGGAAACGATTTATTCCTAATATTTATAAGCTGCCTGCGTACTTTTCCTTATTTCACTTTAGATTAGTGAATTCGTTTGGCCTTATTTTGCTATATTTTCGATGTAGAAAGGGCGGAATTGGATGCAATCCTAAGGATTTTGCGGTTTTCCTTTGGTGTCCAGGCCATCGCAGTCCTACCTTTGTAGTTCTTGCCATACAAAGCACCTTGTTTTACATAATGATCGACAACATTTGAACTTCGACCAATCTTTTTGGCAATTTGGCGATTCGAAAGCCCTTCAGAGGTCAAGACATCGATTTGTCCTTTTTCTCGATCCGTTAAACTCTTTTGTTTTCCCATTTTATTCGAATTCACAAGTTTTCGACTAAGCACAATAAATATTAAAAAAGCTATGAAACTACCTTTGAAAGGTGTGAAACTACCTTTATTGCGCAAAAAATGCAAAGAAACTGAGTGCCTCTATTCAAGTGAACCAATAAATTTAGCAGAATATTGCAGCCGCTAAAGTTTTACTGCTACGGAATACCGTTAGCTGATATAAAGGTTCACTTTGTGAGTAGTTTTATACAAAGTAAAGTCTGATAATGAATTATCAGAAAACCATTTGTTATTAGATCAAATACAGTTACTTTAATCAGCATTTTCTTTCATAAAAGTTACTGCCTCTAAACAAGTGAACCGTACTAAATGTTTCTTATTACTTTCGATGTGTCACTTTACTGAAGTAGAGCGTTATCAGAGATGGAAAGCATTACCTATTTTGGTTGTATGAAAATTCTAATTTAAATCGAATCAAAAAGATATTACGAACGTTAATATTATTTTATATTTTTGATTGGAAGCGGATTATTTTAGGAAGTAGAAGTGGTATTTCTACTGTTTAACGGAAGGGAAAACAAATCTTGTAATAAGGAAATCAAAAAAGTTATGTAGAAACAGGCTATAAAGTGTTATGATCCACTGAAGAATTATGTTTGCTTTTGGCTGAGGCGAGGTTAAGTTTAGAGAAATTTGCAAATCCCTTCAAACGGAATGGAAACTAGTAAAGACACAAGTTAACAAACCAAGTGACAGTTTTGGTGGGAAAAGCCATTTTGTTTATCAAAATTAGTTCTCTTTTCTTAACCATTGTTTTTATGATTACCGTGGGATCTCTGTTTTTAGACGTTTCATTTCACACGCATTTCGAGGCTTTCTTTGGACGTTTATGATGCGATTTCGCATGTCCTTGTGAGCCGTTTATTAACACGATTGTTGGGGAGCTTAAAGGGCAATTCTTGCCGCATTTTTCCAAGCAGTGGCTCATTTCATTGTGTTAAGTCAAAACAGGCCCTTACGAAGGAATACATCGATCGGTGTTAACTTTAATGAGAAATCAGGGTCTGAAAAATCTAGAATTTAAAAAAAAAACCTGTGGTATGATGTCTGTGGCAATAAGATAAAGTAGCTTATGTCAATTTTGGTGATTTTTCAGGGTCAGAGAAACTAATTTATCTTATAGTTTTTAAATCTATTGTATTACATAGTCCAAATAAATTTATGCTGTTCAGTTTTCTTCAAATTTAACCGGTTTCAATGGTCGTAGAGTAACAGGACCTGGACCAAAAGAAAGCTTAGAAAAAGGAGAACCTTGTATAAAAAAAACTCGAATTTGGCTTATGTCGACATAAGCTACTTCAACTTATTGCCACAGATATGTATTGCTAGGGACTTTTCGAGTCAAAAACACTGAAAGAACAGTCGCAAATGTAATTTTCATGTAATTTTTCGAATCTGCTGCATAAACCTGTAGCTCCTTCCAATCGTTCCAAAAAATAAATCCCAGCACACACGAACTGATTGATTGTTCCAAAACGTATTCACTTCAACGTTAAAATGCTGCCTGCTCCGAAGCATGTATACAAGATAAAGAGACTGTACAATAAGCCACAAAGTCAAAAACGATAAAAACGAAAAAAAAAAAAACCAATTTCAATTTTGTAAAAAAGAATACAAACATTTTATTAAAATTTGGATATTGATTCCAAACAGATAGATATCAAACGCATTTCATTAAAACTGTGCATATGTACCTACTATCAACTTATCCAAAGTGAGTTCTAAATTTAGCAATTCTATACATAGTATGGCGAAGACTTGATAACCTCATATTAGTGCTTTCTTTCGTTTTAAGTAGTTAACCTATAGTCTAAAATAAATGTATCTTACAACAATAATTTAATTTTAATTTACATACATCTTTTAAGGTACACCATTCATCAACGTTAAGCAAATATATCAACTAAATCTGAATTAAATATCAAATTTTAACAAATATCGCATACAAATATTAGTCGCTTATATTAAATTACTGGAAACTGCTGCAATCGCCATCGGATCGCATTGGTGTATATGTATAGTTCACGTTATAAAAAATAAAGCACTGATTACTACTGAAATAAAATGTATAATATGTACAAAAGATAGATTATGTGCAAGAGTCCTTTCAAAGGCACTGAACAACCGGTAATGTTTCGTTTATACAAAATCAGTCGAAGAATTTGAAGAAGCAGCCGAGGATGAACTAGAGGAAGACGCGGCGACATTGGCATCTGCGGGCGCTGACGCTGCCTCAAGTATCACATTTGCACCGCCAATTTCTTTTATTGGAATTCGATTTGCTTCATCGTTTGACAGCAGGTTTTCTTTAAATGACTGATTGGTGGGTGAGACGACTAGTAAATTCACAGACATCAATAGGGGATGCACCAGTTTAGCGTCCATTATCATAAGAGTTACTTCTTCGTTCTTCTCTAGTGATAAGGAAGTTATATCGGATTTTTGCGTGAAAGTACGCTGACGTTGAGAATTGATGGATGTGACTGATACTCTGAAAGAGTTAAGTATCATTATTACCAGTGCTGAGCTGGAGCAGATGGTCTTCCTCTTACCTTATCATAAACTGTCGTTTCGTTTGTAGGCTCAATAAACGCTCGTGTTCGTTTCGGTGATGCCGTCGTATGCTTAGTACTCGAGAATCGGCAATGAGGATGAGGTCTAAACCGAAATTGAAACCCGTCCATCTCCACTTTTGGTAGCCAGGCTCCAGAAGTATTCGACCGCATCGCATACAGTTTTCGAAGAACACCTCTTTATCTAGTTGATGGGGTCTAGAATACATAAAAAGAAAAACAAACTTTGAATATTATACAAAGAGGGTAGAAGACGGGGAATTGTAATGAGGAGGACAAACTGAGTTTAGAACGATAAACGACAATCCGACAATTTTGTATGAAAGAATCTCTAAAGTAAAGTACTGCCGAAAATTGGCTAAGGTGTGGTAAGTGTCTCGCCTTAATCTTTGAAAATGCGAATTGAGCTGAGAACTGCTTGTTAGAAAAAACAAACTACAAAACAGTGAGAGACATATTTGATATACGGGACGGGTGGACAAGTCTACCAATTTTTCAAAACAAGTCAAAGAGTTTGCAAATGAAGACGATTTTAGTAATAAAAGCGTGAAAACGCTTCCTCAATGTCCTCATAGTGGGTATGCTGAGTGCAAAATATATAATAAGCATCGTTGACGCGGATTATTCAGCAGATCAGCATCAGAAACAGTTTTAAAAGCAGGCAATGAATTAGGCAGGCAGACTTATAGCTGTATAGTATGAAACGGTTCTTTATAAGGTAATAATATTACAAAAGTCCAGGAGAAATGTTTGTGGGAAACGGAAGTAACCTCAACTTTGGTAGCAGTAAATGCTTCAACAGTATAAGTTCTATGAACAGATAGAAAACTTCGAAGACACTTTATCTCGGTGGGGAAACGAATGTACCTACGGAACGACTTTTGCAACTCATCGTTTGGGGATTGAAAAAACAAAACCTCGAGTTCAGCATTTCAATCTAACATCTATATTGCTGTGCCTTGTGCTCCATGTCATTGGAAAGCACTAGCTCTAAGGTGTGTGATTCCGACATTCACATGGGTCTTCTGATTCACAGGAAGTCACAGGAAGCAATGTAAACGGATTAAGTCGAAAAATAGCCAGAAAAAGACAGTCATTGAAATAGAAAGCAGATGAATGGCAACACCCATATGACAAAAATGTGTGCAGACCGAGAAAGATTAAGGACACACGCCATCAAAAGGAATAAAAGAAACGTGTACAAAAGTTTGTATGCAAGTTCTGTATAGTGCATTATTTTAATTCAGCCAATTAGAAAACAGAAATTTTGAAGAATTTCTAAGGAAAATATACAAACAGATTATTAGTTTACGAGTGCATTGAAACTTACCCTTCTTCCGGCAGATGGTCCACCTTCAAAATGGAATTCCAATGATTCATAACGTGCGTGTTCAACCATTCTTTAGGAATAATTCTATCGGCCAGCACAGTTTTCAAATCGGCATGGTGATTAGTCAAATACTGCGTACGCAACGCCTGAAAAGTCTTTACAAAGCGATTACCCTCCGGGGTGCCCAGGAATGATCTCTGATCATCGTTCCGATTTGCAAAGTAGTTTTGCTGTGCTTCTGCCTCTTCGGGAGAACAATTTTCCGGATCATAATTTGGAAATAATCGCAAGTACATCCACATACGCAGCAGTGTGTACAGAGAGAATTCTGTTTGCATAACATACAAATCTGGGCTTGATATCAACGAGGTCATCAAGTCAATGTTTATTTGCTGCAGTAGTTTTGGATTTTTACTATAAATGCAAAGTAGATTCGTCTCCAGCCATTCGAATGTGGCTTTCTTAACGGCAAGTGTTCCGTATTGACAAGACGCTACGTAGTAACCAATCGAAGTGTCTGCATTGATAGTTTCTATCATGACTTCGCCACACTTGTCGATGATTCCCTCCAGTTGTAAGAGTGTTGCAGTAGCTAAAACCGATATCACAGCCTTGGGTTCAATTTCGATTTCATCTGAGTACATTGAACCGAACACAGCATCTAGAGCTAAACGAAAGAAAGCTGCGTCATTGCTGTTTTTAAAAGGTACCTTGATATATTTTACCATCCAATGTTATCTTGGGATCCATGATTTTTATGTGCACAAAATCCTGACACGATTCCTTCCACGAACCGTTGAACATACTGTAGAAGTAGGGACTCTGGCATAGGTACACTTTGTGCAGATGCCAGATCTTGCCCAAAGCCATAACAGAGATGTCCGAGTTCTTTTGTTCCTTAAATAGCGCCTGGTATATATATTGCGTTGTTGTGAGCAGTCGCTTTCTAGAATACAATCATCTTAAATACAAATTTTGTTGGTACAGGGTTGGTACTTACTTTTTCCGCGTTTGCAGTTCACTGTTGGAGTCACTTGATCCATCATCAGAGTTCGAGTTGCGCTTGCGTTTTCTTCTACCCGCAACGATCTGCGCCACACTCCCTGTACACTTTTGTATGGGCTCCGCGAGCAGGCCCAACATTTGGCCCATTTCTGTCGAAATAAAAGAAAAATTCAAATTATTGTACAGCTATAGAAGTAGTTGTGTGCTCTGTTTAATATCAATGACGGAGTTTAGCGAATGTTATAAAATTATAACTTATTGATAACGTTCGTAATCTTACCAAAGACGAAGCTCGCTACACTTACGCACTTAGTAATCGAAAGGGGCTGATTTATATCGACGAATTGTGCAGACCCTCACTCCTTAGCCGCAAATCTAAACTTATTTTTCGCTTTAAGAAATGAAACATGCTGCAAAAAACAAGTAGATGCGCAAGATATACAATACAGCTCAATACGTAGAGATCGTGTACGACGTACTAGTACTTATGGAAATCGAAATATTTACGGAATCGAGTGCTGTTTCTTTTAGTCAGAGTAGTGTATAGGACATGGACAGCAAAAACATTTCACCATTTCTCGGTCTGCAGGCATATGTTTGAAAAAGTGTGACAAGTTCAAGCCTATAGATAGAACAAGTCGTTTTAAGTCGAGTCGGTTACGGTGACTTGTAGAAAGACGACGAACCCGAACTCGATGTGCAGTTCACAACTGCAAATGCAGAATTTTTCACTTTGCCGCTATAAAACTTGTAGGTTCTGTTACATTTGCTGTTTAAATACACTTTAATACGGTTCGCCACGCTGCCGGTCGTTGTATTCCAAGAACTTTTTAATAGGCCCAGACATAAAATGCAAAAACAGATGCATAAGTACGTGAAATACAAGAATACAGAATTTATTCGGCTCCACTATGGGACAGGGAATATATAAATATATTGTATATGCTCTTAATTTACTTCCGTTGTTTTTTCCTCCAGCAACAGCCACAGCTAGTTATAGCGGGTGCCACCAGAGGCGCACAATGTATTTTCGTATACTTTTGTATAGCAAAAATATGACATAAACCAGTCACACTGGTCCACTGTTTGATTCAACCAATCAGAACAGTTATCATTATCAGAATGTGTCCTATTCAAAAGCGGTAATAATGTCGCAAAATGAAATAGCACTTCAACTAATCCAAACTAATCCAATATTTTATCTGAAGGAAAGTTCCTGGTCGACTTCACTTCTGTACTGGTGAAATGTCAAAAATTAATGCATAGCTTCTACCAGCTACATAAGTTGCTTTTTGAGGATTCTCGCTTGAAATCGAGGAGCAAAGTCCTCTTCCTTTTTCGCAATCGTTCGAAGAGTTTTTTGTGCCTTCGAATAACCTTCAAATATAAACTATAATAACCGCTAAGTGCTAGGGCGACACATTAAACTCAATTCAAAATTCATTTAGTACAAACGGGAAAGGCATTAGCGCTCTGGTACTGGAACATATTTATAACACAGGTTGACAATATTTTTTAAAGTATAGTTATATAGATAAATCTAGTATAGCTTAAATGGCAAATGAAGGGTCTTCTAAAACGGCAACGGCAATTATTGAATTTTACTATCAAAATTCGTGCTCGGTTCGAAATGTTCATCGCGCGCTGCTTCCATTTTATGATCGGCATTTTCGACCTTCTGAGCAGTCTATTCGGAAGATTGTGACCAAATTTCGCACCAAATTTATGTGGTTTTCCATTGGGACCACCAGAAATCTTTTTCAGATCTCAGATTTTACTATGCTCATGGAACGCGCAACGAGATTGATCTGCTTTTGTAAATGGATTAAGGCGTTAATTGACAACAATATCAGCTGTTCAAATGGCATTCGTTTTTGGCTAAATCACAAATGGATATCACCCTCAAAAATGATTTCCTTCTTGTAGATACAAATGAAGTATTATTGGTGGTTTGTAGTCTTAAGATGACGAGGGAGATAATGAAGATAATAATTCCTCCGAAATCGTATCCATAGCTATTTATGTATTTTGTTATTTTGGTTTTCACGAAACTTTGCGCATTTGCCTCGAAATGAAACTTCTTAAACTGACGTTAAACAGCTGTACAAAGTATATTGGTATGCGTAAATCTGAAAAAAATATCGAGATCTGCGAAAAGTGATCCGAATCGAAAAAAAGATTGATTTTTCGTCCCAATGGAACGCAAAAAGTGATTTAGATCAAAAAAAAGATTGATTTTTTGTCCCAATGGAAAACCACATTACTTTGTTGGACATTAAACCACCAACACGTTTACGTACTGTGCGTAGTGAAGAAAATATTGCGGCCGTATCAGCTAGTGTGACAGAAGACCGCGAAATGTCGATTCGGCGCCGTTCCCAGCAGTTAGGCCTTTGTTACAGCACTACGTGGAAAATTTTGCGGAAGGATTTGTTTTACGCCTTTTAAGATACAGCTTGTGCAAGAACTAAAGCCAGCCGACCTACCACAACGCCGAATTTTTGGTGAATGGGCTCTTGGAAAGCTGGCCGAGGATCCGCTTTTTTATCGAAAAATTGTGTTCAGCGATGAGGCTCATTTTTGGTTGAATGGGTACGTAAATAAGCAAAATTGCCGCATTTTGAGTGAAGATCAGCCAGAAGCATTGCAACAGCTACCAATGCATCCCGAAAAAGCCACTGTTTGGTGCGGTTTATGGGCCGGCGGCATTATTGGGCCATATTTCTTCAAAGATGATGCGAATCGCAGCGTTACTGTCAATGGTGAACGCTACCGAGCGATGATAACAAACTTTTTTTTGCCCGAAATGGAAGTTCTTGACTTGCATGATATGTGATTTCAACAAGACGGTGCCACATGCCACACAGCACGCGAAACAATGGCGCAATTGCGAGGCGAGTTTGGTGTACAGTTAATTTCACGTTTCGGGCCGGTCAATTGGCCGCCTAGATCGTGCGATTTGACACCATTAGATTATTTTTTGTGGGGGTATGTCAAGGCTAATGTGTATAGGGACAAGCCCGCTTCGATTGACGCACTGGAAGCCAACATCCATGCATTCATTCGTGAGATACCGGCCGATATGTGTGAAAGAGTATGCCAAAATTGGACTCAGCGGATGGAATACCTGAGACGCAGCCGCGGTCAACATTTGCATGAAATTATCTTTAAACATTAAATTGCAAGGTTCAAACTATCGATTCAAATAAATATTTCATTCATTTTTTCGAATTTTTTGTGTTTTTTTTTAAAAAAAAGTTCTAAACCTCTTAAAAAATCACCCGTTATAGGCAAGGGAGAGTGAGGTTAAAATTTGTTTCTTTCAATTATAACGTGCACTTGTGTTGGGGAACTTTAGGTATTTTATAGCATCTTTTAAAAGAAGCTATAATCGTCGAGATTGGCAGTCAGAAATGTATACCAAATTGCTGAATGGAAAACATTAAATTAGTTAAATGAGTACTGTCGGCTGAAAAAAAAAGATGGCGCAACAGGTCCGGAGGGACCCTAGGCCTAGCTTCTCACAACCATTCGTTTTGTGTGAGTTTTTCTTTTTGGAACGAATGGAAATGATCTACAATTTTATGCCGACTCCAACGGCTAATTGAGAAGCTCTTTCAAGACATTTATACTCTCGGATGTTTGTCAGATGTTCACGAGAGGTAGCGCAGTGGAAAAAAAACCATAAGTTGGAATTTGTGTTTTTGCGGGATTCGAACCTGAGACCCCTCGCTTAGTAGTCCAACATACTAAAACTAAGCCACTGCGCCTACTAGTTTTGTCGGCTACCCCTTCATAAACGCCAAATAACAAAAAAAAAAAAAAACTGTTCAGATGATCAATCGAGCAAAATAAATGTGCAGAAGTAATATGACAGCCCGCCGTCAGAGGTCAGTTTCATGTGGTATTCGATTGATCGCTCTCAGAGAACTTTTTTTGTTCGTTTGGCACTTTTGCGAATCTAGATTTTTTTTCTCAGATTTACTTCAGATTTTTCAATACAAGTGCGTTTAAGTTTTACAACTGGTGGAGACTATTTACGTTTTCGTGAAGTTTTTTTACTTAAAAAAAAAGGCATTGCATCGAGCGAATCTATTTTTGTAAATTATTTACGTATTAATATTTAGAAATCAATGGGCACGCTAATTTCGAATGTTTTAATATAAAATTTAGCCACTGAATGGAAAAGGCGTAGAAAAGTATCGAAGGATACACATATTCCAATTGCATGAATATCAACACAAAAACGAGCAGCAAGTGACGTTTTTATGTTCGATTAAGACACACGAAATCTGAGAGCGAATCTGAAGAATCCCAATAGAATACGAGATCAGTAAACTAGTTTTTTGAATGTTCCATTCACACTCTCATTCCACAAGTTTTAAATCGGAAATAGAAATGTTTTCAAGTGGTTGCAGAAATGTTGGTCCACGGAACTTGCAGGGATCACTCTGCCGTATCCACCCATAAACCTAACCTAACATCAGAAGTGGCAACCTGGCGGCAACGTATTCAATAAGTTGTAGAAACGCTATTTCCGCCTTACGTAGGTATCTATAATTATGGGTAGAACATCAATGACAGCTAAGGTGTCTGATTTGTGATCTCGTTCTTACCGTCTCGTGCAAAAATGCGCTTTCGTGATGAAATGTATTTTAATTCTTGTTAAGATTTGTCCTCCCTATACTTATATCAAATGAAATACTGCTTATATGTAATTTCAGATTAAAAATAAAAAATACTCCAAAGAATCGCGTCAATATATCACCACTTGATGTATTTTTTTTTTTTTTAATATTTTAAGCTGAATGTTGTTCATTTCAGACGATTGTCTATAGCAACCTTTCTCAATCTCAACTTACACTTTGACAATTTGAAATGGGAACGTTTTGAAAAATGAAACAAATTGAATAAATGATTTTAAAACATTTATGAATATACGTACATTTGCAACACAAATCAATTGATGACAAAAAAAAAAGGAGTTCGTGCAAACGACAGCGAAGATTGACAGCAAAATCCGACATTAAACTCTTGCTCTGACTTTATATCAAGGGTCAGCGCCGCAGTGCTCAACTCAAACACAGATCTCAGTGGCATAGTGAAAGTTGGAGTCAACATCAAAAAAAAATTTGATCTAGCGGGCAATTCAGCACTAGAATGAGATATTCCTTTATTCATGAAGCAGAAAAAAAGTCGCTAGCCATCTACCGGTTAATGCTTGTTCGATTAATCCATAATCAAAAAAAAAGTAGGAAAACAATAGTAGTGGACGTGCAGACGATTACTCAGCGATATAAGTTATACACCACAATTTCAGTTCCTTTTTTTAGCAGGTGATAAGCATAATGCACACACACCCATCAATTCGCCATCAACACCCGGACTTGAACACCCTGAGGTCAACCCTGACAACGATGCATACTACGAATATGAATCCGAGAAGACAACCACAATATATGTAAAATAGATTTAAGAAAACAAACATTGTGAAGTGAAGTGATCGCTCGTACTAAGCAAACTGCTCGTAAAAAAGCACCAAGGAAACAATATTGGCAAGTAAGGAAAAAAAAGAAAAACTCATCAATTCGTTTCTTAATCAATAAGTTGCACAAAAGCAGATTCACAAAACGATTTCCAAAGCTATGCAAAATCATAATCACAATTCACAATCCACAAATAAAACAAAACCGCTAATTTCCGCAAAGGTAAGCAGGAGGCACTATAATCGTCACATAACCGCAAATACGCTGATAACTATACCCTCCAATTTTCCAGTGTAGTTAAATATAAGAAACAAAAGTATGCTGCCTTTTATTTATTTATGTTCGTAGGGAATTGGTTTGGTTACGCAACTTAATATGATTTCTCTCTCATTTGTTTAACGCTAAGGGTTTATTCCGTCGCCAAAGTCAACCTTTGAAGTGCGAGATTTTCAACCGTCCGTTCCAGCTGACATTTTGATTCTGTCCAATTGTGACTGAGAAGATATTTCGATTTGTATGCTTTTGGTATTTTGTTAGCAATGGAACAGTTTCTTATGGACGATTTTACAATAATTATAAATTCCTCAGAATTAATTCAATGAACTCAAGGAAAATTCATTCTGAGGTTTCTTAAAAATGCGGTAAATAATTGCCCCCGCGCCATGAGTGTTGATACGAAGAGTTGCAGTGACAAAAATTTGATGACGTGTGTCCGTCAAACCTTCCATCGTTTTGAGCAAGGAAGAAGATAATCCTATAGGTCGGAGATCTGTAACCGCATTCGGTATAAATAAAATTTCAACCTCGATCCATCGTTGAGGTATACATATTTATTATTATTATTTTTGTTATTTAAAATATTAACAAATAATAAATTAAGTGCTAATATTATAAAACATAGCGCTAGCTACCAGGGCCTTCGGCTAGGTCCAAAACTAAAGAGATTACAGCTAATCAATTAGGTCCAATGAGTTTAGGAGGGAATAAACTGCTTTGATATTGATATTGGATTGGGAGATATACGGTTGAGATTGGTTTGAATTGTGGTGCATTCGTAGGTTATGTGTTTTATGGTGATTGCTTCGTTGGAGTTGCACAGGTGGCAGTGTGGGCCATTGTCCTTGGTGAATAGATGTCCGTGGGTTAGGAGCGAGTGACCTAAGCCAAGTCGAACGAACGGCTTGGTCATTCTTTTAGACATACTATGGGGATAAATTGCTGCTGTACCTTCCGGGTTGAGTGATTTGTAGTGGTGCGTATACGCGAAACACTGTTCTTTTTGTAGTGCATGGTCGTACGCTCGGATATGCTTTTTAATGTCCATTTTATTAAGTGTTGGATGTGAGAGAACTGGTTCGTAAGTCGCGTGCTTTGCTGCCGCGTCAGCGTCTTCGTTTCGCTTTATTCCTGCGTGTCCCGGGACCCATAATAGTTTGATCTTTCCATTGGTTTTAACTAGTTTGTCCCGAATGCATTCGATGATGTGCGTGTTGTTGTTGGTGTTGTTAATAGCCTTCAAAGTGGAAAAGCTATCTGTACATATTATTGTTTTATGTTTGTTTGCTAATTTTGTAGCCCGTAGGATAGCTGTAGCTTCTGCTGACAAAACGGAATAAAGTAGTGCTTGAGAAAAAAACACGATCCCAAGAGAGAAAATATCCGCAGAGGAGACTGATAAATATCAGCATAACTGAGGGGTGGAAAGAGCAGCCACATTTATATAGCCAAGGACAATTTATTTCAAGTCCCAAAATCTATTTTCTTTTGCATACATGATATATTTTAGATTCTCTTAGTCACACCAAGTAAATTCCGTTAAAAGGGCCCCCATTAGTCTAGACATAAATCTCATAAACTGTATAGACGATGCTAAAAATATATTCATATGGTAATTCGTGTCTTCGGGTTGAAGAAGACAACCTTGACATATGGATATACCTTCAAGTATAAAAATAACCATTCAATCTTCCAGATAAAATTGTTCGGATTTTTCATTCAGACACCATGTAAAAAATTCTTACCTGGAAAGCGAAATAAAATAATTTAACTAATGCACTGCCCTTGCACCTTTCAAAATAAGAATGGTATCTAGGTCAGCGCTTCCCACCCTGGAGTTCCGTGGAAGGGTCAAAGGGGTTCCGTAGAAAAAACATAATCGTGCCGTCGCGACGCACTGAAATTCATCATCAAACAAATTCAGACATCTAGTCATCAGTATTTTTTGTTGCACAATAAAAATGTTTTATAAAACTTAAAATAATTATTTTTATATCATTTATTCTTTCTTTTTTTGTCAAACATAAAAAATAACCAAACCGCACTTCAAGGAACGATGTTTTTTGTTAATATCAACATGGGGGTCCGCTAAAAAAAGTTTGATCATTTAGGGTGCCGCGGTCGAAACAAATTGGCAACCTCTGATCTAGGTACCTAACCAAACCAACCGCCGGGAACGAATACATTTCATAATTATAATTATATTCAAATTTAAGGTGGTAATCCGCTACCAGCTAAGACATTGAGCATTCCCAATGGCAAACAGCTTTTATGACATCATACATTGGATAATTTACAAAGAGTAGCCGTGAGAGAGTGGCTATCTATATTTATATTTAAATAATTGCTTGGCCATTATTCCGATATCCCTTTAACAGATAGAAGAGACTGGCTATGCTTTCTTGTATTTATAAATTTAAAGCTGTATTTTTAGAAAATAACTCATCAAACTATGACGAAGATGATGTCATTATCATTTGTTCTGCCCTTGAATCTGCACACACACTGACATTTCTCAAGTCTTCTCACATCAAAGCGCTAACATTACTTTTCCCTTTGTGTATTATCCACAACATAGTTCTCTATTTCTCTAAACGCCGATTGAGGAACCCGGTGTGCGTCATCTGACTTCATTCAAGAGTTCCAGTTCATGTTCCCATTTTTAATTGAACTACACACTGTTGACCTACTTAAGGGAATGGTTATGGTTACTCCAATGCTAAAGCCCGACCACACAGAAATAGTTTCGGGAGTAGGTCACACAGCGGAAATCGATAAAATACAACATTTTCGCTTTGAAGAAATTGCGTGAAATGTTGAAGGGCGCGACCCTTTGGAACTAATTGAATGAAATTCATTAAGTCCTGGAAGTCAATGTTTAGAAGAAGAATTCAGGGAGGAAATTTACGAATTACTAAATAACAAACTTGCACCAGCTACTATTTTCTGCTAGCTAATCAAGAAAGCTTACATCTGGCGAATGGAAGTACAATTTGTCTCACACGTCACACCTACTGTAAAAATAATCGACCCTGAAAAAACAACAACGTCTAACGAATTTCAAAAATACACCCACATTCATTGATTTAACGGTCACATAAATGGTCGTGGCTATATAAGTGATGAAAGTCGGAACTGAAAGTGATGAATTGTTCGACACGACGTCGTTTGTAAAAGTGGCTGCGTTCGTGAATTGTTGTTTTTCGAGGGAACAACTCTTAACAACAACTCGTAGACACAGCCACTTTGGTAGGAATGATAGCTATTTTGAACTACACCACTAATTCATCATCAACTCCTTTGAAGTGATTGTTTGAATAGTTTTGAATTCTGACAGTCAATTCTCCGTATATAATTCCACTTGGGAAGACATTTCGGTTTTCCCCTGTCAGGAAATGAACTTGCATTTCGATTGACCGCTGGAAGTCTAGTACAAAATGTCGTAGATGGAGAACCCCCGCTAGGGCCCTAGCGCCAACGGAAACAATATTGGCTTTTGTGCACTTTTCATAACTTCCCATAAAAATATACAATCCAAATCTTTGATTCACTTTATTCAGCGTTCTATCGACGAAAAGCTTTTGTTTCCTTTTTCAAAATTATTTGTTTACATTGGACGCGTTCCACTGCCCGCTAGATGACTAGCGGCGTGTCAAACTCTGTTTAAAAAAATTGACATTTCACCATATACGCTAGACGTCTAGCACTTTTTGTGAAATATCTCTATCAGGAAAATTTCGCAATCTAGCGCCAAACTACCCGCTGCATTGAGAAAAAAAAAAAAAACAACGACCTGTCAAAGGAAATCGTTCAAACGTTTACAAAATGAACATAAATACGAAGCGTAGCAAGTGCAATTGTGACAAAATTGGTATTAATATAAATAAAATAGCAATTAAGATATTATTTTTATAATATTTGTATCATTTCTTTAATTGTAGTGGGGACTTTGCCGCTGCTATTGTTCTAGCGCGAGCGTTCCTCCATCTGGCATATTTTCTGCTAGACGTCTAGCGGGCAGTGGAACGCGGCCATTGACAACTGGTTTTCTGTTTCCGTTTTTAATCTGTCTATAATAATTTTTGTGTCGAATTGAGAAACAAAAAGTTTGACATGCACAAAATATACAAATGATTGAAGTTCTGACGTGAATAGTTAGACGCCATTTTATAGTTCTGCATTAGTGTGAGGTTCTGTTTGGGGCCAATGAATAGTCTATCTGTGTAATGTTTTGAAGCAAACTTTGAATTTTTATTCACAGTAACCTTTTATAAATTTTTCTTGTAGGTGCTTGAATGCTGGACTACTAAATATTTGACGTTTGAAAAAATCTGCATGCTGTCATTACGTTGGAGTTTTATTTTTGACACGAATGGAACGGCCTACGAAATTATACAGTATAGTAACCAGAGACAATATCTCTGATTGGAACGGCTGAACTTGAAAGCTTTTTCCGGATAGTTATATAAATTCTATTAAAATACATACTACTAATTTACAACTCCCACAATATATCTAAAAATATTAAATAGTTGTATTGTTAATAACGGATGCCTGTAGCCTGTAGGCCATGTCAATGCTCCCGTTTCTTTGACCATTTGCCTTAATTTCAAACTCTATAAAAAAGGAATTACTAGAAAACATAAAAATCTGTGTTAGATGTCAATTTTTACTTAGATTTGGAGGTGTGTTTGACATGCCGCTAGTAATTTAGCGGAAAATGGAACGCGTCCAGTGTAAGATTAACTTAGTAGGTAAACCGCAACCGATATCCATTACTTTCGATTAAAAGTGACGATCGCGCTTTACCTTCTAAACGCCCACTTATACCTAACCTACATAATTTGCGTGATGTTTGTTAATAAATAGATAAACCTTTTATAATCCAAAAAGCAAATTATGGACTTGCCTTATTTGAATAACCCACATGATAAGAGTGGATACAAGATTAAAAATTGCTAACGCGATTTTTTTTTGTGTTCACTATTCATACAACTACTTTATTGTATTATTATCGATACACTTCGGAATTCGGAACACAATAAATTATACCGTAAAGCGTAAATATTAAAATTTGTTTACTAGCTACTTTGCTTCACCTTAAGTTTATGTTAATTTGCATTTAAAGTTTAAAGTTATGTACACATTATTGTCTTTAAATGCAACATAACCGGCAAGAAAAACCTTGTCTGGTATTTGAAGTGATTGAAACTGTCATTGGCAGTGGTTGTGGTTGTCAAAAATTGTCAAAAAGAACGTATAAATTATTTTCGATTCATTAAGCTGTCTGTTGAAGTGAAAGCGAGAAGCAAAATTATTAATGGGCGATGTGCATAACGCTACCTCAGCTAGTAGCTACTTCATTGTGGTCAGTTGTTTCATAACCGATTTTACCGTTTCTATGTGTTTTGTTTTATGGTGTTTGGTGTAACATGTAGCACATTTGTGTTGTTACGTTACAGCGTTGTGTCAAGATTTAGCAGGGGCATAATTTTTTATGTCGTTTTTTATTGGGACCATCAGATGTTAATTTTTTTCAGATCTCAGACTTTATGCGGCTCGTGGAACATGCAACGTCATTGATCTGTTGTTGTATATGGATGAGTTTTTGGCAGCAATATCAGCTGTTCAAATTGCATTCGTTTTTGTAAAAATCACAAATGGATATCGACCTTATTGATATGAAAAATGTTTCCTCTGTTGTAGATAAAAAAGTAGTATTTTTGATGATTTGTAGAGTTCAGATGATGAGGAAGATTATGGAGAAAATAATTCCTCCAAAATTATATCCATGGCTATTTATGTATCGCGTTATTTTGGTTTTCACTAAACTGCGCATTTGTCTTGAAAGCAAACTTCTTCAAATGACGTAAAACAACTGTGCAAAGTATAGACTTCTTCAATCAGAGAGATTGTGGAAAACGAAAGCATTGCTTGGGCATGAAATTTTGAAACGCACAAAATCATAAAAACAAAAAACACACTAATACCCTTTTCACACCGCAGCGAAAACCGTGTTTTCGTCGAAAACTCGAAATTGCATTCACACCGAAAAACAACCAGTTTTCGTTTGACGTTTCAATCAGCTGTGAGACACTAGTCGGGAAAATTCTTTGTAAACAATTTTATTTACAAAATTTCGATCGCATTAATTAACGAATAAAATTAATTCAGAGCATTTAAAAATAATATCAATTAGTGTGGAAAATGATTTTAAGTTGTGAGTTGTGACATTTGTTCGGTCAGGTGCTCGCCTGAATGCTGCAAAAGGTGTGTTTGTTTCAGCAACGCAACGAATGGAAGTCATTTTCGTGGTGTTTTTGTGGTTTTTGTATGGGAAAACTTCTGCTGTCGATGGTTTTCGAGTGTTTTCGCGAAAACCCGGTTTTCGGCTCGGTGTGAAAAGGGTATAGGTCTGTTGCCTAACGCTATTGCATTCCAACACATTAGACAAATTTAGTCAAGCTTCGTTTCCTTCTAGCTAACTTTTGCGTATAGTGGTACCTACGACGTTTGGCTAATGTGCTCGAATGCATTATCGCTAGGAAAAAGGCCTACTGTAATAAAGTGGAAGCCTACTTGCTGAAACAAATTGCAAATTGATGTCATTTTGAAGCGAAATCATGAGAATATTTCTTCACGGATATCCCAGTCGAATCAATTACAGACTAATGACGGGTACGTTGAAGGAATTAATTAGCGCCCATCAGAGAAAGGCGGAGAGGGCAACACTGAATCACTTAAAAAATAATCCTCATTCAATCGTGTTGACAATTATTGACATTTGCAAAATGTGCACTTGCGACGCCATTTATTGATAAGTGTGAACCAAGTGGAGAGGTGCAACTTCCAAGAACTGATATGAATTTCTTTCTTATTTACTTCCTACTTAAAAGTTTGCAACTAGTTTGGCTGATTGTCCTTTATAAGTTTGTAGCAACCGTAGACTGTCGAACCGAGGGTTTTGAATTTTGATTGCTGTGACAGTTTAAAGAGTGTACATTTATGTATTTTGGATTCTCTGTCAAGGGTTGCCGTTGCACACAACCCGACTGACGTTTGTCTTTTCTTCACAAATTGTTGGTGTGAACTGTTAAGTTCACTTATGGAAAACAAAATGTGTTGGTGAATTATTACTCTTTAATTTACTAAATAACCAATCGTAGTTCCTTTAGTAACAATATAGTTGAACTTTGATGGTTATAGCTCTTTCAACTGCCAAAAGATTTTCATCTCCATTTCTCCCCCCCATTCCTTTTAATTTTGTAAGCCTCTAAACAGACTAATGTGAACGAAATAGAAAACGATACTAAAAATACAAGTATGTATAATTAATACTTTTTCAACCACAAACGTTTGCGTAACCATAGTCAGTTCAAGTTCAAGAAGAAGAAAAACACAAAAAAAATATCTGAATTCAGATTATTATTGTGATGTCATCCTTGAGGGAACTAATGTGGGTCACCATCAGCAAAACAAGTTTACCACCTAATAACCATTGAAAGAAAACATTGATTGAACCCACATTCAGTATAGTGTGTGTTGATTTATACATATTACGAAACTCTTGAGACCACCATTACTCGTCTTGTGCACGACAAACTAAACGAAGAGTTTATCTGTATCGAAAAAGGTTGAAATATCAACTGAACTGAATAACTAAATATATCTGTCAGTAGAAATGTATGTAGCGAAACAGTATGTTGTATGTAGAAATACTGAGACAACAAAGGTGATGATGTAATCGCCCCCTTGTCAAAGTGAAGTGCTATGGAAGCAAAACAAAATGTTTGCTGAATGCATGTGCGAGTATAGCAGCCAGCAGAGGCAATTCAAAATTCTACGCACATAGCATGTTCGCCTTGAGAGTCAGTCATCGATGGTTTGTTGTGGTTACCATTTTTGGTCACACGCTCTTTATGGAGAACTATTGCATTTCGAGCCATGTTTGTTTGTAGTTGATATAAGTTCTTGTAACCAACTAGACGGCAGAAACTATAAAAGGAGAACGACTTCATCGATATAGATCACGAAAGCGAAAGTTCTGTGAAATTAATTAGCACCGGACTACTAATTAGTCGAGGAGCGTAAATCAGGTTTAGGTGAATTGTGCACCAGACCGTTTAATCTGCATTTTTTAAACTGAGTCTGTTTGCTTAAAAACATGATAAATCGGGTGGATTGAGGATGCATTTAAAGCGGTTTCAATCCGCTTAAGATATACATAGTGCTGAATTTATTAAATGTGGTTATTCAATGGAAGGTTTGCAATAGTAGAAAGATTTCCTAAAAATGCTTGGATATGAAAATTAAAACTATGTTGCGACGTACTAATAACAAATTTTAGTTTCGATTTTTAATTTACGGAAGCTTGGAAGCTTACAATTGCGAAGCTTGTATGGAAAATATAGCCACTGCGTGACCTACTTAAATTTAGAGTCGAAACTAAGAAGGTTTATTGGTAAAGCCCATTGATCGTTAAATGAACTCTGTTTTAAGTACAGTACACTCGCGTTGACGTGAACACTGAACACGCCCCTAGATGAACAAATTTAATTTTAAATTACCCGCTCCAAAACGTGAAAAAATATGTATTTCTCAAAAGGAACGGGGATCTAATGAATGGGTTGGGGTCAAAATTCTTTTTACAAAATTCTGCTTTCAAAAGTCAGCCTTCAAAATTCTGTTTTCAAAATTTTACTTTTCACAATTCTGCTTTACAAAATTCTGCAAACTAAAAAGCGCGCGCTTTTTAACACTTTCCAACCCTTTTTTTATTGTTTGCAGGATTTTGTAAAGACAATCCTCTCATTTATTTAAGCATAAAGTGTAGAGAATTTTTTTTTTTTAGATAACAGTTTTCTTTTAGACAATTACTCTTCTAGGTAGTTTTGATATTATATAATTCAATCGTTAAATCCAATAAAGGGAAAGATAAGTTGTACGTGGATGGATGGGGATGGGGAGAAACTGAAAAAGAAATGAATAATTATTTTTAAAAACAAACAAATAACAAGAATTCAAAAAAAGAGAGCAGATCTTAGCCATATTGGTTTTCTTAAACGAATATCAAAAAATATAGCTCTCTCTAGCTTTGTTAAGTTTCTTAATTTTTTGGTAATTTCAAATGTGAAATAATTTGCTTTTTCTGAATATTTTTCTTGTATTTTATTTACCTGTAATATATTATCAAAACCTGAAATGCATAAAATATTATAATAAAAAAATATTTTTTTTTTGTTCTTCTTTTTTTTTTAAAGCAGAATAAGCAGAATTCCATTGCTTAGATTTTGAAAAGCTCAGTTTTGAAAGCAGAATTCCGACCGGATCCGGTAATGAATTTCCGGCATTTTAGATGCATTTTAATTTAAAATTTGTTCATGTGTACAAATGCTTATCCAGTATATTTTTTTAACTTGGATTTCAGTCTGTCGCAAGGTAGTTTACTTCGTTTAGTCTGGCTCACATTGCTGAGTACGGATTAAACCCCACGAAGCAGAAGACATTTTTAGTAAAACCTTCGATTGTACTGAAGGGGAGCCGTAAAGAACACAAGGCGTCGTTGGGAAAAGACGAAAACTTTTTTCACATATAGTACATACGCTATACGACCTACATTTTTTTATAAACTTTTCCACTATGTAGGTTGTAGGTGGTGTATCGTTAAGTTAAAATTAAACAGTCGCAAACTTGAACTATAGTTTGATTTTTATTGTTCCCGTTTTCGCGAGTGTACTGTAATTTCAGAAGGCAATCCGAATTTGCACGGGAAAAAAGTATGCGCATGATTTTCTACGTACAGTTTCAAAAGTCTCATTATTTTTGATTAAGAGGCAACTGAATTACTTAACTGACCTATTATGAAATTGCGCGTTACTAATAACTAGTATCGCTTGTGGTCGAAAATCGACCATAACCTTTTAAATATTTAATACTTAAGAACGTACCACAATTTTCGATATTAACGTTTTTTTTTTTTATAAGCGACATATAGATTTTGAAAAAATACGTTTTACTCGTAATTTACATTTTAATACGTCACTATTAAAATTTAGAGCAAAATATTTTTCGAAAAATATTTCCATAGGAGGTACCTTCCTAATATCTTCGAAAGAAAATTATACAGTTGTCTACTTTAAGGGAGAGGTGAATTTCAATCCTTCGAAAAAAGGTTCTAATCTAACAAAAAGATGATTTTTATTCGAATACGTTACTATGGTAACACGGCGGCAAAAAATTGAATGTCAACAAAATGCTTTCACTTAACTGATATATATTTTGTATGTGGAATATTTAACCTAATTTTACCAGCCTTAATGGCGACATACCTACCCACGATTTTTTGTTTGTGCACATCTATGGCACAGTACCTTGCGAATGATATAGGTTTTATTCTTCTCATTTTATAATAAATACTTACAAAGTGGACGGAAACTGTTGATGTTCACGTATTAATATAATGATGATGATGATAATCATAGTTTGTGTCCATGCTAAATTTTCTCAACTCAAACTCCGAAAATTCACTTAATCTCATAATTTTATGCAGCTCATAAATTCATAACTTTCTGCGGTGCTTTAAGTGAACACCGAGTCAAATTGATCGCGGAAAATTATGGGCCTGCGTGAACTATTTTCCATACAAAATCTGACAGTTGATCTACGAGGTGGTAAATTCCTGCAGTTTACGGAGTTTATGAGTGTTTTACGCGTTTAAGTGAATGGGTGTTTTCATAAACGTCGAAATTCTGCGCTAGTACAATCGTCTTTCTTTTTTGTTGCGTTAATGAACACACTTATTCTGCAGCACTTGTGCAGGCCTGTTTTAGTATAATTTTAAGTAGTCACTTAATGTTCATAAACGTCAGACTGAAATCACAAAAAAATCGATGCAATAATTTGGTTTTCGCCACGTTCCACGCCGCAGCTTCTTTCTTCATTAAAAAAAGTTGAATTTAATTAATTAACATAAAAAATCCCAATAAAACTTTATTTTTTCGCACTTTAAATTTTTTTACCTCCCGCGCTTTCTGCAGTCAAAAAAATATGGATGCACAATCTGCCAGACGCTGATGACATTTATGACGTTTACGAACATATCTTCTGCAATTCATCTGCGTTTGTTCGATAGAAAATCTGACTTTATGAACACGTCTTACGCAGATCTTAGTTAGGCAGACGTTTATGAAAACACCCAATACCTACCCTTAATATAAAATTACCCATTGTGACATACAAAATATATAAATGTAGTGCGAAGGTTTAAAATTATTGTTAGTTTTAAGTAAATGGTTATGATGTTGTTTTTCATTATTAACGGCATACCTTCCTCTTTATTATGAAATAAACATCCGAGTATTTATCTCAAAAAATGGCTTCTTCTCTGAATACCAAAATAACACCTCTTATTGGAAAACCCTTTACTTAAACCGAACCAAACTGAGCTTAGACTGGGATTTATCGAGTAAATTTTATTATGGAACGGGTGCAATTTTCGGGTTAAAATATCTTCAATCTGGTTGTAAACCTCTCAATCCTGCTAAAACATAAGTTTGTAATTTTTTTTTGTGTCGTAATCCATTTTGCGTCTTTTAGGCCTTAGTTGGCAACAAAATTCAAACAAGAAAAGAAAATATTCATATTAGAAACTACAACTCCTCGCTTGTCTAGCATTCCCGCCAAAGAAAGTGAAAGTGTTAAAAAAAAAAAAAAAGTACAACACGAAAAAAAAATTCAGCATAGGTACAAAAGTTCTACAAACTCTGTTCGCACACACCTAATCGAAATGAGGTCCCTGACCTCTGAATAGCAACAACAATCTTCTTTTCTTTTTGAAATTAATGTGCGCGAAAAAAAAATTTAGGTAAAAATGGTGTACCTACTTGACGAATTGCTTAAGCATCAGCAGATGGTCAAATTTGTTTACTTTTCTGCAGGCAATTATTATCATTGTACCATTGATGTTTTAGTTTTGTCTGTTGTGGGCTTTCAAGAAATCAATTAACTATCCATCTATCGGCAAATAGTTTAAATGAACGAAGCTCCTTCTCAATATGACAATATGGATATGACAACGATATTATTAATCATCCCACATTTGCCAAACGACAGATATAATGTTGAGCTGAAGTTGGGAACAACGAGAAGCAATATTGGCAAGCGTTTTATTTCAAAAAAAAAAAAAAAGTGAAGCATAATAACGAGGTCTGACGTAATGTCACAAGAATATAATACCTCTTCTTGACTAGCAAAAGAGAGAGAAATTAAATATCTACTCTATATAGGGCCCATTGAGACTAAAATAATTATTGGATTGAGAAACAAATGCAGTTGGTCTGTGGAAATGACGATAAGGAAACAAAGGATAATGGATCTGCTCGTTCGATTGATATTTTTGGAAATAAATCAGCAGCTGGTGATGGTAGATAGTTTTGGAAACCAATGAAGATCTATTTAGAGAACTGTGCACTGTCTTTTGAATATTTGTGGAAGTGACTTAATTACATGTATAGAACATCGAAGTGGCTATTTGTATGACGTTCGCACGACAACGTAAAATGCGTCGACGGCTTCGGGACGCGAGTACGTAACGAAATGCCACTTCTGAGAATGCGAAAAATGGTTGCATTCAGGGCTCAGGTTTCCATTATGCGCATTAATGTCGTTTTCCATTGGGATTTTCAGATTTTGCTCTCAGATTTCACATTTTTTGTGCCCAATGGAACATAAAACGAGATTTTTCTTCCTTTGCATTTGTGGTGGTGCGTGTTTTCAAAGTCAGATATCAAGATTCGCAAAATTGCTCTGACTCTTAAAAAAAAGTGTTTTTTTTTTTGCGGCCAATGGAACATGAAATCTGACAGCCAGCTGATTTCGAGAGCAGAAAAACTGCTCTGAATATGCTTTTTCTGTCATAATGGAAAACGACATAAGCATTTTTTTTTTAATTAACTTATTCTAAGATGTACCTACTGTGAAAGATACTGTTCTGCTAAATAGTAAATACCCCAGAGTAAATATAATTAAACCAGGTCCAGGCGCCTGCCTGACAGTTGTTTGTTGCTGGCAGCAACAGAAACAATCAATATAGACTTGTTTACGTTCTGTCGTTAGAGAGCCATTTTTCTGTCGCTAAATTCTGTTATTGGGAAAAAAAAGTTCTGTTCCTAATTATGTTTCTATTGCAAATGTATGTTGCGCCTTAAAGGCACCAAGTGACAAAGAACAGGAACAGGAATAGAAACTAAAACAGAACAGAAAGTTTTTTTTCGTTCTGTAGTAAATTCTGGGTCTGTTTACGTTGCTTGCTCAGCTACACAAAACTGAAACAGAAACAGATCCATAAAAACATGGCTGCCGCCTGTATATATCAGTGGCGTCTCGTCAGGGTGTGAAAGGTGTGCATTGCCCATACTTTAAATACACTAGACTTTCTTAATAAAAAAAAAAAAAAATGTTTGCTCGCCCTATTGCAATGACATTACGTTGTCGTGTCCCTGAGTCGTCGACCCATCTGACATTTCGTTACCTAGCCGTGCCCCGAAGCCGTGTCCCGAACGTCGTACATATAAACTCTGATTTAAGAGCTATAAGTGAATGGTTAAGATGAATCAGCTTATTGACAATAAGCTTACCTATGTAAAAAAATATCTAAAAAAAAATTGGTGTACTAAGGAGAAAAAGACAACGTGTATCACTAAACTGTGCCGTCAAAGTGTATAATGTTAATATAAAACCTCATTTTGAGTATTGTGGTGGTGTTTTTTTTTTTTTTTTTGTATGTCCACAATACCAAAAAAAACAGACTTCAAGTCTTGCAAACCAAAGCAAATGTGTATAAAAAGAAGGCTGATGCTATTCGCACGACGCACGTTCGGGAAACGGCTACGCAACGAAATGTCAAGTTTAATCGCGTAAAGCAGTGGTATAAGGGCTCGCTTCGCTCGCAAAAAGGACTCTAAACTCCAGTATTACATTTTCGGGCACGAGCCTGTACTTTTTAGGCCCAACTTATTTCTTAAAACACTTTTTTTTAATGAAAATACAAAAGGATCGTGCGAATAGCCACGAAATCGATACACCCCAATGACATTAATGATTTACTCCCTAAATTGGTTAACTGTAAACCAACAACTATTCGTGAACGCTTTGATTTTCATATACAAAATTAAGAACGTTACGTGTCCAAGTAGTCGCAGTAGCTTAGTGGTTAGTGTGTTGGACTGTTATGCGGGGGTCCCAGGTTCGAATCCCGCAAAAACCCAATTCCGACTTAGGGTTTTTTTCCGCTGCGCTACCTCTCGCGAACGTCTGACAAACATCCGAGAGTATAAATGTCTTGAAAGAGCTTCTCAATTAGCCGTTTGGAGTCGGCATAAAATTGTAGATCCCTTCCATTCGTTCCAAAAAATGAGAAACTCACACAAAACGAATGGTTGTGAGAAGCTAGGCCTAGGGTCTCTCCGGACCTGTTGCGCCAACTATTTATTTTTACGTGTCCAAGTTATCTAAGTCAAAAAATGTCACAACAAGAGACAATACAACATCCAACCTAAGGAGTGTCGGAGATCTCAGAATCCAAAGAGCAAGAACAATAAGAGGACAGCGGGCGAACAATTAACTACATTGGATTTCAAAGATTCAACATTCTGCCAACAGAAAATAAAAATGAATCAAATTTTCTATGATTGAAAAGACAAATTTGCGAATATACAAGATCTAATATACTTCAATAAAAATATATAAACTTTACAAGAAAATACCAAATTGATTATAATAAACTGTAATGTAAATTATAAATGGACATTAGTAGAAACCAAACCATGAAAAAATTGTAAAAAATGAAAATATGCTTATTTTAAGCTAAATAAATATTTATCTACCTATCACATGGAGTGCATTGTCGTGCGGATATTCTTGTAGAGTTAAATACACTTCAAACAATGTCGATTAGATTAAACGAGACATGATAAAATACAATGGCAATTGCAGTTGCAGGCAAAAAATATATAAATATTGAGGTAAACTTGGAGGACGCAATCGAATCATAAAAGAACATTGCTAGAAAAATGGGTTCAAATTATAAAGTCCCCCTTTTTAGCACAATCGGTGTGGTCCTATTTTTGTAATAACAACGGTTACCTTTAAAAATCTATTATCCTAAAAATAAAAAAATATTGCCACAGCAATACGTGTTTTTCTCTTTTAGTTTAAAGCAGAGCCTGAACTGTCAAAAGGAAGTACGTGTTTTTTTTAGCTCAGAAACATGTAACCTCGGAATTTTCTTTACTTTTCTCGTTTAGAGCATGATCAGAGCGGAGCCTATGAGCTCAAAATTAATTGACTTGGTAGCCTGAGTATTTACGAGTATTTGTGCAAAAAAGCATATTTTGACAGCTAGGCATACGACTGCTGATCGCGAATGCGAATACTGGTACAAACAAAAAAGAAGACTGCAAAACAGTGGTACATCGACAAAAAAAAAAGCGTAGACAAAAATAAATAAAGGGTCTTTTATCAAGGACTGGACAACTTCTTTTTTTTTTAAATAAAATGCAAACTACTTGAGATAGATCAAAGAATATTTTATTGGCTTGAATTACTACCAAAAGATTAGTGAATAGAATTCGACTTCGTTCATGTGTCCACCACGGGATCGTATGCGTCGGTCGATTTTTTTTTTTTTTTTTTTTTAACCCAAGTAACACTATGGTGTGTCTTTTTGTTACCACGACTCGTGTGACCTAGTTTGTGATTATTGTTAAGGGCGTGATGCATTCGGAGCCTATATCCATCCTGTGGAGTTGAGGAAACGGATTATATCTACCGAAATGTCGCTATTCGCTAAGGTCGTCGAAAAAAGGTTGGTTCAGCGTGCGCAATCGCTTGCTAGCAAATGGAAGAGAGTTTCTTTCTCATTTATGTTCCCGCAACTGCGGCAATGAGGGTTATGTATGCGGGATCCCCAGTTTGGCCGCATGGTCTCCAATCGGCCAATGTCCCGTGATTATTGCCGTGACTCTGGCGATATCTGGGAGGGTTCTGTTTAGCAGGTTTCTTGTTCTATTTTGGTCGTTTGTAGCGTAGGCAATATCTTCCTTGATATGATGCAGTTGGTCAACCCCTACATTGGAGATTGGCTTTCTGCAGGATATGTGAATGAATTTGTCCCTTGACCACTCCTAGTGGAAAATGAACCCAATAGGTACCTATTGGCTAAGGAAGTACCTATAAGTACTGAACGAATTTTTTACAACACAGGTAATAAACATGTAGGTATTAAGAATGAAAATGTTAACGTTCTGCATGTACCTATATAACAAACTAATATGTAGGTACCTACCTACAATCGCCTGTCATATACCTACCTCCTTTGCATGGCGATGACGTTGTTCTTGATTTGTTATCAACGCTTTTTAGCCAAAACATTGCGTCATGACACGACAATTCCATACATTGAGCGTATTCCAATCTTCAAATGTAAAACAATCGTGACGACAGCAAATCTGGTAAAATACATATTATTATACCTATCTTTCATTCATAGCTAAGGATAGGTAGGTAGGTACCTAATTTTTGTATCTATCGAAATGTCCTGTAATTTAAGAGTGTAAGTACTAAACAACATTTTTTTATTGTGTCAACATTAAATTCAGTTCCACCTTCCTCAACTTTCCAACTAACGCATCAGATCAGAATCAGTGATGCCAGATCGGGGTTTTTTTCCCTTTTTGTGGGATTTTCTTACTTCAAATAAGCTAAAAGGGTAAAAGGGATTTTCCAAACCTCATAGTCCAAAAAAAAATGGATTTCACTTTTTGGTCAATTTTTGTTCATAATTTGCTAGTTTCATTAAGAATACAAAAATTAGTCGACCTACGATCAAATTAAGTATTAACATGTTTAAAAAAAAAGTCTTTGAA
Source organism: Cheilosia urbana (assembly GCA_946477585.1). NCBI lineage: Eukaryota > Metazoa > Arthropoda > Insecta > Diptera > Syrphidae > Cheilosia > Cheilosia urbana. The sequence goes on from OX297854.1 coordinate 144,516,818, forward strand.
AACGTATCTTAATATATATTTATATAGTTAGGTAATGTATAATGTAACTTGTATTTGGTAGTAATAAAAAAGACTAAAAGCCCGATTCTGGCAAACCTCTCTGATACGTCACAAGTTACAAAACCCTCACAAGGTGAGGTGAAATTTATTTTATGAGGTTTTCGTATTCTGTCAGCACACTCTCAACTTGAGAGGCTCACAAAAACAATCGAAACTGTGATCTCCTATGGAGCAGGTCACTGGTACCCCCGTTCTACGTACCTAGTGACCCGAAAATTCCATTTCATAATATATTTATAATCATTTCGTGAAATATAGATATTTGTTAAGGAATTATTGATTTGTGAATTATTTTTCTTTAGTTCTTAAACATTTCTGTGTTAATATTTCGCGTATTTGCGAATCACAATAAACCTCACAGAAAATCAACCTCACACGGTCTTGTGTGTGACTTGTGACCTCAGAATCTGGCTGTAAATTTAATAAAATACATATTTTTTTAAACTTTATATTTCGTGGGATGAATTTTGGATTTTTGAAATTTTGGCGAGGGATAAAAGGGATTTTTTGGGTTTAACCGTGGGAGAACCTGCTTCTAAAGTCTGGTATCACTGATCTGATCAGAATCAGTGCAACGGAATACAAAACAAAGTAAAAAATGTAAACAAACTCAAATTAGAAGTGAACTCATAACTAATTCTCGTTTTCATACTCATTCTCCACATTGCACTCCAGATCAAAGGGTTACCAACTACCCGATGGTATTTTCAGCACACAAGAGGACGAGGAGAGTTGAGTACTAAAATTGGTCTTATGTCGTTTTCCATTGCGATTTTAAGAATTTGCTTTCAGATTTCAGATTTTTTGCGCCCAATGGAACATAAGACGAAATTGTTCTTTCTTTGCATTTGGAGTGGTCCGTGTTTTAAAAGTCCGCTGTTCTTAAATTGTAATTTGTGTTGCCATTGCAGCGGACGAATATACATTTTTCTCTACTTTTAATGACAAATACTTACTTTGCGGCCAATGGAACATGAAATCTGAGAGTCAGCTGATGTCGAGAGCAGAACTACTCTGAATCTAAAAAAAAAAAGCAGCTCTTTCTGTACCAAGGGAAAACGTAATCAGGTAGCCTTTCCAAAGCCTAGTGCACACAAAAACTACTAGGTAGGTACTCCTAAAAGTTTGATTTGTCACTATAAACGATAAAATGAACTTTAACTTTATGAAAGTAGGTACGTAGTGCATATTTCCGTGATTCAAAATACCCCTGCTGGCAATTTGTTGAAGTCTTTAAATACTAAATTTGTTGAATATGTGTCAGAAAATTAGGCGACGCAATTGACATATATGGTCTTAAACATTCAAACCAAAATTTAAAAAAACAAAACGGTTGATAAATATTAATAAATTATGTATCCACCTATATCCTTTTTATACACAAAAAAAATAGAAGCTGTACAAATTAAGAAACCCCTTGAAGAAAAAGCTCGTATTTTTCTTTGATTAATTTAAGCTCGAACTGTGTAGGTACTAGGCTTAAGTTAAAAACAATAACACGTGTTCCATCTTCTGTTAATACAATGTACGATATGAATCTACCGCGAATCCGAATATTTAACCCTGACCTAAAAAGATAACCACATAAATGGTCAGTTTTTAGTGGATTGCATTCTCATATAATTACATTATCGTTTTATTGTTCAACCAAAATTTAATTTTATGTTTTTATATTTTCGGAAAGTTTGGCAATCCTAAAATCCCTCCCAAGAAAATGCACTCAAACAAGACAAGGATGACCGATGACGTGATAGTAACGAAACGCCCTCGGGCTCGGTCTGTCTCCGTGTATATTTAAAAAACATATAAAAAAAAACAAAAACAAATGTACAACAAAAGTGAGTGCAGATCTGTTCAAAAAGAAGGAAAAAGTTAAGAAACGAAGAAAAAATACGAAAGAAAAACGCAGAATAAAATAAATACAAAAGTAAAAGTACATAAATTATGACAAAAAACTTACCAAGTTTGTTTTCTATTTATTTATTCCTTCTAGTTATGATTTCCCAAAATGTATAACGCAATTGCTTTATTTGTTATTGATATTGATATTCTATTTTCCCCAAGTTATTCTTTCACCAAAAGTGACACTTTTTTGTTTCAATTTAAAGCACACTCATACGTAATTATTAACACCCGAATAAAATTTTCGTAGAATCGATTCCGATTCTTAAATGAACTAGTGAACGGATACGGAATTCAATACTTTAGGAAATATGCGAGAAAACTCGGACACCACCTTCCGAAATTGAAACACGAAGACGACTGCTTTTTATGCTTTTTGGTTAAAACTAAAAAGCGAAACGGCTAGCTCTTGCTCTGTGTCGTGTAGTGTTCGTGTCTCTTGTGTGGTGTGTCCGTAGCGCAGTGCTAGTCATTGGGATGGTTTTTCCCTCGGATAATCAATTGTTTTCAAATTTATCCCTTTTAACAATTTTCGAACTTGGGTAATTACAAAAAAAACATCTTATGGTGCATTTACACGGTCACACATTCCTATCACGGAAAATTAAAGGGATGCCGAATACTAAACAGCCGTCTGACTGAAAGGGACAGCATTACCTAACACGCAAAAAAACGTGATACGTTTTTGGTCGGCCATCTTGTTTACGTGGTAGGAATTATGGCATGTTGATATGTTTATAGCGATGGCTTACGAAATTTCGTTTTTCTGTAAAACAAAATGGCTTCCGGAAGTGATGAACGTACAATTATTTATTTATTTCGTATAAATGATTGATGAATTGTTGATTTAATTTACTGAAACTAATTAACACTCTCATTTCACATATTTTAAATCGGAAATAGAAATGTTTTCAAGTGACTGCAGAAATGTTGGTTGCCGGAACTTTCGCTATAGGTATCTATAATTATGGGTAGAAAATCCATGACACCTTAGGCGTCTGATTTGTGATCTCATTCCTACGCCTTTATTCGCATTGACTGCGGACAAACGGATCTCTCTGTCCCGTCTCGTGCAAAAATGCGCGTGCGTGATAGTGTAAATGCAGTTTAATTTACAATATTTTTATGAAAAAAGGGCAACAAAAACAATGAAAATACCGCTTACAGTAAGAAGGGGAAATTTAAAATTTGTGTATGAAGAAGAAAGCAAAAATATGGCATTAACCGAATATCCCACGAAATTGTAATTTTTCCCTTTTTCCCTCGAGATGGTTTCTAATCATCGAAATTCCCACGAAATGGTAAATTTCCCACAAGCAAAGCACTGCTATAGCGTGTAGCGAGCGAATAGCAATAGCAGACGATTAAACGAAGGCAAAAGAAAAGCAAAACAAAACGCACTCACTCAATATTTATGTTTGAGTCGAATTCAATCGGCACTGTGCAAAACAGTGATCCCAGATCGTGGGTAGTTACCCATTTTGTGGCATATATGCAACCACTTTCACATTTCAAAAAACAAATAATAGCAAAACGAACATTTTAAATAAAGCAAAGGATAATAAAGAACATATTTTTATCCCTCAGAACAAAAAAGAATTGAGCATTCTGTAGCATTTTGTAGGGCATTTTGAGGTTTTTCTCACAGATTGGGCAAAAAGGGTATTTTTGGTTATAAAATGGCTTATGGTCTGGTCCCACTGGTGCGGTGTTTCCACTTTTTGTTCATTGCAAGTTCGGGCGGGCCGATCCCGATTCGCCAAGGAAATCAACCATGTTCCTTCCGGAAAATTTCTCAAAAACGCTCCGGTTTTCTCCACTTTGGCAAAAATTAGGATTTAAACCCCTAAATCAACAGAAATATCCAATTTTAAAGGTAAATTTTTGGTTTGTTTTTCGTTATATACGACTTAAAACAAACATCCGATCGGTCCGATGCAAAGTAAGTAGAACGATCGGTGATTCTGCGAGTCAGTTTGAAATTCTGGAAGTGTTTGATTAAGAGTTTCAACTAGCCACTCCACTGAACTTAGCCCTTATTCTACCTGCCTCTGGGTAGGCATTCATAATATTTCTTTTTGATGATATTTTATAGATTTTCCCCGTATACAAAATAGACTTACCTATAAGTAGTAAACCTTAAGTCTGCCGCCCAGTTTAAAGAAAGTGTCTTTAAAGGCTTCATTTCTGTGCCTCTTTCAGATTAACGCTTACTGAAATGTGAAGATGGTTAAGCTGGGTGTCTATGAAACCCAGAAATTTAAGAAAAAAAAAGAGTCCTTGATACCACTTGGATCTGTTACTGCAAAAGTTGGGAAAACGCTTCTTAAAAGCTCCGACGAACACTTTCTTTTAAGTTCGCCTTCAAGAAAAAACAGAAATAATAGGGGATGAATCTCCTCCAATGTTATATATTTGCCAAAAAAAAACTAAAAACTGAAGTACATAACTCTGTAATATAATACGCGACTAGCACTTGTACAATTCATCAATGATCTGATAGTTCAACTCGTACTTTTCCTCTTGATAAACTTTTGTATGGCTTTGCCATCTTTTACGCAATTTCTTCCATCGCTGTATGTTAGATGCAAGCAATTCAGCTTTTTCTGCTCCCTTCAAACTCAACTCCACTTTCTTATTTTCCGCTTCATTGTCTGCATTTGTAAATTTCGGGGGAATCCTAACCAACTCCGTATTCAAAGGTGCAGGCATTGTGGTAATTTCAGCAATTTCTCGCGTCCGCAGCTTCTCTAAGACTTCACCGCCATCGTTTTCACGAAAATCTGGCGATGGAGATCTACGGCTTCTATAACTTTTTATTGTGGACGATCGTGGGGCGTTCGCCATCCATGCACGACAAATTGGATATAAGGCTGTTCGATCATCGTATTTGGACAAATCTAAACTGCGATCGAATAATTTCATAACGAAACTTTCGTGAATTTGCTGCTGTTGCTGTTCTTCAGAATGTTTTTCTGAAACATTTTCGTCGGGATCTTCGGGTTCCAATTTGATAGCTTTCTTTGGGCGACCACGCATCGGAAGCTTTTGAGAGGAATCATCAAAATCGGATTCTTCACCACTAGCGACTAAATCTTGTAGGGCATTTTTCAGACGACCACGAGCCATTTGAACTTCATTAGGTTTTTGTTTGTATTTGTAGTCATATTTTGGATAAATTTCTTCGTTTTCGTGCATTCTAGTTAAACGAAATATGAGAAAACTTTAGTGTTACGAAATTATTTCTATTTTATACTTATTTATAAATGAGTATGAAATCCAAAACCGACCTATTTTAATCAATTTAAAAATTCCTATTTTATTTGTATAGAATGTTTGTTGACAAAAAAATGTTAGGTATATAAATTTCCAAACATGAAATGACAGGCTACTACCAAGCGAAGTTGTATGCAGTAGAAATATTAGAGTGTGTTCAGGCGATGGTAAATCTATCGGACCCGTTCACAATGATTACTATATCCTCGATAGAACGTTCACAATGGGAACAAATCACAGCCCAAGGCCCCGATTCGCCAGGGATTTTACAATTTTCCTTACTTACTACTTTAATCCGGAGTTTTTTTTTTTATTGGACGCCCCGGTTTTTCCGACTTCGGTCCATGAAAAATAAAGATTCTGTAGTAGATTGTAGTAGAAGGTGGTTTGGTATCACCAAAAGTAATGCCATGAAAAATGTATTTGTAGGAAATTGGAAAGGGATATATAGATAACATGCGAGTGTTCGTCGGTGACAGGATAGAGATATAAGAACGCAATTTTTGTAAAGAACCAACGTGTTCGTGTTTTATAAAGTCATAATAAAATCTATAAAAATAAAGGCCATCGGTTAATTTATTGTTACATTCAGGCTGAGATTCGAAAAGATAAAACACTATTCTGTTTAACTTTTCTAATAAAACCACTTTATTTACACTTTCTAATTATTCACCTATTAAGAACCAAAACAATATCACTTAAATCAATTCTTAAACGTTTCAACCCAATCGCTTTATTCACTGTATTACTTTACACTTATTTATCTCACAACCGATTACTCTTTCGAACTTCACCAATCACTCGGTCAAAATCAACTCTATTCTCAACGCGCCCCTTTTATATCTGCGCTGCCACCTATCAGCGAATATTCCAGAATTATATTCCAGATGTATATTCCAACTCTTCTCTAGATGGTTCTAGAATTAGCTAACTTGAAAGATTCCAGTCTCCAATTGGAAGTGGAACTTGGAGGGAAACCAAGTGCCCGATTCACCACAATTCCTAAGTGCCTGATCCACCACTTTATTATAATTCCAACCGCTAAACCGACAGAAATATCAAACTCTAAGGATTTGTCAATTTTTGTTTGTTTTTGTTGTAGGACTTAAAACAAACATCCTATCTCAGCGAAAGTAGGTAAAGTACAACAATTTCACCTCCTCCGAGAGATATCTAAAAGTATATAGATTCGAGGAGATATTTCCTACTACAAAAAGTTGATGAACAACTTTGATCTAATCTATTAGTATGAAATAAAGGTCGTCCTTCGATTGCATTTTCCATTGGACTGTTATACATTGTTCATATAAGTACTCCTTTTAAATAGATAATAGCTTCAGCTTCTACTTCTACTCCCAACGCAATGCAAACGGTGACATGTTGAACTGTCATAAAAAAATGTAGAAATAGGCAAACTCAACCCTATATCGTATGGATTTGTATAATGCATAAATTTTTGTTTCAAAAGTCAAAATTCTTTAGTTCGTTCAATTATTTGTAAAAGGTCCTGCAAAGATATCTAATCAGCACTTTCCAAACCACGAAGAAGAACAATGGGTCCCTGTCCCCTGATTTATTCCGCTCATCTTTTCTTTTTAAAATATTTTCGATGATCTTAAGAGGACTATTTGGTAGATCTAAAGCTCTCAAACGATATGAACAAACTTTCGAACAAGGGCGGTTAACCATAGCCAGCAAGCCTATTCGAATAAATAAAATTCCAGGGAACATATTTTTAAATATTTTTTTAATTCGCATTTTCTTGAACCTCAAATTTTTCTTCTTGTTCTTAAACAAGGTTTTTTTTTTCGTATTTCTTATAACATTGGGCAATCGATATTCCTATGCGTTATGCATACATTTTTCATTTAATGAAAGATGGACATTTAAGCAATAATAATACAAAACCAGCGAGAAAGGGCAACAATTCTAAGACCGTACCTACATAGGTATACGTTTATATTCAAAAAGTAAATACTAATCAACATTTTACATTAGGAATTGCTACACTGTACACATAGTAGGTACACATTATTATGTATATATATGTACTCGTAAGTCGTAAGTTAATTTACATTCTATTTATTAATATAATAAAAAAATATGCAACTTTAGCTTAGTTATTTTGTTTTAGTTGTTAAAAGAAGATACACCTGCCGTGTGTACGTTTTAATTTATAAATATATGTATATCTGTGTTTAGGCGCTACAAATTCACTTTTGCATTGATTTGTAATTTTTTTTTTTAGGTTAAAGGAACGAACTCGGAAACTGGAATATAGATTTGAATATAATTTAATTACACTTTCCAGAAGGAGCGAGAAACAACGCCAAACTAAACAATATCCCTGGGAGCGTTTAAAAAATGGACAGAATTTGAAACCAAGTGTGTTATCTCGGAAAGGGTCTCCTTGTGAACACCACCAAAGAGAATCAACTCTCCATTGCCGGCCACCATAGAAGAGAGTATCAATCGCTCGGGGGCACCGGGAATTATTCCATAATTCTTGTACTCTATCCATTGCAAGCAGGGATCTGTTTCGGACATTGCGTTGGTTAGATCGCACACGAACAATGAGAGTACATTGCGCTTTACTCGCTTCGGTGATGGCTCTTTGATTTTTTGCTCGGCTACAAGGGCTCGCCTCGAGTTCCGTATGGCATTCATCTTCTCCTCCATGCGACGTATACGTTCGTGGTGATCCTTCGAGAGACTACGCGGACGATTTTGGACATTGAATGCGGCCATTCGAAAGGGATCCTAAAGAGTAAAATTAAATTAAAAAAAATGTCTCTCTTAGGAAAAGATCTTACCTCATAGAGTTCATCGAATCGCTTTGGTAATCGTGGCTCATGATCGCGACATCGAAGGGCTAGATTTCTCTGCAGACGATTTGCCGCTTCGACGTCATTTGGGTTGTTTCCCAATGGTGCAAGCGGCACTAGTGGTGCCGGAGGTGCGGGTGGCCCTGGCACGATATCGTTATCGTTGCGAATGGCTCGCAATTGTGGACGGTTGTGGTTGCGCTCTTCGGGAACTGGAGGTGCATGCATTCTCGGCAGAATGTTGTTATTGTTGTTTTGATGATTGTTATTCATAGCGACCGCTCGTCGGTTCAGACGCATATCATCGCCCATTCTAATGTTATCCAAGCGATTTAGACCTCCTGCACCTGCCGCACCAACACCGCCACCCCTACCACCACCAGGAAACTGACCAGCACCCCTCATTGCGGCGGGAGCTCTCGTCTGCTTCATCATTTGGAAATCAGTTGGTAAATTCGGTGTCGGTCCCAATACCACTAACTTCGAGTCGACCTTGCAAGCTGGATTACACCACATATGCGACGCACCCCACTTCTTGTTCTTCACCGGCACGTTTTTCCACTGCCACTGCTCTTTGGACATATCCAAAAGCCACGCATCTGTATATACACTATTCGGTCCGCCGCAGCCTCCAACAATCAGCAGATGATCATCATCCAAATCGATCTGAAACTGTCCATATCGTGGCGGCGGCTTTGTATTGCCAGCAATTTTAGGTGAAGACCACGTTAGCGATTCCAAATCCAAGCACCACGTTTCATTGGAGTTGTTATTAACCCCTTCGGAGATCTGATAGCCGCCAAACACAATCATTCGATGACGATGAACACTGGCCGAATGGCCGGCCATTGGGGGCGGTGTCGGTATTTGCGCACGCACATGAACCCAGCGATTTGTTTCCAAATCGTACAAGTGCAACTCATCGAAGAGACACCAAGGTTGATACGGCGGATGAAGGGACGGATATCGCCAGCCTCCGAACAAGACCAACTGATTCTGATAGCAGACCATTGAAGCAGAGCCCTTTGGAGACGGATAACTGCCCATTGATATGGGACGCTCCCATTTTGTGTGCGATAAATCAAATCTCCACAAATCGTTGAATGTGGTGTCTGATGAGGAGCCGCCACCGAAAATGTACATTGAATTTTTATGAAATACAGCAGAGTGTGAGAATCGGCCGGCTATAGTGGAGACTGCCTGTTCGGAACGATGTATCTCCCAGCGGAGGCGAAAATCGTTCAGTCCTTTGTGCATGTTCATCTTGGAGCGCCGTATCACATCTGAAATGGAAAGAGGGGCATTGATTATTCTGCTGTTGCAAGACAAATCTAGATTGGGAAGAAGTCCGTATCTGTCGCCGGATTTTGGAAACGAAAACAAAGAAACCCCTCAACTACAATGCTAAAAGCACTCTAACCGTCAACTCATGCAAGCCACTACTTTTGCAACAGTCTGTTTATTTCCATCCGTCGATTTTCTTTCTGTAGGGCCTAGTTTGTCAAGCTCGCTGGATGGTTTTCGCTGTAGAGTATAGGTTGTCCATCGGATGACTCTGAATCTACCAATCTTACTTCATTTAACCACAAAACTGCCAACTTACATCGCACATATTTCTATTCAGTGTTTCACTTATTCCATAACTTATCCTGGCCTCGTTTCTACTGAGCTGCTCAAGCGACTCTTGGTTAAAAACTAAAAAGCATTGTCACTAGTTTTCCGTCTCAAATCAGACATTATATTCGGACTAACTACCAGTCTGCTCAAACTCATAAAAGATTTAAGAAAACATGTACTGCCAATTTGTAAGTACTAGTTGCTTTTGTACTAGTACTCTATTTAGGAAAATCTATAAATGGAAATCAACTTGTTTTTGTACACAGCTGGTATACAGCATAGAAGTTTCCTTGACAATGGCCTCGAAATAAAAATTATGTATTATGCACAAGTGGTGCTGTGCAGTGCATTTAGTGTCAGTACTAACTAATTGGAGATATAAAGCTACACATAGATCAAGTCCTTACTTAATTAATTCGGTTTTTGATTGAAATACTAATATCCAAGATTAATTCGTACATTCATAGGTACATCAATTTGTTCCCATCGGAGTGATGCCACGAAAGACTCCATTCCTAAACTTTTTCGTAGCAGACTTTGTTGGCATAGTTTTCTTGCTTTTTTTTTTTTGTTTTAATTTTGTGCACCCGAATTGGTTTTAATTTGCTTTAAATAAACTCACTTTTTACGATTGAATTCCAGCGTTTGCATACCAAACGGCATTGTTGAAGATCGACATAGGGTGGCAGGTAAGTGAAAATGAATTCGATTATTTCATCGGGCAGTTCGTCTATATCAACCATTATGTGTGTTTAATTTCGAATTTTATTTGGAATTAATTATGAATTGCGTTTTGCGTACTAGATCACAGTGTATAATTGAACAATTTATTTATTTCTCTCAAGTTTTTTCTGTCTTTTCGGTTCTATTAGCCAAAATTTGTTAGTTATTTTTTCTTTTGTAATTTGACAACTGACACTGAGGTTGTGTTGACAGTTCACTTCTCAGTGGTTCATGAAACGAAAGGATGTGTTCAAGACGAAAATCAAAATTGGCACGATTCAGTCGGAATAAGCGACTATAATGGATGCATTCAAAATTGTATTAGTTATTTTGAAATCATAACCAACATAATATCGTCCGTTGACAGTTTTAAAAATCACTTTCTTAAAATCGCGCTTTGCATTTGAGAGCTAATTGCAAACAATGGCGTTTTCATGAAGTTGATGAAATTTTAAAATTTGAAACTGGTATTTGGGATCACTTAGTTCACTTACTTGATTATTAAAAATTATTGAACTTTGTGATAAAAATCCAGTTTAGCTATAATTTGAACTTAGAGACTTTTACCAGTCAACGGAGAGTATTATTATAAATTTAGGATGATATTGGCAGATATGTTTTACTAAAAAAAAACATCACATGCCTAGTAAGAGAAGAAAAATAAAAAAAAATGAGTGTCAGATTTATATAAGTCCATGAACTATACCTATACCCGAACAATTAATTGGTCAGGAACTTTGGCTACCATAAGACCGTTATGGTATTTTTAAAACAAAAAGATTAAACGAAAAAAAGAAATGTAACTAAGAATGTACAATGCTCATTTTCACAGGCATTTTTTTACTAAAAACTAAAACCTATTACAAAACTAAAAAATCATTCGCTCAATTTGAACAAAATATCTTACTAACGGAAGGCAAAACAGAAAAATATAATGGGTCCTAGCGAGGTATCTGTCGGAACGGAAAATTCTCCGACACGCATACCTACCTACTCCTTCGGAGACTCAAATTGAAATCGAGGAAAAGTGAAGAGAAATAAACAATTGCGATGGCGCACCACACCGCACTCCAAATCGTAAACAAATTCCGCAACCAATTTCTGTCGGAGGATATCGGACCTAGCTGTCAAAAACTGAACAAAAATACTCCGAATCGTATGAAATCGGAGAATTTTTCATTCCGACGGATATCTCGCTAGGGCCGAATATTCAAAATAGATTGGAAGGAATTGCAATATATATTTGATGAATATCGTGGATCGGTAACCAAACATTTTGTGCTAAAAATAAACGTTTTTCATTGCTCTTACTCTCCACCAGCTCTCCACAACCTAACCTTCTGTTGTTGGAAATCACAGAAATCAATGATCTGTATAGATCACACGAGAAGAAAGCACAACGTCTGCAATGCAGTGTGTTTTGTTCCTTTTGAATGCGTTTATACGAAAGACATTCGCATCTTACCTAGGTACCTATTAATTCAAATTTACTAACCATATTTCCGAAATATGTTGTGGTAGGTAGGTGTGGCCTTCAATATTGGCGACTCTTGAGTTTTGCTCAGCTAATGACCAATAGGTGTCAGCCAATAGCAACATTTTATTTTACAAAAAACCGCTTATTTGCTTTGAATTAAGAAAGTCTAATTAAAAAAAAGATGTTTCATAACGTAACCACCAAACCACAAAAATTAATGACACAATCAGCACTTATAGCGATTTATTTATCAATGCAATGCGGAAATTGAGGTTACGTTTCACATTCTTATTCATGCATTCTATTTTATGAATTTGAAAATATATGCAACGCATAAGTCAAGCAGAGATAAATATCAAACAAAATGAAATGATATGTACATTTATGTGGTTATCGCGAAGGCAGAGGTTACATTTTCAGCTAATACCAAAGCAAAGGCAATGCCGATGGCATAACCGTATAACACTTCAATTCTCTTCTGAAATCAGCAAATTGTAAATTCCTTTCGCGAGATTATTGCCAACCCCTCACCCCATCTAATCCAGTAAAACATTTCATTATTTTCTACATTTATTTGGATATTGCAATTTGTTGAAAACAATAATTAGATATAGAAAAGATCTTCGATAGAAAAAGAAAAAAATTTGTGTGGTCAAATGCAAGTTAATTTATCTATTTCTAAGCCATCTCCACGAATAGCATAAACAACTGCTTATCCTATCGCGCACCTCTAATTAAATAAAAAATAGTTTTAAAATTGTAATATGTATGTAGTTCCCTTTGAGAAATGCTTTTTAGTTGGATGCCGTTTGTTCACTTTTTTCATTCAGTAACTTGGTGCACATTTGCTTCAAATTATTCTACTTTAAGGAGCTCCACGTCGAAGGTCAACACAGCATTTGGTGGAATGATACCCGGATGACCTCGACTTCCGTAGGCGTAGTCTGGTGAGCAAACCAACTTGGCACGTTGGCCCAGCGAGAGTTGTTTTACACCTTCATCCCAGCCACGGATAACCTCACCGCGACCAATGGTGAATTTGAATGGTTTGCCACGATCGCGGGATGAATCGAATTTGGTTCCATCGTCCAGTGTTCCAGTGTAGTGAACCACAACAACTTGGCCACTTTTTGGATAAGTGCTTCCTGCAGTGAGAATGCACAAATTTTGATTTTAAACTGACAATAAGGAGCAAGTGGAATTAGTTTTATATATCTTACCGTCGCCGGGAGAAATTGGGATAACGTCTACGCCCATTTTAGTTTATAAGGATATATTTTTCCAAATGAAAATTCCGCGATTTATAGGCGACCGCAAAAAAATGTGGAGCGTGTTCGAGAAGAAATTTTCGGTATTACAATTTACGAGGGGAAGAATACAAAATGGTGTATCGAGTATCGAACGCGATGTATGCTCGAATTCTGTTGAGCGAGTATTGAATATGTAGAAGTTTGTTCATAAGTACCCATTTTTAAAGGTGTATCCACATTTAGGTTATTAAATGTCGTTTTTGATTTGGCTTTTCAGATTTTGATCTGAGATCTCAGAATTTTGCTACCAAATGGAACATTCAATATTCAAAAAAATATTTTCTTTCACTTGCACTGAAAATCCATTTCAGTTGATTTTCAAACATTTATAATAACGCAATATCGAAATAATTTAATGTAAAAACTCGCTTCCAAACAATCCTTCCAAAGTTAAATAATTGGTAACCGCCAGCTGTGTGTCATAAACATTGGTGGTAGGTAGTGTAAGTATGTGTAGATGTGAGATTTCTTAAAAGTGCGTCAGATCAAATCTGAAAAATTTGACAAATCGAACGTGAAAAACAATCTCGATAAAAAAATTGATTTTTTCTCAAAAAAAATGTATCCTTTTGACAAATCGGAAACGACATAACTTAAAAAACAGAAAAGTACTTTTATCTTTGTCTTAAATATTGCATAAGTCACAGTTTATAATAGTATATGAAAAAATTATGTCGTTTTAGATTTTTTCAAAATCAAGCATGAAATCCGAATTTTATTCATTCTTGTGTATATTGAGTTGGTGGCAAAAAGAAAAAAACATTTTCACTTGCAGTGGAAATCCATTTCAATTGATTTTCACACATTTATATTTATATTTATTTAATTTAAAAACTCACGTAAAATGAATACTATTTTTGTTAGTTCATGAAAGTATTATGTAAATCTTTGAAAAATTCAGATTTCTCAAAAGTGCCTAAGATCAAAAAAAAAAAATTTTTTTTTGCAAACCGAACATGAAAAGCAACCGCGATCAAAAAAAATATTATTTTTTCTCAAAAAATTGATCTTTTTCCCAAATTGAAAACTTGCCCATGAATATAAATTTCTTCGATAATTCTGTCGCATGCAATATGAAATCATAACCTTAAGTTTGAGAATGAAAACTACTACGTTCAAAAACATTTTCCATGATGTCATAAAATGTATAATCACGACCAACTTCAACTCATTGCGAATAATTGTAATGGCGTTTTGCTAAAGGTGTATGTTGTTTTATCGACAAGAATTCGTAATTCCTTATTATTCCAATAAGGATAGAATTGTATTTGTAACATTTTCGCATTTGAAAATTTAATCCACAATATAGTTTTATGTATTTTATGTGATTCTTTGTTTGTGAAATCGGCTCAGACATTAAACAAACAGTTAAACGAAAAAAATAAAAATCCCTTTCCGCAGTGGTTGTGTGCTGCTGCTGCTGCTGACTTCAAACCACTCCCCGATATACCTTGGTTTGGTTTTTGGTGTAATCAAAAAGAAGTTCTAGTGACGCTGGCAGATTTGCTCAACAATTTTGTTTTATTTACTCTTTAAAGTGCAGCAACGGATAAGATAAACGCATTATTATTTAAAAACAAAATAACGAATTACAAAGCAACATAGACAGGTGAGTTTATAAAATAGTTTCAATCGAATTTTCTTTTGTTTAAATTGCATATTTTTATTATTTTACTTTCTTTTTGATTTCGCCTTTATTTTAATTTATTACTGATGTCGTTGATAAGCATGTTATTTGTCATGTCATTTGTTTAAGTACCCACCTACCTACCTACATAGTATAGAAAAGAGTATCTACATAGTTCCGTTTTTCCAATTTTTATTTTTATTTTTATTTTAGAAAGTTGCACTGCACACCTATATACATTTTTTTGCGTTCGCTGTGCGGCATAATAATTTTTGTTTGAAATTAATTTCTTTTGCGACTCATTTTCGTTTGCAAATTCTGAGTGCAAGCGAAAAATTGATGGCACAGATATTAAGCAACAAGTTTACTTTTTTTTTCGTCTTGTTTTACTTTCGATTGTGATCTCTCCCCTTTGCTGTTGCACCTTGTGATGTGCATTGTTTTTTGCTTTTGTTGTCACCGTGTACGATGTAGGTATGTACACAGTATCATCATCGTTTTTGCTGACTCTCCCTGGATGGTGGCGGTTGAGTGGCCGATTGTATATCGTTAATCGCTTGATTGGTGCTACATACCTTGTACTTGTACCTTCTTCTTGACTAGCAGGTTATTTCTTTTGTTTTAATTCGACATTGTCGTCTGGTAGTTTGAGGGACTCTAATAATCCAATTAGTGGGTCCCTCGAATGGGATAGGGTTAAATATTTGAAACAATACTCTCGTTTTAACATCTTGTCTCCGAATTAAAAGGCGGAAATACCTAGGTAGGTATAGGAGATTATTATCCTCGAGGCGTTAAGTCCTGTGAATACAAAAGCTTGAACTATTTAATATATAAGTAGAAACGGACTATGGTATGGATTCGGTTTATGAAAGAAAATACTGGTTAAGCAGATAAACCACTTGGTTATATGATCTTCGTGTATTATTTACCCAAAAAGGGTTAGATCGGACGGAAAGTACGGAGTCCTCAGAACTGACGCAGCGAAATAGGTAGATGGACAAAGTAAGGCACCCATTACGATTTTATGGTAAATCCTTGAAGAAAACAATGAAATATAATAAACTTCACAGTTCAGTAAGGAAAAATTAAAACGACGCACCACAAACAGGCATACTCATTCTCCTGGTTGAAGGTACACATGAACGGAGTGCTTACTCGATAAAAAACAACAACAGTCAATAAAGCTCTAGTCTACAGCTGCAAAAATGTATGTACTGCACCGTAGAAATAAGTACTGTAATCATGTCACAAATCTTACAGACGGTGGATTACAAACGCATTTCGATTCTGAAGCCTTAAAAAAAAACACGAAACAGCACTAACAGCGATTCCGGAATTCCGAATTTATATCTAATAGCCATAAAGAATATAAAAGGTAGCCCGTGGAGTAACTGATAAAGCTCACAAAGTACTTCCACCTGCGATTTGGAGCAAACTGACAGCACGGCTGATAGAAGGTGGAATCTGTTTCCGTATAATCCGTGTGCAGCACTCATCGACATTAGAGGAACTTTGGCAGATTCAATAAAAGTAGTTTAGCTTGTGGTCGAGAATCGACCTTACGTTTTTTAAGTATGTAATACTAAAAAATGTACTAAAGCTACATCTCGATATCGCAAAAATACACCTACCTATTTGAAAATAAGTTTTACTATGATACAAATTTGAATAGTCAACGTTAATATGAAAATTTGAAGCAAAGCGTTTATGCCGAAATAATCTTCTTTTCTATAGTAACATTATTGAAAACAACCGTAAACACATCGCAGTTCACGGATAATAAAACCCTGAATTAAAATTAGGTATAAAGTTGCTTACTTTTAAGGGTTAGGTCAATTGTATTACTTCCAAAATAGGTTTTAATCTAAGAACCTCTTTTTCATACCAAAATGCTGTTTGTCCCCCCAAGTACAAACCACTGTCCTCTTATTAAGTAAAAATTCGAAAACATTCAATTGAAAACTTTGAAAATACTTTCTTTTAATATTTTTAACACGATTCTCTGTGAACACATCCATTTGAAGTGCAAGAAAACTTTCAAACCATATTGCATCCACCCACGAACTACATCTCACTTCACTTGCTAAAGTTGTTCTCCTGTAGGTTTTTGTTTTGTACTGTCATCTGTCTCTCTTTCAGTTTTTGTTTTGAAACTAAAATTTACTTTGGTAAAATGTCCGAACCCAAAGAAAAAACGAACAAAAAAGAAAGTGCTCATATAACCAGTGTTGGGAAACAAATATATGGATTTAATGAAACTTTTCTTTACTATGCGAGAAACAGATTAACACAGCAACAGCAACTTTGACAGAACCTTTAGAACCAATGTATTTTAATTACTTTGAACACATTAGCACAGCAACATCGACATCAACGTTAGAGCCAATCCTAAATTCGCTGTTGCTGTTGCTGTCGCTGTGTTAATCTGTTTCTAGCATTACACATTTTTTTGACTCTGGTGTTAAAAAAAAAAAAAAAATGTCGTCTCCCATTTTCGTATTTGTTTATTTGGCAACCCTATGCCCAGTGCTTGTGATCCACGTAGCGCCATCTTGTTGAAACCATACTTTGTTGTACTCATATCTTCTCATTAATAATCATGAAGCAGTAAATATCCCAATTGACTGTAACACAAACTTCGGCCATATTTTTAAAGAAATAAGGTCCGATGAAGCCATCAGAAAGTAAACCTTACCAAACAGTGCACGAAGTTTGCTCTTGGTCGCACTCAATGTTCCTCATATTTGCTCAATAACAAACATAAAATAAAAAATAAATAAATAGTTGGCGCAACATGTCCGTAGAGGACCCTAGGCCAGGTATTCGTTTCGTGTGGGACGCATAGAAGGGATCAATTTCATGACCAGTCCAAACAGCTAGTTAAGAAGCTCTTTCCTGACAGTTATACTCTCTGATGTTTATCAGACCATCAGACGTTCGCGAAAGGTGGAAAAACCTTAAGATGTAATTTCTGCTTTTCCAGAGATCGAACTTGGGACCCCTAGAGAAATAACGAACATGTCATTTTCATTGCCATTGTGATAATTGGTTTTCAAAGTTAATTTAAATAATTTGGTAGCGCTGTCTGTTCGTAATGAAATATGAATATAATATATACCACAAACTACCAATAGGTAGAAAGAAAAGAGAAGAAGAACAATACCGGGAAAGCACGTGAGCCCGAAAGGGGGTTTGATTAATGCGGGCGGTCCCAGGGGGGTGTGTCAGAAACCACAGGGTTGGAAGGAATTTTAGTCTGCCCCTTAGGCATACCGAGAGAGCCGGACACACGGGGATGTTCAACTTAAACAGGCCTCCTTATGGTGGCATTATATAACCATATATTAACCATACGACACAACTGTGTTTCGAAAGAAATTTTGCTCAAAATGTACATCTTAACTGTTGGCTAGCGAATGATTCCCGTTCCGTTGTAGTTCGTAATGCATGTCGGTCATTTAAAAAGAAACGATTTCTCACACATATAGTATAACTCTAACATCTTCAGAGAATGTTGTTATCCCCACCCAACTAACCATAGAACTGTACCTACTCCAGAGAACCTACGAAAATCGCTGAAACTAACAAAACAAATAACTCATCCGACAAACACATCATACTAACTCCTCTAGCAAACCTGTTCAGTATAGTTAGCGCCCAGCGTTGTACTTGTAAATCAATATAACCGAAATAGGCGAACTCAAAAAGAAACTAAATAATAGTGAAAATATATAAACCAATCCCAATACATTCAGGCGCAACGCTGGGCGTCGTTCTATTCTTTTGGCAAAAAAAAAAAAAAAAAAAAAAAACGTGTAAATTTACGAACCCCAGCGTTGTAAGGTGAAAAAAGGACTTTTGTATAGTTTCTATAAACAAACACACACAATTTTATGTTCTAGACTTTGAAACAATCACAATCTCAACGACACCTTGACGACTATCACTCGCAAACGAAACTAAATTTCTTAGAATGGAAATCAGCCCCGGACGAGCCCCATTTGATGTCGACGATGATTTTGTGCCGCTACGCAAGCCGCACGCTAGAGAAGCTAAGAAGACAACTGCAACTCCACCGCCGAAAAGCCCCTCATCTCTTTCACCGATGGCGCGCGAATTTGTACCGAAATTTTCGCAGAGCAGTAGCTCCAGCTCTAGCTGCAGTTCAGATTCGAATTCTCAGCCGATGTTGGTTCTTCAGCCTAGCCCGCTGCAGAATCGTTTGCTTCGAAACCAACGTCCACAGGAATACGCCGCTGCGGTCAATTGCAACAACATGTACCAGCCGCCGAGCATATCGTCACTCAACTCAACGGTGCAGAACCGCTTGCATATTCACGACAGATCTCAGCCACGGTCCGATCTCAACTCAAATTACATACAACCGCCAGAGGTTGAGACCGTCGCTCTAAACTACTTAGCAACTGTGATTCAATGTCTGAACGACAATCCCGGCTCATTTGACACTGTCGCAACAAGATTCCTGACAATCTTCGACGGCATGGAGAACAACGAGTTCGTGCTGAGCAACGCAATGGAAGACATTTTCAACGAGTCCATCGAGAACTCAAACTTCAGATACATGGGCGCCAAGCTCTACAATCTCCTGCATATGCTCAATCTGAGAGACGATTCCCTCTTCCACACCCTGCTCAAGTGCAAGTTGGACTACCATCAAGCCGAAGTGATGGAATTTATGCAAAATAACTCCGAACAAAAGGTAAGAGAGACAGCACTGTTCCTAGCCGAGTTGTATATGCAACTGCGCGGAGATGACTCTCGAATAAGGCTGATCGCCGAGAACATAGTGTTTTCGCTGAAACAGCTTCTCACCAAAGTCACAGCCGACAACATTCGATGTATTTGTCTCACACTCAAGCTGGCTGGCTATGATTTAACCTCAGACTGTCCCAACGATATCGACTCTATAATGCAACAGCTGGAAACTGTGAACAAGAGAAAACCCGGCAAGTATCCGCTGGTTCAGAATGTGATTTCTTTGAAGAAAAACAACTGGGGACGTACCGTACACGAGCATCCCATTGTATCTCGTTCGACAAGCGAATCCAGCTGCAAGGCATCCACTGAGCCGACCTTCTACGGCCCCGATGGCAAAATTCTCACCGACGAGGAGAGTCTATTCTTGTCGAGCAATGTCCCCCAAACTCCATCCACCACCGAGGACGATGAATTCGACTTAGAGGTGGACTTGGACCCCGAAATGGACGAGGACACCGAAAAGGAATATCGTAAATTCTGTAAACTCAACAAATAGGGGTTCAATCGATCGCCTTGTGGTATTTTATGACTTACTGACGTCCTGTTCTCTCATTATGATTTGTTTTTCTCTTCATATTCTGTATTATTCATGTGGCGTAGTAAAAACTAAAAAAAAATTTATATGTTAACTAAACAAATAAACATGTATCGTTATGTACTGTGAATTTATTATTATATTCTCCTTTTCTTTTCAATTTTTTGACTGTAAAATGAACACAAAGTTATAAACAGAGTGACATACGAAAAGAAGCACTTAATTAAACTTTATTTTTTCATAGAAATTAGTTTGGCTTTTTTTTATTGTGCTGCTGTAGTGTTTTTTTTGTACTTGTTTCTCATTTCAGTTGGCTGCTCATGTCGTCTGCCGGTTTGCTTGCGATTAATTTGCTCTTAATTGTTTGCATGTTGTTTTTTACTTCACCAAATTAAGATCGGCTATGTTTGATGATACATTGAATGAGTTCACTTTCTAGAGATGCTCACAGTTTGGTTCTTTGAAAGGGAACTATGTAGTTACTTTCGGTAGTAAACGTTGTGTCAAAGTAATAAAGGACTGCTTTTAGTGATGAGTCAATGGCAAATCGATCAGAATATGATTACCAATAAACTTACTATATAACAGACGATTACAGTTTGAGTTGGTAGGTGCTCTGAGGGGGCATTACTTCCAAGGATAATTTGGAATGAAATTCAATTTAAATCATGATCAGAAGATTTCACGAGGACACTTCAATTTTACTGTCAGTCATCTAATCTATGCTTTTCTGGTGATAGGAGGAGAGATACGAAGCCATTGGATATGCGGCTATTCCCCATTGATGGACATTACATTGGGTTCACAAAAATCGAAGTAGAGTAGAGTCTGCTTTACCAATCTATAAACCTGACTTAATCTGACCTAACCTCTCTGATTTGCATCTGTCGATAAAGTTTGGAACGTTAGCAGATTCACAAGCCTTCCTGGGATTTGAAAGGGCGGAGCCAATACAAGGGAAAGTGTCCAATTTTCTGTTTGAATTGGAGATGAACAAATTTATAATGGAATTGTAACTGCTTACGCATTTGTAATATTTTTTTTTATATTCCAACTGCCAAAAAATAACCTAGCAACGCTGTTACCTGGCAACTCTCATTATACAAAACCAAACCACTCATTTATTGTGACAGATTTCACTCCAATCTTGTATTGGGATTGTGTGGATGTAGAGTGACTCTCAGACGCATTCCACTTTCCACATGACTTGTTTGTTGGTGTTGGTCGAGTCTCTGATGTCATTGCAATTTGCAACAATTCGAAAACAACAGAGCACCACTGGTTGAATTGAAAGTTTAGCTGAACTTTAATGCACAAAAGATGGTACAGTCGGACCCGCTTATTTAAAACTCGTTTAATTGAAAACTCCGCTTATATGAAAAATGTAATTTGTCCCCGTGTATTTTTTTTCAGTTAGGTATCCGAAGTCCGTTTAAATGAAAAACCCGGTTAATTGAAATTAAAGTAACGATTTTTTCTCATTTCATTTGAACGGGTTCGACTGTACAATATATAAGTTTGTTGTTTTGAAACCCTAGGTACTTTTAAAATAGTTGAATTTGTAGATCTGAATATGTACTTTTATTTTAAAATCAGATGCCTAGCATTGAAACTACTTGTTGAGTAGGTAGATATAAACAGAAACATTGGAGAATTAAAAAAATCTTATTAAATTGAGTCGACTAATGTGGTAGTCGATTGGGCTTCTTCAGATTCACTCTCAGTTTTCAGACTTCGTGTGGCTAATCGAACATAAAAACCAGAAAAACTTCACTTTCTCTTTTTTGTGTTTATATTCGTGCGATTCGAATATGTGTAGCCTGCACACTTACACATGTAGATTCACCCGATGCAATGTCTTTCTTTGCTGTAGAAAAAATTCACGAAAACTTGAACAAACTCCACCAGTTGTCAAATTCAAACTTGTATTGGTAAATCTGAAGCAATCTGAGAACAAATCCAGATTCGCAAAAGTGCTCTGAAATCTGAAAAAGATTGCCTTTTTTATTGTACCAAACAAACATGAAAAGTGCTCTCAGAGTAAAAAAGTACTCTGAGAGCGCCCAATCGAATACCACATAATTGGTCTGGACTATGTGCACCCTGAACCCAAAAACTAGATTGGTCAGAAACGTCACATAAGCGAACTCTCACCTTAGTACCCAGTCAGGAATTTCTTGAATTTCTTCGGCTACCCCTGTGTAGACGATAAATGAAGAAGCTGTTGATGTGACCGATAAAGGCAAATCAAAACTTATGTCGTTTTCCATTGGGACAGAAAAATCACTTTTTTTTTCAGAGTCAGAGCAATTTTGAGAATCTCGATTTCTGAGCGAGACTTACACCTACTGGGGGCGTTCAAGTATCTAGTTTAGTAAGTCTGACAGCTGTCTGACTAGATCTATCTCGGTTGTGATTGGTTTAAATCGGTCACGTGGGCACCTGTGACATTTGACGTTTATGGACGGGTAGCCGACGAATCTAGTCAAGAAATTCGTGACTAAGTACTAAGTTGACAGTTCGGGTATGTGGCTGACGTAGAAAAAGTGACGTTCCTGACCAATCTAGTTTTTGCGTTCAGGTTACATCTTATCCAGACCAATCTAGTCGACTTAAGATAACTAGATTCTTGAATGCGGCCACTTACTCCTACACCAAAACATTTGTCATTTGTCAAACTTAAATGTGTTATTTCACGTTTTTAGTGACGACAAATCTGAAAAATAGAGAACAAATTTCATTTGGCCGCTGCAATGGATATCAACATAAATTGAATGGATTTTTATAAATACAAATTAAATTTTAAGAACATCTTTAAAACACGCACCACCACAAATGCAAAGAAAGAAAAATCTGAAATCTGGGGCTCAATTGTGGTTCTGTGAAAGAGTGAATCAAATAAATCGTTTTCACATTCGCTTTCACACATTGCTTTAATTTTTTCGATTCACTCGGTACTAAAAAGCTATTTTCGGTGAATGAGTAGTGAAACTGTCGTGGTGAATTCAATATCGTACACTGTGTTGTATGAAATAAGGTTATCAATTTTCAAACTCTCACTAAAAACATTTACTTGCAAATGAGAACATGAAAAAAATGTATTCATATGAACATTTTTGATGTTTGGTTTCACATTTTCGTAGAACGAGAATCGAAATTGCGGTGAAAGGGTGAAAACATTTTCTTTTCACTCTTTCATAGAACCAGAATTGACCCCCTGAGAGCAAAATCTGAACATCCCAATAGAAAACGATATGAGACACATCAAGCCTTGATCTCCCGTCTATTTCCAGGCACAAGGTTTTGAGACCAAACATTTTCTGGCATCACTTCTGCGGCGATGCGTGTTCACCCCTTGCATTTTTAAAGTCGTAGGGCCTTACCATAGGTAGAAATAAACATTTTTAGTTTCTACTCTAAGTTTAATTAGTAAAGAGAACTACAAAATTTGATAAACCAATTTATATTTGTTTCATTTATCTACAATTTACAACAATTTATCGACTTAGAAGCTACAAACTATTTTGTTGAAAATACTCATGCAAAGCCGTATGTACTAGATTGCCTTACGGTTGTTTAGTTAAACATAGCGTAAAGATTTACGCAGCCTCAACTATTAAACTATTACAAAAAACACTGAAATCTATTACTTTTTGCCCTGAAACTGGCATCAGCTTGAGCTTAGCTTCGTAAGTAAAATCGTTTAACACATTAAAAAGTCAAATTGTCTGGCACAATTCCAAAATGTCTTTGGATTCCAATTTCTCCAACCACCAGCAAATCTAATGCCTGGCTATAGGTAGAAATAATTTACATACATCCTAAAACATTCCCTACAAGCAACAAAACTGAAGTGAAAGACATGATATGACAAACTCACAAATATTTATTACATTTACTAGTTTCGCTTGGGGTCGAAAATCGAACTTACCATGATGAAATCGAGTTCAATTTTTTACTGGTCCTGTTCAAAAAGTTACCAAACCAGATAAAAATTACCAAACTGTATTTTTGTACTCGAACAAACTCATTTGTATCGAATTCGATACCATTGTATCGACTTTTCCATCCCTGCCGTGCACTCTAATCCGTCAACCCAAGACCCAACCCATCTCATTATTGAGAAATTGAGATTAATTTTGTATTCTACTAGTTGAGTTATATGTACCATACCCATACCACGCTACCGTACCGATATCACGCCGAATACCACTCCACTCCACACAATACACTCGCTCAATTTGTTTTCTAATTTTCCTTCAAACACAGACACCACACCAACACCAACTTTAATTTTAAGCTCACAGTCACAATATTCGAATTGAGTTGAGTATCACTCAGGTTCACTTACGTTCCACACAAACTAAAAGGCAGCTTTTCTAGTTGGTTGGTTTATTGCTTGTCTGATATTGTACTAACCTACCTACAGTGTGACCAATTCAATATTTGAAATCAAGTTCAGCAATAATTTAGGATGTTTTTTTTTTGTAAAAAGTGCTAAAATCAAGCGGGGTTTTCAATTAAAAGAGTTTCAATATAAGCGGGTCCGACTGTATTTCACAAAAATAAAGGACTATTCACATGAGAGCGAATTGCGAACACGCGAATATTCGCAGTTTCTGACACTTCATTCACATGAATCCTTTTTTTGGTCACAGATATCCGCGTATCCGTTTCATTTTTAAAGGTTAAGTTCGAACGAATTTTTCATTCGTGGGTTTGTGGATCGCGACTGTTTTGTGTGGATTGTAAATAAATTGTGACAGTTCCCGCGGCAAGAATTTTCAATTCGCGGGAAAATTGCTTTAATTGTTAATATAGCTGTTAAAATCAAATGAGAGTCATGTTTTTTTTTAGACTAGATGTTAGATTAATTAAATATAATAGTTTTGTGATAGAAAAAATATCAATTTTCAGTTCATAAATACAGTTAAATTGATTTGTTTGCAATTCGCCTATTGCAGTTCGCTCTCATGTGAATAGTCCTTAACCTTTAATAAAGTGTGTGTTTGGAAAGTTGATTGCAATTGCAATTCTTGCTTAATTCGTTGAATGGCTGTGCTGACTGTTAAATTGGAATTATATTGCTGAGTCTATTGGCTTGGTCACAGGATATATGCTAAATTGGTCACACTGCTACCTACCAGCCCCAATACCATTCTCATTCACCCAAACCCAACAACAAACAGAAACAACAAACAAGTATCTCATTCTCAAACTCAATGCTAGTGCTCAATCTTATTCTCAACTCAATTCTCGACCACATTCCATTAGCTAGCAAGCAGCAATTTCCAATTTCAGTTCAGTTCGAGTCTCTTGTTTGTCCCGTTCGTATGTACTAGACGCAACGCGGTGCTTCGATTAATTTAATACATTTTTTGTACCACTAGCAAAAAAGTAAACTTCAAATTTTTGTTTTCAATTCTTAGTGTAAACAATTTTTTTGTTTCCCTTTCCAAACGACTAAAACGGATACGCACAAAAATACATCTACCTACCTATACTTTGCTTTGTGTTTCTCATTTCTTTTTACGGCAGTGGATTTTGAATAAAAGTGACATCAACTTTGGTGTTAAAGTAAAGTTCTATCTACCTATTTGGTGTTAATTTTCCCCCTATCGCTATCGACTAAACAAGTTTCAAATATAACTCTCAAGTGCTGTATAGTGCTATATACAAGAATATAGTTTAAAATTCGAGAGATAAAAAAAGGAATTTATCATTTTGTTTAGAATTGTTGTGTCCCAGCTCTAGTATCCTCTTCCACAAGTGGGTTCTAATTGGATTACGATTATACCCAGCATTGACATTAGAACGGAAGTCGATTCAGGTAATAAAGCATTTTTATTTAAACAAATTGAAGCAACATTTAAGGCCATTATTTTTGGGCTGTGGTCGCAAGCATAATTGAAGAGAGAGAGAATAACGAAGAGACAACAATAACTATTATAAATGTATTTGTTTAATAAAAAAAAATCAAGTTCCTTATTCCTTTACTCAAATGGCTTTTTTTCGTTTCGTTCGGTTTACTATTGTGAATTGAAGAATCGTTATAAAGTTCATTTTCAAAATTAAATCTGCGTAAAGTTAAAGGCGTATTTTTTTTAATGCATTTATTTTATTGTTAACAACTCACGTAGACAGTGTTTCAATTTCAGAGTTGCTTTTGTCGATGATTTCTCTCTTCGCAACGCGACGTTGAAAACTTGTTAGACGAGAAAACTGCTTTAGACCGACGACGGCGACGACAACAGGGAGTTGCCTCATCATATCGTCGTCGATCGCTTCGTTCGTCGTCGTCGTGACTCTTTAATTTTGCTCTTTCTACTTGTTTTTCTGTTGCCATAAAAAAAATCTTGACTTTAATTCAAAAGAAGTCCATGGAATACGCGTCTTTACACTTTAACAGTGGCGACTAAAAGTGTGTTGCTTACTTTATAAACAAGTGAAGTTCGTATGTTAACATTCACAATTCACATCTGCTATTCACACCGAGCCGAAAACCTGGTTTTCGCGAAAACACTCGAAACCTTAATCGAAAACAGAAGTGTTCCAAAACATATTTCAGTTTTCAAAACGAGTTTAAAGTCGTTTTCCACAAAAACACCACGAAAACGACTTTCAATCATTGCGTTTTTGAAACAGACACACCTTTTGCAACATTCAGCAGAGCAGCTGATCGAACAAATGTCACAACTCACAGCTTGAAATCATTTTTCCACACTAATTGATGGGCTAATATTATTTTTAAAAACTCTGAATTCATTTTATTTGTTAATTAATGCGTTGGAAATTGGTAAACAAAATAGTTTATACAGAAGTTTCACGACTAGTGTCTCAAAGCTGATTAAAACGTCAAACGAAAACTGGTTATTGTTCGGTGTGAATGCAACTTCGAGTTTTCGACAAAAACACGGTTTTCGCTACGGTGTGAAAAGGGTATAAGACTGCCTTATGAGAACTTATGCTTATACCTATATAACACAGTTATAACATCATACCTTATACTTGTACGCTTTGAACCTGATACCTACTATTCTGAAGAACTGGTTACATAGCCAGAAACGTTGTGACTTATCGTTTTTAATTTTCGAATAATTTATTTTGACATTCGAACTATGGCGTAGTTTTTCGAGGTCCATATACTCCGTACCGGCACTGCCCGTGCCCGTCTATTTGTTCTATCTTTCGGAAGTTTGCACCTATTGTTAATTACAAAATTAAAAGTAAAAAAACTCGTAAACATGTTGGACAAACATAAATGGATATTAACTTTGTTTGTTTTTTTTTTCTGAAAATCATAATTGGTATGTTCGAGATTACATTTTTCATGGCAATGAGAACAGATGTTTGAAATAAAACCAAAAGATTTATAAATCAGATTTTGCTAATGTCGTTTTCCATTGGGACAGAAAAACACTTTTTTTTTCAGATTCAAAGCAGTTTTTCTGCTCTCGAAATCAGCTGGCTGTCAGATTTCATGTTCCATTGGCCGCAAAAAAGCACTTTTTCAGAGCGATTTTGCGAATCTCGATATCTAAGCGAGACTTACGCCTATTTGCACTGACACCTTAACATTTGTCATTTGTCAAACTTTAAAGTGTGTTTACTTACGTTTTTAGATGAGAAGTTTGTGAAAAATAAAGAAAAATTTTCATTTGGCCGCTGCAATAGATATCTATCAAAACAAATTGAATGGATTTTTATAAACACAAATAACAATTTTAGATCAGCTGACTTTTAAAACACGCACCACCACAAATGCCAAAGGAAGAAAAATCTCGTTTTACGTTCCATGGGGCACGAAAAATTTGAAATCTGAGAGCAAAATCTGAAAATACCAATCGAAAACCACATAAGTCCTCTTAGAGCGTAGCCGCCATCTTGAATTTGAGGGGAGTTAATACATATATTTGTCATATACAAAATTGCAACACCAATTCCTTACCATCCAAACACGAACACTTAACCCGTACAGATATGTTTTGTCGTTCTGACGAACAGGTATGTGAAATCCCAACAAAAAGTAGACTCTCTGAATTTCTCCAAAGTTCTTCCCGAGATTCAATTTCTAGTTCCTAGCTAGCATCTATTTATGGATATTTGACAGTTTATCATCGTTATGCCAAAACAATGACAAATGTTTATTATAAAAAAAATAGTGACGCATTTATGAACAGGCATCGATTATTTTGCATCTGTTTGTGCCACAGCTCTGGTACAATTACCCGCTTTCAATTTATGTTTCTATGTAGTTGACTTTTCGCTCGTCATCTAGATATAAATGGAAAGTGACAGAAGTAAGCCTCATCACAGAACAAATGGATCTACTAGCAACTTAAATTAAATGAAAGTAAACGAAGACCCTTGTAGAAAATCCTTCATAACATTAGCTAACGACACAGGCTCGATATACAAACCCCTCAAATCGCTGCTGGTCACATAAATTTTTGTCGGAATTCGCCATTTTGGTATCTCTAAAATTGTCTATCAGTCAGTGTCATGAATCGTAAGAAAATGTGCACACATAGGGTGCGATTTTTTGATGTTACGTGACATTTGTAATACGAATTTCTATAAAACATTACACGCGCAGTAAATATTTGTGCTAACACATCCATTTTCCTATAAATTTACACAAAATCTAATCTTATCTTATCTTCATTTAAGCAATTAAATTAAAGAACTGTTTGCCGTTATGCACCATGTCACTTTAAATAAATTAACTTGAATTAAAATTTATGCCAATATATCTGCCGATAATTAAGTGATTATAAAACATCAAAATTAATTTCCACTTGTTGTACTATGTTAATTCCCGTCAAATGCGTTTCCATACTTTTCACCTTCACTGTAGCACATTAATCAGACAATTAAAGTGTCTTTCGTATTCACTGTGTCTGTTCGCTCCCATGTTTGAGTGAGTTCATGAGTTTTTCATGAAAATTTTCGTGTAACATCTATAGCGTGCGGAACATACATTTATGATGGTGTCGTCATCATTGGAAAATTTAGGTCACAAACAATATGAATGTGATTTTGTGTGTGTGTGTTTGTTTTTTGGCCCCGTTCACCGACAGTTTTTCCACTTTCATTTGTAATTTAATTACCTACTGCGAATGCTGCATAATTTTCTTGAAACAAAAATCATTTTGTTTATAGTTATATTCATTTCTGTATGTTTACTTTGTAAATCTCTGTGGGCTTGGATTTAGTGGTAATGATGATGAGAAACAAATTCCGCCATATATACCGGCACTACCATAAAAAAAATATGATGCTACATCAGTTGTGGATGTTTGTTTATCGTATATACCTATTTTGAAAATCCACCATGTGATTGATCCCTTTCTGTGTAGGGAGAATGGTGGGGGACTGTTTTTGTTTCTGTTGTTTTAGGGTCAGGTTCGCAGTGAAGGCTCTTATTTCATGGACGAAATTCCATTAATTTGATTGTCCTAGCTATCCAGATTTATCTGTACACGTGTATGTACGTGTGCTGAGGAATATTTTTTTTGTATCGGGTGTCGTAAGGGGTTCGTATTAGTTTGTGGCTGCATTTGCATTGCCCGCGTTCTACTGCCCGCTAGATGTCAAACTCCGTACAAAAAAATTGACATTTCACAAAAAGTGTTACCCGTCTAGCGCAAATTGTGAAACGTCAATTTTTTGTATGGAGTTTGATATGGCCGTTATTCATCTAGCGGGCAGAAGAACGCGCGCATCATCTGTAATATGAAAAGCAACAAATTTGATCGAAATGCAATTTTTAACAAGAACATTTCCATTTCCACTTATATCGGAACACTTGATTCTGTTTTTTAGTAAGTCGTTTATTGAAGATTTGAAAACCATTACCTGATCGATTATTCTATGAAATAACAAATAACCTACCTACCTGCTGCCATTTTTATGGAAGATGCTCAAACTCAGTGATTTTGGACGTTAGACAACGGAGCCATAAATAAATTCTAACACTTCCAGCCAATTCATTTTGTATGTGAGAAGATAACCAGCGGATTATATGTGTAATAAATATTACAACCCATACGTGATTTGTTGAAAGCAGTAACATCGTGAACAATTTTCAGCTCACAACATGTACCTAATGGCTACAAAATCCTCAATTGATAAGTAAGCAGACGTCTAGTCCTGTTGTTCCCGTGTTGGGGTAGTAATTCACTTTTAATTACAGCAAACCAATTCTCTATTGGCTTACTGAACAGCCCCAATAATTTATAAAACTTGCAACATATTCGAAAATATTTGTAGTTTGTTGAAAGAAAATTATGAATAAAACGGACCGCTCATGTTTTATTTGCAGCATCATACCTACCACCATGGCGAATCCTTCGGATAGATAGATTTTATGAATCCAAATCCCTTTTGTATTTTTAGCCACACGGGCAAGTTCAATATGATAGGGCTTATGCTGAGTGCGAAAATTGCAAACGTGGGATGAGAATTATTGGAGAGCTTATCTGTTCTATTTTTAAATCGCTTTTAATGGAATGGAGTGGAAGGGAAATTTAAATTGAATTCTATTTCGAAAAGTAGTGCTGCCTGCTGCCCTTGACTTCTTCTCGATTGTTGTCGCAGTTGTATGCATATGGATTAATTAATTTCAAAAATAGAAATAAAAGGGACGTTCTATTCAAAAGTTTATTCGTGTTTACAAATGAATGCTGACATCTTACATATGTCGGGATTTTATTTTTTTTCTAAATATGTATCTAAAAATCCCAGCATCTGACGATTCTATTTAAACGGACTTTGGAATTTTTTATAGAAGTGTTTGCAGAAGATCCACTTCATTGAATGAGGAACTCTAATCCAGGAAAGGAACCTCAAATTTAGAAAGCTTATCTAGTTTTTTCAGATGTTTGCAGGATGTTATAATGGCAGGGGATCAACTAGAGTTATGGTTTTTGAGAGACGACTTCATATCGGCCCCTCTGTTGAGACTTCAAAGATGCATAGAGATGAGTATGAATAATGAGGGAGGTGACGGGGGTTGTGCTGCAGAGGGACAGTGATGCAGTTTTCAGTTTCACGACAAATTTATGACTGAAACACAAGTAGGTTGACTTCAGAATATTGATGTGCGAAGGGTTCAAGACATCATTGGAAATGATGATTAAACGTTAGGAATCTGTTGAAAATAATTCTTCCGAAGTTACTGTTACAGGAACGATGTGAAAGTGGGCTTACGGCTCGTTTGCCGTAAAACGAAACCGTAAAAAATGTTCTTTTCATTTTTTTTACCACTTAAACCTATGTAATGGTTATGAATTATAAAGTTACCTAGTTTATAAAAAAAAAAAAATAAACAAATGATCTTAAAATTTTCAGATATTTCAATTTTCCGATCAACTTTCCAGTTAATTCCAGAAAAAAGAAAAAAAAACAAATCATTCCACTGAAATATTTCACTTTTTTACTGTTCCATCGGTCAGGAATTTTTTTTCTGATGGATTATAATCAGTGGTGGTTGGTTTTTTGTAAATGTTTTCGTATAGGGACAATTTTTTCTGACAGAATATTTTCTATGACCTCCATACTGTGGAAACCGTGTATGTAACCGGGTAGTCAAGCCATCTCGAGGTTGAAACAAATTTATGTAAGTCTTTTATAGACTTCTCAAAGAGGTCTTCTAAGTCTTCGAAAAAGTGTCGTCCAAGAATTCTGTATCTGATGTGACAGAGTGCCGGGCAGTGGCAAAGAAAGTGTGGAGTGTCCTCATGCACATCTTCGTCACCGCATCCTCTACACAGGTCATCAGTATTGATTCTCATTTTCTTGGTGTGATATTTCAGCATGTTATGTCCTGTAATAATGCCTACAAGAGAGGATAGCGATTGCGTTCTCAGTTGTAGAATTCTTTCTGTCTTTTGTTTGTTATAGATAGGCCACATTTTCCTGGTTATGACTAAGGATTCGAGTTCACTCCATCTATCATTCGTCAATGCCAGTATTTTGTTCTCAATTTCCTGTTTGATATTGCAGGGAGGAGTTAATACTGTGGTATCGGCCTGGTTAAGATCAAGAGAAGAACCCTGTATTGTCAGCTCATCAGCTTTTTCATTATCGGGCACTCCTTTGTGTCCGGGGACCCAGCAGATTCTTACATTGTGCTGAGCGCCAAGAACCCGTAGCTCTTCGCGACAGCGACTTACAACAAGCTTAGATTTTATTTCAACGGCAGAGATAGCTTTTATTGCCGCTTGGCTGTCAATGAAGAAAGTGATATCTGCATGCGGTATCGCCATCTTGCAACTTGTTTTGCAGCTGTTGTCACTGCCAGAACCTCAGCCTGGAATACGCTGCTGTAGTCAGGAAGTCTGGTTCGAATCTCAGGTGCCCCAATTATACTGAGAGGTGACAAATTACGGAGTACTATAGGAGAATTCCTACAACCTATCGCTATCACATAACCATACAAAATTTGTGCTCCTGTATTTCAGATTACTTATGCCCGCTCGCGATTTATTCGCATTTCTAAACAAGGAAACGGAAGTGGTTGAAATACTTCGAAGTTCGAACGCAGTTCTCACACATTTCTCACACATTCTGGCGAATGCGCAGAGTAAAAAACAAGATCGCGCTGTGTGACCTATATTCCACCCTGGAACAACTATCCATGCAAGAGTACGCGTTGCGGTCATTCACACGTGCGCTGTCATAGCGAATCGATGTATACAACAGCTTTCCCGAAGGGGATTTTCAAATCAAGAACAACGACAAGAAACTGGCTCCTCCATCTCGCACCAAGTTATCAATTATATCTGAGAGGTGGATCTTAATGCATTTGGTGCTGGACCATCAAGCGTCTAGAAATTAGAAACCAATTGGAATATTCCAATGCATTCAATCATTAATAGAATGTTCTTCTTCTGCAGCGTATGTTCAGTATGGCATATGCACCTTGTTTACGTTAACACTCTTCCTCAGTGCACTCTGTGGAGTAGAGTTGAACGACCAAGCGCAGCATTTCGATATGTGCATCACAGCGTGAAGTGTTCCGCTGGACACGACCACGAGTAACTCGTCGTAAGTACTATCCAAAAGAGGAACGGAAAAGTAATGGATGTGCATTATCTGACTCCGGTGTCCGACACTCCCAGTCCCAATTCCTAGCTGCTACGTACGAATGTGTAGTACGTGTTTCAAGTTGCAAAGGCTTTCCGTTTTCTCCGTTCCATCAACGACTGTGGCGGGTGTTCGCACCACATCGTGTTCGACGTAGCCGTATCCGCTGTCCATTTGGGTTAGTAATATTGTAATAGCAAATTGAATGTTGTTTATGTGTTATTAATAATGATTGCAATTTGTTTATATATCTCTGCGAGCCATAAACAACGGGCACACGATTCAACTGAACTTTAGGAATGGGCGTGTTCGTAGACATGCAGCGGTGCGTCTGATTCGACTAAAATCTTACTCGTTTCAAAACATTTAATCGGAAGTTTCGTAAACTTTATTTTGCAAGCAAAACAAAAACTGTGACCTACGTATTTTTTTTCAAAATAACCTTCAGTCACTGCAGGTGTTATCTTATCATTTATAAATGTATATAGGGGAGAGTCGTTGTCTATCGTTGTGTAGCCGTTGATAGGTATACCTTACTGTTTCGATATCAAACTCAACCCTGAATCATGTTACAGCTTTGTGTACGGTACAATATCTTATCTCTTGTTTTAACAGTATTTAGATATTGAATGCAAATATTTATGTGTCAACCTGTTGTTTTGCCAATGTGGATTAAGAAATAAGCGCAGTCTTTGCCACTCGCCGTGCCTAACTTGACAGATATTTCGCACGCAGTTTTAGAGAAAACTCATTACATGTATAGAGTTATGGTTACTTTTGGAATTTATACAATTTAACCCTCGTTATGACCACTATGCTATGGGGTTCCTTGACTAGAAGCTTGCTATTTATATCATTATGATGGTACGAGGGGTACCGATTTGTCAACTATGAAAGTGCTTAATCCGAATTTCTTTGATTTCATTATCGCTGTGATAAGTTATCGTTGATTTTTTAAACGGAACTCCGACGTAGAGTCTTTAAATGGTTATGAGTCAAAACAAGCTAAAAATTACGAAACTGACTAAAAGTGGCAGTTGGCGTTCGGAACACTTAAATAGTTTATGAAACAGGGGATGAAATTCTGTAAGATGGAAACGTTTCAGTTTTTGTCGCTTGCAGTCATGTTTTAGTTTATGGAAGTTCAAAAACGAACGAAGTAGGACTCTCGTGGAGCATTATTGGTTTGTACTGCATGAAAGCTGGCTGTTTTTTTTAGAAACACTGTTACCTTTTCGAATTTAAAGAACAATAATACAAAAGGTCTTTCGTTTTTTTGTTTTTTTTCAAATGTGAAAGTTGATTTCGTTCTATTTTCACATCAAGGACGGTTTTTAACCACTTATAAAACAGAAGTGCAAGCTTTTCGGTAACTAGTACAACAACTGGGGCGACAATAATTGAAAATTGAAAACAACAAAGACGTTGACAACCGATATCCATTTTGTTGTTGCTTACAAAGTTTAGCCGGTCTTGCGATTATTCTTCGGAGCATGAAATGAGCTCGTTTCAAAGTGGTTCAAAACTAAAATTAGTCTCAATCAGGCATGTGGTGCTCTAAACAGGCTGATCTTCAGTTTTCGTTCTTTTCTTGGGCTCTAGGCTAGAAAAGGTGACTTTATATGGAATACACTGCCGATCACTGGGATGAGGCCATGCATTTTGCAATCGATTTTCACTCTTTATACCTGTTTAAAATTTTGTACCCGAAAACTTTTACTACCTGGTAACAGGTACATATTTTACCAACAGTAAGCATAAAATTAATGGGTAAATAAAAAACGAAGGCCGTAATTTTCCAAGATCAAACAATGAACTACTTCAAAAGCGTATAAAAAGATGCTCCACTAGGATGAGGCCATTGCTTCGTCCGACCAACCACAGCTAGAGACTCCGCCGATGACTCCGTCACATACAGCAACTCGATGTCCCCATCCATAGCAGCACGAAGAGTAGAAGCCCACGTTAGAAAGCTATTCCAGTACTACTTAAGATGGGGCATACGAATCAACACGAGGAAATCTGAACTGATCTGTATAAGAGGACCCATCAGAGGAAGCAGAGCTAGGTCGGCCGCCAACTGCCGCATTATCAAAATAAACCTGCCTGACGGATCATCACTCTCAACCACAAACAACATAAAGTATCTTGGAGTCAACTTCAACGAGCGACTTAGATTCAGCCCACACCTGAACGCTGTTCTCAGGAAGGCATCACTCGCATTTCACCGAGTTTACCCGCTGATGAAGAAGCAAAATGGACTAAGTAGAAGAACTAAACTGCTGCTATACAAACAACTCATAAGACCGGTAGTAACCTACGGATTCCCCATTTGGTATACCGTCTCCAAGACACACACGAGGAAGCTGGGATTCGGTATTCGAAAGAAAACTCCTGCGGATATGCACAGGACTACACTACGATCCAATCCGGAAGAAAAACATCAGAAGTTCAATACTCTACGAAGAAGCCAACATCTTACCTCTGGAAAAGTATATGGTCACACTTTTCCAGAAAATACTCAGTAATACCTCCAGTCATCCAAACCCTCAAGTCCGAAGAATTGCGGACCTGCCACACATCCCAGAGCATCGGTACCTTCATGTACTGGCTCTACTTAGCGAGGAGTTATTCCTAACCTAAACAAACAGGACAGCCTTGCCCTACTACGAATCGACCGAGACAACCCACCATCGAGGATAATACCGAGATGACCAACCATCTCAAAACACAAGAACATCAACACCCGGACTTGAACGCCCTGAGGTCAACCCTGACAACGATGCATACTACGAGTATGAATCCGAGAAGACAAACACAATACATATATGTAAAATAGATTCAAGAAAACAAACATTGTATACCGTTGGGACTCTGTTGTTGAGCCAACACCTTTAAATATTAACTATTAACCACCATTTGTTACCTAGCCTTAAGTCAAAATTGTATATACAAAAAGTTTAATAAAAGGAAATGTAATGTTTCATGTATATTTGGCTTTTGGTAGATAGTGTTGACTGATGGTGGAAATAGGAATCGGTTTGTATGGACGCCACGCCACTGGCTACCTACTGTCATATCGAATGAATAAACTGAAAGTGAATTTTGTTTAACACTACCTATTCTTACAATTTATATACGGTTGCTTCTGATCTTTTTACCTTTACCTACCAATTGACTCAACCAAACTTTTGACGAACAAGAAAGTTTCGGCCGGCACTTTATTTTACCACTTTTTTCTTAGTAACTTATTGACGATAGCCATATCTTTGAAATTCGTAGATCAAAGCCCAGACATTGGGTTGTATGAATAAAAACAGCATTTGCTTTTTTTTGTTTTGTTTTAGCAAAGTAAAAGCCCTTACACTGAAAAAAAAAGGTACACCGTAGTAGTGAGAAAGTTCATCAATGTGATGAAAAAATCAACAATTTTAGTCCAGTGAACTTTTTCATTAGTATGATGAAACCGATTTCGTCAATATGATGTTGTTCATCATTCATCAACTTTGTTCATCAATATTATGAAAAATTCATCAATATGATGAACCCAAATTCCCCTTTAATTTCATAATGTGATGAATGTATTCATCATATTGACAAATTTGTTCATCAATATGATGCACACTTTCTGTGCTGTCAAATTTGTTTTCATGTAGTTGTAAGATTATTCACACAAATAAAAACATGAAATAAAAATACTGACACCAATATAAATCGTAAAGATATAGCCTTCCCACTTTCATGGGGATGCTAAATTACTTAAACGAGCATAATGTCATGAAAATGGTAATGGTAATATTATGTGAATTTAACTATTGAATTTCTTCGCATCCGAAAGGAAAATATTCAAACGAAAATCAGTTTTACCACGAAAGTCAATAAAGTGTAGTGGCAAAAACTCACGCGCTCAAGAAATATTGAAGATTTACAAAAATAAATTTTATTTCTGAGTTACTTTTATCACTCCTGGGACAATTTTTTTTTTTTTTTTTTTCATAATGGATCCCAATGAGAATCAGAGAACGGCCATTTGCCTGCCATATGCATAGAGTCACAGGGTGCATGTGCATACATTTGTGTTTGAAATGTGTTTTTCCGTTTTTTGTTATTTAGTTATAATTTTATTGATCCATTCTGTTGAATTTTATAATGTTGAGGCGTGAGAGAACAATGTACGAGAAAAGCTTGGTTAAATAACAATATTACATTGATTTTGAAAATATTTTTAAAAAGTAAATATTTATTTACATTTATGTGTGTAATGAAATCACAACGTTATAATTATATAGCGAGCTCTTTTTTTACCAAAGGAAACTCGTTGTAGAAAATTCATGATAATTGTAGTTTTATTTTAATGACATATTTATTTAACGTCAAAAATCGACCCTACTGCTAAGTTTCCACCGGAGATTAACTGCGAGATTTAGAAACATTTCCGTAAATCCCGCATAAATCTCGGAATTTATCATACGAAAGTAATCTCATAAAAAGGGAGATTAGAAATAAAACAAACACACTTTTCACAGCTCGATATGTCAAAAGTAAAAAAAAAATGAAATAAAAGACATCAAAAATGGAAAAATGTCTCTCTCTCTCTCTCTCTCTCTCTCTCTCTCTCTCGTGAAGTGTCATTTTCTCTCAAATGGACACAGCCAGCGAGAATACGTCATGTTAATCTTCTTTTATTTGGTGGATACACTTCGGGATTAATTCTAAACCTCTTGTACTTAATCTTGGTATTTGTGTTCGGTGGAAACGTAGCTTAACCTACCTTTTGGAAGTATGTATTCTAAAACACGTACAACAACATTTTTCGATATTTTCGTTTTACTTTTTACAAATGAAAAAGCTATATCAAGATATCGGAAAAATAAGCCCCTTTGAAAATTAGATGGTCTTACTCATGATTTAGCTTTTTAAACGTCGCTATGAACATTTAGAGCAAACAATTTATGCCGAAAATCGTTCGTTTACATAGTACAATCATTGAAACGAAATCACTTGGTCAACACCTCCCAGATATATCTATGCAACTGAATTAAAGTTATACATTAATTGCATACCTTTAATTAAGGCTAGGTAAATTGCATTCTTTTTAGGGTAGGTAAATGAGGCGCTCCATCGAAGATATAGATACTAATTATATAAGTTTCATTATACTGATAACATAATAAATACTTAAAATATATTAATGTATTAAACCTATTTATGCAAAATTTATAACATTTTATATAATGTGAATAATCGAAGTTAGACTATAGCTTTTTTATATTTCCACCATTCTTACACTAACATTGAATTTTTCACACTTCATTAATTGTTTTAAATTGTAGAGAACTGCAGTTTATTTAGCAAAACCAGTCGCCCGTAGTAAAAGAAAAAATAAAAAAGTTTGTTCATCGGCAAGTAATTGTCAATACATTGTTTAAAATGCAAATGGATACTTTTGGGGGAATATAATTAAAAGATAAACAAATAATTATGTGATGAAATTTCTAAATCACATATATCGAATCTTTTAAGATATTCATCGTTCATCGTAAAACCATTCACAATTTTCTTCTATGCCACCCCGTGTAGATACTTTACGCTTGATGAGCAATGACATATAATTATCTACGCATACATATATACATTAAAAGATTCATCATGCGTGTGTGAGTATAAATGCCGACCAAGATCGCGTGTGTACACCTACAGCATACATCATATTAACAATCTGTGCATCACATTGAAGAAACCGATGAAAAAAGTTCATCAATATGATGATTCCGTTCATCAATATGATGAATAAAACGGTGAATTTAATTTTTTTCATCAATATAACGAATTAGTTCATCTATATTATGAAGGTTTACATTAACGTTCTCCTTAATAAAAATGAATGTCTGTTTTTTGACGAACGCTGTCATCAATATAATAAAAGCCGTCATCAAAACGATGAACGTCGTTATCAATATGATAAAAATTCAAAACTTGGCAATCGTACTTGAATATGATGATTCCATTCATCAATAAGACGAATAAATCATCAACTGGATGAACAAATGACTAAATTCATCAAAATAAGTGTTTTCGTCATATTGATGAAATGTGTTGATGAAATAATGAACGTAGTTCATAAAAACATACGCTAAATTCTCTTCAGAATCCTGTTGAAAAAATTGATGAATTCATTTTCATCATATTGAAAAACTGTTCATCAATTGTCAAAAAGTTTTCATGAATTTGTTCATCATATTTATGAAAATTACGTCATATCAATGAATATCATGTTGATGAACGCCATTCATCAATACGACGCCGACTTTTTTTTTCAGTGTAGCAATTGCTTTGAATCGGTATGAATAAAAACCTTGTTTGCTAAAGTAAGTTCGAAAATTCGAACATGGCTTTTACTTCGCTGCACGTGTACTTGCCTTGCAATTTCTCTCAAACCTGACCAGTAAATTTGAATTTTTGAATTTTCCTTGAGATTCTAACGACTTTTGTGGAAATTGAAATTGAAAACATTAAATTCAGAAATATGCATGCAATCTATAGGCTATATAGCTCCAATTGCACCTGGAAATATGATTTTTGTTTGCCAAACAGGTTGTTGATGTTTTAATTATTTTTCAGGTGCCGAGAATTGTACCAGATCATAGGCTTGTTGGAAATATTTGTTGACACGCCAGTCATTTGAACTGTCAACCTAAAAGTCCGGATCGCTTATATACCTTAGAAATGATTATTTCTAAACATTTGCATCTGAACGAAATATTAGCCATAAATAGTCCACACTCAATCTTTTTCGCGTGACAAGAAATAATTGATTTTTTCACAGGTAATTTGTTGGTTTTCCTGCACGAACAACACTTAATTTAACTATTTTAGACAAACCATCAAAAATTCACATTGCTTACTTTTTGTGTGTAAAAAATGTGCGCACAAAATATTTAGCAAAAGGTCTCAGTCAACTAAATAGCAGACTCAGAATTTGCATAGCATTTGCTTTGTATCATAAGTTTTATTCATACCGATCTGAGTAAAAGGTCAGTGCCGCCGCTTTTCGAACATGTCAATAGTTGGAACTAACTCAAATTGTTTTTTATTCAAACGAAACGTCGACTTTGACATTTCTCTTGAGTAAAAGCAATTGCTACGTTTTATTCATACGACCCATTGCGAGGCAAGATCAAGACGCCTTCTGTTACAAATTGTTTTAGGGTTTGTAGCATAAACCATTCTTGTGACACACATAGGCTAATCTATTACCCTTTGGGATTTAATTGAACTACATTTTAAAGCATTTAGTTTTGATGTCAAAACGTGCTTCTCTCAAGCTGCGTGAACAATGGCACCGTCACATTTCGACGATGGTTAGAACCTAGAAACCGCTGAACATTCCCACTAATTAGTCAGTTATTGTTTCATTCAGTTAATTATATATACAAACACTTCTTAGCAAATTGCTGGTGAGTAGTCCGTTCCGTGAGTGGTTTGTTGTTGTAATATATAAACGAGGAGATCCGACTGCAGTGTGTCCGGCCGGCAGGGTGAATGCACGCTTACAATGTTTTCTCAACGGTTGGGTGCGTGGGTGCCAACAAAAGCGTTTTGCCGTTTCGCGAAAGCAGTATTCCACTTTAGGCTCATTCACAGCACATAATTGGACGATGAAGTTCAAGATAATTGTTTTGAACTTATACCTCCCACCTTAAAGAAGAGCAAACAAATCTGAATAATAATTTCAGTTTCTTTTGCTTGCACACTGCTGCGGTCTTGAGCAGAATCACCTCAGCTGTAACGGGTATGGATTACGTCTCTGTCTCTGTGTACATAAACTAGAACCCATATGCATCGAAATGAGCACGCACATATCTTGCCATTTGAGGTTCCAATTCGTAAACAAGTCTAGAATTGGAAGGTGAGCCATGAGCTGCAAGCCAAATCAAGCATCCTCTCCAAGCCAATCAAGATATAAAGACGTCTCACAGACTGGTATTCCATTTGACTGGAGAGTGATGGACGGGCATTGAAGCAGACAGCCATATCAGTCTCCCGTTCCCCTGCGGCCGGTGGACAAAACCACAACGCATATATAGAAAAGTTGTTTCTCCTCTATCGGTTGCACATCGGTTCCAATGGAGGGCACACTCGTTATATATTGGCTCTCCTCTAACTCGATTTAAGTTTATATTAATTAAACTAGAAGTGCGCTTTGCGGTATAGAACATTTTGTATCGCACCATCGGCAATAATTGTGTGATCGTCCTATCGATGGACTTATAAAAATGAGGAATGAATTTGCGCCGCCTAAAGCGGTTTGAATATTTCCCGTAACCATAGCGGATTCGACCATTAAACCTGCTCCAGATCTACTTAAATGATCGGATGAAATTATTACTGAACAGAGCCGCGTGGTGAATTCCTGCAATCATGCATTAAATCTGGTCTTAGAGAATTGCGCAATTATTTTCAAATCGAGAGCAACTGGGAATTGAGATGTTTATACCCTTGGGCGGTTAGCAGATGTGAACTGATTTTAATCTTGACTTTTGTAAATTTATTGGATGCGCGTTCATCCATGTGATTGGTTTAATTTCAGTTGTCGTTAATCTGATGTTTGACGGGTGGAAGCGGCTTTGTAGTTTATAATTCATAAGACTACTACATCTATATCTATATAAATAAAAGGCAATGGTCGTCTCCGTGTCAGTTAGAGACGAAAAGACTATCTGTACCGATTATTAAGTGATGACATTTCAAATGATTTGTTTCACCCAGTCGAATTACTATGGAATTTTTAAGATGCAGAAGGGGAGAAACGAGACATTTGTTACAAATATCTCACATCCTGTCTCTCTCAACCCCATTTAAATCGCACGTATACATACTTCCTCTCTCCCACCAAGATTTCTATTTCCCACTAATTGGTTGTTGGTCACGAAATGAACGCATGCACGAAAAAGTAGAATTAAGCTACCTGCCCAACTAAGTTGTTTGGAGCTTTAAAAGTATGTAATTTAATTTTCTATTTTTCTGTCAAACCAATATGTCAAAATTAAAAATTTCCATTTCCTTTGTTTCATTGAATGTTTTGAAGAAGTTATTTTTGTTATAGCGCTATTAATAAAAATCGTTTAGTCGACCATAATTTAACTATTCGGTGAGTAACGGAAATTTCTTCCTTGCAACTTCTATACCACCACCCAGTTATTTGCCGTTTTAGTACAAAAAATCGTATACAAGTGGGAGCACTACTTTCAATTTCCAAGAATAAAAACACCCTCAGCTGATCTTTTGTTGCCAATTGTCATTAGTTATTCATTCCATAAGCTAAGTATGTAATATGATTCATGCTCTAAACTACCGTTGCAATCTCAAAGGCTTGCTCTGATCGACTGTTTATATGAGAGCAAACTGCGAACAAGCGAATATTAGTAGTTTCTGACACTTCATTCACATGAAAACTTTTTTTTCGGTCGCAGATACCCGCGTGTAAGTTTAATTTTTAAAGGTTAATTTCGAACGAATTTTTCATTCGTGGGTTTGTGAATCGCGACTGTATTGTGTGGATTGTGAATGAAGTGTGACAGTTCACGGCAAGAATTTTCAATTCGCTTTGATTGTGAATTTCGCTATTTAAATCAATTAAGCTCAGTTTTTTTTTAGATTACATGTTAGATTAATTAAATATCTTGCTTTTGTGCTCGAACAAATGACAATTTTCAATTCATAAATGCAG
Source organism: Cheilosia urbana (assembly GCA_946477585.1). Lineage (NCBI taxonomy): Eukaryota > Metazoa > Arthropoda > Insecta > Diptera > Syrphidae > Cheilosia > Cheilosia urbana. Next base: position 144,559,771 of record OX297854.1, read on the forward strand.
TTAAATTGATTTGTTCGCAATTCGCGCCACAAACTCTTTCCTATCCCTCTTTCTCTTCCTAAAAAAAAAAAAAAAAACTTGAATGCCGCGCTGTGCCCCGCATTATAAGGGTATTCAAAAAAAAACCCCTTGAGCGCGAGTAAAATTATAAAAAAAAAAAAAAAAAAATGTGAATATGTAGTTTATCACGCAAAAGAAATAAATAAATCAAGTGTTTGGTGTTTAGTTTTGTCAATATTTTGGCTGCATCTAGCAAGCTGTAAGCGGCATCTTTAACGACTTGGATCTTCATTTTCGTATTCAAGTTCAAGTGTCCTGTTCTTTAGAACTACACTTGTGCCTTAACATAAATTGTCATTCTCCGAACTATCAACTGAACTCACCAATCACGCTATCACTGCTGAGTGGTGGTTCGGTGTGAATGCAATTTCGAGTTTTCCACCAAAATAAGGTTTTCGCTGCAATGTAAAAAGGGTATAAAAGAGACGAAAAATTTGTATGTGTACACTAATTTACTTAACTTATAAATTTATTCTAAAAAAAGTGAGTAAAATTTTCTATTTCGATTGAAACTTGCAAATTTGAGCTACCCCACAAAAATGTTGTGGGCTTAATTTTTGAAGTTTGAAATGGGTCCACTAACTTCATTGCAACAGACATCCGATATAACAGCCAACTGGCTTAAGTTGGATTACTTTCAAGCAATCTTCTTGTCGTTGTGCGTTCCAAGTTCCAACTTCCAATGTGTTAATTTTTATTTAAATACATGTACACTTCCACTGTATATATGAAATTATACTTCATTTCTGATAAAATATTTCTTTGCAAAACATCCTGAATTGTTTGCCGAAAATAACTGCGTAGCAATGTCAAATTGGCAGATGCAGGTATTTATTAAATAGCCCATTCAAATGAGGCCACTCTAGGTCGACACCCGAGAGCCGAGACAAGAAACAAAAATATATCTCGTGTAATATAAAATGTATCACATTTGTTGATTTTTTTCTTTTTGTTGTTGGCATCTACGGGAATGGTCCTCGTATCTTTGGATAAAAACCAGCGAAGTACACTGAGTTATTGAATTTATTTTTAAATTTCTGTTTTTATAGACGTGCGTGTAGCATCATAAGTGGTTGCTAAAATATATCGGCTAAAGAAGCAGACAGTTTTTTGTTTTTTTTTTGTTTATGGGAACGTGCGTGAAATTTGTAATGAAGGTGTACATATTTATCTTCTACTATTTGTTTTTTCTTATCCTTATTATTTTTTTAAAATTGAAACAGCAAGTATTGCCCTTCGTGGCATTTATTTACACAATTCATACATTCTTCTCCATTTTTAAAAGAATATAATTAATACTATTTTTTGTTTGTCCATCTGTCTGTCTGTTATTAAACAATTAGTTGGCGCAACAGGTCCGGAGGAACACTAGGCCCAGCTTCTCGCAACCATTCGTAAATCTTCTGAAAACATTGAATTCACGTGTACTTTTCACTTAATTTGGCATCATTGCAAAACGTCTGACAGGCAGTGTTTTTTTGTTTTTTCAATTTCTCCCTCTGATTTGGTTTGGTTTTATAAATGACTTCCATACAAATGAATATCGTGAGTTAATCATGCAAAAGTATTTATATGAAAACATAAAGCTAAGTGCACATTGTTTATTTTATTATTGATGTTCGTTTATATTTGAACGGTATTAAATCTACAGTATATTAGTACCTATAGAACTATGAAGTATGTTAGAGCAGAAAACTGTTGCACTTATGCATTAATTGAATTTTGGCTTCTATAAACAATTTAATTTTTATTATAAACAATAAGCGCAATGTTAGAAATGGCGACGCAAAAAATACGGAAATTTGTTAAATTGTTGTTTGTTTATAACATTTCAAAGAAAAAGTTGCGATTCGCCAAAGAGGATGAAGTTTTATAGAATGGCCTCCTTTCTTAGGGGAACTTTTTAAAATTAAATATATCAAATAGGGCGTTTGTTGCATTTTTTAGCTTAGATTAAGAGATGCCTTAGGCATAAAGAAAATAAATGGTGTTTTTTTTGTTTTTGTTAATGATTTGCCTTTTCGAATTTTTACAGAGATAACTAATTTGACATCAGCTGAATTGCGCTAATTTTTTTCCTGCCATTTCCCCATGAATAAGTAAGGTTATTATTTACTCCACCATGCCAATTATCTATGAAGCTATATGCACTTCTTTGCTCGTCTGCATCGATTTTTAACGACCTACGTTCGATTTTCTCCGGAAGTACGTGGATATCTTCATCTTATTATATTTTCAGGCTCTCGCACTGCATTGCGTTGTCTTTCCTGCATGATAATTGTCACTATTTGTTGCTTATCCTGTATTCTGTCATGTTTTCTAGGGTTAATTGCTTTAACAACAGTTCCTCTAGCAGAAGGTGCCGTTCTTGTCCGTATCGGCAGCAATTAAGCATGGCGTGTTCCGCATTTCCAATTGGTTCTGTATAAAGTGGCCGCAGCCACAAACACCTCTACGTTCGCCAACTGTACTGACTGCAACGCATTTACAGTAAAACCGGTGCGCAGAAATAAAGTGTCACAAAACAAAAATTACTGCAATCAATTGCGAGCATTTTACTAATCGCGGGTGGTGCACGTTTCGATAAGATTTATGGGTGCGAGAATCGAGATATGAGACTCTAATACGAGCGAAATTTGTGTGTTGAAAAGCTCTTCCGCCGTAATCAGTATTTCGAGAAAACAAAAATGCGAAATTGGAAAAGTTCGGTCTATTGAAAATTATATTTCCCTCTCGCCACTTTTCCATATTAAAAATTAAATAAAAAAATGAACGAAGCAAAATGGATTGTGACATTGACAGGAGGTGTGAACCACAAACACAACGTTCACCGAGCTAACTATGTCGGTCGTCCAATTATACCACAGTATTAAATAATTTTCGCCCAAACCTATATTCCCAGACAATTTTGGGTATTTCAAACGACAATTTTCGCAAAACAAAAACAAAAACAAATAAAACGCGACGCGAATGATGAAATGATGAGAGCAAACACCTTAAATCCATTAGGTGGCGATCATTTGCAAGGTTTCAATATCATTGTCAAATGGTAACATCTTTTCGTTTTCCTCTTTCTCTATAATAATCATTGCTAGTTTTAAAAACCATTTTAATGTCATAAACAACACAGCCAAAGAATTAAATAATCGTTAACGAAGGAAAAGACGAAGGAAAAGAGAAAAAACAAAGAACGGTGAGAGGGAAGCCATTAAATGGTAATTACGTAGCGACAACGATTGCATCTAATAACTCGGTTGTCATCTCAGCTGTCATAAGAGCAATGTTCAGCAAATCATTGATGCGGGGACTTGACTAGAAAGTGTATTAGTATTATGATCTAATTTTGGTACTCGCATCTCACAGTTGAAAGAGGTCTTAAGTTACCTATAAATATTTCTCGCTGTTGTCTGTTGCAGAACCAGTTATGGGCGGATAACTCGCTAGCATTGTTGACAGATACCTGTCATTTTGTTGACAGTTAAGGGTATACAAATGTTGTTAGGAATGTTGAAATTTTACATTGATACCTATGTGTAGATAAAATTGGCGATGTTTTCTGATTGTATGCATTTTAACTAAGAATTGTTTTATAACTTTTATCTAGTAAATTTTCTTTTTTATGTTTTCAGGTGTGTATCACTCAGAAAACTACAGAGCTACGATAGCCCTACTAAATGCGCCACCTCTGTTTGTGTAGGCACATCAACTGCTAACTTTGTTTCTGGTACAACCAAAAGTAAGGTGTGATGCCTTCAGTTATATGGGTACAGCACATTAACAGAGCTACGGTAACCAACAAAATATATTTGAGGACATAAAAGTTTGCTATCAGACCCGCATACAGAGCTGCTAATACCTCTTTACAGAGCTAATGCGAAGGCAGTGGAGGGTACCACAGCCTCTCAACAGATTTATGGTACCCATATACAGAGCTGTCAGAACCTCATGAAAGGCTGTCACAGCCTCTACACAAATTTATGGCACCCTTATACAGAGCTGTAACACCCTCTTGAAAGGCTGTCACAGCCTCTAAGCAAGTTGTGATACAGAGCTGTCAGAACCATATACAGAGCTGTCAGAACCTTCTGAAAGGCTGTCACAGCCTCTTTTAAGATTTGTAGTAGCTACATACAGAGCTGTTACCACCTTATTGAGAGGTTCTGACAACCCAAATGGGAAGCCCCTTATTATACTTAGCCTGACTTCCTAAGAAATTTGAAAGCTCACTGTTTGGCAGCTGTCTCTTCCCGAAAACCCGATTCATAGCTGCATATATTCGTCCTTATCTGTTGTATTTAAAAATAAAATTGAAAAAGAATCGGTGTCTTTTTTTCACTCTTGATTCATTTACATGCATACAAAAATATTAGAACAGTTTAAAAAAAAATTGAACTCTTACCTGGCGAAATTAAAAAAGCGTCTGAACAGCGCAATGTCTTCGATACTAATAGCAGTAGAAACGAAGTAAGAGAATTGCTTAGACCAACACAGAGCTGTCATAGCCGCATGTCAGTTGTTATACCTAAAACCACTCAGTTGTCACAGTTATCATAGCCGTATGGCAGTGCTTGTACCGTAACGACTAGGTAACGCAGCTGATAAAAGGTTGTTGTAAGCAAACATAGCAAGCTTAGCGGGTAACAGGACATTTGTGTACGGTGTTCATACCCGAACCAAATTAATTTTAATTAATTTTGTTAACAACCGCGTGCTAAAGAGCTATGGTAACTCTTTGTTGGCTACATTAGCCTCGATTTGGGAATGACATCCAAGACATGGGTAAGCTTGCCATGTTATGGGTGTAGGAAAGAAATTTTCGGGTTTGGTACCCATATTTTTAAATTTAGTTTTCTCAGTGTACCTACCGTTCCTTTATAAGCATAATGCAAAATCAGTGTTCGCGCTAGTGAGGTGAATTTCAATACCATATTATCGTACGCAGTATTAAAAATTTAATTAAATAAATAGCAAATAATTTTATCCTCACTTTTAAGGGTTTTTTATTTCTTTAAACATATCAACGAATTGAATTTGTTTGGAAACTCGGTTAGGTTTGTCTGATACACTTGGCACCCCAGTGACCAATTTTTCAGTTTACTTTCTACTAATTTATAAATTCCTGCCTGCCTGACTAAGTAATGCAATTATCCTTGCAATGTGTCTTTCTCAACCAACAAAAAACAAAATGGAAGAAATCGTGGCAGATTATTATACATAATTTGTTTGTTTTTATTGATCGTTCATGAAAATACTTTGCAAAAATGTTTTATTTTAGAGAAAATTTTATAAGAAAATCAAGCGGATGACAACTGACCGGTTGTGTTAATCAAAGGGGACGTTCGGATTCCTAGTTTATGTAAAACGTCAACTAGATTCGTCGTCGCTAGGTATCCGAACGCGTTGACTAAGCAACTTGAATTGTTTTTGTGTTCTTGCGGTCAGCATTACTTTTGCTGGATATTGCCCTTTTTTATTCGGAAAATGTCATTCATAAATTTTTCAAATTTTTCAGCCATCGCTATAAAAATATCAACATGCATAGCCTTCCCATAACTCCTATCACGTAAACAAGATGGCCGACCAAGACCTTGTAAATGCCCTATTAGAAATGACACATTTTTCTCTCACCGGCCCTTTTTTCGACTCTTCAGAATTCTGCCACGGCCACTCTGTCTATTTTAAATTTCACTCTTCGAAATGTCAACTGAGTATGCAGGCAGGATTTTCTTGACTAGATTTGTCGGCTTCCCCTCCGTAAATGTCAGCTGCAAAAACTAATCACGTGATCTAGTTATACAGCTGTCAGACTTACTTAACTACGAATATGAACGTCCCCAATGCGTTCAGTAAATTTTAAGCTATGGAACTAAAGATATAAACATATAGAATAATCAGCACATCTCAAAGTTCAGCCATCTTGTGACAAGTAACATAAACAGAATCTTGTACATTTGCAACAGAAACAGCAACAACAACAGATTTTTTATAGTTTGGTCTCAGAATACTTTTACAGCGAACGTCACGCTGTCCTTTGCGTTGCCTTAGTAGAGAAATTATTTGTTTTTATTTTTAGTACCTACAGTAGATAATAAATAATGAGATTTTCCATTCAATGTCATATTCAATTCATTTGGAGTAAATGTTATGAAATACCGTTCCCAATGCAATATGGAGCGGATGTAACTCGTATTTTAACAGCTACCCATGATTGCTCATCAAGAGAATGCTGGTACAAAAAAAAAAAAAAAAAAAAACTTCATTGTAAAAAAGTTTAGTATCGATAGAAATTGTAGCAGTCTAAAAAAAATGAACAATGCTACACCGGAACTTGCTTTTCGAATTTTTGTTGCAAAATATAGTTCAAAATGGTAATGGCCGGTGCAAATCGGTAATCTAGTACTTTTTTTTATACACTTTTTTATTATGTATACGCGGTATACGGTATACCCCCCAAAGCTCTGTCTAGTGTTTCTAAAAACAATCCAATTCCGTCCATTATTTTGTTTAATTTGTCGGAAAATCAAACACAAAATTGCATGTGGAATAAATAAAAACTCATTGAAATTAAATATGCGTGATGTCATCATGCCGTCATGTTTGTCCTTCAAAGCTTATTTTTGCACTACCACGGTATCAAGTTTCGGGTCATTCTCTCTAGTCCAATTATTCTCACTGTACCAGAGAAAGTAACGTAAAACAATAAACAACACCAACCGACCTTAATGCTGTTTTGCTCTGTATACAGTACAGGCTATAATATTCATGACATAATTCTGAATGAACTTTTGTATGAGTCACAGTTTGGTACAACGCCTAAAGATGACTAGTCCACTGTACAACAGTGCACATGACAGAGTTGGAGAATCATAATAACAAAGTGCCGACGGACGTGTCGTACGATGCAAATTGTCGGTATGAGCAACTTTTACATTTTCGCAATGAACTTGAGTTGCGGGCAAATGACGGACACGAATGATTAAGAATGCAGTTTTCAATTTGTTTTATCGAAACTGAGTTTTTTAATGTGTGTTTTTTTTCCTTGATGAACTTGAACTCATTTCGGATTGGGATAGCGTGTAACGTCTATAAAATTGGACTCTTTCGACCATTACACCCACTTGTAGATTTGCTTTCGAACTTAATTGCCTCTTTTTGCGGTTTCCCGCCAAATAACTTGTTTTTATTAAATTATTTCTCTCTCGCTAAAATGTGCATATGTGTAGGTATGTATCGATGAATCTTGTTCTGAATTACTTGGCATGGGTATTCAAGTATCAATGACGTAATTTCAGTGATGGCATCCAATATGGTGATTCGTAAAAAAACAATATAATCAACTTAAACGTAAACCTTTGACAGAAACTTAGTTGTAGATTCGTTTCCAAAGAGAATCCAAACTTTGGATACTCTTTGTTCGATTCAGATATGCTATGGCTATGAATGCGTGTGTTGTCATTATTTCTTATGGGTTCCAAACGAGTTTGTTGTCATTTTGTGGGAAAAGCGTGATACAGACAACATTTTTCCAAGAATAACAAAATGTAAAGGAAATGGCTAATTCTTTAATTTTTACGCCCGTTACAAAAAGTACCTATGACATCAAGTAAAGAGGAGTAGTAAGTAAAGTATTTTCCAGCGAAATGTATTTACTTTAAATTGTTTAAGTAATAAATATGAATTTTTGGAGAATATTAGGTCTCCCTCTTACTCATAGGTCATTTCGAAGGAAAGATTCTTCGACCGATACCTGTGTTAAGTTTGCATTGACGGATAGTGAGGGGGAAGTTTGAAGGGCGTTGGCTTGGTCGACGGGAAAGGCTGAAATAGCCAGAGTACGTGGGGCTTAGAGAAAATTTGTTGAGTTTAGGCCTGCGTTACCTACTGAGCAAAAAAGCACCCCAACCAAACTGCTGCTCATAACTGGGAGCTGGGTGGAGAGTCTTGTTGGTCGAGGTTATGTGGTTTGTGGTCACCCCGAAGAGGAAGTGCTGTAAAAATCATTAAAGTCATACTCTTGTCGACTAAAACATCTCTATCCTTGGGAGTACAATTCCAAATTCGTCTTTTTTTGTTTGTCTCTTCCATCAGGCATCAAGCCATTCAGAATTAAGTCAGTGTAGTAGCGCACTCTTGGCCGAGTCTGAAGTCATGCAGCCCCACAGTAGTATGTAGAGTGGGTGAACGTCGTTAGGAGTCGTAGAATTGTACTTATGTCAGCCTTTCGTCCCTTCAAAGCTGCATTGACGCTGAGTGTCTTTTTTTTGAGAAAGCCTACTCGATCTGCTGGGTGTAGATAAGATTTGCGTCGAGCCTTATTTCCGAGGTACTTGACTGTCTTTTTTGTGCTTGTTATTCCTGAGCCTATTTGAAGTTTAGACCTCAATACTTCAGCGAACCTGTCTTTTGGCTAATAGGGCTGGACTTAAGGGCTATTCACATGATAGCGAATTGCGAACAAATCAATTTAACTATATTTATGCATTGAAAATTCCTATTTGTTCTATCACAAAACCATTATATTTAATTATTCTAACACCTATTCTATAAAAGAAACATGAATATCAATTGATTTAAACAGATAAATTTAGAATTAAAGCAATTTCCCCGCGAATTGAAAATTCTTGCCGCGAACTGTCACATTTTATTTACAATCCACACAAAACAGTCGCGATCCACAAACCCACGAATGAAAAATTCGTTCGAACTTAACCTTTAAAAATGAAATTGATACCTACGCGGATACCTGCAACCAAAAAAGTTTTCATGTGAATGAAGTGTCAGAAACTACAAATATTCGCGTGTTCGCAGTTCGCAATTCGCTCTCATGTGAATTTACTTCTAATCCGTGCGTTTTTCACAGATATTAGAACGTATGAGTGGTGACTACTTTATATAGCATTTTAAAAGCCTTTACTACCTTTATTTTAAAAACTCTTTAACACCTTCGCTTACTTGTTGGTTAACTTTTAGAAGGTTTTATAAGCTACTTCCGTTTGTCATGTCTAATGGTGTTTGGTATTTTTGTATGTACCTACTTGTACCTATTTATGCCTGTGTTTTGTCAAAAATCTCGCAAAAATGTCTCTAGACCTACCTGCTAAACATCCTGTTCAAAAGCTCTCAGAACGATATCTAGTTTCTGGCAGGAATTTTTTGGTTTTACCCACGTTCATCTGACATTGAATGAGTTGATGCCCACAAACCAACCAGGCGAAAATTCCGAACTCGATCTTCCCTATATATACAAAAATCCCTACAACACATTACAGACGGGTTACATTTCTTTCCCCACATTGTTAACCCCAATTCACCTTGTCGACCCGCGCCGATATGGTCAATTGCGAAACCAGCAAAAGTATTCTACTTCTACCCCATTGTATATATGCGTAACTCTATTCACAGTCTCGTGTAAATTGCGCGATGAGGCAACTGATGGTGCTTACTTCACCGCAAACGCTACACAATGATACTTCAGAGGCAGCACCGCGCGCCACTTTGCGTTTTGAATGAAGGAACAAAATTGAAACCCAATTCACATGTATACCGCACTGTGCCCCCCTCCATCACCGCCGTCATATTTACCGCAAATAGACTATGATTGCATTCGATTACAAAAAAAAAAAAAAAAGTATAAATGATAAATCAAAACATTCTGACCCCATGAATCATTTATGGCATCGGCTATTTTATTTTATTTTCTCCACTGTAAAGGGTGGTGAATGTTGAGCGAGTTTGATGCTGATTATAAGCGAAAGCAATTTAGCGATGGAGCAAGAACTTGCGGGGGGCATCGCGTATACAACAAAATTGTTGATAAATATTTATCAGAACTCGAAAGCACACTCACTCGGTATACGGTACAGTTGTGTGCCATTTTCTCGCTCTGTTTATGACCCAGATATTGCGAAACTTGGAAATAGTAGGATAACACTATTTCTATACTCTGGCTGGCCTTTCGCAAACTCGAAGGGTAAAAACTTAATGAAATGCAGTCCATTATCACATTTTCTATTATGCAGCATGCAGATTGCCATAACGCCGGCGTCGGCGGCGACGACGCACAACGCGATAAAAAAAAATAAATTATTTATACCGTCGCGTCGTTCTTTTTGCTGTCCGATTAAAATGTTGTGCGAACTTTTGCTCATATATCTGCTTCTGCAGCTGTGCCCCCCGTAATAGTGGAGAGGTATTTTCCCTTTTCGTTTGCATTTTTGGAAATCTATTCGATAGCTAATTCGAACGGAATAGTTTGTATAAGAAAAAGATTGATTTATTGCGGAAGTTCGTGGTGGACAGGGGGAATGGAAATGTATTGTTGAAAAGTGTTCTTTGAGGTGACACTCGATGAGAGTTCCGGACTTTGAGGATATATTTACAAGGAGCGCTCTAAAATGGATTTTTGGTCTTCAGTTTTGAAAAACTAGCTTTACGTCACGAACCTTTATTGGTATAATTTGTAACTTTGTGCGTTGCTGAGAAAAACGACACCCACCCCCAATTTCGAGGGGTGGGAATGTTAAAAGTAGGTATAGACTAATTTTTTTAGAGGACATAACTATAAAATAAACGCCCCGCGAAATGTCTCGATTGACACATGGGTTGGCACACTTTCATTTATTCTTGAGAAGGAACTTTTGCAACAACTGCAAAAGATAAATTTTAATTATTAAGGACGTTGCCTTGTGGCTGTTGAGAGTATATCTGAAAGCGATTAAAATTTTATAAGATAACTGCCAATTCAGTGGCATAAAACTTTCCAAGTATACCCCTAATGTCATCATGCGGCCTAAGTTTGCAGTCTCGAGTTGAAAGTTTCATCATATGATCGTCTATTTATAACTCTGGCTTTTGTTAGAATTCATTCTTTTCATATTTACGAAATGTCTCGATTTGAGCTACGAGTTTTGAGTCAGTAAAAAAAGTCATTATCTAGTATATTTTAAATATTATACCTACTCGCTTTAGTTTATTTAATCGAAAGAACATTAAACCGTTTTTAACTTTTGAATATGAGCCCATGCCACAGTTCAGTATGAAACAACTCACTACGTATTTTTAAAGCGACTTTAATTAAAACAATTATTCAAATAAAATACATTAATGCAAAAGCGTTAAACGGATAAAAACTCATATAATTTTTTTTTTGTTTGCAAATGACATTGAGACGGTGGAAATAGCACAATATACTGTGTATCTCAGTACCCCATACGTCTATTGATGTTGTCGACCTTTTTATTTATCGCATCGATTGTCTTAACAATGATGTCATCGTGATTTTTTGTTTCTTTTAAAGTGCACAGCAAAGTGGTGGATATGTGCGCACGTGTGCTGGTCGTTAATTTGCTTAATCCTAAATTTGCAAAGCTCACAAAACGCCGTTTGACAGATAATATTGACAACTCGATACCTACTATTAATCTTCTCCAGTGTCTTGTTGAATTTTTATGAACTCATAATGACTATACATATTCTGTATAAAATCATTTATTGAGACTTAAAAAAATATTTAAGGTGAAGGTTAAAAATTATTATTAGTAATTTAATTTTAGTGCTTTTCGTCATTGCACCATTTTAAATTAGGTTTTTTAAACTTGATTATAATTATAAAGGACTTGAAATAAAGGATTTCCCCGTTTTAATATTGTTTTCTTTAAACGTTAACAAAAATTGGAAAATACATTTCGGCTAAATCACAACGAACATAACAAAACGTGAAGTCTTAGTGAAGTTGGCTGCAGTTGGTGTCCTCATTGGGTGCGTTCGATTCTTCTTCCATATGTGCAGATAATGTCTAAGGCTTAGAGTATACCTTTTTATTTTCGACTTAAAAAGCAGCTCCACCTATTGTTTTCTTTTTTTAAATATCACTACCTGGAATTGGCATTATTTTGAATATAATTGACCCTGTCGCAGCAGTGCATAATGTTCTTTGCTGAGTGAATTAGATTGTCGCAACCATTCGTTTTAAGTATGAACTAAGTTCGTTGATTTAAGTTCGTTTAACTTGGTTTTTAACCATTTTTACCGACTGCCGACTTCACTAAATTGCATTGCGTCCACCGGTTTAAGGTTGAAACTAAACGAGAGCATTTCAGTTGAAATCGCCCATCGACTGATTTATTTTCGATTGACAGTTAACGATAATGGGTTAAATTTCTTTTAAGTGTCATATTAAACGAGTTCAATCTCATTGTACCTGACTAACTTCAATCAAGATTATATTTATTTCATAGTCTTTCATTTCCCAGACAAAATTTTTCACTTTTTGAACTGTCAGAACCTACAACTGACAGCTGGACAGTTGGGTATCAACTGGTAGTTTGAGCTGCTGCCATGCAAGTCGGCATCAATGTCTGCTTTATAATGGGCAACAGTTGGTTTGTAGTGTGCTCGTCTATTTACATGGATGGGAAAAAACTTCAAGCGATCAACTAACCAGTTGCTTGTTGGCAATATATTTCGAACACCGAATGACAGTTGCCGACATAGTTAAACTTTCGCCGCTGATCACGAAGTAAATGTTTGCTATAAATAATATCACGTTAAGGCTTAAACCCATACATAATCGGCTAAAAGAATGTACCAGTAAATAACATCAAATTTAATGAACTGGATAGCTGGCTGACGTTTTTATTGGACTAAAAGTCACGTAAAGAGTTGACTTATATACCGGAAGGGTGAAGGAGAAATCTTTGCGATAGTGCCCTTGGCGTACCTAGTAAAAGTGACGTTTAAGACAGACAATCTGATTTTTGCTTTGAATCTATAGTCCAAGCAAATCCAGTCGATTTAAAACGATTCGATTTTTGAATGCGTCAAATGAATGCACAGTAAGTTAGAAGTGTAATTTAAAGTACCTGCTTTCATTGTCATCTGTCTCTTGTCAGCTGAGACTGAGAATGTAATTGTCCCCGATTCTGTAAGTATTCGATTTTTGAACGCGTCAAATGAATGCAGAGCGCAAGTTAAAAATTTATGTAGCTCCTTTAACTGTCATCTGTCACTTGTCAGCTGAGAATGTAATTGCCCCCGATTCTTTAGTATACACTTGTTTTGTATACAGGTGGTATGTTGTTAAAAGGGAAAAATTTGCTGTTATGTCATTTGAAAAATTGGAAATCGTTTTGAATGCGTTCCAAAACCATCCTAAAATTCAGTCTTGAACAACGTATTTTCGTTAGGAGATATATGATCTCAAAAAATCGTTACAGCTTAAACAAATGTGTTAATATTCGTTAAAATTGTAAATTGTGTTAATAGTTCTTTAAAAGATGTTCTTCTCCAATTAGAGTGATTTCATTTTAAGCTCTTGAAGGCCTTTGCGTTTCATCGGAGTGTGGCCCACTTAGCTTCTTAGGCCCCAATTATAGCAATACGTAAACATTTTCTTTTGCTTTTTTTACCACTTAAGCCTGATGGTTGAACTCAATCATGGTCTTCAAATGTTGCTTATGAATTATAAAGTAAGATTATAGAAAACAAAATTATGCAAAGGATCTTTAAATTTTCTAGAAAATTCATTTGTTCATTTTCCGTACAAAAAACTTTTTCTGATCAACTTCTCAGCCGATTCCACAAAAGAAAACCGAATCATTCCACTGAAATATTTCATTTCTTTACTGTTCAATCTGTCAGGCAAATTATTTCTGATGGAATCCAATCAGTGGGGGTTGGTTTGTTGTAATTGTTTTCGTGGGGAAACATTGTTCTGACAGATTTTTCGCTATGACCGCCTAAACGAAAACGTATGGCTATAACTGAGGCCTTAATGTACACATAGCGCAAGTTAAAAAGTAAATAGAAACATTTTCACAAAACCAATCCGTTCGCCTTAACTGACAGCAGCAAATAATACCGATGCTATCTAAAATAAAAATAACATTAGCATGTCTATTAAGAACCGGCGGTTGGCAGTGTCTGATTTGTTCTACATATACATTTACATAGCTTGCGAGTGACATAATTTGAATGGAAACTATTTTGGTCTGTTCTATTCAATGTTGAACAAACAACTAGCGGAGGAATGAATTGAAAATAAAACCATTCGTGCGAGACGTACGCACAAATGATACAAACGATACAAAAAAAAGAAAAGAACACAAATACACAAATGTGGCTGTGGTGTGTATCCATCCCATCTTGACTTTGAACAAATAGATAGATTTTCGAAAATATTTTTATAGCAGCATCCGTCGTATGGATTCCACAAGTTCCAAAGCCATCTTAAGTATTGGGAAGTGCATTAAAGTGAACCACTCCAAAAGTACTTTCTTTGTCTATCCAATAAATGTGACTGTGTGCATGCCTTCGTACAACCTACATTTTGTGCAACTAGTTGCCACTTGCCAAGGCTTTTGACAGTTGATTGCCGCTAGGTTACAAGACATTTGGAATTTCTCTCAAAACAAAGTTTTGTTTTTGTTTACAGAATGGGCCGAGTGTTTGTGTGAATGGATGCACGCCAAGCTGAAGTATTTTCTTTTTGTGTTTACTCGCCAGAACATATATAGGATTATAGGATCGTGAACGTGATCTCATTTTGTTCTCTTCTAATTTAATTATAATCAATTGCTACGCGAGGGAATTTTTCACATAGGTATATCCGTAATTCAGTTAATAGGTGTTATCGTCTCCTGAATAATAATAAAAAAGTAGACAGAACTAATGGAACACACTTGTTGGACAGGTCATTGACTCTGGTCGAATGCAAGTGTTTGTGTGCATACGTAATTAAGCATTTGCTGCAAACGAAAAGGGTGTGGAAATATATCTGTTTGTGTATGAGTCGTAGTGTAGATAAACAGGTGGGCGGATTCTATGTAGACACACATTGTTTACGAACATTGATGAATTGTTGATGATGGCCGTTTGACATATTTGTGATAGATATATTGAACTTTTTTTTATAATGAAAATGACAGATTACTTTGGTGCCTCCTTACCCAGTATTTCTATCAGAAATTGATGCGGCAGTCAGAAGCATGGAACAATGGGCACATTCAAGAATTTAGGTCGACCAGAATGTTCTGGACTAGGTGTAAACTGAACGCAATATCTGGGTTTGTCGGTAACGTAACTTTTTCTACGACAGCCACACGTACGAACTGTCAACTTAGTACTTAAGCCTTGAATTTCTTGACTAAATTCGTCGCCTACCCTTCCATAAACGACAACTGAAATAACTATTCACGTCACCAATCTCGAACAATTTAAACTCAAACGTATCAAGTCAAACAGCTGTCAGATTTACTGAACTATATTTTCGAACGTCCCCAATATAGGAATGCAAATACCCCAGACTTGTTTGCAATTTGTACCTTCATAAATTAATCTTTAACTTTGACACAAAAAAAAAAAATTATGTTAATAAAATTCAATAATCTTTAAAACTGCAGTTTGCGGTGCAGTTCTAGCTTATAATAACTCTAGGCTTTAATTTGTTTGTAAGCAGCTTATCCGTTTAGTGGAAGATGCCAGGATCCAACCTCTGCCACCATTCAAGACATGGATTGCTTCTCAATCCCAAGTGTTTGCGAACCAAAGAAGTTACTGCGGATTTGCTGAAGTATGGGGCATTGAGCATGAGCAATGCAGTGAAACACATCTTCTCGTTTCCTGAAGTTGCACAGGTCACATAACATTGGAAGCTTAGAGCGATGCGGTATAAAATTACGATTTAAAAGTTCGCCTCTTATTTTAAAGACGGTTCATAATTTTATCCACCGTGTAGCTGTTCAAAAAATACGTTTTTTTTCCAGTAGATGATGGTTTAACTTGCTATAGTAAGCTCTGTATTGAGATGAGTGAGTTTGTCATAAGCTCTTTGACTAGTTTTCTGAAGTATCATGTTTACATTTTGTTTTAGCGATTCGTGATGATCATTTCGTCTGAAAGTAAAGTTATACCTAACCGCATTCCTAGTATTTCCCACTCTTGAACACATCTCACCTTGTATGCTATCATTTGCACTAGTACATAATCCAGGTGCATTTTAAGCGTATTCAAGTATAGAGGATCCACTCCAGTCTGCAAGTGTAGCATATAATTGGAAGAGCTGCTCGGGAGTTTAAAAAGTCGCTCAAGAAAAAAGCGGAGAAACTTTTCCAGCAGCGTCGAAAGCGCAGTTACCCCAGACTTGCGTTGCATAAAGTAGTATAGAAGAAGCTGTAGCGCGGAATAATTTAATCTTCGAGGTATGAGAAATGTGAGTATTCTTAATACAGTTTCCCCAAACAGCACAGATCGCCCTTTTAGCTTCTGCAAGTTTAACTTTAAAGTGCTTGTTCATGTTAGGTTCGACGTAATTACCACCCCAAGATACTTACATATATTGCTTAACTATATCAATCTTTTTGCCTTGAAACCTCCATTTCTCACTTCGAGCTTACCTTCCTCCACCTTCTCTAAAGACCACCGTCTTTCTAGATTAACGGTTAAATTCCACCTTTTGCTGTAGGTATCTAGCCTGTTGATCATTAACTGCATGGTATCTCTTGTGTCGACGAGAAAAACGATGTCATCTGCAAACATTAGCGCCGGAATATTGGTGCCACAAAGATCTATTCCACCCTTAATTTCATCCGTTATATCATTTATGTACAGAATAAACAGCAATGTGCTAAGCACGCGTCCTTGTTTGACACCCATTGAGCCTTCAAAATCCTCCGATAGATGGACACCATCCCAGACACATTCCTTATTATTCGAATGCATAGCTCTTAAAACGTTAACGACTTGTGACAATATTCTGTATCGATATAGCTTATAGAAAAGCATATCTCGCGGGATGGAGTCAAAAGCTGCACGAAAATCCACGAAGAAACCGTACAACTTTTTGCGCCTTGTTTTATTTATCTCCGCAATGTTAACCGGAGAGAATATTTGTTCTATAGTAGAGTAGTTTCTTCGAAAACCAGCTTGAAATTCATTTAAAACTTTCTTATTTTCCACCCACATCGTGATTCTATTGAAGAGCAAACTAGCAAACAACTTAGCAGATGTCTTTAAAAAGGATATTCCTCTGTAGTTTGCTGGGTCATCATAGTCACCTTTTTTTTGCAACGGAAAAATGATTGCTCTCTGTAATGTAAGCATTCGGGCACATCAGCTATTGAAAATATTCTATTGAAGTCATGTGTATAAGAGCCAATAAGAATTCCGATGAGCAATTTTTTTAGTATTCAAACGGAATACGGTCGATTCCTGGCGCTTTATTTAGTACCTATATCAATAATTGAATGTCAAGTTATTTAAAATGATCGACTTATTCGCCCACGTAAAGAGTCGCGTCATTGCATTAAGAATGTTTAGAAACCGTTGCTGAATTGAATAATTCATTCAAAATTGTGATTGAATGATTGATATTGTGACGTCTTTGCCAATCGCTCTCGTATCAAAACGGGCGTGGCAGTAATGTTGTCAGAAACAGAGTTTGATATATTTATAAATGAAAGGAATAAGTAACGAGGCAAAATCAAGTGGCAAATAATAAAGAAAAACAGTAATACCTACCTCAATATACATTATGCAAATTCAATTACGTCATCTTTGCCGGCTCATCTGTCATCTGCATCTCCATAAAGTAGCTTATTTCATTCTCCCCCTTGGTAAAACTTGTTTTTCTTTTTTTTTCTTTATAGTGTTCAATTGAGACGATCGCATTTAAGAACACACTGTGCGAGCAATAGCTATTTTATTTATCCGTCCGAACACATTTTATTGGATATACAGAAGTATCCATGTATAAGCGTGCTTTTAACAATTTTGTATAGTGATGACATAATCACACCATTCACCCGAAACGCAAGCACAAAAAAATAAATTCAAGATTAGTGTAGTTTTGTATGTGTTCTGAAATTTGAATTCTGGTGGCTGTGTTCCTAAATATTTTCAAAACGTTTCGCACTTGTGCGTTCCATGAGTTACATTTTCGTTTGCCGATTGCAATGAAGTTGTATTCAAGTTAACCGGAAAAAATATCGCATAACATCGCGCAAAATTAGCAACCAACGACGCGACGACGCCGATGACGAAAGTCCACAAATCGCTGTCGATATGTGGTCATGAATTCTTATTCATGGTATTTGTACATTCACACACATTATATCCGAACTACTCGTCACAAGTTGTTTTTAATTGTTGCTGTTATCGTGGAAGAAGTACTAAAATTGGAAGCATAGCAATTGAAGTACATACCTACGTACACATCTCTAAGCATTAGTAATATCGTTGATAAAAAATTCAGGGTTACGGGCAAACCCTTTCGGGAAATAAAAACTGAATTGTTAAGAATTTTGCTAATGCTTTGGTCGTGGTGGTGGCATACATGTTTTGGATTTTATCGGACATGTGTGATCGTTTCGTGGTGTGGTGTAAATTCTTTTGTTAAATTTTTAAGCCGAGTGAAGGTTTTTCAGTAGGCATTAATTGTGTGAAGAAATAAGCAAAGTTATTGTTAAAGTTGTATATTTTAATTGTTTTCCTTTTTGCATTGCAGATTACAACGCTTGGTTTATGACAACGGACTGTTTTTACATTCCCATTTGTAAGTGTGAGACTATTAAGTTTAACATTGTTATCAAGAATATTTACATAAATTATTTAAATGAGGACATTGTAAGAATTTTGTGAAACTGTGTTGATAGTATGATCTGCAGTATTTTCCCAACAATTTGGATTCCCAACTCTGCGGATTTGTTTTATTAAAAAACGCAACAGGAAGCGTAACAAATGTGAACTTGAATGGTGTAGAGTACTTGGGACGTACACATTGATATAATTAACTTGGTACCTACAACCTACATATTATCATTCTAAAAATTATGTATGAGTAGGTACATTGGGGACGTTCGGATTCATAGTTTAGGAAGTCTGACAGCTGTCTGACTAGATGTATTTTTATTGGCCCAGAGTCACGTGATTAGTTTTTGTAGTTGACGTTTATGGAGGGGAAGCCGACAAATCTAGTCAAGAAAAACCTGCCTGCATACTCAGTTGACATTTCGAAGAGTCGGATTCAAAATAAACAGAGTGGCCTTGGCAGAATGTGCCGACGAAAAAAGTGCCGGTGAGTGAAAAAGGTGTCATTTCTAAAGCTACTCCGCAAATTTCGAATTTTCGCACGATATTTAACAACCATTAGTTCGCATAACAGTGTAATAGTGTTGTGATAGGCAACCGTCTTGGTGTTACATTTTAAATGTACTTATTTGAAAATAACAATTTTTGAAAATTTTATTAAGGGCCTTCTCCGAATCAAATAGGGCAAAATCAAGCAAAAGTAACGCTGACCACGAGTGAGAATATACAAAAACAATTCAAGTGGCTTAGTCAACGCGTTCGGATTCCTGGTCACGACGAATTTAGTTGACGTTTTACATAGGTTAACTAGGTATTCGAACGCCCCCAATTTTACTTTTGAAGGGTGTTTCAAAAACAGCGACGTTTGTCAAACCAACAGCTAGCGGAAAAAATTGACGAATATTACGGGTGATTTTTTAAGCGTTTTTTTTTTTTTTTTTTTTTTTTTTTTTTAAATCGAATAAAACACTCAAATTTGCATCAAATATTCAAAAATTTTATTGTAATCGATAAATAGGCCTTTGCCATTCATGTTTTAAAGACAACTTCATGGAAATGTTGTCCGCGGCTCCGTTTCAAATGGTCCATTCGGAAGGTTCAATTTTGCGTCACTTTTTCGAGCATTTCGGCCTGTATTCCACGAATTACGCGTGTTATGTTATCCTGTAAGGCTTCAATCGTGTTCGGCTTGTCCACATAGACTAACGACTTTACATAACCCCACAAGAAATAATCAAGAGGCGTTAAAACGCATGATCTTGGCGGCCAACTCACAGGGCCATTTCAAGAGATAAGCTGTTCACCAAATTCATTCTTCAACATTTCCATTGTTTCACGAGCTGTGTGTCATGTAGCATCACATGTCAACTAAGTTGAACTCAGCCAACTGGGGCAACAAAAAAAGTCGCGTATCATGGCTCCATATCGTTCGCCGTTGACTGTAACTATTCTTCAACGGTCGTCTTTGGTGCGGCACATTTTTCACAGAGCACGAATTTTTATAATAAATTTCAGTAAATTGCAATCGTTGCTCATTTGTGAGTCTTTCCATGATTAAATGGCAGAGTATACTGAAAACTTTTCATTTTGACAGATGACGTCTGGACGCCATTACTAACCAGTGCTGCCAACCTGAAAAACTTAACTCTTAAAACATCACCCGTTAATATTGACACGCATACTCACTCAGTCTTATCAGTTTTGTTCAGAGCTGTACAGAATGCAAATTTCGCCAATTGTCTCTAGCTCCAAAGGAGTGAGTAGAAAACCGCTCTGGACATTCACTCACCACCGCCATCAAACATACCACCTTCTGTAAGATAAGGTAGTTCATTCTAATAAATTATAATAGTGCTGCTTTCCCAATTTTGAAAATTAGTTCTATATGATATGGACGCCAATGACAAACCACAGTGCATCCATAGAGTCATCTACTGCAGAAGTGCAGGTATGAAGAAACTCATTACAGAAACATTTATCCCGAAGCTAACCACTATTAAGCAAACAAATTTTGTTTACTTTACCCCCTCAATAATCTTCAGTATTCTTGTTCAAATAAAAAGGTGTAAGTCGGACAATGTATTGAGTTCAAAACATTCATCTTCATGAGGTGACGCAAACACTCGTTTTATGCATTCGCATAGGTATTGTACCTACCGTAAGGTTAAACTAATTGAGTTACACAACTGTACCTCATGAACTCTTTGTGTTCACTATATTTTACCTATACACTGTACAGGCTTTCCGAAGTAAAATAGAAAAAAACAGAACCCCACAGCTACTATCCACCCACCTACCTAGTATTTGTGAAAGTTCGTTTTGTGTGTTTCCTTAAATTCAATTTAATATCTACTGTACAAGTGTACATCTCTCCCTCCATAAAAAACAAAAAAAGGCGTCTGTCTGGCTGCTAAATATAAAATGGGGGATAATATTGCTAAAAGTCAGAAGGGTGCTTGGGATATACGGTACACAAAATACGACCAAAGTCGCCAATGTCAGATTGCCAGCCTTAGCTTAACTGATGGTCATAAAGTGGAGACGTCTGTCGGTCGCGTCGTAAAGTTAATTATTTAGGTTTTACGTGAAACCTGTGGAATGTAGCGGGCAGAAGTAGAATGGCTTTTCTCGATATATATTCCTATATAGTACTTGTTCGTTATAGCTTAACGGAAGTTAATGTGAATGAAGTAATACCTACCGAACCGCGCTGTCATTAAATTATGTTTTCCATCCGAAAACAGTATGTGGTGCAAGATGGTCACTATTATGTGAAAGGGGTTTTTGTACTGCGACATTTTGGTCGATTGTACCCTATCATTAAAAATAACACCGTCATAACTAAAAAAAACAAGATTTTTGACCAAATGATACAGTTCAAACAAATTTGCTATAAAGTTTTTACTGGAACAACGTCATTTCTACAACCCAAAAACTGAGGAGTGTAGGGCACTCGTGTCGTTATGGAGACTGTCACTTTTGAATATTTTTTTTTTTTTTAGATAAATATTAGGTTCGTTCGTGTACTTTTTTTTAAACGTAAAATTATTTAAAATTTGCTAAGAAACTAACTGTGCCAATGCAACCACGTACCTACTGAGGAAATTGAAAAAAAAAAATGAGAGAGAAATCCATTTCCCCTCTTTTCATTTTTTCGTAATTTTCTACTCGCCGAATTTCGACTTAGTACCTACTGAAAAATGAAAAATGAAAACTGACAACTAACTGACAGCTCAAAAGTTTGACAAGTAAAACTCTATTTATATTCGTCTTCAACGATGTCGGAGGAAGAAGTTTTAATTGAATGTTTTCCAAGAACATATCAGCGCATTCAAAATGGTAAGTTTAATAGGTATTTAGCCTATAAAAAATTCAATTCCACCTTATTTTGTAGATGCTGCATTTAAAGAGAATGTTTGTTTACTTTACGATAATGTCAAAATGACATTTCTTAAACTTTTTGTAAGAAAACCGGTCAGGTACTTCGCTTGAAATTGAGAGATTTCTCTCTCGATTTTTGAGATTTGACATTTTTCATTTTTCTATGCAGAAAGTACACGAACGAACCTACTGTTTGATTTTTATTTACTCAGTGGCCTTTGGAGTGGGAACTATTCAGGCTTTGTTTAAAAGCTGTCATTTTTTGTTATAAAACTGTTTTCTACTTCAGGTAAGCCTAATGCGTGTTCTTAAAGTTTAAAACGATTTATTTTATGTTATGACGATATAGAACAAAGAAAATGATAGATTAACTTACGTAATATTCGGAAATGTGACAGTCTTAAATTAAAATTAAGGCTTTTTATTTGTATTATTCTGTCATGTGATAGAACTCTTATCGCGATTTGAAATTTTTTTTTTTTGGACTATGTCTCGATATGACGTTCTTGTTGCGAATATTATCACATTGTTCATAGATTTTTTGGTGTTATTTTAATTTATGTAATTTTTCCACAAAAAGATACAACATTTTTTCGAAATGCATTCCCGTGGAAGGCAACTCACTGAGTTTGCGAAAGCACAACAATCAAAGCAAAAACTGCCTCAAGAAGATTTTAATGTTCCAGGTAGCGATGATATTCTATTCTTATATAAATTCTAATTGTTATTATGCCATGCCCCTTTATAAAACTCTTTTTTTATAGATGGAAACATACTTTCAAAAATCCGATATAAGTATTATTCCATTACCTTTGAATGAGCCTGGTACATGCATTTTTGTATATTTATGCACATTTTATATATATTATGTATATTATATCTCTTAAAGGATATAATATAAATCTTAACGCTTCGTTGACCATTCTAAGTCTCCACAATCAAAACCCTCCACATCTAGTTTCTCATCTTCTAGTTCTTCATCATCTGAGAGCAGTGGATCTTCAACTGAAGACTGCGAAGATATCTTCAACGACAAAGCTTATAAGCCATTCGAAAGTGTTGAAAGTGATACTAAAGCTTCATTGGAAATCACTCCTAGGGCTTCTTCTTCTATGACGAATTCCAATCCTAGTTCACAAATTGCGTCTTCATCTTATCAGGCAAATGTTTTAACTTTGGTATGTCCTCCCAAAAAAGGTATTAAATGAAGGATAAATGTCGAAAGTGAAAAAAAAATTTTAAAAAAGAAGGGAAACCTTGAAGAAATAAAAATGTAAGGCCTAGAAGAGAATTGAATTCTGCTTATGCGGAAAAATGTAAACGAAAGTGCTTGTCTAAGTTAAGTGAAGATGAAAGGCAACGCATATTTTCAGATTATTGGTCTTTAGGGAACATAGAATGTCAAAGACAATTTATAAATAACTGTATGACAGTCATTGTTCCAAGTCATTGTCCGTGAAGGTAGGACACGAGTTATCAAAATGATGCAATTTCTCTTCAAAAAGCCTATAGCAAGAGGCCAGGACTTGCGGAAGAGAAAAAAAAAGGATCTATTAGACCTTTTAAATAAAAACCATATTCCAAAATACTACAACAATTTTAATCAAAATCTTTGACATGTTTTCTCTAATATTTTTTGAGTAAAAAAAAACTAACTTTCCTTCTTATTTTCCATTATTATATTTTTAAAACACATACATTTAAACATTTTATATATATAGTTGGCGCAACAGGTCCGGAGGGACCCTAGGTCTAGCTTCTCACAACCATTCGTTTTGTGTGAGTTTTTCATTTTTGGAACGAATGGAAGGGATCTACAATTTTATGCCGACTCCAAACGGCTAATTGAGAAGCTCTCTTAAGACAGTTTATACTCTCGGATGTTTGTCAGACGTTCGCGAGAGGTAGCGCAGTGGAAAAAAAACCCTTAGTTGGAATTTGGGTTTTTGCGGGATTCGAACTTGAGACCCCTCGCTTAGTAGTCTAACACACTAACCACTAAGCCACTGAGACTAGTTAAACATTTTACTTTTAATAAAAAAAACATCTTTGTTTCAATAAACAAAATAAAAATGAAAGGTTTGCTTCTTATGCCATGAGTGTTGTTTGCAAAGACAATTTAACTGTGGAAAGTAAGTCATATTTTGACTTACGACACATTTCAGATATGTCTCAATTCTTATAACGTCACAACTGAAACTCTTTGCTGTTTTTATACTTTTTAAAAGTATACAAAATTTAATACGCAAAACCTAATTGCATCACATGCAACCGCAATTAATAGTCCTACCATACCAATCAAAACAAAAAAAGTTGATGAAAATTAACGTTATTATAAAATACAACTCTCCAAACTTTAAATTTCATTTTCTGAAAAATTATGCTTTTTTTTTACTTATGACGGTGTTCTTTATATTGAGCGAATAAAAGGCGAATGAGACAAACAGTTGAAAGAATGGAGATAAAGCACAGTCATTGGTGAAAACGCCGTTGCCAGTTCAAAGCACTCGAAAACTTCATCGAAAACACATGTTTTCCCGTACATATTTCAGTTTTCAAATCGAGTCATTTTAAGTCGTTTTCCACGAAAATGCCACGAAAACGACTTCCAATCGTTGGGTTGTTGAAACAGACAAACCTTTTGCAACATTCAGCAGAGCAGCTGACCGAACAAATGTCACCACTCACAACTTAAAATCATTTTCCACTTTAATTTATGGGCTAATATTATTTTTAAATGGTCTGAATTCGTTTTATTTGTTAATAATTAATGCGATCGAAATTTGTAAACAAAAAAGTTTAAGCTGAAGTTTCACGACTAGTGTCTCACAGCTGATTGAAACGTCAAACTAAAACTGGTTCGGTTTTTTTTGTTTTTTTTTTTCGGTGGGAATGCAATTTCGAGTTTTCGCTGTGGTGTGGAAAAGGTATTACAGCTTTGACAGGTCTGTCTATGGAATTATTGTGCAAAAAATAATTTGCGACGCATGGGACTGTTTCTTTTATCAAAAATACGATTAGTTTGACGTATCTCTCGACGCAACTGCGTGATACACTCGAACACTTGTGACAGAATAGTTAGAGTAGGATTTGTTGCGCCAAATTATAAAATTGTTTTCGAACACAGCTAAATTCTGACTCGACTCGGACACACTGTCCTCGAACCTGTATGACGTGACCTATTCTATGCTAGTATCATTTATTGTCACACTTTGCGTGTACCTATAAAAAAGCAACACGAAGTGCATGACGGAAATCGTGTAACGCTACCACAAACAAACAAAACCATTGCGTGATTTAAGGCCACCATTTAATGTATCTAATTAGATTGGCTACTTTCCAGCTCTCCAATTCACTTGAATTGGGACTGTAATTAGTTCAAGTCTGTCCATCTTAATGTTTCACAAAAAGCACAGTTTGTACCAGAGTTCAACTATGTTTTTAAGGCTGTTTTTCTACGGGTCGAATATTGTGAATGTGGTTGGTTGGTTTGGTTTTACTAGTCCAATGCACGTTGGACTCATTAAGCCATAAGTATCCTTTGGGCTGGAAAAGGCTTTCATTTCAACTAATTAAAACAAAATGTTTATCTCCGTCCGTATGAGATAGCCATTATAGATGAAAAGGCCCCCTCAGCTATGATTTGCAATTTAATGAGTATAGCGCCATCTAGCAAGAGTATAACCCCAATGACTGTATTGTGCCCGAAGCAGCTTATCCATCAAAAAGTCGATAGCGAATCATCACGACGCTGACGACTCACTACGGTTGCAATGCAAGCAATCAGCGTGAGTAATGGCATATTCCGGAACCATGTCGAGATTAGAGATTATTGCCTAGTGTGTTGCAGTTTTTGATTTCGTAATGGTTTCGTCATTAGCAGATAATTGGATAATTCGTTTTTCCTTACGCTCAGTGAAAGTGTGGTTCATTAATGTGCAAATTTAAGCGATGCGATGCCATTTATTGTTTAGGTGTGACTGGGAATTTGTAGCGACCCAGTTCTCTTGGATCGTTTAGCAGGGAATACATTCTTTAATTTGTTTTTAAGTATACATAACTAATCATCATAGAATTGTTTTTTAACCTAGGGAAAGT
Source organism: Cheilosia urbana (assembly GCA_946477585.1). NCBI lineage: Eukaryota > Metazoa > Arthropoda > Insecta > Diptera > Syrphidae > Cheilosia > Cheilosia urbana. The sequence continues at coordinate 144,585,892 of OX297854.1, forward strand.
GGCCAATCCTACGATGAAACTAATACCTAGGTTAAGAAGGGCAGTGGAGCGTCCGTCTTAATTGGGTTTTGCTTCAAACCAACTGCAGGTTTAATGCTCTCTTTGATCTGCAAATGTGGGAACTCTTCTTCCGAGATCTTAGAAATTATGTAGACCGTTGCAAAGAAACAGACAACCGATTTTTGTGTGCATGAACTGTGTCTGTTTTTTTGCTCTCGCCAATGGAAGGCGTATGTCTTCAAATTTAGTTTGAAGCACCCTGGTCTTAGCGCTCTAAAGACTTTGAATAAAATAGGCCCTATAATATTTAAATCGATGCCACACTGATGCTTGATTTATGTTCTCAGTTTATAACTTAGTTTATATATCTAAATCGCACTTTAAGCCTTCACTCTGTTAAGTTAACAGAACACTGTTAACTTAAGTCCTACAAACGCATATAAAAGTCAAAAACCTTAAGGTGTCACTTATGGGTGTCCAGTTTATGTGTTTTTAAATTGGCATTCATTTCGTTCTAGCCAAATGTAGGCTTAAAGCGAATTCTAAGCTTTGGCTCTGTAAAAAGTATTTTAGAACTCTGCTGATAATAACAGTTGCAAATAATGTCGTTCACCAGCTGTAATATGCTGTAGTTCTTCGCGTGGAGATTGCTTGTCGACGGTTCGACTTTGAAGGCCTTCCAAATTGAAAGCTCTTAAGGTATGCTACATACCTATAAAGTGTGAGTAGAAGAATGCTTAATGTGCTATCGTGTTTTGTTATTCAAAATGACAACTCTAGCTTAATTGACTAAACATTTTTGCTATTGGCGTGAAAGTATGTACATCCAAGTCTGTTCATTTTTAAAAGTTTCCACCTTCTTAACGCAGAATTAGCTCCTCATCAACACCTTCAGGTATACATTAACGTCAAAGCAGAACAAAGTGTCTCCCTATTCGCTGTGATAAAAGACCACTTTGCTAATTCAAATTAAAACTGACAACGCAGTAGTCCATACACTTACCGACGACGACAATAACGAAAACGATAGCCAAAGAGGTTGAGGAAAAAGCCTATTTCTAGTGGATGTAGGCTCGTTTTTCAAACAGACCTCATTAAGATTAATTCAATTTTGATTAAGAGTGATTAAAAACGCATCCAACTCAAGATGAGATTCATCGTCCTCCTCCACTAGATACTGTATGTATGTATGCAGCACTAGAGAGACAATGACGTTCTACAACAGCTAGTGAGTAAATAAATAATGAATACCACTCAGCTAAACAAGAATGGAGACATGTTTTTTTTTTTTATTTTCATCATCGTTTACACGAACGAGAGTGTCGACGAAGGAGAACACAGTTATAATTGCATTAGGGCAGGCCTGACGACTGATGCAAAGCGTGTGAGATTGGGCGATTGTCATGTGTCATGTAGCGTTGATTCGCAGCGTGCTATTCAAATTGCGACAAAGAGAAAGTAATTTAAACCAGAATGAAGTTAGCACTTGACTGCACATATTGCAGGCAGTTTAAGTGATGCGACCGCACGTCATCAATGCGAATTTATACTGATAGTGCAAGCTGTGTAAACAAATAAAGGAATTCCACTTATTGTTACTGTGCGCCAGTCAGTTATGTAGATAATAGATATACACGGAAATAAAAATTTCAAACTTTCAGTGATTGATCTGACTTCTAGGAGTCAATTCTCTGTATTTTCTATTGAAAATATGTTTTTATTTAACATGATTAAGAATAAATGTCCAAGAGTCTTCAGCTTTGACAGCTGAGGAATAAGTTCAATGCCACCATGTTGAATAAAACAGAGAGCATGCAAAAATAACAGAAAATAACGGGTGATTTTTGAGCTGGTTTGGTTTTGGCAACACTGGTTTTAACAGCTGACGTGTGTTTAGTACCTTGTGTCACTGTCAAACACAGTGTTGTTAGCACTCTCTCTTCATTTATCCCACGAAGCGTCGTCATTTTTCCCTTTTTTCCCTTTTCACTGTACTCAAAATCCCTTTTAAATCCCACGACACTTTTTCGCCTCAAAATCCAGTTTTTAGAAGTAAAATTTGTTATGCAAGGAAAGAAAATCACGGTTAATTAACTTTTGGTATACAACAGTTTGTAACATTATTACGATTATTTTTTGGTACTAGAAAATTTTGATAAGAGACAATTTATATAAGCAGTTTTTTATGCACATTGAGTGTGTTAATAATCATCGTGAAATGTAGGAGTTTTCATGAAATTTCAGCAAAAATTTATAGTTTTAATGATTTTTCTTAGATTCCTCAAAATCCCACGATTTGGTGCTTTATCCCTTTATCCCACGAAAGGCTTTTCGGACATCGAAATTCCCACGAAAAGGGATAAATCCCACGATATAACAACACTGGTCAAACAGCTTCAGTTTGGTTTGCAATTTAACCATGGATCGTCTTACAAATGAACAACGCTTGCAAATTATTGAATTTTACTATCAAAATTCGTGCTCGGTTCGAAATGTTCATCGCGCGCTGCTTCCATTTTATGATCGGCATTCTCGACCTTCTGAGCAGTCTATTCGGAAGATTGTGACCAAATTTCGCACCAAATTTACTTTGTTGGACATTAAACCACCAACACGTTTACGTACTGTGCGTAGTGAAGAAAATATTGCGGCCGTATCAGCTAGTGTGACAGAAGACCGCGAAATGTCGATTCGGCGCCGTTCCCAGCAGTTAGGCCTTTGTTACAGCACTACGTGGAAAATTTTGCGGAAGGATTTGTGCGTAAAGCCTTTTAAGATACAGCTTGTGCAAGAACTAAAGCCAGCCGACCTACCACAACGCCGAATTTTTGGTGAATGGGCTCTTGGAAAGCTGGCCGAGGATCCGCTTTTTTATCGAAAAATTGTGTTCAGCAATGAGGCTCATTTTTGGTTGAATGGGTACGTAAATAAGCAAAATTGCCGCATTTGGAGTGAAGATCAGCCAGAAGCATTGCAACAGCTACCAATGCATCCCGAAAAAGCCACTGTTTGGTGCGGTTTATGGGCCGGCGGCATTATTGGGCCATATTTCTTCAAAGATGATGCGAATCGCAGCGTTACTGTCAATGGTGAACGCTACCGAGCGATGATAACAAACTTTTTTTTGCCCGAAATGGAAGTTCTTGACTTGCATGATATGTGGTTTCAACAAGACGGTGCCACATGCCACACAGCACGCGAAACAATGGCGCAATTGCGAGGCGAGTTTAGTGAACAGTTAATTTCACGTTTCGGGCCGGTCAATTGGCCGCCTAGATCGTGCGATTTGACACCATTAGATTATTTTTTGTGGGGGTATGTCAAGGCTAATGTGTATAGGGACAAGCCCGCTTCGATTGACGCACTGGAAGCCAACATCCATGCATTCATTCGTGAGATACCCGGCCGATGTGTGTGAAAGAGTATGCCAAAATTGGACTCAGCGGATGGACTACCTGAGACGCAGCCGCGGTCAACATTTGCATGAAATTATCTTTAAACATTAAATTGCAAGGTTCAAACTATCGATTCAAATAAATATTTCATTAATTTTTTCGAATTTTTTGTGTTTTTTTTTTTAAAAAAGTTCTAAACCTCTTAAAAAATCACCCGTTAGTTAACCCGGGCCCACGTCAAACAAACCTGTATTAATTCTTTGTTCGCAAAAGAACGCCTTGTCTAGGCAAATTACCGGCGTCATAACAAGCGCTTACATAAATAATTCTCAACCAACTTCATAAGCAGCCCATCAGAATTGCCTGCTACAAAGTTGTGGAAGCTATTAATTTCTCATATATACCATGGTAACGAACACCAGCCAAACACGAATGGGAATTGAAAAATATGTTCCTTATGGATTTGTTATATTATTAAGAAGAAATTCCCACGCAAATGAAAAATACAATATAAGAAGCACCGTAACCGATGATGACAAGCGCACACACTTTTGTTTGGCTTACTACAAGCGTACACAAGTGACAGGTGTTGGGGTAATGAACTTGTATTCAAATTGCAGAAGTTCTGAAGTGATGCATGTCTAATGAGTCGTTAATGAATGAATTGTTGCCGAGTGAATAGTATTTTCGGTGAGCATTTAAATTTCAAAAATCAAAATGCGTTTAATTGATTCCACTTGAAGTGCACGCACACTCCCAATGCTGGGCATCGGAAAATGTCAAAATTAAACCGTTTTATGCACTCACGCTTCAGAATACATCTTGTGGAACGTAATTGTTTCTTAAACTGCGGATACATATCTCAATGAAACTGAAGATATTTGTGTGGGTGCCTGTTAATATGGTGTGTAGTAAGTCCTCAATTACGCTCGTTTAATTTTCAATTATATTTGTGAGAGTATTATGTCATATTGAATGCGTATGTAATTCAGATAGGATCTCGAGTGTTCTTCATAAATCAACTTTTATGAATAAGGCCTCTCCTTCACCCCACGGGCCACGACAATGGCGCATCAGTGACTCCCCGCCCCACGGCTACATTCATTTGACCCTGGGAGTGATGAAAACCTTTGCTGCTTTTGTCCGTGCTTATGTGCTACTGCGGCGCATGAAATCTTCCCGAACGTGAGGGATGCTAATGCTTTCTAAAATTAAACCTTATTTGTGATGTTTCTCCCCCTTGACATGGATTGGTTGGTGTTGGTGGATTTCGATATTTTTTTGAATAGGTATAAATCAATTTCAGAACATTAATTTCACGTTTCCGTTTCGTTGCGGAAATATATGACCTCAGTCGAGAGTCTTGGCTGATGAAAATTGTCACTCAATACGGGGTACAAGGTACACGTCGCATGGCGGGCGGGCTCGGCTTCTGTGCTCTTTTTTGGTTCGTGTATGTTATGCTTGAGTACAAAATTTAATTAAAGTTTGTAATTGACGGTAAAATTTTGCTGCGTTTGTGACCAGTGCTGCCGTTTTCAAACATTTATTGGTACTAATAACAGTGCTACTATAGCTATCTCATTTCCACTGCTGCAAACGGTTGAAAGAGAAAAGTAAAGGAAGATATGGCGTTTTCGATTGAAGAAAAGAATTGACCTTTCTATCAAAAGATCAAATCTAGAAGTGCTTTTTCTATGTTTTCATTGTTTCATTGAATAAAAAAGGGCACTTCCATGTACAATTCTTAGGACGACAAAAGTGTCCGAGATTTTTCTTAAACTCATCAAAACATGCTTCCAAAATGTCGGATTAAAATGGCTGTTGTGTTGTTCGAAACAGAATTTGCGCGATGTGATCCGAAAATATGCAATTAAGCACGCGAATGTAAGCTTTAATTGAAATAAATTGACCTATTAAAACATTAATATTCATTTTTGAAAACAACAAAAAATCAAATCTCCCATTATAGTAAAAGTGTTCCAACGAATTTAGGGTGAAATTCTCTCGGGTAATCAATGAAAAACGCCAATAGATAATTATAAAATGAAATTATTTGACAGACCTAGAGATGTGCAAATTATTCGTTAAAAAGTGATGTGATGCAATTGCATTTTTTTACAAAATTATTTTACGTACAAGGGTATCATCTCAGAGTGTTGGGTATCCCAGTATCCAGAGCCCTGCGAGAGTCTCCAAATGATACTAAAGTATCCATTTGGACAGCACTGTTTGTGACGTTTAATATTTGCACTGAATTTATATGAGCTTTTTGTGTAAAGATCTTTGATTCCGTCGAATTTCATATAAAGGCTTTTATATTCCAGCATTTGGGTTTATTTATAGAGATTAATACTTCCACATGCAAGCTCAAAAGGACATATATATTCCTGCTCCGTTTTAGATAAAACCTGGGCAACTGAAGGCAGAACTTTCTTTTAAATTTATCAAATGGCAGCATTCAGGGAGAAAAAACTAAGAATATGCATTTAATTTATCTCTTGACAAAACGTCGAAAACTTGAAACTGATGAAACAGCTGTCAGATAGATAGATAATTATCCAGTTTAGTAAATCTGACAGCTGTCTGACTTGATGAATCTCAGTTTTGGTTGGCTTGGATCATATGAACAGGAGTTTCAGTTTCAGACGTTTATGGAGGTGGAGCCGATGTATATGGTCACGAAATTCGTGACTGAGTACTAAGTTGACAGTTTGCATATGTGTCTGACGTATGGGAAAAGTGACGTTCCCGACCAGTCTAGTTTTTGCGTTCAGGTTACATATAGTACAGAACAATTCAGTCGAATTAAGATAGGGTGTTTTCATAAACGTCTGCCTAACTTAGATCTGCGTAAGTCGTGTTCATAAAGTCAGATTTTTGATCGAACAAACGCAGATGAATTGCAGAAGGTATGTTCGTAAACGTCATAAATGTCATCAGCGTCTGGCAGATTGTGCATCCATATTTTTTTGACTGCAGAAAGCGCGGGAGATAAAAAATTGTAAAGTGCGAAAAAGGAGTTTTATGGGCAATTTTTTATGTGTTTTCACAATTAAATTTAAATTTTTTTAAGGGAAAAAGAAGCTGCGGCGTGGAATGTCACGAAAACCAAACTATTGTGATGATATTTTTTATTTTTGTGTGACGTTTATGAACATTTAGTGACTACTTCAAATTGTACTAAAGCAGGCCTGCATACGTGCTGCAGAATAAGTGTATTCATTAATGCAACAAAAAAGAAAGACGATTGTACTAGCGCAGATTTTCGACGTTTATGAAAACACCCATATTTTTGAATGTATGCCCAGTTTGATCTTCATGACTGTGGTCAGCTCTTGACGTCAGCTCAATTAGACGTTATGTCAGACGTAATCAGGGCTGTACGCCAAGTTTAGTGATTTAGAATTTGTAACTAAAGGAACATCAGCTGTTGACTTAGCTACTTTGAAACATAAAACATTTTTTTTTTAAACTAACGTCAGAGTTAAAATTCTCCACGATTCACTTTGCATGGATGTGTTTGTTTAACAGCAACAATATTGGTGAAGAGAAGCCAAATGTCAGCCAGTTTGTGGGTGTTGTCAGCACCCCAAAACACTTTGTCAAGCTGCTTCTTTAGTTAAATTTTTCCTTCTTGAACTGTCAAAACTGTCACTGCTGGAGTTTTGTTAAATTGACAACGGGGGATCTCGGAATGCAGATAATGAGGCTTGAGTGCTTGACGTTATACAAAATGGTGAAGTTGAATTAACTTTAACTTCATAAATTGTAAGGCCTCGGAATGTGATCATGAATTTCATTATGTCAGTCTAGTACGGTAAAAATAAAGTTTACATCAATTGTGAATGCTGCCTAAGTCAAATTCTGTTTTGATCTGTCATATAGGTATATAAAGTATAGGGAAATCTATCGCCCATTTATTGCGTGTATGGAGAAAAGGTAACCTACTACTTTGGTAGACCGTTTGTTTTGTTTCATATCCGAGGAAATTTTGTGTGAGAGCCTAATTGAACCTTAATTTTGCAACATCTGTGTGTTGAGCGGCGAGATAAGCACCAAATCCTGCATTTAGGTAAATTGTGCAACTGTGCTCTCAGTAGTTTTGTATTAGTTGCTGCATAACAACAATTTCTTTAGACGCCAGTACCGAACATAAGACGCCATACATCGTATTAAGCAGCACTTGCATTTCTTTATTTAAATCTGCGTCCACAATACGCTAGCCTTTTATTGGTGCAACAATGGGAAACTATTACCCACTTAGTTGCAAACTAGTGCTAAAGCAATCAATCACCGCTATATTACTGTCAACTGATCTACTAGATAATCACGCTAAACGTCATTACATACAGAAGACAATTCAATTGAAGTCGCCAGTTTAAATTTCAGAGATGAGAGACCTGATTTATTGATGTGTAAATTGTAACACTTTTATCAATTGATGGACAGTTTTTCCCATAACTAATGTTGATGCAATTGTACACTTATTAGCAGTTGTCTGTTATGCAACTATTAACTATTGTTTATCTTTTGCAGAAAGTAGTCTATTCTCCGCTTGACATTCATTCAAGATGCCAGCGGAAACAAAATCAGCGCCCTCCGCTGGAGCGGAGACAGAGACACCGACGAAGAAGAAACAACAACAATCCGTGGCTTCTTCGAAAGTTGCCTTGGCACGTGTAACACTGCTCGATGGTTCAATTCTAGATGTCACCATTGATGTAAGTTTCCTTATTTGATCTGTCTGTATCACAAGTTGTAATGTAATTTCAATGCAAAAATAAAAACAGCGCAAAGCCAAAGGACGAGATCTCCTCAATTCCATCTGTGCCGGTTTGAATATCCTTGAAAAAGACTACTTTGGACTAATCTATCAGGTTCCAACTGACGATCGCGTTTGGCTGGATCTAGAAAAGCCAGTGACGAAGTTTTTCCGCACTGATCCATGGGTGCTACAGTTTGCCGTGAAATTCTATCCTCCAGAGCCAGCTCAACTGCAGGAGGACATCACCAGATACCAACTCTGTCTTCAAGTAAGTTCGAAATGATTTCATCGAGATAAATATTGACTGAATTTCGCTTTAAGGTTCGTAACGATATCTTAGAAGGACGTTTGCCATGCACATTTGTAACTCACGCTTTGCTTGGGTCTTACCTCGTTCAATCCGAAATGGGGGACTATGATCCAAAGGAAATGCCGGACAGGCGCTACTTGAAAGATTTCAAGATCGCACTTAATCAAAACGCCGAATTGGAACAGAAGGTGATGGACTTGCACAAGACACACAAGTAAATCGCAATCAGTTTTATTGGTCACAACCCACCCTCTTACATATTCGTTTCATTCCACAGGGGACAATCACCAGCAGAAGCAGAATTGCATTACTTGGAAAATGCAAAGAAACTTGCCATGTACGGTGTAGATCTGCACCCGGCCAAGGACTCTGAAGGTGTAGACATCATGTTGGGCGTTTGTGCATCTGGCCTGCTCGTCTATCGCGATAAGTTAGTAGAGTTGAATCCTTACAAAGACGTCTCTAACGTTGAATTTTATTTCCAGATTGCGTATGAATCGCTTTGCTTGGCCAAAGATTTTGAAAATCTCCTACAAACGCCACCATTTCTACATCAAAATCCGTCCAGGCGACTTTGAACAATACGAATCGACTATTGGCTTCAAGCTGGCCAATCATCGAGCTGCTAAAAAGTTATGGAAATCGTGCGTCGAACATCATACGTTCTTCCGTTTGATGACGCCAGAACAACCTACAAAATCCACACTGTTCCCCAGATTCGGATCGAAATTCCGCTACTCCGGACGAACCATGTATGAGACCAGAAAGAATCCTGTAGATCGAGCTGCCCCCAAATTTGACAGAAGCCTGTCAGGGCGACGACTGACCAGTAGGAGCATGGATGGTAATATTTCACACGCAGCTCTTCCCACAAACTTAATTTCTAAACTTTTTTGCATCGTACATCAGCTCTAGCTTTGGCAGAGAAAGAACGTGAGAAGGACGCTCAAAAACGCCACACCATGAGCAATCCACCCGACCACATTCCCGACTTGGATTCACCGCGCAGTCGCAGTCCGCTAAAGAAGGATAAAAAGGAAAAGGTTTGTCTTTCTCTCCATTTTCAAGCGCATATTTCACATACAATCCAAAAATAACAGATTCCCATTTCGTACTAAAAAAAAAAAAAAAAAAAAACAATACAAAAATTACTGAAATTATATCTTTGTGATTTTGTGGATACTAATATCAACTAACATTTTGTATTTTTGTTTCCTGTTTTTGTATTGCAAACCTTACAAAAAATTACATTCATTCACACCTCATGCCAACAACATTTTTAAACACAATCCACAACACTTTGGTTATGTCACTCCACCACATTCAAAATAATGCAAATTTCTTGTGTGTATTCTAAAATAATTCAATTTATTCGTGAATGCGATACACAAAAATTGATATCGACGTCAACACAACTATAACTATACCAACGACAACAGTTGAAGCGTGAATCAAGCACTGGTACAGCTTCGGCCTCATCGCAGAGTTCTATTGAAGGCGATTACGAGACCGGTGCAGATTATATAGTCGACGAGCAGGTTATTACTTAAAAACAAACAACAACAATTAATTGTCATACTTTTTGTTTATTCTTTCGATATGTATCCTTTCTTTCTCCAAAAAATAATTAATTTATTCGAGTTTTTGTTTGGTAATTTGTTTTTCTTTTTAATTAATTTGCTCGCTTTTGAGGGATATCCTATTTAGGCTCCCGTAGATGGGAAGTTTTGAGAAAAAACAGAAAACAACCACTTTGCGCACGCTTTACTCAGACAAATTTCAATTTCTTGTTCTAACATTAATTCTCAGTCGGTATTTAAATTAATTAGAGTACACATTTAGATTAGTTGTAGCATTTCTACGTCTGCGTGCCGCAAGATTTACTAACACAGTAAAGTGTAGATATAACTCGCCTGGAGTTTTAAATCAAATTAGTTTGTTCCGTCAACATCACGGGTAACAAACGTCATCACGACTCTACTACTAGAATTAGGCGCTTAAGGCAACATATTTCAGCCACTTTCTGTTTATGGTTTCGTTTTATATACTGTTTAAATGGGACATCGGCTTCGCAACTCAGCAGGGAGAATTCGGATTACGATTTTTTTTTTCCTAATTTGGGTCTCAGTTTTGTCAACGTTGAGAATGAGAAGGTGTTAAGTGCAAATATCTAGTTTCGAGTAAAAGACGTTTAAAGTTGTTTGCCCCTAAGTCTGCCTATAAAATAAGTTGAAGTTCGGTAATACGAAATAAAAGTAAATAAAGAAAATACTACTTCAGACAACGTGACCTCATTTATTAAACGTTATAATAAGTGGTATTTTTTTTACAAATAAATGCCTTAACGCCTTTATGCAAAAAAAGTTACAATCACTTTTCATTTTTTATGTTTCTAACTTTTATGTCGTCAGGACCTGCAGCCATGGCTTTTTCATAAAACCAGCGGTGTTCCAGTGGGTCAGACTTTTTGTTTTTTCAACTGACAAGCGCTTGAATTTTTTATTCCGAGGTAAAAAGTCCTTGTTTTTATTTGGCAATTTTTTTGTTTTTCGTAACTTTGCTGAAGGGTGTTTCTGACACGTATCCATAGTATCTCGGAACTGTACCTTTTCATTAAGTTCGTTTTTAGTTGCATTTTTATACATCCAGTTTAAGCTGCAACTCGTGCAGGGGACGAAAATGATTTTCCATATGGATTACACGAGTTAATTCGGCAGCTTGGAGTTCTTACTATTCATCACTTGGTTTTGTCAAACGATGGTCCAAAGAGTTCTCCAACCCTTACGTGACTAGATCCCTCTACGTTACCTTTGTTCGCCCCCTTCTCGAATACGCCAGTCAAGTGTGGTCGCCATTTCAGCGAGTTCACGTATCCAGAATCGAAAACATTCAACGTCGTTTTCTTCGATTTGCTCTTCGAGGCTTACCCTGGAATGACCCTATCGTCTTACCCCCCTACCAAGACCGCCTCAAACTCATTAACTTAAATACCCTTGAACAACGCAGGGACGTAGCAGATATTCTTTTCATTCATCGACTTCTCTCAGGTTCTGTCGACCTCGCGTCTATTTACAAGTCAATTTTCTTCAACACTAACCCTCGTAATTTGCGATGCCCTCCTCTTTTCTATATACCGACTCACCGCACCTCTTATGGCTCCAACGAACCAATCACCCGTATGCTGCGGAAGGTTAACTCAAAGCTTCCTCTATTTGATTTCAACCGCAGCACTGCCTGCCTTAAACTCGATCTCCTCTCCAATCTTTCCCTTACAAATCTTAGTTCGTAAGTCTTAGTTTTAAGTTAGTTAAGCAATGTTATAGCTTGTAATAAGCCGAATAAATGGGGGTGTTTGCCCCCACCAAAATAAAATAAAATGTGAATACATGAACTCCCAAATTGTAAAACCACATCTGTCTTAAGTGGAAAGCTTTCGATGTCGTAAGTTTTGGTAAGGTCATAGTTTGCTGTAAATCTATTGTTAGGTAGCAGACGTTAGATGTACGAGCTTTTTCACGATCAATTTTCTGCTGTTCAAATGCTGCCTTGTAGCTCAACCGATGCTTTGTTGTATTTTTTCCCGCATCACATGTGCTACAGGTATCGCTTAGTGGATGTCGAAAGGATAGATTAAATTTCGTTTCAAAAATATTTCTGTAGAAAGATTCCTACGTATTTGAAATCCATTGGAGTGATAGCGACACGCCACTCCACATCACAACACACGTTAGAAGCGTGGTTTCGGCTTAAGGCACCTTCATGCACAAAATAAATTTATTCCACATCGATTTCTGAGCATGCAAAGGTGGTAAGGTTTTTTTTTTGCACTTTTTTACGCTACGAAACCTGAATAAAGTTCTGTATTTACCACCTTTAACCATATCCAACTCCTATATTAAGTACAGTTAGTCGGCTAATAGACTAAAATTTAAGTTGTCAATTAAGTTGTCACATGATAAAGGTGTTTATCAGATAAAAAATATCAAAATTTTCAAAAATGTCACTTTATCTCCTTCTATCTTCTCATTCTCAACGCTTAAATAGTAAATACGCACTGTTATGAGTGTAATGTGATTAAGGCCCGTTTGCTGATACTACTAACAGCGATTTAAGTTCTACTTAAATACCTTATGGGCTACTTTTTCTCTGTCATAAACTCTCACATAAGATTTTCAGTGGAACTTAAATCGCTATGAGTAGTATCAGCAAACGGGCCCCGGTTAGTAAGGGAATTGGGATATGAAAGACATAAGATTTCGATGTACGTTGATTAAATTATATTGAGGAGGACAGACGGAAAATAAAGGCTTTTCACATTCGTGTAGAACGGCCTTTGAACGAATCGAGCAAATTCTTTGCAAAGTGATGTCCTCGCGGTTGTCAAGTGTTCCAAAAAGTGATGTGCATTGGTTCTTTTTCTCGTAGGGCACATTATGTCGCATTTAGAGAAAGAATTTTGTCAAGTCAAACTGAATACCTACAGGCATATATTAGCGAAGAGTGTTCTATGACAAAGCGGCTATAGATAAACGGGGGTTCTCACAATCAGTCTCATCTTTGAGTTCATACTTTTAAAAACAAACGCAAGGGACCTACGAATCAGTGTCGATTTCAAACGTCTGAATTGAGAAGCTTTCTCAGTATACTTAGGACCCATTCATAAATGAAAGGTTAGCAAAGCAAAGCATGCGCTTCCAAAGCACACATCAGATGTTTATGAACGAACAACTGCGTAAAAATGGAACTAATGTCGATCGCTGTCATTTTAATCATTAATATGATATATGATAGATTGCTCTCAACCATTACATAAACGAAAAAGAACAACTAAAATTTTAAGAAAACTAGTACCTAATTTTAGGAATGACTGAAAGAAACGCAGCATTCTCAAAGCTAATGCGAGAAACAGATTAACACAACGACAGCAACAGCAACAGCAACAGCGAATTTAGGATTGGCTCTAACGTTGATGTCGCTGTCGATGTTGCTGTGCTAATGTTTTCAAAGTAATCAAAATACATTGGTTCTAAGTTCGCTGTTGCTGTCGCTGTGTTAATCTGTTTCTCGCATAAAGGATATTTTCGGGTAATAGAACGTCTGATGACGTATTCCGAAGTTATTTTCGGAGGAGTCGCAACACATTTTTGGTATGAATTCTTAACAATGTGGACAATATTTTTTAAACTATTATTTTGTAGAGTCTAGAATCAAAACTCAGCAAAAATAAAATAAAAAATTAAATAATCAACAGCGCAGTGACAGGTTATGCAAATGCAATACGATTCTTACATCTGCACGATTGTGCTAAAAATTGCGTAATAAATAAAACTCTACTACATTTATGAATTCTCTGCTTAGCAGTGATGCCAATTCATGCATTTGTGAACTCTCTGCTTAGCATATCTTGCGCAATATTGCATTTATGAATGGCCTCTTATAGTTTAATCCGAAAGTGGATATCAACTTGTTTTGTTTTCTCGAATAAAATGCCCAATATGACCAATTTTTTTGTTGTCTACAGCAGAAAGAAATACATACATCTAAAACCGTTGAACCACCGAGCGAGTTATTTGTTCAATTTGATATTCTTTTACATTTGATTCGTACATTCCCTTTGTGTGTTTTCTTTCTATTGGTTTTCCTTGATTTGTTTTTTGTTGCTTTATATGTAAACACCTTATTATCCTTTCATACCGTATATATTTAAATAAAAATATATTGTATACTTTTTTGAATCTCCTTGTAATTTAATAACGTCGCTGTGATTTGTGTGATCAAAAAGAAAACACCCACCAATTGGCAGATATATAAAATAAAATACTAACACACCATATACACGAAATAAAATTTTGAAAAAATTCTTAAGACACAAAAAAATTAACCTAAAAGCAAAAACTCACTCAAATCCAGTTGCAATTTTAATCATTTCTGTAGAATGCATGCATTTGTTTCTCTCTCTCTATCTTACTATTGGTATCATCTTTAGAGCTTACGTTTTAGATGTTTAAAGAGACGTTGTTGAGCTTGAATGGAATTATTTATATATCGGCGGTTTGTTTTTTGTGTGTGTACAGATTCCTGTTGGAGATTCTGAAAAGGATAAGAAGGCAAAGAAAGACAAGGAGGAGAAGGACAAGAAAAGTGGAAAGATTGGTACAGAAGGACAGAATGGTGCTTATAGAATTTGCTTTCAAATTAATTTGCGATCCTAATGGGTTCTCTTGCAGGTACTGATGATTTGAACGATTCAAATCGCTCGGATAAGTCCGCTGGCAAAGGCCGAGTAAGTACACGTTTTTCTTTATGAATTTGAATTAGTTCTAAGTGGGTGAAGTTTGTGTGGTAAGAAAACTACTCAGATGGAGGAATCTCGAGGAATGGGAAACGACGTCAAGAGCGTCACGTAGACTGACCATCGTAGATGTATATTGGCTGATTTGTTGTTCTTGTTTTATTACTCTTAAGTTTAAGTATTTAGATTGTAGAATATCCTGAGTTTTGTTTGTTTGATTTATTTTGTATTTTTTTCTTTATTTGTTTTATTTTCAAAATTTACCCTAGGGCGGTGGTCTCTTCTCTTCGGGTCGCAAGTCGCCGAAAGACAAGGATCAAAAAGAAAAATCACTCTCGCCTACGAAGGAACCCAAAGACAAATCTGGCAAGACAACGGGCAAGGAGAGGGTTGCTGTGGGTGTTGTAGTTGCTCCATCGGAGAGCGCCAACAAGGACAAGGGTCAAGCTGGGTACACTCGTCCGTATGAGTATTCCGAGGACGATGGTGGTACGAGCCCAACGCGTAAGTCCTACATCCCAGGCGGATTCCGCTACGATCAAGATCCAAACTCGAATAAGGGTCTGGACGGCAGCGAGCAGCTCTCGCCGGGAGCGCAACAAAAGAAGGTCGGTTTGGCGTTTAATTATGCCCCGGGAAATGAAGAGCAACTGAAGGAACACGCTCAAAAGGTGAAGAAGGGTGAATTGTCGCCGAAGACACGAGATAAGTTGAACAAGGGCCAGTTGTCGCCCAAGACTAAGGAGAAACTACTTAAGGAAGGCAATTTGTCGCCCCGAACAAAGGCAAAGTTGGTTTCTGCAGGGGCAGAGAGTGCTGTTCCATTGACCGATGCTCAGGGTAGGTCATACTCGCCAAGTGAAGGTAGACCGGGCTATTCATCGGGAGCTCCGGGATCTTACAAGCCACTCACTGACCCAACTGCTGCGTTCCTTGACGCAGAGCGCTACAACAAAGATCGAGCCTTTGCCGGTGTCGATGGTGCGGGTGTACCAGTTGGAGGTGCCGCCAAGCCAAAGAAGAGGCGCGTTAAGATCATGGTAATCACATCGAAGTTCGACCCATCGACCAAGAGGATCGATGCCGAAAGCGGTCAAATCGAGCACTCGACTGGCATCTTGGACCCAGAAACTGGTCGCATCGAATCGAAATATGGCCTCATCGATCCCAAGAAGGGCACTTTGGAGGCATTAAACACGAAAACGGGCAAGAAGGAGGTATACCAAGGAGAAGTGGAACCTAAGACGGGCAATTTGCACCTCGTCAACGGAGTTGCTGACCCAAAAACCGGCCGCGTGGATGATTCCTTGGGGCAAATCATATGCGTTGCCCCACAAGACAATCCAGTTGTTGAGCTCACCGTCATCACTAGTCGAATTGACCCTGTTACGAAGAAGGTAGACACTGTCAATGGTGAAGTGGAACGCTCTCTGGCTGTTTTGAACACCGAAACTGGTATTCTAGACACGAAGTATGGTGAGATCAATCCTAAAACTGGCGAAATCAAAACAGTCGATCCAAAAACGCATAAGGTTGTCACCTCCAAGGGCGTGTTGGTGGATCCAGCTACGGGCCAAATCACCCTCATTGGCGTTGTGGATCCAAAGAGCGGAAAAACCGATCCGAACATGGGCCGCTTGATTGAGGTGGGCCGCCAAATAGACCCCATCGTCGAAGTAACCTCATTGGCTGGCAAATACGATTCCAAGAAGGGCGTAATTGAGCCCAAGACAGCTCAAGTTGAGACATCAGCTGGACAATTCGACCCTAAGGCTGGAAAGATCGACACCAAATACGGTCAGATCGATCTCGTAAAGCACACCATCACTTGTTTGGATCCAAAAACAGGTAAGTCAGTCGTTAAAGAGGCCAAAATCGACCCAGTCACTGGACAAATCATCCTCAAGAACCAGATCAACCCCAAGACCAACAAACCCGACAAAGACTTTGCCCGCATTCTCTCCTTGCGCATCGTTCAACACCGCGTCGATCCCAAGACCCAAAAGCCAATTGTCGAATCCCGCGACGACAAAGACATCATCATCGATCCGAAAACAAATCAAATTTGGGTTCCAACTGGCGCTACCGATCCCAACACTAAGGAACTGCAATACGTTTCCAGCAGTGTGGATCCTGTCACTGGTTATGTCATCACAATCTACGGCTATCTTGATCCAAAGGCAAACGAGATCAAACAGCAAACCAAGTTAGACCCCAACATCATTAAAATTGAACCGAAAACTGGCAAAATCTACACCGCAACCGGTGAGGTTGACAGTCAAACCGGTGAACCATTATACGCCGCGACACAGGTCGATCCCGAAAGTGGTGAAATCTACACCAAAGTAGGTCGCATCGATCCGAAGACTGGCAAAATCGTCATCGTGAAGATCTTCTTGATAACACGAACCGACGAGCGTGGCCGTCCAGAAGAGATTGACCCACAATCGTGTGAAATCGATCCCACAACGGGACGTATTTTGAAATTCTCCAATAGAACTGTTTTTGTTTATAACATGATTGATCCAATAACTGGTGAAATTATTCAGGTCGATCCCAATGATCCACGCATCGCTGGAGCGCGAACCACCGTCACCCATACGATGACCCTGTCCGGGGAGATTGATCCGATAACGGGCCGTATTAAGAGCGAATACGGACACATTGATCCCAACACTGGTGACATTGATCCAGAGACTGCTGTAAGAGATCCAGTTACGGGTAAACTTATCCTCAACTATGCACAAATCGATCCCAGTCACTTTGGCAAGGACGTTGAGGTCAGTACCACCACAGAATCGGTGCCAATAACTCGTCAACAGTTCTTTGACGGCATCAAGCACATGGGTAAGAACGCCTTGCGACGTGACTCGGAGGCGAGCAGTGAAGACGACATGACAAAACAATACGAGTCGGAAAATATCAAGGAAATGCAGTCGGGAACACCGAAATCCGGTGTCAAGTTGGGTAAATATGTGAGCACACCGACCGTAGTCAAGACAACCACCAAACAAGTGCTGACCAAGAACGAGGAGGGAGTAACGCACAACGTTGAGGAGGAAGTGAGGAACTTGGGCACCGGCGAAGTGACGTTCTCCACACAGGAACACAAGGTTAGCACGACAGCTGCACTTTAAAATGGTGATGGGCGGGAGACATTGTTTATATTTTTTCCATACTAAACGAATATCTATGAATGGCATCCTGGCTTTAAGAGACTGCTAGTGATCTAGTCTAGCTTTTGTTGTCTATACTATTTTGGCTTTGTTTTTATATATTTTTTATGCTTTTTTTTCTTCGCATTCATCATTCATTGACTCTAACTCATATTCGATCATTATCTGCTTCATAGTGAATGCTTTCATGTTTCTACCTAGTTCTTATGTAAATATTTTTCAAAAACAATGGACGATCTGAAGAAGGTTTGCCATTAAGTAAACGGCTTTTAGGAGTTCCACTTAAGGCGTTTTTCTTTTTTAGTTCAGAGCTGAGCACTGAACTGAGCTCGAGCTATATGAGCGCGCTCTGAACCGAGCGTGCTCAGATCGTTCGGATGATTTTCTGTTTTTCCTGTTTTTTTTTTCTCTCAAATATAACTGGAAGTGTGAATGTATATGTGTAATCAGCATTTTACTCAGCCTGCTCATTCAATTTATTCTGAGCTCATAGAGCGCGCTCTGATCACGCTCTGAACGAAAAAAGAAACACAAATTCTAGCTCTGATGTATCTGAGCTAAAAAAGAAACACAAACTTTTTGTATAACAGTTCAGGTTGTGCTCTGAACTAAAAAAGAAAAACGCCTTTAGTGACACATCAAACTCTATATATAGAACAGAAATGGACTTTGACGTGAGTTCGACATGTCTCTATCCCATGTAAAGGGTCTTTCATGAAGGACTTGACAACTTCTTTTTTAAATAAAATGCAAACTACTTGAGATATAAAAAAAAAAACGGGAACGTATGCGGCGGTCGATACATTGGACCTTCCTCAATTCTTGCCCTCCCCCTTTCACATATCTTTCGGCTATCGCTTTCTCGAGGTGAATTCTCTCAGATATGGAAGTCCTCTTTCATAATACCGATTCACAAAAAGGGATTAAAAAACGATGTTAAAAATGACCGCCCCAATGCAAAACTTTCACGTATACCCAAACTCCTAGAAATTATTTTATACGAAACCCGAAGCTTCCAGTGTAAGTCTTTCATTTCCCCTACCCATCACGGTTTTCTAAAAGGTAGATCAACCATCACTAGCCTTGTCGAATTTGTATCCTCTGCACTCTTAGCCTTAGAAAGCGGTAAGGAAGTTGACGTAATCACAACCGATTTCGGTATAAGGCTTTTGATAAGATATCCCAGAAGTTAATTCTTTTCAAATTGTCTTTACTCGGCTTCGATAAAATTTTACTAAAATGGATATCTTCTACTTATTAGTTAATCGTTACTACAGCGTTCGCTTCGGGTCTGTCCTATCGGTCCCCTTCATGGCCTACTCTGGTGTTCCACAAGGCAGTTATCTAGGTCCCCTTTTCTTTGTCCTTGCCATTAACGATCTTGAAAAAGTCATTCATTACTCATCCGTTTCTTACTATGCTGACGATACTAAATTTGTTAAACGCATCTTCTCACCACACGATTGCAGTCTCCTTCAGATTTATCTAGACAGTTTTTCCACCTGGTGCCTCAAGAACTGCTTAGAACTTAATGTTACTAAATGTCAATCTATCACCCTCTCACGTAAATGCAACAAGTCCTCTTCTTTCTGCATGGCCATGCCTTATCTCGCGTTGAATCTATTCGCGACCTCGGCATACTTTGTGATAAAAAGCTTAATTTTCGATCACATATTAACGAGGTTATTCTCAAGGCTAACTCATCACTTGGTTTCGTCAAAAGATGGTCTAAAGAATCATGCTATCCATACGTCACCCGATCTCTATACATCACTTTTGTTCGCCCGTTTCTCGAATATGCTAGCCTAGTTTGGTCTTCCTTTCAACAAGTTCATGTTTCCCGAATTGAGAACATTCAACGTCGCTTTCTACGATTTGCTCTCCGGGGTCTATCTTGGAATGATCTTCTTATCTAACGCCCCTACCAAGACCGTCTCAAACTCATTAACCTTAACACCCTCGACGAGCGAAGGGACGTCGCAGACGCGCTCTCTCCTTTTAATTCGATCTCCTTCACCATCTTTAAGTCTTAGGTTTAAGTTCTTGTGTTAAAATTAGTTCTTAACTTTAAGTCTTTATTATAACTTGTATTAAGCCCAATAAATGGGGGTTATACCCAATTTCGATGACCCGGCCGCATATTTCGACGGATACGGCTGCTATTTTTTGTTCAATATGGGCTCTGAGCTCATCTAACTTCGCTGGCTTGTTGGGATCGACCAATGATTTAATGTAGCCCCATAAAAGTAGTCGAGGGGAGATAAATCACACGATATCGGCGGCCAATCAAAGGGTCCGTATCTCTAGATAACGCACGTTCACCGAACTGAGACTTCAATAACTCGATTGTTGCACCCGCTGTATGGCTTGTGGCACCGTCTTGTTGGGACCACATATCACAGTTGTCCAATTCATGTATTAAAAAAAAATAAAAAAACATAAATAGTTGGCGCAACAGGTCCGGAGGGACCCTAGGCCTAGCTTCTCACAACCATTCGTTTTGTGTGAGTTTTTCATTTTCGGAACGAATGGAAGGGATCTACAGTTTTATGCAGACTCCAAACGGCTAAATTGAGAAGTTCTTTTACGACAGTTATACTCTCGGATTTGTCAGACGTTCGCGAGAGGTGGCGCAGTTGAAAAAATCCTAAGTTGGAATTTGAGTTTTTGCGGGACTCGAACCTAACCTAACCTAACCACTAAGCAACTGTGGCAAATACCATTCACCGTAACGTGACGGTAATTTTCATCGACGAAAAAAAACTGC
This sequence comes from Cheilosia urbana, assembly GCA_946477585.1. Classification (NCBI taxonomy): domain Eukaryota; kingdom Metazoa; phylum Arthropoda; class Insecta; order Diptera; family Syrphidae; genus Cheilosia; species Cheilosia urbana. The sequence continues at coordinate 144,606,600 of OX297854.1, forward strand.
CCAATGACGCCACCGGCATGAAAACAGCACCAGTGGCTTTTTGCGGATGTAGGCTGCTTCATGAAGCACATGAGGGTTTTCAGCTGTCCAGTAACGTATATTTTGCTTATTGACGAAGCCGTTTAACCAAAAATGAGCTTCTTCGCTGAAAATTGAAAATTGGCGTTAACGCTCTTAAAGTTGCAACTACTACTAAATTTTATTTATGTTGATTTAACTGAACATTTTCACATTGACATTTTACATGGGTTTAAGGTTGCGTTCACATTGATAATTTGCAGCTGTCAAGTCGCTAATGAAAGCCCATTTAGGTAGACTAAATTAGATATACGGATCTGTCAAATGCCTTCGGAAGCCTCAAAAATATTCAAGAATAAAAGAAGTAGCAGTGAGCAGTGATGGTCGAAAGTTTCAACCCTGTGGGGCTCAACTTTACATCTTAATTTTTTCTGGCAACACGATCCACATCTCCAGTCTGTGTAGGATTTTATCTTTCTCGCTCATCCGTATTCGTATTGTTGTTTGTTACTTCGCATTGAAGTAACTAAAACGTCGAGCAATTTTGTTGGCGGTTTTAGAAAAACCAACTTGATGATCTCTTCCAACATTATCTTCCACAGTTTTACTTTCGGTAGTAATGTTCTTTTAAGAATGCACTTTCATGGTTGGCTGCCTTGCAGCATTTTTTTATTAAGGGCTGATTGGAGTTGTGTTAAATAGAAAGGAAACATGAAAGGAACGGAATAGGAATAGGAAATAGGTACACATACTGCCACGTCTGTGGTCCATCTATCAAATTTTCTCTATTTTCGTTGACTATGCTACTGGTGTACTTCTCTCTAAAATTTGTAAATAAAACAGAATTCCTTTTTATTCTCTCTTTGCTTTTCAATTTTTATTAAAGTATTTTATTAAGAAGTATCCTTCTTCTCAAAGCAGCACTTGCGCGCTACTCTTTCAAGAACACAATTTCTTCCGTCTATCTTGAATATCCTGTCAATTATGTTACGCAATTTACGTTGATATATCTATTTCGGTGTCGGCCTCGTTAAATACATTCCACACTCTGGGCCTTACCAATAAATATTTTTAGTTACGACTTTAAATTTTAGTAGTTCACAGTGGCTATACTTTCCATACAATTTTCGCAATTGTGAGCTTTCGTAAATTTAAAGTTGATACTTAAATTTATTATTCGTACGGTGCCCTGCCTCTTAAGCTATTTTTGTTCTCTTTCTCTATATTAACACGCTTTCTTCGATGTTATCGCTTCCCTGTGTCTTATTTTTCCTGTTTCGCATAAATGAAAGCGTATTTTTTTATTAACACAAAACACATAACACACCTAGGCCGACGCTCCTCGGGATGATTTGAGCGGTGCTTATGTAACAGCTACCGCTGTTACCACTCGAACTGCCACTACCCACGAAGACTTGGGTAAGAAAGCTAAAACCGAACAGCTTGAGGAAAAAACTGTCGCCACTACCCGCACTCACGACCCGACCAAACAAGAACAAAGAGTCGTTACACAGGAAGTAAAGACCACTGCGACAGTCACAAGTGGGGATCAGGTAAGTCGTAGCAAGTCTTAAAAAAAAAAAAAAAACGGAAGGGCATGTTCTGTTGTTACGTTATTTTTAAATATTTGCTATTTGTTTGAACAAACAAAATGAGAAAAATAGCTGTGCATGCAATTTTCTGAATGGTACACCATCATTTTGTTTGTTGCTGTTGTCGTTGTGTATTTAGTAACCAAATCAACAAAAAATCTTTACAAAATTTTTAGTTCCAAAGAAGAGACAGTATTTCATCGACAAGTTCTGGAGATTCAGGTACCCCAATTGATGGGCCCTATGATGGGTCTGTAGTAAAAACCACAACTGTGTACCAGGTTTGTATTGGAATGATAGTTACTGGTAGATTATTGCATTTGTTTGTTGTCGTATTATACTCAGCATCGAAAGTTCTATGTTTGAATCATTTGTCATATTTTTTTTTGGACACCATTCATTGCTATGGAGACAAATAATTGTAATAGTTTGTATGGGATTGATGTAACTTTGGTTTGAATTGTAATTTATAGCAATCACCTGACAGTAGTGGACCACATGTTGAACAAACCCGCGTAGTTATGGGTGAAGAGATTCCCGGATATTCGGCCCATGGAGAAATTGTATCCTCACAAACTGTTAGCAGCAAAACGAGAACTGTTGAAACTATTACTGTAAGATGTTGCTGGTTGTTTTAAATGGTTTATGAGTGGTAAATTTGAAATTTGTTTCTCATTTCCAGTATAAAACCGAACGTGACGGAATCGTCGAAACGAGAGTAGAACAAAAGATTACAATTCAATCCGATGGCGATCCGATCGATCATGACAAAGCCTTGGCTGAGGCAATTCAGGTTTGTGGCGATTCTTTTTTAGTTAAATATTAATGTGGTATTCGATTGGGCCCTCAGAGCACTTTTTACATTCGTTTGGCACAAAAGAAAAGCAGTCTTTTTTAGATTTCAGATTTCATTTTGCGAATCTAGATTTTTTTTCTCAGATTTGCTTCAGATTTACCAACATTTGGAAATGTTGGAAAATATATGGCGAATTACTGGATATTTGGCCTGAAATGTTAAATTTCGCCAAAAAGCTGAATTTATGTGCGGTGTAAATGTACTATTATGGCCTTTTCGATTGAAGAAAATAATTGCCCTTTCTATCAAAAGAGTAAATCTATATCTTTCCTCTTTCAATGTTTCCTATGTATCATTGAAATAAAAAGTCAACGCACAGTCCAATTCTTATCACGACAGAAGTATCCGGTATATTTTTGAATAATTACCCTGAACTCACCAACACACACTAGCAAAATGTCAGATTGAAATGTTTGTTGTGCCTTGCAAACAAATTTGGCGCTTTGTGATTCGAAAATATAAAACTATGCGTGCAAAATGTAAACATAAATTGAAATATATCAATTTGGTCTATTAAAACATTCATATTTATTGTGGAAAACAAAAAATAGTAGCAACAGAAAACTAAATCGCACATATTGTGTCTACCACTATTACAAAAGTGCTTCATCGAATTTCATTGAAAAGAATTCTGAATTTCGGGGCAATTCTCTCGGATCTTCAATGAAAAACGCCATTAGACGCACGAAATCTGAAATCTGAGAGCGAATCGAAAGAAGCCCAATCGAATACCACATAAATAAGAGATAAAAAAAAACGGGCATGATGTAGCCCCCTCTGAGACAGCAATACTCGGTCACCCAAACATAAAGAAAAACGAATTACGTCAGAGTTTCTTCCATACTTACTTACTTAAGAGTTTCTTCCATACTACAGGGAAAATTTGGAGGGAAAATGGACGAGTTCATACTTCGTAAATCATAAGTGCAACATTGTTGCACATGCCATGCTAGAAATATTGATTCAATGCAATTATGAACAGAAATACTGCTGCAAGTTTGCAGTAGTTTTTCGTTTCCAAAAAAAAAAAGAATTCATAGTGCAGTAGGCAGTAGACAAAATGACAGAAAATTGTAATTCCCCTTTCTTCTTTCAGTGACAGAGTTTCGTTAGTGCTGCCAAATTGTTACTTTTTTGAACTCAGCCAATCAGCGTAAATGCGTTGTTTCGAATGTTTTGTGATTTTTTTTCTAATTAAAACACGTACAACTTGGACAAATTGTACCGTAAGGGAGAAGAATATAGAAGGAAGTGATGCCAAATTACTGGTAACAGTGACCTACAAAATGTTTAGTGAGAAGGTTTTAAGAAGTATTCACATGAAAGTGAATTGCGAGTAGGCGAATTGCTAACAAATCAATTTAACTATATTTATAAATTGAAAATTGCTATTTGTTCTATCACAAAACCATTATATTTAATTATTCTAACACCTAATCTAAAAAAAAAAAACATGAATATCAATTGATTTAAACAGCTAAATTAAGAATCAAAGCAATGTCCCCGCGAATCGAAAATTCTTGCCACGAACTGTCACACTTTATTTACAATCCACACAAAACAGTCGCGATCCACAAACCCATGAATGGAAAATTCGTTCGAACTAACCCTTTAAAAATGAAACTGATACGCGGGTATCTGCGAACAAAAAAAGTTTTCGTGTGAATGAAGTGTCAGAAACTACGAATATTCGCGTGTTCACAGTTGGCAATTCGGTCTCATGTGAATAGTCCCTAAAAGATTATTAGTAATTGCTGGCTTCGTATGATTAGGACGAGTTGTCATAACAATTTACGGCGGGATTTGCCTTTTGTAGAGTATTTCTATTTTGTAGCCTCAGTCGTACAGCGTTATGTTATTTATCGATTATATTAGAAATACCATGTATAAATCAAATGCGCAGTCACGTCAACAACACCGATAATAATTACATGGGCATTATGAACATGCCCATTTTGACTTTTTACCGAGCTGCATAAAGTCTGACCTAGCTTTCTAGACTGACCATTTTGACTGCAAACGCTTTGATATTAATGTTTGTGACTGGTGGTGGTGCATCCATATCGTTTATATACCTCTCCAAAGAATTAAGGAAAGGAATAAACGGGTGTGAAATACTCCTGCACAATCATCGTTGTTTTTCTTACTTGGTAGAGTTCAGCCTCAGATCAATGTAACCTTTTTCCGGAGAGAACCACTTGTAGGTGGATGTCTAATCTCAATGTAAATTGTTTTTTCTTAGTTTTCAACGTGGTTTCCTCTTTACAAACTTAATTCCTCATTGATTAATGATTACCATTTACCGCTAACCAGATATAATTTGTTCTTACTCCTACAGGAAGCAACGGCTATGAATCCAGACATGACAGTCGAGAAAATCGAAATCCAACAGCAAACACAATAAAACTCCACTTACCTACAACACAACACATAACCTTTTTTTTTCTATAAATGAACCTATAATTATTTTATAAAAAAAAACACACGAAAAAAAAAAATATTTTTATTTAATTTAAAAAGCGAAAACAAACAAAAAATGTTTTATATTATATTTTAAGCGTAATATTAAAATAGCCTTTAAATTACTTTATAAATACAAACATTAAAAAATAAAAGAAAAACAAACACGAATGTTTTTCAATGCAGAAAGGAGGACTCAGGACACATACACGGCAAACAAAAACATACGCGAACGAAGTAAGAATGAATGAAACACTAATTCAACATAAAAGTAACATTTTACAACTAAAAAAAAAAAATATAAAACAGTTCAAATAATAAAAAAATAAAACAAATCTTTGCACTCTCCCCACCACTAATACACGTACTAGACTTTTTTAAATAACTATGTTCTAAAAATAGTTATACATAATTATTTATATAAACAAAAGCAAAAAAAAAACAAAAATGTTTAAGTGCTACAAATTCAATAATCTATATATATATATGTATATCGTCATCAGTGTTATTATTAAAAATGTATACAAACCATAAGAACTTTTTGGCATAGCATAAAAAGATCTAATATTTATGACTGTACTAACAAACCAATGCCTTATAAAGTTTAAAAGAAAAACATTGTACTTCCCTGTGAACTATGTAATTAGAAAGCAACTTTTTTAATGCTCTAAATTTTACAGAAAACCCTTAATAATACGAAATTCAGCAAAGAATATGTGTTCAATTTCCAATTTCACTTCAAGAAAAAAAGAAATAAATAAATTTTATCCCTAAGAAAAATCGACGAGAAAAACAAAACATTTTGAATGTAGAAAAAAGAAAAGAAAAAGAAAATACATTAACGTTTGCATTAGGAAGAGAGAACTTTAACAAATAAAACAATTAAATTTAGCATTTATATAATTATGTCGTAGCCACGAAGTAAACACTTAAATTATAATACATCATGTCTGTTGATTGTTGTTTTATCGTTCAGTTGTAGTTTGTGGAACGCAACGTGGAACTTGTTTTGAATTTCCTTAGATCATGGTTTTTTTTCTCTGAATAGTTTTTGTAATAAATCTTTTTTTTGTTTAATAATCCGCAGTGCTCTTGCTGTTATTCGATATTCTGAAATGAAAAGCAGCACATGAAACACCATTTTTTACTGAAATTTTGCATGGCATGCGCTGGATAAAAGTCACTCGTAGAGATGTACATATAAGCATCGTGATTTAAGACTTGACAAACAACAATCAATGCAAGAGGGAAAGTTTTAATTTTTTTCTCCACTTGCGTTCCACAAAATTTCTCCCTCCACATACAGGATAGTTTAGCTTTTCTACTGAGTATTATAGTATTTTTGTTTTTGGAAATCATACAATGTGAATCTCCTCCTTTTGGTCTTTAGAGTTTGTTTGAACAAAAATGTCCTCTAAAGTAAAATACATAAATGCAAGGTATTCATTTTAAGTTTTGTGTTGCAACTAAATGGCTTTCAAAGCAGCAGTTACTAACTGTAATGGTTTTATTTTTGTTTCTTGTTTTATTTAAACTTATTCTATTATTTTTTCTTATTTATGTTCTGTTTTGTCTAACACATTCCATTTATTTTCTGTTGCTGTTATTGTTTTCGTTAATTTTTTTCTTTTTAAATGCTATGAATATATTTTTTATGACATGTTTTTCTTTCACTACTGCGTTTTCTTGTATTGTATTTGCTGTGTTGGATTTCGAAATATTACCATAATAAACAAAAATTATATTACAATGCATATAAATAATATATTTTATACTAGTTTTATAAATAAGAAGGTTTTGCTTATTCAATTATTATAGAATTTGTAAAATAAAACTGCAAACAAAAAGAAGTTCAAGAGATATTGAATTTATATTTTTTGTGCATTTAAAGTTAAAAGTAGAATACATTTTTTCGAGCTTTGGAGTTTTTTTTTTAAGAATTGCTAAGCAAATATATTTTGAATAAAAGGAAAAGAAAAAAACATTTTTATTTATGATTGAGTTTCTGCAAACATCACACAAAAAGTTTAGAGAAAGTTTGAGCAACTTTTGTTTGTATTTTGCAATTGAATAAACTTAACAATATGAATATTTTTAAATGTAAGAAAGTTGAGAGGTTTTTCTTTTTTATCGTTTGAGATCAAATTTATTTTACAAATGCTAAATGATAAACAGTGAATAAAAATACATATAAATATTAAAAATGTGTTCCAAGTTTTTATTAGACTTTTTGGATAGTGGTTAAAAATGGTTAAGAGCGAAAACGAAATTATACCGATCTTCCACGATTGCTCGATCACGGATGAGACGACTTGGCCACTGGTTCTCATCGGATCTAAATAAATTTAGGTCCATCTATGCCCTCATTGTCCAGCGCGATGAGGAAGAAAACTCAAGCTTCTTGCTGTGCCGTTACTGAGAATTACAAGATGGAAGCCATGACTTACCATTTTTCCGGAACGCAACCTTCCTACGGATATTATAAATAATGAAAACAGCTGCAATAGGTAAAGGTTGCAATTGAAAAAGTCATCATCATTTCCAAAAGTAGGCGCAGTGGCTTAGTGGTTAGTGTGTTGGACTACTACGCTAGGGGTCGAGGTTCGAATCCCGCAAAAATCCAAATTCCAACATATGGTTTTTTTCACTGCGTCACCTCTCGCGAACGTCTGACAAACATCCGAGAGTATAACTGTCTTGAAAGAGCTTCTCATTTAGCCGTTTGGAGTCGGCATAAAATTGTAGATCCCTTCCATTCGTTCCAAAAATGAAAAACTCACACAAAACGAATGGTTGTGAGAAGCTAGGCCTAGGGTCCCTTCGGACCTGTTGCGCCAACTATTTATTTATTATTATTTCGGGTGTTTTCATAAACGTCGAAAATCTGCGATAGTACAATCGTCTTTCTTTTTTGTTGCATTAATGAATACGCTTATTCTGCAGCACGTATGCAGGCCTGCTTTAGTACAATTTTAAGTAGTCACTTAATGTTCATAAACGTCAGACAAAAATCAAAAAAATAATCGCAATAATTTGGTTCTCGCCACATTCAACGTCGCAGCTTCTTTTGCCCTTAAAAAAAGGTAAATATAATTGTGAAAACACAAAAAAATTGCCAATAAAACTTACATTTTTCGCACTTTAACATTTTTTACCTCCCGCGCTTTCTGCAGTCAAAAAAATATGGATGCACAATCTGCCAGATGCTGATGACATTTACGACGTTTATGAACATATCTTCTGCAATTCATCTGCGTCTGTTCGATCAAAAATCTGACTTTATGAACACGTCTTACGCAGATCTTAGTTAGGCAGACGTTTATGAAAACACCCTTCCAAAAGTCTTACTTACTTACTTAAGGTGGCGCTACTGTCCGGGGTGGACTTGGGCCTCAACCAATTGGCCTCTCCAGTTAGCGCGATCTTTGGCTAACTGCCTCCAGTTGCGCACTCCAAGTTGGTTGAGGTCCCCTTCCACTTGCGCGCGCCACCTAAGGCGAGGTCTTCCTCTACTGCGTTGTCCCTCCGGATTGGAATCGAAGACTCTCCGGGCCGGAGCGTTGGTGTGCATTCGCTCTACATGTCCTAACCATCTTAGACGACTAAAGCCGGAACCACACTTGTAACGTGTGTTGTGATGTGAAGTGGCGTGTCGCTATCACTCCAATGGATTACATATGCGTAGAAACATATATTTCTCGTGTGTTGTGTTGCAGTGTGTCGCGTTGTGTCGAAATCGCTCCTGTACCGATTGCGCCACAACGCTCTATGGCGCAATGAAGCGAGACATTATATATTATCTGAAATTGCATAAGTGAAAGAAAGAGTACACATGATCTAGGAAATCAATAACGTCATAAAAGCAAAACAAACAACATTTGAATTCATTTAAGAAAATGACAGCACACTAGATAAGTGTGCACAGAACACGAAACGACAGACCACACCACAACACACCACACGTTATAGGTCTGGTGCGGGCTTAATGCGTACTTTTCTGACCAGGTCGATGTCGCTGTACAGCTCGTAGAGTTCGCTGTTAAATCTTCTCCTCCAAATCCCGTCAACGCAAACGGGACCAAAAATCTTTCGAAGAATTTTGCGTTCGAAGCGACCAAGAAGATCCTCATCCGTTTTTGCTAGGGTCCATGCTTCTGCGCCATAGAGCAGGACAGGGATGATGAGAGTCTTATATAGAATCTCCTTAGTGCTTCTTGACAAGGCCTTACTAATCAATTGCCGTCTTAGGCCAAAGAAACAGCGGTTGGCAAGAGTGAATCTTCGCTTGATTTCTGAGGTGATGTCATTTTAAGAGTTAATAGCGAATCCGAGGTAGACAAAGTCCCGAACTACCTCAAAGTTATAGCTGTCTATCGTGACGTTCTGTCCGATTCGTCGATGTTGTGTGTCCCTTCTTGTTGACAGCATATATTTTATTTTACCCTCATTCACCACTAAACCCATTTTTGCCGCTCCTGTACTAATACTAGCAAACGCTCCAGTAACAGCTCGCTGTGTTCTGCCAACAATATTAATGTCGTCAGAGTATTCAAGCAGTTGCACAGACTTTTGGAAAATTGTGCCTCTGGTGTTGGCTTGTGAGTTTCGCACAATTTTCTCAAGAATGATGTTGAAGAAGTCACATGACAGCGCGTCGCCTTGTCTCAATCCTTTTTTGGCATCAAAGGTCTCGGTGAGATTGTTTCCGACCTTTACGGAGCAGCGAGCATTCTCCATCGTCATTCTGCACAATCTGACAAGTTTGGCAAGGATGCCAAAACTAGACATGGCTCTGTATAGCTCGTCTCTATAAATGCTGTCATATGCGGCCTTAAAATCGATAAAAAGATGGTGAGTATCGATCTGGACTTCTTGGGTTTTCTCCAGGATCTGCCGTAGTGTGAATATTTGATCGGATGTGGACTTACCGGGCCTAAAACCGCACTGATAGGGACCTATCAGATCGTTGACGAAAGGTTTCAGGCGTTCACATTGTACAGCAGACATGATCTTATACGCAGTGTTAAGGAGAATATCATTCGAGATATTCGTTCCGATACAACTTTCGAAAAAAATTTCCGATGACATATAGCGTACCTTGCCGCATTGCGTGGAACCACGTTATACCACTTACTTTTGACAGCTACACGTCACATTTTTGTCATTCTCGTTTCCGAAGGTCCCCGACAAAACAACTAATTGCTGCGAAATATTTTATTGTGAAGTGAACTCATTTATAAGCTTCATGTATTTTGTTCTGAAACGGATACTTCGAACGCATTTTGAGTTTCGATCAGAATTGACTTTCGTACCGGAATTTTTTCCGATATGATACCTCGATAGGGATTAATATAGAGTCGGTCCTTTCCAAATCTGCAAAGTCTGTACAAGGATACCTACCTACTAACCTCAAACTTTTCATAACCTATTTGGTTATGCTTTTGTTCCGACGACCTTTACAACATTTCTAGAACCTTTTATCTCCTTAGTTGACAAGCTCATAATTACCCCAGTTTACCAGTCTCTTCACCAGGTTTATCGCCGCTTTTCCATGGCATTTTTTTCTTTGACACAAGTTTGACACTTGAGTATTTCTGAGCACCATTTTTTGGTTTTTACTCCTTCAATGTCAGAAAACCCTGTTTACGGTTCTGCAATTGTGACCACGGTCTTATTTACTACCGAACTCCTTCCAGGATTGTACAGTCAATTTCAAAAATTCTTTTGTGTATTTTTTAAAGGTATATCACCTCATTTTGAGTATCAAGTCTGGAAGGAAAACGCCTCACACAACAAAGTCAAAGAACAATTTGATAGATTGCGCATAGACCTTAAAGTTGCCATTATTTGACAGGCACCTTACCTACTTCCTTCATATAAATGCTGAATTAAACAGGATTCAAAATGAATAAACCGTTCCATTACTCATCTACTTGCATTTTGCATATACATACTTGCTTTTCAGTAATTTGGATCACGCAATGAAGCTCTAACAATTTCCTGAATACCATACAATCACTAAAAGGTATATTATTTATTATGCAGGAAACCCCTTATCATCCTCGTGGATGTTCAATTGGCCTACGGTGTACGGTCTACCTCTCAATCCACCGATGCGAACAAATGCCAAAACATTGGCAGTATAATTGGCATGGAACTGAACGTCCTATTGACAGGAAACAAAATTGCAATCGAAACGGAATTCGCGATAAAGGACAACAATGAACAATTCTATTTCTTGCTGTTGCTTTATTTTCGCCGCTTCACTGATAATTCTTGCAATTACTGTGAATAATTGAGGGACGAACATGCAAATCGTAGGCATTTACGAAACCTTTGAACTTCATCGTGCACCGTGCAGAGAATTGAGTGCACGTCTGACTTGACAACTGACACTGAGTGAAACTGAATCATTTGGTTGAAGGGTTTGTAAAGATGATCGACGGATTTATGAAGTATGTATTTATTAATAATTTAATGCGAGGTTTAAATACATTAATTAAAAAATTAAGCTCATAAAAAAAAGAATGGGTCCTTTCTCTTCCATGGACAATCAATGAACTCTCTCCTTCAATAGGTATATGTTGCCGGAGAAATTTTTGATGCAAGCAAATTATTGGGACTTGAGAGTCTATTGTGGTTTTTCATTAGGCAAAAAGAAGCGTCCGGGAGAGTCCGGAATCGAAAAAAGCACTTCTGATCTGAAACCGTTCCATTAGCACAAACAACAAAATACCTACTCTTCTGGTGATTCTGAGTAGAGAATTTCGCTTCTCGATTTGAAGTCAGAATCCACTCAAGAAGCACTCACACAAGTGTACTTTATGTATTTGATACAAGTCAGCTGACAGCTGCCGTAGATTATTTTTTGGCATTTCACCAATACTTTTGTGAAATCAGAACCCGTTTCCTTGTTCCATAGGATTACAGAATGAGTGGATCCCCGAGTGAAACCATTGGAAAACGACATATTTTATTTTACAGGGTGTCCCACTTTAAAGTAATTTCTGGAAGGAAAGCATCATCTATTTTGACTGTATCTTGTCAATCTTTTCCTGTATCAGAACGTTTTGTTTGAGCCATATATATGATGGCTACTAACATTTTTAGCTTTATCGGTTGCCACAAATTTTAACGTGTACCAAGATGTACCTCTCCCATCTTCCCCTAAGTCAGTGGTTTTCAAAATATACCGATGCCGCGTGCATTCTTTAACATATATCCTATTATATTATTAATTTCGCCACTCACAGTTAAAAATACTCCTACTCTTTCATATTTTACAAACGTCACAAGAAAAGTACAGGAACCGGCCTAGGATAAAGTTCCAAACCCGCAATTCAGCTAATAGCCCAGCTGTCACTGTCAGAGTGAACTCTGGACTTGAAATTGAAACAAACTTAAAATAGAAAATGTAACCCATGTCTTCTCTAATTTGCATTGCAATAAAACTCAGAACTAAAAGCTCAACATAAACTAACTGTAACAGTAACTTATATGGCAGTGGGGTTGAGAACTTCAGCATGGCCTTGCTATTTGCTAATGCGATTGCAATAGTTTCGCGAGCGCCCGGTAAATTGGAGAAAATACCCTCGTGGTCAGAAATCAGTCGTGGTAATCTGAATGGATTTGCGATAAAATAATTACATGGCGTCTGCATGATGTGTTGGTGCCGCAATTGCTATTCCCGCTGACGGCTGACGTTTGTCGACCGGCCCTTACTTACCATTGTCCATTATGCGAATTATTGCATGTCGTGCAGGTTTACATTCTTTGCTACGATTTCGTTTTTTTTTTTTTTTTTGCAGAAGTGCAACTAATTTCGTTTCGTATCCAATTACATTGAGTGAATGTAAAATGAATAATATGCTATCTGATCAATTGTGGTTGACTTTGTGTTACTTTTCAACTGCGAATTTGCGATATCAAAGGGAGAGGGCAGCCAGTGAATGCAAAATCACTGAAGTTTAAACTGGTAGGGCGCGGCGAGCACTGTATAATCATTTTAACTACTTATTCGCTGAGAAATCGAACGCGGGGATTTCAAGCAATAAAAATCGGCATAAACATTAAACATTTAACGTTCTATCTTGAAATTCAGATTTAACCCTTATCCTGTACTTCAAAATAAAGACGCACATGGTATTTGCGGGTCAAATTTGCCCAATACAATTTTTATTTAGTGATCACAATTTTTGCATGTAATTTTTTGTTCAGAATGTTTTCTACAAATAAATATTAAACGTTTTGAACATTTTGTTGAATATTTCTTATCGAAACGGATGATTCTCGATATATTCTTTGAAGATTCATTGTAGCTTTGAAAATTGGCCGTCCCTTGCTGACATTCCCCAGCCTCCCCAGACATTTCTACAGCTTCTCCAAGGGACCAAAAACTACAGTCAGCAAAAGTAGCCCAATATAGGCTTCGATAGATATCGCATCAACTCTAATCCAGGTTTCTCTAAATACGATTTCTCTTAAAAAGAGATGTTGATATTTATAAAAAGGCACCATATAAAAATAAAACACTCCTAACCTTCAATGTTTGCCATCTTTACAATAATATCAATGATAGCAGGTGGTAAAAACAAATGAAGAGCCGATTTTACATCAGTTACTCAGGAGAAAGCATACCTACTGAGTCGGTCTTGGGAAAGTGTTCATAACATTTTCTGTTCTACGACGATCGATCAAAAAATCTCGTACTGGCCACCCACACCATTTGTAATTTCCATCCTTTGAAAGAAATTGTGTTGGAGTGGGAAGTGCTTCGTTATCCGAACGGCTGTGATCCTCATTTGTCAAGGATAAGCTATTATGCGAAATATGGTCCTCCTCTACCTCGCTTGTAGTATCATTTGCAATACTACCACTGTCATCACTATTTTTTCTCGACTCATTGATTCTACGGAAAATAAAAACTAGAACAATCCTAGGCATCATTGCACAAATAAAAAAAAATCGCTTCTTCTTGAGATCTATACTCAATGGGAAATAACTAATAACAATTAGATTTTTTTTAGTATTTTTATATTATTTTACTTGTAACAAAGATCTACACGCGAAGAATATTTTTTTACTGTACGAATTCAGACAAAAATTGTGCGAGCGAGTGAGTAGGTAAATAAAAGTGCCTAAGTAGAATAATATACCTACATAGATAATATTGCATGTCAAAGAAAACAGGGTATTGCTGTCTACGTTTGTTGAAAAAAGCATATTGGGCAATTTTGACCCAAGAATACAACCTATGTTCTCTCAAAAAAAATGTATCATAAAATCTCACAAGTGAACATATATCATAAAAGTTTATTATAGTTGTATTTATTTTCTAAAAAAAATAAAAGTCAAGAAATTTTGAATAAAAATATTTACAAATACGCGAAATAACTCCTATGAAAGGTGTGTTTGGGCAAGTTTGACCCATGAATACAGGATAAGGGTTAAGAAATCCTTCGGCAGATTCCACCAACCACCTGATAATAAAAACGAACCTACATCCAAACAAGTAGGGGGGAAATTTCTAACTGTTTGAAGTTTACCCCACTTTTCGAACAATATCAACAGGTAGTATTCACACTAACACAATTCTGAATAGAATCAGCCAACCCCACATTATGCCGGCTACTTTTCCCCAAAAAAAGTTGGGGTTGGAATGAAACTTCGAAGTTTATATTTGTATTAGTTTCCTCTCATTTTGAAGTTCCCCAACTAGTTGAATTTAAACGTTGAAGAGAAACTGTCAACCAAAACGTTGTAAAAGCTATAGAAGACTGTACGTTGTTCTTTAACAGTATTTAATTATCTATTAGTATTACTAGTATATTTATTATATTATATCATTCTTTTTTCTTTTTTTACTTTGAAACATTTTTTCTTTTCTTTTTTTTTTTTTTTGCTCTTTCTAATTTTATATACGCAATACATCTCTTTTTTCTTTTTTCTATACTTTTCTTTCTTTTCTTTTTTTTTTCGTTTTCCCTTTTCATTCAATTGGTCTGGCTGTCTTGAACTAAGACGGTTAATCTTTAGTAATGGTTATTAATGATGTCCGTGGAGGTTCTACAGACGGAAGCAGTGATGGAGTTGTTCGTTCTATGTTACGCGTATTAAGTAACCAAAAATTGGTCTGCAGGTTTGTCATATAAACGCACAAAGCTTGTTTCCAAAACTGGATGAGTTTAGGGATTTGTTTGTTGGATCTAAGGTTGATGCCGTTTGTGTCTCAGAAACATGGTTCAATAGTAATTTAATTTTAATGATAGTGTCTATAGGGTGGATGGTTATAAGCTGTTTCGTGGTGATAGAATTGGAAGAGATGGGGGTGGATTGGCAATTTTCATACGTAAAGGCATATCGTGCAATCTGAAGTGCAAATCTGGAGTCGGAAGTCAGATGGACTATGTTTTTCTGGAAATTAAATCAGAAACAGGCAGCTTGCTCTTAGGGTCCGTTTATAGACCTAATAAAAATGTTGACATTACGCCGCTGTTTGAATTACTGGAAACAATTTCGGTATGTTACCCTAAAATAATAGTTGGTGGTGATTTAAACAGTAATCTTTTAGCAGAGAGCTCTCTTGTACAGGGTATGAGGGCATTTAATTTGTTCCCGGTCAATATGACGTTCGCCACTCATTTTTCCTCTGGATCTAGTACACTTTTAGACGTTTTCTTTGTTAGTGATACTAAATTTCCATTATTGTATGATCAACTGTCAGCACCTGCTTTTTCCAGACACGATTTAATATATTTAACTTTTGATTTTCTTATAATTTTGTCTGCAACATCTTACGAATACCGAGACTTTGATCATATTAATTACTTAAGCTTGGAGCAAAGCGCCCGAAATATCGAATGGGAGAGTGTATTGCACATGTCCTGCCCTTGTGATCAAGTTGAGTTCCTAACCCGAAATATTAACACACTTTTTAATAATTATGTTCCTAATAAAGTGAAATTCATTAAACATGACCAATGTCCCTGGTTTTCAAACGATATTCGGTATCTCATGTTACAACGTAATCGAGCCTACAACGTGTGGAAACGTTTCCGACTAGACGTCCATCTACGTCTTTTTCATACCTTACGCAATCTGGTGGTTTCCAAAATTCGTAGTGCGAAAAAGAAATTCTATGGTAATAAATTAAATCCAGCAATGAAAAGCCAACAACTCTGGAAAAATTTGCGAGATATTGGAATTGGAAAGCGTGACACTGGCCTTGACACCAATATTGATGTAAATATTCTCAATCAGACATTCGTAAAACTTCCTTTTCCGGTTCTGAATCAAGTATCTCAAAGCACTTCCGAGCCCCAACGTGGTCCACTAAACTCAAATGAACAAACATTCGAGTTCTCTGGTGTAGATAGTACGGACGTAGTTGCAAGTGTCTTATCCATAAAATCGACAGCGGTCGGTATCGATGGAATACACCCAGTTTTTGCTAAGGCCATTCTACCCATTATACTACCCTCTGTTACACACATTTTCAATACCATTTTAACAACTAGTGTTTTTCCTACCCAATGGAAGCTGGCGAAAGTCCTACCAATCCAAAAGAGCGCTAATAGCAATGAATATAGACCCATTTCCATACTACCATATTTTTCTAAAGTGTTTGAACGAATCATGCAAAAGCAAATTAATGCCCATATCCAATCATGTAAACTTTTATCTACAATGCAATCTGGCTTCCGAAAATACCACAGCTGTACAACGGCAGTTATCAATGTTGTAGAGGACATAAGAAATGCTATAGACGATGGTCACGCAACTTTTTTAGTTCTTCTCGATTTTTCAAAAGCATTCGATACTGTGGATCACGATACTTTGTGCAACAAACTAGCACAGACTTACCAGTTTTCTACATCAGCCACTAGATTAGTGTCTTCCTATCTTAGGTTCCGAGAACAAGCTGTTGCGATTGGCCACATGCTATCAGATTTTCTTCCAACAACCAGAGGGGTTCCCCAGGGTTCCATTCTAGGACCTCTGCTTTTTTCACTATATGTCAATGAGCTCCCTTCCATAGTTAGTTCATCCTCCATACAAATGTATGCTGATGATGTCCAACTATTTAATAGTTGCTCTCTCGGGTTGATTGAAGACTGCGCTAGTAGAATTAACATCGATTTGGAAAGGATCTCAGTATGGGCGGAAAAGAACGGACTATTCCTTAATCCCAAAAAATCTAAATGTTTAGTGATTAGTCGGAAGCCTTTCGATCTATCATATTTCCCTGAAATTTGTTTGAATGGCTCGGCCGTATAGAATATGTAGAAATGGCAAAAAATCTAGGAATGCTATTTAATAGGACACTATCTTGGGATACGCATATAAATGCCGCAGTAGGCAAAGTTTATGGTATACTGCGATTGTTATGGGCCTCACAACACTATACGCCTCTGAGTACACGATTACTTCTTGCAAAGACACTCGTTGTTCCAACCCTCCCATATGGATGCGAAATTTTCTGCAAATGTGACGCACTCAGCAGAAGGAAGTTTAATGTCGCTTTTAATAACATCGCACGTTATATCTATGGTTTGAGGCGTTTCGATCATGTTTCCATCTTCTCCCGTCAGATCTATAACATCTCCTTCGACCATCTTTTATGTTTTCGATCACTCGTATTGTTATTCAATGTAATTCAGACACGTCAACCCAGTTATTTATTTAATAGACTACGTTTTTGTTCATCCAACCGATCCCAACAACTTGTGTATCCGCGGTATCGTTATCTTACATCAGAGCGCCAGTTCTTCGTCAATGTAACACGTCTTTGGAACTCACTCCCACGGCATTTGAGAAGGTCAAGTACCGTCGCACGTTTTCGGAACGGGTTACAGTCTTATTTCCAGACAATTTCAGACTAATATAATGTTTATCAATTCGTATATCTATATAGTGAAGTTTTTCTTGTGAAAAAGAGAGATGTATTTTCGTTTTGTTTTTGTATATTTAATTTTTTTGTTTTTTTTTTTTAAGAGTAAACCTTAACTATTCATTATCGCTAATATGTTATGTAGCTTGTTATACATGAATTATATTTAAGACTTGCACTAACTTATAAGATCTTTGTTATCTTAATGTGTAAGCTATGCATAAATAAATGAAATGAAATGAAAATGAAATATTATTAATGGATCGCCTTGTCTGAATATTCATGTTTTTATATATTTGAAGACTTTTGATCTATAAGAGTGAACTTGAACAATAAAGTTTTGAGATAGAGACGGATTTTTCTCTTCAATTTTTCAATTTACATAGGTACATCAAAAATAAATTGTTGATTACTTAGTCGTTCGACTAGGTGCAATCTTATTCGGGATGACGAATGTCAGTCCCCCGTGATTTTTTTTTAGATGAGTTAAAGTCCATCACTATTGCAGAAGCATCCCTCGCGAACTAGCGAAGACAAAGAGGAGGTAAATTTACGTAAAAACTGACGTATAGTTGTAATTTTTTATTTATATCCATCAGAATTATTTCGATTTAGAGGCTAGGTAAATTTTAAATGGATTTGTATATTTTTATGCGCATTAAAGTAACTGATGTATTTGTATCACCGAATACGTTGGTTTACCCAAATTTGACATTATTGATGCGATTATATTTAGAAAATTTGAATAACAAATTTTGCGAACAATACAATTTACTGCATTTTCAACAAATAGGTACACATTTTAAAGAGCCATTGATTTGTAATAGCTTATGACATTTGACATCATCAGCATCACAGCAACTTCAACTCTGCCGTTAGCCATAAATTATACAAAAATGTTGAGTACCAATTCTAATGCGGTATTCAATTGGGCACTCTCAGATCATTTTCATTGCTCTAGGTCACTATTTCTGTTCGTTTGGTACCTTACGAACAAAAAAAAAAAAAAAAAAACAATATTTTTCCGATTTTAGAGCCTACTTTTGCGAATCTGGATTTTTCTCAACGTTGCTTTAGATTTTAGATTTTACCTTTACAAGTGCGTTTTAGTTTGACAACTAGCGGAACTTATGAAATGTGTCAATTGTAAGGAAACGCATTGAATCGGGTGGATTTATTGTTGTTAATTATTTATGTACAAATGCTTAGACAACAATCTGGGCGCGAATTTCGAATGATTTAATATAAAATTTAACCAGTCAATGAAAAATGCTTAGAAAAGTGTCGAAAGCAATACACATATTCCAATCGCGCGAATATCAACCAATAAAAGAGCAAGTGACGTTTTTATGATCGAAATCTGAAATCTGAGAGCGAATCTGAGCAAGCCCAATCGAATACCACATTAATTCAACATTGTTGTGCTAATTATACCATTAAATGCCACGATAACGTAAAGGTGTCTTTTTCTCACAACTTTCAAATGCTGATACAATAAAAAAAAACCGAAATACTTATAAACGTATTTATTCTCTGTAATCTTACCGGTTTTTTGTTTTGTTAAACTTTATAATGATGTGTAGCAGTCAATTGTGAATACCAGGACCCCAATTCTCAAATTCCACATAGGATAATTCGAATACGAGCAAATCTGCCTGAAATTTTCGCATAGCAGAAAAATTGGTAGATATTCTCAAAGTTGTACGAGTTTTTTTTTCACCTATGCGAAAATTCTATTCACCTCTCGAACGAGGTAGAATTTTACGCACCATTAATTTTAAACCATTTTGACAGTTTGTGAAAAAAAAAATGCATTCCAATTGAAATTGGTTGACAATTGTTGTTTTCGATTGACAAAAAAAAAAAAAAAAAACCAAAATAAGAACGTTTATTGAACATTTATGTGTTTTCATAGTGGCTACTTTGGGCGGTATAAGCTCAGGATTTGTTCGATTCTTAGTTATGCAGTTGGGCGAAATCGAAATATACTGAACTATCCGAGAGCTTCAAGACTGCATTGAACAAATGGAACCATTCAATAAGCGCTTTCATTTAAATTTGATTCTTATTTTCTCACACACAAATCAAAAAACAAAACTTTTTATTAAGTATCAAACTCATATATCTGTATACGAGAATTCCTCTTCGAATGTTACTCGTCTGTGTTTTCCATGCGGATTTGCATCAAGAATTGCAAATTTCAGGTTTTCGCATGGCATCGGAGATTTTGACAGATAAACGTATGCGAGAATTTTTGAGAATTGGGGTCCAGAGACATTATTGAAACTCGCAATCCCCTTGCCGCTGGATTCCTCAATTTTTTTTTTTTTTCAATTTCGCCTTGTTGTTTTCCCTTCGGTGTTATGTCAGTTTAGAATCCGTATGACATGCATAACAGACAATAATTATAAAATAATGACGTTTTTCATTGAGAGAATTGCCCCGAAATTGCTCTTTTCAATGAATTTCGATAAAGCACTTTTGTAATAGTGGTAGACACTATCTGTGAGATTTTGTTTTCTGTTCTTACTTTTTTTATAAAAAAAAAAGATAAAATTCTTTGAACGCTGACAGCAACTTTGCCGACAGCGGAAGTGGTTCATATTTTTTTTAGAGTGTGTTGGTGATCCGGAATTTTTGAAGTTTCGTGTTTCGTGACATTTTGTCAATACGAATTTTTATGAAGCAATACTAACACACTTAGTATTTGCCACCCCATAAAATTATAGCTTGTAGGCAAGTAACGGAAAATCGGCCTAAAGGACTATTCATATGAGAGCGAATTGCGAACTGCGAACACGCGAATATTCGCAGTTTCTGACACTTCATTCACATGAAATTTTTTTTGGTCGCAAATACCCGCGTATCAGTTTCATTTTTAAAGGTTAAATTTGAACGAATTTTTCACTCGTGGGCTTGTGGATCGCGACTGTTTTGTGTGGATTGTGAATAAAGTGTGACAGTCCGCGGCAAGAATTTTCAATTCGCGGGAAAATTGCTTTAATTGTTAATTTAGCTGTTTAAATCGATTGAGATTCATGTTTTTTTTTTTTAGATTAGGTGTTAGATTAATTAAATATAATGGTTTTGTGATAGAACAAATAATAGCAATTTTCAATTCATAAATACAGTTAAATTGATTTGTTCGCATATCGCCTATTCGCAATTCGCTCTCATGTGAATAGTCCTTAAGTTGGGGATCTCAGTACTGTCTCTGGTGAATACATTTGTGTCGCGAAATCATTTCCTTCAACCCTGCATGCAATTTCTAGTGAACAAAATGTAAGCTATCAAGCAAGTGTTCTTGAAATCTGTCATGGGATTTCATTTCATTTGATCGGAGTTGCAATTAGTAACAAAATTTTAGGTGTAACTTGAGTAAGTGAAAAATCGTAAAATCTTTCTTGGGCATATACTTGAGACATGAAAATCGGCAGAATGACGATCAATTTGCAAATGTGTACCTACCGTACCTTTCTAAGGCAGGGTTACCATTCGCATTCACATATCGTGTTACATGTTGTTTTGTGTTTGTTCGTTTTATTTCTTAAAAAATCTAAAAAAATAAATATTTTCGAACAAACACGATCTTAAAAAACCTTGCAGCACTCTTGCAGTGAAGTGACATAGAACAGTCGTTTAACTTGTATGCACACCAATTTATTTTGAAGGCCTTTTGATTTGACACAAGCCAATTGTTGAAAAAAGTCAAATTAAATCCACGGCGCACATAAGTGAGATGTGTAAGTGGGAAAAATACCAACATTTTCCACGATTTTTAGATCTTCTTTCTGGGCAACTATTTTGGGCTAAATTTTTTAAAGGTTTGGGCGCTTAAAGCAAACCAAATTATGGTAACCCTGTTCTAAGGCAGAGTTAAGTTACAGGACTTTCGAAGATTGATACAATTTTTACTACTTACTTAACTTCTATTAATTCAATGTAAGTCAAACTTGTATATGTGTTGGAAATTTGTTACTCGAAGTTTTTCATTCAATTTCCCAAAACCCGTCATTAGAAAGATCCATTTTAACGACTTATTTCGTATGCCGCCTAGTCATGAAGTTGGGACTTTGTTTCTTGGACTACCGACCCACATAATTGGACGCAAAGAACACATCACAAGCTTATTCCCATGCGCCATTTGTGAAACCGCCGCCACGTAAGAATTACGTTTCGAACTTCCATTAATTATTAAGCCCAAATAATTACATCGAACTTTTGTTCTACGCCTCCGAATTGCCGATCCAAGGTCCGGAAAAAAAAACAAACTATGATAACAGAAAACCGCAGAACCACCCTCCACCCCAACTACCTACCAGTATAATTCATAAATCGAATGATGATTTAAACTATTAATAGCCAATTTCCCATCCACTCGACTGTCAAGTCCCCCCAGCCAGAACTTTGGCCGCAGAAATTGCGTGCCACAACTACTGCATGCGATCGACGACGTTCAGTGTACATTGACAGTGATAGAGGCCATCGTTAAAAGTAAATTTCACCAAATTTCCGAAAAAAAAGGATTTTAAAATATTAATGCGGAAAATCAAGTAATTGAAGAAAGTGACGCCCTCCTCCTTCCACTAGCTGCCGAAGTGGGTCAGAGTATAAGACCTAAGGACGTGAATTCGAAACTCATTATCTGCGCGGCAAAAAAATACAAGTAGGTACGTACACTATGCCATTAAACCATCAATTTGGAAATATAGTACCTGCAGGAACATGTGCTGTTCTTTCGCCTTGTTTGACTTGATTGGTAGTAGTGCGTGTCCTGTTTCCATTTTTTTTGGCCAATATATATATTCCTACTTATTCTATATGCAAATGTCAAATAACAGACAAAAAGCGTTTGGAGCATTTTCGCTGTCATTTGTGCGGTCGAAACGGGGACAGGAAGGCGGATTGATTAGATTGTTCTGCGTCCTTCGACATTTGCAATATAGAAGCCGCATATCGTGCCAACCATCGCACTCGCTCAATCCATTATAATTTTCTATACATTTGTGCGTACTTTCATTATATTGTGTCCTTTTTGGTGGGCGCACTCAATAATTCATGTGTGACACACATGTTGGTGGTTTTTGAAATTTTCCACTTGCACGCAATCTTTGGTCAATTTTCGGCAATCGATTTTGGTATAGCAGATAAATGTCCTGCCCCGGGAAACGCCTTCTAGTGCGTTCCACTGCCACTGGCAGTCTCGGTACACGCTGTTTGCGGCCAGAAGGCCTTATAGCTTATATGATTATTTTCTATAACAATCTCATTTCATGTGTGCGTTGTTTCTATTGTTGTTCGGTGATATTGACAGTAAAGTGTTAGTACCCCATTTTCGGGGAAGTAATGACTACCTTTGCGTATTCCGCGACAATCGAAAAGTTTTCCTATTAGGGACTCTAGGTGGACTATATGTTCGATTTGAAAGGGTATACAACATGTGTAGGACATTTGCTATTCTGCCCACTAATTACGTTATAATAGCCTTTGATAGTAATTTTTCGTAAAATAGAACAACCGCCAATAAGATTGATTGCTTGAGTGGTTATATAAGGACGATTAATGTTTTTGCTTACAAAGTTTTCGGAAACAAGTCCTTGGTTTTGACGGGTATTTTGAAGAAATTTTAACTGTAGGTATACAATGAATGCTGATGTATAGAGGAAGCGGCATATTACTGCACAACCTTGAAGAACTCGAAACATTTAATGCGAGAAACCGATTAACACAGCAACAGCAACAGCAACTTTGACAACGTACAAGAGATTTAAAATTAATCCTGAAGTGTTTCCAGTTTCCACCAAATAAAAGAAGATTAACTTGACGTATTCTCTCTTTCTCCGTCCGTTCGAGAGAGGATGACGTTACACGAGAGAGGGAAATAGAGACATTTTTCGGTTTTTGACGTCTTATTTGTCATTTCTGTCAAATGCAGCTCTGTTTGCTTTGTATTTTTGACATCTCGAGCTGTGGAAAGTGTGTTCACAAACTGGACTGTACATGAAAACCTGGTTGATAATAGAGATTTATTTCTAGTTTCCCATTTCTGAGATTTACTTTTGTATGATAAGCCCCATAATTTTTCGGAAATTCGTCTTAATCTCGCAGTTAATCTCTAGTGGAAACGTAGCATAAGTCGACTAGAACTGAACGCAAAAACTACATTGGTCAGTAACGCCATTTTTCCTACGTCATCCACATAATGTACGAACTGTCAACTTTGTACTCTGTCACCGAATTCGTCGTCAACCCATTCCAATAAACGTCAACTGAGCAACATCAAATCAGCTAGCTGTCAGACTGACTAAACTAGATACTTGAATGACTCTACCATAACTTCCTATGGCGGTTGTCACAATTATGTCAAAGTGACATGAGTCTGGATCTAGATCGCTTGAATGTGGGAATGCATTTGCCTGGAGCTAATGTATCAAGAAGCACGAATCAAAAGAATGCAAGATTTCCAAATTTACATTACTACGTGTTTTGTTGGAACATTTGACAGCTTGTCGAAGCCGAAACGAATGGGATAGTATATTGTGACGTAGACTTATTTTAATAGGTCTGTTTCCTTACTTTTTGGTTTAATATTGGCAATATGTCACATTTCTCTCATTGCGGGAGAATTCGCTCACCAAAATGTATAATGTAACCAAAAAGAAAAAAGAACGCGATATGAACAATATATATTCAAATATCAGTAGAACAAAGCACAAATTTATATTTAAGAGCAATATCTCAATTTCTTTTATTGCAGAAGCTAAAAAGTTTTTTTTTTGTTTGCTTCTTACATATATTTTAATGCTATAAAAGCACAAAATATAAGGTGGGGCAAAAGAGAACACCCTATTGGAAGATGCTCTCATTTTTGCAAATGGCCGCCAATGTCAAATCTGTTTTGACATTTGTTGACTAAACAGATGTGGAATACAAGTGAACAAGCCATGGAACGATACACTCCCCAAGAACGCGGAATAATTTCGAATTTTCGATTTTTCGACCACAATCATAATGAGCGATGAGGCTCATTTCCACCTCAGCGGGTACGTACGTACGAACAATCAAAACTATCGCTTCTGGGGCACCGAAAATCCACGAGTAATGCATGGTGTGCTGTTCACGCTGGAGGTTCCAACAGGACGGAGCTACGGCACACACTGCGCGAGCCACAACCGATATTCTGAAGGCGGCGTTCCCGGGTCGTCTCATCTCTCGTTTTGGCGATCTGCACTGGCCCGCAAGATCGCCCGATTTAACCGTTCTAGACTTTTTTTGTGGGATTTTTTTAAGTCCCGTGTTTACGTGAACAAGCCTGAGACCCTAGAAGCCCTCATGGACAACATTCTACACGAGTGCGAGAATCTGTCGCCCAAGTTCTCGCCGAAGTGATGAAAAATGCCATAAAACGAGCCCGTACAATCAATTGTGACAGCCGATATCATCTTCTCGACTTGACAAATAAAATTCTAAACGTTCAAACGTTCAACTTCTTTTGGCCCACCTTGTATAAATGAAATCAAATAAAGTCAGTTACAAATTAGCTATTGAACGATTTGACAACCATCTGTCAGCAATAACCAACTAGCCCAAAGAAATTTCTTGGGCTAATATATGCCGGTTTTTTATGGAGGGGAAATGTATTTTCTCTCTTTTTGGCTCCCTTTTGCCAAACTTTTGCGTAAGGGTACGAAGTTTGACTAAATTTGACTAATGTGTCGAAATTCAAATGCATTATCATTGGGGAATAGACCTTATATTGAATAGCGCAATCTTAAACTAAATTTAAAGCGTTGCTAAATCTTTAACACAATTCAATGTTATGAATACATTTTCACTTTTGATAATGTCACTTGTCAGTTGTCACGTACTAGCTCAGAGATTAAACGTCGTATGTTAGCAAATGATTGGAAGAGGGATGGAACCCTGTAAAATGATTTTTAGTAGGTGCATTGTTGACAATAATCAGAGGTGACATTTCTGCATTTGACTTTTGTTTATTGGAGTAAAGCAGCAGTTCAGTGAAGAAGTATAGAACAATCATTTAAGATAAGTAAGTAGATCACTAGGATGATTCAAAAGTTGGTCCGTTTTCCTTACTGCGCAGAGTCGTCGCGAGAATGTCAACATTATTTCTCAATGCGATTTTGGCATTCCTCTTGCGTCTAGAGTTTCCCTGGCGTAAAGCCGCACAAGCACTTAATTATTTTGCCATACTCAAAAGAGTAGAAAACTTAATGCATAATTTATAATTACCTACACACCGAAAGCAACTATTCTTATTTGATTATTACTCTGCCCATGCATACGGCAGTAAGTTTTGTGTCAACATTTTCTCCTTGTGAAATGAAAATGAAAATAATTATAGCGAATTCTACGCATTGGAGTCCTGTGCTCATGTGTGGGCTCACAACAATATTGTCCTATCTCATGCAATTTGTTAATTGACCGACAAAATTGTGTCAAAATACAATGCTACTCCGTCCCATGTCCTTATGTTCACATGTACGAATGTACGCACCATTTGAAAGTCATTTGGGGGTATATTTTGTCGATTAATTGTGGAAGCGGATCCATTGCTCTCACCTACGGACGCACATGGAGTCCGCGGACATGTATGCATATTTATGTAGATTTGTGTCAACCCACAACCCCTAGGCATCTAAAAGCAATACAATATACGTTTGCTATTTAATTTTGATCATTAAACATGTGCACGAGTCCTTAATGATTTTGAAAGTGGTTCCATAGGAAGTGGATTGAAATTACTATACCTAAGTGGCGGCGTCGTCGCAGTCGTCGTCCTTGGCAAACCAATTAACGACGGACATATTTTCGTGCTTTATATTTGACAGCTTTAATCAACCGCTATCTGGATAAATTTGTTTAGCGGTGTAGCCGAATGATTTGTGGTCGAAATGTATGAATATTTAAGAAGCTCTGATGTGTATACTGTATGTGTATGGGAGTTTACGATGTTCGCGGTAATAATTAGCGAGAGGTTAATGCTTAATGCCGTTGTTAATCGTAGGGTAACTCGGTTGTTTAATTTATTGGGGAATACTTGTTTCCACCTACGCACTTTGCGATGTGTGAGTTATACGGAGATAGAGCGCGTTCTTCTATTTGAGTGGACAATATAAATTGAACATGTCATAGTCAATTGTTTTTGTGTTGCAGGCCAAGCGAAACTCGTTCTTTTATCTAAAAAAAAATTGTCTGTTCATCCCAATATATTTGAACTTGAAACTGCGTTCCTTAACTACACAAAGTACAATGTTGTTCACTGTCCCCAGACCTAATATGTATTACAAAACTGCAGATCTTTAACCAAAGAAGAACTATGGATAGAAAACACATCAGCACCTCGACAATTTTGACACATCACCTCAAGGGATAGATATCATTAGAGCTCGTTCAAAAATCATCAACTGACGGACTTCTTTCCACTTTATATTTAGACTTTTTGTAAAACTCCTCGACAGTAGTGGCTGTCCAAGATAATAAATAAAAAGAAATATAGCTGCGCCATAATATCGTGAATGCAGTGAGTACCATCGCTGCCGAAAGTACTAATAGGAGTATTGTACTAATTTTTCGTCTGCCGTACACCGGAGCATACCGGAGCAACGACAAATTCCTCTTTTTAATTTTGGATTGAACTTTTTTTACCAGAGACAATACTAAGATCCCCATCTTCGGCCGATTTTCCGTTACTTGCCAACAAGCTATATTTTTATGAGATGGCAAATGCCAAGTTCGTTAGTATTGCTACTTAGAAATTCGTATTGATAAAATGTCACGAATCTTCAAAAATTCCGGCTCACCACACACTCTTAGAAACATGAACTACTTCCGCTGTCGGCAAAGTTGCTGTCAGCGTTCATAGAATTTTGTCCGTCAAATTTGAAATTATTCGTTACGTGTGAATAGTATTTTATTTTAGGAATATATATGCACTTTTGCTGAAAATATCAATGAAAAATGAAAAAATGTAGATTGTATGAAGGAAAATAAAAACATTTTGAGCAATTTTTCTTCAGTTATTTAAGAAAAATTCACTCATAAAATCGAAGTTAATGATATTCAAAAGCAGAAAATACACAACCATGTTTGTCCTAATATATTTCTAGTATATAAAACATCTCAATTAGATACCTAGTTTTATTTTTAATTATATTAATCGCCTTTTCAAAGTATATAATAACCAACCAATAGCATTCAGCTATGTTAAAATGTCGTATTCCCGGACTCTATCACATTCAGCCACGGATGGCAGCGGTTGTCAGCACTGATTTTATATATTTTGTATGTTCTTGCATTTCACACGGATTCCAAATTGACAGAACACCGATAGGTAAACAAAATGGCGAATTTGAAACAAAAATTGAGGGGACCAGTGGCAAGAGGATTGCGAGTTGGGAGTCTCAGTATGGTTTGTCTCTGATTTTTACTATGCCTTGAGCTTGACACTTCTCTGGTAAATTGAAAAACAAATTTTACTGTTTTTGGATGTTTCATTAATTTGTTTTCTTTCTTCACTTTTGCTGATCGTGAAAATCGTTTTGATACTAGTTAAGTGATTGAATAATAAACATCAGATTAGACAGACTCTTTCAAAACAAAATGGCAGCCATAGGCCACCAACATCGAAACCGTCTAATTTGAAAAACGGTTCGCTAGAAATAAACGTCTTAGTTTTAGTTCTATTCTCCCCAAAAATTTAATGTTAGTTGGTGCTTTCTGGAGATTTAACCTTATATTCAGTACTTGAAGGAGCTCATATTCAGTAATTAGTAATAATGTTTCGACTAGTGTAGATATATATAGGTACACGATTTGTCTGCACTTACTTTCTTGTATGTTTACCCTTAGGATTTGCTAATAGCAAACATCTATTGAAGTTCAGAAAACGTCATTATCTGCCCAATGGGAATTACACCATTAATGACAGTGATTATTATTTACAGGCAATTTAATGGCATGAGCTTCATTGTCCAATGGCGTAACATATTTATATCAACAACAAGCGCAATTTAAAATAGTGTCCATTGATATGGCGCACTTAAAATCATAGCAGAGACAATCCATACTGAGACCCCCAACTCACAATCCTCTTGCCGCTGAACGCGTCAATTATTTTTCATATTCGCCATTTTGTTTTCCTATCGGTGTAATGTTATGCGAGAAACAGATTAACACAGCGACAGCACAACAGCAACAGCGAATTTAGGATTAGCTCTAACGTTAACGTCGATGTTGCTGTAAAGTAATTAAAATACATTGGTTCTAAAAAGTTGTCAAAGTTGCTGTTACTGTGTTAATCTGTTTCTCGCATTAGTTATGTGACATGCAAAAACATACAAAAATTACAAATAAATGCTGCCAACCGTGGGGAAATGTGATAGAGTTCGGGAATACCACATCTTCACATTACTGAATGCCATTGATTAGTTATTTTATTATTTATCATTAAAAGGCGAATAAATTGATTTGGTTGGTTAATAAAACTATCTTGCGAAAAGTGCAGTAGATCTACTGCTATTGCAGCAAAGTGGCAACGCTGAATCCAAGCAAATGTTTTTAAATGATCCCAAAGTTTTCAGTACCCACCTCCTTTATAGACAATAATTGCGACGATGACTGACGATTATTTGAAAGCCACTTCCACCACAATATATTGGATTAAGGTCATTTCATAAACGACTTGCTTATCCCCTCGCACGCACTGTATTCTCAGTTATGGACCTTATTTTCGAGACTCGATAACAATTATTCGCATACCTTTTGGAATTACTATATTCAGATCACACACGCATCACCAGCAATTTGCTTGCGCAATCCACCATAAATATCACTTTAACCTAATTCAAATTGAATACCAATCCAAAAGGATGTCATAAACCGGACCAATAAACGAAATCGAATCGGCCTCAATTTCACCAACAATTTGCATCCATAATAAAAGTCTAACCACCAACTAGACAATAACTGGCAGTCAGTAGTATAGAACGCAAGCAATTCAATAAATTTCGATAAAGAAAAAAATCCACCACCCAATTTCACGAAGATGAGAAATCGCAATAGTCCTCTTTATGAAAGTATCAAAACAACAAAAAAGAAAAAAGGGTTTCTGCTTGACCCTCAGATACGAGTATATTTGTGTGCGTTTCGAAGTAGCGCAGTTTAATTCGATGCGGTCGATGCGTATTGTTTTGTTAAGCAAATTGGCATCATAAAAGCGATTCGAAGGAAAGACTTTTGAATCCATTTTCGCAATAATTTCCAATAAAATTTTGAACACTATCTACTCGTTTTGAACCTTCGGCGTGGGTCGTTTATGACCGCATTTGATTAGTCTACAAATTGACTCCGGGTATGTTTAGTGTGCTAAAAAAATGTGTGCGTAAATGGCCTTTGGGATTTGGTTTTGGATTATGATTGCTTTCTGAGCGAACCAGCAGAGTGTTACGAATTTGAATTTAAATGCTGGGATCATTGTTAATATTCGCAGACAACGTGAATCAGTTAAGGTTATTATTGGTGGGTCTTACAAACAATCACATTCTGAAAAGTTTATTACATTTTCGTACCGCTTAATTTTGTGTTTACGAATGGAAATATTGTTTGGCATATATTTTTGCAAGTTATGTTATTAAATATAGCCTTTGACAGAACCAATGTCAGACCATCAGTCAACGAGGTCATAGTTATAGTCATATACGAAAGAAATTTTCAAATAAGTACATTTAAAATTTAAAATGTAACACCGTTGCCTATCACAACACTTTTACACTGTTATGCGAACTATTGCATGTTAAATATCGTGCGAAAATTCGAAATTTGCCGAGTAGTCTTAGAAATGACACCTTTTTCTCTCACCGGCCCTTTTTTCGACTCTTCAGAATTCTGCCACGGCCACTCTGTTTATTTTAAATCTGACTCTTCGAAATGTCAACTGAGTAGGTATGCAGGCAGGATTGGGGGCGTTCAAGTATCTAGTTTAGTAAGTCTGACAGATGTCTGACTAGATCTATCTCGGTTGTGATTGGTTTAAATCGGTCACGTGGGCACCTGTGACATTTGACGTTTATGGAGGGGTAGCCGACGAATCTAGTCAAGAAATTCGTGACTGAGTACTAAGTTGACAGTTGGGGTATGTGGCTGACGTAGAAAAAGTGACGTTCACGACCAGTCTAGTTTTTGCGTTCAGGTTACATCTTATCCACCCCAATCTAGTCGACTTAAGATAACTAGATTCTTGAATGCGGCCATTTTCTTGACTAGATTTGTCGCCTTCCCCTCTATAAACGTCAACTGCAAAAACTAATCACGTGACCACTCTGGGCCAATAAAAACTGAAATACATCTAGTCAGACAGCTGTCAGACTTACTAAACTATGAATCCGAACGTCCCCAATATAAACAAATTTCAATGACATTTCGATTTGTAGGTTGAGTCAAAATGACTTTTGTATTCACTGGTTTGTGGAACGCGTTTTTTTTTATTGTAAATAAACTGTCACAAACTGAGTTCAGGCGCGCGTTAACTTTATAAATTCTCGCAAAAATCTGATGCAGTGTCTCTGGCAGAGACTTTTTACTACTCTGGAGCCCGTTAAGTAAGTAAGTAACAGAAATATGAAATAAAATACTAAGCATACAATATGGCATTGACTTTAGGTATTGATTATATAAATATCTGTCATTTTGAGTATATACTTGCCGCAATTTTGTCTTATTTTTGGCTTGTTTTTCGAGCAGGTATGCCAGTGTATTTTAAGTCTAGTCATATTTCAATTAAATGCAAACCAAGATGAGCACAAATCAGCTGTCAGCTGTCAGATTGGTTACCGCTGGCGCTGGAAAAAAGTGCTGCCACTTCGAAAAGTAAACTAGAAAATAACCTTCTTATTTTAACAAACACTTTCTCAGATGTTCTCATTTAAGGATCCATCAATAAGCAACGGTACAGACACATGACTTTAAAGTCAGGATTAACTGACATGCCTCCCTTTTTTATGTAAATTGTTTTATCAAACAAATAGAGCGCATATTCCCTTGATAACGGGCAATTTTTGACCAGCTGTATAGTTTCACGGTTCCTTAACTGATGTCATTTTATTTTTTTACAACTCACAGATATTTAAAAAAAAAAAAAGAAAAGGGATCGGCACTCCCGCATATGACTGTCGATTCCCACGCAGATGTACATAAGAGGTCACTGATTTGACTTCCATTCCCTTCGTGTTTTCCTTTGAAAAATCAAAGAAATTCCACTTTACGGAGTTCTCCTACTTTTGAAGTTAATTCGAAAAAAATCGAAAGGGTATTCGACGCATGACATGTCCTTTCTCACTGATGGAGAGATGAAGACTTTTTTGTTCCCTTTTGTAAAGTATCGTTCGCGCACCATGTGCGGAACAGGATCGCTTCCTTAATACGAATTAAATGGAAGGGGGCCCAACGGCCAAAGAGTGCGTTCTCTAAGTGATATATAATATGGAGCGGTGGTTGCAGTGCAATTGCTTTGTATGTACATTGTACACCCTGCTGCTTTAGCAGAAGGAAATGGATTTATAATTAAGGACTCTGATGGAAAAAACGCAAATGATCTATTTTAAAACACATGGGTGCATTCGATCACATCCTACTGTGTTACTCTCGATCACAGTTGCCGCATCAAACAGAAGGAGAGACACATTTTTACGATTTCCTGTCGAAATTCTCTTGCTGGTTGAATGAATTTTATCCTCATTCAGGCTCACCTGAGCAGAGGTTTTTAAAATAATTTTTCCGATCTTCACTTGCTGTGAGGTCCACAGGACTTCTCCTGCGGGTCGTATCAAATGTGACAATCTGTGTTTTGAATGAGAATCAGTGAGGCAATGGGCACAGCGTGTCACTCTCTGAGGTTATACGACTCTTGTCCTTTTGTTAGAGATTTCCAAATGATTAAGTGGTTATTGCTCAATAAGGAATTCTAAGTAGCCACCCAGGATCAGAGCGCGGATTTTGATTTATGAACAGGTACTTTGGCAGTGGCGTGGCTAGTATAGTGAGTCTGTTGCTCACCCATTTAGTTTGCAGTTTGGCATGTGTTTGCTACATTCTACTTACTAGAGATATGCCTCAATTGCCTCATTTTGTTCAACCATAACCTTAAAATTAATCACACATTTTAAAATTAAACACATTTTCTTTGAAAGATCGAATCGATGCCAGGAAAATGGCTATCTAAGCCGATTGCTATATGTAGGCAATGTAGGAGTGTCCTCTTTGTTAGACCAAATAGTAGATAAAGCTCCCCTTTACGCGGAATCATTAATGAAAACCTCAGAAGTTTGGTTTCTGTAACATATTGAACCACTCAGAATATTCTCACCAAATTATATATGTCCTTTGGAATGCGAGTAGCATGTATCCAATTCGGTACCAATTCGTATATGACATCGCGGTTATGTTCGTACGCGTTGAAATGTAAATTTGAGCTCATTTAAAATACCAATTATTTCAATTTGGGTCAGGCAAATCGATGTGGTCCGTTGTGTTTCATTATAGTCAAACAAATAGGTATACACTTGTCCAAAGTCCATCCCCTGGTGCCGGTTAACACGCATAACACCCGTCTAGAGGCGGCAGAGGTCACACCGAATAACTAGTCCAAAACAACAAACATACGTATGTGTCTAAAACGGCTTACAGGAATAAAAAAAAACAAAAAAAAATCTTGTTAAAAATTTAACAGAAGTCTGGTTAATTGCAGCAGTTTGGCTATTTGCTTATTTAATATTACTGGCGAAGTAGACTGTTGGCTTATTGCCGATAGCACTGGACGATTTCGCTGACGTTTACATTGAAGAGGTTTGTGAGAAGAGTACACGCAATTCGTCGGGCGGTAGTACGTAGTCGAAATTGAAAATTACCTGCAAGGACAGATCAATGGGCTTGAAGAATGCGGAGAAGTTTTTACATTGCCAGATAATGATTAGCAGCTGTAAGGGGAACTTTTAGAAGTGTGCCAGTAATGCCAGTCTCTATATTGCCGAAGTTCGGCTTCTAAAAATTATTTTAATGCAACATCAAGATTTTGGCGATTTTCTAAAATTGTACTTGCAAAAAATGTTGTTGTTAATTTGTATAGTTTTACAAATGTTTTTCTGTCCATACGCAAAATAGCGGTGTATCCACAAATGCACTGAAAAATGTAAAATACGCCGTTCTAGAGGGTGTTTTTTTTTTAGAGATATAAGGCTTTGAGTTGGCAACACTGCCAACTGGCGGCCATTTTGTCAGTGATTTATTTTTAGTTTGGTTTGGCATTTCAACATGAATAGACTGACGGCTGAACAATGCTTCCAAATTGTTCGAAATACGTATCGCGCACTACGGCCATTTTTTATTTTTAGCGATGAAGCTCAGTTTTGGTTGAATGGATACGTCAATAAACAAAACTGCCGTATTTGGAGTGATGATAATCCTCAAGTGTATGTTGAGACACTGTTACGTCCACAAAAACTGGCTGTTTGGTGTGTTTTATGGGTAGGTGGAATAAATGGTGCGTAGGTTCTTCATTAAAAATGATGCTGGCCAGAACGATAGGTACAGTCAATGGTGAACGCTATAGCGCCATGATTACTGACCTTTTCGGTCATCAATTGAACAACCATGATGTGCAGGAGCTGTGGTTTCAACAAGACGGCGCACAATTAATTTATTCTTTATTGAAGAAAATGTTTGGTAACCGCATAGTTTCACGTTGCGGACCCGTGAATTGGCCTCCAAGATCGTGCGATTTAACGCCGCTTGACTATTTTCTGTGGGGATATGTGAAGTCGCTAGTATACGCCGATAAGCCCGAAACGATGGACCACTTGGATTATAACATTCGCCGCGTTTTTGCCGATATATGGCCACAAATGTTGGAAAAAGTCATTGGAAAAAATTGGACCTCCAGATATGACTACGTCCGAGCCAGCCGTGGCGGTCATATACATACCAGAAATTATATTTAAATTATAATGCCAGAAGATTATCTACCGAATAAAGTAAATTTCTTGGCAATTTAAAAAAAAAAATCATCTCTGTTTTATTCCATTTCAAAGTTCTATACTTCTAAAAAAACACCCTTTATTAACAAATTTTAGTCTCGACTTTAAATTTACGGAAGCTAACAATTGCGAAATGTGTGTGGAAAATATAACTAGAGTAAAGTGGGGTAATATGGACCACCATTCACATTTTTGCTAATAAAACACAAATGGTGTCAGATTTATTAAAGATGTTTATGTTCGAAAAAAGAATCAGTATATTTATGTTCAAAAAATAGCAACAAAAACATTAATTCACTTCATATAAAAGTAATACAAATTAAAAATTAAAGTAACTCTTATGAGAGTAGTTTTTGGTACATTATTTAATTTTGAAGCTTTTAAATAGCCACAAAAACTTGTCCTCACCATTTCAATAGCGTTTTTCAAGTCGTCCGGACTCCGGACTTGCGTTTTTCTTGCTTTGTTGTTTTTTTTTTCTCGAATCCATATGGCCTTAAGGAAAAAAAAAAACCTGAATTACAGACTCCTTTTAATAAAACGGCGGGTAATATGTAATAAGTCCATATTACCCTCCGCTATCGTGGTCCATATTACCCGAAACACGTTTTTTAAAAAGAAAATTACTTTGCAGTGATTTGTTACAATAATTTTACTAACTTTAAAACACATATTCACTCCTTATATTTATAAAAGGAATGGATAAAAAAAAGGTGTATTTAACTATTGAAAAAAAAAAAAGAAAAACACTTACGAAAAAAAAAAATGGTCACTGCCTTCGATTTTCTTTTATTTATCACAACACAGAGAGGCATTCCTTCTGACTGCTGGAACTACCCTAAGGTAAGTTTAAGGAGGTCGCGAACAAACGTACCTAATACCCTTTTCGAACCGAGCCGAAAACATATTTCAGTTTTCAAAACGAGTTGTTTTAAGTCGTTTTCCACAAAAACACCACGAAAACGACTTCCAATCGTTGCGTTTTTGAAACAAACACACCTTTTGCAACATTTGGAAGAGCAGCTGATACAAATGTCACAGCTCACAACATAAAATCATTTTCCACACTAATTTAAGGGCTAATATTATTTAAAAAAAACTCTAAATTCATTTTATTTGTTATAATGCGATCAAAATTTGAAACAAAACAGTTTACATAGAAGTTTCACAACTAGTGTCTCACAGCTGATTGAAACGTCAAACGAAAACTGGTTGTTGTTCGGTGTGAATGCAATTTCAAGTTTTTGACGAAAACACGGTTTTCACTGCGGTGTGAAAAGGGTATAAGTAATACTCGCCTCAATTGCATTTGTGAGACGTGAGCAAAGCTGGTGGTCCATATTAGCCGACTTTACTCTACTGTGAACTAGTAGAACTTAGAGTCGAAACTAGAAATGTTTATTGGTAAGGCTCAAAGTATAAATGTTGCACATTGTGAAATCGAAAAATGTAGTCTGGGGATCAATTCTGGTTCTGTGAAAAAGTTAATATACGAAATCTGCTATCGTTGTTTTTTTGTCTTTATTCTATATCATATTCTAAATCATGATAGCTTACAAGTACTAAAAAATAAAGACTTTCCATTGCCTGTAATTGTGTAAAATAAATAAAATAAATAGTTGGCGCAACAAGTAAAAAGGGACCCTAGGCATAGCTTGTCTCACACCTTTTGTTTTGGAACAAATGAAAGGGATTTACAATTTTATGCCGACTCCAAACGGCTAATTGAGAAGCTCTTTCAAGACAGTCATACTCTCGGATGTTTGTCAGACGTTCGCGAGAGGTGGCGCAGTGAAAAAAACCATAAGTTCGAATTTTGGGTTTTTGCGGGATGCGAACCTCGACCCCTAGCGTAGTAGTCCAACACATTAACCACTAAGCCACTGCCCCTACCTGTAGGTAATTGTTTAGTGTACTAAATTTCCCTTTGTTGGTCAGAAGAATGCAAAAACGCTTAAGACGTACGTCCGTGATGTATTTTTTTTATTCACGACACGAACACGACACTACCATGTAAAAATAGCAAAATAAGTCTGGCAGCACCTTCCGGCTACTATTCTTACAACAACTCAATCAGCGCTGAGCTCAGCTTCCAGACAAAAGTATGTACATTGTATACAACTCTGCAACCGCACTTATGTTTTACCTTCCACCGTACGACTGGTTTATTACCCATCTTCTTCCTCTCCTCCATTCCATATTAAACTTACCAACGGTAAGCGTGGCATCGCGTTTTCACACAGTAACAGGCAACCAACAGTCATTCACCTCGCTCGACTCCACCAAACTCAGGAAGGTGGAGCTTTTGATTCTAAGTCGCTCTTTTCTTTTGCCCTTCCAGTTCCAGTCTCATTCCACAATATGTGTTGGTTTATTTTTTACTTGTAGTCTTGAATTAGTATTGCTTGCCGGCTTCGTGCGTTACCTAATCGTTGTGCTATAGTGTGCTGATGCAATTTGTTTAGCTTGTGCGAGAAAAGGAAGAAACTTTCAACTTAAAAGTAAAAAATGAACTTCCTGAAGTGTTTACTTCTGTTCTCAATCTCGATCTACTACATTCCGACGTCAACGGTAGCCTCGTGTCTCGGTTGCGTCGACCTCGATCAGATAACATTCTACAAGCTGATCCCGAAGTATCCCTATGCGTTGATTAAATTTGACATCGCATTCCCCTACGGTGAGAAGCACGAAGCATTTGGACAGTTCGCCCTCAAGGCCCACCAGGTGACCAACGATCTGCTGTGCGGCTTGGTTGGCATAAAGGATTACGGCGAGAAGGAGAACAGTGAACTGGGAGTCAAATTCAATGTTGACCCAGAGTCGTATCCGGGTATTTATCTCTTCCGCGGACACGGATTGAAGGACTACGTCAGGTTTCCGTCAAACACTGCTGTGACGGTGGAGAACCTGAAGGAGTTCGTGACACAAAACTCTGACTTGTACATCGGTTTGGATGGATGTCTAAAAGAATTCAACGACATTGCAGTCGGCTACGTAGACAAGACGGAAGGTGAACAACGTGAGCTGATTGCGAAAGCCTCTGAGGCGCTGAACAAATTTACGATCGCGTCGGAGAAGGCGAACGCCAAAATGTACATAGCTTTTATGGGGAAAGTTCTGGAAAAAGGTTCTGGGTTTGTGAAAGAGGAAACCGCCCGCCTGACGAAGCTGAAAAACGGCAAAATCAGCGAGAGTAAGCGGCTAGAGCTGTCACACAAGTTGAACATTCTAAAATCGTTTAAGAGCCAGAGTGCGAGCGGTGGCGGAGGGGCCAAGAATGAGCTGTAGAATGTGTTAGTACTATGTACTATGTGGTGGATGTGTGTGTTGAATAAATGATGTTGTGATAAAATTTGTTTCATTTCATGATGTTTGCCTTCTCTGATCGTTTTTTTACTGCAAAATTGTTGCGATTATAGTGGAAGCGAAGTTTGCACAGGTGCGGTCTGCAGGTGTTTATTTGCAGTGAATCTGGAAGGTGCACATGTAGAAAATAGATCCCCTAACTTTAACCACTGTATTTAGTTTTGAAGTGCTTGCGAGGTATCGTGTCAGATGGATTCGTATTCGTAGCAATTAGCATTAATTTATTCGGGTTTCTATGGTCGTAGTATAATCACAGATATTTTAGGCCTGAGGGATGACCGCGTTTGGATAATCAAGTTCTAAGCAGTTTCACATTTTGATTAGTGATGGGCTGAGGATGACCTTGTAGAAATAGGAGGGGAAATTAACGCCGCAAGCTGTAGAAAAATGTTCTTTTGCAGGCGGCAAGGTGAATCTATTACTTTTTAGTTACTGGACCGTCGAATAAATTGTTGGTATTCCTTACTTGGGGTAATATCATTTTTTTTTAATTGTCACCGATCACTTTTGCTAGTCATTGCCAGACTCAATGGACAAAGTAGACGCTTTCGTCGCAACAATTTGATTCAACGGGTAAGCAAAACTAGTTATTGCTGGCAATTTAAACAGATGAGATACACAAATTGGAACAGCAGGACTAGGAATGCAAGAACGAACTCTCCTGGAAGCATTTGCATCGCTATAGACATACGTCTGGGAAACATTTAAAGATTCTACACGAATGTTTTGCCCTATGTTACACAAGTAAATTTCTTCGTGCAAACGAAAACGTTTGATCGTATCGCCTCACAGAATCTGGCCCCCGGACTTTTAGGTTGACAGTTCAAATGATTAGCGTGTCAACAAATATTTCTAACAAGCCTATGATCTGATACAATTCCCTGAACCTGAAGAAGAAATAAAACATCAACAACCTATTTGGCAAACAAAAATCATATTTCCAGGTGCAATTGGAGCTATAGCCTATAGATTACATGCATATTTTTGAATTTAATGTTTTTCATTTCAATATCCACAAAAGTCGTTAGAATCTCAAGGAAAATTCAAAAATTTAAATTTACTGGTCAGGTTTGACATGAACTGCAAGGCAAGTACACATTCAGCGAAGTAAAAGCTATGTTCGATTTTTCGGACTTACTTAGGCAAAGTTGGTTTTTATTCATACCGATTCAAAGCAATTTCTAAGACCTTTTACTTTGCTGAAACTTCTAATCAAAGTAAATGTTTGTTTTTTCTCATACGACCTTGACAAAGAAAACCCTCCAGCAGCTTTTTTTTTTTGATCTGTATAACATCTTAGTTAAAATTAAAAAATAAATTTTCGAAATCCCTCTGGTAACTAGTGCTATAAGCTCTTAATATTATAACTTGTTGCAATTTATTATTAGTTAATAGTTAAAATAAATAATAATAAATAAATACCTACATAGGTAGGTATATATTAAAAGTTTATAGCAGGAGGAGTATTAATACCTTTGTATTTTTTGTCACAGGCTGTTCGACGCCTTTTATAAAGTTTTTTTTGTTTTGTTTTTTTAAGCTCCTGTTTTTACACGCGCTTATGATACATTTGGACTTGTTTTCCGATAGGTTTTTGATCGCGTTTTCAACTGTTGGACGCATTTTTTGACGATACCAACTTCCGAACATATAATATGTCCCAAAAGTATTCTCGAAATATGCCCGAAAAATGCCCTCTCTTTTATTTCTTGAAAACTCTTACGTTGGTATTTTTCATGGCACCCGGAGAGCACAAAATAAAAAATAAATAAAACAAATAAGCGATAAGAACCATACAGATGTATATACGCCGCCCCAAGAGTCAAAAGGAATTTAAAAAAAAAACATTAGAAACTGTCTGATCGCACCATAAAAGCACTTCCGAATGAGTCCTGAGAAATGCCAGCAAAATGCTCCAAAAAACCCATACAAAACGTTCCATCAGTGCTCTCAATGCGCTAGTAAATTCGTTTTCTAATTTCTTTTCACAATGGTCCTCTGTTAATTGACTTAAAAATAACATAAAAGCTACACCCGCGTGACCTATTTGTTCGAAAAATATTCATGTAGATTTTAATATAATTATGTAGGTGTCTATACTGGTAAGTCGTAAGTACTTGCGCGGTCGCATTGTTAAATTCACTGTTTAATGGTTGTTTAGATACGATCGGATAACATTTGATATGACACATATCGATCCAGCTGCCATAAAAAATACGCCATAAATTCAATCAAAAGAACTATTATGACAATTGCTTTGAAAAATGTCACTGTAAAGCTGAAACTGTTGCACAAACTATTTGTTTA
Organism: Cheilosia urbana; assembly: GCA_946477585.1. Lineage (NCBI taxonomy): Eukaryota > Metazoa > Arthropoda > Insecta > Diptera > Syrphidae > Cheilosia > Cheilosia urbana. Next base: position 144,647,136 of record OX297854.1, read on the forward strand.
TTCATTTGTTTTAAAATTTGACACACAGTGAATACTGCCGTAGACGTAGAGTACCTACAACCGAAAGCAAATAAATCAATAAGTACCTGGCTGACGTATCACTTTTAACTCACTGCCGAGAAATATGCAACAAATTACAAATAATGCATATCGTCTCGTCGCGTTGCGGAAAACTCGAATGTATTATGACGATCAAATGTTTGCGTTGCATACTTCCTTGGCAACTTTATGCTTACAGTAATTAAAACATTAAACGAACTTTTATTGTTTTTAGGCATTGCAACCGTATTCTTGCAATAACCTATGACTGACAATGTTTACTTACATTGGGTCGATTGGTAGTAAGTTCATTTTTGTTACAAAACTCTTAATTTTCTCAAAGAGCAAAGAGATAGAGACACGAAAAATTAAGGTATCGCTTTAGTAATCTATGAAAAATATCATATACCTATTTCAAAAAGTGGTACAGAAAAGTCTTTGAAATGTTTGATAAAAGCAAAGGTTTTGCTTGTTTCTGAAAGTATTTGGACGAGTTTGTAACTACAAAAAAACTACAAGCATTCGAGAAGAGGAAAGGCTGACACTGACAAACGAATGAATGGATGACCAGCAAAAATTCATAAAAGGAGAATATTCAATAGATATTTACTAACTGGTGGCAAACCAGTTTACATTGAATACGTAGGAAATCATCTGTCAAAGTGTCAATAGTCAGGTAACTGACAGCTTTTCCAATGTTTACTACAAGAAATTTCTTTAGAAACAATTTGTAATATTTTCAGTGGGTTGTGGATGGGTAATATCTTGCTCTCTTTTATGAATTTTACGAGTTAAGGAATTTAGTAGAAATTCGTATGAATTCGTAAGATTTAGTATAAGAATTCGTAAAATTTAAAAGTAAAGGAACAGACCTCATGTTTACAAAAAAAAAAAAAAAAAAGTAACCGAAGGCTAACATATCTGTTGGGTAGACATTGGCCCTTACCAATGAACGTTTTTAGTTTCGACTCTAAGTTCTAGTAGTTCACAGTGGCTACATTTTCCATACAAATTTCGCAATTGTGACTTGTGAGCTTCCGTTAATTTAAAGTCGAGACTAAAATTTAGTTACAATACGCGCCGTATTATTATATAGGTATTATGTATTATTTTATAACACATAAAATGGAGAGAAAAACAGCAACTTCCTTACAAAGGCTTCGATTGGAATTTGGATTAACACGTAGGCACCTTTAACTACAGCCCTGACTGCATTTAACATCACGCACGCGCATTTTTGCACGAGATGGGACAGAGAGATCCGTTTGTCCGCAGTCAACGCTTATAAAGGGATGAGATCACACGCCCAAAGTGTCATGGATCATCCACCTATAATTATGGATAGGTATAGATAAATGGGAAAGAAACTCAAGTTCCGGCATAAAACATTTCTGGCGTGAAACGTTTACATTTCTGATTTAAAGCACCTCAAAGGAAAGTCGAACTAAGTGTCAGTAAATTAAACCAACAATTCATCAATCAATTATGCGAAATAAAAAAATTATTGCCCGTGCATCACTTCCGGAAGCCATTTCGTTTTATAGGAGAGCAAAATTCCACAGGCCATCGCTTAATAAATATCAACATGCTGAGCTTTCCCATAATTTCTACAACGTATTTACAATTTTCACGTAAACAAGATGGCCGATCAAAATACGATTCACGTGTGTTTGCTTTTGAAGTATGGTGCTGTCGCTTTCAGCGTGTTAGGAATGTGTGATGTATTTAACATCATTTTGCTTGGATAGAAATTTCCATTTATCTTAATGTCAGGAAGTGAGCGCAATTCCATTTCGCGTCGACGGCAATTCCTTAAGGCCGTTTTTAATATGTGCCAATCAAGCGGTTGGTATTAAGTCACCGCCATCTCATAAGTGCATAAGAGAGGGTGACACTGAAAACCACTAGTCCAGTCTCCAGCGTATATTTGTTGCTTACAAAGTATTCTCACTCCCTTGGTGCTGTTATGGACTCAGTGCTATAATAATTGTGCTGTATACTACTGAGTGACAGCTCCCAGTCTCGATCCCAAATTACATCATCGTGCGTACCTATTCTATTATACCACTTTTCAAGGCGGTAGCGGTATATACCTACAGTCCTGAGCGGACCTGGACCTGGACCTCTTATCGATCGCTACAGTTTTGGTAAGGCTATTAAGGAAGTTCACAGAAAGCGATAATTCAAGTGCGAGATTAATCATAATTATTGAAAGAACGTCTTCTTTTGTTTTTATAGCCCATACAAAGATCAAGCTTGTAAGTATCAGGGGCCTACCATCGAAGCAAATAATGAAGACTCTGTTACAGATCAAACTTGTAGGTGTCTGGGGTTCATAGTTTTATCCCACTCTATCCCAAAAAAAATGAATCCACAATTCACAGACTGAGCAATCACACAACGAAGTGGTACACAGATGGATCGAGAACTGATGACGGAACTGGAGCGGGAGTATTTGGGCCTGGAACCAAATATTCTGAATCAGTGGGAAAAAATACCAGCATCTTCCAGGCTGAAATCTGTGCCATAGACAGATGTGTCCAAATAAACCTCGACAGAAACAAAGTCAACTGTGATATCACTACATAGTATAAAGCAAAGTCGCTTTCTCTGTCCCTATGTCCCTTTGTCCCTATGTATGCTTAAATCATTAAAACTACGCAACGGATTTTGATGCGGTTTTATTTAGTAGATAGAGTGATTGAAGAGGAAGGTTTATATGTATAATAACATCCATTAAATAGTGGAGAAATACTGTTATTTTTTGAGGTTTCTAAATTGATGTCGTAAATAATTACATTTTTTCCGCTTACATTGCAAACACAGGATGAACCCTACGTGCGAAGCCGGGGCGGGTCGCTAGTAGCTATATAATGTCAGACAGCCAGGCTGGTATTATGGCACTAAATTCCTACATCATTAAATCCAAACTTGTGTGGGAATGCCTACAAAAACTTAATGAACTGGGTAGGAGAAACAAAATAACCCTCTGCTGGGTGCCTGTAATGAAAAAGCCGACTCCCTAGTAAGAAAGGGAGCATCAGAAACTTTCATAGGTCCTGAACCATTCTGTGGAATAGGGCATCATATCCTCAAAGAAAAATTTAGGAAACTAGAGAAAGAAAACAGGGCAAGAACCTGGCATAACACTCAGGCCAAGAGGCAGGCCAAGAAACTTCTGGGGCAATATAACTGGAAAAGATTCCAAGCTTGCATCGGCATGAGCCGAAACAACCTCCGTATCCTAACGGGGCACTGTAGACTCAAGGAACACCTCAGGAAACTGGGTGTATCTGAAGAAGGTCTCTGCAGATTCTGCGATGAGTCCAGTGAAATCCCAGAACACTTGCTGGGATCATGTAGGGCACTGACCCACAAAAGATTGAAATACTTGGGCAAGTACCAACTATCTGATGAGGAAATACTGTCACTGGAGCCAGCTATCATCCTTAGATTCTTAAAGGAAACTGGACTGGAGAGAGTGCTATAGGACGGATTTCTCCCGCCAAGGAGAAAGAAGAGTACAAGAACCTCTGAAATGATTCCGAAAGGAATTATATTGTGAGGCAAACTCTTATGAGGGATTATACCTCTCTGAGGCATAAGCAGGGGGTACAATAGACCAACAGATTGCAGTACAACAACCCCTTTCACATGATAACAATCCCAAAATTACTGAAGCTGTGATGAAATTTCCACGTTCAAACGAACCACGCAGCTTTTTATACGAATCAAACTTTGCTTTGGAAAAATGTAGCGCCCTTGTTATTTATCTACTAGTCAGAGCTTACTTCAGACACTTATAAGTGCGGTAACAAAACCACTCCCAACTGAAACTTAATTGTTTTCTTTCGAAAATCAAATGACTTTCGGCTGTTTCCGAAAATTTAAATACTCCAAGCGCATATGCAATTGGAAAATACCGCGTCCAATTCAATTCGCATTGCAGTTCCCTTGCACCAACTGTACCTGCGCTCTCGCCCAGAAAATAAATGGCAAAAATAAACACAGCCGACGGTCATCCTACTGCCATTGCCACACATCATCCAATCGCGCAATGTAAACTCTTTAAACTGACGTCAAGTCCTTCTTCGGCTGTATCACCAATTTGATTTGGGATTTTTTTTTCGCAGTCATATTCCCATTCCCAGACACTAATCGCAGCCCAGAAACTGACCTCTCCTGATGAATGTTGCAACTTGCAGGTTGCACCTCACGCGCAGGTATATCGACAGTGTAACATTTTTGGGACTGATGGCCTCCTTACGTTACAATCACCCGCTCCTTGGGTGCCTTCTAAAAGGGTCCGCAAAGTGTTTTTATGCACACAGGTCCTATAAAAACACTTAATGCACCTATACGGTCGAAGTTCGTTGCATGGTCCCCCTCCATTGCGTTGTGCGTTTATCAACAAAGGATCTATTCACGTAAACCTGCTGCAAATAAATTTTATAGCTGAATTGTATCCCTATTGTGTGCCGAATCATGGTCCTTCTGCATTTCTCTTGCATCTACCATTTTTCTGTTGATATTATCACCTGTTACGTGGATGCAACGGGGATGTGTGTCATTATTGCGAGGGTCAGAGAATGAAAAGAAAAACATTTTTGTTAGTTTCCTTGAGTGTAGTTGTGCGTCGTTTTTCTTGGATATCAAAACCTGTTCGCGCATTTGATCGCGTTCCTATGCCATTAGGATGTATAATTTTCATCCATTTTCTTTGTTTGGGGTTTTTCTTTTTGTGTGCGTGGAAAAGTCGTTACTTTTGGGCAGCAAAAAAGGTTTGGTGATCGCGCTGTTGTGTTTTTTTTTTTTTTTTGATTAGTTTGATTCCCCTTTTCGCTGTCCTTTTTTATTGTCATCCAAAAGTCATGTGAATCTCTGCAGGTATACCTGGTTGTGCGTGGATTTTTTCGATTGGAAATTTATAAGGCATTGTTTGACTTTTTGATATCGGCGTGAATGCACATTTAGATGGCATGGTCACGCCAGTTGGGCCATTTGAGGTGTGGGAACATTCATTTTGTTTCTTTTTGGTTTTCGAATTTAAAAGAAAAACGCATCGCGGATAAATGGTGTATATGATTTGATAGCACTGGAGAGGACAATACAAATTACAAGGCATAGTGTGCTTTAATATTTCACATTCGCTGTGTGTGGAGACGGGGATTATACGGACTTGCATTGATGACAGAGGTCTCCCGCAATAGATGCACTTTTGTGTGTGTGTAGGTATACGTTAGTGAAACTAATGAGCTAAATGCACCTGCTAACAGCTCGCAATAGTACCAGTTGTAAATGGTATCAGGGAAGATATATTCTAAAGATATCTACGTAGTGTTTACCCAAAATTTGCTAAAGAGATATCACAGAAGGTCCAAGAAGAGTAGGTTTGTAGTAGGGCTAACATTTTTTAGAGATAGCTCTGTGCCCCAGCAAAAGTTTATACTGAAGACTGAACTGCTTTAGGCTTACAGAGACTTATTTCCATGACTTACTATTCGCATGAGAGCGAATTGCGGACAAGCGTAGTTTCTGACGTTTCATTCACATGAAAAGTTTTTTAGGTCGCAGATAGCCGCGTATCGGTTTTCATTTTTAAAGGTTAAGTTCGAAGGAATTTCTCATTCATAATTGTTAATTTAGCTGTTTAAATCAATTGAGAGTCATGTTTTTTTTAGACTAGGTGTTAGATTAATTAAATATAATGGTTTTGTGAACAACAACAAATATCAATTTTCAATTCAAAGTACAATTAGGTAAATTGATTTGTTCGCAATTAGCGCCTATGTGAATAGTCCTTAAGTCTAACAAGGCCGTTGGAACAGATGGCCTAACCGCCGAGCTACTCAAAGCGGCAGGCGATGACCTGGTGAGGAGCATGCACCAATTCATATGTAAAATATTGTCGGACGAAAGTATGCCCGATGAATGGAACCTCAGCATTATTTGCCTGATCTTCAAGAAAGGAGACCCTCTGAACTGCGCCAACTACAGAGGTATTAGTTTTCTTAACATCGCCTACAAGATCTTATCTGCCATGGTGTGAACGCCTAAAGCCTTTCGTCAAAAACCTGATTGGTCCCTATCAGTGTGGCTTCAGGCCAGGAAAGTCTACCGTTCGACCTAATATTCGCACTGCGGCAGATCTTGGATCTTTAAGGCCGCCTATGACAGCATTTACAGAGACGAGCTATACAGAACAATGTTTAGTTTTGGCATTCCTGCCAAACTCGTCCGTTTGTGCAGGATGGCAATAGAGAATGCACGCTGCTCCATCAAGGTCGGTAAAGAGCTCACCGAGACCTTCGATGTCAAAAAAGGATTTTGAAAGAATAGTGCGAAACTCAAACGCTAACACCAGAGGCACTATCTTCCAAAACTCCGTCCACCTACTCACCTACGCCTAGACGCCGACGACATCGACACAATCGACAGAACGCAGCGTGACGTCACTGGCGCGATCGTTAGCATTGAGACGGCGAAGATGGGTTTGGCAGTCAATGGGGGCAAGACAAAGTATATACTGTCATCCAGAAAGGACACCCAACACCGACGTCTTGGACAGAATGTCTCTATAGACAGATATAACTGTGAGGTGGTAAAGGACTTTGTCTACCTCTTGCCAATCGCTGTTTCTTTGGGCTAAGAAAGCAATTGAATAGCAAAGCCCTCTCTCGAACAACTAAAGTGACAGTGAGAGTTAGCAAACAACCCCGTCAATGGTTTTTTTTTTTTTTTACCTTTTTTTGAAGAAATGGGTTGATACAGAAGTGATGCCAAACTTTTCTGACTGTTTTTCCAACGGCGATTATCAAAAATTTTCTTTTGCTCTTGCAAATATATTTGCCACAAAAATATACATACATAATATTAACTTCTGTTTTCGATGAAGTTTTTGAGTATTTTCGCGAACACCAGGTTTTCAGCTCGGTGTGAATAACGTTTAAAGGGGACATGAACGAGAATTACAAACAACATTTTTTTTTATTTTATATATACATATATACTAGCTGACCCGGCGATCTTTGTTTCGTCCATATTCGTTAATGTAATGAAAATTGTAATACCGAGCATGCACTGCACAAGTGCACATGACAGTGGCCACAAGCCATAACCGCCTAAGTCGATTTTACATATAAAAAAAACACAAAATTTACAAAAAAAAAAAAAAAAAAAAATGGTTTAACTAACTTTTTAATTCAAAAGCAACATTTTAAGACAAAAATTGAGTTCAACCATCAAGTTTAAGTGTTCAAAAAATGCAAAAGAAAATGTTGACGGTTTTGTTTTACGTATAGGGCTGGAACTGGGGCCTAGGCTAGCTGCGGGGTATGTTGCAACAAAACTAATGTTGAATATGCGAAGAACGTTATAACAGTCTTTGATAGAACATATACATCCATTAACCCGCCTGAAGCAATTTTCAGCACCCGGCTTCGGTTGTTGGGAAGAGTTAAATTCAACTGGCAGACAACCTGTCAAACTTTAAAAATATCCAAATATCCAATTACAGTGGGGAATTTAATTGATTGTATTTTATACATATACGCACTTCGCCGATTGTCTTGGTTATGCACCTGAACGCAGCAGTAAATCCTTTTACGATGCATCAAGGATATATAATGGCATCCAGCTTGATCCTTTTGTTTCGTAATAAAAATGCAGGTAGATGCGCGTATTTTGGATAATGCATACTTTTGTGTTGCCTTTCTGTGAAAGATAATTGCGTAGACCTACTAACATGGGAAAATATGGCAGATGATTTTTTTTTTTTTTTTGTCTAAGGCGATTACAATTTTTGATCAGATTGTTGATTTGGATGTGGAGTTGTGGATTTCGTTAACCCTTCTTCAACCGCACCGAAATAATGTGCAACAACAAAAGGAGATCGGTTTTCCCACAGGTTATAAAATCAATTTACAAGATAAGTATGTTGATGAGGGGCGTGTACGAATAATTCGAAAGCTTTCTGTGTAAACTTTATACATTGACATGATATGAGACCACACACGGTGCCCGGAGTGCGCATTTCCAAAGCGCAAACTGCGCAATTCTACTCTCTCTGTGACATAACATGACGCCCACTGCCCACGCCACAGTCCGCCTCTACAACCAAAGATCTATTCAATCAGCTCTATTAATTTTTTTTTTATTAATTTAATTTAATTGCTTAATACAAGCGTGTACAATAAATAATATAGAAACTTAAGACTAAAATACAGATATTGAAAGTACAATCGCAAACATAACACATAAGCGCATAATTGTATTATTAAATAGGTATAAAACAAAATATATATAAATATACATTAGATAGAAGGAAATGAGATGTTAATGGTTAAGTTAATTTATGAAGCGCATTTTTTAGACTTGCTTTGGTGCAATTTAAGTCAAATAAATTTGGTAACATGTTAGCTTTGCAAAGCATTCTTGTTAAAGGCTCGTGTTGGCCATAGTCAGTACGGTGATGGGGAAGGCCTTGATCCCCAATGTCAGTACTCAGTAAATCATCTATCCCGTGCAGTGATGCCAACTTCGATTCTTTTACACATAATTCCGATGCTTGATGAGACATTGATGAATAATTTTTAGGAAAAGGCATCATTTTTTGTGAAAATTTTTTTTTTTGTACAATCAATTCATATAAATAATTTTTGAAACTGGTTAATCTATGGTACCTACATTTTTCATTTTCATTTACAACTATGCATCATGATTATTTTCCCATTCTCTACTTTATCTACTCACCAAACCCAAAACCTTGGATTACAGAGATCAAAAAGGGTTTAATTCTACCTATGGATCGACCAAATTTCTGTTAAAAATAAATAAATAGTTAACGCAACAGGTCCGGAGGGATCGTAGGCCTAGCTTCTCACAACCATTCGTTTTGTGTGAGTTTTTCATTTTTGGAACGAATGGAAGTGGTCTACAATTTCATGCCGACTCCAAAGGGCTAATTGAGAAGCAATTTCAAGACAGTTATACTCTCTGATGTTTGTCAGACGTTCGCGAGAGGTGGCGCAGTGGAAAATCCCTAAGTTGGAATTTTTGGGTTTTTGCGGGATTCGAACCTCGATCCCTCTCTTAGTAGTCCAACACACTAACCACTAAGCCACTGCGCCTACGACCAACTTTCTGTTAACAATATTTAATATTTTTTGCAGGCTCGCTGCACTGCATTTGTAAAATATGCAATTTTTATCTGTTTTACCAAAACGGAATATACATTTTTTTTTGACAAGGGCATAATTCTATCCGGGTTTAGGCATAAAAACTTCGATCCGTGTTGGCATCACTGATCCAGTATTGTCCGATCGTTTTTCCAATCGGAGTGTAAGCAAAAATCAGCGTGCGATGTTTTGAGAAAAATTGCACTGACGTATGCAACGCAACGCATACATGAGAGGGGCCATGGTTACATATTATTAGGAATAGGTATGTTCATTCATTTCTAGTATACCAGTAACCTTAAAACCGCAGCAAGAACACCGTCTCAAAATGCCACTTGTTCGTGATTGCAGTCAGGAAGAAGGAAGGAAGTCATGCGATGAGCCACTTGCCAGTGAGAGATACAATTCTTCAACTTTTGCGTAGTTGTCTAGTGCAGTTCTTAGCTCTCTCTGTGTTCTCCTAACATTTCAGCAGAAAAATTTCCCACGGTTTAAGCGGCCGGCATCCATAGGTAATGAGTCCCCGTCCCATTAAGCCTAATTTCCCACAACTCGATGCCGACTACCCACCTTTTCGTTGTTGGCACCAGCATTATGTAGATTTGCGATTCGATATCGGAGCGCAAACAAATTTGATCACTGAAGACGCAAGATTTATCGATTTATACCCCTTTCTTCTTACCGAATTCCTCGATACCCAAATCGTTATCCTTTCGTTTTCAGATAGCGCATCTACAACGCATTAATACCCGCAACCAGTTGCATTCCTGCAGAATTCGATTTCCGATGTTCAAGTCAACACGCAGCCAAATATTGATTCGATCTGTCCCCCGAGCATTCACTTTCACCCTCATCTCTATCGAATATCAGTCAATGTGCGGTCTATTGTTTGGAAATGTTGTTGAGAAAGCGCAGAAAGCATTTTCTTCGCATTTCCCTTTTAAAAGGGGGCAAAAACCTCAAGACCCTTTCATGCATCCAAACAACGTATACAAACCCACACTCAGCCAACAAACTGCTGTCAAATTATTGGCGGAATTTGTTGGTACTTAATTGAAATTAAATTTACGAAAAGTTTTATTAATCATGATGCGGGCTGGGATTGAATCGAAACGGCAATTGGTGATAATGTGTCCGATTTCGATTGGAATCGCATGTAGCAGTTTTGTGTCAGGGGGGGAATTGCATTTGCAACATGAATGGGAGAGAGTTCAATGATCGCAGTGGCCACAGCGTTGGATATATTTTGTTCGGATCGATATTGGTTTTGCTTATGTGTTATATTGCATTGATAGGTGTAAATACTTGGGTGGGGTGAGAGAAAAGAATGAAACTAATCTGCGGAGTGTGTCATTCTGTGAATGCCCGTATACACTTTGTACGGCATTAGTCAACTAATTGGGTGCGCAGTTGAATTCAATTATTCTTCCTCGTAAGCGATAAGCTGACTTAAGTTAGAGTTGCGAAAATTACTCCATGTTGGAGGATAACTGGCTGAATATTTTCATATTTTGTAGATCATTCTGTCGCCGCATGGCGCATGCAATGCGTGTCCCAAAATCCGCGTAAGCTCTGAATTTTTGCACGGTAAAGTGCTGCCAACTCGAACAAAAATACAGCTGACCGGTGATCAGTGTGACTAAATCAATATTTGAAGTCATTGAAGTTCGCATTTGTATAAAAAAGTGCGAAGATGGAACGAGCACTTCTTCGAATTGCTTAATCCAGAACAGGGCACTGATGATGACAGATCCAACGCTTTGAACAGGGCGGAAAATAGTCCCACGGTAGAGGAAGTCATGTTTGTGATTAAATAGCTAAAAGCTAGCAAATCTGCAGGAGTGGATGAAATCCGGCCAGAAATGCTCAAGGCTCTTGGTGAAGAGGGAGTTGAATGGCTCTTTCGTGTCATTAAAGTGGCATAAGTCTCCCCGGAAAAGTGCTTGCCATAAGCTGTGGTCGGGTCACGGTTGGGGGATGAGCAGTGTGACTTTCGTCCGGGCAGAAGCACAACCGACCAGTTGTTCACTCTCAGAATGGTACTTGAGAAGGCCTAGGAGTATGCTACACCTGTCTAAACATGTTTTGTAGACTTGGAAAAGTCATACGACCGAATCCCTCGCGGTAAACTCTGGAGTGCAGGAATATGAAATTGAGGGTTCACTTCTCAGAGCGATCAATCTCTTTACAGAAACTGTACAAGCTGCGTTCACCGTTGGAGTCCCATGGAAGCAGTCGGAGAAGTTTAATTATCTCGGGGTCTTATTCACGGGGCCTTATGGAAGGGGCAATGCTAAGTTTTCCTGTAGAATTGGTCAGGCTGGATCAATTCTGAGACAACTAGGCCATTCTGTTATCAGAAGGACCGAACTTGGTGACAAAGCTAAGTTGTGGGTCTTTAATTCGGTGTTCGTTTCTACTCTTACCTATATGGTCATGAAATTTGGGTAATGATTAAGATTCCTTCGTTGTATTGCTGGTGTGACTCGCAGAGATCGTATAAGGAGCACCAGAATACGTGAGGAACTGAATGTCGAGCAGCTACTTCTCCGGACGGAGCGTTCCATACTTCGATGTAAACGCATGCTTCCAACTCGGATCCCAAGACGTGCTATGGAATCCGTGCCATCAGGGAGGCGTCCCCTAGGAAGACCCAGGATGAGATGGTTAGATCAAGTCCGAAATCTCTCCTCGGCCCGTATGGGGATTGCCCCTGATGACCTAGAGTCGGTGGTGGAAGATCTGGAGCTACACCCGCGACCTTACTAATGGAAGAGCGGTCATTGAAAAAGAATGAATAAAAAAGTGCTAATAGTCATGCTAAATATTTTTTTAAATCAAAACCTGCTAAAAACCACAAAAAATTAATTGAGGAAGGTAATCTCCGGAACTACCGAACCGATTTCAAAAATTCTTTTACTAATAGAAAGCTACGGGATAGAGTATTGTGATAGGCTACTTTATTTTTTAATTTTTCCATTTTAGATTTTTTTGATTTTCTGCGCTATTTATTTTGACTTTTCTATATCAAAAATTAATTAGAAACGTACCTACTATGTGCGGATTTTTTTTCAAAAAGTGGTTTGATAAAATCGAGATGAAATTAATGTATTATATCTGTGGCCACAAGGAAAAACAGCATAAGTCACTTTTTGCAATTGGCAAAAAGAATGGAATATTTCGCATACGATGGCGTAAAAAAACTCAATTTCGACATAAGTCGACTTATGTTGTTTTTCCCTTTTGCCACAGATATGTTGGTCAACAGTGATGGTTTGTTTTTGATATTGTGCATCGCTCCAACAGTTTCATTTCTTTTACACAGTTGATAAGTTAAAAATTAAATGTAAAAAGTTTAAACGCGGACAAAATAGTTATTGAAAAGCAAATTTCAGTTATTTTTTAAAAATGCAAAGACGTATGCGCACAAATATTGGCCGACGAGGCAAGTAATTCAACAACAAATATCAACGAAGCCAAACTACAGAAGAAAGCGAAAAGTGGGACATCGCATGGCATATGACCAGATCAACAGTCAAGAAAATTGAGAGTGCAAGTAATGAGAACTGCGTCAAATCCTACCATTGCTGGGATGGGAGCAAGTTCAAATCGGAGTGGCAAGATGCACGTCTTTTCTGACATTCGAAGGACTGGCATTTCAGTAGAAAGAACAGAAAACTATGTCGGTGATGCGATTTTCGATATTGGATTGATGACTATAATTGTGTGCCACCATTAAAACGCGCTAAAAAACTGCTGTGCGAGTGGCAAAGTAAAAGTAGCACCTGCGGAGCAATTTGAATCGGAGGATTTTCTAAAGAACATTTGACAGTACAACTGCTGTTTTCGTATGACTACATTGGGAACAAAAATTATTAAAAAAACTGATTTCATGCCGACTGGCAGGGCAATATTTTCTCTTATACATCATGCACACATTTTCTAACAATGACACGGGATTCTATACGCCGCAAAATTCTACAAGGCCAAATTTACCATCGGATGGGTGCCTTTTTGCCAGTAAATGAGGACTTACAGCAAAATTCGTAGGTGTACTTCATTTTTCCGGGGGATGATCAAGTCGATAGGCGTTACAGAGGGCATAAACAGGAGTGACAAAAAACATAACTCGACAATTGCAACCATTATTATAATGCAATCAACGCTTTCATTATAATGTTTAAAACGGCGATAGAGAAAATGAACTTAGAAGATCGCAAATTTGTCTTCAATCCTAATAAAGGAACCGCACTTTGGAAAAAATAGAAGGGATAGGAAACGGGTGGTATCACTTCCAATACAATAAATATTATTTAAAATTTTTAATTTTCTAATTCGGATGTGCCGGACTTACCGCTTCACAATTGAAATTAAAATTCGGCTCGATTATCATTTTGTTGAACAACCTTAGGGCATGGGGATTTTTATACATATATCAAACTCCTCCAGTTGTGTTCAACTTCGAGTGAATAAAACGGCCCTTAATGCACCGGAACTTTGTATCGGATCGCGTTTGATATGATTGTGAAGAATCTCAAATCAAATGTCATGTAATCACGATTCTGAGTTTAAAAGGCAAACATTGTCATATCGCGGACTCCGCTTACTCAGAACGATTTGGCATTTAAGTGTCTATGACAAATAATAAGTCGCAAGGATAATCGCTGGATATTTGTAGAATCAATCTTGAATTCCCATGTTTTTAACATGTAGGCAAACCACTTTAGTACAAAAGCGGAAGGTTGGCCGGCACGTCAATCATTGCGGTTTTATTGAAATACATCGACATTGCTATACTTCAGTTATTTCTATTGTATTAAATATAACTTTTGAATAAAGAATTTGAATTGACGGAATTACGTAAATTAGCATGCGCTGTGCATGCTTGGAAATATTATTTTCATTACATTTATGAATTTGGGCGGAACGGAGTTCGTCGGGTCTGCTAGTAAGATATATTTCACAAAAATAACACTTAAATGTGTGTTTGGAAAGTTGATTGCAATTGCAAGCTTGCTGAGTTCGTTGAATGGCTGTGTTCACTGTCAAACGAGAATTGTAATGACTTGTTCACAGTTTCACAATTTAGCAGGAAATATCCTAAATTGGTCCCAATGCAGGGGATAGTTATTAAAAATTAAGCGTTACACGAGAGAGCCAGTCGTTTTAATTGTCAACGGTTAGGTATCTTAGTTAGTCTTTAAGCTGGCTGACTTGATGCGCCGTACTAATAACAAACCTTAGTCTCGAATTGAAATTTACGGGAGCTCACAAGGGCGAAATTTGTATGGAAAATATAGCCACTGTGAACTACTAAAATTTAGAGTCGAAACTAAAAATGTTTATTGGTAAGGCCCGATGTGTCTCAGTTTAAATTGACCTAGAAAAATCAAATGAACAGTTTTTAAAGTTGACGTTAATAGAGGGGTAGCTAACGAATCGAGTTAAGAGTTTCGTTTATGACTTTTATGTTGACAGGTCGCTGATGTAGAGGAAACGTAACGTTACCGACAAATCTATTGTTTTGCGTTCAGGGCACTCATTCCGTATGTCGATTATCGCCAGACGATAGCGTTTCGACGATAGCTTTAATTCACGTAACTTTAATAATCGTTTATCGTCCAGACGATATCGTTTTGACGGTTGAACATTTGCTTCACGTAAGTCAATAATCGTCGAAACGCTATCGCCCAGAAGATATAATTTGAGCGATACCTAATGAGGTGTCGTTTTGCATTGATTTGTGTGTTTTGCAATCAGCTTAAGATTTTTTTATCGAATTTCAAGAAGAATAATTGACTTTAGATATTTTTCAAATACATACTACCAAATATATAAATACCTATATTTTAAACTTATTTTGTATGAAGCTCATGCAAAAGCAAGAAATATTGTAGAAAGGTGTATTGGTGTTTACTGTTTCAAAAGGTACAAAACGTAAATCATTAACTTCATATGGTATTAAATTACTTGTTGTCATAATCCTCAGGTCGATGTTGAGTTGTACTTTAAAAAATAAAAAGTATAGCTACGAACCCAGAAAAATTGCGATTTTTGCAAATGTTTGTTCTGCCCTCCATAACAGGAATCGAACAATACGAAGATTTGGCAAGTGCAATTTTAAACGACTCGCAAGCCCTAAGTGGGAATAACCGGATGAGACAGTTGGCTTCAAAAATGAGGGATGAAATAAAAAACTCGCTTCAACTTCAATTATTTTATTGATGTTATATTTTGCTTGGTAGCTGTTTGGCTTATTACCCTTGGCCAAGACCGGATGGTCATTCATGAAAGCAATTAAAATTGTCATATGCATTGCTGAAATACATTTCTTCGGTATTATTTGTTAATTTTAATAAACTAAGGTATAATTTAATACACTTTGCAGTTTTCAAATTTTCCGGCATAAAACACAAAATGATTGAAAAAAAAGTCATTTCTGACATTTTAAACGACATCTGATTGGAATTTTCACTATAGTTTGAAAGTCTCTGAAGGAAACTCAGTGCTTTCAATGCTCTCTCTCGTTGTATACAAAAAAACGATAGACGAGACGATAGTGATAGAGTTACGGAAAGCAAATTGATGACGAGATCGTTGACTACTATCGCGCAAACGATTATCGTTCTCAGAGTTACGGAATGAGTGCCCAGGGTAGGTTCACCTAGTCCAGACCAATCTAGTCGACTTATACTATACTTTTGGATGTGTCCATTGCTGAACAATATTTTTAAAAAGTGATAAGGTTTTGGAGGCTACAGTGCTCAATTTGTATATTAGGTATAGCGATGCGAGAAGAATCATTTCAGTCTCTGATATCACATATTTCCGACTTTCCGACTTCAAGTGCCCATTATCAAAGTTGTAAGATCAGTTGCTTTATTGTATTTACAGTGCCATCTCTTTTCCTTAGTTGGTTGATTTGGGGGTGGTTAAAGGCCCAATATAGGCTCCTTTAAGAAGCTGCAGTGCCAGAGCTCCTTGAAGGCTCTCCCGGCATACAATGTATCTATAGGGGTGGTTCTCAATGAAGTGCATTTAGACTAATAAAAAAGGACCATTGTGGTGCCACTGGAAAAGACAGGTGCGTTACACATTGTCCACTCCTGCAACCAATTGTTTTTTTTTTTTTTTTGTTAAGGAAATTGCATAATTGTGTTCGCCATAGACAACATTGAGCTCGTTAAGATCGTGGTAAAGTTAATGACCTAGCGTGGCTTTCCCGTAAATAAAAATTTTACTATTGTCTCCGCCTCTTGCTCATCCCTGCAGCTTCTGCAGAAATCGATGTTAGGGGACATACAATTCGGTATGTCTGCTGGTTGCAGTCCACACTTATGACGTTTGTTGGTGTGGCAATGGAACCTCTCTTGCGTCTTATAAATAGAAGTCCGCCTGAGATTTGCCTTTCCAATTCATCTTCGCAGCTGCCTGGAACATCGCAGTGACCTATTCTTACTTACTTACTTAAGGTGTCACTACAGTCCGGGGTGGACCTGGGCCACAACCAATACGCCTCTCCAGTTAGCGCTAGTTAGTTGAGGTCCTCTTCCACTTGCGCGCGCCACCTAAGGCGAGGTCTTCCTCTACTGCGTTGTCCCTCCGGGTTGGAATCGAAGACTCTTCCAGCCGGAGCGTTGGTGTCCATTCGCTCTACATGTCCTAACCATCTTAGACGACTAATGCGTACTTTTCTGACCAGGTCGATGTCGCTGTACAGCTCGTAGAGTTCGCTGTTAAATCTTCTCCTCCAAAGCCCGTCAACGCTAACGGAACCAAAAATCGCTCGAAGAATTTTGCGTTCGAAGCGACCAAGAAGATCCTCATCCGTTTTTGCTAGGGTCCATATTTCTGCGCCATAGAGCACGACAGAGATGATGAGGATCTTATATAGAATCTCCTTAGTGCTCCTTGACAAGGCCTTACTAATCAATTGCCCTCTTAGGCCAAAGAAACAGCGGTTGGCAAGTGTGATTCTTCGCTTGATTTCTGATGTGATGTCATTGTCAGAGCTTATAGCGGAGCCGAGGTAGACAAAGTCCCTATCTACCTCAAAGTTGTAGGTGTCTATCGTGACGTTCTGTCCGATTCGTCGATGTTGTGTGTCCCTTCTTGTTGACATATTATATATTTTGTTTTACCCTCATTCACCACTAAACCCATTTTTGCCTCTTCTGTACTGATACTTGCAAACGCACCAGTGACATTTCGCTGTGTTCTGCCAATGATATCGATGTCGTCAGCGTATGCAAGTAGTTGCAGAGACTTCTGGGAAATTGTGCCTCTGGTGTTGGCTTGTGAGTTTCGCACAATTTTTTCAAGAATGATGTTGAAGAAGTCACATGACAGCGCGTCACCTTGTCTAAATCCTTTTTTGACATCAAAGGTCTCGGTAAGATTGTTTCCGACCTTTACGGAGCAGCGAGCGTTCTCCATCGTTCTCCATCTAGTGACCTAGTCTAGTCCGTATGGTTTTTGCCTTCGTCGAAAAAAACATCTTTATCAAGGATGGCTCTGTTTTTTTTTTTTTTTTTTTTTTTCAAGCAGGTGTGGTACACTTGCGTCTGTAACGACTGCCATGCTCTGCTTAAGGCAATTCTCAACCCCTAATCTGGTCCAGAATATAATTCGGTAGTGCAAGACCTCTTTCAATCCGGTCGCAAAGCTGAACTTTTCCTGTAGGTCCCAGCTCGCAGAGGTCACACTATACGATTGTGGAAAATGAGATCTCCGACTAGATAGCTAAGCAAGCCTCAGAGGGATGTTTTCTCAGGACCTAATTCATCAGATAACTTGTTGGCTTGTTCTTGTTCCTTTTGACAAGCATCTTAGCATGGTACATAGGTCATTGAAGACACCACTGGGCCAACAAATCCTCTGCTATTGTTAGCCTTTGCTCGGATCTTCGGTTTGCTGATTTGGTAACTGCTGATACTGTAAGCTGCTCGAGGAAATCGCATCAAAATGCGTGCTTCCCAGTAGTAGTAAGAATGGACCTGAGTGACGCCAGTAACCCTACAAAAATAGTAATTTCCATACCCCAAAACTGTCAACATAACCTCTTAATTTCCTCTAGTGCTCAGAATTGATTATCGCGCTCCCAACTACTCCTGTTTGGCTGGAATATACGTATAGTGTAAGACTCAAAAAGTGGAGTGCACAACTGGAGGCAGTCAGCCCAAGATCGCGCTAATTAGAGAAGCGTATTTGGTTGGGCCTCCGGACTGCAGCGCCACCTAATCCAGTAAGTAGGTAAGTAAAACTCAAAGTGTCACGTTGAGTGGAGATCCTGTAATTCCGGTTTGGTTTTGGTCGCACTGGTCGCACTTGGTCATACTGACAACAGTACGAGTATATGTCAGTACAGAAGAACAACCACTCGTATTACATTCCTACCTAAGCTACCGGTGCGACCGCGAAAGTTATTTTTCGTAAAAGTAAATCATTTTCTCTTCCCATGTGAATTTTCACCATTAACCGCATATCAAAGCTAAAGTTCTTCACGATCTGTCATAGGTCTCTGAAGTCTGAAAGCGAAATGTATATCAAACCTCTCGTGCAGCTTATAAATCTCTTCTTAGCCTCATTAAACGCACACGCCTCTCAAAACTAAAACCAACTCTGAGATGAAATTACGCGCATATATAGGTGCACAAGAAAGTACACGAAACAAAAATGCACATCAGCTTCACCTTAAAAAACTGACTCTGCAGTGCGCACATACAAGAGATCGGCATCTCAGATAGAAGTCATTGACTTTGTCAAGAAAAAAAAGCGAAGCAGCTAGGTAGCCATCACAAGACAATACAGCCCACACGATGCACTAATGCATAGCGAATGGGATTTCAGGCAAAAGTCTCAAAAACCAACACCACCACACTGGAAATTGGTAACGAACTTCTTTGCCACCAACAGCCATAAAATCCAATGAGACGTTTTCGGCACCCAAGGGCCTAGCTCCAGCGGTACACTTTCTAGCCCAACGAAAAGACAGGCAAAGGAGAAACCGAAACCAAGACACAAACGAAATTATCTCTGGCCATTAGAATGTCAACCGCATTTTAATGAGATGCCACGGAAAAAGTGTCCTAACCTAACCCCAGAGTTGACCCTTTGTCCAGCGGGCAACAGAACGCGATTCTGTGATTCATGTCCCGGCCCTGCCATTTCATTGCGTGCAGGCGGAATTTAATGCATCACACACTGCCAAACGTTGAGATAAACATCTGAGGCTGGATGTGGATGCGTGCATGTAGATTCTTTCAAAGGCGGACAGAGAAGGGAATGGGCCAAAAGAAAAAAACCTGTCTCAGGTATTTTTTGTTGATTTTTTTTTTTTATATACCTATCTACAGTCTACACGGCTATTAGATCCATTAGGCAGCACGGATCTACATTGCGACCGAGCTCGTTTTTATGCGTTGGATTGTATTTTCATGGATGTCTGGGATTATGCGCCAGCGCCAGAGATGACGATTCGCCGTATAGTAACGCATTTTTGGGCATTTTTCGAATTTCAGACGATGATTGGCTTGGATTTTGAAAAAACCAAACAGAGCGATTGAGATCGTAGATATAACTGCTAAAGGCACTCCTTCGACGCCATTGTGGCTAAAGAGATTAAAGTTGGAATCCGATCCAGATCGGATTAGTGATTCGGATTGAGAGTGGGTCGCTGACAAATATGTTCTGCCGTGACAATGATATGTACGTTACGTTAGCGCACCTGTTGCAATTCGTCAGTAGTTTGGAGTGACAATCAACGAGCTGGTCGAAGGATGGGAAGGCCTTTAACATATCAAGTTATATGAGCTTTTGGCAAATGAAGGTTCATGAGTCGAAGGATATTGTCAAAAAGATAATTTACTCGTGGACTTCACCCTTGCAAAGAAATATAGCGTGGGAGTTTGAAAACAAGACTGGGTTAAGACATCAAGACTCTGGAGCCACAGGGCGCCCTCAAGCCACAGGCGGTAACGGGAATCGGATCGAACAAAATCGATAAATGGAAACCATATGCAAGAGTAAATCTGGAAAAACGAGAAGTCGAGCATATATTAAGTGAAAATAAGAAGCTTCAAGAAAGAAGGATTGTCTTACGAAGGAAGCCGCGCAGCGGTAAACCGGACCGCAAATTAAGAGCCTTCGAAAGGGCTGTAGATATATTTAGAAGACACCAAAAGAGAAAGCTGTTTGTGTAGAGCCCAAAGAAATAGGATAGGTACAACCTCAGACCGTTTTTGACACACAACCGCGCACCTTTTCTTTCATAAACTGTGGAGTGGATTATGCACCTTCATTTCAAGGCCATTTGGGATAATTATTTCTTATCGGACTCGCAAAACCAGCAGGAGTCCACCAATTTGACACATCGTCACTTTGTCAGCCACTTAACCTTACACGCCGGCAGCAGCCTTATCAAAAAATTAGTGCTCGCGACACTTCCCAAAAAGGAGTACTATCTAGACTGCTCTGGTTCTGAATGAATTTTGAACTTTTACGAAGACATCGGTGAAAAATTGTTGCCCCATTTTCGAAATGTGACATCAGCTGACGTTCTTTCTAAAACCGAATACCTTACGAGTGTTGAAAATCAGCATTGACCTCAGTTCCACATAGGTATGTATGTCGGACTGTCGAATTGTTACCGGAACATCTCAAATTAATGTCAAACTCTACATAAAACAACTGTCATTTGGTGCGAATGGTAATCGGAACATTCAAGTATTTTACTTTTATTGACCACTTGAACTTGATGGTTGAACTCATTCTTGGTCGTAAATGGTTGCTTATGAATTATAAAGAAATATTACCAACAAAAAATATGCAAATTATCTTTAAATTTTCTAGAAAAATAATTTATTCATTTTTACGAACGAAAAACTTTTTCTGATCAACTTCTCAGTCAATTCCACAAAAGAAAACCGAATCGTTCCACTGAAATATTTCATTTCTTTACTGTTCCTTCTGTCAGGAATTTTTTTTATGATGGAATTCAATCAGTGGGGGTTGGTTTGTTGTAATTGTATTCGTAGGGAAACACTTTTCTGACCGATTTTTCGCTATGACCGCCTAAAAAAAAACTCATTTTCTTACCGTTCGGTTGCATTTTACGTATGGCTATAACTGGGTTCTAATTGGGGCCTTAGTAAGTCTGACAGCTGGCTGATTTGATGTGTCTCAGTTTTGATTGTTCTATCAGTCCATTAACAGCTTTTCCAGTTGACGTTTATGGACAGGTAGCCGACAAATCTAGTCAAGAAATTCCATAGTGAGTATTAAGTTGACAGTTCACATTTATATGACTGGCGTAACAAAAGTGACGTTACCGATCAATCTAGTTTCTTCGCTCAGGGTATATTATCCGCGATGATGGCTTGTCTCGTTCGATTCGTAGAGGGGCAGAGCTATCCTGTCTATGTCGTTTGGGAACAACTCCTTGTTAAGCAGAAGGTACCGATGCTGTGGAAAGTGTGTCAGGTCCGCAATCCTCCGTACTAGTGGGCTTAGATGGCTGGAGGTGTGAATGCGCCATTTATCTCAATTCGTTTTATATACCTAGAGTTTGAAGTCTAGTGACATCTAGCAATGAATAGAACGCGTTTTATATGGCAGAACCGAATGAGCTCATTGAAAATCTAGTTGTCTAGTTCTAAAGCCCACTGGATATATTTATACCTAGTAGATGAACGTAAAATCTGGATTGGTCGGTAACTTCACCTACATGTACAAAATGTCAACTCAATACTTATATAAAGTTAAGAGATACTTTACTAGAATTGTCGGCTAACCTTCAATAAACGAAAACAAACTTAAAAAATCTGACAATTCTAGGCCAATACAATTAAAACACCTTAATTTTTAAGACAGCCATCTGTCATCTACTTGCTTAGATAGAGTTTTGAACGTCCCCAATAACAGCAAAACATTTTCAAATATGGCTGCAACAGCTGTCAAAATTCTATCGTATGCGTGACAGTCTTACCTAGCCTTAACTTTGTTAAAGCGCCTCGTGCAAACAAACGAAAAAGTCGTTTGCTGAACTCGTTCACTGTATGATGGGAACCTATACATACATTTCCTCGTCGCATTTTAAAAACAAACTGAAGGCAATTCATTTGTTGTCCACTTGACGATATTCACAGTCATTCATCAGAACTACTGTTTACCATGAGTTTCCGAGTTTACACCACCAACTGATTGCACTCTTAATCCAATTGAGAGAAGACATGTGTGTAAACGCAGTTGCATCAATGTTTACCACCCCCTCATTACGATTGTTAGTTTTGCATGTGTTGTGCATCAAGAAAGTGATAGTCGAAAGCGTACTAGACAAACAAACGCATATGCTGTTGGAATTCAGTGCACATACGAGTACGACTTCTACTCGCATTTAGCAACGACCGCTGATGTGTAACGTTTTCATGCAATTTCAAGGCAGTACGTATAATTTTCAATATTTTCATTTGTAGGTGTACCTACGGTCCTACATTTATAGATCTTTCAATAACGGATAATTGAAAGACTGGGAATATATACCTACATATATAGAGAGTAACAAGTTTCACATATTGTTTTTTCTATTTTAGTGGTGGCAGGATATCATTCAGACCCTCATGCATGATGACAGTTCCGATGGTGTTTTATTTTTGTTCGCCTGACTTCCGACTTCCGAGTCAATGCATTTTTTTTTTCTTTGGAAAACTCCCAGGAAAAGTGCGGGTCATGGGGTTCGTTTTTTATTAGAGCTGGTAATTTTCTTCTTTTTTTTGCATCACTGTGAAATCCTTCGTAACGATGGGAATAGAAATGTCGCTGTCGAATTCTGTGGGCTCGTTGCGGGAATGGGAGAAAGTTGGCAGAACGTGTCACACTCAAACAATGTGACACATTTCGAATGATATACAGTTGTATCCTGTGGTTGACAATGATGGTATCTTTCGCGACTAAATTGGTAGTAATTTGCGTCTGGATTCCGTGGTCGATAACAAATTTCGTCCTGGAAAAGAGGAGGAATAAGCGTGGTGGAAAGGGTAAACATTTTATTATTATATGCTGGTTATAAATACTTGCTTCGGAAAGGATAATACATAATACTGAATTGTGAGAGAATATTGAAATTAAAATAATCGAGGACATTATTGTACTTGACAGGGATGTTGTATCGATTTTATCAAATATCGCATATCAAACTTAAATCCCTTATAAGAACAATGACTCGTTTTTATCCACAAATAAAAGCTGTTCAATTAGAAAAGGAGTAACTTGATGGAAGTCGAATAAGTGGGGATTCTACTTTAGAGTCATACCTTGCAATATTCTTTCTATGTAAGTGGGCTACTTAGCTAGTACTTCCGGGATCAACCGTCTTACACCATTTGCAACTTTGTGTTCGGAATTAATTTAAAAGTACATGCTTGATACATTAACTTGTAAAAATTGGACAAATAGTTCAAATTACAGTAAAGTCCCGGAAAGATGAACCGCTGTTCAAGAAGAACCGTGCGAAATATGGTCGAAATTATGACTATACAATTGTTCCAAAAAATGATCGGGTAGTAATGTGGGTACTTACCCTAAGAAATGAAAGCCGATGTGTTTATCCCTCTAATTCAAAGACGTTTGACGTTTATTCCAGGCTACAATTGAAGATAAACAAAACACCAACATATATTTTACTGTAAATGCTTTTTTATTTAACCTTTCGTGTCTTTTCAGATTCAGTTATTCTTCTGTTATATTTTACTGAAATAAAACCATAGACTCAACAAAATTGGGCAGCTACCGAGCATCCGCGTGGATAACAAAGAACAACCGTTTGATAATTTCAAACAATTGGTAGGTTTTTTTTGTATAGGTAGTAGGTATTGCAAAAAAAATATTGAGTTCATTGAAATTCGCGGACACAAGAACTCAAGAACACAAGAACTCTCTTCATGTGGTTTCACGACTAAAACGCAACCACCCTCATTTTCCATTCATTGTATTGTTGCCACAAATTGTGCCCTAACCTTAAAACCATGAACAAAAGCAAACTGCTTCCATGTTTGTTCTAAATTTATAAATTTCAATACACCACCACCGCAGCTCATTGTTCGTTCCTTTTGCAGATCACGCACTCCAGATCCGATTTGGAGGATTCATCTATATGCACTCAAGATGTTCTGCAATTACGCGTGGTTTGTGCATGCACGCATGTGTCATGCTCGCTCAACTAAAATATAGGTACCTAAATACAAAAACAAAAACTGTTGAAGTTCCTCTGTACTATTCGACTTTCTTTCTTCCCACGCGCAACTAAGATGCCTGATCGTGATCGTAAAGAACAATTTATGCGCATTTAAGAAATTGATCCTTGCTGCCGCTGTTCTTGTTGCAGATCAAGCGTTTCGAAGGGCAACGCTATCCGAAGCATTCTCTTCGGTACACGCAGAATGTTTTGCAGATGTTTTTCGTGTTCGTGGACTATTTTTGGGAGCATAAGTGAAATATTTATGTCGCGGGGTTAGATGTTCGGATATTCGATTTCAATATTTGAGCGTTCGTCCTTGTTTTTCCCATTACCAAAATTGAAGGAAATGCGCATAATGCGGGGGAGAAACGAAACCATCCTGTGAAGTAATTTATTAACGCTTGTGTGCTGGTGCTGGATGGTTTTCCAGTATTGAAATGTGTGTTCGGGATAATAATCATGGATGTACTTAATGAGGGAAAGAAAGGATTCAGAATCAGTTGGCCGTTATATCTGTTGTAACAAGGAAAAACCGCAAAAGTCGAATTTGATAATTTTTCAGGAGAGAATAATGAAAGTTTTGCTAAAATGTATAGAACTAAAAATGGTTCTGGACTATCAATTAATTAAAGTCGGCTTTGCTCCAATTTTGAATATAAAGAGGTAGAAAAACAAAACATTTTGAAGTTTTGGACATGCTGAATCAAATGGTATCAAAAGCTCGGCTGTAGGAAATAAGGCCCCAATGAAATAAGTATAAATATAATTTTTTGAGGCCTTATTTCATTTTTGTTTTGGGGACTTATTTCATTGGGGCCTTATTTCGCAAAGCCCAAAAGCTCAGTTTCCTCTAAACTCGACTTTAGCGATTTTTCCTTCTTGCAACAGATTTTACTAAATACGAAGGTCTACACTGAAAAAAAAGGTACACCATATTGATGAAAAAAATGATCAATACGACGAAAAATTCATCAATGTGATGAAACGAAATTGCCCTTTAATTTCACCAATGTGACGAATGTATTCATCAAATTGACAAATTTGTTCATCGATATAATGCACACTTTCTGTACTGTCAAATCTGTTTTCATGTATTTGTAAGATATTCACATAAATAAAAACATGAAATAAAAATACTGACACCAATATAAATCGTAAACTTATTGCCTTCCAACTTCATGAGGATGGTAAAATAAAATACATAAACAAATATAATGACATGGAAGTGGTAATGGAGGCAATATATGTGATTTTAATAATTAAAAAAAAGAAAATATTCAAAAGAAAATCAGTTTGGCGTATTTTAGTTTTTACGCGCGAATTTTAATTTCTACGTGCGTATTTTAGCTTTTACGCGCCTTTTTCAGTTTTTATGCGCGTACCTTTTTCAGACTTTACGCACGTATTTTAGTTTTTAAGCGCGTACTTCAGCTTTTACGCGCGTATTTTGGTTCTTACGCGCGTTTTTCAGCTTTTGTGAGCGTATTTTAGTTTTTACGCTCGTATTTTCATTTTTACGTGCGTATTTCGATTTTTACGCGCGTATTTCGGTTATTACACGCGTATTTTAGTTTTTACGTGTGTATTTTGGTTTTTACGCGCGTATTTCGATTCTTACGCGCGTATTTCAGTTTTACGGGCGTATTTTAATTTTTACGCGCCTATTTCAGTTTTACGCGCGCATTTTGATTTTAACGCGCGTATTTTAGTTTAACGCGCGTATTTTAGTTTTTACGCGCGTATTTTAGTTTTACGCTTGTATTTCAACTTCTACGCGCATATTTAGTTTTAACGCGCGTATTTCAGTTTTACGCGCGTATTTCAACTTCTACGCGCGTATTTCTGTTTTACGCGCGTATTTCAGTTTTTACGCGCGTATTTTAGTTGTACGCGCGTATTTTGTTTTTTTACGCGCGTATTTTAGTTTTACGCGCGTATTTTAGTTCTTACGCGCATGTTTTAGTTTTTACGAGCGTAATTCAACTTCTACGCGCGTATTTCAGTCTTACGCGCGTAGTTTAGTTTTTACGCGCGTATTTCAGCTTTACGCGCGTATTTTAGTTTTTACGCGCGTATTTCAGTTTTACGCGCGTATTTCAGTTTTACGCGCGTATTTTAGTTTTTACGCGCGTATTTCAGTTTCACGCACGTATTTTAGTTTTACGCGCGTATTGTAGTTTTTACGCGCGTATTTCAGTTTTACGTGCGTATTTCAGTTTTACGCGCGTATTTTAGTTTTTACGCGCGTATTTCGATTTTTACGCGCGTATTTTAGTTTTTACGCGCGTATTTCAGTTTTACGCCCGTATTTCGATTTTTACGCGCGTATTTTAGTTTTTACGCGCGTATTTCAGTTTTACGCGCGTATTTCGATTTTTACGCGCGTATTTTAGTTTTTACGAGCGTATTTCAGTTTTACGCGCGTATTTCAGTTTTACGCGCGTATTTTAGTTTCTACGCGCGTATTTCAGTTTTACGCACGTATTTTAGTTTTACGCGCGTATTTTAGTTTCTACGCGCGTATTACAGTTTTACGCGCGTATTTCAGTTTTACGCGCGTATTTTAGTTTTTACGCGCGTATTTCGATTTTTACGCGCGTATTTTAGTTTTTACACGCGTATTTCGATTTTCACGCGCGTATTTCAGTTTTACGCGCGTATTTCAGTTTTACGCGCGTATTTTAGTTTTTACGCGCGTATTTCGATTTTTACGCGCGCATTTTAGTTTTTACGCGCGTATTTCAGTTTTACGCGCGTATTTCGGTTTTACGCGCGTATTTCAGTTTTACGCGCGTATTTCAATTTTTACGCGCGTATTTCAGTTTTACGCGCGTATTTCAGTTTTACGCGCGTATTTTAGTTTTTACACGCGTATTTCGATTTTTACGCGCGTATTTCAGTTTTACGCGCGTATTTCAGTTTTTACGCGCGTATTTCGATTTTTACGCGCGTATTTTAGCTTTTACGCGCGTATTTCAGTTTTACGCCCGTATTTCGATTTTTACGCGCGTATTTTAGTTCTTACGCGCGTATTTCAGTTTTACGCGCGTATTTCGATTTTTACGCGCGTATTTTAGTTTTTACGCGCGTATTTTAGTTTTTACGCGCGTATTTTAATTTTACGCGCGTATTTCGATTTTTACGCGCGTATTTTAGTTTTTACGCGTGTATTTCAGTTTTACGCGCGTGTTTCAGTTTTACGCGCGTATTTCGATTTTTACGCGCGTATTTTAGTTTTTACGCGCGTATTTTAGTTTTTACGCGCGTATTTCGATTTTTACGCGCGTATTTTAGTTTTTACACGCGTATTTCGATTTTTACGTGCGTATTTCAGTTTTACGCGCGTATTTCAGTTTTACGCGCGTATTTTAGTTTTTACGCGCGTATTTCGATTTTTACGCGCGTATTTCAGTTTTTACGCGCGTATTTCAGTTTTACTCGCGTATTTCAGTTTTACGCGCGTATTTCAGTTTTACGCGCGTATTTCAGTTTTTACGCGCGTATTTCAGTTTTACGCGCGTATTTCAGTTTTACGCGCGTATTTTAGTTTTTACGCGCGTATTTCGATTCTTACGCGCGTATTTCAGTTTTACGCGCGTATTTCAGTTTTACGCGCGTATTTTAGTTTTTACACGCGTATTTCGATTTTTACGCGCGTATTTCAGTTTTACGCGCGTATTTCAGTTTTACGCGCGTATTTTAGTTTTCACGCGCGTATTTCGATTTTTACGCGCGTATTTTAGTTTTTACGCGCGTATTTCAGTTTTACGCCCGTATTTCGATTTTTACGCGCGTATTTTAGTTTTTACGCGCGTATTTCAGTTTTACGCGCGTATTTCGATTTTTACGCGCGTATTTTAGTTTTTACGCGCGTATTTTAGTTTTTACGCGCGTATTTTAGTTTTACGCGCGTATTTCGATTTTTACGCGCGTATTTTAGTTTCTACGGGCGTATTTCAGTTTTTACGCGCGTATTTCGATTTTTACGCCCGTATTTCGATTTTTACGCGCGTATTTTAGTTTTTACGCGCGTATTTCAGTTTTACGCGCGTATTTTAGTTTTTACGCGCGTATTTCAGTTTTACGCGCGTATTTTAGTTTTTACACGCGTATTTCGATTTTTACGCGCGTATTTCAGTTTTACGCGCGTTAGTTTTTACGCGCGTATTTCGATTTTTACGCGCGTATTTTAGTTTTTACGCGCGTATTTCAGTTTTACGCGCGTATTTCGATTTTTACGCGCGTATTTTAGTTTTTACGCGCGTATTTTAGTTTTTACGCGCGTATTTTAGTTTTACGCGCGTATTTCGATTTTTACGCGCGTATTTTAGTTTTTACGCGTATATTTCAGTTTTACGCGCGTGTTTCAGTTTTACGCGCGTATTTTAGTTTTTACGCGCGTATTTCAGTTTTACGCACGTATTTTAGTTTTACGCGCGTATTTTAGTTTTTACGCGCGTATTTCAGTTTTACGCGCGTATTTCAGTTTTACGCGCGTATTTTAGTTTTACGCACGTATTTTAGTTTTACGCGCGTATTTTAGTTTTTACGCGCGTATTTCAGTTTTACGCGCGTATTTCAGTTTTTACGCGCGTATTTCGATTTTTACGCGCGTATTTCAGTTTTACGCGCGTATTTTAGTTTTTACGCGCGTATTTCAGTTTTACGCGCGTATTTTAGTTTTACGCGCGTATTTCGATTTTTACGCGCGTATTTTAGTTTTTACGCGCGTATTTCAGTTTTACGCGCGTATTTCGATTTTCACGCGCGTATTTTAGTTTTTACGCGTGTATTTCAGTTTTACGCGCGTATTTCGATTTGTACGCGCGTATTTTAGTTTTTACGCGCGTATTTCAGTTTTACGCGCGTATTTCGATTTTTACGCGCGTATTTCAGTTTAACGCGCGTATTTCAGTTTTACGCGCGTATTTTAGTTTTTACGCGCGTATTTTAGTTTTTACGCGCGTATTTTAGTTTTTACGCGCGTATTTCAGTTTTACGCGCGTATTTCGATTTTTACGCGCGTATTTCAGTTTAACGCGCGTGTTTCAGTTTTACGCGCGTATTTTAGTTTTTACGCGCGTATTTCGATTTTTACGCGCGTATTTCAGTTTTTATGCGCGTATTTCAGTTTTACGCGCGTATTTCGATTTTTACGCGCGTATTTTAGTTTTTACGCGCGAATTTCGATTTTTACGCGCGTATTTTAGTTTTTACGCGCGTATTTCAGTTTTACGCGCGTATTTTAGTTTTTACGCGCGTATTTTAGTTTTTACGCGCGTATTTCAGTTTTACGCGCGTATTTCAGTTTTACGCGCGTATTTTAGTTGTTACACGCGTATTTCAGTTTTACGCGCGTATTTCAGTCTTACGCGCGTATTTTAGTTTTTACGCGCGTATTTTGATTTTTACGCGCGTATTTTAGTTTTTACGCGCGTATTTCAGTTTTACGCGCGTATTTCAGTTTTACGCGCGTATTTCGATTTTTACGCGCGTATTTTAGTTTTTACGCGCGTATTTCGATTTTTACGCGCGTATTTTAGTTTTTATGCGCGTATTTCAGTTTTACGCGCGTATTTCGATTTTTACGCGCGTATTTAGATTTTTACGCGCGTATTTTAGTTTTTACGCGCGTATTTCAGTTTTACGCGCGTATTTTAGTTTTTACGCGCGTATTTTAGTTTTTACGCGCGTATTTCAGTTTTACGCGCGTATTTCAGTTTAACGCGCGTGTTTCAGTTTTACGCGCGTATTTTAGTTTTTACGCGCGTATTTCGATTTTTACGCGCGTATTTTAGTTTTTATGCGCGTATTTCAGTTTTACGCGCGTATTTCGATTTTTACGCGCGTATTTTAGTTTTTACGCGCGTATTTCGATTTTTACGCGCGTATTTTAGTTTTTACGCGCGTATTTCAGTTTTACGCGCGTATTTTAGTTTTTACGCGCGTATTTTAGTTTTTACGCGCGTATTTCAGTTTTACGCGCGTATTTCAGTTTTACGCGCGTATTTTAGTTGTTACACGCGTATTTCAGTTTTACGCGCGTATTTCAGTCTTACGCGCGTATTTTAGTTTTTACGCGCGTATTTCGATTTTTACGCGCGTATTTTAGTTTTTACGCGCGTATTTCAGTTTTACGCGCGTATTTCAGTTTTACGCGCGTATTTCGATTTTTACGCGCGTATTTTAGTTTTCACGCGTGTATTTCAGTTTTACGCGCGTGTTTCAGTTTTACGCGCGTATTTTAGT
This sequence comes from Cheilosia urbana, assembly GCA_946477585.1. Classification (NCBI taxonomy): domain Eukaryota; kingdom Metazoa; phylum Arthropoda; class Insecta; order Diptera; family Syrphidae; genus Cheilosia; species Cheilosia urbana. The sequence continues at coordinate 144,677,832 of OX297854.1, forward strand.
TTTTACGCGCGTATTTCGATTTGTACGCGCGTATTTTAGTTTTTACGCCCGTATTTCGATTTTTACGCGCGTATTTTAGTTTTTACGCGCGTATTTCAGTTTTACGCGCGTATTTCGATTTTCACGCGCGTATTTTAGTTTTTACGCGTGTATTTCAGTTTTACGCGCGTGTCTCAGTTTTACGCGCGTATTTTAGTTTTTACGCGCGTATTTCGATTTGTACGCGCGTATTTTAGTTTTTACGCGCGTATTTCAGTTTTACGCGCGTATTTCGATTTTTACGCGCGTATTTCAGTTTAACGCGCGTATTTCAGTTTTACGCGCGTATTTTAGTTTTTACGCGCGTATTTTAGTTTTTACGCGCGTATTTCAGTCTTACGCGCGTATTTCAGTTTTACGCGCGTATTTCGATTTTTACGCGCGTATTTTAGTTTTTACGCGCGTATTTCAGTTTAACGCGCGTATTTCAGTTTTATGCGCGTATTTTAGTTTTTACGCGCGTATTTTAGTTTTTACGCGCGTATTTCAGTTTTACGCGCGTATTTCAGTTTTACGCGCGTATTTTAGTTGTTACACGCGTATTTCGATTTTTACGCGCGTATTTCAGTTTTACGCGCGTATTTCAGTCTTACGCGCGTATTTTAGTTTTTACGCGCGTATTTCGATTTTTACGCGCGTATTTTAGTTTTTACGCGCGTATTTCAGTTTTACGCGCGTATTTCAGTTTTACGCGCGTATTTTAGTTTTTACGCGCGTATTTCGATTTTACGCGCGTATTTCAGTTTTTACGCGCGTATTTCGATTTTTACGCGCGTATTTTAGTTCTTACGCGCGTATTTCAGTTTTACGCGCGTATTTCGATTTTTACGCCCGTATTTTAGTTTTACGCGCGTATTTTAGTTTTTACGCGCGTATTTCAGTTTTACGCGCGTATTTCAGTTTTACGCGCGTATTTTAGTTTTTACGCGCGTATTTCTGTTTTACGCGCGTATTTTAGTTTTTACGCGCGTATTTCGATTTTTACGCGGGTATTTTAGTTTTTACGCGCGTAGTTCAGTTTTACGCGCGTATTTCGATTTTTACGCGCGTATTTTAGTTTTTACGCGCGTATTTCAGTTTTACGCGCGTATTTCAGTTTTACGCGCGTATTTTAGTTTTTACGCGCGTATTTCGATTTTTACGCGCGTATTTTAGTTTTTACGCGCGTATTTCAGTTTTACGCGCGTATTTTAGTTTTACGCGCGTATTTTAGTTTTTACGCGAACGACGAATAAATCATCAACTGGATTAATAAATAACTAAATTCATGAAAACAAGTGTTTTCGACCTATTGATGAACTGTTTTAATGAAATGATGAACGCAGATTATAAGAAAATACTTAATTGATTGATGAATACAATTTCATCATATTGAAAAACGGATCATCAATTGTCAAAAATTTCATGAATTTGCTTATTATATTTTAGAAAAGTACGTCACATCAATGAATATCATGTTGATGAGCGCCATTCATCAATATGACCATGTCTTTTTTTTCAGTGCACCAAGTCATTTATAAGAAATAAATCTTACTTTAATACGAAACACAAAACAATTGAACAGCGGGAAGAATGTAATGTGTCCGCTAGGACCAGTCCTGTGAATTTATAAGTTACGCGCTACCCTCACCCGGCTATTCCGCCCTGGTTCTAACTCTAAGCACGTATGCAGCAGAGTGGGTAGTTCGAGTAGAATCTTGGGCTGTAACGCCAGTAAAACGCTATTCGATTGACTCTCGTTTTGAAAGTGATTTTATTATAAATATTTGGGGGTTTATATACAGTTTGAAGTCTTAAAATCTATACCTATTTCGATTCTTGAGCCATTGAACCATTAACCATATTTATTGCATAGTATGCAGAATGTTATTATGACCGAGGCACTTGAATCGTACCTACGTGAAACATTATGCCTAATCGGCATAATGTTGTAACAGGCAAACGACTCTCATCGCTGTCGTTGCCGGCGCTCGGTAATATGAGCGCTTTTCACGTCGTCTGTTTTGCACATGTTCTTCCATGTGCAATATGTGTATTTAAATAAATATGGTTAATGATTCATCAAGAATCGAAATAGTATCTCTAAGCAATTAGTTAAGTGGTCGCTGGTGCGATCCCGTCACACCACCCTTCTAGGGGAAAAAGGAGAAATCTTATATTGACAAGATTTCTTCTTTTACGCGCCACTTTTACAATAATGGGTTTTCCTTAATTAATTTGGTGATTTGTATTTTTATTTCTATTTTATATACCTATGATTATACTTCCTAAGTTTTACACTATTACAAGTATATTAATTAGTACGTAATTTTAATATTTTAATTCTTATGGTTATACTTCCCAAGTTATACATTATTACAAGTATATTAATAATTAATTTTAATATTTAAATTCTTATGATTATATATTCTAAGTTTCACATTATTACAAGTATATTAATTAATAATTAATTTTACTATTTTAATTCTTTTGATTATATATTCTAAGTTTTACATTTTTACAAGTATATTAATTAATAATTAATTTTAATATTTTAATTCTTTTGATTATATAAGGGTAAAAGTTCTTAACCTAAACTCACTCTTATTTTATATACCGGTTTTAACATTCTTAACCTACACTCGAGTTTATTTAGTTTTATGTATCTAATATATTTACAGTGTATACACGTGTTTCCCTTCAAAATTAAAAAAAAATTATTATAGAGTAATATATATTTTTTTTTTTTTTTTCATATCAATCCTATATATATGTAGAAAGGTTTTAGTCTATTCTTATGAACTGTACATTTTTTGTTTTCTTGTTTTATTTCGCAATTTACACCTTTCTGTGCTATTACCTCATATGGCCCTACGTAGATTGGATCTAGTTTCTTCCTGTTCTCATTACGTAACAACACTAAACTTCCTGCTTCAAAATTAGCATTCTTTGTTCGACCACTTTCATCATATCGCTTCTTCCTTAATCCCTTCTTCTCTATTAAAGTTTCCCTAGCGTCTCTATGTGCTACTTGTAGTCTGTGTTTCAGATCAATGACGTAATCATCATAGTTATACACGGGTTCTATCTGCTTTGTTAAGTTTGATGGTAAGCTGCACTGTCTTCCAAACATTAGTTCGAAAGGTGTGTACCCGGTTTCTGAGTGGACGGAAGTGTTGTAGCAGAAAACATAGTAAGGTAGCCATGTGCTCCAATCCGAATGTTTCTCTGATACATAACTTCTGAGATACGCTCCTAGAACTTTATGAGAATTTTCCAGCGCTCCGATGCTTTCGTGGTGGTATGCCGTGGACTGTATTTGCTCCACTTTCAGAAGTGTACAGATGTTCTTGAATACCTGATTTAGAAATTCTGTCCCTTGATCGGAAGCTATCGTTTTTGGAACTCCATATCTTAAAATGAGACCTTCTACTAGTCCTTTTGCTACCGTGGTTGCTTCTTTGTTCGGAAGTGGTATTGCTTCGATAAACTTAGTTAGTTCATCTTGCACGGTCAGGATGTACTTTGATCCATCTTCGGCTTCATCTAGAGGACCTACTAAGTCTAAGAATAGTTTGTCGAAACTTGATTCTGCTGTTGTTGTTATTGTCATTGGTTGTTTTCGAGGTTGTATGTTTTTATTCCTCTGGCATATGGGACAATGCTTAACGTATGTCGTCACATCGTTTTGCATTCCTGTCCAGAAATATTTCTTCTTGATGTTTCTTATCCTGCGGTTTATACCTGCATGTCCACTGGTCGGTAACATGTGGTAATCGTTGAGTATTAGTTTCTGTTTGTATGGGTCGGTTATTTTTGTTGTATTATTTATTAAGTGCACTTTTATATTACTTGTTTTAAACATTTCTCCTAATATTTTCTTTATATCATTCATTGTATGGCGGCCTTTTGGAATTTTATTTAATTCCTCTTTAGTAATAAAAATTCTTTTAATTAATAGGGGTCCGCAGATTGTTCGCACGTCCCTCAACAACATTCTGTCGAATGATGCCGATCGGTCTATAGTGCAATCCTTGTCCCATTTTAGGAGTATACAATTTTCTTTTGGTATATAGGCCAATATTTTACTTGGACCTATTATTATTTCCGAACCCTTATTTGGTATGTTATCGAAACTATCTACTATCTTGAGCTCAACGAGTTTTAACCCTGTTTTTGGTGGTTTTAGCAGTTCGGTAATTAGGCTCTGTTTTTCTTTGTCGCTCAAGTTGCCTTTGGTAATAATCGTATTATCTGCAGGTGTTGTTTTTGATCTGGTGGTTACACATATGTAAAGTTTCCTTAAATCTTCAGCATCTAGCTGTATTCGGCTAAGAGCATCCGCGGTACAGTTATCTTTTCCCGGTGAATATTCCACATAGAAATTATATTCTTCCAACAATAATCTGAATTTTGTCAATCTACTTGATGGTTCTTTCAATGAAAATAAGTATACTAGTGGTCTATGGTCAGTGAGAATCTTAAAACGTCTTCCGAAAAGATACGGTCTATAGTGTTTGATTGCCCAAACTATACACTGAGCCAAAAAACAACCTAGAATCAAAAAAAACGTCTTTGAATCAAAGTAAAACGTTAACGATTTGGGACCAAACACGGAAATTTTTAAATCAAAGTAGTGCAACTTAAAATATTTTTTTAATGAAAAGACACTTAAAATCAAATACATAACAACTTTAAATTGAGGACGTAGTTGAAAACAGTTGAAAAGGTTTTCATAATTGCGTACACTTGATTTTAATCACATTTATCTTTGATTTAAGTGTGACTTCCGTTTACTTCAAATGCTCGTCGACTTTGAATGAAAGTAATCCTTATTACAAACAAAAGTGAAGCAACTTTGAATTTAGTTGAAATTTTTTTAAATCAAAATAGAATCCACCTAAATCTATTACGATAACAACCTTATTTCAAAGGCAATTTGACTTTCAATTAATGTCATAGACGAGCTTGATTTAATGTTACTCACACTTGATTTTAATCACTTTTATCTTTGATTTAAGTGTGACTTCCGTTTACTTCAAATGCTCGTCGACTTTGAATGAAAGTAATCATTATTACAAACAAAAGTGAAGCAACTTTGAATTTAGTTGAAATGTTTTTAGATCAAAATAGATTCCACCTAAATCTATAACGATAACAACCTTATTTCAAAGGCAATTTGACTTTCAATTAATGTCATAGACGAGCTTGATTTAATGTTACTCACACTTGATTTTAATCACTTTTATCTTTGATTTAAGTGTGACTTCCGTTTACTTCTAATGCTCGTCGACTTTGAATGAAAGTAATCCTTATTAAGAACCAAAATGAATCGACTTTGAATTTAGTTGCAATCTGTTTAAATCAAAACATAAACAATCTTATTTCAAACACGATATTTGTTATATTTAATGAACTTTCACATTAAATATAACAAAATCTATGCTTTAAATTAATAATTGATTACTTTGATTTACATAAAATGATCCATTTTAATTCCAAATATTGACTTACATTAGCTTACCCTTTAAAGATGGACCCAGAAAAATTCATTCAAGAGAGATAAAAATGATTTAATATAAAACAATTTCTATGTATAACGACAACTTCTTTAATTTTATTAAAAGAAAGTTCACAAATGTCTTTTCCTTTTCCTTATGAAATATGTGATTTTTGTTTACAATTGCCTTTTACTATTACATTACTCAATTGTTTCCTAATTTATTAGGCTTGGAATTTCTTGTTAGATATTTTGAACATTTTATGTAGTTGTATATTAATGAATTTAAGTAATTTACACAATAATTCATACGAGCTATTCATTTAAAAAAGTGATAGAAATGATTTTGTTTATTCAGTAAAAAGTACGTGCGTATAGCTTTAGAGATAAATTAATGGCAGATACTTTAAGCTCGCTCAAAATTTTAGAAACATCGTAAATAACTTCATGTTTTACATGCGATGAGCTGTTGGAATGACTTGTATGTACATCAAAGTGTTGTTATTTGAATTAGAAATATTTTTGCATCCGGAAACAGTTTTAAATTTTTCTGTTTCTGAGGATTTATGCAAATTGTCTAAATGACGACGAAAAACTTTATAATTGGAAAATACTTGGTTGCAGTTATTTTGCTTACATTGCAAGTCATTGTTTTGCGGTATTAAGTGATCGTATTTTAGATGACGTACAAGGAGGTCAGTGCAAGAAAATTGATTGCAGCATTTAAAACATGTATACATAGTTGTTTTAAGAAAAACCCAATAGGGCTTATATGCTACGACTACGAAGAAGGAGGTGAATACATGAAAAATTATTTCAGCATTTGAAACAGATTAATACTGTTGTATTATAAAAGAACACAAAAGTTATTCTAAAAACGAATCGAATTTGTATAAAGTAATCAAGGTGACTTACAAGGAGGTGCTTCTATAAAAGAATTAAATTTGTATAAAGTAAGTAAGGAAAATGATTGCAGCATTTGAAACAGATGCATACAGTTGTAAAACTTATCTGTACTACTTAACAGAGCTCATATAACTTAATAGAGATGTTATGTTGGGTGATTGTAAATCATATTGCGTTTCTAAATTATAAAAGTACTTTTGAATAAAAACCCAACAGGGCTGACATGCTAAGGGATACTCCAATGAGAGAACTTAAAAAAGCAAATGTCAAGTGGTTCTATAAATGAATCGAATTTGTACAAAGTTTTATCTAAATATATAAAAAATGAATTTAAATTAATTTCGTCTGCCTCCACGACAATATATGAAAGGCTGTATAGTCAGTCCTACGTTATAATATTTATTTATCAGCTCTTCTATCTTTTCGGAATAGTTCTTTATCAAAGAAAGCCTCAGAATGAAACTTTATTGTGCATCGCTTATAGTCACCTTTCTTTTATTGCTGCCAGCCTTATCTTTGAACCTGGATACTGGGGGAATGACTGAGTTCAACAACGTTGTCAAGAGATAGTCTTCGGAATCTAAGAAATAAATGGTTTTATATCAGGCATGTCTGTATTGTTTCCTTTTATATTTACCTTTTCCAATCTCTGGGGTTGTTTTCAAAAGTGAAAACCTTCTTTTGCAATTTTCGTTGTGGATGTTGACTTTAAAATATTTCTTAATATTTATTTTGAAGTCCTCCCATTTAGCACATAAAAGTTGTTGCTTTTTTGGGTATTAAAGCGTAAAGTCTATGTTTATCTGCAAAAAATAGCTATGAGTTAAAATATTATTTAAATTTAATTATATTTTTACCAGGTCCTTGAGTCCGAGAATTTCGGCCAAGATTTTAAAAATTCAGCATTTGTGGATAATTTTAGTTCTCGAAGATTCTATATGAATTGTAATATTTTTATTACTTAAATATCTATCTACCACATTTAGTTTCATACTTACAATTTTAGAATGTCTGGGTTGAAGAATTATTTCTTTTGAAGTATCGGTTTTGCTTTGCCACTCGCCAACTTTCGAATTGAGGGAAATGGTTTCATCATCCTTCCCATACTAAGGTGTAATACAAATAAAAATAACAAATATAACCCTTGACATACAATGTGTTATAAGGTATATTGATAACTACCTAACTGTTCTTTTCTCCAAAAAAAAAGTTTTTCTCTAAATTCTGCCCTCTTCGCAATGTTTCGAATAGCATCTCTAATGTCCTCTTTGGATAGATATTGCAAACTGTGGTAAGTAATGCGCTTATCTGAATAAGAAGTATAGTAACAACTAAATAAGTACATAAAAAAAAGGGTTAAATACAACTTTTTTTAGTGCCAAAGTGTTTTTTTGGTTCCACTCAATCCAAAATTATAAAGAGGAACAAGAAAAATACTTCAAGTTTTATACAGGATCGAAAGACAAATGCATATAAAACTAGTTATACATTTTTGACAAACATTACTAAATATATTGCTGTTTCGACAGTACTGTATTTAGGTACGGCTCCCAAACTGCATTGACTTTAATAACAGACTCAAGGTTAAACTCTTTCAGTAATTGAGTCAATTTTTTTTGGTCGTCATCTGCTGGTTGGAGCAATTCATCTAAAAGTTTACCATTTTCATCCAATTGAATAAATTCGAAATCGGGGCTTAATATTCTGCTGTTTATATGTGCAAAATTTTGGATATCCATTTTTATGTTATCTTATAAAAAATAATAAAAACAAACTCCTTCTACACTCAAAATATGTATGCACAATAATCGAAAGTGCAAAAATCAACTAAAATAAAAATGTTTTTTTTTTTCAACAATCTAGTGCCGTTAAAATACAGCTCAAACGAATAATATAAATGTTTTTTACGCCAAGGTGTTTCATAAAATATGTAGTTTAGGAGTAAATACATTTTCAAATATAAAAATCGATCTACTGAATTTAAAGTATGATTTAGCTGGTCTATTTCTGCATTGTAGCGACGACCTGACTACAAAAAAAAAAGTGTATTTTCTGAGTTGTACATTATGTAACAAATAGGTTTACACATTTATATTCATGATCATAACCCATCAAAGAAAAACTTTCTGACTGATTAATTTAATTTTGATCGAAATGCGTACGCGGAAAAAATGTGAAAATGGCAAACCTATTTGTTTCACTTCATGTTGTCACTTCAATCTCAATACAAGGGTGGATTGCACCGATATACGAATACCTTCCCTTTCGCACATACAGCCAAGTAAGAATATTCTGGCGCAAAATAACGATTCGACAAAGAAAATTAATTCTGTGTTTTTACAAATATATGATATTCTGCATATATTTATATTCACGATCACAAACCATCAAAGAAAAACTTTCTGACTGATTAATTTAATTTTGATCTAAATGCGCACTTTACGCGAAAAAAATGTGAAAATGGCAGACCTATTTGTTTCACATATTACAAGGGTAGATTGCAACGATAGTACGAATACCTTCCCTTTCGCACTCACTTTAAATATGAAAAGTGCAAAAAATATGGCGTCGCATTATGACGCCAAATCGCAGACAAAAAATTATTTGTTCTTGCAAAAAAAAAATTGGTATTTGAGATTTGAATATATTTTCTAAGCCATAAAACAGATAGGATATTAATATAGTTATACCACGAAAATAATGAATGCGAAAATACTGATATGAGCCGCACGTGCCGTCAAGCCAAATGAATATGTATTTCGCCGAATTGCAATACCAAACAGAATAACCAATAATTTGTTTTTGCAAGAACAATATTTGGCTAAATGAAAGCTATACCACGTAAACAATTGCGCATTAATATATTTTAATTATATAATAAAACTAAAACTATTAAAAGACACTTACCATAGATTTCTGTTTTTTTTTTTTTGTGTTTTGTTACTTTAACGCGAACGGACTGACCACCACCACACCACTGGACCACACTCGCCGACAACTGAAACTGAACTGAAGTAGAATGTGTGGTGTCGATAGGAATGAAAAATGAGCTGTGTACAGTGTACACATCTTAGTTTAAATCGTATTATTTTGTACTGAATTGTATTTTTTTACTTTCTCGTATACGTTGTAAGAGAAAGATATTGATATGGAACTTAAAGAAACGGCTACAAGCTCTTTTTGTTTGAAACTTCTTATTTAGAGTTTGTAGGCCTAGTGTGCGAACCCATTTTTTCCATTTTAGCTCCTATATATTTCCGCTACTTTCTATATAAAGATTTTAGACATGTTTGATTATTTTCCAATAATGCGAATATGACGATACTTTTAAAAACTGGTATTTATATTTCAACAAAAATCAATTCTTAAGGTAATGATAAATAGTAATTTTATGGCAAAATCGGTTTTTGTATTATCATATAATTTTAAATGACAGGCATTTTTAAGAATTTGGTTTTCTGTAGTTTATAGACATTCTATAAAAATAAAAAATACAAATAAAAACACAACTCCATTTCGAATTCGATAAGAATTTAAATATTCGAAAATACGTTCGTACATCCCCTAAACAATCGTGTGTATTCAGTTTTCTGCTTAACAGTTGAAGAATAGTAGGTACTTTCCGAACCTTGGAAGTTTTGTCAAAAAAATTTTGTTTCCATTATATTGTAAATACCGCTCAAACGATATTGTTTGAACTGTATATTTTATAGATTCGTATTCCAAAAATATCTATCTATATATTGCTTTGCCTTTCACATAGTACCTTTTTGTAAACCTCAATATCGTCGTTCCAATAAAAACAATATTGCAACCACTAAAATCTTTTTCAAAACAAATTATAAGCAACTTCCTTTTTAATGTATTTTCTATTAAAATCAAAGACGAAGTTTTTTTTTCGATGCTCCGAGGAAAAAAAGATAAAATGTGTATTTAATTTAAAAATGATCTCACTTTGATAGGTTTATTTTAATACGTTTGCACTTTGATTTAAAATGTTATTCACCGCAGCACATAGGCTCTAAAAGGTATTAAATTAGATACTTCTCGAACCTTGGAGTAGGTATTTATTTGGTACCATTTTGTATGCAAAATTTTCTAAAAAAAAACATCAAAAATTGTCCAAATTCATTTAAAATATAATTCCCTTGTATACTTAGAATAATGTATAATCGTTGGTGTGCGGAGAATAACTTTTTAATGGCTTAAGCTCAACCAATCATTTAGATATTTTCAGATATCGTCAATATGCATTAAATAGGTCGTCAGAACATTCCACAGATGGCGCTGAAATCGGTATACAACAAATGGGTGGATTGTAATTAGTTTTTATTTTGAATAAAATAAAATTCTTGCTGAGTGTAACTATTTTGGGTCGATTGTACAGCGATTTTAACCTGATTTTCATTGCTGGCTTGTCAGTATGTTTGATTTGAAAATTATTATCCTTTAAGTAAAAACTCACTTTAGCATACAAAAAGACAGTAAACTAAGCCGTTTTAATTTTGGAATGAGTACGTTTTCAATTTAATTCAAAAGTCTTAATGCTGTTTGTTTTCTGATTTAAAATGCAAAAAATTAATAATACTTTTTAATAAATGGTTCCATTATAAATTCAAATGCATTATGCACTTACCTGTTTTCTCAATTGTTTTCGTATTTGAATCAAATATATTTTATTTTGATTTAAATACGTCTTGTAAAAATGAAACAACTTACTTTTAAATACATTGCTATTGAAATAAGGCACTTATAGTATTTTATTACGTTCCCACTTTGATTTAAAGTATTTTCATTTATTCCATTCTATAATTGTAAACAAAGTTGTTTCATTATAAATTCAAATGCATTTTGCACTTACCTGTTTTCTCAATTGTTTTCGTATTTGAATCAAATATATTTTATTTTGATTTAAATACGTCTTGTAAAAATGAAACAACTTACTTTTAAATACGTTGCTATTGAAATAAGGCACTTATAGTATTTTATTACGTTCCCACTTTGATTTAAAGTATTTTCATTTATTCCATTCTATAATTGTAAACGAAGTTGTTTCATTATAAATTCAAATGCATTTTGCACTTACCTGTTTTCTCAATTGTTTTCGTATTTGAATCAAATATATTTTATTTTGATTTAAATACGTCTTGTAAAAATGAAACAACTTACTTTTAAATACGTTGCTATTGAAATAAGGCACTCATAGTATTTTATTACGTTCCCACTTTGATTTAAAGTATTTTCATTTATTCCATTCCATAATTGTAAACGAAGTTGTTTCATTATAAATTCAAATGCATTATGCACTTACCTGTTTTCTCAATTGTTTTCGTATTTGAATCAAATATATTTTATTTTGATTTAAATACGTCTTGTAAAAATGAAACTACTTACTTTTAAATACGTTGCTATTGAAATAAGAGACTTTTAGTATTTTATTACGTTCCCACTTTGATTTAAAATATTTTCGGTTATTTTGTTCAAAAATTTGAATCGAAGTAGTTCTATTATCAATTCAAATGAATTATATACTTACCTGCCTTCTCAAACGCTTTTCGTGTTTGAATCAAATTGCTTTTACTTTGATTCAAATGTGTTTTTCAAAAATGTATGCAACCTAGTTTTTAATACGTTGCTATTAAAATCTAGGATGCAGTTTTTCCCTGAGTGTAGCTATAGTAGTTCCTTTTCTATCGTACTGTAGTTTCTTTCGGCATTATTTAAGGTTTTACTAGCATAAGCTACGGGTCTATCATCGTAGTTTGATAAGACTGCTCCTACTGCGAATCCTGAGGCATCAGTTCTTAGGATGAATTCCTCCTCAAAGAAAATGGAGGTGTCAGAGTCAGTCAAACTTAATGTCAATAAACAAAGTTAGCAACGCAAATTAAAGCGGGGGATTAAGTTGAAATTGTATATTTTCACGGGAAAAACACTTAGTTTTTCAGTTAACAAACAACCGTTAGTAGTCAACTGTCTTTATTGATCCGCAGAGCTTTTCCAATCGTTCCTAGGTCTACAATTGTCTCTGAATATGTCCATACCTATGGATTTGCTAACAAACGCAAAAATGATACACTTGAAACTCAACGCTTCAATTTCAGATACACAATTAACCAACCAACCACAATGGGATCATCGCACCAAATACGCGCTTAACGGTAGTTTCACACGAGACAATAAAAAAAGAAAATGCATTCATAAGTGTCATAATCTATACATTCGACCTGGCTTAACATTTATTAACATTACGCGCACATTAGGGAGAAACTAATTTCAGTCATTAGGCAAGTTAAATTAAAAATCCGCTTTCCCCTGGATTATTTCACCGACGATGGCCGGCACCCCTCCCCAATCCCGACCAACGCTCTTGCTCTTGAACAAATTATGCGCGCATAAAATTCGTGAAAATCCAAAATGTGAAATGGTAGAAAATAGTAACAACAATCATCATAACAATAATAAATGCAGAACAAACATAACGGTGGAGAAATCTACGATTTAAGAGGCCTGCACCTCACTCCACAAGACAGATGAGTTATCGGAGTGAATGTGCTGCTGCCCTAACTTCAGATTCAGATTCAGCCGCATATGTACTGGACCGAAATCAAAGACGCGAGAGGGCAGTCGCACCTCGCTCCAACCTGCAATGCAACCGTCCAAATTATTCAAGCGATCTGAAACTCATGCATCAGTTGGCATGGCAAAATAGCAAAAAACAACTGTAACCATACAGTTGAAACAACACTATAGACTATACTGACAATAAGGCCTAATTGAGAGCTGACAGCAGCAACAATTCAAGTGTGCACTCTTAAGGTTGCATCCAGCGGCTGAGGCATTCTCGAACTTGGAGTTGCAGTTGGAGTTCATTGTGCTGTGTTTGTTAACAAAGCTGATTTTCCGTCTATTTTCGATTATTTTCCGTCTTCGAACAGTGGTGTTGCCACTGTCTTTGAAAACAACTAAAAAAGTCCCAAGTTTGCTGGTGTTCTCCATGGGAAAAGTGTTTTTGCTGGATCGTATTTATTGATTTTGTGAAGCAAATACGAATGCTGATTAGTTCAAGTTCAAGGATTAGCTGACTTTTGTAAACGATTTTTACTATCGATTTTTATATAGAAGGGCAGAACTGTAAAAAAAAAAAACAACAACATCATATGAATAATTTTCCACGCGGACATTTTGCACTACAAGGTCAAGAATTTATTTCTAATTTAGGCTCTCGCTCGCTGAATGTAAATGGCGTTGAAAGCTGTTAACCGAGACTCTATTGATTGATGATGATCATGTTCTCGGGCTAACTGGTTAGACACAAGAATGTACTAGAAGTTTTTTTTTTAAATAAAGGACTATTCACATATCACATGAGAGCGAATTGCGAACTGAGAACAAGCGAATATTCGAAGATTCTGATTTCATTCACATGAAATTTTTCTAAGTCGCAGGTACCCGCGAATCAGTTTCACTGTTGATGGTTAAGTCCGAACGAGTTTTTCATTCGTGAAAGTTCGCGCTCCTGTGAATTTTCGAAGTTCGAAATTTTATATGCAAACGCTGTCACGGAACTTTAAAAGAAAAAGTTCCCTCGAAAGATAACCAATGAATCGCCCTAAAAATGACATAAAATGGTGGCAAAAAAAACTCTCTAAGGCGTCTCAAAAATGCTCCTTAACCAATATAACAATGAAACCCAAGACGGATATTTTATAGACGATCCTCAGGGAATCTTTTTTTTTTTGTATTTCCCCCAAAGATCCATAACTCTGTTGTACTACAACACTTTACCCACTGATCTATTGCACTCACAACTCATAAAGCATTTCCTTAATATAACAACGAAATGGCAACACTCTCGTCCCAACCGATCAAAAATTAGTACCAATCCTCAGTCCAACTCTACACCGCGAAATTGTTTTCGCCTCCCCTCCCCTCTGTACAAACCAACTCTAAAATGCACATTCGAAAATTCGAAAATTTTAAATAAACCAAAAGGGGGGGTCGACGGGCGACAACTCGACAAAGCGACTTCATCAAAACTACAACAAAGAGACGGACCCGAGGTGAAAAGGCGCCCAGCCATTCGCCGGCTGCTAAACTTGCCACCGCAACATCTCGTCTCTGCATATACGAGAAGTAGACGATAGCGCGTAGCGTGTTGCACAACCGCTAACAGCGCACGCTGCGCGATCTACACGCAACTCACACAGACGCACTGACTCTACAGCGATAAAAATTCGCTGCAAGTGTCAATGAACTTTTTTGTATAGAGCTCATTCCGCGCGTTATTGCACCATCATAGACCGTCAGAGCGAACAGCTCGGCATTTTGGGCAAAATGCCGTTCGATCACTCTGTCGTCAGTGTATTGGTGTCATGTCGGCTTGTGCATGAATGGGTGCAAGTTTTATTTACACATGGCCATCGAAATAGCGAAATGTGTTTAACCGGGGGGCGGTTGGAGCCAGGGGGCTGCCGAAAATTTTCCAACCAGTTTGTTGTACGTAAATTATTTGTCTTTTGTTGAAAACATGCCTCTGCCTATGTGGTGCCATTCGTTTTTTTTCTTCGAGTTTGCCTTGATACACTCGTCGGTTGGCTGAAACGGTCGGACGCGGGCAAGAAGGGGGCCGTTTATGCGATTATGAAAAGAATTTGGATTGCTGGCGTGTTAGTGCAGTCGCTTGGTGGCGCACACTTCGGTCTCGGTCGCTGTCTCTATAAAAATGTAAAGATTAATTGGTTGCGATAATATTGGGAAATATATTCCACCATTTTGGTGAACTGTAAAATGTTTGTTGCGGACTGGAAGGCGGCTTCGGAAGACGATAAATATTATTTTTAATTTAATATATGTAGCTCTTTTTAAACGATCTATCACTTTTTTCGATTATTATTTTTTTTATGTAGTTGTGTACAAATTGTATTTTGCCATAGAAAATCAGCCAAATTTATGGAGAGCGTTTTAGTTTAAGGGGTTAAAGGTTATGGTCGCAGAGAGGTCCCAATTTGGCTATTCACTCTCGATTGGGAAGAAGGTCAAGACATTCTCTTGAATGCATGTTTGCATCACTTGGGTGTTGTACATAGATGCTTTTGGTTAGTGCATTTGGCAATGAATCGGTGGTAAGTGGGCTGGAGTACTGAGCGAAAGGTCTTAGGTTCGATCCTTGCAATAACAGAAATTACATAGCAAGACCTTTTATTTTTGCATTGCGCAAACTTTCGGGAACGTCTGGCAGACAGTAGAGTTTAAAGGGTGTGAGTCGTAATTGTAGGAAAGTGTGCCAAAAAAAAAACTTTTTCTTAATTCAACCGCTTGGACTCGGAGTAGAAATTGAAGGGCTCACCCAATTTTACTTAATAGATATGTACAGTCCACCTAATATCCACACTACGGCAGATCCTGGAAAAAACCCAAGGAGTCCAAGTCGATACCCACCATCTGTTTATCGATTTTAAGGCCGCATATGACAGCATTAATAGAGACGAGCTATAAGAGCCATGTCTAGTTTTGACATCCCTGCCAAACTTGTCAGATTGTGCAGAATGACGATGGAGAACGCTCGCTGCTACATAAAGGTCGGAAACAATCTCACCGAGACCTTTGATGTCCAAAAAGGATTTAGACAAGGTGACGCGCTGTCATGTCACTTTTTCAACATAATTCTTGAGAAGATTGTGCGAAACTCGCAAGCCAACACCAGAGGCACAATTTTCCAGAAGTCTCTGCAACTACTTGCATACGCTGACGACATCGATATCATTGACAGAACACAGCGAAATGTCACTGGTGCTTTTGCAAATATCAGTACAGAAGAGGCAAAAATGGGTTTAGTGGTGAATGAGGGCAAAACAAAATATATGCTATATAAGGGACACACCCACATCGACGAATCGGACATAACGTCACGATAGACAGCTATAACTTTGAGGTAGTTTGTAGTTAGGGACTTTGTTTACCTCGGATCCGCTATTAACTTTGAAAATGACATCACCTCAGAAATCAAACGAAGAATCACTCTTGCCAACCGCTCTTATTTCGGTCTAAGAAGGCAATTGATTAGTAAGACCTTGTCGAGAAATACTTGCTTCTGTAATTTTATAATAAAAGTGTCGAGTTAATCGCCTAATAGACAGAAAGACATGGAAACGGTGTGATTTATAACATTTATAGGGAATATGAATGTGTTCTGAGTTCATGATTTCAAGATTCAAGGGCAAGTACCTATACCTATGAGTTATGACTTATTAGGGCTTAAAGGTTACCCCTGCAACAAATCTACTCATGAATATATTTTTCTGCTGAGCTTACTGATCAGTGGTTTCCGAATCAAAATAAATAAACTATTTCATTCTTTTCCCTACGTTTCGTTGGGTTTTTCCAACTTCCTCAGGGGGATGTTTTAGTCTTTATTTAAGGGGATATTGTCTGTGATATTAGGATCTAAGTTCTTGCTTGTCGTCATTGTTTAACGTACAAAAAATATTGTCATATTGTTTATTAATTGTTTAGTACGGTTGTTTTTTGTTTGTCGTTTGTTTAGAAAACATAACCGATGTAAAATCCCTTAAATAAAGACTAAAACATCCCCCTGAGGAAGTTGGAAAAACCCAACGAAACGTAGGGAAAAGAATGAAATAGTTTATTTATTTTGATTCGGAAACCACTGATCAGTAAGCTCATTAAAACAAAAATATAAACATATAAACCTGATCACCACTTACTAAAGATAATACTCATGAATTGCAAAGATGAATATTTTCAAATTATACAAGCGGAAGCACCCACCAACATTCCATCAAAAAAAAGTGTACAGCGGCTGTCCATCTTGGTGCAATCACTTTCGAAATCTTCTCACTTACGTTATTGTGTCAGATAAAAACAAAGTAATCAACTTCCCCAGTACATCGTTCTAAACTGTGGTTTTTTAGAAGTTTGTTTTTCGAATTGGCATCACTTTTTCAGCGACAATCAATTTGACAGCTGACAGCTAATTTGGACTCATTTGGTCTGCCATTTTAGAAGTAGTAGTCTTATGTCGTTTTCCATTGGGACAGAAAAAGCACTTTTTTTCAGAGTCAGAGCAGTTTTTCTGCTCTCGAAATCAGCTGGCTGTCAGATTTCATGTTCCATTGGGCGCAAAAAAAGCACTTTTTTTGAGAGTCAGAGCAATTTTGCGAATCTCGATATCCGAGCGAGATTCACACCTATTTGCACTAACACCAAAACATTTCATTTGTCAAACTTTAAAGTGTGTTTACGTACGTTTTTAGACAAGAGGTCTGTGAAAAATAAAAAAAAAATTATATCCGCCCGCTGCAAAAGTTATTAAAATAAATTGAATGGATTTTTATAAACACAAATTACAATTTAAGAACGGTTGACTTTCAAAACACGCACCACCACAGATGCAAAGGAAGAAAAATCTCGTTTTATGTTCCATTGGGCACGAAAAATCTGAAATCTCAGAGCAAAATCTGAAAATCCCAATGGAAAACGACATTAGTTTTTTGCGATTTAGCCCTGAGCTTGAGTATAGATCAACGCTTTTTCGAAGACGGTTTATTCTACCCAGCCGTTGAGCATAATATTGTTTTCAATTGGGACAGAAAAAACAGTTTTTCTGCTCTCGAAAGCAGCTGACTGTCAGATTTCATGTTCCATTCTCTGTAAAGAGTCAGAGCAATTTTGAGAAACTCGATATCTGAGCGAGATTTACATTGGCCGCTGCAATGGATATTAGCATAAATTGAATGGATTCTCATAAACACAAATAACAATTTGTTGAGATCAGCTGACTTTTAAAACGCGCACCACCACAAATGCAAAGGAAGAAAAATCTCGTTTTATGTTCCATTGGGCACGAAAAATCTGAAATCTGAGAGCAAAATCTGAAAATCCCAATGGAAAACGACATAAATTATCGAAAACGAAGAATTAACTAGAATTGCCATAAAGGTGTCTTTCTTTTAGTCTGTATTTCGGAAACTATCATGATTTGTTCGTGTCTTATTCCATTTTAAAATTTTGTTTCTCAAAAATAAACACTCTATGGTCTTGACATTCCTAGGCATATTTGGGCTGTTTTTGAGTTACTTTTACTACCACTACCCATCAGCTCATAGGCTCAATACGTAAAATATAGCAACTTCTGCCAAAAACAACGTTTTTTTTTTTTTTTTAAACGGGATTAGCGGGATTTGGCGGGTTATTAAAAAGCGGGATTATAATAGATCGGGATTTTGAGCAAGCGGGATTTAAAAAAAAAAACAGTATTTTAGCAGACGGGATTTTAAAACTTTTTTTTCGGGATTTTTGAAAAGCGGGATTTCAAAAAGCGGGATTCCGATACGCTCCCGTTGCCATATCACTGCGGCAACTAGTGGGCCTATTGTGATTTCCTCCAATTAGAGCTCGCTCATGATACCGGACCTAGTTTTGAATCCAATAGTAGATCTTTGAGTGCGCTGTTAGATATGTCCTCTGCCCCAAGGTAAGGTCTTCCTAGATGGTGTTGACGTAATCTGACTATTCACAGTGACACAGTATGTGTTCTGCTGATTCTTCGTCCTCGTTGCATAGTCTGCAAGTGTTGTTTTGTATTATTCCTATAGTCATGAGGTGTTTTTTGACTTGACAATGTCCAGTGAGGAACCCTGTGACTGTACGAATCTGACTCCTTGTTAGGTTTAGGAGTTGTTTTCTTCTTGAAAGGGAAGTAATTGGCATGAACATTTTAGCTTGTCTGTTACCTTCTATGCTATTTTAGTAGCATTCCTCTGACGCAATCACTAGCCTCAGTTGACGATTTTTTAACTTTAGGTCTTTTAGATGCCTCAAATCAACCGTAACAAAGTATGTCATTAACTGACACAATGAGTCTGCCTACCCCAACTCACGGTAATTAGCTAAATGTCAATATAGTCATATCTTCCTAGCTCGAGCCGCCGAGGTATGTAAATAGGCACCACTTAACTACTGGCTCTGGCTCCCCCATAGTTTCGGTTCCGTTGCTTTGTTATTTACGAAAAATTAAAGAAGATTGCTATCGCCGCCTCTTTAACTTGAAATTGATAAAAATCATCAAAACATACACAGAACTACAATGCTATGGGCATTGTCTTTAATTTCTTTATTACGTGTTGCACTTGGTTGCTTTTGTTGGCCGCCTCGCTGTCTCAGTAGTCTCATCCTCACAAATCATCGCTCTAATGTGCGTTAATTT
This sequence comes from Cheilosia urbana, assembly GCA_946477585.1. Lineage (NCBI taxonomy): Eukaryota > Metazoa > Arthropoda > Insecta > Diptera > Syrphidae > Cheilosia > Cheilosia urbana. Next base: position 144,697,484 of record OX297854.1, read on the forward strand.
AATGGAACAGAGACTTTTTCTTCTTTTAATGGTTTTTGTTTTCTTCTTACACGCATTCGGGCGAATTTGAATAGGCCCCCTGACCGAATTTATGCATGCGCTGCAAAACGTCCGCATTTCGGACTTGGGGGCATATCTCTTGCAACAAAATTTTTTGAAGGAATTCAGTTAACCTTCGGTGTTCTCGCTCTTTAATTATACATGCAGTTTTTGAAATGTGGAAAAGCGGACGCTTTTATCTTTAAAGTTGATTAATAGATATAAGCATATAAGTACCTATATCTAAGTTGATCTAAAGAAGCGAAGCCAACTTCACACATATTTTGCATCAGTCGCAGATCTTAAAACGAGTTTAACTTTTTAAATTGTTTCGTTTTAAACACCATGTCAGTCTGGTGAATTCAGGAAACGAACTATTTGCTTGTACAAGTGGACAGTGTTCCTAGGTAAAGCCGCAGTTCAATGTGATTCCAACTATAAAGGAACCCATCTTGTGCTGAGCTGAATATGATTCGGGTCGAAAATATAAAGCACATTTCGGTTGTAAGAAACAGACTTCACGCGGGTGAAGAACATTGCTGGTGATTATTGATTGCCACGAACGTCAGAAAAATTCGAGTTTAAACTTCTTTCAATACTGATGCATTAAAAATAAATCCCTTCACCATCTAGAGCAATTCGTATTTGCCCACAAAGTTCTCCGATCTTAAATTGTCTCCAAAATTTACAAGAACCTCAAAAAAGATAAACAAAGAAAAACAAAACACTTTTAACTCCGCTAGGTATTAAGTAAAAAAAAGGATATCGTTCCCATGGCGCTTGCAATATCCATATAATTTGCATAAAACTGAATTATCCACCAAAACTTCGTTATACATAAGCCTCACCTCTCCATGTGTATACGCAAAGACACCCCTCTAAATTTAGCAGCCCTCTAGAAAAGACTGCAATCCACAACAGCAAAGCAGCGAAAAAAAATCCTAAACATAAAAAAAACTTGTATCGAGTAGAATTGATTTCACACCCAACCGATCTGGGTACACATATACCCAAGTACACCCTGGCTGGAGGGTTGTTTTTGCACCCTGTATGCAAAAAGCCAGAAAATTTCATCCCCCTTGCATATTTTTTTTTTCTTCGTTTTTACCTACACCTCTCTATTTTTAGAAAGCGAAAAAAAAGGAAAAAAACGAGGGTGAGATGTTTTCGCCGCATGTTATTTACACGGGCTCGGGCATACGCACAGCTAGCATACAAGGATTATGATCTAGTTTCCCTGTTTTATTGTACCTGGGATCTGGGTGTCTCTCTATCGAATTTGCAGGAGTTTTACATGTACCAGACACTTCTTATAGGGGGAAAACAAAACAAGTTCTTGTGCAAAAAATGAATGATGCTCGGGAATGAAATTTCAAAGGGAGTCTATAGGTACAGCATCCCCTTAGTAATTGTATTGACAGACGTTCTCAGCAGAGGGGGATGGAAAGCCAGTTTTATGAGACGTTAGGATTCGCTGGAACTGAGATACGTTGCGAAAAGTATTGTTTTCGGCTAACTGTATATAGTTTTATAGTTTGACATAGAAGAGGACCAATAGTGCGAATTCGACAGAGGGTTGCAAAATAAATAAAATGGCGAAAAGTCACATGAAATTCTGCACGGCATAGTTGCGGATTTATTCCACATAAGATGATATAGAGGAGGTGGAGTTTGGCAAAAGTTAGCATGCAATCAAACTTGGATATAATATACAGCTAACGGACTGTAATAATGTTGGAAAAGGTATATTTTCTATAACTAGTTGGAATGAGTATGGTTAATGGCACAATAGGACATAGGAGGGATTTGTGTGACCGAGTGACTAAACTAACATTGACAGATGAAAGAAAACATTCAGAATCAGAACTCAGTTTGGCATACTTCGCAGCGGTTGCTGTTTAACAAATAAATACGTATTACGACAGCAAGGGGAAGGTGTCTGAATCTAAATCCAAAAATCTGATAAAATCAAAAAGCTGTCTCCATACCAGATTTGAGCGCACTTTTTGTAAGCTGATAGGTATAAACATTCAGTCGAGGCACAATTCAATTTACGAAAACTCAGTGAGTTCTATCTTTAAGCAACCGCATTCGATAACCAATTTAGCTCTAACCCTAATTTAAACTGGTAAAGAGTTGCTCTCGAACAAGCCTTTAGTGATTGAAATACGCGGATATTCTCTCCCTTAAAGCGAACGTTTCAAAAATGGACTTTAGAGAGATAGACCTCATTTTGAAATGCGGTCGACTTCCTTAAGGTAAGCAGAGTTTCGATAGCACCTGTTAAGTTGTGCATTCTTCCACAGTTCAAGCATAAAAACCCTTAGAAAACTGGTAGAAAGTTGGTTTCGCCTTAGCGTGTAGGTTAAATTTAAACGCTTTAGCCTAGAGAGTTGTGCCACATAAGCCCTTTTTATAACTCAGCATAGGTAACACACAAATCATTTCTAAAGGATAAAAATAGTCGCAGTAGGTGGGCCTATTAAGCACTTAAATTGAATTACACAATAAGAAAGCAGGACTTACTTATATACCTACCCTTACCATACTAAAAGTGACTTGGTCCGGAGTGGAGCATAACAATAGGCCTTTTCAGTTGGTAAAGAAACATTGGAAATGACAAAGACTTTGTGACTTTGTTATGGCTTTGGCCTGTCAAGTCTAGTCCGTCACGAACTCTTTTCCAATATATCGGCTTAGTTTTGGACCGCCTAAAAAGATTAGATAAAAAATAAATAAATAGTTGGCGCAACAGGTCCGGAGGGAGCCTAGGCCTAGCTTCTCGCATCCATTCGTTTTTTGTAAGTTTTTTCTTTTTGGAACGAATAGAAGGGATCTACAATTTTATGCCGACTCCAAACGGCTAATTGAGAAGCTCTTTCAAGACAGTTATACTCTCGGATGTTTGTCAGACGTTCGCGAGAGGTGGCGCACTGGAAAAAACCCTAAGAACCCTCGCTTAGTAGTCCAACACACTAATCACTAAGCCACTGCGCCTACAAACACGTTAGATATAGAAATCAAATATACTGCAAATGTAAATGCCGCAATTCGTCCAGTGCCGCTTGGAACGAGTGCGTTCATAAATACATTTTTTTCCACCTTTTGACATCGGCTGTCGCCTATACTAATAATAGGTCTGTTCCTAACGATAATGCATTCGAAACCGTTAACCAAATTTAGTCAAACTTCGTTCCCTTACGCAAAAGTCGGGCAGAAGAAAGCCGAAAAGAGAAAAGAAAACATTTCCCCTCCATAAAAAAACCGTCAAGTTGCAAATAATTGCCCAAGAAATTTCTTTGCGCTATAGTTGGTTATTGTTGACAGATGGTTGTCAAATTTTATACATCTATATTTTGTGCTTCTATAGCATTAAAATATATGTTAGAAGTAAAAGAAATGAACTATTTAATTTCTACAATAAGATCAATATCAAATCTTATTCTTAAATTAAAATGTTTGCCTATAGAAAATATTCACATTTTTCCAACACGTTCCTTTACTTTTCGGTTATATTATTTATATCGGTGATCGAATTATCTCATAAAGAAACAAATGTGACATATTGCCAGCGTTGCGATAGGTGCAGATTTGTTGGCATTTTGCAGATTTTCACGTAGCTGCAGTCTTTTAACAACAGGAAATCTGCGCTTGAGATTTTGTCTGCATTCGAAATAAAAAGTTTTGTCCTTTTTAAGAAAAAATTTCAACTTTTTGTGCACACTTATACTTTTCCTGTATATGCTATGATTTTCGTGTCATTTTTACTTACCTACCGAAATCTGCATTGCAAATTTGCATTTTTTTTTTGTCATAATGGCAGTGCAATTGTGAATATTGAACCAGAAAATAAGGGAACAAAAATTACCTATACCTATGTGTTTTGGAAGAGCTTAGTTTGTTCTTACAGATTTAAAAAAAAACGGTACCTAAGTACATAAATAAAATCGACTAGAGTTGAGTTGGAATCAAAAGCCTTCATTCGTTATTAAAAATTATCAAAGTCCTTTTGTGTTTCGAATATGATTTCAGGAATTAAATTAAATGGTCTCTTTAGCTGTTTTCCACAATCGCCTTCTATCGTTCCAATTTTGGCCTACTCTTTCTTTTTTAGAAAGGCCTAAAAATAGCCTCCAGTTTTTCTGCATACACCAACGGCTTTACATAACCTCACCAGACGTATACGAGGAGCGAAAAATCGCGCATTACCAGTGACAAAAACTCCTACATAAAAATCCAAACCCTCTTCTGTCATCAATTTTAATCAAACTGATCTAAAAAAAAAACTAAAACTAAAGCTCAATGCCAGCACAATATTCAAAGCTTCTGGCTGTCGCTGCAAAAAATAAAAGCCACACAAACTGTGTAAACATTATTTACATTTGATTGAACTCATGAAGGGCCGACATACTAGTTGACCTCGTCTATTGAATTCAAATTTAAACTGCAACTTCCAGTGCCCTTCGAAATCCACGAAATATGTAGATAGGTACCCGTTTTTGAAATTAGCAGTGACCAATGACACCTCAGTCACAATCACAAATAAGCGACAAAACGCAATGAATTTATTTTATTCAACAAAATTCGACAGCAAAACTTTGAGCGGCTCGCGTAACCTACTTTCTCCGTGTATGTGTGCAGCCATATTGCACAAAAAGTAAAGCAAATATGTAAACCGAAAGCAAATTAGAGTGAACACTGGAACAGCAAAATCCGAAAAATATCAACAAAGATAATTTAATAATTTTGTTTTTATTGCTGTTCTACGAGACGACGACGCCGACGCACAGTGTGTTATTTCACACATTTAGCGGAACTTAATGCAAAATTCAAAGTCGCCCAAATGTTAATGTTTTGATATGATATGGAAGGTAGAACATCAGACAACAACATGCTAAAAACCAAAACAAAATTATAACGGTATTTACCGTTCTCTGACATCGCAAACAGAAGCTTAACTTGAGTAAACATTTTTTTTATAGTTAGCTGCATTTTTTCGCTTCCAATTGACCATTCCGTGTTTATTGAAATGAGAAGTTAGTTCATGAATGATATTTTTATTATTATTTTATGATATATTCAAAGTATTTAAGGTAAGTAAGAATTTTCTGCGAACTTAAAAATTTGAAGAAATCCTCGATTTGTTTGGAGGCCTTACGCCTGGATTCTTTTTGTGTGTCTTGTGACTTTGTGAAGAGTTTTAAAAATGTATCCACATGTATCCCTCGTGTAATAGTGCTTAAAATGTTCTACTATGTTTTATTTGTCAGAATCCATTCACAGTTTTTGCTCTTGGGTGCTCACCCCATACAATTTTTTTTTTGTTTTGTATAGGCCTATTACAATAAAAAATTACGTAATTTTTGATATTTGGAAAAACTCCAAGAAAGAGCACCGTAAAAAAGATATTTCGGGTTTTTTATGGAAAGCTTTGGTCTTGTGGACATGGACAGTGTTCCTGGAGTATTACAAATTTATGTAAGCTCTCTCAATAGCAAAATTTCAGCCAAGTGGGAACGTAGTGTTCGAGATCTGAAAAGATTCCGGAAGGACAATGAAAAACGGTTGAATGAGGAGATTAAGTAGCCGGATGAGTTCTTACAACCAAGTTCCAACAACAAGTACGAAGCCAGATCGTGAATAACCTTCAAAGTCGTTCAGAGAATGTGTACCCACAGTGCAAAAACGAAAAATATGTGAACTTATAAGCACTAGAACGCCAAGCGAAATTGCTGTTGCAGCAAATCTGATTAAAGAGCTTGTTCTTAGTTCTCCTGCAAGGGCTTCAAACCTAAGAATCATCTCTCCAGAGGAAGCAATTTTGCTGATGGTTAACACAAAATTAAGTACTTTTGAGTACAAAAACATACGCCAGCAGCTTAAAACAATGAATGCAAATTATTATTATTTTATTTTATTGTGGCAAGAAAATTACAATTTGTTGAATACAATTTTAGGGATACAGAGATTTGGTCTGGTACCATACTACTAAAATATTTGTACAATTTTTCACTAAATAATATCAAAGATTAACATACAATTCGAAGGAAAAGCCACTAAAAACCTTCATTAAAACTAAATTTGCAGCGGGAAGAGAGAAGCGGTTTCAACACTTGATTTCAGAGTACTATACAGAGATTGTTAATGTGTGAGAAGTTACACAGATAAATAACTAACAGATAAAGATAAAGAAAACAAAAACAAATAAATAAATAAATAAACAAAAAAAAAATAAATAAATAAATAAACAAATAAATAAATAAATATATAAATAATAAATAAACAAATAAGTGAATAAATAAATAAATATATAAATAAATACATAAATAAATAGATAAATAAATAAAATGAATGCAAATGTATACCCGGCTTATTATTTAGTTCAACAGGCAAAGAAAGAATGCTACCCTGAAGAATTTCTTCGGATCCCTATCTATCGAACGTACGAATACAAAGCTGCATAAAAAGATAAATCCGTTCTCACTGGAGAGCATTTCCCCGTTAAAAGCTCCGGAAGAACTTTTAGATATAAAAAGTTCAGATGAAAGCGAATTTGAATCTGATTAGTTTACGAATAGAAATAAAAATAAAATGAAAATTTATATTATGTTTAAATAAAGAAAGCTAAAAAATTTCTTAAAACCTACTGTTTAAGTTTTATAAGTTTTTTAAGCCTTTTATTCATACAGCTTGGAAGGGGTAAAGTAAGCTTAAAAGAAAATAAAAACAAGTTCGCGAAGATCTGAGCGAAATTATTCTATAAGACATTAAGATAATGAATGCAAGTAAAATATTATAGGTAAGTTCCAAATTATTAAAGAAATAATTTAATAAAACTCTGAAAAACCTTACAGAAATATATATATAACGTAATTGAACAAATAAATATAACAAAACAATATTTTCATTCGCGAAACAAATAAAGTTCCGCTAGATGTTTGAAATAACACACTGTGCGACGCTTTCGTATCGTTTATGTTGTTGTTGTTGTGTGGCCCTTATAATTATAATTGTGTCAATGACGACCATTTTAAAGCTTTTCTGCTGTTTATTTTGCTGCTTGCTGCAGCAGTGTGCGATCCGAGTACGAAATATGTATTTGACTTGCTTTGAGCTCGGAAATTGCCGTGTTTTGACAAATTTGAATATTTTGCGGAATTAATTGAATAGACAGGTTTTGGTTATTGGATGACCGTCGGTAGGTAGTATCTGTAGGCTGTAGGGCCTAGTGAGTGTTTTATTTATGACATTTGGTAAATAGAATGTTAATTGGAGAGGGTCTGACTCTGAGTTGCCTTTTGTTCGCGCGTCTATTAATCGCTGCAAACAAGTAATTTTTGTTCAGGTGACTTTCGCGCATGGCAGATGATAATTTGTTTGTCTGTAGGCGAATGACAAAAGAGAAAGCTTCAGATAAGGTTGTTCTGATTTTTATTTCGGATTTTAGATCTTCTGTATCTTCTACTTAGGTATAGGTACCTACCTACTCAAAAAAAAAAAAAAAAAAATTGGTCTAAACTGCTGTAGGTAAATAGAAAAGGTTGACATCAAAAATGTTCCCATTGGAACACTCTCGAGCCGATATACTTTTTCGCAATTCACAATATCTAATCTACCTACAGTCGCAATCGCAATTCACAAATAAAAAATGTGCTCCAACTTAAGGGCTATTGATATGACATATGAGAGCGAATTGTGAGCTGCGAACAAGCGAATATTCTAAGTTTCTGACACATGAAAACTTTTTTAGTCGCAGATACCCGCGATTCAGGGCTGGAATCGGCTAATAAGGTGATAGTTGATTGTCGTTTTTGAACTATTCTTCTCTGCGTTAATCACTAAAAAGTGATTGATTATTGGCAGAGCTAGAGTTTTAAACTTCACTTCCTTGCCGACGCTGTCATTCCGAGCAACTGATACATGTTCGAATTCGAAGTGTTTCTTTTTTGTTGTGAAAAATGTAAGTGAATTTGAGAATAATAATATGTTCGCAATTTACAATATACTTGTTTGTTTTTTTTTTAAGTTCTAAAGGGAGTAAATAGCAAATACTTTGACCCATTGGTGCCGCCCAGTCAGCCCCAACTTGTCCCCTAAGGAAAATTTAATGTTGCAGGCAATTGAAGTAGGTGTGGAACCTTTGAAGAATGGGATTCCATTCCAACTTAATAAAAAGAACTCTTCTCCAAGTAACGTTATAATATTCTTTATTTAAAACTAAATTAATATTTATTAAGGAAAGTATTATGGAAACTTCTGGAAGGTCCGAATGTGCGGAATATCTTAGCGCTTCTTGTTCGCTTTTCTTCTTGTGTCCGTTTTTATATGGCCGATGAAAGATATCAACTGACATTACTATGATGACGTGGCTGGAAGTAAACCGATGAAGAATATCTGTAGTGTTGCCATTTCAGCATTGTATAACAGTGATGCCACATAGGTATCTATGGTTGGAACATGCATTGACCTTCCAGTTGATAAATCAAGCAGTCCCAAAACAAACATGAACCTTTCTTTGTTAAGTCGAACATTTTTTAGGAATCTAAAATAAATAATTTATGTGTTGATAATAATTTCTTAAGGAAGTCCTATAAACAAAAAAGGTTATTAGGAAGTTCTATAACATTTGCTTTATTTCTTAAGTGAATTCTAAGTAATCCGACTTTTTTGTAACTATTTTCTAATAAGTAAACATTGCGCTAAAATTTATTTATTTATTTTATGCTTAGTGGTTAGTGTGTTGGACTGCTATGCGGGAGTCCCAGGTTCGAATCCCGCAAAAACCCAATTCCGACTTAGGGTTTTTTTCCGCTGCGCTACCTCTCGCGAACGTCTGACAAACATCCGAGAGTATAAATGTCTTGTGAGAGCTTCTCAATTAGCCGTTTGGAGTCGGCATAAAACTGTAGATCCCTTCCATTCGTTCCAAAAATGAAAAACTCACACAAAACGAATGGTTGTGAGAAGCTAGGCCTAGGGTCTCTCCAGACCTGTTGCGCCAACTATTTATTTTTTATTTTATGTTTATAACTTTGAAACATTTATTTCACAAAACTTTAAATAGTTGGTGGAGTTGAAGCAGAGTCAAACCTTTTATTGCTGACGAAAACGACAAAAAATGTATGAAAACGACACCTACATAGCTATCGAAAGCAAACGCTGGCCAAAATGCGATAGTCAATTTGATAATCACCTTACGTGGAGCCAGAGCATGAATTTTGATTATCAACTATCAACTATCACCCCTTACGATTCCACCCCCCGCCACCCCCCCCCCCCCCCCCCCCCAGTTTAATTATTAAAGGTTAAGTTCAAACGAATTTTCATTCGTGGGCTTGTGGATCGCGACTGTATTATGTGGATCGTGAATAAAGTGTGACAGTTCGCGGCAGGAATTTTGAATTCGCCGGAAAATTGTAATTGCAAATTTCGCAGGTACCTATTTAAATCAATGAAGACTCAGGTTTTTTTAGATAAGATTTTGTATTAAATTAATATAATGCTTTTGTGGTAGAAGCAATAGCAATTTACAATTCATAAATACAGTTAAATTGATTTGTTCGCACTTCGCTCTCATGTGAATAGTCCCTTAAAGGCCTATTCATTTTTGCGAGCGACTAACTGCCTATAAGAACGAACAAATATTTGGAAGTTTTGACAGTCCACTGAAAATTTTATTGGTCACAGGTACCCGCAAGTCCAATGAATATAATAGGTACCTATACTTATTTAAAAACGATTTGCTATGTAATTTCGATTTTGAGGTTAGGTTGAATTTTGTGTGCTTTCTTTGTGGTTTGTGGAACACATTTTAATGCTGTGGGTTATGATTTGTGAATAAGGTTATTTATTTAAACGACTTTGATGAATTAATAATGATCTATACTCTTGAAATCGTACATAAAATGTGCAATTTTCTGTTATGTTAATACATCAAAACTGGTTTGTTTGTTTTTTTAACAATACGTTTCTTTTAACAATACCTTTTTTCGCCGTCTCATGGATAGGCCTTTACCTTAAAAGTAGACATATTATGCAACTAGGTATAGAAACTGTTAACTGAAATTCGGTGTTACCAAAAACGAGTGTTCGTCAGAAAGAAGTTTTGGGATTAACGAATATTCCCTCGTTTGTTGTTCGCAATTTACTTTCATGTGAATAAAATTGTCTTTTAGATACCTAATTATAATCAAAAACAAACGCTCACTACATCAAACAGTACCCACAAAATCATAAGGCTTTCTCTCTATCTTTCGAGGACGTAATTCATGGATTTTTATCCATGGTTCTCTGTCACTGATTTGGGACATTGCCCGGTTTTACTTGTTGAATAGTTATCGATCTATCCAGTTTAGAATATAGCTTCGACAGAACAACGGTAGAAAATAGCATTCTAAGAGTGCAGTGCTGCCAAGTCCTGATGAATTTTTTTAAAATCCACAATAAGAAAAAAATATATATATACTAGCTGTCCCGGCAAACTTCGTTCCGCCCAAATTTGTTATTGCAATGAAAATAATAATTCCAAGCATGCACAATGCACTTGCTACTTTATGTAATTCGGCCAACTAAAATTCTAAATTTTTTAAAACTTATATTAAATGTCTTAGAACTAAATGACGATTAGCAATGTTGATTTGTTTCAATCAAACCGCAATGATTTTGACGTATCGGCCAACCTACCGCTTTTCACTAAATCCATGTGAGAAACATGGGAATTTAAGATTGATTCTACAAATGCACAAACATCCATCGATTATACTTGCAACAAATTATTTGCCATGGTGAAAGCGAGACGCACGGGAAATTTAAGTCGCTTACGTACGAATGGCAAATCGTTCTGAATAAGCGGAATCTGTGGAATGAGAGTGTTTGCTTTTGGATTTTCCCCTCAAAATCATCACTTGCATGACATTTGATTTGAGATCCTTCTCACTAAATCAGATGCGATTCATTACAAAGTTTCGGTACATTGATGTTGTGCAACAAAATTATAACTGAGTCGACTTTCAAATCCAAATTATGTAGAGGTAAGCCCGGAACATACAAAGAATTCAAAAATTCAACTAATCCAAATAAAGTATTGCTTTCACAACAAAAGGTAGCATAAGTCCTTCCTTGTAACCAAAAATCATAAAAATCGAACGTTCCCTACCCGTATCAGTTTTTTGTATATGTAACTGTACCCACCCGGCTTTTTCCGTACCTTTCGTATCAAAAGTTATATTAAAATTAAATAAATAAATAAAATCAAATACTTGTCGGCCAACCTACCGCTTTTTCACTGAAGTGCTTTATGGTAGGTACACACATTTTTAAAAAGATCAAAAATAAAACAGAAAAAAAAAATACTTACATATGCAGAAAACACAAAGTCATGAGAATAACCACCTTCGAAAAAGTGATCGCGCAGACTGATAGTCTGTTGCGAGGGGAAGTCAAAATGTGTTCTTTTCTAATTTCAAGATACATTTTAAAATAAAAAGCGACATTATGAGAGCAAGTTATTCACTGTGTACTCTGATCCACTGTTGACACATTTACCCTACCTACACAAAATTTTTTTGTTCTATTCCTATTATCGGGTTCGTACACGTACAAAGCGAGAGCGAGAGTGAAATTCAAGATTTATGCCACACACATCCAGCGATTGTCCTTGCGACTTATTAGTTGTCATAGCAAAAGCGAGACGTACGGGAATTGAAGACGCTTAAATACGAAAGGCAAATCGTTCTGAATAAGTGGAATCCGCGGAAAGGAACATCTTCGACTTTGAATTTTCCAATAAAAATCGTTGCTTGCATAATATTTGATATTAAATTCTTCACAATCAAACGCGTACCGTTACAAAGTTTTGATTCATTTAGGTTCCGCAACAAAATGGGATAGTTGGTGGCTTCGTTTTCCATCACGGAGTCGACTGATTTCATTTGTATGAATGCAACTCACCAGCGATTTGGTTTTGAATGGCGAAGTTCAAATGATCGACGTTCTTGTTTTTCGCAGCCAAAATCACTCTTACACTCAGCCAATCATGGTCAATATAATCCTGAGCGATATTCGGGAAAACATTCATGATTAGTTCTTCCGGTGTCGTTGTAAAGTTGCAAACATTTTGTGGAAACACAATCAGGCCGGTGATTAAGTTTGCTGGAATCACACCATTGCCCATCGCCAACAATTGCCTGGAGAACTCTGCAGCGGACTGGTCATTTTGTAAAGAAACTTGCATGTTTGTTGTCAAATGCAATTTCTTGACGTATCGCCATAAAGCAGACGCCACGCACGTTTGTGAGCCATTATGCATTCGTCCCATATCATAATCTTACATTGCTGCCGTAGGTACTTTCGCCATCGCAGTGTTCTTTGAAATGTTGCATGTAGGTTCTTCTTCCACTTGCCGATTCAATGGCAATTTCAATGGAGACTGAGCTGTACGACCGCCTTCTAACAAAGTAGCCGCTATCCCAGAAGAGGCTAGGGCCAAAGCGATCTCAGATCTCGAACGAATTGTATCCAAAATCAGTGAAATCATAAATCTATTTCCAGTTCCGCAATTTTCGTTATCGACTGCTTGCATCAATTCATCGTACACTTTCTGTTATTCTTGATTCAACATTGGCACATTTGTTTGAACAGTTTGACTCAATGCGATTCGATCGAAGTCCATTTCTCGCTCCAATTCTCGATTAAATGCGTCTTGAATTGAATGATTTGGCTGTGGCATCCCCAATTTGCACAACAAATCGCCACTCATGAGCAGACACATATGTATCCTCGATCAAAATCAAAGCTTTGTTGCGCATTTCATCTGACATCTCCAGTTCATTATCCGATGTCACAGTGCGAATTCGATGCAAAATATCGTCGGCCATAATATCATCTTTGTATAATCAAAGTACCTATCTACTTCATTTCAAAAAGTTACTTAATGTAACATAGTAAACATAACTTATAAGAACAAACTTTTTAGGTAGTATATTAAAAAAAAAAATTCAAAATTGTTGACAACAACAATTTGCCTGGAAAATAGTTAAAATAATTGACAACAACAGTTTCTTTTAAAGTTTAAATTATTTTTTTTTTTATTTGAAGTGTCACTACTTTATGTTATCCAGTTTCTTTTTTTTTCAAAGTGTATTTCCCAATGAAAAAAATAAAAAATTTAGTGGTGGACCACCCTTAACGTTTAGGGATATGAAAAATAGATGTTGTCCGATTCTCAACCCTAGCCAATATGCACACTAAGTTTCACGAAAATCGGTGGAGCCGTTTCGGAGGAGTTCAACTACGCACCCCGTGACACGATAATTTTATATATTAGATTATATATGTATATCGCAGAAATAGTGTACAGTGAGTAGATTTATTTTTTGCACAGGTGGCGCCCTAATAGCGAGGGAGGGATTGTTATTCGTTAATATTTCCCTGGAAATTTCCATTTTGCCAATGTTACTAATTTTGCTAAGCTCTTTTTGAGCTTTTTTAAAATTTCATTCAATTAAATCAAGCTCGAAAAAGCTTATTTACACTTCGAATTCAAAGACTTTAGTTCCCGTTTGAGATAAAAAATGATAGTCGGGTTTAAATGTGAAAAATAAAGACAAAATTGTAAAGGTAAATATCTAATTATCGTAAACTCTATCGCTCAAAATAAATTTCATTTTATGTAAGCCTTTTATTACCTTCACTGAAAAAATGTGCATAAAATTAACATTCGGGAAATAATGAAGCGCTTCAATATCGTTAAAAAACCAAACGGCCGCCCCTATTCCGAAATCCACTTTCCTTTCACCCGAATTAAAAAAAAGGTTTAAATTTATTTTTGCGAAATTATGCACCGGCCTCAAGCGCACATCAAATTTATTGCATCTCGCCCAAGAGACAATCATTTTCGGTTCACCCTTGAAGATATCGTGGGAAAGTCTTCGCAACTTGGTTAATTTGCATATCTCTTTGCTAAAACTAGAAATTTTCTTCAAATAAATATGCAAATTTGATATTCCAAATGCACATGTCCTACTCAATGCAACAGGAACACACAAACAGGACAGAACCCCTTTCCACCCTGGGAGCATCATATCCAAACAAATAAATGAAAAGAAATAAAAAAAACTGCATTCCGGGTGATCTATTATAATTCGAATGGGTCACATGGGCTCATAGGGGTAAGGACCAAGAGAAAAAAAAAAACTTAAGATCCTACGGTGACATAATCAAATCACTCGTCGCACCGCATGAGCATCTTCTCCACAGCTTCGGCAGGGCAACTTTCCATTTCTATATGCAAATCAGTTCGAAATTGCATCCTAATGAGGACACGTATTCGCACACGAATACACCCTTAAATGTGTATGCGCGTTGCTAACCCCTTTCTCATGCGTTTATGCGTGTGCGTCTATCACTATTATCAAAAGATATGCAAATTTTAATATCTTCCACTTATCGGACTACTAAACATTCATGGGCATCTTCTGGCGGGTAGGTAGGATTTCCTTTTTGGCATGTACATCGTGGGAAAGTGGTGTCCTGCATGCCTATACATTTTTCGCTTTAATTTCCGCATTTGCATTTTTTTTCCTTTTTTTTTTGCAAGGGGGGCTTCTTTGATTATTCGTCACACGAAACCGATCTGCATCCTTGTTTGTTATGCACTTCCGGGTGAGATATTTTTTTCTCAAGGTGATCGAAAGGATTTGCTGGTGATAATGGAATCGATTCTGACTTCTTATGCAAATTTCATGTTTGATAACGGCTGACATAGGAACCCTTTCGACGCGCGGTTGCATTTGAAGGTCTGCACAGGCGCCATTTTTATTATGATCCTCTTTTGAATGCGGCAGCATCCTTTGTAACTAATCAGCTCCTCCAAAGAGCACAAATGGTGGCAGTGAACAAGTGAACATATACGGACAACTAGGAATAGAATACAAATAAAAATACAGAATACAAATTTAACTGTTTACACAATATCCAAATGTTTGCATATAGCACAATACAGGATGCATATATTTAGTTACCGTCAAGTCAACAGGATCCAGAGAACAGAAAAACCTTATTCAACATTCGCCTCACGATTCAATAATCGTTTGCAAGTGTATTCCCCACGGAATAGGGACTGGATGGGCAATTTTGCTCTTTGATTCCTCATTACATTAGGATTTCCAAGCAGGTACAACAAAAAATCTGCTTTCGTTTTCTCCTATTCATTCCAAAGAAAATACATAAGTACTGAAAGCAAAGTCTTAAATGAGTGAAAACAAACTCACAGTTGAAAAGGTGAAAGGGAAAATCATCATCCTTTGTTCATGCTCCACACTCTTGAAACTATCGTTTTGGGATCGTTATCGGTTTCGTTTCTTTTTTCGTAATGGGCTTGTCCCCTTATTTTCGATTTTAAATGCACTCGGTGCCCTAAAGAAAAGGAGTGCAACGCACAACGGCGAAACATAAATTTTCAATATAATCGATTATGTATAGCAAACCAATAGAGGAGTGTGGTCCTCGTTCGCTTTCTGATGGTCTTTATTATTTATTTTCGATGTTAGGGTTATGAAATGTAGTTTGCTATCGTTTGTTATGCATGGAAGGTGATGGTAAAGGTTGGGCTCCGAAATGCTGGCAGAACTGGGAGTTAGTTTGACCACTTGTTGATAATCGGACTTGGGTTTAGTTTGTAGTTGCTTTTCGTCAGAAATTGCAGAAAAATATCATCGATTAAATTAGGACTATAACAGCCATCCTACTATATTGAAGAAAGTCAATATTTTTCTGTCACATTTTTGTAAACTTTAAATTACTTGACACATTGACACACGCAGCATAAATTCAAATACTAGTCAGTCATATTTTAGTCAACAGACGGATAGAAAAAGAAATTGGTCGTCCGGGTTTTACCTTTTTTTCTAAAAATATAAGGTCTATTAAAATAATAAAACTAAATAAAACTACAATAAGTTTCAAGAATTTTGTATACCTATAAAAGACGGCAATATCTCATCACAGACTTTGTCTTTCGCTTCAGGACTATTTTTCTACAAAGTATTTGCGTGTAATATTTTTATATTCTTGAAAAGCTGTTATAGGTTAGGTTATGTAGAAGGGAGACAACAAGACAACAAGGAGACATGAAGATTTGTGAGTTTTTAAAATATCCCTGGCTTTTGCGAAATGGCTCAAATCAAATGATCAGATGGACCTGAAAATTATTAAATAATAAATGAAGACCTGCTGAATTGCGTTCAAGGAAACAATAGTGCGGCAACACGGTTAAGATACATGACATCTGTATCCTTCTACCTTTGTTTATTGAAGTATCGCTTTCTTTTTTAATTAATCTATTCTTAAATAAAGATGGTGGCTGGAAGACGCTCCAAGTTAAATACCTATATCTTTTACTGTTTTTATTACAATGTTCCACTTATTATTCATAATATTAAACAACAGTTTTAGTCCACAGACGAGTTCAATGTCACTCTGTGTCATCCTTACATCTTTTTGGATCCCTGATTGACCGCAGTGCCCGCTCTACTCTATAGTATTCGCAAATATTTTTATACCTTGGTTTTTTGTCGCATTTCAGGCCTCTTTTCGATGCATTTTTGGACGAGATTTTGAGGCGTTTATTGACTCGTTTGTAATAAATGTTTTTTTTTCTTTTGTTCTTTTTTGGGTGCTTTTTCGACGCTTTCTTAACTTTTTGACGAGTTTTTTGCACACGTTTTTGAAATTTTTTTAGTGCGTTTTTGACGCGTTTTTTTTAAGGTGGGTCTGAACCTATTTTGGGACAGGTTTTTTTTGAAGCAGTTACTGACTCAATATTTACTAATATTTTTTTGTGCGTTTCTCGACATTTTTGCAAATCTTTTGAAGAGTTTTTGCCTTTTGGAAAAGTTTGTTACGCGTTTTTGGCGCATTTATTGAATTGCATTTTACTCTCATTTTTGACGCGTTTTTGAACACTTTTTTGACTCCTTTAAGAAGCAACTTTTGTCCCGGTCTTGAACGCCTTTTTGATGTATTTTTGGCTGCGTTTTTCAACGAATCCTCTGATGCATTTTTGTTTTTTTTAACTTTTTTGACGAGATTCTTGCAAGCGTTTTGACGGCTTTTTTGAAAGGTTTTTAGTGCGTTTATTGATGCATTTCTGAACTTTTTGACGTTTATTGACTCCAATTTTTTCGTTTTTCGACGTTTTATTTTGACAAATCTTTTGACGAGATTTTGTCTTTCTTGAAGTGTTCTTCACGGGTTTTTGGCGCATTTATTGAATTGTTTTTAACTTTTGTTTTCTTACGCGTCTTTGGACACTTTTTTGAGTCCTTTTTTGGCGCAACTTTCGACCCATTCTTCAACGCCTTTCTGATGTCTTTTTGGTTGCGTTTTTCAATGAATTCTCTTATGCATTTTTTTTTTTACTTTTTTGACGAGTTTTTTGCACGCGTTTTGATGCCTATTTTGAAAGGTTTTTAATGCGTTCGTTGACGCATTTCTGAGCTGAATTTGGGAGAGCTTTTTTCAGTGTTTATTGACTTATATTTAATGCCATTTAATGAAATGTTTTTGGAAGCATTTTTGATGTTTGTTTTTTTTTTTGGCAAATCTTTTGACGCATTTTTCTCTCTTTTTTTTTTTTAAGAGTTCTTGACGCGTTAATGGCGGATTTTTATAGAATCATTTTTTACGCTCGATCTTAAGGCGTTTTTTGACGGGTTTTTGGACATTTTTTTTTTAATCGTTTGTGGACGCAACTTTCGAGTTTCTTCGACGCCTTTTTGGTCTCATTTTTCAACGAATTCTCTGTTGCGTTTTTACTTATTTTTGCAATTTGTTGAACTTATCTTTTGAAGTCTTTTCGTCCTTCGTCGCAAGTTCTACTAGGGCGTCCCACTGTCCCAATTGAACTTGCCAATCTTAAACTTCACATTAAATATTTCGTAGGGCACAATTACGCAATTTTGTATGAAAAATTTCGACATTGTGAGCTCAAAAAATGTAGCCTGGACACTAAAAATGATAATAGGATCGCGGATGGACATAATAATATTGTGGACCATGGCCCACTTGCAGTCACCAGTAACCAACTTCTCGATATGAGCGCTACCGATAGAGTTCCATTTAAAAAAAAAATCTGTTTTCGCAGCCAAACCCTTTTAAATTTATAAAATGTTCAAAAACTTGACCAAAAATTCTGCATAGTTTCTTTCCTATAAAAAAAGCCAACAAAACTCCATCCCCTGCTAGAGGCAGTTTCGTTTTAATTTATTTTCCCTCAAAGGCTGTTTACATATCTAATGAATATCCCCACATACACCACACCTACACGCAACCCGTGTTTATTGAAACATTCAATTCGAAAACATGACGCTTCCAAATTCTCACGACAGCAGCAGAACAGATTCCAACAAATGTATCTCTCCGCAGTCCCAAACCCATATGCAGTTTTCTCGTTTTCTTTTCTGCATTCACCGAAAAAAAAAAAACTTCCAAATAAAGAGCAATTTGACTTCTATATGACCCTGAAAATCTTAGGTTAACGAACCCACGCATAAAATTCTCCGCACACACACCGAACCTGAACACAGAAAACTACACAAAATTTGATAAAAAAAAAAAAAAATGCACACACAATTTCAGTTTCAAGAGTCAAGACCTGACGAGGCGAAGGAGAGAAAAATGCTCCGAAAAAAGGGGCATTAGAAAAACATAGAACGGATGAAAACATGGCAAGTGCACTTCGACGCCAAGAGCAACAGAGACGAAAAACGCTGGTGTTTTTTTTTTTCACCATCTCCTCCTTGACTGTGCATTTCTAATGATTTTTTGTTTATTCCATTATGCTGATGCGTTATTGCATTAACAATTATTCGTGTTTGTCTTCTCTCCGCTCCTTCTGTTGATCGATGTAAGAGAATTAGCGTCGCGCGATGCGATGGTGTGGTATAGCGGTGGCTGCGTGAAAGTATTCTTCTCGTTGCCTGTGAGCCTGTGACTGCGGCGATTGCATGTTGCATGTTGCATCTCTTTTGCAGAGATCTCGAGATTTGTTTTTTTTTTTCCTATTCAGCGTTTTGCTTCCACTTTTTTTTTCAGTTTCTGGTATCCACTTCACTGTGATTGCCCTTCACTTGATGCTGTGTGTGCGTTTTTTTTTTTTTTTTTTGTCCATTTTTCGGGCGTTGTCCGAAAATGTTTTTTTTTTTTTATTCCCTCTTTGGGGTTTAATTGGAAAAACTGGTTAGGAGCAGGTTGGAATGATGCTAAAAAGGAATTTCATTGTTTATTTTGTAACGAAGAAGTAAGAGGAGACGAACTATGAAGAATCGGAATCCTTTGTGTTGTTTGTTTAGAAAATTTGAACAAATTTACACGTTGACAGATCTGAGGATTGTATATAGGTACGCAGATGAAATTCGTTTTTGCTGCCGGACAAGTTTCTATTTCGAATTGCATTTTATTTACGGAGGAATGGGCATTAGAACGAGGGAGGGATATTAATATTTTATATAACAAAAATATTTTGAAGTATCCTTTACAGTCGATTGGGCATGTACGTTAGAGTTGATTTCTACATGATTGATTTTTAGGACGCAATATGACGGTGCGTATCGGTTACAGGCCAGGTTGGCGTCTGTCAAATTGACAGTTGCAAGGCGAAAGTATCGAATTATGGCATCGTGAAGGGTGCACGTCAGAATTGATTGACCAGAAAAAAACAAGTATCAGGTGGTAGGTAGGTACCTATACCTAATCCTTTTGATGACGATTATGCGAGAGGTACCTTTACGTTCACGGTTTGCAATGGACTTAGGCGCTGCCTTACCGATATATTTGGCTTCTTAATACACTCGTATTTGCATAAAAATGAATGTAACAACTGTCATCTTTTTGGCAGATGCTTTGCCGTGGTTAGAGATCTTAGAACTAAAGAAACTTGACGTGTCTTGGACAACCTACAACCTTATAATTTCTGGCAATCAAGTGGCATTTCCAAAGTGACAGTCAAATTTTTAAAGGAAACATTAAGCCTCGACGTGTCCAATGTGAATTTTGCTCCATTTATGACACTAGCTTAAGCTAACTAAAGGGTGTAGAGGAAGCACTAACTATACATGTGCGATATGTTCATATGCAAACCAATAGTCTTGGAAAGTTTATTATTTTGTAGGTGAATGAAAGACTGATTTGAGAAGTTTTTCTCATGACAGATATACCCTCGGGGTGGTGTAACTGCTCACCGACGGTAGCGCCCTTGTGCAAAAGGAGGCTAGTTTTATAGATGGAGCCTGTAAGCCTGTAAAATATAAAGGATATAAAAAGGGTCGAGTGAGGAGTATTTGGCTCAGAATAATTGGGCAGTTGTCACGGCTGCGGTATATTACTATAAGAACTCCACACGATCCAACGAAGACAGCCATCTCAAGAGGCGCAGTGGTTCATACGTATTCTTTATAGGTAACTCGACTTATGCTTGCGATGTACGCAGTACACGACAAGAGGCGCTATTCTTTTAATAAGTAGGTACTATACATTTCTCCCCTATTGATTTTGCACAAAACGGGAAGGCAGGTACATACCTTGACAGCAGAACCTCCAACATAGGGACTCGGGTTCTGTCTAAAAATATAGGTCTGCAGGTCGGATATTGCGGCGCTTGATACGTCAATATTTATGCTGTCCAGCATTCCGACTACCAGCACTCCTTTCATTAGGTAAAGTAAAGTATAGATTCAAGAGATATTCGAGTCAGACCACCATTGTCGGGTCTCTTTTCTCTAGGTACTAACAGAAGCTTCAAATATGTCTGCAGCTGAGGGAAGATTTAAAAATAGCTATTATGTGAATGTGAACGTCATTGACACAGATTTTTTGTAAAACAAAGTTTTCCCTTCTTGAGCAAAGTTGCATTGCAACTTCATTCACATGGTCTGAATGGCGCCCAACGTCAGCTCTTTTATAGTAAATATGCGCATCTGGCACCAACTATCTGCACGGCTTTACCTATGATGCATCCTTACGGACTATTGGATTTGTATAGCTTTCTTCGCAGGTGAAAATTACAACTCGGGCCTCCCGTTGGGCGCCACTTTCACCTAGTTCATTCACTTGCTTACATCGAAAAGATGAATTGCCTATATTAACTCCATTGTCCAAGCCATCCATCGACTTTCATTACATCGAGGTATCTGCAGGTTTCCCTTTTACTTTCGAAATCAGCCAACACCTTACAAATTGCATTCCATTGTGCTATGGAATGGATCTCTTCTGCTGCTACTGTTGATGGAACTGCTCTCCACATTTCCAGCTATATCCATTCATTCACTACCAGAAGAACGTGACCAAATACCATCGGAAACTATAATTTCCCCCTATAAGCACCCACAACGTTTCATCACTCCCATAAGCGTACGTACGTACATGCACATCAGTTGGATGAAATTGGCTTCTTCGCGTTTCCGCTCCAAAAACTCGAAAATGCATCCAAACCACAATAATGTCATTTCGGGCATTTTTGTCAATGAAATTAACAGACATTCAGGGAAAAGTTCGACCTCATCATATACATTGGCATGTACTGACATTCATAAGTATTCTTTGGTACTTGGTGCGTGGCTTCATCAATTTCGCTCCGTGACTTCTTTCATGCGCATCCAGCCAATTGGTGCGTTCCTCTTCTGCATGCAGTTTTATTTTCAATGTTGCTCTGCGCCCAATCCCCTACACAACTCCATACACAAATTCAATCTCACAGTGCGTCTCTAAAAATAGATATGGATCCGTGGCGCGGCGCGTCGGAGGAAGAAACAAACCTGAAATTCTGGAAAACCAAAAATCGTGTTGGTGTAGGGCTGGCTGACGCTGGGCCGCGACGCGAATACAATGCAACTATACACAACGCATGGCCATCACACGGCAGCGGCATTTCGTGGCATGCATGTCACGAACACGCAACGCCAAGGGGAAACGGCGGCGAAATAAATATGAAAACAACAACAAAACTGTTAGAAAAAGGAAAAAAAGATACAAAAATTACCAAAAAAAAAAAAGGAATAAAAAAGGTGGATGAATACATTTGTAGATGTGTATTTTTGTGCGATGTGTTAACAGTGAGTTTAAATAAACAGAGGATCACAGACGCGCAGGAAATTGACTTTTTTTTTTACAAAAAAAATGCGACTATTGCGGGCGGATGACGACGCTATATACGCGTACATAATACGCACATAAATTTCGTATGGAGCGGCGTACCTTAGACAGAGTCAGAGGGACGACGCAATTTAGAAGGAAGGGTGACACGATTTTGTTGTTGGTTCTAATTCGGCGGGGCAAGACTTAGAGAAACGCTCACGAACGCGATTTTATATTTAGCGAATGAATTCAAAGGTGGAGCTGCTTTTTGCTGCGCATTTCTAGGTTAAGCACACTCAGATTATGTGGACTTTAGCTAGTGTCAACAAATTATAAACATCAACTTAAGTAAAGTAAAGTGGGTAGGTTTATACCTAGATTCGAGAGATATTCGGATCAGACCACCATTGTCCGGTCTCTTTTCGTCTTTCAAACCTAGGCCTAGCTTCTCACAGCCATTCGTTTTTTAATTGAAGGGATCTTAAATGTTATGCCGACTCCAAACGGCAAATTGAGAAGCTATTTCAAGACAGTTATACTATCGGATGTTTGTCAGACGTTCGCTAGAGGAGGCGCAGTGGAAAAAAAACCCTAAGTTGGAATTTGGGTTTTTGCGGGATTCGAACCTCAGGCCCTTTGCTTAGTAGTCCAACACACTAACCACTAAGCCACTGCGCCTACCAAACATCAACTTAAGTTTGTAAGACTTTTGAAAATGTACCACCAAATTCATTGTCGGTCAACGGTCACGATATTGAATTTCACTGTAGGTAATCGCATACTGACTTAAGCTGGATTACTCGCACGTTGCATAGTTGCAATTGGCTGGACAATTGGTAGCAATACTAAGCGCAGTCATTTGAAAGTAATCCTAAAAGTTGGTTGGCCAAGAACGACGTGGAGAGAAAGAGCACGGAGTAAAATATTTTCTAACCGGGAAGAAGAAGATTCTTAAAACAAGAGCTTAAAATTAGGCTACGATCTAAGCCAATTATTTCTTATTTTTAATATTTTTATTACATGAATCAAGAACGAGAAAACAAAATACTAAAATTAGAAAGTTTTTCTGGAATTAAGAAAACAAATGTAAGGTGTTTTGCCTCTAAAATAGTTTTCTTCAACTAAGATTTTTTTCTTAAATCGTTCATAGGTTTTCTTGAGCAAAAATTGTTTTCTGACTGTGACTGTGACTGTGTCTACGAGTTGTTGTTAAAAAGCTATTGTCTAAAACACAATAGGCGTGTTTTTTTTAGCTTTGATCTCAGCAAAGCAATGTGGAATTTTCAGCACGCGATTACAGCAACTACGCTCTACTTCAGGAACAATTTTCGTAAATCAATAATTTATTTCTGAAATCAAGAATTATTCTTCATCAAAGAAAAAATATGTTGAATACGTGATGTGGCCTTAGGAATTCTGTTCTTATTTCAATACCTTTTTTCTTAAATCGTGCATTTAGTATGCAGAATAATTTAAGCGGACAGATATTTTCTTGAAATATGAATGTCGACTTCCATAAGTCGAACTCTCAAAAAGTAAGAAACAAAAATCGAGTTATAGAAAATTCGAATTAAACTTGTTTTTTTTTTATTATTATAAGGATACATATTTCAAAGAGAGAACAAGTTTTTTAAGTAACAGAAGCCTTAAAAAAAGTTATCAAAGTTATCCATAAAACTTTGAGTGGTGGCGAAATTCGAGTTCTGGAAGTTCGACTTAAGTTCAGTTTCTGATATCAAGTAGGTAGGTACTTACTGCTTTGGATTTTCATAGAAACAATTTTCTTCAGTCAATAAAGAACTTAAAACTAAATGGAAATAAATTTAGAAGGTACTTACCCACTGTTTTTTTTTTTTTTTTTTTTTTAAATTACCTATTTTTATTTGAAAAATCAAGTTACAGAGTTATTTGCATAATTTAAATTGCTTTATGTTACCTTAGGTCTTTATAATTTTCATGTTGTGCATCCAAGTTTTCGTTGCTGTGTTCAACCTTTAGAGCTATGCAGGACATATTTTCTTTGGAAAATTCATCTGTTTTTTGTGCGTAGATTTAAAAAATAAATAAAAGTATAGATCAATGATAACAAAATCAAATAAATATATGGAGCTAAATAGTGAACGTGGCATATCCAAATACAGAATACACGGCTTCTAACGAATGTAATAAAATTCTTTAATTTTTCATTATAAATAAGGGTTTAATTTAAATACTTTTGCATTGAAACCCACTTCATCTATATTAAAATTTAAAATTTAATATTTCACACATATTTTGTTATATTGTAGATAAAGTTCTTGAGCAATTTGATGGTTATGTGTAATTTGTGGAAATATTTTGTTCCATCGGATTTTTTGTTCCTAGGCGTTTGAATGAAACTAGATTAGCGCATTATTTTTTTCCGACGTTTCGGCATGGATTGCTGCCTTCCTCAGGGTTTAATATTTTGAGAAGAAGTTAAACTGCTTTAGAAAATAAAACATTTCCATAAATTAGACATATTTTAATTAAATAGCAGACATTATTTAAAATTAACAATTCTTTTATTAGTTCTTTAATTTGAATATATGCAAAATACTAAATTTTAATATTTTCTCGGCGTTGACTTATATATTTACATATACAACCCCAACATTTTTTAGTCTAACCCCAGGATTTTTAATGGTGATAAGTAAAATAAAATAAAATAACATAACTTGCCAGAGTTATTGACGATAAAAACGTTTACAACACTTTAAACTCATACAAATAAAAAGTGGATATTGTAGGTACTGACTGTTTATATTCAGTGCTGCCATTCTGACCGGATTCCGTTCATATTTGACCGAAAACTCTTCACTCTGACTGAAGAAAATTTTAAAATCCGGTCTAACCGAATTTTTAACCAAAACAAAAAAAATCTTTAACCGGAAAACCCTTTTTTGACCGGAAATAAAATATTATTACATGACTAGACAAAAGGATAGATTTCTATAATTTTAATAAAACTTGGCTATCCATACTTAACGAATACGCTCAGAATTTCATACAAAAAAATCCTAGAATACAAGGACTCCACGGCCACGCGGCAGTCTCATATCTCATTTGAATGCTCCCACCAAACTGTGACTGCGGGTGTGCCTGTACATTCAAACAAGACTGAAGTGAAGTGAGTATACCCTGCAAGATTTATAGGAATTGAATCTGAATATGAATATATATATTGCATTTGTACTGTAAACTTTGATGTATTGAAGCGAGGAGAAGAAAATAAACTCGTTTAAAAATAGGCTTTTCTACAACATCCTTGTTCCTTAAAATCATAAGAAAAGTAGGGACAAACGGGGTCTATCAAAACTATAATTCAAGCGATTCCGATAGCAGAAGATGAAGGTTTTTTTTAATAATTTATAGATGTACATTTTTTTCCAATAATATTTATACATTTAGCAATATTTTTTAAGACTGAATTAATTAAAAGTTCATTTTTCATTGATGCAAAGCATTTCAATGAATTGTTTGATTTTATTAGGTTTAATAATATTAGTTTGGAGAAATAAAGAAACTAAATATAATATAATATCAGTTAATTTTTGTTTATGATATGCATTTGCCAGGGGCGAACGCAGGTAGGGGTTTTGGGGGTTGAAATTAGTTCGTCTTTTCGAAGATTAGCTTCAGTGTGTAAATACGATCTACAGTCGATCTGCCGGGCCACACTTATGGGGCTGACCACACCGCATATGGAAATACAATGCTTGATTGAACCTTATGAAAATTACACGCACTTTTATGAAAACAAAATTCATTGAGTTATTTAAAGACAATACAAGACATATTTTTCGTATTCGTCCTTGTTCTGTACACTAGAATTTGGTTCTTGTATGTATCGTATAAGGAAGCACACTCGAAAAAAGTGAACACAATGAAGAGCGAATTTCTTCTGTTGTGCATGTTTTTCTATCGGTAAAAGACAATCGTGGTACCATCTCTGGACATAGGAAGATCCTTAAACTTGTCAAAAACGAGATTAAGGAACTGAACATGGATGGGATAACAAAGGTGCATATATTATGGAAACGAATCACAAGACTCGTATTAAGAAGGGATTACTTCCAGAAAAAAGAAGTGGTGAAATAGTGATTTCCACAGATAGATCCATGATGGATGGCGGAGCGGTTGCCGGTATCTATTCAGCGGAGCTGTAACTATAGCCCATCACGTTAGCCTCGGGAAACACACTTCCGTATACCAGGCTGAGATGATGCATTGCTGCATGCGTTGGACTACTTGCTTGAGAGTCAGGTGGAGGGAAGAAATATCCTTATACCACTGGACAATCAGGCGGTGATCAGACGCATGGAACAGACAAACATCACAATATCATTGGCACTGGAATGTGTACTAAAGCTCAATAAATGTTCAT
The DNA here is from genome assembly GCA_946477585.1 of Cheilosia urbana. NCBI lineage: Eukaryota > Metazoa > Arthropoda > Insecta > Diptera > Syrphidae > Cheilosia > Cheilosia urbana. The sequence continues at coordinate 144,724,056 of OX297854.1, forward strand.
CTAAAAATTAAGTAACACTGACTTGGGTACGAGGACACATAGGGATCGAAGGCAACGAAAAGGCGGACTCCCTTGCAAAACATGGGTCAACTGAAAAGTTGCTGGGATCAGAACCATTCTCTTCAAAGGAGTGGTAGAACAGCTGATTCACAAATGGATCACGGCAGAACATACCTGACGTAGACAGGCGTAAATGGGAATTAAGTGGCCGACCAGCTCCACTCAAAGAAGGGTTCTAGGCACGAGTCGAGGAACATTGAAATGGGTGGTGGCTTTGTCAACAGGAAATGGTTATTTCGGGTATCACTTAAGGAAGATGGGCCTTAGAGAATAGAGAGGATGATACCTATAAACTATGCCGGGAGGAACGTGAGACAGCGTGTCAATGTCCGGCGTTGGCTGGCAGAAGAATGAAGATCTTGGGACATCAGTAGTCGTAGTAGTCGGCTATTTAACTGTATTTTTTGAGTTTGATTGGTCCTTAAAAATCCATTCTTCAAGTACCAATCAAGTATTTGGTTCTTCTGAACGTTTGAAGTCTATAGATTTGAAAATAATAAGCTTTCTAGGTATAAGAGATACCTAATGCAAAAAAAACCCAAGAATACCAGATCGATACTCACCATCTTTTTATCGATTTTAAGGCCGCATATGACAGCGTTTATAGAGACGAGCTATACAGAGCCATGTCTAGTTTTGGCATCCCTGCCAAACTTGTCAGATTGTGCAGAATGACGATCGAGAACGCTCGCTGCTCCGTAAAGGTCGGAAACAATCTCACCGAGACCTTTGATGTCAAAAAAGGATTTAGACAAGGTGATGCGCTGTCATGTGACTTCTTCAACATCATTCTTGAGAAGATTGTGCGAAACTCACAAGCCAACATCAGAGGCACAATTTTCTATAAGTCTGTGCAACTGCTTGCATACGCTGACGACATTAATATTGTTGGCAGAACACAGCGAGCTGTTACTGGTGCGTTTGCAAGTATTAGTACAGAAGCGGCAAAAATGGGTTTAGTGGTGAATGAGGGTAAAACAAAATATATGCTGTCAACAAGAAGGGACACACGACATCGACGAATCGGGCAGAACGTCACGATAGACAGCTATAACTTTGAGGTAGTTAGGGACTTTGTCTACCTCGGCTCCGCTATAAACTCTGATAACGACATCACATCAGAAATCAAACGAAGAATCACACTTGCCAACCGCTGTTTCTTTGGCCTAAGACGGCAATTGATTAGTAAGGCCTTGTCAAGAAGCACTAAGGAGATTCTATATAAGACTCTCATCATCCCTGTCCTGCTCTATGGCGCAGAAGCATGGACCCTAGCAAAAACGGATGAGGATCTTCTTGGTCGCTTCGAACGCAAAATTCTTCGAGTGATTTTTGGTCCCGTTTGCGTTGACGGGCTTTGGAGGAGAAGATTTAACAGCGAACTCTACGAGCTGTACAGCGACATCGACCTAGTCAGAAAAGTACGCATCAGTCGTCTAAGATGGCTGGGACATGTAGAGCGAATGGACACCAACGCTCCGGCCCGAAGAGTCTTCGATTCTAACCCGGAGGGACAACGCAGTAGAGGAAGACCTCGCCTTAGGTGGCGCGCGCAAGTGGAAGGGGACCTCAACCAACTTGGAGTGCGCAACTGGAGGCAGTTAGCCAAAGATCGCGCTAACTGGAGAGGCGTATTGGTTGAGGCCCAGGTCCACCCCGGACTGTAGCGCCACCTAAGTAAGTAAGTAAGTAATGCAAACTTTTTAGAAAATAAGTAAAATGGGTATGATTTTCAAGTAGTCAGCCCCTCAGCTCCATTAGTCAGCCCCAATTTAATTTACACATTTTCATAAAACGTGGGGACTGACTAAGTACTGGAAAACAAAGAAAATTGACCGAAATTTTAGCGAGAATCAAGACAGATTGGAGTTTTCATTCATTTTGCAAACTCAGTTATTGAAAATAAAATAACGAAGTCGTCAGTGCAAATGCCTTAAATGGACTGGCATTTGTGTCACTTTTCCAAAATCCTTTCCACTATTTTTTTTCGAATATCACTCGTTTTCTGCGTTTATAAAAACTGTACTCAAGTATATATTTTTAACGCGCGAAGCAGCACCAGGATTGTTGCAAGGTTTTGGACGCAGATAGAAGAAATGTTAGCCAAGGGAATAATATTTTCCGCTTGAAAGAAAGACCAAAGGATTAACTATTGCACTGCACTTTATATTCCAGAGGCTGACTACTGTAGAGGGCTGAACTTAGGTGCCATCACCCTATATAGTGGCGAGAGAACGATGGAAGGCATGGAAGGAGAACTATAAGACCTGCATTTACATACTCTCTACTTATGCAAGTCGTGCAATTTCAGCTGCGTTGCACTTTTGGCCATACGAACCCAATATCAGCTTGTCGGTATTTATCCACAAATCAGCATATTCCATCTGCCAGCAGCTGGGCATACGACCTATACAGATACGGGGCATTAGCACCGCATGTGCTCTCCGACCGCGATATTAATTGCTTGCTCGCCGATTTAATTAATGCAACCAGTCGCGACCGAGACCGCTCGGACCTATCCCTATAAGTATTCCCTCTCTATATATACGCATCCAAAAGTGAAAGATATAGGTACCTACGAAAAAAAAAACAACAACATAAAACGAGCTGCACAAAAAGAAACGACAACAGAACGACTCTGAACGAACATAAATTACGACAAAACTATGTGATTTGTGTGGCATCGCGGCTATTGTGTCTGTGGCTGGTCCTGGTCGCGGTTGTGCACCTTTTTCCCGAATCTATCCTATAGACGCACACCACTAATTTTGTTGCATCCCGAACTAGGGGGAAAATTTATTGATCGGGAATCAGACGCTGGAAACAGGTTCGGCAAACCGTGAACATGTATACAAGCCCAGCGTGGGATGGAATTGGAAATTATAAAGAAAAAAAAAACCTGTTGCTCAAATTCCTTCTCCGCGCACTAATCGAATCAACTGCCACAGGACTAGCGCGCATACAAAAAAAAAATCCCAAAAAAATCCGATTAGGCGTTCGAACTTAAATCCTTTTTTTTAGACCAGAGTCGTTTATCTTTCTTCGCAATCGACCTTTTTTGTCCGTGTATAGGAAATCGTTGTTCTCATGATCACCTCAGTTTGCCACAGTTCAATGGACTCCAAAGCGACAGCACACCAACAATTGCGATCCTGTCGATCTCGTGCACGACAAGGAATCGGATTTTTCTTCCTTTCAACCAAAATAAACACAGACCGTTTGTAGAATTAAAAAAGTCACACGAAAACAACGTAATATCGCAGCACACCACCACACTCTGTACATGATATCCAATAAATAAATCAAATTGCACATGACGTCCTTTGTTGGAATGGTTTCGTTGCATGCGCCTGTCCCTGGTAAGGTGTGCATGGGGGCGAATTGCGCGCACATGTTCCCCTATCCCCTTTCAGAAATGCCTGGGAAAACTATTCTCTTTGTATCGAAATTCTGAAATCTCATCCTGCAGGTTCGGGGAATTGGATTTTCCCATGACTTCTTCCTCCTTCGATGACACCTTGTATCTATTGTTGAGGTTTTTCTCCTTTTTCTGGTTTCGAGGCGGAAAGTATCTATTGTGCTGTTTGTAATGCACTTTTTGTGTGTCTTCTCGCCCCCATCCATTCGAAGGGAAAAGATAATGGAAACACTATCAAGACAACGCTTGTACCTATTTGGGAATAAGACAACCGACCGACGTACGACGGGTACGAGCTACGACGTGCGAGGTATCTCGCAGAACAACCGATCGGAAGCAGGAGAAAATATAAACATGCGATCGCGAAATCGCGAATCCCAACCGCAAAAAGAACTGTCGAGCGAATGAGTTGAATTCGCGAGTAGTTGTGCTTTTTATAGGGACAATTTGCACGTCATCAAGTTGAGTCTAAATGGAAAAGGGAACTTTTAAGAGAGCATTCGAGTTAGCACTTCATGTCGTCCACGAACCACGAACGACGAACCATCCACGATCCACGATCAACGAGTGCAGAAGAGCGAAAACCTTGTTGGTGGTTGGTGCTGTCGTGTGTCTGTTTAAAAAAATGAATTTCTTAGTAAAAATCAGTCAATGTAAGTATTAGTACGCAACGTCCTTAAAATTGCTTATAGAGTGTCCATTTTTTTTATGAAAGAAGCAAGACCAAGTAACAACTCTTGCCACGTCTGGGGGGTTCTGGAGGAGGTACCATCCAAGCTATTCACCAAGTAGGTGTGTGTATTTTTTTTCGCGCGTTTTTTTTTTTTTTTTTGTTGCCCATTTTTTTTCACGCGGTTTAATACGTTTTTTCGCACAAAATTGAAAAACAAAACGCGGGAAAAACACGTTCGAAAACGCATGAAAAAACACGTAAAAAAACGCGTGAAAAAAAGGGCGAAAAACACAGAAAAACAAAACTGAAAAAAACGGGTCAAATGTGCGCGAAAAACGCGTCAAAAACACGTGAAAAGACACGGAAAAATAAAGCATGAAAAATCGTGTAAAAAACGCTTTTGAATACTTTCCAAACCGTTTTTTATTGTTGGCAGAATTTTGTAAAAACAATTTCAACCATTCCACAATTTTCAACAAACCAATTTAATTTGTATTAAGTATTAATTCGGATTGTTTTCATTTTGGAGTTGTTTTCGGAAGTATTAAAAACCTTACATAAAACCGTTTACGCACTCTTACCCATCTCTGGGCACCCAGCTTCGGGGCAAAGGTTCGCAACCTGACTTGCTTTTGGTATACCTACCTATAAAAATCTTAAAGATAGGTATATAGATAGGTACCTACCTGTAAGTATTTAATATTTTTGTATTGCAACTTTTTCAGAATTTTAGCCCAAAATTCAAATGCGCACAACCCAAACGACTCTAACGGACTTAGAACATTCGCAAGTTTTACCTAAGTAGTGACTAGAATTTAGAGGAACAACATTTTGTAGAACGAATTGTTGCAAACGACGAGAGTTGATTCATTTGTCCATCTCCGTTTTGGTTTCCAATTTTACCTACAACCCGAATTCTCATAGAAGTCAGATAACTCGAACCAAATAGAGATACCTATTGAGCTACTCCCTTAATTCTACAAACTACAATCGTTCGGTTTCGCCGGTACAGCACGCGAGTAGGTGAATACGGAATTCGGATACCGATCAGCGCTGCCACTTTGCTACGAGCGTAGCAAAAATGCTACGCACTCTCCCTAAAAACGTCTATTTTGCTACTTTTTTTAAAGCACGAAATATCTTGGAATTTTGCTTGAAAAACAAAAAACAAAAAAAAATGAACGAAAGTACATATATTTATTCCATCTTTCCCACACCAACTTATATTCTTTTCTATCATACCCAACAAGTACCCATTTCTTCGGATGTGTTAGTATTTGAATTTGGCTGGATTCTGAAATAAAGAATTAAGTGTTTTTTTTTTGTTTTTTTTTTTTTTCGAAAAAAAAAAATTGTATTGAGTTTTGCTACGCAAATTAAGTAGCACATTGCTACCCAATTTTCCCTTGCGGCAGCACTGATACGATAGGTTGAGGTAGAGGCTCAAACCTCCAGGTACTTATGTCACATTATTTAATAATAATAATGCATAAGGCATAATAATTTAAAAATTGCTAAGGTTCTTTCTCCTTCCTGCTATGTGTGATGTACATGTACTTTTCAAATTACAATGTACTTCATCGTTTATCAGCGAAATGTCTCAACCTCTCAAATCAACAAGAAAATAACTCAAATCCCATTAATTTCTCTTTGAGAATACCAACAACGGGTTTAAAAAGAGCCAAACCGTTTATAGTGTGTGTGCAGCCGTCTCCGAAGCAATCTCATCATTGGTGCAAAAAAATGTGCGTGCGCGAAAAAGTGACAACCACCACCACTCGCTATACGTGCGCAAGAGATGCCACCTATGACCAAGTGCAAAAACGACCAAAACAAAAGCTTCCTTTTTGCACAAACAAAACCAACAAAACTGAGCTTTTTTCGCAACACTCTGATTGGTTATTTCGCATAGCTTCGTATCCATTCGGGTGCCTTCGGCTGTTTACGAATTTTTGCGAAGCTCTTCGTGCCAATTCGCATATTCGCCGCAATTGATGAACTATTGAGGTAGGTTTTGTGCGCTCGTTCAATGTAGAGGTAGTGAAAGCAAAACCAAGGAATTGTTGCTGAATGAATGCCGTATCGCCATGGACATGGTGTGCTGATTTTGTACGTCGGCTGTCGAGAGCCGATAGGCGGTGGCGCTTTTTTTCGCACACCAACTACCTACCGTGGTCGCCTTCATATTGAACTTGAAATTTTCAAGTTCAAGTTTAACTGTGTATTGTGTTATGGCGCAAGAGTGTGTTAGACAACAATGGCGACCGAAAGAAATGGCAGATTCCATACTAGAATGATGGCGTTGCCGCGTTGGAATTTTGTTTTTAATTTTTATTCTATGAATTCCATTTCGAAAGAATAATAAATCAAATTTCACCGTTTTTCGATATCGAATTTCACGAGCGCACATTTTGGTAAAATTTTGCACAGTTTTCAGCACAGTTTTATTTTATTTTTTTCTTATATTTTTCACATAATATTCAATATTCTAATATGCGTAATCGACCAACGCCAAACATCACCACGCACAGGGCCGCGAAAATTACGTCTGTACAATAGAATACACCCGACTAGACCCATCCAGAAAGCTTTCCCTCTTTTCAATATAGTATAGGTAGAAGTCAGCACAATATTAGTAGCACCGCTCATGTAAATATGTAGCCGTGATATGTGGGTACATAAAGGGAACATATACCATGATGGAAAACGACGAAATAACACTGATACTTTTTATTAAAACGAAGCCCAGCCAAACCAGACCTTATTCAAGGTCAGTGCGCGCACGCGAATTTTTCTTAAGAATTTCAGTTCCAACGCTTTCGTTGTAGATACACAACTTTACATCTGTGTTTGCTTCGACCTTACAGAGCTAACAAAAAAGCTTCCCGCGCACACGTTGTAAACAGGAAATATCATTACAACAGTCAATATGCCATACTGCAAAAGTGTTCGTTGGACTTGTGTACCGTGCTTCTATATACTCGCCCCTACATACCCAAACGCTTTGCAAATCTATTTCGGTTTAGATTGACGAATTTATTCGCAAAACATTATTGTTTTCACCAAATCATTTCATGTGTGATTTTGTGAGGTTATTCCACAAGTGAAAATCATCGCAGAGATCTGTTTTTCGTTGTTCGCCCTGATAGTTATTATTATTGCGTACCTTAGACTCATACTCTTCATGGTAGTAAAAGTAAAAACGAGTAAAAATGCCGGTAACTTAGATGAGTCAAGTGGCGTTCCCTTTGCCGCCCTTCAGGCCAACCATCAGCGCACAATAAGCTAATCAAAATAGAACAACAATGTGCGTGTGCTGTGCTAAGTAATCGCGAAAAACAATTTGTGTAGTAAAATATTGAAAAAATAAGTGTGCTTTAACTTTTCAGTAAATAATGATAGAGTTCTTCGAATGAATTTATATAAACATTTGCTCAAGTTTGAGGTTAATTCGGCGACAGTGAGACTTCTTTGCCACTATATAGAATTGACATTTGGATGGCGACATCGTGCCATTATTTTTCACTGGAAACTCAAACTAGATAGTTGGATACCTCTGGCATTATTTCCGCGACATTGATTTTCGATGAAACGCCATAGTTAGTTGTTCAGTGCAGATCGCTGCTTTTATAAACATTATATGGAATGGAACTCGAAACATTGACGTCTATTTGTGTCAGTGATTAATAGATTTCTCAGAAGCAACTGCTTCTTGGCAGCAAAAGTGCAAGTGTAAGCAGAGAGGCTGTATTTTTATATACTGGTAAGTTTGACAGTACGCAATATATGAGTGCCCGCTCTCGTATAATATATAACGAATAAATATCTACTTTGTTGACAAGATTATTGAATAAAGTGTTTTATGTGTCGCAATATCTAGAATGCCGGTCGCCAATTCGAGATCTTGTGTCGATTTCCAAGAGCGCAATGCATGTTTTCTACAGAAGGCATATGACAAGACTGCAATTTTGAGACTTGGCAGGGTAATTTTAGCTAAAATTCTGGCTTTGTTTCGATAATCAATATGTCAAACGTGAAATGAATAGATTTTCTTTAGTTTATTGAGAGTACGAATAATCTTTAACATATTAGGTACTGTAACAAATACGAGTTTGTTCGGAAGTAACGCCGATTGTAAAAGCGTTTTGCGTTTTTCCTACATTTGAGGTGTACGCGGATGTACAGCGTATACTAGTTTCTAGCGTTTGTCTTTTCTAGTATTTAAATTTTCATATCAAACGTTAGCTCAAATAAATGAGAGCCGCTAGGGATAGCTTCTTCGGTCATCATTGAGAACTGTGTGGTAGGATGCAACCGAACCACTTTTAAGGTTATAATAGCCTGCTCTTTTTGCTAATCAGAGGTAACTATATCAGTTACCACCATATTTCATTATATTTTTGTCATGAGCTGTCAATTGCTAAAATTGCACTAAATTTCTTAAAAATCCACCTGGCAACGCTCAGCAGAAAAGGGCACACGCGAAAAATTAGCAATTCCACTGGAGCTCATTCATGAGCCACACCCCTCGCTATCGCAAAACACTTTTTGTTTGCGAATTTTTTTCTTATTTTTTTGCACACATTTATTTTTTGCACACTTTCGCATATACACACGCAAATAATATTTTCGCAGTTAAGCCGGCCGGTTGGTCGGTTCTCGGTTGTTGGTGTGGATTTTTTTTGTTTTGTTGGAATTTTTTTATTCAGTCAGGGGAAAGGGAAATTGGCAGCATTAATTTTTTTCGCGGCGAATTTCCTGGCTCAATTACCTGTTACACCCAGTGGCCAATGAATTGTGGTAATCGTGTCGCTTGCGCTTCGGGTGGGACTGGGTATATCCGTGTAATGGTCGTGTGCATTTCATTAGGTTCGTTAGTACAATTTTGAATACGTTAGCTTAAATGTTACATGCGCTTACAAATTATGTAACTTCCAGTTGTAGATGTGTAGGTAAGCAGTCGATCTTTTGATTTGCAAGGCTCATAGAATATGTTGGCATTTGTTATGCAAATTCAGGCTATCACTGATCCTATGCAAAGTTATGCAATTTGCATACGATCAATAAAAGGTACATAAATATTAAGATTTGAAGAAAATACTGTCATGCCGGTTTACAACACAGATTGATGTTTCAAGACCGACGTCGATCGATGGATTCTTTCTCCTTTATTAATAAACTGGAGCCGAATTACCGCATCGGTTATCGAGTTACGTGACTGAATTTGCTATTGTGTTCCTGATGAAATCCATTTAAATCGGTGACGCATGTATACCTATATACCTACCTACTCGGTAATGCGACCGCTGTTTCTGTTTCTCTATCTCTATATATCTATCTTTCTTCTATATCTATCTATCTTCTTCTTCTATATTTATAAAAAGAACTCCTTAATATTGTGTTCGTTTGTCGCCGATTCACGCCTTAACGCATTTACCGATTTGAGCCAAACTTTCACAGATATTTGCTATTGGTCTATCTATGGTTTCTGTGATAAGTTTTGTCGCGAAAACAAAACTTTGAGGGGATGAAAGAGGTTATGAAAGTTTGTATGGAGAAATGCACTTTGAAAAAAAAAACTGGATAGAAATCGAGTAGCGACATTTAAAATAGGTACAAAAAAAAAAAATAAAAAATTTATTTTAAAAGCATTTGTGGTCAATTATTTCAATTATTTTCCGAGCAAACTGTTGTTGTGAACAATTTTGAATTTTTGATGTGTACAAATCTAAGCGCGCATTATTGGAATCTGGTGGAGTAATTCCACACATTTAACTTGCGGGGACATGAAATGCGTCACTGTGTCTTATCATTGCATACGTTTTTATCATTGCATACATTTATGAGCTGGGGCATATTAATTTCAGCTTTTTGCTGATGTGAAATAAAATTTCTCCATTTCGTCCTTGCACCGTACTCAGAAGAAATTTCAAGAATTCTGCAGGAAGATTATCATCATTTACCAATGATCATAAGCGGAGTATTCAATATCAATTTTGCAACTCCAGAAGCTCAACCATTTATTGATTTTATGCAAGATAAATTTAATCTTCAAATTAATTCCAACCGGAAAATTTCAACAACACGATATGGAACAACCATCGATGCTGTCTTCCAGCGTAATCTAGATAGATTACAGTCTCGAATGTACATATCTTACTTCAGCTACCACAATCCGATTGTATCTACTTGTATTCTACCGAAACTAGCACAGAACGAATAAATTATTGTTATTTCATAATATATCAAGAATACGGTTATTACAATTCCCTCTTTTCTCAATGACGTGTATCAAGCCACACACATACCGCACGCACGGTGTTTACACATACCTACACATATTTTTTTTAACTATAGGTACCTACCTAATAACTTTGTTCTATGAGGTGATACATTTGACTTTGGGAGAAACATGGGAATTCAAGAATGATTCCACAAAATTCCAGCGACTGTCCTTGAGACTTAGGTATTAATTGTCATAGCAAAACGGGATACGTTTAAATACGAATGGCAAATCTTTCTAAATAAGCGAAATCCGCGGAATTAGAATGTTTTCCTTTGAATTTTCCACTCAAAATCGTCGCTTATTCCATGACATTTGATTTGAGATTCTTCACAATCAAATCAATCGCGATCAGTTACAAAATTTCGGTGGATTTGGAGGTTGCGCAACAAAATTATAAGTGAGCCGACTTTCAATTTCAAATTGTGTAGCGGTAAGCCCGGCATATCAAAATAATTCAAAAACTAAAAATGAAAGATTTTAAATTTTTGTTGTATTGGAAGTGACACTACCCGTGTTTCTATTAAATCTTCTTCTTTTTTTTTAAATGCGGTTCTCCATGCAAATTTCTATCCCCAATTCCATCTACTTAAACTTTTATTTTCACGACAATAAGTAGCATATTATGTCCTTCCTTGGGTCAATACGAATCCACGAAGCATGATCCATTCCCGAGTTATGAGTGCACATACGGACGTCAGTCTCTTTTACATATAGTCGTACCCACCATACCAAAATAGTGTCCTATCTTTCAAACTCTAACCAACCAAATACAGCCACAAAATTCCATTGAAATCGGTTGAGTGGTTTAGGAGTTCGATAACATCGCCACCGGCAAAAAAAAAACAAAAATTTACTCAAATTCATGTTTTTTTTCCATGCACGCATACGTTTTCCGATTCCAGCTAGGAACAGTACAACTACAATTTTTCAAAATGTTGAGAAAACTGAAAAAAAAACGACTGTAAATTCGAAAAAAAATGATTTGACAAAACAAAAATGTATTTCTCATAAGACCAAACAAAAAAAAAACATATTCTTTAGCACAAATATATTTTTTTGCACCGTTTTTTGCAAACAAATTACACAAACATACGTTTACCAATTGCAACCAAACTTCACAAAAATCATATATAGACCAATACCAAAGATGTGTGAAAGTTTGGTTAAAATCGGTAAATGCGTTAAGGCGTGAATCGGCAACAAACGAACGGAGTTCGCCGGCTCAGCTAGTTTCAGACTTTCCTATAACCAAATGTCCACCAGATACGTCTCTCAGAGCTCGGCCGACGTACTTACCTACTGCCTGATTCAGCTTTGCTAAACATTGTAACCAATTCGCAAATCTAAATGAAGGAACGTGCAGTACCGGCTCCAGCGAAACTAGCGCCCTATACAATATTTACAGAAAGCAACCCTTTTTCATGTTTACACATATGCATAGGTCTTTTCCAAATCATCCAGGAGGTAGACTTTCAATGCGTTTTTTTTTTATTGAGTCCTCGGAACTACCTTGCCAATGGATTATTTTCGTTGATAACTGGAAATTGAAAAATTTATATTACTTGTTTTTGAAGTTGCATCATTGCTAGTGATGTGAGTCAATGCACAAGAAATAATTCAGCACGGGTGTGATGGATGTTGTTATTTTGGGCTTATCTGAACAAGCTTTGGCAGTATTTGTTCGCGGAAGATAAAATTAATTTGTCTTTCCTAGCAATGCGCCCCACAACTTGGCGCCCTGTGCGTTTACACATCTTGCACATATGGTTAGTCCGGCCCTGGGAACGTGACTCTCTCTAGGAATCCTCGTAAGTATTGTCAGTTGGACTGGACATATACCTTACCACTTGCCTGTGGTTCCCTTACCGCTTCCAAATTCCTGGAAGAGTCCAAATTTGCAGTTCTCCTATTTTCACAATAAGGTTCGAATTATCCTGAAAAAAAAAATACAGATTCACCCAACATTCTCTTTGGAAAAAAAAAAATAAACGCTCATAAAATTCGCCAACACAAGACCCAATCGCTACAATATAAAAAAAAAGAAAAAAAGAAAAAAGAGCCGCGCATAGTGAAAGGGTTCGGCTCAAGGACATGCGAATGCAATTTTTAACCCTTATCCCCTTAATAAAACCATCTAATCAGTATATGTATACCTACCCCTTTAGAACTACACCGAAAAAAGGACAACAGTCGCACAATTATCAAAAGGATTGAAGGATTGCCAAAAATATCCTTTCCTATGAAAGACTATTCTGTCAAAACATCACAGCAGGTATGCCCGGTGTAGGTGTATCCACATACACAATGCCTAGCAATGAAGAGAAACAGGAGCGCCTCTGCCTAATCAATGAATGGAATGTACCAAAGCGATTGTTGGCATTTGGCTCAAACGAAAATAAGAGAAAAACCGACAAATCCACACAAAACTGTATAAAGGGATCGCACAAGGCACAACTCACAAAGTCTGGTGATCTTTGGCATGCAAAATGTGAGCACAATTGAGATGTTTACGAGCGGTGTCCTTTTGTATGACCTACAGGACACAGCCATGAGACAATTCGCATTCATCGCAGCCGTCCGACAATGGAAGGCTGCATTGTTGCTTTATTGCAGCTCAATTAGTAGACACCGCTTGAGTTTTATTGCGCCGAGTTCTCGTTTATATTGCCGCGGCAATTAGGCGAAAATTGTTTATTGCGCCGCGAAACCCTTTTTACTCGTGCGTTTTTGTACTTTCTTTTTTAGCAAAACTCTGACGGTTTATTGTTTTACGCACTCAATCCTTTTTTTCGAATTTTACTTTACCTTGCATAAATGTCTTGCAAAAAGGGTTGAAGGGTTGGTGAATTTTTGTTCAGCTGCATTGCGGGTTCCTGGGAAATGCGGATGCAATTTCGCCGGCCTTCGTTTTCCTTTTAATATACGTCGTAGATAATGATGCGAAGGACATTTGAGAGATGTTCCTAAATCGAAAAATCCAAATAGATGCGTGAATATTAATGAGTTGCTGCGATGGCTGAATGGGTTGAAGGTTAAGGTTTCGGTTACCCGATGTAGGTATATATACGTACACAGCTGTTGCGGAAAAAATTTGCATTTCTTGAGAAAATCCGACGTCGGTCAGGAGATGGGGTTGGAATTTTCGCAAATGATTGATCCGATTTGAAGTAAAATTGCCCAGGAGTAATGATGTGTTTAGGGAGGCAATTATTTTGCTGTTCAGGAGCGGGAAGAACTTTGACAGCCGACTGTGGTCATGTATTTAGAAATAAATAAAGTCTTTACCTATCCTCAAGGGACAGGGGTTTTGGTCCAACTCGGAGCGTAGATTCTGGCGGTGCTGAACGAGGTCTTCCAAATCTGGGGGCAGATTCCGTATATCAACGATCGTCATAACGATATCGTTTTCGAAACTTTAATCACCATTAGAAGTTATAATCTGCTCGAATTTGTTTGAATGTCATCAGCTTTCATTCCATTTGTGGTAACTGAATTGGATTAAGCTGTCGAACTTGTAATTTTAGAACTTTGTTGCTAGTTTTTGGTTCTATCGTTTCGACGATAATCGCCTGAAAAGTTACGGAATGAGTGCCCTGGCTAAATTCTCCGTTTGAGAGAGAAAGACGACAGAGATCAGAAAGTGGGAGCGAGAGATTGGAAGAACACTTCTTAAGAAAAATGACTGGAAGACCATCTGGGTCGGGTAAGAATTCGTTATTCGTCATTAAGCTTTTATTTTTGTTAGTTAAAAAATGCAGAATTCTATTGCTTTAAATTTGAAAGCAGAATTTTGTAAAGCAGAACTGATGGACCCATTGTGATGCCCTTTTTTGGGGGTTGATCGTTGGTGCTGTAGGTAGTTAGCACATGTCTCTCTTTCATGTATTTACCCGACGTTGTCCAGCCATCCTGATGTCCTCAAAAACCTGTAAAGATCAGAAAGTGTAACATCAGAAAGTTCTCCTAAGTCATGGGAGTAATAGCTTCCAAGTGTTCTTTTCCTCAAGTGACAGAGGCTCGGGCAGTGACAGAGGAAGTGAGGTGTGTCCTCATGAACCTCTTCGTCCCCGCAGCCTCTACATATAGCGTCATCTTTGAGATTTAGTTTCATCGTGCGATTTCTTAGGAAGTTATGACCCGTTAGAGCCCCTACCAGCTTAGACAGCGATGACCTGTCAAACTGTAGAAGTTTGATGGTTCGGCCTCTGTCATATACTGGCCATAGCTTCCGAGATACCTCACAGGTAGTTAGTTCTTTCCACCTGTTATTGGTTTGTAAACGAATCTTGTTCTCCACTCGTTCTCTGAGATTATAGAGTGGAGGCTTGATCGACTGTAGTTGTACTGCTCTATCATGATCCATTGCAGATTCTTTTCTCGCCAGTTCGTCAGCTATCTCATTGCCGGCTTTGTCACTGTGTCCAGGGACCCAGCAGCGATTGGTAGAGTGCTGCGAGCAGAGAACCTTGAACTCTTCGCGACGGCTATGAACTGGCTTGGATTTTATTTCAATAGCAGCCTTTATAGCCTCCTGGCTTTCAATGAAAATGGTAATATCATTACGTGGTATTGCCAACAATTACACTTTTTGGGGTGGTTCCGCGATTGCCAGAACCTCTGCTTGGAGGACACTGCTGCTGTCAGGATGCCTAATGGAGCAGTGCATATTTAATTGCTCACAGAATATACCGGCACCGGTTCCACAGTCCATCTTTGATTGTAGATGAATACCGATTTCCCCTTTGTGGGTTCATCTGCATTCCATTCATCTCTACTCTGAAAAGAGTAGGAGCATGGTCTATCAAAGTTCAGATGGGGAGACATATAGTCAGAAGTGACAACGTTCCCAACGTATTTCCCTAGAATTTGTGGTTGGCTAAAATTGCATGGGTTCCTGGTATTAGTTTGACTAATCCTTAATGCGAGAAACAGATTAACACAGCGACAGCAACAGCAACAGCGAACTTAGAACCAATGTATTTTGATTACCTACTTTGAACACATTAGCACAGCAACATCGACAGCGACATCAACGTTAGAGCCAATCCTAAATTCGCTGTTGCTGTTGCTGTCGCTGTGTTAATCTGTTTCTCGCATAAGGCACTTTTGGTAGCAGATTCTTCCATGTAAAGGTCCAAAGGAGTCAGATTGAGGAACCATATGTGAGTATGGGCCGCACGTTTGCCGTGTACATTGACGTACATCTCCTGCCGAAGATGCGGTTACATGCGTAGGAAGCATTAGCTGCTTTCTTCACTCTTTCATTGACGTTCGGCTTCCAATTAAGTTTCATTAAATGCACATGAAATTATAAGATTATCGAATAGATGGCGCGAGCCGTAGCCCGTAGGTACAGGTAACTGTCCCGAGGGCCGGTCATTGACCGCGGGCCATATCTTTGCTTGGTCTTTACAATCAGCTTTCTTAGCTCCGACTTTATTTGCACGACATCCAAAGGCTGCAGCCCTAAAAATGTATTTTATCAGAATAAATATTTACGCAATTGTCTTCCACTAGAAAGCGACACGCACACACACGCCTACAACCTACATGCTCGCCATTACTCCACTCAACTCTCAACCCCTTGTATGATTTAAAAAAAAAAAAAAAAAAAAAAATGCCTTCTTGCAGTAGGTATATATTTTAAGTTTCAAAGCATGGCGCGACACAAACACAAATGATTAAGGAAGGGCATCCAAATCAAAAGGACTCAATGGCTTCCTTTGCGCTATTAATAAAGATAAACGCGCACCCCATTCCTGCTGCGACATCAGGCACCAAGTATTTTTTTTTTAATTTCAAATTTGCCACCATAAACGTACAGTTGAAATGAAGACACTACGCTTCTCGATATTGCCTATATACCGCACTCTGCGCTGCGCTGCGCTTATGTTCCAAAGTGCACATTTCCCAAAAATTAGTGCGCTATATTTAGCTGAGACTGCGTGTAACGTGCGCGTGAGTGAGACACAATTCCGTAGTTCGTACGTATGTTTCTGTATGATGATATGGTGAAATGTGTTCTGCTAAAAGTGCAATGACCGCCAACGCAACTGCTACAAACATCGCACACAGTATATGAGCAGCCACTTTCCAGCATTTTTTGGGCATACTTTTTTTTTTTTTAGTTTGATTAGTGTAAACACTAAACATGGCAATGCCTATGTGTGGATGTGCATACACACAGTTTGTTATTTTTGCTTGCATTGTTACGAGTATTTTTGGCCGTAACTCGCTTATCTAGTTTATCTAATGGAGCTGGGAGATCCGGTGCTTGCACTATGGTGAAAAGCAGACCCATACTCGTATAGACAGTAGACACGTAACGCATATTTTTGGGAATATGAGGAAAAAAACGCTGCGGCGATGAATAAATTTGTTGGTTTAATGGTGGATATTCACATTTGCGTGACCCATCAATTAGCACTTTTTGGCAGGATGACGCTGCTGTTGCGTGCGCGGGTATGGACAGAGGGGCGTTATAGACACATAACTAAAGTTAGTGCGGTGGGCATATGCATATGCATATGCACCTACTGCTGGAGTGCTTCGTTAGTAAAACTGCGTGAGTTGGGAAATCTTTGATCGGAAAATGTTGCGTTTAATGTAGGTAAGCGTTGCAACTAATTAATTTTGCCGAACTATTAACCACAGCTGAGTTCGTTTTAGGGTCTCGTAAAGGAGTGCAAGATCTGCCCTCTAGAGTGCTCTACTAAATTTAACTTAATAATAATAGCGTTGAACATTCACACAAAATATTTTGTAGGTCACAATACGCAATTTGGTATGGAAAATTTCGCCATTGTGAGTTCGAAAAATTTAACCAGGACACTAAAAATGATTATAAGTATAGGGTGATGGCACCAGTAGTCGGCCCCTTAACTTTTTTTTGAGTTTGATTGGTCCTTAAAAATCCATTCTTCAAGTATATATTCAAGTATTTAGTTCTTCTGATTGTTTGAAGTCTGTAGATTCGAAAATACTAAGCTTATTAAGTGTATGAGCTACCTAATGCAAACTTTTTAGAAAATAAGTGAAAAGGGTATGATTTGCCAGTAGTCAGCCCACTCAGCTCCAGTAGTCGGCCACGCAAGTATCGAGTAGTCAGCCCCAATTTAATTTACACATTTTCATAAAAAGTCAGCCCCCATTTCTCTAGTAAATGTACAGGGGGGCTGACAACTGGAAAACAAAGAAAATTGATCGAAATTTTAGTGCGAATCAAGACAGATTGAAGTTTACATTGGGGACGTTCGGATTCATAGTTTATGTAAAACGTCAACTAGATTGGTCGTGACTAGGAATCCGAACGCGTTGACTGAGCAAGTTGAATTGTTTTTGTATTCTCGCGGTCAGCGTTGCCTTTGTTTGATTTGCCCTTTTTTATTCGGAAAAGACCCCTCATAATTTTTTCAAAAATTGATATTTTCAAATAAGTACATTTAAAATGTAACACTGTTGCATATCACAACACTATTACACTGTTATGTGAACTGATGGTTGTTAAATATCGTGCGAAAATTCGAAATTTGCAGAGTAGCTTTTGAAATGGCACCCTTTTCTCTCACGGGCCCTTTTTTCGACTCTTCAGAATTCTGCCACGGCCACTCTGTTTATTTTAAATCTGACTCTTCGAAATGTCAACTGAGTATGCAGGCAAGATTTTCCTGACTAGATTTGTCGGCTTCCCCTCCATAAACGTCAACTGCAAAAACTAATCACGTGACCACTCTGGGCCAATCAAAATTGAAAGACATCTAGTCAGACAGCTTGTCAACTTACTAACCCATGAATCCGAACGTCCCCATTGTAAAAAAAAAAAAACTAACGTAGTCTCCAGTAGTCAGCCGGAGGGGCTGCGCCTAGGATAATCATAAAAATAATGTCTCATAAGGTCGGCCCCCCTCTTAATTATTAAACAAAACATACTTTTAACATTTTAAGTTAAGAAATAGTTAAAATAAACTGTCAATAACATAACAATAATCACAAAATGCAAATACCTTAAATGGATTAGTATTTGTATCACTTTTCCAAAACCACTTCCACTATTTATTTTTTTTGGAATACCACTCGTTGTCTGCGTTTATAAAAACTATACTCAAGTATATATTTTTTTACGCGCGAAGCAGCACCAGGATTGTTGCAAGTTTTTGGACGCAGATAGAAGAAATGCTAGCCAAGGGAAAAATTGTTTTTGCTTGAAAGAAAGACCAAAGGATTATAACTATTGCGCTGCATTTTGTATTCCAGAGGCTGACTACTGGAGGGGGCTGAACTTAGGGGCCATCACCCTACATCGCGGAAGGGCAACAATGTTGATCACTCTTGGGTTGCATATAACTTTAAAAATATGGACAGTTTATTTTTCTCTTAAGGCATCCATATAAAATAGTGACAGCGGGTTCTCTGGGGCAATGCGGACAGTCACCTCTACGTGAAACGAATTTATTAGGGAGCACTTCTTTGATCACGGATTAGGTCACGTTCAGATACGACTTTGACTTCATCTGGCTGCACTCAAAGACTTTTATTATTATACATAGGTAGGCAGCTACAATATCTTACACATTATGACAAATTATCGCAAAAATATATGTGACGACGTATTTGCCTTTTGCTGACATTAATGGTTGCCCATCACCGTTTTTGGGAATTGCAAGTTGGTATTTGCAAAAGTAAACGATATGCCCCTGTATTTCTTTGATTAGTGGGTGGTAACAATTAACGTAACCATCAAGTATATCTACATACATGCACAAGCAGCACTGTTGGGGTTCGGTCTTAGCCATAAAAAGTTCGATTTACACTGGTAGGTATCTGGACAGCAGAATTTACTTTCCGGACACTTTTTTTTAGTGTCCGGACACATAGGATTGATATGAAGTTTAAGTCGTCTTTCCACTGGTTCCACTGGTGACCTGTTAAGCTACGTCACGCACTTATGGACACAATCAATTGAACAACACGGCGAATCCAGAGCCGTAGCCTTGGACATATCAAAGGCATTTGACCGAGTCTGGCATAGAGCCCTATTAGGCAAGTTAGCGTCTTACGGATTACCACAACAACTCTGCGGATGGATGCAAAATTTTCTTCTGGGAAGATCGATCCAAGTTGTTGTAGATGGTGTATCATCCAATTCGTTTGCTATAAATGCAGGAGTGCCCCAAGGATCTATTCTTTCTCCAACTCTATTTCTTCTCCACATCAACGATTTGCTTGGATCGACAAATAATAATATCTACAGCTTTGCAGATGACAGCACTCTTATATCCTCCATCTCGAACAGTGGACCTGTGAATACGGCTACATCACACAATCAGAGATGTGAACAAATTAATTCTCTAAATGATGATCTGGACAAAATCTTGAAGTGGGGAAAGGACAACTTGGTTGTATATAATGCAAGCAAGACACAGCTCACAACATTTTCCAGAAAAAATGCATCAACAGTTGCTCAGATCCAAATGGATGACCATCCAATCCATCACAAGGACTCAATGCACCTTCTAGGAGTCACAGTCAATTCAGGAATCACATGGCAGGACCACATATCCTATATCGCAAAATCGGCGTCCGCAAAGTTGAGCTACCTATTTAGAGCAAAGAGGTACTTTAGCCCCAAGCAAGTTCTCCTTCTCTACAAAGCACAGGTTAGACCAGGCTTGGAATATTGTTCCCATATATGGAGCTCGGCCCCTAAATATTCACTTAACCTGCCTGATAGCATACAGAGACGAGCAGTTCGACTCATTGGAGACCCTACACTCACATCGAATCTACAACCGTTGGTGCACAGAAGAGAAGTCGCTGACCTATGCTTGTTCTATAGGTACTTCCATGGTAGATGTTCTGAGGAACTCAAAGACATTATCCCTCGAAATGCAACTTTTGGGCGC
Organism: Cheilosia urbana; assembly: GCA_946477585.1. Classification (NCBI taxonomy): domain Eukaryota; kingdom Metazoa; phylum Arthropoda; class Insecta; order Diptera; family Syrphidae; genus Cheilosia; species Cheilosia urbana. Next base: position 144,744,395 of record OX297854.1, read on the forward strand.
CCAACAAGACAGGCTGCTAATGCTCATGACCATACAGTACACTTGACAACCGCGAGGACATCAACTTTCAAAAACTCCTTCTGTTACAGAATAAGCAAACTTTGGAACTCGCTTCCTGGGGATATATTTCCAGAAGACTACAATTTGCAGCAATTTAAGTGCAGAACAAACATACGTCTGCAGGCATCTCGGGGCGCTGTTGAAGCGTTATAGGTTCGCCTTTCTCGGGAGAAGTATATATAAAAAAAAAAAAATTTAATTAAACGTTTTTATTTTTCAATAAAATATAGTTACTTTAACTTATAAAACGTTATTGGCATCAACATCCAACATTTGTTATTATTGTTCTGACAATGCCTCAATCACATCGGGAGCAATTTAAATTTTTATGTTTTAGTCGATTGTTTTTCATCGGACAATTCGAGAGCTTGAGCTATTATTAATCTCTTAACATTGTTTTTAACACATTTCGTATAATAAACATCGTTATTTTTGACAATAGCATCATTCAAAGGGGGACAGAAGTTTCTCTTTGTTAAAGCATGTCTCAAAATGTTAGATTCCCAATAACGAATTGTTTTTGATGTGGGTGGTATTCGGTGGCAACGCATAGACAATATTATTTGGTTGGTGCTAAAAAAGCTCACTGAGTTCCCAGGGTTAAATGCGAGCCCATTTACGAAGAATATTACAGGCCGTTCCACGTTATTAGTCAGCAAAATCCATGATTTTGGCATGCTGTCAACAATGTCTTTTGGAGGACGCAATTATGGAAACACTACTATGGGTTCATATTAGCAATTAGCACCGTTAGAGTCTGTTTTTCATTTCTAGCAGCAATTTGGTATATGCTTTTGTAACCTTTCGATGCTATAACTTTGCCAGTTTTTGGACAGATGCAAAAACTGTTTTCGTCACTATTTAAAATTCGTTTATGATTCGGTCCTATGGTTGACTGCTGCCTTACCTTTGCTGATGCTTAACAGATCGTCGATTTTAAGAAGAAGTCCACACTTGCAAAGATCGGCACACCACTGAGCAATCCGTTCCTCCTGTTCATTTGTCAAATAAGATTCTTATCCCATTTTGGTAGCTTTTTCACTGACCAACCGGACAGGTTGTCTGGATACCGAAAATGCTCTTTAGTTTTAGTATCAGGACCCTAAAAATTTGGCCAAAAAAATTATTTTATTCTATTTTTTTTTTTTTAATTATAAAAGTGGGTTCTATATACAGGAAAACAGAGTACATTCCAGAAGAATATGTTAAAAAATACTCTTTGAATGACTTACTTTTCGCAAATGGTCGCACTATTTTTTTGGTATGCAAAATGATAATACAACCATACTCTCGGTGCTCAGTCACAAAACTGCCGCTTATCTCTTAAATTATGCAGCTGATTGATTTGAAACTTTGTATGGAAATGAGTGACACATAAAGAATTGTATTATTGTTGATATTAGAGACTATATTTATGTGTGATGTACCTATTTTTATCAGATAAACAACATAGTGGCCATAAACTAACACTGTCCGGGTACTAGTGCCTCTACCCCACTTGTATTCTCCGGTTAAAAATATGGGCTACAGCACGTTATTCTATTCCCCCTCTAAAAAAAAATAGGTTATGTCAAAATGACAACATTTGAATCGTTCTCAGTTGACAGGTCGATTTTTGTTGTGGTTCAACCGGCTTTGAACAAGTGCCGCCCTCGTATAGTACAAATTCATAACTTTTGTCTTATAGTTATAGGTATGTAATACACAAACCTAACCTACCTAGTTTGATTCCGAGTCTGAATCATCAACACATACTATTTCTTTCAAATAAATCATCACACTCTTCGTCTTCGGTACATATATATTTCCAGAATATCGTTTACATTTAAAGTCGTTGGGTTTCCTAGGTTAGGTTAGGTTAGGTTTTACGGCTGAATGACTTAGCCGATGTTATTGGCAATGGTATCCGTATACGTGAGTATTGGACGGACAACAGACGTATACATCCACAGAATTATTTTAGGGTTTGGTCCCCACCTTTTGCCGAAGATTCGGTTGCATGCGTAAAAAGCATTTGCCCGCTACCCTGAGAGGTATACTCAATAGTTGAAGGATCGAAGTTTAGAATTACTCTTTTGTTACTGAACAAGACTAGTTCAGTTTTTTTGTGGATTGACTCCGAGACCGCATTGTTTTGTCCACATATTAAGTGTTCGTAATGCGTTTTCTAGTAGTTCGTTTATGGTCGGTAGGAATTTGCCTGTAGCTAGTACTATTACGTCATCTGCATAGGCACTTACTTTGACCCCTCTGGGTTTCCTAAAAACCACATTGATTCAAGACCGTCTTTTAAGACCCATCTATGCATTCCTTTGCATTTAACTAAGTGCACAAGCGAGGAATTTGTTGCATTTTGCCACACTGAAGCAGACGGTCTTGAATCACTGTGGTTCTTAGGAAAGTCAACGCCTTGTATGTACCTATTATTACTTTATTTATTTAAGCATAACAATATAAGGAAAGAAAACAAATACCTACATTTATGTGTTTTTTTTTTATAAAAATTTCCTAGAAAATCGCCTTACGGCCCAAAATGAAAATGTTTAATTTTATTCAATAGCAAAGCTTAGTGGAAGGTTGTCTATGCGCCTGGCTAATTTATAACGGAGACAACCTTATAGGTATATTCGTAAATGGTAAGTTTTAACCTTTAATTTGGTATATGTTTCATACTTTTGTTTTACGGCTATGGTCAATCGAAAAAAAAGGATTAATAAACACAGGGTTGTCTTTTGGTGCTTGCCAACCTAATATATAAGTTATAAGTTTTGTCTATTACTTTATGCCCATGAAAGTCACAAACAAATTGTACCGAAACTAGCCCATTTTTCCATCACTTGGAAAAAATGTCCGACAGTCCTGTTTTTTTTTTTCTCTCTTTTTGCAAGCTTTCAGTTTTACTTTACTCATCTTATTGTTTTATGTTCTACGACATCATGCGGTCGGCTCTTGGACTAGTTGCACAGAACCTTATATCATCACGTCCAAAAGCTATGACCAGGGATGCCAATTTAACATAATTTCGGTCCAATTCGAGCAGATTCGAAGTGTTTTGACCGGAGAAAATCTTCGAATTCGGTGAAATCCTTTTTGACCGAATTCGCAGTTTATTACCAAATATCTTCATTGTCTATTAAAGAGTGCATTTGTTTGCAAAAAAAAAAAACTCTGACTCCAATTTCAGATGAGCTAAATATCAACGAAAAATACAAAATTTGTAGCCCGTGGAAAAACCTCTCAACGAACAAATGGCTAAACACCGAAAGCTCGGAAATGTTTCATTTTAAGGGTGCTAGTGGAGAAAATCCTTTCCACTTATATAATTGTTTGTTATTGCGGAGACTTATTATTAGTCTATTACCCTTTTGTATGATATTACAAGGCTTAAATTTTTGACCTAATTTAACAAAGTGGAATTTGGTCAACTGTCACATTTTGACCGAAAATTGATTTTTCTAATGACAAAACTTGCCATGACCGATGAAAGCATAGACTATCCAAACTAGACAGTCAACTCCCGTGCACCTATCAATTTTCAATGACAGTCCTCTCTCGCGCGCTCTTATTTTTGTTGTCGGTGAATACGTGTATAAATAACGGCCGCCCAGTGGCTTTTTTTCAATTACAAACAATTTGTAAATGATTTTATAACAATAAATGTAACAAGAATAAATGCTGAGCATACGGTTTTTTAGATAGCTTTACTTGTTCTCTATCCATCTTCGCCGCCACAAACCGTTCATCCATTCACATTTCACTTTTTTTCTTTGCTTATATGAATTACATTTTTGACAGCAGAATTCATACAGCTGAACCTTGGGGGTTGTTCCAAAAATAGGTTAAAAAAATGCAAGTTAAGCCCAATATTCCACTAGGGCAAAAGTGAACTTTAGAAAATGTATTCCTAAAAATAAATTTCTATTTGGCTTGGTTTTGGTGGGTGTTTTCAAATTTATTTATTTACCACCATATTTGTACGCGTATTCAATCGTGAGAATCTAAATGATTTTGGTTATTGTTTGTAATCGCATGTTCTATTTCGTTTTCTACAGATATAGCGCAGTACTATTAACAAATTTCAGTCCCGCCATTGAATTTACGAAAGCTAACAATTGCTAAATTTGTGTGGAAAATAATTATATAGTTATTTTGAATTAATAATGTAACTTTTTAATGGGATTTTCAGATTTTGCTCTCAGATATTGCTTTTGTGTGTGTTTTAAAAGTCAGCGGTTCTTAAATTCTAATTTGTGCTTATAAAAATCTATTCAATTTATGTTATTACAAATATATACTTATTTATTATATAAAAAGTGATCAAAACATTTGTTTTACTGACAAGGATATTTGTAGTATGGCTTTTATCAGAACAACCCGAATGCATACCTGTCCTACATAGCTAAATTTGATAGCAATCGTATAAAAGGAAAAAAATATTGAATTATTTGTTTTTTTTTTTTTAATTTAACAAATGCATATTTATGTACTTATATTGTGCAAGTACGATGCATTTTACGTATACCAATTACTGATTATAAATTATGCTTAACTGAAATATGTTTTTCCCAGGACCTAGAAAAAAAACGTTTTCCCTAAATTGTGTTAAAATATTGAAGTTAAAAGATTAAAATCAACGAAAAAAAAAAAAATGCAAAAAACCGTGTTAGTTTATTTTCTCTGATAATAATATCATGAGATGGATCTCTGCTAGATATTGACAATTGATTAGATACATATTTTATGAAAGTATTTGGCATTGTGATGAAATTTTATTACATTAGGTCTGTTCCTTTACTTTTGTAGTAAGAATGGAAAAGACTGTCAAAAAACTCAAAATAGCAGTGGTGGTGGATGGTGGTGGCTGGTGGGAATAAACTTTCTCACAGAGAGAGACGCTTACGAAAAAGTTAAGGAACGCTTTTGTAGTAATTTATAAATAATGACAGATACATAATTCAAATATTCAAAAAATGGTACGAAAAGTCGTTAAAATGTCTGACAAACTCGACGAATTTGTTAATTTAATAAGAAAATTAGTTCTAACATTTATTTTGAATTTTATTTACATAGATTCTCAGTGGAGGGGTAATATATTGCTCTCTCGAGGACGCTCTCTTTTACGAATTTTTCGAGTTAAGGAACGGCACTGAGTAAAAATTCGTAAGAATTCGTAAGAATTAAAAGTAAAGGAACAGACCTATTATATCTGGAACTTGTGTTTTTTGACATAAAAGACGTAGGTAGTTTAATTAAATTCAGGGATGTGCATACCTATAGCTATCAAGAAAATTTTTCCAATTTAAATCATCGACCTGCGTCAGCTTTCTTCCGCCATAACCTTGACAAAAGGTTCATCAAACCCTAATCCGAATTCACACAATAAAAGAACTCAAATCTAGTAGGTATATTATCTGAGATCTAATTTGCAATTGAAAATGCATATATGTATAGCTGGGTAGACATGTTTTAATGATGCGATTTAACGGAAACATTTTTTGATTCATTGGCATTCGTTCCAATTCATTCGAACGCTAAAGATGCAACACAAGAACTTGCATTTGAATTGCTAATTAGGTGGATTGAGTACGGAACTATACCCAAGATTTGGCACTCGTTTATTTTAATGTCATCGTCTTCGTCGCCGTCGTCGTCGACTATAATATATGCAGAGACCAGAGCCACAGTCATCCGTTTGTATATAAGTATATGGCAATTGCACTTGTTGCGTCCGAGGGAAAACCAAAACACGATCCAGAAACTTTATGGGATGCAGTCGCAGTATTTACTTCTCTCTCTCTCTCCCTCTCTCTCTCTTAGATTACCTTCTGCTCGAGTGAATAAATTAAATTTAAGATTCGGGCAAAGTGTGGCGTTTTGAAAAATTGTCTAACCCTTTTTGGCCCGCACGCTTGTAGATTTCAAATGAATAAGAGTATTTAATCGGAAGGTGGCAACTGGCGGTAATTGTCATTTAAACATTCGTAGGGCTGTGTGTTGTTACGTAACTTTAACTGTTGATTACGAGATTACAATAATATTTCGTGCGTTTCGTTGGTAACACTTTCGCCAGCTATAGAACTAAGTTTTTTTTATTTAAGTATATGCAGGGCGCAGGCATCGATGTTAGTCTGGCTATAGGTTGAGTTTCTATGTGTACCAAAGGTTAAGTATGAGTATAAGTTATAAAAATCCACGCACAAATATTGTAAAAATAAATTTTATTAAGATAGTTAGATTGCATGTTCTTTATTTGACTGCAAAACTAAGAATAAAGTACAATAAATTTCTTACTTATTGGGTATTATTATTATTGTTGTGTCAGCATTCAATACTGGAACTGGGCTGTCGAAGTTTATTCCTGACTTCTGGTCAAGTCAGCAATTTGGATTATTGTAGGCGCGTTCCCCGAATTGGGTTATCGGTCGCTATTGTTTCGCAGAACTTTGTCTGTGCGGATATGAGGTGTTGTGACCTTAGTTTTGTTCGTGTTAACTTATATGAGAAACCGGTATGACAGCAAGCTTGACGTTTGAAGATAGGTCGGCATACGGATCTATGATGCCGAATCAACCCATTTATAGTGCTGTCATGACTCCAAGGATGACCCACGTCTACCCATATTTTGATAAATGACAAGCAATAGGGACGTTGGTATTTCTAGTTTAGTACCTGGTTAAATGTGACAGCTGTCAGACTTAACGTTATTCAGTTTTTACTGGCCTAGATTGTTCACGCGTGAATGCTTTTTCAAGTTGAAGTTTTTGAAGGGATAGCCAACAAATCTAGTCAAGAAAATCCTGCTTGCCTATGCCTATTCAGTTGACTTTTCCAAGTGTCAACATTCAAAATAAACCGGGAGAGTACAAAACCAATTCAAGTTGACTAGTCGTAGGTGTACTTAGTCCAGTTTCCAGACAAATCTATACATATTTAGTTGAAGTCTTACATAAACTATAGGTGTCCGAACGTCCCCAATGAAGACGCGTATCTCCAGCCGGAAAATACCGGACTGTCCGATGCAATAAAATGCGCACAAGTCATAACTGCGTACGTGCATTTACTTCCAATGCGGGCTTCACCTCTGTTTGACATTTGCCTTTGTTTGTTGCGATTATTGTAAACTGTGTGCGAACTTCGAGCCCAACTTCGACTTCGAATGAATACGTATTTACTCATGATAGTGACACACTGTCTGTGTCTTTTTCTGTTTCTGTTGTCAAAAGTCTAACGACTACCCATATATACGAAAAACTATTATTGCCCAGGGGTCAGTGGACAATAATTGCTGCACGCACTTTCTGGCCATTGTCTACGACGATCCGTCTGCGCGTTCCCAGTTTAACGTTCAGCCATACTTGCGGTCATTTTCGTTTTCAGATTTGTGCATAATTTTCGTGTTTTCCTTCTTTCGACACAATGAATGTGTTTATGTACCGGAAATTCAATTGTTATCGCCAAAGAGATGGTGGTTTGGCTTGTGCGTTGCAGCAGTTGCACGAGGTCACGAGGGTCCGGTCATTGGAGTTTTTTTTTTTTTTTTGCAGTTTGTTCTGTGATACTACCCGCCCGTGTTATCGCCACAAACAAACACACAATGAATTTTGTTTGTGTTGACTATCAAATTTCAAATGCGCTGATTACGAAATTGCATTATTGGACTTATTGGCAATGTTTTTGACGTCTAGTGGAAATTTCCACAGCAGCGTGGCGATCAAATCAATGAGAGTGCGAGCGCTTGCTCTATTAGTCACAAAGTAGTATTTGATCGAAATAAGAACTCGTTGCGAGCGGAAAACTTTCCTGACGCCAAACTTATCAGACGAAAATGCGTGCGATGCACTTAACTGACAGCAGTTCATTCACCTTTTGTGCCCTTCTCTTTGGATGTGTGTGGGTTTTCTTTTTTTCCGTAAAATCGCGTGTCCCAATAATTGACAAGTAAAAAATAAGTTCCTTATCTGTAGAAAAAGTTGGAACCGAAATGAAATTAAAATCTCACAAAGCGCAGTTGGAAAAATTACACTTGGTGCCTCCCTCTTTCTACGAATTGTGTCTTGCACTTTAGACGTTGCTTATATATGTGCAATCTGGCGCGTTCGTAATCTTATCGGCTGAATTTTTATTTTTAACTCCGCCTTGTGGGCTATAAAAAAAAAGTTGAAAAATGAAATAGCTACGCAATGAAAAATATAGCCAAAGCTACGAAAATGAATGGGACTCTCGTTCACGGTGTGCCAGTGACAGGGTTTATCTACAAAATTTGTAGATATAGCTGGAATTTTCGAAGTGCCTAACGCCTAAGGCCAATGCTCCCCTCGATTTGGGATTAGGAGAGGTAGACGTGTTTTCAAACTTACGTGCGGTAGTAAGATCAAGATCTTTGCGTAAAATTTTGAACAGACAAAGAGCAAGCTGTTGTCAACGACGTCAGTTGTGCAATAGGTAATAATAAACAGCTAATATAATAATAACAGTAATACCTACTCTTATTTTGGAACAACATTTCTGACAATTGGTAATATTGGGGTAGCGTGTATGTCTTCATCATTAAATTACAAGGACTGCTGAATAGGAATTACTCTGGCCAGTTTGCTGTCTGAAGTTAGACTTAAAAAAAAAATAACACCCACTAGGGATAGGTATACAGTGGAACTTCCATAACTCGAACTCTCAAAATGTAAGAAAAAAAGAATCGAGTTATAGAAAATTCGACTTAGAGAAATAAAAACAAAAACTTGATTTTTTTTTTTGATTTTATTATAAGGATAAATATTTCAAAGAGAGAAAACGTTTTTTAACAGAAGCCTTAAAAAAAGTTATCAAAGTTATCCATAAGGCTTTGAGTTGTGGCGAAATTCGAGTTATGGAAGTTCGACTGTATTACAAATTCGACACACAAAATGTCAAATATTCAGCTTCTAAAATTGACACGGAAACGACTTGCATTTTTGTATACAACTTTACAACTTGTTTTCTTCACTATCGGTGACTCGTTCATGGATAAATTCAAATATGCTAAAGGACAATCGACTAGTTTTGTTTTGTTTTCTTTTACGCACCAATAAAAGTCATTGGGCCTTACTTGTAATCATTTTTAACCTTCACACTAAATATTTCAAAGGTCACAATGGGCAGTTTTGTATGGAAAATTTCGCCATTTTGAGTTCAGCAATTTTAGCCGGACAATCGTCTAGTTTTGTTTAGTTTTTTTTCTGGGCCTTACTAATAATCTTTTTTAACCTTCACACTAAATATTTTGAAGGTCACAATGTGCAGTTTTGTATGGAAAATTTCGCCATTTTGAGTTCGACAATTTTAGCCGGACAATCGTCTAGTTTTGTTTAGTTTTTTTTCTGGGCCTTACTAATAATCATTTTTAACATTCACACTAAATATTTCAAAGGTCACAATGGGCAGTTTTGTATGGAAAATTTCGCCATTTTGAGTTCAGCAATTTTAGCCGGACAATCGTCTAGTTTTGTTTAGTTTTTTTTCTGGGCCTTACTAATAATCTTTTTTAACCTTCACACTAAATATTTCAAAGGTCACAATGGGCAGTTTTGTATGGAAAATTTCGCCATTTTGAGTTCAGCAATTTTAGCCGGACAATCGTCTAGTTTTGTTTAGTTTTTTTTCTGGGCCTTACTAATAATCTTTTTTAACCTTCACACTAAATATTTTGAAGGTCACAATGTGCAGTTTTGTATGGAAAATTTCGCCATTTTGAGTTCGACAATTTTAGCCGGACAATCGTCTAGTTTTGTTTAGTTTTTTTTCTGGGCCTTACTAATAATCATTTTTAACATTCACACTAAATATTTCAAAGGTCACAATGGGCAGTTTTGTATGGAAAATTTCGCCATTTTGAGTTCAGCAATTTTAGCCGGACAATCGTCTAGTTTTGTTTAGTTTTTTTTCTGGGCCTTACTAATAATCTTTTTTAACCTTCACACTAAATATTTTGAAGGTCACAATGTGCAGTTTTGTATGGAAAATTTCGCCATTTTGAGTTCGAAAAATTTAGCCTGGGCTCTAATCGCGTAAGCACAAAACGATTGAACGACACCGTCTCGACGATGCTTCTACATCGTATAACAACAAAAAAACGATAATCGTTGAAACGATTGAACGATCATCGTTTTTTGTTGATTCACGTTACTATTTCAAACGTCAAATACTCTCGTCGAAACGATTCGATTGAACGATGGCTATTTTGCAATCGTTTCATCGCTTTCGGTGCATTTTTTCAGTTTAAGTTAGGTCTGAGAGAAGTATAAGCAAATATTTATAGGGAGACACGCACTTATGTTCTCTTTGGAGGCGACTCGCTCTTATCCGAGTAGTAAAAGAATTCTTTTTTTGCAAAAAATAAATATTTATTGCACTATTACATTTCATTTGTTTGTTTCTTCATAATTTTGTTTACAGCTCGATTCTAAAAGAAAAATTATCATCTCACTAAATCTAAGATCACTTGCATCGGAAACGTTATTCCGTACCAACTATCCATTTTTGCACAATTCGATGTCAATCAATGACAACAAAGAAAATAAACAAATTCAAGAATAAAAAAAAAACTATTTCCATAGATTTTTTTATTTGTTAGGTGTCAGAGTTTGTTTACAGTCGTGTTCAAACTGTTCAAAATGAAAACGACGAACGATTCGATTGAACGATACGACGATAATGTTATATGAAGCAAACTAAAAACGATATCGTCTTGTTCAATCGTTTCGACGACTATCGTTTCAAAAATTACGCGATGAGAGCCCTGGACATTAAAAATTTTTATTAGTATCGCGGATTAAATTTTCAAACAAAAAAAGTCCTAGTTAAGCAGAGGTAGAAATAAAAACGCTATATGTTTGCCCAAAATGCAATTTCACCCCAATTATTCAAATCTGAACGGGTATAGACAAAGGGATGCAATAGGCTTTGTTTATGATAGTTTCTCAAAGGAAATACGCTTCCACGAATTCACGTAGGTCTCTTTTTGTGTTGTGACAGACACTCTCCTGACGCCAGACAGACAAACTGCACGAAAAGTTGTTAAATATGGAATATGCTACCACCAGACTCCCCTACATAAAACACTGTCTGATCTACTTCTAAAAATGAATAATCCGATTCCAAAAACACGCTTTCACCTAAGAGTATTATAGAAACTGCACAGGTCGCTTCGAGCAAATGGTGGTACAGTTCAATCATGATGACAAGTGCGCGAATGCCTACAACAAACCAAAAAGTGAAGATTTCCAGAAAATCACGTGCCCACAATCAAACTCGAACCGGCCCATGGAGAACAGCCAACCTTGTAGGTGCAATAAGTAGTTGACGGCCAACACTAAACAATTCCATCATTAGAAGTTCATCAGCAGAAGAAAGAGTCTCGCAGCACAAAAAAACAAAAAAAAACACAAAAAAAAGAATAAAAGATTGTTTTTTGGTCTTTTTGTTCGCATTGTCCTTTTTTGTTCAAAGAAGAAAAAGAAGAAGAAGCAATTTTTTGACTGGCATGCATGAAATGGCTACCGGCGTGCTACCTGTAGCTGCATTGTTCCCGCACAGCTACCTGTTGGGTGTCTGTTCTGTTCTGTACAATATGCCCTTGCCATTATTGTTTGTAGTTTTGCTCCAGATATATAGGATTAGGGGCTTGTGGTCAGATTATCCGGTGATTTGTATTAAGGAATTACCGAGTGATGATTATGTTTTGCTGAACTGCATTTGTGGCGGGTCCATTGAGGAGGAGGAGGAGCAACGAGCAATATTAGGATTGTCATTACTGACGCAATATAAAAAAAATGGTTATGTCTATCCCAGCGACGGTTTAACTTGGAGTTTGAGTATCACTATCAATATAGCAACCTGGATGAAAACTTTCAATCGCGTTCGGTTGCTTGAACGTTTTGCTTCGTGGAACTTTAAAAGCGAAGGGAATTTCCACTCGCGTGCAATTTGAACTAAGACCCTAAACTGTTCCAAAACGAAATTTATGTAGGTGCGAGGCAAACTTTCACTTTCAAATGAGTCCTTTCGATTTTTTCAAATGCGAAAGTACCAAGTCTCCCATCGTAGTCGATTAATTCGATTCGATTCTTGACTAGGTCTTAAGTTCTTTATTATGCCTTCTCCTCTAAGCCCCTGCTACACAAACTTGACCCACGATTACACGGTGAACTTCACGCTCGGAGCAACTGACAAGTATCTGGAGAAATTACTTTCGATTGCGTTTTGCGTGTATCCAAGCTGGGAATGGAATGGTAATGATGAACTTATACAGACAGAAAAGTGGATATCCGGGTATTGTAAGGCACATTCTCTGAATCGCTATGCATTTCAACAGGAGGTCTTCGCAGTAACAAGAGTAGCCCATCAGGGCAATATACCTGCAGAAGATGTCATCACCTTCTTTATCGACATGTGGGAAGTTATTAAAGCCTCAACAGCAACAGAAACAAAAGCAAAGCTTGTGTATAGAGCTCAGGGCTCTTACAACATAGCGCGGAGTATTGTTTTGCTGATGGTTCCCTGTGGACGTGATGGCATTCCAGGTAATGCGAAAATGGACGAACTAGAACGAGAAGGTTCAGCAAATGTCTTAGAACAAACGAATCCCTCTGTGAATATACAGCCCAGCACGTTCGCTCAAGCTCGAAGCGAAGAGAGGCAAACCACCATGGATGCATTACCACAGAAAGGCTTTGGCCATCCCTCTGCGAAGACTATACACCGAGAGACTCATTCGAAATGAAGGAAAATTCATTTCAACGCTGGAAGGAATCTTAAATGACGAAAATGCTTGACTAAGGGATGATTGAGGACTCAAGGTAAACATTTCTCGGGAAGTTCTTCTCTCATAACCTAGACGAGCGCATCAACTTCACATAATCCTCAGTATGGTTTCTATGTAACAGCGCAGTAAGTATAATTGATTGCAGAAAGTGTAGAAAGGATTTTTGCAAGTAAGGGACATAATCGTTCCCCTGACGGGCAACACAAAACCTCCAATATTGACCTGACAAAACTAACCTAACCTAACTTAACCTTTCTTGAGCAATAATTTAAGAAGCCCACACCTTTTTTAACACCAATTTAGGTTTAGAGCTGTACACATACAGGCCTTATAATAAGCTGATACAAGTATATCTCGGGAAGTTTTTCAAACGTTTCAAACATTTTTGAATGCCATAAAGACACAATGACTAGTTTTTTTTTTTTTTTTTATACTTCTCCCGGGAAAGGCGAACCTATAACGCTTCAACAGCGCCCCGAGATGCCTGCAGATGTATGTTTGTTCTGCACTTAAATTGCTGCAAATTGTAGTCTTCCGGAAATATATCCCCAGGAAGCGAGTTCCAAAGTTTGCTTGTCCTGTAACAGAAGGAGTTTTTGAAAGTTGATGTCCTCGCGGTTGTCAAGTGTACTGTATGGTCATGAGCATTAGCAGCCTGTCTTGTTGGGCGCCCAAAAGTTGCATTTCGAGGGATAATGTCTTTGAGTTCCTCAGAACATCTACCATGGAAGTACCTATAGAACAAGCATAGGTCAGCTACTTGTCTTCTGTGCACCAACGGTTGTAGATTCGATGTGAGTGTAGGGTCTCCAATGAGTCGAACTGCTCGTCTCTGTATGCTATCAAGCAGGTTAAGTGAATGTTTTGGGGCCGAGCTCCATATATGGGAACAATATTCCAAGCCTGGTCTAACCTGTGCTTTGTAGAGAAGGAGAAGTTGCTTGGGGCTAAAGTACCTCTTTGCTCTAAATAGGTAGCTCAACTTTGCGGACGCCGACTTTGCGATATAGGATATGTGGTTCTGCCATGTGATTCCTGAATTGACTGTGACTCCTAGAAGGTGCATTGAGTCCTTTTGATGGATTGGAAGGTCATCCATTTGGATCTGAGGAACTGTTGATGCATTTTTTCTGGAAAATGTTGTGAGCTGTGTCTTGTTTGCATTAAATACAACCAAGTTGTCCTTTCCCCACTTCAAGATTTTGTCCAGATCATCATTTAGAGAATTAATTTGTTCACATCTCTGACTGTGTGATGTAGCCGTATTCACTCGCCCATTGTTCGAGATGGAGGATATAAGAGTGCTGTCATCTGCAAAGCTGTAGATATTAGTATTTGTCGATCCAAGCAAATCGTTGATGTGGAGAAGAAATAGAGTTGGAGAAAGAATAGATCCTTGGGGCACTCCTGCATTTATAGCAAACGAATTGGATGATACACCATCTACAACAACTTGGATCGATCTTCCCAGAAGAAAATTTTGCATCCCTCCGCAGAGTTGTTGTGGTAATCCGTAAGACGCTAACTTGCCTAATAGGGCTCTATGCCAGACTCGGTCAAATGCCTTTGATATGTCCAAGGCTACGGCTCTGGATTCACCGTGATGTTCAATTGATTGTGTCCATAAGTGCGTTACGCAGCTTAACAGGTCACCAGTGGAACGACGACTCCGAAATCCGTATTGCCTGTCGCTTATTAATCGATGGCCTTCTAGATATTTGATTATTTCGACATTTATTGCCTTTTCCATTTCTTTAGAGAGCATTGAAAGTAACGCTATTGGACGATAGTTTTGTGGCAGACATTTCTTCCCTTTCTTTGGAATAGGTTGAATGCGAGCGGTCTTCCAGCAAGAAGGAAACGTCTTCTGCGAGTACGACATGCTAAACAGCTTACAGAGTACAGGTGCAAGTTCTGGTGCACAGTTCTTGAGTACTATAGCCGGGATTCCATCGGGTCCCGTTGCCTTATTGCAATCTAGTTCTTTAAGGATGCGTTGAATTATTCGAGGCCGAAATTTCACTTCTGCCATCGATGATTGTATCCTCGGGATATTTAATGGCTCTAGCTGTGCAGAATCTAGGGTGGAATTCTTTGAAAACATGCTAGCGAAAAGATCTGCCTTTTCTTTAGGTGTTGTTGCTAGCGTGCCGTCTTCTTTTACTAAAGTTGGAAAAGAAGAGCAACTAAAGTTATTACTGATTACCTTTGCCATGGACCAGAATGCGCGTGAGCCGCTAGGACATCCAATCACTTTGTTAGTGACTCTTTCGCTGTAAGTTGTTTTTATTTTGTGACTTCGAATTTGGGTCCATTAAATCCTGCCGACTTCTGCTTTTCCCCCTTCACTCGAAGAAAGCTTTTCGCAAAATTGCCCGAGGTCGAAATAATCCTGTTTTCAGAACTCAAATACACACTTTGTTGGAATTAAACCAACCAACTCGCCCGAAACAAGTTGCTGACTTTGACAGTATGTCCACTAAAACGTAAAATCAAAGTCATCAAGGTGGTAGTAGACATAATGTCAAAGTCAGCAACTAGAAGTGGAAGTAGTGTGTAAGCTCGAATTATTTAGGTATAGATAGATACTTACATCAAACTTTATTTAAATAAATGTATAAAAAAGGGCTAAAGTTCAATTTTCGGTTCAACAAGCAACACTGCTTGCCTTTGGAACGCGACCATTCATTAGTCGGGCAAATAGTTTGAAAACATTTT
Organism: Cheilosia urbana; assembly: GCA_946477585.1. Taxonomy (NCBI): domain Eukaryota; kingdom Metazoa; phylum Arthropoda; class Insecta; order Diptera; family Syrphidae; genus Cheilosia; species Cheilosia urbana. Next base: position 144,759,969 of record OX297854.1, read on the forward strand.
TGCCCGCAGTCATCTAAAATAATGAAAGTGTTCATTTTGGCATGCACTGGCGAATACCTTGATGAACTGATTTAGACGGACTTTATTTATTTTACCGATTTTACTAAGCTTCCTAGTTCCAACGTAGCCCCATTATGTTCGCAGTCATAATCGCACTTAAAACAAACAAACAGACCATTCCCATCGGAACGTCTATATCCATCCATAAAGCCGACTATAATCGGTGTCCATAAACTAGGCCAAAAAGGGGCACCAATTAGCCGGACTTGCCCAAGTCCAATACGTTAGTTTGTCTTACTAATTACGTCAAGCATTCAAGAGCATAATGCATCGAAAATCGAAATAACCTCAAAGCCAGAGAGCAGACTCACATGTTCATTGCCTTTCCTAATTAAAAAAAAATCGTCGAAATGAATTTTCCCGCTGCCCCCTCTTGCAATTAATTGAAATTACAATGAAGATAAATATCTTTAAGCATTGGGATTGAGAAAATGAAAAACAGGAAGTAAGCCCAACTGCTATTTCCATTCAAACAAGTCGTGAAAATTATGCACATCAGAAAACATTTTTATTTACAAACACATGCTCGCCGCTTGTGCGTAATCTTATTATATGCGAGTGCGAGTGCGAGATGCAGTGCGATAAGCGTTACGTTGCATATAATGCAGTTGTTGTTCGTCTTCCCCAATCAAAATGAAGCGAACAACGCATCGAATCGAAGTCGGAGATGTACGAATTTACTTAACAGTAGTTCTCTTTGGAGAGTGGCAGTGGATTTGTGTGGTCCTGGTCTTGTGTGCCTATGGCGATGGCCTATGGGATTGAGATTTCATTTTTATATAAAATGAAAATGAGAATCAATTCGATATCGAAAACGTTTCCCCTTTCGAATGAGTTAGAGAAAATGACTGAAGGGGAGGGCATACCTACTGTTGCATGCGAGGCGACATGCATTTGCAACGAAAGATGCATTTTCTGTCATGTGGCAAGTGTATGCAGCAGTTTTATGGAACGTAATGAAAAACGTATGCATTTTTAATAATTAATTTACAAGTGGGATTGTCATAAAGCTTTGAAGTTTGTATACGTATTAAACTTGTATGCGTACCATTTGGATTTATATTCTTTTCACCCGTATATTAATTAAGACTGCGAGTAAAATGTATCATCTGGCAGTGACGTCAAATGTTTGGAGGCCAAATGTCAGGGGACCAGGCATCAACTGCCAAACATTTTCCCTTTTTGAAGTCCACAATAGATGAGTACCTCTAAGAGGTTCCTATATCAGTGTTCTTAACATCGCATACAAGATCCTATCTGTCGTAATGTGTGAACGCATGAAATGGACTCTACAAACTACAAGTACGCGCTAATGTTTTAAAGCGGAACACAAAGTAAACATAATAATGACCAAGTTAACTGTCACTGAAATTATTCGATATTCGGCAGTGTTTGCAGATATTCAGTGGTCTATAAAGTTAAAAAAAATACATAAAAATATTTTAAAATTAAGTAGGTATTAAATATGTTTAAAATTAAGTTGTGTTGTGGGTTGTGATTCCCATTATATATTAAATTAAATATAAATACTCTCATTGCACAAGTAAGTATAGGTCGGCTTATGTAAAATGAAAATATTATGTTTATTAATATGTAGGTATGTACCTACTTACATACTTCAGAATATTTCGTAGAGAAATGTTATTAAAGATTGGATAGTTGCTTTAAAGGCATTGGATGATCAGGAAGTTGATGAGGACCATTGCAAAAAGGCAGTAATTTGTGCTAAACATTTTGAACCAAATCTGGTTATGGTTATTTGTGGAAAATAGATTTACAAAAACTTCAGTTCAGTTCAGTTCATGAGACAATAAGTTAACAAAAGTATTGATATTTTCGTTATATTTCAAAATAATAAACATTAACCCCCTTATTAATGAAAAAAATATACACAAGTTAGCTAGCAAACGTCAGATAGCATACAAAAATTGGACATTACTGCTGAGTAACAAGTTGATAACTTTAACACAGTGTTTATTAATACGGGGGTAAAGAATTAATTTGAAATCCCTCTTTGAAGCTTTGCATCTTTTGAATACAAGACGCATTTTTGTCAACACTTTACTATGGAAATGTCTAAGTTAGTTAGGACATGTAGAGCGAATGGACACCAACGCTCCGGCCCGGAGAGTCTTCGATTCCAACCCGGAGGGACAACGCAGAACGCAGTAGAGGAAGACCTCGCCTTAGGTGGCGCGCTCAAGTGGAAGGGGACCTCAACCAACTTGGTGTGCGCAACTGGAGGCGCCAAAGATCGCGCTAACTGGAGAGGCGTATTGGTTGAGGCCCAGGTCCACCCCGGACTGTAGCACCACCTTAATAATAATAATTACTATGGAAATGGATCCCTTCGCACAAGATGTCGCTCTTTTGTTTACATGTTTCTATAGAAACGAACTTTTTTTGCAAAAAAAAAAAAAAAATGCCGCTATAAAACAGTAGCGCCTGTGCTGTTTTGGAACATATTTTCTCGTAGAAGTCTATGAAAATGACATTTCACTACCAGTCCATATATAGTATGTCAATGGATAGAACACAGCGAACTGTCACTGGTGCAATTGTTGCATTGAAACAGAAAGTGCTAAAATGAGTTAAGCGGTTAATGACAAGAAAACTAAGTTTGTACCTATATTCATGCTGCCGGGACCAGAGGGACACACAACATCGACCAATAAGACGGAATATCATAAAAGTCATAGGTTTGAGGTAGTTCAATACTTTTTCTGCCTATAGAAATCGCTGTACACTATATAAAAACAAGCAAACACTATCAGCATTGCCATAAGTGCAGATTTTCAATATACATATCTGCAGATTTTTAAGAACCAGAAATCTGCACCTTCGCTGTATGCTATCATTTTCGTATTCAGCTCTTCTTTTTTTGTGAAGTAAGATTTTTCCATAGAAATCTGCATTGGATATTTATTTATTTATTTTTTTTTTTTTTGTCATAATTGCAAATTTGTCTATGTTTTTATGGCAACACTGAGCACCATCTAAATCAAGAGCAGAAATACGCTTACCAATCGCAGTTGATGCTCTGACCTAAAGATACAATCGAGTTAGTAAGGTTTTGTCTAAACAAAGGGCCTTACCTACTAATAATAATTTTTAGCCTTCACACTAAATATTTTGTAGGTCACAATATGCAATTTTGTATGGAAAATTTCGCAATTGTACGTTCGAAAAATTTAGCCTGGACACTAAAAATGATTATTATACCTACCTATACTATATAGTAAAATTTTGACAGCCTTGTGTTGCATATAACTTTAAAAAAGATAAACAGTTTATTTTTCTATGTTCGAATGACTCTTAAGAAAATTATCAGCGGGTTCTCTTTTTTCATTTGATTTGTACCTACAGTTTTCGTCGGAATTAAAGGTTAAATAAGAGCGATTTTTTTTTAGTAACAAAGACCTAGGTACCCGTATATAGAGAGTGAATATTTGAAATTTTAAGGTTTGCGGCATGATTGTGTGATAAGTCATAAGACTTCCCTTATTTGAAACATTTACGGTCTGAACACACTCACAGAAGTCAGACTTTTTTACATTAAAACTGCAGCTATTCCTTGATAAGCCATATGGAAATTGTGTGCGCCTATGACTCGGATACGTTAGTTATCTTTCAAAAGTTTCCAAACATAAAGTCGTAATAGCGGTGCTAACAATAACGACTGGTAATTTATGAGTTCTACGAGCGTGCATGACCGTTAGCAGAAAAAAAAAAACACTTTCCGCGATACTTAGGTATCTATAATCGTTTTTAGTGTAAAGGCTAAATTTTCGAACTTACAATGGCAACATTTTCCATAAAAAATATAGGTATTGAATATTGTGACCTTCAAAATATTTAGTGTGAAGGTTAAAAATTATTATTTGTAAGGCCCTTTAATGTTTAATTTAAAAATATTATTAATTTTTCATTCATTGTTTGGAATACCTACCGTATTTAAAAAGATTGATTTTTGAGCTGTAAATATAGGTAGGTATCTACCTATGTTGACAAAAAGTGGTTCAGCTGCATTTTAAGAACTCATGTTCCATATGGACTGTGCTCAGCAAAGTGACATATATTCTGAGCTACCAACTTTTGACAGATAAGGATTTGAAACTCCGCAGGGCACAGGCACATTTCAAAGACTTTAACCCGAACTTGATGGTCAGACCTTATTTTGTAACAATAGCCCATGGGCATAGTAAAAACCAAGTTTAACCTTCACCTTAAATATTTTGTAGGTCACAGTAGATCGTGTCGAATTTAGCTATAGGTATCTATCGTCCAAATTCAACACTTAAAACGTTTATTAGTAGGTAGGTACCTACCTACCTCTCCATTAATGCAAATAACGTATTTAATTATAACTACACTGCCCTCCGCCCTCCTCCCTTTCTAATCCACTTTTCGACTTCGAATATTAGGTAGAAGTTAATAAAGGAATCTCTTCGCTATAAATGGACGAATAAAACGTGAACACAAACAAAATCCAACCTTCATATAGATACCTAGGTACGTACCTTACCCCTTTTCCGTTTACCCAATCTATAACTCCCATCCAAATCCAATATTTTCGATATTCGAACTTTGATTCCCAATTCAAAAATGACAAACGCCACTGTCTCTCTCTAACCCTTCAAGCCCCATTCTGTTTTTTCCTCTTTTTTTTCTGCCCAATGCAAACAGTCGCGAAGGTTAGATACATAGATACAAATCCATTTTTTATGCGTGCGTATCCATAAAAAAAAAAAAAACACATTCCTTGTGGGTGCACTACTCTCTCTCTCTCTATCTCTTTCCTAAGCCTCCTATTTCTCCTAATTGTTGCACGCATAAAATAGACAAAAAAAAAAAAAAAAAAAAACCGGGGCCACTTGTAATAACTGCACACGCAGCGTCGCATATGTGTTCGCCGCACGCACACCAATCCAACTGCAATTTTTTCGAAAATGCATCCACAGGGTTGCACACACATTGATAAGCCTACCAATTTGCTGTTCTCTTTCCCTCGCATGGGGGAAAACATTTTTTTCTCTTCAAGTGGTGAAAAAATGCGTTTTACCCATGAATTGTTGTTGTGACTATGATTTTATTTATTTATTTTTTTTTTTCGCTCGTCGAATTTTCACATTTTCCCCTGTGCGACATAGCTACAGATAGAGCAACAACAACATATTCACACTGCGCTCTGCGGCCACTTCGAATTGAACATAATTTTGTACGGTTTTCCTTGTGTTTGGTATTTTGGAAGATTGCGAGTATTCTATTGCGGCTGTTGCAATCGCAGAGTTTATTCAAGTTTGAGAAGTTGAAGTTGCAACTACGTGCTGTCGCAGTTTTCTACTAATCATACTTTTTTTATGTAAAAAAAAATTAATCACATATTCTCTCTTGCTCTTGCATTTAGTATTTAGTGTTTTATTTTTGCATTTTAATTTTTGGAAATAATTTTTTTTTTTTTAAGAAAAAAATAAAATTCAGACGAAATTGTTTTTTTTTTTTTAAACCCTACTTTTGGAAGTGAATTTAAAAAAATAAATAAAAAATCCAACTAGAACGTGAACTCGGACTGGAGAACAATTTCCTGTGAAGTGCAACCTATTGCTGAACAGAGTTTTACAAAAAAAAAAAAAAGTGAAAGCAACAATTCAATTAAAATAAATCAAAACTGAAAAACTGAAAATAATTTAAACTAAGTGCAAGCGCCACACAGCCCACCCACGCTATCTGCCATTCGGATCATATCTTTATTTCGGCCTAGTTTTGCCTTTTTTTTCGGAACAAAATCGCTGTGTGTGTGCAAATTTCTTGTCAAAATTTTTCAAATAATTACCTAATCAAAATTCTAAAAAAAAAAAACAAAAAAAAAAAACAATTTCTCCCTATATTGGATAAATTAATTCTCGAACATTTTTGGAATGCGGCTGCAAAAGTGTATTTAAGGTATTTAAATTTATTTGCAACGTTCTGACGCACTACAAACACAATCTCAATATGACCCTCAGACCTAGTTTTGAGAGAAACAAATTACAAACCTGTTTCAATGGAACTACAAACCAGACAAGACAAAACTAATAAACAATTTCGCAACTAGAGATAGGTAAGGTATACCTACTCTAATATAGCAGATCTATACCTAGATTCGATCAAAAGCTTCATCAATAACAAATAATATATAGTAATGCACGTAGCCAAACCTATTAATCGCCTGCCCTTAAGAGTAGCCTTCAAACTTGGAGGTCTGTTTTGAGTTTGCTTACTAAAGCCCCTGCCTCCGGCGGATCCCGTGTCGCGTAGGTCTTCAGTGTGTCAATTAGGTTTTTATTGGGCATATTACTAGAACGGGGGGAGGGGGAGGAGAAAAGGGCGTTTGTTTTTATTTTTCCGGATTTCGCAGCGCGATTTTTTTTTTTAATTTTTCAACCGCGTATTGGTATTGCTTGCTCAAGTGTTAGTCATTTTTGGTAAATAGCAATTAAATGTGACGTGTACTAAATGTAGGGCTTTACTTGCGTTGATGGTGTTGTGTCTTTTTGTGTTTGTTTTTTTATTTTAACAAAGCTTTTTTTTTGCTGAATACAACTTTGCGGAATATAAATTTTGTGGAATTTTTTTGGGAATTGATCGTGCTGATTGAAGCTTTTCTTTATTGAAGCTTTTCGTTGATAAGATTTTTGCAGTCCACCTTACATGGATCTTCTTTAGTAAAATCCGACAAGAGGTGCATACATTTAACTAATTATTTCTACAGATTTAGCTACTATTTATTCAAAAAAATACTCTCACTCTCTCTTTAGATAAAGATAATTGTTTCTTAAAACAATTTTTATTTTTTTTTAGTAGGTAAGAAGTTAAAAATATTTGCAACCTAAGATTCTTTCGAAAAGCATAAACTTAGCCACTTTCTAAATAATCTGTGCCGTCATGGCTAGCAGTGCACTTGCCTCTGGCTTTTTGCGTAGTATCATAAAATTGATGCCACTCAATAAATGGCTGATTTACCGGAACACAATCGCGACATCGGTGCAAACTCAGTGGAGGCGTTTCTGCACTATTATCTAGCACTAATCGATAAAGTAGGGGCACACTACTTTGACGATTCAAATATTTGCTGAATTGCAAATGGCCGCTGTAGCCATAAATGTACATTGCATGCTCGCTTCGCACAGAAACAAAAATAGACAAGATGTTGCGGCAAATGCACATTTATATTCATAATTTCAGCGTTGTACTTTCAATTTTAGCACGATCATCACGATTCTGCAGCTTTGTGATGCAAGTGTCGAGAGACCTACATCTTATTGCAAATGGCCGCCACGTCGCGGTTTTTTTTTTACCTTTTTTTATGCGAAATACTAATCAAATTTAAAACTATTTTCACTTACTATCAGTTTAATTTATTAAATCGACAATTCCGATATATATTTATATATATATGGCATTAAACACAATCAGCTTATAATAAGCACCAGCCCCAATTTACTTGCAAACACTTTTCCAAGTACGAATGTACTAGATTCGCTCATTCATACCGCAATGTTAATTGATCTGCATTTGTAAATTCTCTTTTTATGCAAGAAAAGCAGGAACAACTGTACCTACTTTGCAATCAGGAACTTTTGACGCACGTCATGGTGAAGTTTTACCCCCTTATTAATAAAAAAATGTGCACAAGTAAGTTAGTTAGCAAACGTCAGATAGCATACAAAAACTGGACATAACTGCTGAGTAACAAGTTGATAACTTTTACACAGTGTTTATCAATACTGGGGTTAGTATTTAATTTTGACGTGCTTATTCGACGTAAAATAAATCAACGCAACAGCATAGTTGTTTGACAGTTCCACGACTAGGTAACTCACTTCCTCACTCCAAAGCAGTTAAAGAACTTCGACGTGTACTTGTAAACTTTGTCAAATAACCAGACCACCTAGAACACATTTTTGAGTAGAAGCAGGGCCGGACCAACCATATGCGCAAGATGTGAATGCTCAGGGCGCCAAGTTATGGGGCGCATTGCTTGGAAAGAAATATTAATTTTATCTTCCGCCAACAAATACTGCGAAAGCTTGTTCAAATAAGCCCACAATAACAACATCCATCACACCCACCCTGAATTATTTCTTGTGCATTAACTCACATCACTAGCAATGTTGCAACTTCAAAAACGAATAATAGAAAACTTGCAATTTCAAGTTATCAACGAAAATTATCCATTGGCAAGGTAGTTCCAAGGACTCAATAAAAAAAACGCATTGAAAGTCTATCTCCTGAATGATGTGGAAAAGACCTATGCATGAGTGTAAATATGAAAAGGGGGCGCTTTCTGTAAATCTTGCACAGGGCGCTAGTTTGGCTGGAGCCAGTACTGAGTGGAAGCTATACTAAAATCTTCCAACTATCAACACAAACATTCCGGAAATTCATTTTATGAGTGGTTGACTTTTTAGCTTGCCTCCTTAGGGTACGAAATGTTTTCCTTCCTAGACATCTATATATACATGACTTTTCTACTCTACAAATAAGCCGAATAACAAATTCGGAAAAGGTATTGTAAAAATCAAGCTCCAGTCGCTCATCACCACAAAAGCCTTACCCTGAATGCAAAAAAAAAAAAAAAACACATTAGCAATTGTTAAAATAAAACCAAAAACTGACATTAAGTCCTGAATACAAGTTAACGTCTTAATCCGTTCATAAGCCGCTTTTACTTTCATTCTAAACGAATACCTGTTAATCGCATAATTCAGCATTATGACTGTCTCTCCACACACTCCGTCTGCCTAGTTCCCTTTCGTTTTCACTTAATAATATTCTTGTAAGATCCTTTTTCACTTTATAATCCCCTTACGCAATGTACCTATATACAACTTGTGCAATTTTACCTCGTCAACCTGCCAAAAACTGTACGACGACGACACAAATTCCAAAAGAAAAAAAAAACCAAACCCCGAAAATAGAAAACTGAAAAGATGCCAACACAAGAAAAACACATAAATTTCGTTAAAAGGGATCCTCTCTCTCTCTGGACCAGTCATTTATCACTTTTGTTGTTATCCTCCCTTGCCTTTTGTTGTTGCTGTTGTTTATAGGGATCTTATATCATTTTTCATCTATTTTATGTCCTTATCAACCTGCAAACACTTGAGATCGTAATAGGATATTTTGCAGTCAGGCAAAAAAAAAAAGTAATGTCTGCGATGCACATGTTTTTCGGCTGTTTATAAGGCTTCCCGTCCTTAGTCCTAGTCTGTTATTTCATTCCCTTCGGAATGACCTTTTGAGTGCTGGCAACCAAAGATTTGGAGGATGATAGGCGAGTGCAAGACATTAATTTATTGTGGTATGATCGCAAAAAAATACCCATTGCCTCGCTTGATCAGTGAAAAATGTAGTTTTTGACAGGAAGTCTTGCGAAATATTTTACCTGCGCCATGAGATATCTGGGGAATAAAACGCAATCAATCTTTTTACTAGAGAAATTAAAAGGACGACTTTTGGATTTTGCTGTGAGTCTGAAAAGAACGTCTCCAAAGAGGTATAGACACAGCGAATATACGGTCTAGTACATTTGCATTATTTTACCGTCGTTTATGAGCAACGGAATTTGTACGAATGCCGAATTTTTTTGCAAACTTTTTAAAATTTCTCCGCTACTTTCTTTTCACATAACAAATCACCAAAAAACGACTAGTTGTAATAGATGCTTCGAATCTAGATCTGTTCGCGAATTCTGTACTAAACATTTCTGGGCATTTTACTAAACAAATGTTTCTTACAAATATACTGACATGTGTCAAAATGACACGTCGATTTGTGTTTTTTTTTTTATCATTTTGGACAGATAAATGTAATAGATTTGCCTTTTTTACTACTTTTTCTGACTTAAGCCTTGTGTAACTAATATACATGGGCAATTTTCTTATACATAAGGATTTTTTGGATGGTGTATAGAGGCTGTATAACACACACGTATTTATTATCTTCTGTACTTTAGTCTGGTAATTATTACCATAATTATCGTATAGGTAACCTACTAGAACTCTTTAAAATCGATTAAAATTAATTTTCCCAATACGTGATTGACTTAAACGTCATTTTAGACCAAACGCTGACGCTGACAGAACTAGGTTATCTTGCATTTTCGAACATTGGTCGATATTTTCTTAAACGCCAACAAAAATCGTTTCTAGTCAACTATTATATTAAACTCCAAGTCAATTCGAATTATCGCCATAATGACAGAACTAGGGTACAGCGATAGTCATCTGAGAAGTTTTTGAACGACAAATGATAAAAATCTATCAGTGCATTCCTATCCTAGCTCCAACAACTGTCATTAACTCGGACGATAATAAATTCAAAGAAGGAACATTATAAGACACAGACCATATGTTACACTGCATGTCGATGTGTCAATTGGATATGTACGGTTTTTTTTCCGAAGTCAATTCATCCCAACTGACAAGCAAACTCCCATACTTATATGTAACCGTTTTCTAGGTTTATATTCGTTGTGTGCCATATGGTGTTCGTACCTTCTTCCGTCCTGTCCATTTTTAAATTTGACTCCTGACATCTGTTTAGCATTCGGTTTTAGGTTAGGCATGTGCACACTTTCGGTATATAACGGTTTGCTAATATGTAGTGAGCGCATTTCGCGATGAAAGTTGTACTCATTTCCTTTTGCAGCGGAAGTCGATGAAAGTTTTATGCATTTTTACGCATTCAAAAATGAGAGCTTTTAAGAGTTTTTCAACAGTGAACTGAAACTGCGAATGTAATCAGGGGTCTGATAGCTGATAGTAATGCGAGAAACAGATTAACACAGCGACTTTGACAGCAACAGTAACAGCGAATTTAGGATTAGCTCTAACGTTGATGTCGCTGTCAATGTTGCTGTGCTAATGTGATCAAAGTAATTAAAATACAGTGGTTCTAAAAAGTTGTCAAAGTTGCTGTTGATGTCGCTGTGTTAATCTGTTTCTCGCATAAGCTGTTTTTTATATACGTGACATTTAATAAATTTATCGGAAGGTGTTTTGTGAAGACGAAGCTAATTTACTGCTTGTCACTTGTCATTCGAGCAAATGTTTTCGCACAATTACTTCTTGGAGACTTGGAGAAGGTTTTTTGTGTTCAAGGATGAACAATTTCATTGAGGCTGGTTAGGACTGTTTTTGTTTTCACAATTTCCTTTCGCAAACTCATTTTTCACAGTTGACTTTGACAGCGAAACACTGCATTTAAAACTGAAACCGGTAATACAGTTTATGTTGGAATCATTCGTATCATTTCCGACAAAAGGTTGCAGGTCATTTGTCTTGAAATGTCGTTGAATTGATTAGAGAGTAGGTACATCAGAGATGTCCACAATAGAAATCGAAACTCAATCTAGTCAAAAGGCAACTATAGACTTTGAAATGTGTCAATTCTGTGTCTGCTCAGCTAGAAAATATCCTACTGTGAAAATGGATGCCAACTGTCAAATGGAAGCCACTGCTAGTAAAGATTTAAATCTCCCAAAAGCTGTTTCTAACCCAAACGTCATTAAAACTTTAAAAAATGGCGCAGTTCCTACACACTCAAGCTAAATTTAAAAAAAAAAAGTGCACCCCTGCAGAAAAAGAAACACCACGACTTTCCTATGCCCTCCTTCGCTTCTGCTGTTCCTTTTTTTTTCGTATTATCGCACACAAAGAATATAGCAAACCAAAAGAATTGCGTTCGGGAAAAAATGAGAACACAAACAAAAGGTATCGCAAAGGGCAGGAAGTTTGGCGGTTTTATTCAAATTTTACAACCACGCACCGAAAGAGGGTTGAAAAGCGAAACACTGAAAATATAGCTCACGAAATTTAACTGCAATTCACAGTGAAGAAGACACATAGAATTTTCCCTTTCCATTGTTTATTACATTTCACCTTATGTACATTACAATTTCGCCGGTGAATGTACTTCGTGGGTAAATAGGAAACGCGTTTTTTTTTTTTTTTGTCAACGCTTTATTGTACTTTTCCCGTGTTGTAAAGAAAAACAAAAATTCTGCACGCAGTCGGTGGACGGGACGCCGACAGTTGCGTCGAGAGACAACGGAGGAATTAATTTTTGAATGAATGACGGAAAATGCGTCGATGCGTGGCAAGGGCAACCGCATTTGATATCTGTACTTACGTACGTATTTTCCTCGCTGTTTTTTTTTTGTATTTAAAGAAGGGGATCATATGCCAAAAAGAAAAAAAGTAAGTAGCTATAGAAATAGATATATGGGAATGGTAGCGTATTGAGGTTGGAATTTTTGTTCGTTGAAATTTTGTTTACATTGCATGCGTCATTAAATTGAGGGTGGGATGACGTGACAGTGACCGGTGACACTCTCTGGTGCGGGATCAATCTGTCTGAAGTATAAGAGCTTTGCAAATGCACTAAACCGGTGACCATGACTCCCTATCTGTTTTTTTATTCATATTTTCTCACCGTCTTTCTCAGCGGGATGCAATTATTTTGCATTTAATTGACATTGCCTGGGGACAGGGTCAGATGTCAGTCTCATAAGGGATGATTTGCTATTTATCTGTAGACAAAATAGTGTTGAATCTTCTTATAGGTATACCTTTTGTAATGGATTCAAATTAGCATATGCAAACACGCAAAAGGAAAAGGATTAAACTGCGACAGTGTGGGAAAGTGCCTGCCACTCGTACTATACCTGTAACCTTTGGCATTAATTGTACATATACAATATTTTGACATAAATCTAATCTAATAATCGATTTCGTTATTTCTCTTGAATTCAGATCAAAAATACAAATCCCTTCATATCGAACTGGCGCTTAAAAGCAAAATCCTTAGAACCTTTCAACAGTCCTTCAAAATGGGTGGCCCCACAACCGCCGAAGGGCAAACCTATTGCCTGCGATGGAACAATCACAAATCGAATCTGGTCGAGATCCTCGATGCTCTTATCAAAATGGAGAGCTACGTGGACTGCACAATAGTCGTTGACGATCAAGTGCAATTCAAGGCACACCGAGTTGTGTTGGCGGCAAATTCACCATATTTCCAATCGATCCTGCAAGACGTCCCCATGGATCATTGCAGCATTCTATTTCCCGGCGTTCAGGCATTCGAAATGCGCGCACTTCTCGAGTACATGTACACCGGTGAGGTGAACGTTACACAGAGTCAAATTCCGAAGATAATGCGAATAGCCGAGCAGCTGGAAGTAAAAGGACTCTTCGACATGGCCGACTTGAAGGAAAAATTCAACAAATTCGAAGAGAGTGGCAATGGCCCATATTCGACGTCAACTAGTGCTGCGGCAGCTGCAGCTGCCTCTTCGTCGTCATCATCCCACCATGGACTGGATCATCGTTCGATGAAAGAGAACAGTGAAGCACAGCATTCGTCACCGGTCATCACAACCTCAACAAATATCAGTCCACCGGCAGCGCCGACGAGTAGTTCGTCGCCGCCGTACTCATATAAGTCACCGTATGCGAATATCTATTCAAAAAGTCCACAACCTGGCCCCTCGGCAATGGATCGGCATTCGTCTTGGCCAATCTCACCAGTGATGCCAAACCCAATGCCTGCCAATGCCGCCGCTATGTTGAGTTCGGTTTATGAAGCTGCGCCCGATATGAATCCACTGAAACGCAAGAAACTCTCATCGATCTCAAGTATGCTGATGAACCGTGACACACCGATTTTGCGAAACGTTCTGGCACAATCACATTCCGCGGACTCGTCACAGCCAATGCCGCTCGTTTGTCAAACGGTGAAAACTGAAAAGTCTGAGAAATCACCACAGGTTGGTGGTGCCGTACCGAACAGCTGTAATGGATCGGACTACAGCAACGAGAGGGTAAGTTCGCCAAACGTATATTTTTACCGTTTGTCTTCTTCTTTCTTTTTTTGTGTTTTTTTGATAAAATGTCAGTTAAGGAATCTGTCAAATGCGTGAAATTCGTATAAAAACTATTTAGCTACTGTGAACTCCTTAAACTAAAAAAAAAAAATGTAAAAATAGTTAATTAAAAAAAAAGACAGTTAGCTTGAAATACAAATTCAAATGGGTTCGTTAAGTAAGTCTGACAGTTGTCTGACTACATGTATCTCGGTTGATTGGCTGAAATCGTTCATATGAGCAGCTGTTTCAGTTACGTTTATGGAGTGGTAGCCGAGGGATCTAGTCAAGAAATTCGTGACTGAGTACTAAGTTGACAGTTCGAATATTTGACTAACGTAGAAAAAGTGACGTTTCCGACCAATCTATAGTTTTTGCGTTCAGGTAACATAATATTATCCAGACCAATCTAGTGGACTTAGGATAACTTGATTCTTGAATCCGCCCCATATTAGTCAGTGCGTTAAATTAGGTATTGCTTCCCCTCACATGCAACTGTCAAAAAAGTGACGTTTCTTAAATAACTGGCCGAAAAGGATCTTCTATCATCTCAATACCAACTTCTGGGTTTTTTGTAGACCTACAAAATTATTGCAACGTAAGAATCTCTTCACTCCAAAACGCGTGAAAATAAGAATTGGGTTAGGTATATTTAGGTATATTTAATAATACTTTCCATTTTGTTAAATTCTCCCTGTCCATCTTTTAGCTGAACTGCAACCAATTTTGGATGCGTTCAGCGACTCTTCGGGTTCTCTTTTTAATATTCAAGCAGAGGCTGCATCCAGCTCGACTCCGCTACAAGGGTTAAAGATAAAGCTGTTGCGCTAACTAATATTTTTTTATTCTATAACAATTCCTTTTTTTTTGCACTAAGCTAACAGTGTATCTTTTTTTTAGAAATCAAAATACGAAGAACCCCACTCACCCTACACTGACCGCTCTTACGAAGACGATGGACTTGATTGTTCACAATCTTATCCGAGTGATAATCGTCTCAATTCCTTTGGTTCTCAACAGCAACAGAAACCCGAATGGAAACGGTACAAGCAATACACCCGCAGTGACATTCTCCAAGCCATCGAATGCGTCCGCAATGGCATGAGTGCCCTGCAAGCGTCCCGCAAATATGGGGTTCCATCCCGCACGCTATACGATAAAGTGAAGAAGCTTGGCATCACAACCGGCCGCCCTATGAATCGAACAATGAAGCGCAGCCCAAGCAATGGTGGCAGCGGTGCTGCCTTTACTTATAGTCATGGATATGGTCATGGTCAATCCGAACCTCTACTCTCATCCATGCACGATAACGGTGATCGTGAAAAAGATCACGAACGTCATCTTCCGCCCACGATTCCCCATCCAGCTGCCGCTCTGCTCGATCCAGCATTCCTGCAACAGGCCTTCGAAAGCCGTGGTGGTGATATCGCCGGTCGGGAGGCTCTCCACGCTATGGCCTTAGCTGCTGCTGCCCATGCAGCTGTCAACGGAATGTCAACGAGTCCGGGTACTAATGGCACTGCACGGTCGCCAAGTCCGAGCTTTGCTATGAAATACGCACGATCTCAGAGTCCTGCCACCAGTCAGTATCGGGAAAGAGAAATTATGATCGAACGAGAGAGGGAACGTGAACGCGAACGAGAACGCGAACGCGAACGCGAACGCGAACACGAGCGTAGAATGATCGATCGGGAAATTATGGAAAAAGAACGATTTAAGCGGGACTTGGAAATGGAACGTGAACTTGAACGTGAACGTGAACGTGAACGTGAACTAGAGCTGTCTGAACATCATCGTGGTGACGATCGTGATCACGATGAGGAGGACGATCATGTGGAGGATTTATCAGTGACGCGCAAAGACAACCTGTCACCGAATCCAAACAATCATCACGGCGTGATAATGCCACCGATGAGTACGAAACTCCCCGCGAACGGCAGCGATGACTTCAAAGTAAACGAAACCACTAAACGTGATATTCTCACAGAGGACCGTGATTAGACACAAGAAGTTTACTCATACTAGTGTCACTTGTCAGCCAAATAATCAGTTGACAACTGTCACTCTCAGTGAGAGTTCAATTGGTTGTCACCGATATTCGGCATCACACACATCACAGAGGAAAGTGAGGTGACAATTTGTCAGAATCAGCCCATTCTACCTCGTTACTAATTGAAGGACTGTTGTATAAATGTTTTTAGCTCTTAAGTAAGGTTACGTATTCAGTGCAATAGGTTACTCTAATACCTAGAACATCATATTGTCTCTCTCTTGAATAATTCAGCTGAAATGTTAAGAATGTCGGTAGAAACTTTTCCAGTAAAAAAAAAAAACGTATAATAAACGCGTCCAACGTAAAATTTGAAAATCGATTCTTTGACATTGTAAAGGAAATAAAACAAAGCTTTAAAGCTGGCTTCAAAAGTCCTGTCTTTTGCTCAATGACAAATAAAATAAAATATATAAACAGAGTTTACAAAAAATGTGGGCTGAACTACTGAGAAAATATGGGAGAAATAAAAGTAACTCTGTTCCATTTCTCGCGAACGTCAAATATCGGAAGTAGGTTCCATTAAGAGCTTCTCAATTCAGCAGTCCGGATTCGGTAAGCTTCAAATAAAGAAGAACAAAAAAAACTGTGAGACGCTTTATGAAATTCAGCTGAATATTTCTACGAGATAGTTTATCTACAGATATCTAATGTATTCTCAAACAAAAACTGATTGTGTAGTTGTAAGTGTTAGAATGCTGTAAATGCATTAGTTTATTACAAATTTGTTGTCAAATCACCGAGTGCCTAAACTAGAAAACAAAAATGATAAATACGTCGAATAAATATATTATATACATTGTGTAAAAAATAGGCTATTAAAACTATATACATATATTTTATTATTTTGCCATCATAGTTTATTTTCTTAATGTTTGTTTTACTACACCTTAACGTCGTATTGCCATTGTTCATTAAATTTAGGTTCCTAAGCTAGAATAAAAGTAGCTATTCATTGTTTTAATTAAAAAAAAAAAAAAAAAAACTAAATAAGACTGATGAAAAATAAATTGCAAAAAGATTGTTTCTTTTTTGTTTTTACTTTTCTCGATTGAAAATACATTTTTAACGTTCAAAATGGAGGCTAACGAAATAAAAGCAATCGAAATAAAGCTACACAAACGACCTGAATTGTTAAAAATTTACTAAATAAAAATAAAAGATCAGTAAATACGTACCACTAGACTTAATGTACAGACAAAACATGAATAAAACTATTTTAAATGAATACAAAACATGCCAGTGATTTGTTTTAAGTATACTACCTCTTTCTAGTTTTATTTTAGTTGGAAATTTAATTATTAAGTAAAAACAAACTACCTACAAATCAAAATACCTCATTTAATATCTAATAAAATACAAGTACAATTTATGTGAAAGAAAACTAGTTCTTCTTTTTGTTGTTTATTTATACTGTGTTCAATTTATTATTACTTTTTTTTATAAGACTGAAACACTTAACACACACACATTGAATAAGTAAAAAGTAGAGAATTCTAAATGTCAATGCAATGCAAGTTATCGAACTATGTCAAGTTGATGATGTACAAAATAAATATGAATCCTTTAAAATCAAACTGTTAACTATTATTATTAAACTTAGGGAAGGGAAAAGAAAAAGAACATTCGAAGCGCTGGGGGCAATGCAATATGCTCTTCTGAACTTAATGATTATACAACATTTTAGTTTGTACATATATATATATATTTCTTTTAATTATAAAATTACACTAATCTGGCAAAGATCAAGTATTACATTTAAAAAATCGTAATAAACACGACAATTTTAAAATTAAAAAAAAAAAAAAAACTACAAAACAGATGGCAGCACGTGCATTTTTCACATTTATTCTATTTTCTTTCAAATTAAGAATTTACATTTTATTTGCATTTTTTTTTTTTTTTTAAGTTACCTATACATGCGGAGGACATCGATGATGTCTCAGACGTTCACTATGATAAAATTAAGTTTTATGTTAACGCAAATATTATGAAACTCATTATAGAAAATGGAAGAAAGAACATTGTTTAAAAATGACTGAAATAAATAAATTAAATTAAATTTGTAATTATCTGTTTATATTTTACACTCGGCAAATTTGAATTAACGTACGAGCTGTTTTGTTCGGAATTGGTTATGTTTTCGAATTTTCGGCGTATAGAACAAATCGGCCAAAAATCGAAGACTAATTCTATTTCGAACGCAAATTGTTCACACTGGCGAAAGCTGCTTAGCCATTGAGGCTCAGCTATGAGAATGATTTAATTTTACTGTTGTTGGCCAAAAGCTGAAGCTAAAGTATGTCCGGGGCTTTTTAATTTTGTTTATGATCAGTTGATCTTACTATAGGTATCCACATTTATTAACAAAAAAAAAAAAAAAAAGAGTTAATTGGGAAGAGACCCATTGGCCATTAATTCGTGAGTGCCCTTACCTACTGCATAGTTTGAAAAACAATAAATTCGGGTCTATCACAGAATCCGTCGTATTCGGAATTTTGCTACGAACCCCGAAAGAACTATCACAGAATCCGTCTTAGGGTCCTTTTTTGGCTTTCGAAATTCGTAGAACGTGGTATATTCAGTGATACCACTTTCTACGAATTTCAAAATTCCCCTACGTCGGATTCTGTAACAGTTCTTTCGGGGTTCGTAGCAAAATTCCGAATACGACGGATTCTGTGATAGACCCGATTATTTCTACCAACAAAACATACCCAGAATATAATGTGAAGAGAATTATTTAAGAAAAATTGAAAAACTATCCTAAAGGCTGCGTAAAGTTGATCAACTGCAATGGGTCGTTTGAATAAAGCGTAGCAATTGCTTTTACTCAAGAGAAATGTCAAAGTCGAAGCATTTGCTACGTTTCGTATGAATAAAAACCAATTTGAGTTAGTTCCAACTGTTGACATGTTCGAAAAGCGGCGGCATTTACCTTTTACTCAGATCGGTATGAATAAACAAAGCAAATGCTATGCAAATTCTGAATCTGCTACTTAGTTGACCTTTTGCTTAATATTTTGTACGCACATTTTTTACACCAAAAAAAGTTAGCAATGTGAATATTCGATGGTTTGTCTATAAAATAGTCAAATAAAGTTTTGTTTGTGCAGGAAAACCAACAAATACCTGTAAAAAAATCAATTATTTCTTGTCATGGGCATCTGAAGAAGAAATAAAACATCAACAACCTATTTGGCAAACAAAAATCATATTTCCAGGTGCAATTGGAGCTATAGATTGCAATCATATTTCTGAATTTCATTTTTTTTAATTTCAATTTCCACAAAAGTCGTTGGAATCTTAAGGAAAATTTAAAAATTCAATTTTACTGGTCAGGTTTGACAGAAATTGCAAGGTTGCAGCGAAGTAAAAGCTATGTTCGAATTTTCGAACTTACTTTAGCAAACTAGGTTTTTATTCATACCGATTCAAAGCAATTGCTAAGGGCTTTTACTTTGCTAAAACCTTTTACTCAAAGCAAATGCTAGTTTTTATTCATACGACCCTTTAAGTCGTATATCTTCAAGATATGTATTTCCAGGCACTTGGAAAACGCATCAACTAATACTAAAAATATACCCCCTTAAACGGGCCTGCGAGATCCAGGTGGACTCATTCGCCCAACGGTTAGCTGGGATAGCACCAATGATGGGTTTCCACCTTTGGAGGGTTATTCCTAATTTTACAACAACTTGTGCAATTATGGACGTACTCTTCAATTTGCTGATCAATTTTTGGCCACCAGCAAAAGCTACGAGCTAGCTCCTTCATTCTAGTACCGCCGAAATGCGAAGAGTGCAGAACCTCAAGAACTTTTTTTTTTAATTTTTTTTTAAATTTTAGCAAGCCCCTCACTATACACCCACTTTGAATGGAGAATTCCTCTTGTTTTAACCAAAAACGTAGACTACCTTGTACATTTTTACCGTTATGGATACCTTTTATGCGAGAAACCGCGACATCAACAGCAACTTTGACAACTTTTTAGAACCACTGTATTTTAATTAATTTAAAAGCATTTAGCACAGAAAAGTCGCTGTGTTAATCTGTTTCTCGCATTAGTAGCTCACTAAGACTAAGAGCCGGATACCCTGAAGTTTCCTCCGCAAACAAATCAGATTCCTCAAACTTCACAACACTTATTGCCGGAACAGGAAGTCGAGACATTGAGTACGCAGTTCCATTCTGTTCGGAACGTTTGTACTTTATTGTGTAATTAAAACCTTGCAGATATGTGGCATAATGTTGCATACGTGTTGCAGACATATGCGGCAAACTTTTTTCATGAGAAAATATTTAAACCAACGGCTTGTGATTCGTATATAGAATGAAATGACGGTTCTATGACCGAATGGTGACCATGAATTTGCACACCATTCACGAATATTTAAATACTTTACAGTTAATTTCTTATGAATATCGCTCTAATTTATACCGTTCCATTAATAGATAAGGTTTGTTTCCGGTTAGGATATTTACTTTCGAAAATAGTAGGTTGGCTGGAAATGGAAACTACTACATTTTGTCATCAAATTGTATCCAATATCAAAACCATATTTTCAATGAGGCTTACAACGGAAAAAACAACTGAAAATAATAGTCGCATCTCGCGTATCATTGAAAGTAAATTTTTTTCTTTTACAACAACTAAAATTTCGCTACACTTTTGCATTTTATCTATACCGTAACCGAAAAATACAACAGAGTAAAGTGTAGCTTGTCAAGTTGACAGTTCGCCAAATTGATACTGTGTGTAGCTATCGGAAAGTAAAGAGAAAGGAAAAAAACGCAACGCAATTCCAGTCAAAACATCGACAGAAGAAGACGTATACGTATACGGTATAGTATACCTAATGATATTAGACTAGATTCTGCTAGAGATGTGTGCTCATGACCTGAGAAAAATATATAAAATTTCGCAAATTTACTAGATATTGAGTCGTATGAATAAAAACTAGCATTTGCGTTGAGTAAAAGGTTTTAGCAAAGTTAAAGCCCTTAGCAATCGCTCTGAATCGGTATGAATAAAAACCTAGTTTGCTAAAGTAAGTTCGAAAATTCGAACATAGCTTTTACTTCGCTGCACGTGTACTTGCCTTGCAATTTCTGTCAAACCTGACCAGTAAATTTGAATTTTTGAATTTTCCTGGAGATTCTAACATTTTTTGAAATGAAATTGAAATTAAAAAAAATTAAATTCAGAAATATGATTGCAATCTATAGCTCCAATTGCACCTGGAAATATGATTTTTGTTTGCAAAATAGACTGTTGATGTTTTATTTCTTCTTCAGGTAACAAGAAATAATTGATTTTTGCAGGTATTTTGATGATTTCCCTGCACGAACAAAACTTAATTTTACTATTTATAGACAAACCATCGACAATTCACATTGCTTACTTTTCTTTTTTGTGTAAGAAACGTGCGTACAAAATATTTAGCAAAAGGTCTGAGTCAACTAAATATCAAACTCAGAATTTGCAGAGCATTTTTTGCTTTGTTTATTCATACCGATCTGAGTAAAAGGTCAGTACTGCCGCTTTTCGAACATGTCAAAAGTTGGAACTAACTCAATTTGGGTTTTATTCATACGAAAAGTAGCAAATGCTTCGACTTTGACATTTCTCTTGAGTAAAAGAAATTGCTTCGCTTTATTCATACGACCCATTAGTTTAAAAATAACGGCGGAAAAACAACTGCAGCCCATGTAAGCACAGCATTATATTTATGTTCTAGTACATTATTTCTAATTAACACATCATTTTCGATAACAATTCGAACATAGAAAACTAGAAAAACAGACAGCACGTAAATATTGTCATCTCTTTTCTTCTGCCGGTTTAGAAAAACAAAAATTCTGTTTACTTCAAGTTCATGTGCTGGTGCTCCTTTCCTACCGCCGTGGAAAGATAAAATTTGAAGCAAGTTTTTTTTACTACGCTAGCTCTATCAGTCGTTTGGGTAATTTTGTATTTGGTTTGGCTGCAAAATTGACATTTTAGTTTTAAGCTTTTGTTACAACTAGCAATTAGGTCGAAATAAATTCAGTTTATTAAAAAGTTTATTAAAATTATTGTTCAGTGATTAAGTAAAATAGTGAAAAGCATGTGCAAATATAAAAATGCCTGAAGAATCTGATATTGCAAATTACACTTCATCATCATCATCGTCTTCCTGTTCTGAAGATGAAGACGAAGATCCGAATGCATCAAGCGTTGGCGGAGTCGCCAACGAAAACATTCCTTCAGTTTGTTCGATATGTAAGGCTTCTGATCGTCCAACGCAAAACATTGAAAATCGCAAGGAGCTGAAAAGCATTATTCAACATATCGAGGTAAGCCTTTTTTTTTTTTTTTTCTTACTGAAAGTATTCAAAAAGTGTACATACACGTCTTGTACAAGTAGGAACTTTTAAAGTTTTATGTGAAAGGATCAAATTGATGGATTCGCTGAGGCACTAGCTATGCCAACACATCCGTGCGAAACTTGCAGTTCAATAACAATACATTCTGAAAACTATGACACTTTCAATCCGGGAGAAGGTTTGTTACACTCCCTGAAAATCTTTGTAATTTATTTCTTTGGATAAATCATTCAAATTTTTGGTTTCTCCCGTTCCTGATTATGTGAAAAACTTAAAAGTGAAAACAGGTGGGACAATTCGCCCCACCAGTAATGATTGTTCGAAGAGTGCAACCACAAGCAAGAAACATTAATGTGTTTATTTACAAGGACAAATGACTTTGAACTTCATGATCTCAAGAAGTAAAGCTTCCTAACACTGTTTGACATCTCCGATAAAAACCGTATGCCTAATTGCGAATTATTTTATGTCAAACTTTTGTGTATGTCCAGCAGTGATAAAGAATTTTGATACATTCTACAAAAATGGACGCGAAAATCAATTTTTTCCGTCACGCGTCGAAACGTGTCAACAGAACAATTTTAGCTTGAGAAATAAGGAAATAACAAAAGAGGGGCTCAATCCCAGTGGCGTGATAACCAATTTGCTCTGTGGCGCTAAGTGCGACGGACATGACACTTTTTTACTGTTGTTCTATGTTCACTTTAAATGTGAATATCTATACCGCCGGAGTGTGAAAAGGGGTTGTTGTACTGCGACCTTTTGGTCTATTGTACCCTACCGCCGGAGTGACTAATAAAAACGACATCATGTCTCGATTTTGTTATTCTTTGCGCTAATCGGAACTAAAGGCTTCTCATGTTTCGAGCATGAAAAGTGATATCCTCCAACTGTGTTGTCGACTTCATTATTGGTTTAACCATCTGTATATACTTGCTAACTTTTAGTGAGTAGGTATGTAGTTGCAAATAGAGTTTTAACAAACAAACTGGTAGCAAAAGTCGATAAAAAGTCCCAATTGTTGGTCCCAGTTATAGTCATACGTAAAACGAAACCGTAAAAATTTTTCTTTGCTTTTTTGACCACTTCAACTTGATGATTGAACTCAATCTTGGTCTTTCAATGAACTGATTGACTCAAATCTTTAACGGTGCCAATGGCGACTGTCATTTTAATAGTTTTCAAATAAAATCGCTGATCTATTATTCGCTGAACTTCTAGACTGACCTGAGCCTCATCCAACAGCTGCTGCTTTTAATTGCGCATGTCGTGTTGGTTGGAGTTCTCAAATAGGTTAAGGAAAATATAAAACCATGCAATTTTGAATATTACGACCCTTATAGCGATCTGTTATCTATTTTGTATTTTCAGTCGTCGTCACTTACGGTGAGAAAAGTGAAATTCGCCTGCCAAACATGTTTATACAAATTCTACACGGTAATTGATCAAAATAGAATTAAGACGGCAAAAGTTATACGCGAGCTAGCGTCCGGGGCGACTACACCAGAAACTTTAGAAGCTTTGTCTTATCTTCCTAGTACATCGTCATCGGTGACGGCGGATCTTACTGATGCCACTGAAGAGGTTAACGAAAGTAATGCTTCCGATTACGACGCTGATGACGATGATGATGATGATAATGATGATTGTGATAGTGATGATGGTGACAACGTATTAGAGGCATCAAATCACACGTTAGATAACGAGGAATATGAAGATATAAGTATTGATGAAATAGACAATGAACAGGAAGAAGAGGCGGTGCAACAAGACTTCATAGCAGAAGAAGAATTAGTGCAGGAAGAAGTAGTACAAGAAGAAGAAGTACAAGAAGAAGAAGAAGTAGTACCAGAAGATGTAGTACAAGAAGAGGTAGTACAAGAAGAGGTAGTACATGAAGAGGTCGTACAAGAAGAAATACCACAAGAAGAAATAACACAAGAAGAGGTAGAACGAGAAGAGGTAGACCAATATGAAGAACAAGGGCCAGTGCAAGAAGAACAAGAGCATCTACCAGAGAGCCAACCACAGCTGGAAGAGCTCCAACAGCTTGATAATCAACAAGAACATAGTGCTGTTGCGTCAAGTGCATCGTCCTCGCAATCTCATCTGGATGTCATGTTTGAGCGATCCGAGTCTGCGCTCATCACCGAATCTGGCGGCACACTAGAACAGTATAAAAACCCACCATTAGAATGTCGATACTGCCCGAAAGTATTTATTCGAAAAAAACCGTATCACCGTCACATGCGCTCCCACGAATCAAAAGCACAATCCATTCGCAGTGCCTCGAGTTCTCGTGGTCGTATCACACCTTCTATAATTTATGCATGCACCGACTGTTCGGCTACATTTGACAGTTCGGCCAAACTGAAAACACATTGCCGTATTCACATGAAGCGATACTACTGTACGTACTGTCATAAGGAAAACCTTAGCATATTGGACCACGAATTTCACGAGGCCGAATGCAAGGGCGAACAAATGGCAAAGGAAGAGTTCCCCCAAGCGCGGCGTCTAACGCGGTCTTTTAGTCGTTCGATACGATCCATGCGTGTAACAGCGGACAGTAACGCAAAACTCTCCTCAACAACTGGCAGAAGATCGCAAACGGATAACGATGAAGATGACGACGACGATGAAGACGACCATCGAAGTTATGCGGAATCATTGCCTCATACTGATTACGATGAAGACCATCGTAATTTACAGCGTTGGGTAGGTGGGACATGCCACTCTGAATATGGAAGCATGTCCCTAATATCGCAGCGCATAGATCCAAATGCCTTGATTGTTTCCAAAAAGGAATACGGTAAGTCAAATAAGTTTAGAAAAGCGTTGGTAACACACATTTTTGCCGATCCACGGGTTCAAATCGCCTGCTTATTATCTAAGACTAGTTTCATAAGCTTCATGTCTTTTTGAGCTATTTTATGTGTTCCTGCCTCATTCCCTTTCATGTAAAAGTCCAAACCAGACATATCATTTGGTTAACCTGGCTTTTTCCTATATAGGGAGGGCGAAGAATGCATCATGCACCGTCAAGAAATTCAAATTTTCTTGGTGTGTCACACTCATATTGACTAAACTCCCCCTCTCCCTTTGGTGTTCCCCAACAGCCCCCTGGAACCATTGTTCGTATTACTTCGGAGGGCCGTTATTTTCTGTTCTTTTATGAGAGTGTGCTCTGGCTTTTTTCTCTTTTCTTGGTTTTGAGCACGATTTCGATAAACTCGAATACCCGTTTCCAGCTGCGTTCGCTTGCGATCATCTTCCCAATGATATTTTCGGGGGAAATGTAACCTATCTCCGATTCAAAAGCCTGTCTTTCCACGGTCCTACTGCTGCACGTGAAGAAGGTATGAAAAGCGTCGTACCAATGAGGCGCCGTACTTGCATGTCGGATGGCTAATTTGCCGCATTCTGTGTAGGTATGCATTAAAATATCCATGTCCGGTTAGAAACTGCTTGGTATAATAATTTATTTCTCCATGTTTTCGCGTTGCCCATTCAGCGATGTCTCTGATCAGCCTGGCGGTCCATCTACCTCTTGTTTCAGAGTTCCACCATAAATGTTTGGTGGCCTGTTTTGCTTCAGTGGTTGCCGCTTCTACTCCTACTTCCGCTCTCTTCTCATATACTATCTTTCTCACTGCGGCTAAGAGGTCAATGGGTGCAACTCCTACAACGACAAGAGCGGCTGGTTCTGATACAGTGCGGTAAGAACTTGCGATGCGGAGGACTCCGCGTCTCTGTACTGTTGCCATCTGTTTCCTGTACGTCTCCTGTTTAAGTGCATCTGCCCATATTTCGCATCCATAAAGAAGTATCGCGTGCGTAATTGCCGTGAGGAGCCTTAGTTTACTTTCTCTTGGTCCTCTAGCGTTTGCCATTAGTCTCCAAAGGAATGTGGTCACTTTAGCAGCTCGTTGGGAAGCGGATATAATATGACATAATCCAGAAAGTAAGTTTTGAGTCGATAGTTATCCCAAGATACTTTACCGCGTTTTTGCTGGTGATTATGTCTGGGCCTATATGAAATTCAATTTGCCATAGGACAATCTCGGTCTTTTCAGATGCAAGACTAAGACCATGGATTTCTACCCAGAGATAGACACGTCTCATAATTTGGTTCAACTTTCTTCGTGCTTCCTCAGTGTCCCCCCTAACTGTATCAATGCTCCAATGTCATCTGCGTACCCTATCAAACAGGTGTCGTTAGGCATTTCGATACAAAGAATCTCGTCATAAAATATGTTCCAGGGTCGGAGGTTAACCTCGTTTTAGGGTTTTTGATAATTCCTAACAGAACTAGCCTATTTATTTCTTAATTTTTTCACGCTACTCATTTGCATTCCTTAAGGTCTTGCTGTTGTTTTCACAACAGCCAGCCTGCTGTCTCATCTTTGTCATACCGTTTGCAACCGTTTTTTTACCATTGAGTTTGAAAGATGTAACCATAACCAACGAGTATCGATAAATTTAATGTTTCTTTTTTCCACAGATGTGATAATGCTTAATAAACTAATTGCACAAGCGAAGCGCAATGTGTTTACTTGCTTTTTCCCCAATTGTGGCCATATAACCAACACCCTGCGAGAGATGAGCCTGCACGAAGTATTGGTTCACAAGTATAAAACGTATTTTTACTGTAGAAAGTGCAAAGGAGTGTTCACGACAAAGTAGGCTATTATTTATTGGTTTATAATTTTGGCTTGCCTAATGCGTTTAATTTACACTTTTAACCTAGATTATTCTACGATTACCATGTCCATGTGCAAAATTATGGAAATTATTGCTGTCATAAGTGCACAATGCGATTCACTTATGAATACGAACTTCAGTTGCATTTAGTGAAGCATCAAGAGAGCGAATCATTCCCCTGTCGGTATTGTGGGAATAGTTACATGTCTAACCAGGAGTTGAGGATCCACTGTTTGGAAACTAGTCATGATCCGAAGAAGAGAAAGGCTACCATATCCATTGACCATTCCCTAACGATTGAAAACGAAATAGCGCCTGAACCGCCTCCACCGAAAAGGGAATACAAGTGCACAATAAACATTATGAATCTTCCGAAGCCAGAAAAACGGTTATACCACGAGATTTGGGACAAAGGAAAACGCATGTTTCTAGGCGAAATTGACTACAAATACGGACTCGGACTAAATTGTGTACTGACAGAGTAAATGTAAGTATACAGTGGAGTTGACTTTACGTAAGTGCAAATTGCAAATGTGTAGTTTTGATTTGTGTACGCTTTATTTTTAGCAAGGCTGTTTTAAAATTATACGTTCATTTGGCGACCATTTTGAAGTTCCCAATTCTTTTTTACAAATTGTTGTCGGTGGGTCGGTGTATTTCATATTTTGGTGACCACTCACTGTCAGGGAATATTGGTTTATTTGCTCTCTAAATACGAAACTTGCCGCTAAATTTAAGAGGTTCAACTTTGGTGTCAGGAGGATAAACAGTTTCCCCGGTGTAGAGACCATGCATGTGTCCATCGACGCGGCATTCTTTCATCTGTGGCGAACGGAACGCTAACAATACCTTGCGTTAGAACCTGTCAAGTAGAGCAAACGGAAACGCGTTGCGGATTGTTAATAACTTGTGTAATATTTGCCTATCTAACTTACCTTCTATCTCAGAAGAAAACATTAGCCACCAACGAATTGTAGCACATCAAACAGGTGAGCTGTCGGCCACGTTTCGGAATGGTGTGACTGGAACAGTGGAGACATAATGTTGCCACCATATACCACGTATATTTAATTTGCAATGTGGAAAACGGAAAATAAGACACGGAGCGGAACACGCGGACCTATCAGTAGGCTTGATATATTTACTTGTATTTAAACAGTCGCCATTCGGCCATTAAAAGAGAGGGAATGTTCGTCAGCACCGAGTATGTTCAATTGATTGGCACATTCGATGGTTTGCACCGTGAGAAAATATTTCTACGGAGTACCAAAAAGTGGGTGGAGAGTGTGACTCCTTGCAAGTGGGTCCACTTTATGTACATTAGTCGCTTGTGCTTGGCTGTGTTGATCCTCCACGAAACTATTGACGATCTGAAGAAAAACGTATTTCCTTGAAAGCAGCTTGTTATGATTTTTTTTTTTTTTTTTTTTAATTATTCAAGAAAGTTTGGTTTTGTTTGCTTCCGAAGTAATAAACAGCATGCATTCTTTATTTTTCGTTACAGATAATCGTGCCACCATTTGTACAAATAAAATTAATATTAGGTAGGAAATATCGCATTTTTAAGAAGTCACGAATCAAATTTTTAATCTTTCTTAACCTCACTATAGTAATACATTTTTATGTAGAAGCAGTAACGACAAGGGAGAAAAACGGAGCACTTGCAAGTCCAAGTTCAATGCAAAACGTGCCGTTATTAGGTAATAAAATATTTTGATTTTAAACTTAGGATATGAAAATGTTACTTAATATTATAAAACTGAGTAAGTAGGTATGCAACTATTTTTTAAGGTTACGAAAATTTTTTAAAATATGTTTTCATGCAAGGTGCATGTCAATCATATTATATGTTTCGTAGGAAAGCGGAGGAGAACTGTTAGAGGCGATATTCACAAGGGTACAATCTTCAGTGTATATTTGGATGAAGAATGCAAATATCAATGGTAAAAGAACCAAATAACTCAATTTTAACAAATAATCCATGTTTGCATACCAAACCGATGCTTTCAACCTGTTTGTTCTTGCTATTTCTCTGAAACTTAGGTCGTTTTCCATTGGGACAAAAAATCAATTTTTTTTTTTTAACTAAAGTTTGCGGTTTGGTTTTTCAGATATCTGCTGCCAAATCGAACATGAAATCCGAATTTTATTGCTTCTTCAGAGTACCTAGCCGCAAAAATTGTTTTTTTTTTTTTTTTTCTTGCGCTGGAAATCCATTTCAATTGAAATTCACTCATTTAAAATAACGAATTTCGAAAGAATTTAATAAGAAAACTCGTTTCCATACGAGTAAAATTAATAATTCAGCTAAAAAAGCAATATTTCCAACGAATAAAAAATGGTAGCCGCCAGCTCGTGTCATTAGCATTGGTGTAGTGAAAGTATGTGTAGATCTGAGAAAAAATCGAGATTTCTCAAAAGAGATCAGATCAAAAAAAAAATTGCTTTTTTTTTTTTTTTTGCAAATCGAACATGAAAAGCAATCTCGATAAGAAAAAAATTGATTTTTTCTCAAAAAATTGATTTTATTGCCAAATCAAAAAAAAAAACCTTAATCACTTTTTATGTTCCCATTGGTCAAAAAAAAATCAATCTTTTTTTTGGATTCAGATCACTTTTTACAGATCTCGATATTTTATTTTTTTTTTTTTTTAGGTTTATATTAACTGCCACAATACCAATAACTTTGCATAGCTGTTTTACGTCATTTTAAGAACTAACTAATGTGGTTTTCAATTGGGACCACCACAAATCTTTTTCAGATCTCAGATTTTACTGTGCTCATGGAACGCGCAACGAGATTGATCTGCTTTTGTAAATGGATTAGTGCGTTAATTGACAACAATATCAGCTGTTCAAATGGCATTCGTTTTTGGCTAATGTAGTTTTCCATTGGGACCACCAGAAATCTTTTTCAGATCTCAGATTTTACTGTGCTCATGGAACGCGCAACGAGATTGATCTGCTTTTGTAAATGGATTAGTGCGTTAATTGACAACAATATCAGCTGTTCAAATGGCATTCGTTTTTGGCTAAATCACAAATGGATATCGCCCTCAAAAATGTTTTCCTTCTTGTAGATACAAATGAAGTATTATTGGTGGTTTGTAGTCTTCAGATTACGAGGGAGATAATGAAGATAATAATTCCTCCGAAATCGTATCCATAGCTATTTATGTATTTTGTTATTTTGGTTTTCACGAAACCTTGCGCATTTGCCTCGAAATGAAACTTCTTTAACTGACGTTAAACAGCTGTACAAAGTATATATTGGTATGCGTAAATCTGAAAAAATATCGAGATCTGCGAAAAGTGATCCGAATCGAAAAAAAAATTGATTTTTCGTCCCAATGGAACGCAAAAAGTGATTTAGATCAAAAAAAAGATTGATTTTTTGTCCCAATGGAAAACCACATAAGTAAATAAATATCCATGGATATAATTGTGGAGGTATTTCGTGCCCAATAGAACATAAAACAAGATGTTTCTATCTTTGCATTTGAGGTGGTGCGTGTTCTTAAAGTCAGCTGTTCTTAAGCTCTAATGGCGTTTTTCATTGAAGATCGGAGAGAATTGCCCCAAAAATCGGAATTGCTCTTTTCAATGAAATTCGTTTGAGCACTTTTGTAATAGTGGTAGACAGTAGACACCATATGTGAGATTTGGTATTCTGTCACTACTTTTTTTTGTTTTCTACGGTCAATACTTATGTTTTAATGGGCCAAATCAATGTTTTTCAATTAAAGTTTACATTTGGCACGCATAGTTATACATTTTCGGAGCATATGGCGAACAATTTGTTTCTAATAACACACCAAACATTTCAATCTAACATTTTTCTTGTGTGTGTTGGTTCAGGGCAATTCTTTAAAAATATTCCGGACACTTCTGTCGTGTTAAGAATTGACCTGGAAGTGCACTTCTAATTTCAATGAAACATAGGAAACATAGAAAGAGTACTTCTGGATTTGCTCTTTTCATAGAAATGGCAATATTTTTTATTCAATCGAAAATGCCATAATTTGTGTTTATTAAAAATCCATTCAATTTCTGTTGATATTGCAGCGGCCAAATGCAAATTTGTCTCTATTTTTCACAGACTTGACGTCGGAAGTAATAACACATTTTAAAGTTTGACAATAATGACAAATGTTTTGAGGTTAGTTAAGTAGGTGTAAATCTCGCTCAGAAATCGAGATTCGCAAAATTGCTCTAAATCTGAAATAAGTGTTTTTTTCGTCCCAATGGAAAGCGACATAAGAAACGCGGAAATAATTCGGAATGAAATCCTTTTTTTTAAACTGGCTTTTAGCAATTCCCCTTTGAAGTAATATCAGGAACAAGATCATCCCTGCAATACTCGCAGTTGATTTCTCAGGTACTTCATCCATCCATATATTTTTCCGTAAGCAAGATTTTCCGCCACAAATGGCGCAAGATTCAAATCTCTTATGCATTTGATTGACCCGTAAATTGCTCAAATTGACATTTCAATTGCCAAATTGATTCTTATTTTTATTATAAAGAAAATTGCATCTTTTGATGGCAGATTTAAATGCATATCCGGCACCGGCCACTAACAGCGCAAGTCGTTATATTGGAACCAGTTTGAACATGGCTACTAGAACCGATCTATTATATTCACTCCTAGCGAGGTATCCGTTCAGAACGGAATTTTCTCCGATTTGTACGAAATCGGAAAAATTACATTCGGGTGATTCGTTCCGACACAACTTCGGGAAAAATTCTCCGATGACATGTAGCTCACCTTGTCGCATTTCGTGGAACGGCGTTATACCAATTTCTTTTGACAGCTACCCGGTAGATTTTTTCCGAAAAACTCGGACAACTAATGGCTGCGGAATATTTTAATGTGAAATGAACGTTTGTTCCGGAACGGATACTCCGAATGCAATTTGAGTTCCGATTGGATTTGACATTCGTATCGGAAGTTTTCCTAACGGATACCTCGATAGGGGGTGAATATATCAAAATCAGTGGTCGTTTTTGGTTTTTTAGTTGCTCGTAATGATTTTTATGCAGGAAATAACATATCCAATATGACAACATTTTTTCTTTTAATCGTGTTTCTTTTATCCGTTTATTTTAAGAGGAGTTAGATGGGAAAATCCACGTTGCGTATGGTTCTGTTTCATATAAGCAATTTGTTCTTACATGGAACAATTACTGTAACACATTTGTAATCATGAAGGATAATTGAGCATGCGTAGAATGTATGTTAGCATGCTGATGATCTCCATTTAGCCTAAACAAACTTAATTTTTATATATACAATTTTACAGCCAGAAAATACAAATCTCCACTTTCCGCCCATTTACACTCCCATATTTAACGTTAGCTTCGAATAATAGGTTTAGTCTCGAGATTGGTAGGCGCAGTGGCTTAGTGGTTAGTTTGTTGGACTACTAAGCGAGGGGCCGATGTTCGAATCTCGAAAATACCCAAGTTCGAACTTAGGGTTTTTTTCACTGCGCCACCTCTCGCGAACGTCTGACATACATCCGAGAGTATAAATGTCTTGTAAGAGCTTCTCAATTAGCCGTTTGGAGTCGGCATAAAATTGTAGATCCTTTCCATTCGTTCCAAAAAAATGAAAAATTCATACAGAACGAATGGTTGTGAGAAGCTAGGCCTAGGATCCATCCGGACCTGTTGCGCCAACTATTTTTTTTTTTTTTTTAGTCTCGAGATTGTTTTAAATATCATTCATGCAATATTGTGCACCTGGCAATCCTTTTGCTCCATTTAAACTTAATGTAAATCAGACTTTAATTTATGACTTTTTTTGTGCTGTATGTATTTTTTTAAGATTTAATTTAAATGTAATTTACAAACAAGCAATATTACCGCTACAAGAAATTGTCTTTTGATTTCCCAAAGAAAATTATGTTCACGTTTAAGTGAACTTTAGGAACTTAAGAATGAGATTTTTGAGAGATTTTTTAAACATATGGAATTGTTACGTTTTTGAATATTTGTGTGCATTTTTCAATTTTTTTATTATTTTTTTTTTTCGTATACCTAATTTATTTGAAATTAAAACATATATTTAAGAATTGAAAATCATATGAAAATGAAATGAATTAAGAAAATATTAAATTGAATATAGGTACATATTTCTATATTTTTCATTTATGTATTTATTATTAGTAATTCTGTTTATTTTATAGTTTGTATTTGTATATATGAAATATTTGATAATAAAAAAATTCTAAAAAGTTACATAACCTAAATGTTTCAATTTGAATTGTGGCTGAAGTGAAAGGATAATAATAAACGTTGTGTAAACTACATCAAATTGGGTACAAACCATATACGTCAATTAGTTGCACGCTTTTTACCGTTTGCTAGATAACTGTAATGGACAAACTCGTTTATTGGCACAGGTGGCGTTTGTGATAATGTAAGATATGACATTTGGTTTGTTTAATTAAACTCGTTCTCTTACCTAGTGTCTCCAAGA
This sequence comes from Cheilosia urbana, assembly GCA_946477585.1. Lineage (NCBI taxonomy): Eukaryota > Metazoa > Arthropoda > Insecta > Diptera > Syrphidae > Cheilosia > Cheilosia urbana. The sequence continues at coordinate 144,793,545 of OX297854.1, forward strand.
GCAATATTTCATATATTACAATATATCGTACTATGAAAATTTCCAGTGGAGACCACAAATGATATAAAATATAAAAAAATTCTTGAAATTTTTATTGCTCAGCTCATAGCATGATATCGATAGTATGATATGAGCTGTCATTTCTATGCTGTTTGACACTTGTTTGCCTTTTTTTACGATGGCTGAGTAGCGAATGGACGCTGTATTACGGCATCTAATGCGAGTATGCAACGACACGCTCTGCTCAGCGACATTTGAACGAATGAAATAGTATTCTATGAAATGCCCACCCTACATTTTATTGCATACTATCGTTCTTTCTTTCTATCAAATTTGACAGATATCAAGCTATGAAATATTGCTCATAGAGACACTAGGTTTAAGAAGAGTACAAGAATGCGCAATCAAACAATTTAGAGGATATCGTCTACATGACGCGAATCATTTAAAAGAGCAGGTACCTACTGATACTTTTATAGCGGTGGACTGGGAAACTTTGATTTATTTCACTGTCAATAGACTAATGACAGAAGTCAACAATCGTCATGTTATTGCCGTTGGCGATGTCAGTTCCACCTTCCACGTGCTGGATAAGATGGTCGAAAATTGGACATCCAAATGACGCTTGATTTGCGCATGACCGAAGTCACAAACAGTAATAACTCGGTAAACAAAGAGTGCGTCCAGAGCAGATGTTGTGAATTGTTATCATTTCCAGTGTGTAGGCTCGACACGCGTATTTTTGGAGGATGTGAAATTCCATCAACAGAAATGTCTCACCTATGTCGGTTAAAAAGTGGTTAAGCTCGATTTCCCCGACTAATTCGTCGCATTTGTTTCGCTATTAAAGTTTTCAAACGACAAAAGGTGCTTAATTGATTCTAGGAAAAAAAAAATATCTTTGCGTGTAACCATCAGATATCAATTATTTTATTAAATTAAAACAGCGATTTCAAATGTAGACGCACACAAATAAATGTTAGAATTAGGTACATTTCAAATTGTTTACATATTTGTTGTAGCCTGAACTTGGCTCTGTCCCTTAATGGATATTATTATCTTAAGCAGGAAAAGGATACAGACAAAACGACATATTGCAGGAAGCATGTTTTTGAATAATACTGGTTGAATGGCTGGGATGACTAGTTATTTTTTTCAATAATATCCAAAAGAGCTAGTGGCACATTCATAGTTTGATCATCGATTAACACTATATCGAAAGTATCCATGTACTTGCTTAGATTCTCTTCAACCTTAAAATAAACAACACGATCACAGACTGTACGATAAGAGCAAGCAAATTTCCAACTTACATGATCGAAGAGAAAACCTATTTTAAGGATGTGAGATGAACTCGGAACTCCATCAGCCATTCCGGCATCACCAATTGAGTCGCCCATGACAATAACATGGTCTCGACTGTGGACGAGATCGTAATAGTCGCTGTCTTTTAGAACTGTTTCATTTTTATTAAACGTGTGAATCATTGGCTCCTGGAAACCATTTAACAGTTCACCCTTGTACTGAAGAAAATTTGAGACCACTTTGACATTTGGATACATAACCTTGGCGTGCTTCAACACAGACACCACTGAGTTTCCCAGACCGGCAGAAAACACCAAAACGGGAACATTAAGTCGATTAAGCGACTCAAAAAGCTCATGACTGTGATCTCGCAAGGAATCCTTGTAGTCGAAAGCTATTTTGTCGATTTCCTCCTGATCCAATGGAAAGCCCCTGAAATTAAATAATAAATATGTATTAATATTAACGAGATGTTTTTTTAGTACACTTGTTTTGCCTAACGTATTGGAGCGTGTCCAGTTCGCGACTCTGAAAATATTGTTAGTAAAGTTTTATTGCAAGTTATGAAAACATGATGATAAATTTAAACACAAAGTGTAGCATAAAATACAGTTAACGATTATCTATAACAATAATCCGATTTCAACAGAAAAAGAAGCACAACATATACATTTATGAAGGGCTTAAATCGTGAGAGGGCTATTTGATTCGTATCAGCAAACGAGCGTCTTATGTGGTTTTCCATTGGGACAAAAAATCAATCTTTTTTTTGATCTAAATCACTTTTTGCGTTCCATTGGGACGAAAAATCAATCTTTTTTTCGATTCGGATCACTTTTCGCAGATCTCGATATTTTTCAGATTTACGCATACCAATATACTTTGTACAGCTGTTTAACGTCAGTTTAAGAAGTTTCATTTCGAGGCAAATGCGCAAAGTTTCGTGAAAACCAAAATAACAAAATACATAAATAGCTATGGATACGATTTCGGAGGAATTATTATCTTCATTATCTCCCTCGTCATCTGAAGACTACAAACCACCAATAATACTTCATTTGTATCTACAAGAAGGAAAACATTTTTGAGGGCGATATCCATTTGTGATTTAGCCAAAAACGAATGCCATTTGAACAGCTGATATTGTTGTCAATTAACGCACTAATCCATTTACAAAAGCAGATCAATCTCGTTGCGCGTTCCATGAGCACAGTAAAATCTGAGATCTGAAAAAGATTTCTGGTGGTCCCAATGGAAAACCACATTAGTTAATAGGTTAGGTATGCCATATGTTGTATCACCAATGTGAAAATGAACTCTTGTTGAACGTGTTATTGTAACGAAATCGCTAAGTACGTGCTATTTTATTTCAACCTTCTTGCAGTTTTATGCAAAATGCGATTGAAGTTTTTATCACCAACGTTAATCAGATTGCTAAATGAGAAACATGTCATAGGAAACTGTTCTTCGGATAAGTCTTCATAATAAAGCATATCAACTGGGGACACTATCCACAAGTTCCCTTCGAATATTATAATAATAAAAGCAAGCAAATCAAAATGTACTTACATTAGCAAATCACCCGATTTCGTCCACCACTCGATCATGTATTTTACCTTCTCTTCAACCGGCATGCGAGGATCAATCTCGATGGGGCGATATTTCTCAAACAGCTTTTTTGATTCCTCAATAAATGAAACGGGTAACGATTTACATTTATGCAAAATACCAAAACTTGTCAGCACTCGGGTACCATCCTCAGTTTTCTGCTTTGTAATGGTGTAATCAAAATCGGAGACTACTTGCAATCGATGGACACCGCCCTGTCCTAATTCGTTGATCATTTTTTCAACACGTTGAGGATCTTTTATTCTACAATTTGGTTGACAAAGCGCTGGAATGTCTTGCAGGCGCAAGTACTTAGTAGCCTCCGTTCTCACCATCTTGTCTATAATACGTCTAACTAGTGGAGGTATTGACAACAAGCGATTCAGTTTAACTGCTTTCTTATCTTGCTGGACACTTAATTTTGCTAGCTTATAGCAATCAAATAACCACTGATGTAATGACTATAATCCCTTAAGATTTGTTGTAATTTAATTGTAAATAGCAAACAAACTGGCGTTATGATTGTAGCCTCCTGTCCAATCCGAATGTATATAGGTATAGCAGAATATTTTGTGACTGACAAATGAGTTTGATTTGACTGTTTTTGTTTTTTGTGTAATGACAGTTTATTATGCAATTTTTTGGATGGATTGTTTATAATAACAACAACCGTCTTTTTATTTTCAAATCACAGCTTTTCGTTGTGGAGGTTCTACGTCTAATGAGTATTGAAAATAAAATTAAGAAGAACCAGACTAAAATCTAGAACTATAAGTAGAATCGAAAATAAGTACAATTCAGCACGAATCAAACTGCACGTGTACAGCTGGCACAGCTGTTTTTTGTTGACGAATTCGATTTCATGTCAGATGTCATTTACCTAGTGGAAGTGGTCTTCTGACCAGTGTTCATAGTTCATTGGGAATTACCCTTTTTGCTGAGGATTTCAATCAACATTTTGGTGAGGGGCAAAATCAAATGTTTTTCTCGCTGTCAGCGTCATAGGCTATTCACACCGAGCCGAAAACCTGGTTTTCACGAAAACACTCGAATACAAAAGTTTTCCCATACATATTTCAGTTTTCAAAACGAGTCTTTTAGAGTCGTTTCCCAAGAAAACGAATTCCAATCGTTGCGTTGTTAAAACAAACACACCTTTTGCAACATTCAGTCGAGCAGCTGACCGATCAAATAATGTCACCAAATATCATTGACGAATGGAAAAGTTTTCCTGCGACCCCTGGTGGATAAAAAAGGAATATGTAGAGACCTATAGAATTTTGACGTTTGTTTGTTTTGCACAGGACTTGCATAAGGAAAACGTGTGTTTTCCAGTAAGAAAATTAATTATTTATCTATTAAAAAGTTAACCAACTAATTGAAAACGAACTAAATTTGCAGGTCTAAAGCCGGAACCACACTTGTAACGTGTGTTGTGATGTGGAGTGGCGTGTCGCTATCACTCCAATGGATTTCATATGTGTAGAAACATATTTTTCTCGTGTGTTGTGTTGCAGTGTGTCGCGTTGTGTCGAAATCGCTCCTGTACCGATTGCGCCACAACGCTCTATGGCGCAATGAAGCGAGACATATATATTATCTGAAATTGCATATGTGAAAGAAAGAGTACACATGATCTAGGAAATCAATAACGTCAAAAAAGCAAAACAAACAACATTTGAATTCATTTAAAAAAATGACAGCACACTAGATAAGTGTGCACAGAACACGAAACGACAGACCACACCACAACACACCACACGTTATAGGTCTGGTGCGGGCTTAAGTAATACTTGTCCAAAATTTGTGTAGTGTGAGTGAATTCATTTGGTAAGACTAGCACAAAAGTCTGTTGAAAGTAGTAGTTTACATTCAATGTAAACAAAAATTATACATTTTTCTTTTGTTTACATATTTTGGTTGCTTTTTATCTTATAAAAACTGTGCTAATTATACAGATTTGCTTGCTTTGATGATGGAGCATCCAGCCAGCTTAGAAGTTTCTAAGGATGTCACAATATCGCTGTAATAATTGACTATTTCAGTGGCGTTAAAGGTCTATCCGAGAAGGCGAAGAAATAGTGAAAGCTGGCTGAATACACAAGATTGGCCTCTCCCCACCTCCATCCGTAGACGAAGTTACTGCGCTGGTGGTAGCTGCATCATCAATTTCATCAAAGCCACATGAGGTCAAGATGAAAAAATTGGACGAGCAACATCAGCGGTGGATATTGACTTGCTCATGTAAAGCTGTAAATGGCAGAAAAATGCAAGCACATAGCTGCATGCCTTATTCAAATAAATAAGTATGATGGTTTATTTATCATATGCCAGTAAATTAAGGGCTTAATGATTTTCAATAAAAGTTAAATTGTATCTGCGAAATACAGTTTTGCGTTTTATTGCTTATTTGAAACGATATTGATAGTTCTTCAAAGGATGCATTGCATTGAGGAACGCCACAATGCTGAGCTCCAATTGTTTTCACCATTTTCTACAAAAATAAAAACTTAGTATTCACTTTTATATCAACACTTATCGCACTCACTTTTAAGATATTATTTTTCTATTATAAAATGAGTTTTTTTTCTTATATTAAATGTGTATTTCTAATTAATTACACAATTTATCTCAACAACCTCTTGATTTTTCATAGAAATATCTACCAGCTGTCAAAATCTATAGCAACCTACCGATGCGAAAACTTGCCGCCAGGGGTTAGCCTCCATTCGTCAATAAGTCACAACTTAGAATCATTTTCCACACTAATTGGTGGGCCAATATTATTTTTAAATGCTCTGAATTAATTTTATTTGTTATTTAAGGCGATCGAAATGTGTAAGCAAAATAGTTTACACAGAAGTTTCACGACTATTGTCTCACAACTGATAGAAACGTCAAACGCAAACGAGTTATTGTTCGGTGTGAATGCAATTTCGAGTTTTTGACGAAAACACGGTTTTCGCTGCAGTGTGAAAAGGGTATTACCGTTGTGCGACTAAAGTCCAAATTTGGATTTTTGTCTACTACAATATTTTGGTATTTTGCCCCTTTTTATTTGTCCGTTTTCTCGAAGGTTTTTCTTTTTGCTTTTCATAATTCTGCCACCCTTTTTATTTTAAAATTGATACTTCGAATTGTTAACTGATATCACCACGAAGAATGGGAAAAAGGGGGAATTTTAAGGTGTGTGATGAGGAATTTCACTTAAAGGGGATGGTAGCACTGATTCTGACTTTTGCGTTTTAACAAACTCACCAACTGTCATTTGGTGTCATATGGAGTGAGAGCAATATTACAGGGTGGGCAAAATGCGCCCAAAATCGAACCAAAAATACCACATTAGTTTATCAACTTCTACATTTCTGGGTTTGTTTGACTTGACTTGAATTTAAAATATTCGGTTTTTATACAATGTTTGATACTTTATTTAACAGGTGAATAAAGGGATGCACAGTACTGAACAGAAGTGAAAAGTATGTATAACTCCTTTTCGACAGACCACTTTGTGTAGGTGGTATGTATGAATGAATGGGTACCCTAATGTTCCGAAAGCTAAGATAAATTCAATCAATCACATTCACAGCAGTAGATGCCACTGTTTTAAACCTGATTTTTACACAACACCATCCCACCGAATTGAATGAATGGTTCATTATCGGCCCTAGCGAGGTATCCGGCTGAATCGGAACGGACATTTTTCCGCAACGCATACCTCCTCTTTCGGAGGCTCAAATTCCAAAGAGAAATAAACAATTGCGACCGCACTCCAAATTGTAAACAAATTCCGCAACCAATTTTCTGTCGGAGGATATCGGAACCTGCCTGTCAAAAATTTAACAAAAAAAAAAATGCACTTCTTAAACCTATTTCAATGTAATTCACCGATATGCGTTACAAAATGTCAGAACAATTCTCCGAACAGTTTTTCCGGAGAATACTCCACAGCAAAAATCCTCCGAATTGTATAAAATCGGAGAATTTTCCGTTCCGAAGGATACCTCTCTAGGGCCGTATACGTTTTATAGAAGTCTAGGGCTTCTATTTATTAATCTAATTATTTTGGGCCTGTGCGAATTACACTTAGATATCGCTTATTAACACGAACGTACGCGTAGTAAAAACAGTACCAAACAGTGCATTTTTTTTTTAGTTATGGGTCGAATCTTCTCTTCCGTGAACGAGCAATACGTGACGGAATTTGGTTTTATTTCGTGTGTAAAAGCGGGCATAATTCGGTGAACGTATAGCTCGTTCCGAAAGTGGCGATTCGACCCCAGATTCGTTTTTTTAAAGCACGAGTTACCTTTGACTAAACATATTTGCTCTAAGACATAATGCATTTGTATATTTATAATTTGTGGCCGCAGAAATAGTTATACGAACTGTTTCCAACTGATTTTGTAGATTAAAAAAAAGATCTGGCAGGGCGATAGCGGCGTTCAAAAAGTCTTGGGCTTTCATAGGTCTTATCGTGGATGATCTATCTTTTAAAGGAAATTATTCGGTTATGGCGTTTTTTTTTTTTTTGTTATGATTTTTAAACATTCTGACACATATTTTGTTGCGGTTAAAACATCTTGGGCCTAGAGGATTTGCGATGAAATAATAATAGTTACTTCTTATAATAAAACTAACATTGACTGGTTATACATCAACCTAACCTAACCTTGGTTTATAGTATCAGCCTTACCCTATGCATTTTTTGTTTGTTTATATTTCCCAACCAAAATTTGCTGTTGTCTCTTGGTCTATATGCAAACAATACAATTTTCTATTTGAACTATTTAACCATTGTCTTTGAAGAGATTTTTAACCGCCCGTTTCATTAACCTGCAACCTCCTGCAAAATCATTCATAACCTAAAAACAAAAGGCAAATGGATCAAAAAAGGTAAAATATATGTTAAAAAGTACTGAAATTATTGACTGTTTATTGAGACACATTTATTTTCAATTTATTAGTTTAATATCTACCTTAAGAATTTACAATTCTCTTACATCTATTATGCTGGCTCGCAATATACCATTACTTGGTAGTGATAATGTTGTTACGAAAAATGCCAAAAGATTGATGTAAAACAGTGAACAAAATAAAACAAAATCAAAGCATTGCAATGTAATACACACTTTTTTTATATTTACAGACAATATACATGCGTTTTAAAATAATGAAAAGAAATAGTATACAAAGAAACCGTAATTGAGACATATAATTCAAAATATCCCAGTTGCAGTTGGAGTACATATACAGGGATGTTGTTTGGCATCTACATCTTCTTTATAAACTTAAATAATTCAATATTGGTGGTACAGCATGGCACAGTGGTCATGACTTACGATAACCACCATTAACTTTACTATTTAATATACCAGTCTTCAGAGTTATAAGGTTATGCTGTTCTGTTTGTTGAAGTAATTGGCCAGTGCCTGGGTGTATTCATACATGCCTTCGTAACCAAGCGGTGATCATACCACCGTTTCCGTTTATTATAATCAATCCATTTGTTTGTTAATTGATATATCCCTTGGGAGGGATAATAAATAAAATAATATTGATACTTACAGAAAATTGAATAAAAATATAATACAGATCAAATAAGGTTAAAATGATTCCCGATTTCGCGAGAATAAATAAACAATAGTAAAATAATCAAACTTAAAAAAGAAATCAATAAGATCATCATGTACAAATTCGAAAGTAGTTTGGGCTTATTCATCATCCACTAAAACAACTGGGACAACTGGGACAACTGGGCTCTTTGCGTCTGGTTTTTGAATAATCGCTGCTGCAATCGGTGTCGCGGTAAAATTTCCAACTTTTGTCGGTGATGTAGTTGATGGTGATGCCGACTTTTGTGTTGTACGGTTGATGTTGAAAAGCTGAAACACAAAAATCGTTTAAATACCCTGATTTGGGAATTAATAAGATTGGCTTCGGCGAACAACTGAAAAATTAACACTAACCTAACATATACAACGACGCCTAGGAGTAATGAATTCACAAAAAATAAAGTGCACGACTGGGTCGAACAAAACTTTCTCTTTCGTCAAAAGATTTGTTGGTTGCTTTCTTATTTTATTAGATAGGTAGGTAAAGATCTGAAAAGCTATGCTGGGTAAAAGAAATATAGAAAAAGGGATACATAGTGTTAAATAAAATTCACTTTTAGCTTTTAAACGTTGAAGCTCTAGAAACAGACAATTGTCGCAAGTTCTCGTTAGAGAGTAATAAGCGAATGCTGTACTATTTTATAACTTTTACACTTAACAAGTTTTTGAGTACGAGAACAAGTGTAGTAGGAGATAGGAGTTTCTGAGTTTTGGAAATGATTTGACTGGAATAGATTTAACGACGCTGGTTTAAGTTGTCAAGAATTGGAAGTATTGTTAGTGATCTTTACATCTATATATATAAAAGAAAGTCGTGTTAGTTACACCACTTATAACTCAAGAACGGCAGAACAGATTTGGGTGAAAATTGGTAGGGAGGTAGCTTAGAGCCAGGAGACGGACATAAGATACTTTCTATCCCGTTCGACAGCGTTCCCGTGTGACTTGACATGAAACGTCAGTCACTATAAAACGTGGTATAACAAAAAAGAATCAGACTTGGAATAACAAAACGCAAATGACAGCTACGTAATTGACGTATAATGACAGCTATGTAATGACGTATAGATGACAATTTGATATTTGTAAGAAATCAATATTTAAACTATTTCTATTAAATAAATAATTAACAATTATAATGTAATGATAGTGCCATTGCCCATTCGTATTGTGGTAAATCAGGCACTTAGTGAATCAGGCACTTAGGAATTGTGGTGAATCGGGCACCTGGTAACAATCTGTTTCCCTCTTCAAGTTCCACTTCCAATTGGAGACTGGAATTGTATTGCAGTTTGTATTAGTTAATTCTAGAACCATCTAGAGAAGATATGGAGTTTACATCTGGAATCTATCTACTTCTGGAACATTCGCCGATAGGTGGAAGCGCGGATATAAAAGGGGCGCGTTGACAACAGATGGACAGTTGATTTTTAACCAGCGATAGTTGAGTTCGAAAGAGTAATCGGTTGTGAAATAAATAAGTGTGAAGTAATAGAATAAAGCGATTGGATTGAGACGTTTAAGAATTGATTAAGGTGATATTGTTTTGGAGATAAATAAGTGAATATTTGGAAAGTGTAAATAAAGTGATTTTATTGGAACAGTTGAACAGAATAGCGTTTTATCTTATCGAATCCCAGCCCAAATGTAACAGTATAAACAGTGAAGTGAACTATAAAACTCTACTCGGTATGGTTGAAAATTTGAGTTTTGAAATCTTAATATATAAAAACGTTCGTGCGTATGTATGACCGACGATAACGACTGAACCACTGAAGCTATTCCCCTTATATTCATACCATATGTTTGTGTGGTGCTCCGGATGGTTTATGTTTATTTTAAACCCAGTAGGGGGCGCTGGGGTCGCTTTTTTGAAAATTCTTATTTATGGACCGATTTGGCTCAAATTTACACCATATAACACTTAAAAAAATAGAAAGCTTTTGTCAAAATTTGGACCCGATAGGTGGCGCTGGGAGATATTTACGAAAAGTTAGATTTCCCTGCATATCAATATTGTATCAACAACATTAAATTGAATTGTAATAATATAGTTGGCGTTGGTTGTCTATACTTTTTTGAATTTGACATTTCAGTAATTCATATTTCATTTAGCTGTTGTTGTTCGACGAAAACTCCAAATTAGTTTTTAATCAATTTTAAATACATAGGTAAATAACATTTCCATTCGATTTCCGGCACAAATAACATAACCAAGGAAACTGCTCATAACCACTGAGCCAATTTTCATGATTCTTCTTTTGTTTTGTTCGTATTGTTGTATTTCAGGTTTAGGCAGTCTTTAAAGATAGCACTATTTTTGACCCGATCGTCGACCTCCGAAACCGCTCAATCGATTTCAATGAAATTTTGTGGATGTGTATGGTTGGTTCCAGCTTGAAAGATTCGACCCGATAAGTGGCGCTGTTGTCGATTTCCGAAACAGTTTTATTGAGACGATTGTAATTTTTGGGATGGGTACGGTTGCTTCAACTTTGACAGAGAGGATAATTACCCTATTGTTGGTACCTTACAAAAATAGGCGGGATAGGAAAACGGGTTGCGGCACTTCTCATTCAAACATAAAACCAAACGCTATTTCTAAAGTTGTATAATTAAAAATTTTAATGGACATTGTCCAAATAAAGCACTTTGCAAAATCTGAGCAGGACTTAATACGAAAGGTACGAGCAAATCCGAGTGGGTACAACTACATGTAAAAGAGGCTGACGTCCGGATATGCACTCATAACTCGGGAACGGATTGGGCGATTTTTATGATTTTTTGTTTAAATTCGCAAGTGCCCAAGGAAAGACATACTATGCTACTCTTTGTCGTGAAAACAAAACTTTATGGGGATTAGTTGAATTTTTAAATTCTTTGGATGTTCCGGGCAGTTATAATTTTGCTGCGCAACGTTAATACACCGAAACTTTGTAACGGAACGCGTTTGATCTGATGGTGAAAGATCAAATCAAATGTCAATTGAATTGAATTGAATGCCATCCAAGCGACGGTTTCGAGGGGAAAATTTAAAGGCAAACATTCTCATTGATCGGATTCCCCTTATTCAGAATGATTTGCCATTCGTATTTAAGCGTCTTGAATTTTCCGTGCATCTCCCTTTCAATCTCAGAGATGGTAACACCTACCACAAAATTTTTCATATGAGGGAACTCGAGAACGGATCGTCAGGCTTGAGCTATCTTTTCTTTGTTGTGTTTGTCTACGCCTAAGGAAGGTTCATACGACGAAAAAAAAATGGAAAATTTGAAAGGGAAATTGGAGAATTGTAGAAATTTGTTTTCCATACATTTTGTACGGGGAGTGTTATTTTTTTTAAAACAATTTTGATTTGATCGTAGTATATACAGTGAGATCGCATTTGTCAAAAGATATTTTGGATCAAAAAAATTAATTTCTGGTGGAATAGTGAATGTTCCAAATTCAAATTATTTTAGTCAAAAAGTCAATATTGGGCGGGACGAAGTTCGCCGGGCACGCTAGTATAAATATATAACTGAACTAGCGTGCCCGGCGAACCGTACCGCCCAAAATTTAGATACTAAAATAATTTGGAGCATTCACTATTCCACCTGATGATTAATTTTGTTGATCCAAAATATCCTTTTACAAATTCGATCTCATTGTATACTGCGATCAAAATTAAAAAATAAATAAATGAAACGGGGAGTATCTATGGAAAAGTATGGAAAATCAATTTTCATGAACTTTCCAATTTCCCTTTAAAATTTTCCAATTTTTTTGCCGTACGAACCATCCTTAGGCGCAGATAAACACAACAAAGAAAACATAGCTCAAATCTGACGACCCGTTCTCGAGTTATGAGTGCACATACGGACGTCAGTCTCTTTTACATATATGTATAGCTGTAGTAGTAGTACCCAACCGACTTTGCTCAAGTCCTGCTCACATTTCCCAAAGTGCTTTATTTGGACAATATCCATTTATAATTTTAATTATACAACATTAGAAATTTAGAAATAGCATTTGATTTTATATTTGAGTGGGAGGTGCCACAACCAGTTCTGCTATCCCGCGTATATATTGTGCAAAGTACCACCTATAGGGCCCAAAACTATCCTATATTTTAAACCGGAAGCAAGCATACCCATCCACAAAATTTCAATCATCTCGGTAGAGCTGTTTCGGAAATCGACAACAGCGCCACCTATCGGACCCAAAAGGGTACTATCTTTCAAGTTGTAACCAACCATACACACAAAATTTCACTTAAACCGATTGAATGGTTTCGGAGATCGACAAAGCGCCACCTTTCGGGTCCAAAAGTATCTCATCGCTCAAGCTTTAACAACTCATACACATCCACAAAAATCCATTGAAATCGGTTGAGCAGTTTTCGAGATCGATTTTCACCCCGAAAGACTTATAGGTACATAAGGAAGATTATTATTAAAGAAAATTGAATTGAACTGAAAAACGAAATATACACCTACAGCGCCACATGTTGAGAATTTTCCAACTTTTCCCTGATTCAAGACGAACAAAACAAAACAAAAACCAATAAAATCGGTCGAGCCGTTCCGGAGCCTTTACCCAACTTACGCACAGCAATTGATTTTTATATATAGAGAGAAGAGAAGATATGATAATATTCCAGAATTTAGGTCGAAAAATCTAAAAACAGATGAAAAATATTTAGAACGGTTATTTATTTCTAACCGATGGTCATAATTTGGCTGGGTAAGATTTTGGAGCCTTCAGAATTATTGACGACTTCTCAAAAGAAAATAGAATATATAGAACTAGCTGTGCCCGCAACTTCGTACGCGGCGTAAGGCTCTGTAATTTCCAATGAAAGAGATTTGACCGTTTTCTCAACGGCATATTTGTTTAAAATCAACAGTCTAGCTAAAACAAAGCGGTGAACATTGGCAATGTGAACATTAAATCAAACAAATCTATTTACCTAAAACACCAATTAAGAAAATTAAATTCAACAGCGTAAGTCCTAAAGTTCCACTTCCTTACACACACCAAACAACCACTTAAACAAAAGCCTGAACGGAAATTTGTATCTACACCAACAATAAGTAAATCAAACAACATAATTCACCTATATCGTCTTTACTTCTTGAATTCTTCAATTCTTTACTGTAGTCTGTAGGTATCAACGTAGGTATTATAACAACCATTAAAACAAAAACCATGAACTCAGTTTCTATATACACCACCTCCAACGTACATTCACCACCACACCACACGTCATCAGCCATCTGCGCATTTCCTCCGATCCGAAACACATTGTCGCTGTTTTTTGTTGTTGTTTTTTCATATGAACGTGCTTGTGCGATGTGCGCCACCAAACCACCCCCAAGCAGAACAACGATCAAGAACCGCGGCTGCTGATAATATTCGATTTGAGAAAATAAATTTATTTTTTTGGTGTTAGATTTTAGGTTGTAGCTCAGCTTCTAGAGGACATAGAAAGCTGATTGATGGCTTGAAATAACTATAAAAGTGTTGGCTCTCCTAAGTATTTTGTTTTGTTTGCATTGATTAAGAATTATTTGAGTAATGGCGAGTTAAAGGCAGTAAAGTCAGAAAAAAAACACATTTTGGTCAAAAACGCTCCAAGAAATAGGCATGGCAATGAATGGAATAGCCTATATGTTGCACAAAATCTGAAGGAACATTTCGAAAAAAGTTTCATCGCAATCGGTGCAGTAGTTCTCACGCCATTAGGTAACAGAAAAATTGCCAACAGTTTTATTATAAGTATAGATAACCTTTGATTTTTTGGTTAAAAACTCTTGAAAATAAATCAAAAACTTTGGTTTATAGTAAACCAGGTGCCCGATTCACCACAATTCCTAAGTGCCTGATTCACTAAGTGCCTGATTTACCACAATACGAATGGGCAATGGCACTATCATTACATTATAATTGTTAATTATTTATTTAATAGAAATAGTTTAAATATTGATTTCTTACAAATATCAAATTGTCATCTATACGTCATTACATAGCTGTCATTATACGTCAATTACGTAGCTGTCATTTGCGTTTTGTTATTCCAAGTTTGATTCTTTTTTGTTATACCACGTTTTATAGTGACTGACGTTTCATGTCAAGTCACACGGGAACGCTGTCGAACGGGATAAAAAGTATCTTATGTCCGTCTCCTGGCTCTAAGCTACCTCCCTACCAATTTTCACCCAAATCTGTTCTGCCGTTCTTGAGTTATAAGTGGTGTAACTAACACGACTTTCTTTTATCTTATATATATATAAAAATCACGTGTCACAGGTTGCTCCGCGATGGAATCCTAAACTACTGAACCGATTTTAACTAATTTTGCACATTGTGTGCAGTTTTGTCCCACTTGAGAGATAGGATAGTTTATATCTCAATTTATAGTCGCTGAATTTTTTATTCCAATAAATTCATTTTTGTACACTTTGAAAAAAAAGAAAAAAAGAAACTGGATAGAAATCGAGTGTGACACTTCAAATACAAAAAAAAAAATATTTGAAATTTTAAAAGCAATTGTTGTTGTCACTTATTTTAATTATTTTCCAACCAAATTGTTGTTGTCAACAATTTTGAAAGTTTTTTTTAAATACCTATAGGTACCTAAAAAGTTTGTTCTAATAAATTATGTTTACTATGTTACATTAAGTAACTTTTTGAAATGAAGTAGATACTTTGATTATACAAAGATGATATGGCCGACGATATTTTGCATCGAATTCGTACTGTGATATCGGATAATGAACTGGAGATGTCAGTTGCATCGAATTCGTACTGTGACATCGGATAATGAACTGGAGATGTCAGATGGAATGCGCAACAAAGCTTTGATTTTGATCGAGGATATGTGTCTGCTCATGAGTGGCAATTTGTTGTGCAAATTGGGGATGCCACAGCCAAATCGTTCAATGCAAGACGCATTTAATCAAGAATTGGAGCGAGAAATGGACTTCGGTCGAATCGCATTGAGTTAAGCTGTTCGAACAAATGTGCCAATGTTGAATCAAGAATAAAAGAAAGTGTACGATGAATTGATGCAAGCAGTCGATAACGAAAATTGCGGAACTGGAAATACATTCATGATTTCACTTATTTTGGCTACAATTCGTTCGAGATCTGAGATCGCTTTGGCCCTAGCCTCTTCTGGGATAGCGGCTACTTTGTCAGAAGGCGGTCGAAAAGCTCATCCTGCATTGAAATTGACATTGAATCTGCAAGTGCAAGAAGAACCTACATGCAACATTTCAAAGAACACTGCGATGGCGAAAGTATACTGCAGCAATGTAAGATTATTATATGGGACGATTGCACAATGGCTTACAAACGCGCCTTGGAGGCCCTGAATCGTTTACGTAATGACCTTTCGGTGGAGCAATGATCACCGGCCTGATTGAGATTCCACAAAATTTTTGCAACCTTACAACGACACCGGAAGAACTAATCATGAATGTTTTCCCAAATATCGCTCAGAATAATATTGACCATGATTGGCTGAGTGTAAGAGGAGAGTGATTTTGGCTGCAAAAAACAAGAACGTCGAACATTTGAATTTCGCCATTCAAAACCAAATCGCTGGTGAGTTGCATTCATACAAATCAGTCGACTCCGTGATGAATGAAAACGAAGCCACCTACTATCCCACGGAATTTTTAAATTCTTTGGATGCTTCGGGCTTGCCTCCATACACAATTTGAAACTTAAAATCGTCTCAGTAATAATTTTGTTGCGCAACCTAAATGAACCAAAACTTTGTAGCGGTACGTTTGATTGTGAAGAATTTAATATCAAATATAATTCAAGCAACGATTTTGATTGGAAAATTCATAGGCGAAGGTGTTGTTATTTCGCGGATTCCACTTATTCAGAACGATTTGCCGTTCGTATTTATGTAAGCGTCTTCAATTTCCCGTACGTCTCGCTTTTGCTAAGACAATTAATAAGTCGCAAGGACAATCGCTGGATGTGTGTAGAATAAATCTTGAATTTCACGTGTCGGCAAAGCTCTCGCTTTGTACGTGTACACACCCGATAATAGAAATAGAACAAAAAATGTTGTGTACCATTAATCATTTCAGTGAAAAAGCGGTAGGTTGGTCGACAAGGATTTGATTTTATTTATTTACTTAATTTTAATATACCTTTTGAATAGAATGAAGCGAAAGCTCGGAATTATTAACTTCATTACCTACATTAATGAATTTGGGCGGAACGAAGTTCGCCGGGCCAGCTAGTATATATATATAGATATCACGATGAACGTGTGTGGGGGTGCAAATGAAGTGGGATATTCTGATCGTGTAAACTCCAAGTGGTTGGAATTATTTTAAGGTGCATATTCAAAAAGGTTGAAAAAATGTAGAAGTTGGTAATATTTGCTGAAAATAAGTTTTGCGTTGGTGCTATTGCATTTCTAAGGGCTTTTACAACTTGAACTTTAAAGTGCGGTATTGAGTTTTAAAAATATGTATATGTGAACAGAGATTGGCTTCTTGGTAGTCATTTTTGAGAATTATGTAATTAAAAAACAGATTTCTTCGAATTTTTTTGAGAAAAACCAAGTACGGGATCTTAATTAGAATACTGATATCATCGTTAGAGCGGTTTTTGTAAAATTTGGCAGACAAAACAGTACCAAATATTGCAATGTTTAGTTTGGAAAATACTATTTCTTAACTATATATGTAGCTAAAAACGATTATAAGTTATTGTTCGCGATATAAGCATTACTTGGTTTTCAAAGTTTTATCGAAGTCAAAAATGGGTTTTTCGAGATATGAGCAGTTTTTTTTTTAAATTCCGGTGATTCGAATTGAAAATTAAGGACGCAACAATTTTAAGAACATCAATATTACTCTAAGTTTGCATTTTGGTCAAAATTGTTATTGCCGTTTTCTGGTAAACTAAGGAAAACTAAATTTAAAAAAAAATGATTTTTCAAGAATCCATTTTGCGATAATACCAGGAAAAACTGAGTTTGTCATTAAGTTGGAAATGACCATAGGTATTACCTTAGAAATTAATTTTTGTTACAATCGTATGGATGGTTTTCGAGATATGTCCAAATTTCAAAAGAACCGTTGCTCGAATATTTAGCCAAAAACTGGGTATGTAGTCATGGTAACCTCACCCACTTAAGCATAAATATCAATTTTGGTTGAAATCTTTAGAGCCGTTTTCGAGCAAATCAAACTGGAACGAACAGTTTGTATGTGAAGTACCATTAATATTGAGGTTACCTTGCAAAATAAAAAACGGCCCGAACTGTAAGCCCACAAACTCCAAATCCGAAGTTTGAACGAAATTCGGGCAGCCATTTAGGCTGTAGGCCTGTGGGACAGACAGACAGACGGACAGAATTTTGCGATCCACTTTTTGAGTTCGCCTGTCATCGTAATGTCAGAATTGATTAACATCTCGAGTTCGAAAACAATATCTTCCTCTTACTCCGTAATGGAGAAAGTTAAAAATCTTGTCTTGTTGGAAATGAGCAACTTTCGACTGGCGGAAAATGTTACTAACGGCTGTAGAACTGCTGTTTATCACACACATGGGAACAGTGCGACACATTCAATAGCTTACGCAGACGTTTCCCCACCGTGGAAGAAAACATCACTATTAGGGTGGTTCAAATAGTATCTAAGGCCTAGCTTCTCACAACCACCTGTTTGTGTGAGTTCTTGTTTTTTGAATCAATGACAAGAGTAGCAAAAAACCTTAACCACGAATGAAGGTTGTATGATTCGAAAATAACAAACATTTTTTGTACTATATCCTCAATTCAGCCATTTCAGTTCATTTCTTTGATTGTTTTTGTTTTATACGTACATTAATAACTTTCTGCACCGCTGGAGTGCTAGTGGCAGGTTTCGTCAACTTTGAGTTTGTTCTATTTATGCTATTCAGCTTGGAACGGTCTTGCGTTTTAAATATCCACTTTAGGTTTGCAATATCTTGAGCGGTTTTTCCGCATTTTTGTGTAATGTACCTGGAAAAAAAGAAAAATTAATATTAAATATTGCTTCACCACTAAAAGCATGGTAAATAAAAGATAGGTAGATCATTGAGTGGGGAAGCGAGGAGTAATAACAACGATTCTCGCTTGTTTTGGGGGTTACCCTGATAATTTCTGTTGGTAAATTATGTCGAATTTCATTTGATTCAAGAAAAGGTAGATCTCCCGGCTAAGCTTAGCGTCTTCATAAGTTTGGGGGCGTATAATATTCAATAAGAAATGATTCGGCCACAGAACTCACTAATCATTTGAAAGATTTAAGTAGTCATATATGCTTATTTTGACATTCGAACGAATAGCCAATTCTAACAATTCTATTCGTTCGAATGAATTTGTGTATTTTGATAGACATTCGTTCGAATTGGCTATTCGTTCGAATGTCAAAATAAGCATGATAAACGCAGAAATAAATTGCTGCAAAGATTAATACAGCGAAGCAGACATGAGCAGCCCACAAAAATCATGCTTGCGAAAAGAAAGAAACCACACTGACCTCCGTAGTTCGGATCGAAATCATTTTAGAACTGTGCGTTGAACATAGATCGTTGGTACACATAATTCTCTTGTTTACCAATTTTAAAAAATATTGCAAACACGACAATTGATCGCTCACGTAAATTGAGAGCAGAGTCACAGCAGCTTTTGAATGCTGCTAATAATCGTTTTCAGTGTCCATCCAAGGTGAATAAAAACTAACCGAGCGAGGATATGCGTAGTTAGCATAGAAGATAGACAGAGATAGATAGACTTAGTAAAATTAATGGCAAACGTTGTACTTACTGATTCAAGTAGTTGTGAACTGTTGTCAAGCCGGTGAGCTTCAAGATTCCATTAAAGTTTGGCACTTTGATCAGAAAATCATCGCCCACCCGTTTGACCACGAATTTGGGCAATCCCTCCATGTTCGAAAAGAAATATCCGTATTCTGTCACAGGTTGTTTTTGATTTATAGTTGGGTTCAAGGTAACCGGCGATGGGCTGGAAAAGGAGGACGAAGCTTTTGCCAACGTTTTTGTATTGATTGGTAATGCAGGAGGACACGCTATTGTAGCAGTTCCAAGGACTATTTCCTTTTTTTGTACTGAGCTGTCAGCGATTGACGACGACCCCCCACCATCAGCTTCACTTTGCACTTTTGTCTCACCAGACTGCGTCGCCAATGGAGTGATTACAGTTGTATTCGACGAGCCTATTATTGCGAACTTCTTCAAACGCGGCAATTCGACTGGTATGCCTTTTATTTGTGCTTGTGACTCTGATATGTTACCAACAGAAGTGACAACAGTGTTGGGATTATTGGGATTGCTTCGAACAGTGCCAGTTGGCGGCTTGGCTGGTATCGATTGAGCCGAGGCACTATTAACGATCGTGCCTATCGAGTTTCTTTTGATGCCGGAGCCTACGTCGGGAGAGCTTGCAACCTTTGGTTGTGTTTGTGTTGTGGTAATACGAATTGTCTTCAGATCTTTGGAAAGTTTCGTCTGCGGTAAATTATCGACGGCAGTGTCTGGCATTTCCTCGGGAATGTGCAAAGGATCGCTTTGTGCCGACCCAGTTTTACCTGCCGGTTCCCCACTTGTTAGTTTTTGTATTTTATTTGGCGGACCACCAGTAACGGGCGATAAAGTTTTGGTCACAATTCGTGTAAATTGTCCCAAGTGTTGCTCAGATGCAGCCGGACCCTTAACATTTGCCGTGGGTGTAGCTAGATTTGCGGGATTTTTAAAAAATACTGCGTTCATTGGGGAAATTGTGCTTGATGGTCGCACACGTGCTGTTGGATTGCAAACTTTGAATAAAGAATTACCAACGAGTGTGCTGGTTGTGTTGGTGGTTGTATTTGTGTTTGTGGTTGTGGCTGTGGTGAAGGTGGTGATGGTGGTGGTGGTGGTGCTGCTCGTGGTGTTGGTAGTGACGGCAGTACTGGTTGTGGTCGGTGGTTGCTGGAGCACTTGCTGTTGTGGCTGGCGTCTCACGAGTGTGTTAATCGCTGTTGGCGTTCGAACGAAAATTCCACTTTGGGAAGACAATGAAGGCGGCTGTGGGGTTACGGTGGGACGCGGCGTAAAAGCAGGGCGTGTCGTAAATACAGGACGAGGGGTCACTACAGTGCGCGCAGGAAGCGTAGGACGCGCAGGTACAACAGTACGCACTGCGGTCGTTGAATATTGGGGATGGAAAACTTTAGGCGGTATCATTTTTTTAACAACCGGCTGCTTCAGCGAAATTTGCTTGGAAGGAGACTGCAGTTTTGTAATTTTCGGATGTTTTGTTGCTTGGTTCAAAAGATGTTGCCGATATTCACTTGCCGTCATCACTCTCGTCTTATTTGTTTGCGTCTGTGCACCTGATGGCAAGCTAAAGCGTCCATTTTGATTTTGAATCATAATCTTGCCTGTTGTGTTCAACACGGTCATGGACTTTCGTCCAAGAGTCGATAAAACTGCCTGTGAATTGGACACGTCCGACGGGGCACTACACTGGCGGCTAGTAACGTCAATTGGTAGTTTTGTGATTGTTACGTTGTTATTCCATTTAATTGGGTTTGGCGTCGGTTTTTCTACATTCGACTCCATCGCGGACGGTTGTATTTGATTGGTTTTCACATTTTGCTGTGATATATCGTTGTTCGGCTGGCTGCTTACGACTGTAGGTTCACTTTTATTTGATTCAGATCTAACTGCGTTAAGAGTCATCGTTTGAGGAGGCATGATCTTTTTCACGTATATACGCCTCGGTTTTGTAATTGATGACGACTGGACTATTGAAATATGTTTCTGCAAACCGACAGCGTTAGCATTAGGCCGTTCGTGCGACACTGTTTTGACGAATGGTGACGAGGAGAAAGGCATAGGTTCGAATTCTTTATTTGCATTTGGCGGTTCTTGTGACAACGGCTGCGGCTGCATAGTACTGACTGCATTTTGATCTGCCGCTTGGGTATTAGTTATTGGTTGTGGGGCAAGTTCAGGTGTCAATATTGTGAAACTATTCTGCGCAGCATCTGGAACATATTCGCATTCACTTTGAGTCACTACCAACGAAGAATTCTCTCCTGTGTATGATATTGTGTAGTTTATGCGTTCCGGTTTATTCGCGTCAATAGGAGCTGCCGGCACGAGTGTTTCAAAATCCACACCGGCAGCTTCGCCTGCATCTGCATCTAAATCAATTATCACGCAATCATCGTCGTCCTCTTCATCTGGCTTATTGGCTTCCACCAATTGCTTCGGTTCTTCTGATGGGGGTTGTTCGCAAACATTTTTGACAGGCACAATTTCATCGTGAACTTTGTCGACGACTGCAGCGTTGACATTTTCATTTTCATTTTCATTTTGAACAAACATAATATCATCGTCGTCGACGATTTCCTGAATTGCCACTGCCGGCTGCACCTGCAGTACACCATCATTATTTGGTAGCACCTCCGGCAAAGTGTCTCGTTTGACGTCCAAAAACAATTTGCCCTGCCGTTGAGTCATCCAAAAAGAGCAAGTATTCTCGGTCTTTAAAGCGATCTGGTGACGCGCCTCATAAACCTCGCGCAGCATCATTTGTCCGTCGACGCTCTGCAGCAAAATCAGTTGCGGCGCTTGAAATGTATTCTGAAACGGACCAAAGTACAGCTTTCTATTCGACATTGGCGTCACATAGGCGTTAAAAAGTGACTTCTGACAGAATTGCATTTTAACGATGCGACTCTTGGTGACAGCGTACGCCATTACTTTCTGAATACGGTCTAAGGTCAGCAGATCTCTTAATTCCGGTATGAAAATGTGTGAAAAGTCATTGCTAATGTCCAGTATCAGCCATTGATGGTCTTCGTTAATGGTGGTCGGCATGTAAATCTCCTTTATCTCGGACTGATGCAGTTTGCGTGAGGATATGTTACTACGTACCAAACCGTATGCTTGAGTTACCATTTGCTCGAGTATCACCGTAGCGTGATCGGAAATATTTCTTTGCATTGGCAGAACTTTCACCTTAGGGAGGGAAGTATTTTGAACAGAATTTGCAGATGCTGGGAGTGCTATTGCCTGTGTTTGTACTGCTGCTGAAGGTGGTGGGGGTGGTGATGATGATGCTGGTGGTAGTGGTACTGGTAGTGGCGGAGATTGGGATGCCGATGTGGATGATGATGGTCCATTTTGTCGTGGATAATCTACGTCATATACTTGTGGTGTTGTTGCATTCGAATGAAGAACGAATTCTGGCGAAAGGGGTTCTTGCCGCCTCTTAATTTCGTTCATCTGTTGATTGATCAGAAGACGACAGAGAATGTTTATCTTTTTGGTTAGCAATGGATGGGTTTGCGGAGTTGGTTTGGGGCAAATACGCGTCTTGTCAGGCCTCAAAAATCCCTTGACGAACCAGTACATCTTCTGGCCTTGCATAACCTAGAATGTGAGAAATGAAAATATAGATTAAATAAAAATATGTACATTTAGGAGACCATAAGCGACGGCGAACTGGGTAGTTTCAGCAAAATCACAATAAAATCATACATACCACAGCAAGGCCATCCGTAACCGAGTTCTTTAAGCGATCCATCAGCATTCGACCCAACAACGGCAGGCCATCCTTTGGCAATGCGCGTATATTAACTACACTTAAAGCGTTCACAACCAGCGGCATCATATTTTTTATTGTAGCCGCTATAAAAGTCATATTTATAGTTCGCACCTCCCACAAGTAGACGAAGCCCGACATGAAGGCCTCCAAAAAGTTATTCCATCGTATGATGCAGAGAATCTCATCGTTGGGTGCTGGAATAGCTTTGCTTTCCCTCCTCAATGCCATATCGATATCCTGCATCTTTTTGCTGACCAAGTTGTTCATGTTCTTAATCACCACATTGAAAACACTTTTGAATGCATCCGAAGAGACACCTTCTGCGCACGTTGCAGCGTCAGACGACTGCTCAGGAATATACGCAGAAACAGCCGCCCCCGTTTCTGTATCCATTTCCATTGCTTGTGTATTGAGGGAAAAGATTTGAGATATTTTCGGAACTGTTATTTGTTCGAACGGTTGTGGGGTGCAAGTCGAGCTGCCTGCGATCGGTGGTTCTGATTGCGACTGATCTGGATGCACTTCGTCTTTTTTCAGTTCTTTATAGCGATTAACACGAAGCAGTGACGTACCTTCCTCGATGCTCGATGTGCTCGTCAAACGGCTTTTCTTTTGATCGTGTCCGTTGTCTTCTCGTACTTTATTGTCTTCGTCTAGTTTGCGCTTTTCTGGTATTGCGATGCGCAGCCCAGATGTTTTACTTCGACTATCACCATTAGCGTGACTATTTTTACTATGTTGATCTTCAACTTTGGGTTTCTGCTCGAGTTTTACAGGCATCTGATGGGTGCGCTTGTGCCTGTGATAGTAAACAGATCTGAGAACATGCTCATTCAAACTGAGCCTGGTCTCTTCAGTCTCATTTTCGGCGATAAACAGGTGTACTTCTGCTAATCGCTTTTTGTTTTTGCGTTGGTATGTATTCTTCGGAATAGCTACAACGCGACGGCAATGATTTGCTTTAGAGTTCAAATAAATCCCAATACAATCAACATCTAGCTTGCGACCCCTCGTTTCGAGTTTTTCCTGCTGCCCACTTTGTAAACGGGGCTTAGGTTGTGCTGTGGTTTGTACGTAACTCAGGTCGCTGGTATTAGATATAGAAGTATCGCTCTCATAGTAACTAGATGTGCAATCGTTTGCTCGTGATTCTTCCTTTTCAAACGAATACAATGTACGTGGCTTAGGCGAAGCGCCCTCTTCAATTGTCGTTCCTCCTGGCTGCTGGTCTTCCTGTTTTTCGACAACAATGGGGTTTCCAACAGTCATGTTTCCCTTGCAATAACACTTGTATACCATGTGCACCATGCACCACGGCACCAGTTCGTTGACATCGCGCATTCTTTTAACATTTACCGAACAATGGTTGAGGCGCTGATAGATTTTATCTATCACCAGTATTGGTTCGAGAGGAAAGTTCAGAGCTGTGGATGGTTCAACTTTTTTTACGGTTTTGTTGTCATTGTCTGATTCGTCTGGATCAATAAAGTCCCCATAACGCTTCGGAATTTTAGTGCAACGACGTTTCTTATCGTACTGTGATTCATTTATGAGCAGAGTTTCACTTCCCGTCAGCACGATGGTAGAGGTGAATTCTTTTTCTACGCGGGCGAGTTTGGCTGTTGCTTGACGTCGTAGCATAAATGCATCCTCAGTTGTTATGGTACGTCCCTAAGGGGAAATGGCAAAATACATATTTGTTAATTTGGGAAAGAAAATTTCACAAAAAAAAAAAAAAAAGCCTACATCGGTTTCCAAGCGCATCACAGTCGGACATTTGCAATTGCAGTCCAGTATACACCTCTGTTTGCCACAGTGCTGCCTGACAATGAATCCTTCGTTGATGCTAGCACACACACATCCGAGTCTGCAAATTTCTTTATCACAAGTGCCTGCATCTAAAAACAGACATTTTAAATACTCATGTATGGAATCACTTGTACATAGTTCAAGTAAATGTTAGGGAGTGATTGAAATGCGCAAGTTTAAAAGCTTAACTAATCGATTATTACCTTCCTCGGTCTTTGATACAGCTGCATCAATAATTGTCGCATTGAGTCGTTTCAGTTCCATTCTAAAAAAGAAAACATGATGAAAAACAAAAAATACTCACACAACATTCTCACAACTTACAGTAACCGACTCTGCTTCTTGTTCTGCTGACCCGCCACGTGTTGTTGATGCAGTTCCGGCACCTTTTTCACCGACTTCTCCGCTAAAAAAACATCATCAACAATCTTTTGATAAATATTATCCGGATCATCTTTAAGAAATGAGTTTTCACTACTACTAATCGCAACACTGTTCAGCATGTCCGATAAGATATCAGCGCACTCCTCGGCCAACGAATCAGGCGATTCGCCATCGGCCCTCTTTTGATCGATTTCCTTGCGGAAAGATAATTGCGAGCTTTCCAACTGCCCTTCAAATGCCTCTGAACGACTATGTATCCGCTGAACTAGCGCATGGCTGCGATCGTTTCGATACGGAAGCTTAAACGTATACGACAGATGAGAGTTCTCTTGCGTTTTCATTAGTTCTCGGTCTAGGAGAGTAGAAACAGAAAACTCAGCCCATTCACGGGAAATACCATCGTACGGCAAAATCAGCTGCAAATACCGCTTTGCGATATCGTGCAGTGGCTTTTGCAATTGGGGAAACACCTCCATCTCCACCTGTGGCATTTGCACGATCTCTAAACTGCCGAAAACCGCTTCATCTTCTTGAACTTGTTGAGCGATTTTTTGAGAGAGTGGACATGCCTTGTAAGTGGTTTTCAAAGAAGCGTCACCTAATTTTGATCGCCTTTCTAGAGTCCTTATCGGCCGAAACAAACGGAAGGTAATGCGATCTATACACTCTTCTGGACAAACCGTCGAGATCTTTGTACACTTACTTGAGTGAGGTCTTATGTACTTCCTCGGACTGTTGCCACGGCATCCATACAGACGGTAACTCTCGCCATCAATCTTAATCGTTTGATAGAAATAATTCCCCACGTCGGTTAAGAGCCATGTGGCAGCTTTCCAGCCCTGCCGCGTCAATGGGACAGTACTGGACTGAAGCGATTCAATCGAATGCTTATTAATGCGGTGGCCTTTAATTCGTTTTTGCAACTCGTGGTAGATAGTGTTAACGTTGTTTATTATGCAATACTTAACGTTTCTTGTTCGTTGAAGGAAACTTCTACGTTCGGCAACTGTACGCAGACCCTGAAGTCCATCGGGAAGGGCGGGCATATCTAACTTGGGAGGAATGGAGTTTGTGAAGACCAAACCATCTCCGGAACGCCGCAGAGGAAACTTCATAATGGTTGAACTTTCAAGTGAATTGTCCCGCATATATGCGTTCAGTGTCTCACTCTCAAATGCAGAATTCAAATCACTATTTTGAACCAGAGGCGTCATTAACATCCCCGGAGAAGTTCCCAATATCCGTTCGTTGTCATCGAAGCCAAAAAAGTCACTAGAACTATTAGAGTTCTCGCGTTCATCAACGGGTGTTTCAACGACTTCACTGCTGTTAGTTGCTTTGACACACTTTCTTGGTGGCTCCATTTGCGGTTCATCTGCGGTGCTTTTTACCTTTGAAATCAGCATATCAAGAAAATTGCCACTGCGTCTCTCAGATAAATCGGCCAATCTTTTCCTAGTCGTCCGCTCATATTGTGACGAAAACTTGTGTACACTTTCAACCTGACCTAACACTTTTGGCAATGGTGTATCAGTTCTATCTGATAGTGTATCCATTTGAGTATCTTCAGTGATCGTCGTTTCAGTTTCCATTTCCGTTTCGCCATCTTCTGTGTCACTCGTTTCCTCTACAGAAACCGATTCACTTGGACGCTGCTCCGCGTATAGCTCTTCCAGTAGAGGAATTGTTCGCTTGCCACTTTTCAGTAATTCCAGTTGCTCCTTTAGCTTTTTGCTGACGTCTTCTTTGGGTAACATTGCATCAGCGCTCGGTTGTTCTTCTATAAATTCAACCGTTTTGAAGCGCCGCAAATGCACCACCAAGCGTTTGGACCATTGCGAATGAATGCGTTTCGTTTGCCGTCGTTTCTTAAGTTGCGATGGATCGAAAATAAATTTACGCAGATGATTGTAACGAAGAAACACGCGATTACGTCGCCGGATCAGTTTTTGCTTCAGAACCATATGTGGTGTGATCGCATACTGAACGAATTTCAAAATGGCAGGCATATTATGCAGAATGAACGCAGTTGAGACATTATGCTTCCGTTGTAGGCGGAGGAATGTCTTAGTTTGTACGGCAGATAGTTTCATAGTGGTTAGTGATAACATGTGCCTGTCGATTGTGTTGCGCTGATTGGATTGGTTGCTTTTAAAAGCGATCGACCTGAAAGGCTAAAAAAAAAAAAAAGAAACATTTTACGGTTGAATGTATGAACATTTCTAGTTGATTGATATGAAAGTTAATACGAAAGCTGTCAAATCAAAACTACTAAAACAAAGTCCTGGATAAAACAAGTAATTCCGACAACTTCAAGGCACACTTTTAATTACCAAAGATTTGGCAAGTCTGCCGAACACAACAAATCACGTATGTGGTATGTACCTACTTAAGGCGGCAAAGGAGGGATAAATTTACAATCTGAATACCTAGGTATATCATTGTAATATGCTCTGAATACGACTCTTCCTTAATTTTCAGGCATGTCTATCTCCTTACAATGCGTCGTAGAGCAACATGATGCTACGTTAGTTGAGGGAAAATAGTCGGTTCCAAATTTTTTCAAAGTTATACCTACTAATCAATCGGAAAATATTTTTAATGAGCTGTAATTTGATCTATTCCCTACGGACTTTAAACTCAAGAAACTGTTTAAAGTTGTTTACCTGAATAGGACAATTGTTAACAGAAACATAATAATGTAGGAACCTAGTTGCTTTATTTGTACTTACATAGGTACCAACAATAGTCCAACGACAAAATAGATACCTACTTGGCGCAACAGGTTGATAAAGACCCCAGCTTTTCACAACCATTCGACAAGAGCTTTTACTTTTCAAACAAGTAATAGGGTCCTACAATGTTATACCAGTAGTAAAGCTATCTCAGGACAACCACATTCTCGTGAGACGTTTTCCTTAAAATTTCAAAACGCAGGTATCCAGTATCCACTCACTTTGTACAAATTTTTCTTAAACATAAAACCCCCGTTTAGCAATTCAATCACACGACACAACTAAAACCTGCTTTAAAAAGAACCGCTATCATTTTTTTTATTTCGATTGCACCTTTTTGGCGGTGCCCTATACTACCGGAAGCTAACGCAAGATGTCGCACAATTTAACAAACACAAAATGGACGATGTCAACCATTTCATGAACGCGTAGAGAAATTCAACTCCCATCTCAATGCACACCGACAAAAGAAAAAATTATAAATATGTACCTCTACAAGGCTGCAATGAAGAAAATGTACCATTCCATTCCAACCTCACTCCCAGAGGCAGAGTCAACCTTGTGTCCAACAACAAATACAACAAATGTCCAATAATAAACACTAACCGTCTTCAGCTGCCTTTTATTAAACATTTATTAAAACTTAGCAGCACACCAAATCGATATACGGAAACAATTTACAGCCAATAGAATTGCTTATCCTTTTAATAAGCACAAGAAGAAAAGCACAATAATCCCACCATCACCAGCAAATACACAACACATAATGGAATCGGGTAAAGAAAATGTTACCTCCGCACGAAAGTTCACCAACCACCGCAATCAGTTAAGTTTGTGTTACTCCATTTTAGGAAACATTATTTACTGTTTCAACCATCACAGAACATTGCACAAGTTGTCTTACACTATTTTTGTAATGAATTGCATTTAATATCAACTAATAAATTGATAAATATCTCGATAAACTTCTCAATAGAAATCTTCCCATGTGTGTGATCAGTCGCGGTGCGATAAAATGTAGAAACTTGACACTTTTCCGTATACAGAACTGTCATTGAACAGGCGGAGGCGATGTAGTAAATAGTATATAAAGAGTAGAGCAGTCCATTTCGTAGTTGTTGCGAGCGCTGCAATAAACAAAAACGAAACGAGATACCGCCGGTGGCGGTTGGGATGCCCGGAAATAGGAACAAAATATTGGGAAAATAAAATGGCGTAACTGCATCCTGCGCAGTTGTGTAATAAATAACTTTAGCCCAAATATGCAATTTAAAAATAAAGCAAAATATGGAGTAAATTCTGAATTCTGTACATGATGTTCCTATTGTTTTAGTAGTGCGGACGGGTTAGGTAGGGTGGTAGCTGGTAGGCAAGCATTCATCTGTTTCGTATTTGTGCGTTGTGCAAGCTCAAATAGGTGGAAAGAAATGGAACCAATGAAAAATGGAATAATGGAAGACGAAACACGTGAGGCGGTGACAACGCGTGGCGGTGGCGTACCGAAATTTGTAGGTTATGTTTTGCGTTTAGTGGTTGGTGTGGTGGTAGGTAATGAACAATTTTCGAGGTTTTAGATAATGGCCGACAAAAGAAAAATTAAGTATAGCCTTTGAAAGTTTTTGGATTCTACCTATACATAAAATAATTAAAATAAGATAACTTAATTATGATGATTAATACCATCACCCGCATTTATAATGAGTGACTTTCGACATTTCCGATTCGATGTAGGTACTCTTCGTCGAGGTATTTATTAAAAAAAAAACACATCCTTGCTATGCTTATTTCTCCCATTCACCGCAATACAAAATTGCAACAAAACACCAGAACATAACGATCTGTCAAAATTTAGCTTGAGAAAATGTACCGCCCCATTACATGGATACCTAAGCTAAATTTTGACAGATACATGAAGTACATTCTGAGACAAAAGTTTGATTATTTAGCTCGAGCAGCGTACCACTCAGCTTAATAGGTTCTCTAAAATTTAGCTCAGCTAAATTTTTGAAGAGAATTTTGTATGGTACCTAGCGAAAATTTAGCTCGAGCAGTGTACTAAGCTTAGTTTGAACGAATTTTTCATTCGTGGGTTTGCGGATCGCAACTGTTGATAATGTGAATAAAGTGTGACAGTTCGCGGCAAAAATGTTCAATTCGCGGGAAAATTGCTTTAAATGTTAATTTAGTTGTTTAAATCACTTGAGATTCGTGTTTTTTTAGATTAGATGTTAAATTAATTTATGGTTTTGTGATAGAACAAATATTGATTTTCAATTAATTCAATTCAATTCAGTTAAATTGAATTGTTCGCAATTCGCTCTCATGTAAAGAGTGCTTTAGCTATATATAATGCGACATAGATGATTTCTTGATAGACTGAAGTTAACATAACGGACATAACCACTCATGTGGCGTTCTATCGAACAACAAGTTTAGCTACACATATGTATTTCGCTAAACGGTACAATTTGAAAACAACAATTGCTTGTTGCATTTTTATACAAACACTATTTTTTCTTTTTTTTTTCTTTACATAAAATTATCTTATAATATAGTGAAAGCTTAATAGCGATAAATTCAATTATGATATGCAAAAGATTCCCTAAAATAAAAAAGGAGAAACAAGTTATCTTGATTAGGTACTGACTGAAAATGTCACAATAATCCCTGACCAGTATGGAGAGTGTCGGGTCACGATGGTAACACCCATAACAAACAGTGTGACGTATGAACTCGGATAGTTTCATGTTCTGCCCAATGTTGTCGCATACGCGCAAGTTAACTAACTCCTGGCGCCACGTGTTAGAAGGGAATTTTGTGTGTACATTTTAATATTGCAGATGGAAATTAGGCAGTCAAATCGACTTTGTCCTTAAGGTTAAAGTTTAACACAAATTAATTGGGCACATTTAAAAGACAAATCGTGTTACCTACGTCGCTGGCTAACGCGATGTCTTCAGAATATGTCGGTACGCTATTTTAACGGTTACAACCGATAATAGCACATGAACAAAT
Source organism: Cheilosia urbana (assembly GCA_946477585.1). Taxonomy (NCBI): domain Eukaryota; kingdom Metazoa; phylum Arthropoda; class Insecta; order Diptera; family Syrphidae; genus Cheilosia; species Cheilosia urbana. The sequence goes on from OX297854.1 coordinate 144,824,612, forward strand.
TTAATACAACAACTATTATAAGCTTTTAGGTTCAAAATGAAGAACTTACGAGTTTTTTATAACTTAATAATATTTAAAGCAAATGTTTAAAATAATTTTAAGTATGTCCTATGTGTTTATAAAACTTAACAAACGTATTAAACATTTTGGGAACCCTACGTTATCCCCTTTTACAAAATCCCTTATTGGACATAATCTCTCATTTTTTGCACACCTTTTTTTCGAAACGGGATGAAATCCCCTATGCCGAAATCTCCCATTTACACAATTACTTATAAAATCCCTTATTAAAATCCCCTGTTTGCAAAATTTAAAATTCACCCGTTATCCCGTCCAATTTTGCCATTTTTGCTGGGACAAAGCGGCATATGCCGTCCAATTTTGTTGTACTCTATAAGCTATAAAGCAAAGCGGTGATTGGTGCACCCCGAAGAAACATGAAAATTAATATAAAAACACTCAAAACTTAAAAAAAAAAAAAAAATTATTTGAATCTTTTCTTAAATGAAAAAATAACACACAAATCCACTCAATATATACATTATTGCGAATTATAACAATATTTAAATAGCGCATGCTGTAAAATATATATTTGTCCATATTTAATTTATGTACCTATATGTTTATAATATACAATATACAAGAAAGCTGGAAAATGCGTTATAACTTTGTTATTACTACGGAATCTCCCGTTTTTTTAATTTACAAATGCGAGATTTTGTCCCGTGGGGATTTTGTCTTAGGGTCTTTTGGAGTAAGGGATTTTAGCATAGGGGATAATGGAATAGGAGATTTTGGAAAAGAAGATTTCATCATCAACCCAAAAATTTTAATAAAAACCGAGCATCCAATGATTTTCATACCTTTTATTATTATTATTATGTGAAAGGGTTTGTTGTACTGCGACCTGTTGGTCTATTTTTCCCCCTGCTTACGCCTCAGAGAGGTCCCTCACAATATAATGCCTTTCGGAATTATTTTAGAGGTTCTTGTACTCTTCTTTCTCCTTGGCGGAAGAAATCCGTCCTATAGCACTCTCTCCAGTCCAGTTTCCTTTAAGAATCTAAGGATGAGAGCTGGCTCCAGTGACAGTATTTCCTCATCAGATAGTTGGTGCTTGCCCAAGTATTTCAATCTTTTGTGGGTCAGTGCCCCACATCTTACCTTTTAATATCTAATAAAGCAAATCGGCTGCAACAAAATACTCCTATCGTGAATGATGTTCGAATGAGGAAAAATAATTCCCGGGAAAAAAATACCTATCGTGAAGGAAAATTCGGGGAAATTTTTGTTGGATATTCCCTCCGATATTTCCGTCATTATTTAGTTGGAGAATTTAAGAAAAGCAAGTTAGTTGGTTCTCAAAAATTAAAAAATTAATGTCCAAAACAACAAATAAACACCAATTCAATGTTTTAATTAATTTAATGGATGCCAGTCCAGACATTGTCAGAGGATTTCATAAAAGAAGTAAGGATGAAATTGCTCGATTTTGGAAAATGGTCGAAAGTGAACTAAACAGTGTAGGGCCACCATCAAAATCAATTTTTGAGTGGAAAAAGGTAAATTGTTGTATTATTCCCTATGGTAACATGTTCATAAAAGAGTTAGGTTTGGAATGACCAAAAAACATTCCAACGGATTTGAACAATCTCTAAAGCGTCTTCTAATTGAACGTAGTCGCTTAAATTCCATTTTATCCAATTCCTCAGCCACAACTCTTAATGCAATGCTAAACATTATTTTGTTTAAATATTTGTGTCACCGAAATAAAATTTGAATCTTGGATTCCAACCTAATATAATTGACAGAACTTTTTCGAAATTAGCTGTTTTTCTGTTTTTTTCGAGGAGAGATTTCGGTTTCGAGGGAGATTGGCGATAGGCGGATTTCATTCCTGGGAACACACAAATTCGGGGGAAGGAAATATTCCCTCGGAATTCACGATAAGGCTGATAATGTTAGGAACGTTCGATTTTGATAAATCATTTCTATAATTATAAATGATTTTCATACCTACCTATCATGTGTAAACATATTGTTTTGGATTTTACAGAATACACCCTTTCAAATTTATTGATTAAACCCAATATATATAATAACTAATAATAACATTTTGTGCGAGTTTATGGGGTTACGACGTTAAGTACCTACGCTGGAAAAAAAGCTTATCGAGTGTAGCTAAAATCTACACATTCCTTTGCTACTGTGAACAGTTCGGATTTTCAGCATCCGTGTACATACTCTTACTTACGTTAATTTTATTGAATCTGTTTTGCTGATACATAGGTACTTTCCTTTACATGCTGCCTACATAATAATAAGTTGTAAAATAAACAGAGAAAACAGTTCGTCAAGTACAAAAATGTAGAACAGTAATTATAAGGATATTCACAATCTCATAATTTTATACAGCTTATAAATTCATAAATTTCGGCGGTACTTTAAGTGAACACCCCTCGGAAATGTCATTGCGTAATTCGCGTAAATCGACTGTCAAGGCTTTTGTCAAACTCAACTGTTCTAAGACTTCCCAACAAAATTATCGATATGCCGAAAGTAAGTGAAAAGAAACAACTGATTAAATTCTACTTATATTGGAAGTTTTTGGCGAAAACAAAGGCGCATACAATATATTTCCATCACGAGTGCTTTTATAATAATCGATTGACATCATTTTATTGATTTCCAGGCCATAAACAACAAAAAGAGAACACAATTTTGGAAGAGTTAATTTTTTCACTGTTTTTTATTATTTTTGTATTCACAGTTTGACATTTGAAAATTTGCGTAATTTTCCGCAGTCGATTTCCGAGTCAAATTGGTCTCGGAAAATTATGAGGAGTGCGTAAACTATTTTCCATACGTTTAAGTGAATACCCTTACCTAATGTTATTGTGAACTGTTTTTGACTGAAGAATAGCCACACCAACGTATAAACAAATATGTTTTACGAATCACGTACTTTTACTTAGGCGCCCTAATACTATTTCTTATTAATTCGTTTTGTTAATTATATTTTTTGTATAAATAAGCATATCTGGAAACAAAATATAAATCATAACCTAGAATTCCCTTCGCCTCACAAAAACGCGATACGTAAGTTCGAAATAATCAAACACACCCGCCCGTATTTAACATGGACGCCGGTGGTCACACAAACGCAAAAAAAAAAACGACTCGAGAGGCGCACAATCCAGAGGTATGTACTGCCTATCCTATAACATATCAAGAACCGAATAGTGCCGATATATAGGTACTACCACATCATAATATCACGTTATTTAGTAATTGTTGAGAAAATAAATGGAACTTACTCAGGTGGGTATCAAATGTTTGATATTATAAAGGTTCTAGTAACACTGTTTATATTTTTTAATAGCACTTATTTTATTTGCATTTCACAGCGCATACTTTGCTGCTGTAGATATCAGCTGTTCTTTTTCAGTGTGAATGACGGAATGGAGTGGAATGGGAAAAATATATAAAAAAAAAATACTTAAACCGGAACTGGAACATGGATGGGAATTTCGTACTGTTCGATAAAAATGTACCTGCATACTGGGATGGTACTTTTTTCTTTCTTCTTTTAAGGGTGGTTTTGCAGCGTGGTATGCTTTGCATGTTATAATTATTTTCAATTGATTTAATAGTCACAAACATATTTGGAATTATAGATGAGTGGATACGAAAAGTTATTTTAATATAACTGATGATATGATTATCTATTCGGCCATAGCGAGGTATCCGTCGGAACTGAAAATTCTCCGATTTTATACGATTCGGAGGATTTTTGCTGCGAGGCATTCTTCGAAACATCCGTAATTTTGTAACGCATATTGGCGAATTACTTTGAAGTGCGATGAAGTGCATTTTTTTGTTAAATTTTTGACAACTAGGTTCCGAATTCCGATATCCTCCGACAGAAATTGGTTGCCGAATTTTTCTACGAGTGCGGTGCGCCACCCGCAAAAACCCAAATTCCAACATTTGTTTTTTTTTTCACTGCGCCACCTCTCGCGAACGTCTGACAAACATCCGAGAGTATGACTGTTTTGAAAGAGCTTCTCAATTAGCCGTTTGGAGTCGGCATAAAAATTAGAGATCCCTTCCATTCGTTCCAAAAATGAAAACTCACACAAAAACGAATGGTTGTGAGAAGCTAAGCCTAGGGTCCCTCCGGACCTGTTACGCCAACTATTTATTTATTTATTTATTATTTTAGAGAATGAACAGGAGCACAAGCAATTCCAAGGCATGCTCCCTTATTTTAATGTAGTGAAACATTTAATTGACAAAAAATCACGATCAAAAATGATGACGGTTTTTGCAGTTTAAAACAAGTAGAGGGGGATACGTTTGCAGATATCTGATTTGCACATATCTAGATTATCTACGGTCGGTGAAAGGTGTTATTTTCGAGAACAACATGATGAAACAAGGGCAAGGACTATTCTATCAAGATCCTACGTCCACCTTAAGTTAGGCAGGGTGTACATCAGCACGTGTTTTCCTTTTCTCGTTCAGATCGAATCAATGAACAGAGCCCGCGCACATCCAGCTTGCTCTGGACTGAGCAAGTTCGGAGCGAACAGCGTCTGTGCTAAAAAGAAACATCAACTTTTTTTTTTTAACATTTCAGAGTCTGCTCTAAATGAAAAACTCCTTCTTTCCGCAGCATAACACAATCGATTTAATATTGACAAAGTAGTGTTATGTTAAAAAATGTTAAACAGCGCTCAGTTTAATTTACTAATTAATTTAACAACTACACATAAGTGTGTTTTATTGAACATGTGTAAATTCAGAAACGTCAAACATTTACGCAGTGATGCTGCATCACATCATTTGCGATGCTGATGCGATTATGCGTTGGTGATTGAATATGACGTTTGAGTTTTCAAACGCATTTTTTTGAGAAAAACTAAAATAAAGAGTTCAACAAAAATTTATATTTTTTTCTGTCAAAAGCATATGTACCCAGTTATTGATAAAAATGTTTATTTACTTACTTTTCTTTCTCTTCCGAAGTTTTTCTTACCTTTTTGCCGGCGAATTAACAGCGCATCTCATATATCTGTGACGCTTTTTTTCGTTATGTTTGCGCATCAGTTTGATCAACTTTGCAATAATGAAAACTTGACGTTGAAAGTGCTGCCAATAGTTCGGATTAATGAACATTTTGGAAAGCATCAAAGCATGTCTAAAATCGCGCGATTTTAGACACCAATCATATTCAGTGATTTTCGGAATTTTGGTTTTAGTTAGGCAAAATAATTGACTATAAATTTTAAATCAAAATTTAATTTTCGCGAAAAATATCGCAATACATAGAAAATTTGTCGTCGTTAAAAGAACGCTGTTATGCGCACTCGTACGTTAATTTAAAGTGTTCTGATTTCTGAAAGAAGTTAACACTTTAATTCTCATTAGTTTTCTACTATAAGTGATGTTATCCGACGAGTTATTTTGCCAAAAAAAAAAAAAAAAATCACGGTAGAAGAATGATAAAGAATTAATGAAATTTTAGTCGTTCGCTTTTGTGAGAATCACAAAGAACGAACAATGTTCACTTAAGGACTACTCACATGAGAGCGAATTGCGAACTGCGAACACGCGAATATTCCTGGTTTCTGACACTTCATTCACATGAAAACTTTTTTTGGTCGCAGATACCCGCGTATCAGTTTCATTTTTAAAGGTTAAGTTCGAACGAATTTTTCAATCGTGGGTTTGTGGGTCGCGACTGTTTTCTGTGGATTCTGAATAAAGTGTGACAGATCGCGGCAAGAATTTTCAATTCGCGGGAAAATTGCTTTATTTGTTAATTTAAATGTTTAAATCAATTGAGAGTAATGTTTTTTTTAGACTAGATGTTAGATTAATTAAATATAATGGTTTTGTGATAGAACAAATACAAATTTTCAATTCATAAATGAAGTTAAATTGATTTGTTCGCAATTCGCCTATTCGCAGTTCGCTCTCATGTGAATGGTCCTTTAGGTAGCTTTATCTGACGAGTTATTTACCAAAAAATACGGTAGAAAAGCTCGTTAGATAAAAGTAGGTACTTAAGCAGCACTTTATTCTTGAATTGGGTTGGACTTCAACACCCGGAATTGAACGCCCTGAGGTCAATCTTGACAACGATGCATACTACGAGTATGAATCCGAGAAGACAACCACAATATAATTGTAAAATAGATTTAAGAAAACAAACATTGTATTCCGTTGGGCCCCTGTTGTTGAGCCAACACCTTTAAATATTAACTATTCACCACCATTTGTTACCTAGCCTTAAGTCAAATTGTATATACCTACAAAAAGTTTAATAAAAGCAAATGAAATGCAATGTAATGAATTGGGTTGAAAATTCGCTCTTGGCCTTTTGGGTGTAAAATTAGGTAAGTGAAGAATCCGGAATGCCAATCGAAATAATATTCTTTTAGCATTAATACAACCGTTTTTCTTAAAACGACAAATTGTTTTTTTGAGAGATATTATTGAATATTACAATTTATTAAAAAATAACCAAAAAAAATTGCTGGCTTAGAAAATCCCGAATTTTTCGGGATTTTTCCTTCAAAACCATTTTTCGGGATTTTGTGATTCGGGCAAAAAGTATTCGGGATTTTGTTTTTTCGGGCTTTTTCCATAATTCTGATTTTTTGTTTTCTTCGGGATTTTGTAATTCAGTCAAACGTTGGTTTCCCCCATAATTCAGACTCGTGGAGACGCGTTGTTGCAAGTTGTATGATGTAGAACACCCTCCACTATCAAATCCGTGTCCGCATACCCAGATCTGTGTATTTCAAATATACGCCATGTACAAATTGCTTTCCATACCAATGCACTAGCTACTCGGTGTAAATAATAGACGGATTGCAAAAGCCATATGCCTGTGTATAACAGTAGACGTGCCGCTTACGGTTCCTATAACATTGGTACAGGGCTCATCCAAGCCTAAGCCTTTTCGAAGCAGCCATTCGTGCAGCTAGTGCAATAGCGATAGGTATTTGCCGCATAAAACAAACATTTCTACGAAAAGAACATTCAGCCTAAGCTGGAACTTTTCATCGCAAGCCTGTTTGATACAGTGATACGTCCTACCTAACCTATCAGGAAAAGACTAACGATAGTTTCTTCAAATACCTATTTAACTTAACTATTTTGTTAGACACGCGAAATTATGCCACGACACAAAAAGCAAGTACCTTAGAAAAAAACATAACCAAAAATTCACTGGCAACGCACAAAGAGTTAACCTTAACATAGAATGTGCTTTACAGATAAAAGTTACAAAAATAATCGAACACACCCGGCACCGTCACTCTCCTCGGACAACGCTTCACCATGATCGTGTGTTACTGTCGCAGCCGCACATTTGCAAAGAAAAATACAACACTCCACCAACCTAGTAAAACTGAAAGGCGTCTGCCTATGTTCTCATTTTACAAACAAGGATAAAATCACCGAAAACTTAAAAAACTTACTTTTCGGATGATTAAAATAACAACCGTGCTTTTATTGTATGCTGTCTTTTTTCGATTTTAATAAAAAAAACACTTTACTATTTACATTTCACTGCGAGCTGCACAATTATTTTATTTTGCTAATATGTTGTACTTGTACCTATACCTCAGCTGTTCTTTTTTGTTCGAAAGATTATGATACCTAATGAAAAATGAAAGACTGTGAACGATGGAATTGAAATGCTAAAAATAAAAAAATACGAAATGAAATTGAAGCGATGGGATTTCAAAAGTTCATTGAAATTGTTCCAGAATACTGGGATATATTTTTTTCTTTTGTCTTCTAACTTCTAAGGGTGGTTTTGAAGCGTGGGAGATTGTATTTTGTAGGTATATGTAGGTATTTGTGGAGGTATTCAATTAAAGGATTAAATTGAAATAAAATAAATTATAGACGATTATGAAGGAAAATATTGTAACTACAAATTAATCTCTGACGTGGTAAGAGGTAGAAACCTAATTTATGTCTTCTGATTGTGATGTGGAGGTTTCGATTGGTTGCTGAAATAATTGTGTCTACCTAGGTACCTACCTATCAAACTGAGAAGAGCAATATGCAGGTAACCACCTATCTACTGACTTGATCTTATGTAGCATGATGTTGTGAATCCTCCAAACTTCCTTAGCTGGTCGAACTAATGCAATGCCGATGTAGGCAGTTATCATTAATTATTGTTTGTGGGTTGTCTCCCTATAATTTGGTTTCATGCAATTGGGAGCTGTCAACATAATAGAGTTTCTGGACAACCAACTCAACTTTTAAAGCTGTCTGCTACAACTACGAACTTTAATTGAATAGACTGGCTGCGTAAGACATTTTTTTTTTTTAACCATTTACCTAAACAGTCCACCAGTCTTTGTGGGTACCTATCTGAATAAAGCTTATGAATTTGAAACCCATTTAATCAAAATAAATTGAGAAATTAAAATTGAAATGCATCATTGAAAATTTTGATTTACGATTTTAAGACGATTAATCAAACAATATTGGCTTTACTTTGTATCAAAATAAAGCTTATCAATTGTGGAATTTTTTTACGAAAAAAACAACTTAATTCTGATTAAAACTTTTCTTTAAATCCACTTTTATTATTTCACTGATTGAAATTGATTTCAATAAACAGCTGATTTTCGTTCCTCTAATTTGGAACCCAATTGTTTCACTGATGTGTTCGATTCTCTTTCTGTTCTCAGCTGTCAGTTTTGCTTTCAATGATCAACTCCAACCTCGAAAACTGGGCCGGCATTCTGTAAGGCGAAAACGTCACACGTTTTCGTGCGCACGAACGGTTTGCTTCATGTAACATCAAAAACGAAAGAAATTCTCGTGGCCGCGAAAAAAAACAAACGAACACATTTTTTTTGACGTTTTCGCTTTTCTTGCTTCATGTAACCCTAAAAACGAACAGATTTTATCGTCTCCACGAAAGAAAACAAACGACAGCTATTTTGTTGACGTTTATCATTTTCGTTTTTTTTCTAATTGAATTTGGTGGTTTTAAGATTGTGCTGAATATTTTATTATATAATATGTTAGCAAATTATTATTTTTTGACCAGCGACAGCGAAGAAAGTGAAGTTGAAATTGAACATGTGAACTTAAGAAAAATTAGAAAAAGTTTGCGGGATTGTTCAGATCCTCTCACATTACCTGACAAAAGGTTGGTTTATTTTGATTAAAAAGTTAGTTAATAAGTTAGTTAAAAAGTTCGTTTTTCTATTTAGTTTTGTGCAACGTTTTCGATTGAACAAAGCCGCCTTTAACTATGTGCTGGACAATATTATTTTTGCATACAGGTACACGAACGACAAACGTGCCTCCTATTTTAAAACTTTCCGCAACATTAGAAGTACTGGCTGGAGGAGGATCCGCTTCGTAAACAATCAAATTCCACTTTAAAAATATTTTCAATTGTCAGCTGTTCGTTGTCAAAACAACTTAACGAAAATAAAACGACATACTGAGACTGTCAAACTATAATTTTGCTGTCACACAGTTTCTCAAACCTAAACGAATGTGAAGAAAAAAACGTAAGGAGTTACATGAAGCAAATTTTCGCTATCGTGTGATTTCTATCGTTTCTTGAAAAGCGAAATCGTTTTTCGTTTCGTTTTTTACAGAATCTGGCCCCTGGAATTGTTTATTGCAAGTTGTTCTTTTGTACTGTAACTTTTTCTTTTTTTATTAAACTGAGCATTTTCAATAATAATAATAACATTTTATTACATTTTGTTTCTTTTATGCAATTCCTATAATTCCGATTATTAAACAGTCTTAATTGCTTTTCGATTTTTGGAGTTTTCTCTGTTTAGTTTCACTGACAGGTCCTTCCGCTGACAGCAACTGTTCAATGATTGCTATTTGCTATAACTGACTTGTCAAAAAAAGTAAACCATTATTCCACTGAATTGTTCCAATGATGCATTTCAATGATAGCTATAACTTAAGCCCGCACCATACCTATAACGTGTGGTGTGTTGTGGTGTGGTCTGTCGTTTAGTGTTCTGTGCGCACTTATCTAGTGTGCTGTCATTTTTTAAATGAATTCAAATGTTGTTTGTTTTGCTTTTTTGACGTTATTGATTTCCTAGATCATGTGTTCTCTTTCTTTCACATATGCAATTTCAGATAATATATATGTCTCATTTCATTGCGCCATAGAGCGTTGTGGCGCAATCGGTACAGGAGCGATTTCGACACAACGCGACACACTGCAACACAACACACGATAAAAATATGTTTCTACACATATGAAATCCATTGGAGTGATAGCGACACGCCACTCCACATCACAACACACGTTACAAGTGTGGTTCCGGCTTTATGCCTTATGTCGTTTTCCATTGGGACAGAAAAAGCACTTTTTTTCAGAGTCAGAGCAGTTTTTCTGCTCTCGAAATCAGCTGGCTGTCAGATTTCATGTTCCATTGGGCGCAAAAAAAGCACTTTTTTTGAGAGTCAGAGCAATTTTGCGAATCTCGATATCCGAGCGAGATTCACACCTATTTGCACTAACACCAAAACATTTGTCGTTTGTCAAACTTTAAAGTGTGTTTACTTACGTTTTTAGACGAGAAGTCTGTGCAAAATAGAAAAAAAAATTACATTTGGCCGCTGCAATAGTTATTAAAATATTTGAATGGATTTTTATAAACACAAATTACAATTTAATATAGGGTGGCTTTTAAAACACGCACCAACACATATGCGAAGGAAGAAAAATCTCGTTTTATGTTCCATTGGGCACGAAAAATCTGAAATCTGAGAGCAAAATCTCGAAATCCCAATGGAAATCGACATTAGAGGTATGAGAACTGAAATGAAATATTTCAGTGGAATGATTCGGTTTTCTTTTGTGGAATTGACTCAGTTGATCAGAAAAAGTTGTTCGTATGGAAAAATGAATAAATTATTTTTCTAGAAAATTTAAAGTTAGGTATTTTGTTTTTATAAAATAACTTTATAATTCATAAGCAACATTTTTAGACCAAGACTGAGTTTAACCATTAAGTTAAAGTGGTCAAAAGAAGCAAAAGAACATTTTTACCAAATATATTGGTACTTTTGAATTGAAAACTATTTTCTTATTACTTTTACAATGGTATGGAATACATTTACAAACAAAGTTAACTGACTTTTCTTGCAAACAAACGATTCCTTTAAATAAATGTCTATCGAGCAGTCGACAAAGCCATGCTTTTATGATTTTAGTGTGTAGGGTAAGGTCGGGAGGATTTGACAGGCAGGAGGAATTGACAGCGACACTTTTCTGAGAAACTAACACCTTGGCAGCACTTTAAAAGATGAGACAACGGAGCTAGTAACGATTGGTTTGCCTTCGTGCAAAAGTGCCAAAAGTAGGGGGAAAGCGGGAGACTTGAGCCACTTTTTGTAAAATCGTTCACTACAACTTTTCTATCAATCTTAGCCACATGTTGAATACATTTTTTTAAATATACATTTATCTATTTTAATGTTTGCCACATAAACTCTATATACACGCAAGAGATTTTTGCCACGTCCAAAATGTTTGGGAACAGATTTTTGGCTCAAGTCTCCCTCTCAGCCGGGAGACTTGACCACCCCCTTGGGGAGACTTGAACATACTTAAATTCTTCGGGTAAAACAATAGAAACAAATAATTTATTTAGTTAATATGTTATTAGAATTCATTTTTATTATATTTGTGGTATTATGTAAGAAAAAAAAGCTGTTTAACGTTTTTTATAAAGAAAAACAAAAAACTAATACAAACTAAAAAACATAACTATATAATGTATACTAAAAGAAACATAAAAATTCAAAATTATTGAATTTTCAAACAATAATAAGATATTAGAGACTAAAAAGTAAAAAACAATATTAAAAAAAAAAACTTTAAAAACTTAACAAAAATAAGTAAATAACTTAATTTCTTTATAAACTACCACATTATTAAGGTATTTTAGCCATGTGTACGATTAGCCTCCAATTGCTTTCACAGTTAGGGCATTCAAAGATCTCATTGTCCCTTTTGGTCAGTCCAACACATATCTCGTGCACGTATTTGTTACTAAGACGCAAAGTCGCATATCCATTATTTCATCAGAACCACTGATCAACTCTCCCCTTTGAAACCGGCTCAAGTCTCCCGTTCAGATTTTTTCACAATTAAAAGTTAATAACATTTGTGCAACACAAGCTAGCTGGATTCCGTTTTAATATCTACTAAGCCAAATAACTGTTTTATAACACAATGTTAGCTATTATTACCTACCACGTCAAAAAAAAAAGTTATCACAAAAAAAACAAAAATTTTTTTTTTAACTTTTTGCACCAAGAAACACATTTTCACTTCTAACAGCCAAAATCAATTGACAATTTAGAATTATTTTTTTGTGGAAGTAAAGGATCAAGCTCTGCGCCATTTGAGTTTACCGTTGGAGGATTTGAGTGGATTCTGAGTGAATTATTGAGAGTGGTTCAAGTCTCCCATATGTTCAAGTCTCCCGCTTTCCCCCTAATCAAAAAGGAGGATTTCCTGAAAGAGGAATTGACAAAGTGACAAATCCTAATTTATGAGTCAAAATACAAAATTGGGTTTCTTACTATTTTTAGATGGATTTTTATAAACACAAATAACAATTTGAAAAGAACTGACTTTTAAAACACGCACCACCACAAATGCAAAAATGTTTTACGTTCAATTGGGTACGAACAATTTGAAATCTGAGAGCAAAATGTCAAAATCCCAATGGAAAACGACATCAGTTCCTTTACTTTTAAATCTTACGGGTTTTTACTAATTCTTACGAATTTTTACTCAGTGCCGTTCCTTAACTCTAAAACTAAAAATTCGTAAAAGAGAACGTCCTCGAGAGAGCAATATATTATCCCTCCACTGAGAATCTTACGAAGTTTTACTCAACAAATTTCTTGGTGTAAGAAGTGGAAAAGCTGTCAGTCACCTTACAAATAACAGCTGGTTTGAAATTTGTTGTCCCATTTGGCATAAGTAGTGTCGATATTTTGTTGATTTCTTGCGTATTAAAAAGGAATCAACAGGCGGAAAAATAAAATTAAATGTTCCCCTCGAGATTCTTTCGAAAGCGGCGACGAAATTCTTCTTCGCTGGAACAGGGAATAATATCCTACATGTAATTTTTCATGCAGTGTTGCTTTTTCAGCTTTTCTCTTCCATATTATAGGATTCATCAAAATAAAGTTCAAAATAAATAATAGAACTAGGTTTCTTCGTAAATTAACAAATTCCTTGAGCTTATCAGACATTTTAAAGACTTTTCGTACCACTTTGAAGTTTTGAATTATGTATCTGTCATTTTTCATAAATTACTACAAAAGCGTTCCTTAACTTTTTCGTAAGCGTCTCTCTTTGTGAGAGAATTTATCCCCACCACTGCTATTTTGACAGTCTTTTCTATTCTTACTACAAAAGTAAAGGAACAGACCTAGTTTTTATTGCTATAGATTGGTCACGTGTTTCAGTTGACGTTTATGGAGGGGTAGACGACAAATCGACTCAACAATTTCTTGACTGACATCCTTTTTATGTGTAACTGACTTGGGAAAAGTTTCATCTGACATATTAGGTACGTTCGTGTACTTTCAACATAGAAAAATGAAAAATGTCAAATCTCAAAAATTGAGAGAGAAATCTCTCAATTTCAAGAGAAGTACCTGACCGGTTTTCTTACAAAAATATTAAGAAATGTCATTTTGATATTATCGTAAAATAAACAAAACAAGGTGGAATTGAATTTTTTTATAAGCTAAATATCTACCTATTAAACTTACCATTTTGAATGCGCTGATTATGTTCTAGGAGAACATTCAATTAAAACTTCTTCCTCCGACATTGTTGAAGACGAAAATAAATAGAGTCTTACTTGTCAAACGTTTGAGCTGTCAATTAGTTGTCAATTTTCATTTTTCAGAAAGTCGAAATTCGGCGAGTAGAAAATTACGAAAAAATGAAAAGACAGGAAATGGATTTCTCTCTCATTTTTTTTTTTTCAATTTTCTCAGTACGTGGTCGCATTTGCACAGTTTCTTAATTTTACGTTTAAAAAAAAGTACACGAACGAACCTATTATTTTTTATATTAATGCATGAATATTGGATACTTCACTAATGTTTATTCCCTGCGATTGCTTGGGACTTACCTGCATTCAAACAACAAACAGTTGAAATTATTTAAGAAAAGATCTTGCGTGTATAGTACAGTATAGGTAAACTCGTGTGTATTTTGTTAGTTAAGAGTTAAACAATAGTGTCGAAAATATATTGCCCTTGGAAATATATATATATATATAAATATATTCCACCCAGTCATGAAACGGAACATTTCGAACTTTATTTATTATAGTCGAGTGCAACTGGAGGGATCAGTCAGAAATATCAGCCCTCGTCCGCTAAATAAGACTGGAAGTGGCTATATAATGAATGGATGCGGCAGCGTTAGCATACCATAAGTAATCAGTCTTAAATACTACAAATAAAACTCGAACCGCCTGCTTTAATCTTTTTAAAAAAGCTACGTTGACCTTACTTGGTCAGCATTTTCATATCATTCTGCAGATCGCGAAGCTCCTTGAGCATATTTCTAGCCAGTTGTCCTTCTGGTGTGTTCACCGGCTCGTGCAGTAGCATTCGGATTGCTTCTCTAAGCATTACTTCGGCTTCCTTTAAAGCTTCCTGTAAATAGAAGGCACGTGAATATCAAGTTCAATAGAAATCCTTGAAATCCGATCTTACCAACAACTCCAACTCAGCGATCTCATTTTCATGGAATCTTAATCGGTTTAGTTCAGCAAAAGAAGTGAACACCTCATAGAGAGCTATCGCTTTCAGTCTTGATATGCCCGGTTGAACTATCCGCAACACAACTAGGATGTCCTCACAAAGTAATGTCTTCCGTTCGAGTACCAATTTGCCTGGCCTGCATGTGGGATTCATCAGGAACGAACGCAAGATCGCCGCAACGTTTTGCTTCAGATCAATGATCAAGTAATGATTTGGATGGAAGACTTTGGAAAATTTTGCAATTAGATTCTCGTACTTTCGGATGTCGTCCTTAGCCAGAAATATCTCCTCCTTTGCTCGGCTGAGAATACGATCGACATCTTCTGCCGCTATTGCGAGGCCACATTTATCACAGATCCAGTTAGGTACCCTGTGAACGATGGCGCCATCTGTGCAGCTCGTACAAAGTAGACTGCTCATGTGGGAGCCCAATTCTGAGGGATCCTCGCATCGCGGACAGTTGCAGTGGAAGTATTTGCCGATCTTCAGTAAATGACGACGTTCTTCTGTGCCCTGAAATGAATATAGATGACATGATAATTCAAATGGAAGGGTAGATGAGAGTACCAACTCACCAACAATGGATTGGTGTAACAATAAGTCAACATACTGCCTTCGTCTACGTCGCAGTTGGCATAAATCTTCATTTGGTTACTGTCGTCTATCGCTATCGATGTGTTTGCAACGCATTGATGAGCTAGGAGTGATGCCTTCAGGTAAATAGCTCGCATTGAGCCCGCGTCCGGAGCTCGAATCTCGAAACTGTTTACATCTATCAGTCCGCAAATCTGTTGAACGAGTTCTGCGTCGATATTCGATGTTCGCTTAAAGTGGTTCAGTATTCCAGACGACAGTATTGGCTCAAAGATATTTTTGACATTATCCGACCAAATGTCGCTTCCTCGTCGTTCTTTGAGATGCGCCTCTAGGCTGACAAGCTGTACGAAAATGTTACTTGTCAAAGGATTTTCATTGAGAAGCAGACACTTGACGGTGCCATAGGTCTCCATGTTGGTTGACAGAAAGTCGGAACGAATATTTTTGATATCAGCAAAGAAATCACATTCAAGGTCGTGGTGGGATGGACAGCTGGAACATAGGGGAAACACGTGGCATTTTCTGAAATTGAAAATTTCAAAATATTTTAACATTTTGATTTCTATACTCAATTAAAATTGTATATAGGCGTTCTTGACCTAGGTTTTCATAGACGTAATCAAGCTTACGTATGTCGTGATCATTATAGCGTTTACGACTTTAAGCGTTTGTTTCCACTTAAGTCAACTGTCGACTGTGCCTTACACTAACTTAAGTCTACTTAATTGAATTAAGTCATCAAATGCAATCCACATGAGAGTAGAGGCAAAATGCTTGATACGACAACATTCCATTTAATTTTGGGGTCATGGTACAGGCTCATAATTCTCTTTAACATCACAAATACCTACTCGATTTTGGCTGCGATAATCTGTGAATGCATAAAGATGATCGTCAACAATCTGATGGGTCCTTAGTCTAAAACATGGAACATGGTGTCGCGCTATCATATAATAATAATTGTTCGAAACTCACATGCCAAGCCCTGAAGTATAACCTTTCAAAACTCTCGCAACAACTCGAACTCGCCGATAACATTGACATAATCAGAAGAAGAACTGTTTCGTTTGTGAGCGCCAAAGGTGAGACTAACGATGACACGATGAGTAATGTGGTATTCGATTGGGCGCTCTCAGATCACTTTTGTTGCTCTCAGAGTGCTTTCTTTTTTCAGATTTCAGAGCACTTTTGAGGATCTGGATTTTTCTCAGATGTTCAAATACAAATGCGTTTGAGTTTGACAGTTAGTGGAGTTTGTTTATGTTTATATATATATTAAATATTTAGAAATCAATCGGGACCCAAATTTCGAATGTTTTAATATAAAATTTAACCAGTCTAAACAAAATCTGAGAGCGAATCTAATACCCTATTCACACCGAGCCGAAAATCGGGTTTTCGCGAAAACACTCGAATACTTCATCGAAAACGGAAGTTTTCCCATACATATACCCTTTTGACACCGCAGCGAAAACCATGTTTTCATCGAAAACTAAAAGTTACGTTCACATCGAACAATTAATAGTTTTCGTTTCACGTTCCAATCAGCTGTGAGACACTAGTCGTGAAAATTCTTTCGACTTTGAACGACTCGTTTTGAAAACTGATATATGTTTGGCAAAACTTCTGGGGTCGAATCGTCACTTCCGTGAACGAGCTACCCGTTCACGGAATTAAGTTAGTTTTACATGTGAAACAAAAACAAATTTCGTCACGAAATGCTCGATCACGGAGGACGCGATTCGTCCCCTGTTTTCGAGTGTTTTCGCTCGGTGTGAATACCGTAATCCATATTTCAGTGTTCACAATGAGTCATTTAAAGTCGTTTTACACGAAAACGACCTCCAATCGTTGGTTCCACCTTTTGCAATATTTAGCAAATTCAGCAGAACAGCTGACCGAACAGATGTCACAATTCACAACTTAAAATCATTTTTCGCACTTAATTGATGGACTAATATTATTTTAAAAGCTTTTTTTGTTAATTAATGCGATCGAAATTTATAACAAATAGTTTACACAGAAGTTTCACGACTAGTGTCTCACAGCTGACTGAAGCGTCAAAACAAAACTAGTTGATGATCGGTGTGAACGCATCGACGAGTTTTTGACGAAAACACAGTTTTCGGTGCGGGTATTAAGAAACCTGATCATATACAACAAAAGTATATGCTGCCTACCAAGAAAGGACATTCCATATCGGCGTGGTAAAACATAAAAGTAAAACTTTATGAAGCTGATAAATAGATTGTGTCCTTTACACGGCCGGCTTCAAACAATCTCCACACAAATAACAGTAGGTATTGATCACCTCTTTTTAACCTCCAATACTTCGACGCACTGTATAAAATCGATAAACAACAAGCGCTTCACGGCTGGTTTGGTTACACAGGCTAGGTATAAGAATAGCTTCACAAGGCAGCGCTGATGAAACTTTTGTTGTCCATCAGCTCCACATGTCCTAGCCATCTCGAGCCAAATATGGGAAGTAGGCTGATATTATGCTCATTAGTCATTTCATTACCGACGCGTTTTCAGCTGCTCCAAAAATGTTGGCAGCTAAACCATCGGGCTGCAAGCTTTGTTGGTATTTAGCTTGGATATTGCTGTCCTTACTTGGGATTGATACGGTGGAAGAACGTTTTCTCTATCGTAGTACGTTCTGCCTATATAGCTGCTTCCACTCACGCCTGACAAAACATAAACCCCCGTATTAATAAACGCTGTGTAAAAGTTATCAACTTGTTACTCAGCAGTTATGTCCAATTTTTGTATGCTATCTGAAGTTTGCTAACTAACTTACTTGTGCACATCTTTTATTAATAAGGGGGTAAGTATCTTGGATATAATAGTTATGAAGTTTTTTTTTTTTTTACTCTTGCTGCTACAGGACGTAGATGGAAGAATTGAAAGTGCTAACCGTTACACTCCCTTCATAACCATTTCGGCATCAAAACCGAATCCTAATTTTCAAATAGTTTAGCCCTTCTGACGTCATCCATCACCAAAATAAAACACTTCAAACCGTTCATTCCCTCAAATAAAGTTCAACAGAATTTCATACAAAAAAAAAAAATCCAAACTCACCGACATTCAGTGTTGGTTAACCTAAAACAATTTGTGCACCGTTTTTCACTACAAGTTGGCATAATCAATGTCGGACCTTCGATAAGTAAAACTTCACCAGCGCGAATTTTTCTCGCAGCTATAACATATCTAATTGTTGATA
Organism: Cheilosia urbana; assembly: GCA_946477585.1. NCBI lineage: Eukaryota > Metazoa > Arthropoda > Insecta > Diptera > Syrphidae > Cheilosia > Cheilosia urbana. Next base: position 144,843,273 of record OX297854.1, read on the forward strand.
GAAAATATTAATTACATAAATTTTATCCATAAATGATCTTAAAAGTTGTACCGTCCAAGAGTATCATTTCGCAACACTTTACACTTTTCACTGAACTCGAACATATTGGGCGATCCGAACCGGGCACTTTATTGCAGCAACTGCTTCCGTCAATTACAATCCGAAGATATTTAATTTATTGCCATTTCGACTTTTGTCAGAAGCGTACCGCACGACGAGTATAGGTACAACGTACAACATGTACCACTGTGTTCAACAAGAAATTAATTAGTATCATCTTATCGGATTGTGAGACACAACAGCTAGCCACGAATAATTCCCTTGGAGCGAGAAATTGGTGCGATTTTGTAAGAGTGTCGGTTTGTATTTCCTTTTGTTCTTCTTGATTGGAGACGAATTAGATGGGTTTCGTAATTAAAATTAGAACTGTGTACACAATTAGGATGTCTTTTCCGTTTTTTGTTGTAATATTTTTATTTTGTTTTTTGCAAAGACGTGATTGGCAATACTTTCACAAGGGACAACCAAATTCCGGGTAGGTATACAAATAAATACATTATTTAAATACGTTAAAGCGAAAAGAAAAGAAATGAAACATTCTATGTATTTTCTATCAGCAATCTTATAATTATTTGTACAGATTCGTGCGATTTCGTATGTAAGGCTCATAACGGCAATGGTTGAATTTATTTTTTGTAAGGATAAGCCACCAATGTAGCTAGTTAATGATAGAGGTCCCAATAGGTCAATAGTTGTAAATGATAGAGGACGAAGGTCATTGCCCGCATAAGTGGGCTTTTCAGATTTCGCCATTTCGCCTTTCGTCAAAGGATTCTTATTGTCTTCATCCTCATCCCTGACATGTATCCGATAAAGTGAACGTCACGTTCTCTAAACTTGAAAATATCGTTTCCCTGGCCTTTTTAAAAGCTAGTTATGATCCGCCACAAACCTTTGCAGCAATAATTACTTTGGGTTCGGTGGCAACTTATTCGTATGGAATATACGTGGTTAGCCACATCTACGTCGATTCTTCTTCTGAAGCAATTTTTGCACATTATAGGGACCTCTTCTTGCCCATTGGGGCGACAAAAGGCAAGGACAATTTCTAGTGAATTACCACTGAATTTCGTGATGTGTTTTTGCAAAATTAATTTTCATCGATACTCCCTGAAAGTAAATAAAATAAATCTTCGCGCTGAACTTCCTCAATTCTTTGGACCTGGCTTAGTTGATAAGGCTGCTCTGCACTACGTTTAGACTTCGGTTGTAGTTACATTTATGGTTTCAAGAAGTTACTGTAGGTATTTTATGAATGAAGATGATTTAAAAGCCCTTCCACAAAAAAGGAAAGAGATCAGTTTAAAAGGGCCAAAACAAGAGAAGAGGCCAGACATGAGACATTAGGCAAACAGTCTATCTAATGGCGTTATTCATTGAAGAGTTGCCCGAAATTAATGGCGTTTTCGATTGAAGCAAATAATTTCCCTTTCTATGAAAAGAGCAAATCCAGAAGTGTTCTTTCTATGTTTCCTATACGTTTCATTGAAATAAAAAGTGCACTTCCAGGTCAATTCTTAACACGACAGAAGTGTCCGGGATATTTTTAAGGAATTGCCCTGAACTCAGCAAAACATACTAGCAAAATGTCAGATTTAAATGTTTTTTGTGCGTTGGAAACAAATTCTCTTAGATCTTCATTGAAAAACGCCATACGAATTCCCCTTTTCAATGAAACATAGAATACATAGAAATAGCACAACTAGATTTGCTCTTTTAATACAAAAATATTTTCTTTAATCAAAAAAGCCATAAGTCATCTTTGGACAAAATTCTATCAGTTTGTTAGTGGGCATCTGTGCTGAATCTGAAAGCGATTGCCTGCAAAATTGCGCAACCTAATTTGCGATTATTTTACGAACTTTTACTGGGCGACGTCTACTTAAAACTTGGATATAGTTGATGAATGGTGGAGCCATCGGATGTCTTATTGATCTTTACGAATAAAGTAGCTTTTACCCCAGCATTCGATATTAAATAGCGTGAACCGTGAAGACACAAAGTTTTTCCGCCCAATCGAGAGAAAACATGTTTCTTAAAAAAACAACCTGCTACTTTATTTTTAACAAAAAAAACAAATTATCTTAATCAAAATAAAGAATTTTAGTAACATTTATACCTATAAGAAGTTCTTATTAATATTATTTTTTGAGTTTTGGCGCAACAGGTCCGGAGGGACCTTAGGCCTAGCCTCTCACAACCATTCATTTTGTGTGCCTTTTCATTTTTGGAACGAATGGAAGGGATTACAATTTTATGCCGGCTGCAAACGGCCAATTGAGAAGCTCTTTCAAGACAGTCATACTCTCGGATGTTTGTCAGACGTTCGCGAGAGGTGGCGCTGTGAAAAAAAACCCAAAGTTGGAATTTGGGTTTTTGCGGGATTCGAACCTCGAACCCTCGCTTAGTAGTCCAACACACTAACCACTAAGCCACTGTGCCTTCAAGAGTTAAAAAAATAGCATAATAAAATAGCATAACAAAAGCCCTTAGGCAATTGCTTTCAATCAGTATGAATAAAAATCTGCTTTCCTAAAGTAAGTTCGAAAATTCAAACATAGCATTTACTTTGCTGTACATGTACTTGTGCAGTTCCTGTCAAACCTGGCCAACAACTTTGAATTTTTATATTTTCCTTGAGATTCTAACGACATTTGTGGAAATTGAAATTAAAAAAATAAAATTCAGAAATATGAATACAATCTATAGCACCTGAATATGATTTTTGTTTGCCCAATAGGTTGTTGATGTTTTTTTCAACTCCGTTACTTGTATCAGATCATATAGGCTTGCTTGGAAATATTTGTTAGCACACTTGTTAATTAGTTAAAGAAGAACTATGAATTACTGAGAGGTTTTTGAAACTAAAAGCCGGGATCTCTCTTAGTAGTAGGTAGTCAGGCACACTATTACCACAAAGCCAGATTATAGTGTCAAAAAAAATCGTTCTTAATGAATCGAACCTCTAGCCTATAACCAGAACTAACTTTAACTAAAAATGGGGAATAAAAGGTTGCAAGGGCAAGGTCGATGTTCGTATTTTTATATAAAGATAAAAATAAGATGCTAAACTTTAAAATGAAAATCGAAAATATTTTCTAAATCTATGCGGATGCTAAAGGCCAAACACAGATGCGCATTTTATGTTGATTGAGGTAGGTACATTTCAACTCGTGCGTGCCACCATAGGCAAAAGTCCTCTTCTACGACGTAAGCCCTCTGGGTTAGAATTCAAGATTCTGCGAGCCTGAGTGTTGATGTTTATTGATCCCTTTAGGTTGGAATTCCACAGGAACTATAAATTCCTAAAAGGACGCGACCGCGACAGTTTATCAGAAACTTAAAATAAAAGAGTTCTTTATTCTGAAATAAATATATCGAAAGGTAGCTTTTGGAAGTTCAATTACAGATTTTAATTTGTAAAATTCATACCTTTTTAGGAAAGAGATCACGTTCTGGGAAGGTTTTATAATGAATTTGGATAGACGCGTGTTTGATTGAGGACGATGAGAATTTATAAAATTGAACTTGTTCTGTCGTAGTGATAAAAGTTCTTGTAGCTTACATCCCTGATGAGAGATCGTCGAAAACATCGTCGTTGCAATATAAAAATATATAAAAATATTCATGAAAACTGTTGAGTAATTTTTTTTAGTCACTTTGGATCGATGGAAAATCCTTTGCGGTGAGTTACTAGGGGAAAAAAGGGAAATTTCCTGCCCTAAGTGAACAGTTGGGATCAGGATGAGGCGTACACCGGTCGGTTGGTCAATATAATTAATCTCAGAGATGATAATATAATGTCCATTTTATACCCATTACATTAAATAAAATAAATAAATAGTTGGCGCAACAGGTCCGGAGGGACCCTAGGCCTAGCTTCTCACAACCATTCGTTTTGTGTGAGTTTTTCATCATTCAAACGAATGGAAGGGATCTACAATTTTTATGCCGACTCCAAACGGCTAATTGAGAAGCTCTTTCAAGACAGTCATACTCTCGGATGTTTGTCAGACGATCGCGAGAGGTGACGCAGTGGAAAAAACCCTAAGTTGGAATTTGGGTTTTTGCGGGATTCGAACATCGACCCCTCGCAAAGTAGTCCAACACACTAACCACTAAGCCACTGCGCCTACACCCATTACATTAGATATACAGATATGTAGGGCAACAGTCATTTTTTCTTACTTTTCCTTTTGCATAGTCTTTTGGGCAAAAAGCTGGGTCCTTTTATTAGTGTAATAGCCTATATTTACACCGCACTAAAAACCTTGTTTTCGTCGAAAACTCGTCTATGAATTCACACCGAACACCAATTAGTTTTTGTTTGACGTTTCATCAATCAGCTGTGAGACACAAGTAGTGAAATTTCTGTGTAAACTATTTGTTACAAATTTCGATGGCATTAATTAACAAATAAAATGAACTCAGAGCGTTTAAAAATAATATTAGCCCATCAATTAAGTGTGGAAAATGATTTTAAGTTGTGAGTTGTGACATCTGTTCGGTCAGCTGTTCTGCTGAATTTGTTGAATATTGCAAAAGGTGTGTTAGTTTTAACAACCCAACGATTGGAAGTCGTTTCGGTTTTCGAGTGTTTTCTCGAAAACCCGGTGTGAATAGGGCATAAGATAATGTCCAATACTATACACTTTTGAGGGAGCAAAGCGAACCAAAAATTATGCGAGTTTAAATTTCCGATAGATGATTTGTGTGGTGTGGTGAATAGCCTATTGGTCTGACGGTTGACGTAATCCACTATAATTTTAATGATAGCACTACCCATTTAAGCAGCGCCATCTTCCGCTAAAAATTAAAACTTACATCTTTAATCTATATGAAGTGCTAGAGCGTGTGCTAAAAGCCGAACTAGATCACAAGAAAAATAAAATATAGATCAACCTACAACGTTAAAGATTCAGTAGTAAAACAAGTAAAGCGATGGAAAAACATGAACGGATTCGAACTGTTAAACAGGCTTAAAACTAATAATAACCGATGATAAAGTTTAAAAAATGTTGATTTAAAAAATTTACAATTTTAATTAAATTTCAGAAAACTGTTCAATGCACCCCAATTTTTGCCAAGCAATCTTCAATTTGGCGGAATTCCATCTCAATGCGTTGCATTAGATGCCCCTCGGGTGAATTGGGTGGCTCATAGGCCAGCATTTGAATTGCCTCCTCTGACATCTCCTTCGCCCTAATAAGTCGCTTCTGTAATGAAATTTTACATTTAGTTTTAACCTCGAGTGCAACGATCGTCCATCTCACCCCATACTCCTCGGCTGAAATCTGCGCATCGTTGAACTCGTATTCAGTTAATTCAACAAAGGTGATGACGAACTCGTATAACGCGATTGCGTAGAGTCGTGATATACCGGGATGTACGGCTCTAACCACCGGCAGCATGTCTTCGCATAGTTCAATTTTTCTCTTTAGGACATTCCTTCCCGGCTGACACATGGGATTCATAAGGATCGCCCTCAATACCGATGCAATGTTCTGCTTCATGTCGATTATTAAAAAGTGGTTTGGGTGCAAGTCGGCAGAGTATTTCGCCAACAGAGCCTCATATTGCCGAATATCACCGTCGGCATACAGCAATTGCTCAGCTATTTCGGAGAGAAGCTTCTGTACCTCCATTTCACTAGTTGTCGATCCACACTTCTCACAGGTCCACTTGGAGTTAAACAGACTGGTGTAGCCCTCGGGGCATGCCTTACATTTTAGGCTGCTCAAGTAGGTTCCCATTTCCGTCGGGTCCCTGCAACGTGGACATGCGCAATCGATGTATTTTGTGATCTTCAGGTGGTGTTGACGTTGACTGGTGCCCTAAAACAGTCACCGATCCAGTATAGGTCATTCACTTAGAGATATACTCACCATCAGCGGATTCGTGTACGAGTTATATATTGGCTCGCCCTGTCGAATGGGCACAGTGGCGTATATCTTCAAATTGAAATCATCGTCAACCGCCATCAGGGTGTTCGGAATGCAACTGTGCGGAATAGTTGACGCTCGAAGATAGACGCCCTTGACTTGATCGCCGTCCCGGTTGGTAATCTCATACGAATTCAAATCGATAACGCTGCAAAGCTTCTGCAACAGCTCCTCATTCACGTTGACATTTTGAAAGCACTCAGCTATTCCCGATCTCAGCAGTGGCTCCACCACTCTACCCTTATGCTCAGACCATGTCTCAGACTTTGTGTACTCCTCCAGATGAGCGTCCATGCTGAGCAGATCACGTATGCCTGACTGATTTGCGACGGGATTTTCCAACTTCAGCAGGCATTTCAATGGCCCATAAATCGCATAGTTTGAGATCAAGAGGTTTTTTGAAATCCCACCAGCCCGCTGAAAGAACTCACAGTCGAACTGATCATGAGTCGTACACTCGATGCACATCGGAAAGACGAGACATTTTCTAAAAATTGTAAATAGATTTTTATAAATTGCACTCTTATTGTAGCGACAACTTAATTTACTTACTGACACATGACGAAAGAGTCCTTCAGACAATTGGAACATTTCATCTGCTCGCTGTCCCAGTGCGGACTCATGAGTATGGGAATCTCCTCCAAGATCACGTCACCGGGTGTTATGTCAATGCTCGCCTTAAGACATCTTTATAAAGTAAAATATAACACTTCGCAAAAGCCAATAATTATTTCTTCGTCTAATTACCGCTGTGAATTGTCGCTAATTGTAAGTTGGCAAAATTCACTGAAATTATGCATGGTTCCCGAATTAAAGATCTTTGATTTTTGAAAAAGACACAAAAAGAAATGCCGAACTCCTCGTCTCTCGCCCACAAGTACACGCACTGAAAGGTGCAAATGGTAATTATTTTTATTTTTCATTTGAAACTATCTCAAACGTTTCAATTCTCTATCTGTATAGTGGAGGCGAGATAAATGTGGACACGGCGAAATATCATTGTGCAGCGCAGCATACCTATGCCAATACATTTTATAGGCGAGTTTGAAATCTTTTTGATTTCATCATCATTTCAAACTGGCGAAACTACTTGTCAGCTGTGGCATAAGTTTTTCTCCGTAGAGTATCAGCTAAGTCTTTTCAAAACAAAGCTCTAAGGCTAATGGCTCATTTATAGGTTCAAGCTCACAATCCCAGTCAGATCACAGTAAGCCACCTGGCGAGAATCTGTTTCATTATTTGAAAATAAATACCCTTCTCGCGTTTCTGAGAAGAGACTTTTGATTGTCGATTTTAAGTCAGAATCCACTCCAAACGCACTTACACTTACACAAGTACTATTGATATAGGGTTTTTTTTAATCAGCCGTGCCCATCATCATACAACATTCCACACTTTTTTATCGCAACCGATTACAGCGTTATTTCGAAATCGATTTTATTTCGGTAGGTGCACTTCGAGAAGCATTGTAACTGTTTGTGCATATTCCTATAGATGGAACGTTAAAGAATCTAGTTCAGTATGTCTGACAACGTGACTAGATGTGTCTCAGTTTTAATTGACCAAGTTCAGGGGCCAGAATCTGTAACGAGGAGATTTGCTTCTGTAAGATAGGGCAAATAGTTGAAAATGATCAACGGCTGCTGACAGTTGGCTTTTATTTAAAATCTAATTTCAAAATTGCTAAAAAAGTAGTTTTTCTTTTTAATTAGTGTTTCTTTATGTCCCAGGCACCGCACTCCGCTTCTTTTTGCTCAAAGAAAACAACATACGAGGGTTTTCCGAAAAATTTCCGACCGAATAATAATACAAGACATTTTTTTATTTTTATTTTTTTTTTTATTTTTCTACATAGTCTCCTTGTAACTCTACACACTTCTCCCAGCGATGCTCCCATCTTTGTAACCCGTCCAAATAGTACCTATTTGCAAAATAATTGTTCACGAAGGTGATTGCCTCCTCAATTCCTCATTTGACGAAAATCTCTGTCCTCCGAGCGCAGTTTTAAGATGAGGGAACAAAAAGAAGTCGCTTGGGTATAGATCTGGTGAGTAAGGCGGATGGTCAAGCAGTTTAAACCGTAATTCATTGATTTTCTGCAAATGTGGCCGATTTTCCGCAATATCTGCCTTCAGTTTGGCAAGTAATGATGCCTAGTATGCTCCTGTAATGGTTTTTACATTTTGAAGATAATCGATTAAGATAACTTTCCCAGCCGAAAAAAACATTTTTTGTTCTTTTTCTTTTTTTTTTTGAGCCGGCTCCCCCTTTGCGGTTCACTGTTTTAAATCAATTTTTGTTTCGAGAGTATAATCGTGTATTAAAGTTCTACATAGTATAATTAATCGGCGCCAAAACTCGGATTTATTGCGCCTAAACTGCGCCAATAGAGCGTTGGAAATGTTTATTCGAACACGTTTTAGGTCTAACGTAAGCAAACGGGGCACCCAACGCGCGGACAGCTTTCTCATGTCTAAATCTTGATTTAATATGTACCAAACACGTTCTTTGAACATTTTTATAACCTCTACTATCTCTCTTATTTTAATTCGGAGGTCGTCTAACACCATTTGGTGAACTTTGGCAATGTTATCGTCAGTGATTGCAATTTTTGGACGTCCCGAACGTTCGTCATCTCCCAAGTTCTTACGCCCACGTTTAAATTCAGCTGCACAAAGTTTCACTGTGGTAAATGATGGTGCAGAGTCCCCATACACAGAGTCCAACCCGTTTTTGATTTGCGTAGGCGTGTTGCCTTTCAAAAACCAGTGTTTAATAACAGCTCGATACTCATGTCGTTTGGCACAAAAGACTTTCGCTTCTCGATTTGAAGTCAGAATCCACTCAAGAAGCACTCACACAAGCGCTATTTATGATTTTATACAAGTCAGATGACAGCTGCCGTAGATAATTTTTTGGCATTTCACCAATACTTTTGTGAATTCAATCAGAAGCAGTTTTCTTGTTCCATTGGATTACAGAATGAGTGGATCCCCGAGTGAAACCAATGGAAAACGACATCAATTTTTTCCATTTTCACAATAACCACTCACATCTACTCACTCAAACGACTGTGAACTAAATGATGGACATATTTAAGTAAACTAGTGTCTTAGACTCTCTAAGCACTCTATGGACTAATCATTAGCGTTACTCGTCATTTAACTTTGTTTCTCTCGTTCCGTCACTGTTGAGTGTTATCATTTGTCTCCCTTCGAATTCGTTTCCTTTTACGTAAAATATTTTCTAAGCTTTCCTATTAATATAGCCTCTACTGTATGTTCATCTTTTGTCCAACTACGAGTAGATATATCTAACACATTTTGGTACGCAACTAGAAATTATTTTTATGCTGGCAGTACACAGTAGGTACCTACATATCCCTAGAAAAAAAAGAGCAATCAGTCGGGTAAAAACGATTCTCATCGAATCTTAGGAGATTTATATATAGATGAGCAAGTTCGCTTTGGGTACGAGTAGTCTCTGACTGTACGCAACTTTTCTTTTAGTTCCGTTCTGTACCTACTTGAATGAATGTTTCTATAAATAATCTGCAACAAAAGAATTTAATTAGATTGAATACGTGAGCACTATTGCACCGGGATACCTTTACGGGGAATAAAGAGCATGCAGCTTTGCATTTTCTTGTACATGCACCTGAAACTATATTGAAGTAGGCATTGGATATATAAAATAGGGGCTGCTAGTGAAATGTCAGTACCATATTCAGTGATTAATTCATTTCCATTGTCGCGGCCGTGATCTCGATTGGCTCAAGTCATCAAAAGCATTCACCTGCTGCATCTTAGCTTGGATCTTGTTATCTAAGGGCCAGGCGCTTTAGACTGGCGGTTGTAAGTCCGGGTAACTTCCCTAACGCGAAAAAATTGTTACGAAGCGAGGAGAAGCCACGAATAGGGATGATCCAAGTGAAGTTGAATCTAGCAACGAAGTATGTTTCGGATCTGCACCTTGAAGGGTTGGATCTTGAACAGACCTCGATTCCGCTGAGCAGTTAGTAGAGACTTTGGACAGCAGATGTTACACCCGACGCAATGGGATTACTATTATGCACACGTTACACCCACCCAATGGATAAAACGCACTGTGAACCCATTAACTGCGCAAACAAAAGCAAACAGAGCATCGTGAACGATTGTGATGCAAATGACGTTTGAAATGTCAGTTTCAACCGCCATATAAAAGGTCTGTTCCTTTACTTCTGTGGTAAGAATGTAAAAGACTGTCAAAATGGCAGTGGTGGGGATAAATTCTCTCACAGAGAGAGACGACGAAAAAGTTAAGGAACGCTTTTGTAGTAATTTATGAAAAATGACAGATACATAAATCAAATATTCAAAAAATTGTACGAAAAGTCGTTAAAATGTCTGATAAACTCGAGGAATTTGTTAATTTACTAAGAAAATTAGTTCTATCATTTATTTTTAACTTTATTTTGAAGAATCTGAGTATGTAGAAGAGTTTGTACTGATTTAACAAGCATTCGAGAAGAGGAAAAAGCGACACTGCATTAAGAATTACCTGGAAGAGATTGTACCTTGTTTGTTTCAGTAAGGAAGAATTTCGACGCCAATATCGAAAAGAATCTTAAAGAGAACATTCAATTTCATTTTGCCGCCTGTTGATACCATTTTAACAAGCAAGAAGTCAAAAAATAATCAACGCATATGCCAAATAGGACATCAAATTTCAAATCAGCTGTTAGTTGTAAGGTGACTGACAGCTTTTTCACTTCTTACACCAAGAAATTTGTTGAGTAAAAATTCGTAAGATTCTCAGTGGAGGAGTGCTCTCTCGATGACGCTCTCTTTTACGAATTTTTTGAGTTAAGGAACGGCATTAGTAAAAATTCGTAAGAATTCGTAAAAATTCGTAAGATTTAAAAGTAAAGGAACAGACCTAAAATGGATTTGGAATGGAAATGATGTAATAAATAAATAAATAAAGCTAGCCTAGCTCTCACAACCATTCGTTTTGTGTGAGTTTTCAATTTTTGGAACGAATGGAAGGGATCTACAATTTTATTCCGACTCCAAACGGCTAAATTGAGAAGCTCTTTCAAGACAGTTATACTCTCGGATGTTTGTCCGATGAGTCCGCGAGAGGTGGCGCAGTAGAAAAAGCACTAAGTTGGAATTTGTTTTTTTGCGGGATTCGAACCTCGACCCCTCGCTTAGTAGTCCAACATACTAACCACTAAGCCACTGCGCCTACGTAAAATGATATGCTTGTTAATAATTTGGCAATTCGCTTTTGATTTGCAGTAACAAATGCAAAGCAGCGCAAAAGCATTCAAAACCTGCCACCAAAAAAGCGGTTTGCATTCACAATTCGAATTTTTTTGACGTTTTTGAATTCAGTCTTTTTTTTACAGTTTCGTAAACATCACGTTAATTTTGGCAAATAAAACGCAAGACGTTATTTGTGAATTAATTCAAGTTTTCCATTATTCTTACTTACTTAGATGGCGCTACAGTCAGGGTTGAACCTGGGCCTCAACCAATACGCCCTTCCACTTGTGCGCGCCATCTAAGGCGAGGTCTTCTTCTACTGCGTTGTCCCTCCGGGTTGGAGTCGAAGACTCTTTGGGCCGGAGCGTTTGTGTCCATTCGCTCTACATATCTTAGTCGGCAGATGTGCACTTTTCTGACCAGGTCGATGACTGTGTACGACTCGTAGAGTTCGCTGTTAAATATCCTTCTCCAAATCCCGTCAACGCAAACGGGACCGAAAATCACTCGAAGAATTTTGCGTTCAAAACGACCAGGGAGATCTTCGTCCACCTTTGATAACGTCCATGCTTCTGCGCCATAGAGTAGGACTGGGATGATGAGGGTCTTATATAGAGTATCCTTGGTGTTTTTTAACAAGGCCTTATTTCTCAGTTGCCTTCTTAGGCCAAAGAAACAGCGGTTGGCAAGAGTAATTCTTCGCTTGATTTCTGATGTGATGTCGTTGTCAGAATTTATAGCGGAGCCGGGTAGACAAAGTCCCTAACTACCTACGTTCTGTCCGATTCTTCGATGTTGTGTGTCCCTTCTTGTTGACAGCATATATTTTGTTTTGCCCTCATTCACTACTAAACCCATTTTTGCCGCTTCTGTTCTAATAGTTGCAGACGCACCAGTGACAGCTCTCTGTGTTCTGCGAATGATGTCAATGTCGTCCGCGTATGCAAGTAGTTGCACAGACTTTTGGAAGATTGCGCCCCTTATATTGGCTTGCGAGTTTCGCACAACTTTCTCAAGTATTATGTTGAAGAAGTCACACGACAGCGCATCACCTTGTCTAGTCTAAGTCCTTTTTTGTCATCAAAGGTCTTGGATAGATTGTTACCGACCTTCGAGCATTCTCCATCGTCATTCAAGTTTGGCAGGGATGCCAAAACAAGACATGGCACTGTATAGCTCGTCTCTATAAATGCGCGGCCTTAAGATCGATGAAAAGATGGTGAGTATCAATCTGGACTTCTTGGGGTTTTTCCAGGATCTGGCGTAGTGTGAATATTTGGTCGGTTGTGGACTTACCGGGCCTAAAACCGCACTGGTAGGGACCAACCAGATCGTTGACGAAGGTTTCCAGGCGTTCACACAGTATGGCAGACAGGAACTTGTATGCGACACTAAGAATACTTATAACTCTATAGTATATAGGGTCTCCTTTCTTGTGGCACAAAAGCATCAACTGCTCATAAGCTGTTGGTTGGTTGGTCAGCGATCATATTCTTTCGAACAGTCGAACTGATCATGAGTCGTACACTCGATGCACATCGGAAAGACGAGACATTTTCTAAAAATTGTAAATAGATTTTTATAAATTGCACTCTTATTGTAGCGACAACTTAATTTACTTACTGACACATGACGAAAGAGTCCTTCAGACAATTGGAACATTTCATCTGCTCGCTGTCCCAGTGCGGACTCATGAGTATGGGAATCTCCTCCAAGATCACGTCACCGGGTGTTATGTCAATGCTCGCCTTAAGACATCTTTATAAAGTAAAATATAACACTTCGCAAAAGCCAATAATTATTTCTTCGTCTAATTACCGCTGTGAATTGTCGCTAATTGTAAGTTGGCAAAATTCACTGAAATTATGCATGGTTCCCGAATTAAAGATCTTTGATTTTTGAAAAAGACACAAAAAGAAATGCCGAACTCCTCGTCTCTCGCCCACAAGTACACGCACTGAAAGGTGCAAATGGTAATTATTTTTATTTTTCATTTGAAACTATCTCAAACGTTTCAATTCTCTATCTGTATAGTGGAGGCGAGATAAATGTGGACACGGCGAAATATCATTGTGCAGCGCAGCATACCTATGCCAATACATTTTATAGGCGAGTTTGAAATCTTTTTGATTTCATCATCATTTCAAACTGGCGAAACTACTTGTCAGCTGTGGCATAAGTTTTTCTCCGTAGAGTATCAGCTAAGTCTTTTCAAAACAAAGCTCTAAGGCTAATGGCTCATTTATAGGTTCAAGCTCACAATCCCAGTCAGATCACAGTAAGCCACCTGGCGAGAATCTGTTTCATTATTTGAAAATAAATACCCTTCTCGCGTTTCTGAGAAGAGACTTTTGATTGTCGATTTTAAGTCAGAATCCACTCCAAACGCACTTACACTTACACAAGTACTATTGATATAGGGTTTTTTTTAATCAGCCGTGCCCATCATCATACAACATTCCACACTTTTTTATCGCAACCGATTACAGCGTTATTTCGAAATCGATTTTATTTCGGTAGGTGCACTTCGAGAAGCATTGTAACTGTTTGTGCATATTCCTATAGATGGAACGTTAAAGAATCTAGTTCAGTATGTCTGACAACGTGACTAGATGTGTCTCAGTTTTAATTGACCAAGTTCAGGGGCCAGAATCTGTAACGAGGAGATTTGCTTCTGTAAGATAGGGCAAATAGTTGAAAATGATCAACGGCTGCTGACAGTTGGCTTTTATTTAAAATCTAATTTCAAAATTGCTAAAAAAGTAGTTTTTCTTTTTAATTAGTGTTTCTTTATGTCCCAGGCACCGCACTCCGCTTCTTTTTGCTCAAAGAAAACAACATACGAGGGTTTTCCGAAAAATTTCCGACCGAATAATAATACAAGACATTTTTTTATTTTTATTTTTTTTTTTATTTTTCTACATAGTCTCCTTGTAACTCTACACACTTCTCCCAGCGATGCTCCCATCTTTGTAACCCGTCCAAATAGTACCTATTTGCAAAATAATTGTTCACGAAGGTGATTGCCTCCTCAATTCCTCATTTGACGAAAATCTCTGTCCTCCGAGCGCAGTTTTAAGATGAGGGAACAAAAAGAAGTCGCTTGGGTATAGATCTGGTGAGTAAGGCGGATGGTCAAGCAGTTTAAACCGTAATTCATTGATTTTCTGCAAATGTGGCCGATTTTCCGCAATATCTGCCTTCAGTTTGGCAAGTAATGATGCCTAGTATGCTCCTGTAATGGTTTTTACATTTTGAAGATAATCGATTAAGATAACTTTCCCAGCCGAAAAAAACATTTTTTGTTCTTTTTCTTTTTTTTTTTGAGCCGGCTCCCCCTTTGCGGTTCACTGTTTTAAATCAATTTTTGTTTCGAGAGTATAATCGTGTATTAAAGTTCTACATAGTATAATTAATCGGCGCCAAAACTCGGATTTATTGCGCCTAAACTGCGCCAATAGAGCGTTGGAAATGTTTATTCGAACACGTTTTAGGTCTAACGTAAGCAAACGGGGCACCCAACGCGCGGACAGCTTTCTCATGTCTAAATCTTGATTTAATATGTACCAAACACGTTCTTTGAACATTTTTATAACCTCTACTATCTCTCTTATTTTAATTCGGAGGTCGTCTAACACCATTTGGTGAACTTTGGCAATGTTATCGTCAGTGATTGCAATTTTTGGACGTCCCGAACGTTCGTCATCTCCCAAGTTCTTACGCCCACGTTTAAATTCAGCTGCACAAAGTTTCACTGTGGTAAATGATGGTGCAGAGTCCCCATACACAGAGTCCAACCCGTTTTTGATTTGCGTAGGCGTGTTGCCTTTCAAAAACCAGTGTTTAATAACAGCTCGATACTCATGTCGTTTGGCACAAAAGACTTTCGCTTCTCGATTTGAAGTCAGAATCCACTCAAGAAGCACTCACACAAGCGCTATTTATGATTTTATACAAGTCAGATGACAGCTGCCGTAGATAATTTTTTGGCATTTCACCAATACTTTTGTGAATTCAATCAGAAGCAGTTTTCTTGTTCCATTGGATTACAGAATGAGTGGATCCCCGAGTGAAACCAATGGAAAACGACATCAATTTTTTCCATTTTCACAATAACCACTCACATCTACTCACTCAAACGACTGTGAACTAAATGATGGACATATTTAAGTAAACTAGTGTCTTAGACTCTCTAAGCACTCTATGGACTAATCATTAGCGTTACTCGTCATTTAACTTTGTTTCTCTCGTTCCGTCACTGTTGAGTGTTATCATTTGTCTCCCTTCGAATTCGTTTCCTTTTACGTAAAATATTTTCTAAGCTTTCCTATTAATATAGCCTCTACTGTATGTTCATCTTTTGTCCAACTACGAGTAGATATATCTAACACATTTTGGTACGCAACTAGAAATTATTTTTATGCTGGCAGTACACAGTAGGTACCTACATATCCCTAGAAAAAAAAGAGCAATCAGTCGGGTAAAAACGATTCTCATCGAATCTTAGGAGATTTATATATAGATGAGCAAGTTCGCTTTGGGTACGAGTAGTCTCTGACTGTACGCAACTTTTCTTTTAGTTCCGTTCTGTACCTACTTGAATGAATGTTTCTATAAATAATCTGCAACAAAAGAATTTAATTAGATTGAATACGTGAGCACTATTGCACCGGGATACCTTTACGGGGAATAAAGAGCATGCAGCTTTGCATTTTCTTGTACATGCACCTGAAACTATATTGAAGTAGGCATTGGATATATAAAATAGGGGCTGCTAGTGAAATGTCAGTACCATATTCAGTGATTAATTCATTTCCATTGTCGCGGCCGTGATCTCGATTGGCTCAAGTCATCAAAAGCATTCACCTGCTGCATCTTAGCTTGGATCTTGTTATCTAAGGGCCAGGCGCTTTAGACTGGCGGTTGTAAGTCCGGGTAACTTCCCTAACGCGAAAAAATTGTTACGAAGCGAGGAGAAGCCACGAATAGGGATGATCCAAGTGAAGTTGAATCTAGCAACGAAGTATGTTTCGGATCTGCACCTTGAAGGGTTGGATCTTGAACAGACCTCGATTCCGCTGAGCAGTTAGTAGAGACTTTGGACAGCAGATGTTACACCCGACGCAATGGGATTACTATTATGCACACGTTACACCCACCCAATGGATAAAACGCACTGTGAACCCATTAACTGCGCAAACAAAAGCAAACAGAGCATCGTGAACGATTGTGATGCAAATGACGTTTGAAATGTCAGTTTCAACCGCCATATAAAAGGTCTGTTCCTTTACTTCTGTGGTAAGAATGTAAAAGACTGTCAAAATGGCAGTGGTGGGGATAAATTCTCTCACAGAGAGAGACGACGAAAAAGTTAAGGAACGCTTTTGTAGTAATTTATGAAAAATGACAGATACATAAATCAAATATTCAAAAAATTGTACGAAAAGTCGTTAAAATGTCTGATAAACTCGAGGAATTTGTTAATTTACTAAGAAAATTAGTTCTATCATTTATTTTTAACTTTATTTTGAAGAATCTGAGTATGTAGAAGAGTTTGTACTGATTTAACAAGCATTCGAGAAGAGGAAAAAGCGACACTGCATTAAGAATTACCTGGAAGAGATTGTACCTTGTTTGTTTCAGTAAGGAAGAATTTCGACGCCAATATCGAAAAGAATCTTAAAGAGAACATTCAATTTCATTTTGCCGCCTGTTGATACCATTTTAACAAGCAAGAAGTCAAAAAATAATCAACGCATATGCCAAATAGGACATCAAATTTCAAATCAGCTGTTAGTTGTAAGGTGACTGACAGCTTTTTCACTTCTTACACCAAGAAATTTGTTGAGTAAAAATTCGTAAGATTCTCAGTGGAGGAGTGCTCTCTCGATGACGCTCTCTTTTACGAATTTTTTGAGTTAAGGAACGGCATTAGTAAAAATTCGTAAGAATTCGTAAAAATTCGTAAGATTTAAAAGTAAAGGAACAGACCTAAAATGGATTTGGAATGGAAATGATGTAATAAATAAATAAATAAAGCTAGCCTAGCTCTCACAACCATTCGTTTTGTGTGAGTTTTCAATTTTTGGAACGAATGGAAGGGATCTACAATTTTATTCCGACTCCAAACGGCTAAATTGAGAAGCTCTTTCAAGACAGTTATACTCTCGGATGTTTGTCCGATGAGTCCGCGAGAGGTGGCGCAGTAGAAAAAGCACTAAGTTGGAATTTGTTTTTTTGCGGGATTCGAACCTCGACCCCTCGCTTAGTAGTCCAACATACTAACCACTAAGCCACTGCGCCTACGTAAAATGATATGCTTGTTAATAATTTGGCAATTCGCTTTTGATTTGCAGTAACAAATGCAAAGCAGCGCAAAAGCATTCAAAACCTGCCACCAAAAAAGCGGTTTGCATTCACAATTCGAATTTTTTTGACGTTTTTGAATTCAGTCTTTTTTTTACAGTTTCGTAAACATCACGTTAATTTTGGCAAATAAAACGCAAGACGTTATTTGTGAATTAATTCAAGTTTTCCATTATTCTTACTTACTTAGATGGCGCTACAGTCAGGGTTGAACCTGGGCCTCAACCAATACGCCCTTCCACTTGTGCGCGCCATCTAAGGCGAGGTCTTCTTCTACTGCGTTGTCCCTCCGGGTTGGAGTCGAAGACTCTTTGGGCCGGAGCGTTTGTGTCCATTCGCTCTACATATCTTAGTCGGCAGATGTGCACTTTTCTGACCAGGTCGATGACTGTGTACGACTCGTAGAGTTCGCTGTTAAATATCCTTCTCCAAATCCCGTCAACGCAAACGGGACCGAAAATCACTCGAAGAATTTTGCGTTCAAAACGACCAGGGAGATCTTCGTCCACCTTTGATAACGTCCATGCTTCTGCGCCATAGAGTAGGACTGGGATGATGAGGGTCTTATATAGAGTATCCTTGGTGTTTTTTAACAAGGCCTTATTTCTCAGTTGCCTTCTTAGGCCAAAGAAACAGCGGTTGGCAAGAGTAATTCTTCGCTTGATTTCTGATGTGATGTCGTTGTCAGAATTTATAGCGGAGCCGGGTAGACAAAGTCCCTAACTACCTACGTTCTGTCCGATTCTTCGATGTTGTGTGTCCCTTCTTGTTGACAGCATATATTTTGTTTTGCCCTCATTCACTACTAAACCCATTTTTGCCGCTTCTGTTCTAATAGTTGCAGACGCACCAGTGACAGCTCTCTGTGTTCTGCGAATGATGTCAATGTCGTCCGCGTATGCAAGTAGTTGCACAGACTTTTGGAAGATTGCGCCCCTTATATTGGCTTGCGAGTTTCGCACAACTTTCTCAAGTATTATGTTGAAGAAGTCACACGACAGCGCATCACCTTGTCTAGTCTAAGTCCTTTTTTGTCATCAAAGGTCTTGGATAGATTGTTACCGACCTTCGAGCATTCTCCATCGTCATTCAAGTTTGGCAGGGATGCCAAAACAAGACATGGCACTGTATAGCTCGTCTCTATAAATGCGCGGCCTTAAGATCGATGAAAAGATGGTGAGTATCAATCTGGACTTCTTGGGGTTTTTCCAGGATCTGGCGTAGTGTGAATATTTGGTCGGTTGTGGACTTACCGGGCCTAAAACCGCACTGGTAGGGACCAACCAGATCGTTGACGAAGGTTTCCAGGCGTTCACACAGTATGGCAGACAGGAACTTGTATGCGACACTAAGAATACTTATAACTCTATAGTATATAGGGTCTCCTTTCTTGTGGCACAAAAGCATCAACTGCTCATAAGCTGTTGGTTGGTTGGTCAGCGATCATATTCTTTCGGTCAGTCCCCAAATCTCATGACCACAGAGGAGAATTGACAAATAAAAAAATAAATTAAATAATTGGCGCAACAGGTCCGGAGCGACCCTAGTCCTAGCTTCTCACAACCATTCGTTTTGTGTGAGTTTTTCATTTTTGGAACCAATGGAAGGGATCTACAATTTTATGCCGACTCGAAACGGCTAATTGAGAAGCTATTTCAAGACAGTTATACTCTCGGATGTTTGTCAGACGTTCGCGACAGGTGGCGCACTTGGAAAAACTCTAAATAAATAAATAAAAGTTACCTCCTGGTAACAGGCTGATCTAGAACTAGATGTCCAATGTCAAATCAAACTTATAATGCTTGGTAGCTTTGCTTTCATTTTGTTGATTTAATTTTTCTTTCATATACATACATTTAAAACAATTAAGATCACTACTAATTTGTTTCCATCAATATTTTGTTCGTTTTTATGTTTAAATTTCTTTCTTCTTTTTTTTACATACATAAGTCTTGTTCTTGAATTAAAAATATAATTTGTATTCTTTTGCCTACAACTAGTTGGATAACAAAAATATTGTTTTCATTTTCTTTTCTTTATTTTTTTTAATGAATTTTGAACAACTTTTGATTTTTTTCAAGTTTAAACAAAAATTAATAAATAAACGCATAAAAAAAGTCAATTTGTTTGCCTAAAATTTGTTGTTTAATTTTTGTATAGTTTTTTCCTTGTATTTTTGTTTGTCAAAAGTGTAAAAATATTAATTATTTGCTTTTGTATTTTTATGTTAATATATTTTGATCACTTTGTTTTGTTTTTTTTTTTTTTGTATTATTTTCTTTTTTGTTTGTAGAATACCGAAAAATGGCCTTTTTTTTGTACAAAAATGATAAACATATTGACCAAGAGAGAAAATATATGTATGCACTTACCATATAAATTTTATTTTATATCGCGTGGTTTTATGTTGCACTTTTCGCTGGTTGAAAGTAACACGGTTTTGTTTTCGTTTACATTATTATTAATTAACATTCGTGCAGATTTCTACTACCGGAAAAATGTTGCTGGCATAAGTGGAAACATATATATATGTTTAGTTTATATCTTTTTCATATTATTACTTTCATTTATACACACATATATATTGTTTACTGGTAACTGTTTACAGCTAAATTGTTTGTGAATTTCGTTTAAAATCTTTTATTCTTGCTAAGGACGTTTGATTTGCTTTTATAAGATATTTGATTGTGTTTCTTGAGATCTGAAAATTTTCGTGGATGCCCTTTGACAAATGTGCAAATAGTCCGTCGTTAATATAATTGATAGGAAAATACACTATGGATACATATTTTTTTTGTTTTAGTTGTTAACAGCACAGAAATGAGATAATATCACGTACATATATTTAACTCTATTATTATCTTGTTTTTTTTTTTTTTTTTCTCTAATTAGCAGCAAATTGTTTTTGCTTTTGCAATTGGAATTTAAACGAAATGTTAGTTTTAGTAATCAAAAATAAAAATGCGAAATTAGCGGAAATTGCCAAGTAATTTTATTTACCTGAGCTACATCGTGATACCATTTAAATTTTAATATGGATGTATAGCAATGGATTGCAAAAAATGCTGGTCTCTTATTAAAAATTGCGCGACGAGAGTCACGGCTTACCATGTTGTACTACACAGCAAGGCTACGACACAATGCTTCCATCGAAGGGTCCCAATGCGAATTTGGTTATCCCTTTTTAAAACGCAGGAGTACTAATTCAAAAAACAAATACAAATATAGCTCTGCTCACGAAACTCAATTTTAACGGCCTATTACATACTTGTACTTGTTCCAGTTCACAAACTACATATTTGTAGGTAGTGCCTCTGTTTTGCTCTCAGTTGGCAGTGCAGATTTGTACATTTTACAACGAAGTGCTAAATGGATCGTTATGTAAGCTGAATATTGACAGTGTGTTTACCAACTGGATTGCTAGCATATATTACAATCTAGGCTGAAAGCTTACGCCGCAGGGGACTCAGAGCGGTGTTATTTCCCATCTGTTTTAAGTCTCTTCTTAATGAAGTGCTTTTGTAGCTTAGAAATGCTGCTAGAAAAGCACAAATTGAAGGATTTTTCGACACTTGGCCTAGGAAACCGTACTGGAAATTAACAAAAAAGATTTAACAGTTCACCAAAGCTTCTGTTAAAGGCACACTTCTCCGACAGGTTACTCGGCAGTACTACAGAAATAATTTGCCATGACTTCCATGAACTTAGTTCATGTAGACCTCTTTTTAACCTTATGGCACGACAAGGAAGTTATTGCCATGCTTCAGCACAGAGCAACTTATAAAAAAGTTAGAACATCCATTTCAGCCTTCATAAAAACTATAGAAAAAATTCTCCTAATTCAGTGACCAAGAAGTCTTTGGAAAGTGTGGAAATTAAACCCCCCGCTGGCTAGTTAGAGGCATTCACCCGTATCGGGGTATCCGTTCGGAAAAATTCCAATACGAATGTCAAATCCGATCGGAACTCAAATTGCGGTCGAACAAATATCGGTTTCGGAACAAAATAAATAAAGCATAGAAACGCGTTCATTTCAAATTGAGGTATAGTTCGGAACAGAAATTCCATTCGAGATATCCGTTCCGATACAACTTTCGGAAACATTGCGAGGAACCGCGTTATACCACTTACTTTTGACAGCTACACGTTACATTTTTCCCGAAGCTCTCCGACAACTAATTTTTGCGAAATATTTGAATGTGAAATGAACGCGTTTATATGCTTCATTTATTTGTTTCCCAAACAAATACTTCAAATGCAATTTGAGTTCCGATCGGATTTGACATTCGTATCGGAATTTTTCCGAACGGATACCTCGATAGGGGTGTATATCTGGCGAATAAATGTCTTCCTTCTGGACATTACGGCAGGATTTCATGAGGCATTGAACTATTTTTCTGTAATATTACTTCATAAGTTTTAATTTTGTTGACATGATATGTTTAGGTCAATCGTACTTCTTTCGTATGTCCCTGATAACTATAAACCGATGGCGGACGATCGAAAGTAATTATGAGGGGGCCTCTTAACCCAAACTAGAAAAATCTAGCGTTAAAAACAGGGGCCACATTCTGTAAGGCGAAACGCTTAAACGTTTTCGTGCGCACGAATGTTTTGCCCTATATTACACAAGCAAATTTCTTCGTGCAAACGAAAACGTTTGATTGTTTCGCCTTACACAATCTGGCCCCAGACTTCTCGGACGTTGAAAAAATGTTTCCAATGTGATAAAACTAAAACGGAGAATGCCGTGCAGGAAATGAAAAAAGTAAACAAAATTTAAAGGAGAATAAAAAATAAACAACAAAAAATATGTTTTGACTTGAAATTATATTTTATTTGTATTTTTTTTTTTTTAATCATATTGCTTACGAGCTATATCAATGTTTATTATATATTTTATTATGCTCATTTATATTTTATTTTGGATGTGTGTTGAATATAAAAAGGTGGATTGTAGTAATGAATTAATTATTAACAAATAATAGGCAAACAAATAAAAATACAAAAAAAATAAAAATACTCTTACTAGATTTTGTTTATGAGTAATTTATATATATCTTGGTTGGTCATAAAATTGAAATGTGAACCGATTTTTAAATTTGCAACAAAGAACTGGAATATTTTGTTGGTTGTCATTTCATTTTGATGTAATATTGCACTTCTTTAGCGGCTATTGGAATAAATTTTTAGGTATGTACTATTAACGTTAAATGTGTATGGAGTAGTTGGACAGAGGTGCCGAAATAACATTCTTTTCGTTATGACGGATAGACTATTTAGGATACATGGAATTAAATGGAGACTGTTTAAAGGGCCATGTGATTTGGACTATGCTGATGACATATCTTGGCAAGTATCATCAGCGAGCTGAACGAAACGTGTAAATTAATCGAGAATCGGTCGATCTAATGATCAACGACAAAAGTAAAGCCCATAGTACGTACTAGCTCACGCGAATCAGAAAGTTTGGATCAGTTGATGGCATAACAGACGTAGACTTTAAAACCAGACTAAATGAAGCTCGCACTGCTTTTGGTATTCTGCCTCAAGTTTGGAATTCCAATCAAGTCTCGTGACCCGAACATGCGCTGATCACGTCGCAGGTTCAGCGGGAGAAGTATAAATATAAACCCCTATCGGGAATAAGATTTCCCCGGGAACCTTTTCTATTCAGCAATCTGACTTACATTGCTGACAAGGGAAACATTTCCCACGGAATTTATTCGCGATAACCCCTATAAACTAAAAGTTGTTAGTAAGGCAACGAAAGTGACACTGGATCGAAAAAATACACCTCTGTAGCTAAATTTGCCAGGTAATCCGAAATTTGTATCGGAATGGATAGCTCGAATGTAATTTTTTGGTTTCGTACGAAGCGGAGGAAATTATACTCTCAACGGATACCTCGATAGGGGTGCATGTCTGATCGCATTAAGTTATTTTCGGTATGCCTTACTTTATTCATGATAATTTTTGTTGAGACTCAATTTCGCGATGCTCCCAAACTCTTGACACTAGCAGCGAGATGCTAGCTTTGAAGGGTTTTCGCCAATCAACTGTTATTGTTCTGCTCTAAAGAACTCAGATGGCACTGACATACAATTTAATTATTACGTATAGCGACAGTCCGTTCTGGCAATTGTTTGAAACAGCAACTGGTACAGTATCTGGTAATAAGGCCCTTTCATACCACTTGCCATGAGTGTTTGCACTTAATCTGAGCAAGATCTATTTTGTCCACACGTATGCCGCGGGCCATATAATCTAATCTAATCAGAGCTTAAGAAGCACTAGGAGATAATAAACTTCTAAGGCTTATCCCACACCAGAGCAACTGAAATTAAAATTGAAATATACATCGGATCGTTGAAAATCACGGAAAAGTTCTTACAGAAGGCACACTCAAATTGCTAATTTCAATAGACATACTTCTGAAATTCAAAAGGAAGCTCGGTCATAATACCCACCTGTAACCGTAACATGTTTTTCATTTCGTTTAATTTCTTTCACTCTTCATGAACAAACTTACATTTTGTATGAGCCATCAGACAATGGGAACCATCACTCATGAGCAAAACTTATTTCCTTATAGGGTCTAGCGACAAGATCGATTTGGAACGTCATACACCAACATTGTACCTGTTATTAGGAATGGGCGAGTTCTCCTCATATCCGAGCATTGAATGTAATAACCGTTTGTTGAAATATTTTCTACTTGTGCACCCAACACTTACAACTGTAATCCAATGCAATTCAAATAAATTCAACAATATAAACTAACACTTCATTTTCATTTAGGATTTAATAAAAAAAAAAAAAATGTTGACCAAGGACATTCAGCAATCCAAATAAAAAAATATAAATACAAATAGCAAACAAATAGACTTGTTTTGTTTCTTGTTTTTCTATTTCTTTTCTTTTTACTGATATTTCCATAAACGGATGAGAGACACAGATATGTGAGATTTAATGGTGCGGCAACAAACTCATCTTTGTTGCTGCTTCACCACAGTAATTTGTTGTTTTAAGTACTATGTATTTCTAAAATTACACAAATTTTAACATTTTGTGAAAACTATAAAGAAAATACGATTTGATTTGTTTTGTTGGACATTGAGATACAGATCACTTCAAATAGGGGCGCACTATATCATCACACTGATCCCCTGATTGATTGTTATACATATAAAAAAATAAAACTCAAAGTTGATTCAAAAAAAAAAAAAAAATAGCTTTGTGTACCGAAGGGAAAAAAAATAAAATTTATTTCATTTTAAAATAAAATTGATCGCCTTTTGTTTTTTTTTTCTCTCTAATTAACTGGATTATATGAATAAATGTGTAATATTTAGAGAATAAACAAAAAAAGAAAAGGTTTCTCTTTTTGTATACACACTTCTTTTGTATTTTTGTTTTGTATATATTTTTTGTTAAATAAAAATGTAATTATTTGCGCTTGCTACTACTAACATTATGACACCTACTACCTTTTTGTACTCTTCGTGCTTTCTTTGTCTCG
The DNA here is from genome assembly GCA_946477585.1 of Cheilosia urbana. Taxonomy (NCBI): domain Eukaryota; kingdom Metazoa; phylum Arthropoda; class Insecta; order Diptera; family Syrphidae; genus Cheilosia; species Cheilosia urbana. The sequence goes on from OX297854.1 coordinate 144,868,415, forward strand.
TTACTCGCCACCAAACTGAGAGATGTGACATCTACAGCTGCCTGTGGGTTGCCTACGCCATCCTCAGCAGCAAGGGCATTGTCATCGGCTGAAGTGAGTGCCACTGTGGCCATGTCTCCATCCGATGTGCCAGCTTTTTCAGCAGCTGTGCCGTAAAACAAGCTGGTTGGGTATCCTGTCGTGCCATTATTACTATTACTATTATTATTGAAGTTGCTGCTATTGTTGTTGTTATTGTTGCCACCTATTGCAAGCCATCCACTGTTGCTAGCTGTGGTAGACTGATTATTGCCATTTCGCAGTACATCTAAGTTGAGATCATTTGTGTTTGTGGATGTGGACGCCAGCACTGTGCTCCGCTTACCGTTTACATTGTCACTATTTACAACTGTCAGTGCACTACTGGTAGATGCTGCGTTATTATTGCATTGTAATTGATTGCCACTCAATGGAGTAGCATTGCTGCTGCTCGTGCTACTACTGTTACTGTTATTGTGATGACGTTTTAAATTTTTCGAAGCCGAATTGACAGCCATAAGCTTAGCAGTGGTTGATTCATCGGGAAACACAAACTCGGTACTCAACGATAGATTATTGCTGCTTGTGTCACTTTCATCGGTGTCATCCCAATTGATGTTGATGTCTTCGGGTTTGACACCCTGATTGACCAGCGCCTGGTAATCCTCTGCTGGGACAATTTGTGTCATTTTCTGACCACATGATGTGCACATTGCTGTGGCCGGACTCTTTGAACGCCAGTATTGGAGTTCAGTTTTGCATTTGTTGAGTTCCTTGAAAAAAGAAGAAGAGGAAAATGTATCAGTTGTGATACTCATCTACACAGAGTTAGCTGTAGAAGGGTGTTCGCTTTTTCATTAGTTATCAGTTCCTAACTTAGGTTAGGACATCAAAACATCCAGTACATTATAGAACGTTTGAAGCTTTCCTGCCCTTAAAACCCTGTTGCTGGTGCTATAGGTTTATTCTCCAGAGGATGGACTTATCAAACATTGGGTGCGTCAGTATAAACAAAGCCATGATGGACATTTAAGCAAGATCAGTGTTATCCTTACTATAACTATAATAAAACTGTAACTTTTTTTCCGGCTGTAAGCTGTTTGCTACGAGTAGATTCAAAAAGTACTGCACGAAATTGATTCCGATTAACGCAGTTGCATTGAAAATTGGCGAGATTAGATAATAGGATATGTTTTACCATTATCCGCTGTCCGGAAGCGGAAATCTGAGCTGATATCTAAGAAAAGTTGTAATTCTCGAAAGCTTTCTAGCTCCTAGATTTGGAACGACTCATCCAAATGAAATAGGAAATACGAGTTCAATTACGTACAACGATTTTAAGATATAAACCATCTTTGTATGTTATCCTGCAGTCGAACAATAAGCAAGAAATTATAAATTTTAAACAATTCAAAAAAGTTAAATGTTCGATTGAAGCTAGATCGTTGGATTTTCCCAGCTTTCAGTGGAGGAAATTTGTGTGTGTGGCAAAATCTGTTTCTCTCTCTCTGTACATTTTCTGCTGTGCACTTTTTTTTCACCCTTATTCTATGTGGCGTTTATATTAAAGCTACAATTGGCGTTTTTTGAAATCGGTATTACATGTGGCGTGTTTCTAGGCGTTTTATGTCGTTTAAGTAGTGTGGAACACAAGTTCTAAAAACGTCAAAAAAGTTTTTCGCATTCTGACAGTCGTTTTAATTGCATAAAATGACTCATAAAACGTCGATTATTGTCGATTACAAATTGTTAAACGAATAGGAGGCAATTTTTGGTAAAACCATGTGAGTTTTGGTAATTGTTTATATTTATGCAGTGATTTCATAATTCTCTTATGATTAAGGGTGAAAATAACAAACCCCGATCAAATAAAACGTTTGCTGGAAAATATGGAACAAAATATATCGTTGGCAACAAATTTTAAAAGAGGCGCATACATCCCACCATGACCAGTCTGCCAGACAACAACTGCTGTCAGAATGAGGATGACGACGAGGGTGATATTCTCGTGTGTGGGTGTGGTTGCTATTTTATCGCAGAAAATAAACATGCGTGTGTTTTAAGCACCTCAGAAGAGTGTTACCCTATTTATTTGCAAAAATATCATTACGGGTTTTTCTAAGGGTGAAAGGCAAATAGCCTATCTTCCCTGTACTGAAAATATAAATTGAACAGAGTATAGCAGCAACTGCCTCCACATCAAGCGACCTATCTACCTTTTAATGCCTGATTCACAATGCAGCGATAGCGCGAGACGAGAACGTGATCGAGTCTAGCGCGAGTTGTCAAAAAAATTCCAATCCACGAAAATCTATGTGACAAAACACAATGACGCAAGACTCGTTGTCTCGCAACGCGACCATTTCGGAAAATCGAAAAAATCTCGCGCGAGACAGCGATGACATTATAATTGGTGAAAGAGAGTGGCCAATTACGTTTCTTTTACCAAACAGTGCAACCATTTTAAGAAAATTATAAGTACTTTTTGATACAATCTGATTATAATGAGACCCACTAAACCAATCTTCAGCCGTTAATTTGTAAAGTCTATTTTACATATATGTTACTGCAAATTAAAATTATCTTGACTAGCAATAACAAAATTTATATTTTCATCCGCATAGTGCTTCAGTTTTGAACTGAATTGATTTTAAAGCATTTTTTTTTATAAATAATACAATTTATTTCAATTTGGATATCTACTTGTTAGAAAATGGTTTGTCGTGGAAGCCACAATGTTACGGATATTATGGAAATAATCAAAGAAAATTAAAAATCTTTCGTTGTTTTAACAGCATCTAAAAATCGAAAATCGAAAATATTGCTTGTTGCCTCAGTGGTAGAGCCGCGCAATAGTTTTCGTTTTTAAATGTGCATAAAGAAAAATATTAGCGACAACGCAGAGATTATTGTAAATATTGTCAGGGCTATTATTTCGGTAACGATCTAAGTACTAAATACAAGTAACGAACCAAAAAATCAGGGAGCGGCCTTAATATGCCATAACCCATAAGTATGACTTAACGTAAACATATCAATTACTGCTACAAAAAAACTATAAAATTGCATCCCTGTTTGCTCCGAAAACGATAAATGGCAACATGGGTTGTGCTTTTCCTCCTTTTGTCAAAAAAACCTCGCCGACGCTTCATTTTTCATTGTGAGTTGACCGACGATAGTAAAACGAGAGCGAGACGACGAGGTACATCGCCTCGCTCTCGTCTCGTTATCGCGTCCGCATTGTGAATCAGGCATAATCTACACATTTACATCCACCACCCACGATTCCAATAAGATCGACGACCGTTTCGCCAGTCACATCACCGATGGTTAGACCTATTGAGACAAATACGAATACGAATACCGATGCCGAGGTCAGGGGCCAGATTCTGTAAGGCGAAACGATCGAACGTTTTCGTGCGCAGGAATATTTTGCCCTATGTTACACAAGCAAATTTCTTCGTGCAAACGAAAGCGTTTTTCGTTTCGTTTTTTACAGAATCCCACCCCAGATTTGCTGAACCAAATGAACATCGTTCACGTTCCAAAAAATTATCGATTGCTTTTTTTAGTACATATATTTACAATTCGAAATACTTTTGATTTTTGGATGTTTATTTCAAATTTAATGTCGTTTTCCATTGGGCAAAAAGAAGCGTCCGGGAGAGTCCGGAATCGAAAAATTCGCTTCTGAAACTGTTCCATTGGCACAAAAAATACTCTTCTGCTGATTCTGAGAAGAGAATTTCGCTTCTGGATTTGAAGTCAGCATCCACTCAAGAAGCACTCACCCAAGTGCAATTTATGTATTTTATACAAGTCAGATGACAGCTGCCGTAGATTATTTTTTGGCATATCACCCATACTATTGTTAATTCAATCAGAAGCAGTTTTCTTGTTCCATTGGATTCTAGAATGAGTGGATCCCCGAGTGAAACCAATGGAAAACGACATAAAACACAAAACATAAATACCTACCTACCTGTCAATTATCAGGTGTATCGAAAAATTCGCTTCTGAATCCGCTCAAGAAGCACTCACACATGTGTAATTTATGTATTTTATACAAGTCAGATGACAGCTGCCGTAGATTATTTTTTGGCATATCACCCATACTATTGTTAATTCAATCAGAAGCAGTTTTCTTGTTCCATTGGATTCTAGAATGAGTGGATCCCCGAGTGAAACCAATGGAAAACGACATTATTGAGTTGAGTAGTAGAGCGAATGTGGTGCGTGGGATTGAGAGAGATGGGTAAATGTAATAATTGAGATTGAGAGTGAGTCACACTCAAGTGTGATTTAAAATGCGCTATAGTGTTTCTGATCTGATTAGCGATTCATGTGCATGCCACGGAACCTGTTTGTGCTCTGTAATGTTTTATTTTTGTTTGTTTTTTTTTTTAAATCATCTTCGTACGTTATCCTGGAGGTAAACTAGAAGATTTGTTCGTATGAATGCCAAAACCTGTTTGTGCAGCTGTACCTTTTCTGTTTTACATTTTTTCCCCTTTTTTTTTTAATTTGAACTTGAGTATGTGTTCGTGTTCGCAGTTCGCAATTCGCTCTCATGTGAAGTCCTTAAGTTCGAACGAATTTTTCATTCGGGGGTTTGTGGATTGTGAATAAAATGTGAAAGTTCGCGGCAAGAATTCTGAATTGGCGGTAAAATTGATATATTTGTGTTTGAATCAATTGAGATTCATGTTTTTGTTAGATTAGATGTTAGATTAATTAAATATAATGGTTTTGTGATATAACAAATAGCAATTTTCAATTCATGCATGCAGTTAAATTGATTTGTTCGCAATTCGCTCTCATTTGAATTGTCCTTAAGTAAGCGAGTGCGGCTGCGGCGCATATGGGTTTCAGAGAGATGGGGTATGAAATGTAACAACCAACAAGTACATGAGATTGAGAGGGAATAATAGAAGATTGAAGATAGCCTACCTATTTGTTTAGATTGTTTTACTGACAGTTTTTCTTCTCTTTTTTCGGGTAAGCTACTATTTGTGTAACGCTAATAATTTTGTTTTAAATTTAAGAAGTGGTACTCTGGCGAGCACGGGTCAGCTAGTATAATACAAAAACGTAGGGTCTGCCTAACTTTACACAACATATATTCTTTCGCACCTGACTGCATTGATGAAGCTTCACTGTAAATGGCTCGATCACGAATGCGGTAGATCGGCCCCTGGTCAAAAACGAGCGAACCACTCTTCAAAGATGACTAAAGACGATAACACCGTGCTCCGCCATCGGCTGTTGAAGTATATGACCATGTAAATAGATATCTACAGCAAGTAAAGAATGTTTTTTTAAAGCGACAGGCTCTTAGAGAGCCTGTGATGTACACGTACAGGTATGCCGACTGCAGTATTTTACAGGGCAATAAATCGCACACTAAAGGATGGTAAGAAGCTTGCGTCCGTAGAGGACCCTAGGTAGCTTGATATTTAAGGTTAACGAAACTAGTTATGAAAATACGACTATACAGCAGGAATAATATTTCGCTTAGGGACAGTTGCTACAAAAGATCCAGTGGGGTTATCCCCAAATGTACAAAATCGGTATTAACCGGATGCTTAGTTAAAATAGAGCGACACCGATGTGCATCCTCTCTTGCTCTCTTTCACATAATGCACAAATTGTAACAAATGACAGTTTTACAATCTGAGTTAAAATCAAAAAGTAACATACCTGCAACAAAGTGGAAAACTTTCTCGACATTTCCTCATTCTTTTTGTCGTTCTCGTCCAAACGATTGGCATACTCCAGCGTTTGCTTCTGTTGTTCGGCCAAGAGTTTTTGCTGTTCGGCGATTTGCTTTCCTTGTTCTGAGGATTTTCGTTTGCAATTTCGCAGCTCACTGCGCAACATCGACAACTGATTGTTGTACATCTTCATGCCCTGTTTTATTTTACGAATTCCTTTTCGTAATACCATATTACTCTGTGGCGGTGACGGCATACTTGTTGAGCTATCCGATAGTTCTGATGATATTTTCAATGAACTGCTGCTTGCTATAAACGAAAAAAAAAACAAATTCATTTCAAATTGTCATCAAAAGATCACATTAAATTGTTGCGGGCGCGACTTACGTCTCTTCGTGTTTGACAAATTGAAAAAATCCTTATTAAAGTAGGCAATGTCCGGAAGATTTGGCTCAATGTAGTCCCTAAAGTATTCCATGGCCATTGTGGAAAGGTCGAACAGCTCATCGGTAACACGGTAAGGTTTCTCCAGCCTTGGTGTGTTCCGAATGTAGCTCAAAACATTGTAAACTTCATCTAAGATCTGGAAAATGAAAAAAGGGAAAAACATAAGCAAATTCGAAATAGAAAAAAATGGAACTTGCGAGCAACTTACTCCGCCAGGGAAGAAGCAACAATGCTTGCGTTCTATGTGTTTCCCAAATGTCATTTGTAGAAGAGATAGCCTCATGTAGCATGTCTCGATTATGTCGCACTCACATGCGAGCGGATGATTTCTGCGAGCAGACTCACGCCGTGGCATCTTGGCTTTGACATTTTGAAAACGATTGACCATCTGGGTGATCAATTTCGAAAACGTGGAATTAAGCACGCCCATGCAAATGTCGTTCATTTTGTGTGAAACCTGAAAGCGATAGAATGATTTATTTAAATGATTAAGTAGGACAGAATTTTTGTAAGCAATTATATTTTTATATGCAGACTTTTCAAAAAAGGGGATAAAAGGGGTTGTTCCAATTATAAGGGCATATCACTTTTAAGTCTCCCCGGAAAAATGTTTGCCAAGGTGTTGGAATTGCGTTGCAGAGCTGTGGTCGAGTCACGGTTGGGGGGTGAGCAGTGTGGCTTTCCTCCGGGCAGAAGCACAACCGACTAGTTGTTCACTCTCAGAATGGTACTTGAGAAGGCCTGGGAGTATGCTGCACCTGTCTACACATTTTTTGTAGACTTGGAAAAGTCATACGACCGAATCGCTCGAGGTAAACTCTGGAGTGTACTGCAGTAGTATGAAATTGAGGGTTCACTTCTCAGAGCGATTTAATCTCTTTACAGAAACTGTGCAAGCTGCGTTCGGGTAAACGGCGTTAAGTCAATACCTTTCACCATGGGCGTTAGACTTCGGCAGGGGTGTGTTTTGTCTCATCTCCTTTTCTTTACTTATATGGACTGAATGTTACAGCGCAGTCTTAACGAAGAACGATTTCAATTGGGAGACCTAAGAATAAGTCATTTGCTCTTCGCTGATGACTTGGTCATTCTTGGGGCCTCCCAGACGGAACTTTAGGGCGCCATCGATAGGTTTATAGCCGTATATGTTGAAGCTGGGATGTAGGTGAATGTGAACAGATCTGAGGTAATGGTGGTCTCCAGAACGCCTGTTCAATGCACTGTACATGTTAGTGGAGTCCCATTGAAGCAGGTGGAGAAGTTTAATTATCTCGGGGTCTTATTCACGAGTGATGGAAGGAGCAATGCTGAGTTTTCCTGTAGAATTGTTCAGGCTGGATCAATTCTGAGACAACTAGGCCATTCTGTTATCAGAAGTACCGAACTTGGTGTCAAAGCTAAGTTGTCGGTTTTTAATTCGGTGTTCGTTCCTACTGACTCTTACCTATGGTCATAAAATTTGGGTAATGACCGAAAAAACAAGATCGCGAATACAGGCTGCCGAAATGAGATTCCTTCGTTGTATTGTTGGTGTAACTCGCAGAGATCGTATAAGGAACACCAGAATACGTGAGGAACTGAATATCGAGCGGTTACTTCTCCGGACGGAGCGTTCCATACTTCGATGTAAACGCATGCTTCCAACTCGGATCCCACGACGTGCTATGGAATCCGTGCCATCAGGCAGGCGTCCCCTAGGAAGACACAGGATGAGATGTTTAAATCAAGTTCCAAATCTCTCCTCGACCCGTATGGGGATTGCCCTCATGATCTATGCTATGAAGTATCCACTTAGGCATCCTATACCCGCGACCCTGTTAATGGAAGAGCGGCCTTTGAAAATGAATGAACGAATGAATTATATTTTTGACTGATAAAAAAGGGACGTGCCTTGCGATTATTGAACCACAATTGCTTGATGCATTCTTCACATTATTTAAATTCGATCGGTATATGCTGTTTAAAAAGTCGTTCCTCTGATGACGACTTGTAAATCCACACAATCGGCTTTATTCGCTAGTTTGTCCCACTGCGACAGCAATTCGGTTTGAGTTTGATAAAAAAAACTTAACCACAAAGCTAAACATCCGGATTAGATATGTTCGAAAGTTTGACCAGAGTTTCTGCCTTCGCATTTTTTACGAAATGCGTGTTCAAATAATCGTTTGCCGACCAACCGCATCCGCATGTATCTCATCCAATGTCGCTGTTCCCACGGTGGTAAAACATGCGCCCTTCAACATTACAATTACCACCCTAAAACAATGTGCTTGGTCGTACAATACAAATCTATGCAAATAAACGAATCCAATTTAAAGCATTCCATGCGACATTTTTTGTTCCAGTAAGAGAAACTTGATACGGAACCTTTGCCAGTCATCGAGACAGGAGCTGCAACAAATTAAATTCCCCTAAAGAGCACAAAATTACATCTCCGTCTATGGACCGATTGTCCACTCTTAAACAAAACAAATTCTTCAAATAACACAGCTACAACGGAATAACCGAAAAAGGCTGCAAGCGATATAGGGGAACATGTCACCACATTTGCTTCGGACTTCATAATGCCCACCATCATATTTCATTACCAAAAATCAGAAAAAAAAAATAAATAAATAAAAATAAAGAAAAGAGGACACTGCCTTAAAGAAACCAGACATGTAAAGGGGAGAGGCAAAACCAAAAAAGACGCATGTACCACCGACAAAGGGCTTCCCACATGCATGCATGTAACACACAATGCAATGCCTAATAAGAGCAGGCTACACTCGTCTGGATATCCAGCATTGCATAGAAATTGCACGTTAAGCAGACCAAGCAAATACACACCACTCCATGAATGTGCCTACATGCAGTTAAAAGCAATAATTAATATTTGGGATTAAGGTACGGTGGTGAATGCAAAAGCCTCACTGTCTGATGCGGAGGAACATCACAAGGGGTTGAGTTGCAAAAGACCTCCAAGGGGTTGGAATTAAAAAAAGAAAAGAAAAAAAGTTGCTTTGAAGGACGAAGCAGAGTGAGCGGCGGCATATAACACAAAAATCGACGGATACCGGTTGTCAAGTGAAGTACAAAGTGCTCCGAGCAGATGTCTTTCATCCACTCACAATCAGCCAATAATAATTACTAATCCAGACGCTTTTCAGGGTACTCATTGCTAAATTTCAATTCAGTTGCAATTAATGACAAAGAAGCAAAACAAATACTTACCACTCGCATTTGGCCGACTTTCTTGTAGCTAACGTAGGAGAAAATTTTATCCAAAATCTCCAATGGCAAGTCTAGAAAAAGGATGTTTTCTGCTGGTGGAGCTGCTGATGATCTATCGGCAGCTGCCATTTGATTTGCCGCCGCTGATTGTGGCTGATTCTGGTGTTGCTGTTGTTGGAAGTGATGAGAATGTGTGTATCCATTAGTGGAAGTTCGTGATGTGGAGGCAATTCCATTTCCGCTAGTTGTTATCAAAACATTACTACTGGAAGCTGCTTGTCTGGTTATAACAGAGAATCTCTGCATTGATTCCACCACCTCACCACCACTGCCAGCACCAGTGCTACTCGATAAAGTTGTACTCATCTGGCGTGTTGAAACCATTTTTGTTTGTTGTTTTTTTTTTGTTTTGTATATATTTTAATTCTATTTCAACTTGAATTGAATTACGAAATACTCTTTTGAAAATTATTTACTGTCGACGAGCCGAAAGTTGTTGGTTGCGGTCACTTTCTGAAAAAAGAGACAGAAAAAAAAAAACACACAAATAAAACTGATTACAGATTGTACAGTACGAAATGAAATTAATTTGATTACGAAATAAACAGGGTGGCAAATTATCAATTAAGTTCTATGAATGGCTAGCAATCGGTATTTGCTGATGCACTTGGGTCATCGAAGAACTCGGTCGTAAGTCATTGTAAAAAACCACATTCCATTGAGAAATGGAGGGTGTACCCTAGCGGCTGTAATTTGAACCCTACTAGACATACAAGTTTGACAGATCAGCGAAAAAATATACGGAAAAGAAGCTAAGCGAGATTAAATATTTAAATATTGTGGAAAATAAATACATTTGTTAATTAAAAACATACAAATAAATTTCGAAATAGTTTACCGTAATGGAAAATAAAGAAAAAGTGTTGGATCGAGCGTCTCATTGTGGTGTACCCCAGTGCAACTCATATAGACAAAATGGTATAACCATGTACAAAATTCCAAAAGAAGTTCTAAATTCTCGATTCCTTCTAAAAATGGGGTTAATTGTTGTTCGCATGGGAAAACCATTTCCTAAATTCTTCAAAATATGTAGTTTACATTTTAAAGAAGGCGATATATATTAAAGCCAATTGCAAGAGAAAATAAAAGATACTGCACGCATATCGCATATGGCTATCGAGATAGTGAGATAAATCTCGGTTAGTTGGGTCCGCCATTGGTATTTGGGATTATGCTGCACATTAAATAAAATATTAACAGCAATTCAAAGAACTTTAAACAGTTCAAAAAGAGTCTTATCGAAAAAAACAAAGTTGTTTACACGGAACCAACACAAATTTTTCATTCCACTTTTAAACGATTTAAACATATTTAAACACAACGGACAACGGACCTTTTTCGTTTTCTGTTAATGAAAATCAGTTTCCTTGTCGTTATAGCAAGTTTTTATATGGCTGGACAGTGTAAAGGTATAAGTACTCTTCCATCTGTCGTAGGCAACATTTGGTTGGTTTCATGGTTGGTAAAGTGACTTTTGCCAGATATAATTATGCAGATCCAGTCGATTTCCCAAGGAATATGTTAAATTAACACATTTTAAATAAAATAATCGAACGTAACAGTTTGACAGTCAAAAATTGATAAGCAAGACTGAAGACACTGCCTACAAGCTCTCAGAGGGACATCGAATGCTTTCGAAACTACACTTTTAGTACAATTTAAGGATTGTCCGAAGCGAGACTTATTATATAGTTAGTAGTCCTACCTAGCAGTCAATTGTTCAAATCTACTAACACACAATAGGTGTCCTAGCATTCTATGGAGAAATCCAAGATGGTTGGCATTTTGTTACAACTTTTTATTCGCGTTGAACCAAGAGCGCTAGTTGATGACGTCATTTTTTGGAACGAGCTTGTATGGAACTGACATTTCACTAGCAATCCATATAATAGTAAGTCAATGGTTACAAAACAGACCATGACAAACAAATTGAAGAAAATTAAGTTTTAAGCTCTCGTGAACAAAAATGACGGCTGAAGATCTCGTCACCCCACCTTTTAACAAAACTAATGGCGTTTCCGCAAAAACCCAAATTTCTACTTTGGTTTTTTTCCACTGCGCCACCTCTGGCGAACGTCTGACAAACATCCGAGAGTATAACTGTCTTGAAATAGCTTCTCAATTAGCTTTTTGGAGTCGGCATAGAATTGTAGATCCCTTCCATTCGTTCCAAAAATGAAAAACTCACACAAAACGAATGGTTTTGAGAAAGCCAGGCCTAGGGTCCCTCCGGACCTGTTGCGCCAACTATTTATTTTGTATTTTTCAATGAATTCTCCTTTCTATTAAAAAATCAAATCTAGAAGTGCTCTTTCTGTTTTCTATTTTTCATTAAAGTAAAAAGGACACTTCCATGTCAGTTCTTAAAACGACAGAAGTGTGTCGGGGATATTTTTAAAGAATTGACCTGAACTCACCAACACACACTAGCAAAATGTCAGATTGAAATGTTTGTTGTGTTGTTGGAAACAAATTTTGAGCTATGTGATCCGAAAATATGCAATTAAGCAATGTGAGCTTTCATTGAAATAAAATGATTTGCCTTATTTTAAGTTTCATATTTATTTTAGAAAATAACAAATAATTAGAAACAGAGAACCAATTTGCACATGTGTTGCAAAAGTGCTAAAACGAATTTAATTGAATAGAGCAATTCATTTTACTTTTTTTTATGATACAACTCTTTTCCCATTTTATTTATTCAAACTTTAGTCCAGTTATTACATCACCATTGGAAGTTTAAATTTATTCTGAACAAACCCGTTAGAGGAACAAGGAAAACTATAAACTATTATCAGCACCTGAAATGATAAAGTACCCTATAAAATAATCACGGAATAATGAAACCAGTTTGTGCGGTTATTAATTTATTTATGATATAGCTATAACAAATCAATACTAGCTTTTTGCTGTCGTCTCTATATTTTTAGTTTTATGTTTCATATAGGTACATACCTACAGATCGATTGAAAGACTGAGAGGATAACAAAAACTAGTACAAGACACGCGGCAAATTAGCGCCGTTTTAGATTACCGTCCAGTCTCGGAGCTTTTCTGTTGCTTATATTCTTAAATGCTTCAAACAGTTGTTCGCTTCGAGTCATGAGAATATACACAGTCACTCTCTCCAAAACTAAGATAAGGATTGTTTCAACTGTTTCTAGTAACAAACAAAGAGAATAGTACTTTCTACCTCGTCGCAAGAGGGTTTTTTTACAAACACCGTTCGGCTTGTTGTTTCAACAATGAAATGTTTCTTATTTTTTTTATTTAGTTCGGTTTTTTGCTTCTATTTCTGGATTTTAACACGCAGATGCAAATGGAAAAAGCATATACCTAGCAGGGCAAGTGCTAAATTTACCTGTTGGGTATTTCATAGCAAATTATATGTTAGTGCCGAGGAAGAACACTACTGCGCTAAAAGCTTTATGACACTTTCAACCGGCGTTCGAATTTAGAGATGTCCTTGGCTTGTTTGTTTATATCTACCAAAGGTTTACGAAAAGCAGACGTTTGGTGTATGTTCCCTGTTTTAATGTTAAAAATAGCCGTCAATTTTTCTGTGGTTTCCGAATGATTTTGGGAAAAATTGTACTAAACCAATAATATACTTCTTTCTAATGTTAATGTTCAAATTGCAAAAATTTGCTCAACTACAGATCTGATTTGAGTAAGAATCAGATCTGTAGTTGATAGGAATAGGAGTACATATTTTCAAATTGTGAATCAACGACTTCCGGTACACAATCCTCTTTTTTAAGTTACAATTGTTCCGCTTATGCTACGTTTCCACCGGAGTTAACTGCGAGATTTAGGGAAAAAAAAAAATGCCCGTAAATTCCGCATAAATCTCGAGATTTATCATACAAAAGTTAATCTCATAAAAGGAAGATTAGAAATAAATCTCTATTATCAACCAGGTTTGCATGTACAATTTATGAACACACTTTCCACAGCTCGAGATGTCAAAAATACAAAGCAAACAGAGCTGAATTTGAAAGAAATGAAAAATAAGACGTCAAAAATGGAAAAATGTCTTATTCTCTCTCTCGTGAAACGTCATCCTCCGAGCGAGAGGGAATACGTCAAGTTAATCTTCTTTTATTTGGTGGAAACACTTCAGGATTCATTTTAAACCTCTTGTACTTAATCTCAGGATTTGTGTCCGGTGAAAACGTAGCATTAGGCCCCAGTTATAGCCCGCTGAAGAATTGTAAAAAGTTTCAAGAAAAGGGGACAATGATAGAAAAAAAAATTTCTGAAGCTATTCTGCACATTTACAGACGTATTTATTAGATTCCCTTACGACGCCTCTACGATGTTGTTTAGTTAAACATCGCCAAAGGAATTACGCAGCCTCTACGTGGCTCTCCTAAAATAGTTATGTATTTATAAACATTTTTCCTCACTAACTTTAGTAAACGAGGTTTCTAAAAAGGTAAGAATTTCGATAAACTATTAACCAACATCAGCTGTGATAGCTTCGTACGTGAAATCATTTGGCTCAAAAAAAGAAGAAGAAGAGAAATTAGGTATCTGGCACAATTCCGAAATGTCTTCGAAGGGACTGCTGAAATATGAACCTGCTATCATGTATCTATGCGTCTTCCTATCTCCACATACCTCGTCCAATTCCACCAACCACCACCAAATCTAATGCCTGACCATATGTTGAAATTATTCACACACGTCCTGAAACATTCCCTACAAGCAACAAAACTGAAGTAGTAGAAATAATATGACACACGCACAATTTAACTTGATATTTTTTAATTTATTAAATAAAATTTCTATTTTATATTAGCATTTGCAAACGAAATTCGTTTGGCGCAAATTAAAAAAAACTGCGGAATGAATGCACACACAAAAGTTATTGGGGGCATACACGACACAGACATGTCGTTGCAAATTAATATATTTGTCTCTATCAGTGGCGTGTGTATCCTATGTCTATCCTTTGCAACGACCGTCTGCGTGAATTCAAAACTTTTTGAATTTCCCTTGGTCTGCAACGACATGCCTGTAACGTGTATGGCCCCTATTAGTTCCACTTTTTGGTTTTGTTTACAATTCGACCACAACCAAATGACATTTGATGCAAAATCATATTCACGTAAGCTCTGAGCAGGCTCTAAACGCAAATTTACGCTTTTAACTTACTCAGCTCTAAAGCAACGTTGCTTAAGTTCGAAAAATTATTATAAATCATATTTTCCTGCGTAAGGGCATTTTAGAGGGTGCGTAAAGATAAGCATACTCTACGGTGAGTTTATACCTAAACAAGGCTGTTAGTATTTTTGAACGATACTTAACAAGTATTGGCTCAACACTATCCCCCGTATTAATAAACCTTGTGTTAAAGTTATCAACTTGTTGCTCAGCAGTTATATCCAATTTTTGCATGGTAACTGACGTTTGCTAGCTAACTAACTTGTGTACATTTTTGTATTAATAAGGGGGTATAATAACGGCCGCGTTCCACTGCCCGCTAGATGACTAGCGGAATGTCAAACCAAGTCAACCAAAAAATCAGCAAAATTTCTCAATCTAGCGCCAAACTACCCGCTGAATTGAGACAAAAAAAAAAACGACTTGTCAAAGGAAATCGTTCAAACTGTTATAAAATAAAAATAAATACGAAGCCGAGCAAGTGTAATTGGGATGGAATTCGAAATAATGTAAATAAAACAGCAATTCAGATATTGTTTCATTTCTGAATATATTTATAATATGTACTTTTATCATTTCCTTAATTGTAGTGCGTACTTTGCCGCTGCCGCTAGTGTTCTAGCGCGGGCGTTCCTCCTTCTGGGACACTTTGTGCTAGACTAGCGGGCAGTGGAACGCGGCCACTGATTCTACCTAAAGTTCAGAAGTGTTCATACAAGAAATGTCTACATAAAGGTTCATAATGTGTTTTATGATTATTATAATTAAAGCAATTATTATAAACATCCAACAGTAATCACTTTAATTCAAAACAATAGGTTATCGTTCGTAGGCCTCGGGGAATGGCAAGAGTAGAAAATAAAAACACATTTCTAAAATATGAACTTAGTTGGAAATCGATCATGACACCGCACAGCAGACACAATTCACTCCGAAATTATTGTACCCAACAGAACTTTTATCAATAAAAATAAAATAAATAATAATAGTTATAGTTTCGTAGTGCACGTACTTTCGAGTCTGTCAACATTTTTATGTATATACGAAAGACTATATTTATGTCTTTCGGTATAAGGATAGGCTTTCTTGAGAAAAACAGTTTCGATGGTTGCATAAGTACGAGCACCTACTCCCGCCTGATTCGAGGTTTTACCACTCCACTAAAGCCAATTCAAAGGAATTCTGACCACCATTTTAGAAAACTGAGTTACTCTAACCAATTACTGTTCTGAAAAAAAAAAACGTAACCAAATGTAATCACAGTTTTTCATCGACAAATTTTTTTTGTGCACATAACTAGAATCATACCAATGTGTACCTATGTATATCTAGAAGTAAACTACAGGAAATAATAATATGTATCACCACAATTCAACTGCATGATCCACAGTCGTAAAAAGTAAAGAAATCTTTTGATAGAAATATTTAACAGTGGTGTACATAATCTTTGTTCATTTTTTATTGTATATTTAAATGCTCTTTATTTATTTATTTATATTTTCTTTGCCTTCATCCACCTTTTTGCGACGATGTTGTCGAGATAGTTCTCTACATTGCCAAAGAGAGGAGAAAACAACTAAAAATCGTTTCTTATCTTGAAAAATATGAAAACTGTAGGCAAACGCCAATTATCTACCAGTATGAAAAACTATAGTCAACAAATGATTAACTAATAGAAAAGTAATGGAACAATTTGTATTATCAAGAAAAAGAAACAGTTTCTGTTCAGGAAAAAGGTTTTCACACAGTTAGTGGAGACATTTTTTTGTATTTTTCTCAAACAAACAGTCCCTCACAAGGCGAAGTAGACCCCCAACCAAGCCAATCAATTAATATTACATATTTATTAACTATACAAATAAAGTCAAAGATTAACAAAATACATATATAAAAGATTCTTACATTTCTTTCCGGGTTGTAATCTATTTTTGTGGTTCCTTCCTGTGTATAGATAGATGGCCGACGCTAAGTTTCATGAACGTAGTAGAAAAATATAATTTTATTTAGAAAATTTCTTTTAACACATTTTTTTAATCACTTCATTGTTTAGTTAGATAGATTTATAAATTATTAAAATTGATTGCATTTTACACGCTCATGTGTGACTGGATAATTCCTTCTTTTTTTTTGTATATACAATGGCTGCGCGATGTGGAAAGGAAAATTTCTTAATTCCGTTTCGAGTTCAATTCGGTATTTTTTTGTTAAAAGTTCTTCGCCTCACGACGAGACGACAATTTGTACATTGGCCAACATCTACTACGGCGATTGTGATGTTTTTCCAAAAATTAAATAATTATTTTCTGCAACATTTTTGCGTGCGATTACGGAACGACATCCCAATTCAACTAAAAATGGCGGTTTCAACGAACTAAAACAGAAAATCTGTGGAAAGGAAATCTTCTCACAAGGTTGTTACGGAGGGGGGGAGAACGAACCAAAAAATGCCCGTTGTCTCCACGGTGTTGAGTTGAATGTTGAACTGGCAGTGGTGTAATTAGAAAAAAAAAACACTGAAGTGGTGTAATCTTTCAACAATTTCCCTTGCTTTTTATCAACAACATAGAAAGCACCAGTGCATATTTTTAAATATTGGTGAATGTGAAGACGCTAAACAAAAGCGAACAGTACCTACCAATGACAGTTGAATTTGATACCTTTCCGTTGAGTTCATTAATTATTATTTGTTGATGTTTTTGGTAGGAGGGTCTAGTACAATTCATATAAAGGATATTTATGTGGTATTCGTTTGGGCTTCTTCAGATTCGCTCTCAGATTTCAGATTTCGTGTGGCTAATCGAACATAAAAACGTCACTTGCTCTTTTTTGTGATAATATTCGTGGGATTCGAATATGTGTAGCCTTCAACACTTTTCAAAGCGTTTTCCATTCACTGGTTAAATTTTAAATAAAAACATTCGAAATTTGCGTCCCGACTGATTTTTAAATATTTATACATAAATAATTTACGAAAATAGATTCACCCGGTGCAATGCCTTTCTTTGCTTTAGAACAAATTCACGAAAACCTAAACGCCCTCCACCATTTTTCAAACTCAAGCGCACTTGTATTGGTAAATCTGAGAAAATATCTAGATTCGCAAAAGTGCTCTGAAATCTGAGAAAGATAGTTTTTTTTTTGTACCAAACGAACATAAAAACTGCTCTGAGAGCAAAAAAAGTGCTCTGAGAGTGCCCAATCGAATACCACATAAATAAGGTAGTAATAGAAGATAATACGCGTTTTAATAAAGTGCATTTAAATATTTTGGGAGCTGTGCATAAAACTGCATTTATACTATCACGCACGCGCATTTTTGCACGAGACGGGACAGAGAGATCCGTTTGTCCGCAGTCAATGCTATTAAAGGCGTAGGAATGAGATCACAAATCAGACGCCTAAGGTGGAAAACGAAATTTCGTAAGCCATCGCTATACAAAACGTAAACAAGATGGCCGACCAAAAAACGTATCACGTTTTTTTGCGTGTTAGGTAATGCTGTCCCTTTCAGTCAGGCGGCTGTTTAGTATTGGGCATCCCTTTAATTTTCCGTGATTGGAATGTGTGACCGTGTAAATGCCCCATAATTATAAAAATTCATTTCTATCTCTAAGTACATTTTTCTAGTAGCAGTAGTTCGGGCTCTCGAAATAGAAAACACGTTAGGCGTAATCTTATGTCGCTTTCGATTTGGCTTTCCAGATTTTCAGATTTCTGCTTCCAAATCGAACATGAAATCCGAATTTTATTGGTTTTTGTATGTATTGGGTACGCCGCAAAAAAAAAAGTGTTCAATTGCACTGGAAATCCATTTCGATTAATTTTCATACATTTATAATGACGTATTTCGAAATAATATACAAAAACTCGTTTCCATACGAGGAAAATGAATGATTCAGCTAAAAAACGATCCTTCCAACGAAAAAAAAAAAAAAAAAAATAAAAATAAAAAATAAAAAAATAAAAAAAATCATAACCGCCAGCTGTGTGTCATAACATTAAGCGTGTTTTTTTGAGCTTCGATCTCAGCAAAGCAAAGTAAAGTAGGATTTTCAGCATGCGATTACAACAACTACGCCCTACTTGACACTTCGAGGAATCACAGTAGTTGTCGTAATTGCGTGCTGAAAATCCTACTTTACTTTGCTTTGCTGAGTTCGAAACTCAAAAAAACAGGCCTATTGGTGTTAGTGAAAGTATGTGAACACCTGAAAACAAAATTCGAGATTTCTCAAAAGTCAAAATCATGACAAGTCTGTGCAAAATAGAGAAAAAATTATATTTGGCCGCTGTAATAGGTATGAATACAAATTAAATGGATTTTTATAAACACAAATAACAATTTGAGAACAGCTGACTTTTAACACACGCACCAGCAAAAATGGCAAGAAAAATCTGAAATCTAAAAATCACAATGGAACACGACAAAAAATTACATGATATTTTCCCATGTTCCCACAAATTTAATCGCAAACATCAATATTCTAAAAGTGTAATCTTCCCATTACAAAAAACCATCCAACCAAAAATGTGACATTAAAATAATAATCTCATGCGAATAAATCTGGCGTCAGCATAGCTGCTGCCACCTTTCAACCACAAAAAAACCAAATGAAGTTGATGTCTATTTGAGAGATAAGTCATAATCTGAAAATTCCTTCTCCGTATATTTTCAAAAAAATATTTAAAAGTAATTCAAATTAATTATATTCGCTATCCCATCCAGAAACACCACATCAAGTGGGATACAAAATTCATAGTGTTAATCGCCCAAAAGTGCTTATAAATGTGCAAAATCAAATTTTATCAGCAAAAAATCGAAATTCTCTCGAATTATTGACTCGCAAAAAATTCAAAACAGGCGAATTAAATTCACAGTGCTTGTTCGTATTTTATTTTGATAACAATATTCAGTTTATACTCGTTCAGTGTGTATATCTTATGTCTTCAATTGGAAATGCTGGATAAATTAAGTAAATAGATACCCATCTACAAGAGACACCATCGCAGTGAAACTAAAAAGCGGGAACTTGCCTAATCATACTCAATACGATGGACAAAGGTAGGTGGACAACATTTGAATGTCTAAATACTAATCACTATTCGTGTATCTATTGGGTGGATAGATGTGAAAATTTATTTTCGTAAATTTGAATTCAAAATTGAATTCTGATTTGATGGTGGGTCGTCGTGATATATCGTCGATTTGTATTGGACCGTACTGGTGGGTTTGTTTGTTATTTTTCGATAAATCCTTTTTCTTTTTTTCGTTTATTCGAGTCAGATGGAAGAAGGTTATTTATGGATAACCGCGCATTACCTTACCATCATCATTTGAGAGTTGACGATTTTTGCTTTTTTTTTTGTTTGTTGTCGTCTTAACCTGGTCTTAACATTATTACTGCGGTGGGGACACATTCCATGACTTTTAGAAGTTTGCCAACATTTTGTCGATCATAACGTACGAAACCGTGTGCGGAACAAACACTCTCCGCAGCAGTGGGAGGGTGATTCATTTTTTATTTGCAAAACAAGTAGGTACTAGTTGAATATGTTTGAATTTGTGAATTTTTCAAAGTAATCCGGAGTAAAAGTCGTTGACTTTTAGAAACTAAATCGTTTCGAAGTGAATTTGCATGGCTCAAGGCACGACAACCATCACTGCGAAGTCTGTCAGTTAGGTAAAAATATGTTTTCGCTTGTCCTAGGTATAACAATGAGTAGAGGGCTCATCCTCTTTGGTATAAGCTATCAAACAAGGAAAGCAGTTAGCAACTGAGGCATCATCCGCAACAATTGCTGAGATCTAGACGACGGACCGTGCTGTAGTACTCGCGAACGAGCACGTTTTACCCAACCGAAGAGACTGCGAAACTGAAATGCAACGTACATTACCACGTGTAGGGACGGAATCCCGGGAGAGCAGCCGATAAACTTTTTAAAGTCAACATAGACCGAGATCTTAATAAGTTCTTCTAATAAGAAGGATTCAAGAAGTAAACTTCCAGGTGAGTAGATCTACACTAAGAGTTCACATCTGTTCGAAAAAATGAAGCCGATCGCGCTTGACAGTGTCACTTGGAATATTTAAAATGCGACATGCTCAGATCAAAAACAATCTGTTTATGCCTTCATTAGTGTCCGGAGCCACAATCTGACGAATTCAAAGTGGCGAACATAAGCGTAGTCAAAGAAACATGCTGCAACGTACTTTTGCCAGGCGAGTTCGCTAAAGAAACACATGCTCTTAAGGAACAAATCTTAGTTCCAGCTCAAAGTGAGCATTCTCCTCCTAATACTATTTAACGCCGTCAATTACATTCAAACTATGCACTTGACTTGGCTTGTGATTTAACTTGTATTAGCGCTGGTCGGTATTCGGATTCGCAGGTGAAAACTATTTCATGCAGCGCAACTCGAGTAAATTTAAGTTAAACGGTATCTTTTAATAAACACCTACCTACTTGGCTCAGGAAAATCGTTCAAACCCATTAAATTGGGCTCAATTATTAAAAAAATTCAGAAGTATTTTCTGACTTGAGATTTTTTTACTGCCTTTATTTTTTACGCCCGCGATTTAAAAACGTGTTGTAATACATATATACATACATAGGTAGTACATAATACATCAGGGCCAACTTTGAACTGCGTCTGCGACTACCATTAGACGAATAAACAGATTTCCGCTGTAAAATGATGATGTGCAAGCTACCTAGAAACAATTTTGTATATTTATATATTTTGTAACCCAAATGAATGTAAATGTTTTAAATTTGATCGATGCAAATCCAACTCCCAACCCTAAAAACAACCCAGACACTACACAAACCCAGTTGGCTATGTAAAAGAGCGCTGAAACCGCTTAAAATGAATACCAACAAATCCCTGTAAAAAATAATAGAAACAAATATTCCCATATGGGTTTTGGGTTTCCATTTAAAATGGTTCATCTTTAAAAAAATTGTAAAATAAAAAAATAAAAATAAAATTCAATTCTTTGAAATGTCAAATTATATGAAATAATCCCACATCTCGCATGCGAGTTTCATCTCCTTTCTACTGTTTCATGAGTAGATGTCGCTGTCGATTTTGACAGTGTTCGTTTTTTATTTTCTTATTTTGTGGTTAGTTTTACGCAATTTTGTTCCATCGACCGTGGGGAGGCCGAACTGTGAATTTTCGCCATATTTCAGTGAATTATATGTAAAAAAAAGTAATAAAATATACTAAAATCTAAGCGAAAATCATGTCTGGATACGTTGGAGTGCGTGCAGCAGCAATTATGACACCAGCATTACTGGGCAGAACCATCAAGCGTATTATCTTCAGTAGCAGAAATTTCACATGTGATTACTGCCGCACTGTACCGTCGATCTCAGCTGCCGCTTCCGCTCCCTTGCTGCGGCCTTCGGTACGTAATTATGCTGCCGAAAAGAAGGTATTCGAACGTTCGAAACCACATTGCAATGTGGGCACCATTGGTCATGTTGATCATGGCAAAACAACTTTGACGGCTGCCATAACCAAAGTTTTGGCCGACCGTAAATTGGCCGAGAGCAAGAAATACAATGAAATCGATAATGCTCCTGAGGAGAAGGCTCGTGGCATCACCATCAATGTGGCGCACGTCGAATATCAGACCGAAACTCGCCATTACGGGCACACCGACTGCCCCGGTCATGCTGATTACATAAAGAACATGATAACAGGCACAGCACAGATGGACGGTGCAATATTGGTTGTGGCGGCCACCGATGGTGCTATGCCCCAGACTAGGGAACATCTGTTGTTGGCCAAGCAGATTGGCATCACTCACATTGTGGTGTTCATCAATAAAGTTGACGCTGCTGACCAGGAGATGGTGGACTTGGTCGAAATGGAGATTCGTGAACTGATGACAGAGATGGGCTACGATGGCGATAATGTTCCCGTGATAAAGGGCTCCGCCTTGTGTGCCCTTGATGATAAGAGTCCCGAAATTGGTTCCGAAGCTATCCTGCAGCTGTTGCAGGCAATCGATTCATTCATTCCCACACCTGTTCGCGAGTTGGACAAGCCATTCCTCTTGCCCGTTGAGAATGTGTACAGTATTGCCGGACGTGGAACTGTTGTGACTGGACGCCTGGAACGTGGTGTTGTAAAGAAGGGCAACGAATGCGAATTCGTTGGCTACAACAAGGTCCTGAAATCAACTGTAACTGGAGTGGAGATGTTCCATCAGATCTTGGACGAAGCTCAGGCCGGTGATCAATTGGGTGCGCTGGTTCGTGGTCTTAAGCGTGATGACATCAAGCGTGGGATGGTTATGTGCAAGCCTGGCTCAGTAAAAGCACTCGATCAAATCGAGGCTCAAGTCTATATCCTGAATAAGGAGGAAGGTGGTCGTACCAAACCCTTCATGAGTTTCATCCAGCTGCAGATGTTCTCGCGTACCTGGGACTGTGCCGTCCAGGTACAAATCCCCGACAAGGAGATGGTTATGCCGGGTGAAGATACCAAACTGATTTTGCGACTTATCCGACCAATGGTCATGGAACAGGGTCAACGATTTACATTGCGCGATGGTAACTTGACCTTGGGAACCGGTGTTGTCACCAAAGTTCTGCCAATTTTGAGCCCAGCCGAGCGCGAGGAACTTACCGAGGGCAAGAAGGCTCGCGAGAAGAAGCAGGTCGCCAAGAAGTAGACGCATCAACTGCGACGCGACTGCATTTCGGGGGGCTCTAAGTTTAGTTGATTATTTTGTATTTTTTAGTTTTTATGCACTTACCAAGTATATGTAACTTCTTGAAAGATCCTGTTAAGAGAAAGTTCAATAAAAAGAAGAGAAACAATGTTTTTTGGTTTGGAGTTTACTTCCTGGGAAATCTAATTAGGATTTCAGGTCAGTCATGTAGCCGGCCCTAGCGAGGTATCAGTCGGAACGGAAAATTCCCCGCCACGAATACTCTGTCAAAGGCTCAAATTATCAAAAATACTCGGTATATCGGTTTACGGCAAAGAATAATGAAATGACTTGGGAACGTTCATCTGCAGGAATATTTGCCGGTTGCGCTTGAAGATAACTCGATTCGACCTCAGGTCGTAGACCGCATGAAGTCGTTCCCATTTCGAAATATCAGAAGTGCTGTGAACTGCTTTAATGGTCCGTTCATA
The DNA here is from genome assembly GCA_946477585.1 of Cheilosia urbana. Classification (NCBI taxonomy): domain Eukaryota; kingdom Metazoa; phylum Arthropoda; class Insecta; order Diptera; family Syrphidae; genus Cheilosia; species Cheilosia urbana. The sequence goes on from OX297854.1 coordinate 144,892,192, forward strand.
TGAAGTATCATTTTTGAGGCCTATTTCAGGACAGTGGGACGAAGAAGTTCTGCAAGGAAAACTGTTGTTTTCTTTTGTTGCTTTGTATTTTTTTTTTAAAGAGTTTGAGGAGAATGAGAAAGGCAGTTTTTTATGGCAGATCATCGTGAGTGTAGATCTGATTGGATCTGAGCGTGGACCTCTTTTCAGGAGACGACCATCACATCGCATTATTTGTTTAAGTTTACATTCATCGCAGCTTTTACTTCTCGCCTATCACTGAACAATGAAGTTCAGAGGGCTATGTTGACGAAAATTACTCCAATAACCCATTCGCCATTGCTCTGTCACTTGTCGTTTCCCTTTCGAGTGAAACCCGGCCGACGGCCTCCACAAATTTTTACGTTGGTTATTCGTGTCCGAGTGTTGTCCATTTTTGAATCGAACTGGGGTCGCGTCGTCCTTGAACGAGCATTACGTGATGGAACTTGTTTTTGTTTCACATGTAAAATCAATTTAATTCCGTGGACGTATAGCTCGTTTAAGGAAGTGGCGATTCGACCCCTGGTTTGCTGCAGAAACCCTTCGTCCCTATTAGCTTGTGGCTGTACAGTTTATAGATTTGACCTACAGTCGTCTTACTGGCACGTCGCCTTACCCTTGCATGGAATTTTATTTCCACTTCTTTTGATTCATGGTCATTTGTTGGATTCATATGATTTTTCCTTTCACTTTCAGATGCAACGATAGAAGTTGAGGAAATGAACTCATCTGATGAAAGCGTCGAAGTTGATGAGATCAGCTTCGAGGATCTCATGAGGGCCGATGAGGACACAGCAAAAAGGGACGATGCTGCCAACAAAATATACAAAGAACTCATGGCGATAAAAAAAGAAGAACAAGAAGAACTTGAAGCCGCCGTGACTAAACCAGTAACACATGTGACACAAAACAAACTTGTGGCAACCACAAGCACGCCCTCATTTGTAAGAATCGCTCCCAGATCAACCACGACAACAACAGCAGTGAAAGCTTCAAATGGAAAAATAATTTACTTGCAACGACCGGGTGGTTCATCGGTTCCGGTTCGGGTTCCTGCACCGATGACGGGGAACTCGTCAGCGAATAATTCTTCCAAGTCGACAGTTCAAATTCATGTCATACGCACGCCGGATGGTAATTTGGTTCCAGTCAAAAGCACCAAAGGTATAAATATTCCCAATGTCAGCCAGTTGGCAGGAAAGAAAGTCATAGCAACCACCAGTGGTGTGTCCAGTGGGCAAATGTTGATAAAAACTCCCATGAAAACAGTATCGCCAGCAGGCTCGTCGATGTCGACTTCAACAACATCGTCACTGGGCTCGGCATTAATATCATCAGTGGAGGCGGCAAAACCGAAAGTACGGCATGTTATCACCGCGAAGTCAGTTCTTCCAAGTTCTATCAATGGAAATTCGACGGGCGGTACCAAAATGCTGATGCAAAGCCCACCAGGTACCAGGCAACTGATGGTGTCGTCGCAAAACGTGATAAAGCTTTCGCCGACCACTTCAAGTGGACAGCTGCAAGCAATACAAATACCGGGCAAGTCGGGGCTACAGTACGTTCGAGTGTTGAACAACACTTCGGGGATTGCGCATAAAATCGCCACATCGGACTCGACGACCACCCCCAAGTACACAGTCGTGCGGCAAACCAAACCACCCATGAAATTCATGGTACAGTCTCCACTCAACGACAAAGAGCGGGTAAATACCAACTCAGTGGTGGTTAGTCTCTCAAGTTCGTCTCTAATTTTCATTTATAATTTCAGCAAAGGATGATGACCACCGTTCCGACATACCGCCGGATAAACGACGTGATGGTCAAGTCGAAGGATGGCAGCGAAGCGGCATTCATGCAAACGCATAAAATTTCCCAAATCAACTCGCAGATTCGCCGGTTTAGTGCTTCGGGTGATGCTAAACCGACTACATCGGGCAGCAAATATATAGTCGTGTCTAAATCGTCACTCATCCGCAGTACGGTCACTAGTCAAAATCAGAAAATTACCCACTTGCGGCAAATGGCGAGTGAGTCGCAGAAACAAGAGGCAGCTGCTGGTCGACAAAGTCCTCCTGCGAAGAAACTTTACACAGTTCTAAAGCCTACGACCGTACATAAAGATGTGAAAGAAATGAAGGTGAAAATAAAGACGGAGCCTGTCATACCAGCTACCACAGTGACTGCTTCACGTTCGTCTCGTGCATCGCCTCCGCCATCGGACGACGGCGTAACGATTCGACGAAAACACTGCAACTGCACCAAGTCGCAGTGCTTGAAACTGTACTGTGATTGTTTTGCGAATAGCGAATTCTGTCAGGACTGCAATTGTAAGGATTGTTTCAATAATCTGGACAACGAGGACGAACGGCAGAAGGCAATACGGATTTGTCTCGAAAGGAATCCCAACTCTTTCAAGTAAGTTGCTAGTAGTCACGTGAGTGTAGTTGTTGTTTTGTAATAATCATTTTTGGAGCCATCACTTGGATCCAGTCTCGACGCTGGAGTGGTTATAAAGGAATCACAATTGAGCTGATTCTTCTCTCAATAGTGCATCACAACCTTAACAGTCATCAGAAACTAGTTCACACAAGTCGTGGTAACAAAAACGCAGATCATAGTGCTACTTGAGTTCAAAGCTGAACCGCCACTTCTACCTACATAATGGTAGCTCAATGCATCTGCTAAGAGTTACACAAGGTGCACATGCACAGGGGTAAAGCGTTTCGACTTATTCCAGACGCTCGTCTTAACGTAGAATGTGTACTAAGTATAAGCTGATGTGCATTCGCTGTCCGTCCGCTGTATCTGTTTCAAGGAGTAATCTTGTTATCCTTCATTGTCACTTCTGACACGCATGTTTCTATAGATAACATATAGTACACTGACTTCTCATATGAGCGCCAGAGGTTGTAAAGACCTCAAAAGTTGTGATGTGTCCATCTATGAATTTCTTTGCCTATTGCATCAGCATCAGTACTTTGTTTAACATGCAATAAGAGATCATGCACGCGGTGTAGGCTGACACTTACTAGTGTGTCTGCTTCAAAACTACCTGACCGGTGACCAGATTATAAAGAAATGATGTCGTCGTTCGCTTATCTGTGTAAAATCTGTTTATGTTAGGTCTCAAACATACCAAAACGTCCAATTAACTCGATTTCACGTCGACCTGAAGGGTCTTATACAGAGTTTGATTATTTATTTGCCATGTGTCCCATTAACCTTTCGTATTTTTGTCCATAAAACACCAATTGGTAAAAAGGGTACTCGTCCTTCGGCAAAGAAGTCATGAACAACTAAGTTACGAAACCTCCACGCACTGTACTCTCACCTGAAATGAAATTTGAAATTCAGCACAAATCAAAGTAGGCGTTGCCAAGCATTGACGTTTTCCCTATCACTAATTTTAGACCCAAAATCACCGCAGCAACCAACGAAAGCGATCAACGATTGCACAACAAGGGTTGCAATTGCAAGAGATCTGGCTGCTTGAAGAACTACTGCGAGTGCTACGAAGCGAAAATACCCTGTTCGTCAAACTGCAAGTGCGTCGGTAAGTATTCCGCTTCTTCATTTTCTACATTGCATAGTTAATTATGTCCTGCTCCATCTAAAGGCTGTCGAAACGTTGACGACCATCCTGATCTTGACATGGATATGAAGAAAAGCTCTATACCAACTGCCCAGACGCACAGTCGTTCAAAGAGAAGCTACGACGACATGATCAAACAGAGGCATTCAAATCTTCCATCAACAGCGTCATCGGCTGTACCCACATCAATGTCTGCGGCTATAGCAGCCTCAGTACAAGCGACCGCAAGCGGTTCACTGGCTGAGAAGCAACCCTGTAATTTCATCACTCAAGATGTTGTAGACGCTACAATTCAGTGCCTTATTGCGCAGGCGGATGAGTGCAAGAAAAGTTCCCTTACAGCATATCAAACGGAGAAAATGGTCATGGAAGAGCTCGGCCGGTGTCTGGTGGAAATTATTGACTTTTCGATTCGCAACACCGACCAAAATTAAGAACAACAATATAAATATGTATAACATTTGCATACTCGATAATATGTACTCCCGTAAATATGTAGTTTAGTTATTTTTAGATTTAGGTACACCCCTGCAATTATAATATATATTCACGTAGTGTATAAAGCTTTTGATTCGTTGTAATTAATCTGAATACAACACGTTGCAAAAGACTCCAATCTTGTTTTGTAGGTTTTCTCTGTTTTTTTCACCATTTAAAACAAAAAATACAAATATTATGGTAATTTAATTTTACGTAGGATGACAGTTTGTATTTGGATTTTATTATAAACAATAAAATAAGTTAGCAAATACTGGATGGTTTTCTTCTTTTGCAGCTGGTACAAGGGGTTGAATCGCCGCTTCATTTAGTGAATTATTTTGTTGGAAAAAAGAATAAATTTCGTCATAGCACTTTTATCATTCCCATGTAGACCATTTGCCAAATGTCAACTCTGATTGTAAACGACTGTAGTGAAACACAAGCCGACCTATAACAGTGCTGTTTGGTAGGCGCCAGTCAACATGATCGCTTATTTAATGACTGTCATGTCACGAAAGTTTGAAGAGCAGCGTGAACCGCAGTCAATAGTGGTATGAAGGTAACTATAACTGCAAGGCTTGGGGCTATTCGTCAATTTACTTCAGTTTCATGCGAGTCAGCCACGAGACGAACCAATAGTTTGGGCATGCACTGGAAAGAAAGGTGATTATGCATAGCTTCTTCCAAGCAATTACTAGTGTTTGTTTTTATTGTTGGTTCAATTAGTAGGGGCCTGTATTTTTATGCCCATTTCGATGGGCTGAACGATAAACTTTCATAGGGCATTTATCTCTTAGATACTTCTCAGACGTTCGCGAAAAGAAGCACATTGGAAGAAACCTTTAAAATGCAATTTCCGGAGAGAAGACTCACTTTATCAGAAATTATTTGAAAGCTAAATGTGCCTGACGGAAGATGTTTGCAGATTATGTGGTGAAGAGCGAGTTCTTCTCGTCAATATAGGACACAGTTTTCCTGCCAATGCACGTATATATGTAGAACTGCTTGGTGGGTAGTTTCTTATTCTACGATAAAGACGAATTTTCCTGCACACCAACTGACAAGTTAATGAATTTTCATAAATAATAGATACTTAATAATTAATATGAATAAACTAACGTACCCGGCGAACGTCGTCCCGCCCAAAATTGAATTTTTGACTAAAATAATTTGGAGTATTCACTATTCCACCTGAAATTAATTTTTTTGATCCAATGACAAATACGATCTTACTGTATAATAGTATTTCACGAACTTCCCAATTTCCCTTTAAAATTTTAAAATTTGAATCTTCCTTAGGTGTAGGCAAACACAACATAGAGAAGATAGCTAAAATCGGACGATTCGTTCTCGAAGTATGGGCGGTTTTACGGATGCAACTTTGCTTAAGATATTGCCTAAATTCATTAATGTAATGAAAATAATAATTCCGAGCATGCCCAATGCAGAATGCACTTGCTACTTAATGTATTTCGGTCAAACCAAACCGCAATGATTGACGTGTCGGCCAACCCTCCGCTTTTTCACTAAATTGACCATGTGAGAAACACGGGAATTGAAGATTGATGTTACAAATGCACAAATATGAAGCCATTATCCTAACGGGAAATTCAAGACGCTGAAATACAAATGACAAATCGTTCTGAATAAGCGGAATCCGCGGAATGAGAATGTTTTCTTTTGAATTTTCCCCTAAAAACCGTCGCTTGCATGACATTTTATTTGAGATTCTTCACCATCAAAACAAACGCATTCCGTTACAAAGTTTCTGAGTCGACTTTAAATTTCAAATTGCATAGAGGTAAGCGCGGAATATACAAAAAATTCAAAAATTCAAATAATCCCCATAACGTATTGTTTTCACGACAAAAAGTAGCATTTATGTTCTTTCTTGAGCCCGTGCGAATTTAAACCAAAAATCATAAAAAATCTAACGATCCGTTCCCGAGTTATGAGTGTACATACGGATGTCACTCTCTTTTATATGTAGTTGTTCCCACCCGGCTTTGCTCGTACCTTTCGTATTAAGTCCCGCTCACATTTCGCAAAGCAAGTACTTTATTTGGACAATGTCCATTAAAAATTTCAAGTATACAACTTTAGAAATAGCGTTCGATTATAAGTTTGAATGGGAGGTGCCACAACCCATTTTCCTATCCCGCTTATGTTTTGCAAAAGTACCTACCACCTATCTTTTAAACTGGAATCAACCATACCCATCCACAAAATTTCAATCAACGCGGTAGAGCTGTTTCAGAGATCTACAGCAGCGCCACCTATCAGGTCCAAAAGTATACTATCTTTTAAGATTGCCTAAACCAGAAATAAAACAATGCGAACAAAACAAAAGAAGAATTATGAAAATCGGTCGAGCCGTTCTGGAGCCTTTACCCGACTAATTTTTATATATAAAGAGAAGAAGAGAAGATAGAGATAGATATAGAGTAATAGTTAATAAAGAATGCTTAATTGATCTATGTGAATACAACTTCGAAAGAAACGGGACAGTTTTCTTCTCAACGTATCAGTATTGATCTGAGTGTTGCATGGAGTACCTATTCTTCCTCAATAACCTAGCCTAGACGTGATCTAGTTGACTAGGGACATATTCACCATCCGACGGCTAAACTAAATATCTTGAGTAAAATCCATCTTTTACAATGAGCCAAGTGGCAAGTAGGTACCTACCTAACATTAGACAAAATCTTTTCCGTTGTTAAAACTCCGTATTAGCTTGACTAGCGCCCCACTTTCCCAGGAAGCTCACAATGTGGTATAATTCCTGACAGTGTCTATGCATGAAGAAGCCTACCTACCTTCAATGTCCGGATGTCCGCTTTCTAGCAGTTTTCATCTGTGGCTTACAGAATTGGAACGAATTGGTATTTTATCGTAGCGGCTAGCGGGATATAGGAATGAGTATCCCGCACTTCCATGCGGGGCTGCATCTTGCATCCTATTTCCAACAAATCTGTATCAAATCAAGAAAAATAAACTGAAGCTAGTCCATTTTGAAGGCGCATTTCGATTCTGCACCATTAATTTCATTGAAATGGCCATGATATTACATAACCACAATACATCAAAGCGAATTCTCGCTCATCTCTTCATAATTAATAGACTGAAACACAAAAGCAAAATCGATAAACAACCACAAATTGTTAATCGCATGAAATTCATACCACACAAAGGACGGTTACCCAATTATGTATGCGTTGCAAAAGTATAACCGTTACAGGATAAAGTTTAAAGCATGTACATATCCAGCGCCAAAGCTTCTTCCATTGTTTTGCAAAAGTAAAATTATAATTGTAGTAGCAACTTGGAAAAGTCCTGAGAGGATTTCCTAAATTTTTCAAGGTGCACAGGTGCGCGAGCACCGCGACTGAAACACAAAGAAGTTTTAATTTTCCGCTGTGCTATAAATAAAATTGGGTACTTTTACTTAAGTGATGTCTTGAAACGGGTTGAAAAATACAAAATGAAAGACACTGGCTGTCATTATTTTCCATCCAAAGGATAGAGTATAAATGTTCGTATAAAGTAAATCAACTACGACACGAGTTTTGATTGTTTCCAATTCAGACGGCACTACGTCGTGTCGCCCATTAGCCAGAATTCAAAAACTATTCAAACAATCAATTTAAAGGAGTCTGATGATGAATTAGTGGTGTAGTTCGAAATAGCTATCATTCCTACCAAAAGTGACTGTGTCTGCGAGTTGTTGTTAAGAGTTGTTTCTCTCAAACAATATTTCACAAACTGAACTTCGACATATTTCCGAACAGAAATTGTCAGGGTAACACCCAAACAGGCGAGAATCGTTGTTACTCCTCGCTTCCCCACTCAGTGATTTACATCTCTGTTGGGGGTACGGTACGGTCCCAAGCTGGCGAATTTTGTTTGACCAAAAACAGAGAAAAGTAATTTCGCATTACTTGCTTAACTTTACGAACTAACAGTGGCACATGTTCATGTTCACATTTATTTATTGTCCAGCAATTAAAAGTCAACAAAAATATTTCGCCTTACCTCGTCGTAGGTTAACCGAAATTATTTTGTTAGCATGACTTTTTATCACCAATTTACACACAAAAATTTGAATTCCGCGTTCACGGTATTTGCCACAATGTTATATAATACATATATGCTTCTCAGGTCATTTCTTTCATTTCTTGACGAAATAAAGCTTAGAACTAAGAGCGATATTAACCAACGGTGTCAAAATTGGGGAACCATTTAGTACAAAAAACTGTCACCGGAAAGTTGCCTGTCAAACGTTAATAGCTTCCTGATAAAAAAAAACTTGCTGAATAATAGTGCATTTACACGGTCACACATTCCTATCACGGAAAATTAAAGGGATGCCCAATACTAAACAGCCGTCTGACTGAAAGGGACAGCATTACCTAACACGCAAAAAAACGTGATACGTTTTTTGGTCGGCCATCTTTTTTACGTGGTAGGAATTATGGGAAAGCTATGCATGTTGATATTTTTATAGCGATGGCTTACGAAATTTCGTTTTCCTATAAAACAAAATGGCTTCCGGAAGTTATGAATGTAGAATTATTTATTTATTTCGTATAAATGATTGATGAATTGTTGGTTTAATTTACTGAAACTAATTAACACTCTCATTTCACATATTTTAAATCGGAAATAGAAATGTTTTCATGTGATTGCAGAAATGTTGGTTGCCGGAACTTCCGCTTTACGTATCTATAATTATGGGTAGAACATCCATTATGGCGTCTGATTTGTGATCTCATTCCTACGCCTTTATTAGCATTGACTGCGGACAAACGGATCTCTCTTTTCCGTCTCGTGCAAAAATGCGCGTGAGTGATAGTGTAAATGCGGTTTTAAAAAGAAGAAAATATATTATTGCGGATGCAGACAAAATCTGAAGCGCAGATTTCTGGTTTTTAAAAGTCTGCAGCTGGGTTGAAAATCTGCAAAATGCAGACAAATCTGCACTTATGGCAACGTTGGGTACGACTTGTATTCTTTGAGCAAGCCCGCAATATTTCGAATTAAATTAAAACACATCAGTTTTGTTTGTAGCTCGTTTCACCAACAACGGTTTTTCTTTATTCCAATTAACTCCATTTTGTTTTCTAATAGTAATAATATATAATTTTGTATTTAATGTTGTATGTAGTAACTTGTGTGCTTTGTTTGCTTATAAAGTTAGTTAGTTAGTTTATATTTTGACATTGTTCATAAGTCGAGAATATTTGAATGATTAAACAGTTATATTAGTTTTTGGCACACAATTTGTGTATAGTAAGTGCTGCGTTATGCAACACATAACAAGTAGCGTTTTTTTCTAAAATGTTTTCTAAACACATTTTTGACTATAATGCTCATAATTTTTGTTTGCTAAATTTTATGTTTTGCTTTAGATATAAAATACTTTTTTTTGGGTTTCCCTATAAACTACATAAATTGCTAATTGTTTACTTAAAATTATTTTGGCTACACACCTTTTTGATGTAACAAATAAAGTGCATAAATATACTTTGGTCACGTATCAATTTTAGACACATAGTTGTAACAAATTCTACGCATGCATTAGGTGAATATTTATTTTTACAATAATTTATTTGGCATAAGCCACAAAAGCATTTTTTTTTTATTTAAAAATCAATCAATTTTCGAAAAAAGCAGTACATAATGTAGTGGCTTTTATTTTTATTGGACATTTTTTTTTGGTTATTAAAATCGTGTATAATGTTTGACCCCATACCAGCTTTTTTTTCAAAGTGTTTGCATGTACTTATAATTAGTGTTAATATAGTTTTATTATATAGTTTTGTTTATAGTGTAATGTGAGTAATATTTTCAATTTTGTTTGTTTCCAATATGATTATAGGTTTGAAATAAATGGTTATTGTCTAACTCACACAATAACTCTACGGAAATTTCCTCCGATTGGAGATTTTACTCTACAAAAAGAAAACCTCAATATTGAAAGAGATGCTAAATTGAAATAATAAAACAAATAATAAAGTCACCACACAAATAAAATTAAATGACGGTATCTAAATTGTTTATTTGAATACCCTGTACAAAGCTTTTGAAATTTATTTTTCAGGTTAGGATTGTATTGGTTAAAATATTACATGAGAAAATGTTTTCTTTAGATTAAAATGTTGCAAATATTATGTAGTATTATCTCTTAAGCAACAAATAGACATAAATATTATTTATTATTTGGTATTTTAAACATTTTTGTTTTTGGTTTCCTGATTGCGTTTGCAATTCTCGTAAGAAACAAACATCTAAGAAATTGATTTTTCTTTTCTACTATTGTTTAAGCAAAAACTTTCTTTTTAATTGTTTATCCATATGTGCAGTTTATTTCTATTAAATATGTTTTCATCTCAATAATGCATTTATGTATATATTTACAAACGATATTTTTCTCTGCAGAATATTGCGTTAACTGCTAATTTTACACTTTGCTCAGATACAATGATTCTGCATTTATAATTTTTATTTAACACTGATTAGATTTATTTATTGCCTTAATACAAAGTTCATTGCTAATGAAATATTTATAATTACATGTTGCATGTTGATTGCGATGCAAGAACAAGTAATTTATTGTAACAACATTGCAGTTAGTGCAGGTATCAATTTGAATGGCAAGTGATTTACATCTGTACAAAAGAATGGTGCTTTAAATATACTACCATACATGTAGTGTAAAAAAATAAGTAAATATTCACAGACGTCCTTATGAATGACCAGAATATACATTCACATTGGTGTCGTGCAATTGTTTTTTTGAAAATAATGTGATGTAGTTATTTTTATATTGTGACGTATGTGCGTCGATTGTAGAAACAGTTAAAGAACAAGTGGCACGAAAGTAACAATAACTTTACGACACGCTCATGTTTGAAGCGGTAAATGTGCCTAAATCTGTTAGTAAGATATTACAATCTCGTATTTTCTTAGCAGGATACTTACAAATTAGGAATGATGAAATTATTATTAACTCCGTGGAGAGCAACAATATCTTGCAGATCATCGGGGAAGCATTGGTGATCTTTTTTGTATGAGGCATTCATCCATTGAATGTTGCAAAGTTCACAAATTAAAAATGTTTGGGGAAAGTATTAGGAAAATATGTTTTTTTTTTTTTTTTGCAATACAAAAGTGCTCAAGGGCACTTAAAGAATCAAGAGAAAGTGGTGCTGATGTATTATGATGGAAGACAGGACAGAGACAGATTACGACTTGGTTTTACTAAACATTTTGCACTTTGTTAGCAAAGAGAATATTTTTAACTTAAAACGATGAGATCCTTTGAATCGACCCGTTTAACAACATACTATGCTCTGATATTTAATATAAATTTTAGAATATGACAGCTCATGAAGAAGGATATTAAATTTATCAGAAGTGGTCCTCTGTTAGAAGGAGAACTGCAAAGCCCTCAGTTTAGATGGGACTCGATTCAATTGTTGTTCCACCTAAAAGTCATTTTGCAATTAAATTTGCGTAGAGATTGGCACATATTCCTTTGACAATAATGGATCTGAAAAACAAAAATTTTTCACAAAAACACAGTATTATAATATAGTCTAATATTGTAATGCATCATTAGTATAGACCGCAGCTGTTAATTACACTCACCGGCACTGTAAACTAGCTTAATTTAAACATATTTCCTTTTCCGTTCTTCCACGAATAATAAAACTACCAGTTTAACCCGTGGTTAAAAACAAAATGGTTAAACAACAAACTAGCTTTCGTTTGTGGTATCCTCTGTCTTAATTGTGTTATAAAAAAAATCCTTTCCAAAATTATTTTGCCTACAAAGAGTCTCATTTTAGGCTTAGTAACAATATGCAGATAAATATAAAAAAAATGTTTAAAAACAAATGTAGGTACATATTATAATTATCACCTGTAAAACAAATTGACAGATTCACTAAAATGGTTTCATTTCCATTTTGGTTTATAAAAGAATGAGTTTTACGTTTTTTTTTGTTAAATAAACTGACCAAACAACGCATAGAAAATTTGCAGCCATTCAAATTTTCGCGAATATACTCAACGATCAGCTTTACTACATTAAAGAAACTTAAATAAATAATAGTTTATTACTTGTTTTTGCATATTGCATCTTACAATTCTTATATAAAGATATAAGTAGATAAAAATGTAATTAGTAAAGCTTAATTTATTTTTATAGTAAATTCCCATACGATGTCAGATTTTGGTTTTTATTTAATTTATTTAATACAATACTATATTTATTTAGTAGGTTAATTTAATATACATTATATATGTTTTCTCTTTTTTGTTAATTTGACAAATAACTCTGAAAAGTAATAAACTGTTTATATAGATACAATTAATTAAATTTGATTATTATTTTGATTAGCTATATAATTTCATCTATTTATAACATACATAATATTTAGTTTTAATTTTTTTTTCAAATTGATATAGTTTGAGGGTTAAATGAACACAGTGCTGCGACAGTGTTCATAATACAAGCATTCGCATTCCCAAATTTGTCAAAATCATTAGATGTGGATTATTGAGGGGTTTGTGCTTAGAAGCGTTTTTGTAGGGAATATAACTTTCCAATGATGGATGTGAGATGTATATTCCGTGATCGGTTGCTGTAGGTAGTCTTTCATTCATTTTTCAACTCATTCATATGTCAACATTTTAATGTACAGTGCGAAAATCAGTGCGAATTAGGCGTACTTAAATCACAGAACTAGCCAAACGTCTGTCCTATGGCATCAGGCAGAGTCAAGGGCTGCCTGACATTGGAATAGATTCCAGACAGTAAGGACGAAGTGCGTATTATCTTCATTCCCAATCACTTCAAAGCCAAAATGTGTTCTTTTCGAAAACCTAAGATACTCGTATACTATTCAACTTGTAAGAACAGAACAATCTTATGGTTTAATAAGTGGTGTACACTACGAATTTGTCAAAGAAGGATCTCTCGAAACAACACTACAAAAATTGCTTGAACTATTGAGAAGTGGTTTTAATAATCTGAACACTAAACCCATCATGTACGCAATCAGGAAGCTCGTATTGACACACATTTCCTATTAGTGACGAGCTCGATTAAAAGAATTCTTTGTAGGAGAAACATACCCCGGGAATACCTTGATAGAGAAAACCAATAATAAAGGGACACTATACAAGCATGTGATAGAACTCCCTCTAGCATGCAATTTTGCCCACAAGAGTTTTAAGATAGTAGCTTCGTAGATGACATAGCTAATTTTGAGAGTAGGTACAACTCTCATGAAAGACCTTGTCTTCGGAGCCTTCGTCATTCGTCTAAAAAAAAAAAAACTCACACAAAGGTAATGGTTGGGAGTAGCTGGGCTTAGGGTGCCAGCACGGACCCGTTACTCTAACAATTAGAGTTATTATTTTACTAACGCAACCACAGGATCTGCGACTTCAGAGCTCAATTTTCTCACAAAACAAGGCACCACAATGTGATCCCGCAAAATTAAGCGGCAGTCATCTTGAACCCTATTCCTCTAAACTAAACTACAAATAGAACACTGATGAAAAAATCATGCACGTTTTAGACCTGTATAAAAAGAAAGGAAATATTAAAGAAAGGTATAGGTACCCAACTTCATAGAGATGGGAACGAGGGAATAGTCTTCTTAGAAGACAGATTACTGCACCGTTTCGAGGGCGAGAGTAATAGCTAAAGAGCTGCCCAAGCACGAATAGTTACAAAAAATTTGTCTCCTTATTACAGCCATAGCTCGAACCCGTCCAAATTCAGCATTCGAAGGTAGTGTTGGAAGCAATATGCTTCGAAAGTTGATAGCTATTGTTGGAGCCTTGATAAGAAAAAAATATTTATTAGGAGGGCGGCTACTGGTGCTATAAATGTGCAATAAAATTGCAACTACATCCCACGTGACCTTGCGGGATACCTTTAAATACTTTACACAATTAAATAAAGTATTTTGTACTACCCTGTACAACGTAACTCGATACCACACCATCTCCTGTTTGGACCCCAAAAAGGATGAGATCAAACCTTTCATTTAATCTACCGATACTTCGAAAAAGAAAAAAAAAAACAATCAAAGCTTCCATAAGTTTATACTTCAGGCTGCTTTACAAATTGAATTCATTTGTTCAAGAAAAATTCATGTTATTTATATTTAAAACATAGTTCGTCTGTTAAACATTTTAGCAAATATTTAAACCGAAACTACTTTGGTAAGTTTTTCCAATAAAATGGGGTATGTTTCCGGTTAAACGCTTCCTATCTTCCAGTTTAGTTCATAACGTTTTCCATCCCAAACCACTCACAGTCCTCAAAGGAAGTAACGGCCAACCAACCAACCGTTGACTTAAGCCAATAAGCACATCTTGAACGGGACCCACCAGTGTAGACAAGTCTAAAGAATCTAGCTTCTATTACAATCATGATCACGCTATTCCTAAGTGTAACAAAGAGGATCTATCACTATGGCAGTCAGGAAAATTTCCTCAATCCAAATGGTGGTTTTCAGTTGCACCGAAAACTCGAAGCTTTTCGAAGTCAACATCACCAGCAACTCTCTTCTTGGGTCTCGTCGAGCAGCGATTGAAGAATGAGTCTACTTAACCAAACACCTAGATTTTAGTTGAACAAAATCATTCGTAAGTCCACCGACAAATTCTGCGTGTTGAAGAAACTTTTAAAGTCAGGGAGTATTACACCTAAAAAGATTATGTAAGTTGACTTGGAAGAGGAAGGTTTTCTATAAAAACCAAGTTCGTAAAGCGGTTTTTTCAAATCAGGTGTGAAAGTCAGCAGAGCCTAAATTCACCAAAAAAAGGGTGAAGAAGTCCAATTCACAAAAGGAACTGCTGACAATGTTACATTAAAGCTGCCCAGTTTAAATTTTAATTATTCACAAGAATGTTACAACACCTGCATCAACTCTTTGATTCGTAGAGTAAGTTGCACTAGCCTTTACGCAGTTTTTTGACGAAATTTATCTGAAGAAGACTGCCTTTTCATGCAACAAAGAGCCACGTTAAAAACAGTTCAAGAAACCCTACGAATCGTGTAGTAAGTTAAACAAACTTTCGCGTCATCTTTGGATGAACTTTTTTGAAGAAGTCTTTTACAGCAGGCGCTGTAACATTCCATAAATAAGACAAATTCAGATTTGTGGTTTTTGGTGACTTAACCTCAATATTCAGGTATTCATGCCTGCACATTGTTTTTGACAATCAAATGCCTAGGCTATATGTACAAGACACTTTACAGTGTACATGTAGCCTAGCCTTAGTACCTACAAATTCAACAGAATACCGCTACAGCTTTCGAAAAGAATGTTAACATATTCTTTTAGAAAACTGTAGTGGTGTAAGAATGGAAGTTTATTGAAGCAAACGACCAAAGTCACTTTTAAGAGTTCCAAATAACCACCAGCAAGTGTCAATAAAATTGAAACTATCTTTTTCCATTTTTTTTTTTAATATACTACCTTCAGATGTCAGATGTTTAACTTTTAAAGAAATAAAACAACAAAATCCAAAAAATTGATATTTTCGTTAAATCGGGAAACCCACGTGAGTTAAAAAGTCCTGTAGAACCTTATAGGTAAGTAAGGTTTACAATTCTCTTTGGGGCGCTAGTGGCGGGAAAAAAAAAATAGATACCCATCGTTCTTTGTTAGTTTATTTTTATACATTCGAAGATGATTTATTTAGAACAAATTCGTATTTAAATGGAAGTCTTCAAACTTGGCTAAAATGCTATTTCTGTACTTGCTTCAAAATTTAGAATGCTCGGCTCTGAATGGATATCAGTTCTATATTCTCTACCTTAACTTCTTAGCACCCACCCCAATAACGCACATTTTAATTACCTCAATTTGACTAGCAAAATTTTGCATCCCTCCTTTTAGGGAGTAATGAATATTTTATTTCTCTGTGTATAGAACAAAATTTCATTTATTTTTTGAAGTATGACAACATTCATCCACAGACGTGTGTGCGTGTTCTTACTTTACATATACAAGCGAGTAATGTAGTTCTCTTCAATGCTGGTATAACAAGTATATTTTTTTTATATTTAATTTTAACAATATTTTTTTTAATTTATGTGTATACATTCTTTTCTTTAAAAAAAAAAACTTTTTTCTAATTTTTTTTTATTACAAATTCTAATGAAATATATTTCTGTGTGTGAATTGTAACCAGGTGCATATTTTTTTCATCAATAACAAACAATATTTCTTTTATTTATTTAAACTTTTAATTTAGGTAAGTTAATATATAATTTATATGAGAATATTTTTTTATTGTTTCCATTGAGTTTGTTTCTCGTTTTTAAGAACAACGGTGGGTTTGAATCCGTTTCGGTTTCGATTTTCATTTAGGTACTGATTAGTACGATTTTTTTTTATTAAAACATTTTTTTCTTTTTTTTAATGAAACGAAAATTAATGAAATGGAAACAATAATGACATATGATATTCCAGATATTTTTGGTTGTGATAGTAGGTGTATTGTTATTAGATTTATTGGAATTTAGATTTGTTGTTTATTAGTTTATCTTACCTCGAGCTGTTATTCTTCTTCGTCAACGTTTTGATATGTTACATATCTGATTGAAGATCTCTCGCCGATAATCAGAGACTGAAACGAGGAAATGTAAGAGGCATGAATTAAAATAAGTTGTTGTGCATCATTTTCTTGTAGTATTTTTGTGCAGTAGACTGACGTAGGTTTGGAAAAAAATTATTGAAGCGCCTTGAAAGCTGAAAAAGCAATTAGCTTGGATAGGTTCCCCTCTATTTAAAGTGAAAATCCTACTTTCAAATATATGGTAACAATCAATTATTGCTTTAGCTCAGCGATCTAAACTTTGAGATCGAAATCATTTAGGGACATTTTTTAAGTGGATTTTTAGACTTCCACAATCTAGGCCTAGCTACGCAATTTATGTAGAATAAGGTTTACTTTGCATTCTTACAAACTGTTGCAGCAAAATTCAATCAACTTATTTAAGCATTTAATATAAAAGTTAAGACTTTAAAAAGTTATTGAATTTTACTATAAAAGTTACGTATACGCCCAGTCGACCCGGTGGCAATTGCAGTAAATTTTAATTATGGAAGTTAAAGGGGTTAAGAGTCTACACCTAGTTTCCAGATCTTTATTACATTTTCACATGAAAAAAGGTAATCGGACCTAGTGAGGTATCCGCCGGAATGGAAAATTCTCTGATTTTATACGATTTGGTGGATTTTTGCTGCGAGGTGTTCTTCGGAACACCTGTTCGGAGAATTGTTCCGACAGGCGAATTACGTTGAACTGCGATGAAGTGCATTTTTTTGTTAAATTTTTGACAGCTAAGGTTCCGATATCCCCCGACAGAAATTGGTTGCGGAATTCGTTAACGAGTTGGAGTGTGGTGGGGTGCGCCATCGCAATTGTTTATTTCTCGTCCGAAGTCGGACACCTCGATTTCAATTTGAGTCTCCTAAAGATCATGCGTTGCGGAGAATTTTCCGTTTCAACGGATACTCCGCTAAGGCCAAATGTCTAATTAGGCTATTCTAATAATATTTAAGGATTAGGTGACCTCTCCTGTCAAAACCGACAATCTAACAGAGTTCGGTCGTATATTCGATTGGAATGCCTAACCAAACGATCATATTTCTTTTATTGCAATTTTCAGATAAAGAATAATATGGAAAATTTGTAATTAACACATTATAACAAAATCATCTTATAATAACTACCTCTGTGATAAATAGTCGTATACCAGAAAACAAATTGCTCCGAGCCCCGATGGTAAGCATTGATTATGAAAGACATATATTTTGCTGACTTGTGCTGCATTTACAACATCACACATTCCTAACACGGAAGTTTAAAGGGATGTCCAATTCTAAATAGGCGTCTGACTGAAAGGGACACCATCACTTAATACGCAAAAATACGTGTCATTTATTTTGGTCGGCCATATTGTTTACGTGGTAGGAATTATAGGAAAGTTCTGCATGTTGATATTTTTATAGCGATGGCTTACGAAGTTTGACTTTCCTACAAAACAAGATGGCTTCCGGAAATGGTGATGTTGATAATTCCAATGTGATTGTATAACCATTTTGCTTATGTAAATGTTTAAATACATCTGCCACGTTCTCCGTTTCTTGTAACAAAAATGTTACGAATAAAGTTGTTGGTTAAATTTACTGAAAGTATTAACCATTCTCATTTGACATTCAGAAATGTAAACGTTTTCAAGTGATTGCAGAAAAGTTGGTCGCCGAAACGTATGTTTATATCCGTTTTACATATCTATAATTATGGATATAACATTGTGCGATTATGCGCTACTAAATTGAACGCGTATGCTTCTACAAGATCTCTATAATACCTCTTTATAGTACAATGAACATAACGCCTTCTGGACTATTACCTACCTTTAATCTGAACATAATGACATGTCATTTTTAATTTAACGTTATCTTCTAATTAAAATGTCAAACTAATTGACTTGCCATAATATTGCAACATTTTTCTTACTTCAGCGTTTCTGGAAATTGTTACGGCCATATTATTCACTCATTTAATCCGGGTTAAAGTCTTTACCCGGATTTAAGTGAGTTTAACCCCAAAAATAAACCCAAGTCCATAATATTCAGTAGTTAAACCCGGACATAAACCCATTTTTTTTAAACTTGACAGCGTTTAATCCGATTGGATTTAAACTGCACTCCGGAGACCAGTTTAAGTAATTTAACTCGGATTAAAACACAATTTGATATTATTCACTCCTTTGTTTAGGTCACATTTTTGACATTTCTTCGCTTGCAGGAGGCAGGAAATACAAATTGAAATAAAATCAATAAAAGGATCAAGACGCGGAAAAAAATGGATTTCATTCTCGATATTGACGAAATGTTGATGTCTTCGTCGTCAGCGGATAATAAAATTAAAATAAAAAAAATGTGTTGCGTTAACTTTCATATTTTAATTTAATAGATTTTTGAATTAATTATTTTATTATTATTAATTTATTAAAAAAGGAAAAATAAAAATCTCATTCATTCGTCTTCTCTATCTGCTTCATCGTCAACGGGTGACAGACTTTCATTTTCGCGATCACGGCTGCTGTAGTCCTCATCATTCACTTTGCCGACACCTTTCATTTTAGGTTATTTTTCAATTTATTTAATGAAAATGAAAAACCAAAATCAATTTCCCATAAAATGTGATAAACAACAAAAAACAAATGTCATTATTTGTGAAATTTGACATTACGTAGGTTTAAACCGGATTAAAAACGGGTTAAAGTTTTTTAAATCCGCATTTAAATCCATCTTTAATCTAGCGGGTTTAATGCATGCTTTTCAGTGAATAATATGGACATAAGTTTAAATTGTCGGGTTTAAAAAATTCGGATTAATGGTCGGGTGTAAAATTAAGTTAAACCTGAGTTACACCCGGAGTGAATAATATGGCCGTTAGTGTTATCAATCTGACAGCATTTTTCTATTATTTGTTTTTCTGAATTAAGGGTTAGTACGCTGCTCGAGCTAAGCTAAATCTTATCTGCTGTCCAACTTTTGTCTCCAAACATTAGCTAAAATCCTAGCTTAATTTTGACATAGAGCATGTCGCGGATAAATATCACAGAAAACAGCTGTTCTTCGAAAAAAAACTTACTTCAAAAATTCAACCATTTCCGATTCTAAATATTCCTCAACGAGGTATTTTCTAAGAAAATTCATCCTTGCTTACTATTTCCACGCGAAAAAAATTTGTCAAAATTTAGCTTGAGAAAATATGCCGCCCCAATAAATGAACACGCTAAATTTTGACAGATACACGAAGTACAATCTGAAACAACATTTTGATTTTTTAGCTCAAGCTGCGTACCACTAATTTTTCAATTGAAGTTGACGGGGTAGCCAGATTAGCCGACCAATTTAGTCAAGAAACTTCTGCCTTAACACTCAGTTGACTTTTCAAGAAACTCTTTTCCTATTTTTTTCGGATCATTTGGTGATAGAAGCGTGATACTTATAATCACATTTAAAGGACCATTCACATGAGAGCGAACTGCGAATAGGAGAATTTCGAACAAATCAATTTAACTTCATTTATGAATTGAAAATTGCTATGTGTTCTATCACCAAACCTTTAAATTTAATTAATCTAACAGCTAGTCTAGAAAAAACCATGAATCTCAATTGATTAAACAGCTAAATTAACAATATAATTTTCCCGCGAATTAAAAATTCTTGCCGCGAACTCTCACAGTTTATTCACAATCCACACAAAACAGTCACGATCCACAAACCCACGAATGAAAAATTCGTTCGAACTTAACCTTTAAAAATGAAACTGATACGCGGGTATTTGCGAGCAAAAAAAGTTTTCATGTGAATGCAGTGTCAGAAACTACGAATATTCGCGTGTTCGCAGTTCTCAATTCGCTCTCATGTGAATAGTCCTTAACTCCCAATGGCGAAATTTTCCATATAAAATTACATACTGTGACCGATTGCGGTTAAGAATGATTATTAGTAAGGTCCAGAGAGTAAAAACAAATTGAAGATCATGGGCCTAGACCTAGATATACTCTCCAGAAGACCCGTACAAAATTCAACAGATTACAATTAGTTTTCTATTTTTGTTCGCACATACATGGCCTTACATCTTTAGTTTCGAATCTTAATTTTAGTAGTGCACAGTGGCTATGGCTGAATTCCCGAACGCTGTACTTTTGTATTGCTGCTTAATCAAGCGTTTCAAAACGCAAGCGGGATAGTGTGATGCAGCATACCTTTTACAAAACGCATTGTGAACGCATTAACTGCGCTAAAAAAAGCAAACAGAAAATCGTGAATGATAATAAAATTAGATATAAGAAATAAATTTGTTTCATCGCCAGAGTCGGAAGTAAAATAATGTATTTTGTAATAATTTTTATATTGATTTGCAGTAACAAATGTACTCGTATAAGAAATGCAAAGCAGCGCAAAAGCATTCATAGCCTGACATCAGAAAAGCAGTGTGCATTCACAATGCGCGTTTTTCTGACGGTTTGGAATTCAGTTTTTGTGCGAGCTACCGTAAACTTAAAGTCGAGACCACAATTAATTATAAGTACGGCGCACACCCAAAATTAATAAAAGTCAAACAGATTCAGATAGTAAGCGGCAATTCAAAAAAAAGGTACCTACCTAGTAGGTAATAAATATACATATGACAGATGACAAATAATAAGGAAAAATCGGAACGTCGTAATTGATTTCCAAAATCGACGACTTCGATCATAAAAAACTTGGAATCAGCCGCATGAATAAATTTCAGCTAGATCTAAGGGTAGTTACCATCCCTGAGCAAAATTTGATTTTCCGAAAAAGCAAATAAATGAAACAAAAATATCAAAAAATCAAAAACTCAAAATAGCAAATTGTCAACAGTATATTACATAGTATATTCACTTAAAAAAGACATTACAAAATTACAACTTAAATGTAAAACAAATAAAAATTTAAAGCAAATCGTGTTCAAATAGTTTTCCCAATGTCGTCTTTCACAAATGCGGAATTCGTTTGACCAGTTATACTGTCAATTGAACACACATTGGCCTGCCCGTTGGCATTCATTTCAATACCCACCTTCTTCTCTTCCTTGGTTGGTGGATTCTTCAGGAATGTCAATAGCGGAGCATAGAGAAAGCATAAAATCGCAATACCAAAAAGCATCCACTCGAAGCCGATACTGTTGACGAGAGTTCCACTCAGAGCCGGTCCAATAGCGAATCCCATACAGAAAGCCACATCGCCCAAAGCGTAAACACTGCCGTACACAGCCGAATGTCGAATGTCCACCAGGTAGCCAAGTTCGGGCATCATACACGAATCCACCATTCCGATTGCGAAACCAAGGCCGGCATTGGGGATGATCAGGTGATTGATAGAGGTCGCCATTGGGATCTGCAGGAAACAAATAAATAAAATATGACAATCCAGTTATGTTAGTGTGGTTAGTGAGTCGTCTTACCATTATAAGACAAGCACCGATGATGACCAAACCGAGGAGTGCTGCCAACCATCTGCCAATACGATGTCCCAGGGGTCCGAATAGATTTGTTCCAATTAGATAGCTGATCGAGGCTGGCAGGAATGTGACACCTTGTTCCCAACGACTTGCACCCATGTTGTCCATCATCCAGATTGGCAGGGAGGGTTCCAGCATTGCGATGCCCATGTTGGCGAAGGTGATGGCTCCTGGAAGTAAGAAGACAGTCGACCCAGTTCATAATTTATTGTACTAGATCTTTGAAATTAATTTTTGAACGAGTCGTTTTTTTCGTCTGCGTTCTGTCGCAGTTAGTCGCACGTACGTATAGTTGCTGAAGTGAATCAGTGACACCAAAGGCTCATCTAGTTGGAATATATTATAGTGTTGAACATTTAAAAAAAAAGGCCCAGTAAACAATGTCATACTGATTATCAAATGAAGTTGGTAAGAATAATAAGAACGTCAACTTTTTTTCTTTGGAACAAACTGCATATTTTGAAGAGCGAGCATGATCGTTCAAGCTTCGACTGAAAAGACGCGATCCTGCCGTTTATCTTGAAGATGCATAACTATGGACAATGGCAGGGAGCGATTGACAGCAGCGCCATAAATAGAGACGGGCGAACTTCACTATCCTTGACCTAATGAAGTCGGTGCACTACCGTTAACGGAACTAATTGCAGCCGATCGGAAATAATAATGGACAGACCCAGGCGTTTGCAAATCCAAAAGAAAAGACTGTTAAGTGTCCAATTTAGCTTCCTACCTAGTTTCCAATTTTTCCCTGTCAATGCGACTCATCAAAAATTGTGCGAAAGAGCAAGTGCATGCTCCATTTTCTCTGAAAGGAACAACACCAAACAAACGAATGACAAACGCAACTTACCGGCAGCTATTAGAATGTAAGGATCACTAATCAGAGCTTTTAGCGATGGTGGATCGGAGTCGCAGCGTTGAATCGATGGTTGAAGCATAAACAGTTGAAGTAGTCCGTCGCCCAGTGCCAGAGCCGAGAGAATCAAGAACGGTGCCGATTTGCCAACAAACTCGTACATAATCCCTCCGAATGGTGGTCCAATCAGGACACCAAGCGCCAGGCCACCCAAAGCTATTCCCATCGCATTGCCACGTTCCTTGTCGTCCGTATACCTATCGGCCAGCATACCCATGCCCGAGACCGACGAGCACGATGAGCCAATGCCCTGCAATGCTCGAGCCAGAAACAGCACGCTGTACGACCGACCAAAGGCAAAGACTGCAAAGACAACCACAATTAGTACCATCCACAAGTATTTGGGGTTAAACAAAAAAACTCACTTAACGTCGACAGAAACATGATGACGAATCCAGCGAACATCGGGATGCTGTAGCCAATTCTAAAGGAACGATTTAAAGATTACTTCCGATTCGCTGGGCAATGCCAGCTCATTATCATACTTATGCGTGAGTGGTCCAACGATGGGATTAACCAGGAGCTGCACAAACGCCTTCGAGGCGAACATCAGGCCAACTTCTACGGTCTCGCCCACGAGTTCCTTGTGACGTTCCTCCATCTCCCTGTACAGTGTCGCGTTTTCTATACACGATTACAAGGAAACACTTGTTACAGAAGAAGGACTCATCCCCCCCATATTTCGAAAGGCTTACCAACATCGCTGAGCGTTGAATACTCGTAACTGGCCGAGGTCGGTTGCAGTTCGTTTCCATTTTTCGAACAGGGATTCGGCGTCGGTGGCGGTGGTGTGGCTATGGACAGTGGTGTCCTTGGAAAGCTGTCAAGCGGGGCATCTGGATGGCGGATATCGTACAGGAACTCGGGAATGATAGGAACTGAAAGAGAACACAAAATAATTACATTAGCCCAACACTGAAATAAACTTTTGGCCACAAATCCGCCAACAAGCCAACCAGCCAACAAGTTGTGCGGGTGACACATTTTCTGTGCTCCCATAGGAGTCACTATCGTTGGGATTAAGTTGAAATTGCATTACTCCAACGTCGGGTGGATTGTTTCGAAGGCGTTTTGTTTCGGAGAATCACCCCGTTAATGGACTGTTAACTCGGGCGCTGTGATGGCCCTAGGATGTCATTCTAATGGGCACAAGATGAGTTTTTCAGTTAATTGTCGGATGGGTGATGTGATTACAAGCAGGGTGATTAAAAACGATTTGGAGTTGCTAGCAGCCGGATTTCAAGGCTGCCCGAATTGAGAGATTTTAATGAAGCAACGGATGGTATGGTAGGGCTAGTCACGGAAATGTAATTGGGGCTGTCTCGTTGGGTGGTAAGTATGTCCTCACTTTCCTTTCGAGGTGAGATAGATTGGTTGTCTTGCTAGAAGTGCGATGAAGTGGTAGGATAGAAGAAGTGTGATACAAACTGTGACCGAGGAAAGTGTCTTTTTCGAAGCGTATTTGTCTTTGGATACAGACCCACAAGCAAACCGTTCTAACAGTAAGTCAAATCTGCTCTCCCATAGAAGAGATAATAAGGACGGCAGCTCCAACAAAAAATGTTTAGAAGGCCCTGGAGATGTAACTAAAATTTTAATGCCATAATAGGGAAGAAGGGCGACTTTGACAACACCACTGGTAGCCTATGCACGTCACTTTATTCGGAAACGGACGAAGGCTATTCAGCTTGTCATTGTGGTATCAATCACGCGTTTCTTGCTTCGCGACATTTAAAAGGGGACATTACTGTCCCCTAGTTGGAAGTTGGAAGTAGTTGACGATTAAGAGGAAGTCAAACATTTTCGACCCCGACTACTGGCTGTAGTTACACTTGGGATTATTTAGCACAGTCCAGCCCAAGACTGCTTTTAAAAAAATTCGTAGATCGAGGACGGATTTTTGGGCCGGGCTATTGATTTCCCTTCACTCTACATGCCCCAGCCATTTTAGATGACTGATGCGCAGTGGCGGATTAAGGCAGCGCGGGGGCTGCAGCAAATTCTATCAAGGGGCTCTGGGATTGCTTTAGGTTAGGTATTAATTTTAAACGGACACAAACAAACATTTCTTGATTTCCCCACTTAACCCAATTTTGTCGTTTCTTTTGGAAAATTGTATCAATGCAGGCTTCCGAGTTTTGCACAATTTTGTCAAGAATGATGTTAAAGGAGGAACATCACCCTGCCTAAGTCACTTTTTGACATCAAAAGTCTCGATGAGATTGTGTCCGAAGTTTATGGAGCATTTATGTTTCCCATTGTCATTCAGCACAATCTGACAAGTTCAGCAGGGATGTCCAAGACTAGACATGGCTCAGTGAAGGCCGTCTTTATATATACTGTCATGAGCGGGCTTCAAATCGATAAAATGATGATGATGGGTATCCATCTGAACTTCTCCATATTTTTTCGTAGATCAAATATTTAGTCGGTTGTGAACATACCGAACGTAAATCCGCGCTGGTAGTGAACAGTTAGGTCGTTGACAAATGGTTTTAGGGAATCACATGGCGTATACAATATGACTTGTACGTTACATTAAGTAGACTGATGCCTCCATATTTGGCTCAGATTAGAGGGTCTCCTTTCTGGTGGGGTATAGACACAGCTGAGATTCTATTCATCCGGAATAATTAATTTGTACACGAGCTCGTAGAAGTACTCTTTCGTAGTATTGTCTCTGGAAACGTGACTGCAAATTAGGCTGATGTTGGCGACTTAAGCCTTTATGCGGATAGTTTGAAGGCATTCACTAAAGTGTCGAAAGTTTAAGACTTCTTTCAAAAATCTGCAACTTACAACGAATCCGTATAAAAATAGAAGCTGCTTCTGCTCCTTGCTCTTGATGCACTCTGGCGAGTGGCGGTGATATTTGTTTTGGGTTAGAATATTGCACTTGCAGAACTGGGGCTATGTTCTCTATTTCGTTCCGAAAGTTAGTCCTATTCGTATTTGCTTTCCGTTGCGCTTTTTAGTAGGTACTCTGCAGTGGCGTGGCGTGAACATTTTTAAAGGGGAAGTCGAAGCAAAATCAATTCAAGCCACCTTTTTTATACTTTAAGTCATTAATATTTAAAATTTATAATGAACTTAAGGCATACTAAAAGTGTCTTCTATAGAAGCCCTTATTGACAGACGCATGATGCCATAACTTAAAGCAAATTCAGAAACACACCCTTACCTACCTCAACAACTACCTGTAATTATTCACACAAGAGACAATAAGAAAAGAAGAAGTAAAAGAAAATCGAATAACTCGAAGAAAAGCGCGTTATTTTGTTCATATCATAACCAGTGTTGCCGCAAGCTTTTTTAAAAGTGTAACGATTTTGTTCAAAAAGTGTAACAAATGGATAAAAAATGTAACAAACTGGAGAAAAGATGATTTTATTATTACAATTCTGAACTGAAATTTTTTTTTATTATGAACTCTTTATCACATTTAAAAAAAACAACCTTTTTTGTTGTACATTGACAGAATTGGTAGAAGTTTGCTCGAAAGAAAAAAGTGCTGCCAGTTCAACTTTTCAATATTTTTAATGAGAAAAACAAATAGGGACTTTAATGGGAAAAAATGTAACAAAGCGAAAAAGAAAGTAACATTGTAACAAAATTATAAAATATTTAAAAAGTGTAACACTTTTGTTACACTTGTAACATTGTGGCAACGCTGATCATAACCAAACAAACACAAACGACATACCCAAAACACAACCCAGTGGCCATGCCCATGACCAGTACCAGTAACAAGCTCTGGCTCTGGGAAGAAAAAAAGAGATACAAACAAATGTTCACTCAGTACTCAGCAGTCAAAATGAACTTTGTGAGAGCCGCAAATAACTCGAAGAAAAGCGGGTTATTTTCTACAATGGGTGTTGAACAGAGAGGTGTCAGAGTCAGACAAAGTACTCAGGGAAGAAAAAAAGAGATAACAAGCAAATTTTCTCTCAAAATGAACTATAAAGTGAGAACTTTAATAACCCGACTTATTTTGGGTTACCTTCGCTTTGTCGGCACGAGACGATGACGACGTTGTATGAAAATGGATACACACACGATTTTTATATGAGTGCTTCTGTGTGTGTACCATTTGGTGAGTATTCACATTCATTTGGTAGTGTTTCATGTATATTCGGTTTTTGGTAGATAGATAGTGTTGCCTGGTGGAGATTTCAAAAGGTAACTCGGTAGGAATCGAGTTATATGGACGCCACGCCACTGGTACTCTGTGACACTGTCGAAATGCAAAAGAAGTGTGGCAACACTCGTCGATGCAAACTACAACTTATCACCATCGTTTTTCAATATTTCGAAGTTCTCCATCTAGTCAAGTAGCAGATAGCTCCATCTTAATTTAGACTCGTTTCTTGCCTCTTTTTATTTTAAACGTTTTTGTGAGGTTAATTGGTTATTAAATAAAGTTTGTTTGCTATCATCAAAGGTTTGCAACAAAATAGCCTAATCCTCCACAGAAGTATCAAACAACATTAGGTAGGTAAGTCTATACTTTCTGAACTGAAGGTCCCAGAGTAAAAGGCGGTTGCCACAGCTTCATTTAGACCATCAGTTGGGTCCATTGTGTCCAGTTACCGGGAACCATTCAGTGCAGCCTAATACCCCCGTGAGTATGCGAATGTCTTTGCGGCTTAGTCCGATCATGCCTCTGGCCATAGTTCTTTAGTGTGCCTGCAGGTAATGAGATTGTTCCATCGTAGGTTAGTTCTACTCCAGGATTAAATGTCAGTCTTCCTTGCAAGCGTGCTTAGCGGAGTTCTTACTGATTTAAGGGCCATAGATGCATGTATTTTCGACTCGTTTCTTGCAAGCTCATACGCCTGTTCTAAATATTCATTTGCCCTGGTACCCAGCATAAGGTCACCGCGTTGACTTGTGATATTTCGTCCAGATAAATCTTGCAGTGGCGCATTGGTTAGTGTGTTGGACTACTAAGCGAGGGTTCGAGGTTCGAATCCCGCAAAAACCCAAATTCCAACTTAGGTTTTTTTTTCACTGTTCCACCTCTCGCGAGCGTCTGACAAGCATCCGAGAGTAAAACTGTCTTGAAAGAGCTTCTCAATTAGCCGTTTTGAGTCGGCATAAAATTGTAGATCCCTTCCATTCGTTCCAAAAATGAAAAACTCACACAAAACGATTGGTTGCGAGAAGCTAGGCCTAGGGTCCCTCCGGACCTGTTGCGCCAACTATTTATTTATTTTTAAATCTTGCAGTGATTTACTGCTCTTGTCATCACCACGAGTGTCTCCATGGCTTTTGTGGTGGCTTGGCTGTCAGAGTAAATGGTGATTTGTTTACCGACGAAGTGTCTTCTCTTTAGGTTCTTCGCCGCTTGGGTGATAGCGGCTACCTCTGCTTGGAAGACACTGCAATCATCGCTGATTCTGAATGATTCCAGTCCAGTGCTTCGCTGAAGATACCCGCGCCTGTGCCGATGTCCATCTTTGACCCGTCAGTATATAGGCCTAGCTCATCTTCTATAGAGAGTACGAAAGACGAATTTCACTTTCGAAACGAGGTACAGATTCAACTGCGAATCCGTTCTTATCCGAGGCTCCGATTGCCTTCGTAACTATTATTGTTGTTTCCGTGCAAGGACTACCGCTGAAATTGTACGGCCGCTCAATATCTTTCCATCAACATACATATGTAAATGCACTCAACTACTCGTACGTTATCAATCCAATTCATCATCGCGTAACTTTCAACAGCACACGAGTGCAGGCACTTTCTTTCGGCAGCTAGGTACTTCACATGCAAATTACAAAATTTAATTTCACACAACTCGTACTCTTCCTTTGAGCTATATCCACATATCCATACAGCATACCGCACATGAAACATGATACGTGAACATAAACCGTTTTTGCATCAATTACCCTTTGCGTGCGCCCATCATTTACGGCGAAGTAAATCGACCGCAGTTTGTTTTTTGTATTTATAAACCGGCGGCGGCGGCGTTGGTGCTTTCCCACCCCATTTGCCCACTTTTTCGTTTTCGTTTTCGATTTAACTGCGACTGCGAGTCATTAAAAACCCACAAGTGGTTGGTTGTGGTTACCAGTGGCAAAAGGATTTGGGCCAAATTCAGTCAAAACAAAACAAAGTCCCGCATCCCGCACCAAACACTTGCAATTAAAGTTTCGTTGAGTTAATTTTCTGTCTGTCAGTCGCAAGCACAATTACACCGTACTTGTGCCAATGAGGCCCCGGAAATGGGGAATTATACTGTAGGCTGGATAATTTGTTTTGCCATCAGGCTCACGCTTTATTGCAGTCGTGTTGGTTTTTAGCTACCGCACCATCCATTCGAGTGGAATGAGCGTGTGCCCGTGGGTGAGTCCTTGCACACGTGTGCATGTCGTGGGGTTATAATTCATCGTGAATTTTGTCACTTGCAACTTTGCATAGAGTCTCAAACTGTTTTCGGGCACAAACAATATTTTTCAGGATGCACGAGTTCACAGTGGGTACGGAAAACCTACTGGTGTCTCTCCCGATTTTATTCATTTTTATGGGTTCGTTGGATGAACTTATTAAACGTTCCGCGGAAAACTTTACAGATTAGTGTCTGTTATAAGGAAATTTACTTGTAGCACGCAAGCATACGAGTTTTAACTTTGTTGCGTCATCAAACGTTTTTTTTTTTGAGCAGGAAAGATCTGCATGCTAGTAATGAGGGCAGCTACCTCTCAATTGTATGACTTGCGATTGTTTACGGGAACTGAAAATGTGGGAAGTTTCAAGTCCATAATTGCCTTGGCTTTTACATACAGTTAAGTAATTTAAATGGTAGAGGTGTTTGCAGTCTGCCCGCTGATATAAGGGTTTTACCCGGAGGGGGAAGGATTGTCGTAAATAGGCGACTGTTCCCGAAGGCGACTGCTCTTTAAGGGTGTCGCTAAATTTTGTTAAGTAAGCCGCAAACACATTTAAATAGTCGGCCATTTTTTTTAAAGTGCAGTTTAAGTACTGTTGTTTATTACTACAAATGCTGTAGGGCAATCCCCATCAGGGCAGAAATATTAGGGGAGAAATTGCGTATAAAACGTCTTTAAATCTAATACCCTATTCATACCGCACCGAAAACTCGAAATTGCATTCACACCTAACAACAACTTGTTTTCGTTTGACCTGACATCAGCTGTGAGACACCAGTCGTGAAACTTCTGTGTAAAATATTTTGTTTACAAATTTCGATTGCATTAATTAAGAAATAAAATGAATTCAGAGCATTTAAAAATAATATTAGCCCATCAATTAAGTGTGGAAAATGATTTTAAGTTGTGAGTTGTGACATTTGTTCGGTCAGCTGTTCTGCTGAATGTTGCAAAAGGTGTGTTTGTTTCAACAACTCAACGATTGCAAGTCGCTTTCGTGGTGTTTTTGTGGAAAATTGAAATATGTATGAATTATTCGAAGCAAGTTACAAAGATACGAAACAAAAAAAAACTCTGGGAATATATGTTTTCGAAACAGCGCCCTAAAAATCACAGTTAAAGCACGACACGACTTATTTTCCAACAATTTCAATGAGCGTCTTAAACAGGCTGTTTTCCTGAGCCCCAAAAGCACCAAAACCTTATCATACTCCCAAAAGGAAAGATGAGTCACGAAGATCTATTGCATCCGAACTATAATTGCTAAATTATACCCTTAACATTTGATCAAAATTGGGATCTTTCAAGGAAGGACTCTCGAAATACGGTTTTCATAAGTCTAGATCTACCGTAGATCAGATCAATGCGGTTAAACGAGAGTCCGAACCGCTATAAAGGCTTACTTTGAAAATGAGGCTCCAAAAGTACTGCGCAGCTATAACCCTGAATGTAAACGAGCTGAATTCGGATGATTGGGGACGAATTATAGACCTCGTATTTAGAGCCAAATATCGTCTTAAATTTAAACCGAGGTACTTTGCGAAAGGAGTATACGATTCTGATGAGGGAACTAAAAATCAAAATGCAACTGGCGATGTGCCACAAGGTTCGGTCTTAGGCGCTTTGCTGTGGAATGCTTTGTATGACGGAAGCTCTGTGTCTACCATTAGCAACATCCATTAAAGCTGTACAGCTTTTATAGCAACAGCATTTCAGTGGTTGTGACAAAAAGTATGGAAGATGTGCAAGAAGGAAGTTGGAACTTTGCAATCTTAAAACGGATGCAATATTTGTTACGATTAGGAACAATAACGTTTGGAGTGAGAGGATACATAAAAAATCGCTAATTTGATTTTGTAAGCTCCAATCGTAGGCAGAGTGGCTAAGTGGTTAGTGAGTTGGACTTCTAAGCGAGTGGTCCCAGATTCGATCCAAAATAAAACAAATGTCATCTTAAGGTTTTTTCCACTGCGCCACCTCTTGTTCACGTCTGACAAACCTCCGAGAGTACAACTGTCATGAAAGAGCTTCTCAAATAGCCGCTTGGATTCGGCATAGAATTGTAGATCCCTTCTATTCGTCTCAAAAAATTAAAAACCAATGATTGTGAGGAGCTAGGCACAGGGATAGGGTCCTACTATTTATTAATTATTTTTTAAGCTTAGAGTCTTTAGTCGCATACAAATTCTGGAAACGTATAAAAGACTTACAGACAGAGAAAGACAGGTCGCACTCACTTCTACAGCGGAAGAAGTAGATGGAAGGCAAAATATTGAAGAAGAAGGAGAATATTTAGACAGTTATGTAAAGTTGCTCATATGTTGTTAGTCCTATTCAAACTTTCAGCGAATCTTGAGAAATACCGACTGGTTTCCATGAATCACTTCAATCATGCGTCGAAGTTAATTCGAAGGACGTTTCTTTAGTTCGTGTAGGTACCCCAGGAAATTTCCAACTGGATGCATGTTCATCGCATTTATATTCATATATCCACAATTAAATAAAAAAAAAAAAAAAATATATGTGCCGCTCGACAGTTGCTCTTTTCCCCATGTGTGATTATAATGATTTAGTGAGCCGAAAACATGAAACCATTAACCTCCTCAGACGAATACAACTGTAATTCATGTTCATAAATCAGACAAACCCCATAGATGACATTGAACCCTATCCATTGTCATAACAACCTACACAGCCTAAGGCAACCGAATCAGCAATAAAAGAGACATTTCCTGATTTAAATATCCATTAAAATGGTAAGGGAGGAAAACTTTAATGACACCCAAATACCAGGACAGAAGTTTCAGTGCTGCCACTGCAGTCGCGTGCAAAAGGCACTTAAGCCACACACACACACAGAGAGCTACCATTCAGACCGAAAAAAACGACTTTAACCAAAAACTTGTGCGGCGTGGAGGTGCATGGTACAGTCAACAAAAACTGGGGAAACCAAAACCGCACAACTATACCAATACCAACCACTAACACAGAACAACCACCCCCATGCCCCATGAGCCATTTAGAAACCACGAAAGGAAACTCTTGGGGATTTTATTTAGTCGACGACATGCGGCGAAACTGACGGGACATGTCGGAATGTATTCCAATTCAAACAACCGAACGTACGTGAACAGAATCAAAGTGCTGCTGCGATGAAGAATCCCCCGATATGGGAATCGGCCAGTAGGCCGCTGTTTGTCAAGTCCGTTTGGCTTGATGCAGGACATCGTCATTTCATTCTGGACTACGAGCCGAAACGAAAATTCGAATCAGCCGTTGGCCTACGGAATAAACGGGGTGAGTGGTAGTTGTGTCCTTCGTGTGTTTTTGTTTACTGTTGTGGGTGCTTTCAGAACCCGTCCAGACATCTGTGTCTTATGACATCGCCGACCGGGATGATGACGACCTTCTGTTGGTCGGCTCTTCTAAGACGCAGTTTCAGCAGAGCTCAGCTCAGGCCAAGTCGATGAAATCATCGACTGGCAACTACCGACGGTTTTCGTCTCGAAAAACATTCCTAGACCACTTCCGGCGGAGATACGACCTCCTGCGAGACGAGACCACGTCGAAGCGGAGTTCTTTGTACGACATGAGCTCGGTGTTGACTAACAACTCGCACTCCGATGAGAAGCTGGCGGAGAGAGTGCTAAACTGGTTGGATTTGGCTGGCAAAACACCGCTCCTGCGGCCTGTTCAAGAATCCCGGGCGGACATCGACCGAAAGAAGGCGAAGAAAGTGCGAAGCGCCCACAAGCTGCAGGAGTCTGCCTGCTCAAGGCGGCCCGATTCGGTCAAGCACATCACAATCATTTTCAACAAGGAGGGTGTTCCCGTTCGTCTGAATCGACCGGCGAGGAATATCGACCTCTGTGCGATATCCAGCAGTGCCGGAGCTGTACGGCGGCAGGCTGGAAATCTGGCCTCGGCTAGGTTGTACGAGGAAGGGGAGATAAAGGTCAACTCCACTGAAGATCGACGAGTAGCCAGACCCAGGACAACAGGCGCGCGCAAGGCGACGACGTTACACGAGGGCATTGGAAAGAAGAAGGCCCCAACCGAGCGAGAGAGTTCGGCCGTGCGCGATGCGAAGAGGCAGCTGCACATTTTTATGCCAAGCCTACCGAAAAAGACGGCGCAACTGAGTGAGGAGGCAGTTTGTAGTGATTTGACCAATCAGTGTACGATCAGCTCAAATTGAGGTTCCGCTGTGTAAATTTTTTTCTGTTCGAAATTATGTTTTGTTGGAAGGTAGATGGAGCACTACTCTCTATTTTCGTTCCGCTTTTGAGTAGGTTCCTGTTACATATTCGGAATGAAAAGCAATATCAAATATTAAATCCAATTTCGGAATTCTAAATTTTATTTTACTTTATTTTAAGTCACCGCTTTCGAAACAGAGCGTACAAAACGTTCGTTTTCGAAACCATTTTACTTTCGGAACGAACAGATTAGGGCCCAAGATCTTGTGAAAAGTGTAAACTTACGACTACATGTGCAATTTTTGTGGCAAATTTTCGACATGCTGATTTCACAAAAATTCGGCAGTTCGGTGGTCACACGTGTGCCTTTTGTGGGAGTGCACTGTGACAGCCCGCGGGACCAGACGCTCAACAGGCGATCGCACGTAGTGACAAAATTCGGATATATGTTTACGTCATAATAACGCTGGCATGTCAAAATTTGACATGAAAAGTGGCTTGTGTAATCGTCGCTTAAGAAGATAGACCTTGGGGTCGAATCCAGAGAAACCGTCAGGTACGTTGTTGGAAACGTATTCAACTGACATCTGGAAGGTGATTCGTAAGCAGAGTATATCTACTTTCCGTAATCGACGCATGCGATGGCTGCGACGGATAAAGTGGTGTTGACAGTTTTCACAAGTCGAGAGAGAGCCAGCGTTCCCTCCCCTGTCGTTAGGCAAAGTTCTCATTGCGGTAAAAATTGGTACTCAAATGGGTCTGAAGGTAGTACGCAATATATTATTAAAGAAAACGGCTTTATGGTATTTTTCAATTAGAATCGGAAATTTGTTTTACAAAATTCACTACTATACATTTTCAAATATTTGTTTTATATGAACACACATTTTTTATTCATTAAAAAAAATATCACAAAGAAAAGCTTATTTTAATTTAACATAAATTATTTCATTCATCCACAAAAAATAAAGGAAAACGTAACCTTTAAGGTTTATTTATATTTAAAAATAAATTATAAGCTCAAACACATCATTTTTAGCTAGCTCTTTAGCAAACATTAGATGGTTAACAGTTTCTACTTCCAGGTTCCAGCCTATTTCTGACATCACATGTCATTGACATCAATCAAAGTAGGTATGTATGTTCAGTTCAGTCTGAGACTTCACTACCACAGTTGTTCAGGAAAGCAATTCAGAAAAAGAGGCGCATCCTGCACGACAATTTAAATTGGAACATGTATTTTGTTGTTTAAGTCTGTTGTTACAAACAATTTTTGGAAAATTTGGAAAATAAGAAATGAGTTATTGATATGCAATTATAAAAAGTAGTACGCGGCGATCCAAAGTAGTATCGTACTCAGTTAGAAAAAATGTACTCAAAAACTAAAAAACGCTACAATTGTAGCACGGGAGGGAACGCTGGAGAGAGCACGCAGTCTTCTGTGGAAATATTAACATAGCGATGGTTACCGCCATAGGCGTTGTGTGAGTCGAGATAAAGTATACTTTTTGGTGATAATTTAAAACGACGGTGCGATGAGCGATGACAGTTCACCAAATCACCAAACACTTTGTCCAATGAGCGGATATGTGACGATTTTCATGCGACTGTTTATCCATCAGTGGAATAAGTGAACGTGCCTGTTGACGCCACTAACGTGACGGATTCTATGCGTTCGGCGCTCTTGGCTTGTCTTGTATTGCAACACTTTTGTCAAATAAAGGTTCACGAATTTGCTGCAAGAATTTCACTGTTACTCTTGTGATTTAAAGTCGTTTTATAAATGATGATTTATTAAAGTTTCAGTTTATTTTTACAAGCATTTTATTTTTGCTTGTGGGTGTAGATTGAATGGCGACGTAAAACCAAAAAGATAATGGCCATTGGCCGAGATCCGAGACAAAATTGATGAGGCCATAAATTCGCTCAAACAAAAAAGAGACGAGCGATCCAAGTCAGCGAGATAAGTTTCCTTTTCGGCCTCCTTTGAAGTGTGCTGTTTAATCGTAGGGCATAGGTAGTTAATTTTAATTTGATCTAAATAGAGTCGTAGTTCCAATTAAAAAAGGGGTGTGGAGACTGTGAGTGAGAACTGTTGTCTACTTTTGGGAAACAGGGAAAATCAACCATCCAATCTGTAAGCTGGCTGAGGATTACCTTGCGCAACAAATTTCTAGTGCAATTT
The DNA here is from genome assembly GCA_946477585.1 of Cheilosia urbana. Lineage (NCBI taxonomy): Eukaryota > Metazoa > Arthropoda > Insecta > Diptera > Syrphidae > Cheilosia > Cheilosia urbana. The sequence continues at coordinate 144,928,091 of OX297854.1, forward strand.
TTTGTATTATTTTAATAATTTTGAGAAAAGGGGTCCGTGTTTAAAAGCGGACAAGTGGGGAACACGTTCTCAGAGGGACGTAGTTTCTCAAAAAAAAAAAAAAAAAAAACGTAACAATGACGACAGTTGAATTCGGAAACAGCAAGACGTCAATCATTTTAGTTCTGCCCTGCTGCATGTTGCCAGCAGAGACCATACTGAGACCACCAACTTCGGCCGTTTTCCCTTTACTTTGCCTACAAGCTATATTTTTACGGAGGGTCCTCGTTTTTGTGCGCTATAGTATTGATACATAGAAATTCGTATTGATAAATGTCACGGAACTTCAACGCACCAACACACCCTCAAAAATATGAACACTTCCGTTACTGTCAGCGTTCATAGAATTTCATCCTTTAAATTTGAAATTATTCGTTACGTGTGGAAATTACTTTTTTTTTAGGAATAAGTGTACTTTTGCTTAAAATATTTATGAAAAATTAACACTGTAGATTGGTTGTAAGAAAATAAAAACTTTTTGAGCAATTTTTCTTCGGTTATTTAAGAAAAATTTACTCACGAAACCGAATTTAATGATATTCAAAGCGGAAAATACACAACCATGTTTGTCCTAATATATTTCTAGTATATAAAACATCTCATTACATTAATCGCCTTTTAGAAATATATGATTAATAACCAATAGCATTCAGTTGTGTTAAAATGTGGTATTCCCGAACTCTATCACATTCAACCACTGGTGGCAGCTGTTGGCAGCATTGATTTTATATTTTTTGTGTGGTTTTGCATGTCACATGGATTCGAAATTGACAGACTACCGATAGGAAAACAAAATGGCGAATTTGAAAAAAAAATTGAGGGGGCCAGCGGCAAGAGGATTGTGAGTTGGGGGTCAGTATTGTCTCTTATTAAAAGTGCCGGCAAAGTAAATGCAGTACAGTCGATAAGGCAGCGCGGCATTATAGAGAGCTGCGAGAACCTCGCAACCTCCCCAAGTCTAAGAATGATTTAAAGAGATGGATTATGTTTCGTACGTCTGTCCCCCCAAAACCCATTTGTTTTTTTGTTGTTTTTGTAATTTCAAGTCCTGTCTGTAAATACATATGACTTAAAAAAAACATATTGGAAATGGCCGGCCACCATTCCTTTTGCTTTTATGGGCATCGCGCTGTTCAATTGTTTTGTGTTTCGTATTGAGCAAATAAAAAAAAAAAAATAGTGAAATACTCATTTCGGAATAGCGAATTATTGCATTAAAGTACAATTCATGAACTTACATAAAAACTAAAAAAGAAATGAGCATATATGTATGACTTCATGAATTTTTCGGGAAAACAGCTTAAAGGCAGTCGCCGTTCCACTGGAATGTTATATATCTCTGTATTTCATTATCTTTGGTTTACGTTGGAACAGGAGGCTTTTTCGCATCGGCTTCTCCGGAGGACACGGCAAAAGAAAACGAAGAACGTGACCGTAAACGTAAATAGAAAGTTAATAGGTACCTACTTTAGGCATTTTTTTTTTAAAGTTAATCGCATTTAAATTCAAGCGACGAACTGCATTTGGCAGTCAGTGTTTCTTGAGCCTAGGAGGGCAACTCAATAGTAAGACTCTGTCCAGAAGACTTTATGTAAGATCTTTAACAGCTGATTTATGTAGCTAAAGCTTGGACCTACAAGCAAAACAGTTTTTTTTATCGCAAAATTCTTCGAGTTCTTGAGACCGACGTCGACTGAGTTGTTGCCCAAAATAGGAAGAAGTCATATTCCAAAGTGCGGGCTTTAGAACAATCAGGTGGTTCGAAACAAAATAGGCTGCGTTCCGAAGAAATCAAGGCCGAACTGAATGAAGTAGGGTCCAGCGTTAATGTTGAACTCAAGAATTCATAACAGTGCTGAAAAGAAAATCTCTCACGAATCGTAAGTTCCATTGGAAGGTATACCGTTCAGTCTTCAGTATACTGAATTTAACTGACTGGCTTAGTTTTCCCGTCTTTCGAAGAAAGATGAGAAGAAGCTTCAGTGATGAAGAGCTTAGATGCTCGGCACTCACCACGTCAGCCCCAAAGATCTGCCACCTGATGCGAGCAAAGGCAGGACAGCTACAGAGGAAGTGCTCCGCTGTATCGTCATCCTCTCCACAGGCAGGACAGATGGTGGAGACGCTCAAGCCCAAAACATTTAAGTGTTTGGCAAAAGCTTGGTGGCCCAAAAGGACACCCACAAGCAGTCTAAAGTCGCTTCTTCTGAGAGACAGAAGGAAGGCCGCCGACCTTTTGCAGACGTCCGGACGCAGTCGTTTGGTCTGTCCACACCCAGCATGGCCACGCCACCGACACTCGTGTTCGCGAGAAACCCAAGTATCAATGGATGACTTAACCACCGAGAGTTCGAGCACTAATTTAGACGAGGTATGAGGGCTAAGCAGCGCTTTTAATGCAGCTTGGCTGTCGCTGCAAACGCATATACTCCTAGCCCTCCACCTGTTTGTCACAATATTGGACAAGTAAGAGCTATAAGTATCGCTTTAATATTCCCACCTTTGAGGACAGAGTTTTTTTTTATTGTCCTTTAGGTACTTGCTAAACTGCAAGGCTATTGAGCCTTTTAGCAATAAAGCGCATGTTCTAAATAGTGAAAAAGACAACAACCTTAGCACTATCCTCTTTCCTGCATCCTGCATTTATTCAAACAAAATGGTAGCTTTATATGTACATTTTATTTTCCACTCTTAACGCACCTCAAACTTTCTTAACGATCTCCTCTTTGTATCATTTCGTTCAATCTGCATATAAAGGATGTGCCTCAAAAAATTATTCAACATCGCCATTGTCATGTAGTTGATGCACACAAACGATAACAATACAAATAAAACCAAACTCCTATAGTGAAAGGCCAAAATCACAGCGTAAGAGAATTTCCTCTCGTACACCGACAAGGAGTAACGCCAACTGTACAAAGACACACCGACTACGCCTAGCGTAGCTATCACAGAGATAACAAGTATCCTTCTGTAGACGACTGCCACATCTATACCCAGCTCCGTCAGTCCTTCCACCATCAAGCTGTACATGTTGAGGAGGCGCGTAAAACGTCTAATCCCCAGTAAAGTGAGCGTGAAGATCACTAGCGTTACTGCTATTCTCAGCATGTTGATGACTATATTCGATCCAATCGCGATTTTACTCTCCATCATAAGAGGCTTCACAAATGCCGTCATATCGCCATCGAAGAGGATTAGATTCACATACAGGTAAACGGCTATGTGTGTCAGAGTGATTGCCAGTCCCACGATCGAGATTTTGAATTCACCATCGACAAGGGTGTAGGGAAACAAGCCTGACGCGCTCAGCACAATTCTCGAAAGTACAAACGCCGATCCAAGGTCTGGTGGGCTTACGAATTTTTCCCATCCTAGAGCTAGTTTGCGAAACATTTCGCCTTTCAGTTGGTAACTGGAGTTTTAAACGCACAGCAATGGTTTTTATAGTGGGAACTTGGAACTTGGGAATTAATTAAAAGTACGAGTATCAATTGCAAAGAGAGGAGGCCATTTGGATTATTAGTTTCAAATGATATGCTACCGTATTCAGAGGGGCGTTTTCAACCGTGTGATGCTTGCAGATACCGAGTTTACATAGTGTACCGAGTTATAAGTGCACGAAATGCAATGAGTTTTAAGCATTTGGGTCATTATCTTTCATCAAATATGAAGGACTTTTCGCAAATCACAATTTTTCTACAACATTTCGAGATACAGAATTTTGGCTATGTTTAGAGAATTTTTTAAACACAAACAGTATTTTTGTCATTTAGATTAGATTAGATTGTAGGGCGGGAGCGCCATCAAGGAGCTGTGTCACTGCGGCTTCTTAAAGGAGCCTATTGTGCCTTCCTTGGTAAATTCTTAGAGCCATATTTTCACTCCAGAGACCGTCAGGCAGACAATGATCTTCTCTGGCTGTATATTCGCAAGATGTGCTGAATTAACGATTTCATCACCAAGGATGTTTTTCCTGAGACGACAAAGGGCCGGACTCCGGACATTCTGTGATTATGTGAAGAGAGGATTCGTCACTCTCGAAACAAAGTCTACAGATGGGATCCGGTGAGACGCCAATGCTGTTCACGCGACCGTGGCCACTGATTATTCCTGTTAGTATTCTTAGGTTGTTTTTATCCAGATTAATCAAGAGGAGTGATTTTCTCGAGGAGAATTTGGGGAAAAATGTTCTGGTGCAATTCTGCCTAGCTGTATTTTGCCAGATCTCATTAGACTCTATACGAGATTTGTTCTTGATGTAGTTCTTGAAATGATTTTTACTGACTCTGCAGAAAAGTTGAGGTCCGATAAGTGGAGTTGTTGCTCCGATTTAAACCAGTGAGTCAGCCGATTCGTTACCCTCAAATCCTCTATGGGCTGGAAACCAGTGGAGGATGATTAGGTTTTTCTTAGAAAGTTCATAGGTGGTTGAGAATGTTTCTAAGACGAGTTTGAATTTGATGACAGATGATTCAAGAGTCTTGTGAGCTGCTTGGCTATCTGAGAATATGAATATGGTTTTGCTACGTGTGTTAGATCTTAGATTTATTCTAGCACAATGGTTGATTGCAAGGACTTCAGTCTGGAATATGGACAAGTTTTTCCCAAGGCTGATTGACAAGTTCACCTAGCTTGACTCACAGTAGTTTCCAGAGTCAGTCCCTGATTCCATCTTAGAACCATCTATGTACCAGATGATATCGAGTCGAGGTGGATTAGGTTTATATTTTTTCCATTCATCCCTAGGGGGGATGATTATGGAGAAGTTTTTATGGAAGACATATTTCGGTAGGATGTCATCAAGAGGCATGCTGAATGAGCTTGAGAATGATGCATACATCTGAAATGCAGAATTTATACTAGCTCTCCGATTATTTAATCTAACAACGGCAACCACTTCTTCAAGATTTCCGCACAGGAGTATATATATGCAGGATAGGGAAAATATCCAAATCCATAAAACTCATCTATGGGACAACTGAACATCGAGACAACTCATCGATTCATATTTTGATCAACTGCAATTATTTCATAGGATAGGGTATTATACACAAGGCAATCGGACAGAATGCTGTCCAAAAATCTCTATGAATGAAAAATAGTTGCGTGACTGATAGGCAACTTGCACGCAAAACCGCTAATTGTATAGTCGTCGAGGGTGTATTCCATTACGAGCACCAAGGTTGGACTTTTCGATATCCTGCTCGAGTAAGGGAGGCTTTTACGTGATACACGTACCATTCGCACTAACTAACTTGCCACTTCGCATTTTAACAAAGAAGTGAAAATATTAAACGGTTGTTGCACCGTTTTCCAAAATGACCCCCTCTTGGGTGGGGTTAACTATTTCTCACAAAGTGCAATTTTACACACTGCTAGTTAATTGGGGGAGTGTTTTGGGAGATTTAGATTTTAGATCCAATATCATAGGGAGCAATATCAATAGGACAGTATAGGCAGGGTTGTCAGTTTAAAGAACAATTTAAGGTACCGGCTTAGGGAAAAAGTTGACCGACTCTATTTCACTAGGTTTAGTATTTTCCAAAATTCTTTACCTTTTTTCGTGGACTTTTTTGTGGCATAGTTTTGTGTAAGCATTTGACGGGACATGCAACATAATTTGGTTTACAAAAAGTTGTCTGAACTCCGCATCAACATTTTTTTAAAATATTGAACTTGGTTGAGTCGAAATAGCTCTGAAACACAGTTTTGGATTCTTGTCTAGTAATTGTTTGCTCCTTGAATTTCCATTGATTATGAAATGGACTTTTTCGGTGGTTTTTTTTTTTTTACTCGGACAATTGAATATCATTCTAGCTGTTAAATGCCTTTTTTGGTTGTTTTTTTTTTGTGCGTTTTTAAATCCCCTTTTTTGGGCATTTTGAGTGACGTTTATGAAGCATTTGGAGCGTATTTTAGCAGTGTATTTCTTTTTGTGTCTTTCTAGACAACCATATTACCTGACCTATCCTAATCTGGCGGTATATTTTTTAAATATATTTTCTACAATATTTAGGTAATCCTATGGCTGTCATTGCTCATCAAAAGAAGTACTTTTTTCTTTCCAATTGCTTAAACGTGTGCTTTTGGAGATCCAACAATCTTAGAATGAAGACCGTTTTCTTGATTCTGATGCGAAAGCCGAGCGTATTGCGTTTCGAATTTCACTTTATGAAATAGAAAACCATGTGTTTCCTCAAACTCAAGTCAGATATTTGCAAAATAATCGAAATTGAAGAAAATGATGAGGATAGCTGGTGTCACACAAAATCGACTGTTTCTTCCAAAAACCAGGCTTCGGACTTCATTTATAAAATTTCGCAGTAGATCTTTAAAAAATGTGCAGTAGATTCACTTTTTTTTGCAGTAGATTTTCAATTTAGAAAAAATGCGTAAAAATGAAGTTTTTAAATATTTTTTTTTTAAATGGATTAGCTTAAACATATAAAAGAGAGAGCCTACAGCAGAGCAGAACAACGACAACAATAAATTTAGAAACAGAGAAAGAGAAAGACACACTTGGGACTTGACTTCAGTATCAGTTCATGAAAAGCAAATGCAGTGAAAACGAGATAGCATGCACATTTTCTTTTAAAGTATATTGGAATGGATTGTAGAACCAATAAACAATGATGCTTCCAGTAACTGATTATTTGCAATGGGCTTATAAAAATATACTAAGAAACGAAAATGCGTAAATATAATTCAATTTTGATTTAAGATTTCCGAAATTGAGTAGTCGAGCGCAGTGGTGCAGTAGATTTTATTTTATTTTTTGCTTAAAATTGCAGTAGATCTATTGCAATTGCAGTAAAGTTCGAACCCGAGGTACCACTAAGGCCCTAGTTATAGCCATATGTAAAACGAAACCGTAAACATTTTCTTTTGCTTTTTTTTGACCACTTAAATCTTATATTTTTTTATTATTATACTTTTAATATTTTTAGAGTTAGTTTATCAATAAAAAAAAAACAATTTTTATTTTTTTAAACTAATTTATTCATTTTTCCGTAAAAAAAAAACCCAATCATTCCACTATATTACATTTCTTCACTGTTCCATCTGTCAGGAATTTTTTTCTGATGGTTTCCAATCAGTGGGGGTTGGTTTGTTGTAATTGTTTTGGTAGGGAAACATTTTTGTGATAGCTCATTTTTATTCTGCTCCAACTTTTTCGGTTGCATTTTACGTATGGCTATAACTGAGGCCTAACACTAAATTTGAATTTACTCCACCATACGTCTAGGTGTCGCATCACATTTCGCATTTCCTAAGAATACCGAAAATTGTCGATCTAAAGTACAAATGTCAAATTTTCACAGGCAATTAATATACCCCGCAAAAATAGTGCGGACAATTGTGCCAAGCAATCTACTACAATCGCTCACTTTCTGCCATCAGCTTTCAGCAGCAGCATACTGCAAAACGAAGAAGAGAACGAAATTTTTCGTTCATGATTTTGTTGTGTCACATTTGTGTGGGATTTTTCGTTCCGAAACAGCTGCATACTAGGCTTTATATAAAAATATATTTAGTTTGACGTTTCAATCAGTTGTGAAACTTACGTTTTTGCCAACTGCTACAAAATATGCACAAAAATTAACTCCGTTCAATGTTTTCCAAAGTTTACTATTTTATTGAAAAGAATTAGTGGTCCGATTACTTATGTAGTTGAACAGTACCTTATGAGCCTTATGCTAATTCAATTTTAGAAAGGCGAACCATCCGCCATAATCTCTGTGTTGGCATCCTCTCCTCAGTGCCTAATATCTATCTCGGAGTAGCTCAAGTAAGGTTGATTCGTTTTAGTAAATCGATTCCTAAAAGACGACTGCATTCGAATACCGATTACAATCTCTTACAACTACTACAGAGTTAAATGTGCCTCCGCACGCACAGCTTTAACAGTCCAAATCCATATGGGAATGATTGATTGATATGCCCTTTGATGAAGGTATCCTTCGCAGTGAAATATCCTACATCCTATCCTATAATAGGGTACAATAACTATAAAACCTTGGCTCCCAAGCAATCTACAAATTGAAAAATCATGTTCTACCAACTACCTGTGTGTTAATAAGTCCCATCGGAAGACCGCAATCATTTACAACAATCGAGCAAATTCGCATGCCCATTTGTATATAATTAAGTATCTCTATGTAATTACTTTAGCACTATAAAAACTCGCTTACAATCTGCAAACTGGCAGTCATTCGCTTTATGGCACCAGCAAACGCATACCCAACTAATAAAATAAAATGTCCCATCTAACGAAGCGCAAGTTATCCCAAATGTGGAACAGATTCATCAATCCGCAGGACTTGGGATCGGCGTTCGTCATTGCAAGTTCGTTCCTATTTATTTCTGGACTGTTCCCGTACACCCTCAGTAATGGTGAATTTAGGATGTCGTATCTGGGACTTGCAGTCACTCTGATCCACCTATTTGCATACACGTTTGTAAATATCAGTCTTGTGTATGTCGATGTGATGATGTACGCCAAGCCACTCATTGTCGAGAACGCGTATTCCGTGGCGGCCACTGTGCTCCTCAAAATGCTTGGAACAGTAATAACGCTGGTGATCTTCTCTCCGGTCGTGATGGGCATGAACAAATCCGTCAAGTTGCTGAACAAATATAACTTGATGATGGACGCACTAGCCGAACTGGGAATCGAGAGAACTTCCGTCTACAGGAGGATCCTTGTAGTGTCTGCAATGTCTACAATAGTTGTATTTTGTATGTCTTGCTACAGCCTGATGAACTCAGTTTATTTTTACGAAAGGCTAACCGACGAGTCACCGTCGGTTCAGTATTTTTTTAGTGTCGTTCTATCGCATTACTATAAGGACATTTGTTTGTTTTCATTGACAATGTATCTGTTTACAAATTTTATGTTCTTGTCCTTGCTGAATGGATTTTTGGAGGATGTACTCAAGCTGCAAATGAAGCGGCACGAAGCTAGGACAGTTGACGTGAATAAAGTGTTTGCTAGTTTTAAGGGATTCAAGTGATAATAAAAGCAACTGGTTGAGATTGGGTTGTTTGGTTTGATTATGGTCTAAGATAAAGGTCTTTAGAGCGCTCCACTTGTGTGTCCTTTGTTCTCGTCAAATTTTTCGTCGATGGTATAGAATATGGGAGGCGTTACTTGTGTTTTCTTTATCTGTTTCCAGGAATTTTGCCCGAAGGAGGCTAACGGCTATCACAAGGGCTATATGGAATGGCTTCGGACCAGGAGGAGTCGTACCGGCTGACGTCTTCACCCCGATTGATTGAATTTGTCAAACGTTGAGCCAAGGTTCCGAAGGTACCTCACGATTGTCGTTGTTGAAGGTATTTTATTGCTTCTGAAGCTGTAACAAGCCCCTGTTAAGGTATTTGAGTCTTCTTGGGGGCAATCGCCTGGCACACAGATATGCGAAGTTTGCACAAATCAGTGGAACTGCTGGCCGTTTTTTAAAGACTATAGCTGAGTGAAAGTTACCTTTGCGATGCGCACGGGTGAAGTATCAATAACTTTTCGCATCTGTTCTCTGTAAGTTTGTTGTCAAGTTAAGTGTTGCGCAAGTTTGTGTGGTGAATTTGTGGAAGATCAAAAGTGGGTAGTTCGGTTCAAGTTATGTGAGGTTATATGAGTCGCCACAGGTCTAGCTCTGCCTTGTTGTTTTTTATTGGAATTTGCTTTTCGCTGCGTTCGAATCGCTCGTGAAGTGTAACATAGACGAGAGGGAATTATTATTTTTAATATTATTAAAATTATTATTTTTTTGTAGACACTTAGCTAGTCGTTAGCATTCAGACAGTAACAGACGAGTCTGGAGTTGTGAGGCCTACTGAAACGTGCCCCAACTTCGGTTGCTATTTTCTAATTTGCGGTGTAACTGGCCGGCTCGGTTTTGATACTTAGTTTTGTCTACAGAAGTTGACTTTTGAAAGCTTAACGTCGATCACAGGAGTTTGACATAATATTCATTGCTCTTATGATCTTCATTTGACCATTAAGACCGAAAATTTTGAATTTTGAACGAGGTGAAGCTTTATAGAGATAAGTGCTGCAGTATTTTCAAGTCGTTTTGGTCCTGGACTAAGTTTAAGGAGTTCCTTTGAGGTTACATTTGGGCACATAAGACACAAACACACGCTAGCCCTTGTACTGGAGTGATTTTTAGAATGAGATAAGATTTTCGTTTCACCAACAAAATAGTAGGTATTGATTGAATGATTCCACGTTCGTTTTTTTTTTTTTTACAGAATTCTCCCACGCTTCATCAAAAGCTCCAACAGCTTCAACTAGTGAGGTGAATAACTACGTAGATCCATGTGGTATCGCAAGGGACTCTATAATGGCCTACGTGTGTCGACAGCCACTTCAACCTAACCTAACCTACGCCAGTGTGTATTGCGTTATGAAAAAAAAAAAAGGTAATAACGAATGCGCAATTTCTTTTTCAATTCAAATCACTTATGCTGGTTATCTACCCACGCAAATCGTACTATATATCAACTTTGTGCAACAGCTACCGATATTTGCAACTCATTCCTTGGTATTTATCTGATGATGACAATCATGAACTAATAATCTAAATGGGAGACCTATCCGCCTATGGCCTATGGCTTCAGTCGCATGTGAATATTTAAGTAATTAGCAGCGCACTTTATAAAGCCACCGACAGAGCGCTCAATAACTTCAGTTACTTTACTTCGATTCAAGACGTCATGTTTCGTCAAACCTACCGCAAAGTCTCGCAGGCATGGCATGGATTCGCCAATCCGCAAAGCCTTGGATCATCGTTTGTCATATCGAATATTTTCCTGCGCCTCTCAGGCATGTTCCCCTACACTATGGTCGGTGGTAAATTTAAAATATCCTACACAGGACTCATAATCACTGCTGCCCACATAACCGTGTACATTTGTGTGAACAGCAGTCTGTTCGAGGGCGATATTATGGCCTTTGGGAAACCCCTTATTGTGGACACTGATGTTGCAGTTGGAGCGAACCTGTTCATCAACTTCTTACGAATAATAGTTTCGCTGGTGATCTTCTTGACAAACTTATTCGGAATAAGACGTTTTGTCAATATGCTCAACATGTACAGCTTGCTGTTGAATGGTCTGACTGAGCTGGGCGCCAAAGTCAATGTTATCTACAGGAAGATCTTTGTTATGTCGGCGGTAGCTACGCTGTTTGTGTTCGGCGTGTCTTTGTTCAGCCTGTTGCATTCGCTGTTCTATTACGAAATCCTGACTGGGCAGCTGCCGACCGTGCGGGTTTGTTATGCTGGGGTCTTGTCGTTCTATTATAAAAACGTTTTCTTATATGGAATGCTTACGTATTTGTACACCAACTACATGGCAATGAGTGTGTTGAATGATTTTTTGGAAGGCGTCCTCGAAGTGCAGATCAAGCGTGGTGAGCGAAAGAGATTTGTTAGTTTGAGGAATTTTTGTAAAAGGGACGTGTGGCAAAATAAAGGTTTCACGACACCATAAGCTGATGTGTTTGTTTTCTTTGCAAAAAGGTTAGAGGTTAGAACTTCAATCTGCTTTATCGTCAAAAAAGACATGAGGGATACCAGTGTTATTATGAAAGAAAGTGATAATAAGCTTTGGCTGGTCGGGGTGACGATAGTAAGCTGATTTATCGCCTTTTGAGAAGTGGTTGAGACGGATAAATTCGTCTTTTGCGTCGAGAGAACAGCTTTATAGTTAGATTGACCAAAGTTCCATTCTTGGGTTCCAACTACTTGATCCTCGCTTTCCCTGCATGCCAAGAACCGAGTCACAGCGACATCAACTGGGATGGGAAACAAGAAGCGGTGTTCGTACGTAACAAGACGTCCACTAAGGCGGTTCTCCGCAACATATTTGGACACAGAATGCCGCCTTGTGGGCAACGTCTGTAACCCCATCTATCCCGCGTAAGCTTATATGATCATCTGAGTTCTATCCTGTTCAATACAAACTCGACACACGCATCTTCACAGATGGTTCGAAAATGCACTGTCGAGAGGCGTATTTTAAACAGAATTAGATATTTCCAAACCTCTACGCAGCCAGTGTTTTTCAGGGAGAAGTATAAATAATCAGGGAGGCGTGAAAGACTGCTCGTCAAACAGGCGACAGACAGACCGCGAATTGGGCTTTCGATTCGACCATGTCTACGCCCAAGCTTTTTGTGGACTGTAGGGATGTAGGGAGACAATGACCAGGGCATACCATCGGGTTGAGAATGTTTTTGTCTGGGTTTCCAGTTCCAGCCATATAGGAACAAAAAGTTGAACAAGAGAGCTGATCTAGTTGGAAGTTTACTGTGCTATAAAAAGGGAAAAATCATCCTGCACGTCACTTCAAATGGTTGGGACTTAATGGACCAATCTGGCGAAGTACGTAATTTCAAGGAAGATTTGGTCAATCTACGACAGAACAATGAAAATCCTATCCAGGACGCAGGGCCGGACCAACCATATGTGAAAAATGTGCAAATGCACAGGGAGTCAAGTTATGGGGGTGCCAAGCAAGGAAAGAAAAATAAATTCTGTAAATCTAGCACAGGACGCTAGTTTGGCTGAAGCTGGCACTGCCAGGACGAGTGCATAGATGCCTTTAGATAAGCGAGACCTTCGTTGAATCTCCCAAGCCTACTTTTTCTTTTATTTTAGCCGTTGGTCAAGTAGGTACTATCAGCAAGATCCGCCGCTCATCAAGCTCATAGATAGGGTGTACTCTTTCGCATCAGCTTTTCGACCGGGACCACCCTCTTCGTGCGTTTAATTATTGAGGCATTTTTATAATGAAACCTAAATTATTCGTGACGGAATTTCACCGCAAGGACTTCACAAAAATTCTGATGTAAGAGACACGCGAGGCAACAAGTTGTGGACTTTAGTCACCTCTAGTGCGCAACCTCAGGAAACATTAAGAATTCTTACCCCAAGACTGAGTCCCAAACTTTTGAAGAAGTCAAACACTCCACTTCCATCACTGTCACGTCTATTTTGGCTAAGTTTTCTCGTACCGCTCACTCAGACAACCCGAACAAAGGGACCAGCCCAAAGGGAAATTCACCATTACTATCAAATTACACGATCTTAATAAAAACTCGTAGGTCTTCCAAAACAATCGCAAACAAAATCTGACAACAACAATTTTATTTCAATTGTTTCAAAGCCTTAGATCTACACAACTTTGCAGCCTTATCCATTTGCATCTGCTGCCGGAGAACGTCCTCCAAAAATCCATTCAATAGACTTACAACCATAAAAATAGTGCACAGGTACATCAGCATTGAAAACAAACAGATATCCTTGTAGTAACTGGACAAAACCACGACATAGAAATAGTGCAGCGATGCCGGCTCAGCCATTATGCTCTTGTAGAAACTAGTGAACAACGAGAATCTGTACCAAACCATACAAACCACAACCACTGTGGACAGTGCAGAAATTCCAAGGATCTTCTGGTAAGTGCTGGCAACAGCAACACCCAGCTCACTCAACTCATCCATCAGCAGGCTATACTTGTTGAGCAATTTGATAAACCGTTTCATTCCCATGATGATTGGTGAGAAGACCACCAGGGTGATTATAATTCCCAGCAATTTGAACATCAGTGTGGCCAAGATGGAAAATGGACTCTCCACGATGAGAGGCCTTATGTAGACCATTGGATTGTTAGAGAGCAGAATTATGTTCACGTACATGTACACGGATATGTGAGCCAACGTGATTCCCAGTCCCAGGTAGGACACTGTGCACTGATGTCCATTGAATCTGTAGGGAAACAAGCCGGAGATTTGCAAGAACGTATTTGAAATAATAAACGCCGAACCAAGACTCTGAGGGTTGATGAACTTAGTCCAAGTTTGAGATACCTTACGCCTGGTTAGATGCAGCATTGTGGTGTGAGTGCCAACGACTGACATTTAAAATGGCTGGCACAGAAGTCCGCAGAATTACTTAAGGATAATTAAAAAGCAAATGAAAGCAAGCAATTTCGATTGCGCGTCGTGATAACCGCCACATGTGTATAATTTTTGTTTGGCTTAATTTGTTTTATTGGTAAGATAGCGAGGGCACACGGGCAGTCGTACCCAAGGGGAGTGGATAAACTATTTTTCTTCCACTGTTTGATTACGACATGGATCGTATCTTTTTTTGATGAATACATGAAAGTCGTCCTACACGCAACTTGACCAGGAGAACATTGAACGTGACCTCGATTTCTATTTGGGGCTATTTCTTGACAAAGGGACTTACGAATCATTTTCAACCTTCACACTAAATATTTTGTGGGTCACAATATGCAATTTTGTATGGAAAATTTCGACATTGTGAGTTCGAAAAATTTACCACTAAAAATGATTCTTACAGTAAAGTGCGGAGAGTGGCTTAATTCGTGCGAGGGAAATTTATACAAGTTTGGCTCAAAGGATCGGTTTTGACTCACCAGACTACTGCAGAAGCTGTCAAGGTAAAGAAGATCCGGAGACCGTCTTCTCTTATTCTACACGAGTGTTAAAACCTCCAAATGAACCGACTCCGCTATATTGGAAATGGACTTTTCGAGATCTAGATGATATAAAGCAGGGGGTCAATTCTCGTTCCGTGAAAAAGTGAAACGAAGATGTTTTCACCGCAATCTCCAAACCTTGTGAAACCAAACTTCAAAAATATTCATATGAATAATTATTTTTGTTCATGTTTTCATACGCAAGTGAATATTTTTACTGAGAGTTTCACTTATTATGCGAGAATCGCTTTTTAGTACTGAGTGAATCGAAAAAAATTAAATCAATGTGTGAAAGCGAATGTGAAAACGATTTAATCGATTCACTCTTTCAAGGAATCAGAATTGATCCCAGGTCCCAGGTATCATTGACGGACGAAGCAATAAGGTTTGTTGGTTTCAATAGATTATACTCAATAAATGATATGTTGAAGCTTGAAGGTATACGTTTTAATGAACACAAAAACCCAAAGGTCCCCGTGCCACGGTTTCCAGAACATCTTTTTTTAAAGAGAACACATCCTCTTTTTTGTCAGTGATCTATTTTACACTTTCTTTTTTCTTTTGGCTCTTTTTTGTCCTCTTTATTTGTTCTTTCCTCTTTTTGTTCTCTTTTTTAAAGTATAAATTTATGTACCTATATATCAATTTCAATATAAAAACAATTCCCTTCATTTTAAAACGTTTCAGTACGCCCATAAAAACTAGCAGTGGTAGCACTTTTCCGATGTAATTTATTACTTCTCTGTTCCACATCACCCACATCTGTTGAGATATTGTCTATGTTTTTTTTTTTAATTCTATTTTATTTGTATTTTGTTATAATATCCTTTTTGGTAGCCTTAAAATGAGTTTCCACTGAAAAATTAAATTTATAGGCATGTCCTCTTTTTTCGTTTGAGGTATATGGACACCCTGTGGAATGACAGTAATATATCCGTGCGGTGCACTTCCCTTCAAACATAACCTAACATAATCGAAGTAGTAGCATATGGGCGCCACAGCATGGAGGAAAGCATGCTCGAGGACTACACTACTTGCTCTATGTGAGGCAGCATTGAAAAGTTCGATTTAATGTATTGCATTAAGAACTATCGCTGCTTAAAATCGCATTCAAGAGCTCATCTAAAATCCTTGTGTTGAATATTGTTCAGAACGTACTTATGCTGTTTTTTAGCCGGCGAACCAACCAAATACCAAATTCTTCCTCTCCAGGCAAATTGGCAATTTCCGAAAAAGGTGAAAAAAAAAAAACCAACTACACCCAAGTTGCAACTAACCATGCTTTCATCGATTGTAATAAAAATTGTCTTCGGAAGCAATACGTACTCTAAGTCTAAAAACTGATCCAGCAGTGTAACAAGCTGCTGGAAAGGCGCATTTTCAAAATAAACCTTCCGAACTTTTTAAATCGGTCTTGAGGGCGCAGCCCATATAATTTGTTGCATCTGTCGCGTTGACTTATTCGTCAATGTTGACATACCTATTCAATGAAACGAGCCAGCGTTACCAGACTTTAAAGACTGGTTTCCCCTTTATTTATCAGAAATATCATTATACCCTATTCTTCGCGAAAATACTCGAAAACTAAATCGATAACAGAGGTTTTCCCGTACATATTTCAGTTTTCAAATCGAGTCATTTAAAGTCGTTTTCCACGAAAACACCACGAAAACGACTTCAAATCATTGGGTTGTTGAAACAAACACACCTTTTGCAACATTCAGCAGAGCAGCTAACCGAACAAATGCCACTACTCACAACTTTTAATCATTTTACACACTTAATTGATGGGCTAATATTATTTTTAAATGCTTTGAATTCATTTTATTTGATAATGAATGCGACTGAAATTTTGAAACAAAATAGTTTACACAGAAGTTCCACGACTAGTGTCTCACAGTTGATTGAAACATCAAACGAAAACTAGTTATTGTTCGGTGTCAACGCAATTTTGAGTTTTCGGTGCGGTGTGATACGCTATTCACCACCATGCCAACTCAATACACATAATGCCCAAAACACGTGTGCAGAATTTTTCATGCAGTGGAAATAGAACACACACGTTTAAATGGGAGAGAACACGTGTACTGCAAGTTGTCGCTATTTCTAAATCCACTGCAAATGACAATGCCGCCACAACACAGAAAAAAACAAAATTTTTTTTAACGTATTTGGCATCATTGCGTTTGACGTTTATTTTAAATATTTTGCGTACAAAATCAGCTGACACAAAACTGGAAGAAAAACTAATAGATTTTGTCAACGAAAACATTGGCCGCGTTCCACTGCCCGCTAGATGACTAGCGGCATGTCAAACTCCATATAAAAAAAATAGACATTTCACCAAAAGTGCTAGACGTCTAGCACTTTTTGTGAAATATCCCTTTCAGGGAAATTTCTCAATCTAGCGCAAAACTACCCGCTGCATTGAAAAAAAAAAAAAACAACGACCTTTCAGCAAATCGTTCAAACGTTTACAATATAAAAGTAAATACGAAGCCGAGCAAGTGTAACTGTGATAAAATTGGTATTAATGTAAATAAAATAGCAATTCAGATATTATTTTTATAATATTTGTATCATTTCTTTAATTGTAGTGGGGACTTTGCCGCTGCCGCTATTGTTCTAGCGCGAGCGTTCCTTCATCTGGGATATTTTCTGCTAGACGTCTAGCGGGCAGTGGAACCCGGCCATTATTTCAGCTAATCGGCACAGGTAGGTACAAAAAATTTCAGTACGGCTGGTAAACCGATAAAAGCAATACAATTTTGCGAATTTTATTGAATTTGTCAATTTTCATTTTCAATGAAATTAATGACAAACAAATTTCCAAAAACACATAAGCTGCTTAGTCGCTGAATGACAGTAGCTGATGCATGCATGTAAAACAATTTTCTGCACATCTGTTTGACTTGCAGTACTGCACGCTTTCCTGCGTTTAGAAATTCTGTACATGTGTTTTGGGAATGAACCAATAAAATTCAGATTTCCTTTTCGATTTGGCAGCCGAAATCTGAAATCTTAGATCAAAATCTGAAAAGCCATTGTAATAAAAAATGTCTTTAATTGCAAAAACTAATTTTATAAAATCCAAATGCATTATTTCTAGAAAATATACCTCTTTAAACAAAAAACGTCTGGGGTCTGACTAGCCCACTTGTACTTATGTAGTAGCTGATGGAGGGGAGCTTTCCACAAATGAAAAAAATACTTTCCGGTGCCTTTTCGCAGACGTTTGGCTGACCATTTGGAGACCATCGGCAAATTTCTTTCCGACACAGCTGCGTACTAGGCTTAAGAAATAAATTCCGCAGTAACACACTTCAAATATCAATACTGTCAATAGATATAGGTAGTTTCATTGGAATTAGATTAACCCCTCCCATTCCAAGAAATTACCATTAAATGGTTTTCCAATGGGAGCACCAATTCTGACCTAATTCACATTGCTCTACAAGACAATAACCCCACACAGGTTCGAAATTCCGTTTGTTAGGTAAGAATAAACCAACAAAACCACTTTCATTATCCTGCCACCAGCTCAATCCATTACGGCGCCGTAAAACCAATCGTCATGCGATGGTTTGTATCTGAATTGTGACCCGTTTTCTTTTCTTTTTTTTAGCCGACTGGTTTATTCTGTGACAACGGCCATTAACTCATTTATGACCCGAAGTTGCCTTGTGCTTCGTTTTTGTTTTTCATTTTTCCTATCGAAAGCTTTTCCAAACTTGCGTACATTGAACATCAACAAAGACGTTAATATTATTTGTGAGAAAAATATTTCGTGTGTTAGTTGGGTCCTTTTAGTTAAGCTGTTCACTTGACTTGACTGACGACAGACTTACCTACCTACTCCTTGAAACGATGGCAGATGGAAAGTCCCAAACTTCAGCTACTTCTAGTCCAGAAAAGAGACGCTCTACGGTGCCGGATATTCGTCTGCAGAATAGCTTCGAGAAGCGGTATAGCAACATCATCAACGAGCAAATACTGCACAACAGTGTAAACACAGAGGAAATTAGACGGCAATTGCAGGTCTTCCTGCCCAGCAGCAGAAATGCTTCACCCACCAGGGAGGCGGAGGCGCTAGCCAAGGGAGGAGATGATGGACAGCAGGACAAGTGAAAGTTTAAATAGCCTATCATCGAGTGTGAAATCTTTTAATTGCTTAAATTTGTATTTTATCCGTGTGTGTCATTTACTATTTCTATACCCAGTTTGCAATTCGTTAATAATAATTGTTAAGCTTTACATTTTGTCGCCCTTTGTAAGAAGTTTGTTTTTTCCTCGTGAAAGCGAAATCAATTAAGCAAATTCTTTTCAGATGCTTTTGTGGTATTAAATCGAAAGAGCTCAAGTCAACTCAAGTATAGTGGTGATGACTCAAACAACCCCTCACCGGTTGGGGATTGGGGTGGACTAAATTTTCTTTACGCGTCGTGTTCGTGTGCGGTGAAATCCTCTCTTTCTCTGGTCAAACAAGAATAAAAGTGCTTGACAGTTCGAAATTGGTTCCTTTTCCGTCTTTCAAATAAAATGCTTAACTAACTTTTCAATGCGAGTTAAAGAAATGTGCTTCACAAGTAAAATGATGGTTGATATTTTGTTATTTAAGGAAACTAAATGTTACCACTATTTTGGAATCATTTGAATTGCAACGGTTTTTTTGTAAAGATTTTTAATAAATGTCCACAAATCTACAATAGTTGAAGAATTTATTTTTATCTGCCTCTACTTTAAAAGAATGTTAAACCACAAACAACTTTCGGAAGGGATATAACGTGTGCCTTGCATACGGTTTTTACATCAAACGTCGTGTGCATTAAATTTGCATAGAAAAGTTCACAGTACTTCTCCTCGTCATCAGTGTTAAGAAATGCAACAAGCATGAACAAAATGCGACATATGAGTTCCCTTCAATATGAGTCAATTTAAACAGTTTGTATTAATATGTATCGAGCGCGAGCGTGGATCAGTGATGCCAGACTTTTGAGACTGACTTGCCCGCCCACGACGATTATCAAAAATACCCCATTTGTCTATGTCTAATGGAATTGCCCACGAACAACAGATGAACTAAACTTTATTTAAACTTTTAAATTTAGTGCGCTGCTCGAGGCTCGAGCTAAATTTTCGCTCCCATACAAAATTATACAAGAACTCATTTAGCTGAGTGGTATATGCCAGAGACAATACTGAGACCCCCAACTTCGACCGATTAACAGTTATTTGCCTACAAGCTAAATTTTACGCTCCCAAAAAGTTTAGGTGCGCTAGTATTGTTGCATGGAAATTCGTATTGACAAATGTCAAAAATCCTCTCAACCAACACATTCGCACCTAATCTTTTTACATTTCACTGTGGGCAAAGCAAAACGGATAGGAATTGGCGTACACGGATAGGACAACAAAATGGCGGATTCCTGGCGAAAATTGAGGGGGCCAGCGGCAAGAGGATTGTGAGTTGGGAGTCTCAGTATGATTTGTTTATGGTATATGCTGCTCGAGCTAAATAATCAAATTTTTGTGTCAGAATGTACTAAATGTATCTGTCAAAATTTAGCGTGCCCATTTAATGAGGCGGCACATTTTCTCAAGCTAAATTTTGACAGATCATTGTGTTCTGTTGTTCTTTTGCTTTTTTTGTATTGCGGAGAATGGGAGAAGTAAGCAAGGATGAGTTTCTATCTGTAACAAATACCTGGACTAGGAGTACCTAGATTTGGAAATGGTTAAAATCAGAGATTGTTGAACTTTTGAAGTAAGTTATTTTCAAAGAACAGCTGTTTTCTGTGACAATAGTATCCATGGAGTCCACTATGTCAAAATTTAGCTCAAATTTATAAGCAGAATAAGTATGGCTAGAAAATTGTTTTGTTTTCCTAAAATTTTTTTTTTTTTTTGTAATTGTCGTTGACTGCTCAATTGTTTTACGAATTATAAACGCTTTTCTTTTATCGTTCTAAACTAGAGAGTTCGAGCTTTTCGAGCATGCATCGAAATTCTTTAAATCTATATCTGCCTGTGAAACACAGGGAACGTTCAACAATCTAGTTCAATAAGCCTTACATCTGCCTGACTGGATGAGTTTCATTTTTTATTGGCCTAGTTTTGTTTTGTGATCAGTTTTTTTTTCAGTTAATGGTTATCGCGGACTAGCCGACGAAACGAATCGAGACAAGAATTTCTTGACTGAGTACTAAGTTAATAGTTCGTATATGTGGCTGATGAAGGAAAGTTGACGTTACCGACAAATCTTGTTGTTTCTTTCAGGGTACATCTAATCCAAAACAGTCTAGTCGTCTTAAGATAATTCGTTTTTTGAACGTGCCCAGAGCCGACATCGGAGCCCTAGCTGTCATGTTTGGCTGTAGCAGGTCGACTACCTTGTTTCCGTTGATTGATTTTTTATTATTTCAAACAATTGAATTTATTGTTTTTCTTTCGTATGCTTCACTTTTCGAAGATCTACTACATTATGTTTGTGAATATAGCTGTCAAAATATGCTTTGTTTCCATTTTGTTCTTGATAGTTCTGCTTTAAATCAAAGATGAAAAACTTTCTAACGACAACCCTTCCCCATCATTCAGACAAACTTATCTGAAAAATCAAGCAAAATTGGCATTTCTAGAGACAAATCCACAAGTTTACAATGGTACTATATCTGGTACTTTGTTCAAAGTTGCATCACTCATTTTTATTTCCATCTCTGCGTCACATTTGTTTTCCAATTCTCAGCTGGACTTACTCGACATCAAACAACAAAGTGGGAATATAATCATCTATTAGCTTTTTGTTTTACAGAGAGCAAAACAGCTTTAATTAGGTACCTATCGATCGACCAACATTTTGTTACAAAATTTGAATCACCTTGTATGATAGGTTCGTTGTACCTACTACAATTGTAAAATATGTATTTTTTGTCATTTTCACCAAAAAGGCAACATTTTTAAAAACTTCGATCAGCGTTGGCATCGCTGGGTAAAATTGTCATGAAAGTGTTTATTTTTCTTATTTTTAGATTCTAGAGCTATTTTCATTGATCGTCGAAAACAACTGTCAATTTCGGGGTTTGCAAATATTTCAGCAAGATTGTGCTTTCTGCAGATGCAAATAGAAAAATATCTACTTCTCCAATGGGAACGATACCTGGTTCTGATTTTCCAGCGAATAAAGTCTTACCAACGTGACTAACTTGTTCCTTTCAGAATAAAACATGAAATGCGCTTCCACACAGGTCCGCAATCCGTGTCCTCATCCAAACCACTCACGCAAATTCCACAGGGAGTTCAACAAGTGAAATTCACAAGAGCATTTTTTGTTTGCCCAGAAGTCAGACAGACGAGGATTTTCGCAACCAGTCACAAGGGAATCCTTCCTTATGTCACAAAGCGTACTTGTTGAATCATTTGACAATTTAACGCACAATAAAGAAAGCGAAACGTTTAAGACCATTTAAGATGCGACTAATAAAAAGGAGGGCTCTCTCAAGGAGATGAGCAAACATCTGATATCCTTGACGGTGAATGTATAAAATCACCATTGCAAATGGATATACGAGTGGTGGTGGTGGTGGTGGTGGCCTAGGTAAACCTCATAAATAAAACATTACAATCAAGAAGTGCGAACGAAAGGACACCCATTTAATGTATCCCTTCATCGGCTGGGAGATGGAATAGCTAATAAATATCATCCCCCGAGTAGGTAATAAATTCATGGACCTAACCTGCTTATGTTTATGTAATAGTCTTGATGGATGATAAACATGCCACTGGTCCGTGGTGTGGAGGCAGACCCCCTCCGTCTAAGCCCAATCCACAAGGACTGCTACATGGAATCACAGGAAGGCATTCATTTGGCTAAGTGCCTTTGGGAGTCGGTGAAACATTTTTCACGTGATTGAATGCGAAGTGAATAAGTACTGCTATCTCTAGAGATGGATCTGTAAATGGATCTGTGGAAGGGTTTGATTTTTTTTTTCGGTACTCACCTACAGTTGTTAGCAGCATATTGTCCAATAACAGGGCAATAGCGACAATTACCAGGACCAGCCGGCGAGAGCCCCTCCATCGGATCATCCATGCCTTGGTGGCGGCCCAGGAGCCGGCGGCTCGGTAATCCTCCTGACGGTAGTTATCCGATGGCGGCAGGGGCGGCGATGACATCGATGATGTCATTTGCGGTCCGTAGTTGTGGTAAGTGGTGGTATTACGATCGGCGGATGTTTGTGACGGCAGGTGCGACGACTGGCCGCGATGGGATAGCTCACTTGAGTCCTGCGATGTGAGGGATTCGGTGTTGGTGGCATTTTGATAGGATGCTGGTGGCTGCTGATTTTGATGTTCCAAGTGGGCTTTGAATGGATTCCTGCTGGGTGTTGAGTTGGCGGTGGGGGCCACAGCTGCGGTGGTGGCGGTTGGATTGTTAGTTCTTGCTCCACCAGGATCAGTCGATTGCATTTCGCCACCCACTTATTGCTGCAAAGAAATAAACCAAAGCGATGGGTTCAACTTGAAGTAATTAAAAAAATCCCAGACATCATCTTATTACAAGCGATTTGTCTCTAGGGGTTACAAAGGCACAAAAAATGAAGAAGAAGAAGAGAAAACCAAGCAAATCCGGAAGTGGAATTCAATTTCGCGCACACCCAAGATGGAATACGACAACGGGTACAATATTATGTTTATTCAGAGTCAAGCAGCTGTGTCCCGTACCCGTTCGTTAAAGCGACTTATTTGACGTTGCCTGTCTCTCTGATGGTTATGGTATGGCTATGCAAGGGGATGGAATTATGAATGACAGCGCGGAGGGGGCTGGTTGGTTGAATTAGCAATCCGTTTAGGATAAGGATAAATCGTCTGTTCTTAGATACGCACTGTGCAAGTCAACGGGAATCAGAAATCAGATACAAATCGAATCAGAAAGTAATGAAATGATGAAATTATTATTGCTCGGCAATTGATCGGATTATTTTGGGAGTGTGTATCTATTTTGGTTCATCTTTCTCTTCGGTTTCATGACTTGGGAATGGATTGTATTGGGGGATATGTGCCAGCGAGCGTGCGTTGGCATCCTTTGATTTTGTAATGTTAATCAGTAGGTAATTGCTTCGGATAAAGGTGGGCGTTTTGTTTTGAAAGTGGACCTTTCTTTCCATTTTTTTTTTATTTGTTTATTTTAGTATTCGTCAGTTTTGGACAACATAGCCTCTTCGTGCCAAGAATACAGTCCTAAAATACAAATTATGAAATTGTAGTTCGTAACGGATGCTTTAAGGTTGACATTTCATTTGAAATCTAAGTCCAGTTAGTTGTGTCGGTTTTGAAGAACACAAGATTTGATTTGGTTGTTGAAGTTGATTTGATTTTTGCCAAAACGCATTTGAAATTCTCGGAAGGGATATCCTTCCAAAAATGGAAACAGGAAAAGTCTCTCAATTGCAAGTTTGGGTTGTTTTTTTTTTTAATTCAATACTGTCGCCCTTAAAAACAATTTAATCAGAATAAGTGTTCCTAAGGAATTACTAAAAAAAATGCGCATTTTTAATATTCATTTGGTTTTTTTTTGGTTCCAAGATATTTCAATTTGTCTCCATACCTCTTATAAAAGCTGGTAACACTGAATACAAGGGTCAAATTTTCGCAAGTACATAATTAATATTCCGGACAGTATAAGTGCGCTCGAAAATGGAGTGGATAATAGGAGAATGAAAATCATTCATTCATGATTTCGTTGTGTCATTTTTGTATGGGATATTTAAAATCTTAAGCCTTGTACGCATACGGCTGCGAAGAGGCAGCTGACTATTTATATCCGATTTTGGTATTCAAACTTTTCACAGGAACCCTAAAATTGTCATTTAGGAATTATCCTAATTAAGGTTTAAAGTTTGGCGATTTTTAGGCTCCTTAGATATTTATAAAAAAAAAAATCATTTAACCAAATTCATTCATAATCAAAGCTTTCTATACACTTAATTGCAAATGAGCCAAGTCCATTTTCATACAGTTTTTGAACAGACCCCCTAACATCTCAGCATTAAAATCATCTCACAAGATTATGTATGAGTATAAAGGACCATTCACATGAGAGCGAATTTTACTGTATTTATGAATTGAAAATTGATATTTGTTCTATCACAAAACCATTATATTTAATTATTCTAACTTCTAGTCTAAACAAAACAAGGCTGGAATTGAAAATTCTTGCCGCGAATTGTCACACTTTATTAGCAATCCACACAAAACAGTCGCGATCCACAAACCCACGAATGAAAAATTCGTTCGAAATTAACCTTTAAAAATGAAACTGATACGCAGGTAGCTGCGACCAAAAAAAGTTTTCATGTGAATGAAGTGTCAGAAACCACGATTATTCGCGTGTTCGCAGTTTGCAATTCGCTCTCATGTGAATAGTCCTTAAAAGCACACTTTCCAAGTATGCAAGTATGCGGTATGTATTCCCCCTTCCACCAAAATGTTTTTTTTTTGTTAACATTGGAAAATGAAAACTAGTAAAGTTTCTCAATTACGAGCAGGGTTGCCCCCCCAACTGGTTGAAAATATAGCGTGGCGGATTTAAAGTGTAGTGTTTTACTACACTATAGGCGCGTATTATTGTAAATCTCTCCTAGCAAAGTAAGGTAAAGTAAAGTAGAATCCTCAACACGCAATTAAAACAACTTCGGAAGTGTCAAGTACAGTGTAGTTGCGGAAAACACTAGTGAAAGCAATCGTTTACATAAGAAAAAACATAAAACAATTCAACGATAATTTAAACGATAATTAAATAACTAATAGAATAGTATAGAACACAATTTCTATGTGTTGCATTATGGTTAAAAATTATTAGCGTATAGGTTATTAATGATGGGGGTGTATCTTAATTTATACGTAAGTCGTCTTTGATTATATTTAAGTTTGAAAAGCATCGTTCTGCAGCTGCACAATTATGAGGCAAACTACATAACGTTAGCATGTAATTACATAAGTTTGTCACAGTATTAACTATTTTCTTATTTGAATTTGAATTTGAGGTCTTGATTATGGAACCTGGAAAATTAATTTGACATTGGAATTGTGGAAATAGAATGTTCTGCGATTGCATGAAAATCAAAAGTGCTTCTTGCGAACTTAAGGGTCAAACACAATATTCGATATAAGTTTTAATTTTTCTTTTAGATTTTTATTTTCTGAAATTTTGAAATTGTAGTGTTTTGTGAATATTTTACGAATTCTCGTAGTGACTTTTTGAGGACGAAAAATGTAGTGAAAACGCTACAATTGTAGTAGGGGGCAACGCTGATTACGAGTATGCAATAAACATTTGTTTTCTTTGTTTTAACGTTGCCTTTTTTAAAAATATTTTAATCAGAATAAGTGCGCATATGAATTACAAGAAAAAAATGCGCATTTTTGATCTTCACATTTGAGTTTGGGTATTTTTGGCTACAATTTTTTTTAATTTGTATCCATACTTCTTCTACAAGCTGAGAACACTGCTGTACAAAAAATGTCAAATTTTCGCAAGCAATTAGAAAAAAAGAGACTGAATAATTGTACCGATAAATCTACTACAACTACCAAATTTTCGCCATCATTTTGCAGCAGCTATGTACTGCAAAACGAAGAGGAGAACGAAATTTTTCGTTCATGATTTCGTTGATTTGCACTTTTCACTTTTGTATGGGATTTTGCGTACTAGGCTTTAAACATGATATAGATGGGATAAAAACCATAATATATTCATCGTTCATGTAATTTTAATGAAACTCGTAGTTCGAATTTTCGAATTTTAGACTTCAAAGACATGGGAATAGTTGAATGTCACCAAAACATTGGATACAAGGCAAGTTTCATATTGCTGGAACTTTTTCTTTTATTTGTGACGAAAATGTTCTCTCACATTTCCTACACAAAATCCAAAGTAAACTTTATCAACATCAATACGAAAGTTTTGTTCTGTTTTTTATGTCAAAATGAATCTTCGATTAAATGTACCGGGCATTTATTTCGCGCGCTAAAAAAATCAAAATTTTGATTCAGAATGTACTGCATGTAGGTATCTGTCAAAATTTAGCGTGCTTATTTAATGGGACGTTGGGTTCTGTTGCGTTTTTGTAGACCTTGAGCTTGAATCGGAAATGGTTGAAATCAGAGAGGGGGAGTTGAATTTTTGAACGAAGTTCATTTCAAGGAGCATCTGTGTTCTGTGACACTAATCTACGGCGCGCTCTATGTCAAAATTAAAAAAATTAAAAAAAAATCTCGAATGTAAAAATAACGAAATAAAAAATCTCGAAAAAAAAAAAAAATTCTAGAAAGCATAGTCTCGAATAACAAAAATCTCGAAAACAAAATTTTGAATTAATATTAATTTTTGAGACAATGGTATTATTTAGCGCGCGCAAATATATATTCGATTTTAAGATTATTAACTTTTTTATAAGTAATGAATTATCTGTTAGTTTTGTTTTGTTAAATTTTGATCTTTTGTAGTTGTTTTGCCAAGATGAATAAATAATTTGATCAACAGAACATATTTTATGCTTTATTCGAGTTTTAGCCCTCAAAATACATAAAAAAAATCTCGCATTTACTTTTTATTTTCGAGTTTTTTTCGAGATAATTATAGTTTTTCGAGATTTTTGTACATTCGAAATTTTTGCATTCGAGATTAAAAAAAAACTTTTCGAAATTTTTAGCCTTCAAGATTTTTGTCATTCGATATTAGGTCATGATCCTCAAACTTTAGCTATGATTTTAACTAAAGTTTAGAGAGCAAAGTTGGAGAACGTATAAAATTTAGTTTAGCTCGAGCTGGTTACTAACCTTAAGAGATAAATATTAATTTAAAAAAAAATACATTTTTGAAATAAATAGCCAAGGCAGTGACGATTTTTTATTTGCAAACCCTTTGACAGCTTGGCCATCTTAAAAACACAACAAAATGTTCATTTATAAAACAAGTGACGTTTTCTACCCCGACGTCACATGGAAATGATTTAAATCAACACGCCAATGTGTCAGAAATTTTCCTCGTCGTTTTAATTCAAACCAAATCACGCGTTCAATTAAGCAAAACAGATTTGCCCGCCATATGATGTCTGTTCTGTATGGCGACCGACCGCCGCGCCGTCAAAAGATGCGGAATAAAATACCAATTAGGATGACACCATGTGTCAACAAATCTTGTAACTAATTGCTGTGTCATTTCAACAACGAATTCACTGGGGGTTTTTCTCGTTTGAATAATTCAACAACGCTTGCGTTGCCTCCCTCCCGCAGCTGCCCCAATGAGGTAGGTAGTAGGATTCCCTGTTTTTAATTGAAACAAACGTAAATCATCTGTTGCTTAGGGTTTAACACCTTCACGCGTAATCTGCTAGTAATTACGAAATCATAATACAGAACAGCGATGCGCAAAGGTTGTCAGACAGGTCTGCATCGGAAGTCGTGTTGTTTTGTGATGCAAGACTTTAATTGCACATGTAAACTGCAAAACAGTTAGTTTGAGTGCTTCCCGCATTTGTTATTCAGATTTTGTGAACTTTTACAATTCAGAATTCAAATGCTTAACTCAATTTTTACGGGTCGCCCTGCAACTACTGTCAGGACGAAATGAAGCCATCACAGTTTGGGCAAAGTCTTTCGGCAACTTTGACTGGAATCGAAAATTTCCCTTAAATGAATTAGGGCAAATTGAATTGCGAAATTGTGTATGCGCTCCCACTCCCGCGCGCCGTTGGTCGTATGCGTTTCAAAAAGTTCCAAAGGCACCGCGCCAACAGCAATTATAAATGGAGCGTTTTTCTGTGGGAGGGTATACAGAAAACTGCCACCCGCTGTAGGAAAAGGAATATCACTTAAAATTGAAAAAGGGACGACTGATGTGACGAAGATGCTGTTGACGAGGCAGTGTGATATGATGCCCTCGGTTATACACACAGTTCGGTGACAACCGGTGGCGGTGGTGGTGTTGATTTCAAGAAGACATGGCATATGACATGCCTATTCATGCAGGCATTGATGCACGAGTGCTGTTGTCACTGGGTGCCGGTGTGCGGATGCTGAGAGCCCAGTGGAGGGGGTGTAATAGTCAATTTTAATTCAATTTGTGAGGACCTTTTCATTTTAAGGGAAAATCTAATTCTAATCATTTGAACCGTTGACGAATTATTATTCATGCACATCGGGGTGGGGAGAGGAAAGGGCGCACGGCGGAATTGCGTAGGACCGAGTTTGACGTTTGAAGTGTTGTTTTTTTATATTTTGTTGCCATGATTGGGGAAGCGGAAGGGACTAATTTTGAGAGTATATTCAATTAGGAACCTTTTGAATGCTCTATTAGATGGAGAGTGAAAATTAGTAGTGCGAGATTATAGTAGTTAGTGCTGAGCTAAACTTTCGGCAGGGGTGTATAAGTATCACCGATGTTGTGGCTGTTAATGGTTAGACGGACCATTGTATCCGATTACAGGCTTGTTGGAAAATTTTATTGACCCAATAGCCAATGTTCAAGGAGAAATGTGAATTAGCGAGAGGTTTTTGAGCTGTCAAATGTCAATAGATCTCCTGTACACGCATCTTAGAAATGGTTCTGCCTCAACATTTTCATCTGAAATAAATATTAGGCAAAAAGTCCAAAGCCCAAATTGCTTTTTTTCATATAGGTATTTTGGTGGTTTTCCATTACAAACAGAATTTAACTAAACTATCGCTATCTCTTCTCTCTCTCTATATATAAAAATCAATTGCTGTGCGTTAGTCGGGTAAAGGCTCCAGAACGGCTCGACCGATTTGAATGATTTTTGTTTTGTTTTGTTCGTCTTGAATCAGGGATGGTTTAGGAAAAACGAAAAGTTAGAAAATCCTCAACATGTGGCGTTGTAGGCCTATATTTCGTTTTTCAGTTCAATTCAGTTTTCTTCAATTATGATCTTCTTTATATGCCTATAATTCTTTCAGGGTGAAACGATGACGATATAACTCAATAACCACTGGGCCAATTTTTATGATTCTTCTTTTGTTTTGTTCGTATTGTTGTATTTCAGGTTTAGGCAGTCTTAAAATATAGGATTTTGGACCCGATAGGTGGCGTTGTTGCCGATCTCCGAAACCACTCATTCGATTTCAATGAAATTTTGTGGATGCGTATGACTGGTTCCAGCTTAAAAGATAGGATACGTTTGGACCAGATAGGTGTCAATCGTGTCGATCTCTGAAACCACTTAACAGGATACCTTTGGACCCGATATATTGCTTCCAGTTTGAAAAATACTATAGTTTTGGACCCTATATAGGTGGTTCTTTGCAAAACATAAGCGGGATAGTAAAACGGGTTGTGACACCATTAAAATTATTAATGGACATTGTCCAAATAAAGCACTTTGCGAAATGTGAGCGAAAGGTATGAGCAAAGCCAGGTGGGTACAGCTATTTTTTCATTGTTGTGTTTGTCTACGCCTAAGAAAGGTTTATACGGGGAACAAATTAGAAATTTTTTTTGTGGAAATTGAAAATTTCGTGAAAATTGATTTTCCATTCATTTTTGGGGAGTTTTATTATTATTATTTTTTTTTTTTAATTTTGATCGTAGTATACGTGAGATCGTATTTGTCAAAAGCTATTTTGGATCAACAAACTTAATTTCAGGTGGAACAGTGAATGCTCCAAATTATTTTATCCAAATAGTCAATTTTGGGCGGCACGTAGTTTGCCGGGCAAGCTAGTTTAAGATAAAAGATCGAAAGTTCACAATGTTTGTCTTATGTTAAAAATGTGCGTACAAAATATTTAGCAAAAGGTCTGAACCAGCCAAATAGTAGCAGATTGTAGCCATTGCTTTTGTTTTATTATTTTATTCGTACCGATCTGAGTAAAAGGCAAGTGGCGCCGCTGTGTATGAGCATGTCAATAGTTAGTGTTAGTTAAAATCAGTTTTTATTCTTACGAAACGCAGCAAATTTGTTCGATTTTGTCATTTCGTTTGCCACGTTTCATTTATACCACCCAATGTGCCATCCTTTGGGAAGTTTGTGTCGAAATGGAAGGAATATCGTATTTTTGCCTTAGGTACTGCTCCCTAAAACTAGAGCAGCCATTTCGGGCTTTAGGCCCTATTTATTGCCATACGTAAAATACAATAATCAAAAAAGTTGGAACAGTATGAAAATGAGTTTTTGTACGTTTAGGCAGTCATAGCGAAAAATCTGTCAGAAAAATGTTTCCCTACGAAAATAGTTACAACTAACCAACCACCACTGATTGGAATCCATCAGAAAAAAAAATCCTGACAGCTAAAGAAATGAAATATTTCAGTGGAATGATTTGGTATGTATATAATATGATTTCCTCTGAAAAATTTCTCCGATAACAAATAGCGCAGCTTTTCGCATTGCGTGGAACCGCGTTATACACCACTTACTTTTGACAGCTTCCAGAGCACATTTTTTCCGAAGCTCTCCGACAACTAATTGCTGCGGAATATTTTAAGTGTGAAATGAATGCGTTTATATGCTTCATTTATTTTGGTCCGAAATGGTTACTTCGAACGCAATTTGAACTCCGATCAGAGGCCCTACTCTGTATTTCGTTCCAAAAGGCCATCCTATTCAAAAGTGCTTTTCATTCCGCTTTTGATTTTGTACTCTGTTATATATTCGAAACGGAAAAAAATAGTACAATACTTTTGCCTTTTACGGATTGGTGTTTTCAAGTCTCGAATTATTTCTCATTAGATTTGTCAAGTCTCGAATTATTTTTCATGAGATCTGTGAAATCAAGAAATCAAAACAAATAACAAACAAGCCGGATAAGAAAAAAATACGATTTTTAAAGACAAATATAACAAAAGAAAATGGATTCGGTTGCACTTGGGATGAAACAGAAAATTGTACGGTTCATATAAAAAAAAAAAGTTATTTGTGTGAAAAATTCAGTTCACTATTTAACTACTGTTTATTATTTTAGTTTTGTACAGAACTTTCGCCTTTCGAAGAACGTTTTTTTGTATGTTTTAAATGCCGTCTTATAACAAGCTGTACCTCAAAGTTTTTATCGCAATGAGGTTATAATGACTATTCCCTTGGCATGGCACAATTAACAACATCAAGTTCTATTGCAAAGGTCTGCAGTACGATAGAACAAATATTGCGTCCAAAACACATAAATTTCATAAAAAAAAACTTACATTTTAAGGCATTCGTAGTCACTCCGTTATCACATTTGTTGTAGAAACAAATTTTCCGTTTTAAAATGCTTTTGACATTCGAAAACGAGTTGCCAGGTACGAAAATTCCACTTTCGGAATTGTCTATCTGAAAGTAGTAGATTTCAATCCGATTTAGAAATAGAGAGTACAAAATATTCGTTTTCGGAGATTTTCACTATCGGAACGAAATACAGAATAGGGCCCCAGATTTGACTCTCGTATGCGTATCGGAATTTTTACCGAACGGATACCACGATAGGGGTGACTGTCTTAGGTATTCACACTCAAGATACAGTAACAGCGATCATTGCTTTGCAGAACTATTTTTAGACGTTTCGTACTAGGTAATAAAAGTTATAACAATATCAATGTCGCTCCCTTTAATTACAGAGGCACAAATACTAAAAATTTAGGCATGCTTTTAGCTATTGGAAGGTGTACGTTGGATTGGTTATAAACCATCGAAGCCGGCATCCTTTTCGTTTCTTAGCATTTTTATAGCAAAGTTAACTTCTTCTACATTGGGAGGTGGAAGCATTTTTAAACACTCGACCTGGGCTCAATTCCTACGACATCACTCTCACAACATGATGCTGACTTACTACAGGACATGACAGTTTTTGGTGATCACTTTTCCTCAGCTTTTTCGAAGAGACTACGTTCCGCTCTAAAAGCGAAAACTTTGAAAACTGATAGGCATTCTTAAGCTAAGAATACACGTGCCATTTTTCGTGGCAAATTTTGAAATGTCGACGCCATGATGACGTTAACACTTATCCAAAATTTGTCACCTCTTGTGAGATGGCATCTGGTCACGCGGGCTGTGTCGCAGCGCACTCTCACGAAAGACACACAAGTAGCCACCGAATGGCCGAATTTTTGTGTATACTCAGCATGTCAAAATTTGCCACGAAAAATGACACGTGTAGTCTTAGCACTATACCACCCCAGCAAGTTGTGTACCTTGCGAATATCTTCGACCTTCTCGAGCTGTTAAGACTGCGTAGCGTACTCTGAAAAGCGTTTGGTGTTTATGTTTAGATATCTCAAGGCAGCATGTCCCTGACCGAGTCTACATGGTTCAATCGAAGTTCGTTTGAATAGTACCTACGTTCTTATACGAATTACTATGTAAAGCAATGTCACGCGTCACGTAAAATAAATTCCAGACAGCTTCTAGTAGGCACTTCAACTCATTACTTGCCCCTCTGAGGCCCGTTTGCTGATACTGCACATAGCGATTTAAGTTCTACTTAAATTCCTTATGGGCTACTTTTTCCACGTCATAAACTGTCACATAAGATTTTAAGTGGAACTTAAATCGCTATGAGTAGTATCAGCAAACGGGCCTGAGTGTTTTGTTTTTTACTTCCCTATCACGACTTTTTTGTGAATATCTGTAATTTTTTTCAACTTACCTAATTGCTGTAATTATTAATAAGTAAAAGCGTTTAAAGTTTACAGACCAAACACATTTATGAACAGAATTTGTATGAAGTTGTAAATTAAATCAAACTGTTGAGATAATCAACGGGAGTGCCAAAGTGCCTACCTCTGATCTTGGCTAAGGGTTCCAGTTGAAAACACTTTTCACACGACCGCTTGGATCATCACAAAATTTATCGTTTCACTAAAGCAGGCTTATAAATATTTCACTTAAAGAAACAGGAGAAATCACATCTTACGCACGGTGTCAACTTTGAAGGGATAGTTTTAGATAGCAGATAGGTCAAGTGCGAGTCGAACAGCGTCTTCGAGCGGAATGAGCAATGAGGAATCTCTCGCGCTCAGCGTAAATTGGCAATTTGACGCGCTAACAAACTTAAGAGGCATCAGCGAATTAAGACAATATAGCGTGAGTAGCGGACAATTTTGACTGACATACTGATACTGACTTGTTCAAGTTCCTATTCACTTGAGGAAGAGAGGTTAAGCAGTAGCAACTGGTGTATGCATAAGCAATTCGTTTGCCGTATGGATTTGTTTAGCTTCAGTACTGTGTGTGCATTGACGGCAATTAAGATAACTTAATTGGCTGTAGTGCAATTATACAGTGTGGTTGCAGAAAAAAAAAAAAAAATCACACAATATTCCCTCAAATATGTGATGACTTTGTTATGATCTGCGCTTGTTGTTTACTTTACGAAACGTGTGTTGATATTTTCTTTTGCGGTGTATAGAGGATGCTTGCATTGATCTCTTGGGTGGGTACACTTGGGTGCAGTTAGTAAATCGAAATGGGACAAATTATGGGAGATGAATATGAGACCTGTAAGATGGCATTGATGCGATATTTGATTATCAACGTAGAGATGTGCAATTTCAAATGAGATGTTGACGAAAAGGAAGTCTTCGTTGAAAAGCTGTTCAAAAAGTACCATACGATGAAAATATTTGCCATCCGCCAGAGGGTGCACACTATAAACTCGATATAAAGTTCACCATGGATACGGTACCTAAACAGTAGGTATTTCCACGAAGGTAAGGTGCGGTATAAAAAGAATTTGAAATATGGACGATACTCTCTCGTTCAATCAAAGTTCAGTTGACAGCAGCAATTTACCAATTCTTATATTTTCTTAAATTTAGAATTCTAAGATGGAGTTTTCTAGGTTGGACAGCATTTCTGGTTGAAAATCCGATGTTAAAAAATGCAACATCAATTTAACCAAAAACCGTTGAAGTCATTGCACCGTACTTGTAATCAATTTTAGTCTCCACTTTAAATTTACGGAATCTCACAATTGTGAATTTTGTATTGAAGAGATAGCCACTACTAAAATTTAAGGTCAAAACTAAAGGTGTTTATTAGTAAGACCCATTGTCTCAAAAATTACAGAACCTCAAGGACAAAACTAATGTACAAATGAAATATCCTCTCGCCGATTTGGTTGTTTAGTACATTTTTTTAGACTTCTAATTGAATCGGGTTGGGGTTAAAATTCTGGAAGGGGCAAAATTCTTTTTACAAAATTCTGCTTTCAAAAATCAGATTTTCTAAATTGTGTTTTTCAAAATTCTGCTTTACAAAATTCTGCCTTAAAAAGTTCTGCAAACAATAAAAATCGGTTTGGAAAATGTTCAAAACCGCGCGCTGACTGTATGCTAGTTTTGATTGTCATAGATCCGTCATTTGAGCAGCAGTTTCAGTTGAAGTTTATGGAGGGGCAGCCGACGAATCTAGGCGAGAATTTCGTGACTGAGTTAAGTACTAATGTTGTTTTCCATTGGGACAGAAAAAAGATTCAAAGCAGTTTTTCTGCTCTTGAAATCAGCTGGCTGTCAGATTTCTTGTTCCATTGGCCGCAAAAGAAGCGGCCAGAGAAATTTTATGGGAATCTCGATTTCTGAGCGAGATTTACACCTATTTGCACTAACACCAAAACATTTGTAATTTGTCAAACTTTAAAGTGTGTTTTCTTACGTAAGTCTGTGAAAAATAGAGAAAAATTTACATTTGGCCGCTGCAATGGACATCAACATAAACTGAATGGATGTTTATAAACACAAATAACAATTTGAGAACAGCTGACTGTAAAAATACGCCCCACCACAAATGCAAAGAAAGAAAAATCTCGTTCAATGTTCCATTATGGGCACGAAAATCTGTGTAAATTCTGAAAATCCCAATGGAAAACGACGTAAGTTGACAGTTCGCTTATGTGACTGACGTTGGACAAGTGACGTTCCCGACCAATCTAGTCGCGTTCAGGTTACATAGTCGACTAAAGTCATAAATGACAGAAGTAAAAACAATTTCCTGCCTAAACACAATGCGGCCGCGGTAGCAGTGGTATGCGGCAGTAGTAGGACCTCTCAGAATATGTGGCGCTGTACACGCAAAAAGTGTATACAATGAAGTAGCGCGATACGTCAAAAGTCAAATTTTCAAATAATTGTTTTGTGTGATTTTCATCATTAATTCAATTTTCGCAATCTTCCGCCTTCATATTTTCAAAAAAACCTATAACCGCGCCGCCTGTTTTAAATTTGAAGTAGGTACTTACTTACTTAGGTGGCGCTACAGTCCGGGGTGGACCTGGGCCTCAACCAATACGCCTCTCCAGTTAGCGCGATCTTTGGCTAACTGCCTCCAGTTGCGCACTCCAAGTTGGTTGAGGTCCCCTTCCACTTGCGCGCGCCACCTAAGGCGAGGTCTTCCTCTACTGCGTTGTCCCTCTGGGTTAGAATCGAAGACTCTTCGGGCCGGAGCGTTGGTGTCCATTCGCTCTACATGTCCCAGCCATCTTAGACGACTGATGCGTACTTTTCTGACTAGGTCGATGTCGCTGTACAGCTCGTAGAGTTCGCTGTTAAATCTTCTCCTCCAAAACCCGTCAACGCAAACGGGACCAAAAATCACTCGAAGAATTTTGCGTTCGAAACGACCAAGGAGATCTTCATCCGCCTTTGATAGCGCCCATGCTTCTGCACCATAAAGCAGGACTGGGATGATGAGGGTCTTATACAGAGTTTCAATTTTATTTTTGAAGTAGGTACATTCAAAAATATTTCAAATTATCACCGCACTGAACAACCAAAATTGCCTACACCGAAAATTATTTCGATGTAGCGCGACAAAAGTTAAAAGTTGGCCAATATGTACTACAGCCGCTACTACACGATACAGCGGCTCCACCCATTATGTTCACGTTATATGTAATCTGTGTATTTTAACTTTGACAGCGCTGCATACCGCTACTACCGCGGCTTCATTGTGTTTGATAGTGAACGCATTGGACGCATTGTAAAATCGTTTTTACTTCTGTAGTCACACCAACACAGTGATCCTTGATTGAGGGGAAAAAAATCTTACAAAATTGGTGAAAATAGAAAATCTCTGGGAAACTTAAATGTTTATTTTAAGACCTCTTAGATTTTTGAATATTTTCATTTATGGAAATAAATGAAATAAGGGATAAACTAATGCTTTTGCTCATAAAAAAGGGGAAAGCAGTCTTCAAAGTCTGGGAACACTATATCAAATGTAAATGCAGTCGTGTGAATAGAATAGAATACAAAAATCGACTCTGTCTTTAAAAATACATCTGATCTACGTTGAGCATCCTCAATTTTACCCATTAATCGAGTTTCAGAAAGTTCCGCTTCTCTCTTTTAGTATGCACTTAAAATGTTTGTTTTCGACTGTGATACTCAAGTTGGAGCAGTAATTTTAAAAGAACAGTTTGGTGGATATTAAAAACTACACTTTGACGCACATTTTTATGTGTAAAAATTGACTAAAATAGAATTTGGCGCACTTTCACCGGCTATGAAAATTAAGAGTTTTTGTTTCACTCTTGCGAAAAGAGACACTTTCGCAATATTTCGGTTGATGATATAAACAAAAATCGTATCGCAAGAACAGACTAAAATAGCTCACACACTTTAATGAACAATTAATAACAATTTGCTAATAAAATAGCCACAAACCGTATATCCTTATTTTGTAAACAAGTCTTCAACACCACTTTGCTGGTATTTTTCTTCGAAATCTTTATTCGTAATGTTGAAAAATTTGAATGCAACACTTTGTTTATTGTTTACAACACTCTTCGCACTGCGCACTCGAAAAGAAAACAATAACAATCGAATAAGTGTTAACTTTTTGAATTCAACTACTAAACACGACGTTTTGCATGAACGACTGCAATAGGAGATAAGCGCCAGCATCCGATTATTGAAACCATTGAGAATCTACTGAGTCGGGCAGTCAGCAAATCTATTAAATTTATATACAACGAGAATTAAGTGTTAAATATATTCACACACCAATTAATCATTTGAAAATTTTATGAGGTTTTAAGTAGTGGGAGCGTACAGATCGACACGGGTTCCCAACCT
The DNA here is from genome assembly GCA_946477585.1 of Cheilosia urbana. Taxonomy (NCBI): domain Eukaryota; kingdom Metazoa; phylum Arthropoda; class Insecta; order Diptera; family Syrphidae; genus Cheilosia; species Cheilosia urbana. Next base: position 144,965,706 of record OX297854.1, read on the forward strand.
TTTTTTATTTTTAATAGCTTCACTGGCTGTCGGAATCAAAACAATAATTTGAAAAGTTGATCACCTCTTTTGACCTGTTTCAAATGACGGATGGAAAATGCTTTAGCTTTATATTTGCAGCTTAAAAATTGAATAGTGAAGTTGAAGCAAAAAATATGTGGACATCAATGCTGTGGTTTCTAAAATTTTCAGCGAGATGGACCATGGAGGTTTACAAGGCCGCATAAGGCCGCGGGGAATCTGTTCGGAAAAAATTCCGATACGAAAGTCAAATCCTGGGGTTGAATTACCGCATCCGTGATCGAGTAATACGTGACTGAATTTGTTATTGTTTTGCTTGTAAAATCCACAAAATTCACTGTCGCATGGCTCGCTTACGGGTGCGGTAATTCGGCCTGATCGGAACTAAAATTGCGTTGGAAGTATCCGTTTCAGAAGAAAAGAAGTGAAGTGGTCGTATAACGCCGTTCCACACAATGCGACAATTTGCGCTATATGTCGTTGGAGAATTTTTGCGTAACTAGTATCGAACGTAATTTCTCCGATTTCGTAAACAGATAAGCTTATTTTCAATATAAACGTTATATGACAAGTGTGCTTCATTTAAGAGCTAAATCTACAATTCCAGTATTTTAAGTTTCAACCAACTACAAAACTTTTGATCGCAGTTGGTGACCACTGATTTTTTATACGGTAGTACCTAACACGATGTTATGCACGTGCCAATTGGAAATTAAAATTCATTTTTTAATTTCTGCTAATATGACAATGCAAAGATTTCCGATCTACGAACTGGTTATTTTGCCGTTCTACATGTAATTAGAGTTCAGAAGCATAGATTCCTTTTGATTTAAAATGCTGGTATATTCTATTTTTAAAGGAGGAGAGTCGTAAGAGGAATATTAGAGTAGTTTCGTTCTGTAATGTATTTTTACATCATGCTTACCAAGTTGGGGAATTAGTCAGAAATACACTTTTGGTAGTCATGGTAGAAATAACATTGAGATCTGGCAAGTAACAGAAATGTCTGAAATTGAAGTGTAAATCGACTGGAATAATAAACTTTTTTAGAATAACTGCTACAGTCACCATTTGTCCCACTTACGAGCAGTATTTTTGACCGGACTTCTGGCCCGAATTAAAAAAAAATAAAAATCGGTCTTTCGGTCAGATTTGACCGGATTTGCTTTTTTAGTGGCAACACTGCTTAAGCCGGAACCACACTTGTAACGTGTGTTGTGATGTGGAGTGGCGTGTCGCTATCACTCCAATGGATTTCATATGCGTAGAAACATATATTTCTCGTGTGTTGTGTTGCAGTGTGTCGCGTTGTGTCGAAATCGCTCCTGTGCCACAACGCTCTATGGCGCAATGAAGCGAGACATATATATTATCTGAAATTGCATAAGTGAAAGAAAGAGTACACATGATCTAGGAAATCAATAACGTCATAAAAGCAAAACAAACAACATTTGAATTCATTTAAAAAAATGACAGCACACTATACTCTGTCCAAGAAAAATTGTCAGTACATGGAAGATAGGATGTTTGTCTCTCAGTCTGGTTGCAATGACTTACATAAATCGGTCCCTTTTTAAAGCTCTCACAGGGTTGCCGTAGTGTGTATGATAATTCGCCATAACTCAGAGAGCAATACTGTTAGGGTTACCATCTTCCAATTTAGCCAGGTCTCATCAGTAAAATAAATCTTTCTTTTCTCTTCTCTAATTTTTTTTTACTTCGCGTAGATATCTTCGTTCCAAGAAATAATGTCACTTCTTTCCAACAACAAATTCTTTCGCTGACGTTTGACGAATTTAAGTCCGAGATCTTTTTGCAATATTGTATGCAAAGTTGATCTGCTTAGTTTTGTTATATTTTCACTTTTTGGTACTTCAAATAATATCTTGTCTAGCGTTGGAAGGTCATTATCCATAAAAAACTGATGGACTATCCGCCTAATCGCACATTTGTCAAAATCATCCACCTTGCTCTTGATACCGGAATTATTTTTCTTCTTTGGTGGTGAATTGTGGCCTTTGATTGCTTTTTCCCTTAAAAGCCTGTATACAGTTCGTTCCGTAACAGAAAAAACAGTAGCCGCATTTCCTACAGCTTCCGATTTTTTTTTGAAAAGGCCATAGAATTTTTCAGTTGCATCAACAATTTGTTGTTTCTTTTCTACACTTAGATCCTTTGAAGTTTACCACTTGCTTAGATGCACTATCCGCTATTGAGATAGCAACCATTGTTTCCGCCTTATATACACAAACAGGCAATTAGAAAAAATTAAATAACCACGACGCAATGTCATATACCTAAACAGATGGTAAAAGGACTGCACTTGTGCAGCTCTACATACATTTTTTTAATATAGAAATATATATCTAGATAACATATTTGTTAAAAAATCATTACCCGTCAATGCAGAACTTCGCGGAAACAGTAGCAAAAAAAAGGATCATAAAATCCTTTCAAGGCATTTACTTTACTGGAGAGGAGTGATGTGGATGCGGATGTGGTAAAACCCAACGACCGAAAATAAACAGTATAGGTCTACCTGCTTCATCATTTTGATATTTCAGTGTGAAAAATATGCTCTACAAAGTGAAATGTGAATTTATACCTACCAAAACATGCAGAAATATGCCCTAACGAATAAGGCTGAAAATGTGTACTTACTTTTCTATAATAAAATATTTAATCAAATTGTATCCCTTAAAGTACCATGCTTCTGCATGAATCCGGTTGAGTTGCCATAGTAATCATTATTAATTTATTGCAATATCTCTACAACGCACATATGATCACTTGTTGCGTTAATGAAATGAATGTATTAAAACACCTCACGAATAAACATTATTTCTAAAAGACAACATTCAAAAATATGTTTTAACTGAATATTATTGGATCTTTCAGAAATACAAACAAATTAAAACCGAATGGCAGCACCCCACATAATATGCCGCTCTCAAAAGCTCCAAAAAGCTCCAAAAAGCACCAAAACCGAAAGTTGTTTGACAAAATTCAAAGAAAAACCCTTAATGATATGCTAACATTGTCATATGGTAACACTTCTCTGATGTGCTTCAGTCACTCACACTGCTTATTTTGGTTGATGATAACAGCAAGCGAACACAAGTGATCGTGCTCATTCTGCCCGCAACTGTCTGGCAGACTGGTTGTGGAGGGATATATGCAAATTGCAGGCAAATTACAACAACAAAATTCTTTGGAATGCCAGAGGTTTCGTTTTTATTTCAGTGGCAAATCTTGTGTTTGAGTGCCGTGAGAGAGCTACAGGCACCACTGGTAGAAAAAAGAGCTTCCCATAAGGCCTGTACTGACAATTTTTCTTGGACAGAGTATAGATAAGTGTGCACAGAACACGAAACGACAGACCACACCACAACACACCACACGTTATAGGTCTGGTGCGGGCTTAAGTGTGCACAGAACACGAAACGACAGACCACACCACAACACACCACACGTTATAGGTCTGGTGCGGGCTTTATAAGTATATGCCGTCTGACAGATATAGCCCATAGGAAGTCCTTGTTGACTTCTTCAAGTAGTTTTAAAACTTTTCTCTTTTTTTATTGTTCATCCATTATTCTGCATTCAAAATACTACGTGAATAGAATATCTATCTCCTAAATCCTACATATTTGTTTTCAATTTTATTATTAACAGAAAAATGGCTAATGCAGTCATTCCAACTTCAAATGTAAACTTCCGTCGGACATTTCTCATTTCAAAAGCAAAAGGTAACACATTCGAACAGAACTTAAACGCAATAAGTGTTTCCACATAATATAGTATCGTACTGAATAGTGGAAACCAGAGACAAACCATTCTGAGACCCCCAACTCTCAAATCGAAATCCTCTTGCCACTGGCCCTCTCAATATTTTTTTCAAATTCGCCATTTTGTTTACCTATCAGTGGTCTGTCAATTTAGAATCCGTGTGACATGCAAAAACATACAAAAAATATAAAATCAATGCTGCCAACCGATACCAACTATGGGGCAATGTGATAGAGTTCGGGAATACCACATTTTAACATAACTGAATGCTATTGGTTGATTATTATATATTTTTAAAAGGCGATTAATATAATTTGTTTGTATCATAAAACTGTCTGTTGATGTTTTGTATACTAGAAACATATTAGGACAAACATGGTTCCACAAAAACGAGGAAACTCCGTAATAATATAGCTTGTAGGCAAAGTAACGGGAAATCGGCATAAGTTGGTGGTCTCAGTACTGTCTCTGGTGGAAAGTACAAAAATCATTATACCTTAACCCTATTCACACCGCACCGAAGAAAACCATAGGTATTTTTGTCGGAAACCGTATTTTCATCGAAAAGCTGTGTGACACTAGGTGTGAAGCTGCTGTGTAAACTATTTTGGTTACAAATTTCGATCGCTTAACAAATTAAATTAATTCAGAGCATTTAAAAATAATACTAGCCAATCAATTTAGGTGAGAAAAATGATTTTAAGTTGTGAGTTGTGACATTTGTTCTGTCAACTTCTCTGCTGAATGTTCAATGTTGCAAAAGGTGTGTTTGTTTCAAAAACCCAACGATAGGAAGTCCTTTTCGTGGAAAACGACTTTAAACGACTCGTTTTGGCCTCTGTTATTTATCAAGTTTTCGAGTGTTTTCGTGAAAACCCGTTTTTCGGCTCAGTATAAATAGGTTATTAGAACGTGAAGCACTAAACTCAAACGACGGTAATAGCTGTCATTTGTTTTTATGTTTTTCAAAATACGGCGGCTATCGCCGTAATTGCCGCGAAAGTAATAAGAATTGCTTAGCAACGCTGACTAGAGTGCTGATATATTGCTACTTCGTAAAGTAATCTTGTCATAACAAAGCATAAGAAATCAATGCCCATGCTACTTTTGCTACTTTTTGGAGTCATGTGCAATTCGGGAACAACATGACAGACTTGCATATGCAATATCCGATGATCAGCGCCCTCAACGTTACAAATGGGCTCCAAATTTTGTTTCATATCTAGAGCCCGTCCAACCAACCTTCACTTAACCTGCACTTGACAGCGTACAGAGAAAAGCGGTTCCTTAAATATTTAGGAAACAACCGGAGGACAAGCAAACTTTGGAGCTAGCTTCCTGAAGACATAAGGCTACATGAAAAAACAATGAACAATTTTCCATTTTCCATTGGGGACAAATTTTATGTAGCCGCTACCTAATATCAAAGAACAACAAGGACTACAGCTTATAACTCCTTAATTGCAGTAATATCTATCTGCATGGACTTGGGGTACATTTTTAAAGCCCTATAGGCTTTCCCTTACGTAGACAAACCAATCCTCAATATCAATTTCTGAGTGAAATTTACGAATATGAGTTTACGATTCAGAAGTCCCTCTTCGGAAGCTCTAGGAAAGTCTCTTACGGTCCAAAACACTGGTTATTGCAAATTCCAAAAGTGTTCGAGTTGGATGATCTTATGGCGGTCCTACCCAGTGAAGCAGCTGCTTCTGTGAGAAAATAAGTCGGTGTTAAGACCACTTAACACTATGTAAAAATTGTTTTTTTTAATACTTAGCATTGAAGCCACCTGACCTTTCCAAAGCCTTTAAAATAACGTGGCAATGGTGGATGTAGCCACCATGTAAGTATTTCAAAGTCTCATTAAATGCTAAAGGTCTTAATAGTTATAACCTAACTTCTGACAATTAACATTCCAATATTGCTTGCTAAAAAATTAATTAAAACATAATCGCGATAAACAATTTAGTAATTGGCCAGCCGATTGGTAAAGAGACAGTCGTTGCACATATCCTTCCACAAAACTGGATACACAATTCTTAATTCAATTAAGCGCATGTACTAAATTCAAAGAATACAATCAATTGACTTAGATATTTGCTCAGAATTCTCAGGTGCTAGTCAATCATACATTGAGATGCAACTTAATGGCGGCCATTATCGCATTGTAAAAATTCTTTTAACATGAGAACTTCGAACCGAATTAACACACATTGATATGTTTTTATTTTTATAAGCACGCAATAAGTGTGACTGCAGTTGAAGACGAATAATTATGCATTTTACATAAATAGGTACTTGTTATTGAATATAATTCCCATTGGGGAATTTTACATGTACAAGACCCAAACAAGAAAAAAAAAAAAAAAAAAAAAAAAAAACACGCGAAGAGCAGTCCGAGTAGGTGATGTCTGATGTGATTAAAAATTAAATCGCACTCAATTGGAGTTAACACGAAGGTAGGTTTGAGTTTACATTGTATAGATATCAATTGAATAATTAAATTTAGATTTAAATATTAAATCATTGAAATTGATTTTAATTTTTTTATTTTATCAGACTTACCTTTAGTGGCTGCTGATGCTGGTGTTGATTCTTTGAGGAAACTTTCTACTGGCAATTCCTGTGGGTTCATTTGAATTTGTCACTTCATTCTATTGGTTTACTTTTTCTAACATTTAACTTTGAAAATAATAAAAAAAAAGACCGTAAGCCGCTGTCATATTTGTACTCAAGAATGTGGTTAAGTTTTCTCTTGGTATGTAACTCTATTTTTAAACGTCCTAAGTGGGGGAAGCCTGCAAAATTGGTTTCACCTGAATTTAAATCAATACTTGGTACCTAAATACGATTTTCCATATTTGCTTTTAATTTTGTTTGCAATGTTTGTTGATTTTTTTCCGGTTGTATTTTTGCTCAGGGGGAAGCGAAATCCCATTGACTACTAAATGTTTTTGTACAGATACAGAAGCAGACTACAGACTGGAGGTAAGACGTCATTGAAAATTAAAGGCTATCTAGGCGACCTTGAGCGGTGCATGGCCTATGTTTGTTCGATTTACCTCTGCAACTTAGAGCAAATCATTCGTGTGCACGAAAACGTTTTAACGTTTTCGACTTACATTATCTGACCCCCTGACCCCGGAGTTTTAAGTCTAGTCGACTGCTTCTTGTTATTAAACAGTGTTCAATAAATTTAATTTCCTGATTGTTGAAGGACAAACCAGGGTAATGTGCAAGATCTTTGCGCCGTACTAATAACAAATTTTAGTCTCGACTTTAAATTTACGGGAGCTCACAATTGCGAAATTCGTATGGAAAATAATAGCCACAGTGAAATACTAAAATTAAGAGTCGAAACTAAAAATGTTTATTGGTAAGGCCCTTTGTCTTTCTACAAAAAAGCAAACTCGCAAACGCTAGGGTTGAATATGGGGGATTTCTAAAGACAATAATGCTCTTAGATGATTGCCACACGATCTCGATATGAATGTGTTTATGAATCAAGATCTAGTTAAATAGCATTTTTTTTAACCTACTGGTCAACCCTGTTCGTAATTGAAAACAGATCTTTTGTTCGCGTTCCTTATTTTCCCAAAAAGATATCGTATACATCAAACAAGATTGAGATCTCGATGAAAACATTTTTTTTTGTACAAACAGTGTTGAACAAAAATAAAAAACGAACAAAAAAATTCTAGCGCGTTTAAAATGAAAGAAATGGACAAAACTAAGAAATCGTTTAATACATTTCTAGATTACCTACTTCAAGTCAAGTTGGTACTTACAATTTTATTCTGTCTACATAGTTAAAAAAAAAAAATATATTTATTTATCCAATTATTTATTTAAATCTTCATTTTAAGCATACAGCTTGAGTCTAATAATAGGCAAAATGAGTTATGTACCGTAGACGTATCCGATCGAACGGTAAAAATGAATCAAGGTACAATGTTAATAATAATTGGTAGTTAATACGATATCTGTTTATTTTTTATTAAAATTATGTGTGGCTTAGATTTTTTCAAAATAGCGGAAGTTTCCTGGTGATGTTTTCCCAGTCGAAGATTTGTACTAGTTTTCATGATTGGCGTAAAATAGTACGTAATATGTTCCGGAAGAACCTTCAAGGCGTTAAATATTTTTGAACTCTAAAGAGAATATACCGATGGACCTTCCAACATGACAGGAAGCCGTAACATATCGCATAACTTTTAAGAAATTGCCTCAATGAGAAAAAAATATTTTCTTGATCTGGAACGAAGTCGCCTGATCTAGATTAAAAGCTTATGTACATTATTTAACTGAATTTATGGCGTGCACACAGCGAGGTGTTTTCAACTTTGAAAACAGAACTGCGTAAATTCGAGTTATCTTTTTTTAGTTTCTTATTTATTGTTTATTATTTTTATAACTAACATGCTAAAAAGGAAATAAAACTGTTTTTTTTTTTTTTTTTTTTATACTGGGGCAGATCAAGTACGAGTATGACAATGACCGTCTGGACGATATCGTTTAATGAAATTTAGATGACCGTAATAAGTTGTTTTCTGGCTGATGTGTCTTTGATTATCATAAGCTTTCATCACCTTTGTGGAGAATGAACTGGATACAGCTCCCATCCGTAATTTTTGCACTTATGTAGTTGATTGCCTTGGAGGTCTATCGTTTCGAAGATAATCGTCTGAATATCTCCACCTTATTGAATCCACAACTCTACGGTATGCTGCGGTATTTTTAAAAAAGGGTTTTGCCTCAAGATGTTAGTAATACAATATTTTCCCCATTTTTTTGTAATTCTAAACTGAACAATGTGATTTAGTTTTGCCCATTTAGGCTTTAAATTCTTTTTTTTTGTTCATCATAACTTATAGACAGTTATGAGAAAATTTTTGGAGTGAGTTAAAGACCGATATATAGTGGCTCACAATGACAGCTACGAATTTATCAAACGTTCAAACTTGTTTGCCTTTTAGTTTTCAGCAACACTGTATTTTTTAATTCAAACTTAAATTATAAGCTTCGTTTTATTTGTCCTGCCTACTAAACCCTTCAATCGACGAAGCGTCAATTTCATTATGCAGCCAACATTTGTGTTGTCAGTGAGAAGAACAAAAATCAACCCTTTGGCCAAATAACAAACCAACTCTACAGCTCTCCCTCGACCCCAATCAAACTGAAAGTCCTTTAACAATGAAGGTTTTTTTTTTTTGTGTGCTCCCTTTCTAAAGGGAATTCGAGTTTGGCGGCACAGGAATAACTTCAGATTTCGTATACGTATCTGTTATACGCAAATTGTGAAGGCCCGCACTTTGTCCGAGGTAATTGGTCAAGTGTTCGTCGATTGGTTTCAAGTGGAAAGGACTGTTTTTGATTTTCAAGTGCTATGTCGAGCGTGTGTATCTGTACAACAAAACTCTGTATATGACTTACATATCTGTCCAGTTTGGTCAACCGTTCACAAGTTAATTTGGTTAACTACGGGTGGTGAGGATGACTTTTGTGCGGTCTTTCAAGAGAAAACTTCAAACCAAAACTTTCTTCCATGACACTCACTTACATTCAAGTTCACTTGGGTTTTTTTTTTTTCGTCACTTTTTTTGTTGCAATTATTTGTTTTTGTTTTTTTAATTTCAAAATTAACACACACAAGATGAATTTAATTTATTTTTTGTCTTTCAAGTTAAAAAAAATAAAAATAGAAACACACTTCCACCAGCCACGAGATCCTACCTCGTACTGAAGCTATCACTGACTAATGTCCTGTTAGGATGCTATCTGATTTCAGAATGTCATGCCAGTCACTCGGCATCTCCTGATTTTGGTCATGTGAGACTGCCACCACGAGCCGCATGAACACTGTCATCAGGACCAGGAGACAGAACAACCCTCGGTATAGCAACAGGAGGATGATTGAATCGGTGAATGAGGGGGCTGAAGAGGGTGTAATGCACCATCTCTGCGATATGAACAGGCAGTTGAGTTATTACGCAACTAATGGGCATATCATAGAAGATGGGGAATAGAGAAATCTCTATGTGCGCAACTAGTGTTCCAGCGGCGGCGGATAACACCGGATAAGGGGAAAGTCGTTCGTTTTTCCCAGCGTGGTGGCAGACTGATGATGCTGGTGGTGACGGGGTATCTCAGCGTTGGGGATGGGAAGCCGCAGGAAGGGATGTAGTGGAACGAAATCACTTTGAAACTTCGGTACTTGTTGAATGCAGTTTTTGGAAGTTTTTAGATTTACGTGAGTTTAGGTGGAATTTCAATGGGACAACAAGTGATATTTAAATGCACGTACCACTTTGGTGGGGGTGAAAGGTTAAATGCCAGTTGAAGGAGTCTATTTCTTAAATCTTTTCTTGGCACTCCGTGAATTCAAATTCAACGGTGTAGATGTTTAGAAGGAGCGATTTGCTGACGGAGAGCTTAAGAAAGGCCGCGTGGTGTTGTAACTTTAATAACTTTAAGAAAGTTCAATAAAGGCATCAATAAAATATGTTAAAACTGTTAGTAGCAGGCAAAAGAAAAATAAGTACCTATTAAAAACAATTGACGTGTGAATGAGGGACTAAAAATAAATAAATAAATGGCGAAACAGGTCCGTAGCGACCCTAAGCCTAATTTGTCACAACCATTTTTTTTTTTTTTTTGACCAATAGAAAGGATCTACAATTTTACGCCGAGTCCAAACTTCCAACTGAGAAGCTCTTTCATGACAGCAACACTCTCGGATGTTTGTCAGGCGTTCCTAGAGGTGGCGCAGTGGTTAAAACTTTAAGATGTAATTTGTGTTTTTACGGGTATCGAACCTGGGACCCCCTTAAACTGAGAGACTTCTTTAGTATAAAAGCGAAGCGGTACATTTCTTGCTTAAACAAAAATGCTCCATATAATCAGACATACTAAAAATAAATGTTTACCTTTTTATGCGAACTACTTTTATTAAAAAACAAATTCTCACGGGAAAGGCAACCTAATAACGCTTTAAAAACATCCCAGGCTACTTACTAGGTGTTACTTCTGCACTCAAAGGCGAAGTGTTTGTTTGTACAGTTGTTCCTTATTTAATATTACAATGGAAATGTTTCAACAATTCTTTCATTTGGTAAAGACGAAGATACGCTTTAGATATGCAGCTGGCAGCGAAGTAAATGAAGTCTACTGGTATAGTTATACGATTCGTGGCTGAAGACATCACTGAATCACTAGTGCTCGGGATGTTAAACAATTCTGACATAACGATATTAGGGGAACCAAAAAAAGGGGTCTCGAAATTCTGTCCGTCTGGCGGCCCGGATTTCGTTAAAACTTCAGATTTCGAGTTTGGGGCTTACAGTTTTTTTGTGCAAGGTAAACGCAATATTACAATAATGACCTTTCGGCGATCCAAAGCGTCCATAACAACAAGATCATCAAATTTCTCAACTTCACAGGCTGGTTTTGAGCTGCCTTAATTTCTTTCGCCCCTTTATCTTCAGGTTCCGTTATTTGTGGTCTCAAAACGGCGCTCAATGCGTTATTTGTGGTTTCCCCCAACCAACCAAGACCCCCCAAGTAGAAATTGATGGTTATAGTGTAGGCGCTGATCCTACATTTCGGAATGTTTCCGTAACAGTAACAGTGTGTATAGGCTCTCAATGTGCGTACTGTTTCCACTGCAGGGTGTAACGCTGACCAAAGTGGGGAATCAGTTTTACCTCTTTAAATTACTATTTCGGGAAACACACATAATGGTATTTCGGCTATGCTTTGTAACCAAAGTGTGACCGAATCTTAGTGAGCTGTCAAATTTGTTTTCATGTGTTTGTATGTTGCTTCACATGAAAAAGAAAATGTGAAATAGAAATCCTGCGATAGCAATATAAAACGTGCACACATAACCTATCCTCTTTAATGGGGATGCTAAAATACCTAAACGAGCATATGTCATGAAAATGTTAAAGCAGGTAATATTATGAGAATTTGATAATTAATGCATTTCTTCGTACCAGAATGCTAAATATTCAAACGAAAATCAGTTTCACCACAAATATCAATAAGTTGTAGTGGCAAAAACTCACGCGCTCAAGAAATATTGAGTACTTAAGAAATTAATTTTATTTCGAAGTTAGGTACTTTCATTTTTCCATGGACTATTTTTTTTTTTTTTGTTTTTTGACAATGAATCCCAATTAGAATCAGAAAGCGACCACTTGCCTGCCATTTGCATTTCTTTAGGAGGGAGCACAGGGTGCATGCACATACATTGAGGAAACTTTTTTTTTTTGCGTTTACTATTACATATTAAATCGTAATATTTAAATGATTCATTCTTTTGAATTCTACCTTTTAGAGTATATGAGAACATACACAAAAGTTTGGGGGGAATAATAAGAAACGGATTTGCAAATTTTAAAATATTTTCGCTTCTAAATTTTGTACTGCTATTCTGGTTTGCTAAGACCGACATAATAAAGTTAACATGTTTACCTACATGAAGGAAATACAATTGAATGTATACAACGTTTGTTGTCCATATATGGGAATATTTTCTTACGAAACCCACCCCTCATACGCATTCACTTGGCTGGTTTAACTTTGTTGTGCTAAATCGCTGCAGAAGGTTATGATATTTCTACCATTATTTCATTTTATATACGTATAACATGCTATTTATTCAAAAATATTGGTACCATTTGATATAATGTGAATGATAGAAGTTAGAATATTGTTTTTTTTTTTTGAACTTTTTCAAATCAAATATAATTATTTTATTATCTCGCACTTCATTAATTGTTTCCAATTCAATCTGCTGGAGTTAATGTGTAGTAAAATCGGAAAGCATTCTCATTTTTCTCCTACAATACTATTGAAACGTCGGAAAGCAGCGTAGCGCACAAACTAAAAGTATATTCGATGTTGCACTACAACGGCAAACAATTTTCAATGCACCTTTTAAAATGAAAAATAATACTTTAGGAGGAAAACTCATGAAAATATATATGTACGTATTCCAAAATAGTGAAGTCTCTAATTTACATATTTCCATTCTTTTTAGATAGATTCATTGTCCATCATAAAACCATTCGCGGTGTTTTTTTTTTTCATGCCACCCTATATTCCCTTTTACGCTTGATGCGCCATAGTTATAGAATTATCCGTGCACGCCTGGTTGGTAACAATCAGTGGTCACAATTTCGACTGTGCGCAGTCGATTTGCGTAGCTGTTAAGTGGTAACCAGGTGGTAACATTAAATAGTAACCTCACAGTTTTTGTGTGTTTGAAATGTTACAGTAAAGGACATTTGTATCTTTGAGACACGTAATGGTCACAAAAATGTCAAATCGTTACCATCTTATTGGAATGGAGTTAAGCGACACAAAACCGAGTCGAATATACCGTTTGGTGACTATAGTTTAAAGTAAATGTGGATAAGAGTCACAAATTTCTACTTGGGCCCGTACATAGTTTTTCTTAAAAAGTTCGAATGCATTTTTGTTTTTCATTTTTTTTAGCTGACCCGGCGATATTCGTTCCGCCCGAATTCTTTAAAGTAATGAAAATAATAATTCCGAGCGTGCACAATGCACTTACTACTTCAAGTAATTCGGTCAATTCAAATTCTTTATTCAAAAGTTATCAAGTGCAATAGGAATAATTAAAGTAGGTATATCAATGTCGATTTGTTTCAATCAAACCGCAATGATTAACGTGTCGGCCAACCTTCCGATTTTTCACTAATTTGACCATGTGAGAAACATGGGAATTCAAGATTGATGCCAAAAATGCACAAATATCCTTGCAACAATTTATTTGTCAATTCAAGACGCTTAAAAACGAATGGCAAATCGTTCTGAATGAGCGGAATCCGCGGAATGAGAATTTGCCTTTGAATTTTCACTTCAAAACCGGTTGCTTGTCGGTTGCATGACATTTGATTTTATATACTTCATCATCAAATCAAACGCGATCCGTTACAAAGTTTCGGTACATCAATGGTTGCGCAACAAAATTATAACTGAGCCGACTTTTAATTTCAAATTATGTAGAGTTAAGCCAGGAACATCTAAAGAATTCAAAAATTCAACTAATCCGCATAAAGTTTTGTTCCCACGACAAATAGTAAAATATGTCCTTCCTTGGGGCCACGCGAACTTAAAACAAAAATCATAAAAATCGAACGATTTGTTCCCGAGTTATGAGTGCACATCCGGACGTCAGTCTCTTTTATATGTAGCTGTACCAACCCGGCTTTGCTCATACCTTTCGTATTAAGTCCTGCTTACATTTCACAGAATGCTTTATTTGGACAGTGTCCATTAATAATTTTAATTATAGGTACAACTTTAGAAATACCGTTTGATTTTATTTTTGAACGGGAGGTGCCACAACCCGTTTTCCTATCCCGCTTATGTTTTGCAAAGAACCACCTATAGGGTCCAAATTTATCCTATCCTTCAAGCGATAACAACCAATACAAAATAAATAAATAAATAAATAAATAAATAGTTGGCGCAACAGGTCCGGAGGGACCCTAGGCCTAGCTTCTCACATCCATTCGTTTTGTGTGAGTTTTTCAAACAAACAATATACATCCACAAAATTTCATTAAAGTCGGTGGAGTGTGGTTTCGTATATAGACAAAAACTCCTTACTTACTTACTTAAGGTGGCGCTACAGTCCGGGGTGGACCTGGGCCTCAACCAACAAGCGTCTCCAGCCAGCACCATCTTTGGCCAGCCGTCTCCAGTTTCGCACGCTAAGTTGGTTGAGGTCCCCTTCCACTTGCGTGCGCCACCTGAGTCGCGGTCTTCCTCTACTGCGCCGTCCCTCGGGTGTGGATTCGAAGATCTTCCGGGCCGGAGCATTGATGTCCATTCGCTCTACATGACCCAGCCACCTCAGTCGTTGGACCTTCACTCTTCTGGCTAGGTCGATGTCGCTGTACAGCCCGTACAGTTCGTCGTTGTATCTCCTCCTCCATTCACCGTCTATGCAGACGGGACCGAAAATTACTCGAAGAATTTTCCTCTCGAAGTAACCAAGAGTAGCCTCATCCGCTTTTGATAGGGTCCATGCCTCTGCACCATAAAGTAGGACTGGGATGATCAAGGTCTTATAAAGGGTCACTTTAGTTGTTCGAGAGAGGGCTTTGCTACTCAATTGCTTTCTTAGCCCAAAGAAACAGCGATTGGCAAGAGTTATTCTTCGTTTAATCTCAGCGCTGGTGTCATTGTCTGAAGTCATAGCGGAGCCTAGGTAGACAAAGTCCTTTACCACCTCAAAGTTATATCTGTCTATGGTGACATTTTGTCCAAGACGTCGGTGTTGGTTCTCCTTTCTTGATGACAGCATATACTTTGTCTTGCCCTCATTGACCGCCAAACCCATCTTTGCCGCTTCCGTCTCAATGCTCACGAACGCGTCAGTGACATCACGCTTCGATCTGCCGACTATGTCGATGTCGTCGGCGTAAGCGAGTAGTTGGACGGACTTATAGAAGATAGTGCCTCTGGTGTTAGCGTTGGAGTTTTGCACTATTCTTTCAAGAACGATGTTAAAGAAGTCACATGACAGCGCATCGCCTTGTCTAAATCCTTTTTTGACATCGAAGGTCTCGGTGAGTTCTTTACCGACCTTAATGGAGCAGCGTGCATTCTCCATTGTCATCCTGCACAAACGGACGAGTTTGGCAGGGATGCCAAAACTAGACATTGCTCTATATAGCTCGTCCCTATAAATGCTGTCATAGGCGGCCTTAAAATCGATAAAAAGGTGGTGGGTATCGATTTGGACTTCCTGGGTTTTCTCCAAGATCTGCCGCAGTGTGAATATTTGGTCAATGGTAGACTTTCCTGGCCTGAAGCCACACTGATAGGGACCAATCAGGTTGTTGACGAAAGGCTTCAGGCGTTCACACAACACGGCAGATAAGATCTTGTAGGCGATGTTAAGAATACTTATACCTCTGTAGTTGGCGCAGTTCAGAGGATCTCCTTTCTTGAGGATCGGGCAAACAATGCTGAGGTTCCATTCATCGGGCATACTTTCCTCCGACCATATTTTACAGATGAGTTGGTGCATGCTCCTACCCAAGTCATCGCCTGCCGCTTTGAATAGCTCGGCGGCTAGGCCATCTGCTCCAGCGGCTTTGTTGGACTTCAGCTTAGATATGGCTATCTTCACCTCGTCCAGGTCGGGTGGACGGAATTGTTGGTCTTCATCGTCCAGGTTGAATGGTTCATTCTGCCTGACAGCGGGATTTTGTTCGTCATCGCCGTTAAACAGTCTGCAGAAGTAGTTCTTCCATACCCTCAGCATCGACTGCGATTCTACTACGATGTTCCCTTGTTCGTCCTTGCAGGCTTCGGTTCGGGCTCTGTATCCTTGGGAAGTTCTTTTAACCCTTTGGTAAAACTTCCGAATCTCATTCCTGCAGTAGCATCTCTCAATTTCCTCGATCGCGCGCTTCTCATGCTCTTTCTTTTTCCTCCTCAGAAGCCGGTGTTCGTCTCTTCTCTTCTGCGCGTAGAGCTCACGGGCAGCTCTTGTCCTCCTTTGCAGCGCCGCTTTGTATGCCTCTTGTTTCGCTGCATGTGCTTGCCGGCATTCGTCGTCGAACCAGGGGTTTCTTTGCGGTGGTCGGGTGAAACCCAGCACATCAGAGGCGGCGTCTCTAATGGCTATTTGGCAATGGTGCCACTGGTCTTCAATACTTGATGCTGGCTGCATAGGACATCTTGAGAGATTGAGAGAGACTCGATCGGAAAAGGCTCTGGAGATATCTTGCGATTGCAGCCGTCCGACGTCAAACTTCCTCACAGTATTTACTTGTCTTGGCGGTGTTCGGGATATCCGCAGTCGTACCTTGGCTACAACAAGGTAGTGATCCGAGTCAATGTTGGCCCCTCGGAACGTTCGGACATCCATAATACTGGAGGAGTGCCTTGTGTCGATCGCAATGTGGTCAATCTGGTTGACGGTTGATTGGTCCGGAGATCTCCATGTGCCTTTGTGAATATCGAGATGCGGGAACCGCGTACTTGCTACGACAACATTTCGCCCCGCCGCGAAGTCGATCAGCCTAAATCCATTATCGGAGGTGGTGTCGTGTAGGCTGTACCTTCCGACAGTACTACCAAAGATCGCCTCTCTTCCTATCTTTGCATTGAAATCACATAGGACAATTTTAATGTCATAGTTAGGGCATTGCTCATACGTCTTGTCTAAGAGCTCGTAGAACCTCTCTTTGGTGTCGTCGTCTTTCTCCTCCGTGGGGGCATGGGCGCATATTAGGCTAATGTTGGCGAATTTAGCCTTGATGCGGATTGTCGTAAGGCGCTCGTTCACACAGCTGAAACTTAAGACTTCTTGCCTGAGTCTACCGCCAACGACGAATCCACAACCAAATAGGCGCTGTTTTTGTTGTCGATAGCAGTCGCCATAGTAGATATCGCAATTGTTCATCCTCTTCTTGCCCGGTCCATCCCATCGCACTTCTTGGATGGCGGTTATATCTGCTTTATAGTGGTTCAGGGTCTCCGCTAGTTGTTCGGCTGCACGTGGTCTGTTAAGGGACCTAACATTCCATGTACAGATCCGAAATTCGTTGTCCTTGTATCGTTTGCCAGGTTCGTCAACAGTAAAATCATCCGTATCCGAGGCTTGTTGTTGCTTCGAAACTAGAACATTTTTCCGCAGTCGGGCAGTTACCCCGGCGTACAACCCCCAACCTGGAGGGCCAGGCCCTTTGTTGGACCCCTTGGACGAAAGGGGCCGGATTCCTCCGGTGTCAGTAACCCACTTCGGGGATGTGAGAGCTGCCGTTGACCCATTAAGGGCTCTTCCGCCACCATCTCTATTTCAACACCCTGACTAGTGCTGAAAATCCTCAATGACCTCAGCTCCAAATACGTCGAAGTAGCTCATTGAGGTATCTGCCATGTTGACTGTTGACGCCACCGTTGATTCAACCATGTGAATTCATCCGCCGTACGTCCTCTTTCTGAGGGGCTCATGTAAGACCTCTGAGACTCGATCAGGCAGTCATTCCGACAGAGCATTATAGTGTTGCTATTTTCTTCGTGTTCAACACTCGCGCTTATAAGTTTAGCAAGTCATGCCCGGAAGGACAAGACCAGTACCCGGTGGCTACCACGCGGAGGTAAAATAAGCACAATTGATGTGTATGAACAGTTACAACGCCTGGGCATCGCCAAGTTGACGCCAATCAGTGTCTACCCTATTCATACAACACCCAACCACCTCCAAAAAACTCCACTAGGTCTAAAAGTAGGTATCCTATCTTTCAAGTTGCAACCAACTATTCACACCCACAAAATTTCATTGCACAAAACTTCATTGAGATCAATTGGTTGTTTTCGGATATCGACAACGGCGCCACCTATCTGGTCCAAAAGTATCCTCTCATTTAAGATTAAGACTGCCTAACCTGAAATACAACAATACGTACAAGACAAAAGAAGAATCATGAAAATTGGGTCAGTGGTTATGGAGTTATATCGACATCGAGTTTCACCCCGAAAGAATTATAAATATCGAAGATTACTATTGAAGGTAATTGAATTGAACTGAAAAAGGAAATATTCACCTACAGGCCACATGTTGAGAATTTTCCGACTTTTACTTTAATAGGTATCGCTTAAGTACCCAACTGTTTTTAAATCAAGTTATTAACCATATGCGATTAATTATGTACGAGTGTACCTACGACGGTAAATGAGACCGAGGGAAGCGTCCTATTTTTCCTGAAGTTACTGACTGTTTTTGTGAGACAGATTATAGTTAATATTTATGTAAAATACACTCCAAAAAATATATATATATATTATTTTCATGCCAATAATCCTTTTCTATATTCTAAAATCTAAATCCATAATACAACGATAATCCCAAATTCGAACGAAAGCAATTATTTACGAATGGGTATCTGTTACTTACCAAATCATTGTATTGCAATTGCAAAAGAGTCTCCTTCAATGGACACTTCTTTCACGAGAGGGTGTTTTTTTTTTTAAGACCAATGCCGTCAAGTAAATCCTGAATTATGTTCGGCATCCCATGCTCAATGTCATAAGCTATACAGGGTAAAAAAATTCCCTGTGACAAATTATATATGCCACGTGTTACATGATATGACAAATAATAGAGTGATGATGTCAACACACGTCCAGAGGGTGACATACCCCAGCGCTCAACCAACCATCTTTCAATTCCATCTAAACTATTCGTCTGCGATGATAGAGTGGTACATTTTTCTATACCCTTGCTTATTACCTGAATTTACCTAAGAACACGTTCGCATTTTTATGGACTGCAATAAACAATCTGTAAAGATTGTCGTCGAAAAAGAAATGAGCACCTTAAGATTTTATTTTCAACGAGTAAAATCCTGACGCCAGTTTTATTTCATTTAGGTATAATGATTTGGAAAGGCACCAACGCCAACATAAAATAAAATACGATTAACTGATTTAGAAATAAATTGATCGATGTAGTCATTAGAATGATCTGCTGGTTGATTTTCTGATGATTTATATTCGAACTGGTTAGATGTACATACATGCACGGTGGGGGTGACCATATTTTAGAACACCAAATAGTGAACAAAAGAAAAAGTAATAAATCGCAAAGCAAGAGTCCGGAATCGAAAAAAAAAAAAAAAAAAAATCACTTCTGAAACTGTTCCATTGGCACAAAAAATACTCAGTTGGTGATTCTGAGAAGAGAATTTCGCTTCTCGATTTGAAGCCAGAATCCACTGAAGAAGCACTCACACAAGTGCAATTTATGTATTACAAGTCAGCTGACAGCAGCCGTAGATTATTTGACCAATACTTTTGTGGATTCAATTAGAAGCAGTTTTCTTGTTCCATTGGATTACAGAAATAATGGATCCCCGAATGAAACCAATCCACAGTAGGCTCCTCAGTTATAGCCGTACGTAAGTAAAATGCAACATAAAAGTCGGAAAGTATTTTTTTACGGTTACGCTTACGTTTGCGGTCATAGCAAAAATCTTTCAGAAAAACTGACTGTCACTTTTGTTTCAGTGCAAACTAAATTTCATAGTTCCTGTATTTGCTTGCAAATTTAATAATCGTAATTTTGCTAAATTGCAAGTTTGGAATGATCTTGATATTTATTTCTGGTTTTGATATTTTGAACCTAATAAGGCAAACTTTAAAAATTATAAAAAAATCAATTTAATTTGAAAAAGAAAGGTTTTGAACATGACGATTGAAATAAATGTCTTTTGATTCCACCTATTTAGGAATAGAGTAGTTTTGAAAAGAAAGAAGACTCTTTTTGCCGATTTAATTAATTTTGGTTTATTTAAAAGAAAATCTAAAATAGAAAAAAAAAAAAAAAAAATGTAACTAAAAACCTGAAACCTCAACGGTGCTTCGAAACTAGATCACAATTATTAAAAAAAGAAACTTAAAAACAAAGTCAGAGCAATGTTTTTTATTATTTAAAAAAAAAAACAAATAAAAATAACTTCAAAGTTTCAGTTTTTACCAGACTGAACACAGGGAAGGTTATGTGTTTGGCGCGTATCCTATGTACGTTCCTACGTGACACCCTGTAGCCCAAACGGCTTGCCAGATTTGGAAGAGTGAGGTGTCATTAAATTTGTATTCTTTCCCGGAGTGCCTAGCCTATAACAAGACATTTTCAAGTATAACATATTGACAATCGGAGACTACCTCTACAGTGCACAATCTGACAAAAATATGCGCAGCTTCCGACTGCCAATTAGTTATACTTGAAAGTGTCTTATTTTAATTTTTTTTTAAATCTTTTTTTTACAGTCAGTCGGGTTTTTTGGTTTTTTAAATTAACTTTTTTACTATACCGAATTATTTAGGGAACATACAAATTGTAAGTTTAAAGTCTTATATACGAAGATCTTTGATTTCTTCTTGTTCTTCACAACCTTGACTTGTTTTATTCATCCATAAGTATTTTATAAATTATAAGCTTATTAGATTTTTCCTACTCAGCAATATATTTAATCTCTATATATATAAAAATCAATTGTTGTGCATTAGTCGGGTAAAGGCTCCCGAACGGCTCGACCGATTTGAATGCTATTTGTTTTGTTTTGTTCGTCTTGAATCAGGGATGCTTTAGGAAAAAAGAAAATCCTCAACATGAGGCGTTGTAGGCCTAAATTTCGTTTTTCAGTTCAATTCAGTTTTCTTCAATTATGATCTTCTTTATATGTCTATAATTCTTTCGGAGTGAAACGATGACGATATAACTCGATAACCACTGGGCCAATTTTTATGATTCTTCTTTTGTTTTGTTCGTATTGTTGTATTTCAGGTATAGGCAGTCTTAAAAGATAGGATTTTGGACCCGATAGGTGGCGTTGTTGTCGATCTCCGAAACCACTCACCCGATTTCAATGAAATTTTGTGGATATATATGGTTGGTTTTCGGTTAAAAGACAGGATACTTTTGGACCCGATACATTGCTTCCAGTTTGAAAGATACTATAGTTTTGGACCCTATATAGGTGGTACTTGGCAAAACATAAGCGGGATAGGAAAACGGGTTGTGACACCATTAAAACTATTAATGGACATTATCCAAATAAAGCACTTTGTGAAATGTGAGCAGAACTTAATACGAAAGGTATGAGCAAAGCCGGGTAGGTACAGCTACATATAAAAGAGACTGACGTCCGGATGTGCACTCATAACTCGGGAACGAATCGTTCGATTTCAAAAATTTTGGTTTAAATTCGCATGTGCCCAAGGAAGGAAAATAAACTTAAAAAACATTATTATATCTGCAAGCTTACCAAGGACATTTTCTTCACAAGAATTATTGCAACACAGGTTCATGGGTTAATGAATACCCTCAAAATAACAAATATTCCCGCCTTTTTTAATGGCATTGAAGAAGAGTTTTAAGTTTGATGTGGAAACTTTATAATTCATAAGCAATATTTTAAAACCAAGATTGAGTTCAACCATAAGTTTAAGTGGTCAAAAAAAAAAGCAAAACAACATTTTTACGGTTTCATTATTTTATACTTTTTACGACAGATTTCCAGCTGGTTCTTGAATATTTCCAACAAATGCTAAGATATGAAGTATATTTGGTAACATTTCAGACTTTTATTCGAAAAGATGAACCTCGCCAAGTAGCAACTGACCAAAAATAAAAAAAAAATATTCGAAAAAATTGTCCAATTTTTCTTTAGAATTTAACAAAAACTACCTATGCCGTCGAATCAGATTTGCTCTTGGATTTCGAATATTTGGATAGTCTGGCAAAGATCATAAAATTATTTGCCATGGGTTAACAAAGGGCCTTACTAATAAACATTTTCAGCTTCAAGCTTCAACTTTAAATTTTAGTAGTTCACAGTGGCTCTGGCTATATATATATTCCACTACAAATTTCGCAACTGTGAGCTTCAGTAAATTCAAAGTCGATACTAAAACTAAAACTTACAAAACAAAGAAACCTTCTCCAGTGAAAAATATGTACATAATTTTAAATGAAACGCAATTATCGCAATACATTTCATAAGGTATTCAAAATTGTGACAAAGTTCCCTTACGTTCAAAAATTTCGATTAAAATTCTATATTCCAATGTAAATAAAGTTTGCGTGACAATGATTGAACAGATAATCTTCAGAGCCACTAACGAACTTACCTCTTAAGCCGGCGATTTTACAAAATAAAAAACTATCAGCTCCCAAAGAGACCTGTCCTTTTATCGAATAATGATGTGCTTAAAATTCACTATCAAATTAAAAGTCCCCGAAGGGTTCTATTCTACTTTAATTAACTTCTCGCTTAGCTCAGACACTTTAATGAAACAATCTAGCACCACGGCTCTAACAAGAATAAGTCTTCGATATAGATTCTAGATATTTTCTAGCAATAGCAGACAGAAGTCGCCATGACATTGGAGTTTTTGTGTGTGTGTGTTTTTTTTTTTATTATTCTTGTTTGGGTTTCTGTTTCCATGTGATAATGAGATACAAACGAGTTTACATGTCTTTTCAAAGCCGTGTACTTTATAGTAATACATAAGTTAGCGTCGAAAATTTGTAAAATCAGGTATGGGTGCTGTGGCTATAGCTATAAGCCACAAGAACGATAGACATAATTATAATCGAAATCGTTTTGAACATCCGCAGGTATTACTTCAATGTGATCTTTGATCAATCTGTCGGGCATTTAGGGCTTTATTTATATTCTTTAAACCGGAAAATGTATGAGTATGTATTTCACACATGAGAAGAACTTTGCTTGAATGTTTTAAAGGGTCTTTCATTAACGACTTGACAACTAATTTTTTTAAATAAAATGCAAACTACTTGAGATATCTCAAAAAAATGTATTGGCTTGAATTACTATCAAAACATTTATGAGTGGAACTCGACTTCGTTCATAAATGTACACCACGGGAACATATGCAGCGGTCGATACGTTGAATCCTATTTTTGACAACTCGGCCGCACATTCCGATCGATACGGCCGCTCCACTAACGTCGCCGGCTTGTATATTATAACTAGTAGTCACTACATCTACCTGTCATCGTCCTCTATTTTTTTGCAAAACCAAAATATGTGTTCACAAAAGGTACTGTTTTCACATTGAGTAGGCATTTATGCAAAGACGTAGGCTCGTTCCATATAAGCCCACAAGTCATCAGCTATCTACAGGGTGGCTGATGAAAGCCGCTAAATTTAATAACTTTTTTTCTATTTAATGAATCTGGTTAATTTTTTTTATTTTTTTTTTTTGCTGATTGATTTTTAGATTTAACAAAAAATTCTGTGACACTGAAACAAGAATTTGGATTGTCCGCCGCTATTACGCACTATAGTCCGTAGTTTCGGTTCAAAGAGAATATAGGCGCACGTTTGGCGGCAATCCTCCGAGCAGATGGACCATAATGAGACTTGTTAACAATTTTACCGAGCATGGGACGGTCGAAAGAAGACCTTAGCATCGAAACCCTTCAGTGCGGACGGAAGAAACAATCGCTGCCGTAGCTGCTGCCATACAAAACAATCCGAGAGTTTCGACAAGAAGCTTATCTGCTCAAATGGGTATAATCAGACAGTCATTGCACAATAATTTGGTCTTATTCCCATATAAAATTCAAATGGCCAACAAACTGAATGCAGCAGACTTGCCGATTCGCTTGGAATTTTGACAGAAGATGCTTCAAATGGTGGAAGAGGACGGAAACACACGATTTAAACGGCAACATAAACAAACAAAATTGTCGAATATGGAGTGCTTCCAACCCACAGGTACTCCATGAGACGGAATTGCATCCACTTCGTGTCACAGTGTGGTGTGCACTTTCATCACGCTGGCATTGTCGGGCCCTACTTCTTCGAAGAAAATAGTCACACCAACAACGAGGGGCCTTTGAATTCCATTATTGTTAAAACTAATTAAGCTATATTTAATAAAATTGAATGAGCACACTTATTTGAGTTTCTGAATGTAGCAAAATATTCATAAGCCACCCTGTAGTTCACTACGCATCTCAGCAAAATGCAACCTTCGCTTTAGTATGTACATAACTTTAATTTTACCATTTAATATCACTTGCAAATGTATGCATAAAAGAAAACGACGAATGAGAAACGGACTAACTGCATTTAACTCCCGGCAAAGGCGGTGAGAAATAAAATTTTAAAACTCATCCTAGTTCACCCGTCCGCTGTTCGAAACAGGAGACGAGCAATAATGCGTCCTCTTTACCAATCGGGTTATTAAATTTTTCAAATTCCATTAGCACTATAAAGAACACCACGACTTCTCCCCTAGTGATTTCACAACGAGTACTTCATCCCGGTTCCCGGCGATGTGGTGGAACCCCGCATAATTGGGAGTGCGAGTGAAGTTCAGGAAAATGTCTGCTTTCAAGCATATTTAGTGTGTCAATCGCAGTTACCCAGAGAAAAGATAGAACTTTTTTCTTTTCTTTTTTTCGTTCATTTCCCCTACTCCCATCATGGATCCACACACAAAAGAGCACACAATCATGGTCCTTTTCTGCCATTCTCTCCTATTATCCCATTCGTTGTCTTATTCAGATGTCCTTGCATTAAGGAAATTCACCCACGCACTATTTATCGAACCATCAACGCCCTCATAATCATCCAGCAGTAGATGAGCAGAAGGACGACGATGTAAGGACGTTGTAGGATTTTTCCATTCTTGTGATAAATTTCCATACGTATATCCGCATATAGCAATCCGGCAAAGACAATGCTGCCAGAGAAATACTTCATTAAGAAATTCCAGTGTTTTGTGATCCTTTTCTCGCTTGCTCGAAGGACAAAACGCATCGCATTCCTCAGAGAGTTCGTGAGAAAATTTGATTCGATTATTATTCGATTGAATTCAAGACACCAGCGACTGAACAGAGCTGAAACAAGGCTAGGAATGGCTTTTGTACTTAGATTGTACGGAGAAATGACGTCCGCACTGAGGAATTGGTATAGTTCAGGAAGCAGGAAGGCGTATCCGCGGTCACCACCACGTATCCTTAGGATCTTATTTACCAGTTGAAGTTGATGGTGAAAAGCAGCACGTAATGTGCGTGGGAATTAATATATTCCTTCACGATGGTGTGGAATTTTAAAAATTCAAAAGGATGTTCTGTTTTTAATTGAAAAATATCACCCACATTAAAAATAGAAAGTTTATCCTTTTGTTGGAAGTTACAGTTGCATAGTTAACCGCCCGGAAAGCCTCAAAAAGGATTATCTTTTGTTATAAACTAGTTTTTAACGAGTCTTACGTCAGAAGCCCTCAGATAGGGTGGCAATTGGGTGAATTTGACTCACTGTTTGGTGTAATCTGGATTTCAGAATCAGTACGTGTCAGAAACACTCGTATTGGTGGAATGTGTTTAACTTTGTAGTTCATTCACTATCTGAAACTGGATGGTCCTCTAAAGTTTGACTTTGAGACGGCAGTTATTTATGCCCAAACTATGCCAATCCAGCCTTTATGTTCCTTTACAGTTTTGAAAGAGACAGTAAGCAGGCTTTCAATTTACGTGCTAGTTAGAGAGAGTGTTTGCTTTAGCCTTTTTTGTGGCGTATTTCGAGGTTTTTCTGGGAGCGTTTTTAGCGTCGTCTTTTGTAGACTTTTCGAGTGATTTCTATGGAGACATTTTGTATGAAGTTTATTGGGAATATTTGATCCATTTTGGTGTTTTTTTTTTTTTTTTTTTTTTTTTAGTAATTCTTCCGAAGTATATCGGACCCTTTTCTGCGGAGTTTTTATTTTTTTTTTTTTTTGTAAATTTTAGGGCGTGTTTTGGGGACGTTTTTTATGACATTTTTTGGGTCGCTCTTTGAGGAATTTTCATATCGTTTTTCTGGGCGATCTTTTGCGTATATGCGTTGCATTTCAAGTGGCGTGTTTTGGGGCTTCTATACCGAGAGTCGGGAAGTTTTTAATGACTTTCCAATCGGATGTTATTTAGTCCTACTTTTATGACAGTGATGGCATGCATAAAGGTGGGCTAGGATGCAATTTTTTTTAAATGGCGCATTTGTCTCAATTTTGTTTGAAATAGATGCGCTCTAGCTTTACACTAAAGGTGTTTAAATTATAATACAAAAAGCCGAAAAAGAAACAATTGTCCTTCAATCATATAAAATATCGTACTTTCAGAAGAATTTTTCTTCCTAATAAGCGACCGCTGGCATTCAAACGATTCCAATAAAAGGTAAGAAAATGCTTGCCGCAAGACTACGGTCCAACTGATTTACTTTGCATCCAATGATTGCTATCCAAGGTTACAGAAAAGGAAATTATTGTTAAAATATTTGAATATCTAGAAGATAAACCGTTAATAAACGATTTCGCAGCCGTCCGCGTGCTACTGGAGACTTGTTGATGAAACCTACGTACGGATGCAGGCGATTGAACTCAAGAACCGTAGCTTTGACAGCTGATATGGGGTTTCGTGAATGCACTCCCTATTGGAAGATCTTTTTTTTTTTTAAATAAAACTCTACCGTCAGTTAAATAAAATAAAAATTAATTAAAACTCTACTGCCACTTAGCCGGAAACTGTTCTTGTTCTTCATGAAAAGCTGCATACAAATTGGTTTAACGAAAGCCCCGGACAACTGATTTGGACTAGACTGTATTAAAAAAAAAAAAAAGTGCGCGACTGAATCGAACAAAAATTTCGCGTTCATCAAAAGTTTTGTGGGTTGTTGTTTTATTTTATTAGATAGGTAGGTAAAGATCTGAGAAACATTGCTAGGTAAAAGAAACGGTTCATGAAATATAGAAAAAGGAATACATAGTGTTAGGTGTTAAATAAAATTCACTTTTAGTTTTAAAAAGTTGAAGCTCTAGAAACAGACAATAGTCGCAAGTTCTTGTTAGAGATTTATAAACGCCTACTGTACTATTTTATAGCTTTTACACTTTACAAGTTTTTGGGTACAAGAACAAGTTTTGTAGGAATTTCTGATCTTTGATCTTTTTGGGAATGATTTTCTTTTTGACTGGAATAGAATAACGACGCTGGTTTAAGTTGTCAATAATTTGAAGTATTGTTCGTGATAGATCGATATCTTTACATATAAATAGGTATATATATGTGTATGCAAGAATTCAAAGATCTGTTTTTTAATTTGCATTAGCACTTATAAACTGAATATCACGATGAACGTGTGCAAATGAAGTGGAATATTCTGATTGTTGGAATTATTGGTGCATATTCAAAAAGGTTGAAAAAAAGTAGAAGTTGATAATATTTGCTGAAAATAAGTTTTGCGTTGCTGCTATAGCATTTCTAGTGGCTGTTGTAGTCGGTATTGAGTCTTAAAAACATGTATGTATATATGAATAGAGATCGGCTTTTGGGTAGTCATTTTTAAAAAATAATTAAAAAACGGTTTTACTGGAATTTGTTTGAGAAAAACCAAGTACGGGATCTTATTTAGGATACTGACATTATCTTTAATAGGTACATATTTTGGTCAAAATCGTTAGAGCGGTTTTTCGAAAATTTGGCAGACAAAACGGTATCAAATCTTGCAATGTTTAGTTTGAAAAATACAATTTGTTAACTATATAGCTGAGATCTGATTATAAGTAATTGTTCGGGATATAAGCATTACTTGGTTTTTAAAGTTTTATCGAAGTCAAAAATGGGGTTTTGGAGATCTGGGCAGTTTTTAAAATTAGTTTTTTCGGTGATTCTAATTAAAAATTAAGGACGCAATAGTTTTAAGAACATAAATTTTACTATAAATTTGCATTTTGGTCAAAATCGTTATAGCCCTTTTCAGGTAAACTAAGCAAAAATAATTTTTTTAAAACTGACTTTTTTCAAAAATCGATTTTACAATAATACAGAGAAGAACTGAGTTTGCCATTAAGTTAGAAATGACCATGTTACCCTAGAAATGAATTTTTATTACAATCGCTTTATTCGAATTTTCGTTGAAATCATTAGAGCCGTTTTCGAACAAATCAAACTGGTACGAAAATGTTATATGGGAAGTACCATTAATATTGAGGTTACCTTGCAAAAAAAGAACGGCCTTGAACTGTAAGCGCACAAACTACAAAACCGAAGTTTGAACGAAATCCGGGCTGCCCGGTTTAGGCTGTAGGCCTGTGGAAGTACTCACTTTTTGAGTTGGTCTATCATCTTAATGTCAGAATTGATTAACATCTCGAAAGTTCGAAATTTTGTACGAAACAATATCTTTCTCTCTACGTAATGGAGAGAGTTAAAAAAATTAGTTTGAGCAACTTAACTGACAGTAGATAAACAAAAAACAACAAACACCATTCAACAGAACACAGTAGTTGCCGAAATTTCTGTTTAGTTTTTGTAACATCAACCATTTAATATGCCACTAAAATATCAATATGGGTTCTGAACTTAGTTTACCCAAAATTGGCTGGTCGGAGGAGTTTCGTGTTTCATGAAAAATATATCGGATACCTTCTTTGATCTACAGTTCTATCTGCAATTGTTCAGAAATAAACAGGTATATAACTTATTTTAAAATTTACCTCGCATATTCCAAAAGCAAATCGATCACTTACCTTTCAACATAAAAGTGAAATAACCTTCTGGTGATGCTCGTCGCTTTCCAACAAAAACCATTTGGAGTAAAATATTTTTTTTAATAACATTGAAATACCTATCCCTTTTCGAATTTGTATATATGTATATATATACATATATACGGTGGTAAATATATTGGTTAATAAAAAAAAAAAAAAAAAACACAAAACTCTACTCAAAGGGACATTTGGTCACTCTCCAGATAAAGATATACGTGATACAAACAAGTGGAAACCGAGTATTTGTGGAGAAACCTCTTAACCAAAAGTGTTATCCCTCGGACGGCGTCAAATCAATGCATGAAATTAAATAACCAAAATTATAAAAAAAAAATAAAAATAAAAAGAAACCTCTTAAAGGCTCACAACAAGAGGCCTATTTCCTCTAAGTGACATTCAACTTTGAATTACACTTTAAATGGAAAGAAGGGATTTTTAGTCCTTTTGGCAACTGTTGAGTTGATTCACTTCTCGATGAGCAGAAAGGGAGTGTTACCCCATTACAACACAAAACACATTCATTCGGTTTCCTTTTGTGAAATCAATTGTGGCTGTGGGTGCGTTTTTCTTCGAATTGTCCTTTTCCATTTATGTCATCTCTTCTAGTAGACGGCTTTCTGGTCCATTAACTTTATTCAGCGTAGCGAATGCGATTTTATATGTGACGGTGACCTCGTCCTTCGATCTCAAGTGCGGATTATGTTCCTGCCTGTGTGTATGTGTATGTATGTATGTGTGTAGGATAAATCCATATGTTGATTACAGAGTACTTAAACTAGGGTGGCATATAAAGAAAAGGAATGATGCGAATTGTGAAATAACTTCGTGGCTCGCTAATCAGGAATCAGGATTGGGAATACATTTTCCAGTTCGTTAGGTTTGAGCCACTTGGAAATAAATGCCGAGTGAGAAGGCTAATAATTAATAAGGTTGGGACGGGAGTATAGAGGAAGAGCTAGTGGCATACTAATTGCTCTTACGTGTCAATGTCATATCCATAATGAGAGACCGAATTAAGAACTACATATACCTAACATATTTTCTCACAAACAAAATATACATAAATGCATTCCGGGCTTATACTTATTCTTGGACAAAACTATAGTTTAAAAAAAAAAAAAGGATTTTTCATATTAGGTATACGGTATACCCAAAGGATGACCAATCAAATTTTAGCTGTAGTTGTTGTAAAGGGTGGTTAGATTTTAAGGACCGATGTTGAATGTGAACCACACCTAAACGTCAAGTTTTTTTCTGCATTTCATTTGACATTTCTCAATTCTAGACTAATACCATGTTCCTACCAACGTCATTTATAAATCACTTATTTATAAATCACGAAACGCGTCCCCACCGAACTTTAAGTGATTAAATGTGACATTTACGCCAACTTTGCCATATCAGTGATGGGACTTCTAACACTTAAGTGGCATTTCAATCACTTTTTACACTTTCGGCAATTCTACCAGAACTCGAAATCTACCACCTTTTAACAAAGCTATTCGCTAATAATATTTATTTTCCATCATTAAATTGAAAATTGTACCTACTATACCTACTGCTACTACTACTACTACTTTTACCCATACACACTCAGCTATCAGTATTTTTTTCGAAGACTTGCATCAGCAAAAACTTCCAGTCCAGTATACACCATTTACTGCGCCATTATTTCATTATTTACTGAATTATTTATCATGGACAATTTTTTTTTCTACCACTTTTCTACCACCGTTTCACTTTCATCAAGTCCCATCACTGACTTTTCGTTTGCTGAATGAAGTGCTGAACATAATAGAGGTATGTTCGATTTTATTTTGTGTGGATTTGCGATGACAGATACGTAATTAAAATTTAAACACGTATAAATCACGTAATTAGTAATCACGAAAATGTATGGTAAATCACGTAATTTATGAGATGATTTAGCTAAATCAAGTGGATTTAGCTAAATCACGTTGGTGGGAACATGGTATAACTCAATTTGAACCATGGAAAGATACACAATCGAGCAACGCGTTAAAGTTATTCAGGCTTATTATGAAAATGGGCGTTCAAATCAAAATGCATATAGTTTTTTTCGGTTAATTTAATCGTCCAAATGTGCGTACAATCGGAAAAATTGTGCAAAAATTTGAGCAAACCGGTTCTGTAGGAGATGTCAAAACACCAGTGCATGCTCGTACAGCTCGTACTGCAGACAAAATTGCTGCCGTTCGCGATAGTGTGGCTGAAGAGCCGTCCACCTCAACTCGTCGTCGTGCCACGTGCCCAACAATTGCACCTCTCACGTGAGATGATAACGAACTTTTTATGGCCCAAATTGAAAGATATGGATGTTGACGATATATGGTTTCAACAGGACGGTGCCACTTGCCACACAGCTAAAGAAACAATGGCTCTTTTGCGCGACAAATTCAATGGCCGTGTTATGTCACGTGGTGGCGATGTCAATTGGCCGCCAAGATCATGTGATTTGACACCGTTGGACTTCTTTCTTTGGGGTTATTTGAAAGAAAAGGTGTACGTCGATAAGCCAGCAACAATTCAAGAGCTAAAGGATGAGATAATTCGGCACATTCACGTCATAGAACCTCACCTATGCCTCAGTGTCATCGAAAATTTGGACCATCGGATGGAGGTGTGCCGCCGAGGTCGCGGCGGCCATTTTGCCGATATTTTGTTCCATACATAATTGAACCATACCAATATTATCATAATAAAAAGAAATGACAATAATTTCCTAAATAAATTGTGTTTTATTCAAAATCAACATCGGCTTTTAAAACTTAACCACCCTTTAGCAGTCATTATAAAAAAAGATTCAAATTTAAATGAATAAGCTAGTAATGTAACAAGCGCTCGGAATAAGGAGCTTCTTAAATTTAAAATCTAGACCAGTACTGCGTAAAATTCCAACTCTTTTAGAGTTTGTGAGTATGTGATTTGAAAAGACTTTCTTTTCTGAATATTTTTAGCCATCATGGGTCGTTTCTGAGAGTTTCGAATAGAATAACTCCTAAATGAAGCAGTGAAGATAAAAACTGTTTTAACACAAACTCAAATTCAGAAAGAGCCGTGAAATAAACTATCGAATGCTGGTTGGTTTGTTGAAAATTAAATCTAGAGGACTGCAGCGCAATTTAAGTGCATCACTAGCTTTCATTTGAGAGGACTTTAAAGCTGTTAGACTTTCCGAAAATAATTGCTCATACAAAGTAGTATAATATACTTTAGCTTTGCAAGCCCGGCATTGTCCGTTCCAAGGAATTATATTGCTTAAATGTGTTTGGCTATCAATATCAGCATTTAAAGAAGGCCCTGACTTGAAGTATTAAAGGGAAAGTACCTACAATTTTGAAGTGAATCCAATCAGTTATAGTCTCTGATGTTTGTCAGACATTCCTGAGAGAGGTCACCTAGAGAAAAAGACATTGAGATCTAATTTGTGTTGCGCATAGGTACATTCCTACTAACCACTAAAAGTAATCACAGCTTCAAAGTAACGAAGTAGAGCATACTTAGGAATTCGTTTTTGGGAAGATTATAAAGTAGTATCATTGTTTCTTATGAATTTTTCGCTCATCAGGTGTAACGAATTATCGAGATTCGGGAACATCAAGTAAAAAAATAAAAAAATAGTTGGCGCAAGAGGTCCGGTGGGACCCTAGGCCTAGCTTCTCGCAACCATTCGTTTTGTGTGAGTTTTTTCTTCTTTTTTTTTTTTGGAACGAATCTACAAGGGATCTACAGTTTTATGTCGACTCCAAACGGCTAATTGAGAAGCTCTTTCAAGACAGTTGTACTCTCGGATGTTTGTCAGACGTTCGCGAGAGGTGGCACAGTGAAAAAAACCCTAAGTTGGAATTTGGGTTTTTGCGGGATTCGAACCTCGACCCCTCGCTTAGTAGTCCAACACACTAACCACTAAGCCACTGCATCAAGAAAGATGCAATTTTTTTCCCCATAAAAACAGAACTTCATGAGTCAGTCCGCGCATTGAAGACGAAAGAGCGTCCGGGTGTATAAAGCATCAGCATGCTTGCATTTTGCGCAACGTAGCTCGACTGATATGGGGGATTCTTGCTGAAGACACAACGAACTGATGTTATACTTACTTTCATGCTGACATTTTGCGAAAAGATGTTATTTTTCTTAATATTGAAATTTGATTAGACCAAAATTGTCTTAAGATCTCTTAAACATTTACTGTAGGTAGTGATACTGATTTCTTTTAAGGTGGCAAGCGAAAATTGTTTATGTTAGCCCCCCCCTATGTCATCAAATATAACTTGAAGGCACTTTCTTGCTATCGAATAGCTCTGTATTATTATTTTTATAATAGCCCCAAATTATTTATACCACAATTGCTCTTCTTTACACATCATCGTAGCTCTGTTACATCCACCAAACTAATGAATTTAATATATCTACCATTTTGTTTTGCCCTTTTAAGTTTACAATAATTTTAAATCCTAAATTCATTTAGATAAATATTATATATAAACGAACATAATATTTATTGTTGTTTAATCAAGTTAATAAAAATAACTAAAAGTAATTGTATTAAATGTAGAGCTCGAGGTCAAGATTAAATTACAAATAAAGAAATAATAAGATTATATGTGATTAAGAGATTAAAGTGTAATTATTATAATTTATATTATAGTTTAAAAAATGGATGATCATTTTCTAAAGCATCCAGGGGTGAAGACGATATTGTGCACACCACCCACTGCCCGTGGTGAATTTTGTTGACTGATTCACTAAATGCAATCGAAAATCAATTTTTATAATGTTGAGTGGGGAACCGAGGAGTAACAACGATTCTCGCTCGTTTGGGGGTTACCCTGCCAATTTTTACAATTTTCTTTTCAGACGATCCTTACAAGACAAATTTTAATTTAATTAAACAAAATACTTAAATTTACTTACTTACTTATTTAGGTGGCGCTACAGTCCGGGGTGGACATGGGCCTCAACCAATACGCCTCTCCAGTTAGCGCGATCTTTGGCTAACTGCCTCCGATTGCGCACTCCAAGTTGGTTGAGGATTGAGGTCCCCTTCCACTTGCGCGCGCCACCTAAGGCGAGGTTTGGCCAAAAGTCGCGTCCAAAAAAGCTTCAAAGAATGTATAAAAAATCGGGTAGAAAAATGAGCCGAAAACCGCGAGGAAAATGCGCCCAAAATAGCTTTGAATCACTTTGAAAACAAAAGTTGGCTCTAAAAACTGCGTCTATAAATAATATATAAATGCATGGAATGAAACTATGCCAATAATTGCGTCGGGAAATGTATAAAAAATCGTGTCGAAATATGCGGCCCTATCGAGGTATCCGTCGGAACGTACCTAAAATTCTCCGATTTTATACTATTCGGAGGATTTTTGCTTCGAGGTATTCTTCGGATTTCGGAACAACTGTTCACAGAATTGTTCCGACAATTTTTAACGCATATCGGTGAATTACGTTGAAATGCGATTAAGTGAATTTATTTTTTGTTTTTGATAAATTTGTTAAAGCTACGTTCCGATATCCTCCGACAAAAATTGGTTGCGGAATTTCTTTACTATTTGGAGTGCCAAGCGGTGCGCCATCGCAATTGTTTATTCCTCTTCCGAAGTGGTACAACTCGAATGGAATTTGAGCCTACGAAAGAGTATGCCTATTTTCCCTTCCGACGGATACCTCGCTATACCTGATTATTAAAAAAAACACGTCAATATACTAGCAAAACTGAAAATACACTCACTGCAACGTTTATCCAAATCGTGAGTGTCATCTTCTCAACATGCTCATGGTAGATAAACGGAAATCGGTAGGTGCATTGGGAGCGTTCCTTGACATTGAGGAAGTGGTTAACAAAGTTAAAACAAAGGGAATTATAGGCGCACTGACGAACATTGGGAATGGGGCAAGGAGGCTGCATTTTAGCAGCATCCGGTCCCTTGGATCCGGTCATACCTTCGAATCCAACACGCAGTCTTGAATTGCAGCTTATCTCTGAACCAGATTCAGAATTCACCTCGAAAAAGATCTGTTTCATTCTGGATATCTAAGTCTTAAGAGGTCGTTTATAGACACGCTATAGTAGGGGTTATCGCGAATAAATTCCGTGGGAAATGTTTCCCTTGTCAGCAATGTAAATCAGATTGCTGAATAGAAAAGGTTCCCGGGGAAATCTTATTCCCGATAGGGGTTAGTATATGTTTTAGGTGTTCTTTGGAGCGTTTTTTTGGAGATTTTCTGGGGCAATATTGGGATGTTTTTGGGGGGGTTGATAGAGTGTATTTGAGGTTTTTGAAAAAACCGATGACGTCTGACGTCATCTAGCAGACTTTTCGGGTATTCGTCAAAGTTACATTTAAAAAGGCTATTCAGTTTTCATTATATCAGCGCTTTACTTCCCAAAAAGGGATATAGGGGTTGTTTTGAAAAACGGTGAAAAACCAGTCTTATATTTTTCTCTCTCTCTATCAACGTACAAAAGTTTACAGTTATTAAGACCAACGAGTTGTAAGCTATAATTTGTAAGTTATCATTTCATTTGTAGGTGACTATTGGGAACACCTAGCTGACCGGTTTTAATTGAACTCATGTAAATGCTCAGCCTCCACACTCCACGTAGATCTCTCTTTACTAACAGTATAAATTTTTTAGTTTCCAACTACAAGAGTATTTGTTCGTTTTCTGCTTGACATAAACTATCCTCAGCATAAAAGCACGTGCTCTTCTAATGGCAGTCGTTTTAAAACTGACAAATAAACATCACTTTCAACAAAGAAGATACGTACATACATCCAAAGATGCTGTGAATATAAAATTAAGATCCTGCGCACTTTTACAAGAGGGCGTACCCATGCAAGGACCATTCAAATGCGTGGGGATGCGTTCCAGCCCCCCAAAGGAAAAATCTACTTTATCCGAAGGGGAAGTATTCATACGTGAAAAACATTTCAAAAACGCACACTTGTATACCAGACAGATATCTTAAAGGGCGAGGGAAATAGCATACTATCCCATACTTGTTGCATTCAGGTATTCGTATAAAAGTAGAGCAACGAAAACTATGGCCCGCAATTCCTTGAAAGATCTTATGTGGTTTTCCATTGGGACCACCAGAAATCTTTTTCAGATCTCAGATTTTACTGTGCTCATGGAACGCGCAACGAGATTGATCTGCTTTTGTAAATGGATTAGTGCGTTAATTGACAACAATATCAGCTGTTCAAATGGCATTCGTTGTTGGCTAAAATCACAAATGGATATCTCCCTCAAAAATGTTTTCCTTGTTGTAGATACAAATGAAGTATTTTTGGTGGTTTGTAGTCTTCAGATGACGAGGAAGACAATGAAGATAATAATTCCTCCGAAATAATATCCATAGCTATTTATATATTTTGTTATTTTGGTTTTCACGAAACTTTGCGCATTTGCCTCGAAATGAAACTTCTTAAACTGACGTTAAACAGCTGTACAAAGTATATTGGTATGCGTAAATCTGAAAAAATATCGAGATCTGCGAAAAGTGATCCGAATCGAAAAAAAGATTGATTTTTCGTCCCAATGGAACGCAAAAAGTGATTTAGATCAAAAAAAAGATTGATTTTTTGTCCCAATGGAAAACCACATTAGAGATGAAATTCCTTCTATTCCTTCTTTTCTTTTGCAATCTTTTGATTTATCGCCTGCAATTCTGCTGTCATTTACGATGCCGTTAGATACGGGTTAATTCTGTCATTGTGTTAAGTGCTTTCCGGTGTTAAGTGAGGTTACACGCTCCAAGAAAATTGTATTTAATTAATGGTAGCAGCTTAACCTTTAAGCAGAGAGATTGAATAGTTCGCAATAGGTATATATGGAAAGATATGGACATGCAAGATTCAACCGTAGCTACAAGCAAACTGTTCGTATATAATGTAAGGAAGACTCAATATACCAACCAATGTTAAGACATGAACAAATCTTCAAATTAACTTTGGAGGAGCAGCGTCGTATTGGCCTTATCGGTCAATATGAAGTGGACCTTGAGTCATCTAGCTGCGCCATGACTTACTTACGTTTTGTAGTTCGAAATGAGCTTCAACTAATAATAATTTGCCTCTAATTAGTTAAAGAGCTATTCAACATATATGTGCTAGGGGTGTTACTCTTTTGCCTTGACCCTCTGTATTCAAATTCTCGACGTTAAAGCAGGTGTATACAGACAGTTTAATGACAGAAGCAACATCGAGCTAATGATTCACTTTGTTGACTATTAAAGAGGTTTTGACTGTCTTTCACGACTAATTATCATTTTTAACCTTCACTCTTAATATTTTCTAGGTCACAATATGCAATTTTGTATATAAAATGACGCCATTGTGAGTTGGTAAAATTTAACCTGGGCACTAAATATGATTATTAGTATCGCGGAGAGTGTTTTCCTACTTACTGTGTCTAGAAAGAGAATTCATTATCAAACTGCAATTTTATAAGTAATTTTAATCATTACTACAAAAGTAAATGAACAAACCTATTATTGGTTGGCCTAAATTGATCACGGAGCAAATTTTCCAATTGCCATTGACGAGAATGTATAAGGAGCGATAAAAGCTGCTGTTAGTTTTTTTCTGTTAATGCATAATCCTTTATTATTAGGCGATATTCACATCTTGAGGTTTACTGAAGAAAACAAAAGTTTTATGTAACAACATTATTTTATTTTGCCTAAAGTTCTTGTTTATTATAATGTTGAAGCTTCTTTTAATATAAATTTTCGCTTAATATACAAAACAATATTAGATACAAAAGGAAAAACGAAATATATTTTTTATATTATTATTTTCTACAACCATTTTACAAAACAGAAAAATAAAATAAAAGATTTATTCTATTATATTATATTAAATATAAAAAAGTAACTCTCAGTGTTATTGCATATATATAAGAAAAACAAACTTGCAACAGGGAAGAAAGCAAAATAAAAATAACAAGAGTAATCCTAAGATCCTAAGACGAATGGTTTTGTTTTGTTCTATGAACATATCGGACGAGGAGTTGAACGCTAACACACATCATACTGATTTACATACAGCTCCTTTATAACCATAACATAATATTTTCAATTAACAAACAAAAGATGCTACTCCTCGTCCTCAGCCCTCAGTGCGTTTGGCAATTTATTCATTCTTTTCATTCTGGTTTATATTTTGTTTTGTTTTTTAACTCACAAACTATAGATAAATATATTTCGATCCGTTCTAGCAGTAGAAATATATAAAACCTAAAGTAACACTGTATAGTAGAGTGTTGAAAGAATAGCAGATTCCATTTAACTGTCTAGGAGTGGATCATTGCCTCGTTCCAGTTCATCGAGAGTATCCTCTGAGCCGGATGCAGTCAAGTCCGATAGTTCATCGAGGCATTTTTGCTTCTTGCGGACATTCCAGTGCAGGCACTCGGCCAACGAATCGAACCAGTCTGAAATTTGATCCTGAGCACAGATACTTGGCACCGGATAAATGGATGTTGTCACACGCAGACTATCACCGTGAAATAGTTCTTGACGATTTCGCCCATCGAAGGAGACCCAGGACGTGTTACGGCTGTCGGGTGATACGGAAATCTGTGGAAGACAGCAACGAACGGATTAGAAATAAACGTAAACAGAGATAAGAAAAAAGAAAAATGATTACTAATTGATTAAACGGTGGGTTCAATAGTGGACAGACATATCTCGGTATACTAAGTAAGTTGGCAGATAAAGAACCCAGAGGCCAATCCAATTTGGGACTATCGTATGCAATCCGAAACATGCAGCCGATGTTTTCCTTATAGGAAGCCGTAGTTCAGAGATGTTGCTGATCAAGTTTGGTTCACTATGCATGAGAAGCAACAGACTAGGTTACATTTTTCCGGTAACAAACTGACAAAGGTAGCTAAAACCATAAATCCGGCCCATTATGTGCAGTGGATACAGCAATAGGTAACTTAGTACACAAAGTTGATCTCTAAACAGCAACTGAAAACATTATCCGCTTCCACTTACCTTCAATTCGACACCGGCTGGCACAACAATCGGCCGAAAACTCAACGAATGCGGACAAATCGGCGTGACCATGATCGCAGGTACGGACGGATGAATCATAGAAGCGCCAGCAGCCACAGCGTATGCGGTACTTCCCGTTGGTGTAGACACAATTACACCATCCCCTTGAACTGACGTTATATACTTTCCATCGAGGAAGAGATCAATATTGCTTAGATATGGTGATGGTCCACGATCGATTACAACTTCGTTGAGTACCTGCAAGAACCGAAATCGAAATTAATTCAATTAGTGAGTCAAATGACAAGTTGCCTACCAAAATATTTGTAGATGCTTTGTTGCTAGGAGCCTTCGGAACATGTATATTATTGTCGATGACTTGGTTTGTAGCATTGGCACCGGTTGTTGATATATGGTTGTAATAACGTTGATCACTTGTACCATCCTTGTGGTGACGATCAGACTTTCTAAAGATCACACATCGTAAGCGACTTCGCAGTGTGAGCGCCGCATGACCCTCTAGCACGTTAGTCACCTGCTCTTGGAAATTATCAAATTGGAATGGGGTGAGAAAGCCCAGCGAGCCCAAGTGGAATGCCATCACTGGTGGCACCGATTGTTGAAACAATAACGAGGCATAGAGCAGTGTGCCATCTCCACCTAGGCAAACAATGAAGTCAATTCGATCTGTAAGATCATCACGTCCATCTCTAGAAGATAAAAGAAGAACATCGCATAGCTTCCACACTATTTTGTATGAGTTACGGATGAAACTCACTTGAACGTGACTAGTTTCTCTTTAATGCTTTGGAATTTTTTATCTTCGTGCAGGAGAGGATCATCCAAGACGGCTGACTCAACCCAAACAACCATGTGTTTCTCCTGCAATGAAACGAAGAAGATTAGTTGTAGTCGGATGTTTGTGGCAAATGATTTATTGCTTACCTGTACCAGCCATTCAACTAGTTGCACAAATGGCTGCATTACGGCTGAATCACGAACTTTCTTTATGACGAGCACGGTTAGAGGAGGCTTGTACCATGTGAGCCTTTGACTGGCGGGATCTTGAATTTGCCTGCAACGAGTAGATAAGTTTGAGAGTAATGTATTTTCAATAAGTTTTCGTTTTTCTTTAGGTAGAGTGAGTTTGTGTTTGTTATTGTAACTACTAATAAAGGAAGTGTAGGGTAGCGACATAGACTAGACTAGACTAGACCAAGACAGGAGAGCGTACTAGCATTTTGATCTTACAGACAAGTACTGCGATTGGTCGCCAAATGCTGACCATTTTATTAATGGAGTCAGTTGTATAACAACGAAATCTGTGTCAAGTGCTTAACAGAATGTGTTCACATTATGACAGCAGTTGAAAGGACACGCATTCAGCACTTTCGATGATAAAAAATACGATTTTTGCCTTGGATCATTGTCTTTTGAAGATATCTGCAGCTGTTCGTCTTATTTTGTTAAAATTCCTTCGCAATAATATTTCAGGTCTGCAATTCCAACACTCAAAAGTAATGCAGCTTGAATTTAAATGCTGTTTCCGAGTCCGTACTATATTAGGCAGGCGTACTTAAGGTTGGCCAAGGATGAGATGGTTATCACCAAGCTCTCAAGTCTAGTATATATTTTCTAATGATTTCCCGAGCTGATGATTTGGACTCGGTGGCGGAAGATCGAGTTATAAAAAGTTGGATTCGACATTTGAAAATGACTGAATGCATTTTTTTTAAAAAGCAAAATACTAAACGCATTCAAACTCAAACACTGTTAAAAACGAGGATATAAATGGAACTAAAAACTTAGTATATACTTACATTACCATGGCTGAATTTTTCATAATCCTTCCACATGGTCCAAATTGTTGAAATGGCGATGGAGCGTTTAAACTTCTCGTTCGCCTGTAAAAGAAAATTTTAAAATGTAAGTAAGCTTTTAAGGATTTATATTGGCAAAAGAAAAATATATAGTGTGGCAAGTGTTTCCTAAACAGATCATTCTTCGTTTTACAGCGTTCTTCAGCTGAATAAATGAAATCAACTTTATTGTTTGTGAATTCAACCGAATGGACTGTAACTTTAACATTTTCGCAGACTTAAGACAACTGTGGCTGTTTTAAAAACACTAAGATTATATACTAAGGAATATACCTACAATAACCCAAGGTTGACTTAATTTCTTACCCATGACCTAGTATAAGGTGAAACTTCAAGAGCGGTTGTTCTTTTTTGGTTTCTAAGGTATTAAGATAAAAGAAAGGTAGCCATTAAACATCAGAAGAAAACAAAAAGGTGGGCATAACATCAATTCTGATTCCGTGCGACAATAAATGCGAACATTTTAGTAAAATTTTTGTTCAGTTGGGTAGAAAAGACCTTCAAAAGAGATCAATTTCAGTCCATTTCATTTTCGAGAGCTAGATCGCTGACAGATGGTTTTAAGCGACAGATGACAATTTGTTACTGACTATTTCAATACTTTTACACAGTATTGAAATAGTAAATAGTTGGATATTGTTTCGCTAGCAAAATTTGACTTAGGGAATCAGCAGAAGATGTCAAATATATGTTTTGAGTTAATATTTGGAAAAAAATACAACACTATTACTCTTTTAACTATTTTGCTTCGCGGTAAGAGAACTGCATCGAACTGAGAGAAATATGGCATTTAGAAAATATGTATGTATTGTGGGCAGAAAAAGATATAAACAGAACCGACCTAAACTTGTATGACGTCCTTGGCACATTATTTGGATGGTGTAAGGAAAAGTTGTGTGGGCTCAGCATAATTGAAAAGCGGATACTCATAGACACTGATGATGAGGAAGGCCAGCGTACCTCTTTCCACAATGAACTAAGGGCTTTGAACATTTGTTGTGTACCAAATTAACCGGATTTGTGGCCTCAAAATTAGGCCCTTTCACTGGTCTTTGTTTGGTGAATGTCTGACGACAAACAACGGAAGGTGCTTCAAACTATTAACAAATTGAATAAACACAATTGTATGTATTTTGTATCACAAGTTACAGCGGGTACTCCGGATTTAGGTGGAACTTTATACACTCATTGAATTTTGGGCACGAAATCAAAACAATTACTACCGAAAAAAATATATATTCAACCTTAATATCCTCGCTGATGGATCGGCAACGGCATGCGCTATCCCAGAAATGTTTTCCATCAGAAACGTGTTTCCGTCCAGATGGCGACTTACATGGACACAGTTGCGTTCGCCATTCACGTGTTGCTCTCGTCGCTCAATGTACATCGTAAGTGGATCACTATTAACTTTATCGTTGCGATAGTGATGATTGTCAGCAAACACAAAATCCATTGTAGACAATCGAGGTGAGTAACTTGTGTTATGTGACAAAGCGCGACTTAATTGCCGTTAATATTTTTCAATAAGTAACCTGAGAGCAAACTGTAAACTAAAAAAGTCAACAAGTGCGCGATCAATGGGCGATTCGACACCCAGCTGCATGTGCGACTGATTCGATTGACTGACTTGAAGGGTCTGATAGGTAGCTATATGCCAACTATACCCAAAGTCGAAATCGAAATCACGTTACACAGCAGCAAACAGAAGCTTGAAGCCATTGAAATTGACATAACTCCCGTTTGGGCGAGCGAAAGAAAAGTGAGAATGACTTGCCAAACAAGTTGCTGTGGACTGTGCGGTTGCGGCTGAGGTTAGACTGAAGGTTACAACGATGAAAAACAGAGAAACCCAAGCTACTTACAAACTAGCAAGTTTCAAATTATGAAAAAAAAGAGAGGCCGCTGATCTAAACTTTTTGATCATTGATCGATGATGGCTTTCGATTTCACGCGGCGTGTGGGTGAAGTGTGTTTTCAAACAAGTAAAGCTGTATGATTTTTACAGCCACGCGTATTTTAATGAAAAATACCCAGTGGGCCTCATTGTTTTTTTTTTTTTTTTTTTTTTTTTTTTTTTCAGGACAAATTTACAAGAAAACAACAAGTCCGTGTGTCCGCCACCATTTCATGGTGACAAACAGGTGATCCAGCCCTGGGAGCTTGGTTGTTTGGTTGGTGATGGTGAGCCAAGGTTGTCAACACAGTACACTTGGGACAAAGTCTTTGTCTTTCAAAATGTTTCTTTGCCCTTTGTCCTTCCCGACGATTTCTCAGTCCCAAACTTAATTTATAAAAAAGAAAATTAATTCAACAAATAACTAAAAAATAGGGTCCAAATGTACAGAACGTACACAATTAACCTTGGTTATGCAAAGAAATATTTTTTAGGTTATTTTTAGGTAGTACGTTGTGAGGTGTACTAAAATGCGAGTTGGGCAATTTATAAATTTTTTTAAATTTGTTATTTCAGTTGGAAAATTATATCTTTGTCCCAATGTTGATTTCTCCGTTCCGTTCTTTTGGTACATTTGCCCGAAGTTATGTTTCAAGTTGGCAACCATTGGCTGAGCTTTCCACTCTTCACTGATGCCCCTCTGATGGGCCGGTTGTGGTCACCTCTTGTTTTTTATGTGTGAAAGGATAGGGGGTAAGGGGTTGGTTAAGTTATGGCTAGCCACTATATCTGAGGTTTGTGTTGTCAGCAAATCTGTTTGTTCGCTTGGAGAACTCCATGATGTCGCTTAGTTAGACATTTCTGAGGCATGTAAGGTCTGGTATAAAATGTGTTCCCAGAATTTTGTTACGTAGCCTCACTGTAGCTGGACAGTGGCAGAGGAAGTGTTCTATATCTTCCTCCTCCTCCTGGCAGTTTGGGCATGTCGATGTTGCTGAAGTGCCGATTCTATTTGCATACTTGTTAAGATTGATGTGTCCTGAAATAATTCCCACCATCAGTCTTAATTGCGCTCTTCCAGAGTTAATCGCTCGTTTTGCCAGTTTATTTCTTAGTGGGTGTTTCTAATATTATTTTTGCCACTCCTTTGAGTATGGCAAAGACCTCTGCTTGAAACACTGTAGTAAAATGTTCCAAAAGCGTTGACAGTTGGATCTCTGGGTCGGCGCTATATATGCCTGCCCCTGATCCTCCTGCTATATATGATACGTCCGTGTATACTGTTATTCCCCTGTGCTTTCTTGTTGAGCTAGTTTGCTTCAATTTTTTTAAGATAGTCATATCTGACAGGAATACCTGGAGAACCAACCAATTCGTAACACCATCAGGATCACAAATCTGGTACACCGACGGTTCAAAGATGGAAGATGAAGCCACCGGTGCTGGGGTCTATGGTCCTAGGTTCCAAAGAGCCGTAGCACTAGGAAAATCACCAGAGATCTTTCAAGCGGAAGTACACGCCATAGAGATATGTTACCGGGAATGCTTACGGAGGCGCACTAAAGGTGCCCGTATCTACATCCTCTCAGACAGCCAGGCAGCTCTTAAGGCCCTAAGATCGTTTTCGATCAGATCAAAGCTAGTCTGGGAATGTTTCAATCTCCTCGAAGAACTGGCAAAGGACAACACAGTCACTGTTGCTTGGATACCAGGCCATTAAGGATTTGAGAGCAACGAACGAGCAGATTGTCTGGCGAGAAGATGCGCATCACGCCTGCTCACCGGTCCTGAACCCTACTTCGGGTTACCTTTGATGCAAAACAATAATTTGCTTCAAATATTCTCTTGAGGAAAAGGGAGTTAGACGAAGTTTCTATCGAAATCTATGGATGTATTAGTTAGGCCACTGGGTCGTCGATAAGCGGTGTTATTTCTTTGATCAGGAGCATGTTTTTCCGATGTCCAGTTTTCATTCGAGTGCCCAAATGTTCGAGTGCATGCAATCTCATTGCAGAGGCGCCTGCTAGTCT
Organism: Cheilosia urbana; assembly: GCA_946477585.1. Taxonomy (NCBI): domain Eukaryota; kingdom Metazoa; phylum Arthropoda; class Insecta; order Diptera; family Syrphidae; genus Cheilosia; species Cheilosia urbana. Next base: position 145,010,472 of record OX297854.1, read on the forward strand.
TTCTCGCTTCCAGATGCACTGCGGTTATGTTAAGGATCGCCTCGATGGCTGCAGTTGGCGCTGATTCTTGCACAGCTGTGATTCCCAAACACGCCATCCGTTGCACTTTAGTAAGCATATCTATTGCGTATTTTTTATTCACAATCGGCCACGAGACCACTACGCTATAGAATAGTATGGGTTTCACTATGCAGTTGTATATCCAGTGGACTTGTTTGGGTTTTAAGCCCTGGGAGCTAGTTCGTTTAAAGACTATTTTGTTGGCTTGTAAGATTTTCAACAAACTTTTTGAGGGAACTTATGTTCTGTGAAGCAAGGAAGAGCCTGGGTTTTAAAGACTGTCCTAAAAGTCAACAAATAAGCGGTGGGTAATCTTTTAATCCAGTTGACACATGAAAAAATTACTTTTCAACAAAATTTCTTCTTTTACGAGAGGAAGATAAGCTGATAAGGCAGTAGAACATAAAAGAAAACATAAACCATTCGCGGGTAAAAAGTCTAAAAATTATCTGAAAGCATGTAAACCTTGATAGAGTTGATAATTTACCGGGTATATTTATACGTGTGATACGTGTGAAACCTTGTCGAGTCGTAAAAAGAACATTGACACCTCGGAGATAGTCTTGAACTCGAGTTGGTATACACGCGCCAACTCGAAGTGATAAAAATCAATTAGATTTTCAGTAGTTCTTGTTGTTGCTTGATACCGACGAGCGACGAGTTGAAATAACTATTGGCCAAAAGTTGGCCGTAGGGCTTTGTCGACTTTTGAGTTACGTGAATTAACTCAACATTAAGGCGTGAACACGTTATAATAGGACTTCATGCGGTCGATTCGTGATGATATAAGCCGAATGTCATTGCACTTCATACTTGGGCCGTGATGGCCATTTGAACAATATCTAAAATAAAATCTCTGTATATATAAAACAAAGTGGCAAAAAGTGTGTTTCCCTCTGTCGCCCGTAGTTTTCAACCAATTTCCTTGATTTTTTTTAAACGTCGGTAATTACGGTGATCATTTTATAGGCCAAAACAAAATATTAAAAAAGAACAAAGTATTCAGCTAGTAATATTTAAAAATATATAAAAATATCCAAGCCTCAAAATAGAGCAACAACTAAACTGTTGTGTAAAAAATAAAGCGTTTTAACTGTAACAAGATCACCTAACTGCCTATAGGGAGTTCATAATCTTTTATACAAATTTCGCTGTTGCGATCTTCCATAAATTTAGATTAATTGAACATAAACGCGAAAGCATTGTTAGAAATGACAGCAAGATATGCAAGTTACATCTGTTATGCGTATACCTAGATAAAACTTTATAAAAAATCAATCAATCAGTAGTCAATTTATTTCAACGGATTGTCATTGAAAATGTACGATTTTATAGAACCTTAAGCATAGGAAGTTGTGTTGAAAATTTGACGGAAAGCCTAGTCAATAGATTATTAATCGGCAGCCGCAAAAAGGTGTCACAATACGTTTACTTATCTAAAAAAAAAAGTTTTGCTCATTTCTTCATTGTCACTTTGACTTTTGCAGTTTACAACTAGTTTGTGTATTATAATGACTGTCGCTGTGTAGATTTTGAATTTAAAAATCAGCGATAAAAATGAAGTCTTAAAATATTTTTTATAAATGGATGAGTTTAAACATAAAAAAGTGACAGCTGACAGCAGAGCAAAAAAACAACAATAAATTGAGAAACAGAGAAAGAGAAAGACACACTTGAGACTTGACATCAGTATTAGTTCGTGGAAGGCAAATGCAGTGAAAACGAGATGGCATGCACATTTTCTTTTTAAATGTATTGTAATAGATTGCAGAACAAATAAACAGTGCTTCCAGTAACAGATTATTTGCAATGGGCTCTTAAAAATATACTAAGAAACAAAAATGTGTAGATATATTCAATTTTGATTTAAGATTTCCGAGATTCACAAAATTGCAGTAGATTGTCAGTCGAGCGCAGTGGTGCAGTAGATTTAATTTTATTTTTTAAAATTGCAGTAAAGTCCGAACCCTGCTCAGTGTCGTTCCTCAACTCGAAAAATTCGTAAAAGAGAGCACCATCGAGAGAGCAATATATTACCCCTCCACTGAGAATCTTACCATTTTTTACTCAACAAATTTCTTGGTGTAAGAAGTGGAAAAGCTGTCAGTCACCTTACAAATTACACCTTACAAACAGCTGATTTGCACTTTGTTGTCCCATTTGGCATATGTGTGGATTATTTTTTGATTTCGTGCGTATTAAAATGGCATCAACAGGCGGCAAAATAAAACTGAATGTTCTCCTGGAGATTCTTTCGAATGTGGCGCCGAAATTCTTCTTCGCTGGAACAGGGAACTATCTCCTCCGTGTAATTCTTCATGCAGTGTCGCGCTCTCCTCTTTTCTCTTCCACATACTCGGAATCGGATTCATCAAAATAAAGTTCATAGTAAATGAATAACTAAATGAATATTTTTGGAATATTTGAACTATGTATCTGTCATTTTTCATAAATTACTACAAAAGCGTTCCTTAACTTTTTCGTAAGCGTCTTTCTCTATGAAAGATTTTATCCCCACCACTGTAATTTTGACAGTCTTTTGCTTTTCCATTCTTACTACAAAAGTAAAGGAACAGACCTGGTTTTTCTCTCACACGACATTTTCTTTTTAATTCATTGACTTGACACATTTCCCTCGACATATCTGAATGATTGAATTTACCGAAACACACCCGAAATTGTTGTATTTGTTTCAACTCTACATTGCTTACTGTCACTTAAAAATAATAAAAAATCCAATAACTAATATAAAATAGCATAAATCGTAACACTTATGACAATATGCATTTAAAGTTTACACTTTCCATGACGTGTTTCGAAAACCGACTCAAAACAATCATCACATGCAGACAGCTAAAAGCTGTATTATTTACTTCGTATATTGCTTCCGCAAATCCGCAGATAATGACTTAACAAAAAAAAAACAAACAATCATTAATTTACCAACTGCGATAATTGTATATGTATTTTGATGATAGCTTGCACGATCTAAAGACAGCAAAGAAAATTCGAGATTTCAATGGTTAAATGTCATTGTCAGTCAATAATGTGACATGGGTATGGTGTAAAGATTTCCTGGCCAGAAACATCTGGATGCGCTTGTGAAAAGATGTCAGCTGTTTCATGTTTGTTTATACATCTGACACTTGGCATAAGAGTTCATAGGAACGTGTCGTTTATTTATTAATTTTTTTTTTTTTTTCATTTGTGTTGTTTACATGTGAAAATCTGTGTTCGGAACTTGTTTTGAGAACTGCAAGCTCGTCGTTAATAAACCATGAGCATAAATGCGTAAATTGGCGTTGACATTTTTTGTATAGGAATTTAGTCACCAGAGTTCACTGGCGGGCAAACGTTTTGCTGCTTCTTGATAGAGACAGTGTTATACATTTTTACCAGCAAAAGATGTTGAACCGTTTTTTTTTTTTTTTCTTAATAGATAAGTAATACCTTTCCAAGTTTGCGAATATATTTTTTGTGGCAAAAGAGACCATCTTCGAATCGTTTATAGAGTATGACAAGTTTATTTAGTACTTTGTGGAGGTGCACAAAATAAAATATGAATATTAAACTGAAAAGATCTATCAGATTCCTAAACTATTTAGGTGCAGAATAACTCAGTATACTAGTGAGAATTTTGTCAGAGCATTGTCGTCTGAGAAAGAATGATAAAAGACTCACACTTCCATTGCAGTTTCTGCAATGACCTATAAAAGCCAAGGGAAATCTAAGACACATGCGAATGCGATTCAATATAAAAAAGGACTTTTTTCGGAAGGTAGGTACTTCTTCCAACATTTCAATGACTTTCCTCAATACAAAGAGCTATACCCACTTGTCTTCTGTGGGAAAGTTGGTAGATTTTCAAGGGACAATATTCAGGTTTACTTTTATTGCAGTTAACTTCAATCGTTTCACTAGAAATCACGACGAGACCCTACCGATTTTTGACCTAACCTAACCTAGTTTAAAAATGTAAACATCCCCTTCACTATTTAGCACCATTTGACAGCCGATTTTACTCACTTTGCTCTTCGGATTAGCCAAAAAAACGCACAACACTTTTTTGTAACATTTTATATTGTTAACACAACAAAATGTCGTCGAAAAAAAAGAAGATTATTTCCCCAAAATAGAGGCCAGACTACTTCCTATCTCAACCTGTTGAATTGTCAACTTAAACTAAACAGGTAACTGCTAGAACAATGTTGGCGCGTCCAATTTTACTTGAAACATTCATTATCGACGCTGTGTCACCTCACTACTCATACATTTAAATAAAATTAATTATTTTTCCGACCACCGACCGACCGACCGACCGACTGTATCGAAGTATATACCATATAGGTACCTACCCAACATTTCGATTAAGATCCGAAAATTAATCGTTGCGCACTCGCCCGAAACCCGACTGAACTCTGCCCCTTAGTTAATGCGCCTATTCGAATCCGCGTAAATTACCTGTGTTAATTTCGATTTGATAGCGTAGCTGTCAGTGCGCGTCAAACGAAATCACATATTACGGTCTACTACTGTTATTTAAGCAGAAGCGATTGTGAATTTCGCATGAAAATATCTAACATTGAATTTATAATACTGTTTCGACAGACCTGATACAAACAAAATGTCAATCGTAATCAAATTATTGACTTATTCGTCACAAGAACAAAAACAAAAGAACGCACATTCCATTCAGTGATGCAGCAAATTCCAACGTAAAACCAGAAAAACACCCTACGCTACAGTGGAGGGTCAATGGAAGTTTAGCCAGCCGCCAGACAGCAGCTGCGAATTATCAAAATCCGAGAGGTAAGTCGTAAGTTGGGTGTGATCGTGTGATCTGTGATGTCGGCTATTACGATTATGCAAATGAGAACGAATTGAGATCCGGTTTATGATGGCTTCATTGTTTACAGGTGACGTTTGAGGTTTGACCGATTCACGTTTGCAACTTTGAGCCGGTAGAACAGTCACAGTCACAGAGTGAGATTCGGGTACATATGGATATGTGGAAGTTTGTTTACGAATAAATAATGTTTACCAAAATTTTTGTTTATTTTGTGGGCGCAAGTTTTGCTTCTTTTTTTCATTTTTTTTTTTAAATCTTTGTTGTTAACTTGTTTTGGACATAATCACCTTTTTATGAAGCGGAACTCTGGATATAAACACTGACTGGTACGGGATTACTTAATTATTGAGATATTGTAGTTCTTGCGTCTCGAGAGGCTTTTGTTATTTCATGTGAGTTTATGGGAGTTTTCTGGGAATTTTTAGATTTGCTGTTAATACGTGTTTTCAGTCTTTAAGTTTAAGTCTTTATTGTTTTAAAGTGTGCCCAGAGGGATTGCGGTAAGCGTGTTTTTGTATTTTTCTTTTCAAGAAAAGAGCAATGGTATTGCTCACTAGAATTCGCGTGTGGATGCGCAACGTCCTGGAACTTGAATCATAAACAAGCAATTAATATAATGAAGAGTATGCTAGAAACGTCTTCTTGTACTACACAGTGTTTTCAATAGATAGTCGATAGACTCACGTTGACCTGATATTATGGACAGAACTCTGCGAGCTGTCAGCAGTGCGTTTCAAAATATATGACAGAGGTGGCGTGAGTAAATATATATTAAAGTATTTGCTGTCAATAAGAAGAGACAAGCAACATCGATGTCATAGTAGACAGCTACAACTTTGATATAGTTAGGGACCTTATCTACCTCGGTTTTGCTACATATTTTTTTTTTTTTAAATGGCGCCACAACAGGAATTAAGCGTGGGTACACTTGCCAATCGTTGATTAAATTAAGTACATATCCAGTAGCCTATCAAACGAGAAAATCGTATTTCTTAAGGGTGTAGGTACTGCTAGACCACATGCCATGGGTTTGTGTATAATGTTCACAAAACTAAGAATCATATCACCAGGTAACTGCAACAGAAGCTGTCATATCATAAAAAAAAAAACTGGTTTCTTAGCTGGGAAGCATACTTTTTTTAAACCAAAAAGACATATGTTTGTAAAAAAAAAACACTTTTTAGTTCCAAGTTTTAAAAAAAAAATAGGTAAAAAGTGTATGCATATGCGTACACATGTTTTTTGATGCTTACGGAAATAAGAAAGGGATGATAATGGATCAAAAGGCTCCCAAGAAAGCAGGGTTCCCTTCCAATCTAACCTCTTGTCAAGAAATACTAAGGAGGCTTTTGTCATCCTTGTCCTGCTCAAAAACATCGCCTGTAGCGAAGGTGTATGAATAAAATCGCCTTGAACGCAAACGTTTCCAAATAGTTTGCGGTCCCGTTCGCGTTTAACTCCACAAGCTGTACAGCGACATCGAAAATGGTCATAAAATAGCAAATCAGTCATTTAAGATTTAAGGGACTGACATTTTGGTTCGACGAGTCTTCGATTCGAACTGAGATTGACAAGACAACACAGTACATGTAGAGCACGCCTTAAAAGAAGGAGAGTAGGGGACCTTAGTCAACTTGATATGCAATCTGTAAACTTAAGTAAACAATTATGAAAATTTGTTGCACAAAATACAGCTTAATTAAACCAGCGAAAGTTAAAAAAGTCGAAGAACCTTAAACGTCAGCAATGATTTAGACACGAATTATTCTAAAAAAAAACCCTTCGCGCACGGCCTGAGAAACGATTTTAAGCAAAGTCTTCAAAGTCTGATATTAAGAAACACTATGACAAACGAACCAAAAAGTGTTGTTTACCACGTTACACAAACGAATTAAAATAATAATAAATAGTTGGCGCAACAGGTCCGGAGGGACCCTACGCCTAGCTTCTCACAACCATTAGTTTTGTTTGAGTTTTTCATTTTTGGAACGAATGGAAGGCATCTACAATTCTATACCGACTCCAAAAGGCTAAATTGAAAAGCTCTCTTAAGACATTTATACTCTCGGATGTTTGTCAGACGTTCGCGAGAAGTGGCGCAGTGAAAAAAACCCTAAGTTGGAATTTTGGGTTTTTGCGGGATTCGAACCTCGGCCCTTCACTTAGTAGTCCAACACACTAACCAATAAGCCACCAAACGAATTAAAAAAAAAACTTTTTTAAAATACCTACGACTCTGCTTCGAAAAAAAAAAAAAAAACAGTTCAACTAAATAAGATAGGCGTCTTAAATTCAGACTCAACTAAGAGTAAGTACACACAATTATTAGTCACATTTTTTAAAACACAATTCGGCCAGAGGGTTTAAGACTTCTGACTTCAACAGATCAAACTTAACACCACAAGGTGTACTTGTTTTTTGTTTATTTTTGGCGGCTTAAATTAGATCCGACTATATTTAAAGCCAAACATTTAGCAAAATGAACATGTGTTGACTTTTCACTTTGCAGAAAACTACCCGTAGATGTGCTGAAAAATCTCAAAATGTCTTAACCTAAACAATCGGAACGGATGCCGTATTTGCACTGGCAAGTCCAAGCGGTTAAATCAAAGTTAAAAATAATTTCAGAAAGAAGACTTACGGCCATGTTCCAGATCGTCGACGTCGCGTTGCCGATGTGAAATAATTCGAGTTATTATCATCGTCCACAGAACTGATTTTGTCTCGTTGTCTTATTTGTTGCTGCGCGAGGTTCAATTTGTTTAACTTATCATTCAAAATATCACTGTTTGAATTTATATCTGTACACTTGTCACTGGTACACTTTTTAACATTTCGACGTAGACACTCGCGCGTGATTTCACTGAATCCGTAGTGGAAACTCTCAGTTCGATTTGAACTCCATGCTAGTTTGTAGTTGAGACGCTCTTCCAGGCGACTTTTATGTAATGTGGCCAAGTCAATGTCAGACAAGCAGGTCATTTTTATTTTATTCCTATTTTTTTATTTTTTTTATTTTTGGCAATTTCAAGGACTTTTTTTTTTCATAAATTGTCTACAAATAAATAAAACTAATAGGACGTTACTCTTTGGCATTCAACAAACACTTACGCTCAATACAGACGACGACCACGACAACAAAATAATCAACTGGCAGCACACTCAGCGGAGTGATGTCTATCGATCACTTACAGAGGTTGAGTTCAATTAAATAAACGAAAACACCAGCAAGACAGACATAGGAAAACATTTATAGTAGTTAATTTGATCTCGCATACAATATAATAACCACACAGAGCCACCGCCTTGACACACTCCACACGTACCTACTGAACACCAAAAGTATTAATTGGTGTGGTCGTGGTGTGATGTTATGATGTTATATTTTGCAACTAATGGCGGCTCTGTACTCTGTAGCCTGTATGACTATGAACTACTTATATAATTGTCGCTTATCGAATATGAATAATGATGGTGTGATTAAAATCCCATGCACACGGAAACTACCTCACTCAGCATGTAACCAAGTGCGCAGCAATAAAGTGGAACAGCTTTGGGTTTGTGTTATATCGAGGAAAAGTGTTGCCACATTGAAGCAACTCCACTTCCGTTTTGCAGAAACCTCCACTTCATAATTGTCTCTAAGAAAGCTGTAAGGAAAAATTAATTTAAAAATTAAAAAAACCCGACTGACTTTAAAAAAGATGTCATTTTGTTAGCCTATGACACTCCGGGAAAGAATATCAATTTAATGACAGCTCACTCTTCAAAATCGGTCAAGCCGTTTGGGCTACAAGGCGTCACGTACATAGGATACGCGCGAAACACATAACCCTCCCTGTGTCCAGTCGGGTAAAAAGCGTTAAATGTTTTTTTTTTTTTTTTTTTTGTATAGTACCGAGAGATGTTATATGTAAGAAGCTTCTGCATCCGGGATGATAGAAAAAGATGAGATCTATTAAGTTAGTAAATGTCAGAATCGTATATATTTTGGACGTGCCTTTTGACGTTGTGTACCAGGGGCGAGTCACCTTATTCGAGAACGACATAAACGTTACGGAACTGTGCAGCTTTTACACATGCAACAGAACAAAATCTAGACATGCACTGTACCTGCACGAGTGAAACGATTAAGCACTGCATTACCGACTTAACAGCGGGGCAAAATATGACAGCTTAAGCCGTTTAAAACACTTAGGTGTATCCAAAATAGGAAAGCAACGATAGGGTAAAAGAATTTGAAAAGGTGAAACCAAACGTCAAAATTTTTCATATGAATAATTTCTTTTCACGGCCCCATTTGCAAGTGAATGTTTTTAGTGATATTGATTTATAGATATTTTCACTAATTGAACCAGAATCACATTTTAGTACAAAGTGAATCGAAAAAATGAAAGCAATGCGTGAGAGCGAATGTGAAAACGATTTATTCGATTCACTCTTTCACAGAATGGACCCCCAGCACTCCTGATTCCGCTGAGATTCGTACTAAGTATTTATTTATAATTGGGAAAAAATACAAATTCAGGTTTTTTAGCTCCATTAACTCTCGCTCGTCTAACCAACACTAAGATTTAGACGTTTTCGGCATAAAATGGGTCCCTCCCAAACATATAAATCCCTCAAAAATGAATAGTTGTAAGAAGTTTAGGCAATTAAACATGAAAACTGACATTTAAACAATCTCGAAGAAATAGTTTGAATGTACAATGTAATAACAATAAGTAATAACTAAAATAAAAATAAAAACCGATGTGAGGCGAGCATTCAGCTACAATTTGTTTAATACATATTGGGATTTTCACAAAATGTTCAGAGCAATTATTTTAACAATGTTTTGACTCAGTTGCAATCGATCGCAATCGCACAAAGTTTCATCGAACATGGAAAAAATAACGAGTAACGAGTAGTTCCACTCCTGTCACTAAAGGTGTCGTCTACAATGCCTTTTTTTGACGTAGGTGAGGAGCTGTTCGACGGTGTCGAAAAGAAGTACAAGATAAAATCTACTTTTCTATTGGTACACGAGCTTGTAATGCTCAGACTTAAAGTACCTTTAAACGTTTCACAAAAAAAAAAGCATACAAATGTAAATTTGTTTGCAATGAGAACTATTTTTGACAATACATATTTTTTATTTATATTGTAACTTAAGAAATCATAAAATAAACTGATGAATTTGTGAAAATTTTTCCACATAATTTTCAACGCCTGAAGCATTTTTTTCTGCAAAAGTTGTACTAATTTGCTTTTGGAGCATATTTTGTCTCAGAAATGTAACATTTCACGAGCAGTTCATTTTAAATAAAAAATAAAAAAAATTATATAACCTTCTTAGTCGAAAAATTTTTTAACTAAATTCGTCCATCGTCCGTTAACCCTTCACCAACAATTGAAGCCAGTTTCAGAAATATCAACATCCAGCTGTCAGATTTAGACATACAAAATTATGACACTTGATAGCTTAATTTACTATTTCTTGTTACTTATTTAAGGTCAAATTATATAAAATATGTTCCGATTTATGTCTTTCTAATTTTCATACACAGTTTGGTGATTTAAAAAACAAAAATTCCCGCTTTAAGTGGACACGGTTTAGCCGATCTTTCGATTATACGCGAACTACGTCATTTTTCAATCGTCTAAACAAAAAACCTTTTAAACAACCGCTTATATATTTTTTTTTAACTTTATCAGGTTAAATAAAAAACATGTCCGCTAATATTGAGCTAAAAATGTTCTATAAATATTTAGTCATGCCAAACAAGTTTAGAGCGGTCTTAATAAAATAGACAGATTTACTTATTGCCGTAGAGGTTAGCCAGCGTTACTATAACTGCAGATTTGTCAGCATCTTGCAAATTTTCATCCTAGTTGCAGACTTTTAAAAACCATAAATCTGCGCCTCAGATATTGTCTGCATCCGCAATAATAATATTTTGTTCTTTTTAACAAATTTTAACATTTGCTGCACACTTGATTTCGCTGTATGCTGTACTTTTCGTATTCAGCTTTTTTTTTTTTTTTGTTATTGTTACATAAATAAAAAAAATTGTAAAGTAAGATTGTTCTAAAATAATCTTTTTTTGTTGTCATAATTGCAGATTTATAAAAATATATTTATGGCAACACTGCCCCCAACTTCTGGTTTAACTTGAACGATTTTAGAACTAAAACCTTCTAATTTTCCTTGCATCCCAGTTCTTTACTTGTAGCGAACTCTGGTTATAAGGAAGGTATAAGTTCCCCTTAAATTTATTATAAGAGGTCAACCACTCTACTCATCTTTAACCACAAAAGGACACATCGTTCTATATAATAGGCCGGATCTAGCAGACAAAACTGATTCTCTCTTCATGGAAACGACTACATACAGCTTGACCACTGCAGATTTCTGAAAAGTTGCAAGAAATAGGACCATTGAGAAAAAAAGTCCCATTTCTGAAGCTATTCTGCACATTTAGTATTTTTGAACAATATATATAACAAGCGTTACATTTTGAAGGGTTTTATTTGGAAATAACAGCATTTGAAAATTTTTAGAAGCGCGTTATTAATTGAAAAAAGGGCCAAAATAGCAAAAAAAAAATTGTGGCAGGCTCTCAAAAAAAGTGCCAAATCACAACTTTGTCGCACATCGGTCACGCTGACTACATACAGGTAACATTTCAAAATAGAAACGGCCATATTTAGCGGAGTTTCGCAAATATTTGATAAGTTAAGTGGCCCCTACTCCAAAACCCTAAGTAAAACCATCGATAACTTTGCTATCGAAAGTTTGCAAGTTATTTTCCGTATTCAACGGCAGGCTATATACCTAGTTATCATTATCATCAATTATCAATTACGTCACATACTTTTTGTGATAAAAAGTTGTTAATCAGAAGCATACTGCGATACACACATAGTACATACAGTTTTGAAGGGCAATCAAGTCATACATATTATACAGCCACTTCATTCATGTTCGAACTGAGCGCTATTCTCTGCCGCACCGTAAAATACTCGTATGCATGGTAAACGCTGTCAAGGGTATATTATCTTCGCAATCACAAACCACCGACTTCTTCCAGCAGAATGTCGACGGATCATCGAACTTATAGCCACTTAGTATTCCATTCACGTATGCTTTCGAGAATGTATCTCTGACCCCGTTCCTCGAGCGTGGAAATGAGCAATCAAAATGTGATCCTCCGGTGGGTATAGGTCGTTTTTGTTACGGAACTTCCAAGCATGGAATGCTGTTAACCTCCACAAAAGTAAAAATAACCCAAAAATGATTTACCTCTTAAGCAGATCAAGGTTACAATGAGGAATTGTGGTATCTCTTGAGTGCATACGAAAAAAGAAGCTACAAGCCAGAATGGCAAACATCACAAAAAAAAAAAAAAAAAACGAGTTTGTGTATTTATTTTGGTTGATGTTTAAAAACAACAACAAATGTGGCGAATCAATGCCCCGTTCCCCATCGCCATTAATATTACATGTGGACGATGGCACATCACTGATCGTATATGTGTGACTACTGACTACACTATTGCAACTGGCCACAGAGCACAGACGTGTGGATTGTAATTTGCAATTTTTTTTTTTTTTTTTTTTTTTTGCGTTAATTATTTATCTGGCAGTACTACTATTTGCAGGGTTAATTTAATATGCAGCGGCAGCTCAACTGTGTAAGCTAGAAAAGTTAAGTACCTACATATTTTCTGTAACTCGAAAAGTTTTGTCAGAGTATGTATGGTTCTGAGTTCTGACACTTCAAACAATCTTAAGATTTGTAGCAGCTGATTTTTGAGAATGTTTTCGTTTTCAATCTGAGAGAGGTAGATGATGTAAAATGGGTTTCTGTAGAGGTTTGTTGTTTTAACTGGCAACACTTATTCAAGTGACAGTCAATTTGACAGCTAACAGCCAAAATTACGATACATGTTCGAAGGAGTAGACGAAAATTAGCTCTTGTTCTTAGAAAATGGACAGGCCAAGAACAGATTTTGGATTGCCCCTTTTCAAAAAACAGTTACCCTAGGAGCTGTCAGTGTGGCTGCTTGTATAACAATTTCTAACATGTGTATTTGAACAGACCCCTATAGGCAGATGGTCGATTGGCACAGTGTGCCTCCATGATGGACCCCTTCGCAACATCACCTTTGTGTGTCCTTTTGTCGGTTTAAAGGAAACATTTTTGAAGACTCGTTTTCAGTAAGAGAAGTGTGTTTCCTTTCACAAAGGACGCCTTATAAAGCTACTGCATCTGATTGAAACAGCAATAAAAGCGATCTCTGACGGAGCGACAAAATGGAGGCTTGTAAAGAGCTACGGTTTGCTGCTTGGTTGCCGGTCATAAATGTATTTATGATACTTTTTCAATGACATCTCATCCTAAATTTGATGCTTCCCAATTTTTTGCAAACCATAGATTTTTACAGTGCACAACACTTAATCCCCAAAGGCATCACGGATCTGCTGCGCTACTTCACTGATCAAATTGAGTATAGACATCATCTCCCGCCTGGCCAACCTATCTACTCCATCTGGTCACGTCTTCGAAGTTCGAACGTGTCTCAAGTTCGGCTTACCTCAAATCCAGATATGTAAAAAATAATATTAGACTAAGCGTTTATGGTAAAATTCCAACTGAAAACGACGGTCGCTAAAAATATTTCATTGTTGTCCATCCCACGCGTCAACTTATTTCAAAATGAAACTTTTGATCTTGACCTTATGTTGACTTTTTCATTGGCCGCGTTCGTTTCATTTTCAACGATTATTGTTAGCAAATAGTACAACACATCGTGTGAAGTTCACACAGGCCCGCTAATAGTTGGCAAACAAATACTGTCAATATTTATTGCTCAGTCCTGTCGCCTAATTAATTAATTCCAATTGCACGATAAGTTATCACTCATCGAAGCCCGCTGAGTATGTAAGTACCTACTTTGCGATTTCAATTCAGTTGAAGAACTTTTAGTGAAATAATCTCACTGCGCGAGTAACTATAAAGCCGTTCGGGCAATCAAAAAAGTTAACCACTTGTAGAGAAGTAAATACGCACAAAAACAGCAATTAATGGGGCACTCACAAATTGGCTCAACTATTCGTGTTTATAGGCGCGTGCTGCGAGGTAATATAGACTCGAAGGCTGACGCGAGACTCCCCCACATGCCTGCTGTTGGTCTTTTTTGCGAAAACTGGGAGTTCGCACGCCACTACCATTGCCATGCAGAGGATGAATGACTGACTGACCAAATATGCTGTCCCCAATTGAACTATTTATATTTTTAGATTTTTGTTTTGAATTAAACTCAATTTCACTGAAAACCTAACCTAATCTACCAGAGATGACAGCTTTCTGCGGTTTTAAACGGCTCCAATTTTGTTTATAAATGGAATGGTGGTCAAAAACACATGCTTGCTGTGTGATTTGTAATCATTGTACGACTTGAAAGAAATCAAAATTCACACCACGTATCTGCTTATCGCAACAAGTTCGGTCAACACTTAATTAAAACTAATTATATTGTTTATTTACTCTATGCCTTGCCTGTACTTGACCGAAGGCAAACATAAGCTGATCGAAGCATTTGCTTTGCTTATATGTAGATTGATGAGTCAGTACGTTTCAAATGCGAATATCACTAGTACTAATAACCGAGTACATTTATGTACTTAATTTTGGACAAAAGTCAACGAATTCTATTGGATCTATATGCTGTCGCACAAATCGGTCTTGCTCTTAGGTACACTAAATCGATTTGTTTTGTGTGTAGGGTACTCCAATTTATGTTTGCATAATGTTGTATGACTCTTTTCTGTGGGCTTTTGACGGGTACGTTCAACAAGAGCTCATAACCATAGTTCTATGTAAAAAAAAAGTTCTTTCATATATTTTTTTTTATCATTATGCGTTTTATTCTGTAATTTAAACATTAGGAAATATTCATTCATTTTAACCTGCCAGAAAATTGATACTCATTTTTCCGGGGGGACGTTCTAGTTTAGTAAGTCTGAGAGTGTTGTTAGCACTCTCCCTTCATTTATCTCACGAAGCGTGTTAATTTTTCCCTTTTTCCCTTTTCACTGTACTCCTAATCCCTTTAAATATCCCACGATGCTTTTTTGCCTCAAAATCCAGTTTTTAAAAGTAAAATTTGTATTACAAGGAAATAAAATCACGGTTAGTTAAACTTTAGTATCAAAACAAAGTTTGTAACATTATGACGATTGTTTTTTGGTAATAGAAAATTTTGATAAAAGACGATTTATATGAGCAGTTTTTTTTTTTTATATATATTCAGTGTGTTGATAATCATGGTGAAATAAAAGTGTTTTCATGAGATTTCAGCAAAAAAATTATAGTTTGATTGTTTTTTGTTGGATTCCTCAAAATCCGACGATTTGGTGCTTTTCCCTTTATCCTACGAAAGGCTTTTCGGACATCGAAATTCCCACAAAAAGGGATAAATCCCACGATATAACAACACTGAGTCTGTCAGCTGTCTGACATGATGCATCTCAGTTTTGATTGGCTAAAGTCTTTTTCCATTGGAACCACCAACTATTTTTTTCAGATCTCAGATTTTACTCGGCTCATGGTATGTTCCATAACGATATTGCTCTGCTTTTATAAATGGACTAGTGCGTTACTGAGTGGGGAAAACGATTCTCGCTTGTTTGGGGGTTACCCCAGTGGTCCCAGATTGAGGGGAAATTTTGGCGCTTTTTGAATGAAAAAGAGGAAAAAAGGGGAAAAAGGTGAATAATAGAAAATCTTTGTTAAACGTAAAATGTAAAATGAAAACGTATTTTCATTACGAAAAAATGTCAAAGAATTAATTGTTCATATTAAACATGAAAGAAAACAGCCCATCGCACGTCTATGTAGGACATTAAGTGTACCTGAATGCATGTACTCGGAAAAAGGGGAAAACTAAAGCTTTTGCTGATGAAAAAAGGGGAAAACAGTCTTTAAAGTCTGGGACCACTGGGTTACCCTGATTAGTGCGTTATTTGGCAGCAATATCAGTTGTTCAAAAGGCATTCGTTTTTGGCAAAATCACAAATGGATGTCGACTTGAAAAATGTTTCCCCTGTTGTAGATACAAATGGAGTATTATTCGTAGTCTTGAGATGACGAGGAAGACGATGAAGAAAATAATTAATTCCTCCAAAATTATATATTTATGTTATTCGTTATTTTGGTTTTCACGAAATTTTGCGTATTTCTTCTGAAAGCAAAAAGTATGGAGATCTGCAAAAAGTGATCCGAATCAAAAGTGATTGAATTTTTGTCCCAATGGAAATGGGGAATGAACAGCTTTTTCAGTTGACGTCTATGGAGGGGTAGCCGACGACTATACTCAAGAAATTCGTTACTGAGTTTTAAGTAGACAGTTCGCATGTGTGGCTGACGTAGGAGAAGTCAAAGTAACTGACCAATCTAAATTTTGCGTTCAGGTTACATCTAGTCCAGACCAATCTAGTCGACTAAAGATAACTAGATTCTTAAATGTGCATTACCATTCTTTCCTACAGTGCTGCCAACCACTTAAAAAATAATGCCTCACTTATAGAAAACTTTAAAGTTTTTTTTTGTGACGTAGGTACACGACTGCACGATATTTTACTTCACACTTCACACTTTAACCGTTATGCCAAGTGCTGTTAATTTAAGAGCTGAATTGAACATTTTAATTTTTTATTGTGAAGTGAGTCGCTGCAAGTCAAAGAAGTAGTTTGGCGTAAACTTGTTTAGGCGTTTAGGACACAGTAAAGTGTAAACACGAGCCAAATGATAACAAAAAAAGATAATAACCGCGTTCCACTGCTCGCTCGATGAAGGGCGGCATGTCCATACAACAACAAAAAAATTGACATGTCACAAAAAGTGTTTTTTTTTTTATATATGGAGTTTGACATGGCCGCTATTCATTTAGCGGGCAGAGGAACGCGGGCAATTTGTGAAACTGTTATATTTATTATGTCACGTACCTATCAATTTCAAAAGATTTTTTTTTTTTGTTTGTGTTGATTGAACTGTCACCGGCGTTTCAACGCTTCGACCAATAAACGTATTTGCGCTGAGTCTCAATTTATGGGAACTGTCAGAGAGTATCCAAACTAGAGAGCCAACTCCCGTGCACCTACCCGATTTTCCCCGGAAATTTTGAATGACAGCCCTCTCTCGCGCGCTCTTATTTTTCCTGTCGGTGAATACGTGTAATTAATGGCCGCCCGGTGGTACTTTTATAATTAAAAACAATTTGTAAATGCATTTATAACAATAAATGTAGCACGAATAAATGTTGAGTTTGGTTTTTTATATAGCTGTACTTGTTCTCTATCCATATTCGGTTCCAAAAAATGTTCATCCATTCACATTTCAGATCTTTTTAATTTTGTTTATATGAATTACATTTTTGACAGCAGAATTCATGCAGCTAAACCTTGGGGGTTGTTCCATAACTAGGTTAACAACATGCAAGTTAAGCCCAATGTTCCACTAGGGCAAAAGTAAACTTTATGTGGTATTCGATTGGGCGATCTCAGAGCACTCTTTTTGCTCTCAGAGCAGGTCTCAGAAAATCAAAGTAAAGTAGGATTTTCAGCTCTTAATTACAACCAGTACGCTCTATTTTACACTATGAGGACTCTTAGTAGTTGTTGGAATTGCGTGCTGAAAATCCTACTTTTCTTTGGTTTGCTGAGATTGAAGCTCAAAAAAACACACCTAATAATGTGGTATTTAATAGGATTATGCGATATAATTTCCGATTTCGGATTCGGCGTACTCAATCGTGAGAATCCAAATAATTTTGTTTATTGTAGGTATTTTCATGTTCTATTTCGTGGTTTGTAGCGCAGGACTTTTAACAAATTTCAGTCTCGACATTAAATTTATGGTAGTTCATTATTGCAAAAAATTTTTTTTTGGAAAATAGAATTTATTTTGAATTACTAATTACACACTTGTCGTCTGTAAAAACGTAAAATAACACACTTTCAATTTGATAAATGACAAATGTTTGGTGTTAGTGTAAGTAGGTGTGAATTTCGCTCAGAAATAAAGATTCGCAAATTTATCCAGACTCTGAAAAAAACGGAACAAAAATATTGAATTAATTGTTTGAATTTAACAAATTCATGCTTGCACATATTTATATTGTGTAAGTATGCATTTTACGCATCAATTAGAGATTGTAAAATATGTTGAAACTGAAATATGTTTTTCCACGGCATACAAACTGTTTCCCCTACATTTCAATTCAATATTTAGTTTTTTATTATTTCGGTAGGGTCTTTTTTCCAAATAAAAAAAAAATCAATCTGAATGTCGTGTTTCATTGGTAACGAAATAGATCAAATTTCAGATCAAAATCCAGATTTATCAATGGAAAACGCCATCAGATTTTGCTTTCAGATTTTGCATTTGTGGTGGTGCGTGTTTTAAAAGTCAGTTGTTCTTAAATTGTAATATTTGTGTTCATAAGAATCTATTCAATTTATTTTATTACAAATGCATATATATACAAACACAAAAACCAATTTGAAAACAGCTGACTTTTAAAACACGCACCACCAAAAAAGCAAAGGAAGAAAAATCTCGTTTTATGTTCGATTGGGCACGAAAAATCTGAGAACAAAATCTGAAAATCCCAATGGAAAACGACATAAATTTGAGAGCAATAGTATAAAAGACAAATATATTGATTTTTTTTTTATGAATTTAGCAAATGCATACTTGCATTTATATGCAATATTGTACAACTTATGCATTTTACGTACCAATTACGGATTATAAATTATGCTGAAACTGAAATACGTTTTTTCTGACACACAAAGAAAACGTTTTCCCTAAATAATTGTCTTAAAATATTGAAGTTAAAAGATTAAAATTAACGAACAAAAAAGTGTATCTATTTCAAATAATACAACAAAAGTCCAAAAAACCTTGTTAGTTCATTTTTCTTTGATTACTATCATGAGATGGATTACTGCTAGATATTATTATTTGAAGGTACATATTTGGTATTATGATGAAATTATATCAGGAATTTCATTTTCCAACAATTTCATAAACTATAAAAACTTTTAAACTGAACTGCGATGTGAGCGCCGTGTAACTAATGGACACTAAACATGCCGAACACAGTCGCCCTCACTTAAAATTCCACCAAACAATTGACAAAATGGCAACCGCAGAGGATGTGCCTAAGTATGCGTGCAGCAGCAATGGCGCTCCTTTGATTTGTACATGCACTAATACTTAGGATCATCCACTGCGGTTTTAGCAGCTGTACAAGGTCATAGGAAGCTTGTGGGCAAATGTACCGTTTCTGCTCTCAGTTGGCTCTCTAGTTTGGTTCCTCTATGGGGAACTGTGAACGGATTCACCTGTCACAGAAATAGAAGATCTATCCATCTTATCTGACGCATAAGCTTTCGTACCTTTTATTCACTATAAATTGAACGCACAAGACGGATTCTGTGGGTTGGGCCGTTAATTTTATTTCCTTTATTGGTTTCCTTTGAATCAATATTTGAATAAATCCTTTCAAGTGTATTGTTCTTAAAGAATTTAACAAGCATAGAATTTGGCACCTGAGTGGTTGTGGTTTGTCACTGATTTGTTAGTGTTTTCTGTTTTTACAACCAGAAAAACGCAATTTACACTGCGTTATATTTTCTGATCGTCTGACATCCATCCGGGGGATAACTGGCCTGAGAAATTCATCCGTTTAAAGTTGTAGGTGCTTTCTTTTCTTTCCCAAAATATATAAAAAATAAATATAGGGACCTGTGGCGACAAATTTTATTGACTTGTAATAAAAGAAAAGTCGCGTTTGCGCGCCTAGCTTAGAGTCGAAAATGAATTTAAGTAGGTGGTAATTCTGACAGAGACAATTTTTATAGTTGCAGCCTCAAAGGTAAGCAGACGTTTCGAAAACTGAATCTCCAAGAAAATCTATTTGCAGTGGAAAATGGCCGAGAAATGTGACTATAGATGGAGAAAAATGTTGAAACGCATCTTTCCGAGAAGGTTAGCCACCATGTTCTTCAGATCTAAAGGAAATGTATACGAAAGTAAACTTTGGATAATCCCAATAAATGGACAACATTCGCCTACCGGCATTCGTCACGAAATATGTAACGCCTGGGATTCTCAGGTGATATCGCCGTTGAACGAAATCGTCAAATTGTCAAAAACTACGTAGATGAACAAAGTGCGAACATCTTGAAGATGCTAATGCAAATGCATATGGGGAGAAGTATGCAAATTTATAGTTGTTGATTATGCGAGCTAACAGAAGAAGAATATGCGAAAAATGCGGCAAAGTTTCACATATTTTTGGTAAGCATTCTTAATGTTCAAGTTCTTTCACATTTCAAAATCTCAAGCGATGTCTGTACTTTCGGTGGTTGGGCGATCGTGTGAAAGAAATCGCTTTAGGCAGTTCATGGATCAGTTCATCAGTTAGAATTTAAGATCGTCGCCACAGGAATATAAATATTCCAGCGATAGACTATAGAGGGAAACAAAGACAAAGACTCCTCTCTGAACTCAGTCCCCATGGACGTTAATATTTTGCGTCATAAGAAAATAATCAATATATGTATAATTGGTTCCCCTTGAGTGGGTTGTAATAATCAAATAGATACTTCCTGGCATTAATATCATCCAACTCCAACTCATCCCGAAACTAGGACAACAACGCCACAACAAAAAACAGATGTCGTCAACAACAACGACAACAAATCGAAAACAAAAACATACAAACAACAAACGCCATCAGGTTTATTAGGACTCTTTGATTTAAAACCGGTAGTGTGTATGCAGCACACGTCTTAAATTATTATTAGCGTAACAGCTGTCCTGGTACACATCGTTATTTCCGAAAGCCCGACATACCTATAGTGCGAGTCTCCACTGGTCGACTTTTCATTTAATATTTTGTGGTTGGGAAATTAAAACAGCGGCCCCATAAAAAAAAAAAAAAAAACAAGGAAAACCACAATAAACTCATATTTAAATATAAACGAAAGCTCGTACCGCGCCGCAATGAAAGGGAAATAAGTTTCACTTTAATGCATGCGAATTAGCGGCATAGTAGATACACCACATGTGGGGCATGGATAGCAAGCCATAATTGTGTCACATATACGATATACACCATACACTCGGACAGCACACGCATAACGACAACACACATAAAGGCAACTAATTGCATCAACTAGGCACTAGTTCACAAAACTGGAGCTAGAGAAAGTTCTTGGCCACTGACAAGTTTATGTATAGTCTACAGTTACAGTGCCAAATGGTCCCTTTTCTATTGCCACACTGAATAGTTATAAACAAATGTCTAAATGTACCATATCACAAAGACAACTCTGCGCAGTAGATTCGCGAAAACGCGCTCGGGACGACTATGATTACGATATGCGACTAGCGGCGGTATACTAATGGACATACACGTTCGACTGCGGTTAGTAACGAATTCAAACTGAGTTGTGCTGCGAAACATTTGGCCTGGACAAGTTGGACTTTTATGACACGGTGCGACGGCACACCACACAGATATATACATTATGGTCTTTAAACACAGTAATTATTTCGATTACGATACGATATTGGCTTGAATTTGTTTCGAATACTTGTTGGCTGATGGCTGATGGCTCTGGCTCTGGCTCTAGCTCTGGCTCTGGCTCTGGCTCATGGTGTTATTTAGCTATGCGACGTATGTTTGATTATTGTTATTGTTTCGCATGGCCGCTCGAGTGTTTGGCCACCCAGTCACAGTGCTGTGGCTACCAAAGCATAGTTTATGGGCGATCGGAGTCATCCTCTTCATTGCTGGTCGGCCCATCGAGCTGAGTCAACTATACATACAGCGAGCTGACTGAAAGCGAAAGAGAAATTCTTATGCAATCTGAAAGCCGAACTGATCAAATGGGTTGTAAATAAATGTGAGATAAGGTGTGCCGGCTGCGGACCGCAGAGTTTCGATCTTCTATTATGTAAAAATTAGTGCAACGAGTCTATTTGGCGGTCTGTTTGTTTGTTTGAATGTCTGTTTGACTTGCTGGTAGGCTCAAAAGTGCTTGTGTTCAGGCTGATACAGGTTCAAAGTGTTTCAAAAAGTGGGCGCCGGACAAAGTTAGACGCTGTATCTTACAACAAAAATAAGTCTTTGAAAGCAATATTTTTGAACTCGCATGGATCTATCATTATCTCTGCAAAATGTGAGCGGGATTGCGCTACTGGACTTGGCGCCTTACATACAAAAGCCTTTAAAAGGCTTTACCCAGATACAAAATCAGTTACTTCAACTTGACAGCGGTCCACTTTCATTTGTGCTCCGCATCTAACGCGACGTCTACTGCGTTGTCCCTATGGGTTGAAGTAAACGTTTTTCGGGCCGGAGCTTTAGTGCCCATTTGTCCTACACTTTCAAGTCATTTTAGACGACTAATTCGCACTCTTCCGACCAAGTCGATGTCGCTTTACAGCTTGTTGAGTTCGCTGTTAAGGCCCCCTTCCGGAAATACCGTCATTGTTTAGGAATATGCCTCTGTGTCTTATATAAAGTCCCTCTAGCGTGTCTTATTAAAGCATCAATGCTCAAATTGTTATACTCGCTGCACTGACACGCAACGCAATCGAGACACTGATATTGAACAAAGAGAAACTATAACAAGCAAAGGTCTGAGGTTTTCTTAGAAACTTTACAATCGCTTTTGGTTAGAGATCGAAGATTTGCGTCGTGTCACAATCACAACATCAGGGGGCAAATTCCTTATATCAACGATCGTCTGAACGATATCGTTTTGGAAGCTTTAATCACCATAAGAAGTTATAATCTGCTCGAATTTTTTTGAATATCATCAGCTTTCATTACATTTGTGGTAAATGAACTGGTTTAACCTCTCAAACTTGTAATTTTAGCACTTAGTTGCTAGTTTTGGGTTCTATCGTTTCGACGATAATCGTCTGAAAAGTTACGGAATGAGTGCCCAGGCCATCCATGAAGGCGGCTCAGTTTTGATACACTTGGACACGCGGTTAGTGCATTAATAGCGGGAGGTTAGGGTGATTGGCATTACCTTTCCGCAGTTGTGCTTGTATTTTATCTCTCAGAGTTAGCCACTGCGTACCGGTCTTGCCCATCAGATTTAGGGTGGCTTACAAGAGTGAAATGACTATCTCCGTAGAAATGACTGGATGAATGTTCCTAAGGAGACTGAAATGCACCTCTGAAGAAGATGTAATGAATTTCCCAAATTGAATCAACTCTGACGTGAACTGTCACAATGGCAGTTACCTTACGTGAGCTACTCTAAAATAGTTTGAGCTGAGATTATAAATAAAATAAATAAAATAATTAGTTGGCGCAACAGGTCCGGAGGGACCCTAGGCCTAGCTTCTCACAACCATTCGTTTTGTGTGAGTTTTTCATTTTTGGAACGAATGGAAAGGAACAACAATTTTATGCCGACTCCAAAAGGCTAAATTGAAAGCTCTCTTAAGACATTAATACTCTCGGATGTTTGTCAGACGTTCGCGAGAAGTGGCGCAGTAAAAAAAACAATAAGTTGGAATTTTGGGTTTTTGCGGAATTCGAACCTCGACCCCTAGCGTAGTAGTCCAACACACTAACCACTAAGCCACTGCGCCTACGAGCTGAGATTAGTAAGCAGTTTTCAAGACTAATCAGGCAGGGGTCCTACTATGAAAGTCGATTCTAAAGTGAAACTGTTCGAATTCGCAAAATTGCAACTCTGTAATTTAATAATGAAAACGAAAATCGAACAGCTCTAGTAGTGCCAACCATTTTTTTGGTTTCTTGGTAATAAATTGGTACTACCTCTTCCGAAAGTAAATGTCAAAACCGTGCGAATTCGTAAATAATCATTCCACATCGAGTGTGTTTGCGAGAAGATCGATT
The DNA here is from genome assembly GCA_946477585.1 of Cheilosia urbana. Lineage (NCBI taxonomy): Eukaryota > Metazoa > Arthropoda > Insecta > Diptera > Syrphidae > Cheilosia > Cheilosia urbana. The sequence goes on from OX297854.1 coordinate 145,034,325, forward strand.
TAAGAAGTATACGAGTATATAGATTTCGAGAGATATTCGAATCAGACCACCATTATCGGGTCTCTCTTCGTCTCTCTCCCACTCTGCATCTTACCCAGAGAGACTCTCTGGATTTCTCCAGAGTTCTTCCCTGAGCTCAACTCCTAGTGTTAACGCTAGCATCTGTTTATGGGAGATCTGTTTCATCGACTGGATCTCGACCCAATGATGTCCCAAGATCTTCATTCTTCTGCCAGCCAACGCCGAACATTGACACAGTCTCAGATTCCTCCAGGCATAGTTAACAGGTATCATCCTCTCTAAGGCCCATCTTCCTTAAGTGATACCCGAAATTACCATGTCCTGTTGACAAAGCCACCACCCATTTCAATGTTCCTCGACTCAAGCTTAGAACACTTCTTTGTGTGGAGCGGGTCGGCCACTTAATTGCCATTTTAGCCTGTCTACATTGTTCCACGGTTGAACACCTTCTCAGGTACTCTGCTGTGATCCATTTGTGAATCAGATATTCTACTATTCCCTTGCCAATGGAAGAGAATGGTTCTGGTCCCTGGTAACTTTTTAGTTGAACCTTGTTTTGCAAGGGAGTCCGCCTTTTCGTTGCCTTCGATCCCAATGTGTCCTCGTACCCAAGTCAGTGTTACTTCATTTTCAGAATAAAAATTTTCATAAATAAAAATTAAAAAATGAATGAATATTTAATAAACATGTATGTATAATGTTTGTTTTTTGGACCAGGCAATCATCTAAAAGTCGAAACACAAAATTGTCCCAGTTCGAAATTATGGTGCAATAGATGACCAAGCATTCAGATTTGTCCAAGGGGTATTTATTAAAAACGCCCGAAGCCAGACAAAAATCCAAACATTTCTTGACTATTTTGTCCAAATATTTAAATGCTGAAGGTCCACCGCAGCGTGATGCAGCGGGATGGAAAAAGGAAAAAAAAAGTTTCAACATTGATAGATTCTTTTATTTCATTTTTGTTTCAAAAGATTTAGTCAGACTTTAAAAGTCACGCAAGAGGCAAGCTCAGGAAAAATAAATTAATCTGTCCGGAACTGCTGGTGGACCGTGTAAACATTGTTCGATAACACCAATCAAAGAGAACGTTGCTGAGTTGCTCACAAGAGGTTTTTTTAAAAAACTGAAATGATATGATTTTCATCATCGCAATCACAGATGCTTGTAATTCTTAACAACTCTTTCCGCTTAGCTCCATTACATTGGATTTATCCCGAATTCGTCTCCGCTCAATTCGATCATAGCGATCCTGATTTTTTTCGAATCCTCCAAACCAAATTGCGACACTGTCCATATATGTTGATGGGGTATTACTCATATCATTGACTTTTTTCTAACTCCAAAAATCACAATAAATTATTTGTTGTTCTTTTATCTGTCAAACACAATGGGAAAATCGTTCGAAACTAGAAGTTTTCGACAAAAAGTTGGCATTACTTGCATTTTATTCTAATTTCAAACACATTTCTATTTGAAAATAGAATCGGAAAAAACTTTCGAATGGCAAGAAGGAGAATCGAATTACATAGTTGGGCCCCAGGGCGATGAAAAAGAGAGCAGCTTTCACATTCCCGAAGCGGTTTTATGGCAGCGAAATATCCGACAAACGACAATAGCCTGGGCCACCAGGTAGTCTCTCTGATCATGTTTATAAAAAATGTTATAAAATGTTACATTCGGAGTCTGGTTGCCGTTTGGGGGCTCCTCATGTCCACGGACTACGATCTGAGAGTATGTGGACCTGGAAGGTGTGCACACCCCACGCTCTAGGTCTAGGTGGCACTCAAAAACTTGAATCTAGTACTTGCATTCAAAATAAACTGCCAGCTGAATGATCAACATACAAATTAAATAGAGTTTATCAGTTCAAGAGAGTCGCTAGAGCTGTCGAATATCTTAAAGTAGAAAATTAAAAAAAAAAAAAGGATCTCCCAATTTAACTTGGATCCACCTCGACTTTTAAATGCAACTAGGCTCGCAATACAATAATTACTTCCAAGTGTCATTGCAGCAACAACATTCGTTTAGAAAAAGGAGCTAAAAGTCATTATGACTGCAATTACCGCTGCGCTTTGCTTTATCCATAGATAAGGAACGAGCACAATCGCTTAGGTTACCAAGAGGCTACCAATGTTTTACCAAAACAGTCCCCATGAGAAAATATTGTTTACTTTCATTGATTTACTGTCCGCCTATGTAGGTAGGTAGGAACAAGGCTTCAACATATTAAAAAAGTTTGTCAACATTGACTTGCAATAACAACTTGTCACATTTAAGACAGCTCATTATTTTTATCGACGGGTTTTCCTAAAAATTGAGCTGGAATTTGGTACATTTATCTACTACTTCATAAAAAAATCAATCTTAAGTACCTACATGCACGTCCCGGGTAGGGTTGCCGGCCAACGTCGTGTTATTTGTATAGAATTGGGCAGTAAATTGCTGGCAAGGGGAATATCCCTTGACAAAAGACACTAAACAATAAAATTGAAAATTAATTTAAATCAAATTTTTAATGAGTTCTAATGCAGCGGGGTTTACCCGGTATTTTAGGTACGAGTGGGTTCGTAAGTTAACCATATTGATGACCAGACCATATCAATATTTTTCAACTTCACACATGAACTCATACAAAATTGTTCTATTAAATACAAACATGTTAAGCAGAACATTTGAATTCTGTTTCTACGGTGTTAGGGCATGCATCTTTGACGACTGATTGAACTGCTGACAAAGCTGGTGAAAAGTTCTTATCGAATTTAACCTTTTTATTAGGTAACACGTTCGCCCACGGTTTTTATTTTTAATGACTTGCTGTGGTGCATTTTTAATATTTCAAAAAGTATTGTAGATCGTTCATCCCCTATCAAACCCAAACAGGCACAAGTATCGCTAAAATCAGCAGTAGATGTGATACTGCTGCTGGTGCGTATAAAATTAGGTTTCCCTTAAACTCAATGTGAATTAAGACATGTATACACGTTTTGCTGAAAAAAGGAGATTTTTAAATGACATGTATGAACGTCATGCACCAGAGACAATACTGAGACCCCCAACTCACAATCCTCTTGCCGCTGGCCCCCTCAGTTTTTTTTTTTCAAATTCGCCATTTTGTTTTCCTATCGGTGTTATGTCTATTTAGAATCCGTGTGACATGTAAAAACATACAAAAAATATAAATTCAATGCTGCCAACCGCTACCAACCATGGGGGAATGTGATAGAGTTCGAGAATACCACATTTTAAGATAACTGAATGCTATTGGTTGGTTATTATAATTTTTAAAAAAACGATTAATATAATTTGTTTAATTAATAATGCGATCTAAATGAGATGTTTTATATACTAGAAACATATTAGGACAAATATTGTTGTGTATTTTCTGCTTTTGAATATCATTGACTTCGATTTGATGTGTACATTTTTCTTAAATTACTGAAGAAAAATTGCCCAAAATGTTTTTATTTTCATACAACCATTCTACAGTAATCATTTTTCATAAATATTTTCAGCAAAAGTGCACTAATTCCTAAAATAAAATACTATTTACACGAAACGAATAATTTCAAATTTAACTGACAAAATTCTATGAACGCTGGAAGCAACTTTGCCGACAGCGGAAGTGGGACACGCAAGGTGCGAGTGTGTTGGTGAGTGACAGTTGTCAATACGAATTTCTATGTAACAATACTAACGCACTTAGCGTGTACCACCCCATAGAAATATAGCTTGTAGGCAAGTAACGGAAAATCGGCCGAAGTTGGGGGTCTCAGTATTGTCTCTGTCATGCACCACCGAGAGAGCCGACGAAGACGTGTATACACGTAACGTGCGCGAACGTGGTAAACTTGAACTAATTTATTAACTATGCTATGCTTGAGGTTTATTTCCAAAATTCAGTGCATAACGACCCATTTTGATTCCGCTAAACTGAAGCTTGGCATTTTATCAAAATTATTTAGTTTGTTTTGTGTATTGCTTGCTTAAATTTGTAGCTTCTACGAGTCGATTGCAATTTGGCCTGTTAGTGCGCTGTACTTATGAACGAGGGTCCCAGTTTCAAACCCCGGAAAAACACAGATTACACCTGCCTGTGAGATTAAAAGTCCTAGAATCCAATAAGGACTTCTTGTGTCATCTATTTTGGAGCTCACCTTCCTGCATTCCTAATACCCAATCAAAGAACGCACCATGTTTTGCCGGCTACACTTCTTGAATATTGTAAGCATACACTCGAAGATCTTTCAAAATTGAGCTTCAAAGGTATTTTATTTAACAAACCTGGGCTTTAAGCGAAACTGTTAGTCACAGCATCAATCTGTTGCACTGACCTATAAGCTTTACAACAATACATCGACGTGTAAAAGAAAATGAAAGGCTAACGAACGATTTTTCATCGAAAATAATATCGGAGGCAATTACTTTTTCTACAAGTTTTGAGCCAAAAGCTGTGAAAAGGCCAAAAAAACAAACGTTCGCCTTAAATTCCATACAGCGGTCATCGCTTCTTTAGAATCTGGTCGAGACCGTGGATTTACACCTCTGTCATCGACTGTGGAGTAAACATATAACTTTGTTGAGTTTTGTTATTATTTGTATATCTATAGCGACGGTTTTTTCCTTCGCATGATTTATTTCAACAGAATTCTTTAAATGTACGTATAATTTCCTCTCGAAACATTCAAAACAAATGAGTCATATCAACGCGATTTCTTCTCGACGATACCAATTAGTAAGGAACTAAAAGTGTGAACTCGATTACAGACTACTTCAACAAAAGTTAAGTAATGACATGATGACATCTAAACCGGATCCGGATAGTGAATAAAAGGAGAACAGTGTTGGGACAGTGCAATACATTTTATTCAGGTTAGGCAGAAGTGTGGCAAGAAAGAAGAGAAGAGACTGACATAAAACCTGGGATAGCGATCTAGATTGAACCAAACATTTTTCGAAAATGGACAACAAAAACATTCAGGTAAATAAACTTTTTGCGAGTCAACGACAGCACTTCACTAATACCACAACGTCAGTCCGAAGGTGGATCAAAACGTCGGTTTCGATGATTTTTGCGAAACTATATGGTATGCATTAGCATTGCGCAGAATGGGTACCTATATCAAGTTGCTTCACTTGTTTGCTGAATTGAACTGCCTTAAACGACCGATGCCAACGGCCAGTTTTATTTATAATTACCAAAGATGTTGCTGCACGGTACGTCGCATGACTAAACAAATAATGTATTTACAAAGCCATACCAGGCCAACCAGTAAATGGCACAAAAACACAATCCAAAGATGAATGACTTCCAACGGTAACCGAACCTATAGCTATGACCTCTCAACTGTATCTGCTGGCACAATGGGATTTATTTTCAAAGCCAAACAGTTAATAAAGGTCAGTTAAGAAATAACACATCACTCAAATAGGTTGCTGGCATTTAAATTATTTGTTTTTTTTTTTTTTTTTCAAATCCCTCTTACTTCCGGCTGTTTTTACGGTCATTGACCGATTTTTTTTTAACGGAGAATTATTGCCAAAACCACTGATGGGTAAATAAAGAAAGGTTGGTTTTGCTTTTATGTTTTCATACTCAGAATGAAGGTTGAAAAAATGCCTCCTGGTATGCACAAATACTGATGGAAATACTTGGCTGCAATTGGAGATGGCGGTGTTTCGTATACTAATCGCATTTACTGATATTGGGAGTAAGCGAACGAAGGGATGGGCTGGCCTATTAGTATTTTTTAGGCACGTGCAACAGCAATAGTAACATCGACCCGCTGCCACAGCCTTCTTTTAATTTGGATAGCAACAAACGTGTAAATAAATTAGTTGCGAACAACCATAAAGTAATGTGTTCATTCGTTTATCTTTATAATGTTCATTTTTTATTTTTAAGAATCCATAAATACTGTTCTCATTGTTTTGCCGGTAGAAGACAATCGTTTGATATTCATATCAAAATAGATTCGTCAGATAAGGAAGCATATGAACAATTGCAGCGGTGTTATAAAAAGTCAACGCTTATCACCAAGCTTCAGGTAATGAGACAAATCAGCTACTGGCGACTTATAAATGCCGGTGCTTTGGTCGATCGGTGGTTGTCACTTATCACAAAAACAGACTACATATTATTACGTAGCTTACAAGATAGCGCGTATGATAAACATGTCACAGCAACGAAGACACGTAACGAGTTCGATCTTATCATAGATCTTGGTTAGTCAAAATTAATTGAGGAATGAAAGAGGCACAAGAAAACCATTTGCCTTCTTATTTTCTGTCATAACTCTGGGGCCAGATTCTGTAAAAAACGAAACGAATAACGATTTCGCTTTTCAAGAAACGATAGAAATCACGCGATAGCGAAAATTTGCTTCATGTAACTCCTTACGTTTTTTTCTTCACATTCGTTTAGGTTTGAGAAACTGTGTGACAGCAAAATTATAGTTTGGCAGTCTCAGTATGTCGTTTTATTTTCGTTAAGTTGTTTTGACAACGAACAGCTGACAATTGAAAATAAAAATATTTTTAAAGTGGAATTTGATTGTTTACGAAGCGGATCCTCCTCCAGCCAGTACTTCTAATGTTGCGGAAAGTTTTAAAATAGGAGGCACGTTTGTCGTTCGCGTACCTGTATGCAAATTAATATTGTCCAGCACATACTTAAAGGCGGCTTTGTTCAATCGAAAACGTTGCACAAAACTAAATAGAAAAACGAACTTTTTAACTAACTTATTAACTAACTTTTTAATCAAAATAAACCAACCTTTTGTCAGGTAATGTGAGAGGATTTGAACAATCCCGCAAACTTTTTCTAATTTTTCTTAAGTTCACATGTTCAATTTCAACTTCACTTTCTTCGCTGTCGTTGGTCAAAAAATAATAATTTGCAAACATATCTAATAAAATATTCAGCACAATCTTAAAACCACCAAATTAAATAAGAATAAAAACGAAAATGATAAACGTCAACAAAATAGCTGTCGTTTGTTTTCTTTCGTGGAGACGATAAAATCTGTTCGTTTTTAGGGTTACATGAAGCAAGAAAAGCGAAAACGTCAAAAAAAATGTGTTCGTTTGTTTTTTTTTCGCGGCCACGAGATTTTCTTTCGTTTTTGATGTTACATGAAGCTAACCGTTCGTGCACACGAAAACGTGTAGACGTTTTCGCCTTACAGAATGCCGGCCCTGTATTCGTAATAGGGTAGATGCACTAGTATACACTAGAGATAAGCAGCAGTGTTGTAGCCAGACAATACTGAGACCCCCAACTTCGGCCGATTTCCCGTTACCTTGCCTACAAGCAATACTTGTACGGAGTGTACACAATTTAGTGCGCTAGTATTGATACATAGAAAGTCGTATTGACAAATGTCACAGGACGCACATCAAAAGACAAGAGTTTTTTGCGATTTAGGTCTTTGGTCTTAAATCAAACCGCGACAGAATCCATTATGGAAATTCCAATTCGATTTTATGACAAAAAGTTCATCGTGCATGGCTTAGAGAAAATGTAGAATCACTTTTGAGCACTACTGTTCCAGAATTCATTCACCAATTCACTATCACTTTAAATTTTGATATTTAAATTCACTCGCATCGCAGTTGATTGGGTTGGGATTGGAATTGGACCTCCACCTCTGGGGTTTCGTCGTGAAAGTTTCCAATTCTACTTCAGTTTTATTACATATTTCCTTTTACAGACTTTACAAAACGAGTTGAATATTTTTCATTATTGTTTTTGGTGACAAGACTTACCACCATTCCCTCATCGCTTCAACATCAGCCGAGTCCGCACTCTTAGCCACACTTGTTGTCGATTGAGCCGCAATTCCATTCAATATTTGTTGTGACATTTTCGTTAACTATGATATTTCCTTGGAATTACGAAATGTTATTCAAGTTTCTTGCACTAAGCACTGCAGATGCACGTTCGAAAGCACTTAAGTTTTCTTCTTCAATCACTCATCTCGATGAAGACCAGATGAAGACAGCCAAAGAGGGTCAGAGAAAAATCAGTTCCAAGTGTGTATAGTTCTCCGAATGCTTCCGTGTGACCGATTTGCGAAACGTCGACAATGAGGCAATTCCACCGCAAAGACAATGGGTGCTGCTATGATGAAATTGCAAAATACACCTTACTACTTTGCCCACTAATAGATGAATAATGAACTCATTAGAATCAAACACTTTTTCACACCCGCACTGGCAAACCTGATTTGGGTCGGTGGGATTGGGAAGACAAAGGAAAAACACAATTTCGTAGAATGTTCAATGAGAAATTCCTTTTGCTTGCTATCTGGATTGCATGGGTAATGATTTTAAGTTTAACAGAAAGGCGTGATCAGAATTATTTTGCAAACAAAAAGACAAAAACGCGAAAACAAGCTCGTAGGCGAAGTATAAAATTCTTTTTTTATGCTCTACTGCAGTATTTTGCCTACTGTCAGTTGTTCGTTTGACAATTTGCTTAGGTAAGTGGAAAGTTCGCAAGTAGAAAACAGCTGGTGTCGGTAGAGTAGGTTTCACAGTGATAGATTTGCGTTGACTGCAGAGATGGCGCTATAGGGTAACTTGACAAATAATGTGTGTTTTCTATATACAACAAGAAATGTTTGCAAAAACCAAATAGAAAAGGAAATGAAATATGAAAATATAATTAAAAAGATATTCAAAGTGAAGTATTAACTGCTGGCTGTGATTTTAAGTAGGACAACCATATCTTGTTATGCATTTGACAACGAATGCACAAGCCTTCGATAGCTCAGTTGGTAGAGCGGTGGACTGTAGAAAGATAAATATTAAATTGCGGAAATCCATAGGTCGCTGGTTCAAATCCGGCTCGAAGGAAACTGTTGAAGTCTTTTTTTTTTAAATTTTTCTTTATAGGAGGATTTTCATGCATATTAAATATGCCAAATTTTGGTAGCCTCCGACTTACACAAACATTACATTACATACAAAGATGTACCTCAAGGTTTTTACTATGCTTGTCATTAATATCTTAAGGACTAATACAAATTATAAAAAAAATATTGATTTTTACACGACAGTGTAAACATTAAAATATGTCAGTACCTACTTGTTGAATTTGTTCTATCATTATGCAAGTTTCTATCGGCACTTTCATAGAAAAAAGCAGAGACAATACTGAGACCCCCAAGCCCCAACTCACAATCCTCTTGCCGCTGGCCCCCTCAGTTTCTTTTTTTTCAAATTCGCCATTTTGTTTTCCTATCGGTTTTCTGTCAATTAAGAATCCGTGTGACATGTAAAATCATACAAAAAATATAAAATCAATGCTGCCAACAGCTACCAACCATGGGGGAATGTGATAGAGTTCGGGAATACGACATTTAAGGATAACTGAATGCTATTGGTTGATTATTATAAATTTTTAAAAGTCGATTAATATAATTTGTTTGGTTAATAATACTATCTAAATGAGTTTTTTTGTATACTAGAAACATACTAAGATAAACATTGTTGTGTATTTTCCGCTTTTTAATATCAATAACTTCGATTTCACGAGTAAATTTTTCTTAAATAACTGAAGAAAAATTGCTAAAAATGTTTTTATTTTTCTACAACCATTTTGCAGCAATCATTTTTCATAAATATGTTCAGAAAAAGTTCAATTATTCCTAAAATAAAATGCTATTCACGCGTAACGAATAATTTCAAATTTAACGGACAAAATTCTATGAACGCTGGCAGAAACTTTGCCGACACCGGAAGTCACCGGAAGTTGTTGATATTTTTTGAGGGTGTGTTGGTGTGTAGAAGTTTCGTGACATTTGTCAATACGAATTTCTATGTATCAATACTAGCGCAATAAATTGTGTACACTTCGTACAAGTATTGCTTGTAGGCAAGGTAACGGGAAATCGGCCGAAGTTGAGGGTCTCAGTATTGTCTCTGGAAAAAAGTAGGTATGTACTTACGTACTTATTCGTTTTAAGTATGCCTGACAGAGACAATACTGAGACCATCAACTTGGCAACACACCCTCAAAAAATATGAACACTTCCGTTCCGATGCAGGAAAAGTTGCTGCCAGCGTTCATAGAATTTTATCCGTTAAATTTGAAATTATTCATTACGGGTGGAAGTTACTTTTTTAGGAACAAGTGTACTTTTTCTTAAAATATTTTAGAAAAACTAACACTGTATATTGATTTTAAGAACATAAAAACATTTTGAGCAAATATTCATCAGTTATTTAAGAAAAATGTACACGCATGAAATCGAAGTTAATGATAGTCAAAAGCGGAAAATACACAATCTTGTTTGTTCTAATATACATATTTCTAGTATATAAAACATTTCATTTAGATAGTTTTATTATCCAAACAAATATTATTAATCGTCTTTTGAAAATGTATAATAACCAGCATTCAGTTATGTTAAAATTTGGTTTCCCGAACTCTATCAGAATCCTCCACGGTGGGCAGCGGTTGGCAGCATTGATTTTATATTTTTTGTATGTTTTTGCATGTCACATGGATTCCAAATTGACAGACCACCGATAGGAAAATAAAATGGCGAATTTGAAAAAAAAATTGAGGGGGCCAGCGGCAACAGGATTGTGACTTGGGGATCTCTGTCTCTGATTCCTGAGCCTACATAAGATAAAGGGGACGTTCAAGTATAATCTAGTTTAGTAAGTCTGACAGCTGTCTGACTAGATGTATCTCGGTTTTGATTGACTGAATACGTTTATGGAGGGCTAGCCGACGAATCTAGTCAAGAAATTCGTGACTGATTACTAAGTTGACAGTTCGCATATGTGGATGACGTATTTAAAGTGACGTTCCCGACCTAATCTAGTTTCGCGTTCAGGTTACATCTTATCCAGACCAATTTAGTCAACTTAAGATAACTAGATACTTGAATGTGCCCAATTTCAACTCATAAATGTTCAAATTTCGACGATGCTTTAAATAAGAAACACTCGGAAATAAGTATCGTAAGTCGACTGTCAAACAGAAAGTCTTTTCTCAAACTCAAATTTAAAAAAGAAAAAGAAAACAACTCGATAATTTCTTGAAATTAAAGAAATTGGCAGTCAATGAGTTACCTACATTGGAAGAAAAGAAAATGTGACATCGCGATATGCCACTAGATTCCGTTATAAAAGACAAAAAAAGACATTTGACATTTGTGAGTTTGGGTAAATTTCGATGGCTAATATCGAACATAAATTACCGCCGAAACTTGTGTGGGTTCTGCGTAAAGTATTCTGTATAAAAAATCTGACAGTTTTTGTTACGAGCCTTTTACGCAGTGTTAAAAAGGCTATTACGCATTTCAGTGGATACGGTATCCGGTATCCCAGACCCGGATGCCCATATTGAGATGTAGAGAAAACGTAATAGAATACCTGGTACTAGAACGAACAACTTTCTCTCGTCATAAGGAAAACATTTTTACCATCTGTGTTAATTTTGAATTGTGGATCGCATTTTTTTATTTAGTTTTTTTCAAAGTTTTCGGTTGAATAAAAGTGCTTTTAGGTATGTTCTGGACAACATTTGTCTTTGTACAGAAACGCGAAACACAGACGTCCTTCCTATTTTAGGGCTGTGTTCTATGCTTGAGTTACTGGCTGGAGGTGGTTACCAGCGGATGGTTGGCGACGATTTTGCCTCTTCTCTTGCACAGAGTACTTTGTCGAAAAAACTACACTACACTCTTAATGTAATGAAAAAACATTTCGTTTTCTCAATGGATAAAATGGCAATCAAAACTGGAAGAACATGTTACTAACAGTCACTTTTTTTCCAAAATTTAAAATACCCGGCGGTAAATGACATCTTTTCAATTGTACCTGTTGATGTCCCTAATTAATTCAAACAAAGAGTAAGTGTGTTAGTAATTATTTATTGTGTTTACATTATTAACATTATTATTAACATATTACATTATTATTTACAATGTTGACCTTGTGTATTCAAACCAAAATATCAACAAATAAAATATTTTGAAACTGTCAGCTGTTGGCTGTCATATTCTCATTATGATACATTCAACTTCTTAAACTGTAAATTCTTTGTCACACTGTTTCTTAAACCCATGCGAAAGAGAAAAAGGAAACGAAAGGAGTTAGGTACATAAAGCAAACTTTCGTTTCCGCGTGATTTATATCGTTTTTTGAAAAGCGAAAGCGTTTTTCGTTTCGTTTCTTACAGAATCCCACCCCTGTTTACGTTTCTGTTTCTAATACTGATATTTAACAAATGTAATGGAATACAATCAAGTGCTTGCAAAAGATTATCATAAGCAGTAATATTTGTTTTCGCTAAATTACATTTTAGAAAGGGTTCAAATTTATGGTAACTGACAGCAATCGCATAAGATTGTCATTTTGAATTTGATTCACTATTGATTTTTCGAAAGGCTAAATGTAGAGTCATTAATTACTGCATACCTCACTGTGATCATGTCAACTGTTATGCTCAGTAATAAATTTAACTGTCTTGGGTTAACTGACAGCTCTGACTACGTATACCTTGAAGTGAACATTTTAAATTGAAATATAATACGAGGTGGTACATGTATTTGAAAGCTCAACTTGACATACGCCGAAATATCGCTTATAAATCAAAATAAAAGCAACTACTATCAATTACTGCCTCTCATGACGTCGAAATTATGAGAGTCTTGTCTTGCTATTGCCATAAAAGGATTTTCATGCTGTTCAACGATTGTTATTGATTGATGTATCGCTTTGGCTGTACCAAAACGAAGCCAGATCCAAATGACAAGCGTAGTTCTTAAAAATGAACCCGATCGCCCAAAATAGAATTTCCTAACAAACAACAGAAACACCTCATACGTAAATTCATTCATAATTTTACAGATGCTCGCCGCGTTTACACATCTTCCAGCTTATATAACACCCATGCCCTAAAAGGTCTTCCAAAAATACCCGCTTCCAGCGCCAGAGCTCATTTCAATGTCTGAATCATGATGGAATTTATGTAAATCCAAATAAACGTATGCTGCAGACTTACCGAAATTGTTTGGTCTTATCGATTAGTTCAGTTACCCGAGTCCTCCGCATGGGCGCCGGTGATGCGCCCGGAGACGATTCCCTAGACTCGGCAACCATTGCACGCGCCAATATTAGATCCTCCTCCCTCATAGTTGCGTTCTTGTAACAGCTACTCGCTCTGTAGTGCACAATACAATTTTCTTTTTATTTTATTGCGATTTAACTAAAATCAGTGAAATACTGGGCAATATTTTGTTCACAGATCTACACTTGAAATGATCACTTGAGCAGATTCACCGCGCGACAATATTGAGTAAATATTTGAAATTCCTAAACAAATAGTTAATGAAACAGGGAATGGAATTTCGCATGCAAGTGAATTTTTTATTTTGTTCATCAAACAGAATGATTTTGAATACAAACGAAAGGCAGCAGGAATCTTGTGCCTTTACTGCGAGTGAACTTTGCGCGATCACCGATCAGAATATACTGAGTGGAGTACTCTACTCAGTACTGAGATCTTTGGAAAATCTATTCAAGTCATCTATTCATGATCTGGGGCTTGGTGATTTTGTTTGTCTCTGGTCAGTCTGGTGACTATTGGACTGGACCGCATTTCAGAGCCCACGATCTTGGAACTCACAGCAGAGAGGTGTGCACTGGGTACAGCTGTGGCGTTCTCGATGTAGGTAGTGAATATAGGTGTCCGATTGATTTTGGCACAGAATTCTCAGTGTCAGGGAAAAATTTGCATAGCACCCAAACTTCCTTCAGTGAGTCGCATTCGCATATCGCATTATTTTGTTTTCTCTCTCTCTCTCACTCTCACTCTCTCTATTTGTATCCATGAAGTGTTTTTTTTTTTTTTTTTGTATTCAATTTATTCAGAGGTGTGCTTTTATTTATGGTAGAACACTCGCGAATGGTTAAATCGGGCTAATTGCCGAACTTTGAATGAGAATGTGGTTTGTTTACAGATTTGTGTGAAATAAAGGCCTAAACAGATTTCCAAGTGTTGCTTATAATGATGCGATCGCTGTTCAACTTTGATTATTAAGAGAGAACGAAACGAGGCATTTTTTGAACAACAACAACAAATTTGCATCATTTTATTGCTCTGAAGATTTTGTTGGTGAGTTAAAAACTTGTTAATGAACTTAACAACTTGCAGTTTAGCGTTCAAAACCTTAAACGGGAATATGTCTTGTCTCGTTTTTATTTAAAATAGCTGTAGAGAGGTAGAGAGAGGTCAAGTAATAAAAACACTAGTTCGTCATGGAAACAGTTTTGGTTATAAATAGCTTCCATAAAACACAGAGAAATGTGAATGCAACCGATATTAGAAAGTGCTTGTGTTTTCTGGACTTGGAGATGGAATGAGGTCCAGTAAAACAATTCAGAGTGACAGTTCTGATAAAGTGGTATACATGGTGTGTTTTAACTTTTTTTCTACTACTCTACTCTACTACTCTAATCTTGCGCGTCCAACACGAAAGTGAGTACCTATATACTCAGAATTTAAAGAAATAACGGCAGGTGTATGCCGCACGGAAACAGTATTGGGCCGTTCTTCTTCTTACACGTGATAATAATTCGCTTTAATACGGATCTATGCAAAGTTCCTGTTTACAGATGCGAAGCTAATGTCGTTTTCCATTGGGACAGAAAAAGCGAAATCAGCTGGCTGTCAGATGTTATGTTCCATTAGCCGCAAGAAAAAAGCGTTTTTTTAACACCCACGATACCTTATGTCGTTCTCCATTGGGACCAAAAATCAATCTTTTTTTTTATCTAAATTGGGCAGAAAAATCCATTTTTTTTTCGATTCGGATCACTTTTTGCAGATCTCGATATTTTTTTCAGATTTACACATACCAATATAGTTTGCACAGCTGTTTTACGTCAGTTTAAGAAGTTTGTTTTCGAGACAAATGCGCAAAGTTTTGTGAAAACTAAAATAGTAACAAAATACATACATAGGTAATAGCTATGGACATGATTTCGGAGGAATTATTATCTTCATTGTCTCCCTCGTCATCTGAAGACTACAAACCACCAATAATACTTCATTTGTATCTACAAGAAGGAAAACATTTTTGAGGGCGATATCCATTTGTGATTTAGCCAAAAACGAATGTCATTTGAACAGCTGATATTGTTGTCAATTAACGCACTAATCCATTTACAAAAGCAGATCAATCTCGTTGCGCGTTCCATGAGCACCGTAAAATCTGAGATCTGAAAGAGATTTCTGGTGGTCCCAATGGAAAACAACATTAATTTCAGTCAAGACTTTAGTCATGACATTGTGGACATGACAGAAATCCAGGGCTCAGATTTTTTAAGGCGAAAGGTTCAAACGTTTTCGTGTGCACGAAGAAATTTGCTTGTACAAACCATTCGTGCGCACAAAAGCGTTTGAACGTTTCGCCTTATAGAATCTGGTCCCAGACTTTTCAGTCTGACTTTTTTTCCTGACGTCTCTGCAGGCATGTTTTGGACTGAGATTTGACATTTGAATTTCAGACCAGCGTTTGACAGCAAAAAATCATTTTGTTTTGATATAATTCTATATAATTCTCGGGAAATTAAGAGGGGGGCCACCTTATGACACATTCAGCCCTATTGCGAAGATCAACTATCAATTGATAGTTGACATTTATCAACCAATTTTATTAAATGGTATTGTGACTGTCAGCTGTCAATATTATTGATCCATTGTGATATTTTGTTTAATAATCTATTGTGAATGAAAAAAATCGGTATTGTGAAAAACAATTTTCATCAATTTTCTTGTCAGCTGTCAATTTTCCTTTCAATCGTAAATTTGCAGTTGATGAGTTCGTGTAGATTTCAAAAATAACTAGAAAATGTGAGTTTCGAGTTAAATAAGTGATAAAATTTGTAATTTCTTTATTTCCAAAGGTCTCAGAAAGTAGTAAGCAACAAAAGGCAGTTATGCAAATTGGTCCAGTTGATGGAAGAGAACGTGGAACTCGCCAGGGGATTTTGCTCCAAAGCTCTAGCAAATTCAAAGTGGAGAATAATTTCCTTAGAGCTAAATAGCCGAACTTCAGAAAAGTGGCAGAGAGTATGGATCGATCTGAAATGTAAAATAAAAAAAAAAGAAAACGGAAAACAAAATAGAAGTCACAGCCACAGGTGGTGGTCTAAACAGGCTTCACCAATTCAGCGATTTAGACGAAGCTATTATAAATTTATTAGGTTTCAATACATGCGTTAATCCACCTGGAACAGACTTTGGTTTTGAAAATGTTACCACCTCCAATGAAAATGATATGTCAACTGAAGACGCTGAGCATGAACAATCTACAGATCAGATTGACCCGGTACCAGTTGAAGGTGTTGTGCAACAGAAGAAAAAAAGTCATCGGAAAGACAAACTCCAGGAAGATCACATATCTTTATTAGAAAACCAAACTGTTGACCAAATAAACTATCACGAAAATATGCTAAATATCTTTGGTGGTTTAAAAAAAAGTGTGAGTAATATAGAATATTATTCAAAAAAGAAACTTCAAATCGCCAAAGAACACAATGAAGAAATTTCAAAAATCAAGAAAGAAAAACTAAAGCTCTACAAAGAAAATAAAGAAAATGAAGAAAGGGATAGAAAAACAAAACTGAAGTTAAAAATTGAAATACTGGAGCTGGAGAAGCAAAAGCTTCAAATGAACAATTATTAATTTTTTATGTTATGTTACTAAATGAATTTCCAAATAAATATATATATTTTGTTTACATGAAACTTAAAATGGTGTCTCGTATTCGGTTGCCCTCGTTGAAACTGTCGTTAAAAGATTCAATATCTTGGTCACTGTTGAGAATATCATCATCTGGTATATCTTCTAAATTTTCTTCTTCTGGAACTTCTACACGATACTTTATGCATATGTTATGCAGTGCTGCACAAACATTAGTTATTTGTGTTGCTTTTTCTGGTTTGTAATGCAGCTCCCGTGCCCGAAGTGTGCATCTGAATCTACCTTTCAAGACCCCAATAGTTCTTTCAATTATATTTCTTCCCTGAGCATGCTTTTTATTAAATCTTGCTTGCGCTGAACCTCCTTCAGCATTTCTGTAAGGAGTCATTAGATACGGTGCTAAGGGATAACCACCATCTCCTGAAAAGAAGAAAGTCATACAAAAGTAAACAAAATTATGTACATAATGTAGAGTAGAATTTAAAATTCGAAAAAATTTGATGACATAATAAGCTGAGTACACACCAAGAAGCCGAAAGTCATTGCGTCCATTTCGATAATCCTCTGCGATTTTGGATTTTAACGTGGACATATTCCATATGCTGGAGTCATGAGAAGCCCCAGGATGTTTTGCATCAATGTACTTTATATACATCAAGTGATTACACATCTGAAAATTATATGTACATATTTAGTAAGTATTCTCTAATGTTTAATGTTTTACAATACTTACTACCATAGCATTAACACTGTAAAAGCCTTTTCTATTATAATAAAGGTGGCGAACCTCTTTCTTGGGACCAACAATTTTAATGTGCGTCCCATCCAAACATCCTATTACATTTGGAATTCCGCTTTTCTCGAAAAAATATATTTTTGCCATTCGTTTTTCTTCCTCTGTGTATTCGAATTTTATCCACTTTAGGCACATGTAACTTTCCATAACATTTAGCAGTTCACATAGAATAAGGGATACTGTTGGCTGCGCAAGACCAAGGTTGAAGTCGTTGCCGACACTTAGCTGATAGCTCCCATGTGCGTAAAATCTGAGCAGAGCTGCGAGTTTTAGAATGTTCGTAACTGCTCTTTGACTTTTAATCGGTTTAAGTTGGGGTCCAATGTCTTCCAACAAGTCAACGAATGCAGCTTTGGATAGCCGAAAGTTTTGTACAAAACTGAAACGGAGCTCAGAATAAGCTTAATTTCATTCCACAATTAAATTAATTACCTTCGGTTTTCCAGTTCCAAGGGATTATAATATGCATCTCGCAAACTCCTCCGTATAGCAGCCAATTCCGCGTACTCTGTCTCGTCTTTGTCATCATCAAAAAATAATTCCACCGATGACATGATTTTTAATAAATTTCACAGATTTTAAAACTCGTAATTATTGTTTTATTAAATTGTTTGCAAAAATCGTAACAATCACCTTTCAAATCAAAAATATTTTAGAACTGTCAAAGTTTTGAGTTTTCACTCACAATAACTTTATTTTTTGCGTTGCGTTCACAATAGTTTGAATTTTTATCAATTGTGTTTCGCAATACCAGTATCAATTTTAATTGATAAATTTTGTCAATCGTCAATCGATTGATAGTAGTTGATCTTCGCAATAGGGCTGATTATTTTTATGATTATATCCTAGACTCAGCCCCTCCGGCTGACTACTGGAGACTACGTTAATTTTTTTTTTTTTACAATAACTGAGTATGCAAAATGAATGGAAACTTCAATCTGTCTTGATTCGCTGCAAAATTTCGATCAATTTTCTTTGTTTTCCAGTAGTCAGCACCCCTGTACATTTACTAGAGAAATTGGGGCTGACTATAGAAGACACGGTTCTTTTAAACGTTCTCCAGTTGTCGCCCCTCCCCCCCCCCTTTTTATGAAAATGTGTAAATTAAATTGGGGCTGACTACTGGATATTTGCGTGGCCGACTACTGAAGCTGAGGGGGCTGACTACTGGCAAATCATACCCTTTTCACTTATTTTCTAAATAGTTTGCATTAGGTAGCTCATACACTTAATAAGCTTACTATTTTCGAATCTACAGACTTCAAACATTCAGAAGACCCAAATACTTGATTATATAATTGAAGAATGGATTTTTAAGGACCAATCAAACTCAAAAAAAAAGTAAGGGGCCGACTACTGGTGCCATCTCCCTACCACCACAAATGCACAGAAAGAAAAATCGGTCCATTGGGGACGAAAAATCTGAAATCTGTGGCAAAATCTTAAAATCCCAATAGAAAACGACATAAGAATGTTATAACGAACTGTGGCAAGTAACACGTCTGCGATCAAGCCAATCACCTAACTGAATTCTGAGAGAACGAGAGGAGTATGGTATTCGAAACAGACACACCAACAAGTGGTGGACTTTAAAAACAACCTGGTGAAAAAGCTCGCAAGTTTTGGCCAAAATATGACAACTTTTCTGTTTGACGGATCATAATCTTCCTAAGAAACTATACAACATGCAGTAGCTGCATGATGACTCCTATGAAGAGATCCATACTTGTGGGTTTCGCCCACGGTTTTTCTACTTTTTTTTAGAAGTATTCGTAGTCGTTATTCAGCGACTTTATTAAAAGGAAAATAACGAAATACGAAATATTAGATATTTAGGAACAAAAAGAAATACAGATTTGTTTACCTAAAAATTTAAGTATTAAAAATTACGCTGTTTCTCATCTCTGGGGCCACGTCATTACAAAAACTTTTTACTTCTTCCATCCACGATTCAATATCCGATTGGGTGCGTTCAGCTCGCTGCCGTTCAATCCGCTCCGTCAGCAACAAAACCACTTGTGGATCATTTTTCCTTTCATTGATGACTGTGTGTCTTTCACCTTGACGAACAGAATACTTGGAAGCTACCGAAGGTAATCGAAGAACATAGGTAACCAAGAAGTTTTCGAAGTCCCAAATCCCAATATCTAATCGTTGTCGAGTTTTTGTGGACATTAGTCGGTCTACAAGAATAAGGAGGAACAAGAGGTCGCAAGAACCTGTAAAAATCAGAAAGTGTAACATAAGAAAGTTCTCTTACGTCATGGAAGTAATAGCTTCCAGGTGTTCTGTTGCTCAAGTGACAGAGGCTTGGGCAATGACAAAGAGGAAGTGAGATGTGTCCTCATGAACCTCTTTGTCTCCGCAGCCTCTACATATATCGTCATCTTTGAGATTTAGTTTCTTGGTGTGGTTTCTTAGGAAGTTATAACCCGTTAGAGCCCCTACCAGCCTAGACAGCGATGATCTGTCATATACTGGCCATAGCTTCCGAGATACTTCACAGGTAGTTAGTTCTTTGCACCTGTTGTTGGTTTTCATGCGAATCTTTTTCTCCACTTTTTCTCTGAGATTGCAGAGTGGTAGCTTGATCGACTGTATTGCGCTATCATGATCCATTGCAGACCCTTTTCTCGCCAGTTCGTCAGCTATTTCATTGCCGGCCTTGTCACTGTGTCCAGGGACCAGCATAGATTAGTAGAGTGCTGCGAGCAACGAACATTGAGCTCTTCGCAACAGTGGTGAACTAGCTTGGATTTTATTTCAGAAGTTCCTTTTATAGCCGCCTAGCCGGCTATCAATGAAAATGGAAATATCATTACGTGTCATTGCCAACAATGACACCATTCGGGGGCCGCTTCCGCGATTGCCAGAACCTCTGCTTGGAAGACACTGCAGCTATCAGGGATCCTGATGGAGCAGTGTATATTTAATTCCACCCAGAATATACCGACACCGGTTCCACAGTCCATCTTTGATCCATCTGTGTAGATGGATACCGATTTCCTCTTCGTGGGTTCATCTGTGTTTCATTCATCTCTGCTCGGATAAGAGTGGGAGAATGTTCTATCAAAGTTCAGATAGGGAGACATACCTATACTCAGAAGTGATAACTATCTCAACGCGTACTTCCCTAGAACTTGTGCGTGGCCAAAATTACATGGGTTCCAGTTATTAGTTTGGCTAATCCTTTTGGTAGCAGATTCCTCCATCCAAAGGAGTCAGATTGGGAATTGCCTCCAATCCAGCTGTGGGTGTAGTTCTCATCGCGCTGGTTGACCCTAATACATGCTATAGTCTTTGTATCTTCGTCATTGCCTTGAGATTGGTCGACTTGCCCGCGGCTTGCCACCAGACTACGCTGCCATATGCGAAAATTGGCCGCACGATTGCCGTGTTTGGTCCCCACCTCTTGCCAAAGATGCGGTTACAATCGTAGTTGCTTTCTTCACTCTTTCATTAACGTTCGGCTTCCAAGGATCATAGCTAGGTATTTTTCCCTATCCGTCACCTTTAGAGGTATTCCCTCAAGAGTTGGTGGCTCTAATTGTGGTATTATTCTTTTGTTTGTTAAAAGGACAAGCTCGGTTTTTTGGGCATTAACCCCTAGGCCGCAGTGCCTTGTCCACGTACTGAGTATTCTTTATTTGGCAATAACAGCATTTGAAAAATGTTTGAAGCGGAAGGCTCTCTAGTTGCACAACGGTCACGCTGCCTATAAGTATCTAAGCGTGGTAATTATAACTGTACGCCAGAAACGATTAAAGTCTCTAAAGATGTCCGAAGGACGTGACTCTTGTTTGTCATGTTCTTCGATCTTATTCTAGTACTAGTGCAATGTGAAATGGAAATCATGTTAATTTCATATGTAATCATTACAAATTCAAAAATAAAAATACAAATAAATTTAAATACTGCTCAGTTGTAAGTTAGCATCATAATTAAATCATTACTGGCGCCTATAGCATAATAAGCAACATGCCTACAGACGTACTTTTCGCTCAAACGAAATTAAGTCCTTGTTAAAAATTCATTGCCAACTCGCACTAGTAGTGATAACGACACTCGCACATTCGTAGGTTATTTTTTTTTCTATCGTTTTGTATGCATTCCAATAGTTTTAACCTTTTAACACCCGGGCAACCTCAAGTTATATCTGACTATGTCATGACTCATGAGCCACTTCAAATTTGTGGCTTGTGTCTCGTTATTATTTATCTACTTGCAAAACTTATGTCTGTCTATATACCTAAGTGTATTCAGTCGACGAGATGCAAAAATTTAAACCAAATACACATAAAATGTAAGTAAATATCGAATGACTATCGTTTGGTTAGTAGATTCCGTTGGATGCCGTCAGCATCAGTAAAACCGGTACGTACCTAGCTGAAAGTGTAGCTGTGTCAAATTATGTCAAGACAGCCGGCAAGTTGTAGGTGATCATTATAAAATAAATGTAGTCAAGTCTCAGTAACAACACCAAAAGTATCGATAAATATCGATTAAGCTGTTGGCTGATTACTGCCAGCATAGCTCTCCATTACGGCACGACTTAAAAGGTTATTACCGCCTAAAGTGTCTGTGGCGAGGTGCACTGTTTGTTCATTACATTGAATGGCGAATTTGTATCCAACGCTGAGGTTATCTTAAATGTTGATGACCTTGTGTGGCAACAACGTTGAGGTGTTGTCTGCTCTAATAAACTGGCATTAGGCTTAGATACGAAATAAGTACTACAATTGTGATGTTGGGAGTGGTGCAGTTAGTATTCGTGTAGAGAACGGCCTTAAAGTGTTCACCTGCAGCTGAAAATAATTGCCATCGGCCATTCTTGCGATATCGGACTTTAGATATGACTTTGACTTTTAGCTACAGAATATTATACGGACTACACTGTACCCAAACTCGACTTCCATAAAAACTTCTCTGTTAGATTCCCCTCTAGATCAGAATGGGAGGAAAATGCGGGCTTAAATGAATTCGACATACCTATCTTCACAGATGGTTCCAAAATAAACTGTGGAGTGGGAGCGGGCATCTCAACATAACTAAACATCTCCAAAACCTTTTGCCTTCCCAACGCAGCCAGCGTCTTGAGCAAAAATATTGGCAATTAAGGAGCCGTGTAGACTGCTACTTAAGATGGCGACACCCAGAAAAAAAGTAGGCATCTTCCTCGACAGTCAGGCCGCAATTAAGGTGGTTCAACGTCTAACTTGTTGTCTAAGCTTATTGTGGAATGCAGGGAGACACTGTCATCGGTTGGAGATCACTCACGTCTGGGTCCCCGGCCATAGGAACATTGAGAGGAATGAGGAAGCTGATGAACTTGCCCAGGCGAGGCTCTGCTTGTGCGTGTCTTGACCTCAAGGACCGAGACTAGATGGATAAACCTGACGAACTGCGTGATTTCAAGGAAGATCTGGCCAGCCTGCGATGAAGCCAGAACAAATAACCTCTTAGCCAGAACGCGTGTAGATGTCGCCAGACTTACTGCGATTAGTACGGGCCATTGGCCTTTAGGAACTCACGCGGCCAGACTTGGCATCCCCCATAACGCCCACTGCCGTAGCTGCGCCGACAAAAACAAGAGTGAAACAGTTTTCAACTTCTTTGTGAGTGCCCGGCCCTAGCCAAAACCAGATGCAGTGCACTAGGTCACCCTTTTTATGACGACCATTCGGCCATCCAAAGTATCCATTTAAACAAGATCATAACATTTCTCAACTCCACAGGCTGGTTTTGAGCTCCCCTTAACTTCTTTCTCCTCCCTTTTCTTCAGGTTTCGTTAGTTTTGGATTGTGGTTTCAAAACGGCGCTCAATGCGTTATTTGTGTTTTTTCTTCGCCAGAAGACAGGAATACAGCCACAAACCAACCAACAAACCAATATGTATTTTTAACTACCCCGCAAAGGGTAGGTTAAATCGACTGCCAGCTAAAAAGCCAGCACTAATAGGTCCATTCCATGATGATATCGCCCCAAAACTGTCAGATTGCATATTTATAGGAGTTTTTTTTTACCCGCATTATTATCTATAAATATTTTCATGGTTTATTTGCAACAGTAGTCCGAGATTAAACTATTGTTGTAAGCCGTGGAAATCAGTGACCTATATAGATTATAATGGGTAAAATAAAAAACGCGTTATGTTATTTAAACAAATCATATCTTGAACATACAATTTTCTGTTTAAATAATTTTTTTCTCCGCATACAACAGGGCTTTTAAAAATGCATTTGTAGGGTTTTCCCACAAAAGTTTTCTTATTACCATTCAGCGCTAGCATCGTAAAGAAGACTTCGTTCCACAGAAAAAAAAGACTCGTGTTTTTCCAATCAACTGTCAAATGTCATTCCTCGAATTAACTAATGTGCGAACTTACGACTGATAACATCACCCCAGTAAATTCATTACTTTATTAAAACGACTTTAAACCATCTTGAATTAAAATGACCACAAAGACAATAAACCTCTTATCACGAACAAATCGTATGGTTTCGTTCTTGAGAACTCATCAAAATCCCCAGTAAGTAACAAGTAAATATTGCGCAATGTGACGTAATATGTTCACCTTTGGCGTTTTCGGTTTTTGTAAATTCATTCTTTTATTTGTTAAAACATATTCCCTTATTATAGAAAAACAATTTGTGCTGCAACTAATAGCATACCTATGCGCTGGTATGCAAGTGAAAAAGCAGAAACCGAGGCAACAACCGGCGAACTTACGGATAACGAAAAGAAGTTGACTGCAGAAAATGAAATCTTAACCAAGGAAGTGAAGACACTGAAAGAGAAAACCGAAGAACTTACAGACAAATACAAGAGATCCTTAGCTGATAGTGAAAATCTGCGTATGCGGCTGACAAAGCAAATAAGCGATGCAAAGATCTTTGGTATTCAGGGCTTCTGTAAGGATCTATTGGAGGTAGCTGATACTCTAGGACATGCTACTGAAGCTGTGCCAAAAGAAGAGGTGAGATACAATTACAATTACTGAGCCAAATGATTAAGATGTCCCATTGAACGTTTTTGTAATAGTGCCAGCGACATTAATTTAAAAGTCGTTTCAATTTTCTCGACCCAATATGCAATATTTCCACTTGATTTCGCTCATCGTGTGTATTACTGCAATAAGACCGGTAAATTGCACCAGAAATTGGGCACATACTCTGAAGTAGTCTCAATAGTTTATTGTGCTGCCTCACTTTTCCTATAATTGCTCCTAATTATGTGACCATCACAAAGGGCCTGCCACCTAAATCTCAGTAGTAAATCGAATTGAGTAGTTTTGTAAATGTACCAAAGCATGTCAAACATGTAGGTACATGTCATCCGGTACAGAGTCAAGAACCATGGAGTTTAGCATTTTTTAAAATTAATCAATCTTGCAACAAATTATTATATGAACCACTGCGAGTAGTTGTTAGCACTATCTCGTTACGAGTTACCTATCTAAGTGGATGGGCGATGACGTTGCAAACGTATAGCCTCATGTCTCATGTCAATCTTCATGAGGTGTAGTGCTGCTCTTAAAACGACTTTCCGTTGACACAACTCTTGTCGGAGGTCGCTCTTTTACATCGTTTATTGAAAAAATACGACCCCACTTCGAACATGACTAACTTATTGTATACCCACGTTTTGTTTCAGATAAATGAGAACAATAAACACCTAAAGAACCTGTACGAAGGTCTCTCAATGACGAAAGCTTCCCTGGAACAAGTATTCAAACGGCATGGGCTAGAAACAATTAACCCCCTTAACGAGAAGTTTGATCCCAATCTCCACGAAGCCCTATTCCAAAAGGTGAGTTATCTACTTACAACTTATATCCCACAACACGACTCGACTAAGCCAATTGTTCTTATATCCTTTTAGGAGGATGACAAAGTCGATCCAAACACCGTTGTAGTGGTCAGCAAGATTGGCTACAAACTGCATGAAAGGTGTATTCGGCCAGCGCTGGTTGGAGTCTCAAAATCTTCATGAGGAGGATAATCCATATCCTTTGTTACATTTTTTGTTCAATTTGGATTTTGTTGGTTTCATCATTTGCTTTGATGAACGTTGCGAGAATGAATCATTTTTTTATCTTATGAATGTTTTACTATATCTAGATGTGAAGAGAATTGCTTTTGCCGATGAGGTCAGAGTAGGGATTTAATTAACGGTTAAGAAATCTGTTTTTCTTATTGTGATGTTGTAACCGTAAACTCAATGCTGGTGACCAGACTTTAGCAAACAATTCGTGTTTCCTTATGCTCACATGTTCTTTTTTTTTATAGTTTCTTAGCTATTTCGGTTTAATAAAAGTCGATATAAATATGAACGTTGCTAGTTGTTTTTTTTTTAAGTAAATGTTGGGGTGAGGATGGCCGTCTCCCTACTTTGTACGGAAAGTTGAAACGTTTGTGGAGTTGTTTAGAAGTTTCTTTTTGTTCGTATCCACAGCGAAATGCCCCTAATGCATCTGATTTCTGATATAGTACAGAAACAGAAGCTAAAATTGGGTTTAGCAGTTAGAGACAACAAATTAGGGCTTGCATCCTATTAAAAAACAACATAAGGGCATTTCTTTTGAATAATTTCAGTGACGGAGATCTGGTTGCAGTTTCCTGCGAACAAATGGGAAGGAAACCATTGTGCCTGATATCGGCTTACCTTCCCTACGAGTCGACGGTAGTACCTCCCGACAAGTTAAGGCAGCTGACGAGCAGGGACAAATGGCTTTTCGTCTTGGGATGTGATGCCAATGCGCATCATTCGCAATGGGGCAGCAGCGATATTAACGCAAGAGGTGAGTGTCTTTTTGATTATATCTTATCGACTAAACTCATTATATGTAACAAGGGCAACAAACCGACTTTTGTGGTACGGAACAGACAGGAGGTGTTAGATATCACTCTCGCATCCTGCACTGACTCCCTCACAATTGAGAAATGGAGGGTCTTAGAAGAGGCTTCCCTATCGGATCATAAGTGGATTCGCTTTCAAATAAGCTTCCACAGCAAGACTACGAATAGTTATCGGAACCCCAGGAAGGCTGACTGGAATAGGTATGAATCTATAATCAGTCATCAGGTAGGAAATGAAGTACCATTCATTGACACTTCATCAGACTTAGACAAGGCAGTTGATAACTTAGGCAGGATAATGAATATGGCTTACGAAGAAGTTTGCCCGCTCAGAAAACCAACCAAGAGGTCCCAGCCTCAGTGGTGGAATAAGGAGTTAAACTCCAAAAGAAGGCAAGTTAGACATTTCTATAATAGGGCTAAAGTTGTAGGGGACGACATTACATGGGATCTGTACATAGAGAGCAAGAAAGAGTTTAAATACTTGATCAGGCAATCTAAGAGGAAATCCTGGAAGCTATTCTGTGAAGCGATCGCAGATACTAACGAGGCTTCCAGACTCCGTAAAATGCTAGCCAAAGACGCGGCAGTCCCTAGCTTCATTAAGAAATCGGACGGTTCGTGGGCTGAAAGCAGCGAGGAGGTTCTGGAAGCACTAGTTGAAGCCCATTTTCCAGGAAGCAGTGCACCAATGGCCTCGGTACCTTATGGACCTAACATTGGCGCACGAATAGATGAGAGGGTTAATAATATCATTAATGGGAAGAAACTGCGTTGGGCTATCAAGTCCTTCGCTCCGTTCAAAGCACCTGGCCCTGATGGCATTCTGCCGGCTATGCTTCAACGGGCTCCAGGCACAGTTATGAACATGATAGGAAATATTTTTATACACTGCCTGCGATTAGGCTATGTACCTAGGGCATGGAGAGAAGTACGAGTGGTATTTATCCCCAAAGCGGGTAAACCAAGCCATACTTCAGCGAAAGACTTCAGACCTATCAGTCTTTCGTCATTTCTCCTAAAGACACTTGAAAGGCTTATTGACATTTATATAAGAAGTAAGTGTTGCAACGGAAACTTATGTAATGCTCAGCATGCATATTTAAAAGGTAAATCAGTAGAGACGGCTCTACACGAAGTAGTAGGCAAAATAGAGGGCAGCCTTCACCAGAAAGAATTTGCACTAGTTGCCTTTTTGGATATTGAGGGAGCTTTTAATAATGTCAGGAGAGAGGCAATCAAGAGCGCCTTGGAAAAGATAAATGTCGAGCAACGCATAACAAGTTGGATATGCGAAATGCTCTCGACGAGAAATATTAATTCCACTCTCGGCAACAGTTCTATAAGAAAATCTGTTACTAGAGGCACCCCCCAAGGAGGGGTCATCTCCCCCCTCCTCTGGGTGTTGGTCATAGATGAGATACTTAAGGAACTAAACAGTGCAGGATTCAAGGTCATCGCTTACGCGGATGACGTAGTTATCATTGTTCAAGGAAAATTCCTAAACACGATTAGTGAACTTATGGAAACAGCCCTTAATAGGCTCAGAATATGGGCCGAAGGGTGTGGACTAAGAGTCAACCCGGAGAAAACAGAACTAGTGCTATTTAGTACAAAATACAAGATACCACCCTTCAAGCTGCCCAGGCTTGCTGGAGTGGAACTTGCTCTTTCAGAAAGCGCAAAATATCTTGGTACGGTATTAGATAGGAAACTAAATTGGAAACTTAACGTCCAGGAAAGAGTCCGCAAGGCTCACAATGCTCTCTTCATCTGTAAGAGAACAGCAGGTAAGAGATGGGGCATGAGGCCTTCAATGTTGCGTTGGCTATACATATAATGGTAGTAAGGCCCATAATTACATATGGGGCTCTTGTCTGGTGGAAAGCCGCGAACAAGAAGTATGTACGGGATATGTTGACCAGGGTACAAAGAACAGCCTGCATTGCCGTTACGGGTGCTTTACGTACCACACCAACGGCTGCACTGGAAGCATTTATGCATCTTTTACCACTGGATTTACAATTACAATCAATAGCAGGTAATAGTGCGCTACGGCTCACTAATGCAGGGCTTTTTAAAAATAGTAGGATAGGACACAGTACTATTTTAAAGGAAACATTCTCCGAAATCCCGGGAAAAGCTGATGAAAGTCTCGGTACACTTGATTTTGACACACCGTTCGATGTGTCGTACCCTGACCGACAGGAGTGGCATAGGAACTTAGTTTCGAGGGGAAATGAGATCTCAGTATATACTGACGGATCCAAAACCAGTGAGGGTACGGGGTCAGGTATATACTCCAACGAGTTGGACCTACATATGGCCCTGAGACTACCGGACACATGCAGTGTGTTCCAGGCAGAGATTCTGGCCGTACTCAAAGCTGCGGAGGTACTTGAGATGAGATCGATATCCAATAAGAATATCGCCATCTACATTGATAGTCAGGCTGCGCTTAAAGCGCTAGAGTCACATACCA
Source organism: Cheilosia urbana (assembly GCA_946477585.1). NCBI lineage: Eukaryota > Metazoa > Arthropoda > Insecta > Diptera > Syrphidae > Cheilosia > Cheilosia urbana. The sequence goes on from OX297854.1 coordinate 145,063,212, forward strand.
CTAAATCTGAACTAGTCAGGAATTGCCGCGCAATGCTTAAGGCATTATGTTCGCAGAACCGTGTTAGATTATGTTGGGTACCTGGGCATTGTGATATTGAGGGCAACGAAAGGGCCGACGTTTTGGCTAAGGAAGGAGCGGAACTCCCAGTAAATACAATGATTGAGGGCATCAGACCACCTATGGCCGTTGCTAGAAGGGTTATCGTTGAGAAAACTACCAATAAAGCAGCTACAAGATGGTCACAGCTAGAGGGGCACAGGGTCTCAAAGGCACTGTGGCCCACTTTAAATCGGAAGAGGTCTGAAGAATTAATCAATCTCAGTAGAACAAAGTTAAGATTAACGGTAGGAATACTCTCTGGACACTGCCTTTTGAGGAAGCATGCCATGAGACTAGGTTTGACTAATACGGATACATGTAGGTACTGTGAGGACCTACAAGCTACGGAGGACATCTCCCACCTTCTATGCGAGTGTCAAGCAATTGCTCGGAGTAGAAGGAAGCACCTAGGCAGGTTCTTCTTTAATAACTTAGAGGAGGTAGGTTCCTCAAATAATATTGGGACCATAACCAAATTCTGTAGGGAAATTGATTGTTTGGGCGAATTGGTTTAGGTTTTTAACCGTAATGGTTCCCTGGGGATGGCGATGGGCCCACTTTGGTGCCTGGTCTTTTGTGACGATCTCACAACCCCACCCAACCTAACCTAACCTAACCTAGAGACAACAAGACCAAGTATGTGGTGTCAACAAGACGTTACAACAAACATTTAACATTTCGAAGGGGGCGCTCCATAATCCGCTATGAATAAAAATAGTTTTCTTTAAGTTTAGCGAAAACCTCCCACTCACATTATTTTTAAGTCAAAGTCCTTGGTTGAAGAAGTGTTCCCTAAATTTCGGCGGGAATGAAGATAATCGGCCCTAGTGAGGTATCCGTCGGAACGGAAAATTCTCCGCATCGCATATTCTTTCGAAGGCCCAAATTCCATTCAAGTTGTCCGACTTCGGAAGAGAAATAAACAATTGCGATGGCGCACCGCACTCGTAAACAAATTCCGCAACCAATTTCTATCGGAGGATATCGGAACCTAGCTGTCAAAAATTTAACAAAAAATGCACTTCATCGCACTTCAACGTATTTCGCCAATATGCGTTACAAAATGTCGGAACAGTTCTCCCAACCGAAGAATACCTCACAGCTAAAATCCTCCGAATCGTATAAAATCTGAGAATTTTCCTTCCCGACGGATACCCCGCTAGGACCGAATATCTTTTTAAAACTTGAAACAAAATGGAAAACACTTTTCCGGAAGAACAAAGGTCTTGGCGGAATTACAGACCAACCCTCGAAAAGGAGGACATTTTTTTAAATGTTTAAATAAAAGTCAAACATTAGCAATGAAGATAAAAAAGGATGAAGCCTTGTAAACTGTGCGGAAAAAAAAAATAGGTACACATGAAATAGATTTGAGTATCTTTCAGATTAGAAAAAATATAGGAAAAATGAAAGCGCAAAATCAAAGGCTTGTAAAAATAAAACGGATAGTATTTCGAGATTTTAAAAACAGTATCTCTGGTCCAAATAATCAGAGTGCTTAATAGCTGATCTTCAGAAAGAGCTACTCTACTACTAGGTTAGGTTAGGTTGAAGTGGCTGTCGGCTAGCTGACACACTTTAGACCATTAATCAGGTCCCTTGTGATACCACATGAATCTATATTTATTCTTCCTACTCGTTGAACCAGTTGGAGCTTCTAATGAAGCGTAGGAGATTTCGAATATCTGTCTTTGTGAGATCGTTCAGATCATTGAAGTAGAACGCTCCCAAGTGGAGTTTTCGTCTTTGTGAGAGAGCTGGACAAGTACAGAGAAGATGAAGAATAGTTTCTTCTTCCTCCTCGTCAAAGCAGCTTCTGCAAAAATCGTTGCATAATACGCCAAGCCTTTTTGCATGCCTGCCGATAAGGCAGTGTCCCGTGATGACACCTATTATAGCACTGATATGCTTCCTATCGAGGGAGATCATATGCTTAGAACGTTTTAGATCCAGCTTTGGCCAGATCTGTTTTGTCGCTAGACATGTTGAGGCGGTTGTCCACCTGAGATTTGTTCTTTCGATAGCATCCAGCTTTATTGTGAGTTTGCAAGTAGCGATTGGAATACCTATGGAATCCTTGATTGGAAGCAGAGGTATTGTAGTTCCGTGTTTGGCGAGTTCATCAGCCTTGCAGTTACCTGGGATGTCCCTATGCCCCGGCACCCAACAGAGGTGAATATTGAACTGCTCCGCCATCTCTATAAGAGATAAACGACAGTCTCGGGCTGTTATAGAGTTTGTGGAGACCGATTCCAGGCACTTGATAGCAGCTTGACTATCAGAGAAGATACGGATAACTTTAGCAGATATCACGTTTTCCCTTAGCCAAGATAAGACTTCTTTTATCGCCATTATTTCCGCCTGAAAAACGCTACAGTGATCAGGAAGACGGAAGGAGAGACTAAGATTTAGTCTGTCAGAGAAGACACCACCACCAACACCGTCCACTGTTTTGGAACCATCCTCTACTACTAGAGTAAAAGGAATTAAAAGCAAACAGCGCTAAATTTCACTTCAACAGAATAAAATATTTTCATTGAAAAAGAAGGGACTGTTATTAGCAAAAAAAAAAAAAAAAATATTAAAGAAGAATCAAAATTGAAACATCCAGCGTATTTTGTTGAATTTCTATTTATTATGGAAATTTGATGAATCATTCTCGGAAATCGTTAGCAATTTCAATGCATCTGAGAGCAATTGATTTCACATTACGAAACTTGAATCGACACCAAGAGGGGCTTGAAGCTATTTTCTGTACCAATCACCGAGACGCCCCTGCATTTTACATTTAAACTTTGCGCGGTTGAATTCCTAAAGTCTTCAAAACCTTGTTGTCTAAAGTCGACTAGATTAGTTTGGAATAGATGTAGCCCAATTTAATTTCAAATTTGAACTCAGTACTGAGTCAAGAAATTTCGAACTTGATTTGTTTGCTATACCTCCATGAACATCAAGTGGAAAAACATTTGTAATGTGACCAATCTACCCCTATAAAAGCTAAAACGCATCAAATCAGATGTCAGACTTTCTAAAAACGGCTCTTGAAAGTCTCCATTATCATGTCTCTGCAGAACGATTGAGTTGGGTAATCATGTTATCACCTCCTTTGGGGATGTTAATTCGCTACGGTCTCAGAGCTTCGATTTGACCTCGTTAAACTTTCTTCTTCTTTTTTTTTGTGAGGTGCGCTTAAAGATCGATGTAGCTCTTTCTATTACTATACTGTATCAAAAATATTTGCCTTTCACTTTATTTTATATTTAAAAACAAACTTGCATTGGGACCACCCTGTACTCAGTCAAAAATAGAAATTTATATAATTTGATGACTGCAACTTGTTTTTGTATCTTAGCCATTTAAGACTAATTTTCCGGAAACACATTTAAATCACATTAAGATCCTGTGACCTTTTATTAATTTCCATATGTTAGTGTATTAGTGGGTCGTCTTCTCCATGCGGTTCAAAAGAAGAAAGGTTTTCCTAAAAACCCAACACAGGGCAGAAAGGTTCAGTATTTTCTCTCTCCTCCGCAATTCCAAGAATATACGATCTGTATATATATATGGAAGAGTACCTACCTCTAGATACGTATAGTTAAATGCGAATGTGTATAGTAGCTGCTCCTACCTGAATTGCATTTCTTTTTCTCCTCAGCCACCTACCTGCATTTTTAAAATAACGCATATAATGCATTCTCCAAAAATAGCTTCAAGCGTTTAGTTTAGTCCTTTGGAAAACTTCGCTTCGACCGGATAGATTCCAAATTCCCTTACTGTGTCAACATTTCTCGTTATACGATGTATTTGCAAGTGAGTTACATTATAAAGTTTCGAATAATACTTTAAAACCGGTCTAAACATTTTCAGATATTTGTAACGTTTGTCGCTCTACAACTATCCATCGCAAGTCATCCAGTGATTTTCCAGAAAGACAACTCCGTAATTGCCACTGAGCCCATGAAAGTATCACTCCCTCAGAAGCATACATTTATACCCGTCGACTATCCACATTACGAAGTTGTAAGCAACCAAGCTGCAGCTCCACCTGTGTTATCAAAGTCGGACACTTTACCCGACGATCTAATACAAATTGCTGCAACAAAGCTGGGCATCAAGAATGTGGATGAAATTCCAAGCATAAGTGAATTAGCGGAACTCCTGGGCACTGAATCACGCGAGGAAACTATCGACACAATACGGCAGCTGACAGCTACCGAAAGTGGAATTGACCTGATCAAGGCGTTCATTGAATCATCGGACTACACCGACAAAACTGTGACAACAGAGGAACCAGTACAGATTAAAGCGGAAACATCGGATCCATCGTTGCCAACGAGTCTTCTTAGTGAGACTGCTCAAAAAGACTTGGAACTGCTTCAGAAAATTGTAAGCACACCAAAGCCGGAGTTGGGATTCTTTCAGCGAGCATCGGCGTATTTGAACTTTTTCGATCTGTTTCCGGAAAATAAAGGTATTCCCATATCGCCAGTTAATGAAGAAGTTCAACAGATAAAGCCAAGGTCGCACAAACATCATCATGTATCTCATCATCAGCGTCGTCCTACATTGCAACCGATTTTGGCTACACACAAACTTCCGAGTGCATTCCCAGTTCCTTTTATGCCAGGCGCTGGTAGTGTTCCTTCGCAGACTTCTTTCTTTCGACGGTATCCAGTGATCGAAAATCGTCATCACCTCAACCTTAACAGACCAATTTTGGAGGATCGTTACCTTAATTAATTAATTAATCAAGTTTTTTCTGAGTATACATGAAAGGTGCAGACAGGCAGCTTATATAAAAAAAAAAGGCTGATGCTATTCGAACGTCGTTAGTTGGTCGTTAGGGACACGGCTTAGGTCGACGGCTAGGTAAAACATTGGTATAAGGGCTCGCTTCGCTCGCGAAAAGGACTCTGAGCTCCAGTATTACATTTTCGTGCACGAGTCTGTACGTTTTAAGGCACAACTTATTTCTTAAAACACTATTTTTAATGAAAATACATAAGCCGTCGACCTAAGCCGAGTCCCTAGCGACGTGCGAATAGCCACTTCGAAAAAAATAAATATAAAATACACAATGACGTGTTCATTTTATAAATTAATTAATTCGTTATGTACTTATAGAGTAGCGTAAGTTTATTAGATCGTCAATGAGGGTACATTTTACATTAAATTACAATTACATTAAATATACGAATATTTAAACAAAAACGTTTTTTCATTCAGTTTTTTAATTTGTAACTTTAAGTATAGTTGCTGTTTTCGACGTAGAAGCCATATTATGCAAAGTTTCAATCAGTGAAAATAATAATAATATTGTCTCTGGTTTCAATAGCTTGACTTTGTTAAAATCGATGTTCAATAAAACGCGCTTAATAATGCTGCCGCAGACTACTCCATTAATCACGGTTGCCAACACGGTACCTACCAACCTACATTTGGGACAAAGTATTTTTTTTGTCTTTCCAAATTAATGTTTCTTTGCCCTTTGTCCTTCCCGACGATTTCTCAGTCCGAAAGTTTATTTAATTCAAAAAATAACTAAAAAATACGGTAATGTACACAAATAACCTTGGTTATGGAAAACATATTTTTTAGGTTATTTTAAGGTAGTTCGTTTTGAGGTGTACTTAAATACGAGTTGGGTGAGCAATTTATAAAACATAAAATTTGTTATTTCAGTTGGAAAATTAAATCTTTGTCCCTATGTTGATTTCTCCGTCCCACTTTTTCGGTTTATTTGTCCGAAGTTATGTTTCAAGTTGGTAAGCCTGCCATTAATACAAAAAAAAACAAAACCATACAATTTCCAATAGCGAGCACTCAACTTATCGTACGACAAATTCGCTGAAAATGTGAATGCAAAATACAAATTTTATTTAAAATACACAAGAGACAAAGAAATTCACATCGTACACATCTGCTTGTAGATTTAGTGGTATTTCCTAATAATATTACTACGTTATACTAAACAAATAAAAAAGTAATGGTTAGGTACTCAAAGTCAACATTTCTTTCGGATGTTGAGTATTGACTTCGCTGCACTACATACTTTTTTAATATTCAAACCTCGATTTAAAAAAAAAAAAAAAAAAACTACCTGCAATAACTAAAATAATAAATAAAATAACTAAAGAACTGCTGTTATTTTCATTGCTTCTCGTTGTCACGTACCTACCTTACTCTCACCGCCATTAATACAAACCATAATTCTTTGACGTTAGGCATAAAGGTCTTGTCAGAAACTGCAGTTTTTCGTAAAACCAAATTAAAAGTAGGTAGTTTAATTTAGTCTTTACCTAGTTAGTTTAGCCTGACTTTATTGCCTAAAGACTAAATTATTACGATGGGAAAAAGTTGTGCTAGACTAAAGTCGTTAATACCAAACGAAATAGAAAAAAATTGAGTTAAACCCAATACAAAACCCAAAATTCATTTTTTGACTTAAGACCTTTCTGCCTAACGTCAAGGAATTACATATATTCAACCGTTTGACGGTTGTTTCATTATTCGGTGAGAAAAGTCATTATTTCCCATTAATAAAAACATTTATACCTATCAGCTACCACCAATTAATTATTTGACGTTTCCGTTCCGACAAATTTATTAATGGGAGCACTGCTTTCAATGGCAGCGTTCTACTGCCCGCTAGATGACTAGTGGCATGTCAAACTCCATATAAAAACAAATTGACATTTCACCATTTGCGCTAGACATCTAGCCCTTTTTGTGAAAAATCCCTTTCAGGGAAATTTCTCAATCTAGCGCAAAACTAACTGCTGCAATGAAAAAAAAAACGACCTGTCAAAGGAAACCATTGAAAAGTTTAAAAAATGAAAAGCAAGTGTAATTGTGATAAAACTGGTAGCAATGTAAATAAAATAGCAATTTAGATATTATTTGTATGGTATTTGTATCATTTTTCTTTAATTGTAGTGAGGACTTTGCCGCTGCCACTAGTGTTCTAGCGCGAGCGTTCCTTCATCTGGGATATTTTGTGCTAGACGTCTAGCGGCCATCCAAATAAAAAATCATTCCCAGCTGATATTTTGCTGCCATTAGTTACTTATGCTTTCTAAACTACTTTCGCAAGTAGCTTAGCTATTCATTCGTTACTTAAACGTCAAATCATATTATCAAAAGTACCTACTTATTAGTAATATTTAGGCCAATTTATGCCTTTTCGTTATTTAAAAGTGTTGGCCACTGTTTTACTGTTTTGTTTAAATTAGTAGATCTGTCAATGTTTACTAAACTATTAAGAAAGGGCACTAAACAAATTGAATTGAAATGAATAATCGTTAACTTTATGACCACTTCGGGTGATCTGCAGCTAAAAATGCGCATAGTAAAATAAGAGATGGTAACCCTATTTGAGGGAATAAAAAGGGATCTCCTTCAATTTGTGCAATGTCCGAATCTAAACCCATGAAACCTAACATATGCTACGAATACGAATTCTTTTCCTATTCAGTTCAATATGTTGGACATGTGTGCGGCCGTCATCGTCGTCCCTCTAAATTTTCTTTTCCCTTTTGTTCATTTACCATACCATCGTCAATAATTGTAGATGGAGAGGACAGAGGAGGTCCCTTTTTATAAAAGGGAATCCTACCGACACCGATGCCGGCCGACTAGTATTTCACGTTCGTTGAACTCATACTCGTATTGAGTTCTGAAAGCACACACATGGAAGTTGTTTTGAGTGACGAAAATGTTTAATTTATCCGTTCACATTGTCCCCTCTAACAATTCTTCAGTGTTCACCGAGGGTGAGGGTGCCTAGCCTAGTCTTTCTGCCTAATAATTGGTTGAATCGTCGTCCCTAGATGAGGGTACCTATACCTACGTACAGTCTACAGTTGGATTGGGATTGGGATCGGAACGTGTCGTATGCATTGGGCCATTGGGCGTCGGGCCCCATCACTCGAGTTTCTTTTTAAATATCCCATAAACCCATAGACGGCTGCGAGTTGAACTCATTTTGAGTTCAATTGTCATTTCACTGTGAATGTAACGTAGAGTGAACGATACCGTTTTTTGTGTTTGTGCCTTGTGCGCCGGTCGCGTTTTTCTCTGTTGTTTATCTTGTTTTGTTGTTATTGCTGGACAGACGGACAAAAGTTGTGTCGCGAGCGGAACATCTGTTTTTGTTTGGCGTATGTTGTAACTGTAATCTGTGTTTTTGATATCTGCAAACTGCGACTGCCAGGCTGTTTTTAATTGATATAAAGTAATCAAAATATCAACGGAAGTGTGTGCCTGTTCCATTGAGGGATTACGTATCTACTCCGAAAATATAACCTCAGGATTGTTGCTGCATATTTCACAAAATAGAAGATAGAACCGTAAGTTGTATTTACATTTGAAAAGAGTGTTTATGTTTAATTTATCTGGAAATAGATTGACTCATCTCGTTGTTGTTGTTCTACATCATTTTCAATTAACTTGATTAGTGGTGGTCCTGCGCAGTGACAGTGATGCGTTTATTTAATGAATTCTTTGGTGCATATTTTGTTGGTTTTACCAAATTAAATTTGCTTGTAATTTACTCGATGGAAACGTACAAACCTACGTGTTCACGTATGCTATTCATGTGATATACCTAGTGGAAATGAACGTCTAATTATTGATATAATTTATATTCTAACTTGAGGACTCAAAAAGTGTAATTTTTGCGATGAATTCGGTACCACATACGACATACCGCTTGTCCTTGGGTTAACCGATTGCACATTGACGTTACAGTCTGTACGTTAAACGAAAAGGAAAGCAAACAAAAATAATGATGGGACTTTAATGCGGTATTCGATTGGGCGGTCTCAGAGCAGTTTTTATGTTCGTTTGGTACAAAAAAAGCAATCTTTTTCAGATTTCAGAGCACTTTTGCGAATCTAGATAATTTCTCAGATTTACCAAAACAAGGGCGTTTGAGTTTGACAACTGGTGGAGGGCGTTTAGGTTTTCGTGATTTTGTTCTACAGCAAAGAATGGCATTGCATCGGGTGAATTTATTTCCTTACAGTACACAAAGAAAATCCCTACTTTTCCCTACACCGTCGAATAATTTTCAATACAAACTCTCTAGGTACCTAACTATTTTATCATACATGAATAAAATCGAATCAAACTTCTCATACTCCATTTCAACCACAAATAAATTTTTCCTATTTGTTAACTCTTCAAATTATGTCATCCCATTTCATTCCTTAGGTAATATCGACGAATGTAAGACCAAAATATAATAGATAAACAAAAATAATAAACATTTTTTGACTGAGCAAATCAATTTACTTACAAATAAGATGAAAATGTTTCGTCCGAAAAAAATCCCTACGTTATACAAATCTGTCCTTTTTTCCCTACGGCGTCATTTTTAGATCGAAAATCCCTACCCATTTTCATAAAAAGGGGGACTGACTACTGAAAAACAAAGAAAATTAACCAAAATTTGGTGCGAATCAAGACAGATTGAAGTTTCCATTCATTTTGCATAGGTACTCAGTTATTGAAAAAAAAAAAAAACGTAGTCGTCAGTAGTCAGCCTGAGGGGCTGAGTTTAGGATAATGATAAAAATAGTCTCAAGGTCGGCCCCCCTCTTAATTATTTAACAAAACATATTTTTAACATTTTAAGTTAAGAAATAATTAAAATAAACTGTCAATAACATAACAATAATCACAAAATGCAAATACCTTCAATGGATTAGTATTTGTATAACTTTTCCAAAATCACTTCCAGTATTTATTTTTTTTGGAATAACACTCGTTCTCTGCGTTTATAAAAACTGTACTCAAGTATATATTTTTTACGCGCGAAGCAGCACCAATATTGTTGCAAGTTTTTGGACGCAGATAGAAGAAATGTTAGCCAAGGGAATAATATTTTTCGCTTGAAAGAAAGATCAAATGATTAACTATTGCGCTGCATTTTGTATTCCAGAGGCTGAGGGGGCTGAACTAAGGTGCCATCACCCTACGATTTCAAGGGGAGTTGAAAAACCGGACAAGAACTTAGCATTAACACAACAAGTTTAGTCCGTCTGATAAAAGAATGACCAGTTATTTGAAAATTGACTCAGCCTGAGCAATGCTTTAGAAAACTAAACAGTAATCCTTCAATCGCTCCTGAACTACACCCCGATATACTGAAACCTCTGCTACTGTTTTTGTGGAAATATTATTCACAAACTTAATTGAACCAGGTGTTCTGGAGATGAACATCATTTCAGAACTGTTCACGTTTAGCACCATGCTTATTGTTCTTCGACAAGGCTGACCGCTGACCTGTAATGTCCAGTCCATATACACACCATATTTTCGATTGCGTTTAAAATTATAAAACTAGCAGGCCGATCATTGAATCCGCCGGATGCTCTGCGGACGGATTCAATCCGATCCGCAGTTGATCACTTCACAAGTGAAAACTTATTCATGTCGATTACAGAATCCGCAAAAATGTATTCCCGGGGAGTTGACTCGATCCACAGCCTATTCACATCCGCGATAAATATAATTATCAAATCCGCCGGAGTTATACTTTTATCAATATCATCAAAAATTCAAACCGCCGGAAGAACAACATTGCCGACCCAATTTTGTAGATCACAGTAGTTCATTTTTTGTAGTACATAAGGATTTATTAACCAGTTACCCGGATAATTTGACACAGAATCGGGCCCTAAGGACACGATTCATGAGATTTCTCCCCAAATTGAGATAGAAAAAGCAAAACAGAGATATCTAACTAGCACTTGTCAAACGCTTGCATATTGTCAGACTGACTTGGAGGAGGGTGACACTAGTTGTTGTACTTTACTTTCGCTGAGATAGGATGTTTGTTTTAAGTCCTACAACAAAAACAAACAAAAATTGACCAATCTTCAGAATTTTATATTTCTGTCGGTGTAGCAGGACCGAAGTGAAAAAAACCGGGGCGTCCAATAAAAAAAAAAAAACTCCGGATTGACGTAAGTTTTATCGTGTTCACCAGGAAAATGGTGAAAACCCTAGCGAATCGGGCCCTTTACTTGATAAAAATATCATTGAAAACGGCGGATGGACTGCATTATCGGTCCGCAAAACCGCATTACCGATAGCTTGTAGTCCAGCGAGTCGGCCAGCGATGCCATATCTGACGATTTATCGTCATTTTGACGTTTTTTAGGCTCAATGACGATTTGACGTTTTTGGCTTGCCAAAAGACGATTTTCAGGTCGCAAGCAAATGCCCAACGACAATTTGACGATTTTTCACTAACTTAAGCCAAAGTAAACGACACACTTCTTAAGAAGTTCAATTCCAATAGGTGTTTGAAATAAATTAAAAGTAGTATACATTTTTTGTGATTATTTATTATATTTACTTGTTTCTATAAGTACCTACAATGCAATGAATTCAACATTTCAAACATCACAAGACTGAAAAATGTGTTACTTTTTTTTTTGTACTTAGCAGAAGACTAAGTTAGTTTTTTGTCGAAAAATTGTCGCCTATGAATTGTTTTGTCCCATGCGCCATTTTTATGTTTTTTTTTAGTTAGAAATTGATTCTATGCTAAAATGCTCTTTTTGAATGCAATCCGTTTTCCGCCGAGCCTTATCAATGCTTAGATATCCAGCATCGACTTTGTCCCATATTCATTCAAATCAACGGTTTATAAATTTGGTTTGTACCATACCATAAACCATCTTTTGGGGTTTGTATGTTTCCATACAATTTTTATTAAACATTTCAAAATCCGTCCTTCATTTAAAAGAACAAAAATATAGGATATAATATAGGACGGGGTTAAAAAAGAAAGGAGTGTCTTTTTAAATAAAGGACGGAGGGTCACCGTAGGTATACTCCAGAAATATGTACTCAAAACATTATTTCTAAATCAGATGCTAAGAAATATGTAATATGATTATGACTTATTCATTAGGTATGATATTTTCCAATCTACAAAGTAATTAATAGTATCAGAACGTCGATTAACCAGAAACCTGGCTTATACACAAAATATTGGAAAACAAATTACACAGAGCGATGCATCTCTGCACAATCTTCAAAAAAAAAAAAAAAGATAAAGTGGTTCTTAACTATTTGCATTCGCCTATTAATATTATGTATAAGATAACAAGTTAAAACTCGAAAACGAAATTGAATTTTCTTTTAAAATTGTATAGTTCACCTCCATTTCTTCTTCAATTTTCAGTATGGGAATTGTTTTGTAGCATATTATCCAACTTTTTGATGTCCCACGTGTATGGGATATTGGTATTATATAAAAAATTGACTTTAACGTAAACTTATGTAGCAACTGAAGAGTAGAGCAAAACGGCTTGAAAATTGGAACGTAAGCTAATAATAAAACAAGCTTTATATGGATTTTTTTTTTAAAACCTGTCATACAGTTTTTAACTTCGTTTTTCTCGAAACGATGTCAATGGCGTATGGGACAAAACAATTCTCAGGCGACGAAATAAAGAAAGCTTGAAAAATCGTGTTTTTATCATTATTATAATTATTATTACAATTTCTTGCTTATATGGTAATGACGATTTTTTGACGATTTTTTAAGCAGAAAATGCAGATTTTGGAAAATTTTATCTGGCACCACTGGAGTCGGCTGTCAAATGAAAATCTTTTCTTATTCGATTTTGTTTTTATAAAGTGTACAGACATGGATAGCATTGTATTTTTCTTAAATTTAGAAGAAATTGCTATACTCTGTTCAATTCGTATTTTCAGTACAGGGAAGATAGGCTATTTGCCTTCCACCCTAATTATTATGGATTTTAATAAGCTGTCTCCATTTTAAAGCTCTCACATGGTTGCCATAGTGACAGTGAGCACTATAAATTGGCATAATTCTCTCACAAATATCGGTAGGGCTACCAAATATCAACTCTTTATAAAGAAAAAATGGTTTAACTGCATATTAACAGATCCTTCATAAATACAAAATAATTAAAGGAGTAGTACCTAAAAACTTTGCCATACATACACATACACATAATCAAATTCATTTATTCGCTCTCAAAAGCTTTAAAAAGCACCAAAACCGAAAGTTCTGTGAAAATATCCATAGAAAAATCCGTAAAGATATTTTTGCAAATAGAACACCTTTCTGAGGTGCTTAAAACACACACATGTTTATTTTCTGCGATAAAATAGCAACCGCAAGTTATATATTCTCCCATAAAACCAAGTGAAGCTGAAGCTTCACCTATGTCAATCCAATTGTAACGGATATTGGTTTCTTTCTTTATCTTGTTTACACTCATAATATTTCTCTTCGAGTTCCAACAACTTTGTGAGGAACAAAGGAACGTTTTTTCGCCTGGTTGGCAATTTGTTTAGCACGATCATCTGACTATTGTCATGATGAAATCCTAAAGGGATTTATGCTGATTAAGCAGTCGTGTGTGGTCAGAGATATGGAGAAGACATTATTTGTTTATTTTGATAACTTCGTCTTTCATTGTTCCTCACACTGTTGAGAATTAGCTTTAGTATATTCATTTGAAAAATAAAGTCAGTCGTATTCGACCATCTGAACAAAACGGACTTGTTTGAATTTATTTAACTGGCGACGAGGATGGGATGCAGAGTGAAAAACTGTTATCCCAATATTTTTTTTTATTATTTATAAATAGTATACAGATACAGAGTGGAAAAACTGTAACGAAAAATAATTTATAAATATTGCAGCATACAAAGTGAAACCACTAATACTGTGTTTAAAGTATCTAAATTGTGCTTAAACGATAATATAAAAAAAATAAAATTAAAAAATAAAGTGCGCACTGCGATAAATTAAGGAAGTAACAACTAAATAAGAAAAAAAAAATGGCTTTAACTCTGGCAGAAAGTCTAAAAGAAGCTAGAAGCTTACCGTTCTTCAACGGGGCAGATGAATACACCATAGGAAACTACCTGAGGGATGTCGGAACCGTACTATCATTGACCCTACCCGAGTACCAAGGAACCCTTCAAACAGTATTAAGCAATCGTCTTCAGGGAAAGGCGTTAAAGGTAATAGAATCTTTAATCAACCCAAGTTGGGAGCAAATTATAACTAAAATAAAAGAGGAGTTTGGCGTTAAAAGATCCTTTTTTAATTTAAGAAGTGATGCTTTAAATATTGAGGCAAACAATTTTGAGGAACTTAACTATAAACTAAGAAAAATACTCAGTGATATGAATAGGAAATATAGTCTAGAACCAAACGAAATGAATACTCCCGCAAACAACGAGCTTATAATTTTTGATATATATATAAACTTTTTGCCAATTCACATTAAATCCTTATTATTACAAAATAATATAAATTCGATAAACACTGCTTATTCGTATTTCTTAGAGAATAACTTAATTAAGGATATTACTTTGAAAAAATGTTATGAAAGAAAAACTTATGAAGATTCAACAAAAAATAAATACCCCAATAATAATTATAACTTGAATCGCAATTATAACCCGAATAACCATTTTAGGCCAAATCAAAATACTCAGAATAACAGGGTACCAAATTTAAGAGGTCAATTGCAAGGTTATCAAAACAGGTCACAAAATTTTAGAAATCCAAACGTCAGAAACCAAACAGGGTATCAAAATGGATACCATAATGCAAATAGAAATTTCAGACAACCAGAATATATGGAAGTAGATGCTGTTCAAGTCCAAAATTTTCGGGAACCGTGCCCGGATTTCGACTACCAATAATACCTTTAATTATAGAAAATCTTAGCGTAAGATGCTTAATTGATACCGGATCTGCCATCAGTTTAGGGGATCGTAAAGTCTTTGAACAATTTAAAACAGTTCGTGCTTTAGAAAAACCAATTAAAATAAATACCATGACTGGATATTCCATAATTTCTCATGAAGCTATCGTATCAATTCCCAGTGAGTTTAAAGACAGTAAAAAGACTATGTCGGTTAAACTAACCAATTTTTATAATAAACCTTTCGATTGTATATTAGGTAATAATATTTTAACACCAATAGGTGCAATAATTGACTTATTAAATAATAAATTGATTATAAATGGTAATGAAATAATTATCTGTAAGGAGTATGAGGCTCCCTTCAAATTCGAAGATATAAATTATTTAGAAGGAAACATATTCGATAAAAATAAAGTAATAAATAATGATCTTAATAACGAAGAAAAAGATAGACTTGCAAAATTTATTTGTAGACATAGAAGGACATTTTTTGAAGAAGGTCAACATTTGACCACTACCGATTGTGTACGTCACAAAATAATAACTACTTCGGATCGACCGATATACTCAAAGAACTACCGTTACCCTCAAATTCACGAAAAAGAAATTGAGCGGCAAATGGGAGAAATGCTCCAACAAGGCATTATAAGACAAAGCAAATCGCCCTACAGTTCACCCCTATGGGTAGTACCTAAAAAATCAGATAGCGATGAAAAAAAATGGAGAATCGTAATAGATTATCGAAATCTAAATAAGGTCACAGTAGATGACAAATTTCCGATGCCTAACATTGAGTACTTATTTGATAAGTTAGGTCGTGCAAATTACTTCTCTACCTTAGATTTAGCTAAGGGCTTCCATCAAGTTTTAATGGATGAGAGCGATATAGAGAAGACTGCATTCTCAACTCCCATGGGTCATTTCGAATATGTTCGAATGCCCTTCGGGTTAAAAAATGCTCCCGCTACCTTCCAGCGGATGATGAACCATGTATTGCGAGATTTTGTAAATAAATTTTGCATAATATATATGGACGACATATTAGTTTTTTCAACATCATTGAGCGAACACTTTGAAATATTGACAAAAATATTTCAAAAACTAAATGAACACAATTTGAAAGTCCAATTAACCAAATGTCAGTTTTTATCAAAAAAAAACGGAGTTTCTAGGACATATAATAACTTCTGAAGGCATAAAGCCCAATCCTTCCAAAATAAAAGCAATAAATAACGTAGGAATACCCAAAACAGTAAAAGGAATTAAATCGTTCCTCGGCTTAACCGGTTATTATCGGAAGTTTATCAAAAACTACTCTATGATAGCAAGCCCTATTATTAAATACTTAAAGAAAAATGCTAACTTTAAACAAATTGAAAAAGATAACGAATATATAGGCGCATTTGAAAAATTGAAATTACTTATAACGACATACCCTATTTTAGCTTTTCCGAATTTTAACAAAACATTTGTTCTCACAACCGATGCCAGCAACCTCGCAATAGGTGCTGTCTTAAGCCAAGAAGGAAAACCAGTCTGTTATGCGAGCCGAACTTTAAACGGCCACGAAAAGAATTATTCTACTCTAGAAAAAGAGTTGTTGGCCATTGTATGGGCGGTCAAGTATTTCAGGCCATACCTTTATGGGCGAAAATTTTTGGTTCGAACGGACCACCAACCCCTCAAATGGCTTTACTCATTAAAGGAGCCAAATCAACGAATAATTCGTTGGAAAATCTCACTAGGAGAATACGAATTTGAAGTGGATTATTTAAAAGGCAAGGACAACAGAGTTGCCGACTTCTTGAGTAGAATAGAAGATCCTGAAGGAAATATAAACGAACAAGATTTTGAACTTAGATCAATTTTTCAACTCTCGGATGAGGAAATTGATATTGATTTAGTTTCATCAACAGGCGCAACCATTCACACAAATCAGGAAAATTTGAATGATCATTTTCCCATAAGCGACGGCATCGTTAATAAATACAGAACGCAAGTAAGAATTATGAAGTCGAAAAACTCAGAAACAGAATATTATTTTCGCAAATATAAGGTAATTTACATTGAAGAAGCTGACCTTAATAAGGAACACTTTTTAAATGATCTGTTTAGAAATCACATAAAAAACGGAAAAATTGGAATTTATTCAGAACTAGAAGATCAGAAATATAATATTATTCAGCAAAAACTAATAAATCTATTTGGTAATAATTCAAAGGTTAAATTTATAAAGTGTTCTAAATTAGCGGTCGATTTAACAAACGAAGAACATTTGTACGCTGAAATAGAAAGAATTCATAATGATACCAACCATCGAGGAGTTATGGAAAATTTTGAGGAAATAAAAAATAACTATTTTTGTCCGAATTTGATTAAGTTTATTAACAAATTCAATAATAACTGCAGCATTTGTGCCGAAAATAAATATGACAGGAAACCCATAAACAAATTTTTTAATGAAACAGAAACCCCTAACAGACCAAATATGATTGTCCACTTAGATATATTCCAAGTTCATAGAACTTATTTTTTAACGACGATAGATCGATTTACGAAACTAGCCAGTGTACATAAAATTGACGATAAAAATATGGTTACCGTCAAACAGAAACTTGAAGAAAGGATATCTTATTTAGGAATACCGGAAAAGTTAATCATGGACAATGAGTTCAACAACACTTTAATAAAATTTTTCTGTAGGGAAAAAGGCATTACGCCGCATTTCACAACCCCTAATTCCCACACGGGAAATTCCGATGTTGAACGATTTCATTCAACTTTACTTGAACATATAAGGATTTTAAAGCGTAATGATGAAAATATAAGCATAGAAGAGTTAGTTATAAGAGCGGTAGGATACTATAACAACTCGATACACTCCACCATAGGAATCAAGCCTATGGATTTTATTAATCATGAAAATATAAATTTAAATGAAATAGCTAAGACTATGCAAATAAAAAAAAGGAAAGCAATTTTTAGGATAAATTCAAAACGAGAGCCCGTCCCAAATTTTAATAACCCAAATATCTATATAAAAAATCCAAAAGCTTTAAGGCATAAAACCGTTAAAAGATATAATAAACTTAATCGTAATAACCCAAACAAAATTGACATAATACAAATAAAGAGACCGTTAAAAACATTTTTTTCAGGTAACGATGTTGCTAATAACATTGGTAATACTAATGCCCAGATTTATACAGGGAACTCTAATAGTTCAACAAATACAAGACAATAGTGGATTTGTAGGAGTAAAAATATCAGAACAACAATTAGTAACTGAAACTGATTTCATATTGCATATTATTGATCCAAAAGATATTATAAATTTGTTAAACGAAATGGTACAAGACTTTGAGCCCCTAAATTCTGATCACAAGGTTATACTTCTGTCTCAAATTAATTTGTTAAAAAGTAAAATTAAAACTATTATGCCTAAGCGAAGAAATAAGCGTGGCCTTATTAATGTCATAGGTCAAACATGTAATTTTTTATTCGGAACCATGGACAATAAAGATAGAATTGATATCGAAACTCATTTAAATACAGTTGATTCCAATTTACATAATTCTATAACCGCGTTAAATCAACAAATTAAAATTAATGAACATTTCAAACCAAACATATGCCTTTGAAGAAAATAAGGTATTAAATGAACTAAAATTGTCAAAACATTGTAGTATTTTAAGAAATTGTAATTATGTTTTAAATAACTTTACTGAAATTATATATTAATAATTGTAAAAAATTCCAAATATACAAATTTGGAACAAAATTGTGATTCAAGAACGCTAATTTTGACGGGAAATTACTTAATTCAATTTGGCTTATGTAAATTGAAAATTTTCAATCATCATTTTGATAACAACAAAACTGTCTTTTATGAAAAATTTGCTTATCCAAAAATAAATGTCACATTCAATTTTTCAAAGAAAATAACTTTTGATGATATCGTATTTGCTAATGAACAGAATATTCATGAAATTGTAGAATTAAACCACAATAGTATGGTTTCATATACACTTCTTATATTTACTATTATATTAATTGTAATTAATAATTTTTATGTTAAGCAAAAAAAATTTCTATAATTATAAGAGGAATTCGAAGAGACCCGAATTTTAAGGAGGGGCGAGTTATATATTCTCCCATAAAACCAAGTGAAGCTGAAGCTTCACCTATGTCAATCCAATTGTAACGGATATTGGTTTCTTTCTTTATCTTGTTTACACTCATAATATTTCTCTTCGAGTTCCAACAACTTTGTGAGGAACAAAGGAACGTTTTTTCGCCTGGTTGGCAATTTGTTTAGCACGATCATCTGACTATTGTCATGATGAAATCCTAAAGGGATTTATGCTGATTAAGCAGTCGTGTGTGGTCAGAGATATGGAGAAGACATTATTTGTTTATTTTGATAACTTCGTCTTTCATTGTTCCTCACACTGTTGAGAATTAGCTTTAGTATATTCATTTGAAAAATAAAGTCAGTCGTATTCGACCATCTGAACAAAACGGACTTGTTTGAATTTATTTAACTCGCACACGAGAATATCACCCTCGTCATCATCCTCATTCTGCTCGCGAGTCGCGACCAGAGACAATACTGAGACCCCCAACTTCGGCCGATTTCCCGTTACCTTGCCTACAAGCAATACTTGTACGAAGTGTACACAATTTATTGCGCTAGTATTGATACATAGAAATTCGTATTGACAAAAGTCACGAAACTTCTACACACCAACACACCCTCAAAAAATATCAACAACTTCCGGTGACTTCCGGTGTCGGCAAAGTTGCTGCCAGCGTTCATAGAAATTTGTCCGTTAAATTTGAAATTATTCGTTACGCGTGAATAGCATTTTATTTCAGGAATAAGTGAACTTTTTCTGAAAATATTTACTTATGAAAAATGATTACTGCAGAATAGTTGTAGGAAAATAAAAATATTTTGAACAATTTTTCTTCATTTATTTAAGAAAAATGTACACATGAAATTGAAGTTGATAATATTCAAAAGCGGAAAATACACAACAATGTTTGTCCTAATATGTTTCTAGTATACAAAAAAACTCATTTAGATAGTATTATTAACCAACCAAATTATATTAATCGACTTTTGAAAATTTATAATAATCAACCAATAGCATTCAGTTATCTTAAAATGTCGTATTCCCGAATTCTTTCACATTCCCCCATGGTTGGTAGCGGTTGGCAGCATTGATTTTATATTTTTTGTATGTTTTTACATGTCACACGGATTCTAAATTGACAGAACACCGATAGGAAAACAAAATGGCGAATTTGAAAAAAAAAAAAACTGGGGGGGCCAGCGGCAAGAGGATTGTGAGTTGGGGGTCTCAGTATTGTCTCTGGTCGCGACTGTCTGGCAGACTGGTCATGGTGGGATGTATGCGCCTTTGAGGAAAATTGGGTGGGATTTTCGTAAATGACAACAACAAATTCTTTGGAATCACCAGTGGTTTCGCTTTTATTTCAGTGGCAAATCTTGTGTTGAGTGCCGTGAGCGTAGCTACAGGCACCACTGGTAGAAAAAAGAGCTTCCCATAAGGCCTGTACTGAAAATACGAATTGAACAGAGTATAGTAATAGTGATACTAGTAGCATTAGAAGAGGTGTTAGAATGCGAGGAAAAGATGTCTGGATGTTTTTTCATCATTTTCACCATTGCCTGGAACTGAGGACGGCTTGTTTTTTTTTTCTAAATCGGAAAGATCAATTAACTGTTCGTAAACTTTTTAAATTTATCCTTTTTTTTTCGAAAAATAAAACTTTTATTGCGTGTATGTGTGTTATCTCTTCGAGATCCGCATCGATTTTGATGCGGATTGAAAACAACAACATTTGTATGAACCGCGGATCGGTTGCGTTTTCAATGATAGGCATGAAATGTGAACTTCGCTACCGACATCCGCTCACTTACCTACCGGCGTTTTCAATGATAGGGGAAATGTTCAAAACAGGTACTACTCCCTCCGCAGAGCATCCGTCGGATTCAATGATTGGGGTGTAGATCTTGTAACTTAATTGTTCGTTGGCGAGCTAAACTCACGCGGCCAATTAGAGAAAGTAGACTCCTTACTTTTTATGCAAATTTTGGTATACCTATGGATTTTGACGTGATGTAGACTTGCCTCTAGATATTTAGGTGTCAAAAAATCGATGTACGCTCAACAGTTGTTTATTGTTTGAAGCCATAAATAACAGAAAACCATTTCCTTTCAAGACATCGTTACGTAAAACTTCAGCCGCGAATGCTAAGCAAAGCTAAGTCTTAAATGTATGTTCCAGGCTTGGCAACAGCTATCCGCTTCCGCAAATGTTTCCAAGGAAGTTGTATACTTTCAGTTGTGATGTTTGCGAAACATGGCAGTCGTGAATCGTGATCGTGAATATAAACATTTTAAAATGTTATTTTCGACAATTAAACACAAAAACCGCACTTCCAAATAGAGCTGACTTTACACCAGCTCACTTCAGATGAGGTTAATGCGAAGTTCATGCTTTGCAGACATAAATATTTGTTAAAATGGGCATTATTGTCACTTCAGACCTGAAACATTCTCAGGATCCCGGTATATAGATCTTCGTCCTCTCTCTCACTGTTTGATGTTACGGAACAGCTCGTCTGAAAATCTCCTGCAAACTTTCTGAAGAACCGCAAGCTTCTAGATATACCCTTTCTTACTGTGATTTAGCTGTTTTCTGTTTTTAACCATTCCTCTGTGTGATTTTTTGATAACCGTCGCCTATCATATAATCTATCGTAGTATCATTCTCTATATCTTGCCAGCAACTGTAGCGTATTCTCATTTTCTTGTTAATGCAATTTTCACATCTTCCTTTTTTTAGATGCTGCCATCATCGCCAGAAACTCTATTCAACACTGCAGACAGCGGTAGCAATATCACTCATCGGCATGAACCTCATCATTTTGAATCTAGTGCGTGCGCTCGCCCGCAGATGGCATGGCAAATGTACGAACAGCTGCTACGAATCGCCAACAAACAAAAACATCGTGAACAACAATCCAACCAAAGGGATGACGATAAGGAGACAGATACGAAACGATTGTGGCTTGCTGCATTCACAGGACCCAGTTTATCCTATCGTCCAGGGGTAGCAGCAGGTGCTGCCGAACCCCTCTAACCTAACGAAAAGATACGAGGGAAACAACAAGAACAACAGCCATGGTGACGGTAGCGGCGGATATCCTTGTTTATTTTGAATGAATATCCTTCTGCCGAAGTTGCTGCCGTTGCTATTGCTGCACTGATTCCAGGTGCAATGAGAAATTCTCCTTTAGTTTTCCCCCTTTTTTATTTAAGTGTTACTCGAATTTATGTACCAAATATGTATTTGTTCTCAAACTACCTACCTAGTCACCTCATGATATTACAAAGAAAATGCCATCGAAAGGTTTAGTTTTTATGTTCTTTAGTGTTTATGTTAAATGCAATAATAATAAATTAATGAAAAGAAAAAGCTTTTGGTATTTTTTTGTTCTTTTTATTGATTTGGTTTGTAGCGCTATATTTACAGAAGGGGATGATCAACTTAATGTCTATGACTAGAATTTTATTTGAGACTAGATAAGAATAACCATCTCTGTACTAAATGGGAATACTTTGGTCGACTTGTCCAACGAGTTTTTCACGAAGTGTCCGATAGACGACACTATCCTGGGAGATGCCTTCTCGCTGTAGGAATAGAAGCGTTTCACGAGCACACATTGCAAAGCCTAGAGCTTCGGCTTCATGCTTCTGGCACTGTCTGTCGACCTGGTTGTGGTGTTCATTTAAATAGAAAGAAATTTCCGAGTCCGAGTCCTCTTCATCGGGTAAGCCATGCTCGTCGCTGTAGTCCAAGTCCCTCTCGAAGTCATTCAATTCCTTTTGCAGTTCTACTATTTTCTGCAGAGCTTCCAAGAGGATTTGATTTCTTGTGTGTGGCACAATAACGGGGTATTCGTTGTCAGGTAATGCAGGCGGTGAAGGAGGTGGGGTGGTATGGCTATGGTGTTCACTGATCACTGTTGGCCTTTGCTGGGGATGGCACTCAGCAGGTTCGAATCTGTCGCGTTTAGCTTCTACGGATTTGGATAGCTGTTCCGCATCACGTTTTCTTTTAAGGAACAGTTTTCCGTTCATATTTGCGGCACTTATTTGAATTTACTAGTAGATTGAGACACGAATAGAATACTTATTGGAAACTACAAAACAACCATCACAGTTACGAGAAACCGAAATGCAATATCCAAATCCGATAGGATGGTGCCTATTTCAAAATGGATGATACTACAACGAAGTGATCGCGACGAATGCCGAAATCGATTTGCTGTCTGCCTGCACTCCGTGGTGAACTTGTACCACTTCCAAATCCAACTGAATCCATCCGACCCGACCCCTAAGTGACTGACACACACCAGCCAGAGACAATCCTCTATTTGGTCGTGTGCGGCTGCTGCAATTTAATGTGCGTGCGTGCGTACACCACCATTGAACCCTCCGCCGAATCCGAAGGTGCACGCTTCCTATTTCCGAACAAGTTTTTTTTTTTGTAAATACACATGGCATGGCTGGCACTCGCTCTATATCAAAGGAACGGGAAATGGGGAGGATTTCATTCGGTAGGGGAAGAAGTGTTTTTTTTTTTGGAACCAAACGCATTCGCATCTGTCAGAGCCGGAGGTGTGTGTAAAGGGCAAAACAGGAAAAATCAATGCAACGAAAAGGGAAAGCAACCTACCTACATCCATTAGTAGACAACAAAAGCACAAACAGTGTGTTGAACAAGTGCGATCTATTTAATTATTACATATATTAGAAAAAAGACTGCAATAACAATAACAACTGATAAAGACTTTCAAGTTCCAAACTTTTTGCCGCGAGTTATCGAAATTTAACCACAATCTACAACATTAAAACGCCATCCACATACCAGCGAAAAAATACAAAATTCGTTCAAATTTAACCTCAAACTCAAAATGATTGAATAATTGCTATTATTTATTTCTGCATATTCTTTGAATTCTCTGCTAGGTACTAGCGACTAAATCAAATGCATCATGTTAATAGACGATAGGTTAGGTTAGGTATGTGGGCAGGCGTGGAGTACTCCGTGCCACACTTAGGTCAACATTGACAGATCAACATTGACCCATTGTGATGCCCATGGAGGAATACCCTGCCCATAAATAATAGCAATTAATTTCTCACTGTGCTGTTCTATAGAAACCATCATGTGGATTTGATAAAGCACATTATCTTGTCTTTACTGGTGTGCTATCGTGGAAGAAGTGTCTCCGTAGGAATCTGTACCGTTTGTGTTGGAGACCTGGGCAGTGACATAGGAAGTGAGTTGTGTTCTTAAGAGCTTCCTCATCACCGCAGCCTCTACAAAGTTCTTCTTCGGTCAAGCGTAACTCCTTCATGTGATACCGCAGAGTGTTGTGTCCTGTTGGGATTCCTACGAGGATGGAAAGAGATTTTCCATCCTTTCGTATGAGAATTTCGGTTTTGTTTTCATTAAAGGTTGGCATTAGCATTCTTGTGCTACGACGAGTTTTTAGTGCGGCGCATCTAGCGTTCACCTCTCTTCTTATGGACTTTCTCCCTGCTTCCATCAGCTTGAGTGAGCAAGACGGGATGTTCACCGAGGGATCAGCTTGTTCTGGTTACAGCTGCTGAACCTTGTCTAGCTAATTCCTCCACTTTCTCATTGCCTTCATATCCCGGAATCCAACAGAGCAATATCTTGTGCTGAGTACCAAGAAGCTTGAGCTCTTCGCGACAGCATTGCATTTCACAAGCTTCGATTTTATTTCTGTTGCAGTTAAGGCTTTTATGCTGCCTGGCTGTCGATAAAGAAGGTAATACCTTCAGGTGGTATTGCCCTTACAGCAGACTCACGGGCTGCTGTTGTCACTGCCAGGACCTATGCTTGGAAGACACTGCTGTGGTTGGGAGGGCGTATCGATTTTGATATACCCAACGATTCGGAAAAGACGCCTGACCCCGTCCCGGTTTCCATTTTAGGTCCGTCTGTAAAAACGGCTATGGATTGCGTGTTATGGGTACGAGTTCGTCTCTCCATTCTTTTCTGGTGGGATAGGCGCTCGAGAAAGGTATTGTAGACTCTAAGTATGGCGTAATGTAGTCCGTGATCGGTACACAGCCAAAGTATTTCTGTACGATCGACGAATGACCCATTTCATTCAGTTTCCAGTTTTCTGATTGGCTTATTCTCATGGCACTGATGGCGGGTGATGTTTGTACAAAGATTTATAGCGGAAGCAAATTGAGGATAGCCTCAAGACCTGCGGTTGGGGTTGTCCTCATTGCACTGGTGGTGCCGATACACGTACTTTACTAATGACCTTTAGGTAGGTGGCTTTGTAGGTTGCAGGCCACCATACGAGACTACCATAGGTCAGTATGGGTCTTACTATAGCCGTGTACATGTACATCCACAGTTTAAGTTTAGGAGATGGTCCCCAGGTTTTCCCAAAAATTTTGCTGCAGGAGTAAAAGGCTACTGTGTCTTTTTTTATTCTTTCATGTGTTTTCATTTTCCAATTTAGTTTTTTATCTGGTAGGTATAAGTTCCAGTTTCCAAGTTTCGCGCTGTCAGAGATTCTGAGGGGTGTGCCGCAAACAGAAGGTGTGACAAACTCTGGTATTTTCCTTTTGTTAGTGAAAATAACAAGTTCGGTTTTCTGAAAATTTACCGTTAGGACGCATTTCCGGGACAATATGTCGAGGGTTCTGTGAGCGCCTCCAATTTGTTTGGAGAGTGTTGGGAGGAATTTACCTGTTGCCAACACCACTACGTCATCGGCATAAGCCGTTTTTCTGACGCCACTATTTCTAAGCTGCATAAGCACCTCATTTATAACTATAACCCACAGTAGTGGGGATATAATCCCACCCTGAGGAGTTCCTCTAGATGCGTAAGCTTCTAGCTTAGAGTCCCCAAGTACGTTTAAAATATGTATTTCTTCCAAAATGCTGCCTATCCAATTGACAATTATACTATCAACGTTAAGCTTGCTTAGCGTTCTACGTACGGCATCAGTATTGACATTGTTAAACGTTTCTTCAATGTCCAAGCCGCTAGAGTGTACTCTTTATCTTTTAATGTTGTCTCAGCACATTGTAGCGCGGTCTCCACACTTGAGAGTATTCTGTCATTCGTAGCTCGTAGGTAGTTGGTCGCTCTCATATTAATATATGCTTAAAAGTCTCTACGCTGAACAAAGTATTTCCATATAAAAATATGTTAAAAGGTCCCATTTTAATTAGGTATACAATTTCTTTCATACGCAGACTGTATTTCTAATCAAGCGCAACAAAGGAACATGTGCAGCCGGCGCAATTATTTTATTGTCTTCACTACCTCACCATTGCATGGATGACGGATCTTCCTTTCGTAGTCGTATTCGTATCTCGTATCGTATGGGCTTTCATAATGGCTCTCACTAAGTTCCGATCGCTCTTGTTGTTAATAAAAATACAGTGGTACAGACTACTGAAACAGATAGATGTATGAACACTGAATAGAGCGTGAAGGAAAAAGCAGTTGGGATTGGGAAATGTAAAAATGTTCCATTTAAATTTTAACACTATGGAAGGGACAGGGAGTAGAGTTAAGACATACACCAACACCACGCAGTCGGAAAAGTCCCCTTCACTTTATAATAATGACAGTGGCACCCTTTAATCGCCAGCGACCGGCGCGCGCACGACCAAATAAAATTTATTCAAGTATCGCAGAGGCGTGCTAGTGTAGTGCGGGCCACATTATTTTTGTATCTTCTATCCTCGTGGCAATTTTCCCATCTAATTTTGGGTGAAGTGCTTTGATAAGAGGAATTCATTGAAGGATTTGAGTTTGGGACAATATAGCACGAGGGTTGCAATCTATTTCAATACACATGCATTTTGGCTTCCCCATTAGCTTGAATAATCTGATTTCCGATCAACGACTGATAGGATATTTTTGCAATTGTAAATGCCATCTCTTTGTCGATTTATATTTTGTCTATTTGAATATATCCATACATACAGATGCACTTAGGTACCTTAACCTATCTGTTATTGCTTTTGTGTCCGTTATTAACAATCGACCAACAATTATTGGTATTTGCAGTTAGCGCGATCTTTGTTTAACTGCCTCTAAGTCTCATAAGCATAGTGGCTGAGGTCGCAAAAACTGAATGGTAAAGCTACCTAGATTGGCGATAAATTTTTTCCATTTTCAGAGGCTGCTGTATCTTGTGACTTGTGAGGCAACAAGTCTCGTAAAGTAAGCTGTTAAATCTCTCCAAAATAATTTGGAATGAATAACGGGGATGACGATCAAGACCCTAATCCGAATGATGGGGTTCATCGAGTTTCTTAACCCACAGTTTACGAGTAGATAGTACTCCAACTACATTGCGACATTGTTGGCTAAAGACTCAGGCCTTACTAATAATCATTCTTAACCTTCACACTAAATATTTTTTAGGACAATGGATGAATTTCAAAATTGTGAGTTTGTAAAATCTAGCCTGGTTACTATATATGATTATTAATATCGCGTACTGATTGTAGACCGTCGTACTTTGAATAAGACTTGAGAACTCTTGAACTTTTTTTGACTGTTATAGAGCTTCAAGCATTCTTCTTCATTATTCTGCGCAAACTTGCGAGCTTTGAAAAAGTGTCAAAACTAAATGTAGCGATGTACTTACCTAATTCGTCCCTGAAACTATGGTCTATTGTCAGCTTATACTGGGCCTTAATAGCTCTTTAAGTAGGCCATGCACTCAAGCAGTTGAACTTTTATTTTTTGGTTTTAAATAAGATTCTAGGACAACTACAATACGACCAATACGCAGGTGTGGTAAAACTATTCAGCAACTTGCACATTCAAATTATGTTGGCACCACCTTTTTTCTTTTAAGAATTTGGGGAAGTATGAACCTACCCAAGTCTCAAAAATTCGAGCTGATCACGAAATATATTTCCTTATTAATAGCCGATAGCTAGGCAACCTACGAAATATTTTCAAAAGTAGGTATAGGTACACAGCTGATTCCATTCCCGACTTCTTCCAACTATACCCATTAATAGCATGCAACATGTCGTTTCGGTAATACGACAGCTGCCACACTTGCATCCCTCCAAAACGGCTGAAAGATCTCAAGATAAAATGCACCCCTAGATGTACAAAAGTGCATGGGTACCTATACCTACCTATAGAAATTTGTTTGGATGGAGGATCCATTATTATTTGTTACACTCGATTCTAGAGACTGACAGATGTGTTCGTTCCCCCAGTGTTATGGCACCTATATTTCGTGGTGAATTTACCTAACACGTAAATGAGTACCTTAAGTTACATTTGCTAATTAGAATAGCCTTCAATGTATCCATTGGTTTCCACTTCTAATCGAGTTTTGTCTGTTGTCCAACTTTAAAAAAGATTCATTCGGATGCTAAAGTTCCTGGCAATCGTTGAATGTATACTCAACGATTGTAGGTAGCCACTTCTTTGTATTCGCAATCGGCGTTATTAAGATGGTTGAATATTTCTACCCAAGGATTTATATTCGAAACATATCCATCTTTCCATTCCTTGATTTTGTCGCTCGTATGGTAGTTCTTTGCATGTCTGAAGTGCTTGTGCAAATTTGCGGATTTGTACAAATTATATATTCGCTCAACTTACTCATGACCACTTCGACGTCTTTCCCATGTGCTGTCCATTATTAGATCCAGCGAAATTAGATTTTTCACATTAAATAATGCTAATGATAAAGACAATAATTGTTTATGTTAGGCATATCTCTTGTTTTTCACACTTTAAAATATTAATGTTATATATTTTTTCGCTGTGTTAACGCAGTATAATAGCCTAATTCATGGAACGTCTTCTCCGTGAAAAAAAAAAAAAACTGATTCGATATGAGGTCCTGATGCAGACTTTGTTTCTTTCTATTAATCTGTCAGAAATAAGCTGATGACAATAACCCCGTTCCATATTCCATTAACCACTGGCTATTTCTAGTACCTACAAAATGTGTCAAATGGGGAAACACCGGCTAGAACTTTAGCGGCAGCGAATCAAAAATGACGTTATTTGTTTATGTTTAAACCTCTTTTTATTCCAAAATATATAACAATTTCCTAGAACGCACTTAATATTTAAAATTTATAAATTATAAATTCACTTTACTCTAAATTTGAAAAACAAACTCCATTTCCATTTTACATACAAGTGTTCTCAATTTGTTATCTTTTAATCGAATTGCATTGGGGACCTTCAACAATCTAGTTTAGTAAGTCTGACAAAGGCACAATAGGCTCCTCTAAGAAGCCGCAGTGCCAGAGCTCATTGAAAGCTCTCCCGCCCTGCAATCTAAGTCTGACTTGATGTTATTCAGTTTTGATTGGTTTCGATTGATAACATGAACGGTACCTATTTTGAGTTCAAGATTATTGGCGGGTATCAGACAAATCTGAGTTGACATTTCTTACATATTGTGTCTGACGTACGAAGCGTGACTTACCGATCAATCTAGTTTTTACGTTCAGATCAATCTAGTCGACTAAAGAATATTAGATTTATGAATGTGCCCTTTGACAGGTAATTTTGTTCTTTCTCTGTTTCTTATGGCGTTTTTCATTGGGGATCCGAGAGAATTGCCCTTTTAAATGAAATGCGTTGGCGCACTTTGCTAGAGACCACATTATGTGAGATTTGATATTCTGTTACTAATTTTTTGTTTGTTTTCCACAGTAAATATGAATGTTTTAATAGGCAAAATCAATAGGGGTATTCACGATCCGATGCAACTGGTCTAGTATTACTGCGAAAGTGCAATTTTTTTTCGCACTACAACAACAAAATATACCGACAACAATTTCGCTACACTTTTGCACTTTATCTATACCCTGACCCCATTGTAACCGAAAAATACAACAGAGTAGCCTTATTAAGTTGACAGTTCGCTAAATTATTAACTCCTGTGTGCAGCTATCGGAAAAAATAAAGAGAATGGAAAACAAAAATAAGTGCCGCCGAAGGGAAAATCATAATTTTGATTATGTAATAGGTATTAATTAAACATTGAATCGTTTTTCTTTTTCGCTTTTTTAACGTTTTTTTTTTTTTTCAGAACAATTATTAAACTCAAAATTGCAACACGTAAATTATAATTATAAATAATGAAATGAAAAAAAAAAAAAAAAAATGTCAATTGTCAAATTGGATCTGTCATTTGTTTCAGTTTTGCTAGAGATGAGACAAGATGTGTTCACGATCTTAAAAAAAAAAAAAATTTCGCAATTTTTACGAGGTCTGTTACACCGAATCGTTATTGCCCCTAATATATTTCAATTCAAGTTAACATTGCACGCATAATTGTATATTTTCGGATCACATAACGAAACATTTGCTTTTAATAACACAACAAACATTTCAAACTGACATTTTTCTTGTGTGTTGGTGAGTTCAGGGCAATTCTTTAAAAATATCCCGGACACTTCAGTCGTAGGAATTGACCTGAAAGTGCATTTTTTTTTCAATGAAAAATAAAAAACATTGAAAGAGCACTTCTGGATTTTCTCTTTTCATAGAAAGGGCAATTATTTTCTTCAATGGAAAACGTCATTAATCTAGGGGACAATTTTGCGCTAGATTGAGAGGTTTCCCATAAAGAGTAATTAAGTCATTTGCGCTAAAGCCTTCTTATCTAAAATATTAGGCCTCCTTACAAAAAAGATAAGATAGGTATCTATATCAAATTACCTACCTAGTTAAGCTGAGAAGTACACAGTTTAGGCTAAATTTATACCCCACTGTACTAAAGGTACTAAAGGTCTGCACACAATTTAGGCTACCTAGTGAGTAAAATACATTTTACCACAACTCAATTCTGACAGCTCAAGAAAGTAACGTAGTTCGAAAATCAACTAGATTTAGATCGAAATCTCCAAATCTCTTACTTGTCAGATTTGTTTATTTTTCTGTTCAACTTTAAACTGTCAAAACGAATTGACAAAGCACACTGATTGAGGAGGCCGAAGTTAGACCATCCAAAAATAAAATATTTGCATCCATCAAGTTCTTTAAGATTTTATTATTTGAAATTATTTCTTACTTAAATAGTAATCATTACAATTAATAACCCTAAGTACATTTTCAATATGTTGTGTCTAATAAGTAAAAATTAAAATGTAAACTTCTATATAAAACGTTTCGTCCAAATTCAATTACTTTTCCTTACAAAATTCTTCGTTCTCTCCGATAAAATATTAACACAAATTTGTTGCACAATTATTTGTATTCAATATTAATTTAATGCTTTTAATTTTAATGCGTGTGTGATAAATATTTGAATGTGTCTTATTTGTGATTTATAGATTTACGCTACATTTTGCCTATAAAGTGTTTTTTTTTTTTATTTTATTTTTCTAAGAGCTCTTTGCACATAGATATTTTAAATACTTTATAAATGTATTGATATATAGAAATAGATATATTTAATTAAATTGTATTGTTGATAAATATTGATGTTGTGTCTTACAGCGTTTTTTTCCTTGTTTCTCATAATTAAAGTACACAGAGAGTTATGTGATATGATTAAGGAAGTTAATTTGATGAATATTGTTATAAACAATTTGTTAAACTTACAATCGGTTTTAAAATATATGAAACACAAAATTTACAAAAAGAACAAAATAAATTGTAAACTTATTTAAGGTATAGGTATATAGTAAGTGGAATTCTGTTTCTGTTTGGTCATTTTGGTTTGGTGGTAAGCTTGAAGTTGATTACCACTTAAAATGTATGTAGAGATTAATATTTTGTGTGTGTGTATACATATATAAATTTGGTATGTAAAGTTTTAGAATAGAACTGGTGTATATTATGTATAAGGGCTTAAAACTAGTTAACCTACATTCTAATCTAAGAAGCACTTTTTAAAGTAATGGTTATGTTTATATACTGTAAATGCATATTTTAAGCTTTTTATTTTGTATTTCATATGCGTATATATATTATTTTTGCTTTAAGCTAATCAAAATAATTTTTGTTTTTGTTATAAGTATATTTTCTTATTTAAGGGTGAGCAGGGTTGTCAATCTACATGCGCTGTGGCGTTGAAGTTATCATTATTATTGCTGTTTGCTATATTTTGTTGCTTAATTTGTTGATAGTTTTTAACTTAGAAATGTGTGTCTTTTTTAAGACTGTGCTGTCTTGGAAATGGTTTTCAGAAGACCAGTTGCTCCAAAAGCGAACGACGTTCACGCAAATGTGAAACAGATTGATCATTGTTTTCAAATATTAGATAGGTTTCTGAATTGTTTTGCGTTTGTTATGTTACTGTGCACGGACATACTCATTTACAGCGTTTTTAAGAATTTTTACGAAAAACGCCTTTCATGCCCTTGGAGTTTTAGCAAAGATTAGCATAAAACCAGGGCAAGAAGTTAACTACCAAGTAAATTAGATAGCACTTGGAAAGCATTTAAACAGGTGGCACGGTTATGAACAGTGGGGCGGAACCTATAGTTTTAAGATGGAAGTAAACGTAATTTAACACTGTCAACTTTGTCTTTTTATATTTTTTCTACATTATACAAATATCATTTGCTCTTTTATTCTTTTATTTAAATTTTTACAAGTAAAATGAGATTATGAACCTATCACAACTTATAAAAAACTTAATTTTCGACAACATTTTACAAAACTCTTCGAAATGTGAACACCGAACAGCAGTTTATAAAAACAAATTTTGCTCTGCTTTACATTTTTTGTTTACTTTTGTTCAAACAAAATGATTTAAACATTCGTTCAGTCAGTAGGTGTCATGCATTTTTCGTCGAAAACTACTACCTACCCAATAAACTAAACCAGGCAACTCGGATTTCGTATGCTTCAAGGACCAAGATTGTGTCACACTTATAACCACTTTTAGTGTCTTAACTAAATTTAACATATTCTGAATGATTAAATTTTCCATATCAAATTGTCTATTGCGAACAAACAAAGGTACAGTGCTCTTCACTTGATTAGACGCACAAATTTTTTTTTACATAAATCTCATTTTTTTGTGAGTATGTGTGACAATTATCGAACAATTGCATATGTTAGAAAGGTTATTAAGTTTTCAACAAAAAAACACAAACAAATGGTAGGTGAGCAGAAGTTAACGGATATTTTTTCTCTTTCTTGCATATGCTGCAAGAAAAAGTGCAGCTTTTTTTTGTTCACATGATTAGACGCATACGTTAAATTAGTTAATTGGTCGCGATCTGTTACGTGGAATTGAGTTAGCTACAGAGTTTAAGCAGTGACGAGTATTTGATATTGAGTTCAATCCAAAATGGGGAAAAAAAAAAGTTTTAACCGCGGAAGAAAAGGGAAAAATTGACGCTTTGCACTCCGAAGGGTTTTCCATGGAAGCATTGCCAAAAAAATAGGCCGAAGTGACCATGTCGTAAGAAATTATATAAAAAACAGTGCTTCATATGGTAAAAATTACAAGGGAAGGACAAAAACCGCTTTAACACCTCAGAAGAAAAGAAAGATTCTAAGAATCGCGTCAAATTCAGCTGCCTCCACTAGCAAAATAAAAGAAAAAGCGGGGATAAATGCCAGCACATCAACTGTTCGGCGAGCTATTTTGAGCGCAGAACACCTAAAATTAAAAAAACTAAAAAAAAAGCCTCCACTAAACGCCGTAAGAAAACAACAGCGGTTGGAGTTCGCACGCCTTCACATGACGTGGGATACCAAGCTTGGAAGTGCGCTAAATTGGCGAAATGTGTTTTTTTTCAGATGAAAAAAAATTTAACTTGGATGGCCCTGATGGATATAACCACTACTTCCATGATCTAAGAAAAGAGGAAACGTTTTTGACACGTCACCATTCGAGGCAAGGAGGAGTAATGGTTTGGGGAGCCATTTCGTACTATGGGGCGTTCGATTTGGTTTTCGTTTCCAACAAAATGACGGGAGTTTCCTACAAATCTCTTTTGGAATCAGCCTTCCCTGCAATGAAAGAATTATTTGAACCTCTACAGTGGATTTTTCAGCAAGACAATGCGCCAATCCATAACGCTCGTGTAGTCAAAAGCTTTCTTGCCAACGAAAATGTGGAATTGTTGCCGTGGCCACCTTATTCACCTGACCTAAATATAATTGAAAATGTTTGGGGATGGCTCACGCGTAAAATTTACGAAGGAGGTAAGCAGTATGAGACCTGTGAAGAGCTAATTGTCGCAATCAAAGAAGCCTGGAAGACAATATCCTTAAATTATTTAGAGAAACTGTATGATTCATTAAAAAATAGAATTTTTGATGTAATTTTAAAACGTGGTGGTTGTACAAAGTACTGAAAATATAAAAATAATCAAAAATAAAAGAGGAAAAAGTAAATTTAAAAGCTTATGTTTCATTTTTACGATCATTTTACAGGTGCGTCTAATCATGTGAACAAAAAAAAGCTGCACTTTTTCTTGCAGCATATGCAAGAAAGAGAAAAAATATCCGTTAACTTCTGCTCACCTACCATTTGTTTGTGTTTTTTGTTGAAAACTTAATAACCTTTCTAACATATGCAATTGTTCGATAATCGTCACACATACTCACAAAAAAATGAGATTTATGTAAAAAAAAAACTTGTGCGTCTAATCAAGTGAAGAGCACTGTATAAGGCCCATTGTTCTTTGACAGTTTATGCAAATGCAAAATATATCTTCTGATGCGCCTCGCAATGCTGTTATACTTGATGCGTGGTACCTATAATAACTTTAGTCCGGGGGGACTTGTGCTATTTGTAACCACCATTTCGAGTATAAACCTTAAATTTTACAGGGTCACATTGACAATATTCTCTGAAGCTGCTGTGACATACATTGTCAAGCAATTGAGTCTTTAAAGAACGCGGAATGCGAGAACAGATTAACACAGTGACATCAACAGCAACTTTGACAACTTTTTAGAACCAATGTATTTTAATTACTTTGAACACATTAGCACAACAACATTGACAGCGACATCAACATTAGAGCTAATCCTAAATTCGCTGTTGCTGTTACTGTCAAAGTCGCTGTGTTAATGAGGGCGTTCAAGTATCTAGTTTAGTAAGTCTGACAGCTGTCTGACTAGATCTATCTCGGTTGTGATTGG
This sequence comes from Cheilosia urbana, assembly GCA_946477585.1. Classification (NCBI taxonomy): domain Eukaryota; kingdom Metazoa; phylum Arthropoda; class Insecta; order Diptera; family Syrphidae; genus Cheilosia; species Cheilosia urbana. The sequence continues at coordinate 145,098,248 of OX297854.1, forward strand.
TTTAAATCGGTCACGTGGGCACCTGTGACATTTGACGTTTATGGAGCGGTAGCCGACGAATCTAGTCAAGAAATTCGTGACTGAGTACTAAGTTGACAGTTCGGGTATGTGGCTGACGTAGAAAAAGTGACGTTCCCGACCAATCTAGTTTTTGCGTTCAGGTTACATCTTACCCAGACCAATCTAGTCGACTTAAGATAACTAGATTCTTGAATGCGGCCAATCTGTTTCTCGCATAACACATTTGGCATTTTGACGTTTCCCTCTCTACCATTTCTTGAATCATCAATGATTGCAAATAGTTTTGACTAGAAAGCTCCATGGCTGAATTCCTAAATGCATAAAGAAACAGAGCTACGTTGCAATACTCTCAGAAATTCACCATAAACGCATTTGCCAGCGCATTCAAAAGCAAACAGCGCATCACGAATTAGCGGAGTCCGAATATGAAAATTTTAAACATTCTGCTTTTTCACGATCAGGGGTATCGTGAGTAAATTTCGATGGAAATGTTTCCGCTGTCAGTAACGCAAATCAAATTGCTGAATAGAAAGCATCCCGCTGACAATATATTATGTCGGGAATGTTTATTTTCCGAAGTTTTTGAATTCAGCCGATATAATGAACGTATGCATTATTAAAAATATCCCACCCACTCATTTAAAGAAGTAATTCATAACTATACAACTACTTTAACCGATTTGTACTTAAAATATATATACTTTTTGTATGCACTTAGTTAGAAATTAGTGTAGAATGTTTCATTCCAAGTTATTAGATACTTATTCAAAATACCTACAGTCCAAGCTGGAAAACTAATTACGATATAGGTGTTAATAAATACATGTTTGTTTTTGGTGAAGCTCATAAATTCAACATAAATAAATGAATGTTTGTCTATTACATAAAATAAAATCAGTGGGCTAACGTATCACCATTATGTCTTAAAAAATATTTAAACTTAAACAATGCCTCGGCATTTTTATTACCTTTTGTTTAACAAATCATCAATCAATACAAACGATAGTAATTATTTTGGAGGTTATCCAGTGCGAATCTTGCAGTCAGTTCAATTCCAAGAATTAATAACTAATTAACCAATTGGCTCGTCTGCCCTGTCTTTTAATTGATTCTGGTTGTGCTGCTTCATTTCGCTTGATTGACAACCAATTGGAAAACAATCGCACCCTCTGACCTCCGCACCAATTAAACTATAAACAATATTTTTTGTTTTAACTTAAAATGTATAGTTTTTGTGCCATAAGCAGCAACTGTAAAGATTTAAAAAGTAAATAACGATTGAAAGCATTTCCTATGTGACAGTAACGTTGACACTAGAACAAGCGAGAGTATGGATGACTTTGTTGAAGTGTCAGTTGCAGACGAGTCTGCCGATTTAGCAGCTGTGGCTGCTTCTTTGACCTGTGGTAGTTCTGGTGGAGTTGGTACCACTGGAGCAGTTTCATTGGTGACTCTCAATATTGTTTCCATGCGAATTTTCTGAGGAGCGATTTCACAATAGTATTTTCCGGCGAATGATTCTGTGGCGTTTTTAATGATTAGGCTGAAGTTTTGTTTTGACACCTGGTAGGCGCTGTTTAGGACATTTAGGTCGTTGGTGATGGTGTTATCCCCCTTGACCCAGAGGATCACGTTGGTTTCTGCGGAAGGAAATTCGAATTTGAGTAAACTCTATAAGGAGAAGGTAAAAATGCGAGAAATTGTCACCTACCTGCCAAATTTTTAACTGGACACTCGAGAGTTATATTGCCGCCAGGTTTGACAGTACGTCGGACGATTTTAGTATCAAAGTAGGGTAGCATTGTGGACTTTGGACTTGATGCGGTGGATTTTATTTGATCAGACGACTGGCTATGGTCTTCGTATTCGTAATCATCGTTTTGGTCATTTTGGGTTTGATCAATGGTTGCGGCCCGGTCATCTGCAGCAGGCTTAGAAATTGCTAAAACAAATAAAAAGGTAATAGTATTAGAATTGAGGTTACAGAAGTACCTACATAATTAGTTAAGTGTTCATATAACGCAATTTAAATATTATTTGTGTGATGTGGTCCGGGCAGGTTTTATGTTTAAATTATGGAACAAAATGAGAGAGTTGACAGAGAAAGAGAGAGAGCAAAATCCTGTAACCCATGAAAACAGCAATATTTTATTTCTATGGATTACTTTTTAATAACTGTCAGATCGCCGCCAAGTTTTTTGACGTCTCTGTTTGGTATTCTTCAATTAAATAAGAAGAAAATCAATTCAGTTCATTTCAATGGCCGCGTGTTTCACTGCCCGCTAGATTATGAGTGGTATGTCAAACTCCATATACCTAAAAAAAATTGGCATTTCACCATTTGCGCTAGTTGTCTAGCACATTTTGTGATATATCCCTTTCAGGAAAATTTCTCAATCTAGCGCAAAACTACCCGCTGCATTGAAAAAAACAAAAAAATAACGACAACGGAAATCGTTGAAACGTTTACAAAATGCAAATAAATACGAAGCTGAGCAAGTGTAATTGTGATAAAATTGGTAATAATATAAATAAAATAGTAATTCAGATATTATTTTTATGGTATTTGTATCATTTCTTTAATTGTAGTGTGGACTTTGCCGCTGCAGCTAGTTTTCTAGCGCTAGCGTTCCTTCAGCTGGTATATTTTGTGCTAAACGTCTAGCGGGCAGTGGAACGCGTCCATTTACTAGGTAGGCAAGATAAATCGGGAATTTAACACGTTCGCGGTTATAACGGCTATATCCGTCTTATTTTGAGAAACATAAAAACAAATGACGGCTATGAGTTTTGTCGTGTGAGTTTTGTGGCCCACATAATCATTTTTCTAGTTTACACTATTCAGTATCATACCATATTCTGTGGCAGCACTTATTGCGGCTTTAGTCGTCGTTTGTATGACAACTCAGTAAACGAACATAGGTGACACAAATGACGGCTGTCCCATTCATTTACAAAAAAAAAGAAAAAAGCTTTTCACTATTCCAGTCGATTTACATTTCAATTTCAGACATTTTGTTTGATTACCAAAGTGTTTTTCTGACTAACTTCCCGCTTTTAAAAGTGAGCTCGCACGTGTTAAGATAAAAATCTTACATAATCAATCAATTTGTATTGAAAATGATAAACGAACAAAATGTAATCGTTATTTTTTCATTTGAAATAACTACTAGAGCCATCTGTCAGAAAATATCAATACTGGGATATCAAGTAATTCGAGATCGTAACCATTTTACGGTTTATACCATTCAGCAGGTAAGTGGTTCCTGTAATGGATATTTAAAATTTTAATAGCGACATCTGCTTGCCGATAGGAAGAGGCGGAGATACTCGTAATGCGTGCGCATTTGAATTTGAATACCGATCTTATTAAAAGGATTGAATTAAGACACACTAAAACAGTTCAGTTTTTTTTTTCCTATACTCACACTTTTCAAGAATGGAATGGAATAGTACATTTTCCCATTTTCACACGTCCGACAATTTCCGCAGCAGATATTTTTTGTTACCTATTTTTATTTTATGTCGTTGTGTGGAAAATTAATGGCAGCTTTTAATGCTCGTTTCATCCAATTTAGCTGCGTGTTTAATGTTTACGTCGAAATTTTAGAAATTCTGTCTTCCAAACCTATCGTGAATTCAAGCTGATTAACGCTTTCTTAAACATCACTAATCTTAATTTATTTTGTAAGATATTAGGTTGCGTTTGAGTTGAGCCTTGAGCCTGTTTACATAAGCGACATCGGGTATATAATTCGCTCTTAACCCAGAATATGGTACCCAGCGTGACCGTTGTGCGACTAAAGTTGCAATTCCGCGTTGTTTTCGAGAGGCTGCACAATTTTTTAGCTGGAAAAGGCGCATCGAACAATTTTCAAATGCTCTTATTTCCAAATGAAAACCTTTAAAATGCACCGCGTTGCCTCTCAACACTACTATAGTTGCCAATGCTTGTTAAATATAGTTCAAAAATTCTAAATTTGAAAAAAAAAACTTCAGAAATGATACTTCTTTTCTTATTGTCCTTTTTTCTTGCGACTTTTTAGAATCCTGTAGCTGGCTAGTACCTTTGAGCAACTGTCATATAGATAATTTGTTAACGGATTCCTCTGCTAGAAACGCTGGAGTGCCCCAAGAATCTATACCTCCTCCAACGACATTCCTTCTCCATACCAACAACATGCTTGGTTTCCGCTTTGCAGCAAAAATAATATTTTTTTTCAATGTAAATCTGGTCAGAAGTACTGGAACACTTCTTTATAACGCTTTCAGAGAACTTTTTTTTGTTGGTAAAAACTTTTGCGTTTGGTAAAAAAAAAAACAATCTTTCTGATTTTAGAGCATTTTTGCGAATCTTGATTTTCGCTCCGTTTTGCTTCAGATTTACCAATACAAGTGCGTTTGAGCAGAGACAATACTGAGACCCCCAACTCACAATCCTCTTGCCGCTGGCCCCCTCAGTTTTTTTTCAAATTCGCCATTTTGTTTTCCTATCGGTGTTATGTCTATTTAGAATCCGTGTGACATGTAAAAACATACAAAAAATATAAATTCAATGCTGCCAACGGCTACCAACCATGGGGGAATGTGATAGAGTTCGAGAATACCACATTTTAAGATAACTGAATGCTATTGGTTGGTTATTATAAATTTTTAAAAAACGATTAATATAATTTGTTTAGTTAATAATGCGATCTAAATGAGATGTTTTATATACTAGAAACATATTAGGACAAATATTGTTGTGTATTTTCCGCTTTTGAATATCATTAACTTCGATTTCATGTGTACATTTTTCTTAAATAACTGAAGAAAAATTGCTCAAAATGTTTTTATTTTCCTACAACCATTCTGCAGTAATCATTTTTCATAAATATTTTCAGCAAAAGTGCACTTATTCCTAATTTCAAATTTAACTGACAAAATTCTATGAACGCTGGAAGCAACTTTGCCGACAGCGGAAGTGGGACACGCAAGGTGCGAGTGTGTTGGTGAGTGACAGTTGTCAATACGAATTTCTATGTAACAATACTAACGCACTTAGCGTGTACCACCCCATAGAAATATAGCTTGTAGGCAAGTAACGGAAAATCGGCCGAAGTTGGGGGTCTCAGTATTGTCTCTGCGTTTGAGTTTGACAAGAACTGGTGACGTTTTCGTGAACTTTTCCTACAGCAAAGAAAACGTCAACGTCAACTAGAATTGTCGTGACTAGGTATCCGAACGCGTTGACTGGGCAAATTGAATTGTTTTTCTATTCTTGCGCTCAGCGTAAGTCTGATTTTGTTTTTTTTTTATTCCGAGTTTAAAATTGTTCAAAAATTGTTATTTTCAAAAAAGTGCATTTAAAATGTAACACAGTTACCTATCACAACACTATTATACTGTTATGCGAAATAATGGTTGTTAAGTATTGTGCGAAATTTCAAAATTTGCAGAGTAGCTTTAAAAATGACACCTTTTTCTCTCACCAGCCCTTTTTTTGACTCTTCAGAATTCTTCCGCGGCTATTCTGTTCATTTTAAATTTGACTCTTCGAAATTTCAACTGAGTATGCAGGTAGGATTTTCTAGACTCGATTTGTCGGCTTCCCCTCCATAAACGTCAACTGCAAAATCGAATCACGTGACCACGCTGGGCCAATATAATGTGAAATACATCCTAGTCAAATAGCTGCTTACTAAACTAGGAATCCGAACGTCCTCATTGCATTGGCTTAATCTATTTTTGAAAATTATTCATGTACCTACCTACCTATAAATAACGGGTGATTTTTTAAGAGTTAAGTTTTTCAGGTTGGCAGCACTGGTAAGTAATGGCGCCCAAACGTAAATGGCAAAGGCCTATTTATCGATTACAATAAAAATTTTGAATATTTGATGCAAATTTGAGTGTTTTATTCGATTTAAAAAAAAACTACGCTTAAAAAATTACCCTTTATTTAGAAAACAATCAGTACACAAATTTCGAATGTTTTAATGGGTATAACATTTAACAAGTGAATGGAAAACGCTTTGAAAAGTGACGAATATAAAAAAAGAAGAGCAAGTGACGTTTTAATGTTCGATTAGACACAAGATATCTGAAATCTGAGAGCGAATCTGAAGAAGTCCAATCGAATACCATATAAATATCAACGAGATTTGACATATACCAATATCTCAATATGTTTTTATTTCCTGAGAAAGTTTATAAATAAATTGTTGCAAAAGTTATTGCATAGGTACTTTTCCGGCACCAATATTGTGTGGTTCAATTAACCTACAAATGACTTTTCGTTTGTACAGTTTTGACAGTTCATATCGAACGATTTGTTTGAATTTACAAATTCGTCTCAGTCTCGAATAAAAATTATTAATAGGGGTTTTTCTTTTTTAGTTCAGAGCTTAGCACTGAACTGAGCTCGAGCTATATGAGCGCGCTCTGAACCGAGCGTGCTCAGATCGTTCTGATGATTTTCTGTTTTTCCTGTTTTTCCTTTCTCAAATATGTCTGGAAGTGTAAATGTATATGTGTAATCAGCATTTTACTCAGCCTCCTCAGTCAATTAATTCTGAGCTCCTAGAGTGCGCTCTGATCATGCACTGAACTAAAAAAGAAACACAAATTCGAGCTCTGATGTATCTGAGCTAAAAAAGAAACACAAACTTTTTGTAAAACAGTTCAGGTTGTGCTCTGAACTAAAAAAGAAAAACGCCTAATGTAAGAGAAAGAGTACATTTTTGTGATTTCCATAGCTCTACTTTGAATTGTAAAAAAAATTCTTTTGACAGCACTATTCTTAATCTGTGCGATCTTTACCAAAACCTGTTGATCAGGTTCTATTTCCATCATATGATGGAATGACTACAAAAACTGTTATAAGGCTGCGTGAAAACAAGAAATAATATGCAAAAAATAAATAATAATTATAATAAAACAGATAACAACTTTCCCGGGCTCGCTTCAACCGCAATGACATCGAATACCAAACATTCAATGGGCCATTAATTTGGTCGAGCGTCATTAATGGGAAATTTGGGCCATAAATTCCGCCTACCACAACATCCTGCCAAACAGAATGTGACTCAATATTTGATTTGTATCGTAATCACTTGTTACGAATTTCCGCTCAGTTTTCCTTTTATCACCTTTGTCCTGTTTATACATACATCTAATTCAATTTTATTCAAAGGATACAAAAGAAAATTCTGTTTGCCTTTCACACCATTAAAACGTTATGCTTGACGGCAAAGGAATAGAAGGACAAGTAGATCCTTCACGATTCAATGCCAAGTCGAGAATCGTTTCTGTTTTATTTTTTTTTCTCTGGAAAATTACATCACATTTACCGAAGCAAATTTATGTTTTGTATTATACTTCGATTCTTACTTGTATGTAGTTTGTATTTGTATATCCTGCTTCGTCACATTGAGACAGAGATATAAGTAACTATATGTGGGTAGATGTGAACGCGATAAGAAAATGAATACTCGCGCCGTGCTCGTTCAGTAAATATCTTTAGTTTTCTTTTCGGGTTAAGGACAACATTAAGGTGGTATTTGCCATTTCCTTTTAATGTCGGTTTCTCATCCGCTTAATTTGATTCCATGGCCTTTAATTTTGCGCACACGATGGCCGTTATTGTTATTATATCAAATAAAAATTCCCCACAGCGCCCAGATGTACAGATGGATAGGTATGTGTTGTGCTTGTGGTGGGTGCGGTATGACGAGGCACCTTCTATAATCCGAAAAGTCACCCAAAGACTCGAAGGAACCCTAACTCTCAAGACTAGGTCATCGTTTGGCCGATTTCCCCAGTGGGACTGTGGAGGTGGTGGTGGTGGTATTTCAAGGCGTGGGCCAACACCATTTCGGCATTAAATGTTATTGATGGACAAATATTTCCGTTTGGTTCGCTATTTCCACTTTTAACGGTTGCGTTGCGCACGGGCTCCTTGGTGAGCACTCAGCCAGGATTTCACCGAGATAAAAGTGGAAGAATATCCTTGAGAACTCCTTGCTGTCTAAATTAAAATTGATTGGAACTGACGCGGACTGTATACCGTCTATTGTGGGGGCTTTAAAGCGAAAACTGAAAGTCTTTTCGGGTCAAGTGTAGTAGTGTGCTGGTTTGCCTCATTTCTTATATCTTATCTTCTTGATGTATGTCAGTTTTGTATTTTTGACGTTGATCACAATATTCGGATTTGAAATTATTTAGCTAATGGAGGAAGCGTAGCCATTCAGAGTGTGCGACAAGAGATTGATGTTACTGAGTTCGAGTTGACAAGGATTTTTGTCACGCATCGCAGGATTGTTGTTTGTTTATATGAGACAATCGTGAATCATTTTTCTTTTATTGTTTGGCCATCGTAGATGTGTGCGTGTGTATGGGGATTTAATGTCTTCATGCAAATAAAGTGCACATAGGGTGTAGGGTGTAAAGTGTTTAAAGTGCGGCATTCTGTGTACAAAGATATGGCCGCAAAGGATGCCAGGCGAATGATGGCAGTCGTGAGTTATGCAAATGGCGGGCATTTGCATTTTGCAACAATTTGTTTGCTAATGCGCAACATACATTCTAAAAGAAGGGGATTTGTTCGAAACACTTCAAAGACAGCAAACGGTATAATATTCCATAAGCGTGATGACTGATGAAGATTATCGTTGGCTGAAAATGAAGTAATTATGCATTATCCGAGAATGGAAACTATCATTCAAATTTATGTTTATTTGTTGGCCATCACTCGACTGTTATAATAGATGCAATTTAAATGTACATAATACGTTTGGGACGTTTTTACGATCACAGCTTTTCAAATACCAAATATGATATTAGTTATGCATGTTTGGTGTATTTTCGCCGTCAGAGAGTTTCCGTTCGATGAAGCCTATCCTAGGGACAGAATTAGTTTTGTTGCGTTCCTTGTTTTATAAGTGCGTTCGTTTTATTAACTAAAAGCATCGTAACATACACAGAAGTTAATGCGGATCATTTATAGATCTTTTTATAATTCCCCTGAAGATGTCGCTGCTTGTACTCGAATTTTAATCTAAGTAGTGGTTTCTGCTAAAATCCTACAAAAGTTTTTTACAACATTGGAAAATCAAATCAATAGCGAGCGATCACACAAATAGAAACAGAAACAGCATCCCGTATAGCAACATAATTCAGCGACCGAATATTGCCGTCTACTGACAGTATAGACATAAAGCTAATGAAAGCTTTGACATGCTGGCGTCACACAAATCCTCTTTCTATTGTTACTCGTGTGTCTCTCGTGAGAGTTCGCTGCGACAGCCAGCGTGATAAGACACTTGACAGGCGATCACCCGTTGTGACACATTTAGGACGAGAGTTTACGTCATAATGACGTCGGCATGTCAAAATTTGACACTTTAGTCTTAGTGTGGTGTGGAATGTAGCGTCGAACCTAAAATGGTGAAATGAAAACAACCCATTAGTCACCCAATAAGTTCCACTTCCAATTACAATTGGAAACTCGAATCTATTAAACGTCAATGTCTTCTGTCATCTGTCAAGTGTAACTCACCACACTCAAATTCTAGAACCACTGCATCTAATTCTAGAACCATCCAGAATAATTGGAATATTCGCGATAGGTGACAGACTTTTCCTTCTTGCTGGAAGACTGCTCGCATTCAACCTATTCCAAAGAAAGGGAAGAAATGTCTGCCACAAAACTATCGTCCAATAGCGTTACTTTCAATGCTCTCTAAAGTAATGGAAAAGGCAATAAATGTCGAAATAATCAAATATCTAGAAGGCCATCGATTAATAAGCGACAGGCAATACGGATTTCGGAGCCGTCGTTCCACTGGTGACCTGTTAAGCTACGTAACGCACTTATGGACACAATCAATTGAACAACACGGCGAATCCAGAGCCGTAGCCTTGGACATATCAAAGGCATTTGACCGAGTCTGGCATAGAGCCCTATTAGGCAAGTTAGCGTCTTACGGATTACCACAACAACTCTGCGGATGGATGCAAAACCGCGAGGACATCAACTTTCAAAAACTCCTTCTGTTACAGGACAAGCCAACTTTAGAACTCGCTTCCTGGGGATATATTTCCAGAAGACTACAATTTGCAGCAATTTAAGTGCAGAACAAACATACATCTGCAGGCATCTCGGGGCGCTGTTGAAGCGTTATAGGTTCGCCTTTCCCGGGAGAAGTATATAAAAAAAAAAAAGAAAAAAAAAGACCGATATAAAAGGGCATGTTTGAGAAGAGGGAGACACAGTTGATTTTTAAGCAGTGATTGGTAAACTTCGAAATATTAATCGGTTGTGAAGATAAATAAGCGTAAGGTAATACAGTGAATTAAGTGATTGGTTTGAGTCGTTTAAGATTTGTTTTAAGTGATGTATTAGAATAATTAGAAAGTGTAAATAAAGTGATTTTATTCTAAAAGTTTAACGGAATAGTGTTTTATCTTTTCGATACCAGCCTGAATGTAACATTAGTCTAGGTCTTAAATGTTGTCAATTTATTATTGGGGATGTTCAAGTATTTAGTTTAATAAGTCTGACAGCTGACACATCAAGTGTCGCTTTTTTGGTTTTGAATCTAGCATCTAAGATCGGTGAGATGGACAGCTTTTTTAATAGATGTTTAGGGATGTTATTACAATACTAGAGACTTTAATCAAACTTCGTTCCCATCTACCCAACTTTTGCGTCAGAGATCACATAAATGTCATTCGAATGCATTGTCGTTAAAAACATATCGAACGAACCTATTATGCGGTACCTATAAGCTATATGTAATACGAACAATTTTGTTTCATTTGGCCTATTAAAAGTTTCCCCTATTTTCGCTCCCGACAAAAATTGGTGGGTACATTAAATCGGACTTAAATTTGACATTTAAAGAACCAACGAAACTGTACCTAAATCACTTATTTTGAGGAATTAGTACTTAAGCCTAGTACGCCGCTGTTCCGGAATGAACATTTTCCGGTATCCAAATGGACAGCGAAACGTCTGCGAAAAGGCAGCGGAAAATAGAGTTCCATCAGCTGATATACAAGTAGAAGTATTACCAGCGCTGGCTATTTATCTCCGATTTGGATACTCGAACTTTTCACTGGCTCCTTTAAATTGTCATTTGGAAATTATCCTAATTTAGGTTTTTTAAATTTAAAGTTAAATTATAAAAAATAAATGCATACTTCAATTGCGAACGTCTCTTTTGTGAGCTAACTCCATTTGCATACAGTTTTCGAACAGACTGTCATTCATCTCAGCAGTAAAATCATTTCACAAGATATGCATGAATATGAAAACACACTGTCCAAGTATGCATAAGTGCTTTTTTTTTTTTAAACGTTGAAATTAGAAAACTCTCTCAATTAGGAGTTTGCCTTGTTTTTTTTTTTTTAATTTCATATTGTCGTCTTTAAAAACAATTTAATCAGAATAAGTGTGCCTATGAACTACAAAAAAAAATCCGCATTTTTGATGTTCATATTTGAGTTTGGATATTTTTGACTCCAAAATTTCTCAATTTGGCTCCATACCTCTTATAAAAGCTGGTAACACTGTAGTACAAAAGTCAAATTCTCGCAAGTAAAGCGTGGTACGCAGTTCTTCTGAAATTAAATATCCCATACAAAAGTGACACAACGAGTGGAGAATTGTAACAAGCAATCTATTACAATTACCATCTTTACCGCTATCATTTCGTAGCAGCTGCGTACTGCAAAACGAGAAGGAGAGCGACATTTTTCGTTCATGATTTCGTTATGTCACTTTTGTATGGGATTTTTCGTTCCGGAACAGCTGCGTACCAGAAATAATGCAAGTGAGTGGGAGAAAAAAAAAACAATATCCGCTTCCAATTTTAACATTCATTTCATTTCATTTTCTTATCTGAAATTCAGTAGCCAAAATGACGCACTCATTCTAAATTTGTAACAAAACAAAAAAACGAAAATTCTTACATTAACCACCCGACGTTATTGTACCTACTTCTCTTTCTCAATGAACACGATTGCTTTTACAGTTCCATTGAAATAAATAAATGAAAAAAAAAACTACTTCAACGCACAACACCTGGAATTAATTGTCAGTTGCAGGTGCATAACGTAGGTTGTGACGCTGTTAAACAAATTATCTATTACAAGTAAATGTGAACGGTTTGTTTGTAGGCATTCGAGGGGTGGGCTAGTTCTAATGAATTGTCCATAACATGATATTAATGTCACCCTTTGCAGAGGGGTGGTCAATCGGAAGGACATGATTACTTGTGATATTGAGCATAGGTGTGTGAATGAGTAAGGGCCTTGTCGGAGTCGTTGAGGTTACACACAGGATCTGTCGTATGGCTTGTATTGACAACTGCGTTGCAATCTGAGCAACAATATGAATAGATTTTTTTTGGTTTTGATGCTTTTAACACAAATTACCTATGTGACGATTTTGTTTTTAGTTAGGTAGTACAAATATCTAATCTAATTAAGGGTTTTTCAATAAGAGGTGTTATTGTCCTGTATGCGTGCTCGTGGTGGCCATTTGGCTGATGTTGGTTTTCATTATTAACGGCATACCTTCCTCTTTTTTATGAAATAAACATCCGATCATTTATCTCCAAAAAATTGAATTTCTCTTTGAATACCAAAATAACACCTCTTATTGGAAAACCCTTTATGATCACCTATACGTTTTGTCCTGTTTAAAGCTGTCCGACAGAGCTTTGTTGTAATTTGGTAAAAGTGTCAAGTGAAGTTAGCCATTGGGAATTTTTTATTGTCCCACCGGGATCTGTTGAATTCCCCCTACACCATGCAATCCTTGAAAAAATCATCATAAATATTATCGCGTTAAGTTGAGTACAAACTCTGAAATAACTTGTACGGCATTGGGCGCCAATTAAATTCTCATAACGAACATATTATTTATTTAAATGATGCCGAAAGTCAGTGTCCCCAAAACGAGCACACATAGTTATATTCATTACTCAATTCGCATGCAAAAATCGTAATAAATTTCGCACAGATATCATACAACCAAACTGATGTTGATGGCCACCGATGATGGCGGCGGCATTTTGCAGAATGCTATTGCCACGATGATGCGTTGCGTTGCTGTTTACATAAGGAGCGCATGAAAGCGAATTTCTTGGAGGCTTCAAAATAAACATGAGGAGGCATTGCGTCGGGGGCGAGACAAGAACGATGGCAATATAAAACATATTATTCGGTCGCCATAACCAACATCGGTTGCACAATACTGGCGCACTGGTGTATACTGTGCAGCACATGTTGCCGATGTCGTCTCGTCCGACCAGCACTATACTCGATACCTACATGCGGCCTGGTTTCCTGGCACTGTGGCGGCGGTAAACTTCCTCAATGTGGCAGTGATGAGCTCATAATGGGGCGCAACTCAACGGCAGAACGACCGACGATGGGATGTGCTGATAGGTGGTCGCCATACTCGTCTTGGTATGGTATCCTATCCCGTACAAGTGTTGTTTTTGCAGTCTACCATCTCCACCTCTGCCGCGGGCGCGTTGACTCATTGAATACCGTGCCGCATATGTGCATCTATAGAAACTGCATCGTGCGTTGTGACTTGTGAGTTGTGATTTGTAACTTGTGAGTTTCGGCAGACGGTTGTTGCTAAGTTTCCCTTGTTAATAAGGTGTCAAGGGGGCAGGCAATTAGTACAGTTCTGACTTTGAATTTACTCTTTAAGACGTGACAGTTCTCTTAGCAGTCTTCGGTGTAAGAGGTAAGGACCGATGACTGTGCAAATAATCACTTCTAAATTTTACGAACTCGCAGTGCGACACTAACTATTGTGACCTACACTCAGTTTAAGGTGAAAATGGTCAGGAAAGTCTTTCAAACCTCAAACATCAAGGTTTCTATGCTCGCAAATTCAAAAAGTCACATGTAAGGCAATTGCGCCATAACCACTTTAAGGCAGGGCGCATGCAGAACAAATCATGTTGATCTTTACAATTGTAGTCATCGTTGCACAAAGCCTTCGACTAGATTTGCCTGCTTCAAAACGCAACTTGTTGCTGGCTATGTGTGCTGGCCTCCGGGGTGGTATAAGTGGAAATGATGGTCATAAAGCGTCAACCGGCGGTACATGGTAACGGAGATGGTAGATAAATAGCTTTTAACGTAATGAATCGCAGATGTTTGCAGGTGTGTCAAGAGGTCAAGACTCAATGTGGGTTAATGGGATATTTTATTTAACGAAATAATAAAAAAAAAAAACACACTCTAACCCAAGGAAATTGATTATGAGACCAAGCAACGTCATGCTGATACTTACCGAAAATTAGCCGGAAAGACTTGAAAGAGGTCCACAACTTCGAGGTATTGGTCTTAACACTCATCAGGAGCAGGGCTGGCCTTGAAAATTTTAAAAAATTTGCAAAAAGAAAGGGGATTTGCATACAAAAAGGGGTAATACTAAATTTTCCACAAATGGCAAGAACAAAAACGCAAATTGTCAGTGCATGGAAGTTATGGCTAAATGGGTAAACTTATGAAAACAGCTGATAGAAAAAGGACGGAATCAGATTCCACTTAATTGTGAACTAGTTTCGTGAAGTATTTATTATGTTAAGTTTCGTATTCCATACAAAAAGTGCTTTTTTTTTTTCAAAATACAGAAAAGGGGTAAATCTGGACAAATTTGGGAAAGTATGAAGTTTTATTCGCTTAAAGTCAGCCCTTATCAGGAGTGCCTAATTGTTTGGTTTTAGCTGAAAGCAACTATACTTGCGGTAGCAAGGAGGACTTGACTACGACTCAGATGTCATAACAAGGAATGCAGCTTTTATGTGCGAGTTTACCAAACTGAGTGAACTTTGGCTTTTCAAGGCTAACGCGAAAGAGAAACTCAGCAAAAACAACCTTCAATACGATTGATTTGAGTGCTAAATATCCAGGCAAAGAAAAAAGGGACAACATCCTTGCTTAGGTAGCTATTTATATTTTTATTTTTATTTGATAAGGGTTTGTTTTTCTGCGAACATTTGCGGTCTTTTGTGCCTCTTCTTATCTCTCAGAGAGGCATATTCTCTTATAAGAGTTCCCCTCGGATCTTAGAGAGTGCTGTACAGGACAATTAAACTTTAGAACTCGCTTCCTGAAGGTATATTTTCACAGGACTGCAACCTTTTGAAATGTAAGTGCAGAACTTACATCAATATGTGGACGTATATTGGGCGCGTTTTTGGCGCGTGAGAATATGCAACGTTGCCTGAGATTTGTATTGCACGCAAAGAATCTACAGTCTTCTTGAAGCTGGGGGTCTTAGTACACCTTCTTTGCCCTTGTTCTAATATCAGTTCGAACCTCGAAGTCAATTTTTGCAGCCTACTGAACAACACTGTGATCCAAACTGTCAATTGATCATCGTTAACCGGAAGATAAACGAAGGAGAAAAATCAGGAAACATTGTAAGGTTGTGGAAGGCTAGGAGGTATAGCACGGCAAAAGTCAGATGGACCTACAAAGTGATCCCCACCATTAAGGTTTGGACAAAGCGAACAAGCGTTGCATACGTGCATATAAAGGGTGGTTAAATGTTGAATGTGAACCACACCTAAACGTCAAGTTTTTTTCTGCATTTCATTTGACATTTCTCAATTTCAGACTAACTCAATTTGAACCATGGAAAGATACACAGTCGAGCAACGCGTTTAAGTTATTCAGGCTTATTATGAAAATGGGCGTTCAAATCAAAATGCATATCGTGCACTTCGTGATTTTTTCGGTCCATTTAATCGTCCAAATGTGCGTAGAGTCGGAAAAATAGTGCAAACATTTGAGCAAACCGGGTCTACAGGATATGTGAAAACACCAGTGCATGCTCGTACGCCGTCCACTTCAACTCGTCGTCGTGCCCAACAATTGCACCTCTCACGCTCGTCGTTGATGAACGTTATGCATAAAGACTTGCATTTACGCGCTTACAAGGTGCAATTGACTCAAGAACTTAAGCCTCTTGACCATTTCAAGCGTCGTCAATGGTCAGAATGGTGGCAAGAAATGGCAACAGTGGATGATCAATTTTCGAAGAAAATCATCTTCTGTGATGAGGCACACTTTTACCTAAGTGGATTCGTCAGTAAACAGAATTGCCGCATTTGGGCGAATGATAATCCAGGAATTATTGTCGAAAAACCAATGCACCCACAAAGAGTGACCGTTTGGTGCGGTTTATGGGCTGGCGGCATCATCGGGCCGTATTTTTTTCTTAATGAGGCCGGTCAGGTAGTTACTGTGAATGGTGTTCGCTATCCTGAGATGATAACGAACTTTTTATGGCCCGAATTGGAAGATCTTGATGTGGACGATATGTGGTTTCAACAGGACGGTGCCACTTGCCACACAGCTAACGAAACAATGGCTCTTTTGTGCGACAAATTCAATGGCCGTGTTATCTCACGTGGTGGCGATGTCAACTGGTCGCCAAGATCATGTGATTTGACACCGTTGGACTTCTTTCTTTGGTTATTTCAAAGAAAAGGTGTACGTCGATAAGCCAGCAACAGTTCAAGAGCTAAAGGATGAGATAATTCGGCACATTAATGGCATAGAACCTCAATTATGCCTCAGCGTCATCGAAAATTTGGACCATCGGATGGAGGCGTGCCGCTGAGGTTGCGGCGGCCATTTGGCCGATATTTTGTTCCATACATAATTGAACTATACCAATATTATCATAATAAAAATAAATGACAATAATTTCCTAAACAATTTGTGTTTTATTCAAAATCAACATCGGCCCTTATAACTTAACCACCCTTTATTTTGAGGTAAAATTCAAAAAGTTACGAATCGCTATGCACAACTCTGGTCATCGGAAGCGCATCGTATTTTTAACGCTTCGCCTAACTTTTTGAATGTTGCGTTAGTGCAAGTTGTGTGGAGTGCATTTAAATATGTTACACGGAGATTAAGTGGCAGATTCATCCCCTTTTTCCCATCAAACCTCATCATGCAGTGTCCAAAGTAGGTACATCGCTAATTATAGCTATACTGATGGGAGTCTTATTGAAGGATATCCTAAGGCAATTGGATATCCAAAGGAAATGGGATATCCTTCAGTAAAACTCGCAGTAGTAGCTAGAATTAGTAAGGTACTTTGGGCACTGCTAGTTCGCTCTGGCCGACATCATTCGCATTATATAACATGCATTCGGTTATTTGCCGAGTGCTTTCAACGCCTTGCATAATGACCGAGCTATACTTGCTGTGAGATCTTACCCGAAACGCACTCGACAAACTTGAGCAACATTTTTATTTGCTAAAATCACACAAATTTATCTACAAGTTAAAGAACGTGGCTTTTCAACAATTGAACGAGTTGATCAACTAGTTGAATGAGTTGATCAACTATGTAAATGGGGATGCACCTCTTTTAATACGAACATATTCAATCTCATGTCGAAATGCGCCCTCCCAGCTCAAAAGAAAAGTTGAATAAGCAACTGAATACAGTTGTGCTTTACGCACATAGTGTTCGACCGGCTTTGGCCGCCATCCGCGCTTTGAATTATGCACTCCACATTTATATCTTTGAGCAGAGTTAAGCGGTCAATTTTGGATGTTTCTCAAAATAAGCCACAAGTGCAAGTGTATCCTCACCTGTAGCTCAGCCTTTTCCCAGAAAAAGTACTACTCAACTTAAATGAAATCCTTTCAAAGTAGGTAAAGCGAAATCATTAAAATTAACCATCAAGCATATCATTGATGTCACTTTATCTCCCGTTAAGACCGCCACTTGAAAAAAAACTTTAAACTGTGGAACCCTTTTGTACCCAAGTATGATGACGCAATAAATTTGCCGATTCTCTTAAGCTAAATTAATTGCCGTAAGGAAAATCAATAACGTTAAGCCCTACCCCATCGGTATACGCGGTGGCGGCTTTATCGAACAATTGATGGTGCACTTGTGAACTTGTGAGTGGAGAGGCATTGCAACTTCCTTTATCCGCACACAGCCAGAGCGCACAGCACAGAAGCTATATAAAAACATGCGATGTGGCTACGGCCATTGAGAACTTCAAAGGCCCGGCTCGATGCGATGGATATGGATCACAGTGGTGTTTTCTTTCCATGATGCATGTGATATACAGACGCAGATGCTGGTGGACGTGGATAACAGCAGATTGATGTCGGATACTAATGCGAGGCATTCTTTGTGCTACCGATCTACCCAAAGTACCTATGCCTATATAGGTCAACGCGTTCTCAAACCAAAATCGAAATCAGTTTCATTCTACCCTGCAGTTGGTTTTCTTTCATTTTTCTGTATTATTACCAAGGCCAGAGAGCTCTATAGCGGTATTCACTTTGCATGATGAAACTATTCGTATCCAAGAGCTGAGTGCATTCGCCTTTGCACGTGGTGTCCACAATATTGTTATATTGAACTGAGGTCTAAGCCAGGAATGTCTGTCTTTGTGGCAAGGCGATAAGTGAGTGCAACTACCTATGCCTGCACCATTAGTGCTGATAGCGAACGGGTAATGTTTTCCGTATTCCAAATGCGAGTTGGGTAGGTATATGCTAGAGGAACCATGCAGGAGCTGGTCGATAGATTTCCTCATCTAGTCGCTTGGAGTGTTTGTGACCGAAAGACAAGCCTTGGCAATAAATTCTATTCAATTGCATTCTGCATCGGTGCTGCAACGTGCTTGAAATATTGAAACCATTAAGGTGGATTCGATACACCTCGGGAACAACTCATGCAAGCAAAGAAACACGCGGAATGAGTTGCGCTACACAAGTACGGCCATCAGAACCAATTGCATGCTGTGTTGGTGCTAACTCCCGCTTATCCAATTTTCAATTGTGAATTGTTGGCGAATTTGTTGGGTGCATTTTAATTGTTGTAGTCAGCAATATAAGGCTGGGGGGAAATCACGTATGATGATGATCGGCTGAATGGTGTTTGTTGCCTTTGAAATTCTAGCGAGGGTAAGCTATTCTCTGGATCTTCGATGGAACAGAATGGAGCTCTTAAACTTTTAACTTTAAGTCTGTGTTCTTAGCTCTGGGTAGCCTTTGTTCAAACGACAATCGTGTGATAAGTTACGCGGATGAGGACCAGAACATAATCGAAACAGGGAAATTTTAGCAAAATGTGAAACTTATATCGTTAAATGTGGATGTTGAATTGAATTTGTATTATGAAATTTAATTTAAGAACCAAATCTGTATAATATTATCGTCTTAATACAGCGCAATAGGTAAGTGATTTCATTCACTTAAAAAGTTCATGACGCAATCCAAGCCAAAGTTTTCTATTTGTATTTTTAGAGTTTTTGTTTACATTTAACTATAGAACTAAAATTTAATTTAATCAACTGTTTCAGTAGTCTAGTTTCTTTAAAAGACAAGACCTTTATCAGTTCACTTCACAGGTCCAGCGTAGTATTCACTATAAGGATTAAGTTGAGAGAATTAAAAAAAAAATGTATATTCCGGCAACAGCGAGACCTATCGGGTACAAAACCATCATATCTTTCAAGTTGCAAGTAGCCATACACACCCACAAAATTTCACTGAAATCGGTTGGTTAGTTCGGGAGTTGAGAGAGGCGGCATAGTGATGGCGACAGGCCAATTTCCGCCGTCACGCCGGAATTTCCGTCTCATTCGAGTCGGTTTTACTCCAAAGTCGCGGCAATCGATGTTTCACATCAAAATATGGCCATTTCCAATGAATGTAGGTATTTCGCAGCTAGGACGGAACTTTATTTATACTTATTCCTACATTTTACGTACGATTTTTTTTTATCGTGGGTCGCTTGTTAGCTAATTAAGATACCTTCCTCCTGCCAAATAAAAAAAAAGCCAACCAAAAGCGGAAGGAAAGTGAAAGTTTTATGCGACCTTGTAGTGCACTTTATTTCTTTCCTACGGAACTGTTTTTTTTTCACCATCGAAATTCAAATAAAAAGGAAAATTTCCAACGACCTAAAATCACTGTTCATTCGTCTTCCAGTTACATCAACCAATCTCAGGCAGAGTTACCAGAATTGCAAAAAGGAAAATGCTAAACAAAACAAAATGAGTTATCATATGTTTTTTTTTTTTTAATATTAGGGGGAGAGTGTAGAGATATAGTAAAACTACGAAGGTTTATTTTTTTTTGATGTGTAAACATCTAAGCGCGCGTTGTTGGAATCTGGTGGAGTAATTCCACACATTTAACTTGCGGGGACGGAAATGCGTCACTGTGTTTTATCATTGCATACATTTTATCATTGCATACGTTTTTATCATTGCATACGTTTTTGTTTTTGTTAATTTCAGCTTTTTGTTGATGTGAAATAAAGCATGTTTTTTCATAATATGATTTCTTCCCTGTGACAGACATCTCGAGGAAATTCAGTGCCAAATCTTTCGTGAATTACCAGGCACGCAGAAATCACAGCTGGACAACAACTAACAAAAATGTCGTTGACCAGCACCTCTACAATATGCAATGCAAGCCGAATGAAATTCCAATGACACTTTCATTTACTGTATAACAGTTGATGCCATTTAACTTGCGGGGATGAAAATGCAAACGGGTATTTTCCACTGCATATGTTAGGAGTCTTTGTTGATGTGTAAACATCTAAGTGCGCGTTGTATCACTGTTTGATTTCACTGTTTAATACACTGCTTATAATTCATTCAGTTGTGACTCCTTTACCTCAACTGTCATCCAATCTTTTCTCAATGACGTGTATCAAGCCACGTACCGTACATACCGCACGCACGGTGTTTACACATATTTCGGGACTGTTAGATACAGTCGCACCAATTTTTTTTTATCAGATCGTTAAAACACCTTGTCTCATCTTTAGCAAAACTGAAACAAATGACAGATCCAATTTGACAATTGTTCTGAAAAAAAAAACTTTTAAACTTTTCTGAAACTGAAAAAAATTTTATTTTAATTGTTTACAATGCCGAAAAAAGGCGAACGAGAAAAAACAATTCAATGTTTATTAGAAGATGCTGTCGACAAAATTATATTAATTAATTAATAGCTATGTAAACTATGATTGTCTTGCTTTTCGTTTTCATTGTTCCATTTCCATTCCATTTTTTTCGATAGCTGCACACAGGAATTTACAATTAAGCGAACTGTCAACTTCATAAGGCTACTCTGTTGTATTTTTCAGTTACAATAAGGTCAGGGACTCAGGGTCTAGATAAAGTGCAAACGTGTAACGAAATTTTATTCTGTAGGTATTTATGAGTACCCTCCGACTGCAAAATAGTAAGGTATACTTGAATGTGTCTTGTTCATATCTTTGGTCAGTTGTTGTTTTTTTTTTTTTTGATTTTTTTTATTAAACTAACCTTTTTGATTTTTATATTTTTAGCCTATGACACTCCGGGGAAGAATATGAATCTAGTGACACCTCACTCCTTAAAATCGGTCATGCCGTTTAGGCTACAGGGCGTCACATAGGAACGTACATAGGATACGCGCGAAACACATAACCCTCCCTGTGCACAGTCGGGTAAAAAGAGCAAAAATCAAAACGCAATAAATTCCAGAAAATGCTAAAAAAGCATTTGGCAGTTTTTGGGTACAAAAATGCTTTCACAAGTTCAAAAATTTTAGATCTAGCATTACTAATGCCAAAATGGCATCACCGCTCTCACGTTGTATGTAGAAAGTTTGTTTTCATAGACTTTCTTCAGTCAGACTTGTCCTCGTAAATTGTTTAACACACTCCAAAATTACAAAAAAAAAAGTACTTAATCAAAAACGAAAAAACAATTCAAAATATATTTTCGGCTCACGGTGGTAAATCAGTTGGTAAGTGTTATTTTCGTAATAAGAGCTTTTTCTTTCTCTCGTTCTGAGTAGATCTGATCTGAGTTTGAGTACGTCGATTTGATTTATTTATAAAATACATTTTAGCTGTCATTATGTCTAAGTGTAGAAACACAAAAAGCAAACAGTACTTGCTGCATCTATTCACTGAGGAACTGAGGTATACACTTTTTCGCAATCTGCTTTCTTTTTCTGTACCATTCGTGATCATCAATAGCAATATTATTATGTTCAGCTGTGACAGCTGTCAGAATATGTTGTGTCTCAGATTAATACTCTGACTGCTCAATCAATTTATAGAGTGCGCTGTGGTCACAGTCTGAACGGAAAAAGAAAATCAAACTCAGAGGTCTAGTGTCTTTTTAACTTTTTTTTTTTTGACAGTTCAGACAGTGCTTTTTAATAGAACAAAGAACCAACGCCTAAAATCGTGTTGAAATCCTTAATTTGGGTACATGCAAACACTGTTAAACCACGCGTTTTGCACACTCACCGTCAGCACATTTAGTTCCTCTATTCTTGCGGTCATTTTACTCTTTCACTGAGATTATCTCGAATCTCGAATGACGTGCGCAACCACTGCTACCAACTTGAGAACAGCATTCGTCAAGCAAATTCAAGAAAATTATGTGTAGGTTATGTATATCGGTCAAATGGATTCTTGTATTTGGCCGAAACGAATGCAAGGGAACCCCTTCACTTGAGTTTGAAGCTGAAACTTATTAGGTTTTTTTTTTTTTTTTAATGAGCATTGAGTTCCGGTAAAGTGGTAAAGTTTTCTTCATTTTCACAAGTGGTTTGCTGGTTTCTGGGTTCAGCGGTAAGAACTTCTCGAGCGCATAATGGGTGTATATATATAAAAACCGATGTAGAACATTTAATTATCAAACTTTAAAGAGCAAGGGGTTGCAGACTGAGGTGGGGAATGAGAGCATTTTGTAATGCTGCACAAAACTACAGTCGGAGGTCTTCAGTTGAATGGATGTCGTAATCGCTTCCAGCCTCGCAATGATGATGGAGAATCTTAATTTCGTAATTCCATTCAAGCAAGAACAATACGGACTTTCCTACAATAACTATTGCAGTCCTTCGTTCTGTCTGCTTGCGGTTAGCATATCTGGATGTGTACGATGTCCATATATGCTGTTCGCATAGCATAGTGACTCTGAGTGGAGTGCACGTTGCACACAATGGACCCTTTGGACATCTTCCTGACCCCCCTGGCCCACAGGAAGGGTTTCCATTTGATTGGTTTTTCCGTGTGGTCGCATTTGGTTGTCCACAATCAATTTTGCCTGGCTGCGGTTGACACAGGCCAAAAAGGAAACTGTGTATTAGATTTAAATGGAATTGTTCGACGTTGTCGCTGTGTCCATCCGAGATCATGTACAGTGGGTGGCAAACGGATCACATGTGTTGTTTATGGCTAAGTTATTGTTGTGACAAGTTCTTCCATCAATACGAATTGAAATCGAAGGGTTGAGGCTGATTGAGTTGTAGGTATGTGGAATGGGGGTCCTGCAGAATACTATTCAGAAGTGTGCTGGCATTCGTAGACAGAGTGAATCGGGTGTTAGTTTGGTTGAATTTTGAATGATTCAAGCCTTGAACAGAGAGCTATAACTGCACATAAGACAGAGGAAAAAACAGCGACAGTGAGTGTTTTAAGAAGTACACCGAAAGAGTGTCATCATGGCAACCTTCGTTGGAATTACCATTTAAGGAGGACCACTGCGTCAGCTGAGCAGAATTGGACGACACCAAGAAAACGATGTCCCGGACAATTCCGAGTTTTAGTCCGTATAAATCGATGGGTATGGACGGTATCCCGTCGAAGTGCCTGTCAACAACATAGAGTCTTCAAAATATTGTTTCTCTCTAGAATACCTAATAAAGTAAGGTTAAGGCTGCCCGCTTAAAATATAATTTCGATCTGCTCCTTTTCAGAATAAACATTCTCTTACTAGACCCCACTGTCTATTTGGTCGTTCAAAGTTGAGAAGTGCTTTCCCTCCAATTCCGAATACTTACGTACTCGCAACTCGCAAGATGCACTCCAAAGGAACCATTGCCCTTGCAAACATTTTAATTTATTTTTCTCCACAAGCCCATCTATTACAATAAACGATCATCAATGGGGGGTAAAAAGTAAAAAAAAAAAACCGCTGAAGCCTGTCATGAACAATAAATGACGACAACATGTTGCGTCGCACAATTTATGCGAAAATCCTTCATCGTTGCTGTCATTAAAATATTACGGCAACTATACAAGGCAACCTACACGTGATCTTCGGTCTCGCTCTTATTTCTTTCCGAATTGTTTATTTTTGGTTCAATTCAAAATGCATATGGATATACCCAGTAAAATTTGAAATAAAGCGTTGAAAGAAATATTTTATTTGGATTATCCTTTGGGTGTGCGAAATTGCATTCGTTGTGTAGGTATTGTGCTCCTATAAGCACTCTTGTTGTGGCATGCACCTCTGGTCTGCGTTATGTCAAGATGATTCCACTTCTTGTTGGATTTTTCTGTATTCTCCAAAAAGTGTATATACGAATATGAAGTGGAAAATGGAAAATAAGAAGCATCTTCCTTAGTGGTACTTTGGGAAATGTGTGCTCTGGTTGGTACAGTTGAAAAGTGTGGCTATGTGAATGTTTCCCCATAAAAAAGTTTTGAAACCGAGAAGTATCATAGATACGAATCACGTACGTGTGTAGTGGTATCTTAAACTTCCTACATCTTAAAGGATATAGAGAGCACTTGGATTCAAAAAGTACTCGTGGATGTGAGCATAAGACAGAGATGTAGGTACTTGTACTTATATTGGAATTTTCTTGTGGGCCTTAGAGAATTAGCTTGCCATTTGTCATGACAGGTGGTAAATTGCTGACAATTTTCACAGTTTTCTGTAGAAATATTGAAGAGAAGAATTGGCGGATTTTATTGTCCATGACAGTTTTCGGAAAATGTAATCTATTACAATCATCGTTTGTTCACTGGAGCTGGAGCTCATCAGTGCGAAATATACCCAAGGGCTGTCACTAGATCAACTGGAGAGATCAAACAATTTTGTTGGCGCTCTTTTAATGCTACGTTTCCACCGGACCTAAATCCCGAGATTAAGTACAAGAGGTTTAAAATTAATCCTGAAGTGTTTCCAAAAAAAAAAAAAAAAAGATTAACTTGACGTATTCTCTCTGGCTCCATTCGAGAGAGGATGATGTTTCAGAGAGAGACATTTTTCAATTTTGACGTCAAACTTATTATTTCGGTCGAAACGTAGCACAAGTCTGAATGTATGTACTTTCTTGTAAGATTCCCATTCCCAGGTGGTTCGACACACCAAACACCTCAAAAAAAGTTGTTTTTTTTTTGAGGACGAAACGTAGAAATAGGTTTCTTTGGAAGGTACGAGTACCGTATTTTAAGAATGTGACAAGAAAACCTTAACAATCGTCAACCTACAGTATCACAAACGGTTTGGCAAGTTCGTACTATTGTCGAAAATTTTTTTACGACGAAAAAAACTAGTTTCCGGCATACGTCATTTTACAATATTTTTATGAAACCGTAAAATAAATAGTTCTTTCTCTCAGAAAAGGAACAAGTAGTACTAAATTAATGAAGGGTAGATTAGACTAAAAATGTGAAGTTTCCCTGATTTTTATTTTATGCGTTTCTGCACATGTTTTTGACGGGTTTTTGACTCCTTTTTCGACCACTTTTTAAGCTGATTCTTAGCATGTTCTTAGACTCGATTTTGTTTTGTTGAACAATTGTTAAAAGTACTTTCAGACGATTTTTTCGAAACAATTTTGGTAGTTTGGTGAGTTTTCGAAGGGCGGTTTTTGTGGACGCGTTTATGGACGTATTTCTTACTGTTTTCGAAGAGTTTTTGGTACGGTTTTCGAAGCGATGATGACGCCTTTTTGGAAACTTTTGTTCTTGTTTATTTTAACGTGTTTGTTTAGTGGTTTTGAACACGTTCTAAGGCATTTTTTCGAAGCGATTTGGTGCAATTTTCGCCGCATTTCTGTACGTTCTTGGACGTTTTTCACGACGGTGTTCTTAGAGTTTTATTAAACCCTTTTAAGGACCATCTTTTTAAAGTTCTTCTTGTCGGCTCTTAGATGCATTTATGGAACAATTTTGTTTATGTGTTTTTCGAACTCGTTCATAGGCGTTTTTTCGAAGCTTTTTTGGTACAATTTTCGATACATATCTGTACGTTATTGGGCGCGTTTCACGACGATTTTCTTGGCGTTTTATAACACTTTTACGGAACCTTTTTATAAAGTTTTTTTTTTTATTTTTTTGGGTTTTTGAATGCATTTTCGGACAGGTTTTATGGACTCTATGTTTAAAAACTTTTTTGAGTGTCTTTGGACAAGTTTTTGACGAGTTTTGCGACGCGATTTTCGAAACGTTTATAGGTGCATTTCGAGTCCCATTTGAACCAACTAAAGGACACATGGCGTCCAAAACTCACCGAAGCCAAATCTCTAAAATTTGAACCGTAGTTTCAAATATTACCTAAGTTCAATGTCAAGTCCATAGAGCGGAGCAACTATTTCCATCAAATTAAATACCACACGAGGATTATTTGCATTTATTTTTAATTGTTTATATGACAAGCAAATATCGTACACTCTGTTGAAATGATTAACGCATTTGAATAATGTCATCACCTTAAATAACTACCACTCCTTCTTTTGTGGGCATGCATTCTCAATGAGGATGTACACAAACATTCATTTCACAGAGAATACAACAAACCGGCGTTTTTAAATGTATATCATCATCATTTTGGAGCTATTTTTAGGACGCTACACTTTGGAGGAATTTATGAAATCTTTCTCGTCTCTCGGGAAACAACGAAAATACGGAAATCCATATCAAAATCAACGCCCTCGAAATAAACAAACAAAACGAATGCTAGTGTCGAGCTTTTATTAATTGTAACAGTCTATCTTCAACCAAAGAACTGTTGGTTTCTGAAAGAAAAAAACTCCAATTTTCGATGCAAACGAAGGGAAACAAAACGCATCAAGTTTAAAAATAGCCCTCTATATCTGCGGATCTATCATGCGTTGATTGAGAATCATGATATGTGTATCAGTATCTAACATGTTATACATATTATGGCACTCTATCCAAAATGATTATCGCAGATAAATCACAGTCCATTTTGATTCGATTATTTGTTGAAAGGCAACTAATGGATCAGCACGTTTCTTATTAACTCACAGAGAACACGCAGCAAGCGTGTAATTGAAGAAGTATATGGGCCGCTTAATTAAAAGCATAGCCGGACCATGATCAATCAATACTTATGTAATGCCTTTGGCTTGTTAAACGTCGACATGCCGAAAGGAAGAACATCATTGGGGTATATCGTATATATATGATATCAGCCGACTGAAGCGCTCTTGCTTCCCACTTTTATTAATAGCATTCCATTGTGTATTCAAAAATTAATTTTTCCACATTCGGAAAGCTATGTTTTGATGCGGGAAATTATATTCTTTTAATTTGTGGTCTTGTAAAACCCTATTCACACAGAGCCGAAAACTGGGTATTCGCCAAAACACTCGAAGACTTCTTCGAAAACAGAAGTCTTCCCGTTCCCATACATATTTTAATTTTCAAAAGGAGATGTTTAAGTCGTTTTCCACGAAAACACCACGAAAACACCACGAAAACGACCCCGAATCGTTGGTTTGTTGAAACAAACACACCTTTTGCAATATTCAAAAAATTCAGAGAACAGCTGAACAGAACAGAAGTCACGACATAAAATTATTTTCCACAGTTTATTGGTGGGTTAATATTATTTTTAAGTGCCCTGATTTTTTTTTTTTTTGTTATTTAATGCGATCGAAATTTGTAACCAGAAGTTACATAGAAGTTTTACGAATAGTGTTTCACAGCTGATTGGAATGTCAAACGAAAACTAGTTGGTGATCGGATAGAATGCAGCGAGGAGTTTTCCACGAAAACACGTTTTTTTTTCGGTGCGGTCTGAATAGTCAACTGTCAAGGACAATTCGTTAGATGGTGACACATAAAAATGGAATCAAACATGACAGATCAGTCAAAGTTTTTTAAATGTTTTTTCAACACAAACTGACAACAGGTATCGATCAATTATTGTGGTAACCCCGAGGTATAACCAGTGAATTTGATGTGCTAAACTTCCATAGGTAGGTATAAGAGTGCGAGTGTCGATCTTGAAGAAAATAGCTCGCATTTTTATTTCTGGTTCATTTGAACATAAACGCCATCTATGAGCGGAAATGTTCAATCGATTAATCTACTACTTTCTGTCTCGTCCGCTTGTAATATAAAATGCCAACAACTTCAGGTGAATCGATATATGTTTTGTAAGGTCAAGGGGTCGAGCTAAACTAAATTTTATCTGCTTTCCAACTTTTCTCTCCAAACATTAGCTAAACTCCCAGCTAAATTTTGACATAAAGCACGCCGCGGATAAGTGTCGCAGTAAACAGCTGTTCTTTCAAAATAATTCTCCATTCTCTACAATACAAATTGCAACAAAAATTTGATTATTTAGCTCGAGCAGCGTACCACTCAGCTAAATGGGTTCGCTTGGATTTAGCTCAGCTTAGTTTTGGAGAGAATTTTGTATGGGAGCGAAAATTTAGCTCGAACAGCGTACTAAGCTTTACCAACAAACATTTTCAGTTTCGACTCTAAATTTAGTAGTTCACTGGATATATGTTCCATACAAATTCGGAAATTGTGAGCTTCCGTAAATTTAAAGTCAAGACTAAAATTTTTTATTAGTACGGCGCATTAAGTCGACTAGATTCCTCTGGACAAGATGTAGTCTGAACGAAAAAAAACTAGATTTGCTGGTCTCAGACTGAGGCAACAAGCAATACGTAATAGTGGAAGTGCTCAAATTTGTTGCGAGTAGGTATGTATTTTAGTATTTTATAATTTTTGAAGCTTCGTAACATTTGTCATTATGAATTTCTATGTATCAATACGAGCGCAAGAATTTGAAGACACTCCGTAAAAATAGGTATAGCTTGTAGGCAAAGTAATTGGAAATCGGACGAAGTTGCGGTGGTATCAGTATTTTATTTATTTTGTTTTACTAACTTCAAAAATTAATGAAATTTACATTTTCTTAACCTTAAGTTTGACTTAAGTCTTTAAATGGTTTGGCCGAAGGCCCTCTACCAGTCTCTATATAAAATGCTACGACGCGATATAATATATCGCTTTTCAACATGCGCTGTGTATCGCCAGCAGTAATGTGGCCAGAATCAGTAACATTTTTCGTTCGACCGTTATTGAGTTACTTTAATGTGAGACCACTAATTTGATTCAATGTATAAACACATTTTTAGCGATAATATCGCATGTTTCATATTGCCAGTTGCTTGTTGCATCAGTGGGAGAGCTGACTTAACACCTTGACTGCCAAACAGTGCTGCCACAAAGAAAAAAATTTGCGTAGCTTTGTGTAGCAAAACTTAATTTGCGTAGCAAAACTCAAAAGTCCAAAATATCATTTTTGATTCCAGTCAAATTCAAACACTAACACATTCGAAGAAATGGGTACTTGTTGGGTATGGTAGAAAAGAATATAAGTTGGTGTGGGAAAGTGAGTAAAGATTGAATATACTTTCGTTTAATTTTTTTGTTTTTTTTTTTTTTCGAGAAAAATTCCAAAATTTATGTCGACATTTCGTGCTTTAAAAAAAAGAGCAAAATAGACGCTTTTACGGAGAGTGTGTAGCAGCGTAGCAAATTGGAAATCGCGTAGCAGTTTTGCTGCGATCGTAGCAAAGTGGCAGCGCTGCAAATCCAAAGCAATTTTGGGTAAATTTCTTGGGGTGCCAACACAAAATTTTTCGTTATTTCCATTATTTAGCACAAATAAAACAATAAATAAATGCCATATTAATTATTGGCAATGCATCCTTAAACTTTAGGACAAACTTAGTCCTAGCTATCAAATAGGATAGCCATGGCACCTCAAGAAATTTGAATGCAAATTCTTTCACTAGGCATATAATGATAGCAGTCAATGTGTTAAGTTGTTGAATTGACATAATTTTTGGTAAAAGAGTGGGTCCCAATCGTATAATTTGAAGTCTAAAAATGATCCCCCTGAATTTTAAAGCCTTTGAAAGTAAGAAGTGTCCAATAGATGAGTTGGCTGTGGAATCGTTCTGAATATTAGGGGGATAAAGGGCTCTTAGGAATCCATTCAGTTCAATTGTCTTATGAATGAGTTTTATGGGTATGAGATGACATTGGTTGAGTTGTTCAAATGAGATCTATAACCTACCGCCCTTAAGCCCCTTAAACTATGCTCGGGTAGACAATAAATCCTAACAGAAATAATCAGGGGCCACGGTCGCGTGAGAAAACATCTCCACCGCATTGGCGTCTCACCGGATCCTATCTGCAGACACTGTCTTGAGATTGACGAATCCTCTCTTCGCATAAACACAGAATGTCCGGCTCTTTGTCGTCTCAGGAAAAACATCCTTGGTGATGAAATCGTAAATTCAGCAACTCTTGCGGATATACACCCAGAGAAGATCCTTGTCTTCCTGACTGTTTTTGGAGTGAAAAGATGGCTCTAGGAATTTACCAGGGAAGGCACAATAGGCTCCTTTAAGAAGCCGCATTGCCAGAGCGTCCCGCCTCACAATCTAGACAATAAGTGAGGACTTCCAAGGCGACTATCCCATTGAATCTCTGATGTTCGCAAGAGGTGATATTAGAGTCAGGGGTTTCCTGTGACTCGAATACCTACTCCAGTTAGTTCCATCAGATTTTCTTTGAATTATTGATCAAGTTCTTGTAAAATCAGAAAACACTGCAATTAAATGGGATCTTTAGTTTGTCCCCCCCATAATTACAATGGGCATTCACCTCTTCAGAAGGACGACGAACAAAAACGATCATCCCACCAATAGCAATGAACTCTCCATGGACACAATATGCGCCATCCAGTCATTTGCTACTGCTAAATTGTAGATACATCTGTGATAACTACGAGTACAAGTACCATCCATCGCCATGAAGTGGATGCAAATAAAAGGAAATTAAAACACGAAAAACGAGTACACGACACAAGTTGAGCTACTGGGTCAGAGCCAGTAGTTGGGAAGCGAATCTCACTGAGATCTCCCACTTCAATGGAAGACTGTCTGGAGTTTACAGATGAAAAGTCCGCAGACAAAGACAAACCCTCTCCAACACAGTACATCAGCTTCGTGCGCATGGTCGTCGATCTGAAGTACAGAGGAGAAGTTTTTTTTTTCAAATTAAGATCGTATGCTTGTGACGCAACTTACTACCGACTTAATGCGCGAATTCATAAAGATCAGACATCTTGCCACAGAGGCATACCCCAACCGACCACATCACAGCGGGAAGGATTAATATCAATCAAAGAAATGAAGCATTCTAATTCACTTAAATTAAACGCATGCCAACTAAACGTCAAACTGAGATGATGCTTTTGGATATAATTTTTGGAATTTAAAAAAAAAAATCTCTCTCTTGATGTGCGTGTTGTACGAGTTTCAACGTTCAACATAACCACTGTCAGTGGTATTTGGCAGCAATAAAAATTACCATAAATTCGTCAGACATGTTTCCACGTTTTTTCCGTTTCTGTTTTTGGATAGTGCGCCGTTGAAGATCGATACGTGATGTTTATTGTTTGATTGGTGCTTTTAGGAAAATACCTACCCCACACCTATAGTCTTCAGACACTAGGCACACATGCGTGAAATCAAAGACGAGTGGATTTATGAAATAAATAAGAGCTTGTACCTAAAAGTGCCTTGAGGGAATAGCTGTGTGAGGCGGTGAGCCTTTCTGCTGTTCCAGGTGCACGTAGACATAATTAATTTATATTGTTGGCTGCACTGGAATACTGATTGCAGTGAGGTTTCTGGTAAACATTTCAATACTCTACCTCTTGCCAGGAGACGATGAAGTCGTTTACACTGATTTGTTCGTACCTGCAATGAGAAAGTGGAAAGAATATGTTAGTAGGGTTGGCGACTTCATTTTACAGGAATGAATATAATTGCTGTTCAAGACCGTCAAGCCCTTATCTACTATATGCATCTTAGCGGATCGATTTTTAACCTTTGAAATGCAGAAGGGTATAGCCTATTGTTTCTGCGAAATATCACTGAAGTTGCGACGACACGTCATCAGGGTTACCGCGAAAAAATGTTGAAAAGTTGTCAGAAAATTAAGAAAAGTCGTCGACGACAGAAGAAAAAGGTGGATAGAAACGTACGTACCTATAGGGTTGCAGCAATCCGGACATTTGAAGAATTTTTTGTCTAAACTACTCTGCGAGACTTATATTTGGCACAAAATTAATCAATTTCAATGCCAATTGAGGCCTCGGTTCATCCCAAACTGTAGAGCTGTCTAAGTTAGTACGTCTGATTCGATGTTTAGCGACTCTGTAACTCTGAGCTCTGTGATGTCTATGAATGCAAAACGTTTGAGGTTTTTACCTCTTTTTAAAAAAGTGAAAATTACACATTAAGTTCTCTATAATACCAGAGAATCAGTGACTGTGACCGAGGAGTAGAAGCATACATAGGTCCAAACAATTAAAATCCTTATAAAAGTATAAATAAAGCTGACATATCATTCGCATAATCTTCTCCTGTGAAATCTACCCCAGCATATTTATACACAATTCCCTAAATTTTCCGCAAACTTTATTTATATGATTGCATTTGGTTCTTCCACATGAGATTTCGATTCTCTTCCTGGCATTAGTGGTGACCTTAACTTTTTCTCACAAACCGTGTATCGCCTGCGATTCTTCGATGAACTCGCCCGCGAAGTAAATCTTCTTCCGCGAAGTAAAACAACAAATGTGGTAGCAAAATCTGTGATAGCCAAAGCTGCAACCCTATTCGAGAATACGGGTAGCCTCGTGCCACAAAGGTTATCCATATTACCACAAACACGATCAATATACAACTTTTGAGGTGTATCGCCAGAGACTCTTCGATAAACTCGCCCGCGAAGTAAATCTTTTTCTACGTAGTAAAACGAGAAATGTGGTAGCAAAATATGTGATAAAAAAAATTGCAACCCTACTCGAAAATACGGATAGCTTAAACCATCAATATACCACTTTCGCCGTGTATCGCCTGCGATTCTTCGATAAACTCGCCCGCGAAGTAAATCTTCTTCCGCTCAGTCAAACAACAAATGTGATAGCAAAATCTGTGATAGCCAAAACTGCAATAAAACTGCCTATTCGAGAATACGTGCCACAAAGTTCGTCGATATTACCACAAACACCATCAATATACAACCTTTGACGTTTATCGCCAGCGACTCTTCGATAAACTCGCCTTCAAAGTAAATCTTCTTCTACGTAGTAAAACAATAAATGTGATAGCAAAATCTGTGATAAAGAAAAACTGCAACACTACTCGAGAATACGGGTAGCCTAAACCATCGATATACCACCTTCGCAGTGTATCGCCTGCGATTCTTCGATGAACTCGCTCGTGAAGTAAATCTTCTTCCACGTAGTAAAACAACAAATGTGGTAGCAAAATCTGTGAAAGCAAAAACTGCAACCCTATTCAAGTACACGAGTAGCCTCGCACCACAAAGTTCATCAATATCACCACAAGCACCATCAATACGCCACCTCCACCGCCTGTCGCATTCGTCAGCTTTAATTTTAACGAAAATGCGTTTTTTTCCCATCTATACCTCTGACTGAGGGAAACCCCTTCATCATGCACACTCTTGGCAACGCTCCAGCATCGCGCAGAGTTATTTCAGTTCAACACGTAGCTGCCGGTCATGCTGTTGCATACTCTTCCAGTATTCTTTGCCAGGCAGTGTGCTTGTGTTTGTCTATTTGACACGATAAAACATTTGGCCTGCAGCCCAAATTGAGTGTTTCACTTGAGAAGAAAATGCCCGAAATTTTGTTTTTCTCTTTTCGACAAAGACACAAAAATTTGATGGCTCATAAAGTGCGAGAAAATTTGTCCAACACTCAGATCACATATATGGGCGCACCAGCACATCGACGAACATCTGTCGCTTGCTCTATTTTTGGCCCGAACACCAGATACAAGTTATGAGATCCTTTCTTGTTTTCTTTTCTGTTTGTGTTAATTAACAAACTTATTTCTCCACGGTCTGGTCGTGTCAAAGGGAATCGTATTTGTTCTTATTTACCGTGAACTAATTAGCGTCACGGTCTATAAACCAGTTTAAAGCCATATTTGGTGCAATTAAAGAGCGAAGTTCGAGAAGGCCCAACATTTACGGCCTATTGTCTGACGTTTTGGTGTTGGGCCATCAAATTTGGCAACGTTACGGAGAAGATTGATGTTTTATTGACCACCAGCACGATACGAAATGCCAACTTAATTAATTAGATATACACCGGGACCGACAAATTTTTATATTTAGAAAGAAAAATATTTGCCTATACGTATTCTGTGCTGGGCAGTCTTCGATTTAACTTTGTACACAGTATCTATACAATATACGCAGTACACACATTTCAAAAGAGCTGTATGTCGGTAATTGACCATAGAAGGTTGAAGAGTAGGTATATGTACACTTGGCGTTAGAGGCGAGTTGTAATATTTGTTTTGAGGCGATTTGTACACGCCTGGTTATAAAGAATGATGGATGACGTGGGTATATGAAAAATACCTTCACAGGCTTTGGCGGAAGAGGTCAAATTCAGGGGCCTTGTGGTAGGCCGTTAATCTGGCTTGCGTTGTTGGGGAAAAAGACAGAACCGTTTGATGGATTTCAATACAAAGCCGAAAGTTTTGGCGAAAGTGTACAAATAAATTGGCGGTTTTTTGCCGATGTATGACGTAACAAGGGCAGACAAATATAACTGGCGAAATGGCGTAGATGTCGTTGCAGAAAACGCCAATTAAATTCTAGTTTTCCAAATTGAAATTCAAACGGAAAGATGGGCTTAGTCTCCAATGA
Source organism: Cheilosia urbana (assembly GCA_946477585.1). Taxonomy (NCBI): domain Eukaryota; kingdom Metazoa; phylum Arthropoda; class Insecta; order Diptera; family Syrphidae; genus Cheilosia; species Cheilosia urbana. Next base: position 145,133,118 of record OX297854.1, read on the forward strand.
GGATAGCTGGATGCTGGAGATGTGTAACAAAATTTGACAGCTCTGCGAAGTAAGACCCCAGGAAATATCCCCAAAAGCAAAAATTAAATAAACCTCAAAATTGGTGTAAATTTTCATGGAAATAATGCCCCAATGGAATGAGATTCATATTTTCAATTAATAGTTGTCAAAACTCGAATTTTTGAAATTGTTCTAGTACTCGCTTACATTAATGTAAAATGTGATTCTCGCGCGATTTGTTAATTTTTTTCTGGTACCTACTCGATGATGGTTTTTTAATATGAGACTTGCTCGATTCAACTATTCTGTCAGTCGCTTACAATAACGTAAAATGTATGAAGCCTCACTTTTAAAGTCATCATCACTAAAAAAAAATGCGTTTTTCCAGCTATTCAGCTATGAATTATTTTTTATATAAAAACCAGCTGTTCCCGCCTGGCTTCGCCCGTGAGACAACAGTCTAGAGTCTGTGTACGACCAAGCTTTATCAGTTCACTACCCAGGGCTAGCGTGCCCATATAAGTCTTCACTTTAAGAATTAATATAAATGAAATGAAAAAATGTTTATTTTCTATCTTTCAAAATCAAATCAGTTCAGTAGTTTCGGAGATCGACAACAGCGCCACCTATCGCGACAGGCTAATTTCCGCCGTGTCGCCACGGAATTTCTGTCTTGGTCGAGTCGATCTTAATAATATCTTAAACATTGTTTAATGTAATGATCTTAAACATAAATTAATGTAGTAGAATTTTTGACAAACACGATCTCACTGTATATTGCGATTAAAATTAAAAAAAAAATCCCGCAGTAAAAAATGTATGAAAATTTAATTTTTATGAATTTTTCGATTTCTTTTTAAAATTTTCGAATTTGTTCGTATGACCGTATAAGCCTTCCTCATGCGGAGACAGACACAACAAAGAAAATATAGCTCCAATTGGACGATCCGTTCTCTAGGGATGTACGTTCTTACGGATGAAACTTTGTTTTAAATATATAGATGAAATTTGGCCCCAAAACAATGTTGGAGTCTTAATTCATTGGGGCCTTATTTCATTATGAAATTAGGCACCAATTAAACAAAATATAAAAAAGGCCCCACAAAGCGAAATTGCACCCCAAATTTAGACAATTTTTTTTGTTTTGTATGCGCTTAGGTGGGGCCTTATTTAATTTTTATTTTGGGGTCTTATTTCCTGCGGCTTTATTTCGCAAAGTCAGAGATTGTTCAGATTCTGACATCAATTTGACGTATCGTCAGTCATTTAGTGGTTGCGGGAATTTAGTGGGTGCAAAACTAGGCTTTTGGGTTGTAAGCACAGAGTTGATGGTTAGGTGTGATCTATGTGTAGGTATAGTTGAAGACGGACAATGTAAAGAATACAAAATAGCACGTCACATTCTTCAATTTAATAAGGTGCTAGTGAACATCGATCAGCTTATACGTTTTATACCTACGTTAAAACTATTAATCTCCATTTACGTCGCAATACCCCAAAATTTCAACGAGAACTTGTTCTTAAGTTGCGGGGCTTATTTTTGGAAGAAATATTTTGTAAATACATATTTGTCAATTTAGTTGCCTAAATGTTGGGACAAAAATATTTTTAAACTTTCGGATCACTTAACATTGTTTTCCCGGCTAATACCGGTCTCTTTGGCAAAAAGTGTTGCCAGCACCCCTTGAATCAAACGCACGAGAAAAAATATCTTACTTTGAAAAGCCATTTTTGAGTGCGTCAAAAATAATATTTTCAAATGCGTTTTCTCGATAAAATTCAAACTATACTCTTATAAAGCAACTCTTAGTTCAGTTCTGTCTTGCTTGCTGGTTGAAAAACGAATAAAAAATGTTCTTGTTCAAAATGCCAGGAAAGGAATAAAAGAAAAATCAAAAGCGCGCAGTTTCGACATAGAGTACTAGATTTTTACGAATTATACTGAACTAAGGGTCGCCCCGTGGTCGAAATTCGACCAATTTATTCTAAATATAAGTTAATTTTTGCTTCAATAGCGCGAGTTAAGTATCCATAGCAAAACATATTGAGAAAAAAGATAACATTATTTGTATTCAATGATATCTTTAGTCTCTAGTACAGTCTTGCACACAACGCTACAATGATAACATATGTAAAAGAGATAATATCGTTTGTATACAATGTTGGAATATTATCTCTTCTTCATTATCAAGCAAGACGATTGTACGCTTGGGTCTCCTTGTAGATAGATAAGAAAAGTATATAAATACGACTGTATGATGAATTTATCAACAGTCTTATTGTAACTACATAGTAGCCTTAAGCTCCTTTTAGAATTAGTAAAAAGTATTTCAATAATAAAGGACATAGTTCCAAATAAATATTGTTTAATTTTAAAAGTAAGAAACAAGTGTTTTAATTGGCGATCCTGCCAGGAGGTTAAATATACTTTTTAACTTCAATCGAGCGGACCTCGGGAACAAGTAGTGAAATCTAGTATAAACAGAACACTCGCGTTACCGGTTACAAGAATTACCTAGCATAGCAGGTACAAATATAGCTTCTTCGTACGAAGCAGCAAAGCAATTCAGTGAAAGTGTATATGTGGAGAAAAAAAACACACAAATTCGACGACAACAGACACGAGTTCAAAATGGAACAACTCGCAGTATTAATGGCAAGATTAGAAGCTTTAGAAACCAGGAGCAACACAGTAACACAAACCCTAGAGCACACACGCACAGAGAATGCAAGGTTAGCAGCAATAATAACTAACCAAAATCAAATAAACACTAATTTAGAAACAAAACTAAATGAAGTAAAATCTGGATTAGGCATAGTACCAAACATACCTGTGCTAGAGGAAATAAGAACCACATATACAGATGGTAGTGAAATACAGTTAGACGCATTTAAAAGCCTACCTATTTTCAACGGCGATCAATCAAATTATCGGTCGTGGCGCGAAGAAGCATCCAGATTAATGGACAGCATTAAAAACTTCAAAACACACAGTAAGTACGCAGCAGCATTGACTATAGTGAAAAGTAAAATACAGGGTGCAGCCGCGAATGTGTTAACTAATTATAACACAATTTTTAATTTTGAGGCGATACGTAACAGATTAGATTATACGTACTCTAATCAAGAACCTCTATACGTGCTACAAGACATGATGAAAGCCATCACGCAAAAAAGAAGCACACTGTCTGAATACCACGACGAGATAAATAAAAATCTCAATTTAATAATATCAAAAATCACTATGTCAGGTGATCCGCCGAATATAATCGACAGACTAATTAAAAATGCTAACGACGACGCAGTTCGTATATTCATTGATGGTATGAGTGACAACTTTACAAGAGGATCATTATATTCAGCTACAATAAATGATCTAGAACACGCATTCGCAATTGCTCGCAGAATAGAACATGATAATGTGCACAGGCATTTACATCTCACTCAGGATAAGCACCACAAAAATATGCCACATGAACGCAGAAACGAAAGAAGACCAAATTATTCGAGCCAAACAACGAATTATCAACCCCAGAAGCAATACGATAATATGCAGCAACACAATCAAGGACCACAGCCGATGGAGATAAACTCGAGACAAATTGTACATGCACAGCGACAAAATTGGAATCAATACAAACCCGATGTATATAATCCACCAGCGAAACGTGAACACAGCGGGAGTTTCAACACACACAACAGACCGCAACGATCTTATCAGCAGAACTTCAAGCAGCAGAGAGTAAATAACTCCCGACAACAACGCAGAGACGATGTCAGCAGTACATATGCAGAAGCAGATGAAACGGAATGTATGGTAAATAATAACATAAGAATAGATCATTTAAACTAGTAGACGGGTTGCCCTGCTTAAATTTAACTAGTACTATTTCTAAGGAAATTTATAAAATTCTTATTGATACTGGTGCAACCCATAATTACATTAATAGAAAATGCGATTCTAGCGAAAAAATTAAAATTAAACCTATAAAAATAAAAACAATGCATGGTTATTCTATGGTAGATACAAAGAAAGTAGTTAGGATATTAAAGAAAAATATAACATTTTTTGAATTAGAGGATATTCAGTCTTTTGATATGATATTAGGATATGAAGGACTTAAAGTTCTAAACGCGGAAATAAATTTCAGTAATATGACTCTAACTACCATAAGCAGTGTCGAATCTATTCAGAAAATTAATTACATAATTGGGGAAAATAATATTTATAAAGCAGACATAGATAGACTGATGAAGATTAATAACAGCATAGGACCGTTACCCTTTACAGATACTATAGAAGCAAGCATTAGGACGACCAATGATAATCCGGTTTATGTTAAACAATATCCATATCCCATAGCAGATAACGAATTCGTAAACAAAGAAATACAGAAACTCTTACATGACGATATAATAGAAAAAAGCCATAGTCCTTATAACAGTCCCATATGGACAGTACCTAAAAAAGGTTTGGACGAAAAAGGAAAACCAAAACGGCGCATGGTTGTTGATTTCCAAAAACTTAACGCTCACACTGTAACAGACAGATACCCCATTCCGGATGTCAACATGACAATTCAAAATTTAGGTAAAGCCAAGTACTTTACAACATTAGATTTGGAGTCAGGTTTCCACCAAATTAAAATCAAAACAGATGATAAAGAAAAAACAGCTTTTGCTATAAATGGCGCAAAATATCATTTTAAACGAATGCCTTTCGGGCTCAAAAATGCACCAAGCATATTTCAGAGATGCGTGGACGACATTTTGAGAGACTTTGTAGGTAAATTCGTACACGTTTACATTGATGACGTATTGATATATTCTTCATCTGAGGAAGAACATATACAGCACATAAGTCAAGTATTCGACGTACTCAATAAAGCCACATTAAAAATATCTGATGAGAAAAGTAAGTTTTTTCAAGAAGAAGTAGAATACTTAGGTCACATAATCAGACATGGTAGAATCACTACGAACCCTGAGAAAATAGCAGCTATAGAAAATTTTCCAGTCCCACAAACGGTAAAGGATTTGAGAGGATTTTTAGGTCTTACAGGTTACTATCGTAAGTTTATAAAAGGATACGCAAGCATAGCCAAGCCCCTGACATTATATTTACGAGGAGATAACGGTAAAGTAAACAAAAAACAAAGTAAAAATATTAAGTTAAATCTGAATGATTCAGCATTAGAAGCGATTAGAATTTTAAAAAATTATTTGAAAGAACAAGTCGAACTTTTTCAACCGGATTATAGTAAACCATTCGAGCTTACTACTGATGCATCCAACATAGCTATTGGAGCCGTACTAAGTCAGAATAAGCAACCTATACACTTCTTGTCAAGAACACTGAGTAAGACAGAAGAGAACTATAGCACAAACGAGAAAGAGCTATTAGCGATCATATGGTCCTTACAAAAACTCAGAAACTACATATATGGTATAGCAGACTTAACCATATATACCGATCACCAGAGCCTTATATATTCTGTATCAGAAAAAAATCCCAACACAAAGCTGAAACGTTGGAAGGGAATCATTGAAGACTTTGGAGCAAAATTAGTTTATAAACCAGGAAACCTAAATCTTGTAGCTGACGCATTATCACGTCAACGCATAAATACTTCTACCATAGAAACAGCACATTCAGCTGAAAGTTCTTCTAATGATATAATAAAAACTGTGAATCAGCCTTTTAATGCATACACTGCACAGTTCGAACTTATTGAAGATATAACAAATAATATCGAAACACAAATCTATTTTAGTAACAAAATAAGACTCATAATAAAGTTTAAGGACAAAGACTCTTTACTAAGGCAGATGAAAGAAGTTATACAACCCCAAAAGATTGTAGCTTTGCATACGAAATTTGAAAACATATACAAATATGGTGAAAACATAAAAAAAGAATTCCCACTAGTAAGATTTATATTCACACCAAGAAAACTTCAAGACGTGACAAATTTGGAGGAACAACTAAAACTTGTAAGGGTAACTCACGAAAGAGCACACCGAGGGTTACGTAACAATATACAAGAAATCTCAGAGAAATATTACTGGCCCGATCTAAATAAACAAGCAAAGAGTTTCAACAGAAAATGCATAGCATGTCTATTTGGAAAATATGAAAGAAAACCTATCAGAGAACCTCTGAATAATTCAGAAATACCAACACATGTGGGAACACACATTCATATGGACATATACTTCAACGACAAGTATACTTTCCTTGTAACAGTAGATAAGTATTCTAAATATACAATCCTTCGGGAAATCGAAACTCGAAACAGACTGTACGACGTTATGGAAGAGGTCTTATCTAATTATTTCCCAAAATGTGAACGACTCATGACAGATAACGAGAAGGGATTCAAAACAGAAATGGTGAACCAAATGTGTTTGAAATACAACATAACTAAAGTAGAAACTCCAGTATACAGATCGACAGCGAACGGTCAGGTAGAACGTGTAAACGGTACAATAACTGAACTGTCTAGAATATTCACAATTCAGAATAAAACAAGACTTATCGAAGAAATATTTAGAACAGTGCGTGAATTAAATAATTCTATACACTCAGTTACCGGTTTGAAACCTAGAGACATTTTCTTTAATCAAAATAAATATAGCAATAGTGAAATTATAATAAATAAACTAAACTCAGCATCCAAAAAAGTGATCGAACGTCTAAATAAAGGAACTCGACACAGAGAGTATAAAAAAGGAGATAAGATAATGGTAAGAATCACAGGTCTTAGAAAGAAATCTAACGCCAGATACATAACAAGAATAGTAGAAGAAGATAAAGGAGACACTGTAATCTCTAAAGAAGGAATAAAAATTCACAAGGATAACATAAAGAATTATCATTTTTCAGATGACGAAAATATTAATATTCCTAACATTACTAGGAATTGTACAGAGTCAAGAAGGGCAAGGAAACGTTCAAATAACTGAGTTACTAAACAAGAAGTTTATACTTACGCAAACAGATGACGTGTATTTATTCAAAGAACAAACTTATTTGTTACATGCCACCAACCTGACTTCGATATTTCAACCTTACGTAAATATCGTAACTAGTAAATATCAACCTACACAAGAAGAAAAAATTTGGTTAAGTAAAATTAAGAATTTAGCAGACCAATTACAAGAACATACTAGGCATACTAGATCAATTAACTTTTTAGGAACAGCTTTCAAATATGTGTTTGGTAATCCTGACCATTATGACTTAGTTAACATAGAAACGAGTATAAATAATCTCATAGAAAACAATAATAAACAAAAAACTATAAATTCTAGATTTGAACAAATTTTGCAACAATTCGAAGGTCAGAGCCTTAAAGAACATTTAGTAATAGAACAAGTGTACGAACAATTATTATTATTGACCAGAACAATTAATGCAGCAAAAAATAATGAATATTTATCAGAAAGCCTAGACTTAGATGACATTAAAAATATTATTCAACATGAAATAATTCAAGTACCCATAATAAATATACTTGAGTACTCTAAAATATTATTAGCTAGAACTGATGAATTCTTCATCACAATATATAAATATCCAGTTCTAATTAAATCATGTAAATTGTATAAAGTAACACCTTTAAATTCAAAACATGGAAAAATCATTACAGATAAAACAATTGCCTTATGTAACCAAACTTATTTAAGAACAAGAAATTGTCAAAATCATCTAAGTAAAAACATTTGTGAAATTAACTTTGAAGAAGAAAATTGTCTTATTCCACTTTTAAAGAATATAACTTCAAAATGCAACATTAAACAAGAATACGATTACGACTTAGAAATTGAATCCGGTGTTATGTTATTAAGCGGTAAGCATAAGTTAAATAATCAAACAATTAATGGTATAAACTTAGTTACTTATGAAAATACTATAAATCTAGACGATAAAATATACAAAAACATGCATAAGCAAATTAAAGAAGTTATATTAAGAAATCATAATTCAGAGTCTTACATCGACCAAATAATTAAAGAAGATACAATGTACAAATTCGATAACATAGATACTTTAAAAAAACTAATTATTCCTTTTGAAGAAAAACCGATATTATCAACTATATACACAATTGTAACACTGATTGTTATTCTAGCATTTACGTACGTAATGATAAAAACTATACAATGTATAACAGATCGTCAAAAACAAAAAAAGATTGACGCATATAACAAAACTTATGAAAGAGAAATGTTAAAAATAGCGTCGAAAAATCGGGACGATTTCGTTTAACAAGGGGGGGAGTTAAGTATCCATAGCAAAACATATTGAGAAAAAAGATAACATTATTTGTATTCAATGATATCTTTAGTCTCTAGTACAGTCTTGCACACAACGCTACAATGATAACATATGTAAAAGAGATAATATCGTTTGTATACAATGTTGGAATATTATCTCTTCTTCATTATCAAGCAAGACGATTGTACGCTTGGGTCTCCTTGTAGATAGATAAGAAAAGTATATAAATACGACTGTATGATGAATTTATCAACAGTCTTATTGTAACTACATAGTAGCCTTAAGCTCCTTTTAGAATTAGTAAAAAGTATTTCAATAATAAAGGACATAGTTCCAAATAAATATTGTTTAATTTTAAAAGTAAGAAACAAGTGTTTTAATTCGCGCCAAATCGGAATTTCCACTGGTGACTGGTGAGGTGTCTCTCTCTCTCTCTCTCTCTCCCTCTCTCTCTCTCTCTCTCTCCTCTCTCTATCTCTCTCTCTCTCCTACATCCCCTTAGGCTTCGGCCACGCAGTGAGCGACGAGCGACCGAGCGACTGAGCGACGAGTCGCTGAGCGTCGAATCTGAGCGATGGGTGGCCATTTACTGAACGACGTCGCTGAGCGATTATTGGGGAAAATGCCATCGTCAAGTGCGGTTCGTCGTAGTTTATAAGTTGAAAATCGCGTTCATATTTACAGATCGAGAATACGTAGCAAATTATGGTGAATTTCATCATTTATATCAAAATCTTCGCAGATTTACAGATCGATTTCGGCAATATTGTCGTATGTCAGTTCTTTCTTTCTTTCCACTCTTTATCGGTGACATTTTTATTTTTATAGTCTTTGTGGGTGTCCTTCTCGTAAATAAAAAATCTGTGAACCTTCTAGAAGAAACTTTAGGACGCAATTAAAGCAACCATTTTATTTCGAAAAATTAAAAGAACACAAAAGTAGCAGAGTTGCCATAACAATTCATATTTCATTAATTTGACATATTCTTTATGTCGTTACCAGAATGCAGTTTATATTTAGAATGATTTTACCAGTCCTGTCATAGCACTGGACGGCTTTAGACAGCTGAAATTAAATTTCTGTGTTTATTTTGTCCATCTTATTACTTCGTCGCTCAGCGATCGACTGAAAAATTAAAACAGATTTGATTGCAGAGCGACGTCGCTCTGTCGCTTAAAAAATCGCTTAGTCGCTCAGGGTTTATGTGGCCACCTCCATACGATTTCATGTGTTTTAATTTTTTTGCGTCGCTCAGCGACTCGTCGCTCAGTCGCTCGGTCGCTCGTCGCTCATTGCGTGGCCGAAGCCTTAAGCACAAAACTTAAACTTCGCGCATACCTACAAAGTCGTTGCTCGTGGTTGTTACTGCTCTGTGAACGGATTTACTACTACAAATGCATGCACCAATGAAAACGCCCTTCGCGGTTAAGTCGCCTGTTCGCGCGTTTATTGACGTTTAATGAAAAAGTCGCCTGTTTGTTTGTTTTTTTTTTTTTTTGGCAGATAACTATCTACCTAATTCCTTTCATATCCAGATAGATGCTGTTTGTGGTGGAGTTTACTTTAGGCGTTTTTTATTATGCCCTCATGATCAATATCAATAATACGAGATCCAACTGTTGTTGTAAACCATGAAAATCAATGAAATATGGATCATGCGGGCATAATGAAAAACACCTGTTGTTATTGTTTTAATACCAGGTCTTGGGAAACAAGATAAATATTATAGCATGACTTGGAAGCAAGTCCAGTTAAACAAGTGTTTTTCCAAACAGATCTGCATCCAAGGTCTCATCGATGATTTCTGCTCGTTGATCCAGTTGGTGATATTTTTTTCTTTTATCAACTTTTTAGACGTTTATTACAAAAAATAACTGATAAACGTTCTTGTATAGTTAATTTCGTCCATGTCAAAGAATCGCCCAGTATATTGCCTTTTATTAGCAAATTTCCCTCTATTAATCGAGATAGGAATGGCTGTGAAATTTAATCCTACCACGTTCGTCAGATGTTCTTAATGGAACAGCGATCGATTGCAGAAATTGGAAAAAAAAAATACACTCGCGCACATTTGTAGTATATCTATAATATGATCAGTAATCGTAACTCCCTTTCTCCTACACAAAAAGAGGGATACTACAGTAACAGTACAGACTGCAGACGCAGACTATTCCCAACTGGCAGAGTGGCAGGCAGTCAATTGATATTCAATTGAATGAGGAACAACAAACCACAGCTAGGATGCGATGCGAATAAATATATCTCTTTTTCCAGGTTGAAGCACGCCTCCGTTCGCTAGGTCCATGTGATATTGAAACACGATTATAGGAGCAGGAGGGCTCAGGGCTCACAGCAGATGTCCTTTTTAGTTTGTTTTCGTTCGTGGATGTTGCCATTTGATCACTTCCTGTTCGATCTTTGGAAGTGATATCGGGGTCGGTGTAGATAATTAGAATTACAATTACAATCGGCGGATAACAGATGCGCAGATGGGCATGTGACCATGTGTATAAATGCAGATGAAATCAAGGTAAACGATCAATTGAAAAAACTCTGTCTACCATTAAATCTTTGGGTGTATTTCTTGGTTCGCTGTTAATTGCACCGAGTCTATGGTTATAGTCGAAATACTTTAGTGTTCACCTTTATCTACTTTGGCATGTTAATGGTGGCAGCATCACGGTAGAAAAATAAACAAGAAAACAAATGGTACCGAGAAGGTAAAAAAAAAAAAAAATTCCTACTCGCACTCAGTGGGGACGTTCGGATTCATAGTTTAGTAAGTCTGACAGCTGCATTTCAGTTTTTATTGGCCCAGAGTGATCACGTATTTCATCCTTTACCCAGTTATGCGATGTCATCCATCCAGTTCCTTCCAACAAACTTACACATTCCGATCGCTTCTACAAAATACCGAACCCGTCTAGTTGCACGTGCTGACTTCGTAAATGTTCACAATTTTGCCAGTCACACTGTACTTCTTCCGAATTCATTCTCCCTGATTGCACTCTCATCTCAAATAACAATAGCATAGGTATATACACTTATACAGTATACAGATACACCTCGAAGACTAGGGTAGTATGGCGTTCTAGGGAAACGGATCGATAAGAACTAGACTCTCGTACGACACCGAATACAACACCCGGATTGTGGCTATAAAATATGCCACTCTGCCCGTATTTGTGTCCTCCGCATCCACCCACTTGCAGACAATTTTCGACGAATATCGACGCCCGCTTGTTGTTTTAAGCACAACACGAACTGAATTTATGCGAGTCCCATTCCAAGCCAGAGGAAAGGATACTGTATCTCCAACTCGTTGGTGTCCGAGTGCAGTCTTTCGTGTGTCGTGTTCGTGCGTCGTTCTCATATTTAATGTATATATCGTAGAATGAACATCGTCTGGCAGAGTGCACTGTTTGTCAAGAGATAGATAAAAGAATCTCCTGCATCTAGAGTAATTTTCTGTTCTGCATGTGCACATAGAAGATGAAGAACCTTATGTATAGCGGGGCGCAGGGATCACCATCATAAGCTGGTTTACGAGGAAACTTTTTCGGAAGTATTTCCGTTTTTTTTTTCTGTTGTGCTTTATATCTGCGCTCAAAGAATACTAATCAGGATGCTATTGTTGGGTGAAACGAAAGTTTGTTCCTCTTTTGCATTACTTTGGCTGGAAACGGAGGTGAGGATGGGGAAATGATGAAGAGAAGTCTCTAACAAGAATAGAGTGGAACTAAGTAGAATGCCGGCGAGGTATGAATGAGATGCAGCAGCGCGCAATGAGAATGCGGGATTACCGTCAGAATAATAAATGAAAGGAATGCTATTCAGGAAGAAACAAAATGTTTTCCGATTCATAATATGCAAATTGGCAGTAGGGATAACCACGCCAGTGGAGTGAGTTTTCGTAGTCCTCCCAGTGTGCAATGTGCAGTTGGGTATATAATTTTTTTTTTTAATGTGGCGATGACGAGGAATCGGAACAACCATAAGATGTTGGCAAAAACTGATTTAGGCCTCAGCTATAGCCATATGTAAAATGCTACCGAAAAAGTTGGAACAGAATGAATGACAGGCGGTCGCAGCAAAAAGTCTGTCAGAAAAATGATTCCCTACGAAAAAACAACAACAAAAGTAGTGACAAATTTAGGACTAATGTTTTGGTAGGTCATAATGACGTTGGCACTTCAAAATTTGACATGAAAAGTGTTAGTAGCCTTACTGTGTAAAGTATCAGTCAATCGCATCAGCACAGAAGATTCGTCAGATTTTCCGATCGAAGGCAGGAAAATCCGAAGTACCGTCACTCTCTTCAAAAGCGTCTCCGCAGACTGTAGTGTCACTTAAGCCTAGCACACTTAGCAAAAGGTATACTTACATTTGCTAAGTGTGTGCCAAATAAGTTTTCTACAGTCTTTTTTTGCTGAAAGACAGCGTTAATTTCAGTTCAGAAAGACGGTTCGGCAGCATGCGTTTGGTCTACCCGCAACCTATAGATCCGCGCCATACACTATTGCATTCGTAAGAAAGAAAATCGTCAATATAAGGCCTGAATGAGAATACAGGAAGACCAAACCATTGGGTCGAATCGCAACATCCGTGATTGAGCTATACGTTCACTGAATTAAGTCGATTTCGCATGCCAAGCAAAAACAAATCCCGTCGTTTATTGCTCCTTCACGGAAGACGCGATTCGACCTCTGGTTTAGGTCCCTGGGAAATATCTGTTAGGCCTTGCATCGGAGATTTCAGTTCCATTGCAGCCCATGCTAAGAGCATCAAGTATAAGGTAAATTAATTATAGAGCAAGCTAGAGCAGTTCCAGGCGTACTCCAAAAAGTTCTCGAGCCGAAAGAGGCAGTTCTTTGTAGTTTAAAAGAAATATTTGTCCACCAAAAAACGACAAGTAAGCTCAGCCGTATAGATACAAAGAAACTTCTATAAAAATAGGCTTCATGCCCTAGCAAAATCAGCCTTAAACTGGGAGGAACCTAAGAGCGCACACTTATCATATGAAACGCAGATAGCAAAACAGTGAAAACCGTATCCAAATCCATTCGAAGGTTCTCAAGATATACAGAGACAGACTGTCGCGCTGCACTGGTTCTGGTGAAACCGAGCACATCAGTTGCGACGTTTTTGATGGCTTCTTGGCATCGGCGCCACTGGTCTTCGGCACTTGATGCTGGCAGCATAGGACTTCTCGAGAGGTTGAGGGATACGCGATCGGCATAGGTTCTGGCGGTTTTTTGCGTTTATAGTCGTCCAACGTTAAATCTCCTCACAGTATTTTCTCGTTGTTGTGGCGTCTTGGATATCCGCATCCGTACCTTGGCTACAACAAGGTAGTGGTCCGAGTCTATGTTGGCCGCTCGGAAAGTTCGGACATCTAGAATACTGGAGTGCCTTGCGTCGATCGCAACGTGATCAATTTGGTTGACGGTTTGATGATCAGGTGACCGCCATGTTGCTTTGTGTATATTGAGGTGAGGAAACCGTGAACTAGCTATGATAACATTACGTCCGGCAGCAAAATCAATCAGCCTAAGTCCGTTTCCAGACGTAGTGTCGTGTAGGCTGTGTTTTCCGATTGTGCTACCAAAGATGTCCTCCTTTCCTATTTTGGCGTTAAAATCACCCAAGACGATTTTAACGTCATGCTTAGGACATTGCTTATATGTTTTGTCGAGGAGCTCGTAGAAACAATCTTTGGTAGCATCGTCTTTTTCTTCTGTGGGGGCGTGAGCGCATATTAGGCTGATGTTGGCGAATTTAGCCTTTATGCGGATCGTTGTAAGGCGTTCACTTACGTGTCGAAAGCTCAAGACTTCTTGCCTAAGTCTGCCGCTTAAAACAAATCCGCATCCAAATAGACGCTGCTTTTGTTCCCTATAGCAGTCACTGTAGTAAATGTCACAGTTTTTCATCCTTCTTTTGCCCGGCCCATCCCACCGCACTTCCTGGATGGCGGTGATGCCTGCTCTGTAACAGTCAAGGGCCTCCGCTAGTTGTTCGGCTGCACGCGGTCTGTTCAGAGTTCGAACATTCCACGTGCAGATCCGAACGTCATTGTCCTTTTTTCGTTTTGCAGGGTCGTCAACAGTGAATCCGTCCTTATCCGAGGCTTTTGGTTGCTTCGCAACAGTGCTTTTTTTCCGTGGTAGGGTAGTTAACCCCACGCACAACCCCCAACCTGGAGGACCAGGCCCTTTCTGCGACCCCTTGGGAAAACGGAGCCGGAATATTCCGGAGTCAGTAACCCGCTGCGGGGATGTGAGAGCTGCCGTTGACCCATTAAGGGCTCTTCCGCCACCATCTCTATTTCAACACCCTGACTAGTGTTGAAAATCCTCAATGACCTCAGCTCCAAATACGTCGAAGTAGCTCATTGAGGTATCTGCCATGTTGACTGTTGACGCCACCGTTGATTCAACCATGTGAATTCATCCGCCGTACGTCCTCTTTCTGAGGGGCTAATGTAAGACTTCTGAGACTCGAGCAGACAGTCAACTCCAACAGACAGACAAATTACTTATATTGTAAGTCCAGCCTTCTAGATTTGTTCAAAAATATTTTCCCACCCAAAACATCCTATATAAATTTCCCATTTCGTTCATAGGCTTCCAGAACGAGTAGAACGTGAAAGCAATATAATTACTCATGCTTCCATTTCCACCTTATCACACCCCCCAACCCCAAAACCCAAACACCACACGAATCCCAAACAAACCCATAGTCAAGTTGATTTCGTTTACAACTGAGCTGAACGAAATAGTGGGTACGATGTGCGTTACAGTTTTTTTATAGCATTTATTTTTGATGGATACATTTCGTTTCCAACTCATCTGAACGAGTTGATGGTCGAATGAGTGGAATTGGAAAGTATTGTTTTCGCTCGTGTCGCAGCCGCTGGTCGCAGTGTAGGACAATTTTTCATTTCGGCATGAATTACGAATGGGCTCAAGTGCACAAAAGGCTGGAACGAGTTGGAAAATACACTAAGGCTCGTTTGCTTATACTACTCATAGCGATTTAAGAAAAATTAGCCCATAGGGTATTTAAGTAGGATTTAAGTCACTATGAGTAGTATCAGCAAACGGGCCCAAGAAATTTACTGAAGTTTGTTTAGGAGTAGGACTTAGGGGATAAGTGGATATTGGGAACTTTTTTAATTTCGATGTCGTAGCGGAAGGAGTGAAAAGTATTGCTGTCGCAGGACGCAGGTTAGTATTTCGTTTTTTATGAACTATGATTTGACTCAAGTTCTCGAGAGGGTGGCACGAGTTGGGAAATATACTAGGAATAGACTGTAGTTAGGCCTTAGAGGACAAGTGACAACATTTTTTGATTGTTAATATTTTTTCTCTAAAAGTAAAGCGTTCATGAACGAAACGAACAATAAAACGCGCCGCCACTGCTGGCCCTCGCCTTCTATGCGTTCGCTGTCTCTTTGAAAGCCAGTGTGTCAATTCTCAAACGAAATGCTAGTGCTAAGCTACCCCTTATGCTTTCGAAAGTGCATAGTTCAAAGATAATCCACACATATTCAGAAACACGCAGAGCCCGTGTCCTAGGTAGCCTCGTTCGGGGAATGCAAAAAGGGATACAAATATACGATGAACTGATGCGCCATCCACAGCACTCTTCCAGTGCTTCTCGCATTCCTTTCATTAGACAAATGCACACCTACACACATCACTCCTTAGCTTAGCTGCAATCCAGTCCGTAAATTTGGGTCAAACTCCAAAGTCGATTACTCCCTGAATTTGTTTAATATCCACTTAAGCGTCTGCAAATGAAAATATCACGTTGGCATAGTTTTGCACTTTTATTGTATGGGAAATGCAAATTTCATAATTTCGGTCTGGCCCGCCGACTCGTATGAACTGCCATATAAACGCAGGGGGAGCAGGAGCAAGGTTTTGAAATGTTTAGTCTTTCGATTCATTGTGCTTCAGCACCACACCGCATATTTGCGTGGAAATTCATCATTCTCCAAGTGTTTTTTTTTTGCTGCGGAGAGAGATATAAAACGAGGCCACCACGTCATGGAGTGAAATACTGTCTGCGATGGATTTGGAACAGGGCGAGGCAGGAACAAAAGCAGGAATTTCCATACAAAAACTATGTATACTCTGGTGCACATTGGTTCGGGACTGAATCGGTTTATGTGGCTTTCTCGAAAGAGGGGACGGCATTTTCGTATTTTCAAATTCGAAATCAAGAATAATTACATTATGTACGTGAAGCTATCTGTTGCACGCGATTGTGTTTTGTGTATGCTGCAGAGGAATGCGGAAATTGTATAATGTTTTGGAATTATTTTATTTGTTTGTATGTAGGTATACTTTCTGGGTTTACCGAAACAATTACCCATTGTGACGTCTGGATATGTAAGGCTATGTGTGGTTTTGTCACTTTCATGTCTGTCTGGACTCTCGCATACTGTTATCGTGCAAGGACCTTTGTGACGATTCTGAAAATCCAGGCTTGTTTCAATTGGGAATGTCTGAATTTTTCCAAATTTCATTGAAGGGAGAGAAGTGACCCCGCAGCAATGCACGCCAATGATGTCTGCTCTCTTGATTTAGACGATGGATGGGGGCAGAGGTTGTGATCAGTTTAAATCGATACGCTTTGGTATTGGGTTTCAGCTTTTCGATATATTGCGAGTCTTGCAAATCACCGCCGCAAGCGACAAGTTGTTCGTTGTAAAAAAATAATCGCACTAATTGAAAACCAAGGTAAAATATGTTTAAAAAGAGCTAACACTTTTAAAGAGGTGTCTCACTGTTGGAGGAAGACTGGCTTGCTGTAGGTTCGGGTATACCCAAAGTCTGACAAGTATTGCAAGCAACATTTTTTGTTTCATAAACCTTAAAACACCTTTTTGGCATTCAAAAAATAGCTCAATTCATCAAGCTTCCGAAAGGACTGGACGTTACGTAAATACCTTTAGTACTTTTATGAATCTAAAATAACTGGCGCAGCAGGTCTGTAGAGACCCTAGGCCAAGCATCTCACAACCATTCGTTTTGGGTGAGTTTTGCTCATTTTTGGCACGAATGGAAGGATCTACAATTTTATGTCGAGTCCCAACGTCTAATTGAGAAGCTCTTTCAAGACAGTTATACTCTCGGATGTTTGTCAGACGTTCGCGAGAGGTGGCGCATTTGAAAAAACCTAAGTTGGATTTTGGATTTTTGAGGGATTCAAATCTCGACCCCTCGCTTAGTAGTCCAACACACTAACCACTAAGCCGCCTACACTTTGTTGATTTTAGTCGTTTTAAATAAAATTAAGTGTCTTACTGTTGGTACTCACCCTTCTCTTGATTTAAATTTTGCTCCTTCTATTACTTGTGCTCGTTGAAAAAGCTGCAGCAATTTTTCCTACCGTCTTCCTATAACTGCTCTCGGATCTCGGAATTTTTATTAGTGTTTTTTTTTAGGTCTTGGTATTTAGACCATATCCATGGGGATAGCATAAAGCGCGACCGTTGTGCGACTAAAGGTGCGATTCGGCAATTTTTAAAGAGCCAGGCACAATTTTTTTGCTATTTTGGCGCTTTTTTTGGAAAAGATTGTTTGTCAAATGACACTCTTTGGTTCAAAACTCCTGACCCTTAGGCTTAACGGCGCCAGCTACTGAGCAAAAGGGAACATTTCTGCACTGGTCTTATTTGAAAGGAATTCTTTGATGGATTTTTAGTTCTTGGTTCAACGGAGTGAATTGAGAAGAAAATATATAAAAAAAAGTTGAACATATTAAAGTGAGAGAAGCCTGCGTATATATATACAAGCCAGGCCCCCTCTTCAAGACGGCCAAGGAAGACTGAACTGAACCTCAAAGCCAGATTCCAGAGCAGTTCTTTAGCTCTTTAAGTATTGGAGAATTAATTACTTCGAATGTCACAAAGCTCAAAAGAATTTAGGGGCAATTCTCCGCCGATAGTGATCGGGGGCTTTGGGGGGACTTTGGTGATCAAAATAAGTTATGTTCAGGCCAATTTTTGTTTTATTATCGTAAGTTTTCAATACATTTGTGAAGAATATACTAGATGAAGCTTTTAAACCCGCACTTTTCGCACATAGTTGGTAGTTTTGGAGGTCTATTGACGATAGTCGTCTCAAAAGTTACGTGATTTGGGCCTTGGTTTACAAATGAGGTACAAGTCTTAAGTTTAGGCGGCATTACCGGGACTATAGACAACAAGAATGGTATCAAAATGAAGGGCGACACGAGCCTTTGGCAAAGTTGCCCACTTTGCCTTTTCTCGCAATATTCAAGAACGATCTTAGGCTCTTCCCATACCTATATGATGTAGGTCCACCAAGCAGCTCAAAAAAGTATTCTTTGGCAATGTCGTCTTTATCTTCTGTCGGGAAACTCTGTTTATATGTTTTAAGCTCATGTCCTTTCGCTTTTGTCTGACAAACTCGTATCCAAATAGAGGCTTCATTTGCTATTTACCTCAATCGGGGTAGTCGAATATCCAGCAAACAGTTTTGCATACACTTTTTACCCATGAGCTTTGTAAGCCTCTAGTATGTCTATTGTCTACGAACTGTTTGGTGGGACCTTTGCCCTTTGCCAAAAATCAACGACCGTAGGTCGCCAACAACAAAATGCCCTTCCACAAGGTTAGAAAAGGTTGAACTTATGTCCCAGTACATCCGGTAGGCATATGTCGTCAGAAATCTTCCCACTAAGGTACACAAAGTTATTAGCACCAAAACAAAAAAATCCCAGGACCCTCTCCGAGCAATGCAATGCCAAAGTCATGGCTTCCTACAATCACACCACAAATGTAGGTATAGGCCTTGTCTATGGCCATGTCCGGAACTGTATAGACTCGGTGCACAGTGCACACATGCCCCCTCAACTGAAGCCGCATATTGTCCCGGTCAATGACGCGCTACCTGCAACAACTTAATTTCAGATTTTTATTTAAATGCTGTCCTTTATGTCCCCTAGATAGCTATGTTTACATATACACAATAGGCCCTGTCCTACTGCTGCAATGCAAGGTGATTCTTATCAGTTTCGGTTTTTACTTTATTTTTCCAACTTTTTATAGGGCAAACAAATGGCCACAGATAAGCAGTCTTGAATAAAAGCAAACCGAGGCGCATACACATTGTTCCTTTTGAAATCTAATTTATCACCTTGTGTTTAGATTTCACCTTCGAACTCGAACAAGGTACACAGGGAGCGAGGAGCACTCATTCACTTGTGCCGCAGTAGAAGAACGACCCTTTTGTTTCAGAATATATATTCTTTGTTGTCGCAACGCGGAGCAGGGTGCAGGGGGCTACAATAGCACAATTTCGGTGTCTTGATTAAACAGAAGAAACACCTTTATGCACTTGTTCAGTGTTCTTCCTTCAACCGCCCTCCGCGCGTATCCCCATCACCAGTACAGTTGATTGAATGATCTGCTTCTACGAAGGTTTCTCCTTATCGTTGGTAGAGATTTATGGTTCAAACATACACGTGTGTACCTACATGGATGATTCCTTTTTTTTTGTTTCAAAATAAAACAAACAAAAAATAAGGTTAAGTTGAATACGAATAGGTATTCAGGGTAATATGATATATGAGATGGTTTCCAAGCAGGTAAGGCACCGCTGCCGTTGACGTTATATGATTTGTATCCGAAGGTGTTTCAACAGACGGATTATTTTTGAGTTATTGTCACATGGGTTTCTAAATTGCGACTTGGCGAAATGTTTAAGAAATTTACCCTTGCTTACATGGAACGATGTTCCACTGTGAATATTTTTGTCATTCCAATATTAAGATGTAGTACCTCAATATTCAGCTGTGGAAAACATCAGTCCATAGGACACTGTGCCTCCACTCGAATTACATGCAATCTCCGCTTTTTAAATACTGATTCTCTCGGGAGAGGCTACCACAGCGAACCGAGATGCCTGCAGGTAGGTGGTAGTTCTGTGGTTACTTGCCTCCAGCTTTACCGGAGTGATTTGCGTGAAGGCTAGTGGAAGTAATGCCATATTTATATACCTACATTTGTTTAAATTGAAACCAGCTGACACAGACTTTGTTTAAAATGAAGAGTATTTCGAAATGGTACTTTTTTCCAATATAAACCCCTTGTTAGTAAGGTTTGATCAATTCTTTGTGGATTTGCATGGACATTCGAAAATAGCTTCTATCTATCATCCGAATATCGTGTTACCCAAAGACTCCTACTTTTTGGAATATATCACAAGACCATTTTTCAAGTCTCCATTATCAATAGGTAATATCATCGTCGTTATTCGGTTTTTTGCCCTCCTTCCTTCAAACAATTTTGTGTTAGAGCTTTCAGGATGTTTCCTATGCACGAAGGTCCTAGAAACAAGTCTCAAAATATTGTGTATCAGGCATAGTAAACGTATCAAAGTTGCTAACTTTCATAATTCAGAGAGGACTATAGTCTATATGTATACGCATCGAAATACGCACCCAAGAACGCGTCAAAATACGCGTCGAAATACGCGCGTAAGAATGTGTCAAAATTGGCCCGTCAAAATACGCGTGCAAAATGCATCAATATACGCTCGTAAAAAGACCAAATACGTATAAAAAACGCGGGTCCAAATACGCGCGTAAAAAAGCGTGAAAACGTGAAAAAATTCGCGCGTAAAAACGCGTCAAAATACGGACGTGAAAACTCGTCAAAATACGTTTTCATGTGAATGAAGTGTCAGAAACTACAAATATTTGCTTGTTCACAGTTCGCAATTTGCTCTCATGCAGTGTTGCCGGACATAAATATTATAAGGTAGTACCGCAGGCAAAAACGGGGAGTATTTTAAAGGAAATAGTAGTACAGACAATAAATGTCTGCACAATTTTTTTTTCCAACTTTATTAAAAAAAAATCATAAAAAAAAACATATAGGGTCAGTTGGGGTAAATGTAAAAACGGGATAGTTGTAAACGGCGGTTATTTTATCCTTTCATAATTAATTGTTGTAGGCCAAGAAATCACAAAAGACAATTAGAATTGCCGCCAATCTGTCGCCGCACTTACTCGCCGGTGACTTTCATGTATATCACTGAAAATTTTAGTCGTAAAAAAATCAATATCAATCAATACAATACATTCACCCCATACCGAAGTCCCTAGTCTGTACAGGAATCAGACGGGATCTAAGGGAACTTCCACACCGGATGGAATAAAACGTCTTATTTGGTTTTCTTGCTTTGTTTTGCTTTATTCAGTGTGGGCGCGCATATTTAAATGTGTGTATTTAAATTCCAGAACCACACAGAAAAACAGTTTTGTTTGTCTAAGGCGTTTTGTTCCATCCGGTGTGGAAGCAGCCTAAGAGCACTTTTTTTTGCTCTCAGAGCACTTTATTTGTTCGTTTGGTACAAAAAAATCAATCTTTTTTTTAGATTTTAGAGCACTTTTGCGAATCTACATTTTTTCTCAGATTTACCAATTCAAGTGCGTTTGAGTTTGACAACTTAGCCTTCGATACTATTCGGGAGAATCTATTTTTGTAAATTAATTATGTATAAATACTTAGAAATCAATCGGGACGCAAATTTCGAATGATTTAATATAAAATTTAGCTAGTGAATGGAAAACGCTTTAAGAAGTATCGAAGGCTACACATATTCGAATCGCACGAATATCGACACAAAAAGTTAATTTAAAAAACAAAAATTCCGACTGATTCTAAAAACGATTTAAAAAGATTAAAACAAGACACTTTCAAGTATAACTAACTGGCAGTCGGATGCTGCGCGTATTTTTGTCATATTGTATAGGTAGTATTCGATTGTCAATTATTTATACTTGAAAGTGTCTTCTCTTAATCTTTTTAAATCGTTTTTAGAATCAGTCGGGTTTTTTGGCAACACTAGTCCAGGCTAAATTTTTGAACTCACAATGGCAATATTTTCCATTCCTACGAAATTGCATATTATGACCTACAAAATAAGTTGTAGGTTAAAAATGATTATTAGTAAATCACAGTTGCTATATTTTCTATACTAATTTTGCAATTGTGAGCTTCCGCAAATTTACAGTCGAGACTAAATCTTTTATTACTTCGGCACATTGTACATTATAACTATTCAACTGAAACTAAAGACAAATTGATGTTGTATTAAAAGTCAGCAAGTCGTTAATGCGTAACGCATAAACAGAAGAATCCACTTCGGGGATGGAAAAACTTTAAACCTTCAATTTCGTTCAATTGGCAGCTGTCGCAGAGCGTTTCGAACACAGCACAAAGCCAAATATAGACCAGTCACTGCTCTCTAATAGGACTGCACATGACCATTGAAAGAACTCATTTTTCTAAGCACCCCCACTCAGCTACACAGCTCGCAAGTCGCAATAATAACCCACAGCCTCAATTCCATTGCCCTGTTCCTTCAACTGGCAACGCACTAAAAGCGCATCGAATTTCACCAGAACTCTTCGTTGTCGTCGCCCTCCCTAACAACAAAAAGCCACCGAAGACATCGTAAAAACTGCGTACGCGTTGCGTTTCGTACGCGGAACGTGCTGCGGAGGAGTACCACACAACCATACAACGAACTTTTCCTGCAGGTCTTCTCATACTTCACACAGAGTTTTTTTTTCATTTGATTTTCCTTTGTGTTGTTGTTTTACGAGTGTTTACTGGTCCGCGTCGCCAACTAATAAAATGCACAAACCAGCCGCTTGAAGTGTTTACGAGTTCAAATGAATTGTCATAAACGGTTTCGAGCTGATAGCTGGCATTAGTCCGACATGGACCCCTTTCGAGACCCTAATAAAACAATATTTGCATTTCGATGAAGTTCATCGGGTTTATTGTTCAACGGGAGGATGGTGCTTTGTGGTATTCGGTTCATCACGAACTGAACTTAGATGGCGCGCTTGGCTTAGCCATCAAAAAAATCATCACTGCCTAACGTCAAACGAGAGCTCACAGAGTCACAGCTCGTCGACCACTTCTCGTTTATAGTGTTTATCTGTTCATACGGGGCAATTGATATAAATATTCCTTGCGACATCCTTTCAACTAGGAAATATTTTTATTATTCCAGCTACTGTGTGCAGGAAAATAAGGGGACAGTGAAATATAGGAAAAGACAACAAAAAGTCACCACATGACAAATTCCTTGGGAATAAAATGACTCAGGCGAAAGGGGGAAAGATAAACACAGAGAGTCAACATCATCATGAGACCAACGAAAACGATGTGAAAAATGGATCAATAAACTCTCCTGCCAACCAGTTTTTATTTGAGCGGTCCCTAAACTGATTTGCGGCTAGTATGGCTAACAAGTTGGGATACACAATACAAGTCTCTCGAAGAGTTACATTGTATTTTAGGTATTAGGTACCAGCTATAGCCATACGTAAAATGCAACCGAAAAAGTTGGAACAGTATGAAAATGAGTTTTTTTTCGTTTGGGCGGTCATAGTGAAAAATTTGTCAGAAAAATGTTTCCATACGAAAACAATTACAACAAACCAACACCAACCCCCACTGATTGGATTCCATCAGAAAAAAAAATTCCTGACAGATGAAACAGTAAAGAAATGAAGTACTTCAGTGGAATGATTCGGTTTTCTTTTGTGGAATTGACTGAGAAGTTGATCAGAAAAAGTTTTTCCTACGGAAAAATGAATATATTATTTTTCTAGAAAACTAAAAGATCATTTGCATATTTTGTTTTGATAATCTAACTTAATAATTCATAAGCAACATTTTAAGACCAAGATTGAGTTCAACCATCAAGTTTAAGTTTTCGTGTAAATAGTTCATCCATTTCAACTTTCAACCGAAATCGCTGAAACAAAACTTGTTCACATCTTTGCTCATCTTTAAAAAATGTTGCCTATGCTAAAGGTGACCAGATTCACGCCCGGAAAAAAGAGGACACCTTTGAAAATTTAAAATGAAAATTTTAAGAACAAAAAACAACAACCAAAATGACAAAATGAAAACCCCGCTTATATGAAAAATTGAATTTGTCCCCGTGTAATTTTTTTCAGTTATCCGAAGTCCGTTTAAATGAAAAACCCGGTTAATTGAAATTAAAGAAACGATTTCTTCTCATTTCATTTACACGGGTTCGACTCTATATTTATTTTTAATTCATTAAAGCCAACAAAAACATCAATTATAATAAATTCAATCAAATAAATAAAAATAAGTTAGTTAAATTAAAATAAATTAAGACAATTCTAACTTTCCTATTTTTTTTTTTGGAGGTTTTCGTTAAACGTATATTTACATTTACGTTTTGGCATTTTGTTTCTTAATTCACTTCTTTCCACTTAAAAAAAACACACAAACACACATCAAAACAAACTGATGTATTTACTTTCAACGGAAATCGAACTGTCAAATGAGTGGGTGTGTTCAGACAATTGTTAAAAAAAAAAGATGGAGTTGTCTTAAGAAGCGAATGAGTTCCGGTACAATTATATATTTTAGGTCGTGTTCACAGCAGAAATATGCAGAACATTTCGGAATTCGTGTTGAAATAAAAGGTTCGTTCGTGTACTTTTTTTAAACCTAAAATTATTTAAAATTTGCTAAGAAACTGTGCAAATGCGACCACGTACTGAGAAAATTGAAAAAAAAAGGGGAGAGAAATCCATTTCCCCTCTTTCCATTTTTTCGTAATTTTCTACTCGCCGAATTTCGATTCACTGAAAAATGAAAAATGAAAACTGACAACTAAATGAAAACTCAAAAGTTTGACAAGTAAAACTCTATTTATTTTCGTCTTCAACGATGTCAGAGGAAGAAGTTCTAATTGAATGTTCTCCTAGAACATATCAGCGCATTCAAAATGGTAAGTTTAATAGGTATTAAGCATATACAAAATTCAATTCCACCTTATTTTGTAGATGCTGCATTTAAAGAGAACGTTTGTTTATTTTACAATAATGTGAAAATGACATTTCTTAAACTTTTTAAAAGAAAACTGGGCAGGTACTTCTCTTGAAATTTTTTTTTTTTTTTTTTACCGAGGGTAGGTGAAAATCTTCCAAAGACACTATGAGAATAGCAAGCGCGTGCTCATAGTAGTGTCAGATTTTTACTGACTAAAAACACCACCCTTCGAAAGATTGTTAGATACTGCAACTAAGATATAACTTATCAAGCAATTTTTCTATAACGAAATAACAACTTTTGACAGGCTACTTTCCAATGAAAGATCCTGCATGTTCCGCAATTTAGACGCGGTTAATCTTACCTTGCCAAGTCGAACGGTTTCGTTCTTTGAAGCCGGCGCAATAAATTGCTCTCGTCCAAAATTTGTCGGACTGTATTGTTGACATGTCCGATTAGTCGGTTTCTATGCTTTCTCGCGAAGCTTCTAGTTTCAGCTTCAATTGTTGGAATTCCGAGATCTCTGTGGATATTGTCGTTTCTAATATACCATAGTGCTTGTACAATTTCTCTATAAGCACTTTATTTTGAAAAGTTTGTAGAATATTGGCATCTGTTTTCTTGGTACAACCCCAGAGTTGTATACCGTAGGTCCACACCGGCTTTAGCACTTCCTTGTATAGAAGCAGTTTGTTTTCAGTACTGAGCTGGGAATGTTTTCCGAGTAACCAGTACATTTCTCTATATTTGATATCGAGTTCTTTACGTTTCATTTTCAAGTGCGAATTCCATTTCAGCTTTGCGTCGAGTGTCATTCCCAGGTATTTGGCCTCGTTTGCAAAGGGTATTCGCGCCAAGTTTAGGAAAATTGGCAACTCATTAGTTTTCTTGTACGTGAAATTCACGTGAACAGATTTAGTTTCGTTGAGGGCGATCCGCCAATCCCTCGTCCATTCATTTACCTTATTCAGTGCGATTTGAAGTTTTGCAGTCGTTTCTTCAATTGTATTACCTACTGCTAGGATAGCGGTGTCGTCGGCGAACGTAGCGAGAGTAGTGCCATCTTCTCTTGGTATATCGCGAGTATACAACAGAAAGAGAAGGGGCCCAAGGACACTTCCTTGCGGCACGCCGGCCGAAATTTCCTTAAGCTCAGAGTATTCGTTTCCATGTCTGACACGGAAGAGTCTATTCCCGAGATATGATTCTAAAATATCATATAGGCGTACGGGAAGAACTTGTCGTAATTTAAATTTTAAGCCGTCATGCCACACCTTATCAAAGGCTTGTGAGACGTCAAGGAATACGCTTGAGCATATCTTTTTTTCTTCAAATGCTTTCTCAATTACGTCAGTAATTCTATGCACTTGGTCAATCGTGGAATGCTTGGTTCAGAACCCAAACTGGTGGTCAGGGATAAGATTATTATATTCTATAACCGGTTGTAGGCGCGTTAGTAAAATTCTCTCGAAAACTTTGGATATAAATATAACTGGAAGAAGGGAAATTGGTCTATACGACTTTACTTCATTTCCTGGTTTTAAAACCATTATGACCTCCGCAACTTTCCATTGGCTCGGCATTTCTCTTGAAATTGAGAGATTTTTCTCTCGATTTTTGAGATTTGACATTTTTCATTTTTCTATGCTGAAAGTACACGAACGAACCTAAAGTTTTTTTTGTAGTTTTGTGGTGTCGAAAAATTCAGTAAATTGAGAAATGCCAAAAAGGTGACATATTTTTTTTTTTCAAAAATGTTTTTTTTAGATAAAAATAGGACGTCTGGTCAGCATAGCTATGCTCTTGTTTTTCGAAAAAAAAAAGCCTTAAGGCACAATTCGTATTACTCGAGGGATTCAACCTAAAACCCTTCATTCAGTAGAGAAGCCCATTAACCACTGGAGCACTGATTTTACTGAAAGCGTATTTGGAACGATTCAAAGCCGAGGACCCAAGACTTAATAAAAAAAAACTTTGTAACTGTTTAGAAGGCAAACTGACAAAACATCATAGGTATGAGGAGCTCTACAGTCTACAAACTGTTCAGCCTGTTGGAAAGAGGCTTCAGACAGTGTGGAGACCCTAGAACGCTCTATACCGAATGGGTATGTAAAAAACTATTGCTAAAAATTCCAACATAGCGCCACTATAGACCTCTTAAGGCTTGTATGAGGTTCACACGTTTCCCTTGGATCTTTTCTTTTTTGTTATAAGTTGGCAAGACGTCAAAAAACAATTCAAATTTTAACGAAACTGTGTATTTTCAAAAGATATCTGATTAAACTGATTGACTTGTTCTCGAAAAAGGAAAATTTTACGAAATTTGGCTGTCGAAAAGATCACATTTTTGTTAAGCCTTTTGAAAAGCCTCTGAAACCGCTTTGAATGTCTTTATAATTAGGCATAAAGGCTTTAAAGTGAGCAATATTTCGTCTGTGATTATGCCCAGTACGATTGTTAAGAGCTATAGTTTTCCGTCAGATTTTCGAACTCGAAATCCACCTTTATTGTATACAAATTCAGACTGCCTCACAAAACTTGGAAAGCAGTCTGTCGATTGAATTGAAATTCGGACACAACTTTGTATTTTAATGCGCGCGGATTTATTTAGTAAAATTAAAGTTTGACACACCGTCATGTTCGAACACGCGAGTGTTTTCGAAAGTCGACCTATATATAAAATCATTTTAAACGCTATTTTTCGACACTCATGGGAGGTGAAGTTGTAAAATTTGGAACACTGATATGCGTTGATTGATCTTCGCAAAATATAAACGAAATAGGGAAAAGGGGCGTGCTACCCCCATACAGAAAAGCTTTTTTAGACACTCCATCTCGACTTGAAGTTGGACACTTTCGACGAACAATGTCTGTTGAAAGTACAGTGCCTTGAAGGAGTTTATTATAACGTATGCTAGATTGTACAATGGGGAGTGACAACAAGCCGCGCCATCAACTTGATTTCCACTCTTCAACTAAGGTATCATCATCACGCAGATTGACCTCTTTTGGGATACACCCCGCCTGTTGACAGGAATCGAAACTATGTCCCACAAACCTATTCCATTTGGAGCCGGCTGCTTCTTTTACATACTACACAGTTCACACCTATTTCTTTACAACTGCTCGTTACCCCATTCAAATATGACACTTTTTCAACGGAAGTAACACACACATTGACTTCCTAATCACCCTCTATTCACACAAAGGTGTGCGATGGAAACTACAGAATTAACATCCTCCCAAGGTGCATTATTTGCTGCCCTTCTGCTAACATTTTCATTTTGGATACCAATTTCACCAAATGTGAATACAGATTTCTTCCCTAACTGCTTCCTTAAAAAAAAATACCAATCCATTGGATAAATCCTTGAACATGTGCCAACTTGGCGCAATTTGCTTTCATAGCTTTCGCCACGTGCGACAACTGAAAACCAATGTAACACAAATTGGGAAATTGGGATAAAAGCGTGGCAATCCCCCGCCAAGTTCCCTTCGACCAACATGCAAGTCTTATACCTTTTTATAGGTTACCTATTCAAAAATGCGCATAACAAACGAACTGCAAATCCCCCAATTGAAAAGTCAGTTATGGAGTTTCGAAACCATTTAACGCATTGTTCGTCATCTGCTAAACGAACCGTGCAGGAAAATGTTGTTCCCCTTTGAGCTGTTTCGGCATCCTGGTCCCGGACATTATGCAGCAACCACATGTATGCAAATTTGTCTTTATAAAATAAACAAACAAATTTCTGAGCCAACAATAGGAAACGTCAACATAAAGTGTAAGCTATACATCAACTTCTGACAGCAAGCTGTCGGAGTCAGTGTCGTTATGGGAATGACAGTGGGAGTCGGAGTGGGAGTCGGAGTGGAAGTCGGAGTGAATATCAAGTCACGGTCCCTGGCCGAGAGTAATATAGTATAAATGCAGCTTCTTTCATTAATTCCTGCATGGTAAGGTGAACTCTGGCCGAAAAATAGAAGAACGTTTTCGCATTAATTAAATTACATATTAATGGACCTTGACTCCTGGAAGCACAAACGCCTGATTTTCAGTGGGCCTGGTGCGGTACGTTTAAGTTCCATAAAAGACTTTCAACCGCTATTTGGGGGCAAATTGGCAAAATAAAGTTTTAAAGAACTTTTTGAGGAGAGTTTTGTTCTCTCAGCATCTGGCTTGGATAGCCTTTGTGCCTTTGTATGGGTTGTTTCTGTTTGCTCAGAAATATGCTGAGTGCATGAAAAGGAGTATAGAAGAAGGATTTTGAATTGAATGCGTTTCTTTGGATTGATTTTCTTATCCCTAGTTGAATGGCGAACTTATTACTCATGTAGAGCATGTTGTATAAAGTATGAATATAAAGGACGTTGGATGTGCATCGATTATGGTAATTGGCCTGCACGGTTCGGTCTAAGGTGAAAACGGATCGCATCAATGTAAAAGTCAAAGGCGAAAAGGATTGCATGGACCAATTCAAAAGGAAGAAAATTGCATATTGAATCGTTTTTCGAAGGCTTCTTTATTACTCTAAGTAATTGGAAATGAAAACCTGGCGGAGAGAATTTCTGCATTGTGCAGTCTGTCAAAGTTTGCAATTCTACCAGAGAAGACGAAGCCCCCGGGTAAGTAGATGGTCAATGGATGTCTGGTATAAGGTATAACCAAAGGAGGACTGTTTCAAATGCGAGAGCGGAGTAATAAGTTAGGTGCACTCTGTCAGGCAGTACCTAGTCCTACAGAGGTATACGACTAGGATCAGGTAGTTAGATCAAGTTCGACATCTCGCCACCGTCATGGGGACTGTTTTTTTATGATTTATATTCGGGGCTTTGGAGGGTGATTCGAGGGACTCTTGCGATGGATATGAGGGATATTGGAAACAAGCTGTAAGCAAAGATATTATCAACAAGGAGATCTTCAGTCTTGATGGCTTACCAGCGAAGCTCTTCAAATACGAAGGTGATTTGTTGATCGGCAAAAAGACCAGCGAATTTGTAGAAATAACACCTTTTCGTCAAAACTTCAAGGCCGCAGATCATGGAATTCAACGGCCGGAGTTCCATCTATGACGATGACCGTATTCGGTATCCCGGCGTTTATGCGGTCCATTTGAGTCCAATGATCCTTGGACACTCGATCTTTTTATATAGATCAACCATGTACCTGATTTGGGCAAGGAAATTGTCGGTCTTGGAACTTTTTGAGTTTCGTTCTGAAGAGTGCAGGGTAGGTGTCAACACGGAGGATACTATCTTCGGTAGATCCGTTTAGCTATTGAAAATGCGCACCACGATGTACTTGTAAGTGTTAAAATGGAAGAGCGACTCTTATGTAGGCTATCCAGTGCAGAAGGTCAGTGCTGATAACAGGGGTTCATCTAAACTCTATCTGGAGGAATGGCACCCTAGTCGAAATCCTTTGGCAAAGCAGATCGGTTCCGAAGTCGCGACTTGAAGGACAAAACAAACGATCTATAAGGCGGCCTTAATGAACTGACGGTTGAACGATAGGCAGGAAGTTGAAGCGTTTAATGGGCTTTGTAAAAAGACAATTTTTTGGCCAATTTTTAACCCTGTGTGCCAGCACCAAACCAAGGATAAAATAAAATAATCCTCTAACGGATCTTTCAATCCCATTTTAGAAGTTCCAGGTGACGAAGAAGAACGAGCTTTCAAAAACCAAGTGAATGTCAGAATGCTTGATCTGGATAACTATAGAAGCAACTGAGCAGGACGTTGATGGATACAATAAATACATAATAGTTGGCGCGACAGGTTCGGAGGTACCCTAGGCCTAGCTTCTTACAACCATTCGTTTTGTGTGAGTTTTTCATTTTTGAAACGAATGGAAGGGATCTACAATTGTATGCCGACTCCAAACGGCTAATTGAGAAACTCTTACAAGACATTTATACTCTCGGATGTTTGTCAGACGTTCGCGAGAGGTAGCGCAGTGGAAAAAAAACCATAAGTTGGAATTTTGGTTTTTGCGGGATTCGAACCTGAGACCCCTCGCATAGTAGTCCAACACACTAACACTAAGCCACTGCGACTACGGACGTTGATGGATGCCCTCGCTACATTGAAGTCGGAAAAGCTTTTGGACGGAGCGGCGCCAATAAAACACTGCAAACTGACAATCACACGTTATAACTATGAACGTCCATACAACCTCCGAAAAGACTTTATCTGCCACCCATCCACAGACTTCTGATCCATAATTTATTTCCATACTTTATGATCTAATGGCAGACAATATCAGCTGTTGCCTAATCGGTTTATTGTCGGCTAGACTCATAATTTCCCCCATTAGCCGATGGATAAATATCAAATTTAAAAACACAAAAATGTAAACAAAAATATTTATCAAAACATTCTGACCTTAAAACGCCGACCGATCGTTTTGTCAGTTTCCTCATTTTCAATTCGATGCGGCTGTGCCATTGCCCCAATAAATTCGTCTGCCAAATATTGTGCAACGGTCCACAGTCGTGTAAGTGTAATTGGGTCATTCACATTCGGAGGAGTCTTAAAATATCGTCGCCGCAGGAACTCATAATGGCCGATGGCAGAAAATTCCGCATCGTTACTTCATCACACCTTAATGCCACTGGACGGGGGATGAAACGATCTCACGCTCACCTAATTAAAGATCAAAGGCATGTGACTGACAGTTTTTTTTCTTTTGCTTTGTCGAAACAGCTGGTGACATCACGTCGTCATAGGCTTTTCGGAGTGTTCCCGGAAAAGGTTAATTTTTTATTTTTTTATTAATAATTTCTGGGTGCAACAAGAGATGATTATCTTCATTACGGGTGAGGTGAGAGGTGTGTTGTCGCCCGCTCTTATTAGAGCTGGATGTGGTTGAGGGATTTCCCAAATGTGTGTGTGTGTGCCTGCAATGTTTCTGTTCATCGACCTTTGTTGGGTATTATGTTTTGTGTCTGATTGACAGATGAGTTTATTTAGCTCCCTATGTGACCCTGTGACTTCTTCTCGGACAAACGTGCATGATTGATGACATCCTATTGATGGACGATGCGTGCGTTTTTATTATCAAAATTCGTAATTGTTCACACTTCAGAGGCCTTGTAAGGGTATTTATAATGAGGGTCACATCGATCTTTGGATATGAGTTGTTTGACGTTCGAAAAGAAACAAGAACTAGTCAACTTTACCATTTGCGCGGGACAGATGGGGCTGCATAGGGAGCATCACAGCGAGCCGAAAAGTAATTCGGGATTTTGAGGAGCGCCTAATTCGTCTTCAAATATATTTTCTTGTTTAGCAAATTTGTTAGGTATAGTCTTAAGCCAGAGGGCGATTGAGGTAGAGAGATTCATTTTTGAAAACCACGCGGTTTGTTGTTGATTAGAAAGGTTCTTGACAGAATTGAGGGCGCAGAGACCTAATGTATCCATATAGGAAATGCCATTGAATTGGATGATCTTAGTAACCAATTGACCCCAAAAACTTGGGAGTTACTTAACCAAGTTTATTGCCAGGCAAATCTAAAAATATATAATTAAAAATTGTTGCTTACTCCAATCCATATCGAACCCTAGGTCTAGCTGGCAACCAGTTCGGCGAGTTCTTATTTTTGGGACGAATTGAGAGGACGTACAATTTTATTCTGAATTTTATTATATGTTTAGATTGGAATGCTGGGTCGGCATTCTGCCAGGCTAAAACGTTAAAACGTACAAAACGCTGATACTAAACTAAGAAGCTTTCTAGGGACAAACATACTCTCGAATTTCGTTCGAAAAAAGGACGCTTCTCACTCAGGAGTTCAGCATATACTCCACTACCCGCAGGTAAAATTAAAATAAAGTGCACGACTGGATCGAACGAAACTTTCTCGTTCATCAAAAGTTTGTTCTGTTGTTTTCTTATTTTATTATGTAGGAAGGTCAAAATCTGATGCTTGATAACAGAAAAGCTTACAAAAATATACGAATAGTGTTAAATAAAATCAACTTTTGGGTTATTCATCTGATACGATAAATATCAAATAACAATGTGAGTTTTTATAAGTTGAAGCTCTCAGTAACAGGCAATTGTCGCAAGTTTTGGTTGGAGAGATATAAGCACCTACTGTACAATTTTATGAGCTCTTACATTTTACAAGATTTTTGAGTATATACATTCTACAAGGAGAAGCATAGCGCGGGAGTTTCT
Source organism: Cheilosia urbana (assembly GCA_946477585.1). Classification (NCBI taxonomy): domain Eukaryota; kingdom Metazoa; phylum Arthropoda; class Insecta; order Diptera; family Syrphidae; genus Cheilosia; species Cheilosia urbana. The sequence continues at coordinate 145,166,456 of OX297854.1, forward strand.
GTTTTCTTATCTGTTAGGGCATGTTTTTATTTTTGACAGGTATAGATTAGTGACGTTGGTTTAATAAGGTGTCTATGACTAGAAATAGGGTTCGTCATAGACCTATATTTTTAAATAGATATATTATGTAAGAGATTTGTTTTTACATTTGCATTAGTACCTATAGTTATAAACTTAATATCTCGATGGACGTGTGTGGGGTGCAATTGAAATCGGAGTTTCTGATTGTGTAAGCTCCAAATTGTTGGAATTATTTTAAAGTGCATATTCAATATGATTGTAATAGAAGTGGGAAATGTTTGCTAAAGAGAAGTTTCGCGTAGATATTACTGCATTTTTATTGGAAGTGGTGAGATTATTTCAAAAATATACTGTAGATGTGAACATAGATCGACTTTTGGGTATATTCATTTTTGAGTTCCATTGGACGACTGGACGTCCATTATAAAGAATAACCGAAATAGCGACCTTGCGATATAATGAACGTTTTTCAGATGTGCATTAGTATCTCTGTATAGCGAATTGTTCCCACGATTTGCTATCCGATAAAAGGAACTTATGTATGTAAGTTGGAGTTAGAACCCTGAAAAGTATTTAAATAGCGAGACCATCATATACTAAATTTAAATCAAATTAAGCCTCCTATATAAACAAATTTTTCAATTACTTTTTTTTTAAATAGTATAAATACTCGATCTATATAACGAATGCGCTCGATATAATGAATGACGTCAAACATCATATCATTCGTTTATACTGGACGTCCACTATTAATTAGAATTTATTCGATTTTGAGAAAAACCAAGTACGGAATCATGTTTAGAATACTTATGCATTTTGATCAAAGTAGTTAGAGCGGTTTTTGTAAAATTTTGCAGACAAAACAATTGCACCTAACATTGCAATGTTAAGTTTGAAAAATACCTACTATTGCTTAAATATTGAGCTGAAAATTAAGTATTAGATGTTGTTCATTCAAATCGAAAATGTTTTCGAGATATAATTTTTTTTTTTTTTTAATTTTAATTGAAGATTGTTTACGCAATAATTTTGAAAACAACAATTTGACTCTAAGTGAACATTTTTATTTAAACTAAAGAAACCTACATTTAAAAAATGACTTTTTTAAAAATCTGTAGAAAAATTGAGTTTGCTATTTAGCTAGAAATTATCAAATTACATTAGAAAGGAATATTTGTTTTAATCGTACTGATCGTTTTCAAGAAATGTAGGTATGTCCAAATTTCAAAAGTACCATTATTCGAATTTTTAGCGAAAACCTGACTATGCAGTCATGTTAACCTCACCTTCTTACATAAGCTCAAATATCAATTTTGGTTGAAATCGTTATTTTACGATTACGAGAAAATCAAACTGTTACGAAAATTTTGTATAGGAAGTACCATTTATTGAGAATACCTTGAAAAAAAAAACCACACCACCACCACACTCCAAATCCGAAGTTTGAACGAAATCCGCGTGAATTTTTAACTATAGGCCTCGGGACAAGCGGACAGAAAGACAGACGGACAGAAATGATTGCAACCACTTTTTGGATTTCCTCTTTCATCGTAAGATCGCTACAATCTACTACGCTTTTTTTTGTGAAGTGGTAACGCCGCACATGACTCTTTGAACATGACACTTGCATAAAATACGAAATATGACAGATGTACTAGAATGTTTTGTACAATTCTGTGTAGGTAGTGCTGTTTTTAGGGTTCCGTAGCCAAATGGCTAAAATCGGAACCCTATTAGATTCGTCATGTCTGTCTGTCTGTCTGTCTGTCTGTCCGTCCGTATGTCACAGCCACTTTTCTCCGAAACTATAAGAGCTATACCGTTGAAACTTGGTAAGTAGATGTATTCTGTGAACCGCATTAAGATTTTACATAAAAATAAAAAAAAAAAAAACAGTAAATTTTGGGGGTCCCCATACATAGAACTGAAACTCAAAAAAATTTTTTTTATCAAACCCATACGTGTGGGGTATCTATGGATAGGTCTTCAAAAATGATATTTAGGTTTCTAATTTTCTAAAGTGAATAGTTTGCGCGAGAGACACTTCCAAAGTGGTAAAATGTTGGTCCTCCCCCCCCTAACTTCTAAAATAAGAGAACGATAAAACTAAAAAAAATATATGATGTACATTACCATGCAAACTTCAAATGAAAATTTTTTGAACGAGATCTAGCGAGTAGTTTTTTTTATACGTCATAAATCGTAAGCCTCAATTTACCTTTAATACAATCAACTCAAAAAAAAAAAAAACATTTAATTTCATAAACATAAGCCTTATACATAAACCCTGAACCATTATTTCCTAATAATAAATGATATAAAAATACACTATTATTAAAATATCGATCAAAGTTACAACGAACTACAAGAACTTTTATTTTATGTTACTTGCTGTTTCGGAACCCTTCATGAGCGAGTCCGACTCGCACTTGTCTTACTTTTTTTATTTATCTTTCCGAAATAATAATAAAAAAAAAATATAGCAGCTTGTGAGTTATAAGTTGTGAGAAATGCAAATCTACATAGGAATGGAAAAATGGAAAAATTAAAAGAAAAAGTTGGGAGACTTGGAGCTCCTATGAAAAACAGTAATCTCATGTAAATTAAAACAAATTCATATATAAAAAAATTTAAAATATAAACAATTTAAAATATCTCATAACTACTTTCTAAGGGAACTTACTTTACTTTAAAATTGAAAATAGTTGGTTAGTAAGTTAATTAGTTGATACATTTTAATACATTTTTCAAGTCTATTTTAGGTTTGGTCATTATTGACCGTCAACCCAGATTGACATTAAAGCTACCTAAATTAATTTTTTTGCTTAATTACATAACATCATAAAATTACAAATTCAAACATAAAAAAGTTAACAGTGCTTTAACGAGGATTGATAACGAGATTATTGACATTTCCATTTTCCTCAATAATTATACATTTTATATACAAAAGCGCCCTTGCAGTGTAGCTATAAAACGCATTCCACCCAATGTTTCCATTTAAAATGCTTAGCGTTAGTTAAGTATCCATAGCAAAACATATTGAGAAAAAAGATAACATTATTTGTATTCAATGATATCTTTAGTCTCTAGTACAGTCTTGCACACAACGCTACAATGATAACATATGTAAAAGAGATAATATCGTTTGTATACAATGTTGGAATATTATCTCTTCTTCATTATCAAGCAAGACGATTGTACGCTTGGGTCTCCTTGTAGATAGATAAGAAAAGTATATAAATACGACTGTATGATGAATTTATCAACAGTCTTATTGTAACTACATAGTAGCCTTAAGCTCCTTTTAGAATTAGCAAAAAGTATTTCAATAATAAAGGACATAGTTCCAAATAAATATTGTTTAATTTTAAAAGTAAGAAACAAGTGTTTTAATTGGCGATCCTGCCAGGAGGTTAAATATACTTTTTAACTTCAATCGAGCGGACCTCGGGAACAAGTAGTGAAATCTAGTATAAACAGAACACTCGCGTTACCGGTTACAAGAATTACCTAGCATAGCAGGTACAAATATAGCTTCTTCGTACGAAGCAGCAAAGCAATTCAGTGAAAGTGTATATGTGGAGAAAAAAAACACACAAATTCGACGACAACAGACACGAGTTCAAAATGGAACAACTCGCAGTATTAATGGCAAGATTAGAAGCTTTAGAAACCAGGAGCAACACAGTAACACAAACCCTAGAGCACACACGCACAGAGAATGCAAGGTTAGCAGCAATAATAACTAACCAAAATCAAATAAACACTAATTTAGAAACAAAACTAAATGAAGTAAAATCTGGATTAGGCATAGTACCAAACATACCTGTGCTAGAGGAAATAAGAACCACATATACAGATGGTAGTGAAATACAGTTAGACGCATTTAAAAGCCTACCTATTTTCAACGGCGATCAATCAAATTATCGGTCGTGGCGCGAAGAAGCATCCAGATTAATGGACAGCATTAAAAACTTCAAAACACACAGTAAGTACGCAGCAGCATTGACTATAGTGAAAAGTAAAATACAGGGTGCAGCCGCGAATGTGTTAACTAATTATAACACAATTTTTAATTTTGAGGCGATACGTAACAGATTAGATTATACGTACTCTAATCAAGAACCTCTATACGTGCTACAAGACATGATGAAAGCCATCACGCAAAAAAGAAGCACACTGTCTGAATACCACGACGAGATAAATAAAAATCTCAATTTAATAATATCAAAAATCACTATGTCAGGTGATCCGCCGAATATAATCGACAGACTAATTAAAAATGCTAACGACGACGCAGTTCGTATATTCATTGATGGTATGAGTGACAACTTTACAAGAGGATCATTATATTCAGCTACAATAAATGATCTAGAACACGCATTCGCAATTGCTCGCAGAATAGAACATGATAATGTGCACAGGCATTTACATCTCACTCAGGATAAGCACCACAAAAATATGCCACATGAACGCAGAAACGAAAGAAGACCAAATTATTCGAGCCAAACAACGAATTATCAACCCCAGAAGCAATACGATAATATGCAGCAACACAATCAAGGACCACAGCCGATGGAGATAAACTCGAGACAAATTGTACATGCACAGCGACAAAATTGGAATCAATACAAACCCGATGTATATAATCCACCAGCGAAACGTGAACACAGCGGGAGTTTCAACACACACAACAGACCGCAACGATCTTATCAGCAGAACTTCAAGCAGCAGAGAGTAAATAACTCCCGACAACAACGCAGAGACGATGTCAGCAGTACATATGCAGAAGCAGATGAAACGGAATGTATGGTAAATAATAACATAAGAATAGATCATTTAAACTAGTAGACGGGTTGCCCTGCTTAAATTTAACTAGTACTATTTCTAAGAAAATTTATAAAATTCTTATTGATACTGGTGCAACCCATAATTACATTAATAGAAAATGCGATTCTAGCAAAAAAATTAAAATTAAACCTATAAAAATAAAAACAATGCATGGTTATTCTATGGTAGATACAAAGAAAGTAGTTAGGATATTAAAGAAAAATATAACATTTTTTGAATTAGAGGATATTCAGTCTTTTGATATGATATTAGGATATGAAGGACTTAAAGTTCTAAACGCGGAAATAAATTTCAGTAATATGACTCTAACTACCATAAGCAGTGTCGAATCTATTCAGAAAATTAATTACATAATTGGGGAAAATAATATTTATAAAGCAGACATAGATAGACTGATGAAGATTAATAACAGCATAGGACCGTTACCCTTTACAGATACTATAGAAGCAAGCATTAGGACGACCAATGATAATCCGGTTTATGTTAAACAATATCCATATCCCATAGCAGATAACGAATTCGTAAACAAAGAAATACAGAAACTCTTACATGACGATATAATAGAAAAAAGCCATAGTCCTTATAACAGTCCCATATGGACAGTACCTAAAAAAGGTTTGGACGAAAAAGGAAAACCAAAACGGCGCATGGTTGTTGATTTCCAAAAACTTAACGCTCACACTGTAACAGACAGATACCCCATTCCGGATGTCAACATGACAATTCAAAATTTAGGTAAAGCCAAGTACTTTACAACATTAGATTTGGAGTCAGGTTTCCACCAAATTAAAATCAAAACAGATGATAAAGAAAAAACAGCTTTTGCTATAAATGGCGCAAAATATCATTTTAAACGAATGCCTTTCGGGCTCAAAAATGCACCAAGCATATTTCAGAGATGCGTGGACGACATTTTGAGAGACTTTGTAGGTAAATTCGTACACGTTTACATTGATGACGTATTGATATATTCTTCATCTGAGGAAGAACATATACAGCACATAAGTCAAGTATTCGACGTACTCAATAAAGCCACATTAAAAATATCTGATGAGAAAAGTAAGTTTTTTCAAGAAGAAGTAGAATACTTAGGTCACATAATCAGACATGGTAGAATCACTACGAACCCTGAGAAAATAGCAGCTATAGAAAATTTTCCAGTCCCACAAACGGTAAAGGATTTGAGAGGATTTTTAGGTCTTACAGGTTACTATCGTAAGTTTATAAAAGGATACGCAAGCATAGCCAAGCCCCTGACATTATATTTACGAGGAGATAACGGTAAAGTAAACAAAAAACAAAGTAAAAATATTAAGTTAAATCTGAATGATTCAGCATTAGAAGCGATTAGAATTTTAAAAAATTATTTGAAAGAACAAGTCGAACTTTTTCAACCGGATTATAGTAAACCATTCGAGCTTACTACTGATGCATCCAACATAGCTATTGGAGCCGTACTAAGTCAGAATAAGCAACCTATACACTTCTTGTCAAGAACACTGAGTAAGACAGAAGAGAACTATAGCACAAACGAGAAAGAGCTATTAGCGATCATATGGTCCTTACAAAAACTCAGAAACTACATATATGGTATAGCAGACTTAACCATATATACCGATCACCAGAGCCTTATATATTCTGTATCAGAAAAAAATCCCAACACAAAGCTGAAACGTTGGAAGGGAATCATTGAAGACTTTGGAGCAAAATTAGTTTATAAACCAGGAAACCTAAATCTTGTAGCTGACGCATTATCACGTCAACGCATAAATACTTCTACCATAGAAACAGCACATTCAGCTGAAAGTTCTTCTAATGATATAATAAAAACTGTGAATCAGCCTTTTAATGCATACACTGCACAGTTCGAACTTATTGAAGATATAACAAATAATATCGAAACACAAATCTATTTTAGTAACAAAATAAGACTCATAATAAAGTTTAAGGACAAAGACTCTTTACTAAGGCAGATGAAAGAAGTTATACAACCCCAAAAGATTGTAGCTTTGCATACGAAATTTGAAAACATATACAAATATGGTGAAAACATAAAAAAAGAATTCCCACTAGTAAGATTTATATTCACACCAAGAAAACTTCAAGACGTGACAAATTTGGAGGAACAACTAAAACTTGTAAGGGTAACTCACGAAAGAGCACACCGAGGGTTACGTAACAATATACAAGAAATCTCAGAGAAATATTACTGGCCCGATCTAAATAAACAAGCAAAGAGTTTCAACAGAAAATGCATAGCATGTCTATTTGGAAAATATGAAAGAAAACCTATCAGAGAACCTCTGAATAATTCAGAAATACCAACACATGTGGGAACACACATTCATATGGACATATACTTCAACGACAAGTATACTTTCCTTGTAACAGTAGATAAGTATTCTAAATATACAATCCTTCGGGAAATCGAAACTCGAAACAGACTGTACGACGTTATGGAAGAGGTCTTATCTAATTATTTCCCAAAATGTGAACGACTCATGACAGATAACGAGAAGGGATTCAAAACAGAAATGGTGAACCAAATGTGTTTGAAATACAACATAACTAAAGTAGAAACTCCAGTATACAGATCGACAGCGAACGGTCAGGTAGAACGTGTAAACGGTACAATAACTGAACTGTCTAGAATATTCACAATTCAGAATAAAACAAGACTTATCGAAGAAATATTTAGAACAGTGCGTGAATTAAATAATTCTATACACTCAGTTACCGGTTTGAAACCTAGAGACATTTTCTTTAATCAAAATAAATATAGCAATAGTGAAATTATAATAAATAAACTAAACTCAGCATCCAAAAAAGTGATCGAACGTCTAAATAAAGGAACTCGACACAGAGAGTATAAAAAAGGAGATAAGATAATGGTAAGAATCACAGGTCTTAGAAAGAAATCTAACGCCAGATACATAACAAGAATAGTAGAAGAAGATAAAGGAGACACTGTAATCTCTAAAGAAGGAATAAAAATTCACAAGGATAACATAAAGAATTATCATTTTTCAGATGACGAAAATATTAATATTCCTAACATTACTAGGAATTGTACAGAGTCAAGAAGGGCAAGGAAACGTTCAAATAACTGAGTTACTAAACAAGAAGTTTATACTTACGCAAACAGATGACGTGTATTTATTCAAAGAACAAACTTATTTGTTACATGCCACCAACCTGACTTCGATATTTCAACCTTACGTAAATATCGTAACTAGTAAATATCAACCTACACAAGAAGAAAAAATTTGGTTAAGTAAAATTAAGAATTTAGCAGACCAATTACAAGAACATACTAGGCATACTAGATCAATTAACTTTTTAGGAACAGCTTTCAAATATGTGTTTGGTAATCCTGACCATTATGACTTAGTTAACATAGAAACGAGTATAAATAATCTCATAGAAAACAATAATAAACAAAAAACTATAAATTCTAGATTTGAACAAATTTTGCAACAATTCGAAGGTCAGAGCCTTAAAGAACATTTAGTAATAGAACAAGTGTACGAACAATTATTATTATTGACCAGAACAATTAATGCAGCAAAAAATAATGAATATTTATCAGAAAGCCTAGACTTAGATGACATTAAAAATATTATTCAACATGAAATAATTCAAGTACCCATAATAAATATACTTGAGTACTCTAAAATATTATTAGCTAGAACTGATGAATTCTTCATCACAATATATAAATATCCAGTTCTAATTAAATCATGTAAATTGTATAAAGTAACACCTTTAAATTCAAAACATGGAAAAATCATTACAGATAAAACAATTGCCTTATGTAACCAAACTTATTTAAGAACAAGAAATTGTCAAAATCATCTAAGTAAAAACATTTGTGAAATTAACTTTGAAGAAGAAAATTGTCTTATTCCACTTTTAAAGAATATAACTTCAAAATGCAACATTAAACAAGAATACGATTACGACTTAGAAATTGAATCCGGTGTTATGTTATTAAGCGGTAAGCATAAGTTAAATAATCAAACAATTAATGGTATAAACTTAGTTACTTATGAAAATACTATAAATCTAGACGATAAAATATACAAAAACATGCATAAGCAAATTAAAGAAGTTATATTAAGAAATCATAATTCAGAGTCTTACATCGACCAAATAATTAAAGAAGATACAATGTACAAATTCGATAACATAGATACTTTAAAAAAACTAATTATTCCTTTTGAAGAAAAACCGATATTATCAACTATATACACAATTGTAACACTGATTGTTATTCTAGCATTTACGTACGTAATGATAAAAACTATACAATGTATAACAGATCGTCAAAAACAAAAAAAGATTGACGCATATAACAAAACTTATGAAAGAGAAATGTTAAAAATAGCGTCGAAAAATCGGGACGATTTCGTTTAACAAGGGGGGGAGTTAAGTATCCATAGCAAAACATATTGAGAAAAAAGATAACATTATTTGTATTCAATGATATCTTTAGTCTCTAGTACAGTCTTGCACACAACGCTACAATGATAACATATGTAAAAGAGATAATATCGTTTGTATACAATGTTGGAATATTATCTCTTCTTCATTATCAAGCAAGACGATTGTACGCTTGGGTCTCCTTGTAGATAGATAAGAAAAGTATATAAATACGACTGTATGATGAATTTATCAACAGTCTTATTGTAACTACATAGTAGCCTTAAGCTCCTTTTAGAATTAGCAAAAAGTATTTCAATAATAAAGGACATAGTTCCAAATAAATATTGTTTAATTTTAAAAGTAAGAAACAAGTGTTTTAATTCGTTCTCTCTTCATCCAGTACAGTTGCCCCAAAGTATCTCAGTCGGTATTCTTTCAAAATAGGGCATTCCGCTATAAAGCGTAACACGTCCTCTCTCGCACTGCTGTTACACAAATTGCAAATGATAGGCAACTCTGGACGATGCGGAATAAAATTAAGTGCGATCAGTTCATCTCTTACTTTCAATAGTAGGCTGATTTTATCGGTTGAGCAAGTATGTTTTATCTAATAGATCGTATTTCAGTTGCGAGTAGTATGTTCTATGTTGGGAACTTCGAGCATCGTTTACGTATCTCTCGTGTCTATAACGTCCGATTGATGACAATAACACGCCAATTTGAGATCTTACGGCTGTAGGCTGATTCTCCGCTGTTAATCCAAGATTAAAACTAAGATGCTAAGCGTTCCCAATTTTGAAAAAGATGACCTTTTCTTGAAATTATATGATTGAGCACTAATTTAGGCAATCTACTCCGTTCCATCTCCATTACTTTAACTATATACTCAAAATGCAGCTGTATAGCGTCCAGGAAAAGAGGAGGTCCACCGGTTTCCAAATGCAACATATAATTAGGCGTGTTATTAGGTAGACGGAAAATTCGTTTCAAAAAGTATGGAAGGAACTTTTCTACTTCCTGAAAGGGCTAAAAACCCCATACTTGGGCTCCTACTGAAGATATTTCGCGTTTTGCTTCCGATAGTTTAGTATTTAGATGTTTTTTCATATTGAGATTTGCTGTTATCAGCACACCTAGGTATTTGTACTCTCTCACTATTTCAATGTGTTCACCTTTTTGAAAATAAAAACGTCGATACCAATCTGTCTTATTTATTTTTGTCTTCATTTAAAATAAAATTTGACAGATTTTTCAAGTCAAAATGGCATTTTGATATTATTCCACCTCTTTACAGGCACTAAAAAGCCCCCAAAAGGGTTTAGCTTATACAAGCTCGATACACGTTGTAACATTTTTATAAATAAGGTTTTTTTCACTTAGAGGCATTTTAAGGAGTGCATAACCTTATACACTCCCTATAATAGGTTTATAAATAAGACTGTTTAATATTGTACCGCATTTTTTTTGAACTAATATTGCGCTCTCCTACTCCTGCATTAATTTGGACCAACTGACGTTTTCCATTATTTTGTACAAGTACCTGCCGAAACATCAAAGAAATGCAAATAATGGGTCAACGGAAAAAAAATAAACTCCATCAGCTTTGCGCAAAAGTTTTCTAATTGAAAAGATTCCCAACAAAGTTCCGACTTGGAAACTATTCTCGGTATACACTCTGTTTACCCCCAGTCACAGTCAGACGCGTCAAGGTAACGAACATCTTTCCGTCGCTCTTTTCTAAAAACTTCTCTCGTTCTCGTTCACATAATATGGTTATAAGGGAGCCATAATTACACCGCACAAAACCAGCTCTTCGTCAGAGGAAAGGACTGCAACTTCAACTTTATTCCGTCCACGAGCAGGCAACAACAAACAAAGAAAAGGAAAACTGCTGCACAAACACGTTCTAAAAAAAATGTCTAAATTAAAATGCATTTCCATCCGCCAACGTTTGTAACTCGAGACTCTAATATTTATCTTCATTACGAGGCGGAAAACCTTCAGGACCTTCTAATGGGCGCAAGAAATATTGCTTAAAAATTTAGACTCGTGCGCAACCCTTCGAAGACAGTCAGTCGGCCAATGCCTGTGCCAGTGCCTTCCCTCATGTATTCGTAAATCAAATTTATTTATCTGCACTCGCCGTATGCGCACACTGGCAATGGCAACTACAACAGCAACGGCACCATCATATCGAACAATTAATGTCATCTAAGTCTATCAATTAAAAAAGGTTGTTCCCAGGCCTACGGCCTACAGGCCGCATCAGCCATCAGCGACGGCGGCATGAGGGTTGGCGGCACACCAACGAACGACATCGATTATGGTGCGGTTCCTCTGGATCTGGATTCGTTTTGTTTTATCTCCATCCACCGAGCACACAGCACCAGGCACAGGCACATGCATATTATGTATCTCAATCTCAATTGAACGTCAGTTTCTGCTTTCTGGGATGAATAAAATTCCATTAACCGCTGTGCTGCTGGAAATTGTCGGTGCGTTTCACCCGTTTTAATTAGGACGGACATTTTCTATTGATCCCGAACGTCAAAGAGGTTTTCGTTTTCATGTCGCTGTTGTCCCCCCGCCCGTCCTGGGCAACTGTATTGCAGATGAGTCACCAGTACTACCGCGTCCGGATTTGATTGGAGTTAATGATTGCCGAGGAATGTTCTTCCATGGTTGGGATTGGGATTGGTTTTGTTTTCTGCTGCACTGCTGCACAGTAGGGGGGTTTGTTTTGAATATAGAGCTATGTGTGCCGTTGCTGTGTATAGTAGAGGTTGGTATATAGTTTGAAAATAAAGACAGCGGAGTGACTCTGATCCTGTGACATCTAGTTGAGTGTTTTTATGGGCCAGTCGTACTTGAGAGCGCACTCATTTCGAGGTTCACATTGAATACAGCGCCCTACATGCTACATCGTGCACCAAATTACACGTTCGTTTAATTAGGTAATTAAAATGGTTGAGCGAAATGCCACAGCAAGGATATCAAATTGAAGACTTTTCGACTGCAAAAAGAATTGGGGTAGGTCAAGCATAATTTTGACATGAGGTACACGAAAACGGCTTCGACTAAGGGTAGGTGCATGGGCTTAACTTCTCTTCGGGCACAGTAAAAGACTTGGAGGCTATAGGATAGGTCTAAGATCTCTCCGCAATACCAGGGTTGGCATACTTTTATTTGGCTTTAGGCGCCCAAACCTTAAAGAAGCCCAAAATATCGTGGAGAATTTTGGTATTTTTCCCACTTACCCATCTCACTTATGCGCGCCGCGGATTTTATTTGACTTCTATTTGCTGCAATTGACTTTTGTGGGTTGTGTTAAATTAAAAGGCCTGCAAAATAAATTGATGTGCGTGAAAGTTGAACGGCTGTTCGATGTCACTTCACTGCAAGAGTGCTGTCAAGTTTTAAAAGTGCGTATTTGTTCGAAAATATTTCTTTTCTTAGTTTTGTGAAGGAATAAAACGAACGAAATTAACACAAAATTTGTAAAACGATATGTAGCTCAAAATTGTGTTGACAAATTGACACTCACGCAAGTCCCAGACTGGCAGGCAGAGTAGCAGTTAATAATCGAATAAGGCCACTATCCGTCTGTCAGCTACAACAAGCGTTAAAGAGAGGATAGCGTTTCGTTGTTAATACGGGGGTTGTTGATTCTGAAGTCGATAAAAAGAATGCTGGGATAGAAAAATAAGAATGCAATAATGATTGACAAATAAACTATTTTTAATTTCTATTTGTTCTTTTTATTGATTGCGTTCTATTGACCGCTAGATGACTAGCAGAACGTCAAACACTAGCGTAAATATGTAGTTCCTTTCAGGGAAATTTTTTCAATCTACCGCAAAGTAACCTGCCAGACTGAGAAAAAAAGAAGGAAAAAAAAAGAAGACCTACCTTTTCTATTCGATTAAAAGTGAACAAGTTTAGAGAACAAATAAAGGGTGGTTAAGTTTTAAGGGCCGATGTTGATTTTGAATAAAAACAAATTGTTTAGGAAAATATTGTCATTTCATTTTATTATGATAATATTGGTATGGTTCAATTATGTATGGAGCAAAATATCGGCCAAATGGCCGCCGCAACCTCAGCAGCACGCCTCCATCCGATGGTCCAAATTTTCGACGACGCTGAGGCATACCTAATTGAGGTTCTATGCCGTTAATGTGCCGAATTATCTCATCCTTTAGCTCTTGAATTGTTGCTGGCTTATCGACGTACACCAAATTCAAATAACCCCAAAGAAAGAAGTCCAACGGTGTCAAATCACATGATCTTGGCGACCAATTGAGATAACACAACCATTGAGTTTGTCGCGCAAAAGAGCCATTGTTTCGTTAGCTGTGTGGCAAGTGGCACCGTCCTGTTGAAATCACATATCGTCCACATCCATATCTTCCAATTCGGGCCATGAAAAGTTCGTTATCATCTCACGATAGCGAACACCATTCACAGTAACTGCCTGACCGGCCTCATTTTGGAAGAAATACGGCCCGATGATGCCGCCAGCCCAGAAACCGCACCAAACGGTCACTCTTTGTGGGTGCATTGGTTTTTCGACAATCACTCTTGGATTATCATTCGCCCAAATCCGGCAATTATGCTTATTGACGAATCCACTGATGTGAAAATGTGCCTCGTCACAGAAGTTGATTTTCTTCGAAAATTGATCATCCACTGTTGCCATTTCTTGCCGCCATTCTGACCATTGATGACGCTTGAAATGGTCAAGAGGCTTTATTTCTTGAGTCAATTACACCTTGTAAGCGCGTAAATGCAAGTCTTTATGCATAACGTTCATCAACGACGAGCGTGAGAGGTGCAATTGTTGGGCACGACAACGAATTGAGGTGGACGGCTCTTCAGCCACACTATCGCGAACGGCAGCAATATTTTCTGCAGTACGAGCTGTACGAGCATGCACTGGTATTTTCACATCTCTCACAGACCCGGTTTGCTCAAATGTTTGCACGATTTTTCCGACTGTACGCACATTTGAACGATTAAATGGACCGAAAAAATCACGAAGTGCACGATATGCATTTTGATTTGAACGCCCATTTTCATAATAAGCCTGAATAACTTTAACGCGTTGCTCAATTGTGTATCTTTCCATGGTTCGAATTAAGTTAGTCTGAAATTGAGAAATGTCAAATGAAATGCAGAAAAAACCCTGACGTTTAGGTGTGGTTCACATTCAACATCGGGCCTTAAAATTTAACCACCCTTTAAAAGTGGAGTGGAGATTTGTCAATAAAATTCGAAATAAACTTATTTAAAGTCCAAAAATATATTTCCGTTTTTGTTTGGACTAATAATGGCTTCTAAGCCAAATGGTGTTTTTTTGTGAGGTCTCCTAAAATCGCAAATCTATGCCCAATACGTGACTCTCGTTGCCTATCAAGGGAGCTCTTGAGTAACTTTGTTTATTGCACGTGAGACACTTCCCACGTCATCCAATTATATTCTTCCCGACCGTCCATCTGGTTCGAATCATTTTCAAACCATGCACAATAGCAGCCATTAGCACCCACCGGAAAGTATTCTCAAAACTCCGCAGTATTGTTTTGGTCTACGCCCAACAGAATCTAGCGCCGGAGAAAGTACCCCCGGGAGACGGGGGCGTAGCGAATCCTTAAGGTGCTTGTGCCCCGCAAAACATGTGCAAGACATCAGCAAAGCAACCGTTTAGCAACCCCGCAAATGCCTTCCCTCTGCAAAAATCTCTATTTTCGGTAAACAAAATCGCCACAACCCGCCCTTACCGACAATTCAAATACAACTACCGACACTTTGCAGCGCCTGTCATACTTCATTTGCGGTTGACAAAGGAGCTCCTTGTTTCCGTTTCTATGCAACTTTCCCCCCTTCTGGAGGGAGGCATCGTCCGGCCTGGCGCAGAGCTGTGTCTCACTCGAAAATTGTTAAGTACACCAGGAGAATGCACAGCAGCACCCCCAGCCCAGAGGAAGGAAAAGCTGCAGCGGCACAGCACCAGCAGCAGCAAAACACACTTGAGCAGCATCACTCGCTTGTACGATTTATGGCGACATTTCCGGTTGATCATCATAATCAAATCTCCCGCTGCCGCCGCCAGTTGCCATCAGTCTAATTTCTAATTTGTTGTTTTGTCTTTTGTTGGCGTTTAGTCGAGATTGGAAAATAATTTACCACCGCACACCGACTGTTGGGAGATTGGGCATGATTGCTCATATTTTGGGACGAAGAGCGAGCTGCACGCATTTACTCGGGTTCCTTTTCATGTGCGGTTCGGGCCACAAGACTATATACACATTTGATTCAGACGATGGCACTTGAAATGCCAGGCGAGTGTGTGTGGTGTGCGCGCTGTGTCTTGAGATGCCCTTGGGCAATGCTACCGTGTAAATGGGAAATTATTGTGAAGTTTATTTATGAAATAAGTAGGGAAGGGGTGTGCACATGATAAAGATATATGCGGCCAAGAAGTTGGATGGGGAATTTGAAGTTAAAGTTAGCTGGAGGCGAGGAGGAAGTTGGATATCGGCCTAACTTGAACGATTAAAAGGATAAGTGCACTTGGCAATTGAGGATGTTTTGGGACTGTCGACCTTTGGGTGTTATGGATTTGGGGGCATTATACATAAGTCAAGTACTTGTTTGGAAAGCTGTTGTTAGCGTTGTGTAGGTTATGGTACAGCTTCAAGGGTCTCAGGCTTAACTTAGACAATGATGTCAAAACAAAGGGTATGAGTCCATCAAAAGCGGTCATGATATACTGTCCTTGCGCATTGAACTAGCTGGCATATAAGGAATTTATAGCCTCCCGCCAGGATATTAAACTTTACAGTTGGTAAACTCAACTCCTCCTATGGTACAAACTTCCCAAAACTGATCCTTTAATCAGACCCGGACTAGGCCCCCTACTTCGGAGAATTCAATTGAAGACTTACTGATATAGCATCCTGAAATATCACATCAAGACAATTAAAAACAATATCTATAAATTGTGCGGAGGGTGCGTTGATGAGGATCTGCATGTGGACGATCCCCAGTTTCTTTGCCACTTCCCGGCACTCCCACTTGAGATACAGATTTTTTGAAAGACTTGGAAGACCTTTTCTGAGAAATTTATAACAGACTCCCATAGATTTGAATCAAGATCGCTTGAAAACCCCTTTTTTATAGGTTTGAAAAGAATAGAGGTCCTTAAAACCTCAAGGGCATCACAACGGATCTAAATTGATGTAAGTGTGGTAGAAGCAGGTTGCCCCTGTCTCGCCAACCCTCTTACCTAGCCTAACCAAACTGATTCGCATTTTTCCACCACGAAAACCTTAAGTGGTTTAACTGAGGGTTCAAGGATGAGGAATTGAAGATGCTATCGGTTCTGGAACTATTGGGTCTAGGTTTCAAAGAGCTAATAGCTCTATCCAAATTCCTATTATGTACACTCTAAAGACAAGTCTTTAAAACTGCTTACGAAGATGCACTTATATGTTGCCGTGATCTAAATATTTTTGGTCAATCACCCAACTTTCAGCTTTCAAGAACCAAAATTCATACCCAATCGAGTTAAAGCTGGTGTGGGGCTGTTGAAATCTCATCGAAGATCTGGATAAAATCTAACAGTCTTCGTTACTGAGGTACCTGGTTATAGGGGCCCATTAAGTAATGAACGCCTTGATTGTTTGATAAATAAACCTCTCGCCTACTGACAGGTCTTGAACTTTTATTCGAAATAAATTTGACACACATAGAAATAAATTCCATATTACTTAAAAAAATATAAATCTTGAAGATATGGTAACCCTATATTCTTGTTGAATATTGAACCAAATCCAAGGCCCACAGGCGGGCTAAGAGGTTCATAAGCTCAGCCAAAAGGTTACTTTAGCTCAACAAAGAAGACTTGAAGGTCTTAGCCGGTTATCTAGCGATTCTTTGGCCACTAAGATACCATCTTAAGGAAATTGGACTACCTTAAAGGGTTTTTAATGCTACTGGCCTATTGCGGTGCAAACTGTTTGGTTGGCTTTTTTGTCGGAATTTTGTTTTGAATGCAATTTTATGGCTCTGAAGCAACTCAATGGCTATTACCTCTACGAATAAGCTGGAATTTGAAACATATGCAAAATAGGTAAAAGAATATTTTATCGGTTCTTAATTTTGTAGCCAAGAGCCACCGCCTTAGGAAGGGTTTCAGTAGTATAGCTTGTGAATTTTTCAGCACTACTATGCCGACTACTTAACTAGTACAGTTCTTCTCCTTCCTTCCTCTTTATAACTCATTACACCAGAACTCACTGGATTACAAAAACCTGAAGGACAAGATGCATCTGTTAAACAGCTTAAGCAATCTTTAGCAGGTCTTATAAGCCGCCTAAGAAAAATACAATTCGGTTACATACGAAGCTCGGTAAAAAAACAAACTCACTTACCGGCCATCGGAGGCATTATACCCTTACCAAATCAATCATTTTGAGGACAGGTTAATATTTGTAACTGCTCTTGGAAAAAAGTTGTCAGTAGCCTCTACGGGCTCCTAACAGCTGCCTTTGAGTCGTAGTAAACCGGTTTTAAATAATTACTTTTTACATTTTAACAACTGTGACGTAACCAGAACTGTTCAAAATTAACACTGCAGGCAGAAGCAAGCTTTACTGGCGGTTCTCGGGTCAAGTCGGCTATTTTTCAAAGACCGCTCACTCTGGTGGGGTATTTCGTTTCAATTGATGAAGGATGCCAATGCCAAATGCCACCTTTTGAAGCCTCAGGACCCTTGGCTCACACTTTTTGAAAGAGCGATAAAATCGCCCCCTTTTTCAGTTCAAGTAAGATTTTATTGAACGAAAAAGACTGCATACATATGAAAAGAAGTGTTGCTAATGAAAAAAATTGTTTTTCTGTTAAAAATAATCGTCTTTGTTGCTCTATCTGTTTTTGCCCTTTTTTTTCGCCTGGGGACCCTTTTTAGTCCCCTTTTTAAGAAATGTTTCATCAAAAATTACAGAAAAATAGAAAATTAGTAAAATATCGAGTAACGAGTAGTTCCTCCCTTGGCTCGAACCAGCTCAGCGAATTTCAACCGTCAATTACTGATAAATATGTCAAATGCACAAAGTTGAGAAGAAATTCAAAATCCTTCTTCAAAATCAATTGCACAGAGAAATTAAATCTATGTAAATAAAAATAAATCGGTGGTGGTCGAATTCTCTCATAGAACGCTTCATATGTTGCAAAAAGATAAGTTGTATATTTATTTGGGACATGGATTAGGTGTCAAAGATGAAAAAGGCTCAAAGTAGCTCGAAGTCTACCCACGTAGGTTCTTTGGGTTGGGATATTTTTTTTTTAGCTCTCTGTGTGAGTTTCGCTCAATTTGTTTGAGTTTGACAGATTTTAAATTTTTGGCTTGGGAAAGTACGCGATTAGGGCTTTTGAGTTTCTTATTTTTTATCGATTCTAATTTAAATATACCTATTGAATCTTTATTGAGAATATAACGACTCACAGTTTTAAGTATTACAATCGTGGGTGTGTTCAATAAGAGTCAAATAATATTTCATTTCTCAAAACAGAGAGCGTTCTAACAAAGTGCACATGAGGTTACAAAAAACAGTAAAATGCATATAAACAGCTTGTAGATAAATAAACGTCTATATAGGCAAATTGAAAAAATCCTGAAAAAAAAAAAAACAAATTTAAGGGAAGTCGTCACATTTTGGTCAAAATGTAATTTACGTTGCTCAACTGGCACTAGCACTCATCGTGCTTTACTTAACTTCTTTGTTATTCATAATGACATTGAAGTGTCAACTAGATTTTCCCACAGACTATACAAAATTTCGTAAACTTGACGCTTGACCTCCGTAAGTCGTAATTCCAAATTCAGGCCAAGATTGTGGTAATCCAAAACTCACAACTGAAGTTCAAGTTTAGCTGTCATAAGAAAAACATTAAAAACAGATATCGCATTTCCATATTTAACCCAAATGTGTAGAAAACAAATAAACAAGCGACACTGACAACGACAATGAGGTGCATTATTGCTATGCTCTTCCGCGTTCCGCGCTCCCTCCTCGCCGGCCATGAACTTAGGGGGATTTCCGTCTCAACGAAAGCATTGGAAGAGTGGAAATCGTAAACTATGTCAGCGGTAATTTTTTCTTGTGAATGGCATGGATATTGTTAGGGATTTTTATTTAAATCGAAGCGCATATGCGATAGACAGCATTTCGTTGATTGACGAATTAATTTCGTCGAAGCGTCGTAAAAATGCGCGTTGTTTAGGAATTCAAATAAATAAATTGAAGGGCTTCGGGGGTGTCTACAGAGTACAGACACATGTAACCCCCCAAGTACCTATACTGATAACGATACTCCTGCCACTGCTAACCTACATTGCAATGTAAACATACTCGCACATACGCACTCAATCGGACTAGGGAGCATACATATTCAATAGCACTACAAAGTGATGGACTATGCTTCGATTTGGATAGGAAAATCGCAGCCACTCAATGAAGCTGAACCGAATTCATAACCACAAAACGTCTATTGATCTCGATGACATCGGATCCGAGTTGTGGCAAATAATTGACACATTTATGCTTGTAGTGAGCTAAGTCGGTCCATTCGGCGGCGTTATGTGTAGTTGAATGATGCTGTTTGATATATAGACACTTTGCGTTATCGTGAGAGATGTAGCGCGTGCGAAAACATATTTTTTCGAGGTTTCGTTGGATTTATTGTTTTATTTTTCGTCTGAGATTGTACGATTTATGTAACTAATAGCCAAGGGTATAGTATGTAAGTTGTAAGAACACATTTTTGGAAAATGAGAATTCGGGCAGTATTTTAACGTTAGGAGAGATGCGTATGAGTCCGGTATCGTTTTCACTGAGAAAAAGTCCTTATAACCCCTTATTATACACTGACAACATCACGCACGCTCATTTTTGCACGAGACGGGGCAGAAATATCCGTTTGCATAAGAACGAAATCACAAATCAGACGGTCATTTATGTTCATGTTCAACCCATAATTATAGATACGTAAAACGGAAATAAATACAAGTTCCGGGGACAAACATTTCTGCAATCACTTGAAAACATTTCTATTTCTGATTAAAAACATGTGAAATGAGGGTGGTAATTAGTGTCAGTAAATTAAACCAACAGTCATTCATCAATCAAAAATAATTGTCCGTTCATCACTCCCGAAAGCCATCTTGTTTTATAGGAAAGCGAAATTTCGTAACCCATGGATATAAAAATATCAACATGTTAAACGTTTCCATACCACATAACCAAGATGGCCGACCAAAATACGTGTCACGTATTTTTGCGTGTTAGGTTATGCTGTCCCTGTCAGTCACACGGCTGTTTAATATTACGTATTGGTCATCTCTTTGATTTTCTGTGTAAGGAATGTGTGAATTTGTAAATGCAACATTATCTACTAATAATCATTTTTAACTTTCGAACTAAATATTTTGTAGGTCACAATGGGTAATTTTATGTGAAAATTTTCAAAATTGTGAGTTCGTAAATAATGAGCGCTAATTGCACTAGATTAGGCAAACAATTCTTTCCATCGAAAACCAAAAGGTACATTTAGCACCAGTACTTAAATTGTCACGTATTTTTAAAAGCTATAAAGCAAGTATTTATTATAGGCTTCAACTCTAAATATGTACATATTCTGGATAACAAATCGAGGAAACAGTGCATCTAGATTAGATATTATGTCTGCACCATCAGTTAAACGATATCAGAGGGAAATATAATTTGTTCGTCTTTCAAGAAATATTCTTCCATTTCTGCAAAACAAAATTTTAAGTTTCAGATGATTTTTACGACGATCCCAATATCGTATGTCAAAGTGTAATAAATGACAACAAGTATATTGAAATAAATTGTCAAATAAAAAGGGCCAGAAACTTCGCTAGGTGCTAGCGTTTTTTAATGCGCGCTAAAACTTAAAAAAAAAAAAAAAAAACGCCAGATCAAGCTCCAAAAGCACTAAACTGACAGCTGTGGACTGAATTGCTTTCTATAGCGAAATTTAGCACAAAAACAAAATACTTCCGCGAATTAAAATGTCCTTGAAACGAACTGTCAGACTTTTTCAAAATCCATAAACATAAAGTCGATCAACAATGCGTTACTTATTTATGTATTTATTTATTAACCTATTTATTTATTTACTTATTTATTTATTTTTTATCTATTTATTTATATCTATTTGTTTATATGTTAATTTATTGATTTATTTATGTATTTTTTTTTTATCTTTATCTGTTATTTATTTATCTGTGTAACTTCTGGCACATTAATAATCTTTGCGTACTCTGAAATCAAATGTTGAAACCGCTTCTCTCTTCCCCCTGCAAGTTTAGTTTTAAAGAAGGTTTTTAGTGACTTTTCCTTCGAATTGCATATTAATCTGTGATATTATATTTAGTAAAACATTGTACAATTATTTTAGTAGTATGGTACCAGACCAAATCTCTGTATCCCTAAAATTGTTAATAAAATAATAATAATAATAACAATGCGTTGGAACTTATTACTTATGGTGTTTTCCATTTCGACAGAAAATCTTTTTTTTTTTATTCAGATTCAGAGCATTTTCTCTGATCTCGAAATCAGCTGGCTGTCAGATTTCATGTTCCATTGGCCGCAAAAAATCACTTTTTTCAGAGTCAGAGCAATTTAGCGAATCTCGATTTCCAAATGAGATTCACACCTACTTACATTAACAGCAAAACATTTGTTATTTGCCAAATTTAAAGTGTGTTATTTTTCGTTTTTAGAGACGACAAAGTCTGTGAAAAATAGAGAAAAGTTTACATTTGGTCAGTGCAATGGATATTAACATAATTTGAGCTGACTTTTTAAACATGCACCTTCACAAATGCAAAGAAAGAAAAATCTCGTATTATGTTCCATTGGGCACGAAAAATCTGAGATCTCAGAGCAAAATATGAAAATACCAATCGAAAACAATAATAATCTCGAACAAAAGGAACTGAAAGACTGACAGCTCAAATTCGCGAAATTCAGCAACTAAAATGAGAGTTCATGTGAAGAAAATGTCAGAATACTTAAAACTACAAATATCACTCGTATGTATTTCAGAATCGGTTCTCAATTTCTCATAGTCCTTTAGCACCTTTTTTTTGCATCGATTATGATTTAGTTTAGAACTAGGCAGTGACATTTTAAAGGCAGAGCAGTCTGATAAAAAATACGTTTTGGTCAAAAAAGCTTCCAAATAGTAGGTATGGCAATGACTGACTGAGCCTAAAGCCTCCATGGGGGTCATTTCTGGTATTGTGAAAGAGTCAATAGGGTAAATCGTTTCACATTCGCTTCCACGCATTTCTTTTATTTTTTCGATTCACTCGGTACTAAAAAGCGATTCTCGCTCAATAAGTGATAATTGTCGTGTTGAATTCAGTATTGCACAATGATTTCATACAACAAGTGTGAAATTAGGTTCTCAATTTTTAAACTCTCACTAAAAACATTTACTTGAAATTGATAACATGAAACAAAATTATTCATATGAATATTTTTGAAGTTTCGTAGAAGGAGAATCGAAATGAATTTGGACAATAAAAATGATTATTAGTTCCGCGCCTTTATTTTTCGTATCATATAAATTATGTCCTGATACTAAGTTTGAAGTAATACGTTGGAAATCCATTTTCACATAATACCAAGGGCAAGTTTGTTGCGAGTTTCTCTGCCTTCGTTAATATACCAAGCTCTAAATTTTTCATTAACAATTTAATTTGTAGGATATAGTCAAAAATTTAAGTTAAGTAGGTAGGTACATACTGTTAAATCTTAAACCAGATTTAGGTCTGTAAGAACAGGGAAGCTAAGAGCTGTATTTTTTCCCAGTTAAATGTATTTTCAAAACTCGTGCTGTTTCATTAAAGTCAGACAAAGTGGTGTGAACAAAAAGTTAAAACAGTCTCAATCCCAGCAACTCGACCCATAGAATTTGATTTTTACTCATCAATGGACGCACTTAATATTATTGATAATCTGTTCCTACCTAGTTCAGTTTCGTATTTTTGGTTTAGTCCGGAATCTGCAACTTAAGGTAATGCCTCCAATTAATAGTTCCAAACCCATTCATACGTTTCAAGAGAATAATTTCTTTCACCGTAGAAGTTTTTTTTTTTTTTTTGACACAGATTAGGTGAATAATACAAAAACAAAGATGGTCGCCAATTATTGTTAGATAAACATTAGACCTTGCTAATAGTCATTTTTAACATTAACCTTATATTTTTTAGGCCACAATATGCAATTTCGTATGGACAATTTTGCCATTGTGAGTTCTAAAAATTTAGTCTGGACACTAAAAACGATTATTTAGTGTCTATCGCGGAGTTCTATCAAATAGGTATTCGTTTAAGCGCTGCAGACAAAAAAACCGACTTTGAGCAGTTCACAATCCTTGTAGTTAGATGCTAGCAAAAATTGCTGACTCTTGGGATTTGGGAACCCCTTTACAACACTCGGTGGTAAGTTAAAAATCCAGAATATTATTCCCACCTTAGCAGGGACAACTAATTTGATCAGAATACCTGCACAAGTTCGAAGATGAATAATATTTCTTTAAAATTGCATTTCTGCGGTCGTAAATAAATAACAGGAAAAGCAAATGAAAAATTCTTCATTTGTAATCAATTTAAATAATTTGCAAATTTGTAAAAATGACCCAAATGCACATCCCATATGGTGCTCCTTGGCCCATGAATAAAGAAAATCAATGAAAAACAAACAAACTACCTACCTTTTCCCAAAATCGAGAAAAAAAAAAAAATATATAGGTAGGTAATTGTTTGGAAACAAAAATCACAAACTTTCATCTGTCATTTAAATTTTAAACTGCCACCCACTTTTGAGTGACAATTTGCAAACTTTGCTAAATGGCTGCAAAACTTTTTCATCACATACCTATTCTATTTCAAATCAAAGCATCCATCGCTTACCTGTGACAATCATTGCAAAGGCAATTAGTCCACAAAGGATGTAGTTCTTATAATCCATTTTATTATTTTTTTTTTCTATCTCCAGATGAGGGTTGAACTTCCAGCAACAATGATAACTTTAACTCGCGATGGAACCGATTGAACAGATGGTTATTGTTTGGACAAGGATTTAGTTGAGACACCACTTGTTTCTTTTTTTCTCTGTAAATTACTAATCCAACGACCACGATAAGGATAAGCGAAATCTTCCTTTTTTTCTCAACCGACACCGAACGCAAAAGGAACTCGAATGAATTTGATTGAACCACCAAGAGTAGAAAAATGCATCGAATAACCGAGTTGATAGTTGCTTTCCTACCATTCCAGTGTCCAGTTGGTAAAAGAATGAATGAATTTTCCTTCGATGAATTGGGTTCATTTTACAGTGGAAAATATGTTTCCAATTTCCATTCGACTTTGCGTTTGCGAGAGGGGAAATAGAGAAATTATTTTCGTCGGGAATCGGGAATTTTCTCGGATTTTCTTGTTCTCTGAAATGGAAGAGAATAGCACGGGAAATTTCATTAAACACAAAATACAAAACAATCGAAACTCGAAAGGGAGCAGTAAGAGAATTGTATATAGTTAAATACATAAAACAGAATGGTTGAATCTTTGAAATTTGAATCTTGAATGGTGTATGGAAGTGTGACCAATTCAGTATTTGAAATTATGCCAAGTTCAGCAATAATAAAAATCATGCTAGGTATATATATTTTTTTTTTAATCAAAACCTCCTAAAAACACAACAAATTAACTAAAAAGCTGTGTTTTGAACATGGTTTGTAGTACCAGGGTTTGGTAGTAAAAAATCGCTAGAATTCACTAGATTTTATTTTAGCGACAACATTTTATTAAAAATCGTAGGGAGTCTTAAAAATCCACTAGATCTAGCGACAAAATCGGCAACAGTGGGTATTATGCCAGTTAAGCAGAAATGATTGCAAACTTTCAGGCTGCAATTCGGACGATCTAATAAATCTAACATCTAATCTAAAAAAAAAAACCTGAGTCTTAATTGAGTTAAATAGCGAAATTTACAATTAGAGCCATTTTCCCGCGAATTTAAATTTCTTGCCACGAACTCACATAATAAAGTCACGATCCGCAAATCCACGAATAAAAAATTCGTTCCAAACTTAACTGAAAAAAAAAAAGAAGAATGAAACTGAATCGCGGGTATAAGAGTTTTTAGTCTCTCAACTCTTAAATCTCTTATAGTTATAGTTATAGTTTTCATGTGAATGAAATGTCAAAAACTGCGAATATTCGCTTGTTCGCAGTTTGCAATTCACTCTCATGTGAATAGTCCTTTATACTGTGTGGAAAAATCGTAACTTTTGTAACGAATAAAAATATCGCTGCAATATTTCGTCTGGGTAAAGGAAATTTCAAAGGCTATAAAGTAATTCTCGTTCAGGGACTACACGATTCGACCGCTGATTTTTTTTTTCGATCCAAAAGGCCTATGAAACCCCTCTAAGCATGGTCCTCTTAGCTCGGCCGCTCTGACGTTTTTGCCGAGAATATTCCTCCTAGCCACGGCGAGAAAAGAATGCAAAGTTTTCTCTTTCTTACTGAAACTTAAATGACAGATAAAATAACCTTTAAATCCACACCCGAGTGACGGCGCAGTGGAGGAAGACTGCGATTCAGGTGGCACACGCAAGTGGGAGGGGACCTTAAGCAGCTTAGCGAGCGAAACTGGAGACAGCTGGCTAGAGATCGTGCTGGCTGGAGACGCTTGTTGGTTGAAGCCTCCTATGTTCACCCATGTCCACTCGGGACTGTAGCGCCATCTTAATTAAGTAACTTCCACTGTTTAGCTTTTAGGTAGTTGCGATCCAGTCTTATTTTGCTGTTCAAAACTCTGAGACATCCCACAAAAGTATTCATGTTTCGAGACATATTTTTTATATTTTTATAAATCCAATCAAATAGAAAGACCCATAGGAATGTCTGCCAACAACGTTTCTCAGTCAAAGTCAGTCCGTTGACCCGCCATTAAAACCCCAACAAGACTTCCTATTCCCGCATTACTTCCGACCGACTACATCGCAGACGACTCCGTATAAACATTTGTTATGGAGTGTTTGTTGCGAAACGATTGACGCTGCACGTGTGAATAGATACGCTGTACGAAATTGTTTGTTCGTTCAAATAGAAACTCTCAAGTGCAGATACTTTGCACGTCGATTTCCCGGTACAATGTCACGAGTCACGACGACCAGAACCAGTTGCAGTCGGCAGTCCCCAATCCCCATCCCATCCCTAGTAGAACGTTTCCATTAAGAATTATGCGGGATGTGAGAGAGGGAGAAAAAACACGGTCTGTTTGCGCAGTAAATGTTAATTTGGAAATGTTTCCTTGTATCTTGTATAAATGCGGCGGGAAAATACGGAAATACAAAAACCAATAAACACCAGGTCATGTGTAAGAAGAAATTCAACAAACGACTCATTGAGAGAATTATTCACTCCACCTGGGGTGCGGGTTTGCTTTCCCGTAAACTTTCACCTTTAAGGATACGTTGCACAGGGAGGCTTCCTGTTGTTTATTTCCAAAAGCACAAAAGACTGTACAAAGTCGAGCATTGTCCTCATTTTTTTTTTAATAAATGTGAACGGCTACATAAACTGACGAGTTTTACGACGAATGACAGATATAGAGGAGGATATGAGTGAATACAGAGATTTCATGCGGTAATTTGAGCAAACAAGGAAGTTGTGTGCACTAGGAGTCGAAAATGTTCGACTGGTGGCATAACTGCAAAAAGGTCAGTCGAATTTTTCGACACGCACTCAAACGATGGTAATTTCAGGAAAATAGGACGTCTAGGACATCTACTGATTTTAAGGATAGAGCTGGGTCTTGACCTATACGCCTTTTCGGTTACAGCTGTCATTCTGTCATTAGCTCGGCTATCAAGTTGGTTGAGGTCTCCTTCTACTTGTGCGCATTGTTCACCACACCTACAGCGAGATTATCTGTGTTATTTCTCCGTGTTAGACTCGAAGACTCTACGGGCCGGAGCATTTATATCTATCCACCGGCTTAACAAAATTAATTTTCAATTCAAAAATATTCTATTTTGAGTTAACTTAACTTACGAAGGAAAGTCAGACTTCCCGACTATCGAAATAACTCCCAAGAAGTTCACCAAGCTCTCCCTTTGAGATAAGTTACATACTGATACTGAACACAGTGATGCTACAGAAAATACAGAAAAATCCCTACAGTACCTACACAAAGAAAATCCCTACTTTTCCCTACACCGTCGAATAATTTTCAATACAATCTCTCTAAATAGCTATTTTATCCATAAATACACGAATAAAATCGAATCAAACTTCTCATTATCAATTTCAAACACAAATGATTTTTTCCTATTTGTTGACTCTTCAAATTATGTCATCTCATTTCATTTCTTAGCTAATATCGAAGAATGTAAGACCAAAATATAATAGATAAACAATAATAATAAACATTTTTGGACTGAACAAATCAATTTACTTACAAATAAGATGAAAATGTTTCGTCCGAAAAAAATCCCTACGTTATACAAAACTGCCCTTTTTTCCCTACGATGGCATTTTTAGATCGAAAATCCCTACGTGTAGGGATTTTTCCCTACATTTAGCATCACTGACTGAACATAGAATTGGAATTTGGAATGGAAGGTCAACTCCGTGTGGCAGTGTAATTATATCGTGCGATTTATTCCTTTTTGTGGGAATTTCGATGTCCGAAACCTTTTCGTGGGATAGAGGGAAAAGGCAGCAAAATCGTGGGAGTCTCAGGAATCTTACAAAGAACATTCCAACTTTAATTTTCTTCTGAAATTTTATTTCATTTCAAAAGATTTAACTGAATGTCTATTAAAAGGGCGTCTAAGTCGTATTTTGTCGGAATTTCCTAGTATGGCACAAAGTTGAGCGTTAATAACTTTCAAATCATGAAATTCCTCACTGCAACAGAAACCGGCCACAAAATCGCAACTCCTACGCCAATTCTTGGCACATATACATGCAACGTATACATAACTTAAAGGGAACTTGAGCCTTCATGGAATCCGCGGCAAGTGACTGCGGGAAATCACCTCTAAAGAAAAGCCACATCCGAACTCACATATAAGAAGTTGCAGTATACTGAGTATACTGTATACATCATCAAAAAACCGAAGGATCCAAGTCATTCTACGCTCATGTGACATGGTGACACTGTATCAGAAAAATAAGACGTGACAGACAGCAACTTGATCCATGTTATGACTAATGCATACCACTGGCTTCTATTTACACTACAAGTATGTTCTGGGTATTTTTTTTTTTTTTTTCAATATGCCAATATGCGCGCTCTTATCTCCAATTAATCGCAATATTGTCGAAGATTGTTTTTATATTGTATATCTGCACCCACGTGCAAACATGCAACAGTCGTTTTTTCCCCAGCAGCGGCCGACTGCATTTCTGCAGTATTTACTATTTACTCACACTGAGACTGAATTGGAGCTGTTCAAATATTGGCGAGCATTTGTGTCAACTGTCAACGCGCCTGCATCCAGAACGACGATCGTATACAATATACAAATTCCTGGACTTTAATTGTTCAAACAATTGCGCAAGCAAAAGCTTAACCACTGATGAACAATATTAGTCAGCACTTTTGATGTTTGCCATCCAAATTGGATTCTATTGCCGTTGGCAGCCAAAAACTATTTGTTGTGTCCATTTAAAATTTTCAAGGAACACTTCATTACCAAATTAATTAATAAATTGACGCCGCTTTTGGTTCCTCCAATTTGCGTACGCTTACTCCCAATTGGCTCGTACACAGTGCGAACTCAGTACGAACACAGTGCGAACACAGTGGGGACACAGTGCGGACGCAGTGTTTAGGGCGAAGTAGGATGTTGTTTCGATTCGAGGCCGAGCCGACAAAGAAACGATGTAATGGATTAAAGATGGAATATCTGAAGTCTGACATCATCATCTTTTTTTTGCTGAACTGTAAAGTTGTGTTCTGCCGACTTCTGGGTTCTGGCTAAGGAGCGCGACACTCGTTGCAAATTAAACGGCTGGCTTATTGTGTTGTTGGTGCTGCTGCTATAGAGATCAATTGACTTTGAATGACTATCGGAAGACACGATGGAATCTGGCGAACATTTATTATTGCCCGTCCATGTATGGTGCGGTGGGTTGTAAATATGCGAGAATGTGTTGTCGGTGTGACCTTCAGTTGTACCCATCTGGTTGGGAATTCAACTTTCCTTTGATATACTAATGAAATTTCGCTATTGGATCCTAAGACCACGAACTGCCGCGCTGTTATCCTCGCAATTTTGTGACTCATAGACCGAAGAACGTTCCTCAACGGATGTGTCATCAATGAAACCACTCGTGTAATTAAAGACTGCATTTATGGGCCATTGTTAGCACCAGAGTGCAACACAGTCACTGACACTTACTATACACTCGCACACAATGCAATTGGAGTGGTTGGTTTTATTTTGACACGCATATGACAGCTGTCAGCCGTCACCTCAGCTACTTTTATGGGAAGCACGGATTGTGCACTGAATTCGTAATTGTCCGGCGCGATGAATCAATTGAATCGATTCAGATGTGTCTTTCAACTCAATTTCAATTTTAGCACAAAGCGACTAGGTACCGTTGATCCATAACTGAGGAAACAGTTAACCAAAAACAACATTCTTCTCTGTGGCTTTCTAAGGAATGCTATTGTGCTGATGGCATCAGGCATCAGGCAGTCGCCAAATGTGGCAGCGTGTTTCGATTGCGAATTTGAAAAAAGTTAGCACAGGTTAATTATTTGATATACTGTTAGGTTGATGATGCGCGTACTTGGTGTTGAAGCGGAACCGCTGAAAAGATGGAATCATTGCGGTCAGTTGGGGGCCGGCTGAGGCATATTTGAAAAGGGATCTAGAAATAGTTGGAATAATAAAGTTGACAAATGGGTGCATCAGTGACTAGAATGGCGATGGCCGAATTCGGAATCCCGGCAAAACTGATTCAGCTGAAAACATGCGCTGCAGAGAGCAGTTTGGAAGTAGCTCCTCCGAACTATTTCAAACATGCACCGGATTTTGGCAAGGAGACGCGCTATCATGCGACTTCTTCAATCTCGTACTGGAGCAGATAGCGCGCAGGGCAGGTGTCAACACGGAAGGCACTATCTCCAACAGGTCCGTCCAGCTGCTGGGCTATACGATATTGACACCATCGGTCGCTCCCAGCGCGCAATGATAGAAGCATTCGGGGCGATTGAAGAACAGGCGAAATCCTTTGGCCTTGAAGTACCTAAATGAGGGCAAGACCAATTAAATGCTATCAGCAAACAAACAAGCATCTGTCCACCGTCTTAGGACAAAACGTCTTATTGATACCAACAATTTGGAGTTAGTTAAGGAGTTTACCTACCTCGGAGTCAACATAAACTCCACGAATGACACCATAGTGGAGATCCGGCGAAGAAGTAACCTAGGAAACCGTTGCTACTTCGGTTTGGCAAAACAACTGGGTTCAAAAATCCTAACTCGAAGGACGAAATGTGTGCTCTACAAGACCCTTATCTTGCCAGTTCTGCTTTATGGCCCCGAGTGCTGAACCATAGGCAAGAAGGGAGAGCTGATACTGGGCTCCTTCGAAAGAAAAATTCTTCAGCGGATTTTTGATCCTGTCTGCGAGGAGGGCAAATAGAGGAGAAGGTATAACTGCGAACTCTACTACATTGGCTCGGCCACAATAATGGCAATAATGCTCCGGCTAAGAGGATCTTTGAATCCCAGGCTCCAGGTTCGAGTAGTCAAGGAAGTCCGAACCTCCGTTTCAAAGACCAAGCCATCGCGGATGGCAGAGCGCTTGTTCTGGACAACAGCAGAGTGACCGGGATCGTAGAGGATTGAAGGCTGAAGTGTCTCAGGCAGGGACTCTTCACGGGTCGGTCAGCCCGATAAGTAAGTAAGTAAGTAACTAGAATGCCGGACTTCTAAGGAGGGTTTAACACCCTGGAAACAAAAATAACTTTATATGGTTTCTAACTGCCCAGAGAAAATTTCCCAACTCGGCATAAAAATGTTAGTCACATGCATTCATAGTAAAAATAAACACAAAAAAGTGTGAGGAGCTATGAAGTGTGCCAAAAATGGGACCAATAATCTTACAGTGTGTTTTCCCCATCACATAACTAGTGCCTCTTGTGTGAATATCAAAATTAATCGGATGTCAAAATTGAAGCCAACCAATTGGATCCATTAACTCTTAACACAAACAAAAACTTTTTAAGAAATTGTCACTAATGAACTACCTATTAAATCTGTCCATTTGCACGGTCTATGTCTTCGCTAAATGGGTGCCTTTCTGATCTTAAACTGATCATGATTACCCTCGGTTAATTGGGACTGATTTATGTTTCTTAAATCACCGAAGCCAAAAAAAAGACAAATAAAAGAAAGCATCCCATCTCGAAGGTCGAAGGGCAATGCAACAAATTATTATTACCCTGTAAATTGCACGCCTTGTGGCCATTAGCTGTGTTTGCACCCCTAATCACGACGCGTTGCGAATTCCTGAATACACATTCCCAGTCCTGAGACAATGAAACTGCAAAAAACTGTTCTCCACTTTTTACCCGACTGGTTATCTAATCGAATTCAAGTCTCATGAGAATAATTTTATAAAAAAAAAAAAAAACAACAACAAAGGGATAGATGAGCCTTTGTCTTCTTCGAATTTCCAATATTATGGGAATGTGATATCAACGAAATGATATTTGTATTGAGGAAACGGATTAAATTTTCACCACGAACTGAGAAATGTTTACTTTCGAAACGAGCTGAGAGGTGTAGGGTGTAGCGTGTAATTTTTTTTTTTTAAGAGTTTTTCCCTCATGAATCGTCTAAGATATCAATGGCATATTAAGTAGGAAACGAAAATTCTCAATGGCAATGCATGCATGGTGTGTATGTGTACATATGAATAGAATTCAAAATAAAATGTCCTAACGTGACATTTTTGTCCATAATATTGATTTATTGATTTTCGAAATGTTGAACGTTATGGGAACGAGGTAAATTTCATAATGAAAATGGATAAGCAACTAAAAACGATACCTAACCTAATTTAGTAAGTGTTTTCTAAAGATGTGTTTTTGCAATTAACACAAACATTTTTCAGTTCCTCATTAAGGGTTTTGTGAAGTTCGTTAGATACCTCATTGACAATCTAGTATACAATTCATTTCGACTGTGCACCTAACATTGGTGTAGTAAGCATTTTATAGAGTGTATACCTACGTAAAAGCTCTAGAAGTGCGGTCCAGCGGGTTTTAAGAAACAGTCCGCCGGACACCGATATTTTACAGAGAGTGGGTTCCATAAGACCACGCCATCCTTGGGTTGTCGCCAACTTACTACAAGCCTTTGGGGGCAGCGTGACCGCTAGAATTCTGAAAAGTCGCAAGAAAAGGGTCAATGAGAAAAAAAGTGCCATTTCTGAAGCCGTTCTTAAAATTTAGAAATTTCGAACGATATTTAACAATCATTGGGTAGTGTTTGGAGTATAATAATGTTGTGACGCACAACTGCTTTACATTTTAAGGTTTGTTTTTTTTGGAAATAACTACATTTGCGATGCCCTTTTCCAACTAAATAAAGGGCCAAAATGGCAAAAAAAATTGTGGCAGCCTTTTAAAAAAAAGTGCCGAATTGAAACTTTAGTCGCACAACGGTCACAATGTAGTAAGAACGCAAAAGACTGTCAAAAACGCAGTTTTGGGGGTTGGGACTGGGGATACATTCTCTCAAAGACAGAGAGACTTAAAAGTAGGGAACGTTTTTGTAGTAATCTATGAAAAATGACAGATAGCTAATTCACAAAAGTGGTGCAGAAAAGTCTTTAAAATGTCAGATAAACACGAAGAATTTGGTTATTAATATTATTAGTTGATAAACAGACAAAAATCTCAGATTCCAGTAAAAACCTGAATTCCTTAGTTTTGCGTTGGTATATTTTTTCACTGACCTAAACAAAGAAATGCACTCGGAGCACCCAAAACTATTGCTGCTGTACGACAAAATATTCATAACGTTTAAAAAAATGTTGGAGTGTTTTTTTTTTAGGTAAGAATTGACGTATGAAGACAAAAATGGAATCGATGATCAAGATGTAACAAGGCCAGCACTACGACGAGTATTATCGATTCCAGCGATACCAGCGGTTAATGAAAATTTTGTAATTGTACAAAATTAATATATATAATTAAAGACTGATATTTTATGCCATTCAAAACTTACATTTTTAGCACTTTTAGTATATTAAGAAAAAGTCTGGGTTTCTATAGAATTTGGACAGGCATAAATACAGAATTCTAAAGACATTTTTTCTTTCGTCTACAGATTTTTGAAAATCAGTGTTGGCATTACTGCTGCAAGCAGCGCTGCCAACCAATTTTGACGAAAAAAAGCTTAACTTGAAAAAAAAAGATGCCTTTTTCAATAAAATAATGCCTAAAATATTTTTTTATGTAAATTGGAACAATAAATCAAAATATGAACACAAATATAAAAAAATAAACAAAAATAATTTTTATTTCCAAAAAAAAAACTTAAATTATGTATAAATTACAGAAGAAATAGGAACAAAATTCATGATCATGACTTTTTTGCCAAGATTTTTTAAAGAATGTTTAAAAAAATAAAAAGTCAGTGTACGTTGAATCAAAAAAATATATATATTTGAAATAAACAAAAAGATACCTTTTTGGAAAAAAAAGCCTTAAAGCCTTAGCTAATGAAATAATGCCTAAAAGGCATGAAAATGCCTAGGTTGGCAGCGCTGGCTGCAAGTTACAATTCTTACGACAAGAAATTTGTTGAGTAACAATTCGTAACATTCTCTTCTCAGTGGAGGGGTAATGTCTTGCTCTCTCGAAACCGCTCTCTTTTACGAATTTTTTGAGCCAAGGAAAGTAATTGATTAAGAGTTCGGAAAAATTCGTAAGATTTAGTAAAAATTCCTAAATTTAAAAAGTAAAGAAACAGACCTATATAAGGCAACATGGACTTTTATTTTCCATGTCATTGTCAAATGTCAATTGAGAAAATTGTGCGAAACTCACAAGCAAACACCAGAGGCACAATTTTCCATAAGTCTGTGCAACTGCTTGCATACGCTGACGACATTGATATTGTTGGCAGAACACAGCGAGCTGCTACTGGAGCGTTTGCTAGTATTAGTACAGAAGCGGCAAAAATGGGTTTAGTGGTGAAGGAGGGTAAAACAAAATATATGCTGCAACAAGAAGGGACACACAACATCGACGAATCCGACAGAACGTAACGAGAGACAGCTATAACTTTGAGGTAGTTCGGGACTTTGTTTACCTCGGATCCGCTATTAACTCTGAAAATGACATCACATCAGAAATCAAGCGAAGAATCACACTTGCCAACCGCTGTTTCTTTGGCCTTAGACGGCAATTGATTAGTAAGGCCTTGTCAAGAAGCACTAAGGAGATTCTATATAAGACCCTCATAATCCCTGTCCTGCTCTATGGCGCAGAAGCATGGACCCTATAGCAAAAACGGATGAGGATCTTCTTGGTCGCAAAATTCTTCGAGTGATTTTTGGTCCCGTTTGCGTTGACGGGATTTGGAGGAGAAGATTTAACAGCGAACTCTACGAGCTGTACAGCGACATCGACCTGGTCAGAAAAGTACGCATTAGTCGTATAAGATGGTTAGGACATGTAGAGCGAATGGACACCAACGCTCCGGCCCGGAGAGTCTTCGATTCCAACCCGGAGGGACAACGCAGTAGAGGAAGACCTCGCCTTAGATGGCGCGCGCAAGTGGAAGGGGACCTCAACCAACTTGAGGTGCGCAACTGTAGGCAGTTAGCCAAAGATCGCGCTAACTCGAGAGGCGTATTGGTTGAGGCCCAGGTCCACCCCGGACTGTAGCGCCACCTTAAGTAAGTAAGTATTGTCAATTGTGCAAATTCATTGAGTTTTCATAGTGGTTCAGCGTGTCATAGTTCAGACTTCGAAATTTGTGCTCAATTCCTCGTGCTCCTTGCGTATTCGAGAGACAGCGGGCGTACTATTAGTCGTTTTTATTATTTAATCTTTATTTTTCTAAGTCACAATTTTGCCTATGTGAGTTCGAAAAATTTAACTTGGACACTAAAGTCTAAAGATTATTAGTAGTATTGCGTAGCATGTTTTGTTATCTACCACCACTTAAAGTGCACTATCTCAAATTTAGAAAACAGTCACCGATGTCGACGGACGCAAAAGCCGAGAGTAAAACTAACTGTAACCATTTTTAATCATCAATTTAAATATTTTGTAGATCACAATGGGTAATTTTATGTAGAAAATTTCGCCAAATTTGAAAAATGAACAAAAGGACTAAATAAGTCAGTTAAGTCTCTGGTCTACTACTTTATTTCAATTCCTCCACAGCGGTACAACTTTTCTTATTGTTAACGAGCTAATTTTCTCTTCGCTTGTTCCAAAAAAAAAAAATACCCCCGCCTGGTCCCCTTTTGCAGGTAGGTTGACACTTTTAAAACTGACCTCATGAAAGTTTAAACAATTAAATGCGTGTACTTACAACGGACTATCCATTGTTGCGCTCCAACGCAAGTGATTTCTATGAATTTGATTTAAACTTGTTTAATTACACATGCAAATGAAGAACACGTCTTCTATGACATTCTGCTCACGATTCCCTTTGTCAGTGGAAAGAAATAACAAAGCATAGCAGGTGCATCCAACCGCTATGCACGTCATATCGGCGTAGAATCAAATATCTTTGTCGTCGGTGGAAGAAAAAGTGAGAACGTAGCCCAATTGCATGTCGGCCATAGCGGTGTTTTCTTTTCGCTTAACGCCGGAAATTCACTTTCACCGCATCGCAGTCAGAAATTAAATTCAGAAAAAACGTACGGCGCGACGATTATGAGAGCGCCTTGGGTACGAAAATTCACGTAAAGTCCGTTCTAATTGGCAGAACTTTAGGTGCCTTACTGTGTGGAGTGACTGTCTCATTTGGAAAGTATTTGTTAAGTAATTGAATTTTTAATTTATCATAGAGATAATTATATTATTTGTCCTATACGTGGCCAGAATGCTGTATTACAATAAAATGTGAATTCGAATTTGAAAACGTGGCAAGGTAATTTTATTAAATTTGCATTTGTATCTACATACGCGTGAGCAGGGGTGTAACTGTATAATTGATAAATTAGATAAATCCATCATTCGTTTGGATATGAACACATTTGGAATAAAATTAACAAACCTACAGTAGCGTTTCTACTTTGAGATCGTTATTTTGAAAATTAAATTCGTTTATTTTTTTTAATTAAATTTGTCGTATTTTCAACAATGTAGACATTTTCATTTTTTGGTCTATAAATTGACAGGAAAACGATTGCAAGATCGAAGCGATAAACATTTGTTACAGAGAACCCTAAGCCTAAACAAAAGCAAATAACTCTAAGAAAGGGCTTGTGGGACGTCATTTCAAATTACTTAGCAGGGTTGACGAAAATTGCGTTCTATAGCGAAAAGTTATGTAAAAATTTTTATTATTATTATTTTTTTTTTTTTTGTGACTAATGTCGTTTTCCATTGGGATTTTCAGATTTTGCTCTCAGATTTCAGATTTTTCGTGCCCAATGAAACATAAAACGAGATTTTTCTTCCTTTGCATCTGTGGTGGTGCAGTTGTTCTTAAATTGTAATTTGTGTTTATAAGAATCCATTCAACTTATGTATGCTTATATCTATTGCAGCAGCCAAATGTAATTTGTTTTCTATTTTTTATAGACTTCTCGTCTAAGAACGGTTTCGAAGGCATCCCGAACCGTTTTAGGGGCGCTTTAAATCGGAGTTCTTTTGGGGATACATATTCTTTTTGTCTACATATTCTACTAAGTCTTGTTTCGCGTTCTTGATCGTGCTTTTTGGCGCGTTTTTGGGTGGGTTTTATTCACTCGTTTTGTACAGGTTTTCCAAAGTATTTTCAGTCATTTTTTAATGCGATTTTTGATTTATTTTTTGATGGTTTCTAGTGCGATTTTGGAACGCCTTTTGTTGCGATTTTTGAATCGTTTTGGATACGGGATGTGTGTTTTTTTTTTAAAGTGGTTTTTAGATCGTTTCTCGATGCGCTTTTTGAAACATTTTTAAAAACGATTTTCGACTCGCCTCGGAAGCGGTTTTAATAGGATTTCCATCCAATTTTCTTTTGCGTGAGTATTTTTTTTTTTTTTGCATTTTTCGCGCTTTTTTCCAAATGCGGTTATTTCCAAACACTGTTATAGTATTTAGAGAGAGAG
The DNA here is from genome assembly GCA_946477585.1 of Cheilosia urbana. Classification (NCBI taxonomy): domain Eukaryota; kingdom Metazoa; phylum Arthropoda; class Insecta; order Diptera; family Syrphidae; genus Cheilosia; species Cheilosia urbana. The sequence continues at coordinate 145,204,176 of OX297854.1, forward strand.
AGCCAATTAAATATCGTTCGAAAATTCAAAATTGTCTGAATGGCTTCAGAAATGACACTTTTTTTCCTCTCAGTGGCTCTTTTTCTTCGGACCTGAATTCTGCATTGGCTATTCTCTTGTACCTTACCAATGGCAGGGTCTCCTTATTTACCATGATTTATTCCTGCAACACTCTACATTCATTACCAACTATCTAACAGTTTGGATCTTGCGAGAAACCACTTCCCCCAACTCTCGTCTCCGCTTTGGAACACCCTTTATATAGGCAGACGAATCTCCTGCGAGACTATTTATCACCCTGTCAGTCCTGCAAGGTACGTATTTTTAGATAACGAAGATTCGATTCAAGATTTGAAATGATTTTGAATTACATCTCTTTCTAATTTTGCTTGGCTACATCCATTGTTAGCTTTGATGGGGTGTGCTGTTGGGCGCCAGTCTCAAAAATTCCTCTTGTCCCGTGAATTAAAAATACCAAATAGAAATCAGTGCCACAGAGCAGAAGGCAAGGGGTTTACCAGTGAATGTTGTCGTTGTGTTTACGGGTGATGATGCCGACGAGGACGATGAGGATAGCTCCCAATTTTATGCAGCTGCTGGGTCTTCTCTCGATCGGAGTTATAACTTTTGATTATAAGCTATAAGCAAACGTTATCATTTACGCTTATTTCCAGTATCGGTAATGTGAAGAAGTAGGTACTTTTCTTGGCTTTGCACTTTATATGCATAAGCAAAAAAGGGCGCTGAAGAAAATCTCATTCGGGGCGCTCGCATAGCTAAGGCCGGGTCTGCCTACTGTGTCAGTGGATACATCTTCTGTGTCATTGAAGTGTGAATACTTACCAAATTTCAGACCCTTTACACGGCACGCACAAGGAACAGTTGTTGTAGGTTTTCAAAATCATTGGTCAACTCCTGGCAATTGGTTTACAAGCATTTAATCAAAGAAACCAAGTCCATTAAATAAATTAAAATTAGTTTTATTCGAAAAAAAAATTACAAATTACAAAATAAAAATTAAAAAAAAAAAAATAATAAAATTAACAATGCGTATTCTAACCACTAGCTCATACAGATGACACATCCTATATCCTCAAGAACAAGAAAATACCAATCACAGACGTCAAGAGCAACGATGTTGCCGACTTAAAGTACGACGATTCTTGGGACGACTTCGAGCTCTCCGGGACAATGGTATCAATGTCGTGCTCGCTGACAATCAACGTTGTGTGTTGGCGGATCTTCTGCGGCTGAACCTCACAGACATAGTCTCCCTCACTCGCTTCGGATGCATTTATAATGGTTAAGGCGAAGTTTGTTGTATCCAGAGCGTATTCCGAGTTCAGGACCTGGTTGCCAGTTGTCAGCACGTTGCTGTTCTTGTACCACAAGATCACGTTGTTGTCTGATGGAGGGGGGGAAAAAGGGGGAAAAAAAAGGATTACCTTGAGTCCTAGAACGCTATTTCGTCGTGTATTTACCTGATGTGTTTTTGGCTGGACACTCCAGGGTGGCATTCTTTCCCACAATTGTTGACACAGTCACATGCTTCTCGTTGAAGAAGGGCACCATTGGCGGCGTTAGGCTGGCTGGTGTCGATTTGGTGTGACTGCTGGGACTGCCCTCGTCATCTGAATATTGATAGTCGTCGTTTTGAGCATCGTCCTGCCAGTCGTCTGATGCTGACAGCGGGCTGGCAAAAGCTGAAAGAACAAAAACAAAGGATGCTGCATAAGTAAGAGGGATTTCAACTATGTAAAGACTTAAGCAGCTTGGCTAGCCGAGTCAAGGAGAAGCACATCCAATTCAAGAACAAGTGCTCAGTATTTGAATATGTTAAGGTTCAAGGATCCTCATCAGCAGGGAATACTAGAAAGCTACTTCCCTTACATAACAAAAGCAATTCAATTGCGCAAATCCTCACATCCGCAACCATTCGTTCGCTCTACTCAAATTATACATCCTTTTGTTGGGCTCGTCCATAGAGAGGGTATATATACGAGCTGAGCGCACTCTTTGCACAGAGCTAAGTAGGAGGACTAAGCTTCCTTTGAAATGGAACGGAAATCGTTTGAATTCTGCTTTGTTTGCATTTATTTGCAACAATTGCGAACGGAGTGCATTTGACGAGAAGAGGCGTCCTCCTCGTCATCAACTGAAAATAGAATTGTCACGTGGAGGAGGAGGATGATCCATTGTCGTCAGTGAAATTATTATTCTCTCCAATAACTGCTAGGAATGCGGATGTGAATGCTGCTGTGTTCAGTCAGACCATCTGTCCGAAAGGTATATTTACATTGTCCTGCGGGTGCACATTGTGAGTTCATTAGGTCACCGTCACAGGGTAGCTGCGAGCGTCGGCGTCGCTTCGTCCCTTATCTGGTCAAGCGAATGTTAATTGTGAATGGTGCGTGGGTCGTCAATAGTGGGACATCTGTTGGAACACTGGATGGGTGGTTGATGATTACGATATCAAATCCGATCTAAGGCTTTGTCATGGTTGTTACAATTGACTGGTCAGGCTCAGGGGTGTTCAAGAGGGTGCAAAAGTGCGGCCGACTTTTTAAAAAGCGGTAATTTAGTACCACACACGCGATGAATTTAGAAAGTTGTTATCGATTTTAAAATGCGACAGCAGTATATATCATTCACGGTACAGGGTGCCTAGATTGCGTTTCCAGCAAGAGGTAAGGCCCTCTCATACTTTGTTAAACTTTGATATGGAAATGTACTAGCTGCGCCAGCGGGTTACATTGTGCAGACTACTGAAATTTGAGTTCATCTGACAACCAGTTTACTTTATACAAGCGATTCTTGACGATTTTTGGTTTACGCGAGATGTTTTTTCGTTTGCAAAGTGTCTAAGTGAAGAAGTGGTGAAGCGGTCAGTGTGTTGTTCCGTGCTCCAAATTCTACCTCTTGAAAGCTCCTTTGGATTTGGATCTGTCAGAAAAGTAAATCACACATATACGAATGTTTCCGAGAACCTAGAGACCTTGGCCCCTATTTGAACTGGAAGCGCCAACTATTCATTTACTTTTATGATACTGATGCGAAAGCGGGAATATCTTGTTCATCAAATTTGACACCAAATGTTGATATGTAAGAATATATTCAGTTTTTTTTAAGGCATAAATTTGACGAAATAACAGGCTATGCGTTCAACTAGTCAGAATAAAAAGGGGGCCAATCCAAAAAAAGGAGCCTCCACAAAAATTACTAATGTAAAAAAAAACAGAGCAGCAAAAACATTAGTAACAAGAAGAAAAAACAAATGCATTCACTACGTTCTATAAAGATTAAATTATTTTATACACAGAAAAATTACCCATTTTGATCATTTCTACAAAATTATAACAAAAAATATCTTGAGGCTCAAAAAGTGCCCAAATGGCTACGCTGCAATTTGTGCATATGACAGCATTTGACTGCATATGCCAATATAACACTTTCGAACAAATGGGAGTTCAAAATCACGGTTGATCACGTCAAAATTTATGATTGCTAGGGATTGTGATTATGTTACCTATTTTTCCTAGCGTAGTTAAACTGAAGCTGAACCTGTCAAAACTGTCAAAAATTACACAAAAAACGTCAGATATTTTGAAGCTAGATTTTGATTTACAAAAAATTGTGTCAACAGCGCATAAGTTTACGGAATACATCGAGGGGAACCCCCGACTTTATGACAGAAATAGCTAGGACTGGTAGATGTAATACCAAACCGTAAATGAGGCTATTTGGCAGTATTTGACAAAAAAAACTATAGATATGACAAAATTACTGTCGTATAGTTTTAAAAGTGACAGGACAGTGAAAAGTTTGACAGGCAAAGAGAGACGGATTCTCGGCCCAAGTTTTTGGTTTTCAATTAGACTTATACAGTAATTAAAACACAGTCTAATCCCAGCTTAAGAAATATAGATCTTTAAGTCGTTTGCCAGAATTTAACAGGCAAAGTGAGATGGATTTTTGGCCTAAAAATTTGGTTTAAAATTGGACTTGGACAGCAATTAAACCACAGTCTAATCTCAACTTAAGTTAGTAGCAGTAATAGATTTTTAGTCGTATGACAGTATTTGACAAGAAAAATAAATGATACAGAGATTCCTGGCGCAATATGACATTACCTCTGTCTGATGTATTCCGAATCATGTGACAGATCTTTCTTTAATGTTTCGTCTGTTTAATTTGACATATGTAGTCCGTTTGACAGCTTTTGACACAACAACCTGAAGCGGAGTCCCGGCTTAATTGGATAACAAATTCAACACGGAAGTATGTAGTATAATCCTAGCCTCTGTGTGGGATGCTGTTTAGAGATAAAGCGGCGTATGATTACCAGTGGACGTATGACAGCATTTGACATACAAACTGAATCAGGAATTCATTAGTTGTCGCTCCTATTTTTGTAATTAAACTGGGCAGCAACTTTTACCATTGTTAAATCTTGCTGGTTTTCTATGATCAAAAATATTATACATTGTCCAACTTGAGGGTGGAAAGCAAGAGAAAAACGTGTCAAACGGTCATACGATATTTGCTGCATGCTTGTTACTTAAATTGAAAGAAAATATGACCAAGTGGGAAGAAGTTATTCAAAGTTTGAGGTGAGAAATGACTGTGTTCCATTTTAGAGAATTTTTTGCACAGATATACATTCTTTGCGGGCAATATTTTTCTGGTCCGTTCGACAGCATTTGACGCATCAAATACTAGGAGGTAACCTGCGTGATTATTTGTCCAGTGAGAGTGACTAGCCTTTTATTCTTTTGTTAGAGCTGAAAGCCTCTGTAACTAGTGTTCAATTTGTTGAGAATTTATTGTTATGCATAATGCTAATAAAATAATAATAGTATATTTCAGTTGCAGACAGTCTATGGGGTTACTTAGGTACAGGTAAAATAGGTGCTTCTGTACCAGCTAGTTCCGCATTTCAATTAATATTTGACGCACTATGAGTGACACAAGTCATGTGAGAGTTGCAAAGGTGTGGCTCTTAGAATAATTTCGTGTGACTCGATCGGTGTACTTTTGAACTTAAGGGAACAACCAGATAAATTAAAAGCATTGTTGACATCAGAGACCTTCTCCCAATTTAGACGTTCGGATACCACACAAAATATATATAGGGTCGTGCCAAAACTAGTCAACCAGTTGTTTCATCCTAAAACAACACGAGTAAGTCTGGTCAAATATGCAAATACCATCCGGCAATAAAACGGTCAGTGCCCCAAAAAGGCGTTTACCCAATTGAATTTGAATAATGCTCCTGATGGCAGGAGCACATACCGCTCACAGCAATTGTATTTGCCGACCCATGAATGTATAGTTACTTCCCTAAGGGCAGTAAATTACATCAGCGAAACATAAAATCAATACAGGTCCGAATTGGGTCATAAACCCCGACTACATGAGCCCATTATCCATCACATGTAACATCGGCTTCTGCCGCAAATATACGAAAGGTGTACCCCCACCCAAAGGGATATCCCGCAACATTGCAGAATGCAAATCACAAAAGTACATCCAGTCGGGTATGTTTGTGAACTTTAAGAGGTGGCAATAAAATACTCGAGTTTATTATGTTAGAGTCCTGCTGGACGCCGTAAATGCAATTACAATTCCAATGACCCTTCGGCGCTGTAGTTGGGGGTCTTCCTCCCTATTCACGTTGACCCAATTTGCTTTTTCTTCCTTTTTTTTCGTTTGTAAAACATATCAGCTCGCCCCAGACCACCACGTGAGTGAATGCGGCAAAGCCAACGCCGCGGCGGTATCGCTTAGACAGTCGACATGGGATAATAAACGACCTATTGTGGTCATTAAAAATTGTCCATGTCTGCATGTATATAACCGCCGCACCAGGACGATGACGAGGAACACAAAAAACAAAATCGACAAACAACATTTCAGCACTATGCCGGCCGTGTGTATGCACATGCACACTCATGTAGCGGGCGCCTCGTTTGTGCGAAACCTCTAACAAGCACTTGTGTTAAGTCTTTATCTGACCAGGACCACCCTGGAACACAAGCTCGCAGATATACATTACGTATATTTGCATTTTGCACTGCGGATTGCGGATGGCACAGAATCTGATAGTATGTTGGTTTCCGGCTGTGCACTTTGACCGATAAATTACAAATTGGAAATTGTTCCACTGCATGGCCCCGGGCGGGACACCGGACACCGGACACCAGACACTCTGTTATAGTGTTAGATAAACGCCCGTGCGGTTGCAAACAATGGAATCCTAGAGCAGGACCTCTCCAGCATATTTAATAAAATCCAGCCGATTCAATTCGATTGAGAACCGAATTGAAATTAATTTCCACGACCAGCCACAGACACAGCCGGCAGAGGCAGACATTGATTGCCCTTGTTCCTCTCTCTTCGTCTGGCTGTGTGCTGTGTCTGTGTCCCTCTTTCGGTGAAACCAATTCCGATTGTCGCTGTAGTTAAATCGAATCGTATATTGGAATTGTGCAATTGCTATCACGTTTTAGATTTTAAGCAGCGCAGTTATATACCCCTTATAGTTATGAATCATGGCATGGGTTCAATTGGTAAAATTGTATGAGTACGCAATAAGCTCATTAATTGAATCGAATTGAAACGGAGTCGAGAGATTTGGTAGAGGGAGTATGCTGTTGGAGGGAGTGTGTTTACTTGTTTGTAACCCAAGTGCTGCTGAAGCAGATGGCAACCACATTCTTCTGTCAGACGTTGGAGCTATTCACGATGACAGGCAAAGTTCCTGTCAGACTGACGAAAAAGTTCACTCAAATACAACGTGTCTTCGGCATAAAACTACAAGAGCAAGAGTCATTCAGAAGCCCATGGTCGAATTTTGACAGTGGATGTAGCCATATTTGAAATAATTTTGCTGTCATTCTGTTGCATTTGTGCTGTCATGGTTAGCATTTCACCACGATTCAAAAACGAATCGGAATCGTAAAAATTTGGCATCGAAATTCAAGTTAAGTTCTCAGAACGTTCCGCACGTTTCGTACGACTTAGGCCTCAGTTTTCAGTTATAGCCATATGTAAAATACGACCGAAAAAGTTGGAACAGTGTGAAAATGAGTTTTTTTTACGTTTAGGCCGTCACAGCAAAAAATCTATCAGAAAAATGTTTCCCTACGAAAATAATTAGGTACAACAAATCAACTACCACTGATTGGTTTCCTTCAGAAAACAAAATTCCTGACAGACGGAACAGTTAAGAAATGAAATATTTCAGTAGAATCTTTTTCTTTTTTTGATAAACTAACCTTATAATTTATAAGCTACATTCTAAGACCAAGAATGAGTTAAGCCATTGGATTTAAGTGCTCAAAAAAAGCAAAAGAAAATGCTTACGGGTTTTTTACGTTTGGTTATTAACTAGGGCTTACCGTCGTTGTACGAACTTCGTTTGAGAGCTCATATCATTAAGTAACGTCAACGAAACGAGAGGAGAAATCTAGAAAAATTGCGCGATATACAAAACGTGTTAATTTCAAGTCTTCTTCAAGAACATGGCGAAGAAACTAGAGACTTGAAACAAAGTGCGCGAGAGATCCAAAACGTGTCAATTTCAAGTCGTTCTCGCAAACATTACGAAGAGATTTGATACTTGGAACAAATAATGGCGCTAGTGGTCCAAAACGTTTCAGTTTCACGGCGTTCTCAAGAACATAGCAAAGAGACTTGAGTGAGACTTGGAACAAATTGCGCGCGAGATCCAAAACGTTTCAATTTCACGTCGTTCTCAAGAACTTGGCGAAGAGACTTGACAGCCAGTTTGCGTAAGAAATTCAGACCGCTTAAGAACGGAAGGGTAGTGACCATGCAGTTGCAAATCGATCCCAATTTTGATCCACAAATCATCTATAGCGACAAGGGAAGGGGCTAACTGTCAGACAACTGACTTTTCGAGCCATACCGGGCCATGACTGTCGAGTTGATTGGGAAATCGATCTTTTGGGTATTGGTAACATCAAATAAAACACTGGAGGGTTCGGGCTTGGAAAATGAATTTAAGCAGTAGATTTTTCGAAGAAGGGCAGTAAATTCAAATTTCGCGCAGTAGATTTTTTTGTTTTTGCATTTTTCTTATTACTAGCGACCCGCCCCGGCTTCGCACGTAGGGTTCAGCCTGCGTTTGCAACGTAAGCGAAAAGAATGTAATTATTTACGACATCACATTGGAAACCTCAAAAATAACAGCATTTATCCACTATTTAATGGATGTTATTATACATATAAACCTTCCTCTTCAATCACTCTAGCTATTCAAAAAAACCGCATCAAAATCCGTTGCGTAGTTTTAAAGATTTAAGCATACATAGGGACATAGGGACAGAGAAAGCGACTTTGTTTTATACTATGTAGTGATTTGCTTTTATGTTTAGCCCTGACTGTGACTGGAGATATTAAATGCGAAGTTTTCGGGTCTCTGCTGGCTGAATTGAGAAGCTCTTTCATGACAATTGTACTCTCGTAGGAGGCCTGAAAATATAAGGCCGGAACTGGGCGTATTTTGAACTGTTCTCTTCGAATTAAGGCGAATTTAGGAAGTGCTATCGTCTTCCAATTTATTTCAAGGGATCAAGTTATAAAATTGACACAATTCTGCTGCGGGCTATATCACAAAGCACAACCGACGTTGAACGAATTTCCATTCTACCGTGAAATGATGTAATCTCTCACGTCAAGCTGTAAATGGATAAAGCCCCTGTCCCTCTCTTTATTTTCACACATTTTTTTGTAACAAATTTGTAAATGTGGTCATGGTGCATTTTACACTCGACTGGTTATATGGTCAATGTGCTTGCTGTGTGCTGCGGCGTGAATTGTTATTAACGCAAACAAAATGCCCCCGCGTGGTAGACGGTTTCCGGAGTTGCTTTTATCTTTCGCCACATTTATGTTTACGATCATGCCCGCCGCCAATATTGTTTGTTTGGATTTAAAACTTACGAAGGAAACAGCCAGTAGTACAGTTGAGTTGTTATGTTTGGATCCATATATCCGCTACAGTCGACTGTCATCATCATTCGATCAAATTTATGCCATGCATTCCACAAATGTGTGTCGAACTGACATTTTATAGTATGGCAGCTTTGGTCAAAGTGATTAGTTCGCCTTGGGCACTCGAAGGCTTTTTAATACTAAGTATTCATAAAATCCCAACACTCGGCAAAGTCACACCAGTGACGATCTGACGATCAAAATAAACAAACAGGACGATCGAAGCTGAAGATCGACAAAAAATCACGAACCATGCGTTACTGTGTTTTGTTTTCGAGCGAATGACGGTTGGTCCATATGCATGGGAGCATACGATGCTGCTGCGTCAGTCACGCAGTAGTGCACACACGGCACAATTTTCTGTGCGCCTTGATGGAGCACTTTATGGGGCAGACTCGCATGGAGCTTATGTGTTGTTGTTTATTAAGAGATGCACTTTTTTTTTAGGCTCATTGTTTGTTTTCTTCTTCTTACAAAGTTTAGCTGCATTCATTGTTCAAGAGTCGTGGGCAATTTACGAATCAATGTCAAACTTCGGTTGGCCGGATAGAGAACGGATAAGTGCTGCATGGATGTGGTGGTGTCAGCAGGGTATTTAAAATAAATTTTACGTGTTACATTGTTGAAGAGGAGGAGGTGGAGGAGGCGATTTTTATTATTGGAAGATAATTGAACGGCATTGTTGCTGATGGAATTGCGTTGTAAGCGGATTTGGTGCGGGAGTTTTGAAATTTAAATTACTTGGTGGGCTATAACTACCCATGGGTATTAAACAGTGTTTTATGTGGTGAAGTTTGATTTGCGTGACAGGGGATGATTAGGTATTTGTATAAATACCTTCTGCATGACTAACGTTTGAGGATGAGGTTTGCTCTAATCTGTGGAGGTATACGGTACACCTACAGCAGTTCTTATTAAGTACGAATGTATTGAAGGGTTGTTTTTTTTTTGTGAATTTGTTCAGGCATTACCTCTGAGCTGATAAGAAATTTTAAAGCATTTTTCAGAATAAAATGACTGCGGCAGATCTACAGAATGTCTATTCAGCACCACCATCATGTAAATTAACAATCTCTGGGTATTCCAAGCTTCCAAGGCAGTGATACAACAGATCTTTTAAGTCATAATGTCCCTCAAACGCTGGAATCTAGAATCAATAACACCTACATTAAAATCGATCAACTTTGAGTATCTACAAATAAGCTTAAAGGTTCAACCATAATGCGATTAAGTGAACTACTGTCAAAATTGGTTGAAAATCTACTCAAATTTAGTGCAACCGTTGGAATGTGCGCCTGCCATAGTCACCACATACGACTTCAATGTAATCAGTCAGTGGCTTAAGTTGGATTAATGCCACGTAATCCTGTACCACAAGAATAGTTAAAAAAAACGCTGTTCGCACTATCAAAATATGTTAAGAATCTACTCCAATTTAGAGAAACCGTTAAAATAAACACGATATACAACTTCAATGCAATCGATCAGTGACTTAAGCTGGATTAATGCCCAAAAATTGAAAAAATTGAGAAGAGCGTGCGAGTGAATGTTTTGTATGGAACTTTCTTGAATATAAACGCTCCGTCCCGCAGAGCCTTCCATTCTTACCGAGAGGTTAGTCACAGCAGAGGAAAACTTCATTTACGGTGATACGCAAAAGGACGAAAGGACGTCTAAGTCTAAGCTGTATAGTTGCTTAAAAACAAGAGCCAAAAGAAAGTACTCCAACTTTTCTCCGCATTATTCTCCTTCGATTAGATTGAAAAATAATTAAATTTATAGTTTTACCGAAGACAACACTCAAATATCTTCCTTATTGAACCGAGTTTCTCTGAGAGATGCGACCAATTCAGTTCTGTAAATGAAGACTTATAGACACAGCTTTGCTGCTCATCCACAGCAAATTCATTCATGGGCACTTCATACCCACACAACTTCATACCATGAGACAACTGAACTTGTGGACAACTCACCCATGGGCGGTTCACATAGGATGTTCAGGAAAAAATGTTCTGCGCCCTAATCAGAGAGGATTTGTATTTTGTATTTATTTAAATGATGATGATGTCAAAAAATGATGTTATATAGCTTAAAGCGAGCAAAGCAAATAATTTACCAAGAAGATTATGATGATGGATCAAATGTCCAATCGATGAGCTTGAAGTTTGGTTGTCACATAGATCAGTTATAAGGGTGAGGTGCCCATGACTGAGTTTCTAAATGTGATCTTTCCTGGATCGATTGAAGGCAGAGGCATTGTAGATACAAAAAAAAAAAAATAGTTTGTGAAACAGGTTCGCATATAGGTACAGGTCCGTTTACGTGATTCCCAGTGAACCTCAGGGATCCCCAGAAGACTCGATGGCATGAAAAAAATGGGGGTTCAGCAGTTGTAAGTGACGAAAATTGATCTGGTTTCGATAGTATCTAAAGAAACATTTTTTCAGTTAGGCAGGCATATGAATCAGACAGCATTAATTCCCTTCATTTAAAACATCCCTTTGAGTAGTGTATTTTAAGAAGATCAGCTACTGAAAAATTTGAGTGATAGATTTGACCAATCGCTTCAATTTGTGATTAAAGAAGTTAACAAAATAAGAAGCAATGCTATGAATACCCGACTATTTCTGTAATTGTGCGACGAAAATTATGAAGACTTCGAAAGATTACTCTTACACACTGAAGTAAACTGCTTGTCGAAATGTGCATGCTTAAGAGTTTTAGAGTTTCTGGAAAGTAAAGATCCAGATTTAAAAGAAATCCTGATCATATTGAAAGCAGACATTGCGTATTTGGCAGATCTCTTCAAAAAATTCAACGAAATTATCTTGCAGTTACAAGGGAACAGCTTAAATTTAATTTAAACAAAGGGTGTAATTTTGACTTTTCTTGGAAAATTGAAATTTATGAGGCAAAATATTAGTCGACGCAAATTCTCCCAGTTTCCAAACGTATCACAGGCAGAATGTCTTGATGAGAATATTCAGACATACGTTCAGCATTTAAATGTCCTGCATGATGACTTCATAAATAGATTTGAAGATATTCTAACGATGGAAATACCATAAATCCATTTGATGAAACGGAAGTGTCGAATGTGGTATTACAAGAGGAGCTTATCGAGCTTAGCATCTTGTAGAAAAAAGTTTGTGTCGTTACAAAGCAAGGCTGTCAATTCATCAAGTGTACAGCCGTAAGCTTTGGAGCTAGCGCTGTTATTTTTTTAAGATTAACTTGTGCATTTATGTTTACTGGTTAATAAATAATAATAATAATCATCAAGTATATCCCTCCCATTAAAATTATGACTTTTTTTTATTGCTGATTTGTTGATTTTATTAGTGTTTAATTTTAGTTTTGTGAAGTCTGTGATCGTATTATTTTAAAAAAATAGGACTTAAGAAAATATAGTATTTTCTTTTTATTTTTACCACTCCGAATTTAGGGTTGGAACTCAGCCGCCACACAAGTTTCCATCGTTAGGTCTGATCTTCACATTTTTTGACGAGTTTTAGGAATACAGTCGAACTTTCATAACTCGAAATTCTCCACAGCTTAAAGTTTTATAACTTTGATAACTTTTTTTAAGGCTTCTGTTACTCAAAAAACTTTTTCTCTCTTTAAAATATGTGTCCTTATAATAAAATAAAGAACAAAATCTGGTTTTTGTTTTTATTTCTCTAATTCGAATTTTCTATAACTCGAATTTTGTTTCTTACATTTTGAGAGTTCGACTTATGGAAGTTCCACTGTATTATGATAAACAGGTAGCAGCAGGGGGTCCACCAAATCCAGGTTCATTTTGAAAGTGGTCAACGAAAAAAAACAGAAGATTGGGAACCTCTGGTTTAGGTCTAGTTTCTCACAACCACTCGTTTTGTCAGAATTTTTATTTTTCGGGACGAAGGATCTACAAATTTGTGCCGAGCCTAAATGACCAAATTGAGAAGATCTTTCTTGACAACTTTTCTTTTGATGTAATTTGTGTTTTTATAGGGATTAGGGATTAAATCTAAAACACCCTTTGCAGTCCACCACATTGACCACTGCGCAGGCTTTTCCGGAACCCACTCCCCCATAAAAGGGTAGAATATCAACCGCCCTCTTTGCCATCGCAGATAGCTAAATGAGTGCAGTATGCAAATGTAAATATTTCAAGTTGCTCCCAGTCGGTTGCAAATATACAACCCAGGGGACTTGTTCCCCGAAATTCTAATTCGCTTTTAGCGAAATTTGAAATTCATCCAACTGTGTAAATATTTACGAAGCGAGACTGCCAACATTTAGCATAGTCGTGTCATAAAATTGAAATAGATTCGCTACAGGTTTCACCATTCACTCGGCGACTCACCATTCCCAGTGCCCTCAATTCAATTTCTGGAAAGCAAAATAGTCCTATATGAGCCGAAGCTATTTATGTTTCCGCACAGCAACGAAAATAAATGAAACTAATGTTTTACTGTCTAAATCTCGTTTCAATTGACTGCCGTTCGAATTTGATTCATCAGCCGACCCAACGAGGCTTGAGACTTATCTCAAGTAGATCTGTATACAGTCCGTGTCCAAACGTATGCCATTCATTGTGATTGCAACACGACTCAAATATAAACCGCGTAGTTGCAATGTCACGCCATTGAAAAGCCACATCGGATGCTCCATCTCATTTATAATGGGATCAGAATTATTTTTCCAATTATTATTCCTTGTGCATATTGGCAGCGTCCCCTTTTCAACAGTTTGTTATTATAAATAACTCATCTCGTATGCAATTTGCATGTCACTTGCGTACTTGTATTACGTCTTGTTGTTGTTCTTGTTGTTGAACATATTTTGTGTTCGCATTACCAGCAACAACATAATTAGTTCACTTAATGCAAATGTAAGCACCGACTTAGCACTGCGAAAGTTTCAATGTTTTATGACCTTAGCGTAAGATGATCGCTGAACACATAGGCACTTGTTGTACTTCGCATTTTCGAACACCACTAGTTGTGGCCATGTGCTATTTCCATTTCGGATATAGGAACCTACATATATATTTGTTGTCAGCTATAAATAATCATTACACACTCCCAATGACAGCGACCATCACGTAATTATATAATTATAACACAGCGTCATGGAAATAATATTTCAATATTATTCAAATGATTTGACGGGCTGATAAGGCTATCAGGACAGAGGTGTATTTGAAAAGCTGTTTCACAATCGAATCTCTATAATTATAATGAAATGAGGAATTTTTTTTTGCGCGCACATAAAATGAGAAAATGTTTTTAGGTTGTAATGCAACTTGATTAGGGTCGCATTTATTTGACAAAATAGTTTGCGAAGAAAAGGGCGAAATGATTTATTAAGCGCAGGTTGAAAAGGTAGGCACGTTGCACCGTTTACCTTGTTCATTTTGACAATCGTTTTTTTTTAACGGATACAGTAGTTGACAAAGACAACTCTCCGTTCAATAGTGATTTCTACCCTTTCAGTTACTTCTTTCGAAAAAGATTTTATTTTCTCCAAACATATAACAAATTTATATTTTATAATATTTCCCTGCTTTTCTTTTATTAAAGTGTCTCTTCAGTCGACACTATTTGTGTTGTAAGGCCAATTTTAAACACCTATCGGTTACTTTTTTAGCGTAAAATTTTCTGAATTTTAATAATGACTTCCAATTTTATATGTAGGTACCCTTTAGCTATTTCAAATGGAAATATATAAAATATTATGAATTAAAGTCTAAATATTAAAGTAATTGCCAGTGACTGTATCAAATAATAGCAATAGATTAAATATTCAATTATTGAAAGGGGTGCCAATAAATTGTTCATATGGGACCAAAAGTACCTACAGTTATTGACAGTGGGCCTTAGCAATAAACATTTTTAATTTGACTCTAAATTCTAGAAGTTCACAGTGGAAATATTTTCTATACATTATACCTATACGGCACAGTGCCAACAACTATAGTATAAGACGGTTATTTGTTTCAGATTTTTGAAAATGCGTTAACAGAAAAAAAAATTACTATGAAGATTGACTAGCTTTTTCAGCAATAAAATGTTTGTATTTGAAATATTTAAATTGCAATAAATTCGTTCCAGCTATGTTACTTAAAAGTTTTAAATTTAGTTGTTAAATATAAAAAGTAAATCGTTAAAAGTGGTGTATTTAATTACTTGTCTTTTAAAATTACATAACGGATTTATATACACAGTACTTTTTTATTTACACATGTACATAATTAACTTATCAAACTATCGCATTTCTGTTTAATAAAGACGCATTAAATGCATTTTAATAAACCTGTAGCTATTATTTAATCAATATTTTCAGAGTGCCAACTACTGAAGTTCTTGAGAGACATTTTTGATAATCCCTTTAATTCCAAATTAAAACTCCTTAACTCGAAAAAGTTAAATTTTAGTAAACAGAAAATTCATTAAGTGACAAAGAACAGAATCCCATACATTTGAAACAGAAACAGAAACCAGAAAGTCTGTTTTACAACAAAACCAGAACGTGAACAAATCTATATTGATTGTTTCTGTTGCTGCCAGCAACAGAAATGCCAATTTGTGGTGAAAGTTTTTTTTTTGTTTGGATTTTTCTGCATCTGTCATCTGGCTGTGATTCGCATCGTACTATTGTATATTGTGATGACCACGTATGAATAACAAACAAAAATGGGAAACAAAAAAAAAAAACATTTTACGCCGCAATTCGACAATTAGCTTCATGTAAATCGTCTTCACCAAACATTTCCAAAATCTGTTCCATTTTTTCGTTGAAGTCAAAGCTAAAATGTAATCAAACGAAACACAATTTGACAGAATAGGCGGCAGCCATGTTTTTATTTATCTGTTTCGGTTTCAGTTTTGTGTAGCTGAGCGAGCAACGTAAACAGAACCAGAATTTACTACAGAACGAAAAAACTTTCTGTTCTGTTTCCGTTTCTGTTCCTGTTTTCTATGTCACTTGGTGCCTCAGCAATATAGAAACGTTTAAATTCAAATTCAAATTCGGATTTCGGATGCACAAAAATTAGGCGTTGGATGGGCTGTTTTCCTTGTTATTAGGTGTGAGCATTTCATTCTCAACTTTGACATTTGTTTCTAACGAAAATGTGTTTTATTGTACTCCTAAGCAGTTTAAGTTTTACAGACATTTTATATTTCTCATCCTTTTTCATCGAGCTCGTTCGGTATACGAGTCTCGATCGACTTTTTATACTTAAAAAATAAAAAAATAAAACATTAAAAATGCGTTTTTTTAAACGTTTTTATTTAATGTTAAATTGAAGAGATTATGTTCCTGCCATACTTCCAGGCTTCTTCCAATTTATACCTATATATGTACGTTCGTTACGTATATCGGATATTCGTTTTAAATGGATTAAGTTCGTATAGAAGTAAGAATGCGCCAGCACTGCACTTTTTGCATTCATTATTGTAAAAGAGAAATGCATTATCTTTGCAAAAAAGCAGTTGTCATCTGCGTTCATATAAGGAAAATGACAGCCAAATTGCGATAAACTCTGCATTGAATTTTCTTTGGTTGTCAAGTTGCAGGAAGTAAGTAAGTAAGTAAAATAAATGAAAATTTAATTGATTTCTCCAAAATAAATGAAGGTTTTTTTTTTATTAAAAAGTTAAAATAGGTAAATTATTTGTGTTTAATGGGAAAAAAATTGTACTGCATATATGAACTCTTTTGTGGAAACCCAAAACTACTGCAAAATTGCAGCAGTATTTCTGTTCGTAGTTGCATTGACAAAAAATATTTTTTGGATGGCATGTGCAATAATGTTGCAGTTATGAACTCGCCCCCAGCTTGCGTTAAAATCGTTTAACCAAGGCAAAGTCTATGCACTTGTTTTCTTTTCAGTACACAAATAGAGCTGATATTAAGGGCATTTTCACAATTTCAGTTTCACTGAACTTTCTGCTCCCTAATCTTGTTCATAAATTCTTTATACGAATTAGAAGAATTTTTCTTTTTTTCTTTTTTAAATATGACTTCCTGACTGTTGACGTGGGTAGGTACCTAACCAAATGCATTTCCGACTGCGATCAATTCTATCCACCAACTATTTGTTCTTTTAAGCCCTTTCGACATAAGCCCGAAAAGCCATAAACCTACCTTTCATATTTAAAATTTATCACTCGCCAAGAGTGCTCTAAGCCCGCTGTGCCATAAAACGTTTCATAAAATCTGTGCTTGGCCACTTTGCCAATGGCGCACGCAGTTCAAAGTCTACACAAAAGTAAATAAAATATCCCAAACTTTTTTCTTTTTTTTTTTTCCTTCGTTTAAGGTTTACCAATAAAAATTCCTGCAATAATATTCCGTATCGTACATTTTACTAATTAAACTGTTTTGATTTTAAATCGATCATAATTGCTTCTTTCAACAGACAGCAACAGAAATTGGAAAAAAAAAAAAAAACAAGAAGCGATCCGGGCGCCCCACCCCACACATCACATCCAATTGATCAATTGATAAAAATGTACATCTCCCTTTCTTTTATGGCTGCTACATCCATCTCCATCTCTGACTGCGAGATGTTTTGTTGTATTTTATTTTCATATTTTCGGGGTTGTTTTTGAAAATATTTTCCCAAAATTATGACTGTTATACATGTTATACATGTGGTGTTGCTCATTCAATACCATCCCAGATCGATGGGCAAATAGATGCTATCCATTAAGTGGGGGAAGGGGGGGACCCCCTCCTTGACATTGAACTCCTGGCAATCGATAGTAAATTTCTCCTCTTCGGTTTGTTTACTCAATTCTCTCCGCATCTTCAATCAAATCGAATGCATCGCGCCCATCTCCCCCATTGTGGTGGCTGGTGGCCGCACTGCACATTCGATATCCCCCATTACTCGGCGGCGGCACCCCGACTTGTGTTCGTTTTACAGAATAAAAATGATAAATTAATATCGAAAACATCTCGCAGATTGATATATGGCAACGATGAACAAAAAAACGCACATTCCATGGGGAATGAAGAAAAAGTAGTGGTTGGTCGGTGGCTCTGGCTCAAGTTATAGACTGTGGGGACGAAAGTGGCAGACACTGTTACGAACGAGTACAATTGAAATACTGTGCACACCCAATTCCTAACCCCAACCAAGAGCATAATGAACTGACTTACTCGTAGAGTTGCAACTCCCTCTGAATATCCATATACGAATAGTGAGTGTCATACTCGTACGTGTGCATGTGTAATTTAATGATGCAATTATAAGGGCCACTCCTTTTCCCATTAAATTACGGCCTGGCATGAGTAACGAATCTGGCAAAAGAAACAAACTATCTTTGACAAGAATCGAACTCGAAGAGTGTTAAAACGCCCCCCATTCAAATAATGTTGAACTTGCGAATGCCGATGACTAACACTCGGTTTGACGCTCGCGAAATCCACTCTGATAAGACGAAAAGTGATGCGATCTTTATGCAAATGTTGGCCATGAGACGACCACGAGGGTTGGATATCGTTTGTAGAATTCCAAATAAATGCGCTTATACCTTGGGGACAGACTGAAGCTGAAGTTTGCAAAGTCATCGTTACAATTGAAACCACCGAAAAAAATAAAAATGTTCATCAATTCAGATGACTCATATACCTAATACGAATTATGAAATGGGTCGGTGGAAGGCTGCTATTTTTGGGCAGACGAACTTCTGACAAAGTGCGGGTGACTCTTATTTTATTAATGAGACACATAATTTATTTAAGAAGTGTCTCACATATTTCTCCGATGATAATTAAAGCCACTTTAGCATATCAGTATCAAATTATGTACAATCTCTTATGCGAGGATGGAAATAAAGGGGGAACAACCCAGCCGCAGACATTTGAAACAATTTGGTAGGGTGTCGTGTTTGAAGAGGTGCATTCTGTTGAAATTTATGACACGGGGTTACAAGTTGTAGGGCGTGTGATTTACCGGGGCGGTCTTGTGCTACAGATCATTGGTTTTAGTCTTGATGTTTACTTAACCCATTAATTGTATAGTTGGCCCTATCCGATGTGGAGTGTAAGTGTTTAGTTATTTGAGATCAGCGAGAGGCCTATTTTGGTCAGATTTGTTCTAAGGATTCTCTCCACTATTTCTGTTGTTGTTTGCTTTCACTATACAGTTGACAGTGTGGTGATGTATGAGATGCATGCAATGTTCTCTCGAAAAACTGACCGGGACCGCCCTGTGAAAATAAAGTTACAAGCTGGTCCGCAAAATATTAAGAGGATCGCAAGCTTGCATTACCTTTGGAATATATTAAGCTTCTCATTTTTAAGGGCAAACGAGCAAGGGGAAACCCTTTTCCATAGATGTCTTCGAACATTTGTTTGTCACTTTGCAGTATTTCGAACTCACTAATAGACAATCTCGTCGGTTTTTCTTTCAAAACCTCGTCACATTTGTTTGAAAAAATGACATTTAAATGTAATCCCGATAAACAAAAATCAGTTTTCAAACCTTCTAAGTCTATCGGCCTTCAAATTTCCATTAAAAACCTCGTATGTGCCTACCACGCCTTAAAATTTCCATTGAAAAACCCCTATGTCCGTTTCCTTTTTACTCGACTGGACACAGGGGGCGTTATGTGTTTCGCGCGTATCCTATGTACGTTTCTACGTGACGCCCTGTAGCCCAAACGGCTTAACCGATTTTGAAAAGTGAGGTGTCATTAAATTGGTATTCCTTCCCGGTGTGTCTATGCTAAACAAATAAATATAAAAATATAAATTTAAAACAAAAAAAGCCAAAATAAAAAAGTTAATTTAAAAATTAAAAAAAAAAAAACCCGACTGACTGTAAAAAAGATTTAAAAAGATTAAAACAAGACACTTTCAAGTAAAACTAATTGGCAGTCGAAGGCTGCGCATATTTTTGTCAGACTGTGTAGTGTAGGTAGTCTCCGATTGTCAATTAGATATACTAAAAAGTGTCTTGTTTTAGTCTTTTTTTACAGTCAGTCGGTTTTTTTTTATTTTTTAGATCGGGTTTGCGCCTCCTCAAAAATTTGCCATTTTCGACTCACGAGTTTTTGAATGAAAGCCGCCGGCTGAAAGACGTACATCCGTGCTGTTAAAATTCACAATTCAAGTAAGAAGTTATTCAAATTGGAGATCCATCGAATATTTTAAGGACATCCCGTAGCTACTTTTGGTTACGTGAAAGGTATCAACCCCGCCATTTCGCAATCAAAAATCAAGTGCCGTAAAAACGGAACCCAAAGAAGGACCCAACATTTTTGCTTTGTTAATAGAGATAATTTTTTTTTTAAATCACCACTTTTGGCTTGCATTCCGTCCATCTACTTACAGCATTTCCGAGCTCAGGCAACAATGTCTTAATTCGGCTTAAAACTAAACCGGTGTGTATCTCCCCGACAACATTCCTTCATGAAGAATATTCGCGGTGAATTATCAATGCGTGTGATATGACATGCCGTGCATATGGATGCGCTGATGGTGTACCCTCATCATCCCCACGTTGACAGAGGCGACGACAACTCTTGTTTCCACGTATTGAAATCCAATACTGTTCTCATGGGGTTCACTTTTCACATTTGTGTATCTCTCTCCTGCTATGCATTGATTTAAAATTCATACGTGGGCACCACCATGATTCACTTTATATGTTGATCGATACTGATGGATTTCTACCACAGATGCATAATGCATATGATATACCACATCCATGCATTAACCTTGAACTTGGTGTATATCTTCTATTCTAGAGCAAACACCTTTTGTGTTGCTGACGAAGACGAAGACGAAGACGTAGAAGAAGGAACAAAAATCCGAAAACCATCGCATTGTCCCAGTTCCAAAACGGGTAGACGGTCTCTTGTCATAGGTATACCTATGATGCGCGTGTAGAATGAATGGGAATCGGGAGTCGGGACGGGATATGCATGATTGGAAAAAAAGAGCAAATCCAATTGCATTGAGGTGGGAACAATGGAAGGTTCACATAAATCGGTGATGGTTAGGTGCCTGAAGGGGTATCAAATGGGTAATGAAAGGGTTCATCTTTCGAAATTTGAAGTGTAAAATGTAAATATCTGATCAGCTGCTTTGTTCGGCAGATACCGTTTGTTATGAGACTCCTTAGTCTAACCGACCACGATCATGTGAAAAGGGGTTGATGTAGGTTCTGTCTGGAAGAGAAGTGTCAGACGGATATTTCTAAGTATGGTTTATTGGATAAGTATTCAAATGTACTTAATGGATGGAGGGGGATTTAGCGCAGCGGTGGTATTGAAAACTAGTGTCGGAAGTGAGGCATTTTACCTATTACGCTAACAGAGTAAATTCTTTGAGGTGAAATTATCTGTGACCGCTTACGAAACTGGCATGTTATGTGAAATGATCGTCCTAATATATATCTTCTTTTAAAGACATTTTTAAATGGCCTTTCATCTTTTATAGTTATAGATTGGCCTTTATTTATTCAAGTTCACTTATATTTCATTTGATATAAATTCGCAGAATTGTTTAATAGTTTTAAGTGAATTATGAATAAAAAACTAATTGAAATTGAATTTGAAAACTACTTTCGGGGAATTCTTGCACTCAAAATGGGAACAGATAACAATATTGCTGCCGCAGAGACTGCGGTCCACAAGGGACGATCTGATTGCATGAGCAATTGGGTGCATCAAACGGACCGCTTTTAGACAGCTGGCCAAACAAGTTGTTTTCAGGAACGATGACTTTAGAATATAAAAGTCGCCATCGAAGTAGGGCTGCGTACCCTTCACAAGTGATTGATATTTACAGTAGATCTTTTATTAGCAATTTTTAGTTGACATTTAGAATCGACTGTGTAAAGTGTTCAAAATAAATAAGTAAATAAGTATTTTAAATTACCTAGCGTTGGCAAGCTTCAAGCTCAAGCTTCATAGTAAATACATGGACAAAAATCTTCCTAAGTGCATTTAATAAGGTTCTTCAAATGGGCAACAGTGAACTAAATGTGACCAAACAAACGAAACGCATATTGACTTAAGCCAGATTACAATTCTAGTTTGATAAACCCCTTATGAGTGTCATTGTCTAATAGTTTCGCTATATTGCGCCGTACTAATAATAAATTTAAGTCTCGAATTTAAATTTACAGAAGCTCACAATTGCAAAAATTGTATGTAAGTTATAGCCACTGTGAACTACTTAAATTTAAAGTCGAAACTAAAAATGTTTTTCGGTAAATCCCATTGTGGTAAATTCGATTGTAAGCACATTTGTCTTGCAATCTTTTTTGACGCAAATTTGACACTTAAGTATTTCACATTATGGCGGCGGACTGTGAAACCACAGGAAAAGTTTGCAAAGGGTTTTTTACTTGACCATATTACTACCTATAGGTACCCAATTACACTGTCAATTACACTGAACATTGTAATAACTGTTTGTTTGCTGTCAAAAAGCCTACATAGTGTCAGATATTTGACATTTGAGAAATGGTTAAAAAATCTTTTAGAAGTTAACAAATTTATTTGGTAATCAATCATCAATTGCGGCGCAAAAGTCTTTGAAAAGAATCTGAGTTGTCAAAAAAAAAAAAAAAACTTCGCAATATGTCATAAATGAAAAATGTATAGTCTCAGTTGGCAAAAGTACGAGAACGGTCTGAAATTATGTGAGTTGTGTTATTTTTTTTTTTAATAAAAACTTAAGTCTTAATTATTGTTATTTCGAACTACAGTAATATATCAAAGTTCTAGTCCTCAAGTGATTAGACATTTAAAAAAATGTAATTCTGACAGATATACCAATTTTTCTCGTCTATATTTCGCCTGTCAGAAAGTACCTAAACCTTCCACTCCCATTTGCCGTTTACATCGTTAATAACTGGGCCTGCGCAGCTAATCCAGTAGATGTCAAAAGCTCTTCCATTCATGACAGATCCTTGTTTTTGTTCATAATAAAAAAAGAGTTATCACCGATCAATGGCTTACAATTTGTTCAATGATTTGAAATAATAATCAGCAAAGAAAACCTTAATAGAAAGGGATCCAAATTAGCTTTCCATAATATTGTACTACAGTAATAGCTGTAGAGGGAATTTTAACATAACTATGTAGATAAGTTGCAATGAAAAAGTTACATCAAAACTGCAAAGTACATTTTAACTTGTGAAGAACGCATTTAAAGTGAATTTTGGCTTAAACGAACTCTTTTTGCGTGTTTCTTTGATTTATACAAAGCACCAACAAAATTTAGAGTCAACAATGAAACTACTTTTTCAAGATTCGCTTGCATTGAAATTTGCACACTTTTTCAGGAGCTCCTAATATTTTTCGGGTCTTTCCTGAGAATTGTACTAATAATACCCGTGAGTCAGATTTCCCGAGAACTAAACAACTATATGCACTTCCACCTACAAACGACTTGAGTTGGAGAGTGTTCAAAATTTAGTACTAGTACTTTTTTCTAGCTCTTCAACCATCACTTTAAAATTACAACACACTTCGGTTATATCGAACCACTTGAGATGATTTTGTTTTTCAGATTTAACTGATTTTACGAATTATTAACTATAACTGACACTCATCCAGTTATTAACTCATAAGAGAATTTTTAAAAGCGCGATCAATATTTCAAATACCTCACGACAACATCCCTGCACTCGGTAACCAGAAACCCGATTTCACACCACAAATTATTTTTAAAAAATAAATTTCATAAACAAATTGTTAATTACCTAAACTGCAAGCACCGAAAAAGATTAATCCAGCCAAGAAGATGTGGTAAAACATTTGACGATCCATTTTATTTTTCAAAAAAATATATATTTCCAATTACTTTTAAATTAAAATGCAAACTCCTTGAACTTGTTGCTCGAATTATTTTCACTGAATAATTTTTATTTATATTATTTTTCGCACAAGACACACTCTGCACTGCACTTCCTTAACGTATCGCGGATCGTTTAACAATCAACTGGATTTGCAGTTTGTGACACTAATTTATTTGAATCTCTTTTGGAAAATCACTTTGCGAATTTTATCAGTCAGCTGTGACGTAATACTGTGAATAATTGTAATTTCTTTTCCAAAACGTTTCTTTAAATTCGTTAATATGTTGAAATTCAAAAGAAAATTAAAAAAAAGACAACAGAAAATTGTTAAATTTAGAATTCATGCGCTGTTCACGATCACTGTAACCAGTCGCCGCAAGGGAATATTTTTGAATGAACCGCTAAGTGCAGCCAATATTAGGAGAGTGTGAGAGTGGAGTGCAAACACTGGAAAGTTGATGGGCAAAAAGGCGGACGCGCGCAAGTCGGCCTTCCAGTGAGTGACGAATGAATTCTTAATTGGAAGTCGGCGAGGGGCAGTAAAGAGCAAAAAGAAGTTCCCCGTCTTCTTAAAATGTTCGTTGGCAATTTGAATTCGCTTGGTGGATGTGGTTTCACTTTATGATACTGTGGTTTTAACGGAAGATTTTATTTAACTAGTATGAATCAGCGAATTTAAGGAGCCACATCAACAGAACGTGTTGACATTGGTAGCATTTTTATGACAGGAGATAAGTAATCGTGAGTCGTTCGTGACGCAGTGCAGATGTTGAGCTAGACAAATAGAGATACAGCATACAGCATACATCACAGGGAAATCAGATGGGCAGAGACAGAGATAGGGAAATTATGGTTTATAATTTTTTTTTTATTGTTCTGTTATTGAACTGGAAAGGTACATTTATTTAAGAGAAAGTGCAAACTGAAGAGCGTGAATAGCACCAGTGTGACGGTGTGACCGTAGTAGGGCCCGGATTTCTATGCAAATGCATATTTTTTTGGACAGCTTTAAGGACTATTCACATGAGAGCGAATTGCGAACTGCGAACACGCGAATATTCGTAGTTTCTGACACTTCATTCAAATGCAAATTTTGTTTGGTCGCAGATACCCGCGTATCAGTTTTATTTTTAAAGGTTAAGTTCGAACGAATTTTTCATTCGTGGGTTTGTGAATCGCGACTATTTTGTTTGGATTGTGAATAAAGTGTGACAGTTCGCGGCAAGAATTTCCAATTCGCGGGAAAATTGCTTTAATTGTTAATTTAGCTGTTTAAATCATTCATGTTTTGTTTAGACTAGATGTTAGATTAGTTAAATATAATGGTTTTGTGATAGAACAAATTTCAATTTTCAATCCATAAATACAGTTAGGTAAATTGATTTGTTCGCAATTCGCCTATTCGCAGCTCGCTCTCATGTGAATAGTCCTTTAGAAGAAAATGAATCGGATAGTTTTTAGAATTAAGAAACCTTGTTTAAATTAGCATTCAATCGTTAGCGCATATTTCTGCATATTTTGGTATAAATGCATATTTTGTCTTATTGGGCATATTTTAACATTAAATGGATAATTTTCATGCATTTTTCAAAAAAACTTAAAACACTTAAAACATTGATTTCAAACGAACCTTAAAAATTCTTTCATCTGGAAAAAAATGCTACTGATAACTTGGCAGCACTGAAAACTATTCGAGCTGAATAATTGTTTAGTTTTTTGCCGTGAACATTTTCTATATGAATAAAATAAAATACTGAGTCGTTTAAGTTGTTTTCCACGAAAACACCAAGAAAACGACTTCCAATCCAATCGTTCGGTTGTTAAAACAAACACACCGTTTGCAATATTCAGCAAGTTCAGCAGAAGAGCTTACCGGACAAATGTCACAACTTACAACTTAAAACCATTTTCCACTCTTAATTGATGGGCTAATATTATTTTTAAATGCTTTGAATTAATGTTATTTGTTAATGCGATCGAAGTTTGTAACCAAAATAGTTTACATAAAAGTTTAACGACTAGTTTCTCACAGCTGATTGAAACGTCAAACGAAAACTAGTTGGTGTTCGGTGTGAATGCATGTTCGAGGTTTCGATGAAAACACGGTTTTTGGTACGGTATGAATAGAGGGTATAACATTTTCGAATATTTTTGCACTACTTTTGGAACTTTGTATGACATATACCGTCATTTTAAGTACATATTTTGTGTTTTTTAAAGCATAAAAATCCGGGCCCTGCCAATAATCGTTTTTAAATTTAATTTTAGTTCAAACATATATTGCAATGGCTGGTACTATCCAATTTTGCACTAGTTTCAATTTATAGAGCTCTCGGGGACCATAGTGGTGGATATTCGAAAGTCCAAGCAAAACACAGCAAAAATTGTATTGCACTCTATTGCAAAAGAAATAAACCAATATTAAGCATAATTAAAAACTCGGAAGGAACAGATATACAACACAATTTATGGGTCAATAAAATATTTTATAACGTTTTGTCGAACGTAATCCATTTTGAAAATCAAAGTAAAAGGAAAATTATTTTTTTTTTTTTTTAAGTGGTGCCAAGTTTTCTGTACCATTTGTGGTGAAACGATTATGAAACGCAAAGTATATTGGAACATGAAGTTGCACTTAACAGGCTGTTTCCACTTAAACTTAAGGTTAAATTAAACCTATGTAAGTGTGCACTGTGCGAACGGGCATAACGTAAATGATATTGGAATTAATCATCATCGGCCTTCACCTTAAATAATGTGTAGGTCACAATAGATAACTTTATGTGGAAAATGTTCGTCAAATTCAACATGATATTTATCCAAAAGTAAATTTTCCTGTATACACGAAAAATTCTGTCCACTATCGTCTTCCGAATCCGCAATCGAGAGGGTGAACTAGTGTTTTTCAGATGCCGTGTCAGTGATGAAAATCGACTTTTCTTAATAATTGTACTGAAAAATAAAAAAATTGTATTGAAACTGATACATAAAATTAAAAATAAAATATTAAAAATAAATATTTAGTTCAGCTAGAAAAAAAAGGTGGGTAAGGTATATTTCATTGAATCTTAAAGTCAAATACGATCGTATTCTTATGTTTGATGTTAAGGATATAAACAAATAATTAAAAAAAAATAGTGCAAATATCTAGTAGCAACTGAAAATTGAAAAGTGGTTCTTTCTTACTCGGAAAAGTCAGATAGCAGGGACTTCTGTACAGAAGTAAGCCTTTTTCAACTTTTTATGCTGTGTACAGATCCGAATTAATTTGTTTAGGTACTTTGTGAGAGTGTGAATTAAAAATGTATAACTATGACAAATCAAAAACAAAAAACAAAAGGAAAAATAAAAGCCGACTATTTCCAACAATGTTTATAAAATGAATTAATCTTTTTTAGCGCCAAAAGTTCATTATTTGCGGGATATTCTTGCTTGGAACTCGTCAGATGTCATTATCTGTCAAATTGACTTCAGCAATATTTAGACCTAGATGCATCTCCAACAAGTAAGAATGGGCGAACACAAAAAAAAGCGCAGGAGAGAGCGGTAAACAAAGCAAAAGGAAAACCAACTTAAGACTAAATTCAGCTTAATTAAATATCATTTATTTATTCAGCACACAAAAACCGGTGAAAGGCAATCAGTCACTCCTCCAGATGTATAGGACGGTTTCGATTGCCAAATTGGACGTTGACCATTACCTTGTTGTGTCTGAAAGCTGTCAGAAGTCAGATAGAACAAATAATTAAATTTGGAAGACGATAGCTAGGAGAACCCAAGGTATGCGCTGTCATGCGACTGCGTAAATATCAAACAGGCACATAGAGGCGGATGACAGTGAAAGAGCTTAACTATCTGTGATCTGTCAGTGATAGGGACGGTTTAGTTTTGAATGAGGCCATCACCAAGTAACGGGTGATTTTTTAAGAGGTTTAGAAATTTAAAAAAAAAAAAAAAACACAAAAAATTCGAAAAAATGAATGAAATATTTATTTGAATCGATAGTTTGAACCTTGCAATTTAATGTTTAAAGACAATTTCATGCAAATGTTGACCGCGGCTGCGTCTCAGGTAGTCCATCCGCTGAGTCCAATTTTGGCATACTCTTTCACACATATCGGCCGGTATCTCACGAATGAATGCATGGATGTTGGCTTCCAGTGCGTCAATCGAAGCGGGCTTGTCCCTATACACATTAGCCTTGACATACCCCCACAAAAAATAATCTAATGGTGTCAAATCGCACGATCTAGGCGGCCAATTGACCGGCCCGAAACGTGAAATTAACTGTTCACCAAACTCGCCTCGCAATTGCGCCATTGTTTCGCGTGCTGTGTGGCATGTGGCACCGTCTTGTTGAAACCACATATCATGCAAGTCAAGAACTTCCATTTCGGGCAAAAAAAAGTTTGTTATCATCGCTCGGTAGCGTTCACCATTGACAGTAACGCTGCGATTCGCATCATCTTTGAAGAAATATGGCCCAATAATGCCGACGGCCCATAAACCGCACCAAACAGTGGCTTTTTCGGGATGCATTGGTAGCTGTTGCAATGCTTCTGGCTGATCTTCACTCCAAATGCGGCAATTTTGCTTATTTACGTACCCATTCAACCAAAAATGAGCCTCATCGCTGAACACAATTTTTCGATAAAAAAGCGGATCCTCGGCCAGCTTTCCAAGAGCCCATTCACCAAAAATTCGGCGTTGTGGTAGGTCGCCTGGCTTTAGTTCTTGCACAAGCTGTATCTTAAAAGGCATTACGCACAAATCCTTCCGCAAAATTTTCCATGTAGTGCTGTAACAAAGGCCTAACTGCTGGGAACGGCGCCGAATCGACATTTCGCGGTCTTCTGTCACACTAGCTGATACGGCCGCAATATTTTCTTCACTACGCACAGTACGTAAACGTGTTGGTGGTTTAATGTCCAACAAAGTAAATTTGGTGCGAAATTTGGTCACAATCTTCCGAATAGACTGCTCAAAAGGTCGAGAATGCCGATCATAAAATGGAAGCAGCGCGCGATGAACATTTCGAACCGAGCACGAATTTTGATAGTAAAATTCAATAATTTGCAAGCGTTGTTCATTTGTAAGACGATCCATGGTTAAATTGCAAACCAAACTGAAGCTGTTTCACAGTGACACAAGGTACTAAACACACGTCAGCTGTCAAAACCAGTGTTGCCAAAACCAAACCAGCTAAAAAATCACCCGTTATAATTTGGCTTCAATTCAAACCTGAAATGTAAAGCAAGGTCTGGCAGAAAATGGAAGGCACACCCCCTAAAGATCGCTGGAGACATTTCAAAACTGTACCATATGTAAGTGAGTAACCCCTCCACATTAGCAACTACCACACTGCTCGCATACGCCCCCTTCCTATCGCCTTTTATCTCAGCTGAGGTCATATCAATGAATCCCCACAGTATGCCAACTAATTTGCGATCACTTCAAGTTATCTGCAGTTCTAGCAAAGCACACGTGCCCCACTGACTAATTTCCAATTGGCCCTGGGGAGACATTACCGAGTGACTATTCCCAGGAGCATAACTATTTATACAGCTTTACTGGCGGTGACTAATTTAGCTTTTATCATGTAAAGTTTTGCCCGTGCGACCTACGCAGATCATAGATATCGCTCCTCAAGGGCCTGACCCATTAAAAACTCAGCACTCATTGACGAACATTTTTAACATTTTCTTCTGACTTTCATTTTTATTCGCATTCCAAAAGGCAGCCTTTCACTAGCCCTTTTTGTGCAGCACACATAGGCACCCGCACCCACCCAGCTATAATGAAGTCATAAACCATTCTCTAGGTCAGCCGAGCCGTAGTGGTAAACGAAAGACTCCACCGATGCACCTTGAAATGTAAACAATTTTCTTTTTTACTCTTACTATCATGTGCTACGACTTTTAGGGCACGGCTCGCGGGCCGGCTCTTCTTTTAATTACGACCAAGACGTAAAGGTCACCGGAGGTGTTTGGAATGCAAAATGCGATAGTGCATTCGATCAATCACTTTGCGAATGGGCGGTGTCCTTTTGCAGTATGTGTATGCGTATATATGCGAATTTAGTTATTTAGAAAGTGGCTGATCTCATCGGCGTCAGGACCGCATGTAGAAGAACGTGAACTTGTCATTACTTGCTAATGAGAATGACATTAAAAATTCACATTATGTCCCATCGATGGAAGGCCTACGTGTAACGATTTAGAAATGAAACGCACCCACTCCTAGTTGGGATTAACTTGATTTTTGGATATACAAAGTACACTCTACCCATAGGCAAGGAGTGGGGGGCGGAGAATTTCGTTCTTCTTCAGGAACAGTGGATATGTCGGTGATCAGAAAGACCGATGAATTAGCATAACAACGAGCATAGAATGTACAGGTTGATGATTGATGTCATACAGCGTGTTGGACGGTGTATGGCTGTGGAGTGTATTTGGGACAATGTGCCTAATTTGCAATCAAACCATCGATACTGTCTAATGTCTAATCGGTAGGGGAACTACAAATCATACTAAATATAGGTATCGTTTGAGACATCGATTCATCGAATGGGGAAGGTAGCTTCTTTTGGAAGTTGACTGCGCTATTGTTCAATTAGTCAAATTAGAATCACAATCGGGCGCCACACCCAAATATCGTTTGTAAATATCTACGAGTGGATTCATTTTTAAGGGCGTTGGGTAATATTCCGAAATGTCTTACTGAACATCTTTTGTAATTCTTGTGCACCACTACAAATGCTGGTGACAAATTTTAACTTCACCTTTAAATTTCTTAAAAGTAGTCAAGTTGCATAAATAAGAAAGGAATTGGGTTAGTTAAGGGTTAGTAAGCTAGCGGGAGGAGCACTTCCTATCCGTGGCACACTCAAGTCAGTATCGATACCGACCCATGATTGTGATTGCCAATTGTCTAGCAATATTCTAATACAGGGTGTCCGTCGGGAAGGTATACTACTTTGTTTGTTTATAATTTTTGATTAAATGAAAGAGAATGGATCTTATATAGATAAATGTTTTATTTAATGTCGGCAATTATGTATGGAATACAATATCAGGTAAAAAATGTCCGCCCCTGTTAGTCTCACAAATGCGAGCCCTTTTGAGCACATTTTTCATTACATTCTCACACATTTCACGCGGTATTTCATTAATTTCATCACGAATATTTTGTTTGAATTGCTCAAGCGTTTCTGGTTAATTTGCATAAACCATGCTTTTCAGATATCCCCACAAAAAGAAGTCCGGAGCAGTCAAATCAGGCGACCGTGGAGGCCAATCAACATCACCATTTTTTGAAATAACTTGTTGTGGAAAGAGGTCTCACAGTAATTCCATTGTAATCCTCGCTGTATGCGATGTGGCACCGTCTTATTGATACCACATAATAATCAAGCCCAAAGCATGAAGTTATGGCGTTAAAAAGTTTTCAATCGTATCACGATATCGCTCCCCATTCACAGTTACCGTTACGCCGTTTTCATTTTCAAAGAAGTAAGGTTCAATGATTCCTCCTGACTAAATTGCACACCAGACTGTAACTTTTAATGGATGCAAAGGTGACTGATGAATAATTTGAGGGTTTTCCATTGTCCAGAACCGACTATTCTGTTTATTCACATATCCATTCAAATGAAAATGTGCCTCGTCACTCATTATGATTTTTTCATGAAAATCGGGGTTGTCATGGGCTAGCTGTAACATCCTATTGGCATATGTATGGCGGCGTAAATGGTCTTTTGGAAGAAGCTCTTGTGTCAAAATTGTCGCCAAAGTTGGTCTTTGAAGACCAAGCTCCTGAGCACGGCGTCGAATTGAGGTTGATGGATTGTTTTGAACACTTCCTTGAGCAGCAGTAATGTTTTCAGCCGATCTTGCAGTACGTTGTGATCCATGCTTGGGCCTATCACCTACAGACCCTCTTTCTTCGAAATCATTCACTACACGATAAATAGTGCGTTTTGTTGGCACGTTGTTTCTCCCAAAAATTTCACGTAACTTTATCATCGTCACAGTAATCGATGATTGATTTTGATAAAAAATTTTAGCGATTAAAACACGTTGGTTTATCGAATATTTTTCCATAATAAATTTGCCACGTGTCTACTTCACGACTGCCAAATATGATCTAACAAGACTAATGTTTACCAAAATGGCGGCAAAACAAAGAAGTATACTTGTAGAATGGATTTGTTACTGTGCTGCTACAGCTAAAACTATCGATCAAATTTTATGAAGCTCATGAGCTTGTATATTGGCGAGCTGAAAATTACGTATAGGTCCTTGAAGAAAAACTTCGAAAAAAAAGTGTATAAGTTCCCCGGTTATTATTATGGCATAGAAAGCGTTCCTTAAGAACTTAAGAACTCAATCGTCACGTCTGGCTTTTTTTTTCTTGTATGTTACCGTAAAGTATTATTCGTCGTATACTAGTTTATTGAAGGTGGAAAGGGATTGTCTATCTTTCTGTATAAGTCTCGATCAAAAGTCTGAGGACATTCAAAGGACAACTGTTTTCTCGTTAGCTGAATATTGCAACAGGAAAGCTGCCAAGCTGTAACTAAAGGAGACTTAAAATGCACGATTAAGACCCGTTTGCTGATACTGCACATAGCGATTTAAGTTCTACTTAAATTCCTTATGGGCTACTTTTTCCATGTCATAAACTGTCACATAAGATTTTAAGTGGAACTTAAATCGCTATGAGTAGTATCAGCAAACGGGCCTAAATCATCATTAATGTTGAGGCGACTTATATATAAATAGGCGAAGGCAAATAACTAAGAACCACTTTTACTGCCAACACACACTTTTACAAAACACAACAAATTTGCTTGAATTTGTTTTCCAATATGTTTTGTAAGCTAGGTCACTATGATGGTTGAATTTCTACCACTGGGCGAAGTCTGGTAATTATATCAAAAATTCCTAAAAAAAAAAACCTTTGGAATCATCTCTCCCTTTCTTTAAGACAAAAAATCGAACATAGCCAGTTTTTACCTGCTGTTTTTTCCCTTTAATCACTGAATAGTTCTCTTTTAATTTAATTTATTTTTTTTAATTGCTAATTATTTTTTTTTAACTTCGAGCATCTAAACTAAATTTTGAATCATGTCTTTTCGTTAATTTTTCAAAATATATTCATTTATGTATTACCTACAGGTATTATATGACTAAATAAAATATAAAATAAGGAACATTAAAAATCTCTTCAAAAACAGCATCAGAAAATAGTACAGAAGAACAGACTGAAAAATTAAAAAAAAAAGTTGAAAAATATTTAGATGAATGCAACAAAAATGATTTCCATAAACATACGTCAAAAAACGCACCTAAAACACCAGAGAAATACATTACAAACATTAAAAAAAAAAAAACGCATCAAAAAACGTGCTAAGCTTCGTTAAATTAAAACCATAACAAAAGCTTTTCAACAAATTTTTAATTGTGCATCAAAATGCGTCAAAAAACACTTTTAAAAACCTATTAGAAAACTCTTTAAAATGTTAAAATAAGTGTGGCAAAAAAAAAACATTTAAAAAGTTTAAACATAAAACGGATTAAAAACAAACAAAAAACATTTCAAATTGTTTATTTATGTATAAGAAAAAAAAATTAACAACGCTTTGAAAATCAATTAGGCGGTTGAAATATATCCTGAAAATACAGACTAAGGCCCGGTTTGTTCAATCTTGGTTATCTTTAATCATCGGTTATTCCAGCTGGGAACATCGAATGTGTTTGTTCAGCAAAATATTAACCAGAGAATCAGTAGTTTGGTTAGTTAACCAGTGAAATCGATAACCAGCCGATTTTGAGCGGTTAATGAGATCTAACCACTGATTTTCTGTAATTTCGTTTGTTCAAGATTTTTTAAGGCCTACGTAGGTATTTTGACGTAGCTGATATACAAAAACTTTTGAACAAAAGGAAAAATGCAAATAAGAGAACGAAAGAATATATAACGCAAGATGGAGTGAACCAATAAAGTCTTTCACATCGGTTTCGTTGAGGTTTTCAACTGACACATACCCTTATATTGAATACACAACACGCCTAAGTAATGGATGCAAAAGATGAAGTAAAATTATTTTCAAAATTTTTTGGCCGATGACAGTTCTCATAAATTGAGATAAAGCACACGCGTTAGGAAAAATATTGGGAGAACGAGAAATTTGCGATTGTCGTTGAATAAATTAACCTGAGGCCTATTAATTTGTAATAAATTTTATAGGTTTTGGCTTTATTTCGGTCTTGTTCTCAAAAAATTAACAAATCAAAAGACTTACAAATACAAAGTTTCATTCTTTAGTTCTTCAAAAAAAATTCAAAATTCCTGTATAATTTGGTTATGACATTCATCTTTGTGTTTATTAAGTTTACTTAAAATACATACATTAATAAAATACCTACCTAAATAAATTACTTGTCAAAAACAAACGGACCCGAGAAACAAAAAATATAACCATCGATTCGGTCAATCACTAAATGACAAATAAACTGGAAAAATGCAATGATTTGCTGCAAGGCTATGGTTTGGTGACCGAATTAAAAAAATGGTCAACAGACACTCATGGGTTAACCTAAATCTGTGGTAACCTAACCAAGGGTTTAACCAGCTGTGAACAGACCGGCCCTAAGAGAACTTAAAGCAAAAAAAAGTTAAATCAAATGCAACAAAATGCTTTAAGAAACCCATCGATAAAGAAGTAACAACCGCTTAAGAAATGCGTCAAAAAACTCATCTAAAATATGTAATAAAAAACGCTTTAAAAAACCATCGAAAATAAAATCTTGTCAACAAAATGCCTTCCTTTTTTTGACTTTCTCCATTTTTTCCAACAAGTTTTTCGGCTCTTTTTTGATCTGTTTTAGAACGCGTTTTTGTTGTTTCAACTTCTTTTTGCAAGTTTTACAACGCGATTTTATTTAATTTTTGAATAAATTTTTTACGTAAAGTTCAAGGTTGATGGCGCAGAGAAGACAAATGAAAAGGTGTTATGCCAAAGCCTAACCATACGAATGAATATTTTTATCGATCGGTACGTGGAAAACGGGACCCATCAGGTGTCGAATCGCTTTACTCATGATCTAACCCATCTACGAATCTTGTTCTCCTATTTCGGGTATTTTTTGAAGAGGGCTCCAAACTCTGTGCTCGCTTCAAATACCTCTCTACTATTGGTGATCCGTTTAGTAAGTCTGTGCACCAATTTTGACAAGTCTGCATAACTAAACCAGACTTTTATTTGCAAAATTGTGCAGTCACAACACATCAACACTCAACAGCAATACTGATCTTTCAACAACGAGCTTCAAAATAAATGAACAATATGAAGCCGGTTTAAAGTTTCACCATACTCATCCCCGCCCCGTTGCTTTGTTCTCCCTCTCCCGCAAAAGAATGTTCCCCAATTAGGACAATGGTTCCTCGATCTGTTGTGTTTACGATGCTAATGTTGCATTTTCCAAAACCAAAGAAAAAATCGGTAAACGGTGTCATAGGCAGACACTTTAATGCATTTGTTTTGATATTCGTTGGGGCATTCCATATATGGCGACTTTGGAGGGTGCCTTTCTTATCTCCTTGAATCCTTACATAGTACATTCTTTTTTGTGTGCCTATGCCATTGTTCTGTGTGGTCCTTGGGGGGATACGTATTATTTTTAAACACGTGAACTGATTCATAAAAATATGCATTTGGCGTCCGGAGGAAAGTTACAGACACTGTGCTTGTGTGCATTAGTCGCAGATGGATATTCCTTCCACATATGCGTTAGGGCGTTCTCGTTCTAATTACGAAATGCACTTCTACTCTTTAATACATTCTTTGCATAATATTCAGAGACGAGTGCTTTATCTAAGCGGGGGAAGATAGCTCTAGAAATGACATGAAAAGGTTCACTTGTATGTGGGGGTCGAGAATTCTTACCTCATGAGGCAGTCTCAGTCCAAAGATTCATAAAGACAATGAGGCTTTTCTGTGGAGTTGACTTGTTCTTGTTCAGTATACCTTTATATGAAACGTATTTGTTAAACGACCCTTTTCAGTCTTATAAAAGTAAACAGTGCGTGTAGAGTAGATGTGTACCGTCCAATGCGCCTACCCACCAAACTGTACAGCTCTGCCTGAAGTATCCCCTTCGGATCACATCGCTTTAGAAATCAAATGCGAAGCCATTACTTAGCAGCAGATGAGAAACCCGCCAAAATTTTACTGGACATGCGTGAGAGACATGCTTGTTCAAAACCTCACCAACCGATGTTTTGAGCTGACGTACATGGTTATGAAAACCTAGCATGATATAGCGAGCTTTATAATTGTAGAACCTAGAACTGCAGAGATTTAGAAATTTCTGAATCGGTCACTCACGACAAATTCAGATGGTGACTGGAACCTTTTTCTAAGAAAAAAAAATTTGAGGGCCTTACCAATAAACATTTTCAGTGCCGATTTTAATCTTCTGTCAATTTAAAGTTGGGACTAAAATTTGTTATTAGTACGGCGCTGGAACTCTAAGTACCACCAGTAAAGGTTGCTGAAAGTTCTTATTAGAGCCAAACCAATCATACCGGTGAAGCTTGGAAAGTCTGACGGTAGGTAGTACCTATTCTGAAACGAAAGCAGAGACCTTTAGTCTTCTGCTGGAGACTCATTTTCCGAGTAACCAAACCGTCACTATCCGGATATTCGATGAAGCGAAAGTGTGAGTGATCCTATATAAGAAGCTTCTTTGAGTAAAGTATTTTAAATCAAAGACATTATATTGAATAACGTAACCCAAATGTGAAAAAATTGATAACTTCTAACTGTTGATGACCACAACCGCAGCGCAGCGCGTTTATGTGACCTTTTAAATCTTCAGGATTTTAATTGAAATCGGTTTACATCTTTAAAAAGTAATTGGTCAAACTTCTAAGTCAGCGTGTCGAACGTGACTTTGAAAAGAGAAACCCCTTGATCTTCCTAGAGCTGATGCAGATGTGACTATATTTCTTTGCGTGACTAAGGCGCTTGGCTTAGCTTATATTGAAGTTAGTCTTTTGCATAGTGTAGGTATGTTAGATTCGTCAGACGGTTCAATTGACCTTGTAGATGATGCTTAGCTACGTACATCAGTTGCTAAAAAATGCGCAATTAAACGAAGAAATTAAAGTATACGCGTGTGGTTTTTCAGTTGCTTTACATTACTCACTTGCGGCTGTGGTCTATTATTCATCCGAAAAGCGAGCGTTCGCGGTGAGCACATATGTCATCTGTAGATTGTGCTAATTTTGAGAAACCTAATTATAGCTGCACGGCTGAGATTACATATTTCTAAACATGAACGTGTAGGTCAGGGAACCCCTAAGCGCGGTAAAGAGTTCTTCTTACGAATAAATGAAATAAACGAAATTTTTTTCGCAATAGCACACAATGTTTGGGTGTCTGACAGTTTTTTTTAGAAGCGAATAGTTATGACACACAGGGCGAAGTACGGACTGCTCAAGGCTTTTTAAGACATACGCCAAGATATGTCGATCACTGATGCTTGCATATCTACATCAGGCTGATTCGGACAAGTCGCTCTGGTATTTTGCTTTGCTGAGAACGATATTAAAAAAACCTGAGTCCTGAGTCCTTGATCCAAACGGGGCACGAGACAATCAAGATGCAATTTGAAAAAATTACAGAAAAGTTCATGAATCAATCAATCACATAAAAGAGGACACTTTTTTTAAGTAAAGGTACCTACAGTCGAAAGAGGTTATTAATATTATCAAAGTTTGTAGGTTTGATATGTAGGAATTGACTTGACGCGATTTTACGAACATGCAATCGCGAAATTTTCCCTAAACTCGTAAAATTATCATACTTTCTAATCTATTAGAAATTAGATTATCTCAGATGGGCCCATAAGAGAAAAGTTAAGCATTCTAGTACGATATTAAAATTGACAGTGACAGCCGAGGAATCAGCCAATGAAAGGTAAGCTTCTATCGGCCAATAAGATCGTTCGTTGTATAAAAGAAACCACTTTTGTGAAGAGTAGATGTGCGGATTTTTGTAAGATTAAAAAAACTTTTCTCCTGTACTTAAAAAAGACAATAAAGAACCCATATTAAAACTTGCATATTTCGGATTGTAGAAAGATGGCATTTTGAAGGAAGAGATGTCATTTGGAGGTCAATTTAGTAAAAACAGGACAATACATTGTTTGCATTTAGTAAGAAAATCGGAGAGGACATAGTAGCAAACAAGAGGACAAATACAGCCCTATTCTGCTACATCGTACATTCGATTCACCCACTCGATTCCCTTTGACTCTGCCTTTCCATTCTGCTTTCCATCGGGTAAACTACATTATCCAAACCAATTTGACATTCCAGTTAGCACGTGTTCATGTGAAAATCACTAGAATTTTATTTTTGAAATTGAAATAAATGTATTCAATTCGATCTCTATTTATGACGATCTTTGGAAGTTGGATAAAGTATTTTGGTTAACTAAAAACAAAAAAATAAACAAACAGATATGGATATTCATTGTGGAAATT
Organism: Cheilosia urbana; assembly: GCA_946477585.1. Classification (NCBI taxonomy): domain Eukaryota; kingdom Metazoa; phylum Arthropoda; class Insecta; order Diptera; family Syrphidae; genus Cheilosia; species Cheilosia urbana. Next base: position 145,242,567 of record OX297854.1, read on the forward strand.
ATTGCTGTAAATTGGTCTCTGTTTGTTGTTCTACCCATAAAAATGAATAATCTTTGTTCATAAGCAAATAATCCCGCAATAAATTAGTTTTTACTTACATTTTATCAACCACCAACCAGACAAACGATCCATTTACTTTCAAATCCGCATCATTTGACATGCGGATCTGAATTGTATAGGATGTATGCGTTCACGTGAAAAAGAGAATACCACGCAGCATTGCCGACATTGACGAGGTGAATCCAAATTCAATTCGAATAAATAGTAGAATAGTGTTTAGTGAAAATTGAAGAAAAATTCCCCCCGATGAATAGCAGAATAGGGCTGATAGTCACCATATTTGTGCGCCACCCTGTTAGACCAATCTATAACTGAATTATCACAAGGAAAAAAAAATAAAACAAAACAACACCCAATTTAACAGTTCAAGGATTAGCTTTATATATATATATATTTTTTTTTAATTTAAACTCTCCCATACATCGTACAATATTTAAATTTCTTTAATTCTATTACAAACTAATATTTACAAATAAAATTTGAATTTTCCTTGTGCAAAAACTAAAAACTGATCTTCTTTTGAAGTGTTTGAACTCATTAAAAACATCCCATATTAAGTTTAACACGAAATTATTATTTAAAATGTATTTCCTTGTGTGAGGTGTAAGAAAAATTATAATTCTAAATTTTATATTTAACATTAGCATTTGATTAACTCGCTTAAAACATAAAAAAGGCATTGAAAAAAAAATTGGTAATAAATACTGACTTGTTTTAATTTAATTTAAATTACAAAAGAAGACAAAATTGTGTATGGTAAGGGAAACTTCTCCTTTCTTCTTTTTCTGTATTGGCCATTGGGAAAGTGGTTATCATGAATTAAATAGTTAAAACTATTAATTGGCTTTGCCTTGCAAACATTAATTTGTTTTGTTCATGTATTTTGTTTCGTGAAAAGGTACATGGTTTTATTTAATTTAAATTGGATCGAAAATACATTAACATTATTTGTTTACATAATTAAATAACAACAGTGAGGGTCTCGAAAATATATTATGTCTGTGTAAATATGGATTTTATCTGGGTATACTACATTAAGTTCTCAAAACGTCAAAACTTCTCGCTACTCGTACATTTATTAACTTTTAAATGATTTCTCTCTTTCTATATGCTAAATAAGTTTATATAATACATTTTTTTATTTTTACTATTCTCTTTTTAAACTATAACATTGATTTTTTTTTTTTTAAGTTTTGAGGCACATATTTTAAGGTTGTTTGTTACACTATTTGTTTTTTTTTTTTTTTATTTAATTTAAATAATTTTAAATAAAGCGGATATATCTCGGTGAATGTTGTCCCGAGGGAAAAGATATTGCGTGAGACTGTGATACTCGTAGATATAAGAAAACAAATTTTTAGCGGATAATAGCATTCAAAAGGATGTTACACGTGATAGTACCTATCTGTAAGGCAGAAATATGAAGTGCCCTTAGGTAGTGTATTATAACCTTTAGCATGACCTGGGGTTAACTTATCACTCTTCAACAAACAGACCTAAATGAAGATCCCCAACGGAGAAGCATTGGTTAGCAGAGATCCGAAAGCTGTCTAAATGACCTTAAGTGATAAACGGATGGATTCAAAATGGACTCACGTGTGCAATAACTCTATAAAGTTTTATGCCATTTAGGAGTGTGTCAATGATAAGCAAACTTAGAACTCTGGTGTCAAATGGCCCTACTATAAAAGCTTCCAAATATGTCAGGGAATGGCTTTACTTCCATTCGAGCAATCAGTTTTAAGTGCCAAATTATGTTTCTGGATGTATGTACATCAAAATTGTTGGTCTTGGGTTCGCGAAAGACTTAACAGTTCAAAGATGTGTAAAAAACAGTAAACATTTTTCGTCTGCATTAAAAATATAAAATAAATAGTTGGCGCAACAAGTCCAAAGAACTAGCATCTCACAACCATTCGTTTTGTGTGAGTTTTTCATTTTTGGAACGAATGGATGCCGATATACCAATTCCAAACGGCTAAATGGAAATGCTCTTTCAAGGCAGTTATATTCTCTTAGATGTTTGTCAGACGTTCGCGAGAGGTGGCGCATTGAATCAAACCCCAAAGTTGGAATTTTCGGTTTTGCGGGATTCAAACCCGAATTTCATCTAAATGGATGGAAAGTATTGTTTTAGCCAAGGCGATCTTCGAATGCAGGTTCGACACGACAAGGCAGACCAAACTTCTGTTCGAAGACTAAGCGACCTAGAGCTCCCGGTCTTGAACACTTGTAAGCCCGAGGTTGGAAAGAATGAACGTCTGTACGAAGACATTATCCATGGTTTGGGAGCCCGTTAAGTCCATAGAAAGATACAGAGTTACTTTTGCTAAAACGAGGGTGCTAACAAGCTTTGATACAATCGAGATAGCTAATGCATTGGAACTTAAATAAAGATTACTGAATTGAAAAGCGAGGAGTAACAACGATTCTCGCTTTTCGAGGTCTTCCCCTGGCAATTTCTGTTGAGAAATTGTTGTTGTATTGTAAGTGAACAATTGTACAGAGAATTACAATAAAGTCGGATGCCTAAATCTGTTTTTTAGGTACCCTCGACCCTGAAAGCCTGCCTCATAGTGGTATGAAGAGGCCCCAAGAAGATCTAACTCACGAGTTGCTAGTGCGTAAAGGCTATTTTTGTTTTTTTTTTTTCGATTGGAAATTCGAAGTGCTATCCAGTTTTATCAGTTTCGAAACAGATGTTTAGCGCTATAGACGCTAATAGCAGACAAATTGGACAACAATTGACTGGAGCTCAGATTTGCTTGGGATAAGAGCAACCTGAATGTTGGACCAAAGCGGGGACAGATGGAATGACATGCAAAATAAAAATAAAAATACGAAATTATGCCAACATAATTTTTGAATCGAATTGAATGGAAGGAATAAACCTACAATTTTATTGAATGAATGGAAGCCCAGTTTGTGGGTTCTGATAATAAAATTTCTTAAATTGTACATACACCACCTCGATAAGTAGTCCAATCTACAAAACACTGAGCCCCTAAGCCAACAAGGAGGATCTACTTTTAAAAATAAGAAACACCTATACGATCCTTTTCACTAATTCTAATCCTGAGCGGAGATGCAGAAATTCGAAATCAAATGCTGCATTTAGCTAATAGAATTTCGAATCGATCTGCTTTTCTGAACAGTATTTGGAACTTGAAGAGCTCAGTTTCTGTGTTCTGCTGATTGAACTTGACTACTCCCGATCACAAGTCATCTACGAAGCAAATAAGTTTCAGTACACTTCGCGCCGTACTAATAACAAATTTTGGTCTCGACTTTAAATTTACACAAGCTCACAATTTTGAAAATTGGCTGGAAAATATAGCCACTGGTTGTATATGTTTATTTTTCTAGAAGTCATTTCACATTTTAACTAATAAAATGAATTGAGTTCGCTTTACTCCCGATAAAGACTTTAAATTCGAGTACATCATCTTACATGTATTCGCCACTAGTTGTTTTCCCAACTACAGAATACTTCTATATTTGTTTCAATTATACTTAAGCACTTACTACTTATCTACTTCTTTGAAACGCTTATATGCGTATGTGTATTGATTAAAATATTGATAGGAGTATGATAATATTGTACTTGTATACTTGAAATAAAATTAAATTGAAAATTGAATTGAACATCAAGCTTTGTGAAAGCGACAGCTTTTTCATTAAAAACGTACCCTAAGCGACAATTAAAAAATGGATGAAGTCTTCATGAACAAGTTGTCCCATTGTTAAGGTGTCTTGCACATTATGGCTCTAACATAGCTGGGTTATTGCAATTACAAATTAGGCTTCAAGTCTGAATTTTATGGAAGCTCTTTAAAGAGAATGCTTTCAACAAACCGGGTAAAAGAAGTTGTTGAACCAAACAAGTTACTAACTTGCAGTTATACATCGAAATCGAACACTTGACACCCTTCCTATCCCTATAATCTCCACATTTGAAAATCGCAACCAATGTCCTTCTGCTTATTTATATTCAAGCCTTACAGAAAAGACTACATTGTGCTAAAAGTTTGTTAAACGTTCGGGTCTATCACAGAATCCGTCGTATTCGGAATTTTGCTACGAATCCCGAAAGAACTGTTACAGAATCCGTCGTAGGGGAATTTTTGAAATTCGTAGAAAGTGGTATCATTTAATATACCACGTTCTAGGAATTTAGAAAGCAAAAAATGTACCCTACGACTGATTCTGAAACAGTTCTTTCGGGGTTCGTAGCAAAATTCCGAATACGACGGATTCTCTGATAGACCCGGTTGTCTATTGCACTTGCAACCATTTATGTGACTAGAACTAAGAACAAAAACATTTAGTACGTCTGCAATCTGAGAAGAAACAGATTTAACTTAAAAATTACATTTGAGTGGATATAACAGGCAGTGAACAGTATTAAAATTTATTTATGAATTTAAATAAACAATAACGTGCGGGCTTCCACTCAGTACAGTATACATATGGCTACACAATTACTTTTCCATTCGTTAGTTCATCATTCTCGCAAAATTAGTTGATTAAACAAAAATATTATAATATTCACATGAATTTAAGTAAATAATTGATTGCGTGAACACGAGTTGCACACTTTTTAGTAGTTACCTACAATGACACTATAAAGTATAAACAAGGTATTACAGCTGAATTGGTATGCACATTTTATTAAATAAATATTTTAATGGGCTTAACATTTACATAAATTTAGTTGAAAACATTCAAAAACTCTATACAATCGGTTGCTTAAATACAAAAAAAAAAAAAAAAAAAAAATAGTAAGTATACGCCTACTGCGTCCGTACAATAGTTCCTAACCTCCATCCTAATATGCATACCATAGTTACAATTAGTTATTTGCTTTGGTCTATATGTTATATATTAATTAAATTATAAAATAAAAATACGCATAGCTTTCTAGACATTAAGTTAAACGCTAAAGAAATTAATTTAAGATTATATTTGTTGTGTATGGATTCTGGGTGTTTTTCTTTGTATGGAGACTGTGCAACATTTGCCTTCCTTTCTCGTTTTTATTTTACTAGCTATTGAGACTTTTTTTTATCTTTTTTGCTATTATTATGCTTTGTGATTTCCTGTTTGATTGTTTAGGGTATAATATACATAAATAGTCAATAGTATACATAATATAATTAGATTAGCATTTATATTCCGAATTGGTTTTATAAATTCATAACAGATGGCACAAAACGTTTGCATAGGGTTAGCAGGCTAAAGCATATGACAAGTGATGGTACTAGTGTCAATCGATTGGAACTGGATGAGCCGTCAGTTTTGGAAACAACATTGGAGCCGATACCAGCGGCCAGCACCATATCTTGCGGAATGCTATTCTCCATGTCATCTGGAAGGATAAAGGTTTTTTGTTGCAGTTAAAACTGTACAATGGAAATTGTTTACTTACCTTCTTCGTTGGATTCGTCGATTTTGAAGTTATGCTGCGCCGAGAACTTGGACCAACCGACGGTGTTTCTTGTTTTGACGCGTGCATGCCAGAATCCAGGAACCAATTCGATTTCGTGACGCAATTTCCATACGCCAGTGTGCTCTGGGTGCTTACTTGTGCTGATGACTGTCTCTGTGCTCCAGGTGTAGCTCTGTGAAGGGAAATGTTAAAAATGTTTTTTTAATGTCTTAAGAAACGCTTAATGCCCAATACACATGTGCAGAATTTCTGGACGCAGTGAAGCATGCAGTACTGCAAGCAAAACACATGTGCAGAAAATTGTTTGACATGCTTGCATCAGCTACTGTCATTCGCCGACTAAGCAGCTGATTTGTTTTTGTTTGTAATTAAATTCGTTGAAAATGAAAATTGAAAAATTCAATAAAATTCGATTAATTGTATTGCTTTTATCGGCTTACCAGTCGTACAAAAAGTTGTTATACCTTAGCCGATAAGCTGAAATAATGTTTTCGTTGAAAATTCTATTTTCCATTTTTGTGTGAGCCGCAAAATATTTGAATAAACGGCAAACGCAATGATGCCAAATCCGTTCAAATTTAGTTTTTAATTTTTCTGTGTTTGGTGGCATTGTCGTTTGCAGTGGATTTAGAAATAGCGACAACTTGCAGTTCTGCAACGCATGCTGAATTTACATGTGTTCCCTCCCATTTAAACGTGTGGGTTCTATTTCCACTGCATGCAAAATTCTGCACATGTGTTTTGGGCATAACAATTCGTTTGTTATAATTAATTTCTTTTTGATCCGAAATTCTCAACATTTTTTTGCCACAGAAAGATGTCATTTGCCAATGGCGACGTTCAAAAATCTAGTTTAGTCAGTTTGACAGTTGAACAACTTGATGTGTATTGGTTTTGCTAGGCTTAGATCGGTCATATGAACAATTTTTTCCAGTTGAGGTCTATGAAGGGGCGACCGAAGAATTTATTCAAGAAGAAATTCATGATTCAGTCAGTAAGTTGACAGTTCTTACATGTGACTGTCGTAGAAAAAGTTACGTTACCAACCAATCTAGTTTTATCTAGTTTTTGCGTTACAACTAGTCCAGACCAATCTATTCGACTTGAGCTGACTAGATTTTTTAATGTATCTAATATTTACCAATAAGAACTGTCACGTGTCAGCTGTCACCTGTCATACTTTTTAATTTTATTGATGTAGAACTCACGTTCATTGTCAGATTAAAGGAAGGACTCAAATAATCAACATATTACTGTCCACTACCATCCTAAACCCTGTGAAGCACGATTTAACATCTGCTGCTTGGAGGCACAGTAAGGACATCTATAAAGGGTCAAAGCCCTATAGCATCCGTTGCGTAAGCGTGCGTTTAGAAGGGTCCATTTAACTTCAAAAGTTTCTCGAGTCGAAAGCACCTTCACCTTCGGCATCCATTCTTCTATTTACGTAGGGATCCTTTCATCAATTTCTTCACTTTTTCATCTCAACCCAACAAAACTTTTAGAAAAATCTTGACCTACCTATGGTAAAAATGAAGTCTCTCCCGCTATTAGTTTTGACGAAAACTGTATTGCTACGAAAGTAAAAGTGGTCTCATTAGGATATGGAGCATAGGGGCTTCTTGAAGTTTTCTGTAGAGACAACAACCTTCCAAAGCCCACTCGTTACAAACCCACTTTTACTTTGAACACCATAAGCCGTTCAAATAGATAAATTGCAAGATTCCCCTCAGTGCCTACTGTCAGCACACTCCTTTCTATATTCTAGCATGGAGTCCCCAAAAAAGTGTCCTTACAACCAACCCAACTTACCCCATCGATTTTGTAGTCCATAATAGCTTCTGAAAGAGCTTGCACGCTCCTGACCAGCCAGTAGAGTGTCACTTTCCTTCCCTCGATCTTCATGTCTTCAAACTGGGGATTTTCGGGTTCGTAGATCAATTGTATCTTCGCTTCGTTCGAACCAATTGCGTTCTGCAAAACAAAACCCCAAAATATTCACCAATCCCTTTCAAAGCATTTCGTGGGCACCTACCTTGACTTCGCATTCGTATTCGCCCAAGTCGGCTTCCGTCACATCCTTAACCATTAAGATCGTGCGGTTCTTTCCCTTGTGTGTGGAACTCTTCACCGAATACTTCTCGGAGAACATTTCCAAATACTGTCCCTTGCGCTTCCACTGAGCCACAGCAATAGGCACCGCCTTGTAATCACAGTACAACTCCGCTTTATCTCCAGCTTGGGTGTTCACGTGGTGACGATGAGTCGACACCTTGGGCGCATAGTGCACGTCGATGGTCACCGACCCATGCAGGGGATCCTTGGATCCGTCATCGCCCAGACACTGGTAGATACCAGCATGTTCGGCGTCAAAATATTCGATTATTAGCTTTCCATTCTCGAGTTTGACGTCAAAGTTGTCAGCGCGTTCGCCCTGAAAAAAAAAAAAAAAAAAAAAACCATTTGAGACTGTTCTCGGGGCAACAATCGACTGATACTCACATTCAGCGACCACTTGATTGTGGAGTTGTCGTTGACGAAGGTCTTGCACTCCAGCGTGTGACTCTCGCCCTGACGAACAGTTACAGTCTTCTCTGTAACATCACGACCGTCAGAGTAGATCGCCAACTTGCCGCCGATTGCGAGGTTGACATGCAGCCGTATCAGCTCTGGCAGTACAGAGCAATAGTAGTCGTCGCCATCGGATTCTTGAACGTTCAAGATTCGGATGGAGTTATTCTTCAAGGCTTCGATGTGCTTGTCCAGCGATATCCGACCGTTTACAATGAGGTTCTGTTTCTTGTACCACATGACGACGTTCTTCACTGTAATTTAATGAGGAATGAGGAGATCAGTTTGAAAAATGAGCAGACTTTTGCACTTACACTGGAAATTTCGAACGTCACAGTTGAGGATGACATTTTCGCCGAAGTTGGCCTTCACGCTTAGTTCGGAGGTCTCGAAGTAGGGCGGGTCACTGTTAATCGAGTTGCTTTCAATCGGCGTTCCACTTTCTGCGCCCTCTGACTTATTATCGTCATAGTTGTCGTAGTTGTAGTCATCGTCATCCGCGTAGTCGTATGTGTCAGGTGTGTTTGTTGTGGCGGGCTTACAATGACCTGAAAGGGAAGATGGAACGTTAAACGGGATTTATAATTTAATAGGAATGCATAAAGGTATGCAAAGGCTTAGTAAAGAATGTAAATGACTGTAAATGACTGCAAATGACTGCAAGTGACTGTTAAAGAGTTCAAATGACTGCGGTGGTATGTAGATGACTGCAGTTTTGGTCCAAAGGTCTTTCGGTAAGAAGGAAAGACAGTAGAGGAATACTTTGTCGTAGGTGGCGCGCAGAAGCAAAGGGAACTCCAACCAACTTGGAGTTCGTGACTGTATGCAGTTATCCAAAGACGAGACTGACAGTAGGGCGCATCAGGTCCAATCCGGACAGTACCTCAGTAAGACGTCAATTTAAAAGATCGAACATTCTAAAAAATGTAGTCTATGAATGAGAACATAGACTGTATAAGGAAAGGAGAATAAAAGTTGGTCCTGCCTATGGCATTATGTCTCCACTTTGAAGTTTCAGTTAAATTTTCTGGGGCACTAGAGAACTGTAGCAGCTCTTCTGTTAAATTCGAAATATCCGCTTTTGTCTTATAGGCTGCATTCCGTCAGTCACTTGATGGGCTTCTTATAGTTAACCGAAGTTTAACTCTGATATACCATCGATCCACCAGCTGGATCTTGTTGTGCTTCGAATTGTACAGCTTCACTAAGGACTGAAGTTGTATATGGAAAACTGAACTCAGAAAAAAAAAAACATCCACTTACTGACTAAAAGTTTAAAGTTGAAAGGCACCATAAATATGGCCACTTAACTCGAGTGAGCTTAGAGTGGTTATTTTTATGGCTTTTCCGTAGGCGTTCAATTGTATGCCAGAGTTCAGATGTCTGATATGTGATTATAAATCTTCTTTTTTTTCTGTTTGTTGTTACAAATTTATTTTGGACTTGACACAATCAAATTAAGTATTATTAATCGTGACCAACTTAAGTGCGGTTCAAAGTGTGAACATGAATAATGCTAATGCATGAAGTCATCGGAGTTTTTGCACTCTGTACTGGCGGTTGCTATAAGTATATCACTTATTCTCTTATATTAAATTTCAGCATGGCTTTCTGTAAATATTCACTTGCTAAGGTCAATCATTTAGAAACAGAAATATGAAAAATAAAATGAGTATTCGCTATTATTCTAAATTGAAGACTTGACTACCTATATTCCAACATTCAACAAACATCCAGCGGTTTGGATTTGGTATGAATTCAAAAATAAATAATCACTCACACAAAAATGGTTGCTCGAAACTAGATCTATGGGATACAACGGTTGCGCCAGTTATGTTTATATAGTTTTTTTTTTTTTTTTTTTTCATGCTAAAAGAAAACTCAAACGTCAACATCAGAGGCTCGATCTTTCAAAAGTCCTGAAGCCAGCGTTTCCAGAGCTCCATACACGGCCCCTTTAATTGTAAAACTCTTTTATAAAGTTATTTTGAAAACTGGGAACTTGTTTTTTTTTTTTTTTTTTTTTGTAAAGCTCTTGTGCAAAAGTTTTCTGCAGAGTCAATTGTTCTTAGCGGAGTTTCCTAAATCACTCGTTCCAAATCTTTACTTTGCACGCTCAAGGAACTGTATTCCGCTCTTAATAACCCAGTAGACGGGAGCATCTGAAGCTGGTAGATCTAATTGCAGTTTAAGAACTGAGTTCAATTGTTTCCCCCTTCTAAGAGTAGGAGCAATAGATTGCTGTTTTCGAATTCCTACAAGAATAAGAAAATTCGCTGTACAATTTACCAAATCAAATGAGCTTATCCCTCATTTTGTAAAGTGCAACTTTGTTTTATATATATAGATCTATATAAAACAAAGTTGCATCCGTAAGAACGCCTATCACTCGAGAACGGATCGTCCGATTTCAGCTGTCTTTTCCTTGTTGTGTTTGTCTACGCCTAAGGAAGGTTTATAAGATGAAAAAATTGGAAAATTTTAAAAGGAAATTGAAAAATTCATAAAAATTCATTTTCTATACATTTTGTACTAGGATTTTTTTTTTTTTTTTAATTTTAATCATAATATGCAGTAAGATCGTGTTTGTAAACAATTCTACATGAATTTATTTCTTTAGTAGATTTTATTTACGGAAACTATTTTTGATAACATGAAATTCCGAGGCAACGCAGACGGAGGAAATTGGCCTGTCGCCATCGCCATCACTACGTCGCCTAAACTTTTACTTAACTGATTTCAATTAAATTTTGTGGATGTACCTATGTGGTTATTTGTACCTAGTTTGAAAGATAGGATATAAACATTTTTTCAATTCAATGAACTTAATTCTTAAACTGAAGACTAATATGCGCATACGCTGGGTCGCTGGATCTGGGGAGTGAACTGATCAAGCTTGGCTTTGCACACAAACTACTGAATCAGTTGATTAAATTAAAACTAAATAAGAAAAACTCTAAAAATAGAATACGCTGGATTGGATTGCGTAATGGAAACTTTTTAAATGAATGCATATCTACTATCTACTGCGCTGTATTATAATAATACTGTAATATTATAAAGACTTGGTATTTAAATTAAATTTCTTAATACAATTCAACAACAACACAATTTAACATCCCCATGTAGCGAGAGAAGTTTCACATCTGGTGTTTGGACAAGCACACTGTCTGTTTTCTTTTTATCACGGGCAAGGCCGAGCGGGAAAAGCCAGTTTTTAATGAATATAATTTTAATATATATATCTTCATTTATGTACATCACGAATTGAACAAATTTTACTACCATATAGCATTTTAAATATTTTTGTTGTATAGCAAGTGCCACACCCCATCACATACTACCGCCCTCAATTAAAAAAAATACTTCCAACAGCCAATATATCCATATATATTGAATTTTGAACTTAAAAGAAATATAAATGCCATTACATGTTTTAAATGGATTATTGTATGGGAGCTGCCACGCCCTCTTATAAAATCCGCCCATATTTGGCAAAGTTCTAAGGACGAGCAACATACCTTCATCCGTTTGTTAAGTTTCAAAAGCCGTAGCTACCACCAATGCGAAGATATGGTACTTTGAACGACTTTTGTCTATGAAAGGTGCAGCGCCCTCTATTAAACCAGTGGAAACCATTGTTTAAGGGCTCTTCGGCAGACCCGCAGATATTCGACAGTCTATAATGGATCTCTGTTCTGATGAAAGTGTTGGAAATGCATAAGAAACGACCAGTCGCTTTTACAAAAATAGAAAACCAGTAGAGTATCGCAGATAATCACTGCAGACATTCCGGTTGAGCCCCCAAAAGTAGAAAAAGAGAAATAAAATGGTTACCATTTTCCAATTCATTTCATTCCAAGACCGAATGAGGAATTGGGAAATTTGAGGAAGGTTTAAAACTTACGATTCACAGTTTATAAGCCCACTCCAATGACCAACCTAAAACTGTCTTAAATTTACGATCAATATCTCAGTTTCTGGTTAACAGTCAAACACCGCTACCACCACAATAAATCATCCATCAGTTAAAGACTTACAGATTAACCGCAAGGCTTGGTGCACACTACAAAATATTGCACCAAGCATTTCCCTATAAATGAGAACTGTATATGGAAACCATCTGGTGAGTCAATTAGCAATAAACTGTCATGCCTCACGTTATTATAAATATGCACATATACTCCATGCTGGTTCCATAAGACGCCAAGCATTTCCATACTCGCTCCTTAGAATGCTGACCTCGTTTTCTTGTAATTGAGTAAGTTCGTTTTTTCTTCTTGTTGTATTTTTCTTACAGATTTTTATCTTGGAAATGTTTCCCGCGAAAGTAAGGGAAAATATTTTTAAGTTTCCCCACACATGGGGATACGACGTCAATAATCTCTCATATACGCGTATATAGGGAGATGACATGTTCATGGTCCCAAATAACGCGTTCATTACCAGGAAAAGAGCAGAACCAACAAGCCCAATAACGTACGATGAGAAGAAGATGACGACGAAAAAACGTGACGAACGCTATTCAATTAATTGAGAAAAGTCTGGATTCACTGGTGCCCTGGGAGCGCACACACATGTGTGTGCTTAAAAATGCAACATGTGTCGTGAGGTGACATGGACATAAAGCTGAAAACGAAGAATGAGGAACACTAGCGTATTCCAGGCGGACCTCATTTTGTTTACATTAGGCCACTTGAATGGAACTGAATTCCAAAAGCCAAATCTATGCAAGGCAGTCTTTGAAATAAAATACGAAAGCTAGTCCTTAAGAATTTTATTGGCGGCTTTGGTTATCCAGAAAAATGGGGGGTTTGGGATGGGGAAGTTTTCGTTTTAAAGTGTTCGATCCTGACTACTCGTTCGATTGTGAATGCTGTACAAGCAAACACGACCCTGAGCATAATCTGTATTGCCTTCTTTAAGTAAGGTTAGTCTAAAATCCACTTTTCGGCCCGTAATCCGACTTCCTTATTTCTTTCGGTGACGATATAGTCTGGCGAGCACCCGGTTCTCAATTAAATCGCTTGTTAAGTGCTTCCGGATGCGTGCTAAAAATATAAAATTGTTCTCGCAATCTAAGTCGAGATCTTCCTTCCATACCAGCATTGTCACTTCGGGTTGAATTTGAAGATCCTTTCCCGCGGCACATCGATGTCCATCAGCTCGTCATATCAATTTTAGACAACGATTTACGCTTTCTGATGAGGACGATGTTCGCTGAATGCGCTGTTGAATACCCTCTTCCAAATATAAAGGGTGCTCTTCCAACTGCAAAAGGTGCCGAAAATCACTGTCCGAATTTCGTATTCAAAATGTCTACGGACATCTTCATCCGCATTCGTTAGCGTTCAGCTTCTGTGCCATAAAGCAGGGCTAGGATTACTAGGATCCGATTTTAAGTCTCAATACTGCTTTTTGACAAGGCCTTGCTACTCAAAATTCAAAAGGCTTCTTCAGCTAAAGAAACTGCGACTTCTTGCTCATTTTGCGTTTCAAAGTGTATTACTGAAACCCTTTTTTAGCGCAAGGTATGTAACACCCTAAGTATTCGCGTATGCAATTGATTGGTCAGACCCTTGTGTTGGCTTGTGTGTTCCGTAAAATGTTCTCCAGTATGGTGTTATTGCAGAAGTTCAATTAAAGCCCATCACCTTATCTTCCCTTTTAATATTAGAGGTGTGTGTGACCCCTTTTTCGTCATTTTACACAATCTGACGAAGTTGCGGTAAATATGCTAAACTCGACATAGTGCTATTTAAATAGTTTCTAAAAATGCTGGCGTATCGCTTTTGACCTCTTAATCTCCATCATCTATCGTATTGCGTAAATATTAAGTCAGTAGTAGATTTGTCGATCTTTAAATACGTTGGTTAGGAGCCAATCTATATCGACCGCTTAGTTTGTTGAAAAATCGCTTTAGGCATTTGCACAGTACGGCGAATTGATTCAGTATGGCAGACAATACGTAAGCGATATTAAGGAGACTGATTCGGCTTGCGGTTAGTTTGGAGGTTCTTTCGGATGGTAAAAATGATGCTGAAGTTCCATTCATAAAAATATGCTTCGATCAAGAACATTTTTGAGATAAGCTCATGTATGCTCAATGCCGTGTTCATGTTCTGCTACTTCAAATATTTTTTACTCGACTGGACACAAGGAGGGTTATGTGTTTCGCGCGTATCCTATGTATGTTCCTACGTGACGCCTTGTAGCCCAAACAGTTTGACCGATTTTGAAAAGTGAGGTGTTATTAAATTGGTATTAATTCCCGGAAGGGTTAGGCTAAACAAATAAATATAAAAATATAAATTTAAGAAAAAAAAAAAACAATTATCACACAAATGCCAGTGAGAAATATCAATATATTAAATACACTGAACTGTGAAATAAATTACTTTCTGATGTAAGTCTAGTGGAGAGTCTGTATTTAGCCATGAATTCATTTATTTTAATTGAAATATTATTTTTTTTGATTACATAAGCACATCGAACACTATTTGCGACCGACATAAAAGAGAAGTACCTTAAAGATTTTAATAAAGTGGTCTAGCTACACTCCTAAAACGCTGAGAAATAAATATAATGCACGCCATTACCAAAAGAAACGTTTTTTTTTTATTCATGTAAATATATTGAACTAAAAAGCTAAAAATAAAAAAGTTCATTTAGAAAAAAAAAAAAAAACCCAACTGTCTGTACAAAATATTTAAAAATATTAAAACAAGACACTTTCAGGTATAACTAATTGGCAGTCGGAGGCTGCGCATATTTTTGTCAGATTGTGTGGGTAGTCTCCGATTGTCAATAAGTTATACCTGAAAGTGTCTTGTTTTAATCTTTTTAAATAGGTTTATTTTTTTTTTAAATTAACTTTTTTATAACCTTGGAACTTGCATCTTGCAAGTTAAGTTGGGCTCTCATTTAGAAATTATTGTTCGATCCTGAATATATTTTCGACTTGTGGGCGAAAGTCTGGGCCTTCATCGTTCAATGGTCCTTTCTGCAAGGCAGTGAAATTTTGATTTTAGGGTTTTCATAACCATCGATCAGTGATGACGGATAACAAGTTATTTTTTTTTTCAAGATTTTTGAGCCCGAAAATATATGCAATGGTTTTTACCTCAAACTTATCAAATTTTAAGATTTTCAATATGTTTTTAATTTAACAACTTTTTCTATTGAAGAATATCGTTTTCTATTAATGCCATGATTAGGTATAATGTGAGTCTAAGAGAGAGAGAGAGAGAGAGAGAGAGAGAGTAAAGTTCGGTAAATCGATATTTTAACGCATCTATCGGTAAAAGGTAAAGCAAGGGTTTTTTTTTTATTTACAACTTTAGTTTAGTGATTCTATTACCTTCCGACAGGCTTTCGATACGGAAAGGTCTGGAGAAGTTGTAAACAAAATCTGAACCACTTAAAATCTGATGGTCCCTGGTTCTATAAACTAATAAGGATACACCTCTAATTGGGTGCAGAAAATTTGAGTATTCATTTCTCTTGATGTCGCTCAGTTGGTCTTCCCCGACCTCCATATCGGACTCGAAGTTAAGGTTCTTGAATCATGAGTAAAAGCTTTGCCCACTGACCGCATATGAATAATAACCGCCAGCTTCGATCTTTGGTTACCACCCATGGAGCGAAATTGGAAGGCGTTTGCATTTAAAATCTCTCCTCCACCCCTGCACCGACTTCAAGTAAAATGGCCTTCATTAATTTTGCTTACACAAAAACCTATCGTCCGTGTATTTTCGCCAACGCTACAACCAAGTCTGGTTGGGTGTTGATTTATTTAACCGCCGTGATAAGCCCATTATCCATTGAGCACCACTATCCATCAAAACAAACACAATACAACCTTCAATTGACTACTTCCGAAGTGCCTCGCATCTTGTGCATCATCGCACGCTCCAAAGTTGTTCAGGCAATAAGTTTCCATCCAATGGGAAACGCAAACATTTCAATTTGTTAACACTAAAGCAAAAAAAACTATTGGACACTTTAGGCCAGCCATTTATGGAATTCGCGCACCGCTCCATAAAAAAAAAACCTAATCAAGTTGTTAAGCTCAGAGTGAGTCCCATTTATAGATTCATTAGCGAACAATTTCAAACTATGAATTAGACGCTGGATTTGGACAATTTTCTCACGTTCAATATAGAAAATGTTAATTACAATTAAGTGCACGACAGACGACTGACTGCGGTGGCACTGGCACGTACTCGTATCTCATACTCTCTGTGTCAGTGGCAGAAGATAAGGAATTCGCTTCTCTCTTTGCTGAGATACACATTAATCGTGTACATTGATTGGCGCGCAGCGCAAGCGCGCCATTCGCCGTCGAGATAAAATTGCTGGCGTATACAGCCCAACATGGTCAGACAAGGCAACTTTGTCTTCTTCCGCGTTAAGTTGCGGTAGAGAAAAGTATGAAGTCAGTGGGTTGGCATTGGCATGATTGTAACCTTTTTTGGAGGCAGCTTTCCCGGTTTTTTTTTTTTAGTCAGGAGCCTGCTAACGAAGTTGAAATCCTTGTGAAACAGCGAAAGAACATGAATTCATCCGCTTCTTACTTCTGTCGAGGGGGACGACGACGACGACGACGACCGAAGGAATGGCGACGTTCCCATTTAGTTGTAACAAATTCCGCATCACTCTTCCAAGATGTCGTATACATTAGTTGATTACGAAAAATGGGGTTTCTGTTTCTGTATGCAGCATCGCATAGGGTGTCTCTGCAGTCAGTTGGTATATATGGTAAATTGGAACAAAAGGCGTTTTTTTTTAAATGCAAACATGATCTACTACCTATATAGATCACTGATTTGCTTGGTTTCCAACAGCAGTTGGAGAAAGAGTAGGTAGGTAGATGCGCAACTGAAAATTAAACTGGTTCAATTCAGCAATCAGCTGCAATTAAGGAATTAATTTTCTTTTAAATTGTTAAAAAAAAAAGAAGGCATATAGTGTGTGAGAACATTTTGTGACTCAATTCCAATCGCAACCACTATGGACTTCCATATAAACAGGACCCTGTTGGTGCACTGGTGCAGAATTTTAGTCAGAAAAAGTTGACTTTGTATACGTGAAAAAGTTACAACTACTGTCTCATTATATTATATAGTCGATATAAAGCCCACTTAATATATATATATTTTTTTAATTTTTTTAATTTTTGGGACAAATGCAAGGGATCTACAATTCGTCAGACGTAAGCGAGAGGATGCGCAGTAGAAAAAAACCCTTAAGATGGAATTTGTGTTCTTTTGGGAATCGAACCTGGGACCCCTCGCTCAGTAGTCCAACACTCTTACCAGTAAGCAACTGCGCCACTACTAACTACTACCCAAAACAACCTTTAACAAAAAATAACGAGTTGTTAGTGTCGTATCATAATATGTCACCTGCCATCAGCGAAATGAGATACAAAAAATAGGTCTGTTCCTTTACTTTTAAATCTTACGAATATTTACTAATTCTTATGAATTCTTACGATCTCTTACTCAGTGCCTTAAATCGAAAAATTCGTAAAAGAGAGCGTCATCGAGAGAGCAAGATATTTCCCCTCCACTGAGAATCTTACGAATTTTTACTCAACAAATTCCTTGGTGTAACGTGTAAGAAGAGAACTAAGAAGTGGAAAAGCTGTCAGTCACCTTCCAATTAACAGCTGATTTGAAATTTGTTATCTTATTTGGCATATGCGTGTATTTGTTTTGAAAATAAAATTGAATGTTCTACTCAATGTTCTACTCAAAATGATTTTCAATAGAGGAGACAAAATTCTTCCTCGCTGTAAGAATGGATAATCTCTTCCAGTCCCTTTTTTATCTTTTCGCACGCTTGGAGTTCAATCAGTACAAACTTTTTCAAATATTCGGACTCATCAAAAATAAGTTCGATAAATTCCAGATCACTTTCATCAT
Source organism: Cheilosia urbana (assembly GCA_946477585.1). NCBI lineage: Eukaryota > Metazoa > Arthropoda > Insecta > Diptera > Syrphidae > Cheilosia > Cheilosia urbana. The sequence goes on from OX297854.1 coordinate 145,260,576, forward strand.
CATTCAAGTGCGGTAGATAAATCAATTAATATTGTTACTAAATTAGGCAATTCTTCGATTTTATCAGATACTAGCTGACCCGGCGAACTTCGTTGCGCCCAAATCTATATATATAAAAATTGAGCCTTAAAATTGTGTTCGTTTGTCGCCAATTCACGTCTTAACCCATTCACCGATTTTAACCAAACTTCCATACATCTTTGGTATTGGTCTTTATTTGATTTTTGTGAAGTTTGGTTGCAAATGGTAAACGTATATTTGTGTTATTTGTTTACAAAAAACGGTGCAAGAAAAAATATATTTGTGGCGCTGTTGTCGATCTCCTAAACCACTCAACCAATTTCAAAGGAATTTTGTGGCTGTGTTTGGTAGGTTACAGTTTGAAAAAGAGGATACTATTTTGGTATGGTGGGTACGGCTATATGTAAAAAAGACTGACGTCCGTATGTGCACTCATAACTCGGGAATGGATCGTGGTTCGGTGAAGATTTGGTGTTGAACATAATGTTTGATGCCAAATCTAAAAAACTAAAAAAAATAATGTTTCGTCAGAAACATTGTTGTGGACAACTTAATCACTATTATTTCTATTTAAAGTATGTATTTTTTTAACTATCCTAGAGCCTTTTCATAAACTACATTTTTTGTTTTGCCTGAGTAGTAGTATAAATAAACAGAACTGATGGCTTGCCTACACGTGAACATGATACATATAATTGTCCGTGGGAGAAGCATGAATATCTACCCTAGGTCGATTCCACACAATTCCAACGATTGTCCTTGCGCCTTATTTACTGTCATAGCGAACGCAAGACGTGTCGGAAATTGCAATCTTTTGAATTCAAAAGTTTAATCTGGTGGAATCATTGGAATACGCGGAATCAATACATCTTCACCTTTAAATTTTCCTTTTAAATTCGTTGCTTCAATAAGATTGTTCATAACCTTTCATCTCACATCAGTTCATTATCCGATCTCCGATGTCACAATGCGAATTCGATGCAAAATATCGTCGGCCATAGCACACAACAAACCGTCACCAATCCGCAGCGCTTCGAACGAAGTATAGGGCCACAAACATTGACCAAAATCATTCTCAAATATAAGCAAGAAAAGGGTGAACTGTGAATATTCTACCAATTGCATCACTTTCATAAACACCACGAAATGCGGGAACTACTTCACCTTGTTTCCGCCGCTTGAACTTCTTCGACGACGCATTCCTATATCGGGTCATTTCGCAATAAGAAAGTGTTCGCGCAAACTCGTGGCTTCGGCAAGTGTCAAAAAATTGGTTAATGTTGTTGCAGGTGCCATAACCCTACTCACGAATGAGCAGAGTACCAAGATTGTTACTCGCTCATTTGTCGTAATAACCCCTACGTGAAAACTCAAAACGCTGAACAACACCATTGTCCACGCATCTCAATCACCCCTACATTTCAACTTACTCACTCGTACTAATGCAAGGATCCTGAAAATAATGGATTCAAACACCATCAAATAAATATCAAAGTATCTACTCCACTTTAAAATGTTACTTGGTAACATAGTAAACATAATTTAATAGCACAAACTTATTAGGTAGGTACCTATATTTAAAAAAGAAATTCAAAATTGTTCAAAATAACAATTTGCTTGGAAAATAATTGAAATCATTGACAACAACAATTGCTTTTAAAATAATTTTTTTTTTTTTGTATTTGAAATGTCACTACTCGATTTCTATCCATTTTTTTGTTGTTTCAAAGTGCATTTCCCCATACAAACTTCCATAGCCTTTTTCATCCCCGCAAAGCTTTGTTTTCGCGACAAAACTTCACACAAATGATATACAGACTAATAGCAAATATGTGTAAAGTTTGGTTCAAATCGGTAAATGCGTTAAGGCGTGAATCGACGACTAACGAACACAATTTTAAGGTTTTCTTTTTATATATATAGATAGATAGATAGATTTTAACGAATTTTCGTATGACTTTTTTTAATTTTTAAGTTATGTATGTGTAATTTTTCATAGATTACTACAAAAGCGTTCCCTAACTTTTTCGTAAGTGTCTCTCTCTGTGAGAGAATTTATCCCCACCACTGCCATTTTGACATTCTTTCCATTCTTACTAGAAAAGTAAAGGAACAGACCTTATAATAAAAATAAACAAATCAAACGGATAATAGCTCTAAAAATATATTTATTTTTTTATTAGACCTGTCACATTTGAAAGTTTTTGACCAAAAATGTTGTCAATATTATGGTGTTGGAAATAAATTAGTTAGCAGTGCCTATAAGCTTTGGAACGAAAGTTGGAGAAAGCTTTTTAGTTGCAAAATGCTTGTACGAGCGTTGACAGGCGGTCAAAATATTTCCCCGTCAGATAAATTTAAAAAAAAAAAAAACAGATTTGGATATTTTCTCAAAAAAAAAAAAAAAAAAAACTCGAAACTTTTTTTTATTATTTTTTAAGCATGTTTTATGCACTATACTTAAAAATATTAATTTTAAATTTTCACAAATGCAAAAGTTTGTTTTTTGTCTTGTCTGAAAGTGGTAAATATTTTTTTTTAATGTTAACTCTTTCTTTTTGAAACTTTTAGGTGAATTTTATAAATCTTACAAGTGAGGGTTGTTTAAATACGAAAAAAAAAAAATGAAATCGATAACTTTATTCGATTTTCGATTTTTTTTAAAGACTTATTTTATAAACGAAAATAGTGCAAAGCTATTATAAAAATATTGTTTTGAAGAATTATCTAAAAACGATATATAGTTTCGCTCACGAATGGCAGACCGCTTGCTCGTGGTAATGGTTATCTCATAGGGTGCATCATAAAACCCCTGTCCATGTACTAACATCCCCTGTATATATAATTTTTTATTACTTTTCGCTTTTTTTATAGAACCTTTTATACACCGCACTTCAAGTTAGATGGATGGATACGTCTCATCTCAGTCACACCGAACCAAGTTTTCAATCTTGTGACCGCATCTTCCCAGATATAAAGCCGCTCCCTGTGCACACACCGCCCTACATTTGGTCCAGCGCGCTCCTGGCTATGGCTACATCGTATGTGGCATCATTTAACTTACTGTGGTGGCGGCGATGGCGATACCATTGCAGTTCTACATCTGGTTGTTGGTATACTGGTATTCACATTAAAGGTGCCTCGAATGCCACCGTCGCCATTTACGAGGACTTTTTCCCAAGCATATTCCAACCAAGTGCAGTTCAAGTTCAACGGACGATGCGACTTTAGGTGAATCCTGTTTTATATTCCTTTTTTTTCTCTCTGTCTACCTTGCTGCCATAGTGAGTTCATTTACGATAGCATTTTAAATCGAACGGAATCGATAGAACTTGATTCAATTGCTCGCAGATATACACTTCATTCAATGGGACTGGTGCTGCTTTGACGCTTACCATGCTGCGGCTGTTTGTGTGCTCTTATGCTTTGTGGTCGTCTTCGTTTACGGGAACACAAATAATGGGGAGAATTCATTAAGAAGTCGCATTCTCCTTGACATTCACTTGCGATTGCGACTGGAAGCACTGAATATAAATTCGATACGATATTGTGTTACCGATAACCGATAAATAGTTTGCATGAGGATTAAGTGCTGTTTTTTTTTTTCTTAAGTGGAACGTATTCATTAGAATGTTGTAATCAGTAGAAGGATACAAATATTTTGCTGGGTTTATGATTGGATAGAGTGATTCGCATCAACTGTACCAGATAATTATGGAATGGGAGATCCAAACATATTTTAATCGGAAAATGTGTACCAGAAATTACTTTTTGATTAATATGTAGGTTAACGAACACATTCAGCGGAACGATTATTTTTAAAGTTGCGTGTTTTTTTCTCAAAAAAAAAAGGACAACGTTTGCAATTAACAGAAGAAGATTTCATCAAAGTGGGTTTGCTCAATTTGAAAGGTATACATACCTACCACAGTTGAGTTGCGTAAGACGTGTTCATAAAGTCAGATTTTTGATCGAACAAACGCAAATAAATTGCAGAAGATATGTTCGTAAACATCATAAATGCCATCAGCGTCTGGCAAATTGTGCATCCATACTTTTTTTGACTGCAGAAAGTTTATTTGGCAATTTTTTATGCGTTTTCACAATTAAATTTAACTTTTTTTAAGGCAAAAAGAAGCTGCGGCGTGGAATGTGGCAAAAACCAAACTATTTTTATGATTTTTTCGATTTTTGTCTGACGTTTATGAACATTTAGTGACTACTTAAAATTGTACTAAAGCAGGCCTGCACACGTGCTGCAGAATAAGTGTATTCATTAATGCAACAAAAAAAGAAAGAAGATTGTACTTGCGCAGATTCTCGACGTTTATGAAAACACCCGTAGCTTGCTCTATTCGTGTTGACAATTCATTCACATACATTAAAATGTTTCTAGCGACTAGATTCAGTTTCATTTTTCAAGGCTAAGTTCGAATGAATTTTTCAATCGTGGGTTTGTGGATCGCGACTGTACTATGTGGATTGTGAGTAGAGTTCACGACAGGAATTTTCAATTCGGGAGGGAATTGCTGTAATTCTAAATTTGACTATTTAAATCAATTAAGACTCAAGTTCTTTTTAAATAAGATGAAAGATTAATTAAATACAACGCTTGTGTGGTAGAACAATTCGCAATTCTTAATTTCAGTTAAATTCGCCCATTCACAGTTCGCTGTCATGTGAATATAGTCCTTTAGCACCAACTTAATTTATAAAATCGATTTTTGAATGAACCCTATACGAAACGATTCCCTAATTAACTGACAGAAGTTATCGAAAGCACCTAGTGCGATTTGAGAGCCTAATTCCGGTTAGTGGTTATAAATAAAAATTGGTAATAGGCAGTAATTGATAGGGAAACCGGTTGAGCCCCCAACAAATTTGCTAAAAGTCGGGTGAATATAGTCGAAAGCTAATAAGATCGATCGAATGACGCTTCATCAACACCTATGGGCCTTGGTTCCAAAGAGCTATAGCACTGGGAAAATCACCAGATATATTTCAAGCGGAGGTACACGCCATAGAGATATGTGTCCAAGAATGCTTACGAAGGCGCACTAAAGGTGCCCGCATCTACATCCTCTCAGACAGCCAGGCAGCTCTTAAGCCCCAAAGATCGTATTCGATCAGATCAAAGCTGGTTTGGGAATGTTTCAATCTCCTCGAAGATCTGGCCAAGGACAATATATAGTCACCGTTGCTTGGATACCAGGTCATGAGGGATTTGAGGGCAATGAACGAGCGGATTTTCTGGTCCTGAGCCCTACTTCGGTTTACGTTTGAGTTACGTACACTCAAAATTCAGGAAATTGGAAGGTGATCACCATCACTGGTAGGAATCCAAAGGACAGAGGCAGGCAAAAAGATGCATAAGCCCAGCTCGTAAATAAATAAATAGTTGGCGCAACAGGTCCGAAGGGACCCTAGGTCTAGCATCTCACAACCATTCGTTTTGTGTGAGTTTTTCATTTCTGGAACGAATGGAAGGGTCTACAATTGTATGCCGACTCCAAACGGCTGATTGAGGAGCTCTTTCAAGACATTTATACTCTCGGATGGTTGTCAGACGTTCGCGAGAGGTAGCGCAGTGGAAAAAAAACATAAGTTGGAATTTGGGTTTTTGCGGGATTCGAACCTGAGACCCCTCGCTTAGTAGTCCAACACACTAACACTAAGCCACTGCGACTACAAACCCAGCTCGTAGTAAAACAAAAAAGTTACTTGAGCTAAGTAAGGAAGATCTAAGGATCCTTACGGGTTATCTTACTGGCCAATAAAATACCATCTCAAAAAAATGAGACTCTCCGACGATGACTCCTGTCGACTCTGCGGAGAAGAGGAGGAGACAAGGGAACAAATACTTTGCGAATGCCCTGCTGTAGCAAGGACCAGAGCGATCCATATTCAAGGGGCGTTTTTAAGTCCTGCAGACATTGGAAACATGAAACCAAGAAGGTTTCCTATGAAAGAGCCTCAACAGCTCCCTGGGTTAAATAATAGAGGCCAACACAATAGATCTCTTCTGGTCGCAGTGTACACTGTACAGGGCATATTACTTCCAATACAATACAATACAACACCCTGAGATGGAAGTTCTTTAAAAACAGAATCTCTGTTCGTTCTCCTAATAAATTGCGCTCAAAGAGGGCGCTAACGTCGGTCAATTTAAAATACTCACCGTCGGTTACGGCTAGGTCTGAAATTTCAAGACGAAAATCTGATTGCTGCTAAGCAAACTTCATGTGATCATAGCATAGAAAACTCCCACCATTTATTTTAAATACCATCAATCAAATTACAAATTTTAAAGTTCACTTACCCAGCTGGTCCAGCAACCAGCAGAAGAAATCTCCGCAACTACACTAACCGCGCTTACCCACTAATCACTGATTGCTTGACTGCTGCCGCCCGAGTTGAATATGCAAGAATGCCACTTAGCACCTGCGTCTGCATGCCGAGCTAATGACATACCACGGTCCACGGGATTATTATAATGCATGTCGTTTCGATTATCAAAACAATCTTCTGCGCAGTTACATCAGTACAGAAACAGATACAAGAGTCCAATCTGAGCCAGACACAATGTGTCTAAACACACTGCTGTCTGTGGTGAGTTCGTTCCCCAGACGCCAGACGAGACGACAGAACCCACCCCCCCAGTAATTATTACTGAATCCTCGTGCTCCCAGAGATATTTTATTTGGCCTTCATATCGCGCAGAGCAAGGACGAAGAGACGGGAAGGGGATAGAGTAGCTATGCCACGATGAATTCCATTCCAATACCAAAAATATATGCACACATAAACACTTACACAGTCGCGTACACTTTTTGCTTTGTGGTAACCGAAATCCAGCTTGGAATGGGTAGCCCCTGCCATCATGAGTCATGGTGGAACTATGCAGCCGCCAATTTGGCGCCGATTTACATAACACAACTTATGTCGTTGGCTCAGAGAGCTGTATATATCTAATCCGTACCCATAGCCAAACTCGTAGAGATAGGGACTCGGAATCGGAATCGGAATACTTATTGTGGTTGTGGCCCTTTCATAGCAATGGATTGTTTCTCTATATGGGGGGGATGCTGGCCGGGTTTGAGAACAAACTTTGTGTTGGATCTTGGATGGGATTTTTCATTTTTTGCTGTTGCCCAAAGCACATGTACTGCGGATGTGCGGGAATTTGCTGTGCAAGTGGTATTTGGTTTGTTTTGACATAAGCTCAGGTGGCGGACGGAAATGAATGGTAATTGGATTAAGTGGATTCCGGGCGTCAATCCTTTTTGCGGTTACGTGATAATGGCGCAAATCGAAAGCACTGTAGAGAAGATACGGATACTTAACACCCATCACACAAATGTGCGCCCTGTTATGGTTTGGGAATAAAAACACCTATACAGCTGCTGTGCTAATGGAATCAAGGGACACCTTGGAACAGCGCTCAAGGAGAAAAGTACCTCTGTGATGGCGTGGATTATATATAACAAGGATATCACTTTCATCCGTGCGGGTGACAACATTCAGAATGAGATGGCATAAATCGCATTATTTCGCTACTACGTGTTGGCATCGAGTCGGAATGCGGCAGCATTTTTACGAAATTACTGCACACATATGTGACGCGTTGGAGGCATCTCAACACTGTTCAAGGTGAGTCTTTCTTAAGTGGATTACTGTACGATGGCACTTCGTAGACTTGGCGGAAGATGAATGAAAGTAAAGGTGTAGATAGTCCAAATCTCCGGAGTGGAACTGAGTAAGGCCTTTTTATCCGAAGGATATTCTACGAGGTGTGAACTGGGGACATGGCGTCCATTACTGGGGGGGGCAAGGAAATTATAAGAGAAGCAGTATTTCAGGTGTGTTGTAGCTTCGATATAATGTATGTATAGTTGTATTCTGTATGTCACGAGAGTGGATGGAAATGAAAAATTGCGCCGTGTCCTTCAATTTAGATCCATCGTTACCAGAAACAAGGGTGTTTAACTCTTGCTGCAACAATTGTTGTCAAAAGTAATTAAAAGGTTTCTCGTAGCCTTCCCTTTCAAATCGACTCTTTGAAGGTTTAAAATCTTCCACCACCTCCATTCAAATTGCACACTGCTCTTACGTTACGCTCCACAACAGAGTAAATGACATTTTATACTGCTTTCGATGGGCGCCTTCATCCCTATAAGCAGAAACACGATCAAGGACACTCGTGACATTTTCCGATTTGATGTAATCTACTTACTTAACGGATACAGTAGTTGACATCTCTCTGTTCAATAGCGATTTCCTTCCTTTCCGTTAGGTACTTCTTTCGAGAATTTTTTTTTTTTCTCCAAACATATCTTCTTAATGTATAAAAACGTTTGTGCGTATGTATGACTGACAATTCACACCATATGTTTGTGTGGTGCTCCGGATGGTTTTTGTTTATTTTAGACCCTAAAGGGGGCGCTGGGGTCGCTTTTTTGAAAATTCTTATTTATGGACCGATTTGGCTCAAATTAACACCATACAACACTTAAAAAAAAAAAGTTTTTGCCAAAATTTGGACCCGATAGGTGGCGCTGGGAGATATTTACGACAAGTTAGATTTCCCTGATATCAATTTTGTATCAACAACATTAAATTTAATTGTAATAATATAGTTGGCGTTGGTTGTCTATACTTTTTTGAATTTGACATTTCAGTAATTCATAAGCTGTACAATTGTTTGACGAAAACTCCAAATTAGTTTTTAATCAATTTTAAATAGGTAAATAACATTTCCATTCGATTTCCGACACAAATAACATAACCAAGGAAAATATTCATAACCACTGAGCCAATTTTCATGGTTCTTCTTTTGTTTTGTTCGTATTGTTGTATTTCAGGTTTAGGCAGTCTTTAAAGAAAGCACTATTTTGGACCCGATAGGTGACGCTGTTGTCGATCTCGGAAACCGCTCAATCGATTTCAATGAAATTTTGTGGATGTGTATGGTTGGTTCCAGCTTGAAAGACAGGATACTCTTCGACCCGATAAGTAGCGCTGTTGTCGATTTCCGAAACAATTTTATTGAGACGATTGAAATTTTTGGGATAGGTATGGTTGCTTCAAGTTTGACAGAGAAGATGGTAATGTACCCTATTGTTGGTACTTTGCAAAACATAGGCAGGATAGGAAAACGGGTTGCGGCACTTCTCATTCAAAAATAAAACCAAACGCTATTTCTAAAGTTGTATAAAATAAAAATATTAATGGACGCTGTCCAAATAAAGCACTTTGCAAAATGTGAGCAGGACTTAATACGAAAGGTACGAGCAAATCCGGGTGGGTACAACTACATGTAAAAGAGGCTGACGTCCGCATATGCACTCATAACTCGGGAACGGATTGGTCAATTTTTATGATTTTTGGTTTAAATTCGCATGTGCCCAAGGAAGGACATACTATGCTACTCTTTGTCGTGAAATTCGCATTTTTCCATCAAAACGGAGTTATGCCGCGTCCAGCTAGTTCAAAAATAAAGTTTTCTCGAAATAAAATAAACCAATAAGACGGACGCAGAACTACAAATGCCTGCATGGATTGAATAAGATGAATGTTGAACTTCCACAGCTTTTTCTTCCTTACTACCGTTGAAATACTCTTCCGATATATTTGAAGTGAAATATGTGAAATATGAGTACAAATTTTACGAAGAGCCCACAATAAATTTTGGGCTATAGATATAGCCCTATGAATCTGTCGTCGGGTAAGATTTCAAATATGGACCCCTGCTAGGATGATCAATTGCATATTAAAAACGTAACGAACAGACTCCAATTCACATCACAAATATAGGTATACTTATCCAAGGCATGTTAGGGTTACGTGTAGCCAAGCCACTGAAAGCAGCAATTTTTCTAAAAAAAAAATAAATGGGTGGAGTAATTTTGCGTCTTCAAACAGCAACAACTTTACCAACAAAATTGCAGAGTTAAACCTGAGCTATTGAGGAACAAATCCACTTACCGCCCATGAAAGTTTACACAATTTGTCAATGTCAACTCACCTGGAAAGTTAACAAATCTGCATCCGCTCCCTAGTATCATAGACAAAAACTCTGTCCAAGCTATCACCGGTTCACATCGTTTCCCCTTTTTCAAAGAAACGCATTAAAAACCAAAATAACTCTGATGCAACCATTTGTTGATATCAATTTCAAAAGCAACACCCACCGCCAGCATAATATTTGAACTTGAATCTTCACGTGTAAAAAGTTCAAAAACAAAAGTCCAGAAAAAGACACACAACAAAAACACATCCATACATGGAAACTAATTGATTGAACAGTAAACATAACTAAGCCAACAGTTCATTCGACTTAGAGACGTCTAACATTAGCGTCCACGTCCAGATAATGTGTGCATCTAATTTTAAAACTCTCGACCCGCGTCCAAAAATAAAAACATACCCACACGCACCATAGGAAGGCTCCAATACAAATTGCCAACCGAATACACACCCAAACCCCGATATATTCAATGATTGATTAACTTTGATCTGTCTGCTCGATAGAGGTCCAATAAAACTTAAACAATTCGAAGTCTGTAATCATCTACACGTTTGGGCAACTCTTCCAATGGCCTTTTGGCCTACAATTAACCACGATGGGAAACGAAAATGAATTGGTGGCCTGGCCACCTTATGCGGGTATAGCTAACGTGTACGTAACGAATCGAAGAGTGGCGGGGAGTATCTGCATGAGACTGTGGCACCATGGATACCCGTGGGCCATTTGCGTCGATAGACACCGTGTGCCCATCCAAGGGTCAATGCCTCCGTGTGCAATGTAATTACTATCGCATGTCGGGGGGGAGCGAACAAAAAAACGCAAGTAGAAGAATAAATACCGAGGAAAAGCCCTTCGATTGGGACGGGTATTGACAGACTCTTTCGACTTTAAGAGTTTCCGCCATCGTCTTCGTTTTTCTGGAGGCACAGGGCAAACCATCGGCATCAGCATCTGTTGTCTTTGGAGCGAGGGGAAATTGAACAGCCCCATTTGGTCGCCTTCAAATATCTGCAGAGGATTTGATTTGGAAGTGCGTGCATGATGGTGTGGGTCTGCTTTTCTAAATATTTACTTTGCCTGTTAAATTTTATTCTATTCTTGAACTTGCCGGCTGTGGCTACTAACTGGGTATGAGGAACAGCTGCACTCAATATTGTTCGTCTGCGCATCATCGATTGGAGGAACAACTTTATTTTCGGTCTGTGGAGTAGTTTGTTAGTGGAGGTTCACTTCCGGCAATAATTCCAAAACGTTTCTTGTGTATATGTATCGGCGTACGCAGAAGCATGATCAAGGAGCAGGACAAGTCATGTTGGCCTTATAACTTGAAAAGGACGAGTTGGGAGCAAGTTTTTCCCTCTTCATGTGGCTCCTCGCCGACGAGCTTCAATGAGTTTGAGTACGAACTCGATAAGGGGTGGCAGCACCAGACTGAGAGTAGGGTCGAAAGTCATTTAAAAACTGACGTAGAGGTTACAAAAATCCCTCGACAAAGATGCGCTGATAATACTGTTTTAATGGGAATTGTTCTGAGGTGGAATTTGAATTGAAGGCTACGGCTCTTTGTTCATTAAAAAAGGATTTTGTGGTAGGCGAAACTGACGCAGATTGATTGAAGCAGATTTAACTCCGAATGCAACCAACTTCACTGCGACATTGTTTATCCGGCGTTTAATAGGGCAAGAACACGCAGAGCGAATGTCAGCTAGCGCTCCATTTCAAAGAGTTTTCGAATCCAAATAAAAGGACCGTCGCAGTAGTTAGAGACATCGCCTTCAATGACGCGCACTCGAAAAAGAAGAAGGCCTCAACCAACTTGAAGTGACTAAATAAATTAAGCCATAGACCGCGCTAACTGCAGAGACCAATTGGTTGATGACCAAGTCAATTCCTATCGCTACCATATTCAGATAAGGGAGATGCGATCACGAAAAGGTCTTTATTTTAAACATATTACAGCCTTCAGCCATTGAAAAAGCATTAGAAACACTCCAAAAAATTCATGAAAAACGTATCGCAAAATGCTTCAAAAGCGCAAAAGATCATGCTAAAAAACCCGTCAAAAACGAGTCCAGAAACGCTTTAAAAATTACAAAAAGAACGCGTCCAAAATAGGGCTCAAAACCACGTAAAAAAAATGCAGTCTAAAAATTCTATGAAAACGTGTTTAAAACACGTATTAAAACAGATCAAAAACGCGTCAAAAAAACACTCCAAAAACGCTCAAAAAAGCATAATAAGAAGGCGTCAAAATACAGCACCGTACTAATAAAAAATGTTAGTCTCGACTTTTAATTTAAGGAAACCCACAAATGCGATATTTGTGTGGAAAATACAGCCACTGTGAACTACTATAATTTAGAGTGGAAACTAAAAATGGTAATTGGTAAGGCCCACAGTCTTTCAACGAAGAGCATTCAGGAGTAAATAGAACTTGAATCGCCCGTGGAATTGACTTTTAGATAATTAATGTCGTTTCTAGTTGACAGTGATGATCCGTCAAGTAATGGCATCTTTACTTCTTGACAGTTGAAGCGTCTTGAATCAGAAGCAGATAAGCGCGCAACTGCCAAAACGAACGACATAACTTTGAGTGTCTCTCATTTAGACACATAGCATATATGTACTTACAACAAACTTTAGTCCCGACTTAAAATTTATGGAAGCTCACAATTGCAAAAGTTTTATGAAAAATAAAGCCACTGTGAACTACTTAAATGTCAAGTGGGAACTAAAAATATTTATTGGTAAGGCCCATAGACATATTGGACCTCACTTATAACCTTCACATTAAATATTTTTTTGGGTCTCAATATGCAATTTTGTATGGAAAATTTTGCCATTGTGAATTCGAAAAATTAAGCCTGGACATGGACATTAAAAATGAATGATTATTAGTACCTGTCGCAATGATAGTTGATACAAACGTGATAGTACCTGTCGCTAATTAAATATTTTATATAGTCACAGAAGTACTGGTTGAGTTTTTGCTGATATTTTTCGCCAGATTAGTTTGCAGTGCTGCCCGGATGCGAATAGATCATCATCTTGCTCGATGATGGTCTGAGTATTGTCTCTGGTCATTACTTCATTTAATAAACTCGGTATTATGTTCAAAAATATTGGTGACGTTCAGTTCAGGTATCTAGCTTAGTAAGTCTGACAGCTGTCTGATGGGATGTATGTCAGTTTTGATTGCCTTAGATCGGTTATATGAACAGCTGTTTCAGTTGACGTTTAAGGAGGGGTTGCCGACGAGTCTATGCAAAAAGTTTGTAACTGAATGCTAAGTTGACAGTTCATATATGTGGCTGACATAGGAAAAGTGACATTCCCGACTAAGTCTAATTTTTGCGTTCAGGTTACATCTAATCCAGACCAATCTAGTCGACTTAAGATAACTCGATTTTTTATCCCCAGTAACCCTAACTGTCATAATAATTTTCCAAAGACAATTCCTTCTGAAAGTGACAGCTACACCTGAATAGCTGCGACTATAGGCCTGTTTTTTTGAGCTTCGAACTCAGCAAAGCAAAGTAAAGTAGGATTTTCAGCACGCAATTACAACAACTACTGTGATTCCTCGAAGTGTCAAGTAGGGCGTAGTTGTTGTAATCGCATGCTGAAAATCCTACTTTACTTTGCTTTGCTGAGATCGAAGCTCAAAAAAACACGCCTTATGTTGAATTTGAAAAGTCAATGGTTTATTTTACTTTATTTGCAATTCCATTTGTAAGCCCAAAACAAATGCTTACTCTCGGCGGGTGTCAGTGATTAAAATTTTTTACTAAACGGCTATATTGCGTGCTTCTAAATTAATGAATGTTAACATGCGAGAAATACATTTTGTAACTTGGATCTGTACTAGGTTGAAATTGTTTTATATCTGCTTTGCGATATTTATTCGAGTAAACGGTGCAATTAGTGTCATGCAGAAGTGAGAATAATGTGTCCGATGGCAGCAAGTGATACATTTTTCAATTTGCAACTAAATAGTAAATACCCGAACAGGTTGCTTGTGTATTTTTATTGCGCGCTTCGTTGGAATCTAAGGAAATGCAAGAGCTTAGATACAATCATAGGTATAACCTTCCCCTAGTTATTTACTTGGCGATGTTGAAATATTCAGTGATGAGTGTCGTAGTTAGGGGATAAAAAAATTCTCGATATGGAAGCAGCCCTCAATACTTTTGGTGAGGCACTTGTACTTGTTTTTTGAAGTATTGAAATTATATTCTTATAGGTTAGATTAGGTTGGGTTAGGCAAGGTGGCTGTCTAGAAAGACACACTTAGACCATAGTACATTCTTCCATACTTCTTCCACATACGTCCACTATAAACAATTTTTGTTTGAAAATTTTTAATGAAAAAAGCGGTACATAGGTCAGTAGTTTGGTCACGTTAAACGCCGAATAGAATACGCCTTCGCCTTCATCTTAATATGGCTGCTTTAGTCTGTTGCTTAATTCTTTCCTACTTTGGGTGGAAATGCTAGGTAATTGTATCCAAATGGAGATAGGGTGCCCCTTTTACTCTTAATAACCGTTCCTTGAATTAGAGTTTCAGCGTTGCCTTCAAAGGCTGTAAAAAGTCATATTTGGGATTCCGTCAAATCCGTCAAGTCGAGGTAATTGCCCGTGTTTCGTGCTGATCTTCCTCGTAGTGTGGTTCAAAAAAAAAATTGTTTACCTATTGACCTGTGTCATTCTGGGACAGGATTCAGATTTGATTTGTCACGCGAGTCTTTTCAGACGTTTTCAATGCATTTTTTTGCGAGTTTCTATCACGTTTTTTGATGCATATAGACAGAGTTTTTCGACATGTTTTTGAGCCCATTTTAGACGTCTTTTTTGCTTTCATGCGCATTTTTGTGCATTTTTTACTTATTCTCGGAGCTATTTTAATGCAGTTTTTGACGAGTTTTTATCTGGTTTTTCTGCATATCGTTATTTTACGTGTTTTTTGAGCCCGTCAAAAACGCCTTTTTGTTTGCTTTCATGAACATTTTTATGAGTTTTTTGACTTATTTTCGGCACGTTTTTAATGGATTTTTGACGAATTGTTATCTCATTTTTTGACGCATGTTGACAGGGTTTTTTGAGCCCGTTTTTGAATGCCGTTTTTGGCTAGTTTTTATCGCTTATTTTTATGCATTTCGAAAGCGTTTTTTGACGTGTTTGAGTCCGATTTTGTAACATTTTTGTAAGATTTTTGACTCATTTACGGCACATTTTCTGCCACGTTTTTCCCCGCGTTCTTGTTTTATTTTCGAAGAGTTTTTTTGACACGTTTTGAAAGCATCATTTGGCGTATATTTAATCTGTTTCTTGATACACTAGCTCCGGTGTCTTTTTCGACTCATTTTTATTGCGTGCTCCCATCTTTTTGACGTATACCTTTCTAGTAAGCTTGCGATAACTCATGGGAAGTACTTCGTTATTTATTTCATCGGTCCACCGACTGCCTATCAATCCCCGTTGTTGGGTGTAGTTTTTTAAAAGTTGAGAAGATTTAAATCTAACCCACCAGTTGAGAGTTCTTGAATCTTTTTATGTATCAAATCCTTCAGTTCAAAGTGTCTTGTCACACAGGGTTTTGTCAACACGATTTGAAAAGAATAATTTCTTTGGAAAGATCAAATGCAGATCTAATTCAAAGCCAATTTACGGTTGCAACTCAACCAAAAGCTGACACTTAAATTTTTTAGACAGGGATCTAAGTGCAAAAATATCAACCCCCAAGGAGACGTTCTTTCTTACGATGTCACTGGCATCATTAAGCAGAGCGTTCAGGGCTTCCAAGGGCACCCGTTTTAAAAAATTAATTATATTAGTAAAGGGTAATTTTTTAAGAGGTTTAGAACTTTTTTAAAAAAAAAAACACAAAAAATTCGAAAAAATGAATGAAATATTTATTTGAATCAATAGTTTGAACCTTGCAATTTAATGTTTAAAGATAATTTCATGCAAATGTTGACCGCAGCTGCGTCTCAGGTAGTCCATCCGCTGAGTCCAATTTTGACATACTCTTTCACACATATCGGCCGGTATCTCACGAATGAATGCATGGATGTTGGCTTCCAGTGCGTCAATCGAAGCGGGCTTGTCCCTATACACATTAGCCTTGACATACCCTCACAAAAAATAATCTAATGGTGTCAAATCGCACGATCTAGGCGGCCAATTGACCGGCCCGAAACGTGAAATTAACTGTTCACCAAACTCGCCTCGCAATTGCGCCATTGTTTCGCGTGCTGTGTGGCATGTGGCACCGTCTTGTTGAAACCACATATCATGCAAGTCAAGAACTTCCATTTCGGGCAAAAAAAAGTTTGTTATCATCGCTCGGTAGCGTTCACCATTGACAGTAACGCTGCGATTCGCATCATCTTTGAAGAAATATGGCCCAATAATGCCGCCGGCCCATAAACCGCACCAAACAGTGGCTTTTTCGGGATGCATTGGTAGCTGTTGCAATGCTTCTGGCTGATCTTCACTCCAAATGCGGCAATTTTGCTTATTTACGTACCCATTCAACCAAAAATGAGCATCATCGCTGAACACAATTTTTCGATAAAAAAGCGGATCCTCGGCCAGCTTTCCAAGAGCCCATTCACCAAAAATTCGGCGTTGTGGTAGGTCGGCTGGCTTTAGTTCTTGCACAAGCTGTATCTTAAAAGGCTTTACGCACAAATCCTTCCGCAAAATTTTCCACGTAGTGCTGTAACAAAGGCCTAACTGCTGGGAACGGCGCCGAATCGACATTTCGCGGTCTTCTGTCACACTAGCTGATACGGCCGCAATATTTTCTTCACTACGCACAGTACGTAAACGTGTTGGTGGTTTAATGTCCAACAAAGTAAATTTGGTGCGAAATTTGGTCACAATCTTCCGAATAGACTGCTCAGAAGGTCGAGAATGCCGATCATAAAATGGAAGCAGCGCGCGATGAACATTTCGAACCGAGCACGAATTTTGATAGTAAAATTCAATAATTTGCAAGCGTTGTTCATTTGTAAGACGATCCATGGTTAAATTGCAAACCAAACTGAAGCTGTTTGACAGTGACACAAGGTACTAAACACACGTCAGCTGTCAAAACCAGTGTTGCCAAAACCAAACCAGCTAAAAAATCACCCGTTATAACTCCAAAACCACCGTCTTTAACATCCGTATAAAAGACACTGGCCGCAGGTCTATTCCATTCAATTCTAACGAATGTCTCTCAAAATACACAAAGTTCATTCGAACGAATAGAGACCAGACATTCGTTCGAATTGGCTATTCGTTCGAATCTCAAAATAAGCATGATTATTCGCTTGTTCATTTGTAAAGATAAAAATTAACAGATGGCGCAATAAGCCTGAATAGGACCCTAGTCCCAGCTTTCAATAAGTTTTGAAACGAAAAATCTCCTTAAGAAAGGCTGTTCCTTATATTAGCTAGTTGCTTTTTGTTTCCCCGGTTAAGATTGGTTTTCCGCAGACGGACTTCTATCTTTTAAGTCGCCCATCAGCGCCACCCACTTTAATTTGTTTTATACTTTAGTGTCGACTATATTCGCTTGGAAAATGACGTTTGATACTGCAACGTATGTGACAAGTGTTATTTAAAAGAGTACAGATGTAAAACGAATCCTCTGGCTCTGTCTGACTGGCATCGCAATGAAGCCTTAGCCTGTTCACTAAAAAGTCTGACTCTTTCCCAACTTTCCGCGCGGAACTACTAAATTCTAAGCTCGAATAGGTATACGAACTAAGGTCTAAAAACCATCAATCAAGTGGTTGCTGCATAAAACAGAACTCATTCAGCAATAACAAGTTTTCCAAACTGTACTACATCCACATGTGTGCATAAACAGATTAGGGATGCTAGCGCCGTTTGATGTCAAGATCATAATGAGAGTGCTCTGGAGAGGAAGTTTCCATTTACCCGCCCCAACCACCATCCACACGCATATCAATTATAGATTCTAATGATAATGTGCCTCCATACAATCCACTTTAGGTTGGCATGTGGCGGTGCGATGCCAATCACTTAAACGCGTCGAATGGAAACAGATATTCCTATAGTGCCCATGCATTTAGTGTACGTTCAAGTGGATTCGAATTCGAATTCCAACAGAAGTAGCGACGCATGGGAACGTATCCCGCTGTCTGTCTCTCTGATCACAGACGAACTTCAGATTCAGAAACAAACGTGCCCCAGCATACCTAATTGTCGGTCAATATTTGTCACGTTATTCCAATTGCTCCAACGGGACCGAGAACTACCTCACACTGACCTCACTCATAATGGAGCCCTATGGGCTCCGGTCTGCCCACAAATTAGTATCTTTTGAACAATGTGTGCATTTGTGTTGCCAGCGTGTTGCATAACAATGACATTGACAGCGTATATGCGGTATGCGTTCAAAAAGATGTATTTTAGATATTTTATTGATCACAGGTCTTTCGATATCTTGGGTCGACCTTCGCACGTGGGCGCGAGTGTACTTTGTGTGGGCAGGGTTGTTAAATACGCAGCCACCCAAGCGGATAGTCATGATGTGTGACAGATAATGCCACAAGATATCCCCACACCGAGCAACGCACTAATTTATTTTTGATGTTTCAACTTGGATTTTTGTATCCATCTCGGGGAGATGTTAATGTCGGGAGAAATTGAATGCCGAGGGCGCTAGAGTGCATCTTCTTCGGGCGACGCGACGCAGCCGATGACATAAATAAATTTGTTGGCTGTGATCTTGAGACGTTTGGATTAGTTTTATGATGATATCATGATTCTTGATATCGTGTTGAGTGGCTGATGTAGTGGAACTGAGGACATGGCTATTAAAGTTCTGCTCAAGTTTGGACGCTCTTGAGTTGGAGAGTGCGAGCAGCGCGTAAGGGATTATGTTGTTAATGGGGGCGTTACGCGTTGGATTAAGCTACTGATGGTGCGTGTTTGGGAATGTTGTCTATATTAAAGGTGGACCGTTAACATGGTTTCGAAGCTGTAAAGTCGCAATGCGTGTTGTTATACTGAAGGGATGGTGATGGGTGACATTTTCACACGTGCTTCTTGTCACCTTTCGAAGAATGAGGTATGGTGGTACTATTTTATTGATTTTTACGAAATTTATTTATTGGTTACGCAACTTAATATGATTTCTCTCTCATTTGTTTACCCGACTGGGTTTATTTCCGCTCATTTTTGTCGGTTTACACTTTGTCGAAATTATATGAATTTGGTTGCTTATGAGACAATAAAAAGAGGAACGAAATACGAATATTTTATATTCCTGTTTAGGTTGAAAAAATGTTCTCCCAACTTGTCTGTCAACTTGTGAGGCAATCACTTTTCAGGATAGGCGGGAAAGTGCCATAGATTGGGGGTGATCCATGGCTGGCAGTAAGTCACACACAATTTACGTATACATATTTTCAGTTATCCAGGAAGACTCTTTAGCCTACGAACCACGGGAAAAATATCACAGCAATTATGAATTGGTAATACCCTCTAGGGGGTATTCATGTCCCTAAGGCGCAAAAAAAAAAACAGCAACTTTGACAATAGGAACAGCTATAGCAGCAGAAGTCGTATGCAATATGTAGATTGAATTTTTTCGTGAGTGTGCTAAGTAAACAATAAGTTCAAGACCCCGTCTAAGGGTTTAATGCGTTTCTGTACATATCTTAGCCATTTCCGTTTTTTGTGATTTGTCTCCCAGACTATCAGCACTTTTACTTTTCAATTAGAAGTTTTTTTTTTCTTAAATATAGGAATCGCATTTAAGTATGAGCATTTAACCTGCCCACACCACGCTGTTAATAATTAATTTTAAGTCTTCAACTCATTAATAAAATGAAGGCAAATGGACAACACTATCGCATCTAACAGAATGAAAAATGGTACCGTATGTAGGTAAAGGTTTTCTTCGCATGTAGGTAATTATTTTAACTAATCAAATTGAGGAATTACTGAATGTTTTAAGGGAATATCCAAGCGAGTGCACACTCGGAGCTTGAAAATACGATCAATTACTGCCTGTGCATAACCACATACACAATATGGCGATGTTAGTGACTGATGAATTACTGCTGGTTGTAGTCTGCACTAATTGAAAATTGTTGTCAAAGATTTATATTGAGCATTGTTCAATTTTAGGACAACACAAAAGTATGCGATTTATAGCTACGGTGAACATATTTTAGAATTGCAAATAATAAACTATATAAAAACAAAAAAACAAAAATTCAAAACAATTTTCAATTAGTGGTAGTCACTTTGTCAATTGGAGAAAAATCGAATTGCAAGTTCATTTCCTGACAGAGAAAAACAGAAATGTTCTCCCAAGTGGAATTATATATGGAGAATTGACTGTCAAAATTCAAAAAAAGTTTCGTGAAAATCAAAATTAACAAAATACATAAATAGCTATGGATATGATTTCGGAGGAAATATTATCTTCATTGTCTCCCTCGTCATCTGAAGACTACTAATCACCAATAATATTATATTCATTTTTATCCACAACAGGGAAAACATTTTTCATTTGTGATTTTTGCCAAAAATGAATGCAATTTAAACAGCTGATATTGTTGTCAAGTAACGCACTAGTCCATTTACAAAAGTAGATCAAATTATTTAAAAGTTCCATGAGCAGCGTAAAATCTGAGATCTGAAAAAGATTTCTGGTGGTCCCAATGGAAAACGACATTAGTCTTGATTTTAAATTTACTGAAGCTCACAATTGTGAAATTTGTTTGGAAAATTATATATATATGAACATTTATATGTTTTTGTATACAAAAAAGTTTATAAAAAAGGCCGCCTTCAAATAAATAACTCTTATTTATTATTATGAACGAATGGTCACCGTATTTCTAGCTGAAATTAATCACGGACAAAATTAACTAAAACATTTCTTTGTTTTGTTTTTTAATTTCATACGCTATACGATTCGAGCCCTTAGAGTTCTGCCACTAAGGCCACGAATGCTCAACTTTTTTATGTGATCGAGCAAATTTTAGTACCCCTAATAAGTTCCTGAGAAATTATGATCATTTATAGGGATAGACGAGTGACTTTATTGACACTATAAAACAACAGCGTCACTTGTCGGTCATCGCTCCTTAAACACTGCTGGCGGTAATAAGAATAAACTGTTTATCAATTTCGATATTTTGATATCACGTGGCAACACGAATATTCATATCGTCCGTTCTTTGTCTCCGAGTACATTTTATTTGATTTTCTTTTCTAATTAACTCTCTAAAGTACATATATTATGTTCCTTCACAAGAGATAAAAATCACGGTTACAGCAACCATTAAATTCCAAAATTCTAGTTTACTTTGCTAGTGACTTATTGCCTTTTTGCGAAAACGTGTTTTTCTAAATTATTACGACCCTGGTGATGTTACATCCCTGGTATTCCAGTTCGATACTTTCAATTTGCAATATTATTCCAACTTGCTCGAACTGTAATGTCGCTTCCACATTCAAATGCCGAAAACATAGTTAAAAACAAGCTAAAAAATAAAATGTCAACGAAAATTTATTAATGCTCATCAGAAATCAACTAAAAATACAAAAAAAGAAGTTGTCATGAATACGAAATTCTTAAAAATGCTCTTTTAAGAGATAATTTTAAAAATGCCTCCGATGTTGAGGTAAATGAAAGTGATGAAGGTGAAATCGATCTAATTATTTCTGATTTGTAGTGATTTTAAAAACTGTTTTGTTTTTTATTGTACCTTTGAGATTGAATTTGTTTTTTATAAGTTAACATTGCAAGTTTTTGATTTATTGTTCAAAACAAAAATGTTGTTAAAATTGGATATTTTTTTTTGTCAAATACATGATCAATTTCGTATTTATTTTAATGATAAAAAAAATAATAAGTAAACATAAGTTCCGTCTATTTGATTTTGCAGAATATTGCTTTCCTTCCTTTTTTGTGTTGCCAAAGGGCATCAAATTTGTTTGGAGATACTTTTGTCGCATCATTCTTTCCTCTGATATCATTCGCTATATTCTTATTTTACTTAAGTTTTGTTTCTTTTTAACTTAGGTATTAGGTTTTTAAAATGTCAAAAAAATTTAAGAAAAAATTTAAATTCAGAATATTTTTGATAATTTTGAATATTCGATTATATTGAAAAGTAATATTAAATTTGTCATTTACTTAGTTGCCACTTGATACAATTGATGGGTTATGGCAACGTTTCCCAAAAATAACTTTGGACCAAATATTTAACAAAAATAATGTTCAAATGTTTTTAGTAGCAAATGGAAAAAAAGCTTCCGAGAAGGCGACAGACAAACGAACATTGCATTAATGTATATGGATTAAATTGGAACACATAGTACAAAAATAAATAGTTGGCGCAACAGGTCCAGAGGGACCCTAGGCCTAGCTTCTCACAACCATTCGTTTTGTGTGAGTTTTTCATTTTCTTAGAACGAATGGAAGGGATCTACAATTTTATGCCGACTCCAAAGTCCAAACGGCTCATTGAGAAGCTCTTTCAAGACAGTTATACTCTCAGATGTTTGTCAGACGTTCGCGAGAGGTGGCGCAGTGGAAAAAAAACCCTAAGTTAGAATTTGGGTTTTTGCGGGATCCAACCTCGATCCCTCGCCTAGTAATCCAACACACTAACCACTAACCCACTGCGCCTACAATTGGAACACATACTGTAAAAAATATTTCTCTTGAATATTTTAAAAGCAGGTACAAAGACTGGACAAATAAACATTTTAGGAAATTCACGAGAATAAATTAGTAATACAGTATGTTCATTATCGACCACAACTTTCCATCTGGACGACCGAGCTGACAGTCCCCCTTTCTCACCGGTTCCGGTTCGTCTTCTTACAGGCAAACTAGAACTTTAATGCATATATCTCTTTCTAAACGTTCACAACTTGGAACTGGTGGAGTCATCTATTAGCAAATCACTACATAGTATAAAACAAAGTCGCTTTCTCTGTTCCTATGTACGCTTAAATCTTTAAAACTACGCAACGGATTTTGATGCGGTTTTTTTTAATAGATAGAGTGATTGAAGAGGAAGGTTTATAATGTATAATAACATCCATTAAATAGTGGAGAAATACTGTTATTTTTGAGGTTTCTAATGTGATGACGTAAATAATTACATTTTTTCCGCTTACATTGCAAAGGCAATCTGAACCCTACGTGCGAAGCCGGAGCGGGTCGCTAGTATTATAATAATGTGGGCGCAGTCTGATCTATTGTTGTTAAAGAATGTGTCTATCGCATAAGCCTTAACTCCAGATAATAACTCACTGCACTGTCGGTACCAATGACTTGATCAGATAATTACCTGAAAATAAACAAAACAAAGTGTTAAAGTCTCGTTTAATACAAATGCAAAATGTCAATTTATATTGTTATAAATATCAAAGGTGTTAAGAAATTAATCCAAATGCCTGGTATTTTAGTATACAAATTTCTCCAAATATGTGGTTTCGATTATTCATAAGACGCCACTTAATAACAACTCGGATACGAGTATATACTTATCCATATCCATATGCTTAAACTGGATGCTTAACCACGAGACAGTATATCAGATTTAATTGTTTATTTTGTGCAAAAGTGTCAAATGTCATTCTTTGCTGGCGCCAATATTGTACATTTGCATTTTAAAACGTTCATTTGAATGTTTGCGTAACTGTGGACAGTACGATTGAGGAGGAAAGGAGACGGGGCCGGTCAAATTGCCCTGTGAATATTAATGAAGCTTAATTGATTTGTTTTTGCGAGATTTTTTGTTCCTCTGTGTGTTTTTTATCTTTTTTTTAGTTTATTCATTCTTTAGTTTTTGTTGTTCTTTTTACATGTTTCGCTGTTTAATTTATGCACTTATCTGCAGGATGGGCGGGAGAAAAAAGGTCAAGGCCAGTTGGTATTGATTGTTGTTGTGATAGTGAAAATAATATTTACCTACAGTGGAAATGTATTGTGTGATTCATTGAAGATGCGCAGTGAGAATGTGTCAGAGACAAATTGTCCACATTGCGGAGATTGAGATAAGGTGAAAGCGAAAACTTTGGCATCACTCACGCAGTTGATCTGATTGATGAAGACAAGGGGTGCAGCTGTATAAGTAGAGTAGCTGAACCTTGAACTAAAAACAGATGTATACTTCGAATTAGGTTCGTTTACTTAAAGTTGGACTTGACAGAGACTGATGAAGGGTTTTCCTCGACTAGTGGGATATTTCCTCATCTTCTGGGAAGTGTCATTTCAGCAGCAAATTGGACTGTGTGAAGGAAGTTCTCTGTCTCCAATTCGTTCATTAATTTTAAATCGTTCTCTCTATCTATTGCGTAGGATCCTGTACGAGTCACTTCAGGTATAACACAAAGACTGAAACACGCTAATCCAGGGCTTTCGTTTTGTGCTAACGCGATTAGAGTTCAATTTAGTTTTTGAGTAGATAGTGTCAAAAAGAAGACTTTAGCTGTTTCGGATTTGTCCAGCTATAAGTTGGCCCTAAAAGAGGATTTAACGGCGAACTACAGGTGAAACTGGCTAGTCTTGAAGTACACGAGGATTATTTTCAATATTGTTATAAACAAGGAAAAAGATATGTAGTATTAAAAAGGGCAAAAAATATTCTATAAGGAATTTAATTGGAATAATTTTGTAGTAGATTTTTTACATAACAAACAATTAAGATTGTTTTGTGAGTACTGAAAAAGATAGTAGAATTATGATCTTAGGTTGAAATTGAAATACACTATTTTTTGTAAGTTAAGCCAGTTTGCCACAAAATTGTACCTTTTCTCACGAGACGGTGTCTAATCATCAAAATTCCCACGAAAAACGAGCACTGATCTACTCCCGCTCACAAAAAACGTTAGGTGGGCTTGGGTCTGACGACAACGAGTTGAACTGTTAAAGTGAGCCCAGTCTCATAAAAGGTAGGTCTAGGTAGCCGCTGAAATCGTCAATTTCATTAGTGACCGCGTGTGGATTAAAAGTTTAACATAGTGAAAATAAAATAGTGAGCAACAATAGAGATTACAAAATAGATACCTATGTACTTCTTACGTTTTATTATTTTATTGTCGCAGATTTCTTGCCCGGTTTTACGACTGAAATCAGGGCTACTATTCCGTAATTCTTCAGACGATTATCATCGAAACGATGGTTAATTTTCCACAAGTGTAATGAATGCTGACGATATTTTTAAAATCGGGCAGTATATAACTTATTATGGTAATCGAAAATTCAAAGATGATAACGTCCAGACGGTTATTGTTTTGTTATAGGAAATCTACCATAACAAGAAAAAACAATCCAAGCTGAATGAATACTAACGATCTTTTTTAACAGGCAAGTATAGACTTCAGAAGCGCCTAAGAAAACTACGAACATCTGAAGAAGGTCTCTGTAGATTCTGCGATGAGTTCAGTGAAATTTCAGGATATGTGCTGCAGTCATGGCAGATAAACGACTGAAAAATAGAGGAAAGTTCCAATTTTTAAGATTTGGAAATATCGTCTCAGTTGTCATCTTTAAGACGCTTAAAGGAAACTGGATCGGTAAACGTTTTAACGTTTTTGCCTTACAGAATCTGGACCCTGGATTAGAGATGTTGCTATAGTAACGATATCCTCCAGCAAGACGCAGTAGGAGTACAGGTACCTGAAAAATTATTCTGAATGGAGTCTAAGTCAATGCAACATAATTCCATACCCATTCTTTACCTACAACAACCAGCCAATTGCACCGCACATTAACCCCAGCGCTTTTATTCACTTGTCAGCACAGCGCGCCTCAACGCACTGTCAACATTTCCATTATCGGCACTTTTGAACTGACCTAGTTTAAGTTTATTTTGAATTGTAGGGCAGAGATAGAATTAAGGAAAAATAAAGCTGTGTTCGTTTTTACCCGATCGGAAAGGTTATTTTATTGGCGCCCAACGTGGGGCGCATATGAGGGAGCATATATACGTCTCCAAGTTGTAAGTAGGAGATGTAATAAATCACTAAGCCGCAGTACAACACATGTCTTCCTTAAGTAGTAATAAAAAATATACATACAGCAAACGAAATGGAGAACAAGTTCCAAGCGAAGTGGATCCTCAAGGCCCAAACCCATTTTCAAAAGTAAGCCCGAACTTCCGCTTCAAAAAAGAGGTCATCGATAATGATAAAGCTCTTGGACAAAATATCTGAAAGTCACATGACCAGGATTTCAGACTATGAAAAGTTGCAGAGTCTTGTGTCAGTGAGGGGCTTCTAAAAATTAAAAAAAAATTGATAAATTACATTAAAGCCCACTATAACCAATCATCTGCGGAAGCAAATTCTTCTTATGAGCGAGTATATCTTCAAACCGAATTGAAATAAACAAGCTAGCTCGATTTGCGGACCCAATTTTGCGCCATCAATGCGTGTTCAATTGACTCGAAACGACTGTCTTCTTCGAATGAACCAAGTCCATTGTATACTGCACTATCTGCTAAATGGGTCAGCCGAGGAAGAATTGCTTCAACTCAACGCCACATTGAGAATGGCGTTCCAGATCTGTTTGCCTATTAATAAAGACTTGCTAAACAGTGTTTTCCTATTTCCCAATAGCAGCTATTGTGAAGTTAATCGTCCGTCGCATCAACATTAAGAGCATCAGCGACACAACTCTAACTTGGCCAGTTTTGTTGTCACAATAGATCTAGCGACGTTGCAGTAGTTTGTTGCAGTCCTAATCAGAATTGTTAATTTAAAAAAAAAACTGAAACTCATGTTCTCTTAGTACGAGTATCTACTAAACATTCATTCATTCATTCCGACCTTACATACTACATAGTCGCATAATAAATGAGATGAGGGGGATAAAAAATGGTCGATCGGAAATTATTATGCAATACAAATCTTCGAGATGTGAATTAGCATACAAGTACTTTAGATTCTTCTCTTAGACATACTGTACTCGCAGCACGTTCGAACGACTTGTTTGCATCATTTTCATTGCGGAGATTGTGCCCTCTGGTTGGGAGTTCTTTGCTCGTTAGGTTTTATTTGAGTGTGATAAATGATATGTTCTCAGATTCATTAGTATAGGTATGTTAGAAAAAAAGTAACCATGTTTGGTGGTTGATGAGCCATGTCGGCATGACACACATCGCCAGTGAGATGCCTTGAAAAAAAATGTGGAAGATAAATAGATTTTGGGCATAAAAATGAATTACAAGCTTTCTCTAAAGGTATAAGCTGGATCTTGGAACTGCAACCGTAGACCAAAGAGTGGCATGTGGGCTTAGTCCTGATAAGATCTGTTCTTTGTGCGACGTGCTCTCGAGGTATTACGCAAATAAAGAGCGTTTTATTATACACAACTTATAGTTATCCAAGAAGATAGCATTTTTGTGTCAGTGTTTGAGGTGGATATAACTCACTTACTTTATACGCTCTCTATGCAACATAAGCATAGACCATGCGTATCTTTTAAATAAAAGCTTTTGGGGAACAGGCACGTATTTAGCTGTTCTCTTTGGAAATAACGTTTTTAATGGCTATCGGTCTGTACGGTGACCTTTGTAGAGGCAGCAATCATGAAGTAGCTCATGGGCATACCTCCAACCTTAAAAGTTATTTATACTGCGTCGTTCCCCTCTTAGTCAGATTTTAATCAAAGCTTCGTTGTTTCACTTTGACCTTTGGATAATTTATGGAGAATAGCATTCGATTTCAGTATGGCTTAGTCTTAGTCCCGCCATTGTGAGGAGTAATTTTACCTATATAACCTAAGTCCAGGGGCTCATTGGTAAGTGTGCTGAACTACTGAGCGACGGGTCTCACATTTGATCCCCATCCACGGAAAAAATATACGGGGGGTTGTCTGAAAAGTTTCCGACCGCAACGTAAAGATAGCGGCACTCGCCAATAAAAGCTATTGAATGGTAGTTGTGCATATTTTGACCGTTACTCACCGAAGTTTCAGTCATTTTGGACGTGCAGTTTTTAGCTGACAGTCGTTTTAGTGCGAAAATGGAAAAAATTTAGTATCGAGCTGTTATTAAATTCTGGTTTTTGAAAGGCAATACGCTTAGGCAGGTCAAAAATGAGTTGGACTCTATGTATGGGCCATGGGGACTCTGCACCATCATTTACTACAGTGAAATTTGGCCGTAAGAGCTTGGAAGATGATGAACGGTCTGGACGTCCAAAAACTGCAACCACTGACCATAATATTGCTAAAGTCCACCAAATTTTGTTAGATGAGCGCCGAATTAAAGTGAGAGATGGTAGAGGTTATGAAAATGTCCAAAAAACGTGTTTGTTACATATTAAATCAAGATTTAAGCATGAGAAAGCTGTCCATTCTCCGTTGGATGTTCGAATGAAAATTTCCAACGCTCTGTTGGTGCAGTTTAGGCGCAATAAATCCGAGTTTTGGCGCCGGTTAATAACTGTAGATGAAACTTGGATACACCATTATAGGACCGACACAAAAATTCAGTCAAAACAGTGGACTGCAAATGGCGAGCCGGCTCCAAAAAAAGCAAAAAACTGTTTTTTTCGGCAGGGAAAGTGATGGCGACTGTTTTTTTGGGATAGTAAAGGTGTTATCTTAATCGATTATCTTCAAAAAAGGAAAAACCCTAACAGGAGCATAATACGCATCATTACTCGCCAAGCTGAAGGTAGAAATACCGGAAAAACGGCCACATTTGCAGAAAAAGAAAATCCTGTTTCACCAAGACAACGCGCAGTCTCACACCTCAGCGGTTGCCAAGAAACTGCTCAAACTGCTGTTTAAACTACTTGTACATCCGCCTTACTCACCAGATCTAGCCCCAAGCGACTTCTTTTTGTTCCCTCATCTAAAAACAGCGCTTGGAGGACACAGGTTTTCGTCAATTGAGAAGGCAATCACCTTCGTGAACAATTATTTTGCAAAAAAAAAACGCCAAGTGCTATTTGGACGGGTAAGAGAGGTGGGAATGGGAGCATCGCTGGGAGAAGTATGTACAGTTAAAAGGAGACTACGTTACGTATGTAGAAAAATAAAAAAATACAACTTTGAAAAAAATGGCTCGCATCATTTTTTGGTCGGAAACTTTTCAGACAACCTTCGTACGTCTTAAGTTTTGTTTCCGCTGGTCCACATCTTGCGAACTTCTGACAAAGAGCTTCCTAATTCGGACTCTTTATAGAGTTTAAGGTCCCTTCCTTTCGCTCCAAAACGCAGTGGAACGCGGCCTTTAATTTCGTGCGAGTGGAGACTCGTCATCTGCCCACCTTTATGAAGCTAAGAATTTAGCGTGCGAACAGGATACTGCTTTGCTAAAATGCCTTGCTAATTTTTTATCCTTGTGGACATTTCTGAATGGGAGATCAAAGCAGGATACTAGGCTATAGCTGTCACTCTAATTTGACAGCTGTCGGTGATCATGTCAACGGATTGGCACAATTCCTGTCCATCAGGGCAAACAGTTCGCAAGACGCTACTTTGCAGGTTATGGATCTGCATTTCCTGGAATATTTTTGCTTCTTTTTCAAACTTAAAATGTTAGCCCAAATTTATCTAGGAACCATCCAACCAGCTCATATATCCCCAAACGTATTTATAGCCCGACGATAAATTATCAACGGTCCCGCCAGCCACCACCACATTCAACATAAAGGCGACTGCAGTTCTCTGAAGTCTGAATCATCAGGCGGCGGCTGATGGCGCATGTGTATTAGTGCGCACTTGTAATTGTAAGCGCGACGACCGCAGCATATTAATGCATATTCTGGCACATTGCTTCCCTCGTAGCAATTTATTTATGTTTCATAAAGTTGAATTCGTCTTGTTGCACTTTCTGGCAATTAACCAAAATGGACTTTCTATTTCTTCCTCGCGGACGCCATAATAACATAACACAAGAAGCAGATCTCGGCGCGTTGTGCTGGTTTCACGCCGATTTGTAGCCCACTGTCTCTGGCATAGCCAAGCTAACGTTCGTGCTATGGATCTGTGCATGTAAATATGTTCTTCTGTAAACAGCGTTTTTCGGTCTTCGAGTTGTTGCCATTGTAAAACGTTTTGTTTGCGTTTAATCGGTGAATGCAGTTTTTCACTTAACACGGAAATTTGCAATTCGACCTAAATTCCTGGCAGCTATGTCTGCAGCGAACAACGCATGCTTGGTACAATTAGTCATCGACACAGAAGTGAAGCGTGTAAGGTATCCCAAATCGGCTAGCATTTCGGTAAATAACAACCTACCCAGCGGAAATCGCCCGCTGAGCTTGTGTGATGCAGAGAATCGGCACTAATGCGCGCAAACTTGACATTTTAATTAATTTTTTTTTCGTGGTTGTTTTCCTCTACCAATGAACAGCAGGAAATTTCCAATCTGCCATCCATTTGGGTATTTTTTTTTCTAGCACACACACATACAGCCTTGTGTTTGATATTGACGCTTAAAGGTTACGAGATATACGAGTTTTTGTATCTTAAGTAATTTGCACTGCGTGTGGTCGTCGCAGCTTAATAATGGACTTGCAAGATGCATCTCTGCACTTTGAGTATATATTCAGTTGAAGACCAATTGTACAGGGACAGGGAGTACCACGGTGAGGTTTATAGAAGGTGTCGTTAGTGCTGCCACTTTGTGAAATGAGAATTCAGCTCTTAATTTCATGGTTTGAGTTTTAATACTTCAACAAGCAATTATGCTTCCATATAAGAGGGTGGAGCCAAATTGGGCATTTTTAAGCCGAAAATATCCAAACTCAACAATGAAAATTTGCACATTTTTTGGTACTTAAATTAAAAGAAGAAACAGCACAAACTCCTAATTGGGAGACTTTTTTAGTTTACATTTTGTAATGTTAACAAAAAAAAACCCAAATGTAAACGAGTTTTTATATTAAACTACTTCGAAATGGGTTGCTATAAATGCGTGAAAATCAATTGTAATGGATTTCCAGTGCAAGTATCAAATATGTTTTTTGAGGCCAACTCAAAAAAGAAAATATATTCGAACTCAGTGTTCGATTTGGCAGCAGAAATCTGAAATCTCAGATCAAAATCTGAGATACCCAATAATCGAAAAAGACATAACTATTTAGAAAGTTTTAGTTATACGAAAAAAGTACGTTCACAATAGAATTATAAATTCCTAAGGATCCTAAAAATCGCAAAACTTTTAATAAAGTGAATAGCGTAAATTACGATAAATCCGAATGACCAGTGATGGTAACACTGCTACTTGTGTATTAGCTGATGGAAATCCACACAAATTATTTTCCGCTGCCTTTTCACAGACGTTTCGCTGTCCATTTGGAGACCACCGGAAAATTTCGTTTCGGAAGAGGTCCGTACTACGCTTTAACAGAAATTTAAAACATGAATCTCTCTATCTACGAGTTACTTATGTGTTATTTGTCGAGAAGATTGTCCCGTCAGATTTTTTTTAGTAGGTAGGTACCTGCCTAAACGTCAGGAAAAACTAAAGAACTAATTTAGTTTCATTCAAACACCTGTGACTGAAACCAGCCAAGGAAACAAACAAAAAAAGTAGTTCACGCAAGGTCCGTAGGGACCCTAGGCCTAGCTTCTTACAACCATTCGTTTTGTGTGAGTTCAGTCATTTTTGGAACGAATGGAAGGGATCTACGATTTTATGCCGATTCCAAACGGCTAATTGAAAAGCGCTCCTCTCAATAGTTATACCCTCGGATGTTTGTCAGACGTTCGCGAGTGGAAAAAAACACTAAGTTGGAATTTTGGATTTTTGCGGGACTAAATACTGGGATCCCTCGCTTAGTAATCCAACAGTCAGCCACTGCACCGACGCAACAAACATTTCTACAAATAAAACCTAAATCTTCTTTTATTGCTGTTTTGATATTAATTTAAGTTTTAGTACGTAGGCTCTTATGTCATATTTTGGGCCTAATATCAACAATCACATGCCTACCAAATTATTTTTTGGATCCTTTCAGCAAACGGCCCAACATTTTCCTTCTTGAAGTAGGAAAAAAAGCTGCTTCTTTGGCAAATGGACTACTAAATGGCCGACAGTAAAATTAATTACAGAAAAATGAAGTAATATGGAACCCAATGCGCAGCCTTGCGGAGTACCCAGTTTTAGATAACATTTGGAACTGAGATCGTTTGAAATTCGTGTGCTTTGCTTGCAGTTTGTTAAGTAAAAACAAAACTAATGTTTAACAAAACATTTAGAACTAGCTTTGAAAAGTTTTATCAATTATCGGAATATGAAATCGAAATCATTGGGTAAATCAATATAAACAAAGGTGGCATTTCTGATTCCTTCCTAGAGAAGTTAACATCTAGCTAGCAGATCTTCTCAATTTATTGAATTCGAATGAACTTTCCTCTTTCACCCTTTTTTTGAGATGCAAAATGCCCACGAAATGGGTAATTACCCAAGATTTGGCATCACTGATGGTGATTATTGGTGCAATAGAGTGATTAGAGAAAGAAACGAAGATACATAGGGCGATAGGGCAAGTTCGCAGCAGTGGGGGGACGACTTTTGAGCTGCCAACGTTTTGGGGTAGATTTGATAATAGATTAGGTATAAGTTGATGGATTCTTTTCCAACACTCACATTTGGGACTAAACTTTGATGCTATAAAGGCTAATTCTAATTTAAGGGAATAGACTATTTCGCATTTCCCCTTAATCGAACACCTTCTAAATATGGTTCGCATTAACACACCCATCAGCAATACAATAAAACGCGCATCAAACTAATTCACGAAAAGTGAACGACAACGACCCCATGGGATTGGATGTATAAAAACTAAAATATCCTTCTATTCAAATGCGAACAGTGTGTTAAAAAAAAACTCAACCGACAAATACAATATCTCCCAAAGCCGCAGCAAAAATGTACGGCACGAGTTCAATTAAATCCATCAACATTTGACTCGTTCAATAAAATAACTTTTACAGCACAAACACACAAATGATGCCATCAATACAATTTAAGATCTCGAGGTGCAGATAAATAAAAGCGATCGATTCTCCATGGAATGGACCGTCGCGTCGCGTCGGAGTCAAATAAAGGGAAACGAGAAGAATATAAAAATACCCAGGAAAATACCCATCAAATCGAATCCCAATTGATGATTGCTTTGGAATTAAACGCGCCGTCATAAAAATAGAAGCCCGTGGCCATTGCATATGTAGGGTGGCCGCGTAACAAAGATCGATTTTATTATCTCGGCATTTGGGGCACCACCGACTTTATAGAAACAATTGGATTACTTGTCTCAAATAGATTTAAATTGATACAGCAGCAGTCTGTGGAGGAATATCGAATTATTATGTTGCATGAGTTTCGTAAAAGGAAATTATATGTTGCGCCGACGATGGCCGCTGAGGGCATTAATTTTACTGTGGGGAACGATATTTGAAAAGGAGCTTACTCTTAATCCACCTGAGAGATGAGATGGTGTGACCTATATTCAGAGTGGTGACAAGTTTTTAAAATAGATTGGCTATGCTAGCGCTTTGGAGATTGAACCAATGCCGGATTAAGGGTGGAGCGAAACGAGGGGCGCCGTGATTAAAAGGGCGCTTTATGCACTGTATACGAAAATGAAAATTACGCGCCCCAATTAAATGAACAATTGGTTCTGTTATTATGTTATTGTTGCATTTACTTCAATCGTCAGTAAGGAATAATATCAGTGGCCCTTGTGAGCTGTTGCTGCGCTTTTTCGGCACCAGGGTTGTAGCTATTGGTGGAGAAACCTCGAACCGCTCAGGAGTGCCGATGCTCTTAATAGTATAACCCTGTGCAAATCTTACTTCCTAGATTATGTTTTTAAATGTATAAATAACATTTCTGTGGAATTTTTTTCCTTAATTGGACAACTCTATTAAGCAGACGATCATTGTGTCGTCATTATCTACCTAAGGACGCTTTCACAGTGTGATAGAATTTTTGTTATACTTTTTTCACATTAATTTAAGTAAAACCAATATAGGGTATCGTATTGTTAGATTCTTACCTACTCAAAGGCTGTATCAAAAGAGACAAAAAGAACCACAAAGCAGGTACAAAATCTTCGATTCTGCGATAGAAATCAGAAACCGTCTTCAAAAAGCTTCACAATTCAGCCGTTCGAACTTGGTATAAATTTGTAGACCCCAGACAGCTTTCATTCGTCCCAAAATATGGTCACTCAGAAGTAGCTAGGCCTAGAGTGTCTATGAGGATCTGGTTCCGCCAACTATTAATTAAACAACACAATTACTTGGCATAGACATTTATTGCTAATCATTTGACAGCTGGTGCTGAAATGTATTTTATCGCTTGGATTGCTCTGGTTCGGCTTGGCATACTCGCAGATCTATTAAGTGCTCTGTCATAAACGAAAAAGGAATCGCACATGCACAAGTTCGGCACTCCTCGAGGAGAAATCAATGATCTTATAGATCCTGTAAGCAAAATAAAAAACGCATAATGACCGTAAACTCAATAGTTAAACGACCCACTGCTCTTGCAGCTGATAGAAGAAACTTTTATATCCAAACTGATCGTAGAGGAACTCACAAAATCACGAGATCACTGTTTATAAAGCCACGATCCACACCAATATTAAGTTAGCATATTCCTGCCGTTTATCAGTTTTAGAAGCCCAAAAACTCCAATATATACGGGTCTGTCACAGAATCCGTCGTATTCGGAATTATTTTACGAACCCCGAAAGAACTATCACAGAATCAGTCGTAGGGTACATTGTTTTCTTTCGAAATTCGTAGAACGTGGTACATTCAGTGATGCCACTTTCTACGAATTTCAAAATACCCCTACGACGGATTCTGTAACATTTCTTTCGGGGTTGGTAGCAAAATTCCGAATACGACGGATTCTGTGATAGACCCAATAAATCGACTGATCGTATACTCAACAATGGATCACCCAGTGCCCTTTCGACTGATCCAGTAAAAATATTGAGGAAGGTTCCATATCTCGACAGGAAATAAGCTATATGAAGAGATTTTTCAGTTGCAGATTTGTTCCGGTAACTTAATCAACTTCAATCACTTGCCTACTCTTCATGATCACCAGTTAAGCGATCACTGACAGTAAACTGCCTCAAATTATGCAAAAAAAAAAAAAAGTTTGTATTCCGTTTAATGCAAGAGGTGCAATGCTGCCTGCAAATATTTTTCCAAGTTTTTACGTATAAGCCAGGTCAATATAATGGTAAAATGCCAATTCCCCAGGACCTTGTAAAACTGCCCCAAAATTTCTCTTAAATTTCAATCACTTAACCTGGCAATGCTTCCCAGCCCTTCTGCTCAAATAGCGTCTCTTCAACAACTTGTGTGAACCCTTCTCACAGGCAGCACTTTGGAAAGTATACATTCGGAAGCTGAAGCATCTTCCCCCGTCTGTATTTCATCATCAAAGTTCTCGCATTTACGCTGACAGTCTAAAAAAATATGAGTCTTGTAGTGTAGTTTCGGCTAAATTCAACATTTCAGGCCATGTGTTCAACATTTCGCCAAATATTTCCCAACATTTCCAAATGTTGAAGTCCAGCGAAATGTTGAATCTCGTCACAAAATCCGCACGTCATTTAATGACTTTTCAGCCCGCTGACAAAAAAATAAAAAAACAGCTGTCAAAAAACCAATCAATTTCAGGTTATTAAAATTATAAATATGGAACAAAAAAGTTATAAACAAAGAAGAAGCAAGTGGTTGTCGATGCATTACTTTATTTATGCATTGTTTAGGTTCAACCACTTCTGATTTCTAAACATAAAAAAAGATCAGTAATCAATTCTGCCACTAGCTGTCATTTGAAATATTAAAGTTTCAGTGGGAACGCAAAATTGGATTTCGGCATTTTTTTTACCCAAATCTTGAATTTATGTGCAGTGTAAATGTAAAATAACAGCTATTTTCCCGCGAACTGTCAAACTTTATTTACAATCCACATAAAAAGCCACAATCCACAAATAACCCACGAATAAAAAATTCTTTCGAACTTAACCTCTAAAAATGAAACTGAACCGCGGTTATCTGCGACTAAAAAAAGTTTTCTTGTGAAAGAAATGTCAGAAACTACTAATTTTGAACTTCGCTTGAATGAAGTAATTTAGTGCTGCGTTCGATCCAGCGTCCCTAAGAATAAGTTCCACGTTTATGCGAACCCCTCTCAACTAATGGAAATGATGAAAAAAAAAGACCTCTTCAGATTAAAATAAAAACCAGTGGTATCTGGTATATAAGAAAGACGTAGTAAAAAACTTCCTTCCTACTTCTTTAGTTTTTTTTTAACTAAATTACAGGCAGAAGAAATTGCCATCCGCACTCCAAATATCGAATCACCAGGTTTGCAGACCGAATCTCCGCCGGAATATCCACATTGCCCATGCCCACCTTACAGTTTACCTTTTCAAAATAGAAACACTTACCTAAACAATTTTGAAGTGCTGACATTCTCACGGTACTTAATTCTGAATATATATACCTACAGCATGACCTATATTTCAACAAGTTCCCTTCACCAAAAACCCATCAGTGTTGTTGATGATGTTGTACATCTTCTCACACGCGTCAAGGCGATATAGTGACGCTCAATATCATACAACAACTTAAATTCATTCACACATATACTCATAACTATGAATATCCTCCATTTCGGCGCCACACGCCGACCCACCTAATTGTTAAACCAAAAACTTTGGCTCGAAGTATATAGTCGGCCCGTGCGAAGCTGGTTATTTTTGGCACAACCCATCTCACACCCCATTTCCAAATCAAAGCGCCACAGTTTACCCCCTTCCATCTGGAGCAATCCGACTGGAAGAAGAATGCTTGGTGTCCTTGAAAATGTTTTTCGCCCCAGTGTCGCCAACATTTTTGTATCCTCGTTTCCATCCCAGCGCTCGCTCGATGATGATTCATCCCCAGAGAATCAGAGCATGTTAAGACTGAAAACATAATAGCCTCGCAGAGTCAGCATTTTTTTTTTTTTTTTTCTATACAGTGCATTCCAATTGGGCGATTTTGTGACCCTCAATCTACCGTCATGTCGTATGAAGAAGACGAATTTTAAATCGCCAAGTTGACTAATGGTGTCGGCCATCACAATGTTGTCCGTGTCCGCACACTTAAAGGGGTCGTAAAAGTGAAAAACTAAAGACACAACTTGATGGCCCATATAATGGCCAGGGCTTAATTGGAAACAAATTCTGGCTTGGTTTATGGTTTATGGTACCTTGTAACGCCATTGGAGGAAGTGGCAAGTTGGCCACCCAATGCATTTGTGCTGGAGGAAGCGCACCAAGTGATTAAGTGAAGTGCATGTTTGCGGTGGCCTCCGAAGGCCACTGATCGGGTGGGGTTGGCACTTCCGTGAACACCTAATAAAGTGGGGCGACAGTATATAGCCAGTTTGTCTCTTCCGCTAAGGCGGTGGTAATAAATTACAATGTATCGAAGACTGCTGCACCCATCAAGAAAGTAATGGCCGTTTTTTTTTTTTTTTTTTTAGAACGATGCTGCCAAATACATTGTTATTCACCACGACAAATGGTCGGTCGTTAGTTGATGCGGCGAAGGCAACGTTGTATTACGTTATAGGTATAGTGAAAAGGGTTATGACAGCGTAGGAGTTTATCTGTTTAGAACGTATTGGCCATTAGCTGGGGAATGACAGAGCCACATCTAAACTACCAATGGGCACTTAAAAACCGCATTTTGATAAGGTGGTCTGGGGATGATGTTCGTGTGGGGTCAAGGTTTCTGTGAGGAATGGCGAAATGTGGCTGTCCCTATAGAGTGCTGACAAATTGTAGAATACGTCGATAAAAATAACTAATCACATTCATATTTGCATTGACAGACATTGTTATTATTATTTTTTTATTTTTTTTTTTTTTTTTTTTTTTTTGTGAAAGGAGTTGTTGTACCTACTGCGACATTTTGGTCGTTTGTACCCCCTGCTTGCACCTCAGAGAGGTATATACCCTCATAAGAGTTCCCCTCAGAATATAATTCCTTTCGGATCAATTTTAGAGGTTCTTGTACTCTTTTTTCTCATTGGCGAAAGAAATCTGTCTTATAGCACTCTCTCCAGTCCAGTTTTCTTTAAGAATCTAAAGATGAGAGCTGGCTCCAGTGACAGTGTTTCCTCATCGAAAGTTGGTACTTGCCCAAGTATTTCAATCTTTTGTGGGTCAGTGCCCCATATGATCCCAGCAAGTCTTCCTGGATTTCACTGGACTCGTCGCAGAATCTGCAGAGACCTTCTTCGTCAGATATACCCACTTGCCTATGGTGTTCCCTGAGTCTACATTGCCCATTAGGATACGGAGGTTATTTTTCTCAAGCCGATGCAAGCTTGGAATCTTTTCCGGTTGTATTGCACGAGAAGTTTCTTGGCCTTCCTCATGCCCTGAGTGTTATGCCAGGTTCTTGCCCTGTTTTCTTTCTCTAGTTTCCTAAATTCTTCTTTGAGGGTGTGATAACCTATTCCGCAGAATGGTTCTGGGAATATGAAAGTTTTTGATGCTCCCTTTCTTGCTAGGGAGTCGGCCATTTTATTACCATTTTATTATATTATACTCGTATTGGTGGCCAGACACCAAGCAGATGGTTCACTGAGGAAAGTAAATTTAAAAATATGGGTACCAAACCCGAAAATGTCTTTCCTACACCCATAACTTGGCAAGCTTAACCATGTCTTGGATGTCATTCCCAAATCGAGGGTTATGTAGCCAACAAAGAGTTACCATAGCTCTTTAGGACGCGGTTGTTAACAAAATTAATTTGGGTCGGGTATGAACACGTACACCATCGTCCTGCTACCCGCTAAGCTTGCTATGTTTGTTTACAACAACCTTTTATCAGCTGCGTTACCTAGTCGTTACGGTACATGCTCTGCCATACGGCTATGACAGCTCTTTTCTGTACAGTTCTGCTTAGGCTATAAGGTTGTTCTGGCTCGTAGAATAAGTGACAACTGAGTGGTTTTAGGTATAACAACTGACATGCGGCTATGACAGCTCTGTGTTGGTCTAAGCAATTCTCTATCTTCGTTTCTATTGCTATTAGTATTGAAGACATCGCGCTGTTTAGACGCGTTATTAATTTCTAATATTTTTGTATGCATATAAATAGGTATATCGAGAGTGAAAAAAAGACACCGATTCTTTTTCAATTTCATTTTTAAATACAACAGATAAGGACGAATATATGCAGCTATGAATCGGGTTTCAAGAGACAGTTGCCAAACAGTGAGCTTTCAAATTTCTTAGTAAGTCAGGCTAAGTATAGTAAGGGGCTTCCCATTTGGGTTGTCAGAACCTCTCAATAAGGTGCTAACAGCTCTGTATGTATCTACTACAAGTCTTAAAAGAGGCTGTCAAGAAGGTGTTACAGCTCTGTATAAGGGTGCCATAAATCTGCGCAGAGGCTGTGGTAGCCTCCACTGCCTTCGCATTAGCTCTGGAAAGATGTATTAGAAGCTCTGTATGCGGATCATGATAGCAAATATATTTTGTTGGTAACTGCAGCTCTGTTAATGTGCTGTACACATTTAACTGAAGGCATCAAACCTTACTTTTGGTTGTAGCAGCAACAAAGTTAGCAGTTGATGTCCCTACAGCCTACACAAACAGAGGTGGCACATTTAGTAGGGCTATCGTAGCTCTGTAGTTTTCTGAGTGTTATTTTGTTGCCATGCATATTTTACTGAATTCGTCTCCTCCAGTCAACCATTTCTCTTTTTGTAACCAACACTCACCCGTTGCAATAAACAATAAAAAACAGAAATGTGTTTCCCTTGTTTGCCAATCGCCTGCTCGCAGTACAATGGAACAACTCCTTTTGGCAAGTGCAGTGCCACAAGGTGTTTCCTGAAGTCGTTAAAGTGCTTGACACATTTGACAGCTGTCATAGGCCCTGCCATACGTTTCCCATTCCATATGAAGATGGCCCTTTTGTCTGTCTCCAGAAACTGCGTATATGAATAGTAAAACTCGGTTAATGGATCCCAAAAATAGCCCAGCTAAAGCAAACACAATCTCACAGTGGCATCATGCACTACATAAAATCGC
This sequence comes from Cheilosia urbana, assembly GCA_946477585.1. Lineage (NCBI taxonomy): Eukaryota > Metazoa > Arthropoda > Insecta > Diptera > Syrphidae > Cheilosia > Cheilosia urbana. The sequence continues at coordinate 145,300,708 of OX297854.1, forward strand.
ACGCGGACACCTCAAACTGTGCGTGAAGTGCGGGAATAATTTTCAAGAGAAATTCTCAAAAATTTGTACTCGTCATCGTACAACGTACATCTGCATTTAGCTAACCAAACGAACATATCTCGGGGTGCATAGAGAGACGATTTGGTCGGTATTCGTAGAGGGTACGTGCATGGTATGTCAAATTCGAATTTAGACGTTCTTCGCGCTTGTGGGGTTTATTGACACCCGCACGCCAGAACGTTGCGTGAAAGTAAAATTTCTGTCCCTCTATGCAAATAAATCAACTTCAAGTGTAAAACTGTTGATGATTTGCTCCGCGATTAGTCCGCGAGTTCAAAAACTATACACGCGTTCGAGTGCGAGTAAATGGATGGCACATAGTGTCTCTGCCTCTGGTCTGTTCTCTGTTGTGCAATGTCCAAATAGTTGTTCGCTGCTGAGCTGCCCCATGGCATGAACGATGCACTCGTACTCCTATCGTACCTCGTCGCCTTTGTCGTACTCCTTGCGGTTTAGTTACACGAAACACGAGTGCGGCCGTGTGTGAGACTGTTTGCTTGCATGAAACTAATTAAAGGTAAAGTAAAATTCCATCACGCATGCGGTCCGCCATGGCGGCTGCTACACTACATGCAACATGCTACAGAATTCAATTTATTTTTATTGCGTCTCTTTATTCCGGTATTTGTATTTTACAACTATGCGGTTTGATGACATTTTCCTAAGAATATAGCAAGACACAGAGTGACAGAGTAGGGATAGGGAATCATGTTTCATGTGTCATTTGTGCTGTCGTCAACAACAGCATTCGAAAGGCAAAGCGACAACCAAATGAGTCCTTCTGTCGATGAAGACAAAGATGATTTGTTGCACTTTCTTGGTCATTGTTCAGAGGACCAATTCAATATAGCATTTTTTTTTATTAAAAAGTGCTACAAATCATGCTAAATATTTTTGTCTGAAATCAAAACCGGCTAAACGCCCAAAAAATTAACAAACAAAAAAACTGTTTTTCAGGAAAAATAAGGTATAATTCTTAAACATAACATTAAGGCACGTTTGCTGATACTAGGTAGGTAGAGGTAGGTGTGGCGGTTTAATTTCAAAAACCCAAGTAGCACTATGTGCCGTTTTGTTACCACAACTCATTTGACCTGGTTGCTTAAGATTGTCGAATAAGAGAGTTTAGATCCTGTGGAATTCAAAAAGTTTATCAATTCCCCAAAACTACGATTCGAGACCTCCTCAAGGGAGTCGAAAAAGAGTTTACCAAAAGACCGGTAATACTAATTTTGAGGTTATGTTGACTGGCAGCTTGACTATCAATGAGAATGTCAATCTTTTGCCTCGGAACTATGTTTGTGTGTAGTTTGATTTGATGACAGGCCTCGCGGATAGCTAGTAATTCTGCCTGAAATAAACTGGCCGTATCCGGAAGCCTAAAGGATTTTGAGATGTTTAGAGATTCAGAAAAAATGCCTGCGCCTACTCCACATTCCATTTTTGAACCGTCTGTGTAGATTGTTAAATGTTTGTTCCTATTAACCCGTCCATGTTGCTATATTGAAGGAAATTCTACCTGAAAATGTTTAGTGAAATTCATTTTGGGAGTAAGTTGAGGTTGGTACGAGTTCTCTTGATAGGGAAAGCAGAATGTTGCTATGGCCGTAGGGTCTCGCAGACCAGCACCCCGTAAAGGCATTTACATACCAGTCAGTAAAAAAAGCTTATGTCTATGTCTATGACATAGAAAAAGTAGCCCATAAGGTATTTAAGCAGCATTTAAATCGCTATCAGTATTAGCAAACGGGCCTAAATAAAGTGTTTGTCTGAAAAGTTGATTGATGGCTAAATACAAATCCTGTTAAAAAAAACTTGCATGATTTGAAAAAAAAAGATGCCGAAAATAAAATAATCCTGCTAAATTCAGCAGGAAATATGCCAAATTGGTCACACTGCTCATGTCTACGCAGCACATGTTTAGAAAATTTCACAAACCTTGTGGTTAGTGGCAGTCCTGTCAAGGTGTTAAAAAAAAACTTGCGTACGCCCAGGCGGGTATTTGTCATCTCATTTTCAAGGCCGCATGTGACAACATTCATAGAGATGAGCTGTCTGGAGCTATGAGCAACCCTGCCGAACTTCTAAAAATGATTTGGTTGTTCGTATTGAAGCTCGCTGTTTGGAAACAATCTCACCAACTTCTTTAAAGATTTAGAGATGGTGATGAGGAGTCTTGTGGAATCTTCAACTTGGGAAAATTGTGCAGAACTCACAACTATCAACATCGAGGTCATTATTTTTTGCAAGCCTGGCCAAGAACTTCCATAAGCTCATGACATTGACAGCATTGCCCGAAATCAACGAGATGTCATTGTCGCGTTTGCAAATATGGGGACAGAAGTGGCAAAAAATGTCCCAAGTCATGAATAAGAAGACGACCAAATATGCGCTGTCAACAAGAAGAGACGCACAACATCGACGAATCGGACGAAAGGGCATAGAGGAGCAGCTATAACGTATGGAGGCACCTTTGGACAATTTGCCGTCGCTATATTTTGTTTTTTTTTTTTTTTATCTTTTGACTCGCCGAAACCGCATTTTGCAAGTCGACCTAAAAGATCTATTCAGCTTAGATGGTCAGAATTTTATAGTTTTCCGCAGAGGATTTCTTTAAGCCGTCGCTATAAACTTTGAAAATATCATCCCATTATAAGGCATCAAGGCGCCTGTCAATCTTCAGCCCAAGAAGACAATTGGATACCTAGTAAGGCCTTGTCGAACAAAAAATAAGGATAGTGTATATTCTAGCACCGTCATCATCTTAGCTCTGTTCTACCGCGTAAAATAATGAAACCTAGCGAAGGAGGGTTAAGCTGCCAAAGGTCGTTTTTACCGCAAAATTTTTCAAGTGATTTTCGGTCCCGTTCGGCAGTCGGGAAGTGGTTTAACAGCCAAACCCTATGAGCTGTATAGTGACATGGATTTTGTCAGCAAATTGCAAGTTTGTCATCTAAGAATGCAAGATTATATATATGAAATGGACACTTATGCTTCGGGTCGAAGAGTCCTTGATTCAATCACACAGGTAGGTAGGTTGAGGTGGGTATATAAGAGCAGTTGAGGTAGATGTTGCTCTAGGAGGCGAGCACAAGTGGAAGGCGACCTCAACCAATTTAGACTGTGAAACTGAGTTTGTTATCAAGGAGCGCGCTTGAAAGAGGCATCAAATTTTAACCCCCGGGCTTTAGCGCCCCAAAGTAAACAAGCTCTATCCCTATCTGTACGTATGTACGTCTTATTTAATTTTTATTTATTTTTTTAACTGTCAAATTTCAGTCCCAGTTCGCTTCTCATTGATGGAACGTCAGCAAAGGTTAAGTTTAACATAGTTTCGCCCACAGTGCCTTAAACCTACCGCAATATTTTGACTTTAAAAGGAGACAAAGTTTATTCACGACAATTACAGTCAACGTCATGGCCATTAATCTTCCCACACACTACCCTCTAGCCAGCTGAAGCCATTCCACAACGAAGTCTCCTTTTTAATTGATTCCCTTGAATGCCGCATCTCAACTCACACTATCACAGATTGTAAACACGAATTCCTAATTGGAATCCTTAAGCGCAAAACCACACTTTCCGTGACAAAGGTATGATCAAACCTGTTTTCGTCTTCCGATTTACTACCAAGGCCTGGTATGTTCTGTAAATCGATGCCCTACCCTTCGACTGCATTCGCACCCGCACTGGAAACAAAGACATCCAAGTACGTGTACACATCATGGGCTCGTCCCACGCGCCCAAGACCCAGCTGACACCGCGATAAATCATCTGTAGAATGCAATGCATCTCCCAAGCTCAGTGCCGTCTGCGCCACCTTGCCAAGCAATCCAAATACGGCCCAAACGTCCCGCGTTAATTTAGTTCCCAATGCAATGTGCGTGCCACTGCAGTAGAAGATAATAATACAAGTTCCTAGATTCCTTGCCTATGTATATACAACTGCCCACATAGATTTTGCCAGTCGCAAGATATACCCAGTCTTCTTCTTCTCGAGTCGTTGCAAGTTGCAAAAGAAAAAGGATTATCTCTGGCACCCGCATTCGGCCGCTGCGTCCTGTGGTTAAATGGAATCTTGTTCTGCCTCCGACAGCGCGGGGGATGGGGAGGAAAACGGGCGACTGTGCAATAAATTGAGTTTACAACTTTGCCTCGTTCATATAGAGAGCTATGGGTCGTAAAAAAGTTTTGACAAAAATAACAAAAACGCTTGTGTGCCCTTCGCTGCACTTAGAATGCATAAAATGGAAACCAAGAGAAAGTCAAGCGGGTAGGAAGATTTTCGATTTTTTTTTTTTTTTTTTTTCTTCTTCTTCTGTTTCCTTTGACGTGACTTGAATAGCCCCTCGGGCAGACCGATTTACAATGAAAATTGGCATCGAAATCGGCGCTGATCTTCTGCTTTTGCATTTCATCTGTCCATCGTGACGTTAAAGTCCATCCAAGCGACGACACGGCGGCGGTGGCCCTTCCTGAAGTGAGAAAATGCGCGCCTTGTGTACTGAGAGTGCGCTTGCGGTTCTGATAAATCGTTGGCATGCATCTATATTTAAATTTGCATACAATTCGGTGTAGAAAAATATTTCGTTTTCATCTTTCTTTTGTTTGGCTTTTCGTTTGGCATGAGTGCCGGAAAATGTTTACATTTTAAATGGATTTCTCCCGAGGGAGCCGGCCGTGGTATCAAATGCGACGGAAAATATTTTTTTCTAAAGAATAATTTGACTGGCACTATGGGTAGTATCATGGCCAAGATAATAGGAAACCGCATTCACTTTGTACATTAGCCAAATCGTGACCACTTCCCTCGATCTGAAAACAGCTTTTAATAATTTTTTCACAGTGTAGACCAATTTTCGCTTGTTACATAAACGTGCTGACATTACGATTTAAAAATATTGCCAAAAGTTCGAATATGTTCAAAAATTAGCAATTTTTTTTTTATTTACTACCTATGTATGTCAATTCAAATTTTATGTAGCGAAGCGAATTTTAGTATAAATATTTTTTTTCTTTTGATTTGAGAAGTCAGTCATAAATGTTTAAAACATCTGTCCGCAAATGACCGAGTTTAAAATAGTTCGACTCATGCGCACTCTGGCGAGAGAAACTGAAATAAGCAAAGGAAAGTGATTTTGAAATTATGGATAGCTAAATTAGGAACGTGGTTGTGAAGTTGAGTTTAGAATTTTCGATTTTTGTTTAAAAATGTATTTTGTATGTGTTTTACAAAAATGAATGCTCTATGCCGACAAGGACCACAGCAGGCAGTTCTATGATGGCGACACGTTTTCGTTTTCGCAATGTCAAAAATATTGGCACATAACTCTTTCATAAGTCAAACAATATTGTTACTTATTCTGAATGTAAAAACGCAAAGTACAGCTGTAATAAATAATAATCGACGTGATGAGAGGTTGAGTTTGAAGAAAACTGCATGTCACTTGGACGTTGGACAGTAGATATTTCCAATGCTTCTAAATTGGAATACTTAAAAAATGATCGAAATGATGTGCAAACATTTTCGTTGGGACAAGAACATTTCCATCATTTGACTGTAGGTCACTCACGATCCGCTCCTAATTTTTACCCGACTGGACACAGAGAAGGTTATGTGTTTCGGGCGTATCTTATGTATGCTCCTACGTGACGCCCTGTAGCCCAAACGACTTGACCGATTTTGAAGAGTGAGCTGTCATTAAATTGGTATTATTTCCCGGAGTGTCTAAGGCTAAACAAATAAATATGAATGTATAGGTACATTAAAAAAAAAACAAAAGTTAATTTAAAAAACCCGACTGACTGTAAAAAAGATTAAAACAAGACACTTTCAAGTAATCTGACAAAAATATGCGCAGTGGCAGACAAAACAGTACCAAATATTGCAATGTTTAGTTTAAAAAATACTATAACTTAAAACCGAGTATAAATTATTGTTCGCGATGTAAGCATTAGGTACTTGGTTTTTAAAGTTTTATCGAAATCGAAAATGAGGTTTTCGAGATTCGAGCAGTTTTTAACATTTGCGTTTTCGGTGATTCGAATGGAAAATTAGGGATGCAATAACTTTGAAAACATCAATTTTACTCTAAGTTTGCATTTTGGTTAAATTTTCTTTGCCGTTTTCATGCAAACTAAAGAACTAAATTTTTACAAAATTACTTTTCTCAAAAACCCAATGAACGATAATACAGAAAGACACTGCTATTGAGTTATAAATGACCATATTATTTTAGAAATTATTTTTGAGATATGTCCAAATTTCAAAAGGACCGTTATTTAGTTTTTAAGGGAAAAACTGAGTATTCAGTTCTGTTAAATCGTTAGAGCTTTTTTCGAACAAATCAAACTGGTATGAACATTTTATATAGGAAGTACCATTAATATTAAGGTTAAACAAAAAACGGCCCCGAACTGTTAGCCCCCAAACTCCAAATCCCTAGTTTTGCCATCACAAAAGTTCGCCCTTTCTATCGTCACTCGTGTGTCTCTCGTCTCGTGAGAGTAGGCTGCGGCAGCCAGCGTGACCAGACGCTCGACAGGCGATCACACATACACTGAGGGAAAATCCACGACCCGAATTTAAGTACTTTTAAGATTATATTTAGAAAGCACACATTTTAATCAAAATTCTTACAATTCAAACTGACTTTTCTTTATTCAATCAAAAACATTTTAATCTAAAAACATGCGAAGTGAAATTAACGCAGTGATTCTAACTCTAAAAACATTTAGGTTCAAAGTAAGAAATAAAGTGTTAAAAGTGGATCAACTTTTCGTCATATACTGCATACTTGAATTAAGGGTTTTCAGAGTAAATATTTCTCTTACTCTCTTTGGGTTTTTCTCTGTTTTGTAAGCTATTACAGTTCGTACATTCTCAATCTAAGAATGCACAGAGTAAAAAAAATATTCTGAAGTACGTACATACTCACATTAAGAAAGTTGGATTCAGTATGAGTCAATTATTTCTTGTTCCTAAATTACAGTTATAATCCATCCTTATACTTACGTATTCTCTTATGAGCAGATGCAGAGTGAATATGATTTTTTTACCCTATTTCTTCTCCCTATTACAGCTACGTTATTTATTATGTTATAAATGTTAAGAGTAAAAGTAATATTTTGTGCTATCAAACTTACTCCGTTTAAGAGTAAACTAAGAATGTGTTGAATTAAATCAAGTATGCAATTTTAGCACTTAAGGGTGGAACGTGTTGATAGTTCAATTTTAATTGCATTCGATCTTCGATCTTTTCAGCTCATTCTGTCTTTGTTTTCGTGTCGCGTCGTGTTGTGTTCGTACCAGTCCAATGGATAACAATAATTTTGGTCAGTCTAGTGATTTTATATATGTACTTGAGAATTGTGAAAATAATAATAAAAACAAAATAATAAAATACCTTTATCATTGACCTGCAGCTCTAATTTTCAAATCAAAAATATTTTTCTTTTAATTTAGCTGGCAATATTACATTTAGAAGTGGTGATTCCACATGTAGGACTGAGGGCTGAATTTCGGCAAAAGCTGGTAAAAGTGGTAAGTATCTAGATATATATTTTCTTTCTGGAATAAACAAATATTTTTTCCATGATTTTCCTTTTTAGCACAATTTTGACGACGACACTATATCAGCGAGCTCAAAGGTGAGTGCCTGGCTTAATACGGAAGCCAATGGGAAGGAGAGTTCTACCAGCCAATATGCATCAAGCATCGCTTCTTGTTGTTGTTTGGTAAGAAAAAACATTTATTCGATATACCTACCTAATGAATATGAAATGTTTTGTTTTTAAAATTTTGTTAATAAAAAATAAAACTATTTATAAAATGAATGTAATTTTTTTTTTTAATTTACATAGCAGGCCCGTTTATGAAAGGTTTGTATTAAGAACGTGCTTCTTAAATCAATGATGCTTTGTAATAGAAACCAGAAATATAATTACTACCTTGAGAACGTCAAATCAATCTAACATGGATTGTTTTCACTTAAATTAAGAAAGGACGTTCCAAAATCAATAGCAGGCGGTCTAATAATAATCAAAATCATTATCACATTAAAAATGACTAGTATAGTAAAACAATAATGATTATACTTATATTAAGTACTTATCGTTCTTAATTCAATAATCCTGCGCTTTAAGAATAATAAAATATCGGTATCAATTTAAGGACGTATCATTACTTGAAAAGTTCTTAAATTAAACATGCGAATTTCACAAGTAAGAATGCCGTGTTACCAGTTTCAAACCGCCGTACTTGATTTAAGCACAGATCGGATAGCGATGAGTATGACTCGAAAATTGATTAATTTAAGCGTGTTTTTGCTTACTATCACTCTATTTTTCTCTCGGTGTAGTGATACATTTAGAACAAGTCTTAACGTCATAATAACATCAGCATGTCAAAATTTGCCACGAAAAATGACACGTGTAATCTCAGCTTAAGGTAGGGGAGATCCGGTATTTTAGGGTGAAAGTTAAAAAACCTCTTGGTAAATTACAGTTTTGCTCTCACTAATTGGCTATAGTGTGTCAACAAATATTTCCAACAAGCCTATGATCGGATACAATTTTCGACACCTGATGAAGAAATAAAATATCAGCAAGCTATTTGGCAAATAAAATTCATATTTCCATGTGCAATGGAGCTATAAATTGCATTCATATTTTGGTCGGAATAAGATGTAACCTGAACGCAAAAACTGGATTGGTCGGAAACGTCGCACTTTTCCTACGTCAGTCACATATACGAACTGTCAACTTAGTACTCATCAGTCATGAATTTATTGACTAGATTCGTCGACTAACCCTCCATATAGACGTGAACTGAAACAGCTGTTCATTTGACCGATCTTAGCCAATCAAAACTGAGATATACGTCAAGTCAGCCAGCTGTCAGACTTACTAAACTTGATAGGTACTTGAGCATTCCCAATGCTCGTTCGATGTTCGAATTTTCGATCGACTTTTATTCATACCGCTTCAAAGCATGTGCTAAGGGCTTTCTACTTTGCTACAACCTTTTGTTCAAAGCAGATGCCAGTTTTATTCATACGACCCACTGTATTACCAACACTTTTACATTGCATGTGGTAAATTTGGAAATTTTAAGTTCAATTTAAACTGAATACTAAAAATTACTACCGGTACTAAGAAATTTCCCTAAAACAGCTGTAGGAAATTTGCTGTTCTAATAAGTTAAATATCTTGCTCGCATTTCTGGTCAGTGTGACGAAAAAATGCAATCGTTTATTACAATTTACAAATCAGCTGAGACAGAAAATTTTATAATTTTTTGAACTCGAAAAACTAGGTCTTGTCGCCAAGCTGTCTGCACCTGTCGTTTGGAATAAAATTTAAATTAAATTAGTGGCTTGCAAAATTGCACAGAGTTCTGCTCATAAAAATTACGTAAACATTTAATACGAATTTGTACAGAATTGCTAAACAAGCGGTACGTGCAAAAGTAACGCACGTTTTCCGCTAAATGCGCATAAATTGTTTATTATTTTACTTTTGCTTTGCCCCGGTCCGCACGTTTGCATTGTTCATGTGTGTTATGTGTTTACCTTTAAAAAGCTTGAATGGAACGAGAGTCTGTGCCGTGCATTGTTTTTAAATTCAAGACAGCGCGCGCTGCGTTTATGTGCAGCAAAACGTGGTGGCCAACGCGGTTTTTATGAGTATGTATTCATGCATTTAATGGTTAACACTGTTTCTTATAGTGCAGGTATCAGAAGTATGCGTTTTGGTTTTGTTTCCAGAGACCGCTCGAGATTTATGGGTTGGTCTTTTATACCCATTCCAGGTATTTAGAGAAACCCAATCGAATAGTTAAGTCAGTGGATTGGATTGAACATACGACTGATGAGACAGGTGGTGGTAAGATTGCTTATGCATGGTCCCTGGGTAGAAGAAGCCTCTTCCTATAACTAAGAAGTTTCATAGGCAATTGGCAAATTGTCCAAAGTGTCCAAATCCTTGTCTTCATTTACCGGTAAAGACGGACATACTGTGATTGTAGCTGAAAAGTTATTTCAAAAATGCTTTGGGGAGAAATTCGTTTGATACATTTTTATTGCTAGCGTGTTTATTTTTAATCGTACCTTGTTTTAGTTACCTAGAGAGAGGTCCGAGGCATATAAATGCAAACAAAATCCGTTTTTCTGTTTTGTTCCAAGTTCCACTGATCTAGAATGATAATACCACTTGCCAAGTAAACTTGTTTTATGGGGCTTTGTAAAATAAAACTCATGTCTGCAACATATCCGTTTAAATGACTCAACATCATGCAGTTGTGTATAGGTACTTCACTTTGATACTTAAAGATACGAGAAAAACACATCGACATCGATGAAGAAGAGTTTATATTGATCGAATTGGGTCAAGCTGTCCCATAAAACCGGTGCGACGTCGATGATTCTCCAGATAAGTGCACGCTCAAATACTCGTATATAGATGTTACCATGGGCAGCATTTTTGTTATCATTATCAGTGTCATAGGTTGTTAAATTGTTATTGTGGTTCAATTTTCGTTTTAGTATTATTTCTAAACACCCTTACTCTACAGTGCACTTGATTAAACGTGTCAGTGTAGTATGGGTTATTGTTATAAAATTAGAATGTAGTTTGTGACACGTTTTGAAATGGCGATTACATCATGTGCAAATCGCATCATTTTCGAATTGAATGCATTTCAACTCTAACCGTCTGAACTCAATGGAAGATGTTGCGAAAAGCTAGACCTAGGGTGTCTATTTTCCTTCTCACTTAATAGACTTTTTATTTGCGGCAATGCAAGAGAATTAATCTCACTTATGTCGTAAAGTTTACTAAACTCTTTTGGTTGAAGAAAAAAGGGTCAATCAAGATAAACATAAAAAGTATTCTAGTGAATACAGGAACGAAATTTCACGTTCTAAGCTCGTTTTAGAAATTAAATAACTCAAATAATGAAATAGTACATAGATTGGACGAAGAAGTAAGCAGCGGGAACTTGTTTCTTTTTAAACAAATTGCAATACAGTCGAACACGATTAACTGAAACCCGTTTAATTGAAAAAAAAACCGCTTATTTAAGCTTTATAATTAATCCCCTTGTATTTAAAAAAAAACAGCATATAAATAACTCCGGTTTATTGAAACCCGCTTAAGTGGAAAGCTCGGATATCTGAAACACAATTCCTTTAAAACGTTATAACTGAACTGAAAGAAATGAAAATTTAAACACACCTACATAAATTGAAAAAAAGGCAAAAAGTAAAGAGCAGGCGTTGAATGCATCCATTTTTTGCGCAATTCACCATCCGCATTCCACTGTACCTCTGCCAAGCCGAAAACCTGGCTTTCGCGAAAAAACTCGAAAACTTCATCGAAACAGAAGTTTTTCCATACATATTTCAGTTCTCAAAACGAGTTTGAAGTTGTTTTTCAAAAAACACCACGAAAACGATCAAATGTCACAACTCACAACTTAAAATCATTTTCCACACTAATTGATGGGCTAATATTATTTTTAAATGCTCTGAATTAATTTTATTTGTTTAATTAACGCGATCGAAATTTGTAAACAAAATAGTTTACACAGAAGTTTCACGACTGGTGTCTCACAGCTTATTAAAACGTCTAACGAAAACTAGTTATGGTTCGGTGTAAATGCAATTTCGAGTTTTCGACGAAAACACGGTTTTCGCTGCTGTGTGAAAATGGTAGGTAGTACATTTCAATTTTTATTATTACCAATTCGTTTTGATGAGAAACTTGTCCAGGGTAAGATTTACTGACATTATTTTTCAGTTATCCGAGGTTCGCTTGACTGAAAAACCTTGTTAATCGAAACTGACGTTCATGTTTCTGTTTTTCACTTAAGCGGGCTTGACTGTATCTGCAAATGGTTCAAATAGAAGCAGCTACAATTTTTGGACGTACATAATTTAACAAATATTAAATGTCTTAAATATTCGTTGATTCTGGCTTTTTTTTCCGGAACTTTCTGGGATTTTTTGTGGCTCTATTCAAACCTAGAAAACTTTTAAAAAAGGGTGGGTTTCCGTTTTTATTTAATAAAAATATTAAAAGTATTCGTTTTTATTTTTATTTTGCACTTTATTTTATTAATAATCTAAGGAACTATGTTGCATTAAAGAAAGACAACTTTTTCTTCGGAATAAGCAACAATTTCAAAATGTTAAATAAATAAATTAGGGTTTTTTTTATTCTAGACCAAAATGTACCAACTTTGAAGGTTTACAAACTAAAATCATCAGAAAATGATATTGTTTGGTGGTTTTGCAGCTCTCTTTATAATCATATTAAAAATTAATAACAAAGTAATTAAAAATCGGATTTTCTTATTTTTGACACGGCTTTTGATATTTTCGACTACAGTGTCGCAGATTCACTCTTGTGAATTGCTTTTTCTGCATGCTTAGGAGGCATTCACAAAACCAGGTCCTTTCTCGAAAAATTTTGATAATTTTTTTTTCAAAAAAAAAAGTCGGAGTCAAGGGCCTTGAGGCTCAAAAAGGGGCCAAACGGCAACGCTACATATTAAATTGATTTCATTTTCCATTAGAAATAATATCAAAAAGAGTGAATGCATTAGGATCGAATGTACATTCTTACGTAATCGTTCGATGGGCTGTTTTCCTTCAAACTTATTATTATGAACATTTCATTCTGAGTAAACTTTGAAATTTTTTTGTAATGAAAACGCGTTTTAACTTTACTTTTAAGCAATTTAAATTTCACAGAGATTTTCGTTTTATTCCATTTGTCAAGCATATTTCTCGTTTTCCCATTTTTCATCCATCCATCCATCCATATCCGAATTTGGTGCTTTTCCCCTCAATCAAGGATTACTCATGTGTCATTTTTCGTGGCAAATTTTGACATGCTGACGTCGCAAAAATTCGCCCTTTCTATTATCACTCGTGGGTCTCTCGTTAGAGAATACCCTGCGAAAGCCAGCCAGCGTGACCCAGATGCTTGACAGGCAATCATACGTAGTGACACATTTAGGACAAGTGTTTACGTTAACATGACGTCGGCATGTCAAAATTTGCCACGAAAAATGACGTATGTAGGTAATCTTCGCTTGACACATAAATCGCAGATCTTGCTTGGCAGCAGATAGGTTGGAGCCGAGCTAGCTAAAGGTACTCGTTAATTGAAGGTGTGGCCAAACCATGAACTGAGAGGGCCTTTAGTGACTCTTGAGCTTATACTTCTCCAAAAAAAAGCGAAGCTCCAAATATACAGCCTTCCACCAATGTAATGTGTTGGCCTTATACCATTCAAATTCGATAAATATTCACGTGACCGTTGTTAGTTTAAGAGACCTCGAGGCGGCCACTACATTTATATTAGCTCAGAACTTCTCCAAAAAAGAAAAATGATTTAAGCCCGCTTTCTGTCATTAAGAACTAGCTCTTTCTAACAATTTATTAACTTTTAATACGCATAAACCTCCCACGAGAAACGCAGATCTTTTAACTTTAATAGCTTTTCGAGATTACCGCAAAGATACTCGTAGATACAATAATTTTGAGGACCTCCCTCTGTGCTGTGATGACAAATTGGAAATCTAGTCTTATATTAAAAAAAAAAACTTTTCATATTCTTGGAACCTCAACGAATCGTTTAGATAACCGTATATGGTGAGCTCCCTCGCCCAATAGGTCATTTCAAAGTGTCTACTGTCTACCCTCGATTATTAGACTGCTATAAGTAGGTATAGGTATACACCAGCAGCGGTCTTTTTGAGAGTGTATTTTTGTATATTAAGAGAATTCCCCACGCACTCCACAAACGAACTTGTGCCTCTGAGCCCACAACATTTATACAAATTGGTAATAAGTAGATTACATCACCGGAAGCTATAGCATTTCGCAATAATTATGGCCGATGGAATAAATCAAACCCATACCACCAGCATTATCGCGTATTATTGGAATTAGTGCGTATGAACTATGAAGTGCCTCCATTGATAGTGTCTCTAGTGTCTGTATGAACGCATCAACAGAAGAGCTTGACAAAAGAAGCACACAAAAATCTATGTTCACAAACAACAACGCCAGGCTTTAGTTGTTGACTTCATAAAATGACAAAAGTTTTCAAAACGAATTTAGGTACTTGCGTAACGTACCTATACTCGAAAAAGCGTGACTACAAAGTTTAATCTTATCTTGGAATGTGACATGCACTATGTGGTAATTAGGTTTTGTTTTTTCGTTTTCTTTTTTTGGCGGTAACTGACAGAACTTATATTTGAGAATCAGCGGAAATTTTGTTGACGTCAGTCGCTGGTAAGGTGAGATACCTGTACCGCTTGTGTAAATAATAGTCACGCGGAATATTTCCCATGACTGTCTATTGTCTATGCCTGTTGTTGGGATACTTATTTTGGCATCATTAGAAGTATTTTGCAAGTGCGCCGAGAATTGGTACATAATTAGCTTTGTTTTTTCTATATTCGCTGTCACTTAAGAAAAAATTAGCAGAAACCTAAAAAGCGTAGTCAAAAGAAAAGTAAAGAAAAAATATAATAATCTTTTTTTTAGGTCACAATGGGTAATTTTATATGGAAAAACTGAGGGGGGTATGCCGACGATGTCGGAAAAATTGTCTTTTCCCCTCAATCTGGGATCACTGTGTGAAGTTAGGATCAGATGTACAAAGGATTTACTAAGATTGTGTGCAGCGTTGATTTGCACGGGCACAAACCCTGGAAAAATCTTGTAAATACAATTGCCGTTTCTACTCGCAACCGACAATCTGTCAATATATATATATAAAAAAAAAGTTGCATCCGTAAGAACGACCATAACTCGAGAACGGATCTTCCGATTTGTGCTATCTTTCTTTGTTGTGTTTGTCTACACCTAAGGAAGGTTTATACGGGGAGAAAATAAGAAAATTCTAAAAAGAAATTGAGAATTCGTAAAAATTAATTTTGCATTTTATACTTTAATTGTTTATTTATTTATTTTTTTTATTTTGATCGCAATACATATACAGTGCGATCGTATTTGTCAAAAATTCTACAAGAAATTAATTATTTTGTAGATTTTCTCTACGGAAACAATTTTGTTAAGCACGAACAAAGGCGGGCAGGAAAAGCTAGTTTTATATAGTTTTTGATTTGGAGCCGGCAGGGTCAGCACTAGTTCTACAGTCTGTTTATTTTGTAAAAATGGCTTTGCTGCTCGACCTTAGGTTAGGTTAGGTTGAGTGGGTGTGTGAGATCTACGCTACCTGCATCCGCTAGACATCTTTGTGTAATTATTGGCAGCCATATGCAGAATTGTCGTTTGGCCCCTTTTTAAGCCTCAAACCCTTGGTCCGCACTTTTGTAAAAATGATCGAAATGGCCCCTTTTCCAGTTTATCGAAGATTTTACTCTTTATTGAACTAAATGATTTTGCGCTGAGTTTTTTTTTTTTATTACTATAGGTATTTGTATTTTATTCGAGGCTCCTTTTTATTCCCCTTTATAAAAATATTCAGCGGCAACGCTGGCCATGAGAAAAAGGCAATCAACAGGCTGGAAATGTAATCAGTCAACGACTTATATACCTTTCACGGACTACTTCTTGCATAACGGAAAGGTCTCTTGTTCCGGATTTTTAAGACCCTTCCGTATACTCGGACGAAGGTCTTGATTTTCAAGACTCTTTCGTGTTCTCAGACGGAGGTTACGAAAACCGTGTTAGTGTCAAGAGTATTTTATGAATCCCTGGGCATTTCAAAATCCCGACCTTGCTGATCCAAAGCGGCGTCTTCCAAGCAGAAGTATGCTCGCAGTGACAAGAGTATAGCCCGTGTCAGTGTGACTGGTGCTGAATTCTGAAAAGTTCCAAGAAAAAGGACTAATGAGAAAAAAAAAAGTGCCAGCTCTGAAAATTTAGAACTTTTGAGCCATATTTAAAAAGAATTGGCTGGCTTAACACTGTAATAGTGTTGTGAGTGGCAACTGTGGCAATCTTTAAAGGTTTTTATTTGAAAATAAGAGCATTTGGACAAAATGGCCAAAATAGCAAAAAATTGTGCCAAGCTCTCGAAAAAAGTGCCAAATTGCAACTTTAGCCGCAGAATGGTCACGCTGCGCCCTGATAGTCTGCTGAAAGGACAATACCTGCATCAGGTATAACCTTTTACATCGGCGGCCGTTAGGCAGCCTTATAATCCTGAACTAATCCAGGAATAAAATCAAACTTGTGAAGTGATATTCTGCGATGAGCTCAGTGCTCATGGAATGCAGCACAAAGCTTCTACTCTTTTTGGTCCCTGGTCATGAAGACATCCCAGGCAATGAGAAAGCGGGGAAACTACCAGCTCCAGTAAAAAAGCCACAACAGAGCCGGACGCCAGACGGACTGCCACAGATACGTGTATTGCCACAATAAGGCTCATGCGAAATGAAGAAGAAGATCGCCTTGATCTTTGTGACCAGACTTTTACACTCCCATCGATTTAGTTCGCTTTGAAATAGCTTTCCAGAGCACCACTCACAGGAGTTGTCACATAATGCATGTGTGCATAGATACAGACCCCAAAACATGCACATCAGCTCTATGGTAAGTCGAAAGGGTTCACATCCAAAAGATCGAGTCATGGAAGTAGCCAACTTTTTCTTAAGTAAATGTTTAACAAATAGGACAGGCTAACACGCTCCGCTGTGCGCCTGGTTATAAGCTTGCTCCTCCAAAGCATGGAGGGAGTCAAACAGTCGTCTTGACAACATTTTAAATCAGAAGCGTCATCTGTGAAATACCTGAATCAAAGCGCTGCAATTAGCCCCCACTGGCCAGCCTATAGGACACCGTCTCTACAACATCTCCTTGCTAGTTATGCTCAAAGATTAGTCATCGACAGCAACGATTTATGCACAGCCAGTAATAGGGACACACACAAAAAATAGAAAAAAAATTGCCAGAGAAAGGCAAAACCGTTCCACAAACCAGTTCATGATCCGCAATAATCCGTAATGTACATAAAATCTTTTCTGATCTCATAGACTCACTTATCGGCTTCGGCCGGCTTCTTAAGCCGCCTTACTTTGCCACACACACGTACTCAATCATCCAGCGACCCGATGCAGGGACATTGTCGGCATCGTAATTGGAATCTAACATGAGCAACCCAAATTGCCTCTCCAGTTGGTGGTACTGCAATGGCGCGGGTACCAAAAGTTGTTCAATAGAACTCGTATCCACACAACACCGTTCAGGTGATCGCGGATCGCAACAGTTGCCAGCACAATTGGCTGCAATTAGAAAGATTTATTGCCACAAATCACTGTGTTGCGCGTTACAATTCGAAACGAGTTTGCGAAAAAAATAAGGTCTCCCAAACCTGGCTTCTTTCGCCCTGCCGTATATACGTGCATCTCTGAAGATCTAATGGCTCAGATCCATTGTCAAACGATGGCTTAGTCAATATTTCCTCATTTGCCCAATGGACCGTCAAGATAACTATAGTAATTGGATAATGAACGGATCCCATCTGGCTAATCTGTGCGAGCGATGAGCACAGGCCGTCTCTAAAGTAAGTCCAACGCTCGATAATCGGAACGAGCTCATAGACGGTGTTCAGCCTTGGTAGCCAGCGGCTGTTGTATATGTTATCGCTGACTTATAGGCATCCCAGAGAATAACATAAATTCTCGGCAAGATTACATCGGCTTTGGCAATTGTGGTCCGGTAGGCATTGGCCGCTTTAGATCATGTTACCGAGCGTGCAAGACACGTTGTTTAAGGTCGCCGATAATGGAGCTTCGGAGGGCCCTTCCTCTGCGAGACGTGCAGCTCATTGCTCAAGTGCGCGATTGTTTTCAACTTTATCGTGTTACACCTTCGGGGTGCGAACTTGTCTTTTCTTTTTTCAATATATCATCACATCGGAGGAGCGTGACCTTCACAGGCAAAGTGGCTCACAATAAATTGGAAAAAGGGGGAAATAGGTAGACAGAAAAAAAAACATGAATCCGATACATTTTCGATCTCGTTCGAGGCTGTAACGCGATAGGTGGGTTATAATGAAATAAATCTCAGTGCGAGGCTTCGAAGAATCAATAGAAAGAATGGTGGCTAGAATCTAGAATTTGATACATGTGCTTTGGAAGTCACGTATCTTTATAATGGTGTGGGTCTGAATTTTTTTTTGCTCGCCTTAGGCACTCAGAAAATATATCGAAATCACCCAAACTTTCAAACCTGATCTCTTGTGTTTACTTTGAGGGCGTTGACCGTACTTGGAAGTTGGAAGGTGTGCGGTCCATTGATGACAATGAATTGGAGTCTCTGTTGCATTTTGCTGTTCGAAATGCCCAATAAACGTCTGTTCGGATGACATGACTTGTGCTGGCACTTTTGCGGGCTGGAAATGTCATTTTTATTTACCAATATCTTTGCAGAAAGTTTTTAGTTGAAACATTATTCTAAGGTGGCTGCTCTTTTGCGACTTAATTTCGACGGTAAGAGTTAAGGTGCGAGTTTAATTTCAACACGCCTTAGGTAAGTGGCCTAGGTTACTGGCCAGTATAAGATGTTCTTTTCAAAGCCGAAGGAGGTGCTGTTTATATCTGCAAAATTTGCTTCGACAAAAGTATACCCAGCTAACATTTCACACAAGACTTTCTCTGCATAATCTTTGAACTTCTAACGGCAGATCTTGGAATACCCTAGAATTCCAAATTGACACTAACCGCCTCCTTCTCGATTCTAAAATGAATTTTAAGCAAAAACCTTGAATGACACCCTAGATAAAAAAAAAAAAACATTCCGGTAGACATGCAGTATGGAGACTCGTGAAACGTGAAGTCCCAGGAAAAAATAAAAATATTATGGCAGTTACAGGGAGGTCATTTAGATGTCTGCCAAATATAGAACTTTGAGTTCTTACAGCATTTAAACTGTTTTGGATAGTGAAACCCGTGTCTGTACCTTTTAAAGAGCTTATTAAATTATGTAGTCCAACTTAATTAAGGGTGGCGCTACTGTTACGGTTAGAAGAAAAAATCCGGCTCGAAGGACCATACAAATTAGACGAAGTGTTTGCAAGACCCCTTACCACTGGTGGGGGGGGGGGTAGGAGTCTTAATTCTCGAAGATGAATTCGTTTTATTTATTCTTCTTTTTTAAGTAAATTTTAATTTTGCTTACTTTAGGTACACAAATATTTACAACCTAAATTGCCAAATGTCAATCAGAGCTAGCGACCATAAACAAATCATACTGAGACCCCCAACTCACAATCCTCTTGCCGCTGGCCCCCTCAATTTTTGCCAGGAATCCGCCATTTTGTTGTCCTATCCGTGTACGCCAATTCCTATCCGTTTTGCTTTGCTCACAGTGAAATGTAAAAAGATTAGGTGCGAATGTGTTGGTTGAGAGGATTTTTGACATTTGTCAATACGAATTTCTATGCAACAATACTAGCGCACCTAAACTTTTTGGGAGCGTAAAATTTAGCTTGTAGGCAAATAACTGTTAATCGGTCGAAGTTGGGGGTCTCAGTATTGTCTCTGCTAGCGACGATTCGTGTGAATTTTTATTCTGCTAGCCTTGCTGGGAAAAGAATATGATATCTTACACGTTAGAAATAAAGAATAAAAAAAGTTAACCTCTGTCTGGTGGGATAACCATGACAGCTACAGTCCGGAGTGGACTTGAACCGATGTAGCCCAACAAATGTCGAAAACTACGTGTGGTTTCGTGTATCTACCAAAAAAAAATTGACCACCTTTTAAAATAAAAATTATGGAAAATTTTATCGACATTTGTTACAGTAAGAGCAAACTTTACTTTCCAAAAAAGTTCTTTTTGACACTTAAACGCTCATTTCGACACATTGAACCTTTTAATACTAATTTTTAACTTCCACACTATATTTTTTGTAGGTCAAAATGGGTGATTTTATATAAAAAAAATTTCGTCATTGTAAGTTCGTAGAATATAGCCTGGACCTATGCTCTAAATCCTATAACATTAGTATCAAGAATTCTGTATGGATCTCTCAGTCAAAATAAATATAAAATTGAGATATCGTGTAAAAGCATGTGTCGTACACGTACACCTCTAATTTTCCTTTGATCCACAAAAGTCCTTTCTTCTACTTTTACTATAAATTTCAAAACACGCATAATCAGATGTTAAACTTCCTCTTAAAGGTATTCAGTATAATTTTCCAATAACACCCTCTCAATGGCACACGTTCCTGTGCATACAAGATACAACAGTATAGAAAATAGAATGTATAGGTACCTATACCGAAAAGTATCGAAGCGTATAAAAGAACCAACCCTCCTTCGGAGAGGTCATGGTCGCTTGTTTTTGGTTCAGGTAAATCGAAATATCCTTTCATCCGTTAAAAGGGGATGAATGGTATTGTGCACGTACCCAATTCCAATTGTTATTTATTGTCTATGCAGCACATGCACTTTCCGAATAATGTCAGTACGGAATTGGAAACACCTGGTCTGCGAAAATTTGTCCAAATTGAAAGTTGCATCGGGTGCACAATGAGTTCCAATTGAACACATAAATAACCATTCATTAGGTTGATTACAACAAAAGACCTAAATTGACAGCAAGCATGTTGACAATTTATGGAGTTTACTTCAAGGAACTGTCCAAACAAAGGTCCATCAATCGGAGCAAAAAAAACAGTTCCCCCTTGAAGTGTTTCAAGAATTGCCCACTCTTAAACAAAAAGTTAATACAGGTCTTTAGGGAGTCTTCAGTAGCACAACCTGGTTTCAGTTACCTTAAGTCAAAGACCGCACAAAGTGCACAGCTTCTGCAAACAAAAAAGTTCACTTCTTTCATAATATGAATGAATGTGAAGAGTTTCCTTTCTCTGGTTTTTCCTTACAGCAAAGGTATGTACAATGTACATTGTACACCCGACGACTTTTAAAAGTAATGTACCTCACGACCGCAAAAGGTCAAAAGCAATTACTATCACAAAATCGCTGGGACTTGGTTGCACATGTAACTTAATATTCTCCGCGCCAACTTATTAACAATTCGCATCCATACTCTCGGTCTGCATCGCATCGCTTGTGGTATATTAAGAACTGCTTCAAATGGTACTGAAGGAAAAAAAACAAACAGAGAGGCTACACAAGGGGCCTTACTAATAAACATTTTTAGTTTCGATTTTAGATTTTAGTAATTCAAAATCGAAATATTTTCCATACAAATTTTGCAATTGTGAGCTTCCGTTAATTTAAAGTCGAGACTAAAATTTGTCTTTAGTACGGCGCAATCAGTTTGGGAAGAAAAAATCATTAGGAAAACAAATCTTGCTCTACTTCCAAACATGGTCGGCTTTGAAGGTTGAACAAAATGTCAGAAAGGTAACCGAAAGTTCGCCAAAAACTATGACATATATATATTTAAAATATAGTATTTGGCGAAAGTTTGGTTAGAATCTGATGTTGGGTTCAACCTTCAAGCTCATCCGAAAATGTGAATAAGCTTATTTTATGTATTTTATCGGTGTTAAGACAAAAACTTCAAATTTCCTACTTTATCAAAAGATAGTCCTTGAGTCGTCATATGACAAAAATTGGGAATTAATGCCAACCGCGACTGATAGCAATACGTATACGATAGAGTCACAGCGTAGCCGTTTGCGGTCCTACAACTTTTTTTTTTGACGTTCAAGCCCAAAAGACAGTCCATCTGTGAAATGATTGGCTTTGCATAAAAATCGCTTATTTAAGTTTATTACGCTTCTGGAGCTAAGCTACATTTTATTTTGTGTCCAACTTTACTGTCCAAACATTTGATAACATTTTTTAACATAGAGCGCGCCGAGGATAAGTGTTATATAAAACAGCTGTTCTGTGAAAATCACCCACTTAAAAAAGTCAACTCCTCGTCGAGGTATTTATTCAAAAAAAAAAAAAAAACGTTCTTCTCCACAATACAAAAAGCAACAGAACACAACGATCTGTCAAAATTTAGCTGAGAAAATGTACCGTCGTATTAAATGAACACGCTAACTTTTGACCGATCACAGATATCATGAAGTACATTCTGAAACAAAAGTTTGATCTTTTAACTTGAGATTAGTGAAACTCGGCTAAAGGGAATAGCTTAAATTTAGCTCAATTAAATTTTGGACGGAATTTGGTATGAGCGCTAAAATTTAGCTCAAGCAGCGTACTAAGCTTTAGTACCGACTACCTAGTCCATCGCAGGCGACTGCATTTTTTAAAACAGATCTTATTTGGGAAAAAAATGTAAAACGAAGGTACACAAAACGCATAGGGTGTGGTTTCGTGCGACGTTAAAGTTGGGTTCGTGCGGTTGCGAAACTTCAACGAAAAGGCAAAGGAAAAACAATTGTAGTTCCATCAGCCGCTACACAAATAGCAGTGTTACCAGCAGTGACTATTTATCTCCGATTTGGTGATTTGGGATTTATCCTAGTTTAGGCTATTCACTTTAAAGTTTGGCGTTTTTTAGGCTCCTTAGGAATTTATAAAAAAAAAATGCATAATTCTGCTTTGAACGTACCCTTTTCGTATAACTAATAAACTTTCTGAAGATTTTGCGATCGAGCTAACTCCATTTTCATACAGTTTTTGAACAGTCTCTCACATCTCAGCAGTCAAATCATCTCACAAGATATGCATAAATATATGAAAACACACTTTCCAGGTATGCAGGAAAATGTGTTTTTTTTTTTTGTAACATTGGAAAATGGAAACTAGGAAAGTCTGTCAATTACGAGTTTGTTATAAGCAGTTTTTTTTAATTTAATACTGTTCGCTTAAAAAACAATTAAATCAGAATAACTGTGTCTAGAACTCATATTTGAGTTTGGATATTTTTGGCTCCAAGATTTTTCAATGTGGCTCCATATCTCTAATAAAGCCATCTTTTATAAGAGGTATGGCTTGACACGAGTACAAGTAGTGTCAATTTGTATTTGTATAACATCCCGGACAGTAATTGTGCGAGAAAAGAGAGTGGAGAAGCTATCTACTACAATTACCAACTGTTTGCCATTATTTCAGGGTTGTCATATTTAGCGCTTTGTTGTAGTTCGGGCTATCTTTTTTCTTAAAAAACGATAGAAATGAAACAATGAAAATGGGCATTTACAAATTTTGTGTTAATTTTGCTCGTATTATTCCTTCACAAAACTAAAAAAAAACATATTTTCGAAACGAACACGGACTTGGCAGCACTCTTGCATTAAAGTGACATCGAACAGTCGTTCAACTTGCACGCAAACCTATTTATTTTGCAGGCCTTTTGATTTAAAACCCAATTGCAGAAAATAGAAGTGAAATAAATTCCGCGGCGCGCATAAGTGAGATGGGTGAGTGGGAAAAATACCAAAATTCCCCACAATATTTTGGGTTACTTTCGCGAAACAATTTTGGGCTATATTTTTTTAAGCTTAAAGCAAATTAAACTATGGCAACTCTGCATTATTTAGCAGCAAAACCGTAAACTGCGAAAAGAAAAGGAGATCGACATTTTTCGCTGATGATTTTCTTGTGTCTTGTGTCACTTTTGTAAGGGATTTTTCCATCTGAAAGAGCTGCACACTAGACTTTTAGGTTAGACTTTTTGTCTGCGTTTTGTAGATTTTCAACCTAGCTACCGACTTTTAAAAACCAGAAATCTGCGCTTCTGATTTCGTCTGCGTCCGCTATAATATATTTTGTTCTTTTTATCAAATTTTAACATTTGTTGCGAAACTGATTTCGCTGTATGCTGTCATTTTCGTATTCAGCTTTTTTTAACTTTCTCCATTATTTGTCATTGTTACATAAATAAAAAAAAATTGTGAACTATGATTTTTCTATAGAAATTTGCATTGCAGATTTTTTTTTGTGATAATTGCAGATTTGTAAAAATATTTTGATGGCAACACTGTCGCAGGGATTCTTGGTCATAATGGAACGGAAATATGTTTGTTCTCTTCAAGAGTTCCATTGGGTGACCAACTTTTATTTTTCTGAGAAATTTAAATGCTCGACAGCAGCACCGCAGGGTGGGAAGTTTTGTGGCCAAGATTCCCACTCGGCGTCTCCTCTGTACAATTACCAATGGAAAAAAACTAAAAAGACTAAGCTCAAGACATGCTCCTTGGACAAAAAATACCTCGTCTATATTGTAGTTTTGTAAAAAAAAAACCTTAGTTTGTGAATGAAGAGTTTGTCATTAATAATACTGCATAGTATCACCCTGTCATCTTGCTCTTGGGGATATAGCATTAAACCAGGTTTCATTGTTTGTTTAAACAGTTTAAAAAGGGTACTCGAACGTTCAAATCATTCGTGAATCGCGACCTCTTTAGGTTCTATTTTGAAACAGACTTAAAGTCCTCTCTACGGTCTTCATGGGACACAGCCGTCTCGACTTTTTGCAATCAAGTATAATTCCCCATGAATTTCTCTCTGGGTTTCCACCTCCTCTGAAACATCGCCGTATTTACCCTATTCCACTATAGGTGCATCCACGTAGCCCAAAGTTCCGATTTTGTTCGTTTTCTCATGGACCCGCCTTTGTCCTCGCACAACACTGCGGCCAAAGTTTATGTTCTGTCGTTAGTATAACTTTTTTCCCTTCCACTCGACTCCTTCATCCTTTTTCTTTCACTCAGACAAAAAAGTAATTGTGTTTGCTAGTTATTCTCTTCGGCCGACACGCAGGGAATGACGCTGAGTTCATCTTCCCTCGGATATCAGGTTCTTTGCGATCAAAAAAGCGCATTACGTGCATTGCACTGCAACTTGCTGTCGCAGTCTAGGTCTCGGCCAAACCACAAAGGTCTACTCGTATACATGTTGCATGCGTAACAGCAATTTCCTTTGATCTGATGGCGCGATGCGAAGATGCAGAAAATCGCAAATTTTCTCCATGGTTTCCGTCGGAAATAATGGAAAATCATTGAATCGCGAAAATGCAAGATGATCGCGCTGCCTCTATGCGGTCGGTTTCCTGGAATTGTTGTGGTTGCTGCGTTTTGATTGGAAAATGTGAAACCTAATCGAGACGCACCCTTGACGTGCGTCGCCGTTCGCGTAACATTTGCCCCCAGAGATGTAAGGCAATCTTCTAGTCGACTGATAACGTGCGGTGACTCCAATTCTTGCGACAGAAATTAATGCTATGAGTAAGGGGGGCACTCTCGCATTCGATTCATTGCCAAATCGATTAAATACGCGACTGGAAATTGGATGTGTGAAATATTGATAATTAAGTACGTTTGCGCCAATTATACGTTTCCGCGCGATAATGCGGCAATTTGTGTCAGTGCTGTGAGAGAATCGTAAAAATATAATGACACAAAAAGCTGGGGCTGGTGAATATGTAATTCTTAATGCGCCCCATGATAGCTAACGATGGCGCTAATGTACCATGGCAGGGCTAAATTATTCAGACTTGTTTGCTGAGCTGTAACTTGAACTGGATGTGTGCTGCAAGCGCACATTGTCTCATTGGGGATTTAGGTGATATTGATAAACGACACATGTGCTGGCAGTTTGTTTGCTCAATCTGTATATCTGTTGTAGCGAAGCAATGATGTAACGACTTGGGCGCCTTGCGAGCTGAAGCTTGGGGTAATTAAAAATGGATTACATGCAAGTTGAAGTTGGACGAGTTAGGAAAAATAGCGCCATTTGGCGAGCTATGCAAATGCACGCATTTGCGGGATACAGCGGCATCGATTGGCTATCACGAGTGCTCTGAATTTCAGATAGACTTTGTAAGACTGTATGATGCAGTGTCGTGCATGAGTCAGTCGGCTATTTGCGATGAGGACCCATCTTTTGCTATCCAATGACAGGAGTCTAGTCATATGTCATCGCCGCAGTTACGGGCAAGCGCAAGGTTAGCTCCAGCCTGTAAGAACCTCCTCTGAAGACCCATCTTGCCGATATCAGTACTACCAGGCATCCAAACAGTTCTTAAAGTAAAAATGAACTCACACCAGTGACTGCCCATCGCCCAATGCCCCTTTATCTTCGAGTAGGTAAATAAAATTCCCCACGAGGCGATAACTAAATTTGTTTTATATTTTTCTTCGATATCAATTACGTTCAATTCAAACTTATCAATCGAAGCTGATTGAATCAATAAAGACGTTTCCTCTAAAACCGCATGAATCAGACATCCCTGTCGAGAATCCGAATCGTAGCTGTACACTTGTCTCCTGTTTAATTGCGAACATGTTTACCTAACACGACCGCCCACAGGAAATTATGAAAAATGGTCTTTCCTTAGTTTCCAATTAAAAAAAAAAACAATATCTATCGAAATTAGCCTTTTTGTTTATGGTTCCGAATTCGGATACATATTGGCAGTATTTCAAAAAATATATAATCGCGCTCTCTCCTCAATAGCAGGTGTATTCGCACTCGTCTTCCTATGCAATATAAAATAGAAAAATAATTAAAACTCCAGCAAAGTCTTGTAGAATTAAAAGTTTTATTGTTGTTTGTTCTGTTGTGCAAAAGATTTTAAATTTAGAAATGAAACCAGAGAAACGCGTGAATCCATCCCGAGGGCAGATTTGCAATAACAGCGGATTGAATTATTTAAAAAAAAAAAAACATTACAAAACTACTTCTGCATCATAAAAACGAATAGTAGCGCGATTATTATTTTTCCTTCAATGGCAGGCAGATGGTGCAGTTGTTTATTCTGTTCATTTGCGAAAATGTATTTTCGGCCCCAGACTTGTGTACGTCAAAAAGAAAATTATTAAATTTTGCACTTTATAGCGATTTGTTTAAGAAGCGCAGTTGCAATTTTTATTTATTTTCAGTTTTGCGGATAAATAAATGAAATAAAAATGGTTTAAGCATAGGGGAAAGTGGGGCACTTATTGACGTGGATGCAAGGGGATATCTATTATATGAGAAAATGTAATAAAATGTCATTATACCAATTGGTTTTTGTGTAGGATTATAGTTTATATATTGTTTTTAGGATCCAAAGAAGTAAATGATTTCTAGTGCTGAAAAAAACGTTCAAACTAAATTTTAAAAATGTTAAGTTTTTTTTTTAAATTTGTATACTTGGCATGGGATTCAGAAAATGTACGTAGTTTTTATTAAGAATTATTACAGCTGTTGAAAATTGAAATGACCTTTGCTGGGAGTTTTCAAGATCATTTCTCCCGAACATTTGAACATTTGGTGGTTTGTGGATGGACCACCACATCTGGTCTAGACACCCTGAATCCCGAGACCTGTGGTTTTTGAAAGAAAAACTGAGACTGTTAATCATAGCCAGTGTTGCCATGAAATAATTTTTACAAATCTGCCATTATGACAACAAAAAAATCTGCAATGCAAATTTCTATAGAGAAATCTTCCTCCAGAATTTTTTTTATTTTTGTAACAATGAAAAAAAAAACTGAATACGAAAATGACAGCATACAGCGAAATTAAGTGTGCAACAAATGTTAAAATTTGTTAAAAAGAACAAAATATATTACTGCGGACGCAAACAAAATCTGAAGCGCAGATTTCTGGTTTTTAAAAGTCGGTAGCTAGTTTGAAAATCTACAAAATGCAGACAAATCTGCACTTATGGCACCGCTGATCATAGCACATTTATATTTTTATGCTTCTATTTACAAAAATTCTCAGACTAATATCGTCTTCCTGAGTTATGCAATCAGTGGCAAAGGTTAAAGTTAAAATGTATACAAAGGTGAAAATATAATGAAATATGCCAAGTACCGAAAATAAGTCACTCAAGAAATTCCCAAGTATTTTCGTTCTTATTATTGTAAGTCGTCTCCAGAATTGTAATATGTTTTAAAACTTACTTCCTTACATTCAAAGCAGCAGTTTCTTTCATTTGTAAAATACTTAAAATGAAACTTACGCAATTTAAAATCCTAGCGTAAACGGTACGTACCTGTAATTAAAAAAAAATTAATAATATTAAAACAAAATATTGTTTTGTGTATTAATATTTAATCACATCCAAAAAAGTATTGTAAATTATTTATATGTCGGTAATTTTTTGTTGTTGTAAGGTTAAAAAAAAAATCTTTTCATTTGCGACTCCTACGAAAAATATTGGAACATATTATTTTGTTAAATATTTGTTCAAAAGTTGTTTTTGCATACGTTACCATGTGGCATTATTTTTCAATTAGGTAGTTTTATTTATTACAAAATTGAAAAGATAAAAATATCATTAAATTCGTTTATTCAAGGTGGGCCAAAAGAGATCACCCTATTGGAAGATGCTCTTATTTTTGCAAATGGCCGCCAATGTGAAATCTGTTTTGACATTTGTGTACTAGACAGATGTAGAATATAAGTGAACAAGCCATGGAGCGACATACTCCCCAAGAACGCGGAATAATTTCGAATTTTCGATTTCCACCTCAGCGGAGCTACGTGAACAGGCAAAACTATCGCTTCTGGGGCACCGAAAATCCACGAGTAATGCACGAGGAGCCATTGCATCCGCTCAAAGTTACTGCATGTTGCGGTGTTCAGGCCGGAGGAGTCATCGGGGCATTTTTTTTTTTTTTTTTAGAACGACAACAGTCGGCCATGTTAATCGAGTTTTTTCTGCAACAATTGGACGAATTAGAACTTGACGACATGTGGTTCCAACAGGACGGAGCTACGGCACACACTGCGCGAGCCACAACCGATATTCTGAAGGCGGCGTTCCCGGGTCGCCTTATCTCTCGTTTTGCACTGGCCCGCAAGATCGCCCGATTTAACCGAACCAGACTTTTTTTGTGGGGTTTTTTGAAGTCCCGTGTTAACGTGAACAAGCCCGAGACCCTAGAAGCCCTCAAGGACAACATTCGACACGAGTGCGAGAATTTGTCGCCCGAAGTACTCGCCGAAGTGATGAAAAATGCCATAAAACGATCCCGTATGGCAATCAATTGTGACGGCCGATATCATCTTCTCGACTTGACCAATAAAATTCTGAAGGTTCAAATAAACATAATCAGAAAACAGAACAAAATTGAGAGCCAAACAACATCGGATGAATTCTTTTGGCCCACCTTGTATAAAGTAAAACATAAGTAGCTTGATGGCCGAATGCGATCTTGGGTACCTGGTCAATTATCAGTCTTTGGAATGGAATGGGTGGGTATGAACAGGAGATGGTATGAATGAGATGGAATTGGGCCGTTATATTATATCAGAGCAAATAAAATTGAAATATTAGAAGTCTTTTATTAACAATAATAATACCACAATATATGTAAAATAGATTTACGATAGAAGATAGACCGTTGGGCCCCTGTTGTCGAGCTAACACCTTTAAAAATGAACTACCTATTCACCACCATTTGTTACCTAGCCTTAAGTCAAATTGTATATACAAAAAGTTTGATAAAAGCAAATGTAAATAAAATTGTAATCAAAATCATAGTGGCCCTGGTCATCTACGGACCGAAATGGGAACATACATATTTAATTGTGCACCACAATATTTCTCAGTCCCAAATCCCAAGTTTCAGTCTTATCGTCGGAGCTAAGCCCTAATTTGCAAATAAAATTCCAGTTTCCTCTTCGTCTCTGTTAAGAGGCACGCCAAGCGAATGCATTGTCTGCACCCAAATAAACAACCAGACAAACATCCTTCGCATTATTTTTATTTTCTCATGTTTCTATGTAAAGAAGGCAGGTGAGCATTCCAAAATACTTATGCTACCACTTGCAGGGTGTTTTTGTTGTCTCGCAAATAACCTTAAGAAACCCACTCACACCAAGAGACCTGTGGGAACAGATTTCGCATCTAAACGTCGTCATATCGAGATGAATTGCCTTTGTGTGTTTCGTATATACGAACATTCAACACGTTAATTCTATTTAACTGCTTTCCTTTTGTTTCGTACAAACAACTTAACTGCTTTCCTTTTGTTTTGCAGGTGCCGACTCAATAAATTTTCGAAAATTTTACCCAAAAAAAGAACAAGCAATTGGGCTCATCGTATTAAAGGATTCAATAGGTTTTAGGGTTTCAATAAAACAGAATTTACGACGTTGAAATGGCCTATTTCGAGGTTACCTTGTTTATATTATCCTACTTTGAAGATGGTGATGATAGCATATTAGATTTTATGCGAATGGCATTTAATTTCGAGTCGAACTCTATCAACAGGTTCTTAAATAAAGTCGAAGTAGGGGAGTTTCTTTTTTTAAACGATGGTACAACAAGCAGTTCACCTTTCAGAAAATGTACAGTGGGGTTTGAAATTTTAGGGACACTTCTTGTCAAAAAAAAAATAATACAGTTTCGATGTGAAAAAAAGATGGTTATACAGTCGAACCCGCTTAACTGAAACCCGTTTAATTGATCAATTGAAATACCCGCTTATTTAATATTTATAATAAATCTCCTCGTATCTAAAAAAAAATCATACAAATAACTTTGCTTTATTGAAACCCTCTTAAGTGAAAAGCTCGAATATCTGAAACACAATTCTTTTATTATACCCTATTCACACCGATCCGTAAGCCGGGTATTCGTGAAAACAATCGCAAACTTCAACGAAAACAGAAGTTTTCCCATACGTATTTCAGGCCTCAAAACGAGTCGTTTAAAGTCGTTTTCCACTAAAACACTACGAAAACTACTTCCAATCGTTGGGTTGTTGAAACGAACATACCTTTTGCAACACTCAGTAGAACTGCTGACGGAACAAATGTCACAACTCACAATTCAAAATCATTTTCCACACTTAATTTTGCCCTCAATAAATATTATTTTTTAATGCTCTAAATTCAATTTATTTGTTAATTTATTTTATTAGTTGATGCGATAGAAATTAGTAACCAAAATAGTTTACACAGAAGTTTTACGGATAGTGTCTAACAGCGGATTGAAACGCCAAACAAAAACTAGTTGGTGTTCGCTGTGAATACATCTTCGAGCTTTCGGTGCGGTGTGAATGGGGTTTATTCTCACTGTTTGTTTTGAATATGTCATCAACAACACACTTAAAAGAAATGCTTGAAGTCCAAAGTGTAGAAATCTAATATAAGTGCTTCATTCAATTAAGTCCCTTTAGTAATAAAAGAAGGTGCCTAATTTTAGTCCCACGCTTCATTGATTCCATTTAGTTCAGCATTTAAAGCACTGACAACTTGGGGCACTTTTTTCGTACATTTAAATTCTGTACGACTGAATATTCCATTGATTCTGCCTTTTTTGTCGATTTAATTCTGTACAGTAGCCTTGTCTTCGTGCGAAACTCGAACAGTAAAACAGATCTTCAATAGAAAATTATTTGAAAACCCGGTTGAAAACTTTTCACCCAAACTGTGCGCCTATTGAAACATGACACTCGGCTCTCAGCACTGATGGCGTCAACACGAACTTCTTTGTTCCTTATAATTTAATTAAGGTAAACCTATACGTGAGCAGCACAAATGGTAACGATGGGTATTCCATTCGAACTATTCCTTCGAAAGGCAACAGTCCACGGAACCTTTTCTTCGCACTATCCGATGGCGATGATATCATGACATGACATCTCCGGTTGGAATTTCCCTATAGAATATCGAAAATTACAGCACTGCGCCAATAGAAATAAGAACGATGAGATGACAGCGACATATCGTCTGTATGAAGGGCGCGAAGGGAGGTGCTGCTGCATAAAGAATAGTTAATGTCGTGTAGTGCAAGCGCTGTAAGGTCATGAATGCTTGAGCTGCATGTGGCAGTGGCACAGCCAAATAATCCACCAAAAAAGAAAACGGGTGAAGGACTTCTGCATAACAATTCAATAGGGGATATGCATTTGTATGGGTATCGGTGTAGGAATAGGTACGAGAGGTAGGTACCTGCTGAACTACCTGCATTGAGGGGGAATCCATGACAAATGCATTTGGTATCTATACACGTATATGCTGGCCTCACTGTGAACCTTGCTTCAATCTGTAAACGATTCTGACAGTGACAAATTGATATCATCGATAGTGTAAAGGAAATCGAATTCAGATAAACTGTTCTCTACACAGTTGTTAGAGGTCTTCTGTGAACATCGAAATCAAAGGTAATTCACTTTCGTATCGAATTGGAAGTCACGTTCTGCTGCGCGCCTTCTAATAGTGTGTCGGCATTTAGTTGTGCGTTTCGCTTTATCAGGAAACATTAAATGCCTCGCATGATAAGCCGGCTACGGGGGTAATTGTCCGCCGGTGGTTATTTTAAAGTGTGTCGCATGGGTTTTTTTTTTTTTTTTAAATGTTCAATAGAACCAAATGAGATAGTGCAGTACTGAGGCGTTTTAGGTGGAAAATTTGGAAAACAACGTCCAATAGTGTTGTTGTCGGTACTCAACCTATTTCGATGCGTGTTACAACTTTTAAGTTATGCATTGGAAGGACATTCATATCCCTTGACTCCCATTTCACTGCATGAATCTGCTGATTTGCATTTAGAATCAAATTTTTCAATTTAAATCAAATCCACCAAAAGATAAATTCAGTCAAATATTTTATTCAAATAGAAGAAAAAGTTCCGGAATTTCGTTTCCTCAAACGACATCAAGTTCTCTCTTCGACCTATTTCCGTAAATAAATTGTGTTCCATTCTTTAATATTCGCCAACGAATTTTGCATACATCTAGAAATGGCGACATAGACCTTGAAAGCCGAAAGAGCCGAAACACTAAACAAATCAGTTTCATCTTTTCTATATAGGTATGCCATTGATTCGTTTTCGTAGACTTCAAGCTCACGTTTTAAAAGGGTTCTGAGTCGAATACAACGGGAGGGAAATTGCTTATAACTATGTCACTATGGGACACCAGGAAATTTAGAGCTTTGCTCACGTTTATGAATGCTAGTTAATTATGAACAACGACTTGGAAGTCGTTCTATAAGTAGGTATATATTTGAATTTTGTGAGTTTTGATGAGTTATTTCCACCAAACCTTTCAATCTGCTAGCAGTCTTTAACGGATATGAAGAAGCAATGAGCAAGTTACGAGCGAACCAGTCCTGAAAATATTTTGCAACTGATTTTCATTGCTTTCCATAGCTACAATTAGACACTGGTATCTATTTTTAACTTTTCTTAATAATGTAGTTAGAGAAAGATATTGTGCCGTATTCATAACAAATTTTAGTTTCGACGTTAAATTTACGGAAGCTCACAATTGCGAGATTCGTATGGAAAAATACAGCCACTGTGACTTACTAAAATTAGAGTCAAAACTAAAAGTATTTATTGGTCAGGCTCATTGTAGTCATACAAAATTTCAAACTCGAGATGTTAATCAATTTTGAAATTACGATGATGGAGGAACTCAAAAAAGTGGGTCGCAAAATTCTGTTCGTCTGCCTGTCTGTCCATCTTTCCGTATGTCCCGAGGCCTACAGCGTAAACAGCTGCCCGGATTTCGTTCATACCTTGGATTTGAAGTTTGGGGGCTTACAGTTCAGTACCGTGTTTTTTTTTTTTTTCAAGGTAACCTCAATATTGATGTTTTTCCCGCAATTTTCATACCAAATTGATTTGTTCGAAAACGGCTGTACCGATTTCAATCAAAATTGATATCTGAGCTTAAGTAGGTAAGGTTAACATGGCTGCAAGCTCAGTTTCTCGCTAAAAAATCGAATAAGGGTACTTTTGGAATTCGGACATATCTCGAAAACGGTCCATACGATTGAAACAAAACTTCATTCCTAAGGTAATATGGTAATTTCTAACTTAATAGCAAACTCAGTTTCTCTCTATATTATCGGTCAATGCATTTTTGAAAATATAATTTTTAAATTAATTCAGTTTTCTTTAGTTAACCTAAAAACGGAAATAAAAATGGTGACAAAAATGCATACTTAGAATAAAATTGATGTTTTCAAAATGACTGCGTCCTTAGTTTTTAATTTTAACCACATAAAATGAGAATTTTAAAAACATGCAGCTGATATCTCGAAAACGCCGTTTTCGATTTGTATAGAACTTTAAAAACCAATTAATGCTCACTTGCCGAAGAAAATCTTGTAGACAATTTTTAGTTGAATAGTTAAGCAATAGTATTTTTCAAAATAAACATTTCAATATTTATTACGGTTTAAGGATGTTTTACCTAAACCGCTCTAACGACTTAGTCCCGTACTTAGTTTTTCTGACAAAAATTTTAAAAAAAAAGTTTTTAAAATTATTTCTCAAAAATTACTACCCAAAAGTCGATCTGTCTTCATTTGTTTTTAAAACTGAATACCGCACTTTAAGATTTAAATAACAACTATTAGAAATGCAAGAACAGCAATGCTAAACTTATTTTTAGCATATATTACCCACTTCTTTTTTTTCAAACTGTGTATTTTGAATATGCAGCTTAAAATAATTCCAACTTCTTGGAGTTCACACAATCAGAAAATCCCACTTTACGTCCCACATACGTCCATCGGGATATTCATTTTATAACTGCTTATACAAATTCAAAATTAAATCTCTGAATTCTTACATAATATCTATGTAAAGATATCGGTCAATCACGAACCCTACTTCCAATCAAAGACACATTAAACCAGCGTTGCTAATATATTCCAGTCAAACATGAAAACATGCCCTAAAAGATCATACAACAGAAACTCCTGCTAAACTTTGCTTTGTACTCAAAAATCTTGTACAGTGTACGAGTTTTAAAAAAGTAGAGTAGGCGCTTACAACTCTTGCGACAATTGCCTGTTACTGAGAGCTTCAACTTATAAAAACTCACATTTTTGTTTGATGTATACTGTCACATCTGGTAGGTATCACAATGGGCCTACTTCTGCCGAAGTGAGACTGCACTTGATATGGCATGCCACTCGAAACTAACCTGTCACATCAGATGTAGAACCCAAAAGTGGATTTTATTAAACCCTTTATTTTTTGAGCCTTTTCTGTTATCCATCATCGCTTCTCAGATTTTTTAATAAAATAAGAAAACAACCAACCAAACACTTGATGAACGAGAAAGTTCCGTGCGACCCAGTCGTGCATTTAACTTAATTAATACTTTGAAAAGTTTCGTCATTTCATTTAATTTAAGAAATCCTTTGAAATCAGGTCGGCCACTGATTCATGGTGCGTATCTTTGCAGTAGACAGTACCAATAAATTGTTCGCAACCCACCCTCTAAATTCTTCTCCAACCAAAGAAGCGGCTGAGTATAATCTACTTTGATATTGAATTTCAAATAATTTTAAATCAAATTCAATCACTAATCGACTCAATGAATCAGCACAATAACTCACTTCTACCCCAGCACTCAAGCTCCAACATACATATTTCGAAAACTGACCCAAAAGTCTAGAGTACTCGTATTTCGTAATTTGCAGAACATAAGAAGTAGACCGCATACCCTATCAGTAAACGTAACTCAAAGTTGCGTCATAAATTAATTACCAAATTCATCGTCAGTTGACCTGCACACGGTACTATACATTGCGTTGCGTATAATTGAATATTCAATTAATCTTATCGCGGCCACGCATGGGAAAGTAACTTTTGAAAAAAAAGGAGTGAGGTAATATTTTGTTCCGTAAACTGTATTTTTTTAAATATTTGCCTTGGACGTATCGTATATGGGTGCGTCTTGTGCGGAGGAAATAGGTATATTTTTCTTTCATTAAAAAAAAGAAAGAATCGGGGTGTGCCTGTTAACGCTATATTGAAGAATCTATTTGTCTAGAGCTACCAATGCTGATCCGCAGAGTAAACGAACAAGTCTTAGCCTTCACCGTATAGATTTGTTTACTTACATTCGATGGATTAAAAATGTGCAGTTCTTCCGATAAAAGAGTTGCGTCGGTTGCATAACCATAACCACACATTTTTGGGTGTAGTGGATACGAA
Source organism: Cheilosia urbana (assembly GCA_946477585.1). NCBI lineage: Eukaryota > Metazoa > Arthropoda > Insecta > Diptera > Syrphidae > Cheilosia > Cheilosia urbana. The sequence continues at coordinate 145,336,596 of OX297854.1, forward strand.
AGCACCCTTCCGTGCGTAAGTACGCTCACTAGTACCTTATTGAGCTAATCAACTGCTAAAGGTCTTTGAAACAAGAATGCACTTCACGCATTAAGTGGTTGTAGTGCCACGCATACCTATACCATTAATATCTGTATTACGAATGAGAGTTAATCGAAATAAAGTGAAGTGAGCGAATTGGGACAAAACGATAAAATAGAGGCACCTGTCGCTGGCCTAGTACAAACCTAAAGTATGAAATCACAAATTGTGAGTTTGCTGAGATATGAAGTTGCGCGATTATTATTTCGACATAATGGACACGGACAGTCGCGATGAAAAGATAGACGCATAAGTGACGGCAGGCGATAGGTTTATGATTCAAAGGTGGCTAAACTTAATTAACGCTTGTGCACCTATTAATGGCATAACTCACGTGACATAGTTGTCAAAGTACGTCTGCGATTGTTCGAGTTTAAGGCCCGTTTGTTGATACTGCTCATATCGATTTAAGTTCCACTTGAAATCTTATGTGACAGTTTATGACATAAAAAAGGTATTTAAGTGGAAATTAAATAGCTATGAGTAGTATCAGCAAACGGGCCTAAGGGATATAAATCTGAAACCATTGATTGAGAAGAAAAGAAACAATTTTGGCGCTTTTTGAATGAAAAAGGGGAAAAAGGGGAACAAGCTTAATAAAAGGGGAAAAATAAAAAATCTCGGTGAATTTTTAAAAGTAAAATTAAAACGTATTCTCATTACGAACAATTTTCAAAGAATGAATTGTTCATATTAAACATGAAAGAAAATGTTTACGTTAGACTTGTTGTGCATCTGAATGCATTCACTCATTTTGACATTATTGTCTAGTACAAAAGGAAATTATTGTACATTTTAGGTCTGTTCCTTTACTTTCTGGTTCAATTTCGACAAAAACTCACATTTCTCTCATTGCGAGAGAATTCGCTCATCGAAATGAAATCTAACCAAAAAGAAAAGGAACGCTTTGAACTACAAATTTTAAAAATTTGAATTTTTCAAAGGCGGGAATATTCGAATATTGGTAGAACAAAAGAGATATTTTTATTTAAGACCAAGATTTGTATTGTTTTTATTGCAGAAATTAAAAAAATTCAATTCTTTTGTTTCTTACATCTATTTTAATGCTATACAAGCACAAAATTATAAATGAAATCAAAAAAAAAGTCAGTTTGAAATTAGCATTTGAACGATTTGACAACCACCTGTCAGCAATAACCAACTAGCCCGAAGAAATTTCTTGGGCTAATATTCGTAGGTTTTTTATGGAGGGGAAATGTTTTGCTCTCTCTTTTTGGCTCTCTTCTGCCCAACTTTTGCGTTAGGGAACGAAGTTTGACTAAATTTGCCGAATGTGCTCGAATGCATTATCGTTAGGGAACAGACCTATTATGTGTATATTTTTATGTGATATGCTTATTTGAAGCTTGTTAATAAAAACAGTTACACTTTTTAAGTTTTTTCTTATGAAAACAATTGCAAATGTCAATTAAAAGAGAAAAAAGTATTTTTTTGCAATTTAGGGGAAAACAGAAGTTTTTACTGATAAAAAAAAAATGAAAACAGTCTTCAAAATCTGTCAGAAATGGGTACGACAAGAAATGCAGGCTCTAATACACTCGAAATAGACTTTGCCACTAAATTTTATGTTTAAAATGTCAAAAATGCCGTCACAAAGGTGTTTGACTTTGACTATCGTGCAATGTCTGCGCTTGGCTAGTGCCGGCTTCTGTACAGAATAAGTGAAACAAAGGGGATCTGGTCGAAATTCTGCTTTCAAAACTCCGCTTTTCAAAATTCTGTCTCCTCACACAAAAAGCTGCTTAACGAAATTCCGCTTTTTTTAATTCTGCTTTTCAAATTTTAAGCAATAAAATTCTGCTTTTTCTGTTAAAAAAAAAAAACAATATGAACATGAACAAAAAAAAATTGAATTTTGTAAAAAGATTCTTGAACCATCCAGAATTTTGACCCTAACCCGAAACAAAGTTCACTTTTCATTTGTAAAAGGATGTGTTAGAGGAATTTATTAGATTGAAACAAGGGTCAAGATGGTATAGATGCCATGGTTGGTTGGTTGGTTTAAGGCTTTGTATTCCCGTCTTCTGACGAAGGAAAATCACAAATAACGTATTGAGCGCCGTTTTGAGACCACAAATAACGGAACCTGAAGAAAAAGGAGAAGAAGGATAAGATTTGTAATCTTTATTTGGAGTTTTGTTTTTATAAAAACTCAAGTTTTTGTTTTTAAACAAAGGGAGCTCAAAATCAGCCTGTGGAGTTGAGAAATTTTATGATTAAGATGCCTTGAGTAGATAGAAGTTTCTAAAGACTAGTCAGGCTGCTGGCTGACAAAGAGATAGTGTTTGGTTATTGAAAATTAAATGCAATTGTGGAATGAGGCAACAGAAGCAACAATTTTGTTTCGAGCCTCGAATAATGGTGGATCCAGTGATGCCAACTAAGGCATAATTCCGATGCTTGAGGCATTGAGGAATAATTTTTAGAAAAAAGGCATAATTTTTTATGAACTGTTTTTTACCATCAATTCATACAATAACAATTTGAGTTTGGTAAATCGGGTATAGTCTTTGATCAAAGTCGCATAATTAATTTGTTTTTACAACTGTGCGTCTATTTATATTCGAATTCTCTCCTTGACTTACTCAAGAAACCTAAACTTTAGATTACAGAGATCAAAAAAGGTCGACAAAATCTGTTAACAAATTTTCATGACATTGTAGGTTCGTTAAGTTCCTTTGTAAAATATGAAATTGGTATCCTTTTCCAAAAAGGCATAATTTTTTTAAAAAGGCATAAAAACTTCGATTCGGGTTGGCATCACTGGGTGGATCTAATATAGACAATTCTGCAAAACGGAAAGAAAACAACGACAACCGGGTCTGCACATGAAACGTTCGGACTCTGAACAGGTCGAATTTAACCGAAATATCAGCGGAGTCCTTAGATTGCTTACAAGCAGTTATTTTCGCCATCAATCATCAAGGTAGTGGAATGAGTTAAGAGTTACGACATTTACAACGACGACGACTCTAAGAAAGAGGTCTTTTTGGATGCCGATTTATTGCAATAAGTCTTGGGCTTTTGACAGGAAAATAAACGTGTTATGGAAAACCGCATCAAGACCAAATGTACTATATACTTTCTCTTAGGGTAGTTGACTTTGCTGCTGGGCGGTACGTTATTGTAGATAGCTAATAGTTTCTTAATCAATTCAATATTCAGAAAGGAATTAGGCTGTCCTCAGATCATCACACCTCAAACAAGTTGATCATGTTGCGGTCGGTCAACTTAATGAGGTCCGTCCATATATTAGATTCGGTAACTAGTTAAAATCATTGGAGACAAAATTTCCTATACACTACCAGCAAAGCACAATGACTCTCCTGTGATTTTTTAACGTTAAAGCTACCTGCTTAGAAACTCTAAATCAGAGCTTATCTAACTCGACCGTAACACTCTTATCAAGCTTCTGCTTCTCGGCTCTTGCAATTGCGCCAATAGGCACATTTTAATACCACATATACATGAGCTTTTTCAATCTGGTTAACAAGAAAAACTTGAGTTTTTATAATAACAAAACTCCAAATAAAGATTACAAATCTTATCTTGTTTTGTAAATACGTAGAGACTATAAAAATTAAAGCAGCCCTACCATCGTAACCGGTGGAATAAAAAACAGATCAACTACGATCCAGACAACGTAACGAGCAAAGTCAGTTAATTATTTTTCTATTTAAATTGATCCACACAAGCCCCGTCTGTTATTAGAGCAACCGGTTTATTACAATTAAACCGCGCCGACAAAAAGCAGTTCATATCAGAAATTAAAGAACTCCTGCACGACGGCACTTCTTTTAAACTGTACGCCAGCATTTTGTTTGACTATCGTAATTGATTAAATTTCTTGGACACGCATTCAGAAAGTGAAAGCAATTGGAAAAAAAAAAAAGAGTAAAAAGATACACGTCCAGCTCAGAAGACTAAGAACGTCATTAACATTTCTGAGATCCCTCTTCCTTACTGCCCCATTAAAAGGCAATAAAATAAAACCGCACCCCACACCTTCAAACTGAATGGCTTCCCAAATATAGGTAGTACCTATTTCGACCCAAGAAGATGACTCAACAGTCGGACTGAAAGTGGTCGATTATGTCATCGGATGATGTGCATTCTTTAAATGCAACTGGCTTTCAATATCAAAAGATATTAATGAAAAGCCGAAAACTTTCCCTGCAGCATATAAAAATATAACTTTTCACAGACCTTTCCACGCGGAGGTAGTTCTCTTAACCGAATCGGTGTTAGTAAGTTATTTCGCCGATAAGATATGGAATTCCACAGGTATTATATATATTTACTCTGGGGAATGGAAGAGCACTTTTACACGTTTATATTTAGTATACGGTATGTAGGTAGTTTTATCTTATCTGAAACAGTTATAATAAGAGTTATTTTCCAGCAATGCGTCCATAAATAAGGTCATTGCGGTGAATATAATAATTGAAAGTGTGTTGTACGTGGGTAGATCTACAGGGTGAACCGGCCTCGAGGGTGCGATCTTTAAAATATATGTTGCTTTTGGGGTTCATATTCTGGGCTATCATCGCGTAATTTATGAAACGATAGTCGTCGGAACGATAGAACAAAACGATCTCGTTTTTGGTATGCTTCGTATAACATCATCGTCGTTTTGTTCAATCGAATCGTGCATCGTTTTTATTTTGCACAGTTTGAAAATTACTGTAAACAAAGTCTGACACCTAAAAAATCAAAAACGTATAGAAATTGTGTTTTTTTTTTTTTTTTTTTCTTTAATTTGAATTGTTTATTTTTCTTTCTTCTCATTGATTGAATTTGACAATGACATGGATTTGTGCATTTCATGGAAAAAACTGAGGGGTGGCACGGAAGAATACGGAAGATGCCCAACAGTGAGTAGGAATCAACCAAAGTCCAATGGACTCTGGAGTGAAATTTCAAAACCAAACAATTGGATGACAAAACGTATTCGAACGGGTAGGAAGAGTTGGAACAATATACTCGAGGTTTTCGAAATGTTGCATGTATTTCTTCAAACAATTAAAATGCCAATAAAGATCTAGGATTTCGTTGAGCAGATGAGAATTTTATTGCTTAGGATCGAGTTGTAAACAAAATTATAAAACAAACAAATGAAATGAAATTGCAGAAAAATTTATTTTTTGTAAAGAATGCAGTCTTTTACTACGCGGATACGAGCGAGTCGTCTCCAAAGAGAACACGTGTGTGTCTTCCTTTAAATATTTGCTTATAGTTACATCGCTCAGACCTAACTAAAACGGGAAAAAATTCACCAAAAGCGATGCAACGATTGCAAAATAGGTGTCGTGCGAGTATAGCGAGTAGCTATAATTTAAAAAACTGCATAAATACAATTCAAACTGGATGAAAAGGAACTGTCGTCTACGGGAACTTTTTCTGTCTTGATAAGAAATGTTACAGCTTTTGACAGTTCCCCGCAGATGTCTATTTAATGCAAATCGTTAACTTTTACTGCTGTTTGAAATTATTTAAAAGCGTATAACAGTTTGACCTACCTTCCATGTGCTTTTGAGGAAAATTTCTGGTCTCCTAAATTTCTTTCACTTAATTTATTTTTTTAATTCGACTGGTTTTTATTGCTTTTCTTGGAAAATGGACTTAATGGCATGCAATTGTCTATAGCTAGATTTTATTGTTTTATTTTAATTATAAATTCTGTATTAATCTCATTTTAATTAATTTAACATTGTGTTGTCATCTATCTATAGGTTTTGTTGAAGTAAGAACTTTGAACAATTTAGTGATAGTTTAATCAATATAGGGAACGGATAATGTTTGGTGTCGATAAAAATTGTGTCAATATTTGCTTAATCATAATTCTAATTACCAGCAGAATAAATGTGTTAACATTTTTGATTTTCATTGTGAAGATTAAAATAGAAATGGCATCTTTAGAACAAAAACTTAAACACCAAATTACTGATTTTACTGTATTCCATTAAAAGTTTATCTTTAGATCTGGTGGCTGCTATATTAGAAAACAGAAAAATGAAAAAAAATCGTTTAAAATGAATAGAATTTCATAGCACGGTTGCCAACACGGTACATTTGGGACAAAGTCTTTGTCTTTTCAAATGTTTCCTTCCCCTGTTTCCTTTCCAACGGTTTCTCAGTAACAAACGTATTAAAAACATTTTTTTTTTTTTTTCTCTAATTCAACAAAAACTACAAAATAGATTAATGTACATTGCGACTATACAAGAAATATCGCTGCAACTGAAAACGTGGTCTTTCTGAATATGTTTTTAAATAAAATTTTACTGACACCTTATTCCTTAAACTAGCCGTTGTGAGAGTTCAGCGCTTTGTCAAAGAACAAATTTTTGTTCATTTTGCTTTGTTGCTTAATTCAATTTAAAGTGTCACGCTTTTCAATTCAAGCCAGTAGGTACAAATGCTTAGATTTCAAAATAACATAGCTCTCAAATTTAAAAATCAAAACTCTGAAAGATTATACAACAGCATTCATCTCCAAATATGCGACAACTCTGATATCTCCGCCACGTCGCGCAAATTATTCGATCAAGAGGAACAACTCTTGAGTCTGAAACGGTTTGTTGCATAATGAAAGGGATTTTATCAAACAGAACAAATATTTATCAAATCTAGAACAGATCTCAAAATGTTATTTTCCGCAAAATGTCTACAAATCATGCTTTCTTTAAAAAAAAAAACTGAGTTATAAAACTTATAATTATTAGTATATAAAATAATATCTACAAAACTTGCATCACGCTGTGAAAAATGGACCACCCTGTGCTGATTAAATACTAAATATCATATTGGCTGATAGCAATCTACTATCCCTTTCAACATTGTAAGCCTAAGAGGAGAGAGAGAGAGTATATGCTCTTAATAATAATCTTATCTGTTTTCGAGTAAGCTACCCTATCAACACAAATATTTTTAATCAGTTGAGTAATATTTACAGGGCGTTAGTACCTTTCAAGCCATGGTATATGACATCTTAAGCTATTTTTACGTTTTTTATTACAACTTTAAAGCCAGTTGCTTCTGGGACTTTCCCGAACTTGGGGACAATAGTTTTCCACAATATATGCTACTCATACTTTTCGTATGGTTAATTGTTAATTGCTAAATTTTTTGTGACGAGTTGAAGGAGTGAGAAATATAGACATAGGCATTGTTAGTCACATTGAAGCAGTATGATCTTCTTTATTTTAGGTAATGAGTAAAAAACGATAGACTGAATAAACCGATAAAGGGGAGAGAGATTAGCAAGTACTAACAAGCTTAATTGTATTCAGAAATGCGATATACAGGGTGGGCCAACTAAATTTTTTTTAATGCAATAAAATTCATATGCATTTTATGCCTTTATTAGTAAGAGCAAACATTCCCATTAATTATGGAACACAACGTCATTCAAGTGACTGACTCGGCTGGCATTCTGTCACTCCAATTTTCCAAGACCTTGTAGATGTTTTCGGGCAGTAGGCTGTAGCTCACGGATTGCTTGGATGATATTAAGTCCTTGAATCGTTTTCGGATTGTTGGCATATCATCGGTCCTTTACGGTTCCCCACAAAAAAAAAAGTCCAAAGAGGTCAAATCGCAGCTCCAAGGCGGCCAATTGACATCGCCAATACGGCTGATAGCATGATTTGGGAACTTCGTGCGCAAAAGAACGATTGGCATTGGCTGTGTTTTGCTGGGCGCGCCATCCTGCATGAACCAGAGGTCGTCTAAATCTATGTCTTCAATTTCAGTAAAAAAAAAGTCGGTTAACATGGCTCTGTAATGCCCACCGTCGATCGAAACGTTGTTCCCAGTCTCATTTTAGAAGAAAAATGGTCCAATGATACCACCACTCCATCGGCTACAGCAGTCACATTCTGTCCGTGCGCACCCTATATGACAACGGGGAGCATGAGTATTGTCCACTAGCATGCTAGTCTCACGAATGTTTTGCACAAACTTGCGTACAGCAGGCGCTCTGGGTGCCTTATTTCAGCTAAAACTTATTTTCAAAAAACTGGGCTACACAACACTCACTTTGGAAATTAGTTTTCAATATTTCCCAACATTTTTCAAGCGTAAACCTCCCGCGGAGGTATGATACAGACTTGGAGCGGAAAACAGCTGTCAGTGTCAAAATGACCTATGATTTAAAAAGAAACCATTTATGGCCCACCCTTTATTATGTACCTACCTACTATAGGTACCAGCAAATTTATCGCCGATTGTTGGACAAAACGTCAAAGATCTGAGAGATTATATTATCAAACTTTATCAAATATCTGACAGTAAAAATTGAGCTTTTGTAAGACCGTGATCGGCTGCAGATTGCGTTACAGAGAAACTAGAAGAAAAAGAGGACACATACACAGAACACCACAAGGTAGTGAAAACTATCCAACCAGAAGAGTATTTTCTTCTTCTGCATTCAGCGTAGATCCTCTACGATTTTAACAATAAAACAAGTGGACTTTCGTGAAGAAGACCCAAATCCGGTTCAGGTCTAAGTATAGAAAATATTTTTTAAGTCCAATCGGAGATCTTATTTCGCACAATCCCAGTGTCAGATGAGACCTAGACAAGAATCAAAAAGTTGATTGTTGCGACCGCTTTTAAAAAGCTCGAAGCAGTGTCAAAACGTGTACCCGTGTACTTTTTTCAGTTATCCGAAGTCCGTTAAAATGAAAAACCCGGTTAATTGAAATTAAAGTAACGATTTTTTCTCATTTCATTTAAACGGGTTCGACTGTACCATGATTTAGCAAGAACTTAAGCCCAGCCTGACTGTGGCTACCGCTAATACAGTTTTCATTCAAGCAAGACCGACTTCGGACTTCTATTTCTTTTTGAATAGGATCAATTCTACCCGTTCTTTATAGCGCCACCTTCCAACTATACCCTTTGACCGATTATTCGTTTTAAGGTTATGATTCACAGTCAGTTTTGAATTGCAAAGTCTCGTTAAACCTCAAACAAACAGTGCGCCTGGAGCAGATGTTAACATCCTCCTCTGATGAGTGATGAGCCCATTCAACACATGGGGATATTTTTGGAGTATAAACGCCACTTAAATGTTTAAACCTTGAAGAGCAACTTGAAAACATTAATTTAACAAATGAATCAGCCCGAAACATGTCATTCAAGCCCAAAAATTATTCCCCTTCCTTCACATATACAGCACGATTCGGTGGTACCGTCCTGTTGTCCTTGCAAAAGTTTATTTCATAAAATTTATTTGAAGTAGGTATACCCAGTGTTGTTACATCGTCGGATTCATCCCTTTTCGTGGGAATTTCGATGTCCGAAAAGCCTTTCGTGGGATAAAGGGAAAAAGCACAAAATCGTGGGATTTTGAGGAATCTAACAAAAAACATTAAAACTATAAATTTTTGCTGAAATTTCATGAAAACTCCTACATTTCACGATGATTTTTTACACACTGAATGTGCATAAAAAATTGCCCATATAAATCTTCTTTTATCTAAATTTTCTAGTACCGAAAAATAGTCGTAGTAATGTTACAAACTGTGATTTTTATACTAAAATTTAATTAACCGTGATTTTCTTTCCTTTTATAACAAATTTGACTTCTAAAAACTGGATTTTGAGGCGAAAAAGTGTCGTGGGATTTAAAAGGGATTTTGAGTACAGTAAAAAGGGAAAAAAGGGAAAAATTACCACGCTTCGTGGGATAAATGAAGAGACAGTGCTAACAACACTGGGTATACCTAAACATTCCAAAGACACAGCCAAATAATCCAACTTCTGCCTATAAAAGATTCAACCTTAAATTAGCTTGTACAGAGGTTTTTTTTGCACCAATCTCAAACTCTTAAGAGTACCTATAGTCTCATTCAATTTGAACTAAAAAAGGTCGTTGTGAGCTACCCCAAGCATCGCTACCACTTTTAATAACACGATAACAAGCAGCATAAACCCCAAATAGCCATAGGCACTGTCAAAATGGGAAAAAAAATAAAAAAAACTTAATTTAACGTCCAACCTTTGGACATCACGCGTTTATATCTCGCCGACACATTTTTCAACTTGAAATCGCTTAACTGGCTTAAATTTCATTGACCCGCCGGCACTTTGCCCAGCTCAGCAAGCTATACACTTAATTTAGGTTCGTACACTGACAGCCAATCTATGGTAGGTATAACTAACATCTACATCATACTCGATTCGGCGTGGGTGGTGTGGTGACTAAGTTCAACATCGTCAAGTGGATATCCCATCGCGAAGAGTCAACAACAAAACGATAAATTTCGCGCTGTCTATAGTTTAGCACCTTCCTATACCTGTAATCGGATGTGTTACCTAACTGTAACACCTGAGCGCCTCCCACTGAAGCTGACATAACAACCCACCCGAGTACCCGAAATCGATTGAATAGTGATCGCCGATCACCTTGACACTAACCTGTGTTTATAAATCCAAAGACCAAGCAGGCAGCTACCAGCATCCATTTATAGTATTCCATAGTGCTCTGGATGCGGTTTGGACGACGAACCAATTAAAGAGGAAGTTTATAACGAGACGAAAACAAACAGCCGGTGGTCTGGAATGCGACTTTTAATATCGATTTTAATTAAAGCACTGCAATCACAATCACAGAGGAGCAGCTGCTTTAGAGCTCTCCCTTTTCTTATTTAAATCACCCTTCGCGGGGAGGGTGGGAAATATCAATTAACAACAATAACAAACACTGGCGCGCACCTCTTACCACAATCACAAGACACTCAAAGCAGACGAAGATGCAGATTTGAAAGAATTTTTTTAATTGTAACACCGCACCGTCAAACGGACCGTAATTGTGGTTAATTTTCACCTTACCAGGCGGGCGGAGGAAAATTCCACACGATTCTTTTTTCACTCTCTCTATCTGAATTCGAATTGCTGTAACACGCCCTGTGGTACCTACTATAATTTTGGTCAGTTAATTATCCGTTGGATGAAAAAGAACTTACAAAACGAACGGGAAAAAAATACACCGAACTGAACCTACGAACCTAATTTTAATCGAAAACCCGCCTTTCGCCGGTGTGCGGTCAAAGAAATGGGAAAAAATATAATGAAAAAGTATCTGTCGGAGCAGATGGATGCACCTTTCTATCTCGAAACAGGTAGCACCTAGCAGACTGTTGTATTGCACCACGAACAGAACACTGCGAGTGAAGGAAGATTCTGCTTTCTTTGGGGCGGAATGGAAATTGATAAGAAATCGCTGCAGAACGCTCGTTATAGTACCGCAAGCAATGCCGAACCACAATTTACTGAATGTAGAAGACAAGAAAATACTGAAACATGCGATAACTTTTGCTTTTCAACTTTTTCATAGCGGTAAGCAAAAAGCAATCTGGCCACATTGTTGCTGGTGGTGGGTTTCTCAATTCGATATTCAGTATTCAGTTTTCATTTGTGCTGGCAACATACAGCGGGACGGAATGGGAAAGTGGACCATTGGCTGTGGTGAATTTGAGAAACTGAAGAATGTTGATATTGATAGCTGTTTGTTTTTATTTTTACTGTGGTGAAGTGTGAAAATGTGAATATAGGGCTGCTGGGGACATGTTGATGGTGCATCATATTTTCTATTTTATGAATGGATTCAGAGTTCGCGGGAACATTGTTGCGCGAATTGAAGTGAATGTGTTGCGATGCACATACAGTGTGATAAAAGAAAAGCCACAGGGGTTAGTCATGGAACACGGTTGCCAGATTGGGCGCTTTGTCGTATTTTGGGCTTTCTTTTTATTTAAGAAACGATAGAAATTTCTTCCATGAGCGCCCAACTGTGGGCTACATGTCGTTTTACAAATTGTGTGTTAATTTTGTTTGTTTTATTCTTTCACAAAACTAAAAAAAAGAAATATTTTCGAACAAACCCGCACATTCAAAACTTGGCAGCACTCTTGCAGTCAAGTGACATCGAAGATCGAACAGTTGTTCAAGTTTCACGCACACCAATTCATTTTACAGGCCTTTGGGTTTGACACAAGCCACAAAAGCCAATGGCAGAAAAAAAGTCAAATAAAATCCAAGGCGTAGAAATCAAGAAAAAAAACCGCGGTGAGAATAAGTCTGAAAAATACCAACATTTTCAACGATTTTTGGGCTTCTTTCTGAGCAACGATATTGGGATACATTTTTTAAGGGTTTGGGCGCTTAAAGCGAACTAAATTCTGGCAACCCTGCATGGAACTGGCAATTGTTATCGATCGATGGGGTTGGAATGGAAACCGATGAGTTCATAGATGTGAATGAGCCTTGGAATCGTCTCTAACTCCCTGCACTGGTGACCCAATTGCGTAGGGCGTTCTAAATAACTTGACGACTGACTTAGAGAAATAGTTTGCTCATGTAATTTGGTTTCAAGTTATGTGAACTGGACCGTAAAATATTTTAACGAACTGACGTTGTGCGTGCACAAACTAGGTACATATACTCTGTGGGATTACTTCGAATATTGTTTAAAAAGTTCTCTCGGGAAATGTGAAGCCACCTACTGCGTCCCGAGATTTGCCTGCAGTTGTGTGGGTGTTACGTGTGCTCTTGAACTGCTGAAAGTTGTAATCAGGAGATTTTCGCACGTATAGCGAGTTCCCAAGTTTACCTGTCCTGATTGGAGTTTTATAAATGTGATGCACTCTTGATCGATTTTTCCGTGTAAGTAGGTCGCATCTCGAGAAATTAAGTCGTTAAGTTTTTACGAAGAACTGCAAGTGGTAAGAGAGTTTTTCCGGGACATCATTGAGTTTAAGTGAAATAATTTATATTTGAAGTACAGAAACAATCAGCCAATACCCGTACGTCAAAGGAACGCTATATCGGCCTAAAACAATGACGCGGTCCGCGGAAGTGTATAAGGGAACCAAACTTCGTTGTGCCTTTCGCAGATTCCAACCTTATATCGGGTCTTGATCCTACAGCCGTGCAAGATCCAAGTGTCCCCGGAGCTCAAAGTAACTGAACATAGACTGATTGGGCTTCGAAGCGTTTAAAAATGACGCCTTTTATAACCTTTTGGGGCAGAGTTCAGCCACATAAAACTTTGAAAAAGTACACCTTTTATAACCCTTTGGGACAGAGTTCTGGCACGTAAAGCTTTGAAAATTTGAATCACCTCTCCCTGTCCGACATCTATACATACAGTTCAATACCTACGAATGGAAGCAATTGCGACAGCATAACAGATGTTCGGAAACATCCCAGCTTCCACTCAATTAGTAACAGAAGAAGACTAGTTCGAGATCTCGATAGTCGATACCTATATAAATAATTATGTTGTCATCTCATCAAAAATGACGTACACCCTCTGCAAAATAGACAGCTTCTATAGGCTGTATGCTGTTTGGCATTGAAGTGCACACAACACATGTACGCCAGCCACAATATGTTGAAAGCTTCAGTCACAGATATGGGGCCCGTAATTTGAAAGGGGGCGCGCAATTGAAGCAGACATTCAGTATATTTATGTAAAAAAAAATCCATCGCTTCTTTCTAATGGTTTTAGGCTGTTTTTTTTCCATTTCGTAAATCTGAATCTGTTTAATTTGTCTTTACGCGAATACATCTGGCAGGTCAACAAGATAAACCATATATATAAAAGACCGCGCCAGCAAGTAAATTATTTTTGTTTATGTACTTTTTTGTCAGAAGTTACTTAAGAAAATAAATTTTGCAGTCGTGGACTAGGACAATCCGGCTTTTTTACGACCTTCCAAATTGGTCGCCTATTCAACTACGGCTGTGGCAATAAACGGGCGGCCAGTTGGCATAGTCCATTGTAAACATAAATAGTTATGCAAAGGTAAACAAAATGCATATAATAAGGCAAAATAATTGTTATTCTTACCTTGACAACGTAAACAGACGATTTTGTAAGTTTTTCTTTTCAAAAAAAAGTACTGACCTAAAATGCGACCGCAGAAAAGATTGGACAACCGATCAATTAAAGAGCTATCAGTCAAACAACAATACAGCTCGAGAAAATGACGCATTAATCAAGACGATGCGTCCATTATCTCCTGGCAATGCGTGTAACCTTCTATTAGTAATTATGATGGAGACATCTTCAAAGATCTGCTTTTGTGAGAAGCCAAACTGCAACTGAAAAATTAACACAAACGCCTTGAAAAATAATTAGCAGGTTCATTGTAACAAAGGGACGGACTAAGCTGATGGAAGTTATACTTGTATAAGGTATTAAGGAAGTAGCACATTTCTTTTGTTGGATGGATGCGTCCATAATGGCTTTGTTTCGTCTTTACCCGTGACCACATGCCTGAAGATACGACGTAATAGGTCTTTTGTGTCATTGTTGTCTTAGAAAAGTATTATCTACATTACATATGCGGAGTCTGTTAAATTTGATACTGAATGTATTGAATGTATATGAAATTATTGAAAAACATGTGAAATTATTTTTTTATAAATGACCAAGGCGATACAGAGTACGCGGTATTGGCTGCTATACGGAGGAGTTTTGCGAGACGCATCTAATCCTTTGGAACTGGAAAGCCGAAGGTAACTAATTTAATATCCAAGGAATGAAATTAAGCTTTTGATGTGCATTCGTTGACTTTTTGAAAGCTTTCGTACCAAACTTAAACCGATTAATTGCAGCTCTGCACCTGCAAAATTGGCAACGACTTCAACATTAGTCTTGCGCAACAGTGTCCTTTATTCTAAGTGAACTGCTAGGCTGTAGGAAATAAGACCCCAATGAAATAGGGCCCCAATGAAATAAGGCCCCAAAAGAGAAAATGAAATAAGGCCCCTAAGCCCAGTTAGCGAACAAATGGCGCTGTCTGTGGTCACTAACTTTGAGCTCTGTTGGATCGTGAGGATCAGTTGGATCTTGTGCGGGTGTAAGCCGAAGTTCCAATTGGATTTCTCGTCCAAACGCCCCTAAGCCCAGTTAGCGAACAAATGGCGCTGTCTGTGGTCACTAACTTTGAGTTCTGTTGGATCGTGAGGATCAGTTGGATCTTGCACGGGTGTAAGCCCAAGTCCCAATTGGATTTCTCGTCCAAACGGCAAACGCCCCTAAGCCCAGTTAGCGAACAAATGACGTTGTCTGTGGTCAATAACTTTGAGCTCTGTTGGATCGTGAGGATCAGTTGGATCTTGTACGGGAGTAAGCCCAAGTTTCAATAGGATTTCTCGTCCAAACGCCCCTAAGCCCAGGTAGCGAACAAATGGCGTTGTCTGTGGTCACTTACTTTGAGCTCTGTTTGATCGTGAGGATCAGTTGGATCTTGTGCGGATGTAGGCTCAAGCTCCGATGCAAAATTCACCACGTTGAAGTCTGCGAATGGCCCGACTTCTTGTGCACGGCGAGGAATTGATTGCCTCGGCTTCTCCTGTATACTTATACCGACCGCACGAACATTTTCTGGGCCTCTGTTTTTTTTTGGATCTGTCGCTTTTTTAAAGAACGATCAACTTCAAATAAGGGTCACCGCCAAATTAGACAGGCGTCTTATTGCAATAGAATGCAAATCTTAAAGCACAACTTAGATGGAATATGCCTTTATGAACTCAACTGACCAGCACTTTACAAACTATGAGCTGCCATAGGGGCCCCTTGCCACACTGTTTAAGTATTTATAATTATGCCAGCGAAACTAGAACAGCCAACATTCCGCGCTAAAACCACCGATCAGAGGCCTGCGCGCTGGGTCGCCCATGTCATGGAGCATTAACTCACCACCATTCAGAGATATTTTGGGTAAACCTATTTCATTTAGACAGCCAACTGCACGTTTCGCAGAAAAATTGTTTATTCAATTTGAAAGTATCTGTAGTCACACGACCGCTTAACTGTGCATTGTGGCGATAATATGATAATTGAAAGTCACGTTTCTAACAGTAATTATTTTTAGTATATACCTACCTAAACCTACCAGCGAGTGCAGTGAAAATTGTGCTTCCTTAGTGGTTGGCGAGGTTGTGATAGCTCTTCTCCGAATAGGAGGAACAAATAACTTTGTGGTTATGACGTTTCGATTAATCATGCGCAGCGGCTCTGGCCTAGACATGAATAAGTGTTGTATACATCGCGCTGATGTCAGTCACCATCACCGCAACCGCATTCGACACTCGGTCTGGCAGTTGGTCTACGCCTTGTGTCCGAACTCCGAATTAAAATTCATTCAGCGGATGTCAGCGAACACACCTAGACCGTCAGTCACGCTAATAGTGATGCGCGCGATCATCGAATGCAATCGTGCCGCGTAATTTAGTTGTCTCCCAATAATAATTAACCAGCATTCCTACTGTTTGTCTCTTTTGGTGCGCAGTATCTGTTCACTGGAAATTGGAAGTGATGATAGTTTGTCACGACCGAATTTTTGCACGACTACACGCACAAGTTGGTGCAGAACAAGCGGAAAGGGAGCGGTTCGTTCGCTTGGATGGGTTCATCAGTTATTTGCCGCAGGCGTGTCGGCATTAGAAATTGTAAAGACACAAAGACGGGTTCGAAGTTCTGATGCCAAACAGGTGAGCCTTATACCCAAGTGCAAGATGCTGCAAAACCTATCGCGGTAAGGGCCCCCATGACCCATGTGGCCAGAGAGCATGCTATGAACATCGGTTCGCATAGGTTATGGCTAATGGATGGCGTCTTGTGCGGTCGCGCGTTTGAATGGGCAAGATCACTAGTTTATTGCCTGAAATTGATTTCTATTATTGCGGTGCGACCATGGTGGGTTCCCTCTTTATAGTTCCTTGGTGTAGCCTTTCCATTGTGGTGCCGCGGCTCTTTGTGTGTTTATATATGAAATGAGTTCAATTCGATGCAGTGCGGTGCGGCGGAAGCATTGTTCACAGTGATCCTGTGTGTATCCGAAACGAGCGGGTGACTACATATTATCTTTAGGTCCGTGAGATGAGATTGCGTCTAGACGTAGAGAGGTTCGATGATAATACTAAAGTGCAGGCCCTTGAGAGGTGAACTTCTTTTCAAAGTCAATGAGGGACGATGACTTTTGAATGCGGAAGATTGTGGAGCATTTGTACAGTCAGCTAATGGCGGGTTATTCGTTTACCAAATTAATATATACGTCCTCCTTTATGGTCAATCTGAACAGAACAGAGGCACAACATTTTAGATCAATCTGCTTACGGTTGTTGATTTTGTACATAATACCTATGACAATTTTGTGGGTGGCTGTGTCGGTTGAGCCCCCATTTAATTTCGATTTACAGCAAAACATAAAACAACTAAATACACCACCGAATCGCCTCATTCTGCAGATGTGGACGATGTTGATGTTGCAGAGTCGACTGCCATTTAGTCGAAACTTTTGAGCTATATCCGAAAACCATAGCACTGGAAATAGGAAGTAGATCTCTGTGGTACTAGTTAGGTATAGACTCGGCCGACTACGAGTACCTGATATAGTAGCAAAAGTACGACTATTGATAACCACCAGCCACCACTCAACAAAAGAATTGAAGCCGCAAGGATACTGTCGAAAAGTACCAACAGAACTTTTGCCTTTAGCTGTTTTTGTAAGAAGATCTTCCCAAATATACAAGATCCAAAGAGAAGCATACAGAAATATTCAGGGGTCAGATTCTGTAACGCTAAACGTTCAAACGTTTTCGTGTACACGAAGAGATTTGCTTGTGTAACATAGGGCAAATAATTCGTGCGCACGAAAACGTTTGATCGTTTCGCCCTACATCATCTGGCCACAGACTTGGTCCGAAAAACGAAACGAAAAACCTTAGAAAAAAGGGATGAACTATACAAAAGCCATGCTAAGTTTCGTTAAACTCGTCCGTCTGCGTAGGATAATGATAAAGAAATTGTTTCCCCATCAAAATCGGGAAGATCATCGAGTCCTTTGATATTGAAAAGGGTTAAGAACCATGTGACTCGCTGTCAGGTAGCTTCTATAACATCATTCTTGCAGCAATTTTACTAAACTCAAAAGCCAATGTCAGAGGTAGGAGTTTTTAAAAATCCGTTCAGATGCTTGCATGTGCTGGCGATATTGGCATTTTAATCGAGAAAACGCAGCCAGCTCTTAGAAGTGCGTTTGCAAGTATTAAAACGTAGTTATAGTGAATATGGGTCTGTCTTTATAACTGAATAGAAAACGAATACGAGAAAGGACTTTTAGCATAGGCGACTCAGACAAAAAGTCACGCGATGAACAGAGATCTAACGAAGAATAACTATTTGCAATAGTTGATTCTTCGGGCTCCAAAAGTGTGTAATCAAGTTTTGTGCTTGGTTTTTTTCGTAAAGCCTCCGTGGCTGTTTTTTTTTTTTTTTTTCAAAGTGCAACAAAAGTGGCAGTGTTTTGGTCCAAATTTGTTACTGCGACGATAGAGGAAATCAGAAAAGTGAGTCTCGCAATTCTGTCGTTCTAATCTTAAGGCATCAGTTGGCTATAACTATACGTTAAATGCAACCGAAAAAGTTGGAACAGTGTGAAAATGAGTTTTTTTACATTTAGGCTGAAAACTGTTTCCCTTAGAAAACAATTACAACAAACCAACCGCCACTGATGGGATCCCATCAGGAAAAAATCCTGACAGATGGAAAATTAAAGAAATTAAATATTTCAACGGAATGATTTTTTTGTACTTTTACTAACTTTATAACTCATGAACAATATTTTAACATCTTAAGACCAAGATTGTGTTCAACCGATAGGTTTAAGCGGACAAAAACAGCAAAAGAAAATTTGTATGGTTTCGTTTTACGTATGGCCATAAACAGCGTTGCCAGTGTGTGGGTTTTCCCCCAGATTTGTTTTTTTTTTTCTGCGAGAGGAATCTGGGGGTAAAAACTGTTTAGGAGGAAATCTGAGGTAGCGTAGAGACTCTTCGTTCTGTTCTGTCCACAACTAAATGATTCAAAATTGAGCATGACAGTCGAGGATGTAATAAATTTGTTTTATTTTATTTTAAAATGCTGTTAAATAATAATTCGATCCTCCAAAGTTATATTTGTAGTGAAAAATATTTGTTTTTCTAAAGATATTGGATTATTTTTGTTTGCAAAAAAAAAAACAAGTCCTTAACAAACAGCTAATGCCGGTTTCAACGAAAAATGTATAGTTTTTTTTTTTTTTGTAGTTCATTAAATAGGTATTTTTTTTTTCGAATTGAAGCACCAACCTCATCTGTATATTTTATAAACAACAATTTCACCAAAGTTGCGTAAGGGCTGTGTAAATTCTTTCAAGATAGTTCTATACTGCAACAAATAACGTTGCTTGGTAAACAAAACCTAAAAGAAAAGAAAACAAATAAATTCAACGATAATTCACTTAACTAGAAACTATTTCAATACTATAAGAAAACATTATAAAAAGCACATTTGATGAGATTTCTCAGGCTTGATAATTCAATAATACATACATATACCTACATAAGTACTACATTCTATGTCCATCATATGCAGCGTTGCCATAAGTGCAGATTTGTCTGCATTTTCAATATTTTCAACCTGCAGACTTAGGCAACCGTGTTACATTTTAAATGTACTTATTTGAAAATATCAATTTTTGAAAAAAATTATGAGGGGTCTTTTCCGAATAAAAAAGGGCAAATCAAACAAAGGCAACGCTGACCGCGAGAATACAAAAACAATTCAACTTGCTCAGTCAACGCGTTCGGATTCCTAGTCACGACCAATCTAGTTGACGTTTTACATAAACTATGAATCCGAACGTCCCCAATGAGTTTATTCACGTCAGACGCAGTAAAATTAACTAAGGGTGTGTTCAGCTATGGCAAGTAAGATATAAACAAAATTTGCAAAAAAAAGTTTAAAAATCGTTAAATACATTTTTTTTTTAACAAGGAATATCGCAAAATATTGAACTGAAATTGCACAAAAATGGCACAACACAAGAATATCGCACAGACCGAATTCTTGTTGCAATATCAAAATTAAAATCGTACCATCTGGCACGCCTTACACCGATAGGAAAACAAAATGACGAATTTGAAAAATGGTTGCGGGGGCTGCCGACAAGAGGATTGCGAATTGGGGGTCTCAGTATTGTCTCTGAAACATAACCAACAAGCCACAAGAAGTCAAGAAAATGAATAAAGGATTTAAAAAGACACATAAAGTTTAATTTTTTTTCTGGAAAGATGTTTTGCTTCGAAGTTTCCTTTTTGCGAATTTAACAAATTTCCGTGCCCAACAGGAACGATCGCCTATAATGCGAAGAAATTTTATGAATGGAACTCACAATCCATTCGAATCGGTTTTGTTTGAATGCGTAGTCAACGTCGTTCCAGACATATAACCACTCCTCTCCCCTCTTGTCGTTGCGTCGCTTAAGTCGCAATCGAATTCACAAATCAAGTTTAAAAATGTAAACATAAATTTCACTGGTGAAATGTGCGTTCTATATAAGGAACAATTAAGTTTTTTTTTAATAAAACTATCGTAGACTGAAAGAGGAGTGGCGTTCTAATTGGATGCCTTGTCGCGCCCGTCGGCTGGTCACGCACTCGAGCGTGTAACTCTGGCTCAGTCGTTGGCACGTTTTAACACTTATGATCGATTTTAAGATTGCATTTGTGAACAAATGCGGGTATCCACTCTTTGTTCCACCAGAGGGTCAAGCTGCCGCCTTCTATAAAATCTTATGAAGTTGTTACGACTAAGACTAGGACTGAAACTCAAGCTCTATGTTGGCTGGGTGCGTAGTTGTTGTGAGCTAATTTTCGTAGAATTGATAAGTAGTATGGTTGGAAGTATCCAAAGAGGGAACAAAATTACTCATCGTCGGTCGTACTCAGGAAGCAGGTAAAAACAGCAACATCAACAGCAAGTCAAGAAAGCGCGTCAAAAACGAGTCAAATCACGGTTCCAAATGTATTTTTGAACGCCCCTTTTCCACTGTATACTTCGTGAGATGTATTTTGAAAAGTGAGCTACATATTTCCAATGATCTAATTTGTATATGCTTTTTCTTGCTTCAAATGACGAAACTGTAGCATGACATTTCGATTCCAGTATTGCTCAGACGCAATTACCCTGAAAAGCAAAATTGATAAGTTGTGCCAACACTATACAAGACGTGTCACCAAGCGGTTGCGTGGCTTTTCGAGAAAAGCAAATATTTTGCACAAGAGCCGAGTAAAGATAAACACAGATAGGTGGGAGATAAAATTATGGGACTGATTTATCTTTATACCACCAGTTAATGCGTAATCGCGATTCGCTGCCATGTGTGCAATTCCACTGCGACGACGACGGGTTTCCGGTTAGTTAAATTTCCAAATAACGTAATTCCTTCCCGGCGTGGAAACTATTACATTTCATAGAGCGAAAACGGATCTTGTGATCTTTGGAATCTGTTCGAAGTACCTACCTACTAATGTACTTCAATCTGGTTTCTGGCCCTAATTACGGTTATTTAATTACGAATTACAATTGCCCATTCAGCATAAACCACTCCATTGTGTCGCTACGTTGATTCATTACCGCATCCAATCTGGAAGTCTTGATGCGGATCATTTATGAACTGCAGCTCTGGTGATTGATCACGAAACAGAAAGCACACAATCCTTTGGCCCGGCTCCGGAGTTAATTTCCTCTCGAGAGTAATTATGCTTGTCCGTCCGAGATGAGGTCTCTCGTTCTGTTTGTTCGCCATGTAATTTACCAATACCATCAGTACTCGAATGCGGTTAAGTAGCCGACTGTGTGTATTAAGTATCGCACTTCTGTGTGTAGCTGCGATTGGACCACGGGCCAAGCAGCAAGCATCCTACTACAGTCGGCATGCAGCAGTGCACTGCAGATAGCTATGTTGGGCTTTCTGTGGGGATCTTGTGTAACCGGAGCGCAATAATAACCGCATGAGACGATTGGTCGTTTGGTCGATTGGATAATCTGCAAGTTTTTATTGATTAAGCAATCATGCTGCCGTCAATTACAGAATTACTCTCATTAAAGCCAACATAACCAATGACATCGCTCAAATTGAGCTGGCATTACAAATTAGACCAGTCGGATCCGTGCCAGCGCCGTGAAGCGGCGGCAGATATTTGAACGATGTTACATATATTTTGTAGGCGCAGTGGCTTAGTGGTTAATGTGTTTGTTAGCCAGGGGTCCCAGGTTCTATTACCGAAAAAACTGAAATTCCATCTTAAGGTTTTTTTCAACTGCGCCATCTCTCAGGAACGTCTGACAAACATCCGACAGTAGGTATAACTGTCATGAAAGAGCTTCTCAATTAGCCGTTTGGACTCGGCTTAAAATTGTAGATCCCTTCCATTCGTTCTAAAATTTTAAAATCTCACACAAAACGAATGGTTGTGAGAAGCTTCAACATCGACACATCCTTATTGACAAGCCCTTTATTTATTGATTTTAAAGTCGCCTTTGACAGCGTATATTATAAGGAAGAGCTAAAGCACTCGGAATTTTGTTGTTCCAAAGTAGCTTTTGCCAAGCTAAAAAGAAGTGTCTTTATACGCACTTTACTTTCATTTACTGAGAGGAGTGCTTATTAAAAAAACTAGCTGTGCCCGCAACTTCGTACGCGGCGTGAGACTGTATAATTTCCAAGAACAGAGATTTGACCGTTTTCTCAACGACATTATTGTTTAAAATCAACAGTCTAGCTAAAACAAAGCGGTGAACATTGCCAATGTGAAATAATAAATCAAACAAATATATTTACCTAAAACACCAATTTAAGAAAATTAAATTCAACAGCATAAGTACTAAGATTTCACTTCCTTAATCCTTACTGTAGGTACAACGTAGGTAATATCAAAACAACCACTAAAACAAAAGCCTGAACGGAAATTTGTATCTACACCAACAATACGTAAATCAAAAAACATAATTCACCTACATATATCGTCTTTACCTCTTGAATTCTTCAATTCTTTACTGTAGGTATCAACGTAGATACTATAACAACAATTAAAATAAAACCCATGAACTCAATTTCTATATGCACCACCTCCCCCATACGTCCATCACCACCAATGTTGCCATAAAAATGTTTTTACAAATCAAATTATGACAACAAAAAAATGCAATGCAGATTTCTATAGACAAATCTTCCTTCACAAATTTTTTTTTATGTATGTAACAATAACAAAAAAAAACAAAAAAGCTGAATACGAAAATGGCAGCATACAGCGAAATCAAGTGTGCAACAAATGTTAAAATTTGTTAAAAAGAACAAAATATATTATTGCGGATGCAGACAAAATCTGAAGCGCAGATATCTGGTTTTTAAAAATATGCAGCAAGGTTGAAAATCTGCAAAATGCAGACAAATCTGCACTTATGGCAACGCTGATCACCACACGTCATCAGCCATCTGCGCATTTCCTCAGAAACACATTGTTGCTGTTGATTCAATATACATATGTATATTCACGTCCAATACTTCTCTTTCGTTTCACTTAATTTGGAGAAAACACCACGCAGTTTTTTTTTTCATAAATGAACGTGCCTGTGCGATGTGCGCCACCAAACCACCCCAAAGCAGAACAACGATCAAGAACCGCGGCTGCTGATAATATTCGATTTGAGAAAATAAATTTATTTTTTTCATGTTAGATTTTAGGTTGTAGCTCAGCTTCTAAAGGACATAGAAAGCTGATTGATGGCTTGAAATAACTATAAAAGTGTTGGCTCTCCTAAGTATTTTGTTTTGTTTGAATTGATTAAGAATTATCTGAGTAATGGCGAGTTAAAGGCAGTAAAGTCAGAAAAAAACACATTTTGGTCAAAAACGCTCCAAAAAATAGGCATGGCAATGAAAGGAATAGCCTATATGTTGCACAGAATCTTAAGAAACATTTCAAAAAAAGTTTCATCGAAATCTGTGAAGCAGTTTTCACGCCATTAGGTAACAAAAAAATTGCCTACAGTTTTATTATAAGTATAGATATAGATGTGGAACATCCTTGTGTACATAAATAAATGATGACAATCGTTTGAGACTGTCTCCGCTTTCTGTAAATTCAGAAATGTCTCCCTTTATTCACTTAAGCCTATACATGCATTTCCACATCTCCCAGGACGTTACTAAAGGGTCTTACTGAGGACTTGACAACTTCTTTCTTAAATAAAATGCAAACTACTTGAGATATCTCAAAAAAAAAAAAAAGTTATTGGCTTGACTTACTATTAAAAGATTTATGAGTGGAATTCGACTTCGATCATATGTCCACCACGGGAACGTGTGCAGCGGTCGACACACTGAACCCAATTTTTGATGACTTAGCCGCATTTCGACCAATACCAATACGGCCGCTATTTCTCGTTCAATATTGCTCCTCTGAGCTCCTCTAACGTCGCTTATTGGCAAAGGCCACTGATTTAATGTAGTCCCATAAAAAAAAAGTCTAGAGGCGTTAAATCGCACGATCTCGGGGGCCTATCGGCGGGTCCGTTTCTCGAGATGACACGTTCGCCGAACTGAGACTTTACAAACTCGTTTCCCCTTGGCGCAGGAAACACGTCCTTTAGCAATCTCTCTAGTCCAGTTACGCATATTTTGCTTATTGACGACGCCGTTTAATTAAAAATGCGCTGAAGATTAAAAATTGGGGTTAACGCTTTTATAAAGTTGCGACCACCGACTGGGAATTGAGGTAGTAAATTTAAATTATTTGTAAATTAATAATTATTAAATGTGTTAATCATGATAAAAATGTTGGTTTTACTGAATATTTTGACATTGACAGTTCGGTAATCGGTTTAAGGGTGCGTTCACACTGCAATTTTGAAATTGTAAATTCGCTAATGAAATACCTTTTATTTTTACTTTCTGATCATATATCTGACCAAATGGCAAACTCGTTGAGGTTCAAAGTTATCTGCAGCTGCATTACCATAGTCTCACGGTATGCAAAATTCCAAATTTAATCTCGTTATCCCAAATCTGGGTCAATCGAATTGCGCGGATATTCCATGTGATCAGTGATCGTGATCATGCGTACAACACTGGTAACCAACCACATTGTGACTGTCAGTGTTAACTGCACATGCATTCACTATCATTCCAACTCAACTGGACGATTTTGCGTACATTCAGTCACCGACTGTAATGAATCACGGGCTCGATTGAACTGCGCACGTGTGCGCGTATTCAAATTCCATTGCGAACGAAAAAGTTTGTCCGACCTAAGCGGGCAATGTTTACCAATGGAATTCGTACGAGACCTAATGTCGCAGGCAAACATTGTCGTCATCTAAAAGGCTTAACCAAAATGCAAATATCTCACAGCGCGAACTTAATCTTGCCCGCACAATCCCCGTTCCCCGCGTATACACAAAACACAGTCACCGACTCTCCCATCTGATTATGCGAGCTGATGCGAAAAACTGTTTGAACCGCACCAAACCGCCGAGTATTTGCAGGAATTTTTTGTTTATGCACTTCCATCAGCGGCCTATGCAAATAAACTTGGTTAAAGGTAAACAGGGAAATATTATCAAATAAAAGAGCCACCTCACCCATTCAGATAATTACGCATAAAAAGTCAAATCATGGGCATGAGTTGGTGGATTAAGCTCAGCCTAAGATAGGTCGATGGTAGATACCAGGTTCATCGTGTTCTTTAAAGGAAAACATGAGGAACTGCACAAATCACGTGATTTATTCGAACCCATTCGTGGTGCTGATGGTGTTGTAAAAATAATAAAAAAGAGCTTAAGTCTCGCTTTGTGAAGAGCGTAATCTTCTTAGCGTCTACGGCGATAAGTAGGGAGGGCCCTCTTGGAAGCTGGCATTCCAAATGAAGGCAATTAGTCGAAGTGATCAGGTCAATAAAGCCGCTTCTTCGTCTCTCTGTGGCGTAAAAGGCGCCAGATTTAGGTCATCAAATCGTTTTTTTTTAATTCCCAAAAAGGGTGACAATAAGCGAACGCCAAACAGTTTCGTTGAGAACTCGTCGAAATGGGGCCGAGTAATTATCATATTAATTTTGAAAAATTCAAAACCGATGTTCGAATGGTGTTATCAGTGGGGTTAGCCATCAGACTACCTCAAAGAGGATTTGTTACGGTTCAGTTGGAATGCTGATTGAATGTGTATGCTGATGGGGGAAGGGGGGCCAATCTCCATCTCCGCATTTGTATATAAGTAAGAATGAGAAGAATGCGCGTGGGGTTTTATTGCTTCGAAGTTCACGGAATGTTTATTCATATTTATTAGGTACAACATTTGAACACAATTCTCGTTACAATAGGAACAGCTAACAGCGGTCTATTGTCAAGTTCTTGCTTTGGTGCACATAAATTGACGTCGGCTAAAATTTGAAGGTGTAAACAATTTTGAAAACATGATACACTGGGCGTCCAGTATTGTATAACGAATGATATGATATTTGATGTCATTCAGTATATCGAGCGCGTTTGTAATGTTAATCGACTTTTTATACTATTTTTAAAAAAATAAGTCATTAAAAAATATGTCTATGTTTAATTTATTTGATTTAAAATTGCGTAGATGATGGTCCTGCCATTTAAATACTTTCACGGTTCTTAAACCAACTTATATATACGTTCCTTATGTCGCATAGCTAATCGTGGGCACAATTCGCTATACAGAGATACCAAAAAGCGTTCGTTATATCACAAATTTGCTATATCAGCTATTTGTTATAATGGACGTCCACTGAGTCAAATTATTTTATTTTTATTATTTATTTATTGTAATCACATAATGATGGAATTTTTTGGTAATTTTTGTGTTTTTAAAAGGGAAAAGTTTTTGCGTTTGTAGAAACAACATGACGGTAACTCTTAAACAATACTTGCAATATTTCGGGAAATGAGCTGAAGATTTGTCGTATTGCTTGTTAAAAAAGTACAGGGGCCCTACTCTGTATTTCGTACCGAAAGGCAATCCCATTCAAAAGTGTGTTTCGTTGCGCTTCTGATGCGGTACTCCGTTAAATATTCGAAAAGGAAAAAAATTGTACTTAATACTTGCCTTACGGATTGGTGTTTTGAAGTCTCGAATTAGTTCTCATTAGATTTGTCAAGTCTCGATTTATTGCGAAGGACGCCGAGGAGGTCCAGCCAGAGGACGCTCCCGCAGAAATTTGAAGCCGTGCTCCCTGATGATGACCTAGCCTTGCCAGCTGAAAAAGAATAATCAGCTGAATAAATTAATTATTCGCCTCTCATAACTTTATCGTATATATTTTCGTCATGCAGTCTTTAAAGTGTAAAAATGCTATTGAGAAATTGTCTCTAATAAATATTGAAAGCTTAAATAATTTTCTTGGATTATTCTACCCACGAATAGAGCCATAGAGCTCGAACATTGGCAGATCTATTATTATGTCGTTTAACTTTAATTTGCCGGCACTGTTTTTGGGGAATTTGTACGAATCTACAGTCCCGTCAAGATCGTTTTTACAGCAAAAATTCGGAAAGACTTCTCAAATTAAGAGCTCGGCAACACCGAAGATATCCCCTCTGCAAAACTTTGTACATACCTACTATTTGTTTCGATGTTTCAAAGAAGTGGCATTTTCTTAAGATTGCTTTCTATATTTCAGATGCTGAGAAATACAAAAAAAAAAATTAAAACAATCGCCTGAAATATCTGTTTCAGCTTTAAGATTCCTGATCATCGGAACTGTTGTATGTGTTGTAAGCAATTCTGTTCGAAATTGACTACCATTACTTGTAAAAGGCGGTGCAATCTTAAATTTTAATACAATGCGCATCTGAATATTTAAGAAAATCGATCCCACACATATTTGTGGCAGGCACCTACTGATGACTGTGTACCGAAGTATCTTATTGACTTCTTGAGTGCTGATATTTTAAAACTGCGGTAAACAAAGTAACTTATGTGGTTTAATGCGTTTACCGGCTTCACAAATCACAAATATGATTTTTCTGTGTTCTTGGAAGAATTTTCTATTTTACTAGATAATAAATAAATCAAAAAATGTAATAATTTTGGGGGATTTTAACTTTAACATTCTTGAAAAGAATGATACAGTGGCAACATATTTGGCCTTACTGGCATCTATTGGGCTGTAGTCTTTTATATGCGAACCAACAAGATGGCCACCTTGTAGTTGCTTAGACCATATTTACGGACGTTTTTCCAATATTTCACTTGACGCATGTGAAAAATGTGTCTTACTTTATGAAAATACTGATCATTCAATGACCAGACTTATTAGTTAATACGAGCAAGAATACAAAAAAACATAATCCAAGTTCAATTAATAAGATCACTAAAATCAACTTTTCAAAATTAATGTCTGTTCTTAGCTTTGAGTCATGGCAATATATTCTTTCAGAGACTGATGCATCAAAATCTCTCTCTCTCTCTCTCTCTCTTTCTCTTTCTCTCTCTCTCTCTCTCTCTCTCTCTCTCTCTCTCTCTCTCTCTCTCTCTCTCTCTCTCTCTCTCTCTCTCTCTCTCTCTCTCTCTCTCTCTCTCTCTCTCTCTCTCTCTCTCTCTCTCTCTCTCTCTCTCTCTCTCTCTCTCTCTCTCTCTCAGAGCACTTTTTATGTTCGTTTGGTACGCAAAAAAGCAATAGTTTTCAGATAACAGAGCACTCTTGCGAAACTTGTTAAGTTTACTTACGATTTCGTGAAGTTTTTCAGTACAAAGAAAGGCATTTCATCGGGTGAATCTATTTTTGTAGGTTATTTATGTATAAATATTTTGAAATCAATCGGGATGTACATTTTGAATGTTTTAATACAAACTGTAACCAGTTAAAGGAAAACGCTTTGGAAAGTGTCGAAGGTTACACATATTCGTATCGCACGAATATCAACACAAAAAAGAGCAAGTGACGTTTTTGTGTTCGAATAGACACACGAAATCTGAAATCTGAGAGCGAATCTGAAGTCAAGAAATTCGTGATGTCAACTAAAAAAAAAAAAAAATCTAATCTTGGCCAATAAAACTGAAAACAGTCAACCAGCTGTCAGACTTACAAAACTTAGTTTCGAACATCCACCACCCCCAGTATATTCATTTACACAATAAAAATTCAAAAAGTCACCGGGCCGTACTAATAACCATTTTTAACTAACACACTAAATATTTTTTAGGTCACAATATTCAATTTTGTAGGGAAAATGTTGCCATTGTGATTTTGAAAAATGTATCCTAAACACTGAAATGATTATTAGTATCACGGAATGACATTCACCCTCAAATAACTAGAAGTGCGTTTTAAAAACCTTGACTTACCTGATCAAGAACTTTTCTGCTTACCGGTGGCGGCTGTTTTATTTTTGTATTTATTTGATCAAAGCTCGCTACAAAGCATTTCCCGCAGCCGCAAACAAATCCTATTAGAAGCATTTTCAATAAGTATAGTTAAAGATTAAAGTAGTTCTTTAACGTACTTTTGGTGTGCAACCAACCATGAGTTGCACCAGGGTCCCGCTGGTCATATTGTTCTGTGATTTACATGTGAAATATAATTTACAGCCTTATGAGAAATACTTGCATAATGCAGTTGTTCTTTGATCTATGGGTGTATGCCGCCTATCTGTGAACATTCGTATAAGTACTCCGCGCTTAGATATGCCTTGTTAAGTGTTTCTCACTTCCCAAAATGTGCATACAGCGGCCGAGCTTTTTCAATTAGCATTCATCATTTGTGTCTTGAAACGTACGTGCATGGATTTTCTATCTGCAACGTGTGAAAAATGTGTTTTTGAGGTTATGAGTCTTAATACCGAAAACAATTTAAAAACGTACGTAGAGCAACATAAAAATGTTTCATTGAGAGTAAATTACTTGAGCTTCCCATTCTCTGATCATTAAGTTCGATATACAGTGGATGACGCATGGAAACCACCCAAATATATAACTTATTGCACAGTTCCATCAAGTGTACAAAGTAGTGACAGCAACTTCTATCTTCAGCAAATCAAATTTATTGCCATCGGTTGTCGAAGGTTTTCTTGTGAAACTGATTTATTTATGAAATACAACAACCATTCAAGGCTCTTATCTCGATATCGCAAAACGTACATGGACTCAAATCTCCAACCACCCCTACACTTTTATCTCGAAAAATATCAAACAACCCCACACCCGACAGCCCACACTTCACACATCAAAAAATCGATGAAGCAGTGACTAGAATTCGTCGCCATCTTCAGTCTTAGTACACGATTAGCTGCAAATTGAGCGTCAAATTGTTTGTAACCCTTTTGGCTATTTTGGCTTAAAATTGAAAAAAAAAAAAAATTAAAATGTGCCTTCAACAAAAACAGCAGATGGCGCAGTTGTTTGCCAAGCCATTGGAGATGAGTACACAATTTATTCAGACTCAGGATAACCTACAAAGTAGAAAGGCATTCCCGTGTATTGGTTTTTAGAAGTCATGCATAGAAATACCATTGACAACAATTTAATTTACATATCCGAGCACATGCAATGGGGGGCAGCAGGAACTGAATCTTTTTAATGCGTATCCACAAATTGCGTAACGAATTCCTCTGTTCGAATTCATGTGCGTTCCACATTTCTGTTCTTCTTGTTTTCTTTGTACATCCAACAGTAATTATGTTTACTTGAGCGAATAATTAAACAAAAAAAAATGAGTAATAGTTGACAGTTTGTAGCAAAGAGGACAAAGTTGCACATGGAGTAGTTGAACTGGAATGGAAATGGTGCGTATGGGTTTTTTAATCAAAAACCATAAAAAGACTATTATTGGCCGTGGCGTTAGCCTTACTGAAAATATGGGTTTATGCCATTTAGTGTTTGAATATGAATTTTGGCGTATCGGCGCAACTGTCTTGAAGGAAGTTCAATCTAGATTCGGAGTCTATTTTGTGACCACTTTATCGAGCAGCCATCGGCAATGGTGCGGCGAATGGTGACATCTGTCAGCTGTCAAGTCGACTGTCACTAGGCAGTTGGTTGAGCACTAATTCCCAAAAACGATGAAACAAATAGCGATACATGTCGTTCGGCAGTAACTCTTCAGTCCGAAGAATCGAAAAGGCTACAGAAAATGGGGAAACGAACGGTGACGCAGCTCAGGCGAATGTCCTGGGAGTAGGGTTAAAAGGGAGAGAGGTGATGTGTCACCTACTTGGACTAAATTATCCGTGGGCTCAATCATTGGACACAGAGGGCCTTACCAATAAACATTTTAGCTTCGGCTCTAAATTTTAGTAGTTCACAGTGAGCCTTCATAAATAAATAAAATAAATAGTTGGCGCAACAGGTCCGAAGGGACCCTAGGCCTAGCTTCTCACAACCATTCGTTTTGTGTGAGTTTCTCATTTTTGGAACGAATGGAAGGGATCTACAGTTTTATGCCGACTCCAAACGGCTAATTGAGAAGCTCTTTCAAGACAGTCATACTCTCGGATGTTTGTCAGACGTTCGCGAGAGGTAGCGCAGCGGGAAAAAACCCTGAGTCGGAATTGGGTTTTTGCGGGATTCGAACCTGGGACCCCCGCATAGCAGTCCAACACACTAACCACTAAGCTACTGCGACTACAGTGAGCCTTCAGCTGATATATTTTCTAAGTCACAATATGCAATTTTGTATGGAAAATTTGGCCATTGTGATTTTGAAAAACTTAGCCTGGTCACTAAAAATGGTTATTAGTACCGCGGAATGGCCTTATTTTAAATACAAATTTCGCCAATTCGAGCATCAGTAAATTTTAATGCTAGGCTAAAAATGTTGTTATTAGTACCTACGGCTCAGAAGCAGCGTTACCAAGTTAGTGCTTTCAGCGTTAATTTGAGTGCCTAAAAAGTAGATTTAGCGCTTTTTCTCTTTCTTTGAATGCAGCCATCATTTTATACAAGTTCATTTCTCTTGAAATGTAATGCATTCTTCTGTTTGCCTTTTCGCTAATTTTTTTTGATCTCGCAAAACTATTTAATCGTGATAGTGAAAAGCTACAAAGGGAATAAATGGAATGGAGAATCCTAGCCAATTTGCATTGGAAATCAAAAACTACAAAATATTTACGGCTAGAAATTCATAGTCAGATATAGTTTAAGGGACTCAGTATTTGCGAATTCGCCTCAAAATTGCTATGTTTGCGAGACTCAAATGGAGATGTGGAAAGGCTTTTTAGCCAAATGAGTTTAATGCAAAAATAAGCTAAGAAATAATAATAAGAATTCCTGAAAATTTAATTTCAAAAATCGGTAATTTGCAGGCATATATTATATCACAAGGGCAATTTAAAAAACAAATTAAATGTATGTATTCCAGTAGTACCTACCTATTATAAGTTTTATTAGGTTTTATTGAAGTATTTATTTTTAATTATTTGAATATGAATAAGCTTCTGCTGTTGTTTTTTTACTTTTATTTTTGTTATCTACTTTGGAGCTGTTTACAAAAAAAAGTCAGTTGGTGGTGCCCAAGATTAACGTCAAAATTAACGCTGACAATTTTAAAAACGATGCTCGAACGCTAGAATGACTTGGCAACGCTGCTCAGAAGCTCTATATCGTATCCATACAAACCCGCGTATAGGTTCATAGAGTCTTGCTCTTGACACATTCGCCTGCTTGGTATGAATGTGGTGAGTTCTCACGAGAATTTACGTTCGAATTGGCTAAGTTGACTTATGCTGCATTTACAACATCACACATTCCTAACAAGGAAGATTAAAGGGATGCCCAATACTATACAGTCGTCTGACTGAAAGGGACAGCATTAAATATAACGCAAAAATACTTGCCATGTATTTTGGTCGGCCATCTTGTTTACGTGGTAGAAATTATAGGAAAGTTCAGTACGTTGGTATTTTTATAGAGATGCCTTACGAAATTTCGTTTTCGGAAGTGATGAAGGGACAATTATTTAAATATTTCGTATAACTGATCGGAGATTTGTTTGTTTAATTTACTGACACGAATTACCACTCTCATTTCACATGTTTTAAATCACAAATAGAAATGTTTTCAAGTGATGCAGAAATGTTGGTCGCCGGAACTTGTGCTTATTTCCGTTTTACGTATCTATAATTATAGGTAGAGCATCCACCCACTTAAGAAGCCTGATTTGTGATCTCATTCTTATGTCTTTATTAAGCTAAGATTACACCTGTCATATTTCGTGGCAAATTTTGAAATGCCGACGTCATTATGACGTAGACACTTGTGCTTAAAGTGTCACTACGTGTGATCGCCTGTCAAGCGTCTGATCACGTTGGCTGTCGCTCTATCGATCTACATCTTGCACGGTTCGATACCAACACGCGGCGAAACTCTTACAGACCTTAGCTCAAAATAAGTCGAAGTAGCAAATCACGAGCTTGGAACTTGGCAACGCGGTAATGCAAACAAATAACTCGAAAGTAGGGCATTCATTGATAGTGGTAATAAATTAAATAAAGAGTCTTTCTTAATGCGATCAAACTTGTCAGTTGAAGAACAACAAACGTCCGGCCGTCCGTCCCGGCACAAAATATAGACAACTAAGCCTGAACTTACAGAAAAACCTCAGTGGTCCAACTCTTTAAGTGACCTTTAGTGTACCTATATACTCATTTGAAAAGAGCTTATATCATTTACGCTTTCACATGTAATTTGCCTTGCCATTTTCTCCTACAGTCGGTAAAACCTTGTTCCCCTTCTACTCGCTGACATATGAAAGGCTTACCTACCGATAATGTTCGCTACTTTCTTGAGGCGTTGCCAATCCGTTTAAACGCCAATTTTCAACTGACACCTAATCACTTATAAATGCGCCAAAACCCAATGAATGATTGATTTCCTGCATGTATACAATTACAATTCCGTTTAACATGCAATCCAAATTATACGTGCAACTTACCCCAAAGAACCTACACAGCCTTTTATAGGAGTTTTTGGCAAGCAACACATCAACAGCAGTATAGCTCCACTCACCGTGGAATTGTGTGCAAATCACCGCGTAATAGCAGTCGTGACTGGCCAATTAATGTGACCCAAGTGCGAATGCATAATTATTCCGTATTACCATTTGTTCTGTCAGTTCGCCGAACAACCGGCCTGCCTCCGAAATTGGACACATTCAGGCAAATCGAACTTCGTTGTTAAGTGTACACGGTTTGATGGGGACGCGCTGGCTGCTGATGATTCGCAGCATTAGATGCGATGAGATAATTCCTTGTTTAAATCGAAATTCAATTGATATGGCGGGGGCACAACAACAGCTACTGTTGGGATGTTCCACATTCTAAAGAGGGGCCACAATTCAAATTGAAAATACACTCGTAGTCACAGCGATTGATCGGGTGTGTGCTCGCTGCTCGCTCGCTTTATCGGAACACTGGATCTGACCCAATTTCAAAGTCGGAATTGTTTCGATTTGTGTATTTCCATTCTGAGCTACCGAATCGAGCGGGAAAAGTGTTGTTCTGTTTGGGATCAGCCTAACCCCGTTTTTGTTTTCGAGTGGAAATCGGAACGCACTTGGGTGTGGGCAGGTTTAATTTTCTATTATTGTCCCCATCCCAGTATAGGGTATGCGAATTTTTATCAATGTAGTTAGTATGGCAAAAGATAGGAATATGGGGGCGATTGGAATGTTAAACTGTGTCCAGAGCAAACGTCATGGTCCGTCGCATTATTAAATGAAACATTAACGTATGTCAATGGTATGGGATTAATTGTTGTACCGGTTTATTATTCACTCTGAATGGAAATAATTATAACGATATTTTGCTTAGAGAACTTTGGAGATATCATTGTCGGAGTGCGGCCAAAATACTGTCTTAGGAGCACGTTGTTATGTCCTCTTCAGTAGCTTATTCAAGCAATTTTTGGCGCAAATCCTCTGAATCGTTTGATTGTGTTACTCTAGAAGTTATACATACATAATGTTCTCTTCGAACACGATCCTTAAAGAAACTTTAACTAGCCGAGTACTTATTCAGGTCTGTTAATACTTTTTGAAAACGCATTACAGCCCGCCCAAATAAAATTGGGTCACAAGAATCGTCGAAAACTGCATCAAAAATTTGTCAAAAAAAAATATATAGGTATAACATTAAAAACTTCTGTAATACCCTATTCACACCGCACCGAAAACCGTGTTTTCGTTGAAAACTCGAAACTGCTTTCAAACTGAACAGTAACTAGTTGTCGTTTGACGTTTCAATCAGCTGTAAGTGACTTAAATACCTTATGGGCTACTTTTTCTATCTCATAAACTGTCACATAAGATAAGATAAGATAAGATTTTTAGTGGAACTTAAATCGATATGAGTAGTATCATCAAACGGGCCTAAGTGACGTTCTCGAACAACTGGTCTAAACTAAACTGTATAAAACACCTTAAAGAACGCAAAATAAAAATACATTACAGATATTGGAGCTAAGCTGTCACTTCTTAAAATGTCACTATTCACATTGAAGATTGAAATTAGGTACCTCAATTGATGATTTTATTAAAATTCCATTTAAAATCTCATCGAAACCTACTCAAAAAAGAATCTAAAAAATGTTTTTTTGGATATACTTTTTTAAACATCACCAACATAACTAAAACGTTGTTGAAAAAGAACAACAAACCGCTAAAGACTGACCAACGAAATGTGTTAACGATTGGCTAAAATCTATATGTGAAAAGATAAAAATAAATAAATAAATCAAAAGCGACAGTCGCCTTAAAAACTTTTAACAATGTCTACCTTTCAAGAAGTGATCAGCAATACAAATCGAAAATAGGTAGGGCTCAAAAAAAAAACATTGAAAAACGTGTTCAAAACTTTTTGGAAAAGTGTCAAAAAAGTAAACGAATTATTGTATACCTACAAAGCGCTCCAATCTGTGTTTTAAAAAGCACTAAAAAATCACAAAAACGAAACAGAACACGTCTCTTTTATCGTGAATAACTGTTGAAACTTTCCCGCTGGCCTATGTATCAGTTTTTTTTTAGTCTTCTAACTCATTTCGATGTACAATCCCTGCCAAATAACATTTGCATTTTCCTTCCATTGTCAATTATTTGCTTTTCCTGGTGTAGGTTTCTTAAACTAAAATCCCCGTTTAAAGGTCTCAAGTTCAATGTCTCCTCGCACTGATATACGGACAGGTTTTTTTATCACAAACTTGAAAATCCTTGAGAATAATATCAAAACTCTGGCGACAGTCCAATTTTTACTTTCTGTTCATTTGCAAGCCAAGACAAATTTAATTCACTTTATTATATACATCCAGTGAAATTATAGGGGCCGACTACAAGTCTGGGTCAACATATAAGTATAGAGCACTTGGCTGGTGTTTTCGTTTGAAGTTTCTGCTTTTGGGTGTACATATACGCATTATGAGTATAGTCATGTACTTTCATAGCTGCATGTAATCGAGAGTTATGGCGCCTGCAGGACGACGTATCTTTATAACATGGAAAAAGTTCAAGGTTAGTTCCCATACAGCGCAGAAAAATGTTTCGTTTTACATAAAATAATCCGTACATATGGACTTTAACGGTGGTCGCTCCACTCCTTCGAAAACGATGTTTTCATATCGCAATAAATTTCTCTTAACATGGACCATGGAGATCTAACTGTTTGACATACACATTTTGACGTGATGCAAGGGGCTGGTGACTAACCTTCATCAGTAGTTAATATCGAGAACGAGTCCGTTTTGATAAGTGCCACCACAAAATGAGTCCCTTCTTATTAAATTCGACAATCTGGAATTTATTAAAAAAAATTTCACGGAAAATATTTCGTTTCAGAACTAACTTCTTTAGTTTTCTATTCTATAAACTGAACGCAGCAATAAGTTAACAAATCAACTGATTGCTTTCACGCTAAGTTAGACAACTGCCATAAGCGATGTTCTTGTTATGGCGTTTTCATTAAACATCCGACAGATTTGCTCCGAAATTCAGAATTGCTCTTTTCAATGAAATTCGTTGGAGCACTTTTGTAATAGTGCTGGACACCTTATGTGAGATTTGGTATTCTTTTACTACTTTTTTTTTTTTCCACAGTAAATATAAATGTTTTATTAGGCCAAATGAATATATGTATTTCAATTTAAGTTAATACATTGCACGCTTCATTGTATATTTTCGGATCACATAGCGATAAATTTGTTTCTAATAAGTAGGTAGCACAACAAACATTTTAATCTGAAACTTTTCTTGTCTGTGTTAGTGAGTTCAGGGCAATTTTATAATAATATTCCGGACACATCTGTCGCGTTAAGAATTGAACTGGAAGTGCACTTTTTTCAATAAAAAATAGACAACATAGAAAGAGCACTTCTGGATTTGCCCTTTTCATAGAAAGGGCAATTCTTTTCTTCAATCGAAAACGTCATTAGGTTTTGAAGTTTTTGCCTGTCATCTGTCAAAATCTAATTTGGTATTCAATTGGGCGCAGTTTTTATTTTCGTTTGGTATAAAAAACAGCAATCTTTTTCAGATTTCAGAGCACTTTTGCGAATCTAGATATTTTCTCAGATTTACCAACACAAGTTCGTTTGAGTTTGACAACTGGTGGAGGGCGTTTAGGTTTTCGTGAATTTGTTCTACAGCAAAGAAAGGCATTGCATCGGGTGATTTTATTTTAGTAAATTGGTTATGTATTAATATTTAAAAATCAATCGAGACGCAAATTTCGAATGTTTTAATTTAAAATTTAACTGAGAGAATAGAAAACCTTTTGTAAAGTGTTGAAGGCTACACATATTCGAATCGCACGAATATTATCACAAAAAAAAGCAAGTGACGTTTTTATGTTCGATTAGCCAAATTCGAAATCTGGAATCTGAGAGCAAATCTAAAGAAGCGCAAACGAATACCACATAAAATTGGTCTAATTGATGAATGGAGGCTAACCCCTGGCGGCAAATTTTCGCATCGGTAGGTTGCTATAGATTTTGACAGCTGGTATATATTTGTATGAAAAAACAAGAAGTTGTTGTGAGAAATTGTGTAATTAATTCGAAATATACATTTAATAAAAGAAGATAACTCATTTTATAACAGAAAAATAAAAAATCTTAAAAGTGAGTTCGATAAATGTTAACATCAAAGTGAATACTAAGTTTTTATTTTTGTAGAAAATGCAGAAAACAGTCGGAGCTCAGCATTGTGGCGTTCCTCAATGCAATTCATACCGAAAAGAGGGAATTACATTGTACTTCACTTCAAAAGAAGTTAGGAACTCTAAAGTTCTTTTAAGTTAGTAGGATATTGTACTTAGGATGGGGAAACAGAATTTCCAAATGTTTTTCCATTTGTAGTCATCACGGGATGGTTTTCAGTATAGAACCAAACTTGTGAAAGGAGCATTTCCCAGCCTAAACCTTCCAAAATCAGCAATTCCTTCGAAGAAACCTGGCGTTATACGTTGAAGGCGGATACTATCATGTTCAGCTGCTTTTATGAGAAGAATGTACTACAAGTTCCTACATTTCGTTTCCATTTATTTAATGATAAATACTTTTAATTAATCCTCTAGATCTATTCAAGAATTTATAACACATCAACCCACAAGTTTGGCGGAGAGTACAGAAGGAGTGATATAGAAGAACCATCACACAACTACACTGAGAGTGTTCGTAGCATATGGATGCAGGCATGCTTAAGCCCATTCACTAGCTTCATTGCATTATGGGATTATATGATTGATGATGCAGCTACCACCAGCGCAGTAATTTCATCTACGGATGTAGGTGGGGAGAGGATAATCTTATGTAGGGGTTCAGACAGCTTTAACTATTTCTTCGCCTTCACGGATAGACCTTTTAACACCACTGAAGTATCCAATTATTTCACAGAGCGATGTTTTGACAACCTAAGAAACTTCTAAGCTGGCTGAATCCCCCATCATCAAAGCAAACAAATCTTTAAAAATCATAATAAGCACACTTTTTATCAAATAAAAAGCAACCAAAATAAAGGGTTTTCCAATAAGAGGGGTTATTTTGGTATTCAAATAAAAATGCCAATTTTTGAGATAAATGATCGGATAATTATTCATAGTAAAGAGGAAGGTATGCCGTTATTAATGAAAAACAACATCGGTCAAATGGCCACCACGAGCACGCATACAGGACCTTATCCTTTCACAATAACACCTCTTACTGAATAACCCTATATATAAAAAAAGAAAATTAATTCTTGACTTACCTGTACAAATTTCGGACAAGTATCACTTAGGCCTGCAAATTAAGTTTGTTTTCAATAAGGTGGTTAACTTTTTAATAGATAAATAATTTATTTTCTTACACGAAAACACACGTATTCCTAATCCAAAACAAACAGACGTCAAAATTCTATAGGGTTCTACATATTCATTTTTTATCCACCAGGTGGCGCAGGAAAACTTTCCCATTCGTCAATAATCTACTGCCTACTGAGTACCTACTGAGTATCCAGGCTGGATTTTAATGACTGAATTGGTAGTAGTCAATTTTCATCAACTTTAACCAAAAATTTACTAGGTAAATTTAGAACAACCTAAAGAGAATAACCGCTGTCATACATACTTACTAAGTTAAAATTTGTTTAAATCTCTAATGTCTACCTACTTGTGAATGTGTCCCTTGTGAAATAGTCAATAGCCTGTTTTTTTCATAAACAAAAGATTTATTTATGTGTTATAAGGTTATTAAACAAATATTAAGTTTATGTTTTTATTAATGAAAAAATAAAAATAAACGAACACACATTCCATTATTGTCAAAATAAGTCAAGCAAGTTTTAGTAAAGCCCTGCCAATCAGTGTGTGTGATGGAAGCAGTAAAATCCCAAATTCCTTGGTGGAACATTACTGACAATTCAAATTGACCAAATCTATAGCAATCACAATTAACATAGGTACACGCATTCAGCAATATTAAACATATTTCCAAAACGTCATGAATTTATCTCCGCTTCACCGTGGTCTTTCTCGTGAGTTCAGTCCCAGCAATAACTATTTTATTTGGATCAATATAATCGTAATGCACATACGTTTGCCTTAATTAATTCTTGTATAAACATTCTAAGGCGGTATAAACGTGCACCATGTGGCATTTGACGCAAAAAAAAAAACAAAAGTATTTGTGGTGATCTAATTGAAGCAAAATTTGTTGTTTTGTTCGTGACTCACCAAAGCATTTCTGTATGCATATCCCCTAACCCAACTATGTGACTTTCATATTAAATTGAGTGAATTTTTTTTATGGAAATTTTACAATTAGAATTGTAAACTGTATGACAGGTGGACGCCCTTGTAGAGTGGAACTGTCAAAATGTAAACCCCTCCCCAGACATCAGCGCATAAACTTTAGTAACAAGCAAGCAATTCACTGTCGTCGTAAGCGAGTGATTTATTCGAAAACTAATTTCATTCGAGTTCGAGTGGAGTTGATTTATTGCTCCCAAATAGGCATGGAAGCATGGAAAGTATATCTGCTTTAGTGGGGTACTTAATAATGAGAAACGTTTTCGTTTTTAGACAGATAAATAGAATTTCGAATTGCAATTCAAATTCTGTTAATGTTTTATGGAAGACCTAGATTTGCAGTTTGTCGCAGTCTGCGATCGATCGGTAAGGATTTGGATTCAACATTGAACGTATATAAAATTAGATGAAAGTGTTTGGGAAAGCGATTTTGTGTTTATAGCTTAAGATTTGAGAAATTGTTTATTTGGAAAACATTTGAACTGGATGTGCAATAAAGCATTTTTTAATACATTTCGATATTCCCTTAGAAGTTTATTGTTTGTTGATTTTCTGATTTAGATGTTTCTTTTTTCAATCCAACTTCTTTTTTTTTTTGCAGAAGATTGCGACGCTACCCACGGTTCGTTGATCGTTGCTTATTTGAAATGGAAATACCTACAAATAAGTGAGTGAAGTATTTCGTTGCAGTGTTGGTTATAGTGAAATGACAAACAAAAAATTAACCTCCTCAAAACGCTAACGTCAATTTAAATGGGGACGCTCAAGTAAGCTAAGAAAAGAATTGCCCTTTCTATGAAAAGAGCAAATCCAGAAGTGCTCTTTCAAAGTTTTCTATTTTTCATTTAAAAAAAAGTGCACTTCCAGGTCAATTCTTAACACAACAAAATTGTCCGGAATATTTTGAAAGAATTGCCCCAAACTCACCAACACACACTAGCAAAATGACAAATTGAAATGTTGTTCGAAACAAAATTTAAGCTTTTTGATCCGAAAATATACAACTTTGCGTGCAATGTAAACTTAAATTGAAATATTTTGATTTAGCCTAATAAAACATTTATATTTACTGTGGAAAACGAAAAAAAAACTAGTAACAGAATACCAAATCTCAGTACATACTACAAAAGTGCTCAAACGAATTTCATTGAAAAGAGCAATTCTGAATTTCCGGGCAATTTTTATGAATCTTCAATGAAAACGCCATAAGTCTGACGTCTGACAGATCTCCGACTAGATGTTTCTCTTCTCTCCGGTTTCCCTGTTTTGATTGACTGAAATAAAGTAGGTATTTCGCGTTTCGCGAAGCTTCCCTTTCACAACTGTGCTTTCTCTTTCACTTAAACGTCAAACCAACTTTAGGAAAACAAATCAAATTTGATATGGCGGGAGATATGATTTATTTCGTTTGAAGATTAAAAGTGTATGATAAAGTTTAAAATGAATATTATGTTTGCTAAATGTTTTGGAAAAGTGTAATAGTTCGGTAAAGAGATTGTGTACCTACAAAGACAAATAAATAATTTAAAATGTTCGAGTTTTGAATGCAACTGAATTTTAGGAGGAATCAATAGCTATCTACATCTCTTACCAAAAGCTGGAATATATACCAACCCAAGTCTCATTTATGTGGTATTCGTTTGGGCGCTCTCAGATCACTTTTTTTGCTCTCAGATCACTTTTTATGTTCGTTTGGTACAAAAAAAATCAATCTTTTTCAGATTTCAGATCACTTTTGCGAATCTAGATATTTTCTCAGATTTACCAACACAAGTGCGTTTGAGTTTGACAACTCGTGGAGGGCGTTTAGGTTTTCGTGAATTTGTTCTACTGCAAAGAAAGGCATTGCATGGGGTGAATCTATTTTTGTTAATTGGTTATGTATAGGAATATTTAAAAATCAATCGAGACGCAAATTTCTAATGTTTTAATTTAAAATTTAACCAGCGAATGGAAAACTGTTTGAAAAGTGTTGAAGGCTACACATATTCGAATCGCACGAATATTATCACAAAAAAGAGCAAGTGACGTTTTTATGTTCGATTAGCCACACGAAATCTGAAATCTGAGAGTAAATCTGAAGAAGCCCA
Organism: Cheilosia urbana; assembly: GCA_946477585.1. NCBI lineage: Eukaryota > Metazoa > Arthropoda > Insecta > Diptera > Syrphidae > Cheilosia > Cheilosia urbana. The sequence goes on from OX297854.1 coordinate 145,378,914, forward strand.
AACGAATACCACATTAAAGTCTCTAAAGGTAGGTTATACAGCTATTAAATGGTTGTCACACAATTCGGATGTTTTAATAATCTTTTTTCAGTACCACTAAAAATTTGTGATAGACAAACGAGTACCTACCTTTAATATTTTTTAACCATTTGGCTTCAAAAATAACTTGACGATGTTTTGACTGTTATTGAACTCATTTCCAGGGTATATCGCCTTTGTTTTTATAAAACAGTTGAAAATTGAAGAAACTTTCACAATTCCCAGGAAATTCTTTTGATAAAGACAACGGTAAGGGTCTTTCACGACCTTCTCAATTTTTTCTATGTAAGTAGCGGAGTTTATTCAGCGCATCAAGCCCTTTTACGTAAGGAGATAGCTCCATTTCTATACATAAGATAAAGTTATTCAGTAAATTATATATTGAGTACCTACTTTAGATTTTAGATTTAAATTACTTTTAACACTTTTAATAAACCCTGATGTGGTATTCGATGGGCTTCTTAGAGCACTTCCTTTCCTCTAAGTCACTTTTAATGTTTGATTGCTACACAAAAACAATAATCTTTTCCCGATTTCAGAGCATTTATGTGAATTCTTATCAAATTTTAAATTTACGCCTATCTCTATCTCCCGACATGCCATATAAAATATCGTTTGTTTTCCTACAAGTTCCTCAGCTGTCACTTTGTTTTTTCTTCTGACGTTGTCGCGAACTACTCTATCGGTCAAAGGAGCAGCTGTTTCACTTGACGTTTATGGAGAGGTAGCTAGCCGACGAATCTAGTGAAGAAATTCGTGACTGAATACTAATGTGGTTTTCCATTGGGACAAAAAATCAATCTTTTTTTTGATCTAAATCACTTTTTGCGTTCCATTGGGACGAAAAATCAATCTTTTTTTCGATTCGGATCACTTTTCGCAGATCTCGATATTTTTTCAGATTTACGCATACCAATATACTTTGTACAGCTGTTTAACGTCAGTTTAAGAAGTTTCATTTCGAGGCAAAAGGGCAAAGTTCCGTGAAAACCAAAATAACAAAATACATAAATAGCTATGGATACGATTTCGGAGGAATTATTATCTTCATTATCTCCCTCGTCATCTGAAGACTACAAACCACCAATAATACTTCATTTGTATCTACAGAAGGAAAACATTTTTGAGGGCGATATCCATTTGTGATTTAGCCAAAAACGAATGCCATTTGAACAGCTGATATTGTTGTCAATTAACGCACTAATCCATTTACAAAAGCAGATCAATCTCGTTGCGCGTTCCATGAGCACAGTAAAATCTGAGATCTGAAAAAGATTTCTGGTGGTCCCAATGGAAAACCACATAACTTGACAGTTCGCATACTTATGTGACTGACGTAGGAAAAGTTCCCGCCCAATCAGGTTACATCTAGTCCGGAAAACGTCGACTTAAGATAACTAGATTTTTGAATGTGCCCAATTTATATACTTTTCAGTAGGTCTTTCCGCGTATTTTCCCGAGTCAAACACTACAAATCTGTCAAACTCCAAAAATTGACCGAAACTCTCTCAGACAACTGACAAAAAGGCGTGTTTTTTGAGCTTCGATCTCAGCAAAGAAAAGTAAAGTAGTTGACATTTCGAAAACTCATAGTAGCATTTGCGTACTGAAAATCCTACTTTACTTTGCTTTGCTGAGATCGAAGCTCAAAAAACACGGCTAATAAACGTCACAGTACGTGTTTTTTTTTTACGAATTTTCCTTATTTGTACAGATTTTATTTTTCTGTGCAATTGATTGAATTGATTGACGGATTTTGAATGTGTTTCTTGTCAACTTTGTGCATTTGACATATTTATCAGTACTTGACGGTTGATATTCTCTGAGCTGTTTCGAGTCAAGAGAGAAACTACTCGTTACTCGTTACTTTGTTAATTTTCTCTTTTTCTGTCACATTTGATGCGAACGTGTACAGATTTTGTACGATTGTGATCGATTTATATCGATTGTGTTCGATTTAAACCGCATACGCGAATGAACCTATTTTTAGTTGTCCATTAAAATGTTCTTACTACGTACGTACCGACTGCAGGTGTGGTTGAAATTCATCGTTATGATGTAGGAATGATATACCTATGTCTTTAAATCCAATTTGTTTTGTTAGAAATAGGAAACAGCTACGTTATTAGTTCTGCCTAAATATTGTTGAATACATGTGTAAAAGCAACTAAATATTTTACATAATTATATGTACTTAAAGTGGCAATACCAACTCAGACCAACGGCATACCAAATACCTACCGCATTTAAATAAAAATTTGTTTTTGTATTCAGCTAAAAGTCGGATATAAATAAATAAATAGTTGGCGCAATAGGTCCGGAGGGACCCTAGGCCTAGCTTCTTACAACCTTTCGTTTTGTGTGTTTTTCATTTTTGGAACGAATGGAAGCGATGTTTTTTTTTTTAATAGATAGAGTGATTGAAGAGGAAGGCTTATATGTATAATAACATCCATTAAATAGTGGAGAAATGTTGTTATTTTTTAGGTTTCTAATGTGATGTCGTAAATAATTACATTTTTCCCACTTACATTGCAAACGCAGGCTGAACCCTACCTGCGAACCCGGGGCGGGTCGCTACTAGGTACTAAAAAAGTTAAAAAAAGAAGAACTGCCGAAACCCGGGATCGAACCGGGGACCTTTAGATCTTCAGTCTAACGCTCTCCCAACTGAGCTATTTCGGCACATGTAAGTTGTATGTCAAATTTCTCATTTAAGATGCGTTCACCACTAATTTGCTTTCGTTTTCAATGGATAATAGTAGACTCCCTATATCTGTAAATGTACACAGATAAGGCTCAAAAAGGGAACACAAACGCGATTTAAATTTTAAATACAAATTGGTGATTCCATTTAAGCCTTACATTGTCTTAAGCGTATACCTCTGGCTCTAATGGCAGGGGCTGCACATTTGGCTAATGGAACGCTAACGATGAGTGGTCTCTCAGTTAACCTAAATAAAGTGCCAAACATGCTAAACAGAACACCAGCGCAGCAACTACACACGTTAATCACTTCGCATCTTGATGGTGTGTGCTTATCCAATAACAATGCAAATTAATGTCAAAAGCAGAATTATAAAAAATAAAAACTCGTTCATGTTCTACTTCATATTGTGGGAAATTATGGTCCACACTTAAGCTGTTAGTAACACTCGCCATTAAGTATATCATGTACCACATTTGATGTCAGTTACAGGAATTTGGGTTAATATTACAAAACACAACCAGAACCACTGAAGTACCACCCCCATCCAGACAAGTAGCACACACCATTCAATCGAGTTTCTCAACGAGATATGACGCTGACGCGTTGTGAGTGAGGCGAGTTCTTTAAATTGTTTGCTTCAAATCATTCCACCCACATGTCCTTATTTGTGCGAGTTAAGTTAAGGCTCCGGTAAGAGCAAATAATGCGCGCGTATAACAATCTTGATGATAGTAATGAAGATGAGATGATTCTAGAGCTGATGGAACGATACCCCATTTGAATTGACGTTGAAGGGGTATGCAGAATTTGGCGACGCTATGGCGTGAAAGGATGACGCTCATTGGTGTATATGAAACGTGTAAGCAAAAATACATCCTTGGCCGACATAATTATAATGGTTTGGTAGCTAAGTAGGTATACCCTAACAACGAGATCAGGATGTGCTATTGGTAGGTATATCTACGTAAGTGGGTCTTTCGAGATACGATTGATAAATTATTTTCTTAGCTCTTCAGTGCGAAGTTCGAAATGGTGAAGTTTAATATTTATCAGATGCATGCCATTGTAATGGTGCAAATGTCCTACCTCAACAACTCAGACTTGAGACGAAACTCACGTATTCTTTCAGAGACATAGTAAACTGCATTTTCATTTTAAATTCATTTTTATTTATATCTTTAATTAAACTTACATACTTGACAAAAACGATTAAATCTAATTATAAAATAACATTTATCTTATTCTGGCTTACTGGCTCTTAGCGAGCGCTCTAAATCCTTAAAATAATTGCCTTTCGGCCTACGATCTATCTATATTTAATTTGTTTTGTTTTTTAATTTCCAAGAAACTTTATAAAACTTGAAAGCTTTTTTATGTGTTTTATTTAAAACTAATTAAAACTACATAAGCTACTTAACCTAAACTACCTATAATCAGGGTGGTGAGAAATCTTATCGATTGGTCACCATCCTGATCATCCGCGCCGCCGAGACTCGATCGAGGCCATAAGCGTCGGTCAAGTCTCGGGACCCTACCAAAGACCCCCTACTCTAACCCTAAACCTACTAAGTTAATAGTAGGAGGATGCTACGTGAGTAGCGCACCGGCCCGGGAGAGCGTATACACCCTCACCTCCTCCTCACAAAAATTCGGTGAACTGCTTTACCGTATCGACCCTATCCCGTTCCGCAACTGCGGTACTAACATGGAGGAGCTCCTGAGCATTGGCGGCGTACCCGTCGTGAATGAGCCGCTTATCCCTCGCGCCTCAGGCCTCAGGCGGGATAAAGCCAGACCGAAGCGTACTCTCGTGGTACATTAAATTGGGGTAGTAAGCCCCTGATATCAGGTTATTATGACTGGCCATCGCCCTAGCCTCCGAATCACCTTAATAAGGAAATTGTCAATCCTATTCAGTCGAGCCCCATTGTATAAGGTCCTTTGGAATAGTATTTTATATACTGAGATTCAGGAGTTCTAAGCAACCCTAGACAGGCCCTGAGGCATTGTCTCTCAAACACCCGAATCTTTTCCATATAGGACGGCGGTATATTGAACCACATGGGACAGCCATAAACGATGATAGGCCTTATAGGTAGGCTTGCCATACGTCCCGGTTTGACCGGGACAGTCCCGGTTTGAGGCTGCTGTCCCGGCGTCCCGGCCGGTTTGGCATTTGGTCCCGGTTTTTAATTTTTTTTAGTACAAAAAATTCCTAACAGTCTGGAACTTCACCGTGCGTCTAGCTCTACATAGATTTTTCCTTTTCGCCAACTAAAAACAAACATGTTATTATGTGCTAATAAATATTTTTTTTTTATTTTTTTATTTCCGAATTGTTTTGAACTCTATCGGCATTCCTCGCCTCCTAGGTTTTCGTAGTACCTACCTTCTCGGAACTCGCAGTACTCGCTCATGCTTACGTTGTTTTTCAGTATTCAGTACAGTTAGTGTTGATTGTGTATTGTTTTCTTTCACCAGTGTCTTTTCGAGTTATCTAAATTCTGAATCTAGTTACACTCACTAAAATTGTTCATTTAGTTTTTAGTGCGCGCTTTACCCTTTTGTTAGTGATTGGATTTATTAATCAATATGCCTAAACGTACATGTAAATTTAATAGTGATCTCGAAAAGGAATATCCCTTCTTAAAGAAACTTTGTTCTAGCTCTGATCAAGGTGAAAGGGTTCGATGTGGGCATTGTAGTGCAGAGTTTTCTATTGCTCATGGTGGTCGGTCGGACATTAAAGACCACTTAAAGTCGAACAGACATAAAAATAGTCTTTCAGCAGCTGCTAGCTCTTTCAAGGTTTCATCATATTTTAAGTCTACCAATCCGAATGACATGAATTTAGCGCTTGCAGCCAAGGAGGAAACTTTTGCGTATCATACAGCAAATCATAACCTTAGTTTTAATTCAAATGCGTGTTCTTCCAAATTGATATCAAAGTTCTTCGAACCTAAATTTGGTCTTGGAAAAACTAAGAGTGAAGCCATTCTTGTTAGCGTCATTGCCCCGTTTGCTGAAGACGAAGTACGTAAAGATCTCGAGAAAACAAACTTTGTGACCGTCAGCATGGATGCTTCTAATAAAAAGGAAGTGAAACTAGTTCCTGTGGTAGTTCGATATTTTCAACCGGAATCCGGAATGCAGATCAAACTCTTAGACTTTAAATCAGTTCCTGGGGAGACAGCAGCTATCTTGACAGATCATCTAATATCAATTCTAAAGAAAAATAATTTAGAAAGTAAAGTTGTAGCTTTTTGTGGAGATAATTGCAACACGAACTTTGGTGGTGTTCTCAGAAGAGGACAAAATAACGTTTATGCATTGCTTCAAAAAGAACTGGGAAGAAACATCATTGGTATTGGCTGTGGTGCTCACATTGTGCACAACACTATTCAAAATTCTGTGGATGTTCTCCCAATTGAGATTGAAGCGTTGGTAGTAAAAATTTACAAATACTTCCATATTTACACTGTGCGTGTAACTCAGCTCAAGGAGTTTTGTGATTTTGCAGGGATAGAATACAGAAAACTGTTGCAACATGGGAACACACGGTTTCTATCCTTACTTCCAGCAATCGAGAGAATATTGCAAATGTACGAAGGATTGAAAGAGTACTTTTCTTCCCTGGAACTTTGTCCTGTCCTAATCAAAAATTTTTTTGATGATGAGCGGGGTGAAATCTACATGTGGTTTGTCCATGGCCAGCTTTCACTATTCAATAAAGCTGTGCTTTCAATGGAGAAGGACAAATCTAGTGCAACTGATGTTGCGAGTGCCCTCCAAAATTTAAAAACAATCCTTCAAGAAAGGAGGGACAACAAGTTCATCCCTAATGATGCAAAAAAACTATTGAGAACACTCTTGCCGAAAAATGTGAAACTGAAGACAGCTTGTCCAAAATAAAAGAAGATTTTAGAAAATTTTACGACAGGTAAGTTTTGTTCAAAAATAAAAATAAAAAAATATATACTGGGTGTTTAGTGTATGTACCTATTATTTGTAGCAAAAAAAATTAATAATTGTCTCTTTTACAGGTGCGTGTCATACATAGAACTTTGGGAAAATAGTTTCGGAGGTTCATATGAATTTCAATGGATAAACCATACCTCTTTTGAATGGAAAGATGTAGAGAAGACTGCTGAGAAAATAAACGAGAGCCTGGGAAAAGAAGCTGTGAACACAGATGAACTATTTGATGAGCTTGTCGTTACAAAGAAGGTCTGGAAAACTCTGACTGAACAGAATAATACGGATCCAAAGCTTACACGCGAAGAGATGTGGTCAAAAGTCTTCTGCCGCTGCAAGGAAAATGACGTTCCTGTTCCTAATCTCAAACTCATTCTAGAGTATCTTCTGTCTGCCAGGAACTTCAGCTCCAGTTGAGAGAGTTTTCTCTCTCATGAACAATACTTGGAGAGATGACAGAGGTCAAATGCATGAAGCAACTGTGAGAAGTCTGATTCTTTGCAAAATTAACATAGGGCTTGGTTGCAGCGACTTTCATGACAAGATACAAAATAACAAGAAATTCCTTGAAAAGGTCCATTCCAAGGAAAAGTATCCACAGCAACAGCAATCGATGGATCAGGATGATGACTAAATCTAATAAATACCTACTATCCTATATGTTACTAATCACTAATCTAGATTAAAAAATATATACAAACAAATTTTTGACTTTAAACATTTTTTTTTTTTTTTTTTTTTGTGGTGTGTCCCGGTTAGTAGGTTCGAAAATATGGCAAGCCTACTTATAGGGGCCACGTAGCAAATGACCTTCACCCTGGAGTCAAGTTGACTACTGCGAAACAGTCTCATTGTCAGAGCGTAGACCCTCTTAGCCCCGGCAAGACAAGCATCTATATATTTGTCAAAATACAGATACTGGTCGAGCCGGATGCCGAGATACCTGAACACGTTTTTCCCCACTAATGGTCGTCCCTGCTGTCCAATAATTGTTAATTTTCTCCAGTTTTTTTCTGGTATCCCTAGAGGCCCCAGCCAATGGAGTCCTGAACAGGATTGTTTCAAATTTTTGAAAATTGATTTTCAACTTCCAATCATCGCAATACCTCTTAATTTGCTCGAAGTCACGCTGCAGAAGGATGTTAATGACAGTAAAATGCCGTCAGCGCTTTATTCAGCGAGAACCCTAAATGAGAGGTAATTTCTATGAAAATTCTTTAATTTGAAGATTCCAAAATGTCCGCTTGGGGGATCATACAGAGTCTAATTTTTAACCGCATTTCATCCCAGACAACCAAGTAGTGTTTTTTGAATACTTCCAATACGAAGCACAAATGTGAGGTCACCCTTCTCTGTTCGTTCAATTGAACGTGCCAATCGTTTGTTCAATAAATTGTGGTTAATTATTGGCTCATTACCCCAAGTTAGTACTCTGTTTGGCAACTGCCCAAATTGTCAATTGGTTACATTAATTATGCGCAGAATGTGAGTAGTTAACTATTTCCTCTTTTGGCATCAAAGGCGTAGCGCCAAACTTTCTCACTATTTTAAACTATACAAATTTAAAGTTGCATATAGGTAGGTAGGTATGTTTGTAAGTGATTTAAGACTTGAATAAATAAGTAACCTTACTTTTTAGGTCGCAATTTTCTAAATGACATAGGCATCTCACTTAAAATGCCGAAGTCGCTAATTACCGAACCGTTGACAAACATGGACTTGAGATGTTTGTGACTGAACTGCCTTTTGATGTGCAAATACTATTTCCTCTTCTAAAGCATAAACCAAGGATGGTTATACAAGTACGGTGGAAGATAAGGAAGTTGCACTCCAAGTACCAGGGAACCAAGAACGCAGAAAATGTTTTAAACAAATTCAATCCATATAAGATAACAAGAAAGAAAGCGCACTGTTTTGAACAATTCGTCCTTCGATGGTTTGATCATCTTAATTGCATGTCCTTAACAAGGTGGCATCCTCAGGCAGAAATGTTTTGATCAATCCTTATCGGGGCCTTATGATTCAGAGTCGATGGTGGAGATCGAGAGCTAACTATAAAGGCTAAAGGGGTCGGCTTGAGGTTCAGCGTCATTCACTTTCGACTCTTGTAATGGATATGTCCGACACCGAAAATAATGAATTTGATTAACAACCGAGAATATTCCGATTCGCCTTTGACATGTTCAATGCTTCTGCGTAACATTGTTGGACCGTTGCGATACGACCTTATACAAGCACTCTTAGGTTGCTCATGAAAGGTCTTATAAATACGGTCTTAGTAAGTTTCATTTGATATTTTATTCGTTTGTTGTGTTAGATCTCTTTATGTATTCCAATATTCGACGCCCCGCATTTTTCAACCGCTTTTGACAGACTGACAAGGATACACATATTTCCAAATTCGTTACTTCCCGCTTGGGAGAGACAATTAAACTAATTGCAAACAAATCAGCTTGATGTCATATTGTAAACTTAATTTATTAAAAAAAAAAAAATACAATCTTATTTAACTAGAAATATTATGCCAGAATTGTATTCTCGATAATTATCGCTCTGCTGAGGTTTCTTGCGCATGCCAGTCGCAACAAATTAATAATCTCCTCAATGTTTTCGATGCGATAATCCTTCAGTATGTCGATAGGTGTCTAAAAGAAAGTTACATTCAAAGAAAAGTGGTTTAATTCAAAAAAATAAAAACAGTAAACCTACATCTGGAGACCTTTCCATAATTTTCTTCTTTTTCTCAATCAGCGGCATCAATTGCGACTCCAAATGATTTAAAATGGCACAGGTTTCCTTCGCTAATATCTTTGGATCCTTCGACTCAAGCAGTGGGATTGTATCAATCAGCAATGAGGGCCAAAAGCTGAAAGTAAGTAGATAACACTTGTAGCACACACCACGCATGCCGCTGCCGCCACTTAACTTACTATTCAGGAGTAAGTTTCGAATCCAGCAGATTAATCAGCAATTCAGCAGCAGGTAGGAAGTCTCTTCGTCGATAAAACTGATAAAAATCAAAATATTTAACCAGAAACACCAAACGTGGTGATATGAACATTTTTGCACCGATATTTGAGATTACGTCTGAACAAATCATGTCCCCGGTCTTGGAGTAGTGCTGGAGAAGACAGAAGTAAATTTATTAATAAAAATAGCAAAATGCGTATACCAGAAGATGGTACTTTAAGGAAGAAATCAGCAATTGATGTGACGTAAATGGCGTCCTTCGAACGTATAGCCCACTCTAAGGCATTGCCATATTGTTCATCGTCAAATGCCTTTTTTGATTGCACCTTACAAATTTCCTTTTCTAAAAAAAAAATGTTTATTGTTAAATACATTGCTAGGAGATCAACGTAGGATAGCTACCAGCTAGAAGAAGGCTCTTGCATCGGCAAATGCCTATAATTTTCAACGCCTGCTTCTCGGTTCGGATTGGAATTTTTGTTAAAAGAATTTCCACCGCACCTCGACCTAAGGGAGATAACAAAAGAGGGCGGGAGGTTTTGTTATAATATTTAAGAAGGGCGCGAAGGAGGAACTGTGTAATTTGAGCTAGATATGTGTGTAACTCGCACCCAACTCACCTTCATGCGAACATTGCTCCAAGTAGTCCATACCAAGCTGCCATAGGGAGTTGCGCGACATAAGACACGAACCGAACTCAAAGAGAAGGGATTCTCTGAGCTTAACGCAGTCACTAAAAGTAAAAGGCTTTTAAATATTAAACTCGTATGACCGCTTCTCACACTTACTTGGCTTGTGGCTCACCAATAGCCTGCAGTTGTCCGCAGTGATATAGCAAATCTGTTAGATGGGTCACGAACCAGCGATTGTCGCCCATGAACTGAATGGAATGGATTACCTTGTGCAGATCATTTTCCATCAGATTGAGAATGACTTTATCCAAGTACTTTAAGGAGCCACCATAAGAGGATCCCTTATTTGCGATCCAACGACCTATCCATGCATCTGCTAGTGTAGCCAACTGAAAATGCTTGCACGAAGGGTCTGTGTAAAAGAGATATCCTGGAAGGTACTCGTACCAGTAGTTTGATTCTTTGATTTGTTCGTTCCATGTTCTTGTGTCTCCGGTGACTAACTAAGGAAGTTAGAAAAATATTTATATATTTTTTGGGCTGTAAATGACTAACACAAGTTGTCTTACTTTAATTATCTGCTCCAGATTAGGATCAATGGATATAATGTCTGCAGCAAGTTTGCGTTCTGTGTCTACCAGCCAATACTGCCATTGTGCACGAAACTTTTGTATCGAGAAACCTCCATAAAGCTAAAGACAGAGACCGGACTTTTAATGTTACGTTTCGTGCAATGTTGCTTGTTATTTAACATACGCTTGCAGAGGGCATTGTTCTCAAAATCTGCTCGGCCATTTTAAACGCAGCGTTCTCCGACGACGGGTGTAGTTGTAAAATCGCTCTAACAACGTCAATCTGTCCCTGAAGGACTAAACCTCTGATTGTGGGCCAATAATTCTCGCTATCGCCAGCTTCTCGTCCCAGCAAGAGAAGATCTGTGGCCATACGTTCGGCAGCAGGGAAATGAAAGCGGATCCAATCAAGCAGTTGGGGTACAACAAAATTTGACGGCGAGACATCGATGAAGAATATCTCAGAAAGATGCCACAAACATTCCACCGAATAGAATATCGTTATGTAGTTTTGGTACCTAAATTTCAGAAAATCAAAACTAGTAGTAATTTAAAGGGCATACCACAAACCTTGAACTCTCGTCTGTCAGTTCCAATTGAGCAGCATTTTCCTCCTGTAGTTTTTCTAAGCACGCGCGTATGATACTACGATAGGTTCGAGAGATTTTTAAATAGCCTGTCTTGTTTCCATTTTTGCTCATTTCTTGAAGCGTCACGAATGTATTGTTCGCCTCTGCTACAAGACTTCTTAAAATTGGATCATCGAATATAAACGTTGGCTGCAGATGAAAGATGTTTACTTCATCCTTATTAGCATATTCAGTTGGCCGATCTTTGGTGGTGCTAATCAATTCAGTGGTCTGTTATTACTTGATGGGAAACTCTACGAAATACTTACCTTGTAATGTGATTGTAAGCAGAAACTGATATAGTACTACCATTTACGAATTTGCCGGTTAGAGAGATGTTGCAACGCGTGCTTAGTTCATCAACGATGCCCTTTGAATGGAAAAAGGCATTTTTGTATTTTATGATTTGATAATAAAGTTGAAGTTACTTACAAATTCTACGGTTTGATTTTCTTCCATTTTAAAATATAAATTGAATTGTTCTTCGATGCCAAAAATATATCACATTCCGAAATCAACAATCGCAGCGGAGAATTATTTATGCAGAGTTTTACCGCGGGCTTCTTGCTGTCAGTTGCTTTTGGCTGACATCTGTCACGACAATGACAATCAGTTTTTAGTTATACTGACTTTCCAGCCAAATTATAAAACTGTACCCAACTCGTACTCCAATTTCCAATTCTCAAGTAGGTAGGTAAGTGGATATGGATAGTGAAAATTCACCACAAATTTGTTGTGTTGCAACGTAAGTTTGGGTTTAACTGACAAAAGATTCTTTTCGATGTTGTGGACGTTTATTTGATAGAGCTAGAAACAACAACTGTTTCAACTGCAGTGGAAAAAACCTTAAAGGTAAGATTAGACTATGTAAAATGCCAATTACTGACAGTTCTCCTGTCAAAATATGGTCACACAATGTAATGGGCATATCTCATACCATATAAAGGTAAGATTAGACGGTATGCCAAGTGGTCATAAAATGCCAATTTCTGACAGTTCTTCTGTCAAAATAATAAGAAATTTCGTTATGACATTGCTGGCATTTCTGATGGAACAAAAATTATTGTTCGTTCGTGTACTTTCAGCATAGAAAAATGAAAAATGTCAAATCTCAAAAATCGAGAGAGAAATCTCTCAATTTCAAGAGAAGTACCTGACCGGTTTTCTTACAAAAAGTTTGAGAAATGTCATTTTGACATTATCATAAAATAAACATACGTTCTCTTTAAATGCAGCATCTACAAAATAAGTTGGAATTGAATTTTTTATAAGCTAAATATCTATTAAACTTACCATTTTGAATGCGCTGATATGTTCTAGGAGAACATTCAATTCAAACTTCTTCCTCCGACATCGTTGAAGACGAAAATAAATAGAGTTTTACTTGTCATACTTTTGAGCTGTCAGTTAGTTGTCAGTTTTCATTTTTCAGTAAGTCGAAATTCGGCGAGTAGGAAATTACGAAAAAATGAAAAGAGGGGAAATGGATTTCTCTCTCATTTTTTTTTTTTTTTTTTCAATTTTTGCAGTACGTGGTCGCATTCGCACAGTTTCTTAGCAAATTTTAAATAATTTTACGTTTAAAAAAAAGTACACGAACAAACCTATTTTGTTGTCATCGGTGTTTAAGTTCGTGAAATTGTGATTAATTTTCATTTTCGTTCTCTTTTTTTGTGGAAACATTACATTTCTACATTATTTGGTAGAAAATAGTGGCTAAATTTGGCGGTTCCAATTCCCGCTTGCAATATACTATTTCTCTCAAACTGTAACTGCAATTGACACATTGGATTTAATATTTCGCCTATTCCATGAACCTAAAACCGGAACTTACAAAACGATGTTGTAATTTCACAACAGAAAAATAATATTTACTTAACAATTAATAATTAATTACAATTATACGAACTCAAAATAAATTCGTAAACATTAATAAATGTAATATTAAAACAAAACTAAAAAAAAATAACTCTATTTTATTAGCCAACAGAAACTCTGAATAAAAATTCTTTTGATTCCATCTACAGTCAAGAAAATATGTTCAAATAAATTGACAAAATAAAACAAGTTTTTCTTATCAAATTATTTTTTATTTATTGATTTTAGTAGCGGGTACTGCCTCCTTTGTTGATGACAATTTCACAAATTGGTCTGGCATGGAATCCTAAAGTGACTTTAACAAGTCCAGCGAAATTTCTCTCCATGCTAATTTGATGGCGACAATTAGAGATCCTCTATCCTTAAATTGATGACCAGACTCGTACACTTTTCGGACTAACCAAATAAATCATGTCAATTACAGAATCCGCAAAAATTTATTCCCGGGGAATTGACTCGATCCACAGCCTATTCACATCCGCGATAAATATAATTATCAAATCCGCCAGAGTTGTCTTTTATTTAACGAATTCGCAGACTCAAAAACTATTCATTCTCGTTAGTTATTTGTAATTTAAACAAACAGCGAATGAGCAATGAGTCTCAACATTTTCTTGATGCGGGACCCAATTTTGTAGATCACAGAAGTTCATTTTTTTGTAGTACATAGTTAAGGATTTATTCACCAGTAACCCGGATAATTTGACACAGAATGAGATTTCTCCCCAAATTGAGATAAAAAAGCAAAACAGAGATATCTAACTAGCACTTATCAAATGCTTTCATGATGTCAGACTGACTTGGAGGAGGTGACGCTAGTTGTTGTACTTTACTTTCGCTGAGATAGGATGTTTTGTTTTAAGTCCTATAACAAAAACAAACAAAAATGGACCAATCTTCAGAATTTGATATTTCTGTCGGTGTACCGGTTGGAATCTTTATTTTTGCATGACCAAAGTGGAAAAAACCGGGGCGTCGAATAAAAAAAAAATAAAAAAATCCGGATTAACGTAAGCTTTATCGTCTTCACCAGGAAAATGAAATAAAAATTGTGAAGAAAAAAATATAAAGTGGGAACTCTAATTCATGTCATTATTTAGGTAAATTGTACTAGAGCCTTCCAAACTGGGCAACAAATTATCCGCCATGTTTTCTTACTCCGAAAATTTTTTTTATAAAGAAGACAAATTTCACTGAAGGAGCACGCAGCTCCGTTGTTACGTGGATAAATTATTTCTTTTTCCTAATTAAATAGTAATATAACTTCTTAAAATAGTGTATAAATTAACGATAAACTGCAGTACTATAAAGTAAAACAATAAGATAATCAATTTTCATCAGAATAGGCAAGTTTTATAAGATTTTCGTTTGCAGTTTTTTTTTTTCACCGAACGTACATTCACCACTATATGGCGGACATTTTGTGATTAATTTTTATTTGTGCGAAAAGCGTGATTGTGAAAAGAAAATTGATAAAACGCATTAAATTCGATAATTAAGTTGTATTTCCCGGAGTACCTATTTCTTTTTTTTTTTTTTTTATTGATAATTATTTTGTGCTGTATGTATTTAGCTTTTTTGGTGATGTGTACAATTTTAAATCGTGTCTTCGTGTGCATTTTTTGTTATATTCACCTTGGAATTGATAAAAATACAAGTGCATTCATTATCTTTAAATTTTCTTTTTTTGTGTCCCAAACTTGGGAAGACAAATTTCCATGTCGTAGAAAGTGCGACTACGTGCTCGTTTCATTGCATAAGCCGTGTACATATGGAATATTTTTATTAATTTCCCCATACACTACACCTACCTATGTAGTTATGGCTACTTTTCCGCTGTAATAGTGGTTACTTTTATATATATATATACAGTCATAACATTTTTAAATTTGTACTTATGTTGTGTCTGGCCTTTGTCGTTGCAGGCAATGATCCAATAAACGTAATCAGCAGCAACCACCTAAGAACAATCCAAAAATACTACAAACGGAAATCGAAGTTCGTTGTACAATTTTTGGAGGAGGAACATTGCAGACAGCTCTTAGAAAAACAATCTTTAACACAGAAATGGAGTCCGAAATTAAGGATCAAAAGGAACAAAAAGTTGCCGAGGAATACCTGTCCAGTTTGGCTGACCTGAATGTGAACAGTAAGCCGCTTATAAATATGCTGACGATACTGGCTGAGGAAAACATCGAGCACGCATCAGTGATCGTCAAAGTTGTCGAACAACACATCGCTAAGGTTAATAGAAATAATCGTTTAATTATTTAAAATTAATCATAATTGTAGTAGTTGAACTAGCGCACTAAAAGCGCTTACAAAATACTACCAGTAGAAATGATACCTGTAGCATGACTACCCGTCTAGCCACCGAACACTTGTATCTTTGGTAATATATTAGAATCTGCTTTATTCTAGACTAATGTAGAACTAAACTTGATTTGTTTTAACAAGATAAACGTAGCGAATACGAAAATGTAAAAAAAAAAACAAGTAGAAAAGTAAAAGTCAGCCAATTATTCAAATGTGCATTACTGAAAATGGTTTGTAATGAAAACAATTACAAAAAAGAAAGAATACTATCAAAAGGCATACTAATACTTGACTCATGTAAAAAAAATTGATAGATTTTCGTTTGCCGATTTTATTGGAAACAAATATAAAACTTGTCAGTGGCAATATTCTGACTAAAAACAAGCATAAATTGCACATCTTTACTGTGTACTCTAGTTATGATTTTATTTGACAAATGTATATTAATTTTTGTGTGCATATCGGTGGATTTCTAGCTAAACATAAACCTACGGGTGGAAAGTGTCAGCCATCGCACATACACTCAGTTCCAACTGAATAGGTACAGACTTTCAAATTTATGTGGCTCATTCTTTCCACATAATGTACATGAATCTATCATTTGATGATGCTAACTACTTGTCTATGATGTTAAAAGAAGTGAGAAAGAATAATTCAAAAAGCGCCGTTATTGTTTTCTCTGGCTCTCTTGCAAAGCATTTCATACGTAAAATTGCAGTTTTTTTTTTGCGTCAACTGAATAGGTACAAATAATGAAATCACGGAAAAAACGCCCATTGGAACGAGATAAAACAAGTTTTTCTTATCAAATTATTTCACTTGTTGATTCTAGTAGTGGGTACTGACTCCTTTGTTCATTATAACTTCACCAATTTCGGTCTGTCATGGAATCATAAAGTGACTTTAAACAAATCCAGCGAAATTTCTCTCCAGGCTAATTTAATGGCGGCAATTAGAGATTCTCTCTCTTCAAATTGATGACCAGACTCGTACACTTTTCGGACTAACCATCCCCATACGTTTTTCATAAGGTTCAGGTCCGGTGAGTATGGTGACCACTGCAGCAATCCCACATTTTGCTCCCTTATCCAGTTTTTAACTATCCGCACCGTGTGGATAGGTGCGTTGTCCTGCTGGAAAGTCCAATTTATCGCTCCAAGAAAATTACTGAATTTAGGAAAATTTCTTTCCAATATTCCTGTGTAAGATGTCGCGGTCATTTTTGCTGTTTGGAACTCGAGTTCAACAGTTCCGTAGTAGGTAACCGCTCCCCACACCAATACACCACCCTCTCGGCTATGATGTCGGTAAAAAAAAACGTTCCTCTCTTCTCACATCGTGAAAGTAGTAATTAAAGCCATCAGGCCAATCAAAATGTAACTTTTTTTCATCTGAAAAAACAACGTAACGCCATTCTTCTTGCCAAGTCATATGGTGTTTGGAAAAATCCAGATGCATACACTTCCGTTGATGGTTGAACGGATAAATTTTCTTACCGACGAAACACAAGCACTTACACCCGTTTTTTGCTTTATTTTCGCAGCTGAGTCGCTGGAATTGGAAGCAAATCGCAACATTTTTCTTCTGTCAGCCGCTGTTGTGGCCGTTTTAGAACCTCTTTTCATATTTTTGCCGTACGACTCTTTATTTCTCAAGCGAATAGATCAAATTTAAGCTTCGTCCAATTTTGGTAGTTATAGCATGCCCGGTTAATCATTTTTCCTTAAGTAATTCGACCTTAGCCTTCTCAACACTGCTAAAGTGATTTTGCTCTTTTTTTTTCACACATCGTTCTCCAAATTTACAAAGAAATTACAATTAAATAAATAAATTCACTCAGAAAATTTCAAAGAATGTTTCAACGGGTCAATCTTCTCGGAACACACGTGAACAATGAAGATAATGAGAAAAAAAAAACTGAATTTTTCCGTATGAAATGCTTAAGAGAGCCAGAGAAAAAATAACGGTGCTTTTTGAATTATTCTTTCTCATTTCTTGTAACAACATCATACACAAATAGTTAGCATCATCAAATGATAGATTCATGTACTTTATGTGAAAATAATGAGCCACATAAATTTGAAAAAGTTTGTACCTATTCAGTGGGAACGGAGTGTATTTTGTTCTTAAAATTGCATGTTCTAGAACGCCAACGATACCCGTACTTATGTTAGATTTTATTATATATAGTTTCAGCAGTCAGACTTCTTGGCTTTATTATTTCTTTGCCTTTATCGAGCAATAGTTTATTTATTTATGATATCTTGTCTATGTGAATAAGAATGAAGAGAAGTAAGGAAGAAGCGGAGACGGTCGCATCAGTATAACAGATGGTCACTCAAAAATGTCATTCCTGGGAGGACATACAAACCTTGTCTAGAAGGAGATAAACACTCCGAATACCGTGCCCAAAAATTGAGAGATGATGCATGAGTCTGTTTAAATTAAATCACCCCATGCCAGAATGTATTTTGTTATTTCGGTTAGGAGGGAGGAAGCCATGAAGGCGCATTGCGAACACACTGTGAAGTACAGTAGCAGAACGTGCGACTAACAATACAATTCCAGTCTGTGAATGAACCTTTATAGATCTGACTGCGACATCTTCATATGCAAGCAAAGCGACGTTCTTTGCGGTCTTGGCAGTGCCATTACAGATGCTTCACACATTCTATTTCCTCTTCATCTGTGCATAGCTAGAGTCTCTAACTAGGTTTAACTTCTTCCAATTCTTCCTCAGTTGCCTAAACAGTTCTGCGCCATGTATTTCTCGGCTGATCTGCGGCTGCGTGTTTACAATTTCGAAGAGTTATAATTCATAACTGTGTGACAATGATTGCATCTATCGATTTACGGCCCGTTATTAGATAAATTTGAAACACATTTTTGCCAGAAAATCCTTTCGGTGGCATTTTTACAAATAACTCATATTTCCAGTGTTTTTAAATGTCGTTGAAAATGTAGCAAGTACATTTATATCCCAACGAATTTTGAAAAACAAAAAAAAAAAAAAACCTTTCTGTCGTTGTTTTCCTACATTCAAACGTGACAGAAACTTAATTTTTAGCTAACCGCTGTAAACGTGCGTGCCCCTTTCAAAAACCCCCCATTTGCACTGTTTGACAAGTCCTGGTGGGAGCTTTTAAACTTGTAGAGGCATGCGCTTTCAGCCAGATGTTTATTTTTTTTATTGGTGCGATACACTCAGGTATTCGCAGGGAATGGGCTATAAAAGCAAATGACGTCTACACTAAGCAGAGCATAAGCGATCACAATTATAAGGGAGAGCTATATAATATGCAGTTTTGAAAGCTTCTTCAGTGTTTTAGTAATAGACCGGGTTGAGGTTTTGCGTTGAATTCGAATTCAAGTTGATTTAAGTCAATGGGATCAATAAATTGAAACCAGTTCGATTGACTAAGTCGAATTCATTTGTCAAAATGTCAGACGGAATATTTTTGGTATATGCAGCCAATTTGTCAATTTTTACTTATTGGAAATTGAGATAGCAGCTACCTCCAGAGGTGAAAATGCTTTGAGAAATGAGTACATATTCAAAAATTAAAATTTCTCCCTGTATTATGGGTTCTATAGGGAGGGCGAAGAATGCATCATGCACCGTCAAGAAATTTAAATTTTCTGGTGTGTCTTACAGACTTAACTCCCCCTCTCCTTTTGGTTTTCTTCAACAGACCCCTGGAACCACTATTCGTATTACTTCGGGGGGCCGTTATTTTATTTCTACCTCATAAACTTTCCTGTTCTTCTATGACGGTGTGCTTTGCCTTTCTTCTCTCTTCATGGCTTTGAGCACGGTTTCGATCTCAGTTTTTGTGGCCTCTTCTTTTTTTCCCTTCTCTTTTTCGTTTCTCGTTTTTTTATGGTACCTGGGTCGCTTGTTTTTAAGAAGATTTCCTGGCCTCATTCGTCCGGACTTTTTCCGTTTGACGGTTTTTTTTTGCACCTCGAGCTGGCCTTTTTTGTACTCTGCGTGTTTTTAAGGAGGGCTTGATGGTGGCATCTTTTTTACATTGGTTTCTACGATAGTTGGCGGAGAGCACTGCGTTGATTGTTCTTTTTGTCGAAGTTTTCTGTTTTCAATAGCAAAGCCGATAAAATCCACGGATTCCTCCAGCTCGGAGAGCCCTTTTTTAACTTCTGTGCTGATATTTTTTTGTCTCTCCGTCGCGTTTCGCATCTTCATTAGTATATCTTTGCATTTCTGCACCTGTTCTATAGTGCATATAAGTATAGCATATTTATGTTTTCCCTCAACGGGTTCGGGCCCGGGTTGTGGCGAATTCTCTTCCCATTTGAGTTCAGAGCAGTTTTTGGCAGATCGCTGTAACATCCATCTAAATAAACTTCTTACCGCTCCTACCGGTGTCCCGTCCTGGGCCTTCCTTCCCTTGCCTCTGCTGATGTAGGGGTACTCCCAATTATCTTCTGCTCAGCTACATTGTCGATTTTCAGTGGCGGTGATCGCATTATCGCAGATCTCCGCCTGAACGGATCTTCTATCATTTCCTGATTAATCAATGAGCCTTAATTTGCTTGGTTTTTGTCTTCTTTATTCTATTCTGTTTTGTTTTGTTCCGTGCTTTTATTAATTTTGGATCCCACGAGTACGGGGGAAAGGATGTCCACCACGTCATACGTCATAGCCCTCCAATAACGTGGTATGGCATTTATTAAAACCAGAGGTCACCAGGTATCTGGAGGGCTCCGCTAGCGATGCTGTTTTGTTTTTACATCCCCAGAACCATTCAGGCCTCGGCATAGGTCGCTTTTCGTCTTGCCTTGGGATGGGAATATTCGCCTTCTGCGACAGGCATACCTTACCACAGGAATATTCTAACCCCTGTCCCGTAGGGTACGTCGTTCAAGTGGCTGCCGCGGCTGGCTTAGCGGTAGCGCATTCTATCACGCCAACTTTCCAAGACCTTGTTGATGGGTTCAAGCTTAAGTGTTTGGATCGTTTCCGGATTGTTAGCATAACATCGGTCCTTCACGGTTCCCCACAAAAAAAAAAAAAGTCCAAAAGAGTCAAATCGAAGCTCCGAGGCGGCCAATTGACATCGCCAAGACGGCTGGTAACACGACTTGGAAATTTGGTGGGCAAAAGATCGATTGTGGCATGGGCTTTGTGGCATGGCGCGCCATCCTGCATGAACCAGAGGTCGTCCGAATCCATGTCTTCAATTTCCCTAAAAAAAAGTAACATGGCTCTGTAACGCCAACCGTTGAAATTGGTGGCGAGTTGATGTTGGTTCGAATTGAGGCTCACACTCTCGGCTACAGCAGCCACATTCTCGTCTCTGCGCATCATACGTCGACGGGGACCATGAGTGTTGCCCACTAGCATACCAGTCTCACCAACTTTTTGCACAAACTTGCGTACAGCAGGCGCTGTGGGTGCTGCATTTCGGCCAAAACTTCTCTTCAAAAAATGCACTGTTTGGGCTACACAGCACACGCTTTGGAAATAAGTTTTCAATATTTCCCAACGATGTTCAAGCGTAAAGCGAATCATTACGTCCCGCGGAGGTATGATATTGAATTTCTGCCAAGACTTGAGCGAAAAAAAGCCCCACGATTTAAAAAGAAACCACTAGATGGCCCACCCTTTATACCAGAAACATTCCCAATTCCAATTATGGCTGAAAGCACATTTTTGCGAGCGGTTTCGTGTTGGTGAGTAGAGCTCCTTCTTACTTTTCAAATATCCTCTCGGCACTTGGTACGAACCCCCAGGAAAAGTGTTTTTAAAACTCAATTTAATCTTCGTTCTCCTAGTGACCGCTCGCGAAGAGTGATTGGCGCTAAAAGCAACTGGCAGTAGAGTTCTTTTCTATTCACAAGCCATTGTAGGTTTGATTCTAGTGCAGGATTTTCAATTCTTCGAACTGCTCACCTTTGTGTGCTGGCAAATAAGTTAGTTAATTGAATATTTTGGAGCAAACGTCGGTTTGGTTATAGAACGAAACTGCACTTACGCAGTCTCGGAAAGGAGCCCTTTCTTGACAGATATGACCTTAATTTGACTCCAACAACCGCAGAGCACCTGCGTTTCGCATTTTTACCTAACTTTTTTTATGTCGTGTATGATTTTAAGTTTTGGATACGAAGAACGAAATTCATAACTATTCACGCAACCTTCGGGACTCTATCTTCCGATTTATGTGTCTTCATTGGTGATGCTGCAGTTGCATTGGATGGCTTTCGTCTCGTAGATTCATCCAAACACACACTACAATGCTACGTCTCGGTTTGGGTGTTAGCTGATAATATTAATTGATTAGGGCCCAGTTATATACATTTTAAGACAAAGATTGAGTTCACCCATCAAGTTTAAGTGGTTAAAAAAAGTAAAAGAACATTTTAGTGGTTTCGTTTTACTTATGGCTATAGTAAGGGGCTTAATAATACTAAAGCCTTTTTCGTTGAATGGTTTTAAAAGTTTGTATCAAAACACTGTGCAGGTAAACAAGTTTTTACCTTTCGCATTTCACACATTAAGTGAGAGTGTTACCTTTGTTTATACATTCCTATAGTAGCGCCAAGAAATACAATTTGTTTGTACCAGTATCCCACAGAAGCTTTGGCGCTTCAATCGATCATTAATGAAAACTGGTTTGTGCCCTTAATTTATTTAGATGGAGCTTTAAGTTTTTATCTGAGTTTCGTCAAAACGAAAGCTGTATTTCAACGAAAGTAATTCATGTGATAAACAAAACAACAGTCATATTTTTGCTGTTTGTTCCGAACAGCGCAAACGAAGGTTAGGTTAGGTTAGGTTGAAATGGCTGTCGGCTAACTGGTTAGGTTAGTCGACACACTTAGACCATTATAAGACCCTTGTGATACCACGTGAATCTATAATTCATTCCTCCTACTCGTTGAACCAATCGGAGCTTCTAATGAAGCGTAGGAGATTTCGGATGTCTATGTTTTTTAGATCGTTCAGATCACTAAAGTAGAAAGCTCCAAAGTGGAGTTTTCGTCTCTGTGAGAGAGCCGGACAAGTACAGAGAAGATGGAGAACAGTCTCCTCCTCCTCCTCGTCAAAACAGCTTCTGCAAAATCGTTAGAGAATACGCCAAGCCTTTTTGCATGCCTGCCGATAAGACAGTGTCCCGTACCTATTGTAGCACTAATATGCTTCCTATCGAGGGAGATCAGATGCCTAGAACGCTTTAGATCCAGCTTTGGCCAGATCTGCTTTGTCGCTAGACAAGTCGAGCCGGTTGATCACCTAAGATTTGTTCTTTCGATAGCGTCCAGCTTTATTCCGTTCCGTGTTTGGCGAGTTCATCAGCCCTGCAGTTACCTGGAATGTCCCTATGCCCCGGCACCGAACAAAGGTGAATGTTGAACTGCTCCGCCATCTCCATGAGAGACGAACGACAGTCTTGGGCTGTTATGGAATTCGTGGAAACTGATTCCAGGCACTTGATAGCGGCTTGACTATCAGAGAAGATACGGATATCTTTAGCAGATATCACGTTTTCCCTTAGCCAAGATAAGACCTCTTTTATCGCCATTATTTCCGCCTGAAAAACGCTACAGTGATCAGGAAGACGAAAGGAGAGACTAAGATTAAGTCTATTAGAGAAGACACCGCCACCAACACCGTCCACAGTTTTCGAACCATCTGTGTAGAAATGGATCGATTCATCATCCACGGATGCTTCCTCCTCCCAGACCTGGAAGTTTTTATCAAATTGTAGTTCTGGTGTGGTGTAGTCGATGTTTTCTGGAAGGTTCCTAATGTTGTTGATGATAGCGGCATGGCCAGTTGTTTTGCTTGTCCATTGTGAAATAGCTTTGAGGCGTACGGCTGCCGAAGCTGCCGTTTGCCTGCTGAAGATGTCAATGGGTGTCAGATGAAACAGGATGCTCCGCCGATGCACAAGCAAGCCGAAAGTCTAGACTTTTGTCAAAGAAAATTAATATATTGGGCTGGTTGCCATATTTCATTTTTCCTCCTCGATTACGACCAAGAATTTGTTACCAAATGCCTTAATCCGTCAACATAGCAGCAATGCAGTATTTTAAACTGCTAATAAGTAGGTGCATAACACAAGTAGGTAGATATACGCAACGCATGTGTATATTGTACACATTCAATTGTAAGATGCAGACGCGACTCCCATATTATGTTTTATATTTAACTGCAAGCACAAAATTGTACCTGTGTTTGTTTTTCCAACTTATTTACGATGACTTTAGTTTTTAGAGGATTCCAAAGGGATTAAGGGCCGATGTTGATTTTGAGTAAAACACAAATTATTTAGGAAATTATTGCCATTTCTTTTTATTATGATAATATTGGTATGGTTCAATTATGTATGGAAAAAAAAATCGGCCAAATGCCCGCCGCGACTTCGGCGGCACACCTCCATCCGATGGTCCATGAATACAGGATATGGGTTACATTTTCAAATAAACAATTCATTCTTGAAATAAAATCTGCTGTTGAAGTAGCTATATCCCGATTTTCATCAAAACAGTTAAGTGATATTGATGCATAAAGGCTCGATGAAACATTTTCACTAAACATTTTTTGTTGCTAGCTTAACACTTAATTTTTGGAACGGGTTAGGGGCAAGAAGACAATATTTTAATTTATAAAAACACTGAAATATTTTACATGATTCTGCTTTAAATAATTCACTTAATATTTGCCATGAAACTATTTTTTCATTGATTTTTATATCAGCCTTAAGCAGTGTATTCCTGACGCTTTTAAGGAGGTGTGGAACATCGTTTAGTAAAAACACTTTTCGCTACCCTGGTCGCAATTTGTGGCTACACAGTTAAAGCCGAGCTCATGTACTTTGCTTGCATTAATTTTGACTAATTCTGCAATTTCTTCACCTTTTGCAGTGCCAATATAAGCTGATATAGTCTGAGTCCAATTAGAATTTAGTCTTCGTAATGTAAACACCAATGAATGCATACTAACTTTGTTCATTCTACTAAGTTCACCAAAATCATTAAATCCGTATATCTGATCTTCGCCTAGATGATACTCTAGCTCCGGGGTGATTTTCATTTCGTCGAACAGCATCACACATTTTTTGTCAAAGTCGGAGAAGGTTTCACACCTAATTGCGAGAAGATCAGAAACTTGTTTGGAAAAGCCTGTAGTTAGATTTATCTCAGAATGCCATCGTTGCGTTGTCCTAATACTCGGCAAATACATATTTGAATCAAACTTAAATTTGTACAAAGCTGGGGACTTGTAATAAAACTTTAAATGACTTTCTTTTTCATCACGTGACCAATTCTGTCCTGCTTTATGAAATACAGTCAACTCTCGATTAACCGGGGTGCTCGTGACCGAGCTCGTACCGGAAAATCGAAATTCCCGGATAATCGAAAATTATATTATCAACGAATAAACCAACTTTTTACAATATTTTTCCATTTATTTGTAATAAGATTTTGTACTTTGAAACAGTCAACAAACTAAAAAACATAATAAGAAAGACAACACCTACAGATACCTTGAATGTTAGGTTTTGTCTGGTTTCGTTTGCAAAAATTAAAGAAAGTTATAAAAAATGATCACGGATAATAGAGTGAATCCCGGAAAATCGATTTCTAAATTAATAAATTTTTTAAAAAAAATGTCCCGGTTAATAGAGTTGCCGGTTAATAGAATGCCGGATAATCGAGAGTTGACTGTAGTTGAGTTTTTATAAATGTAAAAACTTCAGCATTTCTACCATCCAATTGTTTTTCAAAATTAATTTGTAGCTTATAACGGGTGATTTTTTAAGAGGTTTAGTACTTTAAAAAAAAAAAAAAAACACAAAAAATTCGAAAAAATGAATGAAATATTTATTTGAATCGATAGTTTGAACCTTGCAATTTAATGTTTAAAGATAATTTCATGCAAATGTTGACCGCGGCTGCGTCTCAGGTAGTCCATCCGCTGAGTCCAATTTTGGCATACTCTTTCACACATATCGGCCGGTATCTCACGAATGAATGCATGGATGTTGGTTTCCAGTGCGTCAATCGAAGCGGGCTTGTCCCTATACACATTAGCCTTGACATACCCCCACAAAAAATAATCTAATGGTGTCAAATCGCACGATCTAGGCGGCCAATTGACCGGCCCGAAACGTGAAATTAACTGTTCACCAAACTCGCCTCGCAATTGCGCCATTGTTTCGCGTGCTGTGTGGCATGTGGCACCGTCTTGTTGAAACCACATATCATGCAAGTCAAGAACTTCCATTTCGGGCAAAAAAAAGTTTGTTATCATCGCTCGGTAGCGTTCACCATTGACAGTAACGCTGCGATTCGCATCATCCTTGAAGAAATATGGCCCAATAATGCCGCCGGCCCATAAACCGCACCAAACAGTGGCTTTTTCGGGATGCATTGGTAGCTGTTGCAATGCTTCTGGCTGATCTTCACTCCAAATGCGGCAATTTTGCTTATTTACGTACCCATTCAACCAAAAATGAGCCTCATCGCTGAACACAATTTTTCGATAAAAAAACGGATCCTCGGCCAGCTTTCCAAGAGCCCATTCACCAAAAATTCGGCGTTGTGGTAGGTCGGCTGGCTTTAGTTCTTGCACAAGCTGTATCTTAAAAGGCTTTACGCACAAATCCTTCCGCAAAATTTTCCACGTAGTGCTGTAACAAAGGCCTAACTGCTGGGAACGGCGCCGAATCGACATTTCGCGGTCTTCTGTCACACTAGCTGATACGGCCGCAATATTTTCTTCACTACGCACAGTACGTAAACGTGTTGGTGGTTTAATGTCCAACAAAGTAAATTTGGTGCGAAATTTGGTCACAATCTTTCGAATAGACTGCTCAGAAGGTCGAGAATGCCGATCATAAAATGGAAGCAGCGCGCGATGAACATTTCGAACCGAGCACGAATTTTGATAGTAAAATTCAATAATTTGCAAGCGTTGTTCATTTGTAAGACGATCCATGGTTAAATTGCAAACCAAACTGAAGCTGTTTGACAGTGACACAAGGTACTAAACACACGTCAGCTGTCAAAACCAGTGTTGCCAAAACCAAACCAGCTAAAAAATCACCCATTAGTTAGGGTCATTTTTAAGTTTTTCAGGGGACCTAAAAAATTGTTTTCGGGATTATCAGAAAATCCCGGTTCATTTTATTTCATTTTCTTCATTCTGGAAATGTCGGTAAACAGGCTCAAGAAATTTAAGGAGAGAGATGCAATCAGGTAAACGAGGTAGGGAGCAATTCCTTAAATATTTTTCAAGATGGAGTGGTGATGGAGTGGTTAATCTATCATCTTCATTATTTTCTAATACATTTCGCGGGCTTAGTAAAATTCGCGGGCTTAGTAAAACTGGTATATTTTTTGTTTTATGGGATATTTTGGTTTAAAGTTATACCTCAGATTTACTCAGGTTTGGTCAATATTTGTATCTGTGCATATACATATTTTATAGCACGATTTTGGATTTGTTCCTTTTTTTTTCAAATTTGTCCTCACATTTTTAACTTTTTCGTAAAAGTGTTCTTCGCAGAAAAATGTGTTTGAAGGTAAACGACCGAATATTTCATTATTCCCCGAATGCTTAACCCAAACAGATCTTCGGCAGTCATTAGGTAGCTGAAAAAAGTTTAATCTACTCACACCTCATTTTTATAATTAAAACAGTTTTTGAATGCACAACACATTTGTATTATTTTAAATGTGTAATTCACACAAAATAAACAAAAAACGAAACCGAACGACGAACAATACATCGAATTAATGAAGAAAGAAAAATCTCAACGAAAGCTTTTTATAAGGAATAAAACTATCAAAGGCTCAAAAGCTCTCAGTAATCGAATTCTCGATTTGGAATGAGTAGCGACACCTATTAGGATACTGGTACTACTGGATTGGCGCTACTAGAGAAATATATGTACAAATGTGTTACTTAGTATAGTTTAGTTAATAAATGTAGTTTATAGCTAATTCCTAAAAAAATACACACACTTCAAACAAAAACGGCGTTGGTTTTATAAAAATTGAAACACACCACCACGGAACAATTATTTATTATTTTTACCTTTCTCTTCTTTTTCCTTCGTTGCATTTGCTTAACATGACACAGGTCCATCCAGATATGAAATTGCCAATTCTCTATTTGATCGATTCAATTGTGAAAAATGTGAAAAGCACTTATATCACGCTTTTCAGCCAATGTATTGTAAATATATTTTGCGGAGTATTTGAAAAGGTATGTTGTTGGACTGGCGGTTTTATTTCGAATAGAGATACTCATCGTTTTGAAACTTTTAAGGTGAGCGAAAAAATTCGCGAACGAATGTACACACTGCGGCAAACGTGGAATGAGGTTTTCACTGCCCAAAAACTGTACACACTGGATGTTAAGGTCAACTGCATGGACAGAAATTGGCCAATAACAGCAAAGGTTATAAAATCACCTTCCATTCATGTGAATCCGAATTTTCTCAAGAAAGTAAGTTCGATATCAGAAAAAAAAAAACAAGTCTTGAAAGAGAATTAATGATTGGAAACTTTTTTCAGAATGAGATGGAGGCAACGCTTCGGGTGAAAACTCGCGAACTCTTAGAGTTGGAAAAGCGCAAACTTGAACTAGAACTCGAGGCAACTAAAAAACTGTTACAGGAACAGGAGAAACAACTATGTAAGCAGACAGAGAGTGTCAAAATTGCACCAGATCATCCGCAACAGATTCGCCATCCATCGATGACAGCGATGCAGGGACAAATGCATCAGCCTGCACCTCGGGGTATGAATATGTATCATAATTACCGGAATTCTGGACCAAGGCAGCCGCCCCCAAACATGATGAATATGCAGCAGCAGGTGAGTTTCTTCAATTACATTTATGTACTTGTGTACGTTTGTTTATTTAGTCTGTAAGAGTGTTCAGTAATTTTTAGTTCATCATTGGCTATGATTCGTTGCTACTTCAAGTGGAAGTTATTTTCGATTTATGTGGAATTTCATTTGCAAGCCCTGCAAAGTATACAAACACAGAACATGATGTCATCGAATGGAAACGAAAGTTTGAGGGCAATAGTAGAAGAACGTTTTCTAGTGATTTTTTTTTTTTTTTTTTGTTAATTGACATGCGCAGAAGAGGAAGTTGTAACTACTCACTCTTATGGCGCAGTGCGTTGGCGTTCGATTTGACAGGAGACTGAGATGGCCCGCTTTAAATGCCTGTAAATGGATATGGTTAGGACAAACAGAGTTTGACAAATCTAAAAATAATTTTTATATTTAATACTAATGTAAAATGGTGCTGAGGACTTCAGTAGGGCACTCGTTGGCAACTGATACGATAGAAGGAAATACATGACATGTACACATGTATATATATAGATAGATAGATTTCGAGAGATATTCAAAGCAGACCACCATTGTCGGGTCTCTTTTCGTCTCTCTACCACTGTAAATCTTACCCGGAGTTATTCCTTGGGCTCAATTCCTAGTGTTAACGCATCTGTTTATGGGAGATCTTTCATTATCGACTGGGTCTCGACCCAATGATGCCCCAAGGTCTTCATTCTTCTGCCAGCCAGCGTCGGACAATGACACAGTATATGTGCCGCTGTCTCAGATTCCTCCAGGCATAGTTTACAGGTATCATCCTCTCTAAGGTCCATCTTTCTTAAGTGATACCCGAAATTACCATGTTCTGTTAAAAAAGCCACCACCCATTTCAATGTTCCTTGACTTATGCTTAGAACCCTTCTTTGAGTGGAGCAGTTCGGCCACTTAATTGTCATTTTAGCCTGTCTACATTGTTCCACGGTTGACCACCTTCTCAGGTGTTCTGCCGTGATCCATTTGTGAATCAGCTATTCTACCGTTCCTTTGCTAATTGAAGAGAATGGTTCTGGTCCCAGCAACTTTTCAGTTGACCCCTGTTTTGCAAGGGAGTTCGCCTTTTCGTTGCCTTCGATCCCTATGTGTCCTCGTACCAATGATGTTGTGATGTTTGTCTGTTCCATGCGTCTGATCACCGCCTGATTGTCGAGTGCTATAAGGACATTTCTTCCCTTCACCTGACTCAAGCAAGTAGTCCAACTGTCACATCCAGCACATGCAGCAATGCAATCATCTCAGCCTGGTATACGGAAGTGTGTTTCTAACGTGACGGGCTAGTTCCAGTTCTGTGGAATAGATACCGGCACCAGCTCCGCCATCCATCATGGTACAAAATAAAATAAATTTATAGAATTAGAAATTAAGAAAATCTTTTTGCGAATTTGTTACCTGCAGCTTTAAGAGTATATCCATGGATTGCTGATTGGCTGTATAAACAGAGAGCCATTGTATTTTTGTTGTCTTTCGAGCGTGGAGAATCAGATTATTTTGCGAAATAGCTCGTCTTCGTCCGAGTGTTTTAGTAGTAAAACGGCAAAAGTTCCTAAAAATATGTGGTTAATCTATTCTTTTTCATTTTATTTGTTTGCTGGCAATGGAAGATTCTGATTCTCCTTTTGTCACCTTACCTTTGAGACCTCCACCTTTTACTTGATTCCATATAACCGCGAACCAAATAATGCCCTGAACGGCCTTTTATTTTCTGTAATTCCTTGGGCCATGAACAAGGGAACTTGACCATTTTCCATAGCATTACAACCTAAGAACTACCTTCTATATGCAAGCGGGGTTCTGTTAAAGCGTTATACAATAACCTTTCTCAAGGGAAGTCAATATTAAAATTACAGAACAACCGAACACCGAACAACAACGCCGAGCTGTCAAATCGAGCTCTCACTTGAATTGTTACATGCGTAATATATCAATAAATGAAGCTGAAATGTCAATTTAAAAACTGCAACAGTAGTCTTGCTAACATTTTTCCCAAAAACTACTACTAGTACTAACTGCAGAGTGCAGACTAAAGAACTGTTAACCAAACAGATTGGATAAAATTAATAGTTACATACTCTAGGCGCAGTGGCTTAGTGGTTAGTGTGTTGGACTACCAAACAAGGGTTCGAGGTTCTAATCCCGCAAAAACCCAAATTCCAACTTAAGGTTTTTTTCACTGCGCCACCTCTCGCAAACGTCTGACAAACATCCGAGAGTATAACTGTCTTGGAAGCCACTGCGCCTACTAGGTTAAATACCCCTTCCCAATTTCCTGATGAAAAATTCCTCCCTTTTATTTATTGTTGCGTGGCAAACAGGATGCAATTGCAAACTCACCTTATATTACCGCAAAGCTCATCCTTTAAACAGATCCACTATCTTTGGGCTTCGAAAAAAAACTTTGATCTACATCAGCACAGTTAATGGAAATGTGGTTGCAGAGTACACGATTGCTATTTTATATTTATTTCCAAGTTTCTTAATCCAGCACTTGGTTTTTCGTTGTCTCGTTTGTCTCGTTTTGAGAGTGATATAGCAACAAACTACTCCTATCCTACTCTAAACTCTATCTCTTTCTCAATCCCATTAAAATACTCATCAGTGACCGTTCACAAAGAGGAAGCATGCGCGATTAATTGGGGTTTAGCAATTTATGTCTTATCCGATTGGGCCTTTCAGATTTGCTCATAGATTTCAGATTTCCAATTGAAGGTCAAATCTCAAATTGTTCTCTTAGTTGCTGGTATCAGTGTGATTCAAAAATGTTTACCACTGATACTTATTGATTTGTTTTTTTTTTTTTTTTTTATATTATTATTTGACAAAAACAGATCTGCCCATCTGGCAGATGAAATATTTCCGAAAGTCGGAAACAAATTCCATATGTGAACCTCAAAAGATTTGAGCGACTCTTAAAAGATTCGGAAAAAGTGTACCCCATTTTTTTTTTCTGTCCAATCGAAAACTACATTAGTGAAAGTCGTTCGCCCCAACCTCCAAATATCAAAATCATCAAAACTGTGTGAATTGTTCGATAAAGTTAGTAGATTGTGATAAATGTACGCCTTTTACGTCTATCTAAAAAGGGAGGAAAAGGAAAGCATCTATTTTTGGCCTCCATACGCAATTCGGTGGATAGTCAAAAATCTACTACTTTTTTTTACGGTTGCTAAAGTCAGCAATCGCAGTAGCTTAGTGGTCAGTGTGTTGGACTGCTATGCGGGAGTCCCAGGTTCGAATCCCGCAAAAACCCAATTCCGACTCAGGGTTTTTTTCCGCTGCGCTACCTCTCGCGAACGTCTGACAAACATCCGAGAGTATAAATGTCTTGAAAGAGCTTCTCAATTAGCCGTTTGGAGTCGGCATAAAATTGTAGATCCCTTCCATTCGTTCCAAAAAAATGAGAAACTCACACAAAACGAATGGTTGTGAGAAGCTAGGCCTAGGGTCTCTCCAGACCTGTTGCGCCAACTATTTATTTTTTATTTTTTTTAAAGTCAGCAATCAAACAAAGACAGTGCTATATCCAAAATATGAGATATTTGTGCAGAAAGTGAATATTTATTTTTGCGATTGGATCGTTTTAAATGTGTAAAATCCTCTATCCGTTCAGGCAGTCGTAGACGAGTTAAACTTTCTTCAGATTTTATGTACGTACATAAAACAATGCAAAGCATTTCTGGCTTCCGTTTGTATTCACCCATTTTTATTTTTACCACAAAAGTTTCTTTCTTTTCCATCTTGATCTGTATAAATTATTTCCTCCCGGACGTAACAGATGTTCTTTCTTATCGGAACAACTTGTAACATATTTTTTATTTACAGGGTTATCCGCCTGGCATCCCAGCTCAGCATATACTTCAACAGAAACCAAAGGTGCATCCCGTTAATCCGCTTTTGTTGAATACAATTCGACAACGTGATCCACGTCTTGCTCGCCAACAACAACAGCAACAACTGCCGCCACCAGCAGGCCCCGGTCAAGACAAATCGCTTTCTATGTCGTCGACAGCAAATGGGCCGCTTTCCAGTGCAACACCACAGCCACAAATCGTTAATCAAGGCAACAGTGGTGCCCAAGGATCAAGTTCATACAGGGCAGCCAAGACTTTTGAATCGCGCATATCAAAACGCCGCGACAACGATCGTCCAAACCATGATCGATCCTCACGAGACAGAAACGTACGTGAGCGTTCGTCCAAGTCTCGCAGTGAAGAGGAACATTCAGATGGCGGTAGTGGTGGTAGATCAAAGTCCGGAATTTCCTCATTGAATCGCAACAAAAGAGGTGAAAGTAGATCACGCAGTGAAAGCAAATCACCAACACGGGTAAGATCGTCGTCTTCCCGATCTTCCAATCGCAGTGGAACCAGTTTAAGAGACAAAGACAGACGCGGAGTCAGCAGCAAAGGTATCTCCGATAGGAGAAAGCCCAGCAACAGCAGCAGAAATGGTGATCCGAAATACTCATCTGCTTGTCCGAAAATAGAAGAAGAACCAGATATCGGCGGTGATATAATGAAGAAAAAATCCAACTCACCAGCATCGTCACCGGCCAAATACAGAGATTCAAAATCAAAATCTGTATCGTCGCTAAAGTCATCAAGAAATTACTCAGGCCGCAAGCATAAGTCCCGCACTCCATCGCCGAGCATCTCGAAAGACATTGACCTGCGAGTTCTTCATCCCGATAAACGGGCGAGACTGAATCCAATGCCTACGCCCAAGAGCGAAACTGAGGCAGATCAGCAACAGCAAACTGCTATAATGCCACCGCCACCACCGTCAATGGACATGAAACCAACAAAAACGGAAATCGAGGAAAAAATACTACCAGAGGCGACATCAGCAATTGCGACAGCTGATCTTGAACCACTAACCACCAACGTTACTGCTAAAAGTTTAGATCAAAGTAAGAATGATTCTATAAAATTTACAATTAGTATTTCTACAATTACGTTTCGCAAAGAGAGTTTCCGTACAATTATCCCCGAAGTAGCGCACATTTTGCTTATGATGATGGTACTAGTACTAGTACGTCCACCATCGAAATTCGGGACGAAATTGAGCTTCCCTTCGTCGTTAGTTGTTGTATTAGGCACTGTGTTGGGTATAACCTGAACAATTAAACTGTGTGTACACTAGATTTTTTACTTGGAACACTTGTACACATGCACTAAGAGCATCTCAGAGCTGGTTAGATGTGTCGCTGACAGGTTCGCGGGAAGACAGCTTTCTCTAAGTACAAACTTGAACAAAATAAAAAAGTGATTAAATGATGAGATGACGAAATAAAATATAAAAACTGGATTTGTTGTTTTTATTCTTGAATGTTTCACACCACATACGTTTTGCTGGAGGATTTCTCTTGTATTTTTATGTTTTTTTTTTTTTTTTTTTTTGTCTTTCATTTACCACCAAAGAACTTTCCTTCCTTTCATCAGAAAGCTTTCGATTTCTTTCCGTTTTCCTTGCGACATAATGTGCTCTGCTCCGTGGGGAAAAAACATGTAGATATTCAACTTTCATTCTTGCTAAATGTAAAAATTGTACAACAAGTTTATAAAAAAAAATTAAACAAAAAAAAAAAAACAAAAAAAAATATGATAATATAACCTAGTTGTTAAGTAATAGTAAACAGAAAAAATAAATAAAACGATTTTTTCAAACCACAAACATTTTATCTAAAATATTTCCACAAGTAAATGAAAAAAAAAAAAAAAAAATTAAACAAAACATGTGAAGAAATATTTTGCGATTTTTACATTATTCAGGGACTTTTAGTTTTGTTTTAATTTAACGATCGCTTCGGATGCCACTCTCTCTCTGTCTCTCTCTCAAAAAAAAAAAAAAAAAACCTCACCCTTTAAAAAAAAATATTCACAATTTTGTTTATAACAACAAAAAACGATAAATAATTGTTTATAGATTTAGAAGCGCTTCATTCTGTAAAGGATGTTGATTTAAGACAATTTCAAAGAAATACAAGTATGCCTCATCAGACTACTTCTACACCAGCGAATGTTGTACTATCGATTAATAAATTAGAAAAATCTTCAGACTTACCTACGTCCAGCAGTAATATCGATGGTGTCGCCATCGTCGTGAAGGATGAGCGTAGCGCCGATTCCGTCGACACAGATGAACGAATGGCAGACGATCGCAAGGAGGAAAGTGTTTTGAATGGTAAACCAATTGGTGAGAAAAAGCGCACATCCACCGATGATCCCGGAGAGCCAAACGCCAAGAGGACTAAATCCGGCAAAATGGACGGGTGAGTGAATTATTGTTACATTTTTATTTATACTTTGATTGTAGTTTGAGATATAGCAATCGGTTGTGGCAACAAGAATTTTCTGACTTTATTGCATTTGCCATCAGTGGTTGGAACAGGTTATTGTATATTCTGTTGAAGTGCGGCGTTGTTAGTTAGGGTGCTTCGTGCATTTTCAGAACTGGGACGAAAATCATCACTTAAGAAAAACTTTGGTCAAGTCGCAATCAGGCAATTTACGATTGTTTTCCATTTTAAGGGAACATGATCGACTACGATATAAGCACATTTTCCAAATTTTATTTTTTGTGTACACAAAGCTATGTCTTTTGGACCTGTATTCGAAAAATACATATTTGTGTGAGGTAATAATTTGGTTTAAGGAAATAGAAGTAGAATACATATGTGCTTCGAGCGAAACCAATCCCACCTGTGTTATACAGAAACAAAAGGAAGTGATATATACATCCCTATTGCGAAGATCAACTATCAATTGATAGTTGATACTTATCAATCATCCCCATTGCGAAGATCAACTATCAATCGGTTGACGATTGACAAATTTATCAGTTAAAATTGATGCTGATATTGCGAAAAACAATTGATAAATGTATAACCTGTGAACATAACGCCAAAAATAAAGTTATTGTGAATGAAAACTCAACTTTGACAGTTCTAAAATATTTTTGATTTGAAGAGTGATCGTTAAGGATTTGGCAAACAATTTAATTAAACAATAATTACGAGTGTTACATATCTGTAAAAATTTATTGAAAAATATGTCATCAGTGGAATTTTCGAATGGCAAAATGTATATACATAAAAGCCCTTAAGAAATAACAACAATAACAATTAAAAACGATGATGTTCAACATTTTCGTTTAATAGCCGTCCTTATCAACCCCGAAATTGCGATTGATAGAAAAATTGACCACTATCAATAAAATTATTCAAGATTCACATTCGCAATACCGATTTGTCAACCGACAATTGCTGCACGTTCACAGTCGATCAACACTTAATTGATACTTGAACTTCGCATTACCATTTAAAGAAATTTATTGATAAGTATCAACTAGCAATTGATAATTGATCGTCGCAATACCATTTAAAGAAATTTATTTTTGTTTAATTTAATTTGTTTTTATTTATTTTTATATTCCTAAGTATCAACTATCAATTGATAGTTGATCTTCGCAATAGGGCTGATACTTAACCCTAGAACACTAATCCTCGCCTGTGAGGCCGCTCACAAGCGTTTTTTGCATTTTTCTCAAAATATACAGGCTGAATTCCAAAACGTCAAAAAATGCGAATAACGACTGCATACTGCGATCATGATGCATTCAAATAATGCTTTTATACTGCTTTATATCTGTGATGCTTTTTAATATTTGACGTTTTGGAATGAAATTTGAAGAAAACACGCGTCAATTGATTTCTTGTTTTAAACAGCAAAAATGTCCACGAAAGTGATAACAACGATAGCTTTTAACAAATTAATTAATAACTTTGGCTCATACAGTGGCAATATATATAAGCATATTGTTATTATGAAGAGAAAACAATTTTATCGGATTCTATGAATTCCAGCAGAACCATTCGCCATAACACAGTTTTTTTCTTCCGTTTTGCGCGTAATTCGGACTCATACTGCAGCCTTGTGCTTATTAAAAGCTTTGTATAAACATGAGTCCATTTTTTGTTACTACAAATTTAGAAATAAACAATAGGTCATTTCAAAAGACAATACAAATTTAATAATTAAATTTACTTACCTGGCCGTTGACGCTTCCATTTTGTTTGAGCGCAATTTTAATTTTGTCATTTGACATTTGCATCATAGCTATTCACGATGCGTTGTTTGCGCAGTTGATTCATTCAAAATGCGTTTTGAAATCGTATGAATTGCATCACTGTGATCTCTTTATGTTTTAGAACTCTTGACGTTGCAGTACTTCGGCAGTACTGCGTTTTGGATTTCAGCCACAACTCCCATGGGATTCTGTGTCCTTGCCAACTCAGTTGGGAATCAGCGGTGGATAGTGGATGTTTGTAAAATGTCAGTGTTTTATTTACAAATTGTAGAAAAATTCTTAAAAAATGCAGATTTTTAACTCTTTCTATATTGTTTTCTTCAAAATTTCGAACTTGAGATGTTAATCGTCCTTCCACAGGCCTACATCTTAAACGGCTGCGCGGATTTCGTTCAAACTTCGGATTTGTAGTTTGTGGGCTTACTGCCCGGACCCATTTTTTTTGCAAGGTAACCTCAGTATTAATGGTACTTCCCATATAAAACAGCTCTAACGATTTCAACGAAAATTGATATTTAAGCTTAAGTGGGTGAGATTACCATGACTACATACCCAGTTTTTGGCTAAAAATTCGAGTAACGGTACTTTTGAAATTTGGACATATCTCGAAAACTGTCCATACGATCGTAACAAAAATTAATTTGTAAGGTCATTTACAACTTAATGGCAAACTCAGTTTTTCTCGGTATTATCGTAAAATCAATTTTTGATTGATCATTTTGTTTTTAAATTTAGTTTTTCTTAGCTTACCAGAAAACGGCAATAACGATTTTGACCAAAATGCAAACTTAGAGTAATACTGATGTTCTTAAGATTGCTGCGTCCCTAATTTTCAAATCGATTCACCGAAACAGCTAATTTTAAAAACCGCTCATATCTCGAAAACCCCATTTTTGACTTCGATAAAACTTTAAAAACCAAGTAATTCTAATATCGCGAATAATAACCTATAATCGGTTTTTAGCAGTGGCGTCTCGTCACATTATTATTACACACCTTGCACACCCTGATCTAACGAAAATAAATCCCTCATCAAACACTGTGTAATAATAATAACACACACAAATAATGATATGCACAGTTCCATAATCCATAAAACCTCCATAACAAAGCTACAGCCTACACCATACCATACCTATTCATATTCATCCTTCATAATTCTTCTTTCAAAATTCCTCAATCGCTGAGAAAAAAAAAATGAACTCGTACAAAAACTCGCTGTACACCATTCTGTTGAGTTCATCAAATAAATTCATCCAACTCCAAACTATATCCCTACAAGATTTCTCCAGTATTCATCCCCATCGTCATTCGTCACCAGCACGCCGCCGTACATAAATCGCTTTACTTTGATGAACTTGTAGTGAACTCGTGCGAATGTTTTCTGTGCACGGGCTGTATTCATTTTCTCTTCTTTTGCATCTGTTCTGTTCTATTTCCGTAAAGCGTCATAAGTCAAATATACAATGTATCACATGGATACTCGTGCAAACAAAAGCTGTGCACGAAAGCCGACGAATAAATGGTTGAACTTTGCTTTTCGTTTAAGTGGGATTGGGGTTGCAGTTTCGTGCGGTGCTTTTGATTTTGTATGCGAAAGTTTTATTTTTCTATATTTTATTGTGGTAAAACAAAATAAGATATCAAAAACAGCAGAACAATAATTGAGAAAACAATAAATGGAACGTGTTTTCAGGCAATTAATTGATACCTATTTCTAAAAAAATATATGATTTTAAAGAATTTGCACACCCATCTAAATAATTCACGCGACGCTGCTGGTTTTAGCTATATAGTGAACAAATAGTATATTTCAAACTAAACATTGCAATATTTGGTACTGTTTTGTCTGTCAAATTTTACAAAAAACCGCTCTAAGGATTTTGATCAAAATACATATTAACGATAATATCAGTGTACTAAATAAGATCCCGTACTAAGTTCTTCTCAAACAATTCGAAGAAATCTGTTTTTAATTATGTTTTTCTCAAAAATGGCTACCCAAAAGCAGATCTCTGTTCATATATATTCAAAGTTGCTACAGCTATTAGAAATGCAATAACCGCAACGCAAAACTTATTTTCAGGAAATATTACCTACTTCTACTTTTTTTCAACCATTTTGAAAATGTACCTTAAATAAATTCCAACCACTTGGAGTTTTATCAATCAGAAAATCCCACTTCATTTGCACCCCCACTCACGTTCATCGTTAATAACTGCTAATTCAAATTCAAAATCGAATCTCTGAAGCCAGCATATATATATATATATTTATATGTAAAGATATCGATCTACCACGAACAATACTTCCAATCATTGACAACTTTAGCCAGCGTCATTAATCTATTCCAATCAAAAAGAAAATCATTCCCAAAAAGATAAAAAATTAGAAATTCCTACAAAACTTGTTCTTGTACTCAAAAACTTGTAAAGTGTAAAAGCTATAAAATAGTACAGTAGGCGCTTATAAATCTCTAACAAGAACTTGCGACTATTGTATGTTTCTAGAGCTTCAACTATTAAAAACTAAAAGTGAATTTTATTTAACGCTATATAGGTATTCCATTTTCTATATTTCATGAACCCTTTCTATTACCTACCATTCCTTCTCATATATTTACGTACCAATCTAATAAAATAAGGAAACAACCAACAAAACTTTTGAAGAACGAAAAAGTTTTGTTCGACCCAGTCGTGCACTTTATTAAATTAACTTGGAGGCCACAATTCTTGTGATACAGCTCTGATTTTTTGTTTGTTATGATTTAATAAAATAAATAGTTGGCGCAACAGGTCCGGAGAGACCCTAGGCCTAGCTTCTCACAACCATTCGTTTTGTGTGAGTTTCTCATTTTTGGAACGAATGGAAGGGATCTACAATTTTATGCCGACTCTAAACGGCTAATTGAGAAGCTCTTTCAAGACATTTATACTCTCGGATGTTTGTCAGACGTTCGCGAGAGGTAGCGCAGCGGAAAAAAACCCTAAGTCGGAATTGGGTTTTTGTGGGATTCGAACCTGGGACCCCCGCATAGCAGTCCAACACACTAACCACTAAGCTGCTGCGACTGTTATGATTTATTTTTATTTATTTATTGGTTTTTTAAAAGTTTATATGCAATTTTTAAGCTTTTATTTTTTAGTGCAGTCATCATTATTAGAAAAGTGAAAAAATGTGTTTTTTTATTTGAAGTTTTCATTATTTAAAATCTAATAAAACTTCAAAATGCGTGTTCTTTTGCTAAAAGAGTAACATTTTGCCAAGTATGATAAATACTTTGAAATGGTAAAAATAACTGATTTAAATGATTCCTTACGCTTTTTTTAAAAGAAGAATCCCAGGCGAGGATAAGTGTTTAGCGACAAAAAAAAAATTAGTATTGTAGGGTTATACGCAGCTTGAACTTGACATTTTCATTTCGCTCATTCACGACGATGAGTCCTTTAACGAAAATCCAAGTAGCTAAGCACTAATATTCGTACCTTATCGCGAAGAAGTATTGATAACAACGTCGCTGACAAAAAAAAAATTCCATTGTAGTTTTATCCCGATAATCCTAATTGTGTTTGCTTTTCAATTTAGTTCTCAAAAATCATGATTTAGTCCGTTTCCAGTGGCGTCTCGTCGGGGTGTGCAAGGTGTGCATATTAATTGATACCCATCTAAATATTCACGCGACGCCGCTATCCGTTTCATATAACATTTCATGACATAACCATACTTTCTCTTGTAATTTCCAACAAATGATTGCATATAACATGTGGTAGTCACTTTAAATTTTGGTTTCTTCGTGTGCTAATGTTGTAAGTGAATTAAGACAGAAGCCAGTGGTCTGCAAACAAAATATAACAACTACTGTACTGCCACTTGTTGTTAGTTTGAATAACATTTGCACAAAGTATTCACTTCCCACTAGCAACAAATAATCACGTCATTGGTCAGCGGTAGGTGAAGAAAAAATATAATTCTGGCAAGCCGATAATTAAAACGTATTCCCTTTTTTTTTTTTTTTCTACAAATAAATAGTTGAGGCAACAAGTCCGTACAGCACCCTATTCCTAGCGTCTCACAACCTTTCATTTTGCGTGAGTTTTTTTTATTTTTGGTGAATGAAGGGATCTACAGTACTAAATCGAGTGCGAATGGATGATTTAAGAAGCGGCATCAAGTTGTAGGTACCTAATCCAAAAAATAAAACCCATACTAGGAAACGGTTGTCAGAAACTAGACGCAGGGTTCTATGTGAAACGTTGCTTCTACTATTTGCATATTTTCAATGCAAAAATGGCAGACATCATTAGGCCATAATAGAAGCAGCCGATTTGTGGTAGTGGCAAAGCATCGGTAACACATTTCCAGGAGGCAGAGGCGACAGTTTCATAGCTTATTCATACAGTGGAACGTTACAACTAAAATGGGAGAATAGCAACTCACCTCAGTTGGGATGGAAGACAACCGATCGTAGACATAAAAACGATTTTAGGACTCACAAGAAAATTTAGGAGAAAAACGTCCAAAATTCGCTTGAATGAGGGAAATCAGAGATAGCAATAAAAGAAGCATTTAACTTTAAAAGCAAAAGTCGTTATGGTTTTAGGACCCACAAGGGAAAATTTAAGAGAAAAAACGTCCAAAATTCGCTTGAGTGACGAGGGAAAGCAGAAATAACAATAAAAGAAGCATTTATCTTTGAAAGCGAAAGTTGGGAAGGTTTTAGGACCCACAAGGGAAAATTTAAGAGAAAAAACGTCCAAAATTCGCTTGAGTGACGAGGGAAAGCAGAAATAACAATAAAAGAAGCATTTATCTTTGAAAGCGAAAGTTGGGAAGGTTTTAGGACCCACAAGGGAAAATTTAAGAGAAAAAACGTCCAAAATTCGCTTGAGTGACGAGGGAAAGCAGAGATAACAACAAAAGGAACATTTTACTTTAAAAACAGATAAAACATGATTTCGCTGAGACTTTTTGTCTGGAACGGAATGTTCACAGCAGATACCTGCCTGAAGAAGACAGACTAATTGTGTATGCAAGCTGAGAGTAGCGAAAACATCGACATAACACCTCTGTGATCAATTCCGACCAGAAGAACTAAATTCAATTTTCGGTTTACATACTTATTTTTTCGTTAGTTTGAGATGAATTCACTTTGTTTTTCTATATATTTTTACTCTAAAAATAAAGTACTCAAACGATTCGAAATTGTACAAATTCAATTGATCGGCTCTGCGAAATAAGGCTCCAAAATAAAATGATATAAGTTCCCAAAAAATTATACATATCAACAATATTAAATTAAACTCTAATAAAAAAGTATTTTTCGTTATTTTTGTGGCCTTATTTCCTGCAGCCCAATTTTGTATTCTTCTTTTTCTATGCCACGATTGTTATTGGCAAACATTTCGTTACAAACTCAACTCAAACACTGACTAAAATAGCTTGACGACCAGACCAGGGGATCAATATTGTCGTTCTGTGGAAAAGTGAAACGAAAATGTTTTCACCCTTTCACCGCAATTTCGATTCTCGTTCTACGAAAATGTGAAACCCAAACTTCAAAAATGTTCAAATGAATCATGTTTTTAGTGAGACTTTGAAAATTGAGAACCTAATATCGGACAACACAGTGTGCGATATTGAGCAAGAATCGCTTTTTAGTACCGAGTGTATCGAAAAAAAGAAAACGAATGTGAAAAC
Source organism: Cheilosia urbana (assembly GCA_946477585.1). Lineage (NCBI taxonomy): Eukaryota > Metazoa > Arthropoda > Insecta > Diptera > Syrphidae > Cheilosia > Cheilosia urbana. The sequence continues at coordinate 145,421,299 of OX297854.1, forward strand.
GATTTATTCGATTCACTCTTGTCACAGAACCAGAATTGATACACACCCCGGACGCCTTTTTATTTCACCCATGTGATCTATATAGATCACTGATTTCCATGGCTTACAACAGCAGTTGGATCTCGTAGTATTGTTTTAAACCATGAAAATGAAGAGATCAATGGTCAAAATATGGATCATGTGGGTGGAATAAAAAACGCCTACAAATGTAAGTCAAGGAGGGTGACAGAACTTCAAGTAAATAATGCTATATTGAATAAACTGGGCCACTAAATCGTCTGACGTTTAAAAATGCCTTCTATATCAACCAAAAAATCCTTACATTATTTATACTGCCCACTATACTGTAATGCGGTACATATCATAGGGGTGCAAGAACCACAGTTAAATTACTCCAACCCAACAGTTGAGGATCATTAGGAAAAAAAATGTAGTCCTTCGGTATGAGGCATTTTAGGCTCTTATCGTACCTTTGGAAATTCTATGGTGTTTCCAAGCCGACAAATGCTGTATAGTTTCTAAATGGGTAGTCAAATGGTGGTTTGATCAAAGTAGTCAAAGTAGAGTGGCTTGTGGTATAGCTCCACATTGGATTGGTTCGTCATTTTAAGTAAGTATACAAAATAACTCGTTTTGACCAATGAACAAGCGCACATCTATGGATTGAATTGCGCACAAGTACAAATACCCGTGCCAAACTGATGATAGGCACATGAATGCACGTACCTTCACGAATTTAAAAATGACAAGGTCATAGGTTCAACGGATTTAGTTTTTTTTTTTAAGTTTTTCTTTTGTTTTTTTTGTACTTTTATCAATTTATGTATTACTTATAATAACAAATGAACGCAAATTTCCCTACAGCTTATTTGGTACTGAAGATGTCGATCTGCGAACAGTCATCCCAACAGTCATCCTCAATCATAACACCGGCATAATGACGCCCCCTCCACCGCCTGTTATTTCCAACGAAAAGGAAAGTTGGGCTAAGGTTAAGGTATGTCAAATCATCTGTCACAAAATCGAAACTCTCTGAAAATACTCTCCTTTAATGATAGGGCTCATCTCCAGCGACGAAAATATCGCCAACCAAGTCCAGTCTTGATGATGTTCGAGCCAAATTAGCGAAAGCAGCTAGATTTAACAGAATGGGTAAGTGAATTTTTTGCATCTATCCCGCCCACCTCATTGATATTTGATACACACTGGCAGCAACTCACAATAACCACCTTGTACATTTCAATTTACAGAAAAATCGGCAAAGGAATTGTCGCAAAAGTTCAAAATCCATGAACTGCAAGACGAAACCACTTCTCAAGAATGCAACGATGCAAAGATTCGTACAATCATTAGTCAAGCACAAGAACTGCTGGAGAATGGCAATATCAAAGAAGAGCAATATCACAATTTAGTAAAAACTGTTATGCAAATAAATGAAACAAATAAATTAAACGCCGCCAAGCGGCTTGAATCGCTTAATTCGAGTAACCAATTGGTGGAGATCGTGCCAGAGGATCCTGACCGAATAGCTCGTGAAGCTGTTCACAAGAAACGCATTCCAAAGTTGTCCAAGGAACAACAGCAACAGTCAACGTCAAATCAAACCGATACCAAGGACAATATACTTCCGATGGATGACAACTCCCAGGAAAGTCCAGATTCGGGACCACCAGCGAAGAAAAGTGGAGAAAAGAGAGTCAAGGTTTCAAAGTGGTCGGCGCCTTCACAGTCTACGAATAATCATCCAGTGCTCCTACCACAACGGCAACGATTTGGTGGTGGCAACAGCAGGCTACCATTTAACAACAGAATGCTCGTTCCGAGCCCGTGGCAGAATCCAAACAGCGTGTTCAACGGCAATGCCCAAATTCGAGCGAGCGTACCTCAAATTACGGTACCAGGTCCACCACAGCCGCCACCAGCAGTGATAATACCCAAACCATGTAATTCCATTGACAATCCTCAAGCGGATGTTGTGCGCACAATCACGATTGATGGACGCACTAAGGAAATTCGTTTCTATGGCGATGTCGCTATTGTCTTCATGGACTGGGATCAACCACGAGAAATTGGATTCCAGCCCGGCACCCGAACCATCACCATCGATAACAAGGAATCAATAGTGTTGAACTTCAACGAGAATTTCAAAGACGTTACTATTGACGGGGAACCGCATCGAATGCGATTTGCGTTCCCATCACGGGAACTCTACATTGACGAGCACTGGTATGAGGTGTACTTTGGTGGTCCAGCTATGCCGATTCCAATCAACAATAAAATACACCTCCTACAAGCCGAAGGTCCACCTCCTCAAGTGCACATCGGTATCCTGCGAAGGGATCTAGTGTGTGGAAAAATCAACTTGATTGTCGACGCCAGGAATATTATTCCCGTCTTTCTTGATGCCGATCCACAGACATTTATACTAGACGGACAACAGCATGTTATTGAATTTGCCGACAACCTGAAGACAGTTATTATCAACAACGAGCCATTGCAAGTGGAATACGGTGGTTTGCCAAAGAGCATGCTATTAGGCGGCCGGAAGTATTTCATAAGATTTGGTGCGCTTCCAACGGGAATTATTCCCGGTCATCATGTTATCAAGGGAATGAAGTATCTGAAAATGCAACCGCCGTCAGTGGAAAGAGTGCCAACTCCGCCAGCGACATTGCCTCTCTCAGAAGCGGAAGCAACTCCCGCTATTGAAGCCGATGTATCGGCACCTGGAACTGCCTCATCAGTATCACCTCCGCCATCGGCGAATCCACTGGCTGCCCTGTCATCTGGAATTCCAGGTATTGCTCCAGTGCTACCCAATGTCAACATTGACGAACTCTTTCAAAAGCTCATATCGACTGGCATTATCAACACAATCACCAACAATAATGGTGTCGCTGAGAGTAAGCCAATCAAGGAGGACCCGACTGAGATTAAAGTGGCCAAGGATCTCGAGCCAATCAAACCGATTAATCTCAACGTCCCAGAGACAATTAAAACCCGCCAGGCTGCTATTATCAACGCACTATTCTGTGGAATGCAGTGCAGTAGTTGTGGTGTTCGCTTCCCGCCCGAAGAGACTATCAAGTACAGTCAGCATTTAGATTGGCATTTCCGCCAGAATAGGAGGGAACGCGACTCGTCGAGAAAGGCGCATTCCAGGAAGTGGTACTATGAAATTTCCGATTGGTTCCAGTACGAAGAAATCGAAGACTTGGACGATCGTGAGAAGAATTTCTTTGAATCGCAGACCGTCGACTTGGACAACGTTGATGAAAATTCAAATCAACGCATGGCAAACTCACCAATTCCAAGTTGTCCAGCCGAGACGGGTGACGTTGATCGCGCATGCGATATGTGCCATGAGAAATTTGAGCAATTCTACAACGAAGACTTAGAGGAATGGCATTTGCGAGCAGCTGTACGGGTGGGAGACAAGATCTACCATCCTTTGTGCTACGAGGATTATAAGGTATGTACCGTATTCGCAGATGTGACTTTGAGTCTGGCTAGTACACTTTAGATAAAATCTACAATCCGGCTCTCTTTCATTCATAAGACCATTTTGATTGCACCATTTAATTTTGATAAAATTTACCTCCTAGGCCTCATTGAATCCGCCCGAGCCGAAGCCAGAGACTGAACCAAAATCCGAAGATCTTAATATTACAGCAATCACAATTGATGACGACAACGCTGTGGATGTAGCTATCGTCAAGGTGGAGAATGTGAACGGTATGTTGTGATGCATTTCAGAGATTCATTCTAACTTTATAACTAACTGCTACTTCCCATCTAATTAGATTCCGCGGCTATCATTCCCGACGACGACGAAGATGATGACGACGTCATTGTTGTGCCACCGGAAGAGCCCTCTATCACTGAAATCGACGACGATGAGGAATATATTCCAATAAACATGAGCCGCGAGGAAATGGGCTTTGTTGTTGACGACAATACTGTGGCGGCCATAAACGAAACCATGGAGTCGGACGTTGAAATTCAAGAACCCAATATACCATTCACCGATTTGGACACTTACATTGAGAAACCGTCCGCATTGGATGAAACATCACAGTCCTCCCTGCTCAATGTCAAAATCAAAGAGGAGCCCAAAGACGATGAAGAAGATGACGGTTTCGAGGACGTGGGCATCGTACTCATTCCCGAGGAGGAGATCTCCATACAGAGCAGCGGTAAGTTAGCAACAGTCCGGTATATCTATAACAATTTCACATAAATAACGTACTTCCTTGTGAATAGATGAAAATACAGCAACACGAACGATATCGTCGACTGTGTCGTCCCCCACGCCCTCGCCAATAATTGTTGCGGACGCATCTGGCGAAATATCCCAGCCACCCGTCCTTCTCTCAGCAGAAACTTCAACAGTAACAGCATTGGAAACACCTGAAGCTACCACCTCAATGGATGGTAATCTCGAGTCGCACGACAACCCCCTAACAACGACCACACAGATGGTCGGTGTAAATAAAATTAAAATTAACATGACTAAGAATATTGTTACCTCAAATAATAGTACTTCTACTACAACAACAACAAAATCGAATAGTCTTAATCCAAATGAACTGAAATCCTCTAGTGTTAGCAATATATCCACAATTCCAGTTCTTTGTAGCGGTGGTGGTATGAGTATCAGCACGATAACTGGAATGATCCCAGATGCAGTAGGAGAAGAATGTGATTCCATATTTTCCGGCCATTCGGCCTTTTCTAGTATTTCGTCGTTGCGCAATCCGGTCGTCCCGGACCGCATTGCTAATGATGGCAGTGCGCCGATTGCAAACTCCATCAATACGAACGTTATTCAGGTAATCACCTCCCACACGACTACCGGTCCAGCTAATATGGACGCGTTTCCAAGTAGTATACCAGTTCTTGGCAGCTTAGCGCGAGACAGTGTAACTCCTCCCCTGCCAGTTGCGAAATCACCGACAGCCGCCGCCGTAGTGGTAGAGGAGGAGGAGCCCACCTTCACCTTCAAGGAGGAGTTACAGAACGTCAAGTTGAAAAAGGTGAAAAAGATCGAATGTGGCACGGAGGCGTCCGGCCTATGTTCGATAATGTAATCCAGATCCTTGCTCGCCTACTACTAAATAATATTTATTTATTTTTTATTTTGTACATATGTATTTTAGTTTCTAGATATAAATACAAAATAATTTAAATAGTTTTTTTCCAAAACTTTTTTTTTTTAATAATATTATAACTTAATTTATAACTTTACATTGAAATCTACAATCTACACATATTCTGTGTAAAAACGATTTTTTTTTTTACAATTTTCTTCAGTATATATTGCTAATTTTAAGATTTTTTTTTTTTTTTATTGTTGAACTCAGAACGCATCACGGCTTAGATAATCTGCCAAGATGGTTATTGTTTCTAAATTTTCGTCGTTTTACAAGGAAAACAGAAAACAAACTGAATGCAAACAAAAATTGTTTATAGTAAAAATAAATGTGATAAAATTTTCTATGCCGAACTTATAAGTAGATGATGATGAGGAAGGGAGTATAATTATTGAAAAAAAAACATGAATAAAGAAAAAGTGAAAAAAAACCGATTTGCTCTATTTGTTTCTTTTATATCATTTAAGTTGTATAATACTAATACAGTATACTTAATATTAATATTGATGTGGTAATAATGTAATAAAAATTATCAATTATAAATAAATAAGTGGATTGTGTTTGGGAGACTTAGCTGGATAATAAATGAAATATAACCCGCAATAAACGTGTGCGTTTTATTCCTTTCTTTGAAAGGGTAGCTACATAGTACTTTTTTGATGAGGTTTCAACCTAAAGTTGTTTAGTGCCGTATAGATCTAAGGAGCCGCCAACAAGCTACTGAGTTCTGCGTGTGCACAAATGATAAACGAAAAGGCTTACACTCGATGGACTAGTTTTCTTTGCCAGCCAAATAGGAGTGGAAGGATAGTAGGGGAGTTTTATTCAACATCTATCACAGTTCCACAGCGGTAAGAAGAAGCTTTAGCATGCAGATTCGCGCCAGCTATTTATCCTAGTCAATTGATTGCAGCAGTTCAAGTTGGCACTTTTCTGATGATTTATTTATGACATTGCTAGTAAAATGCTTCAAGCGCGAGTTATTTTCAGCGAGAAGGAACTTAGAGAACGTTGCATGAAACTGAGGCACCAGCAAGTATACCAGTTTATACCACTTTAACACGCAAGTGGCTATGAACTGCTTTACTGCTCATTCGTTTATTTTACTTTTTTTTCGGAGGTTGTTACTATCCGATGGAGCACTCAGACACAAGTACTGGTCCATTGTACTGCCAACTGCCAAACAGACACCTAACATTGATGTACTTATGTCGTTTTCCATTGGGACCACCAGAAATCTTTTTCAGATCTCAGATTTCACGGTGCTCATGGAACGCGCAACGAAACTGATCTGCTTTTGTAAATGGATTAGTGCGTTAATTGACAATAATATCAACTGTTCAAATGGCATTCGTTTTTGGCAAAATCACAAATGGATATCGACCTGAAAAATGTTTCGCCTATTGAAGATACAAATGAAGAATTATTTGTGATTTGTAGTCTTCAGATGACGGTGAAGAATGAAGATAATAATTCCTCCGAAATTAGACTCATAGCTATTTGTGTATTTTGTTATTTTGGTTTTCACGAAACTTTGCGAATTTCTCTCGAAAGCAAACTTCTTAAACTGACGTAAAATAGCTGTGCAAACTATATTGGTATGCGTAAATCTGAAAAAATATCGAGATCTGCAAAAAGTGATCCGAATTGAAAAAAAATTTATTTTTCTGTCCAATGGAACGCGAAAAGTGATTTAGATCAAAAAAAAAAATTGGTTTTTGGTCCCAATGGAAAACCACATTAGTTTCCGTTTCCGGTACCACTGAAGAGCATAACCTGATTTCCCGGGAAGTGAGTCTCCAACAGGAGACTAAAAGTCTCCGCCTTTGTCTCAGTGTAGGTACCAACAGCTTTTTGGAGTGATTCCAGTTTCATGGTCTGTCCCTTTTGAGGACTTTAACAAGCCTACTGGTCGCACTTAGTGATTCGGCCTCCTCACAAAATTTCCTATTAGATTCATTTGTCGATTTACAAATTAGTCTCTTAAATTCCTTTTGTTTCGTTCGATATAGATTCCAGTCTGCTTCTAAGTTGGTTTTTAAAGACCGATTTAGTAGCTTCCTGTTTTCTCTGCGAACACACTGTAGTTCGGTATTCCACCAAGGTACCGGTTTTCTACAAGAGTTTTTTGTAACTGGACACGCTAGTTCGTTTAGTTCCTGAATCCTGAGACATCTCTACCCCCCGTACAGATCTAATTTTGAGTGGAGCTTTAACAGAGTTGCCAAGCTCCTCCCCAAACCGTGCCCAGTTTGTTTTTCTCGGATTTCTCCTCTCTAGCAAAGGCGAAACTTCACAGAAGATTTGAAATTCGATGTATCTGTGGTCTGATAAAGTGCTATCTAGTGATACCCGCCAATTCGTGATAGTCTTGGAAACCGGTTGGACAGGATAACATCAATTACTTGCTGTCTCCTGGCTGTAACAAACGTAGGTGGGTGTGGGTTGTCACATTGTTGATGGTAATGTCAGACGATAAGATGAAGTCCAGAAGACGATCTCCTTGTATATTACATTTGCTGCTGCCCCAAACAGTGTGTTGAGCATTAGCATCGCAACATAATATAAGACCTATCTTTTTGGACTCGCAGTTGTAGGATTTCGATACAAGACATGTCCTAGGTCTCTCGGACAGCCTATCGTAAAGAACGTTGTGTGAACCGCTCAACTCACCAAGGCCACAGATGCCAAACCTATGGTTCCTGGATGGATGTTATGCCTTATGTTAGTTTGCTTTACCTTGCTACGAAAAGTGTTCAATAAAACACACAGCTATGTAACCCGGGGACTCCACAGGAGATAATTTCTCTCATAATGCTCACCATGAGATGAAATATCGCGTGGAGGTGGAGTCACTCTACTTCATCTCATGATTGGATGTCTGCGATCGCTCTCTGCGATTATTTCTTGCGATGGATGCCTGGCATGAATTTGACAGATGGTTGTTTTTTTGTTGTTTTTGGTCTGGAAAAGCCATTTTTTACACCTACAACGCTGCGTTGCTGCTGCGAACGAAATGAATGGCATGGCATGATTTGCCCAGCACAGATATGATAAAATTGTATGAGGTGGATGTCAGGCATTTAGTCGGAGAGATTATTATCGCTAGTGGAGTCGGCGTGTAATAACATGCGTTTTTATTTTTTAGTTCAGAGCAGAACCTGAACTGTTATACAAAAAGTTCATGTTTCTTTTTTAGCTCAGACACAGACTCGAATTTGTGTTAAATTTTTCGTTCAGAGCATGATCAGAGAGATTTAAAAATCATCTCAAGTGGACTTTGATTTATGTAGTTTTCCATGTCTCCCTCGTCATCTGAAGACTACAAATCACAAATAATTCTTCATTTGTATCCACAACAGGCGAAACATTTTTCAGGTCGATATCCATTTGTGATTTTGCCAAAAACGAATGCCATTTGAACAGCTTATACCTATTGCTGTCAATTAACGTTGCGCGTTCCATGAGCACCGTGAAATCTGGGGTGGGATTCTGTAAAAAACGAAACGAAAAACGATTTCGCTTTTCAACAAACGATAGAAACCACGCGAAAGCGAAAGTTTGCTTCCTGTAACTCCTTTCGTTTCCTTTTTCTCTTTCGCATGGGTTTAAGAAACAGTGTGAGGCAGAAATTAAAGTTTGAGAATCATAATGAGCATAGGACAGCCAACAGCTGGCATTTCAAAATATTTTATTGGTTGATATTTTGGTTGGAGTCAATAAGGTCAATATATTGTAAATAATGTTACATTTGGGCTGGGGGATTCGAAAAGATAAAACACTATTCTGTGCAACTTTGCCAATAAAATCTCTTTATTTACACTTTCCAAATATTCACTTATTTAACTCCAAAACAATATCACTTTAATCAATTCTCAAACGTTTCAATCTATTCGCTTTATTACTTTCACTTTATTACTTTACACTTATTTATCTCTCAGTACAATATCACTTTATTACTTTTCTTAAACTCTCAATCCAATCGCTTATTCTATTACTTCACACTTATCTTTCCTCGAACTCAACTATCGCGCGCTAAAAATTCAACTGCTCTGCCTGTTGTCAACGCGCCCCTTTTATATCCGCGCTGCCACCTATCGGCGAATATTCTAGAAATGGATACCTAGCAGATGCACTCCCGATGTATACTCCATCTCTTCTCCAGAAGGTACTAGAATCACTTGACAGATTCTATTCCATTCTCCAATTGGAAGTGGAACATGGGGTGTTACCAGGTGCCCGATTCACCACAATTCCTAAGTGTGTGATTCACTAAGTGCCTGTCACTAAGTGTCCGATTCACCAGGTACCCGATTTACCACATTATCCCCCTCTTAAACTTGTTCGTCCCGAACAAATTCGCTAGCATTTTCACCATTTTAGCGATGATCCACATGAACGACTTCCAGCTTGCCTCTTCCTCGTTGGATGTGATAGACAACGTCGTTGATGCGCGTCACGATTTTATAGAGTCCTTCCCAGTCCCGCTGCAATCCAGGTGATAGGCCCCTCCTCGATGGGGACTATACAGCCACGCCAGATCTCCTTCCCGAAATCCTGCAGCTGTCGTCGTACCAGCGCCGCACCTGGCCCTCATGCGGTCCTCCGCTGGAAGTACCTCTGTAGTGCTGCATCGAATACTGAACCAACCCTGCGTTGCTTCCAAATCAAACTCTTATCTTTCTTCGGCTTTAAGGTGTCCTCCTTTTCGTTTTTAATTATGTCCAGCTTGATGTCTAAAGATAGATACATCGACAATTGCATCTTTTAATGGTTTTAAAAATGTTTGTTCACCGTTCGGGATCCTGGGTTCTTTTTTAATGTGCCCTTCAGCTACTTTTTGCATAGACTTGTCATTATCGCTAATTTTTTTTTTTTTTTTTTTTTTTTTTTTTTTTTTTTCTTTCCACTTTTTCAAGCTTCTTGTCAGATGAAGAGTGTATACCAAAATCTGAATCGGCATCCGGATTCGACTGGATGTGCGCCCGTTTTGTCGGTTCTTTAGCTGCCTTGTCAGTTTCTTTTTCTTCTTCTGCTGATGACCGGCGCGCTTTACCCGAGTTGATGGGCTATAAGATATTTCTTCCGATTCCTTAGAAGTGGACGGCTCCTCCTCGGACACAACTTTCGTACCTTCCTTCGGGCCCAATTTCTGTTCATAGCGATAAAACACATCCAAACCGTTTTGTTTCGTGACATCACCTATTGCCTCCAGATACTCTTCCCTCTTCTCTTGTTGCTCTGCCTTTTGCATCTCCTCCAGCTCTTTTCTATATGCCGACGTAATAAATGACTCTTTGCCCTTGAATTCGTCACCTTCCAGTTCGCGTTCTTTTTGTGCGGCCACAATGGAATTTTCTCGCTCTTCAAGTGAATTCTTTTGCGCTTCGAACTTCAATTCCATAGAATCTTTCTGTTGTTCTAGAGAATTCTTCTGTTCTTCTACTAGAGAATTCTTTTCTTCTGCGAACTTCGATTCCATGGAATTTTTCTGTTCTGCGAATATCGATTTTATGGAATTTTTCTGTTCTGCGAATATCGATTCCATGAAATTTTTCTGTTCTGCGAACTTCGATTCCATAAAATTCTTATGTTCTTCTAGATAATTCTTATGTTCTTCTAGAGAATTCTTTTGTTCGGCGAATTTCGATTCCATGGAATTTTTGTATTCTTTAAGAGAATTCTTATTTTCTTCCATCTTGGCAAGAAGTACTTCCATCATAGCGCTTAATTCAACGTCTGTACTTACTCGTTCTCCTGGCACGTCGAATAGAATGGATTTCGGATCTGCTCCCTCGCATTGGACAGCTTCCTGCAGACGAAGTATGAGGTCGCTTTTCCCTCCAGCTGTGGAGAGATTCCGCTTTTCTAGTTCACTTTTTAGTTGGGGTATGCTTAGATGCAGCAATAAACGACCCATTTTTTTGTCCTTTGCAATTTCAAAATTCACAAATTCACAAATTCACTTTTTTTTTTTTTTTTTTTTTTTTCAGTCTTAGTAGCACTTACACACTTAGCACAGAATAAGTTTTATCCCACTTCTGACACCAATGTTACATTTGGGCTGGGGGATTCGAAAAGATAAAACACTATTCTGTGCAACTTTGCCAATAAAATCTCTTTATTTACACTTTCCAAATATTCACTTATTTAACTCCAAAACAATATCACTTTAATCAATTCTCAAACGTTTCAATCTATTCGCTTTATTACTTTCACTTTATTACTTTACACTTATTTATCTCTCAGTACAATATCACTTTATTACTTTTCTTAAACTCTCAATCCAATCGCTTATTCTATTACTTCACACTTATCTTTCCTCGAACTCAACTATCGCGCGCTAAAAATTCAACTGCTCTGCCTGTTGTCAACGCGCCCCTTTTATATCCGCGCTGCCACCTATCGGCGAATATTCTAGAAATGGATACCTAGCAGATGCACTCCCGATGTATACTCCATCTCTTCTCCAGAAGGTACTAGAATCACTTGACAGATTCTATTCCATTCTCCAATTGGAAGTGGAACATGGGGTGTTACCAGGTGCCCGATTCACCACAATTCCTAAGTGTGTGATTCACTAAGTGCCTGTCACTAAGTGTCCGATTCACCAGGTACCCGATTTACCACAATAATAATGTAAGTACAATAAATAATTACCGACACACATACTCTTTATTTGAATAAATTACATATTAACAGGACGTCAACAACAAAACACACACAGCAAAACATATTGTTTAAATGAATACAAAAGAGTCATGAGCTCCACCGCCATATTGAGGACAAACAGCTATTATCCGATACTCCGCAATCTGTAACGAAATATTATATATTATGATGTATTGTTTTTTTTTTTTTGTATCAAATGAAACTTTACTTACAATCATAGAATAAATGCTGTGATGACATTTTCTGTTAAAAAACATTTCTTCGTTCGAAATGGACAAATCAAGCTTACATTATGTGTTCCATCAACACAGCCAATGACTAAAGCAATAAACATCGTTTTACAAAAACTATAATACAATTAAAAAGCTGTCACTTACCGCAGGGTATTTTACATTTTTAGAAAAAGTAACTCTTAGAAACATTTTCTTCCAGTTCTGATGGCCATTTTATCCATTGAGGACATAGAAAGTTTTCCATTATATTAAGAGTTTCGTGTAGTATTTTCGACAAAGTACTCTGTACGAGAGGAGAAGCAAAATCGTTGCCAACCATCCACTGGTAACCACCTCCAGCCGTTACCTCGAGCGTTTAACACATCCTTATAATAGAAAGGATGTACCTATGTGTTTCGTGTTCCTGTACTAAGACAAATGCTGTCCAGCACATACCTTAAAGGCTTTTATTCAACCGAAAACGTTGAAGAAAACCAAACAAAAAATTAAGAACATGTAAACTTACAATTCAATACACATCAATAAAACAAACCTTTCTTGGGGCAGCGTAAGAGGATTGGAATAATCCCGAAGAAGTTTTCGAATTTTTCTTAGATTTTGATGTTCTACATCGCATCATCACTATCACTTGCTATTCGACAGCATATTTTGTATCGAATAAATAACACAACCACCAATTTAGCAATCAAAGAAAATAAGAAACGTCAATGAATAAGCTGTCGTTTTTTTCTTTTCGCACTGAACGAAAATGTCATACGTTTTTAGAGTTACATGAAGCAAAATAAACGAAAACGCAAACGAAATGGCTTACGTTTTTTTGCTTTCGTGCAAACGAAAATTCCTTACGTTTTTGTATTTACATGAAGCAAACCGATCGTGCAAACGAAAACGGTCGAACGTTTTTATGTTACAGAATCCCACCCCAGAGATCTGAAAAAGATTTCTGGTGGTCCCAATGGAAAACGACAACTACATTAGGATAGACCATCAACAATTGGCATCACTGCAGAAAGAGTAGTAAGAAGGGTAAAAAAGCTACTTATAAATGAATAGACCGCCAGCTTCCGCAAGTTTTCTTAATTTGAGAATTGGGGTCCAGTTTAATATTGTATAAAAAGGATACCTGCAGGCGGCAATTCAGAATTCACAATTTCGGTCGATTATGCGACAGAAATATGAATAAGAGCATGTGACGTTGACGATATGACTGATTCATTCATCTAGGTCTATGCGAATGCAATTTGGAGATTGGTGTACGAACAGGTTTGACAGTGGGTTTGACTACCACGGTGACAGATTTTTTATGCCTGTTCATCATTATGAAGTAAACATTTTCGAATGTTCAGTTTATTCACAGAAATATATTTTTATCGATGTGACATTTTGTTGTGTACCTAAATCCAAATTAAAGCCGACTTAAATAGTAACGAAGTTCTATGTATGTTGCATATTGTATTATATGGATGGAAAACTAGTGCAATATATCTTATCTACCATTTCTTTAATACACAAATAGATGAAAGTAGCTTTATCAATCCAATTACAATTTACACATTTTGTTGGATTTGGATTATAGTGAATAATAAAAATAATAGGTTTGTTTGACGTGGCTAGCACTAGTGCCCACTAGTGCGCACTGAAAAGTGTCAGCTGATTATCATGTCTGCCAAAAACCCTGCACAGCCCTGAATATTCGGCTACTATATCGAACACAAAATATGTTGCACTGAAGTTTCTCAGTTTTTGAAATTGAAAAATATTTTTATTTTTAGTGCACCAAGTATGAAGAAGATAAAATTTTTCCGTTTTATTGCTAAAAATGAGTGCACTTAGTTCTGATCTTGCCATTTCCATAATTCAAATAGTTAATAAAAGTATTTGGAATATAGATATGATGAGTTTGAAAATTTATTTAGCTCTGATTCCCGCTTTTTTCCATTCCATTTTCCTATAATATACAATTTTACTTCATAAACGTGGTTCTTTTCAAACAATTCACTTTTGAATATCAAATTTATTGTATTTATCTTTATCACGATATCACAACAATTGAATGACAGCAACCGAAATGACAGCGAAACTCAGCACTGAGTTTTTGCCCCGACTAATTAACTGGGGTCAGTTCAGGGCACAACTAGGGCGCCATAGAAGTCATGTCGAATACAGGTTTTTAGTACCAGGGTGAGTTCAGTGCTATATCGAACACTTTAGGGTTAACCCAGTGCCCCCTAGTGCGCACTAGGGCCCACGTCAAACAAACCTAATGGCGGAAGAAAACAGTTTATTCTCAAACCAGCTGTGGGACACAAGAATGTAATAGAACCTTCGTTAAGTAACCCATTGAACATAAAAAGGAGTTGTTCAAATAGACAGTTTGTAAAGTGAAGTTAAAAATATAATAATTGGTTGTGTATTTAAAAAAAATAACTTCTGTGAAAAAGAAGTAAGTGTTTTAAATCGACAATAAATATACAAATCTTATATAGGTATGAATAATCGAAGGCAAAAACGGTAAAAACCACTTTCCGTGCCTTAAACATAACAATTTCTCTTGATATTTTGTGTATAGGCCAGGTTACTATATCGGTAGAAGTTTATAGTAAATAGATAATTTAAACGGAATAGTTTTTGATCTTCTCGAATTCAATAAGCCAAAATGTAATATGCAACATTGCTCTATACCTAAACCTAGAGCAAAATGCAAGCCACTTTCGAAAAAATCAGTCGATATTGCGTAATGCGGAACAGTTTTCTGAAACGAACAATGCTAACAATGTTTTATATTCGTAAATCGTAAAGGCACCACGTGACAAAGAACAGAAACAGGGGTCGAATTACCGCATCCGTGAGCGAGCCATACGTCACTGAATTTTGTGGATTTTACAAGCGAAACAATAACAAATTTAGTCACGTATTACTCGATCACGGATGCGGTAATTCAACCCCAGGAACATAAACAGAATCCCATAAATTTTTGCAACAGAAACAGAATTGAACAGAACTTTTTTTTCCAGCAATAGAAACTAGTGACAGACAAATGGCAGTTTGACGACGGAACGTAAACTGACGTAAACAATTTTATATTGATTATTTCTGTCTGGTTTCTGTTGCTGCCAGCAATCTTCATTGTTAGCTGAAGACTACATTATCACTAATAATAATACTTCATTTGTATCTACAACAGGGAAAACATTCTTCAGGTTGATATCCATTTGTGATTTTGCCAAAAACGAATGCAGTTTGAAGTAACGCACTAACCCATTTACAAAAGTAGATCAATTTCGGTGCATGTTCCATGACCATGAGCAGCATAAAATCTGAGATCTGGAAAAAGATTTCTGGTGGTCCCAATGGAAAGCGACATAACTTACATACGCTGACTTTAAACGAAATAAATGGCAATTCGTTTATAACGAACGCCAACAGGGAATATGTCAATCTTTCTCACAACAAACGACGATTTTAATGATTTCGACTGGGATCATAAATTTCCACTTTACTTCGTGTGTGGTTCACAGAGTTGACCTTTGAAAAGGTCGGAATGGCTCCAATTGTTCAATGTATGTGTTCGCTCAATGCTGGTGTAGATGCACCTTTTTGTACCTTCATGGTTGTATTTCAACGGCGTTTGGTTGACTTTTGAACAGAGTTATCAGGTGACTATACCACCGAGTCGGCTGTGTTGATTTCCGGATAAAGAATTCTTCAGATCTTTCTTACTCCTGCTGCAAAGCAACCAACACGTTTGTGCAATTCAAAGAAATCATAAAGGGATTTAAACTTTATATTTAATAAGTCATCTTCACAAAAATTGAATCGCATAAAATATCTGTAATAATTTGCACCTAAAAGCGATACAAATTTGCTATCTTACACTTACAATACAAACTAGCTGCTTAATATCAACTATGACTATGACCCATATTCAGATAAAAAGAAAACAACTCTAAATATTTGCTGCAGTTCTATATCACCTCCTTCTTTAGGAGTTATTGCCATTCATCTAGATATATTTAAAACATTTCTGCTTATCATGCGGTATTCGAGTTTTAAACAGTATTGAGTCTGCTCTATATTGCGTGTTCAGCAGCGGGGTGTAGCCAAATACCTTTGGAATATATATAATAAGAACAGTCAATAATTTTGACGCTATAATCGACATAGGAAAGCACTCACCTGCGTAAAGAAGTTTATGCATTTGTGCCTTTCCTGAAAGTGCGTATCATCTTCACTAAGAGACACCGGACAGCCAGGACAACGGAATGTCCACCTCGAAGTAACCTTGACTGGAGGTTTTCTTGTTATATGCGAGACCAGGAAATTCATAGCGATGTCCTCACAGTTCATGTATTCGTCGACTTTATCTCGAATCGCTTGTGGAAGATAATAAGTGTACAGGTACAAGTAGTACTTGTGCACAAATGCAGCTCCAGTGAGAACCATGCTCAGCTCACAGCTATAATTGGAGTTGTAGTTCCAATTGTGGTTTGTGTTTAGGTCCCAAGCATGGAAGCGGCCCGGGAAGCCTACCACTCTGTCTCTGTGCTCACGCCATACACGGAAACCGAAGAGAATCTCATCGTGACGTAGATGGGCGTCATCGTCCACAGAGAGAACCGCCTCAGTTTCAATCACATCGAAGGGGAGGAAACGATTGTTAAGGGAATTTCGTGGCGCACGTACCACAGAGACGGGAACGCCAATATCGGGCCAACGAAGATCATCCAGTGGCGGTTTCGGGGAGTTCCAAACGACAACTACTTTATGGAGGTACGGCAGGCCGTACAAACGTCCTAAAGAATCCATTAAGACTTGCTCTCGCTCATAGGTCAGCATGACTATAGTGAACTGCTCGCGGGGGTAGTTGCCGCCCAATGCCTCGCTGAATTCCTTACCCGCACCACCGCTACCCTTGCCGATGGGTCGGAATCCCATGTGGGAGCCCAGAAACTTTGCTTCCGACGGTAGAACTGGATCGAATGGCAACTGGGGGTACAGATAGAACGGATCAACCCAATCGTTCCAAGATTCTCTGGATTGCGTTCGTAGTATTGTATAATTCCGTCGATATTGCGGACTGGGGTATGGTGGCTCGATAGGCCCCAACGACTCCTCCGGCTCTGCGTCCAATACCGGAGGATCAGATTTCAATGGAATGAACGTATTGTTAAAGACAGACTGAGCTATTATCGACGGTACGGGTCTAGGAGGAATTCCCAAACGATCTCTGAGACTGGCAATGATTGTATCGACTGTCGCTTGAACCGAACTGAGGTATCGCTCCCATATGAGCCGTCCCTGACGACGCATCATTAACAAATCTGCATCCTGAACTGCCCTCAACAGAAAATGCAGCTCTGTAATTCGCGCTTTTGGCAGCATCAAGGAAATCCTTTTCCAATCAATAGTGTCCTCATACGGCAAGCGGATCTCATCGGCACCCAATATCACTGGAATTGCACCAGACCGTAAGGCTTCATACAATCTTGCCAGCATCAAGGTGGAACTGACCCGATTCCCACCAGGCGGTGGCAATATCAAGGCAAATGTAGAATCCTTCAACACGTTCTTTCTTGACGAATCAGTTCCACATAGGACCCAGTCGCTCTGCGAAAGCTTTTCGTGTTGCTCCGTCGCCGGAATGCATTGAAACTGCAGCAGAAACTTATCCTGTGTAGATCCTTGCGACATATCGTTTAAGTGTTCCAAAATAAACTCATCTAATGAGTTCACCACCGATTGGGTGTCAATTGGACGCAGTTCACCTTGGAAAGTCAATAAGTACAACCGTCTTGCAGGCACCATAACTGAACACTCCTGCCAAACATCACCGCCCGGTGGTCCGAGTATAGGAGGAACCACTAAGTCATATCCCCTGCGAAATTGTAACCGATCAAAAGCAGATTGTACAATAATCGCTCGCATTGTATTTTGCTCGGTAAGAATATTCGTTCCGATCGATGACAGATCTCGTCTCGCAAGATTCAAAAGTACGTGATTCTTTCCGTCGCCACCCCAATATGGAAGTTGATACAACTTCGCCATGTCCAGTGGATGGGATTTTGTAGAAATATTCGGTTTTTCTTCGTCTTTTCCCAGGTAGCGATTACTCTTGACAACGTCGTTCTCGAGCATCGCCTCTCCCACCAAAACCAAATAAATGCAAGCGATCTTGGGATCCTTTACGATGTGTGCGTTGTAGCCGAGGGTTTGCTTTATGGTTGTTTTCAAGAAACCATCGATATCATATCCAGTATTGAGTGCACTGTACTCATCCGGATCGTAGAGGTAAACGGGGAAGCCCGAGGTCAAGCTGCAGCGCGAGTGGTCAAAACAGTTATGCATTTCACAGTTTGCAACGGACTGTTTGGTAAGTGGACTGCTCATTTTTGGCAGAGAATTTGGGTAAATGGATTTTGGTAATGCCAAATCGGGAGTGTTACGCTGTACAGCCTCCCGTTGTGCGACTTGTGCCTGCTCGACTGAGATTTTTAGACGCTCCAACTCGGTTTGTTCTCGAAGCAGTTCCTGTTTGAGGTCTTCGATTTTCTGGTTGTACTTTCCAATGTCCGATTGAAGCTTTTGACGGCGGGATTCCAGCTCACGAAGTTCAATCGAGACTGTGTTCTAAAATGAGAAGAAAGTTATGTTCAAATGATTGTGGGAAGTTTTGCGTTACAATTGTTCGTAAATTATCTAGCTAGGCAGTATCACAAGGGCTTGTTTAGAAGTACGAGTTCTTTTCTTTTACCGATAACCTTCGTTAGGAATTGCAATTCTACTGCAATCTATCGTCACAAACACAGCTATAATTTCACTATAACTGTTATAATTCCGACTTCAGTGTGATACGCTTGGATTACGACTCCTAAAAAATAAAGAAGTAACCATACCTTAATCCGAAGCATTTCCTCTATCCGTAATTTCAAGTCACTGGCTCGCATACTACTAAAGTCCTCATATGCATCCAATTGGGAGCGTGATCTATGAATATCGTTTGATGGCACATCATTGTCGGGCTGGAAATGTAATTGGAAAAATATATTCTGTGCACTAGAATTACATACATCTATTGGAAACTAACATTTCGCAAATTTCTATGCGCAAAGAGTGGCAGTAGTAACAACACAACTAAAACCAGTAAAATTATTTTATAAACACGGATGTGCCGAAACCACGATCCCATTGCAGAGTATTGGGTGTGGGTGCTGGCTCCTAATAGTTGCGTTTTTGCCGACGTCTCTGGGTTTTCCAAATTTGACATTTTCCGAATGAAGTTGAAGGAAAGCAATAGCAACCTTCTGCGAAAAATTTAATGCACAACTAATCCCACATTATTTGGTAACTTTTACTTCCCTAGCGAAGGATGTAAATGTTATTACAATTACTATGATTTATTTCATATTTCACAGAGTATTGATGATAAACAAAATTCGATTCCAACAATTTTATAACATCCAAAAACTTGTGTGACAGTGACAGTTAAAAAAGATATGCAGTACAGTACAAACAGGAAATAAAACAGTGCTGACAATTTGCATACTTTAAGTTCAGATTAAAAGCTTTGTACACTTTTTTAGTATTTAAGCTTAGTAAGCTGCTCGAGCTAAGTAATCCAGCCAAATCTGCCCACAGTTTTTCTTTAATGCGTTTGCCTTGTATGGTTTTTGGATAAAATTCTTTGCCATATCAGGATGCTCTTCCACGAAATTAATTTCCATTTGCCTTTGCCTTGCTGACCTAGCGCCGTACCAATAAAAAATTTTAGTCTCGACTTTAAATTTACGGAAGCCCACAATTACAAAATTGTTATGGAAAATACAGCCACTGTGAACTACTAAAATTTAGAGTCGAAACTAAAAATGTTTATTGGTAAGGTCCCTAGTGTGTTAATTAATAGATTATCTGCTCTCCAACTTCTCTCGCCAAACATTAGCTGAAATCCCACCTAAATTTTGACATAAAGCACGCCGCCGAGTCAGAAAACAGCTATTCTTTCAAAATAATTCAGGTACTTCAAAAATTCAACACTCTTTGATTTCAAACATTTCCGATTATAGGTACTCCTCGTCATTGCTTAAGGCTAGTACGCTGCTCAAGTGAAATCCAGTTTTTCATACAAATTTTTCACGGCGAAATGTCAAAATGAACTTTCCACAGGGAAATTTCACTTGGCAGTACGCAGCTCAAGTGAAAAATTGCGCTTCAAAAACTGAGCTGTAGGTGGCGATACTAAAATCTCTCCACAGCTATTTCACTTGGTTTTTATTGTCCGTCGCATTAAATTTTTGACATTTCGGCGTGAAAAATGATTCGTAGGACGACGGTTGAGAAATTAATTTCAATTTTAGATGTTTCTTTAAGAGAGTACTGCATTTTTCGAACTTCCTTTATCATTTTTGCATTGAATATAGTACCATAAAGCTAGGTGTACAAAAAGTTGGTGGCATGGATGACCTTTTTGATGAGCAGGGTGCCTCAGTAAATTGTTATACACTGTTTTGCTCAAGATAACCATACAGATTTTTAATCGGCGGTCAGATCAATTACATAAAATGGTTTATGGATACCAAAATACGGATACGGCTGCTGCAATTGCCTTATAAAATTGAACACGATACTCTTTTTATGCATTTTTATTACTATTACTGGATGAATGAGAGTTACTTTAATTAATAATAAATCCTAATATAATTTTGGCATTCGATTTGGAACTCTCAGAGCACTTTATATGTGCGCTCGGTACAAAAAAACGAAGCAATATTCGCGCTTTTGCGAATCTATATATTTTCTCAGATTTACCAATACAAGTGCGTTTCAGTTTGTTTTTTTCTCTACAGCAAAGAAAGTAATTGCATCGGGTGAATCTATTTGTGTAATTTATTTATATATAAATATTTAGAAATCAATCGGGACGCAAATTTAGAATGTTTGCATATAAAATTTAACCAGTGAATGGAAAACGCTTTGAAAAGTGTTTGTGAAGTGAAGGCTACACAATATTCCAATCGCACGAATGTCAACACAAAAAAAGGCAAGTGATGTTCTTATGTTCGATTAGCCACACGAAATCTGAAATCTGAGAGCGAATTTGAAGAAGCATAATCAAATACCACATAAGAAACTTTTGCAAATAAGAATACAGCAGTATTCGAATGTTCTACTACAATGAGGTTCAGTAATCACATCAATATAATTCCCGGATCTTTCAAAAGGTGCGGTATAATCTCTATGCACTCTTGATTCTTAAAATGTGTTATACTGGTCTTATGTACAAATCAGATATTATTGCCAAAATTAAACACTTCTAGAACCTATGAACTACAATAAAACAAAATTCGCAATTTCTTTCCTCCATTTGTTTATACTATAGCTATCCTTAATCTTATGGAATTCCCAGAAAAATAACTTTTTTTCAGCTCAGCCACCCTGCAATAATTTCTCCACGAAAATCTCCAACAAAAATTTTCATTTTCGATTTCACAGCATTTTTTGGAGAGCAGTGAAAATTTCACTTCACTTGAGCAGCGTACTAGCCTTTACTTCTCCCGAGCTTTGCAATACAAAACTGCAACAAAACAACAAAACACGACAATCTGTCAAAACTTAGCTTTAGAAAATGTACCGCCCCATTAAACAGGCACGCTAAATTTTGACAGCTACATGAAGTACATTCTGAAACAAAAGTTTGATTATTTAACTCGAGCAGCGTACCACTCAGCAAAATGGGTTAAAATTTAGCTCAGCTATAATTTTATATGGGAGCTTTATAAAAAAGAGTTCGTTCGTATTGAATGAAGCATGCATTTTTTTATAAATACCTACCTAAGGGGCCTAAAAATCGCCAAACTTTAAAGAAAATAGACTAAATTAGGATAGTTCCCAAATGACAATTTAAGGAGCCAGTGAAAAGTTCGAGTATCCAAATCGGAGATAAATAGCCAGTGCTGTGTAGCGGCTGACGGAACTCTCCACAAATTATTTTCCGCTGCCTTTTCTCAGACATTTCGCCATTTGGAGATTACCGGAAAATTTCGTTCCTGAACAGCTGCGTACTAGGCTTTAGTAATGAAATGAATTGCAAAATTAAACGAAGCTTTTCTTCGGCAAATGTTTTGTTTACTTCGGCAAGTTGGACTGGAAGTGTTTTGACGTATTGCTTTCTACTTAGCACGTGTTGTTTACTTCGTGATTCTCGACAGATTTTCTGTCTTCTAAATAAATCATGAAATTTTCATACAAAGTGAGTAAAAATAAGTACGAACATTTATTCAAACGAAGCATTAACCAATGATTTATAGTTTTCAAACCTTTTAGGAACAATTTATCGCAATGGTAACCTTTGTTTCACACTTGACGGCAATTCAGTCATCAGCCCAGTAGGCAACAGATTGACCATTTACGATCTCAAAAAGTAAGAGCTGGTAAAAAATTTGCAATGCACTTTCAACATCCTTATTTGTATATTCTAGTAACAAAACTAAAACCTTGTCACCGGAAAGTCGCTACAATTACACAACAATAGCCCTATCGCCCAATGGAAGCCTGTTGATTGCCGTCAATGAATACGGCGATGCACAACTGATAAGTTTGGTTTCATGTGCTGTTATTCATAAGCACAAGTTCCAAAATGGTGTCCAACATGTGCAATTTAGCCCCGACAGTCGACACTTTGCTGTTGCAAAGGAGAATCTTCTATTCGTTTTTAAAGCTCCAGGAGAGATAACAGGCGAGTACAATCCGTTTGTGCTGGAAAAACATTTCCTTGCAGCATACGATGATATCACGTGGTTGGACTGGTCATCTGATTCGAGATTCATTGCGGTCGGATGTCGGGACAACTCCACAAAGATCATTGCAATCAAATACATGAAGAACTTTCGTACTTATTCTCTTGGTGGACACACAGGACCCATAGTTGGATGTTTCTTTGACCAAGGAAATCTCAACCTAAACACGATCAGTAAGAATGGACAACTTTGCTTGTGGGAATGCAGCTTGGGATTCTCTGATATTACAATACCAGAACGAAAAATACCAGCAATAGCAGATCAACCACAGGAAAAGCGAACACGGAAGGATAGTGAAGAAGAATCCGAGGACGACGTTGAGAATACTGTTGAAAACAAAAATGACGAAAGTGTTCCGGAAAAAGACGAAAATGACGTGGTAGATGAAGACACCAGGAAGAGGCACCCGTTTTTTTATAAAAAAATAATCAGACACTATTTGGCTGACGAAGCGCAGAAGGAGAATCGTAGTGCATACGTTACAGCGGTCACATACAATCGCAAGACGAAGATCATAGTTGTGGCATTCTCAACGGGGTCATTTTATCTATATGAACTACCCGAAGTGAATATGATCCATTCATTGAGCATATCTGACTATGCTATCACTTCGGCATGCTTCAATCCTACGGGCGATTGGGTAGCTCTAGCTTCTTCGGGCCTGGGACAGTTGCTAGTTTGGGAATGGCAGAGTGAGATAATTTTTATTTTTGCATAATCACATTCTGATGTGGGTATGTTTTCTAGGTGAGCAATATATAATGAAGCAACAGGGGCACAGCAGTGAAATGAGTTGCATTGCATACTCTCCCGATGGCCAGTACATTGTAACGGGTGGTGAAGATTCAAAAGTAAAGCTTTGGAATACATCGAATGGATTTTGCTTCGTGACATTTAGCGATCATTCTAGCGGAGTGACTGGTGTCCAATTCAGCAAGAATAAGAAGTTCCTAGTCAGCAGTTCATTGGATGGCACTGTGAGGGCGTTCGACATTATCAGGTAAGACCTCTTCACGGTTTGACAATTTGGATTTATTTTTATCTTCCTTAAAAACTTTCCTGTTCACACAATCTACTTACTAACTTAAAGTTAAGAGTTGTTTCTCTCAACAATAATTCACAAATTGAAAGTCGACATAATTTCCCAGCTGAAATTTTCAGGGTAACCCCCAAAACAAGCGAGAATCGTTGTTACTCCTCGCTTCCCCACTCAGTAACTAAAAGTGCTTTATAACGAACTGATGGATGATCACATAAAAAACTTCGAAATACAAAATTTGCCTCTCAATTTCCAGATACCGCAATTTCCGGACATTCACGTCTCCTCGTCCAGTGCAGTTTGCTTGCGTAGCTATTGATCATTCAGGAGAACTAGTCGTCGCTGGCGGACAAGATGTTTTCGAAATTTATCTATGGTCAATGAAGCTTGGTAATCTACTGGAAATACTGAGTGGCCATGAAGGACCAGTCACTGCAATTGCATTTACCCCGGTTCCCACTTCATCTACATTAATATCCGGCTCTTGGGATAAAACAATTAAAATCTGGAACTGCTTGGAGAGCAATAGTGAGCACGAGACAATAGATATGCTGTCGGATGTGACATGTGTTGCTTTCAAGCCAAACGGAGAAGAGGTAAGTTAAGAGAACTATGAACTGAAAAATTACATCGCATGACTGTCGGTTTTTTTGATGGACCGCAAAATGTGTTCCCAAAAATACGCAGTCTGACTTTTTTTCTCTTGAAAAGTTTCTATAGTTATTATATTTGATATTGATCACAAATTTGTTGAGGCGCGACTAAGTGAGGGAATATCTGTTGCATTGATACATTATTATAGATAGCAGTCGGTACGCTCAGTGGCAGTATTACAGTGTTCGATGTAAAGACGTCGAGTCAAGTTGCATCGATTGAGGGAAGGAACGATTTGTCTAGTGGCAGATCGGAAATCGACGTAATAACAGCCAAGAAAAACTTGCAGGGAAAGTGAGTGTAGCGTGATAATCCTTCGAGAAACATTGCTTCAATTTGAAACCCATTTCTAGATGCTTTTCATCGATTGAATATTCCGCGGATGGAGAGTGCATTCTGGCCGGCGGAAAGTCACATTTCATTTGCATATACCATGTGATGGAGGGTGTGCTGTTGAAAAAATTCGCCATTACACAGAATCACAGTTTCGATGGTTTGGAGGTGAGTTTTCGATCGGTTCAGTACATCCCACTACAATACACTTTCTTCTTAGGATTTCATAAGTCGCCGTAATATGACTGAGTTTGGTAACATGGCTCTGCTGGAAAAACGAGAAGAACTCGAGGGGGGAAATGTGGCAATAAGATTACCTGGCGTTCAAAGGGGAGATATGGCTTCGCGCAATTTCAAACCCGAGGTAAAAGTGTTTTCGGTACGGTTCTCACCAACAGGACAATCGTTTGCGGCGGCGTGCACTGAGGGATTGCTGATATATTCCTTGGATAAAGGTAAGTGGCTGTGATTTGCTTGGAGACAGACAATGAGTTTGATCTTTTTTCTAGGCGACGTATTTGATCCGTTTGACTTGTCAATCGAAGTTACGCCAAAGGCAGCCAAAGAAAGCCTCCGACAGAAGGAGTACTCAAAAGCGTTGATTATGGCACTCAAGCTAAATGAGTCGAATTTAATTACGTCCATCATCGAGGCGGTTCCTATCAATGATGGTGAGTACAAGTACACTCCCAAAGCACTGAATCATGTTTTCTGTTTTCTCCAATGAGTAACGCTCGTGAAATGTCGTTGGATTGATGACTTAAATGTAAAGGTAGTCAATGGCAGGGTAGGCATGCGATCGAGAAGGGCGTCTTCGGCAGCCTAGCCTTCCTTAAAGCACAGCCGATCAACTCCAAACAAAAAAGATCATTTGGCGACCAATGGACTTTTCCAGATGCATTTAATGTTGAAGTATTTGCACACGTTATACACCGTAGCTAGCTAAGCTTTACCTTGTACTTTCACGTTTGGAATATTGGTCGAAGATAGATGTAAAACTTCAAACAAATTTTTATGTATTCTGTAGAGGTAATGCTGAATTATAAATTGGGAACCAGGGTAATACTGAAATAACGATTAGACGCACGCAGAAAGATGACCCACTGCTCCAAATAAATAAAACTAGAGATGAAATCGAGCAGTTCAATATATTATTGTCACCAAGTAACGACGAACCGAACAGCACAACACACTAGGCCGCTTTATTTGTTTGCTATTCTTGGCTCTTGTACAAATAATTTGTTAACGTCCGGAAGAATTTAATTTAGAAAGAGTCAATTATTTTCCCCTCATGTGCTTTCTTAACGAAAATATTTAAATTACCGTATTATTGATTAAATACCTCTCTAACTCGCCTCAACCAGTAAACATTCCACAAAAGGTCAACCCACATGTGCAAATGAAACCATTCAGGAGAATTTTTTTCTCCTATTCGAAATACCATTTCGCAATGACCATTTTTGCGCAATACAGAAAATACCAAAACGCGTCGTTCTTATGTGAAGCCTCCTCAAAGGGCAAGGGGTTCATTTTGGATGATTTATAAACATAACAAGCCCTTTTCAAAAAGTGCCCTTGACCATTTCAACTGTCATCTTTCTTTACTTTGCAGTTGAACTCGTTTGCGCGTCACTTCCGAATGAATACGCACACCGAACACTTCAGGCAGTAACGCAACTTCTCCGCAAATCGCCGCATATAGAGTTCTACTTAAGATGGGCGTGTTGCCTCCTTACTCAGCATGGGAACACAGAGAACGTATTTCAACATCACTCTCTTTTGGGATTGCACGAAAGTCTGTCGAGGAAATACGAAATGTTAAATAAGATGTAAGTATGGGCAAACCCTTAGAATCGGCAATTGGTTATATATAATTTAATATTTAATCGCTCATACCCCTCTTTAATAGGTGTGACTTTAATAAGTATACATTGAGCGTGCTAGCTAAGGTGGGTGAGACTCGTAGCAGTAATTCTATAACCGGAGATGCGTCAGAAGGCCACGCATATGAGGATGAGGATGAAAATATGATTTTGTTAAGCACTAGCAATAATTTGGAAAATGAAAATGCTGCTTCAGACTTTGATAAGGATGAAGATATCAGTTCAGATGATGATGATGATGATGATGATAATCATTTAGTTAAATAAGAAATAGATGTAGTTTTGTTTACAAAAATAAAATATTCAGACGATTACTAATTTTATTTTTTTTATGAATCAGCTATTTCAATTTAATGGCCAACCATGCTTCGATTGCTTTAAGTAGTAGGTCCATTATCAAATGACTGGTGTTTTTACTACAGTCGTCCAGCTGCATATTTGGCATGCAGTCTAATCGTAAGAAAGCGTTCTATTTTTATTACCCGACTGTACACAGAGAGGGTAATGTGTTTCGCGCGTATCCTATGTACGTTCCTACGTGACCTCCTGTAGCCTAAACGGCTTGACCGATTTCATACGTATTGCGCGATACCAATAACAAATTTTAGTCTCGACTTTAAATTTACGGAAGCTCACAATTGTGAAATTTGTATGGAAAACATAGCCACTGTGACCTACCAAAATTAAGAGTTGAAACTATAGACATACTTACTTACTTAGGTGGCGGTACAGTCCGGGGTGGACCTGGGCCTCAACCAATACGCCTCTCCAGTAAGCGCGATCTTTGGCTAACTGCCTCCAGTTACGCACTCCAAGTTGGTTAAGGTCCCCTTCTATTTGCGCGCGCCACCTAAGACGAGGTCTTCCTTTACTGCGTTGTGCCTCCGGGTTGGAATCGAAGACTCTTCGGGCCGGAGCGTTGGTGTCCATTCGCTCTACATGTCCCAGCCATCTTAGATGACTGATGCGTACTTTTCTGAATAGGTCGATGTTGTACAGCTCGTAGAGTTCGCTGTTAAATCTCCTCTAAGGCCCGCCAACGGAAACTCGAAGAATTTTGCGTTCGAAACGACCAAGGAGATCTTCATCCGCCTTTAAAGCGTCCATCTTCATTGGCCTTTAATAGCGTCCATGCTTCTGTACCATAAAGCAGGACTGGGATGGTAAGGGTCGTATACAGAGTCTCCTTAGTATTTTTCGACAAGGCCTTACTAATCAATTGACAAAGACAGAAATAACAGCGGTTGGCAAGTGTTATTCGTCGCTTGATTTCTGAGGTGATGCCATTTTCAGAACTAATAGCGGATCCGAGGTAGACAAAGTCCCGAACTAGGTACCTCAAAGTTATAGCTGTCTATCGTGACGTTCTGTCCGATTCGTCGATGTTGTGTCCCTTCTTGTTGACAGCATAAAAAAACAAAAACAATACAGACTTACATGGAGGGCTTATGTTTATAACAGAGACAATACTGAGACCCCCAAAGCTATATTTTTATGGGGTGCCAAATGACAAGTGCGTAGTATTAGGTCTGTTCCCTTACTTTCTGGTTAAATTTTGGCAAAAACTCACATTTCTCTCATTGCGAGAGAATTCGCTCACCGAAATGAAATATAACCAAAAAGAAAAGGAACGCGTTGAACCACAAATTTGAAAAATGTGAATTTTTCCAAGCCGGGAATATTCGAATATCCGTAGAACAAAACAGAAATTTTTATTTAAGACCAAAATTTGTATTGCAGAAATTAAAGAATGCAATTCTTTTTGTTTCTTACATCTTTTTTAATGCTAGACAAGCATAAAATTGTAAATGAAATCAAATAAAAAGTCAGTTTGCGATTAACATTTGAACGATTTGACAACCATCTGTCAGCAATAACCAACTAGCCCAAAGAAATTTCTTGGGCTAATATTCGTAGGTTTTTTATGTAGGGGAAATCGTCGGCTGAGTTCTATCTTGTCCAATGTCCATTTTTCAAATTTTTGGGAAATCGATTTTCAAAGTTTGGGTTCAAAGCTTTCATTCAATTAACTAGATTTCTGTTCTGAAGTAATTTTTTTATGAAAGCCCAATCAATTTTATATTTAATAAATAAATTATTTTTGTATTTAAAGTTTCTTCTAATTAATTAAAAATAAAAATGTATCACCAAGTCATTTTGGATATTGGACAATGATGTATGGGATGAGTAAAAGTTAGTTAAAATGTTGGATATTGAACAAAAAGAAGTTAAATTCAACAAGATAGAAAATAAAGAAAACGTAATAAAGAAACCAGTGTTGCAAATAGTAATATTGAACAAAAAGTCTTCAAACTTAACTTAAAAAAAAGTTAAATTAAAGACTTTTCTTTTATTATTCTTTTATTAAAAAAAATACAAACATTGTTTTTATGTATAATGCTTTTATTAAAACATATTCAATTCAAGACATTCATTTCTTTATAAGAAACTAGCTGACCCGGCGAACTCCGTTTCGCCCAAATTCGTTATAATGTAATGAAAATAATATTTCCAAGCATGCACAGCGCATGCTACTTTATGTAATTCCATCAATTTAAATTCTTTATTCAAAAGTTATATTAAATACAATACAAATAACTGAAGTACCTATAGCAATGACGATGTATTTCAATCAAACCGCAATCATTGACGTGTCGGCCACCCTTACACTTTTGCAATAAATTGGTTTGCTCACACGTGAGAATGTCACATACAATTGACCATGTGGAAAACATGGGAATTCAAGATTGATGCTACAAATATCCAGCGATTATTCTTCCGACTTTTTTTTTGTCATAGACGCTTAAATACCAATGACAAATCGTTCTGAATAAGCGGAGTCCGCGATATGACAATGTTTACCTTTTAATTTTCCCCTCAAAATCGTCCTTGCATGACATTTGATTTGAGATTCTTGACAATCATGTCATACGCGATCCGATACAAAATGTCGATGGATTTAGATTGCTCAACAAAATTATAATTGAGTCGACTTTTAATTTCAAATTGTGAAGCGGTAGGTCCGGAACATCCGAATTAGAAAATTAAAAATTTTAAATAATTTTTCTTGTATTGGAAGTGACACTACTACCCGTTTCCTATCCATTCTATTTTTTCCAAAGTGCGGTTCCTTTATCAGGATTGAAGACAAATATACGATCTTCTAAGTTCATTTCCTCTATCGCCGTTTTAAACATTGTAATGAAAGCGTTGATTGCATTATAATGGTTGCAATTTTCGAATGATGTTTTTTGTCACTCCTGTTTGCCCTCTGTAACGCCTATTGACTTGATCATCCCCCGACAAAATGAAGTACACCTGCGAATATTGGTGTACGTCCTCATTTACTGGTAAGAAGCTACCCATCTGATAGTAAATCTGTTAATCCGAATAATGGTGGCACACAATTAACATCGCTCCAATATCGAAAAGCAGTTCTCATTACTTGCACTCTCAATTTTCTTGCCTGTTGATCTGATCTTTCCTCTGCTAATTCGGGCTCGGGAGACGATAAGTACTCAATTCCTTCCATTAAACTGTTAGAAAAGTTATGTAAGTATGGATAACAAAATTATGATCAAAATAAAACCAGACTTTAAACTAAAGACATATTTGAGGAGCACTTAGTCTCTTTGGGGTCCATTTTAAAATTACCGACGTGACGCGTGTTTTCCCGATGCCGACGAGATCAAAACTGAATGATTGATACCAACTACTATCTGATTTATTGCATTTGATATTGAACCAGATAGAACGGCAACTTAGTATTGGATAGTTATTCAACAAAAAATACAGGAAATTGGCCAAAATAGAAATAATTGATTATTCAAGCCTACTGGACAAAATATCCACTTTAGTGGATATTGAACAAAATATAAAAAATAAAGCGTTTCTCTTTATCGCGTATTAAATCTTGTCCAATATACTACAAAAATTATTTTTAAAGGTTTATTGAACAATCAATACATTCAAAGTTCTAAGAAAAGTGGTTTATTGAACAAAATAGATCTCTATAACTTGAAAACTAAAAGAAATAGAACAAAATGGATTTCACCAAACGAAAGAGGGTCCCCAAATTAGTAAGACTGCGTACTTAACTCAATTTCACAAAAAATGGTCTATTGGACAAGATAGAACTCAGCCGACGAAATGTTTTGCTCTCTCTTTTTGGCTCTCTTCTGCCCCACTTTTGCGTAAGGGAATGAAGTTTGACTAGATTTGGCGAATGTGTTCGAATGCATTATCGTTAGGGAACAGACCTATTGTTACATATTCGTATTGACAAATATCACGTAATTTCAAAAATTCCGGCTCACCAATACACTCGCGCCTTTTATAGGTATATCACTTCCGCTGTCGGCAAAGTTGCTGTCTAGCTGTCAGCGTTCATAGATCCGTTAAAATTGAAATAACATAATTCTTTACGTGTGGACAGTATTTTTTTAGGGTTCCGTAGCCAAATAGCGAAAAACGGAGCCCTTATGGATTCGTCATGTCTGTCTGTCCGTCCGTATGTCACAGCCACTTTTTTTCCGAAATTTTACGAACTATACTGTTGAAACTTGGTAAGTAGATGTATTCTGTAAACCGCATTAAGATTTTACACAAAAATAGAAAAAAAAAAAACAATAAATTTTGGGGGTTCCCCATACTTAGAACTGAAACTCAAAATTTTGTTTTCATCAAACCCATACGTGTAGGAAATCTATGGATAGGTCTTAAAAAATGATATTTAGATTTCTAATATTATTTTTTTTCTAAACTGAATAGTTTGCGTGAGAGACACTTCAAAAGTGGTAAAATGTGTGCACTGGCCGCTTTTTTAAAAATTACTGCAAAAGCGTTCCCTAGCTTTTTCGTAAGTGTCTCTCCTTGTGAGAGAATGTATCCCTACCACTACTATTTTGACAGTCCTTTCCATTCTTACATCTTACTACAAAAGGAACAGAACTATTGACATAACACCGATAGGAAAACAAAATGGCGAATTTGAAAGAATATTGAGGGGGCCAGCTTCAAGAGGATTGCGAATTGTGGGTCACAGTTTTGTCTCTGATCTTGTCTCTGGTTTATACTACCCCATTGTTCCGAGAAGTCGCCAATCAATGATTACAGATTGCACCACAGCAAGTATACATTTGTTTTACTTTCGACAGCAACAAAAACCAAACACAATCACAATTAAAAGTAAAATCACAAAAATGATATTCATCTCGAATTTACACATTTAATGATTTCAATAAAATATAAGTAGATTACGTAAATATGCATTTCTACTAATTATGTACTAAAATCTACTCTAGAAATTATTTTTGATTATACGATTTAAGCTTATCAATTAATTTATATTCGTTATTTGATTTTATTATTTATATCTTTCAATTTGTAACTACCTAAAACTATTATAATCACCGAGGCACATGCAAAATGCCTTCATTTATAAAATAATAATGTTTATTAGTTCATATTTGTTAGTATTTGTAATGTAAACTCATCTTTTGATCTACGAGTATCGGATTGCGCATTTCTGTCTGAAGCGTGCTGTCGAACACGTTCTCGCAAAATGCCACTATGATCGTAAGCGGTATCGGTCTAATTAACGCATCTACTCGTACTCGCATATATACAAATAGTTATTGTTTAATTTACATGCATGCATATAGCTAGTTTGTTTGTGCTTAGTTCATAGAAATATGTTTAACAAGTGTTCGAGGTGTGTGAGTATGAGTATTATAAAACCGCAAAAGCGACTAATGTAAAAAGTTGTCGTTAAACTTTATTATATAAAAAATAGTTTTCCGATATAAATAAAATTTATTTAAAAAATAAACAAACCTACAATTGTCTCATATCTGACAATCACTATTATTATCAATTTTAAAGCACCAGTTTCATATCATATATATATATACTTTTCTTGTTTCATTTACTTATACACTTCTTGCGTTTCAAATTATTTATGGTTGATTTGAGCTTCCTTGATTCTGATTATTTACACGATAAGTTCAGCAAGTCAGTATGGGGCTAAGGTCGTACTACTGTTGACATGAAGCAGAGCAATTAATGAGTTATCCAAATACGTGCTTGATTGACCACTGACCTTAGGCTTTAAATAACTTAGTCTATTGTTTGGGAATCTTTTCGACGTCATATTTACTCGTTTCAAAGGCAACAGTCAGGCGCGTTCGAAAGCTAGAACGTGTCATTTTGCGTGGCAAATTTTGACAAGCTGACGTCAAAAATCCATTCGGTAGTCACTTGTGTGTCTTTCGTGAGAGTGCGCTGCGACCGCCCGCATGACAAGCCGCTTAAAAGGCGATCACACTGACAAATTTAGGACAAATATTTATGACGTCGGCATGTCGAAATTGTACATGAAAAGTGGCACGTGTAATCGTAACTTAAGTGGATCGTTTCATTCGTCCTCCGTTTTTTTTTTTTTTGTATGTTGAGCGAGTCTAACATTTTGATTGAACTAACATTCTTCTTTAGCTGAAGAACCATAGCAACTGATTATGTTTTTCTATATACTTTGTTAATGGAGTCCAGAAATTGATATTCTGGAGCTCCCTAAATCCTAGGACGATTTCATAAGCAAAATCGGCCAGTACAATAATACGAAAACGAAAAACAAAATCGGAAACACAGCACGCGATACTTTATCGATTTCCCGCCACATAATCCTTTCCACTCCGGTGTCGATGTCAGTCCATGCGACAGACAGCAAACTTTGGCGACGAGCGGGCTTAGGCGGCCCACCGTTTCCTTGAAGGGAAGTCTAAAAAAAAAAAAAATTAAAATTACATAAATTCGATCACAATCCAAGGGCACACAAGAAATGAATGTAGAAATCCACTTTACCTGTCCTGGCGTTGTTGGGGTTTGTGTGGCCTTTCGTGACCGAACAGCTCCGCCCTCCCAATTTGCGACACTTGCACATTGACCTTTTTCCATTGCGCTTATTCGCTATGTTACATTTGGAGAAAAGAAAACAAAATTGAGAAATTAAACCCATATTGGTTTGGTAATTATTTAAATTTTTAGAATATGAAACTGCAACACCCACAGTCACACCCAATGTAGTCTTAGAATATGGCTGTAAGAGAAGGACAGTCAATAATGTGAATTCACATTTTTGTTTTTTTAAAATTTAGTTGTACGTGTCCGCAATAAAATTGTCCCAGTAAATCCGCGAACAAACGCGCTTTTCTAAATAAATTCTCAAGCTCTATTGACCGCTAAGTAACTAGCGAGACGTCGAATGGAAGTCCATATAAAACGAATTGACATCTTACTAGACTCTAGAATCTAGATCAACGGGCATGTTCAAAAATTTATCGTATCTTCAGTCGACTAGATTAGTTAGTTCTAGATGGACCCTGAGCGCAGAAACTGCTTTGGCCGGTAACGTCACTTTTCCTACGTCAGCCATACAGACGAATTGTCAACTTCGTACTTGTACCCCTCCACCATATACGTCAACTAAAAAAAAAAGGCTCATGTGACCGATCTAGGTCAAACAAAACTGAGACACAACAAACCAGCCAGCTGTCAGACTTCCTAAACTATATTTTAGAACGTCCTTAATATCCTTTGATGCTGGTAGTTGGGTTAACTAGCGGATAATGTTGTCCCTAATAAGTCACCTTAAAACAAACATGGAAGACACAATTAAAAACTTTTAGTATACTTTAGGGAAATGCTTTTTTTTCGCTCCTAACTTGGTTGTTCCTTGATTTTTTTTACGGGCGGTATCATTTTTCTTGTTTTGCTAGGGGCACGCTAGGCGTTTTTAAATTTTCATTCAAAGCAAAGTTTAAACTGTCAAAAACAACTCTAATGTGTCTGACGTCTGACACTGACCTATAATGGAAAAAAATAGGGCAGACACACCAGAGTTGGATTTGTGCTTCTTTTTTCGATCGACATATTGTATGTGCTCAGAATAATGAGGACCTTTTGTGTAAAAATCTCAGCCCAACCATGATAAATGATCTGGGATTCGAATGCGAACGCTCGTAGAAGAAAACAAATATATTAGGCCTGTGTTATTGAACACCTTTCTCAGCAAAGTGAAGTAGACGAACGCGCAATAAAATCATTTCACACTTGTGATTTAGTGGTAAAAACTGTTCTTTTTTGTGTAGGTATTGGTATCTTGTATCTTGACGTTTAATCTGACAACGTCATCCTAGTTCCCCTCCGCTGAAAGTGAATGGCGCTTTAAATAGTAACGTAAAACCTAGCCAATTGAACATGAACTCATCGCCAGAAAGGAACTGCTGCTGTCAAATAGACATCTAACTGTCGTTAATTACGTGAAAAAGATTTAAGTATATTTACCTACCAGCTCATAAACGGATATTTTTGTTCAAATATGCTTACCATTGGAAGAATTTTAGGCACTTTATTGATCTGATATTGATACTGAACTTCTAGAACCTTTACAACAACAAACTCGGCTAAGGCAGCGAAAACAGACACCATGCATCCAGCCATCCAAAGGTCTAGAGCCTGCAATCAATAAAAAAAAAACACTGCAATGTTGAAACATTCGAACGAATAGCCAATTCGAACGAGTGTCTCCATTCGTTCGAATTGGCTATTCGGTCGAATGTCAAAATAAGCACGAATCTGGCTGTTAAATGATTTGAGCCGCATTAACCTACCTTAACATAGGCAACTGGTGGTATATCCGCTCGTAGTCCCGTAAACATCGTTACCAAAGTCAACATGCATGTTACAAGCAATGTAACCCTTCCCGGTATTGCGTCCAATCCCAACCAGAAACTAAACCACGACAGCATGACAACCAACGACGACGGAGCGAATGTCTGTATTAAGTGGTGGCCGATTTGTCGTTCGAATCGAAAATACACGGTCAATCGAGAGAAGTTGCCAACTTTCTCGGGCATATAACCGTCGCTCTCTTCCAACTGCAGCGGCTGTCCTAAGTTATATTGCAAGAGCTTCAACTCGGGATTCAGTGTCACACCAGAATCGGACCATCGGAGTTTTACCTTTTTGTTGCTGTAGGAAACTGCAAAGAAAATTTAAAATCAGACCCAAGCTTATTGACAATCTGACTCGAAAGTGGTGAACAGTGTGTCTGACAAGTTGCTGCAAATTTCCATATCTGTCCAATTTTCACTGGAGTTGCGTGCATTCTTTCATAATAGAAGCAGTTGGACACCATTCTGTTCAGCACTCGTATGCACGCGAATTCACATATATATTAATCATGAAACCTCCGCTACATAAGTAGTAAACTTTGAAACTTACAGCTCTCTATGTAGATTGGACAAACTTGTATGTCCATTGGGTAAAGCTGAAATTCCATTTGACACGCGATTATTGCATGCATTCTGGCTGCGTATCGGATTGTTTTGTTCTTGTACAGAGTGACAGATGTGAATTTGTGAGTTAAAGTAGCAATTTCTGAAAGGAAACAATTTTCGAAAAAAAGTCAATATTTACACTGTGTGTGTGTGTGTGTTTGTGTTATGCTAATAACTCGAAGCGAGTCTAGATGTTAGCAGCGGCCAATGTGCAAAGTGGGGTATCCACGTAGTAGACATTTCTAGTGTGCGAGCAAACAAAGCTTAGTATTAGGTTAGTGTGAGTTTTTTCCAATGTACATATTTGATTTTAAGGTGCTTCCACTTGCCATAGAGAATTAGTAAGTAAAATATGAGGTAAA
This sequence comes from Cheilosia urbana, assembly GCA_946477585.1. Lineage (NCBI taxonomy): Eukaryota > Metazoa > Arthropoda > Insecta > Diptera > Syrphidae > Cheilosia > Cheilosia urbana. Next base: position 145,457,756 of record OX297854.1, read on the forward strand.
ATACCTTAAAAGTAGTATGTATTTGTCACTTAGACGCGGGCCTGGGAATTTGTTAAAAAAGAAATCACACCTCGAAATGTCATCCGTCCAGCTTAATGATGCGATGTTTGTATATAACAAGTTTCATAGGTGAACATTCCAGCATTCGCTATCGTGGTAAAAATTGTCCTACCTCTAATAATATAGGCAACAATTTATGACATCAAACTCTAGCGCGTTTTATAGTTAACTCAATAAGCGAGGTAAGAAAACCGAGCCACGGGAAGGTAGCAGAAGTAGTACGAGAGGCCTCGAAGTTTCTCTATATATATAAAAATCAATTGCTGTGCGTTAGTCGGGTAAAGGCTCCAGAACGGCTCGACCGATTTGAATGATTTTTGTTTTGTTTTGTTCGTCTTGAATCAGGGATGGTTATAAAAAAAAAAGAAAAGTCGGAAAATCCTCAACATGTGGCGCTGAGGGCGTATATTCGGTTTTTTCAGTTTAGTTCAATTGTCTTCAATATTATACCTACAATTCTTTTGGTTTGAAACTCGATGACGATATAACTCGATAACCACTGGGCCAATTTTCATGATTCTTCTTTTTTTGTGTTCGTATTGTTGTATTTCAGGTTTAGGCAGTCTTAACTTTAGCACCCATTTGCATTGTTGTCGATCTCCGAAACTTACCTGCATTCAATAAAATTTTGTGCATGCATATTGCATATGACTGGTTCGAGCTTAAAAGATAGAAAATTTTTGGACCAGATAGGTGTCAAGGGTGTCGATCTCCGAAACCACTCAATATATGGTATATGTTTTTCATCAGGTTGAAATATAGGATATTTTTGGACCCGATAGGCGGCTCTGTTGTCGGTCTCCTAAACCACTCAACCAATTTCAATGAAATTTTGTGTGTGTGCATGGTTGATTGCAACTTGAAAGATAGGATACTTTTGGACCCATAAGGTGGTACTTTGCAAAATATAAGCGGGATAGGAAAACTGATTGTGGCACTTCCCATTTAAAAATATAATCAAACCCTATTTCTAAAGTTGTGTAATTAAAAATATTAATGGACACTATCCAAATAAAGCACTTTGCAAAATGTGAGCAGGACTTAATAAGAAAGGTACGAGCAAATCCGGGTGGGTACAGCTACATATAAAAGAGACTGACGTCCGGATGTGCACTCATAACTCGGGAACGGATCTATCGATTTGTATGATTTTTTGGTTTAAATTCGCATTTGCCCAAGGAAGGACATAATATGCTACTTTTTGTCGTGAAAATAACATTTTGTGGGGATTAGTCGAATTTTTGAATTCTTTGAATGTACCGGGCTTACCTCCTTACAATTTCAAATTAGATAAAGTCGGCTCAGTTATAATTTTGTTGCGCAACATCAATGCACCGAAACTTTATAACGGAACGCGTTGGATTTGATGGTGAAGGATCTAAAATTAAATGTAATGCCAGCGACGGTTTTGAGTTGAAAATTCACAGGCAAACATTGAACGATTTGAATTTCCCTTGCATCTCGCTTTCATTATGACAAATAATTTGTTTTTGCTGGATATTTGTGGATTTGTGGCATCAGTCTTGAATTCCCATGTTTCTCACATAGCGAATTTTGTGAAAAAGCGGAAGGTTGATCGACGGGTCAATTATTGCGGTTTGATTGAAACAAATCGACAAATCGAACTTTTGAATAAAGAGTTTGAATTGATCGAATTACATTAAGAAGCAAGTGCATTGTGCATGCTCGGAATTATTATTTTCATTACATAACGAAATTGGGCAATATTTAAAACAAAGTTGCATCCGTAAGAACGCCCATAACTCGAGAACGAATCGTCCGATTTGAGCTATCTTCTTATTGTTGTATTTGTCTACGCCTAAGGAAGGTTCAAATTGGAATATTTTAAAGCGAAATCGGGAAGTTCGTGAAAATTGATTTCCCATACATTTTGTACGGTGAGTTTATTTATTTATTTTTTTTAAATTTTTATCGTAGTATACAGTGAGATCGTATTTGTCAAAAGATATTTTGGATCAAAAAATAATGCCCGCGTTCCACTGCCCGCTATATGAGTAGCGGCCATGTCAAACTCCATATAAAAAAAAACTGAAATTTCACCATTTGCGCTAGACATCTAGCACTTTTTGTGAAATGTCAGTTTTTTACCCGACTGTACACAGAGAGGGTTATGTGTTTCGCGCGTATCCTATGTACGTTCCTACGTGACCTCCTGTAGCCTAAACGGCTTGACCGATTTTAAAGAGTGAGGTGTCACTAGATTCGTATTCTTCCCCGGAGTGTCATAGGCTAAACAAATAATTATAAAAATATAAATTAAAAAAAAAAAAATAATTGTCACACAGTGAGAAATGTCAAGAGATGGAATAGACTGAACTCTGGAATAAATTACTTTCTGATGTATTCACAATCGCGGTCTTGTGGAGTGTTAGGCCCGATTCGCCAGGGTGTTCACCATTTTCCTGTGAAGACGATAAAACTTACGTTAATCCGGAGTTGTTATTTTTATTCGACCGGGCGGTTTTTTCCACTTCGGTCCATGCAAAAATAAAGATTCCAACCGCTATTTTTTCTGTTTTCTATTTCTGTCGGTAATATCAAATTCTGAAGATTGGTCCATTTTTGTTGTATGCCATCCTATCTCAGCGAAAGTAAAGTACAATAACTAGTGTCACCTCCTCCAAGTGTTCGATAAAGTGCTAGTTGATATCTCTGTTTTGTTTTTCTTATCTCAATTTGGAGAGAAATCTCGTGAATCGTGTCCTTAGGGCTCGATTCTGTGTCAAATTATCCGGGTTACTGGTGAATAAATCCTTAAATATGTACTACAAAAAGTGAACTAGGTACTGTGATCTACAAAATTGGGTCGGGCATCAAAAAAATGTTGAGACTCATTGTGGCCTCATTTTCGCTGTTTGTAACACAAAAAATTACTAGCGAGAATAGTTTTTGAGACTGCGAAAAACGTAACGGCTGCCCAGATTTCGTTCAAACTTCGGATTTGGAGTTATGGGCTTACGTTTCGCATTAAGGAAATAGGTACCTACTCATTTATCATAGAGTGTCTGCAGTCATGAATTTAATTATTTTAATTGAAATAATATTATTTTTATTGCATAAACATTTCGAACACTATTTGAGACCGGCAATTGGCAGTCGGAGGCTGCGCATATTTTTGACAGATTGTCTAGGTAGTCTCCGATTGTCAATCAGTTATACCTGAATGTGTCTTGTTTTAATCTTTTTAAATTTACAGTCAGTCGGGTTTTTTGGTTTTTTAAATTAATTTTATATGGAGTTTGACTTGCCGCTATTCATCTAGCGGGCAGTGGAACGCGGGCAATGTCAGGTGAAATAGTGTTATCTTAGTCAAAAAGTCGAGCGGGACTAAGTTCGCCGGGCACGCTAGTACGAAATAAATAAATAATTATCCGCTCATCACTTCCGGTTTCCGGAAGCCTTTTAGTTTTATAGGAAGGGAAATTTCATAAGTCATCGCTATGAAAATATCAAAATGCTGAACTTTTCCATAATTCCTACCACGTAAACAAAATGGCCGACCAAAATACATGTCACATATTTTTGCGTGTTAAGTAATGCTGTCCCTTTCAGTCACACAGCTATTTAGTATTGGGCATCACTTTAATCTTCCGTGTTATAGTGTAAATGCAATGTAAATAAATGTAAATGTAAATGTAAATAATTCAATTCTGATCAATTATAAGGACACCCACAATATAAGTAATGTTGTGTATATATGTACGATAAATTTGTCGAAATATGACAGTTAAAACAATTTTGTAGAACTGCCACCTGTCAATGTTTATGAATTAGTGAGCTTAAATTGGGTGCGAGTGTTTACCCAGGTTTTTGGAGGAATAACTTCACTTATTCTAAGCGAAAATTGTTTTCTTCAAGCTTAAGCAAAATCCTTTACTCACAAAAGTCAAGGCGATAGCGGATTCTTACTGGAATTCCCCGATGTTATTTTCTTTACCTAAAATATCTCAGCCTAGTTCAAAAACTAATTATTTCACGCAGCGAACGAAGTGGCGGCCACAGCATATTTTTCGGACGATTATTCAAACTTGTTGTGCGGCAGTTATTGCAAACCAGTGGTCGAATCGCGTCGTCCGTGAACGAGCATTACGTGACGGAATTTTTATTTGTTTCAAATGTAAAATCCTCGTAATTCCGTGAACGTATAGCTCGTTCACGGAAGTGACGATTCGACCCCAGATATATTTATCAGCATCAACGACCTCTTACAGTACACATTTCCTTATGAACTTGCACATTTTTTACCCTACCTAGTTGTTGCAATACCTTTTCAAAATAATGTAAATGGCACCACTGTCTCGAAGCTCATTACACACATACGAGTATATGTAGGTTTGAACGTAGAACCAAAATCAATGTTTCGCTTATAAATCGCTGGTAGTCACGATATAAAGCATTACTACAAACTGCCTACTACAACCCAATGATTCGAGGACATTCGAGGACACGATACAGTGTGCGGGACTGCGGGGTCAGATGTTGGCTTAAATGTGTTGAGGGGTTGTATATATTTACATACTGCATTAGCAATAGATTTGACCTTGAAGTTGCTTGGTTTTTCGCGAATTTCAAGTTTAATCGCCCAACCGTGACCGATATTCAATTGATTATTTTCGGTGCGCGGTTAGACCATGAACATTAATTTATGCAAATCGCTAATGCTGTGCGGGCGAAGACATTTCGTAAGAATGCATTCTCAGGTGCTGATGGATGGTGACGGTTGGTGCCTGCCTAGGTTTAAATTTTGCAAGTGGAACACAACAAATGGCTGCACATCATGTATGCATATATAATAGGTAGCTCCATAAACGTTGATCAAAATCAATATCACGGAAGTGACACTTTGATTCCGCGAAAAATGTTTACCTTATAAATTTAATAAAAAAGAAGACACTACAAACATTTTTTTTCCCAAAAATTACCTTGACTACCGTCATAGTTGGAGTGTCTTCCGGACGTCCGCATTAAATAATCTGCAAAACAACGTGCTACAGTGTCACGAGTGATTCAAAAAAGCAAAAAATACAAAAATCATCATTGTAGGTTCATTTTGCAACGGCACCTTCAAAGCTTTTGCGTGCTTTGCAATTAAAGCTGGTATACAAAAAGTGCAACAAGGGGAGACTGAAAGGATTTGCGCTAAGCAACTTTATTCCTTTTATAAAAAAACAAACACAAAAACTAACTAAATAACCGCTGTTTGTTATGGGGTTTATATCATTAAAAAAAAAACCAACGCGTGGCAAGCCTACTTCCAAAGCTTATTAAGTTATGCTAGTCAACTGAAACTGATGCATGACCGCAGGCGGAATAAACAAAGCTATTATAGAAAGCAGCAAACATAATAAAACAAACGAAATGCTAGCGATGCATCTAACTCAAGTCGCAAAAGAATCAATTGGAATACAGAACAGAGAGATGCCTGGCGGTACGCGCTGTTAGAGATTGAGAACATTTTCAAGTCATGGTCATCAGTGGTGTTCGATTTCCTGGATCATATGGAGGGCGGGGGGTCAGCTAAATATGGGAAGAGTATTCTCCAATTCCTGGAAAATCAGGCGGTGATCTCAAGTACCGACAAACATAGAATAATGATTTGTTATAAATTTTACCAAACTTTTTCGCGTACACTAACCCCCTCATTAATAAAAAAATGTAGTACACAAGTTAGTTAGCTAGCAAACGTCAGATAGCATACAGCGGGGGTAGTTCTTTATAAGAAGTTAATTAATCGAGTTGAAAAATCGAAAAAAAAAAAAAATTGTCTGAGTTTTCGAAGTGGTACAAAAAACATGGGCATGTTTTTCATTTTGGATTCTCAAAAAATGCTTCGAATGAGTTTCCTTTTTTTTTGTCTACTAGTTATTTTTTTTTGGTTCTAATTTGTTTTCTAAATTATTTTTGAAATGGCGTTTGTTACAAATTTGGTAAAATAATATTTTCGCAACTATGTAGATTGAAATAAAATAATAATAAAGTTGCCTACCTACTAGTGAATATATCTTAATAAATCTGTCATCAAACGCAACGCTGGCTATAAATAGGAGGATGTTTGTAATTTCTTAAAAAAATAAATGCAAAATTTATGGGTGGGTTCACTTGGTGAACTTGGTTGCCACTTGTAAACAAAATAAGCTACCAAAAATGACACGAAAAAATCATTATCGCCAGTATGAAATGAAGATGACTTTTCGGTATCGTTGGATTTTTCTCTGATTTACGAACTTAATATAAAAAAATGTCATGGCAGTGGAAAAATGCCCCATGTGCAGTGCACGAAAAGCCGCTCAAGTGAAATCCAATTTTTTATACAAATTTTGCAACGCATTTCGCGTCAAAATTAACTTTCCACGTGAAAATATCAGTAGGCAGTAAACTCCAGTTCTCACATCCCCGCAGCGGGTTACTTATTCCGGCACCTTTTGCCCAAGGGGTTACAGAAAGGGCCTGGTCCTCCAGGTTGGGGGTTGTGCGTGGGGTTTACTACCCTACCACGGAAAAAAAGCACTGTTGCGAAGCAACGAAAAGCCTCGGATAAGGACGGATTCACTGTTGACGACCCTGCAAAACGAAAAAAGGACAATGACGTTCGGATCTGCACGTGGAATGTTCGAACTCTGAACAGACCGCGTGCAGCCGAACAATTAGCGGAGGCCCTAGACTGTTACAAAGCAGGTATCACCGCCATCCAGGAAGTGCGGTGGGATGGGCCGGGCAAAAGGAGGATGAAAAACTGTGACATTTACTACGGTGACTGCTACAGAGAACAAAAGCAGCGTCTATTTGGATGCGGATTTGTTGTAAGCGGCAGACTTAGGCAAGAAGTCTTGAGCTTTCGACACGTTAGTGAACGCCTTACAACTATCCGCATCAAGGCTTAATTCGCCAACATCAGCCTGATATGCGCCCCCACAGAAGATAAAGACGATGCTACCAAAGAATGTTTCTACGAGCTCCTCGACAAAACATATGAGCAATGTCCTAAGCATGACGTTAAAATCGTCTTGGGTGATTTTAACGCCAAAATAGGAAAGGAGGACATCTTTGGTAGCACAATCGAAAAACATAGCCTACACGACACCAAGTCTGGAAACGGACTTAGGCTGATTGATTTTGCTGCGGAACGTAATGTTACCATAGCTATCTCACGGTTTCCTCACCTCAATATACACAAAGGAACATGGCGGTCACCTGATCATCAAACCGTCAACCAAATTGATCACGTTGCGATCGACGCAAGGCACTCCTCCAGTATTCTAGATGTCCGAACTTTCCGAGCGGCCAACATAGACTCGGACCACTACCTTGTTGTAGCCAAGGTACGGATGCGGATATCCCAGACGCCACAACAGCGAGAAAATACTGTGAGGAGATTTAACGTTGGACGGCTACAAACGCAACAAACCGCCAGAACCTTTGCCGATCGCGTATCCCTCAACCTCTTGAGAAGTCCTATACTGCCAGCATCAAGTGCCGAAGACCAGTGGCGCCGATGCCAAGAAGCCATCAAAAACGCCGCAACTGATGTGCTCGGTTTCACCAGTCCACCCCCCCGAAACCCCTGGTTTGACGAAGAGTGCCGGCAAGCACATGCAGCAAAACAAAGTGCCTACGAAGCGTCGCTGCATAGAAGGACGAGAGCAGCTCGTCAGCTCTACGAGCAAAAAAGGAGGGAAGAACATCGGCTTCTCCGGAGAAAAAAGAGAGAGCATGAGAAGCGCGCGATCGAGGATATAGAGAGGTGTTACTCCAGGAACAATGTTCGGAAGTTTTACCAAAAGGTAAAAAGAACGTGCCATGCCAACAAGACCCGAACGGAGACCTGTAGAGACGAGCAAGGAAACCTTGTAGTAGAGGCACAGTCGGTGCTGAGGACATGGAAAAACCATTTCTGCAGACTGCTAAACGGCGAAGACGACACAAATTCCGCTGTTAGGCAGAACGATCCATTCAACCTGGACGATGACAGCCAAGATTTCCGTCCACCTGACCAAAATGAAGTGAGGATAGCAATATCTAAGCTTAAATCCAACAAGGCTGCTGGTCCAGACGGCTTACCTGCCGAGCTCTTCAAGGCAGCCGGAGATGACTTGGTAGAGTGCATACACCAACTCATCTCCAAGATTTGGTTAGAGGAAAGTATGCCTGATGAATGGAACCTCAGCATTGTTTGCCCGATCCACAAGAAAGGAGACCCTCTAAACTGCGCCAACTACAGAGGCATCAGTCTCCTGAACACTGCGTATAAGATCATGTCTGCTGTATTGTGTGAACGCCTGAAACCATTCGTCAACGATCTGATAGGTCCCTATCAGTGCGGTTTTAGGCCCGGTAAGTCCACGACCGATCAAATATTCACACTACGGCAGATCCTGGAAAAAACCCAAGAATACCAGATCGATACTCACCATCTTTTTATCGATTTTAAGGCCGCATATGACAGCATTTATAGAGACGAGCTATACAGAGCCATGTCTAGTTTTGGCATCCCTGCCAAACTTGTCAGATTGTGCAGAATGACGATGGAGAACGCTCGCTGCTCCGTAAAGGTCGGAAACAATCTCACCGAGACCTTTGATGTCAAAAAAGGATTTAGACAAGGTGATGCGCAGTCATGTGACTTCTTCAACATCATTCTTGATAAGATTGTGCGAAACTCACAAGCCAACACCAGAGGCACAATTTTCTACAAGTCTGTGCAACTACTTGCATACGCTGACGACATCGACATCATTGGCAGAACACAGCGAGCTGTCACTGGTGCGTTTGCAAGTATCAGTACAGAAGCGGCAAAAATGGGTTTGATGGTGAATGAGGGCAAAACAAAATATATGCTGTCAACAAGAAGGGACACACAACATCGACGAATCGGGCAGAACGTCACGATAGACAGCTATAACTTTGAGGTAGTTCGGGAATTTGTCTACCTCGGCTCCGCTATTAACTCTGAAAATGACATCACCTCAGAAATCAAGCGAAGAATCACTCTTGCCAACCGCTGTTTCTTTGGCCTAAGACGGCAACTGATAAGTAAGGCCTTGTCGAGAAATACTAAGGAAACTCTGTATAAGACCCTCATCATCCCAGTCCTGCTTTATGGTGCAGAAGCATGGGCGCTATCAAAGGCGGATGAAGATCTCCTTGGTCGTTTCGAACGCAAAATTCTTCGAGTGATTTTTGGTCCCGTTTGCGTTGACGGGCTTTGGAGGTGAAGATTTAACAGCGAACTCTACTAGCTGTACAGCGACATCGACCTAGTCAGAAAAGTACGCATCAGTCGTCTAAGATGGCTGGGACATGTAGAGCGAATGGACACCAACGCTCCGGCCCGAAGAGTCTTCGATTCTAACCCGGAGGGACAACGCAGTAGAGGAAGACCTCGCCTTAGGTGGCGCGCGCAAGTGGAAGGGGACCTCAACCAACTTGGAGTGCGCAACTGGAGGCAGTTAGCCAAAGATCGCGCTAACTGGAGAGGCGTATTGGTTAAGGCCCAGGTCCACCCCGGACTGTAGCGCCACCTAAGTAAGTAAGTAAGTAAGTAAACTTCAGTTCGAGTGCAAAACACCTGCATCAAAGACTGATTTGGCAGACACTTGGGTTTTATTGTCAGTCGCAGTAAATTTTTGACATTTCGGCGTGAAAAATAATTTATATTTTCGTATATATATTTTGTGAAATTTATTTGAATTTCTAATGTTTCCTTAAGTCTTCAGAGAAACTAAAAGAAAAGTGTACGTATCAAATCATTGTAACATAAGTCTTCTAAATTCAATTAGGTAAATTATGCAAGTATGAATTTTTCCCGGCTGTAGGCAGTTAAGCAACGGCTACTATATAAAATAAAATAAATACCACGTAACTAACTAAATTACTAGTACACTTTAAATCCTGTTCCTGAAAAATTAAGGTGCTGCCTTTGCATGTGAAGATATCGAGTTCTTCTTTTTGGTGCTCATGGTTTAGAAGGTTACCAAAACCAGATTAAAATGACCAAATTACAAAAAATCACCAACTAAGAATAATACCCTTTTCACACCGAGCCGAAAACCGGGTTTTCGCGAAAACACTCGAAAACTTAATCGAACAGAAGTTTTGCCATACATTTTTCAGTTTTCAAAACGAGCTGCTTAAAGTCGTTTTCCACCAAAACACCATGAAAACGACTTCCGATCGTTGGGTTGTTGAAACAAACACCCCTTATGAAGCATTCAGCAGAGCATCTGACCGAACAAATGTCAAAACTCACAACTTAAAATCATTTTCAACACTAATTGATGGGCTAATTTTATTTTTAAAGGCTCTGAATTAATTTTATTTGTTAATTAATGCGATCGAAATTGGTAAACAAAATAGTTTACACAGAAGTTCCGCGGCTAGTGTCTCACAGCTGATTGAAACGTCAAACGAAAACTAGTTATTGTTCGGTGTGAATGCAATTTCGAGTTTTCGACGAAAACACGGTTTTCGCTGCGGTGTAAAAAGGGTATAAAGTTACCAAATTTGGTAAAATATTACCGAAGTGGCAACCGTGTATCGTGAATCATTTAACCAGCTATTGTTTTTGTGACTGCATTCAGTCGAGCAAATTCAAAATTCTTTATTTTTATTTTTCAGCATTTTTCTTTTATAAAAGAGATGTTAAAGTTTTGATACAATCGTGAGCTATTTTTCTTTGGTTCGGAGCTTTGAGGCAAAGCTTAAATACTTGAGCCGAATTACCCAATTTGGTACTTCCGAAAAATGCTTTCTTCAACCACCACCTTTGACGAATCCTAAAATTGCAAAGGGAAGATCTTAAGAAACGTAGTTCATAAATTTCCAGCAAATATTTCTCTTTAAATTGCGAGAAAAAAAGAAAAACAAACAAATTGCAAACAACAAAGAAAATCTAAAAATGCAAACAAAAACTGAACAAAAGAAAAATATCTGCAAAATCCAATTGCGCTCTTTCCATAAACATAAATCGGTCTCCCCTTAGAAGTTTTAACAGAAAAATGAAAAACTAATATTGATCAACGCTATTTGCTTTGTATAGTGGTATTTTAAGAATTTATTTCTTATATAGTTGTTAAACAACTTTTATAATGACAGACAATATTTAATATACTTAAAGCTTTATTCAGATGAAAGAGTCTGGTTTCTTTGTCGCTCTTGTGACGTAGCATAGAAGTTGCAGCAATATATGGACTCCCGTATCCTAAATTATTTGGGAAACAATTCAAAAAAAAAAGAATAATGGTAATAAAAAAAAAGTAAAAAAAAAAAAAAATGAATTAGCATAATCTAGTATTGTTTAGAAAACATGCACAAAATTCATAAATTATGCAAACAGTAAAATCATTTAAAGTAAGTACATTTCTACTACTGCAAGGACAACAGACACTACACACAGTTTTATAATTATTATTATTTTTTTATTCTATTAACATTCAACATGAATAATTTTTATAGATTATAGATGTCAAATTTTATTTACCTGCTACTTTTGAGTTTAGAAAATATGGATCGGGTTGCCATAGATTATCGAAAAATTCTGGAAGCAGCGTCACATAATCATCACCTTCCTCGAAGATGTCATCGGATATGTCTAGGCGAGTCTCCAACCAGCGTTGGTGTACAAACATATCTACTCTGGAAAAAGAAATGCGAAGGTGAGAAGAAGAATCGTACGAAGTTATCGCCGTGAAATTGGGAAAATTTGAATGAATAAAAGTACGTTTTGATTTATAATGTTGTCGGCGATTATCAGAACTACCGGAAAATTGCTATAGGTACCTATTCGCACATCTATTCGAATAGCGCCCATTACTAATTTTTGGGTGTTTTATAGGAAACGTTACCAATAGGGAAAATTATTATTTCTCAGCCACCCGTTTACTGCAAAAAGTAAAGTACTTTATGACGTTTTGTTGGCTTTTTTTCCGGTAGTGCATCCAATTTTGTTTGTTTTAATAGCTGCTAGAATATTGTTAGTAAATTGTCAGTTTTATTGTATTGTGCAAGTGATAAAGCGAAGTATCAAATTGTGTTATTAGTTCTGTTCCTTTACTTTTGTAGTAAGAATGGAAAATGCTGTCAAAATAGCAGTGATGGGGATAATTTTTCTCACAGAGAGAGACGCTTCGAAAAAGTTAAGGAACTCTTTTGTAGTAATTTATGATAAATGACAGATAGGTAGATACACAATTCAAATATTAAAAAAATGGTACGAAAAGTCATTCAAATTTCTGATAAACTCGAGGAATTTGTTAATTTACTAAGAAAATTATTCCCTGTTCCAGCGAAGAAGAATTTCGTCGTCATTTTCGAAAGAATCTCGAGGAGAACATTCAATTTTATTTTGACACCTGTTGATACCATTTTAATACGCAAGAAATCAAAAAATAATCCACGCATATGCCAAATGGGACAACAAACTTCAAATCAGCTGTTGATTGTAAGATGACTGGCAGCTTTTCCATTTCTTACACCAAGAAATTTGTTGCGTAAAAATTCGTAAGATTCTCAGGGGTAACATATTGCTCTCTTGAGGACGCTCTCTTTTACGAATTTTTCAAGTTAAGGAACGGCACTGAGTAAAAATTCATAAAATTTAAAAGTAAAGGAGCAGGCCTATCATGTAATTGATTACTATAGAGTTCTTTACGCAAATAAATTCACATGATTGTAATGAATCAATACAGCTTCTTAGAAGAACTTGCCGCCGCTCAGACAGGGAACTTTAAGCGAACGTAATGGGTTTCTAGGTTTGCTCGGAGAACGATTTTTGAACTTAGTAATTATCCTCTTCAGACCCAGACGAATAAAAGCAGGAAAATGATACATTTTAGTGGATTTTAAATCTTTAATGAGATGAAATAAGAGATTTGCATTTAAAAAAAAAATTTTTTTATTAACTTCATGGACAAATTCCTGGTGCACATATGTATACCTCAGGTCTGTCATGGCATAAAATACCCTAATTTTACTTTATTAAAAAGTGATACAGTTAAAAAAAAGTTGTTTTTTCAAATGCATAAATAAACCTGTCACTTTGTGCAGATTGTACGGCAGCGAAATTTGCATCTAGGAAGCCTGCATTTCGATGAAAATCTATCGTAAAAAAAATGGAACTAGTATATAGTCCTGAAGTACACATATGTGTAACTCCAAAGTATGTAGCTCAAATAGAGCTCAGTTTTGTTAGAAATAACATGAAAAGATAATATTTTCGAACTTACAAACTAAAATTGAACTCAGTAGCACATCACAAAAAAAAAAAAAAAATAATACTGCGAAACAACAATTGAAAATTGTTACCTGAATAATTACTTTTTCAATCTGAGGAACCCAAAAAAAACGATAAAACTGGCCTACTATAAAATTCAAATAATGAAAGTTATTAAACGCTTAGCGCCATCTAAAAATTTATACCGCAAAATGATTATAAATACTTGATACTTAACTGCAGCTAATTGCAAAAAGATGGATGTAGTGTACCAAATAAATGTTTTAACAAAGGTGCACATATGTGCACCTACGGTCTGAAGAGGTTATATTATAATATAGTAAATATTTTTACTCATAATTTGTTAACAACCTTCTGTTTCCGTCGGCGGTGCCAACATTAAACCAAGAAAAATCCTGCAGGAATGTTTCTCTTATATATAATATGTTTTGAAATGGCGTACTTAACCTGAGCCATTATATAAATATTGTGACGTATCTGTGCATGGTGAGAGAAAATGAACATCACTTGTGGCAGAATCGTGGACACAAAAAAGCGCCATGCTTATGTTCTCTATTTCATCTGTGTTTTTTCATTTTTTCATTTTTAATTCAGTTTTATTAATTTTTTTTTTTTAACTTTCAACTGTGTCTTTTCGTGACCGTAATCTCGTAATCGTATATTTTCTCTATTTACGACGGCGGGGTTGGGGGTAGTTATTTAGAGTGTGTGCTATTACTGCGATCAACATTTTTTTAATCATTGTTTAAGTGTTAAAAGTTGAGTTTCAATTGGTTTAAAAAGGATTTTGCAACCATTTTATTTTCCACAACATCGCCACAAAAAATAAAATTAAATGAAACAGAAACTGTTCGTTGCAAAATGTTTAACTTACCTAAAGTCCATATCCTCTACATTTATTGAATTAATATCTACAACGAATATGCTAAAATCTACTGTCACCGGTGCACCTTTTCTAGAAGGCGGTCGAATTTCTGCAATAAAATAAAATAAAATATGAAATTAAATATTACAAAACTTATATGACAGTAGTTATTGCTTGGCTCAAATTAAGTGATTCTGATTAACTATAAAAGGTGGAGATGCTAGAATCTTTTCTGGTGGTAATTTTTTACAAGCGAAATGAATGTGTTATGATTATGACTTATGGTATTGTGATGGAAAGATAGTGGATTTTAGTATAGTATTTCGTTTAGACGCAACTAGCGCCATCAATCGGCTGAAAATTTATACGTGAAAAAAGGTGGAAAAAAGCAATGTCGAAAAATAAGTGGTTGAGTGACTTCTAGGAATCTGCACAAGTAATTTGTATAAATGCTAGCCCTTCAATCATCTTCCCTCTCATACAGTATCCGACTATAACCCCGATCAGGTGCAAATTGTGAGTGGTAGGTAAATGGGTGCTCTTGGGGCAGTTGCCACAGCTTCACTTAGACCATCAGTTGGGTCCATTGTGTCCAGGTACGGGAACCATCCAGCGTAGCCCGTTGAGAAACAAGAAATATACCGCTTTTTATATTGGAGCCACATAGATTTAGTATGAATCTCATGGGTTCTTAAAGCTCCGTTGTAACCTGATCCTCTAGTTCTTCCTACGAGTTAGTAGCTACTGATATGAAGTCTGTTTATCTACTAGAACCACCCAGACTTAAGTATGAATCTCAGGATTACTTTCATTACATTCATACATTCTTCAGTTCCTCTAGGTCATCAAAGAAGTAACTGTTGAGAATTTTTTGTCTGCTGTTTTTAAGGGCTGGGCATTCGCAAAGTAGGTGGCGAACAGATTCTATTTCTTCTACGTCCCTACAGCTTCTGCAAAAATCGTTATGCAGTATCCCCAGTGCGGCTTAGTCCGATTATATATTTAGATCTCTTTTTGCTCACCTCTGGCCATAGTTGTTTAATGTGCCTGCAATCAATGATATTCGTTCATCGTAGGTAAGTTCGACTCCAGGATTCAATGTGAATCTTCCTTGTAAGCGTGTTTAGCGGAGTTCTTACTGATTGAATTCTGAGAGGATCTTTGCAACTTTTAAACAGCCATATGTTCGGTTGTAAGTCGTATTTGTTTCCCAAAAAAAAGCCTACCTATGCATTTTACGCATTCAGTCCGTTTTTAATTTGATTTAAGAATCAATCAAAAAATTTCAATTTCTATTATATCCTTTGCTTAATGTTATATAGGGTCACCCCACCCAAAACTATATTTTTGAAATTTGTAATAGTTCATTTAAAGTGACATTCAACACTATTTTATGCACTCAGTGCACTAAATACAGAATGTTCTTATTTTTCTTAATTTCTATACTTAATGAAAGCAATTATAATATTCTTTCTATTCTATTCTTCTATTCAATTGCCTGATATATTTCATGACAGTGGCGATAGAACACCCTCCTGTTGAGTACCTTCATTAAATTCTTTTTTTTTTTCAATAAAATTGTCCCCGAGAATGCGACTGAGCTGATAAATTGTTCCTCATTTACCTGGAATCTATGAGCTTTTTAAGCCTCTAAAAAGGTCTAATTGACCGGAAATCCCTGACTGTAAAGTAATTGATTTTGACATCTTCAAAAGCAATCGCAATGATTTTACTGCTATCAATTTCCTTGGAAACAGTAATCGCCTTTTCATCATAAAACACAAACAGGAAGTAAGCAGTCTCTTAACTACCAATGACGTACAAGTTGCTATTACTGATTGAAGTGAAATCGAATAACCCACGAGTTATATGCAATAAAATAATTATTCCCCCCAATAAAAGTTGTTTAAAAAAGAATCACTTGAACAATTCCGAGTAGTTACTATATAATTTGTAACCAAATGCCATCAACAATAAAGCAAACCACAATAATTTCTCTATTTGATGATAAGATTTTTTTTTTTTTATTAACGTTTGGTAATAAGAAAGTGTACTCCAATCACTCTACCTACATCGGCCAAAAAAGGTGAACAGAGAGAAAAAAACATTTATTGTCTTAATTTATAGCCAAGCATGACAGAGGATGCCATGGCACTTCGCGGCTACAGCTGCAAGAATAAATTAACAATTTTTCCTTCTCTATGACACAACGTCAGAGTCACATCCATCAATATTTATATCGAGTTTGAGTTTGTTGGCGTATAATTTAATAGCACAAGGGAACCCACAAATGACTTGCAAATAATCGTCCTTGAACTTCTTGTCAATCTGAACTGTGACTTGTGTCTTTCTTTTGCTTGTGGCACAACCTTAATAAAATGAACAGAAGGAGTTATTCAGTTGTGTAACTCAACTTGTGAACAACACGCAGGTGGGACTGGATTTCTTGCACCCAAGAAATGTAGTCCTATTTGGAAAATTATTCGTCAATTCTATGCGTGCATAAATGTAGGTACTGGAGGGAAAGAACACTTTTAAATGATAATGCTTAAACCTGGGTGACTTTCCTTAGGTTGGTGCAAGTAAAACGTACGATTGCATATAAAACCGTCAAAGAACAGTCTTCTAATTTCCTGGATTGGATTCTTTTTGTCGCAACAATACTACTAAGCGAGGAGTCCAAGCTTCGAATCCCGCAAAAACCCAAATTCCAAGTTAGGTTTTTTCTTTTTCACTGCGTCACGTCTGACAAACATCCGAGAGTATAACTGTCTTGAAAGAGCTTCTCAATTAACCGTTTGGAATCGACATACAATTGTAGATCCCTTTCATTTGTTTTAAACTTGAAAAACTCACGCAAAACGAATGGTTTTGAGAAGCTAGGCCTAGGGTACTTCCGGACATGTTGCGCCAACTATTTATTGATTCGTTTATTTTCTGCGAGTATCGATTGACAATTGAATCGATGTCAAATGAATTTTGATTGAATTTTAAAAATTTCTGTCCACAATTTGTGTTCAGATTTTAGCAGTTGTTTTCGTCTGTAAATTAAATATGTACCTTCGACCACTGTATACAAATCTTGTAACTAAAACATGTATTCTCTCTTCAAAGATTGGCTTTTTATTATTTTCCCCAGCATTTCCTTACTAATTCTCTTTACAAAGCGAACAATCTTCGAGGTAGTTTAGGCAGAAAATGTTACGTATACGCCCCCATTACTCGCTGGTGATATTTATTATTCTTAAAGAACTGCTGAGTCTAAAGCGACAAATGCTAATATAATGCGCGATGCTAATAATGATATTTAGTGTCCAGGCGGTTTACGAAATCACAATGGCGACATTTTCCATATACAATTACCCATTGTGAACTTCGAAAAAATTTAGCGTATAAATTGATTTTATAAATTCTTTTTTAAACAAGTTGGATCCACAAGAATCCAAATTCCAATCGGATGCCAATCACGATTTCTTGTCCAAGAACCTATACATATAAATTAAATAAAATACAAAATATATTTGTTTATTTCGTTCAGCCACCCGCCCACAATCAGGCAATGTATGAACGCGTACAGGCCAAATAAAAAGGGTTTACAAGTGTGGAGATTTAAAATGATTATAAGTAAGGCCCAATAAATATAGACAGAAAAGTTTCACCTATCTATTAGACAGTCTTAGTGCAGGACTGCATGTCGCAGCTCGGTGGATGAGACATTGATTTTGAGTGCAGTTCTCTTTACACATTTGACCAATAAAGTCGCGATGGTAGTCATTCTTTTTACGCAATTTAAAAATAGTTTAAAAAATGGTTTACCCGCATTTAATTTCACACCTTTTTATGTTTTATTTATGGCTTATTTTATCGAGTATCGCTTCACGAAAACATTTCACAAGGTATCGCTCTTATTCAAAATTATTCAACTGAACATATCAGCAATGCAGCGCCATGATGCAAAACGAGTGACGTCAAATAAGCCAGCACGACTCCCCTAAGACCTTGGAGTAAAATCCAATACCAAACAAATAGAAAACAGAAACCAACTCTATTTACATGTGCCAACTGAAACACGCAAAATTCGTCCTAGTAAAGAGTTAATGTCCCTTATAACTAGCAACAAAAAAATGGCTGCAAAAGCAGCTCGAAATGAGCCGCGCGAAACCCATCAAGTACAATGCTATGACTGGTACACATCAACTGACTTAGTGTTTTTTTAGAGTTTTTTTTTTTTTGTTGTCGTTCCTTTAAGTCGTGCCCTAGAGAATGTAAGCCAGCTACTTATAGCACAATATGGCATGTCCTACAAAAACTCGTTTTTCACATTTGATTTTATTTCGAGAACTGCAGTTGTCCATTTGTTGGAAAGTTAAGCGGAAAAGGGAATTATATGAGGCAAAACGAAATGCATAATAAACAAAATCCGTCTATTTTTGTACGGAATGCCGACAGAGTAATGCAATAGAGAGTATGCGTGTGTGTGTGTGAGTTTGTGCATATAAAAATACATGCCATTAATGTGTGTGGGAAATTACATATTCAGTTTTTTAAGTTAGACTTGGTTTCTTTTCGACATGACTTACCCTTGACATAGTTGTGAGGAAGTACCACTCGTGGTTTTGTTGTGTAGTTCATGAGGGCATCCGTGCTCCTAATTAGCCTGGAGAAAAAATAACTAGATAAATATGTGCTCGACATTTGAAGGTATAGCTATATATACAAACAATATTTGCAGTTATAGTGCGGTTAAGAATTGTTTTGTTGTTATTTTGGTATAATCGGGAGCAATAAAATCTGTGAAGCCTTCATAAAATTTAATTGAGGTATTATTGCTGAGCTATTACTTTAGATTGACATTAAATATGTAAATTATTTGAGTTGATAAAGAGCTGTGTAAGCTCCGTGAATCAGGGAAAATCAGGTAATCCTGAAAATCGTATAAACAAAATGAGCATAAATAATTCACCAGACACTGTTGCTAATTTGTTTTTTTTTTTTCTTTCGAAATTCAAGACTCGAAACATACCCATCATCACATGAAGAAGGAAACGATTTTCGGGTCAAAGGTTAGGTACTGCTATTCACCCATGGAACAAGATACGTTTCATTACTAATAGTTTCGCTTTTGGTCGAAAATCGACCCTTCCTTTTAAAGGGTGTTTTTTTTTTTAAAGAGATAAAGAACTTTAAGTTGGCAACACTATTTTACTGGCGGCCATTTTGTCAGCTGTCAAGTAATTTATTTTTAGTTTGGGTTGCCATTTCAACATGAAAAGAATGACGTTTGAGCCACGCTTCCAAATTGTGAAAATTTATTTTGAAAATTATGGTTCTGTTCGAAATACGTATCGCGCACTACGTCCATTCTACGGTGTTCAGCGATGAAGTTCACTTTTGGTTGAATGGATACGTCAATAAACAAAACTGCCGTTGTTGGATTGATGATAATCCTAAAGTGTATGTTGAGACAGCGTTACATCCACAAAAAAATGACTGTTTGCTGTGCTTTATGGGTTGATGGAATAATTGGTCCATACTTCTTTAAAAACGATAGTGGCCAGAACGTTACAGTCAATGGTGACATCTATAGAGCCACGATTACTGACTTTTTCGTTCATCAATTGAACAACCATAATGTGCAGGAGCTTTGGTTTCATCAAGACGGCGCAACATAGCTCGTGCCACAATTGATTTATTGAAGGAAACGTTTGGTAACCGCATAGTTACACAATGCGGACCCGTGAATTGGCCTCCAAGATCGTGCGATTTAACGCCGCTGGACTATTTTATGTGGGGATATGTAAAGGTGCTAGTCTACGCCGATAAGCCCGAAACGATTGACCACTTGGAGGACAACATTCGCCGCGTTATTGTCGATATTCGGCCACAAATGTTGGAAACAGTCATTGAAAGTTGGACCTCCATATTAGACTACGTCCGAGCCAGCCGTCAATTATCTATCTGCTGGCTTTTCTCTCAGACAACCTGTCAACAATCAAAATCCATTCCCCGCCCATGCAGAATATTTTCATCGAATAAATTTACCATCGTAGGCGCAGTGGCTTAGTGGTTAGTGTGTTGGACTACTAAGCGAGGGGTCGTGGTTCGAATCCCGCAAAAAAAAAAAAAAAAAATAGTGCGTGGAGTCCCTTAGCGCGGAAGAAGTGAAACTTCGTAATGTGGAAATGAAAATAGGAAGGCGTAGAAATTGAATTTTAGTGAAATCATATTGTTTCTTTCAGACAAACTTTATTAACATTGCTTACAATTCACAATTGATCGCATCTTTTAATTATCATTTTCGAGTGGAGAAATATCCAAATCTATAAAATTTACAATGAGATTATGACAACTAAAGTAAGATACGAAATGTTGGAAGTCGCATTAGAAGCTTCAATTCAACAAGACATTAATTGCCGATTTAGTCATTATTTTTGAAAATTAATCTTCACCACAGAATATTCCTTTCCCAGCATTGCCAACAAACTCACCCACCATTGCATACTCTGAAGCGTGAGCGATATCCTCACACATTGAGTATGCAATGCGTATAGTAGCGTTAAGCGTTTAACACAACCTTGTTGGAACTGGAAGTCGTATAAGAAGTTTCACTTCAATAAATCAAACAACAAAATTCACCTATATCGTCTTTACTTCTTGAATTCTTCAATTCTTTACTGTAGGTATCAACGTATGTAGGTATGTACCATAACAACCATTAAAACAAAAACCTTGAACTCAATTTCTATATACACCACCATACGTCCATCAGCCATCTGCGCATTTCATCAGAAACACATTATCGCTGTTGATTACATACACATTCACGTCGCATACTTCTCTTTCGAATCACTTATTTTGGAAAAAACACCACGCATTTTTTTTTTTCATATGAACGTGCTTGTGCAATGTGCGCCACCCTCACACCTTTGAGTATCCAATGCTTTTATTAGCATTAAACGTTTAACGCGACCTTGAGTTGGAAGTCGCATAAGAAGTTTCACTTCAAAAAAACCCAAAATTCCAACTTAGGGTTTCTTTTTTCACTGTGCCACCTTTCGCGAACGTCTGACAAACATCCGAGGGTATAACTGTCTTGAAAAAGCTTGGAGTCGGCATAAAATTGTAGATCCCTTCCATTCGTTCCAAAAAGGATAAACTCACACAAAACGAATGGTTGCGAGAAGCTAGGCCAAGGGTCCCTCCGGACCTGTTGCGCCCACTATTTTTGATTGGTTGAGCTAAGCTACACCTATTAATTTGTTTTAGTACACTTTCAAAAAAGAACTTTAAACAAAATACTTGCATGTTTGCTGCTCTCTGTTGTTTGAAGTATGCCAATCCTCTGCCACTTCTATTTTCTCGGTTCAAATCAACCAAATTAAAAAAAATCAAAAGTATTCAAACCAAGGAAAATTAAAAAAGTTTTGAATTTACGCAGTCGGTCGCTGCAAAGCATATACATAGGATTAACAAGACACTGATAGAGACAAATATATTGGTTTGCAACGACATGTCTGTGTCGTGTATGGTGTATGGTATGGCCCATATTAGAAACTGCTTTCGTTTTGAATTTCCACTTTCAAATTTACGAAGGAAATTCCGGGAGGAATCTCACCAAATTCCGTAGGGAATTTTTGTTCACCGTACCAATTTATTCACTGTCGATAACTATTTTGAAAAATTGGAAATATTTCGGAGTGGATTTTGTTTCTCGAGAACATTTTCCTTCCCAGCTTTTTTGTTTATTTTTCGAAGTTCACGGAAAGGGAAAATCATCGAATGGCATTGCTAATACGCGAGAGATGCTTCAGCAAAAGTGAGCAACTTTAAACCGATCTAAACTACCTCTACACTGACTTTTGTCATCCGAGTGGGATTGCACCTCTGAAATGCCGTTCGAATAATCGGCAATTTATTTTATAATTCTTTGAAAAATTATAAAGGAAAAATCGGCCGTTTGTCGAATTACTGAACTTTTCTAACAAAAAAATATGACGGAATTTCTTTAGCTCAACTTATTTTTATAGTTCAAGAGGTTTTATCTGCCTCAATCTCCTGATTCCATCGACTGTATTTAATAATTTGTCTATTTCTTTGCTAACTTGGTTAAGAAGCCTATACTTCTATGCATTTAAGCAACTTTTTTAACTTCTTCTTCAACCGTTTCAATTTTGAGTTCTGTATGTAGCGTTGTCTATGTACCAACCCGCATTGTCTTTGTTGCTTTGTTATTTATTTTGAAAGACCTGAATTACAATTTCGTAGGGCACGTAGGTCCGTACTGGTTTCCGAATTTTGTTGTCTAGTAATAAGTAATTATAGTTCGACAAGGATGAATTTCTTCCAATACATGTTACTGTATCACATGATTCAAAAAAATTCAACATAAATCTCCTATCATGTTTACGTATTCCTTTGATGGTATTGTCATTACCCGCGTTTATCTAATCAATGATTTGGGTGTTTTTTTTTAGATACCAAGCTATCATTTACTTACCATGTTGATTCCATCACAAACAAGGTAAACAGAACATGGGGAATGTTAAGGCGATACCTATGCTTGTGATTTTTCAAATGTTTATGTTCTCAAGACCTTGCATATCGCTTTTGTGCGGTCTATATTATAGTATAGTATAGATTTAGAAAAGAGAATTTTTCATGAGGACTGATGCTTTCATTTGGCCTCGAATGTCTTTTGGGTAATAATAATTGTTCCACCATGGTAGAGATTTTGGAAAGTTTTAGAAAGTACGAACGTTCTCCTTCCAAGAACTATAAATATATTTATTTATATTTCATATATCGAAAAATATGTTTTTTTTTTAGCTTCAAATAATCATACGTCTTTTGCAAATTGGCCTTTTGTTTCTCTTTTTTGCAAAAGAGGATTGTGCCACTCTGGTTTATTTTACATTTTCCCTCATTTATATTTTTCTGTGTAAATGCTGTTTTTTGAATATTAAAACCTGTGAAATGAAGAAATGTCTTGGATTTTTCCTATTTTTTCTTTAAAAATATATGGCATGATTATGCCCCAAATACGGTTATGTAGAAACTATGACTAGCTGAATCGAAGCTTCGTCAGTGAAACCGTTTCAGGTAAGTCTTTGAGAATTCGGTGAGTCCAAAATCAACCAACCACTCCAACAGTCGTCTATACTTCAACCCCGTACAAGTACTAACATACCGATGTGATAAAAAGGTCTTTGGGGTCGCTTTTCACAAATACCAAAGGTTGGATTTACCTCAAATCAGCTTCCATTTGACGTAAAAGCAATTTCTACATCCCACGTCCCAAACACAACCGCTTATATTACTAGATGCAGATATTAATTCCTGTAATCAAGGAAACTTTTAAGTTGCTTACTCACCATAGCAGTATGAATCCTACTCCAATTGAAACAGGCGAACTGATGTGATTCCTCAACATTATGATTTCAGAATCATCTCACTTTACGCATACTTTTGAACATCACTTCCTTTCGAGTATTTTCGTACAAGCCAGCCAAACCGAATCACTAGTTTTGTGCGTGTAAAACAGCTCCGCTCGATACATTCAATACTGAGACATAACACGAATATAAGGCACTCCTTTGAGAACTGCACAGCGGCGGCATTAATTTTTCACACAATTACGTATACAAATGCAATACGAATTTCACACTGAATTTACTTGAAACTGATGATTAGAAATTATTTTTTATCACAATTTGCATGTCCTGTGCGTCCTTCGTGTAATCGTATAAAATCGCCCAACTGGAAAGCAGCACTTTAATTTACCCCTTAGTGCACTCAAACGCGCCCGCCGATTCAAAAGTCTTTAATCTTTAATTCGTTTTACACGGCGACCCAACAATTCAAAAAATACGAAAACACTGTAGCACGAGAGTTAGTGGAGAAGAAGCGCAGGGTATCTTTAACATTATTTTTCCCCCCGTTTGGCAAATATTTTTGCAACCAAACAGTCTAATGGCGAGAGTAGTTAAATTTTTGTCGAATTTATGCCAAACCGCACTGGGCTAGAGCTGGTGCTATGCCTATTCGGAATACGAGTGTATATGGAGGGGCTGCAAGTGAATTTTGTGCTTTAACAAGTGTGACAATTGAATCGCGTGCCTATCTCACTTGAAAGTGTTTAGCCGAATGGGATTCATTTCTAATGGACATACTTAAGTGACATCTATTCATGCGGTCATGCTAGAGTCAAATTCAGTGTGTGGTGTGGTGCGGCTGTTAATGTGAGGAATTGTAAAGTGTGCCTGACTGCATGACTGCTGACTGCTGTGTGATAGTGAACTTAAAACTTCCTCATTATTGCAATGTGCCGTGTGTGGACGGTTGTGAAACAGAACTTGCCCGCTATATTTACGTTGATAGTATCGGAAGTTTATCCATTGCAACTGATAGGTATGACTTCTGGTAATTTTCAGAATGTGTCGTTCAATTTGTGTTTACAGTGGTGGATGGAAGTAGCACGTCCTGAAGGGGCTGTGACACTCGGTGAAAATCTTTCCTGAAGCAACACTCGGGGTACAGTTTAGACATTCTGGAAAAGTATCGGAGGTACTTGGATGCGGAGATATTGAGCACGGCTTTTAAGAATTAAGTACGTTCTTAAACCCTTTAGAAGCTTTTAACTATTTTTGAGAAATTCGAGTATAAAAAGAGGTGTCGTAAGAAGGTGTGTTGTTAAAGGTTGTAGACAATAATTGGCATTAAACTGGCGCTATCCAGTCTTGCAAACGTATGTTCATATGAATTGTGTTCATTTCAAATTCAAGTGGTTAAAATCGGCTACTCTGTAGGACTTGCTGTTTTTGTGTTTGTTTTACATGTAAAATCAAAATTCCGTGAAAGTATAGCTCGTTCAAGGAAGTGGTGATTCGAACCCAGATCTGCTCTATCGGCAATAACGTACGAGTTTCAGTGGTCTTAAATGAGCCACTTATGGACGGCCGACATAACCAGCTCACGATTTCCTCACCCCAGTACTTATAAAGTAAGATGGGGGTCATCTTGAATTAAAATAAAACACCACAAGCGCTAAGATTACCAGTGAATTTAAACAAGCCTAAACGAACAAAGTAACAAGTTAAATGTTGAGCTTAACAACAGCGCTTGTGAGTAAATTGAGCAGGTACTTGTTGGGCGTGTGTACTTTTTGTTTTGTGCCACAGTTCCGAGATACTCAAACGGCCAAACAAATTGATCATGTTGTTCTCCAGTTCCCTCAATGGCTGGAAGTTTCAACCAAAAGACTTGGACCAATATGAACCAAATATAACCAAAATAGATCCTTCCCAGGTTTTCACTGGCCCATAACTTTTCAGCAATAAAAACATCTATGGGAAGAGGATGTATTCGAAGGGTAATCCCATTGGAATAGCATCTGGGAATCCAACATGCTTAAACAGGGTTAAACTCTGTAAGACAGCAACGTTTAATCGGGTTCGTTTCCTCTACTAACGTTTTCTTTGCTACATGTTATACTTTAATCGAGCAGAGTGGGTTAGTGTGTTGGACGGTGCAGGGAAATAACTTCACGGGCAATAACTTCACATGGAAAACAACTTCATATCGAGTGGGAAATAAATTCACTTATTTTAGGTGAAGTTATTTCCCAATGCCCCCCTGCAACTCCCCGACTTGGAGTCTCTGTTTAGAGGTGGAATTAGTTGCGAGTTTGGGTGTATGCAAAGTTAATTAAATTAGCTATAGGTACTCTTATAAATAATTTGATTTTGTTTTCCAGTTAGAATCAACAAATTCTCAAATTTAAGGTGGGAAAAAATTTCACAAAATTGGTGGTAAATACATTCAGATGATATGCACAAATATAGGCTTTATTTTACTTCGCTCGGCGTTATTTCACGGCGCCGAAAAGTCCTTGAACTGTGACAGAGATAAAAAAAAAGTATGCCATTTAAACTACATTTCTTTTTTAACGCTTGCGAAGAAAAGGAAAACGAAAAGGAAAGCAAATTTTCGTTTTCAAGTGATTTCTTTCGTTTTTTTTTTTTTTTTAGTGCGAACGTTACATTTTTACTTCAGGGAAACCCTGTTGCCCAAAGAACTACGCCTTATCTTCACTGTAACTAGGAGATACAATAGACAGAAAAAAAAAACAACCCTAAGACTCTTGATATTCGACTTTCATTATTTTCTCTAGTGTTTGAAGACTTTTGGTCACCACTGCCTAGTGGCGGACAGTCATGATCTTGAATAAGTAAACGAATGCCTAATGTAAAGTGTTTGTCTTTTTTTGTTTAGTTTTTTTTTTTTTTTCTAATCTCAAGATCATGGAAACTACGAATTCTTGAATGACAGATGTATGCATGTACGACAAGATGTACTCCGGCGAGGTAGTCTTCCTAAATTAATCATTGCATAGCTCAGAAAATACACAATATCAACAACTGTACTCACAAATTACCGAGACAAGATTGAGTTATTGAATATCACATAAATGATTGTATCAATTAAGAGGCACCACAGCAGAAAGAAAGTTCATTCTAATTTAGTAAATTGACGAAAAAGGTATTTTCGTAGATGGTTTTGTATCGCATACGAATCGCCGATCTAATTTATCGTATCGAATGTTGTGTGCATTTGGAAGTACATCTTATCTATTGGACACATGTGGCATCTATTTGATATCAATCAATCCAATTAATTTTGAGAAATAAGCTTCTGCGTATGGCCGATGGAGAACGATCGTCAAATCGTTTAGATTCGTTTAATTTTATATAATGAGCTTGTGCAATGCGTTCGAGTGAATCTGTATTGGGAATTTTACGCCGGATGTTAGGGATTAGTACTCTCAGACGGTGTGGTGAAGGCACGTGTTGCATTATGTTAAAACGGGGTTTCTTTTGAATATTAGTGAAAAGAATGTAATTGACTTGGGACACGGCTTTGTAAAGTGACATTTGGCGACATTGATCAAAGAAATGCTAGGCTTCCTTAAAACCAAAATTTAGTCAGCAGGTTATTGACAAAAAAAAAACTCATTTACAACCTTTTTGAAGACATTTATAATTTCTGCCCGAGTAAGGAAGGTTTTCCTAATCACACCTGAAGAAACAGAAGCTCGTGTGTATTTTGCTTAAACTGAGAGAACATACTAAAAGTCTGGTGAAATTGCTAGAGGATATACCAAGAGGCGTTTTTCTTTTACTTACAATAGGAAAAGCCACTCATGATCCATCTCCTGAGCTCAACTAAAAAGTGAGACCCAAGCTCAAAACGACGGTAGAAATTAGTCTCTGTTGCTGTGAACACGACGAAGCCCGAAGCAAAGTGGATTCTTATATGATGCAAAGTCGCAAAAGGCTAACAAAAATAGCGACAACGCTTGCACAAAAATCATCATCAAAAAGACGTAGAAACCCAAGAAGAAGAGAGAGCCGATTAAAAATAATTGGACACAACGGACCCAACTGATGGGCTATGTGAAGCTATGGCAACCGCCACAAGAGCACCAATTTAACCTCAAAAAATACGCTGCTCGATAAAATTGTGTTATCGAACCAAGGGAAAGCTTTCTTATACAGAAATACTACTCACACTCAGAGTTAAGATTCGGCATTGTGGCGAGGTCTCTTATGTGGTATTCGTTTGGGCTTCTTCAGATTCGCTCTTAGATTTCAGATTTCTTGTGGCTAATCGAACATAAAAACGTCACTTGCTCTTTTTTATGATAATATTCGTGCGATTCGAATATGTGTAGCCTTCAACACTTTTCAAAACGTTTTCCATTCACTGCTTAAGTTTTAAATTAAAACATTAGAAATTTGCGTCTCAAATCATTTTTCAATATTTATACATAACCAATTTACTAAAATAAATTCACCCGATGCAATGCCTTTCTTTGCTGTAGAACAAATTCACGAAAACCTAAACGCACTCCACCAGTTGTCAAACTCAAACGCACTTGTGTTGGTTAATCTGAGAAAATATCTAGATTCGCAAAAGTGCTCTGAAATCTGAAAAAGATTGCTTTTTTTTGTACCAAACGAACATAAGAACTGATCTGAGAGCAAAAAAAGTGATCTGAGAGTGCCCAAACGAATACCACATTAGGAAGGCTTGCTCTTTCAACTGAACGGGGCTGGTAAAAAAAAGATCACTATCGATGAAACAGTCGACGAAAATTAAATACATCGTCAAAATCATCACAAAAAACTACACCTGCAGGGCCACTAAATCGAAGTTTGAACTCAAAATATGCAAAGCCGATACTATGAACTTAAGGCAAGACTGCGGCGCCAACACAAGTAGTTACGCTTTTTTCTTGCATTCTATACTTATAATGATCTATGAATTTAAATTTATGAACTGAATTTGTACCGAATCTTTTGAAATGAATTATTATCTATCTATCTATATATTTTGCCGACGGACAATGCGCTGGCATAAATTGCCGCATAACTGACCAACTGCTTACGATACGGTCAGTCGGCAGTAAATATCGCAAAGTGACGGTAGCAGTTTCTAAACTAATCCATAATCCATAACAAACCTGGTTAAAATGCTGATCATTCAAAGTTGAAGATTATAACCATCAATAGCTCATCCATTATGAAACTATCCCCGATAAGGCAAGGTGGAAGTTGAGCGTCATTTTAACGGTCTTGATAAAAAAAGAAGAAGTTGTAATCACCTTCAATACAAAGGTGACTTCTTTTCAACTTTTTGCATGTAATATTCAGTCTGCCAGAGTCGAGTCATAATCAGCGTGGGCTTAGCTATGAAGCCAGCTTGTTAGAGAGGCATGTTAGATGAGGAGTAAGACCGACTCAAGCGCTCAAAGTAAAATTAAAACAGAGAAAAGCATATGGATTTGTATAATAGGGCGTGCAAAAAAGAAAGTGAGCCCAACTGGTCCAACTTTGTCAACCATATTTTTCTGTCATTTTTTTTTTGCTTTGACGCGTTATTTGTTTTGCCTATTCCGAAGGTCGAGCTAGTTATCCCAATTACTAACTATAGCGCCCATGGACAAAACATCAGTGGTTTCGTTTGAAAAAAAACATGGTGCAACTCAAAATCCGTCACTGGTTACGTGCAGTACAATTTGCATTTCATGTTCATGGGTTATACAAATCTTCCGGTAAGTTTTGCATCCTTCTCAAATGATCATACCTAACCCCACAAATTTCTACTGCTAATCGTGTAATGTTACATTAAACTATGAACTTGAAACCTATCCCTTACTCGGTTCCATCGCGTGGACAAATTTTCCGAGTCGTCCGCCTATGAATCTGATCTTGTGTTCGCCAATGTACAAAGAGTTCCGAATGTCAATGTTAATTACCAAATTGTTTCTCTTATCATGTGTAGATAAATTAATATTAATTACAATTTTACGAGAGGTATGTACTAGCAGAGCTTCGTTGGTTATTGCAATTTGTTGTAGGTCATACTACATAAAATTGTTTATATCCGCAATTGAATAACACACTCATATATGAATACTCGTATGTAGCATGGTTCCAAGTTCTGTTTAAATAAATTTAAAACGGTTTTTCGGTCAGTGGGCGAATTAATTTAACTAAACTAATAAAATGTCAATCGCAGCCCACACGCATGGCTTTAGCTAAGATGTACTCGCATGTTAATGCTCCGTTAGGGAAGGTTGCTCTGCTGGAAAGTGTACATTAGGTTTGTCTGTGGCCACAAGAAAAATAAGCATAAGTCGTTTTTAGTCACTTTTTAGGAGGATAAAGGTTTAACTTTAGATGTGGGAAAACGACTTATGCGCTTCTCCCTCATTCATAACCCAGCAATCGCAATAGATATTTGAATAAAACAAAATATCTAAAATTTAGAAAGTGGGTACGGTCTGCGGTGCGTCCGATCGTAACATTAACTCAATTTTTACATAAATCGACTTATGCTGTTTTTCCTTGTTCCCACAGGTTTGATATTCTAGTTATTGATATATTGATATTTTAAGCTCTGGGGGGATGGGGGATTTTATAAATGAATTTTGCCAGGAGTAACTAGCGATAGTTGTGCCGCTATAGCAAATATGCAGCACGGTTGCCAACACGGTACATTTTGGACAAAGTATTTTTGTCTTTCCCAATGTTTTTTGCCCTTTGTCCTTCCCGACGATTTCTCAATCCGGAAGTTAATTTAATTCAACAAATTACTAAAAAATTGGTTTATGTACACAAATAACCTTGGTTATGTAAAACATATTTTTTATGTTATTTTGAGATAGTATGTTTTGAGGTGTACTAAAATACGAGTTGGGTGAGCAATTTATAAAATTTTTAAAATCTGTTATTTCAGTTGGAAAATTAAATCTTTGTCCCAATATTGATTTCTCCGTTCCACTCTTTCGGTATATTTGCCCGAAGTTATGTTTCAAGTTGGCAAGCCTGAATGAAGTCAAATATTTAAGTCTAGTAAGTCTACTGACTCTTATACCCAGAAAAAGTCAGTGGTAAAATAATTATAGTACGCCGGACAAATGAGGGATCACAGGTTCTATTTGAAAAAAAAAGTTACATCTGGAGCATTCTGACAACTGTACTAATAGAGCTTCTCAATTCAGACGTTCGAACTCAATATACAAATTGTAGGTTTCTCCCATTTGTCCCAAAAATAGAAGCTCGTACAAAATGAGTGGTTCTGAGGTGTAAGCGTTAGAGTCGTACACAGTTCTGTTGGACCAAATATAAATATTTTTTAGTACCATGGGGACTGGGAACGGCGAGTGATATATTTCGATTCTGTTTGAAGTTTCGTTTTTTAGTAGGGCAGTAGTTGAGTCTTGAGTGCGATATATAAATGTAAACTGGGGTTACTTTGTGCCAGTTTTTGAGGTTTTTGTAAAAAAAACTTTTATTTCTGTATGAAATAAACAAAATAAGATATACCATTTTGATCTTAAGCATTAAGCAATAAAGGCAACGTTCTCAAATTCTCGAAAGGGCTTAGGATTTTAAACATGTAAGCCTTTAAAGTGTGGCACAAAGTTGCCCCACGTCTGGGGTAACTTTGTGCCACTGACGAAATCCTTCGCTAATCTTGTCAAAATGTAAGTTTGGTTGAATCTTACCCCATATACCATTAAAACACACGATAACACAATTATTTTAAGAAACAAGTGAAGGCTTTCTTTTATATCTATTACATAAAAAAAAAAAATAAAACCGTTAAAAATAAAAATCCAGTCCAGAAATGATATTCTGCATTTAGGGGCAGGCATGTTGTTCTGGAAAGGAGTTTATTTCCTCCATAATTATGTCGTAATAGCTTTTGCCAATTCGTCTTGGATCAAGAAAAGTGACTGGAAAACCATAAGCGGGTGTAGTAACAACTCTTCTTCGGCACTGAAAATGGTTTGACGTCCCGCAACATTTGAATGAGCATCTTATCCTTTATTTATTAGAGAGAGTATTCCTATGAATACCGTTCTTTTCACTCGCTTTTTGAATTGAAATTCTTCCACTTCGGACTTCCTGAACAGATTTTTTCAAAGCATCCTGGGTGAAATTGCTGTAGGGCCGTCCTCCTATCTTTTTAATATACTTTCGAGGCATTTCGGCTCAATTCTGGAACCTTCAAATTTAAAATTAAAGACAAGGGGTTTCTTTGGACCAAGAACGTTGTACGTGCAAAAGAAAATCAATACACAGGGGGTAACTTTGTGCCAAGTTAAACACAAATGATGGTGGCACAAAGTTACCCCATGAACTTGCGACCTTATTGAAAAGGGGACGTACAAATGAAAACAATAGGTTTTACTAATATTAACTTTAATATTATTTATCACAAATAAATCATAAAATAATGTAACCCACCTTCAATTCCGTAGCGATTATAGTTTTTTGATTGTATATGAAATTTGTCGCAATAGAATTTTTTCGGCAAAGTTTGATTTTGAATCTCATGTCATTATTCAAAAACGTAAAAACAAAGAAATTGATGAATATAAAATACTTACTGGAAAGCTTTTCCAGCAGCCTTGCACAGTGAAAAAACTTTCATATTTTATGTAAAAGTATTGGTAAAGTGAAATTGAATGTACAAAAGTACGGTTGGCACAAAGTAACCCTGCAGGCACAAAGTAACCCCAGCTTGGTATGTTTAAACAGCTTCAACACCTCTTAATACCTTTATTTATAGAGAACCTTATCTCATTCTGAGTTCAGTTCGCCGTGAGTCGATTTTAGGTCAAAACGGAGGCTCCAGCATTTTCCCAAAAGACTACCAAACCAAAGCCCACATAATAACAAACGATCGAATATTGTAGTAGAATCAAGTCAAAATCTTTGGCAAGGATTTCGAGACATATTTCTGTGTTTCAACTTTTAAAAAATCAATTTAAGAGCATTTACCAATTTTTTACGCATATATTATTTTTTTTTTTTTACGCCTAAATGTCATAAACAAAAATGTTCTGTCGGTGTGTCAAATGAATGTGCGGGTACGGAGCTTAAAACGTTTTTGACTTTCTCTATAACGTAGTAAGAGAAGGATATTGTATTTGTACAAAATTTCGAACTCGAGATGTTAATCAATTCTGACGTAGAGGAACTCTAAAAAGTGGGTCGTAAAATTCTGTCCGTTTGTCTGTCTATATATAGCCTGAACGGCTGCCTGAATTTCGTTCAAACTTCGGATTCGGAGTTTTTTGGGCTTTCAGTTCGGGGCCGTTTTTTTTTGCAAGGTTACCTCAATATTAATGGTACTTCCCATATAAAATGTTCATACTAGCTTGATTTGTTCGAAAACGGCTCTAACGATTTCACCTAAAATTGATATGTACCTAAGCTTGAGTAAGTGAAGCTAACATGACTGCATACTCAGTTTTTCGCTAAAAAAAAAAATTGAATAACGGTAGGTACTTTTAAAATCTGGACATATCTCGAAAAGGATGCATACGATTGTTACAATTACGATTGTCATTTCTGAGGTAATATGACCATTTATAACTTAATAGCAGCCTCATTTTTTCTCCGTATTATCGTTCAATGAATTTTTGAAAAAAATCGTTTTTTTTTTTTAATTTTAGTTTTCTTTAGTTTCAGGTAGAAAACGGCAGAACGATTTTGACCAAAATGCAAACTTAGCATAAAATTAATTGTTTCAAAGTTATTGCGTCCTTAATTTTAAATTCGAATCACCGAAAACCCTCATTTTAGAAACTTCTCATATCTCGAAAACCCCATTTTCGATTTCCATAAAAAAAAAGAAGTTATTCTTGCATCCCGAACAATAACTTATCCTCGGTAATAGTTAACCAATAGTATTTTTCAAACTAATCATTGCAATATTGACTGAAGACAATATCGGTATTCTAAATAAGATCCCGTACCTAGTTTTTCTCAAAAAATTGTAATAGATTATATTTTTTTTTTGAATTATTTCTCAAAA
This sequence comes from Cheilosia urbana, assembly GCA_946477585.1. Taxonomy (NCBI): domain Eukaryota; kingdom Metazoa; phylum Arthropoda; class Insecta; order Diptera; family Syrphidae; genus Cheilosia; species Cheilosia urbana. The sequence goes on from OX297854.1 coordinate 145,491,322, forward strand.
ACAACTACCCAAAAGTCGATCTGTGTTCATTTAAATATTTTTAAAACTGAATACCTCACTTAAAAACTAAAATTGCAACAGCCATTAAAAATGCAATAACAGCAATGCAAAATTTATTTTCAGCAAATATCACCCACTTATTTTTTTTCAACTTTTTTGAATATGCAGCTTAAAATAATTCCAACCACTTGGAATTCACACAATCAGAAAATCCCACTTCATTTGCACCCCCACACAAGTCCATCGGAATATTCAGTTTATAACTGCTAATGCAAATTCAAAAAAAAATCTCTGATTTCTTACATATTATATATCTATGTGCAGATATCAGTCTATCGTGACGAAAAAGTTTCGTTCGACCCAGTCGTGCACTTTATTGTTTAGTAGTTTGATCATTAATAATGTTACAAACTGATTGTGCTTAAGGTTAGAGGGAACCCCCTGAAAAAGGGTTTTAAGAAAATTGGATGGTGCGCACAATTTGTGTGCGAAAACTTTGCGAAAGGCTTGCGAGAAGCTCTCATTTGTCACATCATTTAACTCAATCTCATTTGTCATTTAAAACCACACTACGTTAGTTCGTTAATTTCTAGGTCCTCGTAAGTTCATATAAAATTGAAATCGTTTCTTGAGAATGTCTTTTTGAACTCAGATATTAAAAATTAATTTAGCTGCTTATGAGAAAATTATTATTTGTCAGATTGGGAGTACCGACATTGGGGGTAAAACTTAAAGACCACGAAGCCCTTACAGTATTACAGTCAGTGGTATATGATCCATCTCCAGACTAGACTGCACATGAAGACATAAACGTAACCTCAAAAAATGTTCTCTGTGAGAGTCCTATTCAAAACCAACTAGAAATCGGTCATTGTTACCCAAGAGTTCGACATACGCAACTTTGAAGACGGTTTTAAAATATGCTATTAGGTCTTTCCAACGAACAAATAGTTTTTTTCTTTCAGACTCTGCAATTAGGGCTGGGGACACTCTGTCCCGGCTATGCATCCGGTAAGTGATCACTTTTATCTAGTCAATAGTTCAACACACTATACACTCCGCCCGAAATTAAATTCATGATTAATGAGAAACTTTTCACAACCATTTTGCTTGCGTGACTTATTTTCGCCGACACCAAGCCATTCATTTTTTTGTTAGCCTTGAACAAGCCTAAAGTTGGACGTCTCTTCAAATTTGGGCTTATTCAAAGGGCCGAGGAAAAAATATCTGTTTCGATTTGAAATGTAAACCACAAAGCCCACTAACTAAGTCCAACTTTTCGCTTGGCTTTAAACTTGAAGTTCAACAAATCGGTTCCTAAAATATAGCACAAGCTCTTTCCAAAAATTTAAAAATTTCGCAATATTCCCTTGAATTTAGTTGACAAAAAAAAAAATCCTTCACCACTAACTAACGTTCGCTTTAAATATCCAATTTCGCATCACAGTGTGTAAGTATTCCCAGTCGGCCATCGCAGTAAAACCGTTCTCACTCGAACCTGATACATTTTCTATCGGATTGCTGTTCGATTTGAGATTTCCGCATTTTCCTCAGATTTTTATTACATCAACTCCATATGGTTTGTAAATCAATCACCTTCAGGATAACCACACGAAAGAAATAAACATTTGAAACACTTGAAACACTTCTCACAACAGCGACAAGAACACCAACTCGAAGGAAGACACTACACTTAAAAGCGCGTCACACACTGCAGCACCTGTCAACCGGTATGCACATCGATTTGTAAATAGTTATCCCCGACGACAATGCAGCCAATTCATAAGCGATAAATCGGCAAAAGGACAACGTGACAGCGTGTGTTGCGTGAAAATCCTTCCGCCGTTCGAAAAGAACTAACTGAGTGTGGAAATTTGATTTTTACTTTGCCTTTGAATATACAATTTCAAAAATAAGCACCGCCATGACACACGAAAGGGGGGGCTGGCTCGGTTCTTCCATGCCTGTGCTTGCTATATAAATGCTGCGAACTGTCTAGTAGGGGGGAGGGGATACTTACTTACTATCGTTCGTATATTTGAAATTTGCTGCTGATACATATTCATGGTCTTGTGTGTAGTGGAAATAATAAGCACGAGAGTGGTACCGCGAAGGCAGGCAACGATACATTCATCCTTTTTAGACTTTAAGGTCGACTAAGGGACAAGAGCCTGTAATTTGACATATAGCTGCCGCTTCTAGCGCTACTTTTGTCGAGCCGATAAAGGCAAAAAAAAACAAAAAAACAATACCCCCATGTACAGCGTTTGCTTGTGAACAGCCAATGTTTCCGAGGCTCTTGGACAGCCTGGCTGACTGGTCTGTTATGGTCACCTTGACGTTAATGGCACATCGAGGTACACATCTGGGAATGAGTTAGGCTATATAGTGGAAGGATAGTTTCGCTTAAGGGCCGTTTCGGCAGATTTCCCTAAATATCCCCTGACCATTTGTTTTCTTTTGGTGGCTACGCAATTGGAATGTGTATAATCTGCATTGGCCGACTGATGACGTTCTCTGTGTGTAATTGATTGCTTTTGGCGGTATTCGCGTTGATGTAGTGGTTGTAGACCCAGCATATAGCGTGCAGTTATGAGCGGGAGTAGCGAAGACATTTGGTCAATTAGAGGCTATGGGTAAATCGATTTAGTGTCAGTAGACGGGGTGGCGGGTCGTATGACTATTATATCGTGTGAGCCTGGGCATGAATCAAGTTTATTCATTGAGCTTAATTGTGTTCTGCTGATGTTTGGAAGTTTATGTAATTAAATGGAATTATCGCTTATGTTTATTTGTTTTGAAGACAGGGGTTTGAATAGCCAGTCTATAGAAACTGAGATATCCCTTTGGGATAACCTTCCCCAAACCCCAATTTGCAGCTCTGACCTTGACCATGGTGTAGCATGTGAAATATTTTAGTTTCGAATGGACTGTGGGTTGTTAAATGTTAAAGAAGCAAAAGCCTTCGACCAAGGTGCCATCGCTCGTAGTCTGTCCAATATAGTGTTGCTCGATTTACTATTTTAATCTTACTGGCTGTTAGCTTTGATTTGCGGACCCGAATTTGCTGACTTTGTTTGATTTTTGTTGACTTCAAGAGTTAGATTAAATGGCTTTGGGGTCGTTGATGTTTAGGTACAAACCCAATTTGACGCCATTGTGATTTCGTTGGTGTGCCTGGGTTTGCTTGCATGCAAGTGTAGTTTTTTCTTAATTTTACTCATAGAATTTGAGGAGTATTTTTTTTTAAATATCCGAAAGACATCTTACTTTATTTATCAATAGGGTGGTTTATCCTCTTGCTAAATTTACCACTCTTGAACCATTAATTAGAAGCTTTTCTGAAGAATGTTATTAAAAAGTTGACTATTCTTTGAAGTGACGCATTTATATGTACATATGTATCAGTGGCGTCGCGTGAATTATTTAGATGGGTGTGCAATTCCTGAAAATTATAATTTTTTTTAAATATCAATTGATTGCCTGAAAACACTTGCCGTTTATTGTTTTCTCAATCCTTGTTCTGATGTCATTGACATCTTATTTTATTTTGAAAATTACGAAACTGCAACCCCTTAAACGAAAAGTAAAGTTCATTCGTTCATTCATCGACTTTCGTGCACTGTTTTTTTTTGCACGAGCATCGATGTTCTGCATGGTATATTTGACCAATGACGTTTTATGGGAGCAGAACAGAACAGATACAAAAGAAGAGAAAATAAGAATACAGCCCGTGCACGGATAACCGTCGCACGAGTTCACTAAAAGTTCATCAAAGTAAAGCGATTTTATGTACGGCCTGCGGGTGACGAATGGACGATGGGGAAGAATACCGGGGAAATCTTGTAGCTTGTAGGTTGTAGGTATATACCTAGTTTGTAGTTGGACGTATTTTTTTGATGAACACGTGCACAGCGTTATATCGTGTAAATTCAATAACGCATCACTCGCATCATGATGCTGATGATGCTTTGCAAAATGTTCATTAATGCAAACTATTGGCATCATTTTTAACGTCAAGTGTTCATTATTGCAAAGTTGATCAAACTGATGCGCAAAAATAACGCAAAAAAGCATCACAGAAATACGTGATCCGCTGTTGATTCGCCTGCAAAAAAGTAAGAAAAATGCCGGAAGTGAAAGAAAAATAACATTTTTATCAATACATAACTACTTTTGAAAAACAAATTTATAAGTTTTTGTTGAACTCTTTGTATTATTTTTTGTTCACAAACATTGCGTTCTAAAACTCAAACGATACATTCAATCACCAACGCATCAGCATAATCTGTGCATCGCATCAGCATAGCAAATAAGCAGTGATGCCGCATCACTGCGAAAATGTTTGACGTTTCTGAATTAACACATCGTACGTGTTTATTTTTTTTTTTGTTTCTCAGCGATTAAGGAATTTTGAAAGAAAAATTAGGAAGGATGAATATGAATACGGTGTAGGCTATGTGATGGAGGTTTTATGTGGAATTGTGCAAATCATATTTGAATGTTATTATTACTACACAGTGTTCGATGAGGAATTTGTTTTTCATTGGCAATGGACATCTCGCACACCCTAACGCGACGCCACTGATAATGTACTATGCAGGCTATTATCCCCTTCTAAAATAAGTTCGAGGAAAACGTACCATTACTTGTTATCCAGAGGGCAGCTTAGTTATATTTAGAGTAACCCAGCTCGTATTAAATTTTACCATCCCTAGTCTCCACTTTGTTTATTCACAGCAGCGATAAATGGTCTCGCTAAATTATTAAATGTGACTTAGATGGGACAAAAATCATATGTCGATGACAGATGTCAGTAAACGTATAATTAACATTATTGACTGCAGACTTAAAAGACATCACAATATTTGAAAATCTCCAAATCAATGGATACAAGAAGTTGAAAAGATATTCACCACTATTGCGAAGATCAACTATCAATTATTGATAGTTGATAATTATTAATATAAAAATAAATAAATAAATAAAAAGAAATTAAATTAAACAAAAATAAATTTCTTTAAATGGTATTGCGACGATCAATTATTAATTAAGTGTTGATCGACTGTGAACGTGCAACAATTGTCGGTTGACAAATCGGTATTGTGAATGTCAATCTCGAACAATTTTATGGGTGTTGTCAATTTTTCTATCAATCGCAATTTCGGGGTTGATAAGGACGGCTCCTAAACGAAAATGTTGAACATCATCGTTTTTAATTGTTATTGTTGTTATTTCTTAAGGGCTTTTATGTATATACATTTTGCCATTCGAAAATTCCACTAATGACATATTTTTCAATAAATTTTTACTCATTTGTAACACTCGTAATTATTGTTTAATTAAATTGTTTGCCAAATCCTTAACGATCACTCTTCAAATAAAAAATATTTTAGAACTGTCAAAGTTGAGTTTTCATTCACAATAACTTTATTTTTGGCGTTATGTTCACAGGTTATATATTTATCAATTATTTTTCGCAATACCAACATCAATTTGAATTGATAAATTTGTCAATCGTCAACCGATTGATAGTTGATCTTCGCAATAGGGCTGATTATCGTTGCTGCAGCAGCTGAAATAATCTCTGTAATAGAAACCATATAAACAAAGATGACACTTTTTTTTCTGTCTGGTAAATTCATGTGATTTGCAGAGGCATTTTTCTACGAGTTCCATATTGCTGGTTATTCCTCTACAAGCCGCGCAAGTTTTTTTCTTAAATATTTTTTCATCGCATGAAAATAAATTTCTGGTTTTGCGTTTTCTTTCACTTTCCCTCCGGTTTTTTCTGTGGCGTCGACGATTACTCTGTCGAACAAACCTTTCTCAATTAGGATAAGTTCAATCGATAACATCGCCGACCATCCACCATCACTCGCAGCTTAATCTTGTAGCAAATCCGTTGATATGGCGCGGCCATTTTGGTTTTCGCGCGGGTTTTTAAGTATCTTGCCGCGGCTTGGTAAAATCGCTCTTTTCTTTGGTGGCCTACGGACGTGTCCTTTGGTGTGAAATTTCGCTTGTTTAAACCTTTTGTAACTCGTAATTTGAAGCAAACCTAGTATTAAGTGAAAAACAATAAATGGGAATTACATAAATGAACTCCAAATCTCTAAAAAAATCCAAAGTAAACTCTTTTAACGTCACCACAAACTTCTTTTTTTTTATGTCACAATTTATCTTCGATTTAATGTACTGGGCATATTTCGAGAGCGTGAGAGTGAAGACTCATTGTTATCGGCCCATCTACAAACAGTTAACAAATTTTGCGTGCGAAGAGGATACTTCTATGCTAATGCTAAACTGCCTAGCTAAATTTTATCATTGTAGAACTTTTAGCGCGAGCCAGGATACAAGGCTTGAACACTAACGACGAACGTCGCTAGGTGGTACAATGGTTAGAGTTGTTGGACTACGGAGTGCGAGGTCGCAGGTGCAACCCCCAGTAAAAGACATTTTACTCCTTTAGGTTTTTTTTACCACGACTGTTTGACTAACATTTGGGAGTATAACTGCATTGAAAAGGGTTCTCAACTTAGCCATTCGCAAAACAAAATGATCGATTCCTCGAATTCGTCTTAAAAGTAACAAAAAATAAGTTCACACAAAACGAACAAAAAGTGGTTGTAAGAAGCAAGTCCTCTGGTCCAATATGGACCTGTTGGGCTAAATATTTAATGTCATTGATTTGTAATGAGTCTTATTTGACATGAGGAGCTGAAAATTCTTTTTAGCGCAACTTAAGCTTTGTGAACTTGAGACCTATGTAGCAAATCGAAAAAGGTATTCGTCTTCACACGCAAGTTGGTTTTTTGATGCAGTCTTACACCAGTTTTTGCGGTAAAGACGAAAACAGCGAACATTATCAACCTGATAGGCTAAAATGCGTCTCCGATTTCTCAACCATAAGACCAACAGACATGCAGGTGGCTGCTGGCATGTCCATTAATTGAGTGTGCCTTTGGTTGTGAGGTCAGTGATTGAACTCTTTGAATGGACTTCAACCAAAGGTGTGTTTCTTCTAAACGAACCGACTTTAACCACCTACTCTACTCTACCACCTATGATTGCATAATAAGCGTTTCGTAGCTCTGCTATAGGTCAGTTAGTCTCTGTATCGAGGTCCCGAGGGATGTGCTCTGTTACTGAATGTAACTGGTTGTTGAAGTAAACTTCTCCAGTGAATCTGCACGTAATTCAGTTATATGCTGTTCCCACTGACACAAAAACTTCTTTAAAAACGAAATGATGAGAAACATCGAAATTGTAAAAGCACCTGAATCATGAGACCCAGCTGATTGTACTCGCGCATGAAGCTCATATAATTTTTCCTTGAGCTCGGCGTCGTCTTAAAACGAGTCCAAGAAACCATTTTATGGGGATAGCTTTGAACCTAACCTCATGAACAAGCTTAACGGAGGTAAATTAATGGGTTTGGTTTAACAACTTGGTATTAATGAGTGTTTCTGAAGACCTATTTGCCCCAGTCTTCGTTCGCCGACATTCCTCTATGGTTCCTTCATCTACTATCTTCTTAACAGCTCATCAAGTTGCTCGTAGGGTTATGGCTTGGATCGCTTTTCCTTGATTTTTTTTTAGATATAACGGGTGATTTTTTAAGAGGCTTAGAACTTTAAAAAAAAAAAACACAAAAAATTCGAAAAAATGAATGAAATATTTATTTGAATCGATAGTTTGAACCTTGCAATTTAATGTTTAAAGATAATTTCATGCAAATGTTGACCGCGGCTGCGTCTCAGGTAGTCCATCCGCTGAGTCCAATTTTGGCATACTCTTTCACACATATCGGCCGGTATCTCACGAATGAATGCATGGATGTTGGCTTCCAGTGCGTCAATCGAAGCGGGCTTGTCCCTATACACATTAGCCTTGACATACCCCCACAAAAAATAATCTAATGGTGTCAAATCGCACGATCTAGGCGGCCAATTGACCGGCCCGAAACGTGAAATTAATTGTTCACCAAACTCGCCTCGCAATTGTGCCATTGTTTCGCGTGCTGTGTGGCATGTGGCACCGTCTTGTTGAAACCACATATCATGCAAGTCAAGAACTTCCATTTCGGGCAAAAAAAAGTTTGTTATCATCGCTCGGTAGCGTTCACCATTGACAGTAACGCTGCGATTCGCATCATCTTTGAAGAAATATGGCCCAATAATGCCGCCGGCCCATAAACCGCACCAAACAGTGGCTTTTTCGGGATGCATTGGTAGCTGTTGCAATGCTTCTGGCTGATCTTCACTCCAAATGCTGCAATTTTGCTTATTTACGTACCCATTCAACCAAAAATGAGCCTCATCGCTGAACACAATTTTTCGATAAAAAAGCGGATCCTCGGCTAGCTTTCCAAGAGCCCATTCACCAAAAATTCGGCGTTGTGGTAGGTCGGCTGGCTTTAGTTCTTGCACAAGCTGTATCTTAAAAGGCTTTACGCACAAATCCTTCCGCAAAATTTTCCACGTAGTGCTGTAACAAAGGCCTAACTGCTGGGAACGGCGCCGAATCGACATTTCGCGGTCTTCTGTCACACTAGCTGATACGGCCGCAATATTTTCTTCACTACGCACAGTACGTAAACGTGTTGGTGGTTTAATGTCCAACAAAGTAAATTTGGTGCGAAATTTGGTCACAATCTTCCGAATAGACTGCTCAGAAGGTCGAGAATGCCGATCATAAAATGGAAGCAGCGCGCGATGAACATTTCGAACCGAGCACGAATTTTGATAAAAAAATTCAATAATTTGCAAGCGTTGTTCATTTGTAAAACGATCCATGGTTAAATTGCAAACCAAACTGAAGCTGTTTGACAGTGACACAAGGTACTAAACACACGTCAGCTGTCAAAACCAGTGTTGCCAAAACCAAACCAGCTAAAAAATCACCCGTTATTTGGATAGCCTTAAGAAACTACAGACTCTTTCGTCATTATATTTCGTTACCGTAAAGATATATTTTCTGACGTTTCCCTCGATAACCTCTGTCCATACTCGCGGTCTAGAGAAAACCTATTTCTCTGCTGCCTTGTAAACGATTTCGTCAGCCAGTTTAATCTTAAGGTACGAAGTTAATTTTTCCACTAACAGATAATTTCACTGCTAATACTGGCTCAAATCATGATGACAAACTGACATACATATACAGCTCCTGCTTATCACATGCAAGCCCGGCATTGAGACCTATTATTTGCAGTTGAAGATCACAAATAAATAAATAAATTAAACACCATCGAATTATTGTGTTAATTTCGTATAATTTTGTACACTTACAATAAAGTGGTCAAAACAAAATTAACTATAAAAATAAATATTGCTAATTACCTATACAAAATATACACATGTATTAAAATAAATCTCTATCTAACAGGAATAAGGTACTCAACTTTATTTCCTTAAAAGAAATAAAGGTCCACAAGATCTCTTAAGAATATGGCAAAATTAAATTCTTGAATACAAATCTCTCTTCCATTTATGCGAATATTTACCGTATATTTCTTACGGTCTAAGTGTATGTTGGTGATCTAGCATTAATACTTAAATATGTACATAAGATTTAATTAAAAATTATTTCATAAAACTTACTGCTACCCATATTTTTGTTTGCTGTGATTTTTAAAATCAAATAAATTTACAAAAGTCAAGTTAAACTATTTTGTAATTTTTTAAATGGAGAATTAAATATAACAGCACTGGTCGCTATTAACTGCGTTTGAATTTTACTTATCACTAAACATGTTTTCGTCTACTGGAATACAGTAAAAAATTATAAATATTTAAATATCTACACATTATAATATCTATTCACTTGTTTATAAAAAAAAAAATACAGTCGCGACAGATTCCCACACTCTGTAATTTTAACGGTAAATCAGCCTAAGTGCCAAGCCATTGAAACGTTATGGACGCTCATTACGATGAAACTCGTACCTATGAATACATGTCAATGATTTGATTTATGCTCACAACTGATCCAGCAATGAGGGCTAGTATTGAAAATATCGCCAACAGGACATTCTTCACGAGAATCCATTTGCACACACCTACATTCGGCCAAAGGTAGATTGTTTGAACTACACTTGGAACAAAGATGCCTGCAAGAAAAATGGAGAGTTTAGAAATTGTTGCTTACAATTTTTAGTTATTTGTTATAAAAAATGTTGACAGTCTATAATATATTTTAGAATCTTAAGGACATTTAGGTTCTAGCTGACGGTAAAAAAACTAAATCGACAGGACGCGAGAGATTCGGAGGAAGTTTAAGCTCTGTCAGAGAGTTCTTGGCCGGACATGACCGTGCTGGGGGAGTTATTCTCCTCTCAAGTCAGTAACAGTTCGTCCATTGACTCTGAGACGGAGGACAGACTTCTGGAGAACACTCTCGTTCCTCGTTAGAGCTCCTAAAACATCTCAGCAAAAGAAAAAAGAGGGCTATAAATGCTCCCTGAAATTCCTGAGGAAGATGAAGGACCGTGACATGACTGAGCTCTCTGGAAGAGATAGAGCATTGGTGAGGAAGCACACCAAGCAAGTCAAATAGGAACAAGAATCGTCTTGCCAACAAGACACATCTCGTACCCGCGACTGTTGAGGATTCGGTCTCACCAAAATGCCAGAAAGAAGAAGCTACAGGAGTCGAGAAGAGAGAGGAACGGCCCGCTTCGGAGGCAATCCCCACCCCATCGACCTCTAAGGCGGTGGTTCCCGGCACTAGTCGAAAGGAAGTCAATGCCAAGCAATCCCACCAACGGTCGGAAAAGTCCAAGGACTCGACGGCCGCAGGTAAGGAAACAGCTAAACAGGCCCCCAAAAGAATCCGCTCAGCCGACGAGGTAACAGGGAACTCGGCGAAGAAAGCTAAGCTAAAAAGCAGCGAAGACCTCACCCTAGCCATTATTGACCGCAGCAATCCTGATGGAAAACTTGCGACAGACAAATGGCTCAATGTGGAGGCAAAGATCCTGGAGGCCATGACATCAGATCAGAGGGAGAATCTGCTGACATCAACAACACCTGCAACTTCGATGGGGCAGGTTGGCGGAAAGGAGTAAAGGTCGTCGGGTGTGGCAAGAAAGAGTCATTTGACTTTTTAACGCGCTGCATTCGAGGCCTAGGAGAACTGTGGCCTGGTGCCAAACTACAGGCCATTCCTGCTTCAACCCTACCTCTGCGGACCCTGGTGTACGTATGGATACCTCATCCGGAGGAACAATCCATACTCAAACTGGTAGGTCTGCGGAACAAGGAGCTGAACGTAGGTGAATGGAATAAGTGAGTTCCAAACCGCGGGAGAAAGGTGGCGGTAGGGACCTACACATTGTGGTGGATCCAAAATCCGCCAACCAACTCAGATCCGCAGCAGGGGTCGTCAAATTTGGGTTGGGGAGCATCAAGTTCTCCTTCCCCAGTAACGATGACCAGTGCCGGAAAGCTAAATGTGGTGGTCGTTCCGACTGACCGATCACTGCAGTGTCTTCCAAGCTGAGATCTATGCGGTTAAAAAAGCAGCACAGACTATCTTATCGATGGGACTACCAGCAATGGATATAACTATCTGTGTGGACAATCAAGCAGCACTTAAAGCTATCGGCTCCAATCTTGTTAATGCAAAATGTGTTACAGATTGCCTCTTGGCGCTCAGGGCTATACGTCATCACTCAATTCTACTCTGCTGGGTTCCGGGACACGTTGGGGTGGAAGGGAACGAAAAGGCGGACGAATTGGCCAGATACGGCTCTGATATGAACCCTCAACTTGCGGACGGAGAGGTGTTACCGCCTTTCAACACTGCTTAGACTTTTATTGAAGACGTAACCACACAACTGACTAAGGAAAAATGGAGCAACACCGTCGGTTGTGTCATAACCCGAAGCCTGTGGCCTGTTGACACCAATAGAAAAAAGTTCCTAATCTCCCTTAATAGAAGTCAGATCCGGATGCTCTTCGTGGTTTTAACCGGACACTGCACCATAGGAAATATGGCTAAAAGGCTAGGACTTTTTGCAAATGACTTCTGCAGAAGCTGTAGAGTCGAAGAGGAAATAGAGTCCGTGGAACATCTTCTATGTCACTGCCCAGCTTTACAGGAACGCCGCTCATCCTGTATGGAAGCTAGGTTCTTCGAAAGTTTGGACGACTTGGCAGGGGTACCTCTATCAGACATAAAACTATTCCTCAACAGATCCAAATGGTTTTGTTAGCCACATGTCCTTACATGTACAAACAGTGTACTCACAATGGGCCTTCACGGCTTCTGGGTGAAATTTGTATCGGATGCAAAACTGCCCTCCCAACCTAACCTAACCTAACCTAAGTTCTAGCTGTAGGAAAGTACTACTGTTCTGTAAACGTGTGGTTAGATCAGGCAGGACCTGAACAGGGATGCCAACTCAGCCTATTCTGATAATTGAGACATTGAGGAATAATTTTGAGAAAAAAGGCATACATTTTTGGTGAGGCGTTTTTATGGTCAATCTATACAATTAAAAAAATGTTTGCCTATTTTGTAAATCTTGTACTTTGATAAAATCACTCATTTTCAGTTAAACCTCTGTGCGTCATGCTTATTTTCGAATTCCCAACTTGACTTACTCGACGAAAAGTGGGAAGGAAATCCCCTGTTAGCTAGTTGGATTACAAAGATCAAATGCAACAAAAGGCTCGGGACAAAAACGCTCAGGAAATTACAAATTTTCAGAAAGTTCTTGATTTCGGAACGGAAGCAAAACGAATTGCATCGCCTTACACTTGACAACATTAGAAGAAATGGTAAAAAATAAAAATTGTTTAGTCCTATTTTTTCCCAAAACTAACGCAATATCTAACGGTGCCGAGAACTATGATTGATATATGTAACATATGAGTTCGGTAGTTGAAGAGAAGAAATATGTTTTCGGTTTAAGTTTTTTTTTTTTTTTCAGGTTCCCTTCTCTTGCTACGTAACAAGAGACATATTCTAAAAAGCAAACATATCTATGACGTTGCCTTGCGTAGCAGATTCCGCCACAAGTACTCTGCATTAACTCTGCTTTGATACGTCACAATTCAGGGCCGCTACATGACAACCCATTTATGATACGAATCAGTATTTTTCTTCACTCTGAATGAGAATAATGCAATTTCCCTAAAACTCTTTTAATAATCTTCATCACACCATCTTACCTTCTGAGTAAATGAATGAATAAATAAATACGCAAAGGGACCCAATGTCAAAAGAACAATAGGTATTGCCAAACATTCATTGTCTTACCTAATAACGAAAAGAAGACCGATCCCACCAGGCTAATGAACGGCTCCAAGTCTGGAATTGCCGCAGCGATTCCACCAACAAGCAGAATAATTCCAGTCCTTAGCAGAATCTGCGAAATATTTTGATATTTCTCCGAGAATTTGTGTCCGATTTTCTTCCACAAAATGTCATTTGGTATATAGAACTGGAGACCGAAGGTGAATAGAATCGCCAGCCCCATCAACAATTTAGCAGTATCCGCAATCCTGCAAAAATCAAAACACCATTCAAGATCACACAAACCTCTTTGTGACTGAATTGCCAACTCACCAATTTCCTTCATCCAAATTCAGTGTAATACTAGCCTCAATGTGCTCACCATACTTGACATATCCAAAGAATCCGATTATTGCGTACAGCGATACGACCGTGATCATAGCGGTATTAAGCACACCGGGGCATTTGAGGAAGTGTTGAGGTTGCTTCATCGAATTCTCCACGGGCATCACGACACCAATACCCTCCATGGCGAAGATCACTGTTGAGAAGAACAGTGGCAATTGGGCCCAGCTTGAGAATAATGGCTTGTCAGAAAAAGTCAGAGGCTCATTGAACATGAAATACAGCGTGATCGCGAATGTGATTACGATGAAGACATTGGCTATCGCTGAGAACGGTACCAAATATTTAAGATCTCTTATTTGACCGATAAACAGGCATGGCACAATGGTCATTGCTATGTAGACTCGGATATCCCAATCGATCCCGGCTTCATAGTTGATCACGTTTCGAAAGGACGTTGCTATAAAGACGACGTAGACGCACACGGCGGCGTAGTAGGTACCCATTAGGCCGCCGTCGACAAATTGCCTGTAAGTTAACAAAGGAATTAGAATTAGAGCAGTCGAATAAGAAGAATGTGAAGTGTGAACATATTATCGGAACACGATGTGAGTTATCGAGTATGGGAATGGGTCTTATGGCGGCTGATATGTTAAGCTGCTCGTTTAGATACTGACAAATTTAACATTATATAAGTCGACAGAGGAAAAGTATGAAAATTATCACGTTCTTTACGTTTAGGCGGTCATAGCAAAAAACCTGTCAGAAAAATTTGCTGTCACTTTGGTGTGGTGTCAAAAAAACTAACATTCTAAGACCAAGATTGATTACAACCATTAGGTAAAAAAATCAAAAAAAAAAAAAAAAAAATGTTTACGGTTTCGTTTTACGTATGGTCGTATGGCTATTACTGGGGCCTAATGGTACACCACGTATGACATGACAATGATCGATGTTAGTGTCATCAAAAGTTCGGCAAAAGTGTGAGTAAGAGCTGTCTGATTGTCAGACCACGTTCAAGTGATATTAAGTGGACTATCTGTAAATCTGCTTAACAAGGGTTCCGGTTCGGTCTGTAATTCTTGTACGGCACCCGATTACATTTCAGCTCAATCTTGGCATAAAATTATACTGTTTTTGCTGGTTTTGTAGCTGTTTAATTGGCTATGGTTCGAAACAAGCTACATGAAGAATGACAAAGACAGTAAAGAGATTCAACTTGAAGCTATAGATATTTCTTTCGATACCTTTTAGTGTTTAAAAGGTTGCAAAAGGTAGTTGACCAAATCTTAGAATGAAGTCGGTTCATGGTTTCAACCAAACTGCTCTAAAAAGTTCAACAGGTAAAGTGCAAGCCCAGCTACTGTATTGGTCTTTAAGACAGATATTTCTATCTTTACTTCGGTTTTGATCAGGTTGACGGAAGTTTTACTAAAATTTAATGACGCGTTCTTTTTAACTGCAGGAAATTAGTCTTCGTCGCCGCTATACAGTCAGAAATATTTGTTCCACATTCAACATACAGGATTTCTTTCGTCGTCTCTACAGTTCTCCGTACAGGATTTGCTACCTGGGGAACTAGGTACCGAATACAGAAGAGGAAGCATGTATTAAACCACCTCCACGTATACTGATGGTCAAACATCACCGGGCATAAAGTGTCCAAGGCACTTTCGGCAAAAATCGACATCAAGAGATCTAAGGAAATTTTGACACTAAGTAGGGTACAACTCATAATACTGGTAGGAGTCCTGTCAGGCCACTGTCCTCTAAGAAAACATGCCAAAAGTCTTGGACTGACAGACACGGACACAACGACCTGCAAGACGATGAAAATATCACACACATATTCGTTGGGGAAAGGTGCGAACAGTGAGACACTTTTCTTTTAAATTGGTATATATCTTAATATTATCGAGCAATCTTAACCAAACTTGGAGTTTATTTTAAGGCATATTTTACCTTAATGTTCCAATTTAAATTTTAGTGGAAGGGCCCACGAGAGCGTCACAACAAACTGAATCTTAGGAAAAGTCAAACTGTCAAACTGTTTGCGAGCGGTGCGATCAATGAGACAGTGTAAGGCGAACAGAACAACGAAGTTGCCCGAGATATGCTGCTGTGCTGTGAGACATGTCTCACTATTTGCTTTTTGGAAATGTCTCACTGTTTGCTTTTTGTCATTTCATAGAAAAAATTCAAAAAATGACAAAAAATTCTAAGATTTAGTTGTTTTATTATAGCAGAACACATATAAATGTTATATATATGATTATTTCCCGTTGCTATGCTAAATTTAAATACGCTTCGAAAAATACTTTGAGCGATTTTTTTTTATGATTTCCCGGTGGAGGTTAACGCGCAACTTAAACTACAACTGCAACAGAATCAAAACACATGGAGGGGGAAATGAACGTTTATACCAATACTGTGCATGCTTTAACAAAAGAGAAAAATGAGTTGTCTCACTGTTTGCACTGTCTCACTGTTACCACTTTTCCCTTACTGGGTGAAAGCGAAGCAATATTTCGCAATCGAAGGAAGCTCCTGTGTAGGTATTTTTTCCAACATCTAGAGGAGATATAGCACTACGCATTAGTCGTCTAAGATGGTTAGGACATGTAGAGCGAATGGGCACCAACGCTACGGCCCGGAGAGTCTTCGATTCCAACCCGGAGGCACAACGCAGTAGAGGAAGACCTCGCCTTAGGTGGCGCGCGCAAGTGGAAGGGGACCTCAACCAACTTGGAGTGCGCAACTGGAGGCAGTTAGCCAAAGATCGCGCTAACTGGAGAGGAGGATTGGTTGAGACCCAGGTCAACCCCGGACTGTAGCGCCGCCTTAAGAAAGTAAGTAAGTAAGAAAGAGGAGATATAGACCACACACACTTTATTGGGGTTTACTGCAAATGGATCCCGAGGGATCGCGATGGGCCCTTATGGTGCATAGTGCCATATGAGACCTTACTATTTCATACCCCTTTGTACCTAACCTAACCTTACCCAACCAAGGTAAAGATCCCAGTCTATTTGGCTCGATCGAAAGGTCTGAAGTGGACAACCAAAATATTGGAGGTGTGATCGCGATGGGCCCTTATGGTGCATAGTGCCATATGAGACCTTACTATTTCATACCCCTTTGTACCTAACCTAACCTTACCCAACCAAGGTAAAGATCCCAGTCTATTTGGCTCGATCGAAAGGTCTGAAGTGGACAACCAAAATATTGGAGGTGTGATCGCCATGTGGTCAATTTTTTTGAAGTTTGCTGATCCAGAGATGACCATATTTCTTTATGAAAATTGAGATTGACTCGACTTTCTCACTTTTCGGTCGATATTCTTACATTCGAATATCGACCTTTTGCGTTGAAGATTAATATGTCATTTTATAAAAAAACATTTCGACTTGGTAAACCCTTTGTCGTAATAATTTAATCCACACAAAGTTTGCAACGATTGCAACGATTGCTTTCTAATCTATCAAACCTACGCAGACTGTTCTTATCTGTTCAAGTTAAACGACCGCTGAATCTGTCAATGAAACTATAAAGTTCCTCCTCCGCTGCCAGTAGACAGACATGTTCATGTGACAAATTGGCGATTATCAAGGGATAAATATTTATTATTGATATTAATGTTATTATATTATCTGCTTTCGACGCCAGACAAGTCGTGTGTTATAAATGATAATATTGTTGTTAAATACTTGAAATTACAGCGACGCTTTCAAATAGATCATTGACCATTGTGCTAAGATAATAGACAGAGATAGGAATGAACCTTAAATGGATTAACAATTGTGGCTTTAATTGCTTCAAGTGGCCATACTTTCGAATTCATGCGAATGCAGCCCGGAAATAAGTCACACTTTAGTGTGAGTAATTTTTAGGACCCTGAAACTTTCTGACAAATAACAAATAATAGTATGTCGTGTGGTGTCTGGCATTGTAATCGTAGATTTAATGTAGACCGCGGTTGAAAAACTACGGCCACTTATTGGCCGGGTTCCACTGCCCGCTAGACGTCTATCACAAAATATCCTAGATGAAGGAACGCTCGCGCTAGAACACTAGCGGTAGCGGCAAAGTCCCCACTGCAATTAAAGAAATGATACAAATATCATAAAAATAATATCTGAATTGCTATTTTATTAACATTATTACCAATTTTACCACAATTACACTTCATTGGCTTGGTATTTATTTTCATTTTGTAAACGTTTGAACGATTTCCTTTGACAGGTCGTTCTTTTTTTTTCTTTTTTTTCAATGCAGCGGGTAGTTTTGCGCTAGAATGAGAAATTTCCCTAAAAGGGATATTTCACAAAAAGTGCTAGACGTCTAGCGCAAATGGTGAAATGTCAATTTGTTTTATATGGAGTTTGACATGCCGCTAGTCATCTAGCGGGCAATGGAACGCGGCCATTAAAATATGAGGCTTTTTTTTGGGTAGATAAGGGCTTTTTTTCTTCGAATTTTTGAAGTGATCGTGATTAATTTGACAGCTCATAGCTGAAGTGTGTATACTTTGGTTTTTCGTTTCACTTTAGGTGCCAAATGACACCTTTCTGAGCGTAAAGCTTAGTACGCTGCTCGAGCTAAATTTTCGCTATCATACAAAGTTCTCTCCAAAATTTAGCTGAGCTAAGTTTTAGCGAACCCATTTAGCTGAGTGGTACGCTGCTCGAGCTAAAAAATCAAACTTTTCTTTCAGAATGTACTTCATGTACCTGTCAAAATTTAGCGTGCCCATTTAATGGGGCGGTACATTTTCTCAAGCTTAATTTTGACAAATCGGTATGTTCTGTTGTTTTGTTGCAATTTTGTATTGCGGAGATGTAAGCAATGATGTGTTCTTTTTGATAAATACCTCGACGAGGAGTACCTAGAACAGGAAATGGTTGAAATCAGAGAGTGTTGAATCTTCGAAGTTAATTATTTTGAAAGAACAGCTGTTTTCACTGAGACTTATCCGCGGTGTGCTTTTTGTCAAAATTTGCTAGGACCTTAGCTGATGTTTGGAGAGAAAAGTTGGAGACCAGATAAAATTTAGTTTAGCTCGAGCAGCGTACTAAGCTTCAGGACGAGGACACTTGGCCCCCCACTTTGTGAAAAATTATCGAACACATCACAAATAAAACACAAATGATTCACAACTTGAAGTCAACCTCTAAACCTTTACAGTCCACGACGGATATAAGAAATATATAAAATCTGAGTTATATGCGCGTTTCTTAAGTCCGCGGCGGACTGTGTATAACCAACAAATTTTCAGAGTCGATGTACCGACACACTCCCTATATCCATCCATAGAAATTCTTTTTTAAGCTTGCTAATTTGACTGCTCCAATTTCTGGACACTATTTAAAACCCTACAGCTATAATTTATTTACTAACAAAAGCCATTGAGAATCAGAACAGTTAGTAAACAGTACCAGGGCATTGTCGTTTTATTGGAAATAAATCCATCACTTATCACACAGAACGCACAATAAATTTTGACTAGAAAAAAGAAAAAAAAAAAAACATTATCATGGACAGAGTCATTGTCTTGAGGAACTAATCGATCATCGCGAAGCTTACGGTTAGTAAATCGTTCTAATAGATATCTAGCGTTAACAAGACCCCAAACTTACCGAGCGAAATTGGACCATGGACGCAACTTCTTCGGGCCGTTCTCGAAAACCTTTTCTGCAGTCTCTGCGAAACCGAGTGCTGTTACTTTGGTATCCTTACAAATGTCATGTGATGTTTGGACCTTGAAAAAAAAAAAAAAAAAAAAAAAATTACACCAATCAATACGAGTGTGAACCAATTGTTCAAATCAGTTTTATTTACTTATCGCAATCAACTCGAATAACTGAAAATAAATTTTGGAAATAGAATCAACTCAAAACGCCAAACAAAATACTGCTTACCCGATAAATTATCAGCAATTTTATTGCATTATCTAAGAACAGGGGTAATGAATAATTGAGGGGTAGAGATAAGTACATATAAATAATAAAAGATTTATGTATCTTCGGATTGACCTTTTTTTTTATCATAAAACATAGTAACCCTTAGTCAGTGACAGCAGTGATAAGAAAGTGTGTCATGTATGAAATAAAAAATTCCACAAAGTGAAACAAAACGTAGTTAACCACTTGTCAATGTGTCTGACATCTGACTGAATAGGAACTTGAGTTGTGAGGCAATTTTGCTTTTGTGTCACTCGGTGTGCTTATTGGATTCGACTCGTCCATTTTGAAGCAATATATAATGCACGATGACTGACTGTGGCTAAATGTAAATTGGAATGACACCCAAGACAAGTTGTCAAAAATAAAAGTCAGTTTGGCATATAAGGAAACAGTGAAAATAAAAACGCAACAAATTCTGTAACAAAGTCGAAGCGGACGATCTCTTTTCTCCTCCTCACTCTTTCAGCGGAAATAACTTCTCAAAACTTGATGAATCAGGCGGTCAATTCTCGTTCTGTGAAAAAGTGAAACGAAAATGTTTTCACCCTTTCACCGCAATTTCGATTCTCGTTCTATGAAAAGGTGAAACCAAACGTCAAAATTTTGCATACTTATAATTTCTTTTCACGGCCCCATTTGCAAGTGAATTTTTGTAGTGAGAGCTTGAAAATTGAGAACCCTCTTTCATACAACACAGTGTGCGGTATTGAATTCATGGCATTTTCACTTATTGAACCAGAATTGCATTTTAGTACAAAGAGAATCGAAAGAATGAAAGCAATGCGTGAAAGCGAATGTGAAAAAGAAATTGACCCCAGGATTGCTCCACAAGGATAGCGAGAAATTCTCTTGACATACTTTTAGACCGAAAAACAAATTCAAACTTCAATGTGATGAACCGAATTTTGAAGGCTTGCAATGATCTTTTCATTTGTGAAAGTGCATTAGGCATGACTTGTTTGAAACTGACGGGTTTGAAACTGTTTATGGAAAAATGACTGTATACAGTGGTGGCGAGGCCAACACCTTGACCTACCTATGGAAAAGCTGGAAAGCAACAAAAAAATGAGAGGAACTAGAAAGTGCAAGCTTGTGGAAATCCAAGGTGGGCCAGTGATGCCATATTTTTGGGACTGACTTGCCCACGACGATTATCAAAAATACCCTTTTTGTCCATGCCGTTGTTAGAAAAACTCCACGAAAATATTATACAATACATAAATAATTATACTACACATAAAGAGCACAAAAAAAATAAAAACAAAAAAGTTGATTAAAAAAAAAAAAAAAATGCGACTGAATGTAAAAAAGATTAAAAAAGATTAAAACAAGACACTTTTACGTATACCTAACTAATTGGCAGTCGGAGGCGGCACATATTTTTGTCAGATTGTGTAGGAAGCCTCCAACTGTCAATTAGTTATACTTGAAAGTGTCTTGTTTCAATTTTCTTAAATCTTTTTTACAGTCGGGTTTTTCGGTTTGTTAAATTAACTTTTTTATTTTGGGGTTTTTTTTTAAGTTTATTTTTTTATATTTATTTGTTTAGCCTATGACACTCTGGGAAAGAATACCAATTTTTAAACCCGACTCTTCAAATTCGGTCAAGCCGTTTGAGCACAGGGTGTAACATAACCCTCCCTTTGTCCAGTCGGGTACGAAGAGTCTTCTCTTATATTGAATTTGAATGGTTTTTCTTCAGGCTCTGTATTTGAAATGCCTTTTTTATTGGTCTGGGAGATATAAAAATATCCTTTCTTCGCCTTTTTAGATTATTTTGAAATGTAGGTTATAAGTCCAAGAGATTAGGAGTTCCGGCATCACTGGGTGGACGTCGGCGCTGGAGAGGAATTCTATTCCGAAATGCTTGGACAATCCAAGGACTTTCATCAACAAAGCAAGGAATTCCCTTGGCCATTCTCTTCAAACTCCAACTTCGACTCAAGCCAGTTAGAATTTTAAACGCAATATCAACTTATCAGTGTGACTTTCAGTCAGCGCAGGTCGATATTTTAGTTTTTTTTTTTTTTTTGTTCATCGACCTAGGTTTATTTGAATTTCTTCTCGCTTGAAAAAAAAAAAAAAACAAGTTTATTTCTTGCACCCAACCGAATCATTTTGAGAACAGTACTTTCTCAAACAGCCTTTCCTGGACCCTTTTGCGACTCTTTGTATAACAACCTACAACTTTTAGAGGCTTGAAATTTGCTAATAAAAACTTGTTCGATGTCAGAACATCACTTCTTTGCAAGCGCCTCAGATTGGACTTTATTCAGACAGACAGACCTTGTCACCACCACCAGCGTCGTCGATAAACACGTTTCGAATAGTCTGCATTGAAGTCGGCTTTCCTTTGTGCACCGTCCGCCGTTAACCCGATATGCGCCCAATACATAATTAGGTAATTCACCTGATTGGGTATTTACACAACATTCAGTTATTTATTTGTTCTTTGACATCTCTTTACCGGATGCTATTATTTACTACTATAACGAATGTCAGTTGCGATAGACTTTTTGACAAATTTGTCATTTAATTCACACATACGTATTGGGGTTTCAAAATTAAGGTGTTAACAGGTGCAAAGTGACAACTAAGAGAGGTATTTTTAGCGCGTTCATTTAGCACAATGGAATATATTGACACACCCGAACGTGTGTACACAGTGCCCACTTAATGACTTCAAGGTGAGTTTTTTTTTTTTTTTTGTAATTTTGTTTGTTTGGATTTGTTTTTAGTGTTTAAATTGTCTGAGTCAAATAGTACATTTGCAAAATGTATTCTACGATTTGGCAAGTACTTTTGACAGCTACTTGCAACTCAAAAGTTTAAAACGTTTTTATAAATTTGCTCCAATTCAACGGCTTACCAACTGACTGCAACCACAGATGAATGCGGCTTGAACTGAACGAACTAAATGCGATTATACACTCCGTCTCACTTGATTATGAACAGTCAGTTTTTTGTTTTAATTGTACGATATTTTTCAAATAGGATCTGTTCGAAATTTTGCTTTCAAAATTCTGCTTTGCATAATTCTGTCTCCTCGCACAAAAATTCTGCTGAACGAAATTCTGATTTTCTAAATTCTGCTGAACGAAATTCTGCTTTTCAAATTTTAAGCAATAAAATTCTGCTTATTCTGCTTAAAAAATAATATATAACAGTTAAATAAGTTACAAGAAAAAAATCCAGAACAAGAAGCTAAATATTTAAAATTTGAAATTAATAAAAATAAATTAAGAATCTAAATAAAGCTAGAGAGAACTATATTTTTTGATATTCTTTTAAGAAAACCAATATGGCTAAGATCTGCTCTCTTTTTAAGAATTCTTCTTATTTGTTTGTTTTTAAAAATAATTTTCCTTTTCTTTTTCAATTTCTCCCCATCCTCATCAATCCACGCACTTAAATTTCCCTTCATTGGATTTAACGATTGAAACATTCATTATGAGTAGGTAAGGTATAACACTATCAGCACACGTTCTCGAAGGGATAGCAAAAAAACACTACATAGAAGAGTAATTGTTAAACAACACTGCAGTCTTAAAAAAAAAAAAAAAATCTCTACACTTTATGCATAAATAAGTGAGAGGCTTTTTAACACTTTCCAAACCTTTTTTAATGTTTGCAGAATTTCGAAAAGCTGAATTTTGTAAAAAGAATTTTGACCCATCTATAATTTTGATCCCAAACCTTTTCAAAAAAAGTCGCTAATTTGGGAAAAACCAATGTCACAAGGAATGAAGGATATATTATGTTTATATTTAAAAAAAATCAGATTAAGTTGATAAATGCAACTTTTATGACGCTTTTCTTCAAAAATGTCATAAAATTTACCTGTTTCTTTTTTTGTATCACTTGATTACGAACAGTAGCTTAATCTACCTGGTACAAGCTTAAAAGATAAAAAACAATACAACATTTGTTTGTATAAATAAATGGTGGTTTTATTCAAAGAGTTTTATGGTTTTTAGTGCTGGGGTGACACTTCTGTCAAATTTATTCGAAAATGCAATTTCTAAGCATTATACCTAACCCCTATTGAGAAATTTGACCAAAAATGACACCCCTTTGCTACGAGCTACGATCAGTGTTCCCAGATTGAGGGGAAAGTGACGAAGAAGCTTTAAAAAAAATGAAAAATAAAATAATCTCTGTGAAACGTTAAATGTTTAAAAAAAGAAAATTAAAACGGATTTTCATTACGAAAACATTTTTCAAAAACTCAATTTGTCATATTAAACATGAAAGAAAACAGCCCATCAAACGTCTACGTAGGACTTTTTGTGCATCTGTTACAGTTACAGTTTTAAAGTCTTTCTTATCGAGACAATTGCAAATTTCAGTTAGGGGAGAAAAGGGGAATTTTTTTTTTTCGGAATATGGTTTTCTTGTTAAAAAAAAAATGTGAAAACAGTCCTTAAAGTCTGGGAGTACTGGCTACGGCCGTCTATAACTGATAGAAATGGTAGACAAATTGGGATTTCGCGCACAGAGAATATTATTTATGTAAATAAACAAAACAACCGTTTTCTTTAATCATTTAGCATACTGATGTGACTGTCTTGTAAAAAAATTTGTCAGTGATTATAGGTGATAATGGAATTGAGTGACGCCTTCCATAAGAAATTGTTGTTGGCACGCGGATAGGTAACCACGCATCACGATGCCAAACTATATGTAGTTCAAGTTTTATGAGGAATAGCGTACAAGTATAACGTGTAATAAAATAATTAATGACAATGTGAACTAATAACGTAATTGCCATTTATGTCTTATATCTTATTACACGCTTTTACGTTTTGCTGGATCGCGTGGAATAGTGTCAACGATTTATTGTTTATAGAAGACATTTATTTTAATCACTTGTATAAATATCGGCAAAGGCCAAAAGTAGTATTGTGCATCCTCAAACAAGCCCAGAGTCTTTAGGAATTGAATCTAATGTGGATTAGAAAAAAAAAATGTTTTAGGATCCTAGCTCTCAAACTGAATGAGATTTAGCTAGCTTAATGGTGCAAATATTCTTAAGTCGCAATAGAGTGGACTTTTCTTACATTTGTCTGATTGCTAAGCAGAAACCGCCGCTTAAATAGGGACAGGGCTGACATAAAAATAAACAGAATATAAAAATGAATCTTATTCCTTAAGAATATTACAGGATTTGTAAGTCTTAAGAAGTACCGCAAAAAGGGAACAGTTGCATGACACTAAATAAAGTTTTTTGTTGGCCCATTATTTTATAAAAACATGTTGTTCAAAGGCATATTTAAAAAAAAAATGCAGCGCGCTACACTATATTTGATGCACTGCGGCTTAATTGTGCTGATCAGGGGAAATGTACAGTTCACCTTGACAGTCGGCTTTACTAATAATCATTCTTTACCTTCAAACGTAATATTTTGTATGATACAATCGATCTTTTAGGACGCAGTGTCAGCCATTTGGCAGGAAACAAAAAAAAAAATATATTTTGTAGGTCACAATGGGTAATTTAATATGATACATTTCGCCACTGTGAGCTCGAAAAATGTTGTCTGGACACTTAATATGGTTATTAGTAGGTATCGCGAACTATTTTCGTATAGAGTATTTCAATGACACCGCAAGTAAACTGCAATCAGTGCCATTCACTTTCACCGACGAGGGGTCGAATTACCGCATCCGTGTACGTCACTGAGTTTTGTGAATTTTCCATGCAATACATTAACAAATTTAGTCACGTAGTATTCGATCACGGATGCGGTAAATCAAACCACAAAAACCACCAAAAGTCGAGACATACACCAAACACATTTTTCAGCATTTTGTAAAAAAACAAAAAACGACTGCATACCTGCAGGCTTCCTCTGAATTTATTTTACTGTCTTTGCTCTGGTAAAATAGATGTTTAGTAAAACAATAATTAATATTGGATACAGGTTCTGAAGGCGCTTGCGATCCCGACCGTCATATTTTTATTTGCCTTCGGCGGAGGGCTTAGTGTTTAGTGTAGGTACTTACTACAGCCATGCGAATCCTTGCTTTTTGTGAACGAATTTAGGGTTTTTATATTTTTTAGAAAATTGTTAGGATTTCCGCTAGGTCTAAACTAAATGCCTAAATAGTATTGGTGATCGGACTTGCGATTTATATTTTTGTCGGGGCTATTAGGCTGGCCACAAATTAGTTTCATAGAACTCATCTATGCGATAACTGAGTTCCAAGCCGACACATCTATTGGACATTTCGTCCACAATCATTTTTAGGGCGCTTATGCGTCACTCTTCACTCGCAACAGAGTCTTTAAGCTTCAGTAAGTATCGGGTGCAGGGAAATAAGTGCCCGGGAAATAAGTATACTGAGGGACTTAGTTCCCGCCTAATGGGGAATAATACCACTTTCTTATGGGAACTTAGTACACATTCAAAAATAAGAAGAGACAACTAACTTCTAACATTTAGAATTGGAATTTTTGATTTTACGTGACAAAATACTCCATTCGAAATTCAATTTTCAAGACTGTGAAATTATATATATAAATTATTATATAATCAAAGAAAAATTGCGTTGATTTTTCGGCGCAGGGACATAAGGCGACGAGACTGAATTCGCAAGAATTTCTTACTTTTATTTTCTCAAATTTTCGAAGGCTAAAACAAAAAGTTATCTGAGAAAATAAAGTGTCATTTTAAGCCTTCGAAAATTTGAGAAAACAAAAGTAAAAAATTCACGCGACCGGTTCTTTGATTACTTTCAGAGTCTTGCAAGCCGACTTTCGATTTTTTTTTATTATATTACTCTGCCTCAGTTAAAATTGAATTACTATTTAGTTAATACAAATTGCAAAGTACCAATTTGACTCTTTAATTTTACTTTGTTGTTAGTCGACTGTGAGAATCTACTTCACATTAAAAGGGAAATAAAACCACTCAGGGGTCGAATCACCGCATCCGTGATCGAGCCATACGTCACTGAATTTTGTGGATTTTACAAACAAAACAATTACAAATTGTTGGAATCTGGTGGAGTGATTCCACACATTTAACTTGCGGGGACGAAAATGCGTCACTGTGTTTTATTATTGCATGTATTTATGAGCTGGGGCATATTTATTTCAGCTTTTTGTTGATGTAAAATAAAGCATGTTCTTCATATATGATGGATTGTGATCTATTCTACCGAAACTAGCACAGAACGAATAAATTATTGTTATTTCATGATATATCAAGAATACGGTTATTACAATTCCCTCTTTTCTCAATGACGTGTATCAAGCCACACACATACCGCACGCACGGTGTTTACACATTCGGGACTTTTGAATACAGTCGCACTAATTTTTTTTTTTTTCATAGACATGTTGTCTGGAGATGAAATAGCCATAAACGTTTCGGCTGCGAATCAATTTCGTTGGCCCTAGAGCTATGCCGTTTACTTCTCTGCATCAGAAACCAACCGGCCCACTTGTACGTCCCAAATGTACGGCCTAGTATATCTAACAAATTTCGCCTGTCAATGTTTTTCAAGATTAAAAATTCTACCCTTGAATCATCTAGCGGGTAAGACATGTTTAGCTTTACGCCATTCAATCAATTTCAACCAATTGAGATTAATTTCTAATTGTCCCAAAATTATCCTCAGTAAAAAATAAGAAATAACCGATGTGATTTGTTGTCGCGCTCTTCTTATTGCCTATCCCACGTGTGGGGCTGAGAAATATTTTTTATTTGGGTTATCAAAATTCTCATTTGGGCGATGAATTGCGTATACACTGACAAGTGACAACTACAACTTGTTCATTAAAAAAAAAAGAAGTTATTTTATGAATAAAAAAAAAATCGTTCGATAAGCGGGGGCTTTTCCAAATAAGCACGGGCTACTTCCTATCTAAGAATTTACAGTGGCCGGGGGTAAGGAAGGTGCCTGTTGTCTGAACGGTGACGTGCGCTCCCAAACTTGTTCAATAGCAGTACGGATTACTAAGAATGGTTGAATCGGTACAATTCAGAGAGTTAACGTCAAAAGGACTATTACTTTTAGAAAAAAAAAACTCATTTCAAAGTCCATCGTTATGATGATTAAGTCTGTAAATTGCTTACCAATATGCGAACGCAATGTGTGCAGAGGAATCCCACGACTAGCGTGCCAATCATTCCAAACAATAAGCCAGCATTGTAGAACGCCATTGGCATGGCTAGAATGCCAGTACCTAGGGAACTTTTGAGCAGATGGGCCAAGGATCCACTCGTCGAGGCGCCATTCACTTGATCGCGATGCTCAAACGGATTATAGTCATCGTCATCGTCGAGTTGTCCCTTTTCAGCAAGCTGGGTTCTGAGAAATTAAAAAAAAATAAAATAAAAATTATATACCACCATAATAAACAATGTTTATGAGCTTGTATAACAATAATTATGAACAGTGGATTTTATATAACACGGGGAACGATAAAACGATAACAAAGTGAGTTGTTGTTGATTTGTTGTTTTCTTTTTTTTTTCTATTATCTGACAACCTTGAAGGAAACTTGATAAAATTTAAAAAATGCAACTTACTTTGAACTGAAATCGCTTAGGGTAAACACCGAGTTTGACTTTTCCTTCGAGATTGAATCGTTACTCGCCATCTGAAAGGTAATAAATAAAAGGTTGTTAAAAAATGAATTACTATGTTGAATTGGGTAATAAACAGATCTTGTGATTTACTGGTTATTAAGTATTGTGGCTATATCTGAAAGATTATCGGTGCCACAGGTTAACGCAATTGGCAACAGGAGTGTTATTTATGTTTGTTGTTTTATATCAATTTAAAGTGCGCGGTACAGATTACTTTTTGAGGCTATCCACGAAATCAGTTTCGATTGTCATCTGACCAATGATTAGGTTTGTGTTGGCTGGTCGAGCAGTACCGTATTGGTCTTGACACATTTATCAAAGTTTGTACGTAGGCAAGTGCATGGCATGATATGAGCGACAGCGAAACAATGCGTTTTTGCGATTATGGGAATGTGGTTGACATACAGACGAATGTGGTGTCCGATAATGCGATTGATAGGTGGCGTTTAGTGGTTCAAGAGCGTCTTCATAATAAGTCGGAGTACAAGGCATTATCATTCATGTCATGAACATACCAAAATTGGACTGATGAATTCAACTCAATCAAAATGGGTAAAAGAAAATTGCAAGCTAAATCAGTTCCAAGCATTAGAGAATGCCTCCTTGCTAAAGAACCCATCGCCTTGGGCTCTCTTAAGGCCCCCAATGACCGATGGACAGAATCGTGTAATGAGACACTAGAACTCCTTCTCCAAACTCACTTCCCGGGATGTAACCCCAACGGGAACAATGACCTGGATTTAGAATATTACACGGATGACGGCGCTCCAACGGAAATGGTGACGGAGAAAAAGATAAGTTGGGCGATCAATTCTTTCTCACCATATAAATCTCCCGGAATTGATGGCATCTTCCCTATGATGCTACAAAAATGCGAGAAACTTATAACCCCACATCGGAAAAACATATACCTAAGCAGCCTAAAGCTAGGATACGTTCCAAAATCATGGCGAGAAGTTAAAGTGGTCTTTATACCCAAAGCTGGCAAGCCCAGCCACACAACTGCCAAAGATTTTAGACCCATTAGCCTAACATCGTTTGTTCTAAAAATATTTGAAAGGCTGATAGATATTCATATCCGGACTAAACTAAACCCGGATACTGTATCCCCGGCTCAACACGCCTATACAAAAGGCAAAAGTGTTGAAACAGCACTGCATAGTGTCGTCAGCACTGTGGAAAAAACATTTAAAGTTAAAGAATACACTCTAGCAGCCTTCCTGGATATTGAAGGAGCTTTTAACAATGTCGAAACAGAAGCAGTTCAAAGAGTTCTAACAAACCTTAAAGTGAATACCGCTATCATCAAATGGATAATGTGTATGCTCAAAAATAGAATAATCATCTCAGAACTAGGAGGTGTAGAAAAGAAGGTATCTGCATCAAGAGGAACTCCTCAAGGCGGGGTACTATCACCCCTACTCTGGGTTCTTGTAGTAAACGAGATCCTGATTAAACTTGAATTCAGTGGAGTTAAAGCAGTTGCATATGCCGATGAGCTAGCACTGCTCGCGACAGGAAAATTTCTGTCCACCATCAGTGAACTACTAAACAGAGCCCTATCCACGGTCAATACCTGGACAAAGTGGCAGTAAACCCACAAAAAACAGAATTAGTTCTCTTCACCAACAAAAGAACTATTCCGGAATTAAGACTGCCAACAATTGAAGGGACTCCGCTAATAATTTCTGATAGTGCAAAATACCTGGGAGTTATCCTAGATCGGAAATTAAACTGGAACCTTAACATTAAGCAAAGAGCCAAAAAGGCAATGATAGCATTCTACGCCTGTAATAGAATATTCGGAAGAACATGGGGCCCTAATCCTAGAATAGTCATGTGGCTTTATACAGCGGTTGTAAGACCGATATTAACTTATGGTTGTTTATTCTGGTGGCAAGCGCTGTTAAAGTCTAACAACCTAAAAACCATGACAAAAATTCAAAGAATGGCCTGTATTGGCACCACGGGGGCAATGAGAACCAGCCCCACAGCAGGCCTAGAGGCTATACTCCATCTCAAACCCCTAGATCTCTTTGTACAAGAATTCGGTTAAGCCAGACCAAAAACTGGAAACACAGCCTAACAGGACACGCACAGATTCTAAACAAATTCGCGGGCAATAATATATGCACGGACTATATCACTCCCCGACTAGACTTCAGAAGACCATTTACCACGTGTTTCCCCAGCAGGGACGAATGGAATGAGGACCAACCATACCCATATACACGGATGGATCAAAGATGGAAATTGGCGTTGGCGCGGGTTTCTACTCGAAACGTCTCGGACTATCCAGTTCAATCAGACTACCCAACCACAGCAGCGTATTCCAAGCTGAGGTATTGGCAGTGACTACAGCTGCTAAACAGATTGCAATGATGGCAATACCTCATGCAGATACAGTGCCCGTCAATAGAATAGGTTCAGAGCCTAAGCAATAATTAAGAGCTTTGTTCTCATAAAAAAAGCTCTAAGGAAAGCTTTTTGTTGATGCATTTTCAAAGTTTGTCTCATTGTCTATCTATTTGCAAAAAGAAGATAAACATAAAATCTTGGTAACGGTTCTTTGTAAATGTTTAACAGTTGCACTGCGAAAAATTAGCTTTTTCAATGCGTCATTTGAATAGGTTCTCTATTTATGTATTTAGTGTTTCTTTTGGATTCGTAAAGTTCGGTGCAAATTTGTTAAGGGGTATTTATTTTAAGTCATCTAAAGTACTTTTTGGAAAAAATGGCACCATCAAAAGCTTTGAATTCGCAGGAAAAGGTCAAAATAGAAGTGTACAGAGAACAAGGACTGAGTACTCGGGAAATTTCTAAAAAAAATCGGAAGATCGCAAAACGTGGTTTGTAATTTTTTAAGGAATAAAGAAAACTACGGAAAAAATATGAAAGGACGTACGAATACAGCTACTCCGCTACAGATAGGCGAATAATTTTGCGGATGGCTTCAAATTCTTGCGACTCAGTGCCAAAAATCAGGGCTAAAACTGGGATTAGTGCCAGCATTTCGACTGTTCGTCGAGTGATAAAAAGTGCCCCATAACTAAACAGACAGAAACTTCAAAAGAAACCACCATTAAATCCGCAGCGAAAGCAACAACGTTTGGATTTCTGTAGACACCATATGACTTTGGAGAAACAATGGCAGTTTGTGATCTTCTCAGACGAAAATAAGTTCAATTTTGATGGGCCGGATGGATATAATTTTTATTTCCACGACATAAGAAAAGAGAAACTCTATTTGGACCGCCATCATAGTAGGGAGGGAGGAGTTATGGTTTGGGGTGCCATATCCTATTATGGAACCATAGAGTTGGAGTTTCCATCGTCCAGAATGACAGCAAGCTCTTACAAAAATATACTCCAGAGGGCTTTTCCTCTTTTTCCTTTCCTTAGAGCTTTTTTTATGAGAACAAAGCTCTTAATTATTGCTAAGGCTCTGAACCTATTCTATTGACGGGCAGTGTATTACCTTTTTCATTGACAGTCAAGCGGCAATAAAAGCGATCGCTGCCGCTGAGATAAAATCAAAGCTTGTAAGTCGCTGTCGCAAAGAGCTACGGGTTTTTGGCGCGCAGCACAACGTAAGACTATGCTGGGTCCCTGGGCACAAAGGTGTGTCTGGGAATGAAAAAGCTGATGAGCTGGCAAGAAAGGGATCCTCCCTTGAACTAAACCAGGCCGACACCACAGTAATGATTCCCCCCTGTAATCTCAGACAGGCGATTGGGAACAGAATACTAAAGGCGACAATTGAGAGATGGAGCAAACTAGACTCCTGTGTCATAACCAGGAAAATGTGGCCAATCTACAACAAACAGAAAACGGAGAAAATCCTACAATTGAGCAAGAAATCATTGTCCTTAATTGTGGGCATTATCACCGGACACAATACACTGAAATACCACACCAAGAAGATGGGAATCAGTTCAGATGACGTGTGCAGAGGATGCGGTGATGAGGAGGTGCATGAGGACACCCCACACTTTCTTTGTCACTGTCCAGCACTCTGTCACATAAGAAACAAATTCCTTGGCAGTTATTTCTTCGAGGATTTAGAGGAACTCTCAAATAGGTCCATTAACGACCTACTAAAGTTTGTAAATAAAACGGACTGGTTTTCTAATCCGTAGGTTTTTCATAGGTTTCCAGTGTATGGGGGCAGTAAACCCCTAGGGCATCACAACGGATCTACATTGATCTAAGTGTGGCACGTACAGGTTCCCCTGTTCTGCCAACCCGCTAACCTAACCTAACCTATAAGAGAATGCCTTGTAAGGGTTTAACCTAACAAGTTTTAACAAGTATTGCAGAGAGCTACTTAAACCAAAAAAAAAAAAAAAAAACATACAATTTTTTTTTACCAACTTTGGAACGACATTTGAAACAGCTAAGACTGCCATTTCCATCTATTTCCCAACAAAGACTTTCTAAGGGTAATGTATGAATTCTTTTGCATCCCACTGTACAGTATTCCGCAAAGTCAGTTAGTACATACATTGTCATAAGAACTTTCGTACTAAATAAAGGGACAGTCGTATAGCAACAGTCAAGTGTGTCACATTACTCTTTTAGTATAGTAATTGGTCTAAGGACATATATGAAACTAAGGATATCTGCATCAAAATGGTGAATCAATTTTAGAAAATCATTTCCGTTTCCTAGGATAGAGTGGGAGCGTGTACAGACTTTTCCCAGGACTAAGTTAAACCATAAGTCAACACCAAATTGACTTAAACTGATTACAAAAAAAAAAAAAACTTGAAGGTAATTCCTAAAACTGAAGTTATTATTATTTTAATTTTAATTTAATTTCAGTGGGGGCAATACCCCCATATATTAGGCTTAATACAAGCTAAAACTAACATTTAGGCTTAAAGTAACAACTTAAAACTAAGATGCTTAAAACTAAGACATGAAAAGCCTTAAAGATAAGGAGAGTGGTGAAGGAGATCAAGTTTGAGGTGGGCAGAGCTGCGGTTGAAATCGAAAATTGAAAGGTTGGAATTAACCTTTCGCAGCATGCGGGAGATTGGTTCATTGGAGCCATATGAGGTACGGTGGTTTGATGGGTAAAAGAGTCGAGGGCAACGTAAATTACGGGGGTTTGTGTTGAAGAAAATAGAGTTGTAAAGAGACGCGCAATCGATGGAGCTTGAGAGAAGACGATAAATGAAAAGTATGTCCGCAGCGTCTCTGCGTTCCTCAAGGGTATTCAGGTTAATGAGATTGAGCCGGTCTGTGTACGGTGGCAAGATAAGAGGATCGTCCCAAGGCAGACCTCGGAGGGCAAATCGAAGAAAGCGACGTTGGACGCTCTCAATTCTGTGAGCATGAACTCGATGAAAGGGAGACCACACTTGAGTAGCGTATTCAAGAAGGGGACGAACTAAGGTGATATAGAGAGATCTAGTCACGTAAGGGTCGGAGAATTCTTTAGACCATCGTTTAACAAAACCGAGTAATGAATTTGCCTTACGAATTATTTCGTCAATATGCGAGCGAAAATTTAGCTCCCTGTCGTACAATATGCCAAGATCGCTAAGAGAATGAACGAGGGAGATTGGTTGACCGTGGAGAAGGTAAAGTCGGGGAGGGGGCTTGTTACGCTTGCGTGATAGGGTAATGGATTGGCATTTGGGGATGTTGAGTTCTAAGCAATTTTTGAGGCACCAGGTCGAAAAACGATCGAGGTCTTCTTGAAGGAGACAGGATTCTTGAGGTGAAGAGATGCTTTTGAAGAATTTAGTATCATCTGCGTAGAGAGAGACGGACGAGTGTTTGATGACCTTCTCAAGATCATTTACCGTTAGGATGAAGAGAAGGGGACCTAAATGGCTGCCTTGTGGGACACCAGATGTTGCTAAGAAGGAGGACGAAAGTACGGACCTAAAGCGAACGCTATAATACCTGTTTTCAAGGTAGGAAGATACCCATTTTATCAATATAGGTTCAAATCCGAGGGCAGACAGTTTGAAGAGAATTAACTGGTGTGAAATCTTATCAAAGGCCTTGCTAAAGTCGACTTCGTTGCCATTCTCTAAGGTTGAGACGGCAAAGGATACAAATTCGACGAGATTTGTAGCAGTCGATCTACCTTTCAGGAAGCCATGTTGGTAGGGTGAAATAAGGGACTTGCTTCGAAAACTTAAGACTTCGTATAAAATACTTTCAAAAAGTTTGGGTATATGTGAGAGTTTGGCAATTGGGCGGTAATTGGTAACTTCGTTTTTTGGTCCTTTTTTGTGTATCGGGGTAATGAACGAGGTCTTCCAAATCTGGGGAAATTCTCCGTTTGAGAGAGAAAGACGAAAGAGATCAGAAAGTGGGAGCGAGAGATTTGAAGAACACTTCTTAAGAAAAATGGCTGGGAGACCATCTGGGCCGGGTAAGAATTCGTCATTAAGCTTTTGTAACTTAATTTCAATTAGAGAAGGGTCTACTGTTTGAGGGAGAAAGGGACCGATAGAAAAGTTCGGTAAGTAGGTAAAGTAAGAGGGATCCGGTGCGAAGGAGTTATCGGCAAAAGATAGCTTAAAAAATGTGGCAAAAAAGTTTGCAATAGTATCTGGGTCAGTGGAAGATATATTTTTATAAGAGAGAGAAGGAGGGTAGCCGTCGGATTTTTTTTTATAATTAACGAATTGGAAAAAAGACTTTGGATAGTTTATTAGATTGGTATGTGCATCATTTAGATAGCTTTGGTAGAGAGAGTTATAAAGCTGGGTAAAATTAAGATAAATACCGAGATAGTTGGAAAAGTCGGAAGAAGAACCGGAGCGGAGAAAAACTGCCCATAGCTTATTTCTTTTATTACGTAAGGAACGTAGTCTTCGATTATACCACGGGGGGGAATTGGATGAAGTTCTATGGCGAGAAAAAGGAACATAGAGAGAAATGGAGGTAAATAACTCTCTGTAAAATATGGAAAGAGCATCATTTAATGATAGATTGGCAAAATCGAAAGAGCATTTACCAAGATAGGCATTAATTTTTTGGAAGTTAGCCTTGTGAAAGTCGTAAGAAGAGATGACTCCGGGAGAACTGGACTGGTGTGGAGAGCTGTGGAAAAATGAAAGAAGAAGAGGGGGATGAAGGTTGTCGATAGTAGATAGACAAAGGGTACAAGGCGAGACTGAGGAGTTAATGGGGTCAGTTGTGAATATAAGGTCTAATTGCCTACCCATGTAATTTGAGACCCCGCTAACTTGGCATAGACTAGAGTCTGTCAGGCTATCTAGGAAGAGACATTCCTTAGTTGACTTGGCATTTGAAGCTATAAAGAACGATTCATCTTCTGAAGGAGTCCAGTGCAGCTGAGGCAGATTAAAATCGCCGAAAATAAGGATATTGTCGAGGGAGTCAGATGAGTCGATTATTTTGTCAATCGCGTCAATGGCAAGTTGGTACGATTCGATTGGTTGGGCTGGTAGAATATAGAAACACATAACGTAAAGGGACCTCTGGGAGAGTGTTATTTTTATTGAAACAAAGTCTAGTTTTGAAGATGAGGAAGTAGAAAGCGGGGCTGCGTCAAGGCTATTGTGAATGGCCAGTAGAACGCCTCGACAAGGAGAGTCGTTCGTAGGGCGGGTAATTTCGTCGTCTCGAAAGACATTGAACGAAGGGGGAAATAACTCTTGGCTCTTTATGTCGGGAATTAGGTTGGTTTCAGTGAGGGCATATATATCGAATGGGAGAGCATGAGATTGGCGCAGAACGGCACTGGTTTTTGAGCGCAGGCCTCTTACATTCTGGTAGTAAAAGGTAAGAGGAGTATTGTTCGGGGGTGGTGGGTGAAGTGATGGCGGTATTGACACTTTAGGGACGAAAAAATTTGTTGTGATCGGCACGGCTCCGTTGAAGGTGTGAGATACGCTTAGAGCTGATATGAGAAGCAAAGGCAGATAGGTCTTTGTCCACCGTGGCCGACGAAATGTTAAAGCCATCGTGATAACGGTTATAGATTTCTCGCAAAGAAACCGGATCAATAGGAAGGCCTTCTTTTTGAATATATATCTGAACGTTTGTTTTGGTTTTACCTTCAATGCAGATGGATTCAGGTTTATCATACAAGTATGCAAGGTAAAGTCGAACATTTTCAAAAAGCCTGTGATCTCTCAGCCGTGACATGATATATCGGCCATCAAGGTCGTTGGGGGAGGAAATATTGTTTACAAACTTGGAAGTAAGTTTCACTGCTGGGGGGAGTAGAGGATCAAACATTGCAGAAGCCTTAGAGATTGGGGTAGGTCTCTCATTAAGAGGAGAACTAGTGGGAAGAGTAGAATTGGTGCTAGCAGAGGTAGATGGGGCAGGATTGAGAATATGGGAGTGTATGAAGTTCGGGTAGTTGGAAGTCGATGACGAGTTAACGGGGGCTAGCGGATAATCAGAGGGGAGACTAGGATCTGGATTTAAGTTAAATGATACGCGATTACGTTGACGTTTAGGTAACTTTGAAATTAACGTGGGGTGATGAGGGGTACCTTGAGGGGGTACTAAGCTGAGGTTCATGTGGGGAAAAGTGCTTGGTTGAGAAGAATTTGTAACGTGGAGAGCAGAATTGGAGGCAGACGGGGCAGGATTGAGAGTATGTGAGTTTGAAGTTAGCGTGGGGTGATGAGGGGTACCTAGAGGAAGTGCTAAAGTGGGTGGTTGTGAAGACGGGGCAGGATTGAGAGTATGTGAGTTTGAAGTTAGCGTGGGGTGATGAGGGGTACCTGGAGGAAGTGCTAAAGTGGTTGGTTGTGAAGAGTTTGTGATTAAGGGTTTAGTAGGCGTAATTGGCTGAAAAGTGAGAGGGGTGAATAGTGGAAATGTTCCAACTTTGAAGCTCCAGTTAGGGTCAGGATTAGGATTGGATTTAAAGCTATGGTTCTTAGACTTACGTTTTCTTTTATTTGGCTTAATACTAGACTTATTGTTATTATTATTCAACTTGCTGAGAGTCATCTTTCCCAAGCTGAAGACATCGGTTGAGGGGTTTGAAAAAAGCCAGGAGTATTTTGACGGTAAGTCGAGTTTAAATTGGTTATTTATGGTGTTGCTTGGAGAGATTATCTGGCAGTTACGGATGGAGATACTAAATTTCTTTAGGAAAAAGTTATTGATCCAAGAGACGTCTGCATGCTGAGGAGCGTTATTTAGTATAAAGGAACTATACTCGCATGCAGTGCTGTGCAATTTTTCGAGCCTTTTATTCCACTCGGCGGGCGTCCAAAGTGTGCCATATCGATTAAAGGGCATCGAAGCACTTATTGGAGGAGTGCCTGATTCAGTTGACGTTGAGGTTGGGGTAGGTGTGGGCATTGCTACAGTTGTAGTGGTTGATGTTGTGGTTGTAGTCGTTGTTGATGTTGCTGTCGGGGTCTGTGTGGGCATTGCAGTTGTAGTGGTTGATGGGGTAGGATGTTCAGCCGATTCCAGGAATTCGGTAAGTATTGATGTGTTGTAGACTGAGCTGGATTGTTGCTGAATGAGTTCTGGTATAAAATCAATTTTGTTTGATGCCAGTCTAAGGTTTTCATCCATGTCGCCCATAACTAAACGGAAAGCTGCGACATCATTGCTGACCTCATTGACTTTATTTATAATGTCAAACAGTAGTGGATCGACGACTTGATGGGATGGAGCACTCGGTTTTGAAGTGCTTTGAAGGTTTAAATCCAGGTAGGTTCGAAAAAAGTTGAAATGGTCGTTAATCGTTGATATATGTGGGTTCAGAATTGTGTTTATTTCAGATTTCAGATCACTTTTCCAGTTCAGAAACGTTGACTTAAGTTCAGTCGGTAACTTTTTGCTTATATCACTGAGACTTGCCAGCTGCTTGTCTATGTTTTTGAATTTTGTTTTGCAAAAAGTGGTGGAGACATCTATGCTGTTGGATATTTCTTCCACACTCTTAAACAACTCATCATACTTTGCAAATTGTGTCACGATTTGCTTGTAAATTATTTTGCATTCGGTAGAATTTGAGTTAATTGAGTCATTAATGCATTTTATCGCGAGCATAACGTGCGAAAGAGATATGCCTTTGCATTCGTCGCAAAAGAAAAGGAAATTTCGGTTAAAGTCATTGAGGTAGGTAATGGAGCGCTTACTTAACCCAATGCATAGAGCATGAAATGATTTTCCGCACAGCCCATTACAATTTACCCAATCAGCACTAAAGTCTTGCGCCGTTAACACACAATCAGTATTACCGCACTGCTTTGACATAGTTAATTAGGTCGATTAATGTTTCGCGATCGAAAGGTAACAGGGGAAAAATTGCAGTTATGCAAATAAATAAATTGCAATTAAATTTATTTAAACTCGCGAAGTGGGAGCAAAAGGAAAACACGTCCGAACGGTTGGAGGGTTGAATTGAAATTATCAGATTTGCGCAAAAACAAAGCTCGAACTGTGTACTCAATTCATTCATTCATCATGCATATCAAATTTAAATCAAAGAATGATGGATATACAGAGAGTGACAAATTATTTTCAAAGACCTTTATTCCGTGCAAGACAGATAGAGTCGCAGCTTATTAGTTCACTGTTAATGGTTGAATTGTTTGTAGTATGTGTTTTTTAAAAATAAGTGGATCTAAATAATAAAAATAACAGTCCTCTGCCATACAAAACTTTGCGAAGTATCCCGTCTAGGAACTTAGTTTGACGTATTTGCCTTTGACGAAGTAAAAGTGACAAACAACATACCTTGTGCATTCAGTGGATAATTAGTCCAAATGACAGATAACTACAAAAAGCGAGGAGTAACAACGACGCTAGTTTTTCGGGGTTAGCCCTGACAATTTTTGTCGAATTTCAGTTGAGTTATTGTTTTTGAGAAAATAACTTTTAATTTTAACTTTTTTGATTATTGCTATTTTTGTCAAAATCTTCAAGCTGTACATAAACAACGTATGGCCCCTAACTTCACATGAATCTAACTTGTATCAAAGAAATACGTCCACGTTACAGTGCATCACAGCGACTTACAATATAGGGCCAAAAGGGATCACCCTATTGGAAGATGCTCTTATTTTTGCAAATGACCGCTAATGTCAAATCTGTTTTGACAATTGTAGACTAGAAAGATGTATAATACAAGTGAACAAGCGATACACTCCCCAAGAACGCGGAATAATTTGAAATTTTCGATTTTTCGACCAAAATCATAATGAGCGATGAGGCTCATTTCCACCTCAGCGGGTACGTGAACAAGCAGAATTATCCGGGCACCGAAAATCGACGAGTAATGCACGAGGAGCCATTACAACTGCTCAAAGTTGCTGCATGGCGGGTTGTTCACGCTGGAGGAGTCATCGGGCCATTTTTAAACGACAACAGTGGACGGTGCGCGCTATAGGGCCATGTTAACCGAGTTTTTTCTGCCGCAATTGGACGAATTAGGACTGGAGGACATGTGGTTTCAACAGGACGGAGCTACGACACACACTGCGCGAGCCACAACCGATATTCTGAAAGCGGCGTTCCCGGGTCGCCTCATCTCTCGTTTTGGCGATTTGCACTGGCCTGCAAGATTGCCCGATTTAACCGTTCTAGACTTTTTTGTTGTGGGGTTTTTTGAAGTCCCGTGATCACCGCCTGATTGTCTAATACTATAAGGATATTTCTTCCCTTCACCTGACACTCAAGCAAGTAGTCCAAAGCATGCAGCAATGCAATCATCTCAGCCTGGTATACGGAAGTGTGTTTCCCGAGGCTAACGTGACAGGCTAGTTCCAGCTCTGCTGAATAGATACCGGCACCCGCTCCGCCATCCATCATGGATCCATCTGTGAAAATCACTATTTCACCACTCCTTTTTTTTGGAAGTAATCCGTTCTCAATACGAGTTTTGTGATTCATTTCCATAATACGCACCCTTGTTATCTCATCCATAGGCATGTTCAGCTCCCTAATCTCGTTTTTGACAAGTTCCAGGATCTTCCTATGTCAATAGATGGTACCACGGCTGTGCCATTTCGCATCTCGATGCAATCGAAGTGCCGTTAGGGCAGCCTTTTTCTTAATAAATAAGTCTAACATGCAGGTTCTGCGGACAACAGAGTTAATGTGGAAGGCTTATGCATCAGACATTTAGAAAATGTTTTTTTTGTGCTTAATGTCGCGTTCATCTTTCAGAGCACGAGTGACAGGAATTCAATCTCTAAACTTATGTGAATATTATGTGACTGACATTCATGATGATTCGTATTTTTAACTCCCAGCTCCATTAAAGAACAGGAATTCATACATTTTACATCTTGCTGATGAAAGCGGCGGCGAGTTGGGCACACAATTCGAAATGGTAACACTTCCGTAGCCAGATAGATTCTCTCTTGACAGAGAGGGAAGAATAATAGTGTACCGAGAAATGACCCTAGACAAGACAGTTGAGGAGGAAGGCGAATTTGGAAAGGTTTGACGAGAGCCGAAAATATTGCGAGAAACCTTTAATTGGTCTAAACGGTATTTAGAGGTATAGAACTTTAAGTTGGCAACAATATTTTAACTGGCGGCCATTTTGTCAGCTGTCAAGTGATGTATTCTTAGTTTGGTTTGGCATTTCAACATAAATAGACTGACGCCTGAACAACGCTTCCAAATTGTGAAAATTTATTTTGAAAATTTGGTTCTGTTCGAAATACGTATCGCGCATTACGTCCATTCTAAGGTTTTTAGTGATGAAGCTTACTTTTGGTTGAATGGATACGTCAAGTTTTAACTCAAGTGTATGTTGAGATACCGTTACATCCACAAAAACTGACTGTTTGGTGTGCTTTATGGGTTGGTGGAATAATTGGTCCGTGCTTCTTTAAAAACGATACTGGCCAGAACGTTACAGTCAATGGTGACAGCTATAGAGCCACGATTACTGACTTTTTTGTTCATCAATTGAATAACCATGGTATGGAGGAGCTGTAGTTTCAACAAGACGGCGCAACATGCCACACAGCTCGTGCCACTATTGATTTGTTGAAGGAAACGTTTGGTAACCGCATTGTTTCACGTTGCGGACCCGTGAATTGGCCTCCAATATCGTGCGATTTAACGCCGCTTGACTATTTTCTGTGGGGATATTTGAAGTCGCTATAGTCTACGCCGATAAGCCTGAAACGATTGACATTGATTGACGACATTCGCCGCGTAATTGTCGATATACGGCTACAAATTTTGGAAAAAGTCAACGAAAATTGGACCTCTAAATTAGACTACGTCCGAGCCAGCTGTGGCTGTCATATGCCAAAAATTATATTTGAATTTTAATGACAGAACATTATCTCGAAAGATAAAGTAAATTTCATGTCAATTTAAAAAAGGCATTTTTTTTCCATTTCTAAGTTCTACACCTCTGAAAAAAACACCATTTATGACCCTGAAGAGGGAGAAGAGTATCTATACGAATAACTTTTCTCTACTTGGTAGTGGCAAGACTTGCACAACGCACGTTTGTCAATCGCTTAAAGGATTAGCAAAAAGGCTGCCAAAATTGATGCTATAAAGTGTCATATTTATAATCAGATTGTTACTAGCTTCATAAAAAAAGTCCGATAATGGAATTAGTTAGAAGTTACCAGCCTTCACCCACTCGTGTTTTTTTTTTAGTTACAGCCAACATACTTAGGGAGGTATTTGATTAGTTAATCACAGTCACATGATTGCGATACATAATTCTGACGTTTTAACGATGACTGATGAATATCTATATATTGCTCATCATCACGGATTAGACTTTGAAAGGTCAAACAGTCATAAGTACCTCATTATTGGCGGAATTTATGTTCACGACTTCGGTTTTTTTTATCTTCCTGAGATAAGAGTTATGTGCAATAACTTCCGCCTCATAAGCTAGAAGTTTGTATTTGAAATATGATGCACAAGTTGGTTTATATGTTTCGATGCAAGGTAGTCTCTAAATTCGCTTATAGGAAATAGTGGTTAGCTAATCATTTACTTATATTTTACTTGTGCCTTAAGGGTAAAAGTAAATTTTTGATTTCACGAATGTTATGGCAAGCGGTTCTTTCAGGAACGTATAAGCTGTCATTATTGCTAAATTAGATGAATGCTAATTGTAAAGAAATATTTTTTAACCGAGATCCAGATGAGGTAAATTGAATTATTGCAAAAAAATTGGAAACAGTTGGTGAACTATTTCTTATACAAATTTTAAATACGTTCCATTAACCTCTAAATGACCAGCGGCAAGTCGAACGATAGACACAGAAAGTTATATCTTATCAAATGTGCTTTGGCAGAAAAGCAACGAACGAACAAGCTCTGGAGAATCTGCTTAAAAAATCTATCTCAATGAGTCAATAATGGTCATAATGTGCTTTTAAATTCAAAAACCGCAAAACACGTTGCGAATATTTATCGTACACATGTCAACGACAAAGTTGGAAGACACTGAGAAATGTCAGTCAGTCACTTCTATGCGAGAAACAGATTAACACAGCGACTTTGACAGCAACAGCAACAGCGAATTTAGGATTAGCTCTAACGTTGATGTCGCTTTCGATGTTGCTGTGGTAATGTGTTCAAAGTAATTAAAATACAGTGGTTCTAAAAAGTTGCTGTTGATGTCGCTGTGTTAATCTGTTTCTCGCACTAGACTTTTTTCTACAGTTTTTTTTATTACTAACTTAAATGCATTGCTTTCATTTTTATGGCAAAGCAATTTTTTTTAACTATTTCCAAAAGTACCTATAATTTTCTTGTTTTTAATATAAAAATTATATTTTTCTCTCACAGACACATCTGAACAAAGCTTAGCTAATTTTTAATCATTATTATTGTACACTTCTCATAATTTTTATAAGTCTGGGAAAGAATAACAATTGCAATAAAATGCAAGGTAGGCTGCCAATAAAATCGAAGTCGCCGCTAAACACGAAAGCTGTGTTAATGGCACGTGTCGTACACATGTCCTTGACAAACTGGATACATTGGCTGTTGACCGCCATTAAAATAGGTTGACATTGATAAAAATATTCGAGTTTTTAGTGTTGCAAATAAAATAAAAACAAATATGTGGGGAAAGTCCTAATGCGATTCGGATAAAAAAAAAATATAGTTGGGGCAACAGGTCCGGAGAGACCCTAGGCCTAGCTTCTCACAACCATTCGTTTTGTGTGAGTTTCTCATTTT
This sequence comes from Cheilosia urbana, assembly GCA_946477585.1. NCBI lineage: Eukaryota > Metazoa > Arthropoda > Insecta > Diptera > Syrphidae > Cheilosia > Cheilosia urbana. The sequence goes on from OX297854.1 coordinate 145,534,622, forward strand.
TTTGGAACGAATGGAAGGGATCTACAATTTTATGCCGCCTCCAAACGGCTAATTGAGAACCTCTTTCAAGACATTTATACTCTCAGATGTTTGTCAGACGTTCGCGAGAGGTAGCGCAGCGGAAAAAAACCCTAAGTCGGAATTGGGTTTTTGCGGGATTCGAACCTAAGCTACTGCGACTACAAAAAATAATTGGTCCGTGTTTATAATTCGGATAAAAAAGGGACGAAAAAAGTGAACCTGCAGTTCGGTGAATCTGTTTTACGCTATTTAACTTTGACACTTCGTTATACGTAGCCATGCCTCGAATGACGTGCGAACAGCCAAACAAAAAAAAAAATACTATCCACACGAAACGAGTAATTTCAAATTTAACGGATTAAATTCTATGAACGCTGACAGCAACTTTGCCGACAACAGAAGTGGCTCATATTTTTTCCGATTGGGTTGGTGAGCCGGAGATTTTGAAGTTGAGTGACATTTGTCATTTGGGGGTCACAGTATTGTCTCTGGTTTCAGATTTTGATCTCATTATAGGCAACTAAATTGAAAAATTAATTGAAAATCTTATAGTAAACAAACTTTATATAAATTTATGCCTTTAACTTGACAAAAATGTTACGTATACGCCACCAAAACTCGGTTCGAAATATATTTCTTGTATTAGAAAAAAAAAAAAAAAAAAAACAAAAAAAACGTTGGAAGCTTAATTAAAGCAGAGTTGACGGAATTTTTTTAGAAAGTATGTACCTATACATGTATGAGTTTTTCTGTTTTCAGAATTGAGAGGAATATCGTACAACCCAAGTAGAAATTTGTGACTCTTATCCACATTTACTTTAAACTATAGTCACCAAACGGTATATTCGACTCGGTTTTGTGTCGCTTAACTCCATTCCAATAAGATGGTAACGATTTGACATTTTTGTGACCATTACGTGTCTCAAAGATACAAATGTCCTTTACTGTAACATTTCAAACACACAAAAACTGTGAGGTTACTATTTAATGTTACCACCTGGTTACCACTTAACAGCTACGCAAATCGACTGCGCACAGTCGAAATTGTGACCACTGATTGTTACCAACCAGGCGTGCACGGATAATTCTATAACTATGGCGCATCAAGCGTAAAAGGGAATATAGGGTGGCATGGAAAAAAAAAAAACACCGCGAATGGTTTTATGATGGACAATGAATCTATCTAAAAAGAATGGAAATATGTAAATTAGAGACTTCACTATTTTGGAATACGTATATCTTTTCATGAGTTTTCCTCCTAAAGTATTATTTTTCATTTTAAAAGGTGCATTGAAAATTGTTTGCCGTTGTAGTGCAACATCGAATATACTTTTAGTTTGTGCGCTACGCTGCTTTCCGACGTTTCAATAGTATTGTAGGAGAAAAATGAGAATGCTTTCCGATTTTACTACACATTAACTCCAGCAGATTGAATTGGAAACAATTAATGAAGTGCGAGATAATAAAATAATTATATTTGATTTGAAAAAGTTAAAAAAAAAAAACAATATTCTAACTTCTATCATTCACATTATATCAAATGGTACCAATATTTTTGAATAAATAGCATGTTATACGTATATAAAATGAAATAATGGTAGAAATATCATAACCTTCTGCAGCGATTTAGTACAACAAAATTAAACCAGCCAAGTGAATGCGCATGAGGGGTGGGTTTTGTAAGAAAATATTCCCATTATGGACAACAAACGTTGTATACATTCAATTGTATTTCCTTCATGTAGGTAAACATGTTAACTTTATTATGTCGGTCTTAGCAAACCAGAATAGCAGTACAAAAATTAGAAGCGAAAATATTTTAAAATTTGCAAATCCGTTTCTTATTATTCCCCCCAAACTTTTGTGCATGTTCTCATATACTCTAAAAGGTAGAATTCAAAAGAATGAATCATTTAAATATTACGATTTAATAATAATAAACGCAAAAAAAAAAGTTTCCTCAATGTATATGCATGCACCCTGTGCTCCCTCCTAAAGAAATGCAAATGGCAGGCAAGTGGTCGCTTTCTGATTCTAATTGGGATTCATTGTCAAAAAACAAAAAAAAAAAAAAAATAGTCCATGGAAAAATGAAAGTACCTAACTTCTAAATAAAATTAATTTCTTAAATACTCAATATTTCTTGAGCGCGTGAGTTTTTGCCACTACAACTTATTGATATTTGTGGTGAAACTGATTTTCGTTTGAATATTTAGCATTCTGGTACGAAGAAATGCATTAATTATCAAATTCTCATAATATTACCTGCTTTACCATTTTCATGACATATGCTCGTTTAGGTATTTTAGCATCCCCATTAAAGAGGATAGGTTATGTGTGCACGTTTTATATTGCTATCGCAGGATTTCTATTTCACATTTTCTTTTTCATGTGAAGCAACATACAAACACATGAAAACAAATTTGACAGCTCACTAAGATTCGGTCACACTTTGATTACAAAGCATAGCCGAAATACCATTATGTGTGTTTCCCGAAATAGTAATTTAAAGAGGTAAAACTGATTCCCCACTTTGGTCAGCGTTACACCCTGCAGTGGAAACAGTACGCACATTGAGAGCCTATACACACTGTTACTGTTACGGAAACATTCCAAAATGTAGGATCAGCGCCTACACTATAACCATCAATTTCTACTTGGGAAAGGGGTTATTGTTTTTTTTTTAATTTGAATATACTACCGTACCCCAATATTATATTCTCTTGAAATGATATAATAGTAGTAGTAGGTATAAGAAGTGTAACTTTATTGATGCAGAAAAGTTTCAGTAGTTGTTTGAGTAATTACGATGTTAGAAAATAAGCGTTGGCTTTTGTCGTCAGCCGAGAAAGAGATTTTAATATACGTAACTCATTTTTATAGATATTTCTTAAAAGCTTTCCCCCTTATTAATAAAAAAATGTACACAAGTTAGTTAGCTAGCAAACGTCAGATAGCATACAAAAATTGGATATAGCTGCTGAGTAACAAATTGATAACTTTAACACAGTTTTTATTAATACGGGGGTTTGTTTATAATTTGGAGCAGATTTTACAAATTTAAATACTACAGTCCAATTTTCTCCGTTAAGAATGCGAAATACTTCATCTGAAGAGAGAATGATTTTTTCAACATCAACAATCACAATTTACAACTTGTATAAAAATTTGAGTTTGTGTTCAATCTCAATAAAATAGTTTGGACAGCAGGATGTTGATCCTAAATATGAATGATTATAAATAAAAAAGTAAAACTGAATCTTTAAGTTTTAATAAATTTTCAGCAAAAGTTTGACAGACAAAATAGTGTCCTATCCATCAGCCTTGATTTTGCATGCAACAATTATTTCTAATTTAAGATATATTGAAATTGCAGAATATCTAAATTTAATCTTGTCAAAAACAATCAGTTTTAAAGTTTCCATTTAATAAAAATACTATTTCATTTCAATTGTACCTTCAAGGGAACTGTTCATAAATCAACTACTGTAAATTCCTTTTCAATTTCACTCAACACTGTTCTCAAATAAAAATAACTCAATTTTGTAAATAATTTTACTTAAACCGTTTAGGAAAATAAAATATTCTTTGTAGGAAGTGTTCTTCAAAATATTACACTAGTTGTACGCTTCACATCCTTGAGAAAATATTGAGCTTTATTCCCAATCACCATCCAGCTTTACCTTTGATTGAATGAAAATAAATCAAAACCGAGACGACCGAGCAAACTAACCGCCAACGAAAGACTAAACACGATCGACTAACTTAAACTGCAGCCAGTGTGTTAATCTTTTTTATTTAACACTGAATATTTCAACAGCAAAAAACCGTGACGCTTACACAGATAGCTAGTTGCCATATCTGAAATGGGGTTGTTGTTCAGTATCGAGTTTTGGGTTTTGAAAAGTTTTCTTTCTTTTTTTTTGGGAATTTTGTGATGTACGAACACTTTCTTGAGATTTTAGGGCAATTTTCTATTGTTAGTGGGTTTTTTTTTTTAATTGCTGATTAACCAAATTGCCGATAAAATTTTAACGACTATTCTTATTTGAAGTGCATTGTCGTCAAACCAAGATTTAAAGATAGTTACATACCTGTTGAATGCAAATTAATTTGGTAATTTGTATTGAGTAAACTATTATATATCAAAAAGTAATTGATTACTAATTGTCGTTTAAATAAATTCAGATGCAGACGCAAGAATGTCGGACATTCCTAATTGGTCTCGGAAAATGTCAATTAGACGTTAATGGCAGTCTAAAATATATAAATATATCTAAAAATATATAGTGTTAGGAATTTTCCACTATCCAAAAGAGTTTCACTTTGGTAAGTAAACAATTAGTGCCAGGCACGTAAGTGACAAATAGTTAAAAGCATCAAGGCGAAAAAGCAATATAAAATCCGGTCCGATAAGAAAAAAAAAAAAAAAAATCTAATTTCACGTGGGAGGCAGATGTCAATATTGTTAATATATCCCACCATAAAAATACATATTGGTACTGAAAGAGTGAAAAAGCATTTACCTTGGGCGAAGAGCGAAATATTTTGGATAAAGCGTGGTACGCAGTTCTTCTCAAACGAAATATCCCATACAAAAGTGACACAACGAAATCATGAACGTACAAATTTCGCTCTCCTTTTCGTTTTGCAGTACGCAGCTGCTGCGAAATGATGGCGGAAAAGTGGGTAATTGTAACGGGTGATTTTTTAGCTGGTTTGGTTTTGGCAACACTGGTTTTGACAGCTGACGTGTGTTTAGTACCTTGTGTCACTGTCAAACAGCTTCAGTTTGGTTTGCAATTTAACCATGGATCGTCTTACAAATGAACAACGCTTGCAAATTATTGAATTTTACTATCGAAATTCGTGCTCGGTTCGAAATGTTCATCGCGCGCTGCTTCCATTTTATGATCGGCATTCTCGACCTTCTGAGCAGTCTATTCGGAAGATTGTGACCAAATTTCGCACCAAATTTACTTTGTTGGACATTAAACCACCAACACGTTTACGTACTGTGCGTAGTGAAGAAAATATTGCGGCCGTATCAGCTAGTGTGACCGAAGACCGCAAAATGTCGATTCGGCGCCGTTCCCAGCAGTTAGGCCTTTGTTACAGCACTACGTGGAAAAATTTGCGGAAGGATTTGTGCGTAAAGCCTTTTAAGATACAGCTTGTGCAAGAACTAAAGCCAGCCGACCTACCACAACGCCGAATTTTTGGTGAATGGGCTCTTGGAAAGCTGGCCGAGGATCCGCTTTTTTATCGAAAAATTGTGTTCAGCGATGAGGCTCATTTTTGGTTGAATGGGTACGTAAATAAGCAAAATTGCCGCATTTGGAGTGAAGATCAGCCAGAAGCATTGCAACAGCTACCAATGCATCCCGAAAAAGCCACTGTTTGGTGCGGTTTATGGGCCGGCGGCATTATTGGGCCATATTTCTTCAAAGATGATGCGAATCGCAGCGTTACTGTCAATGGTGAACGCTACCGAGCGATGATAACAAACTTTTTTTTGCCCGAAATGGAAGTTCTTGACTTGCATGATATGTGGTTTCAACAAGACGGTGCCACATGCCACACAGCACGCGAAACAATGGCGCAATTGCGAGGCGAGTTTGGTGAACAGTTAATTTCACGTTTCGGGCCGGTCAATTGGCCGCCTAGATCGTGCGATTTGACACCATTAGATTATTTTTTGTGGGGGTATGTCAAGGCTAATGTGTATAGGGACAAGCCCGCTTCGATTGACGCACTGGAAGCCAACATCCATGCATTCATTCGTGAGATACCGGCCGATATGTGTGAAAGAGTATGCCAAAATTGGACTCAGCGGATGGACTACCTGAGATGCAGCCGCGGTCAACATTTGCATGAAATTATCTTTAAACATTAAATTGCAAGGTTTAAACTATCTATTCAAATAAATATTTCATTCATTTTTTCGATTGTTTTGTGTTTTTTTTTTTTAAAAAGTTCTAAACCTCTTAAAAAATCACCCTTTAGTAGATTCCCTGGTAAAGGGTTTTCCAATAAGAGGTGTTATTTGGGTATTCAAAGAAAAATTCCATTTTTTGAGGTAAATGATCGGATGTTTCATTCAAAATAAATAGGGAGGTATGCCGTTAATAATGAAGAACAACATCAGCCAAATGGCCACCACGAGCACGCATACAGGACCATATCCTTTTCATGAAATTTCATAACCAAATCGCAAAGTGGCTGCCCTATGTCCTCGATAGCCTCACGAATTTTATCTTTGAGGTCTTGAATCGACGCTGGTCTGTTGGCGTAGACCTTATCTTTAACGTGGCCCCAAAGGAAGAAGTCGCAAGGTGTTAAATCACAAGATCTCGGTGGCCAATTGTAATCACCTCTTCGAGGGATAACACGGTCCAGAAACTTTTCCCGTAAAAGATCAATGGTTTCGTTGCTTGTGTGGCACGTAGCGCCGTCTTGTTGAAAATAAACGTTGTGCAGATTCCAGATCAATACCATCCAACTCCGACCATACAAAAATCATTAATCATCTCTCGAAAGCGCAATTCATTCACCGTAGCTGTTGATCCAACCTCATTTTCGAAAAAGTAAGATCCAATGACCCCGCTGGATCATAAACCGCACCAAACAGTCACACGTTGAGGATGGAGAGGCTTCTCAACAATAACTCTTGGGTTTTCCGAGCCCCAGATGCGACAATTTTGCTTGTTGACGTAGCCACCGAGGGGGAAATGGGCCTCATCAGTCAAGATGATTTTTCGATGGAATTCCGGATCATTTTCATGCATTTCAAGGACCCAATCAGCAAAGACACGACGTTGTTGATGATCGGCCGGCGGAAATCCTCAATTTGGTGTTTTGAATGCTTAGTCCCAGGGATCGTGAACGGATGGAGTTAGCTAGATAGACATTGGATATGAGTTTTTTTTTACAATGGAAAATAAAGTCACAGAGAAAACAGGGCCTTGGGGAACAGCGGAATATATATTGTAAGTTTCGAATTTAAAACCACCGAAAACCACATGAATTAAACGACTGACTGTGAGACGAATTGATCTTTCAAAACAGACACAATTTGACATCAATCGAAATCGGAATGCCAAACACAATACTCTTTGTTTCAGTGGACTGGTGGAGATATTGGATTTACTTTTCGGTGAGAAAAGTTTGGATGAGAATTTTTAAAGGTATTGAACTCACTTTTGGCTTTTTGAACTTTTAGATGGAAAAACCTATTTCACTTAACCGAAAGGTCTCTTTAGAGCTGGAATTTTCTTTTAATCCAATAAGAACCAATGGATTAATGATTGATTATAATTGGCAACATATCACGAGGACCAAATACGTCGCTATCGAGGAAGCAAACAGCAATGTAAAGCTCCTATGGAATCTGTATCGTCTCCCTGAAAAGACCTGCGCAGTAATTAATTAAGTAGGACATTACTTAATTTAGCGTGTAGAATTTTCAGAAAGTAGGGCCTCTTTACATTCCGTTCGTCAATAAGCTGCATTTACACCAAGTCTTGGGTTGTTAAAATTCCGCTAATACCTACTTAAGTCGCGAAAAACATTTATACCAAACACAGTAACAATGGTTTTGGTTATCCACGTGTCTATTCAAATGTAAGTGAGTTTCATCGGTCCAGAAGAGTTTCTGCATAAATTGAAGCAATTTTCTCTTCCTAAAAGAATCTTAAAAAGGTTCAAATTTTAGGTCCCACCTTGGAACTTTCTGAAGGATTATTCTTACACTTTGCAGATCGGCCACTCGGCTTTCCCCAAAACATACCTCCATTTCCTAAATTTTTTCAGTGGTCTATGGCGATCTGCTCTGCCTTGGCAGAGAAGTAGTCCTATTCAGAGCTAGATAAGTTAGAAAAATGTCCACTTTGCTAACATCTCAGTTGCTGTATACGCGCTCAATTTGGAACTAATCAACCCGTTTAAAAACTGACTTAAAAAAAATAAATAGTTGGCGCAACAGGTCCGAAGGGACCCTTGGCCTAGCCTCTCAAAACCATTGGTTTTGTGTGCGTTTTCATTTTTGGAACGAATGGAGGGGATCTACAATTTTATACCGACTCCAAACCGCTAATTGAGAAGCTCTTCCAAGCCAGTTATACTCTCGGATGTTTGTCAGACGTTCGCGAGAGGTGGCGCAGTGAAAAAAAAACCCAAAGTTGGAATTTGGGTTTTTGCGGGATTCGAACCTGGAACCCTCGCTTAGTAGTCCAACACACTAACCACTAAGCCACTGCGCCTACTGACTTCGTATTTGAAATATTCACATTTTGGAACCACAGAAACACTGTACTTCCATTGACAATTTGTCAGGGTGAGTGGAAGGTAACTAACAATTCCAGCCTATAGGCATTCTGACAATCAATATCGACTACACTAATAAGTTCGTTTATGAACACGCGTTTATTTGGTTTACAGCAACAAAAGTTTGTACACAAATTCCCTCGAGTCTTGTTTGTCCAGAATGTCGAAGTTAGTTGGAATTGTGCGTCTCAAATTTTCCTATAACGATGAGTTTGAAATTTTGATTTTGAGATATTTCTGAAGCTCGCTACTGGAAGATGCTGATGTTTTAGACATCCATATTGTTTTTAGTACGAAACAAATTTAGTTCATAAACTAAATTCAAGGATGTTTGAACTTTGAAGTTAGTTCACTCAAAAGTCATCCATTTTTAACCTTCAACTTATATATTGCATTTTTTTTAAAGAGAATTTCGCAATTGTGATTTCGAAAAACTTAGCCTCGGCACGCATTCTGTAACTCTGAGAACGACAATCGTTTGCGCGATAGTAGTCAACGATTTTGTTATCAATTTATTTTCCGTATTTCTATCACTATAGTCTCGTTTATTTTTATCAAAGTTTGAGAGCCTTGAGCATCTAACTACTTTAGGAAGTTATTGACATACGTTTTGTACCTTTGTAAGCACCTTTCTATAATATTTCTTCCTTTTGCGAGAACTTCGACCGAAATAAGTTTGAATATATTTATTTATATATTTGGTAGCATTTCAAAATGATCTAAAGTCAATTATTCTTCTTGAAATTTAATAAAAATATATACAAACCAATGCAAAACTATACATATACTAGGTATCGCTCAAATTCTACCGTCTGGGTTATAAATTTTAGGCGATTACTGCGTTACGTGAAGCAAATGGGCAATCGTAAAAACGTCCGTGTAATAAAACTGTCGTCGAAACGCTATCGTCTGGCGATGACGATAATCGACAGACGGAATAAATGCCTGGGTAGGCCCCAACATAAAAACGAAATAAGTCCCCCCGATTTTTAATAAAATTTAGGGTGTTATTTCCTTTTTTGGGGCCTTATTTCCTAACGAAAATTGAGGCCTGTCATTTGGAACAAATTTGGGGCCTTATTTCATTTTCTCTTTTGAGGCCTTATTTCATTGGGGGCTTATTTCCTGCAGCCGGAAGAGACGTTCATACAAGAAACAAAATCGGTATCGTCATTTCGCTAAAATAGTTTTCTATTAAATTATTCTTTTGGGACTTATTTCATTGGGGCCTCAAGTGCAGCCTCACTTAGGCCAAAGTAGGCCCATTGTGATACCACAGGATCAATGTTCTTATAAACTACCCGTTGAACCAGCTGGAGCTACGAGCGAAGCGTTGGAGGCAGTTGATTCCTATGTTCGCGAGTTCGCTGAGATTGCACGGTTGTTTTATTTTGGGCTATCTTTTTACTTAAAAAATTATAGAAAATTCTTCCATGACCGCCCAACACAATTTTGGGCTAAATATCGTTTTACAAATTGTGTGTTAATTTTGTTAGTTTTGTTCTTTCACAACACTTAAAAAAGAAATATTTTCGAACAAACTCGCACTTTTAAAACTTGGCAGCACTCTTGCAGTCAAGTGACATCGAACAGTCGTTCAAGTTGCAAGCACACCAATTTTGCAGGCGTTTTGGTTTGACACAAGCAGTGATGTCACAAGGGAAAAATGTTAAAAAATTGCGTAGCAAGTTTGTGTAGCAAAACTTAATTTGGGTAGCAGAACTCAAAAGTCCAAAATATCATTTTTGATTCCAGTCAAGTTCAAACACTTACACATCCGAAGAAATGGGTACTTGTTGGGTATGGTAGAAAATAATATAAGTTGGTGTAGGAAAGTGAGTAAAGATTGAATAATATACTTTCGTTTATTTATTTATTTATTTTTTTTTATTTTTCAAGAAAAAATTATTTGACATTTCGTGCTTTAAAAAAAAGTAGCAAAATAGACGTTTTTAGGGAGAGTGCGTAGCAGCGTAGCAAATTGGAAATCGCGTAGCAGTTTCCCTTCGATCGATCGATCAATATCAATATCAATAGCAGAAAAAAAGTCAAATAAAATCCAAGACGTAGAAGTAAAAAAAAAAAAAAAAGCGGTGAGAATAAGTCTGAAAATGCCAACATTTTCAACGATTTTTGGGCTTCTTTCTAAGCAACGATATTGGGCTACATTTTCTAAAGGTTTGGGCGCTTAAAGCGAACTAAGTTCTGGCAACCCTGTGAGATTGTCGAAGAAGTAGGTATTCTCCGAGATATAGTTGTCTACGGAACGACAGTGCAGAGAAGGTGAAGAATAGTCTCCTCCTCCTCCTCCTCGTCCATACAGCTTCTGCAGAAATCGTTTGAAGGGAGGACCAACCTGAGAGCATGTCTCCTTATGATGCAGTGTCCCGTGATGACACCTGCCAAAGTGCTTATCATGGATCTTAAAATAGTTTTCTATTAAATTAGTATTCTATTAATATTTTTATTAACTCAAATTGGTGCTGACAAATTAGCTATTTGTAGATTGGATAATAATGTCACGCTTTGCAAAATTCGGTCTCCTTGCACAAAAATTCTGCTTTACGAAATTCTTCTTTTCAAACTTTAGGCAATAAAATTCAGCTTATTCTGCTTACAAAAAAAAAGAATATGAACATAAATAAAAAAAATTGTTCTTATTATAATATATTATGGATTTCAGATTTTAATAATATATAACAAGTAAATAAATTACAAGAAAAAAATTCAGAGGAAGCAAATTATTTTACATTTGAAATAACTAAAAAAATTAAGAAACTAAACAAAGCTAGAGAGAGCTATATTTTGTTATATTCGTTTAAGAAAACCAATATGGCTCTAAGATCTGCTCTTTTTTTAGAATTTTTCTTATTTGTTTCCCCATCCATCTAAGCACAACTTATCTTTCCCTTTATTGGATTAAAAGATTGAAACACTCATTACGAGTAGGTACCTATGTGTAAATTCAGTAACGCTCATGATGCTTTGCAAAATGTTCATTAATGCAAACTATTGGCATTCATTTCAACGTCAAGTGTTCATTATTTGCAAAGTTGATCAAAATGCTGCGCAAACATAACGAAAAAAAGCGTCACAAAAATACCTCATGCGGCATTGATTCGCCGGCAAAAAAGTAAGAAAAATGTCGGAAGAGAAAGAAAAGTAAGTAAATAAACATTTTTATCGTTTATCAATAGACATATAGATTGACATATGCTTTTGACAGAAAAATTTATAAATTTTTTGCTGAATTCTTTATTTTATTTTTTCTCACAAAAAATGCGTTCTAAAACTCAAATGTCATAATTCAATCAGCATCGCATCAACATATACTGCATCGCATCAGCATCGAAAATAAGCAGTGATGCTGCATCACTGCGCAAATGTTTGACGTTTCTGAATTTACACTATAACACTATCAGCACACTTTCATGAAGAGATAGCAAAAAGCACTACCTAGAAGATAAATTGCCTAAAACAACACTGCAATCTTAACAAAAAAAAAAAAATGTCTAAACTTTGTGCATAAATAAGTGAGAGGATTGTCTTTACAAAATTCTCCATACAATATAAAAAGGTTTGGAAAGTGTTAAAAAGCGCGCGCTTTAGAACAGAAGAAAAAAGCAGAATTTTGAAAACAGAATTTTGAAAGCAGAATTTTGTAATGTAATTTAGACCCATCCAGAATTTTGACCCCAACACCAAATTTCATATTTAAAGGAAAATATTTGTGCAACTTCTTGTTCCCAAGAAAAGCGAAAAGACTTGTATATTTACTATTTAAGCCATCATGTCGTTCTACCAACATCGATTTTACTGAAAGACTGCTCGCACTGAATTGATTCGCAGAGAAGGAAGGGCTTGGCTTGGGCCGGAAATGAATGGAAAGGCAAAATATGTCGAATACACCGAATAATAAGTGACAACCAAAATATTGAGTATACTGACTGCTTCTTACAAATTTCTCACCCAAGTTCCAATACAAAAACTGAAATGCAGTTGGAATGAACCTTTCAATATTGAATATAGCACGTTTTCCAATCACAATCACTCATGTCATACGATTGTAATGATACCCGCTACTTGGAATAAATGTGTATCATGTCAGTAACGTGTGTGGGCACTGTGCACACATGTGCGAAAATTTTGGGTTCCGTTTAGAGTTGTTGTGAACAATTTTGGGAGTAGAGCCATTTTCCGAGCCATTCCACACAAGAGAGATTTTTTTGTAATTTCTAAAAAAAATAAATGCAAAATTATTCGGCGAACACTTGCCGAATCTTTTAAATAGCTATTACTTTTGTGATGACGTTCAGTCGAGTAAATTCTCAATTCACATTCAAGAATCTAGTTATCTTAAGTCGACTAGATTGGTCTGGACAGATGTAACCTGAATGAAAAAATTAGGTTGGCCAGATCTGCCACATATTCGAACAATCAACCTAGTACTCAGTCACAAATTTGTTGACTTGATTCGTCGGCGACGACCTATCCATAAACGTCAACTGAAACAGCTGCTCATATGACCGATTTCAGCCAATCAAAGCCGAGATGCATCAAGTCAGACAGCTCTCAGACTTACTAAACTAGATACTTGAACGTCTACATGTCCTGGTTACGTATTTTTTTACTTTTCAACATTTTTGTTTTCTTACGAAAGTGACGCTTAAGTTTTTAGACAGATGTGATGTGAGCCATTTCTTTTTGGCTCGGATCATTGAGCCTAAGCTAAAATACTTGTACCAAATTACCCAACTGGGAACTTCAGCACAACCCTGGTTCCATTTAAAAAGGATTTGTATTGACATTTAATATTTTTATTTTATTTTATATTCCCAGAGGTTATATTCCCCTTTTCCCCTTTCACCAAATTTTTGATTGAAATCCCCCGCAAAAAGGTGAATTCCCCACAAACGGGCAACACTGACTTTATATGGAAAATTTCGCCATTCTGAGTTCGTAAAATCTAGCACGGACGCGAAATATTGCTTAAATAGGACATTAAAGACGCCCAAATTTCCACCTCGTCGCTTTGTTTTCAACCTAAATCAAGTTATATTATGTTCGATATTGTAAATGGCTTTGGCAAAATCGATTGATGATTAATTAGTTAGACAGACATAAATCATATGAAATACTAAAAATAGACTTTCAAAATATTGCTATTGAAAGTCAAGGCTGCATTGCCGTTTGATATTAGGTCCGCTCATATCTCCACAACAGCTAAGTCGAAGTTTTTTTTTTTTTTCAAAGTTAACGAAAAGAGACCCACGATTGGCGATCTGATTCGAATATCTCTCTTTTCTAAGAAGAAAAATGTGAGATCACAATTAATACAAATAGGTAAGAGAAAAATGGTAAACAAAACATCTTTAGAAAGACAGAATATTCAAAGTTATGATGGTAGTTTCAAACCAAACATTGTCTGTGAATTGATTCTGAACTCAAGTTTTGACAAAACTCAGATAGAAATAAAATTCATCCGCGCTACAGTGCATTCATGTCGATTTTTATTTAAAAGGTCACTTGAAAGTTGAACCACTCACACGTGTAATTAAAAACAATTCAATCAACTGTTGCATATCAACAAATTGATTTAATTTATTTTCTCGCCCATCAATTAGTAAAATTTTTTTTTTGAATTTACCTATCCCCTTCCCGCACTGATTCAATAATTAGTTAAATTATTAACTGAAGCTTATAGATGAAATATTTTTAATTGTATTAAATTTGATTGATTGAATTTACTTAGCGAAATAACAAAAAGAACATCGTTCATTGTGGGGCAGGCAGGATGACCGATTTGTTTAGCGCACTCGTCTTTTTAGCGTTGACTAATGCAAAGCGCAAAGAACGTTTGGTAAATAAACGTAGAACAGTCATTAGTGATGTTGATATTTCTATTTATATTATAACTAGAGGAGCCAGCCACGCGTTGCTGTGGCTAAAGTGGTTTGAATTTTTTTCCTTTTTTTGATTGGGAGGTGCCACAACCTGTTTTCCTATCTCGCTTATCTTTTTCCACCTTTAGGGTCCAAAGCTATCATATCTTTCAAACCGGAAGCAACCACATAGGTACATCCACAAAATTTTATTGTTATTGGTTAAGTGGTTTCGGAGATCGATAATAGCGCCACCTATCGAGTCCATCGTATCTTATATTTTAAGTTCGGAATACAAAAAAAAAAAAAAAAAAAATTATGAAAATTGACCCAGCGGTTCTCGAGTTATAACGTCATCGAATTTCACCCCGAATGAATTATACATACCTATAATTATAACTCTTTGTTAAATAATAAACAAATAATTTGTAATAGAAAAATAATGCGACTATAAATAATTGAGTTATATACGTTCCTACCTCCCAAGTTAGAGCAAACTGTGTGCAAAATTTGATTAAAATCCTTTTCAAATTGTCAGCTCTTGGCTTTGAACCTATTTTGCTAAAGTGGATAACTTCATACTTGGAAAATCGCTTTTACAGTGTTCGCTTCAGGTCCGTCCTATCGGCCCCTTTCTAGGCTACATCTGGCGTACCCCAAGGCAGCCATATAGGTCCCCTTCTTTTTATCCACCATTAACGACCTTGAAACGGTCATTCAGCACTCAGCACTTTCTCTCTATGCTGACGATACAAATTTTTTCAAATCCATTTCCTCACATCACGACTCCCGTCTCCTTCAAATAGATCTGCATAATTTTTCCACCTGGTGCCTCAAAAACTGCCTTGAACTCAATGTCACCAAATGCCATCTATATAAATACCTTCTCTCGCAAGTGCAACAAGTCTCCTCCTCGAACTTACCTCCTCCACGGCCAAGCTATATCCATCGCCCAATGTATTCGTGACCTTGGTGTATTATGGTATTATGCGACAGGGAACTTAATTTCTGCTCGCATATTGATGTGATAATTCTTAAAGCCAACTCATCGCTTGGCTTCGTTAAAAGATGGTCCAAGAAATTCTCCGACCCGTACGTGACCAGATTTGTTCGCCCCCTGCTCGAGTACGCAAGCCAAGCATGGTCTTCCTTTCAACGTGTTCATATAGATAGAATTGAGGGTATACAACGTCGTTTTCTTCGATTTGTGCTTCGTGGGCTTTCTTGGAATGATCCCTTAAGCTTACCTCCCTATCAAGACTGCCTCAAACTTATTAACCTCAATACCCTTGAGGAACGCAGAGACGTAGCAGACATTCGCTTTATTCACCGTCTACTCTCAGGCTCCATCGACTGTATGTCTCTTTACAACTCCATCTCCTTTAACACTAACCCTCGGAATCTTCGTTGTCCCCGTCTCTTCTGTTTACCAATTCACCGCACCTCTTATGGGTCAAACGAACCAATCTCCCGTATGCTGCGGAAGGTTAATTCAAACCATACTATTTTTGACTTTAACCGCAGTAGTCCCTCCCTTAAAATTGACCTCCTTCACCATCCTTAGCTTCTGTAGTAGATTTAAGTTAGTCTTAATTTTATAGCTTGTATTAAGCCAAAGTGGGGGGTTTTTCCCCCACCAAAATTAAAAAAATCAGTAGTTTAGGGTTCAATCGCGGAGCAACCTATGTAATATAGTTATAAGATAAAAAGCTTAAAAAAAAAACATTAAAAATCTTATATATCGAAAGCCACCTAATCGATTGAGTTCAAATTTACACACAGTCTTAGGTATTGGACCAGGAGAATACCTGTGAAGATTAGTCAAGATCGGACAAAGGGGAGTGGCACCGCCCATAAAAAAAAAAAAAAAAAACATTAAAAATCGTAAATCTCATGAACCAATATACCTACAAAGAATGTATAGACGTATGAACCATGGTATTCACGTCACCTTTCATGGAAAATCTCCAGAATCAAAATCGGTTCACGCATTACAGAGAACATTGGCAACAAACACAATAGAACTTATTTTTGTATATATAGGTTATGTACATTGCCAGTTTCTTCGGAGATAGATATTTTTGGACTTTCAGAAACATTGAGACGTATGTAAGAACGTAGCTAACCGCCAACTAATTATTTGTTTTTCTTATTTTTATTAAAAATACAAATATGTGGGTTACATTAAACAAAATTAAAAACCTTGCAACAGACGACGTAATTTCCATTTCCTTTCTGTGACATTTATTCCCTAATCCGTGAAAATCTGCCTGATTATTGGCGTAGTTAGAACAATTGGAAGGTGATCTCAACAAAGTTGATCTACGTAACTGACTATAAATCGGACTGGAGAACATGTCGATTCAAATTCCAATAGCACTAGGTAAACTATTGGTTACTACGTCAAAATAACTCAGCTGAAATCATAGACTCGCTGTTTACAAAACGTTAACAGATTAAATGTGAAAATTCCGTAATGAGAACAATAAGTTGTTGTAAAAGGAAATTCAGTGCATTTCCGGAGAAATGTCACTCGCATTTATTAGTTCTTCCTAGAATCATCAGCACTGTAAGTATACACCGGGAAGCATTTTCCCGTGCACTTTCACACACTAGGCTGAGAATAATGAAGCACTATCTATTATTTTTGCTACACAATAAAGAAATACCCGTTCTATACTACCCGCATATTATACAACATGTCATTATTACAAACAGTTGTGTTGCAACTTTGTTCTTGAATAAATGTTGCACCCACGTCCTTGGGGAATTATTATAAAATTCTACCTACCTGATTCGTGGGTGTCCATCAAGACTACTCATCACCTGCCATTTATGATTGCTATCTCGCCATGATGCGATATCGAATATGATATTCCACTCATTAACAATGTGTAAAACATCAGGAATCCCCTTCATGAGATTGAATTTTAAATTTGTGCCGTCAAGGTGATCGGTCTTAGTCTTATGAAATTCACCATTAAGCGCGAATAATAATTTACCCAGCCATTGATCCCACAAGTTCAACTTGCATTGATTATACAAAATACAATATAATTTTTTTTTTGTATGAACATTAAATGCAAATGGCTTGTATTTACACAGAAAACGTGATGAGAACATTGTCAAAACCTGTCGGCATCAGTCGCGTATCGGTAGATACAATAAACACCGGAAGAAATTGGGAAGGTTTTTGTGTTAGGTACCTGCAATCTTGATTAAGTGTGCATACTTAATTATTCAAGCCACACCGATGCGCTGTTATCCACAATTCACATCGCGCTACATTCATAATATTTGTGGTTAGTCATGCAGTGCTGAGGTGAATAACATTCGTCATTTTGTAAAAAAAAAAAAAAAAAAGTTAACCCACAAATTACAAAAACAAACAGAACCTTAAAATTCGAACGTCGAAATCACTTAAAATCGACTGAGAGATCTTTTGCATTTAAATGATCGCTTATACCCTATTCATACCGCACGGAAAACCGTGTTTTCATCGAAAACTCGAAATCGCATTCACAACGAACTATAACAAGTTTTCGTTTGACGTTTCATTCAGCTGTGAGACACTAGTCGTGAAACTTCGGTGTAAACAATTTTGTTTACAAAATAATAATAATTCAAAGCATTTAAAAATAATAACAGCACATCAATTAAGTTTGGAAGATTATTTTAAGTTGTCAGTTGTGAGAGCGTTGCCATAAGTTCAGATTTATCCTACGTACGTTCCTACATGACGCCCTGTAGTCCAAACGGCTTGACCGATTTTGAAGAGTGAGGTGTCATTAAATTGTTATTCTGTCCCGGAGCGTTATAGAGTAAAAAACAAATTTTTATATCTAAAAATATGAATAAAAAAAAAACCCAAAATAAAAAAGTTAATTTAAAAAATCAAAAAAAAACCGACTGACTATATAAAAAAGTTTAAAAAGATAAAAAAAGACACTTTCAAGTATACAACTTGTCAGATTGTGAAGGTAGTCTCCGATTACAACTGACACGACTGACAATTGTTCGGTATGCTGCTCTGCCAATGTACAATGCAGAAATTTAAAACTTGTTTCAGCAAGCCAAAGTTTGGAAGTCGTTTTCGGGGTGTTTTCGTGGATAACCACTTTAAACGACTCGTTTGGAAAACTAAAATATGTATGGGAAAACTTCGGTTCGAGAGAGTTTTCGGCTCGGTGTGAATAAGATATTAAGCGGAATATACTTCAGGTGTTTTCCGGCTTGACGAAATAAAATGAAGGTCTTGATACGTATCCGCCTTAAATACCCAAGTAGGATGTGGTCATAGGTAGAAAATTCGATGTGAAATGGAAAGTGGGTTTGTGTAGATACCCGCCGAACCACCGAAAGGCATTACTTCGCGGAGGTCGGAATGAAGACTTAGCTTTAATTATGCAGTTCGAAATAAAATTGAAAGTCTGTAAAAGGCTTCTCATGAGTCATGCATCAGTGCATAAGTACGATTGATGAAATCAGTTTTTTTTTTAATAGAAGAAGTAATTCTTTTCCTTCTAAACGGTTCGGTTTTTTTTATCTTTTTAGGAGAACACCAACATAATTATGTTATATGAATATGCGTGGTATGCGTGGATTATTTTTTGATTTCTTACGTATAAAAATGGTATCAACAGGCGGCAAAATAAAATTAAATGTTATCCTCGAGATTCTTTGGAAAGTGGCGACGAAATATGTCTTTGTTGGAACAGGGAATAATATCATCCATGTAATTCTTCATGCGGTGTCGCTTTTTCCTCTTTTCTCTTCCACATAGGTACTCGGATTCATCAAAATAAAGTTCAAAATAAATGACAGAACTAATTTTCTTAGTAAATTAACAAATTCCTCGAGTTTATCAGACATTTTAACGACTTTTCGTACAACTTTTTGAATATTTGATTTAAATTACTACAAAAGCGTTCCTTAACTTTTTCGTAACCTTCTCCCTCTGTGAGATAATCTATCCCCACCACTGCCATTTTGACAGTCTTTTCCATTCTTACTACAAAAGTAAAGGAACAGACCTAATATGTATTGCCTGGCATTCCCAGATGAACTCTTAGGCGAACGAAATCTATTTCAAGCGATTTTAAGACGAAAGAAATGCGAATCGTCTGATTTGTTGAGTATGTGCTCCTTTATTTTCTGCTTTTTCTAAACCATCAGCAAACTGCACCGGAAAAATAGAACAAACAAAAATATGTATGAGTATATTTTAGTCATTGCCTTATGACGTTTTCGATTGAAGAACAAAATTCATCTTTCTCGCAAAAGATCAAATCTTGAAGTGCTCTTTCTATGTTTTCTATATTTCATTGAACCAAAAAAAAAAAAAGGGGCACTTACAGGTCAATTCTTAAGGGGCCAACCCATAGAATCCGTCGCGTCTGTTGCGGCAACGTTTTCGACTGACAGTTTAATAGAATACACACTAGCTTATGGAAGGTGACCCATAAGCAGCGCACGTGCCGGATGCGACGGATAAAGTAGGTTTACTTTCTACTTCTCTGTCCGTTGACAGTTGGCACAGCGAGAGAGAAATATTGAGAGAGAGAGAAACTGTCATCGGCTGTCACCAGTGCTCTTATATCGTGGGAGTTCTTCCTCTTTTCGGGAATTTCGGTGTCCGAAAAGCCTTCCGTGAGAAAAAATAACATGTTGCAATAAACAATCAAACTAGAATTTTTTTTTAATTTCATAAAAATATGTGTCTAAATTTCACAATGTTCACATTAAAAAAAGAGCTTATTTAAATCGCCTTTTAGCAAGATTTTTTTGTATCAAAATTTTCTTGTACTCATAATAATATAATATAAACAAACTGTGATTTTTATACCAAATGTAATTTAATGTGATAGTCTTTCCGTAAAATATGAATTTTACTTTTAGAAGCTACATTTTTTCACAAAAAAAAAAAAAAGCACCTATCAAGAGAATTATGTAAAAGGGAATTTAGTATGATGGAAAGGGAAAAATTACCACGTTTCGTGGGATAAATAATGATGGAGTATTCAAAATACTGCCTGTCACCGTATGTCACGGATTCTATCCTATGGATGGGACTGCTCGTTCCGTCGAATGCGTTAATATTGACGAATCCGACAACGCGACGGATGCAACGGATTCTATGGGCTGGGCGGGGCCCCTAAGAACTGCTACTAAAATGTCAGTTTCACACAAGCTGTGCTCAAAAAGTGACGCCAACATAACTATAGCGCTCTTGGTTTTAAGCGAATAAAAATTGTAGCAAAATGCCAACCACCTTCGATTTCTCCATAGAATACTAGAGACTCCTATTTGGTGTTAGCAGATCTGCTAACTAACCCGTTTGAAATTCCAATTATTGTAAAATATTTTTTAAAACAACAAAATTTGAACAAAAAATCATATGGAAATGGCACAAATGATAGTTTGGATAGATTCATAGTTCTGGATGATGTACTGAAGGTGTAAAATCATCTGAACGATGAAAAGACGGTAGGATCGGATGGAAATTCCTCTGAATTTTACAAGTATAGGACAGGGGAGCCATTAAATAAACTTACGTCCTTGTTCAACTTATAAGACGAAATGTATTCTAAACTTTTTTAGTCGTCAATGTGTATTTTAAAATAGTTATTTTTAAATTCCGCATACTAATAATGAAGCCCATAAAACTTATACTTTATTTCTGCTTCTGTTTTCAATTTGTTCCGCCCGGAACCAAGAGCTCTAGCACTTATGTTGGAATCAAGTTGGCTATTAGCAGTCCATATATAATAAGTGTATTGTTTGAGGTAAACGGGAAAAAATACTACTTGCGCTATGCATTGTTCGCATTGCGAAGTACTACACAAATACGAATTTGGTAGTCTTTTTTACTATTCTCTACACCCATAAAGTCGCCAATAGGTAAAAGCAATGCTGCTTAGCAATTTTACGAGTAAAGGTATGTGAAAAGCTAAGTTAGGCGCTGTCCCAATATTTCACTCGGCAGAAAACGATTTTTGTCAAGTTGCATAAGCCAACCAGCGCAGCGGCTAATCAGACGTCACATCTAATTAAAGCTATCTTTTAACGCAACAAAGAGAGTAGGTACCTACGTAGAACGTTTTAATTTGGAAAACAAAGCAAAAACTTTTTCAAAGAGACTCAATGCGATTTCATTTAGTGTGTAGAGCCACCAAATTCCGTGTCCGCATGACTTGACTCTTTAAATAACTCTTTGTCTTATCACATAATGATGATTAAATCTAATCAAAAGTTGGATTTACGGTAGGTATATACATAGTTCTTTATTTTGATGTACTACACTGAGTAGTTGAATGGGCTGTCGCAACTGCGACGGTTTTTTTGTTATTGCTTTTTAAAGATTGATCAGTATTGATAAAACGAGCTCGCACTGGTTCACATAAACAACATGGTTATACTTAATTAAATTCCAGTAATTGCATCTTTATTGTATTTTACAATTAGTAGGTACTGTGTAAATGATCAGGTTTTATAGTGGGTAGAGAACAAAGTATTCCGCAAAGATGCAGTAATCGTGATTTAATTAGGTACCTACTTGTAATGGGTTGCGCGTCATAGTCGTATCGAAATATTTTCAAATACAAATGTACCTACTTCTCGTTTCAGATAAATCGTTAATAAATTTTCTTAATGCCACTGATAGGGTATGACTTTTTTAAAGATGGAGTATTACCACAGCATAACTGATGGCTAAAATGATAAAGTCGCCTAAAAAGGGGCCTAATACAAATATAAAAAACAAAATAACAAAGCAAAACAGATCACAAATGAAAAGAATATCGAATGCATAATTAAAGACAGAAAGACAATAGAATAACATGGGAAAAGAATACAAAAAACAACAATGTTGTTAAAAATTGGCGAAAATAGAGATTTTTTGAAAAGTCGTCGCCGGCCCAAATGGCGACTAATGTCGCCCATCGGCAACGCTGATTAGTAAAGTTATAAAAAAATTAGGGTTCAAACAACGATGTTTATTACAACATGGGTTTTTGGAAGACGCATAAAGTTCATTAATTGATCGGGACATGCGTTTTCAGCAGGATGCTGTGAAATATTCTGCAACCGTTTCAAAATATACTTGGGTTACTGGGAAATCGCTTCGGGGATAATATTAGAAAATGGGTCAGTCAATTGGTTGGCAGGATCATAAAATTGTGTACCGATTTATTTACCTACTGTGGAGACATGAAAAGTCGCACTCGCGTAGTTTACGCTACTGACAAGTCAACCAAACAGAAGTGATGTAGATGATGACAATTCAAGCAGGCTTACTAAAAGATGGCAGCTTAAGTAGTTGGACTTTAACCGTGAAGTTAAAATGTCTAAAGACAAAAGTGTTCTTTATACAAGTGAAAGTCCGTGACAATGCGGAAATATAGTTTTTCTGAACAACAAAGAAGAAGCGCACTCAAATCATTAAATATTGGGAAACTCAACACATATTAATACTCGCAAATAGATCTTTCACCGGGGAAGATTTGGAGTGCAAGTGGTATTTGGCTACGTCCTACATTTTAGGATCGGTTTTTGACAAAAATGTATTTTTTCCGACTTCACTGCTTTTAACTCAAATAATTCTTACTCAATACAAAAAAAAGAAAAGAAATAAAGGAGACAAAATGCTGTTGAATATGAATTATTTTAATATGAACTTTACAAAAGCTTCCTGCTTCATTTCGAAGCTGAACTATACAGACCAAAATTCAAATGACAACTACCTACATTACTGTAAGTTTAAACTTAAACTAGCGACCCGCCCCGGCTTCGCACGTAGGGTTCACCTGCGTTTGCAATGTAAGCGGAAAAAATGTAATTATTTACGACATCACATTAGAAACCTCAAAAAGAACAGTATTTCCCTTAATGGATGTTATTATAGATATAAACCTTCCTCTTCAATCACTCTATATATTAAAAAAAACCGCATCAAAATCCGTTGCGTAGTTTTAAAGATTTAAGCATACATAGGGACAGAGAAAGCGACTTTGTTTTATACTATGTAGTGATATATGATCAACAAAACTCTCAACCTTTATTTATTTTACTTCAAAAACGAAATGAGATTTCTTTTTTTTCGCTCAGTAATTGACAGGAACCTACAAAAAATATAATAATGGTTTCTCACCGACCAAAACAACGACAAAAAGTCTTTTGTTAAATGAACAACAGCAACTGAAAATGTTGAGAGATATTCTCGGGCTCTACTATTAGCACACTTAGCTAGTAAACCGTATGGTAAATATATATTTTTGTGATCAGGACATTGTGTTCTTTCCTTAATTACCTAAGCAAATACAGATTAAAAAAAAGAAAATTACCAAAATTAACCTCTGCTAACCTAAAGCTGCGACAAAATGCTGCAAGAGTCCTTCATATTTGAATTGCATTGGAATGATTCATGTTGATGTACCAACAGTTTCGTTATATTTTAAGCTTAGTACGCTGCTCGAGCTAAACACAATTTTATCTGCTATCCAAACATTAGCTAAAATTCTAGCTAAATTTTGACACAGAGCGCCGTGGATACGTATAACAGAAAACAGCTGTACTTTCAAAATAACTAACGTCAAAAATTCAAATTTCTCTGATTTCTATTTTCGATTCTAGGTAGATACTCCTCATCGAGATATTTATAAAAAGAACTCATCCTTGATTACTTTTCTGCTGATTACGCAACAGCAAAACGATCTGTCAAAATTTAGCTTATTTTAGAGATGCTTACATGAAGCGCATTCTGACACCGCGTCTCCACAAGACATAATTTCAGTCATGACAGTACCTAATACCTATGTCTCGTGTAGACCGCCATTTTGTGGACATCACAGAAATCTAGACTTTTCAGTCTGACTATTTTTCCTGCCATCTTTGCAGACATATCTTTTGACTGAAATTTGACATTTAAAGTCAAGACCAGCGTTCGACAGCAAAAGATAATTTTGTTTTGGTAATTCTCGGGAATACAAGTGCGCGGATTCAATTATGGCTGATTTTTGACTTTCGCAAAGTGATACTTTAAATTTAATAAATATTCGGATGTATGAAGATTCATATTGGCTAAAAACTTGGTCTTGTTAAATGACTTTTCTTCCAGATTTACTTCAGACCAATGCAAGGGCGTTTGAGTTTGACAACAACTAGTGGAGTTTGTTTACGTTGTCATGAAAAGTTTCAACTCTCTATTTCTGTTAATTGTTTATGTATAAATGTTCGGAAATCGATCTGGGTGTCGAAGGCTACGCATATTACAATCGCACGAACATCAACAAAAAAGAGGAAGTGATGTTTTTATGTTGGATTAGACACACGAAAATCTGAGAGCGAATCTGAAGAAGCAAGTTTCTTTGTTGATGACATCTTGTGAAATGAAATGTCATAACACGATTTGTGCAACCAAAGTACCAAATGCAAATATGGCGGACAAGAAGTCTGACATAATTCAGACTCGTGTAGACGCGGTGTGAAGCAAAAGTTCGATTTTTTAGCTCGAGCTCAGTCGGTTAAAGTGGCTGTAATCAGTATTCCCCCGAGGGAAAACACAAAAATAACGCATTGAGCTCCGATTTGAGATCACTAATAACGGAACCTGAAAATAAAGGTGGAGAAGGTTGTTAAGGTAGCGTAAAACCAGCCTTTGGAGTTGAGAAATGATGCTGTAATGATGACAGATTACAAGATATATCTTTTATTTCAAGATTTTTTAAAGAAACAATCTTTTCTATTGAAGACAAATTCCATTATTATGTATAATGTAAGTCGAACAGAGCCCCCATGTAGTCTTTCTGTTTTACTAACGCTTCCATCAAAGAAACATGCATTTCAAAGAATTTGATAAATTAACTGGTGTCATTTTTTGTTTAAATATGTTTTAGGAGTAAAAACAGCGGATTGAAACTTCACCTATAAACTCTTAATAGATTTAAAATTAAATAAATAGTTGGCGCAACAGATCCGCAGGGATTCTAGGCCTAGTTTCTCACAACCATTCGTTTTGTGTGAGTTTTTTTTTTTTTTTCATTTTGGAACGAATGGAAGGGATCTACAATTTGATGCCGACTCCAAATGGCTAATTGAGAAGCTTTTTCAAGGCAGTTATATTCTCGGATGTCTGTCAGACGTTCGCGAGAGGTGGCACAGTGAAAAAAACCCTAAGTTGGAATTTGGGTTTTTGCGGGATTCGAACCTCAACCTTAGTAGTCCAACACACTAACCACTAAGCTACTGCGCCTACCTCTTTATAGATTTGATTCTCAATATTTTTTCACTTCCACATTCCTCTGCAAATATTGAAAGAATATTTTTTGTTTTAAATTTAAATACACAAAGATTCTTAATTGTTTAAGAACTGAAACAGTTGAAGGCTTAATCTAATCTTTAAAAAGGATTTGTTGCGCTTTAATGAATCGAATTGCTCCGATTTTGCTATAAGCAAAAATAAAAATAAATACATCTTCCAAAATTTCAAACCGCAATAACATTTTTGTATGAATAACGTTGTGTTTCAATATTTTTGTTATCTATACATGTAGGTATGTTATATAAATACCCACTATAATTTTGTCAACAAAATAAATATGGATAGATGGTTTATTTATAATAGTACTTAAAAATTTTATTTTATGATTTAAAAAATCTTGAGAAAAATATTTTTTATTTCGGAAAAAACAAGGTTATCCGATTTTTTATCTGGGAACACTGTCGACCGAGGGACTCGCTTAAATTAAGCTCAGTTAAATTTGGGGGAGCATTTTGTAGGTGATCTAAAATTAAGCTCAAGTAGCGTAATAAGCTAACGTCAAAAATTTCTCTGGACTGTTGATCTATTGTAAAGGTGGTGATCAGAAGATTTAACGAAAGTGGAAGCCCAAAAAATAACAAAATACACTTTTTCCACTGCGCCACGTACCATTTAACAACATATTCAAGAGGATGGATGCTTCCTAACTTATCCCTTCGGATTTCGTATAAAAAATAGGTTCCTTCCATTCTTTCGAAAAATAAAAGCTTTACCTAGGAACGGGTCGGGGTAGGACCCCCGTGACCTTTGGGAAACATTTTTGACAAAAGATGTCTTTGCAGTATCTATTTTTTTTTTTAGTTATTAAAAAAGTTTATTACCAGTACCAAGTTTTATTCCATTGTAATTGAACAAACCCGAAATATCCAATAAGTTAGAAGAAAGACTACTCCGCTGTAGCTTTCTGTAAATTAGTTGTCATGTAATAAACCAGTAAAAATGCAACATTTTAAAAGTAAAACCTTAATTATACGTTTTCTGTATTCAAATTTAAATGTATGTACTTATATACATATAAACGGTTAAAATGGAAAATTATTACAATCAGTAACAATATGTTTGTGCAAATCTGTTTAACATTGAAATTCAAAGATCATTCATCTCTAACACCAAAGCACTTTCAAATATTTGAAAAGTCCATGAACTAGTTCAACTTACTTGCTTATTATTTTTGTGTACCTATAGTTATGTTGGGTGCTGAATGACGTTTTTAATTGATCACATAAAAATACAAAATTATAATCCAGCGATGTTGAATTAACACTTGTTATTAACACGATTAGCACTAAAAGTATTTCACTATTTACTTGATTTTTTTTTATTTAAAAAACATATATTTAATTGTAGTTAAGGTTTAATGCTCGAAATTCAACCTTTTTACGGTTTATGCGTTCTTTTGAGCGCAGCGGTCGATTAACGACTGACACTGCCAGTTATGAGTTTAAAAACTTGCACGAAACAACATCGGTTGTATGGGTATATTTAAGCCAGAGTTGTGAAGTTAGTCACATGTTTGTGGAAAACACTTAGTGTTGCATTGTGGGTATTACACCAGCTGTCTTGCTGCATCGTCATAAGCTTTCAATCGGCGATCTCCGCAACGGCATTCAGTTTCATTGATATCCACAGACTGGGTGTGTTACGATTAATGTGCCTTAAGGCCAGATTGTCTCTATACGCTTCTCTGGCACTGGCAGTTCACTTTTGTACGAATTATTTTTTTTTTTTTTTTTTGTTCTATTGCATTCGACAGCAGTTAGGTTTTATGACACCTGTTGATGTGGTGGAGTTATTCAAGAAAGTGGGTTTATCTTGAACTTCTTAATTAGGGTAGATAGACGTATGAGACTTAATTCTCAGACATTTAATGGAAATATTAAATATTTATTAGAGTTCATTTCACTTTCCGTATGTTAGTGGACTGTTATCTGAGTTTTGATAAATCCTGTCACTTTGTGTTTAACGTTTTGTAAATATCGTAAAGCTGGATACTTTGTTCTTAAATGAATTTTCTAGTAAGTAGTTTATTGTCATATTCAAAATGAATTGTGTAGGTATATACTCAGTAACATCGCTTACATACTTAAATTTGAGTAGCTTACAAAGATATATGTAAGTCTGATACCTAGCGAAGGACTTAGAGAAGAGAACTTATTTACTTACTTTCTACCAAAAATGCTGGAGTTGTTGTTGTTCTTTTCAGTTTCATATGTATATGTATATAGATAAATGACAGCACAATATTTAAGTGGAGGTGGTGAAGATGATAGACTCTGACCAGGCTAGAATTTACGGACTTTGCGACCACCAAATTATTATTATTATTTTTTTTTTTTTTTAATTCTGACTCGCAAACCGCGATAAGAGGCACGTCGACCTGAGTAGATCTATTGTGCCATATGATCAGAAAAATTGTTTAGCCTATTAGAGTTTCTACTTTCCTTCTTCTGGGCTTATTATTTCCCTGAAAAAGAAATTCCTTCTAATACCACAAAGGGCTGGGCATTCACATAAAATATGCTCAGTTGTTTCGTCTTCTTCTAGACATAGGCGACACTCCGAGGAGTCGACTACATGTATTTTGTTTAGGTGATATCACAAACCATGGTGCCCTGTAAAGTAGCCAACTAGATTTTTGACATCGTGCCTACGTAGATTTAAAATCTTTTTGGCATTGTTTTTGAAAGGTTTAATAACTTTTTTGTGAGATACCTACAGTTATTTTGTTCCTAGCTTTTTATAGCAAAGTTTGCCGCAGATTTAGGGATTGCACAGTAGGGTTCAGGTCCTGTGAAAGGTGTTTCCGAACCTCTTCTGGCCAGTTCGTCGGCTTTTTCGTTTCCTTCAATTCCCTCGTGGCCAGGAACCCGCCGTATTTTGATTTTGTTTCTGGTACATATTGCTTGGAGGGTATTGAAGCAGTGCAAGGCTGATTTGGAGTCAATGATGGGTGAACAGACGGAAGTATTCCGAACGTCGACCAGGAGTCCTTGTAATTCCAAACGATAGTGGATAGAGGAACTCTGGTTGAAGAGATGACCGAATGCCAATCTGTAGCAATTTAACCGACGAAAAGTTCTGAGCTTTAACCGCAAGAGGTTATTGACCGCGCTGCACTTGCAGTTCGACGACAAACAAGGCAACCGAGTAGAATCGAGCGGACGATGAAAAGAAAACGATTATGTTACCACTGATGGGTTTAATGTAACGGGTGATTTTTTAGCTGGTTTGGTTTTGGCAACACTGGTTTTGACAGCTGACGTGTGTTTAGTACCTTGTGTCACTGTCAAACAGCTTCAGTTTGGTTTGCAATTTAACCATGGATCGTCTTACAAATGAACAACGCTTGCAAATTATTGAATTTTATTATCAAAATTCGTGCTCGGTTCGAAATGTTCATCGCGCGCTGCTTCCATTTTATGATCGGCATTCTCGACCTTCTGAGCAGTCTATTCGGAAGATTGTGACCAAATTTCGCACCAAATTTACTTTGTTGGACATTAAACCACCAACACGTTTACGTACTGTGCGTAGTGAAGAAAATATTGCGGCCGTATCAGCTAGTGTGACAGAAGACCGCGAAATGTCGATTCGGCGCCGTTCCCAGCAGTTAGGCCTTTGTTACAGCACTACGTGGAAAAATTTGCGGAAGGATTTGTGCGTAAAGCCTTTTAAGATACAGCTTGTGCAAGAACTAAAGCCAGCCGACCTACCACAACGCCGAATTTTTGGTGAATGGGCTCTTGGAAAGCTGGCCGAGGATCCGCTTTTTTATCGAAAAATTGTGTTCAGCGATGAGGCTCATTTTTGGTTGAATGGGTACGTAAATAAGCAAAATTGCCGCATTTGGAGTGAAGATCAACCAGAAGCATTGCAACAGCTACCAATGCATCCCGAAAAAGCC
This sequence comes from Cheilosia urbana, assembly GCA_946477585.1. Taxonomy (NCBI): domain Eukaryota; kingdom Metazoa; phylum Arthropoda; class Insecta; order Diptera; family Syrphidae; genus Cheilosia; species Cheilosia urbana. Next base: position 145,564,071 of record OX297854.1, read on the forward strand.
ACTGTTTGGTGCGGTTTATGGGCCGGCGGCATTATTGGGCCATATTTCTTCAAAGATGATGCGAATCGCAGCGTTACTGTCAATGGTGAACGCTACCGAGCGATGATAACAAACTTTTTTTTACCCGAAATGGAAGTTCTTAACTTGCATGATATGTGGTTTCAACAAGACGGTGCCACATGCCACACAGCACGCGAAACAATGGCGCAATTGTGAGGCGAGTTTGGTGAACAGTTAATTTCACGTTTCGGGCCGGTCAATTGGCCGCCTAGATCGTGCGATTTGACACCATTAGATTATTTTTTGTGGGGGTATGTCAAGGCTAATGTGTATAGGGACAAGCCCGCTTCGATTGACGCACTGGAAGCCAACATCATGCATTCATTCGTGAGATACCGGCCGATATGTGTGAAAGAGTATGCCAAAATTGGACTCAGCGGATGGACTACCTGAGACGCAGCCGCGGTCAACATTTGCATGAAATTATCTTTAAACATTAAATTGCAAGGTTCAAACTATCGATTCAAATAAATATTTCATTCATTTTTTCGAATTTTTTGTGTTTATTTTTTAAAAAAAAGTTCTAAACCTCTTAAAAAATCACCCGTTACAACTGATTGTGTGTTTATTGTTTGGCAAATTATTTATACTAAATTCTGTTAACTGTTAAACAAATAATTCGTTATTTAAACAGCTTTTTTGCAACAAAATAATTATAAACAATATGGGCGCATAATTTTTTAGGCGCCAGAATTGAATTCTGCGCCAACAATGGGTGAGCTAAGGGCATTTATAGCTGCTTGACTATCCGTGAATATATGGATGTTTGCGCCTTTTATAGCTGAGTTATAGATGAGGCTTGCGCATTCTTTAATGGCGTGGAGCTCTGCCTGAAATACGCTTGGGCTTCTGCCCATTGGTATCGAGACAGTTTGGTTTATAATATAACGGCTCCGACCCCTGAGTCCATTTTGGAACCATCCGTATACCACTTTATGCCTTTCTTCTTTCTTCTATTAAAACATCAAGTTTTTGGAAGGCGGTTTGTGATTGCGCAGGTCACGTCAAGTTCTGCAATCTCTGAGAGAAGGGTCATCAGGTCCGAGTGATCCCCGATGTCTATCTCCTTCATTTGTAGCAGATTTGTGGTGCTGCGTATTGCCACTTTTTTGATGTAAATGTGAAGGGCTGCTAGTCCTATTAGTGCTTCTATAGCAGCTGTAGGACAGGTCCGCATAGCTCCGGAAATGCCTAGACATGCTAGACGCTGTATTTTGTTGAGCTTTAAGATGGCGGTTTTCTGTGTGACTTTGTTCCACCATACTATGGAAGCATAAGTAATTATGGGTCTTACCATCATTGTATAGATCCAATAAGTGATCTTTGGGGAGATTCGCCATGTTTTACCATACGTGCAACGGCAAGCTCAGAGGGCACTGGTTGCTTTTTTGATTTTGTTGTTTATATGGAAGTTACAATTCAATCTTTTGTCCAGGATCACTCCGAGATATTTGACTTCATCGGAGTACTCAATAATTTTATCAAGGAAGGCGCATAGTGCAACCTCTTTATTGCGGTATGCAAGCTTTATTTGCGATGTTAGATTTAATAAAGCACCTTCAGTGGATTTGCCTTTTTGGTAGGCATATTGATATGGGTGTAGATGAGTGCCGTTTGTTGGGCATTCTCTGATGTGTATGTCTGTTATTCTTTCCATCGTTTTCAAGAAAAACGAGGTCAAGCTTATAGGACGATATGATTTAGGTAGTTCGCTAGGTTTGCCTGGTTTGGGGATAAATACCACATTTACCTCTCTCCAAGCTTGTGGTATATAACCCCAGTTAAAACTGAACCTAAATAAGGCAATCATGGTAGGTATGATGACGTCCAGTTCTTTTTGGTTGAGTGATGGAAAAATACCATCTATAGGTACCCCATTTAACCCTATCCGGAGTGAATAGTTTTCCGGATAAACTGTTATTTCTTCCAAGGTTTCTTGGGGGTAAATCCTCGGTAATGTGCTCGTAAGCTTCGTTTATGATTCTAGACTCAGGGAAGTGAAATTGAAGTAGGACAATCAAACCAAATTATTTAATGCGAAGGTTAAGAATGATTATTAGTAGGTACTTCCTATTCTCATTTGCCCCTTTTAAATTTACAACTCCAATAACACTTACTTGCTAGCAATAGCAATAACTCTTTCGGAAATACTGCAGCTTTCCGTTATCTACAATCTAGGATTTCTTACAGTTCAAATATTAAATATTTGCGTACCTTCTTATCCTTCTAAACGGGCCCACAAATTATAAGTTTATCCTCCAGGCCTAGGCCAACAACCATTAAACAGATCTAGCAGAACAAAAGTTCCATAGAACATACCATTTTCTTCCTGACTGTACATAGCCATTCTTTTTGCTAATTGGTAAGCTCTTTGTCTAGAAGTCCTTATTCATAGAACAATATTCACACGCGTCTCGGAGAGCTTTTGAATTATAGATGTTGTATTCCGCAAAAGAAGTATTCAAACAAAATAGCTTATTAATTCCAAGCCTTTTGGATATTTTGCAAAAACCTTAAATGACCAAATCCGCTAAGTACTGAACATAGAAATTCAATTTTACAATTATTATGATTGCGTTAGTAACGGTGATGAATGATTACGATTGATCATCAAACCGTTGAAGGCAGTTCTCTGCAATTCCTCAATTTTTGCTGAATCACCAAGATGAATAAGCTTTTTGTTTCAAAGGTTTAATGTTAGTATTCTGATGACCGTTTAAGAAAACCAAAAGTCATATAAATGAATTACTTTGCGTGGCTCATCGTGGTCCGTGGTTAGTTTGGACTAATGAGCAAGGGGTTCTAGGCCTATAGCCCGGAAAAACTCACTCGTAAGTTACATGCACGTAAAGATTTCTTGCACAGTGCCATGTGTCATCTTTCGCACATTTCTTTACTGAACCCTAAACTCATTCCTGGACTGACATACTTTTCGTAATTCATCTTTTTTCTCCTAAATTTGTCATAAGTAGCTTTTAGAACGGCTCTGGAACTTGTGTGCGACAAGTCATTCATGCCTCATGTTAAGCATGAGCTCGCCGATATTCGCCATTCAACCACGAGTTTCTTCTTGGTCATCGCCTGGTCAAATCTATCATTTCTGATTTCTTTTTGGCAACGCTTCTACTGTTTTTCTGCACCTGAATCTGGGGGTAGCGAATTTCTTACGAAATTACTGGTAACGCGGTTGGCAAATGCTTTGGGAGGCGCTTGTAATTACAACCTTTCGAAATCGAACTTTCTCACTGGTCGAGTTATCTGCAAACGTACCTTACCTGCTACCTCTGAATGTGCCAACGTCTCAAATAACGCAGGCTTCCTATCCTATCGTTAAGTAGGTGCATACGAGATACAACACACATAAAATAACGCTTCCTTGCTCAAAATCTATGTTGGAGTTCTCGTAATAGATTAAGTTGGGTTAGGTTACCACATGAATGTGAATGGCAAGAAGACTAGACCACCGCTTGTCATAATTAAAAAAAGAAAAGAACTTAAAAAAGGAAAAAATTATATTTAATACTTTAACTCCATATATTTAACAATTTTTTACATATTGCTTTTGCTTATTGCACGGAGAGACACCCGGTGTCTCATGAACTAGCATACCTCTTCCTACAGTATCCGGTCAGCTATTTTTAAATAACTTAACCAGAATCGTACAAACATAAATAAAAAAACGATAAACTGCGAAAAATAAATAAACATACAACGATACAAGTATAGTAGAATAAGAACAATCAACATTTAACAAGTATTAGAATTAGTAATAGAATAATTCGGGAAAATTGATTTCGTATATAGGCTTCTGCGGTTGCTGCTGCTGTTGGTTTTTAATATCACTCTGAGAGATTTGCCGCTCGATTGCAAGCGAGTTGAAGAGGTCATTTAGGCGATTCTGAATAACATCATGCTGCAAGATAAATAAAGGAAATAGTATTTTAAATTTAAACAACAAATATGCAAACATCCGCTTAATCTTCGAATGTTTATCAGACTTTGTAGCCCTCAGGAGAGAACGAATTAGACTTAGTTGGCATTATGACCTCACCTTTGGCTCGGTGCGTCTCATTAGATCGTCAAAATCTCCTTCACGGAATGTTCGCCCAATCTGCAACTGTTTCTCACGTTGCTCCTTCTTGACAGCTTCCGATGGCTCGGCGAGAGCTCGTTTCATTGCATCAAAGTTGAATTCTGGAGCAAGTGCTTTCTACAATTAAAACATCATCAGCATCTACTGCCAAATACACCGATATTCATCTGCACTTACCTTCGATACACCTGGCGAACTGCTAATACTATCTGCGTCATTGTTGTAGGCTGTTAGGTCAGCTGAACTGTTTCTTGTTGGCATGTAATTGCCAGCCTCGACCCACGAGTGTCGATGTCCAGGATTATCCGTTTGGTTGAGGGAGTATGGGCTGCCTGTTTGCAAGCGGTTGTAATCCATGCCAGCATTTTGAAGACTCTCGCACAATGCAACTTTATCGATAGACAAATGTGGCAAGTTTAGATTGAACACTGTTCCCGAGTGTTTCTTGGGGTCTATCAGCGGTGGCAAGATGTGGGATGCCTCCTCACGTCGCGCATCTACTATTTTCTCTCCGTATTCCATGAGATTGTTAATTCCAGTCACTCTAGCTATGAGGCTGAAGAGTGCAATGGCTATAGAGTGCAAATTGCATTTGTGCATATTCTCAAGTTCATCAGTGGTCAATGCCACCTGTTGGATACTGAAAGAAAGTCATTAGGTGGTGCCTCTACAAAATATATTGTTGAAAACCTACCCCAAAATGAACAACAAAAATTCTTGTACTGTCTCAGTACTTGCCATCTCGACAATCAGCAATGCAGCCGTGTTATGGCTGTGAGATAGCGCTTCGATGCGGTCTGACAATGCCATGCTATCAATCAGAGCCTGCATGATATTGGCGCCGTACTTGTGAGTGAAAATAATATCCGACCTCGATGGAGGCTCTTGTGACAGAGCGTTATAAGGTTTAGTTGTAATATTGCCTAGCACAACTTGATTTTGGTGACGATCCAAGAGCGCCTGGAAAATTTGCATCACAATTATTCGCGTAGGATCATGTGGAGCGCGAGCCATCTTTAAGAGTGGCTGTAAGAACGCCGCCGGGAACGCCTTTTCAAACGACACGGTACTGTACTGTGTGCCAACTTTGAGCAAACTCTTGAGCAGAATGTTCTGCAACATTTGGTCTCCCTTGCTCGTCTTACTTAAATCTGGCACTGTATTCATTATGAACAGCATAATCTCAATCTTCTGATAATCCGGATGATGATTGGCGAACTCGCCTAGTGCATTGATTAGGGCTTCTTGGTATTGCGATTCTTCTGCGGTTATCTCGGTTGTTGTGCTCACACTTGTCCGCAGATGAGTGAGGAGATTGTTGATGATGTCCAACGCAGATGGACCCACACTCTCACCGGCGGCAATCGCAATTATTTTAGACAGAACAACGGCCAGCGAAGTCCTGGTCCTCGGAGACGATTTGAAGTTATTGTCGAGGTGCTGCATTAGCGTTTCAACAACTGTGTACGAGTACTGCGGTTGAATGGAAATCATCACAATACGGAAGGTGTGTATAGCGAATGTGTTTGGCACCCAGAGCTCGTGGCGGTCCAAATGGCTGTGAAGAGAGAATGGAATTAAATTATGTGTTGGAATATTTTTATAAGCTGCATAAGTTGAGAGAAGAACGACGGCTTTATGGCTTAGAAAGGTGGACTCACGTAAGAAGTGGCTTCAGCACAGATCGGATGTGTCCAAACGATGCTCGGCCCACTAGCTCCCTTAATACATCTTCGGCCAACACTGGGGCCGTTCTTTCAGTTGGGTCCTCTGTTGGAGTTAAGTCGCCAAACTAATTAAAGCATGATTAATCAGGTATCAACTCTTCAACACTCACTCACTCACCTGCATGTTAAACATCAATGAGGGCACAATCTTCTCCATATGCTGCTTCTCCCAGATGTTTTCTACCAAATCGTCCGATACAGTCTTTCGGATAACACCTTGCAAACCTTTTATGCCCGCAAGACGTATGCTGTCCCTCAGCTCGATGTTATCATGGTTTCCATGACACATTGACGAGAATTTCGAAATGAAGAAATCATACCGACGGTGATACGATGGAGTGTCTTCCTCAATATTGGCAAACTTTACAAACTACAACGAAAAGCTTGCATTAGCTCAGATTGCAGGTTATACTTTTACCTTTTATACCGAATTCGTAGCCATAATCTGCAGATTGGGATTTGAATCTTCCAATAGTTTCTGAACCATACGGAGAAATGATTCAACAAACAGATTCAGAGTTTGTGCATGGCAAGCCACTAGTAGTAAATCCATTGCTTCCATTGCGATCTCAACAAACCTAGAAGACGAAAGGAAACAATAGGATAGTTGGATGTTTCCACTGATATGTATACTATGACTCACTTATAGCGTTTCCGATTGATGTCTTTTGTCGCCTTCTGGTAGAGATACTCTCCAATACGATCCAATTTGTCCGGGGAGCTCAGCGAGTAGAATGTCAACTTTTCCATATTGGATTTGACCAGTCCATCCTCGGGGTTCTCCGGAAATATATTGTCGACCAGACGCTTGTATCGTGGTCGCAGGGCGGAGCAGCATCCGCAGCAACCTGAGGAAAACAATTGTACACATTGGTAATCGAACATGGACAAATCATCAAAAAAGGTGTTTTTAGTTATATTAATGTATATATTTATTCCTTCTTATGCAATCAAAAGCTTGTGTTTGTGTTTCAAAACGTAAGCGGAGATAATAACAAATTAAATGTTTCTTAACACGTACCCGACATAATTCCTTAAGAATGGGTAATCGATCAAAGTTTTCATAAACCGAGATAAGAAAATTATTTGCCTAACCCTGTTTTTGTTTTTATTTCCATCAAGAAAACACGAAAAGATGATGTCAAAATGGATTGACGTAACAACAAATTCAATCATCGATCGCAACTTTCCAATGGCATTGGAGTTGCTGAAAATCGTTACTTCCAGTTCAATGGGCAGAGTTCAACGCATAACTAGCTACTCATAAATTTGATAATTTTATTTGTTGTATGTTGTATTTTAACGTTCTCGTTTATTTTTGTTTTAATACATTTTTGAAATGTACGCACTTCTATTAAATCTGAAATAATGCTCCTCTTGAATGTTTCTTTTCTTCTCCACCTTGTTAAATGTTTGCATAATTTTGACAGTTCCAAATTCAGAAAGAAAATAAGCAATGAAGACTATATTACAATTGTTTTCTTGATTCGGATCAATTTTTCTAACTCTCGCTATATTTTTTTTAGATTTGCACATGCCAATATACTTTGCACAGCTGTTTTACGTCACTTCGAAGAAGGTTGCTGTGAAAACAAATGCGCATGGTTTCGTGAAAACCAAAATAACGAAATACATAAATAGCTGTTAATTTTGGAGAAATTATTATCTTCATTGGGGACGTTCGGATTCATAGTTTAGTAAGTCTGACAGTTGTCTGACTAGATGTATTTCAGTTCTGATTGGCCCAGAGTGGTCACGTGATTAGTTTTTGCAGTTGACGTTTATGGAGGGGAAGCCGACAAATCTAGTCAAGAAAATCCTTCGTGCTTCCCAGTGCTGTCGAAAGTACTGCAAAAGCAATATTTGTATTGCTTTTTGGCGCTGCGTACTGTCGTATTGCTCACTTTTGTTTTGTACTGCATTTTCCTTTTTATATTGCCTTTTGTATTGCTTTTTGTCATTCGTTGTTTTTATAAACGCATCTAAGAAAACAGTATAGATGGCATCACTTTTTATATTCTCATTCACAATACACATCGCATTGCATTGTATTTCCAGCTTTTTTCTTATGAGCAGTAATTGTGGTGTAGCACTATTGCTGCATTTGTCACGCAAACACAATTTGAAATGACTGTATAGTGTCATATTTCATGTCTCATTCGTCTCGCCAGCCCTGCGTAAAAGTAAGATCATGTTGCTGTTTCAACTAAAACGTCCATCCCCAACTAGTGATGGGCGCATTCGAGTGAATTACTCGATTATAATCGATTCACGCAATATCTCGAGATGTCTCGATTCTTGATTTCAAATCATTCGAATGATTTTTTCATTCTCTCTCTCTCATTTTTTTATTTTTTGTTTTGTCGTACGCTCGATTTCTCGAGTGACTGACACACACAATTAGTAGAAAAACCAACAAATCATTCAAATCATTCGAATGATTTTTTCATTCGAATGATTTTTTCATTCTCTTTCTCTCATTTTTTTTATTTTTTGTTTTTGTCGTACGCTTACTCAGGTTCCTACTTGGTTTGCAGTGCAGTGTGCAGGGTATTATAACTAGAACTACCCTTGGGTGTGTGGAGTCTGGGTGTGCGTAAGGTTGCCAGACGACCGGGACTCGCCGGGATTGTCCAGATATTCTAAGCGGTGTCCAGAGTCCCGGTGAAAAATGAATTGTCCAGTCAAAAGTCCCGGCGAAACTTATTTTTCAAATTCCATGATTTATTGAAAAAAGTGTATGTATTTCCAATTTCATAAAATTATAAAATAAAAAAATTCAATCACTGTGAAATACTTTCAATTTAAAAATATAAGAATTTGACTGAACTCATCCACTCAACGAAATTGCAATCACTTTCAAACATTGGCACATTTGTTCGAACAGCTTGACTGACTCAATGCGATTCGATCGAAGTCCATTTCTCGCTCCAATTTTCGATTAAATGCGTCTTGCATTGAATGATTTAGCTGTAGTATCCCCAATTTGCACAACAAATTGCCACTCATGAGCAGACACATATCCTCGATCATAATCAAAGCTTTGTTGCGCATGTCATCTGACATCTCCAGTTCATTATCCGATGTCACAGTGCGAATTCGATGCAAAATATCATCGGCGATATCATCTTTGTATAATCAAAGTATCTACTTCATTTCCAAAAGTTACTTAACGTAACATAGTAAACATAATTTATTAGAACAAACTTTTTAGGTATATTACAAAAAAAAAAAACTTCAAAATTGTGGACAACAACAATTTGCTTGGAAAATAATTAAAATAATTGACAACAACAATTGCTTTTAAAATTTAAAATATTTTTTTTTTTATTTGAAGTGTCACTACTCGGTTTCTATACAGTTTTTTTTTTAAGTCTATTTCCCCATACAAACTTTCATAACCCTCCAAGTTTTGTTTTCGCGACAAAAAGTAAACAAAAACCTGATATACAGCAATACGAACAAAACAAAAAAATAATTATGAAAATCGTCCCAGGGGTTATCGAGTTACATGATCATCGAGTTACACCCCGAAAGTATTATATATGTAGAATATGTTGTTGTCAAAGGCCGAAGATCAGGCGCTAGGTTTGATTAAAACTACTTTGGTCAAAGGTCGAAATTGGGTTTTATTTCGGCCTTTGGCTGATGTATTCGTAGACCCTAGGAGCGACTGAACTTCGTTGTTTGACTATAACATTATATGAATATGAAGAGAAATGTGATTGAAATCTTTGTTTGTTTTTGTTTTTGTAATTCTTTTTTGTTTTTTTATTGAAATAAATACGCTTATTTGCACATTAATAAAACAAATTATTTCACTTTGTTCATTAATAAACAAAAATAAAATAGTCGAAATTTGAAATGTCCAGACGAGTCCCGGAATTTCAACGTAATGTCCAGATATGTACTGATTTCGAACTGGCAACCCTAGGTGTGCGAGAAGAATACCTGTATGAAGTATGAACATGAAGTATGATGTATGAATAAAGAATAATAATATCTCAGTCTCATGGCATGCTATGCCAACTTTCCTTGTATTTTATTTTTTTCATTCGAATGATGAGTGATAGGATCACTCGAATGAAAAAAATTGTATACTACTACTCATGCGTCATGCTATGCCAACTTTCCTTGTATTTTATTTTTTTCATTCGAATGATGAGTGATATAGGCATTATATCTCGTAGGTACAAATGACTCGTTGCATGATCACTCGAATGAAAAAAATTGTATACTACTACTATTAATTGCTGTTACTACTCTTTGAAAGAATCTACAGTCGAGAACTTTAAATCGAGACATTCATTCACTCACATTTGTATGCGATAATGTGATGTGTGCATTAGCCGTTCGTTCTTTTTGATGGTAATTTATTAATTTTCTTATTGTAGTTTTTGTAAGCATGTGTTTCTTTTTATATAGATATGTAAATGAAATACCATGTATAAAATACGTACTTTTTTTAATATACTGAACTGAGTGATAAAATGAAAAAAAAAAAAAAAAAATTTTCAGAGCAAATATAGAATGGAGTATGGAATATTTCATTCGAATGATCATTCGATTATTCATATCACTCGAATACTAACATCTCGATTATTGAAATCATTCGATTATGCACATCACTAACCCAACCAAACTAACAAGAACAACTGCTGTCGCTGTGGCTGTGTTTGTCAGTGTTAGTGGGGTATTTTTTGTTTGATTTCGGTTACCGCTATTCGGTTATTGCCTGTGGTCTTCGTCATCGTCTGGTAATTTTTTTTCGTATGATTGGTTTTGATTTCGATTTGCAAAGGAAAATAATTTCAGTCACTTGCGCCGGGCAGTTTTTAAATAATTTTTTTAATTTTCTCCGCGATTCGGTGAAATGGAATTTGTTTTAATGTTGTTGGCTTTGTTGATGCTATATTGGTGATTGTTGCGCTGCTGTTTTCAACAGGGAAATACGTTTCAAATACGTTTTCTTTGCGATTCGGTGAAGTGAAATTTGTTTTAATGTTGTTGGCTTTGTTGATGCTATATTGGTGATTGTTGCGCTGCTGTTTTCAACAGGGAAATACGTTTCAACAATTAATTCTATAAATTTTATTTTAAATAAGCAGATGTGAATATTCTATAACATATCAGTTCTTCCCAGGTGGCTACAGAAGTCTGTAAAACCCGATAAGTCAGCGAATTCTCCACAAGCTCCAACACAACAGCAAATACAACAGGACGTCGACGATGACAAAGAACTAGATTGTGATGATTTCGAAGAATCTTTTCTCAAAAACGATTTAAATAGTGCGTAAGTAAGCGATAATAAATTTTATTTTTCTACTTCTAATAGTTTCTTTTCATTGCATTCAGATCTTCGAAACAACAAAAAACAAGCGATTATTCTGCACCCTTATCAAAAGGACCATCAACGTCAAACTCAAATCAAAGTTTTTCGTCAATACGTCCAAAACGCAAACAAAAGTTTCGTCAGATATGGTTGCAAAAATGTCCATGGTTGGAAAAAAAAACATCACGATGGGGCGAAGATAAACCATTCTGTAAGTGTTGTGCCAAATTTTTAACGACTAATATTGGAAACATTAATCGCCATAATGATTCCGAAATACATAAGAAGTCTATGATAGCGCTCAAGAAACAACCACAGTTATTCCAAGCTGATGAAGAAGAATTTCTCAAAAGCAAAAAAAAAAACAAACTAAAGTCGGCAGAGTTGAAAATAATTTTATTTCTTCTTGAATTCAATTTGCCCTTTACATTAATAACTCCTCTTATTTTATTGATTAAATCAATTGTACCAGATTCGGAAATAGTCAAAGATATAAAATGTGGCAAAACAAAAGCCACAGAAACAACAAACCATTTATTTCTGAAAGAAGGCCAAGAAGAAATAGCTAAGATACTTAGATCTCAAAAATTTGCAATTATAATAGATGAAACCACTGGTGTTAGTACTACAAAATGTTTGGTACTTGTAGTCAGGTATTTCGATAACATGTTGGGTAAGGTCATCGACAGGTTCTTCGGTCTTATTAAATTAATAAATGCTGATGCTAAAACAATATTTGAAGAAATAATTAAATATTTTGAAAATGTCAATGTCCCCTTAAAAAATATGATTGGATTTGCATCTGACAATGCGTCAGTTATGATGGGAGAAAAGGGTGGTGTTAAGGCACTTTTCAAAAACATTGAACCCAATTTATTTGTGATGGGATGTACATGTCACTCATTACATTTATGTTCAATTGCAGCATCAAAAAAGATACCGCAAAATGTCGAAAGGCTAGCTAGAAATATTTACTTTTTTTTCGCCCACAGCTCTAAACGACAGACTGATTTTCGCGAATTTCAAGAATATTTCAACATTAAGACTCATAAGATATTAAAAACGTCTGCTACTAGGTGGTTATCGCTTGAAAATGTAGTGTCGCGAATCATAGAACAGTGGGTCCCTTTGAAACATTATTTCATCACCTATCAGATGGAACAGAATTCAGACCTAGCTCACAGCATTTATGCAGATTTGACAAACGATATAAAGTTATACTTTTATTTCTTACAATATATTTTAAAATTAACGAACAAAATTAATATTGAATTTCAATCGGAAGAACCCCGTATTCACGTCTTACTTTCAACGGTGAAAATGTATTTTAAAACTATTTTATCGAACTTTATTAAAAATGAATTTATTGATGACGCCTCTCTGGATACAATCGATTTTTGCAATGAAAATTGCTTTTTAGATTTAAAAGAAACTTACCTAGGGGCACAAGCTAACCTTTTAATCTGCAATGGTACCTTATCAGATGGTGTTATAAAAAATGTAAAAAATAAGTGTACAGATTACTACATTGAACTATGTACGCAAATAAGGAAAAGGGTAAAGTTTCAAGACAAAGTTTTAGAAACCGTACAAATAATAAATCCGCAAAAAAAAAGTCTTACTCCCCTCATTCAATTGTTCCCAAATTTAATCGATAAAAAACTCATAGATGATCTGGATGACGAATGGCGAACTCTTTTGCATCAAAATTTTTTCACAAACGAGCTTAAATTTGAAGATTTTTGGAGCTCCACATTCAATCTAAAAACGCCTTTAAACACTCCCATGTTTCCCCTCTTAAAAATATTTGTAGGCTCCATTTTATGTTTTCCGCATAGCAGTGCCAGTGCAGAGCGTGTATTTTCTCAGGTAGCATTAATTAAAGATAAAAAAAGAAACTCTTTGCTGACATCCACTGTCAATTCAATTTTAATGGCAAAAGAATTAATAAGGAATAGTAGCGCGATTGATTGGATTCCATCCAAAGAAATGTTATCGAACTACAAATAAATCAAGGTGGTAAAAAATGGTTTAACGTTAATGAAGTCTTTTTATGTTATTTCCGCAATGGAAGAAGTATTTATATAGAGTAGTTGAATATTAAATATGTGTTTAAAAAAAAAAATGAATTGTAATTGATTGTGATATTTTTATTTTCAAAAAAATCCTAATTTATAAAATTGAAGTACAACATAGAACAAAACGACTTTTACATAATTAAGTTATTTTTTAAGAAAGAGTTAATAAAATAAAAAAAAAATATTAATGTGTATTGCTTTTTCTCCAAAATTATGCAAAAAAAAATTGAATGTATTTCTCTCGTCGTGTTTCAAACGACAGCACTGGTGCTTCCTGCATACTCAGTTGACATTTCGAAGAGGCCGATTGAAAATAAACAGAGTGGCCGTGGCAGAATTCTGAAGAGTCGAAAAAAGGCCCGGTGAGACAAAAAGGTGCCATTTCTAAAACTTTTCTGCAAATTTCGAATTTTAGCACGATATTTAACAACCAATAGTTCGCATAACAGTGTAATAGTGTTGTGTAGGCAACCGTGTTACATTTTAAGTGTACTTATTTGAAAATAACAATTTTCGAAAAAATCCCCTCCGAATAATAAAGGGAAAAATCAAACAAAGGTAACGCTTACCGCGAGAATACAATGACAATTGAAGTTGCTAATGTCATTTTACATTGGGACCATTAATCAATCTTTTTTTTTTTGATCTAAATCACTTTTCGCGTTCCATTGGGCAGAAAAATCAATCTGCTTTTCGACTCGGATCACTTTTTGAAGATCTCGATATTTTTTCACATCTATAAATAAATAAATAGTTGGCGCAACAGGTCCGGAGAGACCCTAGGCCTAGCTTCTCACAACCATTCGTTTTGTGTGAGTTTTTCATTTTTGGAACGAATGGAAGGGATCTACAGTTTTATGCCGACTCCAAACGGCTAATTGAGAAGCTTACAAGACATTTATACTCTCGGATGTTTGTCAGACGTTCGCGAGAGGTAGCGCAGCGGAAAAAACCCTACAAAGGCGGAATTGGGTTTTTGCGGGATTCGAACCTTGAACCCCCGCATAGCAGTCCAACACACTAACCACTAAGCTACTGCGACTACATCTATACATACCAATATAATTTGCACAGCTGTTTTACGTCATTTTGCGAAGTTTGCTTTCGAGGCAAATGCGCAAAGTTTCGTAAAACCCAAAATAGCAAAATACACAAATAGCTATGAATATGATTTCGGAGGAATTATTCACGCTAATTCTGAGATTCGATCGAATAGAGTATTCCTCGAATTTAAAACTTGCACGCGAATGAACTCCCCACATTCTAAGTTTCGAGGGAAAGGAATTCATTATCGAACTAGCTGACCCGTGCTCGCCTTGCTTCGCCAGATTTCCACTTCTCAGATTTAAAACAAAACAATTAGCGTTATACAAAAAGATCCTTACCCGAAAAAAGAGAAGAAAAACTGTCAGTATAATGCGAGAAACAGATTAACACAGCGACTTTGAAAGCAACAGCAACAGCGAATTTAGGATTAGCTCCAACGTTGATGTCCCTAACTAACTTCTAACTTCTATTATTCCCTCTTAATCTCACTTACATTCCACTTGTTATTGTCAGTTGTTACAATTTATACCCCATCCCTCTCAATCCCATAACCCATATGCGCCATACTTGTTCACTTACTACTCAAACACAAACATCCTCAAGTTCAAATAAAAAAAAATAAAAAAACAGAAAGCAAAACATAAAGCAAAAAAGGTGCGATTGCACAAACAGGTTTTGGCATGCACATAAATCACTATGAAATCAGAATCACTATAACGCATTTTAAATCACAATTACAACTGAGTGTGACTCCCTTCCCTCTCAATCTCAATTACAGACTTATCTCTCTCAATCCCATGTTCGATGTTCCATGCATCTCATTTACTCTACTACTCAACTCATTATCAGCGTTGCCAAGTCATTCTGGCGTTCGAGCACCGTTTTCAAAATTGTCAGCGTTAATTTTGACCCCTTGGGCACCAAAACTGACTTTTTTTTTTAAACAGCACCAAAGTAGATAACAAAAATAAAAGTAAAAAAACAACAACAATAAAACCTAATAAAAATTTTAATAGGTAGTTACTGGAACACATAAATTTAATTTGTTTTTCAAATTGCCCTTGTGATATATGTATATGCCTACAAGGTACCGTTTTTGGAAATTAGATTTTCAGGAATTCTTATTATTATTTCTGAGTTTATTTTTGCATTAAACTCATTTGGCTAAAAACCATTTCCACATCTCCATTTGAGTCTGGTAAACATAGCAATTTTAAGGCAAATTCGCAAATATTTTGGAAAGGCTTTTCACTTACTGAATCCCTTAAACTATGTCTGACTATGACTTTCTAGCCATAAATCTTTTGTAGTTTTTGATTACCACTTCAAATTTGTTGGGATTCTCCATTCCATTTATTCCCCTTATAGCTTTTCAGTTTTCACTAGGTATAACGATTAAATAGTTTTTCGAGATCAATCAAAATTAACGAAAAGGCAAAGAGATGAACGCATTACATTTTAAGAGGAATGAACTTGTATAAAATGGCGTCTATATTCGAAGAAAGAGAAAAAAAGGAGGTGTGCAGCGGCAGCGTTAAAAAAGCACTAAAATATTTTTTAAAGCACTAAAAAAACGCCCAAGCGCTAAATTTACTTTTTCGGCACTAAAACTGAATTTTGGGCACTAAAATTAACGCTGAAAGCACTGACTTGGTAACGCTGCTCATTATTCATTAATGTGAGAAACAGATTAACACAGCAACAGCAACAGCAACTTTGACAGAACTTTAGAACCAATGTATTTGAATTACTTTGAACATATTAGCACAGCAACATCGACAGCGACATCAACGTTAGAGCCAATCCTAAATTCGCTGTTGCTGTTGCTGTCGCTGTGTTAATCTGTTTCTCGCATTAATCTGTTTATCACAACACAAAGCCTAAAAGCAAAAGGTGCATAAAAAAAGAGAAAGAAAAAGCGCACCGCAGAAAGTGTACAGAGAGAGAAACAGGTTTTGCCGCACACACACACAAAATTTCCTCCACTCAACGCTGGAAAAATCCAACGATCTAGCTTCAATCGAACATTTTGCTTTTTTCAATTGTATTAAATTTATAGTTTATTGCTTATTGTTCGACTTCAGGATAACGTACAACGATGATTTATATCTTAAAATCTTTGTACATAATTGAACTTTGTATTAAAAAAAATCCCATTTCATTTGGATGAGTGATTCCGAAGCTAGGAGCTAGAAGGCATCCGAGAATTACAACTTTTCTTAGATATCAGCTTAGATTTCCACTTCCGGACAGCGAATAACGGTAAAACATATCCTATGTTCAAATCTAAACAATTTCCTATGCAACTGTGAAAACCGAAATCAAATTCGTGCAGTACTTTTTGAATCTATTCTTTGCAACCAGATTACAGCCGGAAAAAAAGCTACAGTTTTATTATAGTAAGGATGATTTCACTGGATGAATTTGATTTTCGAAATCAGCTGTTTGAAGTTTTAGCTGTCAGATTTTAAATTGTTGTTGCTGCTGAAACTTTGCAATATCCGGATTTATATCCATTAGCTTAATCAACATTTCAAATTGCCCGTGGTTCGTCCATTTGGATTGCGACCTGCGATTAATACAAATAAATAATTCTTTTTTTTTATAAGAAACAATTGTTGCTTCCAAGTACATAATATGTGTTTTATATACATTTTGTGATAAAAGTAGCAACATTTCTTTCAATTTATTAGAAAACAATTCAATTTACATTTTTAAATACAGCTTTCGTTCAGATATTTCTTCTCGAATAGAATTTGACATTTAGTTCAATGCAATCGAAACTGAGAATGCGGGGAGAAATGAACAAAAAATGAATCTCTATCGAAATCGAAAGTAGGAATATCAGTTGGAGGAAATCAAATAACTTTCTATTCAATTCGAATCTCAGAATAGAGGTGATTATCTTCATTATCTCCCTCGTCATCTGAAGACTACAAACCACCAATAATACTTCATTTGTATCTACAAGAAGGAAAACATTTTTGAGGGCGATATCCATTTGTGATTTAGCTAAAAACGAATGCCATTTGAACAGCTGATATTGTTGTTAATTAACGCACTAATTCATTTACAAAAGCAGATCAATTTCGTTGCGCGTTCCATGAGCACCGTAAAATCTGAGATCTGAAAAAGATTTCTGGTGATCCCAATGGAAAACCACATAAGTCAACGCGTTCGGAATCCTTGTCACGACGAATCTAGTTGACGTTTTACATAAACTAGGTATCCGAACGTCCCCATTGTCTTCCTCGTGATGTGAAGACTTCAAATCACCAAAAATGCTCTATTTTAGGGTGTCCATATACCTCAAACGAAAAAAGAGGACATACTTTAGGATCACCAAACAATAATACCTTCCCCCCCCCCCCCTCCTACGGTCAAAATAAAACCCCAACTTTTTGTAAGTTTTTTTGAACATATTATAAATAGTTGACGGAACAGGTCCCAAGGCTAGGACTAGCTCCTCCCAACCATTCGTTTTTTGCGACTCTTTCATTTTTGGAACGAATGGAAAAGATCTACAATTTTATGCCGAGTCCAAATAGCCAATTCAGAACATTTTTCATGACAGCTATAATCTCTGAGGCTTGACAGAGCATACTGAAAAGTTTTAAAACGAGGGAATAGTTTTTATATTGAAATTGATATATACATATTTTAAAAAAGAGAACAAAAAGAGGACAGAAAAAATAAAGAGGACAAAAAAAGAGCCAAGCGAAAAAAGAAAGTGTAAAATAGATCGCTGACAAAAAAGAGGACATGTTCTCTTTAAAATAGATGTTCTGGAAACCCTACTCTATTTGTATCAGCAACAGGGGAACATTTTTCAGGTCGATATCCATTTGTGATTTTTGCAAAAACCAATGCAAATCGAACAGCTGATATTGCTTTCAAATAACACACTAATATATGTATTTACAAAAGCATATCAATTTCGTTGCATGTTCCATGAGCCCCGTAAACAATTGCGATGGCCCACCGCGCCGCACTCCAAGACTAAAACAAATTCCGTAGCCAATTTCTGTCGGCGGATATCGGAACCTAGCTGTCAAAAAATCAACAAATAATGCACTTCATCGCACTTCATCGTATTTCAACAAAATATCAACATAATATGCGTTACAAAATGTCGGAACAATTCTCCGAACAGTTGTTTCGACGGATACCTCGCTAAGGCAGATTATACTTACATCCCGGGTCGGTACACTTTTGGGCAAAGGTATCAAAAAATTCCGGAAGTTCCACAGGTTCAAAGCAACATTTGATCAGATCCATTATGGAATGGCTGCTACACCGCAGGCACACACTTAGCAGCTCTACTTATTAGAAATTGTATGCATTTGAGTTGAAAACAAGATGTTAAGGTAAGGGTAAAGCACAGCACAGCTCAACTTTAAAGAATTGCATTTTTTTAATCAAACTTTATATTAATTATAAGTATAAAAAGAATGACACACCATGCCACCAGCTTTTAACTTTGTTTAATGCCAGAAAATACCAAAAGCCATAAAAGCGTTGATATTCACTTCTCGTCCCCATTGACACATATTTAAACTAATTGGCTTAAAGCCTATAGAGGTGGATTTATATGTAATTAAAAAAAAGATTCGAAATAACACGCAACTGGGACTATTATCACTAACTTATCACAATTCATAATTTAGGCCGAATTTCTGGATATGAGATTTAACACGAAGGAGTTTAATAAACACCGAGGACTTTGTATATAAACGATTGCAACGCAGCACCTACGAACAGGCCGGAGTCTTACTCATGGCCAACTGATTTTTCGAGGGGAGCTTTTACCGTTGCCAGCATTTCGAAGAGTTAAGTGGGTCGGCTCAGAAACAGAACCTCATGCTGGGTGGTGACTTGCGTCACTGGGGAAAAGGAAAATGAAAAACCTAAGGTCGTCGTTATGGGGAAAGCTTTGGGTTGGTCTGGTCACATGCGTGCGATGGAAAGGATTCTCTATAGAAAACGAAATGAAAACAAAGCCTACCCTAAGGAGTGTAATGATAAAGTCACATCGTTCGACAGTTGTTGAGCATTAAGGGGAATCCTGTGCACGTGCTATGGGTTTCTGATTATGACTTATGATGTAAAGAGCTATGGAGAAAATGGAAAGTGTTAAAATGTTCTCTTTCGCAGTGGTGAAGCCTGAGTAGTTTTATCTTATGCTAATTTGTTTCTTCTGGGAACAATTAAGTGTCAGCAGAAGACAAAAAGCTAAAATGCACTTGTTTGTTTTGGTACTGAGCTGCAAAGTTTTCAAATGTAACTTTTAGGGTGTTAGGTACGCGGAAAAAGTGAAGGTTAGGTGCGCATACCTACAGGTGGTAATGTTGAAGTTTCCACCGCTAAATTTGGTGGTTCTTTATTTAAGCGCGACATCTATACACACTTGAATTAAAATTTAGATCAAAGTTGTGCTGTACCTTAATCCTTTTATTTCAAGCTAAAAAGCATTAGACAGAGTCACCACGTTGGTGACTGGTGGGTGCCTTGTACCTCTACTGGAGATGGAGTAAGCTGTGATGAGAGATTGTCTTATTTTAGGCATCAGTGGACGGATTCCCTATGTGAACTTAACGGTGGGTGTCTACTCTACAGTTCTAGTCAGTTCAAAATAGATCTCAGGGATTGCTATTATTGAGCCAGGGTTTTGGAAGGGTTGGTCGCGGGTTAAGGGCAGCGCTTTATTGCTCGTATTTTCGAAATGGAGTAACACTCCTCTTATGTCGTTTTCCATTGGGATTTTCAGATTTTGCTCCAGATTTCAGATTTTTCGTGCCCAATGGAACATAAAACCAGATTTTTCTTCCTTTGCATCTGTGGTGGTGCGTGTTTTAAAAGTCAACTGTTCTTAAATTTTAATTTGTGTTTATAAGAATCCATTCAACTTATGCTAATATCTATTGAAGCGGCCAAATGTAATTTGTTCTCTATTTTTCATAGACTTCTCGTCGAAAAACGTAAGTAAACACACTTTAAAGTTTGCCAAAGATAAATCTTTTGGTGTTAGTGCAAATAGGTGTAAGTCTCGCTCAGAAATCGAGATTTGCAAAATTGGTCTGACTCTGAACTCTGAATTGTTTTTTTTTTTTTGTGGCCAATGGAACATGAAATCTGGTGGGGATAAATTCTCTCACAGAGAGAGACACTTACGAAAAAGTTGGGGAACGCTTTTGTAGTAATCTATGAAAAATGACAGATACATAATTCAAATATTCAAAAAATGGTACGAATGTCGGTTAAATATCTGATTAACTCGAGGAATTTGTTAATTTACTAGAAAATTAGTTATATCATCTAGCTGGCAAAGAAAGTGATCTGAAATTATTCGAACTTCGTTTTGATGAATCCGTATGTGGGAAAGTTTGTACTGATTGGACTATAAGCATTCGAAAAGAGGAAAAAGCGTCACTGCATGAAGAATTATATGGAGGAGAGTTCCTTGTTCCAGCGAGAAAGAACATCGTCGCTTCTTTCGAAGGAATCTTGAGGAGAACATTCAATATTATTTTGCCGCCTGTTGATTCCATTTTAATAATAATATTAATAATCAACGCATATACCAAATGGGACAACAAATTTCAAATCATCTGTTAGTTGTAAGGTGACTGACAGCTTTTTCACTTCTTACACCAAGAAATTTGTTGAGTACTAATTCGTAAGATTCTCAGTGGAGGGGTAATATCATGCTCTCTCGATGACGCTCTCTTTTACGAATTTTTTGAGTTAAGGAACGAGACTGAGTAAAAATTCGTAAGAATTAGTAAAAATTCGTAAGATTTAAAAGTAAAGGAACAGACCTTATGTCACGGTGGAAAAGGACATAAGAGGCGTTTTTCTTTTTTATTTCAGAGCTGAGCACTGAACTGAGCTCGAACTATAAGGCGTTTTTCTTTTTTAGTTCAGAGCTGAGCACTGAACTGAGCTCGAGCTATTTGAGCGCGCTCTGAACCGAGCGTGCTCAGATCGTTCTGATGCTTTTCTGTTTTTCCTATTTTTTTTTTCTCTCAAATATGACTGGAAGTGTGAATGTATATGTGTAATCAGCATTAGGTCTGTTCCTTTACTTTTAAATCTTACGAATTCTTACTAATTCTTACGAATTCTTACGAATTTTTACTCAGTGCCGTTCCTTAACTCGAAAGATTCGTGAAAGAGAGCGTCATCGAGAGAGCAAGATATTACCCCTGCACTGAGAATCTTACGAATTTTTACTCAACAAATTTCTTGGTGTAAGAAGTGAAAAAGCTGTCAGTCACCTTACAACTAACAGCTGATTTGAAATTTGTTGTTCCATTTGGCATATGCGTTGATTATTTTTCGACTTATTGCTTATTAAAATGGTATCAACAGGCGGCAAAATGAAATTGAATGTTCTCTTTAAGATTCTTTTCGATATTGGCGTCGAAATTCTTCGTTACTGTAACAAGGTACAATCTCTTCCATGTAATTCTTAATGCAGTGTCGCTTTTTCCTCTTCTCGAATGCTTGTAGTTTAATCAGTACAAACTCTTCCACATACTCAGATTCATTAAAATAAAGTTAAAAATAAATGATAGAACTAATTTTCTTAGTAAATTAACAAATTCCTCGAGTTTATCAGACATTTTAACGACTTTTCGTACAATTTTTTGAATATTTGATTTATGTATCTGTCATTTTTCATAAATTACTACAAAAGCGTTCCTTAACTTTTTCGTAAGCGTCTCTCTCTGTGAGAGAATTTATCCCCACCACTGCCATTTTGACAGTCTTTTCCATTCTTACTACAAAAGTAAAGGAACAGACCTATTTTACTCAGCCTGCTCAGTCAATTAATAGGTCTGTTCCTTTACTTTTGTAGTAAGAATGGAAAAGACTGTCAAAACGGCAGTGGTGGGAATAAATTCTCTCACAAAGAGAGACACTTACGAAAAAGTTAGGGAACGCTTTTGTAGTAATCTTTAAAAAATGACAGATACATAATTCAAATATTCAAAAATGGTAAGAAAAGTCGTTAAAATTTCTGATAAACTCGAGGAATTAGTTAATTTACTAAGAAAATTAGTAATGTCATCTAGCTGGCGAAGAAAGTGATCTGGAATTAATCGAACTCCATTTTGATTAATCCGAGTATGCGGAAAAGTCTGTTCTGATTGAACTACAAGCATTCAAAAAGAGGAAAAGGCGACACTGCATGAAGAATTACATGGAGAAGATTGTTCCTTGTTCCACCGAGGAAGAATTTCGTCGCCACTTTCGAAAGAATCTTGAGAAGAACATTCAATTTTATTTTACCTCCCATTGATACCATTTTAATACGCAAGAAATAAAAAAATAATCCACGCATATGCCAAATGGGACAACAAATTTCAAAGCAGCTGTCATTTTTAAGGTGGTTGACAGCTTTTTCACTTCTTACACCAAGAAATTTGTTGAGTAAAAATTCGTAAGATTCTCACTGGAGGGGTAATATCTTGCTCTCTCGATGACGCTCTCTTTCACGAATCTTTCGAGTTAAGGAACGGCACTGAGTAAAAATTCGTAAGAATTCGTAAGAATTAGTAAAAATTCGTAAGATTTAAAAGTAAAGGAACAGACCTAATATTGAGCTCATAGAGCGCGTTCTGATCATGCTCTGAACGAAAAAAGAAACACTAATTCGAGCTCTGAATCTGATGTATCTGAGCTAAACGTAAACGTTTTGTATAACAGTTCAGGTTGTGCTCTGAACTAAAAAAGAAAAACGCCTAAGGTGAACAGCGACATCGACAGAAAAAGAAAAACATCCTGTGAGGACCCATTATTATTAAAAGGCAACGAAAACACCACAGCATTAAATGTGAAAAAAAAACTTCATCATTTCCTATTTAGTATTTTAATTCCAATCCAAGCATTAAAAACTATTTTTGTAATACATTTTGCTTTCGCTTATTGCACGGCCTGACACCTCAGTCTCCCAACTAGAATACCCTTTCCTAGTATAACAGATAAAAAACTTTAACAAATTTATATAGAAAGTGAGAAATAAATAAACATAAATAATATAACAAGTATAGTTGACTAAAACCGAAAAACGTTTGAAAAGTTTTAAACGAGTATTAACTTATATATGTTAGTAATAGAATAATTCGGGAAAATTGATTTCGTATATGGGCTTCTGCGGTTGCTGCTGTTGGTTCTTAATTTCACTCAGAGAAATTTGGCGCTCTATTGCCAGCGAGTTGAAGAGTTCATTTAGGCGGTTCTGAATAACATCATGCTGCAATGAAAATAACGATGATAGAAGTTTCAAGATTGATAATGAAATTGCAAAAAAATCGATTCAACAATTTTAAAGCAAAGCAAAGTAGGGTAGTGAATAATAAAACAGTTCGCTGACACATTATTTGTAATAAAGTGACAGTGATATTTTGTTTGTCTTACCTTTGGTTCGGTACGTCTAACAAGATCGTCAAAATCTCCCTCACGGAATGTTCGCCCAATCTGCAACTGTTTTTCACGTTGTTCCTTCTTAACAGCTTCCGATGTCTCGGTCAAAGCTCGTTTCATTGCATCGAAGTTGAACTCTGGTGCAAGTGTCTTCTGAAATATCAACAGCATCTAATTAGCAGGAACTACAAAGTGCTCCTATTGTACTAACCTTTGAAACACCTGGCGAACTGCTTATACTGTCAGCGTCATTGTTGTATGCAGTCAAATCCGCTGAGCTGTCGCTCGTATTTATGAACTTAGGCACAGGTCCAGGGTTATCCGTTTGATTGAGAGAATATGGGCTTCCAGCCTGCAAGCGCTTATAATCCATTCCAGCATTCTCAAGGCTCTCACACAATGCATTTTTATCGATATACAAATGGGGCAAGCTTAGATTGAACACAGTACCTGAGTGTTTCTTTGGGTCCATCAGCGGCGGCAAGATGTGTGATCCCTCCGCACGTCGCGCATCGACTATTTTCTCCCCGTATTCCATGAGATTGCTAATCCCAGTCACTCTAGCTATGAGACTGAAGAGTGCAATGGCTATAGAGTGCAGATTGCACTGGTGGACATTCTCAAGTTCATCCGTTGTCAATGCGACTTGTTGGATACTGACAAAAAGTCATTAGGTGGTGCCTTTACGATATATTCTGTTAAAAACTTACCCTAAAATGAACAACAAAAATTCTTGTACTGTTTCGGTACATGCCATCTCGACAATCAGTAATGCAGCCGTAGTATAGCTGTATGCCAGGGCTTCTATGCGGTCTGACAATGCCAAACTATTAATTAGAGCCTGCATGATTTTGGCACCGTATTTGTGAGTGAAAATGATGTCGGATCTGGATGGAGGCTCCTGTGACAGAGCCTTGTACGGCTTGACCGTGATATTGCTTAGCAAGATTTGATTTTGGTGGCGATCGAAGAGCGCCTGGAAAATTTGCATCACAATAATACGCGTAGGGTCGTGTGGAGCTCGAGCCATCTTTAACAGTGGCTGCAAGAAAGATGCCGGGAACGCCTTTTCAAACGACACGGTACTGTACTGTGTGCCAACTTTGAGCAAACTCTTGAGCAGAATGTTCTGCAACATTTGGTCTCCCTTGCTCGTCTTACTTAAATCTGGCACTGTATTCATTATGAACAGCATAATTTCAATCTTCTGATAATCCGGATGATGATTGGCGAACTCGCCCAGTGCATTGATGAGGGCTTCTTGGTATTGTGATTCTTCTGCGGTTATCTCGGTTGTTGTGCTCACACTTGTCCGCAGATGAGTGAGGAGATTGTTGATGATGTCCAACGCAGATGGACCCACACTCTCACCGGCGGCAATCGCAATTATTTTAGACAGAACAACGGCCAGCGAAGTCCTGGTCCTCGGAGACGATTTGAAGTTATTGTCGAGGTGCTGCATTAGCGTTTCAACAACTGTGTACGAGTACTGCGGTTGAATGGAAATCATCACAATACGGAAGGTGTGTATAGCGAATGTGTTTGGCACCCAGAGCTCGTGGCGGTCCAAATGGCTGTGAGGAGAGAATGGAATTAAATTATGTGTTGGAATATTTTTATAAGTTGAGAGAGGAACGAGGGCTTTATGGCTTAGAAAGGTGGACTCACGTAAGAAGTGGCTTCAGCACAGATCGGATGTGTCCAAACGATGCTCGGCCCACTAGCTCCCTTAGTACATCTTCGGCCAACACTGGGGCCGTTCTTTCAGTTGGGTCCTCTGTTGGGGTTAAGTCGCCAAACTAAATAAAACATGATTAATCAGGTATCAACTCTTCAACACTCACTCACTCACCTGCATGTTAAACATCAATGAAGGCACAATCTTCTCCATATGCTGCTTCTCCCAGATGTTTTCTACCAAATCGTCCGATACAGTCTTTCGGATAACACCTTGCAAGCCTTTTATTCCCGCAAGACGTATGCTGTCCCTCAGCTCGATGTTATCATGGTTTCCATGACACATTGACGAGAACTTCGAAATGAAGAAATCATACCGACGGTGATACGATGGAGTGTCTTCCTCAATATTGGCAAACTTTACAAACTACAACGAAAAGCTTGCATTAGCTCAGATTGCAGGTTATACTTTTACCTTTTATACCGAATTCGTAGCCATAATCTGCAGATTGGGATTTGAATCTTCCAACAGTTTCTGAACCATACGGAGAAATGATTCAACAAACAGATTCAGAGTTTGTGCATGGCAAGCCACTAGTAGCAAATCCATTGCTTCCATTGCGATCTCAACAAACCTAGAAGACGAAAGGAAACAATAGGATAGTTGGATGTTTCCACTGATATACTATGACTCACTTATAGCGTTTCCGATTGATGTCTTTTGTCGCCTTCTGGTAGAGATACTCTCCAATACGATCCAATTTGTCCGGGGAGCTCAGCGAGTAGAATGTCAACTTTTCCATATTCGATTTGACCAGTCCATCCTCGGGATTCTCCGGAAATATATTGTCGACCAGACGTTTGTACCGTGGTCGCAGAGCGGAGCAGCACCCGCAGCAACCTGAGGAAAACAATTGCACGCATTGGTAATCGAACATGAACAAATCATTAAAAAACGTGTTTTTAGTCCAATCTTTTGATACTTATGCATACGGTGACCATATTCGCCGAAAAAAAATAAAGGACAATAAATATTTTGCTTCCAATATTTTTGTATTTATTTGTTAAAAAAAAAAAAGTTAATATCGTTTTCGATTTTGGCTTTTCAGATGTTGAGCTGAGATTTCAAATTTCTGCTGCAAAATCGAATATCATAGTACATTTACACCGCACCTAAATTCAACATTTCTGAAAAAAAAATTCCGAAAAATTCGTTCCCACTGAAACTTCGAATGCGAGTTTCAGAATTGATTATTCATCTTTTTTTCTGTTTAAAATCAGAAATGGTTGTTGAGGTATGCAACCACTTCTTTCTTCTTTGTTATAATAACTTTTCGTTCCATATTAAAAATTTGAATAACTTGAAATAATTGATTTGTTGACAACTGTTTTTTTTTTTTTTTTTTTTCATGTTAGTCAGCGGACTGATAAGTCATCGTCTTCGATTTTCCAAAAAGATTAATTTTTTGGATAAAAAATCAATTTCTTTTTGTGATCGATATTGCTTTTGGGTCTACAGGAAAAAAAAAAATAAAATGTGGATAGATTTAAAAACATATTCATTTTCATTACGAACACCTCTACATTCTAAGTAGGGTTTTCCGAAACTACATTTAGGTATAAGAATAGCTTTAACAGCATATACATTCATTTGTGATTTGGCACTGCTCCAACCTCCAAGAGTTATTCATGATTGAAAATACTCTTCAGTTGGTGCACCGTGTACAACAAACCCGGTAGGCACAAACTGAAATTTAAGGTGTGCAGTGCATGCACTGAAGCACTGAGGGTGTAAACACAATTTCAAGTAATGTGTGTACACAAATGCAAACAATTTTTAGTCAGTGTTTTAAAGGACAATTTCAAAAATAAAGGACAAAATCCGTCCTTTATTAAAAAGAAAATAATAAAGGACAGGGGTTAAAAAGAAAGGACTGTCCTTTTAAATAAAGGACGGATGGTCACCGTACTTATGCAATCAACAAGTTGTGGTTTAAAAAGCGATTTACACGTACCCGACATAATTACTGAAGAAAGCCTAATCACAGTATTTGTGAACCAAGATAAGAACTTATTACTTTTAGTTTGTTTTTGTTTTCAAGTTGAATTTCCTAAAGAAAAGACGATGAATGTCAAAATGATTTAACGATGAGTAGAGGTAACTCAACAACGACAACTACAACAACACGAAGTTAACTTTCCAGTTGGATTTGTATTGTTGATAATCTTTTCCAGTTTGATGGGTAGAGTTCAATGCAGAAATAATTTGGTATTCGGTCGCTCTCATCGAATTTTTTTTTGCTCTCAGAGCGCATTTTATATTCGTTTGATACAAATAAAAAACAATCTCTTTCAGATATCCGTTATTAGAGCACTTTTGTGACTCTAGATTTTTTCTCAGATTTGCTTCAGATTAGCCAATGCAAGTGCGTTTGTTTAGGTTTTCGTGATTTTTTCTACAGAAAGGCATGGCATCGGGTGAATCTATTGTTAAATTTGGGCTGGGGGATTCGAAAAGATAAAACACTATTCTGTGCAACTGTTCCAATAAAATCTCTTTATTTACACTTTCCAAATATTCACTTATTTAGTACCAAACAATAACACTTTAATCAATTCTCAAACGTTTCAATCTATTCGCTTTATTACTTTCACTTTATTACTTTACACTTATTTATCTCTCAGTACAATATCACTTTATTACTTTTCTTAAACTCTCAATCCAATCGCTTTGTTCTATTACTTCACACTTATCTTTCTTCGAACTCAACTATCGCGCGCTAAAAATCAACTGCATTCTCTGTTGTCAACGCGCCCCTTTTTATATCCGCGCTGCCACCTATCGGCGAATATTCTAGAAATAGATAGTAGCAGATGCACTCCAGATGTACTCCATCTCTTCTCCAGAAGGTACTAGAATCACTTGACAGATTCTATTCCATTCTCCAATTGGAAGTGGAACTTTAAGTGGGAAACAGATTGTTACCAGGTGCCCGATTCACCACAATTCCTAAGTGTGTGATTCACTAAGTGCCTGTCACTAAGTGCCTGATTTACCACACTATTTTTGTAAAAATCATTTCTGTATAAATATTTAGAAAACAATCGGTACGCAAATTTTTATTGAAAGCTACACAAATATTCGAATCGCACGAATGTGAACACATAAAAAAGAACATAATGTTGATTTTATATTCGATTAGACACACGAAATCTGGGGCTAGATTCTATAAGGCGAAGCGATCAAACGTTTTCTAATGATTTGCCCTATGTTACACAAGCGAATTTCTTCGTGTACACGAAAACGTTTGAACGTTTCGCCTTACAAAATCTGACCCCTGAAATCTGAGAGCGAATCTTATGAAGAAGCCCAAACGAATACCACTTAAGTTATGCTGTTTGAGTGTTAAATTCCATCAATATTTTCGGTGATGATTTTGAGACAAGTTAATATTTTCGAAATTAGTGTAGGTATTTTCGCCATTGTGAAAACAAAACTTAATAAGAATTTATTCAACTAGATTTCTTGGGTCGAAATAGAGTACCTTCCTACTTTTTATTCAAAATTAAATTTAAGTAAAATATTACAATGTATAGGTACCTATTGTAGCTATGTTATTTTGCATTTTCTATGTACCTATGTTCCTATTTTAATAATAAACAAATTTTCGCCAAGGAGATAGGCCTTAGAAACTCAACTTAGGCATTGTATTTGCAAAAGCTAAAAATGTAGCAATTGTGCACTCAAATTAACAATAAGTTATTACAATTTGGCGAGTTGTTGAAGCATGTTTCGGTAACAAATGTTAAAAATAAAAATCTGTTTAGGTACCTCTCAATAAGGTAATAGGCGCGATTTATTTAACATCAATTTCACCAGAGTTAAGTAAACGCGTGTGCAATAAGACTGGCCCAGTGACATTTTTGTCAAAAAAGTGGTAGGTATATATTTTGTGTGTCTTTCAAATCGACATCCACTTTGCTACCTATTTCAGGTCAACAAAAAGCGTGGTTGAACTCGGACACTATTCACACATACCAAATTGTACGACGATAAAATACTTCAAGCTATTTCCTAGTTTCCTTCATTTTATCAGATCATGCTCTGCTTTTAAATTGAACTTAACCTTGACTCTAGTTAAATTGCACAAACACTTATATACTATAATACTTACACCCCAGTGCGGTACACTTTTGCGCAAAGGTGTCGAAAAATTCCGGAAGTTCCACAGGTTCAAAACAATATTTGATCAGATCCATTATGGCTGCTACCGCTACACCGCAGACACACACTTGCAGCTGCACTACTTCTCCTCACTAAAATGTGCACATTTTTGTGTAAATAATACGTACAGGTGAAGGTATTACACAACACAGCTCAGCTTTACAGATCAGATCGCATTTTTGTTCATAAGACTTGACAATTATTAATGTAAACAGAATGACACATGTTATACAAGCTTTTAACTTATTTAATACACGACAAAAATGCCAAAGGTCGCAGAAGGGGAAACACTCGTGTGTACTTCTCTCTCGCATCGACTCATATTTAAACTAATTGGCTTATGGTGTTAACTGCTTAATAATATCTATCTGACTAATTTTCAAATACCAGCCAATGACAATAGAGATTATTAATCACTTATCACTTTTTATCCCGAAATTTTACGTTAAACGATTGGTGTGCTAAATGTTTCCGTCTCCGGTATCTGATTCAATGCACTGGGAGATTTTTTCAAAGCAAAGGTTTCCGTTTTTCTCCTCCCTAAGAAGTAAAGTGGGCCCGCCACATCGTTCACGTGGGGGGAGCTCTGACCTCTGAGTGCTGCTGACGCTGAGTGGTGATGGTGACATGCGCCAATATAGCGAAAAGGAAAATGGAAAAACTTAAGGTTGTCATCAGGTGTGGGGAAAGCTTGTTTTCATTCAGTGAAATGATATGGAGTGATATGTTTAGAAGGAAGGGAAATAGTTCTGACAGCTGGTCTTAAAGGGAAACAAGTGTACACGTGCCGTAGCTTATGTAATATAAAGGATAGTCGAGAGAAAATGGAAAGTGTTCTCTTTTGCTGTGGTGAAGCCCTATAATAGAAGTTTTATGTTCTGCTCAATCTGTTTTTTTCTAGAAACTGTTACGGCCATATTATTCACTCCGGGTGTAACTCAGGTTTAAGTTAATTTTAAACCCGACCATTAATCCGATTTTTTTAAACCCGACAATTTAAACTTACGTCCATATTATTCACTCAAAAACATGCATTAAACCCGCTGGGTTAAAGATGGATTTAAATGCGGATTTAAAAAACTTTAACCCGTTTTTAATCCGGTTTAAACCTACGTAATGTCAAATTTCACAAATAATGACATTTGTTTTTTGTTATTTATCACATTTTATGGGAAATTGTTTTTGGTTTTTCATTTTTATTAAAATAAATTGAATAATAACCTAAAATGAAAGGTGTTGGCAAAGTGAATGATGAGGACTATAGCAGCCGTGATCGCGAAATTGAAAGTCTGTCACCCGTCGACGATGAAGCAGATAGAGAAGACGGATGAATCAGATTTTTATTTTTCCTTTTTTAATAAATTAATAATAATAAAATAATTAATTCAAAAAACTATTAAATTAAAAGATGAAAAAAAAAAACGCAACATATTTTTCTTATTTTAATTATATTATCCGCTGACGACGAAGACATCAACATTTCGTCAATATCGAGGATGAAATCCATTTTTTCCGCGTATTGATGCTTTTTTTTGATTTTATTTCAATTTGTATTTCCTGCCTCCTGCAAGCGAAGAAATGTCAAAAATGTGACCTAAACAAAGGAGTGAATATTATCAAATTGTGTTTTAATCCGGGTTAAAGTACTTAAACTGGTCTCCGGAGTGCAGTTTAAATACAATCGGATTAAACGCTGTCAAGTTTAAAAAAATGGGTTTATGTTCGGGTTTAACTAGTGAATATTATGGACTTGGGTTTATTTTTTGGGTTAAACTCACTTAAATCCGGGTTAAGACTTTAACCCGGATTAAAGAGAGTGAATAATATGGCCGTTAATGTCGTTTTCAATTGGGACAGAAAAAAGCAAAAAGCAGATTTCATGTTCCATTCGCCGCAAAAAAAAAAACACTTTCTTAAAAAAGTGTTTTTTTTTGTCAGAGCAATTTTGCGAATTTCGATATCTGAGCGAGATTTACACCTATTTGCACTAACAGCAAAACATCTGTCATTTGTCAAACTTTAAAGTGTGTTTACCTACTTTACGTTTTTAAACGAGAAGTCTGTGAAAGTAGAGACGAAATTACATTTGGCCGCTGCAATGAAATGGGTTTTTATAAACACAAATAACAATTTGAGAACAGCTGACTTTTAAAACACGCACCATCACAATTGCAAAGGAAGAAAAATCTCGTTTTATGTTCAATTGGGCACGAAAAATCTGAAATCTGAGAGCAAAATCTGATAATCCCAATGGAAAACGACATAAGTGTCGGTAAGCTCTTAGTAAGAAGATATTGGTGCAACGTGGAGTGGTAGAATAAATGCATAAAGCTGCAGATTGCTTTGGCCTTGGATTCATCTTGGCCTTGAAAGTTTGAAAAGGGTTACAAACAGCACATTAACTCTTTAACAGCCATTCATTATTCAGCAGCTTATGCTAACGTTTGAAATATCAGTTAGGGTTCTAAATCCTGACAACGCCACACATTCCCACACATTATCGTAAACTGTTTCAAATCAATTTTTTAGAACTAGAGTTCGCCCAGTGGCAGAAATCCTACCATACACAACATATTGGAAAACAAATTACACACAGTATTGCATCTCTACACAATTTTTCCAAAAAAAAAAAAAAAAAATCCAGCGAATACCTAGGTATGTTGCGTTTAAGGGTGTAAAAGTGGTTCTTAACAATGTGCCTTCGCCTTTTATAAGATAAGGTTTATTGGCTGCTCTCAAACTTTTCAAACAATAGCTAAAAATCTAAAATTCTAGCTAAATTTTGACATAGAGTGCGCAATGGATAAGATTAGTGTCAGAGAAAGCAGCTGTTCTTTGAAACAGAAACCTATGAAATCTTTTGAAATTGAAGTCTTCTTTGTCTTCTCTCTTATTTCAACCATTTCAGATTCTTGGTACTCCTCGTCTAATGTCGTTTTCCATTGGGCAAAAAGAAGCGTCCGGGAAACCGTTGCATTGGCACAAAAAATATACTCATCTGGTGATTCTGAGAAGAGTATTTCGTTTCTTGATTTGAAGTCAGAAACAGAATCCACTCACGAAGCACTCACACAAGTGTAATTTATGTTTTTATACAAGTCAGATGACAGCTTACGTAGGTTATTTTTTCGCATTTCACCAATACTTACTTTTGTGGATTCAATCAGAACCAGGGGTCGAATCGCCACTTCCGTGAGCGAGCTATACGTTCACGGAATTAAGTTTATTTTATACATGTGAAACAAAAACAAATTCCGTCACGTAATGCTCGTTCGCGGACGACGCGATTCGACCCCAGTTTTCTTATTCCATTGGATTAAAGAAGGAGTGGATTCCCGAGTGAAACCAATGGAAAACGATATAAGTATCCAAATAACACTTTCAAAATTAAGCCTAAGAAAATGTACCTACATGAAGTATATTCTGAAACATAAGTAGGTATAATTTTTTAGTTTGAGCTGTGCTCGGCTAAAGAGATTCGTTTAATTTTATTTACTTTACTTTTGGTGGCGCTTACATTCCGGAGTGGACCAAGGCCTCAACCAACAAGCCCCTCCAGCCAGCTCGGTCCCTCGCTAGCTGCCTCCATCAGTTACGCACATACCAAGTTGGTTGAGGTCGTTCTCTAATTGTGCGCCCCACCTAAAGTCGGGTCTTCCTCTGCTGCGTTGTCTCTCAGGGGTGGATTCGAAAACTCGCCGCTTAATTTTAGCTCAGCTAAATTTTGGAGAGAAGTTTGTGTGGGAGCTAAAATTTAGGTTGCGCAGCGTATTTAGCTTAATACCGGATGGTTTACAAAAAATATAAAATTATTTGGCAGCTCTTCTTAGTAGGTACAATTGACAGCTACGTAGACTTTGGTTAGACCCATTTTCTCACATGAACAAGGAATTTGAGCTGAACTTTGTGAACGGTGCAAGGAGGAAGATGTGGATGAACACGCCAGTACATCGAGAGAATTATGTTCAAATCACAATATCGCGTTGACAGATTATGCAGAAAAAAAGCGTTCGCTGCCACACAAAATACAACTTCAGGCTTTGCATCGACTTTAGATCGTAAATATCGTGTAGTTTAATGCGACGCCTGAGTAGACCTACTGTCAACCAAAGGTAATGGAATTAAATGTACATAAATAAATATTAAAATTAAATGCATTCCATTATCTTTGCTTTCTACAATCAAGAGCGTTTGACAGCGCTTGTTTCGAATTGTTCGATTTGAAGTCATAGAATGTTCCGTTCAAAGTTGGAGTGGCACACACAACTTTTAAAGAGCTATTTGATGTTTTCTCAATCCATATTAATTAATTCAGTATAGGTATGTATGTATAAGGCGCAGTGGCTTAGTGGTAAGTGCGTTGGACTACTAAGCGAGGGGTCGAGGTTCGAATCTCGCAAAAAACCCCAATTCCAACTTAAGGTTTTTTCCACTGCGCCAGCTCTCGCGAACGTCTGACAAACATCCCAAAGAAAAGTAAAAATAAACTTAAACGCAATCTATTGTTTGAGTTCTGGAGTGAGGTATATACTTGTAATGATGCTTCTACTGCTTATACTTTCTTTATCGACTCTCTTACGAATCACATTTTAAGTTGTTCATCATCTCTGCCCCCCAAAATGTTGGTAAAACGACTGAAACCTTGGATATCTAGTTGTTTATTAAACAAAGTTATAGGTAAAAATAAACTCGGTTTAAAATGCAAAATAATAATTTTGGCTTAAGAAGGAAATATAAAAAACTATGCGCTGAACTTAAGAAAGAGATTCCTATTTGCCGTGATAATTTTTACCAGTCACAGTTCAGATCTGCAAATGGGAATTTAAAGAACGAATGGAAAGTAGTTAACAACATTTTAAATAAAGAGAATAGTTCGAAAATAACTACTGTTATACGTGTTGGTGTCTCCGAGGTGTATGACAAACTTGCTATTGCAGATGCATTTAATTGCTATTTTGCAAATATAGGCTGCAGTTTACAACCTTGTTCTGTCCAATCAATCTGTTCTCTCTGTCCAGCTATTTGTGAATGTGCTGAACCGTTTCAATGCAGTAGTTTTGTTTATCAGCCCATAACACCTCTTGAAATCCTGAAAGTTATTGGATCTTTGACTTCTTCGTATTCTGCTGGAGCTGATGGCATCTCGAGTTTTACCCTTAAACAAATTGCTTGTCTCATTGTTGATGTATTGGCAGATGTTTATAATCGCTGCGTATTTGCGGGTGTTTTTCCTGATGAGCTCAAATGTGCAGATGTCATTCCATTGCTCAAAAAAGGTTCTTCTGCTGAAATCAGTAACTACAGGCCCATTTCACTTCTTCCAGTTTTCAGCAAAATTTTTGAAAAGCTAATGAAAAATAGGATAGTGAATTTTCTAACTAAAACCAAGTTCTTTAATCCAGCTCAATTTGGCTTTCAAAAAGGTAAGTCGACGGAAGAAGCTTTGTTACAGTTTTGTTCGCAAATAATGTCACACTTAGATGGAAAAAAATACACGGCGGGCTTATTTATAGATATAACCAAAGCTTTTGATATGGTAAACCATAATATTCTGTTAAAAAAATTGGAAAAACACGGATTCCGTGGTTTCATTCTAAATTGGTTCAGGTCGTATCTTAGTAATAGGTCCCAACAAGAAAAAAATGCTGGAGTAAGGAGCGAAGTCAAGTCCTTTAATCTCGGTGTACCACAAGGCTCCGTTTTGGGTCCCATTTTGTTTTTAGTATACATTAATTCAGTGTTTGCTCTTAATTTCAAAGGCTCACCTACTGCCTTTGCGGATGACATTGGCTTCTCTTACGGTTCAAAGAGTCGCTTAGACTTGGTGGCCGACTTAAATTGGGATCTTAATCTTTTGAAACACTGGTGTGCTGAACATCACTTAGTTATTAGCTCTAAAACTAAAATAATGTTCTTCAATTTATCTCAATCGTCAAAATTTGAAACGAACATATACTTTCATGCACCTGAATGTCGAAGATACAAACTGACAAATTGCAATTGCACGTCCGGTCTGTCCTATCTTTCCTCTCAAACTTACTGTTGTAGTCTAATCTGCAGTGACAAATGCTTTTTAATTGAAACAGTAGATAACTTTAAGTACTTGGGACTCTGCCTTGACTCTAGAATGAGTTTTGCGTATCATACAGTTACACTACAAAAGTATTTGCGATGTACACTTAGATATTTTTATTATTTGCGTAATATATGCTCAACTAAGCTTCTTAAAATAATATATTATGGAATTATCAAATCAAAGCTACAATATGGAATTGCTTGTTGGGGAGGTGTGTACCAGAATAAAATTCATCCGCTGCTGATCTTGCAGAAACATATCTTGAGATTAATTTGTCGTAAACCTCGCAAACATCCTAGCTATCCTTTGTTCTGTGATCTGAATATTCTCCCTGTTCGTCACTTATATTGTTTCAAGGTATTAAAAACGTTTTTTATGATGTCTGGTCATCGCAATTTTCGTGTCATTTCTAATTATGGTTTACGTGTTAACTCCTTATGCATGTTATCTGTTCCCTATTTCCGAACCACCGCATTTCGTAATTTTTTCTCTATTTTATCTTATCGCTTGTTTAATAAACTCCCGCAGTCCATCAGAGCATTATCAGTTCCTGGAACATTTATAAAGCAATCAAAAATTTGGCTTTTCGGTTTTAACTATGCCAACTTAGAATCCATTATTTTCTGATATTCTGGTTAAATGTTTAGTTTTATTATTTATTTAAATTTGTGCTCCTGTCAACTTTTTCATTTATTCCATTCATTTATTTATTTATCTATGCTGTATCTTATATCTTGCCTCTGTATTTTGTAGTAACATTTAGTGTATCTGTATAGTATATTTTTGTTTTCAACTCATCGAACCATCTAAGTTTTTATCTATAGGGTCACCCCACCCAAAATTAATATGTTTCTGTATCAGCCAATTAAAGTGTCATTTAACTCTATTTTTATTACTTTTGTATATAAAAATAAAAAATGTCACAAACTTTTTCTTATATTTTCCTAAGTATTGTATATATTGTAGTTATAATTATTATTGTTATTGTACTATAAAATCTTAAGAAAAATAAATATGATATCTATCTATCTAAACATCCGAGAGTATAACTGTCTTGAAAGAGCTTCTCAATTGGCCGTTTGGTGTTGGCATAAAATTGTAGATCCCTTCCAATCGTTCAAAAAATTAAAAACTCACACAAAACGAATGGTTGTGAGAAGCTAGGCCTAGGGTCCCTCCAGACCTGTTGCGCCAACTATTTATTTATTTTTATAGGTATGTGTGCAAATGACGAATACTAGAGCATATTTTAATTTCTTTGGATTTTTTGGGAGAAAAAAAATTAATCAAGTGTCTTTTACCCGTTTTAAGTTTTTTTTTTTTTTACTTTGATATATGTTTTTTTTTGTATTTTGGAGAATCCTCCAAGGGAGTGGACTTTAAATTTGAATTCTGCTCTGAGTTTTCTGTTTTTTTTAGCCAAAAAACGAACTGCACTTTTAGTCCGACATAAAACATAACTTTTAAGCAGTATTTCAAATATATTACAAAATTCTTGCTCGCGCGCTTTGGCATTTCAAATCGTAAATTTTTGATACTGTTTGATTTCAAATTGTGAATTGGGCATAATACACCAGTTAATAGTTATTTTGAATACCAGCCTCTAGTCTCGAGATGACAAGCTGGTCCGAACCATAAAGTTTGAAGTGCTGTATTGTGTCTCAGACAGGGCTCGGAAACCCGTCAAGGAAGTAAGAAAGTACCTATGTATTCAAATGGAATTCCATCCATCGAAGATAAATCCCTCTTAATCTAAACGCCTGAAATGTTCCGTTTCACATTTCACTCGAAACTGTCATACTTATTGATCTCTTTAAGCTGTCATAAGTCACGCGTCAAGGTAATTGAACATTAACTTTGTTCGCGTTCATTCACTAAACAATAATGAAACCAGTTAACCATGAAATCTCTTTGTAAACCGTAGAAATCGCAAAGCGACGCGATGACAGATGAACTCACACACCATAGAATCTGCCGCCAAATAAGCCCACAGCAGCAACGACAGACAAGTGATCGTGATTTCACATACTAAAGCAGGTATATAACTTCCAAAGCCTGTCAACGCCTCAGCAGCAGTACTTGTTATATTCAAATTAAATTACACATGAATGAAATTTTATTAATTAATCGCAGAAACATCATACATCTTCATAAAAACGATTATTCCTCGTCGTGTCACCAAACATTTACAAAAGCTTCCGAATTAAGCT
This sequence comes from Cheilosia urbana, assembly GCA_946477585.1. Taxonomy (NCBI): domain Eukaryota; kingdom Metazoa; phylum Arthropoda; class Insecta; order Diptera; family Syrphidae; genus Cheilosia; species Cheilosia urbana. The sequence goes on from OX297854.1 coordinate 145,602,025, forward strand.
CACGTTTTTCGTTTTGGTCACGCTAGTTTACGGAATGGAGACACATTCGATTCGATCGCTTCGAGCAGGTATAATATGTCGTGCATAAAGCCGACTTAAACAGATGACCAACAGCTAAAGATCTGTAGCAAAAGCTCGTACTTCGAATACCTATGCTATACCTGTCAGCGACGACACCTGCTCACCTCTCCACACCTGATCCAGGCTTTAAGCCAAGTTGCTATAGCTGGCTGGCTGGCAGTTTTGTTTTTGCACAAAAAAGCTCCAATTGCGCACTTGTTTGGGGTGTTCCCACAAGTTGGTGGTCCGTCCAACCAAAGGCACATTACAGCCAACACAGTGCGCTGCAATCGTTAATAGACGTGTAACCAGTTTAGCTTAAAGGTGAAACAACGTTTCTCGCTCTTGCTCTCTTTCTTTGTGCCTCGCTTGTGTGTAGTCTGTAGTGCTGCTGGCCACTTAATAAGATTTTAATGCCAATCGGCATGAGCTGAGCTTACCCCACGGATAGAGCATCTGTATTTGTCTTACTTTTGTATAGCTACAGTCTACACTGAAAATGAAAAAAGTTTCAAAAATTTAAATCGAAAGTAGTATTTGAGAGATCGACGAGAGGTGAGTTTTTCAAGAGTGGGTTGCGCGCAGTCTCATTTTGGACGTGGTCGCGATTACTCTCAGCTTCGAATTTACTTGTATCTGTGCGAAAATAATTGCTCAACGATAATAGATATTCACAATTGAAAACCATCGATATCTAACCGAATTACCGAAAATTCATCTGTAGTTCCTAACGAATTCACATACACCTACTTGAGTGAAGGATTTTTCACAAGTTTCCTTGCGTTCTCCTTTCAAACGAACCACTAAAAATACCAACAAACGCAACTTTTCTTCAATCCTCATCTTCATCGTCATCGTCGTCGTCGTCGTCGTCGTCGTCGTCGCTTACCTTGCATTCATTTTAGTAATTTTATCTGGGTAATTGTGTTTACCCTGTCGGTTTAGTGCATTTATCTTTTACATTAAGAGTAAGAAAAAGTCAAAAGAAAAAAAAGAAAAATAGATTAAGACAAAGTTACGTCATTTGCTCATTAGCGAAAAAAAAATAAAATAAAATAATAATAAAGTGTTTGTTGCTCATATCTAACTTCCGATTTGTGTGTGAAAATATTGTTTCCTGAAAGTAACGTCTAAGCAAACGGTGAGTTGTTTTTCATTTTTTCAACAATATTGTTGTATACATACTTTGTACAGATCCTGAATTAATTTAGCTATTTCTGTGGGGGTTCTATAACAACAGGTGTTCTTGTTCTTCTCTTAACCTTTCCTGTAGATACAAATATACATTAATAAAATATAACACTCGTACGACTTAGCCATAATTTAATTAAAATATTGACAAGTAGGAGGATAGAATCATGTTGAAGTAGGACAGATATGTGTGGCTGGTGCATACCTACACACCTGGATCCACTAAGCCTTTTCTAATTTCTCTGTCTTCCTAGTGGGCGATTTGCGACTGCGCAGGCTGTTTACCTGTAGAAAAAAAATCATCATTCTGGTTTAAGTATTTGATTTGGATAACTCGAAACTGCACTTGTCAGCCACCAGCTGTTTGGCTTGAGACTATACACAGATGCCTGGTAGGTGTTTTTCCCTCCTTTATGTTTTATGGACACTAAAAGATTCGCCGAGCAACTTCTACTAACGTCTATTTCAAAACTTTCGTTGATCAAGTTGATTAGATCAACCCAAATACGTACTTGAAGCTACCCACGGATCTAAATTGTTGTCTGTCTATTGCGAGGTATCGATCTAGGCCTTTTTGTCTTTATCTGACCATTCATCAACTGAATTGATCTTTAAGCTTAGAAGTGAAGGAGAAAAACTGTTCCGTGTTGAATGTGTATTCTCTCGTAATATCGAATATCACACGACAGAGCTTTTTCTGAGCAACAACAACAAAAACTACTCCCACCGCCACACTCTTCAACGATCCGTATGCTGTGTGACTGTCATAACAATGAGGTGTAATCCGAACCTATGCGCTTATACAATTTGGTCGGGTAGTAAAAACTTTTGCGAATGATAATGAGGGTTTCTGCTTTTATGGCAAAAGTCCAAGCGATCGTTTAGTGGAATGCTTGTTGTGTAGAGGTTTATTGCAAAAGGGTTAAACGATGAAAATAAATCACATGGTATGCAGAGCAAACTCATTCAAATAAAGCTTTTTACTAACGAGTGGGTATTGGTTACCACTTGTCATTGATTAAATTTCATTCGACCCAAAAATAAAGCCTCAAAAAATTGCAAACTTTACAAGTTATTTTGACAGTTGGCGGTAGTAACATAAGAATCCGAGACTTCACTATAGGAAATTCTATCTACCTTCATAGTCACCAATATTCAGAGGGCCTAAATAAGACAACCACATTTAGGTTGATATTTTTTTTTATTATTTTCTGTTCGTCTACGCACCAGATGAACTAGTCTAGGCAGTTACAATGTAAAGGGTGGGCCATCTAAATAAATAAAAATAAATAGTTGGCGCAACAGGTCCGCAGGGACCCTAGGCCTAGCTTCTCACAACCATTCGTTTTGTGTGAGTTTTTTCATTTTTTGAACGAATGGAATGGATTTAAAATTTTATACCGACTCCAAACTGCTAATTGAGAAGCTCTTTCAAGACAGTTATACTCTCGGATGTTTGTCAGACGTTCGCGAGAGGTAGCGCAGTGAAAAAAATTATAAGTTGGAATTTGGGTTTTTGCGGGATTCGAACTTGAGACGCCTCGCTTAATAGTCCAACACACTAACCCTAAGCCACTGCGACTACATCTAGTGGTTTCTTTTTAAATCATAGGTCATTTTGACACTGTCAGTTGTTTCCCGCTCGAAATCTTGACAGAAAGTCAGTATTATACCACCGCGAAACGAAATGAGTCGCTTTATGCTTGAACAACTTTGGGAAATATTTAAAACTTATTTCCAAAGTGACTGCTGTGTAGCCCAAACAGTGCGATTTTTGAAAAGATAAGTTTTGGCCGAAATGAAGCACCCACCGCGCAAGTTTGTGCCAAAAGTTCGTGAGACTGTTATGCTAGTGGATGACAGAATGTGGCTGCTGTAGCCGAGAAGACTCAATTCACAATTCTTCGAAAATGAGGCTGGGAACAACGTTTCGTTCAACGGTATGGGCGTTACAGCCATGTTAACCGACTTTTTTTTCTTTTACTGAAATTGAAGACGTAAATTTGGACGACCTCTGGTTCATGCAGGATGGTTCGCTATGCCACAATCGATTTTTTGCGGACCAAATTCCCAAATCATGTTATCAAGCCGTCTTGGCGATGTCAATTTGGACTTTTTTCTTTTTTTTTTGTAGGGAACCGTGAAGGACCGATGTAATGCTAACAATCCGGAAACGATTAAGGCACTTAAGGCTAATATCATCCAAGCAATCAGTGAGCTACAGCCCGAAACCATCAACAAGGTCTTGGAAAATTTGAGTGACAGATTGCGCTACTGCGAAGCTAGCCGAGGCAGCCACTTGAAAGACGTTGTGTTCCATAATTAATGAGATTGTTTGCTCTTACTAATAAGCCATAATGCATGGACAAAATTTAATTTTCATTTTATTGTATATATAAGAAGAAATTTGAATTTGGACCACCCTGTATACTTGATGTGGTTTTGCGTAAATAGTGCTTTACATTTTCAAGCATTCTGTCCATATACGTCACAATAAAAAAATATTTCGTCCACTGAAGTATTTATCTCTTGTAGGGCGCAACAAAAAATGATAGGCAATACCAAAAATTAGAATGCTTACTTGTTAAGTACAGTCCGGGTCGACGGTCGCCTCAGTCGATAACAGTCTTCATCAGTTGGCGCATGGTTTAATGAACTTCCTACAATTGCACACTTCGTCTCCAAGTTTACTCTTCAGGCGAACAAGTGGAACTGGGGCCCAATTACAGCTTCCATGATCGAGCTATGTGACTGAATTTGTTTTTGTTTTGCATGTAAAATTGACTGATTCAGTGTAGTAATGCCCGTTCACAGATGCGGTAATTTCCACCCTGATTCTTGGGTTATATTTATAAGGGTGGTCACTGGTCATGCATCTCAGAACTGAGATGCAGAAGTACCACCTACCCGGATACATGTCTAGATCTGTTGAAGCGTTATAGATTCGCGTTTCCAGGATGTAGCTAAAAAAATATTTTTTTTTATTAATGATTACTGCCTCCAAAGTGAAATATTAAAACTAATAGATTTATTAATAAATGCCACGCAACAGCAAGTTATTTCGAATTAATGGTTGAAACTTTGATTCAACTGCTTTTTCTTTTAATATTAATAAACTATGTTAATAGATAACCAGCATTTTGCAACTGCCACATAACTGACGAGTTGTGTTTGTGTCATCGAGTTGCTAACTTTTGCTTATCATTAGTGTATATTCAAAATTGCTAAATACTTGCATTTTATCTGTTTGAATAAATAAATAAAAATTTGCCAGGGGATAAGGTTTTCGCATAAAACTCCTCGTCATACAAAAACAATAATTTTGTATTTTGTGAATAACCGAAAATTGCATAATTTAATACTAACTAAAATTCATAAAAAAACGTTCCAAGTCTTAGCTCAGCTAGCGAGCAGAATATAAATAGAACCCCGCCATCTGCAATCGAATTCGATAGCTCAATTGGTATAGCTTAATTTTATTCGATTGGGACATCTGGACAACAATTTTATTAGGTATATCTCTCATTTTAAATTAGAATTGTCTTTTTTTTGAGACACTACAAGCATTATAAACTGACATTTGACATTTGAGGGCGATGACCTGATATTGCACTTTTCTATTTAATAAATATAGAAAACATAGAAATAATACTTTTAGGTTGCTCTTTTGACAGAAAGGGCATTCATTTCGTTCAAACGAAAACAAAAGTTCGATGAGAAGATATTTATGCGAATTTCAAATCGTCTGTCAACTGTGAGGCATTTGACAATTCTTGCAACTTCTACAACAAATTTAAAACTCTCAGTGGACATCTCGCCTCTCTTTTGCAAATGATTCAAGGTTAAGGATTTATACGAATTTGTAAAGTAAAGGAGCGGACCTATTGATTAACTAACTATATTTGCCACTTGCCACATATAAAGAAAAAGTTTGCTGATGTGTACCTACTTTTTGCATAAGAATTGAGAAAATTTTGCGAGTTTTTAAGGTGTCCTACATGAATGAAAATGTGATCGTAGCAATTACCTCTGAATCTTTGAGAAGACGTTGCATTACATGAACGGAAATGTTAAAATACGGACGGTATCATAAGCAGCGATGCTAAAAGTACTACAATGGGAGTAATATACTCCTTTTTTCGTTGGCCTTACAAATTTAACTCCTATTTTTAATTTTGTATTTAACAATTTTCAATTGCCTTGACATTTCTATATGTGGTTAATTGCAAAACAAATTTTACTTTCTGAATGTTCCACTAAGTTTTTTTTTTTTTTTTTATTCACCGCGAGCAAACTCTTGCGGATACTTAAGATAAAATTCAATTTTCTGACAATATTTAAAGGGTTTCTCAATGAGGACGGTTCGAAGTTGAAGTGGAATAAAAAAGGCTGTATTTGAGGTAATAATGAAATCAATAAAGTCAATAATTTTCAGCCGTCCAATTTTTGGCTGATTATTCAGCAAACCGCTTGTCTCTTATTTGGCCGTCAAAAGTTGGAGAGTCGACTTCCAAGGGCTACCGCGTCGCAGTAACATGGGAGAAAATCGATCAACGTATACGCGCTTACAAGCTTGATAGTCAAATTTTATCATTTGGACGTGGTGATCAAAAGGGTAACTTGCCATGGTGATTTGACGTGAGTTACCAAATAATAAATACCACAGTTACCAACATCGATCAGTATCAATTGCAAAACACCCGTATTTATTATATCTCTCTTACGATGCCTCTACGGTGTTGTTTAGCTAAGCATCGCATTAACGTAGCTACGTTTCTAAATCTCTTATTTCCTAAACGAGGTTTGTGTCCAAAAAGGTAAGAATTTCGATAAACTATTACAGAAAACACAGAAATCTGTAACCTTTTCCTCTGAAACCGACATCAGCTGTTATAGTCAATTTAGCTATCTGCCACATTTTCGAAATGTCTTCGGAGGAGCCAGTGGTCCCAGATTGAGGGGAAAAGGGGCGAGCTTTAAAAAAGGGGAAAAATATAAAAACCTCTGGTAAACGTAAAATTTTTAAAAATAAAATTAAAACGTGTTTTTACTACGAAAAAATTTCAAAGAATGAATTGCTCAAATTAAACTTGAAAAAACAACCCATCGAACGTCTACTTACGACTTTCTGTGCATCTGAACATATTAACTCGTTTGATATTATGCCTAATACAAAAAAAAATTATTGTGTAGTATGTATAGTTTTATGTGGTTTATGCTTATTTTAAACTTGTTAACAAAAACAGTTTTAAAGTTTTTCATATGAAAACAAGTGCAAATTTCACTCAGGGGAGAAAAAGGGGATTTCTTTTTGGAATTTAGGGGAAAACTAAGGCTTTTCCTGATAAAAAAAAAGGTGACAACAGTCTTCAAAGTCTGGGAGCACTGGGAGGAGCTGCTAAAATATCAACTTGCAATCATACATACAGTAAAACCCGGATTATGTATATGTCTTGTCTATAGATATAATATTCCTCGTCGACTTCCACCCACCACCGCCAAGGCCAAGATATAAATATTCAAACACATCCTAAACCGCCCCTTAAAGCAAAAAAACTGAAGAAATAATATCATAAACGCACAATTACTCCATATTTTCTTATTTATTAAATATAATTTATATTTTATAATTGCATTTGCAAACTAAATTTGTTTGGCGCAAATTTACACAACATGCGAAATTAATGCACAAACAAAAATTGGTTTCACTTTTTGGTTTTGTTTATAATTCGACCACGAAGAAATGACATTTGATGCAAAAACATATTTACGTAAGCCCTACGCGCAGGCTTTACACGCAATTTTTCGCGTTTAACTTACGCAGCCCTAAAGAACGTTAGATATTTTGGTTCGAAAATTCTCGTTCGAAAAATCTTTATAAATTACACCTTCCTGTGTAAGGCCATTTTAGAGGGTGCGTAAAGATAAGCAGACTCTACGCTGGGTTTATAAAGAGGTTAGGTTAAGTTAGGTTTATGGGTGGTGGCAAAGCCCTGCGGCACCTCACTTAGGTTTATGTGGACCTTGTTGCGGATTGCGTTAATGCGGTTGCGGGTTTATAAATAAGGCTGTTAATATTTTGCTTTTTTTTCTGTACCCCCCAGAAAAATTCTATTATACCCCAAAGAAATTATGAAACTACAGCCCAGCTATATACCAACATTACTCTAAATAATGGCTGCCCATTTATTTATTGCTGTATAATAGGGCACTTTCAAGTTTGTTTAATCTGATAGCTCGGTTTTGAACAGTCGCGTGAACAGTTTTTTCAGTTGAAACTTATGGAGTTGTAGTGGACAAATCTGGTCAATAATTTGATGAATGAGTATGTAATGATAATGAGTCCTTACAAAAAACTTTAATATGATTTATGAATGACCCAACATTAAATAGACAAAGAAATAAAATTTCCAATTAATAGCATTTAGCCAAATCCCGGAATTACAATTTAATTTGGCAACTAACTACTGTATATACCCCAATGACTTGCTTATTTAAGCAAGACCCATTAATATCAACATAACCGGTTCGCCTATAGTGCATCAGTGTTTTCCTACTCATCAGCAACATTGGGGACGTTCAAGTATTTAGTTTAGTGGCAGTAGTAGTAGCAATCTATTCATACACATAAATTTCATTCATTTTTTACAATAATTTACAATAATAGACTTTGGCTATTGCCGTCAGTCAAAGAAAAGAGAGAATTATACTAAAGTTTTATTTTTCTTGTCATTTAAAAAGCTTCGTTCATTATTTGCTGTCGGTATTTTATTGCAGTTTTTGAGTAGCTAGCCAATACGCTCCAGTCCTCACCATTTAAACTTCTGGTGAATTCCGCCATTGACAACGACTCTTTATTCCAATGAGCTCGTCTGATCTCCTGCAGTATAGGACAAGTCCCAATAAAATGGAAAACGTCTTCTTTTTGTCGAAAGTTGTGTAAGCTGCATTCGTCATTCCCGTCGCTAATGTGTGGTCTGAAGTTCAATCGAAGTAGTTCGCCTCTGGCCTTGAAGATGTTAGAAATAACATTTTAACAATATTGAACCGATCGTGGAAATAATTGTTCGTAGCTAGGTCATGGTTAAGTAAGGGGTAAGTACTCCTGTACTCACTCTGTTGCGCTTTTAATCTAGATTCCGCTCGGGAAGACTCTTCAATAGCGGATAATAGCTCGTTCAGAGAACGCCGCCAAGATTCTGCATTATAGTCCGTTAACTGGATATTGTGTTCGCTGCTTAGCCTTGACCATTCGTTAAAAAACTGGAGTTTCCGTTGTATCAAAAATTTTACGACGATGTTTGGAAGGCGATATCTTGGAACTTCCATCACTTTAAGTATGTAGAGAAAGTGCAATCTTAATGTAAAGATGTAGAGAGGAGATATACCACTTTCCAAGTGCAACATGTATGTTGGCGTATTTTTGGGTGGTCTAAACATTTTTTTTTAAGAAATACCTTACAAGTTTTTCAACCTCTTCGTACTCGAATACCCCCCAAACTTATGCAGAATAGCGCATGATTGATCTCATAGCAGCCTCGAAAATGTTAAATTTGCAGCTCGACGGGATATTTCTCCTATAAAGGAATCCCCGCCAACTGCTATTTATTGCCTTTTTCGCCTCCTTTAATTTTTCCCTCAAGTGGGGTTTGAAATATGCTTGGGTTGTTAGTAAAACTCCGAGGTATTTATACTCCTTAACCACTTCAAGTTCCTGGTTCTCTTAAGTCCATGTATTTAGTTTAGTAACTCTGACAGCTGTCTGACTAGATCTATCTCGGTCATTGGTCATATGAGCAGCTGCTTCAGTTAACGTTTATGGAGGGCTAGCCGACGAATCTAGTCAAGAAATTCGTGACTGAGTACTAAGTTGACAGTTCGGGTATGTGGCTGACGTTGAAAAAGTGGCGTTCCCGACCAATCTAGTTTTTGCGTTCAGGTTACACCTTATCCAGACAAATCTAGTCGACTTAAGATAACTAGATTCTTGAATGTGCACAGTATTCAACCATGGATCATTGCGCGTCCTTGAATTACTTGCTCTTCAGTTAGAGTAATCCTTAACCTCACCACGCATGTGATCCGTCACCGTCAGGTACCCTCTTTTGTATCAGCTGCTGATTATTATCTCTGTTATTCTAAACGAACAAGTTTTTGTGTGTGTGTGGGATTTTTAAAAGAGTCAGAGACTTAACCACTAGTCGGGTGGAGTAATTAATTAATAACCTGATTTCCGAATTACGGTAACTGCAGAGAACGCAATATCAAAGCTATTATTATGTGTATCGCCAATGCCAACGATACTAGAAACTGTTATTCTTTTTAATTCAAAATGTTTGCATTTGAGTAACGTCTTTTGACTGTTTTTTTTTCTTTTTCATATGTCATATAGCCACAGTAAATTTATAAGATTTATAACAAAGTGTTCTATTACACCCAGTTGAAGAAGATGGAATTAAATTCCAAATGGGAGCGACATGGGACCCATCATTACCAACTAATGACTCGGCGGCCACAGAATCCAATCTAAAGCAGTGTGAGACCCTCCCCAAGACAATCTGTTCTAACCAATTTTAGATTCCAGCTTGAAATTCGAGTATTTCGAAAAAAAAAAAAAAAAAAAAGAAAAAAAAAAAAATACAAAATGTTGCAGTGCTTAAATAAACTCAATAATTACCTCAAGGCATTGACACAGTGAAAGGAGCCCAGTTAATGATTTATTAATCTTTATAATCCCACTGGCTTGTCTGCTGTGTAGAGTTTAACGAGCATAACTAAATAGCACAACAGATACGAATACGAGTATCGATGTCGGTCGGTCACTCGGCAGAGCTAATCTACTAGATTGTGGGTAAAAAGAAAGTATCATCCTCTGCTAGGTAGGAGCAACTCTAACCAATATTCCGCATAAGTGAAATAGATTTATTTTAGCTCGAAAAATGAAATACACTAGTTAAGAGTTTTATTGCTTTGTCAGTTGATATGTTGATTTTTTTCGTTTTTGTTATTAGAAAGAACGCTTTTCGAATAGAAGCATGTAGCGGCATTACAGACGTTTTGCTATTTAGCAATTATTTATTTTCCTCTTTGTGTGTGAACATACCAACCAACCTACTTGTGAATCATTAGCTTAACGAATATTGATGATGACGGTCGTTGGATCGTCGGTGTTCCTCAAAATTTGAAGAAAATTGTTGGTTGTTGGTTTGGTGAGGTTTGGTATCATAGGCTGACCTATTTTGAAAAAAAAAAAAAAACAGTAAGTAATATACTATTGCTTTTAAGTTAATAGGTTTGTTTGACGTGCCCCCTAGTGCGCACTGGGTTAACCCTAATGTGTTCGATATAGCACTGAACTTGCCCTGATGACTTCTAGGGCACGCTAGTTTTGCCCTGAACTGACCACAGGTAATTTGTCGGGGAAAGAATTCAGTTCTGAGTTTCGCTGTCATTTCGCTTGCTGTCACTGATTTGTTGAGATATCGTGATAAAGGTAAATTCAATAAATTTGATATTCAAAGGTGAATTGTTTGAAAACAACAAAGTTTATGGTCTTAAATTTTATGGTATACGAAAATGGAATGAAAAGAAAAACTAAAATCGTATCGGATTTATATTGCAAACACTTTTATCAACTATTTGTATTATGGGTATGGCAAACACAAGATCAGAATTGCGTTCACACATTTTTAACAATAGACGGAAAAAAATGTTATCTTATTCATACTTCGTCGAAAACTGACAGACTTCAGGGCAATATCTTTTGCGGTCGATATAGTTAGTAGCCGGATTTTCAGGGTTGTGCAGGGTTTTTGACTACAGTGAAAATTGCTGAGTGGGGGAAGCGAGGAGTAACAACGATTCTCGCTTGTTTGGGAGTTACCCTGACAATTTCTGTTGGGAAATTATGTCGAATTTCAGTTTGTGAATTGTTGTTTTTTCGAGGAAACAACTCTTAACAAGACTACAGTGAAAATTATCTGACAATTATCAGTGCGCACTAGTGCTAGCGACCTCAAACAAACCTAATATGACAACTGATTTGATATAAGGTCTATTCGCGTACTTTTCCAAGCGAAGTACTAAAAATCTGTCAGAGACTTTAAAATATACCTACTCTCAAGTGCGTGGAAAGACCTCGAGTTACTTTTAGCCACTTATATCTTTGACAATTAATCCATATCACATACAAATTTCACCGCCGCCGATTTTTTTTCCCACAGATTTTATTTTTGTGCGGATTTCGAATTTGTTTCATGTCAACTTTGGGCATTTGACTTATTTATTAGTACCTACCGCCCGACTTAAATTATCTGAGCTGTTTCCAGCCAAGAGAGGAACTGCTCGTTACTCGTTATTTTGCTAATTTTCTCTTTTTCTGTCATTTTTATGAGAACGAGTATATAGACTTGGTGGCGATTGCAATCGATTTATATCGATTGCGTTCGATTTAAACCCACAAAAAGTGAATAGCCTAGGCAGTGATGCCAACCCTAATTTTCAAAAGTCTGTAGATGAAAGATAAAAATTCTGTATTTATGCCTGTCGAAATTCTGTAGAAATCCAGACTTCTTTTAAGATAGTGAAAGTGCTTAAAATGTAAGTATAAATAAAAATGAATGGTATAAAATATCAGTCTTTAATTATATTTGTTAATTTTGTACAATTACATAGTTTTTATTAACCGCTGGTATCGCTAGAATCGATAATACTCGTCGTAGTGCTGGCCTTGTTAAATCTTGATTATCGAATCCATTTTTGTCTTCATCCGTCAATTCTAGGTATCTACTCTGGTTTAAAAAAAAAACACTCCAACATTTTTTTTAAACGTTATGAATATTTTGTCGTAGAGCAAGAGAGTTTTGGGTGCTCCGATTGCATTTCTTTTTTTTTTATATCATTGAAATATACCAACGCAAGACTAAGGAATTCAAGTTTTTACTGGAATCCAAGATTTCTGTATATTTAAGTTTGAATTCTGTATTTCTGTAGGCAAGGCGAAAATTCTGTAGATATACAGAAAATTCTGTAGGGTTGGCATCAGTGAGCCTAGGATCCTTTACTCTTATATTCAATTATATTCCCACTCGCAACTGATTTGTACGGTGCTTGTAATTAGTTTCAAAAAAGATATACTCTGTCTTATGAATCTAGAACACGCGGACTAATTCTTACTTTTAATCGGGATCTGACAAATTTAGTCCGAAATTTAAAGCAGGCTTTTCTGACTCGAACAAAAATGATTTTGTAAAATGATATGACTGAGAGCGAAGCGTTGACGATTTATTTTCAGTATTCTATCGCGGTGTACATTCACGCGGGCTTATTTTACTAAGCTCTTGCAATGCAATCGTCCCGCTTTTACACATAAGCCATTTTTTATTATCAGCCATGATCCATATAGATCAGCGGTTCCCAATCTTTTTTAGTCGCGGAGCACTTTTCGGGTGAATAATTCCTTGCGGAGCACTTCGTTGCACGTATGCTATTTTCAGGGATTCCCTATATCTATATTATGTTGATATTATCATCCCATACCACATATTTTTACACGAATTATTTTTTGTTTGTTTATATGTGCTGATTTCTTTTAAATGAGCATTTGAAATTCGATTGCTGCGATCAAAATGACAAGTTCAGAAGCACAAAATAAACTAGTCACGAGTGTAATGGAATTGTGTTAGGTATTTTTTTTTTTTATCTTTCCGCGGAGCACTTGGTTATCCTTCGCGGAGCACCAAGTGCTCCGCGGAGCACACTTTGGGAACCGCTGATATAGATCATCGATTTACATCAAGATCACAAATCATGATCTGAAAATGTATTCTTCTATTTATCGCTGCGTTGTTTGTTTCATTTTTAAATGTTGAAACGATAGCCAAGCCACACAGTCACATTGCCAGACTAAAATATTCAACACCATTCATAACAAAAAAAAAAAAAAAAAAATCAAGCATTTTTTTCACATTTGAATAAATTTTCGATGTTGCTTTTTCATTCTATAAATGTATTCCCAGACCAGCGAAATATTTTATAAACATTTATTTAACACAAAAATGTACAAGTTAAAAATAATAAGTCAAGTCGGAGAGAGAGAGAGCTATGGTGCGGTCACAATGGGATTAACCATGGTTGAGAAACCGAAAAGCACTGCTGCTAATAATCGTACGCTAGGTCATTATCTTCTAGTACAAAAAAGAATAAATGTAAAAGAACGACCACTCTCTTGATAATGGCAATGAAAAGAACTTGTGACAACGCCATCTATGAGCTTATAAAAATTATAAAAGTAGAATGTTTAGTTGCATTGTAACTTACTTCAGTTTGTTTTTCTGGAATTTCGCGCTTAAACCGCTTTCATTTACTTTGCAAACTGCGCTAAGATTTTCATTACATTCCGGACTGATTGAAAGCCATTTCATTTTAGAAATAAAACGCACCACATAACGGAAGCGGTGTTGTTGTTTTTGAGCCTCTGGCCGTGAATTTCCGACAGTAAAAAACATTTCATAAACATTTACTCCCGTATTAATAAACACTGTGTAAAAGTTATCAACTTGTTACTCAGCAGTTATGTCGAATTTTTGTATGCTATCTGACGTTTGCTAACTAACTTACTTGTGCACATTTTTTTTATTAATATGGGGGTTAATAAATACTTCATAGGCATCTACACCGGCAAAAACATTTCAGTAATGTTTGACAAGTTATTATGAAATGTTTCTGAAGCAAATCCAAAACATTTAATAAACATTTAGACAAATGTTAAAAAAAAAAAAGCCGGAATACTATTACCAAACAAAATTTTACATTATTTTTTAAGAAACAATATCGAAAATAAAAACTGCAAATTTAATTCAAATGGTAACACCCCCGACAAGCAAGTGAAATGTCATGTCTCATGTCAATTGATATATCATATTGTGACGTTACGTTGCACATAAGTTTGCAACATTGAGGGCGTTCAAGTATCTAGTTTAATAAGTCTGACGCTGTCTGACTAGATCTATCTCGGTTGTGATTGGTTTAAATCGGTCACGTGGGCACCTGTAACATTTGACGTTTATGGAGGGGTAGCCGACGAATCTAGTCAAGAAATTCGTGACTGAGTACTAAGTTGACAGTTCGGGTATGTGGCTGACGTAGAAAAAGTGACGTTCCCGACCAATCTAGTTTTTGCGTTCAATCTAGTCGACTTAAGATAACTAGATTCTTGAATGCGACCATTGCTGTTGGCAATATGAAGTTTGTCATACTCATACATTATCTGTCGAGTTTTGACAGCAAATGTTGCCACAACTCATAAATAAAATTTTTCTATGATCCGTATTGTTTTATTTTCGTGATGTGATCCGGATCAGATCTTGCTTGATAATAAAATACGGCTAATGGCCAACAAATTTACCTCTTCCGCAATAAAATACACAATAACGAAGTAAAGTTTGTATGTGGAGGGGGTTTTCTGATTCTAAGAAAATGTTTCACTAGTATAAAACTATACTATCAGTAAATCGTAAAAAAACAGCATAAACGCAGGACCGAAGCAACATCTAATAAAACGGTGGGCACTGTATTAGACGAAGATAATGTAGTCAACTCTTCGATAGAGCTTTTCAATTTGGTAGAGCCCCCAAGAGCACACATATCACCGATAATTATATTACGAATTTTTAATTTACTCGACTTACACGTGTATTTAAATCAGCAAAACAGGAAGAAGTTATTTCTGCACGACGCATCCCGATGTTAAAAATAACGTATGTATATCACAACGCTATATTGGTTTAACGATTGGACATGTTTTGCTGATTTTTAATGGTTTCGGCAACCGAATTTCATACTTAATTCGAGGCCTGTCCGTCGGTCTGAGTTAATATTGATTTTCTGAGTATTACCCCGTGGTTGTCTTTGACCAGGGTTACACATCTTGTTCGCTCCAACACGACCCATATATAAATAGGTAACTCTCTCACGTTCCCCCATCGGATGTAGTATCACAAAACGGTTGGAGAACTGACACAAAATCTGAACCACCAAGAGAGTTCCATCATGCATCCAACGGACCCAGAAATACAAAAAGACCGCCCTTAAAATAAGTCCAATAATCGTCTTCATGCTTGTTGGCATTTACAAAACCACCTCGTGACATCATAAATTCCAACTTAATTGGCATGCATACCTATAGCTTGAGCTTTAACAACCAATAACAAACACGCAATTATCAGCGAACCAAGTCATCATCACCCACGTATCGAATTGCAATGATCTGCCACAAAACCTACCTCCGAAGGTGTATGTAGGTACGAAACAAATGACCTCGAAAATCAATACCAATGGCCTCACTGTCTCCATATTATAATGAAAAACAAATCCAGATTAAAAATAAATTCAATAAAACGGCAGAAAAACATACGTAGAGGTTACATTTTAATTTGCCTTTCAGTACGGGACAAAGCTTGTTTTTTTGTTGTTTTTCTGACCATCAGGACACATACAACAACAACCAAAGATGCTTCTTATCCGAATCGAACGAAAGCCACTTGTTTGTGGAGCATTCTTCAACAGGTTCATGTGTTTGAGTGGTTTGGCTACTCCCTTGCTTTCGGATTTGGCTACTGGTTACCTGAGGGAACAGATCCAACTCTCCATACACGGGCGCCCCAGGGTTAAACCAAATAAAAACACCGACTTGTTCCTGAGTAAAAATTGCCCAAAGAGAGGTTTTTTTTTTATTTTTTTGTTTTTCGCGCGCCCAACGTTTTGCGCTTTGCCTGGTTCAACAATCAAGGATTTGACTTTTTTTTGCCGATTTTTCGACTGTCCGCCGATGACATCATTTCATGACTTTCATTGTATTGAGCATCGGAGCAGCGTCCGCCGCCGGCCACATTGATTTTATGAATTGATTGTCAGCGGCGGTGCTCCACACTCTTTCGGAAACATTTCGCAAACTCAAAAGACCGTCGACTGACGTTGGTGTGACTCCGAATAGAACTGGTTTTCGATTTCTAATTTGATTAGAAGATCGTTTGAAAGTGCTAAATATTATTGTGCTGCGTAAGGAAATAAAAATAAAGTTTGTTTCATCAAAAAGAGAGAGAGGTACCAGTCGCAAATGGCGATTCCCCGTTGAGAGACATTTTTATCAAACACCTTGTGAACGTCAAAGTGACGTGTGAGCGTATTGTATTGAATTTTTTTTTCCCCAAATTCAGACCCACGACCACGGTTGCCACTTTGGTAATATTTTACCAAATTTGGTAACTTTTTTCTTAGTTGGTGATTTTTGGTAATTCGGTAATTTGTATATGGTTTTGGTAACTTTTTGAACCAAAAAGAAGAACTCGATATCATCACTTGTAAATGCTGCCTTAATTTTTTAGAAAAAGGATTAAAAGTATTACTTGTAATTTTGATTATAAATTTTAAACAGCTATTTTTCACTCTGCCTACTGATATTTTCACGTTGAGAGTTAGTTGTGACATTTCGCAGCGCAAAATTTGAATGAAAGAATGGATTTCACGTGAGAGGCTTTACGTGCATACTACGCTTAAGCATAGGTACATTTTTCCACTGCCATGACATTTTTTTATATTAAGTTCGTAAATCAGAGAAATATCCAACGATACCGAAAAGTCAAATTCATACTGCATCATATTTTTGGTAACTTTAAGCTTGGTCTGGTAACTTTTTTTTCCATATTTGGTCGCTAATTATTTTTGCAAGTGGCAACCATGCCCACGACGGTCGTCAACTTTAGTGATGTGTTCCTCTCCTTTGCGCTCTGCCGGCCGCTGGGTTGACTTTTTGACTCATCTACTCATGCATATGTATATGGCGTTTTGATTTCGGTCAGCGCTGCCAAATATGGTTCAATAGCATTGAAGACGGGTTCGTCATTATCATCGAAGCGAACTTTGATGGAATTTGTGTGGTGGAGCTGACTTTAAATGGACTTGCCGATGTGTGACGTCTTTATGACTTATAGAGCTAGCTGCTGTCCGCAGACGTTTATTCAGCTGTCAGTTAGACTCACTTATCGCTATAGTTGGATGTAGGTACTGCACTGCACAGGTTAAGTGCATGTAGGTGCGAGCTTGCTTTGAGTTATACAATATCTTACGGTGCATATTGTCTGTCGTTCTTGATTCACACCTTTTCGCCATACGCGCATTGTAAGCCAAGGTGAGCTGGAAATTATAGGCCTTATCTGCGAAGAGACTTCTTGGCAATATTTTTTGTGTGTAGTTTTTTAGAATGTAGGTAATGTAGGAGTCAGTTGATAATGTAAAACGCTACCATCTCACCATAAGCCCAGCTGTGAGAGGGACGCAGTAAAATAAAATTGATGGGGTAGGTTAGGTTGGTCTTGGTGGGCTGGCGGAGAGGGTTCCGCTCCACACGAATGACTGATAAAATTAATGGGGTGAATAAAATAAAAATAAATTCGATATTTCGGCTGTATTTCACTTACATTCCACTTGATATCGAGAACTTGGTTCTACTTTTTCCGTTTAGCGGTGTCGCCAAACCTTTCTATTTGAGGCTTTCGCCTTTTTCCCCCTGATCGTACCTTGGAACATAATTGGGTAGACAACCCTGTTCATGATATCAACCCATCAGTGATTTTATCATTCCTACTGTTTTAGCCAGCATTTGCAACGCTACCTTACCGATTGCACCATTCAAACACAATCAACGACATCTACATGTGAAAGGTAGCAATTCCTATTATTTCTTGAATGTTGTTTCAGATAGAAAGCTCGATTACGAGGTGTTTTTGTTTGCCCGTACTTAATTGCTGGCTTCCAAGTCGTCTTTCGGTAACGGGCGTTAACTTTATCGACCTTGAGTAACCCCAGAATCAAGAGGTTTTCAATCAAACGATAGAGGTTAATTCACACGTCAATCAAGCATTATTTTCCGCTCGTCTTCTTTAATTAATGAATTGTGGTGTTAACTCTGTGTCAGATTGTGCCATCTTTCAAATTAATACGAGAATCATTTAAATAGAAATAAAAAGTAGCGAAAATAGAGCAGTCCTTTAATGGGAAACCAAGCTAAAAACCAGAGATAATACTGGGATCCCCAACTTCGGCCGATTTCCCGTTACCTTGCATACAAGCAATACTTGCACGGAGTGTACACAATTTAGTGCGCTAGTATTGACACATAGAAATTCGTATTGACAAATGTCACGAAACTTCAACACACCAACACACCAACACACCCTCAAAAAATATCAACAACTTCCGGTGACTTCCGGTGTCGGCAAATTTGCTGCCAGCGTTCATAGAATATTGTCCGTTAAATTTGAAATTATTCGTTACGTGTGAATAGTATTTTATTTTAGGAATAAGTGCACTTTTTCTGAAAATATTTATGAAAAATTATTACTGCAGAATGGTTGTAGGAAAATAAAAACAAACAGCTAATGATATTCAAAAGCGGAAAATACACAACAATGTTTGTCCTAATATGTTTCTAATATTTTATACAACTCATTTAGATAGTATTATTAACCAAACAAATTATATTAATCGACTTTTGAAAATGTATAATAATCAACCAATAGCATTCAGTTTTCTTAAAATGTCGTATTCCCGAACTCTATCACATTTCCCCATGGTTGGTAGCGGTTGGGAGCATTGATTTTATATTTTTTGTATGTTTTTACATGTCACACCGATTCTATATTG
Source organism: Cheilosia urbana (assembly GCA_946477585.1). NCBI lineage: Eukaryota > Metazoa > Arthropoda > Insecta > Diptera > Syrphidae > Cheilosia > Cheilosia urbana. The sequence continues at coordinate 145,620,976 of OX297854.1, forward strand.
ACATAACACCGATAGGAAAACAAAATGGCGAATTTAAAAAAAAATAAAAACTGAGGGGGCCACCGGCAAGAGGATTGTGAGTTGGGGGTCTCAGTATTGTCTCTGCTAAAAACTATAGCTGTCATCTGAAAATGATAGTGGACACATTCTAATTGTCGACTAGTAGTTAGATCTAGATTGGTTGGTAATCTCACTTTTCCTACGTCAGCCACATATTTTTAGAGAACTGTCAGCTTTGTATTCAGTGATGAAATTGGTCACATTCAAGAATCTAGCTATATCTTAAGTCAACTAGATTTGTCTGGATAAGATGTAAGCTGAACGCAGAAACTAGACTATGGTCGGGAACGTCACTTTTCCAACGTCAGTCACATACCCGAACTGTCACCTTAGTACTCAGTCCCGAATTTCGTGTTTAGATTCGTCGGCTACCCCTCCATAAACTTCAACTGAAACAGCTGCTTATATGACAGATTTCAGGGAATCAAAACCAAGACACATCTAGTCAGACAGCTGTCAGACTTACTAAACTAGAAATTTGATAACGTACCTATTTTTGAATAGATTTTTCGGCTTCTTCTCCATAAACTTTTAGTCAGCCAGCTGTCAAAGTTATCAAACTAGATTTTTGAATGTTCGCATTTTTTGACGTTGGAAAAGTGCTGCCATTTCCAAAAAATGTAATAGGTACTTTGTAGAATTACCCTTGAAAATATTTCCTCGTTTTAAGTTAAACTCTAGATACAGGTTGGAAATACTTTAATAACTAAAAAGGTAGGTTATTCATAAAAAGGATATAATTAGACCACACAGGTCTTGCGGTAGATTGGTTGAACAAAAACCGACTAGCCGACGTTGGCGCCTATAATCAGATGTCGGATTTATGATAAACTAAAAAGTAATAGAGTCATGACACCAGTTTTACCACAGTCTTTTCGTTTATCAAATGGAAAGAGGTTCTTTGCAAGCTGACTATAACCTCCTTTGCATAACTTTGCTGCCACACGCACTTTGTCGAATGTCCTCTACGTTAAACTTTAACACATTAATAGCATTTCACACATATTTGAGCAAGTCAACTAGATATCAGTTTCCTGTGTCTCGAATTCGAATCGAAGCCCAGACAACCAAATCAGTTGCGGGATCGCTATTCCATTTTTTCACTACAAGCTACAAATTGAACTCTTCATCGGAAACAACAACAAAAGAAGTTACCCCAATATATTTATGGGTGCTGAGCTGCAGTGTGCTATGTGGTAGGTCCGAACTTTTCTTCTTGTTCTTTTTTTTTCAATCCACATATCTGTAACTGAACACTGTTAAGCACTTGTTGCGAGCGATGGTAAAAAAACGAAACGAAATCAACTTGTTGCCGAACTGCGAATGTGCTGGCTCAATCTGCGAAGATAATTTAGATTAAACAATTGTGATAATATTCAAAGAAGGATGCCCTCAGCAATTACATATACACAAGAGCGAAAGGAGGCCGCGCACCAAACCATGGCAGAGCTTCAATGAAATCTTGACCAAATCGAAGGAGTACGCCTTGCTTTAGACTTATTTGGGGGGCGCATACCTATATTCGCCCATAACGGAGCAGCTTAGATGCCGTCCACCGTATACACGTGTACATGTAGGGCGAGTCTCATCCAAATCAACTATGGTACAGATTTTGCGTTTTCTTAACAACGTGTACGTTTCCCTTCAGTCGTGCTATCCGAAGTGGAAATCAATGACTAGATCCAAACCGTGTTATTATAATAGCACCCGTGTATACCGTGGTATGCTATTAACAAAACCAACAACAATGTTGGGCAGGAACCTATCATTTAAGGTAAAGGTGGTGTGGCGGTGGTGCAGGCAGCGCGGTTTCGATTTCCTTCCTTTCGTTGGGGCTTTTCTCTCGGTTTACTATTTAAAAGTATAGACCTGAGTGTGTAGCACTCCGGGTTGAGTGTGTGCCAATTGTAAACACACATTAAGGCGTAATAACCATAAAATTTGTATGCCTCATTTTTAGATTGCGACTGGGTTGCTAAACAAGGCTCATCAATGGTCTGGCGGTGCGCGATTCTATTCTTGTCGATTTAATGGTTTCTTTCCGTTTATTTGAACACACTCAATCTGTAGGTGCTTATGCTGTATGGGTTTTGGTATTGTCTTGTAATATGGACTACAATAGCCGGTAAAACAAAAAAATTGAGATACTATGTGATTGGTTACAATGTAAGGTAAGAAAGGGCAACTGCTAATGTGTGACCTCGGCCGTTCTCAGACTAGGTGTGAAATGGTTGTAGTTATGCATGGAAGTAGGGTTGGGACGCGAGTTCAATCACTTCGGTGTCCTTCAGCAGCAACAGACTGATTCTACCTGTCGAATGGTTAAGTGGAGAATCACTTTAAGGAGGTTGATGATGAGTTTGGTGATTTTTTGAAAAGCTATGCAACTTGCCCAAAACCTCCGTAACGCGTTACTAAGCGGAGCTCGGTGTAAAGACTCAGCTTATTCTATTATTCGAACTATTCCTTTTATATTGGCTGTCTGAATGCAAGAAATCCCTAAGTAGGGGAATAGTGCTAACAGTGAGACAGTGCAACAGTGAGACAACTCATTTTTCTCTTTTGTTAAAGCATGCACAGACATGCCGGTATTGGTATAAACGTTTATTTCCCCCTCCACGTGATTTGATTCGGTTGCACATGAGTTTCAGTTGCGCGTTAACCTCCACCGGGAAATCATAAAAAAAAAAACTCAAAGCAGTTTTCGAAGTGTATTTGAATTTAGCATAGCAACGGGAAATAATCAGATAAATACACAGAATTGTTTTACATATAACATTATTTGTATGTGTTTCTTTGTCATTTTTTAATTATTTTTTAAGGCGAACGGTAAGACATTTCCAAAAAGCAAATAGTGAGACATGTCTCACAGCACAGCAGCATATCTCGGGCAACTTCGTTTAACAGGCACAATGTGAATAAGTTTTATGACAATTTGTTCGACGTCCTATCACGATCTTCCGACGGATTTTCTTCAGGAACTCGCATATATAACCTTGACGAAACCTTAATTTATATGAAATACTAATTACCTAGTTATTTAACGTTTTATTACTTTTATTCCGTTTTTTTTTCGTTCGTCTCACTGTTCGCCTTTGTTTGGTTGGTTGGCTTAAGTGGCTGTGTTCCCGTCTTCTGACGAAGGAAAAACACAAATAGCGCATTGATCGCCGTTTTGAGACCAAAACTAATGGAACCTGAAGAAAAAGGAGGAGTAGGGAGTAAAGGGAGCTCAAAACCACAGTTCGCCTTACACTGTCTCATTGATCGCACCGCTCGCAAACGAGAAGACAGTTTGACTTTTCCTAAAATTAAATTTTTTTGTGCTGCTCTCGTGGGCCCTTCCACTAAAATTTGAATTGAAACATTAAGGTAAAATATGCCTTAAAATATACTCCAAGTTTGGTTAAGATTGCTTGAAAATATTCAGATATATACCAATTTAAAAGAAAAGTGTCTCACTGTTCGCACCTTTCCCCTAGGTATACCTTTTCTGCCATTATAACATCACACATTCCTATAACACGGAAGATTATAGGTAAAATAAAATGCTAAATAGCACGCAAAAATATATCACAAGTGTTTCGGTCGGCCATCTTGTTTACGTGGTAGGAATTATGGGAAAGTTTAGCATGTTGATATTTTTATAGCAAAGAGTTGCGAAATTTTGATTTCCTATAAAACAAAATGGTTTTCATAGTGATGCACGGACAAATATTTATCTATTTCGTATAACTGATTAATGAACTGTTGGTTTAATTTACTCACACTTACTACCACTCTCATTTCACATATTTTAAATCATAAATGGAATTGTTTTCAAGTGATTGCAGAAATGTTGGTCGCCTTTGTATTTATTTCCGTTTTAAGTATTTATAATTATGGGAAAAACATCGACGACACTGTAGGCGTCTGATTTGTGATCTCATTCTTACGCCTATATAGCAGCAGTGACTGCGGACAAACGAATCTCTCTGCCCCGTCTCGTGCAAAAATGCGCGTCGCAAATGTTGTATTCGATTTTTAAATTTTTCGTCATATTAAAACGTATATGATTTTGGACTACTCCCTAAATAGGTATCGTAGAACGATTTCCTTGGGTTCGTATAAAAGAACAAGTGTTACGGGTGTTCAATAGCCAGTTTTGCCTTGTGGACCGTATTTTAAACCTGCTTCCGTTTGCATCTGAAATCCTGAGAAAATCCCTTTTGAAATATATAAATTGAAAAACAAATAATCAAACATCTTCAAGCTTAAGTATTTGTATATACACTGCACCTAAATTCATCGTTTTGGCTTAATTCAAAATTTCCGGCCAAATGTCCAGCATTTCGCCATATATTTTCCAACGAAATGTTGAATTTCGTCGTTGCATTTGTAAGTTTATCAAATCCTCTTTATGAATTCCGCCCATCATTTTATGCATTTTCAGCCCGCTGACAAAAAAGACTGCTGTCAACAAATCAATTCATCAATCACTAATTTCAGGTTGTTGAATTATAAATATAGAACAAAAAAGTTATATATGTACAAAGAAAAAGGAAGTGGTTGTCTATGCATTACTTTATTCATTCATTATTTATTGCATTTTATAAAGGAAAGGTTAAAAATAAAAATTAAATAACAAGTCAAGTTAAAGGTAATGGATTTACATAATTGAAGCTTCGCTTGTATGCTGCCTGTAACTATGATTATCGTTTTTTGGCGTTAACACGGGTTTTCGGAAATAGTTTCTTTAAACAGTCATGCTCTGTCAATAACTGACTAAGATAGGAGTTTATTTTTTTTCGCATTGATTACTGGAATTAGTTTATGTACATATTCCTTCAGCTCTTCAACTTTCTTATTGCCAATTTCGAGATCAGGATAATGTGACTCCTTTCGTATTTTATTTTTTGTCGTATATGCAGTTTAAATCCGCTTTGATTAGAATTTATAATGCGGCTAGCGTCATTTGATACAGTTCGAAATGCATGTGCGACTTTGAACTCCCCCCCCCCTCTTGCTGCGAAAGGAACTAGCAGCATGTAGCGTAGGTTCTACTTCATTCAGTTGCGGGTCTCCAATTCTACTCATCATCCGGGAAATAGTATGCTCGTAGCTCTTTATGTCTTTCTACATGCAAACTAAGGATTGGGTTTGAAGCTTAAATAAAACCCCTACCCTACTGTTCTAAACGTTAACGTTTTCCAAACTTTTCAATCCGTAACATGCATAATTTCGTGTTTTAGAAGCGGTCTTTCCAGCTTTATTTGGAATTCTATCTGTTTTATTACAACTACTGAAAAGCTATTCTAGGGGTGGCTCTTAAGTCATGTCGCAAAAATAGTGCTTGTGCCATGCTTTGAAATAACCTAGGGTCGAATCGGCGGAATCTTTCACGGAATTAGATCGATTGTAACGCAAAACAAGTTCCAATTTCACTATCTCCCTCTTGCACTTAATAAGTAAAGATAAAATTGGTTTAAGCTAATGGGTATTCGACTAAGTTAAACATTCATATATTGTAATGTCAAAACAAAATGTAATGAGTCACGGTTAAAGCCAATGACCATTTAGCAGCACAGCTGACTTGGACGTGGTACCTAACAAATTCGAGCTTCTCAATAGGGTCTAAGAACTTTTTTATGCATTCGAATTTTTCAGTTTAAATATTAAACAAGCAATAAAAGGAATTGTGTAACGTTTAAGGAACGTTTGTGAAAATCACAAACCTTAGCGTATGTTTGAAATTAGCTCTCAAATTCCCATATTCAGACTTTCTTTGTAGTAGCACTTTAAAAAATATGGAGACTAATTTATTTTTACCACAATTCACTTCAATGAATTTTACTTAAAAAAATTGATTTTATATTTAAATCTACATTTACAAAACTGAAAAAGAATTCAGGGTATTGGTTCAGCAGCTTTTTATATTAATAAATTTAACAGCCTTAAGCTACAGGGGTATATTATTTGATAAATGAAAATAGACACAACATTTTTCCCCGTATCAGATTTGAACGGAATTCAAAACATATTCAAAAACGGAAGAAATTATTTTAGACATTTTTACACATGCGTAGATCTAAAAAAAAAAAACTGCAACTGTACTGCATTTACAACGTCACGCATGCAAGCACATTTTTGCACGTAAATTAATAATTGTCCTGTCATCACTTCGGGAAGCCATTTTGTTTTATAGGAAAGCGAAATTTCGTAAACGATCACTATAAAAACATCATGGTAAACTTTCCCATTATTCCTACCAAGTAAACAAGATGGCCGACCAAAATATTTAGTATTGGGAATCCGTTTAATTTTTGTGTTAGAAATGTCTGGTGTTGTAAATACAGCATAACACATCTTCCTTTATTTTTAACAATGTTGTATAAAAATGAACAGTATATAAATGGCCGACTGTAGCAGAATAGAACAATAGACTTTAGCTAACTACAGCTTAGTTAGTTTTTTTAAAATGCTTTTTCTGCCATTATGAGCATTACTTTTGAGAATAAAACTTTATAAATCAAATTCAATAAAATAATTTACAAACGTTGTAGGTTTTAAAAAGCTACCTTTTCACACCACGTTGCTAAGACATAATTTATTGATTAAACAACTTTCTACGACGCCCCTATACCCCTTGTAATAACCTCTAAGTGTGAATATTAAACTCCACTCTCAAGCTATGCAAGTTTCAAATAAAAGTGCTAATAACAAACCGCGAATGCTCTAGCCTTTCCAAGAAACAATAAATCAAGAAATACTACTGGAAAGTTCGTATAAAACACAAACGATGACTAACCTTGAAATGGAATCAAAATTCGCGAACCGTTAATTCTTATCATTCAAACCGCTTTGAAGTCAGAGATGAAAATTGCTGTTCACACAAGTCAATGTCATCTAATAAGGGCAAAGCCGTCTTAAGGATGAACAAAATATTTAAATAGAATTGATTTACATCCCGATTTGCATAACAGCTCAACACCCATGGAGGCTTATTCCAAATAAACAGAACTGGAAAATAGTTTAAAACGTATAGAGTCGTCATTTACATAATGACAGCAAAATGACAGTAACTGCTGAGTATATGTTTATAATAAACTCTATCCGAGGAGAGGGGAACACATTTTAAGACGAAGATGGTATGCGGTGCGGCAGTATCAATTACTACTGCAATACCCATCAAAGCTGTCAACAATTCATCTCCCTAATCGATTTCAGTTTCAACAACTACCTTGAGTTTCTCATCAGATTTTGTTTGGCAATTCTGGCCCTGGGGACTGCTGGCTATTTCGGTGTCGTATTTCACAAAATATTTTTAACTTTTTTTTTTTTTAACGTCGCCTTCACATAATTTCGCCAATCTTTGTTTACTTGTCCTACTGCTGACGTACTCGTACAGTGTTAATAGCGCCAACTAACTGCATGAGTTTTAAAAAAGGTGACTGATCATATGAGAGCATTTCACCCCCATTCCAATGAAAGATAGAGGAGACCCCGCAAAAAGGTGAAGGCATCAAGAGGAGCGCATCAATAAAACATTGCAATGCGATGTCTCATGGGTATATTATGGTAACAGCAATAACTTTTGGTCCAATCCAAACTCACACACTTGTCTCTCTTCCTCTTGGGGTATCATCCTATTTGGTTTGGATAATGGATTGCCATATAGCTCAGAGCATTAGACAGACCGTGCGCAATCAATAATGACTCCACGATAGGGCAAAGTTCAGTTCGGAAATGAAAACGGCCAGTTGATGAGGAAAGCGATGCGCTGCGGGCAATGGCATGTAGTAGATATATACGGAAGGTACATGTGTACGGTTGGTAAATCATCAGCACATAATCATAACTTAATTGCATCCGAAGTTTTGGAATTCGTGCTGAGAGTCTATGAGAATCGGCGTAGTTGGACTGCTGTGAGAAAATATTTTCATTCGGTTCCATTTTGGTGGTGAATCGACCCATAAAACCCCGTAGAAGTGGCATCGTAAAATGGCTGGGAGAGAGCCGATATATAGCTTAATGCCTTAGACTCTTTAAGTGCGGCTTACTCCTACTTGAATGGTGGGTCATTTGGGATTTTCTTAACGCGGAAGATGACAAATTGGCATCGGTTTGGGGTCACTAAAGCGAAATTCCTTCGGTCGTACAGTTACCTCAGTATATTTTAAGTTTTCGGATTCACGGACTAATTACGGAGTACCTTTACTTAAAACCGGAACCGGCATCAATTTCGAATCGGATTGACTTTCGGAACGAAATAGAGAGCAGGGCCTCTGATGTCCGAAGCGAGCCCGCTCGCTTAGTGTTCAGCTGCTTTTAGAGTTTGATTTCGAATGTCCTTCGCAAAGGCTGAATAGCTTTAAGCAAAATTTGCGCTTAAAACATAAATAAATAAATAAATTGTTGGCGCAACAGGTCCGTAATGACCCTAGGCCTAGCTTCTCGCAATCATTCGGTTTGTGAGAGTTTTAATTTTCGGGATGAAGGTATCTACAATTTTATGCCGAGTCCAAATGGAGTAACAGCTTTTCTGCTGCCATTGATAAGCTGCTCCGATACACAGCGGGACATTTAAATGGTTATGTACTTAAAATTTCGTGACAAGAGCTCACTATGCTTTCTTTGGCGAAAGAGAGTCATCTCGATCCATCGCTGGCTGCCTTCAGAAGCACACAGCATTTTGGGCGCACCACCTAAAGTCAAGCCGTCCTCTAATTCGTTGCCCATCTGGAGAAGAGCTGCTCGGCTGGAGCATTAGTGTTCACACGCTCTAATGACCGAGCGATCTTAATTATTTCAGTCTTTGTGACTAAAGGTCTATAACAGCGTTACCACTTTAGGACTATTTTTTCGCAGTAGAAAAATGTAGCAGATTAATTTTTTTGCAATAGACTCTTTTCAAACAAAACCAAGGTAATTAATAAATAAAGTGCACGACTGGGTGCCACGAAACTTTCCCGTTCATCAAAATTTTGGTTGAGTCAATTGGTAAGTAGGTCAAAAGTTCTGAAGCAACCGTACATAAAATTAAAATTAGAAAAGGTAATGTTCAATAAAATTCACTAGATATGGCAGTACATAAATCAAATAACAATGTAAGGTTTTATAAGACTTAGCTTTGAAAATCTGGACATTTGCGCAAGTTCTGGTTAGAGAGTTCTAATCCCCTGCTGTACTATTTAGTAGTTTCTATTGTTTAACCTGTTGGGGCACGGTTCTATTTTTGACTGGAATAGATTAATGACGCTCGCTTAAGTTGTCAATGATTGCAAGTAGTGTTTGTGATAAATCGATAGCTTAACATATATAAATTTATATCCCGATGGACGACGTGTGTGGGGGTGCAAATGAAGTGAGATTTTCTGATTGTATAAACTCCAAGTGGTTGGAATTATTTTAAGGTGCATATTCAAAATGGTTGATATAAATAAGAATTGGGTAGTAACGGGTGATTTTTTAAGAGGCTTAGAACTTTTTTTAAGAAAAAAACACAAAAAATTCGAAAAAATGAATGAAATATTTATTTGAATCGATAGTTTGAACCTTGCAATTTAATGTTTAAAGATAATTTCATGCAAATGTTGACCGCGGCTGCGTCTAAGGTAGTCCATCCGCTGAGTCCAATTTTGGCAACTCTTTCACACATATCGGCCGGTATCTCACGAATGAATGCATGGATGTTTGCTTCCATTGCGTCAATCGAAGCGGGCTTGTCGCTTTACACATTAGCCTTGACATACCCCCACAAAAAATATACTAATGGTGTCAAATCGCACGATCTAGGCGGCCAATTGACCGGCCCGAAACGTGAAATTAACTGTTCACCAAACTCGCCTCGCAATTGCGCCATTGTTTCGCGTGCTGTGTGGCATGTGGCACCGTCTTGTTGAAACCACATATCATGCAAGTCAAGAACTTCCATTTCGGGCAAAAAAAAGTTTGTTATCATCGCTCGGTAGCGTTCACCATTGACAGTAACGCTGCGATTCGCATCATCTTTGAAGAAATATGGCCCAATAATGCCGCCGGCCCATAAACCGCACCAAACAGTGGCTTTTTCGGGATGCATTGGTAGCTGTTGCAATGTTTCTGGCTGATTTTCACTCCAAATGCGGCAATTTTGCTTATTTACGTACCCATTCAACCAAAAATGAGCCTCATCGCTGAACACAATTTTTCGATAAAAAAGCGGATCCTCGGCCAGCTTTCCAAGAGCCCATTCACCAAAAATTCGGCGTTGTGGTAGGTCGGCTGGCTTTAGTTCTTGCACAAGCTGTATCTTAAAAGGCTTTACGCACAAATCCTTCCGCAAAATTTTCCACGTAGTGCTGTAACAAAGGCCTAACTGCTGGGAACGGCGCCGAATCGACATTTCGCGGTCTTCTGTCACACTAGCTGATACGGCCGCAATATTTTCTTCACTACGCACAGTACGTAAACGTGTTGGTGGTTTAATGTCCAACAAAGTAAATTTGGTGCGAAATTTGGTCACAATCTTCCGAATAGACTGCTCAGAAGGTCGAGAATGCCGATCATAAAATGGAAGCAGCGCGCGATGAACATTTCGAACCGAGCACGAATTTTTATAGTAAAATTCAATAATTTGCAAGCGTTGTTTATTTGTAAGACGATCCATGGTTAAATTGCAAACCAAACTGAAGCTGTTTGACAGTGACACAAGGTACTAAACACACGTCAGCTGTCAAAACCAGTGTTGCCAAAACCAAACCAGCTAAAAAATCACCCTTTATTTGCTAAAAATAAGTTTTGCGTTGCTGTTACTATATTTTTTATGGCTATTGCAATTTGAATTTTAAAGTACGGTATTGAGTTTTAAGAATATGTGTGAATGGGAGATTGGCTTTTAGGTAGTCATTTTTGAGAAATAATTAAAAAACGGATATATTCGAATTTTTTGAGAAAAACGAAGTACTGAATCTTATTTAGAATACTTATGTTATCTTTAATATGCATTTTGGTCAAAATTGTTGGAGCGGTTTTTGTAAAATCACGCAAACAAAACCGTACCAAATTTTTCAATGTTTAGTTTTCAAAATACTATTGCTTAACTATTTAGCTGAAAACTGAGTATAAGTTATTGTTCGAGAGGTAAGCTTTACTTAGTTTTTAAAAGGTTTTTTCAAAATGCAAATTGGGGTATTCGAGATTAGAGTATTTTTTTTTTAAATTTAGGGTTTTCGATGATTAGAATTGAAATTGAAGGACGCAATCATTTTGAAAACATCAATTTTACAAAGACGGCTTGCTTTAACTAAACAATAAATCCTTAAAATACTTTCTGAAATATAATTTAACAATTGTCCAAACCAGAATACCCTCAATCAACGTCCATCCCTGCACAGACGATTCCGAAAATCCCCCACCATTTAAATGGTAATTTATTCCAAATTTGCATTTTGGTGAAAGTATCGTTATTGCCGTTTTCAGGTAAACTACAGAATACTAAATTTAAAAAAAAATACTTTTTTCAAAAATCTATTGTACGATAATACAAAAATCCAAGTTAGGAATGACCATCATTATTTTAGAAATAAAGTGTTTTTAAAATTTTGTATTTGGAAATTTCAAAAGTTGCAGTCATGTTAGCTTCACTCAAAGCTTATATATCAATTCAAACTGTTACGAAATTTTTGTATGGGAAGTGGGTACCATTAATATTGAGGGTACCTTGCAGTAGATTTAATTTTTTGGCAGTAAATTTAAGTTTAGAAAAAGCAAAGTGGCAACGCTGGCACTATATAATGCTGTAAAGTGCACAACCAGTAAACCTCTTCATTGTACTTTCCCGTCGAAACGTTTGCGACACAAATTCGGGTCACACGAATCCACTTCGTTAAAAGCAACTTGGTTAAATCGTGGCCGCTTCTGCCTCAATACTTTATTAATATGTGAAAGAGGTTATTGTACTGCGACCTTTTGGTCTATTGTACTTGTACCCCCTGCTTACGCTTGAGAGAGTTACTTACAAATGAACAGCTTTCAGAATTCTTATGATTATGCCTTGATTGATGAAGGATTGTGCTGACAGGTTTCGTACAATTTTGCAAGTATGGTTTTGACGAACTGTCATGATAGTGCGTCGAACAGTATAAAGCTTTGCCGACATCAATTGATTCGGTGGTGTTTTAACCTACCTTTATAGGGCAGCGAGAATTTACAATTGCGTCTCGTAGAAACGGACAAGTTTGGGGATGTGAACTTTGTTAAGTCCTTAGATTGTATCACTATATGTAGGAACACGTATTCCGTCCTGAATTGATGGGATACATTCCGACAATGTCCGAGAATATTCATAAGCCGGCATGAATATTTAATCCCAATCTTTTATATTCTATGTTCAGTTCATTTCCTAAAACAAATCCTTTCAACCTTTTCAATTCGCATACAACTGATGGTATGATGTTGTCGGAATGGTATGCACGTGTATAAGGCTCCACCTTGAAGAACCGCCAGACATTTTAGACAGATAGCTTACTCTTTTTTTATTTTATAAGAATGCAAACCTCACAATCGTGATATATTGCAAACAAACAAAACGACGGCGTTTCGAATTGGCTCACGTATTTCATTTGAATTTTTTTTTTCATCCTAGCCCACTCCAAGTTGTGTACTGATTTTGTTTAGCTACGCTTAAACAACTTATTTACGACACAAATGTACGAGGGCAGAGCTAAAGCTCTCTTGATTTGATTTTGGTGCGGTGTCGAAAGCCTGTTTCGAATATAATCGGATTTTGGTATGACCTTGCTGCGAAGAAAAAATAATAAAAGAACAAAATAAATTTGCTTCTTATCAATATGCCATATGATCGGATTAATGGCCACCATACCGAACTCTTGATTACGGTCATAATTGAAGAGATATGGCAAAATCATAAATAATGCGAAAAAGAACTGGTTTCTTGAGATGAATATTTTTTGGGGGAACTTAAATTTAAATAATAAATTAAGATGCTAATGGGAAAGCCGAAACGCAGAACACAGGACCAACCGATAAGTCGTATGCGTGAGAGACCACAAATTTTGGTGCAGTTACTTTGACAGTTGCCGCTGATTGGCTTGGAGGAATTTAGCAGAAAAATTAACAGACACTTTGGAATTTGGAATAAATTACCATTTAAATGGCGTTGTTTTTTTTTTTGGAATCTTCTGTGCAGCGATGGACATTGATTGAGGGTATTATTTGGAAAATTGTTAAATTATTTTTTAAAAGCTATTTTAAGGATTTATTGTTTAGTTAAAGGCAACTTCTGTAGGGTAGCGAGAATTTCTTTGTCCTCAATCCTAATATGGGGTTCCCAGTATGCTGGTCTATCTCAGGTTCGATCCCAAAATACCCATGTACCTACTGAGAAGGCTCCTTAATTAAACCATTTGCACTCGGCATAAAATTGCTGATTTCTTCAATTAAAAAATATCCAAACAAAAGAGATCTTGTGAGGAACTATAAACCACTTGGGTGCCTGGTTATTTTAGTAGGTTGCCTTGCCAAAGTAAAGCCAAGCTTGGATCAGACTTGCTGGTTCTTTGTGTACCAGTTGGGCGAAGGGGGAGAGATTCGCACAGGCCGGAGGCCTTCCATTTAAGAAGCATTGAAAAGAGGCCAGAACGGTATGATGTCATGAAAGTTTCTTCAAGTTAGTCTTTTGGACGTTTTCGTTTAGGATGAGTCCTCTGTGGCTACTGTCAATGAGCGAGAAAGTTTCGTGCGACACAGTCGTGCACTACATTTTGCAAGTCATTACATTACTGGATTAAAGCAAGTATCCTTGAATATCACGATTTTACTTCCTATTTAAAGCTGTTAACAAATACATTATGTAAGCAGCCGTTGAGTCAACTCAAACCTTTTAATTTACAGATATAAACTGCATGAAGTCATTTATTCTCAATGGGGTTACACTGCCACTGAATGAGATCAAATGAAATAACACTAGTTGGCAAACAGCTAAATAATTATATGTATCTGCATTTGGATAAGCGAATAAAATAATTAGAGGGATTGACAATGCATTACGAGAGCACGACACTCAGTACAGTACACGTAACCAAGTAAGATAACGTCAACAGACAACTTCTGAAGTATATCCAGCATGGTTTTTGTGGGTAAAGAGGAACAGAGGGGCTTAAAGGTGTGTCTCCACATCCAGGTATTTATTGAACAAAGCAACAAAGCATTCCTGCAAGGCATCAGCTATCCTTAGATTGGGTTATTTTCTTGGCTTAAATTGCAACACACACATCACAGACCCCTTAATTAGCTTCTTTGATGTGGGTAGATGGAAATATGAACATAAAATGAAATGAGATATGAAACAAAACAATGTCAGCATGGATGACATTTTTACATTTAACGTTTTTGTGTGCAATCTCATTATGAATGTAACTACAAAAAAATTACTTTTATGTCGTTTTTATTGTGCTGCGCATGCGTGCTTTATTTAAACAAGAAAAAAGATTTGTGAATAGTTTACTATAACTTTCGTTTTTTTGACAATTTTAGCAACCTACTGTAGGCAAACTTTTTCTATCAAATCAGCTTTAATATTTTACAAACAGTTTTAATTTGTTAGGTTAGGTTAGGTTGAAGTGGCTGTCGGCTATCCGACACACTTAGACCATTTATCAGGTCCCTTGTGATACCACATGAATCTATACTTATTCTTCCTACTCGTTGAACCAGTTGGAGCTTCTAATGAAGCGCAGGAGATTTCGAATATCTATCTTTGTGAGATCGTTCAGATCATTGAAGTAGAACGCTCCTAAGTGGAGTTTTCGTCTTTGTGAGAGCGCTGGACAAGTACAGAGAAGATGAAGAATAGTTTCTTCTTCCTCCTCGTCAAAGCAGCTTCTGCAAAAATCGTTGCATAATACGCCAAGCCTTTTTGCATGCCTGCCAATAAGGCAGTGTCCCGTGATGACACCTATTATAGCACTGATATGCTTCCTATCGAGGGAGATCATATGCTTAGAACGTTTTAGATCCAGCTTTGGCCAGATCTGTTTTGTCGCTAGACATGTTGAGCCGGTTGTCCACCTGAGATTTGTTCTTTCGATGGCATCCAGCTTAATTGTGAGTTTGCAAGTATCGATTGGAATACCTATGGAATCCTTGATTGGAAGCAGAGGTATTATAGTTCCGTGTTTGGCGAGTTCATCAGCCTTGCAGTTACCTGGAATGTCCCTATGCCCCGGCACCCAACAAGGGTGAATATTGAACTGCTCCGCCATCTCTATAAGAGATGAACGACAGTCTTGGGCTGTTATAGAGTTTGTGGAGACCGATTCCAGGCACTTTATGGCAGCTTGACTATCAGAGAAGATATGGATATCTTTAGCAGATATCACGTTTTCCCTTAGCCAAGATAAGACTTCTTTTATCGCCATTATTTCCGCCTGAAAAACGCTACAGTGATCAGGAAGACGGAAGGAGAGACTAAGATTTAGTCTATCTGAGAAGACACCACCACCAACACCGTCCGCTGTTTTGGAACCATCCGTGTAAAAGTGGATCGATTCATCATTCAGGAATGCATCCTCCTCCCAGAATAATCTAGTAGGAATGTAGACCTGGAAGTTTTTATCAAACCGCAGTTCTGGTGTGGTGTAGTCGATGTTTTCGTGAAGGTTCTTAATGGTGTTCAAGATAGCAGCATGGCCAGTAGTTTTGCTGGTCCATTGTGAAATAGCTTTGAGGCGTACGGCTGCAGAGGCTGCCGTTTGCCTGCTGAAAACGTCAATGGGTGTCAGATGAAGCAGGATATCAAGTGCAGCAGAGGGGGTAGTACGGAGAGCCCCGCCGATGCACAAGCAAGCCGTTCTTTGGACTTTGCCTAGTTTATCGCGGTTAATCGCTTTGTCTAAGGCAGTCCACCAGACAACCACACCGTACGTGAGTATTGGTCTTATGACCGAGATATATAGCCAGTGGGTGATACGAGGCTGTAAGCCCCATTTGTTCCCTATAGCCTTTTTGCAAGAGAAAAGTGCCACAGTAGCCTTCTTGACTCTTTCTTGGATGTTAGGTTTCCAGGTTAACTTCCTATCAAAAATAAGGCCTAAATACTTAGCTTCATTTGAGAATGTTAATCTGGTGCCATTAATAGATGGAGGGTCGATGTGTGGAATCTTGTATTTCCTAGAGAAGAGGACAAGTTCAGTTTTGTGAGGGTTTACACCCAACCCACAACTGTTTGCCCATTTTATTAGCTTGTTAAGAGCGTGTTGTAGGAGTTCTTTTATCGTGTTAAGTTACTTTCCTGAGACGGCAATAGCAACGTCATCCGCATAGGCAATCACATTGTAACCTCCCACTTCCAGGCATATCAGCAGTTCATTCACCACCAGGTTCCAAAGAAGGGGAGATAGGACGCCATCTTGTGGAGTTCCTCTACTGACCGCTCTTCTGGCCGATGTCTCACCTAGATTTGAGTTGATAATTCGGCTATTAAGCATCAAATTGATTAGCTCTCCAAGTGAGGCATCCACGTTCAGAGCAGCCAGTGCGCCAGCGATTGCAGATGAGTCAACGTTGTTGAAAGCGCCTTCTATGTCCAGGAATGCAACCATTGTGTACTCCTTATGGCGAAGGGAGTCTTCTATGGAGCGCGTTAGCGTGTGTAGGGCCGTTTCTACTGATTTGCCCTTAGAATAAGCATGCTGTGCAGTTGACAGAAGTTTTTTGTCAATGCTTTTGCGTAAATGGATTTCAATCAGTCGTTCTAAAGTTTTTAGAAGGAATGATGAAAGACTAATAGGTCTGAGATCTTTCGGATTCACGTGAGAACATTTGCCTGCTTTGGGTATGAAAACCACTTTGACTTCTCTCCATTGCATTGGGATGTGTGCTAGATCTAAACAGCTTGTAAAGATTATCATAAGCGTTGGCAGGATGATATCCGATGTGTTTTGTAGTTCGGCTGGTATTATGCCGTCTGGTCCCGAGGATTTGTATGGTTTGAAGCTATGAAGCGCCCAAAGCACTTTGTCTCTGGTGATCAGACCTTGTAGATTGTTAGATTGCAAGTTTGATCTATTTGGATCTGTGTGTACAATACATTTTGAGCTGCCAGGGAAGTGGGTGTCAAGCAGCAGATTAAGCGATTCTTCGCTTGAAGTCGTCCAAGAGCCATCTGCCTTTTTCAGACAGCTTGGCATTATTGGGTTTGTTGAGAGAACTTTTCTTAGCCTTGATGCTTCAGAAGACTCTTCTATCTTACCACAGAAAAGTCTCCAGGATACTCGCTTGGCTTTTCTTAGTTCTTTTTTATATATCTTTAGGGATTCCTTATAGATATCCCAGTCAGTCACTTTTCTTGTGTCTTTGGCACGATTGAAAAGTTTCCTGCAATTTGACTTTCTCAGTCCCAATTCTGAAGTCCACCAGTGTGGCTTCTTCTTACCTCTCGGCAGAATAAGGGGACATGAGGAGGACATCGCATTATTTAAAGCCAACGTAAGATTTTTGACTCTAAGATCAAGTTCATTGGCGTTGCAGGGGGGACTTAAAAGCTCTGATGTAATTGATTGTTTCAGAGTGTCCCTATATTTGAGCCAATTTGTTTTCCTAGGATTTCTAAACGGAGTTTGGCAAGGAGGTTCATCGGCTAAGTTAAATTGAATGTAGCGATGATCTGAAAAGGAATGCTCAGCTGATACTTTCCAATTGGTAATCAATTGACTAATGGTATCAGAGACAAGAGTGATATCCATAACTTCTTGTCGGTTCCTTGTTATGAAAGTAGGTTCGTTTCCTACATTGCTTATGATAAGGTTTGTACTTAAAATGTAATCAAAAAGTGACTCACCTCTATCATTAATGTCCGTGCTGCCCCAAACCGAGTGGTGAGCATTAGCATCACACCCGATTATGAGGTTGGTATTAGTCCTCTCTCCTTCCACGATCGCTCTCTCTAGTTTGTCCCCAGGGAGAGGGCCCGTGAAGTCATGGGCCAGATATGCTGATGCTATCCAGTAGGTGCCTTTCGCGGTCACTAGTCTAGCTACAGTAACATCTGCATCGCTGAAATTAGGGAGTAAGCATAATTTAAGGTTACGTTTCGCTAGTATACATGATCTGGGTCTACCTTTGTCATTCACATACAGCTTTTCGTATCCAGGAGTCTCGAGTCCACGAACCACGCTGTTGTCAAACCATGGTTCCTGTATCAAGACTATGTCTTCTCTACCCTTTGAAAGGCGGAGGATGAGGGCGGCCGAAGCCTCTATGGAGTGATGAAGGTTAATCTGCACTAATTGCAGCATTGTTGCTACAATCAGGCGGAGAAACCTCCACCACGGTGTTATTTAGTTCTTCTGCTTCTGAAGATGAACCAAGAAGTTCGTCCTCGCTTAGCAGAATTTTGTTAAAATCGTCCATGTCCATGTCCGAAAGAGCGTGTTCCATGGAAGGAGTGCTTGTGCTGGAGGCATCGTCATCCAGTGAAGGGAATGAAACCGATGCTCCAGGGTCAGAGGTCTCTGGTTCTGGACCAGTGGGGTAAGGAGGCATACTGCCTGAATCTAGCTCGTCTTTTTTGTAGACTTTTAGTGTGATAGATTCGAAACCGAATCTAATCACACCTTTGCTGAGCATTAAGGGAGCAAGCGACTCTTTATTGATGACGATAAGAGCGCACCTATAGAGACCTCTTTGCTCTTCTAGCTTTACAACCTTCCAGTTGTGAGTCGGGAGTGAAGGATTGCTCAGTCGAATGATTTCGAGAACCTCCTCACTTGATGAGGGTTCTGCTGGAATCCAAGTACGAGTTCTTGGTCGGCTTGGGATATCCTCCCTTGCAACGACGTCGAGTTTCGCACCCGGCCAAACTTCTCCCAGTCTGCTTATGGCAAACTTATAGAGATCGCAAGATCTCTGGTCATCGCAGGCGATAAGTTTCACGTGGCCCTGATGCCATCCGCCATCGCAAGTAATAGGAGGTGGTCCCGGGTTGTCCCTCATTACATTTAAGAAGCTGCCTGAAAGCTTCGTCTTGACCACCTGCCACCGTGCCATCATCGTCACTGCGATCGATCACAGCTAAAACAATTTTGTTCTTGAGAACGTCACTAAAAGACTTTTGAGACATGACGTTGGAGGACCTGTTGGGGGCGACGGTGCTATGCACCTTAGGTCTTTTGGGAGCCGGAACGGTCCCCTCCAACGATCTATGGCGCTTAGACGTTAAGTCCTTGCTGGTCTTTAGTGGATCGTCCTTTAAGTAAGATACTGCCCATTCTAATTTGCTGTTTTGTTCAGCAGTCCTGTCAGCCTTCGGAATTTCTCCCAAGACCTTACTTAGGTGAAAGGCGTAACGACGTTTGCCGTACGCTCTTTTCGCGGGAGTGCGATGTCGCTCATCTCCACTGGAAACGTTTTTGTTTCTTTTTGCGCTGGTAGCAGTGGTAGGGCCATGTATGTTCACAATCCCACCACTGCTAGAATGTGTACCTGCTTTCTTGTACCCACTGCAGCTGCTCACATTGGAGGAATCATGAATAGTCACAATTTTTCCGCCGCTTGCTGCCGCAGGAGCTGTTACAGTAGTCAGCGAAGTCGCCTTACTACTGCCCGGTTTTAAAGGAGAACCAGTCTCATTTTTTTGTTTTTTGATTTTTTGATTTTTTGAATTATTCATATTATTTTTGTACCCACGAGTAGCGGAGAATAGAGGTCCGTCTGTGCAGAGATCCGCATTACACAGATAGGGCTGGCTAATCCGGAGGTCGCCAGGTATCCGGATACTCCGTTTTCGACTCGGGCTATTTTTGAAACTGGGCCCCCAGCCAGGCTGATATTCGGCACGGGTCGTATGACACCTTTATCCGGCCCAGGCGGAAATAGGATAGGATAAGATATGAGGATTAAGGAAAGTAGTGGAAGGAATGGGATAAGAAGGGAAGGAGGGGAGTGGGGGAGCACCCTTTGGTTTCATGGTTCTTCTGGAGATATTCTCGAGAGTCTTTACCACTACTCAGCCCCCACAACTCGTCAAGTTCGGTGCTAGGGTGGGGGAAATTAATTTGTTACTGTGTTTGCTTCCTTAGTAATTTTCTCTTTCTTTTATTTGTTAGTACACGCAGCTTTGTGTGTTGGGCTTCTGTGCAAGGGGTCTCAGGTTTGATCCCCGGAAATACACAAATTTCCAAATTTTCAAACTCAGGTTGCCCAGACTTTGAAGACTGTTTTCACCTTTTTTTTTATCAACAAAAGCATTAGTGTTTCACTAAATTCGGAAAAAGTTACCCTTTTTTCCCTAAGTGAACTTTGCCTTTTTTTATATGAAACAAATTTAAAAATGTAAGTAGTTTTTATTGATAAACATAAAAATGTACATATTATACAAGGATCAGTTAAGTCAATCATACAATATTTTGAATTTGGAATGATTTCCTTTTCTATTAGACAAAATATCAAGACGAGTTCTTAGTAAACTTTAAAATTTGTTTGCAATGAAAATGCGTTTAAATTTTACTTTTAAACAGATTGAGGTTCACAGAGATTTTTAGTTTTAACCCTTTTTTAAGATTGTCCCTCGTTTTCCCCTTTTTTATTTTAAAAGCGCCAAAATTGGCGACATCTTTCCAAAAATAAAATAAAAACATACACATCGTTGTTTGAACCAGAGACAATACTGAGACCCCCAACTTCGGCCGATTTTCCGTTACTTGCCTACAAGCTATATTTATATGGGCTGGTACACGCTAAGTGCGTTAGTATTGTTACATAGAAATTCGTATTGACAAATGTCACGTAACTTCACTCACAAACACACTCGCACCTTGCGTGTCCCACTTCCGCTTCCGGCAAAATTGCTGCCAGCGTTCATAGAATTTTGTCCGTTAAATTTGAAATTTTTCGTTACGTGTAAATAGTATTTTATTTTAGGAATTAGTACAATTTTGATGAAAATATTTATGAAAAATGATTTCTGCAGAATGGTTGTAGGAAAATAAAAACATTTTGAGCAATTTTTCTTCAGTTATATAAGAAAAATGTACACATGAAATCGAAGTTAATGATATTCAAAAGCGGAAAATACACAACCAGTTTGTCCTAATATGTTTCTAGTATATAAAACAACTCATTGAGATAGTATTACTAACCAAACAAATTATAGTAATCGTCTTTTAAAAATTTATAATAACCAACCAATAGCATTCAGTTATCTTAAAATGTGGTATTCCCGAACTCCATCACATTCCTCTATGGTTGGTAGCGGTTGGCAGCATTGATTTTATATTTTTTGTATGTTTTTGCATGTCACACGGATTTTAAATTGACAGAACACCGATAGGAAAACAAAATGGCGAATTTGAAAAAAAACCGAGGGGGCCAGCGGCAAGAGGATTGTGAGTTGGGGGTCTCAGTATTGTCTCTGGTTTGAACTGTGGAGCTAGGCCTGGGTGGCTATATTGGATCTGTTGCTACAACTACTCATTTGATTTGTTTGGTAACTATGTACTAACGTTTTCACTTTTAATTTTTTAACTTTTTCTTTTTTAAATTCATGAAAGGTTAGTGGGCCCTGCGAACTTTGTTCCGTCCAAAATTGATTTTTTGACTTAAATTATTTGGAGCATTCACGATTCCACCCGAAATACATTTTTTTGATCTAACAGAACTCAGGATTCGACAGATAATCTCACTAGCCACGTTCCACTGCCCGCTAGATGACTAGCCGCATGTCAAACTCCTTATAAAAAAATTGACTTATCACCATTTGCGCTAGACGTCTAGAACTTTTTGTGAAATATCCCTTTTAGGTAGAAAAACTACCTGCAGCATTGAAAAAAAACACCTTTTAAAGGAAATCGTTCAAACGTTTACAAAATAAAAATAAATACGAAGGCGAGAAAGTGTAATTGTGATGAAATTGGTAATAAAATAAGTAAAAAAGAGTCGGATATTGTTTTTATAATATTTGTATCATTTCTTTAAATGTAGTGTGGACTTTGCCGCTGCCGCTAGTATTCTAGCGCGGGCGTTCCTTCCTCTGCGATATTTTGTACTAGAAGTCTAGGGGGCAGTTTAACGCGGCCACTGTATATTACAATCAAAATTAAAGAAAAGGAAAATTCCCCTTACAAATGTATGGAAAAGTAATTTTTAAGAATTTTACAGTTTCTCTTTCAAATTTTCAAATTTCTCGCCGTTTGTAGGTACTTTCTTTGGACGTAGAAAAATACAAAAAAAAAAAGATAACTCAAATAGCATGATCCGGTCTCGAGTTATCGGCCGTAAAGAAAATCTAGGTACTTAATAATTAAATTCATGTAGAATTTTTGACAAATACGATCTCACTGTATTGCGATCGAAATCGAATAAAAATAAAAAGAAAATTCCCTGTACAAAATGTATAGAAAATAATTTTTACAAATTTTACAATTTCCTTTAAAAATTTTCCAACTTTCTTTCGCCGTATGAACCTTAGGCGTAGACAAACACAAGCGAGAAAAGATAGCTCAAATCGGGTGAGCTGTTCTCGAGCTATGGGCGGTCTTGCGGATGCTACTTTGTTTTTATATAGATAAGCCTCAAATTTCAATTATTTTAACGTTTTAAAAGCCATTTGGCATCCGGAAACGATAGAATATCTCATAATCATAACCGTGGAGCATATGCAATGCCTGCCACCTCAAGTAGATTGTAATTGTCTATAACTTTTATCATAGAAGATCTCCGCCTAAGTCAATTTAGATCCCTGTTCGCAACCTAGACTTTGCATAATGGTACCAACTCTACAACAAGTTTTGATCGATAGGACTAAAACTACACTCACCACAAAAACCCAACCACAAATAATATTAACCCCTAACAATAACCAATATTTTAATTTCGGAATGTACATTATTTTATTTAACATCTTGACCATCAAATGTTCACCTAAGAGCTGCAATTTAAAAATATTCAAAATAATGTGCCGTGCATGAGTACATAAATAAAAAAATTAAAAAAAATATATATCTAGTTCTACCGAACTTCTAACTAATAAAGGAAAATCAGACAACTGCCACTCATACATCAGATGTGACTAAAACCGGATGAGGAGTCTTCAAAAAAAGCTCACTATCATCATATCTACTAAACAAACAAACAAATTAAAACAACACAATATGCTCATAAGAGCATAATCGAACAATAATCAAAAATTCTAAAGAAAAAACTTCTGTACATTTATTTATTTTAAATTTTCAGAATTCACCGGTAGATATAAAATCAGTCATGATGCTGTGAGCCAAATGAGAAATATATCTCATTCTATAAATAATGGAGGACCAAAACAAGATCAAGAATAGGCTACTCGACCTCACCAATTGAGCAATTTAATCCATCATTATTGCGCGCTGAATTTGTTGTCGCTTAGAAAACAGGAACTGCCACATTGAAGAGAGCTTGGGGACATACAGCAGTACGAAACAAAAAAACAAACGCACTCAAATCAAGAATGACTACTTTACTGAACTGAGAACCCGTTTTGGCAAATTACTAATTGATTTCGAATGCCCCTTGAAAGTATACAAAATTAGAAGTGGTTCGGTCGACACGCGAATAAGTTTGACAAAAACAAATCAAATCTGAACAACGGTCAAGTGTACAATGGAAGCTGGTGTTCAGCGTACTGATTCCCAAAGACTGCAAGCGAATGGTCCAAGAGTTTCATTCAATCGTGATGTACATGTTAAAAGAATCGGTTAGTTTTCGAATTCATTTTGCTAATTTTTTTTTCTCAAAATATTTACTAACAAAAGCCGTCTTTGATACAACTTCTTTGTTTGCCTTCAATAAACATCGAACAATGTGTCACATCTCCATAAAGAACAAGGTGCATATAGATACTAAGGTGCCATATTTATGGTAATTTGTGAGTGATTTGTATACATTGTCGGCGGTTATTTATTTGACTTTAGTTAGGAGCAGAAATACACTTGTCTCCTTTACAAAAGAATGAACAAAATTGTTAAATTCATTTGAAAACTAAAATCGGTACGAATACCAAATAATTGTCAATAAGATAGTACCAATCTATGGCAGCACTGGCATATTTAAGCTGTCATTTATGTTTCAAAATGGTCACACTTAAAAGTCAAATCATCTTAAGTTGACAGATTGTTTGTTAACATAGGTTTAACTAGACCAAGCAAATAATTAAAATGTCAACTGAAGCACTCGGTAGAGAAATTCATAAATGTCAATTGAGAAAAACGTTTCACGTGATCAAAATCTAAAATACTTCAAGTCCGAGCTGTAAGCTAGAGTTTTGAAGGTCACCAATGGTATTCTCCTTCGACCGAGGCAAACTTGATTTACCTAAATAACAATGAACTCGATTGGTAGAGAAAGCGCATTTTCAGGAAAGGAATGAATTCTAGCGAATGTGCACGTCTTGGTCGCACAAAACGTTCTCATAATTCGCGAGCTCGACTTAATCATAACACCAAAACCATCAGAATTGGTAATTTTTGTGTTCGGTTTAATTTTTTCTTTCCTATAAATAGCGGATTTTTGGCTTCGTAGCTTCGCTTTTAAGTACTTATAGGGTGTTCCAATTTTTTTTTTTGAAAAAATAAAAAAAAAAATAAAAAAATAGTAATAATAATGATAAAAAATTTAATGCAATGAAATGTTAAAATCGTATAGTCTGGACAACAAATTCCAAACTTGACTTCTTTTCGCAGTTGTCTAATGAGGAATTATTCCGATAACTTGGCATAATAATTTTTTTTAGTTTTCGCCTGCCAAAACAAGGTTTGTGCTATTTAACGGATGTGCTTATGCAAGTTTTTGTGTCAGAAAAAGTTGTAAGACGTTTATATACTTATTGTGAAACAAAACGACTTCTCTTGCTAAGCGATGGTATTTTATCGGAACTCCTAAATAAAATAATAATGGGCTAAAAATAATAATAATTTTGTATGTATTTCTAAAACTAATTTTGAAAAAATTTTGGTTTACGCAAATCCAATCTTTTAATCTTTTAATGAAACTTTCCGTTAAGTGTCTTAAGTTTTTCGATTCAAGGCTTCTTTGTAGCTCGGCTATGCAAAGAAACTGATAAAACATATAATTTATCTGTGGTAGATTAATTACGATAAACATATGAATATTAAGTAGTTAAAACTGACTTTGAAATTTTATTGATAATCAAATTTAGGTATAGAATTTAAATTTTTACAATATATGTACTCATATTTTAAGTAAAGTATTGCGTTCATTTTTATCTATATTTCATAAAACAATCAATTTCAATTACAGTCAATCTACATTCAATGAGAAAGTTTCGCCCCACCCTGTTCTAGACTTTATTTGTCATTTCATAGGAAGGTCTTCCCTGCTAGTCTATTTTGCAAAAGCAATTCAATGACTAAATACTTTAATTTATTGCAAAAAGTGAATTTGAGTCGTAAAGGTCAAATAACAATTTTCATTTTTTGCTTGTCATGAGCCGATAAATCAATCCCATCATTTCGTTTTGTGAATCGCCATTGTATTCATTAATATATATCTGCAATAAAAATTCACATACATAGATATCCGGACACTAGCGATGATAACATCACGATTATTATTTTTTTTTAAGATTGCAACGACAAATATAGTGAGTGATATATATTTTGTTGATATTTTCCCATTTAATTTGCAGAATGACATTGATGTCTCATATTTGAGAAGAACCCACGGAGTTTATTTCCAAAAAAGTTCACTTTCTTTGTTCCTTAATTTCGAGTTGGCTATAGTCAGTCTAAAGGTTAATTCATTTTAAATGTGGGTTTTTTTTTATTTATAGTTTCGACAATAAATCCAGAATTTCTTTAGCAAAACAACTTGTCGCCGTGAGTGGGAATGACGAAAACGGGTATCAATAGTTAACATTGAAATTAATGGTTGCTAGCGCGTATGCACTGCACATCATTTCCGGATATTGTAACTATATAAAACGCGTACGTTTCCGGAAGTTTACAAGAAAAAGCTGTCTAGCTATAGCTGTATGACAGTTGTTTTACCGAAATGACTGAATGGTGAATGGATGGCGCATTTTGCTGTAAGAAAGCGTACAATACATTTAGAATCTATTTTCTGAGTATAGTCGGTTGATACAGCCGGTTAAAAATATAAACCCGGCTTATATTATGTTTTTGATTGTCTCAATCTTTTATAGACAGCCTATCCGCCGAGATATAAATAGCCATAGCCACTGGCGTTACCTCCCACCCTGTGAAAATACAATATTGCCATGTTGAAGTCCGTATGACACTACATTTTTTTGTTGGCATTTTTTATACTTTTAAAATAAAACAAGAGCAGTACAAAAAATTAGAAAGAAAATTTCCGATTGGAGTGAATGCGTACACATTAACCTAATTAATGTACAGATGTAAAAAAAACATGTATTCAGTTTACATTTTTCAGCATTTTTTTGACATTTCAAGATTATTTGAAGCCTTGCAAACAATAATTGCTACCTCTTTCGATATTCACTTTAAGTTTCTTTTACTCGTAGTCAGCGCTGCCATAAGTGCAGATTTGTCTGCATTTTGCAGATTTTCAACCTTTTTGCAGACTTTTAAAAACCAAAAATCTGCGATTCAGATTTTGTCTGCATCCGCAATAATATATTTTGTTTCTTTTTAAGAAATTTTAACATTTGTTGCATACTTGATTTCGCTGCTTGCTGTCATTTATGTATTATGCTTGTTACATAAATAAAAAACAAAATTGTAAAGGAAGATTTTTATATAGAAATCTGCATTGCATGGCAACACTGCTCACAGCTGACTTTTCAACATGTTTAATGTGATGAAAATGAGGAAGAAATGAGAGAAAAATGTAGTGTCATACGGGCTTAACGACTTCAAATATTAAACTGAACAGGCGGTAACAGATAGGAACAGATCACAGACAGGGTTGCCAGAATTTAGTTCGCTTTAACCGCCCAAACCTTTAAAAAATGTAGCCCAATATCCTTAGTCAGAAAGAAGCCCAAGAATCGTTGAAAATGTTGATATTTTTCAGACTTATTCTCACAGCGTTTTTTTTTTTTTTTTTTGACTCCACGCCTTGGATTTTATTTTGACTTTTTTTTCTGCTATTGGCTTGTGTCAAACCAAAAGGCCTGCAAAATGAATTGGTGTCCCAGCAACTTGAACGACTGTTCGATGTCACTTGACTGCAAGAGTCAGCACTCTTTTAAAAAAATGTTTTTTTGGAAAATATTTCTTTCTTTAGTTTTGTAAAAGAATAAAACAAACAAAATTAACACACAATTTGTAAAACGATATGTAGCACAAAATTGTGTTCGGAGCTCATGGAAGTAATTTCTATCGTTTTTTAAGTAAAAAGCCCAAAATACGACAAAGCGCCCAATCTAGTAACCGTGATCACAGATGGGAATAGATCTATGGACTGCGTTGATTTCAACATTATCACTAGCGCTGTTCTTTCAGAGCGGAATAAATTGGTAACAAATTACAAGAATCGGAAATAAAGTTTAGGTTTTATGGACTTCATTATTTTTATGCAGAATCTAAAAATATATATATTTTTTTAAATACTTTGCCGTTTGCCGACTAAAAAAGTTTCGAATACATTTCGTCTTATAAGCTGAAGTAAGTAAGTTTATTCAATATCTCCCCCGTCCGATATTTGTAAAATTCAGAGGATTTTCCATCCAAAACTACAGTCTTTTCATCCTTCAGATTATTTAGCACCTCAAGGACATCTTCCAGAGTTATGAATCTATCCAAAATATCGTCTTGAAAATTTGTAAAACTGTCCAGAACACTTCGTTGATTGAAATAATTATACAACGAGTGGTAAGCGCAGTGGCTTAGTGGTTAACCAAATTCCAACTTAGGTTTTTTTCCACTGCGCACCTCTCGCGAACGTCTGACAAACATCCGAGAGTAGATATACCTGTCTTGAAAAAGCTTCTCAATTAGCCGTGTGCAGTCGGCATAAAATTGTAGATCCCTTCCATTCGTTCCAAAAATGGGTCAGCGTGACCGGTGCAGAATTCTAAAAAGTCACAAGAAAAATTTCCAATGAGAAAAAAAAAGTGTCATTTCTAAAGCTATTCTTAAAATTTATAATTTTTGAACGATATTTAACAATCATTGGATCTCTAAACACTATAATATTGTTGTGACAGGAAACTGCTTTACATTTTAAGGGTTTTTAATTGGAAATAACAGCATTTCGAAAAAAAGGGCCAAAATGGCAAAAAATTGTGGCGGGCTCTCAAAAAAAGTACCAAATTGCAATTTTAGTCGCAAAACGGTCACGCTCCCTGGGGTCCCTCCGGGCCTGTTGCGCTAACAATTTTTTTTTAACAAATTGTGAAGCGGGGAGTAACAACAATTCTAGCTATTTTTGGGGTTGACCCTGACAAATTCTGTTGGGAAATTTTTGTCGAAATGGAGCTGAGTTGTTTTTGAGAGAATAACTTTTCTATAACAACTCGTAGACGCAGTTATCATTCCTAGAACTATCATTCCTACCAATGTGACGGTGTCTACGAGTTGCTGTAAATATTAACGTGCTTTTTTAAGCCAATTAAAACAATTGAAGATAACAACGTAATTTTGAGATTCGTCTATTAATACAATTAAGAACAATTAAAAAAAAAAGAGAAGAAGAAGTGAGGTTATGACAAGCAATCCAATGTGTAGGGGTAATTTTTGTGACAGGTGACAGATGTCAAAGAATCTAAGAAAGTTCTAAAAAGTAAGTTTAAGGGTAAGATAACATTTTATAGGATAACATATATATATATGCAAACATGATACTGCATATTTCCATAAAAAATAAATGTAAGCAAACGCAAATTTTGGGGCAATAAATGCATTCCAATACGGTTTTCTATATAATTTTTATGGTTCCATCTATCATTAACAATTTGAACTACCTACCCCATTTTCGATGCGACATCTATTGTAAAACGTTCCGCAACAATTTGAATTTCCACCGTCTTACCTATCAAATCTATTTAACTCCATAGGCGTCTCTAACTTTCTATTGAAAAATCCAAGATGGTTGCCATTTTGACCATATTTTTTATCGCTTTGAAATAAGAGCGCTAGTTATGTTGGCGTACTTTTTGGAACTGAACACGGAACTGAAATTTCACTAGCAGTCCATTTATAGTACCTATTAGTATGTCAATGCCTAGGATGTTAAAAGTCACACTTCCATGGAGTGAACATGATTGTAATACGGTCTTCGCCTGCACTTGAATTCATGTGATTTTAAGACTCCCGAGTTTTTGCTATGAGGTAATTTTTCATATTTTTACTCGACCTCGTCTTGTTCACACGTATACCACAGCAACATCTCCAAAACTAACTCAAGATGTGCCAACATTTGTTGACAAAAACAATCTCCGACTACCGAAATCGTCAAGAAATGATCACAAAATGTCACCATCCAGGTTAGGTGTAGTCTACTTTCATCGCAACGGATAGTTTCGTTTTGTAACCGCCTTTAACTGGCTATACATTCCGCACTCCTCAGTGGACACGGATAGTTTCACAACAACTGTACAGAAATATGACTTCGTGATCGGCTATATATCATGATCACTTTATTTTCAGCTTAAACGTGAACCGCTCCAATTCAATAATCTTGCCCATATGGTCCAACATATGGTTTTCAGTGTCAATATTGTTAAATGTTCTAATAAAGTGAATTATCGTAGGTTGACTAACAGACGCACATCATTGCAGTTTTGACGCGTTTAAAACAACAACAATCCCGAACGAAAAACAACCTATACATTATGTAAAAATCAATGTAGTTCATACGTACATATAATCACATGAGTGTGTATGGAGTTGGATAGGTCATCGCCTGACATCATCATCAGCTCCACAAGGCTCCAATAAAATCACTTAAAAGTATTCTCTGAGTCAATCACCATTCGCTACTTTATAATCACTCGCCCACTTTGTGACTTGTGACAGTCCAAGTTTCCCATAGAGAGCAGCGCTAAAAGAGTAGACATCGCAGAAAAATAAAAACAAAACCACAAACACTTAAACTTGTATGCACCTTGAATAAATATAAGGCAAAGGCAACTCTCGTGATAGATAGCTTTTGTAAGTGGTTTATTTATCTGGCAACAGTTTACCAGTCGATTCTTTTTTTTATTTCGACAATAATGTATAGGGTGTGCATATTCACTGTTTGGTTTTGGTACGTTTATGGCCCTAGTTATAGACGAAACCGTAAAAATGTTGTAGTTTATCAAAAAGGAAACAAGCTAATGGTCTTTCAATT
This sequence comes from Cheilosia urbana, assembly GCA_946477585.1. Lineage (NCBI taxonomy): Eukaryota > Metazoa > Arthropoda > Insecta > Diptera > Syrphidae > Cheilosia > Cheilosia urbana. The sequence goes on from OX297854.1 coordinate 145,651,321, forward strand.
TCCTAGAAAAATAATTTACTAATTTTTCCGTACGAAGAACTTTTTCCGAATAAGTTCCCAGTTCCAAATCATTCCACTGTAATACATATTTTATTTCTTGACTGTTCCATCTGTCCATCAGAAACTAGTTTTTTGATGGATTCCAATCAGTGGTGCGGTTGGTTTGACGTAATTGTTTTCGTAAGGACAAATTTTTCCGCCAAAATTTTAGTTATGATTAAACGTAAAAAACCTGTTCCAATTTTTTCGGTTGCAATTTACGTCTGGCTATAACTGAGGCCTATATTGACTATATCCGTGTAGAGAACTGTTTCTGATCAGTATCAAATTCAGTCCATAATTGCTTAAATATTTTAGTCCAACATTTTTATGTATTTTATGAATTTTTTGGGGTAAACCAAGGCTTCAGCTGGCTCAATTATCAAGATTCTCCATTTAATTCCCGTTTCACTCTTCAATTCGTTTACGGTCCCTTTCAACTTGACGAGGTCTTGGTCTACTGTGCCTCCGAGCTAGATTTGGACTCTCTAGACTGGATGATTTGTGTGCTCTACATGTCCTAGTAATGATAGAGAAAGCTCGAATGGAAAATACTATAATTTTCAAAAGCTAGACTTCGATTCGAATGAAATTATGAATTCTTGAATTTCAACCTACAATTTGAAAAAAATCAATAAGTTGAAAAATAAGTTGAAATTACGAATTTTAAGGTCTAAGCCTAGAATTTGATTGAATTATTGAGGCTAAAGTGTCCCATGCTCTTTAAGCTTCAAGGTGGTATAAGAGAAAGTTCTAAATATTCAAAAATTTGAAACAAAAACCGTTTAAAAAACTTAAGGAAGTGGTTTCTCAACAGTTTAAAGAGTCTTTTAAAGTGATTACTGATACTCGTCTAAGCTTGAGCACACATGGAAAAAGTAGTCACAAACTGTTAGGGCACTTTCAAGTCTTTTGAGAAAAACTGAAACAGAACAAAGGACCCCTTCACACTGACATTGCAAGTTCAATACACATGTACGCAGTAGAAATATTGTCAAGTGCGGATAAAGTTGTGTCTTATGGGCAGGAACGGGAGGAAGGTAGGTTTAGCTGGTAAGAATCCGGTACAACGAATAGTCGTCGGACAATTGAAGCCTTATGCAAGGTTTCCATCTTGAATAGCAAAAAAAAAAAAAGAGCCCTAGACACAGCTTCTTATAGCCATCCATTCGTGTGAAGTTTTGTTTCTTGGGACGAATGGAAGAGGCCTACAATTTTAGACAAAGTCCGAACGGCTGAATAGAGAAGCACTTTTATGACCCTTGGATGTTTTCCAGACGTCCGCAAAATTCGAGACATCAAGATACAGATGCGAAAATTCTAGCAGCTTCTTTCAAAGCATCAAGAGCAAAGGCCTTAGGCTCCTGCCTAATGTGATGGTCTGCGCCCGACAAAAAATGGATGAAATACTATGTGAAAGTATAGCGACAGCTTTCTGAAATGTGGGTTTATCCTACGCGGCAGGTTTAGGCAATAAATCTTGAGCTATTGACGTTACATCGGACTACACAATCCTAATCAAGACTGAGTTCGACAATATAAGCCTTATATGCGCTTATTTACTCAAATGCCGTTTCTACGAGCTCTCCGAAACAAACATACTGCTCGATACTCGCCTTTAAAATATTGAGCGATTTTAAGCCAGAATAGAAAAAAAAAAAAAAACAAAACACTTTTAGCAGGACAGTTAACACAGCCCAAATGAGGCTACGTCAACACGGACTTTGGCTATTAGAAGAGATTTCTATACATCTCAATTAATTATCTCAATTAATAATAATTAAAGGTGGCTGTCTCTGAATCAACAAACCGCCAGCTAAATTCACAAAATTGCGATCGACGCCAAAGCCCGCCTCCAGTATATTATAAAAGTCTGAACCTTCGAAGCGGCCATCACCGACTCTGATCACTACCTTGTTGCAGCCAAAAATGTCTGGTTAGATTTGAATTTGAGTGCGGTTAGTTATGCAAACATTTGCAACAAACTAGTGTTAATTTTCCATTTTCGTCGGATCACCTAATTACGCATTTCCGAAAATGGTGCGTTGTTCAAGACAACAGCAACAGGTTTTGATTGTTTTAGCATCAGTTGAACGCCTGACTTCTATGACAGAAACGAATACGACAAACCTACACGTAGATATGTGCGACTTTGGCGCATTTTCAGCAGACCCCAACTTCACAGCTCAGGCCCCGGGCATACTTTAAGCCACCTGACGTAATATGCTCGTTAGTGGCCAGGGAGCCACCATCCGCAGTCAAGTCATGCAGACGAATTAAAAACAGATTTACGAGTGCCAATGGCCCGCAAAGAACCTGCAAAGGCTTCTAACATCTCAACTCGAAAGGTCATTCCACAAATCACTTTGATGCGACAGAAGTTTACCTCCGCCTGGGCTGTACTACAATGTAGAAATTACCTAGCTATTCATTTGGAAGATATATACGCGCCATGCAATTGGCTGGGACAGCTTATAGCGTTCTCTTGTGTGTTTTTATTACCTTCCAACTTCCATACCTGCGTCTCGCACACGGCAACGGCATTCATTGATTTGTCTCCGCTCTGACCCCTTTTGGAGTATCTCTGAATTAACAAGCTCAGCTCAGGTGCTGTCTGTATAATTTTTATATAAATGGGCATTTTTTCACAACTCTTCACACCGTCATGCAAAAAAAGCGGAGGTGTTCTTAAATTACCTGATGGCGGTGATGTGTGTGTTTGTACATATACTCGTATATCTAATCCGAATTTTTTTATTTTTTCTCTGCCGATTTTGCGGGAGGTTGCAAAAGGTGTTTACTTCATTGCAAACTTCAATGCGGTTCCGACAGTGAAGCCGGAGCTTGCGTTTCTGTTCGTTTCGGAAGCAAGCTCGGTTTTAAATTACCGCAACTTTTTGTTTGTTCTTCTACTCAATCTAAATGTGCATTTAAAATTCCTTCTGTCGTGTTTGGTGGACGTATTTATATTTTTGTTTGTGTACTCCTCACGTGCGACGAATTAAATGTATAAAACAAGTTTAATAGCTCTTTGTAGGGTTGCAATTTAAAATACATTATTCGTTGTTTTATTTCCCTGTTACTATTGACATTGAACCCGAAATGGACAATGAAAATGAAATTAAATCATATTTTCTTGTCTAAGATAAATTGGACGTCGTTGCTGTCTGACGAGTGAATAAAATTATAATTACCATCAATTTTGTGTGATTATCGTGGAGATTTTTGCTAATGTGAATTAGATACGACGGAGTTTTGTGTTTGTGTAGGACATTAACTGCGGCTACGTGAGAAATTGAAATTGGAGTTGGATTGCGGTTGGCAGGCTGCCAAACCGAATTTTGTAAGTTGCTTAGTATAAAATGTCTTTAAAATGTTTTTTTTTTTTTTTTTGCGGTGGGACTAGTACAAATTGCAATACAGTTGGAGTTTGGGTGGTGCGCCAGTTAAATATGAGAATAAAGTTGGTACTTAACAAGGCATTGTATTTGAGAAACGCTTGTTTAATAGCTGTTAAGTGAGGAGAGCGCTAGGTCACAGGTGAATTACTCGCTTAATACCTGGCGTAGTTTTATGGTCGTTAGTGAAACTGAAAGTAACAGTTCGTGATATTTTTTTTTTTAAATACTGTGCAAAGTCTTATAAAGACACTTCAATTGCAAGTTTCAAACTGCGTCCGAATGAAGTAAATTAAATATAAGAGCTTTTTATCGAATAGGTCGACGGTGCATCAGTGGTATCTAGGGGAAGATGGGGTTTAATGTCACAGAGGGTTAAGTTGTAAAATTTAAAAATGAAGGGTTCCCCTTAAAATTAGGACTCGAGTAAAAGAAAAAAAATTGATCTTCTCGAAAGCAACGACGTGCCTACTGAAGTTTTGTATTCATCGATAAAAAATGCAATTTTCGATGTGTACTGAAAAATGTTGTAAGATTGTATAAAATTTTATTGAAAACAATTTTCCGTATAAGAAAGTGAAATCAAAATGATTTATTTTCAAAACCATAAACAAAAATAAATTAACGAAACATTAACATAAATAAATATTAATGACTTCATAACAAAACTGTACACACCTACAAAAAAGAAAACCTATTCAGACTTAATACTTTCATTTTGCACATTCATATTCAAAATATTGCCCTGAGCTTGAAACTCATAACAGGGTGAGTTTCAAATGAAACGTAGATTTCAGTCAACGCTTTGTTTAAAACTTAAAACAGTAGTTCGTTAATTGATTTGGAAAATACAAATTGCAAAATAAATTCAATCGAATTAAGGCAAATTGTACTTTGTACGAGCAAACTCATTTGTATCGAATTCAATATAATTGTATCGACTTTTCCATCCCTGATTCATTGTCAGTTGGAGCCGTCATAATGTATATGATTTGTAATTTTTTTGTCTGTTTGTATTTTTTTTTTTGGTATTGCTCCTCACACGTAAGAAATATAGTGTCGGTTGTATTTTTTGTAGCTAATGCTTTTGTCTTTTGGTGAATTTTTATATATGAACTTTGTGCGGATTTCTGTTTTTATTTTATAGTGTTCTTTAAATTAAATTTGGCTCTGCGAAATAAGGCCCCAAAAGAAAATGAAATAAGGCCCCAAAAAATTATACAGGAAACAACAACAACAATTTTTAATAGAATTTGTGGTATTATTTCCTTTTTTGGGGCCTTATTTCTCAATGAAAATTGGGGTCTTATTTCATTATGAAATAAGACCCCAAAAGAAGAAATGAAATAAGTCCCCAAAATTATTTTTTTATTATTAATTGTTACCCTTCCGATATGGAATGCGTGCTGCCCCCCTACAACCCCCCTGCTTGGGTTTACTGTTAGATTGCGGGGTGGGTGCGAGTGAGTATATAAAAAGTTCCTTTAATCTAAACTAGTTTATCCAATATCAACAATATTAAATTAAAAGTAGTTTTCATTATGAAATAAACCACATGGGGCCTTATTTCATTTTCTCTTTTGGGGCCTTATTTCATTGGGGACTTATTTCCTACAGCCGTTAAATTTCATAGCGGGCTCGTTGTAACATGGAGTGCCGATGCATCATTTGTCCCGGACGACGCAAGGAAATGACGTCAACACTAGTCCTAAATGTGTCACTACCTGTGATCGCCTGTCAAGCGTCTGGTCGCGCTGGCTGTCGCAGCATATACTCTCACGAGAGACACACGAGTGACAATATAAAGAGTGCATTTTTGTGGCGTCATCATGTCAAAATTTGCTACTAAAAATGGCACGTGTAGTCTTAGCTTTACTCAAAGGCAGGTCCATGATAGAGAACGGTTTCGCTGAGAGTAAACATCATATCTATTTTAATTAATAAGTACTCCAGAGAAACGGGCGTTTGCTGACGAACAAAATAAAAGCGTAGCCCAAACAGCGTTACCTTCGGGACGTTAGCGTTACCATTTCGACTTCTTTTTGACAGCCCGGACTCCAGACTCATCATTTTTAAAATGGATAAAATTGGACTCATTTTATCAAATGTAGGACACTTTTTCTGTAATTAAATAATAAACTTGTGAAATACCTTTAAATTGACTTAATCTGTAAACATCATTTACTTCCACCTACTGGTATTGACATAATGTTTGTGCTTTGTCAATATATTTGTGAAAAACTTATATTCTGCGTCTGCGTCAAGTTGAAATATAATTACTAGAGTTCGCCCAGTGGTAATTGGCTGACTTGTGCCTACGCACTCTCATCAAACATTTTCGTTGTAGTTGTTCGTACTGCTCCTGCTTCATTTTAAAAGTATCAAAAATGTAGTGTCATACGGACTGAATATTATTCAAATCAAAACTCTAATAATGCGAAAAAATTAGGTGTATGTTATTGGAAATCTGAATTTTATCAGACGGTTTAAATAATTTCTGTCAGGATGCTCAGAGGCCCAAATATATTTTTAGTTAGCACAAAAACTTTTTTTTCACCAGTTAAAATTATGTTTTTCAGGACAATTTTTCACTTCGCGAACAAACCCAACTCATTTTTAATATATGAAGGCGAAAAAAGAAGTTTGAAAAATTCAGTTTCAACCTTAAAATTCATTCACTATTTAATATAATTTAAGAAAAACCGTAATTTGCTAATAAACTTATATTTTGCTCCTTAAATACTGGTGTAGGAATATTAATAGGGCTTTACGAATAAACATTTTCAGTTTCGAGTCTAAATTTTAGTAGTTCACAGTGGCTTTATTTTCCATACAAATTTCTAAATTGTGAGCTTCCCTAAATCTAAAGTTGAGACTAAAACTTGTTATTAGTACGGCTTATAGTACAAAGAAAACAGAATTTCTAAAGTAAAATAATTTTCATATTTCATCTCGGGTAATATGTTTTATACTTTTGAGCAGGGTTGCCAGATTGCCAGTCGTAAATTGGGCTATATCTTTTCTTAAAAAAACGATAAAAATGAGGAAAAAAAAAGAGCGTCCAACACGATTTTGGCCTACATATCGTTTTACAAATTTTATGTTAATTTTGTTCGTTTTACTCCTTTCCAAAGCTAAAAAAAAATATTTTCGAACAAACCCGTAGGTACTTTTAAAACTTGGCAACACTCTTGCAGTCAAGTGACATCAAACAGTGGTTCAACTTGCACGCACGCCAATTTATTTTGCAGGCCTTTTGATTTGACACAAGTCACAAAAGGCAATTGCAGGACGATCTAAGGCTACATTTTTTTAAGGTTTGGGCGCTGCAAGGTAACCCTGCTTTTTAGGTACTTCTGATGTATTTTTATAAGTAGAAAAATATTCACAAAAATAATAAAACTGATGGTGTCTGATTGATATTTCAATTTAGAAGTGTTGACGGTAGGTAGTACTTTTGTACAGCTCGACAAAAAAGTTTAGAACTACATATTTCCAACATCTAGAAAATGCTGTTTAACTCAGTGATGCCAGATCGTGGGTTTGTAACCATCATTTCGTGTAATTTCTCGTTTCCAAATAAGCTAAAAGGGCGGAGAAAGCACATTTTTATATCTCCCAGAAAAAAAAAGGAATATCAAATACCGAATCTAAAAAATGCATTCGAATTCAATAAAGATTCTGGCATAAGTGGCTTGAACTTGGCGTGGAAAATGTCATTAATTTTTCACTGTTGCCATAAAGTCGCTAGTAATGCCCTCATTTACTGTCTAAATTTGTTTGTCAAATGTCAAGCTATACCAATACATAAATATATCAGCCATTCGGCTGTGGCCAAGAAGTTAAAAATAAGTCAAAAAGTATACCCAACCGTTTTGTATCCGCTGCTAAATAATTCTTATCAAATTACTGACAGGACACTCTTCCCTTCCAATCGTGGTTGCTCACTTGCGAAATACTGATTTAGTATCCAAGCGAACCACAGTAAACCTAAATTCAGTCAGTCGAAAACTGAAACTCACAAAAATTGCCCAATCACTCCTAAATTTCATTTCAAATGAAATATGTCAATTCATTGGTCGTGCGTTATTCCTGCCCTGAGGAGTCCTGAGTCTGCCGTTTGTGTCGTGAGGCCATATCACACCAGCCGCAGTCCCACATTACATTCCTATTCACAGCACAAGTGAATGAAATCGTGATCGTTGGGTTCCATTCCATTCCATTTCATTGAAAACAAATGGACTACGTACACACTGCTGCGAGACGGAGGTTAAAGCGGAGCTGGACTAAGGTAACAACACCGATCAATATTTTAACCAAGTTATGCATTCCATTGGATGATTTAAACTGTCCACAGCACACGGCTATAACTTTAAATGCAAAGCATTCATGACGCGACCCTGGGAATCAGGTATGAACTACTTTACCCATACCCATTTTTTAAACAACAGACCTCAAGTCTTGCCATGTTTTGCGCGCATGTGAAAGTTGTCCACTATACTGCTGCGGTGGACTTGCAGGTTGCAGCTAGGCGATGTAAGAGATTTTCTGATAATAACTTTAGGTACAAATTATACGGCAATTGTTGCATGACCTGTCAGTTGGTGGTCGAATTTGTTGAGCGGTGGCAAGGTGATAGTTTATACGTATATCCTGGATATGGGCAGGTGCATTTTGTGCGCGTAAATAATTTTGGTTGGTGGTTTTACTTTTGAGTGATGTGGCATAAGAAAAGTCGTGATTGGTAGTTATTTATTTGAGACTTTATTTGGTTGCGTTAAATACGTATTCCTGGCAAGGTTACCTACACTATTTTCGGTGAATTATTCTGCCCCCGAAGGTGGATTACAAATTCTCCTGCCACGGATGGCTTCGTTTAGGAGGAATGCATTTCAGTGGATCAAATAAAATTTGTTTAGAAAGGGGTTAATTATTGTGACTCGCTTCGCAGATTAAAGGCAGGGTTGCCATAATTTATTTTGCTTTAAGTGCCAAAACGTTTAATAATTGTAGCACAAAATCGTTGCCCAAAAAGAAGCCGAAAAAATCGTGGAAAATTTTGGTATTTTTCCCACTTACTCATCTCACTTATGCGCGCCGTGGATTTTATTTTACTTCTATTTTCTGCAATTTTGGCCTTTGTGGCTTGTGTTAAATCAAAAGGTCTGTAAAATAAATTGGCGTGCGTGCAAGTTAACCACTGTTCGATGTGACTTGACTGCACGAGTGCTGCCAAACTTTTAAAGTGCGTATTTGTTCTAAAATATTTCCTTTTTTAGTATTGTGATAGAATAAGACGAACAAAATAAACACAAAATTTGTACAACGTTTTGCGCAAATTTTTTCATTTCTATCATTTTTTAAGAAAAATGACACCCAAAATACGACAAAGTGCACAGTATGGCAACCCTGTTTAAGGGTACAAAACTAAAAAAAACAGAGAGTGTGCTTGTGACTACACACCAAATATGAAACTTCTCTCGCAAAATGTGTATGTTAAATTGTATTGTGTTATCATTCATTAAGAAAGTTTTCATAACGCAAATCAATCCAACGTTTTCTATTTTTAGAGTTTTTGCTTACATTTAGACTTAATTTAATCAACTCATTTAGTGTAAGTGACTGTTTAAGACCCAGCTTTATCAGTTACACTCCCCAGGTATAGCGTGCCCAAATAAGTATTCACTTTAAGAACTAAGTTGAAAGAATTGAAAAGAATGTTAATATCTCGGCAACAGCGCCACCTATCGGGCCCAAAACTGTCCTATCTTTCAGACTGCAAACAACCATACACATCCACAAAATTTCATTGAAATCGTTGAAGTAGTTTCGGAGATGGACAACAGCGCCACCTATCGGGTCTACAACTATCCTGTCTTTCAAGTTGCAAGCAACTATACACACCCAATGAATTTCATTGAAATCGATTTAAGCCCGCACCAGACTTGTAACGTGTGGCGTGTTGTGGTGTGGTCTGTCGTTTCGTGTTCTGTGCACACTTATCTAGTGTGCTGTCATTTTTTTAAATGAATTCAAATGTTGGTTGTTTTGCTTTTTTGACGTTATTGATTTCCTAGTTCATGTGTACTCTTTCTTACAAATATGCAATTTCAGATAATATATATGTCTCGTTTCATTGCGCCATAGAGCGTTGTGGCGCAATCGGTACAGGAGCGATTTCGACACAACGCGACACACTGCAACACAACACACGAGAAATATATGTTTCTACGCATATGAAATCCATTGGAGTGATAGCGACACGCCACTCCTCATCACAACACACGTTACAAGTGTGGTTCCGGCTTTAGTGGTTCAGGAGTCGAGAGCGGCGGCGTTGTTATGGCGACAGGCCAATTTCCGCCATCACGCCGGAATTTCCGTTTCTTTCAAATCGATTTTACTCCTAAATCGCGCCAATAGATGTTTTACATCAAAAAAGCCTATTTCGTGTGACTTGTGCATATTTTTTCGCAAACAAACATCGGCCAGTTTATTTCCTTGAGCGATTTAGGTATATCCTTTGTCGTATACCTGCACAAGAGGTTATGGTGTTGGCCCAATTTATATTAATTGTCAACGCTCAACATAAAATCAGTCCTATAGCTAAGTTAATATTAAAAAAATAATTTAAAAATTTGTTTTGCCTTCCAAAATTCCATGACAATAAACTCAAAAGCAATTTTCCTATCATCTCTTTGCAGGCCCACGTTCCAACGAAAGCGCGAATTATAAAATCGAAACGACAAATCTGCAGCCGCCGAGCACGCAACATCTGCGACGAGAACTACCGGCAGATCTATCCGAGGAGAGCATTCGCAAGGAAGCCGCTCTCATTGTAGCACAAGCCGAACGCATCAAATGCAAAGCGAATAACATACCGCCCCAAAAATCGAACCACAAACGCTCCTCCATTCCGAACAAATTCCATTCGTTGCCATCGCGCAAAAAGAACCCAGTTGACAAGCCAGTCAGTCGTAGTGTCAGTGACGCGTCCTCAAAGAAATCGAAAAAACCGTCCATCTTTAGTATATTCAGCCGCAAAAGCGACTCGAATCTCAATCAAGATCAACGTGTGTCGCGTTTTGCCGAAAGCGGTGGCCGTCGCTTGGTTCGCAGTAAAAGTGATGCTGGTTCATATAAAGAGCCAAAGGTTTCGAAGAAACGAAACACCGAGAAAGAAGAACAGCTTACGGGCAGTAGCAAACACCTGCCGCCGCAGTTAAGTCCCATTATCGAGAACGCCCAAAAGGAGGAGTACTTTGAGGAGCTCTTCAACCGCGAGCGTCGAAAATCCGAAGCGATCACCGCGCACGAGAAGAATGCAACAGATCTGAATGAGTTCTTAGCCAAGTACAATATTGAGCAGACGCCCAGCAGCGGGAATATTGGATACACGAACCACAAGGATTTGGATTTCGTGCCGTCGAAACCAATTGCTGAGACGATTTCGGAATTGCAGGAGAGCAAGTCCAAGTCTATGGAAGATATGCACAGTTCGCAGTTACCGCAACAGAAGCCGGCACTCACGAAAGGACTCACAGTTAATGGAATGGTTAAGCGATTGTCTATGGAAAGATTCTCCCCGCCGCCCACGATAACAGCTCCAGCGTTCTCGTATATACGACCGAACGAGCAGATAATTTACGCCCAGCTAGCAGCAGAGGAAGACAGGTCTCCGAAGAGGCCGTCCGATTTTAATACACCGCTCAAGGTGAGTCATAGCAGCACGGGGCACCGCCACTCAGTCGACATGTTTGATCATCCGTCTAGTCATCATACCAGCAGCAGGGTAACGATCGAGATGCCGTCTCGCGTTGCCATGAGTCCCGCGAGAGACTCCTTCTCGCCGGGGCCCACTATGATCCGTATACAGCAGACACGTTCGCCGTGGCAGCAACTGAGCCCTCGCAACCTCAGTGACGAGGATGAAGGTCTTGGCTTTGAGACGCGCAAGACATTCGAAGAAGATCTGCAGCAGCGTTCCTACGATCGCAGCAAAACTTCTCCAGAGCTGCCCATTGTGCCGATCATTCGCAGCGTTACGCCTCCCAATCATCGGCTGATGCGTGAGGAGCCCGCCGATGAAATCAATGCCCTGAGTCGCCGGCGCGCAGTGCTGGAGTCACGCATAAGCTCGCGACGCTTCACCCCACCGGAAACGGTCACAATCAAGTATCGCGCATCGCCCGAGCGAAATCGCTACCACGAAGAGATTAACGAATCAAATCACCGCCAGTACCTCACTCCCGAGCGGGACGAGTACAATCGCTACCACAAGCTGCGATCGGAGGAGGTGATGAATAAGTATTCGCCAGAGAGGACGCACTTGGACATGATCGCACCCAGTAAAGGCGCTTCTAGTGGCAAGCATACCTCACGCTACGTCCACACTAAGTACTATGACGACGGGACTGGTGGTGTGAAGGAGACATACGAACGCGAAGCGGCAGTCGACGATCAAGGTAAGCCTATTGTGCGCGAATCGCGACGCAGGGAACGTGTGGATTCGCCTGGCATGTCGATAGAGAACACCGCCACGCCTGTTGACTATGAACCGAGGAGCTTGGATTCACAGCTGCATTACAAAACGGACAGATACCGGTCATCGCCAAAGAACCACGTACAAGTTCATTCGGTGAGCCATGCGAATTCTTTGGAACCGGAACTCTGGCAAGGCAGTCTGAAAAGGGACAAACGGCAACAGAGGAGCTTCGACAAGGGTGACTCTGGCATCGAGAACGACTTCCGAAAGGAGTCCTTCAACGGAGACGTTAGCTCAAAGTAAGTGCGTGAATGCAAATGAATGCAAATGTGAAGTTCTATGAGGGTGTCTTTACTTTTCAGCGATTGGTCGATGTCATTTTAGCACCTCTACCTTCTTTATTTAAGACTCAACCACCCACTCTTCTCGGTCTTTTTCATTTTTCTTTAGAGGAGTCAATGTGCGTGCGCCTTGTCTTATTTTTCGCACAGAGCTCACGGGCAGCTCTTTGACGCAGCTTTGTTTTTGGTCTGCAGCATAGATTGATAGGGATTGTTGCTTGTTGGCAGCCACGGGTGGTATGCTTCCTAAGAGAGTTAGAGGTTCTGGCAGGCGCTTTAAAAGTCTTGTCGCTTTTTTCCCGATAGAAGCCTTGATCGGCGTCCTTATTTGGACTGAAATCAGTTGCAATAGCTATTGCAGATTTGCCAGAATTTGGTTTGCTTTAAGCGCTTAAACCTTAAAAACTGTAGCTCAAAATTGTTGCCCAAAAATCGTGGAAAATTTGGTACTTTTCCCACTTATCCATCTCACTTATGAGCGCCGTCTATTTTATTTCACTTCTATTTTCTGCAATTGGCTTTTGTGGCTTGTGTTAAATCAAAAGGCCTGCAAAGTAATTTGGCGTGCGTGCAAGTTGAACCACTGTTCGATGTCACTTGACTGCAAAAGTGTTGCCAAGTTTTAAAAGTGCGAGTTTGTTCGAAAATATTTTTTTTTTAGTTTTCTGAAGGAAGAAAACGAACAAAATAAACACAACATTTGTACAAAGATATGTAGCCCAAAATTGTATTGGGCGTTCGTGGAAGAATTTTCTATAGTTTTTTTTTTAAGAAAAAATATAGCCCAAAATATGACAAAGTGCCCAATCTGGCAACACTGGTTTGTAGTATAGTTGATCTTCTTCTTATTTGTCGTCACCTTTTTCTTTTTCTACGTCGTCGTTGTCGTCGTTGCCTCCCTTTTCATTCTCCATTGATGGAGCTAAAGTTCAGAGTGACCCAGGGCCTCCCCTGACAGGAAGTGTCTCCAGTTGCGCTCTCGAAGCCGGTTAAGGTCTTCTTCAAATAATTGTGCTCGCAACCTAACGCGAAGTCTTCCTTTACTCGGTTATCCCTATTGGAAGGAGTCAAAGACTGTATGAAGCGGAGCATTTGTGTCCATCCGCTCTACATGTCCTAGCTCTCTTAGACAACCGATGCGTATACTTTCATTTACTAGGCATATGTGGCCGTAGGGCTCGTACAGTTTGTAGTTGAATCTCCTCCTCCAAACTCCAAAGCCCGTCAGCGGAAACGGGACCGAACATTTTGCAAAGAATCGTTCTCTCGAAGTGACCGAGAATATCTTCATCTGTAAAGCAGGATTGCGATTGCGGTGCTCAAGGTCTTTCCTAAGATCTTCTTAGTTCTTCAAGTTTTGTCTTTCCTACCCAATTTTTCCTTCTCAGACCGAAGAAGCAACCGTTTGCAAGAGTTATCCTTCGTTTCGTAATTTCCGAAGAGATTTCGTTTTCAGAAGTACCTAATACATATTCAGTCCCTAACTACATTAAAGGTGCATCTGACACATGTGATGTCCAGCCAGCGTTTCCAACCACTTTTGACGAAAAAACGCCTAACTTGAAAAAAAGATGCCTTATTTAATAAAATAATGCCTAAAGTATTTTTTTAGGTGAAGTGGAAATATGAATAAAAAAATAAACAAAATTATTTTGTATTTCCAAAAACAAAACTTAAATTATCAAATCACAGACAAAATTCTTAATAGGAAGAGAATTCATGACACTTTAGTCCGTAAGATCTTCTTGGTCCTTGAAATCATACAATGATTTTTGAACAGGGATATGGATAAAAAAAAGAAGATATCTTTAACAAAAAAACAAGTCTTAGGGAGCTTCCACACCGGATGGAACAAAACGCATTAGACAAAAAAAACTGTTTTTCTGTGTGTTTCTGAAATTTAAATACACACATTTAAATATGCGCGCCCATACCTCGAATAAGGCAAATTAAAGCAAAAAAAAAAAAATTTGGTATTTTTTTTAATTCGATGTGGAAGCTCCCTTAAAGTCTTATAGCTACTGAAATAACGCCTAAAAGGCATGACTGCGTCCAGCAGAGTTGTTGTATTTAATCTTAGGTTTTATAGACAGTTTTGGCTATCCTCATCTATGTTAGTTTTACCAAACAGAGTGATTTTGGTCTTCGTCACCGGTATACCTACAGTCTGCAGGATCCATTTTCCAATATTTTCAATACCGACTGTGGTTCATTAGCATCCAGCAGATCAAACTTCCCAGATTTCTTGTGCTGCTGAACGTTTGTACAAAATACACAAACATCAACCCGCAAATCGAGCAAAATTTAAACAAATGTCTTCCACTTATTGCAGATGGCGCAAGCGCACTTTCCACGACGATGTAGTCGCCTGTGAACAGTTTATAAAGAAGGAAAAACATCACACAGAAGAACAGCATCCGCAGCGGAAAAAATACGATTTTGTTTATCGTGAACGCAGTATCGACGATGGTTCGCACTATGACCCGAGGTTGGACAAATATCCCAAATCGGCAACATCCACTTTGCGACGAAGTGGGAAAGGAAACCCATCGACGACAACTAGTCATTCTCATATGGAAGATACCCTCAAACGGAACAAGAAAGTCGGTGGCTTCCAGAAGGTAAAACAGCTCTTCAGTGGCAGCCGGAAGAAGGAAAACGAACCGGAAATCATGGTAAACGGAAAGAGTGAGTCTTCAGTGAATGGTGGCTCCAAGGACAAGTACATGGTGAAGGAAGAAGAGATGCGATCAAGGTATCGCGAACATCGTGGGAGTCGTCAGAATGACCTACGCGAGCCAAAGGTATGTTTGTTTTTTTTTGGATTTTCTTTTTTGTTTCTCCCTTTTGAAAAGTATCGCATAACTTTATTTTTAATTACTTAATCGTGGTCATCAATCAAACGTTGTTATTGGTGGTGTGGAGGTTATTTGCTCATTGAAATGTTTAATTGAATGAATTGCTATTCCCCCGTCTGTACTGATTTTTTGTTTTGTTTTTGGTTTAAATTACCTACTGGGACGTTTTTGGGAATAATTGGAAATATATGTAATTTTGCAAATAGTTTATAGAGACACAACTCAAGTCCTAGTAGGAGTTGTCGCTTTTTTGAGGTTTGATGTAGAAGCAATTTTTTCAGGCATGTTATAAAGGTACTCGGTCTCATATCAGACCTTCCAAAGGGGCAGTGAAAACAAATACAATTTGTATTTCTCAGGCGGTTTAATATGAAACAGACACATATAGCCATCCATCACAGCACACCGACCAGAAGTCTAAAACGAGGTTTCTGGAAACACAAACAGATCGTTACCGTGTGTAGTGCGTTGTCTCTTTTTCGGCATTTCTGTTGCATTTTAACAATGGCGAAGGTTCCAATGTACTTTCTCAATACAATTCGACAATAACTGCTATTTTAATACATCATTTTATTATTAATAATAATAAATTACTAAATTAATAGTGAGACAGCACCAGTTGCCTTTGCGGCTAACACAATGTGACAGTAAAAAAGTTGATTTAAAAAACCAAAAAAACCAGACTGACTGTAAAAAAAAGATTTAAATAGATTAAAACAAGACACTTTCAAGTATAAAAGCGCAATCCCTAAAAACGATTTTCTGTTTATATAGGTAGGTAGATCTCGAAGGCCGGGGCATACCATTTTTTTTAATTTTATTGTTTGCACGTTTTCGAATGTGACACTAAAAATGTTATTCCAATACCTAAGAGGAGGTACAATGATAACGCTGAAGTGATCTAGGATCTTGGAAACGGAACCGTTGATCGTGTTGTTATAAGGATTTATTGCAGAACTTAAAACTCGCCGGCTTCATATCTTAACTCAATCTAATTAGGTATCTCTGCAGTGATTTAAATGTATTAAGCGTAGCTCAAATATGGTCTGTCTTCAAAACCGCGTGAAACTAACCGTTTTATACACAATCCGAATTTTGGCTGAAATTTGCTTAAAAACCGCTTAAGTTCATTTTTATTTAACTCTTCCTTTAACTTTCTAGACAAAAACTATTAAATCTAATATAAAGCTAACACACAACTCATTTTAGCTTACTGGCTCTTAGCGAGCACTCTAAACCTAACAACATACTTAAAATTAATGCCTTTCGGCCTTAAATCTATCTATATTTAATTTGTTTTGTTTTTTAATTTCCAAGAAACATTTTAAAACTTGGAATCTTTATTATTTGTTTTATTAAAAGTACTTAAATCTACCTAAGCTACTAAACCTACATTATCTATAATCAGGGTGGAATCTTATCGATTGGTCACCATCCTGATCGCCTCGGCCATGTCTCAGAAGCACTCTTTCATGTGGGCTAGCCCAGCCCCTCCCAAAGAATCCGTACTCTAAACCTAAACCTTCTAGCTTATACCTAGCTTTAAACTAAGGAGAAAATGCTACATTAGTAGCGCCCCGGCCCGGGAGAGTGTATGAACTCTCACGTCTTCGTTAACCCACCAAAATTCGGTGAACTGCTTTATGGTATCGACCCTGTTTAGCACCAAACTTGACGAGTTGTGGGGGCTGAGTAGTGGTAAATACTCTCGAGAATCTCTCCAGATGAACCATGAAACCAAAAGGTGATCCCTCTCCCCTCCCTTCCCTTCTTGTCCCACTCCTTCCATTTTATTCCTTAACTCTATCTCTTTTCCTATCCTATTTCCGTCTGGGCCGGATAAAGGTGTCATACGACCCGTGCCGAATATCAGCCTGGCTGGGGGCCCAGTTTCAAAAATAGCCCGAGTCGAAAACGGAGTATCCGGATACCTGGCGACCTCCGGATTAGCCAGCCCTATCTGTGTAATGCGAGCTCTTCGCAGCACCCCCTCCGCTGCACTTGACATCCTGTTTTATCTGACACCCATTGACATCTTCAGCAGGCAAACGGCAGCTTCGGCAGCCGTACGCCTCAAAGCTATTTCACAATGGACAAGCAAAACAACTGGCCATGCCGCTATCCTCAACAACATTAGGAACCTTCCAGAAAACATCGACTACACCACACCAGAACTACAATTTGATAAAAACTTCCAGGTCTCCATTCCTACTAGATCATTTTGGGAGGAGGAAGCATCCGTGGATGATGAATCGATCCATTTCTACACAGATGGTTCGAAAACTGTGGACGGTGTTGGTGGCGGTGTCTCCTCTAATAGACTTAATCTTAGCCTCTCCTTCCGTCTTCCTGATCATTGTAGCTTTTTTCAGGCGGAAATAATGGCGATAAAAGAGGTCTTATCTTGGCTAAGGGAAAACGTGATATCTGCTAAAGATATCCGTATCTTCTCTGATAGTCAAGCCGCTATCAAGTGCCTGGAATCAGTTTCCACGAATTCCATAACAGCCCAAGACTGTCGTTCGTCTCTCATGGAGATGGCGGAGCAGTTCAACATTCACCTTTGTTGGGTGCCGGGGCATAGGGACATTCCAGGTAACTGCAGGGCTGATGAACTCGCCAAACACGGAACTACGATACCTCTGCTCCCAATTAAGGATTCCTTAGGTATTCCACTCGCTACTTGCAAACTCAAAATTAAGCTGGACGCTATCGAAAGAACAAATCTTAGGTGGTCAACCGGCTCGACTTGTCTAGCGACAAAGCAGATCTGGCCTAAGCTGGATCTAAAGCGTTCTAGGCATCTGATCTCCCTCGATAGGAAGCATATTAGTGCTACAATAGGTGTCATCACGGGACACTGTCTTATCGGCAGGCATGCAAAAAGGCTTGGCGTATTCTCTAACGATTTTTGCAGAAGCTGTTTTGACGAAGAGGAGGAGGAGACTGTTCTCCATCTTCTCTGTACTTGTCCGGCTCTTTCACAGAGACGAAAACTCCACTTTGGAACTTTCTACTTTAGTGATCTGAACGATCTAAAAAACACAGACTCGGATGTCTACTACGCTTCATTAGAAGCTCCGATTGGTTCAACGAGTAGGAGGAATGAATTATAGATTCACGTGGTATCACAAGGGACCTTATAATGGTCTAAGTGTGTCGACTAACCTAACCAGTTAGCCGACAGCCATTTCAACCTAACCTAACCTAACCTATCGACCCTGTCCCGTTCCGCAACTGCGGTACTAAAACGGAGGAGCTCCTGAGCATTATCGGCGTACCCGTCGTGGATGACTATGTAGGTCGTATTACAATGCACAATACCATAAAATTCGCGTAAGACGTTTTCGAGAAATATAAAATCCAATACTTTATAGTTCTTAGACACCGATTTTTATGAACTCCGAATTTGAATCGGATTGATCACCAGCTGGAGGTGGTTTAAAGTATTTAAAGTTAAGCGTCCAACTTAAAAATTTGATCTTACATAATAATGTCTAAGTTCTGTTATACAAGGTAAAATGCCCAAGCGTCTGCTGTTTTTAATATATTGAACAAATTGACAAGTCTTTTTTTTTTCGACATTGCAATTAATGCGAGTATTTCAAAGTGAAACTGATCAAACCTGTTCAGAAAGATTTATGAAATATAGTTTAACTCTCATGTAAACGCTTACGAGTATGTAAATTCAAATTTAATAAAGTAAACTACTTATTGAGATCAAAGTTTGACACATAAATAAATAAACAAAGCAAAACTGAGTATTTACTAAGTTGACATTTCGTATAATGCGGTTAAAGTAGAAAAAGTGACGTTACCGACCAATCTAGTTCGTGCATCCAAGTTACAAACAAAGGAGACCAATCTTTGAGTAGTTGGCTTAAGATAGCTAGATTTTTTAATGTCTAATTCTACAGACAACATCGTCGTTTCAAAGTCAGCACCAAAATGGAATTAATTTCAATTTGTAAAAACTGTCCATACGGCTTCAACGTCGGAAACAAAAGTAGAAACTAATTTCAACCTTATCCGTCACTCCAATTGACAGGAGGACTTTCCGGAATCAAGTTTTCGGCCAATTCTGATCTGGGGATATTGTAATCCCTATGGAGGTTCGGACTTTTATCGTTTCTATATTAACAGGTTCATTTAGCCTATCGGCGAAATGTCGGTCGTCGCAGTTCGTCATCATAGGGTATGCAGAGCTTCATTTGCAAAAACACAACACCAACTGGGATTCTACAAAAAATACTTGAAACTTTTGTCAATTGAAACATTTTGGTCAATCTTTCAGTGCTCAGTTGCAGAATATTACATCCATATAGATTTTGGGTTCATCATTCGTTTTCTCAGAACAATAACCAATAGCAGAAATAAACCTTTTATTTATATTTTTTAATTATGTTTAACATAGATACCCTTATGGAACTTGTTATGGTACCACCTTTATTGTCTGTGACCCCCAGGCGATTACGTAATATAAGCTTTTAGACTGATTAACTTCTAACGACGTCGTAACCTGTCAACATTTCCGAAGAATTGTACCCACATTCCCTAAACCAACCATACGTATATCACATAAAAAAGTGTTAATCATCGATCACAGCCAACACTTTCTACACTCTCATGAAGTTTGGCATATATGAAATACAAGCCCGAATCTTTCAAATGCAAATAGAAGTCCAAATTATTTGGACTATCTTCAGTTTAGTTGACAAAAGAAGACTTGCCGACATTGGTACTTGCCCATAAACTTCTATGCCACTTCCTATAACCGACATTCTCAAACAATTCCAAGGAAAACCCACAACGCCGCAACCCACATCGTGTACATAAAAATAAAAAGACGAACATTCATAATCTCTATCTACGGTTGAAGACCGTATATGCGTGTGTGTTCCATAGTCGTCTGGCATTAGAATTGTGTACCTACAATGACTTAATTCTTTCGCAAAAAGACATATACCATCCGTTCTACCTTCGTTAACCAAAAAGCAGTCTGACGTAACCGCATTCTGTTTCTAATGTTGCTTACAGTCAAGCCCACACATTTAACTCGCCTCGTCATCGATTCTTAATTCTTGGCTTTGCCCACGATTAGATTTTCCAAATTCAGAATTGTGGGGGTGAAATACCTGATCATGCCAAGTATATAAGCTTGCAATGCATTAGAGTCGGGGAAATTAAAGACCACCTTGTGCATCTGCGCAGTGGTAATTGCACGGCCAAGACACTGTTGCGAAATGAACTTGTACAGCGGCCTAAGAGTAGTTGGCCGTAGTCATCTTCTTTTTTTCTTTGAAATTCTTTACGGCCAGTTGGAGATGCATGGGCTAAGACTTATCTCGGAGTGATGTAATCACATGAAGTCAAGCGCAACCCAGACGAATTGAAATTTCCACGGAAAGTGAGATTGAGATTACTTCAAATCGGAAAAGGGCCTTCCGCTGTTTGAAATACGAAGCAGCCGGAGAGCATTCACCTGTCTGTCCTGCTGGGAATTAAATGTCCGATGTGAAGGTCGTTTGTAGTTTTCGTTTCAAAATGTAATCGCGACGGGTGTAGATTGAGCTTTGCGGGACAGACAATGCTGACGGGTATTGTGTTTCGTTTTTATTATCATGCATTCATAGCCGTTGGGTATTTAGGTATGTTTATTTTGATGCAGAGAAGAGAATAGTTGCGTCAGACTGGCAAGAGTTGTGCCGATTTTTTCCATTGGTCTGTCAATGTGCGTTCGGTGTTGTACGATGGCCTATGCTCAGTGGTTCGACAAGGGAAGCTGAGCAGTTGTGGAAATACGGTGTGATCAGCGTTGCCACTTCAAAATGAGAGGAGCGCAGTAGATCATTAAAAAAAATGAAGTAGATTGGATATTTCCGCAGTAGATTTCTTATTATACAAAAAACAAAGATCAATATTGCTTTAAACTACGTATATAAATAATCACTTTAATGTTTTTTATAAACCGTCCATTAATTAAATTAAATTTTTGGAAATACTATTAAAGCCAAGGAGAGTCTGAGGGTGTCCAGACATTATTCATTTTCTTACAACAAATCACACTTTCAAGAGTATTAACGTTCAGTTTGTTTCGTAGGTTATTTTTGAATTGGCTTACAATCGAAAACTTTCGCTTTGCAGCAGCACTATGGTCTAAACAATTTTTTTTTGTGGTTTTCAATAAATATTAATCCATGTTTAAAATTTAAAATAAGCTCTCAAAAACAGAATCCCTTTAGCTCAGCAGAAAACGAGAAAATAACAGAAACATAGACAGAGGCACAGATTTGATTCATGATATCCTTAATGACAGCAGCCAAGTTCAACTCATTTCAAAAGAGAATGTGACCAATTTCAAAATAAGTTGGCTTCATTCAGACGTCCTTGCAGCGGTTCTTTGAATGTCAGTTTTGTACATTTGTCTAAGGCAAGGTTTATCAAACAAAAAAAGTGCAGTAGATTGGATTTAGTGGCAGCAGATTTATTTTTTGCGAAAAGTGCAGTAGATCTACTGCTATTGCAGTAAAGTGGCAACGCTGGGTGTGATATGTATGGTGTCGATGTGTCTTTCTAAGTTGACTTATTATAGCCTATTCACACCGCACCGAAGAGCGAACAACAACTAGTTATCGTTTGACGTTTGAATCAGCTGTGAGATACTATAGTCGTGAAACTTTGGTGCAAACAACTTTGGTTGCAAATTTCCATAGCATTAATATTGACAAATAAAATGAATTCAGAGCATTTAAAAATAATATTAGTCCATCGATTAAGTGTGGAAAATAATTTAAATGTCATTTTCGATTGGGACAGAAAAAAAAAACTTTTTTTTTTAGATTCAGAGTAGTTTTTCTGCTCTCGCAATCAGGTGGCTGTCAGATTGCTTGTTCCATTGCAGCACCTTTATTTTTTAAGAGTCAGAGCAATTTTGCAAATCTCGATTTCTATTTGCACTTACATCAAAACATTTGTCATCTATCAAACTTTAAAGTGGGTTTACTTACTGAATGCGAGAAGTAAAAACGATTCTCGCCAGTTCTTGGGGTTTTGCCCTGACAAAAGTGTTTACTTACGTTTTTAGACGAGAAGTCTATGAAAATAGAGACGAAATTTCATTTGGCCGCTGCAATAGACATCAGGATAAATTGAATGGATTTTTATAAACATAAATAACAATTTGAGAACAGCTGACTTCTAAAATATGCACCACACCACAATTGCAAAGAAAGAAAAGTCTCGTTTTATGTTCCATTGGGCACGAAAAATCTGAAATCTGAGAGAAAAATCTGAAAATCCCAATTGAAAGCGACATTTCGTCACCGTTCTATAAGCCATTTTGGTCAAAAAAGTCATTAAATGATGTGCGGAATTTTCGATAAAGTTTTCAAGTGTTTTCGCGATAACCCGGTTTTCGGCTCGGTGTGAATAGGGTATTAGTTTAACTGGAACGCAAATTTTGCAGAAACTCTCTTGCAGGTAGGAAAGCGGAGTTTTCAGTGAACCTTGGGTTGCTTAAAACTAGCAGAATTCTGACTAAAAAAATTGAATTTTAAACTGGTCTAAAAATCTCTCTACAAAAAGTTTAGCAGCTGTTTTTCTTTAAACATCTGTCAGTTTTCACTATTAAAGTGGGGAATTTGTCGTCTAATATCGTTTTCCATTGGGGAAAAATTTGAAGTCAGAATCCACTCAAGAAGCACTCACACAAGTGTAATTTATGTATTTTATACAAGGCAGATTACAGTTGCCATAGATTATTTTTTGGCATTTCATCAATACTTTTGTGGATTCAAACAGCAGTTTTCTTGTTCCATTGGATTGTACACTGAAAATAAAAAACCAGGTAATATTGACAAAATTCTGTTGTAAAATTTCAACAAAAATAGTTTTGTTGAACTGAAAAAAAATTGTTGTAATAACAAATGAAATTTATCAATACAACTTAAGTTTTATATATTTGAACGATATTTTGTCAAACGGATAAAATATTTATTGAAAAACAACTTTGTCAAATTAACAATTTTATTGTTGAATTAACAAAGTTTTTGTTATATCCATAAAAACAGAACCAAAAATCAGTTTTGTATATATTTGTTAAATTGACAAAACCTATTCAAAATGTTTGTTAGCCAAACAAAATACAGATTATCTATATTACAAAAATCTTGTCGAAATGAAAAAAAAGTTTGTAGATATGACAGTAATTTTGTTGAATTGACAACACACGTGTTGAATAGATGGCGATGAGGCGTCATTTATATTTCACACGTGAAGCAGAAAGTTTGTTAGTGCGCATAAAGGTAACCGGTGAAAGTGAATTAAACAAGCATTTTAAAATAAATAAATGGATAAGGACCTAATTTGTGAACTAAGCCTTTCATCAATAATACAAAGCCCCATATGGAAATATTTAAAAGGTAAGTGAAAGAAGTTAGTGCGATTATATATAGGACAGGTATATAATTTAAAATTGGAAACTAATTCATCGACCAAACACTTTTATTACAACAAACGCATTTTTCTCACTTTCTCAATAGATGGTCGATTTGCCGCGGTGTTTTTTTTTTCTGCGTGTTTTTATACTGACCAGCAAGTAGTGACCAACGAAGGCAATTACGAGAGTCCATATAAAATGTTCTATTAAAGATTCCCAGAATACCTTTATGATAATTAGGACATAAGACGAGGTGGAAGGAGTATCCTGCAAGGATGCAGGAAGAAACATTTTGTAATATTATATAATAATTTATGATTTTATGAATTAATTAAATTTGTATAATTACTTTTTTTAATAAATCTAATTATTAAACTTAGGTATTTGGTTTGCGTATCATTTTTTAGGTAATACCTAATCTATTTTACAACCATATTATAGACATACATACTCGAGCTGACAAAATGTTGCTATGTAACCAACAATCTGTTCATAGATTCAACAAAACACAACGGCAGTACTGACAAATAATTTCTGTATAATCAACAATATTTGCTGCTGATTTAACAAAATACAATAACTGAATTGACAAACTACTTCGATATTATTAACAATTTTTTTGTTAATTTGACAGAAAGATAAAGACTAAATTGATAAATTTCTTTGCAAAATTAACAACGTTTTGATTGATTCAACAAAATATTTTTATACGCACAAGAAACGATTTTTGTTAACACAACAATTTTTTTGTTACCACAACAAAAGTTTTAAGACGAGATAAAACTTACTAAAATTTTGTCAATCTGATAGAAACATTTTGTTGGACGTATATTGACAAAAAAATTGTTGAATCAAGCCTCATTTTTATCAAATATACCAGGGTTTTATTTTCAGTGTAGAATGAGTGGATCCCCGAGTGAAACCAATGGAAAATGACATAAGAATTTTTATTCCGAATTTATTGTAAGGGAAAAAGGAACGTATTTTTCCCTGGTTAAGGGTTGAATAAGGAACTTTGTGTTTAGGGGGCGAACCCAAATATCTCATTCTTCAGAAGAGTATTTTTTCGCATTGTCAACTTTTTGGACTTCTTGACTTTGGTTTGAGTTGTTGATCGAGTATTTCGAAAGATTTTAATTGCTCTCAAAACAAATTTAGATGAAGACTTGAACCATTATATATCGCAAGAATCTCAAGGGGACTGTGAGACGCTGTAAACGCTTGATAACTGAAGTTTGAAACCTTTGAGGGCTGGAAACTCACTTCCAGGGAAATCAGATAACCACCTTCGAACTTTTATAAACACACTTTGTGTTTGACAGTTTCGTAGCCACCAGCTGAGTGTTAAATTAGCGAGACTGCTCTTTAAAAACTGTAAGAATTGACGATGCACTTCGTCGAGGTATAAAGCGCATTTGGACAACGCTACACTTATGAGAGTATGTCCGTGCACTGCTAGGCAGCCCTTTGCTTATGAATCATTTCCTCTCTTCATCAATCCTTTGCTCAAAAATTTGACGCGTCATAACAGAGGTTAGTTCTGCCTTTACTACCTACCTACCTAACCAGGATTCGATTAATACATGGAGCCAATAGATTTTAGTTACTTGTTTCGTCTATACACGCACTAATCAAATACCCCTCTCTTTCAGATGGCAACAGATATTTCCATGCGGCGCCGCCTATCTACACCTAAAGCAAGCCCTTTGCTTAAACGTACCTCCTCCGAGACAACGCGCGTACGGTCACCACTGGCGGCTAAAAATTCAGCCGAACCCAAGCCTGAGAAGACGTCTTGGTTCAAATCTATCGACAGAAAATCAAAAAGCAAATCAAAGGAAAAGGTACCCACAATTTAATCCTCATTCGTCGTCTTATATTAACTTGGAAAAAATTGTTTTCAACCCCTACAGCTGGATACAACACTGAGTGGTGAAACGGATTCCAGTCACACTCCCAAGCGCAACACATATCGCACCCCACCGCCACCGCCGATTCCACCGAAGAATTTCCGCTTCTTTGGTGATACCGATTTAGACTCGAATCCGCCAACCGTATCTAGAATCACCACAACCCCCAGGTAAGACAATATGAGCTGGCAATTTACCAAAGCATACCTAAAAGCGACGGATCTTGCAGGTCGAGACCATCAGTTTCCACTCTAAACCGAAACCAAAAGTACTCGCAAAGCGCGTACAATCTGGATCGCATCAATCAGACACCTCAGTCAGCTGCATCTAGTCGCCTCCGTAGCAATTCTCTTCAGAATCTCGAAGAAGATGGCACAGATGAAATCGACACTCGCAAACGTCGTCATTACTCCAGGTCACGCAACCACCTCGATGATATTTCCGAAAGCGGATCAGAGACGGAAGATCATTACAAGAGGCAGCCGTTGACTCAGCAAAATAGGTCAGTTTCCAGGGACAAGCTGGATCGCTCTTATCGAAACGATGACCGGAAGAGCAACGAACGGCATTTAACCGCGTCAACGTCCACATTAAAAAGATCGCCTGACCACCCGACCAAAGTTGACGCATACAACCAGGCGGGCATACCTCCGCCCAAGCCAGCGAGAAACGCCGACCGCAGGTATCACTTGAGGTGAGACACGAACGCTTACTGGATATGTACTCGGAAATTTAAATTTATTTCCACTTTCAGGGATCCTGACCGACTTCCAGACAGTTCTGGCACCGAGGGCGAGTCCAGTATGCAGAGTCAGCGAAGTGTCGTGTATCTTCATGCTACAACAGTGGGTGCCATACCACAGCCATACCAGTCAACCACTCGACGTCGCGCCGCATCGCGTGAAGACTTGCGTAAAAACAAGTTGCAGCCAATGACAAAAACGGTTTCCCGATCTGTCTCGATGTTAGCACCATGGAAACCGAAACACCCGAGTGAAGGTTACGAGATAAACTACTCACAGGAACAGAATGAAAAGGTACGTTTTTATTAAGACAGAAGCAGAGGTTTCTCAAATGCATATTATCATTTCCGTTTGCAGGACAAAAATCTCACAACACTTCCGCGAAAGAACACTACCGGACACATGTCAACTAGCACACTCTCCCGAAATAAAAAAGTCGATCCACCGGCCCGAACGAGACGACAGACGCCTATTGCCAAGTCGAAAGACGATCTGTCTTCAATTCGAAATTCATCAAGCACCAGTGCTGCCAAGTCAAACCTATCGTCAACAATTGACTCGCGAAAGGAGACCCTTAGGCGCAAGTGAACGCCACAGCTGCACGCCCTCATATAGATAATTATTAAG
The DNA here is from genome assembly GCA_946477585.1 of Cheilosia urbana. Lineage (NCBI taxonomy): Eukaryota > Metazoa > Arthropoda > Insecta > Diptera > Syrphidae > Cheilosia > Cheilosia urbana. Next base: position 145,678,159 of record OX297854.1, read on the forward strand.
TTCATGCGTTGTGGACAGTTTAATCAGCAATTTAACCAAATAGAAAAGGCAGCAGAATTAAAATAACAGGACAATAACCGGTGCTAATCAACAGATAGGAAACAGCATGAATATCGTAACAGAGCGGAAAGTAGCCTTTAGTCAACCACTTACGTAAAAACTAATGTTAACTTGATAATCTCGTCAAATTTCAGTAAGGAAGAACGAAATATGTTTATAATTTTATTAACACTTTTTTTTTGTATCGTATAAATAAAATAATATTACATGATTGTTTGTTTTCGTCTCACCGAATGTCATAGTGGAGCTGTAGAGTGTAGAGCCTTTGTTGGCAATGACAGCTGAACGACATGATTGATGATGTCTACAATTATTGCGACGCTGTTACATTTCTGTTTCTGTACGAAGTCTTCTCCTTCGTCAGTACCGTCAGAAAAACTTGCTTCCTTTCACAATCATTGGGGACGTTCGGATACGTAGTTCATGTAAAACGTCAACTTTGTCTGGACTATAGTCCATATACCTACCTATAGGTAGGTATACGAACGCGTTGATTTTTTTTTTAATTTTGACACTTCGAACTGAGTATGCTGGCGGGAAATGGACTAAAGTGGCCTGGACTAGAAGTAACGCAAAAAAACGAAAATTGGCCTACATAAACGTCAACTGTAAAACTGTAAAAAACTATTCACGTGACCACTCTTTAATTTAAATAAATATTGTCAGTCAGCTGTCAGATTTATACTAAACTATTTATTCAGTGTTTCTGCATTTCATTGGAATAACTTCTATTTCAATTTCATTAAGAACGTTCGAGCTTCTAATTTAGTAAGTCTAACATCTGTCTGACTTGATGTGCCTCAGTTTTGATTGGCTTAGATCGGTCACATGAACAGTTAGCGTTTATGGATGGGTAGCTTATCAAGAATTCCGTGACTGAGTATAAGTTGACAGTTCGTTAAAATGGCCGAATTAGGAAAAGTGATTCCAACTAGTTTTTGATTTAAGGGTAATTCTAGTACAGACCAATTCACCTAAGATTTGGGGAGAGGGGAGCAGTTTAGGACAACTTAAGAAAAAATACTACAAAAAAAAACTTTTTAATACTTTAATAAAATTTTACAGTAGCAACTCCACTTCAAACAAACATCTTATGGATATTGAAACGATACCAACTTAAAAAAAAAAAGAAAAAGGAAAAGATGTTTCCAGACGACGGTTGTATTTTTTTTGTTATTCCTAGACGTAAGAATATTATTCTAAAATTATGCTCAATTTACAAATTAAAAGTGTTCAATTATAATGTTTATATGTGTAGCGATGTTATTCAACCAAAATATTAACAATTTACATTGTTTCTTAAAAAATATGAAGTTTTTAGTTTTTTTATCCCTCTCGGGGCACTTTTGGACAATGCGCGAGGGGAGCTTTTGAACATGTCCTAATCTGCCCCCTTTTATCACTTTGAACAATCTATTTCGGTGATTTGTATAGAATGATTGTTTTTGGTTTTATTTGTTTAGGTTTATCTCTGCACTAATGGTCAGAAATTACAAGAAAAAGAAGGAAACCGCTCCTAATGAGCGTTTTTTTAGACATGTCCAAAACTGTCCCATGGTTGTCCTAAGGTGCCCCCCCAGAGGGACAAAATGGTACATTTTAAAGAGATTATTAAAATAAATAAAAAATATATAAATCATAACTATACATATTTATTCGGATATAAGATTGCAAGATAAAACAACATGTAATAATAATTTTCTAGATCCGAAGGGATACTCCGCTTTTAATGGATCTAGAGCGATTTTTGTAAAAAGGGCCCTAAAGTGACCCCCTCTCCCCTACTAGATTTTTGAATGTTATCGTTACTACATTATTTAATAGTTCGAAAATAATTGTTAATGCGAAAAACAAATGATCAAGTTTGACACATGAAAACATGAGATGTTAATTTTGATATTGACAACTACAGTTGTGGGTTGTTGATGCAAAAAGTTGTTAACATTATTTTGTTCAGATTTGTTTCTAAGAATCGTCTGTCAAACCTTTTCTCTATTTGGGCTTAAAATGAAATATCTATAAAATGAACGGGATTTATGCTGCATATACACCATCACACAATCCTGACACGGAAGATTAAAGGGATGTCCAATACTAAATAGCCTCTAAAATCTAAATACTCGCAAAACGTGGTGGGAATTATAGAAAACCTCCCATGTTGATATTTTTATAGCGATGGTTAACGAAATTCCGTTCCTATAAAACAAAATGACTTCCGGAAGTGATGAATATACAATTATTCATTCATTTCGTATATATATGATTGATGAATTGTTGGTTTAATTTACCGAAACTAATTAACACACTCATTCAACATTGTTTAAATTGAAAATAGAAATGTTTTAATGTGATTGCTGGAATATTGGTCGCCGGAACTTGTGTTTATTTCCGCTTTACATAGGTATCTATAATTATGGGTTCACCCATGATTTTATTTGTGATCTCATTCTTACGCATTTATTAGCATTGAATGCGGACAAACGGATCTCTCTATCCCATCGCGTACAAAAATGCGCGTGCGTGATGTTGTTAATTCAATTTTAAGCAAGTTATGCATACAGTGCTGATGTGAATTATGGTAAAAGGGCCTCTGTTTGAGTTCATCTTCCTATGCAGTTATTGTGAATCACCATATAAAACAAGGTGCCAAAAGTGTATGTTTCCCTCTATCGCCCGTAATTTTTAACTAATTTAGTTGTTTTTTTTTAAATGACGGTAATTACGGTGATTATCAAGGCCAACAAAATTGAAAAAAAAAAGAAAACACATAAATTATATCAGCGCTTGGCGAAGCCGGCGGGGTTCAGCTAGTTGTGAATATATATCTCAAAACAGAAAACACACATCTGAGAACAAGTGGCCAAAATATCATTTGTTCGGAAACAACAACTTTTATTTCTGCTAAAAATCCTGAAATAGATTCAAACGTAAAATGAACAACCTATTAATTCCGCCCATGTAAACAAATGATTGCGCTTACCGGTTGTCCGTATCGGTATCGGTACACAGAATGAATTAGTAGGGCAGTCTTGCGCTTAAATACTCCGTCATGAGGGTAAGTGTAGTACTAAAAATAAGCTATAGGGAATTTACAAAGTTTTCCTCGTTCCTAAAACATTTCGCGGTGTCAGACGCTACAGATAAACAGTCGTATGAGAGGAAATTTGTTTCTTATGGTTGGTGTTCCCACCAAACAGCTGACTATTTTCATAAAACGGTTTATTTTTAACTGATTCGTTTAAAGAGTGTATTTTGAGAAAAATTAGAAATTATATTTTTCCCCTGCTTCTCTGTTTGACTGTTTCGTTCTTTCTATTTTGGCAACGTATCGTTGAACTTTTAAAATGACGAGAAGAAGAAGAAGAAAAAAAAAACCGCTAACAACTATGCGTCCAAATCAAAATATATTTGGGAGTGGTGCCAGTAGAAGAATAGAAATTCGTCTTCGATGCATTTGCCGGATTTTGTGTAGTGTGTTAGAAGGTGTAAATAGTGCTAAGCATTTTCCTTAAACAGAAATTCAAAAAATCACCTCTTTCATAGAAAAATTCAGTAAATTTCATTCGGCTGAGAATTATGTGAAGAAATGTCGGTAAATGTTGGAAAGTTACAAAAAGCCTGCTGGAAGATTGACCAGAATGACGAAGGTGAACGATGTGTTTCGTTTAAGATTTCAATTCGATTTAGCTTCTGTTTGTGATTGCGTATTAACCATTTTTAATACGATTGGGATAGTATTTTCTGTAGCCAAATAAAATCAGCGACTTTGTAACCTTAAAGAAAGCTTTCTTTAAAAGAGTGCAGTAAATCGGGAAGTTGTGATTGATAACAAGAGAATAGACGGTTTCAAGTGGTTGTGAAATTTGGGGGCAAACCAGACTATCCTTGTATTCTGCACCGAAGAGTGTTCTCTTGTGTGGTGTCGACTAAACTAATAAATTTGTAAAGACATAACCGTATGTATGGAGAAAACAATTTTATGGTGAACGGAGGAGTATGGAAGAGCTTTCTTTGGGCTTTTTAGGTCTAGGATGGTGGTCAGACAATCGCGAGAGATGAAAAACGCAAGGTGCACTATGCACATGCGTCGCTCAGACTCGATTGAAGCTACATTGCCAATCGTTTCGTTCATTTAAATATTCAAGAATGTAGTGCAGGCGATTTGCGTTTCTTGGGTTGTTCTATGATTTGTCGGTGTGTCCGGCTGCAGCTTAAGATAGATAGTTTGAATATCGCTCACTTGTGTCGTTTTTCATTGGGCAAAAAAAACATTTCTTTTTTGATTCGGATCACTTTCCCAATGGAAAACGACATTAATGACGGGTGATAGAACATTTTGAGTATTCCTTCAAATTAAATATTTAACTTATGATACTGCCGAAAGCCTATCACGCAGCTGTTCCGCAACGAAATTTTCCGGTGGTCTCCAATCTCCAAACGGACAGCGAAGCGTCTGCGCAAAAGCAGCGGAAAATAATTTGTAGAGAGTTCCACTTGTGTAGCAGTGTTACCAGAACTGGCCATTTATCTCCGATTTGGATACTCCAACTTTTCACTGGCTCCTTAAAATTGTCATTTGGGAATTATCCTAATTTAGGCTATTTACTGCAAAAGGAAAAGGTGAGCGAAATTGTTCGTTCCTGATTTCGTTGTGTCATTTTTGTATGGGATTTTTCGTTCCGGAACAGGTTAACGGTGAATTTTTGGCTGTCAGCGTCATTTAACTGTCACAGAAGTACCTAAAAAATACTCAGAACTTGCTGTAAATTTACTGCCGTCATCTTACACTTATCTTTGATGACTTTTATGATTGGGAATGGCAGGGAAGTTAGAGTCACCCTCTGGTGCAATTTTTAAATACTTCGACTACTTTTGCATCCGTCAATCGAAGTCGATGTTCGGCACTTTATATTTTTTGCTAGTAGGGGAGACTGGGTACGGTTGAAACACAGGACGGTTGAAACAACACGAATATCTCGTGAGCCATACGCGTAGCGTCTATGAGTATTAGGGGTGAATGAAGCAAAAACAAGTCCGTAGACGAATAGCAGTAATACATCGTTCGTTCGGCGGTTCAGTTGTGAGTGAGAGCTTATGTTCTATTTAGACTACCAAAAGTAAGTATTTTCGTTTGGTTATTTTTCATTTTACTGGGATTTCTATCCATGCGAGATTGTCAGTGTTGTTTTCGTTACTTTATAGATTTTGTTTACTTAAAGGGGGGGTTGGGGACGGTTGAAACAATTTTTCGGGGGACGGTTGAAACAATGTCTTTAATTATTTTGTTATTCTTATATAATATTTTAACGAAATTAGAAGAACCAGAAAGTCTACAATATACACCGATACACCAGAGAAAGAACAAATAAAAAAGGATCATGAAGCAATACTGTAACAAACCAGCTAACCAAGCTAAGAAATGGTTGGAAGGTGTAAAAAAGAAAATAAAAGTTACGAAAGTAAAAAAAAAAAAAATAATAATGCAGCATTCCAGTGCTCTATTATTATTTTTTTATTCAGAAGAAGAGGAGTCTTATTGCCTTGTCTGCTTGTCAACGTATTCAGGGAGCAGATCTAGTGAAAGTTGGATACAAATGTGTCAACAGTAAAATGTGGGCTCACAAAGAGTGCACAGAAGGTTGCAATAGTTATGTTTGGCACAATTGTGATTCTGAATATTCCGACAACTGAATTTTATCGATTGTATTATCGAAATTAAAGTAATGTTCCTTTTGTTTATTTTCAATTACCTAATTTAATGAATAAGTTTTTATTTTTATTTTGTTTTCTTTAATTTTTTGTTGCTTAGAAATACTGTTTTTTTTTTTCTATATAAAACAATGACGTGATGAATATTGTCAAACAAAACTATTATTTATAATAAAAGTTAATTATATATGTAACAATGGAAGATTATGTTCATGTTTCAACTGACCCCAACAACTGTTTCAACCGACCCTGGTACGGGTACGGTTGAAACAAATTTTCATTTTTGTTTTAATATGATGTACTACGCAAAATATCACACCGAATACTTAAAAAACGCTTTACATTTATACATAGAACCATGCTCCTACATTTCACATAACTTAATCGCCGCTTAGCTTATAAACGGCAATGGTATGGACGGTATAAGAGAAATTGTTTCAACCGTACCCAGTCTCCCCTACAGCTTGCAGTCAGCTCTCTGACAGTTCTCGAACTTAGTTATTCGTAAGTCATCGATCAAGACTTTATTTTTTGTGGCCACTTCTGATGACAAGTTGGCAGAGTTGCCACTTACTTTACGCAATTTCTGTTAAAGAGACGAAGTCCCTAAAAGTTCTGGCGGTGTTTTGCAATAGTAGCATTGCGATGTCAAAACTTTTTCATAACATTCACTGTTTCTTGTAGGTAGTGTCGTACCGACAATCTACTGAAGTCATTCGCCGTATATCCTTCTTGTAAGGGGTTTCCGATTCACTTCTGAGACTCGTTTTGTCAGCCAATTCTGTGAGGAAATTGTAGCACGTCGAGCCTAAAGAAACAAGACAAGTTCCGTCCAAGGCGCGGAGCTGTTGCACAACCTTATCTGAAGAGCACAACTGTCTTTCGATTTCAGCTATACCCATTCTCACGAGTGTATAACTCACTTTCAATAGAGTATCCGCCTCCGACGCCTCGCCACGTAGGTCCGGCCTAGTCTCTTAGACCCGTTTACCATGTTCTGGACCTAAAATTGTAGTAACTTGAATTTACCAAGACTGCGCGTGCGTTAGTTTATCCTGAGAATACATTAACATGTCAAGCCAGTTGGTAATCTAAATAATCCAATTGACCTGCTCCAGCTTTTAAGACTTGAGGGTCTTTATGGGTCCCTAATGTATACTAACTATAACCTATAAAAAGTTACATACTTCTAATTTCCAGCCTGTTACATCGATATTGAGGAAGACGAAGACGAAATCGTAGACTCGAACAAGGAATACTCGGAATGGTCCATATTACCGGACATACTCTTGGAAGAAATATTTTCCTATCTCACCGTGAAGGAGCGGTACTACGCAAGTTTGGTAAGTACCATCAACAACACCATCCCTAAAATAGTAAAGTATAAAAAATAACATAGTAAGTACTGACTTTTCTTACCCAGGTATGTCGCCACTGGTACTCTGCCTTTCACATGCCTGCCGTATGGTCAAACTTTGTGGTTGACGACAGGACCCTTACCCGCGCCAAGTATAACTACTACTCCGGCTGGCAGTACACTTTGGACCACATGAGGACACAAAATTGCATGCAACGCGTTGGCCGTTACATGCGAGGTTTGATTTTCCGACCGATCCACAGCTTTCACAATATTTTTCAATTTATGACACTACTGGCCTGGAGCATAGACAAGGTTCGAAACACCTCTACACAGTGTTGGTCTGATAAATGACTAACCCACCTTCCTTTAGAGAGACGAACTGCCCGAACTTCGTGGCGTTGGCGCACAAATTCGAAGCCTGGTGTATGAATTCCCCTGCAATATGTCCCAAACTGAAGACCCCGAGGGTATAAAGCTTTTCGGCACCGGTGGTATGATCCTAAAAACTGAGAAAAATAGAAACCCTTTCTAATATAAACAAATTTCAGGACAACTGCTAAAATGCTTAAAGAACCTCATGTCGAAGCTAACTAATCTGCGCGTTCTGAAGCTGATTGACTTTGTTTTGGAGCGCTTCGAGGCCAATCACCTGCTGGACGAAGTTCTGGACTCGTGTTTCTCGCACATGAGGGTCTTGAATTTGGTTAATGTGACCACGACTCACTGCCCTATAATGCACGTCGGGCTCTTTGCAAATCTCAGAGTAAGTCATCGTGGCATCACTAATGCAATATTCGCAAACAAACTGTCTCACCTCAGGTCCTCATAATCTCGCCCCAAAATATCGACGATGACGTTGTTCTACTGCTGGCAGACTCAAAACTTCGGCATCTTCATATTTACCAGAACCGATATACACCTACATCGGGTTCGATTACGCCTTGTGGGGTCAAAGCATGGCGGGCTCTGAAAAGGGACAATCCCAAGCTGAAAATTCACCTTCGTGTCGAATCGGCGTCGGATGGAGAGATCGTGTTGCAGCCCGAGGCCCCAGTGTACAGTATACTTTACCATGCTCCCAAAACCAAGGTATGCACTGATCTTAGTTGGTTTGAAAACTCAAACTAATTTCGGACTGATTTCAGGTGAAACCAGACCTGCTTCTGCGGATGGTGGACAACTACAAGGAGAATCTCACCATTTACGGCCACGAACTCTTGCCCAAGTTTGTCAGTTGCAAGTCGTTCGACAATAGGGTGGACAGCTTGATGCTTCTGCTCTGTCGCCAGTGCTGGAATCTTCAAACTTTGGTAATGCTCTAGGCTCTAGCAGTCTCTCAGTTTAAGGTTAAGCATATTTTTTTTTTTTTTTTAGATAATTCGCGAAAAGATGTCTACTTCGACAGTCTTGCTGTTGGCGAAGACTGGAAAGAATCTACAGCAATTGTATATACGACGATTTGCGGTAATTTTGCGCTGTGATTGGCCACGAAATCCAGATTGGTCTGATGAGTTTTACATGTGGCTGAGACGTTCTTCAAGGTCGTACGAGGCTGTGGAGAAAGAAGTGTCCATGCTTTTAGGAAGGCGGTGGCGATTTCTAAGTGATAGTGAATTCAAAAAAATAAACATCGATGTAAGACAGAGTTTATGACACGAATTTGGAATGAAGAGCTATACGGATTAATTTTTATTGACTGTTTTATTATACCGGCTTGGAAGCTTAGATAGTCTCTCAAACGTAAGCTTATAAGAAGAGGGCGTGCCGGAGGATTATGAATATTATTAGGGCAGGGTTTATTGTGGGAAGCTATAGGCAAGGTATTCGTGAAGGTGTAAAAGTAAGTAAAAAGGCCAGATATCTGTAGTCTTTCGGTCGAATATTGACTTGTCTTACCAACTATTTGATTGCTTATATAGTAGAGGCCAGTAGTAGAAATGGGGTGGTTCTGTGCTTATGGGTGGTGATGAATTTCCGGTGGTTATTCCAGACTAGTAACGAAAAAAACTTGTGGGTTGTGTGCTAGCGAAGACACACCTGGTCGTTCTGCCTTATACACTATTCACAACGCGCTGAAAACGGGGTTCGCGAAAACACTCGAAAACTTTATCGAAAACAGAAGTTTTCCCCTACACATTTCAGTTTTCAAAACGAGTCGTTTAAAGTCGTTTTCCACGAAAACATCACCAAAACGTTGGGTTTTTGAAACAAACACACTTTTTGCAATATTCAGCAAATTCAGCCGAACAGCTCACCAAACAAATGTCACAAATCTCAACTTAAATCATTTTCCATAATTAACTGATAGCTATAATTTTATTTGTTTAATGCGATCGAAATTTGTAACTAAAGCAGTTTGCACCGAAGTTTAACGAAGTTTAACAGCTGATTGAAACGTCAAACAGAAACTATTTAGTTAGTGTTCGGTGTGAATGCATCGATTCATATGAGAGCGGATTGCGAACTGCGCACAGGCGAATATTCGTAGATTCTGACATTTCATTGACATGAAAACTTATTTTTAGTCGCAGCTCGCAGGTACCCGCGAATTAGTTTCATTCTTGTAGGTTAAGTTTGAACGAATTTTTCATTCATGCGTTTGTCGATCGCGTTCGCGACTGACTGTTTTATGTGGATTGTGAATAAAGTGTGACAGTTCGCGGCAAGAATTTTCGGTGCAGGGAAATATGTCCCCAAAACCACTTTCGTGAAGTGGACTTAAGGACCATTCATATGAGAGCGAACTGCGAATAGGCGAATGCGAACAAATCAATTTAACTGCATTTATGAATTGAAAATTTGTATTTGTTCTATCACAAAACCATTATATTTAATTAATCTAACATCTAGTCTAAAACAAACATTACTCTCAATTGATGTAAACAGCTAAATTAACAATTAAAGCAATTTTCCCGCGAATTGAAAATTCTTGCCGCGAACTGTCACACTTTATTCACAATCCATATAAAACAGTCAGTCGCGAACGCGATCGACAAACGCATGAATGAAAAATTCGTTCAAACTTAACCTTAACCACACAAAACAGTCGCGATCCACAAACCCACGAATGAAAAATTCGTTCGAACTTAACCTTTAAAAATGAAACTGATACGCGGGTATCTGCGACCAAAAAAAGTTTTCATGTGAATGAAGTGTCAGAAACCACGAATATTCGCATGTTCGCAGTTCGCAATTCGCTCTCATGTGAATAGTCCTTTAGTTCCCATGTAAGGTGGGAAATAAATTCCGAAAACTCTGAGTGGTTTTATTTCCCTTTTAATGTGAAGTAAATTTTCACTGTCGACTAAGAACAAAGTTAAATTAAAGAGTCAAGTTGGTACTTTGCAATTTGTATTAACTAAAGAGAAATTAAATTTTAACTGAGGCAGAGTAATATTTATATAAAAAGTTTCAAAATCGAAATTCGGTTTGCAAGACTCTGAAAGTAATCAACGAAAATCCGACGCACACCAAGACCGGTCGCGCGAATTTTTTACTTTCATTTTCTCAAATTTTTGAAAATGACACTTTATTTTCTCAGATAACTTTTTTGTTTTAGCTTTCGAAAATTTAAGAAAATAAAAGTAAACAATTTGCGCGAATTTAGTCTCGTGGACTTCTGTCCCTGCGCCGAAAAATCACCGCAATTTGATTATTTTCAGAGTCTTGCAAACTGAATTTCGAATGGAGTATTTTGTCAAAAAAAAAATCAAAAGTTCCAATTCTAAATGTTGGAAGTTAGTTGTCTCTTCTTATTTTTGAATGTGTACTAAGTTCCCATGAGAAAGTGGACTTAGTTCTCACCTTACATAGGAACTAATATGGTTTTCCATTGGGACCACCAGAAATCTTTTTCAAATCTCAGATTTTACGTTGCTAATGGAACGCGCAACGAAATTGATCTACTTTTGTAAATGGATTAGTGCGTTTCTTGACAACAATATCAGCTGTTCAAATTGCATTCGTTTTTGGCAAAATCGCAAATGGATATCGACCTCAAAAATGTTTTCCTTGTTGTAGATACAAATGAAGTATTACTGGTGGTTTGTAGACTTGTAGTCCTCAGATGACGAGGGAGTTAATGAAGATAATAATTCCTCCGAAATCATAGTTCACAGCTATTTGTGTATTTTGCTATTTTGGTTTTCACGAAACTTTGCGCATTTCTCTCGAAAGCAAACTTCTTAAACTTGCGTAAAACAGCTGTGCAAATTATATTGGTGTGTGTAGATCTGAAAAAATATCGAGATCTGCAAAAAGTGCTCCGAATCAAAAAAAAAGATTGATTTTTCTGCCCAATGGAAAACGACGTAAGTCCACTTTACGAAATTGGTCTTACTTTAGCTATTTATTTATTTATTTAAGTCTACCATTTTACAATTTACAGACTATTATAATTACATAATTAAAAAAAAAAAAAAACTCTTAAAGTAAGAGAAATATTTAAATCAACTTAGAGGCAGTCTTTTTTCGATTAGATGTTAGATTAATTAATTTTTTTTTTTTTATGATTTTTTTGCTATTCGCGCCCATGTGAATAGTTCTTTACTTTTCTAACGTTAACAAATTCCTGTGTTCCATTTGCCGTACCTATACCAACTTATCATGCACCGGACTCCTTTCAAATATATTATGATGAGTGGAAACTAGATTTCAAAAGAAACGCCATGAAACAAGGAGATTCTGGTTGAACTGATATGTGTAAATTGTAACATATTCACCTCGACAGAACCACACAAGCCACACGAAGTCTTACCCTTGTCGCTGTTGTATCTTGTATGTCAAGTGCACTTTAAGATCCACCCTGGTCCCCCATAAAAAAAAATTCAATTAATCTTGCCCTCACACGACGCCATTCTCAATGTCTCTAACGTCTAACCATTGTGAAAATCAATACACCCCTAATATAACATAGCTCACATAACAGCCAGCTGCCGCCAACCAGTGGCTATTCAAGCTCCAACAGAGGCAGAGCGCCTAAAAATATGCCCCAAGTGATGGGCGCTCGAAGACATTATTATATATTTTTAAAAAAAGTTTCTACATTTTTGTTTTGTATACACAAAGAATATCGAAAAATTAAGTAATTTGTTTATACTGTGGTGTAACATCTAATGAAGCAGAGAAAAGCTATATATCGCGACGTCAAGGTGACAACCACCGCTTGGACTTTCCTCGAAAGAAAATCATCTACGAGAAATTATGTCACTATCACAACACATTCGTATCTACGCGCGCGATTACAACAAACCGAAAAAAGCGGACTAAAAATAATTTCGTTGTTTTTATACAAAATTAGAGAATTGATCGCAAATAGTGTGCAGTGACTGTGATCATGACCGACAATGGCTGAACGTTCGTAAAAAAGAAGGCACAGACAAAATTTCATCACTTCAATTTTTATAATTTTGTGAATAATTTTAAGTGCTTGCAAGAAAAAAAAAAAAGAAAGAAAGAAAGAAAAATTCCCTTCAATTGATTTTCTATTTTAAAAGAAAATTTTATTCGACGCGAGTGAGCAATGAGCAAAACCGTTCTACATTGGAGCTATCGCGACTATCGTAATGTTCCCATTGACCTGTTCCTCTACGAGGACCTGGAGGAGGTGTACCTCAAGGAGAACTTCATAACGCAAATCCCCAAGTGGCTGCTGAACTTGACAAGTCTGAAGTTCATTCATCTGTCGGGGAATGCCCTCCAGGAGATACCTGACGAGATCTACTTCTTGGAAAACCTTGAATTTCTCGACGTGTCGAACAACAAGATTACATGTCTTCCGCAGACTATTGGCGACATGAAAGCTCTGCAGAGGCTCAATGTTAGCGGCAATCAACTGACGGAGATTCCCATAAGTAGGTGACATTTTTATCCGCGCAACAGAAACAGATGTTAACAATAATAGGGTGCTGTCTGTTTTCCAGGCATTGGCCGATTGAAGAAGCTGGAGGTGTTGGACATAAGTGCTAATCAGCTGAAGAGCCTGCCAATGGAGATGTCCGAATGCGGCCGTCTGAATGAGCTTTCGATGAGTGACAACCCGCAGTTGATGTACATACCGGAGCGAATAGCCAACATGCAGTCGCTGCAATTTTTGGCGGCCGAACGTAAGTGTCTATCCCTTAATGTTGCCATTCATTTGTCTCATTGCTTTCCGACAATTTGCTTAGGTTGCGGTTTGTTCTATCTGCCAGCTGCTTTGGCAAAGTTCCTGAATAGGGTGCAAATCTTTCAGAATCCCGCCATAACGCATATTCCGATGATCTATGAAAAGTTCTTTGCCAATTTCTATGATGCAATACAGACAGGGATGCCAAGGTGGGTATACGGACTGTTTTGTGTTTATTTTCAAAAGAACAGCTATATTGCTGTTGATAGTTAACACGGCATAGTGAGCATTTTATTCGTGTAGCTAGTTGACCCGAGATGTGAACCTTTTACGTTCGCTGGTGATTATTTTGGGAAGCCAAACCAATTAGCAGAAGTACCTAGCCAAGGTAGCCATGGCGTCACACAATGGATCAAGTGTAAAGAATAGGGGATCGCAGTCACTTTGTTACGGTTGAGACACCTGACAGTTGACGGGGCTCGATTTAAAGTTCAATTCATAGGAAATACAAATTATACTTCAATTGAATGGAAAAGGTTCAGAGCTTTGGCGAAACGTGAAGCTTCTTTCTATTACAAAGAAACAGCCTTAACATGGAGTGTTTTGCTGCAAATGTTTTAGAAAAAGGTTCGTGAATACTTGCTCGTAGAAAGACCACCTAGCACCTTTATGAACCACTTGATTGAAAAGCTTTCTGGAGATAGTCAGGCTTTCGGATATTTTTCACAGATTCGCGATATGTGAAACAATGAAAACGATATGTCCTTGTGAACGTTTTCAATCCGTACTTCAATACACTTTTCATTTGCTTTCTGTCCTGCAGATCGACCATAAACCATTCCAAATTGGAGCTCACAACTTGAACTTGTTTATCGACCTCTAACGCGAATGTGATAGTGATTATCTCCAAGAGCAGTATATTGCGGGTCGGTCAGAAACTTACACATCTGTGTTATTGACTCTTGAAAACACTGAGCACTTTAAGTAACTGGAAGGAGAAGGAGTTAAAGTTCCTACCCCATTCCGTAAGAGTGGGTTTCTCAACTGATTATAAAGTACCTTGGAGTGAATACTGATGCACGTCTAAGTTTAGGGTACAACCTAGAGTGATCTAGAGCATATAATGAAAAAAGTCGTAAGCAAAAAATTGAGGTGCACATCAAAAACAACCGCGGAACACGTGAATTGCTATTTGGGATCAATTTGGAGAGTGACCCCACTGTTGTATATTACATGTCTCAAAATGACATAAACTGGACGATTGTAAGTAAGGTGGTGGTGCGCATACTTATGTCGTTTTCCATTGGGACAGAAAAAACACTTTTTTTTAGATCCAGAGCAGTTTTTCTGATCTCGAAATCAGCTGGCTGTCAGATTTCATGTTCCATTGGCCGCAAAAAAAAAAAAAAAAAAAACGCTTTTTTGAGAGTCAGAGTAATTTTGCGAATCTCGATATCCGAGCGAGATTTACACCTATTTGCACTAACACCAACACATTTGGCATTTGTAAAAGTTTAAAGTGTGTTTACTTACGTTTTTAGACGAGAAGTATATGAAAAATAGAGAACAAATTACATTTGGCCGCTGCAATTGATATTAGCATAAATTGAATGGATTCTTATGAACACAAACTACAATTTAAGAACAGCTCACTTTAAATACACGCCCCACCACCACATGCAAGGAAGAAAAATCTCGTTTTATGTTCCATTGGGCACGAAAAATCTGAAATCTGAAAGCAAAATCTGAAAATCCCAATGGAAAACGACATTAGCTAGCAATCTTCGGCGTTTAGAGCACCAGCGGAAAGCCATCTGCCAACCACTTATCGAATCGTCAGAAACTTTGAAGAGGTGCATCTTTCATTCTATAAAAACAAACTGAACGAAATCGGTTCTGGTGAAATTATTAGATAAAAATCGAATTGTCAGAAAACGTGTCAAGATTGGTATCACTAATGAAAAAGTAACCCTCACCATTCCACTAAAGCACTGTGTCAAAGAATTATAACCAATGGATGACAGCGAAGACTGCGATAAATATGTTGGTTTGCCTTGGGAGAAAGAAATTATTTGACAGCGATTTTAGGCTGCCTGGATAGCTCATACCTCCTCCTTCAAGCCAGAGATAATATTGAGACCCCCAACTCGCAATCGCCTCTTGCCGCTGGCCCCCTCATTTTATTTTTAATTCGCCATTTTGTTTTCCTATCGGTGTTGTGTCAATTTAGATTCCGCATGATATGCAAAAAATATAAAATAAATGCCAACCGTGGGGGAATGTAATAGAGTTACATACCACATTACCACAGTTGAAATACCACATTTAAACATAACTTAGTGCTATTGGTGGCAATTATATATTTTTAAAATGCGATTAATATAATTTGTTTGGTTAATAAAACTATCTAAATGAGAAGTAGAAACATATTAGTACAAACATGGTTGTGTATTTTCCGCTTTTGAATATCAGAAAAGCGGATATAGAAAAATTGCTCAAGTTGTTTTTATTTTGCTACAACCACTCTGCAGTGATAAATTTTCATAAATATTGTAAGAAAATGTACACTTATTGCTCAAAAGTAATACAATTAACAAGTAACAAATAATTTTAAATTTAACGTGTAAAATTCTATGAACCCTGGCAGCAACTTTGCCGACAGCAGAGGTGGCTCATATTTTTTGAGGGTATGTTGGTGAGCCGAAATTTTTGAAGTTACGTGATATTTGTTAATACGAATTTCTATCTATCAATACAAGCGCACTAAATTGCGGCAACTCCGTAAAAATATAGCTTGTAGGCAAAGTAACGAGAAATCGGCCGAAGTTGGATGTCTCAGTATTGTCTCCTTCAAACTCCCTCAACACAAGCTATAGACTTATAAAGGCACATGGAGAACATTTATAATTCAAAGCAACTTATAGGTGTGGTGGTTGGGTGCTGTATGAATAGGGTAGGCACTGATTGGCGTCAACTTGGCGATGCCCAGTCGTTGTAACTGTTCATACACATCAATTGTGCTTATTTTACCTCCGCGTGGTAGCCACCGGGTACTGGTCTTGTCCTTCCGGGCATGACTTGCTAAACTTATAAGCGCGAGTGTTGAACACGAAGAAAATAGCAACACTATAATGCTCTGTCGGAATGACTGCCTGATCGAGTCTCAGAGGTCTTACATGAGCCCCTCAGAAAGAGGACGTACGGCGGATGAGTTCACATGGTTGAATCAACGGTGGCGTCAACAGTCAACATGGCAGATACCTCAATGAGCTACTTTCACGTATTTGGAGCTGAGGTCATTGAGGATTTTTCAGCACTAGTCAGGGTGTTGAAATAGAGATGGTGGCGGAAGAGCCCTTAATGGGTCAACGGCAGCTCTCACATCCCCGCAGCGGGTTACTGACTCCGGAATATTCCGGCTCCTTTTGCCCAAGGGGTTACAGAAAGGGCCTGGTCCTCCAGGTTGGGGGTTGTGCGTGGGGTTAACGACCCTACCACGGTAAAAAAAAAAAATTGTTGCGAAGCAACCAAAAGCCTCGGATAAGGACGGATTCACTGTTGACGACCCTGCAAAACGAAAAAAGGACAATGACGTTCGGATCTGCACGTGGAATGTTCGAACTCTGAACAGACCGCGTGCAGCCGAACAACTAGCGGAGGCCCTAGACTGCTACAAAGCAGGTATCACCGCCATCCAGGAAGTGCGGTGGGATGGGCCGGGCAAAAGGAGGATGAAAAACTGTGACATTTACTACGGTGACTGCTACAGAGAACAAAAGCAGCGTCTATTTGGATGCGGATTTGTTGTAAGCGGCAGACTTAGGCAAGAAGTCTTGAGCTTTCGACACGTTAGTGAACGCCTTACAACTATCCGCATCAAGGCTAAATTCGCCAACGTCAGCCTGATATGCGCTCACGCCCCCACAGAAGATAAAGACGATGCTACCAAAGAGTGTTTCTACGAGCTCCTCGACAAAACATATGAGCAATGTCCTAAGCATGACGTTAAAATCGTCTTGGGTGATTTTAACGCCAAAATAGGAAAGGAGGACATCTTTGGTAGCACAATCGGAAAACACCTGCCGAGCTCTTCAAGGCAGCCGGAGATGACTTGGTAGAGTGCATACACCAACTCATCTCCAAGATTTGGTTAGAGGAAAGTATGCCTGATGAATGGAACCTCAGCATTGTTTGCCCGATCCACAAGAAAGGAGACCCTCTAAACTGCGCCAACTACAGAGGCATCAGTCTCCTGAACACTGCGTATAAGATCATGTCTGCTGTATTGTGTGAACGCCTGAAACCATTCGTCAACGATCTGATAGGTCCCTATCAGTGCGGTTTTAGGCCCGGTAAGTCCACGACCGATCAAATATTCACACTACGGCAGATCCTGGAAAAAACCCAAGAATACCAGATCGATACTCACCATCTTTTTGTCGATTTTAAGGCCGCATATGACAGCGTTTATAGAGACGAGCTATACAGAGCCATGTCTAGTTTTGGCATCCCTGCCAAACTTGTCAGATTGTGCAGAATGACGATGGAGAACGCTCGCTGCTCCGTAAAGGTCGGAAACAATCTCACCGAGACCTTTGATGTCAAAAAAGGATTTAGACAAGGTGATGCGCTGTCATGTGACTTCTTCAACATCATTCTTGAGAAGATTGTGCGAAACTCACAAGCCAACACCAGAGGCACAATTTTCTATAAGTCTGTGCAACTGCTTGCATACGCTGACGACATTGACATTGTTGGTTCAACACAGCGAGCTGTCACTGGTGCGTTTGCAAGTATTAGTGCAGAAGCGGCAAAAATGGGTTTAGTGGTGAATGAGGGTAAAACAAAATATATGCTGTCAACAAGAAGGGACACACGACATCGACGAATCGGGCAGAACATCACGATAGACAGCTATAAATTTGAGGTAGTTAGGGACTTTGTCTACCTCGGCTCCGCTATAAACTCTGATAACGACATCACATCAGAAATCAAACGAAGAATCACACTTGCCAACCGCTGTTTCTTTGGCCTAAGACGGCAACTGATAAGTAAGGCCTTATCGAGAAATACTAAGGAAACTCTGTATAAGACCCTCATCATCCCAGTCCTGCTTTATGGTGCAGAAGCATGGGCGCTATCAAAGGCGGATGAAGATCTCCTTGGTCGTTTCGAACGCAAAATTCTTCGAGTGATTTTTTGTCCCGTTTGCGTTGACGGGTTTTGGAGGAGAAGATTTAGCAGCGAACTCTACGAGCTGTACAGCGACATTGACCTAGTCAGAAAAGTACGCATCAGTCGTCTAAGATGGCTGGGACATGTAGAGCGAATGGACACCAACGCTCCGGCCCGAAGAGTCTTCGATTCTAACCCGGAGGGACAACGCAGTAGAGGAAGACCTCGCCTTAGGTGGCGCGCGCAAGTGGAAGGGGACCTCAACCAACTTGGAGTGCGCAACTGGAGGCAGTTAGCCAAAGATCGCGCTAACTGGAGAGGCGTATTGGTTGAGGCCCAGGTCCACCCCGGACTGTAGCGCCGCCTAAGTAAGTAAGTAACTTATAGGTGTGATTTTCATCCACTCTTAGGAAGCAAGGATGCTTCTATTTGACGGCACGGAATAGATATAAGAGTCTACAAAACGTCTGCTTCCAGCCTAAACCATTACGTTATCACATTGAAATTTTATCTCGGGAACCTTAACAAGCTCGTTCTATTATCTGTGGTCCTTCTAAAACATTTAACTGAACTAAAGCTAATGTTCGTCAATTTGAGCCTAACCCCGCATATAGCCCGACAAAAACCAAACTAGTTTTATTCATCAAAAGTATCGAGTTGCATTTCCTCGGAATATAAACGGAAAGGAACAGCACTGGAGAATGTATATTTACACTGCTACATATTAGAAAATTCAATATAAGAAAAGAATTTTCCTGGGTGTAATCACAGGACACTGAACTGTAACTGGACTGGACTTATGCTAGGTATATGGGGGATAGAGTTCAACGATCTATGCAGAAGCTGCTGAGATGAGAAGGAACTAAAGTCAATTCAAAAGCGGCTTGCCACTTTCCCGCTCTGGAAGAACGAAGCATACGTATCCGAGTTATGCGCAAACTTTGTACAGTTAACATGCTTTCAGATATCGGGTCTGCCACATTTCATAAGGAACACCAACTGGTTCCCAGTCACTTTTAAGCCTCACTCTTAACAGGGTATTGGAGCTTGAAGGGGTCCGAGTGGCCGTGATATTCTTCATAATCTAATTTTGAGCGAGGAAAAAAGAAGGGAAAGGAACAATCATTGAATAAATTTACGTAAACATTTCAAAAAAAGGAGTTTTCGGACTTTTTGAACAGTTCTTCTCTCCCTACAGAGTCCACCCAAAATTTATTTATTGCTCAAGTTAAAATGTTGTTCTTTCTTTTTACATTTCATTTAGATGCCTGGAACACCCTCATTTTTTCTTTGTTCGTGAAAAGGCAACCAATACGAAATTGATGCTTCCAATTGGTACCCTGGAGGTGTTTCCCGTACCCTCGGTGGAGAATCGTATAACCCTCTACGACGATTGTCTTCATGCCTTAAATTATTTAAATCTCTATCTACCTGTTTACAAATGCCAAGAATTATTGAACTCACTGCCAACCAAGTATATGGGTGATCACATACGAAATGGGCCAACTGCTCGATGTACCTACAGAAACTGTTTCAATCTGTTGTACACATCCTACTACTTTATGCCTGTTAGAAGGTACGTATGACACATGTGTCTTATGCCTATTATCTTTAATGACTCGCATTCAAATTCCAATTGCAGACGAAACAGCACATCTAAAATCATCTTCACTTGCTGCTTTTGCAGCATTTACTGCTCCAATTTGTGGTCCAAGGAAACTGGCAACAAGTACTACAGCATCGACTGGGAATATTGTGATGACTAGGAAGCTACTGTCAAATGATGTTTAAATTCATTATAGGCAAATGTAATTAGAATTGATCTGTGAGTGAATTTTGTGATCTTTTTAGAAGGAAAAAAATATATAAAATATTTATATATATATTTATAAGAAATAATTTACAATAATTTTTGAGTGGACTTGTTCAATGCACTTATGAGAAAAGTTTTACTGTTTGAGGTTAAGGTCGAGTTCATAAATGTAAAAATGCTGCATTCCTGCAAATTTCGCGTTCATTATTGTAAAAGAATAAAGTATTGCAGAAGTTTGACAGTAATTGAGCTCATAAAATAAAATTTACAGTCGGCATTCTGTCAACAGTGCACGTGTTATTGTTTTGTTGCCGCGCTGCAGATGAGAAAACTGGCAGGACAAAAAATGAAAGTCAATTATTATGCACTGCTAGTACCAAACTTTACACGAGTTCCAAAACATACGGTGCTGTTCTAAGATCGCATTTTTATTGTAACGAACATTCTTAAACTGTTACGCAGTAGCCAATAGAACGGAGTAGGTATAATTGCTACTCGACCTGAGAGCAACTAACTGTAGACACTTTCTATGGAAGAAATTAGTAGGATTTTTGGCACGCATTGATAGGTAATACGAAACGAATTCGTATTACTATCTTCATTATAGTTTTGAAAAATCGACACTGTCGAATAGAGTATACTCACATGTACTATATATTATACTAGCTGACCCGGCGAACTTCGTTCCGCCCAAATTCATTAATGTAGGTAATGAAATTAATAATTCCGAGCTTTCGCTTCATTCTGCTTCATGTAATTCGGTCAATTCAAATTTTTTATTCAAAAGGTATATTAAAATTAAATAAATAAAATCAAATACTCGTCGGCCAACCTACCGCTTTTTCACTGAAATGCTTTATGGTACACAACATTTTTTGTTCTATTTCCATTATTGGGTGTGTACACGTACAAAGCGAGAGCTTTGCTGACACGTGAAATTCAAGATTTATGCCACACACCTCCAGCGATTGTCCTTGCGACTTATTAATTGTCATAGCAAAAGCGAGACGTACGGGAAATTGAAGACGCTTAAATACGAACGGCAAATCGTTCTGAATAAGTGGAATCCGCGAAATAACAACGCCTTCGCCTATGAATTTTCCAATAAAAATCGTTGCTTGAATTATATTTGATATTAAATTCTGCACAATCAAACGCGTACCGCTACAAAGTTTTGGTTCATTTAGGTTGCGCAACAAAATTATTACTGAAACGATTTTTAGTTTCAAATTGTGTGGAGGCAAGCCCGAAACATCCAAAGAATTTAGAAATTCCGTGGGATAGTTGGTGGCTTCGTTTTCTTCCATCAAGGAGTCGACTGATTTGTATGAATGCAACTCACCAGCGATTGGGTTTTGAATGGCGAAATTCAAATGATCGACGTTCTTGTTTTTCGCAGCCAAAATCAATCTTCTCTTACACTCAGCGATCTCAGATCTCGAACGAATTGCATCAATTCATCGTACACTTTCTTTTATTCTTGATTCAACATTGGCACATTTGTTCGAACAGCTTGACTCAATGCGGATCGATCGATTTCTCACTCCAATTCTCGATTAAATGCGTCTTGCGTTGAATGATTTGGCTGTGGCATCCCCAATTTGAACAATAAATCGCCACTCATGAGCAGACACATATCCTCGATCAAAATCAATCATTATCCGATATCACAGTACGAATTCGATGCAAAATATCGTCGGCCATAATTATCATCTATGTATAATCAAATTATCTACTTCATTTCAAAAAGTTACTTAATGTAACGTAGTAAACATAATTTATTAGAACAAACTTTTTAGGTACCTATAGGTACTTAAAAAAAAACTTTCAAAATTGTTGACAACAACAATTTGGTTGGAAAATAATTAAAATAATTGACAACAACAATTGCCTTTAAAATTTAAAATATTTTTTTTTTGTATTTGAAGTGTCACTACTCGATTTCTATCCAGTTTCTTTTTTTCCAAAGTGTACAAAAATGAATTTATTGCAATGGCGGTTGCACCTTCTTTCAAAAATGTATCATACTAATATATTAACCTTCTCTGCATGGTTTATTAACCAAAAAAAAAAAAAAACTAAATCAAAATCGGATGTGTGTGGCAGTCGGTAGGCTGTCACACACACATTTATCAAGTTATTTTTATATATATAGATAGTAAGCCTACAAAAAATAATAAATCTAAAAGAAGTCTTAAAAATCAACCAATTTGGGAGACAGCTTTTTAAGTTACCCTATTATCTATTCAGAATTTAGAGGGAGACTCTGGCGAGGCTAATATGGTCCATATACCTAAGAAATTACCTGCTTTTGAATTGCGAAGGGTGCATTACGTGAAACATACTTAAATTATATACTTCCATTATTATTCAATACTAATATAGGCAGCTAAGTTTCTTAGCTAAAAATACTTTTTGGTAAGTTTATTTTTTATTTAAATTTTTTTTATCACCAACACCAAGGAAATTTAAATTGCATTCCTTCTAAGATTAGACAGGCACTATGAATAAAAAAGTTAAGAGAACCCTTTCAGAAAATAATACATTTTTACTAAAGAAGTAAAGTACAACAAAAGTAACCGCACAGCTAATTCTCAAAAAAAAAAAAAAAAAAAAAAAAAAAAATACCTGAGTACATTTTAAATAAGTTTGTTAATTATTTTTATTATTAAGAAACTATGTATGTACTTAATCGTTGTTCGAAACCGAGAAACTTAACGTATGTTAGGTTGTGGAGCTGCAAACACTATTATGTCAATACTTTGAAATCCCCCTTTATTTTTTGTTGGTTTTACTCATATTCCTTAAATCAATCAAAACAGTAAAATAAAATATTTATCTTTAAGACGGTTTTTTTACCAGAAAAAAATTCTCAACAAGTTTCTAACATTTTAGACACATGCTAGCTAAAACTTCCAATTTAGCAAAATTCCTATCTAGAAATTTTATATCTACACAGGTACGTTATTGTATCAAAATTGTTTCTTCAATGAAATATTTTGTCTGCAGCGTTGTGTGTTGGTGCACACAATTCCTACATGGAAAGAACTGCATAGTCACCAATTGCAAAATTTTGAGTTGCAAATCACGAATTATATATTTTTCGCAAATCACGACGATTTTGACTTGAATTGATACAAAAATTCGTAATTCGACGTTGAAAACGGCGAAAATATTACGATTAGAAGTACCTATTGATTCGAGCTTCATTTATCTGTAGTGATTTGCGACATTTTTGGCGCAATTACCACCACTGAATTATGAATCAATAAAATCATATAATAATTTCGCACATGTAAATTGAAAACCTAAATTGACGTAGAGAGTCGTAAATTGCAAAATATGAATTGCAAATTGATAAAAATAAGTTGCAATTTACTAAGGGATGAAATCGTAATTGCAACAGGAAAGTGGTAATTTACGATTTGTTTTTTTTTGCATTTCACAACCACAGTAATATCAAATTGATAACTATTTGTGTCAGATTGCGATCGGTTTTGGCAATATGTATTTCATCCCCGATCGCATTATTGACACTGAGATGTGTTGATTCACGACTTTTGAGGATCAATATCTTAATTTTGTACAATTTCTAGAATTGCGAATAAAAAGTCGTGAATTAGTAAATCCTGAGCTAAGCTCTAAAATGAGACAAACTTTTCGTGATTCGGTGCTTATTTTTCTTGATTTGATCTTAAACTTCTTTCCTTGTAGTTATATAGTAACAGTGTAGCAGTTTTTTTATTTTTTTTTTTTTAAGTTTTTGGTACATTTATAGCGACGAAACTATGCCCAAGAGTTGTTATGCTATCAAATCCGGCCATACAACAAACAATAAATGGATTTTAGTTTTTGTACACATTTGTGGAGTTTTATTTTTATTTTTTCAGGCACATTAATTAAAAGTTTTTTGTTGTTTCATACATCTTCATCGATTATTGTTATTTCAGAGTTACTGCATTTCCATCATTTGCATTTTCAACGTTCGCTTCACAAAAACGTTTGTCACCCTGAACTGCAATTTTAACTTTTCTGCAAACAAAATTAAATTAAATTTGCTGGAACAACTGAATAATAAAGAACCATTTTTCCCTTGGTTATAACCACCTTGAACGACACGTTTTGCCTTTTGCACGCAAATAAGAAGAAATTCCTGTTTAGCACAATTTAAACGCGATTCCCAATTGAGAAGTTTTTAGCACACAATGTTGAAACATTAAAACCCTCTACTGCATGCATTATGATTCAGTGGAGAAAAAACAAAAATTTATTTGACTTTTTAAAAAAAAAATTTTTTTCCATACAAAAATCGATTTAATAATGCAGTGAATGCATACGAAGCCATATATGGACATTGCAAAAAACGCACTGTACCATGAACTGCACAGGGATAATTGGAAAACAAATTCAAACATACTTACAAGTAACAAGTTACAGAGTCTAATATTTAAAAAAAAATAATAATATTTCAGTATTATATCCACCAAACAACAGAAAATATATATATATATTTTTTTTCACATTTCCTGACGATGCGCGTGTTGGAACTTTAAACTTGACAGCTGAAATTTGCTGGCTTTTGTAAAAAATAAGAAACAAAATTTACTCTACACATACACAAATGTTAAGAAAGTCACCCAATAACGGTATCTTGCCCATAACTATTGAGTAGTTCTTGCAATCGACATTAGAAAATTGAAATCCATATATGGCTCCGTATGCAGTAGAGGGTTAAGCTCGCAAATAAGAACATATATTCCTAAATAGGAACTTTTTTTTTTCAAACAAATTAAACGCGATTCCCGATTGGGAAGCTTGTGGTACACAGCTTGGACGCAGTTCCCAATTAGAAGTATTGACTACAAAAATAAGAACTATTTGGGAATAGTGGTTACAGTAAAATAGTCCCAATCCCAATTAGGAGTTTGTTAGGTATCCATTTTGTGTTTGAAAAAAAAAAAAAAAAAAATTAAATTGAAAATAATAAATTTTAAATTTACAGTTTTCGTGGACATGGTGTAAATAAATAGATTTAAATTCGTTCTTATCAGCATTTAAAAGAGCATAAATATTTATAAGAGAGATTTTTGATTAAATATAAAATACCTACTTTGTAAGGATCAAGGTTTTCTCGAAGTACGTTAGTACCTACATTTCAAGGCAAAATGATGTTCCCCATGAAATTTCAGTAGCTTTTTTCTGTTAATGATGAAATGTTTGATGCAGTCAGAATATTATTTTGGTACATTACATAGGTAGGTACACAAAATGAATGACATAGGATCATAACATCAGAAATTATATGGTATGCATACAAAATAACAGAATTAAATATTAATAATTCATTTTTCCCCATTTGTGTTGAAAATTGTTTATGGCCACTCACTTTACTCACACTATTTCGTTATTGCTTGATGAATGAAATGGAAATGTTCAAAGATGACATATGGGACTTCAAAGCAATTCCTACTTTGTGTTACGCCACTTCCGAAACAAAAACGGAACTTTTACTTGGTTGTTTCGAAATATAAGGGATCAAAAATTGACACCAAAACGTCGCGAGGCCTAAAATACGTATTCGAAAGCTACTTGGGAGCTTCATTTGAAGGACGCAGCCAGCTAAGTGTTCGAGGAAATATTTTTTTAAAAACAATATTGTACAAATAAATTAAAACAAATAAGTAAATGTTCTTCAACAAAAAAGCTACTACCTATATTCTTAGGTATACTGAAAAAATTAATAAATTAAAAAAAGGAATGAACATTATTCCAAATATCTTGTGACAGCAGTTTCACAGCGGCAACGCGGTGAGCATTTAAGCAACTTGCCAATTGCCTCTGCTCAGATTTTATTTCTATTCCACTCCACACGAGTATCTGTCAAAATACCGCCGTCGTCGGCTGTTCGTATTGCTTCAATTTATTCACCATAATTAGATATAATGTACTAATGTGAATTAAAATTACTTTTAAATATACTAAGTACACCGTTCAGATTTATTACCTACTGCCGCATGTGTCTAATGCATATTAGTGTATTAATTTTAAGTGACCTTACTTTAAAAAGAGTTTTATGATTAAATACAATAAATAATACGGGCGCATAGGAAAATTGCTCCCTAAAAGTTAGACATCATCTGCTGCGCGTTGTGTCTGTGACTTTCTCCATATGTATTGCTTGTGCTAAAGGGCAATGACTGACAATAATCAGTAGTTGGCCATGGCCAAAGTGAGCAATGTTTGAATAGTACTATAGGCTATAGGGGCTGTACAAACTCCGCAAGACCAATTGCAGCACCACCTCGAACTTGAAATTCCATTCCAATTGGAATAAAGTTGCCGTAATTGATAAACATTGGGTTGTTGTTTGTAACACATAACAACAAGACATATACGCTATAGAATCGCCGTTCACCCTCTCTCGACAGTCGTCACATGGTCGTCACCACCACTAACAACAAGAGCGCACATATTTCGTGCGCATAACGAATAATTGCTCCATGTTGATATAGCAAAAGCAAAGCAACTCGTGTACATCTCGCACAGTTTTCGTTGACAATTGCTGGTGTTGGCTTGTGTTTGCTTGCGTTGCGCCATGACGTTGTGGTCAAACACTAAAATAATTAATTTCATCAATTTCATACGATTTCGTCCAGTTATTTGGGACATTAACTCACACATTTATAAAGATCGGAATGCAAGAAAGAGCGCTTGGCGAGAGATTACACACAAATTCAATATCTCACAAGAAGATGCACAGAAGAAGTTTAAAAACCTACGGACATATTTCCAAAATGAAAAGAGGAAATTGAAAACAAGGCAGCGAAGCGGGAATGCCGATAACGCGGAGAGTATGTGGTTTGCCTTCAAGCAAATGGATGCATTTTTGAACAACGACTTGTCGGCAGATGGTTGGACAGACAGAGACAATGATACTGAGAGAAACCAGAAGGTAATTATAATTTGTTGCCTGTGTATAGCGTTGCCAGACATAATTCTGAATGTTGAGAATTGAAATAGTTTATTTTCTATTAGCTCGACTTGAGTTCGGAAATTTAGAAATAGTAACGATTTTTGTATAAAAGAAAAGTAATAAGACTTTTATTTTAAAACTGCCTAGTTATGAAATACGTATTACAGCAATCTATTACATAGGCTGTAACAGTGAAATCCCTTTTTCAAGTGACTTAATCTAAAAAAGTATTAAAAATATTTCAATGACGTAAGGTGATCTCAGTAGCTATTTTTGTGGGAAATCATTTTAAGTGGAAACTGGAAACACAAGATAACTTCACTTGTCTTCCTGTGGGTGAATTTAACGGTCATATTATTCACTTGCTAATGTTTACACCCGGATTTAATTGAGCTTAACCCAAAAAATAAACCCAAGTCCATAATATTCAGTCATTAAACCCGAACATAAACTCAGTTTCTTAAACTTGACTGCGCTTAATCCGAATGAATTTAAATTTGAATTTAAACTGCACTCCGGAGACCAGTTTACTTATTTGAACTCGAGTTAACTCAATTTCATAATATTCACATTTCTTCGCTCGCAGGATGCAGGAAATAAGAAAAGTAGAATAGAAAAAATAGGAAAAAGTTTAAAAAAAATGGCCTTTCGTAAAATGGATGAAATGTTGATGTCTCGTCGGTGGAAGACGAATTTGTCGGAGTGCTGTTGAAACAGCAGCTGTTGCTTGATCAACGTCGACTATGATGTAGTAGATTTTCGAAAAGGTTTCCCGCTGAAAAAGAGGCATTTTCGAGGTTATGTTTGATGATTCGACATGAATTTCGGTGTAAGTAATGCACCTTAAAATAAAAGTGGGCAGCACTAGCCACAACAAATCGAATCAATTTCCAAGTGACAAACAACAAAAAACAATTGTAATTTTTTGTGAAATTTGACATAACGTGAAATGAGTTAAAATCGGTTTAAACTGTTTTAAATCCTCGTTTAAATTTATCTTTATTCCAGCGGGTTTAATGTATGGCTTTGAGTGAATATTATGGATGGATATGGATTTAAATTGTCGGGCTTCAAAAAATGCGGATTAAAACGCACACACACGCGCATTATTGCACGGGACGGGACAGAGAGATCCGTTTGTCCGCAGTCAATGCTCATAAAGGCGTAAGAATGAGATCACAAATTAAATCATACGTTTTCTACCCATAATTATAGATACATAAAGCGGAAATAAACACAAGTTTCTGCGACCAACATTTCTGCAATCACATGAAAACATTTCTATTTCCGAGATAAAATATGTGAAATGAGTGCGTTAAAACCAGCAATTCATCAATCATTTAAACGAAATAAATAAATAATTTTACATTCATCACTTCCCGAAACTATTTTATTTTATAGGAACGCGAAATTTCGTTAACCTTCGCTATAAAAATATTCTATACCTTATTCCTACCAAGTAAACAAGATGGCCGACGAATATACGTGTCACGTTTTTTAGCGTGTTAGGTAATGGTGACCCTTTCAGTCAAACGGCTAGGTATTTAATATTGGAAATCCCTTTAATCTTCCGCGTTAGGAATGTGTGATACAGCATAAATAGTCGGGTGTAAAATAAACTTAAACCTCATTTACACCCGGAGTGAATAATATGGCCGTAGTAGTAATGAGTTTAAATAAAAAACATGTTGGGAGATATAATAATGGACAGGTCTTTTGAGTACGTATTTAAACAAAAAAAACTTTTGTTA
Organism: Cheilosia urbana; assembly: GCA_946477585.1. Taxonomy (NCBI): domain Eukaryota; kingdom Metazoa; phylum Arthropoda; class Insecta; order Diptera; family Syrphidae; genus Cheilosia; species Cheilosia urbana. Next base: position 145,707,106 of record OX297854.1, read on the forward strand.
AATAAATGCCATCGATAACTGATAAATTAATGTAGAATATTTTAACAATAGGTACCTTTGCAAGAAATGTTTGTTTCAGACTGGCAGGCGCCGATAAAGGGAGATATTGCGTTGATTTTCATGCCCAAAAGCACGTTATAAAAATACTTGCCCAATTTTAGGAATTTTTTTTTTTTTTTCTTTAAAAAAAGTAGGCTATATGATCTTCAGGCGGAGTAGCTCAGTGGTTAGTGTGTTGGACTGCTATGCGAGGGGTCGAGGTTCGAATCCCGCAAAAACCAAAATTCCGACTTAGGGTTTTTTTCACTGCGCCACCTCTCGCGAACGTCTGACAAACATCCGAGAGTATAAATGTCTTGAAAAAGCTTCTCAATTAGCCGTTTGGAGTCGGCATAAAATTGTAGATCCCTTCCATTCGTTCCAAAAATGAAAAACTCACACAAAACGAATGGTTGTGAGAAGCTAGGCCTAGGGTCCCTCCGGGCCTGTTGCGTCAACTATTTATTTTTATTTTATTTTATTTATGATCTTCCTACTGCAGGACAATTGTGAGCTTTTCAAAGGAAAGTGCTGCTCCCTATTGAATTTTTTGTTTTGTACTCCTGTTTTTCTTTTGCCTATTTAACATAACCTTTGCCGTCCTAAAACATAAATTAGTTTGGGAAAATTTGTTACTCATAATTGCCGTATCTCTTTCACTGGATAGGCACTAATATTTTTTTGTACAGAATCTCTTTCAGTGCAGTACAACCGAAGTTGAAAGCAACAATCATGCTGATCAAAATAATATTGCAACTGAAACTATTCCCCATCCTCGTGCCCGTCCTAAACCCTGCAAATCTACAAGATTACGAAAAATACAGCAACTAAAAGATATAAAATTTCAAACCACTAACGAAGCCGCCAACGAAGCTTATCAGAAAGAAGAGCCACGCATTAATTGTCAACCGGAAGAGAGCAATTATTGCAAAAGAGAAACAGGTTATAACGACATCGCAAGTGATTCTTCTGCACCTGCACTTCCACCTCCTAAAGTCTGCAAAATAAATAAGCGAAAAACTAAAAACCAAAGACTTAAGCGATTGCAAAACGTTCGTGCTGCTGCAAATGAATCCCAAAAGAGATCACATAGCGCTTTTGGTGATCACATAGCTCAAAAGCTGGAGTCATATAACAGATTCGTTAGAAGTCAAGTTGAATTCAAAATATCTCAAATATTATTCGAAGCTGATATGGGTCATTTCGACGAGCCTTCTATAAGTGAATATTCATCAAGACTGCGAGCCTCCACTTCAATGCTTCCCGTGCATGCCCTTATGCCCGAAGTTGGCGAAGAGACCGACGAGAAACCACAAATTTTTGCAAATGAAGACAGTTTCTGAAGCAGACACAGGATAAGATAAATACATAAATGCACTTCCTTATATTTCCAAATGTATTAGACGTATTATATACTCACCGAAATCGACAGTTGAATTTCAATAAAACCTAATCATGGATACGGCTGATTTTGAGGCTATGATTAAAGTTTTGGATAGTTGTCCAAAAAACAAAATCTTATTTGTAAACTCTCTTAGTTGGTGTATAAAACATAAAACATTTAAAACACATAAGCAAAGTACGATTAAATGTGAGTAAATGGTATGGAAAATAATCCAATCCGCAACTGGGATGAAAAAAACGGGGTACAATTTGAAACTTTTATTATACAATATTGAAAAATAAAAAAAATCTAACCCGAAAAGCAATAAATTGTTTATCTTGAATAAAAAAATTATAGTAAGTATAGCATTGAATTTGAATGTACGTAAATTAACATTAATGTCGTTTTCCATTGGGACAGAAAAAGCATTTTTTTTTTTTCAGATTCAGAGCAGTTTTTCTGCTCTCCAAATCAGCTGGCTGTCAGATTTCATGTTCCATTGGCCGCAAAAAAGCAAAAAAGAGTCAGAACAATTTTTCGAATCTCGATATTTGAGCGAGATTCACACCCATTACACTAACACCAAAACATTTGTCATTTTTAAACATTTTTAAGTGTGTTTACTTACGTTTTTAGACGAGAAGTCTGCGAAAAATATACATTTGGCCGCTGTAATGGATATCAACATAAATTGAATGGATTTTTATAAACACAAGTTACAATTTAAGAACAGCTGACTTTTAAAACACGCACCACCACAGATGCAAAGAAAGAAAAATCTCGTTTTATGTTCCATTGGGCAAGAAAAATCTGAAATCTGGGAGCAAAATCTGAAAATCCCAATGGAAAATGAAATAAGCCTTTGGGGTTATTCGCAGTTTATAAAAATATGGTCTGGAGGTAGGGTTGCCAGTTCGAATCTAGTACATATCTGGACATTGTGTTGAAATTCCGGGACTCGTCTGGACATTTCAAATTTCGACTATTTTATTTTTGTTTATTAATTAAAAAAGGGAAATAATTTGTTTTATTAATGTGCAAATAAGCGTATTTATTTCAATAAAAAACAAAAAGGAATTACAAAAACAAAAACAAACAAAGATTTCAATCACATTTCTCTTCATATTCATATAATGTTATATTCAAACAACGAGGTTCAGTCGCTCCTAGGGTCTAAAAATACATCAGCCAAAGGCCGAAATAAAACCCAATTTCGACCTTTGACCCAAGTATTTTTAATCAAACCTAGCGCCTGAGCTTCGGCTTCTTTCGGGGTGTAACTCGATGATCATGTAACTCGATAACCCCTGGGATAATTATCATAATTATTTTTTTGTTTTGTTCGTATTGCTGTATATCAGGTTTTTATTTTTGTCGCGAAAACAAAACTTGGAGGGGATGAGAGAGGTTATGAAAGTTTGTATGGGGAAATACACTTTGAAAAAAAAAGAAACTGGATAGAAATCGAGTAGTGACACTTCAAATAAAAAAAAATATTTTAAATTTTAAAAGCAATTGGTGTTGTCAATTATTTTAATTATTTTCCAAGCAAATTGTTGTTGTCCACAATTTTGATTTTTTTTTTTTTTTAATATACCTACCTACCTTAAAAGTTTGTTCTAATAAATTATGTTTACTATGTTACATTAAGTAACTTTTTGAAATGAATTAGATACTTTGATTATACAAAGATGATATGGCCGATGATATTTTGCATCGAATTCGCACTGTGACATCGGATAATGAACTGGAGATGTCAGATGAAATGCGCAACAAAGCTTTGATATTGATCGAGGATATGTGTCTGCTCATGAGTGGCAATTTGTTGTGCAAATTGGGGATGCCACAGTCAAATCATACAATGCAAGACGCATTTAATCGAGAATTGGAGCGAGAAACGGACTTCGATCGAATCGTATTGAGTCAAACTGTTCGAACAAATGTTCCAATGCTTGAAAGTGATTGCAATTTCGTTGAGTGGACTAGTTCAGTCAAATTCTTACATTTTTAAATTGAAAGTATTTCACAGTGATTGAATATTTTTATTTTGTAATTTTATGAAATTGGAAATTAGAGATGCCACGAATATTCGGCAACTATTCGGTATTCGGCCATTCGGCCACATTTTTCACTATTCGGTATTCGGCCGAATAGTGAAAAGTTAATAGAAAATCATGAAAAAAAAGAAACACTCAGTACGTAAAGAAGCACCAACAGACATACAAATAACAACAAATAATAAGTGTATGACACGACCGCGACCTAATCGCAAATGAAACAAAACTGGCCGCGCCTACATACGTACAACTTCAGCGATACAAGTTTAAACTCGTAAGTGACGAGTTGTGACTTGTCACTCACGAAAATTACTACAAAGTGTCGCCGAATATTCGGCCGCCGAATATTCGGCGCTTCGGCCACGAGCCTCGCCGAATATTCGGTATTCGGTATTCGGCCAAATTACTATTCGTGGCATCTCTATTGGAAATACATACACTTTTTTCAATAAATCATAGAATTTGAAAAATAAGTTTCACCGGGACTTTTGACTGGACAATTCATTTTTCACCGGGACTCTGGACACCGCTTAGAATATCTGGACAATCCCGGCGAGTCCCGGTCGTCTGGCAACCTTATCTGGAGGTGATTATCAGCTAAAGCATAATTTTGTTTAATTTTTTTGAAACAAAACATTACACAAACAGTGTCGATACTTTAAATGCATCCAAAACCTCTTGGAAAGCATGCAAAAAACTCGTTAGAAAATGCTTTCGAAAACGTGTCAAGAAAAACGTTAAAAATCCGTCACATATAAAATTAAAAAAAAATGCGTCAGAAAACAAGTCGATTGCAAGCCTATGTATGGTACTTCTTGTAAAATTAGAGGGGATTTTATGTTCCACAGCACCTATATAATAATTATCTAAGTTTCAAATTTCACCTATGTATGTGCAATTTCGTTTGAAAGAGGATTGCTTACAGATAATAAAATTGGGTATTTTTTAAATATGATTTCTTCGAGACTCGACTTGATAATTAATGTGGCTTTCGATTGGGCTTCTTCAGATCCACTCTCATTACTACTCACTAGTGGCGTTTTGCATTGAAGAAAATGAAGATCCGAGATAATTGCCCCGAAATTCAGAATTGCTCTTTTCAATGAAATTTGTTGGAGCTCCGTGAGCGAGCCATACGTCACTGAATTTTATCGATTTTACAAGCAAAACAATAACAAATTCAGTCACGTATTACTCGATCACGGATGCGATCAACCCCAAGGCAATTCTTTAAAAATATCCCGGACACTTCGGTCATGTTACGACTTATGAATTGACCTGAAAGTGCACTTTTTTTTCAGTGAAAAGTAGAATACTAAGGGGGCCAGCAGCAAGAGGATTGCGAGTTGTTAGTCGCAGTTTTTCCTCTGGTAAGGACAATGATTGCATCTACGAGTCGATCCTTTGTTTGAAAACCAACAGATACAAATAGATTACGCTTTTCGTGATTCGTATTCTTCAGATGACGAGGAAGACCATAAAGATAATAATTCCTTAAAATTTCTATCTATGGCCATTTATGTATTTCGTTCTTTTATTTTCACGAAACTTTACTTTGCGCATTTGTTTTCAAAGCAAACTTCTTCAAAGTGACATACAAGTATATTGGTACGTGTAAATCTTGAAAAATATCGAGATCTGCAAAAAGTGATCCGAATCGAAAAAAAGATTGATTTTCCGTCCTAATGGAAAACGATATTAGTAACCACGCGTCAGCAATATAATTATCATAAATCCTACAATTAACATAAATCTATCTCATTATCATATAATTTGTTTTTTAATAGAACAGAACAACGGAAATAGGGCTAAACTTTCAAAGATAAGATAAAATGTGGCATATCGAAAAATCCCAACTAATCAAGAAAGCTGTAAATCTGATTTGACGTGCTATAACAAACAAAGGTACTTTCGAAGTTAATAATTACGTGGAAACCGATTATCGTAATTAAATGTGTTCCCACACTTTACAGCGATGGCTTACGAAATTTCGCTTTCCTATAAAACAAAATGGCTTCCCGAAGTGATGCATTGTTGGTTTAGTTTTGTTATCTCATTCTTATGCCTTTGACTGTGGACAAACGGAACTCTCTGTCCCGTTGTAAATGCGGTATCATATTCATATTTTCGGATCACATAGCACAAAATTTGATTTTTATAACACAACAAACTGACAACTGTTTGTCTGACATTTTGCTGGGCTATGTGGTGGTTAGTTATCACCAATGACTGACAATGCTTTAAAAATATCGATCTACGAAATTCGTCGGCAAGTGAAACTCTATCGTGTTTGCTGTCTGTCAGTTTGTGATAAATTCTGATTGACAGATCGCCGGTTATCTAGCAACTTCGTTGAAATGGTAATCTACAAACGAAAACAATTCATTTACACAACACCTAACAACTCATATCAGTACCGAATGCAAATATGCCGACATTTTGTCGTTCAATTGAATTAAATTGGCATCGAACTAATTGGTATACAAGTTGATGAACACAAAAATATAAACAAAGACCGATACGCCTATGTACGAACAGACAGACGTATTTTTAGATATTCTTCTCTCAACTGTGGATTACTTGCTGCTGATAGATGATGTCAATCAGTCTTTTTTTTTCTGATATGATGAAGGTAGATCTAGTGACATTTCTGTTTTAATTCTGCGTGTTTGTTATATTTCAGTGCTCCTAAGAAGTGTGGTATTCTAAAAAGTTTGCAGCAATATTTTGAATGCTGTCGTATTTTCCATGACCGTAAATTGATTATTTTCATATGGAAAAAATATATCAGCCATAAATGGTCTCCATACGTACCGTAAAAAAATTGTGAAAAATACAAACAAAGTGAGTTCAGTCGATAAAAAATGACAAGCGATCTGATGATCCAACAGAATCATCTACTTACAATAATTGTGGAATAGCCTTATTATTTAGTGGGTGAGTAGCGTAGATTATTCCAATTGAATATTTGGTCTTGTGCGTTTCACTTATAAATACTAACGCTAAGTGCTTTCAAAAGTGTTTGTAAAAAAGATCTCACAATAAAACCAATGCGTGCACTAGCTCAATACCCGACATAGCTCCTGTTAAGAAGAGGCACTTTTTTAAAACTAACAGTTCCGATAACTCATTTTCTTAAGCATTTAAACCATTCTCTCGGGATCTTTCAAATGCCAGCCAATGTTTTGTCATACTAAATATTAGTATAATATTTCTGCGAAGTCAATTTTAAGGCTTGAATATTAGTGCACTTTACTTTTCGACATTTAGACAAGTTTGTCAAAAAATGCACCGACAATACCTAGTTAGATCAATTTGATTCGGCCTACAATTAAATTGAATATTCCGTTTGAGTAAATCTGAGAAACCGTTGACGTTTTCTTGAAAGCGAGACTTCTGGGCAGTAATCTTGAACTTCTATGAAACGAAAAAGCGACAGGTCGTCGGGAAGTAGTGTCTAACCTCGATGAAGCAAGAAAGCGACAGGAAACGGAGAGGGTTGCGGTGAGGAGATCAGTTCGTGGGTGGGATACTGACGCTTCATTTCATAACCGTACTATACCCAAATATCGGCAAATTAAAGCAAGACTGAGTTCGTATGACAATGGCGAGTAATCGTGCATGCATTTTTATTATACGAGTTCATATAGTGTATCAAAATTGTTGAGGTTATAGAGAAGTTAGAAATACAGTGTGCAAATTGAATGGAAGTGTAAGTCATGCGTCAGTATCATGCATCATGATCCTCCTAACCCTTTTGGCATCACTGGCACTCGTCAGTCCTTATGAATTCGAAAAGTAATGACTGAAGTTTGGCGATCGGGAAAGGCATCAATTGAAGGTCACTCTAAGAATGATGGGAAATTCGTATGACTCGATTTTGACTCTATCTCAAATTTCGCTTGACCACTACTTCAAGTTTAATTACCAAAAGATAAGATATTTCTCGAAAAGAACCCCAGGAATGGCACTTGAGAGCCAACAATCCGCCGCGCATAATATAATGTCGTTTTCGATTTGGCAAACAGATTATTATTTTTTTTGATAAACATTTTTTTTTTTCGATCGAGATTGCTTTTCATGTTTGATTTGCTGGATCAATTTTGAGAAATTAGACTTTTTTCTCAGGTTTACTCATATACTTTCACTAATATCTACCAATTGCTTTATAAACAGAATCCTCCTCGTTTTCCAATTCAATTAGTAGTTTGAATTAAACGTAGCAACTGCTTTTACTCAAACGAAATGACTAAATCGAAGCTTCGAATGAATAAAAATTATTTGAGTTAACTCCAAGCTCCACTGATATTTTTATTCAGATCAGTATGAACAAAAAGTGTCAGGCAAAGCAGTTGGTACGAAGATCCCTTCCCAAGTCTGCATGGCAAGAATACATCCAGCGAAGTAAATGCTATGTTCGAATTTTCAAACTTACTTTATCAAAGAAGCTTTTTATTTATACCGATTCAGAGCAATTGCTAAGTGACGCAATCGGGTCTATCACAGAATCCGTCGTATTCGGAATTTTGCTACGAACCCCGAAAGAACTATCAAAGAATCCGTCGTAGGGTACATTTCTTGCTTTCGAAATTCGTAGAACGTGGTATATTCAGTGATACCACTTTCTACGAATTTCAAAATTCCCCTTAGACGGATTCTGTAACAGTTCTTTCCGGGTTCGTAGCAAAATACCGAATACGACGGATTCTGTGATAGACCCGAATGTCTCTGGTTGTTGCTTTGCATTTGTCCCTCGTAGCAATTCTAAGTCCTATTCCGGTTTTATTTTGCAGTAATTGTTGAACTCAACGCATGTATATTTCGAACTTTAATTCAGTTTTGTATAATGTACATACTTGCAGTTGCAGAAAAGATTCGGTGCACCGATGCAAAAGTCCCTCTGGCAAGCACAGAATATATCTGCAGCTTTGTTTCCTTGTACGTAGTCGGCTGAAATGAGATTGTTGAATATTTCCACCAGAGATTCACAATCGAAACAGGATAGTTCTTCCATTGGTTGATTGATTGGTCTTTGCGAATGATGATTAATTTGAATTTCGACAAGATTCAAAATAAAAAAGGTTTTTTTTTAAGGAAAAACAGCACTATGCAGTTTTGGAGTGAAAAACAGAGAAAAACTGTTTAGATACGAGAGTTACTTTTCAACAAAAGATCTTACAACAGAGGTCCACAAACCGAAAAAACTGCCAATGGAGGTTGAAAACTTATGGATGACAATGACAGTAGCCCGAGCAAAATTTGGTTGGAGTTGCGTGTCACACGAAGAGCCATCATAGGTACTCTTAAAACGTAAACCAATAAATAAGTAGTTGGACGGATAATAGTATGCCAAATCTGAAAGCCTGAACTGAGTAGTTTTCTCAGAACTCACTGTCTGTATTGGTTTTTAGGTTTTCGTCAGAAACGTGGCAGTAAAAAAAGTGTTGCCCAACATTAACAAAAATAGAAAAAAATAATTATTTGCAGTTCTTAATTTCGCTAAAAAATGTTTACAACCTAGCATTAACATGGATAGCCAATACACTGTCTTCGTCGCCAGTTGAAATGTTAATGGAAGCCTTTCCATCGGAACCAACTTTCACTTGCTTACCAGTGCAAGGCGATCCCGACTTGGCTCCCGAAATAACATCACAGTAGGTACCAGCTGGCAAACAAGTCTGAAGCGACTGGTTCAGGCCGAAGCCTTCCTGGTTGAATGCGACGAATCCCTTTCTTCCAAGGCAGAATACAATCTGATCGCCACCATTGTCCCACCAGTTGGTAAGAGAAGTTCCTTCAACGAAATTCTTGCACTCAACCATACTGTAGATTTGACGCCAACGGTGCTCACAAACCCATCCGTTTCCGCATGAACCGTCAGTTTTGAAGATTGGCGACCGCCGTCGTTGGTGGGTGGTCCTTGATCATTGTTGGAAAACTCGAACGAGCTCATGATACGACTAACACCGTACGGGTAGGAGAGCATAAAAGCGGTTGCCATCTTGTACTGCTTGGATGACTTGTGGGTCAGAATATTGCTACCGCGCTTGGAATGAAAGAAGGAAGCCCCAAGCAGTGCCCCAATTGACAAGCCATTTGAGTTTGTCGTTCTTTCTTAAGACTCACCCAGTGTAGTGTATTCCTCGCGTTTGATGCTCTCACCACCCAACTCAATGACCTCTTGGAAGATGAACGCACGAGCTCCAGTCGAGAACCCTTGGTTGGTATTCAAATTCTTCAACCTACCGAAAATCGCCTAGAGAACAAGTTTTTAGGAACTTTGTATATTAGCTATATGCAGAAGACTCACCTGCAAATCGCCTAGCCACATGTGCTTGCACGCATCGACACGATTGCTAATAACAATATTCTCATTCGGAGGAAAAACCTTCAGGAAAATATTTAAAATATATTAATTACCCAAGTAGGGTTGGATCTTAGACTTGAAAAATACCTGAACGCCAGCGAATCTTTTCGGGCCAAGGAACTTCTCACACTCGGATGCAATATCTCTCCACTTCCACTCGAACAAGTGGACAATGGAGTTGCGACCACTGGCGTAGTTGGGGTTAAATTGGCCATTGGCGGCAATGGCAGCCTCCACCAGCAAAGCGAAAACTTTAAAGAACATCATGTTCAAAAATGATTCCTGATGTGTGGGTGGTCTAAAATTCAGCCCAATATTTATAGATCGGTGGGGTTTATTTTGTTGATCGGATCGCTGAAGGCTTTCGCTATCATTTTTGAAGTAGCAATTTGGACGGCATTATCGTTTCCTAACTTAATCGAAGTGATAAGATACCCAGTATTTTTGTGGTGGAGTATAACCTTGCGGGATGGCCAGCAAAAGTTGTGGCCAACACTTGAAACTTTTCACAGACTAATTTAATTTGGCAACGATTTGGAGATAGTGGTGACAGCAGCGATAATAAATGTGAATTTTTGAGGGTGGATGTTGATTAAATTATTTATAAACTGCGCATTATAAATAGATGCCCCGATAATTTTACCATGTTGGCGGTGATCTTGAATACATGTGCGTCGTACTTCAACATCTCTCCACTTGCTATAATAAAATGTTTGCACTCAAAACGGAGCGGTTGGAGTTACTTTCAGTTTTTAGCTTCAATCGGAAATGATGATTACACCGGTTTCAAGAGGTCTAAAGTTCTTCGACGTTACCTAATCTTTTTTAGATTGATAGATATAGGTACTTGCAGGTTTTCCAACATAGTGATTATCGGATTGGTGACTGCTTGTTGATAAATTAAATACGAATATATGCAGAAAAGATTGGAATAATATTATTCAACTTTAACCGCTAGGCTCAAACCGATTGTGCAACGTGCTTGTGTGGATGAACTTACTTACTTAGGTCGAGTTACAACATTGCACTTTGTTCTAGTAGAAGGCGCATTTGCTGTGCGCGCCAACCTTAGCGGAAGTAGATATGCCGTAAACAAAGTCAGCTAATGCAAACCAATCCGAAGATCACCCAAAGGTCTTAACTGTGGTTTTTCCAAAGCTCATGCCTCTGTGCAGAACAGGATAGTAAGTAGGTAAGGTATACCTACTTAACTGCCTTGTTAGTTTCAAAGAATCAACGACTGACTGATTAAAATGTTAGAGTTATCGGTGGACACGAGGTATGTAGATTACGACTGTCTTTTTAGACGTTTTTCTCCATTTGCCGATGCCGATGCTTTATACTACCCTGATGTGGAGAGAAAATATTTGTTATACTTATATACTTATCATAAACAAATCATACTGAGACCCCCAACTCACAATCCTCTTGCCGCTGGCCCCCTCAATTTTTGCCAGGAATCCGCCATTTTGTTGTCCTATCCGTGTACGCCAATTCCTATCCGTTTTGCTTTGCCCACAGTGAAATGTAAAAAGATTAGGTGCGAATGTGTTGGTTGAGAGGATTTTTGACATTTGTCAATACGAATTTCTATGCAACAATACTAGCGCACCTAAACTTTTTGGGAGCGTAAAATTTAGCTTGTAGGCAAATAACTGTTAATCGGTCGAAGTTGGGGGTCTCAGTATTGTCTCTGGTACTTATCTCCTCATATTCGCAAGCGAACCAGTGACAGACAGCAGTCACAATGGGTCAGTGAATAGTACGATGGGCTCCGGTTTAACCGCCGTAAAAATACAAACCAGAGACAAAATCGCAATCCGCTGGCCTCCTCAACTTTTTTCAAGTTAGCCATTTTGTTTTCCTATCGGTGTTATGTCAATTTAGAATCCGGTTGACCAGAGATGGTAGAAATGTCTTTTCTTTTGAATTAGGTAATATATTTGTTACGTAGTAGGGGTAATTAAGTAGTTAACGTAGCCAAATGTAGCAAACGCAGCGCTAAATGTCAACATTTAGTTAGCGTTTTCAGATCCAACCGTCAAACTGACAAACTGAAAAATTCCAAATCTGTTCCACTTTAATTTCTATTTGAATTAATCTTTTTTTTTTATTACATAGAACATGTAACAAATGCAGGTAGTAAATGAAACAAATCAAGCTTTACTTTACTCGATTTACTACGCGTAGTGGCGAAAGTGGTTCCCATTTTTTGAGGGTGTGCTGGTGAGCCAGAATTTTTGAAGTTTCTCACATTTGTCAATACGAATTTCTATGTACATATCTAGCATACCAAATCGTGACCACTCCGTAAAAATATAGCTTGTAGGCCAAGTAACGGGAAATCGGCTGAAGTTGGTGGTCTCAGTATTGGGGACGTTTGGATACCTATAGTTCATGTAAAACGTCAACTAGATTTGTCGTGACAAGGTATTCGAACGCATTGACTAGCAGGGGTTCCCAATTTTTTTCGGCCACGGAACCCTAAATGATCAAACTTTTTTTGGCGGACCCCCATATTGATATTAACAGAAAACATCGTTCCTTGAAGTGCGGTTTGGATATTTTTATGTTTGACAAGAAAAGAAATAATAAATGATACAAATATAATTATTTTGTGTTTTATAAAACACAAGAAATTCAAAATATTTTTTTCGCGAATGACTAGATGTATGAATTTGTTTGATGATGAATTTCGGTGCGCCGCGACGGCACGATTATGTTTTTTCTACGGAACCCCTTTTACCCTTCCACGGCACCCCAGGGTTCCGCGGAACACCATTTGGGAAACGCTGGACTAGGCAACTTGAATTGTTTTGTAATCTCTCGGTCAGCGTTACCTTTGTTTAACTTAGTCCTTTTTTATTTGGAAAAGGCCTTTCATAAATTGTTAAAAAAAAAAAATGTAATTACAAAAATCACTATCGCACTGTGATGTGATTATGAGATACTATATCGGCTTCCACTTAGTTATTAACTTCGAAAGTGTTTTTATCTGTCATAGCGCGTCCAATCAGATTCACAAATTTCTTGATAACATGAGATTTCCCAATATGCCTTCACATTTTTTAAGTACGTAACCATAACTGAGGTAGCGAACTTGTATTCTTATCTTGGACAGTTTAATCTTGTACCATGTTGCCTGTCAAAACTTTGACAGTTCTATTGAAATACAAATTATATGAAAATTAGATTTAGAATTAGAAGAGTAGGACTTATGACAATTAATAGGCTGGCGTATGGTTAGGGTTACTAATACGGGGCGCTCTCAGATCACTTTCTTTCTCTCTCAGTTCTCAGAGTACTTTTATGTTCGTTTCGAATCTAGCGTTTGAGTTTGACAACTGATTGAGTTTTTTTTCAAGTTGTTCGTGAATTTTGTCTACTGACGGATTCTGTGATAGTTCTTTCGGGGTTCGTAGCAAAATTCCGAATTCGACGGATTCTGTGAAAGACCCGATTATAACGTGTTGTATGCATATGCAAACCTTCTTCATCTTCAACATCTAAAACTTTATAAATTCACGAGCATTCTCTTATTCGTCGTTAAATTATTAATTTTAGAGTTTACTTAGAGTGTCACATTTGTAGTCTTAAGAGCTGTTATATTTGTAGGCACGTACTGATCGAAAGCTTTTCAATTGAAAAACTGATAATATTCCTATCATTGAAAAATAACTGCAATCATCAGCTAGTTGAAAATTACAATAGTATGTCATGCTGATTTTTTTGTAATAGGTATATTCAACACAATTGTGCAAATATTATTATCTGTTATATTTGCACAGTTAATTATTAATCTTCGTGTAGGCGGAGGAAGGGAAGATCGGGCCTGGCACCCAACTGCAACAATATGAGTGCCACACCTCCGTGGTTCGTACACTGTTCAAATATTGACGCAAAATATCGGGAATATAATTCAATTTGTATCGAGTATATTTTTATCAAATCTTGACTATTGTATGGCCAATACTATCAGAAGCCCTTATTTTTTAATTAGTTTTGGAACTTAAATAAATAACACTCCTAAGTGTGTTATACTGAGTTAATTGTTTCAAATTCAGTCCGCGAAAAACAAAGTTGAAGTACACTTTGCAGTTGTGTTTAGTGACGCAATGGCAACGCTCTATAAATACTGAGTGGCGATTCGTTCTAGACATCAGAAATCATTTGACCATTGCTTCGATGACATTTTCGAAAGCATTAGTTATACTGCTGTGGGCGACGACTGCCGCCAACGGCCAACATAATCCCAACTACGTAAACGGTCGCAATTCCATTGTGCACTTGTTCGAATGGAAGTGGAGAGACATTGCCGCGGAGTGTGAGAATTTCCTGGGACCAAAGGGATTTGCAGGCGTTCAGGTGCGTTTACAAACCCATGTGTTTGAGTTTGTACTTTTAAATTCCGTTTAAGGTGTCGCCGCCGAATGAAAACGCCGTTATAGGCAACCGCCCTTGGTGGGAGCGTTACCAACCCATTTCGTACATTCTGACCACCCGCTCTGGTAATGAGGCTGAATTCCGTGACATGGTGAAACGCTGTAACAAAGTGGGAGTTCGTATCTACCCCGATGTAGTTTTCAATCACATGGCGGCCTCAGCCGGTGTTGGTACTGCAGGTTCAAAGGCTAATCCCGGCGGTAAGAGTTTTCCAGCCGTGCCGTACTCTTCGCTTGACTTCAATCCTACGTGCTCCATTAACAACTACAACAATGCCAATCAGGTCCGTAATTGCGAACTATCAGGGTTGAAGGACCTGAATCAGGGGAAAGACTGGGTCCGTGAAAAGGTTGTCGAGTTTCTGAATAAAATGATTGATACCGGAGTTGCTGGATTCCGCGTCGATGCATGCAAGCACATGTGGCCGGCGGATCTGCAGGTGCGTCTTGCTACTACCTGGGAGCAAATTTTATCAAAAAATGTGATTTTTTCAGGTGATTTTCGGCAGACTGAAGAACTTGAATACCAATCATGGATTCGCGTCAGGAAGCCGCCCGTTCCTGTTTCAAGAAGTCATCGATTTGGGTGGGGAGGCTATTAAACGCGAAGACTACACCCATTTGGGTACGGTCACTGAGTTTCGTCACTCGGCAAAGATTGGAAAGGTCTTTAACAAGGGCGACAAACTCAAGTGGCTTGTCAACTGGGGCACTGGGTGGGGCTTCCTTCCTTCATCGCAAGCACTGATTTTTGTCGATAATCACGACAATCAGCGCGGACACGGAGCCGGCGGTAGCGATATTCTGACCCACAAGTCATCCAAGCAGTACAAGATGGCAACCGCATTTATGCTCTCCTACCCGTACGGTGTTAGTCGTATCATGAGTTCGTTCGAGTTTTCCAACAGTGATCAAGGACCACCCACCAACGACGGCGGTAACACAATTTTGTCTCCAATCTTCAAAACTGACGGTTCATGCGGAAACGGATGGGTTTGCGAGCACCGTTGGCGTCAAATCTACAATATGGTCGAGTTCAAGAATGTCGTTGAAGGAACTTCTCTTAGCAACTGGTGGGACAATGGCGGTGATCAGATCGCCTTCTGCCGTGGAAACAAGGGATTCGTTGCATTCAACCAGGAAGGCTTCGGCCTCAATCAGTCACTTCAGACTTGCTTGCCACCAGGTACTTACTGTGATGTTATTTCGGGAGCCAAGTCGGGATCGTCGTGCACTGGCAAAAAAGTTGTGGTTGGCTCCGACGGAAGAGGTTCTATTAATATTTCAGCCAATGACCTCGATGGTGTATTAGCCATTCATATTAAGGCCAAGTTGTAAGATGTTTTGACTTAAATAAATTGCACTTTGTCAGTTAAAAATCTAGTTATCTTAAATCGACTAGATTGGTCTGAAAAACCTGGATTGGTCTTTAACCTGAACGCAGAAACTAGGTTGGTCGGAAACGTCACTTTTCCTATATCAGCCACATATACGAACTTGCAATTTAGTACTCTGTCATGAATTTCGTGACAGGATTCGTCAGTTTCTCCTCTATAAACGTGAACTGAAACAGCTGTTCATGTGATCGATTTAAGCCAATTAAAACTGATGTCGTTTTCCATCGGGACCACCAGATATCTTTTTCAGATCTCAGATTTTTCTCTGCTCATGGAATATGCAACGAAATTAATCTGCTTTTGAAAATGGATTAGTGCGTTACTTGACAACAATATCAGCTGTTCAAATTGCATTCGTTTTTGGCAAAATCATAAATGGATATCGCCCTGAAAAATGTTTCACCTGTTGTTGATACAAATGAAATATTTTTGGTGATTTGTAGTCTTTAGATGACGAGGAACGCAATTAAGATAATAATTCCTTCAATATTATATTATTCGAACTGTCTGAAAGTCTGACAAACATCCGAGAGTATGACTGTCTTGAAAGAGCTTCTCAATTAGCCGTTTGGAGTTGGCATAAAATTGTAGATCCCTTCCATTCGTTCCAAAAATGAAAACTCACACAAAACGAATGGTTGTGAGAAGCTAGGCCTAGGGTCCCTCCGGACCTGTTGCGCCAACTATTTATTGCAAAATATATTGGTATGTGTAAATTTGAAAAAAAAATATCGAGATCTGGCGTCAAAAACTGATCACGGTTTTTTTGTAGAGGGGTCAAAAACAAGCATTTTTACTATGGCGGGGTCTATCTTGCTTCGTTTGGGCGGGAGGGGTAATTAAAAAAAAATATTTAAAATAAAAGAAAATATATTTTAAAAACAGCGGCAACACTTACAATAAAGTACTTTACCATTTTTGAAAGCCAGGAACCTGTTATTTCAAATTATTTTAAAACCAAGTTAGTTCTGTTAATAGTTTTTGAAAAAAAAATACTTTCAAACTTGAAATTTAAGGAAAAATAAATAAAAAAAAAATTTTGAATGCTGATTTTTCCAAAATTGTTGTTTACGGTGTAAATACAGCGCCTCTGTATTTTTAGAACATAAGTGAAGTTGGCTACTAGCAGTTTATAATATAATAAGTCAGATAGTTACAAATTATTGTTAATTGTATCGTGGCTGGACTTTTGAAATGATCTCACAAGCCCACTCAACCTAACCTCACATAAGCAAGACACTGTTCTTAAAAACTCTCAAATTTTTGTACAAAATTTGAAGTAGGTACTACGCATCATATAAAATTCGACACGGTTTTAAAGAAGATATTGGTATTTTAACCCCAAATATTTGCCTTTACATACCTACAGGGTGTCCAGGGTCCATGGGTAACTACAATTGTTTTGAAAACTACACCTCTCGCTACTTGCAAGCTCCTAATTAAACAAGACACATTAAGCGCTACTAATCAAAGGTGACCTAATTGTACAACGTGCCACACCTCGAAACAGATCTGGCCTCAGCTGGATCTCAAGCGCTCAAAAATCTTACTACATTGAAAAGACCCATAATAAGAACTCTAGTAGGTATCATCACGGGACACTGCATCATAGGGAGAGCTCTCAGGTTGGGCCTCCCTTCAAACGATTTCTGCAGAAGCTGTATGGACGAGGAGGGGGAGGAGACTATTCTTCACCTTCTCTGTACGTGTCCAGCACTGTCATTCCGTAGAAAACTATACCTCGGAGAATATTCGACAATCTCAGCGAACTCGCAAACATAGGAATAAACTGCCTCCATCGCTTCATTCTTAGCTCCGGCTGGTTCAACGGGTAGTTAAGGACAACATCGATCCTGTATCACAATGGGCCTACTTTGGCCTAAGTGTGGCTGCACTAGAGGCGGCCTGCCACTCTAACCTAACCTAACCTACACAGAGTTCCCTCTAAGAAAGATGACCCGCCCAGGGAAGGTTTCTCTCAAAAAGCACATAGAAATTTCTACGATTGAGTAGGTCATAACTGCCAGGTAGGTAGGCGTTAAATCTTTCAAATGTGAATTCGAAACTGAGTACCTTTTCATTGCATTTATTTTGTAAAATGTTTTGCAAGTAGGAACTAAGCTCCGATCATAGCTAGCTTGTGATAAGTGAGAAAGTCTCTTGCGAACCAATTGTGCATGTCATTTTTCCTCTCGTTTACACATTTAATTATTTAGATTTCATGTTGATGTTTTTTTTTCTGTCCCACTTTGCCATTTGCAGAACGTACCTCAGTAACGCCTTTGGGAAATGGGTCTTCTTGAATATGCATCGTCCTCCGCAGTAGCCACAAAGCTGCTAACATTAATTGCTTTTCTAAGCTTTATCTCCTCTAGCAACGGTCAGTTAAACCCCAATCAGTGGCCCGACCGTAACACAATTGTACATCTGTTCGAGTGGAAGTGGAACGACATCGCTGCTGAATGTGAGAACTTTCTTGCTCCAAAGGGATACGCCGGTGTTCAGGTTCAAATCTCATGTCCATTGAAAGATGAAAAAAAAAAAAAAAATTCTTAAACTTTTAAAATTGCAGGTCTCGCCGCCGAACGAGAACGTCATCGTCAATAACCGACCGTGGTGGGAACGCTACCAGCCCGTTTCATACATTTTGACCACCCGCTCCGGAAATGAGACCGAGTTCCGTTCAATGGTTACCCGATGCAATAAAGTTGGAGTGCGCATCTACCCCGATGTGGTATTCAACCACATGGCAGCAGCAACTGGAATCGGTACGGCTGGTTCAACATTGGATCCAAACAAAAAATTCTATCCAGCTGTTCCGTATTCGAGTCAAGACTTTCATCCCACATGTGCCGTGTTTAACTACAGCGACTCCTACAACGTTCGCAACTGTGAACTCGTAGGGCTGAAAGATTTGGATCAAAGCAAGGAATGGGTGCGCGACCGCATCGTCGAATACTTGAATAAGCTTATTGACATCGGTGTGGCGGGCTTCCGCGTGGACGCATGCAAACATATGTGGCCATCCGACTTGAAGGTAGGTATACCAACACACTTGCACTGTGCACAAGTGAAAAACTGTCTCCTTTTAGGTGATTTTCGGCAGACTGAACAGCCTGAATCAAACCCAAGGGTTCGCACCAGCTTCCAGGGCGTTTATTTACCAGGAGGTCATTGATCTGGGCGGAGAAGCCATAAAGAGTAGCGAATACACTGGTTTCGGGGCTGTTACTGAATTCCGACACTCAGCCGCAATTGGCAAGGCGTTCAACAAGCGCGACAAACTAAAGTGGTTCTCCACCTGGGGCACTGAGTGGGGATTTATGGACTCGAAAGTAGCTTTCGTTTTCATTGACAACCACGACAATCAGCGTGGAGGCGGTGGCAGTGATGTCCTCACCTATAAATCGTCGAAGAAATACAAAATGGCCACCGCATTCATGTTGGCCCATCCTTATGGCATTACACGAGTAATGAGCTCTTTTGGCTTTGACAATACCGATCAAGGTCCACCCACTAGAGACGGCGGTAAGACGATTTTATCGCCGATTTTCAATCGCGACGATTCATGTCGGAACGGATGGATCTGCGAACACCGTTGGCGACAAATTTACAATATGATTGGTTTCAAAAACGCTGTGGCCGGAACTGCTCTTAAGAACTGGTGGGACAATGGCAGTGATCAGATCGCCTTCTGTCGCGGCGATAAGGGATTCGTTGCATTCAACCAGGAGAGCTTCGACCTGAATCGGGCAATTGATACATGCCTACCAGCTGGTACGTACTGTGACGTTATCTCCGGAAGCAAATCGGGCTCGACATGTACGGGCAAATTTGTGACCGTTAAGGCGGATGGACATGCTAATATTTTTATAGGTGCCAACGATTATGATGGAGTTTTGGCCATTCATGCGGGCGCTAAGCTGTAACTTTTGTTTTACACCTGTTTTCAAAATAAAACTTATTGTGAATGATGAGTTGGAAGTTTTATTTAGGTACCTACATACTAACGGGTGATTTATTAAGCGTAGTTTTTTTTTAAATCGAATAAAACACTCAAATTTGCATCAAATATTCAAAATTTATTGTAATCGATAAAGAGGCCTTTGCCATTTACGTTTTAATGACAACTTCATGTAAATGTTGTCCGCGGCTCCGTTTCAAACGGTCCATTCGGAAGGTCCAATTTTGCGTCAACTTTTCGAGCATTTCGGCCTGTATTCCACGAATTATGCATGTTGCATGTTATGTTATCCTGTAAGGCTTCAATCGTGTTCGGCTTGTCCACATAGAGTAACGACTTTACATAACTCCACAAGAAACAATCAAGAGGCGATAAATCGCATGATCTTGGCGGCCATCTCACAGGGCCATTTCGAGAGATAAGCTGCTCACCAAATTCATCCTTCAATATTTCCATTGTATCACGAACTGTGTGGCGTGTGGCATCGTCTTGATGAAACCACATGTCAACCAAGTTCAACTCAGCCAACTGGGGCAAACAAAATAAAAGTCGCGTATCATGGCTCGATATCGTTCGCCGTTGACGGAAACGTTTCTTCCACGGTCGTCTTTGGTGCACATTTATCACAGAGCAAGAATTTTTACAATATTGATTAAATGGCAGAGTATACTGTAAACTTTTCACTTTGACAGATGACGTTTGGACGCCATTACTAACCAGTGCTGCCAACTTAAAAACTTAACTCTTTGATTGGACACTCTCAGTCTCAGTGCAATTTTTTGCTCTAAGGTCACTTTTATGTCCTTTTCCATTGGTTTTAATCGGGGATCGACTCAATCTGTAATCTAATGGAACAAGAAAACTGCTTCTGGTTGAATCCACAAAAGTATTGGTGAAATGTCAAAAAATAATCTACGGCAGCTGTCATCTGACTTGTATAAAATACATAACAGTACTTGTGTGAGTGCTTCTTGAGTGGATTCTGACTTCAAATCGAGAAGCGAAATTCTCTTCTCAGAATCAGCAGAAGATTATTTTTTGTGCCAATGGAACGGTTTCAGAAGCGAATTTTTCGGACCCTTCCGGATGCTTCTTTTTGCCCAATGGAAAACGACATTACTGAGCACTTTTGCGAATCTGGATTTTTTTTCAGACCTAATTATTAATGTACAAATGTTTATAAATCAATTTACGTGAGGTACTCCATGTCGAGCAGTTGGGTGGAGCGGTTCTATGTTAAATAGTTTGGTCAGGTTAAACGCATACTCGGACTCCCAGCTTTTGCATCAGAGTAGGTATAGCTAATTCGTATACTAAATAAATGTCATGCGTAATGCTTCCAACTCCTTGCAAACACACCTTGTTATCCCTGGTTACTAATTGCGAGTGCACTTCCATGGTTCCCCACAAATGTAAATAAATCACTATAGCAATCCCGAACGTGTTTATTTATTTTATTAGTGAAAGCTTCGAAAATAAAATCAGTCAATTCAGGAGCGAAACTCATATTTTATTTTATATCGTTCAAAAATTTACAAAATAACGTCCTAACAATGTTGCGTATTCCTGGGATGCCCTTGCTGCCCGGTACACAGTTTCGCGACGTAAGTTCACTCCACAGCTGTTTACATAAATGCTAAAACTGCTTACGAACTGCTTGCAGCTCACCAAGACGAACTTTGCGAAATCTCAAACATTCCTCAATCACTATGGCATTCCGATGCTTTCCGATCGCGTGCCAACACCACTTGTCGATCCACAGGGAATGATTTCCGATTCCAACTGCCCACCGCCAGAGCTACCCTCGGTCTATCCGCCAAAAGTCGGTCCGAAACTACCCCCCTGGTTGGCATATGACAAGCAGGTTCTCTGCTTTAATGCGTATTTTAAGGAGACCCTGCAGGAGGTCTACCACGCGCCATATCTGGTGAGGAAAGTCAAAATGTTCTACTACCTCGAGGACGGTACGATGCAGGTCACCGAACCGAAGGTGGAAAATTCCGGAATCCCGCAGGGCTGCTTGGTGCATAGGCAGAGAATTCCCAAGCCTCGACCGTGTCAGGATGAGTGCATTTCAATTTTGGACTTAAACGTCAACACGACTATACAAATCTTCGACAGGGTTTATCACATAACCGGGTGTGACTTGTTTACCAGACATTTTCTGAACAGAGCCGGTATTCCGGTGCCCGATCCAGTAGACCCGCCAATGTGAGTCCGTTATGTGCTGGAATATATCATCTAAAACTAACTTTGTTTCAGAGATCCAACAACAGAACTGAGGAAGCGGTCTGGAATCAAGGTATCAGTGCCCTCGAACAAGAAGCATCTATTTGCTCAGTTTCTGGAGTTCGATAGGAAGATCCTCAAATTCATGGGATACTGGGATGACCGTTCGGAGTTTGGCGATGTTCGCAACTTAGAGATATGCTACTACCTTTCCGATGACACAATGGACATCAAAGAGATTTTTCCTGTCAACTCTGGAAGGGAGGGTCCGGCGACTTTTCTCAAGCGCGGAAAGCTTCCCAAAGTAAATTAAATTTTAGTTCTTAGTTCTACTTTGCTTGCTCATTTTTGTGCCCTAGGACTTCACAGGTCTTCCACTTCCCGGTGAGCAAACAGGTGTAACGGTTCTGAATGTCCTCGGTGGAGGCCTGCGATCTGGTCGCTACATTGAAGACGTTCTCGGAACGGGCAAGAAGGAATTTTCGTACTACACACAGCAAGATCTGCAAATTGGGGCAGTTATCAATGTCTACGGGCGCAGTGTGGTCCTTACTGATTGCGATTCGTTCACAAAGGAGTATTACAGGAAAAGGGTAAGTACACATGTTTTCCTTTTCCCGCTAGATCACAGTCAATCTGGATTTAAACCCACTCCAGTATGGGATTGAAGACTTCTGTCCAAAGCCGCATCCGAATCGCTGCGAAGACCGCATACCACAGAAGCGCAGAGAAAGGCAACTTCCACCCTATAATGGCTGGGGCTCCTACGAAGACTCCGAGGGAAATTGTATTTCTGTAGAGCCAAAGCCGCCGCAGGGCGATTTCAAGAAGTTCATTACATTGGACAAATTTATCTTGCGCTTCGGGGCGAAAATGATTTCCACAATACGAGAGAACTGCGAGAGGGTGTTCATTGTCTCGTATTACCTTTCGGATGATACAATTCAGATATTCGAGGTGGCCGAGCGTAATTCGGGATTTTTGGGAGGCGAGTTTCTCAAAAGACGTCGCATTTCGCTTCCAAATCAGGAGAAATTTTCTTCGAAAAGGCCAGACTACTACAAGCCGCACCACTTGTTTATCGGAGCCACTGTCAATTTGAAGGATCACATTTTTACGCTGGTCTCTGCGGACGAGTACACTCTGATGTATATGGAGTCACATCCGTTTGAGGTAAGATATTTTTTGAAATAATATAGAAAAACAAATATGTCTCGTTAAATTTCAGTTTCCACTTGCTGACGTCAAAACAATTATGACAAAAATACGTGAAGCCCTTCGACCGAACTACAAGGACTTTATAGCCAAATACTTGCCACAGGTCATAAGTGAGACCGAAACTAAATTCATCAACTACGAGACCCTTAAGCGGGCTCTCATTGAACTTCTTGGCGATAACATTACCGATCACGAGATTATCACCCTATGCCGATACTATTCAGCCGAACAGACTCCTCCTATGACCTGTAACCGTGAGACAGTGCGTGCAGCTGTACAATCGGAAATTCGTAGAAATCTTTGGGATGACATTGATCATGTCAAGGAACATATTCACCATATAAATCCAATGAAAAAGGCATTCCTTTCGGAAACCAAACTGAGGTCAACGATAAAAGGATGTCGACTGCCGTTTACCGCCGAGCTAAGCAATGACTTTTTCATGGTTCTGAACCATAACGATATTGGCGAGGTAGAAGTCTGCGACTTCCTCTCTTTTATTGATGTAAACTGCAATCCAGCGCCGGATATTGCGCCAATTAATTATGCCTTCGAATTGTGTCCGAAAATTCCATTTCTGCACAAAGGTCGGCTGGTGAATTGGAATTGTTTCCTACAGCATCTAGGATTGGAGGAAGATTTGGTCAAGGAGTCTGACTAGTGACGACGATGTACTTTTGATTGTCAGGTTTCAGTTCGTCGAATAAACAATATTTTTCGTGTGAATTAGTTGTTGTTAATTATTTTCTGGTTAAAAGTTTCGATTAAACTGTAGTACTGCCAATTAGACTTTTTGATGGGGCATAAATCCAATTGCAGTTAGACTTAACGCGGATTGTCAAAAGACATTTGGTAACATGCCGCATTCTCAACAACTGTTCGGACCAGAGACTTGGCAATTGCCACCCCACAAAAATATAGCTCGTAGGCAAGTAACGGAAAATCGGCCAAGGATGGGGGTCTCCGTATGGTCTCTGGTTTGAACTATCTTATGACGATAGTAAACAAAAGAAAAACGGCTTTAATATAATTTTTAATAAAATGTCTCGGGTTTATTACGTTTCCAAATACTACTCACAATACAAACAAGAAGAATTACTGCCGGTAATTTTAATTTAAATGCAGTTCTTATCTTTTGTATAAAATCTCGTATTGCATCTTTTTTTTTATTGCTAAATACTTTCGAAGATAGCGAAGGAAATAAAATCATCACATAAAAAATACAAAACCAGAATGCTATACCTAAACCAATACCATAATTCTAGGGAGAATGGGCCGAAGATACATCTAACACGCACTAAGTTATTACAATTTCGATTCAGTCATCCAGCTGAAGGGTTGCGGCTTGCGATCAGCGGTTGAATTAATAATAACGTTGATAATGGTCGGGCGATCAGTCAACTGTTGTGCCTCCTTCAGTGCTTTCTGTAGTTCGGGGATTTCTTTAACGAAATGTCCCTGTTGGCCGAACATTTGAAGCATTTGTTCGTAACGAACTTGAACACCAAGCGCCGATGGAGGAGTGCTAGAAAGAGAGAGAGCAATATATCAATCAGATGAACAAGTGCTGAATTTTTAAATGCAACATACACTTGTGCCAAGTCTCCGGAGTTCCTTATGCTGTCGTAGACTTCCTTGTCGAAGCCACCATAGATTCCGCTGTTGTTGACAATTACGATTGTAATTGGCAGATTGTAACGCACCATTGTCTCCAGTTCCATGCCGGAGAAACCGAATGCCGAGTCGCCTTCAACGCAGATAACCTTTTTGCCGGGGAAACGATCCCGACAATACAGTGCAGCAGCAATTGCGAAACCAGGACCGACACCCATTGTACCGAATGTACCAGCATCCAGACGGTGTCTGGGCAGAATATTTGCCAACATTGAGCGACCAATGTCCATAGTGTTGGCGCCCTCACTCACAATTATAGCATCCCTGGGGATCAATTCGCGCAAATGATGGAACACAGTGTAATAGTTCAACGGCGATGTAGTGTCCAGTGACATCTTTTGAACGGCATCCTTATTCTGTTGGCATTTGGCATTGAGTTCCCTCCACCAATCACTGTCGGATGACAATTCGTAGTTCACTGCGTTCATGTGCTCAAACAGATGCTCGGCGAATGGTTTGATATCAGATTGGACTGCAACACTGCTGATCACACTGTTGTGCAACTCCTCGGGACACAAATCCACTTGAATTATTTTCACATCCTTGTCGAATCTTGGTGCACGGCCAAAGTGCAAAATCCAATTCAATCGGGCACCCAGCAGCAAAACAACATCTGCCTTTTGTAGGGCCAGTGTTCGTGCGGATGAAACGCACTGCGCAGCTGTATCTGAGACAACACCCTTTCCCATTGGTGTCGGCAGGAAGGGTAAGTTCGTGTTGTCGATAAAGTGACGTAGGATATTCTCCGAGTGGGCATAGGCTGCGCCCTTTCCAATAATCACCAGTGGACGCTTGGCAGTTGTTAGGAATTGCATTGCACGACGTACATCGGTAGGATCGGGATAAACTAGTGGTGGAGCTGGGTGAGCCATAACTGGTGCAACATTATCAATATTAACTTTCGACTGAAGAATATTGCCAGGGAAGTCAAGGTATGCAACACCTGGACGCCCGTATGTGGCATAACGAACAGCCTTTTCAACGTGCAATGGAATGAGGGATGCATTTGGGGGACGTGCAGCGTACTTGCAATATGGACGGCTGAGTTCTACTTGTGGGCATTCTTGGAATCCGCCAATGCCTTCGTGGTCTTGGTTGGTAGCTCCGCCGATGACAATAAGAGGCCAGCAGTTGACTTGAGCGTTGGCCATGCCACCTGAAATAAATCAAAAGTTGAGTGGTGTTGCTGCTAGTTAAAGTAGACAGTTGTTCACGTGTTCACGAGACATACAAGCTACTACATCGCCAACAGTGTGCCACTGACTTTAATCAAGCTAAGAGGTACTTAGTCTGTACTGTGTACGAGGCCGAAATCGGTGGCATCCCAAATATTGCATTGAAAGCAACTGTCCCAAAAAATACCCGATATTTTTAAAGCGACGATGGAAAATTGTCTGAAAGGGATTCTTGATCGAGTCTGCGAAACTGCAGTACTTATTCCAAAACCATCTGGAGAACCATTCTCATATCGACCAATAGCCTTCTAACCATCAGTTGATGTGATTTTATGCATTCCAAGACGACATATCGGGCAGTACTGGCTTTTTATAAGGTAAAGGACAACTAACTTCAGGTCACGTTAAAACCTATGTATTCATTTTGTTTGGCGCTTGCGTTTCCGTGCTATGAATGGCATGTGCAATTAACTTATCTCGCCCCCGACAAAAACAGCCCAGATGATGGTCAACACCTCTTCAGCTGCATGGCCAAACAAACTGCACTCACCCCAGCAGTGGTCTTAAACAGGCTTAAAGGTCGAACTAGATCTGTATATATATAAAAATCGTAGCAGTAAGTGGCGTGTTACTGAATGTACCTGAGTTTTTACTCTTCGGAAGTATGTACCGCGTGTTTTCAGTTTCATATTTGGTATACCAGTATGACTCATTTTAAACTTATCAGCTGCTCTTTACAGCCTTTTGCTGATACGGCTCATAGCGATCTAAGATTGACATAAACACTTGTATGAAACTACGCCCTACATTTATGTGAACCATAAATCGTTGCCATTCGATCAGCAAACGGACCTTAACCTTTTGACGTTTGTTTTTCCAAGCTGAATTTGTTTCAAAGATGTTGCCTCTTGAAATCGGTTTTAACCATGATGCAGTCCTAACCTACTCAATCAGTTCTGATGTACATTGCTAATCAATCACGATTCAGCCATTCTACGTGAAAGCTTAACAGTTATGCTGATGTTCAGTTACTAAACAAATTTGTTTGTTAAATAATTAATAAACGTTAAAGAGTAAATCAAACAAAATAGGCCGCGTACTTCACAGCCTCTGTTTCCCCTAACAAAACAGGTCTGCCACTGCCACTGCCACGGCCACGGGTTGTTTTTGTAGAGCAATGACCCTTTAATTATGTGTACTTCCAATGTGCTCGTTAATTACCTGTCACGTGCAACAATCCAGGTCCTGAAACAACCAAACAAACTCCTGGCTTCCCTGTCAAGAATCCAATAGCTTGAGCAGCATAGCAAGCAGCTTGTTCATTGCGCATTCCAATGTATTTTAGGCCAGCCGCCTGCATTGCCATTGATAATTCAACGACAGGAATTCCAATAATGCCGAATACATATTCGATTCCCTGGAGAAAGAAAAGGAAACAAAGAAATGTATGTACATCACAAAGGTAGCCTTTTTCATTTATCTACACGAAATCGTATTTATGTAAATCGTATTTATTGTAAATTAGCCATAATCTAAAGATTAGCGAATATCTTTTATCAGTAGGTACATCTTTATTGTGTATTTTTGTACTTTGTTCCTGATTTTGTTTGATTAAAGCAGAGTTCTCTACTTTGCATTGAGGGGGTGATTTTCTGTAGTTATTTTAGGTGTTTTACTTACCTGAGCTACTAAACTTTCTGCGATTATTGTTATTGCGTCGACCGTGGACATTTTGAAGGTATAATTAAATCACTCAATGGGTTCGGAAATATAATTACAATTTTTTTTATGGAATGGATAGGAAAATTACAAATTTTCTTTGACGCCAAAGGTGAAACCAGGAAACACTTGTTAGCACGTCAGTTGTACTCAGCTGTTTGACGTTTCTGCAAGACGGCGTGTCAGTTTTTTTGGACTGCTGCTGGTTGATTGTGATTTGACGTCCGCACTCCGCACAATCGCCCTATTTATTACATTGTGGTGCCACTTTTCAGTACTGTGACCAAATTTGAAACTACTAGCAAATGTTTGAACCACATTAGGTAATTGGCAACTTCCGTATTTGAAATGACGGTTAGGTTTAAATTTATAAAAACAGAAAAAAAAAAGAAAAACGTCTTGTTTTCAATTCAAATGTAACACATGTGTCGGTAATGAAGTAAGGAAATGTAGTTTGTCAGTTTTTATGATAATTCATAAGTTTTATCAATAAAGAGCCCCGATTCGCCAGGGTTTTCACCATTTTCCTGGTGAGAACGACAAAAATTTAGGTTAATCCGTTTTTTGGTTTGTTTTTGTTGTAGGACTTAAAACAAACATCCTATCTCAACGAAAGTAAAGTACAACAACTAGCGTCACCTCCTCCAAGTCAGTCTGAAATTATGCAAGCGTTTGATAAGTGCTAGTTAGATATCTCTGTTTTGCTTTTTTTATCTCAATTTGGGGAGAAATCTCATGAATCGTGTCCTTAGGGCCCGATTCTGTGTCAAATTATCCGGGTTACTGGTGAGTAAATCCTTAATGTACTACAAAAAATTAACTACTGTGATCTACAAAATTGGGTCTCGCATCAAAAAAATGGCCGGGTTCCACTGCCCGCTAGACGTCTAGCAGAAAATATCCCAGATGAAGGAACGCTCGCGCTAGAACAATAGCGGCAGCGGCAAAGTCCCCACTACAATTAAAGGAATAATACAAATATTATAAAAATAATATCTGAATTGCTATTTTATTTACATTATAACCAATTTTATCAGAATTACACTTGCTCGGCTTCGTACTTATTTTCATTTTGTAAACGTTTGAACGATTTCCTTTGACAGGTCGTTGTTTTTTTTTTTCAATGCAGCGGGTAGTTTTGCGCTAGATTGAGAAATTTCCCTGAAAGGGATATTTCACAAAAAGTGCTAGACGTCTAGCACTTTTGGTGAAATGTCTATTTTTTTTTTATATGGAGTTTGACATGCCGCTAGTCATCTAGCGGGCAGTGGAACGCGGCCAATGTGAGAATAGGTTAAAATAAAAGTTGCGTATTGCTTATTGCTAGTTGTTTATTGCTTATTGCTTGTTGCCTCAGTGGGAGAGCCGCCTTAAATTTCAGATTTTTCGTGCCCAATGGAACATAAAACGAGATTTTTCTTTCTTTGCATTTGTGGTATACGGTGCGTGTTTTAAAAGTCTGCTGTCCTTGAATTGTAATTTGTGTTTATAAAAATGTACCTATTCAATTTATGTTAATATCCATTTTGGTGTTAGTGTAAGTAGGTGTAAATCTCGCTCAGAAATCGAGATTCGCTATTTTTTACAGCCATTGGAACATGAAATCTGACAGCCAGTTTATTTTGAGAGCAGAAAAACTGCTCTGAATCTGAAAAAAGTCCTTTTTTGTCCAGTGGAAACATAAACATAAGTCAACTTTTTTCTTTTATTTCGGTGATATTTTCTGTTTGTGTAAATTTCTTTCGATACCGAATTCGAAACAGCAGTTGCTGTATTTTTATGTTTGATACGAATTTTAAGAAAATTGATAAATAAATTATCATTTGAGTTTCTGCAGGATTTTGATAATACCTAAATATTCCCACCTTACTAATAAGTATTATACGATTCCTCAATTTCATGAGTTCATCTGCCCTTAACAATTTATTATTAAAATAAAATGATGAAATTCATACTGTTAACCATAACTTTTTGTTAGGTGTGTCATTCATTTGTGGTAAATATTTTGAAAGGACTAGGTGCGTACATTTCGTTGTACATTATTATCAGTTATACGATCCTGGAGATGAATGCAGATTTTTCTCTCATCAAGCGGGTACTAGCAAAACACTGAACTTAAGCTAAAAATGTATGAAAATGTTCTACTTTGTGGGTTCCAACAAATCCACTTAGGGTAGACATTGGTTCCGTACTGAAATCTTCACTCTTCTATGAATTGCTACATTCCTTGAAGCGATAATGCATAATGAAAGCCATTTAGAAAACATGAGCGTCATAATTTAAGAGAATTTAATAATTTATAGCTTAAGGAAAAAAATAAACAATTTAATTTTAGAGTAAGTACCTACGGGTAATGAATGTGAAGTAGGCGGGTAATGTGGACCACTGCCATATATCTTTTTCCTCTTAAGAGTAGGGGACTATATCTGTTACTAAGGGTAAGTTAACTTAAGCAGACAACCAATTCCTGTCCTATATTCTTCTTTTAAACTTTCTTTTTTTCGCAATATGATATTTGTTGTTTTTTATTGAAGTCGCTAATTATTTTGACTGCTAATAAATCGTGTAAAATATGATGAATCTTAGCTGCATTCCGTTGGCTGTTTTATTAGTCTGAGACTTTATATAGTGCTCTTTTAGTACTTTAGGCCAGTTTCACAGTTCTGCTTAATATTTATTTTTCATTTTGTTTTCTTTAAAATAGTAGGTACCATTGCGGGAAATGTAAAGTACGCAGGAGGTAATGAAGTATAGAGTACTCCACATTAGCCGCCTGTTTTGTAGTGGTTTCATTGTGATATTAATTTCACTTTTTGTTTGCATAATTGAAGTTAATGTTCATTATTTATTTATAAAATATTGGATAAAGTTATTAAAATGTATCTTTGTCTTGATCCATTTCTTTCTGGTAGTGCGAAGTAGTTCACCACAATACCAGCATAGATGGGTCCACATTACCCGACACTTTTGAAAATGACAAATTTTGAAACTTGTCTAAACTTTTGAAAATATAGTTTTTGTTTATGAAAAATTAAGCTACAAGCAAAGTAAATGTTGAAAACAATATTCCAATGAATAATAACAATGGCCCCTCTTAACAAAATCAGTTTCGATTTCCGAAACATTTCAGGAAACAAAAAGGGTACTCCACATTTCCCGAATGTTTGCACTATGATCACCTGTGTTATCCTAACGGTATTGATTAACATCAGCAACAGTAGGTATTTGCTGTGAATTGGTAGTTGAATTATTGTCATCCATTTGCTATTTACTTATTTTTTTTTTCATTTTAGCATAAGGATGTTAATCACATCAATTTGTGTGTGTGTTTTTTTTTTTTTTTGTCAAAATAATAATGGAATAATGGGACTAAGAGAATTTGGCTTTGGCTAACCTTTAAAGCTATATGTAGCTTTGGGGGTAGAGGTAATCGAATTTCATATACCTATCTAAATGGCTGTCAAAAAATTAAGAAATTACATACAGGTATTTTTTGCTTTTTAGAACCTATTAAATTAATGAACAAATTAATGACATCTATACCTATATATTTTTGTTTATTGCACACACGCCGTCATATTTTGTCAATTTATTAGTGACAACACGGGCCGTTTTAGAAACACGCTAATGAAAAACTCCTATAGAATCATGCTTCTGATATGTGATTGTTAGATCTTTGTGATTTTTTAGTTTTTTTCACCGCAACTCCTCTAGAATAGGATAAAATTTGAGGCGCGGTTATAAACTTTAAAGAGTTTGTACCCAAGGTGATTGAGGAGACTTTTTTTTTATAAAATTGATTTCTGAGGCGAGACCTGCTTTTTTATATTATTTTTATAATTATATTGGGCCTTAGAAATAAACATTTTTAGTTTCGACTTTAAATTTACGGAAGCTCACAATTGCAAAATTTGTATGAAAAATATAGCCATCGTGAACTATTAAGATTTAGAGTCGAACCTAAAAATGTTTATTGCTAAGGCCCATTGTATATTTGTGTGTTATTATAATTGCGCCGTAGTAATAAAAAATGTTAGTCTCGACTTTAAAGTTACGGAAGCTCACAATTGAGAAATTGGTATGGCAAATATAGCCACTGTGAACTACTAAAATTTAGAGTCGAAACTAAAAATGTTTGTTGGTAAGGCCCATTTTATAAATTTGTTTTTATAACGATAAAAGGGAAAATGTTTTAATAGGCCTCCTGGTTGAAAATCGGCCATTCGAAAAAGGACTGTCGTGAGTGCAGTTTGTGGTAGTTTCAATTTTCAGGCGACCTCTGGGTGGGCAAAGAGTGTTTTAAAAAAATTTACTGATCCATCAGAGCACTACTAACTATCCAACGATTACCCAGTTTTTCAAATATCCCCCAAAAAATAGTGCCTTAGAGCTTCCGATTAAGATTTAACGGACTATCCCAAGAGGCTTTCCTCAATAAAAGACCTGTGGCCTTATTTGTGGGTATTGGCGTCTACAAAATCAATGGCGCACCATTCCATCATCTTAATCTTAAGTCGTCCGCTATTCCAAAATCATTCCACAAAAGCTAAGTAAAATGATAAATCTCTGGAAAGCTGTAACGACATTTCAAACACGCACCCGGAAGTAGCTTCACAAAAATGATAATCCAATTTGGCATTCGATCCTTGGATTAGGTCACAGAACAGTCTCCGTGCAACGAACAACTTGCGCACTGCAATTATTATCGACTGTACTTAACATTGAAACCGTGTTTACTTTGGCTTAATTAAGTAAACAAAATTGCATTTAAAACTGAATAAGATACAAATCACACACATTGATAGTACGTATGTCTAAAATTGCATCACTGTTGCTACGTGTACAAATCATGAGATATCGTTAATCTCCGGTTACAACTACAGAGTTTCGATATAAGATGGCCAAGATTTCGCCATTGTGTCACTTGTCATTTTACTGACTATAGTTGATGACAACCTCTAAACTTAAGTGAAAGCAGTGTAGAGAGCGAATCGAAGCAGCACGTGCTTACAAGTTTCGCGATACAAATTATCGAATGTGATTTTTTAGCTCGTTGTCCAAACGAATGGTAGGAACGGGTACTTGGATCAAGAGCAAATTAATCAATCAAATTCGAATAATGAATTTGCATTTGACAGCACTTCGATTAATTCTGAGTAAATTCTAAATACTAATCACAATGAAATTTATCGTTTATTGATTTAATATGAATAAATTTAATATGCAAATGACAATCATTAACCGACACTGCGGACGATCTTCGAAGGTTTTGCCTACTGACTGATCAGCTGATATACATCTACGGGATTTGGCCGGGGATAAAAATATTTATATTCTGCCATAATGTGACGGAGTAACTCTCTTTTTATTCTCAAAATTAAAGTCAAGTCAATGTGACTCTGCTTCTGCCGACACTCGTTTGTGACGTCATAGGTTCGGTAGGCACTTTGGGTATTTTTAAGTCCATCATGTGGTTGTTTGCCTTAAATTTAATTTAAACAAACAGCCGAGTCATTAGGTGGGCGCTTGGCTTACTAAGCCACCAATCAAGCATTGTGAGAAATAATTTATTGCTGTTGTAGTAGAGTGTAGGTAAGATGGCTGAACGCTGAAGTGTAATTTTTGACAAAAGAAAGTAGGTAAATGAATTATATATTGGGTACAGGGTACATAAGAATGTGCGTTTTATTGTTTGAACTAATGGAAGGGCCTGGAATATTCCATTGATTGCTTTCTCAATTGTGAGTAGGTGAGAGTTTTTGTTTTTATCAATTGAAATAGATACTATTTAGAGTTAAGTATAATTTTATTAAAGAGATTTTGAAGAATATGGATATTTTAGAATACAAAATCAAATGGCAGGAACTTCGTCTTCTTGACTTGATGCCAAAGTGACATCTTAATACGAGTTGCGACGGCATGTTTTTATACACTTCGAGAATCGTTATCCGATCTAACATCAATGGACTATCTGCGAGTGAGAACCAATGTATATGATGGAGTTTCGGTGCTAAATTTTTTTTTATCTTCAAGTACATATGATCGTGAAATTTTCTAAAACGTCAGTCGTAGTCCACTTATCTTTTTCTTAAGTATGATATATAATCCTGGTGGTAGAAAATTTGCTCTCATTTGCATCTCTATGCGGATGATAGTAAACAAATCCAGCCCCAGCTATGGTTCGGAAATATTTCAAATCGACTATTTCAAACACTAGTCGTACTCCACTACACTGCTTTAAACTGGTATGACAAAATAATTTCTAGAATTCAATGCGCCGTACTAATACAAATATTCGTTACGACTTTAAATTTACGGAAGCTCACAGCTGCGAAATTTGTATGGAGAATATTGCCACTGTGAACCAAAAAAAAATTAAAGTCGAAACTATAAATGTTTATTGGTAAGGCCCTGTCTGTAAATGTCAAAAAGTTTAGCGTGAAGGCTTCTCTTTGAGTAGGTACGCCAGCCAAGTTTGTTCATCTTTTCCACATGACTCATCCTTATGCAATGGATGGGGAGCTGCGAATTTAAATACGGTTCACTTTTAGCGGTCTTTCATGGCTTGTTTTTTGAGCTTATAATGAGCTCAAAACAAATGCTGGTGTAATGTAGTAGGTGCTACTCCAGGTACAGAAAAATGTTTTCAAAAGTGAAAAAAAAGAAAAAAAAAAAAAAAAAATGTCACATTCCAAAATGACCCGACCAGAGGCCATTAGTGACGAACACAGTCCGTGCTTATTCAAATCTATAGTCAAAATCCACTCTACACCCAATTACAAAATGCACTTATAATTTATGTACCTATTCTATAATCTATAAGGCTATAACAGCTGTAAGACAATGTGGCCGTTGAAGTATCTAGGTACTTAAGTAAGTCTGACAGCTGTTTGACTTGATGTATCTCCGTTTTGATTGGCTTAAATCGAACGCATGTTTCTGTTGACGTTTATCGAGGGTTAGCTGACGAATCTTGTCAAAAAATTCGTGACTGAGTACTCTTTTTTGTATATTGTCTATTGAGAAACGTCAATGCGTGAAGTGACCCAGAACTTAATTTAACTGGCGGCCATTTTGTCAGCTGTCAAGTGATTTATTTTTAGTTTTCTTTGGCATTTCAACATGAATAGACTGACGCCTTGGGGATATGTGAAGTCGCTATGCTACGCCGATAAGCCCGAAATGATTGACCACTTTGAGGAAAACATTCGCCGCGTTATTGCCGATCTACGGCCACAAATATTGGAAAAAGTAATCGAAAATTGGACCTCCAGATTAGACTACGTCCGAGCCAGCCGTGGCGGTCATATGCCAGAAATCACATTTAAATTATAATGCCAGAAGATTATCTTTCGAAAAAAGTAAATTTCATTTCAATTTATATAAAATCATTTTTGTTTTATTCCATTTCAAAGTTCTATACCTCTAAAAAACAAAAAAACACCTTTTATGAGTATATATTTTTACCAAAGAAGATGTGCGCTGCCCTGCGTCGGATGTTTGAATTATTTTTTTTTACGAAGATTTATGTTCTCCTACTTCGTGTTTGAGCATTTAATTTAAAATAAATTATTTTAACGTCCTCATTAATTATCCCCTATTCTCTATCTTTCTATTTTTGATTCAAGAGCTAAGAGTAATCATGAATTCTTTATGTTTATCTGTAAATTTGAATGTGCTAAAAGCAAGTTTTAAAGGTACCATTCTCCAAGACCAAGGGATTCAATTAGATGAAAAATACCTTTCTGTTTCTTCTTTTTGTTTTTGTGAAAATTAATAAAAGTACAAACAAAAATAAGTCAGTAAATTATACATCCAGCCAACAACTACCTATACTGCCCGCAGCCATAGATTTTTTTTTTCATAATTCACCAACAAACAAGTGGAGTTGAGCAAAACCATCAGTTGTTTTGTTTTAGAACTATATAGTGAATCCCCGAGCGAAACCGAAGACGTTAGAAGATTTTTGTTGTAGTT
Organism: Cheilosia urbana; assembly: GCA_946477585.1. NCBI lineage: Eukaryota > Metazoa > Arthropoda > Insecta > Diptera > Syrphidae > Cheilosia > Cheilosia urbana. Next base: position 145,742,748 of record OX297854.1, read on the forward strand.
GTAATTAAATGTGACTCAGATTTGGTTATTGGTCTTAACATATTATACAGATGGATAAATATACCTACTGCGAATGAGCGAGGTATTAGTAGGTAATTGTTGTTTTTATAGCTTAATGTACCTTAGCGATAATTAACTTAATTTTAGCACTTAATGCGGATTCGCCACACTTTTCGAGATGCTTGTAGCAATAAACAATGATTTAAGTTGTCATAAAATCGTTGAGTGTGAATAAATGTGTTGTTCAAATTTTGAAGAGCAGTGCCACCTGGGTTTGGAATCTGTGTATAAAAATGAGAGTACCGACAATTGTAGCGTTTTTTGTATTTTTTTATATTTTTCTTTCGTTAGAAAAGATGAAGATGGGTAACCCAATTCGTGTGGATTTCTCGGAAAAAACCAAGCGCTTAACATGGAACAACACTTACGGCCATATTATTCACTCTCTTTAAGTGAGTTTAACCCAAAAAATAAACCCAAGTCCATAATATTCAGTAGTTAAACCCGAACATAAACCCATTTTTTTAAACTTGACAGCCTTTAATCCGATTGGATTTAAACTGCACTCCGGAGACCAGTTTAACGGCCATATTATTCACTCCGGGTGTAACTCAGGTTTAAGTTAATTTTACACCTGACCATTAATCCGAATTTTTTAAACCCGACAATTTAAACTTATGTCCATATTATTCACTGAAAAACATGCATTAAGCCCGCTGGATTAAAGATGGATTTAAATGCGGATTTAAAAAACTTTAACCCGTTTTTAATCCGGTTTAAACCTACGTTATGTCAAATATCACAAAAAATGACATTTGTTTTTTGTTGTTTATCACATTTTATGGGAAATTGTTTTTGATTTTTCATTTTTATTAAAATAAATTGAAAAATAACCTAAAATGAAAGGTGTCGGCAAAGTGAATGATGGGGACTACAGCAGCCGTGATCGCGAAAATGAAAGTCTGTCACCCGTCGACGATGAAGCAGATAGAGAAGACGAATGAATGAGATTTTTATTTTTCCTTTTTTAATAAATTAATAATAATAAAATAATTAATTCAAAAAACTATTAAATTAAAAGATGAAAAAAAAAAACGCAACATATTTTCTTTATTTTAATTATATTATCCGCTGACGACGAAGACATCAACATTTCGTCAATATCGAGAATGAAATCCATTTTTTTCGCGTCTTGATCCTGTTTTGATTTTATTTTAATTTGTATTTCCTGCAAGCGAAGAAATGTCAAAAATGTGACCTAAACAAAGGAGTGAATATTATCAAATTGTGTTTTAATCCGAGTTAAAGTACTTAAACTGGTCTCCGGAGTGCAGTTTAAATCCAATCGGATTAAACGCTGTCAAGTTTAAAAAAATGGGTTTATGTTCGGGTTTAACTACTGAATATTATGGACTTGGGTTTATTTTTTGGGTTAAACTCACTTAAATCCGGGTTAAGACTTTAACCCTGATTAAATGGAGTGAATAATATGGCCGTTAGTTTATTTTATCGCTCGTCCAACTCATTCAGAAAGTTTCAAACTTTTCTAAAGGGTGGGTCAATTCGTGAGGCAGTCCCCGTCGTCGTACGGTGCGCACAGACGAGAATGTGGCTGCTATAGTCGAGAGTGTGAGACATAATTTTTTTTCGAAAATGAGGCTGGAAATAACGATTCGGTCAACGGCTGACTCAGCCATGTTAGCCGAATTTTTTTTACGGGCTTCGCAAATTTTTTTTTTTTTTCAAATTGACTGACAAATGTTTAAGTTTTAAGTTTCTTGATTTAGTGCATATATGAACATGCTAATAAAAACGCTTTATTGCGTTTTCAAGGTAGTAAAGCGGATTTTTCCTTTCTGCGTCGACAATATGCTCTTAAGCGGGATTCTCGTAATTTCGTTCCTCGGATAAATGCGTTGAAAAGTGTTCTTTCTTCTTTACTGACGCAAAAATTCGGGGATTACTGTAGTCTCTTTAACATAAAAGAAATGTCTTGGTTCGGTTGTTGGGCGGACGACAATATCTCTTACTGATGTGGTATTCGATTGGGTTTCTCCAGATTCGCTCTCAGATTTCAGATCTCGCCTGGCTAATCGAACACTCAAACGTCACTTGCTCTTTTTTGTGCTGATTTTCGTGCGATTTGAATACCATGTGTAGCCTTCAACACCTTTCAACGCGTTTTCCATTCACTGGTTAAATTCTATATTAAAACATTCAAAATTTGCGCCCCGATTGATTTCTAAATATTTACATAAATAATTTACAAAAATTGATTCACCCGATGCAATGCCTTTCTTTGCTGTAAAAAAATTTACGAGTAGGGAAGAGTTACGAGTAGCGCATTCTCTTACAAGTAGCGAATAATGAGCAAAATCGAAGTCTAATCAGAAGCATTATCGTTTTGGAGTACGTAGCTGCTGCAAAGTGTGTAATTGTAGTAGATTGCATATTTCGAAACTCGCTTGTGTTGTATAGATCTCCTTTTCAAGGCCATTGATAGAGTTATATTTGCGTCAACTTTAGCAGACTTCAGTGCACCTTAAATGGATCCATGTTTTTATATTCTGCAGCAAACTTACCAGTGAAATTGACTTAAATCGCGGATTGCATAACTCCAATGAAGAAACTTCAAATTCTATAGTTCCTTTGACAGAAATTCGTCAAACGTCAATCAGTTCATTTCATACTGTCTCCAGGGTCAGTAACCTGGTTAGCTTTGTAGAAAATTCCATTCCTTACTTACCGCCAACAGAGAACTACAAAACCAAACACGCAAATACAATTAAAACAAGTTTATCTTTAATATCCTTACTTGGTATAGGTTTTAAATTAAACTACTACTAATAATACAAATGCAAAGGTAAGTGCGCATTTCTCTCAAACCTAGCTCTACTCAAAATGTAAAACTTTATGATGATCTAGATTACAATGAAGAGTCGACGACATCCTTCTTCGTGCTGTCTTTATCAATATCATTCCATTTCTGGACCTTTCCAGAGCCAAATATCCAGAAAACGATGGCCGGGACAATATACGCTCCAGCGCCAATCAAGAAAATGCTTTGCCATTCGTAGATTGTGTTCTAAAAAAAAAAAAAAAAACAAATACCGCATTAGTACAAGGAATGCACACTTGGGCGAACCAGAATGGAGTCACTAGTATTTCGCACTGTCATCCCTTTCCATCCCCTCATACTTTTGGATATATAACATTTTGAAAGCGCGACGGACTCCATTGCGGACCATCAGAAGAACTCACATTATTTTTGGTGAAGTATGCGACAATCATTGGTGAGAAAATGCCAGCCGTGGTTCCCACAAAATTAATGGTTCCATACAGCGTACCAGCATAGTTGGGCGCCAAATCCTGTGAGTTGGCCAAGTTCGTCACTGTTGCGGCTCCATTAAAACCAAGCGAGAGAGTCATTATGGCCACGCAAACATAAGGATCTCGACCGAAGAAGGCCAAGATGACAAGGAAGATACCAGGGATGATGTGAGCTGCAAAACATACCGTCACAGTTAACATACTTCACTCTTAAAATGGTCAAGATGTATATACTTACAAGGCAGACAGAAATACTTTCGAATTTTCGTGACTGACATCCATCCCTTCTGTCTGACAGTATCGGCAATCGCGCCAAAGCCAAAGGCACACAAAAGCCGCGCCAAGTGAGGCAAACTGGACAAAAAGCCGGCTGATGACAGATTGAAGCCAAGGACCTACAAATGAAATTGTAACACTCCTTCAACACCGGCCAACCTAGATATAGGTACTCACTTCACTCATGAATTTCGGCGCAGCGGTGATCAAGAAGAACAATCCCCACATGCTGCCATAGTGCAAGATCAACAACGACCAGAAAGGCAGCGACAAAGCTACGTCCTTGAATGGTGGCAGTTTCTTCTTCGACGACACTGTATCGCCCAAGGATTTTTGTATAAGATCCCGCTCCTCAGCAGTGATTGTTGTGTGCTGAGCTGGACTGTCATCGACAATAATGAACCATACCACTGTGACGATGACGACGAAAATAGCCACCATGTAAAAGGCCCAATCCCAGCCCATTGTTTCGATGATAACTCCACTCAACGGCCATGTGATAACTGTGCCGAAAGTACCGCCCATTAGTGCGGCAACAAATTTGCCCTTTTCCGTCGGAGGCGCCCATTTCGATATGAGATTGTGACAGCAAGGATATACGACACCCTATGGGAAAAATCAGACTTGATTCACCGTAAATGGAAAAGGCAGCTGCAGCACTTACCCCCACGAAGCCAATTACAAATCGAATAACGAATACTGGCCAGATACCCAAAGACGCCGCAAGTGGGGTGAGCGCTGTAAAAATTGCCGTAAGTAAACAAGAGTAACCGGCTATAGGTTTGCCACCAAAGCGTTCGGCCAGCATTCCGCCGGGTAGTGATGTGCAAAGGTAACCGTAGAAGTAAGCCCCCAGTAGGAGCGCTTGATCATCAGCACTCCAGTTATAGCGCGGTCCATACTGAAAGGAAATTGATTTTATTAAAGAAACAAAATGCTATCGGGTCACGGCAACTTACATCCGGCAATGTTTCGTTGTCAGCTTTTGTGGTATTTGTCATTGCGATAATGTTGATCGATAGATTTACACGCGTCATGTAACCCATCAGGCACATCATGAACAGCATCACAGCGATGTTGAATCTTTTCGGGATTGTGACTGAAAATAGAACGAAAATTTATTCATGCACAAGATCACAGTTTTGTATACATCGGGGATGGGTGCGGGTGGTAGGAAGTTTATAGTTCTTTGGAAGCATTTGTGTGTAAGTAAGAATTAGATGGCACGAAGCTATGTCAGGTGAAGTCTGAGAACTTTAACACCCAACTTAGGGAGACAAAATTGTATGTCGCTTCCGGAAATGAAGTCATGGTCATTACAGACACGAATATTAAATGAATGCTGAAGCTTTGACAAGGAGAATCTTTGAGATGGTTTTTGGCGATCTAACAAGCTAATAAGCTGATAATCTGCAAATTGAGGCTGTTGCATTTACTAGAACTAGCTAAAAGCTGAAACGATTTCAAACTTTTAGTTAGCGATTACATCGAAAGCCTTAAAACGGGGATATAATCCAATACTCGCTCTGAACATCCACCCGAAAAGATAAAAAAGCACTGCGCAACTGATTAAGTTAACCAATGAAATCTAGACAAAAAGCTATAAAGAGAAGTGGATATTTTTGCCAACTATCTATATAGTGGAAAAGACTAGAAACAGTGGCTACTCTTCCTATTGTCCAATTCGTTCATGAACGAATAATAACTTTTAGAGAATAAATATTAACAATTAAAAAAATGTTTTCACTTGTCCTCTTAGCCCTAACTACAGTCTAGGCCTAGTGTTTTTCCCAACTCGTGTCAAGCTCTCGGGAACTTGAGCCAAGTCGTAATTAATACAAAACGAAATACTTACTAAAACCTGCGACAGCAATACGATCCACTCATTCCGCTTCTTACATCAAATTAAAAAAAGTTTCCAATATCCACTTATCGCCCAAGTCCTAACCAAACTTCAGTAAATTTATTAGTGTATTTCCCAACTCGTGCCAGCCTCTTGAGCACTTTAGCCCATTCGTAATTTATGCCGAAACGAAAAACTACCCTGATATACTGCGACCTGCGACTGCGATAAAACAATACTTTCCATTTCCATTCATTCGACCATCTACTCGTTCAGATGAGTTGGAAACGAAATGTATCCTTCAAAAATAAATGCTATGAAAAAAGTATAACGCACATCGTACCCACGATTTCGTTCAGCTCAGTTGTGAACGAAATCAATTTTGGGTTTGGGTTTTGGACTTGGGTGGAAATGAAATCATGAGTTGAGTATTATGTTGCTCACGTTCTACTTGTTCTGGAAGGCTATGAACGAAATGGGAAATTTATATAGGATGTTTTGGGTGTATAGGATTCTGGATGGACTGCGATTACTTTGATTTTGGTTTTCTTTCGAGTAGAGGTGTGAAAATGAAAATAATCTCAAAGTTAGTTCTAATTTTAGTGGCGAAGAAGGCTGGACCTAGAATAGAAATATTTTTTTCTGTATATTTATGTATTTGTGATATGCAAATAAACACACACACAACAAATTTAAGAAAAAATAAAATTTATTGAACTTAACGCCTACACTTTTTACTCACTTGACACTTCGAGGACTCACAGTATTTGCTGTAATTGTGTGCTGAAAATCCTTCTTTGCTTTGCTTTGCTGAGATCTTTTTTCTTTCTTTTTTTTTAGGTATCTCAAGTTGCTTGAATTTTATTAAAAACAAACAAACACATGAAAGACTTTTTACAAGTGGTCATGCGAGAATTATTTTAAAAAAATGGCCTGGATTTTAATTTATCAAAAGTTTTTCGCTGGTGCTGATTATATAGTGAGTGATAAACCATATTTAGCTTTGCAGCCTAGTTGTGAATATAGCAGGACCTACAGCAAGTGTGATTGAACTACTAATGACGATCACACACTCTATAAACATCTTTCGCCTTAGCTTTTACAGGTTGTCTTGGAGAGAATGCTGCGGAATAATGGAAAGCCCCCATAGACATCGTATGCTATTGTATTTCCTCTTCGAAAACAAAAGGAAAATAATTCTATATTACAAATGTTTTCTATAGAGCACCTGGAACCCTTTGCTTTAAAGAGGAAAACAATAATACCTACTCGTAAGTCGCAAGTAGCTCTCGGTTATTGAGGACAATCGACAACCTTCGATAAGGTTATACATATACACAATTATGTAACTTCAGAGTAAAACGTTCGAGTGTTTACATCTAGCTCATTCAGAACATAATTGTGAAGAATAGGGCAATACCAATTATTACAACCGGAAAATTTAATGCGAGCGGAAGCGGAAAAAAATATTAAGCTGAAAACGCAAAGCTATTTTAAAAGAGAAATATTCTGATACAAAGGGTGGGCCATCTAGGGTTTTTTTTTTTAATTATAGGTTGTTTTGACACTGACAGCTGCTTCCCAAAATCTAGACCGAAAGTCATTATCGTAGGTACCTCCGCAGAACGAAATCAGTCGCTTCAGGCTTGGGAAATATTAAAAACTTCTTTCAAAAGTGAGTCCCATGTAGCCCAGTTTTGGTCGAAATGAAGCACCCACCGGCGGCTACGTTAACTAGCAAAACTGCCGCATCTGAGGGTTGGAAAACTCGCACCTTATTGTGGAGAAGCCAATGATTCGAATTTATACTTTTATTTCGTATTGAAGTCAAAGTATAATTCCAACCGATTGACTGGCAAAAAGAACAAAGTATCGTTCAAGGATACGAAATTCGTAGGAGGGGATATTCATATGATAGGTAAGATGTTAACAATTGAGTGGACGAAAGGAGCTTGAGTGATACTCAGTGGGGTTGCCTTACACTTGTAATAAAAATATGGTGAATAATAATAAATTGTAGACCCCACTAATAAATAAATAAAAACTACTATGACCCCACTCTAAATTTAAAAAAGCTAAAATTATGAGCGCTTGCAAAGTTCTTAAATTTTAATTAAATTTTAAGAAGAAACTCAAAATAGCTATAACTTAAGACTAATTGCTCTCGGTCATAATTTTGAGTTCGAGATTATTATTATTATCTATTCATAAAGATCTATATTTTAGATACCTACAGAATTCTGTTGTTCCTATTTTTATTCATAGCTAAAAACAAAATTGGTACAGCGACATGCCTCAAACTTTGCGTATGAAGTAGATGTACCTAAATAGTTAAATTTTCCTTAAAAATGTTTTTTAACAAATCAAAAAGAATTATATTTGAACCAAAACAGCAATAAAAAGTAATAGAACTAGCAATAACATTGAAACTAAAAAAAAAAAAAACTGGAAAATATGTCATCAGGGTGTAATACAACGTGCGAACAACGCCAACTCAGCCCAGCTGTCAGATTTAAGTAAGCTAGAGTTTTGAACATCCCCAATTTCAAAAATAAATGGAAAATTGGCGTTTTGTCAGTTTTATTATGTCGTTCTCACCAGTTATTTTTTTTTTTTGAGATCTCGGATTATACGCGGCTCATGAACATGCAACGAAATTGCTCTACTTATGTAAATGTATTAGTGCGTTATTTGACAGCAAAAATCAATGTCAGCTGTTAAATTTTATCGCTTTTGGGAAAATAGCAAATATGTACATACGAGTATATCGATTGAAAAAGTATTTCCCCTGTTGTAGATAAAAATCAAGTATATTTTTGGTGATTCGTAATCTTCAGATGAAGAGGAAGACGAAGAAGATAATTAATAAGTCCTCCAAAATTATATCAATGACTAACTGCTTTAAATTCCAACTTAGGGTTTTTTTTTTCACTGTGCCACCTCTCGCGAACGTCTGACAAACATCCGAGGGTATAACTGTCTTGAAAGAGCTTCTCAATTAGCCGTTTGGAGTCGGCATAAAATTGTAGATCCCTTCCATTCGTTCCAAAAGGAACATTTTTTTTGAAAGCATACTTCTTAAAGTGGCATAAAACAGCTGTGCAAATTATATTGGTATGTGTAGATCTGAAAAAAACATCAAGATCTGCAAAAAGTGATCCGAATAAAAATAAAAATATTGTTTTCTTTGCCTAATGGAACATGAAATGTTGATTTTTGGTCCCAATGGATAATTAAGTAGTGTCACTCAGTATTTAAATGACACAAATTTGAAACCAGGGGCCAGATTCTGTAAGGCGAAACGATCAAACGTTTTCGTGCGCAGGAATATTTTGCCCTATGTTACACAAGCAAATTTCTTCGTGCAAACGAAAGCGTTTTTCGTTTCGTTTTTTACAGAATCCCACCCCAGATTGGGGATGCGGACATATTGGAATAAATTTTTTTTTTTTCGTTCAGCTGTCATTTGAATTCTGTCACATTAAAGGAAAACAAAAGCTTCCTATCCTTATCTACTCATTTTCTCTATTCGAATGATACCAATTCACATAACGGTTCCGCTTTCCATGTGTATTCACTTATCTTTACCTTTTAAACCTCAAATGATACCTTCCCATAGAAAAAACAAAACACATTTTCCTCTACCAATTAGTTTTCATATTCTCTTTCCAACAAAAATGTTCGTATCTAAAAACAAAGAAAAAGACTAGAAAATGCACCAAAAGCAATCTATTTTTCACAGCTCACCAATTCCGCGTATCAGAAATTCCGCATACCTACCTATACCTGCACTTTGCATCAATGAAATTCACACCGGTTGCTTCCTTGAAAAGCTCATTACAGTGACCTCATTCTGCATCCACCGTGGCATAAATTAACTTTAACGTAATTGATATCGCCAATAATTGCTAATTGAAAAGACAGATAGAACCTGCCCGTATTTTATTGAATTTTTGCGCCTAATCCATAGTGGTGTTTCTGCAGATTAACTTATCCGTTTAATGTCGCGTGACATTCAGTGCCAAAAATATACGTAACCAAAATAATATTTGCTATTGAATGTGCTAATTGAGTTTACGTGACAAATTATTTTTTATTAACAAAATAAAAATAGAAATTTCAAATGCCATTACAGTGAGGAGTGTAAGGTTGGGTAGGTTGGGGAAAGAACACAAGCTGTGTACAGTGTACACTGCACTGTGACATTCAGCACACCATAATGTCCTTAGCATTTTTATCAGAGACCATACTGAGACCCCCATCTTCGGCCGATTTTCCGTTACTTGCCTACAAGCTATATTTTTATGAGGTTGAGGGTGGTACACACTAAATGCGTTAGCATTGAGGGCGTTCAAGTATCTAGTTTAGTAAGTCTGACAGCTGTCTGACTAGATCTATCTCGGTTGTGATTGGTTTAAATCGGTCACGTGGGCACCTGTGACATTTGACGTTTATGGAGGGGTAGCCGACGAATCTAGTCAAGAAATTCGTGACTGAGTACTAAGTTGACAGTTCGGGTATGTGGCTGACGTAGAAAAAGTGACGTTCCCGACCAATCTAGTTTTTGCGTTCAGGTTACATCTTATCCAGACCAATCTAGTCGACTTAAGATAACTAGATTCTTGAATGCGGCCATTGTTACATAGAAATTCGTACCTATTGACAAATTTCACGTAATTTCAAAAATTCCGGCTCACCAACACATTCGCACCTTGCGTGTACCACTTTCGCTGTCGGCAAAGTAGCCGCCAGCGTTCATAGAATTTTGAATTTATGATATTCAAAAGCGGAAAATACACAACCATGTTTGTCCAAAAATATTTCTAGTATATTAAGCATCTCATTTAGATAGTTTTATAAGGTTTTATTAACCAAACAAATTACATTAATCGATAGCATTTAGTTATGTTAAAATGTCGTATTCCCGAACTCTACACAACCCCCACGGTTGGCAGCGGTTGGCAGCATTGATTCCATATTTTTTGTATGTTTTTGCATGTCACACGAATTCTTTATTGACAGAACACCGATAGGTAAACAAAATGGCGAATTTGAAAAAAAAAAAATGTAGTGGGCCAGCGGCAAGAGGATTGCGAGTTGGGGGTCTCAGTATAGTTTGTCTCTGATTTTTATGGTGCGTTGATTCAAAAGCGTACATTGGACCTAATAACTAGTTCTATAGTTTCGATTCTAAATTTACGGATTATCAAATTGGCGAATTTAGTTTGGAAAATACTACTTTGTGAATTAAAATAGTTACATGAAATAGATAGTCACCACCGCATTGGTTCCTTGACATACGTGTCATTTTTCGTGGACATTTTTGGCATACTGACGTCACAAAAATTCGCTCCGACAGCCCGCGTGATCAGACGCTGCAAAGGCGATCACACAGTGACAAATTTAGGATAAATGCTTTCGTCATAATGTCGTCGGCATGTCAACATTTTTCATGAAAAGTGGCATGTGTAATCGTAGCTTAGTCGTTGACGACAAAAAGGTTCTTGTATAATTTTCTCAATACAAAAAAAGGCAGAAACGATTGAGCACATTCAAACATTTTTAAAATTTAGTTAACTGAAGTCAACTAGATTAGTTCGTTAATAACGGGTGATTTTTTAAGAGGCTTAGAACTTTTTTTTAAAAAAAAACACAAAATATTCGAAAAAATGAATGAAATATTTATTTGAATCGATAGTTTGAACCTTGCAATTTAATGTTTAAAGATAATTTCATGCAAATGTTGACATGTGGCACCGTCTTGTTGAAACCACATATCACATATCATGCAAGTCAAGAACTTCCATTTCGGGCAAAAAAAAGTTTGTTATTATCGCTCGGTAGCGTTCACCATTGACAGTAACGCTGCGATTCGCATCATCTTTGAAGAAATATGGCCCAATAATGCCGCCGGCCCATAAACCGCACCAAACAGTGGCTTTCTCGGGATGCATTGGTAGCTGTTGCAATGCTTCTGGCTGATCTTCACTCCAAATGCGGCAATTTTGCTTATTTACGTACCCATTCAACCAAAAATGAGCCTCATCGCTGAACACAATTTTTCGATAAAAAAGCGGATCCTCGGCCAGCTTTCCAAGAGCCCATTCACCAAAAATTCGGCGTTGTGGTAGGTCGGCTGGCTTTAGTTCTTGCACAAGCTGTATCTTAAAAGGCTTTACGCACAAATCCTTCCGCAAAATTTTCCACGTAGTGCTGCAACAAAGGCCTAACTGCTGGGAACGGCGCCGAATCGACATTTCGCGGTCTTCTGTCACACTAGCTGATACGGCCGCAATATTTTCTTCACTACGCACAGTACGTAAACGTGTTGGTGGTTTAATGTCCAACAAAGTAAATTTGGTGCGAAATTTGGTCACAATCTTCCGAATAGACTGCTCAGAAGGTCGAGAATGCCGATCATAAAATGGAAGCAGCGCGCGATGAACATTTCGAACCGAGCACGAATTTTGATAGTAAAATTCAATAATTTGCAAGCGTTGTTCATTTGTAAGACGATCCATGGTTAAATTGCAAACCAAACTGAAGCTGTTTGACAGTGACACAAGGTACTAAACACACGTCAGCTGTCAAAACCAGTGTTGCCAAGACCAAACCAGCTAAAAAATCACCCGTTATAACCTTTTATACGTTGCACACTTAAAAATGACAAGTAAACAGTCATCACATTTTTGACTAGATTTGTCGGCTATAGAAACAAACGTCAACTCAATTCACATGACCAATTTATGCAAAAACAAAAATTAACTCATTTAGTCAGTCGACTGTCAGACTTACCTTGACTTGAGCTTTGAGCGTCCTCCTTGTGTGGGAGTAATCAAGCTTAAGTCAATGTGAAATGTAATTGGATTGATTGTCGTGACTTTTACATGATTATTGTTGCATTCCAAAAGTTTAAAACATGATTCTATGCTAGTCCATATTTGACACTAACTTAAGCTCACATAATTGTGCAATGTGCAGTGCTTATCGCTTAAGTTTGGTAAAAATAAGAGTCATTGTTGATGACAGTGCAGCAATCGATAAATGCCAGTTTATTTCGTTATCGAAAGTATATGATCAACAATCTGCACGCAACTTCAGTGCAAATGGCATTGTGGTCACTGCATAGCGTATTCTAAGCACACGCCACATTTCGTTTATGGAACGATATTTTGCAATTGGTTGAATATAAGCATGGCTGCATGGGTATAGTAAAAACCCATTGCACACAAAAATTACAGACAATTTTAAATGTACCTGACCGTAGGTATGCAACACCGTTGTAAAATTAGTGCATAACCTTGCATCACATACATATTCGCAGTAAACTCTTTCGGGGACCATTAAACGCTTTTCATGTAAAAAAAAAGTGAAAAGCATTGTGGTTCTCTTTTGTGTGCATAGTCATTGGGAACCTGCATACATACCCGATATTTGTATTACATAAGTTCTAAAATCATAAGAAATGTTTGTTTGCGTTCTTACAAAAACAAAGTGAACACTTGTTCAATTTTTCTCTCTCCAATGTAAAACCCATATATCTCAAAATATGTATTAAATAACAAAGGAGAACTACTCGTCACTCGTTACTTCTCTAGTTTACCCTTTTTCTGTCACTTTTGACGAGAATGTGATTCTCAAATCCATAAGAGTATTTGACTGTATTCAAATCAAATCGTGTGAACCGTGAGCAGTTTCACTGGTTATATTTTTTAGACAAAGTCTATAGTTAAATAAAAAGTTAACAGATAGTTACGAAATCAAACTGCTATACTGCTAATTTTGCAATGAAGATCGATAAATTCTACAAATCCGACAAATCTGCACACAATGTAATGCAGTATATTAATAATACAGGTAGCTTCAACTAAGTGCTACAGCAATGTAGGTAGTTACAATGTACCTCAACTGACATTATAACTGGATAAATAAAAAATGCAACGTTACCTAATATGAAACGTGTTAAAAAAAAAAACGCTGACATCCGATGAATATACAATTCTGCAATTACAATGGAAAGTTATTGCAAAAAACATAATCTCCATTCGTTAGCCCTTTACAAAGTTTGACAGTTGTTGTACCTGTCAGTACCAGGCTAACGAGTAATCAAAAGCGATTATCCCGATGTTATTTAGGAAGTTGTGATTATATTATCGAATTGGTTATGTCAACAAATGCCAATAGGTTAATACCAATTAACGTCAATCAGGAGTTATAAATTATTTATATTGTATAGACATAAATTATATCAGAAATTGCAATATACAATTAGTGACTGCTGACATGTGCCTGATGAGGTGCAGATGTGTCTGCCTGGAAAATGTAGTAGTTTGCTTGAAGTTCAATGATCGGCTGAAAAATAGAAAACAACTCTAATTCGAGAGACTGGAGTTATGAATATTGCATTCGTGACTGGGGGAATGTTCTATGAATAAAACTGGTGGAAGTTCCAGTTCCAATAGGGTTTTTTTCTTCTTTTTTTCTTTGCAGTGAAACCTATCAAAAGCGACAACAAAAATCTTCCAAACTGTGGGTTTATATATTTTCAAGTAACAAGCTCAACACAAATACAAAATTTTCTTAGACCTACTTCTAATAAATAATTTAGTTAGGTATTAGTAAAAATAGTAAAAACTGAAAAATAATACTTACATCCCTTCAGGCATGGTAGGGCAATAAAAGTCATCTTGAATTTGTTAAAAATAGTCACAGCCTTCTTGAGATAGTTTGTTCTTCTTAAATTTCAATTAAGTTCATATCCCACGAAGCGATGGCTTCTGTAATGGAATGAGAAAAAAACATACGTTAAAATATTTGCATAGATTTTAATATTTTAAGTTTAAGTAATGTGAAATGAATGAAAATTTTAAATAAAAATGTTCAATTCATTTTCGGATTTATTAATACAGATTTATTTTAAGTAATCATAGCGCCGTAGGTACTAATAACAAATTTAAGTCTCGATTTTAAATTTACAGAAGTTCACAATTGCAAAAATTGTATGAAAAATGTAGCCACTGTGAACTACCTAAATTTAAAGTCGAAACTGAAAATGTTTATTGGTAAGTAAGTAAGTAAGTCTAGGATTTACAAAAAGCAAGTTCATCTATTGTTCTAGGTCGATCTACAAAGGATTTGTGTGGAAGGATTTACACTAAAAAAATAAAATCAAAACAGTACAAAATTAATATTATAAATTGAGATAAAAAGAAAAAAACAATTCATCAATATGTCTACTTTAAGATCATGAGATCTAGTTTTTTTATTAAATACTTTCTAGGTCACAAGCAGCTAATTTTGTATTGAAAATTTCGGCATTGTGACCTCGTTCTACTTAAGCTGGACTTAAAATATAATCCCGCGAATTGTTTTCAAATATTTAACAGTTCATAAATGGAACCCAAATGAATATAAACGACAGCAAAATGAATAAAAACTGTTATGAAAATGAGGTTGGAGTTCCCGTTTTAATACTTTCCAATAAATTTTTTGATTTACAATAAAATTTGGAAGTACCATATAATCCGGAGAAGCAGTATGAATGTGCCGCAAAGGTGGGTCACAGGGATACCAAATTGAGGGATTTTTCCTGTGTTTTGGGATTTTTTGACCCCAAAGGAGAAAAGGGAAAACTAACCCAGAAAACGGGAAAAATATTCTCCCCGAAAACGTTCAAGTTTCAAAACTTCTTTTTACATCGTTCAGACAACAGACACATTAAAAGAAATAATGCCAAAAGTGTGGCAACGACCCACCCACCAGGGTCAGCAAGATTTCTATTGTAAATATTTTTACAGATTTTGGTAAAAAGAAAACACAAAATGCTTATATTGCTAAAATATTATCTGCTTTTAACCATTCCTCATCTTTTAATTACATACACATATAATATATCCATAATTGAATAAATAGCTATATCTATATGATTTCCGTTTATATTGATATACGAAATAAAAGCGCTTATTATCAAAATGTTGATAAAGTTTGTTTTTTATTGGCATAACAAAATCCCAAACTCGTAACTTTGTTTTTGTTTTTGATTGTTCCGTTTAGCACTTTACCGTTAATTTGTGTAGATAAAGTAACAAAATAAACAACTATAAGTTTTACGGCTGAGCTGTATGCTTTCCGGCTACTGACCTTTTATTGTTGTCCCAAGTAGAAGTGCTTGCAAAAGTTTGGTCTGAATTCCATCTGAAGAGCACTTGTACGTTTCCTAAATACGATAATCAATTAATACCTTAGGATAGACTTTTATAAAGAAAGCCGCAATATAGAGCTTAAAAGATGTGAATGAATGTTACTTGAATGTTGAGTTATCATTATCAATATTTGTTTTTTTTTTTATGGGTGATTCATAGATCGCCCTCGCACCTTTTGAAAGGCTTTTATAATCATTTGTCAATTACATGTTAACGGAACCTATATTTCACCAATTGTTGGGATCAGGTGCTTTTAGTGTCAACTTTGGATCTGTGTATTAATTTAATTTACACTGCTTCCACGGTAAACTGAGCAGGTAAACATTGCGGCAGTATATAATGAAGAACTGAAAGTGCGAGGTTTGAATGTGATTTCTCTTGAAAAGATTGCGGCGGAAGCTAAATATCTAAAGAGATGTTCTCAAATTTGGTCTTTGTTAGATTTAAGTAATATATGCAAGAGGGTGAGGTAGGAGAAAAAAGATGTATAATGGCGGTGAAAATGTCACGACTTACTTAGAGCAAACTGAATGGCGGATCCTTTCAGTTATTTCATTTCTCAACCTAGATACCCAAAGCTTTTAAGAAAGCTCTTTGATCCCTGTTTAGAAAGTCTCAAGTGAATTGGTGGGTGGATGTTGTCTGTGCCTATAGAGTAAACTCTATAATGGATGGAACATTTCCGGCATCCTGTCTCATAACCGCCTCATATTCTTAAACTGAATTAATTCGAATTGCGCATATAGATAATGCCCTATTAACGCCGTCAGCCTTATTTTGGGAAAAATCGTACAAACCCAAAAATCTCTACTTGCCATCTTTATTTAGGCATTTGCAGTGGTATATCTAGGCGGGTCTAACGCATACCAATTACTATTATCAAAGCACTTAAACGGCATTGAAAAGATGCGGCGTTCGCACCACGGCATGGTGATCTTCAAAATTGCGAACGTGAATCCAATACTTAATCGCTGCGAGTGGCATATTATATTAAACTTATAAAGTACCTCGCTCCCTGTTTGCAGATTATACCACCTAATGTCAACTCGATTGCCACAATTTTATTTATTCCTTGTCGTGGCAATTTGTTTTTGTTTTTTTTTTTTTAATGGAAATAAGTCATTAAGTTCCAACCGACGACATTGTGATGCAGTGAAAGAAAAAGAAGTACAACACACGCCACAAATAGCCGTCGTATGTAAGGTAGGACCGAGCCCGAGGTTCTTGACTTGACACACTAATACATAAGACCGTTTAAAGGGAATTCTACCTAAGAGCGTCTTCCGGGTCAATTAAACACTTTACCCGCGCATTTTAAGACAGATAATCTGCTGTGCTGTGCTCAAATGTGAATTTAGGTGAAACTTGAAAAAGGACACGGGTGGTTGGAGAAGAAATCATTTTCTGAATTTTTATGCACGCAAATAAAAAAAAAAAAAAGTGTAAACAGATAACCGTTATAAATGGTCATACAATTTGGTGAAACAACACAAACCGTGGACACGGAAGAGCCTGATAAATGGGTCGGTCAAATCGGTGTGTCGGTATTCATCATCTTTGTAATTTAGTCGACAACTTAAACTGATGAGGGTCTATAGCAATGGCGAGTTATGAAGCTGTGTATCGGGTGGTTGTAAAATTGAGTTATTAACACTATGGGCTTTACCAATAAACATTTTTAGTTTCGACCCTAAATTTTAAAGTCGAGACTAAAATTTGTAGGCGTAGGCGCAGTGGCTGAGTGGTTAGTGTGTTGGACTAGTCAACGTGGGGTCCGAGGTTTGAATCCCGCAAAAACCCAAATTCCAACTTATATATATATTACTAGCTGACCCGGCAAACTTCGTTCCGCCTAAATTTGTTAATGTAATGAAAATAATAATTCCGAGCATATACAATGCGCTTGCTAATTTATGTAATTCGGCCAATTAAAATGCTTCATTCAAAAGTTATATTTAATGCAATAAAAATAAATGACGAACAGCAATGTTGATTTGTTTCAATCAAACCGCAACGATTTTGACGTTTCGGCCAACCTTCCGCTTTTCACTAAATTGACCATGTGAGAAACATGGTAATTCAAGATTGATACTACAAATGCACAAACATCCATCGATTATACTTGCAACAAATTATTTGTCACTGTGAAAGCGAGACGCACAGGAAATTTAAGTCGGTTAAATACGAATGGCAAATCGTTCTGAATAAGCGGAATCTGCGGAATGAGAGTGTTTGCCTTTGGATATTCCACTCAAAATCGTCACTTGCATGGCATTTGATTTGGGATCCTTCACCACCAAATCAAACGCGTTCTGTTACAAAGTCTCGGTGCATTGAGGTTGCGCAACAAAATTAT
This sequence comes from Cheilosia urbana, assembly GCA_946477585.1. Classification (NCBI taxonomy): domain Eukaryota; kingdom Metazoa; phylum Arthropoda; class Insecta; order Diptera; family Syrphidae; genus Cheilosia; species Cheilosia urbana. The sequence goes on from OX297854.1 coordinate 145,760,755, forward strand.
AACTGAGCCGACTTTCAATTGCAAAGATGTAAGCCCGGAACATCCAAAGAATTCAAAAATTCAACTAATCCCCATAAAGTTTTGTTTTCACGACAAAAAGTAGCATATTTCCTTCCTTGGGCCCATGCGAATCTAAACCAAAAATCATAAAAATTGAAGGATCGGTTCCCGAGTTATGAGTGCGCACATGCGGACATCAGTCGTTTTTATATGTAGCTGTACCCACCCGGATTTGCTCATACCTTTCGTATTAAGGCCTGCTCACATTTAGCAAAGTCCTTCATTTGCACAATGTCCATTAATCATTTTAATGCTTCCACAACCCGTTCTCCTATCCCGCTTATGTTTTGCAAAATACCATCTATAGAGTCCGAAACTATAGTATATTTCAATCTTGAAGCAACCATACCTACCCATCCACAAATTACAATCAACTCGGTAGAGCTTTTTCGGAGATCGGCAACAGCGCCACCTATCAGGTCCAAAAGTATCCTAGCCTTCAAGTGGGAACGAAGAATATACATCCACGAAATTTCATTGAAATCGGTTGAGCAGTTTCGGAGATCGACAACAACGCCACCTATCGGGTCCAAAAATGTATCTTTTAAGACTGCCTAAACCTAAAATACACTAATACGAACAAAACAAAAGAAGAATCATAAAATTTGGCCCAGTAAGAACATTTTCCTTGGTTTTGTTATTTGTGCCGGAAATCGAATGGAAATTTGATTTAGGTACCTATTTAAAATTGTTAAAAAACTAATTTTTTGTTTTGGTCGAACAATTGTACAGCTAAATGAAATATGAATTAGTGAAATGTCAAATTCAAAAAAGTGTAAACAACCAACGCCAACTATATTATTACAATTAAATTTAATGTTGTTGATACAATATTGATATGCAGGGAAATCTAACTCGTCGTAAATATCTCCCAGCGCCACCTATCGGGTCTAAATTTGGCAAAAGCTTTCTATTTTTTTAAGTGTTATATGGTGTAAATTTGAGCCAAATCGGTCCATAAATAAGAATTTTCAAAAAAGAGACCCCAGCGCCCCCTATAGGGTCTAAAATAAACATAAACCATCCGGAGCACCACACAAACATATGGTGTGAATATAAGGGGGATAGCTTCAGTGGTTCAGCCGCTATCGTCGGTCATACATACGCACGAACGTTTTTATATATTAAGATATGTTTTTTTCCACTGCGCCACCTCTCGCGAACGCCTGACAAACATCCGAGAGTATGACTTGCTTGAAAGAGCTTCTCAATTAGCCGTTTGGAGTCGGCATAAAATTGTAGATCCCTTCCATTCGTTCCAAAAATGAAAAACTCACACAAAACGAATGGTTGTGAGAAGCTAGGCCTAGGGTCCCTCCGGACCTGCACCAACTAGATATTGATTGACTTAAATTTGTTATTGGTTTGGCGCTATATGTTCGGGTCTCTATTATTATTTTGCTGTCAAGGCAACTGAAGCCAAAGTTATTACTATCAACAAAATTGTGTTCGGTTTTAGCATAGCTAAAACTGACTTTATATAAAATACTTAATTTTAGATAGGTATACAAAATGTCAACAAAGTGTTGCCCCTGCGCTACCTTCTAGTGGATTTCGTATAGTGCATAGCTTTCAAATCTCTGGATATACTTATGCCCCTTATAATGGCAGTAAAGGTAGACTTATTGTACTAGAGATGGATATTTTAGGTTCCTCCATGTGATTGACATCTTTACCGATTTGAAGAACTAAAATTTTACACAATCACCTGCAGAACTTTTGCAAATACAAAACTGTCATAACACAAAAATAGCTTTAGATGCGGCTTAAATTAAGTTTAACACATTGGAGCGTACAGTTGTATAATGAATAAAGTAATTCTGACTTGGCAAATACTTCTTTCTCTAATTCGTGTTAGGATTAATTTTAATTGAAATAACATTTATAAAATAATAAATAGTTGGCGCAACAGGTCCGGAGGGACTAGGCTAGGCCTAGCTTCTCACAACCATTCGTTTTGTGTGAGTTTTTCATTTTTCGAACGAATGGAAGGGATTTACAATTTTATGCCGACTCCAAACGGCTAATTGAGAAGCTCTTTCAAGCAAGTCATACTCTCGGATGTTTGTCAGGCGTTCGCGAGAGGTGGCGCAGCGTAAAAAAAAACCCTAAAGTTGGAATTTGGGTTTCTGCGGGATTCGAACCTCGCTTAGTAGTCCAACACACTAACCACTAAGCCACTGGGCCTACAGAAATAGTTACTATTTTATAATGAATTTTGAGAATAAAGAACTAATAATAAAAAGATAATAAATAAAGATACTTTTTGCTGCAATTTTGATTTGACTATGACAAAGACATCTCGCCACGAAGCAACTGCACGTTCAGCCAATCACAATTTTATACAGAATAAAACAGAATAGAAAAGCCCAAAACACCTGCTCTGCATCAGAAGTAAAACTAAATTCTGTATTTTCCAATTTCACTCACCAATGGACAACTCATTATTAGCAGGTGTTTTTGGGCTCTTTTTTTCTATTTATATATAACAGCTACTGACTACAAGCCCTACAAAATATTATGCAATAATATAGTACAGGTAAAATCATTATCTCAGCTGAGTCACGTTTGCATTTTTCGCAAAAAAAAAAAAAATATATATATTCAATTAAATCGGAAGTTCACAGAATGAGTGCTGCTTTGCATGTTGGATCTGCGTACCACAAAAAAACAAAACAAAAAGAGTAAATTACCTTTATAATGATTATTGTGAATATAATCACACATTGAAAGTAAAAAACGATTTTTTTAATTACTTGTGAGGTGCAGTGAGATTTTATAATTAGACCCAACAAAATAATAATTTGTTCCACATCATTGGAAGAATAATAATAATCCAAATGACTGTATGACTGTAAAAAAAAAAAATCTGACGACATTTGTTATTTTTCTAAATGTGCAACCATTCGAAGCAATTGTGTTCCACTCAATAATTTTGAATCAAATTTTGCACAAATAGTTTGCAAATATTAATGATTACCTGATCATTTAAGATCGAAGAGGAAATTCTTCTGAATTTCGAGTATGTATTTTCTTTTAGTAAAAACGTAGAGTTTTTACGAATTTAAAAGGCAGAATTGGGATCCACAAAATCATAACGCTGTACTAATAGACATTGCGCGATACTAATAATCATATTTTTTATCCAAGCTAGATTTTACGAACTCACAATGGCGTAATTTTTCATATAGAATTATCCATTGTGACCTGAATTTTTTTTAGTATGAAGGTTAAAAACGATTATTAGTAAGGCCCATTGTATACATTTTCTGTTAACCTTAAGTTTAACGAACTTACAAGCCGAGTTTTTTAAATAAAATGAGCTACTCTGGCATACGAAAAATACAAGTTAAATACATTCATATACCAATCACAAAAATGCGGTTCAAAAATTTGCTTATAAGTTGAAACCCATATTATCAATAATATCCAAACCGGTTCTCGGTTGTTTGCTATACGTAAACAAAAATTCTCAAGAAGATCCGATACCATCATCAAGTTATTATAAACATTATTTTATCCAACCATCAAACTATTAAAAAGATTAATAGTGCATGAGTAATAAGTCCTACGTCCTACGTCCTAAGTCCTACGTTTTATCAATAATAAATATGCCATCAATGATTTAAATTATTGGCCAGTAAAATTGAACAAATATCGTAACTTGTTTGTCTTTCATTGTAAATGGTCGTGTGGTTACAATATTAATGAGTATTATTGCCTTTCTAAAATTAGACATATTCACATACATTCCGCGATACTAATAATCCATAAGTCACAATGACGACATATAAAATTAGGAACCCATTGTGACCTATAAGAAATTTACTGTGAATGTTAAAAATGATTATTATTAGTAAGGCCTATAAATTCAGGCAAAAAAAAAAAAAGACACGTGCTTGTTCTTAATGGCTTTGAAAGTACCTACTGGGAGAACCTTATCTGCTTTTGAAATGTTTGTTTATTTTTAACTTAATTACTACATAAACTAATTTAGGGAATCCATATTGTTAGTAAACGTTAAATTGCAGTCATTAGGTATGCTCATAGCTTGCGATTGATTTATGATCTGAAAAGAATCGCTTTTTGACAGTTTATATAGGAACCCATAATCAAGTAAATAAGATTGTCACGCGGTCTTAACAATAATAAGAATAAGCAAAAAAATCTTCAAAAAAATAAAATAGCACCATCCGGAAAATAAAATTGGAATTCCTTTGAAAATATCCCCTTTCTTAAATGACGGTTTATATTTTTACCAACCAATATTAATTCCTTTTAAATGATATTCCCATTGACTTTCTGCTGATTTGGTCAGCTGACGAGTTTTGTGAACTTTACAGATTCTTTCTCAATAATCTTGATTCAAACTTCCTACCTTGTTATATCACATCAATTCCGAATTCAAGTTATCAATTCTAATAACGTCTCTTCGTAATTATTTCTGTAAAAGTTTAGTGAACTTGGAATATTGATGTATAAAAAACACTGGTTTTTTTTGTTACAAATTATAATTTATGAGAAACGTAACGACTCGAATTTAATTAAATGCTAATGACTTTCTCCAAAAAAAGCACCAAAGGTATTTAAGGATGTCAATGTCCACACTTTACACTTTTACCTCTCATCTCTTGTATCAATTATTTAAAGTTTGATGGCAGTTTGTATTATGCAGCCGGTCAGGTGCTGACGTTTTATATCCGCGTGATTTTACTCAAGGACATGAATATTCGAATTTGCATAACTAAGTTGATTTTACTAAAGTTTGTCTCTGTCTCTGCGGTCATATACGACATCAAATTTGTCAAGTTATTAGTTTATTGCCGCAAGCAAAGTGAGGGTAATCGGTGCCATTATTTGTGGGATGTACCACTTTTCCTTGGCATGACTAAAAGTGTCGCCTTTGTACGAGATTTTTGTATTCATTGGAACTTAACTTTCACTTAAGGTGAATATGTTTTTTTTTTTAAGAAAACTTCGCCTTTGTGTGTTCATAAAACGTCAAAATTGTTATTAGGACAAAGGACCGATCATTGCGCAGTTCTAAGAATCATTTATGGCATATAAGATAAAAATTGTTTGCAGGTTCGAAATCAGCAGTAAAAGTATTGTTGGAAAAGAAAGCAGTTAAAAAACCTCATGCAATTACAAACTTACAAGGAAAAAAAAATCCACTCTGTATAAGTGTGATTGATAAGTCCGCAATTGTGATGACATGATTTAAGTGACTCGTTGGCTAATTTATCGAGTTGAATGTTGAGCCTCCTCTTTTATCTCCCCTTTATCTGTCTATTATATTGCAATCACAATCATTTAAACTACTGAACAGTGAATTCGTCAACGATGTAGATGTATGGTGTGCCATTTATGGCGGCAAAGCTTTCACACCTGGTCATTGTTCAGAACAAATACATTTGATTTTTGTTTATTTAATATTCCCACTTAGCGAATTTTTTTTAATAAATATGGTGAATTGAATTTAAAGAGGTTTGTTTCAATTAGACATAAATACAATTGGCTTACAACTAATAACAGCGAGTGCGAGTACTTACGTAAGTACTTGAAAAAACCCTCAATTGTTGGAAATGTTTATTAAAGTTAAGAGCTAATTTGATACAATTTATATAATTTCGATTGTCGTTACGTTGATTGCCTGAATTAGGGATTACAAATTACTTATGATAATAAGACTGCCCATCCGGAGACTTACCGGATTTAAGTTTAATAATGAAAAGAGTAACAAATTAACAAGGCTGTTGGTCAAATGACTCTTAGTTGCAATAAATTAAAGAAGCTGTAAAAACTAGAAGGAATAGCTTTTGGAGGTTCTGCAAAATAATCTAAATCAGTCCCTCACTGGCGAGGCTTTAATGGGGATACCTATTTCTCTGAAGAAAGCATACACACGACCAGTGATGCCAACTGAGCCATAATTATGCCTTTATTCCGATGCTTGATGCATTGAGGAATAATTTTTAGAAAAAAGGCGTACACTGTGAGATGTTCTGACATTCAGTTCATACAAATAAATTTTGTATTTTGCAAATCTGGTACTTTGGTCAAAGTCGCTTCACTAATTGTCCCAACTTCACAACTTGTAGGTTCTCTGTACTAGCTTTGTAAAATAAGCAATTTTTATATCCTTTACCAAAAAGGCATACTTTTTTTCGGGTTTAGGCATAAAAACTTCAATCCGGGTTGGCATCACTGCACACGACCTATCTATGTAGAAAAATAAGAAAAGCGCAACTCATTTTGTGGAAATATCACCACCGACTGCGGAATCAAAACCATTTTCGACAGACAAAATAAAAACAAGACTGCAAAGCTACATCATCTATCTGCTCCAGGGGGGATTGAATGCGCCATAAATACCTTTTAAACTTGCAAGGTACAAGACATGGACCGGCGTCATTCTAGCGAAACAACAGAATGGGCAAATTATACTATTACGTCAATATGGAGACGGAAAAGGGTTGTGTTCATACTAAGTCTGAGTAATACCCGTCACACTCCAAGACATACAGGCCCATCAGCCTTACGTCTTTTATTTTAAAGATGATAGAAAAGGCGGGAGACAATTTAGTGTGGTCAGCTTTACAGAAACTGCCTCATACCTGCTGGCTAAAGTGGTCTTAAGCGGCTTAATCGCATGATATACAGTCTTGTACGCCTTTTTGGAAGTTGAAGGGTCGTTTGGCTATAACTCCCATAAATCTATTAAAAGATCTTTGAAACAAAAAAGAAAAAAACTGTCCAGATGAGTGTACAAACATTTAAGCACTTAAACCAGCAGAGACTTGGGTCTATAAAAGGAGTCGGAGTTCTGAGTGACGACAAGAAGATGCCCATAGCTAGGAGGGGACATGCTACCTTTAAATTCGAAACTAGTTGTGGATGAATCAACAGACAAATTTACACGCCTTGACATCATTTATCCGGCCAATGATTACTTAATTGCCCGGGAAAGTTCGAAGTATGACATAATCAGCGGGGACTAAGAGTACCTAACCCAAGAAAGTTGCCATTAAGCTGGACTAATCATGTTATAGTCCGTTCAAAAGGAGTTGAAACTTCCCTCGATGTGTATTAGGGGATATTTTCTTTTCGACTCACTTTTGATCAAATGAAATCGTTAATGATTTTCTCCACTTTATCATTTGTAACCATTTTTATGTTAAATAAATGATAAACACCTGTCAAATCTACCTCTTGTTTGCTTGAGAATAAAGTTTATCCCGTTAGAAGTTTATTAAAAAGGGATTCTACAAAAGATTTCTTACAACCCTTTTAATAGTGGGTTTTAATGCTGTATTATACCTAGAGAGAGAGAGAGAGCGAGAGAGCAGGAGAGAAATTTCAACCATACTGTACTCAGTGATGCCAACCCGAAACATAGTTTTTATGCCTAAATTCGAAAATAATTATGCTTTTTTCAAAAAAATTATGCCTTTTGGTAAAAAGGATAAAAATTTCATATTTTCAAACGAACCTACAATGTGATGAACATTTTTTAACAGAATGTAAGTCGATCGATAGGTAATTAAACTTTTTTTTATCTCTGTCATCCAAAGCTTGGATTTCTTGAGTAAGTGATGTAGAGAATTAGAATATAAGCATGACGCACAGTTGTTAGTAAAAATAACTTATGCCACTTTGATCAAAGACCGTACCAGATTTACCAAACTCAAATTGCATTTCTATGAATTGATGGTAAAAAACAATTCATAAAAAAATTATTCCTCAATGCCTCAAGCATCGGAATTATAATTATATATAAAGGCATAATTATTCTTCAGTTGGCATCGCTGACTGTACTGTACTGACTTTCTTTCATATTTCTTGTGTCCAGCGTTGCCATAATTGTAGATTTGTCGGCATTTTGAAGATTTTCAAGTAATTTTGAAGTAATATTTTTCCATTTTGTTTTTTGTTTGTAATAACTGCAGATTTTGTCCAAAATTTTGTACGGGTAAAATGATATACCCAACCGCAGCACTGGCGACTGATACCCCCAATAAAATAATATAATCCGATAGTAGGTGCCTGTTTCAAATATGTTTTCCAATTTATTACCAATTAAGTATGTTAAAACAAAACTTATCGTCAAATGCCGGCCAATAAAAACAATAAGAAATCAATAGTTGCCAATCTAGCGCCGTGAAACCGTTTATGACCTCCAAATCGCTGCATGACCATGATATTTATTTCTTCACAAACAATGCAGATTAGATAGCTACTACATAAATACACTTCAGTCGCGAATGCATTCCGATCGCTGCGACTCTAGTTACGATCTCAATTATTCCGGCACAGAAACTCCGCCACCTTCTGCACATTCAATCACACTTTGCTAACAATAACCTTGACCGTGACATTCGAATTCGAAACTCACCGGCCACACAAACCTCTGTGGATTTCAAATAAATTCTGACCTAAAAGACAGTAGAGATACCCGTCACGTTGCTTCGCATGTTGCATTGGTAAATCGAGTAGATTTCCTCTGTATAAAAAAAAAACTATCCGCATAATACTAACTGGCCTAGGTAGTGCTAACCGGCTGCGCACACTCCCATACCCCATACCCTCTGCATCGAATGGAAAAATAATCAAGCTCGATCGGTGTCTTCATGCGTGACGTTGTCGCGTGCATTCATTAGCTGCACAATCTCAGCGGCACCTCTGCCTAGGCAGTTGTAGCGCTAATCGCATGGGAACTCGAAGTTGTCGACTATACTAGCTGTTTGCGATTAGGCGACATCGGTATCAAATTGGCGTAATTGAATTCCGGCTTCGCAAAATTGAGACGTTCTTGAGTGACTGCCAGTAATCACAATTAATCTACTGGTGTCTCCACTGTACTCGCTCTGGGGAGCACTTGTCAATGCTTGCGTGTGGTCATTACCAGGTATTGTTGTATTTTTTTTACACGATTCATATCTTCGATAAAAACAGCAGATCTTATGCAATATGTGGAAGTAAGGTGTCTTTATAAATGTGCAATCAATCGAAATTATTATACAGGCACGTAGAGCTGTATTTATGTCTGTGGCCTGCGTTGGTGTGTTATACAATGTCATGGACGCTGAACAGTGAAAATAATAATCTTAGTTGCATTTTGTTGAAGGATGCATTTAATATTTGAGCTTGGGCTTTCACATTTCTACGAATTCAAACTTGACATCCTCTTCTATGGCGACAGAGGGGTAGAACTTGCTTTCTTTGGATCTTTTGACCTTCTTATCCAGGTAGACCAAATATTTGTTTCACTTAAAGAGGCCTTCAAAATAAACACGATTTTTGTTACAAGTTTGGTCCTTACAGACACAGAGCTTAAAAAAACAGACATTAAATTATTACAGAGGTATTATAAATAAAAATTTGCAAATCTGGTCCAATTACAGGGGTTAATTTAGGTATAAAATATAAGTTTCACTTATAGAGGTGAAAAAGGTTTCACTTATAGAGTTTTTTTTTTAAGGAAAATGAAGGTGCGCCAGAACTCAGCCCACTAATAGAGGTGTTCCACTTGGCCAGATCCCACTTAGACAGGTTCAAATGTAGTACATTATAGCTCCACAGATATACATTAAAATTACATTAATTCACATAATGAGCAAAGAAAAATAAAAATGTAGTTAATATTAACTGAAAATTACATTTAATTAATAAAAAGTAAAAATCTAAGGATTGGAGTAATAAATAAAAAAGGAATATGGAATATATTATTGTGTAAAATGGGCAAAAAGTGCACTTTTAAATTTATCGGCTCCCACTATTGGCTGTCGGAATTAAGACCGCAATGAAATAAGGCCCCAAAAGAGAAAATGAAACATGGGAGCGGGTCGAAATTCTGCTTTCAAAATTCTACTTTGCAAAATTCTGACAGGCAATATTTTAAACAAATAAATTCTGCTAATTCTGTTTTTTTTTTTTTTTTTCAATTTAAAAATTTAAAGAAATTTCAACTTTATCAACAAATTATACATAATATATTTCATATAAAGAAGGTACACAGGTGGGTACCAAGAACACAAAAAAAAAAAAAAAAACAGCCAAAAAATGACAAATTATTTGATAATTGCAATTACCAACAAAAAAGAAACAACAGCATTAAGAAACTAAACAAAGCCAGAGAGAACAATATTTTTTGATAATCTCTTAAGAAAACCGATATTTCACATTTACTTAATTTTTCACAATAATACATTATATCCATCCACGCACAACTTATCTTTTCCTTTATTGGATTTAATTACAGATATATTCATTTTCACTTTAGAAGCACACGTTCACTCACAAGGGTATACTAACAGAATATTTGTCTAAACGAATAGAGCAAATTTAAAACAATAAAAAATTCCTTTTACCTCGTCTTCTATAACAAGTGAGTAGGTAGGTAGGTAGACTGTTTTACGAAGCGCGCTTTTTAACATTTTCCAAACCTTTTTTTTATTATTTGCAGAATTTTGTAAAGCAGAATTTTGTAAGCAGAATTTTGAAAAGCAGAATTTTGTAAAGCAGAATTTTGTAAAGCAGAATTTTGAAAGCAGAATTTTGAAAGCAGAATTTTGAAAAAAGAATTTTGCCCTCGCCAGAATTTCGACCCCAACCCTATTAATAATATCAAGATAATTTTGGGGACTTATTTCATTTCTTCTTTTGGGGTCTTATTTCATAATGAAATATGAAATATTAAAAAAAATGTTCATGAATATGGAAAACTGTACCTCGTCTTCACATGAAGTCCGATTTTCATACAAATGTTTTAACCAGAAAATGTCAAAATGCACTTTCCATGTGTAAATTTCACTAGACACTACGCAGTTTGAGTGCTTCAAACACAGATTTGTAGGAATGGCGATACTCATCCCTCCACATCTATGTCGCTTACAATAAAGGGTAAGTTGCGATAAATTTTTTGACATTTCGGCGTGAAAAAATATTTGTAGGAAAAAACTGTGGGTATGAACTCATTTTGTTTATTTTTATAAAATGAATGTTTAAAACATAAGTACATATTTTAAAATCAATTAGGTGCATTATTCAAGTGGTAACTTTTTAGTCTTTCAGCAGTTTTAGTTGTATAAAAGACAAGAAATAGATCTTAACTTACTAAAGTACTAGTCATATTTTAAATCCTTTTCCTAATCCTGACTGAACGCAGTATTTTTCCAAATAAAAATTATTTTCTTTATGTTCTTGTTCAAAAAGTTACCAAAAAAAAACATAAAAAATTACGATATTACCAAAAAATCATAAAGAAGTTACCAAATTTTTAAAAATCTATTACCAAAATGGCAACCGTAGATTTTGGTGAACGCTTAATTGCCGAAGACCCGGAATAATTCATTGCCTATCGCGCTAGCAGTTAGTATTTTTTGCGCATTGGCTTAGTCTATTTCTCATTGAAATAATATTCTTTAAATTTTGCCTTCAATAGCCGGCAATATGTTTTCGATACACTTCGATAGAGTTCTATAGCTGACATCGCGGTGCATGAAAAATTAAGCCGATTTTTCAACACCAAACAAGACCAACTTCCGCAACATATTGCTCATTAATATAGACTAGACAATTTGGCGCCTGCCGCATTGGACACGAATAATTTCTGTTGAACTTATATAACGAAAATAAGTATGTCGAGTCACCATCGCCACTCTCATTCAGTTGCATCGATATCACCGGCAAATCGGCAAGAATTTAAATTCGAATTACGAATTCACCAAACAGAAAAACCACTAAAACCCATGTTACATCAGTTGTTCCGATTCGAGCGTACAAACGAAAATTGTATGCAAAATGAAATGAAACGGCAAATGGACATATAATAAGATGTGACAGACATAAATTACTGGCCATCATCCGCGATCACGAGCACACTTAACAACAGCTGTGTTTAGCGGCCATATAAAACAAAACAGCGCAAACGTGATTTATTCAAATTAGCTACTTCTACTGTTTTTGGTTCATCAACTTGCCTATCAAACGACTGCTTTCCTTGCATGCGATTTTGTCTCTGCCAAATTTTGATTCAGTAGTTTTCCATTGAATAAAAGCGATTATGAGCATTGCGAATTTTTAATGATGATGACTGCTTTGTGCTTGGTTTTATTCGATACTCGTTTGCAACTTGGCTAAGCAGTAAAATATTGGGACTGCATGAGAAATATTCGCATAGCATGTGACAGAAGATCTAGACATATCTTATTGTGATTGATTTATAGTTAAACCCTCTCATGCCCGAATTAAAATGGGCGTGGCTAAAATTTTTTTGAGTAGACATATAAGCTAGAGTTGACCTCAATATCAACTGACAAAAATTTCATTGTCCTAGGTGTCCTGGTTCAAGAGCTACAGGATGTTGCGTATATGCAACATTGGGCAATGGTGCTATATATTTAAAGACAATTTGATTTTTTTTTTCAAATGCCGTTTATTTATATATATATGTATGATAGGACACAAAACAATTTTTTTGGGGATTGGAGCACAAGTGCACATTACATTTGCTGCATTTACAGCTTGGAAACCCTGTGCTGCATACTCTACATCTTCCTCTTTTTCCCCATTCCGGCCAATGGTTATTACCATCAAGTCGTAGTGATTTTGCTGGGTCTGCAACATAAGCTCTTTTATAGGGGTTTGATTCAGAGCCCGTAGAAGGAGCTGGTGATGATGGAGCTGGTGATGATGCAGCTGGTGAAGATGGAGCTGGTGGTGATGGAGCTGGTGATGATGGGGATGAATTCATTGTCAAAAGGAGTGATGATGGACGACCTCTCTTTTTGGCGACAACTTTAGTTTGACTTGCGTTCAAAAGCTCGGAAGCAACATCCAATTGAAAATTTATGAGCGGCATATGCTTCAATTCGGCGTCTGTATGTATGATGTCTCTGCGGTACAACAACCAACTGTTTACTAAACTTGAATTTATGCACCAGTATACTATGCGCATGTACCATTTATTTGAGCGGTGGTTGATTTTGTACAATTCAAGCAGCATGTCCGCAAGATCAACCCCTCCCATGTGTTTGTTGTAACATTCAACTATACCTGGACGAGGTATAGTTATAAACTTCTTCTCTTTGCGGCACCATCTGTTGCATTCACTCATTGGGTTCTTACCTGCATAATTTGAAACTAATTGTACGCTCTTATTATCATACCAACGACAAGCAATCAAGTTGTTCGTTGCTTCATATTTGAAATCGCTTGATCCTCGTCCTCGTTTTTGAAGGTCTTTCTCACTGATTAGAGCACAATTTTTCAATCGGTTGCTTCTAATTGTACCAACGGCCAATATGCCCTTTTCTTTCAGAGCAATCATCAAGCTTATTGACGAAAACCAATTGTCAAAAAACAGTTTGAAATTTTGGTTTACTGGCAAATTGGATGATAAAAATAGCACGATATCTGATGAAATGCCCAAGCCATAAGTCTTGCACGTTCCTTCTCCAATGTACAGAGTAAAATCGTATATAATCCCAGATACACCAGCTCTCGTAAACATTTTGAAACCCCACTTGTGGGGCTTCATTGGAAGATATTGTTTCAAACTATGTTGACCTTTATATGCAATCATTTGCTCATCTATAGTTTGGAATTCTTCCTGCGAAATTTCATTGAATTTTTTTTTTTATGGCGTCCAACAAAGGCCGAGCCTTGTACAACTTGTCATATTCAGGTGTTCCCTTCTGAGGCTGTTTAGAATTATCGCTCAAATGGAAAAACTGTTTAATTTTTTCAAATCTGTTTCTTGGTAATGCATTTGCAACGGCTGCTAGTTTGAAATTGGCCGCCCACGCCATTCTATAAGCTGGTATTTTCACAACTGCAAGGTAAAGAAGTATGCCAACAAACCTTTTCATTTCAGGCACAGTGCATTTCAATTCTATGCCCTTCGTTTGCATAGCATATAAATTTGTTTCACCACATATTTTCTGCCACAGTTCATCCGCAAAGAAAGTACTAAAATATTGGATGGGGTTTTTCACCGCATTGCTGCATAATTCACTTTTCCAAGTGGTCTCGCTTTCCATAAACTCGGCACTTCTCCACTTCAAACTCTTCAAATCAATTTTTTCCATCACCTCCTGTTTTCATTTTCATTCAAATCCCCATCATTTTCGCTTTCAATAAATTGATCAATCAAACCAACACTCACATTTTCAGCTCTGTTATCCAAATTTTTCAAAGTTTCTTCAATAATTTCGTCCATATTTCGATCTTCTTCTTCATATTCCTCGTCAGCCGAATCATCCCAATCAAAATTGACAAGTTTTTCAATCTCAGCTTGAGTCAGACCTTTTGGGCGCATCTTACAATCTGCATACAAAAAAAAAATTTATTTTTTTGAAAATTACCACAATAGACCAATGTTGCATATACGCAACACGACATTCACAAAATTATTAGAAACAAACTATATAATATTTTCATGCGGGTTTTTTTTTAAATACTCACTTACCTTTCTTTATTTAGTTGTTGAACTTGGTTTTAGGATGAAGTAATTATTTAAATGTTTTTTAACACTTTTTTAAAACCACGTTTTTTTGCACAATGAATTTGTCAACTATACGCTCTCGGGAGAATAGCTACTAACTGAACGCATGTGCAGCTGACTACCAAACAATTAGGTGTAGGTAAGCTCACTCAACACATGCAGCTATATTTCTGCGAACGGTTCAAAACAAAAAATTTAAAATAACGGTAGTTAGAGGCTCATAAATACAATGTTGCGTATATGCAACAGCGGGCATGAGAGGGTTAAGTAGGTAGAACTTTGAATTTATCGGTGTAGTCTGCGGTCCACAATTTAGTGGAAAGGTACCATGAATCAAAGTCGTTTGGACAGTAGAGTAAAGTCGGGTAATGTGGACCACTCGGCTAATATGGACCACCAGCATTGCTCACCTCTCACAACTACAATTGAGGCGAGTATTGCTTACGATTGTCCGCCACCTCCTTAAACTTACTTAAGAGTAGTTTCAGTAATCAGAAGGAATGCCTCTCTGATTGTGAGTTATGATAAATAAAACAAAATCGAAGGCAGTGATCATTTTTTTTTTTTTTTCGTAAGTGTTTTTCCTTTTTTCATAAATAAAATACATCCTTTTTTATCCAATCCTTTTATAATTATACTGATCCTTTTTTTAAAATAAACATCTTTAATAAACCGTTTGTGTTTTATTAGCAAAAATGTGAATGGTGGTCCATATTACCCGACTTTACTCTAATCTTAAATACATAAAGCTAAGAGTTTGGCAATTTAGAATCAAAAAGTCCTGTCTTCAGAATGCTATAATTGTTTGTAACTATGGCGCTCCAACTTTCGCTCCAAATATTAGCTAAAGTCCTCTGGTTAATTTTTTTTCGCAGAGCACGTCATGGATAAGTGTCACAGAAAACAGCTGTTCTCTGAAAAAAATTTACTTAAAAAATTCAACTCTCTTTGTTTTTAAATATTTCCGATTCTAGGTACCTACTCCTCGTCGATGTAGGTATTTTTTAAGCATAGTATCCTGCTCGCGCTAAATTTTATCTCCCATACAAAAATGAGGCAATTTAGCAAAGCAGTATCCTAATCGCACGCTTAATTCTTAACTTTATGTAGATGGGTCGATGACAATTGACAAGTCTCCAAGATACATTTTGACGTAAAAAACGGAGGAAGAAGGATTTTTTGGGGGAAACCAAAGAGAGAAAGTGAGAAAGAAAAGAGAGTGCAAAGCCGAAAGACGCTTTTCATACGATGAAAATAAAAAACTTGCGTGGCTTAAATTGACTTGTTCCCCATGCGAGATATCGATATAAATTTTTACCTACACACACTCTATCACAATAGCGAATTTTGCATAAGGACTTATGCTTTCATTTGACCTCGGGTGTAGTGTTCCTTAAATATCGATAGTTTTACAATTCGATATTATCGATAGTTTCGGAATAAAACAATCGATTGTATCGATAGTTTTACATGCTTACGATTTTCTAAGGACGGGTTGTAAATTTGTCCAAATTTTGTATTAATAAAAAACATTTAAATAAATTACCGAAGCAGCTGTGGTCAAGAAATGTTTTAAAAGGACTCGCATTTGTATTTTATTATAGTTTAAGCTAAGATTAGACTGTATGCCAAACATGCATCTATGAATGCCAACAGGCAAATGACCAGATTAGCTCTCAAATGACCAACATTTCAAGATTATCAAATTTTTATATTAGACTATATGACCAAAATTACCAATATGGCCATTTAAGGCATTTGTTATTTATTACCAAATGTTGTTGTAGGGTTCCACAAAAAAAGAGAACGAAATGAACGCCGATGACAACAAAATAATTCATGTTTCATCAAAAATTCCAGCAATGCCATAACGAAATTTCAATAAAGTGCATATGGGCATAGAGGGCTTTATGCTGGCATTCGTGCTTTTTGTCCGATTACACTATATGTTATTTGGGCATTTTTATCTATCAAAATCAGCCTGGTCATTTGCCCAAGCTCATATTACATTCGGCCCTAGCGAGGTATGCTTCGGAACGGACAATTCTCCGCAACGCATTCTCTTTCGGAGGCTCAAATTCCATTCGACGAATTTAGCTGTCAAAAATTAAACAATAAAAATGCCACTTCATCGCACTTCAACGTAATTCGCCAATATGCGTTACAAAATGTCGGAACAATTCTCCGAACAGTTGTTTCGAAGAAAACCTCTTAACAAAAATCCTCCGAATTGTACCTACAAAAACGGATCATTTTCCGTTCCGGCGGATCCCACGCCGATGGTATGACCATTTTTGACAGGCGAACTGTCAGAAATTGGTATTTTATGACCACTTGGCATACAGTCTAAAAAACTATCGATACTATCGATCGATTATCGATGTTTAAGGAACACTGTCTTTTGGTGTCTTTTGGGTAATAATAAGTGTTCCACCATGGTAAAGGACTTTTGGAAAGTTTGAGGACACACATGTCAGCGCTCTCCTTATTATTTCTAGGTTTTGCTACAAAATTCGAGAATTATAAATACATTCTTATTGGAGAATTTGTTTTTTAAGGGTCAAATCTGACGTTTTCGAAGTTTCGAAAATCGAAAATTCTATTTACGCGAATAATTAAAATTGCATTTACTGATATCTGTCATGGACATATGGTTTTTGTCCCATCTACATCATGTTTAATAATAATTTAGCAACCATTTATTTTTGGTGTGGAGAAACGAAGTGGAGACTAGGGACGTTGAAATTTAGCGCGAGCACGATACTAATTTATTAAAAAAAAACTCATCCTTGCTTACTTAAAATGTACCGCCCCTTTAAATGGGCACGCTAAATTTTGACAGTTACATGAAGAACATTCTGAAACAAAAGTTTGATATTTAGCTCAAGCTGCTTCTTGGAAACCACTCAACTTAATGGGTCCGCTTGAATTTAGCTCAGCTAAATTTTGGAGTAAATTTTGTATAGGAGCGAAAACTTAGCTCGAGCTGTGTACTAAGCTTATAATATTTGCTGCAGCGAAGTGGGTTTGTGTTGCCAGTAGCTTAGAACCTCGTCTATGAGGTATGAATTGGAGCTGGTTCTTTTAGATGCGGTTTTTACGTCGATGTAACTACAGTACAAACGCAAAAAAGCTTGCTATAAGGCAACTAAAAGCTCCGCAATTAGACGGCTTTGTTTAATTAAGCTAATGTTTTCACCGAAAATGTTGGTAAGGAACGCTCCCATAATATAGGCATAACAATAAACGACATAGTTTCGAGTTTTTAAAAAAACATTTCCATAAAAAGTTTCATTGCAATCTGTCAAGTTGTTTTCACGTCAATCGGTAACAATCACATAACTCCCACATGTTCATACAGTGATTAATATTTACAAATTGTTTCAAGTCCAATATAATGACACTGTTTGGAAAATAAAATGTCTTTGACCTTTCGCAAATTCAATTAGCAAGAGCCTAAAATCGCATTCACATCATTTATATTTTGCAATTCTAATTTATTCGTTAAATATTTTAAATAGCATTAATTTAAAAAGTACATCACTTAGCAGTCAAAGCTCCTGCGAGCAACCAGTTTTGAACATCCACATTACTTTTATAAGCAAAACCTATAATCTGCATGTGTGCAATGACTGTTAACACATACGTTAGTAATACCAACCAACTTCTTTTTTGCACCTATTCTGAACAGAATTATAATGCATTTTTCGTTGTAATAAGAACTTTCCGCGATTAAACTATAATTATACCTACGGGTAAAACCTTGGCTGATATTCAGCCTATTTATAGCACACATCTTAAATCTTGGAAACCGATTTCCAGTTAAGTATTCGTTGAAATTTCGGGGCGATTTCTATTTCATTGCGTCGGGTTTTTCCTTCTTCGTTGCATTGCATTGTAAGTGTAACTGTCACTTGTGCTTCCCCACGTTTAACGGAGTGAGTCCGTATGGTAAATTCCCCTTCCCAAGATGTCATAAAAAATGTCCAACATGGAATGGTATCACCAGCATTTTAGTATTCCAAATTGTTTCCACAGGTAGCTACTAGCTACTGGTTTAAACTTTGAAGTAAGTATTTACTTATATGTATTTAAAATTCCATGTGCTGTCGCTTTTACCACTTTCGTTGGGTAGTTTCCCTGGTTTTTTATAGGTTGGGGCGTTTTTTCCCCAGTGCTCCTAGAATGAATGTGATTTATTATTGGCACGCGACCTTCTCACGCGAGTGGACCACAATTATAACGATTTCTGATGGAAATTTATGTATGAAGGAAGAGTGAGGTGAGTTCTTGGAAACGATAAAACCGTGTTTGTGGTTGAAGTGGATTATGTTTATGATAGATTAACTTTCATATTACATAAAAAATTAGACTAAAGATCAGATATCAATGGGGGAAATAGATTCTAAAAACTGGAATAATTTACTGAACTGGTTTATGCGTTATCAGTCATAATTCTGCTTCCATCAGATGTCACCACCCATGACTTTATGAAATGACTGACCAACTCACCTTTAAATAAATGTGATAAAAAAAAATTATAAAATGAATGCAGCAAATGCTATTATTTGGCAGACTCATGTAATTACCTAAGTGGATCTGTTTTTGAATTCGTTGAACTGTGACGAACAGCAAAACGTGGCGTTTTCTGAGACACGAACACACGAATTCCAAGATTTATAATTTCAATGGTACATACAGTTGCAAGCACGTTTATCTTCTATTTCATATATAATTTATAGCTTGGATACCGCATTTTAACGCATAAATAAATTTATTCGTCAGGTCAAGTGTCAAAGGCATTTAATAAGTTTATCTGTTAATTTTGCTGAATAAATAACTGAAACTACCTATACAGGGAAATAAAACATTCATAGCACTATTAATAAAACCCATCTACTCAACTGTTAAACGGTCGTTTAACTATTCGGTGAGTAAGGTTATTAGTAAATAGTAAATTTTGTCCAATTAATATAAAAATTTTGAGTTAATTATTTGATGTTTCGGTGCAAACAATTTTGTGCAAGTGGAAGCACTGCTCCAAATTCCAATTAAGAATCATTGGGAACGTTCGGATACCTAGTTTAGGTATGTAAAACGTCAACTAGATTCGTCGTGACTAGGAATTCGAACGCGTTGACTAAGCAACTTGAATTGTTTTTGTATTCTCGCGGTCAGCGTTACCTTTGTTTGATTTTGATCATTTTTATTCGGAAAAGGCCCTTCATAAATTTTTCAAAAATTATTATTATTTTCAAATAAGCTTCAGATTTTGTCTACATCCGCATTAATATATTTTGGTCTTTTTAACAAATTTTAACATGTGTTGCACACTTGATTTCGCTGTATACAATCATTTTCGTATTCAGCTTTTTTTTTTTTGTTATTTTACTTAAATCAAAAAAATCTGTGAAGGGAGATTTGTCTATAGGAATTTTTTTTTTATCATAATTGCAGATTTGTAAAAATATTTTCATGGCAACACTGATCACAACACTATTACACTGTTATGCAAACGAATGGTTATTAAATATCGTGCGAAAATTCTGAATTTGCAGAGTAGCTATAGAAATGAAACCTTTTTCTCCTTGAGAGTTCGTTCTGCAGCGGCCACTCAGTTTATTTCAAATTTGACTCTTTGAAATAATTATCAACTGAGTATGCAGGCAGGATTTTCTTGAATATAGTTTTCGACTTCCCCTCCATAAACGTCAACTGCAAGAACTTTACACATGACCACTCTGGACCAATGAAAACTGAAATACATCTAGTCAGTCAGTCAACTGTCAGACTTAGGTTAGGTTAGGTTAGGTTGAGTGCTGTCAAAAGACCAGGCAGACTTCTTCCAATTTAAAGTGGGTCACAGTGCCTTTGAGACCCTGTGCCCTTCTAGTTGTGACCATCTTGTGGCTGCTTTATTGAAGGTTTTCTGAAAGATTACCCCTCTAGTAATGGCCATAAGTGGTGTGATACCCTCAAGCATTGTATTTACTGGGAGTTCCGCTCCTTCCTTAGCCAAAACGTCGGCACTTTCGTTACCCTCAATATCACAATGCCCAGGTACCCAACATAATGCCTTAAACATTGTGCGGCAATTCCTGACTAGCTCAGATTTAGTTGTATGTGACTAGCGCTTCAAGCGCAGCCTGACTATCAATGTAGATGGCGATATTCTTATTGGATACGGATATCGATCTCATCTCAAGTACCTCCGCAGCTTTGAGTACGGCCAGAATCTCTGCCTGGAATACACTGCATGTGCAAGGAAGTCTCAGGGCCATAATGTAGGTCCAACTCGTTGGAGTTATATACCTGACCCCGGACCCTCACTGGTTTTGGATCCATCAGTATATACTGAGATCTCATTTCCCATCGAAACTAATTTCCATGCCAGTCCTGTCGGTCAGGGTACGACACATCGAACGGTGTGTCAATATTAAGTGTAACAACAACTCTTTTGTCTCCACCAGTGTTTCTTTTTTCAGCCTAAAATGTACCTACTCTTGTGTTTGGGATCTGGCCTAAGCTTCGCTAATTAAATTATGCAAAGGTAAAGACTGTCTCTATTCGATTTTGCTTTATTTTCTCTGCAGAAAAGGAGTGCAGAGCTACCAGTTTTTTGTTCAGTCGTTGGTCCAAATATAAACCACCATTTTTATTAATGCGGTTTAATTCTAAAGTTCTCAAAAAGAATGTCGACTTCATAGAGGATTTTGTCGTATTTTATGTTTATACGGTAATTTCTTATTTGAACTTATTTTAAACATGGCTAACCTTAGATCCAAGCAAATTTTAAATCTATACGACAAAGAAAATACGTATTCTTTTTTAAATACAACAACTCCTCGATACCCATTTTGTTGTTCTAAAATATCACGTCGATTGATAACCTAAAAAGCTTGACGATACTACCTCTACCTTTTGTGTATCAGTTGGCTTGTAAGATGATTTGCGTACTATTTGTAACTCTAATCAATCACAAGAAATGGCTCACCTCCTTAATAACATTTTCGAAAACTAAAGAACGAATCAAAATAAAATTTAGTGATTTTTATCATTCTCTTACTAATTTGAATACTATCGCAATTTTTAATATTTGCAAGTCGCTGCCAATCGTGATTGATGTAACCAGTCAGTGGAAATGCAGTAAGATAGGTATATAATTTCAACTTGTTACATATGCATTACTGCCCAATAAAGGGACTGTGATTATTCATTATTAGTATTGTTGCTAATTTGTAAGCCCAAAGAAATTGCATATTGTACAATTCAGACTAGGTATTTAGAAAACATAATTTATTTTTGGTGGATTCTTAAAAACCTTTTATCAACTTACGAAATGTAATGGAAATTTGCTGTGAAGTGTAGGTACATTTTAACTAAAATTCCTACTTTAGGTTCTGACACAATCCCCCATCTGCCAAAAATGTCAAATATCAAAAACACGCTGTAGAAATGACTACTCGAGACTTTGCTAAGGTCTGTTCCTTTACTTTTAAATCTTACGAATTTTTACTAATTCTTACGAATTCTTACGAATTTGTACTCAGTGCCGTTCCTTAACTCGAAAAATTCGTAAAGGAGACCGTCATCGAGAGAGCAAGATATTACCCCTCCAGTGAGAATCTTACGAATTTTCACTCAACAAATTTCTTGGTGTAAGAAGTGAAAAAGCTGTCAGTCACCTAATAAATACGGCTGATATGAAATTTGTTGTCTCATTTGGCATATGCGCTCATTATTTTTTGATTTCGTGCGTATTAAAATGGTATCAACAGGCGGCAAAATAAAATTGAATGTTCTCCTCAGGATTCTTTCGAAAGTGGCGACGAAATTCTTCCTCGCTGGAACAAGGAACAATCTCCTCCATGTAATTCTTCATGCAGTGTAGCTTTTTCCTCTTTTCGAATGCTTGTAGTCCAATCAGTACAAACTTTTCCACATACTCGGATTCATCAAAATGAAGTTCGATTAATTCCTCGAGTTTATCAGTTTATCGGACATTTTAAAGACTTTTTGCACAATTTTTTTTGTATATATCTGAATTATGTATCTGTCATTTTTTTTAAAGATATCACTACAAAAGCGTTCCCTAATTTTTTCGTAAGTGTCTCTCTTTGTGAGAGAATTTATCCCCACCACTGCCATTTTGACAGTTTTTTCCATTCTTACTACAAAAGTAAAGGAACAGGCCTATTTTCAATGTCCTGTACTTAAACCAGAAAGGATTTTTGTAGCTATGATGAATTTATTTTTTTTGTTACTCAAAAAGTTGTGTTAGTCTCAAGAGTCTTCTTTTTTTTCTTAATTTTCTTAAATGCTACACGTTATATTTCTACATAGCTTTCATGCGAAGAATAATTTATATTTTAATAGAAAATGGTTGGGCCGCAAATATGTAATTTTTCGTCTTTGGGACATTATTGCAGAGTTCTTAGAATTTTACAAGCGGTGTGCATAATTGTGTTTAATAAAGACTTCTAATAACTGCCTTATCAA
This sequence comes from Cheilosia urbana, assembly GCA_946477585.1. Lineage (NCBI taxonomy): Eukaryota > Metazoa > Arthropoda > Insecta > Diptera > Syrphidae > Cheilosia > Cheilosia urbana. The sequence continues at coordinate 145,783,820 of OX297854.1, forward strand.
AAACCCTATATATTTTTAGCTCCACCTTATAATGCAGCAAGATTGTGAAAAAAAAGGTACAACAAGAGAACAAAGGAAAAGTCCTTGTAAGACATATGACAAAAGATCGGTAGATAGATAGCGAAGGCGTTTGACAGGCTGCTATATTCTTTAGATAGAGCATCGCTCTAAATCTTCGACCAACTGCGCAAATATAACACTGATAAAGAAAACAGATTAAGATAACACCCCGCACCATATCTCCAGAACATCACAACTCACAACAATTTACATGTAGAAGTAACAGCTAACTAAATAAATATCTATCAGCAAACAGAATTCGTTAATTTTTCTGTTTACAACTTTTGTAAACACAAAGTGGTGATAACATCGAAAAAAAACTTGCTTCTTATAGTAAAAAGACCTAAGCTAAGACATGCTCAATAATAAGAGTTATGATATCAAAATAGTTGCAGATAGCATTAAAATAAACTTTTTATACGCAAGTTTTCAAAAATTTGACAAACTTGAAGTGGAACTTGACAGAAACTTCTTCTGTCACAATTCACCTCTTATGATTTTTTTTTTTTTAATTGGACAAAGTTGAGGTGGAACCTCACAGCTACTTCTTCTGTCATTGGAATGTACCTCGCAAAACAGGACTTGCATTTTCTAACCCTCCCACGAAACAGAGAAATTAGTAGAGTTCTTGGTTATTTTTAAAAATAATAGCCAAGAAACTGTGGGAACCAGTTCTTTAAACGTTTGATACGTATATTTTAAAATAAAATAAATAAAAAATTCAATTTTTCATTATCTAAGCCGGTCACAAAAATTGTCACTCCACGGTCACTGTTACTAAGACCTAAATTTCATGTTATCACCAGGCAAAATTTGTCTTTCAACCAAATTTCAATTGAGACGAATAGCTTAAATTGTGACTGCCTTCCTCACAATTTTTGGTCAAGTTAATCACGTGTTCCTCCATAGTTTCACAAAATAAAAAAAAATTGCTTCGAAAGTGCAAACGATAAACTTCATTTACCCAGTAGCAATTAAGCTCGCATTAAGCAGTTCATAACGACAATTAAAAGTAAATCGTCGGAAATTAAAAACCGATGAACGTGTGATAAGAAAGGAATGCATCAGATCAGAACCCACGGACTGCATAATTTCAATTATGACACACGCGCCAACTGTCAATTAAATATTCCCTAACCAGTGGTTGTCGTAATGGTTTCTCTATTCAAAGTTATTTCAACCTGTCTGCACCGCAAAAATCAATGATAAAATGAAACCACATCAACTGCTATCACCTGCTAATGCGAGGTCAGATTAAGATTTCGAGTTCATTCTCTTCTAGAGAAAATAACCGTCAGAATGATTTAAAACGTCTGCCATGTCAATTTGATTGTTTTAAGTCACCGACTCGACGCGACATTTTCCTTTAACGTGGTTGCACTTGTAAATAATCGGAATATGTATAGACACTTGTAAAACAAAACCATTCAAAATGTACTTACCGTATCAGTAGCAGATAATGATAATTATTCTGTCTCCAATAATTACGAAAAGACACACAATCAATATTTACTCTGCGAGATAAACAATTAAGACTTCTCTCCCGAAAATAGGCGCCTAGCTACTTTCGGATTTCAAGCTAAGTCCGTTTTCACTGTGCCAAATTTTCACGAATTTATAGGAAAGTTCTCCCCACGAACAACTAAATGCAAATTTCGAACAAATATTTGTCTTGGAACATTCACAAGTTTGGCAATCACAGTGTTATTTAAACAGAAACGGCGAATTGAAATTTAAAAATGGCACTATCTTCGAACTCGTTAGATCCGTGGTTATTTGAAAACAGAATATTACTTGCAAGTTGCAACCCACCAACCTGGGTTTCGGTTTGAACTTAACGACGGCAACGAAGTCAATACGACAACTGATCAACAACCGACAATTTCCAATTTCAATTCGAAGTGCGACCAAATTCGAAGTCGAAACAAAATAAAATAAAATGAAATAAAAATATTGGCTTAAACTAACCGTGATCTACAACAACACTGTAATGGAGGGCGTCCACTATGTAAGCACTATCGCACAGCTGAACCGAGTACTAACTGCTATTGCTAGTATATGAAGCGATCGCGGCGGAGCTCCAGAAACGAATGCGATCTGCCACTCATATAGATGAGTATAAAATTTAGCGAACTGTGTTGTTTTTCCTCTGATTTTTTTTTTTTTTTTTTTGCCACCAATATTGGTTGGGTATATCGTGTTTGGGGGATTTTGAGCAATTAGCGCACAATAATCGATTGGTAATATACGGCAAAGTCGAGTTGGTCGTTTCCCTCGCCGAAATACGCCCTTTAACCTGCGGTTCGACATGATTTATTGACATTTTGTTGTCTGGAATGTTAAAATATATTAAAAAGGTTTATTTTACTGTCAAACGGCACGGCAATAAAATTATAAAACAAATAAACTACCTGGCTGTACTTGGTTTGGGCTTTTGTTTTGTAATAGAATTCTCGGATTTGTAGCAGTATGACATTAGGGTTGTGATATTGACAGACTTATTAGACAGTTGGTTTTCTTAAAATGTACATCTTATTAGTACAATGATAAGCTATATATCGCTGATAATAGTTTATTAAGTTGAGTGCATTTAAACCTGACATTAAGCCTGTAGTTTGCATGTCTTGGTAATTTTTATTTATTCTTATGCTACTACATGTATGAATTATTGCTTTGTTGATTATTGGAGTGTAATAAACACAGTAAAATATTGCAATGAAAGGTCTTTTTGTAGTTTGTTTGCAGAAGTAATTAGACAGAAGAGTAAGTTCATTTATTTGAACGATAGAAAGCGATGCAACGTTTGCGTGGGTGTTATTTGTACACTTGTATATTATAGGGTTGCCATGTGCCCTCTTTTTGAAGTATATATCCTCTTTTTAACCCCGGCGCGGAACGTCCTCCAACGTGTTAAGAAATTGTATTGTTAGTAAAGTTTTATTGGAAGTATTGAAAAATATAATAATAACAAAAACAATAAACAGCCTGCAAACATGATAAGAAATATAAAAACAAGTGTTAGCAGACAATACAGTTAACGATTATATAACAATCGTTAATCCCAAGTTTAGACTTATTTTCTTAAAACGGGTGGCATCTAAACTTTTTGTGAAAATGTCAGCCAATTGTTCTTTAGTTCCTATATGTTGAATTTGTATAGCACCGCTTGCAATCGTATCTCTTATCAAATGGTGTTTTATGTCGATATGTTTCGCTCTTTTGCTTTCTAAGTTATTTGCCATACAGATGCAGCCACGGTTATCTTCATAAATTGTAACAGACTCTTCTTTCAGCTCTCCCAGGTCTTGCATTGTATTTCAGAGGATTTCCGTTTTCATCATCTTTAATTTTGAATACCCACTTGGACTTTAATAATTTTACATCAGGTGGAGGTTTGACAATTTGCCAAACATTGTTTCTTTTCATTGAATCAATTTCATCTTGAATCGCCTCTTTCCAACATTGGCTATTATTGTTTTTTAAGATGTCTTCATATGTCTCGGGAACACTAGTAGTAATGTGAAGAGCGGCAGAATTTGCTCTACTAGTAGTAAAATAATCAAGGAACTTACTTGGCATTCGGCGCTCCCTTTCACTGTGTCTTACAGTTACCTCTTCAAGGTTGCTGTTATTTGGTTGCGAAGGGAGCGCAATTTCAGCAGCTTCCTCGTATCCAAATTCAGCGTCTTCAAACGTAGCAGCTTCTTCATCATCCTCGGGTTCAATAACAGGATCATTTTTGTTTTTACTTAAAGCTTCATGTTCTTCAAAGACATGTTCCTCAGACACGGTGTTGGTGCCAAATTCATTTTGAGTATTATCCACAACATCATCGCTATATAAATATTCCCCTTCTTGCTCGTGGATCGGTTGAATTGTTATTATGGACTTCACATTATCCGCGTACTCATTCGCTTTTGCATTTTTAAATGGATAATGTAACTCGTCAAACTTTACATCTCTTGCAGTGATAACTTTTTGTTTCTCCAAATCCCACAGCCGATAGCCATTTGGTGCATAGCCAACCATTACTGCTTTCTTACTTCTTGGATCCAATTTCTTTCTGCATTAATTTGGAACCCAAGAGTAAGCTTTGCAACCAAATACCTTAAGCTTTTCAAGCTGGGGCTCAATTCTGTTCCACAATTCTACCGGAGTTGCACAATTTTCCAAACTTCTTGTTGGGCTACGATTGAGTATATAAACACCACACAAAGCTGCTTCAACCCACAGCTTCTTAGGCACGCTTGCTTCAATCATCATGGTTCTTATCTTTTCAACTAAAGTTCTGTTGAATCTTTCTGCAACTCCATTCTGCTGTGGTGGGTAAGCTATAGTTGGTTCTACTTGAATACCCTTTCGTTTATACCAGTTTTCTTGATTTTTCGATAAATATTCGCGCCCTTGGTCAATAGTCAATTTTGAAATTACAGTTTTGAACATTACGGTAACCATTGCTTCATATTCTTGAAAAACTTCGAAAACTTGGGATTTCTTTTTAATTGGGTATATCATTGAAAAGTGACTGTAATCATCAATGAATGACACAAAGTACTTCGAGCCGTCCCAATCAACAGGATCAATTGGTCCACAAACATCAGAATGAATCCGTTCAAGAGGTCTTGTTGCTCTAATACGTGTTATATTGAAACGCTCACGGCTTGCTTACCCTCCACACAAATGTCACAGAAACCAATTTTTGCGTCTTTGGCATTTAAATCTTTTAGTATTCCGTTTTGGATCAGTTTTTCAAAACCTTGGTCGCCAATATGACCTAACCTTTTATGCCATAAAGAAGCTTTACTTGTCTTACATAAGTTAACAGTCGGCTCCGCAATTTCTATTTTTAACTCTTACAAATTTCCATGCAAGTAGGCTGTTGCTATTAGCCTATCATCTTTTACAATTAGTGCTTTATTGTGCAAAAAATTTACCTTAATTCCAGCTCTTGTGAGTTTTCGAACTGACAATAAATTGTCTCGTAACTCTGGAACATACAAAACATCTTTTATGAACATATTCACGCCGTTATTGCTCTTCCCATGAATTGTTCCAGAATAATATGCAATAAGTGACTGATCGCTTTTTGCGACATTAATTTCAACTGGAGCTTTTAGTAGATCAAGCTCTGCAAAATACAATTTTTCATTTGCCAGATGATCGCTTGCTCCAGAATCCAATTTTAAAGTAAAAATTTTGCCGTTTTTCTTCTTTATGACCGTGTTACTGCTTTTCTGAAAGTTTTTATCGGCATTAAAACACACACTTGTAATTTCAACGCTTCTGGCTTCCACTTTTTTACATCCTCGTGCTTGGTGGCCAAATTTTCCACATTTAAAACATTTTCCGTTGAATTTTTTCTTCAAATTTTTCTTATCGAAATGCTTCTTTCCAGAAAATGTAGTTTTTTCTTGATATTCACCTTCTTGTCGATCTTCGAACTTGCTTTGTTCTGATATTAATCTCTCCTTTGCAATATTGAACGTAAGCTTACCGTCGTCAATGTTTTGTAATGCGGTAACTAAAGGATCAAACTTTTCAGGCAATGTCAGAAAAAGTTGAGCGAGCAAATCACTTTGGCCCCTGCCAATCTCAACTTTCTTATCATATCCTCAAAATTTATCAAATGTGAGATCACAGACTCATCATCCTTCATGCGAAGTTTTGCCAATTGCTTGTGTAACGGTAATTCGTTAATTACTGATTTCTTCTCGAAAGCAGATTTAACGCTTTCCCACATCTCTTTGGCAGTGTTCTTCTCTCGAACATAGCTTAGGCAACTTGAATGGATAAAATTTACCAGGCGCTCTTTGGCCTTTTTATCCTTTTTCAAATACTCAGCCCTCGCCGTTGTTTCTGTTGGTTGAACGTCGGTTAGAACGTCCAACAATCCATAACTGTCCAAATGAATTTTAACCCTGAACTTCCAATCGTCGTATCCTCTTCCATCGAACTGTGGGATACCGTGCGAAAATTCCTTATGTTCAGCCATTGTGTCCTGGGCCTATAACCTATTGTTAGTAAAGTTTTATTGGAAGTATTGAAAAATATAATAATAACAAAAACAATAAACAGCCTGCAAACATGATAACAAATATAAAAACAAGTGTTAGCAGACAATACAGTTAACGATTATATAACAAACTTCCGATTTCAACAAATTGCCCTCCTTTTTCCCCTAACAAATATTTTTCAGATTAAAAAAAAGTCATAGCACTCTGAATTAATAAATGCCCAATGAAAAGAAGAGAAATAGACTATTACCACAAACTATTAAGGATAACTAAATCGAATTGCAATAACCTAAGCTCCAAGTCATTTTATGATCTTATATTTAATAGCAACGATGAAATATTAAAAAAAAAAAAAAAATCAATCTGAAGATAAATACGAGTATAAAAACACTTATCTCGTTTTCGATTTGGCAAAAAGATCAATTTTTTTTTGATCGAGATTGCTTTTCATACCTATTCGATTTGCCAAAAAAAAAAATCAATCTTTTTTTTTTTTTTTTTTGGTCTGACGCACTTTTGAGAAATCTCGATATTTTCTCAGATCTCACAGCTAGCGGTTCCGAATTGTTTACCTTTGGAAGGATTGCTTTTTTAGCTGAATTATTCATCTTACGCGGGTGGGAGCGAGTTTTTATATTAAATCATTTCGTAATTCGTTATTATAAACGTGGGAAATTCAATTGAAATAGATTTTCAGTTCAAGTGAAAGAAAATATTTTTTTTTGCCGATTGCCGCCAACCCATTAACATACAAGAACCAATAAAATTCGGATTTCATGTTCGGTTTGGAAGCAAACATCTGAGATCTCAGATCAAAATCTGAAAATCCAAATCGAAAAGCTTTGAGCAGGAGCGATTTCCCTGCACCAAATTTACAGGTTAATAACCTTAAAAGTACTAAAAACATTACAATTATACTCACTTACTTTATAAAATGTTCCTTTTATCTATAAATTATTTATTTGTTGTTTTTTAATTTATGTTATTTTAAAAATGAAATATTTTTTTTCTTGAGTTCCTGGACCTAGGTTTTGTTTTCATTTTGTCATCTTTTTTAAGGTAGATGATGTCCTCCAAAGTCCGGGATTTTAAAACTTTTTGTCCTAGACTAGCTTAGAGAGTCATGGCAACCCTAGGTTATTACAAAAAAAGTTCTCTTTATTATTTAATTATTTATTTATCTCATTGGAGCGGAATTTTCGTACTCCATTCCATTCGAGATCCGTTTCCGTTCCACATACCTATACCCCAGCTTGCCGCATTTCATTCTACCGAGTTATGTCACTTCCTTACAATCAATCTACAGTGTTCATTTTTGATAAATATTTTAAGCAAAAGAAAACTTATCCCTAAAAAAAGTACTTTCCACACGTACTAACGAATAATTTCAAATTTAACGGATAAATTCAAGGAACGCCGGCAGCAACTTTTCCCGCAGCGGAAGTGTTCATATATTTTTGGTGAGTTAAAGTGTCGTGACATTTGTCAATACGAATTTCTATGAATCAATACTAGCGCACAAAAGCGAGGACACTCCGAAAAAATAAGCTTGAAGGCAAAGTTACGGGAAATCGGCCGAAGTTGGGGGTCTCTGTGTTGTCTCTGGTCTCTGTTGTCTCTGATGGAAGGCATCACATACAAATCTGTTTTAGCTCCTACGAACGAATTTCTGAATGAATGAATTCTTTCCAATTAACAGCGGGTAGTGCTCTCAAGTTCGGTACGTCTTTACCAATGTATACCTATCTACAGAAGAATAACACTTACTGATCCTGACGGAATGACGGAACTGCCGGGACATCAGCCACACACAGAATCTGAATAAATCCGTAACTTGTGTGAACAAAATGATATCGCATATTAAACAGGCTAAGTAAATGATAATTTGTGAACTAAATGCAGCCAAGATGCTGCCTTCGTCATACACGCAAAGCTACTAGAGTAAGGAAAGGAGAATAAATTAAGTTTCCTACGAGAAAACACTTAAGATAAGCAATCCTTTGGGGTGGGATTAATGGAGTAGTCCTATGCAGCATAAGCAAACTTAAATTCGGAAAAAAAATACAAGCATTGTAGACGAACCCCACCATAAAACCGGATCCCACTCTCAATCCCTTAGGCAGTGACACCGCCAGCCGCTACCTACAGGATTAAGAAGATTTTTTGCACAAGGAGTGGAATAAACAACGACTTCCGCTAATCTGCAAACTAAATGCTTGATGCAACTGAAGAACTTATAAAAACGATGCTCAAATATCAAATTTCAGCAACTTCCGAAAGAATATAGGTACCTACGATCTTTTCGCTTAACATCATGGACTGAGAAAAGGAGCAGTACAGCAGATGTGAGGCTTTTCAGCGAGGTCCATGACAGTAGCCGCAATATCTGCAAGAAACTTGAAGTTCTGACAACTGCAAACGTCCAATTAGTTAAATTCTAGATGCAAGACGTCCAAGATACTGACTACGAGGCAGAAGCACACTCGTCTACGAAGCATACATCTAAGTACAGATAAATAACCCAAAGAATCTGAAGGTCTTGCTGAAAACTAAAGGAAAACGGAGAATATTCTAGCCTTTCAAGAAGGTTCCGTATTACTACTCATTGGTACCGCAGCTGTCAACAGCCTAGCGCACTTGTTGGCAATCCTAAGTTTAAGGATATGCACATAAGCCGTCAAGGCCTTGCAAATTTATTTGTGTTGCCATTCTATTTCTACGGTACAATCTCTGCGGCGTCATATTTTCAAAAAACTATCAGCTATGATTTCAGAAATTTATTTTACAATTTTATCGTACTTCGGCTTCTTATCTCTTTTTAATAAATTTTCTTTTATACCTTTTTTGAATGGTACGGCTCTTACCATCGCTCAATGGAATGTGCATCTTTTTCACTGTCCCTTCTACAGCCAAGTCATTGGAATTACTTGTACTCCTTGGACAATCGATTTGATAAACACATTCAAAGCGCCCCGTAGAAACGTTTGAATTTTTAGAATGATCCACCACTACCTTAATAACATCCTCGAGCGCTGATGGACATATAGTTGCTGTCACCGGTGTAGATGGAGACATGTCTGGCGTTGAGTTGATCTCTATTAAAAACGGCACAAGTCGTTCGTCCAACATAAAGTCACATCCATAAATTTCGAATGAATTCGGAGTGAGTTCAGTTTCCTCCAGACTAGAGAGAACAACTGATATTAGGTTTTTCTTGAATCCAGGGTAAATTCTCTCACTCCAGGCTTCTCCGGTCCCGCTTTTGTGCAAAAATGTTTGAAACTCAGATAGACTCCACATATTGTGGGCAGGAAGTCGTGCATCTTTTTCCGCATTTTTGTACTTTTTCTGTATGCTGTTGTTGGTCAGATGTATTGACTCTCTCAAGTCTCCCAGGCTGAACTCTTGTGAGCTGAAACGCAGATAGCAGTCTGTATACATCCAGATGGAGATAGTGTCGAAAATGGTTAGCAACATATACTGGCGTATGTCGAACTTTGTGTTGTATATTAAAAGTGGTCTCTCTGAAAGGAGAAAACTGTATCAAAATATGCAAAGTATGTGTGCATGCAGTTCAAAAGCTCACCTATATACTTCTGCACGACATAGCTTGACTTCAAATTGCTTGCTGCATACTTGACGATGTCATCGTAACTATCCATTATGACAATTCCTTGGCCACGGCATTGGAAGCCAGGTTTTAAAATCCAAAGATTTCGATAGCCATACGTAGAGAGAAAAGGCCTGAATGTTCGGGCTTTTTCCAGAGCTTGCTGAGCTTTTGTCCGCAGTGCTGAGCAATCCGCTTGTGAGCCGGTAATTTTATCACTCTTCTTCAAAACCAATTTGGTATTAGCATTAAAACTTTCCCACTGGGCTAGATCATCGTTTCGATTGTATGTCTCAATGTCTTCCCTTTTCAACCTCTTAAGGAAGCCTTCAATTATTTGAACTGGAAACTCGACCACACTAGTGGAAATCTCACCGCATGTATCGAATAAATCCTCCTTGGATTCGACGAAGAATGACAAAAAGCTTATGCACTGCGTGATTCGAAAGTCATCACGGAAATGCTGTTCGTCATCCTTGGATAGCAGCTTATAAGAGGGCATGTAGGCTACTTCCGATACATCCTTGATCGTATTCCAATGGGAATTCTCCAAGCATGCAATCAGGCCAATTTTCGTGGAGAAATCCATGCATCTTCCACGTCGTACACGGTTTCGAAATGGATTGAGATTTATAAATTCGTCCTTGATATACTTCGGCTGCCATATAAAGTTGGGCGCATAGGATTGCACCAGCTTGGAGAGAATTGCCGTTTCATATTCATTGCCCCGTCGGGCTCCTTTTAGCAACCTATTATATGACAATTTCTCCAATTTCGGCAGTCTTGTCGGTGCACATTTCTCGACCCAGCCACGCCGAATAAGGGCTCTACGAATGGTTATATTATTGCCGTAGGTGGTAAATATTTTCTTTTGCTTATAAGCCTTGACAGCGCGGTCTTTGTAGGTGTTCATTATATGCGAGTCTTCATCATTCGATGTTGGGCTTGTAGCGACATCTGTTTGTTTTATTAGAGACAGTTCAGCGTCAATTTTGACCATTATCGACTGGATTCTCTCTTGCGGATGGAAGCCAGATTTCATTGTTTTTTTTTTTTTTTTAGAATTTGGATGTGCGAGTCGCAAAATAAAATAGGAAGATTTTGATTTGTTTAAATTTAGCTTACAAACATTTTAAGCATGGCTATGGAAAAATCAAAAGCACTGGACCTGATATTTAATTACTCTCGCAAGTTAGGGGAAAGAAGTCTGGGGTCGAATCGCCGCCTTCGGTGACCTTTGGTGACCGTATCGGTTAGAAGACCCTCATCTGTATCCTCTGGCAACTTATCAAATAGAGCGGCTATTGCAAAAATAGTGCTTCAACTTGGTCAAAAAGGTGATATTGACCAAGTGACGGTGTGTTTCGGATCGAACGGTGACCAAAGCAGTCTACCCCTCGATTGTAATCTACAAAAAGCCCATCTAAGAGATGCGGGTGGTGCGGGCAGCAGCCGATAGGACCAACTCCTAACGCTGAATATAAAAGGAAGATCATTAAAGCCATTTGGGATTGTATTTCTGTGTGAGATAAGTCACTATAAATTTGCAAGAGCTTGGCAGGCACAAAGAAGATGAAGAACGGTTTATTCTTTCTCCTCATCCTTGCAGCTCCTGCAAAAATCATTGTAAGGTGTTTGGAAAACCCGTGATCCCAATCTGCGAGCGTGCCTACCTATCCACAGAGAAAATGTTTAGTGATTGAACTTTCATCACAAGCAAGATTGGAACACCTAACACCTCTAATTTATTATTTCGTTATCCGCCATTTTGATTTCTTTCAATACAAATGTTATCAGTAGGTTGGTACCTAAATACGACATTCGAAACAAATTGTGCTGAAATTACGCTATATCCTTACTTACATAGGCGGCGCTACAGTCCGTGGTGGACCTGGGCCTCAACCAATACGCCTCTCCAGCTAGCGCGGTCTTTGACTAACTGCCTCCAGTTGCGCACTCCAAGTTGGTTGAGGTCCCCTTCCACTTGCACGTGCCACCTAAGGCGAGGTCTTCCTCTACTGCGTTGTCCCTCCGGGTTGGAATCGAAGACTCTTCGGGCCGGAGCGTTGGTGTCCGTTCGCTCTACATGTCCCAGCCATCTTAGACGACTGATGCGTACTTTTCTGACTAGGTCGATTTCGCTGTACAGCTCGTCGAGTTCGCTGTTAAAACTTCTCCTCCAAATCCCGTCAACGCAAACATGACCAAAAATCACTCGAAGAATTTTGCGTTCGAAGCGACCAAGAAGATCCTCATCCGTTTTAGCTAGGGTCCACGCTTCTGCGCCATAGAGCAGGACAGGGATGATGAGAGTCTTATATAGAATCTCCTTAGTACTTAATTGCCTTCTCAGACCGAAATAACAGCAGTTGGCAAGAGTGATTCTTCGCTTGATTTCTGAGGTGATGCTATTTTGAGAGTTAATAGCGGATCCAAGGTAGACAAAGTCCCGAACTACCTCAAAGTTATAGCTGTCTATCGTGACGTTCTGTCCGATTCGTCGATGTTGTGTGTCCCTTCTTGTTGACAGCATATATTTTGTTTTACCCTCATTCACCACTAAACCCATTTTTGCCGCTTCTGTACTAATACTAGCAAACGCTCCAGTAACAGCTCGCTGTGTTCTGCCAACAATGTCAATATCGTCAGCGTATGTAAGCAGTTGCACAGACTTATGGAAGATTGTTCCTCTGGTGTTGGCTTGTGAGTTTCGCACAATTTTCTCAAGAATGATGTTGAAGAATTCACATGACAGCGCGTCGCCTTGTCTAAATCCTTTTTTGACATCAAAGGTATCGGTGAGATTGTTTCCGACCTTTACGGAGCAGCGAGCATTCTCCATCGTCATTCTGCACAATCTGACAAGTTTGGCAGGGATGCCAAAACTAGACATAGCTCGTCACTATAAATGCTGTCATATGCGGCCTTAAAATCGATAAAAAGATGGTGAGTATCGATGTGGACTTCTTGGGTTTTCTCCAGGATCTGCCGTAGTGTGAATATTTGATCGGTCGTGGACTTACCGGGCCTACAACCGCACTGATAGGGACCTATCAGATCGTTGACGAAAGGTTTCAGGCGTTCACACAGTACAGCAGACATGATCTTATACGCAGTGTTAAGGAGACTGATGCCTCTATAGTTGCCGCAGTTTAGAGGGTATTCTTTCTTGTGGATCGGGCAAACAATGCTGAGGTTCGATTCATTAGGCATACTTTCCTCTAACCAAATTTTGGAGGCGAGTTTGTGTATGCACTCTACCAAGTCCTCTCCGGCTGCCTTGAAGAGCTCGGCAGGTAAGCCTTCGCATCCAGCAGCCTTGTTGGACTTCAGCTTGGATATTGCTATCCTCACTTCATTTTGGTCAGGTGGACGGAAGTCTTGACTTTCATCGCCCAGGTTGAATGGTTATGGCAGAATGCCTGACAGCGTAATTTATGTCGTCTTCGCCGTTTAACAGTCTGCAGAAATGGTTTTTCCATTTCCTCAGCACCGACTGTGTTTCCACTACAAGGTTTCCTTGTTCGTCTCAACAGGTTTCACATTGCATTGCACATCCGGCAATAGTTTGGCTGCAGAGCCCCGCATGACCCCAAAGCATACATCGTTTACTGACATATATTAATCAGCAACCGGCTGCAGCTACTCTATTTAAATCGGAGTTTTATTTTTTCTAATAGATGCCCTATTGAATATCCTGCAAATCAATAAAACCATCCACCGATTTTAAACGGAAATCATTAATTTGTCTTTTTATTAATAAGTTGATTTTCAATCATGATAATATTGCTAAGAGTTGTTAAACAGAAAAAAAAAACAAAATTAGTATAAGACAACATTGCTCAGAGTCTGAAATTATTTAAATATTACATTAGGTATAATAAATATCTATCACTTAATGATTGGGCAGATATATTTACTTTCGATCATGTGTTGCAATTTGCATAAAACTAGTTGCATTTACGTTCTGTAAGATAATATGGTCCAATATAAATATGTTTCTTTTTTGATTTGTTTGTTTGCTTTAAAACATCTTAGATATAAACAAAACAGATTTTCTCTTCTTTTTTTTTATAAATCTACAGCGAAACTTTTAACGATCAACAATACGAACAATAATTTTCTCTAAACGAAATAAAACAACTTAAATTAGGAAGAAAAAAAAAAAAGAAAATTCAGGACTAAACACAACTGAACACTGTCTCTTCATTGATCCGAAATACAAGTTGAGCAATACTTAGACCTTAACGTACAGCATTCGATGTGCACACGATTTACCAACTAGTTTTCCATATTCTAAAATTGATTCACGATCATCATCCTCGCCAGTGATCTGCAATATACAAAAAAAGACAGAGGAGGAAAGGATTTGGAGAATAAATTGCTTCGACAATCGATTTGTAAGGTTAATAGGTGAGAACAACTAAGGGAAATTAATAAGGAAAACAGAATAAAATAAGTCTAAGGAAACAGAAAACAGAATAAAAAACAGCAGACGAAAAAAAAGGACACAAAGCAAAATTTCAAAGTTTCAAAGCGATTTAAAAATAATATAGATAATATCATCAACTAGAAGAAAAATAAGAACACGAAATTAAAATGTATTTACCTCTTTATAAATTCTACTCCTTATCATATCCAACATATTGTCTAACGTCTCAATGTTAAAAGACTGTAAAAAATGCGTTTATGTCATGTGTACATAATAAAAAATAAAATAAAAAAAGAACAAAAACAAAAAAATAATAATAAAGATTAAATAAAAACAAAAACAAAAGACACAACAATAAAATCATGTTATACAAGAGGATATAGTATGTTAGGAAAGCCAGTTTTTTTTTTTTTTTTGTATTAACAAACATAAAACGAAGGGGGTTAAAAGTACGTAAGCAAGGTGGGAAAGGCTAAGGTTTTAGTATGGACAGATAGAAAAACGATATGCCATGGCTATAATTACCTGTATATATTCACGATAAGTCACGCAGGTATTATTCTCAATCAATAACAATACTTGATCTAGATGATTCTCTAAGAAATCATCTACGTCCTTTGCTTCAGGGTCATCGTTTAACCGCTGATACTTTTGCATGTCCAATTGATCTCGCATTTCTGTGCAAAAAGAGGGCATACAATTTGTAAGGCGAAGGGTTTTTGGGACCAAAATAGGAGCACCTACCACTTGTCAGCAAATTCCAAGAATATGTTTCGGGGCAAAGCAAGTAAGACGGTACCAGTTTGCCCTTGTACCGCATTTTTGGGCAAGAGTGAATATAATAGCCCATATAGTAGTACTTGAGTGATGGCACTGTTTCGACCAGTTTCTGAACGAATTCAATTTCTCTGCAACCAAGAAAGAAAAAGCTGAGTGAATTCAAAGCAAATAAGAGAGAAAAATGTTTTGTGTTAGTGTTCTGTATCTAGTTATATTTATGTTTTAATCATTCGCTTTATTTATGTATCAATAGTTTTAATAATCAATGCGAAACTCACAAGCCAACACCAGAGGCACAATTTTCTATAAGTCTGTGCAACTGCTTGCATACGCTGACGACATTGACATTGTTGGTACAACACAGCGAGCTGTCACTGGTGCGTTTGCAAGTATTAGTACAGAAGCGGCAAAAATGGGTTTAGTGGTGAATGAGGGTAATGTGGTTTTCCATTGGGACCACCAGAAATCTTTTTCAGATCTCAGATTTTACTGTGCTCATGGAACGCGCAACGAGATTGATCTGCTTTTGTAAATGGATTAGTGCGTTAATTGAAAACAATATCAGCTGTTCAAATTGCATTCGTTTCTGGCAAAATCACAAATGGATATCGACCTGAAAAATGTTTCGCCTGTTGTAGATACAAATGAAGTATTATTGGTGATTTGTAGTCTTCAGATGACGAGGAAGACAATGAAGATAATAATTCCTCCGAAATAATATCCATAGCTATTTATATATTTTGTTATTTTGGTTTTCACGAAACTTTGCGCATTTGCCTCGAAAGCAAACTTCGCAGAATGACGTAAAACAGCTGTGCAAATTATAGTGGTATGTGTAGATCTGAAAAAATATCGAGATCTGCAAAAAGTGCTCCGAATCGAAAAAAAGATTGATTTTTCGTCCCAATGGAACGCGAAAAGTGATTTAGATCAAAAAAAAGATTGATTTTTTGTCCCAATGGAAAACCACATAAAACAAAATATATGCTGTCAACAAGAAAGGACACACGACATCGACGAATCGGGCAGAACGTCACGATAGACAGCTATAACTTTGAGGTAGTTAGGGACTTTGTCTACCTCGGCTCCGCTATAAACTCTGATAACGACTTCGAACGCAAAATTCTTCGAGTGATTTTTGGTCCCGTTTGCGTTGACGGGCTTTGGAGGAGAAGATTTAACAGCGAACTCTACGAGCTGTACAGCGACATCGACCTAGTCAGAAAAGTACGCATCAGTCGTCTAAGATGGCTGGGACATGTAGAGCGAATGGACACCAACGCTCCGGCCCGAAGAGTCTTCGATTCTAACCCGGAGGGACAACGCAGTAGAGGAAGACCTCGCCTTAGGTGGCGCGCGCAAGTGGAAGGGGACCTCAACCAACTTGGAGTGCGCAACTGGAGGCAGTTAGCCAAAGATCGCGCTAACTGGAGAGGCGTATTGGTTGAGGCCCAGGTCCACCCCGGACTGTAGCGCCACCTAAGTAAGTAAGTAAGTTTTAATAATCATAGTGTCGACTGGATCTGACTTGCGTATATTTTCCCTGGACGTCACTTTTACTTAATCAATCAACTAAGAAGATACTCAGTTGAGTAATATTGGACTAAATTTATCGACTACCCCTCTCTATAAACTGTAACTGAAAAAAACTGCTCAGGTGATCAATCTAACACGTAAGGTCAGCCTGCTGCCACATTTAACAAAACAGAGCTTTAGCGTACCCATTTCCTACATGCGAAATTTGTTTCAACTATGTGTATTAAGTTTGACAAAACAATGAAATAGAAATGATCATTTTAGGTGGCATTCTCTCCTTTTTCGTGCGCACGAATGATTTGCCCTATGTTACACAAGCAAATTTCTTTATCCACACGACACATTTGAATGTTTCACCTTAGAGAATTTGACCCCTGTGCCTTGATTTTGTACGGTTTTTTCCGCAATGGCGGTTACGGAAAAGGTTCACTATTTTTCTGTTCTAATGCAGCCTTGTTCCTGGAAATTCCAGGCGAGCTTTCCCATACGCAACCTATTTAGGTAGCGAGAAGGATGTCCGATGAAAACTGACAGCAGCGTGACCGTTATGCGACAATTTGGTACTTTTTTGGAGGACCCTGATACAATTTGTTGTTCATAATGTTACTTTCCCTTAGTTGGAAAATGCATATTTAAGGACTACTCACTTGAGAGCGAATTGTGAAGTGCTAACAAGCGAATAAGTATTCGTAGTTTTTGACACTTTATTCAAACGAAAACTTTTTTTAGTCGCAAATACCCGCGAATCAGTTTCTTTGTTCAATGTTAAGTTCAAACGAATTTTTCATTCGTGGGTTTGTAGATCGCTTTTGATTTACCTATGTGGATTGTGAATAAAATGTGACAGTTCGCGACAAGAATTTTCAATTCCCGGGAACTGGAAGAGGACTATTCACATGAGAGCGAATCGCGAACTGCGACTGCGAACACTGGAATATTCGTAGTTTCTGACACTTCATTTACATGAAAACTTTTTTTGGTCGCAGATACCCGCGTATCAGTTTCATTTTTTAAGGTTAAGTTCGAACGAATTGTTCATTGGTGGGTTTGAGGATCGCGACTGTTTTGTGTGGATTGTGAATAAAGTGTGACAGTTCGCGGCAAGAATTTTCAATTCGCGGGAAAAATGCTTTAATTGTTAATTTAGCTGTTTAAATCAATTGAGAGTAATGTTTTTTTAGACTAGATGTTAGATTAATTAAATATAATGGTTTTGTGATAGAACAAATACAAATTTTCAATTCATAAATGCAGTTAATTTGATTTGTTCGCAATTCGCTTATTCGCAGTTCGCTCTCATGTGAATGGTCCTTAAGTTAAAACGAGTTTTTCATTCGTGGGTTTGTAGATCGCTTTTGATTTACCTATGTGGATTGTGAATAAAGTGTGACAGTTCGCGGCAAGAATTTTCAATTCCCGGGAACGGGAAGAGGACTATTCACATGAGAGCGAATTGCGAACTGCGACTGCGAACACGGGAATTTTTGTAGTTTCTGACACTTCATTTACATGAAAACTTTTTTTGGTCGCAGATACCCGCGTATCAGTTTCATTTTTTAAGGTTAAGTTCTAAAGAATTTTTCATTCGTGGGTTTGTGGATCGCGACTGTTTTGTGTGGATTGTGAATAAAGTGTGACAGTTCGCGGCAAGAATTTTCAATTCGCGGAGAGTCATAGAATAAATAGCAATTTTCAATTCATAAATATACATAGTTAAATTGATTTGTTCGCAATTCGCGCTCATGTGAATAGTCCTTTAAGAAAGTTTTCAAAAACTGTGATTTCAAAATAAACAAACTTCAGCTGCATTTAAGCAAGAATTAAAAATCTTCTTCAGTAAAAAATATACGGAAACATGAAAAAGAAAAATTAAATACCTACAAATTCTTTCATTTTAGTACTTTTTTTTCTTCAACATTTAAAAAGTAGTTAGTAAAGGGTTATTAAATAAGAGGTGTTATTGTGAAAGGATATGGTCCTGTACGCGTGCTCGTGGTGGCCATTTGGCTGAAGTTGTTTTTCATTATTAACGACATACCTTCCTCTTTATTATGAAATAAACATCCGATCATTTATCTCTAAAAATCGCATTTTTCTTTGAATACCAAAATAACACCTCTTATTGGAAAACCCTTTATTATTTATTCCAACATTGAGCCGAATACGATCAGTAGTTTCTAAGATTTGTTTATTTAAACATAGATAGTCAAATTCGTGAGGTAGATTTTCGACCACTGGCCGAACATAGCCCTTCAGATTCATCAACTAAATAGCCCGCCATAAGCGGCGACTCTAGGTTAATACAATTTTCAATATTTCGGGACGGCTTCCACACATACTATGCAAACTAGACTGCCTGATTGGCTGTATAAATCGGTCTAGTTGGATGACAAACACATTGAAAGGATATACCTCGAAATCAACTCACCTTAGAGATCCGTAAGTACCCAATGACAGAAAGCTGTAGTCAGGATCATAGAAGAAATACACCGAACTGACACAAAGTGGCAAAATGTCAATAACTCCCACCGCAATCAACTTGTCATCTAACCAATACTGCTGATGAAATGAACCATAACCACACGGTGGGCCATCCTGTGACTTTGTATGCTACAAATAATATTTTGCAGAAAAAAAAAACAAACTATTACACATATGCTTTAAGGAATAATGCGTTCTCTGACAGTAAACAAGCACAGCAAATCGCGTAAATTTGCACTTTCATGGCACACTTTTGCTTTTGCTAGAGGCAAATACCTTCAACGGTGACCTCTGTAAAAATCGCAAGTACTCCATTAAATCCTCTGGCGGATCATCGTGTATTGTTGTTTGATACCGTTCATACAGGCCGTATGACTCGTTTAATGTTTCTGTAAATTTTCTGCTCGATGCATTTACCAATTTCAGCTACCCAATCATATACCACGAAACGGAAAAGTAAAGGAAAAGAAAAGAAACACATTAACTCACTACCTTTATGGGGGATTTACAGCAAAAGCGTTCGAAATTGGCCATTTTGAGCCGTGCCGAGTCATCGTTATGGATGATCAATTGATATTGGCGATAAACCCGGAAGACCGCGTTCGTGACCCCTTTATTGGATGGGACTAGGACTACCTAGAAGTACATCAACACAACGAATACAATCAAATAAAGAGGTCACTGCATGCAACGGCCTAATAAATCGACTACGAAAGTAACTACTACGTGTAATACCTTTAATTTGTGACAGTCATTCGAGGATGTTGATTCTACGTAATCTTTAAGAGATTTCTCACGATTGGGCTGATTCGACTGTGCCGGAGCGTCACCTCCTCTAGCCTTGAGTTTAGCTTCTTTGCGTTCCTTACGCATTTGTTTGGCCTTCTTACAGGGTGGCTTAGATTCGTCAAATGCTGAAACAGGAAAAACAATGAACAATACAAATAACGCATTGCAGTGCCAGCATGCGGTCTTACATTTCTTTGATCCATCTAATGAACTGGATTGCGCTGTACCGCCAACAATCGCTAGAACGTCCGATTTTGCATTTTCTGGAATTGAAAAGTTTTTCTGCGGATTCGCCTTGGCGACAGCGTCCATGTCAACTGATCTTATTGGAACGTTGGGAGCTTGCGGCTCATCACGTATGCCCCCACCGTGACTTTCTTCTGAGTGTTTGTGTTCGTCATTTCTGTCACCCGTCTGACTGGCAATGGATGATGGATCCGGTCTTGCAGGTTCGTCGCTTTTATTCTTTTTACCATCGCGGAGGAAGTGGCTCATTCGCTTGAGAATTTTCTTGTGTGACTTGGACAGTTTGAATTCGTTAATATCACATCTAAATGCAAAAGAAAGGAAAGTGTACTTTAAAATGAAAAGAAAAACTGAAATAACCTAAATGAAGAAAGAAGCAATTCGTCATTAAACCGGGGTCGAATCGTCTCTTCCGTGAATGAGCAATTAGTGATGGAATTTGTTGGGGCTTCGTGTGTAAAGCCGGCATAATTCCGTGAACGTGTAGCTCTTTCACGGATGTGGCGATTCGACTCCAGATCACACGGGACGGAGTTCGACATTTAGACTGACAATTCATAAGCTGCAAATAACTAGCAATAATGAAGTGAACAAAGTCTCGTGACACCGAATATGTCCCGCAGGCTTTGCCTAGAACCGTGACTGTCCTCAGTACTACAGGGTCGAATTGCCGCCTACGTGAGCGAGCGATACGTCACTGAATTTTGTGGATTTCACAAGCGAAACAATAACAAATTCAGACCAGTAGTACTCGATCACGGATGCGGTAATTCAACCACTGATTTTAAAGAAAGTACTTACCTTATTGCATAACATGGGCAGCATGTGGTCTTGTTATTCGGCTTGTAGCAATAGTGTCCAGATCGTCTCCAACCCCTATCGATGAGATCTTGATAGTCATGTGGTGCCAAGTTGTAGGCATGCATTCCTATTTCCAAAACAAGAATTATATAAAAATTAGTACAGTTTAAGCAGTCCTAGAAATAACATTATCGAAGCATAAATTGAGAAGACACAAATGTGGGGAGTTTAGCTTCGATCTGCTGACAAAACTTTCACAGAAGCTATTCCACATTTCGCTTATATAATGCTGAATGTACTAAACTATTGGAAAGCATGCTGCCGAGCTAGTCATTATTCAACACCTACAGCCGCAGTTGCTAAAACCGAGAAGTGTAGATCTGAGTCTCTTGCAATTGTAACACCTTGGTCATGATCCGCTGGATATTACTGTTCGTTATTTGTAACAACTGGAATTAAGACTCGAGGAAGAGATGCCTTCTTTAAAATCTAGATAAAACACATGAGCACGTTGTGGACCATTCTTTAACAGTTCATCAAATCGTCAAATGTTGATCACCCCTTCACCTACACTATTCATCCGTTTTGAACAGACGATCCCCCAGATATACCCGATAGATTAAAAAGTTCCACACATAATTTGAACAGCATTGTTTTAATTGGTGAATATACCAACACTTGACACACACAACCAGGAGCTACGATCTACAGAAAATATTGAAATGGTGAAACTTTAAGATTTGTCTGACCTTGTGGAAAGCCTTATTGGTAACCACACAATGCCATTGACGTGTTTTCCCTAATGGACCTTCTACCAAGCAATTACAAAATGGTTACTGGTTAGACTCATAATCCAGCGTAAGTTCTGTATCTGTTCTGACATCTACAGCGGTTTTGCTAAGCTTCTGGTTTTGATTCTAATCCTCCTGCACATATAGCTTTGGCAATAGATATACAGCTTAATTATCTTTGCGTATTTTGTTTAATTTGGACTCAACTGTATACGAGCTAAATTTAGAAGCGGAACTCGGCCTCCGATCAGATAATGTTGTTAACTAAGACACTGTACCTACCAATATACAAATATTTAGGTATACTTTTCTTTTGACAATGACTATTAACCACTGTACATAAACGTTATCACTAAGCAATCACCATGATGAGTAATGCAGTTGGAAAGAGGTGTTCCACTCTTTAAAAAAAATGTCCCTATCTCTGCTTGAATGATTAATTTTCATCAAGTCACATCTTCGCCTTGGTAGCAAAAGCTATTTACAAATTTATTAAAAACTACTACGTTAACTAACGAAAGTGCCTATGACCGTTGACCGGCTCGTTTCTTTCATAAGTATATACTGAAATCGAGGTGAACATCGTAGGTATACTCATATTTGAATTATCATTCGAACATTAATCGTGTCCATTCCATACCACCTACACGCCATTATGAGTACCTATGCAAATGGGTAGGTATAGTGAAATCATACTCAGAATACATTTCTAGGCATCCAGAGCTCTCAAATTAGCACTGTATTAATTTCGCGCAAACTCATCATTAAAACAAAAACAAAAAACACAATTTGGCAAATCTTAACTCAACTTCATAATCAAAATAGAAAGATAATCTACGTATACAAAATTAATCAAGAATTATACAAAATCGAAATCGGGCGACTACCCCATAGTTGTGTAGTAGCGTATGAGCGATACATTATTTCCCCGCCAACAAGGCGTTTTGTTTTCAATGAAATGTAAACATACACTTTGTGGGTCATTTGGACTAAAATTTGGTTATTAATTAGTTTTTCGTTCTTACCATGAGAATTGCTACATTCGATGTGTTTGCAGTAGCCGCACTTGCTTGTCTGTTTACCATAGTAGTTTATAATTGTTGGTTCCATTTCAACAAACTACGTTTTTGCGTTACGAGATTTCGTTTTCATGTAATGAAATTCAGTATGAATTATTTTTAAGATTTTTAACACAAAAGTTAAAAGAAAACTTCAATTGGAAATTGAGAAATTCCTTCTATTGCCAAATTTTCACTTTAGTCCTTTGTGATTAAGTGCACAGCTGGTTTTGACAACTGGAAACTGGAAGACTAGTTTCAGCTTATGGCTGGCGCATGCTTTACGAAATTTCGTCAGCCTCGGCGTGTTATCGAAAATGGCGTTCATAGAGATGGGGCGACACATCAATTATGAGAAATCTGTTACATTTAAGTATGTATAACGAAAATAATGTACCTAGCGGAAGCATTTAAGCCTACTTTAGAAGATCTGGTACTGGCACTTGAAAAGTTATGCGAGAAACTGATTAACACAGCGACATCAACAGCGACTTTGACAGCAACAGCGAATGTAGGATTAGTTGCTGTGCTAATGTGCTCAATGTTATTAAAATACAGTGGTTCTAAAAAGCGTGCTGTGGTTGTCAAAGTTGCTGTTGATGTCCCTGTGTTGTTTCTCGCATTAGAGGCAAGAACGCTAGCAAAAATCATTTCATTGACGAAGTTTTATATACATACATAGATATATTGACGTATATTCAACTTTTGGTACTTTATAACAATTTTAGTCTTTTATTGTTTTTAACTATCGAAACTCATTGGCCCTTACTAATTTGGTATTCGATTGGGCTTCTTCAGATTCGCTCTCAGATTTCAAATTTCATGTGGCTAATAGAATATAAAAACGTCACTTGCTCTTTTTTGTGTTGATAGTCGTACGATTCGAATATGTTTAGCCTTCGACACTTTTTTAAAGCGTTTTCCATTCACTGGTTAAATTTTAACGTGAGTTTACAAGCAGAAGGCACTAAAGTCAAAAAGCCTAGTTTTGAGCAAATTGAAATTAAAGAAGTATGTGCTCGTAATAATTCGATAATTACGAGTTTTAATTGATCGATCGTAATGATATACACTATAAGTATAGACGATGATGAGGAAGAAGTACCAATGTTTATGCCATCCGAGATTGCAGAATCAATAAAAGAACTATCAAATGGAAAATGTTGCGGAAACGATAAAATAAAAGCCGAAATGCTTAAAATAGGAAGTTGTAAATTAGTCCTTAGTCTCACCAACCTATTTAATTGGGTTCTAAACATAGAACAAATTCCAAAACAATGGAAAGAATCCACCATTATACTTTTGTACAAAAAGGGAGACATAGCAAATATAAACAACTACCGGCCTATAAGCTTAATATCGGTCATATACAAAGTCTTCGCAAAATGCATTTTTCGAAGAATCCGAAAAATATTAGATGAACAACAACCAATAGAGCAAGCTGGCTTTCGCCAAGGTTTTAGCACTACCGACCACCTACAAACGATCAACCAAGTAATCGAAAAGTGTAAAGAATATCAACAGAGTTTAAGTTTGGCATTTGTCGATTTCAATAAAGCATTTGATACAATAGAGCACGTTGTAATCTGGTAAAGCACTTAAAAATCAAGGCATATGCAACAAGATTATCAGGATAATTAAAAATATCTACACAAATGCAACTGCTAGAGTA
Source organism: Cheilosia urbana (assembly GCA_946477585.1). NCBI lineage: Eukaryota > Metazoa > Arthropoda > Insecta > Diptera > Syrphidae > Cheilosia > Cheilosia urbana. The sequence continues at coordinate 145,808,090 of OX297854.1, forward strand.
TCTTTGGAAAGCAAGGGAAGAATATTCAAATTAAACCGAGGAGTTAGACAAGGTGATCCCCTGTCACCCGCATTTTTCTCCGCAGTGTTAGAAGATATTTTTAGATCGCTGAATTGGGATTCCTTAGGAATAAAAATAAATGGTCAATACCTCAATAATCTGAGATTTGCGGACGATATCGTGCTTATGGCACCAACAACAGAAGACATGAAGAAAATGATAAGGGATTTAGAAGAAGGATGCGTCACTGCAGGTCTTACAATGAACACAGATAAAACAAAATTAATGAGTCTAGGCGAAGAAGAAGAAGAAGAATTAATGTACATAATAAGTCCATCGAATATGTCGATGATTACATTTATCTAGGTCAACTAATTTCACTGGAAAATAAAGAAGAAAAAGAAATAGACCGAAGAATTACAAACAGCTGGAGGCAATTTTGGAAACATAAAAATATTTTCGATTCAAAACTTAGCTCAAACTCTAGAAAATATCTCTTTGACGTAACAATACTGTCTATCATGATATATGGGTCCCAAACTTGGACCTTCTCCGCCAAATCTATACAGAAACTGGAAACAACACAGAGAGCAATGGAAAGAGCTGTTTTAAAAATATCAAGGCGACAACGAGTTCGGAATGAATCAATTCGAAGTATGACAAATTTTTCGGATGCTGTCACAATGGCAAAGCAACAAAAGTGGAATTGGGCTGGTCACGTAGCTAGAATGAAAGACAATCGATGGACTCTGAAAGCGACACAATGGATACCTAGAGATGGGGTAAGAAGAACAGGGAGGCAACTAAAACGGTGGAGAGATGACATCGCAAAAGTTAGCTCTACATGGGAAAGAATAGCCAACGAAAAAACCACATGGAGGACATTGGGGGAGGCTTACATCCAATTATAAAATGTATTTAAAAAACAAAATTTTGAATTGAAGTAAATAAATAAGTAAATATCTGAAATTCAATATTTTATACAAAACAAAATTTAGATATTAAGTCTTGTATAACAAAAACATGGATTAATAAAAGCTCATAATAATAATAATATAATGATATACACTATTGGTATTCTGACATAGACTTCATATAGCATATTTCAATTTCTGACAAACTAGTTAGAAAATATTAGACTAGAACTAAAGAATATGCTGACTTAGTGCATTTTAGCAAAATAGATATCGGTCTTAATGTATTATGAAGTAACAACTTATTAAATATGAAAATAAGCAATTAAAAAGAAACATACCTTACATTTTTTGCACTTATTTAAGTTTTATTTCATTTTAGAGTAGGAAGGGAAAGTATAAGATCTTTAAAGCAGTTCATAATTGGTGTTCTAATTGGTTAATGCTTCCAACTCCTCGGGATTAATAATACGTAGTGCAAATCTCAGAAGTGGCAAGCACCTAGAGGCTCCAGTTTAGAGTTATTATTCGTTCTGAAGATTATATAGGTACTTCAAAACTTTACTTCACTCAAACCACATTTCTACTACAAAAAATATTTCACGTTTACTACAATTTCACCAATTAATCTAAAGCCCAATGCTCATCGCTATATAAAAGCTGTTGACATGCCAACAAACGCTATTAAAAGAGCTTTATAAGCTTAAGATCCAATTAGATTGGAAAAGTAAAATGAAATTTCATGTTCCTTTGTTTTCTTCATTCTTCTTTTAACTTACGAAAAATGACAGTTTTGACTTGAGTTTAGTCAACTAGAAAAATTGATATCGAGTTGTGTGTTGTCTGTACGCGAGCGAAAGACGTGCTGGTTTTGTCCGATTTTATGCACTGATTTCGAGAAAACGCGCCGCTTAAAGTCCACTTTACCCATAAAACCCATGAATCCATCAAAAACGCTACTTTCAGTGATTTAATTGAAGTTCTATTATATTTCCATTAAAGAAAAAACGCGGAGAAAAATCAATGTCAAGTTCTCGATATCGCGCGATTATGTACATCGATAAGAAGTTGCTAAATAAAAAGTGATTATTCAGAGTATTATTTAGTTTTAGTAAGCCGAATTCCTTTGAACCAGTGAAAGACCGTTTGCGTCCAGTGTTTTGCCGATTCCAGTGAAAATTGATTCTAACGTGAAAATGTCATTCTTTACACTTTGGGACTATTTGGTGCTCGCATTAGTGCTGGTAATATCAGCCGCGATTGGTATTTACTATCGCCTGACCGGTGGAAAACAAAAAACAACAAAGGAGTACCTACTGGCGGACGGCAACATGCCGGCATGGCCGGTTTCATTCAGTCTAATGGCTAGTTTTATGTCGGCAATAACAATAGTGGGAGTTTCTCAAGAGAGTTATCAGTATGGCACAATGTTTGTCTGGATAAATTTGTCTTACGTGATCAGCACTCCGATTGCTGCATATTTGTTTCTGCCAGTTTTCTACAATATGCAGAACACAAGTGTCTATGAATACCTCGAGAAGAGATTTGGATACACGACAAGGTTGGTGGCGTCTATAGCGTTTTCCATGCAAATGATTTTGTACATGGGCATTGTTTTGTACGCACCCTCGCTAGCACTAGAAGCTGTTACAGGAATCAGTAAAGCTACAGCAATCCTCACAATGGGCTTGGTATGTACATTTTATTCCACAATAGGGGGTATGAAAGCAGTTCTGGTCACCGACGTTTTTCAATCCTTTTTAATGTTTGCCGCCATCTACTGTGTGATATTCACATCGGCATTCAAAGGAGACGGCTTCGAAGCTATTTGGAACACAGCAGCTGCGCATGGACGCTTGAATTTAACAGAATTCACTCCCGACCCAACAATTCGTCATAGTTTCTGGTCGCTTTTGATCGGAGGATCAGCCACGTATTTGAGTATTTACGCTATAAATCAGGGACAGGTGCAACGACTAATGTCCGTTAAGAATTTGAAAAGCGCCCAACGAGCGCTCTGGTGGAATTTACCAATTCTCAGTGCGATTAGCTTCTCGACGCTATTCAGTGGACTGGCGATCTATTACTACTACAAGGACTGTGATCCAGTGCTAGAAGGACGAATTCAAGTAAGAGATCAACTTATGCCTCTGTTTGTGGTGGACACCATGGGCGCTTACCCCGGATTAGCAGGCCTTTTTGTTTCGGGGATTTTCTCGGCGAGCTTATCGTCCATAGCCTCGGCTGTTAATTCGTTAGTAGCTGTCACACTGGAGGACTACGTCAAGCCGTTTTACGAAAAAGTTCTTCACAGACCGATGTCGGACGCGAATACTACGCTTCCATCGAAAATCATGGCATGCTTATATGGGCTTGTTTGTGTGCTTCTAGCGTTTTGTGCTGGAGCAATGGGTGGAGTCTTACAGGCATCTCTAACTATTTTCGGTGTCGTCGGCGGTCCTTTGTTGGGTCTATTTACCCTTGGAATGTTCACCACAAAAGCTAATCAACGTGGTGCTCTACTGGGCCTGCTGTGCGGTTTCATATTTTCATTTTGGATCGGATTCGGCCAACCAAAGCCTCCAATACCGGCTCTTCCCTTGACAACTGTTGGTTGCGCGGCCTACAATGCAACCTTAGACGCAACACCACTCCTGCCCGACACCGAGACACAGTACCTGTATCTCTTCCGACTCTCTTATCTATGGTTCGCTGTACTTGGATTCCTGTTAACTGCCATTGGGGGCTACATCTTTAGCATTGTTCTGGAGAAACTGAATCTAGCTGATAATGATTTGATTTACATTGACGAGTCCAGAACCGAAATTGATTATGATCTCTTCGTTCCGCCGCTATCAAATCTGCTCAAACGAAAGTACCTCGCACAAACGGTCATTTTGAATGGACATTGCCAAAAAAACACTGAATTTTAGTTTAGTTCTAACCAATTTCAATTTATCTTATCGGGTTAAAAATAACCCTGAACGGTCCAGACAATAGTTCAAAGTGCATATTCTCTTTTTTATTGAGTCAAAAAATGAGACATCAGAATTCTCTACAATGGCGCCATTTTATTTCCCCTCCGTGGAATGCCATTATAAACAGAAAACGATTAGAAAATTCTTGAACATCAATACCTAGTAGGAAAATTACCCGCAGCTATGTCGTTGCGTCATTTTTGCTTATTGAGATAGTACCCCTTCATCTGTTTTTAGGGGTGATAACTATTAAGCGCAAGTATTTCGAAGCAAAGTAGATTTATTGAGTGGTCGGCTCATTTTTATAGCTAAGCAAATTGACTGCAATCGATGTTGAATATTCCTGTTGACGTAGGAATACTACGCGCACATTATTAGTTAATGCAGTTCAATGGTACGAATATGTTTCAAAGAAAAGCGGAAAATGCATTTCGTCATACTTTATTAAATATGCACAAGCATGTCTATGGATATTTGTCAAAATTAATTGGAATTTAAGTTACAGACCTAAGAGAAACCCATAAGTAAGTTGAATATTAAATTTTATCATAAAGGTTTTCTTTAGTTTTTAAGTCAATTGGCAGTTAAACGTTATAGTTTCTGGTCGGACAATTCTTAGAGATATACATTACTCTGTTGTTTGCTAGTAGGAAAGCGTGTCTCGAGAGCGTGGATTTTTAAACAAAAGTCATCAGAGGAACGTTATTGTCACTATTATTCAAAAATGTATAGTTCCTCAATATGTTCAGCAGCATTCCAATTTTTGCCGTTGTTAACTAAGCTTCTAATGGGCAAATGGTTATTTGAATCAATTAAAGCGTTTCTGCCCGCGCTTGCCAGATGGTCGGCTATAAGATTCGGACATTCGGAGTCCTGGAAGGCTGGCCTTACGACGAGCGCTATGTGTTAGCCTAAATGTCCCATTGTATATATTGCCATACTGTATGCAAAGTCAACTGCCCTAAGTTTGTTTGCAGTCGGTGTGTTGCAGGCCATTTCTAAATCGTATGCATTGCTAATACTAAGTCATCCAATATCGTAAAATGTAACCAGTTGTTCAAATCGTGTAACCATACTCATACACGGCCATTGGGAAAAGTTATGCGTCTGATTCCGTTTTGCATCTTTGGGACTGAGTTCATCGTTCATTTTTTGACTGAAATGTTTTTCCTGGCCAGCAGCCGCAGTGGCTTAGTGGTTGGTGGCTAATGTGTTGGACTACTAAGCGAGGGGTCCGAGGTTCGAGTCCCGCAAAAACCCAAATTCCAACTTAGGGTTTTTTTTTTCCACTGAGCCGTCTGACAGACATCCGAGAGTATAACTGTCTTGAAATAGCTCCTCAATTGGCCGTTTGGAGTCGGCATAAAATTGTGGATCCCTTCCATTCGTTTCAAACTTGAAAAACTCACACAAATCGAATGGTTGTGGGAAGCTAGGCCTAGGTTTGAGAGACGAAAAGAGACCCGACAGTCTGATTCAAATATATCTCCCGAATCTATATACTTTACTTTACTTCTGGCCAGTAGCTAATTATAATTAATGTATAAACCTATTTCATAAAACAATTTTTACTATTTTAAAATTTTAACATTGATACACACGGTTACGAATTCCGATGTCATGCTTCAAATGAGAATGAAAACCTTTCTTAAATCAAGTCCTCAAAGCATACCATCTAAGATGTTTTATATAGTACTTTTTGTTTTACATTGTACTTAAGTCATGTATATAATATATGCAAAAATTGTTAGATTAAGTGGAAAAGGATACATATAAAAATTGTTTAAGAAAAACTACCGCTGATATTGTGGACCATGTTCATTGTCTTCCAATAGTAAAGAATTGTTACAAACAATTGGGTATATATTACAAAAAAAAATGCTATACGTTTTGTAAATGACAATACTTACACTTGTTTATAAATAATATACTAATATACAAACATACATAATACGTACATTGTACAGTACAATTTGTAAATATATAAGTACAGATTTAAAATTAGTTTTGACATTTGATTTTTAGCAATGAAACAAATAATATTACGGTTTTTAATTTACTGTGTTCCTATTTGTATATCAATGAAGAACGTTCATTCAAACAGCTCTCTTTGTTAGTTTTTAAGTTTCTAAAAGATTTTCATTGAATTCAAATACCTCCATAGATACTTAAGTTCAACATTATACTTAATTTATTACAACATTTTTGCAAAACTTGTTTATATTCTTTTTTATTGTATATTCCAAATTTTTGATATGTTTATTCTTTTTGTTTTGTAATAAAAATGTTCTGGTTTAACCAAACGATGTGTCATGTTTTTTCTTGATTCGATAACTGGATGAAGTTTGTATTCATTGCCACATCTTTAAAGGCCTAGAACTTTTTTACAAGTCAACTTAAAATTGGTCGCGTAAGTATCTTATCTCTGATGTAGCAGTGATGACCGAAAATGACATAAATTACAAAAACTCCACACAAATAATAACATAAAACGCGGTACAGTTTGCGATTCATGTAAATGCAAGAAAATAAATTTAAAATACCAAAAGGTCGGTTTAATTTGTAGGTATTACGTCCATATTTAAAAACTGAAAAGAACAAATATTGGTTCTCCTGAATTTTGTGCAATCAAAATCAATCAAAAACTGCTTAAAATGTCCTGATACTGTCCTCAGAACTCCTTTGCAAGATGTATCTCTATTAAAACCCTGCAAAAATTTTCCAAAAACGAGTTTGATGGATTGGTAGGCGTGGTAGGGTCTGATCGTGTTGGTTATGGCAGATGGCACAGAAACACATTGACTTGTTGATGCTGAAAATTCTTCGAGTAGTAGGCACAACATTAATCCCATCTGGCGAGCTCATTTTCAGTGTACTATCTTCTATGCCACGGTTCGGGAAAGCTGTTAAACTGATTAACGGTAGGAGAAGTACTATCCTCTTAGGCTTGCATGCGGAACAACTTAAAAGGCACTTCTCAAATCTGCTCAACGCAACTCAACTCTCCCAGCCGTTTCAATATGCAGCACCCTAGATTGCCGACGAATTTCTAGATGCACCGATAACTCTGGATGAGGTACAATATGCAATCGAGAATACTAAGAATAAGAAAGCCCCAGGCGACGACAGCGACTTCATAAGGATTTTATAAGAATTGTACACGTGAGTTCCTTTTAGCACTTGTATCGGAATTCAACAGCATTTTTGAAGCTGCAGATATACCATAAATCTTTCTAGAATCGATTCCCATTGCACAAGAAAGAGGACTGCAATGAATGATCCATCAAACTATAGATGCATATCGTTTTTAAATACTTCAACCAACATTTTTGGAGCAGTGCTTTTTAAAAGACTTATTCAGTGTGTCAATGAGAAGAAAATCATCCATGAACTTCAAGAGTTTCAGACAAAACTACTCGACGATCGACCAGATATTTATGCTTAAAAAAATACCCTAAATATACAAAAGAACCCACAAAAAACTTTACGCATTTTTTGTAGATTTCCGAGCAGCTTTTGATTCTGTTCCTCGAGAGGCATTTTTCTTTCGTTTGGGATGGAAACCACTTGTCCGAAGACTTTGACACTGAAATGGGCGTGAAGCAAGGTTGTATATTAAGTACCCTTCTGTTCATATCATACATAAACGATGTAACAGATACTGTTAAAGGTCGAATCCAGTTATACAAAACAAGTGTCCCTGCTCTTTTGTTTGCATATGGCATTGTCTTTCTCGCAGAAACTGTTGACTGCATGCAGCTTATGATAGACAGGCTTGATAAATACTGCAGAACTTGGAATCTATCTGTAAACCTAATCATGCTTATTTTGAGATTTGAACGAATAACCAGTTCTAACGAATGTCTATCAAAATACACAAAGTTCATTCGAACGAATAGAGACTTTCGTTAGAATTGGCTATTCGTTCGAATCTCAAAATAAGCATGATTAAAATCAAAGATGATGAAACTTAGAAATCGTGGTGGGAGGTACTGTCGTTTTGAGAAGTGGAACTTTCAAGGAGATGGTATACTGAAATTGTACGAGAATACAAGTATCTTGGAGTTCTGATCACCCATAACTTGAGCATGAAGAAACAACTTCAAAACAAATTGGCTGAAGATAATCGCGCAATCTGTTCAGTTTGGAAGAAATGCATTAACAATAAAAAAGTAAGCCATAGTGCCAAGAAAAAATTATTCCGATCAACTGCAGCCTCCATTCTTTGGAGCCCAGCTTTCTCATTCCCCTCAATGTTCCTATGGCCGGGAACCCAGACGAGAGTGATTTTAAGTCGATGACAAGCCCTGGAGAGTGTCTCCCCGCATTCCACCACAACCTGGACGTTGACTTAGTCGAACCGACAGTCTTAATCGCGGCCTGACTGTCGACGAAGATGCCTATTTTTTTCCTGGGTATCGCTATGTTAAATAGCAGTCCACACGCCTCCTTAATTGCCAGTACTTCTGCCTGAAAGACACTGGCTGCGTTGGGAAGGCGAAAAGTTTTGGAGATGTCTAGTTCTGTTGAGAAAATGCCTGCTCCGACTCCACAGTTCATTTTGGAACCGTCTGTGAAGATAGTAATGTCGAATTCGTTTACGACCGCATTTTCCTCCCATTCTGATCTAGAGGGGAATCTAACAGAGAAGTTTTTATGGAAGTTGAGTTCGGGTTCCGGAAGGGAAAGAAGAATGCTGATGTGGCCATAAGGCCTTTCGGACCAACATTTAGATTCCTTCAATCTAACTGCACTACACGCTGCAATACTTTTTATGTGCAGATCCACTGGCAGAAAATTGAGAATCACATTGAGCGCCTCGGTCGGACTTGATCGTAGGGCTCCCGTGATTCCAATTCCAGCTGTTCTTTGGACTCTACTTAATTTCATGATGTTATAGGCTTTGCTTGGCGGGCCACCATACCAGAGACCCATAGGTGAGGATGGGACGTACCACCGCTGTGTACATCCAACGAACCATCTTTGGTTGAAGCCCCCCCTTTTTGCCGAAAGTTTTACTACAGGCGTAGAAAGCTATGCTTGCCTTCCGCACTCTGTGTTCGATATTGGACTTCCAGTTGAGTTTTGGGTCAAGCAAGACCCCAAGGTACTTTGCGCTGGAAGATAAGGTAAGAAGAAAGTGGGGTAGTCCTGAGCATTACGTCACATATATGCAACCTGATTCTCTGAAAAGGCAGATTGATATCTTATTAAAAAAGACTGGCAATAGAACTAAAAACTACGGGAAATATGTTAATGAAGCCCTACAGCAAATTAAAATATCAACTTGAAGAACGAACATATTTTCTAAATTGCTTCACGACAGATAAAATAAGCACTATTTTTATATTATAAAATGAGAGGTGAGTTGGTTCAGTTGAAGGGATTTTCGGATACAATTCTTCGGTGCTTATGTTCTGGATGAAGAAGCTGCAATCCACTGCCATCGGTATCATAAACGGAGAAGGCTGGGATCTATTGTTCAAAAGCACTTCGCTATAAAAAATAAAATAAAATAAATAGTTGGTGCAACAGGCCCGGAGGGACTCTAGGCCTAGCTTCTCACAACCATTCGTTTTGTGTGAGTTTTTCATTTTTGGAACGAATGGAAGGGATCTACAATTTTATGCCGACTCCAAACGGCTAATTGAGAAGCTTTTTCAAGACATTTATACTCTCGGATGTTTGTCAGACGTTCGCGAGAGGTTGCGCAGTGAAAAAAACCCTAAGTCGGAATTTGGGTTTTTGCGGGATTCGAACCTCGACCCCTCGCATAGCAGTCCAACACACTAACCACTAAGCTACTGCGCATATAGCACTTCGCTATAGAGAATGCAAAATCGAGGGAGACTTCTAAAACATTAACGCATAAATTAAAAAAATGTAAGTCATAGACAAAATTATATTTATTTAAGTGTCAATCTGGTAGACGGCCTTCGGCCAAACCAAATAGACTTTAGACACCTTTTTTTGTAACATTTATATTAAAATAAAGTCAACCAACTAATACTACTACTACTCATGCCACGTTTCTTGTTCTAAGCGGTCATCCCTCCATCTTTAAGTCCCGTCCTTCTAATATTATGTACTTACCAGTATAGGTACCTATAGCTGTACATACACATCTTTTATACTGTCTTGCGCATTTCATAGATTCAAATTGGTGCGTTCCCGCATTTTGCCTTGGGCTTATTTGTTATTTTCCAAGCTGAGGGAGCTCAAAATAAATCACTTTAATTAAAATATGTTTGCGAGTATTTATGTGGGGTCATGCAATGTCAAAGAACTTTAAACTGCTAACGGAACGATGATTTCGAAATAAAGTGGCATGGACAACTCTGTTTTCAATGCGCAGCACCGAATCAATTGACTTCATCAATTCGCTTAGCATAGACTTTGGACTTGCTAATGACAGAAGAATAGAACATGTGAATCACGACTATAGATCTACCCATTGGTAGATACATATATTTCAATTTCAAAGAAAATAATCGCAAATGTGGCGTGATCCGTGATTCTACTGGATCTTTTGTGAAACGTTTTAATTGACTCTAAATTAGTTTATGAACTGGAAGTCCTATATAAATTAAAAGGCAAATATAGCAGTCAAACTTTAGAGTGGGTACCTCATTTTTATACATCATGTAGGTATACATAGACAATAAAACCATTTGCAATTCGCTGTAGTTTTATTTAGATTTATCTTGCTCACATACAGCTATACCTAAAGCCGTTTCATGAAGTTGCGCTTCAACTCAGGGGTCAAATATTTTTCCAACGTATCGACCATATCATATGATTGTCTTATGATTTGTTTGTCTATGCTATTGACATCGAGTCAATAATATATATACATATCTACATGGGGTGGCAAACTGTTGAGAAAACTTTATTTGAAAACCAATATGGCGATGTAAACATATGCAACGTTCATGGTTTCAATTATTTTGACTTCACATATTTTTTCATTTATAAACATGTGATTTATTTTCTTCTATCGAGGTAACGGTTGACTTCATAAACTGATACACAGTGATTGAACTTGACCTTAGCAATTATTACAGTCTGGAGCTTAGTTAAGGTACCTAGGTACATGAAATCTGTTCGTTAAATAGCGTATACAGCGACAGTTGAGTTTCGTTTGAGCAGAGCCAATTGCTGGCGATTTTGGCAATTCATCAATTATTATTCAATAAGAAAAAGTTTGGGTAGTACAACAGAAGAAATATTTAGCACAGTTATCCTATTTGCGTGATACATACTAATGAACACATTAGGTTTGTTTGACGTGGGTCCTAGTGCGCACTGGGTTAACGTGTTCGATATCTCACTGAATGACTGAGCTCGCCCTGGTACTGAAAACCTGTATTCGACATGACTTCTATGGCCCTCTAGTTGTGCCCTGAACTGACCCCAGGTTAATTTGTCGGGGCAAGAATTCAGTGCTGAGTTTCGCTGTCATTTCGCTTGCTGTCATTCAATTGTTGTGATATCGTGATAAAGGTAAATACAATAAATTTGATATTCAAAAGTGAATTCTAAAGTCAAGTTGACAAAGTATAGTGGTCTGCTCTGCACTAGATACACCCTGTATGCATAATTTGCCGTTAAAGTAACTTTTCCTATGTCAGGGTCAGCCACATAATTATGCGAACTGTCAACTTAGTACTCAAGCTAAGATTAGACTGTATGCCAATTATGCATATGAATGCCAACAGGCAAATGACCAGATTAGCTGTCAAATGACGAAAATGACAGGATTATCAAAACTGTATATTAGACTATATGACCAAAATTACCAATATGGTCATATTTGCCTTGGTGGTCATTTAACCCTAGAGAGGTAATCATATTTTTTGATACATAATCATTCGTCGAATCGACGAATTAATATTTTGCTCCAATTTTTACGAAAAGTGTGTACAAAACTCTTCTCAATTCTAATAGATAATGTTTATAGTCTATTTCTTTTTAAAAGCAAAATATAATTATATAAAATATATAAATAAATGACACGAAAAGGAAATGCGATTGGAATGAAGATTAAAGAGAAAATTGAAAAAAATTAAATTTGTGTTCGTCGAATCGACGAAGATTACCCTTCTAGGGTTAAGGCATTTGTTATTTTTCCAGAAAAAAGGAAACGAAAATGAAAATAAATCACAATCCCACGAACTCAAACACCGATGACAACAAAATAATTCTTGTTCCATCAAAAATGCCAGCAATGCCACAACGAAATTTCAATAAAGTGCATATGGGCATATAGGGTTTATGCTGGCATTCGTGCTTATTGTCCAATTACATTATATGCCATTTGGGCATTTTTATCTGTCAAAATCAGCGTGGTCATATGTGGCATTTAGGTCATTAGGGCATATGAGATATGCCCATTACATTGTATGACCATATTTTGACAGGAGAACTGTCAGAAATTGGCATTTTATGACCACTTGGCATACCGTCTAATCTTACCTTTTACTTTCACGCACTTTGAGACCACAAACTACTTCTGATTTTAACTTTCTAAATAAATTTCAAAAAGAAAATAAACTCCTATAGGTACTTAAAATGAATACCTACTACTTTCTCGTGGCGATATCTTCGAATACCGGAAAATGATAACAAAGCACACGCATTTAGGTATTATAGATCACTTAAAAGAAGCTGGTATAACATACAAATTCTAAATTCTTAGATTTTTGGGTCTAGCTGAGATTAAAAAAAATATATATATAAATAGATCTCTATCTTACTTATTTCTTATGAATCTATCTATTTATTAAAAGGCGTTAATCGTAAACAGCGCAGAACATGCCAATGCCAAATTAAACATAACCCCAAAAACCTTAATTTCTTAAAAAAAAAAACCTTTTCAAGTTAACCTAAGGCCATTTACCTGCTTAAATTAGATCTAACTATCTATATTCTACATAAATGACCTTATGCAATTGTAACCGCTCTGAATATCTGATAGACTTTCTCGATAAAACGACCTTTGGGTTTTGGAATATTCCGTGCGCTAATCAAGCAACTTTTTATTTACATAATTGATACAAACAAGTTTTTGAACCTTATGAACCTGCATTAACACAATAGGTAGATAGTACCTACTCACTTGAAATTATCACGTTAAGGTGCTAATCTTATAATGCATATCCATATCCACTCCATTTTAGAATCTAGTACAAATCTAATACTAATGAAGATAGCTAATAGTAGCTTCATCTAGTCATGTAGTCACTCATTATTTTCAAAGTTCAATATAATTTGCAAATCATTATCACTAACAAATATCTCTCCACGTTTATTTTTTCACATGCGGTGTGCGATAAGAAGAAATTGTGATTGGAAGTTTCGGTCCTGTATGCCAGGGTCAATAATTAGTAAGTTACGAATGACGCATTCTTATTATCTTATCATTATCAGTGTTAGGAAGTAAAACGCGAACTGGGTATACCAGCAATACATATTTATCACAGTGTAGGTAGTACCTCCTTCTAAATATTTAAAAATCAAAACAACACAACACAAGATTTGCAATTGTCCGCAATATAAGTCGCACAGCTGCAGGTTGCTTAAATTATACCTATATTTTTTGGTAAGCAAAAGGTGAATCTAATATCTATATTAATAGGTGATGGCAAATAGTTTTAACCACTTTCACTGCCTAAAGACAACATATTCGCTTGATTTTTTTTTTTTTTGGGAAGATCGTTAAGCGTTGCTCTGTGTTATTTGTTTTTCAATAACTTGTGTACAAGCCAGGGGTTGAATTATCGCATCCGTGATCGAGTAATACGCGACTGAATGTGTTATTGTTTTCGCTCGCTCACGGATGCGGCAATTCGGCCCAAGGTCGGCGTAATAGTTAATAGTAGAATTTCTACCAATGGGCGAACTCTAGTACATATATAATAGACGCGTGTAGTTCATTGATGTAGATAAGGGAAGTCATTTTAGGTATAGGTACCTACCGACATAATAATGCGATAAGATATTAGGCCAGAGATCAGACCCGTTTAAAACAATACAGCGAGTCGGATAGTAGGCATTTCGTATATAGGTACCGTACACACATCGATATAGATTATCCCGTTTCCTATTCCAAAGCCATTTAGATCAATATCGACCTTGTGGGGCTTATTATTAATCATTCTTAGTTGCTTATTTCAATTTAAAGAGTTCATAAATTATATAAATAGTTTGCATACAAACTTCAACAACTACAATAATTATTGTAATTAGCGAGGCGCTTTGAATGGAAGAGCGAATTGAAACCGAGCGCATTGGGGCGATTACGATATATGTAATACCTAATAATTATGTAGATAGGTACCCATACAGGGCCGCATTGAAGGAATTTGGTTTCCAAGCACAATCCTGGGGCCCGCTTTTGTTCTTTACATTAATTAGAAAGGACTATTCATATAAGTTTTTATCATTATTTTAACAGCAACTTATTTAATTTATCTGACCGCCAATTAAAAAAACTGGGTCTAAATTACCTGTACTAGAAAAATTTAAGGAAGCAAAATTCGTACAGCGAATTAAAACATTTTTGCGATCCCAAAATTAACGAACTTTCCTACTTAACCAAGTACTATAAATTGCTACTTGAAACTGATGCTGACGTTCGCAAAAATTTCAAAATTTTCGTAGGTATCTACCTATGTAGGGTAAAACAGGCGGTAATACCGGTCATTTCAACAAAAACTCAAATAAAACGAAATTCGTTATTTAAATAATACCTTTACTTCACTTTTTATTAAATTCATATGTTTTTGTATTATTATAAACATAAAAAAGGTAAATGAACAAAACGGAAAAAAGTTATACAAAAAACAGAAAAGGACAAAAATGACCGGTATTAGATGCATGGTCGGTTAATTCCGGTCAGCAATTCTGGTAATGGCGGTCATTAATGTTTATTTAAAATATACTTAGGTACTGTAAACTTATGTAAAAGCGCCATCTGTGCTTTCAACGTATGAAGGTGTTTGCCAGACGCACCCATTGACGACTACTTGTCAGACGCACCCATTTCGACGACAACAGCTGCACCCAACTTAACGACGAAGGTGGGATGACAGCTGTTGGGAATTTAAAAATAGTTGTTGGACGCCGTCGTTTTCTTGGATAAGTTGATAGTTATTAATAAAGATTTTTATCGAGTGTAATCCTCTAAATTAATAAATAAAAACGTGTTTAAAACTCAGATGTGGGGTCAGAATATCACTGGCCTGTGAAATAAAATAAAATTTAATTAAAAATTCTGATAATAATTACATTAAACGTGTTAAAATGCCGCGTGTCTTGTCAAAACAGCAGTTGGTAGAAGCGCTCAGGGAAGCTGGCGTAGAATTCCCCGAAACAGCTACCACGGCCCAGTTAAAGAGACTGCACCACAGTGAAGTCAACAAAAGCAACAATTTATCTGCGGCAAGCGAGGAAGATGCCGATGCCGATGCCGATGCCGATGACGTTGCCGATGACGTTGATACCGAAGCCGACGATGCCGAGGAACTGAGAAGTGCCGCGTTGGATGAGGAATTAAGCGAGCTACGTAAGCGTCTCGAAGTGCTGAAGCTGCGGAAGCAGATTAAAGAGTTGGAGAATGATGCCGCCCCTCCTGCCGAACGACGATCGGAATTTGGCGAAATTGAGCACGCCATTCCAAAATTTGATGGCGATGACGTAAGCCATTCGGTAAAACATTTTTTCCGTGATTTTGAAGAAATTATGCAGACGGTAAATGCCGATGAAAGGTTTAAATTATTGAGCTTGAGACGTTCACTAATAGGAACCGCTAAAGTGTTCCTACTCTCGACGGTGGCGCTTAATTATAGCGAACTGAAGGCAGCACTATTAAAAGAATTCGACATAGCTGTGTCTCGCCAGGATGTGTACAGAATGCTAGCCCTAAGGAAGTGGAAAAAACAAGAAGAGTCGCTGCATTGCTACATTCTAAACATGCAGGCGATTGCCAAACGATCCGACATTGGTGAAACGGAGATCATTGACTTCATCATAGACGGGATGGGTAGTAACATATCCAATGTTAATCTGCTGTTAGGTGCTCGTACCATCGACGAACTGAAACAACTCGTTAATCGCTATCAGCAGAAATATTTGATGGAAAGTGCTACGAGTACATCAGGATGTATTTCTAATGCCGTATCGACGAAACCTGCCGCTGTAACCAAGCCGAATGTTAATAGAAATGCCGTACTATGCTTTAATTGCTCACAGACGGGGCATATTAAACCATACTGTCCACACCCTTTGCGCCGAAATGGGTCGTGTTTCCGATGTTGGGAGATGGGACATGACCACAGGACGTGCCCGAACCCGAAGAAGATGCTGTCTGCCGCTGCCGTTCCGAAGCGTAATCAACAAGTTGCTGCCGTTTCGAAAGTAGGGTCTGATAACGATGAAAGTTTAAGCGAAGTAGTTGGTGCTGTAAATTGGGTGAGTGTCGCTTTTGAAGTTGATTTGGCAAAAGATGTAGAATTCATGAAGTTCCTTTCTCTTTTTGATACGGGCAGCCCAACTAGTTTTATAAAGTCTTCGTATGTCCCGGTTAAGTTGCTGCGACGATTGAAAATTCCGAAATCCTCATTTTACGGGGTGGGTGGAAACAAATTAAATGTTTTAGGAGAAATGAAATGTAAAGCAAAATTTCATAATAAAATAAAGACGATAAAAATTAATATTGTCCCAGATGAAAGTATGGCTCTACCGATTATTTTTGGACGTAATTTTTTGTATGCTTTTAGTATCCATTTGACAAGAGTAAAGGTTAGATACTCTAAAGAAAAGTTGGTTGCTATAAATAGAAATAATAAATTTGTTTTGCCAAATGAACTTCTTACAACTCTTAATAGATATAGCCTCATCGGGAATAAGTGTTCGCTAGTTGGTAATAAACCAGAAAGATTTGAAATGGTATTGGAAGTTGAGGCAACTGAGACTAATTACGAGTACTATAAAATGCCGGATATATTTAATATTGAAGTTGTGTCTGACGAATTAGATTTGAATATTGATCATAAATTGGGTAAATTGTGCTGTGCCGAACTGAATAGTTTAATTATAGATGCTTATGTGTTGCCGAAAGATATTGAAGTAGAACCGTTAGATTATGAAATGAAGATTCATCTGACTGATAATGTTCCGTTCCACTGTTCTCCCCGACGACTGTCTTACTTTGAAAGAACTCAAGTGCAGGCAATAGTGAATCAGTTGGAAAAAGACGGTATTATTAGACAAAGTAACTCGCCGTATGCGTCTGCTATTGTGTTAGTAAAAAAGAAGAACGGAGAACTTCGAATGTGTGTGGACTATCGTGGTCTCAATAAAAAAACCATTAGGGATAATCAACCTTTGCCGCTTATAGAAGATTGTATAGAGTATCTTGAAGGAAAACAATATTTTACGCTCCTAGATTTGAAAAGCGGATTCCATCAAGTTAGGGTTTCTGAGGAATCTATTCCTCTTACTGCGTTCGTTACTCCAAATGGCATGTGGGAGTATTTAAAAATGCCGTTCGGGTTGAAAAATGCTCCGGCCGTTTTTCAGCGGTTTATTAATGTTATTTTCCGAGATTTAATTGATTCGGGTAAAATAGTTGCTTATATGGACGATATATTGATTGCTACAGCAGACTTTGAGGAACACAAATTATTGCTAAGAACCGTTTTGAGACGTATAACTCAACGGAATCTTAAACTAAATCTCTCGAAATGCCGGTTCGGTCATACGGAAATAGAGTATTTGGGATACGCCGTTTCTTCGCAAGGTATTGCGCCAAGTGATTCTCATATTGCCGCTATTAAAGAATATCGAGTGCCGACTAATCAGAAACAATTGCATTCTTGTATTGGGTTGTTCTCTTATTTCAGACGATTTGTGCCGTCATTTTCCCGAATTGCAAAGCCGTTGCAAAATTTATTAAAGAAAAATGCCGACTATGATTTTGACAAACCATGTTTGGACGCTTTTAATGAGTTAAAATGCAGACTAATTGAAGCACCGATTTTGGCTATTTATAGTCCTATAAAGGACACAGAACTGCATTGTGATGCCAGTTCAATTGGTTTTGGTGCTGTCTTGCTTCAAAGGCAAGATGATAGAAAATTTCATCCGGTGTCTTACTTTTCTAAGACAACTTCCGCTGCCGAATCTAGGTATCATAGCTTTGAACTAGAGACGCTTGCTATAATTTATGCTTTGAGACGATTCCGGGTATATTTGGAAGGAATACCCTTCAAAATAGTTACGGATTGTAGCTCGCTGACGATGACATTAGAAAAGAAACAAGTTAATCCACGGATTGCCCGCTGGGCCTTAGAACTTGAAAATTATAATTATAAAATTCAGCATCGTAGTGGTATATCTATGGGACATGTGGATGCCCTTAGCAGGTGCCAGGTTGCTGCAATTTGGGATGTTGATGATACGGATTTTCAAATCCAAATTGCGCAAGGACGGGACAAAATAATTATGGAATTACGGGATCGAATGGAGGTTGAAGAAGTCAAAAACTTTGAATTGAGGGATGGACTTGTATATAGAGTGAAGAGAAGTGGAAGAAAGGCATTATTCGTGCCGAATGAAATGGAAGATAATGTTATACGGTTGATTCATGAAAAACTAGGTCATCAGGCGCTGGAGAAATGTTACGATAAGATTGCTATGCATTACTGGTTTCCGAGCATAAGACGAAAGATTGAAAGATTTATCCAAAATTGTATTAAGTGCATTATGTACGCTATGCCGGTCCGTTCTAGCGAGAGGAACTTGTATAATATTCCTAAAAACCCTCTGCCGTTTGACACAATTCATGTGGATCACTTTGGTCCCTTGCCGTCCCTTAGTTCGAAAAGGAAGCATATTTTGGTAGTAATAGATGCTTTTACAAAATTCGTAAAGCTATATCCTACGAACTCGACGAGTACAATAGAAGTAATTTCCGCATTAGATAAATACTTTCAGTATTATAGCAGACCGCGACGCATTGTGTCAGATAGAGGTACATGCTTTACCTCTTTCGAATTTGAGGACTTTCTAATAAAACGAAATATAGAACATGTAAAGGTTGCCGTGGCTTCACCCCAGGCAAATGGGCAAGTCGAAAGAGTCAATCGGGTTATCAAGTCTATGCTGGGAAAATTGAGTGAGCCGGTAAATCATGCCGATTGGTCGAGTAAGTTACTAAAGGTGGAGTACGCTATTAATAATTCTATTCATAGCACGACGAAGAACTCACCTAGTATGCTATTGTTTGGTGTTAGCCAAAGGGGTGAAATAATAGATGAAATGACGGAACATCTAGAGGAAAAGATGGCTTCCGAGAGCTGCCGTAATTTAGATCAAATTCGTGCCGAAGCTTCAGGAGAGATTGATAAGTCTCAGAAATATAATTTAGACTATTTTCTTAGGCACAGTAAAAAAGTTAAAGAATATAAAGTCGGTGATTTTGTTGTTATGCGTAACGTTGATACTGCCGTCGGGACGAATAAAAAGTTTTTGCCGAAATTTCGTGGCCCTTATGTCGTATGTAAGATTCTCGGACATGACAGATATGTATTGCGGGATATTGAAAACTGCCAGTTGACTCAGCTTCCGTACGATGGTGTTGTTGAGGCGAATAGAATGCGAAAATGGTTGTTAGACCGAAATGAAGAGGCTGTTTCTATTGAGAGTCCAAGTGACCCTCTTGCCGTAGATATAAGTTTGGAGTAATATGTAGAGATTATTGATAAGTATTTAGTTTATCTTTTGTTCGAGGTCGATCAATTGTCAGATTGGCCGAGTTGTAAACTTATGTAAAAGCGCCATCTGTGCTTTCAACGTATGAAGGTGTTTGCCAGACGCACCCATTGACGACTACTTGTCAGACGCACCCATTTCGACGACAACAGCTGCACCCAACTTAACGACGAAGGTGGGATGACAGCTGTTGGGAATTTAAAAATAGTTGTTGGACGCCGTCGTTTTCTTGGATAAGTTGATAGTTATTAATAAAGATTTTTATCGAGTGTAATCCTCTAAATTAATAAATAAAAACGTGTTTAAAGTACCTATATTTATTTTTAGTTTTCACATAAATCGCGAAATGTTTGATCTGTGTTGCAAGTTCATTTTCCTGGTCTTTGTTAAAAACCGTGTGTCACCCCAGAGATGGCTCATAGAAGTTTTTCTTTTTTAGACGTTCTGGCAGTGCCGAAAATGCTATTTTAGTAGACATTTTCTTTTCCTTTTCAATAAGTTGTTTGGCGTTGTTAATAGCCACCTCTGACCACGAACCTCTGGAAGTGGTTCTTGACTTAGGCTTACCCATGAATAGGTAATGCCGATCAGTTGACCGGGACTACCCACACGGGAGCGCCAAGGAAAAAAAATGCAAAATGAAATTTTAAGTTAAGAAAAACAAAGTAAAACCATTGCAGATTAATAACAAAAAACAACATAAAGTATGCAAAATATCACTGTATTTATAGCATATAAGGAAAAGTACTTACTCTCTATTTTCTGATCACCTTTTCTTATAATAAATTGACCGAAAACACCAATAGATCTGAAACTTCCAAAGGACACAGACAAACTTAACAAACAACAGTCTGGTATGAAAACAATCTTCGGGAGCACTAATCCATGCAAAGAGTTGGTGATTCAATGTTCCCGTTCTCGAGATACAAGGGTGACCGGTATTACCGACTGATCGGCATTACCAAGTTTTACCCTATCTTTGCTTCTGTGGAAAATCGCTGAAGAAAAATTATCAAAAGACACTGCAGAGCATATACGCAAGGAAACCTTTTGCTTTAATTCCCCGAAAACTGGGGTCAGATTATGTAAAGCGAAATGTTCAAACGTTTTCGTGTGCACGAGGAAATTTGCTTGTGTATCATAGGACAAATAATTCGAGCGCACGAAAACGTTTCAGCATTTCGCCCTACAGAATCTGGCCCTTCATTTTACGAACACCCAAATTGTGATCTACAAAATATTAAAGTGCGAAGGTTAAAAAGAATTAGATATTAGTTTGGTCCATATTTTTAGTGTTTTTTTTAAACAAAGTCTTACTGTCTCAACTTCCCAAATAATTGCTCGTTTGTCACCAAAAAACATCTTTCGACGCACCCCCAAATTGGCCTCTCATTCTGTAACAAAATAAAACGTTTTGTTTTCTTGAAAATGGAATTTCATCCTCGTACTGATTGGGTAGTACTAAGAACTAATTTTAGTCGTGACTTTAAATTTATGAAGCTTACAATTGTGAAATTTGTATAGAAAATAAAGCCACTGTGAACTACTAAAATTTAGAGTCGAAACTAAAAATGTTTATCTATTGGTAAAGCCCATATTATTATCTTTATAATTGTACCTAGATCAATTCCAAAAAAAGTTTTCTGGGCTATATTCATATTTAGTAGTTCCAATTTATTTACTTAAATAATATAATTAACTAAAATCTACTCTCAAAATCATTTATACAAATTTGTTTCCACTCTCTGCAGGAAAAACGTTAACAAACTACACTGCTGTCAAACTCTCATGTAATTGCATTGATGAACCTTGAGCAACTCTGGAAAAGAAACCAAGATTACTGATTACTCTTTTATCGTTCAGAGCAAGGCATTGAACAGAGCCCGAGCACGTCTATCTGAACAGAGCTTGCTGATTCATAGAGACATCACATCATGCCTTTTTATTTTTTTTTAAATACCTACCTACATTAAGAACTATCTATTCACCCAAATATAACTATGTAGGGGGATTGATTTTCATATGAGATATTGATAAAATCGACATTATTTGAATACAAGGCTGTTTAGGCCACTCAACGAAGCCCACAGCGCAACTTGTCTATCAACGCAAAAAACATAGGTATAACCAAAGGAATTTTAATTCAAAGTTCCTAGTTTTGAGTTCATTCTTTTGTTTACGTTATTTATGTAAAAAGCTTAGGAAAGCATTTATTTCTAATTAAAACTAAATTAAACTTAGTTTAACATGAACTATTAAATACCTACCTAAAAACTATTTGTATTGTTGTTATTAAAATACCTACTAAAAAAAATGTTTTAATAATTGAAGTTTTTCGATAAATAATGATTAAATTGTTATGAATCAAAGTGACTCTGACATGTACCAATGTACCCCATGAATGGGACAGTTTGATAAAAGTTCCATTTTTTAATGAACAGATCTTCCTAATATTTTTTGTGAATGGATCTGAGAATAAATTCGTCTGATATAAGCTAGTTAGAAAGACACTAACCACATCAAATATTTTATTTTGTTATTTCTGTCAATAGGTATTCTTTTTTTTAGTCCCATAAAAGCTTAACAAGGTGCCCCAACTCCCCCTACATGGTAAAATATAAAAATATGTACGTCATGTAAAAAGTTTTTCTCTAGCCTGCTACAAATTTTGCCGATCTACAAAACTTTTTTTAAATTTGTCTCACATTTTCCGTATACCAGTCCATTTCTACACAATCATATTCAGAGATAGAAAAGTAGAACGTTTCTAAAAGATTTTATTTAAATAGTTGCACGAAAACTGATAGTCGATTGGTCGATTACGCACGGTATATGTATTTTCTACTACCCAACCATAACATAGGTAATATTAACATAAGCATTGTTCGTTAGAAAATGGCTAGAGCTCTAGCACAAAATGTTTCCTTTTGGAACATGTTTTAGTTTGGCGTAAAATGATTACCTTCTAGGTCAAAAACAAACTGTCAATAGTGTCGAATAAAAGGTAAACAAATTAACAAAAACATAAGGTGGGGTGTATTTTTGATAAAATTCGGAATACATTGAAATATCAGGGTTTGTTTGACGTGAGCCCTAGTGCGCACTAGTCCTAGACACGTCAAACAAACCTATTGGATTCCGCTTGCGCTCTAGGGTAGATGTCCATACAAATTATATTAGTTTTAACCTGGTTTTAACGGCCTGCTACCCGAAATATGCAGTCGCAACGGAACAAATTTCGAAATTTAAACGATACTCGAATATTTATAGGTAATTTTACCAGTGAACCAGTAAGGCAAAAAGTCGCAGTAAAGGTTTTCATTTTCAGGAACCGCTTATAAAGCAGTAGTGTACCTACGTATTCCGAAGGCATGACACTTGATTTTCTACTCGTTAGCTATTCTGCTGAGGGGGAAGTAATCGGTGTATTCAAGGAACTTTTAATTTAAATTGAATTCATGGGCATTTATGAATTTACAATGAATTCAATCGAGTATTCGGCAGTATCCGTATCCCTGAAGACAAAGTACATACCTAGTATAGGTATTCGTATTCGTTTACTAATGTCCAAACTTGAGTTTCAATTCGCAGGTTAGATTTAAAGAATCATGACTCTCATTACCAGTGCTGACGACCAGGTCTATGAATTCAGAAGCTAAAATCAACAATCAGTTAAGCGAAGTATTAAACAAACAACGAACGGAAAAGTATTGTCGCTGCATAGGTTAGGAATAAACGTCCTCAGCGACCATTTGACGAATAGTTGCTTTTTCGAAATTGTTTTTCGGACACCTGACCTTATCCAGGCAGGAGCAGATACAGATGGCTGGTCAGCTTTTAAGTCGTTTTCCATTGGGCAACAGTCTAGAATTGATAAAATTCCCTCTGAAACCGTTCCATTGGCACACAAAATACTCTTCGTAGATTTTGCTTTTCGATTTGAAGTCAGACTCAGAATCCACTAGAGAAACACTAACACAAGTCTAATTTATGTACTTTATACAAGTCAGCTGACAGCAGTCCTACATCATTTTTTAGCATTTCACCAATCCTTTTATGGATTCAATCAGAAGCAGTTTTCTTGTTCCATTGGATTACAGAATGCGTGGATTCCGAAGTAAAACCAATGGAAAACGTCATTAGAGGCATCCGGCTTTGATGTACTATTTCATATTTAAACAACGTTCACAGGACTTATCGCAACAGTTTAGGCGAAGCCTTAATCACAATTAAATCACACAATTTGTCTGGAATCCACATTTTCAGTTGTTTTAATTTATTTTCTTAAAAAAAAGAACACAAATTCGCCGAACACACGACTCTGTGCCATCTCTACAAACGTAAATACAAATATGTCCTTTCTGCGTTTACTTCTTCTTGGACACACCGACAGTGCGACCACGACGACCAGTTGTCTTGGTGTGTTGACCACGGACACGGAGACCCCAGTAGTGACGCATACCACGATGGGCACGGATCTTCTTCAAGCGCTCCAAATCGTCACGAAGCTTCGAATCCAAATACGATGAAGTGTACTGGGTGTACTTGCCATCGATGATGTCCTTTTGCCTGTTGAGGAACCAGTTTGGAATCTTGTAATGCCTTGGATTTTGGATGATGGTGACAATTTTGTCGACCTCCTCATCGGTGCATTCTCCAGCGCGCTTGGTTAGATCGACATCGGCCTTCTTGAGAACAATGTTGGCGTAACGACGACCAACACCCTTGATTGCGGTCATAGCGATGGTTACCTTGCGTTTACCATCGATATTCGTATTCATGATACGAAGAATGTGCTGAAACTTTTCTGGGATTACGAGAGACTGTAAAGAGAAAAATAAACAAAACAAATTACTTCTTCGTCTGCGGAAGATTGGTGCAATTTTATGTGCACTTTTGAATGAGTAGAGTGATAAAAGTTTTCGCACAAAACATCACTGATGGAATAGGAATAAATTTCACAACATTTCTATTCATATCTATGCACGGATGATTAGATATTTTACGGATTTTACGGAACGTACCATTTTGCCTTTCAGAGTTCACCGAATTCGAGCGAAAAAAGACAGACAGGCGGAAGTCTGTCAAACGTCAATCGATTAGACCGCGCCATCTACATATGAGATGAGGTGGAAAGAGCTAAAGGGTGAGTTTGAGAAGTGGGCACCAAATGAATGCGTTCAGTTGTTGTAGACATTTTTCCTTTGTGCATCACGTTCTTAATAAGTATCTACAAATTTTTATAGTTAAGCAATTACTTTTTTTAAGGAAATCTTTTTATTTTGTGAATTATTATTTGGTATACTACATCCGATTATACAAATGAGTAACGTTTTCTCAGAAGTCGTTTAACACAAGAAATAAAAAGTGTTGATCCCAAGTACTTTATTGTATCCTAATTGATTCGAGTCGTTCGTTTCAAATGGAAATTTGATGATTTCTTTCCTGATTGACTCTCTATTGGCCAGTATATCTCTCAATAGAAAACACTGTGATAAAATCTGTGGCCACAAGCGAAAACCGCTTAAGTTGACTTAAGACAAAAATGTTATAACGCTTTTCGCAATAAAAAATAAAATAAAGCAATTAAAAAAATGAAAAATTGTTCAAAAGATTACGATTAAAGCCCTCTATCAGAATCTGTAGCTTTTTTTTTCTTAAATGTGTCAGATTTTTTCCACACTTAAAATTAAGTTTCAAAGTGCTTTTCCGATAGGTTCATATTCAGACTTAAGCGGTTTTTGTTTGAGGCCACAGAAATATGTACTTACCTTTACCGTGTAAGGTAACTTAACTTGTGCTTGAGGGCGCTTTTCATTATTAGTGATAAGTTTTAGTTCTTACTATTCCCGAATTATTTAGAGATTATCTAACAAACATTAAACCTTTTATTATTAAATTGAAGGACTTAATTTCAGGAATTAAGCTTAACTACCTACCTAGTAAAATACTAATGGCGCCGTTTACAATGTCACACAAAACGGTTGGGACATCTCTGCCTTTCACGGAAAACTATCAAGATTCCGTTTGTATGCTGGTCGGCCTCAAGCCGAGCGCCATCTCTTGGATTTTCATACTGCGCTATAAGCCCAACTGTTTAGAGTATTTAAAGGCAAGTCAAATTATAGCCACAACTTTAAACAGCACCAACCATATACAATCCATTGCCCAACATTATATGAAATTGGTACCTACCTCCATCCCACATAAACTATTTCCAAATTCTACAAATATATACTTGAAATCTATTTGAAGAAGCTTTTTTTATTATCAAATTATCAAAATATTTATTTATCAAATTCGCAGTAAGAAACCTCTGTTGTGTTACAAACAGCGAATGAGTCACATCTTTTTGATGCGGGACCCAATTTCGTAGATCACAGTAGGTCATTTTTTGTAGTACATAGTTAAGGATTTATTCACCAGTAACCCGGATAATTTCACACAAAATCGGACCCTAAGGACACGATTCATGAGATATCTTCCCAAATTGAGATAAAAAAAAGCAAAACAGAGATCTTAAGGACTATTCACATAAGAGCGAACTGCGAATAGGCGAATTGCGAACAAATCAATTTGACTGTATTTATGAATTGAAAATTGGTATTTGTTCTATTACAAAACCATTATATTTAATTAAGCTAACATCTAATCTAAACAAAACATGAATCTCTATTGATTTGAACAGCTAAATTAACAATTTAAGCAATTTGCCCGCGAATTGAAAATTCTTGCCGCGAACTGTCACACTTTATTCACAATCCACACAAAACAGTCGCGATCCAAGAAAAACCACGAATAAAAAATTCGTTCGAACTTAACCTTTAAAAATGAAACTGATACGCGGGTATCTGCGACCAAAAAAAGTTTTCATGTAATGAAGTGTCAGAAACTACGAATATTCGCGTGTTCGCAGTTCGCTCTCATGTGAATAGTCCTTTACACGCTGTCTCCACTTGCGATGAATTCAGAGTATGCGATAGAGTATGCTTTCATTATCACAAGTGGAGACCATTATAGCTGTTTTATTTCCATAGTTTGCGATAGAAAGCATGCTTTAAAAGCATACCATCTATCGCATACTATGAACACAAGAAAAGTGTCATTTTGCTGTCAAATAAATTGGAAATCAAAGTGTGCTGTTTGGGAATTCAAAATGTTTAATTTGAATTAATCAGTTATCGCTTCAAATTTATTTTTTATAAATATAAAAACGGAAAATTGGGAAATAAGACTCTTAAGAAATCTTAAAACTAATAAATTATTAATAACTCAATTTTTTTTTTTGCAATACTGCCAAAGTACTCTTCGTGTGTGTGCTCGTTGCCATTCTATTCGTACTAAGAAAGTATGCTATGAAATGCCCATCACACGAAATTTGACAGTTGCTCTGCTATGTGCTGTTTTTGTTTGCTGTTGCTCTTTGCTTTGAATTCATCGCATGTGGAGAGAGCGTGTTACTAGCACTTATCAAATGCTTGCATAATGTCAGACTGACTTGGAGGAGGTGGCACTATAGTTGTTTTACTTTATTTTCGCTGAGATTGGATGTTTGTTTTAAGTCCTACAACAAAAACAAACAAAAATGGACCAATCTTCAGAATTTGTCGGTGTAGCGGTTGGAATCTTTATTTTTGCATGTACCAAAGTGGAAAAAACCGGGGCGTCCAATAAAAAAAAAAAAAAAAAAGCATGTATGTTGGCAGTTGAGGAAGCGCTGTTTTATTCAAAAAGTTTATAAACACACCAATTCTTCGTGCAACATCATAGCACATTTTTATGAATGAAATATTGTATTCATCATTTGCGCGCATGCTGATTTCAGAACACAAACTTTACATTCATGGGATACGCGCAAAGTGCATAACAGGCAAAATTGCGGGAAACTCATTTCACTTTAAGGACAAGTTTATTTTGGTTGCCCGAGACGCCGAGACTCCGGCGGTGGTTTCAGTTCAAATATTTCATTAAACGGCACAGCATCGCGGAGAAACGAGAAACTTTGTGAATTGTGAATGGTATTTCGAGCGAGTGTTTTTCGCGGTCTTTTGGTGTTCATTTAAAATTGAGGCATATAAATAAAGTCGATAAGAAAAAAATAAAAAATAAAAATATGTATATATCTCCCAGCGACAGTCAATAATTTTCATTTTAAATTGAAAAAATAAAAATAAAAGTTCGTTTCCAACCCCAAATGCAGTTCATAAAAGAGGAGCAATAATTATTTAAATATCCAAGAAAGTGGGTGAAGAGTGTTGAAGTGCTTAAAGTGAAAGTGCATTACAAGTTCAAGAAAAGGATATATACCTACGAACGTGGATTGGGTATGTTTTGTGACAGCTTCTATGGAGCCAACGATTTTTTATAAAACTTTAATGCTCCTGTTTTTGCGCAAAGTTTCTTAATTTAGAATAAGTGCTGCTGGTGGTTGGCTATAATTAGTTCATCATTTGTTGAACTTTTAGGTACCTACTACTCACTTACACTACCTTTTTTTCGACTACTGAACTGTAGGTAGTCATTAGTCAAGTTGTGCTAACTTTTAATTTTATTTTATGGCGACGCAAATTGTTTTTCATATGTGTTTGAAATGTAGTTACAACGACTTTTAGACGATTATGGTTAATCAGATTAGCTTATAGTTTCCAAGGTTTTTGAGAACTGAGTTAAGGATAAAGTTTGATGAAAGTTGACAATAACTATACCATTTGATTTAACTAGCTTGTTAGCTGTTTTATTCAAATTGTAATTTGTTATTTGAGTTTAATTAGTTCAAAGTGTTTGATAACGTTTTCTATTAGGTATTCAGAGTTTGCGGAACAATTTACCTCAACATTTTTGAAGAACTTGGTATTAAAATGACTTTCTGGTATCTTCTAGCTGTAAACGTTTGCAAAAAGTCGTCCTTACAAAGTATTTTACTACGTGAGTAAAGCTGGGTCAGCTACATTGGAATTTCGCCAAACAAGGTACACGCGAATTAGTTGCTATTTAATTGTTCTATTCCTGATTTAGTTGCTCTTCGGGAAGTGGGACATTTTGTAGCGGACCTAGCTTACCGGTAAAGCTGGGTCCGCCACATTAACTTTTGAAGGATTTTTTTTGCGCATGCCTATCACCGATTTAATTGCTCTGGGGAAATGTATTTTTTTTTAGTCGGACAAACCGTTCGAACACAATTTTAAATTTAATTTTTTTTTGTAACGGTCAGTTCGCTTTAAAACTCTTTTGTTTTTCAAGGAAAAGCAAGAAAATTATGAAAAAAATCATAAAAAATTAACCCATACGAATATTACTCCGCCACGTATCTTAAAAGAAGCGTATATTTATAGGCTACTATAAGATTCAATATATTTACATAAAATATTTTGTCGCTCTTCTCTAAATGGGGAAAAAGAGGTAAGACAGACCTACAAAAAAAAAAAAAAAAAAAACGTTTTGCAGAACTAAAAAAAATAGTGATCGTTCGAGTACAACTAAGCCACGCAGTTTAAAATAAGCACCTACTCACTACCTTTTAACTCATAGAAAATAACGGGTGATTTTTAAGAGGTTTAGAACTTAAAAAAAAAAAAAAACACAAAAAATTCGAAAAAATGAATGAAATATTTATTTGAATCGATAGTTTGAACCTTGCAATTTAATGTTTAAAGATAATTTCATGCAAATTTTGACCGCGGCTGCGTCTCAGGTAGTCCATCCGCTGAGTCCAATTTTCGCATACTCTTTCACACATATCGGCCGGTATCTCACGAATGAATGCATGGATGTTGGCTTCAAGTGCGTCAATCGAAGCGGGCTTGTCCCTATACACATTACCCTTGACATACCCCCACAAAAAATAATCTAATGGTGTCAAATCGCACGATCTAGGCGGCCAATTGACCGGCCCGAAACGTGAAATGAACTGTTCACCAAACTCGCCTCGCAATTGCGCCATTGTTTCGCGTGCTGTGTGGCATGTGGCACCGTCTTGTTGAAACCACATATCATGCAAGTCAAGAACTTCCATTTCGGGCAAAAAAAAGTTTGTTATCATCGCTCGGTAGCGTTCACCATTGACAGTAACGCTGCGATTCGCATCATCTTTGAAGAAATATGGCCCAATAATGCCGCCGGCCCATAAACCGCACCAAACAGTGGCTTTTTCGGGATGCATTGGTAGCTGTTGCAATGCTTCTGGCTGATCTTCACTCCAAATGCGGCAATTTTGCTTATTTACGTACCCATTCAACCAAAAATGAGCCTCATCGCTGAACACAATTTTTCGATAAAAAAGCGGATCCTCGGCCAGCTTTCCAAGAGCCCATTCACCAAAAATTCGGCGTTGTGGTAGGTCGCCTGGCTTTAGTTCTTGCACAAGCTGTATCTTAAAAGGCTTTACGCACAAATCCTTCCGCAAAATTTTCCACGTAGTGCTGTAACAAAGGCCTAACTGCTGGGAACGGCACCGAATCGACATTTCGCGGTCTTCTGTCACACTAGCTGATACGGCCGCAATATTTTCTTCACTACGCACAGTACGTAAACGTGTTGGTGGTTTAATGTCCAACAAAGTAAATTTGGTGCGAAATTTGGTCACAATCTTCCGAATAGACTGCTCAGAAGGTCGAGAATGCCGATCATAAAATGGAAGCAGCGCGCGATGAACATTTCGAACCGAGCACGAATTTTGATAGTAAAATTCAATAATTTGCAAGCGTTGTTCATTTGTAAGACGATCCATGGTTAAATTGCAAACCAAACTGAAGCTGTTTGACAGTGACACAAGGTACTAAACACACGTCAGCTGTCAAAACCAGTGTTGCCAAAACCAAACCAGCTAAAAAATCACCCGTTAAATACTTTATCGCCTTTCCTTTAACGGTGCCAAAAAGTAAAAAGTTAATTTTACGACCAAAAAAGTAGGCTTATAATACCAAAATGAAAATTTGGAAAAAATATCCCTTTCGAATCCTACTATGAAACATATCTCAAAAAGGTACTTATTTTGATCCACGTTATTTAACTATACCACGAACATGACCATAAGTCCTCACCCGAAGATCCGATCCGACTGGAGGACCGCTTCCAGTGCAAAGGCTCAGTGTGTTTCACTTTAAGTTATACTTTTGCCTTCCATTGATTTTCCACAGAGTCTCTTGTCTTAAGGATTTCATTTTTAAATCACTGCACTCCTAATTTCGGCTTTAAGAACTGACTCCGGCATAAATAAATAAATAAATAAATACATACTTGGCGCAACAGGTCTGCGGGGACCCTAGGCCTTGCTTCTCACAACCATTCGTTTTGTGTGAGTTTTCCATTTTTGAAACGAATGGAATGGATCTACAATTTTTGCTGATTCCAAGCGGCTAATTGAGAAGCTCTTTCAAGACAGTTATAATGTCAATAGTTTGTCAGAAGGTCGCGAGAGGTGGCGCAGTGGAAAAAAACTCTAAGTTGGAACTTGGAATTTGGGTTTTTGCGGGATTCGAACCTGGGACTGGGACCCCTCGCTTAGTACTCCGCCTACGCCTACACTCCGACATAGGTATAACATTTTTGAAGCAACCAGACATCACCTAAAATAAACTCAACGAAATGTTTCGTATAGCTTTGTTTGACTGAAAAGATTTAATGGTTAACAGGAAATCGTTCGTTTTTCTTATAAAAAAAAAAAAAAAAAAAAAAACGCGCAGACAGACGCATCAAAAAATGTCTCTCGGAAAGACTTAACCAAATTCTAAAAGTAATATACAGTCCTTCTCATATTAAAAATTCGAAGCATAAACAATGCATACTTAACAAAAATCAGCTTTCGTTAAGGGATTTTCCCTCGCACCCACCTGCTGTGATTTACATTTTTTTTTTGCAAAATTCCATAAAGATAACCAAAATGTGTTTCATCTTCGTTTGTTATCAATCGAAACGTGATTGCCTTCCAGTTTTTTACTTACAAAGATTAAAAATTACCGTCTTATCTCGCGGGAAGAACTCTACTCAAGCAGCTTTATTAGAAAAGATGCTGTAACTTCTCAGATGGAATCGCTATAAATAAGATTTGTCTATTCGAATGGATGCATTCATAACCTTTCTATTGAGCAGTTCTCACAAGACGACTTTTAAATTTACTTACTCTCCCTTGCAAGTAAAAGCAACATTTAGAATGAAGAGTTTAATCCTGCTGATTGCTGTGGGGGTGGCCATTGCCAATGCTAAGCCACAGTTGCAAGGCTCGGTGGCAACAAATCCGATGGGAGGAAACGACGTGAACCTTCGGGCTGGTCAACGATTTGGCACCGATGCAGCCAACGTCGGAGGTGGCGTCTTTGCCAGTGGCAATACTCTCAAAGGACCAGTGACTACAGGAGGTTTCCTTGATGCAAACAAGTAATGAAAACAAATCTTCGCGCAATTTCCATTTCTAATCGATAAATCGTTCCTTTCACAACAGAAATGGCCACGGCATCGGATTGCAACACTCCAACACTCCGGGATTTGGCAAAACTTTCTCCCAAAATGCACATGTCAACTTGCTGCAGAACAACCAACACAAACTGGATGCGAACGCATTTCACAGCAGGACAAATATGGAGAATGGGTTCAAGTTCGATCGTGTGGGCGGTGGATTGGACTACAGCCATGCCGCTGGACATGCTGCGTCGCTGTCTGCCAGTCGAATCCCCCAAGTGGGCATGAACAGCGTCGATCTGATGGGAAAGGCGAACTTGTGGCGTTCACCTGACAGACAAACTAGTTTCGATCTAACCGGCACTGCGTCGAGGAGTTTTGGGGGTGGAATGCCAGCAAGAAACAACTTTGGAGCTGGGGTCGGAATGACTCATTGGTTTGGCTAAGAAATCTCAAAGAAAATGCCCTCGTCGGCGAAGTCAATTAATGTTAAGCTATTAATTTATTTAAAGCAATTTTGCGATGCTCAATCAAAGCAATGTGGAAATATATTTGGGAATATTTATTTTTGGAAAACGAGTGTTTGTTTGTTGGGATATGTTTTTAATGGGTAGGGCGTTCTGTGAACGCTCCCGACAATTTAAAAACGCAACTTTAACATTCAGCATGATATTAGCTAGCGCTCTGGACTACTACCTACTGTTATATTGGATTTAATTTAATGTACGGAACGCGCATTTGATTTTTAAAATGTTTTTTAATACTCACTAAAAAAATAGTCGGAAATAGAATTTCCTCTTTCGAGTGTGGACTTCAAATGCCACAAAAGTAAAATTCTAAGTAAATATTAAGCGAAACGTGTCAAAATGGGACGATGGGGGCTGCTGCTCTCAACCATAAGTTATAGTTGTTGTAGTATGAGTGCCAATTTTGGGGTGGATGGAAGGGATGAACAAATTTATGTCGAAAGCGAATGATTGAAGTTGGATTTAGATTTTTGAGGTATGAGCACTGGAATCCCCCGTTCTTAGTACTCCAGCCCATACTTGCAACTGAGGCACACGTTTCTACAATTAGTAATTGTGTCTTACATTAGGACCATATTTTATTTCCGTGCCATGCGTTTAAAGAGGTATTCAGCCGACTCTGGTGGTCCACGTACAGGACCAAAAGAATGATATTCATATATCATATATTCAGAAAACTACGCAATAACTCGTGACGAAACTTGAGGAACTATTACATGAGCCACTTAACTCACCTTTCTTATGGACTCTAGGAAATAATTCCCCAGGAAATATTGCCCCAAAATCAAAATAAAATTCATCAAGAAACGTTAAATATAATTCCTTGTTTTGGAGACATAACCATTACCATAAAACCTTCTTTTGCGGGGTCGGAAAAAATACCTATAATTACACTACCAAAAACACCGTGACCAGCATACGTAATGTGTGGTGTTAATAACTTTTCTTATGCTAAGGTACATCATCCAAAAATAGAAACGAATGGTTAACGAATCTTTAATAAACCTTTTGCTGCCCCTCCTTTTTAAAAGAAAGTTAAATGACAATCTACGAGTCCTTGATGATGAAGTAAAGAAAAATACATTTTAGATAACCATGGACAAGAGAATGTTCGTCCTTTGGCAATAAAAAATATTTTGTTAACTTTTTTTTTTTCAGACGATCTAAATTAAAAAAATCTTTTTAGGATTCCTTTCCGTAGCAAAGAATAAAATATAATACTATATCAAATGTGGCAACATCTCTTTTCGATCGTCCTTTCAAATCATGTGCCTTGTCTATAAAAATACATCCAAAAACTAAAACTAACTAAAGCGCTCATACTGTGCAGTTTCTACCCCAGTCTAAGGGCATTCATAATTCCACGTTTACAGCTTAAAATGTATTCAAAAGATATGAAATATGCGCGAGGTAAATTATTTCTTGCAACTCTTGAGGTACGTTCA
The DNA here is from genome assembly GCA_946477585.1 of Cheilosia urbana. NCBI lineage: Eukaryota > Metazoa > Arthropoda > Insecta > Diptera > Syrphidae > Cheilosia > Cheilosia urbana. The sequence continues at coordinate 145,842,121 of OX297854.1, forward strand.
ATAATTTTGCATGAAATTCCTTACCTAAGTTATTTCGTTATTGAATTTTTCATTGTTCAAATAAGAGACCTAATAGTAAGCACTTTTATTGAACATCCACTTGGCTACAAAAACGGACATCCTAGGTTATCTTTATTACTGTTCTTAAGTATGTAGGTACTTACCCCAAGCCAAGAGTAAAACTCAAAAACGAGTGGAAGGATGTGGTAAACCGTAAATCCGAAATCAACCCCATCGCCATCAATGACAATGTTAGAGTTTTAAATTTTGTTTACAAAACTAAGTTGATGAAATACTTTCCACAAAGTTGTAGATGTACATCCAGCAAGGGTGGGTGACCATTAAGTTGCTTTTGAGTTTTTTTACAGGATAGTTATTGAAAAACAAAAAAAAATTAAACCTGCTGCCATTCTCGCTTAACGAGTCGAATGTCAGAGATGAAGCACAGTGAGAGCAGATATTCATTTCATTCAGTTCTTATCGGAATGAAAAAAGGTTAAAAACCTTCAATGGACCCCAATCCTCAAATTCCGCATAGGATAGTTCGTATACGAGCAAATCCGCTTGAAATTTTCGCATAGCAGAAAAATTGGTATTATCAAAGCAGTACGGGATATTTGTGAAAAAAAAAAAGTTTTCCAATTGAAATTGGTTGGGAATTGTTGTTTTTGATTGACAAAAAAAAAAAAAAAAAACAATATATGTACGTTTAATGAACTTATGTGTTGTCATAGTGGCTACTTTGGGTGATATGAGCTCAGCATTTGTTCGATCCTCAGTTAGCTGCGATTACACGGCCATTTTTTTGTGTCATTTAAATGGCGCTCTGACGTAAAAATCGCGTCACAAAGCCGTCATTTAAATGTCGTTCCGTGTGATCGCCATTTTTGGGACGACATTTTTGGCGTCATTTAAATGACTAGGAAAATCGCGGACCAAATGGCATGAATTTTGTGCCATTTAAATGGCAGAAAAAAATGGCCGTGTGATCACTTTTAAATGGCACTTAGGACAAATGACAGAACTTTTCGGATGATGCGCCATTTAATGTCAGTCTCCAAAAAATGACTAGGCACGAAATTCATGCCCTGCCATTTTTCTATGCAAACGACAAATGACGCAGCATTTAATACGATATCTGTGCTTTCATTTGGTGTTTTTCTCGTGGCGAAAGGACGATTAAATAATAAATAAACTATTTTTTATTTGTTTTGTTGTGGTTGTGTTGTTCGGTATCTATTGAGAGAAATGGAATACGAACCGTCGCGTCGCCTTTAAGTGCCGACAATTTGGACTACTCCGTCAACTGTGTTCTGTGTTTGAAAACACAATGTCCAACAAAGTCGAAAAAATTAGGTAAAACGCAGAAAATAGGATTGATTCAGAATAGGTAAATTAGGCACTCGTGGATCGACGAAGAGGAATCGCGTTTGATTGTGACGGTACAAAGGCAACGGGAGCTCAGTTCCAGAATGCAAACTTCAGTATGTCAGGCAGTGCTTTTAGTGCTGGCAGGGCGCCTAAAGAAAAGAATAAAATTTTATTCGAATAAATACGATTATCTCTAGATTAGAGTCGAATCATATTTGTAAATAGCGTTGAGAACTTCCAGAATGATGCACGTTATCGTTGGCTGCGATACGCGGAAAAGGAATCGCAGCGATCGAAAGCTTTCACCAGTGGCCAGATCACCATTCGTGCTTCCGCTGAAACACTCTCTCGCATATTTGTGTTCTGTTTTTCGATGTGTGACTTCACCAACCTCAACAAATAATCGAATTGATTGGCTGACATACGAAGGACATTGCGATATAGTTCAGGTTCTTCTTCGCGCAATTCGAGCAGTAATTCAGCACAAAATCCACTCTTCTCGCGACGGCTCAACCACCTCTTTTGCCAAATACTCCGCTTTCGTCGCGTTGGCTCGTAATCAAGATCGTCATCACTGCTTTCCAGTATACACGTTGCCAAATACGCCGTCTCCGCAATTTCCACCATAATCGCAAAATTCCTTTTCGACATTTGTATTTATTATATATACACTAGCTGACCCGGCAAACTTCGTTCCGCCCAAATTTGTTAATGTAAAGAAAGTAATAATTCCGAGCATGCGCAATGCACTTCCTAATTTATGTAATTCGGCCAATTAAAATTCCTTATTCAAAAGTTATATCAAATGCAATAGAAATAAATGATGAATAGCAATGTTGATTTGTTTCAATCAAACCGCAATGATTTTTACGTTTCGGCCAACCTTCCGCTTTTTCACTAAATTTACAATGTGAGAAACATGGGAAATCAAGATTGATGCCACTAATGCACAAACATCCATCGATTATCCTTGCAATAAATTATTGACATAGTGAAAGCGAGACGCACGGGAAATTGAAGTCGCACGAATGGTAAATCGTTCTAAATAAGCGAAATCTGCGGAATAAGAGTGTTTGCCTTTGAAATTTCCCCTCAAAATTATCACTTGCATGATATTTGATGTAAGATCCTTAACCATAAATCAAATGCGATTCTTTACAAAGTTTCGATACATTGATGTTGCGCAACAGCATTTTAACTTCCAAGTTATGAAGAGGTAAGCCCGGAACATCCAAAGAATTAAAAAATTCAACTAATCCCCATAAAGTTTTTTTCACATCAAAAGGTAGCATTACCTATGCCCTTCCTTCCAACCAAAATCATAAGAATCGAACGATCCGTCCCCGAGTTATGAGTGCACATTCGGACGTCAGTCTCTTTTATATGTAACTGTATCCACCTGGCTTTGCCCAGTGTCCATTAATAATTTTAATTATACAACTTTAGAAATAGAGTTTGATTTTATTTTTTAATGGGACGTGCCAAAATCCATTTTCTTATCCCGCTTGTGTTTTTCAAAGTACCACCTATAGGGTCAAAAACTATCCGAAATTTAAAACTGGAAGCAACCATATCCATTTACAAAATTTCAATCAACTTGGTAGAGCTGTTTCGGAGATCGGCAGCAGCGCCACCTATCAGGTCCAAAAGTATCCTATCCTTCAAGCGGAAACGAAGAATATAAATCTACAAAATTTCATTGAAATCGGGTGAGTGATTTTGGAGATCGTGAAACAACGCCATATAGTGGGTCAAAAATCCTATCTTTTAAGTTTGCGTTAACCTAAAATACAACAATACGAACAAAACAACAGACGAATCATAAAAATTGACCCAGTGGCTATCGAGTTATATCATCATCATCGAGTTTCGTCCCGAAAGAATTATATGTATAAATTAAGATGATTATTATTAAAGAAAATTTAATTAAACTGAAAAACGACACATACGCCTACAACGCCACATGTTTCAGTTTTTGTTAGAAATAATAAATTAATTATTTTATATGTATTTTATCAATATAATAACTCCAATCGAAGCATCTGTTTTAAACGATATTAATTTTTTTACATCCTCTTTGACGATATTTGCAGCACGCATTATGTCAATGTTAGGCCATAAGGTTAAGCGCCATAAGGTTACATCAAAAAAGTTTGAATTGTAAAAGCGCTATGGTTAGGTACATGAGATATAATTTAATATGGTGGTTAAGTATTCTTAAATTTTCTAATTTTCCGCGCAATTTTCTTAATTTTTTCTTTCATAAGATTTTTCTCCTGACAATAACAAACACAACAAAAAAAGAATTAGTGAAATCGGTCCATCCGTTCACGCGTGATGCCGTGACCAAGGGAAATATGGATTCGTTTTTAGGCCACTTCCTCAAGATGATAGCGGAAGGAATCGAGGGCGAAAAATCGGGAATAGGTAGGAAGGTGGAAAGGTGGGAGACAAACACTTCCTTTTCTTTTTGTGCGTTACCTGAACGCAACAACAGCTTGACTCAATGCGATTCGTTCGAAGTCCATTTCTCGCTCCAGTTCCAGCTGTGGCATCCCCAATTTGCACAACAAAGTGCCACTTTGTTGCGCATTTCATCTGACATCTCCAGTTCATTATCCGATGTCACAGTGCGAATTCGATGCAAAATATCGTTGGCCATAATATCATTTTTATTATAATCAAAGTATCTACTTCATTTTATAAAGTTACTTAATGTAACGTAGTAAACATAATTTATTAGAACAAACTTTTTAGGTACATACATATATTTAAAAGGAAAAAAAAAAAAAAAATCGAAATTGTTGACAACAACAATTTGCTTGGAAAACAATTAAAATAATTGACAACAACAATTGCTTTTAAAATTTAAAATATTTTTTTTTGTGTCACTACTTTATGTTATCCAGTTTCTTTTTTTTTCAAAGTGTATTTCCCCATGAAAAAAATTAAAAATTTAGTGGTGGACCACCCTTAACATTTAGGGATATGAAAAATAGATGTTGTCCGATTCTCAACCCTAGCCAATATGCACACTAAGTTTCACGAAAATCGGTGGAGCCGTTTCGGAGGAGTTCAACTACGCACCCCGTGACACGATAATTTTATATATTAGATATATTCTATATTTTTTCTTTTTTCACTGCTATTTAATTTAATAAAGTCTAGCACACGTACGCGTCTTCGCCGAGAGAAAAACACCAAATGGCAGTAGCTATATTTTTGTCATTGGTCATTGTCATTGCCGTCTGATCGCAAAGCAGATAAATGACGCGAAATTGAAATAATAGGAAAGGTGACATTTGCCATTTTGATGAGGCATGTCATTACCGTGTGATCGCCATTTTTTCGCTCGACATTTAATGGCATCCTAAATGAAAATTTTAAATGACGCGCAGTGTCCATCATTTGATTTTGGGACAAAAATGACGGTGATAGTCATTTCGTGTGATCGCCATTTTTTTGCAAATGACAAATGACGAATCGTAGCTTAAATGTCTCTCTAATGCGACATTTTTTCCTGACGTCAGAGCGCCATTTAAATGACACACAAAAATGGCCGTGTAATCGAAGCTTGCAGTTAGGCGAAATCGAAATATACTGAACTATCCGAAAGCTTCAGGACTGCTTTTAACAAATGGAACTATTTCCGAACATATATATGCACGCGATGGGATACCATTCAACAAGTCCTTTCATTTAATTCTTATTTTCTCACACACAAATCAAAAAACAAAACTTTTTATTGAGTATCAAACTCATAATTCCGTATACGAGATGCAAATCCGCATGGAAAACACAGACGAGTAACATTCGAAGAGGAATTCTCGTATACAGATTTCGAGAATTGCAAATTTCAGGTTTTCGCATCGGGTCGGTGATTTTGACAGATAAACGTATGCGAAAATTTTTGATAATTGGGGTCCTGCTGCAAAACTTTCTAGATTTGTCATCTCCTATTCAAACTGCTGGCAGGTGTCAGCTGTCAAACGTGATCAAATATATTTGCATATCTATTGAAGTTAGCGTCGTTATTTGAACCTTTATCTATATAAACAAAAAAAATTGGACCATACTTAAATATAATTATTGTAGGATTCAAGCGACCATTGTCCTTACATTTTAAAATGATTTTGGACAACAAACTGTTACACGTAAACTATAAAATCTACAAGGTTTGGGAAAACAGTATATGTGGAATGTGGAACTTCAGTTGCTTTTCCTAACTTGTTGCATTGGAATTATATTTGGATGGATTTCTTGTACAATGTGTTACTATTTTCGAACATAAACATTGGCCCAAGACCTCACAATAAAGCTTACAATTTTGAATAATTTGCATGCTTTACTGCACAAATTTTTTTTCTGGATCAGAGGATAAAACAAAGAAGTATGTGCAAACATGAATTTCCAAAACCATTTAGATAAAGTTAATCTACTGACAAAATGACCTTTTAAAAACTATTAGTGGAAGGTTATTGTTTTTAAACTTAGCGGAACCCTTTTTGATTGAAAGTTGTTTGACGTGCAAACAGATACGTTCCCGCAGCAAAGGTCAAACTCTGGCTAGAAGTAACCCAGCTTTCTAAGGAAGATTCCCTATATAGGCTTTGTTGGTGGGTTTAAGCGGCTATATTCCCCATATTCTGACGAGGGAAAACACAAATAACGTATCGGGGACCGTTTTGAGACCACAACCAACAGAACCTAGGGATAAAGAGGGAGAAGGATGTTAAGTGAGCTCAAAACCAGCCTGTTGAAGTGGATACTTTGGATGGCCAAAAGGTCATCATACAAGGGATGACCTAGTGCACTGCGTCTGGTCTTAGCTAGGACCGGACATTCTCAAAGAAGATGAAACACTGTGTCAGTCTTGTTTGTGTCGGCGCAGCTACGGCAGTGGGTGTTAAGGGGAATACCAAGCTTAGTTCCTTGAGTTCCTAAAGGACAATGGCCCGTACCAACTGCCGTTATTCTCGCGACATCTATACACGCGTTCTGGCTAAGAGGTTGTTTGTTCTGGCATCATCGTAGGCTGGCCAGATTTTCCTTGAAATGATGCATCTTGTCAGGTCCATTGATCTAGTCTCGGCCCTTGAGCCTTGAGGTGAAGTGCTTACCTTCTACTTTTTCTTCAATAACTTGCAAGTAACTCAAGGAATCGTGCTTAATTGATATACATATTTTATGAACCTTATTTTTTTTTATCTGCATAAGAACAATATTTATTTATTTTTTTTTTTAAATCTATATTGAAATATTTCTTCAAAGTGTTTTAAAAATCCTTCCCTGTCCTTATAACACTCAAATATTACTTGAAAATTATGCCAAGACCTTTTGTCGTTGAGATTGCTGCCGCGTTCGCTCAAATATATATATAGGTTTAGAAACACAAGTTTGTTACGGAATCACATTACTTCTATGAGTTGTTGTACTTTGCCTAGTAAGGGTACTATTTCACCATTCCACCAAGCGCCGACTTGAAACCTCTTAACGCATGGCACGGAAATAAAATAATAAAAGATCTACTACAATTACTTTTTGTAGAAACGTGTGCCTCAGTTGTAAGTATGAGCTGGAGTACTAAGAAAGGGGGATTCCAGTTCCCATACCTAAAAAATCGAAAATCAACTTCAATCATTTGCTTTCGACATAAATTTGTTCATCCCTACCATCCACCCCAAAATTGGCACTCATACTACAACAGCTATAACTTATGGTTGAGAGCAGCAACCCCCATCGTCCCATTTTGACACGTTTCTCTTAATATTTACTTAGAATTTTACTTTTGTGGCATTTGAAGTCCACACTCGAAAGAGGAAATTCTGTTGACTATTTTAGTGAGTATTAAAAAACATTTTAAAAATCAAATGCGCGTGCCGTACATTAAATTAAATCCAATATAACAGTAGGTAGTAGTCCAGAGCGCTAGCTAATATCATGCTGAATGTTAAAGTTGCGTTTTTAAATTGTCGGGAGCGTTCACAGAACGCCCTACCCATTAAAAACATATCCCAACAAACAAACACTCGTTTTCCAAAAATAAATATTCCCAAATATATTTCCACATTGCTTTGATTGAGCATCGCAAAATTGCTTTAAATAAATTAATGGCTTAACATTAATTGACTTGGCCGACGAGGGCGTTTTCTTTGAGATTTCTTAGCCAAACCAATGAGTCATTCCGACCCCAGCTCCAAAGTTGTTTCTTGCTGGCATTCCACTCCCAAAACTCCTCGACGCAGTGCCGGTTAGATCAAAACTAGTTTGTCTGTCAGGTGAACGCCACAAGTTCGCCTTTCCCATCAGATCGACGCTGTTCATGCCCACTTGGGGGATTCGACTGGCAGACAGCGACGCAGCATGTCCAGCGGCATGGCTGTAGTCCAATCCACCACCCACACGATCGAACTTGAACCCATTCTCCATATTCGTCCTGCTGTGAAATGCGTTCGCATCCAGTTTGTGTTGGTTGTTCTGCAGCAAGTTGACATGTGCATTTTGGGAGAAAGTTTTGCCAAATCCCGGAGTGTTGGAGTGTTGCAATCCGATGCCGTGGCCATTTCTGTTGTGAAAGGAACGATTTATCGATAAGAAATGGAAATTGCGCGAAGATTTGTTTTCATTACTTGTTTGCATCAAGGAAACCTCCTGTAGTCACTGGTCCTTTGAGAGTATTGCCACTGGCAAAGACGCCACCTCCGACGTTGGCTGCATCGGTGCCAAATCGTTGACCAGCCCGAAGGTTCACGTCGTTTCCTCCCATCGGATTTGTTGCCACCGAGCCTTGCAATTGTGGCTTAGCACTGGCAATGGCCACCCCCACAACAATCAGCAGGATTAAACTCTTCATTCTAAATGTTGCTTTTACTTGCAAGGAAGAGTAAATAAATTTAAAAGTCGTCTTGTGAGAACTGCTCAATAGAAAGCTTATGAATGCATCCATTCGAATAGAGAAATCTTATTTATAGCGATTCCATCTGACAAGTTACAGCATCTCTGTTCTAATAAAGCTGCTTGAGTACTTCCCCCAAGATAAGGCGGTGTACCTACATAAAATCGTTCAAATAAATCACTCGCCGAACAATATATGGATTGATAACGTACAACGCAGATACGAAGTACGGTTATCTCTTAAGAGTTTTCATTCAATCGGGAAAACCCCTTGCAATTCAATGGTTGACATTTTTTGACTTTTGAATGATTCGTTAGGTATTTGCTTCGCGCATGTGAGGTAATCTTGCTTAGAATCCGCTTAAACATATTCAATGTCATCAAAAAAAGAATATTTTCATTGATTAGGTCGATCCACCATCTCAGGAAACCTTAGGTGATCGATGTCACCAGTCTTTTCATGTTTCCTTTTGATCAAATGCTCTAGGAAAAATAGCTGCATTACTACCGATATTTAGAAATAAATGCATTCGTATAAGAAAGTATACTTCAAACTGTAGTCAGGCCTTAAAAAAGAATAAGGAAAGACACGACTAAAAGTACTACACAAAAACCACATAACAAATGGAAGGGTATACATTTATTTTTATCTGTCCTCTGTCTCATTTTTGATTGCCTTTTTATGGACCCTTTTACTTACTCGGAAACTACATTAATGACCGACGGAATTGAAATGAAACTTCTTCCATTTATAATAGTAGAAAGGATACTTTTGAACACAATTGTATTCAACTTTTTCACTCAGCAGAAACAACGAATTCCATTGCACTACACGATAAAGCATTTTCCTATTGAGGAAAGTTGGGAAAAGCTTAAAAAATAAAACTGGTTACGGTCTACCTACTTGGAAATTTTTTTTGAACACTGGTAAGAAATATGTATTTCAGTAGGTACCCTTGCTGAGTCCACAGGAAATTCAATAACTAGTGTTATATGAACTTTTTATTGCTGTCGAATGTTTATAAATATCTAGCGGACCCGGCGAACTTCGTCTCGCCCTAATTTAACGCCTTCAGATAAACCTCAAAATGATAATAAAACACAGATAGTTAAAATTTCAATGTGATTTATTTTAATGGAATCGAAATCAGTAGAGAGCATGATGAACAATGTTTTTCGATTTGTTTTCCGGTGCGAAAACAAACAACGAAGACGGTTTGCCAACACGCGAACAGGCAACGTACAGCTGACCGTGCGAAAAACACGGAAATTCGAGATTAAACCCACAGACTTCCATCGATTGGCCTTGCGATTTATTGATTGTCATCGCAAAAGCCAATCGAACGGGGAACTGAATCCGCAAGAATTGGAATGGAAGTAATTTTGTGCAATGCCGGGGAACATTTTGGTAATGAGTTCCTCCTTCGATGATGTTAACACGCAAAAATTCGCCGGGAACGATATCAGTCCAGTCGAGACATCAACAGGAATTTGGCCATTGCCAAGCTCCAGCAACTTCTTGACGTGCCACCACAAAGACGATGCTTTCAAGCATGCATTAATTTCATCGGCAGCAGTAGATTTCGGGATTACGGGAACCGTTTGACGAAAATCTCCGGAGAGCAATATCATAGCCCCACCAAATCGTCTCGAATCACCTCGTAAATCTTTCATCGTTCGGTCAACTGCCTACAAAACTCGTTTATGCGCCATCGTGAATTCATCCCAAATGATGATTTTGCATTCTCGCATCAATTTCGCTGTCGCCGAATTCATCGTCAATGTGCAAGTTGGCTTGTCAACCATGAGAATATTCATCTGCAGCTTCAAAGCGGAATGTGCAGTTCGACCGCCTTCCAAAACTGCGGCAGCAATGTCAGAAGATGCAACAGCCAACGCAATTTGAGATCTTCACCGAATTGTTGCCAGAATCAACGAAATAACGAATGTCTTGCCATCGAGAAAGTAAATGCCTCCCGTTCCATCGTCAACAACCTTCATCAGCGAATCGTACACGTTCTTCTGCTCGACATTCAACAGCGAAACATTTGTTCGGACTCTTTCGACCAGCTCATCTCGATCATAGTCTGGCTCCCGTTGAAATTCGCTGTTGAATGCATCGTGCATCATACGATTGGGCGTTGGCATTCCCAAAGTCGACAGCAGACTGCCGCACATGTCCTCGATCAGAACTAACACTTCGTTGCGCATCTCGTCGTTAATTTCAGGATCGAAATTCGAAGTTGTCGTGCGAACTCTGTGCAAAATATCGTCAGTCAAACTCCATACAAAACATCAATTTTCGTTTTTTTCAATTTCTCGGCTTTTCCGGATGGTTTTTCCAAAATTTTCTTTCGTAAAGACTTTCTCCTTATACATAATTACGAACCGCTAAAAACAATTTTCAGCAAAATCGGCCCAGCCATTCTCAATTGATGAATTATCATACATTTTTTACACCATTTTTTTTTGAGTAGATTGAAAGATTATCACACGGAAGAGGTACTTAACATACTTGTAGGTCAGGAGTTAAAAATCTTCAGTGAGTCAAGTAATAGCTGCAAAAATCGAGCGAGGCTTACATTTTACATAAACGTAAGCGAGTACTAGAATAACTGAATCAAATCGAGCATTGACTTAATAAAAGATATATTAGCCTCATTTTACTGGGCCCTAATTTCCACTTTAAAAATGGGGAATAATTTTATTTTGAAAATTTTGGGGTTTATTTCATTTATTTTCGGGGTCTTATTTTATTTCATTAGGGCCCTAATTTCTATTTTATAAATGGCGCATAATTTCAAAATTTATCCCAATTTTTAGCCGCTATTTCATTATTCCTTTTGGGCCTTATTTTCCGGACTCTTATTTCGCGGAGCGAGTTAAGTATCCATAGCAAAACATATTGAGAAAAAAGATAACATTATTTGTATTCAATGATATCTTTAGTCTCTAGTACAGTCTTGCACACAACGCTACAATGATAACATATGTAAAAGAGATAATATCGTTTGTATACAATGTTGGAATATTATCTCTTCTTCATTATCAAGCAAGACGATTGTACGCTTGGGTCTCCTTGTAGATAGATAAGAAAAGTATATAAATACGACTGTATGATGAATTTATCAACAGTCTTATTGTAACTACATAGTAGCCTTAAGCTCCTTTTAGAATTAGTAAAAAGTATTTCAATAATAAAGGACATAGTTCCAAATAAATATTGTTTAATTTTAAAAGTAAGACACAAGTGTTTTAATTGGCGATCCTGCCAGGAGGTTAAATATACTTTTTAACTTCAATCGAGCGGACCTCGGGAACAAGTAGTGAAATCTAGTATAAACAGAACACTCGCGTTACCGGTTACAAGAATTACCTAGCATAGCAGGTACAAATATAGCTTCTTCGTACGAAGCAGCAAAGCAATTCAGTGAAAGTGTATATGTGGAGAAAAAAAACACACAAATTCGACGACAACAGACACGAGTTCAAAATGGAACAACTCGCAGTATTAATGGCAAGATTAGAAGCTTTAGAAACCAGGAGCAACACAGTAACACAAACCCTAGAGCACACACGCACAGAGAATGCAAGGTTAGCAGCAATAATAACTAACCAAAATCAAATAAACACTAATTTAGAAACAAAACTAAATGAAGTAAAATCTGGATTAGGCATAGTACCAAACATACCTGTGCTAGAGGAAATAAGAACCACATATACAGATGGTAGTGAAATACAGTTAGACGCATTTAAAAGCCTACCTATTTTCAACGGCGATCAATCAAATTATCGGTCGTGGCGCGAAGAAGCATCCAGATTAATGGACAGCATTAAAAACTTCAAAACACACAGTAAGTACGCAGCAGCATTGACTATAGTGAAAAGTAAAATACAGGGTGCAGCCGCGAATGTGTTAACTAATTATAACACAATTTTTAATTTTGAGGCGATACGTAACAGATTAGATTATACGTACTCTAATCAAGAACCTCTATACGTGCTACAAGACATGATGAAAGCCATCACGCAAAAAAGAAGCACACTGTCTGAATACCACGACGAGATAAATAAAAATCTCAATTTAATAATATCAAAAATCACTATGTCAGGTGATCCGCCGAATATAATCTAATTAAAAATGCTAACGACGACGCAGTTCGTATATTCATTGATGGTATGAGTGACAACTTTACAAGAGGATCATTATATTCAGCTACAATAAATGATCTAGAACACGCATTCGCAATTGCTCGCAGAATAGAACATGATAATGTGCACAGGCATTTACATCTCACTCAGGATAAGCACCACAAAAATATGCCACATGAACGCAGAAACGAAAGAAGACCAAATTATTCGAGCCAAACAACGAATTATCAACCCCAGAAGCAATACGATAATATGCAGCAACACAATCAAGGACCACAGCCGATGGAGATAAACTCGAGACAAATTGTACATGCACAGCGACAAAATTGGAATCAATACAAACCCGATGTATATAATCCACCAGCGAAACGTGAACACAGCGGGAGTTTCAACACACACAACAGACCGCAACGATCTTATCAGCAGAACTTCAAGCAGCAGAGAGTAAATAACTCCCGACAACAACGCAGAGACGATGTCAGCAGTACATATGCAGAAGCAGATGAAACGGAATGTATGGTAAATAATAACATAAGAATAGATCATTTAAACTAGTAGACGGGTTGCCCTGCTTAAATTTAACTAGTACTATTTCTAAGAAAATTTATAAAATTCTTATTGATACTGGTGCAACCCATAATTACATTAATAGAAAATGCGATTCTAGCAAAAAAATTAAAATTAAACCTATAAAAATAAAAACAATGCATGGTTATTCTATGGTAGATACAAAGAAAGTAGTTAGGATATTAAAGAAAAATATAACATTTTTTGAATTAGAGGATATTCAGTCTTTTGATATGATATTAGGATATGAAGGACTTAAAGTTCTAAACGCGGAAATAAATTTCAGTAATATGACTCTAACTACCATAAGCAGTGTCGAATCTATTCAGAAAATTAATTACATAATTGGGGAAAATAATATTTATAAAGCAGACATAGATAGACTGATGAAGATTAATAACAGCATAGGACCGTTACCCTTTACAGATACTATAGAAGCAAGCATTAGGACGACCAATGATAATCCGGTTTATGTTAAACAATATCCATATCCCATAGCAGATAACGAATTCGTAAACAAAGAAATACAGAAACTCTTACATGACGATATAATAGAAAAAAGCCATAGTCCTTATAACAGTCCCATATGGACAGTACCTAAAAAAGGTTTGGACGAAAAAGGAAAACCAAAACGGCGCATGGTTGTTGATTTCCAAAAACTTAACGCTCACACTGTAACAGACAGATACCCCATTCCGGATGTCAACATGACAATTCAAAATTTAGGTAAAGCCAAGTACTTTACAACATTAGATTTGGAGTCAGGTTTCCACCAAATTAAAATCAAAACAGATGATAAAGAAAAAACAGCTTTTGCTATAAATGGCGCAAAATATCATTTTAAACGAATGCCTTTCGGGCTCAAAAATGCACCAAGCATATTTCAGAGATGCGTGGACGACATTTTGAGAGACTTTGTAGGTAAATTCGTACACGTTTACATTGATGACGTATTGATATATTCTTCATCTGAGGAAGAACATATACAGCACATAAGTCAAGTATTCGACGTACTCAATAAAGCCACATTAAAAATATCTGATGAGAAAAGTAAGTTTTTTCAAGAAGAAGTAGAATACTTAGGTCACATAATCAGACATGGTAGAATCACTACGAACCCTGAGAAAATAGCAGCTATAGAAAATTTTCCAGTCCCACAAACGGTAAAGGATTTGAGAGGATTTTTAGGTCTTACAGGTTACTATCGTAAGTTTATAAAAGGATACGCAAGCATAGCCAAGCCCCTGACATTATATTTACGAGGAGATAACGGTAAAGTAAACAAAAAACAAAGTAAAAATATTAAGTTAAATCTGAATGATTCAGCATTAGAAGCGATTAGAATTTTAAAAAATTATTTGAAAGAACAAGTCGAACTTTTTCAACCGGATTATAGTAAACCATTCGAGCTTACTACTGATGCATCCAACATAGCTATTGGAGCCGTACTAAGTCAGAATAAGCAACCTATACACTTCTTGTCAAGAACACTGAGTAAGACAGAAGAGAACTATAGCACAAACGAGAAAGAGCTATTAGCGATCATATGGTCCTTACAAAAACTCAGAAACTACATATATGGTATAGCAGACTTAACCATATATACCGATCACCAGAGCCTTATATATTCTGTATCAGAAAAAAATCCCAACACAAAGCTGAAACGTTGGAAGGGAATCATTGAAGACTTTGGAGCAAAATTAGTTTATAAACCAGGAAACCTAAATCTTGTAGCTGACGCATTATCACGTCAACGCATAAATACTTCTACCATAGAAACAGCACATTCAGCTGAAAGTTCTTCTAATGATATAATAAAAACTGTGAATCAGCCTTTTAATGCATACACTGCACAGTTCGAACTTATTGAAGATATAACAAATAATATCGAAACACAAATCTATTTTAGTAACAAAATAAGACTCATAATAAAGTTTAAGGACAAAGACTCTTTACTAAGGCAGATGAAAGAAGTTATACAACCCCAAAAGATTGTAGCTTTGCATACGAAATTTGAAAACATATACAAATATGGTGAAAACATAAAAAAAGAATTCCCACTAGTAAGATTTATATTCACACCAAGAAAACTTCAAGACGTGACAAATTTGGAGGAACAACTAAAACTTGTAAGGGTAACTCACGAAAGAGCACACCGAGGGTTACGTAACAATATACAAGAAATCTCAGAGAAATATTACTGGCCCGATCTAAATAAACAAGCAAAGAGTTTCAACAGAAAATGCATAGCATGTCTATTTGGAAAATATGAAAGAAAACCTATCAGAGAACCTCTGAATAATTCAGAAATACCAACACATGTGGGAACACACATTCATATGGACATATACTTCAACGACAAGTATACTTTCCTTGTAACAGTAGATAAGTATTCTAAATATACAATCCTTCGGGAAATCGAAACTCGAAACAGACTGTACGACGTTATGGAAGAGGTCTTATCTAATTATTTCCCAAAATGTGAACGACTCATGACAGATAACGAGAAGGGATTCAAAACAGAAATGGTGAACCAAATGTGTTTGAAATACAACATAACTAAAGTAGAAACTCCAGTATACAGATCGACAGCGAACGGTCAGGTAGAACGTGTAAACGGTACAATAACTGAACTGTCTAGAATATTCACAATTCAGAATAAAACAAGACTTATCGAAGAAATATTTAGAACAGTGCGTGAATTAAATAATTCTATACACTCAGTTACCGGTTTGAAACCTAGAGACATTTTCTTTAATCAAAATAAATATAGCAATAGTGAAATTATAATAAATAAACTAAACTCAGCATCCAAAAAAGTGATCGAACGTCTAAATAAAGGAACTCGACACAGAGAGTATAAAAAAGGAGATAAGATAATGGTAAGAATCACAGGTCTTAGAAAGAAATCTAACGCCAGATACATAACAAGAATAGTAGAAGAAGATAAAGGAGACACTGTAATCTCTAAAGAAGGAATAAAAATTCACAAGGATAACATAAAGAATTATCATTTTTCAGATGACGAAAATATTAATATTCCTAACATTACTAGGAATTGTACAGAGTCAAGAAGGGCAAGGAAACGTTCAAATAACTGAGTTACTAAACAAGAAGTTTATACTTACGCAAACAGATGACGTGTATTTATTCAAAGAACAAACTTATTTGTTACATGCCACCAACCTGACTTCGATATTTCAACCTTACGTAAATATCGTAACTAGTAAATATCAACCTACACAAGAAGAAAAAATTTGGTTAAGTAAAATTAAGAATTTAGCAGACCAATTACAAGAACATACTAGGCATACTAGATCAATTAACTTTTTAGGAACAGCTTTCAAATATGTGTTTGGTAATCCTGACCATTATGACTTAGTTAACATAGAAACGAGTATAAATAATCTCATAGAAAACAATAATAAACAAAAAACTATAAATTCTAGATTTGAACAAATTTTGCAACAATTCGAAGGTCAGAGCCTTAAAGAACATTTAGTAATAGAACAAGTGTACGAACAATTATTATTATTGACCAGAACAATTAATGCAGCAAAAAATAATGAATATTTATCAGAAAGCCTAGACTTAGATGACATTAAAAATATTATTCAACATGAAATAATTCAAGTACCCATAATAAATATACTTGAGTACTCTAAAATATTATTAGCTTGAACTGATGAATTCTTCATCACAATATATAAATATCCAGTTCTAATTAAATCATGTAAATTGTATAAAGTAACACCTTTAAATTCAAAACATGGAAAAATCATTACAGATAAAACAATTGCCTTATGTAACCAAACTTATTTAAGAACAAGAAATTGTCAAAATCATCTAAGTAAAAACATTTGTGAAATTAACTTTGAAGAAGAAAATTGTCTTATTCCACTTTTAAAGAATATAACTTCAAAATGCAACATTAAACAAGAATACGATTACGACTTAGAAATTGAATCCGGTGTTATGTTATTAAGCGGCAAGCATAAGTTAAATAATCAAACAATTAATGGTATAAACTTAGTTACTTATGAAAATACTATAAATCTAGACGATAAAATATACAAAAACATGCATAAGCAAATTAAAGAAGTTATATTAAGAAATCATAATTCAGAGTCTTACATCGACCAAATAATTAAAGAAGATACAATGTACAAATTCGATAACATAGATACTTTAAAAAAACTAATTATTCCTTTTGAAGAAAAACCGATATTATCAACTATATACACAATTGTAACACTGATTGTTATTCTAGCATTTACGTACGTAATGATAAAAACTATACAATGTATAACAGATCGTCAAAAACAAAAAAAGATTGACGCATATAACAAAACTTATGAAAGAGAAATGTTAAAAATAGCGTCGAAAAATCGGGACGATTTCGTTTAACAAGGGGGGGAGTTAAGTATCCATAGCAAAACATATTGAGAAAAAAGATAACATTATTTGTATTCAATGATATCTTTAGTCTCTAGTACAGTCTTGCACACAACGCTACAATGATAACATATGTAAAAGAGATAATATCGTTTGTATACAATGTTGGAATATTATCTCTTCTTCATTATCAAGCAAGACGATTGTACGCTTGGGTCTCCTTGTAGATAGATAAGAAAAGTATATAAATACGACTGTATGATGAATTTATCAACAGTCTTATTGTAACTACATAGTAGCCTTAAGCTCCTTTTAGAATTAGTAAAAAGTATTTCAATAATAAAGGACATAGTTCCAAATAAATATTGTTTAATTTTAAAAGTAAGAAACAAGTGTTTTAATTAGCGCCATTATTCTCCAGTGACATGATGAATTCCGTGACCGAAGTCTGGAGCAAATTTGCCATAAATTAGCCTGTAGGTATGCAAGAATTTGCAACACAGTTCTACAAACTGGTTATTTGTGGTCCACCACCGAGTTTTATTTGGGAGGCAATTTGCAAAATGTTCATTCGACCAACCAAACATGAGTCCAATCAAAATATCATCAAAAGGGAAGGGAACATGAAAATATCATGTAACAACGTCTGCTGGAATATTTACGTAGCGAAGTTGAAAGTGCTTGCTTCAACTTATTAGGCTATCGAAAATATTTGCAAGGTAAGTCATACAAGCAAAATGATTCCGAAATTACAAATACTTTTGCAGAACTGGACAAAAGGTTACGTTGTACGTCTTTATTGAGAAAATTGCTTTGAATACAAATGTGTTTGCTGTTTGCTTTCAGGCATATTTTATCCTTTCGGGGACAATATCGAATATAAAGAAGTGATTTCCTTGAAATAAAGAGCAGATTCGATTTAAAAGGCTTCATTGGAAATAAAGCTGACAATGCTGAGTTTTGAATTTGTTTATGGCGCAAGGGAGGGGGTAAAAAATGTGTGTTTGCCCTATACTGGAGATCAAATTTCGTTTGAAATACTGCAGCTTTTCTTCTTCTCGATGCCGAGCACGCGTCTACCACTTACCTCAATTGAGCACTGATAGGTTCTCGCTCTTATTGTAGTCTCGAGATGGGGAATGGGGTGTGAAGACTGTGGCTGTCCCGTTCGCATTTTTGATTATTTGGAAATATTGGATACAATTGTGGTTTTCGAATTCCCATCAGAGTTTTTTTTTTTTACCACCCTAAGGTGGATGCTACTTTGCAAGACTTTTATAGGAGGTTTATATACACCTACATGACAAAGGGTTTACTTGTCATTCGCTATATCCTTGGCCTAGAAAGATTGAATGGTAATACCCTGTGAAGACACTTTAAGGAGGCTCTTGGAGAAGCATGGACATAAACTAAGCTGAAAAGACAACTTTGATTGTTTTGAATGCTCTTTGAGATTGATTTCCGAAGTTGTTGGCAGGTGAGAAGGAGATGTAACAGCCACACCGACCTGGTCAAGAAAGTATGAGAATCAGTCGCTAAAGATGGCTGGAACATGTAGAGCGAATGGACACTTACGCTCTGCCACACAGTCTTCACGTGAAACCAAGAGCAAAAACCTACAGTAGAGTTTAGACCTCGCCAGGCACACATGTGGAAGCGGTCTACAACGCACTTGAAGTGCGCAACTGAAAGTTCTTAGCTAGATGCACAGACCCAACGCCGACTTCAAGGCCGCTTAAGTAAGAAAGTCACTTTATTCCTCATCACGTTCCATATGGGAAAAGCATATTTGGATGCCGCATCCATCTGTTCAAGAGCCAGCTTCCAAGACAATGGACAAGGTGCCATCAAATTGATGGTATCCATCTATAAAGATGAATTTATTTATATAAATCTAATTGAAAACGATTAAAATTTTATTAGAAAAATCGACATTCTCAAACATCGTGTATAAAGTACGAGTATAATGTTTACGTTCAAGATGAGCATTGCCAAGATCTGCTGTCGCCTTGCTTGCCTTCAAACTTTAAAGTAGGCACACGACAAGTAAACTATCCCCCTCTTGTTTGAATGCGATTACTGTTCACAGCGCGCCCACATGATTGTAAAGAAAAATTGAATTTAACGTATAAAACGTTAATTTCATTTTATAACACTAAAGTAATAAATATCTCGTCAATCGCATTACAGTGTGTCGAAATGATGCACAAGTTCAAGGTGATAAATTTATGACCATTAGTCGGGAGCGGAACATATGTTCCCATTCCCGACGAGGCTTTATGTAGAAGGAGCCAGGGGTGGCTGAAATGCTTTCGCATCAGTGGCCCAACACATACGAGATGATAAATGAGAAAAAAATTAATAGAAACTACCAACAGATGGAGGTACTAAAACAAAGGCAAAAAAAAAAAAAAACTATGTGTTTTAAATTTTAATCGAAATTCCACGTTATACTGTTTTCCGTGCTGTCTGCTTGGCTGGGCGGGGGTTTGCTTTGGCGCCATTTACTCTGCGAATAAATTAAGTTAGTCTACCTACGAGTTGTACTCTCGAACAATTATATTTTCGACAACAAATTGGGCTGCATTTGTTTTTATATACACGGGCACGACTCTTTCTTTTCATTAATGTGTTTTTTTTTCTTGATGTCTATGCCTATATCCTATATGGTGCCCAACCAGTGTTGCCAAATTATCTGGCGCTTGAGCACTGTTCTTAGAATTTTCATTCTTCATTTCGACCTCTCGGGCACCAAAGTTGTCGGATCCAAAGAAGAATAAAAAGTAATAGAAATCAAAGCTACAATAAAGTGAAAAGTATCATTGCCCGCGTTGTACTGCCCGCTAGATGAGTAGCGGCTATGTCAAACTCCATATAAAAAAAACTGAAATTTCACCATTTGCGCTAGACGTCTAGCACTTTTTGTGAAATGTCAGTTTTTTTTTATATAGAGTTTGACATGCCGCTATTCATCTAGCGGGCAATGGAACGCGGGCATTAATTAGACTTTTCAATATTTTGAATGTTTTTTTTTTTTTGACTTGTTGTTGTAATTATCTACATAAAAAAAAAAAAAACTAAATTGGTTAAAAAAATACGCGTAGTAGAGGAAACTTACGCATTTAAGTAGGTATAGAAAGAATAGATTAAATACTTAATGGAAATCTTTTAAGAGACTTTAACGACAAAAGGCCATCGATAAGTGATCGCCTTTCGTACCTAACCGAAGCTTAAGAGCATTCTTTTGGAAACTAAAAGTAATCTTCTATTGAGACTTATAGAAAGTGAAATGTTAGTTCGGGGTAGCATTGATTTTATATTTTTTGTATGTTTTTGAATGTCACAAGGATTCTAAATTGACAGAACACCGATAAGAAAACAAAATGGCGAATTTGAAAAAAAAAAAATGAGGGGCCAACGGCGAGAGGATTGCAGGTTGGGGGTCTCAGTGTTGTCTCTGTTCCATGTTATTACATGTATTTATCAAGTAGGTATATATATATATATAGAGCAAAAGCTCAAACGCTAACACCAGAGGCACTATCTTCCAACAGCAACAGCAAAACTCAAACGCTAACACCATAGGCACTATCTTCCAACAGCAACAGCAAAAATCAAACGCTAACACCAGAAGCACTATCATCCAACAGCAACAGCAAAACTCAAACGCTAACACCATAGACACTATCTTTCAACAGCAACAGCAACAGCAAAACTCAAACGCTAACACCAGAGGCACTATCATTCAACAGCAACAGCAACAGCAAAACTCAAACGCTAACACCAGAGGCACTATCTTCCAACAACAACAGCAACAGCAAAACTTAAACGCTAACACCAGAGCAGTGATGCAAATCGACTTTTCTCAATTGTACTATAAATTGAAAAGAAATAGTACTGAAACGTACAAAATAGTACTTCTTTTTTAAATGCCATAAATCAATGTAGGTAATTGCATTCAAAAAAGTCATATTTTATTGAATCTATAACGGCCATAATATTCACTTCGAGTGTAAATGAGGCTTAAGTTAATTTTACACACTAATCCCAATTTTTTGAACCCGATGATTTAAATTTACATTTATAATATTCACTCAAAAGCATGTTTTAAGCCCGCTGGAGACAGGTGCATTTAAACGCGGAGCTTAAACCGGTTTTAGATCGATTTCACACCTACGTTATGTTAAATTTCACATAAAATTGCATTTATTTTTTATTGTTTGCCTTGGCAATTGCTTTTTTGCTGTGTGCTGAGTTTGATTTTTTTTTTGCCTCTTTTTTTTAGCCAATAGATAAATTCATCTTCTAACTACGAAGCCATCAAAATTTTATCCATTTTCAATTTGTTTAGCTTCTTGATACATTTTACATATACTATTTCACTTTTACTTATTTCCTGAAGCTAAGTAGGTACGCTGCTCGAACTAAACTAAATTTTATCTGCTATCCAACTTTTCTCTCCAAGCATTAATTAAAATCCCTAAAAATTTGGAAATAAAGCACGCCGCGGATAAGTGTCACAGAAAACTGCTATTCTTTCAAAATAATTTACCTACTTCAAAAATTCAACACTCTGATTTCAACCATTTCCGATTCTAGGTACTCCTCGTCGAGGTATTTATTCAAAAAAAAAAAAAAACTTCATTGCTTACCTAGTCCCCGCAATACAAAATTGAAATAATACAACAGAACACAACGATCTGTCAAAATTTAGCTTGAGAAAATGTACCGCCCCATTTAAATGTACTAGATAAATTTTAATTTTTGATTTAGCTCGAGCAGCGTACTAAGCTTGACCGAAGAAATGTCACTATTATGAGATTTAGTTTTAACCCGAGTTAAAGTACTTAAACTGGTCGCCGCAGTTCAATTTAAATTCAATCGGATTAAATGCTGACATGTTTAAAAAAAAAAATTAGTCTATGTTGAGGTATAATGACTGAATATTATGGAATATTATATTATGGACTTGGGTTCAATTCTTGGAGTGAATGATATGAACGTAAGTGAAATAACCTCATAATGTTCGATTTATTTCAAAAACTAAAAACAGTACAAATAGTACTCAAAATTGAGAAGTGGTACTTGCGTACTCGGGAAAGTCAAATAGTACAGAAATCAGTACAATAGTAAGCCTTTTTGCATCAGTGCCAGAGAGAGGCACTATCTTCCAACAGCAACTGCAATTGCAACTACAACAGCAACAGCAACAGCAACTGCAACAGCAACTGTTCCTTCCCCAACAAGAAGAATTAATTCGCATTTTGGTATTCATGTCGGGGCACTACTTCTCCTCAAAAGGGACTTTTATTTATATATAGCTAATGCTCGCAGTTAAAATAACCTTCCCTAAAGTGACAGTCAACATTTTTTGGCAACCAAATTTAAGAAGTAGGTAAGAAATTCCAATTGAACCAAGAAGCTTTATGTTGCAAAAGTATGTCCTTTTCTTGTTGAAGCTGGTGAAAAACGACTTAAGATGATTCGTAAAAAAATCCTTGGGTGATATTTAGTCCTGTTTTGGAGTGTGGTGGGGAGGATTTAACTCCAAACATTAATGTGCCACACAGCAACGTTGACCTGTCTGGAAGGCTTTACTTTCAAGTTTCAACCACTGAGGTAGCGTATCGTATATACGGACAAACCGACAAACAGTCTTTCTTTAAATATTCACCCTTGGGGAACAACATCAATAAAGTGACTCACATAATTGGGTATCGATTTCCACGAAGTTGATGTAAGTAACTGGAAGCATCTAACTGGGGACATCATAGTGCTACTTGGATTCACGCTGAAATGCCACTTCTACCCACCTACACTAGGGACCGAACTGGGTGGAGTGGCTTATTAATTTATATCACATTAACCTGGAAAAATTGTAAAGACAGGTCCCTAAAATTGCGTTTTTTTTTCTTTTCAAAACAAATGTCAAAGAAAGTTAAGTCTGTTGCAAATGGTTATATCTTTAAAACACGGACTGGCCACTCTAAAAATATAAAAAAAAAAACTAAGCCTCGTATAACGTTCTCTCCTATCAGCATCCCTACAAGTTTCAACGCCACGTAGTTACTATTACGATTCATCGGAAACTTATTCCTGCATATTGAATTTTTTATGCCCAAATTTTATTTCTTGGCAACTATTATGGCTCACAACTAAATCCGAATTTTACGATTTTGTTTGTTTTTCCATTTGCGGTATACTCGCGCCTATGCGCCCTCTTGTTTGATATACTTATGTGAGATCAGGCTACTACTGATGTGAAAACACCTCTATGAATTCCATATTTATTCGCCATCAAACGGGATTTATTAGTTTTATATTTTGTTTATGCTAGAGGAGATTTATTTATTTGCATTTGCAAACACTTCTAGTATGTATATCCGGAAGGTGAATACAGACCTTTTCACATGGCTGAGGACGGATCGATCGATGTAAACATTACGCCCAAAACGACAGTGTGTATACGTAAACTTGCCACTTTCGAGGGGGATATATTTCAACGTTAGTTTATATCAAGCATATCTGCGTCTCGCCGTTTAGATCAAAAGGTGTTATCGGGTCTGGTAGTAAGAATATACACTGAACGTACTTTTTTTCCTTTCAGTCTGCGTGGTGTTCGTGTTCTTTTCAATCGTTGAACAAGTCGATGGAATGACACGATTTCCGGAGAGAAAAACCTACTTGAACGTTTTATAAATATTTATCGCAAACTTGGAAGTGAAAGACTGCCAAAGGCGATTATGTCACCACGAAATGAGAGGAATTTAAAAGACCTCCAATGTCTGCGGAGGTGTGTTTATTCTGAAGAAACTAGAAACAAATGGTGGGAATTTGTCTCCATAATATTTACGACAGTTCAGTCAATATTTCGTGTGCCAATCAAACTGGATCCGGATTTGTTTGCGTTTGAATAAATAATCAGCGCAATTGGCAATTATCCGGTCTATTGTTTGTTCTAGTATGGATCTTTTTTTCGGTTTTCACACTCAGCCAACATAAACAAGTAAAAAGGCATTTTCATATTAAATAATGGAATAAAATTTCATTTTACTAGTGGCAAATGTAAACTTGGCAACGTGGTCAATTATTATAACTCTTTTAAATGAGAATGGGAAATGGGTATGAAGGGGATGAAATGGAATTGGGGCATTCAATTGGTTATATAGTCAAGGCGAACGGTGTGAAACAAATTACATTTTTAATTAAAAAATTATAGAAAGTCTTTTTTCAACACTAGGCTGGGGTTGACCCGATGTATAGGAGTTGCTGCAGGTCGATACTATTACGACTGCGGTCAGCGCTACCACTTCAAAAAATGAAAAGAAAAAAAGCGAAGTAGATTGGACCCAAAAATTGTAGTAGATTCAAGAAAAGGAAAGTAGATTTCAAAATCATAGTTCTATTGATATATTTAATTTCACATTAGTTTTATGCAAGATCATACCTGTTATCATTTTATCATCAGTTCATTTTATGATAAAACTTTTTTTTTTCAAACACAAATATTATTTGATTTCTATAAATAACTAGCAAACCCATGGCCGCTTCACTGAGCATATTTCACATTTCCAAGTGGCTGTTCGTTTTAAACAAAATTCAGTTTAGTTAAGAGCCATAAAATATTTTTAATTCGTCAGGCTTGAGAAATGCTACAACTTAAGAGAGCAGAAAGATAACTTTGAATAAAATACGTTTTTAAAAAATCTTAAATTTCATTCTAATGCGTTCTTATAAACAACATTTTTGGTTTCTCCATATCTTTTAACTTTTAAACGATGCGATAAAATTGTTTATTTGTTGAGTTGTTTTTCCTCTTTTTAAAGCAGCCAATTGACCTGATGATGCTTGGGAAGTGCTTTGCGAAAAATTCAGAGATATTTGCGATGCGCTTGCCGATGGATTTTACGATGAACCACGCATTTGAGAAAGCCTTTCCGCCTCATCGTATAAATCTGAAATATAAGAACAACAAATAAAATAAAAATTTATATAGTTTTTAGTCGATAAAACACGTATGAATAATCCAAATTCTGTTACCGACTGAGTTATCAGTTACCAATAACTTCAAGTGGCTCTTTATCCCAATCTGCCAATTATACAAAAAAGAATAAAGTGTCCAAAAAATGGCAATAACATTCAAATGAATTACAAACTATAAACACTTTAAGTTTCGACAATTATGAGCTTCCGCAAATTTAAGGTCGAGTCTAAGATGTCTTATTAGTACGGCGCATTGTCGCCCAAATAGCCCATTTTGAATTTACTGAGTCGGACAAAATTCACTTCAAATATTTTAACAAAATGTTTTATAAATATTATCCAACCGTGAACCGCAGTTGATCTAGAATTGTACAAAAGAATCACTTAAATTGTAAGCAACACGCACAGGGTTGCCATAATTTGGTTTGCTTTAAGTGCTTAAACCTTAAAAAAAATGAGGCCCAAAATCATTGCCCAGAAATAAGTCCAAAAAAATAATATAAAATGTTGGTATTTTTCCCACTTACTCAAACTCACTTATGCGTGCCGCAGATTAAAACTTGACTTTTATTTTCTGCAATTATTGACTTTTCTCGCTTGTGTCAAATCAAAAGGCGTGCGCAAGTTGAACGACTGTTCGATGTCACTTCACTGCGAAAGTGCTGCCAAGTTTTAAAAGTGTCAAAAATACCTTCTTTCTGTTTTTTAGTTAGAAGGAATAAAACGAACAAAATTAACACAAATATTTGTAAAGCGATTATGTAGCCCGAAATTGTGTTGGGCGCTAGTTTTTCCATTTCTATCGCATTTTGAAAAAATATAGCCCAAAAAACGAGAAAGTATCGCCGAATTTGGCAAGTAGATTTAAGTTTTTTTTTTTTTTTTTTTTGTTAAGGTTTTGTTGAAGTGAAGTGGTATCGCTGACTGCGGTAAGCTCCTGAGTCTGAAGTCACAGTTAAATTGTCTTTCCAGTAAACTATGTATACATATTGCGCCGTACTTATAACAAATTTTAATCTCGATATTAAATTTAGGAAGGCTCACAGTTGCGAAATATGTATGACAAATACAGCCACTGTGAACTATTAAAATTTAGAGCCGAAACTAAAAATGTTTATTGGTCAGACCCATAATGTAGAAATATTGAAAGATATCGATTAAGTAATGTCCTTCATTTGGTAAGGAAAATTCCGCAATTAAGTTAAATGCCTTATCCATTAATCTACTTCAATGAGATCCTTTAGTAGGAGCCTACGACCCACGTAGTCGTTAATTTCTGAATAATTCCGAAATGAGTAGACATGTAGCTTGTAGCTACCTATATAGTTGGAGATTGCGGTTATTGTTGATAGAAAATTAATAGTCTTTTATTTCGAGTTTGGATTAAAGATTGCAATTGAAGGACTAATCGAAATGCGAATTAATATGCCTACGCAATGAAATCAGGTAGGTAAATATATTAGGTGTTGGTGATAGTACTTTATTTCCTCACGCTTTTGTTCATTTTTATTTTTCGTTTATTAAACGTTTGTCATAGGAGTGAGTGCTAAAAATTTAGTATACTTTTTCGGTAGGTAAATGTCTTTATTAACTTTTCTTTCAAAGTTTCAGTAAAGATGTTAGTCTGAAGGTAAAACAAGCAGTGGACGAAGTTTGCGAAGTGTTTCGCGTTTTAATTCCACTCAGGACGAACAAGCGGTGAAGATAAGTGGACTTCCCTCCAATGAGAAATTTGCCATAATCATGCACAGTGGAAAAAAACGCATTGGTTAAATCAACGCAAGACGTCTAATACTGTGGCAAGAAAATTGTCAAAATATGTATCAAATTAAGCTGCAATGACATTCGTGTACATACTGACTGGAGCTTGGAGCTTAGCTTACAGGAGACTGGCTCCAAGGGTTTTTATGCCAAGCGACTGGGCGTACTTCACAACGACTACTGGAGAAGCTGTAGGAATGTTGAACAGTCCAACCACCTCCACCACCTATTAAAAAGCAGAGAGAAACAAAATTGAAAACCCTGATAGACAACACGCAGTTTCAAGGAATCCTAAGATTCATTTATATCGACTTCAAAAAAACGTTCCACTTCCTCACACATGCTTGGCCCGGAAAATGAGAAAAAATGCAACGAAGATGCTTTGTCGGTTTATATAATTCACACTTGCTTTTTGTAGCAAATATCAATATCAATATCAATCAATCAATCAATGGTTGCCAAATATTATAGTAGCATTCGGGCAAGTTCGTATAAAAGTGTACCAGAGCAACTAACAGCTGCCTATTCGCCGATGACTCCGTCACATACAGCAATTCGATGTACCCATCGATAGCAGCCCGAAGAGCTGAAGCCCACGTTAGGAAGCTATTCCCGTACTACTTAAGATGGGGTATACGAATCAACACGAGCAAATTTGAACTGATCTGTGTAAGAAGACCCATCAGATGAACCAGAGCTAGGTCACCAACTGCCGTAACATCAAAATTAACCTGCCTGACGGATCATCATCTCTCAACCACAAACAACATAAAGTATGAAGTATCTCGGAGTCAACTTCAACGAGCGACTTAGAATCAACCCACACTTGAACGCTGTTCTTAGGAAGGCATCACTTATATTTCACCGAGTTTACCCGCTGATGAAGAAGCAAAATGGACTAAGTAGAAGAACTAAACTGCTGCTATACAAATAACTCATAAGACCGGTAGTAACCTACGGATTCCCCATTTGGTATACCATCTCCAAGACACACATGAGGAAGCTGGGAGTATTCGAAAGAAAACTCCTGCGGGTATGTACAGGACTGCACTACGATCAAATTCGGAAGAAAAACATCAGAAGTTCAAGACTCTATGAAGAAGTCAACATCTTACTTCTGAAAAAGTATATGGTCACACTTTTCCAGAAAATACTCAGGAATACCTCCAGTCATCCAAACCCTCTAGTCCGAAGAATTGCGGACCTGCCACACATCCCAGAGCTTCGGTACCTTCAGGTTCTGGCTCTGCTTAACGAGGAGTTATTCCCAAGCGACACAGACAGGACAGCCCTGCCCTTCTACGAATCGACCGAGACAACCCATCATCAAGGATAATACCCGGACTTGAACACCCTGAGGTCAACCCTAAGAACGATGCATACTACGTGTAGGAATCCGAGAAGACAACCACAATATATGTTAAACAGATTTAAGAAAACAAATATTGTATATACCCTTGGGCCCCTGTTGTTGAGCCAACACCTTTAAATATTAATTATTCACCACCATTTGTTACCTAGCCTTAAGTAAAACGTTTAGTGCCGTCAATGATTGCTATCGGTTCTTGGCATCCTTTCTTGACTAAGGAGAAGATTCCCACTTGACCCGTGATCCAAGACCAGCATTTTCCTGTTGAGACCAACCTCCTTCGTTCTTCACTCGCTTTTGGATAAACTGTCAAAAAAGGAGGTTTATTGTATGTTCTTTTCTTTTCTGGAAAACTGTTACGGGTCTAAAATCTTTGACCCTCTTGACCTTAATTAGGGAGATCGCACGTCTCTTTGATTAAACTTTCCCCATCGATACAATATATCTTTCAGATCGCTGCGTCGATCAACTGGGCATGGGACTTATTAAAAAAAAAATACGCTTAGGCCTTGCGTTGCCGTTTGGCCCCTTTTTGAACCTCAGGACCCTTGGCCCGCACTTTTGAAAAAAAAAAAAAAAAAAAAAAAAAAATTATCAAAATGGCCCCTTTTTCAGTTTAAGTTAAATTTCATTCTTTATTAAACGAAAAAGACTGCAACCATATGAAGAAAATTGTTTCGTAATAATTTTTGTTTTTATTGTTAAAAATGCTATCTTAATATTTTATTTGAAGTTTTTTTCTCGGACCCCTTTTTAGACCCCTTTTTAACAATTTTTAGCGGTAACGCTGCTTAGGGAACACAGTGAGCAACGATTGTTTGACCGACATCGCCTTGACAGTGTTCCCAGATGAATAATGTTGCTTTTTCCGAAATGAAAAAAATAAAAATATTCTTTTCAAAATACATATATAATAAAGAGTGAGATATAAAACTCAATTTTGAAGTGTTTTTTTTTAAATAGAACTTATATTTAAACTTCCAACTGTTTGAGTTACTCATGCGATTACGAATTTTTGTTATACTTAAATTACAGCAGAAAATATCCTTTTAACATTTGCGATAAAATATTGAAAATAAAATCTTTTGGTTGTTCCCTACCGAAAGAACATGAAGTATTAATGTTGTTCCGATTTTCTTGCAGAAATTTATTCATTGCATAGACTTTTTGTTTCATAAAAATAACGATATATATATTCGTATTGCCGCCCATTTACGACTTGATTGCCTCCACGAGGAGAGACATAAACCCGCACTCGAATCTACAACTTTCCCAAAGTTGTACCTACTTATTCTGCCATAAAACATTCTGCCACCACTAAAACTTATTGCGCCAGCAGTACATTTTTCTACCATAAAGTTTTAATCTATCTTGGTAGAGCAACACAAAAAAAAAAAAAAAAAAAAAATACGGCTTTGCTGACAAAAAAAGGACATCAGGGAGTCATCTGAAGTCTCAATATGTGTCCCTACTTCGAAAGTGATTTGCATTCATTTGAACAAAGAAATGAACATTATCAACGCTTGCTGTTTACCGAGTGTGCCTATGGTCCTTTTGATTAATGCAAATTTTTCGCCATCAAGGAAGGACGTGTGGGTTTCATTCTCCTATTTCCTTCTAACTTAATGAACTTTACTAAGCATTTCAGTTTAAACGCTTATATCATTTTTCATTCCCACACCAGATGACAACGAAAACAACGACGACGTAGACGACGACGACGACTGATAGCGGTGGGATCTGACAAATGGGAAAATGGAATTACACACAGGCTACACAAAAAACTCAACGATATCCGTGTCTTTTCTGAGGAATACAGGACCAAGGAAATGAAAATTTTCGCTAGTTACACATAATCGAATTTTCACTCTGTTCCGCATTTTTTTTACTCCTACCAAACACAAGTTAACTGCGCCAGAGTTCGGTCCTTTAAATTAATTTCAGCCATCCTATTCGATGTTAAGTGATTGACTTATGGCCTTATGGGATATGGGTTATAATGAAAAATAGTTGCGCTGTCTGAATTTGATTTCCATTATATTAAGTGGGGCGACATTTAACTTCACCCCCATTTCGGATGTCCGTCACATTGACCTTCGTCGCCATTAAGATCGATTGTATTCATTTAGATTTCATGTAGCTAAATTTGTACTCGGATCAATCAGTTGTGTCAACAAAATGTTTGTAATGGAAGTACATTTTTAAGTTCCTGCAACACGATAGACGCTAACAATATGCGATACTGTCGTTTAAACATTCTGACGCTTAGCGCTGTAATACTTATCACGCGAAGATAAATAAACAAACTGACGTGATAAACATATGCTTGCTCATGAATTACTTAAGTGACATTTCCACGGTACATCGAGCAGTGGATTAGTTAGTTCAATGTCGCTGTGGGTGGGAGAGGTGACTAAAAGTAAAATCAATCAATGTTAGTAACCGTCGTCGTTGTATAGCCAAAAGTGGTTGGATTACTTGTTTCTAAGTGAACGACTCTACCCCAGTCCGAGAGATTATTGTGTCGAGTGAATGAAACATTTGTCTACAAGGCTATAGTCTAATTCGAGGGATTTAGGATGATGCTGGGCTTAAGCTTGCGAGAAATTTAAATTTAAACCGGAGAAAAAATATTTCGGGCGACTGTTTTTTTTTTTGTGTCGAAAACTCATTTCATGACGACCAGTATAGTATTCGAC
Source organism: Cheilosia urbana (assembly GCA_946477585.1). Lineage (NCBI taxonomy): Eukaryota > Metazoa > Arthropoda > Insecta > Diptera > Syrphidae > Cheilosia > Cheilosia urbana. The sequence goes on from OX297854.1 coordinate 145,873,312, forward strand.
GAAGCACATTTAAATTGAGAATAGATCACGCTGACCACCACGATTGGATTCCTTCATGAAACTCTTTATTTTCTCGAAGACACATAAGGGATTGGTGCGATAGCCGCCCGTGGTCCGTGGAATGACTGCGGCTAGTTGGGTTTGGGTATTGCAAAGACAGTAGTGGCCATCTCCAATCTACAGTAGCGGCCCTGAAAGTGTGACGAACGGTGGCGTTTCGTTACACATTTTTGGCTTTCATGTGCAAAAGTCCACAGTTGACCTCTTTAATATTGTCTTAAATAATTAAAAAAAAACGTTGACGCTCCAGGTCCGTAGAGAAAAGGCCTAGCTTCTCACAACCATTCGTTTTGTGTGAGATTTTAATTCTTGGAACGAAAAAAAGGGATCTACAATTTTATTGCGATTTTAAACGCCATTGAGAAGCTCTTTCAAGACAGTTATGCGCTCTGCACCATCTATGGTTTTTTATATGTATTTTACAATTTTACACGGAAAGAACTGCAAATTCTCCAATTGCAAAATTTTGAGTTGCAATTCATGAATTATATATTTTTCGGAAATCACAACGATTTTGTCTTGAATTGATACAAAAATTCGTAATTCGACATTGAAAACGGCGAAGAATATCAAATTTTGTTTGTTGAATATTACGATAAGAAGTTTAAATTCGAGCTTAATTTATTTGTAGTGATTGCGACATTTTTGGCGCAATTCACCACTTCAATAGGTCAATTCCTCGTACACCACTTGAAAATCTGAAATTGCAAAAAATATTTCGTAATTTACCACCACTGAATGATGAATCAATAAAATCTTATAATAATTTCGCACATGTAAATTGAAAACGTAAATTGACGTAAAGAAATCGTAAATTGCAAAATATGAACTGCAAATTGATAAAAATAAGTTGCAATTTACGATTAAGAATTTGTAAATTGCAACTATTGAAGTAGTAAATCAACCCCTGTTGCAATTTACTAAGGGATGATATCGTAATTGCAATAGGAAAGTGGTAAATTACGATTTTTTTTTGCATTTCACAACCACAGTAATATCAAATTGATTAAAATTGCATGTAATTTTTGCAATATGTATTTCATGTCCGATCGCATTATTGACACTGAGAAGTGTTGATTCACGACTTTTGAGGATCAATATCTTCATTTTGTACAATTTCTAGAATTGCGAATAAAAAGTCGTGAATTAGTAAATCCTGAGCTAAGCTCGAAAATGAGACAAACTTTTCGGGATTCGGCGCTTATTTTTCTTGATTTGATCTTTAAATTCTTTCCTTGTGTAAGAATGACCAAAAAAACTAAACAAAAATGAGAGCAATATTTTTTTTTTTTTTATTTAAACTTTAGGATTATTTATTAATATTCTCTGTTAAAAAGGCGGTCTCTTCTGGTCGTGGGGCAAAGGCTCGACATCAACAACTGAAAATAAAAACAAAATATAAAACCGCATGAGCCAAATTCTCGGTCAAACTATATTACCATTGCAAAATTTATTTCTGAAAAGTTCTAGATGTGGTGAAGTGTAAAGCTGGTATTTAAAATTAAAATGCGTACCCGGCACTCAAGGCAGTAATACACATATCTTTGTGTACGTGTGCGTAATATATACATAGGCAAGCGGAAACACCACAGCGAGCCCAATAAAACACCATAGCAGGCGTAGACCATCCAGCTCAACGGTACGGACAGGGAGGAACACCCACCCCCATCCCCTCTCGGGAGAGCGGACTATGTTAAGACGTCAACACAGCACACGAAGCAGGAATACACACATCTTCGTATGTGGGCACTATTGTCGGGCAAGCGGAAACACCACAGCGAGCCGACGAAACACCAACAAAAACTAGTAGTGCGAACCGTCCAAATACCGGCACCGAACAGGGAGGAACACACAACCCTGTTTCCTCTCAGGTAGGCGGTCCATCTACACCACTAGTGCCAAATGAATAATTCTAAAAATGAACGTAGATACCAAACTCCACACCACCACTATCTCTATTATGCATGACACTGCACAAAACGTGAAACGATCTCTGAAGGAAATCGCTCACTGTTATTTACTTTAAATACATATATAAAATGTTTGATCAAACAAGTTGTTTGAATTATGCAAAAATAAAAACAATCAAAAAAACACAAATACAACAAAAAAAAAAACACATTGTGAGAGTGACTGTATCATCGGGTCTCGATCGTTGTTAATAAAAATAATTCTGTCCTACCTCACGGATTTATTTAAAATAATTCGCCTACCTCACCGAACCTTACGCTTGTATCATGTCGTGGAAGATTTGATGACTGTCTTGCTTCTGAAACCTATGGAGCTGTTCGTCAAATAGTCGCTTGTAAACACGTTTGCCAACTTTAAACATACCTTCGGACAACTATACCGAAAGAATTAAACGGACAAATCAACATTGGGACAACAATTTTCCAACTGATCAAATAACAAATTTTACACACGTTTAAAAACTATTTTTATTCGTATTTTAGTACACCTCACAAAGTACTACCTAAAAATTAATTAACAATTATTTTCTCGCAAAACCAAGCTTAAATGTATATGTTCGCAATATAGGTTACCCTATTTTCTTCGGCGCTCAATGCGTTATTTGTGTCTTTCCTCATCAGAAGACAGGGAAATACAGCCACTTAAACCAACCAACCGGTACAGAATCCATTTTGTTTTTTGCCTATCGGTGAATATTGCCAGCGGTCGGTGGTACATACGGGATACCCCTTCGACATATCAGCTATAGAGTATTTAGAAACCGCATTCAATTTAATTTCGACGGAGACAACCGGTAAGAGTTCGGAAAAATGAGGTACTAAACCACTGCACCCACAAGCCACAAAATTGGACATATAGTTTCTGTTAATAGGCGTTCTGTCGGGTCTTCCCCTACTCCTGCCGCACAATCAAAAAATGATTAAAGGTACAATGCAAAAGTTTTCTCAAAAACGAATTGAGTATTTGTCACAATTAAAATGAAACAAGTGCCGTCCCAAATTAAACATTTACAACTTAACTTTGCACCCATTGGCCAAGTAATAACCTTGAATAGCTAAATTCAAACATCTTCAAATTAATAAAATTTATCACGCGCAGTTAATCCGATATTCAGAAAGTGTATACCGCCTTTTTCTTTAATTAAACATAGTCAAAGAAACCAAGGACCTTATTAGGTAAAAGCGCATTAAGTTTATGTCGCTTGAGTCCTGGCAAAAGCTACATAACCTTCCTATGAATGGGTCCTTTGCCCTACGGGTACCACCTACCAAGAGAAATTTAAAAATGCTCAGTAATAAATCTGCACGACTTCTTTTTATGAATACAACTTCCAATTCATCTACTTCAACGTTAGTGTAAACTGCACCATTATAGTCAATGATATAATAGAAATGAGTGTGCATGAAGGACGATTACACAGCACATACGATGATGATGAATGATGATGGTGGCTCGCTGGCTATGCAGTGATGGATGGCGCCATTGCATACAATTGAAGGCATTGGCCCCCACATCATATACATCATATGTGGACTATAATTGGCTGATGAATAGTGATGTCAACAGCCAAGGTTCGAATTTGTAGACAAACAATGAACTAAGGGCCGTTTTATTCACTCGAAGTTGAACACAACTTGGGGATTTTTATATATCAAACTCGCCAAGTTGTGTTCAACTTCGAGTGAATCAAACGGCCCTAAAAGTCTGGTAAAATCAAACTCCTGGATGACAAAGAGAATCAAATAAATGTTGATATAATATAGAATGCCCTCTCTCATCAGTTGCATCAAAAAAGGAAGTACAGTAGACGCTCGATAAAGTGAACTTATAAGAACTACACCTGTTCACTATTTCGAGCGGGAGTTTTTAAACGTTTACCAAAGCTTTACTTGTTATAAATCTTAGAAGAAGACTGAAATCTGTATCGATCGAAATAAAAATAATTTAAGAGACTAATTCGTAAATCGAAAAATGACTCTTATAGGAAATTTTGTGGGGAGGTCAAATCACTAAGTGCGACCAATAGGCTTGTTAAAGTCCTCAAAAGGGTTAGACCAAGTAAACTGGAATCGCTCCAAAAATCTGATGGAACCGACACTGAGACAAAGGCGGAGACTCACTTCCCGGGAAATCAGGTCACTACATGCTCTTCAGTGGTCCCGGTAAGGGTGGCTAGTCCTGAACTGACAAACACCACGCGGCGTAGCTGGTATTATACATCCAGAATGGTGACGGATGACGCTATCAAATATGAAATTGCATCGTTTGAGGGTTTCAAGTCACCTGGTCCGTACGGAATCTATCCAGCTCTGCTGAAACAAGGTTTTAGTCAGCTGATGACGACGCTGAAAATAATTTTCACCGCTAGCTTGGCCTTGCCCTACATACCTTCTCCTTGGCGTTTTTATATCCATAAGTCTGTCTTCCTTCCTGCTGAAAAGCTTGGAGAGGCGGTTTGGAAGTTGATTCTCTGCTAACGCTTCTCAATCTTCCTGGAACCTATACACAAGCATACGCGGATGATATCGCCGTTCTGTCTGTCGGTTCAGAACTAAGGACTGTCTGCTCTCGGGCTCAGAGATCCTTGGGCTTGATCGATGACTGAAGCACAAGAAATGGGCTTTCAGTAAATCCTCTTAAAACTACGGTTGTTATTTTTACGAGAAGGAGGAAGGTGACTGGTCTGACTCACCTTGTGTCAAAAGGTATCACTATGCCGATCTCCGATGAAGTCAAATATCTGGGAGTAGTCCTCGATAGAAAGCTTCTTTGGTCCAAGTATGTTGAATCGAAAACCGATAAAGCGCTGTCAACTTTCTAGCAGTGTAAAGGCGCTTTTGGCAAGATATGGGGCTCATCTCCTAAGAGGGTCCTTTGGATCTATATGGCGAAGGTTAAGACAACTTCTCTCATATGCATCCGTTGTATTGTGGAGTAGGCTCTCGCGGAATCGTGTTACTGCCTCTTTTGACAAACTTCAAAGAACGGGTTGTCTCGGCTGCACAGGGGTCCTCCCAGCACACCGGGCTCCGCTCTAGATGCTATGATGAACCTCCCCCCCTTGATATTTTTATCATGGGGTGTACGCTGAAAACCATCTCTCGATTAAATAAAGGTGGCTTTTGGTAACACGCGCATTGAAATTTTGAAGTCTTATGGATATGCCGTCTGACGCAATGACTCCAGAAATCCTACTGCGACAAAACTACCACGTCAACTTTCCTCAGGAAACGGAATGGCCTAGGCCAGACTCTGAGCCAGGGAAAGAATGCCATCGTGTATTCACGGATAGCTCCAAAACCGGACAGGGGAATGATTTTGGAGTCTTCGTGAAAAGCGAGAATATTAGACTTCACTACCCCTAAGGTAACCATGCGTCTGTCTTCCAAGCGGAGATTTTCGCTATCCTTATGGCTATATTGTGACAAACATGTGGAGGGCTAGAGGCATATGCATTTGTTGTGTCTGAGTACTCCATCGGATAGTAACAACCTCTGACAACGAAAGAAGAAAGGAGATATAAATACATTTTTTTTTTATTAATTTTTTTAGCCGACTTGTTTCGGTGAAAGCAACGTTTTGCCGACCAACCTTTTGGAAATACTTTTCCATGCTTTGGCTTCAAGTCAACTTTTTCCATTTTTGAATTTAACAAATGCCGGTAGAAGGTCCACGACTGCTTCTTTTGCTATCTTTTTCTTTTGGAGACGTTTGTAATAATAACGCAAACGACAGCTATTACCATACACAAACAAAAGTGACAGGCACCTCCTTATGAAATTAACAGCTGCCCCATTCTAAATTTGACACTTGGCATTGCCATACTGTAAATGTATAGACTGCTGGAATGACTTATACCATCGCAGTTATTAAATTGTAATAACTGACAGAAACATTCGGAAAAGATATAACAAAGATGACTGGTTATAGGTGAACTGAAAACTGAATGAAGGATTGTGTAAGGCAGGATGTTACGAAAAAATGTAGAGGCTGAAATAAGAACGCAATTCAAAGAAATTTGCAATGCAAATGAAAGAAAATCACTGGATTTCTATGTACACATGACTTTGAAGGAGCATGTTTCGTATGGGGAGCATCTTATAACGGATTATAGTCACTTAAGTTGTTATGACGGTGCCTGAAGTTGCATAATAGAGTAAATTGGGACCGGCATCACCCTGCCTTACAGCTCAATATAGCCTCCTTTGGAAGAGGGCGTACGCCGGATGAATTAACTAGATGTAAGGTTGGCAGATACCTCAAGTTAGGTACTCTGACAGCGACATATTTGGAGTCAATGTAAGGATTTTTGAGAACTAGTCAAGGTGCTGAATAAGAGCTGGTACTGACTGATCTAGCAAATCCCTTAAATACTGCTATGAATTTAATTGCTGGCCGCTAAACATGGAGGGGTGCTGATACCGGACTTCTTTGATGGAGAAGTTATAACCTCGACCGCAATAAGCTCTGAAAAGATGTGATATACTCCAATACCACGTTGAAAGTTTTTAATTTTCAGGAGGAACTATTTTCCTATACTAAGGCTGCAATTTTTTTGCCTCCTTCAGGAGAAATCTTCTATAGCCACGTGTTCCTAAATAATCCTCTTTAATTAACCCATTCCTCTTCAACAGCGCCCCGATATATTTGCGACAGCCTTGTAGGTTGGGTCTTCTGGAATTCTATTCCATAGCTCGCTGGCCTGTCACCAAAGAAGTCCAAAAAGTATCCAAGTCAGTGATAAATCTTAAAATCAGAGGTATTCCTTTGCCGTGTCGAAATTTGAAAGACATAATGCCCATCAGCTCCTTAACAACGAAATCAAATTTTCAAGACGGTAATCCATTTGCAGTTGCCATTACCTACCAACGTTGCTCCTTTATAATAATCCTTGTACGATGAAAACATCCAAAAAACTTTCGAAACTAAATTTTCCTCGAATTCATCAACCAATGTACTTAAAAGAGTCCGCCTCTTTCATGTTTACCTCCTACATTAAAACCGTACCTACCCTCTCTGTAAACTTATCCATTGCGATGTGAACCTGCTGCTGCTTTTTCGGAGAAAGCTTAACCCCTTGTACGGCATGGACCTACAAATTGTTGTTCCTATTTGTAGGGAGATTCTCATGGTTGTATCTCATGCCGATATAGAAATGAGTCCTGGTGTTTTCTCAGTGCTTTCCTGTTAATCGATTTTATGCAGAACTGCAAGGCGATTTAGATGATAATATTAATAGTGATTTACGTTCATGGTCTTAAGGTGGTTGTTGTTATAAGCAAATGGAATGGCTGTAGCCATTGGTGTTTGGCTTAAGTGCACTTTTCAGATTCAGGTAGGCAGCGTAATCAGTTTTATTTATTTATCCTTTTAGCACCAGGGGTTGATGCCTCGAAGTTATTTAGTTGTTTTAAAGGCACAAGATGACCTAGGTATTATTATGATAATCGATGAGTAATAAACGACTGGCAATAGGGAAAAGAAACCCGTAAGAAAAGTGTGACTTTAATGAAGCGAAGCTATGTTTAATGGCGATTTTAATATCTTATACATTTACTAGCTGGCCGGCAAACTTTGTGCCACTTACAATTGATTATGAATGATTAATACCCCTTTTAAAAATCAAGCTCCTATATTGAAAGAATAAAACTATTTGGAATTAAATTGAATTCAATGCATTGTTGCGACTTCATAGATTTCCAGCTTCTTGGTCGGGTACCTATTTATTTATTTATATTTTCTTCTATACATAAAAAAATACATTTTCAGACTTCGCCCCCATTACCCCTGAAAAAATTCAATTTCGGGTTTTCACGATTTCCTCTGTGGTCTGTAGTGTGTTCATCTGTTCAATAGGAATCCACTTTACAATTATCAAATCGCAGAAAAACATTATTCTTGATGGACAAAATAAGCCCATTGTCATAGATTCAAATTTCCTCCATCCCAAAAATAATTTTATTTTCAGAAATCCACACTAACAACCTCTGAGAGTATGCAATTTATGGTTTTCCGTTCGAAATTTAAAATTTTAAAATTTTAAACAAATGCAGAATGAAATGTCAAAGTGACGCGACATTTCCCGCCAATGACGTGTGAAAGTTCGATGTGAGGGCGTAGCACCATCTCTCATTCAACAACAAAAATAATTTTGTTCTATTTTGAATTCTCTTTTACGAAGATTGAATATTAATCATACAAAAACACTAAATTCCGGTTAAAAAATGGGGTGTGGGGCTTAGTATAAAAAAAAATTCGTGGCTATAGATATTTTTTTGTGCATAAATCTAAAAAAAAATGCAAAAGAAAATGTTCGTCAACAAAATTAAAAAAAAAAAAAAAAATGTTCTTTATAAGGACACTATAATCACTAATAGGGACCATACACGACACAGACATGTCGTTGCAAATTAATATATTTGGTCTATCAGTGTCATGAGTATCCGACGACCGTCTGCGTGAATTCAAAACTTTTTGAATTTTCCTTGGTCTGTAACGACATGTCTGTGTCGTGTATGCCCCCTATTAGCGGTATGAAATATTCTTTAAAACCTATTCTCATACCTATGAAATATAAAAAAAAAATTCATAAAAATCGGTCGAGCCGTTTTGGAGGTATGCGACCACAAACACCGTGACACGAGATTTTTATATATAAGATAGATATAATGCTTAAAAAGTTTTCTTTTTACTTAAAATTATCGTTTTAGAGAGAATTGGTTTTAATTTAGAATTACATGCGTCATACGAAATGTGTCTCTCTCTGTTGGCCAAAAATAATGATTTAATAATAGGAACCGGTTAATTAAAATGCATTTAATGCTTCTTTACAAAACAAAATGAAACAGTTTGATAAGTTAATACTTAAATTTTACAAAACAAAATGTGTACAATATAAACCATTTCTTAGCTTAGTTTTTGTATTTACTAACCAAATTTAAAACTTACAAATTTATTGCATGTTTAAAATTTTTATTGAAAACAAATTATTAGCTATACCTAATCGTGGTATATTGTAGTTGTTGAAACCATCAAAAGTACAGCTATTGAGACTCACAACAACTGTGGTCCTTTATAAACAAGTTATTGACACGCCCTGCCAATAATTGGATCTATTGCTTTTATTTGATACAGTTATTGGCATCCCCCTTATTCAATATACTACCAGATAATTTTAATATTTAAACTTAAATTAGTAATATCTTATATATTCCCATTTGAAATAGCTAATGTTACATATTTTGAGAATGTAAAAACAAAAATCTGATAAAAATCTAATAAATTTGGAAATCCTTATTAAAATTCCAAAAATTTTACACCATAAATAAAAATTCCCCATAGGTGTTTAGAATGCGTACCTATCTCAAAAAATCATGTCAATTCGCATATATTCGGCTCCATAACATAATGTTTTTGAAGATTTTTTCAAAATATAAACAGAACGACATAAAAAACACAATTTTGAAGTGCTTTAATGAAATAAAACTTGTATTTATTTTCTCGGCAAAATTATAGATACATACATACATACATAATACTCTTTAAAATATGTATCTCTATAATATATAAAAATCAATTGCTGTGCGTTAGTCGGGTAAAGGCTCCAGAACGGCTCGACCGATTTGAATTATATTTGTTTCGTTTTGTTCGTCTTGAATCAGGGATGGTTTAGGAAAAAAAAATTCAATTTTCTTCAATAATAATCTTCTTTTATATACCTACAATACATTTCTTTCGGGTTGTAACTCGATGACGATATAACTCGATACCCACTGTGCCAATGTTTATGATTCTTCTTTTGTTTTTTTTCGTATTGGTGTATTTCAGGTTTGAGCAGTCTTAAAAGATAGGATTTTGGACCCGATAGGTGGCTTTGTTGTCGATCTCCGAAACCGCTCAACCGATTTCAATGAAATTTAGTGGATGTTTATTCATCGTTCCCGCTTGAAGGATAGGAAACTTTTGGAACTTTTGATGACGCTGTTGTCGATATCCGAAACAGCTCTACCGAGTTGATTATGGTTGCTTCGAGTTTAAAAGATAGGATAGTCTTGGACCCTATAGGTGGTTCTTTGCAAAAATAGAAAAACGGGTTGTGGCACCTCCCATAAAATTAAAAATGGAAATTGTCCAAATAAAGCACTTTGGGAAATGTGAGCAGTACTTAATACGAAAAGTACGGGCAAAGTCGGGTGGGTACAGCTACATATAAAGGCTGACGTCCATATATGCACTCATAACTCGGGAATGGATCATATGCTACTTTTTGTCGTGAAAACAAAACTTTATGGAGATTAGTTGAATTTTTGAATTCTTTGGATGTTCCGGGCTTACCTCTATACATTTTGAAATTGAAGTCGGCTCAGTTATAGTTTTGTTGCGCAAACTTAATGCACCGAAAGTTAAATTTTGACATGCCGATGTCACTGTGACGCAAACCCTTGTCCTATATTAGGATCACCTAAAGAAGTGTCTGGTCACGCGGGCTGTCGTCACTCGTTATTGAGACCGAGTGACTAATATTATGTCACGGATTTTTATGGACGTACGTGTGACATTTCACGATTTTCTACATTGTCACTCGTCTCTCGATTGATAAATTTTTTTTCCTGTTGTTTTTTTTCCTTCTGCTGTGTTAAACAAAATTTTGTTGTTTTTGACGTTTGGTGGAAAGACAATTTCATCAATGTTATAATCAACAATGATTATTATAAAACTCGTCTCGGCAAAAAGAGCAATAAAAAAGTTTGGGTACAATTTATTTCATTTATTTGGATTTGAAGACAATTGTACACAATTGCTGATACTACTCATAGCGATTTTATTTCTACTTAAATACCTTATAGGCTACTTTTTCTGTGTCATAAACTGTCACACATTTTATTCATTACACATTAGTGAAATCAGAAAACAAAAACATATTTCGGTCAATAAAAAAAATGTCTATGAAATACAAAATTCTATAACCTTCTTGAAGGCCTATAAAACATTTCCAATAAATGTCCATCCGAATCCGTTCAGTAGTTTTCACATTAACCGGGGACAATCATTAAATTCCCCCAAAGTTATGTCATATGCGTAGCATTTATATGCATAGACAATTTGGCAACGAACTAATATATGTGCGGCCATTTTGATAACCAATAATTGAAGTCTACAGCAATTTAAAAATGGCATCGACTCAAGAGATAGCATCTAACACCCATGTAAAAGACCTACAAATGTCAACATACAAGGCGACAAAATGCCGAACAATTTGTGGTAAAAACAAAAACCTCCCCACCCCATTGATCTCCATTGATTCCAAAAAAGGATTGGGTTCAATGTGCGAAAGTGAGGATTCGAAGCCGATTCTCACTAGGATTATGTACCAATTTTTGTGACGTTGCTTTATATTTCAATGTTATAAATCTTCCCTTAACACCGTGCATAAGCAAAAGATTTATTTGCAATCTTGTCACCGGGGATTTGCTTAGTGTGTTTGAAGAATAATTTGTTCGCCCTGATTTGTGACATATTTCCAGTCGGCTTTCCCATGCGAATAGATGAAAAAGATTAATAGCTTTCCGTAGGAGATTTTATTATATAGGCTCTGGCTTTGGCGGCCCCCAGCCCATCGCAGTATATTACATGGATCATTAAAACTTCTAAATGTGGAATAATTTAGCTGACGTTTGACAGAGTGTGGAACATTTTTTGACAGAATTGGTCTCAATTAGGAAAAATTAAAGGCCGATGTATCTGCTACGGTTACTTTTCCGCATAAGACAGCTTAAAGTGTCTGTGAGAAGTGCGAACTTTGTCCTTCATCGAGGAGAAAGTTGCTAATTAATTAACTCACATGTCACATCACATAATAACAGGTAAAGTAGTTCAAGTAGTTCACTTGATTGGAAACACTAAAACAGCGCTGTGTTTAATGACGCGTTAGAGATTAATGGAAATTCAAATGAGTTTTTCTTCTCATTGTGAACGTCAGTCGTAAATACTGTACGCAGACATCAACCACATTCTGCGAAATGTGATTGTTATAGAACGTATCTGCAGCTGATTGCTTGTAACGTAATGTGTGTTATCGAAGAAAATCATCTCACTGTATTGTTACATGGAAGGAATGCACAGCCCTTTGGTATTTCGGGAAAACGAATGACGTTCTTGTAATTCCCCCCATCGAATTCGAAATGACAGTAAGCGAGTAAATATACATTTATTCCGATTTATGTCATCATCCCCCCATCAACAAACATTCTTTTATAACTACCTAAGAGACCTCATGAGAATTCTCCGTTGTCAGGTAGCTATCGGGCTGTATTATAAATTGATAAAGCCGGCAAAATTGATTAGACATTTCTGTCTATCTTCAGTCATGTTAGTTTGGAAATTTGGAAGAGGGATACAAAGATGCAAATGTCCTCATTTCTTAATTTTTTTTTCTATGGCACAAGTTCCAGCTTTTAAATCAGTTTTTGAATGAAAATAAATAAATAAATAGTTGTAGCAACGGGTCCATAGGGACCAAGCTTCTCCCAACCATTCCTTTTGTGTGAGTTTTTTATTTTTTTGGAACGAATTGAAGGGATCTACAAATTTATGCCGATTTCAAACGTCTAATTGGGAAGCTCTTTCAAGGCAGTTATACTCTTGGATATGTGTCAGACGTTCATGAGAAGGTTTTTTAATACCTGTCAAATAATAAACTGAATATTTAAAAATCTTTCAATCAGAACTCCGGCACACTCAGCATTACCAATAAAATATTATTCTTTAGACTTTAAATTTTCGTAATTAAAAAAAGCTTCTTTTTCTTACAAATTTTGCAATTGTGAGCCTCCGTAGGTTCAAAGTCGACACTAAAATTTGTTATTACTACGGCTCACTAACTAATGAGCTGACAATTCTCAGTCAGGCAAAAGTACCCAACAAGTGATGCCAACCTGGATTGAAGTTTTTATGCCTAAACTCAAAAAAAAAAAAAAAAAAAATGAAAAGGCACTCCGGGAGTGCCGACAGAAGTGATAACTTGAACAATTACGTGTGTATTTTTGGAATCGTCAGAAAATATATTATTGTGTAGGAAGTACTTTTAAATAAAGTGTTTTTTTATTCATTATTATAAACTACTACTACTACAAAAATTATGCTACATTTTTCATTTTCATTTAATGCGGTATTTTACATCAAAAATAATACATATTATTTTACATACAAAATTGCAATCTATTGCTTAAAATGTATAAATTTACAGATACATGAAATATTAAATTTAAAAATTAATGGGTATTCTTTGAAATGAATACCAATGATACTTATGAAATTTCATCAACAACTTCAAACTCTTCCATCATCATCATCATTATTATCATTATATTTGAAAACGGTTACTATAGGTTTATGGTAGGTAACTAAAATAGGAAACAAACAATTTTGATTCGAATCTATTTAAATATCTTGTAAAGATGGCATCAATTGAAGTTTTATGTCTAGCCGTGCTAAGATTGCGATCATTGCTCATCGTTAAATCAAATTTGCTATTTAAAAATTCAATTAATGGTAGTTTTTATCATCTGCAAAGTTGATGTTGAAATCCCCACTCAAAATGATTGGAAGATCATCAAATCTCTTCCCAACTTTATCTTGAAGTAATGCAGAATTATCTTTAGCATATATAAGTAATTTTCATCGATGCTGTCTTCCAGCGTAATCTAGATAGATTACAGTCTCGAATGTACATATCTTACTTCAGCTACCACAATCCGATTGTATCTACTTGTATTCTACCGAAACTAGCACAGAACGAATAAATTAATAATAATTATACTGAAGCTCAATTGAATATGAATTTCTTTCCGAAAAATACAAATTTTACTTTTAAAAGAAAAAGAACGAGAAAAGACAACAATATTTTTCTGTCTTGCCGCATCGCCATTGATAATGCTCTAGATCTCGTGGTACGGCATCAATTGTAGTTTTATATTCATTATTTTGCACAAAAATTACTAATCACATTTTACAGTATACACTAAGGCGACATGAATATTACAATTATTTATATAGTATACCTACTCTTAGGGTGGCAAGTTTACCACAGTTTTCTATTTCTTATTTCGGTAATTATAACACAAGCTACTGTGCCGTAAATGTGCACAAACCCAAAATCGTGGATATAATATGTCGGAATTAAGCCTGGTAAAATTAAGTTATGAATTCCCTATACAAAACAGGTAATTGAAATAATTTTGGTGACAATCAATTTGTCGCTGCCATAAATTACCATAGTAACGTATTCAAATAAAAATCATCGTAGATTAAGCTATAAATTACCTACCCCTAAAAGTAAGCAATAGTATAAAAGTTTACAACTAAAAGTATGCAATCGGTGTCGGTGTCGGTGTCGGTGTCGGTGTCGGTTTCGGTGTCGGTGTCGGTGTCGGTGTCGGTGTCGGTGTCGGTGTCGGTGTCGGTGTCGGTGTCGGTGTCGGTGTCGGTGTCGGTGTCGGTGTCGGTGTCGGTTTCGGTGTCGGTGTCGGTGTCGGTGTCGGTGTCGGTGTCGGTGTCGGTGTCGGTGTCGGAGTCGGTGTCGGTGTCGGTGTCGGTGTCGGTGTCGCGAGTTTGCTAGTTTTTGCCATCCAAATAGTGCCCAACGCGCCCTAAAAGTATGCAATCGGTGTCGGTGTCGGTGTCGGTGTCGCGAGTTTGCTAATTTTTGCCCATCCAAATAGTGCCCAACGCGCCTAAAGAAGTTATCACTTCAAAATCATCGTAGATTAAGCTATAAATTACCTACCCCTAAAAGTAAGCAATAGTATAAAAGTTTACAACTAAAAGTATGCAATCGGTGTCGGTGTCGGTGTCGGTGTCGGTGTCGGTGTCGGTGTCGGTGTCGGTTTCGGTGTCGGTGTCGGTGTCGGTGTCGGTGTCGGTGTCGGTGTCGGTGTCGGTGTCGGTGTCGGTGTCGGTGTCGGTGTCGGTGTCGGTGTCGGTTTCGGTGTCGGTGTCGGTGTCGGTGTCGGTGTCGGTGTCGGTGTCGGTGTCGGTGTCGGTGTCGGAGTCGGTGTCGGTGTCGGTGTCGGTGTCGGTGTCGGTGTCGCGAGTTTGCTAGTTTTTGCCATCCAAATAGTGCCCAACGCGCCCTAAAAGTATGCAATCGGTGTCGGTGTCGGTGTCGGTGTCGCGAGTTTGCTAATTTTTGCCCATCCAAATAGTGCCCAACGCGCCTAAAGAAGTTATCACTTCAAAATCATCGTAGATTAAGCTATAAATTACCTACCCCTAAAAGTAAGCAATAGTATAAAAGTTTACAACTAAAAGTATGCAATCGGTGTCGGTGTCGGTGTCGGTGTCGGTGTCGGTGTCGGTGTCGGTGTCGGTTTCGGTGTCGGTGTCGGTGTCGGTGTCGGTGTCGGTGTCGGTGTCGGTGTCGGTGTCGGTGTCGGTGTCGGTGTCGGTGTCGGTGTCGGTGTCGGTGTCGGTGTCGGAGTCGGTGTCGGTGTCGGTGTCGGTGTCGGTGTCGGTGTCGGTGTCGGTGTCGGTGTCGGTGTCGGTGTCGGTGTCGGTGTCGGTGTCGGTGTCGGTGTCGGTGTCGGTGTCGGTGTCGGTGTCGGTGTCGGTGTCGGTGTCGGTGTCGGTGTCGGTGTCGGTGTCGGTGTCGGTGTCGGTTTCGGTGTCGGTGTCGGTGTTGGTGTCGGTGTCGGTGTCGGTGTCGGTGTCGGTGTCGGTGTCGGAGTCGGTGTCGGTGTCGGTGTCGGTGTCGGTGTCGGTGTCGCGAGTTTGCTAGTTTTTGCCATCCAAATAGTGCCCAACGCGCCCTAAAAGTATGCAATCGGTGTCGGTGTCGGTGTCGGTGTCGCGAGTTTGCTAATTTTTGCCCATCCAAATAGTGCCCAACGCGCCTAAAGAAGTTATCACTTCAAAAAAATGCCCTTTTGATAATAAGGATAAAAATGGGCTGCGATTAAAATTTGTTAAAAGAATCTTGGTCGATCGATAGGTAATCAAATCGTTTTTGATCTCTGTAATCCAAAGTTTGGGTTTGGTAAGCACATAATTGGAAAATAAACATGACGCTAAGTGGTAAATAAATCCGGATTTACTAAATTCAAATTGTATTTGTATGTGTTAAATGTTGATTACACAAAAACTATGCCGTTTTCTAAAAATTATTCCTCAATGCTTCAAGCATCGGAATTATGCCTTAAATTCATGATTATGCCTGAGATGGCATTACTGTTCAGTTTCACAACTAAAAAAAACTGGCTTCACCATGACACTCGTAATAGGGCGGTTTGTATACGAATCGTAGAGGGTCTGTTGTAATTATGTTTTCCAACGCTTTTTTGGTCGTGTCTTTAGACGGGTATTTCCACGGGCTTATTACGTTTTTTTTGACACCAACTTTGATGAATTTCCTACGCGTTGTTCGACGGATTTTGAATGCGTCTACTTAAGCGTTCTGCGACATGTTCTTTGATATATGTTTTCGACAAGTTTACAACAAAGGCGTTATTCGATCTTAACTTTATGAGGATATTGGTCATTTTTTTTTGTAAGAATCGTTTAATTTTCTCTAAGGAGACGTTAGCCGATAGCACATTTGGCCTTGAAACGGATTTATACACAAGACAATCAACAGCATGTAGAAAGTTTAAGTTAAAGCGGCGGTCTAGAAAATGAGACGAATGTCTTAGATTAGATTAGATTGTTTGTGGGAGGTGGAATCAAGTTGCCATATCACTGCGGCCACGAGTGGGCCTATTGTGATTTCCTTTAATTAGAGCTCGCTCATGATACCGGACTTAGTGATGAATCCTAGTAGATCTTTGAGTGCACTGTCAGATATGTCCTCTGCCCCTAAGTAAGGTCTTCCTAGATGGTGTTGACGTAATCTGAAAAAAAACATTTACAGTGACACAGTATGTGTTCTTCTGATTCTTCGTCCTCGTTGCATAATCTGCAAGTGTTGTTTTGTATTATTCCCATAGTCATGATGTGTTTTTTGACTTGACAATGTCCAGTGAGGAACCCTGTGACTATGTACGAATCTGACTCCTTGCTAGGTTTGGGAGTTGTTTTATTCTTGAAAGGGAAGTAGTTGGCATGAACATTTTAGCTTGTCTGTTACCTTCAGCCAGATTTTAATGTGGAATTTAGCGGTGCTAAGGGGTGGTCCACAAAATGGTCTTGGCATCATGAAGGTAGATGCCGATCCTTTTCTGGCTAGTATGTCTGCTATTTCATTGCTCATACATGTCCGCTATGTCCTGGCACCAAAATGAGTTGTACTCTGTTTGTGCTGGCTAGCGATGTGAGTAATTGTAGGCAATCCCATACTAGCTTTGATGTGATTTCATAAGCTATTGATAGCCAGTAGTGCAGCTTTGCTATCGGACGAATGTCTTAGAAACGTGCCTTTAGTACTGCTTTTGGTACACCAAGCTTTTACTAGCCCAGACTATATGAAAAAACATGCACACTGTGGTTAAATATAGTTAAAAGCAGCTGCAAACTGGAGTTGAACATAGTTAAAACCAACTTCGAATGCCATAGGGTTCCGCCTTATTTATTCTAGATCCATTTTTCAATTCAATTTTTTCATCTTTCACCTTTACAAGAGCTTCTTGCTATGTCATCTTTGCAGACAGGACTTTTCGCGCGTCTGCCTCGTCTTATCTTCTACCACATATCCGGTCATTTTATAAAGTAAATGCTATGATATTTATCCCCAGTACAGCTCATCAGTTGCACGTAAATATTTTACCCATTCACCTGCATTCTTCGTCCTCGTTCGCATCAATGATTTTTCTTACGACTTTGTTTTCAAATAAAACGAATTGTTTCATTTTATTCAACATTCATAAGTAACTCTCAGAGCTGCTCGTGAGCTCTACGCGCAGAAAACAAGAGACCATCGGCTTCTCAGGAGAAAAAAAGAAAGAGCACGAGAAGCGCGCGATCAAGGAAATAGAGAGATGCTATATTAGGAATGAGGTGAGGAGGTTTTACCAAAGGGTAAAAATAACTTGCCAATGCTACAAAGCCCGAACCGAAGCCTGAAAGGACGAACAAGGGAACATCGTAGCAGAATCGCAGTCGATACTGAGGATATGGAAGAACTACTTCTGCAGACTGTATAACGGCGAGCTAAATCCCGCTGTCAGGCAGAATGAACCATTCAACCTGGACGTTGAAGACCAACAATTCTGTTCACCCAACCTGGACGAAGTGAAGATAGCCATATCTAAGCTCAAGTGCAACAAAGCCGCTGGAGCAGATGGCCTAACCGCCGAGGTATTGAAAGCGGCAGGCGATGACTTGGTTAGGAGCATGCACCAACTCATCTGTAAAATATGGTCAAAGAAAAGTATGCCCGATGAATGGAACCTCAGCATTGTTTGCCCGGTCCTCAAGAAAGGAGACCTGTCGTGTTGTGTTGTGTGAAAGCCTGAAGCCTTCCGTCACCAACCTGATTGGTCCCTATCAGTGTGGCTTCAGGCCAGGAAAGGTTACCGTCGACCAAATATTCACACTACGGCAGATCTTGGAGAAAACCCAGGAATTCCAAATCGATACCCACCACTTTTTCATCGATTTCAAGGCCGCCTATAACGACAGCATTTAAAGATACGAGCTATACAGAGCAATGTCTAGTTTTGGTATCCCTGCCAAACTCGTCCTTTTGCGCAGGATGACAGTGGATAATCCACGCTGCTCCATCAAGGTCGGTTAAGAACTCACCGAGACCTTCAATGTCAAAAACGGATTTAGGCGTTGCGCTGTCATGTGACTTCTTCAACATCGTTCTTGGAAGAATAGTGCATAACTAAAACGCTAACACGAGAGGCACGATCTTCCAAAAGTCCGTCCATCTGCTCACATACGCCGACGACATCGACATAATCGGCAGAACGCAGCGTGATGTCACTTGCGCGTTCGTGAGCATTGAGACTTAAGTGGCGAAGATGGGTTTGGCGGTCAATGAGAGCAAGATAAAATATATGCCGTTTAAAGAAAGGACACCCAGCACCAACGTTGTGGACAGAATGTCACTATATGCAGATATAACTTTAAGGTGGTAAAAGACTTTGTCTACTTTGCTCCGGCCCGCAAGATCTTCGAGTCCACGCCCGAGGTACTGCGCATTAGAGGAAAACTGCGACTCAGGTGGCGTACAGTGAAAGAGGATGTTGGTTAAAACTTAGCGTGCGAGCTGGCCAAAAATCGTGCTGTCTGGAGACGCTTGTTGGTTGATGCCCAGGTCCACCCCGGACTGTAGCGCCACCTTAAGCAAGTAAGTAAGTAACTCTCAGTGTTATAGCTATTTTGTAAACTATATTTATTACAGAGGTAAGTTCGGAATGTGGCCGTTGTGTTCCGAAAGTCTCCATTTTTATTTCTTAACATCGTCACAAGATGCTCAAGATGTTGGGATTTTTTGATGGATTTTCCCTTTATACCATTAGGTGAATCTTGAACTACTGTATGCACCTTGTAACGTCCTTGAATACTTCCAGACGGACTCCAATCCCCGCTTCTATTACAATTTCTGCATAAAATCAATAGCTTCCAGATTTCTAAACCCTATATGGTGATACCCCTTTCTTTTGTTGACCTATGGATCCCATCCTACATTCCAGAACTAAGTTGAATATATATGCAGTATGAACGTGTAAGCTCGGCTTAATTCATCTCATATCTCGAGTAGTCCTGAAAGGTTTTTTAAACTCGGACTTTTTCCTAAAATTGCGGCTAACGTTTATTAAATACAAAGAACAAAATATATTCCGATTGATCAATACTCCATAGGGTATGAGCTCACCCTTCTAACCCGTTGACCTTCCAGTACTCCTGTTTATCCAAACACACAGGACATAGGTATTTGCATAGTGAGTGTCTTGATGGCTTTCGATATAATTTTATATTAATTTTTGTACAAAGCTAAAAGCTTTTAGCAAATTGACTTGGCTTCTGACTTAACATCAGGATGGTGTGGCAAATTGATAATAACGAATTGCTGTCTCTCATATATGGGCGTGTGTGTGTGTTTGTGCATGGAACAGTGTTCCACCGATTGTGGCAGCTCCATGTAAGGTAGGAGCTACCCTTTCATGAAGGGAGACGCCAGTATCAAACGTCGTTTGCATTTATTTTGAAACTGTTATCGCAGAGAGACTATAGTTTATTTTTGGGTGACACTCACCGAATAGGGCAACTTAAAGTCATGCCAAAGACTAAAGTTTTAGTAGAGGGAGTGATTGCTTGCAGAAGACTCAGATGATATACTTTGCCAAACAAGTTGATTTCAATTTTGTTACGTATACGCCCCATATACCCGAGCAGAGAGCGGATGTTCTTGTAGAAAGTGGATTCGACTTTACATTTCGCAATGGAAATTATTGCTTTCCGGAGAATTGGGGCTTGTACCCCCGCTTTCCTTTGGATGTAAGTGAGCATTTCAGAGAAACTCTCATCTTTATAGAACAAAAAGAAGAAAAATTTAATACCTGCAAATTTGAACTACACTTGAACGTGTTTTTGTGCAACCTATTGAGAAGCTTGTGCAAATTTAATCAACTTCAAAACGGTGCATGTTGGAGTGGTTTCCTTCTTGTGGATGCGGACGCTCCAATTCCAGTTCATTTAAGTCAAACACGTATGTTATTTGCTGTCGAACCGGTTAATTTACTTATTTTGTACTGCCCTATATAGATGCAATCAAAGAACTCGTTAATTGAGCCCGGAAGAGAATTGAAAAAAAATTCCTCATGCTGTTTGCGGTTAGGGTTTGGTAAAGTGGTGGACGATAGTAAGACTGAGAGCCATTTTAACCCCTTTCTTTTGTTGACTTATCGATCCCATCCCACATTCCCGAACTAAGTTGAATATATATGCAGTATGAACGTGTAAGCTCGGTTTAATCCATCTCATATCTCGAGTAGTCCGGAATAGTTTATTTAAACTCGGACTTTTCCCTGATATTGCGGTTAACGTTTATTAAATAGTTACAAAGAAAAAATTATATTCCCATTGCTCAATACTCCATAGGGTATGAGCTCACCCTTCTAACCCATTGACCTTCCAGTACCTACTCCTGTATTTGCATAGTGACTGTCTTGATGGCTTTCGATATAATTTTATATTAATTTTTGTACAAAGCTAAAAGCTTTTAGCAAATTGACTTGGCTTCTGACTTAACATCAGGATGGTGTGGCAAATTGATAATAACGAATTGTTCTCTCTCATATATGGGCGTGTGTAAGTGTTTGTGCATGGAACAGTGTTCCACCGATTGTGTAAGGTAGGAGTTACCCTTTCATGAAGGGAGACGCCAGTATCAAACGTCGTTTGCATTTATTTTGAAACTGTTATCCCAGAGAGACTATCGTTTATTTTTGGGTGACACTCACCGAATAGGGCAACTTAAAGTCATGCCAAAGACTACAGTTTTAGTAGAGGGAGTGATTGCTTGCAGAAGACTCAGATGATATACTTTGCCAAACAAGTTGATTCCAATTTTGTTACGTATACGCCCCATATACCCGAGCAGAGAGCGGATGTTCTTGTAGAAAGTGGATTTGACTTAACATTTCGCAATGGAAATTATTGCTTCCCGGAGAATTGGGGCTTGTACCCCCGCTTTCCTTTGGATGTAAGTGAGCATTTCCGAGAAACTCTCATCTTTATAAAACAAAAAGAAGAAAAATGTAATACCTGCCAATTTGAACTACACTTGAACGTGTTTTTGTGCAACCTATTGAGAAGCTTGTGCAAATTTAATCAACTTCAAAACGGTGCATGTTGGAGTGGTTTCCTTCTTGTGGATGCGGACGCTCCAATTCCAGTTCATTTAAGTCAAACACGTATGTTATTTGCTATCGAACCCGTTAATTTACTTATTTTGTACTGCCCTATTTAGATGCAATCAAAGAACTCGTTAATTGTGTCCGGAAGAGAATTGCGAAAATTCCTCATGCTGTTTGAGGTTAGGGTTTGGTGAAGTGGTGGACGATAGTAAGACTGAGGGCCATTTTAATTTGGAATTGCAATTTTTCTCACATCTCGTATTTTACCACACTAAAATCTTTCTTCGACGTCGAGGGGCTACACTCGTACATATATATTTCGGGCTTGGTATGAATAAGGGAAATCCTTATTGCATTTTCACTCAATTGCCGAGGGAGAAATACAAAACGTTTTATTTGACTGCGAATTTGTTGATCGTTTGACGCAAGGTCTTGTGACACGTTTGCAATCAGTGAGAGAAACAGTACCTCAAACTTGGGGTGACATCCCCTTATAGATGGATTTCACCGGATAACTGCATACCCTGCGGGACCCACTAGAATCTAATTATGCTTCTCTGTTTTCGGTGAGGAAATGCTCGTGTAAATATCTTCGTCCATGGAAGCGACTTTGCTGATGTTGCCATGACCAAACCATCAGGACTTTCCTGACGTTTAATGTTCAACAAAAGGAGACATAGTAAATTACTGCTTGGCCGTAGCAGGTGCTATAACCAAAGGGAAATCCAAATCCCACGGGATGGTGTGGGAAGTTAATTTCGTTTTACAGTCAAGCCAAGATAATCGTTACAATGGGGAAAGTCGTAAACCTTTTAACTACTATTTGAGATATGGAACAAGAAATTAAAACCGAATCAGGTTTTTACTGCTCGGGGTCGGCAGCATAATTTAAAGACAAGGGATGACCTCTATCACTTAAGTATGTTAGTAAGGATCAAGAGTTGGATGCATATAACCACACCTGTCATCCCCGCAAGTGGAGTGACACTGCACTGGTAATTGCAGACATTTGTCTACATGACAACAGTTCATCAGGACAAGGACAACGTAGGGTATTGGATTTCAATTCGATTTTCCCTTGCCAAAGCTGAGGACGCACAGCAACTATCCCACCATGGTGCCAGCTTTCGGATAATTAATGCGTTTCCATTTCAGATTGTTAGCTCGAATATGCACACGACATATACTGAAAGTTGAAACCGCATTTTCTGCATGCATCTGTGTTGCAAACAAAAATAAGTCTGCTTCTAAAGAGTTCAGGCGCCAGGAGAATTGGCAAAATGCAGAACGTGAACATTTTGTTAATTACAAATGGCTGTCCCCACGTGGAGCTGTGTCCCAACCAACATAAAGCGAACAAAGGAAGGGACGGAGAACTGCAGAAAATTGCGGTTGCTTGGATTATAGCTTTAGAGAACAAATTTATGAAGCGCTAAATTGGTGGGGCATTTAAGTGTTTTGTAAATTGGTTTCTTTGCAACCATTAGTGTCAGTAACTGAAGTAGGAAACCCTATGCATAAATAACGCCATTAGACGGCATAGCTGCACAAAATTATAATCGCTTATTAGAGAGGCCATAATTAGGGAAATCGGGAGTATGATTCCTTTCACCCTTGTCAGCCCAAATGGATTCGTTTAAGTATTTTTTCTGTGTGAATCGGCAGAATGTGCGACTAGCAATAAATGCATTTTTTTATGATTTTGGTAAGATGGACTACGACAGCAGGACCGATCGCACTGGACTAGACCGAACTAATATGCTAACGTATAAAAAAGAGAATACGCGTATAGTAAAATACAAATACGTGCAATATTCTACCACTCTGCCTGATTGGCGGAGACTTATTTCGTCGCACCACTGTTCTTTCTCCTTATCTTCCTTACTGAGATATTAGTCATTCATTGCTTCCATTGTGCATTACTTTCACTGATCTTATAACTTGCTATTCTATTTAAATCTGGTACGATGCTGCCTATGAGTGGACTGTGGACAATTAAATGATCTCACCAGCGTCAAAAAGCGACCAAAAACAAGCCAAAATTGTATCAGAAATTCCTCGAAAGAGTTGCTTAATAATTCCCTAAAAGCTGACATAAAAAATTAAACGTAAAAATGGACGAAAAAAACCTCGAAGGTGTTGAAAGATGCGAATTAAAAACATGATCAAAACATGTTAAGGAAACCTCCCATAATCCTGTCGAAAAACACGTCCAAAAAAGACAAAACCTGGTCAAAATCAGTTTAGAAAATGGGTAAAAAAAGTACCAATAGCCCTATAGAAAACATTCCAAAAAAACGTTTGCAAGAACATTAAAACAAGTAAAAATTCGGGATCGAAAATACGACCGAAAACGACAAATGTGCTTTTGAAAATGAGTTGGAAAATGTTTCCAAAAACTCATCCGAAAGCATCCAAAATGAATCAAAGAACACACCCAAAAATGCGTCGAAAAGCATGACTTATAAGAAATTCAAGAATGCGACCAAAAATAGTTAAAAAAAACATGACTTAAAACAAATTCAAGAACGCTTCGAAAAATGCTTCAAAAAACACATTCAAAACGGAAACTATGCCAAAAATATAATTGAAAAATGGTCTAAAAATGTTTCCAGAGCCTGTTAAAAATCATTTCAAATAAATCATGCAATAACGAGTCAAAAAAACGAACCTAAAATCACGTCAAATGACTATGAAATCGCGTTCGAAAATGAGTAGGAAATTGTGTTGAAGAACTCGTCCAAATACGTACAAAATTAATCGAACTAAGCGGCCAAAACCGACTGAAAAAGATTTAAAAATGCGGCCAAAAACCCGTCCAAAATTGGGTGGATAAAGACAACCTGAAGTGGGTCCATAAACGGGCCCAAAATCACGCCAAAAAAAGAAATCCCATTCAAAATTAACCCCAAATTGTGTCGAAAAACTCTTAAAAATGCGTACAAAATGAATCGAACAACGCGGCTACAACCACGACTGAAAAAATTCAAGAATGCTGTCAAAATCCCGTCGAAAAATGGTACAAAGGGTACAACATGAATCGAACCACGTGGATAAAACCACGACTGAAAATATTCAAGAATGCTATCAAAATCGCGTTCAAAAATGGGTAGAAAAACGCGACCTAAAACTTGAAAAAAAAAACGGGCCCAAAATCACATCCAAAATTGCATCTAAAAATGAGTTCGAACTTGTGTCAAAAAACTCGTCTAAAAGTTTAAAAAATTCAAAAGCGTAATCAAAAATCCGTTCGTTCAAATATTGGTAAAAAATAAGACCTAAAATGCGTCGAAAAACTCGCCTGAAGACGGAGACACCATGCCCAAAATGATGTTGAAAATCGCGCTCAGAACACGCCGGAAAAAAGCTCCCAAAAATTCGTCAAAAACGGGACCAAAAACGTGTTAAATAACAACCCAAAATGTTTCTTAAGCCATAAAAAAAAACCTATGAAAAAACCTATCAAAAAGGCGTAAAATACTCGTCCAAATGCGTACAAATTGAGTCGAACCACGCGGCCAATACCGCGACTGAAAAAAATTCAAGAATGCGACCAAAAATCCATCAAAAGTGGGCAGAAAAACAAAACCTAGAATTCGAAAAAAATCACGTCCAAGAGCAAAGAAATCCCATCGAAAATGAGTGCCAAATTGTGTAAATAACTTGTTCAAATGCGTACAAAATGAAACATACCAAATGGACACAACCGCGACTGGAAAAATTTAAAGAATGCGGCCAAAAATTCGTTTAAAAATGGATAGCAAAAAAAAAAAAAACAACCTAAAATGTGTCAAAAATGGGACCAAAAACGTGTTGAAAAAATAACACAAAATGTGTCTTAAGTCATAACGAAAAGCATTGCAAAAAAGGACTCAAAAAGGCGTAAAAAAAACTCGCCCAAATGCGTACAAAATGAATCCTACCACATGGCTAAAACGGCGACTGAAAAAAATTTAAGAACGCGACCCAAAATCGATCAAAAATGGGTAGAAAAACGAGACCTAGAATTCGACAGAGGCAAGGAAATCGTATCCAAAAATGAGTCCGTGTCGAAAAACTCATCTAAAAGCATTCAAAAAGAATCGATCCACGCGGCAAAAAAACGCGAATGAAAAAAGAACAAAATTCCAAAGCGCAAACAAAAATCCGTTCGTTTAAAAATTCGTAAAAAGTACAAAAAAACTATCAAAAAACGACTTCAAAAGGGCGTGAAAAACTCCCCAAAAAAAGCGCCAGAAAACTGTTGATAAAATTCGTGCATACTTCTCTCATAACGACCAAAAGGCCCCCCTTTCAAAAGAGGTCTATGCTGTGGACATTTAATTTTTCTTTTCTAACCTCCCCAACCCACCCAACCGCAGTTCTTAACAACTCGAGTCACCTCACGGTATTTAACTTGTACTATGGTCAGTTCAGACCACAATCTAAAAATAAATTTTCACTCCTCCCTAAAACCACGGTGTCAAGTCATGTGCAGGGAACAGAATAATCCCGTAGATATTGTATAAGTCCTCCGCACAAATGTTTTTGTGGATTTAATAAAAAAAGAAAATAATGAAAAATACCAATTTAGCTATTATAACACAAATTGTTTTTCGAGCAAATTTCAATTTAGCTCCGCTTCATTTCGAAAACAATTTCCAACCGCACTTCACTGCTCAATCTAAACCCAAATCCGATTAGGTATTGATTTTCAAATTAAATCGAGTATTTAATTCAATTAATGACTATCTCTAAAATGTTCATTCGATCTTATTCAGTTAGGGAAAGGGAACCCATTTGCCAATGAATTTGCATTTACAGCTCTCATCATAATGGAATGCATTTCAAATTTTATATACAAATTTGAATACATAATGCTGAGTAGGTAATTGAATAGGCCAGGCCATGAATGGAAAGCAGATTTAAGTGCCCCAACATCTCATTTGAATTGATGAAACCATCCTTTCTAGTGGAAAATATTCTGCAGATACCATCAACTTTTACCATTCTTCGCTTGCTAACGTTTTTGGTAGCCCTTTCGTTCGACTACTAACGCAAAATAATCAGATGCGCAATTATCCTCATTATCATCAATAAGTTCATAATAAATGTATGTGACGTACATATGCACAGAGTAAATTATCTTTTTAGTAAACCGGTTAATTGGTTTCTGTAGCAGGGCGTTAGCTATTAAATGAAAAGCAAAATTAGACTCTGGTGGGTGGTGTTAGATTTGGTTTGAGTCAAGTGCGGCTTAACCTTTTCGGAGATAATTAAATGGCTTTAGTGATTTCCAAGGTTCGTTGATGACGCTTTCTCCCTGAGTTAATAATCTGTTAAGCAGATTAATTGAATCAAGAAAGCCTTTCGCAAGATCTTTTGAAGACGAATGAAGTGGTGTTTGTCAGTATTCTAGAAAACTCATATAAATATTAAATACGCGGCATGTAGCCAACCCAGATTACTGCTGTTTAAATGCATGTCTGTGTACGAGTACCTTAGGTCGGAATATTCCTTTCAAAAAATCCATTTAGACCCATCTAAGATTATGCAATAGGTCATATTAAGTAACCACCGCTACTAATATCATATTTCGTCATAAAAGTAAAACACCCAAGTGTGGCATCAGATTTATGTCACATTTCCCCTTGGAGTACGTGGTTGGATATTACAGAGTCATCAGTGCTGGGTGGTTGTAAAAATGTTTATTGTTCTTCAAAGGCGATGCCCCATCAATAACAGCAGTATAATTCATTGGCATTCGGGCAGAAATGATTGAAAAAATAAGGGATGCCATGATGGACGTATATACCTTCGGCATACCAACGGATCTCTTGGGTACCTACACTGCCGATGGGTAAGTGCACGTAAACAGCTACAAACAAAATTGCAAGCTATGTAGACATTGTGATTGTGATTAGGGGTGGTGTGTGTTGGAAATCCTTTGATGGGGATATTTGTATGATGTGATAGCACATTGGACACATTCAAGAATCTAGTTATCTAAAGTCGACTAGATTGGTCTGGATAAGATGTAACCTGAACAGAAAAACTAGAGTGGTAGGGAACGTCACTTTTTCTACATCAGCCACATATGCCAACTGTCAACTTAGTACTCATATCACGAAATTCTAGACTAGATAAACGTCAACTGAAACGGCTGCCCATATAACCGGTTTCAGCCAATCGAAACCGTGAAACATCTAGTCAGACAGCTGTCAGACTTACTAAACTATAAACTTGAAAGTCGCCATTGATATTTCAATTTGGCTTGGAATTATTGTTTATCCTACGTCTGTCGGCGAGGTTTTGAATTACGGGTATTAGCATTCTAGGTAGTTGACATTTTTTTATGGGAAAAAGAATCTAACATATTGCTCTTAAGAAAAGTCACACCAACGCTGCAGAATTATGCCATTTACTTCAAATATGTTAACAGCGTGCCAAATGCGAATTATAGTCTAACGTCAGTGCGATAAAGTGAACAATCTAAGGCGCAAAATTGATAGTAAGAATAACTGCAAAATTAAATAAAGTGCACGACTGCGTCGAACGAAACTTACTCGTTCTTCAAAAGTTTGATTGGATGTTTTCTTATTTTACTAGGTAGGAAGGTAAAAATCTGAGAATACAGGAAAAGGAATAGTGTCAAATAAAATTAACTTTTGGGTTATTCATCTGATATGTCAGTACATACAACAATGTGAGTTTTTGAAAGTTGAAGCTCTTACTAACATAAAATTTTCGCAAGTTTTTGTAAGAGAGTTAAAAGCGCCTACTGTGCGATTTTAAGACGCTTACAACTTACAAGATTTTTAAGCATAAGGCAAAGTGTTGCAGGAGTTTATGCTTCCTGATATGTTAGGGCATGTTTTTAGTTTTGACTGGAATATATTAGTAAAGCTGGTTAGAGGTGTCTATGATTGGAAGTAGGGTTCATATTAGACCGATATCTTTACATAGATTTATATGTAAAAATTCAGAATTTTGTTTTTGAACTTGCATTTGCAGTTATAAACTGAATATCCCGATGGACGAGTGTGGAGGTGCAAATAAAGTTGGATTTTCTGATTGTTTAAACTTAAAGTGGTTGGAGTTATTTTAAGCTGCATAAAAAGCATGCGTTGAAAAAAAAAAAAGAAGAAGTGGGTTATACAGGGTGTCCGCCGGGAAGGTATACTACTTTGTTCTGCCTCCATTTTGGTAAACATTAGTCTTGACAGTTCATATTAGGCAGTCGTGAAGTAGACACATGGCAAACTTATTATGGAAAAATATTCTATAAACCAAAGTGTTTCAATCGTGAAAACATTTTATCAAAATCAATCATCAATTACTGTGACGATGAGAAAGTTACGTGAAATTTTTGGGAGAAACAACGTACCAATAAAACGCACTATTTATCGTGTAGTGAATGATTTCGAAGAAAGAGGATCTGTATGTGATAGGCCCAAGCATGGACCACAACGTACTGCAAGATCGGCTGAAAACATTACTGCTGCTCAAGGAAGTGTTAAAAACAATCTATCAACCTCAATTCGCCGCCGTGCTCAGGAGCTTGGTCTTCAAAGAACAACTTTGGCGCTTTTTAACTCCACAACTTCATGCTTTGGGCTTGATTAACATGTGGTATCAACAAGACAGTGCCACATCGCATACAGCCAGGATACAATGGAACTACTGCGAGACCTCTTTCCACAACAAGTTATTTCAAGAAATGGTGAAGTTGATTGGCCTCCACGGTCGCCTGATTTGACTGCTCCGGACTTCTTTTTGTGGGGATATCTGAAAAGCAAGGTTTATGCAAACAAACCAGAAACGCTTGAGCAACTCAAACAAAATATTCGTGATGAAATTAATGAAATACCGCGTGAAATGTGTGAGAATGTAATGAAAAATGTGCTCAAAAGGGCTCGCATTTGTGAGACTAACAGAGGCGGACATTTACCTGATATTGTATTCCATACATAACTGCCGACATTAAGTAAATCATTTTTCAATATAAGATCCATTCTCTTTTATGTAATTAAAAATTATAAACAAACAAAGTAGTATACCTTCCCGGCGGACACCCTGTATTTGCTAAAAATAAGTTGTGCGTTGCTGTTATTGCCTTTTTAATGGAAGTGCGATATTGAGTTTTAAAAAAATATGTATGAACACAGATCGGATTTTGGGTAGTCATTTTTGAGAAATAGTTAAAAAACTGATTTATTCGAATTTTTGAAAAAAAAAGTACGGAATCTTATTTAGAAAGAATACTGATATTATCTTCAGTATGTTCTTTGATCAAAATCGTTTGAGCGTTAAATTTTTGCAGACAGTCAAATACTGCAATGTTTAGTTAGAAAAATACTTCTTTTTTTTATTTAGTTAATTTATTATTTATTAATTTTAATTTAATTGCTTAAATATTTAGCTGAAAACCGACTATAAATCATTGTTTAGGAAAAATAAGCAATGGAAAGTGGGGGTTTCGAGATATGAACGAGTCGAATTAAAATTTAAGGACTCAGAAACTTTGGAAACATTAATTCTACTCTATGTATGCATTTTGGTCAAAATCGTTTTAGCGATTTTCAGATAAAATAAAGAAAAGTGAATTTTTAAAAAATTGTTTTTTTCAAAAATCAATTGTGTTATAATATAGAGCAAAAATAAGTTTTCTAACTTGGCTTATGTGGCTATTTTTCGGGTACTACCAGGAAAAACTCTGTTTTTGGCGACAAAACTCACAACACTTGTGAGCTGGTTATTCTTGCCTTTCAGCTAAAAGGACGTCAAATTTAGAGCCAGAAAACTGGCGAGGCTATCAGCTCTGTCTGTACGCGCACGTACGAAACAAAAAAGTACTTTTTAAATGGTTCAACGCCTCAAGTCATTGACAATGGAATTTACAAAACTGGAGTGCATATTACTGGAATTCTCAACTTCTCCCTACGTTATCCCAAATTAAATCTTCTCCTCCTTTGTTTTTTATAGTAAATCCTCTGCACTTAACCAGTCACCCATGCATGTTCTGCTCTGCTCATTATCACAGAGCACAGACTGAGCAGTGTCTCCAATGATTTGCACACAATCTGTACTGCAATGCAGGAGGGATATCTTCAAAACCATTCTTTTATACAACAATACCCATTTTCATACACTTGAATCACTCATACAATGCGCCCGCAGAAATGCCTCCCGCCCTTGCACATGCCCGATATGAGGATATCAACTTCTAAGAGATGCGTTTGATGTCTACCTCAACGAGTCTTTCAAAAATATTGGATAATCTCCTGCTCTTACCAAAAATAACGTCAATACCCATTCACCGCGTGCCATAAGATTCACTGAGCCTATTGACGTACTGTCGACAATAATTCAAATAACACAATCCCTTCTTGATTATATTAGAACAACTGCGCGCTCTCAGAAAGCCAAACACATTTTTCCATACCACTACCCCAAAATAACCGTTCAGGCTGATTACATGTACATATATTGTATTATACTCGTATTAGGTCTGATGTGTAGCCGCGTAACTGTCATGTCTACTCACATAACGCCTGTCATGCGGATGGTTGGAGTTTGCATGAGGACTTTTAGCCCCTGATAGTAAAGAGCAAACATCCACTCACCTACAGCGGTTTTAGCCAAGATTCGAGTAGTTTGGAATTTGAGAATATTTGGCAGAGCGCGGCGAAAGCTATATATTTACCCCCGGACAACAAAGCGCTCTATGAGGTAAGACGCTCTGTGGCACACACACCCACTAGCGCTGACGGAAAGTTACAAATTAAGTTGGACATCTTATACATATATGAGCTTGGTATATATAAGAGCGCTGTTGATTTGCTGTTGTTGTCCTTGAGTACATACACGTCGTCGTACGTTGATTGAGGACGTTAGTGCCATTCAGGAAAGATGAAACATGAGCGGTCCCCGGAACACTTAATGAAGTTATTTTCAAATGAGAAGGTGTGTCACACCCCACCTATGCCAGGTTTTGAAAGACCTATCATTAGTACTGAGTAGAGTATACAAAGCATCATCTAACGCGAAAGGTATCGCAGTTGGAGGGTGCGTTTGATGTTTGCCCTCGTGTAGAGAGGGTTTTTTTTTTTCAAAAACATCTCAGTGTTATCTTGGCAAATTTAAAATTAGGCCAAAGTTCTGGTTGTCTAAGCAGGGGGGATACGAGGAAATCACGGTTTGAAGATTAAAGTCGCTGACTTGTAAGACAGTCTGATGCCTTTTGATAATTAAATTTATTTTGGCAGCTGGTGGGTGGGCTGTATGCACACTCTGGGGTTTTTGAATCGCTTTTTCATGGGTAAATTGGAAATTGCTTCCGTAAAGTCGTTTGTAGTTTGTACCTCGAATTGGGTGAGTGTAAGAGACATATTTCATTCTCAGATTTCAGACTTCAAAGTGTGTGTTAGATTTAACTCGACCGTCTGCATTACCTACAGAAGAGGAGCAATACAATTCTGTTTTTTTTTTTTTTTTTTTTTAACTTTCTCAAACAGACATTGTATTCGTACAAAATTAGACGTTTGATTTGTTCGAAAACGGCTCTAACAATTTAAACCAAAATTTATATACATATAAGCTTAAGTAGGTGAGGTTGACATGACTGCGTACTCAGTTGTTCGCTAAAAAATCGAATAATGGTCCCTTGGAAATATGGAAAATTGGAAATATGTACCTTGAAAACGGTCCATACGATTGGAGCAAAAACTCATTCCTACGGTAATATGGTCATTTATAACTTAACAGCGAACTCGATTTTTTTCTTCATTATCTTCCAATGGATTTTTCAAAAATTACATTTAAAAAAAAAAATTGGTTTTAATAACGATTTTGACCGAAATGCAAACTTAAAGTAAAATTGATGTTTCCGAAATGATTGCGTCCATAATTTTGAATTCGATTCACCGAAAACGTTGATTTTAAAAACTGTTCATATCTCGGAAACCCCATTTTCGATTTCAACAAAAAGTTGCATGCAAAACCTGTCCATCCTAAGGATCACATTCCTTGAAACTAGAAAGTTGACGAAATTTCACGGCCAAATTTAAGATGCAATTATCTCTGATCACTAATGAGTCGAAAAATTGGCTGTAGGAAATGAGGCCCCAATGAAATAAGGCCCCAAAAGAGAAAATGAAATTAGGCCCAAATTTCAAATAATAAAATAAGGCCCACTGCGATGAAATAAGGCCAAGAAAAAAAAAAAATGAAATAATGCCCCAAATATTGGGTTTATTTCATAATGAAATTAAAAATAATGAAAACTACTTTTTATTTAATATTGTTGATATTGGTTAAACTAATTTAGATTAAAGGAACTTTTTATATACTCAAGCTCGCACCCACCTCGCAATCTAACAGTAAACCCAAGCAGGGGACTGCAGGGGGGGCAGCATGCCCCCATACGTATGCCATGTCGGAAGGGTAATAATTAATAATAAAAAAATAATTGTGGGGTCTTACTTCATTTCTCCTTTATTATTTATTTCATTTTGAAATAAGACCCCAACTTTCATTAGGAAGTAAGGCCCAAAAAAGGAAATAACACCCCAAATTTTATTATTTAATTTATTATTTATTTAATTTAATTTAATTCCTTAAATATTTAGCTTAAAACCGACTATAAATCATTGTTCGGGTTAAATAAGCAATGGAAAGTGGGGGTTTCGAGATATGAACGAGTCGAATTAAAATTTAAGGACTCAGTTACTTCGGAAACATTAATTTTACTCTAAGCAGTAGGTATGCATTTTGGTCAAAATCGTTATCGCAATTTTCAGGTAATATAAAGAAAAGTGAATTTTTAAAAATGCCTTTTTTTAAAAAATTAATTTTACTACAATATAGAGAAAAATTTAGTTGTAAAAATCTAGTTGTAAGTGACCATATTACCTTAGTAATGCATTTTTTTTATTAAAAATCGTTGTTGTTGTTTCCTGTACATATAATTTCATTGGGGCCATATTTCTCAGAGCCTTGCATGAAAAATGCAGGGTCGTTGAAGAGACTGAACTGGAATTAAAATGTTAATAAGACCTTTTTACAAAATCGTCAAAAAAGGTAGCACAGTCCATTTGTTATTTCCAGATCCTATTGAAAAGGGTTCTAACATTTTGCCTTAAAGTCCAAAGGAAGAGTATTAAAAGGACGAATGTGCTACTAATTGCGTCGATTATCCCCTTTATCGATGCTTCGAAATAACCAATAATAATGCTTACGATGTACGTGGCTACATTTAAGCTTACCTCATCCTCCAATGGATGGCATTTTCATGTATACAACTAGGAGACACTGCTTACCATTAATTAGCCGAAATGTGATACTCCACCGCCGCCGTATTTATACTTGAGAAGGGTAGCGATTTTTGGACTGTTTCCTGTCTATCGGAAAAGGAAACATACCGACAGATGTGAGTCTTGTCATTAGGGAGACTGACGTGGTTAAGTCCTGGACAATTTTGTCGGAAAAAATCTGCTTGCAGTAGGCAGATGGTGATTGGATAAAAACTAATTGTCACTGCGTAAGCATATTGCTAAGCTTTCACCTCCTGTGAAACATATAACAATATCGCAACAAACGTCAGATGAAAAGACGACTGCCGCCCTCTCAATTGAGACGCTTTGCCCCATTCAGCCGTTCATTAATGTTACTGACTTTGATTTCGTAAATTGCCACGAAATACTTATACACCAGGGAAAGCTTTGAGTAACAGAACCAAAAAGGACCAGTGTTAAGTTGGTTTCGACTATTTTTAGCATTAAATACGTTGGTGCTTATTTTCCCCTGCTCCTTCTTTCTCATTATACCCGACTGCTCTCTTTTTTTTTATGTCGACCGTCTCTGAGCTCTGAGGTCGGTTATATGATTCTATTTTCCTCTGCCTTTTATTTAGTCTTTCTCATTTCATCACATCGCATCAACTTGAGTAGGAAGGTGTTGTCAGCGGATGACAACAGACAACAGACAACAAAAAACATGAACTGAACTAGACCCCCATCCGATGGGATGACTACAATTATGGTTCTTCCTTTTGATAAAACACCCACGGTTGTTGTCTCTATTAGTTCATAACTATCCGATGAGAAAAAAAAATCCTTTATTGGCGCCAAGGTATTAATAATACGTTATATGTATGCCAATTAGCCCAAGTGTTCATTTTAAGACTGGCGGAACTCTACGAAGGATTTCCGTTTGCTTTCGCAAAAGGGAATAATCGAGCACTGATTGCTTGAGTTCATGTACAAGAATAATTGTTCCGCTCCCTTTGTAAGTACAAAAGCACACACATCTTCAGAAAACCCATTGCCAATATGCTATAGAAGACATCCGAGTTGGAGATGTGGAGGACGAAAAACCGGTTTGTGGAGTCACTTTGCCTATAATGACGTTCATACTTAGAAGCCACACCTCGATGTTATTTTGCAAAGTAAATATGCAAAGCAAAATAGGTACCTCTGCAAGTATGTGTGAAAGTCCTTTAGGGGAACACAAACAAACGCCACTGATTCACTTTGCGCTTTCCCAAAAACAGAGAAAGCTAAATAAAACAAAACGAGTGCCCGTTGCTCAAACCATCAATTAAGGAACACTGAAAACCGAAATGAATGGCCCGACAAAGTTTATGAATTTATTACCTATACCTAAGAATACCTAGAGTTTTGTGCCTTTTCTTTGAATTTTGAAATTGGGAAATGAATTCGATGTGACGGAACGCTTTTCTATCGAGCCTTAAAAGGAAGATAAACAAGAGAGAAAAATTGGGCTATTAATTCGTTATTTAATCAAAAGTTTGTCAAAAAGCGCCTTTGGTCAATGAATGGCTAATGTCTTAATGTGTACACTTAATTACAGTTCTCACTCATTCCGTTCAAACTTCAGAGATAAAATGATCAAGCGGTTTTCATGTTTTCACGTTACTCCCGAGGCCGAGAAGGAAAACATTACGAAAGAGTTGACAAATCGACTGGGAGCGCGGAAGTTCGAGGTAAATTCTAGGAAAAATGTTTCCCTCTCCCGGTTGATTTATTGGGCGACCTTACTATTATTACTTTTACTGTTATCCCTTAAAGGGGTGATATCAATGAGTTGGAGTGTAGTTTTTCAAAGGAAACTTTTAGTATAAATAGTAGGTTTTTGGAATTTGTGATGGATGGACGAGATGTCGCTTACAGTCAATGGAGGCTGTTCAAATTGGAGTACTTCCACAAATCGTATTGCAGACTTCGCAATCAAGTAGTCGTATTGATCAGAACAACAAAAAGGCTTTACTACGAACACAAAGTTGGTCCATTAGTTTCTGGAAAAAAGTTATGGAAAAACCTGCGAGAAGTCGGTATTGGGAAGCAATCTACGAAGTCTGCTGATAACATCGATTGTGATGCTCTCAACAAAAAGTTCACCTCCACGCCACAATCATTTGACGTTGTTACACCTATTGATTCCCCTATTGAAGAGGAACCCATAGGTGTGAACTGTTCCCTGAGCTTTATAAGAACACGAGAAGAAGACATAGTTGAGGCAATATTATCTATCAAATCGAATGCTACTGGCCTCGACCTAATGGATCGTTAAGCTATTGCTTCCTCATATACTGCGCTTTATAGCTTATATATTCAACAGTATCTTAACTACATCCGAGTTCCCTTCAGAATGGAAGAAGGCTAAAATTATTCCCATTCCTAAA
Source organism: Cheilosia urbana (assembly GCA_946477585.1). Taxonomy (NCBI): domain Eukaryota; kingdom Metazoa; phylum Arthropoda; class Insecta; order Diptera; family Syrphidae; genus Cheilosia; species Cheilosia urbana. Next base: position 145,909,822 of record OX297854.1, read on the forward strand.
AAGCAAACGGGTATTGTTACGGAGTTCCGACCCATTGCTATCCTCCCGTTTCTATCAAAGGTGTTTCAAAAACCACTATGAAGCAGATACAAACATATCTATCGATTAACAACCTGTTAACTACCTGTCAGTTTCGTTTTAGACCTAAGCGCAGCTGTAAATCTGCCCTACTTTTTGTTACTGACGAAATAAGAACCGCAATGGACAAGGATCATGTTACACTTCTTACGCTTTTAGACTTCTCAAAGGCTTTTGATACCGTTAACCGTTAAACCGTGTTGCGGAAGGCAACAATGCGTGGTGGCAAATGGTCAATCATCGATCTTTCTCAATGTTTTGAATGGAGTGCCACAGGGATCAATTCTTGGCCCAATTCTATTCTCACTTTACATAAATGAGCTTCCAAAAGTTGTCAAACATTGTCTAATTCATCTTTACGCTGATGATGTGCAGCTTCTGATAAGTCGACCGTTTGGGGAAAAGAACGTTGCCGTTGCATTAATGAATGAGGACCTTTTTTTCATTTCTCGCTGGTCGAAGAGAAATCATCTGTGCCTAAACCCTGTAAAATCATCCCATCTATCGCAAAATCTTTGATTTATCAGTGTTAAGACCACTGAATCTTGAAAACGAAAGAATCGAATATGTTAGCAGTGCTAGAAAGCTTGGAATGGTTTTCAATCGTTCCCTCACATGGAACGACCACCTAATTAAAGGAATTGGTAAAGTATATGGCAGTCTCCGTGTTCTCCAAGTCACTCGAAGTTTCATCCCCACAAAAACCAAACTTTTTCTTGCCAAAACGCTTCTACTACCCATTATGTTATATGGGTGTGAATTTTTGAAGTGATAACTTCTTTAGGCGCGTTGGGCACTATTTGGATGGGCAAAAATTAGCAAACTCGCGACACCGACACCGACACCGACACCGATTGCATACTTTTAGTTGTAAACTTTTATACTATTTTTTTTTGAAGTGATAACTTCTTTAGGCGCGTTGGGCACTATTTGGATGGGCAAAAACTAGCAAACTCGCGACACCGACACCGACACCGACACCGACACCGATTGCACACTTCTTTAGGCGCGTTGGGCACTATTTGGATGGGCAAAAACTAGCAAACTCGCGACACCGACACCGACACCGACACCGACACCGATTGCATACTTTTAGTTGTAAACTTTTGTACTATTGCTTACTTTTAGGGGTAGGTAATTTATAGCTTAATCTACGATGATTTTTATTTGAATACGTTACTATGGTAATTTATGGTAGCGACAAATTGATTGTCACCAAAATACTTTCAATTACCTGTTTTGTATGGGGAATTCATAACTTAATTTTACCAGGCTTAATTCCGACATATTATATCCACGATTTTGGGTTTGTGCACATTTACGGCACAGTAGCTTGTGTTATAATTACCGAAACAGGAAATGGAAAACTGTGGTAAACTTGCCACCCTAAGAGTAGGTATTCTATATAAATATAAATAATTGTAATATTCATGTCGCCTTAGTGTATACTGTAAAATATGATTAGTAATTTTTGTGTAAAATAATGAATATAAAACTACAATTGATGCCGTACCACGAGATCTAGAGCATTATCAATGGCGATGCGGCAAGACAGAAAAATATTGTTGTCTTTTCTCGTTCTTTTTCTTTTAAAAGTAAAATTTGTATTTTTCGGAAAGAAATTCATATTCAATTAAGCTTCAGTATAATTATTATTAATTTATTCGTTCTGTGCTAGTTTCGGTAGAATACAAGTAGATACTATCGGATTGTGGTAGCTGATGTAAGATATGTACATTCGAGACTGTAATCTATCTAGATAACGCTGGAAGACAGCATCGATGAAATTTACTTATATATGCTAAAGATAATTCTGCATTACTTCGAGATAAAGTTGGGAAGAGATTTGATGATATTCCAATCATTTTGAGTGGGGATTTCAACATCAACTTTGCAGATGATAAAAATCTACCATTAATTGAATTTTTAAATAGCAAATTTGATTTAACGATGAGCAATGATCACAATCTTAGCACGACTAGACATAAAACTACAATTGATGCCATGTTTACAAGATATTTAAATAGATTCGAATCAAAATTGTTTGTTTCCTATTTTAGTTACCTATCATAAACCTATAGTATCCGTTTTCAAATATAATGATAATAATGATGATGATGATGGAAGAGTTTGAAGTTGTTGATGAAATTTCATAAGTGTCATTGGTATGCATTTCAAAGAATACCCATTAATTTTTAAATTTAATATTTCATGTATCTGTAAATTTATACATTTTAAACAATAGATTGCAATTTTGTATGTAAAATAATATGTATTATTTTTGATGTAAAATACCGCATTAAATGAAAATGAAAAATGTAACATAATTTTTGTAGTAGTTAGTAGTAGTTTATAATAATGAATAAAAAAAACACTTTATTTAAAAGTACTTCCTACACAATAATATATTTTCTGACAATTCGAAAAATACACACGTAATTGCTCAAGTTATCACTTCTGTCGGCACTCCCGGAGTGCCTTTTAATTTTTTTTGCAACTTGGACTCTGCCACTAACCGCAAATTAAATGTCGCATATAACAATATTGCTCATCTACGCCGCTATGACCACCTTTCCTCTTTTGCTGCCAGGGCCCGACCTAGCTATTTCGCCGCTCTGGGCAAAAATAGTTTTTGCCGCTCTTAAGCCGCGGCTGTAAGTCAAGACTTACAAGCAGTTATCAAAAGAAAAAAAGATTATAGGTAAACCAACTAAAAATAAAATGTGGTTAGGTACTATACGAAATAAATATTTTTTTTTTTTTTTTGTTTTGTTTGGGGGTTCGCTGGAAGGAAAAATCATCGAAAGACATTGCAGAGCAAGTACGCGAGGGATGCTTCTGCAATAGTGAGGGACTCGAACAACCTCTAAAAAACCTCCCGGGAGGGACTGACTTTCGTCATCCCGAAATGGGATTGCACCTAGTCGTTCGACTAATCGGCAATTTATTTTTAAAATATTTGGAATATTCATAAGAAAAATCCGCCGTTTGTCGGATTTCGAAACTTTTTTATTTGAAGATATTACCTAATCTCTTGGCCTTGGCTAACTCTTATAGATCAAGGGGTTTTACCCGCCTCAATCTTCTGATTACATTGTCAGTATTTAAAAGTTCTGTAATTTCAACGTTAACGTGGTTATGAAGCCTACTTCTGTGCCTTTGGGCAACCTTTTTAACTTCATCTTCAACCATTTCAATATTTAGATCTCTATGTAGATCAGCGTTGCGTATGTACCAAGGTGCATTTACTATGTTCCTTAGTACTTTATTTTGGAAGACTTGAATTTTTTGTAAATTTGATTGGCATGTGCATGCCCACAATTGGAGCCCGTAGGTCCATACTGGTTTCAAGACTTGCTTATATAGCAGTAATTTATTGTAGTTGGACAGGGATGAATATCTCCCAATAAGCCAATACATTTTACTGTATCGCATGTTCAGCTCATCTCTCTTTTTCTTTACATGCGCTTTCCAACGCAGTTTAGCGTCTAGGGTCATGCCCAGATATTTAGCTGTATTTGAGTATTCCACTACATTGTTATTAATGTATACTGGAATGTGTGGTACGTTTTTATACGTAAAATTAATATGGACTGACTTAAGGTCATTCAATCTAATCTGCCACTTTTTGGTCCATTCTGAAATACCGTTTATTGCCATTTGGAGCTTTTCTGTTGCAATTTCGACAGTTGCTCCAACAGCAAGCACAGCAGTGTCATCTGCAAAAGTTGCTATAGTAGTTTCTTCACTATCAGGTAGATCGCTAGTAAACAGAAGGTATAGCACTGGACCTAGCACACTACCTTGTGGTACACCAGCTTTAATTCCTCTTAATGTTGAGTACTCTGTCTCTTGTTTAATTCTGAAGAATCGATCTGTTATATATGACTCCAGAATTGTTGAATACTGCTCCGGCAGTTGCCTTTGTAATTTATGGATCAGTCCCTTATGCCAGACTTTATCGAAAGCTTGTGCTATATCAAGAAATATTGTAGAGCACACATTTTTCTCTTCGAATGCTTTTTCGATCTTATCTGTGATTCTATGCACTTGATCAATTGTAGAGTGCTTGTTTCTAAACCCAAATTGATGAATTGGAACTAGCAATTTTTCATCAATTATTTTTTGCAGACGTTTTGCCAGCATTTTTTCGAATAGCTTGGACAACATTGGTAGTATCGATATTGGGCGATATGAGGTTACTTCGCTAGGTGGTTTACCTGGTTTTGGTATCATTATTACCTCCGCGACCTTCCACATGCTTGGCACATATCTCAACTTAAATGCAGCATTTATAATCTGCGCTAGCTTTTTTAAACCTTTTCGAGGAAATTGTTTTAAAACTTCCCCTGTGATTAAATCGAACCCTGGGGCTTTTTTTATGTTTATGCCCTCTTTGATTTCTTTGGCTGTTACCGGCCTAATAGGTCTGTCTTCTTCGCACCTTTCTTCGTTTTCTTGATAATCTTTATCTTCATAAGGTTTGAAGACGTTTTCAAGGTACTCTGCAAAAGTATTTGCTTTTTCTTGACTGCTTTTTGCCCAGTTACCTTCTTTGGTTTTTACTGGCGGAATGTGAGCTATTGGCCTGTTCATTTTCTTTGTTGCCTTCCAGAGCGAGTAGTCGGTACTAGCATCATTTGTCAGACTGGTAAGATACGTTTTTAAAGACTCGTTATTAAATTCCCTTATGGATTTTCTGAGCTTATTATTTAAGTTGTTCAGTGTGGTTTTATCGCTTGGCGCCCTTGTCTGTTGCCAACGTTTTCTAGCTTTCCTCTTTTCTGTAATAATTTCACATATTTCACGAGGATAAGAGTTTTGTTTAATCTTCTTTGTTCTTTTGGGAGTTGCAGCCCATGCAGCTTTTTGTATATCCAGCGTAAATATTTGCACTGCTTCTTCTAGTTGCTCTTCCGTTTGAATAGCTGATGATAATTGGATACATTCTTCCAATTTCTGCCTGAAGTGGTTCCAATCAGTCAGTCTATTAACTAGTTTAGGGCTATGTTCTTTTATTATTATTCTATCGCCAAGTGTAAGAAGTATTGAGGAATGATCTGATTGAAGATCAGGACCTTCCTCTGTATTTATTTTATTTGAAGATATATTTTTGGTTATAAAGAAGTCAACAAGATCTGGGGTTTTATTCCTATCTGTAGGCCATTAGGTAGGTTTCCCCGTTGAGTGATATTTGGCGCCGACTTCTTTAATAGTTTCATATAATTCTCTGCCTCTAGTATTTGTTAATCTAGATCCCCAATATTTATTCTTGGCATTAAAATCCCCTCCCGCGATGAATCTATTGTGAAATATGCGGAAAAGACTTTTAAAATCATTTTTCTTTAGTCTATAGCTAGGAGAGCAGTATACTGCTGCAACAGATATTTGTCCACTGCTCGTTTTTATACTTATGGAAATTCCTTGTATAGCGCATGATTGGAATTTTGCTTCTATATGGTGTTCAATCGTATTCTTTATTAACACTGCAGCTCCACCTTTTGCACAATTGTGAGGATGTGGGGAGTGATATAATTCATATCCCTGCAGTTTAAAGTCAGTAGTAAATTTTAAGTGTGTCTCAGAAATAAGACATATATCTGTCTGGTTTATGTCGAGAATGACTTGTATCTCATCCTTTCGATTCTCGATACCATTAGCATTCCATTCAAGAATTTTTATTCTGTTCATCATGTTTGTCTTTTTGGCACAGCTTTTTTGTTGCTGTTCTGTCTCTCTAGCAATGATATTCTATCTAATATCGTTTTATTGCATTTTTCCATGGAACCAATCCTGTTAAGGATTTGTTTCATGAGGATTTCCATCGCAGTATTTGGCTCTGCTTTGTCTTTTACAGCTTTCTCTGCTGGTATTCCAGTTGGTTTTGATGCTGCCTGAGCATACGTCATTTTGGGACCTGTTGGCTTTTGTCTTGGGTCCTTTTTTATAATCACTTGGTGTTCGGTTTTTTCTTTTTGTGGGCTCCTTCGTAAGTCCGTTTTGACTTTTTGAGCTTCACTGTCTGACGTTTTAAGAGGTTTCTTTTGTTGTTTATCTTTTGCAAGTTGTATTTCTTTTGCAACTGAACATCCTCTATAGTTAGCAGGATGGTTTTCATTGCAGTTTGCACATTTAGGGTGCTCAATTTTTTCCTTCATGCATTCTTTAGTGTGGTGACTTCCTGCACACTTTACACATCTTGGGTTGGAGCTGCAATATTTATGCGTATGCCCATACCTTTGACAATTTTTGCATTGGGGCACTAATTTTGATTTTCTTAAGGTATGAATTTGAACTTTCATCCCAAGTATGTTCTTGATTCCATATATTTTTTCTTTATCTTGGTCATGTTCGAAACTGAGTATAAAACTTGGAAGCGGTACTTTGCTTTTATACTTAAGCATATTTATCACATCCAATATTTTAAAATCTCTGTCGATTAACTCTTTTTTTATGCTTTCAGGTGAGCATGAGTAATGCAGTTTTTTCGCTACAACCTTAAATGGTCTGGTTTGCTTATTCTCATACGAATACCATTGCATTTTTTTCTGGTTCAGAATTTTAGTGAGGTTTCTGTATCCCTCTTCTTCAACCACATTAATTTTAATGTCATTTTTGTTAATTAGAGCTGTACTAGCTTTAATTTTATTTTCCTCCAATATTTTGGCCAGGCTTTCATACTTATTAACCTGCAGTGCAATAATTGGCGGAGGCTTGGTTGAGTTTAGTATTTTGTTTTCTTTATTTGAAGCATACACTGTGATTGTGCTGCTTTCTTTTGCGGATGAGATTTTTGGGGATACACTCATCTTGCGTTTTTTATTTTTATTCCCCATGTGACGCTGTCCTTCTGTCTCTTTTTTAAGTTCTTCTTCATCTGTTGAGAACTCGACAGGTTGGACATCCACTCTTTTTTGGTTGTTGAATTCATCCTTCAACAATTGCAACTCTTTCTTAAGGTTATTTATTTCCTTAAGCAATGTCTCATTGAGTTGCTTATACCCATCTCTTTCTTCACAGGCTTCTAAATATTTAGCCTTCAGTATTTTACTACTTTCTTCTTTTTTAGATGGGGGTGTTCTCTCTACCCTTCTACTTCTCCCAAACGGGTCGTTGCCTAGCAATAAATGGTCCCCCCCAGAATCCATGGAACCGACCTCCGAAGAGAGTGGATTTACCAGTGTAACTGGCATACCACCTGGGGTATTAATATCTTTTGTTTTATTCATTGCATTTCCATATTAATTTTGACTTTTGTTAAAAGTTTAAACTGTTGGATGCACAGCCGCTCCTAACATGGAGAACAGACGCTGACCAGGGAGCCGCCCAATATGGGTCAGACGCTTCTGGGTTTTAATGACTAGGGTCCGCGGGGTCGTTAAGCCCGTTACCTCTCTCTCTCTCCAGAGAAGAAGAAGAGAGAAGTACCCTTGCGGGAATAAATATACAAAGTAAGAGTAACGGATGTTGATCTATAAAATGAAATGCGAGTTCTATAATGGTGATAAGTACGACCCAAACGCATAGGCAATTATACTCTTTGATTGAATTACTGATACAAATAAAAATAAGCAATATAACAACAAATACCTACCGTTAAAACTGTGTGCTTTCTCATTTGTTAATGAGTGCAAAATAGTTGGTCTACGTCATTCGCGATGCAAAAGAGTTGGTCTACTCCACACCATCGTATGATTAAGTTAACGGTTAGCAAAAATTAAGCAAAAACAAGCGTGCTCTTGCTTTGGCAGGTTATAAGTGTACTTGTGCATGTGCATTAAGTTGGAATTCAGTTGTTGGCTTATCATGGCGCGTGGTGTTCCCTTATCTAAAGATCTTAGGGAATCAATTATAAAAGCTTTTGAAAATGACTTTTCAAGCTACAAATTTGCAAACAATTTCAATCTCCCTCGTTCATCAGTACACAATATTATATCGCTCTTTACTAAGATGGGTAACATTAAAACCCGGAAGAAAACTGGGCGGCCACCAATAGCTACAGCCCGCGATTGTAGGGTATTAAAAATAATTTAGGAAAATCTTCGTCAAACTGCTGCTGGGGTAACTGTAGAGTGGAAAAGCCGCATCAAAAAAGAAATATCTGTCGACACTCTTAAGCGCAACATGAAGAAAATGGGATATAAATTTTACAAGGTTTGTTTAAAAATCTTTTGTTTATTTTGCATTGTGATTTTTTCAACCTATATTAATAGGCAAAAGAAAAGCCTCTTCTTACGCCAAGGCAAAAGAAAAGGCGACTTGAATGGGCTAAAGAGCACAAAAATTGGACCTTACATCAGCGGCGGGAAGTAATTTGGAGCGATGAATCCAGATTTGAGGTTTGTGTTGGCGATGAGCGAAAGCGTGTACTTCGCACCTCCAAAGAAGCTTTCCAGAAAGACTGTCTGAAACGAACGATAAAATTTCCAGCATCGCAAATGATATGGGGGTGCATGTTTGGGCGTGGTGTTGGTAGATTATGTTTTGTTGACGGCCTTGTGAATTCTGCGAAATATCGCAACATCTTGGAAGATCATCTGCTTCCATCAATAACACAATTTCAGTCAACCGAGGGAGTCTACGTATTTCAGCAAGACGGTGCATCTTGCCATACGGCAAAGGCAACTAAAGCCTGGTTATCTACTGAAGCCATTCCTTTAGTGGAATGGCCATTCAACAGCCCTGATCTTTCGCCAATCGAAACTCTGTGGCACAACATGAAACAAAAGTTAAGACAGCAACTAGCGAGGACCCGCACAGATCTACGACAGACTATCAATGATATTTGGCAATCATTTACAACCCATGATTGCCAAAAACTTGTGGACACAATGCCACAACGAATTCAAGCAGTGATAGCAAAGAAAAGTGATGTAACGCAGTGGTAAAATCAAATTTTTAATTCTTAGACCAACTATTTTGCACTCAAACAAAAGATGAAAAAAATATTACTTATGTTTATTCAGTAATAACTTCAAGTGTAACAACTTGTTGATTAAACTTTTGTTTTATTTGTAACAAAAATATAAATAAAAATTTATTTTCGTAAACAAAACTTTTTATTTTAAGAAACAAAAAAAAAAGTTTGAATTTCTAAACAGAATGTATTCGTTATCAAATAGTATAGACCAACTATTTTGCGTTTGGGCTCGTATATTAGGAGGTTAGGGGTTTGTAAAATATGTCCTCTTTTTTTTCATTTGAGGTGTATGGAGACCCTAGGTTAAGATTAATGGAACATAAACAATATTTTCAGAATTTTTTAATGTTTTGGTATTTACCTTTTATTTCTCCTTCCGCTCAATGAAAAATATCAATTGTTTATTTTTTCAATTTAATTCAATTATATTCATTTAAACGTTCTTTTTTTTTAATATGATTAAAAAGACGTTAAAGCAAACATAAATTAACTATAGTAAAAGGTATATTTAGACTCATGGAGTATGTAGGTAGGTATTCTTAAAAATAAACTAATTGAATAAAACCATTTTTTTTTTTTTTTAGAATATCAAACCCTTACTAGGTTCGCAGCTACTCTAAAACAATTTTTTTCGTACTTTTTGTTCTGAAAAATCTTTAACAATAGCTACTAAATTCAAACTGTCACAAATCGTGTGCTCTATCGAAATCATAGCCAATCCAGATAGTCTCTTTTGAGTCATGGTAGACCGAAGATAATTTTTTAGTATTTTTAGTTTGGAAAAACTTCTTTCACCACTTGCAACCGTTACTGGCAAAGTCAAAAGAATTCTTAGCGCAATACTTCCACTTTTTACTAGGTAGCAAATTTGCCGCCCCTCATTTTTGCCGCTCTGGGCAATTGCCCAGCTTGCCCACCCCCCTAGATCGGGCCCTGTTTGCTGCTCGCATTTCTGGCTGTAGTCTAGACAATTTATTAAATTTTGCGCTCACTTAGCTATCTACATGAAATCATTCAAACAAAACAGCCTGATTATTTACACTGTAAGCTGAACTTCCCTCATTCAACAAGGTCTTTTGCTCTTATATTACCTCGTCACAATTTTCTTGTTACTGAGCGTCAATTTTTCGTCCATGTTATTCGCCTTTGGAGCTCCCTGCCCATGAGAAGTGTAAAGAGCACAAGAAGATTTAAATGTTTACTTTTCAACTATTTGGTTAATCATTAATAATAATTTCTATCTATTTATTTATTTTTTTTTGTTATTGTTTGTTTTCTCTTTTTAATTTAATTTTCTTTTTAATAAATAAATAATGATGTAAATAGCTTAATAAATACATTAAATTCAAATTCCTAAATTAATTTAAAGGCTTTCAAAAACTTATAAGACTCTTGTCCTCCTTTGTAAGCGATTTTGAAATAAAATACCTAAAAATGTATGGGTGTTGAGTTGGCAGAGCAGTCCGATGTCACATTTTGGGAGATATATGGGACAGTCAAAATAGCGAATGATGATGGCGACATTATTGTCATTCGTCTTTAAGCATTCGTTCGTCTTTAAACCAACGGCAAACGTTCTGCGTCTGATGTGTAGATTAACCCAAGGCATTAATAATTGAGTAAGAAGGAATTTTATTTGTTCGTGAATACTTTGATGATGAATATTGGTAATAAATTCTCTGCGTTAAAGCTCCTTTGTCACGGCTATTTCATCTGCGTTGCCATTCTCGCAGGATTGGTTATCGGTAGTACCTATCAGTGGCGTGAACATTTTCAAATGGGAAGTCGAAGCAAAATAAATCCCATACAAATGGTAAAAAACCTTACATCTGTGTAAATAAATTAATAGTTGGCGCAACAGGTCCAGAGGGACCTAAGGCCTAGCTTCTCACAAACATTCGTCTTGTGTATGTTTTTCATTTTTGGAACGAATGGAACGGATCTACAATTTATGCCGACTCCAAACGGCTAATTGAGAAGCTCTTTCAATACAGACATACTCTCGGATGTTTGTCAGACGTTCGCGAGAGGTGGCGCTGTGGAAAAAAAACCCTAAGTTGGAATTTGGGTTTTTGTGGGATTCGAACCTCGGACCCCTCGCTTAGTAGTCCAACACACTAACCATTAAGCCACTGCGCCTACGAACCATCCCCAAGGCAAACGCTTAATAATATTCGGGGGTTCCGGCTTCTAAAAAATAATGTACAAACAAACAAAAAATGTTAAGTATACGCCAGAGTAGCTGTCAAAATTTTTTTACTTCTCGTCATTTAGACATCTGTGAAATTAATTAAGAGATGAAAAGGGTTTCTCTTAGAATACAAATACGCAGAGGGTACACAATTGGCACACATTCTTTCTTAGCCCTGCAAATCCTAGATAACTCGTAACAGGGGACTGGCGGACGCTAAAATTACCAGTTGGAGCTCTCAGTATATTTTTCATTCAGGTTTTCGGTGTATTCGAAGTGAGGTGAGGTATATTGGGTAATACAAACCCGACCAAACTTTCCTAGCCCGTTCGGCAGCTTCCCAATTTCACGCGACATCGCATTGAGCTAAAACCCAACAATATGCAATATCTCTTGTGTAGATGTGCGGCTGCATTTATTATTCTTAACCTGGATGTTGGGGATTTAGCAGCTGTCTAACTATATATACTGCGAGTTCTTTGGGAGGAATATTGTACTTAACGCCAATCAGTCAGTGAGTTGTTCGCCCTGAAAGATGCTGTAATTGTTTGATTTCCTCGATGCTAGATGAACGTGTAGAGATACCTTCAGAGTACACAACCAGCATATTCCCAGTACCTGTTATGTAAGAACTTATTTCAAAACCAAAAACCAAAGCCGGTTATGCCATGGTCGCAACTTACAAAAAGATTCAAATATCAAAGTGAAACTTTTTCAATGAAAGCGGTTTGCAAAAAATATGATCATAATTAAAATCCGTTTGAAGTTCCAGTTTTTATCATATTTCATATCTTGCCGAACGCTCAAAGAAGACAACGGGACATCAGATAATAATTGTTGTCAACTTTGCTGTTCTTATCCAACCAAATTTCCCTGTCATAATCTCTAAAAAAAAAAAATATGCCTCCTTTATCCTTAAGAAAGTATTTCTACTATCAGATTTACATTTTTGGGGCCACGGACTCCAGAACCTTCATCCTTCAGTGTTCAGTTCCTTATCTGATATTTCTTTTAAATTATATTTTTTGGGTCAAAGAACTTTCATTAAATTTGTTGATGCTGTAATCTAAGCAGCTAAGGGGCACGTGACAAAATAAACCAGAAAGTCAACCATCAGTAGGGGGGGTTTTCAACTCCTGTCAGTAGATAGCAACTTGAAATCAGATGGAAGATATTTGACAAAAGGGTCAAATTCTGTTTTGGGGCATTGTACATACATTCCTTATTTATTAATTGACAAAAAACAGAGAGTGACCATACACCGGATGTGAAACTTCTCTCGCTAAATGTGGATGTTAAATTAAATTGTCTTGTAGTTGATTTATATTAAGAAATTTAATTTAAAAACCAAATCTTTATAATATTATAATCTTAATACAGTGCAGTAGATAAGTGCATTCATTCATTTAAAAAGTTTTCATAACGCTATCCAATTCAACGTTTTCTATTTTTAGAGTTTTTGTTTGCATTTTGTTTTCATATCGTTACAATTGAGATTTAATTTAACTTATTGAGTAGTCCAGTGTCTGTGTAAGTTGTCAGTTCAATCCCCTGGTCCAGCGGGACCATATAAGTATTCACTTTAAGAATTAAGTTGAACGAATTGAAAAAAAAAAATGCTTCTAACTCGGCAACAGCGTCACCTATCCGGTCCAAATTTTCAAGTTGCAGGCAGACGAAAATGTTGACATTGCCACGAAGCTTTATTTGCTCAAGTTGGGTTGTTAAATATGAAACAACACTTTTGCGAAATTTGCTTTCTCTCTTTCTAAAGGGTTTTTCAGTTAGGGCGGGCTTGCTATTAAATCGGTTTCTCCAAATCCCATCAACGCAAATTGGTCCTCTGCACTACCAGTGTTAAAATGGGATAATGGGATAAAAAAAACTATATGTGGGGTACCAACGTAATTTTCTTTTTTATTTGAGAAGCCCGTAATATGCCATTATTTATGAAACGAACGATGTTATAGTTCATTTGAATGTCCGCTCTGGATGGTGGCTCGTATCAGATTGGTCCAATTTTCAATGACTCTGCCGCTTAGATCCGGCGGATGGCATTTATTTAGAGTGGCTTTAAGGGAATCGGTCAGTTGCGTCAAGCCCGTCAAATCGCTAGGTCTGGGTGTCCAATTTACGTCGCCTCTTCGAGAGATAACCATTGTGGCTGGCTGCTTACAGAACCGGTTTTAAAAAATGTGGCCACTAAATGTTCGAGAGTCGATTTTGAACGGACCGCCTGCCGTGAAAAGGATGCAACGCCGCCACTTTTGCACTGTTTTACTTGAGCAGCACTCAATCGTGCTGGCATCAGTGAGGCAGTCACTGAATAATAGACACCCGCATTAAAAAAATCTTTATTCTAATACATTTTCTATTTGAGCGATCTTAATCAAATAATGGTTGTCTTCGTTTTTATTAAATAAAATCCAGGGTATATATGTAACACAATTTTCTGTTTTTTTTTTTGTCTTAATATGTGGCTTCATCTAATGGAAAGTCTGAGAAGCGGAAACAAAGGTCGAATTAAATTTAGAGCTGTGAAAATATCACACTCAGGTCGGCCCTATTCAATTTTCAACTTTATTGTTTTTGCTACAGGGTGTACCTTGAATAAGCACATTTTTCACAAGTAGCTGTACATCGCCATATGTGGTTCATAGCAGAAATTCCCATGAACATAATTCCACACGCCGTTGAACCCCACCAGATAAAAACATTTCCATAAATCTCATTATGCTAACATTTCATTTTCTTTCAAATACTTCTTCCAGGTAAGAGACGATGGCACTGACTGAATCTCCTAACCAACTGTACGACGCAGGACTTTGCTAAATCATACACTTGGCATTCAGCGCGTCATGTCCTAGTAGCGATTACCTCTCGAGGAGGGAAAGAAACTAAAATTCAACACTTTAAACGGATAAAAATTACCTACCCAGCCCGAAAAACGAACACTTGGCCTTTCCTCCTCAATGGTCATGAAGGATATCCCGCAGTTTGATTTGGATGCATATACTCGTACCACGAACGAGACGATTACACTCCTGCAGGATGCTATAACAACTACATTTTCGTTTCGCAGTGCAGAAATGGCGGACGAGGATGCACTGGAATTCCTAATGCAAAATGCATCAGCAACGGAAACACCCTATGTGCCGTATGTGAGCCGGCCAGAGACGTACATCGTGCCGGTGCTGTTTTTATTCATCTTCATTGTTGGTGTTGTGGGAAATGGAACGCTTATTGTAGTGTTTCTTGGTGTAAGACAAATGCGAAATGTTCCGAATACGTGAGTTTGAATTACTTAGATAAATGTTTTGTAGATGTTGTTGCATTTGTCCTGGGGACTGGGTATAGATCAAATGGATGCTTTTTAAAATGCTTTGCCAAGGAGATTTGCTTACATTCTGGTGGTCTGGAATTGATGTGTAGATGTGGATACTTACTCGGGGATTTTTTAATTAAAGTTTTTCTTTGCATTTTCCCATGGAAAAAGTTCTACCAGGCGTCCCTGAATTGAATTCACGATTTGATAATCAACGGGAGGGAGAGAAAATTAAAATGTTTCCCTTTCTCAGAAGGGCGTAGGATCTCTCACCTTTGGATTTTTCTTAATACTGTTACGTACCCACGTAACCACGTACCCACGTAGCGGGCTTTTTTTCCGGATTCTCTTTAATTGCAAATTTACATAAAGGAATCTCCCTTTAGAGAGATGTTTTCTTGGTGTCTCAGTTAGACGAGAGAGATATTTGTATTTCTTTGTGGTAGTTTCGATAATTTCATGAAAGCCGTCTTTTATTTATTCAGCGTAATTTTAGTAAGTAGCAAAAAAAAAAAAAAAAAATCCCGAGAACACGTCGCTGCAAACTGCGTCCTTGGCTCACGAAGACTTCGATACTTGCAAGCATTTCCGACAACCACTGGAACTAAGCAAATTTAGAATGTATTTGAATTACTTGTGTATTTTTGTGTTTTTAACGAGAATACCTACATAGAAACAGAATTCATGACTTAATTTTCTGTTCAGAGAATTTTTTTTTTGCAAAATAATGAATCCTTATCCTGAGTGGAATAGTAATGCTCTGCAAATATCCACAGCAACAGCATTCAGCACTGCTTGACGACGAAATTATTTGTGTACGGAATTTATTAACATGAGTCACTTATTATTACGGTGGAATGGGTTAGCGCTTCACTAAAATTCATTTTCGAATTCGAGGGAAAAAGTTTTGGTCCAACAAAAAGAAAATCATATTTGCTGAACAGGTAGGTATGTAGATATAAATCAGCAGGAAAAAATGTCCTTCCACAGACGCGACATGTTTTGGGAAATAAGCTTATTTCCTTTTTGGCTTCTATATTAGGCCCTAGTTGTCAGGACATCGTTTTAATTTATTTTTATCACCTCATCTGCAAAAGTTTTGGACATTAACAACGAAGACCGCAGACACGTGAAAGTCGCGACCTTTGTGTGGATACGTCGCTATTTGTGGCCAATGGTAGTGCGAGTTACATTCAGAGAAATGCCAATACTTTAGCGAATTTTTCGGTGCATATAAACGAAGTAAAAATTGCTTTAAAAAATTAGTCTCTAAATTTTCACATGAGAATTGTAATAAAATTGGTTCGTTTAATGCAAGTTCCTTTCTTCAAAATGACTACAAATATTTACCTACCCTACACGCTCAAAAATTTGTGATGTGCTTTTTCTCCGGCCGGGGTTTTGCTCGCCGGATCCAGGGTTTACCAAGGAAACACCAAAACTTTGGTTTAGAGGTACACTTTATTCGCAGTGTGTTTTCTTAATACTAATTACAATGTTGCCTTACAACTCTATACAAGCTACTGCCTGACAATATGTGAATAATGTGTACAAGGTTCTCTGTGTTCACTATACAAACTACTTCTTGACAATATTCGGATAAGGTGTACAATGTTCTTTGTATAACTCTATACAAACTACTTCCTAACAATATTTCGATATGTCTCTATACAAACTACTTATATCATAATAATAACGTCTATACTACGTCTCTAACTACGTGGCCCGACTACTGTGTGGTTCCTTAGCGGCCCGACTACAGCGTGGTTCCAGGGGAAAGGAGGGGGAGAGGCCCGACTGTAGCGTGGTTCCTTAGCGGCCCGACTACTACGTGGTTCCTAATGGCCCGACTACTGCGTGGTTCCTTAGCGGCCCGACTACAGCGTGGTTCCAGGGGAAAGGAGGGGGGAGAGGCCCGACTGCAGCGTGGTTCCTTAGCGGCCCGACTACTACGTGGATCCTAATGGCCCGACTACTGCGTGGTTCCTTAGCGGCCCGACTACTGCGTGGTTCCAGGGGAAAGGAGGGGGAGAGGCCCGACTGCAGCGTGGTTCCTTAGCGGCCAGACTACTACGTGGATCCTAATGGCCCGACTACTGCGTGGTTCCTTAGCGGCCCGACTACAGCGTGGTTCCAGGGGAAAGGAATAGCAAGCCAGCTGGGATTGCTGACCTACTTGATTTAAGGCCGGTCTCCCAAATGGGAATCCAGCCACCAAAAGTTCAGAATTTGACCTAAGTCGAGTTCTATAAATGGAGCCTTATCTGGTACACGAGATTGGTACTATTCACTGGTAGACAAGTCTCGACTCATGGTTTTCTCACTCGGCTACTCATTGTTTTTCCTTCAAAAACACAGTGTGAATTCTATGAGCCGAGTGTAAAATTCTATGCCACATACGGGATTGGTATGTGAAAGTGTGACGAACGCTGGCGTTTCGTTACAAATTGACCCCAACCGAGTGCGAATTTTAAATGGGTTGAAATTAACTAAGTCTTGATTGAATTCTATAGAGTTTGTTTCTTTTTTACGACCGTAAGAAACTTTGGAGGAAATTGATAAATTTATTATTTTAAGCGAGTTTTCTCAGACAAGCTGCCTCGGTTATTTTTAACCCACTTACTCTGTAGAAGCCATATTAAGACTATTACTTAGTTAATTTTAACCGAAGCTTGGTTGTATTTAAATCTCTAGGCGCGGTGGCTTAGTGCTTAGTGTGTTGGACTACTGAGCGAGGGGTCGAGGTTCGGATCCCGCAAAAACCCAAATTCCAAATTAGGGGTTTTTTCCACTGCGCCACCTCTCGCGAACGTCTGACAAACATCCGAGAGTATGTATGTCTGTATTAAAAGAGCTTCTCAATTAGCCATTTGGAGTCGGCATAAAATTGTAGATCCCTTCCTATCGTTCCAAAAATTAAAAACTCGCACAAAACGAATGGTTGTGAGAAGCTATGCTTAGGGTCCCTCCGGACCTGTTGCGACAACTATTTATTTATTTATTTATCTAAATCTTTGTTTTGTATGTGAAAATACGTTGGTGTAGGCAAGGTTTTTAGTTTTTTTAGGACTAGTTTCGACATAGCCATACACTCTTTCGATATTGTAGTACACAAAACTATTTCTTTGTTTTCACTTATTTTCATGATGCAAGGTGTACCCAGCGATGCCAACTAAGGCTTTTTCATGCCTTTTAGGCATTATTTCATTAGCTAAGGCTTTAAGGCTTGTTTTTTTTTTTTTTTGTACAAAAAAGGCATCTTTTTATTATTTCAAAAATGTTGGTTATTTTTAATTCAATATGCTGAATTTTTATTTCTTAAAACATTCTTAAAAAATCTTGGCCAACAAGAATTTTAGATGTAACCTCGGTCTTAAAGAATGAGTTTCCACATTCAAACTCTCAACATTTTCCGAACAGTTTATCTGTCATTCTTTAAAAATAATTCTAGCCTCCACTTCCAATAAGTGGAATAAAATTGAAAACAAATTTTAAAGCTGTTTGTTTTTTGTGTGTACTTTGTTTCGGCTACGATTTACTTTCGTTTTCAAGAAATAGTTTGTTAAATAAAGAAATTATGTAAACTATAAGCCCATTTTATTATCTTGTCTTAAAATTTAGAACTCTATTCAACAGATTATCACTCTGGATTGGATGATTTAAGTTTTTCTTGGAAATAAAAATTGCTTTTATGTATTCTTTTATATTAGTGTTTATTCTTTTATTTATTTTTTCAATTTACCTAAGAAAAATATTTTAGGCATTATTTTATTGAAAAAGGAATCTTTTTTTGCAGGTTAGGCATTTTTTCGTCAAAAGTGGTTGGCAGCGCTGGTGTACCTTTCTTTATTTCCAAACAAAACTTACACGGAAGTGAGAGTGAAGATCAAAACGTAAAAAAAAAAAAAAAATTATGGCCACCACTTACTTTAAGTTAGTTGCGATCGTGCCTTTGGTTAAGCCGTGGACACTTAAAATAATCTACTATACAAGTAATCTTTAGTTACGGCTTGTTTGCACTTAAAAAAAAAAAAAACAGAAGATTTGCGAAATAGTTTCATTTGGGAGCGAATTGCGAACAAGCGAACATTCGTAGTTCTCGACATTTCATTCAAATGAAAACGTTTTTTATTCGCAGATAGCTGCGATTCTGATTTAATTTTTAATGGTTGACGAACGAATTTTTCATTCGTGGGCTTGTGATCGCGACTGTATTTTGTTGATTGTTAAAGTGTGAAAGTGTGATAGGCCGCTAGGCCGCCTCGAGAATTTTCAATTCGCGGGAAAATTGCTATAATTGTAAATTTCGCTACTTAAATCAATTGAGAGTAAGTTTTGTTTTTTTTAGATTAGGTGTTGGATTATAGAAATCCTTATGCTTTTGTGGTAGAAAAATAAACATTTTTTTTTCATATATCCAATCACAGCCACATTTCGACTATGGTTCTGGTACAAGCTAATTTCGCTCGCTTTTTCGCAAAGTTAGCTAAACTCATTCAAAAGTACACCTTACCTATGTTGTCGTTCGGATGTATAAAATTTACTCGAGAGCATTAAGCGAAACGATTTTCCGATGGTTCTATTTCTGTTTTAATCGCGCAAACTAAGCGTAGTTCGTGCAAAATGGATTCAGAGAAGCTAATTTATGAATTTAAAAATCGGCTACAGTTGTTATAGAATATGAACAGCAAAGACTTCCGCACAAATGCCAAACTGACGGATGAAATAGCAGTAATATAATAAGATCTGTACTTCAAATACAGGATGTCCGCCGGAAAGGTAGGTATACTACTTTGTTTTGCCGCCATTTTGGTAAACATTAGTCTTGACAGTTCATATTTGGCAGTCGTGAAGTAGGCATGTGGCAAATTTATTATGGAAAAATATTTGATAAACCAACGTGTTTTAATCACTAAAACATTTTATCAAAATCAATCATCGATTACTGTGACGATGAGAAAGTTACGTGACATTTTTGGGAGAAACAACGTGCCAACAAAACGCACTATTTATCGTGTAGTGAATGATTTCGAAGAAAGAGGATCTGTAGGTGATAGGCCCAAGCATGGACCACAACGTACTGCAAGATCGGCTGAAAACATTACTGCTGCTCAAGGAAGTGTTAAAAACAATCTATCAACCTCAATTCGCCGCCGTGCTCAGGAGCTTGGTCTTCAAAGAACAACTTTGGCGCTTTTTAACTCCACAACTTCATGCTTTGGGCTTGATTAACATGTGGTATCAACAAGACGGTGCCACATCGCATACAGCCAGGATTACAATGGAATTACTGCGAGACCTCTTTCCACAACAAGTTATTTCAAGAAATGGTGATGTTGATTGGCCTCCACGGTCGCCTGCTCCACGGTCGCCTGCTCCGGACTTCTTTTTGTGGGGATATCTGAAAAGCAAGGTATATGCAAACTAACCAGAAAAATTAATGAAATACCGCGTGAAATGTGTAAGAATGTAATGAAAAATGTGCTCAAAAGGGCTCGCATTTGTGAGACTAACAGAGGCGGACATTTAACTGATGTTATATTCCACACCCTAATTGCCGACATTAAATAAAACATTTATCAATATAAGATCCATTCTCTTTCATTTAATCAAAAATTATAAACAAGCAAAGTAGTATACCTTCCCGGTGGACACCCTTTGTAGATTTTTTCTAATAAAAAGTGTTTCTTCTACAAAAGGACAACGACATGAATAAACTTTGCCAAAGCACGATACTTCAAAACGCGACTACTTAGCATTGCTTCATTAATATTTCGCTAACTTCGATTGGGTAAAACTCGCTTACACCGGAACCCTTAGGGAGGCTCCACACCGGATGGAACAAAATGCCTTAGACAAATAAAACTGTTTTTCTGTTTATTTCTGAAATTTAAATACATACCACGCTGAATAAGGCAAAACAAGGCAACAAAACAAAATAAGGCATTTTCTTCCATCCGGTGTGGAAGCTCCCTTTACATTAGCTAAGTTCGCGCGATTGAAATTCGTTTGCACCGGAACCGTAGCCGAAGTCGCAAATAAAGCGTTCAAAAAAAAGCTTTATAACAAATATTCCATACACCATGGCACACTTGTTGTACGGTTGTTTTATGATAAAAAACGCAAATCTTTTTAAAGGACTTTAACTTAGAACCTTCACAGCTCAAAGTATACTGTGCATGTTTGTTGTAACACCTACCATTTGAGCTTCCTAGACTATACCTAATCTCCGAATTATTTTTCATCTGTCAGAGGATTGTAAAAACAACACAAGTGAAAAAAAAACTTTCCAAAACAATGAAAAATCAAACATAACCCATCGGCACATCAACAGTCAAAAGTGAGACTGCCTCCCGTCTCCCGTGGACAATGCAGAAGGGATTGCATCGATTGCCACACACAAAATATAAATAATTTTTTGAATCCTTCATATTTGACAGACTCGATTGAGTAGGTGGGCGAAATTAATTTCGAACTGAGACTAGCACAACTTTCTCTATCTCTTCACTATCCATATAAATTATTGTCCAAGCAGATACACCCGTATCTAGATTTGCTTCTCCCCTACCGCATATATGCTGCGTCATTATTGAAATAAGTCATTCATCACGGAGACATTATCGGGATATCACAGAACAGAAAGGAGAACATTCACCACTGTCACCCAGAGCAATTAATTTAATTGCTGATTGCCAGGGATATTAGCTAGAGGATTTAGTAGGTCGTGGCATTTCAATTGAAATTCGGATACATAAAGGAAAATGTTTCAACATAAATCTTTGGGATTGTACGAAATTATCGCACGCTCATTTAAACCATTAGACTAATCATTGAGTGATTAAGGAAAGGAACCGTGTGTCCTAGCAAGTGTAAATGAAAGTTCTGAACGCTGAACCTATAACATGCTTGGGTACAAGTCGGCAAAATTTATATCCCATCGACACTGGCCATCATATCGTTGTAATTATCCTTAATTTTATGTCTGTCTTCGGGTGAAGGTTGATTTTTTATTGTCGCATGGGCCGTATCTCTATGTATATAATAAGGACAAAGGGAACACGATTTTATGAAGCATCATTGTGCGACACATGCCATCGATGTGGAGGGAAGCCGGAAGCCAAATAATTGATTGTAACGTTGAGATGTCCGCTGTTTGATGAGGATTCAGTGTCCGTTAATGTGACGCTTTAAGAAGATGGTATTCTATTCTTGAAATTGTGATGGTGGAGATTTTATTACTAATCCATCGTGTACAACAAAGACACCTTATAAGTTTAATTTTTCAAAGAAATCCTTAAGAGGACTTTGATGGTGATCAGCATATTTAAGGACTTGTGATTAAATGGCTTTTTCTCGTTGTAAAGTGGACACTTTGCATACGGCTTCTTCCCTGGTCCTCATCATGCAGTAAATATGTATGCGGTGTCCTTTGAAATGCCGACGATCAAAGGCCGTTACTACTTGGGTCGAAAAACGCTGCCGCGATAAGGCGTAAACGGATTTGACGAACCAAGCATAAGGCTCAGCTTTCCCAAAATGGATATAGAGGGTATTAAGTTTGTTTTCGTCAGCTGTTGATCTTTTTTTTTTGAGAATGCATGCATGACCTCCCTTCCGCATCATATTATCTGAAGCTTATCTCCAACTCACAGGGAGACCTGGTTCAGTTTAGTAATAGTTAGACAACCTGTCTCTTCTCTTCTCTATCTCTTTATTTATAAAATAGAGTTTATAACTCACGAACGGTCAAACCGAATTCGATCAAATTTTTAGGGTTTGCTTGCATGGTCGCTTAGTTGGTTTATCTAAAGTTTGAACGAAATTTGAGTTCCCATTTTCTATAGATAGACCAGGCAGGTAATCGTCTGAGACTCAGAAAAGATATACCTTTGCCAAGACGCAAGCGTTTTATTATTTGGCGAATAAGTCGAGCCGAGTTTAAATAGCGATTGTATTGCATTGTAAGTAATAGGCCCTGTACACTGCGACCAGAAGTGATCTATTGTGTTGGCCCCTGTTATTTAACCCAGGGAGCTGTTGAGGCTCTTTATAAACTTCAGTACCTACGCTTCTTGGTTCCCTTTTTTCCTATGTCTGCAGGACTTAAAAACGCCCCTTGCATATGGATCGATCTACTCCTTGTCAGGGCGTTCACGGAGTGTGTGTTCCGTTGTCTCCTCCTCTTCTCCGCAGAGTCGACAGGAGTCATCGTCGGAGAGTCTCATTTTTTTGAGATGGTATCTTAGTGGCCAGTGACCAGTAAGATAACCCGTTAAGATCCTTAGATCTTCCTTGCTTAGCTCAAGTAAATTTCTAGTTTTACTACGAGCTGAGCTTTTGAATCTTTTTGCCTGCCTCTGTCCTTTAGATTCCGTCCAGTATATTCGGCAAGGTGGTCATCTTCCCATTTCCTGAATTTCGAGTGTACGTAACTCGAAGGTACACAGACATAGGGCTCAGGACCAGTGAACAGTCGTGATGCACCTCTTCTTGCTAGACAATCCGCCCGTTCATTGCCCTCAACTCCCGCATGACCTGGTATCCAAGCAACGGTGACTGTGTTGTTGTCCTTGGCCAGATCTTCGAGGAGGTTGAAACATTCCCAAATCACCTTTGATCTGATCGAATACGATCTTAGGGCCTTAAGAGCTGCTTGGCTGTCTGGGAGGATGTAGATGCGGGCACATTTAGTGCGCCTTCGTAGGCATTCTCGGATACATATCTCTATGGCGTGTACCTCCGCTTGAAAGATGTCTGGTGATTTTCCCAGTGCTATAGCTCTTTGGAACCTAGGCCCATAGACTCTAGCACCGGTGGCATCATCTTCCATCTTTGAACCGTCGGTGTACCAGATTTGTGATCCTGATGGTATTACGAATTGGTTGGTTCCCCAGGTACTCCTGTCAGATATGACTATCTTAAATTTTCTGGAGAAACGAAGCCTTTTAAGCATGGTGTCTGATACCTTGATCACGGGATCATCTTGAAGCATTAGTAATACCCGAAGATGTCCTGTGAGGTTTCCCGCTTTAAGATTTGATATATCAGGGAGCCTGAGGGCACTGAGACAAGCTTCCTTCTTTACATAAATATGTAAGGGCAGAAGGCTGAGTATTGCTTCTATGGCTGCAGTTGGACAAGTTTTCATTGCCCCAGTTATACCAATGCATGCAAAGCGATATATCTTGTTTAGTCTTTGTTGGGCCGTTATTTGTTCGGTTTTCAGCCACCATTATATCGCTGCATAGAGCATAGGTGATCATTGGTTTAATGATTGTGTTGTATGACCAAGTGATCATTTTTGGTTTTAAGCCCCAGGTTTTGCCGTAAAGACGATGGCACATATAAAGTGGCCTTGTGGCCTTCTTGGTAACTTGATCAAGGTGTGAGTTCCAGTCGAGTGTCTTGTCTAGGATCACCCTCAGATATATATTTTACCTCTTCTGATAAATCGATAACTGCATTATTCAGCTTGATCGGTTTCAGTTCTAGTTTTATCTTTCTTGAGAAGGGTATCGTGACTATTTTTGAGGGATTTATGATCAATCCTTTGTTCTGACACCATCTGTAGGTTAAGTTAAGGGCCCTTTGTATGATCTCCGATATTGTGGACTCATGCTTGCCCCTAACAGTGATTACTACATCATCTGCATAACCTTTTATTATGCACCCCGATTGTGGTCTAGGATATCATCTATGACTAAAGTCCACAGTAGAGGAGAAAGTACTCTTCCTTGAGTACAGCCCCTAGTGGCCTTAACAGTCTTTTGTGAGCCAGATTAATGATTCTGCTTTCTAACATGTTCAGAACCCATTTTATGATTAGTGGGGCAATGCCTTTCCTTATCATAACTTTCTTTGTGGCATCGAAGGAGGTATTGTCAAACGCTTCTTGGATGTCTATGAAGGCACAGAGCGCCGTTTCCTTTGCTGCCAGAGCCTTTTAAATCGTCGTTGTGAGGCTGTGTATATCAATTTCGGTGGACTTACCGGCTTGATATGCGAACTGGCTCGCATGAAGTGGATTATCTGTAAGGACCTGATCCCTTATGAATTGATCGAGGACTTCCTCCATGGTTTTTAGGAGGAAGGACCTAAGGCTGATGGGGCGATATGATTTCGCTAGTTGATCGGTCCGGTGATTTAAAAGGGCTAAAGGATGAGATCGCCCATTTCACTCTGTCTCGTTGAAATATTTTTCCGGATAGACTATAATACTATTTTGTTACCGTGAGATCCTGGTGCCTCATTGGTACGAGTGGGTTGTCCATGCGGATGCATTCTGGGAAGTGTGTGTCAAGAAGAAGTTGAAGAGTGATCGCGCGCAAGGACTTTTTGGAGTTGTTAAATAGCGATACCCATGGCTCTATATTGTTTATCAGTCAGTCGTGATGTCCAAACAGTCCTTATATACTGATAAAAGAAAAATAAATAAATAGCTGCCGCAAATGTTCGTATAGGTACCGTAGGCGTAACTTCTCACTACTATAGGATTAGAGTTTTAACGAAATAGAAGGAGAAGCTGGAGGGGAAAGAGACGGCGACATCATTGGCGTTGAGGGGAGGAGATAAGAAGAAAGGGATTGATGGAGGATTATTCAAGAAAGGAACAGAGAAGCGAACGGACGTACTGAATTAAATAAAAGACGGCGAATAATTTTTAAGAGACGAAGAAATAAACCATATTAAAGAAAATAAATAATTTTTTTTTTTTTGACGAAAGGATTTATCGGGTTCGAATCGAACGAAAGATTTTAAGAAGCCTTTCCAGTAGAGTAATACTCGATGTTTGTCAGACATTCGCAAGAGGCGTTTGTGTTTTTCCTGGGATAGAACATGAGAACCACAGCGAGTGACGCGACATCTCTTTCGTTCACAATATTAAATCTCTGAAATTCATTTTTAAACCTCTTTCCATGCTTTTTGAATTTTGTACAGCTCACTTGGATTACTCAGCTGATGAAACTCCTTTGAAATGCGTCAAGATGTCTGACTTCCCATCTGATTTAAGGAGCAAGAGGTGTTTTTTTCCCCGTCAGAGGGAAGAAGCATCCATAACACTCCATTGTCTGATGCTGTCATATATATATATATATTTGTCTTCACTGATTCATGAATGAAGACTTAATTTATCCCATCAGTCTTACGTCCCATAAGTAAAGCTCAGGAGACTGGTGGTGGTGTTTTTATTTTTTTATTTTACCTCATTATCATTCAAATTCCCGCAGTAGTCATTACGTGCACATTAATCAACAGCGATCTAATAAAATAGCTATTTGCGTCTCCTGGCTGCGAGAGGATAACCTTTTGCCGCGGCTATACACAGGAAAAGTATTTCTATTACCCATAAGTACCATTACTGGCACGACCCACCCCTTTTGTCATTGGAGGAAATACAAGCCTCTCTAATTACATGCAATTCGATCAGACAATTTGGATAATAGAAATTGAACCCTCTCTGTATAATTAGTTTGTTGTTGTTTTGGAGGACAGAACAAAAGTGAAAGTACCCGAATCAAGGGTCAATTCGCCCCAAAATCCACTCGTACTTTGGTAAACTCATCTCGTCGGCAGAAAACGATTCTTCTGCACCAGAGAACTTAATCGCTTCACTGGAGTTCGGAATTGCTTTCAACTTAAGTGGGATGGTGGCCATCTATACCCGAAATGTTTTAAAACTGAACTCCCTATATGTAATTATATATAATAGACAACGCTGTGACAGTTGCTCTGATGGATACTGGCTGCAAGTGCGCTGTCAGAATTGAAGTAATTGTGTAATTGGGGTTTAGATTTTGAATTTCAGACCTCTTTCATTAGCGGACTTTGTTTGTTTATGTACTGACGCATGTTTCTGTCTCCGCAGATACATCCTATCCTTGGCATTGGCCGATTTGCTGGTTATTGTGACAACAGTCCCACTGACATCGACCGTGTACACCGTGGACTCCTGGCCATGGGGTAGTTTTCTCTGTACAATGTCCGAGTTTACGAAGGACGTGTCCATTGGAGTGTCCGTGTTCACGTTGACCGCCCTCTCTGGTGATCGATACTTTGCAATTGTGGATCCGTTGCGAAAATTTCATGCACATGGTAAAATTTGTACGTATGCCGTAGTGGTGTTTATTTTTCAAACGTTCTTTCCATTGCAGGTGGTGGTAAACGGGCCACACGTATGACAATAGCCATTGCAATTTCCATTTGGATTCTGGCGATAATTTGTGGTCTACCAGCTTTAATTGGCACAAACATTAAGGTATGTATGGCGCTCCTAATGGGAGGTGTAGAGTGTAGTATATGGTGAACCCCCGCCATTGCTGGGGAAACTGACAGGTATGACGACTTGAGGTTGGCATTTAAATTAACGTAATTCATGTACGGCCATAAAGGGCTCTTTTTAGAAATGAACTGCGTAAGTCGAGTTGAGTTGTGGGGAGACTATATGAAATTATTTTTACGCCTACTTCTAGTCACCTGTCAGGGCACGTGATGGTGGTGGTGGGTTAGATATTAATTGAATCCCCGTGGGACGTCAACGCGAAATTAAATTTAAGTAAACAAAATGGTTATTGATGTGTAAACATCTAAGCGCGCGTTGTTGGAATCTGGTGGAGTAATTCCACATATTTAGCTTGCGGGGACGGAAATGCGTCACTGTATTTTATCATTGCATACATTTATGAGCTGGGGCATATTAATTTCAGCTTTTTGTTGATGTGAAATAAAGCATGTTTTTCATACCTATATGATGGTCTCACATTTCTTCCCTGTGACGGACATCTCGAGGAAATTCAGTGCCAAATCTTTCGTGAATTACCAGGCACGCAGAAATCACAGCTAGACAACAACTAAGAAAAATGTCGTAGACCAGCACCTCTACAATATGCAATGCAAGCCGAATGAAATTCCAATGAAACTTTCATTTACTGTATAACAGTTGATGTCATTCTACCGAAACTAGCACAGAACGAATAAATTATTGTTATTTCATAATTTATCAAGAATACGGTTATTACAATTCCCTCTTTTCTCAATGACGTGTATCAAGCCACACACATACCGCACGCACGGTGTTTACACATATTTCGGGACTGTTGGATACAGTCGGACCAATTTTTTTTTAATACATAATAAAGTGCTTTTTGATTTGTGTATATTTACAGAAAATTGACGTGAATAGCAATAAATCGTTTCGTTACTGTTATCCCTTTCCCGATGAATGGGGCCGTCAGTATGCAAAATCAGTGGTGCTCCTGAGGTTTTTGGTTTACTATGCCGTGCCATTGCTGATAATCGGAGTATTTTATGTGCTTATTGCGAGGCATTTGATTTACACAGCAAGTGTGCCCGGTGAGATGCAGGGAGCAGTAAGACAGGTAGGTTGTGTATTTTTAAAACAAAAACTCTTAACCTCCACCCCCCAGGAATCTGATTGAGTTAAATTTTCCATTTTGGGTTGTTTTTTGTGTTCTAAATTTAATCATAAAATAAATGTTTCTACCAATAATTTGAATTTTTTGCTTATGAAGGGTACGCAAGTCCATATTAGTCGCGTTAAGTATCAAAAATATGTCCACACGATTTCAATGGGTATCAATTTGTTATATCAACTGCGCCACCAGGCTGATCTATTACTTACTGATCTATTTCAACTCCTTAGTTAGTACTGGAGCACAAGTTTCATTGTAAATTCGGATATCGTTCCCTAGAGAATTACAGAAGTTTAATCATCTTGCCAGTGATTAGCTGCGTAGAAACAGTAGCAAATACCAATTCTTTCTGACAGTAAAAATGTCGATTTAACACAAACGTCTTTATCGCTTCACTTTAATGAATATTGAACATGGTTTACTTAAAGAGGTCGATATGAACAGTATCACATCACATCACACTATTATATAAAGAGGTAAAGTTTGTTTGTGGGGAGGTAATCTCCGGAACTACCGAACCGATTTCAAAAATTCTTTTTATTATTCTTTTACAAAATAGTTATTGGAAAGCAAATTTCAGTGATTTTTAAAATAATGCCAAGACGAATGCGCACAAAAATATTGGCCGACGAACAAGGCAAGCAAGCCAACAACAAATATCAACGAAGCCAAACTACAAAAGAAAGCGAAAAGTGGGACATCGCATGGCATAAGACCAGATCAACAGTCAAGAAACTGCGTCAAATCCTACTGCTGCTGGGATGGGAACAAGTTCAAATCGGAGTGGCAAGATGCGCATCGTTGCTGACATTCGAACGACTGGCATTTCAGTAGAACGAACAGAAAACTATGTCGGTGATGCGATTTTCGATATAAGAGCGATGACTATAATTGTGTGTCACCATTAAAACGCTGTGCGAGTGGCAAAGTGAAATTAGCACCTGCGGAGCCATTTGAATCGGGGAATTTTCTAAAGAACATTTGACAGTACAACAACTGTTTTCGTATGACTTCATTGGGAACAAAAATCATTCAAAAAACTGGTTTCATTCCGACTTGCAGGGCAATATTTTCTCTTATACATCATGCAAACACACATTTTCTAACAATGGCACGGGATTCTACGCCGCAAAATTCGGATTAACAGATTCAAAGCCAAAATTTACCATCGAATGGGTGCCTTCTAGCCAGTAAATGAGGACGTACAGCAATATTCGCAGGTGTACTTCATTTTGTCGGGGGCTGATCAAGTCGATAGCCTGTATAGAGGGCAAACAGGAGTGACAAAAAACGTCATTCGACAATTGCAACCATTATAAATGCAATCAACGCTTTCATTACAATGTTTAAAACGTCGATAGAGAAAATGAACTCAGACGACCGAAGATTTGTCTTTTAACCTGATAATAGAACCGCACTTTGAAAAAAATAGAATGGATAGGAAACGGGTAGTGTAAATTCCAATACAAGAAAAATTATTAAGAATTTTTAATTTTTTAATTCGGATGTTCCGGACTTACCGCTTCACAATTTGAAATTAAAAGTCGGCTCAATTATCATTTTGTTGAGCAACCTTAATGCACCGAAACTTTGTATCGGATCGCGTTTGATATGATTGTGAAGAATCTCAAATCAAATGTCATGCAAGGACGATTTTGAGTTTAAAAGGCAAACATTGTCATACCGCGGACTCCGCTTACTCAGAACGATTTGGCATTTAAGCGCCTATGACAAATAATAAGTCGCAAGGATCATCGCTGGATATTTATAGCATCAATGATCAATCTTGAATTTCCATATTTTTCACATGGTCCAATCGTATGTGGCGTGCTCATCTGTGGACAAACCACTTTAGAACAAAAGTTTGTCCGTTCAATCATTGCAGTTTTATTGAAATACATCGATATTGCTATACTTCAGTTATTTCTATTGTATTTAATAAAACTTTTGAATAAAGAATTTGAATTGACGGAATTACATAAAGAAGCATGCGCTGTGCATGCTTGGAAATATTATTTTCATTACATTTATGAATTTGGGCGGAACGGAGTTCGCCGGGTCAGCTAGTTTTATATAATTTAAATATATAGATTATTTATTTATTAATTAAAACAATATTTATTATTTATATATTTCTAAAAAGAAACAGTTCTTCTACGATTTATATATAAAAAAGATGTCCCTAACGAGATCGATTCTTGGAAGTTGACTATGGTTATGACGAGATTTCTACCATGAACGTCGGCGACTAACTTGTCTAACCCGTTTCAAAAATGGCAACAGTAAGACAGAAAAATAATAACGCATATCTTAGCTTCGTATAAAAAGGTCGGATAAAGACACCTCAGAACATTTTTAATTAGAATGCAATTTCATTTTTCGTGGTTCCTTGGAGGTTGGATTTTTAATATTGCTCACAGAGAGTCACTATATTAATTTTCCTTCCAAATTATTTCGGAAGGTCTTGGGAAAATGTAATTTCCAAAATAGCTGTATTTTCAAAAAATTGCTACGGAGGCTTTACGAAAAAACTTAGTATACAGCTTGATAAATCCATACGCCCTCGTTCATAGAAAATACGTCCTAAGTTTAGAATGACTACAGACCAAAGCTTTTTTGTTTCATAGCTAGCTCTTCCCGATCCCGTCTGGTAGGCCTATTTATAGTTTTTACATTTTCCGAAAACATTCGAAAGTATAACTACCCTCAAAAGGAATCTCAATTTAAATCCATGTACAATGGTTGGTAGCTTGGGAAAGGGTACCCCTGTTATATGGTCTTTATTTACATTCCAACCGAAGGGGGTTTTTGTTACAACTAAAATCCAACATCTGTATTCTTTTTTTAGGTACGAGCTCGCAAGAAAGTTGCTGTCACCGTTCTCGCTTTTGTATTGATCTTCGGCGTTTGTTTCCTGCCGTTGCATATTTTCATGCTTTGGTTCTACTACTGGTAAGTTCAAAACCGCCCCATATCCCCATGCTTTTATACATAAAAAAATTATGTTCCTTCATCAGGCCGACGGCAGAAAAAGACTACAACCTATTTTGGCACATCATGCGAATCGTTGGCTTTTGCATGTCTTTTGCCAACAGTTGTGCTAACCCCGTAGCACTGTACTTTGTTAGTGGTGCATTCCGAAAACACTTCAATAGGTATTTGTTTATTAGCTACAATCCAGACGCATGATATACATTTAAATTTTATCTACCTACCAAATCAACTCAATAATAATAAAAAAAAAAAAAAAAAAAAATGAAAACAAACGACTGATCAAATTTTAACAAAAGAATAACGCATTGTATAAAGTAAAAGTGTATAAAGGATCAGCCACACCTTAAACGCTGCTTCTATTCGATTTGTGTGTCAATGTTTCTTCTTGTTCTGTGTTAATGTCATAACTTGTGAATGGACTTTTGTTTTTTTTAACCACAGCCATCAGAAAAAATAAAAAAATTAAATAAAAATAAAACGTAAAACTAAACAAAACAAACTTGATGAATAATTATATTTATGTGGACTGAAGAATCACTTTTTGCCCATCTATATAGATATTTGTTTTGTCAAGGATCTGCTGCGGACCGAAAAAAGCGTGCTGATACCCTGGGTGCTCGAGATACATCACTGACAAGCACCGCATCTCGGCGATATAATTCCAGACGATCGTACCACCAGAGTACGATAAGGAGGTGAGTTTTAAAAATTGAAAAATTTCATATTCCCAATCTATATATATAAAAATCAATGCCACTTTTCTTTGTAATTTTATAACTCAAGAACGGGCTCACTTATCCAAACCAAATGCTTAGGCTTTGTTCGGACTACTTAGTAGATGGTTTATATGAAGTTTGCACAAAATCGGTCGAGCAATTCTTCATTTATCACATTTTTTGTAACAAGTGAATTCAATAAATGGCGGAACATTTTGTTAATGGGGATTTTGCTGTCAAATTGAAACTTTTTTCATATGGGGATTGTGCTGTCAAATCAAAACTTTTTTCAGTGTTGACAGCACCAGCATGTTCTATGTCATTCATGCGGTCATAATTATTGCTTTGTGTTTATATTTTTAAGGCCCCAGTTATAGCTATCATTGAAACGCATCATTGGAACAAACGATTGGGTTCCAAGTTATAGGAACGAAAGTCAGCTGTTCATTGAAATCAATTTCAATCAGTGAAATAATAAAAGTGTATTTAAAGAAAAGTTTTAATCAGAATTAAGTTGTTTTTTTCGTAAAAAAATTCCACAATTGATTAGCTTTATTTTGATACCAAGTAAAGCCAATATTGTTTGGTTAATCGTCTCAAAATCGGAAATCAAAATTTTCAATGATGCATTTCAATGAAAGCTATAACTGGGGCCTAAAAACATTGTTGAGTGCATAAAAAAAGTGGTAAAAATTAACTCAGTTCTTGTTGAAAAAAAACGAGTATTCGTTGTTAAAAACTACTGAAATAAAAAGGATAAATGCATAATGTAAAGAAAGTACACTTTATCAGATTTCATCAACCCAGTTTCTAAATTAGTATTAACCAGTTTTTAGGATCATTTTCTATGGGTAGTTTTCAGCGCCAACTGTTGCAAATCGTAATTGAAAAATATTCCATTCCATCTAAACTACATCTGGCTACTAAATATTTGTACCTAAAAAGAAAAATAATACACCCAGTTACGTACCGGTTTTGACTATTCCCCATATCCCTTACGTCAACCCCATTGGGGGATAAAATTAAATGCACCACATTTACTTTATTGAAAGTACAAGAGTGTCCTTTGTAAACATCTTACTTCCATTTCGTTGAACTTCACCCATTTCAATGTTTTAAAAAAATAAAAACCAAACTCGATGCAAATTTTATTACAAATGTTTATCCTTTCAGACTGCAAGAAACAACAGTGACAATGCTCCCAGCTGGCAATAATGGAATCGATCCTGAATGTGACTACAACTACCGTCATGACAGCAATCTGATGTGAAATTGGGCCAAACACAAGCAGTACAACGAGAGTACGCTATAAATGTGAATTCACTAATGAAAATAGTTTTAAGCATTTCAGTCCAAGGCAGAAGCACCTGCGCTAGATGAATACATTCTTAATGTTACCTATACATGGCAAAAAAAAAGCAACAAATTGCCGAAGAAATTGATAAAAAAAAAAACAAAATATTATATTTAATATTTTATAGACTACAGCGTAGTTCGTAAGTAATTGCAAAAAATATTTTCAAATAAGTTTTCCTAACTTTGCAAAGAGAAACGTTTTTTATGTACCTATACTTCTTTGTTTGATGTGTTAGAGAAACTGAACATTTTTGAAGATAATAAAATAGTACCTACAAGGACTTTGTCATGAAAATGTTTTGTTTCTTTCATTTATTGAAATATGTATACCTTTCTTTTTTGGACTTTTAGGATGGCTGCTACTAACTCAAAGACTGTGAAATGAAAAGTAAGCTTGTGGTCTTGTTTAAGATTACTGAATGAGTTCAGTTTCTAAAGTTCTAAAAGAGGTCTTTATTTTAGTGCTCAAACGTGAAACGCACAATTGTCCTTCCCTTTCTGTCCATTATAAGGATCCCATGTGTTGTGTTAAGTCTACTACGAAATAGCCAAAATTGCCAACATACCTCGTCAACACCGTTTATAAAATCTTGGGTACTTTGGGAAAGTGAAACCTCTAATGAGATTCTGATCGGCCGCCTTCGATTCTAAATTTTTAGGGACAGTAATTCACATACAGATAATGTTGCCCGACTACGTAGAAAATGTTTATTCTTTTGAATTGCATTTCTTACCACGTCTTGAAATCCAATTTCGAAATATATGGGTGTCGTCGATAAACTGCTTAATGGATCGCTGCGTTTAAAGAATTAGCTACTGGGTGTTGAGCATCTTACGAGTTCTTGAGTTTTTTGAAGTGATTACTTCTTTAGGCGCGTTGAGCACTTTTGGATGGGCAAAAACCAATAAACTAGCGACAATTACATTGCTATAATTACCGAAACTTATATAGATACCTGTGGGAAACGCCTAGTTGTATATTTCTGTTTATTTTTCGACACGTACGAGTCACCTCAGTAATGGAACGAACAAATTTCTTTGAAGTGATTTGAGTAGGGTGTAGGCGACATTTATTACAGTTCTCATAAAACATTGCATCATGTACATATACTGTTGCGGATACGTGGGAAATTGCTAAAGAGAAAGGTAAGGTACTGACTTAGTTCTCATCAAAGATACCTTATACACCTTTAGGAACTTTACAACTAGTTGTGCGAAGCTCCTGGTCTGGAATCTATACTTATAATAAAACTGTGGGCAATTTTTTTGTTACCTAATGGCGTGAAAACTACTGCACAGATTTCAATGAAACTTTTTTTTTAAATCTTCCTTAAGATTTTGTGCAATACATAGGCTATTCCCTTGCCTATTTTTTTTGGAGCGTTTTTGACTAAAATGTGTTTTTTTCTGACTTTACTGCCTTTAACTCGCCATTACTCCAACAATTCTTTATCAACGCAAACAAAATAAAATACTTAGGAGAGCTCTTATAGTTATTTCAAGCCATCAGTCAGCAGCTTTCTATGTCCTCTAGAAGCTGAGCTACAACCTAAAATCTAACAAAAAAAAAAAAAAAAAAAAATTATTTTCTCAAATCGAATATTATCAGCAGCCGCGGTTCTTGATCGTTGTTCTGCTTTGGGGTGGTTTGGTCTTTGGTGGCGCACATCGCACAAGCACGTTCATATGGAAAAAAAAAAAAAACAGCGACAATGTGTTTCTGAGGAAATGCGCAGATGGCTGATGACGTGTGGTGTGGTGATGGACGTATGCTGGAGGTGCTGTATATAGAAATTGAGTTCATGGTTTTTTTTTTAATGGTTGTTATATTACCTACGTTGATACCTACAGTAAAGAATTGAAGAATTCAAGAAGTAAAGACGATATAGGTGAATTATGTTGTTTGATTTATTTATTGTTGGTATAGATACAAATTTCAGTTAAGGCTTTTGTTTTAGTGGTTGTTTTGATATAACCTTCGTTGTACAGTCCAACACGGATATAAGAAACATATAAAAAACAACGTGATTTGTTTCTTATATCCGAGTTGTTCTTATATGAAAACAACGTTTATAAGAAACAAAGTTTCTTATACGAAAACTACTGATATGAGAAACAAAATTTCTTATATAAAAACATATGTAGGACGATTTGGCGGGCTTTTTCTACTGACAGTAGATAGCTGTCATTGTCATTGAAAGGTGTGTTCGCATTGTTCGCATCATACCTACCGTAATTCGTTTGCATGCATAGTTGAGCTGTTTTTGCATTTAAACTGAAATCCATCTCAACCAAGGAAAAAATTATGTTTCTTATATGTGTAATAATTTCAACATAATAACAAATTGTGTGAATAAAAATACGTTTTTTATATCCGAGTGTTCTTTTAAGCGAGTTTCTTATATGAAAACATTTTTATATGTGCATATAGCAAAAAAATCTCCGTGTTTTCACATGCGTTTCTTAAAAGCGAGTTGTTCTTATATGAGTGTTTCTTATATCCGTGTTCGACTGTACCTACAGTAAGGAAGTGAAACTTTAGTACTTACGCTGTTGAATTTAATTTTCTAAATCAGTGTTTTAGGTAAATAGATTTGTTTGATTTATTGTTTCACATTGATAATGTTCACCGCTTTGTTTTAGATAGACTGTTGATTTTAAACAAATATGCCGTTGAGAAAACGGTCAAATCTCTTTTATTGGAAATTACACAGTCTCGCGCCGCGTACGAAGTTGCGAGCAAAGCTACATAGTATGATAATAAAGATGTGCTCAAGGACTTCAATCTTCAATGCTTGAACCGGAGAGGAAAAAATATTCTGCTGCTTAATTGGTCAGTCTAGAATTAAAGAAACGACAGCACATAAGAACAACTGACCAATTTTGCAGCAGTTTTTACAATCAATGCTAGGAACGCAGCAAGCATCCTCAACGCGGGCACTTTCCGTGTGACTATCGGCGAGTCGATCTATTGAATTATTATGCTGACATATAGATCTATATAGATCATTGATTTCCATGGAAGTCAATGATCTATATGGGTCATGTAAGCATAATAAAAAAAGGCCTAATATTAATAAATTCAAAGCCAGAATCTCCAAGCAAAAGAAGTGGTGAACCGCTAATAAGAAGAGATTCCATACGTTGGGCTTTTCAGTTTACCTGAATGTAGCCAGGAAATGCTCCTAAGTAAGAATTGTACATGTGAGAGGCGATCATCAAAAGCTATTAGGAAATTTCTTCTCAAACAAGGCACAACCTTTCACGGCCATGGGACTAATGTAAACGAACACCAAAATTCATCAAGCTACGGTTGCATGTGTCATTTTTCGGGCAAATTTTCAAATGCTGACGCCACAAAAATTCGGTCATTCAGTGGTCATGGTCGTGTGTTTTTCGTGAGGTTACGCTATGACAGCCCACGTGATCAGTCGCTTGGTAGGGGATCACACGTAGTGACATATTTAGGACAAACGTTTACATCATATTGACGTCGGCATGTCAAAATTTGTCATGTGTAATCGTTGCATTAGAACTTCGGATCAGTGCTAGCTGAATTTTCATGTCTATTGTTTTTATATTTTTTACTGCACGAGAGATCTCGGTTTACCTGGTGCACATTTTATACATACTTGAGATTTTACCATAAGAAAAAAGTCCATACGGGTTGAATCCGGATTGTGTCGTGTCACTTCTCCTGACGAAGATCACGTTTTGGGGGAAAATTTCCAGAACTCGTGACATGCCATCCTAACCATTGATGTTTTTCGACCACGGCAGCAACAAATTGTGGAGCATTTCCAGATAAGGCTCTGAAATGATGAACTCATGTATGGACTGAGTGAAATTTTCCACGTTTTACACAGTTGACGAAAAATCGCCCGACCGGGCTTAAGTTCATTTATATTTTTGAACCGGTCTCTTCAAAAATTTCTGAACATATTTACTGATGAGTTTGGGCATATATGTTACGCCACGTAAACTGCAGAGCTTTGTCCGTGCTACAGTCGCTACAGTTTTTGTGAAACTCCCGTTTTCAAAAAACACAGTCTGCTCCTTCATTAAAAAAGCCGACAGTTCGACATTTTCCTTTTGCCTTTCCGATGTTTCACACCTTATGCAGTGTTCCTAGTGGGACTGCTGCAGAAAAGTCGTTGCCATTTCTGAAGCTATTCTTCAAACTTGAATTCTTGAACCATATTTAAAAAGGTTTGACTCGCTAAACGCTTTAATAGTGTTGTGATAGGCAACTGCGGTGTATTTTAAAAGGTTTTCTTTGGAATTAAGAGCATTTGGAAATTTTTCGAAGCGTCTTTTCCATTAAAAAAAGGGCCAAGCCAAAATATCAAAAACCTGTGCCAGGCTCTCGAAAAAAGTTGCCATATTGCAAATTTAGTCGCACAACGGTCACGCTGAGTGTGCCCATCAATAAGAAACTTTTTCTGGGACATCCGCTTTTTATAAGCAACATTTTGAAAAAAAAAAAAAAAAAAAAAATATATATATATTTTACGATGTCAACTTCTCGTTTGCATTCTTAGATTTTATGTTTGTCACAACTACAACAGTATAGTTGCTTTTCAAGTCACAAAATAAAAAAAGTAATAAACGAAACAAGTCCCTAACAAACTATGCGATGACCAGCTTCTATCACAAACAGTCGTTTGTTTGAGTTTTTATTCCTGAAATGAGGGGAAGGTACCCACAATTTCTTACCAAGTCCGAATGACTGAAATGGGAAGCTTTATCAAAACAGTCGAGATTTGATTTGTGACTTTATCGTGTAGCCAAAAACCACTACTCCCTTCTCATCCTTTTACATTTTTTTTTTTATTGATTGAAAAACACATACGCATTTTTCAAATTAAATTTGACTGCCCAAATACCCTCGCTCTACAGACTATAGCCTACAAGTATTTCAATAAAGCTACAAATCACCATTTGAAAAATATCGATTTTCTTGCGCAAGTTCTTATCGAAATTGCCTTCGAAACCTTTTATCAACATTTTTTATGAGTAGTGTTTTTCGAAATAAATTTTATCGTCCTTACGAGGCATCCATCGTAAATGCCTTCATAACGTCGTGCGAAAATGATTTTATAATGCCGCGTCGTTGAGAAAAGTTCAACCTTCATTAAAATAAAAATTCTACTTCCTTCTAGACTGTAGAGCAATGAGACTTTATGGCACGACATGTTACAAGAGTGCGAATATAGAAAAAGCATATTCACCGTGTAGGTACTCCAAGTGCTAACTGCCAAGTGATGTAATTTTCCTACCCCCACTGATATGGGTTCCTTTAATTGAGTTCCTGCGATTTATCTTCAGATGGTTTTTGCTGTTGTAGCAATTCGCTGAAAATTTATCGCTGTTGACTTGAAATACTTGACACGTAATAGGAACAATTTATTTTGAACCTTCGCGCTGATAAATCGAATATAACTCTCATTTGAAATTTCTATCTTTGTAGGTATAAATAATGTTACCCTTCGGTTAAAGTAAGTGTGTTTGTCTCGTCGTATCACTAAACAAGGGATGACTTGGTTCAGTCCGCATGCTTCTATAAAATTGTTTGGGAGAGAATGTTCCGGTATCATCGACAGTGGTGCGTGCAAGTTTCTGCACCGAAGTCTGGGATCGTAGTACGCAACTTACCTAAATGAATTTCATTCAGCCATTGGTAAGAAATTTGTTCAAAAACTCAGCTAAGTCGGAAGGCATCTCAAATAACGAACTTAGTGTTGGGGCACAGCACAAGAAGGTTTGATGCACGTGCCTCATAATTGCTTCTCATCAAGACCATACACACGAGTCGAGTATGTGCGTCAAGTGCACGGGTACTCTCTCTCAAATGTATTCCGTTTTTGACTTCATTAATTATTTAAAGTTGGGTACGGTATTCGCGTTTATTTCTTCTTTTTTTTTTAGCTTTCATTGCGGTGTGCAAAGTTTTTTCAAAAAAATTTATTCCTTTGAGGTAAAAGAAACTCAAATGTGAATTTGTTAAATGGATTTCAGCAAAGTGAATGCAATGTGACTCTGTTCCTTCGATGGAAATAAAAGGAGCTATGCATATTGCTTCCAGATCCTCCTCAACTTAAAATACAAACTCCTAGAAACCAACAAAAATGATATTCCACACTTAAGTTTTTTAATTGAATTTAACACATTATTCTAGCAATATGTACGAGCTCATCAAAAAAAAGGAGATGTTCTATATACTAAAACATATGAGGACATGGTTGTTTTTTTTTCGCTTTTCATAATATCATTAACTTCAATTTTATGTCTAAAATTTTCTTAAATAATGGACCCAAAATATTTTTATTTTCCCTCAACCAATCTACATTCATTAATTAATTTTTCATAAATATTTTAAGCAAATGTACATACTTATTACTAAAAAAAAAAAAAAAATTTCATCTACGAAATATGAATAATTTCAAATTTAAAGGAGAAAATTCTACGAATGCTGCCTCATTTTTTAATACGAATTTCTATGTAACAATACTAGCGCAGCAAATTGTGACCACTCTTGAAAAATATAGCTTGTAATGGCAGTAATGGAAAATAATTGCACATCTGTCATTTCGGGCCTTTGTGACTCTGACAATATGAAAAAATGCGCGTACATGTGTCATGGCTGACAATTGTAAAGGGCCCATCACGCGTTGCCACAAAGTGCCCGATATGGTCATATGGCCCATTGTTTTTTTATTTTGCCGTTTGCCGGGCCAATTAGAAATGGTGACAACATTTGAATTTTAGAAGTTTTAACATCATATCATATACCTAGTTCTTAATAATAATTAAAAAGATTTAAAAAATTAAATAGAAACCATCGCCACTACAATGTGTTTCCACAAAAAATTGTTGTAGGACGATAGATAAGACAATTGAGTTATTCGTTGTTAGTTAAATAGAGACTGATACATACACTTAGTTAAATAGTGAAAAAGAAAACATAATAGGCAAGGAATGCAATAGTTGCTTTGATGTACAGTTGAAGCACAGTGGTGTGCTAAAGCTACAAGGAATGCATGTGTTGCCATTCAGCAAATTTATTTTATTGGGATGCCCAACATCGAACAGAACTTCATGTGTTTAGTTTTGGCCAAGTTCTTCGTAAAAATATCCGCCATCATGTCTTCGGAGCAATGGTACTTCAAGTCGATTTTGCCTTCTTCATACAAGTCTCGAATGTAGTGGTAACGTATGTCGATGTGCTTGCTTCTGGGATGATGTACCGGGTATATTACCAATTGCTGAGCACCTATATTGTCATTAAATAGAAGAACAGAAGGATTAGTAAAATTAACGCTTAACTCGGATACCAAGTTTCGCAAGTAAACAGCCTCTTGGCTTGCTTGCGACAGGGCCATGTATTCGGCTTCAGTGCTACTGAGAGCGACTGATAGCTGCTTCTTCGATTCCCAGGAGATAACTTCACCGCCAAATGTGAACACGAATCCAGTATAGGATCTCCTGCCATCAGTGTTTCCTCCCCAATCTGCGTCCACATAACCTTGAAGACCCTCCGATGACTTCGAATAAAACAGCTTTGCACCACAAGTAGTCTTGATGTAGCGCAAAAGATGTTTTAATGTACTTTAATGTTCTCCATGTGGTTCGAAGTTGTACTGAGGAAGTTTGCTGATAGTACGACTCGTAGAAACTGTCAAACACATAATAGCACCCACTATGGATTGGTAGTGGCTTGGATCCTCCTTCTGGCACGTCTCACTTCGGCACTTCACTAATTTCATTCCAGGGTCGACTGGGGTAAAACAGGGCTCACATGCTTCCATCCGGTATTGGCATAGAAATTCTCGTATATATTGATGTTGGTATATTGCCAATGGTCCCCTCGGTTGATTTCGCATAATTTCAATCCCTAAAAATTGCTGCACTGCACCTTTGTCCACACAATCAGACGCAATTCCAATTTGGGCCTTAATTGCATCCATTGACGATTCCGACGAACAGGCGATCAAAAATTCATCAACATATACTGCCACAATGTTAATCTGATCTTCAATGCTCATTACACACAGGCATTTGTCTCCGTTACACCTCGTCAGTCTAATCTGCATAATAATAATCAGAATCACAATTAAAATAGAACTCAATTCATTCATTTTTCTCGTTTAATGATTTGATTTTTCTCACGTCAATTTCGTCCAGTGTTTTGACTTTTTTGAAATCTGATTATTTAAAAATTTTAAGTAATATTACTGAAGTCGAATTCAAACCGTTCTGTTTCAAACCTCTTGATGAGATAAATTACGGGTTTGAATTTAATGAACTGTTTGAAAATTTAAATAAAAACGAGAAAGTTTCCTAAAGTCAGTTCAAAACTATTATACCTATAGAACTTTGTAAATATTTAAAAAGGAAATTCAATTTGTGTAACAATTTGTTAACAGCTTTTCAAATTTTAGATGTTAATTATTTGAAGCAAAAAAGTGATAATTTTGAATTGATTTCTGATCATTTGACAACTCTGTTAATAAAATTTCCAAACTTGCCCTGAAAATATAATAGCTACAAATAGCAACGAAGAGCTACAAAACTGTTTAGAAGAAATATATGAAGAAGATCATGATATTGACGCTGTTGGTGTTGAAGTTGAAAGAAATGAAAATTTTTTCTGGTGATCCTTTATTTAAAAATATTTCTTCTTTTGCAAATAAGTTATTAAATCTTCCACATAGCAGCGCATCGGCTGAGCGTGTTTTTCGTCTCTTAACAATATAAAAACGGATAATCGAAGTTTATCGTATAAAAATATGAAACTATTTACTGCTAATTAGCCTTAACGATTTTCTGCATGGCAATGACAACTTGAAAAACTGTAATAATTTTATTCCTAAACCAGATCTTGTGAAACGAATTTAGATGTGTAATATAATATGTGATTACCTTAAAATAGGTATAATTAAATTTTATGTAAATTATAAGCCGAAAGATGTCTTTCAATTTTTAAAAATGTAATACATCTGCCTTTTTTTACTGTGGTTTATTCCTTTTTTAAGCTAAATGTTAGAAACTTAATGCATTAAATAAATATGTAATGCATAAATAAATACAAAAATTAAAAAAATTTAGTTTAATTTCTTAAGGAAGGATTTTTATGTAAAATATTCGACCCCAGCTTTTGTCAAATGACTCTCAAAAAACTTCAAAATGGCCCTCACTATTTTCTTCTTCGCGGCAACGCTTGGGCCAACCCATAGAAATCCGTTGCGGCACCGTATAGGGTGATGGCACCAGTAGTCGGCTCCTTAACTCTTTTTTTTGAGTTTCATTGGTCCTTAAAAATCCATTCTTCAGGTATATAATCAAGTATTTGGTTCTTCTGAATGTTTGAAGTCTGTAGATTCGAAAATACTAAGCTTATTAAGTATATGAGCTACCTAATGCAAACTATTTAGAAAATAAGTGAAAAGGGTATGATTTGCCAGTAGGCAGCCCCCTCAGCTCCAGTAGTCGGCCACGCAAGTATCCAGTAGTCATCCCCAATTTAATGTACACATTTTCATAAAAAGGGGGGGCTGACAACTGGAGAACGTTTAAAAGAACCGTGTCTTCTATAGTCAGCCCCCAGTTCTCTAGTAAATGTACAGGGGGGCTGACTACTGGAAAACAAAGAAAGTTGATAGAAATTTTGGTGCGAATCAAGACAGGCTGAAGTGTCCATTCATTTTGCATACTCAGTTATTGTAAAAAAAATTTAACGTAGTCTCCAGTAGTCAGCCGGAGGGGCTGAGCCTAGGATAATCATAAAAATAATGTCTCATAAGGTCGGCCCCCCTCTTAGTTATTTAACAAAACATATTTTTTACATTTTAAGTTAAGAAATAGTTAAAATAAACTGTCAATAACATAATAATAGTAACAAAATGCAAATACCTTAAATGGATTAGTATTTGTATCACTTTTCCAAAACCACTTCCACTAGGTATTTATTTTTTTGGAATACCACTTCGTTTTCTGCGTTTATAAAAACTGTACTCAAGTATATATTTTTTACGCGTGAAGCAGCACCAGGATTGTTGCAAGTTTTTGGACGCAGACAAAATGTTAGCCAAGGGAATAATATTTTTTGCTTGAAAGAAAGACCAAAGGATTAACTATTGCGCTGCATTTCGTATTCCAGAGGCTGACTAATGGAGGGGGCTGAAATTAGAGGCCACCACCCTACGACTGATAGGTTGATAGAATACATAGCAGCTTGGAACTATTAAACAGTCAAATACGGCCCCATACTTTATGCAATTTTATATTGAAAACGATCTATCCAATATCCGAGTCTTCATCCCTAAGAGAGCGTTGATTCATTTGGTTGTTCATTTTATGTGATGCACGAATAGGTAGGTACCTGCAAATAAACGATTCCAATTATTTTAAAATTAAATAATTAAACTCACCAAATTAGTTCACAAAAATTCATCCGTTTTATCAGCCTAGGTACCGAGTAATCTGTTACTTTCTCAATATAAAATGCAAAATGTCATGAAAAA
Organism: Cheilosia urbana; assembly: GCA_946477585.1. NCBI lineage: Eukaryota > Metazoa > Arthropoda > Insecta > Diptera > Syrphidae > Cheilosia > Cheilosia urbana. The sequence continues at coordinate 145,953,355 of OX297854.1, forward strand.
TTTGTTGTTTGTATGTAAATCACTTTATTTTATAATTTGGAATATCTGCCATTCTTCTAAAAATTGGAAGTTTGGCTTCACTGAATTTTTTGTGTCAAGTTCATTAATATACGGTTGCAGAAAAACAGAGAGAAGAGTGAGCATTTAAAAGTAAAACCTTAAAAACGAATGTTTTTACACCTATTTCTGGCAATAAAAAAAAAAAAACTCTTTACCTACAATATAAGACCGAACACAACAAGTGTTAAAATTTGTATGTTTGTAAAAAGTTAGACCTTATATCTTCTATTGAACTACCGTAAACCGGGGTTACTTTGCTCCGTTTTTTGCAGTCTTTTTGCATAAAACTCTTAAAAATTATTAAAAAATATTTTAATTATGCCTATTCCTATTTCGCTTATATAATAAGATATTAAAGCATACTTATGTGACCTTAATTTTTTTTATAGTAACTAAGAACATATTTTTTTTTGCGGTTGAAAATTGGGGCAAATTTATCCAAGGGAAGGGGTTACTTTGCTCCATCCGAAACTTTGGGTGAATTTGCCTGCATTTAAAAGGCTGGAGTAATGTTGTTAAGAGATTTCGTAGCTACTGATTCGAGGATTATTTTCCTGAAAAAAAAGTGAAAAATACCCCACACTTTATTTTATATAAAGAAAAAACCAAATGGTACATTTTATTTCTTCAAAATCTTTACATATTAGTAGTAAAACATTAATTATTATATAACTTTAACATAAAAAATGTCCTTCTTTTATATTTCAGGAATTCAAAATTCATATTTGGGCTCTAACTTTCATATATAATATAGATTTTAACAACAAAAAGTCGATTTCATATAAAAAATAATAAAAAACTAATAATAATAAAAAAAAAAAAAATAACACAAAAGGAAGGAATACAAAAAAGTAGTTATCAGCCATTCTAAAAATTGATTCATTAGTCAAATATAGGTTGCAGCTCAATAACGGCGAAAGTTCCTCTATTTGAAACCTTCTTCGGAGGTTGAATGGAGCCTAATACATCGGTTTGCTCCAGGCGCAAAGTAACCCCTAAAGCTGAAAAAACTTCATGGTCACACAAAAAAAAACATTATAATTTTGTTTCAAGATAAGGAAGGACAATTTCATGCTTAAATTAATAGCAAAATAGCACTTTAACAAGAAAAAATATACTTACTTTCTCAGTTATCGCTGGAACCGGTGTACACACTAAATTTTGCACAAAAAAAAAACACTCAAAAAATTTGACAAAAGTTTGCACGTCAACCACTGTTTACTCACTGAAGGTATACGAACGAATGATCCTACCCGCGAATGTGTATGTTTGTATGTGTTAGTTGCGGTAGTTTTGATATGCAGGTCGAGACATGTCTGGGCGCGAAAAAATAAATAAACTCTTTCCGCTAGTGGCGCAAAGTTACCCCTGCTGGGGCAAACTAACCCCAGTTTACGGTATTCCAGAAACTATCTATTTCTTTTTTAAATATTGAAACGCTCTTCTCGGACAATTGTACAACATCCTGTCACTGTATTCCTACAGTATGTAGCACACTTTTTGATACCTCTTTGAAAGTGCTACATCTGTCAGTTCAATTTTCAATATGTCGATGTTGTACACTGAATACTGAACCGTTGCGGAGCAACTTCCTCTCAACTATCCAACACTATCAAACAAAGAGTGTGCATGCAGTGCACACACACAATGTAGGCATACCTCACCCTCATGCTCATGGCCTCATGGCTCATGCCTCTATTAAGTCGAGTGTAAAGCTGCTCGAAAAATACAACACAGGAAAAAAAATGTATCGAATTCCCAAGCGTTCTTATAAGTAGGTAGAGCTGTAGAACAGAGCTCCCAGTAGCACAAGAAAATAAACACAAAAACGATTCGTTCGAAGAACACGATACACGAACCAAAACCCAGAGAGCATGAATCGAATTCCCAAATACAATACGAAAACGAATACGTTACGTACTTTTCAAACCGTAGCCGAACCAATGGTTTAAAGAGCACTTAGTCATAAACACGCGAACACACAGGTACTCACCGAAGCAACTCGCTCATAGGAATTTGGTTGCCCACCGTAGCCGTAACACTCATACCATCACAAAGCCGAAATCTACCGGCAAAAAATATTAAAACGAAAAAGAATTCCCTATACCTCCCGAGGAGGTATTCAGGTCTAACAAGTTCCAGCTGGTAGCGTGGCCCGTATTCGCAAAGGGATGCGCGCGCAGTTTAGATCGTCGTGTCGCTGTACTGTCGTTGATCGATAGCGTTTTTCAATCGGTTTTCCGTTCAAATAATTAATTTATTGTTAAATATAAAACTTCTCTAACTTATCAGCGTGCAAGCTGCTCATTTTTGGATACGAATTGCGATTTATTGATAAACCAAACATCTGGCGGTAAAACGCGTCGCTTGATTGATAGTCGTCCAACGGCCAACCAAACCCTCCGCACACACTCGATCGAAACCAGCTGCCGTTTCATTTTCCTTTATTTGTTGCCTTGCATTACCCTCGCCGGGAAGAGTGTGCTATGCGCAAGGAGAAAAAGCAGATGCGGATGCAGTAGAAATAACAAAAACGAAACGTGCATGCATTTCGGTTTCTTTTTTAATCGGTTTCCTTTAAATTCCGCGTATCTGTGAGTTAAAAATAGCTGCGGCTTTCAAATTACAGTGTTCCTTAGGGGAAAAAGTGCTAAAAGTGAAGTTGTGCCAAAGAAAAGAGCGCACTACACATCCGAAAGTGAGAAATCATGAAGTGCTCAATAGTGTTCAGTGTTGCACAGGTCCTTTGGATTAACCTGGCTCTAATTGTCCCCTCGACTTGCGCGTCACCAACGGTATCCCACGAAAGTCATAGGAGCCATCAACTTACCTCAACCGCATTGCGCCACGATGATTGGCGTAGAGTGGAAACCATGGATTCAAATGGATTGTACTTACTCGAATGGTGGATCAAGGGCAAGGAGATATATTTTCGTGCGACTGTGAATACTCAAGGATTTATCGGCTTGGGGTTTTCACGAAAATCGGCACGAATGTCCGGTTCCGACTTGGTGCTCATTTGGGTCGATGATCGCACCGGAAAACCAAACGCCTTGGTGAGTGAAGTTGAAATATAGAAAAAAAAAAAAAAAAACCTATAACTTGAACCTGTTTCAAGTTTGGAAAGTTCGCGGAAGTCGCTAAGGGTTGGCAGGATGAAAATGGAATACATCCGCCAACCATCATCACTTGTGTTTTTTTTTAGTTGATACCATCTTTTGATTGATGATCTGTGTAACTACGCAGCGATGGCAGGTATTAATGTCGTTTTTAGATTTCGTTTGGAAGACGTAGGTATCCAACATTTCGAAGAATCATTTTCTCCTGATTCATGAAGGTATCTTTCATGATTAGATGGAATTATTCTGGAAGCACAATGAAGGACTAGGGAGAACTTCGCTAATGAAATTGGGTTCAATTAAACAAACAAATGAATTAATTTGATTGACAACGTGAAACAGTACGCACTAGTGCACAGTGTGTAGGCACTCAGTGGGACTTGGGACTCTAAACAGGATGAACCCTTTGTTGAAGTTATTACTTTCGTACTTATTCTTTGTGAGAACCTTCATAAATAAATATTATGAATTGTGGAGGTAAATGTTACATGGAGATGGGGATGGGGAATAGGCTACGCTTAACGCGGTAACATCATTGCCATCTGGGGGGTATAACAACTAAAAATCGGGCACAACATGTGGTAGGTAGATTGCAATTTGTTTCGCTCAGACTTGCGTTCATTTGCACGATCCTTAGATGCAGTCGATCTTCGCATTTTGTTTAGCGAATCTAAACTAACTCTGAAGCATAAATTGGCCTATAGAAATTATCGTGTAGTTAGAAGAGACCGGCCCAACTCCATACAAGGAGGTGGTGACGCTATCTTAATACGTAAAGGCTGGCGCCATAAGGTGATATATAGCGGGGACGTGCGCAGGTTCCAGGTGTTGGAAGCATGCATCGTGTGCATTTCCCTCAATAGCCAGAGGCGTTTTTACGCGCCTGAATCTCCTCAACGCATTCAATTTTTAAATGAGATCGAGACGCTTTTTCGTTACTTAGAGCTTCAATCGGGCGATAATTATTACTTTTTGGGCGGAGACCTCAATGCTAAGCACGCGGCATGGGGAAATGATATTCCGAACCCTAGAGGCAACCAGTTTCACGACTGGTGGCGCCATAATATGATTGAGTACAAACTCGAATTGTACGCGACGGATATCCCGCGTCTTTCCCTAGGGAGGGAACTTGGACTTGCCGCTAGTTGACGAAAGACTAGAAATAACAAACACCGATCTAAGCACGCAGAACTGTTAACGAATGTTTGAGTACGATAGTGATCACTATGGACTTGCCGCCGTAATACGGATCCCGAACGAGCAGACACAGCTGGAGCAGTACGACGAAGACCAAGTGCGCTCTTTCGATTACCGAAAAGCGTAGTGGTCGCGCGCTTCACCAGAGTCTTAAAGCGCGACATACGCTCATTCGAGATCGACCCACCGACAAACATGAACTTAACGAACGATGAGATCGCCACTCACTTACGGCAAATGAATGTCATTGTCATCATCAAACAGACAATGGAGCGGACTATCCCTCGGGTAGGACATTCCTCCGACGAAGAACAAACTGAGGAGTTTGTGGCTAGAAATTAAAAGACATTTTCAGATATATCCCCTGCCTTGGATATTCCAACAAGACAATGCCCCTATCCACACTTCCTGGGTTGTTAGAAGTTGGATTCAATCAGAAGACGTGGAACTTTTGCCATGACCTCCCTATTCACCGGACTTAAACATAATCGAAAATGTTGGGGCATGGCTATCGCGTAAAGGACTTTAATCGGAGCTATTCGTGATGCCTGGGCCCAAATTTATCTTGATTATTTAAAAAAAAAAAAAAAAATTGTATGATTCTATTCCAAACCGTCTTACAGAGGTCATACCGAAAAATGGCGGGCTTACTCATTATTAACGTAGAAAAACATAATAAATAAATGTTTCATAACCATAAAATGAAAACATCAGCCTCATCCTAGTGGCGCATCTTTTTATACGCTTTTCAAGTAGTTTATTGTTTGATCTTGGAAAATTCCAGCCTTCGTTTTTTATTTACACTTTAATTTTATGACTTACTGTTGGTAAAATATGTACCTGTTACCAGGTAGTAAAAGTTTCCCGGGTACAACATTTCAAATAGGTATAAAGAGTGAAAATCGATTGCAAAATTTATTACCTCATCTTTGTGATCGGTAGTGTATGACAAGGCATCCCTACTTATCCAATGGATATTTTAAAACACCGGTTGAACGCCAGCAAAATCCCTCAACCTTTTGTTTTATGACCTAGGTTTGGGCTTTAAAGTCCACGCAAAAAGCAAGTTCAAGAAAAATAAAATGAATAATTAAATAAAAATAAATAAATCCGCTGGTCCAGATCGTATCTCCCCCATCGCTCTGAAGAGGTGTTCTTCCATGCTGGCAAAACCACTGCGTAAACTTTTGCATCTGTCCTATTCTTTTGGACTCTTTCCGAGTAGGTGGAAAACAGCATTTGTCCAGCCCGTCCCTAAAAAAGGCGAATCTTTTTCTCCCACCAATTACCGACCTATAGCACTTACGTCCGTTCTTTCTAAGTCATGGAAACGCTGATAATCCGTCAGCTTATGAAATATCTTGAATCACGGAAACTCCTCAATGATCGTCAGTACGGTTTTCGTGGCAACAGGTCCACTGGTGATTTGATGACTTATCTCACCGAGAAGTGGAACCAATCTCTCCATCACTTCGGTGAATCGAAGATTGTTGCGCTCGATATTTCAAAGGCATTTGACAGAGTTTGGCATCAAGCTCTTTTGTCGAAAATCCGTGCTTATGGAATCGATGCGTCTCTTATTCAATGGATTAGAAACTACCTTTCTGGCGGTTCAATTCAAGTTGTTTTGGATGGTTTCAGTTCTGAAACCCACCATATAAATGCTGGTGTTCCCCAAGGCTCTGTTTTGTCTCCGATTCTCTTTCTCATTTTTATAAACGATCTCTTGTCTGCAACTTCTTATCCAATCCATTCCTTCGCTGATGATAGCACTCTCAGCTTTTCATATTCTTTCCACGACTCACGTCCCTGCTCTTCGGCCGTAGAACTGGAACGGAAACGTATGTTAAGCTTATTAAATTCCGACCTTGACAGCATTTCAAAATGGGGTTCAGAAAATAGAGTGGACTTTAATGCTTCAAAAACGCAATGCTGTCTGCTGTCTCTAAAGCGAAACCCGAATTTACAGCCGGGTTAATTATAAAAAAAAAAATCTGAATCAACCGGAACTGAGTGGTGTCCGTGTCGAAGAGAAGGTTGCTGAGTTGCTCGATTTAGGTAAGGCTGGATGGAATGACTGGTGTTTTGAATTTCGTCTTCCAAAATAATACAAATGCAACTTTAAATGAAAACACCAACGAAGAAAGCGATAATACCGAAGATGCATTCATGGACGATAATTTAACAAGCATTGTACAAAATGACATAAGTATGAACGATAAAGAAAATGAAATAGTCCCTGAATCACGGTGTCAAAGTTTCCAAAATGTCGCTTTTAGAAAAACAAATAAGCAAACCAAATCACATTCCAACAAAATTCATACGACGTGATGAAGGATATGAATGAAAATTTAAAAGGCATTTTAAAATATAAAAGAAGGAACTTCGAAATCAAAGAAAAATCGTACAAATTATAAGAAGAGAGATTTGGATTTAAAAACCAAAATTTTATTTTAAGAAACTAAATTCAATCCAGAAAATTCTTATAAAAAAAAAAAAAAATAAAAAAATAATGAAAAGACAGCAAGAAAAACAAAAACAAAATTAAAAATGCAGGAATGGAATGAACATTTTTTTATTGAATCTGCAAGAGTAAAACTCTTTGTCATCAAAGTCAATTAAAGGATTTGCTCAGGTTTTATTTTGTTACTCTTAAAAGGCCAGCCAATTTAAATATTTCGACATCTTCAAAAATATACCTAAATAGGTATTCTGGGAATTTTTTTTCTCTAAATCTTAAAAAAAAGTTAAAAATACCAATTCTGCAATAAAAACGACAGTTTGGAGAGGATTGAGAGTCCGCATTAAGAGATAATGTACCTACTTATGGTGGTTTTAAATTTAATACCAGGTTATAACGATAAAACGGGGGTTAGTCGACTAAAATTTTAAAAATAATAAAACGGACATTGTCACGTAGTAAAATAATTTTAAAGTGGGCTTTATCCGACAATAACTTTGCGTCATTCTCATCATTAGTCATCTGTTAATCAGACTGAAGCTAAAGTTTATTTATTCGTTACTTAAAATATTAATTAAAATATTTATGAATTACTTAAGTAATTTTTAATATTGTTTCTTATCCTTTTAGCAACATTCGAGTATTCCTCAATGGCAGTTGTAGACTGTTGATCCAACTTGTTGTTGATCTTCCAACAAGACATGTTCTATTGAATCCGCTAATTCGTTTCTATATATTTTACACAGATGCTTTGGAGCGCACAAGGGAAGGCCCCATACAAAAACATGCATCTTCATGGGAGCTAAAGTGATATACCAAACAATTCATAAGAAGTTACGTACGAAGGTCTGACTTCTACCCGTAGATACATCCCGCAAAAGCGTCCAAATTTTTTAATTGTATGCTTATCCATATACGACTTGCTGATCGAAATATACGCGCGTATGCCTACCTTCGCACGTTTAACCACGGACGTGCTATCTCCATGCCCTTCTTTGTTCACATGTTAGGTGTAGGTACTCATATTAAAAAAAAAAAAAAAATACAGATAAACTCAAGGAGGTAGCAGTTTTCGTTTGGTCAGGTATCCAATATTCCAAAATAACTTGTCACATAAATTATGGAAGTAAACATGATACCGCTGGCACGGATTACAGCTCTTTATTTTTAAAAATGTTCTGGATCTGGATAGGTGTAGGGGATGTGGGTACTTTGTGCTGGATTATTTATTAGGTAGTCAGATTCAAATTAGGCCGTGGTAGGATCGCATTCGAATTCAGTCATACATATTAATGGCACACGCTATCACATGTCACATGTATAGGTAACTGCGAACAAATCCACGTTCGCACGAGTTTATATATATAAGACAAACCGTTGCTAATTTTCCTGCGGAATAAGCAGTAAACCGACCGACACCCAAAGCGAACACATTTTGCCGCAGAAACCGCACAGACGCACGTAATGATGTTAGGACAGACAGAGCCAGATATTGAATATGAGTTTGTGGTTACATCACTTGCGTCCGTCAAACTCTAAACTCAACCCATGGGTCCCGAAATAAAGGCGAAAGAATATACAAAGGATATCCTCGTATTACTGAGCAGTTTTTGTTTTACCTGTATATCCTCTACTCATAAGTCGGTTATTTTACGGTTTAGCTGTTTATTTTTGATTTTTTCTTGTGCCAAGAAAACAGGATATGGGATTATTCCTGTTTTGAAATTTTAAGCAACAAGCTGTACCTGCACCTGAGTATGTGTGCATGGGTTTTATTGAACACATGAGAGCGTGATATGCCGTTTTGCAATTCTACTCCAATATAATTTGTATATGAGTGTGGGTGTCTCTATTAAGAAAGTGATTGGATAGTATAGGATAGGGAAAAGGGATTTTTCGAACAAAAATTAAGTAGGTACAGCTCGTAAAGTTTACCTGCCTCATAATTATGTCTGTCCACAGGTGTCGCATGACCATATTTTATTAAATATAATATATAATCGAATTTTAATACCCGTAAATGGAGAAAAGGTATCCTTACTTCATTGCTAATGTAGGAGGGAGGTCGCTCTCTAGAGACAGCACCAGTCAGATATTCTCCACTTTTAGTAGTCGTAAAAACGTAGAACTTTAAATAATCAACATAAGGTAACAGTCCGTGGAATAGTTAAAAAGGAGGAAGCCAATCGAATATGAATATGAAACCACTCTCTAAGTGGTTTATGGGTCTTACTTGTGTTGATTATAATACCCATCCACCTACCACTAGTTGTAGGTCACAGTACTCAAATCTTCATAGTTGGTATACCTACTGCTTCGATCGGGGCTGTTGATGAGGCCATCTTTTAAGAACTTCAAGAGTACTGATGGTGTAAAGGCAGCGGCCTGAGCCTGGGGTGAGGCTAGTGCACAGGATGCACTGCAGGCAGAAGCTGTTTGTGGCCGATATGCGAATATGGAAAATCAGAGGTTGCCCAGAGTAACGAGTTAACGAGTAAGCTTCTGGATGGATGAACACGGCCTCAGTCTGGCTACAGAAAAAACAGAGATAGTCCTTTTGACGAAGAAAAGGATTCCGACTCTAATCGACTTCCAAATCGGCCTTATGGTGCATAAAGCATTTGTCCTCCTCCCAACAGGAAAAAACTCACTTATAGTCAAGCACTTATAGTCCAGCAGCAACTTATCCAAAAGTTCCATGGAGTTTCTAATGTTTTACCAGAACTTTGTTTTTTTAAGAGTTTAACGTTTTTAGGGAAACAGTCGGGTTCAATATTGATACCTACGTCAAGAGAGGGATGTAGGTAGTAGGTAAAACAAATGATGAAAAGACTACGAAGATTTAATCCGAGTACAGAAAGAACTTATTCAGAATCTGGGAGGGATTTTAAATGCACTCTCATCTATTTATTTTGCCTTACTAATAATCATTTTTAATCTTCACACTGTAGGTTGCAATGGGTAATTCTTAATGGAAAATTTCGCCATTGCCAAATCCAACCTGGAAACTAGATATTAGATATTATTAGAATCGCACATTTACTTTAAACGCGTATATAGGGATGATCTATACGAAGTCATGTCATGTTCCGACATCTATGCGAAACTCATTTGTCTGTCAGAATGAAGATGGAGAGCTCCGGTGCTTCATCAAAATCTGCTGAAAACATCACCGAGCCATTTGATATCGAAAAACGTTTTAGAGACAAGAATGGTTCCAAAACGAAATTGGTGAATCGGACAAAAGGTCACGGTGGACAGATACTTCGAAGTAGTAAACTCTTTCCGCCGTACCAATAACTTTAAATTTACGGAAGTTCACAATTGGGAAATTTATATGGAAAATATAGCCACTGTGAACTAGTAAAATTTAGAGTCGAAACTTAAAATGTTTATTGATAAGGCCTTTGTCTACTTTGCAAGATAACATCGAAGATCAAGCGAGGAATAACTCTGGCCATTCGCTATTTCTTCGGGCTCAAAAGGCATCTAAGAAGCAAACGGCTGTCATAGAGCAAACAGGATATTAAATGAGACCTTAACTATCCCAGTTCAGCTGAATGGTGCAGATGCATGGACTCTGTCGAAAGTAAAGGAAAACCTCCTGGGATTTCATACATCAATCAAAGATTTTGCAACAGCTTTTAGAGTGGTTTTCTCAAAATGTACAGTTCTTATAACCTTGAAAATTTCTTTAAAAGGGAAGGTTATAGCAAATTCTTTGCTCTTTCAATATATATGATTTTTGCAATGAAAAAAATTGTTTATTGTTTCAATGCTAACAAATGAAAACTACTTTAGGAAACTACCACTTATGAGATCATAAAAAACAAGAGGATGTTGGGGCAGATTTTGTTTGGGACTTAAAAAGACAGTATATTGACAGAAATAACAAAATAAAATATTTGTTGTGTTCAGCGCCTTTCTAACTAGCTCACAAAAAATATTAAGACCGACTAGGTTCGCCCAGTGGTCGAAAATCGACCACACAGTTTTTACATTATTTATATGATGATAAAATTGGTGTAGCAATATTTGACTTGAAGCGAATTTTACTATCTGTCTTTAAATAAACAATTCGTAATAATTACTGATCATATTCGGGTCAATGCTGGAATAAATATTAGTAGCTAATATTGTACTAAACTTTTTAATGTTGAAAAAATATAGTGCTAAAATTAAGGAGAATGTAGGTTTCTGTATTTTTAAGTTTTTGCTTAAATGGAGCTGAAGTGGTTGCAGCTGAATTTGATGCTGCTGCATTTGATGCCAGAAACTCAATTAAGTAAAGAGTAGTTGACTTTCGGTTGAAATCTTGAAAGACTGATCCCTTATTTCTTCAAAGAAAATCGCGAAAAAACAGCAATGAAAATATCTGCGCACAATTAAAGTCATATTTTCTCTTAGACTTATTTTTGATGAAATGAAATTGGTAATGCTTTTCTCCACTTTGTCATTTTTTACCACTATTTTTAAAAATAAACTGAACCCTTTTTAATAGTAGGTTCCTTCCAACTCAATTCTCAATCAATTCTTATAACAAAACTCAAATGTTCATCAAAAAACATTTGAGAAGTGCAAATTTTAGCAAATTTCCCTTTTCTCAGGGATGGAAAAATGTATATCTACTATTTGTACTCGCCAGCGACGACGCCCGTTAAAATCAGTCTACAGTCTTGTGCCGATCGGCGATCGATAGACAATTTCGGAAGCAGGGGTATATTAATTGTTTGAAGTGCACAGTTAAGTTTGGACTTTATATGTAAGTCCGTCCGAACCTAATGGAATTTTGCACGCGCAAGTTTACAGGAGATATTTAGCTCTCTTTGCGACACAAAGTAGAGTCTTGCGACAACAAATCAAGCTACTTTAAACAATTAATATATTCTTACCTCCGAAAATGTCTCTATCGATTGACACAACACACAAGACTGATTTCAACACAGCATCGTCGTTGGCGTGTGCAAAGAATACACATTTTTCAACTCCAGAGGAAAGGGAAATTTGGTAAATTTTGCACTTCTAAAATGTTTATGGCTTATCAGGGAATCGACTGGGCGAATCGCGAAGGCGAAATGTACTGTCATTCATCAAACTTCAAACTAATCCAATCACTACTGCGCATATTCTCTTCTCTTCATTATTCGCTTAACACACACCATTCCATTTACCCCTCACGAAGGTATTGGTGTGGTGGTATAGAGAAAAGAGTTATACGCAATAATAGCATATAGCAACGTTCTCTGAGTGTGATTCTCTTTTTAAGTTTCTGATTCATATTCATACAGGAACAGGAGACAGGACTTCGACTAAGCGAAAGAAAAATGTGACTAATCGAATTAGAATTACCCTTGCGCAAATTCTCTTTTCACTTCCTTCGCTTTACTGCCAGAGATAGCAGAGATAGCGAAGGCGAATTATTATCTTTCTTTGTATGCATACAGTGTTGTTGTTGTAACCAAGGTAATTTAAAAACCTATTTTGCTAAAACTTTTTTGAAATAATTATTCTTTTCGACCGATCTTTGAGTGATCTTCATTAAGTCGGTTTAAAAGGTGTGTTCTGAAAGAAATTCTGTCGGCAATTAATTTAAATAAGTAACTTATAAGAGACAGAGAATACGTATCACTTCCTTCGCGGGTATTAAAGTCTAACATACGATCGGAAATGTGTGATAAACAAAGGCTGCCTATAGTTATATTAACAATCACAAAATCTGGTGGCGGCTTAAAATTTAAGGGAGGTCACAATTGGGAATTGTTTAGCCTAAAACAGCTGTTCGTACGGTCCATTGAAGAAGCAGCCAGTTTAAACTGGCCTTCAAACTCACCGGATTACACATCATCATCTTAACAGTGAAGTAAATCAAGGACCCCTTCATTTATTTCTGAACTTAAGACCACATCCAATCATGCAATCTTCATCGAAATCAAAATACCCTTTTTTTGTGAAGGGGTAAAGTATCCAAACCTCTGATAAACACTTATTTTTATATGGTACCTATCTACATTTATACACAGATTCTGTAATGTCACTAGACACACTGTACACACACTTTCCCTCTTTATAATTGGTCCTGCAGGCGAATGATTAATTCCTTTGGTTTACCAAAGTAATTGGCTACCGTAAATCCAGCCACAGAAACCAGAAACAGAAACCAATATAAGAATATCAACTCTGCAGTCCGCACACACATGATCGTTGAGGTTTTTTTTTCGTCGTCTCATTCATTCGCCTTCGCCTAGTTGACTTTAGTCTTCAGCTTCAGTGTGAACTGTATGAATTATATGCAGCAGTAGCAGCGCCAGTAGGACATGCCGAGCTGACGACTGGGACAAAAGGCAAAAAGAACCTGACGGCACTTTGACTTGGCCATTGGGACTGGGAGACGCAAAGGCGAAACCGCTTTTGGTCACATAATAAATATTCTGAACCAGTTTACGTTCCTCCCATTAACTTGCTCTCCCGTCACCCGTCTCCTATACAAGTCGAGTTACCTTTCTTTCTCTGATCGCTGCGCTGTTTCATGTCAAAATCATTAATTGCTGAATTGAATCAATTCGAAGATTTTTATTGTAGTTTGGTTTCTCTTGCGCGCACCTGAGATCAAACGGGCTGATTAAAATGCTAATAGCAACTCAAATTGATAGAAAGAACAGAAAAACTAAAGAAGAAATGCCTTCAAAGTCATCAGTCATCGCTGGGACGCATCGCTAGACATCACAGAGTGTAAGCGATTCCGTGTGAATTTGGTTTGTGCATATACCCGAGTGTCATAGGGTGAGTTGCGTTTTATTTTGAATTTAAGGCATCACGTCAAAAATATTTACATAGTCCGTTAGAATTTCAGACATAACAAAGGTAGCCCTTTGGGACTACATTTATAGTTTTTCTTTTGTTTTATCGCAATCGGTGTACTTATGTAAACGATTTTTTTTAATAGAGCAGCTTTTTTTAATCAGTTGGCCTGATCATCAAATGAACGTCAAAAATGTTCGATCAGTGGAAACAACAATCTAAATGAATGAGTCTGAAAGAAGTAGACCTTCCTACTATTAGAAACTAATGCGAAAAGTAAAGCACGTCGCCTTCTGCAGATAATGGTAGACAAGGACATTATGCATGCAATAAAATTCCTTGGCACGGGAGAAGCGGACCGAGTGCAGCTATACGATAGTTTAAAAACATGAGACTCATGACCTCTTTTGCCTGTAATTTTTAAAATAAGCGCGACATCAAAACAGATAAATGACTACAACTTTTGCGATTTCACACGAAACCTGCACATGGGATTCTCGGATGAACTCCCCGGCGAACGTAATCTTCTTCCTGGGATGAATAAAACCAAACAAAGTGAGAAACAAGAATTAATTGAACCGCCATATTTGTTGATCTCAAAACGAACAGCAATGATTAAACTACCAATGGCAATCAGAATCCTGGGGTCGAATCGTCTCATCCATGAACGAGCATTTGAGAGAGAATTTGCTGTTGTGTCGTGTGTAAAATCGGCTATAAGTTGTGCCGATTCGACCCCTGATTTATTCCAACTGCTGCAATCAGCACCTATCCGAGGTTCCCAGCCGCACTACATGTTTTTCTACTCCTCCTTACATTGCATCGATGAACTTCCAAATGCAGCGTGTTTGGTACTAACTTCGGGTTCGGTCTTCGGTGTGACTATTTCTTTCTTCTTTTTTTTCCACCACGTCCACACCCTGGACTGAGCTTTTAATTCAACATTTTTCTTTTAGGAATTAATTTACTTTGTCAGAGATTTGTTGTATCTAAACGTCTGTTTCTTTTTCCCCCCATTTTTGTGGTTTCTCCAGGCAGACAGGTAGATGGGGATTTATAGCGATGTGCGACGTACAGAAGCAAAATCGCATTTTTTATTCATCGAACGTTCAGAAATTATAATATTAATTCAATGACTTGTCGGAATGAAGACTAAAATTACATGTGTAGTAGTTGGTCAGAACAGAGTTGTTGGCGGGCTGAAAGGTAGGTAGGGTTTAGTATCGGATTGCATGTGCTGTGTCACTGCCAATACCCTATTAATGTGTGTGCCGCATGGCATATTTCAATATTGATGTGTGTGAGTATACAAAAGAATGAAAATGTACTTATGGGTTATACTCAAGTGGAAACAAAGAACATTTCAGCCTGCTGGATGATTGATGCATGGTGATTGCTAACGTGCATTATTTGATATAGGTCAACGTCGGAGGTTTATAGCAGATGTATAGGGTTGCGATTTTTTTCTAAATCCGCCCTTATAAAGTGTTTGCATAGGAGCAGGGCAGGACAATGTGTAGTTTGTTATTTGCATTGTTGTCTTAGCAGAAGGGGATTGTTTGAAATGTTTCAGCTGAAATCATGAGTAAAGTTTCATGTTCCGGATAAATGTCGTAAAAGTCAGTCGTCAGTGTAGTTCGACTAAGTTCGGAAGTGGCGACTTACGATTTTGAATCAAGTGAAATTCGAATGTTTCCGCACTGTCATTCTGGATATACTACTTATGTCGTTTTCCATTGGTTTCACTCGGGGAGCCACTCATTCGGTAATCCAATGGAACAATAAAACTGTTTCTGATTGAATCCACAAAAGTATTGGTGAAATGCCAAAAAATAATCTACGGCAGCTGTCAGCTGACTTGTATAAAATACATAAATTACAATTGTGTGAGTGCTTCTTGAGTGGATTCTGACTTCAAATCGAGATGCGAAATTCTCTTCTCAGAATCACCAGAAGAGTATTTTTGGTGCCGTGACATTGTGCCAAGTGACATTATGCCAAATATATAAAAATTTGGCATAACGACGCTTTTGAGTGTGACACTGACGCGAATTATAGCATTTGGTGTAATGATACTTTGAGAAAGCGTCATATGGCCAAATCCGGAAAGTGGCATAAAGCCAAATTTTCAGCATACCTTATAAAGCGTTTTTCAACAGGAACGCTACAAAAGTAGAGCGACAGGGACAGCAAACGACGCCGAATTTCTTGCCGCTCTTTTGACATTTCTCTTCAGTAAGGTTTGCCATTTCATGATGGAAAGGTATACGAGCCAACAACGAGTCGAAATTATTAAAATTTACTACCGAAATTCGGAGTCAGTGGCCTCAACGTTAAGAGCGCTACGTCCAATTTATGTTCGTCATAATCGTCCTAGCAGATCAACAATTGAGCGTCTAGTGGACAAATTTGAATCCACATTTAAAGCACAGTACAAAATGTTCCCGTGCCAGTGAGACAAAGGAGTTCCCGTAGTGTCGAGAATATAGCTGCCGCTGAGGCTTCAGTTGAAGAAAGCCCAAATGTGTCTCTCACACGTCGTTCTCAAGCGTTGGGCATCTCTGTGACGTCGTTGTGGTGAATTTCGCAAAAAGATCTTGGCCTACATCCTTACAAGATTAAATTGACGCAAGAACTGAAGCCGCTTGACCACCAGAAGCGTCGTATGTTCGTGAATTGGGCTGAGCAACAACTTGAAAATGATTCGGATTTTCATCGAAAAATCATCTTCAGCAATGGCTTCGTTCGAACGTGAAATTGCAGCAGTATCGGCCGATTTATGCTTGAAAACCGTCGAAAATTGGGTTCAGCGTCTGGACTTGTGCAAGCGTGCCCGTGGTGGCCATGCAAAAGAAATCGAGTTCCGTACATAATGACATCGGACTTACTTTCACAGGAATAAAGAATTTCATTGATATCCAAAACCGTTTTTGTTTTATTTAAAAAAAATTATTTTGTAGCGCTCTTATTGAAAAACCCGATATATCCTCAACCTCGCCCCACCCCTTAATCCAACAGTAAACCCAAGCAGGGGGGTTGCAGAGAGTAACTTTCCAAGAAAGTGTCATAATACCAAATGCTAGAATTTGGCCCTATTTCACTTTCAAAAGCGTCATTATGCTACATTTTTATATTTGCCAAATTTTCGCTTGGCACATGTCATGGCATCGTAATTTTTGCGCCAATGGAACGGTTTAATAAGTGATTTGTTTGACTCCTGAACCTCCCGGACGCTTCTTTCTGCCCAATGAAAAACGACATTACTTACCAAACTGTCAACCATGAGAAGATATGCAATTCTGGGCAGATTGCTCCTATTTTATTTTTTTTGAAAACCGCAATGTTTCTGCCTTAAAACGGAGATCTGGCCTTCCTTCTCTAATTTAGTGGCTGGGATTTAAAGAGTTTCTCGATAAGCTTAATGTAGCCGAGCCAATGCGGTTCACGTGTCTTGGATTTCTTTGACCTTGTGTGTGCAGTAGATTTGGACAAATAAAAAGCCCAATTCCAATTTCATTTATGTTTAAGTCATTCGCTTTACAAATTTTGCCAAAATGGACATAATAATAAATATCTACGTGACAAAGGTATGGCGCAGACATCCGAAAATGTGTTCCGAATTAAGAATTTTGTATTCACGGAATGAGCTTCGAATGGCCGTCAGCACACGCTTTGGAAAATAACTCGGTCTTTTTTTCAATTTATTTAGATATTTATATTCATGATGCATAACTAACGCTCGTATCTTTTTGCGAACAGAAAAGGGGATAAATGCCCGAAATTTTGAGATTTCAAGGGATATCGCAATTCAAAAAAGAGGATAATATAGGGGATATGTTTTTAACTTGTTTTCTCACTGAAATTGACGAGAAAGCATAATATCAGCACAAAACACTAATGTAAATTGTGTTTAATAAATTATTATTATTTTTATACTATGTACATATCTGTTTAATAAACAACCAACGTGCCGTCATCGCCATCGTCGTCATTCGCATCTGAATCGTTTTCGATACCAACAATTTCTCCACTTTTGGTTTCCTTCTTATATTTGTCTTCTGCAGCGATTGAACGAAGCAATTCAGGTTTTGTTTTCAAAAATGAATTCACAACACCGCGTTAAGTTGAATTAAGAATGGCGCATAAGGTCGGTTCGCTTACAGTGTATGACGATATATCGTTAGAAATCTGCTGCTATGGTAAAAAGAGGAGTTTATAGGATAAAAAAGGGATTTTCGAAATTTTCAGGGGATAGTTTTTTTGACTTTGAAAAAAGGGATAATCCCCTAAAAAAGAGGATAGATACGAGCGTTATGCATAACATGTGTAGTTCGTAGTTCAGAATGACGCATATCAGGGTTTGAAATTGAAAACAAAGTTTAAGTGAATTTTGTCAAAATTGGTCATTTGGCATTTACTTATTTCATCTAAAGCAAGCATGTCAAACTCGAGGCCCACTATGTGAACAATCCCAAGTAAGGTACACAATAAAAGGGCCGATTTATTAATTACCAAATGGCGTACACGGCTACGCCATCATGACGAGACATTATAGGATTACAAGCGAAGGGTACACTGTTTCGGTTTACCCGGCGCTTATATCCGATGACATATCGTCCAGTTAGTTATCCCCAGTCTCTCCCTTCAAGGAGTTGTCTGAGAATTACAGGCGAGGGGACGACTGTTTCGGTCACCCTTCCCCTATCCGAGGATAAACTGCCCCAACTCTCTACACGAGACGTAAGAATTGTTTTAGACAAAGAAGACAAAAGTCACAGGCACAAAGATAGCAATACGCCCACTAGTATGCCCGGACTAGAACACTCTGGCCATTAGGGATGCCAGACGTCCCCCTTTAGGGGGGACAGTCCCCCTTTTTCATACAAAAATGCTGTTTGTCCCCCCTAGTAAAAACCACTGTCCCCCTTGTTAAGTTAAAATTAAAAACTTTGAAAATACTTTCTTTTAATATTTTTAACAAGATTATCGGTTGGCACATCAATTTAAAAGTGCAAGAAAACTTTCAAAGCTGAATGCATCCACTCACGAATTACATACATCTCACTTCACGTGCTAAAGTTGTTCTCCTGTTAGTTTTTGTTTTGTACTGTCATCTGTCTCTCTTTCAGTTTTTGTTTTAAAATCAAAATTTACTTTGATAAAATGTGCGAACCGAAAGAAAAAACTAACATGAAAATTTGTCCCCCTTTTTGAATACCTGCCCCCCCTAGAAAACTCACGATGTCCCCCTTTTCGTATTTTTGAATCTGGCAACCGTATCTGGCCTTCTCCCCCCCCCCCCCCCCTCATTCCCTTAACTCATGTGGTTTCACAAAGGGCCGAAATTATATACGGCCTAAGTGTGTCTTTCTAGACAGCCACCTTACCTAACCTAAGCTATGTGAACAATTGTGTGAACCAGCCCACGGTATTTATAATTGGGTGTAAAGTTTTTAGTTTGCATTTTAAGTTGTCAGGTTTTTACAACCATTCTTTTTTTTCAATGAGAAAGTACCATCCATATTGGGAACTAGCTGTGCCCGCAACTTCGTACGCGGCGTGAGAATGCGTAATTTCCATCTGCGCATTTCCTCAGAAACACATTGTCGCTGTTTTTTTTTTTTTTTTCATTTTCACGTGCTTGTGCGATGTGCGCGTGTTAGATTTTAGGTTGTAGCTCAGCTTCTAGAGGACATAGAAAGCTGATTGATGTCTTGAAATAACTAATAAAGTGTTGGCTCTCCTAAGTATTTTGTTTTGTTTGCATTGATTAAGCAATGCACACATTTTGGTCAAAAACGCTCCAAAAAATAGGCATGGCAATGAAAGGGAATAGCCTATGTGTTGCACAAAATCTTAAGGGACATTTCAAAAAAAAGTTTCATCGAAATCTGTGCAGTAGTTTTCACGCCATTAGGTAACAAAAAAATTGCCTACATTTTTATTATAAGTATAGATTCATATAAACAAACCAGGAAACTCACTTGTGTTGAATTACTCCATTCCACCCCATGCAGATAAACAAATTTCGAGACCGGTAAAACGGTCCTCTTTGTTAATTATTATTCTCATTTATATGTACCTGAGGATTACCATTACTCCAAATACGGCAGTTTTATTTATTGACGTATTCATTGAACCAAAAGTGAGCTTCATCGTTAAACACCGTAGAATGAACGTAGGTAGTGCTCGACACGTATTTCGAACATAACCGTGATTTTCAAAATAAATTTGCACAATTTGGAAGCGTTGTTCAGATGTCACTCTATTCTTGTTGAAATGCCAAACCAAACTAAAAATAAATCACTTGACAGCTGACAAAACGGCCGCCAGTTAAACCAGTGTTGCCAACTTAAAGTTCTATACCTGTAAAAAAAAACACCCTTTATAACAAAAGCAAATACACATCATAAACTTGTCCTTTAATAGAGCAGGTGTATATTTACTTTCGTACCACAGTGAGAAAAACACAGAAATGAACGGTAAATTGTTCTGAAAAATAGTTGAAAAATAGAGTTCTGCGCATTGCAGAACTGAAAGGTTGCAGTTCTATTGACAGTTACACTCATTGAGTTTTGGAAAAAAAAAAAAAAAAAAAAAGTCCGAGTTCACTATATCGAGATTTTTATAGTTCACTATTAAGAGTGGTCTCTGTAAAATTGTGGTGATTCAATATAAATTGGATAGTTCTGTGTACAAAGGTTCACTATATCAAGGGCCTTCTCTATAATTTCATTAGCAGTAATTTGCATTTATTGCTTCCATTTTTTATCACACAAAACTCCTTCCTGTTGCGAGTTCATAATTCCTAAGGAAATTCGAACGAGACGTAACTGGTGAAACTTTTATTCCGAATATACCCACAAACAAAGCAATTTTGGTCTCTGCGATTTCACAGAACTCTTTTGGGGGTTCACCTACCAGTCAAAACCTCTCGTTAGTATGGATTTTTGCTGTTGCTCCCATTCTGACCGCCGGCCGTTTATGGGAGTTGTTGTTTGATGTTTCTATGAATCCATACAAATTCACCGCAACCAAAATTTGCTTCACAGAATCACCATCCTCCATGCTAGTCCTTGATATATAACTAGTTTGGGGTTCTGATTCTGATGGGTACCGGTAACTTTTCAAAACCGTCCAATGACAGTGAAAAGTGATTTAACCTGCGGCAGTTAATTATTATTCCTTGCAGATACCTACTGCTATACGTATACCTATACCCAATGTGCAGTTGGGCCAGTGATGGCTGAAATACCTACTTCGCACCAATAGTTTGAACACGCGAAATACCCAACCGAGCACATCTGATTTTGTCAGGTTGTATGTGTTTCGACATCAACAGAAAATGAATTCATGAGTTTATCGGCGATGAAGGTATTTCAATCAAGCTTTGGCCCTTAATGAATGATTTTATTGCCAGGAAGGTGGTATGTTAACTTACTTACTTACTTAGGTGGCGCTACAGTCCGGGGTGGACCTGGGCCTCAACCAATACGCCTCTCCAGTTAGCGCGATCTTTGGCTAACTGCCTCCAGTTGCGCACTCCAAGTTGGTTGAGGTCCCCTTCCACTTGCGCGCGCCACCTAAGGCGAGGTCTTCCTCTACTGCGTTGTCCCTCCGGGTTAGAATCGAAGACTCTTCGGGCCGGAGCGTTGGTGTCCATTCGCTCTACATGTCCCAGCCATCTTAGACGACTGATGCGTACTTTTCTGACTAGGTCGATGTCGCTGTACAGCTCGTAGAGTTCGCTGTTAAATCTTCTCCTCCAAAACCCGTCAACGCAAACGGGACCAAAAATCACTCGAAGAATTTTGCGTTCGAAACGACCAAGGAGATCTTCATCCGCCTTTGATAGCGCCCATGCTTCTGCACCATAAAGCAGGACTGGGATGATGAGGGTCTTATACAGAGTTTCCTTAGTATTTCTCGACAAGGCCTTACTTATCAGTTGCCGTCTTAGGCCAAAGAAACAGCGGTTGGCAAGTGTGATTCTTCGTTTGATTTCTGATGTGATGTCGTTATCAGAGTTTATAGCGGAGCCGAGGTAGACAAAGTCCCTAACTACCTCAAAGTTATAGCTGTCTATCGTGACGTTCTGCCCGATTCGTCGATGTCGTGTGTCCCTTCTTGTTGACAGCATATATTTTGTTTTACCCTCATTCACCACTAAACCCATTTTTTCCGCTTCTGTACTAATACTTGCAAACGCACCAGTGACAGCTCGCTGTGTTGTACCAACAATGTCAATGTCGTCAGCGTATGCAAGCAGTTGCACAGACTTATAGAAAATTGTGCCTCTGGTGTTGGCTTGTGAGTTTCGCACGGACCGGCCCACGGTTTTATATAATTTTGATGTTAAGTTTTTAGTTTGCATTTTAAGTTGTCAGGGCACTCATTCCGTAACTTTTCCGACGATTATCGTCGAAAACATAGAACCCAAAACTAGCAACTAAGTGCTAAAATTACAAGTTTGAGAGGTTAATCATTTTCCACAAATGTAATGAAAGCTGACGATATTCAAAAAAATTCGAGCAGATTATAGCTTCTAATGGTGATTAAAGTTTCCAAAACGATATCGTTCAGACGATCGTTGATATACGGAATCTGCCCCCAGGTTTTCACAACCATTCTTGTTTTTCAATGAGAAAGTACCACCCATATTAAGAATTTAAAAAAAAACCGTTGAACTCACTTGTGTTGAATTACTCCATTCCACCCCATGCAGATAAACAAATTTCGAGACCGGTAAAACGGTCCTCTTTGATTATTTTTATTCTTATTTATATGTACTTGATTATTACCATCACTCCAAATACGGCAGTTTTGTTTATTGACGTATCCATTCAACCAAAAGTGAGCTTCAACGCTAAACACCGTAGAATGGACCTAGTGCTCGACACGTATTTCGAACAGAATCGTGATTTGCAAAATAAATTTGCAAAATTTGGAAGCGTTGTTCAGATGTCAGCCTATTTTTGTTGAAATGCCAAACCAAATTAAAAATAAATCACTTTACAGCTGACAAAATGGCCGCCAGTAAAAACAGTGTTGCCAACTAAAAGTTGTATACCTGTAAAAAAAACACCCTTTATAAAAAAAGCAAATACACATCATAAACTTGTCCTTTAATAGAGCAGATGTATATTTACTTTCGTACCACAGTGAGAAAAACACAGAAATGAACGGTAAATTGTTCTGAAAAATAGTTGAAAAATAGAGTTGTGCGCATTGCAGAACTGAAAGGTTGCAGTTCCATTGACAGTTACACTCAATGAATTTTGGAAAAAAAAAAAAAAAAAAAAATCTGAGTTCACTGTATCAAGATTTTTGTAGTTCACTATTTAGAGTGGTCTCTGTAAAATGTTGGTGATTCACTATAAATTGGATAGTTCACTGTACAAAGGTTCACTATATCAAGGGCCTACTCTATAATTTCATTAGCAGTAATTTGAATTTATTGCTTCCATTTTTTATCACACAAAATTCCTTCCTGTTGCGAATTCATAATTCCTATGGAAATTCGAACGAGACGTAATTTGTGAAACTTTAATTCCGAATATTTCACAGAACTGTTTGGGGAGTTCACCTACCACCTACCAGTCAAAACCTCTCGCTTTTTGCTGTTGCTCCCATTCCCATTCTGACCGCCGGCCGTTAATGGGAGTTGTTGTTTGTTGTTTCTATGAATCCATACAAATTCACCGCAACCAAAATTTGCTTCACAGAATCACCATCCTCCACGCTAGTCCTTGATATGTAACTAGTTTGGGGTTCTGATTCTGATGGGTACCGGTAACTTTTCAAACCCGTCCAATGACAGTGAAAAGTGATTTAACCTGCGGCAGTTAATTATTATTCCTTGCAGATACCTACTGCTATACGTATACCTATACCCAATGTGCAGTTGGGCCAGTGATGGCTGAAATACTTCGCACCAATAGTTTGAACACGCGAAATACCCAACCGAGCACATCTGATTTTGTCAGGTTGTATGTGTTTCGACATCAACAGAAAATAAATTCATGAGTTTATCGGCGATGAAGGTATTTCAATCAAGCTTTGGCCCTTAATGAATGACTTTATTGCCAGGAAGGTGGTATGTTAACTATTTATATATGCCAATAACGTATAATGTAGGTATGTACCTGCAGGATAGGTACATTACGCACACGTAATGGTTAACAGCTCTACTGATGGAAGCTATTAATGTTTTTCGCCAGGTGATGTGATTTTATATCCTTGATCGAAGTTTTGGAAAAGCGTTTTCTGCCTGTCAGTATACGTAATGGGAATAGGATGATTTAAATGAATTCCTGGTATCACATGCTCTCGTATGGATTATTACAGATTTTCAGAACAATTCTGCAATTTCCATTGAGTGGTAGGTAAATTAAATTGAATAAGGTCATGTGGGAATGCTTGTGAATCTGTTTCCATTTTATAGTTTGCATATTTATATGAGGCTCTTGTGGAAAATAACAACTTGTTCTTGCCGCAGACAGGATTGGAAAATTTGTGCGACGTGAGGAACACAATTATATTACCTATTTGCTTCTATGGAATTCATGTCGTATACTCTATAAACAGGTGGGATCAGCTCTTTCCTGAAATCGATTACAATTTAATTTCAGAGCCGGATTTGTATTCCCACACCATAAATAAAGAAGGCGCAGTAAAAACGCCATTTATACAGATAAATGTCATACGATTTTAGGTCCATTCATAAAAAAACTCACTCAAACAAATGGTTTCGAAAAGCTAGGCGCATTTATTCGATCCTTTTGCATTTTTTTTTGCCATATTTAAAATATTTTTCTTAACTTTTCTTTTTTAAGGACAAATAAAAAATAGCTCTCTGACTGATTGGTTAGGCCCAAATTCACCCCGGACCCGTAGTGCCAACTAATTACGACTGATTGTTTCCTATGTGGTAGGAACTACTTACGGTAGTTTCCTATCATACCACAGTGATAGATGAACTGCACTAATTTCTATTTATCAAATGAGGCACCCACTTCTATTTCCTTTCTATCTCCTTTAAAGTAA
This sequence comes from Cheilosia urbana, assembly GCA_946477585.1. Lineage (NCBI taxonomy): Eukaryota > Metazoa > Arthropoda > Insecta > Diptera > Syrphidae > Cheilosia > Cheilosia urbana. Next base: position 145,978,036 of record OX297854.1, read on the forward strand.
CGCAGAATTCTAAAAAGTCGCACGAAAAAGGGCCATTGATAAAAAAAGGTGTCATTTCTCTAGCTATTCTGAAAATTAAGAATTTGTGAACGATATTGAACAAGCATTGGCTCTCCAAATACTATAAGAGTATTATGATAGACAACTGCGTTGCATTTCAAAAATTCTTGAAGCGCATTCTCCAACTAAAAAAAGGGTCAAAATATGTAGCTATAAAAAAAGGAGCCAAATTTCATCTTTAGTCGCACAACGGTCACGCTGCCATCTATCTCCGTCATAGGGCAGTCATTTAGTTGTACTGCTGAGTTCGATTTAATTTTCTTAATAGGAGCGAAATGCGAAATTAGGGACGCGACTCTGTATAAGGCAACGACTTACAAACGTTTTCAAGTGCACGAACATTTGCTTTATGAATGGAAAAACGAAAGAAATATCCGTAGCCGCGAGGGAAAACAAACGAACATGAAGAAATCGAAAGGAGTCACAGCAATGAATCGCCTTGGCATGATTTATGGCTGTTGAAAGCGCGATAGTTTGACTCGTTTGATATTTTACAGAATTCCACCCCAGAACCAAAACGCTTCAAAAAAAAAAAAAAAAAAAAAAAAACGAAAGAAGTCGAGTAAAACGAAAAACTTTTTTTTATGGAAATCTTTTCGTTTTTTTTTATGTTTAGACATCTAAGCGCGCGTTGTTGGAATCTGGTGGAGTAATTCCACACATTTAACTTGCGGGAACAGGGAATGCGTCACTATGTTTTATCATTGCATACATTTTATCATTGCATACGTTTTAATCATTGCATACATTTATGAGCTGGGGCATATTAATTTCAGCTTTTTGTTGATGTGAAATAAAATTTCTCCATTTCGTCCTTGCACCGTACTCAGAAGAAATTTCAAGAATTCTGCAGGGAGATTATCATCTTTTACCAATGATCATAAGTGGAAACTTCAATATCAATTTTGCAACTCCAGAAGCTCAGCCATTTATTGATTTTATGCAAGATAAATTTAATCTTCAAATGAACTCCAACCGGAAAATTTCAACAACACTATATGGAACAACCATCGATGCTGTCTTCCAGCGTAATCTAGATAGATTACAGTCTCGAATGTACATATCTTACTTCAGCTACCACAATCCGATTGTATCTATTCTACCGAAACTAGCATAGAACGAATAAATTATTGTTATTTCATAATATATCAAGAATACGGTTATTACAATTCCCTCTTTTCTCAATGACGTGTATCAAGCCACACACATACCGCACGCACGGTGTTTACACATACACATTATTTCGGGACTGTTGGATTAACTCGCACGATTTTTTTTTATTTTTCTTCGCAAACGTATAAGAAGCAATTTAGTTCTAATTTCCTACTTTTATTGTCTTTGTCAATTGTCACTGTCTGTGATTTAGATTTTCGACAGTAGCCCCTGAATGTATCGTATCTATTGAAGACACGGCTTCCCCAGCTCTATTTTTAGAGATTAATACAAAATAACTTAATTTATATAAGCCCCATCTATTAAAAATAAATGACTATTATTCAGATCGAAAAATTGTAAATCGTTTCGTTTCGTTTTTCGTTTATGTTAAAGGATTTCGTTTTTCCTCTACTCTAGCGCAAACGATAATTCCTTTCATTTTCAAACTTTCAGGCAAGTAAAAGCGATTGATTTATCTTATACGAATAGTTGTTTGACTTCACACTTTCGGTTTTGAGGAGTGAATAGTTCTTGAACTGTATGCAGTAGAAATTCTTTAGTTTTGTAAGAAGTTATTTTCGCAAGTGATTTTCATTTACATTTCATCTACATTTTACGTAGGAAAGACATTGGCTTCTATAGTGTGATATCTTCAATCTTCTTTAATATGGCTGTAATTGAAGTACCAGCTGCTGATACAGTAGTCAGCAGGTTCACAGCTACATCTGGGGTTTTAAAATTAAATCATATGTTCGGTCCAATTGACGTCGTTAAAGAAACTCACCAATTGCTCTCATAGTACCTAGGTCCGTATCGTTTTAAATACAGCCATTCATTGGATTTAAAGCTGCGTAGCTGAATACTTCGAAGTTTCTGGTCTCTGACACATCATCAACTTAATTTAGGAGTAAGGTTCAAAATGAATTCTGATTCCATTTTCGCCGTTTCATCTGTGTGGCAGAAACGTCCTAAGAAAGTATTGAATTATTCGCAACTTGGAAATAAATAGTAGATAGGTATATCCAATCAAAATATGACATCAGCATTTCCAATTAGAAAATCTTCATACAGATTTTCTACGATGTAATAGCTGACTTGCTTGTTTATATTTCTATTGAAAATCAAGTCTTTTACTAAAGTATTTATGTAAATGTAATAAAACGTACCCCAGAGGGCATGTTTTAACAGAAACACAGTCACCTGGAGCCACCTTGAACCTATCTACCTTTTTAATGTAAGCTTATAGATGTCGTCGCCAGCTTTGTTTGCAAAATAAAATTACTCCCTAATGGGTGCTATGATCCCGGAACATGGAATAACCATAACCATATGCATTGTAACATTTTTTGTTTGACATTAAAATATACTTAAATTCAATTCATCCAAATAAACACAATAAAACAACGGCTCAGGGGAATGCGAACATTATTTTTTTTTTTTTTGTAGACAGAACATAGGTACCACCCGTTTGATTGTGTTTTCATAATCTAAGGTTGGTACAGGTGGAAAATAAATTTAAAAAATATAGGGAGAGACGGAGGCAGATGGATACTTAAAGCAAACTGCTATAGGAGCGCTAAACGGACGTGTAATTATCAGGCCATTGTTATTGTTTATTGTCCCTAAATTGTTGGCAGTCTGTGAGAGCAATCTGTGTATATACAAATAGTTAAACTTGAATCGCTTAAATTTGTACCCTGCTTGATTACACACAGGCCTAGAAATACAGGAAAGTCGAAATATTTGCAAGTTCTTACTTTTAATACCTAACCTAGCCTTGTTTATTGAATTTGATTATTTACGAAGGCGGACGTTTGGAATGAAAATATAAGTTATGTCGTTTTCCATTGGGATTTTCAGATTTTGCTCTCAGATTTCAGATTTTTCGTGCCCAATCTATATACATAAAATACAATGTTTGTATGTTTGTCCTCTATAGACTCTAAAACTATCCAACCGATCTGGCCCAAACCGGTTTCATTTGAAAGGTTATAGTCCAAATTAGGTTTTCGGCTATATATATTTCAAGTGGGCATGGCCCCTCCCACATAGATTGAATAACATCATATATCTTGACTATTGTGATAGCAAGAGTTTTGAAAAATTGCAGTATCCCATATGTTACTGATTTGAATAATCAGGAAAAAAAATGGGCGGGATCGGACCAGTGGGAGTGGCAGCTCCAACACAAAGTAAATATTTAATATCATATATCTACAGTTCTATAATATCCATAGTCCTAGAAATTTGTGCACGTTGATTATATTATGAATCATGGGAAATTTGGGCGGGGTGAAAAACGAGTTTTCAATAACACAGATATTCATTGAACATTTTTCAATAATTTTATTGCAGCATCAGGCAAATTAAAAAAAAAAAAATGAAGAAATGAAAAATGTTAATTCCGCCAAACTTTTGCCAAATGCAGTCATCAATTCAAGATGTTGTGCAGAAAGTTTTCCCGATATTGCAAATAATTTCAAAAACCATGATTGGCTTTGCGAACGAGCAATTTTGGCTCCGAAGAATGATGATGTCAACAAAATAAACCATCAAATTCAATTGAAGCTACCCGGTGAAGTTGTGAAGTACAAATCGATTGACATAGTTAAAGATGAGGAACAAGCTGTTAACTATCCAATAGAGTTTCTTAACTCACTGGAACCTTCTGGAATGCCACCACACATCTTAACTTTAAAGGTTGGTTCACCAGTGATGCTCATTCGCAACTTAGATCCACCGAAATTGTGCAACGGAACAAGACTTGCTGTTAAAAAACTATCTCCAAATTTAATCGAAGCCACAATCATCAGCGGCAAATATAAAGGAGAAGGAGTGCTGATACCACGAATTCCAATGATTTCAACCGACTTACCCTTCGATTTCAAGCGGCGATTACAGTTTCCAGTGCGTCTTGCTTTCGCCATAACCATCAATAAGGCTCAAGGCCAATCGCTAAGTGTTGCTGGTTTGAACTTAGAAAATTCCTGTTTTTCGCACGGCCAGTTATATGTTGCTGTAGTCGCAGTAGCTTAGTGGTTAGTGTGTTGGACTGCTATGCGGGAGTCCCAGGTTCGAATCCCGCAAAAACCCAATTCCGACTCAGGGTTTTTTTCCGCTGCGCTACCTCTCGCGAACGTCTGACAAACATCCGAGAGTATAAATGTCTTGAAAGAGCTTCTCAATTAGCCGTTTGGAGTCGGCATAAAATTGTAGATCCCTTCCATTCGTTCCAAAAATAAGAAACTCACACAAAACGAATGGTTGTGAGAAGCTAGGCCTAGGGTCTCTCCAGACCTGTTGCGCCATCTATTTATTTATAGTTATATGTTGCTTGCTCTAGAGTTGGAACGCCAAAAAATCTTTATGTTTACATACCTACCGAAAAAACTCAAAATATTGTTTATCCGCTAGCATTAAGATAAATAAGTTAATAAATAAACAAAACTTTCTTTTTTTGCAAACACACTTATTTCATTTTATTAGCGTAGTAGCACACTCAGGGTATCCGCTAGTGGAACATAAAACGAGATTTTACTTTCTTTGCATTTGTGGTGGTGTATGTTTTAAAAGTTAACTGTTATTGTTATTTGTGTTTTTAAAAAATCCATTCAATTTATGTTAATATCCATTGCAATGGCCAAATGTAAATTGTTCCCTATTTTTCACAGAATTCTCGTCTAAGAACATAAATAAACACTCTTTAAAGTTTGACAAATGACAAATGTTTGTTGTTCGCGCAAATAGGTGTAAATTTCGCTCAGAAATCGAGATTCGCAAAATTGCTCTGTTTCTTAAAAATGAAATCTGACAGCCAGCTGATTTCGAAAGCAGGAAAAAAAAAACTGATCTGAATGAAAAAAAACGACATTAAATAAATAAATAACAATAATAATAATAATAAAAACTTCATTTCCAACTTACCATTGGTATCCTCCTCCAGCCAGTACCTACCTCTACTGTTGAGGAAAGTTTTGATAGGAGGCACGTACATATGTCGTTCGTGTAGCTGTACGCAAATTAATATTGTCCAGCATTAGCATTTGTAATAAAATATTCAGCACAATCTTAACACCACCAAATTTAAAAAGAATAAATAGAAAAATGATAAACGTCAAGAAAATAGCTGTCGGTTGTTTTCTTTCGTGGAGTTGATAAAATCTGATAAAATTCTTTCTGAAAACGTCAAAGAAAATGTGTTCGTTTTTTTTTTCTCGCGGCCACGAAAATTTCTTTCGTTTTTGATGTTACATAAAACAAACCGTTCGTGCGCACGAAAGCGTTTATACGTTTTCGCCTTACAGAAATCCGGCCTCGGTTAGGTAATCCTATGCATTTTTGACTATTCTAGCTTCTTGAGGAAACTAGGTATTCCATATTGAAGTAGTCTATGGTCTGTTTACTTACATGAACATTAAACAGTGTATGATATTTTTAAGACGACGTAACGTATGATTAATTGCTCAGAAGTACGAAAACAAGGCATCTTCTTATCTACAGCCGGAATGGGAGGAAACGTTATAATTGCCAGCGCAGAATTCAAACATATTAATATGAACATGGTTAAGGCACATCTTCTTTCGACCAAATTGATGAATTTGTGATAAACGATATAAAAGCTGTAAAAAAAAACAGAGAATGTGGTTGTGCCCACACACCAGATGTGAAACTTTTCTCGCTAAATGTTGTTCAATTGTTTTAAGAAATTTAATTCTAAAACCAAATATTTATAACATAATAGTCTTAAGTATTTATTATTTTAAAAAGTTTTCATAACGCAGTCCCATTTTTCAAGTTGCAAGCAACCATACACCCACAAAATGTCACAGAGTGGTTTCGGAGTCGACAGCGTTGGCGTAATTATGGCTACAGGCCAAATTCCGTCACGACATTAGAGTCGATTTTACTCCCAAGGTGCGCCAATATATGTTTCACATCAAAAACACGTTTGACGATAGACCTTTTGCCGTCCGATTCTCCCTTTACCACACAGCAAGCACATCACCAGCAAGTGGCTATGATGCTATAGCTCCCCGAGATGCTTACAGTCAGGTGTCAAGGTTGTCCTGCGGAACAGCTCTATTTACTCATAGATCTCTGACGAATGTTTTTTTTTTATTAGAAAATTATTTGAACTATTTTTAGTCTTAAGGATAATCAACATGAAAAAAAAACTGAAGCAAAGTGTCCCACTCAGAGGTAGGTGAGATTTTCAGTACCATCCCCTGCCTGTTAAACACTTCGCGAGCTTCACACTTACGACTTACATTCCTACTAAAAGTTTAATTTATGTTAGTTACTTCTTAAAACTTCAGTACAGGGAAAATTTGTATCTCAAGAGAACTTCTTATGTGCTTAGTTTCTCATTAGGTAATCGATAAAACCCACAAACTTCAGTTTCACTGAATTCACTTACGTCAACCTTTTTGTATGCAAATATAACCGAAATATGAAGGAGAAGTTTTTCGCTGTGAGCGCCATGTACTGGAATGTTGAATCTTACGGAATGTGTGCATAAATTAAATTACATTTTAGCATAATCCTTTTATCGATTTCATAAGTGCATTGCTTTCAAATGCGCGAAAGTACTTTTTACTATCGTCTATCCGCGCGTATATATAATGCACACCATCGCAAGGTCACTGCAGTTGACCTTATTCTATCTATTTGTAGATTTCTTTGGTCTTAGATGCGAGTATTATGCTGTTTGCTTTTGATTCACAGTTTGCAATAGGTATATACCTCTCTACGATGAAGGTTATCTTGTCACTAGTGTCTGCTACAATGTGATCAGCTTTAGCTTTGGAATTCTTTCAGACTTTTCGCACTCAAAGTGAACGACAGCAGAAAGGGATTAATGCTTATGAAAGCCTTTTTCGAGTGGTAACATTGAAGCCACAAACACGCACACTTGAAAATTTTATTGCAGAGCTTGCAAAAAAAAAAAAAAAAAAATTGTAAAATGAATTGTATATAGGTACATAAATCTACTATATTTTTGCAAAGCAAAAGTCCGTGAAATGTGGTGACTTGTCAGACTTTTGAGACGTTGTAGCGGTCAGTTTTGAAATAGAAAAAAAAAAATGCTTACAAAAATGTGAAATCCAATTAAGACTAAAAATGTAAGGAAATTATCTTCTAAGGATTACAGTTCATAGATGCTCGAGGGGACATTCCACTGTTCCCAATATTCTGCCAGCGACTATATAAATCATCAAAAATTGGTAACAGACTGCGACTTGTAGTATCATCCGAGGGGTCAAAAAAAACATGACTTGCCTAATGCGAAACAAGTTTTTTGGTTCAAGATTTGTTTGTTGTGGCCTCTTTTATGTTGTTTTTCTAACCATCTTAATCCTAATCCTCTAAACGTACCTACCTCCTTATCGCTATCGTCTACCAGTGATCCCAGAGGGGTAAGCTTAAAAAAATAGGGGAAACAATAAAAAAGTAAAAAATGTAAGACGTAAAATGTTTAGAAAGAAAATTAAAACGTATTTTCAATAACAAAAATTTGAAATAATTATTTTTCATATTAAGCATTAAAGAAAACATCTCAGCGAACTTCTACGTAAGAATTTTTGTGTGTCTGAACGCATTCACTCGTTATGATAGATTTTATGTCAAAAAAAATAAAATTATTGTGTAATCTGAGCTCTAATCGCGTAAGCACAAAACGATTGAACGACATCATCTCGACGATGCTTATAACTACATCGTATAACAAATAAAAAACGATAATCGTTGAAACGATTCGACGATCATCGTTTTTTGTTGCTTCACGTTACTAATTCAAACGTCAAATACCCTCGTCGAAACGATTCGATTGAACGATGACTATTTTGCAATCGTTTTGTCTTTTTTGGTTCGTTTTTTCAGTTTAAATTAGATCTGAAATATCTATAAAGAAAAATTTAAAGAAAGACCCACACCTATGATCTCTATTGTAAGAGAACACATTATTTACAAAAAATAAATTATTGCATTTGGATTTCATTTATTTTTTATTATATATATTTTTTTTACAACTCTAAGCAATACAAAATTATCAACACTTGTAAACACTTTCACATTCACTAAAAATTGCACTTCTTCGCGATTATTCTTTAGTACCTATCCATTTTTGTATTAAATGCCCCATTCCACGTCAATCAATGACATTAAAGAAAAATAAACAAATTCAAGAAAAAAAAAAAAAAAAACAATTTCCATACATTTTTTATTTTTTAGTTGTCAGAGTTTGTGTACAGTCATTTTCAAACTGTTTAAAATGAAAACGACGAACGATTCGATTGAACGACACGACGATGATGTTATATGAAGCAAACTAAAAACGAGATCGTCTTGTTCAATCGTTTCGACGACTACCGTTTCAAAAATTACGCGATGAGAGCCCTGTATATTTTTATTTTATATGCTTATTTGACGCTGGTTAATAAAAATGGTTACATTTCTAGTTAGTTTAATTTTTTTTCTCAAATTAAATAATAAGGGAAAAATTAATGCTTTTGCTAAAAAAAAAAAGAAGAGGGAAAAGAGATCCTGGGAACACAGCCGCCTACAATTTCTTATTTCGTTTTAATTTTTAACGGAATATTTTATTTTAGTAGATATTAAATAAAGTAATGTAAACAACAAATTTAAAATTTATTACCGACCAACATCAAACAAGTAAAAAAACAGTGCGAATATCTATGTGAAAAATATGAGTTTACGAATAATTTCTTCAACAAAATAAATTTATCATAGCCTTTGGTTATTTAAATTCAATTTGTTTACTTCATCGGATATGGGTAATAAGCTTTAAGGCAGCAACATTGAAAGCGGTAATACTACTAACGAGGTAGGATTGCCACCAGAGTATTTCTACTTACAGTGAGTAGGGACATTCTCCACGCGTTTCTTATCAGTTGACAAATTGCAGTCTTTACACGAGAAATATACGGCGATAGTAGTACTTTAGTAAAAGAGGGATGGAAGAGTAGAAAAACGATTTCGAAATGTGGCACAGAGTGTGACGTTAAGAAAGAAGCAAAAATCAATGTGTTATTATTTTTATTGAACATTTTATAATATAGATACATAATATCTTCACTAGTGTGCTGCATTTAAATATTTTTGATTGTTTTGACTTTTAACTTTCTTAAAATATGAAAAATTCGGTACTCGGAAATTTGATATTTAACAAGAAATTCCTTATTTTGATTTTTACAACAATTGTAAGGAAATTCAGTTTTCAAAATGTTGAATACTTATAAAATACATATTGGGAAAACAAGAAATACATTTTTGTTCAAGATTTTCTAACGAGTCTGAAAATTCTTGTAAGGCCCGTGTCAATTTTTCACCTTCGTGGTTCATATTCTTTGAAATCTCTAAAACGGAGGAAACATTAAGTTGTGGTTTTAATTTCAATTCACTTGTGGTTTAGGCGGTATTTCTTCAAAATATAACCTGCGAAATAATAAAATGCATTATCAAAACCCAGGTCGACAATTTTATAGACAGTTTTCGTTTTGATAGCGTAAACACAATTGTCCTTATTTTGTTTTGCTGGTTCCATCTGCACTGCAACGTCTGGACGTTCAATGTTGGCAGTTGGCTCAGACAAAATGTCCACGGTTTTTCAAATGAATTAGCTTTCTCTTCTCTCTCATTGAAAGACGTCTGCGTCGATTTATTTCCATTTGGTGATCTTTCTACGATAACGTCAGTAATCTCATTCGCTGCAATATATTCACTCATCTCATCTACTCCATTCACTGGAGTGTTGACAGATTAATTATTTTGAATATCACCGGTTTCCGCTTCTTCTGTCACAAAGTTAAATATCTCGTTTATTTGGACATCTGTTATATTGGTAACATTTTCCAAAATGTCCAAATTAGGTGTTGCCGACATTTTCAATCGCATCTTTGACTTGGCAGATCCTAAAAGCGCTCGAAATTTTTTTTGTGATACATTTTTTTTTTGTTGACGCAATGCAACCACTTCGCTTTTCTAAAAAAAAAACAAAACAAGAAATACAATACAACTTATTTTATTGTCCTATTTATTCCTTATATTTCTTACCTCCACTCTTCCGGTATTTTAAAATATTTTACTCCAAAATTTTCTTTTTCCTCTCGCCAACACACCAAAGGCCAAACACTTAAAATAATATTTCCCCTTAATTATATTTAGTTTTAAAATTATAAACACTTTCCCTTCAATTTTCTTTTCTATTAATTTTTTTACAAAACGCACTGCCACTGAACAATTCAATTAATATTCAACAACTGATAACAATCCAACTCCAGCAATGTAAACAATCCCCTCTTCCGCGTACCTAAGTTAGTGCTGCTCTGCTATAAATTATATCACCTAAAAAGTGAAGGCAAAAAAACTTAAAATCGTCAAATATGGTATTTAACAAAGTCATACTTACTTACTTACTTAGGTGGCGCTACAGTCCGGGGTGGACCTGGGCCTCAACCAATACGCCTCTCCAGTTAGCGCGATCTTTGGCTAACTGCCTCCAGTTGCGCACTCCAAGTTGGTTGAGGTCCCCTTCCACTTGCGCGCGCCACCTAAGGCGAGGTCTTCCTCTACTGCGTTGTCCCTCCGGGTTAGAATCGAAGACTCTTCGGGCCGGAGCGTTGGTGTCCATTCGCTCTACATGTCCCAGCCATCTTAGACGACTGATGCGTACTTTTCTGACTAGGTCGATGTCGCTGTACAGCTCGTAGAGTTCGCTGTTAAATCTTCTCCTCCAAAACCCGTCAACGCAAACGGGACCAAAAATCACTCGAAGAATTTTGCGTTCGAAACGACCAAGGAGATCTTCATCCGCCTTTGATAGCGCCCATGCTTCTGCACCATAAAGCAGGACTGGGATGATGAGGGTCTTATACAGAGTTTCCTTAGTATTTCTCGACAAGGCCTTACTTATCAGTTGCCGTCTTAGGCCAAAGAAACAGCGGTTGGCAAGTGTGATTCTTCGTTTGATTTCTGATGTGATGTCGTTATCAGAATTTATAGCGGAGCCGAGGTAGACAAAGTCCCTAACTACCTCAAAGTTATAGCTGTCTATCGTGACGTTCTGCCCGATTCGTCGATATCGTGTGTCCCTTCTTGTTGACAGCATATATTTTGTTTTACCCTCATTCACCACTAAACCCATTTTTGCCGCTTCTGTACAAATACTAGCAAACGCTCCAGTAACAGCTCGCTGTGTTCTGCCAATAATGTCAATGTCGTCAGCGTATGCAAGTAGTTGCACAGACTTATGGAAAATTGTGCCTCTGGCAATTGAATGATGTTGAAGAAGTCACATGACAGCGCATCACCTTGTCTAAATCCTTTTTTGACATCAAAAGTCTCGGTGAGATTGCTTCCGACCTTTACGGAGCAGCGAGCTTTCTCCATCGTCATTCTGCACAATCTGACAAGTTTGGCAGGGATGCCAAAACTAGACATGGCTCTGTATAGCTCGTCTCTATAAACGCTGTCATATGCGGCCTTAAAATCGACAAAAAGATGGTGAGTATCGATCTGGTATTCTTGGGTTTTTTCCAGGATCTGCCGTAGTGTGAATATTTGATCGGTCGTGGACTTACCGGGCCTAAAACCGCACTGATAGGGACCTATCAGATCGTTGACGAATGGTTTCAGGCGTTCACACAATACAGCAGACATGATCTTATACGCAGTGTTCAGGAGACTGATGCCTCTGTAGTTGGCGCAGTTTAGAGGGTCTCCTTTCTTGTGGATCAAAGATTAACAAAGTCATAGCAAAGCAAAAAGGTTCATTTTCGTAGAATAGGAGGAAAGATTTATTTTAAAGATCCATAACTAAGCCCATTCAATCAATAATCAATGGCAAAAACTTGAAATTTGGTCATACCAATTCATCTCTGCTGACTGAGAGAGAATACGACTTCACTGACAATCATTTCAGAACGCCTTAAGAAAAGCATTATGGGAAAAAGCGACTACACTGTCGCATGCGAAGGTGTAGATCAAATTTGCGGTGTACTCTTTTTAGCATAAGCAGCCACACATTAGGGTAAAAAGCAATATTTTTACCTGTTTTCGCTAATTTCATGTTTTTGTTGTACTTTTTTTTCTGTATTTGTACTATTTGCATACGAAGTGAGAGTGTCCCTAGCCCTAGTCACTTGTATAACTCTGATTTCCCAACTCATAATGAACGAGAAAGTTTCGTGAGTTCCAGTCTTGCACTTTATCCATACAGCCCTGTCTTTCTGGAAAGGCTTTGCCTATTCAGATCATATTAAGCAATGATATTGTTTTCAAAATTCTTGCTTTGCATCATTTAGTCACCTTTTAATCTGATCCTTCGTCCTCTTTTTGTTTTTCATGAGCAACTCGTAATTTCCCACCCTCGTTGCAACATCTAAATTACCCCTGATATCCCTCTCAAAATATCCCCCTATCAAAATATCCCCCTCTTGTAATCAGAACTCCGTAACTTTCGAATTTCAAGAATTACTACAAATCGTCCTTTGGATTTATAACGAAATAAACAGCAAACAACACCCGGACGATATTTTAAACTTCCCAACACAAACGAATACCATGGCTCCTCATACTTATGACCTAACTGAAAAGTAATTGCGCAATTCTAGGAAGGTACTTATGAGATAATGAAACTAACTCGCACAGATTCACGTAACAGGATTAATTATAATTCCATTTGGATGGACCTTAAACACTTAAAACACTTGAAACAACTGCAAACAACTTCGTTTCTCGTTTAATTTGTGTCAAATCAAGCAAAAAACTTTGTCTACTATGGCGATGGCTAAGCCCTTGTATCGATTTTTAATTTGTCGTGTTGGCATCGCCACCAACAGATAGAAAATAGTCCTTGCTGAGCTGTCGCACTCAGTTGTTACCGTATCCCATCATTACAAATTATTAGCAAGTTTACGACAATCGATTTCACAGATTAAATGAACGATGACAGTTGTGTATGCCTTGCCATCATGTTGGCACGACAGTAAATCCTTGAAGCAAACAAATTTGAGTCAGAAAAATGCAAAGATTGCAGTTTCATTGTGCAAATAATTTCGCCCCCCTTTTCAAATGCGGTTGTACAATGCAAACCGCTGACAGTTGTTGTTTACGTATCCTTCGATATACGCCAGTGCTGTGTGTCTTCCTCGGTATATTGTTTGCCATTAGGATTTATGGTCGGAATTTGTTTTCCTGTTTGACGAAGAGCGAAGTTCTCTTTAAAAAAAAATCTATATTTATTTGGCCTGGGTGTGGGTACTGGGTATATCCTTAATGATTACTTTCAATGGAAGGGACTTTGTCATGGACAAATTAGATTTGGCCGATTGGTACCGGGAGGTTTGGTTTCAAAGTGTACATTTTTAAATGGTGGTGTAGTCGTAGTCATTTTTAAGGTTCCGCACCCAAAGGGAAAAAACGGAACATTATTAGTTTCCCTTTTGTCCGTCTGTCTGAACCCACTAAACCAATTTTTCACCTAGGTCCATCTCAGAAACGAATTGACGTAGAAGGCTGAAATTTGCACACAACATCCGGTATAACCTCTAGTTAAACGAAAAATGGTAGCGATACCTCGACTGGTCTTAGAGTATATTAATCTTCTATATATATAATTCTTTCGGAGTGAAATTCGATGATGTTATAACTCGATAATCCCTGGGACGATTTTCATGATTCTGTTTTGGCTTTGTTCGTATTGCTGTATATCAGGTTTAGGAAGAGACAAAATCCAAAAATTCTTCCTACTAAATATTTATTTTGACTTTTCTATCTCAAAAACTAGTTAGAAAACAACTTACTATGTGCGGATATTTTTTTTTCTTTTTGCAAAAAGTAGATTGAAAAATAATCACTGAGCCAATTTTCATGATTCTTCTTTTGTTTTGTTCGGATTGTTGTATTTCAGTTCTAGGCAATCTTAAACGATAGGATACTTTTGGACCCGATAGGTGGCGTTGCTGTCGATCTCCGAAACCACTCGCCCGATTTCAATGAAATTCTTTGGATGCGTATGGCTGGTTCCCGCTTGAAAGACAGGATAATTTTGGACACGATAGGTGGTGCTGTTGTCGATCTTCGAAAAAAAACACCGATTTTAATGAAATTTTGTGGATATAAATTGTTTCTTCCCGCTTAGAAGATAGAATACTTTTCGATCCGATAGGTGGCGCGGTTGCCGGTTTCCGAAACAGCTCTACCGATTTCATTGAAGTTTTGTGCATGGGTATGGTTGGTTCCAGTTTGAAAGACGGGATAGTTACGGACCCTATAGGGTGGTACTTTGCAAAACATAAGCGGGATAGAAAAACTGGTTGTGGCACCTCCCTTTTGTCCAAATAAAGCACTTTGCGAAATGAGAGCAGGACTTCATACGAAAGGTGAGGGCAAAGCCGGGTGGGAACAGCTACATATAAAGACTGACGTCCGTATGTGCAGTCATAACTCGGCTTAAATTCGCATTGACATGCTACTTTCTGTCGTGAAAACAAAACTTTATGGGTATTAGTTTGGGGATAGAAGTTAGAAGAAGAAAAAGAAAACTCACTTCCAACACAACAGAAATTATATAAAATTTTTAAATTTTGAATTCTTTGGCTGTTGCGGGCCACTACACAATTTGAAATTGAAAGTCGGCTCAGTAATAACTATGTTGCGCAACCTCAATGCACAGAAACTTTGTAACGGATCGCGTTTGATTTGATTGTGAAGAATCTCAAATGAGGAGAAAATTGAAAGGCAAACGTTCTCATACCGCGGATTCCGATTATTCGGAACGATTTGGTATATAAGTGTCTTTAATTTCCCGTGCGTCTCGCTTTCACTATTCCAATCGCTGAAAATTGATGGCATCAATAATGAATTCCCATGTTTTTCACATCGTCAATTGTTGTGGCATGGCAAAGTGTTACGAAACCTTCCGCCTTGTATGTTTTGTACCATAAATAAAGGACTTTATTAAAAAACGCGGAAGGTTGGTTGACACGTCAATCATTGCGGTTTGAATGAAACATACATTGACATTCCTATAGGTACTTCAAATATTTCTATTGAAAAAGAATAAGTTGAGAATAACGAATTTGAATTGACTGAATTACGTAAAGCAGCATGTGCATTTACATGCTTGAAATTATTATTTTCATTACATTAATAAATTTGGGCGGAACAAAGTTCGCCGGGTCAGCTAGTAATTTAATGAAACAAATATTTTCATTCGCACAAAAACCTGTTTATTTCCTGATTAACAAAAAAATAGACATACACTTTTTTGTAGATCATGCTCGTAGGTATATTTGTGCCGAAGAATATTTTGCCGTAAAATTAATATTTAAAAAAAAATGCTTACAAAAAATCGTCAATCACGTATAAAGTACGCTTCGCTCCTTATTATCATTTTTCATTCGTTATTGATGTGCTCTCTTAATCGATTCCAATTGGAACTTGTAAATTGTAATGCATACTCAAGTACTCAACTCTACTCACCCTCTTTCACACGCCGACACGCATAACACACTCCATCTAGATTGCGGACTTCACAGTCCACAGTCCACTTCCCCGTCCACAAACCACAAGTTCACACTACACACTACACTACACTAATGTTTGTGGTTTGTGCTCTCGGTACTCGGTCATCTCCTCTCCATTCTCCAATTCTCTATTTATTAAACCGTGTTCTCCTAATCATTTTATACTCAATACTCATTCTCATGCACACATTTTGCTGTGCACGAAACATGTTCCCGGCAGGGTTACCTTTGCGACTTCTTAGAGTCCGATTAAACATTTCTTCCAAACTGGAACCCCGGGACCCGCCTTTGCAAAAATAGTCCAAATCGGACCGCTTTAGAAAATTCAGGACCTTTTTTTTCAGAATTGTTATTTACAAGACGCAAAACATACACAGCCTTCACCTATCAACGTAGAATCGACATAAATATTGTTTTCACATTCACACCTACCCACTATTCGTAGATTTTAGGTACCTATGTCTTTGAAACAATGCTTAAAAAATATTTTATATCAACAACTTTCTTTGGAAACACGTAGTCTCATAGTTGTGCATTCTTAAAGTTAGCTGCCAGTTTCTTTGATTTAGTCCGGAAGCAGTGGCGATTCCTCTCAGTTAGCTAGTTTAGCGGCGCTAAACCAAGAAAATATGCCAAGAAAATAAATTCTTTGAAATACATTTTATACGCAAAATACAACAAATGACGAAGTTAAAATTATTATGAAGATTAATAACTGCAACAAACAATGGAATACTGAAAAATAAAACTATCTACATTATTTCCAAATCATATTTTCCTACCCAAACACACAACACATTCTCCCATACAAAAATGTTCTCTTAAAATTTTCTTTAGCGTTAAAATTTGCGATATATCCCTGCATGCACACACACAGTGCACACGCACAATCCAAAACTCCCTTAAAAAATGTCTCCCGCTTGTAGGATTTTAGCGCAAGAAATTGCGCTACCAAATTTCATACAATCTATATGAGGGTGTTTGACTACCAGTCGAAGCAAAGCCCAGTTAAATAAGCAGAAGGGATAGCGCAAACATTTGCGATAAACCGAAAGTGGATTGTATTGTATTGTAATGTGTATTGTGTAAGCAAGCACATTGTTTGCGTTCTCTTTTCTTCCTTTTTTTTTTTTGTACTTTCGTATGTTTCTCTTTCTAGGGAAATTGCAGTAACCTAAGAATCTTAAAAGTTAAGTGCGAAATTTTGTAATTTATTATTTTATACCTATTTGCGTGGATTATAAATGTTTTTTTTTTTTTTGTGAGAAGTGAGATGGAAGTAATGCAAAGGAGTAATTTTATATAGATCATAGTGAAATATTCATAACTTTGTTTTGTGCAAAAAGTCCCCAACGGCTAATGTGACAGTTATTGTAAGATAGACATTAGTTTTGTTTCATTCCATAGGTACAAAATTTTGTCGATAAATAAGGGAAAATTACTTTCTCGTATTTCAAAGCAAATGCTATGTTTTTATTTGCTTGTTTCATATTATTTGAATAGGAACATGTATACCTAATTATTAAGATAAATAATAGTTTAGACATAAAATGGAATCTGCACCAATAACTGCTAAAACAAAATCCATAATTGAAGATCTACAAGGTGGGCCAAAAGAAGTCATCCGATATTGTTTGGCTCTCATTTTTTTTTTTTTTTCTAAATAAAACATCGATTCTGTTTTTTGATTATGTTTGTTTGAACCTTTCGAGTTTTATTGATCAAGTCGAGAAGATTATATCGACCGTCACAATTAATTGCCATACGGGCTCGTTTTATGGTATTTTTCATCACTTCGGCGAGAACTTCGGGCGACAGATTCTTGCACTCGTGTCGAATGTTGTCCTTGAGGGCTTCTAGGGTCTCGGGCTTGTTCACGTAAACACGGGACTTCAAAAAAAAGAAGTAGGTATGGAACGGTTAAATCGGGCGATATTGCGGGCCAGTGCAAATCGCCAAAACGAGAGATGAGGCGACCCGGGAACGCCGCCTTTAGAATATCGGTTGTGGGTTGCGCAGTGTGCCGTAGCTCCGTCCTGTTGGAACCACATGTCCTCCAGTCCTAATTCGTCCAATTGCGGCAGAAAAAACTCAGTTAACATGGCCCTATAGCACGCAACGTCCACTGTTGTCGTTTGACCAGCGGCTTTCTCGAAAAAAAAAAATGGCCCGATGACTCCTCCAGCGTGAACAGTGAACAGCGAACCATGCAGTAACTTTGAGCGGGTGTAATGGCTCCTCGTGCATTGCTCGTGGATTTTCGGTGCCCCAGAAGCGATAGTTTTTCTTGTCCTCGTACCCGCTGAGGTGGAAATGAGCCTCATCGCTCATTATGATTTTGGTCGAAAAATCGAAAATTCGAAATTATTCCGCGTTCTTGGGGAGTGCATCGCATGGCTTGTTCACTTGTATTCTACATCTGTCTAGTCCACAAATGTCAAAACAGATTTGACATTGGCGACCATTTGCAAAAATAAGAGCATCTTCCAATAGGGTGATTTTTTGTTGGTATTAGAGAAACCATTTGGAACGCGATCGTCGATCGTGCCCAAAGCTATCAGGCTTAAAATCAACGCATAAGGACCGCAATAGAGAGTATAATAGACACTTTAATGAAAATCAGTATTCCCTTTACAAGGTTAGCTGGAGAAACTGAAATATTTCTATTTACTGAACGGGAAACCATTTAGTAACTATCGCCAAAAAAACAATTTTCCTGAAGAATTAATTAAAAATGTAATTGAAAGCTACCCGAACATATTTGAATTCACTGAATTAAAGAACGAATTGACTGTTTTTCTATGAAAACACAGACTCTGTACAGCCAACAGGTACAAAAGGAGTTTTTGAAAGAGCTGAAAGAAAGTGAGGAATTTTACAATGGAATTTAAATGGATTTTTTTTTATAGTTGTTAGTAAAATAAAAAATAAAAAAAACTATTTATATTTTTTTTTTTTTTTAAACTTCCCCGGAACACGTAGCTAACCCATTGCTTAAGACAAGGAATCGCCACTGTCCGGAAGCTCATGTCTCATTTCCAAATTGAAGTTTTTACCTGCATTTATACACCATCACGCACGCATTGTTTTGTATGAGACGGGACAGAGAGATCCGTTTCATTTATTAGAGCGTGTTCTCTACTCTTAGTAGAGTGTAGTTTACCTCATCTACAAAAAAACTTCGCAATTTCCAACTCTAAAGAAGTACGAACCTTCGGTGTGCGAGTGACACTCGCACTTGGCCGGTTTTTTTTGAAACTAGTAATTTTAAGTTTTTCGTTTTCCATAATTCTGTTGCCATTCTTCTGTGGTGGGCAAAAGTAACAGAGGAAAATCTCGTAGGTTAATGTGATCCATGAAAGGAAAACGCATCTATCGTCAGTAGTTAGATATATGGAGTAGGCAACCATTTTGAGTACCTTCAATAAAAAGCCATTACCATAAGGCTCGGTTAGATGAAATCCTCCCAAAGTGCTCATTGCCTTTGGTGCGAAATCAGTTCAATGGCTTCCTCGTGTCATTAACATCAACACCCGGCGAAAGGCAACAACGAGGATAAAAGGGAGGATGAATTATAGGGGTGTATAACTTTTAGGTCTTCCTTGGTTTTGGAAACGTTCCATCGACCATTCACTTCACTCTTGGAATGGTACTTGATGATGTATACGTGTTGCTAGACTCACAATGAACTAGAAAATTTTGACGTATAGTCGTGAACGTTGAAAGTATGCAGGCTTGCTTATTTATAGGGCATACGACCAAGCACTTGGAGTTGAACTCTGAAGTGAAGTATGTAATTTAATGGGCTCTCCTTATTCGATCTCTTTACACATATACATACCGTACAAGCTTTACGATTTGCTGGAAGCGGGCTAAAAAGTTTTTAAGGAAACTCCCTCAAAGCGAGTAAGACGATTTCATCCGCATGGACTATACGACTTTGCACACAAGAGTTAAATTGAGTTCAATTGAAATGAAATTAACATTGAGATCTAGATTCAATTGCAGTGGAGATAACTTAAATATTCGTCCCTGGTTCTTTCCGCGGTGCAAAACGTTTTTGACGTTACATAGCAAAAGGCCATTCTGGTGTTGCGTCAAGACTTTCTACTTGAAAGGTTGAAAGCTGTTGACTTAAGTTTCTCCTCGCTATGATGGGGCAGATCATAAAAATAATTTGTTTGTGTTTGTGGATTTGGAATTGCAATCTCTTGTACAAATATAATACTTTTATTTTTGGCGGGCTTTCTTAACCCTCAAGGCCTGAACATAACCATGATTTTCAAAATAAATTTGCACAATTTGGAAGCGTTGGCCAGGCGTCAGTCTATTCATGTTCAAATGTCAAACCAAACTAAAAATAAATCACTTGACAGCTGACAAAATGGCCGTCAGTGAAAATAGTGTTACCAACTTAAAGTTCTATACCTCTAAAAAAAAAAAAATACTCAATAAAGAAATCATTAAAAAAACACACAAAGTTGTATCGCAAGACCGTCCATACCTGAGAACGGATCGTCCGATTTGAGCTACCTTTTCTGTGTTGTATTTGTCTGTGCCTTATGAAGGTTCATACGGCTAGAAAATTGGCAAATTTTTAAAAGAAATTGAAAAATTCATATTAATTAATTTTAATTTTTATTTTATATACCTATTTGCTTTTATTAAACTTTTTTGTATATACAATTTGACTTAAGGCTAGGTAACAAATGGTGGTAAATAGTTAATTTTTAAAGGTGTTGGATCTTTAATATGATGTATAGATTTAAGATGAGGTAATCTTCAAATGCAATTTCAGTTGTACTTTATTGGTACCTACTGCTGGTGAACGGAAGTTGGTCGCAGGTAACTTTGAATTCTTTTTTTTCGCATCCGGATTCCGTCCCCAGTAACAAGTATGCTATCATTTTATGACATTTTTTAACGACCATCTTGTTCATAATTGTCCACAGAAATTGTTATTGCTGGATTTTCCGGAAAGACTTTCATGAGTTGCAAATAATAAATGAGGACATTATCTTTCCACCAAGCCTCGAAAAACAAAACCATGTAGCAGTCCTGTGTTACGAAATAGAGTGTTTGAGCATTTTTTTAGATCGTTTTTTACTTTGGGTTGGTCTGGTAGAAAAAAAAAATTTCAATATTTCTTTGAATTGAGAGAACGTTCGGAATATCGGCTTCTTCTCAGATTTACGGAAAATACGCAAACAAGTCTCTGCAGCTTCATATATTCGAAACACACTTAAACAATAAAAAACAGATGTTATATACGAAATATAAAATTTGAGAGCAGAATCTGAGAATCCCAATTGAAAACACACACAAAATTTGAAGAAATATTTTTTATTTCAACTGAGTAAATAGTGTTTCCAGTTACCCAGCTAGTTTGCATTCACCGGTGAAAACGATTTTTTTTTCAATTGAAAGCGCTCTGCAACAAAAATATAATGAGTATTAATTTTGTCACGAGTGTCCTACCGTGTGATCGCTTGTCACTTGTTTTCGTCACTTAATGCTGTCGCAATTCTATTTTCGCGGGTTTTGGAACAAAATGTCACGCTCGTGACACATGAGTGGCAATAGACAGAGCGAATTTTTGTGACGTCAGCGTTTAAAATTTGTCACGAAAAACGACACGTGTAATCTTAGCTTAAGGATTACCGTAGGTGTATGTGTATATATGTATAGCCAGTAGTCCCAATGGGTTTTCTTCTATTTCTATGAGACCTTCGGCTATATATGGAGTATTCGATTCTAGAGAGGAATTCTACCAAGAAATATACTGTTGCAATCAGACTTAATTTTTGTAGTCTCAGCTCGAAATACTTACGAGTACTAAGGTGACTCTGAAGTTAGATGTGAACCGAGGTGAGGTGAACTTGCTTGAAATTACAGAAATTCACATACACTCACAACAAGGTTCTTAAAACGTTCATAATTTGTTTCATATAAGCAGAAAAACAAAAACAAAAACGTCTTGGCTCTCCAGAATCTCTCATGCACAATGCAGTCCGATTGCATTTTATTCAGCTGTGAAATGTCTTTCCTAACGTAATTTATCTGTGCAAAAACCTTTTTTAGCTTAAAATCCCCAATCTATAGATACGCACTTTCATTTGAATTTAGCGATTATATTCACGCACAAATTAACCTAATCCGTGGCAAGTGTCTTAGATTAGGGACCACAACACCCGTAATTCCCAATTGAAGAAAGACAGACAAAAATTTGTTCGTAAAAGTTGAATTATCGAGATGTGAAAGTGAGGATCTCCCTCAATCCAAGAAAAAAGAAATAGTTTCCGAGTTTATGCATACTTTCTAACAGCTTTCGTCCTTTCCACATACACGCACGTACATCACTGTTGCCAACAAAAGTTACCAACAATAAGAAAAGAAAACCAGGAAAAGATGTTGTTCACATACCGATTTCCCTAATGTCAATAAAACCATATGTGCGTGGAATGTGCCACTTTATAGGTATATGTCGACCAATTTTACTCGATTAGCTTTGTATTTTTCTGTGGCGTAAAGGAATAAAAGCCACTTATGCTTTCACAAATGATGGTTAAACCAAAAATTATTAATATGCGATGTACGTGACACAAGGAGGATTGAATTTTCGAAATCGCACTCGAGTGGTTATGTGTGTCTGTATATGTTTGCCACTTTTGCAAGGATGAATAGCATTAAACATACAGACGTGGATACTTAATAGAGCTCACAGTGTTTAATATTTATTGAAAAGTTCAAAGAGGATTTTTGTGCAAATATGCTTTTCTCTTGCTCTCTGCAATGGGGTTGTGGCTTGTGCGACTTTAAATCTTCAAACACAAGATTCAGATGAATGGATTTAGGTCTTTTTATCGACTACAGTGACTCAAATGAGGTACGGTTGGGTTATCGCTTGATTTGGACGATTAGAAAGGATTTTTGAAGAGTATTGCAGAATATTCAAGAAGACACCTGTTAATTGTTCTTAAGGATCAAACACATAATTCTTTCTTTTGAGAAGAGGTATACTCTAATGAAGTACTGAATCATGATATGATTGATCACGCTAAATTTTGAGCTGTATCTCAGCTTCTGGGTGGAGCTCAAAGCTGATTGATAGCTTAAATTGTTTAAGGAACTGGTAGCTTCTTTAAGTTTGTGTGTGTGCTTTTTTTTTTATTGCTTTTTCGTCTTAAAAAAGGCTTTATTATAAAAAAAGAATAAACAGCTTCCACTTCGGTAGGCGCAGTGGCCTAGTGGTTAGGTAGGCGCAGTGGCCTAGTGGTTAGGTTAGTTAGGTTAGGTTGGGAGGGCAGTTTTGCAACCGATGCAAATTTCACCCAGAAGCCATGAAGGCCCATTGTGAGTACCCTGTTTGTACATGCAAGGACATGTGGCTAACAAAACAACTTCGATCTGTTGAGGAATAGTTTTATGTCTGATAGAGGTACCCCTGCCAAGTCGTCCAAACTTTCGAAGAACCTAGCTCCCATACAGGATGAGCGGCGTTCCTGTAAAGCTGGGCAGTGGCATAGAAGGTGTTCCACGGACTCTATTTCCTCCTCGTCTCTACAGCTTCTGCAGAAGTCATTTGCAAAAAGTCCTAGCCTTTTAGCCATGTTTCCTATGATGCAGTGTCCGGTTAAAACCCCGACGAGCATCCGGATTTGGCTTCTATTAAGGGAGATTAGGATCTTTGATCTTTTGGTGTCAACCACAGGCCACAGACTTCGGGTTATGACGCAACCGGTGGTGTTGCTCCATTGTTCCTTAGCCAGTTGTGTGGTGACATCTTCAATAAAAGTCTTAGCAGTGTTGAAAGGCGGTAGCACCTCTCCGTCCGCAAGTTGAGGGTCCATATCAGAGCCGTATCTGGCCAATTCGTCCGCCTTTTCGTTCCCTTCCACCCCAACGTGTCCCGGAACCCAGCAGAGTAGAATTGAGTGATGACGTATAGCCCTGAGCGCCACGAGGCAATCTGTGACACATTTCGCATTGATAAGATTGGAGCCGATAGCTTTAAGTGCTGCTTGACTGTCCACACAGATGGTTATTTCCATTGCTGGTAGTCCCATCGATAAGATAGTCTGTGCTGCTTTTTTAACCGCATATATCTCAGCTTGGAAGACACTGCAGTGATCAGTCAGTCGGAACGACTGGCTAATAGCAAGCCTTTCTGAGAATATGCCGGCTCCTGTTCCATTTTCTGTTTTTGAACCATCCGTGTAGACGGCTATACCTTTAATGATGGTACTGGGTGATTTCCAGTCCTGCCTTTTGGGTATAGTGATTCTAAAATTTTTCTCGAAGTCATATCTGGGTTTCTCGTAATCGGTGAGTGACGTGAGTCCCTTCCGATCGAAGATTTCAAGTATGCTTGAGTGTCCGTAGTGACCAGGCTTCCAAGTTTTGTTCTCTCTTAATCTGAGAGCGGCTTTGGCTGCCACGTTCTTAGTGAATAGCTCAATGGGTTGCAGGTTCAATAGTGTTTCCAGACCTAATTGTGGTGTGGATTTAATTGCGCCTGTTATTCCCAAGCAAGCAATTCTCTGCACCTTGTTCAGGTTCTTAAGATGGGATTTGGTTTTAACCGCCTCCCACCAAACAACTGAGCCGTAGGTAAGAATGGGTCTCACAATCGCGGTGTACATCCAGTGCACAATGTTCGGTTGCAAGCCCCAGTTTTTCCCAAAGGTTTTCCTACATGCATAAAAGGCATTGAGTCCTTTCTTCAGTATTCCGTTTCCAGTTAAGTTTGGAGGTGAATATCACGCCCAGGTACTTGGCCTCGGTCGAAAGATTAAGTCGGACACCTTTAAGCTTCGGTGGGTCCCATTTTGGTACCTTATATTTCCTGGTCCTGGCCTAGTGGTTAGTGTGTCGAGGTTCGAATCCCGCAAAAAACCCAAATTCCAACTTGGGTTTTTTTCCACTGCGTCACCTCTCGCGAACGTCTGACAAACAGTCGAGAGTATAACTGTCTTGAAAGAGCTTCTCAAATAACCGTTTGGAGTCGGCATAAAATTGTAGATCCTTTTCAATAGTTCCAAAAATGAAAAACTCACACAAAACGAATGGTTGTGAGAAGCTAGGCCTTGGGTCCCTCCGGACCTGTTGCGCCAACTATTTATTTTATTTATCTAGCTTCCACTTTGGCTATTTTCTTCTCTTTTGATGTTTGGATTTGCAAAATGAAGTGAACACTTGCAGATCAATCTTCTTCTTCTTCTTAATTATAAAAATGACTTGGATATTATGTTTGTCCGTTTATATCTCGAGTTCGGCAGCACCGAATTTTATGATTCTTTTTCTGTTCAAAAGGTATTCGTTTGTAGTAGGTTTGTACGTACAAAAAAAAAAACAATAACTTTTCATCGAAAAAATAATCGAAATCGGAAATCGTTTAGCCAACGAAGTGAGTGAACAGAGAAAGAACATCGTTTCTTCGTTTCTACCATTCACACTCCGTTCGAGTGGATGTTTGCACACATTGGTATAGCCAGCATATCTGCTATGGGCGTGTTAAGGGTTGCCATATAGGGCGCTTTGTCGTATTTAGTGCTATATTTTTTTTTCAAAAAGCGATAGAAATGCAATCAATTTTGGGCTATAGATGAAAATTTTGTTCGTTTTATTCTTTCGCAAAACCAAAAGCAAATAAATATTTTCGGCACTTTTAAAACTTGGCAGCACTCTTGCAGTGAAGTGACAAGATCAGTCATTCATCTTGCACGCACACCAATTTATCTTACAGGCCTTTTTCTGCCAAAAGTCATTTGCAGAAAATATAATCTGGTGGGGGCTCTCAGAGCACTTTTTCTGCTCTCAGAGCAATTTTTATATTCGTTTGGTACAAAAAAAGCAATTTTTTTCAGATTTCAGAGAACTTTTGCGAATCTATATTTTTTCCCAAATTTTCTTCAGATTTCCCAATACAATTGCGTTTGAGTTTGACAACAACTGGCGGAGTTTGTTTACGTTTTCGTAAAGTTCTTCTAGCGCAGAGAAAGGCCTTGCATCGGGTGAATCTATTTTTATAAATTATTTATGTATAAATATTTATAGATTTATTGGTATGCAAATTTTGAATGTGTTAATAGCAAAATTAACCAGTGAATGGAAAATGCTTTGGAAAGTGTCGAAGGCTACACATATCCGAATCGCACCAATTTCAACACGAAAAAGAGCAAGTGACGTGGACTTGTCCCGCACAGACGTCAGCGTACGTCAGCAAAATTATTTCAAAAGACCAAATGGTTCTGCTGACCTCCCATATATACTCAGCGTTAGCAGTTTGGTCCTATCGACTACTGCCCGCACCACCGGCATCTCTTAGACGGGCTGTTTGTAGGTTACAATCGAGGGGTAGACTGCTTCGGTCACCCTTCGTATATCCGAAAAAAAAACATCATTCGGTCAAACTCACCTTTTGACCAAGTTGAAACAACTCAGAATATGCGTAGTAAACTGGCCTATCACCAATCGACTACAATCACCACTACTACTAGGAATTTTATATTTATGTATATATATTTATTTATCACCGATGACGTATACCGGTTTACACCGTACACCATTCTGACGAAATGTCAGAGGATTATAAGACATATCGTCCAATAGTATTATCCCCAGTCTCCTCTTTACAAAGAGTAGTCTGAGGATTACAGGCGAAGGGAAGGCTCAAATTCGAAGATTGCAGCCGAAGATAAATTGTCGTAAGCATAAAGACAGCAGTAACGCGCCCACTAGCATGTCCGGCCTAGATAGCACTCTGGCCTCCCCTTTGTATTTGTTGATTACATTTATATATTTGTTTGCTGATTTTCTGTTTCACAAACTACAAACTTAATTGGAAAAAATTTGTTAAAAAGAGTACAAAATTTAGAGAAATTTTACATATATCTGTTATTTACAAGATGTAAACAAAAACTGTTTCTCACAATTTGTTAGTCCTCTAGCTGCTGATAACATCAATGAAAAAAATTCATAAACATAACAACATTTTTATGACTGATTTAATTGCGATAAAAATGTTTTATTCGGCAAGTTTCTCAAAACAATAACAAATAATGAATGTAAAAACTTGCGAGTGGCTACAGGATTTTCGGTTTCTGCCTTAGCACGTTTTATCCGAAAGTTTTTGTTGAAAACAAAAGAATCTGAAATTTCATAGCTAATTCGCGGTCCATACATTTTCCTCCGCCTATTTAGCAAAAACTCTTCAAATAAATCACTGTCGGTGCTACTACGCCTTCGACGTAAAGAGGTTTTTAGGTCTGAAATCCGATTCCTTTGGAAAATTACAAGTTGTTATTAAATCGACACACGATCAGTCCATCGTAAACAATTTTCAGTAAATGAATAAATTTGTAAAAAAAAAAAACAAATTTCTACATGTAAGCAACAAAGAAAATTAACTTTTGGTGAAAGGGAAATAATGACATATCTATCAATTTATACAAATGTCCCTTTGTAAACAACAAAAAATAAAATTTTGTAACACAAAAATTTTGTGAAAAAGTAAAACTTTTATTTTTCAACAAATTTGTTCAAAAAATGCTTGTAAACAAAAAATTTCAAGTTGGTGAAATAAGCCACTTTAGCAATTTCTGGGCATTGAATATCAATGGTCACTTTTGTTTATTAAATAATAACATGCCACTGAAGTAAATCCAAACCCAATAAGTTGGTACCAAAAAGTTAATACTCTCTCACCAACTAACAGAGCTGCTTCCGTCTCTTCTTTGAATCAACTCAGTTACAAAGCTAAATATACAAAATATACAATCTATGTATACTTGCTCAGAGACACCAACACTATCACCAGAAGACCAAACCATTCCAATCTGACTGCACAAAATGGTTTGAATCTTGACTTCGTTTTTTTTTTTTTTTTAAATAAACAGTTCAAAAGTAAGAATACTCCAATACGTGTTCTTGTGAAAACTGATATCCTGCCATTCAAATGTGGTCCTTTCTGCGAATTCATCAGTTTGCCATGGATTTTTGTTCATGACGAGTTTTTTTACATATGTGTTGAATCTTAAATGTAATCAAATTAGGTAGAATCGATGAAAATCTCTTTTGTGGACAAATTTGTCGGTTTGCAAAAAGAGGGGAGAAGAAGCGAACGAAATGAACGACAGGCAGCTTGCTACTCGTAAATAACTGGTTAATATAAATGTGATTTCACCCAGAAATACAAGTCAAAGAAAGCAACATCAAAGTGCTGTTTGAATATTCTTACTACGTATAACGTATAAGCCATTCAGCCGGAAGGAATATTTTATTTGTCTACTTAATAGTAGATATACTTAAAATTTTACTTAAGTTTTTATTTTGGCAGTCTGTGGTAGCCAAGTTGTGTTTATTATTCAGTCACTGAGCAGCAGGCCCAAATGATAAAACTTTTTTTTTTTATCATAATAAGTGGCTTTGCGCCTATTTTACCGCAGACCCGGCGGCCCATCAAAGTCGACTGTTCAACGGTTGTGGTGGCCAGATTCGAGTCAACCGATTGGGTAAACAACCAGCCAATACACGTATGTCAACAAAACACTAGATCGGCAGAGAACGTTGCCGAGATCCGTGAAATGGTAAAAAGAAGAACCCGAAGCAGTCAATTTATCGCCATACACAAGTAGTCGCCTT
Source organism: Cheilosia urbana (assembly GCA_946477585.1). Taxonomy (NCBI): domain Eukaryota; kingdom Metazoa; phylum Arthropoda; class Insecta; order Diptera; family Syrphidae; genus Cheilosia; species Cheilosia urbana. The sequence continues at coordinate 146,006,439 of OX297854.1, forward strand.
TCGCAGGCCTCAGAATAGACTTATTCACACCTCGTCGAAAACCATGTTTACTTACTTACTTAAGATGGCGCTATACAGTCTAGGGTGGACCTGGGCCTTAACCAACAAGCGTCTCCAGCCAGCGCGATCTTTAGCTAGCTGTCTCCGAAAACCGTGTTTGCTGTGAGAAATTAATCGTGAAACTTCTGTGTAAACTTTAATTGGTTACAAATTTTTTTATTTTTTTAATTAACAAATAAAACAAATTCAGAGCATTTAAAAATAATACTAGAGTTGTAATTTCTGTTCGGACGACTTTACTGCTGAATTTGCGGAATATTGAAAAAGGTGCGTTTGTTTCAACAATCCTCGTTTTGAAAACTGAACTTTGCATGGAAAAACTTCTGTTTTCGATGAAGTTTCCGAGTGCTTTCGAACCCCAGTTTTCGGCTGGGTGTACTATATAGCGAATTTTGCTTCCGGACTTGGGCCTACACTCGAACAGCATCCAATTGACACAGACGCTCAAAGTAAATGATCACAGACAACTCCAGTTGTTCACTGACTGAACTTTAGAACGCTGGAAAGAGGATCATAATTTCGGCCGAAAAATCATATTTAGTGACGAGGCTCATTTTTGGTTGTTTTAACAAGAAAAATTGCCGTAGATGGGACAATACGAGATCCTGCTGTTGTTGTAAACCATGAAAACCTATACTAATCTATATTGATCATGTGGGCATAATAAAAAAACGCCTAGATATCCACAAAAAGCTACTCGTCTTGGTCAGGATTTTGGGGTCGGTGGCGTCATTGATCATTACTTTTTCGAAAATTTCTTTAATGTGGCCATTACTATCGGAACGATGCTCATTTCTTTTGGACCAAATCGAACGACTTGCGGTAGGCGACATGTAGTTGCAGCAGGACGGAGCTACGTGCCACACAGAAGACGCCATGATGGGCAATCTGCATGAACGATTTGAGTATATATGATTATATTATATACTTGAATCGGCCACCAAGATCGTTCCGACCTGGCTAGACATTTTCTTGCGGTGTTTCCTGAAGTCGCAGGCCTATGCCAATAAGCCGCAATCAACCGATGCCCTTAAAGGCAATATAACCAATGCCATCGCTCAAATTCCATTCGGATCCGCGCCATCGTGAGAACGATGGCAACACAGATGGCAACACTTTCGTTCATACATCACAGCACACCTACAGCTTGTTTTATTCCCTTCCAACATTGACCCGTTTCTTCTTACGTTACTATGAAAAGAAAAAAGAAAAACTGTCACAACCCATACGACATTTAAACAAAATCCGTTGACGGGTCCCTTTTGCCTGCATCACAAAAGGGACATAATTGCTGGACCTCTTTTTCTATACTCCTTTATCACTATAGGTATTTGTACCAGTATTTTCTTTTGTAGATTTTCACAATTTATCGTCCGAAATTAAATTTCTCGAATAAATAAATTCAAACTGCTTCTGATTCTTAATTCGCAGTTGAAAAAATATTTCCCACTCTCTAATACCAATGGGCCGTTCCGCAAAATTAAAATAGAATAATGACGATGCTTAAATTAAGCAGCCCCTTTTTTAATGTGCAAAACCAAAGCAGCTTCATGTCATGTCAATTGAAACTGAAAACTGTAAAGGAGGAGGGTTATTTTTTTTTTTCTGTTGCCAACGATTTTTATACAATAGATATTTGCAATGAGTGACTGCGCGAAGGGTTCCTTCAGGACTTACGGTCTGCTGAACATCAGTTCACTTAACAATTGCGAGTGCGTAATTACATTCCGATGCAAGTATTTACAAGAAATTGAGGAAACGCTTTTGTCAATAGCAGTAGGTATAACACGGTTCATAAGAAAATATCGCATTCGTGTTTGGTAAAGCCGGCTGCTGAACCATTTACACAAATAAATAATAGATCTGATGTATCTGGAAGCTGGATACATGTATATGTCCACTTTAAATGGACTGTTTGGGATGGTTTCATGAGGGAGATATTCGATATACATGACCTGAGTCAGATAGAAGTTTGTTTCGCCATTAGTTCGTTGAATCCAGGGGTGGGATTCTGTAAGATTAAAACGTTCGATCGTTTTCGTTTGCACGAACGGTTTGCTTTATGTAACTACAAAAACGAAAGGAATTTTCGTTTGCACGAAAGCAAAAAACGAAAGCCATTTCGTTTACGTTTTCGTTTATTTTGCTTCATGCAACTCTAAAAACGAATGACATTTTCGTTCCGTGCGAAAATAAAACAACGACGGCTTATTCATTGACGTTTCTCATTTTCTTTTATTGCTAAATTGGTGGTTGGTTGTTTATTCCATACAAAATATGCTGGCGAATTATTTGCGAATTTTTTGCTTGAAAAGTATACTTCTCAATGCACTCATTATATTTTGCTGTGTTTGTGTTGCTGTTGACATCCTGTAAATATGTAATTTATTCAAATAAAGAGTATATGTGTCGGTAATTATTTATTGCACTTACATTATTATTTACAATGTTGACCTTATTTATTCAAACCAAAATATCAACAAATAAAATGTTTTGAATCTGTCACCTGTTGGCTGTCATCATTTTGATACATTCAGCTTCCCAAACCTTAATTTCTTTGACACACTGTTTCTTAAGCCCTTGCGAAAGAGAAAATTGAAACGCTTTCGAGTGATTTCTATCGTTTTTTGAAAAGCGAAAGCGTTTTTTGTTTCGTTTTTTTTTTTTTTATAGAAGCCCAACCCAGGCATAACTATTATAGGACGAAGGGTGGTGTACATCTTCCCTTTGACAATTTTTTGATCAATTTCGGCACACATTCTCTAGCAACTTAGACTTGGTTGGTGACTGACAAAAACAGTTGAGAAACCACTTTATTGCTTCCTTATTTCACAGAATATCGTTTCTTGATACTTCCCTATTCGTTACAACTGCTTCTGATTCTGTTTCAGAATCTGCGAGTTACGAACCGGCGCCACAGTGTGTTATTTCACACATTTAGCGGAATTTAATGCAAAATTCAAAGTCGCCCAAATGATAATGTTTTGGTATGATATGAAAGGTAGAACATCAGACAACAACATGCTAAAAACCAAAACAAAATTATAACGGTATTTACCGTTCTCTGACATCGCAAACAGAAGCTTAACTTGAGTAAACATTTTTTTTATAGTTAGCTGCATTTTTTCGCTTCCAATTGACCATTCCGTGTTTATTGAAATGAGAAGTTAGTTCATGAATGATATTTTTATTATTATTTTATGATATATTCAAAGTATTTAAGGTAAGTAAGAATTTTCTGGGAACTTAAAAATTTGAAGAAATCCTCGATTTGTCTGGAGGCCTTACGCCTGGATTCTTTTCGTGTGTCTTGTGACTTTGTGAAGAGTTTTAAAAATGTATCCACATGTATCCCTCGTGTAATAGTGCTTAAAATGTTCTCCTATGTTTTATTTGTCAGAATCCATTCACAGTTTTTGCTCTTGGGTGCTCACCCCATACAATTTTTTTTTTTGTTTTGTATAGGCCTATAGTACAATGAAAAATTACGTAATTTTTGATATTTGGAAAAACTCCAAGAAAGAGCACCGTAGAAAAGATATTTCGGTTTTTTTTATGGAAGCTTTGGTCTTGTGGACATGGACAGTGTTCCTGGAGTGTTACAAATTTCTGTAAGCTCTCTCAATAGCAAAATTTCAGCCAAGTGGGAACGTAGTGTTCGAGATCTGAAAAGATTCCGGAAGGACAATGAAAAACGGTTGAATGAGGAGATTAAGTAGCCGGATGAGTTCTTACAACCAAGTTCCAACAACAAGTACGAAGCCAGATCGTGAATAACCTTCAAAGTCGTTCAGAGAATGTGTACCCACAGTGCAAAAACGAAAAATATGTGAACTTATAAGCACTAGAACGCCAAGCGAAATTGCTGTTGCAGCAAATCTGATTAAAGAGCTTGTTCTTAGTTCTCCTGCAAGGGCTTCAAACCTTGTAGCGTTCACCTTTAAACGAAATGGTTTCGATTGAGATAATTCCGAGCAACCTTGCTCGTTATTTTATTACTCGCTAGTTCCCCAGGCCACAAAAACAGCCGCTGCAACTGCATTTAAATGTCACCCACTTCACATCGGAAGTGCGACGGCCATCAATGAACCATACAGTAGGTACCTAACTGGTATAAAAAAGCGACTGTGGGAAAGCTCGCCCTTTTTTTCTTTGATTGGCTTCGACGTGGTCAAACGTGCGTCGCCATATTGCCAAAAAAGTAATTTACTCAGTTTGTGGAAAAAGAAAATATAAAAACTTTTTAATAAACGTTTCTCACGGTGGAAAGTAAGTTACAAAAATTTTTAAACGTAAATTCGTGCGGAAAATAAAGAAATAATAATTCCGTAGTGTTAAATTGCGCATAAACTATTGCGTAGAGTGCAACCGGTACTGCGCAGTCCACGGGAATTCCACCCTGCAGCGACAACGATACTTCACCAGAGCACACCACAGGTTTATATCTAGTAGGATCAAGCACTCTCAGAGACCCACCAGGTAAAATCAAATTTTTTTGTTGCTAATGCAAATGTGAAGTGACTGTGTTCCAACCCCTTTTAGATAAGGCGGCCTCAGGTGTCCCACTCTACCTCCACCAAGGATTGCTTAGTCCGGTAGTGAGATAGGCACCTGCAGCGCACCTTTTTCACGGTTTTTTTTTGCCCCTGCGCAAGGAAATCCAAATTTACCTCGTGTGTTCTGGTACAAGGACACGAAGTCTGTGCGTAATTCCGTAGTCATATATTTTATCTACATATATATATAGACTAGTGTGCCTCGTTCCGATGACGACTTTTGACCCCTCCGAGGAGGTCGGAAAAACACGTCACAGCATCGTCAACCACAGTGATTTAGCCGTGGTATGCCCCCAAACTGCCTGGAATTAGCAGTATTATAATTTCATCTGCTCACGTTGCTGCTACTGTGCAGACCGAACAGAGACCGTGACTCCACAACCGCACGTCCCCCTGCGCGACGCAAAACCAAGTCACCAATAAGGCGATCCGATTTTCAACCAAGGATAACACCGCAGTTGAGTTACGTGACCTGCTCTGCTGGACAAGCAAACCCCCATATCAACATAGGTTGGGATATTCCACCGAAGACCATTCATCGAACTATATATATATATTAAGCAAGTAGTTTATGTATCTTGGAACAACCAATTTATGTCTTTCGTCTTTTCCATTAAAATGAAATCTCATAACATGACGATTTAAGTTTTCTTATTTTGGTGATAGTGTGGTGATCTAAAACAGGGATGTAAGGTACATACAGCGTAAACTACCTTTTTTTTTTTTTGGGGTTACCAACAAAATATATTGGCACTTGGTAACCATGGCGACAATGCCCCTTGGACATTGTATAAGGGTGGGATCCGCCAAAAGATGACCTTAGATCATCGTCTGTCAATACTAGCCGACAGTTTTATGTTTCCTCTTGTCTCGTTTATTTTCGTGGTTACGGGTTCGGGTTTCCTTACCTTGTAGCGGTAGATATGTAATGTTACGTTGCATTACATTATAGGTCACTCATGGGAATTTATGCATCGAACAACAGACATTACCAATTTCTTTTTTTTTGTTCGGCACGATAAATTTATTTTGTGGACCAAATGGACAGCAGGAAAGAACCAACCCCACCGACGAGCTAATTGCCGGAGCATTTCGCAAGCGTGCCGACTCTCTGCCCAGGAGATGGAACTTCGGTTTCAAACCATCATTTCTCCTCCCAGTCCTGGTAAGATGCAATAGATAGTATCTATTTTCTCCTACAAAATTGGCGCCCAAAAACGTGGGGCCCGCCATACGTTTCATTAGAAATTGGCAGCCTACATAATTAGCAACAAGTCGTCAGTCCGGACAAATTAAGTTTTCTTAAGTTGTCCTGGCAGATCAATCACAAGCAGTATTTAACATCGTAATTTCAAAAAGTTGCATTGTAAGTCTTTTGCGAAGTCTTGCAAGCTACTGCATAATTTGTAATGTCTGTTTTCCAAATGCAACATTTTATTCTTATAACACCTAGAATTTTGTTTTCAATGTTCGTTTATGTCAGTACCTGTGAGTCATAATAATGAATCCTAGGAGTCCGTTCTATCGAGACTTTAAGTCAGTAGAAGTCAGTTGCACTAGGACATTCATTTATTTTACAGTGTCGACAGTATCGCGAGATCATGGAGATTTATAAGTTCTTCTACGAGTCCTTTCAATCAAGGCTTCATAGCTATTTGAAAGTTGCAGTAGAAAGATGCTCCAAAGATTAATGCATCAGTACCTACATTGAAAATCAATAAATTGTTCATGAGCGACCTAATATTGTTTGTCGCATTTTATTCCTTTTTCGTTTATTATTTACGCCTGTATCTACTCCCAAATATATTTTACGATCACAACCAAATCACCAAATACCTTTATGAACTTTATAACAACTTAGATTTACCATTGATTCGTCGAACACATTCAAGAATTTCCGAAATATACCAAAGCATTTCTCCATATCAAGTAAGAATAGCTTATGTTTATCTTTTCGCTTGCAAACACTTAATTAAGTAAATTACAAGACGAAAATAAAATTCCAACCGAAATAAGTAACAAAATTTTATTGAATTCAAACTTTATTTAAACAATATAAAAACATGAGTTCCGTCAACGGACACACCAGTAAAGGAGCGGTAGCAAAACAGAGCAGAAGTCAAGCTCACGATATAAACAGGAGCATGCAAACCCGTTCGCACTCCAATAGGCAACCAGTGCCAAATACACCTTTTCCTTTACCACTTACTAGCAGCAGTCGTGTTCGTCATTCACCTCCCTTACTAGAAAGAACCGGAGTAAACAACATGAATCGTTCTCTGAACACTAGTAATAATATGCTTAATAATTCTGCAAGTAATATTAGACATATTAGCCTGAATGATACACTTCGAACGAATGCAGCAAATTCAGCTGTTACTACTTTCGTTCCAACAACAGTCATATCGACTATGTTAACAACCACTTCTACTAACTCAAACCCAATTATGTCTCTCCCGATGATACCAACCAGTGATCAAATGACAAATGCCATTGACCCTTTAAACAGACGTTTAGCGTATGAGGGAAGCGCAAATGCTTTGCCCACTCTACCATCACAGCCTCATTCAAATAGCCACTTGCACTCGCACATCAAAAGCGTAGTCGAAGCAAGCCTAGTTGAGTTGAAAAATTCACTATTTAGGGAATTACCTAGCCTTATTCGAGATAATGTTGGACACACATTAAGCCATTTACAGCAAACTAATCCTCTTGCACAGACAAACCAAAATAATTTTGAATACGAGCCAGTACCACCGAACTTGAATCATGAGGAAGCAATTGCTAATAGTACACGCCATTCAGTGCACCATTCAAATAACTCACGATCAAGCAATAGCTCACATAACCAAAATATAAATATTCCTCCAGAACCCACACATTTTGACATCCCTCGTGTATCACAACATCCAACCAGACAGATTTCCGAACAGCCAGTTTATAGACCTGGCAGGCGTAAATTTGATTTGGATCGTTGGGGAATAATATTTGACGGTACCGATAAGGGAATGTCAATTGAAGATTTTGTATTCCGCGTCGAAGTTCTGAAATCTAACTACGATTGCCCATGGGAAGAAGTAATGAGAAATTTCCACCATTTAGTAAAAGGATCAGCAGAAGATTGGTTCTGGCAACACTTGCGCAATAACCCGCGAGGTGATTGGCCCATGCTTCGAGCAGCCCTTTTCAAGCGTTTCAAAAGTTACGAAAATGATTTCGAAATTCTGAAGCAGATTATGGACCGAAGACAAATGCCTTCGGAACCATTCGATGAGTTTTACTCAAGCATCAGACATCTCATAAGCCAGTTGAGAGATCCCATTCGTGAGCTAGATCTCATCAAAATTTTAAGAAACAACATTAACACCCGACTTATGAATTTCATCTATCCCATGCAGATAGAATCGTTTGAGCAGTTCCGTGATGAATGTCGTCGAACAGAAAAAATGTTACAATCGAGATATTCTGCTCAAAATCGCTTTAATAATGCCAGACATGTGCATGAACTTGATTTTATATCACCCGAGCAATCGACAGAAATGTTTTTTGAATCACCTAGTGACATCTCAGCTGTTACTTTTGCGAATCGTCCTAAAACGCCGAATATCTTGGATAAACCAACTCCTGATGGTGTCATATGCTTTAATTGCAAACGTGCTGGTCATATCTTCATCAATTGTACTGCCCCTGTTCGAAACCTCTTTTGTTATCGATGCGGAGCAGACAATTATACGGTTCTTGATTGTCCAAAATGTAATCAGCCGAAGGGAAACCTGAGTGCGAACAAAACCAACTCCGGGAGGTGTTGTTCGACTCAGACGGGCCCGGATTAAGCAAGAAAGATGCTTTCACGAACACCTCGACCGATTCAGAAGAGGACATATTAATTAAGGTCAATAAAACCCTAACTTTTTCTAAGCCACGGGCTACTGCGTCCGAAAGAGACCCTAAACTAAACTCTGTACCACACAATATTTTTATGCCGTCTGAGACTGACGTTAATCTACTTAACAAAACCATACCCTTTTACAAAAAACCTTATGGTGAACGTTTAAAGGAGTACCTTGAGATACGTAAAAGAATATTTAATGAAAACATTAATGATAACAAACAAGACTTACCCTTAAAGATTAAAAAGACTAGAATTCGTTTCCGAAAAAGACGTTCTTATCGAAAACTTATAAGCGAATCCATGCTTGAAGGACAAATTGATCCGAGACCCTTTACAAAAGTTATCATTCGAGGCAAGGAGATTTCCGGCTTGCTTGATAGCGGAGCATCCGTATCCTGTTTGGGTATCGGCTGCATTCAACTTTTGAAAGATCTTGGTATCCCAATTATTCCTTACAACTCCACTGTTAGAACCGCTGACGGAAAAGGGCAGGATATAGTTGGACGCGTTAATGTGAGCGTAGAGCATGGAAATAAAACTAATGAAATGACTTTATACGTAGTACCCAGCTTATCGCTACCCCTCTATCTAGGAATAGACTTTTGGTCGAAATTTAGCATAGCTCCCCATGTCATCAGTGAGTTGTTCGCCGATACCAGAGAGACCTTTCCTACTGAGGAGGCAACCAAGTTGCCACCGCCATCTCTTGAGTTGAGCGAGACTCAAACCCGACAGCTGGAAGCAGTTGTCTCGAAGTTCCCCTCGTTCACAAAACTAGGCTTGGGTAAAACAACTATTGAAAAACACGTTATTGACACAAGCGACGCGGATCCGGTGAAACAACGCCACTATCCGGTGTCTCCCGTGATCCAGAAGATGATTTATGAGCAATTGGATCGCATGCTATCTATGGGAGTAATCGAAGAAAGTCAGAGCGCCTGGAGTAGCCCAGTAGTTCTTATTAAGAAACCAGGCAAAAACAGACTATGTTTAGACTACCGGAAGGTTAATGCTCTGACTAAACGAGATGCGTATCCGTTGCCTCATATAGAGGGTTTGCTTAGCCGCCTTGGGGAAACTCATTACATAAGTAGTGTAGACCTCAAGGACGCGTTTTGGCAAATCCCTCTAGAGGAAAGTTCAAAAGAGAAGACCGCTTTCACTGTGCCAGGACGGCCGCTTTATCAATTCACCGTCATGCCCTTTGGATTGTGTAATGCACCCCAAAGGATGTGTCGGTTAATGGATAAGGTGGTCCCCAGTGCACTCAGGGAAAGTGTGTTCGTCTACCTTGACGATCTCCTCATCATCTCCTCTGATTTCGACCAACACCTGTCACTTCTTTCGCAAGTAGCCGAATGCTTGAAAGCCGCTCAATTAACCATCAATGTTGAAAAATCATTTTTCTGTTTTAAGGAACTCCGATACCTTGGGTACATTGTCGGACAGGGCCACATTAAACCGAATCCTGATAAGGTATCCGCCATCAAGGATTTTCCTATACCAACTTCGCCTAAGCAAGTAAGAAGATTCCTTGGCCTTTGCGGCTGGTACCGCAGGTTTATTAGGAACTTCGCTGCAATCGCCTCACCCTTAACCGACACTATAAAAAAGTCAAAAACCTTTACGATGACCCCGGAAGCTATCAGTTCCTTCGAAGCATTAAAAATATCACTAATTTCAGCGCCTCTACTAAGCAACCCTGACTTTTCGAAGCGTTTCATAATCCAATGTGATGCCTCAAGCACTGGTATTGGAGGTGTATTGTTCCAATATGATGATGAGGGCAACGAAAAGCCGGTTGCATTTTTCTCGGAAAAATTGAACGCCTGCCAACGAAACTACACTGTCACTGAACAGGAATGCTTAGCCGCTTTACGCTCGATAATAAAATTCAGACCTTACATCGAAGGAACCCCGTTCACAATCATCACCGACCACGCAAGCCTCAAATGGCTTATGGGCCTTAAGGACCTAAGCGGAAGGCTTGCTCGCTGGTCGCTGAAACTGCAATATTTTACGTTTGACATACAACACCGAAAAGGAGCGCAGAATATAGTGCCAGATACCTTGTCTCGCAAGTATATAGACGAATTATCCTTGCCCTTTTACGATTATTCTCTACCTGACCTAACTGCCCCAGAATTTAAATCATCTGACTATATGAGCCTAATTGAAACTGTGAATAAAAACTCAGACAGGTTACCCGATCTAAAAGTCGAAGATAATCTCGTCTACAAGCGATCGTTTCCAAATGAGTCCGATAAATTACAAACACAATTTCAATGGCAGTTGTGGATTCCCACTGAACTGACTCAGTCCATCATTAAAAACAATCACTGCCCACCCAATTGTGCTCATGGAGGCATTCGCAAGACCTTGGAGAGAATCAGGCAAACCTGTTACTGGCCGAACATGGTTCTGCAGGTTCGAGATTTTGTTCGAAACTGTGAGTCATGTAAACAAAACAAGGCACCAAACTTCACGCTCAGACCGCCAATGGGTACACATCATCAAATCGATCTGCCTTTTCAAAAGCTATATGTAGACTTTATGGGTCCCTATGTACGTACGAAAAAAGGCAATTTATTCATATTCATTGTGTTAGATCAAGTGTCCAAATATGTTTTCCTCAAAGCTATGCCAAAAGCAACATCGAGATTGGTGATTAACTTTTTGGAAAATGAAGTTTTCCAAAAGTTTGGAGTACCGGAGTATCTACACAGTGACAATGGAAAACAATTTGTCTCACAAGAATTTGCTAATTTCCTTTCTAAGTACGGCACGACTCATATCAAAAATGCTGTCTATTCGCCGCAGTCTAACTCATCCGAAAGAGTGAACCGAACAATCTTGTCTGCCATTCGAACGTATCTAAAGGACGACCAAAGGGAGTGGGATAACCATTTAACAGATATCCAACAAGCAATATGTACATCGGTACATCAGTCCACCGGTATGACCCCTTTTTATATACTTTTCGGTAGGCACATGACGACGCATGCGAATATGTACCCCTTGAGTAAGAAGCTTCAAGCGCTTAACGAAAGTGAAATTGAATACCTGCCATTGTCTAACAGATTAGAGCTTATCCGTGAAAAGGTTAAGTCAAATTTACATCTCGCATTCAAACGAAATGAGAAAGCATACAATTTGAGATCCTCGATTCGAGTCTTCAAGCCAGGAGAGGAGGTGTATCGAAGGAATTTCGTTTTGAGCAACTCTTCAAAACATTTCAATGCTAAACTCAGTAAAAAGTTCGTTAAATGTAGGATTGTAAAACAAACCGGGAAGTCTACATATCTCATTGAAAATATTCAAGGCAAACCTCTTGGAGTATACCATGCAAAGGACCTAAGACATTAACCATCTCTGTGACAAGATTCCACTACGTATAGGCTAAATGCCATAATTATACACCATCGCCCTTCGTCATCGTTAAATTCGACCTTAATCGCACTTCGTAATATGGGTCACCCCTCTGAGATTGCAACGAATAAAGAATGAAAACACTGACGAGAATGCACTTCTTACGATGTCTTTAACGAAATAATAAGAGTTGCATATTCGTAGGCATAGTTCGAATAAAACTAATTGCACAGTGCTGCCAAAATTATGGTTCTGCATTTCTAAATTGCTAAAGCTTTAGCCAGGAAGTTAATTGTAGTAGATTTATTTTCTATAAATTTGTAATTGCATTTGAAGTTAAAGAATGAGAGGTTGCCAAATGGTTGTGAATTAGGGACGATGTGGGAAATGATAAAATGAATAGGCAAATAGAATTTATGATGTAGTCTATATTGTAACGACGTTGTGCGTATATGAGACCAAACTACCACTGATAATCTAAACAAAAATACTCATTAGTCTTAGCTCTTTTCAGGGTGTGGGTCGATAAGACTTTCGCGCCTATAAATATCTACCTTTCGATGTAAAGCCTTCCGTTCTTCATGTATTTTGAGAACACGGGTTGTTCGCAAAATCCATGGATTTGTAGCGTTCACCTTTAAACGAAATGGTTTCGATTGAGATAATTCCGAGCAACCTTGCTCGTTATTTTATTACTCGCTAGTTCCCCAGGCCACAAAAACAGCCGCTGCAACTGCATTTAAATGTCACCCACTTCACATCGGAAGTGCGACGGCCATCAATGAACCATACAGTAGGTACCTAACTGGTATAAAAAAGCGACTGTGGGAAAGCTCGCCCTTTTTTTCTTTGATTGGCTTCGACGTGGTCAAACGTGCGTCGCCATATTGCCAAAAAAGTAATTTACTCAGTTTGTGGAAAAAGAAAATATAAAAACTTTTTAATAAACGTTTCTCACGGTGGAAAGTAAGTTACAAAAATTTTTAAACGTAAATTCGTGCGGAAAATAAAGAAATAATAATTCCGTAGTGTTAAATTGCGCATAAACTATTGCGTAGAGTGCAACCGGTACTGCGCAGTCCACGGGAATTCCACCCTGCAGCGACAACGATACTTCACCAGAGCACACCACAGGTTTATATCTAGTAGGATCAAGCACTCTCAGAGACCCACCAGGTAAAATCAAATTTTTTTGTTGCTAATGCAAATGTGAAGTGACTGTGTTCCAACCCCTTTTAGATAAGGCGGCCTCAGGTGTCCCACTCTACCTCCACCAAGGATTGCTTAGTCCGGTAGTGAGATAGGCACCTGCAGCGCACCTTTTTCACGGTTTTTTTTTGCCCCTGCGCAAGGAAATCCAAATTTACCTCGTGTGTTCTGGTACAAGGACACGAAGTCTGTGCGTAATTCCGTAGTCATATATTTTATCTACATATATATATAGACTAGTGTGCCTCGTTCCGATGACGACTTTTGACCCCTCCGAGGAGGTCGGAAAAACACGTCACAGCATCGTCAACCACAGTGATTTAGCCGTGGTATGCCCCCAAACTGCCTGGAATTAGCAGTATTATAATTTCATCTGCTCACGTTGCTGCTACTGTGCAGACCGAACAGAGACCGTGACTCCACAACCGCACGTCCCCCTGCGCGACGCAAAACCAAGTCACCAATAAGGCGATCCGATTTTCAACCAAGGATAACACCGCAGTTGAGTTACGTGACCTGCTCTGCTGGACAAGCAAACCCCCATATCAACATAGGTTGGGATATTCCACCGAAGACCATTCATCGAACTATATATATATATTAAGCAAGTAGTTTATGTATCTTGGAACAACCAATTTATGTCTTTCGTCTTTTCCATTAAAATGAAATCTCATAACATGACGATTTAAGTTTTCTTATTTTGGTGATAGTGTGGTGATCTAAAACAGGGATGTAAGGTACATACAGCGTAAACTACCTTTTTTTTTTTTTGGGGTTACCAACAAAATATATTGGCACTTGGTAACCATGGCGACAATGCCCCTTGGACATTGTATAAGGGTGGGATCCGCCAAAAGATGACCTTAGATCATCGTCTGTCAATACTAGCCGACAGTTTTATGTTTCCTCTTGTCTCGTTTATTTTCGTGGTTACGGGTTCGGGTTTCCTTACCTTGTAGCGGTAGATATGTAATGTTACGTTGCATTACATTATAGGTCACTCATGGGAATTTATGCATCGAACAACAGACATTACCAATTTCTTTTTTTTTGTTCGGCACGATAAATTTATTTTGTGGACCAAATGGACAGCAGGAAAGAACCAACCCCACCGACGAGCTAATTGCCGGAGCATTTCGCAAGCGTGCCGACTCTCTGCCCAGGAGATGGAACTTCGGTTTCAAACCATCATTTCTCCTCCCAGTCCTGGTAAGATGCAATAGATAGTATCTATTTTCTCCTACAACCTAAGAATCATCTCTCCAGAGGAAGCGATTTTGCTGATGGTTAACACAAAATTAAGTACTTTTGAGTACAAAAATATACGCCAGCAGCTTAAAACAATGAATGCAAATTATTATTATTTTATTTTATTGTGGCAAGAATATTACAATTTGTTGAATACAATTTAAGGGATACAGAGATTTGTTCTGGTACCATACTACTAAAATATTTGTACAATTTTTCACTAAATAATATCACAGATTAATATACAATTCGAAGGAAAAGCCACTAAAAACCTTCATGAATACTAAATTTGCAGGGGGAAGAGAGAAGCGGTTTCAACACTTGATTTCAGAGTACTATACAAAGATTATTAATGTGTGAGAAGTTACACAGATAAATAACTAACAGATAAAGATAAAGAAAACAAAAACAAATAAATAAATACCTAAATAAATATATAAATAAATAAATAAATAAATAAATAAATAGATAAATAAATAAAATGAATGCAAATGTATACCCCGTATTATTTAGTTCAACAGGCAAAGAAAGAATTCTACCCTGAAGAATTTCTTCGGATCCCTATCTATCGAACGTACGAATACAAAGCTGCATAGAAAGATGAATCCGCTCCCACTGGAGAGCATTTCCCCGTTAAAAGCTCCGGAAGAACTTTTAGATATAAGTAGTTCAGATGAAAGCGAATTTGAATCTGATTAGTTTACGAATAGAAATAAAAATAAAATCAAAAATTATATTATGTTTAAATAAAGAAAGCTAAAAAGTTTCTTAAAACCTACTGTTTAAGTTTTATAAGTTTTTTAAGCCTTTTATTCATACAGCTTGGAAGGGGTAAAGTAAACTTAAAAGAAAATAAAAACAAGTTCGCGAAGATCTGAGCGAAATTATTCTATAAGACATTAAGATAATGAATGCAAGTAACATATTATAGGTAAGTTCCAAATTATTAAAGAAATAATTTAATAAAACTCTGAAAAACCTTACAGATATATATATATAACGTAATTGAACAAATAAATATAACAAAACAATATTTTCATTCGCGAAACAAATAAAGTTCCGCTAGATGTTTGAAATAACACACTGTGGCGGCGTTAGCTATCCGGCTACGTACAGTTGCAACTGTCTCGTTATAGTCCACATTGACTAAACTAAACTCAAATCCAGTCTTGATCAAGTTTCTGTTCGTGGCCTTTTTGGAAACATTAATCAAACAGCAGGCCAGACAGGTCAGATAGTTCAATATGTGAATTAAAATGGATACAAATGTACAAAATAAAAAAAAAAAAAAAAATGCAGATAGTCTTGCGTCTGGTCGTTGTTGACATTCAAACTACTGGACAGCTTTCGATGAAACCGTTTGTAAAGTATTTCTTAAGACACCAAGAAAGCCACAAGAATTTAAGACTCTTTAAAATATTCCAATTAAAACACAATTTGTGGCATTAAACCAACAAACTCGTGGGTCTTGGCATTAGTCACATTTATGCATAACGTCCCAGCTGTAACTTAAAAGCATTTCGATTAGCATGGACAGGCAATACACAGTTTTCTCCTCGGTACATGTAACTACAACTGTGTCATAAATACTGGCATCAATCATCGGTGCTTACAAGCCCAAGAATTATGTCAACAGCTTTCCGCACAAATAAATTGTGGCAGAACAAAATCCTAAATGAAGCTTTCCACAACGACATCAGTCAATACAAATGGCTAAACATAACATAGCCGCAGATTCAGGCAATCATTTATGAAGGAAATTCTGGCGAAAGCCTTTTGTAATGCCACACAGGGGAAATTGCCCTTAATCACACGCTAAGGGTGGTCCGATATCTGCCCGGACAGAATAATCCATTTTCCATAGCCACCTTAAAGTATCCGCATATCGAAAGCAGTTACAGTAGATTGGTCGTATTTACCGCAACAATGTTTGCCGTTCACTTTAGTGCCCACGGCGACAGGAGTACGCGAAAAAAAACAGAGGCTATTAAAAAAGAAAAGGACAAAGTGTCAACGGTGTCGGCTTTTAAGGTGAAAATGGATGAAAAGACTCCCTCGGATCAACATATTTGGATGACGTGAATCTGTCGTAGACGAACAAAGGTCAACACAAAATTCAAGCGCGTTTCTAGTTTCCCTTCTGTTTGTCTTTATTTCTTAAGTGAAATCGGTAGGCAGGGATCTCAAGCATCTACTCGTGTGAGTTGAGTGAAAAGCAAATGTTTGCCAAAAATGTACTCCATTCGATAAGGGAAAAGGATTCTTGATAGAAAAATGTCGCCTTGGAACAATCTATTGACACATCAAATGTTGGGTATCGTATACCGTCAACCATCACTTAAATATAGCCAAGCCAGACAAGTGAACTACCTACTCCATGCAATTAAACGATTAACCTTGTGTCTAGTCGTTGCCGTGCTTTGAATAGCAATTTTTGATTTATACATCGCCCTGGAGCCAGCGAATTCGTTCCTCTTCATTAATTTACAATTACACAATTAACTGGCGATTATGTCACACTTGGGTTCCCTCATCCAAAAGTCCTTGGTACAGATTTATTTTGCAACCACATTCTAATTCAAGATCAACTCACAGCTGAAGGAATCGCGCACTAATTTGTGCGTGGTATGGTAAAACCGCGTTTATACTTTAATCCTTTGAATGGTGGGTTTTCCTTTTGTGTTCTTTTTTTATCATTTTACCATTAATTCCTTATCGGAATTCGATGTCGGTTCCTAATTTGGTTAGGACACAATTTTGTTGGACAGTTTGTTTATGGTCATTTGCCCACTTTGTGTCTAGCAATTACGGATTAAAGCTTTTAAATTAGGAAAACATGACATTGTTTGTTTTTGTTTGGATGTGTGTTGTCATCATTAACAGTACTAACAATGGAACTAAATTTAATTAAGACTGTGGCATACCTTAAAAAATGTCAGTGACACCTTACATATAGTAATGTCTTGAGGTGGTGATGATAGTACCTATAGTGGTCCCACGCAAACAAAATTATTTTGTGATAACTTGTTTGATTTTTGTTTAATTTGTAAAGCAAAAAAAAAAAAATTGATTATTATTTATGGACAAGTTATCTTTCTTAAATGTTATCCAGTTGCTAAATTTAAATAAGCTAAAATGTGCAGTAAAAAGTAAAAAACAAAACTTATCCAATATTTTTAACGAATCAAATAAGAAAACACATTAACTAAGAAATCCCGGAAAATTATAGGTCAAAATCTAAAAACATTTTTGGCATTTACTATCTGTTAAACCATGTGTAAAATTTCAACAGATCCTGTATGTACCATTTGTGTACATGATGTCGCAATTTGTTTAAAAACAAACGTTTTCCTTGTTCCGAATTTAAAAGGACTATTTAAGTTGCTTTTCATTTCTTTTAAGGAGCTAAGAGCGTGAAACTTTTTACTTGTACTAACTTAATTAATTATTATCTTGAATTTTTAAACGAAAAATCGATCACTTACACACCCCTTTTTAAGTAAATTCCTCTGAAAACTATAATTATAATAATAATTATAATTACTGAAGCTATTCTGAACATTTAGTATTTTTGAACGACATTTAACAAACATATTGGCTCACTAAACACTAAAATATTGTTGTGATAGGCAACTGCGCTACATTTTAAAAGTTTTTATTTGGAAATAACACCATTTGAACAAAATTTGAAGCGCCTTCTTCAACTAAAAAAAAGGTGAAAATAGCAGAATATTGTGGCAGACAAGAAAAAGGGCCAAATTGGAACTTTAGTCACACAACGGTGAAAAAAAATAATAATAAATATATTAGTATATATATAATATACTAGCTGGCCCGGCGAACTTCGTTCCGCCCAAATTCATTAATGTAGGTAATGAAGTTAATAATTCCGAGCTTTCGCTTCATTCTATTCAAAAGGTATATTAAAATTAAGTAAATAAATAAAATCAAATCCTTGTCGGCCAACCTACCGCTTTTTCACTGAAATGATTAATGGTACACAACATTTTTTGTTCTATTTCTATTATCGGGTGTGTACAGTGTACACGTACAAAGCGAGAGCTTTGCCGACACGTGAAATTCAAGATTTATTCCACACACATCCAGCGATTGTCCTTGCGACTCATTAATTGTCTTAGCAAAAGCGAGACGTACGGGAAATTGAAGACGCTTACAAAAATACGAACGGCAAATCGTTCTGAATAAGTGGAATCCGCGAAATAACAACACCTTCGCCTATGAATTTTCCAATCAAAATCGTTGCTTGAATTATATTTGATATTAAATTCTTCACAATCAAACGCGTACCGCTACAAAGTTTTGGTTCATTTAGGTTGCGCAACAAAATTATTACTGAGACGATTTTAAGTTTCAAATTGTGTGGAGGCAAGCCCGAAGCATCCAAAGAATTTAAAAATTCCGTGGGATAGTAGGTGGCTTCGTTTTCATCCATCACGGAGTCGACTGATTTGTATGAATGCAACTCACCAGCGATTTGGTTTTGAATGGCGAAATTCAAATGTTCGACGTTCTTGTTTTTCGCAGCCAAAATCACTCTCCTCTTACACTCAGCCAATCATGGTCAATATTATTCTGGGCGATATTTGGGAAAACATTCATGATTAGTTCTTCGGGTGTCGTTGTAAGGTTGCAAAAATTTTGTGGAATCTCAATCAGGCCGGTGATCATTGCTCCACCGAAAGGTCATTACGTAAACGATTCAGGGCCTCCAATGCGCGTTTGTAAGCCATTGTGCAATCGTCCCATATAATAATCTTATATTGCTGCAGTACTTTCGCAATCGCAGTGTTCTTTGAAATGTTGCATGTAGGTTCTTCTTCCACTTGCAGATTCAATGGCAATTTCAATGCAGGATGAGCTTTTAAACCGCCTTCTAACAAAGAAGCCGCTATCCCAGAAGAGGCTAGGGCCAAAGCGATCTCAGATCTCGAACGAATTGTAGCCAAAATAAGTGAAATCATGAATGTATTTCCAGTTCCGCAATTTTCGTTATCGACTGCTTGCATCAATTCATCGTACACTTTCTTTTATTCTTGATTCAACATTGGCACATTTGTTCGAACAGCTTAACTCAATGCGATTCGACCGAAGTCCATTTCTCGCTCCAATTCTGCATTAAATGCGTCTTGGCTGTGGTATCCCCAATTTGCACAACAAATTACCACTCATGAGTAGACACATATCCTCGATCAAAATCAAAGCTTTGTTGCGCATTCCATCTGACATCTCCAGTTCATTATCCGATGTCACAGTACGAATTCGATGCAACTGACATCTCCAGTTCATTATCCGATATCACAGTACGAATTCGATGCAAAATATCGTCGGCCATATCATCTTTGTATAATCAAAGTATCTACTTCATTTCAAAAAGTTACTTAATGTAACATAGTTTATTAGAACAAACTTTGTAGGTACCTATAGGTATTTAAAAAAAAAAACTTTCAAAATTGTTGACAACAACAATTTGGTTGGAAAATAATTAAAATAATTGACAACAACAATTGCTTTTAAAATTTAAAATACATTTTTTTTTTGTATTTGAAGTGTCACTACTCGATTTCTATCCAGTTTCTTTTTTTCTTTTTTTTCAAAGTGTACAAAAATGAATATATTGGAATAAAAAAATCAGCGACTATAAATTGAGGTATAAACTATCCTATCTCTCAAGTGGGACAAAACTGCACACAATGTGCAAAATTAGTTAAAATCGGTTCAGTAGTTTAGGATTCCATCGCGGAGCAACCTGTGACACGTGATTTTTATATATAAGATATATGTATTATAAAAATTATTCTTGTGTACATACTATCAGTTAAAGCGCAGAAGAAGAGGTGACTGATAGCCCGTCAGCAATTGCAATTACTGGCTCTGGGGAAGTAATTGTCAAATTGGTTGCCTTTCAAATTACCCTAGAGATATGACCATGAAGGATGACGGCACTCATGCAGAGAGCAGAAATAGGATGATCAAAGCAATCGACTTTAGAGAGTGTTGAGAAAGCTCGGTGCAGTTTAATAGTGTTACAAATTGAATGAGGTTCCCGATAAAGTCGTTTCTTACCTATAAAGCTGCATGTTGATGGTGTTCAATAAAATCAACTAGACACTGTTTAACAAACTTTGCGGGGGACCACCTCCAACCATACCTATGCCAATAAAAATCGTGTAAAAGAAATAAAATAAAATACATTTTTAAATGGGCGGAGGGACTTAAGCCCCGAATTCATTTTTCGGGACTTATGTCACAATCAATCATTAAATCCCATTACAGTGGGACATAAGTCCCGAAAAATGAATTTGGTTGATGATAATAGCAAGCGAACACAAGACGATCGTGCTCATTCTGCCCGCGGCTGTGTGGCAGACTGGTTATGGTGGGATGTATGCGAATTTCAGGAGAATTACAACAAAAAAATTCCTTGGAATGCCAGTGGTATTCAGGCCTGTACTGACAATTTTTCTTGGACAGAGTACAGTTAGCTTTCGGTTTCTCAACTTCAGATATTGGAAGGAATTAACTATCTGCGAAATTTCACGGAAGCTATGGTCGGAATATAATGCAAGCCGGACTAGCAAGCTTATGCGGTTTGATAGAACGTCGCTACATAAACTGGTAGGTGCCCTAACAGGTCACAACTTCCTGAGAAACCATACAATGAAATTAAAGATCAAGAATGACGATATATGCAGGGGTTGCGAAGACGAGGAGGTATACGAGGACACACCTCACTTCCTCTGTCACTGCCCAAGTCTGTGTCACTTGAGGAACAGTACACTTGGAAGATACCACTTCCATGACATACAAGAACTTTCAGATGTTAATTTATCTAATCTTTACAGGTTCATAACTATATCTGGATGGCTGGAGACCTGGCAGGAACCCACCCATTTCGACGAGTTAGTTTCGCGCTTTAAGCAAGAATGCCTACAGCACAACGCCTACTAAACACCCTACCAAGTGACCCGTTTCTGCAGGATTTCCTGTGATCCTAGAAATTGCTGGAAGAGGATAAGGTCGCTTTCAATTTCGCTCGATAAGATCAACTTCAGTTTGAGACAATGCGCCACACAAATAACAAACTTTAGTCTCGACTTTAAATTTACGGAAGCTAACAATTGCAAAATTTGTATCGAAAATATAACTATTGTGAATTTCTAAAATTCAAAGTCGAGCCAAAATAGGTTTATTGGCTCAATGTGTTTAGATCTTCAGAGCAGTAGTCCAGGATTGTAACCTAGTTCAAGGTGGAAACTCAAGCCGAATGCGTACTGGAGACTCTACTTTGACTTTGTTCCACTGAGAAAAATCAACCCATAAATTGGGATACTATTCAAGAATTTAGTACCTAACTCAGTAAATAAAGAAAGAAACCAAAAATTAAACACACCAATAATCTTTGTTAGCTAACGCCTTTACCGGAGATAATATAAACAGAGATACCGATAACACCAGCCTTACCAGCACGGCTGTATGTATACTCAAGTAAATAGAGCAATAATTGACGGTTAAATTTGACCTACCTTAGAGCAAACTTAAACCAGCAGCATTCAAAATAGGTTACCTAGGTCATAAAGCATTAAACCGTGTAAAACGAAAAGTATTAAAAACCTACGTCGTATGAAACTTTATGACAGCATGTCATTAGGTCTGGTGCAATAGACATTTATATCTCAGACAAACACAGTAAAGTGGAAAAAATTGTGAAAAATAAATTCATGGAAATTTGAAAATTTCGTTGTTTTTTTTTACAAAGACCTAATTTAACAGAAATTAATTTGCGTTGCCACGAAACATTGTTGCAGTTTATTTGATTGTGAGTGACGAATCGGTTCCAATATTTGAAATTCTCACAAAGCGACATTATAAAACCGTGGTATTTAGTTTGAGTTCTTCTGAGAGGTCACAAAATATGGCTCCATGAAATTATGCCCCATTGAAAAATGGCCCCAAACAAAAATGAAAAAAGTCCCAAAAAAAATATGGGGTAATATTTCATTACCCAAAATTTACCCATTCCTTTTATGCAATATTGCCCCAAACGAATGCAGAATGGGCGCAAGTTTTTAGCATAGAAAATGAAAAATAGCTCAAAAAAAAAAAACATGCGAAGTATGCCGTTGTTAAAACGGCGACACTCATTTCAAAGACAAAATCACTTTTTGTGAGAAGAACTCGATCATCGGTATGAATAATAACATAGTTTGCTAAAGTAATTTTGAAAATTCGAACTTAGCTTTTACTTCGCTGCACGTGTACTTGACTTGCAATTTCTGTCAAACCAGTAAAATTTGAATTTTTGAATTTTCGTTGAGATTCTTAAGCTACCTACTATCAGACGGTTTGTACATAGGTATACACAAATTTCATTTGAATATCGCATACACTGATTTTATACAAATTCGAACACTTATGCCATTTATGTATTCTACAAAAATTTGTGGTTCAGACGGTTTGTGTATTTTGAGAAAAATATACAAATTTCATTTGCTTATTGCCATACACCAATACGGTATCTACAAATTATTTTGTGTATACAGATTTGTGGTTCAGACGGTTTGTAAATTTCTATACAAATGGAATTTGTGTATAAATGTATATCAAATTGGTTTTTATTTTCCTGTGTTGATTTTGACGTATATATCAAATCAAAAAATTAAATAAATAAATATACCTAATGCTGTCGTTTCGATTCGTTAAAATGAGAGTTAAAAAAATGTGCCTCAATAACTTTGGCTGCGTATTTACTTGGTACCAACAAGGAAGACGAAAGCCAACAAAACGTCGTCGTGTTACCACGCAAGCGCCGTTCGTGTTGGAGAAAAAATTGGCTTGGCCACCACGAGACACACGGCTTTTGCTCAAAACTACTTTTAGAATTGCGTGCCGAAAAGCCGCAATTGTATCAGAATTTTGTCCGAATGACTGCAGCTCAGTTCCATAATTTGCTTCAATTGGTAATGCCGTACATTCAAAAGGCCGATACAGTTATGCGCACCAGCATTCCTGCATCTGTGCGACTGATATTGACGCTGCGCTTTCTGGCCTCTGGGAAGAGTGTTCGCTTGTTGAGTGGGAGGTTACGTGTTCAAATCCGAGCCAGTACCACGAAACAATTTTCACAAATAAAAACTGCGAATAAGTTTCAGTGAATTATAAGCGAACACAAAAATCAACAATTCTCCCCTAGCTTCTAGGACGCCACTCGTGGAGAATATCCACTGCGCCACAAACTCTTTCCTATCCCTCTTTCTCTTCCTAAAAAACTTGAATGCCGCGCTGTGCCCCGCATTATAAGGGTATTCATAACCCCTTGAGCGCGAGTAAGATTATAAAAAAAAAAATATATATAATTTCTACCATTATTCCGGAAGTGCTGGTTGCAATATATAAAGTTCTTTTAGACGACTACCTGAAAGTCCTCATTTAAGACTCTTTGTCAATAGCAGCTGGTTAAGAAGCTATAGCGGAGCAATTTAATGAGCTGTGGCAATTTCCCAACTGCATCTGCGCTGTCGAGGGCAAGCACGTCGTTATGGTGGCAGCATCGCCAAGCAGCTCTCAAAGCTCTTGACTCATCAGTCATCAAATCGTCTTAGAAACATTCTCAACCATCTATGAACTTTCTATAAGAAAAACCTAGTCATACTCCACTGGATTCCAGCCCATAGGGAATTTAAGGGTAGCGAATCGGCTGACTCACTGGCTAAAATCGGAGCAACCACTCCACTCATTGGACCTGAACCATTTTGCGGAGTCAGCAAAAATCATTTCAGTAACTACATCAAGAACCAATCTTGTATAGAGTCTAACGAGATCTGGCAAAATACAGCTGGGCAGAATTGCACCAGAACATTTTTCCCCAAACTCTCCTCCAGAAAATCACTCTTCTTGATTAATCTGGATAAAAACAACCTCAAAATACTAACAGGAATAATCAATGGCCATGTTCGCGTGAAAAAACATCTTCACCGGATTGGCGTCTCACCGGATCCCATCTGTAGACTTTGTCTCGAGAGTGACGAATCCTCTCTTGACATAATCACAGAATGTCCGGCCCTTTTTCGTCTCAGGAAAAAACATCCTAGGTGATGAAATCGTTAATTCGGCATCTCTTGCGAATATACACTCAGAGAAGATCCTTGTCTTCCTGATGGTCTAAATGAAATATGATTTTTGTTTGCCAAATATGTTGTTGATGTTTTATTTCTTCTCCAGGTGCCGGTAATTTTTATCAGATCATAGGCTTGTTGGAAATATTTGTTGACACGCCAGTCATTTGAGTAGTCGCAGTGGCTTAGTGTTATTGTGTTGTTGTTTTCCACTGCGCTACCTCTCGCGAACGTCTGACAAACATCCGAGAGTATACACCCACACGCAAAATAGTTGGTCCACCCACTTTTTTGCACTTGGAAACTTCTTTATTATTATTTTAACATACATACATATTTAATTTTTAAAAAAATAAAAAAACTTTTCATAGAAAATTATACTCTTTGATTGAATTACCGACACAAATAAGCAATATCACAAAAACTACCGTTAAAACTGTGTGCTTTCTCATTTGGTAATGAGTGCAAAATAGTTGGTCTACACCATTCGTAGATCAGAGTTGGTCTACTCCACATTATCGTATGATTAAGTTAACCGTTAGGAAAAATTAAGTAAAAACAAGTGTGCTCTTGCTTTGGCAGGTTATAAATGTACTTGTGCAATAAGGTGGAATTTTTGTTGGGTTATCATGGCACGTGGTGTTCCCTTATCTAAAGATCTTAGGGAATCAATTATAAAAGCTTTTGAAAATGGCTTTTCAAGCTACAAAATTTCAAAAAATTTCAATCTCCCTCGTTCATCAGTACAGAATATTATTTCGCTCTTTACCAAGATGGGTAACATTAAAACCCGAAAGAAAACTGGGCGGCCACCGATAGCTACAGCCCGCGATTGTAGGGTATTAAAAAAAATAATTAAGGAAAATCGTCGTCAAACTGCTGCTGGGGTAACTGTAGAGTGGAAAAGCCGCATAAAAAAAGAAATATCTGTCGACACTTGTAAGCGCAACATGAAGAAAATGGGATATAAATTTTACAAGGTTTGTTTAAAAATCTTTTGTTTATTTTGCATTGTGATTTTTTCAACCTATATTAATAGGCAAAAGAAAAGCCTCTTCTTACGCCAAGGCAAAAGAAAAGGCGACTTGAATGGGCTAAAGAGCACAAAAATTGGACCTTACATCATTGGCGGGAAGTAATTTGGAGCGATGAATCCAGATTTGAGGTTTGTGTTGGCGATGAGCGAAAGCGTGTATTTCGCACCTCCAAAGAAGCTTTCCATAAAGACTGTCTGAAACGAACGATAAAGTTTCCAGCATCACAAATGATATGGGGGTGCATGTCTGGGCGTGGTGTTGGTAGCCTATGTTTTGTTGACGACCTTGTGAATTCTGCGAAATATCGCAACATCTTGGAACAGCATCTGTTTCCATCAATAACACAACTTCATTCAACCGAGGGAGTCTACGCATTTCAGCAAGACGGTGCATCTTGCCATACGGCAAAGGCAACTAAAGACTGGTTATCTACTGAAGACTGGTTATCACCCAGCAGCCCTGATCTTTCGCCAATCGAAACTCTATGGCACAAAATGAAACACAAGTTAACAGCAAGTTGACAGCAACCAGCAAGGACCCGCACAGATCTACGACAGACTATCAATGATATTTGGCAATCATTTACAACCGATGATTGCCAAAAACTTGTGGACACAATGCCACAACGAATTCAAGCAGTGATAGCAAAGAAAGGTGATGTAACGCAGTGGTAAAAACACATTTTTAATTTTTAGACCAAATCAAAAAAAAAGATGAAAAAAATATTACTTATGTTTATTCACTAATAACTTCAAGTGCTAAGAACTTGTTGATTAAACTTTTGTTTTATTTATAAATAAAAATTTATTTTCGTAAACAAAACTTTTTATTTCAAGAAACAAAACAAGTTTGAAGTTATAAACAGAATGTATTCGTAGTCAAAGAGCATAGACCAACTATTTTGCGTTTGGGCTCGTAAATGTCTTGTAAGAGCTTACTTACGCATTGCTTGCTTATTTTTGTGTAAAAAATGTACGTACAAAATATTTAGCAAAAGATCTGAGTCAACTAAATAGCAGACTAAGAATTTGCAAAGCATTTGCTTTGTCTGATAAGTTTTATTCATACCAATCTGAGCAAAAGGTCAGTGCCGCCGCTTTTCGAACATGGCAATAGTTGGAACTAACTAAAATTGATTTTTATTCATACGAAACGTAGCAAACGCTTCGATTTTGACATTTCTCTTGAGTAAAAGCAATTGCCAAGTTTAGTTCATACGACCCAATATTGTGGGGCTTTTTTTAATATTTTTTTGGGCCATATTTCATTGGGGCATAATTTCATGGAGCCACAAAATATATGCATTCGTTTATTGAGTCACCTCTTTAGGAAGGTGATTGAAGTTTCATTTTTCACATTGTTTGTGGTAAATAGCCGGCGATTCTTTCAGGGCATTGTCCTCGACGTCAACTAACTCAACAAAATATCGACGTTTTGTCAGATGTATACTCAGAAGGTAGTCTTCTTGTAGAGAAGTCAAATCGTAATCCCCTGGTTTGCTGGTGCATATATAAAAAAGGAAGATAATAATAAAAATATTTCAAATAAGCTGTTTTTAAACGATCACTTTCACAATGAAAGAGAAACGTAAAGATTGAGCACGGAAATGGCTCAAATGGAATTCACAAGTTACAAGCTGCCATTCAAAATTTGACTTTTAACTTTCCCGCAAACGTAGTAAGAGTCTTATTAAAAAATTTCGAACTTAAGATGTTTATTAGTTCTGACTTTACAATGATAGAGGAACTAAAGAAAATGTGTCTTGCAAAAATGCTTGCAAAATGTGTCTTGCAAGCTCCGAAGCCCTGCATCCAAAAAGGGATCCGGTCGAAATTTTGCTTTGCAAAATTCTGTCTCTTAAATAATAAAAAAAAAATGTCTGTTAAAATAAAGATAGAACAATGAGAGACACGTGAAATTTCTACGATGTTCAAGCGAATTTAAAGAAAGTCCAATATTTGTATCCCCAATTAGTTTAATCGCACGATTTTGAACTCTGTCTAGTAAGTGCAATATGGTTTTCGGCGCACCCGACCGCAGATATGGGAGTTATACTCAATTTGTGGGCGGATGTGTGTTTAATATATTTTAACCAGATCAGAAGGATTAAAATATTTCTTGCACCGATTGAGGAAGCCTAGACACTTCGGGCTTTTTGGCGACTTCATGTATACGGTCATTCCAACGAAGGTTGTTACGAACACACATACCGAGAATGGAGAGTCTTTCGGTTTCGGTAATGCAAGTGCCATTCATGGATAATGGCTGTAAATTCGGGTTTCGCTTTAGATACAGCAGACCGCATTGTGTTTTTGAAGCATTAAAGTCCACTCTATTTTCTGAACCCCATTTTGAAATACTGTCAAGGTCGGAATTTAATGAGCTTAGCATACGTTGCCGTTCCATTTCTACGGCCGAAGAGCAGGGACGTAGTCCTGAAATGAGTATGAAAAGATTAGGGTACTGCCGTCAGCGAAGGAGTGAAAAGGATTAGAAGTTGTAGACAAAAGCTCATTTATGAAAATGAGAAAGAGAGTCGGAGACAAGACAGAGCCCTGCATTTTTATGGTGAATTTCATACTTGAAGCCATCCAAAACAACTTGAGTTGAACGGTCAGAAAATTAGTTTCTAATCCATTGAATAAGAAACGAATCGATCGCATAAGTACGCATTTTCGACAAAAGAGCTCTGTCAAATGCCTTTGAAATATCAAACGCAACAATTTTCGTTTCACCGGAGTTATGTATAGATTGGTTCCACTTTTCGGTGAGATATAAGCCGTCAAATCACCAACCGATCTATGGTCACGGAAACCACGGAAACCAACCAAAGTCGACATGGCAAATGTAACCGATTTCCCAGGTTTTTAACTTTACTTTTGCTAAAATTCGATGATTTGAAAATTAAAATTTTTAGGAAGATAGTAGTTTCGCGCGATTTTTTTTTTTTTTTTTTTTTTTATAATTTTACTCGCGCTCAAGGGGTTATGAATACCCTTATAATGCTAGGAAGAGAAAGAGGGATAGGAAAGAGTTTGTGGCGCAGTGGATATTCTCCACGAGTGGCGTCCTAATAGCTGTTGATATTTGTGTTCGCTTATAATTCACTTTAACTTATTCGCAGTTCTTATTTGTGAAAAATGTTTCGTGGTACTGGCTCGGATTTGAACACGTAGCCTCCCACTAAACAAGCGAACACTCTATCACTGCGCCACGGCCACCCGCCTGAAAAACAAACAAACAAAATTCATTTTTAAGGTTTAATGGGAACTCTTATCTTGATAGCAAACTCTATATTCAATATTACGTTAAAAATTATTTTTTGTTAAGAAAGCATGTACCTACTGTCTTCGTTCAGTTCAGTTTTTCTCTAAATAATCGTATACTGAATTTAGGAGTAGGCATTTTTTTCAAATTTCTATAGCTTACATAAAAACGGGCACGACGATTTCGACAAAAATTCATATTTGAAGTAAAATAATTGATGATTTCAAAATCACTGCAACTTTTGTTCTTCATCCGAACCGCCGAAAACGTTACCTACTTAAAAAAAAGAAAAAAAAAAAAAAATGGGTAAATCTTTTAAAGCCACCTAATATTTTCTGAACAACAACTTGTATTCAATTTTTAACTGAACAGTTGAAGAACAGTGTTGAATTGTAACAAAATATTGCAAAATGTTATACAATATTGTTTGCATATTTTACAAAAAAAAAACTTCAAGATTTTCACCGAAAAAATGTTTTCATTATAATAAAGTTATTCTCAGTCAGATCCCGTACCTATTTTTGCTTTATAAACATTTCTCAAAAATAACTACACAAATATCGATCTGTGCTAATACACGGCGCAGTGGCTTAGTGGTTACTGTGTTCGATCCC
The DNA here is from genome assembly GCA_946477585.1 of Cheilosia urbana. Taxonomy (NCBI): domain Eukaryota; kingdom Metazoa; phylum Arthropoda; class Insecta; order Diptera; family Syrphidae; genus Cheilosia; species Cheilosia urbana. The sequence continues at coordinate 146,035,824 of OX297854.1, forward strand.
CGAAATCGATCCATTGCGCCAACGTTTGACATACATCCGAGAGTCACTGTCAGCAAAGAGCTTCTCCAATTCTCCGTTTGGACTCGGCATAAAATTGTAGTTCCCTTTCGTTCGTCTCCAAAATTAAAAACTCAGACAAAACGAATGGTTGTCAGAAGCTAGGCCTAGGGTCTTTATGGACCTGTCGCGCCATCTATATATTTATTTTATTTTATTTTCTGTCCGTATGCAAAATCAATCAATGAAAACATTTTCTTAGCAAATATCACACGCTTTCACTCACTTTTCACGCATGTTAGCCTGAGCATCCTTCTTTTAAATATTGACCGCAGTCTCTAAACTGCACAAACAAATTGCCTCTTATACAACTATAATACTGCAAACCTAACTTGGCCCGGTTAAGGCCATATCTGGACAAAACATTGATAGCTGTTATCTGGCAGAAAGAGGAAAAGTTTCGCCCAAAATGTTGCTCGTGTGTACACTGTACAAACTTTAACAACAAAAAACATAAAAACAAGATAGGTATTAAAAGAGTATCGCTCGTACTATGGCGTATGTTCCACGATACACGCACTCCAACCGATTTTTTTAATCACCTCCACTTCGCTGTTTTGTTCTCGTGCGAACAAGCATCAGACTAGGAAACTGTCCAGTTTATGGTTCAGTGAAACTTCAGCTAGGTCTGTACAGGTCTGAAAATGTGAAACCTGTTTGACTTGACCTGAGCGCTGAACCATGCAAACTGTTCTTACAACTAGGTAATGTCTGCTTTGGCGGCTAATAAAATAATTACTTTATTTCACTACAATTTATATGCAAGTTTACTTACAAAGACAACTTATGCCGCTATTGTTTATCAGTTTAAGTAATTTTCACTAAATCCCCACCTATTATCAACGTTTTGCTTGATTATGCTCACGTTGATAAGCACATCTCAATGACAAACGGTTAATATGTAGACCGCATCACATTTGACTGTCTTTTCTAATAGTCACGAGTGTAGTTATATCTCTTCGACCTTCAGTACAATTCCCTTTTCTGATGATAATACAATAGACTTTCTGCTGAACGTCATTGGTATCGGAGTGTCTGCCGTGACTGAGAATTTGAAATTCCTAATTAGCATCGCCAGTCCGACGCGCGCTTGCATCTTTCCAAACCGCAGTCCAATGCAATTCCTGGGTCCATCTCCAAATGGCAGAAAAGCCATTGGGTGGCGCTTTTGAACTTCCTCGGGTGTAAAGCGATCCGGATCGAACACCTCGGGATCGGGATATATTTCCGGATCTTTGTGGATGCCAAAAATGGGAACTATCACGTAGGCACCTTTGGGGATAACATACTTCGGATCACTTGTTGGATATTCAGCCTTAGCCTTCCGCCTCACATTGGACGCTGGCGAAAATTTCCGCAGAGTCTCTGAAAAAGAGGGCTTAGCATGAGATCTAACAAGAACTAATTTCAAACCTACCGTTGATCACTTGATCCAAGTACACCATCTCCTTGACTCCCTCGTAGGTAATATGTCCCTTGTGCCTGGCAACAGTTTCATTGATTTCCGTTCGCAATTTGTCCTGAATTTCCTGATTCAGAGCCAACTCGTAAAGGGCAAAGCCCATTGTTGTAGACGAAGTCTCAAAGCCAGCCAAAAAGAACACAAACGACTGGGCGATGATCTCGTTCATAGTCAGAGGCTTTTCGATCTCGCCATTCTCCAGTTGAATCGGCTGTTTATTCTTCAAGTCAATCAATATGTCCATGAAATCGTTTCGCCTGATGTTATTCGCCTCACGGAACTCGACGGTTTCCCGGACAATGCGTGTGTAAAAGTTCACTATATCGCTGGGAATGCGTCGCAAGCGTAAGAACCTCGAAAAACTTTGGAAAGCCTCAGTGAAGAGCGTACGAAAAGAACTGTGATCGCCGCTAAACGCCTTCTTTCCCATGATCCTAAACTCTGCATTGGGATCCTTCAAACTATTACAATCGATACCAAAGGCACACGTTCCGATAACGTCTGTCGTAAATCTGGCCAGTATTTCCCTCATTTCAATGTCTGGGTCGATGGTAGTCTCCGCTCGCAGCACTTTCACAAATGCCTCACCCAAACTGACCATCGTCGGAAACATGAACTTCATCTTGCCAGACGTGAATGTCGGCGTCAACTTTCCTCTCAGTGCTCTCCATTTCGCTCCATCCAAGGCGAACAAGTGTGCAGTTAGCGGATCGTCGCGATCGTTATAAAATAACCCACGATCATCAAAGAGGTTAAAGTCTTTAATGAGAACGTTTTTAATCAAGTCCAGATCGAGCAGCACTACCGATGGTGTAGTGAACATCCAGAATCCGACAAATGGACCAGTTCCGCGATAATTTGTATAAAAGCGGGTAAACACTTCGAAGAGACCGACAGTCCTTCGGAGGCCCGTTAGATTGCCCAGTATGAAGTGGGGTTCTTCGTAAGGTATGCCTCGCTTCCGCCAGTAATCTTTATTGTAGTTCGCTAGATAGTATAGCAGCGAAATAATTACGATAACAGCGTACAATGTTAACCAACCGACTTCCATGGCGGTGAGAATGAAACTGATTATTGAGTAGAGCAAGCAACTTGTTGTAAGTTGTGTGTTGTTACTTGTTAGTTGTGTATGACTTGTGTGAGACCGGCTGTTGATCGAAGGATGGGTTCTACATCTACTTCTAGTTAAATTGGTAGGGGAGACTGGGGCTGGGGCCAGAAGGCGCAGTGTTGTTATATCGTGGGATTTATTCTTTTTTGTGGGAATTTCAATGACCGTAAAGCCTTCCGTTGAGTAAAGGGAAAAACACCAAAATCGTAGGAGTTTCGGGAAAAAACATTCAAACTTAAGATTTTAGCTGAAATTTCATCAAAACACCTATATTTCACCATGATTATTAACACACTGAATGTTCATAAAAACAGCTCATGCAAATCGTCTTTTATAAAAAATTTCTAGTACTACAAAAAATATTCATAGTAATTTCACCAATTGCGGCTTTTAAACTAGGTATTTATTAGTTTAACATGATTTTCATTCCGTTTTCCGTGTAATACAAATTTTAGTTTAGAAAACTGGATTTTGTCGCAAAAAGTTATCGGGGAGTTTTTAGAAGGGAATTTGAGTACGGTGCAGGGGGAAAAATGACCATCCGTGGGATAAATGAATAGAGAGTGCTAACAACACTGGGGTCGATTCTACTTCTAGGGGATACCGGGGACAGATGCAACTATATTTCCATGCTTATTTGTATAAGTTTTTAATTTTTACTTTTATTAAAATGAGTAACTGTAACAATGTTCTATTCTGATCCATAGTTGATTTTTCAGTCGAAATTTACAAATACTTAACTACTGAGTTAAGCGGATGTTGCCGTGATTTTATAGAAGCGAATGCATTTTTTACTGCAATATAAAGTTGAGAAGTAAAGTACTGCTTGGGAAGTAGTAACGGGTGATTTTTTAAGAGGCTTAGAACTTTAAAAAAAAAAAACACAAAAAATTCGAAAAAATGAATGAAATATTTATTTGAATCGATAGTTTGAACCTAGCAATTTAATGTTTAAAGATAATTTCATGCAAATGTTGACCGCGGCTGCGTCTCAGGTAGTCCATCCGCTGAGTCCAATTTTGGCATACTCTTTCACACATATCGGCCGGTATCTCACGAATGAATGCATGGATGTTGGCTTCCAGTGCGTCAATCGAAGCGGGCTTGTCCCTATACACATTAGCCTTGACATACCCCCACAAAAAATAATCTAATGGTGTCAAATCGCACGATCTAGGCGGCCAATTGACCGGCCCGAAACGTGAAATTAACTGTTCACCAAACTCGCCTCGCAATTGCGCCATTGTTTCGCGTGCTGTGTGGCATGTGGCACCGTCTTGTTGAAACCACATATCATGCAAGTCAAGAACTTCCATTTCGGGCAAAAAAAAGTTTGTTATCATCGCTCGGTAGCGTTCACCATTGACAGTAACGCTGCGATTCGCATCATCTTTGAAGAAATATGGCCCAATAATGCCGCCGGCCCATAAACCGCACCAAACAGTGGCTTTTTCGGGATGCATTGGTAGCTGTTGCAATGTTTCTGGCTGATCTTCACTCCAAATGCGGCAATTTTGCTTATTTACGTACCCATTCAACCAAAAATGAGCCTCATCGCTGAACACAATTTTTCGATAAAAAAGCGGATCCTCGGCCAGCTTTCCAAGAGCCCATTCACCAAAAATTCGGCGTTGTGGTAGGTCGGCTGGCTTAAGTTCTTGCACAAGCTGTATCTTAAAAGGCTTTACGCACAAATCCTTCCGCAAAATTTTCCACGTAGTGCTGTAACAAAGGCCTAACTGCTGGGAACGGCGCCGAATCGACATTTCGCGGTCTTCTGTCACACTAGCTGATACGGCCGCAATATTTTCTTCACTACGCACAGTACGTAAACGTGTTGGTGGTTTAATGTCCAACAAAGTAAATTTGGTGCGAAATTTGGTCACAATCTTCCGAATAGACTGCTCAGAAGGTCGAGAATGCCGATCATAAAATGGAAGCAGCGCGCGATGAACATTTCGAACCGAGCACGAATTTTGATAGTAAAATTCAATAATTTGCAAGCCTTGTTCTTTTGTAGGACGATCCATGGTTAAATTGCAAACCAAACTGAAGCTGCTTGACAGTGACACAAGGTACTAAACACACGTCAGCTGTCAAAACCAGTGTTGCCAAAACCAAACCAGCTAAAAAATCACCCGTTATTAAAGATTGATTCAGTTGAGGGCGAAATATTTGAATCTAATAATTGTTCAAAAAGGGTTTTCCGGGAGCATAACCAACAGTAAGCCGAAAGGTGGCATGTCCTCTCGGAAGGAACCGCAACCCGTATACTTCGTGCTTCGGATTTAATTATTAATGACCTCCTCCAGCCTTGGGTTTAAAAGGCACAAAAGCCAGCAAAAGGAAAAATGCCGATGACAAACTCGACAAACTGAAATAGAACAGATCGATGGCCATCTAGCCGAACACACTTAATTTGCTTCGGTAATCAGAAAATGGATCTTGGATTTTTAGCGCTGAATTTATTTCGGACTTGAACTCCTTTTAGAAGCATTTTCCAACCCATTTTTGGGCACCTTTTTCGACGCTCTTTGGTAAGTGCTTTTTAATCAGTTTTTAACAAAGACGGCCGTCAGAGTCAGAGCTGCAAATATTTTTGTCAGATTTCGTAGGAAGTCTCCGATTGTCAATTAGTTATACATACTTGAAAATGTCTTGTTTTAACCTTTTTTAATTTTTCTTACAGTCGGGTTTTTTTAATTACCTAACTTTATTATTTTGGGTTTTTTTTTTTTTTAATTTATATTTTTATATTTTTGGTTTAGCCTATGACACTCCGGGAAAAAATACCAATTAAATGACACCCCACTTTTCAAAATCGGTCAAGCCGCTTGGGCGACAGGGCGTCACGTAGGAACTCACATATAATACGCGCGAAACGCTTAACCCTCCCTGCGTCTAGTCGTGAAAAACGACGTATAAGAACGTATTTTATATTAATTTATTTGGCCCGCTAACTTTGTTTCTGCACAGTTTTATGTTAATACACCCTACCCATCATTAGAAAAACCTACTGAAAACCTCTCAAAAATGTTTTTTTTAAGTTTTTGTTTTTTTTAGCACTCTGTTAACACAGTCATAAACTTAACTATTTGGGACTGTTTTTAAAATAAAAACTTGATTTTATTCCTTTTGTAGGAGAATCGTTTTTAGAATCGTACAGCGAAAGATTCTGCGACACCTTTAAGAGTGATTTTCTAAAAATGTATGGTTTTTATCGCCTTTTGATTTTTTTTTTTGTGAGCAACATAAACATTTAACTGATTTTTTTATTTGTTTAAAAGTTATGATTTTTCCAATGGAAAATGTTATTTTGGACAACAGTGAGCCCTACTGACAGTTGACAGTAATACTGCCACTGACTATAAAGAGAGGAATTCCAACATGAGCTGTTGGGAACAAGTCTGACATCATAAATCTCATCATTCCGTGTGGCGTGGGGATGACTATGGCCACTAGGCATAGCCACTACGCTTATGATTGAGAGTCAGTGGCAGAAAACCTAGAACTACGGAGTGCCCACTTACTCTTACTCGTACCATCCACCCTTCGAACGAATAGACAGGTCATATATGGAAATGAGATCATCAAAAATTTAAATTATTATTATGTGTATAAATTAAACACATTCTTGAATAATTTTGCAATTCAATTGGAGGCAGATGAAATTTATTTAAACGGCAGTTATTGTAATCGGTATACGTTTTCCCAATTGTATTTGGCTGGCGCTGCATGAATGCATTTTTAAACAAAAACCACAAGTACATCGAAATTATTTATTGTTCAAATTGAAGCATCAATAAATCAAAAACAGCAACACAGTGAAAAATAATACTGTATACCCTGCAAACTCTATTTCATTTTAACAAAATGTGCCATATTTATTTAACAAAAGAATCAATTACAAAATATATGATTTCATTCATTAATCATCATTTAATTCTGTAGATATTTATTTTTGTTCGTAACAACTAACCCCCGTATTAATAAAGGCTGTGTAAAAGTTATCAACTTGTTACTCAGCCGTTATGTCTAATTTTTGTATGCTATCTGACGTTTGCTAACTAACTTACTTTTGCACATTTTTTTTTATTAATAAGGGGGTAAATGTTTGCAGTAGAATTGTTTGTTTATAACAGGTATGCGTTAGAGACCACGGTCCTTACCAAATTTTTAATTTTCACGCTAATTATTTTGTAGGTCACAATATGCAATTTTCTAGGTCATAATTACTTTTATACTTCCCATTGTGAGTTCTTAAATCTAGACTAGACACAAATTATGATTATTAGTATCGCACCTTAGGACTGCGTTGGTAGGGGTTATTCAAAGTGGAGAAAGAAAGTGTAGAGAATCCCAGATGCGATTATGAACATATGTGCATAGTCATTCGCCCAAATCGAAAGGATATCATACCGTCTAAACTTAACTGACGTATAATTTTTAAAACACCAAGCTGTTCAGGAAATACTTCAGGCACCAGAGAGCGAATTTGTGGAAGCCTAACCTCCTGCGGACTTTTGGAAAAGTGGACACTGGACACCTTTTTCAAAACTAGAAACCAAGAAAAAAATGCATTTGTCGTCATCTCATATTTTTAATTGATTTCCAGTCCAACACATCCATTGCACATGCACAGTCCTTTATAAGCGTTCCCTAGGGTTACCGTCGAAATTAATTTCTTAGTAATTTTCTTTAGTCATTCCGGAAGGCCTCCTACTAATAATCGCAAACGCAACGGACGTTTTTTGAGCGCATTTTTCTCATATATCAGCTTGTTATATTATTATTATTATTATTTTTTATATGGTTTGCTAACCGCACTGAATGCACTTTTTGGAAATTGCAGCTCTGACGTTGGCGTCTGAATATCGTACAATTGCTCGGTGAGATTTCTCTATTGTCATCCAAACCATAGATGACTGAGTTTGGGAATCGTGACGAGACTTGGCTTTGTGCAATCCGCTCTTCCTGCTGTCATATAGGCGAATTCAAAAAAATTATCCGTGAAGACATATCTAGTTTGTCTGCAATGCCTGAGTTTTTTCTGCCCCGTTGAGCTAGCGGACAGCCCTCTCAGAAGCTCTGGTTTTGGTCCGCTGCATTGATTGATAAGTCGCGGTTTTGACTGAATGTACAAACAGGCACAACTAATTGAAAAAGGATTTTCATTCTGGTTTCACTCGATATCTAGAGTCAAAATATACGCAACTTTTTGGCATTTGTTGCTTAGCCGGTAGCATCATTAAAAGCTTCCCAGGTTGATATTAAAACTGAAAACAAAAACAATGTTGAACAACTTTTCAAAAACGAATTGTGCAATTTATGAGCCAATTAAAAACGGTAGTTTTTAAAAATCTCTGCATTTGAATGGTCGTTTTTTAAACTACATAGTAACAAAACAGAGAACAAAAGCAGCGTCTATTTGGATGCGGATTTGTTGTAAGCGGCAGACTTAGGCAAGAAGTCTTGAGCTTTCGACACGTTAGTGAACGCCTTACAACTATCCGCATCAAGGCTAAATTCGCCAACATCAGCCTGATATGCGCTCACGCCCCCACAGAAGATAAAGACGATGCTACCAAAGAGTGTTTCTACGAGCTCCTCGACAAAACATATGAGCAATGTCCTAAGCATGACGTTAAAATCGTCTTGGGTGATTTTAACGCCAAAATAGGAAAGGAGGACATCTTTGGTAGCACAATCGGAAAACACAGCCTACACGACACCACGTCTGGAAACGGACTAAGGCTGATTGATTTTGCTGCGGGACGTAATGTTACCATAGCTAGCTCACGGTTTCCTCACCTCAATATACACAAAGGAACATGGCGGTCACCTGATCATCAAACCGTCAACCAAATTGATCACGTTGCGATCGACGCAAGGCACTCCTCCAGTATTCTAGATGTCCGAACTTTCCGAGCGGCCAACATAGACTCGGACCACTACCTTGTTGTAGCCAAGGTACGGATGCGGATATCCAAGACGCCACAACAACGAGAAAATACTGTGAGGAGATTTAACGTTGGACGACTACAAACGCAACAAACCGCCAGAACCTTTGCCGATCGCGTATCCCTCAACCTCTCGAGAAGCCCTATGCTGCCAGCATCAAGTGCCGAAGACCAGTGGCGCCGATGCCAAGAAGCCATCAAAAACGCCGCAACTGATGTGCTCGGTTTCACCAGTCCACCCCCCCGAAACCCCTGGTTTGACGAAGAGTGCCGGCAAGCACATGCAGCAAAACAAAGTGCCTACGAAGCGTCGCTGCATAGAAGGACGAGAGCAGCTCGTCAGCTCTACGAGCAAAAAAGGAGGGAAGAACATCGGCTTCTCCGGAGAAAAAAGAGAGAGCATGAGAAGCGCGCGATCGAGGATATAGAGAGGTGTTACTCCAGGAACAATGTTCGGAAGTTTTACCAAAAGGTAAAAAGAACGTGTCATGGCAACAAGACCCGAACGGAGACCTGTAGAGACGAGCAAGGAAACCTTGTAGTAGAGTCACAGTCGGTGCTGAGGACATGGAAAAACCATTTCTGCAGACTACTAAACGGCGAAGACGACACAAATTCCGCTGTTAGGCAGAACGATCCATTCAACCTGGACGATGACAACCAAGATTTCCGTCCACCTGACCAAAATGAAGTGAGGATAGCAATATCTAAGCTTAAATCCAACAAGGCTGCTGGTCCAGACGGCTTACCTGCCGAGCTCTTCAAGGCAGCCGGAGATGACTTGGTAGAGTGCATACACCAACTCATCTCCAAGATTTGGTTAGAGGAAAGTATGCCTGATGAATGGAACCTCAGCACTGTTTGCCCGATCCACAAGAAAGGAGACCCTCTAAACTGCGCCAACTATAGAGGCATCAGTCTCCTGAACACTGCGTATAAGATCATGTCTGCTGTATTGTGTGAACGCCTGAAACCATTCGTCAACGATCTGATAGGTCCCTATCAGTGCGGTTTTAGGCCCGGTAAGTCCACGACCGATCAAATATTCACACTACGGCAGATACTGGAAAAAACCCAAGAATACCAGATCGATACTCACCATCTTTTTGTCGATTTTAAGGCCGCATATGACAGCGTTTATAGAGACGAGCTATACAGAGCCATGTCTAGTTTTGGCATCCCTGCCAAACTTGTCAGATTGTGCAGAATGACGATGGAGAACGCTCGCTGCTCCGTAAAGGTCGGAAACAATCTCACCGAGACCTTTGATGTCAAAAAAGGATTTAGACAAGGTGATGCGCTGTCATGTGACTTCTTCAACATCATTCTTGAGAAGATTGTGCGAAACTCACAAGCCAACACCAGAGGCACAATTTTCTATAAGTCTGTGCAACTGCTTGCATACGCTGACGACATTGACATTGTTGGTACAACACAGCGAGCTGTCACTGGTGCGTTTGCAAGTATTAGTACAGAAGCGGCAAAAATGGGTTTAGTGGTGAATGAGGGTAAAACAAAATATATGCTGTCAACAAGAAGGGACACACGACATCGACGAATCGGGCAGAACGTCACGATAGACAGCTATAACTTTGAGGTAGTTAGGGACTTTGTCTACCTCGGCTCCGCTATAAACTCTGATAACGACATCACATCAGAAATCAAACGAAGAATCACACTTGCCAACCGCTGTTTCTTTGGCCTAAGACGGCAACTGATAAGTAAGGCCTTGTCGAGAAATACTAAGGAAACTCTGTATAAGACCCTCATCATCCCAGTCCTGCTTTATGGTGCAGAAGCATGGACGCTATCAAAGGCGGATGAAGATCTCCTTGGTCGTTTCGAACGCAAAATTCTTCGAGTGATTTTTGGTCCCGTTTGCGTTGACGGGCTTTGGAGGAGAAGATTTAACAGCGAACTCTACGAGCTGTACAGCGACATCGACCTAGTCAGAAAAGTACGCATCAGTCGTCTAAGATGGCTGGGACATGTAGAGCGAATGGACACCAACGCTCCGGCCCGAAGAGTCTTCGATTCTAACCCGGAGGGACAACGCAGTAGAGGAAGGCCTCGCCTTAGGTGGCGCGCGCAAGTGGAAGGGGACCTCAACCAACTTGGAGTGCGCAACTGGAGGCAGTTAGCCAAAGATCGCGCTAACTGGAGAGGCGTATTGGTTGAGGCCCAGGTCCACCCCGGACTGTAGCGCCACCTAAGTAAGTAAGTAAGTAACAAAAACATTTTGAACAAAAATCTCTATCCCACTTGCGTGATGCGTGCTTATAAAAGTCTTTTTCTTTCACGTGATAGTGGTCACCATTAAAAATAGAGAAAACAAATTTAGGACTTAGTTTTTGCGATTTACCGCCAAATGGGTAAAAGGACTATGAATATAAAAAAAATACAAAATGTGAGTTTCCTCTGACTTCAACTTTGCTACCTAATTAATTGCTATTTCTGTTATTTGTAGATTTGTTCTTGTACGATCCATAAAATGCGTTATAACCCTACCGTCAAGGGGCGTCAATCTTTCTAGATTGAGCGCTTATTTAATACATTGCATATCATTTCCTCGAGCAATATGTTGCATTTATGTCACCTTATAAAATATTCACTCTGTCCTTCAAATTCAATATGTATGGCAATATTTTCTTCTCATGACATCCTGTCACTTACGTAGATGCATATCATAATCATAACCATAAATTGAAATGCTCGATACAGCATATAAAAAGCAGGTTGTAGTGTAGTGAGGTCCTCTTAGTATTTTTCTGTTACCGCCTTCAAACTGTCATCGAAATTGAAATTTTATTTTAGCTATACTTTTATGCAATCTTGTTTGAAATGTGGTGCCTTACTATTTATGTCAAATCTTGAATTATCTCTAAGTGTTATCATATTGTGGGATTTTTTTTTTTTTTTTTTTTTTTTGATTAAATTGCAGCGCAAAAAGAACATCTTGTGGGAAAAAGAAACAACTTTAAGTGGAATATGGGGGACAATGTTCTTACTAAAGGGAAATATAAATATATACAAAAAGCGTGTCTAACAATTTTCCTTAATTACATTTTTTCTATCAGAATTACAAAGTCATTAGACAGACTTGCATCATTGGAAGAAAAAACCTGCTTAAGGTTAGGCAAATTCAAGCCTCGATAATTTTGCTTAAGCGCTTTGATAAACTCTTGGTTAGGTTAGGTTAGAGTGGCAGGCCGCCTCAAGTGCAGCCACACTTAGGCCAAATTAGGCCCATTGTGTTACCACAGGATCGATAACGACTCCTTATCTACCCGTTGAACCAGCCGGAGCTGAGAATGAAGCGATGGAGGCAGTTGATACCTATGTTTGCGAGTTCGCTAAAATTGTCGAAGAAATATTCTCCGAGGTATAGTTTTCTACGGAGCGACAATGCTGGACACGTACAGAGAAGGTGAAGAATAGTCTCCTCCTCCTCCTCGTCCATACAGCTTCTGCAGAAATCGTTTGAAGGGAGGCCTAATCTGAGAGCATGTCTCCCTATGATGCAGTGTCCCGTGATGACACCTACTAGAGTGCTTATTATGGGTCTTTTCAGTGTAATGAGATTTTTTGAGCGCTTGGAATCCAGCTGAGGCCAGATCTGTTTCGAGGTGTGGCACGTTACACAGCTAGACCACCTGCGATTAGTAGCGCTTAATGCGTTTTGTTTAATTAGGAGCTTGCAAGTAGCAAGAGGCATTAAGAGACTCCTTTTCTGGTAGAATCGACATAGTAGTGCCTTGTCTGGCGATTTCGTCGGCGATGCAATTACCTGGAATGTCTCTGTGGCCCGGCACCCATATAAGGTGAATTTTGAATTGTTTTGCCATCTCGTTCAGAGGTAGTCGGCAATTGAGGGCAGTTGTTGAATTGAAGACGACAGAATCCAGGAATTTAATCGCGGCTTGACTGTCGGTATAGATGGTGATATCCTTTACAGATATTACATTATACCGAAGCCACGACAGGGCCTCTTTGATCGCCATGACCTCCGCCTGAAATACACTACAGGAAGGCTGAATGAGATTTTGCAATTTAGATCATGAGAGAAAACACCCCCCACGGTAGCAAGTGGAACATTACGTCCTGTTGGAGTGGTTCTAAGGGCTCCTAACTCTTGGTTAAAACAAAGGGTTTTGTTGAATTCATTTGTCTTTTCTCAAAAACCAACAATGTTTAAACAAATAGAATTTAGTTGAGAAATTATCGAAACAAAATTAAGTTACTCTGTTTAAGGGTTGCAATTCCAATCTCCCCACAATTTTTCCGGAAAAGACCTCGATTAGCGAGAATTCTTCTCAAATGGACATAGTAGAGTGGGTGTCAAGAGAAGACCTCGATAAACCAAAATTGTTCTCCAATGGGCATACGAACACTGCCATGACGATGACAAATATCCCGAAAAAGATACGTAAGATTGATTGATTTGAAAGTTAAATTCAAAAACCTCGTTGACTAAAAATTGATTTGAGAATGATCGATGAATTTGCTGTATCCGTATTGGAACGTATCCTTGGAGTTAAAAAAAAAAAAACAAATTCGTCCGCATCGTAGCAACTCGATTGCAGTTGGTACTTGGCACGTTTTGTGAAATACGATGGAAATATCTGTCGACTGCTTCAAGCTCCACATGTCATATACATTTTCATTTCAGAAAGGATCTTCAGGCAAAAACAGTCCTTTGTTCGATATTTTCTTTTTCTATTCAAACCGGTTTATTGACACACTCGCATACCTACTCGCTACTCCATTTCCATATGCATGAATCAGTCAGGATGACCTTTTTTCTGAGAATTTCGCCCACAGTTCATAGACGCATCGTTATTATCGTATTCACCATCAACGTTATGATTGATGTGCTGACGGGAGGACAATGCAATAGTTTCCTTCTGTAGTTGTAGAACCCGTACGTTTATACAATATCCAATGCGCTTCATGACCATCAGTTGGCTTTGTATAGCTGTCCGTTTATAGCATCTTGCACGTTTGCTTTTTGCTATCGGTGTTCTCATTGAAACATCGAATTGCGATTCCTTTTCAATTGAATGAAGTTTCAGGTAGTGGATTATGCTACAGTACTTGGGTCGCAGAAAGTGGTGCTCACTGAGTGTACCGTTTATACCCCTTTCAAAAATCAATTCTATTCGAAACAGAGATCCATTTACATAACTTTCTTATTGAAATGAATGCAATAGGATGCCATGTGATGTAATAGAAACCTCCTTCAAGGATTTCAATACCCAACTTAATCCCGGGAAAATAATATTAAACACAAAACACAAGAAAATGGCATTCATTGGAAATTCCTCTCAGGAGCCGTGCCATATTAAAGTGTCTGCTGGATAATTCCCTAAACTCTGCTGGTTTTTGATGGCCTTGCCAAAGACGTCAGTTCATCATAACGAAGCCATATTTGGGCCACAGTACACTAATAGATAAATTGAAATCACAATGAAAGTCAGCTCTATATACAGCCGAGTCAGTGAGGATAAAGAATGATCCACACTGTGGGTATGGAGCTCTATAAATTTTAATAAAATCCTTGAACAATTTTGTTTTGTTTCACCCACAATTGTGGGTTTCTTTTGTGTTGAACAAAACAAAAGGATATCCTGAACAACAAACCAAAGTTAACATTGTGTTTGCATTGCAGGCTCTGTGGGAAAAAAAAAAACAAGCGCACGCAACGCAACAGGAGAGCCGCAAATAAGTACCTCGGCTGTCTGATGCAAGTGTACTAGGTATTCCATTATATTTGGTTGCAATGGATTTGCTTACGTTTTATTCACAGACACTTCAATTTATAAATACTAAAAAAAAGTATAAAAAATTGTGCAGTAGTATTGCTAAGGCCCCCATTTTTTTAGCCCCTCATTGGACAGGCATATATCTGATATTTACTCCCCCTTAAATCGGACGGATTTATTTCCACTGATTTGGAAATACTTTTGCGCAAATTTCTCTTTTAAAATTATTCATAAGATATTTTCCTTTTTTATTTCAGGACTGCCATGGACCACAGACCGGAAATGGTGTACCAATACAGGACGATACCCAGAACTATAATGTCGTTGATGGATTTCAAAATGCCACTCACACTCAAGTGGAGTTCTTTCGTCAAATAGAAACCTGTGATCCGTATGATCTGCCATTTGGGGTGAGTAATAAGAATAAAGTGTACCCCACTTGTTGTTTGTTGTTACGTGACGAAGGGCTTCTGTTGCAAATGGCAGGATATTATTAGAAAAATGAATTCGCCAGAACATTTGTGGATGTATACCTACCTACTCCGCTGTCGCTATTGACTGACGATTTCACATATTTCGGCAGAAGCTTGTTACGAAAATACAAAGCGCTTACAGCTTCTCATGTGGAAAACCTACGTTCAAAAATCACGGCAAGAGGTTAAAGTGGTCGTTATAGCAGAAAGAATAGATAGGATAGGTAGGAAAAATCATTGTCCTTTGAAATACCATAACGGGAAAAAAAAACCTGTGTCGAAGGGGTGAATTGGGACAGTCCACACTTTCTTTGCCACTGCTCAGCACTTCGCCGCATCGGAAATAGATTTGCTCGAAAATACCTTTTCGAAAACTTGAAACAACCTTGCGACAGGTCTTTAAATGCCCTGCTTAAATTTGTGAATGTCATTCCGTTTGCTTTCATAGGTTACTATTGTGTAGTGTGTAGGAGTCATAAACACCAAGTGCATTAAAATGGATCTGCAATATGATCTAAACGTATGGCGGGTACATGTTCGTCCTGTATTTGTTAACCCACTTATACCTACCTGGCATTCCAACTGGCAGGTAATCCGAAAACATACTGAAACTCTCTTCGATGGCCTTAAATCGATATGGCATATTTTGGCCGCCCGCCGAGTGGAATAAAAGGCTCGAAAAATTGCACAGAACTGCCTGCGAGTATAATTCCTTTATACAAAATTACGCTCCTCAGCATGCAGACGTCTCTGGGATGAATAACTTTTCCCTAAAGAAACTCGGCATCTCCATCCATAACTGCCAGATAATCTCTTCAAGCAACACCATAAATAACCAATTTAAACTCGACTTACTTTCAAAATACTCCTGGCTTTTTCCAAACCCCTTAACCGATGTTTTCAGCTTGGGAAAGATGACTCTCAGCAAGTTTAACAATAATAACAATAA
Organism: Cheilosia urbana; assembly: GCA_946477585.1. Classification (NCBI taxonomy): domain Eukaryota; kingdom Metazoa; phylum Arthropoda; class Insecta; order Diptera; family Syrphidae; genus Cheilosia; species Cheilosia urbana. The sequence goes on from OX297854.1 coordinate 146,051,598, forward strand.
GTCTACTATTAAGCCAAATAAAAGAAAACGTAAGTCTAAGAATCATAGCTCTAAATCCAGTCCTAATCATGACCCTAACTGGAGCTTCAAGGTTGGAACATTTCCACTATTCTCCCCTCTCACTTTTCAGCCAATTACCTCTACTACACCCTCAATCACAAACTCTTCACAACCAACCACTTTAGCACTTCCTCAAGGTACCCCTCATCAACTCACGCTACTTCAAACTCACATACTTTTAATCCTTCCCCGGAGCCATCTTTACTTACGACTTTCACAAGGCTAACTTCCAAAAAATTAATGCTGCGGACATACTTTCCATTTATCGTCTTCTTTCAAGCTCCATCGATTGCGCGTCTCTTTACGACTCTTAACACAAGCCCCCGTAATTTACGTTGCCCTCGACTCTTTTACCCATCAAACCACTGTACCTCATATGGCTGCAATGAACCAATCTCCCGTATGCTGCGTAAGGTTAATTCCAACCTTTCAATTTTCGATTTCAACCGCAGCTCTGCCCACCTCAAGCTTGAGTGGTGAACTCTCCTTAAAGCTTTTCGTGTCCTAGTTGTAAGTATCTTAGTTTTAAGTTGTTACTTTAAGCCTAAATATTAGTTTTAGCTTGTATTCAGCCAAATATATGTGGGTATTGCCCCCACTGAAATTAAAATAGGAGTACTCGATTAACGCCATTGCAACGTGTCCTTTCAAGCTGCAAATCACATTCTAAAATGCTGTATGCCACTGATGTTAAAAAAGACTTAAAGTTTAAATTCATCTTTATCTCATGCTATTCTCGAAGTCCAAAAAGTTTAATAAAAAAACACACAAAGAAAGTCTAAAAAAAGGCAAAGAAAATTTCCGACTCATCTGGCTTGAATAACATTGCCACAAAAAATTAAGAAAAACAAAATGCACACAGCTGAAAAAATTTCACAACACGAAAGGCAGCATTCTACCAGTTTGCAAGGTCCTATTAAGTTTGCATGCGCTGCAGTTCGGCTGCACTGAGTCCTGCAAATAGTTCGATTTTAATTTATGCATATTTAATAAATACATGTTATTTCTCACCATGAACCGTACGGATACTGCTTCCGTGCGGATGTACGCTCTGAAAAAGTTCCACCAAATGGCGGTGACCTTTCAGCACTGCCACGCAAAGTGGCGGAATAATCGACGATAAGGTGAAATCATAGTAGCTCCTGTGTTTCAATAATTCATACACTGTGTCCGAGCAGCCAGCATATGTTGCAAGCGTCAAAGCGTTTTGTCCTGTTTATGCCAACAGAATTAGATTAAATCAATCGGTCAAGTTAACTTTGTTATTACCAAAGTAATTTATCGCGTGCAGATTCACATGGAATGACAGGAGCACTCGAACAGCTTCAACTTTGCCCAGGCGACATGCCTTCAGAAGAGCCGTATTACCGTAGGAATCTACCGCTTCCAGCTGCTGCGGTGTGCTGGAGGTGCATGCTTTTATTAGGGAACGTATGTCATTGGCTGCTTTGAAATGGTTTCCTCCTGGGCGGCAATTATTTTACAAATTATGTGTAGGGAAAATACAAATTTATATTTACCGCTGGTCATCTTTGCGAATTACAATGAAATACGATAGCTGTTCACTGAACTAATGTTTGCACGTGTTTGATTGAGGCAACAACAAATTGATCTGACGTTGAGCTTGTTTGGGCGCTGGCTGCTGGGTGGTAGTATAATCTGGCCTGTCAAAAGACAGATTAACACAGCGACAGCAATAGCGAATTTAGGATTAGCTCTAACGTTGACGTCGCTGTCGATGTTCCTGTGTTAATCTGTTTCATGCAATATGGAACTTTTTGCTCCAGCCTAGAAGTATGCACGCTGTTGGTGTTGTGTCAATTACCTATTTGGGATGTAGCGCCATTTTTTGCTACAGTCATTGAAAACATAATTGCAAGGGCAACATAAGTGTTAGCTATAGGTACGAAAAGTAAAAACAAATCAACACATGCTGCAAATATTTGTAAAACACAACACACACGTCTACGACAAGGACTTCTCACACGATGGAACAGAAACTCAGAAATGACGACGAATGACTTCTTAATTTTTTGAACGATATATACAAGGTGGGCCAAAAGAGATCACTCTATTGGAAGATGCTTTTGTTTTTGCAAATGGCCGCCCCCGCCAATGTCAAATCTGTTTTGACATTTGTGGACTATACAGATGTAGAATACAAGTGAACAAGTCATGGGGCGATACACTCCCCAAGAACGCGGAATAATTTCGAATTTTCCTATTTTTCGACCAAAATCATAATGAGCGATGATGCTCATTTCCACCTCAGCGGGTACATGAACAACCAAAACTATCGCTTCTGGGGCACCGAAAATCCACGAGTAATGCACGAGGAGCCATTACACCCGCTCTAAGTTACTGCATGGTGCGCTGTTCACGCTGGAGGAGTCATCGGCCATTTTTTTTTTTTTCGAGAACGCCGTTGGTCAAACGACAATGGTGGACGGTGCGCGCTATAGGGCCATGTTAACCGAGTTTTTTCTGCCGCAATTAGACGAATTAGGACTGAAGGACATGTGGTCCGCCCGATTAAACGATTCCAGACTTTTTTTTGTGGGTTTTTTTGAAGTCCCGTGTTTACGTGAACAAGCCCGAGACCCTAGAAGCCCTTAAGGACAACATTCGACACGAGTGCGAGAATCCGTCGCCCGAAGTTCTCGCCGAAGTGATAAAAATGCCATAAAACGAGCCCGTATGCGGCAATAAATTGTGACGGCCGATATCATCTTCTCGACTTGACCAATAAAATTCTAAAGGTTCAAATAAACATACATAATCAAAAAAGAGAATCGAAGTTTTTCATTTAGAAAAAAAAAAATGAGAGCCAACCAACATCGGATGACATCTTTTGTATAATTTTTTTATATTTTTTTCAAAGTCTCAACGATAATGATAATCTGTTGTCTTGTTAGCAGCTTTCAAAACATACCCTGTATTAAAACACTGCGAAAAATTAATCAACTGGTTAGGCAGCGGTTATTTTTGTATTGACAAAATTAATGTAGAAAACGTACCTCGTAGCTTCGTGCTGTCATTATTATTTTTTTTATATAGACACCTGAAACCAACTTTTGACACTTGTTCTGTTGGGAAAATCACAAGTTGTGTGTCCGACAAAACGACACAATAGGTACAGTGAACGCGATGCTTTGACTTCAAGCTGTATTTATGCGTTATATCCATGCCCTTTTTTATTTTACCATCAGCATTCATCAGGCTGGCATTCTGTTAGGCCCTAGTTACCGCAACGTTGTTGAAATTCTTGTTTATAAAATTTACAGATGACGTTGGTGTCTAAATGTGGGAAAAATATTTGAGGAACTGTTACAATGGCATTAGCTGTTTTTTAAAGACTTGTTCTGTAAACAAACGTAGTCTAATATCTTTGGAAAAAACAATTAATTTTCACTATCCTTATAGCTTTGGAGGATCGATCAATTATTTAACAACATTTTAAAACAACACACACATTTATATCATCTTCGATTGGCATGCTAAATTTTGAATCATTTGGTTGTGGACAGAACAGAACGAAGAATCTCTAGGCTACCTCATTCCTAGGTTTAATTTATTCAGCGTTTCTTAAATAAATAGTTGGCGCAACAGGTCCGGAGGGAACCTAGGCCTAGCTTCTCACAACCATTCGTTTTGTGTGAGTTTTTCATTTTTGGAACGAATGGAAGAGATCTACAATTTTAGGCCGGCTCCAAACGGCGAATTGAGAAGCTTTTTCAAGACAGTTATACTCTCGGATGTTTGTCAGACGTTCGCGAGAGGTGGCGCAGTGAAAAAAACCTCTAAGTTAGAATTTGGGTTTTTGCGGGATTCGAAGCCCGACCCCTCGCTTAGTAGTCCAACACACTAACCACTAAGCTACTGCGCCTGTCATCGTTTCTTACGTAATTTTAATTTTTCTGTGGGGACGCTTTTTGAGGTTATCTAAAAAAAAAATAAATAGTTGGCGCAACAGGCCCGGAGGGACCCTAGGCCTAGCTTCTCACAACCATTCGTTTTGTGTGAGTTTTTCATTTTTGGAACGAATGGAAGAGATCTACAATTTTAGGCCGGCTCCAAACGGCGAATTGAGAAGCTTTTTCAAGACATTTATACTCTCGGATGTTTGTCAGACGTTCGCGAGAGGTGGCGCAGTGAAAAAAACCCTAAGTCGGAATTTGGGTTTTTGCGGGATTCGAACCTCGACCCCTCGCATAGCAGTCCAACACACTAACCACTGAGCTACTGAGGTTATCTACCAAAGAGGATTATACAACGAAATACAAATAAAACAAAATTAAAAAACAGATTTGCCCCTAATGTCTATCAAAAAAAAAAAAAAAACCCTAAATCTTGGGGGGAAACCCCCCAACTGGCAACGCTGTCGTAGGGAAACATTTTTCTGACAGATTTTTCGCTATGACCGTCTAAACGAAAAAAAAAATATACAAAGGCACTCGGAGAGTGCCGACAGAAGTGATAACTTGAACAATTTCGTGTGTATTTTTCGAATCGTCAGAAAATATATTATTGTGTAGGAAGTACTTTTAAATAAAGTGTTTTTTTTATTCATTATTATAAACTACTACTACAAAAATGATAATACAATTATCATTTTCATTTATTGCGCTAATGCATAATGCATATTATTTTATAAACAAAATTGAAATCTATTGCTTAACCTCAACCTGTTTCCGATGAAACAGCTCATTTACATATTTTTTCGATATCTAGATGTCGCTCCTTTCGTTAGAGAGAATCATTTACCCAAAGGTATGCAATGCAATTACCCCTAAATGTAAGTGTCGCATATGCAAAAATATCGATCTATCACGAACAATACTTCCAATCATTGACAACTTAACCCAGCGTCATCAATCTATTCTAGTCAAAAAGAAAATCATTCCAAACAGATCAAAAATCGGAAACTCCTACTACTCCTACTTGTTCTCGTACTCAAAAACTTATAAAGTTTATAACTCTCTAACAAGAACTTGCGACAATTTGTCTGTTTTTAGAGTTTCAACTTTTAAAAACTAAAAGTGAATTTTATTTAACACTATGTATTCCTTTTTCTATATTTCATGAACCGGTTCTTTTACCTAGCGTTGCTTCATGAATATTACAATTATGTATTTATATAGTATACCTACTCTTAGGGTGGCAAGTTTACCACAGTTTTCTATTTCTTGTTTCGGTAATTATAACACAAGCTACTGTGCCGTAAATGTGCACAAACCCAAAATCGTGGATATAAAATGTCGGAATTCAGCCTGTTAAAATTAAGTTATGAATTCCCCATACTAAACAGGTAATTGAAATAATTTTGGTGACAATCAATTTTTCGCTGCCATAAATTACCATAGTAATGTAATATTCAAATAAAAATCATCGTAGATTAAACTTTAATTTACCTACCCCTAAAAGTAAGCAATAGTATAAAAAGTTTACAACTAAAAGTATGCAATCGGTGTCGGTGTCGCTGTTATACTATACATGTCGGTGTCGCGAGTTTGCTAATTTTTCCCCATCCAAATAGTGCCCAACGCGTCTAAAGAAGTTATCACTTCAAAAAAAAACTCATTTTCATACTGTTCCAACTTTTTCGGTTGCATTTTAAATATGGCTAGAACTGGGCCCTCAATTAAAAATGTCTACGAAACATATGCAAAGAGTTCTAAGGGTTAAAGCCTTAAACTCGACTTTGATTTATTTCCAGTCCAATCTCTGATCATTTTTCTTTTATGGTAACTGACAAACTTTCATATTTAATGCAAATTTGAGAGACTGCATTTCATTCGGCAGTCGATTCCGCTTTCCTGAACTACGCTTTACTGAAAAAAAAACAGATTGAAACAGTTTTTGAAGGACCAATTTTGTCACGGGATTTTTTTTTTTTTTTTCAATTATCCGGAGACTGCTTAAGTTGACAAATAAATGGGGAAAATTAGTGTTTCAGAATCGGAGCCGACATCGACACCTTGGCCTGCGCAATTGACAAGCTGAACGCAATCAGCAATTATCCTGTCTGATGCCGAAACTATTGTATGACTTTTGCTAAGGACCGTTCTCATAGTTTCTCATAACTATAAACTATTGTATCCTTATTAAAAGTTCTTGCTTCCTCATTACTGTATTCAAATGAACAAAGTCTGCATGCAACCCTGTTCAGAAAGTTACTCCCGATATCATCATTAAAAAAGTTAGACCTCCAACTAAATTGCAGTGTCATATAAAAGTTTCAAATATCTATAGATTGCTTTCAATTCCACCAAGAACAGAGCGCACATCTGCCCTCGAAAAAAAAAAAAAAAAAAAAAATGATTGCCTTTTTCCAGACACCTTCATTTTTCAAGGATTCTGTTGAACTTCTTTCTTTACTTTTTAGTTTTGTGAAAAACACCGCACAAAAGTATCCATACCTATACTTTGAAAGTTGTTTCCATTTTAATTTTTCGGAAACTTTTGGTTTACCTTTGTAGAGCTACTGAGCTATCTTGGAAAACTTAAATTAATTCGAAAAAAAAAAATGTCTTCATCTCTATAATAAACCTATTTGTCACTGTGTGCTTGAAGTTTATTAATTCAATTCCTTCTCGAATAACAAAGTGTTGAATTGAATAACCTCCATGTGGTCCTGGTCATTAGAACGCTATACAATAAGTAGGACAAAACGACATGACTATGAGAAAAAGTTTCGAGTTTTCTCTTCTGCCATGGAGGTTTTTCGTATGGACACCAAGCTGAGCGTGGTGCAAAATCAACAGAACAATACAATGTGATTAAGGGTTGGGATCTCGTTGTGATGTCTACGAAATTGCACTCCGTGATGTATGATGTTTTCGCACACATGACCACGGCTGTATCTGATGTGCAAAGGTTTGCCTAAGCTGTGAAGAAATTGTGTTCTTGACAGATGGCGACTAGGTTCATTCTGCTAACAATTTAGAGGAATGGCAAGAGGCAGGGTGTTGGAAATGTAATATCCCAATTCCAATTCCAACCGAATTGCTACATACGTATATAAATTGCTATGCAATGTGAACATTTGCGCTCGTGTCAGGCTCCATATCATCAATACCAACCTACCTTTAAAGGGTTGCCTGGTAAAGTTTCTATAAAAAAAATGCAAGCCTAGGGGCTGATAACAAATAATGATGACAAAATTAAGCTATTACCAGATTTTTTCTAGAAGTGGTGTTCCGATCGATTTTCGACAGACAAAACTGAATGCCGCTTTCAGACTCGTAAATTTTGCACTGAGTTGCTAGCGTTGGGTCTTTTTTCCTATTTTTTTTTTGTACATTGTTACTTGCTAGGGTGAACTAATTTAATTTTACAACTCTGTGTCTTAGGGAGCTACACCATGACTTGTGGGACTATAAGTCAAGCTCGGAATGTAGCTCTGCGCCCCTATTAAAATTGTGAAGGTATACACACGATACATCCCTGTGAATGATGCAAACGCAGAAGTGCAATTTCCGGATAATGAAAGACCCTGGGCTTATTATTTATAAATCAACATGCAATTTATTTTATTAACAATTCAAGGGAATCCTTTGAATACGCAGTTTCAATTTATTATTCCTATACTTATAATTTGAATTGGATAAATAAGGTTAAAAGAAATATTTCATATTTTTTCCAGACTGACACAATAAAAGTTCTTTGGTCATTTGGCGACAAAGACCCAATACATGGCAACCTAAAGGGACATGGAACGAATCGAGGAGTGAAGTCGTTACATTTATTGGGACCAATGTTCAAAAAGCCTACCAATAGAAACGAAGTCAACAAGTGGGATGTCACTGTTCAAAATGTAAGCAAAAAATGTTTAACTAATTTATTTGATATTAGCTAGAGTGCATAAATAAAGTTATTAAGAAAAGCCCATCAGACTTAAAAATAACTTACAGGTAGTAGTGGCGTTTCAAACGTTTTCTCTACGATTGTCAGAGCCTTCACAAAACTCTATTGCCGATATAACATTACACTCGTGAGTTTAAATTAGAGTTTGGGATTTCCAACTACAATCAAACACCAAGCACTCAGTATTCAAAAATCTAGTTTTCGACTAGATTCGTTAGTACTAGATGTAACTTGAACGTAAGAACTAGAATAGTCGGGAACGTAACTTTTCCTATGCCAGCCTTTTATACGAACTGTCAACTGAGTACTCATTTCTTGACTTAATTCGTCGGCTACACCTCCAAAGACGTCAACTGAAAGAGCTCTTCATTATGCGCGATGTTAAGACAATCAAAACTGAGATCAATTCCGAAATTACGATGATAAAAAAAGTGGGTCGCAAAATTCTGTCCGTCTGTCTATCTGTGCGTATGCTACCAAGGCCTAAAGGCTAAACAGCTGCCCTAATTTGGTTCAAACTTTGGATTTGGCGTTTTCGGACCTACAGTTCGCAGCCGTTTTTTTTTTTTTTTGCATATTAATGGTACTTCGTACTTCCCTTATAAAATGTTCATGCCAGTTTGATTTGTTGGAAAACGGCTCTAACGATTTCAACCCAGATTGATATTTAAGTCTAAGTAGGTGAGGTTAACATAAGTGCATACTCAGTTTTTCCACTTAACCTTCCGTTAGGCGCGCCCTATTTTCTCACACCGTTAGTCGCACTACACCTGTGAGGTGATTTCTCAAGTTTTGACTTTAAACAAATTTTACAACGCGTAAATCCATAAAAGAAAATAGTTAGCAAAATTTATATAAATAATATATTTTATTGCATTTTAAAATAAATAAATAAGTAAGTAAATAGTTAAGTAATGAAAAAAACTTAAAAGAAAAAAAAAAGTAGACTCTTCTTCGTTGTTTCGTGGAACCATGACCTACACAGTCAAACTTTTGGCTAATTTACGCAGAAAAATCCGTTCTCGTGTTCATTGAACTTCCTGTTTTTATATAGCTTTAGAAAAATCCACTCAAATTTGAAAAAAAAAAATTGAAAATCACACATTTAAAAAAAATTACCTATATAGGCGCTTTGCACCTGTGAGGCGTGTTAAGACCCGTTTTGACTCCGACGTAACACGGACAGAGGTCGCGATGGTACAAGCAACTAGAGCAACGGAAATTAGGAAGGTAGTCGAAAGGGCGGGGTGCTAAACCACTGTACATGAGTTTGGCGCCAAAAATAAAAAATGTATGCACCTGTGAGGTGCGCGCGACTAACGGAAGGTTAAAAATATAAAAAATAATGGTACTTTTGAAATTTAGACATATCTCGAAAACGGTCCATAAGATTGTAACAAAAATTCATTTCGAAGGTAATATGGTCATTTCTAGAGACCGGATTATATGCAACGTAAAAAGCATGAAATATGCATGCAAATATGCATGAAAAATGCTATAAATATGCACAAGAAGGTACAAAATATGCAACTTAAGCTGAATGATGGAATAACAGCAACAGTTTTTTTTTTATTTCAAATTCAATATAAAATATACCTAGTTGAATAAAATTTATAATACAACTATACATACGAGTGAATTTTTATTTCACTAGGGTTTTAACGAAAATATGCATTATCACAAGATTTTAAGTAAAATATGCCATAACATGTGATGCATATAATCCGGTCTCTAGTCATTTCTAACTGAATAGTAAACTCAGTTTTTCACTGTATTAGTGTACATATTATCATACAATGGATTTTTGAAAAAAGTAATTCTTTAAAAATGTAGTTTTCCTTATTTCACCTGAAAATGGCGATAACGATTTTGACCAAAATGCAAACTTAGAGTAAAATTGATGTTTTCAAAATGATTGTGTCCTTAATGTTCAATTCGAATCAATTTCAAAAACTACTCATGTCTCGAAAACCCCTATTTTCGCTGTCGATAAAACTTTAAAAAACAAATAATGCTTACATCCCGAAAAGTAAAAGTAAGTAAAGTATTTTCAGCTAAATAGTTATAGCAATAGTAATATTTTTTTAAACTCAACATTGCAATATTTGTTACTGTTTTGTCTGTCAAATTTTACAAAAACCACTCTTACAATTTTGATCAAAATACATATACAAAATAATATCAGTATTCTAAATAAGATCCCTTACTAACTTTTCAACTTTTCTCAAAATATTCGAGGAAATCCGTTTTTTGTAATTATTTCTCAACAATGACTTCCCAAATCCCTGTTCCCTGTGTTCGTATATTTTTGTAAAACTCAACACCGTACTGTCAATAAAAATGCAATTACAACTACAAAAAAACTTTTTTTAGAAAATATGTTCCACTTTTTCTTTTCTTTGTCAACCACACTGAATATGCACCTCAAAATAATTTTAACCACCAATCCTTACACATCAGAAACTTCTATTTCATTTGCAGTCGTACACACGTCCATCGGCGTATTCTAGTAATGTATTTTCAAATACAAATATACCTACCTAGGTGAAGATATCGGTCTCATACGAGCCCTTAACATGCCCTACCAGTCAGAAAACAGAAACTTCTCTATACTTTGCTTTATACTCAAAAATCTTGTAAAGTGTAAGAGTTTTAAAATAGTACAGTAGGTGCTTACAACTCTCTAACTATAACTTGCAACAGCTTCAACTTAAAAAAAACTCACATTGTTATTTGATACATGCTGCCGTATCAGATGAATAACCCAAAAGTGGATTTTATTTAACACTATTCGTATAATTGTTGAACCGTTTCTTTTATCTAGCATCGGTTCTCAGATTTTTTAACTACTACCTTAATAAAATATGAAAACAACCAACCAATCTTTTGATGAACGAGAACATTTCGTTCGACCCAGTCGTGCACTTTATTTTTGATTCGGTTCACTTTAGCATATCTCGATATTTTTTTCATATTTACACATACCAATATAATTTGCACGGATGTTTTACGTCATTTTAGGAAGTTTTCTTTCAAAACAAATGCGCAAAGTTTCGTGAAGACCAAAATAACAAAATACATACAGTCGGACCCGGTTAATTAAAATTAAAGTAACGATTTTTTTCTCATTTCATTTAAACGGGTTCGACTGTATTTAAATAGCCTAGCCATGGATATAATTGGTGTTTTTTATTTTGGCCTAATGATCATATAGATCAATGCTTTCCATGGTTTACAAAAAAAGTTCAAAGAACTCGTAATACTGTAGATCTTACTTACTTACTTACTTAAGGTGGCGCTACAGTCCGGGGTGGACCTGGGCCTCAACCAATACGCCTCTCCAGTTAGCGCGATCTTTGGCTAACTGCCTCCAGTTGCGCACTCCAAGTTGGTTGAGGTCCCCTTCCACTTGCGCGCGCCACCTAAGGCGAGGTCTTCCTCTACTGCGTTGTCCCTCCGGGTTGGAATCGAAGACTCTCCGGGCCGGAGCGTTGGTGTCCATTCGCTCTACATGTCCTAACCATCTTAGACGACTAATGCGGACTTTTCTGACCAGGTCGATGTCGCTGTACAGCTCGTGGAGTTCGCTGTTAAGTCTTCTTCTCCAAATCCCGTCAACGCAAACGGGACCAAAAATCACTCGAAGAATTTTGCGTTCGAAGCGACCAAGAAGATCCTCATCCGTTTTTGCTAGGGTCCATGCTTCTGCGCCATAGAGCAGGGCAGGGATGATGAGAGTCTTATATAGAATCTCCTTAGTGCTTCTTGACAAGGCCTTACTAATCAATTGCCGTCTTAGGCCAAAGAAACAGCGGTTGGCAAGTGTGATTCTTCGCTTGATTTCTGAGGTGATGTCATTTTCAGAGTTAATAGCGGAGCCGAGGTAGACAAAGTCCCTAACTACCTCAAAGTTATAGCTGTCTATCGTGACGTTCTGCCCGATTCGTCGATGTTGTGTGTCCCTTCTTGTTGACAGCATATATTTTGTTTTACCCTCATTCACCACTAAACCCATTTTTGCCGCTTCTGTACAAATACTAGCAAACGCTCCAGTAACAGCTCGCTGTGTTCTGCCAATAATGTCAATGTCGTCAGCGTATGCAAGTAGTTGCACAGACTTATGGAAAATTGTGCCTCTGGCAATTGAATGATGTTGAAGAAGTCACATGACAGCGCATCACCTTGTCTAAATCCTTTTTTGACATCAAAAGTCTCGGTGAGATTGCTTCCGACCTTTACGGAGCAGCGAGCTTTCTCCATCGTCATTCTGCACAATCTGACAAGTTTGGCAGGGATGCCAAAACTAGACATGGCTCTGTATAGCTCGTCTCTATAAATGCTGTCATATGCGGCCTTAAAATCGATAAAAAGATGGTGAGTATCGATCTGGTATTCTTGGGTTTTTTCCAGGATCTGCCGTAGTGTGAATATTTGATCGGTCGTGGACTTACCGGGCCTAAAACCGCACTGATAGGGACCTATCAGATCGTTAACGAAAGGTTTCAGGCGTTCACACAGTACAGCAGACATGATCTTATACGCAGTGTTAAGGAGACTGATGCCTCTATAGTTGACGCAGTTTAGAGAGTCTCCTTTCTTGTGGATCGGGCAAACGATGCTGAGGTTCTATTCATCAGGCATACTTTCCTCTAACCAAATTTTGGAGACGAGTTGTTGTATGCACTCTAGTCATCTCCGGCTGCCTTGAAGAGCTCGGCAGGTAAGCCGTCTGGTCCAGCAGCCTTGTTGGACTTCAGCTTGGATATTGCTATCCTCACTTCATTTTGGTCAGGTGAACGGAAATCTTGGCTTTCATCGTCCAGGTTGAATGGCTCGTTCTGCCTGACAGCGGAATTTGTGTCGTCTTCGCCGTTTAGCAGTCTGCAGAAATGGTTTTTCCATGTCCTCAGCACCGACTGTGACTCTACTACAAGGTTTCCTTGTTCGTCTCTACAGGTCTCCGTTCGGGTCCTGTTGGCATGACACGTTCTATTTACCTTTTGGTAAAACTGCCGAATATTGTTCCTGGAGTATACTGTAGATCAGCGGGTAAAATAAAAAACGCCAAATTTTTTACGAATTATTATCTTTATCGTCTTCCTCATCATCCGAAGACTACGCATCATTTGTGATTAAAAAAAAAATGCAAAAACAAATGCAATTTCAACCGCTCATATTGGTGTCAAATGATATATTTCCAAAAGCAGATCAATTTCGTTGCATGCAGCATAAAATCTGAGATCTAAAAAAATATCTTTTGAGCGCAATCGACATAAATGAGGATCTACATAGTTATGCTAGAAGACCCAGCCACGCGTTGCTGTGGCTAAGCTCGTTTGAATTTGTTTTTTATTTTTTTATTGGGAGGTGCCACAACCTGTTTTCCTATCCCGCTTATCTTTTGCAAAGTGTCATCTATAGGGTCCTTAGCTATCCAATATCTCAAACTGGAACCAACCAGATAATTCTATTTAAATCGGTTGAGTGGAAGTCGCCAACATCTCCACCTATCGGGTCCAAAAGCAGCCTATCTTTCAAACGGGAATAATAAATAATGCGGCTATAAATTTAGTTATAAACTATTCTATCTCTCAAGTTAGATCAAACTGCACACAGTTTGCGGAATTTGATTAAAAACGGTTCAGTAGTTTAGGATTCCATCGCGGAGGAACCTATGACACTTGACAAAACTTTGAAGTGGAAAAGACAAATTTTGGTAATTTTCAATATTTCAAGCAACACGCGCTTCTTCTACAAGTCATATTAAATTCGAGAATAACATGGCAGAACCAATTAGGATCACACTGTACACTCACGATTAAAGCCAACTCGAAAATTAAATTTCATAAAATGCCAGTCCAATCAAGAGCATCATCGTAGGTGTGGCAGTATAGCTGTGTTAAGTCCAGCTGAAACGAGTGCTTGTTATTGCTGTTGAGCAGCAATTACAAATTAATGTGGACTCACAATGAAAGGTGTTGAAATGATTGTAATCAATCGGCGTATAGGGTCAATGTCATTGCGTGGGTAAGAGCCACACAGTGCAATGGAATGTCAATTGCTCATGAGTTCAGTTCAATTAATCGGCAATTTACCCGTTCGCATGCATTCTGATTCTGAATTCAAATTCCTCCAATCATTTATGGTAATGCAATGTAATTCTTTATTAATTGCCGCAAACTAAACGCATTTCAATCTATACCCGCTGCTCTAATATATCTATATAATTTTTCAATTTATTTCTCACAGGTATCGATTGACGCCAATATGGATACGCTGTACTGGTGTAAGATTATTGCGGCGCCCACTCTTTCAGAGAAACATCACATTATCGGCTACGAAGCACTCCTCACAAGAGAAAGGTAAGAACGTTTTTCTATCACTGCCGAAATGGTGTTTGTAGATTTCGCCTTGAAACCAAACTGGATGAAATTATTTGTCAGGATAAAAGATTTACGATGAGACGACAGCGCGAATGTGAAAAATGACTATACCTACATTGCAATCATTGCCAATTTGTCAAGCTCTTGACGGAATCTCATTCTCAACAACCTTATCGGCAGTCAACAAAAAAACTTATCGACGCAGCCACTGACGAGGTGCCGATTACCTGGAATTTGTATATAACTTCGTAGAAAAATGACGATAATCAGGATTTTCATTTTGGATTCAAAGAAAAATTTCCCAGACGGAATATTGACTTTTATTATTATTTGCTACAATTTGATCACTGAGCTAAAACTTTGAATGGACATTATTTCGTTTCATCTGTTGATAGATGTCGGGTTGGGGTCAAAATTCTGGATGGGTCAACATTTTTTTTCTACAAAAGTCTGCAAACAATAAGTTAAGGTTTGGAAAGTGTAAAGCGAGCGCTTTTTTTATTGTTTGTAGAATAGAATGTAGAATACAATCCTCTCACTTATTTAAGCATAAAGTGTAGAGATTTTTTTTTTAAGATTGCAGTGTTGTTTTAGACAATTACTCTTCTAGGTAGTGTTCTTTGCTATCCCTTCGTGAACGTGTGCTGATAGTGTTATGCTCATAATGAATATTTCAATCGTTAAATCCAATAAAGATAAGTTGTGCGTGGATGAATGGGGACAAATTGAAAAAGAAAAGGAAAATTACTTTTAAAAACAAACATATAAGAAGAATTCTAAAAAAGAGAGCAGATCTTAGTCATATGGGTTTTCTTAAACGAATATCAAAAAATATAACTCTTGCTCTGTTTAGTTTCTTGATTTTTTTGGTAATTTCAAATGTGAAATAATTTATTTCATTTATTTACCTGTAATTATTAAAACCTGAAATGCATAATCTATCTATATCTATATATATAAAAAGAAAGCCTTAAAATTGTGTTCGTTTGTCGTCGATTCACACCTTAACGCATTTACCGATTTGAACCAAACTTTCACACATATTTGCTATTGGTCTATATATGATTTTTGTGAAGTTGTGTCGCGAAAACAAAACTTTGAGGGGATGAAAGAGGTTATGAAAGTTTGTATGGGGAAATGCACTTTGAAAAGAAAAAAAAAAAAAAAAAAAACTGGATAGAAATCGAGTAGTGTGAGTGAAACAAGGCGAAGTAGTTCCCGGATTCTGTGGTGTATGCAAGTGATGTAATTGGTAGAATACTCGTATACCTACACAGTTCACCCGAAAAACGACGAGTGGCAATTTGTTGTACAAAATGATGACACAAAGATATTTTCAGGAAGTCTAGATGGTTTTGTCGTTCATCAAGATTATATCGCCTTTTATAGTGATTTGACGTAGATGTCGTTCGAGAAGTTAAAAACTACGAGTTGGAAGATTTTGACAATTTTTTTTACAAAAAAACGGTGCAAAAACAAAATGTTGTTGTACTACAAAATACGTTTTTTTCGAAAGTTCGATTACCTACCAGAATAACAATATCCACCTGAACCATTACGATCATTACTTTCTGGCACAATACTTGAATCAAAACATTTTTTGCATAACATTCAAATGTACAATTCATGCTTCCAAATGACATCTTTTGGAGCAACAAATATAATAGGGGATAATTTTAGGCCGACGTTTAAGGTACCAACCATACACAGCCACAAAATTTAATTGAAATCGGTTGAGTGGTTTGTGATATCGACAACAGCGCCACCGAAAAAAAAAAAAACAAAAAATTTGCTCAAATTCATTTTTTTCTTTTCACGCACGCATACGTGTTCCGATTCCAGCGTAGGAACGTATAACTACGATTTTTCAAAATTGCGAGAAAACTGAAAAAACTGACTGAAAATTCGAAAAAATGATTTGACAAAACAAAAATATATATGTATCTCATAAGACCAAAAAAAAATTTTAACATTACAAATAGGTATATTTTTTTTTTGCATCGTTTTTTTTTTTTTTTAAACAAATTACACAATCATATGTTTACCAATTGCAACCAAACTTCACAAAAATCATACATAGCCCAAAATTGAGCCTTAAAATTGTGTTCGTTTGTCGCCGATTCACGCCTTAACGCATCTACCGAATTTAACAAAACTTTCATACATTTTTGGTATTCGTCTATACATGGTTTTTGTGAAGTTTAGTTGAAATCGGAAAACGTCTGTGTGTGTTATGCGTGCTTGAAAAACACACGAAATTCACTTAATTTTGGGTTTTTTCCGGTTGTTGTCGCTCAACCGATTTCAATAAAATGTTGTGGCTGTGTAGCGTATGGTTGGTTACAGTTTGAAAAATAAGACAATTTTGGAGCCGATAGGTGGCGCTGTTGTCGATCTGAAATTTTGTGGCTGTGTGTGTGTATCCATAGTACTCATAACTCGGGAATTGATTGTGCTTGGTGGATTCGTATAGACCCAAGGAAGGACATACATTTATACTACTTTTTGTCGTGTAAATAAAAGTTTAAGGGGATGGATTTGGGGATAGAACTTTTTATAGAGAACCGCACTTTTAAAAAAATAGATTGGAAAGCAAAACGAAATTTAAAAGAAGAAGAATTTTATTGCTTAAAATTTGAAAAGCAGAGATGTAATTTAAAAAAAAAAAAACAGAATTTCGTTAAGCAGAACTTTTGTGTGAGGAGACAGAACTTTGCAAAGCAGAATTTTAAAAGGATAATTTCGACCGGATCCCGATAAATTGCCTGGTGGGTTTGGCAGTCCTTTTAGATCTGTAATTGATTAATAGAAGCAGTGAAGCCGTCAGTCTCCGTCAAATATAAAACATTCTATGCGTCTGTTGATTTCTATTGAAATACATTTTTATTTTGACAGTCATCACTCTTACGACATACCCTATAGCTGTAGGTATATTGTGTCGTACAGCCCTTTTTTGTTTGCAATCTCATATGAATGTTGAACTAGGTATGTTGGTCAATCAAATATGTGTAGAAATACTTGACTAAAGGCCGGTGTTCGAGAAAACAAACGAAATATTAATTTTCGTAGATGAATTCCCGTCGACAGCTCGATTTTCCCATTTTGTACTATTCGTTCCAAACAACAAAAATAACAGTTGAAATAATGCACCTCCCCAATTCCAAAGTGGGTTATGTTTTTCGGCCGCCGATTTTAAGGATGAGTCGCAGATAACTTATTAATTGACGAAAGTTTGTAACTTTTTCCTGATGTTTTCCGAGACTTTGCGGTAAAAATACAGTCGCACGAAAAACCTTGGATTGGAGAGTGTCTTCAAAAACTTTGTATAGACGATAAGGCTGGTTTTTCGAACTGGGTGTTAGAAAACCAGTCATCAGTTGAAACAGTACTGAGTTCGTTTTTTTCAAATGACATAGGGTTTTCTTTCTATAAGCCGTTTTTAGGAAATTTAGATTTATAGCGCTTAAACGGGTACAAAAGTTGTTTCTAAATAGCTGCCAGTTCTGCATATAAATTGCTCTTAGTTGTTGTCCTCAGGAAGTGAGTTCCAAGCTGCTTGTCATGTAATCACGTTTGTACTCTTCGACGATTTACATTGACGTTCTGAACCGTCCTTAAACAGTGCACAAACTTCTTTCGTTTACCTGGTCCTCAATTGATAGTAATTGATTTGTGTTTCAAGTACTGCAAAACTCCATTCAAACGTCTTTAGAGATTTTTCGAACCACAACTTCTTCCAAAAATTTAAGCTAGCATCCCCACATCCATCAATTCAAAACCATTTCATACTTCGCGCTTTTTTTAGGTACAAAACTTTGCTAAAGATTATAAAAACCTTCCCTAAGATGTCCCTAAACCTGAGCTTAATTTACATAATTTTCCTTTTATTGCAGCACGACAGATGAACCACTCGTCCACCACATGACACTGTTTGAGTGCTCAACGAAATCGTATCCAGGTTCAGATCCAGCATCGTGGGATGTCTGGGTTAAAAGCAGCGGCGCTGTGTGTAACAGTAATTTACTAACCCCACGCGATTGGGATTCTTGTATAACACCGGTTGCTGTTTGGTCAATCGGATCCACTGGTGAGCGCTCATTCATTAATTTATCCCTCCACTCCTTTTAATGCAAGAATTTCTCTTCTTCGGCTGATTTTCCAGGACAATTTCTGCCACAGCATGTGGGCATTCCGATTGGGGGAAAAACCGGGCCAAAGTATTACATGCTTGAGATTCACTACGATAATCCAAACGCAAACAGAGGTAAGTACCGGCCAGTTGTCCCTTAAATCCATACGAGTAGAGTGTGCGGTGAAACTCATCAATTTATTTCCAGTTATTGACCATTCTGGATTTCGAATTCATTACACACGCCATTTGCGTAAAAACGATGGTGGGATTATGATCTCAGGCGTTTCCATTTCTGATACTCAATTAATTCCGCCCGGCCAGAAATTGTATCGTAATATTGGGATTTGTGGACCGTCTTGCTCGAATGTGGTGAGTATTAGGTCAATGCTATACCAAATAGCTTGTTATTTTTTGCTTTGGGATTTCCCTGACTAATTTAAGGTAAACACAAGATTAAGTATTAGAGGGTAGGATAGCCTATAATGCAATTGGCTAGGTGGTATTAAATACGTGCAGAAGTGCAGGACTCGAAAGCACGTATTGTCTGGTTTGCAGCCAAACACAACTACAGTTCATTTTGAAGTCGTATAATTTATTGAGGCATTTGACTTAGATTGTAATACGATTGCCAGGATTTTGGTTTACTTAAATTTTATTATTCTAATTCAACAAGGTAGATTCATTTACACTATACAAAATATTTCATTCATCAAACGTAAAGCAAGTAAATGGAGTGGTCGGTGCGCACACGTTGAGAGCCGAAATGAATCAGGCTTGACCCAGGCGGAAATAGGCAGAAGGAAAAAGACTACACGACAAACATGGTTGACAACCGGAAACCGCATTGGACGACATTTAGGTATTCGGGTGCGTTCGAACCCAGCTCCTGATCCAAGGCTCCGATTCTGCAGACACAACAGATTGCATATAAGTAAATAGAAGACGATAAGAGGTGTGTTCTGGTTCAAAAATATCAATCAAATTCATTCCTGTACGTTTTAAATGTCACTGTTGACGTTTCGCACTCCATTTGACAGTGGGGACGTTCAAGTAGGTATATATCTAGTTTAGTAAGTCTTACAGCTGTCTGACCAAATGTTTCTCGGTTTTGATTGGCTGAAATCGGTCATATTATGAGCAGCTGTTTCAGTTGACGTTTATGGAGGGATAGCCGACGAATATAGTCAAGAAGTTCGTGACTGAGTTCTAAGTTGACAGTTCGCATATGTGGCTGATGTATAGAAAAAGTGACGTTACCGACCAATATAGTCTTGGCGTTCAGGTTACATCTTAGCCAGACCAGTCTAGTCGACTTAAGATTCTTGAATGTGCCCAGTTTTAAAAGAGAACAAGGTTGTTTTCATAAACGTCGAAAATCTGCGCTAGTACAATCGTCTTTCTTTTTTGTTGCATTAATGAATACACTTATTCTGCAGCACGTGTGCAGGCCTGCTTTGGTACAATTTTAAGTAGTGTTCACAAACGTCAGACACAAATCAAAAAAATCATCCAATAGTTTGGTTTTCGCCACATTCCACGCCGCAGCTTCTTTTTTTCTTAAAAAAAGTTAAATTTAATTGTGAAAACACATTCAAAATTACCAATAAAACTTATACATTTTTCGGATTTATTACTTTACGGACTTTTTACCTCCTGCGCTTTCTGCAGTCAAAAAAATATGGATGCACAATCTGCCAGGCGCTGATGACATTTATGACGTTTACCAACATATCTTCTGCAATTCATCTGGGTTTGTCCGATGAAAAATCTGACTTTATGAACACGTCTTACGCAGATCTTAGTTAGGCAGACGTTTATGAAAACACCCCAATTCTCCAGGAGAGTCACAAAATAGAGTCGCCCTATACGAACGAGTGCTGTCAGCAAACTGTCAAAAAGTTATTTTGTCAGATGTTTTGTTTTGTTTTGCATCTCTATTATATATATAGTGTCGAGAATTTAACTATATTTATTTGTTACCTATAGTTCTGTGCCTTTACTTTTAAATCTTAGCAACTTTTACTAATTCTTATGATTTTTCACTTCTTACTCTTTACGAACGACTGTTCGATGTCACTTGACTGCAAGAGTGCTGCCAAGTTTTAAAAGTGCGGGTTTGTTCGAAAATATTCCTTTTTTTTAGTTTTGTGAAAGTATAAAACAAACAAAATTAACACACAATTTGTAAAACGATATGCAGCCCAAAATTGTGTTGGGCGCACATGGAAGAAATTTCTATCGTTTTTTAAGTAAAAAATAGCTCAAAATACGACAAAGCGCCCAATCTGGCAACCGTGTCCTTAACTCGAAAAATTCGTAAAACACAGCGTCCTCGAGGGGACAAGATTTTACCCCTCGAGCAGGGTTTGGACTTCAGTTATATAATTTCGCAGTAGATCTTAAAAAAAAGTGCAGTAGATTCACTTTTTTTGCAGTAGATTTTGAATTTAGAAAAAAATGCGATAAAAATGAAGTCTTAAAATATTTTTTTTATAAATGGATTAGCTTAAACATAAAAAAGCGACAGCTGACAGCAGAGCAGAACAACAACAACAATAAATTTAGAAGCAGAGAAAGAGAAAGACACACTTGAGACTTGACTTCAGTATCAGTTCATGCAAGGCAAATGCAGTGAAAACGAGATGACATGCACATTTTCTTTTTTAATGTATTCTAATGGATTGCAGAATCAATAAACAGTGCTTCCAGTAAACTGTCATTCATCTTACAATTAACAGCCAATTTGAAATTTGGTGTCCCATTTGACATAATGCGTGGATTTATTTTGATTTCTTGCGTATTAAAATGTTATCAACAGGTGGCAATATAAAATTGAATGTTCTCCTCAAGATTATTTCCCAAAGTGGAGACGAAACTCACCCTCGCTGTAACAAGGAACAATTTCTATTATGTAATTCTTAACGCAGTGTCGCTTTTTCCTCGAATGCTTGTAGCTCAATCAGTACAAACTCTTCCACATACTTGACATACATACATACTTCATCAAAAAGAAATTCCAGATCACTTTCATCGCTAGGTAGAAGATTATAACTAATTTTCTTAACAAGCAAATTCCTCGCGTTTTTCAGACATTTTAACGACTTTTAAGTTTTTTGAATATTTGAATTCCGTAGCTGTCTTTTTTCATAAATTACTAGAAAAGCGTTTCCTAACTTTTTCTTAAGTGTCTCTCCCTGTGGGAGAATTTATCCCTACCACTGCCATTTTGACAGTCTTTTCCAAAAGTAAAGGAACAGACCTTATATGAAATTATATTTGTAGACAAAGTAGATAAAAAAAAAGAGAATTTAAAATGCGAATCTAAAACATGCTGCTTGTGTCTTTACTTGTAGGTACTTTTGGTGGCGGTTACAGTCCGGGGTGGACCGCGGCCTCGACCAAAAGTGTCAGTGATGATAAAAAAAAATGCTTTTTTTTTTTTTTGTGGGAAAATATTATTTATCCTTGGTAAGAACAACACTGTTCGTAGACAATATAGTTTTGAATTTTACCAACCGCCACCGTTGAAGTAATACGGAACCATCGAACAAAGTGCACTTAGTTTGTATTAAATAATATCGCCTTTTGAAAAAAAAAAACATCAAAGGAAAACCAACGGAATAGGGAAGTATGCATTCCATTCGACTTATTAATGGCGCAAATAATACCAAAAAAATTGTTTTGTGCAACTTAAAATTTAATATTTTATAAGAGTGAATAAACTTGCTCTAGGATCAATACATTGAAGCCTGTTCCTTAAGGGTAATGCATTCGACCACATAAGATAGCCAAATCTAGTCAAACTTCGTTTCCTTACTCATAAGTTGGGCAGCAAATGCGTTTGTTCTGCATCTGTTTCCGCAAATGCAAATTTCTCGTAAGCTTCATGAAGTTCAATTTTGCGTAAATTGTAACTTAGTACATGCAGTAATGAGGTGTTTTGTTATTTCCTTTAAAACTGCTTCACAAGTATATTCCCTAGCTGTAGGCAACTTTTGTTTTCTGTTACATATATGTAATTTAATTAAATATGTTCGTAGTAGGAGAGTAGGCGGTAGGTTCCCATCGCATACAGCATACTGGACACAGTTGATGCACCCTTTGCAAAGAAATACGTGTTTCACCCTATAAGGATCTGAAATGGATGGCAGTATGTTTGCTAATTGAAAATAAAACTTCACGGTTACAAAAACCAGTAAGAGAGCAAGTTTAGTAGTAAATCCTTGTAGAGCGTAGGTCATTTTGTTGTCAATTAAGTGTGCTATTTTTGTGTGACAAATTTCAAATTGTTTGCTAAATAGCTAACTCTGAATTTTTAGTTTTTTGTATAATTGTGCCCATGCTATTCCGAATCGTTTTCAAAATAATCCACCGAAAGGAATGTAATCTAAGTTATTTTAGCATACGATTTGGCATACCCCTTTCAACATTGTTACCTCAAAATTCCATTCAAAATAACTGCAAATAAGCGCGTCCTTATTTTTCATGCAAATCTATACAATGGGAAAGAATTCAAAGAAGAGAACTCAAACAAGTCGGTTTACCACTTTCATGAACAATTTAAACACGAATCCTTTTCAAACCGATGAAAGATACAGAAGTTATACGAATATACCTGTGCAAAGTTTTCAAACCGAGAACATTCCAAAAACAAACAAATTCCCATCAGATAAGTGACAAAGAACATCACACAACAACCAACAACAATAAAATCCTCTCCCCCCACGATAATTGAAGAAACTTTTGTATGAGAAAGGCAAAGTCGAATTTAATCGTTTGAAAATGTAAGCACCCAAACGAATATCATCTCTGTATTGGGTGGATATGATTTCTTCATACCCCCAGACAGAGGCACTTTTTGTTGCTCTGTTTTCATGTTCGGAAAAAAAAATCCAATAAAATGCATAAGTACTCCTAATTCGAGAGTCATTGATAATAAATACTCCCATATCCTGTGGGATTTCTGCCTTTTCAGATGTTTCCTGACGACGGAATTAAAATCATTTCCGGTACATTGCACTCCCATCGGGCTGGTCGCAAAATGACCCTGCGTCATGTGCGAAACGGCAAGGAACTGGAGCGTATCATTGAGGACGACAATTACGACTATAACTTTCAACAGGTACGACAGCTGGAGAATGAGACTGTGGTGTTGCCTGGTGACTACATTATAACAGATTGCGGCTATGAGGTGAGTTATTAGTTCTATTGAAATGGTGGGGATCTAAAATGTCCTTTTTCAGACAACGAACAGAAAGCGACCAACATTTGGAGGATATTCGACAAAGCAGGAGATGTGCTTATCGTTTATTAGTTACTACCCGAAAATCGATCTGGCAGGCTGCTATAGCATGACACCGGTGCGAGAGTTCTTCGAGACGTTCGGTGTGTATCAGTTCTATTCGCTGAACATGACCGACGTGGAGAATTTATTCCTCTATAATGGGTAAGTTGTACAAGTGTGTATGAGGTAGAATATTTCTAATTGGAGTTGATGATTTGTGTTGGGCGCCAATTAAGAAGAAATTGGAGGGTGGAATGGAACTATGTGAGTGCAGAATTTGCTGCATTATATAAGGTGAACCCTGATTGATTTTAGACACTACACCAATTGTGATTCCTCGAACTTAAATTCACAGAACCTTAAGGTTTTTTTTTTTTTTTTGCGGATGTGTAATCTTCATAGATACCAGTAGTCCGCACTACCTGGCATGCACGATTCGCAGGATATGTTTTTTCAGTGCCACGTGTCTTGCGTACTAAACCACACGCCTGGTAGGCACTCTTCTACCACTCTCTCCGCGGAACTGCCGTTAGGTTTTACTTCGCGTGTCTGGTTAGCAACTTATACTATGAATAAACAAGTCTCCAGTCGTCTTCTGACCTCAATATGTGGTTTATGAGAAGCTGCGGAATGGGTAAGTTCTCTCTTTCTCCTGAAAAGCGGTATACATTGGAACATTACGTGCTCCGTATCTTCTTCTTCTTCTTGGCATTCGGGGCAGAAAGGCGAGCTATTGTGGCCGAATCTGTGAAGATCTTTTCGATAGTCGTCGTGCCCAAACAAGAACTGCGTAAGGTGGTAGTTGCAGTCCCCGATTATTCTCGTAATCCAGACCTGGATGATGGGGATCAGTTTGTGGGTCCATCTGCCTTTTGCCCGATTATCGCACCGGGCTTGCCACAGTGCTACAGATGTTGCCCTTTCTTCCTGCTCTATCCTCTGTTCGCCTAAGGTAGATCCTTTGCATTTCGTTGGCGAGAATGTCTATGGCAATCATTCGCGCAATAACACAGATTGCTTCGTCCGAAATTGTTCGAAATCCGCTTATTGTTCTTATTGCGCAGAGCCTACGAGAGCTTCCTTGTTCATTTCTTCGTTGTAAGAGCCGACGTCCAGACCGGTACAGCCTACAGAAGTATTGAGCTGACCACTCTGGATAACAGAATCCTTCTGGCATATCTAGGGCCACCGATGTTTGGCATAATCCGGGAAAGGTCTGCTTGCATCTGCGACGCCCTCTTGCTGGCGCAATGGACATGTGTTAATTTAAAGCTTAACCTGTTGTCGAGCATTACTCCCATGTACATTAAAGACTCATATGACCTAGTAGTTTGGTTGACGGAAACTCGTACCTATATTCCACAGTCTTTCGGCTGGTTATCAAGACAGCCTCGGTCTTGTGGTCAGCTAGTTCTACACTGAAAAAAAAGGTACACCATAGTAGTGAAAAAGTTCATCAATGTGATGAAAAAATCAACAATTTTAGTCCAGTGAACTTTTTCATTAGTATGATGAAACCGATTTCGTCAATATGATGTTGTTCATCATTCATCAACTTTGTTCATCAATATTATGAAAAATTCATCAATATGATGAACCCAAATTCAACTTTAATTTCATAATGTGATGAATGTATTCATCATATTGACAAATTTGTTCATCAATATGATGCACACTTTCTATGCTGTCAAATTTGTTTTCATGTAGTTGTAAGATTATTCACACAAATAAAAACATGAAATAAAAATACTGACACCAATATAAATCGTAAAGATATAGCCTTCCCACTTTCATGGGGATGCTAAAATACTTAAACGAGCATAATGTCATGAAAATGGTAATGGTAATATTATGTGAATTTAACTATTGAATTTCTTCGCATCCGAAAGGAAAATATTCAAACGAAAATCAGTTTTACCACGAAAGTCAATAAAGTGTAGTGGCAAAAACTCACGCGCTCAAGAAATATTGAAGATTTATAAAAATAAATTTTATTTCTGAGTTACTTTTATCACTCCTGGGACAATTTTTTTTTTTTTTTTTTTTCATAATGGATCCCAATGAGAATCAGAGAACGGCCATTTGCCTGCCATATGCATAGAGTTACAGGGTGCATGTGCATACATTTGTGTTTGAAATGTGTTTTTGCGTTTTTTGTTATTTAGTTATAATTTTATTGATCCATTCTGTTGAATTTTATAATGTTGAGGCGTGAGAGAACAATGTACGAGAAAAGTTTGGTTAAATAACAATATTACATTGATTTTGAAAATATTTTTAAAAAGTAAATATTTATTTACATTTACGTGTGTATTGAAATCACAGCTATTTTTTTTTACCAAAGGAAAATCGTTGTAGAAAATTCATGATAATTGTAGTTTTATTTTAATGACATATTTATTTAACGTCAAAAATCGACCCTACTGCTAAGTTTCCACCGGAGAATAACTGCGAGATTTAGAAAAATTTCCGTAACACTTTTCACAGCTCGATATGTCAAAAGTGTACAAAAAAAAAAAAAAATTAAAGAAAAGACATCAAAAATGTCTCTCTCTCTCTCTCTCTCTCTTATGCCAAAAAACGTTCGTTTACATAGTAAAATCATTGAAACGAAATCACTTGGTCAACACCTCCCAGATATATCTATGCAACTGAATTAAAGTTATACATTAATTGCATACCTTTAATTAAGGCTAGGTAAATTGCATTCTTTTTAGGGTAAATGAGGCGCTCCATCGAAGATATGGGTTCTAATTATATAAGTTTCTTTATACTGATAACATAATAAATAGGTACTTAAAATATATTAATGTATTAAAGCTATTTATGCAAAAATTTTAACATTTTATATAATGTGAATAATCGAAGTTAGACTATAGCTTTTCTATATTTCCACCATTCTTACACTAATATTGAATACTGCAGTTTATTTAGCAAAACTAGTCGCCCGTAGTAAAATAAAAAATAAAAAAGTTTGTTCATCGGCAAGCAATTGTCAATACATTGTTTAAAATGCAAATGAATACTTTTGGGGGAACATTAATTAAAAGATAGACAAATAATTATGTGATGAAATTTCTAAATCACATATAGGTATCGAATCTTTTAAGATATTCATCGTTCATCGTAAAACCATTCACAATTTTCTTCTATGCCACCCTGTGTAGATACTTGAAGAAAGAAGTTGCATGGTTTTGCACGTCACCTGCCTTAAACCATTTTCTGAGTGGATCTTATTTTAAAATCCTATGACGGTTGGCTCCTGGAAAATCTCGACTATACTCCATCCCTGCTATTAACCCTGTTCATAAGCGGTACAATGAACAAATCGCCTCTGAGCAATTATACTGAATAATTAAAGAGAAAAAACTGGAAAAAGTTTATAAAAAATGCGAACTAAAATTCTTTGAACTACGTAACCCAAGTATGAATAGCAAGTAGGTAAAAATTTAATAACAAATATTTTAGTTTCAATGAGTAAAACTTTCCCTAACAATTTGAATACCATTTTGAAATTGCAGTTGGTCTCGCAAACTTTTCATATAAAATATAAAAATTAATTCGCTTGAATTCTCCTAACTATCTATCACCTCATGCAACTCTGTACTTCACCCAATGGTTATTTTTGCAAACTTATCAAAGGTACACTTCAAAAGGTGTACCTACGAAAACTCCCTCAATTGAATTAACTGTCATTGAAAACCAAGAAAGTGAAATGAATGCATATATTTGAAAAGCACTTACCACCAGCACAAATATTTCGGAATTTATTAAAAAACTTTATCTCTATCTGCAGGAACATTCTGGACTTGTTGCCAAATACGATTTTTCCAAAAACGTCGAAAAACAATCGCACCAAAGGATCCACAACATACGCGGACGAAGGGGACATGCTGTACGAGGAGTCTCTCCTCAGTAGGTTTTGTAATTATTTATTTTCGCTCGCAAAATCTAACTTATTTATATTCCAGATAAATTAATAATTTCTGATCCGGTGGAGTTCCACGACAGGACCTTCCTGTCGCACCTCAATCAGCTGCCATGGTCTGAGCCGCTATTCACGAAGCGTGTAGAGCAGAGTATGATCACCGGTAAACATATGACCTTCTGTCGCGTTTCAAATGAGTCCATATCGATTGTGAGTTCACAACAAGACGTGAGATTTAAAAATAGAACTAAACTCCGTATTCTTTCCAGCCATCGGAGATAATACGATATCCGAATTTTACGACTTACGTCAAACAGCCAAGCTTGTGTCCGTATCACATGCTCATGGAGAGCGCACCAATGAGTTCTTCAGCATCATCTTTGCGGTGGCTATCACTGGGAGGCAAAGTACAATTTGTGACGTTACTGGTGTATTACACGAGACGTCTCTGGACCTAGGGGAATTTTTGCCGTCTTCTATTTATGATTTTGTAATTTATTTTCTTTTTTTTTTGTATGACTATTTATTTAAATTGATCTATTTAAGATTTTACTTTAAGAACTTCGATGTATATACATTTAAAGCGCAAAAGAAAAGTTGAGTCATATTTTAAGGGAAAGCAACTTAGTTTAGGCTCTAAGTGGACGAGTTTGTAGTTTGTAAGGCTTTTTTCGAATCCAAAGAAACGTTAGTTTTAGGCTCTAGTTAAGTAGTATGTAATTTACACCAATATTTGTACTTGTTTGTATTTATTTTTAAAGAATAAAGATTGTAAGTCAATTTGTAAAAGGTAGTGGTTGCATATTTAAACGCACGTACATTGTGCAAACAAGATGTCACCATTCGCGATCACCACGGAAGGAGTAGAAGGTTTCCCTAAGTTTTGTAAAATGGGATGGAAACAAAAAAAAAAAAAAACTCATCGTGGCTATAATGATCATAAAACGGTTCACGTTCTCTTTTCTTTTTTTGTTCTAATGCGATGTGGTTACTACTTAAAACTAGATACTTCTGTCTTATTAGGTGGTGTCTATATGACGGCAAATTTAAATCAAATGCTTGCTCGTCTTAATATCCTCGATAGCTATTTGCTGGGTGGAAACTTCGGGTTCAAAAACTTAGCTCCATTGGCAACCACCAATTGGTTAACAATATTTCCATTGTCGGACAACATAATGGCACCATACTCAAAGTTGTCAGGCAATCCGCAACCATCAACAATGTTGACTTCTCACTGTACTTGTCGTCATATTTCTCGTACGCAAAGATAATACCTCCTATGGCTGATATCTCTATAAGGAATTTCGTCGTTTTGTGGTGGATTTTAATTGAAGGTTACGTCTCGGAGTGAATATAAGAATCATCTGCAAACACAAATCGGATTGAAAATCAAAAGCATTTCGAAAACTGCTTTTAAAAAGTAGATACCTACCTCGAGCTTCGACCGACGTTTGGAAGAAGATTACAATAGTTATGAGTTTACGTCTGAAAGATTTCATTGCGGTTTTAGTAGGCCAACGGACAAAATGTGCCAATTTTCGTACCCAGTTTTTTTTTTAGCTTGATTTATTGATTATGGATTCTTGAATAGAATCGTTTTCAATCATAAGTGCAAATAATCTAGATTTGCCTTTCGTACGACCGAAATTCCAAATCAGAAATTTCTTACCGTTTCTTTTTCTCAGAAATTACTCAACTTGAAAGTTGAAACTCTTATTGTGTGAGTAACACAAAAGAGCATCCCAATCCCCCAATACCCATTACCCAATTGCCCATTCCCAAATAATAAAGTTTTTTATTTTCCCTTTATTTGGCTACCTACCCACCAGCTACCACCACCCACCAACTGTTTCGGTTCGAAGAGAAACTAAGCAGACAACAGCGCCATCTGCCGGCGGCTCTATATAACATTTTTATGTACAATGTTTTTAGTAGCAAGCCTCTCGAATCCATTTTGGCATCAGCGGCTTTTGAGCAAATATTTTGGAGGTCCTGTAAATTAGTCGACTGTGGCGTCATGATGACAAGAGTTCCAATTACACTTCTCCATCTAGACAGAGGAAAGACTGGGGTGGGATTCTGTAAAAAACGAATCGAAATTCTTAAATTTGATTTCAAGTATACCTTAATCCTATAAAATTAATTCGCCGCGAAAATAGAGCAGACAACAACCCCAACGTCTTCGAGCTTAAATCACAATCCATTGGTAATTTATTATGGTGAACTAATTATAGCAACCAATTGTCTAAGCCCAGACAAAAACCAAAGGCGCAAGTGCGACATTTTCCAGGACTCACTCAGTGTGCTGGAAAGGTGATACCAACCAAACAGGATTCAATGATTTGCAATAGATGGCGATGGAGCTGAATTCACCTACCTACCGAAAATCGTCAAATAAATGGTCGGTGGTCGGTCGCAGCAAGGCAAGGACAAGTAGCAAAATCCTGCTAATTTGTTCTGATTCAGCATGAAATTATGCTAAAAAAAATGCTTGCATAATTAAAAAAATAAAATAATCCTACTAAATTTAGCAGAAAAGATGCTAAATTGGTGACACTGCCTGAGCTTGAAACTCATAACAGAATTAGGTTTTAATGAAAAGTAGAATCCAGTCAACGGTCTGTGTAAAACTTAAAACAAATAGATCGCTATTTGACTTGATTTTCTTGATGTTAACCGGAAGAAAGTTTAGGTGTGAGAATGGCGTCTATGATATATTCCAACGCGCATTATTCTTTGAACTCTCTAAAGTAGGTACTTCAGGTTTGATTTTGAATAACATTTTTCCGCGCGAGCCCATAGAATTCGTTCCATTCATCGACGGATCTGTCAATATTGATGCATTTGACGGAAAGAGCTGTGAACTGTCTGTTGGCCCATAAAATCCGTCGCATCTCGCATACGACGAAATGTGGTTATTTTTCTCTTTCCACCGCATACTCAAAGTCCATTTTAAATTATTCCCTTGATAGGTACGTTTTGGTGAAAAAATCTAGCTTTTAAAAGTAACATTTTTATATGGAATGATAATCATAATAAAATACCTGTGATATAAAAATACCTTTTTGTACTAGAAAATGTTGGTACTAAGAAAATCTTATTAAAAGGCTCTTCTAATGTAGAGTTATGTGTTAATTATCATGGAGAAATGTAGATATATATTTTGATGAAATTAAAAAAAAAGAATAGTTTGAATGTTTCTTGCAACTTTGTCTTTTTCCGAAGAAGAAATCCCATGATATAAGAGCACTAGTAACAGCCGATGACAGTTTCTCTCATGCTCCCAATATTTCCACCAATGAGATTGCTTCCTCTCAAGCTGTGCCAAGGGCGAATGCCAAGGCCAACTGTCAGCGGGTGCGACGGACAGAAAAGTAGAAAGTAAATCGACTTAACCGACTTTATTCGTCACATCCGACACGGGCGCTGCTAATGCATGTAATATGAAGGTTAACGTAATATATGCTACTCATTTTTGAGAGATTTACACTAAGACCTTCTTTCTGACACCAGTTCACAACTTTTTTCTATTCAATGAGACTCGTTAGAGTTGCTCTATGACTGCCTCTGATGATGATTATTAGGTCATTATTAATTTTATTGGCGTACCTATTTCAGAGACAGAATTGTAAACCCAGGGGCAAACGGACGAATTATATTATAACGGGTGATTTTTTAAGAGGTTTAGAACTTAAAAAAAAAAAACACAAAAAATTCCAAAAAATGAATGAAATATTTATTTGAATCGATAGTTTGAACCTAGCAATTTAATGTTTAAAGATAATTTCATGCAAATGTTGACCGCGGCTGCGTCTCAGTCTCAGGTAGTCCATCCGCTGAGTCCAATTTTGGCATACTCTTTCACACATATCGGCCGGTATCTCACGAATGAATGCATGGATGTTGGCTTCCAGTGCGTCAATCGAAGCGGGCTTGTCCCTATACACATTAGCCTTGACATACCCCCACAAAAAATAATCTAATGGTGTCAAATCGCACGATCTAGGCGGCCAACTAAAATTGTTAAAATTAGAGACAGAAGTTGTCCTTGGTTTACAACTGAAGTGATCAATACCATTAAAGTTCGTAACAGGCTTTACAGTAAATGGAAACATAGGCCCTCAGATTTCAATTGGCTCGCGTACAAAAATATGCGAAACCATTCTACTATTCTAATACGAAATGCTAAGAGAGACTTCTATGCTTCCAAGCTGAATACGTCACTTTCACCAAAAAAGCTTTGGAGTAATCTGCGTGAAATAGGTCTTTCAAATAAATGTAATTTCGAATGCCAGATTAATCCTGATGTTTTAAACAATTTTTTCCTAGAAAGTATTCCCGATGATTCTTACTTTAATTTTTCTGAAAACTCTGGCCAATCGTTGGAAAGAGGATTGGAAATCGAACCAGTTACTGAAAACGAGGTTATCGGCTATATTTCAGCCATTAAATCAAATGCTGTTGGGGAAGATGGGGTACCCATGCGATTTATAAAGCTTATTCTGCCTTTTATTATTAGCCATTTAACACACATACTAAACCACTGTATCACAACATCTACTTTCCCGAAGTCCTGGAAAATAGCGCGTATTGTACCAGTTGCCAAAAAAACAGGTGCGGTATCGGCCTCTGATTTCAGACCAATTAGCATTTTACCGTGCTTGTCGAAGGTATTTGAGAAGGTAATAGCGAACCAGATCCTCCAACACCTGTCTCTTAATAGCCTTATTTATGCGGGACAATCTGGTTTCAGATCTAACCACAGTTGCGCCACTGCTATGGTAAATATTATGGAAGATATAAGACAGGGTTTTGATAGAGGACATATAACGCTTCTTTGTTTACTTGATTTCTCAAAGGCTTTCGACAAGGTAAACCATAAAATCCTTTGCTGGAAATTAAAAAGTTTGTTCTGTTTTGGCAGCAGTACAGTAAGTCTAATTACAAGCTATTTGTGTGATCGATTTCAGAGAGTTGTTACTTGCGATTCCTCCTCAGATCTTCTACCAGTGAAATGTGGTGTGCCACAAGGGTCAATACTTGGTCCAATTCTCTTTTACCTATTTATAAATGACTTACCTTCTGTTTGTAAACATACCACGATCCACCTCTATGCAGATGATATCCAACTGTACTCAACAAAGCCTATTAATAATACAGATGAATTAGTAAGTGGTGTTAATGAAGATCTTGCCAGTATTTGCTCTTGGTCTATTACCAATGGACTGCATTTGAATCCGAAAAAGTCACAGGTTATTCCAATTGCTAACAAAACTATAAACTTTAACTCCTTGCCTGATGTCATGTTGTCTGCTAATAAACTTGCAATTGTTGAAACTGCGACTAGTCTCGGTTTTGTCATTAATTGTAAATTGTCAGGATACGACCACGTAAATACAGTAATAAGACGTATATATGGCTGTCTTCGCAAGCTCTGGATAACAGCAAATTTTACTCCAACTAATATTAGACGTAAACTTGTTACAAGCCTAATTATTCCTCTTATCACGTATGCTGAAGTTGTCTACAGTAATATTGATTCCCTATCTCTACGCAAGCTACAAGTGGCATTTAATGACTCGGTTAGATATATTTACGGCCTACGAAGATATGACCATGTTTCACAGTACTCAAAAGCATTGTTGGGATGTACGCTCAAACATTTCATCGATGCAAGAAATCTTATTTTTCTGCATAATATTATAATGAATAAGACTCCATCGTATTTGTATGAAAGGCTTAATTTTGCTCGTTCCCCAAGAACACTTACTTTAATTCCATCACGTTGTCGGTACCTTAATTCATCTCGTTTGTTTTTTGTCTATGCAATTAAATTGTGGAACTCTCTTCCATTAAGTATCAAAAACATTTCTAATGCCACACGCTTTAAAAAGGCTGTCCTCCTTCATTTCTCCCTCCTGCCTTAAATTTCACATGCCCATTCAACTATCTCAATTTCACATCACCTTTCTTTTTCTTTTTTTTTTCTCTTCTCTTTTTTCTATTGTTTTTTGTTTTTTTGTTTTTTTTTCCTCATTACTGTAAATTAAAATATGTAATTATAATATCTAAGTACTATAAAAGATTTATATCTTAATGTACCATAACATTTTTTATAATAATAAATTGAAATTGAAATTGAAAATTGAAAAAAAAAAAAAAAAAAAAAAAAAAAAAAAAAAAAAATTGACCGGCCCGAAACGTGAAATTAACTCTTCACCAAACTCGCCTCGCAATTGCGCCATTGTTTCGCGTGCTGTGTGGCATGTGGCACCGTCTTGTTGAAACCACATATCATGCAAGTCAAGAACTTCCATTTCGGGCAAAAAAAAGTTTGTTATCATCGCTCGGTAGCGTTCACCATTGACAGTAACGCTGCGATTCGCATCATCTTTGAAGAAATATGGCCCAATAATGCCGCCGGCCCATAAACCGCACCAAACAGTGGCTTTTTCGGGATGCATTGGTAGCTGTTGCAATGCTTCTGGCTGATCTTCACTCCAAATGCGGCAATTTTGCTTATTTACGTACCCATTCAACCAAAAATGAGCCTCATCGCTGAACACAATTTTTCGATAAAAAAGCGGATCCTCGGCCAGCTTTCCAAGAGCCCATTCACCAAAAATTCGGCGTTGTGGTAGGTCGGCTGGCTTTAGTTCTTGCACAAGCTGTATCTTAAAAGGCTTTACGCACAAATCCTTCTGCAAAATTTTCCACGTAGTGCTGTAACAAAGGCCTAACTGCTGGGAACGGCGCCGAATCGACATTTCGCGGTCTTCTGTCACACTAGCTGATACGGCCGCAATATTTTCTTCACTACGCACAGTACGTAAACGTGTTGGTGGTTTAATGTCCAACAAAGTAAATTTGGTGCGAAATTTGGTCACAATCTTCCGAATAGACTGCTCAGAAGGTCGAGAATGCCGATCATAAAATGGAAGCAGCGCGCGATGAACATTTCGAACCGAGCACGAATTTTGATAGTAAAATTCAATAATTTGCAAGCGTTGTTCATTTGTAAGACGATCCATGGTTAAATTGCAAACCAAACTGAAGCTGTTTGATAGTGACACAAGGTATTAAACACACGTCAGCTGTCAAAACCAGTGTTGCCAAAACCAAACCAGCTAAAAAATCACCCGTTATTATACTCTAACGGAAGTTGGTAGATCACCAATGTTTCCACAGAAAGTCTTTATGACTTTGAAAGTCTTTATGACTTTGAAAGTCTTTATGACTTTGAAAGTCTTTATGACTTTCTGTAAGAGTTGCACAAATTGTAGGTTCTGGTCGAATCAGCCGTTTCTTGGGAGCGAAGGCAGAGGATGATGATAAACGTATTTGCATGTTGTTTGCCGTCTTTTCCCCCGCAACTATACAGCTACTTGTGGACAACGGTCAATGATAATGCTGGCCCTAGCACTGGCAGAGGCAATTCATTGTTATTCGCCACTACCGCTATTGGCTTGCAACCATCGTTAATGTTCATTGATGAAAATTCGATGGGGGATCTTTGCTAGAAACCTTGGGTTGAATTACCGCATCCGTGATCGAGTACTACGTGACTGAATTTGTTATTGTTTTCCACGTGAAATCCACAAAATTCAGTAAGAGTTTCTGATGAAGCGTAGTACATTTTCGAATTTTTTTTTTTTAGATCGTTCAGATCACTAAAGTAGAACGCTCCTAAGTGGAGTTTCCGTCTTTGTGAGAGAGCCGGACAAGTACAGAGAAGATGGAGAATAGTTTCGTCCTCCTCTTCGTCAAAGCAGCTTCTGCAAAAATCGTTAGAGAATATGTCAAGCCTTTTTGCATGCCTGCCTATGAGACAGTATCCCGTGATGACACCTATTGTAGCACTAATATGCTTCCTATCGAGGGAGATCAGATGCCTAGAACATTTTAGATCCAGCTTTGGATCTGTTCTGTTTTGTCGCTAGACAAGTCGAGCCAGTTGTCCACCTAAGATTTGTTCTTTCGATAGCTTCCAGTTTTATTTCGAGTTCGCAAGTAGCGATTGGAATACCTAGAGAATCCTTAACTTGAAGTATTGGTAGTGTGGTTCCGTGTTTGGCGAGTTCGTCAGCCTTGCAGTTACCTGGGATGTCCCTATGCCCCGGCACCCAACAAAGGTGAATGTTGAACTGCTCCGCCATCTCTCTGAGAGACGAACGACAGTCTTGGGCTGTTATGGAATTCGTGGAGACTGATTCCAGGCACTTGATAGCAGCTTGACCATCAGAGAAGATACGGATATCCTTAGCAGATATCACGTTTTCCCTTAGCCAAGATAAGACCTCTTTTATCGCCATTATTTCCGCCTGAAAAACGCTACAGTGATCAGGAAGACGGAAGGAGAGACTAAGATTTAGTCTATTAGGGAAGACACCGCCACCAACACCGTCCATAGTTTTCGAACCATCTGTGTAGAAATGGATCGATTCATCATCCACGGATGCTTCCTCCTCCCAGAAAGATCTAGTAGGAATGGAGACCTGGAAGTTTTTATCAAATTGTAGTTCTGGTGTGGTGTAGTCGATGTTTTCTGGAAGGTTCCTAATGTTGTTCAGGATAGCGGCATGGCCAGTTGTTTTGCTTGTCCATTGTGAAATAGATTTGAGGCGTACGGCTGAAGAAGCTGCCGTTTGCCTGCTGAAGATGTCAATGGGTGTCAGATGTAATAGGATGTCAAGTGCAGCGGAGGGTGTCCTGCGAAGAGCTCCGCCGATGCACAAGCAAGCCGTTCTTTGGACTTTGCTTAATTTATCGCTATTAATCGCTTTTTCCAAAGCAGTCCACCAGACAACCACACCGTACGTGAGTATTGGTCTTATGACACAGCCAGTGAGTGATGCGGCTGTAAGCCCCATTTGTTCCCTATGGCTTTTTTGCAAGAGAAAAGTGCCACAGTGGCCTTCTTAGCTCTTTCATGGATGTTAGGCTTTCAGGTTAACTTTCTATCAAAAATAAGGCCTAAATATTTAGCTTCATTGGAGAAAGTCAAGCTAGTGCCATTTATAGATATGGAGGGTCAATGTGTGGAATCTTGTATTTCCTAGAGAAGAGGACAAGTTCAGTTTTGTGAGGGTTTACGCCCAACCACAACTGTGTGCCCGTTTTATTAGCTTGTTAAGAGTGTATTGTCGAAGTTCTTTTAAAGTGTTTAGGTACCTTCCTAAGACGGCAATAGCAACGTCGTCCGCACAGGCAATCACATTGTAACCTTCCGCATCCAGAAATATCAGTAGTTCATTCACCACTAAATTCCAGAGAAGGGGAGATAGGACGCCACCTTGTGGTGTTCCTCTGCTGACAGATCTTGTAGATATCTCACCCAGATTCCTTTCATTCGTTCCAAAAATGAAGAAAAAAACTCACACAAAACGAATGGTTGTGAGAAGCTAAGACTAGGGTTCCTGCGGACTTGTTGCGCCAACTATTTATTTATTTATCAATTTTTTAAAGGCGGTTTTCGTGCACAGGAATGATTTGCTCTGAGTTTGAAAGTTTCGCTTTACAGAATGCCGACCCAGTTTAAAAAATCAGATCTCAGCAGTGTTGGCATCTAAGGACTTGAACTTTCACGCGAAATATCGTAGCCTCTTTACAGCCAAGTGTTTATTTGTTAAGAGTGTTCATTGTAGCACATTTTTGAGCATCCTGCAAGAGCTGTCTATACCCCCTCTATTTAAGTAAATATTAAACAGACCAATAGAGCTGGTTCACAAGTTTGCAAAAAATAACAGCAGTACCTACATTTTTGCCACCTCTCCTTGAATCAGGTCCCAGTCCCAGAACGAACGAGAACGATTCAAAAACCGTCCATGTGCACCTAGCCTAGGTGAAAAAAAAAAATTAACTGGAAAATGAAACATAACACAGTCATGAGCGAAATTGTTTCGATAAAAAGAACATCACACGGACGAAGGATATCTAGTTCCAATGCACCGGACCGAAGACAGAAGCGAGGGCTTGGGGATAGAAGGTGAAAACCAATAAAACAACCTCGATAGTCTGTCATGTAGAGCGGGCATTAGTGAATCGATATCTTTCATTTATTAGAAAGAAATTGGGCTTTTTTCCGCAGTATGTATAGGCACTCCTTACCACCATACCGATCTGTATGTGCCATTTTGCAATACCTCGTTCGATACTTTTTCTACATCGGAGGATGTGTATAATAAGTTGAAGAGAGCGAGTTAGGTGTGAAAAGCCAATAACACTCGCGCGCCAGCTTCCTATACACGACGGCCAGTAAACAAGAAATGAAAATAAAAAACCAGCGCAATAATTAATTACAAACTGCAGAGGCTATAGCACAGCCAGGCAATATCAATTTCCCAGCAAGGATTTGGTTCATTCTAAAGCTTGGTTGTTTTTGCTTTTTCCTTCCGGTCAAATTTCAACAGTATAAAAACAAATTAAGAACATTTGTTTTCTGCACAGCAATTCATCAAGTAAAAGGACCTAGGAGCTGTATCCCACCACAGAGTAAGTTGGTGGTCCCTACACCTCCCCCACCTCTACCACCCACCCAAAGCACCAGCTAAAAGAAATCAAAGCAAATGTCCTGTTTATTTTGTTAACGAGACAAAAGAACGCCTACTTGCAGGAGCATTTTTCGCTTTCGTTTCGTTTATTTTTCAAATGATCCTAAAGTAGATAAGAGGACGACGCGAGCCACCACAGTAGCAAATAGAGAATAGATGATGTGCCAAAGCGTACACACATGAAAATTAAAAAAAAGGAAAAACTGCACAACGAAATGCTTAATAAAAAGGAGAATAAATGCGAAAAGAAAACTTAACAGAACCACTACAAAACTGATATACGGGGCGGAGTTACACTATCGAGGAAGAAGCTTCGCATAAGAATCCTATGTCGCGGCAGCCGAACTGCATCCTAGTGTAGGAGTATTGGACAAAAAATTATTTACTACTAAGATAGGAAATTATTTACTTCCTTGTAGCTTTCAGGCCAGCTATACACACCAAGTAGGATGGGGGCATGCTTTGCTCTGCACCAATCTCATTTTAGGATGATATGACATATGAGTTAAAGAGGATGCGATACAACGCAACTACCACTAATACCAGCACTACTCTACCACAAGGACAATATTAATGTAATCATCTTCATCATCAGCGGCGGCAGGCGGCAGCCGGCAGCCTCTGCCTCACATAGTCGAAAAGAGAGAAACAGAGCTGCGTTACATACATGGTGTAAAACACAGCAGAAAATTTTTCCTTTTCGCTGACAAAAAAAAAAAAGAAAAAGGAAAGAGCCTAGCGCATTTTCTATCGCGGTAGATGGATATGCTCTCTGAGCAACGGTATACCTATATCCTTTAGCCTATAGTTCCGCGTGCCACAGTGTAGGAAGTAGGACGTCAGAAAAGTGCTCGAAAACGCACGAAATGTGAAACTCATTCGTAAGTTAGTAGGGAGTTTAAGAGCTTTTTGGGCATGTGTGAATAGTATTGTGAGAACAAGGACCCCTCTGCCAGTTAGGAGAGTGCGCGATAACTTTTTTTTTTTTTTTTTTTCGGGCCTTAATTCGAAGGGAGGATGTGGGTAAATGTACTTGTACGTTGTACTGTACAGTAAAAATGTATTTTGCGCGTAGCAAGCTTTTCTTGATGTAGGTATGCTCTTCAATGGCAAAGTTTCAGGTGCGTTGCAGATATAGGTCTCGCTCGAAGGTTAGTTGTGTCAGGATATGTAAATGAGTATGGTATGTGCTGAGGTTGACGGAAAGTGGTAACAGGTTTATTGTTTCTTTTCTTTTTTTCGTTCGATCGCAGGCTTTTTGTCGTTGTTTTAAGTCCTTGTGCGTGGATTGTATATTTTTCTTTTTCAGTTCATGTTTATTTGTTTAAATGAGTTTCTTTCTTTTTTTTCCGAACGAAGGTGGAAGTAGCAATGGTCAGGTGTGGACTGGAAGATGGAAGTGTTAAATTTTTGAGGGTAGAGCTGACTTATCTTAGCTCTACTCTGTTGTGCGAATCATTCGTTTTAGCAGGGCGCTTCTACTTGCTTTCTTAGATGGCTCTAGAGCGGTGTTTTTTTTTTTTTCATGCCACCCTATATTCCCTTTTACGCTTGATGCGCCATAGTTATAGAATTATCCGTGCACGCCTGGTTGGTAACAATCAGTGGTCTCAATTTCGACTGTGCGCAGTCGATTTGCGTAGCTATTAAGTGGTTACCAGGTGGTAACATTAAATAGTAACCTCACAGTTTTTGTGTGTTTGAAATGTTACAGTAAAGGACATTTGTATCTTTGAGACACGTTATGGTCACAAAAATGTCAAATCGTTACCATCTTATTGGAATGGAGTTAAGCGACACAAAACCGAGTCGAATATACCGTTTGGTGACTATAGTTTAAAGTAAATGTGGATAAGAGTCACAAATTTCTACTTGGGCTACTGTTTTCGGTGAACGAAGAATTTATGCAAAGGTAGGTATGATGTATGAAAGATGGCACTGTTAACTCCTCAAATCGCTGAGTCAAGTTTTATTGGTCCAGTTTCACGTAACTTTGCTTTCTTTAAACTTTTGGGTGAATAAAAGAAAAAAACGCACCTAACGTTATAAAAGATCGCTTTAATAGTGATTTTCAATAGGTATATAATATAATTCGTTTTGACATTTCATAATTTTTGACATTTAACTTCTAAAGCGTAGTACGGACCTCTTCCTAAACGAAATATCCCATACAAAAGTGACACAACAAAATCATGATCAAAAACTGTCGCTCTCCTTTTCGTTTTGCAGTACGCAGCTGCAGCGAAATGATGGCAGAAAAGTGGGTAATTGTAGTAGATTGCTTGGTATAATTTTCCACTCACTTTTCGCGCACGTATATTGTCCGAGAGAGGATAGTAATAGCTTGCAAAAATTTGGCATTTGTGCTGCAGTGTTGCCAGCTTTTATAAGAGAGTGGAGCCAAATTGATAAATTGTGAAGCCGAAAATATCCAAACTCCAATATGAAAATTAAAATTGCACATTTTTTGGTACATAATATTAAATTACAAGAAAAAGAACAACACAAACTCCTGAGGGTGCTTCCACACCGGATGGAACAATGCGCCTTAGATAAAAAAAACTGTTTTTCTGTGTGTTTCTGAAATTTAAATACATACATTGAAGTACACGCGCCCACACTGAATAAGGCAAAACAAAGCAAGAAAACATAATAAGGCGTTTTGTTCTATCCGGTGTGGAAGCTCCCTAATTAAGAGACTTTTTTAGTTTCCATTTTGCAATGTTAACATAAAAAAAAAAAAAAAATGTAAACGAGTTCTTAGATTCTATTACTTCGAAATGGGTTGGTATTAAATGTGTGAAAATCAATTGCAATGGATTTCCAGTGCCAGTGAAAAATATGTGTGCGGCCAACTCACAAAAGCAACCAAATTCGGATTCAATGTTCGATTTGGCAGCAGAAATCTGAAAGCTCAGATCAAAATCTGAAATGCCCAATAAATAAATAAATAGTTGGCGCAACAGGTCCGGAGGGACTCTAGGCCTAGCTTCTCACAACCATTCGTTTGTGTGAGTTTCTCATTTTTGGAACGAATGGAAGGGATCTACAATTTTATGCCGACTCCAAACGGCTAATTGAGAAGCTTTTTCAAGACAGTTATACTCTCGGATGTTTGTCAGACGAGGTGGCGCAGTGAAAAAAACCCTAAGTTGGAATTTGGGTTTTTGCGGGATACGAACCTCGACCCCTCGCATAGTAGTCCAACACACTAACCACTAAGCTACTGCGCCTACCTGCCCAATACCTAATCGAAAAAGGTATAACTGTTTAGAAAGATTTAGTTACACAAAAAGAGTACGTTCGCAATAGAATTATAAATTCCTAAGGATCCTTAAAATCGCCAAACTTCAAATATGACAATTTTAAGGAGTCAAATCGGAAATAAACTGGAAAGCCAGTACTGGTAATACTGCTACTTGTATTTCAGGTGATGGAAATTTACACAAATTGAGAATAAAAATTTATTCAAGTCTTGGTGCCATCAAACTTTGATGGGCTAAGGTAGGACCTGCCTTAGAAATTGGTCATAAAGGAGGCCCATCAAAGATTGATGACTTCAAGATTCAAGCCGCCACAAATTCTACCAAAAATTTGTTAAATAATAATTCATGGCTATTAATATCAACATGCTTTTGTATTGTTTAAAAAAATAAATCAGTTCTACATAAATATCTTTCCAGGTTTGGAAATAATTTTGAGAAAAAATGCAAACAACCATTTTCTGTACAATCGACTGATTTACTATTCTGAAAACCAAACTATACAAAACTAAGTGAACTTCTTTTGATCAAAAAACCCAACACCCTGTTTTTTTTTCCACAAGTTTTCAAAATGTTCTCAATAGGCAGAAGCGACATCGGTCTACCATTACTCAATTCGCCGGCAGAGTCCTTTTTACCCGACAGGTTTACGCAAGCAAATTTGAGTGCATCAAGAAATACCTGTTCTAGAAAACATTAAACGTGTTCAATTTATGCGCCAATAGCTCACTTAAAAATCTTGCAAATGTTTTTCAGTACCTACAAGATTTGATAAAACACGAGAATCAAAAGGAATGGAATTTTCCAATTCCAATTGTTAAAAAATAAAACGTTCGCATCACTCCAGTCTTTGGATTAAATTAGCTACTACTTATTTTTATTTAGAGTTTCTCGATTTAAGGCCAATACATACGAGTGAAACATTTTCATTTAACGCCGGCAACAAATGGGAGATTTTTTTTAAAAGTCTTTTCCGAAGACCGCGTACAGTGGTGAGCCTCCATTTATAGAATTCTGGGAAGGTATGGGCTATAACGCCATCTTGTGAATTGATACTGTATGCGAACACTAAGCTGATGCCAAAGAAAAAAATGCCTGAACATTACAATATTCTCGTTTAACGAAATAGGGTGTCTCGCAGAAAGTCTATCACTGCCCAATTTGTTTGCTAGTTTTTACTAACAATTCATAAAGGCACATTCTGGCGAAAATGAACTGTTTGTTATCATCAATTTCCTTAACAAAATTCTGTGCGCGAACAAAAATCAACTTGATTTAATCTCTGGCAAGTATGTATGATTTTATTTACACGAACCATTTCAATAACTATTTAGCTGGGATGAGGAAAGGCCTGTTCGATGGAAATGGGTATTCTTTTTTACACATGAACGTAGGAAATGTAAGACTATGACCGACGTAGCAAAAGACATAGTCAAACGAGAAAATATAATGGTGACGTCGATTGTGTTATAAATTCCGCCACATCGCTTTGTATTTACTCTAAGGAATAACTACGTCACAATATCTCATACATTTTTTGGACAAATGTAAAACAAAAACAAGACACTTTTTGGAAGCCGTAGTTTTGTAGTTCTTTGACTCATGATTTCTTCCTCAATGGTGTCTGGAAAATCTGGTATAAGGTGTGCTTATAGTTTGTCATTATTCACGGTTCCGTTTTTCTAAAAATAGATTGCAGAACTCACTATAGCACAGTGTGACCAGTTTAGCATATTTCCTGCTAAATGTTATTATTTTATTTTTAGCATTATTTTATTTGCAAGCATTTCTTTTAGCACAGTTTGGATTTACCAATTATGAATTAAAATAATAAAATAAAATCAAAGTAGGCGAACCTTAGTGTGAACTAGCCAATACAATTATTATTTTTATTCGACAGTGAACACAGTCATTGAATTAATTCCGCAAGCTTGCAATTTAATTTATTTGTTTGTTTTTCAACAAAGTACTAGGCCTTTTCTAGACATGAAAAAATAAAATGAGAGACAAAAATTTAAAAAAAATAAAGTAAATAAAGATAATTAAGAAAAAAAGCAAATACAAAACTAAGTATGAACTGAGAAATACAAATAAAACTGGAAATAATTTAACAAGATGGGTTTTATTAATGGTATTGTCATATTAATGCCAATTAAAGACGCACATTCATTATACAATAACATTAAACCATTTAAAGAGGAGGATCTTCCGTAATTGTTACGCAAATTAAGTGATGGAACATTAAGACCCACAAGCCTTAAAATATCAGAACAGTGAATCTCCCCAATAAGTATTCTGTGGAGAAAAACAACTCTTGATACCTTTCTCCTAACCTCAAGAGACTCGAGTCCAAAAAGTTGTAATCGGGCTGAGTAAGGGGGTAAGTTATTAAAATCCTACAAAGGTAGACGTCTGAGGGCAAACCTGAGAAAACTTTTTTGAATTGCTTCGATTCTTACTATATGGGTATTGTAGTATGTACACCAAACAATAGACGCATATTCCAGAAGTGATCGAACAAATGACAAATATAAAGTTTTTAGCGCATAGGGTTCGGAGAACGCCCTAGCATAACGAACGTTTAAGCATTCCCCATGCTCTATTGGCTTTATATGTGATAATATATTCATAGTATTAAATGTAGGATGGTTTACTATCTAACATAACACCAATTGCAATCAACTTTCCGAACACACTTTATTTAATGTTATTATTGTTGAAATATATTTTATTTTTTCTGAAAAGCAGCTTTTTTGTTATATTTTTTGGTTTTTATCAGATTTTGATTTAAGAAAAATATTTAGCATGATTTTTATCACTTTTTTATACAATAAG
Source organism: Cheilosia urbana (assembly GCA_946477585.1). Lineage (NCBI taxonomy): Eukaryota > Metazoa > Arthropoda > Insecta > Diptera > Syrphidae > Cheilosia > Cheilosia urbana. Next base: position 146,095,899 of record OX297854.1, read on the forward strand.
AACAAAAAAAAATTCTATATTGTTGAACATAGCATGATTTCAAATATTGAATTGGTTACACTGCCATAGCATCTCCATGCGTGACACTTTTATTGTTGTTTACTTTAGGTCTGTTCCCCTACAATAATGGATTTGAATACCTACATTAGTTTAACTTCGTTCCCTTACGCAAAAGTTAGGTAGAAGTGAACGACGTTTGACTAATGTATTCGAATGCATTATCTTAAGCGAATAGACCTTTTTATAGTTGTATTGTCTTTCAGTAGGAATGTGTATCGCTTCAAGGTTAAACATTTTTAAAATGTACTTCATATTTATGGTCCACCCTGTACAATTACAAAAACATCAAAAATCCAGTTCATGTTCCATTGTCCGTAAAAAGTCTAAGATCCGATAGCTAAGCCTAATACAACCAATAAAAAATGCCATACCTACTTCAAAAAACAGAACAGCTAATGTGCGGAAGGTGGCGCAAGAATATTTTTTTTAAGTTTGATAGTCAAGCCATTCTAGGCTAGGGAAAAGCTTCACTGCGACCTCCTAAGAATAAAGTGGACACTGAACATGATTATATTAGTAGAGTGCAGAAAATTGTCCTCTATCCCAAACCCGTACCCATCTGCTAATTAGCGCCGGTCGTTCGTGTTTTCTTTTTGTATTATGAAGCTAATTATATTTCGTACCCACACACCTTCCGAAGGCTCTAAGTGCATAATGAATTCAAGTATACCAACATCGGTGAGTGGTAATGCACAACGGCTCTCTCCTCTTTCGTATCTACCTACCATACTTTCCATCTTCTGTCGAAAACTAACCGATCTCCACCATATACAACACCGGGCTAGAGCTGTTTTCTCCTTGTTCTTCGTTCATCTAATAGATGTTAATTGTTTAAATGAAATTCCTGCAATTAAGGACACACCATGGAATAATAATGAGAAGCGCCAGAAATGAAGGAGCGCGCTGCCACAGACCAGGCAAGGCGCAATTCATTTTCCCTCCATAGCCTTTACACCCCTCCCGCATATATATATGAAGACATCCTCTACACCCTACTACACCCATAGCTGCCCGCAGGAGTACATTAGGCGCTGTTCATATCGCTGTCAGTATCGCTGTGGTACTGATAGACACTGCGCCTTGGTGCGGTGTAATTTTCGCTGTGGAGAATTGCACTGCACGTATACCCGATTGAAGGTGGCATTCTATCAGCAGTATCCTTTCAGTGAGTACATAGGTATTCCTCAAACAAATACCAAAAGAAGACTACACCCGTACAACATCGTCACCATCGTCGCATGGACTGCAGCGAGAGGAAATTTTATGCCAAGCAGCAGCAGCAGCGTCAGAAGACCAAAGGTACATACTACATAGACAGCAACATTCGCCTGGCCAACTGAAAGGTGAAGTGTATTTGTAATGTTAAATCTCAATTTATCTTGAAGTCAACGTAAATTAGAAACAAGGTCCAGAGGCATGCTTAGGCTACGCGCTATGTGTGTGTAGTGGTTGCCATTGCCAGCTTCTGCAGCAATATCTGCTAATTTTATTCCAAAAATGCAGCTCCATGATTAAGAACACTCGGGAGCAAATTTCACTCTAATTAAGCCAGCCACAGGTAGGGGCTGCAGGGATGACAATGCGATAGTTGATGGTGGGTAGTTTGTCTTCCATCATCAAGACGTGGCAAAATACGGTGGAATTTATTTATTAGCCTGCCTGACGTTCACCTCAAGGGAATCGCATTAACCTGATGGCTCATTTGAATCTAAGATTATTGTCGTGGGTATCACGTTGTCTACTCATAATTATATAAGTCAAAACAAATAAGGGACCGAGGCTCATACACAGAAATCTGAAATCTCAAACATTTTAGTTATACGAGCAGAGTAGATATGTTCGCAATAGAATTATAAATTCCTAAGGATCCTAAAACTTGCCCAACTTTAAATAAAGTGAATAGAGTAAATTACGATAAATCCCAAATGACAATTTTAAGGAGCCAAATTGGAAATAAATAGCCAGTGCTGTGGTAACACTGCTATTTGTATATCAGCTGATGAAAATCTCCACAAATTATTTTCCGCTGCCTTTTCGCAGACGTTTCGCAATCAATTTAGGGACCACCGGAAAATTTCGTTTTGGAACCGGTCCGTTCTACGCTTTATCAAAAATGTTTGACCTAAGTTAGTGTTACCAGGCGCTTTAAGTAAAATTCTCCATAAGAGACCTTCAAATTTCCCTTTTTCTCCATTCTCCGTGGTGACAATCCCCACAATAAAAATTTTAAGTAAATTGACTGCTTCTTACAAATGTTACACGTACCTAAGTGAAATGCAGATATTATGCACCCGTGCATACGATTTTAAATGCCAAAGTGCGAAAGCAACAATTTTGTGAAACGAAATGCTGCTTTGAAGCGAATGCGTGTTGAGAATGCGTAAGAGTATGACAGACTAAAAGTTCGTTTTGAATTTTGGCAAAAAAAATGCAAATTCAAATTTCAAGTATTTACTGCCTTTTTTCTTGTAACTGTAATTCTTATGCACGAATTGAAATAGGATCCTCCAAAACACAAGAATCATCATCAATCATCAGAACAATATTAGGTAGATATAGATACCAAAGCAAAAAACTACCTCTGGAGTACATGATTACTTCTTGCAAAGACATTCGTTGTTCCAACCCTCACATATATGACTGCGATTTTTTTTTGCAAATGTGAGCAATCAGCAGAAGAAAGCCTAATGCTGCCTTTAATACCACTGCACGTTATATCTTTGGTTTGAGGCGCTTAGATAATCACCCCTATTGCGAAGATCAACTATCAATTGATAGTTGATACTTGTCAATAAATTTCTTTAAATGGTATTGCGTAGATCAATTATCATTTAAGTGTTGATCGACTGCGAACGTGCAGCAATTGTCGGTTGACAAATCGGTATTGTGAATGTCAATCTTGAACAATTTTATTGGTAGTTGTCAATTTTTCTATCAATCGCAATTTCGGTGTTGATAAGAACGACTCTTAAAAGAAAATGTTGAACATCAACGTTCTTAATTGTTATTATTGTTATTTTTGAAGGGCTATATATACTATACATATTGCCATTCGTTTTTCTTCCTATGTGTAATGATCCTTATGAATTTTATCCATTTTGGGCACATATAATTTTCCATAACGCGTTCAGCAGTTCACTTAGAATAAGGGACACTGTTGTTGCTGTTGACTGCGCAAGACCAAGCAGAGCTGCAATTAATCGGTTTAAGTTTGGGTCCAATATCTTCCAAAAAATCAACGAATGCAACTCAAAAGCATTCCTTGGAAATGAAATTAGCTACCTTCGTTAGTTCCAAAGGATTAGATGCGACTCGCAAACTCCTCCGTATTGCAGTCAATTCCGCGTACTCTGTCTCGTCTTCGTCATCATCAAAAAATAATTCCACCGATGATGGTTTTCAATAAATTTCACAGATTCAACACTCGTAATTATTGTTTAATTAAGTTATTTGCAAAAATCGTAACAATCACTCTTCAAAACAAAAAATATTTTAGAACTGTCAAAGTTGAGTTGTCATTCACAATAACTTTATTTTTTGGCGTTATGCACAATAGGTTATATTTTTATCAATCGTTTTTCGCAATACCAACATCAATTTTAATTGATAAATTTGTCAATCGTCAACCGATTGATAGTTGATCTTCGCAATAGGGCTGAATATCTCCAATTTTTCCCGACAGATCTATAACATCTCCTTCGACCATCTTTTACGTTTTCGATCACTCATTTTGTTATTCAATGTAATTCAGACACATCAATACAGTTATTTGGTTAATAGACTACGTTTTTGTTCATCTAACCGATCCCAACAACTTGTTCATCCGCGGTACCGCTATCTTACATCGGAGTGGCAGTTTTTCAGGCAGTTTTTTGGAACTCAATTTTACGGCATTTGAGAAGGTCAATTACAATCGCGCGGTTTTGGAAGGGGTTAAAGTTTTATTTCTAGACAATTTCTGACTAATAAATACTATGTTTCTATTAATACTTTTGTTCCTGCGAGGATGCATAGAAACCGATTGTTTTTTAATATTCCGTATCACAGAAAAATGCATCAAATGAACCATGCTTAAGAGAAAGCAATACCGTTTGCGATATGATCGACTTAAGTCTAAATAAATAAAATAATTTAAAAATAATTTTCTATTCATTTTAAGTAATGGTGGCAATGTTTACTGTATTTTATTTATTGCATTTTATTATTATCAAGTAATCACTAACAGCCTTGTTCATAACATTTAATTAAAACTGAATTAGAGCTAATTTTGGTTTAATTGCAGAAAACCTTATTCATAAACTTTTTTTTAAAAATAATTCTCACTTAATCTAATGTCAAAAAATTAAATGTGTCAATTCGCATTTAGCGGTGAATTAACTTTTGTTTTCTCTGTTTATTTAAAAAAATGTGTATATGATTATCAAAAATTTTGAGTAAGTTTTGATAGTTAAGCAATTAAACTCGATACATATAAATTTTGCAAAGACGAAAATTAAAAAAAAATTATGTACGCTTTCCTTTTCACACAACTTATTTACTCATTTTGTTGTTAATAATTTCGCTACTGCTCAAATGTGTTCCATTTTTTTTTTAATTAATATCAGATGTCCATAACCAAAAGTGGCACTGAAATGCGCGAGTGGTGCCAGATTTTCATAATAGTTTTGCTTAATTGATAGATAAGCTAATCCATAGCAAAATTATGTTTATGAATAAACATTTTCGACATGAAGATTAAAGGCAAATTAACTCATTTGATGTGAGTTAGTGGAGACACTGATAATCTACTGATTAAGGGAATCTATTGAATAAGGCTGTAAGAGATTATGTAACTTTGTTTGATGAATTAAATAAACTAAAACTTATGTAATGGGTCGTATGAATAAAGCGTAGCAATTGCTTTAATCAAGAGAAATGTCAAAGTCGAAGCATTATTGCTACGTTTCGTATGAATAAAAACAAATTTGAGTTAGTTCCAACTTTTGACATGTTCGAAAAGCGGCGGCACTGACCTTTTACTCAGATCGGTATGAATAAACAAAGGAAATGCTATGCAAATCCTAAATATTTTGTACGCACATTTTTTACACAAAAAAAATAAGCAATATGAATTTTCGATTGTTGGCCTATAAATAGGTAGGTACTTGAATTATGTTTTGTTCGTGCAGGAAAACCAACAAAATACCTGTAAAAAAATCAGTGGCGTAGCGTGGGTTTGAGCCGCCCGGGGCAGACCCAATTTATGCCGCCCCCCTAATTTTTTCATACACTAAAAAGACCTTTGTAAACTTGGTAAAATTTCTGGAACCGAATAACGGTACTTTGAAATTTCGAAATATCTCGAAAACAAAAATTAATTTCTGAGGTAATATTGTCATTTCTAACTGAATGGTAGGCTCAGTTTTTTTTTCTATAGTATCGTACAATAGATTTTTGAAAATGTGGTTTTCTTTAGTTTTCTAGGGAAACGGCGATATAGATTTTGACCAAAATGAATTACCGAAAACGCTGATTTTGAAAACTGCTTATATCTCGAGAACCCTAATTTTGATTTCGATAAAACTCTAAAAACCAAGTAGTGCTTACATCCCGAAAAATAACTTTTTGGTAGTCAGTTTTCAGCTATATAAGGGTGGTTAGATTTTGAAGGCCGATGTCGAATGTGAACCACACCGTGCAAAATTTTGAGCAGACCGGGCCTGTAGGAGATGTGAAAACACTAGTGCATGCTCGTACAGCTCGTACTGCAGAAAATATTTCTGCTGTTCGCGATAGTGTGGCTGAAGAGCCGTCCACCTCAACTTTTTTGCCCAACAATTGCACCTCTCACGTGAGATGATAACGAAATTTTTATGGCCCGAATGGGAAGATATGGATGTGGACAATATGTGGTTTAAACAGGACTGTGCCACTTTCCACACGGCTAATGAAACAATGGCTCTTTTGCGCGACAATTTCAATGGCCGTGTTATCTCACGTGGTAGCGATGTCATTTGGCCGCCAAGATCATGTGACTTGACACCGTTGGACTTCCTTCTTTGGGGTTATTTGAAAGAAAAGATGTACGTCGATAAGCCAGCAATAATTCAAGAGCTAAAAGATGAGATAATTCGGCACATTAACGGCATCGAACCTCAATTATGCCTCAGCGTCATCGAAAATTTGGACCATCGGATGGAGGTGTGCCGCCGAGGTTGCGGCGGCCATTTGGCCGATATTTTGTTCCAAGCATAATTGAACCATACCAATATTACCGTAATAAAAAGAAATGGCAATAATTTCCGATATGATTTGTGTTTTATTCAAAATCAACATCGGCCCTTAAAGATTAACCACCATTTAGTTAGGCAATAGTATATTTTTTAAACTAAACATTGCAAAATTTGATACGGTTTTGTCTGCGTAATTACAAAAACCGGTCTAAGGATTTTGATCAAAATGCATAGATAATATCCGTATTTCAAATAAGACCTTACTTAGATTTCCTCAAAAAATTCGAATAAATCGAATTTTTTTTAAATATTTCTCAAAAACGACTACCCAAAAGCCGATCTGTAAACATCTTTTTTTTTAGGACAAGGCAAAATTTATTTTTTGCAAATATTGCATATGTGCATAGTGTTTAATTTGTGTTTAAAATATCTGAAAAAATATAGTTGCATACTAGGGAGCAGCGTTCATTGGATTTTGTTGCTAAGAAACAAAAGGAATGTCCGATTACTTACTGTGAAGCAGTGTCCGTTTTGTCAATTTCATAATTTTTTACAAATTAAAAAAAAAAAATTAACTGCTCCAAATTGCCGCCCCTGGCAAAGTGCCGCCCGGGGCCTATGCCCCCCTTGCCCCCCCCCCCCCTTGCTACGCCACTGAAAAAAATCAATTATTTCTTGTCATGGGCACCTGAAGAAGAAATAAAACATCTACAACTTATTTGGCAAACAAAAATCATATTTCCAGGTGCAATAGGAGCTTTAGATTGCAATCATATTTCTGAATTTAATCATTTTAATTTCAATTTCCACAAAAGTCGTTAGATTCTCAAGGAAAATTCAAATTTACTGGTCAGGTTTGACAGAAATTGCAAGGCAAGTACACGTGCAGCGAAGTAAAAGCTATGTTCGAATTTTCGAACTTACTTTAGCAAACTAGGTTTTTATTCATACCGATTCAAAGCAATTGCTAAGGGCTTTTACTTTGCTAAAGCCTTTTACTCAAAGCAAATGCTAGTTTTTATTCATACGACCCAATGTACATAATATATTGAAGTTTTGCTTGTGAAAAGAGGGATGTATTTTATATTATATATTAAACTTTTTGTGTTTGTTATTTTATGGAGTTAATGAATTTATAATTTGTATATAATACCTACTATCTTCGTATCTTAGAAACAGAAAGCGAAAACCTTAATTATTCATGTAACGTTAGTATGTTATGTAGCTTGTTGTTTACAAAAAGTAATATTTAAGCCTTGCACTAGTTTATAAGATCATTGTTATCTTGATATGCGTTTTTCTTTTTTAGTTCAGAGCTGATCACTGAACTGAACTAAGTTAAAAGCTGATTCCACATATGCATACACACACCAGTCACATTTGGCAGGAAAAAAAAAAGAAGGAAAAAAACATCAGAACGATCTGAGCAAGCTTAATATGTAAGCTATGAATTAACAAATGAACTAAACTAGGTAAATGAATATCGAAGCTGTTGCCTACAGAAATTAAAACTATTAACATTAGCGAAGTCAGATTTTTATTTGGGAGTGCAACCCATCTTACAAGATGGTTTCAAAATGGTTTGGGCTCAAAATTCTGGAAGGGTCAAAAATCTGCTTTCAAAATCCTGCAAAGAATAAGAAAAGATTTGAAAAATTTTCAAAAGCGCGCGCTGTTATGTTATGATGTTATGTTACATATATGGCGCATTGGTAAAAATGTTACTTGTTGAATGAACGAAACGAAACTTACAAAAGTTCAGCATATATTTTATATATAATTTCTTTCCGAAGGCCAAAAATGATAAAAGTTTAGCTCAAGGCGCAACTTTAGGTTAGGTTAGGTTTTTGGGCTGACGAAGCGGGTGACCCTCGCTTCGCCACACTCAGGTCCTTGTGGACCCATTGTGATACCCTTTATTTGTGGGGTTTAGCCGCGTTGTATTTTGGCCTCGTTTCCTTCTCCTTATTCGATGTTGTCCAGCCATCTTGATGTCCTCAGAAACCTGTGAAGATTAAAGAGTGAGATATTTGAGAGTTCTTGAATGTCTTGGAAGTAATATCTTCCAAGTGTTCTATTTCGCAAGTGACAGAGGCTCGGGCAGTGACAGAGGAAGTGAGGTGTGTCCTCATGCGTCTCCTCATCACCGCAGCCTCTACAGATGTCGTCGTCTATGAGGTTTAATTTCATTGTGTGGTTTCTTAGGAAGTTATGACCTGTCAGAGCACCTACCAACTTAGACAGTGATGATCTGTCAAACTTCAAGAGTTTGTTGGTCCGTCTTTTGTCATATTCAGGCCAAAGCTTCCTTGATATTTCACAGGTTGTTAGTGTCTTCCACCTGTTATTGGCTTTCATTCGGATCTTGTTTTCCACCCGTTCTCTGAGGTTACAGAGTGGTGGTTTGATCGATTGTAGTGCCTGATCATGGTCTATTGCAGACCCCTTTCTTGCCAGTTTGTCTGCAATCTCATTGCCGGCTTTGTCCCTGTGTCCAGGAACCCAGCAGAGATTTATATTATGCTGCGAGCCAAGAGCTTTGAGCTCTTCGCGACAGCTGCGAATTAGCTTTGATTTGATTTCAGTAGCCGAAATAGCTTTAATGGCTGCCTGGCTATCAATGAATATGGTAATATCATTACGTGGTATTGCCCTCATTGACACCATACACCCCGCTTCCATAATTGCCAGAACCTCGGCCTGGAAGACACTGCTATGATTAGGAAGCCTGATTGAGCGGCGTATGTTTAATTCCTCCGAGAATAGACCGGCTCCAGTGCCATAGTCCATCTTTGATCCATCTGTGTAGATGGATATAGATTTCCTTTTAGCGGGTTCGTTTGTTTCCCATTCCTCCCTGCTCGGAAAGGAGCAGGAGAATGGCTTGTCGAAATCTAGGTAGGGAGACATGTAGTCAGAGCTAACATCGTTCTCTACGTATCTCTTCAAAATCTGCGCATGTCCTGTAGCATTAGGATTCCAGCCTTGTGTTTGGCTAATCCTGAGTGCGCTTTTGGCGGCCGATTCTTGCATGTATAGGTCCATCAGGGGGAGCAAGTTGAGAATGGCCTCCAACCCAGCGGTTGGTGTCGTTCTGATTGCACTGGTTGTTCCTATACATGGTAATCTTTGTATTTTTGTCATTTCTTTCAGATTGGTTACCTTGTCCGCGGCTTGCCACCAGACTAAGTTGTCATATGTGAGTATCGGTCGCACTATAGCCGTGTACATCCACAGAATTACTCTAGGGTTTGGTCCCCACTTTCTGCCGAAGATACGGCTGCATGCATAGAATGCATTTGCTGCTTTCTTTACTCTTTCCTTGATGTTTGGTTTCCAATTGAGTTTCCTATCTAGAATTATTCCCAGATATTTCGCATTTTCTGCCACTCTTAGGGGAGTTCCCTCAATAGCTGGTGGCTCGAATTGCGGTATGTTCCTTTTATTTGTGAATAGCACAAGTTCGGTTTTTTGGGGATTGATTCCCAGACCACATTGTTCTGTCCACAAGTTGAGTATACGTAGTGAGTTCTCCAACAGTTCGCTTATGGTCGATAAGAATTTGCCTGTCGCAAGCAATACTACATCGTCTGCGTATGCAATTACTTTGACCCCCCTGTTTTCAAGTTTCATTAGTATATCGTTAATGACAAGGACCCAGAGTAATGGGGAAATGACCCCTCCTTGCGGTGTACCTCTTGAGGCAGTTACTCTTAGGTCAGTGTCACCTAGTTTTGCATTGATATTCCTTTCATTGAGTAGATTCATGATCACTTTAAACGTTGGAATTTTGTAACGCCCTTTTCACCGCGCATGTTTTGACATTGTTAAACGCCCCTTCAATGTCTAGAAATGCGGCTAGTGTATATTCTTTGTCTTTTAATGACTTCTCTATAACGCCAACGACTTCGTGTAGTGCTCTTTCTATTCCTTTGCCCTTTTTGTAAGCATGTTGTGTAGTGGAGATTACATTGCTATCTATCCGACTTCGTATATAGACGTTTATCAATTTTTCGAAGGTTTTCAAAATAAAGGATGTTAAACTTATAGGTCTAAAATCCTTGGCAGTGGTTTGGCTAGCTTTCCCTGCTTTTGAGATGAAGACAACCCTCACTTCCCGCCAAGCTTTCGGAATATAGTTTAATTCCAAACTGCGTGTGAAAATCCTTTTGAGAACCGGAGTGATGATGGTCCTTGCCTTCTGGAGCATAATCGGAAATATCCCATCGACTCAAGGGGATTTGAAGGATGAGAAGGTATCAATCGCCCAGTTTATTTTGTCCACTGTTAAAATTCCTTCTGGAACTGTCGTTACAGTTGTTGAGGCGCAACCTTACAATGTTTACCGAGACCGAGTGATGGGCGTAATAGTATAATTGTGAAAGTGCAGCAAGTGCTTCTCATAATCAAAGTGTTCCAAGACCAATAACACTACACCATCGAGTCCGTCACCACTTTACGTGTGCTTAGAGCCAACGTTACATACACTCCATGGCGTCAGCTCACCATTTATGAATCATGCTCAAAGCCACGTGATCGGCTGTAAATTTCATTAGAACTCATCCAAATGCAGCTAGTTATTTCCCATTATTAAGGACACTGTTTCCCAGAAAATGAAAATACGATATAAACGGAAACCCTATGCACTATGCGAAAGTTCTCGATAATTACCTAATGTCAGGCCATGCATGCGCATACACCGACTCACTTACATACACGTTCCAATATCCATTGAAATACTTAATTGTATAATCTTGTGAACTAATGGAAAGTTTCTTAGTGCATGGTGGCAGCGGTGATGGTGGTGGTGTTGTTGAGTTCGGTTCCTCTACATCAAACTTTATCAATTCATATTCGTCCTTCGTTCGGCATACCGCCTCTTTTCCCTTCTAATGACATTAAATTAAAACTTCCCACTTCCAAAGGATGTTATACAACGCCGCCGTGTATGCGTATACTTCGTATATGTGCCTTGCATATGACCTATTATGAAAACTTCCATTGGTACTTGCACTATTACCTTTGCCAGCAAAGGACGAGAGAATAAGATCAAAACTCAAAATTCCTTATTTCCAATTTCGGTGCAAATGAAATTAAGTTAAATCCTTGTCAACCTCATCAAATAGTTGCTCCATTCTTCTACACATTGCAATTGCAGTCTTCCGCAGTTGCTCGTGTCGTGCCAGCTCAGCTCAGTCAAACGAAACTTGTCTGGGGGAGGTGGGACATATGAGCCTATATGCCGTCTTGGTGGTGACGACGAGAACGACAGCGAGGACGTGGACGATGATATATAGATACGCTATGTTCGGGTCTTGCTATATCAGTGTATGTACGGTATGTGAGTTCTGAGTTGATTTCTATTAAAATTTGGCATCGTCCTAGCTGATGCTGATGCCCTTCGTGCAAAGCAGTGTGAGGTATTCGCATTTATGCGGTTTCCTTCATATGTATTGCAAGTTGTTACATGCAATAATTGCGAATATCGAAAGAGGGCTCGCTTCGTGCTAATGAAGAAAACCGAAGGTAGGTAGGACCTTTGAATTAAGAATCGTCAGGAGTTTAAGTTTGTCCACACGTAGGTACGCCAAAAGTGGCATTGGATATTTCAAAACGCCCCCCTGACATTGGGAACTTTTAAATGATAAAAGACTGCGTTGGGTGGGTGACAATCTGAGAGAGTTCTCAATTCCGAGCACAGCTATACTTCTCTGAGGAGCAGTCGATGCTTCAGTGGCTATGCTGATGTTCCTAGGTCGGAAGTCGGAACGATATGGATTCTTTGGTAGTAGGGCATGCTTTGAATCAAGTCCGAAATCTTTCTTTTTCTTTTTGCCCGGAAGGGGGATTGTCTCTGATTCCTGCTTCAGACAAAGTCAGTGGCAGAAGATCGCGAGGTATGGAAGCCCTGTCCCGCGATCCTTTTAATTGATAGACTGTAGGTATGAAACGTTTTTTTTTTTTTTCAATTTACTTTTAGGAGAGGCGAACCTATAGCTGCTGGACAGCTTTACAAGGCAAGGCCTTTAAACATAGCTGTGAAAGGTAATTCTGTTTTTTTTTTGGCAACTTTAAGTCGACAATTGGCTTGGAAAACCTTTCTCCGACCGCCGGACGTAGGTACCTACTTATTAGATGCGAAGGCAATCATTATATGCGTATACCTTTTGCCGAATTAGAGCTACACCTATACTAGCCGGATAAAAAGTAAGTCCGAGTAAAATATGTAAATTAGTGAAAGTTCGGGCATGACCTCATCCTTTAGCTGAAAAAAAAAAGAAAAAAAGAAATCTAAATCCAAGGGGCTTTCCTGCCAACAGAGGTAGTGATGGCAAGCTATAACGGCTTGCGAAACGCGATTTTTCCTTTATTTTTTACCTCTATGGACAAAGGGTGTCCGGCAGTCAGTTTTTGTTGTCCTCCTTCCGTAATCAAAACATTTAGCCAGCAACAAAGAGGCCGCATTCGGTATACGCTAACAAATGAGCAAAAACTTCGCAAATGTATTTCAACAAAACGAAAATAAAAATTATCGAAAATTTCTAAAATGCACAAGGGGTGCGCGTTGCTGATGACTGCATGCTAACGGCTAAAAATAATACGGTGGGGTGGATGTCCAATTGAAGTCGCTTTTTATGGGAATGTGCGACCCATCCATCGAGGAAACCTGATAGATGATGTTTGCAGGAGCAATCTCTTTCTCGCACGTTGTACCCCCACATCTTCTCTGTCACAAAACCGTTGCCCCTGGGTGGCAATGCGATCGACGACGATAAAATGAAGACAGGAATGATGATGACGGGATGGCGATGATGCCGCAATGGTTCGTCATGTCTTTTTTTTTACTTTTTATTAGTACTGTCCAGTCCAGTATTGAGATACTAGGTGTGCATGTTCTAACGAACGAATTTTATGGCGAGATACTAGAGCAGTGCTTCCCAAACTATTTTGGGCAAAAGACCCCTTTTCCAAAATGAACTGAAACCTTAGACCCCTATAGCGAAATTACTTTAAAAACTCGATCTCTTGTTTTGTTCCTATTGAAACAAAATACTTACCAATTTAAAATCTTTTCGCTTGGTTAAGTGAGTAAACTTGACATAATTTTCTCATCAAAATTTATTAAAATAAATAGACAGTAAATTCAGTAAGTATTTAGTGTACCTAATTAATATTTATTAAAATAAATTAAGTAAAAATACTTAAGTATTGGAATTGTTTATTGAACAAACATTAAAATAGTAAAGTAAAAAAGAATAGATAAAAAAATCAATGTGATCAATGTGATCAATGATACTGTGTTTCAATGTTGCGTTGCAACCAGAACTTTTAACAGCCTTGGTTGAAATTCTGTTTAAGCTCCTCGTCTGTGCTAATGGTAATCAATCATCATCATTGCGTTTGGCGTTTATTTCAAATATTTTGCGGCTGACACAAAAATGGAAGAAAAAGTAATAGAATTTTCAACGAAAATATTATTTCAGCTAATCGGCAAAGGTAGTAATCGCAGTAGCTTAGTGGTTAGTGTGTTGGACTGCTATGCGGGGGTCCCAGGTTCGAATCCCGCAAAAACCCAATTCCGACTTAGGGTTTTTTTCCGCTGCGCTACCTCTCGCGAACGTCTGACAAACATCCGAGAGTATAAATGTCTTGAAAAAGCTTCTCAATTGGCCGTTTGAAGTCGGCATAAAATTGTAGATCCCTTCCATTCGTTCCAAAAATGAGAAACTCACACAAAACGAATGGTTGTGAGAAGCTAGGCCTAGGGTCTCTCCGGACCTGTTGCGCCAACTATTTATTTTTTTATAATCGGCAAAGGTATAAAAACTTCCTGTAGGACTGTTAAACCGATAAATGCAATACAATTTTGCGAATTTTGTTGAATTTCTCAATTTTCATTTTTAACGAATTTAATTACAAACAAAAACAAATCAGCTGCTTAGTCGGCGAATGATGGAAGCTGATGCATGCATGTCGAACAATTTTCTGCACATGTGTTTTGGGCATAAAACGTTTTTTAGTACTTACCCTTTTACTTTTGCTTAAGCTTCAGACATGTATGGTTACGCTATTAACGCTGTAGGTAACTAAGGATTTTGTAAATTTTGTTTCAATCACTTTATTTTAATTCACTTTATTTAGCTCTGTAATCACTTTGTAATCTTTTGAAATAAATTAGTAGATGAGTGCATTCATTGATTGTTGATGACTAGAATGCCCACAAATCATTACAAAAGTTGATGGAGTCTGTGCCCACATGAAACTAACAGTACTTTTAATTTATTTTATTTTTGTTGTTTTCTTCGTCTCGTCATCGACAACAACACCGGTGCAATGAGATATGAACAGCTGCCAGTGCCAGCTTACCTCGAGCCGTAGCAGATGAGTTTTTTTTTATCTAGTTTGAATTTTTGCACGCCTATCGACGTGTTGAGTTTTTTAAAAGTAGAACAATGATACCTATTCCCAACTAAAATATTGGTCATTCTTAAAACAAGTTGGTACAGGTTACACAACTTCTACAGTATTCTGAACGTTTATAATAAGACCTTCTGTTAATTAATAGGGGTCGATTTTTAGACCTCGTCGACCCCCAAAGTCAGTTTTCGTTTATGTTGACCCCTAAAAAAACGGTATCGACCCCAAGGGGTCGATATCGACCACTTTGGGAAGCCCTGTACTAGAGTAACTGAAACCCTGGAGGCGGTTAGTGGGGGAAGCAGTTTTTTTTTTTTTGTCGAATTTAACTTAAATTTTTTTTAATATAGAAAAAGAAGCTTAAAAGGCATCGCATTATGGAGTTTTAAAAATACCTACCCTATGCTTGTTTTGAGAATTCCATTTAGAGCTGAGTGTAATTTTTTTTATATATTTAACTTAAAGGGTGTTTTTTGCTTGAGGCAATTTTTAATTGGGATTTGAACTAAAACTTTAAAAGCAATTTAAACATTTATTTCCAAGATCAGAAGACGTCTTGATGAGGCCAATATTTAATTAAGCCGTGAATCGTTATAGACTAAAAAACAAAACGTTCGCAATTAAGGTGGGTACCTTTAAAAAAAAAAAAAATGTTTCTTAATAAGCCACAATGGCATTACTGTCAGTTTGTAATTTTATTTAGAAATGCGTCTTTAAATGAAAGACATCATGTGTTGTTTCAATACATAGAGCAAGAGGTCCTGTTATAGAGATTTATATGCAACTAAAAAAAAAATCTCTCAATATTAACCAACAAATTGGCCAACAAGTTCACGCAATTTTCACGGCACAGAAGCGATGTGATTGAATGCTGCTTCATTGCCGGCAACTGAGGCATTCAAAACCGAACTGTCTCATTTCAGGGTTTAAGGTGCTCAAACAATTTTTGCAGACAGAAAACCCTCAATAGTATACAAGTTTCTAATAACAAAAATGTATAATAAGCACGACTGGGGTTGGGGTCACACGAAAATTTCTCCATCGAAGCAAATTTGAATAAAATTGGAAAAGCCAACATATTATTATGGGACTTGCACTAATCTTATATACTTATATGTAAGTAGGTGAGGGCAAATTGTTAAGAACCACTTTAACTGCCTTAAACACAACATATTCGCTTGATTTTTATTGGGAAAGATGTGCAGATTTGCAATGGTGTCTGTAATTTGTTTTCCAATATTTTGCGTTTAAGTAAGGTTGCTAAAATGGTAGAACTTCTACCACTGGACACACTATGATCCAATGATACTGATCTAGAAACGACCCTAACTCGTGAAAAGTCTCCATTTGACCCACTGCATAAGTGCAGTCTTTCGTCCTCTGATGCATTCACGGGCAAGTAGCTTCGAGTACCTAGTGCAGACGAGCTCTGTGTCCAGTCTAAATCAATGTCATCAATGGCCTCGAATCCAGCATTCGAAGATCATTTAGGTAAGAGCTTTATTGTCCAATTCAAAGTATGAGGCCGAGCTAGATAAGTCGATGTATTTTGACATTTTTTGACAACACCCACTTATTTGTATATGTACCTTGACCTGATTATACGAAGGAGCGGAGAGAGACCTACCACTGCATACAACTGGACATCCGAAGAACATACACCATCCATACTCCATACAGAAGGTATATCGATGACTAAATAAAACGGCAAACATTTTGAAATTCAGTTCAAGTTTTTATTTGCTCAACAGTACGAAAAAAAGGGAAATAGCTCGTGCCTTTTCATTTAACGCAAAACTGCACATTATTCGCTTTGGCTTGCACCCACTTCAAATATGTCGAAATCCTGGCATTCACCGATGGAACTTCCCCAGCACATGCATAGCCATAACTCACAATCCCAACTGCATACAATCGACTCATCCTTAAATACAGCCCACCACCCGAATCATACTGGCACGTGTCCTTTCCGGGCGTCGACGTACAAAATTGGCTAGCTGTCAATGCGCCCACACTCCGTTCGCACACATCGTTCCTCAGAACATCCAGACTCGTTTTCAATAATTTCCTCGACTGTTGGCCACCAAAACTTGTTGTACCCCAGCCGGCAGTGTCCAACTTGAAACCACCCAACGATTTCTTTGCGAAACGAAATGGCAAACATGCGGGACCCACAACCCGATTCCATTCCATGCTCTTTGCGGTCTTGAGCAACGCAATGTCGTTCCTTAGATTTGCCTTTCGGAAGTTCTTATGCTTGATGATCGCCTCTATGTCATATCTTTGGATGTAAAATGAGTTCATAACTATATATGGGGATGAAATGAAAAAAAAACAAACCCTTCTCCATTTCATATCAATTTGTATTTGTTTGGGAGTATGCACTCACTTTCTGATAGGTCCTGCTCGCCAACAACAATTTGAATCAATTCCGGGAGAGCCATCTCGGCAGCAATGAAACAGTGAGCGGCCGACAGAAGGTACCGGTGATGAACTATAAAAGGAAAAAGCAAAATACTGTTAAGGATGCTTACCCTCGTCTATGCTTCAGAGTTCAACTTACTTATTGTAGCACCACAAAAAACGATACTCTCCATCTTTCGAACGACAGCTGCCATTGAGGGGAACTCACCCGTGGTGGCCTCAGTGCCGCCGGCCACTTTCAGAGTTGTACTCCACCCACAGTCACAGGGTGGCTTGAACGCCTCCACCAAGCACGAGAAGTATCCGGTTGTCATTCTAATGGGATTACTGCCAGCCAAAGATATATACGATATCGTTGCCCTATTGACGAAACTCTTTCTTACCAAACTTCCTGACCCACAAAAGTAATCGGAACCAGATAGGAGTTCACTACCCTCGTGATTGAAGTAGAATATGTCGGAGCTGCAGCTGACTGGGTTTGACTGTAAGAAAAATAAAAATCGCAAGTTGTTGCGTTTGTTGATTGTTGAGCATCGCCATCGAGAGAAGATGAAAAATATGTCACTTCTAATGTGGACATTGTTAGCATAGGGTTTGTCCTTTTTTAATCCAGGGGTACCTATGTAGACCTGGCCGCCATTTGGGTTTAGTTGAATTTTTGTCAGCGTCGGAAATGACTGACTGCACGAGCCTCAGCATCTTAAACTGCACACCTCTTAGTCTGACATAGAGGACGAATTACGATTGAATTTACTTAACTAAATTTACAGTCAGTAGGGCGATACCTTTTATGAGCCTCTTTGGCAAATTTGGATCTGGGGCCGTTTGTAATCTTCAAGACCAATCGCACTGCTCTTAAATACAGTCAGTGGCAAAAGAGCTTTCAATAGGTTTACGACAGCTCGTTTATGCACAGAGTGACTTATTTATTTGCATTTATACAGCCTCACCCTTTACAAAAAAAGTCTTGGAACAGACCTCGCCTTCTATAAGGTTCAGTACCTGACAAAACTTAAGGAACTACCAGACTTTGGATGATGATGAATTTCCAGATGACAACCACATACAACTTGAATGGTTCGGCCCGAGAAAATCCTCACATAGAGCTTCGTCCTTGGGAGTACTTTAGTCAGAGAAAGTGTCAGCAGTCAAATAAATATATTATTGAGAGTTCTTAAATCTCGCCTATGGAATTTCGACAAATTTTACCATATAAGCAGATTCATAGTTGCCACACTGTAGGTACCTTGGCGTTTCGTGAACAAAAGTTCTACAGCTTGCTACCTAAGTATGTGTTGACTTAAAACCTTTTCGAAATCACTTTAACTCTCTATCAATACTTCAATACAATTGTCCAGCCAGCGCTAATTTTAGTGTATTCTAGAGTTGGGACAGAAGATAGAGCAGTCTGCAGTCTGATTGCTTTTTTGTTTTAAGAGTGGTCTCGGTTGACAAAAATAGCTCCATTTTGCTGCCACTGGAAAGGAGAGGTGGGTCACACTGTCAGCTCATAGAAAAACAAAATTTTCTTCCTTTTTTTTTAAAGCTGTTTGTCATAATGGCCCCGTTCAGATCGTGATAATTTTATCTAATGACCTACCGTCGACTTCAGGATACTGACGTGAACAGGGAGAGTAAATCATAAGAAGTGCAGTATTTGTCTGCTCTTCTTCCTTATCTATAAAGCTTCTGCAGAAATCGTTGTAAGGGATAGCCGACCCATCGGCGTAACCATTGGCACAGTCTTCATCGAGGAAGAGTTATAGTTTTTTGCCTTTCGTTAGGTCCAGGAATGCGATTTAAGAACGGCTTGATTACAAGAATATCTGAAGGATGACTAACAAGCAGAAACTGATCTGAGGCGTTATGTATATTTTTTTAGGTATTAAAAGAAACTTTTGCGGAATAAACCTCAATCGCTCGAAATTTGTACACAAAAATGAAAGATAAAGAGGAAATGTTGCAGTGACGAGTAATGCTCTCTGATTGTCTGTAAAAAGCTCAGAAAATTTGTAACACAATCAGTATTGCCTTAAAGATACCTATATGGATAAATCTGCAATTATGAAATATTTTTTTTAATTTAGGTAGCAACAACAAAAATAAAATAAAAAGACCTGAATACGAAAATGAGCATACAGTGAAAGTAAGTGTGCAAAACATGTTGAAATCATTTTTGAAAAAGAACAAAATTTATTATTGCAAATGCAGACAAAATCTGAAGTTAGTAACAATGGTAAGTGCAGAAAATGGAGTTCCACAAAGTCGCGTCGGTGTCGTTAAGTAAAGAAGTTTGAGGCGAAAAACTGAAAAATAATACATTTAATGAAAGAATATAAAACTGCTCGCTATTTAGCTAGAAGTAGCTCGATGCTTTGACAGATTTTCGGCGAAATTGATAATGCTTGACGTGGAAAAGTAGTTACGCGAATTGTTTCCAAAATAAAACTAATGAAATTGCTTATATGAAAGGTATTAACGCAATTGCGAGAATGAAGTCAGCTGTCAAAAGGTTGTTAATAAATATAAACGGAAAAACTATGAATGTTTCATTTGAAGTATTAGGTATATCATGATTTGATTTTGTAGCAAAGAACTCAATTTTTTAATAATATTCGTATTTAAAAAAAAATAAAAATAGTGGACGAAACTGGCCCGTAGGACCATAGGCCTAGCTTCTCACAACATTCACTTTTGTGTGATTTTAACATTCGGATTAGTATTTTGAAAAATACAAATTTACTCTTAGAAGTGATATTTCAAGAAGTTTTCTGTACGAATGACAATAAGACAGCACAGTCACTGCAGTCTTAAACAGTTGCAGTAAAAGATCTAAAAAAAAACCTCTTTTATTTAAAAAAAAAAATCGTTCTAACAAAAAAAGTTGATTTGTCCCGGTTCCTTCTACTTTATTTATGATATCTTACGAATCGTTTGTTGAAGACTATAAAACCGGTCTATGAGTACCGAAAAAATATTTAATAAAATGAAGTTAACAACTAAATACAAAAAAGTTCTATACTATAACGGAATTAACCTGAATGAAGAGGATTACGTTCAATTTAAGGGCAAAGACAAAGCGTCATCTACAATTCTATATTTGAACTGTCCAGAATACAGTCGGAAATTAATTAAATAAAAGGTGAACCTAAACGATTGAAACGCAGTGTAAATATCACATATTCTATTTATTCAAGGTATACTTATTTCAGTCCAAAGAGGAATGGAACAAAAACATTAATCAGCTAATTTGATGTTTCTGAAAACAGACATCGTGTTCGTGTGAACCAATGACCCTTGTTTTTGATAAATTTTTGCACATAAAGCCTTTTGACATACCGAACTGAAATTAATGTCACACCTAAATTTGAGCTCATAGTCGATTGGTGCCTCCACAGTGTACCGGCACGATGTACCCCGAGGGTAGGAATTTGGATAATATGGTGAGTTGATATAGAGTTTCTCTTCACCTCTTAACTTCACTAAGTGATTGCAGTTTTCAAAGAGCCCCATACAAAAATGGCTTCTACAGCCAACTATCAGATAAACCACAATTAACACACGACTTTGAAACATTTCGAACAGAGTTTTCAATATCACAATCACATTTATAAAAACCGATCACACACGGCTTGTAACAGCGCAGCTTCAACTTGAACTAAACCAGCAGATTAATAAATGTATCATGGTAGCTGATGGTATGTATCTTACTTCTTTAGCGCCAACATCTTGGGATTGGGATCGGATTAATTGGGCATGGCTCAAAGTTGCCTCTAATGACCTATGATTATAAAGGAAATCAGAAAACATCGAGAATCATCAACATGGTCTTGCGCGTGGTACAGTTTACCCTATGAGAGTGAGAGTTGAGCGACTTTGACATATTGACACATGAGAGGATAGAACTAGAAATGCGGTTTTGTGGTGAACTCTCTCACTTAAGTTCGACCTAACTGCGATGTGATAGGGTATAACATTTTATCTGAAAATTTGTTGTGCGGTTATATGGTTTTTCCAATCTCCATTTCATTGACTTGGAAGAAGCGGCAAACTTTAAAGTAGGTATTGATGGGAATTGCTAATCACATAGTAGGCTTTGGTTAAACATAACAGACAAATTATGGGATCATCGATCGATTTTATTTATATACCTAAATATTGTTCGTTTTCAGCGTGGTTTTGACAACGATATTAGTTTCTGCTAAAAAAATGTACCTGTACATATAGGGCCGGTCTGTTCATTTAGGTTTAGGTTTAGATTTAGGTTAACCCATGATTATAAATCAGTGATAACCAATGAGTGTCTGTTTACCGTTTTTTCACTTCGGTCACCAAATCATAGCTTTGCAGCAAATCGTTCCATTTTTCCAGTTTATTTGTCATTTAGAGATTGACCGAATCCATGGTTATATTTTTGGTTTTTTCGGGTCCGTTTGTTTTTGATAAGTAATTTATTTAGGTATAGGTATTTTATTAATAAATAAATTATAAAGGAATTTTTTAAGAACTAAAGAATGAAACTTTGTATTTGTTAGTCAATGATTTTTTGAAAAAAAAAACAACAAATAAAGCCAAAACCAATAAAATGTATTACAAATTAACAGGCCTCATGTTAATTTACTCAACGACAATCGCAATTTTCTCGTTCTCTCAATATTTTTCCTAACGCGTGTGCTTTATCACAATTTATGAGAACTGTCATCCTTTAAAAAATGTTGAAAATAATCTTACTTCATCCTTTGCATCCACTATTTTGGCGTGTTGTGTATTTTATATTTAGGTATGTGTCAGTTGAAAACGTCAACGAAACCGATGTGAATGATTTTATTGGTTCACTCCATCTTGCGTTATATTATTTGCATTTTCCTTTTTATTCAAAAGTTTTTGTATATCACACTGAAAAAAAAAGGTACACCATAGTAGTGAAAAAGTTCATCAATGTGATGAAAAAATCAACAATTTTAGTCCAGTGAACTTTTTCATTAGTTTGATGAAACCGATTTCGTCAATATGATGTTGTTCATCATTCATCAACTTTGTTCATCAATATTATGAAAAATTCATCAATATGATGAACCCAAATTCCCCTTTAATTTCATAATGTGATGAATGTATTCATTATATTGACAAATTTGTTCATCAATATGATGCACACTTTCTGTGCTGGCAAATTTGTTTTCATGTAGTTGTAAGATTATTCACACAAATAAAAACATGAAATAAAAATACTGACACCAATATAAATCGTAAAGATATAGCCTTCCCACTTTCATGGGGATGCTAAAATACTTAAACGAGCATAATGTCATGAAAATGGTAATGGTAATATTATGTGAATTTAACTATTGAATTTCTTCGTATCCGAAAGGAAAATATTCAAACGAAAATCAGTTTCACCACGAAAGTCAATAAAGTGTAGTGGCAAAAACTCACGCGCTCAAGAAATATTGAAGATTTATAAAAATAAATTTTATTTCTGAGTTACTTTTATCACTCCTGGGACAATTTTTTTTTTTTTTTTTTCATAATGGATCCCAATGAGAATCAGAGAACGGCCATTTGCCTGCCATATGCATAGAGTCACAGGGTGCATGTGCATACATTTGTGTTTGAAATGTGTTTTTGCGTCTTTTGTTATTTAGTTATAATTTTATTGATCCATTCTGTTGAATTTTATAATGTTGAGGCGTGAGAGAATAATGTACGAGAAAATTTTGGTTAAATAACAATATTACATTGATTTTGAAAAATATTTTTAAAAAGTAAATATTTATTTACATTTATGTGTGTAATGAAATCACAATGTTATAATTATATAGCGAGCTCTTTTTTTTTACCAAAGGAAAATCGTTGTGAAAATTCATGATAATTGTAGTTTTATTTTAATGACATATTTATTTAACGTCAAAAATCGACCCTACTGCTAAGTTTCCACCGGAGAATAACTGCGAGATTAAGAAAAATTTCCGTAAATCCCGCATTAATCTCGGAACTTATCATACGAAAGTAATCTCATTAAAAGGGAGATTAGAAATAAAACAAACACACTTTTCACAGCTCGATATGTCAAAAGATAAAAAAAAAAAAAATTGAAGAAAAGACGTCAAAAATGGAAAAATGTCTCTCTCTCTCTCTCTCGTGAAATGTAACTTTCTCGTCAAGTTAATCTTCTTTTATTTGGTGGAAATACTTCGGGATTAATTCTAAACCTCTTGTACTTAATCTTGGTATTTGTGTTCGGTGGAAACGTAGCTTAACCTACCTTTTAGAAGTATGTATACTAAAACACGTACAACAACATTTTTCGATATTTACGTTTTACTTTTTACAAATGAAAAAGCTATATCAAGATATCGGAAAAATAAGCCCCTTTGAAAATTATAGATAGTCTTACTCATGATTTAGCTTTTAAAACGTCGCTATGAACATTTAGAGCTAACAGTTTATGCCGAAAAACGTTCGTTTACATAGTAAAATCATTGAAACGAAATCACTTGGTCAACACCTCCCAGATATATTTATGCAACTGAATTAAAGTTATACATTAATTGCATACCTTTAATTAAGGCTAGGTAAATTGCATTCTTTTTAGGGTAAATGAGGCGCTCCATCGAAGATATATGTTCTAATTATATAAGTTTCATTATACTGATAACACAATAAATACTTAAAATATATTAATATATATTAAAGCTATTTATGCAAAATTTATAACACTTTATATAATGTGAATAATCGAAGTTAGACTATAGCTTTTTTATATTTCCACCATTCTTACACTAATATTGAATTTTTCACACTTCATTAATTGTTTTAATTTGTATATACTGCAGTTTATTTAGCAAAACCAGTCGCCCGTAGTAAAAGAAAAAAGAAAAAAGTTTGTTCATCGGCAAGCAATTGTCAATACAATGTTTAAAATGCAAATGGGTACTTTTGGGGGAACATTAATTAAAAGATAAACAAATAATTATGTGATGAAATTTCTAAATCACATATATCGAATCTTTTAAGATATTCATCGTTCATCGTAAAACTATTCACAATTTTCTTCTATGCCACCCTGTGTAGATACTTTACGCTTGATGAGCAATGACATATAATTATCTACGCATATATACATTAAAAGATTCATCATGCGTGTGTGAGTATAAATTCTGTACCAACATCGCGTGTGTACACCTACAGCATACATCATATTAACAACCTGTGCATCACATTGAAGAAACCGATGAAAAAAGTTCATCAATATGAGGATTCCATTCAACAATATGATGAATATAACGGTGAATTTAATTTTTTTCATCAATATAAAGAATTAGTTCATCTATATTATGAAGGTTTACATCAACGTTCTCCTTAATAAAAATTAATGTCTGTTTTTTGACGAACGCTGTCATCAATATAATAAAAGACGTCATCAAAACGATGAACGTCGTTATCAATATGATAAAAATTCAAAACTTGGCAATCGTACTTGAATATGATGATTCCATTCATCAATAAGACGAATAAATCATCAACTGGATGAACAAATGAATATATTCATCAAAATAAGTGTTTTCGTCATATTGATGAAATGTTTTGATGAAATAATGAACGTAGTTCATAAAAACATACGCTAAATTCTCTTCAGAATCCTGTTGAAAAAATTGATGAATTCATTTTCATCATATTGAAAAACTGTTCATCAATTGTCAAAAAGTTTTCATGAATTTGTTCATCATATTTATGAAAATTACGTCATATCAATGAATATCATGTTGATGAACGCCATTCATCAATACGACGCCGACTTTTTTTTTCAGTGCAGCTACGTCAAAATGAATAACTACGTAGTTCTTAAAAAATCGCTCAAACCGCGCAAAATCACTGGATAACTAACCAAGCTACTGATTCTCTGGTTAATACCTATTTTGCTGAACAAACACATTCGATGGTTACCAGCTGGAATAACCGATGATAAAAGATAACCAAGATTGAACTAACCGGGCCACAGAGGGGGCATCTGAAAACAAGAGCCTTTAATAACTTTTGTTTTGAAATTTGAACGCTTTGTTCAATAGCCAGTTTTGCCTTCTGGCCTGTTTTTATACCTGATGCTTTTGCTTGCTTCTGAAATCCCGAGAAAAACTCTTTTGAGAAATAATTTTAAAAACAAATAATGAAAAGTATGCAAGCTAAAACAAAATTGTAATTAAAAAACAAAAAGAAACCAAAAAAGTGTAACAAGAAAATAAAAACGAAAGCTTAAAAATAAAAATTAAATTAATTCAACTTAAGAACATTCGATTTAATTGAAGCTCCGCTTCTACGCTACCTACCTGTAACTTTGTTAGTCCTGTTTCGGCGTTAACACGCTTCTAAGGAAAAGTTAAATTGTTTAGGTATTTTTTTTAGACTAAGTTAATGAGGGTATATTCACTTTACTTTTATGAGAGCATTATACCTATGTAAATTCACGTGTTTTGTGTTGGGAAGTAAGTAAATTCTGACTCGAAATGTTTACCAGCTCTTATCTAGGAACAACGCAAACTCGTGGAACTGCAGCTTTACGAAAACTAGGGGTCGCCCCTTGGTCGAAATTCGACCAATTAATTTTTGAAGGGGAAGTGAAGTAAATAGGCAATCGAAACCATTTTAGGTTTTCCTTAAATTCTGAATAAAAAGTGTCCAGTAATGCGGGCTGTCTTCTATTTTATATTACAGGTAGAAAAGGGTGCATAGAATAGATATGCAAAGTTTCATCGTTTGTTGTTCAACAGTTTTAGAGTTATGGGGACCTTAAGTTAGAAGCCAACATTTTGCTTAAATTTCATATAAATCATAAACCGTTAGGCCGATTGGTACGATTTGAATTTTATTAGATTAGTATTGTCGAACACTTTCGAAAATAGATTTTAGAAATTTTATCACTTTGCTAGCTGCGGTTTCAGAAATAACACGGTTTTAAGGGATTGGGATTTTGTTTTTTCAAATGGTTCTAACTTTCAAACGGTTGAACTACAAACGAAAAGAATTTCACTACAAACAGCTACAAACGACTGTCTATCGAACTGCATTTCACGTTTTTCATTCTAGAAAAAGTGCGAATTAACTTCACGCGGGTGCCATGTTGTTGTTGTTGTAATTTCATGCAATTCGCTTAAATTTACCTGCTTTAATTCATAATTTGTGGATAATTTTTGTATTGTGCACTTCTATGTATTGTCCCCTACCCAAATATATATAGTGTTGGCATATTTATGTGACTTATAATAGGAAAAAGGGGGGAAACACGTTTTAGGCAACTCCGTATTAATATATAGAAGATTAAGCGGAACTAAATTCATGGCAATTTTTTTATGAATCGGAACAAAACTTATGTCCTTTTCAAATAGTCGTCTAATTTGTTTGCAATTTTATTTACCTATTTGAATAATTTCAAATAATTTAACCCTTTCGGTATAATATGTACAGTGAAATCCGGATATAACGACGGTGAAGGGACCGGGCTCAAATGGTCGCTATAGCCGAACGTCGCTATAAGCGAAGGTCAGAAAAATAAAAAAATAAACTCATTCTTTACTAGTAGATATGTTACTACACAATGCTGTATTCGTAGTTCTATTAATCAGTCAGAATTAAAAAGAAAAGCCTGTAGGTAATAACAAATGTAATTAAAAAAAAATGCGCAAGTTATAAGAGATGCAACACTGGTTGGCATCTAATTCATTTCCTTGAAAAAATCTGTAATATTTCGCTGCTTAAAGTTCCTTTTTTCAGCAAAAAGTTTTTCTAGCGACTTCTCAGTTCTTATAAGCCACGAGACTTTCATCTCGTTTTCCCCTTCACCAAATAGAGCAAATCGTTTTAAGACTGAAATAGCCCATAAAGCATCTGTGACTGTTGGAACTGGCTCTTCCAATTCCTGATCAGACTCCTCCTCATCAGATAACACTTCATGCATATTTATTGCTGAAGCTGAAGCTAAAGCTACGCTTTCAATAATATCTGTAGGGTCAACGGAGGTCAAAACGTGGTTATCTATATCAATGTAAGTCTCCCAGTTAGAGTAGTTTTCCTCGTTCGCCCAAATTTTAGCGAGTTGTGCCAATGGCAAACTATTCAGTCCATCATGGGTTTGCATCATGGAAAAAATTCGAATTTTAGCAAAAAAACAGACGATATTATTTAAGCAAACGAAACCAACGGTCGCTTTTTTGCACAGGCCGAGGCAACTATAGTTAGATGATTTTATTTCGTCGCTGTATCCGGAGAAAAAAATCAAATTGTTATAAAAAAAAGGTCGCTATATACGGAATCGCCGTTATATCCGAGGTCGCTATATCAGGATGAATTTGTATGGAAAATATGATGTAAAATCAAGGGACTTAGAGTTTGCGTCGTTATATCCGCATGGTCGTTATAACCGAGTTCGTTATAGGCGAATTTCACTGTACTTCGTTTCTGTTGTAAGGCTAAAAAAATATTTTTCATAAGTTCTAAAGTGGCTTTGGGGAACGTTGTAATAGTGGCAACAAGGTAAATGACAAAATTAATATTATTTTTCAATTATGTAGTTTTGAATATTACAGAATTGAAAAGAAAAAAATATCATTAAATTTGCTTATTACAATTATAATGTTAAAAAAATAAGTAGCTACCTAGCTCTGATAATATTAAAAAAAAAACATATTTTCAAATTCAAATATATATAGGTATTAATTGTTGCATTTATACTTGTTTTTCTTCGTTTACGTATTTTTATGCATCTGTATGGTGATATACATAGATATAGGTACCTATATAAAATACTAATGCAGATTGCAGATACCTATACAAAATAAAAATCAGATAGGTAGCTATATCATTCTTCAAAAATATTCAAAATATTCTGAAATTTGTTTAGCACTTTAAGAGCTAAAATAAGGTAAAAAGGCAACAAAAAAATAATAAATTATGCCGAATGGCATCAATTTTATTTTTAGAAACGATGTCACATAAAGCACTTCTAGCCAAATTTGATGCCGTTTGGCAACACAAAAAAGGAACAAAGGCAAAAATAGACGGAATTTAAATGTTTACTTTGTTATTTTTATTTGAGTACTTGTTGTTTATTATTCAAATAAATTCTAATTTGAAATAAATTGCCCTTAGAAATAAGATATTTTCTACGACTTTTGGCGAAAATTTAACTCTTAATTTAGGAAATAGTTAGATTGGAATCACTGCTGACCAAGTCAAATCTAAAGTGGCATTTGTCAAATCAAATCAGTTAAAGCTCGGACTGAGGCGAGTTCCAACTTCCAAGTTGCATTGCAAGACAATAATCACAAGCATTTTTACTATTCGAATTTACCCTTGCTTTATCTGTCAAATCACAACAATTTTTTTTTTTAATTTAGTTCACATAAGAGCCTTGCAAAATAAACACTTTAAGTTTCGACTTTAATTTAAGTAATTCAAAATATCTGTATTTTCCATACACATTTTGCAATTGTGAGTCTCCGTAAATTTAAAGTCGGGACTAGAATTTGTTATTAGTGCGGCGCATAGACGACAACTTGAAGCTCGCCTCTGGTAAGACAACAAAATTGAGTCACAATAACTAGCAAAAGTTGAATTTTTTTAAATTTGTTTTATTTTTATGAAATTCTAGGTGGAGTTTAGAGGTCACTAGCAAAAGTGGACTTTATTTGTATTTGTATTTGGTAAAAATTGCCGATGTAAGAAATAAATAATAAAAATAGTCGATTCAATACAAATATTGATTTCCTCGCAGACCTTTCGAGAGCTAAAATCAGAAGGACGTCAGTAACCAAACCAACCAGTATATTTGCCTCTAGTGATTGAACCAATACTCCAGAGTCTTGAAATTAGAAAAAAAAAAAAACACCCGCAATCGGTTCGACAAAAAATGTCAAGCCCATTCACATAATAAAAAAATTTATTTAATCTCAAAATTTTATGCCGCTCTTCAATTCTCCCTCGGAAATGTTATTGCGTAATGCGCTGCAAATAACGAAAAAGCAATAGAATAACTTTCTATTTCATGAAATTCCTACCTTCATTGCTGCAACCTATAACTTTAAAAATATGAAAAACACGACCACTTGTCATTTGTAGATTTGCGTAACTTTTCGCAGTCGATTTCCGACCTTATCAGGGTTACATTTGGGACAAAGTATTTGTCGATTTCTCAGTCCGAAAGTTAATTTAATTCAACAAATAACTAAAAAATAGGGTAATGTACACAAATAACCTTGGCTATGGAAAACATATTTTTTTAGGTTATCTTAAGGTAGTACGTTTTGAGGTGTTCTAAAATACGAGTTGGGTGAGCAATTTATAAAACTTTTAAAATTTGTTATTTCAGTTGGAAAATTAAATCTTTTTCCCAATGTTGATTTCTCCGCCCCACTCTTTCGGTATATTTGTCCGAAGTTATGTTTCAAGTTGGGAAGCCTGGACCTTATAATTGATCGCGGAAAATTATGAGGCCTGCATAAACTATTCTCCATACAAAATCTGACGGTTCGTTTACGAGGTGTTATGAGGGTTTAACGTGTTTAACTGAATACGCTTAATGATTATCAAATTTGCAAAAAATCACACGCTTAAAGTTTTTCTTTCCCCGATATCTTCGATTATTGATAATCTTAACTAACGAAGGTTTATTTTATGCTGTGTCTTAAAAAAGTATGTGGTACTTACCAATAACAACGAAGCAGTTACAACTTTTGAAAGGAGATTCATCATTCATTTTCAAGATTCGAATTTCATTCAGCCTCATTGGAAATGTACATTGTGCTTTCTGCCAGCAGTCTGATTGAATGTTAGCAGTCCAGTTTAAAGAGAGAAAAGTCCCAAATACCATTCAAAAGGAAATAGGAAATATTTCCCAGTCCTTGTATTCGCCAGCGAATTATTCGAGCTTTCACTGTGAGATTCGAAAGTCGTCAGAAAAATGCACATCTTCCAAAACGCTATGACCTGTTTAGTGAAACCACAGCATCTTTAAAGTTGAAAAGTCTTCGAAAATCATCGCAGTAGAGACAGACTTTCCGCGGGCCTTACGCTTTATAGAAAGCCTTTTGGGTTTCAGTCAAACGAATACCCAACCCATGTACGGCCTATACTTTGCTTGAAATTCCTTGCAGAATTAACAAGCAGCTAAAAGCCTTCAAATTTCCTATTGACAGCACTCGTCCGACTCGCCTAGTTATGTAATATCCATCAGTCCAGCTACCATCTAAATAATTTCGTTTCACGAAATGAATAAATACCTAAACCCAGGTGTATTCCTATGTGTTCGTAGGCCATAAAGTGCCTCCAGTCCGCTCTTTTTTTTTTAATTAAGAAGCCAAACAAAACTACACTCTAGACATTTTCAGTCATTTAGTCTTCCAGCTAACAGAATCCACGAAAATAGAAAAATTTAACTAAAAGCGAACATAAATAAACAAAACAAGCAAAAAAAAAAAAAAAAAGAAAGAAAAAACAACCTTCATCCCTTTGCATCTACGTTTGATCTACATACATAAGTATGTGTGTGCTCAAGAATGATAATACTAAACTGCTGGAGAGGACTGGGTGAAACTACATACCACCCACTCACTACATCATCGACAAACAAAAGTACCGGTCCGGCGTTCGGGAGAAATATTGTATTCGAATAAGGGAAGCACAACGTTGGTCGCTGTGCCAAAAACGAAGGGATGAGGACGAATGAAAAATCGGAGAAAAAACAGCGCGCCCAGTTGCTGCTATACACAAACAGTGACCACCATCTACCCCCAAGAGCTCGCGATTTTAACTTCTTTTTTCTTTTCTTCTTTTTAGCAATTTCTGCCGCAAAAAGACACATACAACGATGAATGAATGAATTTAGCATTTTTTGATAGGAATTGATTCCTGGTTTACTTTTTTCAGTGTCCCTGTCCAGCTGCAGGTCCGTCGTATTTCTATACTTTTTTTTTAGCTGAAATTTCGCGCCGTCCAGCGTTCACGTACGTTATAGTCGACGAAGTCCTTAGAGCCTTTTGCGAGTCCAATCCTCGGTCAACTACGGCGGAGTGTGTGTGTGGTGTGAGACGACGGTGGTGGCCCCAAATTCTGCTCGCATTCGCTTTGCCTGGTGCCTGCGTCTGGTTCGCTGGGAAGAGTACCACAAGTGGAACACACATCGTGTTTGTTTGTCCGTTGTACTTTGCCTTCGTTTTTGGAGGATTTTCGTATCCAGAGTTCCTGGGTAGCATGAGAAAAGCGATAGAGGTGGGATAAGCATGGGGGGTAATACTAGGACGCCAAGTTGAACAATAAAAATGTATAATTGGATATGTGCAGTGTTTTCTTCTATTTTTTGCTTCGCGATACTCTGCAGAGCAGCCCGTTCCCTTAGCCCTATGGTCAACATTTACTTTTTACATGTTGTCCTTGAAGTAAAAGCAAAACAAGTGACGAAGAAGGCAGGAGTGTATGTGTGCTGGTTAATGCAAAAAACAACGAAAGAAAAACTTAAAACAAATGCAAATGAAATGAACGCAACGACTGGCCACTGGTCATCATCCAATTTTGTGGAGAGGAGGGGACAGGGGGACGCGTGGAAATGGTGAATGCTGGTCACCTACCTAGATGACTTCTGGAGTTGAATGCAGAGGAGAACAATCGAAAGAATCACCGTAATCATAATAAAGTACTTTTTTAGGGAGCGGGGGGATGGTCCATTTTTTTTTTTTTTTTTTTTTTTGACGAAAACGCGGATGGCTATTTGTATTGGGTAACGTCTGTCGAATGTGTATACGTGCTATTTTGGGGCGAGTGAGACTTTTATGCTTTAAATTATTTTCAATTATTTAGGTATAGTACGCGCATCTGTATTAGAACGGGTAGTTGCTGGATTGGTATCAATAAGACGGGGAGTGTAGCTGTAAATATCCGCTAAGGCGATTATGTAAAGGCTGCCTCGGAAGTAAGGGAAACTTCAACACAATTTACAAAATCAGACTCGGTTATAGGTAATTGGCAGTTGTGTAACTTAAAGAGCGAGACAACTTCTCACAGAAAATTATATCAAGTCTGAAGTTAGATATTTCGGGTTGAAACCGTTCAGAGCTCATTTCGAAAAACGACAATAAACGAAGACGCTATAATTTAAACTACTCCGGAACGTTGAATATTCGCATTGACGAAGGTCAACATTTGCAGTTACTCTATTTCTGGGTGGGTTATCAGATCACGAATATGAAGCCATGTAGACGGAGAGAGCTAAATTCTACTCCTTTACTAACCCACCGTTCGGGGTTAACTTACAAGCCTCTCCAGTTAGTCCGGTCCTTTGAGTACTGCCTCGAGTTCCGCCCTGCAAATGGATAAAGTGCCCTTCTGCTTGTGTGCGCCACTTAAGGCGAGCGCTTCCTCCACTGCATTGTGTCCAGTTTAGACTTCAAGATATATGAATTCGAAACTTGTGAACTGCTGTTGCGAACAGGTCAACGCTTTTGGAACACAGCACAAAGTCTTCCGGTCATTGAGAAAGCGGACCCACTAAAGCAAGGTATGGCTCGGCAGGTGTTTTATATCGAGCTTACCCCTATCCGAATATTTCGCCCTTTTACGTTTTAGCAAAGCGGTGAAAAAAAAAAAAAAAAAAAAAAAAAAAACGAAAGATGGACCCTATAGGATACGTTCGAAAAAGCTGTCGTTTATTTTCTTTCAGGGCCACGAAAATTTCCAAAGTTTCCTGTGATGCATGAAGCAAAACGGTCTTGCCAAAAAGAAGTATGAACGTTTTCAGAATCCCACTCCTGATATCGACTAAGGCCGAACATTACGCAAAGGAGGAAACGTTTCGTTTCATTTGAGAGGGCGGGTTGGCTCTACGAAATAAGGCCAACAAAAAAATATGCAGGAAACAACAAAAACGGTTTTTAGTTTTGGTCCTATTACGTGATGAAAATTGGGTCTTACTTTATTCTGAAGAAATGAAGTATAATACCGCAAATATTTAATTTATTCTTATTTTTGCTAAAATATGAAATATATTCCAAGAACTCCATTGACAGTTATTTTTCTTATCTACAGGTGTTCTTAGACTAAGGCCCGTTTGTTGATACTACTCATATCGATTTAAGTTCTACTTAAATACCTTATGGCCTACTTTTTCTATGATGTAAACTGAGATTTTAAGTGGAACTTTATTCGCTGTGAGTAGGGAGTATAGTATCAGCAAACGGGCCTAAGTGTTTGATGCGCGGATTTTTCGTACAGATATACAAAAGTACCGTTTTAAATTTAATTCAGTGATAGGTTTTTGAGAGTGGACTGCCTGATCGAGTCTCAGAGGTCTTACATGAGCCCCTCAGAAAGAGGACGTACGGCGGATGAATTCACATGGTTGAATCAACGGTGGCGTCAACAGTCAATATGGCAGATACCTCAATGAGCTACTTCGACGTATTTGGAGCTGAGGTCATTGAGGATTTTTCAGCACTAGTCAGGGTGTTGAAATAGTGATGGTGGCGGAAGAGCCCTTAATGGGTCAACGGCAGCTCTCACATCCCCGCAGCGGGTTACTGACTCCGGAATATTCCGGCTCCTTTTGCCCAAGGGGTTACAGAAAGGGCCTGGTCCTCCAGGTTGGGGGTTGTGCGTGGAGTTAACTACCCTACCACGAAAAAAAAGCACTGTTGCGAAGCAACCAAAAGCCTCGGATAAGGACGGATTCACTGTTGACGACCCTGCAAAACGAAAAAAGGACAATGACGTTCGGATATGCACGTGGAATGTTCGAACTCTGAACAGACCGCGTGCAGCCGAACAACTAGCGGAGGCCCAAGACTGCTACAAAGCAGGTATCACCGCCATCCAGGAAGTGCGGTGGGATGGGCCGGGCAAAAGGAGGATGAAAAACTGTGACATTTACTACGGTGACTGCTACAGAGAACAAAAGCAGCGTATATTTGGATGCGGATTTGTTGTAAGCGGCAGACTTAGGCAAGAAGTCTTGAGCTTTCGACACGTTAGTGAACGCCTTACAACTATCCGCATCAAGGCTAAATTCGCCAACATCAGCCTGATATGCGCTCACGCCCCCACAGAAGATAAAGACGATGCTACCAAAGAATGTTTCTACGAGCTCCTCGACAAAACATATGAGCAATGTCCTAAGCATGACGTTAAAATCGTCTTGGGTGATTTTAACGCCAAAATAGGAAAGGAGGACATCTTTGGTAGCACAATCGGAAAACATAGCCTACACGACACCACGTCTGGAAACGGACTTAGGTTGATTGATTTTGCTGCGGGACGTAATGTTACCATAGCTAGCTCACGGTTTCCTCACCTCAATATACACAAAGGAACATGGCGGTCACCTGATCATCAAACCGTCAACCAAATTGATCACGTTGCGATCGACGCAAGGCACTCCTCCAGTATTCTAGATGTCCGAACTTTCCGAGCGGCCAACATAGACTCGGACCACTACCTTGTTGTAGCCAAGGTACGGATGCGGATATCCAAGACGCCACAACAACGAGAAAATACTGTGAGGAGATTTAACGTTGGACGACTACAAACGCAACAAACCGCCAGAACCTTTGCCGATCGCGTATCCCTCAACCTCTCGAGAAGTCCTATGCTGCCAGCATCAAGTGCCGAAGACCAGTGGCGCCGATGCCAAGAAGCCATCAAAAACGCCGCAACTGATGTGCTCGGTTTCACCAGTCCACCCCCCCGAAACCCCTGGTTTGACGAAGAGTGCCGGCAAGCACATGGAGCAAAACAAAGTGCCTACGAAGCGTCGCTGCATAGAAGGACGAGAGCAGCTCGTCAGCTCTACGAGCAAAAAAGGAGGGAAGAACATCGGCTTCTCCGGAGAAAAAAGAGAGAGCATGAGAAGCGCGCGATCGAGGATATAGAGAGGTGTTACTCCAGGAACAATGTTCGGAAGTTTTACCAAAAGGTAAAAAGAACGTGTAATGGCAACAAGACCCGAACGGAGACCTGTAGAGACGAGCAAGGAAACCTTGTAGTAGAGTCACAGTCGGTGCTGAGGACATGGAAAAACCATTTCTGCAGACTGCTAAACGGCGACGACGACACAAATTCCGCTGTTAGGCAGAACGATCCATTCAACCTGGACGATGACAGCCAAGATTTTCGTCCACCTGACCAAAATGAAGTGAGGATAGCAATATCTAAGCTTAAATCCAACAAGGCTGCTGGTCCAGACGGCTTACCTGCCGAGCTCTTCAAGGCAGCCGGAGATGACTTGGTAGAGTGCATACACCAACTCATCTCCAAGATTTGGTTAGAGGAAAGTATGCCTGATGAATGGAACCTCAGCATTGTTTGCCCGATCCACAAGAAAGGAGACCCTCTAAACTGCGCCAACTACAGAGGCATCAGTCTCCTTAACACTGCGTATAAGATCATGTCTGTTGTACTATGTGAACGCCTGAAACCTTTCGTCAACGATCTGATAGGTTCCTATCAGTGCGGTTTTAGGCCCGGTAAGTCCACGACCGATCAAATATTCACACTACGGCAGATCCTGGAAAAAACCCAAGAATACCAGATCGATACTCACCATCTTTTTATCGATTTTAAGGCCGCATATGACAGCGTTTATAGAGACGAGCTATACAGAGCCATGTCTAGTTTTGGCATCCCTGCCAAACTTGTCAGATTGTGCAGAATGACGATGGAGAACGCTCGCTGCTCCGTAAAGGTCGGAAACAATCTCACCGAGACCTTTGATGTCAAAAAAGGATTTAGACAAGGTGATGCGCTGTCATGTGACTTCTTCAACATCATTCTTGAGAAGATTGTGCGAAACTCACAAGCCAACACCAGAGGCACAATTTTCTATAAGTCTGTGCAACTGCTTGCATACGCTGACGACATTGACATTGTTGGTACAACACAGCGAGCTGTCACTGGTGCGTTTGCAAGTATTAGTGCAGAAGCGGAAAAAATGGGTTTAGTGGTGAATGAGGGTAAAACAAAATATATGCTGTCAACAAGAAGGGACACACGACATCGACGAATCGGGCAGAACGTCACGATAGACAGCTATAACTTTGAGGTAGTTAGGGACTTTGTCTACCTCGGCTCCGCTATAAACTCTGATAACGACATCACATCAGAAATCAAACGAAGAATCACACTTGCCAACCGCTGTTTCTTTGGCCTAAGACGGCAACTGATAAGTAAGGCCTTGTCGAGAAATACTAAGGAAACTCTGTATCATCCCAGTCCTGCTTTATGGTGCAGAAGCATGGGCGCTATCAAAGGCGGATGAAGATCTCCTTGGTCGTTTCGAACGCAAAATTCTTCGAGTGATTTTTGGTCCCGTTTGCGTTGACGGGTTTTGGAGGAGAAGATTTAACAGCGAACTCTACGAGCTGTACAGCGACATCGACCTAGTCAGAAAAGTACGCATCAGTCGTCTAAAATGGCTGGGACATGTAGAGCGAATGGACACCAACGCTCCGGCCCGAAGAGTCTTCGATTCTAACCCGGAGGGACAACGCAGTAGAGGAAGACCTCGCCTTAGGTGGCGCGCGCAAGTGGAAGGGGACCTCAACCAACATGGAGTGCGCAACTGGAGGCATTTAGCCAAAGATCGCGCTAACTGGAGAGGCGTATTGGTTGAGGTCCAGGTCCACCCCGGACTGTAGCGCCACCTAAGTAAGTAAGTAAGTATTTAATTTTAACTCTTGGGGTCTTATTTCCTGGGGTCTGATTTCGCGGAGCCGGGTGGGTTGATTTCTCCCAACGATTGCGACTTTTTCAGCAGCCCTTTTGATACCATCGGGACACTCTATTCATATTTAAAAATGTGCCAAACCTTTTATGATGTAAAGCGGCTTCGAAAAGATTTGAACCTTTATCGAGACTGTGGAATCCGGTATGCTCTGCAAATGACTAATTCTTAAATTTAGACTTCCACTGTCAACAAACAAGTTATTTCAAATTCATATACATGATAATCGTTACCGTTGGCGGTAACCACTCCATTTCCACTGTCCCTCATTCACGAAAAGTACATTTTCATAAATAACAATCGAAAATAATTCCAAAGTATCGCGTCTGCAAGCGGTAGACTGTCTCTCCTCATCGTACCGTATGCTGCTTTGCGGCCGGGCCGTGCAAAATGAAATAATTTCCCAAAAATGTATTTCTCGGAAAATCGCATTTGCCTACCTATGGCCATGGAATCCCTTCACGAACTCATATATACGCAATCAAAGAGCCGATTCTCAGTCGCGGTCCTTATACGCCATATAGCAGTGGAATTTCCATGAAAATAGTTTCCTAATTATTTCGACTAAAATTTATGAGAGTACCGATAGGTTAGATGCGCGCAGTATCTATGTCTACATATTTCCGCAAACGTTGCGAGCTTCGCGCAGATCCTTTCAATTACCAAAACGGATATAGACATAAATCTTTCGATTGTCCATAGATTGTCGAATTTCTAATTACCTACACTACTTTGCTGCGTCGTCGTCTGTTGTTGTCCATCCAGTATCCCAGTGGAAAGGACAAAACCCCTTCGAGGATTAGTAATTATCTTTCTGTTTTAAAATATTTTCTGCGCCAAAATAAAGGCTCATTAAAATACCCTCGCTGGTTAGGAGGTTAGGACCGAACTTTGTACATAATATAGAGATATCCTTCGGAAATGAATTCAAATCTATTGAACGCGGTTTTCGTAATTAAACTAATGTCCCTTATTGAGCTGACAAGGGATAACTTCATTCATTTTCAAGTAGATATTTGTCGTATGCAAATTTGGAAGCATACCCAACCCGACCCACCCCTTCCAAACGAATTTCGTTGATCCAATTCAAATTTCGCTGTCGTCCGACTATTGTCGTTGTCGTTGTCAGTTGTTTATAGCTAGACGTCGGTCGGTCGACGACGAAACCAAATTAAAATGAACAGTTTAACAAACATTGAAAGTGGCAAGAAAATTGTAAGGGCAGCATTAAAGATGACGAAGTTATCCTTTCGATTTTGAGCTAATGGCACTGCGAATACGTCCTGGACGGTTGTGCGGTGGTGCGGTTGTCTATAGCAAGGCCGAATAGCGTTTCACACAATAATTTGTGAAAATTCATAAATATGGAACATGGCCTGGTTTTTTTTTTTTTGTTTTTTCTTGTTCGGATGTTTGGGCAAGGGGGACAAACACAAAAGCATTTGAGCGACGACGGGAGGAGACACAATTAATGAGATTATTCAATTTCTTTCGTTGAGTCTCGAAATGATGCTGCTGATGATGTTGTAGTTGATGGCGGCTCAAGGCGGTCCGTTTGACTTTTGGTTTGGGAATCAAAGGGTTTTCGGTTTTTGACGCCATTCCAAGATGATAATTACGAGTGAGGTGGAATTTCATTAAGACACCGTTTTGAGACAACCAATTTGAATTTAGAAAGCATTCGCATTCGCATTCGCATTCGCATTTACTATTCTTTGATTTTTGAGGAAACCGAAATTTGCATAATGAAGAATATTATGTGCTTTAGAGATCGGAATAAAGGGACCGTCATTAAAAATTACATGCCCATCTGCAATTCATCATTTTGGTTCATCTATCCGTATGGAGGATTGGGTGGGAGTGGGTACTTGGTATGGTATTGGCTTTTAGATTACAAATGATGAGAGTGGATGTCGGTAAAGATGGGACTTTAACTTGTTTGTTGTTTTTGAGAAAATCTTTTCGCATTATCTGCTGATTCTCATGGTGTTTTGTTTGTGAACAAGTTGTCAGTGCGAATGTGGAAAGGATAGTACGAGCAAATCCGCCAAAAATGTTCGCACAAAAATTGGTACTCCCAAAGCTTTACCGCCTTTTTTTTTGACAGTTTGTGAAAGATAAAAGTAAAAATATATTCCAATTGAAATTGATTGGGAATCGTTGTTTTCGATTGAGAAAAAAAAAAAAAAAAGAAAAAAGAAAGAAATAACTTTACAACTGTCAAAAACTCATTTTACGTCGGGTGCGTTCTGCGTATAAAACGTAATGAGTGCGTTCATACCTTTTTTTCCCGACTGAATACAGGGAGCGTTATGTGTTTCGCGCGTATCATATGTACGTTCCTACGTGACGCCCTGTAGCGAAAACGGCTTAGCAGATTTTGAAGAGTGAGACGTCATTAAATTGGTATTCTTTTCCGGAGTGTAGGAAAACAAATAAATATAAAAATTTAGTAAATTAAAAGAAAAAAAAAAAATTAAAACCAAAAAACCCGACTGACTATAAAAAAAGACTTAAAAAGATTAAAACTAGACACTTTCAAGTATAACTTTTTGGCAGTCAGAGGCTGCTTTGTCAGATTTTGTATGTAGTCTCCGATTATTAATTAATTATACTTAAAAGTATTTTTTTTTTTAATCTTTAAATCGTGTTTACAGTCAGTCGGGTTTTTTGGTGATTTTCTAATTAACTTTGTTTTGTCTAAGAATTTATTATAAAACCACTGTTAGTTTTAATTTCAGTTTTAAGACTTTTTTACCTCATTTAAACTCTTTTTGTACTATAAAAGACCAGGCCTTATTGTACTTTTTACAGATTGTTAAATAAATTGAATTGAATTGAATTGAATACTTGGCTTTCGATCGTTTCTTCGCTGCTAATCGGGGCTATGTCTTCAAAAAAAGATGTATTTAATCGGAGATCATTTAATAAACGGCATTGAATAAGACAATTTTTTTAATATCGAGCCTCTTACTCGCACAGCTCTGCCGAATGATGATTTTGTCAACTGATACCCCGTGTGACCAAAATCTAAAAAGGAAATCGAAAAGCAGAGACACTTTCCTCGCATTCAAAAGTGGACTGGATACCGTCTGAATGACTTATAGTTGTTGTGCTTTTGACGTTGCATCGAGCATGTTGTTCGTTTGGGTCTGACAAATAAGGCACACATATAGTCCCGGTGAGAGAAATCGCAATTCAAGGACAACGTATTTTCCTCCAATTTGAGGCGGAGACTAAATTGGAAGCATGCATCTACCAATCGTACATAAAGAGGATAGACCCCTGATCATGTGGAAAGCATCGGCCATATGCGATTTGGATTTTATATGAAAGCCTTCTTCAACCGAATGACCAAAGACGGAATATATTGAGGGACAATCGTACAAACAGGCGGCTGTTCTGTCAAAGTTTTCAATAGACATATGGCATCAAAGCTGTTGAAGGCAAGTTGAAGATGAAAGTCCGGTCCGGCAACTGCTATGTAGGCAATAAAGGTAAGGACAATAATCGATGGAATGTTTAAACTGTAGGTTCCAGACGATACTTTAATTTACCACAGACAAAAGAAGACCGATGGCCTTTAAAAAGTTTTCCCAAACATTTTTACCATTTGCCTTCCACAGCTTTAAGGGACAAATTACAAATGATCGATATGACTACGAGTCCGCGGAAACACAACTAGTCGCACACCGATTGCTCGCAAGTCCAAGCGAATATCCTGCCTAATCATACCTTTCTCCAGGCGCGTCAAATAATGACCGCAAAAACGACAGACAATCTCACTTGGAAAATTAGGAATCCTTGTGACGACGTAAATGAAGCCAATCTCAAGAATAAGAGACGCTCATACGAATGAAATTTTTATTATTATTATAACTTTATTGTTACATAAATTAATTATAAAAACAATTAAAAAAAATTATAGCACTAGCTAACAGGGCTTTAGACTTTAGAGGAATGAAATAAATTCCTGTTCATGTATAAGGCAAGAAACTGTATTATAGTGGACAGGATCCTCTGACAATTAGATCAGAGAAATATTGAAATACACCACTGACCGTTTATGTGTGATGAACTTCTAGATTCACATCGAAGACGCCACTACCGACTGTTTATCTATAATGAGCTCACAAATGAGACCAATTTAGTGAGCAAAAAAAAAAGGCGAGGTCGTCCTCTACTGCGCTGTTCCTCCAGGTTGGAATCGAAGACTCTTTGGGGTGGAGCGTTGGGGCTTGGTGTCCATTCGCTATACATGTCCCAGTCATCTAAGACGACTGATGAGTACTTTTCTGACTAGATCGATGTCGCTGTACAGCTCGTAGAGTTCGCTATTAAATATCCTCCTCACAAAAAGGTAGCTGTTGCTATGGCAGCACAAAAACCGCGACATCAGCTCTAACCTCAATCCACTCAAGACCAATCTATCCCAAGGCCGCTTTAGCGCCTGCCTAAGCTATCACTACTCCTGAGAGTATTGCCAATATTCAAAGTGAAAAAAAAAAAAAACTCCCTAAATTGGCATTCACACAAAAGCCCTTCACAGATTTTCAAGGATTTTCGTTATTATTTTAACTTTCAAAAAACAAAACAAAACTACAAATGGTGCAAGAAAAATGTATATAAAATAATTTACACTCGTACTCATAAGATAATGAGAGCGAGAGGAAGTTATAAAACAAAACTGCTTTTCGTAGCTTCATCTGGATG
The DNA here is from genome assembly GCA_946477585.1 of Cheilosia urbana. Taxonomy (NCBI): domain Eukaryota; kingdom Metazoa; phylum Arthropoda; class Insecta; order Diptera; family Syrphidae; genus Cheilosia; species Cheilosia urbana. Next base: position 146,137,479 of record OX297854.1, read on the forward strand.
GCTTATGTGATGTGTGTTGTGTGACCTGTTCTCCTCTCAACCATTTACAAAGCGAAAGCACTAAAAGTCACAAGGACCATATGATGATGATGATGATGATGATGACGACGACGACAATGTTGATGTTGCTGCTGATGTAGATGACAATTATTATGATGGTGATGGATTTAATGAAGACAAATTACCTGTGGGCATTTTTATGAAATAATAATTAAACAAAGGCACACAATTTCATTGTCCTTGCATGCTTCCATTGCTGCCACTTCTCTTCCACTGCGCATAGAATTTATGCTAAGTACCTTTCCTTTTTGCAATTGGAGTGGATTTAATATAAATAAACATGATAATCGCTACGAGAAGCGAAATAATAAAGCAAAAACAGAAGGATGTCAGGCGGAACAAATAACAATTGCAACACGGAGTATAACAGTTGATATCCTTGCTAATTGGAGGAATAAGGAAGTAGGGTTTTTTTTTTTTTCGTTTTCGTTGTTGCACCATACACACACACTTGTACATGTACATATGTATGTACTGCACTCTATGATGAGATGTGATTATTTTTCTTGTTTTATTCTTCTGCATGAATATGCACGGGTTTGTATTTGACGCAAAAAGTCTGTTCTTTCGTTTGGTGAATGCATCTTTTTGTATGGGGAAAAAATAAAAAAATACCTCTGGGCCATGCTGCTTTGCGTTTCAATAAATTGGGTCAAGACGTTTTCGGATTTTTCTATATATATTCTTGCTTTTAAAAGAGGCTTAAATTTTGGCACACCTATACGAAGGTATGTGAAATTCGGAATGAACCAAATATTAAAGAAGGTGTGGATGTGCTTTTTATAGAAATTGCAAGTGCCAGTGTTTTTGCTGAACAATTTACGGGGGTATGTAGTTGTAGATGTCAGATTAACGAGCTAGAAAGAAGATGAACCTAGCTATAAAAAGTGAATTATGTACGTATCGGCAAACTGTGAGTAAGTTCTCTAAAAAACTTAGGACTAAAATCAAATCAAACAGTGGCGGGATCCCTCGGATGCTGGCTCTTAACAGGGATTGGAAAATACTTGTAAAAAAACACATATCATGCATGGCTTGACTTACATGAATCTATGTGCCTGAAGAAAAGTTCAAAAAGCCATCCCCTTTTCTATCGCCAAGTCGTTTGACTTCAACCTGATTGATTTAAATGTTTCCTCCTTTGCACTGACATCCACTATATACTCATAAGTCACAACGCACCATGAAAATTCCAAGAGGCTTTAAGGCCCATCCCCATGACTGAACTACTGACCTCACCACTAGGCCGGCAGTCAATTGTGAACCTGTTAATTAATTACATATTTTGCACAATGAAATTATATTTAACACATCCACATTTTTGCGTTGGAGATTTTAAAAGCCGCTATCATTATACTCACGCACCGGATGGAACAACTCACCTCACCGCCTGTAATATACGCAAAGTGCGTAAAAACCATCATCCGGAATTTGTGGCCAAGCAGATTGTTTTCGATTGCTGCCACACGTTGTATGGGCATCGTCATCGAACACCATTTCAATATCTGCATGGGCTCGAACATGATGTCTACTCATTTAAACCGTTTAAACAATTAATGAATTTATAAATTCGGAATATTCAACCGAAAACCACCCGGAACACCATCACCTCATCAGCAATATGACCCATTCTTCCGCCATCATATATATTTGTACAAATCGGATTCTCTGTCGTCCCGACATCCAGTGGTCGCACGTGCGTTTGCTGGGCCATGGTCATGTTCGAGTACTAGCCTCATTTGTTTGGTTGTGGAGTACATCGATAAATGACGTTGATCGTCTGTTGTTGTTGTTGGGTTGGGGTAAACCAGTCACCCTACTGCTACTTAACTTTAAGGTTGGATGGTTGGTGGGTCGCCTTTTTTTTTGTGATTCTGCAATTCGAATGTCATTAACCAAAATGATTATTTTTACGGTCAATCGAACCGTAAGTGTTAATTCTACACATAGCATCAGCTGGCAATGTGTGAGCAGCCGTTACTTGCTTTCCTTCCGAGGTTAGAGTGTTGCTTTGATACGAAGCTGAGGACGAATTACCGCATCCGTGAACAGGTTATATGTCACTGAATTTTGTGACTTTTACAAGCAAAACAATAACAAATTCAGTCACTTAGTACCCGATCATGAATGGTTACAAAAACAGTGTGGAAAAACGAGCCGAAAAAAGGACCCAACAAATTGTCAAGCGTGCCGAAGAACTCATCGGAAAATGCATTTAAAAACTAGTCAAAAAACGATCTAAGGTCGTGTCCAAAATCGCGTCAATTACGTGTAAGAATAATCGTCAAGAAACGCGTTAAAAACCCAGTCACAATGGTGTCAAAAAAAAAACTCGTTTAGTAAAGCTTTCGAAAACAAGGTAGAAACGCGGCCAAAATATTTGGGGTAATGTCAGAATATTTTTTTGGAACCATCTAACTGTGAAGCGGATCTTTTTGATAGACCATGTTGAAACACTCATACTAAAAGCTGTCTTAGTTCGAACTTGGTGACTGAAAAATTGTTGTCAAAAGGTGCATGTTACCAAAGGCGCGTTAACTTAAAAAAAAAGTACTGAATTGACGTTTCATTTTAATGTGAATCAAGCCCGCACCAGACTTGTAACGTGTGGCGTGTTGTGGTGTGGTCTGTCGTTTCGTGTTCTGTGCACACTTATCTAGTGTGCTGTCATTTTTTTAAATGAATTCAAATGTTGTTTGTTTTGCTTTTTTGACGTTATTGATTTCCTAGTTCATGTGTACTCTTTCTTACAAATATGCAATTTCAGATAATATATATGTCTCGTTTCATTGCGCCATAATTTCGACACAACGCGACACACTGCAACACAACACACGAGAAATATATGTTTCTACGCATATGAAATCCATTGGAGTGATAGCGACACGCCACTCCTCATCACAACACACGTTACAAGTGTGGTTCCGGCTTCAGTTGATAAATGTCAAAATTTGTCAATGCTTATATATCGGAATAAAAGATGGCGCACCCTGTATATGGGACATATCTGGCAGCATTGTTAGAGCTGCAGGCAATACCCTCTGCTATAACGGAGTGATGTTGCAAGCATTACAAGGCAGGAGCGTTTCTCTGAGTCCATCAAAAATAGCTAGCAAAAGAAAATTTTGAGGCCAGAAGCATCAACGTTTCTGCGTCGTATAGGTTTTTTTTTCAAAAGATAAATTGCATACCTTTCCACTAAAGGCGAACTATGACGGAATTTATTCGATTCGGCGGCTTGTGCTGTTAACTAAAGTGAGTACTTTGCGAACTAAATGGGAACAGTATTCAAATTCTGGTCTAACCTACACTTTGAAAATAAGAAAAAGTTGGTGGGGCTTAAGTGTTTCTTTGGTCGAAACAACACACGTCTGAGGTAACTGATCCTGTGATGTTGGATATCTGCATTTATATAGAGTGTTTGCTCATGCGTTTATAACAAAGGAACTTGCTGATATAAACACTTGAATACACCAAAGAAGACGCATCACAAATTTCGTCGAAAAACGCTTCGAAAAAATCATGTCAAAAGGTGTTAAAAACGCGTACATATACACGCTTAAAAAAATAGCGTAAAAGAAAGTGAAAAATCGCGTCGGAAAGTAAGCCCAAGAATGTTTTAAACGCTTTAAGGAACCTTCGCGTTAAAAAAAAAACTGGTCAAAAAGAGTCCAAAACGCGTCGAAAATGGAATGAAAATATGCTTCAAAAGAAAGATGAAAAATACGATGATAGTCGCGTTCAAAAATGTTTCAAAACTGGTCAAGAAAATGTCCAAAACGCATCGAAAAATGTATTAAAAAGGCTTTTGAGAACTGTAAAAAAAACCATTGAAAACGGTAGGTATCAAAAAACGCACAAAAAATGGTCGTAAAACGTGTCCAAAATTTGTGAAAAAACGCGCCAAAAACACAATTTTCCAAAAAAAATGCATTGGAAAATTCGTCAAAAAAACCATCATTAAAAACGCGTCGAAAAACGAATCGACTAAAGGGTCAATACACGCGTTCAAAAAGTTCGAAGATGAGAAAAAAAGGTGTCCAAAAACTCACAAAAAAAAAAACTCTTAGAAAATATGTCAAAAACTGGTCCAAAAGCGCTTTAGCGTGTCAAAATGGAACTCGTAAGTTTCAATATTAATTTTATACCTTTTGCCAGGATTGACGTTTGGCCTCTTTTCTTTGAGCATCCAGACCTGTGGACTTCTATTCTTTATTGAACGAAAATGACTGCAAAAATATAACAAACAAAGAAAGTTTTTTGAAATGAATATAATAGTTTGCTTTGTTATAAATAATCCTTTTTTGTTTCTTTTTTCTATTGTATGTGCAAACGTAGCATGGATTAAATCGAGACGAGACACATCTACTTGTAAAAACAAACCCACGCAACGAATTTGCCCAGCACTACTTAATTCCCTTTTTAAAAAAATTCCTGGATCGCTTTAGTTATATATGACTTATGACATTTCAATTTATCAGATAACACTGAACATAAATGTCAAAGAACTGTCAAAATTGACTGCTCACTTTGACAACTGTACCTATTGAACAAAATACATAATCTGTCCAAAAAAATAACCCTTTCGTATGTTCATGTGGGCCCTTGTCTACCCTTCCATTCGTTTAGAAGATATTTGCACTCCCTCGCCCCTTCCGATTTATTTCCAAAATTCAATTATAGCACTCTGTTATCTAAATTTCAAATTTGGACCTGGCTGCTATATATTTTTTGCATTGCAAATGAAGATAAAAAAATAAAGTCATCTATTAACTCGATTCGGGTTTGCTAAACCGAAATGTAGGTATTAATTATCCCAGCTATCTTTAATCCGAAATCGTTGTCGATTATAAATATTTATTTAGTAATTGAATTGGATACTCAACTGGAAATCATCAGCCATGTAACATTCCTCTCACCTCACTGTAGACTGTACATGTACAGGATGCCGTGTGACGGGCGGCGCGGCGCCGTCCCTATGTGAAGGCTGTAAATACACATTAATTCCCTTTATCGGGAAAATATTCGCTGCTGCAAATATTTATTATTATCTGTTGATTATTTATATCCGAGTTCATCTAGTTATGCAAATTGATGATGATGCAGTTTTGCATTACCCCAAAATGGGATACAAGTGCGCCCGCATACGCCGCACGCATCGCATATGCTACTTAGCAACGATAATTGGAATAAATTGATATTTTATGGGTTGTTTTCGTTGAACGGCGAGCTTTATAAATCACTGGTGGTGATAACATCATTATGTGATATAAAATTGAATTTTAGAACGAATCGCATTGGAATTGCTGGCTGTAATTGGCGAGGGGTGATTGGCGATTGTATTATCTACTTGATTCCCGATTTTGTTTACTGTCGCTATTAACACTCATACGTGAAGGTACTTGCGCTATGCGGATGTGTGTTTGCACCTAACTGCTATAACTGGGAGGAGATTTGTTGTCATGTCAGGATACGATTGTGGCCTGATGTGCAACCACAATATGCTAATTAATTTTCATTACAAAATTTAAATTGGCTGCAATTGGTTTATTGGTTTTCACTTCGAAATGAGAAATTTTAATTGGAAGTAAATGAGGTTGACTATGTTTTTAGTGCTTGCACTTGGATTGTATTGCAATTAAATGGAACGGATTTGGATTGGATTATTGGTCTGCACTTATCAGAGGTTGTGCTCCAACTTTGGTCACAAAGTCCACCAGATTGGAAGTGATTTTTATTTATTTATTTTCTGTATTTGCATTACCTATATGTCATTGAAATGTGGGATAGATCTCTCAGTTAGCCAGGTCAAGGTGATGAAATGTCCTTGTCCTTGACAAGAAGGAACACCAAAAATATTCTGCTTGTGGATGATTATGATGGTTACCTGCACTCAGTTGGCAGGAAAATTATGAATTTATATGGTGAGTGGGAGGTTTAAACCACTTTTTGCGAAAAAAAACTTGAGATAGTAATTTATTTTTAATTAATTTTTATAACTGAGACCCCTCAATAGTTCAGTACAATAACCATGCTACTGAGTCACTTCACTTATTTTATAACATATTTTAGTTACATACATATTTAGATATTTATGAAGCTGGAGAGGGGAGAGCCTTCAAGGAGCTCTGGCACTGCGGCTACTTAAAGGAGCTTATTGTGCCTTTTTTTATTCAGGAAAATTATTTGAAAATAAACTTTCGATTTGGATGTTGCCATTGACTGGGGTACTACAAAATCTTTAAAAAAAAGCAAATCCGCAATTGTGGTATCAAAGAAAAATGTTTGCAGAAACTTAAATGAGTTATAAAATAACGTAGGTCTGTGGATGATTGGTCCCCTGTTGTAAACAGTATACCTACCTATAAGACAAACAAAAAACTTTATATAAAAAACTAATCACCTTCACAAAAGCGTTTTAATTAAAAATAGTAAGAAATTTCAAAGACTGCTTTATTTTAGGAAATAAAAAAGTTAATTTAAAAAACTCAAAAACCCGACTGACTATAAGATTTAAAAAGATTAAAACAAGTTCAAGTATAACTAATTGACAATCGGAGACTAAATATATATTTTTATATTTATTTGTCTAGCCTTAGACACTCCGGGAATAAATACCAATTAAATGACACCTCACTCTTCAAAGTCGGTCAAGCCGTTTGGGCTACAAAGCGTCACGTAGAAACTTATATAGGATACGTGCGAACACATAACCCTCCCTGTGTCCAAATCGGGTAAAAAGGTTCTGCAACTGCTGTTTCGTATTTCGAACCACTGCTTGACATAATAAGGGACTTTGAAGTATCAACGTCCAAGCTTGTTGTGGTTTGTGGAATACAGGGAGACACTGGACCAGGGCTTGTCATCGGTCATCCTCGTCTGGGTTCCCGGATATAGGCACATTGAGGGAAATGAGAAAGCCGATGAACTTGCCAGATGAGGATCTGCCTTCTGCGTGTCTCATGTCTCGGAGGAAGTCTTTCCCCCGGTGGGATATACGTAAAGAGAGAAATCCTCCTACACTTCACCTCAAGGGTCCTGGGGATGGCGATGGGCTCGCTTTGGTGCCTGGTCTTTTGTGACGATCTCACAACCCCACCCAACCTAACCTAACCTAACCTCAAGGGCCGATTTTAGATGGACGAACCTGACGAATTGCGTCTTTTCAAGGAAGATCTGGCTAGCCCACGATTATGCCAGAAAAACATCCTCTTAGCGTGTAGATTTCGCCAGACTAACAGCAATTAGTACGGGCCATTGGCCTTTAGGAACTCAAGCAGCCAATCTTGGCATCCCCCATAAGACCTACCGCTGTAGCTGCGTCGACACAAACAATTGTGAGACAGTGTTTGATCTTCTTTGTGAGTGTCCGGCCCCAGCTAAAACCAGACAAACTACGCTAGGCCAGCCCTTTTATGATGACCTTTCTGTAATCCAAAGTATGCATGTCAATAAGATTATCAAATTTCTCAACTTCACATTCTGGTTTTAAGCTCACTTAACATGCTTTTCCCCCGTTATTTTTCAGGTGGCGTTAGTTGTGGTCTCAAAACGGCGCTCAGTGCGTTATTTCTGTTTTCCCTCGTCAGAGTACAGGGGAATACAGCCTAAAACCAACTTAAACCAACCAACCAAGGATTCAAAACCAGGAAAGAACTGTAGAGGAAGAGAGTTCCTCTTAGTAATATGGACAGTCTAAAATGGACCCGATGTGGTGGTCTGTCTCCAGCATCCCTTAAAGAATATATTAAATGGACCCGCATTCATAGGAGCGATTAGAAAACGATAGAAGTAAATAACCAACCAAGTCATTTGAGGGATCATGTTCATAAATACGAATAAATACCTAAACCGATTATGGAAGGCATGGTACATTACAAGCTAATCGCAATTAACTCCACCATGGAGTGCGAAAAGCCATCCAATTAACGGCAAAAATAAATACATCCTTGCAAGTGCAGGTATATAGATCTGCGCAAAAGGGCAACCCTTGCAAAGTGCGAAAATCAACACTTCTTTCAATTGCATTTGCATCCCCAGTGGCACTCCCGCAACACATGAGCAGATGAGCACCTTCTTATTTTTTGTTTTCTCCCAACTAACTGCATCAAGTTGCATATTAATTAATCACAATTTCTCACCATGCATTCAAAAATCGGTTCAACGCTTCGCGTCTACTACAACACCCGACCGCTTTCAAGTATACGAGCACCTATAGACATTCAATTGGCAGGATTTAATTAAAAGCAAACACGTCAAATGCATCCTTGAAACTGTCTATTTACCAATATATAATTAATGAGTCCGTCAAACAAATCAGAATCATTGGATGACGATGATGCAACGGTTGCCATAGCCAAGAACACTTAGCATTACCTCAATCTATTCAGTTCACCTCACTCTTGAATACCAATCACATGGGAGTATGTGTGAGTGTTGCGGCGGAGGAAAAGTGGAACGACGTGATTGCCGAGGAAATTAAATTCCAAACGCAGAAGCAGATGAGTGATAAAAAAGAAGAGAAGTTGTGTTTTTTTTTTTTAATTCATTAGATTTGTATAAATCGTAATGAAAAGAAAAACTCAGTGCAGCAAGGAAATCAAATTTTGAAAATCGTTTAAAAGTGCGCGCTGAAATTTCTATCCCAGCTCCGCAGAGACGAAACCTTTGTGGGTGCACGAGTGTGTGAACTGCTTCAGACAATCGCTCTGCACACGTATACTAGCACTAGGCGCTCGAATCCTTAATTAAACCGCAAAAAAAGTGTTTTTCCTATTTGCTAGGCACAAAAATGGGGGTGTGGCTGTTTGCAATTTTGTTTCCTGTTTAGAAGAACATGGCATCAACACGCATGCAGTGGCATAAGAATCTCTATGTGTATCTACATTGTACATATCTATACTGACACGCCGACTAAAAAAAAAAAAAAAACACAAAAGAAAGGAAAAAAAAACGACGAATAGTGTGCAGAAATTAGTTTTCAATAGCTGCTGGCACAAGCCGTGGAGAATCGTATTGAAGATTCAATTGGGATAGGTTTGGAAGCGTAACAAACGTGCCGAGTACCAAAGCAAAATGATAGAAAGCCGTAAACGATGGAGATTAACAAATTTTGAACGCGTTCGTGATCGGGTAAAACCTTAAGGAGGAGTTTTTTTTTTTTTTTGTATTTCTATATAAGCCTTTTGTGCTAAGGCTTTTGTGTTTCAGAATGAACAAAGACAATTATGCAATTGGAAGAGGACAATTGCGCTGTAAATACAACCGAAGTCTTGACTTGAGCCAAAAGTTCAAGCGACCGACGAAGTTTGGGCTACCTATACCTATACGGATGTTTGACTTTAGTTCAAAGAGAACAATTTTAAAATAGATACGAGAATTAGTGTCTTGCAGAAGGACGCGATTAAGCACACAGTCCACAACGGATATAAGAACACTCGCATAAGAACAAATCGTTAAAAAGAAACGCATGTTGAAACCGTTTCACTTTGTTGCTTCTATAGGTGTTCGCACATAAGAACAAATCGGAATCTATTATTTTATTAGATTTTAGAGGTTTCTTATATCTGTTGTTGACAATTTTTGTGTCAGACAGGTTTTCGATGTCATTGATTTCGCCACGCCGGTACAGTTTTTGTCCTGGATCGTGACTCAAATTGACAAAAAAGTTACTCGTTAAAATTAATTAAATAAAAATTAATTTAAAGAACCACAAAAACCCGACTGCCTGCAAAAAAAGAAGACTTAAATAGATTAAAACAAAACACTTTCAAGTAATCAAGACAATCGGAGACTACCTACACAATCCGACAAAAATATGCGCAGCCTCCGACTGCCAATTAGTTAGACTTGAAAGTGTCTTGTTTTTACTGTAAAAATGAGATCCCGGGTCAAACGCCTAAATTGCCACGAATATTTTACTCATAATTTTAGATAAGTAAAACGAAAAAAAAAAAAAAAAACACACAAGTTCCGGCCACCGCCATTTCTGCCCGCAACTGCGTACTCGGCGTGAGACTGTGTAATTTCCAATAAAAGAAATTTGACCGTTTTGTCAACGTCATATTTGTTTAAAATCAACAGTCTAGCTTGTCTGGCATAAGACAGTCTGGCTTGTAATAACTATAAAAGTGTTGTTACTCCTATACTCTGTTCAATTCGTATTTTCAGTACAGGCCTTATGGGAAGCTCTTTTTTCTACCAGTGGTGCCTGTAGCTACTCTCACGGCACTCAACACAAGATTTGCCACTGAAATAAAAGCGAAACCACTGGTGATTCCAAAGAATTTGTTGTTGTCATTTACGAAAAACCCACCAAATTTTCCTCAGAGGCGCATACATCCCACCATGACCAGTCTGCCAGGCAGTCGCGAGCAGAATGAGGATGACGACGATGGTGATATTCTCGTGTGCGGTTGCTATTTTATCGCAGAAAATAAACATGTGTGTGTTTTAAGCACCTCAGAAGAGTGTTACCATAATCTATTTGCAAAAATATCTTTACGGGTTTTTCTATGGATATTTTCACAGAACTTTCGGTTTTGGTGCTTTTTAAAGCTTTTGAGAGCGAATAAATGAATTTGATTATGTGGGATGTTGCCATACAGTTTTTAGGTACTCCTTTAATTATTTTGTATTTATGAAGGATCTGTTAATATGCAGTTAAACCATTTTTTCTTAATAAAGAGTTGGTATTTGGTAGCCCTACCGATATTTGAGAGAGAATTATGCCAATTTATAGTGCTCACTATGGCAACCATGTGAGAGCTTTAAAATGGAGACAGCTTATTAAAATCCATAATAGTTAGAGTGAAAGGCAAATAGCCTATCTTCCCTGTACTGAAAATACGAATTGAACAGAGTATAAGTATTTTGTTTTGTTTGCATTGATTAAGAATAATTTGAGTAATGGCGAGTTAAAGGCAGTAAAGTCAGAAAAAAAAACACATTTTGGTCAAAAACGCTCCAAAAAATACGCTTGGCAATGAAAGGGAATAGCCTAGTGTTGCACAAAATCTTAAGGAACATTTCAAAAAAATGTTCATCGAAATCTGTGCAGTAGTTTTCACGCCATTAGGTAACAAAAAAATTGCCTACAGTTTTATTATAAGTACAGATTTAAAGCATGTGATGTGAGAGTGGTAATTAGTTTCAGTAAATTAAACCAAAAATTCATCAATCAGTTATAGAAATAAATAAATAATTGTCCTTTCATCACTTCCGGAAGCCATATTGTTTTATAGGAACGCAGAACTTCGTTAGACACAGGGTTGCCAACTTGAAACATAACTTCGGACAAATATACCGAAGGAATGGGATGGAGAATTTAACACTGGGACAAAGATTTAGTTTTCCAACTAAAATAATAAATTTTAAAAATTTTATAAATTGCACACCCAACTCGTATTTTAGTACTACCTAAAAAAAACCTAACAAATATTTTCTCGCATAAGTAGTAAGAGAAAGATATTGTGTTCGTCAATTAATCATGTTAATCAATTCTGAATCTGACATTACGATGATACACGAACTCAAAAAAGTGGGTCGCAAAATTCTGTCCGTCTGTCTGCCCGTCCTTCCACAGGCCTACAGCCTAAACGGTTACCAGGATTTCGTTTAAACTTCGGATTTGGAGTTCGTGGGCTTACAGTTCGGGGTCCTTTTTTTTAATTGAGTTTTCCTTTGTTAACTAGAGAACGGCAATAACGATTTGGACCAAAATGCAAACTTAGAGTAACATTGATGTTCTTAAAATTGTTGCGTCTTAATTTTCAATTGGAATAACCGAAAACGCTAATTTTAGAAACTGATCATGTCTCGAAAACCCCATTTTTGACTTCGATAAAACTTTAAAAAACCAAGTAATGCTTATATCGCGAACAAGGACTCATAATCGGTTTTTAGCTATAATTATAGTTAACAAATAGTATTTTTCAAACTAAACATTGCAATATCTGGTACTGTTTTGTCTGCCAAATTTTACAAAAACCGCTCTAACGATTTTGATCAAAATACATATTAACGATAATATCAGTAATCTTATTAAGATCCCGTACTTAGTTTTTCTCAAAAAATTCGAAGAAAACTGTTTTTTAATTACTATTTCTCAAAAATGACTGAACAGCCATTAGCCATTAGAAATGCAACAGCAACGCAAAACTTATTTTCAGCAAATATTACCCACCTCTTAATTTTTTTCAACCTTTTTGAATATGCACCTCAAAAAAGGTAATTCCAACAATCACAATACCCCACTTCATTTGCACCCCCACCCACGTTCATCGAGATATATACAAATTTAAACAAATCTCTGAATTCTTGCATATACATATTTATAGGTATGAAAAGATATCGATCTATCTGGAAGTATTCAATTATTGACAACTTAAATCAGCGTCATTTACCTATTCCAGTCAAAAAGAAAACCATTCCCAAATAGACCAAAAATCAGAAACTCCTACTACACTTGTTCTCGTACTCAAAAACTTTTAAAGTGTAAAAGCTATCAAATAGAACAGTAGCCGCTTATAACTCTTTAACAAGAACTTGCGATAATTGTATGCTTCTAGAGCTTTAACGTTTAAAAACTAAAAGTGAATTTTATTTAACCCTATGTATTCCTTTTTCTATATTTCATAAACCGTTTCCTAAACCTAGCATTGCTTCTCAGATCTTTACCTACCTATCTAATAAAATAAGAAAACAGCCAACAAAACGTTTGACGAACGAGAAAGTTTTGTTCGACCCAGTCGTGCACTTTATTTTTAGTTATTTGTAGGATTAATTTTCTTTTTCATAAATTAAGTTTGGTACTGAGAAATCGTCGGGAAGGACAAAGGGCAAAGAAACATTGGGAAAGACAAAGACTTTGTCCCAAATGTACCGTGTTGGCAACCATGGTTAGACATCGCTATAAAAAAATCAACATGCGGAACTTTCCTAGAATTCCTACCACGTAAACAAGATAGCCGAACAAAATAAGTGTCACGTTTTTTTTTGCGTGTTATTTAATGCTGTCCCTTTTGGTAAGACGGCTATTTAGAATTTAATCTTCTTAGGAATGTGTGATCGTGTAAATGCAAGAGTAAAAAAAAAAAAAATGAGAGAAAAATGTAAATAAATTCTCGATAAAATTTGTAATCCAAGTCTACCTCTATCAATCTATCATATTGAATATCATTTCTGCAAACTGACAGCTGTCATTCAAATGAATAAAAATTATTTTTTAATTTTTTTCGGGAATCCCGGGTTTTTTCCATATTTTTTTCCCATTTGTCCCGTCGAGCTGCGAACAAAATGGGCCATACCAATAAACATTTTTAGTTTTGAGTTTCGATTTTTAATTTTAGTAGTTCACAATGGCAATAATAGCCATACAAATTTCGAAATTGTGATCGAAAGTCGCTTAGACAGAATTTGGTTGCGGAATTTGTTTACGATTTGGTTGACGGTGCGGTGCACCATCGCAATTGTTTATTCTCTTCCGAAGTCGGACACCTCGAATGGAATTTAAGCCTCCGAAAGAGAATACAGTATGTAAAACACTAATGTGAAATTAAATGTGATCCATAAGAAGCTCGCAAATACGACCTAAAAACTGAGTTTGCATGTGACAGGCAGCTTACCTATTTATTAGGGAAACCAATGGCTTAAACAACATAAGAAATATTTATAAAAAAAAAAAAAAATAAATAAACAAAATACAGCTAAAGATGGAACTAAGAACATGAATTCCCTAGAAAGCTACAACGGCGGCGTCTACTTGAGTTGGCCTGAGTGAAAATGATTGAAAAAGCTTCCAGGACCACCTGGCCATTTGTCATTCTGCAGCTTTATTGCGTATGCCTTTCCATTTCCGATGCTGACAACACAAACTAGTTTTCTGCCTTCACCTCCAACTTTTTGAATCTCCCCACATTTCATCAACAGCCATATTGTACTTTGACTGACTCTGCCACGAGATCCTCGACGGTCGATAAACAGATCTTTGTCAAAAATATTCACAGCGATTTTGAAAGTTCGTCGACAAAATCATTCCTCGAATTCCTTGAATGCACTGAGTGATAAGAATAAGAATGGTCGACTTTTTGATGACTTCCATTGTGCTGCTATTTTTGTCTAGTTGCATTACCACAACCAACATTTTTAAATTTGAATGATTCTCTTCAAATTCATTCTTTAAATTCAAATTTAAAAGAAAGTGTGTAAGATATCATCGATTTTTTTTATTCGTTTGAAAGGCCTATCGATGTCATTATGAATGGAATAGGTATAACATCGTTCAATCGTCCGCAGCTTCCCTGGGTGGCGCTGATCCGAAATGTCCAATTTTCCGAGACTCTGGCGCATAAATTAGACTGAATTTGACCGATGTCATGGGTTATGATGGCTTTAAGGGCATCGGGTAATTGCGTCTTATTGACACAGACCTGCGACTTCAGAAAACCCCACAAGGAAAAGTCTAACCGCGTCAAATCGCACGATCCCGGTGGCCAGTACTCATTATCTCCACGTGAGGTGACCATGCCCTCGAATCGCTCGTGCCGGATTTTCAATGCGGGGTGACCCGTGTGGCACCTGTCCCGAACAGAACACCCATTTTGATAAAATAATTTTATCATTTGCACAGGTTGTTGAACGCTATGTCCTTCGTGGTGAATTTCCAAAACAGACTAAATAAATGACAGCCAATTTGACATAGGTATGCAACTTCAACAATATGGCTGCTTTCAACTGTCAAAATTTGTCCTTATTGGGGGATACCCACCTGTTGGACTAGGTTCTTCAAAAATTAAGAACAAAAAGAAAAACCTTCTCACTAAAAAAAAAACTACCTCCCTCTCGTCAGCAACAGTCAACAAGTTTGATTAAGTACTTGCAATTGGAAAGTCAGATAAACTAAAGCGGAAGATGCTTGGAAGTATTTTCATATAACCGCATGATGCCAAATATTCGTATAATAAACAAAAAACACGTACCAATTGTCTGAGATTTTTATAGAAAGGAAACTTAGAAATTCCCATAGTTTGTCATCTCGATTTTGTTGGACACAATAATTGTACCCGCTCTGTTGCTGCAAATTGCAATCCAACAAAACTGTATTAAAATTCCTACCGACCTCACACCATATGC
Organism: Cheilosia urbana; assembly: GCA_946477585.1. NCBI lineage: Eukaryota > Metazoa > Arthropoda > Insecta > Diptera > Syrphidae > Cheilosia > Cheilosia urbana. The sequence goes on from OX297854.1 coordinate 146,152,671, forward strand.
GGTGCGTTTTTATATATTTTCTAACTAAGAGCAAAGTACCTATGGCTGCACACACGTGCAGCGCATATATCGCCGAATTAATCGTCCCCATTCCAAATGCGAAGGCGAATGCGAATGCGACTGCGAAAAAAGGAAGAATCGCGGTCACCCGAAATTTACATTTTCTACTACGGGGCTAACCGATTTTATATTCCCTTCTCTATTTTTCTTTTTGTTTCCAATTTATTTCTCCCATCAAGTCAGGTTTTCTGCAACACTCTGTCTATATGACTACACTGGCAAGTCTGTGAGTATTACCTACACAGAGTTTTTCTTGCGTTTATTTTCGCTCGTGCGATTTGCCTTTTTTCGACAGCAGGATATTTCGTAGAACCACACCAAGAGACACATAGCAACAACAACCAAAAACGGAATACTGGACTCGTTTACAAAATTTTCGCGGTACATAAACAGAACTAGTCAAAAGTGAAAAAAAAGAAGAAAAAACAGAAAAAGAAGAATAACAAAGAAACAATAATAACGAAAATTTCAAAGTACACACCGTAACACAACACACTGCCGCCAATGAAGGAGGCAAATGGAGCTCCGCCTACAAGAGAATTTCCGTGAAATATACGAAAATCATTTGCTTTGGTCACGCAAGGCGCGATTGGTCCAGGAAAATTAATCTCGCATCGAATATCGATCGAGAACGACCCGAAAAGTTGCAATGTTGCACTTTTGCTGTAGGAAACTTTCGCAGGACCAATACAACACTCAAAGCAAATTTCTTCCTTTTTTTTTTCTTTTTTTTCTTTTTGTTTATTTTTTTTTTTTTGGTTTTCCTTGGCGTTTTTGAATCCTTTGACACCCCCTTGTCCCACCACCCGTGATCGGATTGTTGGTTTTGTATGGGGATTTTCTTCTTGATGTGTTGTCCTTTTGGGCCTAAGCTGGAAAATGTGACTTTGGTACTTTGGTTAGAGAGAGCATCGTGAGGGTGGTGGCAAAGGGTGATGGTTTTTTTGTTGTTCTGTTTTCTGTGGAATTCTCTTCTTTCGAATGTTTGAGGAGATTTTGTTCGTAAATAGGAAAATTCGGTCCCAAATGTCAATTAGTTTGGTTGATGCATATGAGGGTGCTATCTTCGGAAAAAAGTTCTAAATTAGAAGGCGATTTCAGTTGTCAGTGTCAGGCAGGTTGTGCACATTTCGCCCGCAGATCTAGCACTTTAGAGGTGCAGGTGTTTGATGGTTTCCGTTTCTTTCTGCTCCAGCTCCTGCAGTAGTTGGGCAAATGTGACACTAAAGTAAAAACGCCACTAAAAAATATGCACAGCCCTTTGTTTATAAAAGAAATAATTATTAATTACGAAATAGCTACCTACTTCTTTTCATATTTTTGCATTATTTTTCGTTCAATAAAGAATAAAATCTTACTTAATCTGAAAAAGGGGCCTTTTTGTTTAGTTTTAAGAAACTTGAGGCCAAGGGTCCTCAGGCACGCCCCATATTTGTATCAGCCTTCATACCTTTTATCTCAGCATTTAAGCAAGCGAGCTATGCAAAACAACGCCTCGTTTCGATAGCACGACTGAGAGCGATTTGTGCTTCATCAAGATCAGTTATAATGATAGTTTGTAGCAATTGGAGTCCTCAAATCTTGGAGCAAAAGCGGCATGTATGTTGTGTAATCCGAAATTGTTAAAATGCTAAAATTGGCTATTTCTGCCCGGCTTTGCCGTGCTAAACATAATTATTTCCGTACAGAAAATCTATTAAATAATTAAATTTATGTAGATTTTTGACCGATAAAAATGTATAGAAAGTTAATTTAATCGAATTTTCCCAATTTCCTTTTAAAATTTTCCAATTTCCTAGCCGTATGAACCTTTCTTAGGCATAGACAAACACAACAAAGAAAAGATAGCTCAAATCGGAAGATCCGTTCTCGAGTTATAGATAAATAGATAGATATATTCTTTATTTTCATGTTCTGTGAATGTACAGTCATTCTGCCATATAAATTATGTTATACAGCTTGGCTTATTAGCCGTCTGCCGTTTAAACTTTAAATACATTAGCATTATACAAATAACAAAGAGAGAATACGATTAATACAAATTATTTCAAATCTAAGCTCGTGACATAACGAATTGAGCAAAGTAAAAGTAAAGAAAAAGTTACTACAACTGTGCTATTACCTTAAATAAAAAGGAAACTAATTTTAAATTATCAAAATAGAATATACATTTTATCTATTGAAAGTAAAAGGATTGCAAATAAACAACAAATAGATTGAGAGGAGACAGGTCTTGTAAATGTAGGGTGACATGGTCGTAGATGCACCAGTGGTGCACCACGCACCATAGCTCCATCTGCCTAACTGACAGCTGTATTTGTGTCTACCTCACTCAAAAGTATTCGTTTTTTCCGACAACGATAGTAGATTTCAGTCTGGTAGTGGCTTTTTTTGTGTGCGGACGTGTGCGAATTTTTTTTACAATTTCAGTAAAAAACGAAAAAAAAAGGGTAAGCTAATTTTTTTAATTCTTCAGTGGAAGTGACTTTTTTCTTTATTTAGCTTTAATAAAATGATTGTTTAACCTTTTATTTTTGTTTTATAACAAAGAGTTTATAACGTAGATGCGTTGTCTGCAGATTATTTAAATTTTAACCTAAAATTCCGTAGTAGTGCACAATGCACCACAGAAGCATGGTGCACCTTGCACCTACACGTTATAGCGTAGACTAAAGCGTTCCTATTTTTATTGAAGATGCCACGGAAGACCGTTGCGCAGCGGATAAAAGGAACCCACACAAAAGATCAAATGAAAGCAGCACTCTCCAGTATCGATGGCGGAATGTCTATTCGGAAGGCTGCTAAAGAAGTTGGTATTTCGTATCATACTGTTCGGAGATATTTTCAAAAATCTAAGAGTTCTGAAGCCTGATGTCTTTGACAACAAACTATAAGCATAGAATGTTTTTCACAGAGCAACAGGAAACATCACTTAAGATGTATATAGAATACTGTGCAAATATTTTTATGGCATCACAACCACCGAATGCCGAAAACTGGCCTTTCAGCTTGCCGTTGTAAATAAGATGGAAAATATACCAGACAGCTGGAAAACTAAATTTTCAGAATCTGTATATAAATTAAATATTCGTTAATCTGTTCGCTTTGATTGAAAAGAAGTAATTAATTTTAAGTTGTTTATTTTGTTTATGTTGAAATACCTATTTTATTTTTTTTATTTTTGTTTTATTGTTAATTTATTTTTATGTTGATGTGAAGATGAAGTCATTTTTATTTATTTTTATTTATATTATGTTCCTTAAAGTTGCAATGAACTATTTATTTGTCTAATAAAACTATGTTTATCTATTGAAATATTTGTTTTAATTTTTAAAATAATAGGTGGTGCATTATACACATACAACTGGTGCATTTAGTACCTACCATGGTGCACCATGCACCATTTCTCATTTTTTGAACAATTCATTTTAACTTAAAATGTTCACATGCTATCAACAAATTTAATGTATACATATTTCCATAACAAATTCATGAAATGTATGTCAAAATACCAAACAAAAAAAACGTATTTTAAAAATGTTATGGTCGTTTGAAAAAAGGGTGGTGCATTTACGACCACGTCACCCTACATAAATAGGCTTTTAGTTTAGCAAACTCAAAAATTTTAAAAGCGAAAACAAAATTTAAATTTGTATGTATTTGTATATACCTAGGCTTTTAGTTTGGCTAAAACGAAAATAAAACGGGATTTACATTGCTACAAAATAATTTCGATAATTCATAGCATGGACAACAAATCGAGTAAGCAATCTCCACCCACTACATCCGTTAAGGATTTGAACACTTTCTTCAAACGATAAATAGCTTTTGTCAAAGTATAGTCTATACGGGTTTCCTGCAGAATTGGACATAATGCAAGGAAGTGAAAGACATGCTCGTCTTGATCAAGGTTACATATTGAACACCTGGGGCTTAAATCGCTCTTATGCGGTCTGGAGTTCAGCTCTATCATTTCTGTACGAATTTTAAAGATCAAACCCATTTCCAGAACTGATAGCTTATTGCTAAAATAATTGTTTGCTCCCAAGGTATGATTAAGCTGCCTATAAACTGATCTGGTCGATGACTCTTCAGCTCTATCCAAGCAAAGCTTAAAGAGATTGTTGTCAACAGCAGAAATGCAATCGTGGAGAATACTCCTCCACTCCCAAACATTTCTCTCGTTCAGCTGAATAGATATAATATTTGCTAAATCGTACCAGTCTTTTAACGGAGAGTAGTTGCATCTGAAAGCAATAATACGGACTTTTTTCTGCAGGTTATTATTAGACCTTAGTATAACTTTGCTGTTGTAATCTGCATTTGCCTTTAGGTTCTTTGTAAAAACGTAAGGTAAGCCTGATTCTACATGAATTGCATAGCTAGGTGTAGATTGTGGAAGCCTAAAGATCCTTTTGAAAAAATACCTCTGTATGCTTTCAATCTCATCGCGCTGTCGACAGCCATAAATTTCATTCGCGTAGCAAAAACAACTATTAATTGTAGCATTGAAACCCCTAAATTTGGAAACAGGATCCACATGTTTATTTGAGAAGAACTTAGACCACGTGATGTTAATTGCTGTTTTGGCTGCATGAGTTCTTTCTTTGGTGTGATGTCTTATATTGAGATTGTACGTTAATACAAATCCCAAGTACTTGAACTCATTTACAACCTCGATTCGGGTACCATCTAGTGACCAGACATGTTCTCTGCCACCACGATTTTGTGTTATGAAGACAAGAATCTTAGATTTATCTGTTCAAGTTTTTAAATCCCAATTATCGCAATAGTTCTTTAATTTATTAGGTAATTTGAAGCTGGAGAGTATAGGGATTGTCGGAAAGGATAACAAGATCATCTGCGTAAAGTAACACTTTGACATCTACATCTCCGAACTTAATGCCGCCTGGGATGCTGTCACTCGAATTACGTGCGGTCTTACGGATTCAACTTTGTTTTATATACCTATATAGTAGATGTTAAAAGTAAATAAAATATAAAGGCCGCTCCGCAAATTAGGTAGAACTGTCGTTTGGTACTTAACTGGAACTTAAATCGTTATGAGTAGTATCATCAAACAGGCCTAAAAGTTGTATGTATAAGAGCAAATATTGTCAATAGGGAGGGGCAGACAGATATTAGCTCTGGGTCTTTATCCACCTATCAGCTTTTGTATGTACTGTGAAAATGAATTACATGAGATTAGAAAGCAAGGGTAGGTTTAAGCTTACCACTCAACCCTAAAAGGCAATACAGTAGTATCAACTCCATCCCCAAGAAATACTAGCCTAAGCCTAGACTCTATAAAAGAACCCCATTATGGATGCTGGCGAAGGCGGATGATTATATCCTTGGTAGCTTTCAATTGCATTTTTCGAGTAATTTTTGGTTCCCGTTTTCGTTGACAGACTTTAGGCTGCTTCCACACCAGATGGAACAAAGCGTCTTAGACAAACAAAACTGTTTTTCTGCGTGTTTCTGAAATTTAAATACACATAATTTAAATACGCTCGCCCACACTGAATAAGGCAAAACAAAGCAAGAAAGCAAGATAAGGCGTTTTGTTCCATCCGGTGTGGAAGCTCCCTTAGAAGAATTTAAAGGTTAATTCTTGTAATTCTCTTATGTATCGATTAATAAAATACTTATTATATATTTTTTTATTATGTAGATTCTACTATTCCATTTAAAATATTAAATTACTGCAGGGCAGACAGAGAAAAAGATTTATTTATGTTGCCTTACAGCTTATTAAATTTCTTTTTTTGAAAAGTGTCCTCTGAAGAATATATTGGCTAGTGGGTGGCCCGCACTTTTTGGAAATGGACCGTAGAAAGACACTCAATTTGTTTTTTTCTTTGTGGCAACGCTGTTAGCGACATCGAATTTTCCCGAAAAGCGCAAATGGATAGGTTAGGTTAGGTTGGTGGGCTGGCGGGGAGTGTCCCGCGGCACACTCAAGTCAAAATTGACCCATTGTGATACCCGCCGGGAGAAAGGTTTTATCCCGTACCCGTAGTAACCTATTTTGCCTGTAAATTAATTTATTAATTACTTACTGTGTCATTGCATACAAATCATCTTGAGGATTTGATGAAGTTCATGATTTTATCCGTTGGTGTGCTAGATAGCTCGTTCAGATTGTTGAAGACGAATTTTCCAAGGAATCTGTACCTCGAGTGTTGAAGACCTGTACAGTGAGATAGGAAGTGGGTTGTGTCTTCTATAACTCCCTCGTCATCGCAGCCTCTGCAAAGTTCTTCCTCGGTCAGTCGCAATTTCTTCATGTGGTATCGCAAGGTGTTGTGTCCCATAAGGATACCTACAAGCGTAGAGAGACATATCCGGTTATTCCGCATGATTCTCTCTGTTCTGGACTTACAGAAAGATGGCCATAGCTTCCTTGTGTTTGCGCACATATCCATGGATTTCCATCTAGCGTTTGCCTCATCTGTGGCCTTTTTCCCTGCTTCTAGCCTTAGTGTACAAAGCGGAATACACAAAGAGGGAGGGGCATGTTTGCTCTAGAGCATTAGCCGAGCCCTGTCGTGCTAGTACATCCGCTTTCTCATTGCCGGGAATGCCTTCATGTCCAGGGACCCAACACAGTAATACCTTGTGCTGTGTTCCAAGAGCTCTGAGCTCTTCACGACAGCTCTTGTATCACCCAAGTCCATAGCGCCATTGGAGAATAAACAGGATATAGGTAGCCTCGTTCTAGTCTTAAGATGTGCTTGTAATGAACGACGAACGAGGACATTTGAATCTATCAAGTTGTGTACTTGTTTTTTTCGTAGAGCCTCCGTGGCAATTTTTAAAATACAGCAAATGTGCCAGTGTTTTGTTCCAAATCCAAGCAAAGCAGTATTGGCAAGTAGGAAATCCCACTCTAATGGATTTGTACTTGTTCGCTATAGTTCTATAGGTAGTCCCTAAAATTCAGATTTCCTTCAAATATCACGAATTTCCCTCTCCAATGTCTCACATAATCCGTCACTTTCAAAAACAGAAGCCGGACTGTGGTTTGTGGTATTGGTATCTACTTACCCGGCTCTAAACCATTTCAGTGGTTGCATTATTCTACTCAATTGTATGACTCTTAAAGCTTCTAACCAGTTCCACTTATATTCATTTGTTATTCATAATTTTCAATTAAACTTCTCTCTAAACATTTCACATCTATACCTACACTTGAGCGTCCGAAAACTATTGTTATTTTATAATAACGTTCTCGAACAAGATATCCATTCGGAAATTTCATGTCAACACTTGATGGAGTGTGCAGTCAGACACTGGGCACCCGTGCTGTGACGGAATATGATCGGCATATACGACCAGCCAAGAGAGAGACATTAGCTTCGTGTACAAGCTATATAAGCGTTACAAGGAAAACGAATATAAAACAAACCCCATCAACGACGTTTTCGCTTTTCTAATTAAAATGCAAATGAGGTCTTTTGTCTGTAAATCAAATTTCTAGTCTATATTTTTTTGAAGGTTATAATTTGTACAGATGGGTCCATGTATGTGTGCTAAGTACTAGTGCTGGTTAGTGGATGTTAATATTGCTGGAATGGTTTACTCAGTCAGTAAAATGCATCGTTAATTGGCTTACGACTGACAACAAGCTCTTTTGCAGGGAACAGGAGCTTCAGCGATTAGCAAATAAGTGAAAGTTACGCTAAAAGTTGATTTTATAAACCAACTTCTAAGATTGAAAAACTGTGCGGTAGTTTAACAAACTTTTCATTGTATGCGTGTGTGACATGTGACCAAATTATACATTTTTTGATGGGGGACAATTTCTAAATTGGGGGACAAAAATTTTAGCGAACATCAAAATGGTCTTGGTTGTAAGTTTCAGATTAAAAAAAAAAAAAAAAAACATTGAAAGGGAATAAAATAGGCAAAGCGGACGATAGTTTTTTGTTTAGTGATCAGATGTATGAAAAGGGGAACTTTTTTGTGAATACGTCATTTTTAAAACAAAAAAAGGAGTAGGCAACGAAAAGGCATTGAACTCCATGTGGCTCCTCGTGAGGTTTGGAGAATGTCAATTGCATGATGATTTCATTTTCAACGGCCTGCATTAATTTATGATTTAAAATTGATTTACTCTTAAGCTTAAAATCGTTCAGTATAACAGGTGGGCCAAAAGAAGTCATCCGATGTTGTTTGGCTCTCATTTTTTTTTTCTAAATGAAAAACTTCGATTCCGTTTCTTGATTATGTTTATTTGAACTCTTAGAATTTTATTGGTCAAGTCGAGAAGATGATATCGGCCGACACAATTGATTGCCATACGGGCTCGTTTTATGGCATTTTTCATCACTTCGGCGAGAATTTCGGGCGACAGATTCTCTTAATCGTGTCGAATGTTGTCCTTGAGGGCTTCTAGGGTCTCGGGCTTGTTCACGTAAACAAGGCACTTCAAAAAACCCCACAAAAAATCTGGAACGGTTAAATCGGGCGATCCTGCGGGCCAGTGCAAATTTTCAAAACGAGAGATAAGGCGACCCGGGAACCACATGTCCTCCAGTCCTAATTCGTCCAATTGCGGCAGAAAAACTTGGTTAATATGGCTCTATATCGCGCACCGTCCACTGTTGTCGTTTGACCAGCGGCGTTCTCGAAAAAAAAATGGCCCGATGCATCCTCCAGCGTGAACAGCGCATCATGCAGTAACTTAGAGCGGGTGTAATGGCTCCTCCTGCATTACTCGTGGATTTTCGGTGCCCCAGAAGCGATAGTTTTGCTTGTTCACGTACCCGCTGAGGTGGAAATGAGCCTCATCGCTCATTATGATTTTGGTCGAAAATTCGAAATTATTCCGCGTTCTTGGGGAGTGTCGCTCCATGGCTTGTTCACTTTTATTCTGCATCTGTCTAGTTGTTCCAGAGCCACAACCCATTTTTGAGCTCCTTTTAAAATATTTGTAAACGTACCGGAAACATGTCGAAACGAAAAATGTGTGCTTCTGAATTTGGTGTTCCCTCCCGGGTTTCCTACAATTTTTCAATGTAAGTAAGTAAGTTCAATATACACATAGAGTACAAAATATGAATTTAAGAGCAACGGCTTTTATCAAGAGAAACCTCTGATTATGCTACCATTCACCATTTGTCTTCTTTTTTTTTAACCCTGCAAAGATAATCTGCGTCAATTTGACTCATCCGAAGATAAATTATAGCTTTCTCTCTTTAATTATTCCGAATAATACATTGCGCGTTCGTAACATCCCAGTCAGCACGAGTATCTATCGGTAAGTGGACGTGTTGTTTGAGGAAGGTATCACCATTTTTGAGTTATAACCACGCTGTGAATCAAACATACACATGATTATCTATAGTGTGTTGCAAAATATGATTATCTTTCCAGGGTTAAATCAAAGAGTTCTAAGTAAGAACTGCCGATCTTCATGCAGTAGAAGGCTCTTCCAACCGTCATCTTAAAGAGATGGATGGATTGTTTAGGGACGCCAACATGGTTCTGCATAGCTCGTATAATGCTCTAGCGAATACGGTATTAAAATTGATTCAAAAATGGGTGAATATCAATCCGGAGTACTTGGGTCTTCTCGAATCTCGAGAATCAACAACTTTTAGAGCGTGAAAACCCACGATAGAGGTACATCTGCTGTGGAGAATTTCAGGCGTTACACAGTAAGTACTACAGATGGAGTCTTTCACTCCAAGACTCTATTACTGCAGGTTAGAGGGTCTCCGTTCTTGCAAGCCGGGCGAAAGTCACAGCGGTACAACAGAGATATTTTCTCCTGCTTTAGTAACCTTGTAAGACTTGAGTTCAGATATTGCTGCATTTTAATTTGAAAATTTTGGCTTTCAAGTGGAATGATTCGTTTTGAGAAACTTCTGTGAACTCATATGGGCGACAAGTACGCTGATGATGTTTTCGAAACTAGCTATTATGCGGACTATCATCAATTGAGTCTAAGTCCACTCCTAATTGCTAAACCGTTTAGGGCGTGATTTTTCTATACCTATAAATGATCATTATGTCGCTATACAATTTTTTGTAAGATGATGACTTCGTCGGCAAAAATGTCGATGTTGCACAATTTTGGAAACACATAATATGTTATTACTCGCGTTATTTGGGCCGAGTTTTTTCGCCCTGAGGCAGATGGTATCATTAGGTAGTTACATGGAACTTAGCTCCAGTTTTAATGCGAATTTTCGCATCTTCCCATAACATACATATTAAGTTGCCTGCATCAGAATATGCGCTCCAAGCCGTAAGGACATCAAATGCAAGATACCAAGTATTCGTATTCAGTCCTAACTTTCTACCTTTCCGAAGCGAAATTTAAAAAGATCATCCATGCTTATCTACGAATAGGTCAATTGTTCAATCGAGCTCTGCCTGTGCCTATACAGCCCAAGTCCATTGTTTCGTTTATTATTAACCCAATGATTGAGATTCAAGAATCATAAGACAAAAAGCTGAATAAATCACCTTGTGCTGGGATCTTTTGAAAATGTCTTTCATTATTATTATGCATTATATTAATTTCATTGGGGTAGGTAGGTGTCTATGCCTACCTATATCCTCGTGCATTACAATAGAAAGTTCTTCTCAAGTGCTGTACACTTGTCAACATCTGCTTATGGATCTACGGTGGGGTTAACAAGAACGGAAACTGGTTGTAGGAGTTTCTATCGTCGACTTAAAATGCCAAGGGACGAACGGGACTGGCCTATGGTAGGACAGAAGGTCGGGCTTCTTACCATCTTTCGTTTGTGTCGATTGAGCAGCTGAATTGAGAAGCATCTTCAAGATGTATGTACTTACTCTCAAACGTGAATAGTGCTTCAGAGGTTGAGTTCTTATAATGCCTCCTCAAGTAATGCAGCTCTCTTAGCCACTACACAGAAAGCACCAACGCGGAGGAGGATATCAGCAGCTATAATCCTGCATTCTGTTAACCCAAAGGGAGGATCTTTGGGACTGAATCTCAGAGTGATAAATGTGGACATATTGATTATCCCCATTAACAATTTTTTCTAAGACCGCCGTGATTTTCTGCTAGCACGAAGGACCAAAACTCGCCATCTATAAGGTGGATAAGAGAATCCTTCCAAGACTTATTTAAAATTAAACTCCTCTTTCTGACGCATTCGATACTCACCACAGTCAGAGGCCCAGTCTGCTAAGAGTGTAGCTTTTCTTGTTATGCGACGGCAACACATGTTCCAGAGGAACACACGACTTTCCTGATTTTGTGCTGCAATACAATACATAACCTCATCACAGTATACTGGCAGCTGATTCCGTCTATCTTGTCTGTAGTCTACCCCCCGGCGAGCCCCAGCCATCCTCGTTTCCTCGCTACACCGATGTGAAGTGTTCTTTTGATTTCTTGATACTTTGTGAATTCTATGTCCTTTCTTTCAGGATCTCGTCAGTGTATCCACCTATTTTTAACTTTTATGTGGGAAAAAATCACTTGACGGAAATACAACAAGAGAACAAGTGGGGCGCACAACTTTACAAGACGTCGACTACTACACGATGAGAATAGGAAACAACGGACAAGGATCACGGGGAAACAACAATCAAAAAAAAAAAAAAATTAAATACGGGAACAGAAAAGGGAAACACAAATCGTATTATTATATCAGCAGTACGGCGTACGGGTGTGGATGTACTTACATTGTTTGCTGCAATGGGAAGCACGACGGAGTCTTTGAGTCACAGTAAAAGAGTTATCCCTTGAATTTTATTTTTTACTCACTGAATTTTGTCCTTGCAGTTGATGTAATTTTACATATCCCCAGTATTATGGTTACTCGTAATGAGTTGGTTTTTTTTTTTTTCTGTTGTATTACTGTGTTAGATTTTTATTCCTTTTGATGATTATATTGTTGCAATTCTGTGGTAATTAAGTCTTCCTTGTGTGTATGCAACAATTCGCTGGCAATTAGCATTTCTGAAGTGTCCTTGTTTGTAGATTTTTTTTATTTGTTGTTTGTTGCCTCAAAATCTGTATTTTTTAATTAGCAGTTGAGATTTTTTTTTATTATGAGCTACGTGGCAGGACGTAGTAGTAACCGATGCACAAAGTTCTGAAAAAAAAGAAAAAAAAAGGATATCGTACTTAAATTGGGGAAAATTAAAAATTGTGCGGACTTGTCAATGGGGTTATGAACTGTCAGACTCTCAGAGAAAAAACAACTCTTCCACTCGTTTAGGATCTGTGAGCCTGGATGTAAGGGAAAATCTTAGACGTATGAGGCTGCAAGGTGCATACGTTTTTTTAAGGTAAAACATCCTCGAAATAAAATGTAGTCTGTCTCTGTTTGGAAGTGAAAAGCGTTCCCATACTTGAATTCTGTGGATATTAACAAACTTTTTGGGATGACTCGTGCCAAGCCTACCTGATGTCTAGATCCGGTACATAAATAGGGCGGCCATGTCAAAAATGTTAAGTTTCTTGTTGCCAAAAAGCAGTTTCCAGCTGTCTTGGATCTGAGAGCGTAGGAACAAGCTTTACTTGTTGGAAAATATTAGTTTTTGATGCGTTTCCCAAAGCATTTTCCCTCCTGACTTATTTTGAACCTTTTTCCGACGCGCTTTATGAAGCCTTGTTTCAGCAGTTTTTTTTTTTTGCGCGTTTATAATTGACGTTCTTTTTGACGTTTTATGACGCCTTTTTTGTAGAGTGGTTTTATTTTTCGGGGGCGAATTTTACTACGATTCGGAACTTCTGAATTGTCTCTCTTTGAAGGCAGTTGTATTCTCGGAAGTTTTGCCAACGTTCACAAAAACTTGCGCAGTGAGAAACGTGTATAATTGTAGGTTTTTTTTGCGACCACACCTGAGGCGATTGACATAGTTTCCACCTTACTTTCTAACTGGTGTCAATATCAGGTAGAAGAGCATCAGGATCGGGTCAAACAGATGTCAATATCTTAGCTTAGGATCGCAGATCCTGATCTTCTATAGCCTGATATTGACACCAGTTAAAGAGTCACCTAGCTGTTGTGACTCTTAGGCAGACACTCTTCACGACACACTCTACGACCCGAAGCTCAGTTTGATTTTTGACTCCATTCTTCACCTGCATGAAGTAGGTACATATTCAAATTTGAAGGAGGTTTCTAAGCGTTACTTCTTGGATTGGGTTTGTTGGATAAATGGCAAATATCAGTCTCTTGACGGAACGAGCCAAAGACCCCTAACAAAAAAAAAAAAATAGTCGACGCAACAGGTCCGTTTAGGGACCCTAGATTGTAAGGCGGGAGAGCTTTCAATGAGCTCTGGCACTGCGGCTTCTTAGAGGAGCCTATTGTGCCTTCATCCTAGCTTCGCAACCATTCGTATTTTTTTGTGTGAGTTGCTCATTTTTGGGACGAGTGGAAGGCTATAATTTTCTCCCGATTCCATGCATCTTCATAGTTGAGAAGCTCTTTCATGGCAGCTATACTCTCGGATGTTTGTCAGACGTTTTCGAGAGGTGGCGCAGTAAAATCTTAGCTTAGTCGTCCAACACACTAGCCACTGCACCTACAAACTATTAAATTGTTCGAAAATCTGTTGCAAGCTCAGAAAAAAAAAATCCCTGAAAAACCCCCTTCATATTAAACGACTCTAAGCAAGCATCATCCTTTCATCATCCCTTTTCTTCCCTTGCGACAGAAATGTGGAAAATTTTTCCAGCCTCTCATAACGATTCGATGATGCGAAAGAAAGACGACTGTGTAAGTCGTGGAACTTAGCATCAGACAAATGTAATCAGAAGAATAATTATTGGTTAAAACTATTTTTATTCACAACAGACTCAAGTGGTGGAAAATTATTCATTCAAATACTTTTGTACGAATGCATAGAATTCCTACAACAGAAGCCATTCTAACATGGGAAACATTTTAATTGAGGCATCACTTTGACAGCGTTCCAACTGCATGACACAGTATTGATTTTAGATTTTACGGAATTTTCAATCAAAATGTCATTTACCCACTAGCATGGGCATAGAACTGCAATGCGTCGTGACAGGCTGACTACAACATTCAGGAAATATTCCTTCACCGCAAAATCAAACCGTAGTAATCAATAATTCAAAGTAAATGTCCGAAACCTCTTACACTGGTGGGATATTCTAAAATGAAAACTATCTCAGCACATGTACTTGCACGTATAAGACAGAAAATTCACACACTCGCATATGAGAGACTCTGCGATGCGACGGTACGTCCAGTCAGATTGTCAATCTTATGATATGGTCCGTAGGCAAATGAAATTGCATTACTCTATTAGAGTGTGGAAAATCTTGTCCTTGCAAGTCAATGTGGACACTGGCGTACGGAAAATGCAACAAATACAAAAATGGTAAATTTCCCCAACTATAAGTGCATTAAGATAAAATTGCTAGGTACTATAGCCAATCAGAACAAAGCACCAGGACCAGCACCTGCATATCCCCTTCACATGGATTCACGAAAATAATATTGTGGCCAAAATTTTAGACAATGTAGTGAGATTCTATTTAGATCGGGCATCGATGGTTACTTACGTGTGAAGTGCAAGGATGTGCGTCGCCGGCAACTGCATTTTCGTAAGCTCAATATATGTCTCAGTGATGCATGCAGGTGTTGCACCGAAGTGTTGAGGAACATCTACATAGAGGGAGTGCGACGACCGACGCGACACGTCGGAAGTCTGTAAGACCTACCTTTGTACCTGTATCAATATTTAATTTATCTTAAAATTGTTTGGGGTTTTCGACGTACGACGTTAATATGTAGGTGTACGTCGGTCGTAGTGGCCATAGTTGTTTAAAATTGCAACCAAAACTGAACCGTGATTGTCGGAAAGCAGCCCTTTGCCCGGGTGTGCAATAAATGTGCATGCGTCTTCGACAGCCCTCTAGTCGATCAACACAACGTAAGATGCACTTCCATTGGTATAGATCGAATGACTAGCGGATTATTATAAGTTCTTATTACAGTACAATAGGTGCAGTGGCTTAGTGGTTAGTGTGTTTGACTACTAAGCGAGGGGTCGAGGTTTGAATCCCGCAAAAAAATTCAAATTCCAACTTAGGGTTTTTCCACTGCGCCACTTTTCGCGAACGTCTGACAAACATCCGAGAGGATAACTGTCTTGAAAGAGCTTCTCAATTAGCCATTTGGACTCGGCATAAAATCGTAGATCCCTTCCATTCGTCCCGAAAATGAAAAAACTAACGCACAACGACCTATTGTACGATAATTTACGATAATATAGACAAAAACTGAGTTTGAGATTAAATTATAAATGACCATTTTACCTTTTGGTTGAATATTGAGTTTTGAACTAATATTGAGGTTACCGTGCAAACAAAAAAACGTGAACGAACTGTAAGCCCCAATACTCTAAATTCGACGTTTGAACGAAATCCGAGAAGCCGTTTAGGAAGAACGAACAGACAGACAGACGGACAGAATTTTGCGACCCACTTTTTTTGAGTTTCTCTATCAGGCACGAGTACGATAACCTTGGCGCGAAAATGTATAACGGTTTTTTGTAGAGGGGTACTACGTAAAGGAGAAAGTTAAAAACCACATGTCCTCCAAGTCCATGTCATCCAATTGGGGCCAAAAATATTCGGTTGTCATTGAACGGTAGCGATTCCCATTCACAGTAACGTGCCGGTCTTGATCATCACGGAAGAAGTACGGCCCAATGACGCCGCCAATAAACCACACCAAACCGTAATTTTTGTCGGGATGCAATGATAACTCATGGAGTACGTGTGGATTGCTGCCTGACCAATGCCGCATATTTTGTTTATTGACGAAGCCATTCAGCCAGAAATGAGCCTCATCGCTGAAGATGATTTTTCGATGAAAATCCGAATCATTTTCAAGTTTTTGCTCAGCCCGATTCACGAACATACGACGCTTATGGTGGTCAAGCGGCTTCAGTTCTTGCGTCAATTTAATCTTGTAAGGATGTAGGCCTAGATCTTTTCGCAAAATTCACCACAACGACGTCACAGAGATGCCCAACGCTTGAGAGCGACGTGTGAGCGACACATTTGGGCTTTCTTCAACTGAAGCCTCAGCGGCAGCAATATTCTCGACACTACGAGCACTTGTTTGTCTCACTGGCACGGGAACATTTTGTACTGTGCCTGTGGATTCAAATTTTTCCACTAGACGCTCAATTGTTGATCTGCTAATACGATTATGACGACCATAAATTGGACTTAGCGCTCTTAACGTTGAGGCCACTGACTCCGAGTTTCGGTAGTAAATTTTAATAATTTCGACTCGTTGTTGGCTCGTATATCTTTCCATCATGATATGCCAAACCTTACTGATGGTGAAGATAAATGTCAAAAGAGCGGCAAGAAATTCGGTGTCGTTTGCTGTCCCTGTCGCTCTACTTTTGTAGCGTCCCTGTTGAAAAACCCTTTATAAGTCATATTTTATTATCAGCGTGATCTGATCACAAAAATAAAACAATATACGGATCATAGAAAAATTTAATTTTTGAGTTTTGGCAACAGTTGCTTTCAAAACACGACAGATATCCAATGTAAATGTGTGAGTATGGCAAACTTCATATTGCAACCAGCCATATTGCAAGCATTCGGTGCAACGTGACGTCACAATATGATGTCAATGGACATGGCATTTCACTTGCTTGTCGAAGGTGTTACCATTTGAGTCAAATTTTCATAGTTTTGATATTCGATATTGTTTTTTAAAAACTAATTTAAAATTTTATGTTCAAATATGCAACTAATAAACAATATTTTGCGACTAGTATTTCGGTTTTTCTTGGCATATTAAGCTGTATCCAGACCAGCGAAAGATTTGTTTAAATGTTTATGAAATGTTTTCGATTGCTTCAGAAACATTTCTGAAATGTTTTAGCCGATGAAGTATTTATGAAATATTTATGAAATGTTTTTAATTATTATCACGGCCAGAGGCCCGAAAACAACAACACCGCTTCCGTAATATGTTGCGTTTTATTTCTAAAAGGAAATGGTTTTAAATAAGTTCGAAATGTAATGAAAATCTTACCGCAGTTTGCGCCAATGGTCCGCAAATGGGAATTCTTAGACGAAGTAAATGACAGCTGCTTAAACACGAAAACCCAGAAGAACAAACTGAAGTTAGTTATAAAAAGTAAGACAAGTGCGAGTCGGACTCGCTCATGAAGGGTTCCGAAACAGCAAGTAACATAACATAAAAGTTCTTGTAGTTCGTTGTAACTTTGATCGATATTTTAAAAACTACTCGATAGATCTCGTTCAAAAAATTATCGTTTGTAGTTTACATGGTAATGTATATCATATATTTTTTTAAGTTTTATCGTTCGCTTATTTTAGAAGTTAGGGGGGGGGGGACCAACATTTTACCACTTTGGAAGTGTCTCTCGCGCAAACTATTCACTTTAGAAAAAAATGATATTAGAAACCTAAGTATCATTTTTGAAGACCTATCCATAGATACCCCACACGTATAGGTTTGATGAAACAAATTTTTTTGAGTTTCGGTTTTATGTATGGGGACCCCCAAAATTTACTGTTTTTTTTTCTATTTTTGTGTAAAATCTTAATGCGGTTCACAGAATACATCTACTTACCAAGTTTCAACGGTATAGCTCTTATAGTTTCGGAGAAAAGTGGCTGTGACATACGGACGGACAGACAGACAGACAGACAGACATGACGAATCTAATAGGGTTCCGATTTTTGCCATTTGGCTACGGAACCCTAAAAAAACTTGGCGAAAACAGTTGCAATCACATTTTTTGTTTACTATTTTGTGATAGAAAATAGATGTATTTCCCAATAATTAGTTTTGAAAATAATTTAAATTTATACAGCCTGCTAGTTTCCATTTTTCATTATTCCAAGATTTTCTGGACATTTGTATTTTTAATGTTAAAAGAAAACAACTCTTTCCTTTCTGCAGGGAAACTTGTGAAACATTTCATAAACATTTTTTTTTATAGATAAAATTTTATGTTATTTTTTTGAATTCACACACAAGTCGTACTCAGTTTAACCAATTGAGTTGGTTTATTGCAAATAAAATAAACAACAGCAGGATGACACCACGCACCCGTAAAACAAGTGACAAAGTCGCCTACTAAGCCCTACTTAAGAAGCACACCCACATCGTTTTACAATGCTGCACCCTTCCAAATAATGAAATCCATAACCTCTGTCTGGAAATAGATACCTATGCGCACAATAATCGCATGCCTTCACCCAGATATAATATTCACTAAAACACTAATTAGAATCTGGTCGTATACCTATATGGCTCCGGTAGGTCTTATTCTCGTATCATGCTGTCTATCAAGTATTTAGCCGTCTCCCCTGGCATTGGACGTACACCCCTAGACTCTACCCACATGAACAAAATAAATAGCATGCATGTCACCGCAAATGCATTGTTTTTAATTAAGCTTTCATTTTGCGGTAAATATAAAACAGACGGAAATTGAAAGCACCGCAAAAAAAAAGAAAAAAACAGTAATAACACATATACGTTAACGTACAAATATGTTGTGTATCTAGCTACGGCGAAACAAAGGCAATAACAAAAACGAAAAATTAACTTAATACAAAAACATAGCCATAGTCTTTTCGTCGGTCATAATGAATTTTTCACAACTTGAAAGCCGGAAAATTCATTTTAATTTAATTCTTTGCAATATATTTGATCTGATTTTTTATTTTTTATTTTTACTGTTTTCAATTTTTTTCTCTTTTTTCTCTTTCATTCTTATGTTTTGATGTGTGGATGCCAACGGTCTCCATTGACATAGCTGCGAGTCATATTTTTTGAGGGAACACTTTTGATGGCTTCATACTTCTGCACGAATTCATTTAATTTTTGAGTGGCCGCAAAAGAAATTCGAAAACTAATGTAGCGGAGACTGGTAGATATATATATTTTTTTCATCAAAGCAGAAAACAATTTCTAGTTCTTAATTTATAATGAAAATAAATAAAAAAAGGTCTGGCTTTATTGAGTGAAGTTGACTATGAATGTGACTTGCTCTAGCGTAAGGTAGCTATTTAATTATATTCTTTTTTCGCGTGTGCTCAGTTGAACATGGTTTGTCAATGAACAATTTTGTAGGTATGCATTATAGGATATATTCTAAATTTTTGTTCAAAAGCCCACAATTCCACAATGGACGGAAGGACATCCCATTCTGGATTTATATATTCATTTATTTATTCCATTATCCTTACACCTAGGTAGGTACTACAATTTACAAAACTTTAAAAATTTGCAGCTAACATTTTGAGAAGAGTTGGGACATTTTGTATTAATTAATATAATTGGAGGCAAATGTCACATTATAATAAGGTATTTAATTTATTTAAAATGGCCGCAAAAATTAAAAATTAAAACAATCTAAATATACAAAAACGAAAAAAAATTCACGAGTTTAAATAAAATACATTACACAAAAATTAACTAAATAAAATTAAGTGTTATTTGGAGCTGGTCGTAACCCGTAAGGACTGATAGTTGTCAAGGACCTGCTTCTCAGTTGTTTACCTGTAGCTAAATAACCGCATCCGAGAGTAAGCCATACTTCACTGAATTTTGTGGATTTTACAAACAAACCAATACCAAATTCAGTCACTCATTCATTAGGTATACTCAATCACGGATCCGGTAATTCAACCCCTGGCTTCCGAAACGTTGCATCGAATATAAGTTTGGTCCAAATGCAAGTCTCTTCATTCCAGCAATTATTTTCGGCATTTTATGTATTTATTGTAGGCGCAGTGGCTTAGTTTGTTGGACTAATAAGCGAGGAATCCCCGAAAAAAATCAAATTCCATTTTATGATATTTTTCCACTGCGCCACCTCTCGCGAAAGTACGTATGCCAAACGTCCGGGGGTATAACTGTCATGAAAGAGCTTCTCAATTAGCCGTTTAGATTCGGCAAAAAATTATATCCCAAAAATGAAAAACTTATACAAAACGAATGATTGTGACTTGTGAGGAGCTAGGCCTAGGGTCCTTATAAACCTGTGGCGCCAACTATTTTTTTTTTTGGCTTCATGAGAAAGAGAAAACATTCTCCCATTATTTATGGAATACAATATAATGCATGTGGTTGCCTCAACAAGCTTTACAGAACGCGCATTCTGCCAACCGAATTTTTTAAGACCTTTTGGACTGATTCATTGTGGACTCGATGTAACGAATGGCTTCGACGAAACTTCTCGCTTTAAGGATTTCAATTGTTCCTAAATTGTCTGAAGTGAACCAAAAACGTCTCTAATGGGGTCTTATCATAGATGGCGGGCAATTGAATTACACGATTACCAAACGTAGCGCCGAAAATATCGATTATTTTGATGGTGATGAGCTTCCATAAATTAAAAGTCGAGACTAAGATTTGTTATTAGTTAAGCCGACTGTGAACTATTAAAATTTAGAGTCGAAACTAAAAATGAGGGGTATAATTTCAAAACACTTCTTTTCCACTTTTGGGAATTTTGAGTAAAACGAAAAAAAATGTTAAAAGCTACTAAAATGATATAAGCGATTGGTTTGAAGGCTACATTGCAAGTTTGAAATGATCTTTATCTATTTCTTATGGTTTTGAACCTGTGAGGTAAACCTAAAAATTATAAAAAATCAATTTAATATGGAAAAGAAGAGTTTTGAAAATAACGATTGGAATAGTTGACTTTTGATTCAACCTATTTAGGAATAGAGGAGTTTTGAAAATAAATAAAACTTTTTTATCGATATAATTCATTTTCTTTTAAGAAAATTTTAAATATGAAAAAAAAAACTTAACCAAAACATAAAATATCAACAGTCTTCAAAGCTGGATACTAAAAAATATTATTTATTATTAAAAAACTTAAAAATAGCGTCACAGCAATGTATATAAATTACTTAAACAAAAACAGGAACAAAAAAAGAATAACTTCATAAGTTTCAGGCTTTATACCGTATTTAAAAATTCCCGCCTTTTTTAATGTCATTGGAATACATGAGTTTTGAAACCGGCTACTTTGATTTGCATAGGAAAAGAAGAGGTTTGGTGCGGAATTCAGTTTATATGGAAATAAATGAGTTTTGAATTAAACGACTGAGTGGAATAGTGTAGTTTTGATACTTAGATGAGGGCCCTTCTAAAGAACACTTTCTCATATTAAACTCATTTTTGAATAAAAGTGGAATAGACGAGTTTTGAAATTAAATGTTTGTTGGCAGGGCCCACTCTGTGGACAACACATGACTCTCTTTTGAAGCCTAAACTGATGCATTTCGTTTTGTGGATGAATAATGTTGACTGAAAAAAAAACAGGAAGAGAGAGAGGGAAAGAACTGTCTGTGTCAAAATAACATAAATGATTCAAAGAGGCCCTTTTATTTAGACTATACGCTACATAGCATTAGATAGAGGCATCTGCTTCTAGGGTTCATAAAGCTCATAACATAACAGTGGAAATGAATGTGAAATTATAGTTTTTTTTTAGGCAGATTCTTATGAAAGATCGAAAGCAAATAAAAGGTCTCTTAGTAGATTTTTCGACTTAACTAAAGCATTTCCCTCAGTGAGAATTAACCTTCTAACAGTAGGTTTATGTTTCAATGTTTCAAATGTCCCAAGGGATCGGTACTGGTTATTTTAAGGTGGTCCTCGATTATGTAGATACTAAGTGTCTGTTGGAAATCGCGGACAGTAATTGGAAAGCGAATTTGCCACCTACTATCTTCTGATTTAAAAATATACATTTGAGTTCATTTAAGAAACTTCATTCATCATTTGGTTCATCTCTTCTCTTCTCTATATATATAAAAGAGAGTTGCAAAAGGGTTGTGACTTTATAACTCACGAACGGTCAAACTGAATTCGATCAAATTTTAAGGGTTTGTTTGTATAGTCGTGTAGTTGGTTTATCTAAAGTTTGAATGAAAGTGGTCAACGCGTTCGTGAGTTACGTCAACATCTGATTTTGTCCATATAAAAAAAAAAAAAAAAAAAAAAAAAATGGCGCCTAGGAGCGTGTACTATATGTTTACTGTGTGCTGATGTAATACACGCGGCAAATTCACGTTGCAGCGCATACATGCATACAGCTGTCAGTGAGTGCTGTATATTCCGTAAGAACGCCCATCACTCGAGTACGGATGGGCCGATTTGAGCTATCTTTTCTTTGTTGTGTTTTTTTTTACGCCTAAGGAAGGTTCATGCGGCGAAATAATTAGAAAGTTTTAAAAGGAAATTGGAAAATTTGTAATAAATAACTTTCCATACATTTTAACGGGGAATTTAACTTTTTTAAATTTCAATTGTAATATACAGTGAGATCGTATTTGTCAAAAGCTCTGCCACATTTTGATAATCTGTGAAATTTGTTTTTACTATGAAGATATATATTCAAGTCTTTCGTGCTTCGTCATTCAGTGTTGTGTTGTTAAATCTTTTAGTCGCATAGTTGCAGTGATTCCGGTGAGATTATCGAAAGCACCTGCATCGCGAATTCGTGCAGGGCGAACTATATGAGACCCATAGCCATAAAGAGGATGGATATCACTTTAAAATAAGTATGATCAATCCATCGATAGGTTAGTAAACGTGTAGTTTAAATGTTTTTCAAGTTTCAGTAGGTACAAAGTTTCTGTATTGTGTGTCATTCAATCAATCATCAATTAAAACGCAACTGCAACCGATCACAAAGGTTAGATGCTGGAAATTATTTAAATCAAAAAATCTATTTGGGGCGGGAAGAAGTTTGCCAGGTCCGCTAGAATTTCATAAAAATTGTCTCCAAATAACGCCGCAATCGGTACGACAAACAAAAAACCGGTAGCCTTAAAGCCGTATAATTGATAAGTGGCCTATACTCTGAATGCGATCTTCAGAGATAGATAGACAGATAATTTTATTTCGTTTGAAAATTTTACAATTGGCTATAATAATTTACATAATTTGAATGAGTACCTACAGAGATGTGACAAATGTATGCCTTTCTACTAGAAATAGTTTACAAACAATTTAAATAGGATATATAAACAAACAAGCTGAACCCAGCTTTTTAATTTTTTACCTATCAATTGATCACAGTAGTTACCAACATTTAAAAATTGGCTGAAAATTACGGGCGACAGAGGGAAACACACACTTTTGCCACATTGTTTTATATATACTTATATAGAGATAGAGATAAGTTACATATAAGTTTTGAGGAAACCAACGAACAAAAACCCCATATTTAAGAGAAAAAATAGATAAATTTATAAATAAATAATAAATTAAAATTAATAAATATAATAGAAACTTATAAAAAGCAGATGCACTCGATGGTTGCACTCTTATGAAATAACAATCGAAAGGAAATGCTTGTACATATTCATCGTGGCAACGCCGTATTCGCAGTAAAACTCAAGTTCAGTCTTGGAAAGCTTCAAAGCCGAAAGATCACTCGCACAAATTTACAAAAATTCGATTTTCCACAGACTTTGTGGAAAGGCATTGGGATTGACCATGTTTCTGGATATCTACAAGTTCAATGTTTGCAAACAGAACAACCTTAGCAAAGCTTCACAAGCCTCTTCACTCAAAACCAATTTCCCTACATGCAGGTACTAATTGTTATTCAAACGTTTAACGTAGTTGAGTTTTTTTTTTATTTTTTAGCTGAATTAAATCTGCGTACGCCACTGACTGCCATCATGGGTGTAAAAATAAAAACGCGTTGCGTATAGATGACATTGCTTGTGAACAAAGCCCTCAAGTTCAATGTGGGAAAGCGATTTTTGATTAAAAATGAAATTCGTTTCATTTGAGGCATATAAACTCGTCGTACGGCTAATTGTAACAGATAAGTTCTTTCAATCATAGTTGGGGTATCTCTCGCTCTGCAAATAGAGACGGATTCTAACACGAGTTGGCTAGATTTGGATAACCTTATCAGAAAACACAAACAGTGAACTAGAGATCAACTATAAACACCCATCACAGCATCAGCATACGGGCGTGTGTACTCGTATATAGGTACTTTTCTTGGAAAAGGCTTCAACTTGTTTGCGGTCTTAAAAGTCTTCAGACAACATTATCTATTTGCAAGGCCTATCATTTTGTAAATGAACAAAACACGTATGATAAATCAAAAGAAAATTAAGAAAAATAACTGATGCTGCTGAAAGCTTGCTATTTTAGCCTGGCAAGTGATAAGATTATTCAGGAGATAAAGACGAACTTCACCTACCCAAGGTGGGCAAAGGCAGCCGCTAATAATATAAATTTTGGCAACAAGTTATATAAGAAATTCGCTTAAGAAGCCTTGGCTGCAAATAGCAGATCATACAACTTGCAAGTGTTTCAGTGATGGCGTCGTCCGGGTTAACAGCACTTGGTAGGTGTTATTGATTTTTCTTGGCAGGCGGTTCTAAGACCTTTTTTTTAATTTTTGTAGGCTCTTTACTGCTGATTCAGATTATAGGGTATTCCCAAGCTTACTTTGAAGAATGCGACCACACATACAATCTTGGTGCTGATAGTGTGGCAACTTTGAAATCGCCGTATTATCCCGATAGGTATAAAGCGGGATCATCGTGTCGTTACAAATTGATTGCGCCCCTGGACTATGAGATAGCGGTGGCATGTTGGCTAGACTTGGACAAGGTAACGGCAACAAATATTGGATATAACTAACTTTTGTGTGTTTCAGGCGCGCTTAAGTGGGTGTAAAGAGCGAACTTATTGTCAAAATTTGTCAAAGTCCGGTTGGTGTTTGCGTAAGGGTCAGATTAGGTCTTCTGTTAGCGATGAACTGTGGGAAAAAACTGTCGTATAAAAATTAAAGATGGCGTGCTTTTCTTCGTGCTAGCTCTAAGTAGGAACCTTTGACTGGGCCTTGCTTCGAAGTAGTCCTAGATGACGAGTTCTTAGCCAAGAGCCGACTTGTCTCGCATGACTTTGCAATTTCACAGTCTTTCGCTAGTCTGTTGGATTGCCCATTAGGAGATTTCGTATTTCCGTATCTCCCCAATCTTTTAATAAATGGGGCTCAACTTTAGTTGTTTGGTAGTCGAAAATACTGCCTACACCATCGTTTTACCTGCGGACCTACGTCTGTGTGTAGTTTTTACGGCGATTCAAAATGTTGACGTTGCACTCTTCAGTTCGGTCTTATGCATTCAAATTTATGGCCGTAGGTGGTCCTTCAAGTTAGGCTCATTGTGAGCAGTTCTAACAACTTTGGCATGCTGCCTATCACTCCTCCTTCATTTTAATAATTCTCTTTCCCTCAGTTTACATTTTGCTGCCATCTTTCTATCACAAAAATCAATAATTCCCACTTGGTTACAAGGAGAAAAGCGGCGTTCGACTCTTTTTTTTTCAAGACCTTTCCTCCATCGTTGTCCGCGGCTGCTTTTTTTTCTAAAACATTATCTGTAGTTTGATCACTAAAAGTAGCGTTGATGGAACCATACTCTGTGGAATGCCAAGTCCTCTTTTTAACTTGAAGCCCACGAGTTCTGTTTGATGTCAAACTATAGGTTTTCAAGGTCGGTGGTAACCTCCCTACTCTACACTGTTGAAAGAAGTTTCCAGAAACGCTATCGTTGTTTATTCGTTTGCGAATGATGATCCACTAAGTTCAGTGTTGTTTGGTCGTGGGAAATTTATCTTTTTGTGGCAATTTTGATTGGGTGGAATGATATTGGTCCTGTGATTGCTTTTAGACATTTTATCAACCTTAGATATTCAGATGTTTTAAGATACTTTTTGTTTGTTATTTTCATTAAATATCTAATCTAATTGCCTATGGGCCTTGCCAATAAACATTGTTGATCCCAACTTTAAATTTAAGTAGTTCAGAATGGCTATAATTTCCATATACAAATTTTGCAATTGTGAGCTTCCGTAAATTTAAAGTCGATACCTACTAAAATTTGTAATTAGTACGGCGCTATGAGTTTAGATACTCAAGTGGTTCATAAAAATGTATTTCGAGCACATTTGCGGTCCAATTTAAACCTACTCGATCGGTAATTTGAACCCTCTGTATATAGGCTTCCAAGGGTAATATCTGATTTAGTTTTCATGCTGGTCCCTCACCTGTTTCCCGCGCCTGTTTCTCTTCTTTTAAGAAATGTGCAACATTTTAATCCTGTTTTTTGGTATTATTTTTTTTTTTTAATAGTTGTAGAGGAAAAATTGGAAGAATACATCTTTGAAAATTGTGCGGTAAGACTCGCGGCCATATTTTGAGTAGCAGCTATTGAAAAATATTTGATTTTATCATAAATAACGTTGTAGGAAAATGATGGGAATTTTAACAATATGGGGAGGGAAAAAAATGATCCCATTGACACACGAACACTACTGCTGCTTACCGACGCGCCTCTGCAGTAAATATGATGTGTTTTGAAAGCGTTACTTTTTCGATATTACTTCGCATTATGTAGGAATATAGATCCACAAAACTTTTTCAAAGATTTCAGTAGAAAGTTTGATAAGTTTTTTTTTTAGAAATAGGGAGGTAGGATCTTTATTTGGTTTTTATTTTATCTTATGTTGGTATGTACTCGGAGTATAGACTTGAGGAGGAAAGTAAAGTTAACCAACGATTGAGAACGATACCATAAGCACCATCTCTACTGGGGTGATTCCATCTTGTCCAGCTGGTTTTTAAGGGAAGTTTACCCCTTTCCTTGCAATAATTTAAGTTGGGTGATAAAACCAATGTTGATTAAAAGCGTCATTCAAAATACTTCCTAAAAATGGGTATCCAGAAGCAACTTGATTCTTAACTTTGTGTATTTCTGTACCATCGGACCGTTGTACCGGAGACTTCAATAGGGCCTTTGTATCGCTCTACCGATTTTGCTATTTTTATTTGTATGGGTCAAATCGTTCTCGTTTCAATATCGGAACAAAAAATCTCCGGAGATTTACCTATATTTAATGCGAAAACCTTTTTTTACACTGATTGGGTGTCCTTGTTCGATCTGCCTAATAGAAAGCTTTTCGACCTTTTCTTCTTAAAGAGATTAGCTTTGTACACGGCACACGGGACACGGTAATTTTTGTCCATGTACGAACGCAAAAAGTGACAGACATCTATCGCTGATGTGTCATTTAAGCTGTGTTACTTTTTTTTAACCACGCCTATTGTATTTGCAGGGCCCCAGTGGGTGCACCACTGAATATTTCTATATCGCCACGGACGGCGATGCGACATTGGATACTGCCCTCCAAATCTGTGGAACAGGCAACGAAACCTTTACCAGTTTATTCCGAACTCTGGTTATAGCCTATACGTCTGATGCACCACCTGGGTCTACAGCCGGAGGTTCTTTCATATGTACGCTAACTACCCGTCCTCAAGCCTGTGACTGTGGGTGGACACGTACCACCAGAATAGTTGGTGGCACCAATGCTGAACCCAATGAGTTCCCTTCGATGACGGCCCTCTATCATATGCCATCAGCGTCAGTGTTTTGTGGTGGAACTATTAGTAAGAACTACTGTCTTCAAGATGTCAAGTGTTTTTTTTTTACCTTTTACTTGTTTTAGTACACCACAGTTATATATTAACGGCAACTCACTGCACCCGTCGCTACCCAGTTGAAAGTGAACTTTTAGCTATAGTTGGAGATCACATATTGTCCTCAGGTGATTGTCTGCATTTTTTTTTTTTTTTTAATTTAACAAACATCACTTTAGGTACCGATTCCTCGTATGCGGCATCATATCCTATCGGTGCAATTATTGAAGCCCCGGGCTATGATGCAGCCAACAATGTCAACGATATAGCACTTCTGGTCACAACTGTTCCTATTGAGTGGTCCCGCGGAGTGGGGCCTATATGTCTGCCCTTGGATCAACTGTGAGTACAGATCAACTAGCTGTCGAAACTTTTTCATTATATATTCGGTTTTAGGACGAATACTTTTGACTACGAAAGCGTCTACCTTCTCGGCTGGGGTACGACTAGTTTTGCTGGCTCCACATCAGACACTCTGCAGAAAGCAGCTGTAAATATATTGCCCAATGCAGAATGTATGACGGTGTATCCTGATTTGGAACGATCGCAACTCTGCACATATTATCCGGGTAGAGATTCCTGCCAGTTTGATTCAGGTGGCCCCGTTGCACATGTAGGGGCTGTCAGGCAATTTATGTTGGCATTAATAACTTCCGGAATAGCATGTGGTACAAATCCAGGCGTAAATACGCGATTGACATCGTTCTTGGATTGGGTTCAAGGTTACACCGGTGCAACCCTTTGTGCTAAGCCGTATGTTTAAAGCGCGTGCAGGTAAATCGAGAGAGGATAAAATATATGTGCGACTATTTTTTTCCAACGGATAATAGTTTTTCTTTTTTGATGTGTAAACATCTAAGCGCGCGTTGTTGGAATCTGGTGGAGTAATTCCACACATTTAACTTGCGGGGACGGAAATGCGTCACTGTGTTTTTTCATTGCATACATTTTTTGGAATCTGGTGGAGTAATTCAACACATTTAACTTGCGGGGACAGGGAATGCGTCACTGTGTTTTATCATTGCATACGTTTTTATCATTGCATACATTTATGAGCTGGGGCATATTAATTTCAGCTTTTTGTTGATATCAAATTTCTCCATTTCGTCCTTGCACCGTACTCAGAAGAAATTTTAAGAATTCTGCAGGGAGATTATCATCTTTTACCAAGCGGACACTTCAATATCAATTTTGCAACTCCAGAAGCTCAACCATTTATTGATTTTATGCAAGATAAATTAAATCTTCAAATGAACTCCAACCGGAAAATTTCAACAACACGATATGGAACAACCATCGATGCTGTCTTCCAGCGTAATCTAGATAGATTACAGTCTCGAATGTACATATCTTACTTCAGCTACCACAATCCGAAACTAGCACAGAACGAATAAATTATTGTTATTTCATAATATATCAAGAATATGGTTATTACAATTCCCTCTTTTCTCAATGACGTGTCTCAAGCCACACACATACCGCACGCACGGTGTTTACACATACACATATTTCGGGACTGTTGGATACAGTCGCACCAATTTTTTTTTTAAATGTTATGTTTAGTACAACCAGCGGCTATAAAACTCAATGTAGAGAAAAGTAAGTAGTACATTTTTCTAGAGGCCATTTCACTGCCATGGTTGACTTAACCAGACGAAATTACTTATAGCAAAAGTCTTACTGTGCAGGGCCCAAAAAAAAAAAATTTTAGGTTGGTCGGCCCAGCTTTTAGAAGGTTTCAAAACAGTAGAACCAGGGCTGCCGATGTTGAGCCAAGAAAATGTAGCAAATCGCCCAAAAGATTGAAGTAGATTGAAAAAAGTGATACTTAAAAAAAATATACATATATTAAAAAAAAAAAAAAAAAAACAAATTTATGTAAAAAAAAAATTATTTTATATTTATTTATTTATTTATGTCTATTTAAGCTACACAAACTTTTTTAGAAAACTTAAAACTAATTATTTTAATATATACCAATTCAAAACTGTATTCATAGCTAAAACATAACATTCACTAGTTTTTTATTTAACAATTATTACAGCTTTAAAAGAATAAGTTTCGCAAATTAATAGGTAAAGAGTACCCGCACATTAATTTATTTTAAAATAAATAAGAACTTTTTGTTGCATTCAAATCAAATCAATACAAGTGAAATCTTCTCCATGACAAGAAGTTTGAGAGTTTGGAAAACAGAAGGCAAATTGTATAGTTGATTTTTGCGATGAGTGCATTCAGATCAAGCAAATGATATTTTTGATTTTCAAAAAATTAATCAATACAACATATATTTAATTAAATTTTGATTGTTATATAAAAATGAGTCAAACAAATTCGAAAGAAGATGCAACGTAGCAGATGCATTTATAAAACAATAAATGAAATAGATCTACTACATAATACGAAGCACCTACATTGGTAGCCCTGAGTAGAACGCAAATGTTACGGATAACTTGCCGGTGCATGAAATGGTTCTCAAATAACGAAGGCAAAGATGTGTCTTGGACTAAAAGAAAAACAAATCAAAAACAATAAATCAACTGAAATCGTACGCCACACGTAAAATTATTTAAATTTTGTGCTAAAGCGATTCGCATTTTATTCGCTTCGAGTACGGCGGAAGAAGATTTTGTTCGCCGGTGTATAGTTGGGGCGCAACAGATCCGCAGAGGATTCTGAAACAACCTTTAGCTTCTAACAATTAGTCGCTTCTATAGCATTTTAATTTTATTGTTTAGGTAAGTCCAACTTCCATTAAAGACAACCTATTTTGAAATGGGACATGTGTGTAGTGGCCAACCCTTTCCGCTGTGATACGAATTTCGGCTACTATTCTTGCCCAGTACAGCGCTTGTCCCAACCCTGTTGTCCATAGTGCCCTACTTTTTCAAATTGCTTCCATCAGGCGACTTATGTCCATTTACGAAATTCCAAAGCAAGCTACCACAATGTCAAATGTGTGAAAAAAATATCGTGCTTCGTTCATTTATTCCGGCCATATCTAGCAATAGCAAATGCTTTCTACTTACAATGTTCATCAATATTCAAAATTTTGCAACGTTCATGGCACTGTCACGAAAAATTGCGATTTGATGTTTTTTTTTTTTTTTTTGTATGGGGAGTGACTCACCCCTTTGTCCAATACCACCCACATTAGGTCAGGGACCTTGGTACAAGAAAGAGGTAAGCTGATTTTCCGAATAACAGGAAGTACGTGTTTCATGCTTTGTATAAAAAAGCTAAAATGGAGACCAATGCCGATAAAAGAATCGCCGCCGATTCGCTTAAAAAGTCGCGGAGGAATGAAATGTGAACATCTAGAGAAAATATATGGTAATGTAGGAGAGGAAACTATACAAGAATCCAGAGAAAATGCTACTCTTTCAGGGATTAGTGGACTAAACTACTGAGCGAGGAGTTCCAGGTTCAACATTCGGTAAAATATCTGTTTCTTGGAAATACAAAATTTATTTCTATTAACCAAATGCTTACTAAAATCGTATTCTAACATTTATTTTGCCTTAGCGCAAAACCAATAACAATATCTATGTATATATAGATATATGTACATATAATGGAACGTACCTTTTGCCGCAGTAGGAAAGTTTACACGTGATCCGAAAAGTAGGAAGTTCTTTGTCGTAGTTCTGTTGTAAGTTAACCAAATGATTGAGCAGGAGTTTTTTGCAGCAGTGAGTGGCCCGCCAATTTATTGGGAGCGAAGCTATGAATATTTTCCCCGACCCAAATCACTCAAATTTGTATTTCCAGGTAAGGAAAAAGGAACATATTAGGTAGGTACTTAAAAACATTACCTAAATATCATTAAGACCCCTTTTCAAAAGAGAGCTTCGAAGACATTCACATATAACACAACAGAACCAAATTAATTAAAATAAGCCCGTTGAAACTGGCGGTAATTAAGAGCACTACACAATCCAAAATAACAACTGCACTAAAGCAAAAATAAAAATAAAACACAAAGCCCAAGTCGTTATCTTTTTTATTTAATTTAATTGAAAAGTTACAAAGTAGACATTTTTTTTTTTTTTGTTGAAACCATTTATAAGTGCACTTGGGACAAATGTAGCAAAAAAATACAAGGACATCAACAGAACAAACCTTATTAAAAGAATAAAGCACTGAAAAGTGGATGAGTCAACGGAAGGAAGGAAGGCACGGGCATAACAATAATGAAACCCTTTTCATTATGGCGGACATTTTTTGTTCTGCTCTGAAAAAAAAAAAAAAAAAAAAAAAATTATATCCAGCCTCACTTGAGGACCAGATCTTCTGCGAAAAAAGAAATGAACTCAGTCTGCGGAATATGCTGCAATGTAGCATCAAATGGATTTGTCCTTGGAGAGTATTATTTTTGTTTTTGGTCTTTGCTGCTGCACGTGTCTTTTAAAATATTGGCTTTTTATATTTATAGATAAATTTGTACCGTTGTTCCGGTCCGTCTTCATAAAAGTTTTCATTTCGAAAACATACATCTACGTAATTGTTTTTTTTTTTTTTTAATAATACTCTCATATGTGTATAGTATATACCGAGACATTTTATTTCTCAAAATGATTTTTTAATGCTTTTTTAAAACATTAAAAAAAACAATGTACACTGCTTGAAATACATAAAAACAATAACATCAACATAACCTATATTGCCAAGGCCCTATGGTACCTAGGTACAAATTAAAATAAATTCTCAGGACTTTTATGGATAAAAAGTGAAATATTAGAAATTGCCCTTAGGTACACTACTAAATTTAAGAAAAATGTTTCAACCGAACTATCACATTGCCGATAAAAGGAACGGCTTGAAGCATACATTCCCGGCAGAATTCCTCAGAATCCATTCGACGGAGGCGGTAATTCTTGCGTTTACACTCGGTTCAGTGCCACAGGGTAGTCCAAAGCCAATAATTCCCAACAAATACTGCCTGATGGGGCCGCGATACAGAACTGGACCACCGGAATCGAATTGGCAAGAATCCCTGTTCTGGTAATAGGTGCACATTTGCGAGGATTCTATGTTGGAGTAGACTTGCTCACACACCGAATTCGGTATAACATTTACTGATGTTTTTTGCAGGGCATTTGCTTTGACGCCAGCAAACGAAGTAGTTCCCCACCCGGTGAGGGTAACATTTGTCCAGTTAAAATTATTTGATCTGTAATGAAAATATAATTTAGTTATAAGCGTTACTTTTCAGTTGCTTTAATCAGTAAAGTCGATTGGAAGATGCAGTTCAAATCAGAAGAAGAAAGCAGACCTCTTTAGCTGCTTTTTAAGATCATATCTGGCATATTGCGTGAGCCATTCTTAAGTAATTCTAATTGACGCGTAGAAATCCGAAAGGCCGAACAATGACACATGTAACATGTTCATTACAAATTGCTCATTTTAGCCATTCAAAATTTTTCAGCCGCTTTTGGGTGCGTTTATTGACGCGTTTCTCAATAACTTTTTATTGCGTTTCTAGGCCCGTTTTTCGACGCATTTCTGGAAGCGTTTTTGAATCGCTATTAGATACGTTTTCCGATTGTTTTCGGCCGCGTTTTTTTACCGTTTTTATAGCAGTGTATTTTGAGTTGTTTTTGAGTTTTTGGACACGTTGCTGGATGCGATTTTTGACACTCTTTTCGACTGTTTTTGGCCTTGTTTCTCGACCGTTGTTGAAAGTGTTTTTTGATATTTTTCAGGAAACATTGTTTGAAGCGTTTTGGACACGTTTCTCGACTGTTTCTGATATTTTGACGCATTTTTGAACGCCCGTTTTGAATCCTTTTTCTACATGTTTTTGGACACATTGTTTGACGCGTTTTGGACATGCTCTCCACTGTTTCTGGAAGCGTTTTTTGACTCATTATTGGATACGTATTCTGACTGCTTTCGGCCTTGTTTTTCGACCGTTTTTGGCAGTGTTTTTTAAGTCGTTTTGGATACTTTGTTGGACGCGATTTTGAACAATCTTTTCGACTGTTTTTGGCCTCGTTTTTTGACCGATTTGAAAGTGTTTTTTGAGCCTTTTCGGGAAACATTGTTTGACGCGTTTTGGAAACGTTTCTCGACGGTTTCTGATATTTTGACGCATTTTTGAACGCCTTTTTTACTCAGTTTTCTTCACATTTTTGGACACATTATTTGACGCGTTTTGCCCACGTTTTCGACTATTTCTGGAAGCGTTTTTGAAGTGCTATTGGATACGTTTTCTGACTGCTTTCGGTCTTGTTTTTCGACCGTTTTTGGCAGTGTTTTTTAATTCGTTTTTGAATACTTTGTTGGACGCGATTTTGAACAATCTTTTCGACTGTTTTTGGCCTTGTTTTTCGACCGGTTTGAAAGTGTTTTTTGAACCTTTTCGGGAAACATTGTTTGACGCGTTTTAGACACGTTTTCGACTATTTCTGGAAGCGTTTTTGAAGTGCTATTGGATACGTTTTCTGACTGCTTTCGGCCTTGTTTTTCGACCGTTTTTGGCAGTGTTTTTTAAGCCGTTTTGGATACTTTGTTGGACGCGATTTTAAACAATCTTTTCGACCGGTTTGAAAGTGTTTTTTGAGCCTTTTCGGGAAACATTATCTGACACGTTTTAGACACGTTTCTCGGCTGTTTATGATTTTCGTTAACTAGTTCTTAAATACGTTTTTTTACTCCTTTTTCTACGAGTTTTTAGACACAATGGCTTGATGCGTTTTGCACATGATTCTCGACTGTTTTTGATTGATTTTTTTTTCTCCTTTTTTCAACTGATTTTGTGCGGTTATTCAAAGCGTTTTTGGAGGAATCTTTGAACCTTTTTATAAAGAGTTTTTCAACGTAATTTTTTACTCGTGAACTTATTACATAAAATTGAGCAAGTGCTATTTTAAAATATTTTCCTTATCTACGTAATTTTTTTAAACATTGTGACGTTGTCGGTATGATTTGTCATTTTTAGATCGCAGGCGGGCAACAGTCCGCTTAAACTTAAAGGATAACAGACCCATAAATCTATCATAATCTCTTCTGAAAACTCTAGAGAAACTATGATAGACTGTCAGCCTATAAGATGCAATATACTGAAAAATCTGAATTTTACAAAGAAGTTTTTGGTAGCACTCCCAGACTTTGAGGGAGCCTTTCATAAAAATGAAGAAGTCGTCGGCACGCTGTTGGACGAGTGACTATAATCAAGAGGTTCAACAAAGAAGACATCGCGTCGGTTCCGTGGCTTGTCAATAGCAGTGCGGAAACTCGAATGAAAGCTACTCCATGTGTAATATTTTTGCTAATAATGTAAAGAAAAACCTACAACTGATCCAGTGGCAAGCAAATCGGTCCAACTCCCCGCGACCACTCGATGATGTTGTCTGTAATTAACAGAACGATATCATAATCCCCATTCGATGGATCATACTCTGGATGTTCAATGTACTTGTAAACACTGTAATTCATTGCATACGGAGATTCGGCACCAGATTGACGTAAACTATGATATCCCGCTAATATAGCCACCTCATTCGGGTTCGGGAAAAGTCTAGTGCAATGAGCCGCAGACACAATAGTGCGATGATTGACTGAAATTTAATGGAATATAAAAAAACCATTTGGATGATTCCGAAGCTATTCTTACTAATACTCCCGCCACAGAATACGGTTTGGGTCGGTTCATAATACAGTCCCACCATTGATGGAAATTCCAACTTCGATGCTTCCACTCCACCAACGATTCTCGTTTCCGTCGACCATCCGCAGTCACAAGCTTGTGGGCGCGTAGTTAATCTACAAGTAAATTTACCCCCGATTCCTGATTCTCTTTCGGCCTCAGATGTGTAAGCAATGACTAGGTTCCGAAAGAGTGTAGTTCGCGTTAAGTTGCCCGATCCACAGAACTGTTCAGCTGTCGTCAAAGTGCGATCGCCCTCCCGAGAGACAAAAAATTGTTCACTGCTACATCCGGTGGCATTCTGAAATTATTTGAAAAACTTGTTTGGAATATATTTGAAGCCAAGAAAAAACCCTATATAAAGAAATCAACTCAAAGAACTCTGCTGGACTAAATTCTGAAGTTATAGAACCCAGGTGAGACCACCACGCATTAGGGAAACTGCCTTGACAAAGCCTAGAATGCTGCTTATAAAACATTAATTTAACCCCTTTTTACCAAGATCAAGAAGCTCGATTGGACGAAGAAAGAAAGGTAGGTATATACTGGTGGACTGAGTAGAGTAGATCGCTGATTCATGAGGCAAGGTTAGTATTGGAAGAGTGCATCCTGATACCACCGAAAACGTACAAGAAGCAGCGAAGAACAGGATGGAAAATAAAAAAAAAAAACAGTCAAGTGCAAGTTTCACTCCCGCACTTCTTTACAGTTGGAAGTTGCGAAGTTCTCTTGCAAATGAGGTTAACTACATGAATGTAAGCGTAAGAGTAGAGAACACGCTCTAAGGTTACGTTTTTTCCCTTTGAGTACGAAACCTTAAGAGGACCCCTGCACACGACGCTATACCTATCAGCGGAAGTCCTAAAATAAACTAATTACTGCCTAAGAGTCAACATCTTTCAAGACCTTGTGATGCCTTTCATACATTTGCGCTGTAGCAGACATACAGCAGACAGTCGGAGGAATGCAACTTTTCCTCACGAAACGCTGCCCCACAAACATAAACTTTTCTCGATTTGTTACTCCGATAAAAGACAGTCTAAGGCGCAAATATTCATATATCAGAATTGTCAAAAAATACTATTTATTTAGCAAAATTAGTTCCGCAGTCAGTTAGAAATCTAGAATCCAAAAATCGTTCTACCCACAGACGTGTTAGGCCACAAAAGACTCAGAAAGTGGTGTACTTGCATAGATCTTAAACCTGCTTCATCTAGTTGTAATGCAGATAGAGTTCCAAGTTTCCTTCGAGTGTAGATAAATGTTGAGAACTGGGGCCCTCATCTCCATCTCAGTGCAATTTCTGTTTTTTAGAAGGCTTTAAATAAAGTCCCCTTAAAAATACATTTTTAGTGAATAACCTCACATTTTCTATAAGCTTCATTTATTTTATCGCTTCTTACAAGCCAAAATTAGTCCGAGAAACCAACAATCCATCGAACTATACAATTATGAGCGCGACAGCTAAAGCTGCTCTCAGACTAAGAGAGATAAAAATTTGCCTATACTTGAAACCTTCCATCAGATTGGACCTATGGTACTTAGGTATCATGAGAAACAAAGGTATGATAAACAGGACTGGCTCTGTTCAATAATTGTCTCGAGAGCTTTACTCATCTTCAAAGATAACCCAAGTACTTTAAGATTTTGTGTACAAAATATCTACCAGTCCGCAGAGTTTTTCGGGCTGGGATCTACGCGGTTTGGAAAGCGGGTTTGCACGTCTTGACAAATAATGGTAATGACCTCTAGCTCAGAAAATCAAGAAGCGCGTATGGTGCGTATTCAAACGGTCATGGTCCGTCTTTTCAAATGCTCTGGCTCAGTTCCACCTACCATAGAAGCAACGCAAGGACCTTTACCAAACAACCCTTAATTACCTAAGCCCGAAAAAAAAGAACCACCACTTACATTGTCTATATCTATATAACATTCAGCCTGGATCTCATGGTCCAATGGAGCCACAAATGTATACAAACATGATGACCCCGAGGGATATTTGTTGGGGTAATATGGTGAATTCAATATTGTTACACTATCCGGGGGTAGAGCGTATGTGTTGTTACACTGACTAAACCGTTCCGGCGAGCTTCCGAAAAATTGAAGGAACAGAGCTGCAAGAATTCCAGTTAAACATATGTAGTCTGTTCTGATATTTTTGAAGCCTAGAAGCCATACCTAGAAGTTCTTTTAGAGGCATTGTCACTGTAAATAGTCCACTAAACTACAACTAAAATGTTCGCACTTGAAAACAACTACACAATACACAGCACAGATACGCTGAATGAAAACTGTTTTCAACTTAGCCTCGCTCGGGGGCACTTTTCGTCTTAAGCGTGTTGAAAGCCAGCACATCCGCGTGATAACAGTCTAATTTTTATTTTTTGTAATGAGGGGTACACGTGCTGATTTTGAAGCAGATGTTATTTTAGAAAATTAATTTTAATTTTTTAATTTAATCACAATGACGTGATTTCATTTTTGCTAAACATTAGAATTAGTAGATAATGCAAATTTGAATACACAGGTAAAGTGTGTTAGGTGTTGGGTAATGATGGTAAATCAAAACAAGTCTACACTGGGGCTTATTTTCATTCGCACTGCAGTGGTCCCAGATTGGGGGGAAAAGCGCCAAGGTTAAAAAAAGGGGAAACAAATCAAAAATCTCTGTGAAAAGTAAAATATTTAAAAATAAAATTAAACGGAATAAAAGTAATAAAAGAAAACATTTCAAAGAATGAATTGTTCATTTTAAACATGGAAGACAACAATTGAGCCCATCGCTCAAGGTCTACGTAAGACTGTTTGTGCAACTATGAATGCATTCACTCGTTTTAATATTCTGTTTAGTAGAATAAAAGGAAATTATTGTATATTCTGTATATTTGTAAAGGGTGATTTTTTAGCTGGTTTGGTTTTGGCAACACTGGTTTTGACAGCTGACGTGTGTTTAGTACCTTGTGTCACTGTCAAACAGCTTCAGTTTGGTTTGCAATTTAACCATGGATCGTCTTACAAATGAACAACGCTTGCAAATTATTGAATTTTACTATCAAAATTCGTGCTCGGTTCGAAATGTTCATCGCGCGCTGCTTCTATTTTATGATCGGCATTCTCGACCTTCTGAGCAGTCTATTCGGAAGATTGTGACCAAATTTCGCACCAAATTTACTTTGTTGGACATTAAACCACCAACACGTTTACGTACTGTGCGTAGTGAAGAAAATATTGCGGCCGTATCAGCTAGTGTGACAGAAGACCGCGAAATGTCGATTCGGCGCCGTTCCCAGCAGTTAGGCCTTTGTTACAGCACTACGTGGAAAATTTTGCGGACGGATTTGTGCGTAAAGCCTTTTAAGATACAGCTTGTGCAAGAACTAAGGCCAGGCGACCTACCACAACGCCGAATTTTTGGTGAATGGGCTCTTGGAAAGCTGGCCGAGGATCCGCTTTTTTATCGAAAAATTGTGTTCAGCGATGAGGCTCATTTTTGGTTGAATGGGTACGTAAATAAGCAAAATTGCCGCATTTGGAGTGAAGATCAGCCAGAAGCATTGCAACAGCTACCAATGCATCCCGAAAAAGCCACTGTTTGGTGCGGTTTATGGGCCGGCGGCATTATTGGGCCATATTTCTTCAAAGATGATGCGAATCGCAGCGTTACTGTCAATGGTGAACGCTACCGAGCGATGATAACAAACTTTTTTTTGCCCGAAATGGAAGTTCTTGACTTGTATGATATGTGGTTTCAACAAGACGGTGCCACATGCCACACAGCACGCGAAACAATGGCGCAATTGCGAGGCGAGTTTGGTGAACAGTTAATTTCACGTTTCGGGCCGGTCAATTGGCCGCCTAGATCGTGCGATTTGACACCATTAGATTATTTTTTGTGGGGGTATGTCAAGGCTAATGTGTATAGGGACAAGCCCGCTTCGATTGACGCACTGGAAGCCAACATCCATGCATTCATTCGTGAGATACCGGCCGATATGTGTGAAAGAGTATGCCAAAATTGGACTCAGCGGATGGACTACCTGAGACGCAGCCGCGGTCAACATTTGCATGAAATTATCTTTAAACATTAAATTGCAAGGTTCAAACTATCGATTAAAATAAATATTTCATTCATTTTTTCGAATTTTTTGTGTTTTTTTTTTTTCAAAAAGTTCTAAGCCTCTTAAAAAATCACCCGTTATATTATATGCTTATCTTAAGCTTTTTAGTAAAAACAGTTAAATTATTTAAGTTTTTCTTATGAAAACGAACGGGAACTTTGTTTTATTATAGGGGAAAACTCAAGCTTTTCCTTATAAAAAAAAAGGGAAAACAATCTTCAAAGTCTGGGAACACTGTCGCACTTGTTGGAAAGGAATGTCCGCATTTGAATTTGGTGTCAATTTTAAAGAATTGAGAAGTTGTAAACCAAAATCTGGCTAATCAGAATGATTACACTTAAAGTGAAAAGTCATAAGTAAGTTTAGTGGATCAGTGGTTGGAACAATCTCAAAAACCTTATGGAAAAACATCCGACAGGGTATGTGATTTTCAGGCGATAGCTTCTCAAACTAGGCG
This sequence comes from Cheilosia urbana, assembly GCA_946477585.1. Taxonomy (NCBI): domain Eukaryota; kingdom Metazoa; phylum Arthropoda; class Insecta; order Diptera; family Syrphidae; genus Cheilosia; species Cheilosia urbana. The sequence continues at coordinate 146,192,479 of OX297854.1, forward strand.
ATTTGAATTTAAATATCGTTATAGGTAGAGGTACCTTCCATTCGTCGAAGAGGAGAAAGCTAAACCGAGGTTCCAACTCCAACGCCAACTCTTTTTGAAATAATTTGTGTGTTTGGCCTTCCCCGCGATCTAAAATGAGTGTTAAATTGTCGATAAAGCTAATAAGGTTCCATTCATCAGTGAGAATCTTGAAAAGGAGTTGATTCATGTTCTCTCCCAAGTCACACCGAGCTGCTCTTAAAATGACAGAGTAAAGTCAGACAAAAAAAAAAAAAACACTTTGTGAAGTAAAATATAAAAAACGAACCCAAAAAGTTTGGAAAATGAGTAGTTCCAGACGGCCTTCTGTTGCATAAAGTTTATAGAAGTTCCTGGTGACCTTTTCAGTCGCTGTTGGCAGACCACCATCGGCGACCTATTCAACAAACAAAAGCCTGAACTTAGTGCTTACCAAAGACGTATAAACTGTTTTTGACGATTTGTAACCCAGTGATACTGCTAGGTTCTACAGGTGGGCCAAAAGAAGTCATCCGATGTTGTTTGGCTCTCATTTTTTTTTTTCTAAATGAAAAACTTCGATTCTGTTTTTTGATTATGTTTATTTGAACCTTTAGAATTTTATTGGTCAAGTCGAGAAGATGATATCGAGCGTCACAATTGATTGCCATACGGGCTCGTTTTATGGCATTTTCCATCACCTCGGCGAAAACTTCGGGCGACAGATTCTCGCACTCGTGTCGAATGTTGTCCTTGAGGGCTTCTAGGGTCTCGAGCTTGTTCACGTAAACACACATGTCCATTGCGACAGAAAAAACTCGGTTAACATGGCCCTATAGCGCGCACCGTTCACTATTGCCGTTTGACCAGCGGCGTTCTCGAAAAAAAAAAAATGGCCCGATGCATCCTCCAGCGTGAACAGCGCACCATGCAGTAACTTTGAGCGGGTGTAATGGCTCCTTGTGCATTACTCGTGGATTGTCGGTGCCCCAGCAGCGATAGTTTTGCTTGTTCACGTACCCGCTGAGGTGGAAATGAGCCTCGTCGCTCATTATGATTTTGGTCGAAAATTCGAAATTATTCGCGTTCTTGGAGAGTGTATCGCTCCATGGCTTATTCACTTGTATTCTACATCTGTCTAGTCTAAAAATGTCAAAACAGATTTGACATTGACGGCCATTTGCAAAAATAAGAGCATCTTCCAATAGGGCGATCTCTTTTGGCCAACCTGTAGAATTCGAGTGAAATAAAATCGGAATCGAGATCGCAAATCGAGTGGATTCATTTTCAGCGTTCTGCATTTCGACCGATTTTGTCACTCCGAATTTTGTTCGAAAGCACTTTTCGTGAAATTGAAAACAGGGGTTGAATTACCGCATCCGTAATCGAGTGATACGTGACTGAATTTGTTATTGTTTTGCTTGTAAAATCCACAAAATTCAGTGACGTAGGGCTCGCTCACGGATGCGGTAATTCGGCCTCAGCTCTCAACTGTTATTTGGGATAAATTGTTTAGATAAAATTGTCTGTTGGGTAGATATATAATTTTGTTGTTCGTTGGGTTTTACAAAAATTATTTTTTTCATAACAGATATAGGAAAATCGTTATAATGTGTGCTGTGTTGATTGCTGCGGTATTGTAAACAGAAAAGTGTAAATATGGACAGGAACAAATAAAAAGCCAAAAGGCTTAGAGATATATAGGTGAAATCCCTTGGAAATTGCAGATAATGCGTATGAAATATTGTGATGAAATATAAACTCGCCAAAACAGGACATCTTTGTAGTGGGACTCCGCATCCGCATTGCAAAAGGATTATTACACAGATTTTGGGACAAACCTTTAATCAAACCGCATATTTACTACAACCATATACTCACTTTTAACTTCAATCATGTCGTCAGTCGATCACATTATTAAAACTACATCCAAAATTCCATCAGTGCATTCATATTTACTTATTATATTCATCTATATGGCTTAAAGCATAAATTTCCAGCTGAATTTCTTTGAATCCAATCAACAAATGAGGTAACCCTTGTGTTCACTCCTGGATTGGTGCCGCACGCAAATCCATAACTGATCACCCCAAGCAGAAACTCCCTAGTGGCAGCCTTATTTACGACTGGGCCACCAGAATCAAATTGACATGCATCCTTGTTCGGATAATATGTGCACACATGCGTATTAGTCAAATTCGGATACGCCGACTTACATGCCGAATTCGGTAAAATATTCACCAGCGCCTTTTGCAGAATGTTTGATCTGCTACCAGCAAACGAGGTTGTACCCCAGCCGACCACGTAAACATCTGTATAATCAAAGGTGTTGGATCTAAAGGATAAATAAAAATAATAATAAATTATCAGTATTTGTAATAGATCAATGGCATTTATTGGACAGGAGTTTGTGTTTTTTAAAGGGGGTTCTAGGCAAGGCCTTATTTCTTCACTATACTTCTTCAGTGGCTGGGTATTGCCAGCCTGCTACAGCCAAATACTCAAGCCCCTTCAACAAGGTCACCGTGGTCACGCAAGCCTCTTACTTCTATAACCATTTTGATATTCTTTACTGCAAATTCAGTGAAGCTCAAAAAAGTTATTGACTCTTTTTGGGCTTGTACTTGTATTCAGGGCGGGCGACAATAGTGCTGCAATACAGTAGCTGTCCCTCATATGAAGAGGGAAACTCCATCGCGTGTTGTTTATGTGTTAAAAAGAAACTCTCTTTCCGTATTTAGAACTAGCTGTTCGTCCGGCTTGCAACGCCGTTTATCTATTATTTCCCTCTTATCCACTTCAAACCTCAACGAAAAATAAAACACCAGACAAACGAACATTTTCGGAGAAAGATCATGCCGTAAGTGACCCTACTCTCTCATATCCAACTTAACCTTACTAAAATCGTACTTGTTCTGCGAAGCAGAGATGCCTTTTACGATGTCACGAAGCCCTTATAAAATAAAAAAATTCTAAAGAAGAACCAGGCCACTGGCTTTTTGCTTTGCGAATAGAGCTTTTGAATGAGGATTATAGGTTTTGGTAGGGCACTGCGATCATCAACTAACTACTATTTATGAAAAAGGGTCGTCTCGATAATTTGCAGCTTTTAAACCCATTTACAAAGAGGGTGAGAAGCCCTGCTTAGACATCGTTGATGCACCAACCCAATCAAAGTCTTGCGGCCTTACCAATAAACATTTTAAGTTTCGACTTTAAATTTTAGTAGTTAATAGTGGCTATATGTTTCATAAAAATGTCCCAATTCTAAGCTTCCTTAAAATTAACGTCGAGGCCTGAATTTATTATTAGCGCTTGGCGATTCGGCAGAGAAATACGCTGGGAAATCGCTTTTGGCAAAATGAATCTAGGTTAAAAAAAAAACAATCGAATGGGAGAGTGTACAACTATTTACCTACGTGTACTACCTACCTTTATACTGCCAGTTCGGGCCGAGTGCTGACGCGGTGACGTTAAGCTGGAAGGAAGACCCCCCTGTACTGAAGGTACACTTTTCCGACGAATTATTGGTCGTGTCTGCGACTGTGAGTAGGACAAAAGGAGTATAAGATAGAACAGCGAGCTTTAACAGCTGTTACAATAGGTTAATGAAGTTCTAAGAACACTTCGGTTGGGTCACATCTGGGGAAAGCTCCTGCCAAGCCCCCAGGTTCTATATGACAAAGAAAAAATAAAGAAAATAAGGTATACGCGGGATCGAAAAGTTTGGAAGCTGGACGGGAGTATTTTAAGTTAGTAAATACTTTAACCAATGTCCGCTCAGCGATGACTAAGTAAGACTTATTATGTATTTTTAAATGTCGAGAGATGTTCAAATCGGATCACCATTGGGGTCTCTTTTCATCTCTCCTCCACTAAAAATCTTACGCAGAGAGACTCTCACGATTTCTCCAGAGTTATTCCCTCAGTTCGATTCTTAGTATAAACGCTTGCATCTGTTTATGGGAGATGTCCACTGGATCTATTTATGTGCCACTGGCTCAGATTCGTCCAGGCATAAAAATAAATAAACAAATAGTCGGCGCAACAGATCAGAAGGGTCCCTAGGCCTAGCTTCTCACAACCATTCGTTTTTGAAACGAATGGAATGGATCTACAATTTTATGCCGATTCCAAAATGCTAATTGAGAAGTGAGAGGTGTCACAGTGGAAAAAAACCCTAAGTTGGAATATGGGTTTTTGCGGGATTCGAACCTGGGATCCCTCGCTTAGTAGTCCAACACACTAACCACTAAGCCACTGCGCCGACTAGGCATGGTTTACCGTAATAAGGTTGGGAGTAAAATTGTGCCGATTTCGAGGATCTGGTGGTTTTGTAAGGAAGGGCAGACAGCCCTTTGCAACCATTTTATAGAGGCGCAGGAACATAAGTTCCGAAAGAAAAATTTAGGAGTTAAGTAAATATTTTTGAATAACCCATTATATATGCACTTGTTTTTTATTTATATTCCAAAACGAAATTCCTTTAGAAATTTAAAATTTGATTCTTGAAGACCTTGATCTATCTTTATGGTCTGCCTGATGCCACAGTAGTATTTTTCAGGCGGAGGTTCTGGCAATCGCCGAAGCTGCCCATATGGTGTCAATGATGGCAATACCAAATGATGATATTACCATATTTATTGACAGCCAGGCGGCTATAAAAGCAGTGTCTGCTATTGAAATAAAATCGAAGCTAGTGCGCCGCTGCCGTGAAGAGCTTAAGGTTCTCTGGTCGCAGCATACCACGCGTCTCTGCTGGGTCCCTGGACACAGGGACAAAGCCGGCAATGAGATGGCTGATAAACTGGCAAGAAATCTGCTATGGATCAAGATCGGGCGATCAAATCGATCAATCCACAGCTCTGTAATCTTAGAGGAGAGTGGAAAACAAGATTCGCATGAAAGCCAACAACAGGTGGAAGGAATTAACTACCTGCGAAGTTTCATGGAAGCTATGCCCGGAATAAATGCAGGTCGGACTAGCAAGCTTATGCGGTTTGATAGAACTTCGCTACATAAACTGGTAGGTGCCCTAACAAGGAACAACTTCCTGAGAAACCACACAATGAAATTGAAACTCAAGAATAACGATATATGCAGGGGCTGCGAAGACGAGGAGGTGCATGAGGACACACCTCACTTCCTCTGTCACTGCCCAAGTCTGTGTCACTTGAGGAACAGAACACCACTTCCATGACATACAAGAACTTTCAGATGTTAATTTATCTAATCTTTACAGGTTCATAAATACATCAGGATGGCTGGACAAGGTCGAGTAACCCAGAGGGAACAATTACCATCGCCAACAACATGGGCTAACACCCAACAAGGGCATCACAATGGGTCCACATGGACCTAAGTGGGGTACTGCAGGGTTCACTCTGCCGTATCCACCCATAAACCTAACCTAACCTATCTTTATGGTCTAATGCCAAGCCCTTTGCTGGGCCATTTGAAGGTTTCCCCTTAAGTATTACACGGATAGATTTGCGCACTCCAAAAAGTGTCAAAAACTATCGTAAATCGACAGGAAATATATATCGTCTTTCTTTCTTTGAGAAGTGTTTTGAAATATATTTTAAAAGTATGTGTCGCCGAAACAGTGCGAGTTTCGAAAATGAATGTTTGGTTTGCGGTTTTTGGAGCGATGTATTTTTAATTGAGAGAGATCTCTGGTTTAAGAGGATGTCGCTTTGTGTCGCTAAAGTCCTGCAACAACTGACATTTGCGCAGAATGTTAAAAAATCAGACTGTTTTTTTTTCTTTATAATCGATGCTATGACGATAATTAAACAACGATTGAAGCGCACTCTATTGTTCACAGTGAAAAGCAAAAAAACGCCGGATGTTAAAAGATAGATATAATCTAGGGTCGCAGAGTCAAAATATACAACTGAAAGCTTGAAAAGAATATTCCCCATAAATTTATTCTAACAGATGTCAACAGAACATTGACAATTATTGACATTAGGGCTGAGAATGTAAAAAAAAAACAATGCCGCAGATGTTTTAAAAATAAGGAATTTACAATTTAAACAAGCCTCTTAATTATCAGGCTTTTAGAAAGCATTTTTGTAGAATTTGGTTTTCAATCTTACACATATCCTAGGATGCAACAAAAATGTTTCTGTAACCCTCTGTACCTTACGAAAACTCTGAGCCTTACTAATAATAATTTTTAACCTTCACGTTAAATAATTTTGTAGGTCACAATATGCAATTTCGGATGGAAAATGTTTCCATTGTGAGTTGTAAAAATGTAGCCTGGTCACTAGAAATGTGTATGAATCACGATTTGTCCCGTCTACTACCCACAATCCTGTACTTAAAAAACCCAAAATTGTTCCACTCAAGCTAAGATGGAAATTACTTATAAATATTTGAAGGAAACCGAAAAAAACGCGTGCAAAAAGATCGAAAATATACAAGGCAGTAGTGTAAAAACATACGTTTGATCCAACGGCAGGCAAATTGGTCCAACTCCTCGGCTCCATTCGATGTCAGTAGTTGTTATTAACAGTGCAATGTCGTTGACATCATTCGATGGACTGTAACTCGGATGTTCAATGTACCTGCTAACCCTATAAGTGATCGCATACGGAGACTCAGTGCCTAAAATGAATTGAATAAAATCTCCCAGCAACATCAAAACTTTGTAAACTTACTCGATGACAAGTCGTGATCGCCAGCTATGACAAGAATCTCATTCGGATTCGTGTAAAGCCTGGTACAGTGGCTAGCAGTGGCAATGGTACGATGGTCGACTACGAAAACAAAAAAGTTATTAAACTGTAATAAAAAAAAAATATAAAAACCCTAAATTTCTTACTGATAGTTCCGCCACAGAAAACCGTACTGGACGGCACATGATAAAGTCCCACCATTGAGGGGAACTCCAGCTTCGATGCGTCCTCGCCTCCAACGATTCTTGTAGTCATTGACCATCCGCAGTCACAAGCTTGCGGCCGAGTAGTTAACTTGCAGCTGAAAGAACCTCCAACTCCGGAGTTTTGCAAAGCCCTGGATTCATAGGCGAAAACTATATTTCGAAATACTGAAGTACGGGTTACACTCCCCGAGCCGCAGAATTGATCAGCTCCCTCTAGATTTGGATCACCATCCCGGGAGATGTAGAAGTACTCGGTACTGCAGGCACTTGGACCCTGGAAGGAAATGATTGGTAGCTTGTTCGGTCAGCTATTGTGCTGAATTTGCTGAATATTGTAAAGCAATGTTTGTTTCAATAATCCAACGATTGGAAATCGTTTCGGTCGTCAGTGCGGCTTCAGGCCAGGAAAGACCGCCATAGACCAAATATTGACACTGCGGCAGATCTGGAGAAAACTCAGGAACTGCAAATCGATACCCACCACCTTTCCATCGATTTTAAGGCTGCTATGACAGAATTTATAGGAACGAACTGTACGGAGCAATGTCTGGTATTGGCATCCAAACTCGTCCATTTGTGAAGGATGACGATGGGGAATACACGCTGCTCCATCAAGGTCGGTAAAGAATTCACCGAGACCTTCGATGTCAAAAAAGGATTTAGACAAGGCGATGCGCTGTCATGTGACTTCTTGAAAGAATAGTGCTAAACTCAAATGCCAACACCAGAGGCACAATCTTTCAAAAGTCCGTCCAATTTCTCATGTAAGCCGACGACATTGACATAATTGGCAGAACGCAGCGTGATGTAAATGGCGCGTTTGTGAGTAATGAGAAAGAGGCGGAGAAGATGGGTTTATCGGTAAATGAGGGCTGTCAACTAAAAATGACAGCCAACACCGACATCTCGAACAGGACGTTACCATAAACAGATATAACTGTGTGGTGTTTAAGGATTTGATCTACCTAGGCTCCGCTATGAGCTCAGAAAATGACACCAGCGCTGAGATTGAACGGCTAAGAAGGCAGTTGAGTATCAAAGCCCTGTCTCGAACAACTAAAGTGACCCTTTATAAGACCCTAAATATCCCAGTCCTGCTCTATGGGGCAGAAGCATGGAACCTTTCAAATGCGGATGAGTTTACCCTTGGTTGTTTCGAGAGGAAAATTCCTCGAGTGGTTTTTGGTCCCGCCTGAATAGACGGTGAATGGAGGAGGAGATACATTGACGAACTGGTTGTACAGCGACATCGACCTAGTCAGAAGAGTAAAGGTCCAATAACTGAGGTGGCTGGGTCAAGTTGAACAAATGGACCCGAATGCTTCGGTCCGGAAAATCTTCGAATCCACACCCAAGCGACGGCGCAGTAGAGGAAGACCGCGACTTAGGTGGCGCACGCAAGTGGAAGGGGACCTCACCCAACGCCTGTGGCTCAACTGTGAATAAAACGGGTCTAAGTGTTAAACTGGAGACAGCTTCCTAAAAATCGTGAGAGAGACGCTTGTTGGTTGATGCCCAGGTTATGAAACTCAAAATTTACTGGAACTGATGACGTATATAAATTAATTTTAAAAAGAGTACTTGCTTTGTGATGCCCTAATGAAGCCTTCGTTTTTAGTAAGAGCGTTTTTACTTCAAGCTTATGTATATATCGATTACATGTCTGTGTTAAGGTACCCTTTCCCAGTTCGTCAAGGTTACGCAAAGAAACGCCTGTGGCTCAATCTCAGGGAGACCGCTAATGTCAGGAAAGAACTTACAGAAGAGTGTGCCTGTGCGCTGTTATCCCACTTTCTCAATATACCATTCTGAAAATCGTGCTCACAAGCCAATGGATTTTTTCACAAATCTGACAACTTCATACGCAGATTAGGGTTATGTATGACTGCGTCCGGACATCTGCTAAAGGTCGGCGGCTTTTCTTCTGTCTCTCAGGAGAATCGAATGTAGACTGCCTGCGGGCGTCCTTTCGGGCCACCAAGCTTTTTCCAAACACTTAAATGTTTTAGGTTTGAGCGTCTCCACCATCCATCCTGCTTGTGGAGCGGATGACGATACAGTGGAGCACTTCCTCCGTAGCTGTCCTGCTTTTGCTCGCATCAGGTGGGGGATTTTTGGGGCTCACATGGTGAGTGCCAAACATCTAAGCTCTTCATCGCTGAAGCTCCTTCTCAACTTGCTTCGAAAGACGGGAAAACTGAGTACATAAATGTAAGGTGTCTGTTTGGCAGTACAATGGACCAGTAGTTGTGTCTTAGTGCTCCATCGGATAGTATCTAACAACCTCCGACAAAAAAAAAATATATATGTAAACGTGGACATCATTGGGAGAAGTGAACGTGCTGTCATTATCACTTTTTTTTGAAAAGAGGCACAAATGGGTTTAGTCGTAAATGGGACAAAACCATGTGTACAATCTCAACAAGAACGGACAAACAACGTCTACAAATCAGACGAAAGTTCTCCTTCTGCCCCTGAACCGCCTCTAGGAAGTTTCTTTTTTAACTTACATACAATTTGAAATATTTTATTTTATAAATAAAAACCTTACTTTGTCTAGAGCCACCGTGCACTCGGCAACAATTTCATAATCCTGTTCAGTGGTTAACGTGTAACGACACGAAGACCCCGATTGATATTTATTTGGATAGTACGGCGACTGCAGGTACACCACACTGTTTGCATTGAGGTTATATTTGTTGTCACAACCTTCGTAAAGAGCCTCCGAGAATCGCACTATCTGCAGCAGCAGTATTACACCTTTAAATTTGTCCAATATTAATTTGAAAATGTTAAGTTACGACAATTTAACCAACCTACTGATATCGAATTAAAAAACATCTTTGCTGACGCACTACCTATTTGCAAATGATCTCTGCTCCTCATCTACAAGTGTGTTTTATTTAGTTAATTGTTTCCTCTTTCATTCTTTGCTTTTTTTAATTTCAATTCTTTTAAACAGATATTTACACACAGCGTTATGGACCAGCGAGTTGATATCGTTACGTTACATCGTATCTGTGAGCAGTTATCAGTATTACTGAGTAAATTTGTTGCTGTAGTAAAATTCCATCATGAGCTACATTTGTTATAAAATCAAGTTCAATAAGACAGTGAAACTTTATAAGAATTTTTTTTTTTTTTAGAAATTGGTTTCCAAATTTATGGGAACATCTGAAGCCTTCGGAGAAAATATTTACCTAAGTACATAGTTAGCTACAACCTACAGTGTTCGTAGACTTCGAAGACTGTTTTCCCCTTATTTTTATCAGGAAAAACTTTTTTTTTTTGTCGGAGGTTGTTACTATCCGATGGAGCACTCAGACACAACTACTGGTCCATTGAACTGCCCAACAGACACCTTACATTTATGTACTTAGTTTTCCCGAGATGCAGAGCTTAGATGTTCGGCACTCAACACGTCAGCCCCAAAGATCCGCCACCTGATGTAAACAAAGGCAGGACAGCTACAGAGGAAGTGCTCCGCTGTATCGTCATCCTCTCCACAGGCAGGACAGATGGTGGAGACGTTTAAGCCCAAAACATTTAAGTGTTTGGCAAAAGCTTGGTGGCCCAAAAGGACGCCCACGAGCAGTCTCCAGTCGCTTCTCCTGAGAGACAGAAGGAAGGCCGTCGACCTTTTGCAGGTGACCGGACGCAGTCGTTTGGTCTGTCCACACCCAGCACAGTCACGCCACCGACACTCATGTTTGCGAGAAACCCAAGTATCAATGGATGACTTAACCACCGATGTAGGCAGACCCAACGCAGGTTTAGGTCCCAAGAATTCTTCCTCTGAAACCAGCCTGGCAAGCTCGACAGCTATTTCATTTCCATAGATACCAGTGTGACGTGGGACCCAAACAAGATACACTGTATTTAGCCTTCCGACCAAGCTCAGAGAAAGCTTGAGTTCGAGCACTAATTTAGACGAGGTAAGAGGGTTAAGCAGCGCTTTTAATGCAGTTTGGCTGTCGCTGCAAACGCATATACTCCTAGCCCTCCACCTGTTTGTCACAATATAGCCCATAGCCATAAGGATAGCGAAAATCTCCGCTTGGAAGAAAGACGCATGGTTTCCTAAGGGGTAGTGAAGTCTAATGTTCTCGCTTTCCACGAAGACCGGACAGGGGTCTGGTTCTGGAGCCATCCGTAAAGATACGATGGCATTCTTTCCCTGGCTCAGAGTCTGGCCTAAGCCATTCCGTTGCCTGTTGACGTGGTAGTTTCGTCGCAGTAGGATTTCTGGAATCATTGCGTCAGAGGGCATATCCATAAGACCGGGGATGATTCTCGCACAAGTTCTTCAAAACTCCAATGCGCGTGGTACCAAAAGCCACCTTTCTTTAACCGAGAGATGGTTTTCAGCGTACAACCCATGATAAAAATATCAAGGGGGGGAGGTCCATCATAGCGTCTAGAGCGGAGCCCGGTGTGCTGAGGGAAGGCCCCTGTGCAGCCGAGACAAGCCCTTCTTTAAAGTCTGGCAAAAGAGGCAGTAACACGTTTCCGTGAAAGCCTGTTCTACCATACAACCGAGAGGAGTGGTCTTACCATTGCCGTATAGATCCAAAGGACCCTTTTAGGAGATAAGTCCCATGTCTTGCCTTTTCGATTCGACATGCTTGGACCAAAGAAGCTTTCTATCGAGGATCACTCCCAGATATTTGACTTCATCGGAGATCGGAATAGTGACACCTTTTAACACAAGCTGAGTCAGACCAGTGACCTTCCTCCTTCACGTGAAGAGAACAACAGTCGTTTTTAGAGGATTTACTGAAAGCCCATTTCTTGTGCACCAGTCATCGATCAAGCCCAAGGATCTCTGAGCCCGAGAGCCGACAGTCCCTAGGTCAGAACCGACTGACAGAACGGCGACATCATCCGCTTATGCTTGAGTATAGGTTCCAGGAAGATTGAGAAGCGTTAGCAGAGAGTCAACTACCATACACTATTAAAGGGGAGACAGAACACCGCCTTGAGGGCAGCCCCAGTCACGACGCATTTGCCACAATCCGCCTCGGCAATCAACGTCCTGTACATTAGCATTGCTTTAATCCACAACACCAATGTTTCATCTATACCATGGTAATTAGTTTTACTTTAAATTTGAAAAAAAAATCCCCTTTTTTCCACTAAGTGAAATTTACATTATTGTTTTCATAGGAAAAAATTAAAAGATTTAACCGCTTTTTTATTAGCAAGCTTAAAATATGCATAATACCAAAACGAGTGAATGAATGCATTCAGATCAGTCTCTCTTCATTTATCCCACGAGAATCGTCATTCTTCCCTTTTCACGGTACTCAAATTCCCTTTTAAAATTCCATAATACTTTTTTTTTTGCCTCAAAATCCACTTTTTAAAAGTAAAATTTGTATTACAAGGAAAGAAAATCACGGTTAATTAACCTTTAGTATAAAAATCACAATTTTCAACATTATTAGAATTATTTTTTGGTGCTGGAAAATTTTGAATTTTGAGCAGTTTTTTATGGAAATTCTGTGTTTTGATAATCATGGTGAAATGTGTAGGAATTTTCAGGAAATTTCAGCAAACATTTTTAGTTTGAATGTTTCTTGTTAGATTCCGCAAATTTCCACGATTTGATGCCTTTTCCCTTTATCCTTTTCGAGCATCGAAATTCCCACAAAAAGGGATAAAACCAACGATATAACAACACTGATTCAGATACACAAAAACTCTTACGTAGGTAGTTCTTCGACGGGATGTTTCTTTCATATTTAATACTAGCTGTGCTCGCAACTTCGTACGCGGCGTGAGACTGTGTAATTTCCAATAAAAGAGATTTGCCTGTTTTCTCAACGGCATATTTATTTAAAATCAACAGTCTAGCTAAAAAAAAAAAGCGGTGAACATTGTCAATGTGAAACAATAAATTAAACAAATCTATTTACCTAAAACACCAATTTAGGAAAATTAAATTCAACAGCATAAATACTAAAGTTTCACTTCCTTACTGTAGGTATCAACGTAGGTATCAGCGTAGGTAATATCAAAACAACCACTTAAACAAAAGCCTTAACGGAAATTCGTATCTACACCAACATTAAATAAATCAAACAACATAATTCACCTATATCGTCTTTACTTCTTGAATTCCTCAATTCTTTACTGTAGATACTGTAGGTATCAACGTAGGTACTATAACAACCATTAAAAAAAAAATCATAAACTCAATTTCTACAACAGCACCGCCACCATACGTCCATCACCACACCACACGTCATCAGCCATCTGCGCATTTCCTCAGAAACACATTGTCGCTGTTTTTTTTTTTTTTTTTTTCATGTGAACGTGCTTGTGCGATGTGCGCCACCAAACCACCCCAAAGCAGAACAACGATCAAGAACCGCGGCTGCTGATAATATTCGATTTGAGAAAATAATTTTTTTTTTTTTTTTTCAAGTTAGATTTTAGGCTGTAGCTCAGCTTCTTGAGGACATAGAACGATAATAATTCTGTGCCTAAAAGGCAAAACATCTTAAGTCGACATAATTTGTTTTAGCTATTTAACGTTTTTTGAATTCTGTTTTCCTTACTCTAATTTTCAAGCCAAACCAGTGAACAAATTTCAAATAATGAGGAACTGCAGTGCACCGCTTAAAGTTTAATATTGCTCTCCTGAAAAGTGTACAAAATTGACATAAGATGTTTTACCATTTAAGCAGAGAATTATTCATTTTTCGAATTTTTTTCTTAACAAAAATACGTTTACTTTTTTTATTTTTAAACAATTTATTCATAGAGAATTTTTGATTTTTGTTCCCCGTTTTTTTAAGCTTGTCCATCGTTTTTCCCTTTTTCATTTTTAAAGCGCCTACATTGGCGCTTTTCTCCTCAATATGGGATCACTGGATATGGATACCTATGTTTGACCAAGTGTTTTTAGGAATAACATTTATATGTGAACCTGTACCAAACGGATCGTATTATTGATTGATTCATTTTGCGATGTTTTTCAAAGATCATTGCGCCCTGAAGAACAATAAACCGTGCAACTGATTGCCGACTACGCCTTACGTCTTCATATTCGCTCCCAATGTTGTAAGAAAAAAAAAAAATAGCTATCCATCGTGCAAGCGTAGTTACAGTTTTGTTTGCTTTTCCATTCGGGCAAACAATTTTTTAAGGCCTTGTTTACATTTTACATAAATATATCCAAACACAGAGGCAAAGCTTAGTGCACGTAATTTTCAAACTGATAAGAAACGAAAGTGAAACCGTACACTCGAATGGGTTGTAACATTCAGAACAGCTGCCATTACATTGACAAGGCTGCGCGTTATTCATGATCATTCAGTCAAGTTCAAGCCAAAGCTTAACATCATTACCATTTGCTCGGAGAAATTTAACCGAGTTAGGTAGTCGCTTGGTTTGTATTATTTATTTATCAATACAGAACCACAAATGCCAGATAAGCAAGGAAGTACACTCAGGTGTTGGAATGTCAAAAAGCAATAGTCAAAGTCAGACTCAAATTGTTAAAGTGAACTTAAAAATATTCAACTCAAACTTCGCTGCTTCTTAAACGTTTGAAAAGAGAAAATACGATAAAAGGAAAACACCCATAGAAAACACGAAACGAAAACCACTTTATGAAAACAGAATCTGTCAGCATTCTGTCAGGCGAAACTGAAGATAATGTAAAATTAAATTATCTGTGGCGAAACGTTGAAACGTTTTCGTGTGCACGAACATTGACTTTTGCAACTTACGTTATTATTCGTTGGTACGAAAACGTCTGAAAGTTTTCGCCTTGCAGAATGCCGATTCAGGTTTTCGTTTTCGCATAATTTCTTTCGTTTTCAGTAATACGAAAGTGGTTTTCGTTTCGTTTTTTTCTATTAGTATCAAATGGCATTGATGGCGTTTACTAGGCAGTAACTTAAGTAGAAAAAAAACACAATTTTGTCTGCACAAGTAATAGACTCACATACCTTGTGGATACTAACATCGCATTCAGCTAAAATTTGATAGTCCAACGGAGCCCTAAGTGTATAAAAACATATTGATGATCCAGATGAATAGTATCTATGTGAATAGTGCGATGCATGTAAAATAGTTAAACTATCTCGTTGAAGTTCATATGTGTGGTTGCATGGATTGAAAATATTGCCCGACAGACCAACGAGATGTAGGAAGAATTCAGCACCTGGAATGAGACCGTTTACACCTTCGCATAGTTGGTATGTTTTTATTTTACCAACCTAAATGCATATTTTCTTAGAAACTATTTTCTAAATCGAAAAGAGGAGTGCACTTTTAAAACTGTAGCTGAATTAAATTTGTAACTCTCAACTCTAAACACACTTGAACCTAAGTAAACATCACCTCTGACTGAGACATCCTTCCAAATGTAAAACAATGCTTACTACTTAAAACAGATGCACTACTCCAATCGTAGACACAAATAATAATGATTTGTGTTTAACTTGGGCAAGAGTCGGATTTTGCATAGAAGCGATTTACTTTTTAATTAGTTCTCAACAAAGAGTTACGATAATGAAAAAAATGTTCAAGCCTACTCAAAAGCTACAGAAAGAAGAAAATATGTCGCATTTTAAAAATATGCAATAATGGGTTGCAGCAAGTATATATGGGGTACTAATGTTGACAATTTGTGACGAATCTTTAGAAAAAGGTAGTCGCCTGCATTCCCAAGACAGGAATTCAAAGAATCCATTTTTTATTATTTGTTAAACGTCGACCTTGCTTGTTCCCGGAAATGATTTTAATTTGAACGTTTTCAACGGTTTTAGAAGCTCTCTAAAATAAATAGTTGGCGCAACAGTTCCATAGGGACCCTAGGCTTGGTTTCTCACAGCCATTCGTTGTGTGCGAGTTCTTAATTTTTGTGACAAATGAAAATGATTTACTATTTAAGGCCGACTCCAAATGGCTAATTAAATAACTCTTTAATGACAGTTATACTGTCGAAAGTTTGTCAAACGTTCGCGAGAGATGGCGCAGTGTAAAAATGTAAATTGTGTTTTTCAGGGTATTGAACATACAAACCATAAGTCACAGCCCCTACAAGCATTCTACACATTTGAAAACTTCGAAAAGTTGGTTAGTGAGAGGTTCGGTAGAAATTTTTTTTTTCAACAGCTGGATTCAAGGTTCGACCCGCAAAAAAATATTTTTTTTCAATTAAAGCTATGTAAAATTCTGTGGCCACAAGGAAAAACAGCATAAGTCACTTTTTGCAATTTTTCAGGAGAGCGTATGTGTTTTTCTCTCTTCTATAATTCAAAAACCGTAATAGATAAAAATACAAAAAAAAAATATGGCAAAAAGAATGGAATATTTCGCATACGATGGTGTAAAAAACTCAATTTCGACATAAGTCGACTTATGTTGTTTTTCCTTTTTGCCACAGAATTAATGAATTGGTTGCACTGTAGTTAGGCAAAATGTTCGTGCTAATTTTGTTTATTAATAAGGTGGCAAGTTTTTTAAGCACCCTACCTTTCCTAAAAGTCTTTCCAGGAGCTCAAGAGTTATAAGACAGGTCTTGCATTGAACTTTCGGATACCGAATAATATGCAGCTGTCCTATATCATACAAATTAACTCTCAATCTTGGCCCGTCGACGCAAACCGATGAAAAGCAATAGAAGAGACTTGGTGGGAAATTTTATACAAGCCCCAGGGCCCCACCTAGAGGATGCCTGCACAATGACAGTGATTATATGGCACATCTTGGAGTCCAAACTATCGAAGCTGGTGTAAGCTCTGGTTTTTGAATTTTTTTATTTATCAGCGAGCTTATCTGAGATAAAACTATTGCGGCAGAACCAAATATTTGCGAATGCTTTTGTATAAATAATCTGCGAACTTTAGGGAGGATAATACATTTGGTTTGGATTATGCAATCTGATAGAAGCGAGGTAGGTATGTGCGACAAATTCATTTTTTCTTTCTCATTTTAAACTATGGGACGAATTCCTGATATATTGATACGCATAACTTCCTTTGTATCCATACCGTCTCAAAAATTATTTCATGAGTAGGTATAATATGCCTTTAGGAATTAATTTTGTCCCGAATTAGCTTTGCCCGTGCTAAAAATTGTTTCCGTAAAGAATATCTACTAAATAATTAAATTCTTGTAGAATGTTTGTCACATAGGTACGATCTCACTGTATATTGCGATCAAAATAGAAAACGTACAAAGTTTCATACGGGCAAAGTGTATGGAAAATTTATTTTTACATATCTTACAATTTTCTTTTAAAAGTTTCCAATTTTCTCGCCGTATAAACTTTCCTTAGGCTTAGATAAACACAACAAAGAAAAAATAACTCCAATCGGACGATCCGTTCTCAAGTTATGGGCAGTCTTACGGATGCAACTTTATTTTACATATCAACGGATAGATTTACTGCACTTTGGTAACGTTCTGCAACAATATCATCTGCAAATGTGGCAACAGTATAGTTTTGTAATTTTCACTATCTTGCGGTACTCCTGTTTTTTTTTTTTTTTTTTTTCAAATAGTTCAAACAAGATTGACAGCAATGGGATCATACGATATGAGGTTAATTCAGTGATCAATTTGCCCGGCTTTGATACCATAAGCGTGAGACATAACTAAGTCTCAAAATGCCTGGTGTGAGATTGCATGTTTAGTCGCACAACGGTCACGCACACGCTGCCTATATCACCCATGGCCGTGACGAGATCAATCCTCGGAGCCTTTTTTCGGGTAGAGCTTTTCTATTAGAGGACAACTTACTCTCTTCTTCTTCGCACATAGATATGAATGTCGGTGTCCAAAGATAAATATTCTTGGAACTCTTATTGGGACACAAGACTCCTTAGCTTTAAATTAAAATATACCTGTATACCGAATACATAACCTTAAACTATTTTTAAAACAATGAAAACATTTTTTTTTTTACTTTATACGGGGGATATTAATAAACCAAAATGTGCAAAAGTAAGTTAGCTAGTAGACGTCTGATAGCATACAAAAATTTGACTAAACTGCTGAGTAACGGTTTGATAACTTTTACTCAGTGTTTATTAACACGGGGGTATATGGATATGAGGTAAATAACCACATAAATTGTGTATATAAATACATGACGCAAAATTGCGAATTTACATTGGAAAATATTCAAAAAGCTTGGAGGCTCTTACCGTGTTTACTTGAGTTTGCTTAATCTACCTTCTACTGATAACAGAGAGTCGTCGTTGATTTGATTTTGTTTGTAGTGTCACTTAAGTTCTCGTTTCATTAACCAGTTCTAGGAAATCCGATTGGCATTCTACAGTCCACAAACGATGGCACAGCTTCTTTCGTTCACCATCCTCATATCATAAACCTAATGATGCTAGAAGCCGTTGGCAATTCACCAGATCCGAATTGTTGTTATTATGAAAATTAAAAAGAACAACACAATTATTGAGGGTAATTATATTTAAGCCGCACAAAAAATACATCTCTGTTGTTTTGCTGCTAAAAATGTTAAAATGTATGTTGCTTTCAATGTTAATGCGTTATTGAAATATTTAAGTTTTGGGGACAAGGGCAATTTTAATCGCACTGACAGGAACGATTATATTTTCAGCGCGCAATGTTGTGGGTTACGATAATTCGGTAGCTGGGATTTTTAACAAGCGCGACTAAAAGGTGCATCCAATACTTTTCTATATTTATTTTATGGGTCAATCGTGATTATTCTAGCTTCATAGGTAGGTACACAATCAATGAAACATGCATCAACCTGCTTTCGGTATAGTTTTAAACTTGAAGAGCAGCCATTGTTATAATTTTTGGTTGGCAATCTTGACGAATTGGCAAGTATTAAAATTGTTAAACAAGTTCGCGAATGGCTTCCATTTCTCAATTACCATCAGAGACTGGTTTAAATAGGAGGACTGAGAAGCGTTGCTATAACTTGTTTATATAGACCCGCGTGGTATCACAAACCACCGGCATAAGTCTAACTGTTTCCGTTCATAGACAGCCTGTCTATATACCTACCTACCTAGTTTATGGGTGCGCAGTTGTGTATACAGTTTAAGAAATAATATAAAGTTTAATAAGTGTTTTTTGATGTGTAAACATCTAAGCGCGCCATATTGGAATCTGGTGGAGTAATTCCACACATTTAACTTGCGGGGACGGAAATGCGTCACGGAAATGCGTCACTGTGTTTTATCATTGCATACATTTATGAGCTGGGGCATATTAATTTCACCTTTTTGTTGATGTGAAATAAAGCATGTTTTTCATATATGATGGTCTCACATTTCTTCCCTGTGACGGATATCTCGAGGAAATTCGGTGCCAAATCATTCGTGAATTACCAGGCACGTAAAATTCACAGCTGGACAACCACTAACAAAAATGTCGTAGACCAACACCTCTACAATATGCAATGCAAGCCGAATGAAATTCCAATGACACTTTCATTTACTGTGTAACAGTTGATGTCATTTAACTTGCGGGGATGGAAATGCAAACGGGTATTTGTTATATCATAATATATTAAGAATACGGTTATTACAATTCTCTCTTTTCTCAATGACGTGTATCAAGCCACACACATACCGCACGCATGGTGTAAGTTTACTTGCACCTTTACTCTTTCGGAAAGAAAACCTGTCCGGAAAATCATGGATTTTTGTGGCTACCCGATGTCCTAGTTTAACCATTCACTCGAAGAATAACTGAGTATACTGAGGGTCGGATAGCATCTACGAAAAACAACAACTATGCCAGTCTGTCAATTTGCTTTATCGTATGTATTAAAATATGTAACGAATAAAATGCTAAGACAGTTCAATTAATTGCTAAGCTTAATACGACTTGGTCCTTCTGAATTTCCTTGTTGCGATTTTTCGATAACCTTTTGGAGTATGCCTTGCTTATTTACCCCGCTCTTCTTTCCCTTTTTCAGGCTATTCGCAGCAGCAGAATTTCTAATTGGGCTGTTAAGTGATAATTTGGACCGAGAATCGACATCCTGTGATAGACTATGTTGAATGGTAGCCAGTAGACCGCACAGTACTGCGATTAATGTAATGAACTTCATCCTGATTATAAAAAAAAAGTTCCGTACAGCAAATGGTAGATGGAAGTAATATGCTCTTCTCTAATTCCCGCGACGTTTTTATATGAAATTTTGCGGTGAAAATTAAGTTCAAACAGAGGAACTGCGTTAGAATGTAGGTCATGCTGAGATCGATGTTTGTGCAACTGTCGAAATTGCGAACAAGTCCGTTGTGGATTGTTTGACATAAATCTACTTTTACCTATTTATGTGAGAAGTTGTTTTCGCCAATGTTTGCCATAAGAACATGATTCTATAAAATAGTTTGAGTCTTACTGCCGCTGAGGGGAGTCAGATTAATGCTTCTGAATGACCACATCTGTGTAGGATCTAAATCTTACTTGCAGCGGCAGTTTTTGTTTACTTGCACACCCTGTGACTATTTATTTTATAAACGCATTGCCTATCTTTTATAGCTGAATTCATTGGTCTCTATTTGGAGGCAGTGTTTCCTTACAAATGTTGGGAAGGGTCCGAAAAGGTATCCTTGGCTTTCAGAAAGGGTCCCGCATGAAATTAAAGAAAAACAACAGTATCGAAACAGAATCCCAAA
Organism: Cheilosia urbana; assembly: GCA_946477585.1. NCBI lineage: Eukaryota > Metazoa > Arthropoda > Insecta > Diptera > Syrphidae > Cheilosia > Cheilosia urbana. The sequence continues at coordinate 146,213,008 of OX297854.1, forward strand.
TGTTTTTAGTTTATTTAAAAAAAATCATGAAAACACTAAAACTCTGTCGAACTCAAAAAATTGAGCGAAACTCTCTCAGAGAGCTGAAAGAATACCCCAGGCCCAAAGTACGTGAATAGACTTCGAGGTTCATCTTTGACATACAATCCATGTCACAAATACATAACTTATGTCTTTGCAACATATGAAACGTTTTAGGGGAACATTCGACCACCACCGATTTTATTTTATTTTTATAGAATTTTATTTTTCTGTGCACTTGATTTTTAAGACAGATTTTGAATTTCCTTCTTGTGAAATTTGTGCATTTGACATTATTTATGATATGAGTATACTTGGCTGTTGCCTCGCATGTTGAAATTCTCTGAGCTGTTTCGAGTTCAGAGAGGACTCGTTACTCGTTACTCGTTGCTCGTTATTTTGTTATCTCTCATTTTCTGTCATTTTTGATGAGAACGTGTATGGACTGTGCGATTGCGATTAATTTAAACCGCGGACGGGAATGATCCTATTGTTATTTGACAACTTGTTTGAAAAAAGGTTCAAAAGGTCGACCAGTTAAAAAACAAATTCCCTTTTGTACCTACAGAACCTTCAGAGAACACTTTTCTATGTCAAAAGTTATCTACACCCCAAATCCTTTTGAAACCAAAGTGTGATATTAATTTAAGAACAAACACAAATTTACTGGAAAGACATAAATTCACTGCAAAGTCCTTGACCCCATTTGCATCTTCCACCATTCAATCCAGTGCTCTCTGCATGAATAACATTTTCACCCCCGTGCTACGTATGCATATGGACCGAAGCAGCTTTGTCCTTGAAAATCAACATGTTTTTCACTCTTACATATTTTCTTTTCTCCCACCCTGATGGTTTCTCACAGGCCGCCTTGCGAACACGACCAGAGCAGAAAAGGAAACGAGAAGGAAAACAAAAGCAATAAAACCTTTTTTCCATCATCTGTTGGATATTTGGGGGGGGGGGAAGTTATTCCACAGATGCGGAACTTTCACTTTTTTATATTATTTGGCCACCAACCAGAGATGGAGTTACAATGAATTTGGGAAATATTCTATTGTACGACATCTGACAGGGGAACTATGTACGAATAACTTTAAAATACCTTGAACTTCTGTTTGAAATAATATAGACATATCTACACGAAAAGGTAATCCTTTTTTCGTGGTCATCGGCAGTAACGTTAGCGATATTCTTGACATCGACTTGATCCGATACTGGCCATATCAGTAATTTAGTGACCCACCGTATTTGCAGCGATGACCAAATTCATGACTAGCCATCGCTAAGGACTGATTTTTGTCGAAAACGTTGACGAAACTACTCAGCGTACTTGAAGGGGTTTGTCCAATGTCCATTTGTGTATTCTTCTCAGCGATGGCAACTAAGGCAGAAGTTATTGCTACCATTGAAATGCATCATTGGAACCAATCAGTGAAATAATGGTTTACTTATTTTGACAAGTCAGTTATAGCAATCATTGAAAAGTTGCTGTCAGTGGAAGGACCTGTCAGTGAAACTAAACAGAGAAAACTCCAAAAATCGGAAAGCAAGTAAAACTGTTTAGTAATCGGAATTATGGCATTGCATAAAAGAAATATGCAATAAAAATGTAATAAAATGTTATTATTATTATTGAAAATGCTCAGTTTAATAAAAAAAAAAAGTTACAGTACAAAAGAACAACTTGCAATAAACAATTCCAGGTTTCGAGGTTGGAGTTAATCATTGAAAGCTGAAAACTGACAGCTAAAACAGAAGGAGAATCAAACACATCAGTGAAACGATTGGGTTCCAAATTAGAGGAACGAAAATCAACTTTTCATTGAAATCAATTTCAATCAGTGAAATAATAAAAGTGGATTTAAAGAAAAGTTCTTATCAGAATTAAGTTGTTTTTTTTTTCGTAAAAAAATTCCACAATTGATTAGCTTTATTTTGATAACAAGTTAAGCCAATATTGTTTGATTAATCGTCTTAAAATCGTAAATAAAAATTTTCAATGATGCATTTCAATGAAAGCTATAACTGGGACCTTAGGCATAATTATCACTCTAAGGCGTAATTCCGATGCATGAGGCATTGAGGAATAATTTTTAGAAAAAGAAGCATAATTTTTTGTGAATTGTTTTTTGCAATCAATTTATATAAATAAATTTTGAAATTGGTAGATAAATATGATCAAATTCGCATCAATTATTTTCATTTACATCTGTTTGTCGTGCCTATTTTCCCATTCTCAACTTTACTTATTCAACAAATCCAAACCTTGGATTACAAAGATCAAAAACGGTTCAATTACCAATTGATTTACCAACATTCTGTGAACAAATTTTAATCACACTTTTAATCGTTGCACTTTTTTTTTGTAAAATATGCAAAATTTATCTTTTTCACCAAAAAGGCATAATTTTTTGAAAAAGGCTACATTTTTGCGGGTTCAGGCATAAAATCTTCAATTCATGTGGCATCCCTGATTCTGCTTCGCTTAGCGTAGTTTACAAACGTCAAAGCGACACGACATTTACAAAAAATTAAGTTTCTTTGGTAGTGTGGGAGGAATGTTGCACCGGCTTTTATATTCTTGCTACCAAGCTCCGATGGAGTTGTAATTGACCGATTTGTTTTTTTAAATCTAAGGACACACATCCCCAAAAAGAAGATGATGACTCGCTCAGTACTTAGTGGGTCTATCATTCGAGGAGATATTGACCGAATTTTAAAACGAAGTGTATTAGTTATTATTTGAAAAAAGAAAAAAAAAAAAAAAAAATAGTTCATACTGAATTGTAACAGAATTGTAGTTAGTAAATGATTTTCTATTCGAGTACGTTATAGAGGATCAGGTTACAACGGAGCTTTATGAACCCATGAGATTCACACTAAATCTATGTGTCACCAATACAAAGCGGTATATTTCTTTTTCTCGACAGGCTGCACTGGATGGTTCCCGTAATTGGACACAATGGACCCAACTGATGGTCTAAGTGAAGCTGTGGCAACCGCCACAAGAGCATCCATTTACCTACCTACCTACCTACGTTATTTATTAGGTAAATTTGTATACCTGTGTGAAATGCAGTCAGAGGCTTAAATAAATATAAACAGTGAACATTAAGGAACTTCCGCAGATCCATAAGCACCTACAACCTAGAACCTACATAGCTTAAATACGCTCCCGCAATGCGATGGCGAACCTGCATTTATTATATTTGTAGATGAATAGTATATATATTGTTTATTATACAAATACACTGGTGGAAATTTGTAAGATGAAAACGTTCGATCGTTTTCGTTTGCATGAACGTTTTGCTTCATGTAACTCTAAAAACGAATGACATTTTAGCTCCGTGCGAAAAGAAAACAACGACAGCTGTTCATTGACGTTTCTCATTTTCTTTGATATGGTAAATTGGTGGTTGTGTTTTTTATTCCATACAAAATATGCTGGCGTATTATTTGTAAATAGCAAGTGATAGTGATGACAGCTGTGTAAAAGATAAAAATCAAAGAAAAATCCGACGCTGCCCGATGAAAGGTTTATTCTATTGATGTGTATTGAATTGTAAGTTTTTTTCTTTTTGTTCTTAATTTTTTATTTAGATTTCTTCAACGTTTTCGGTTGAAAAAAAAGCTCTTTTACGTATGTGCTGACAGCATTATTTGTCTTCGTACAGGAACGCGAAACACATACGTCCCTCCTATTTTAAGGCTTATCCCACGCTTGAGGTACTGGCTGGAGGTGGTTACCAGTGGGTGGTTGGCCACGATTTTGCTTCTCTGACACTTCTGCACCTACTCGATCAGTATATATTGCTGTGTTTGTGTTGTTGTTGACGTCCTGTATATATGTAGGTTATTTAATCAAATAAAGAGTAGGTATTTATGTCGGTTAATTATTGTATTTAAATTATTATTTACAATGTTGACCTTATTTATTCAAACCAAAATATCAAAAAATAAAATATTTTGAAGCTGTCAGCTGTTGGCTGTCATGATCATTATGATACATGTAGCTTCTCAAACGTTAATTTCTTCGTCACACTGTTTCTTAAACCAACGTAAAAGAGAAAAAGAAAACGAAAGGAGTTACATAAAGCAATCTTTCGCATTCGCGTGATTCTATCGTTTTTTTTTTTAAAGCGAAAGCGTTTTTCGTTTCGTTTTTTACAGAATCCCACCCCAGATCTTGCGATCTTCTTGTGTCCGTTGCGTTTTATACATTCCTCCGGAGCTGGGGAAATGTGAAAAAGTTTGTCCTTTGTTCAACTATTTTGATCTTTCTCTAGTTTGCCAATGGAAATCATCAACGAATTTTGTACAGCTCTCTATTGGGCTAGAAGTTTGAAGCCTTAAGCCAGTTTCAATGGATGAAATTGTTAGCTTATTTATGTTTAGGGTGATGGTACCAGTAGTTAACCCCTTAACTTTTATTTTTGTGTTTCATTGGTCGATTAAAATTGCTATCTCAGGTATTTAACCAAGTAATTGGTTTATCTGAATGTTTGAACTAAAGGGTGTCTTTTTTTTACAGGTATAGAGCTTTAAGTTGGCAACACTTTTTTAACTGACGGTCATTTTGTCAGATGTCAAGTGATTTAGATCTAGTTTGGTTTGGTATTTGGACATGAATAGACTGACGCCTGAACAACGCTTCCAAATTGGCCCAAGACAAGATTGCCGTTGATCCCAATTTTCATAAGCGAGTTTTGCTTAGCGATGAAGCTCACTTTTGGTTGAATGGAAACGTCAATAAACAAAACTGCCGTATTTGGAGTGATGATAATCCTCAAAAGTGTATGTTAAGATATCGTTACATCTACAAAACTGACTGTTTGGTGGGCTTTATAGGTTGGTCGAATTATTGGTCCGTATTTCTTTAAAAACAATACTGACCAGAACGTTACAGTCAATGGTGACCGCTATAGAGTCATGATTACTGACTTTTTCATTCATCAATTGAACAAACATGATGTGCAGGAACTGTGGTTTCATCAAGACGCCGCAATTTATTGAAGGAAACGTTTGGCAACCGCATAGTTTCACGTTGCGGACCGGTGAATTGGCTTCCAAGATTTTGCGATTTAACCCCGCTTAACTATTTTCTGTGGGGATATGTGAAGTCGCTAGACTACGCCGATAAGCCCGAAACAATTGACCACTTGGAGGACAACATTCGTCGCGTTATTGCCGATTATGGCCACAAATGTGGTAAAAAGTCATCGATTATTGGACCTCCAGATTAGACTACGTCCGAGCCAGCCGTGGCGGTCATATTCCAGAAACCATATTAAAATTATAATGCCAGAAGATTATCTTTCGAATAAAGTAAATTTCATGTCAATTTAAAAAAATCATCTTTGTTTTATTCCCTTTCAAAGCTCTATAGGTAGATACCTCTAAAAAAAAACACCCTTTAGATTGGAAAAAACTAAGCTTTAAAGTAGGTAGATATATTAGCTACCTCATACATTTTTATTAACAAAATAAGTGAGGAAAGTAGGTATGATTTTGGAGTAGGTATAGGCGGCCCCCTTCGTTCGAATCACTTTATCCTTTGCTTACCAAGAGGACGCTGCTTGACATAGCACGGAAAAAATGTGTAAGATGTTTGGGGACGATTTTAAGGTAGTTCGAGTTAAAGGTAGTTACTAACTCTAGTTCATCAAAAGAAAGATTCAAACCAAGGAGGCGTAAAAGTGTTACAGTTCAGAAATTTTGATTGAAAAGATGCAGACGTGCTGTGGAATCCATCAGGCAGGCGTTTTCTAGAAAAGCCAGTGATGAGATGGATTAATCAAGTTAAAAATCGTTCCTCTACGCACGAGCACTGCAACTGATGATTTACAGTCGATGGCAGAAGATCAAGAGTTATGAAAACACCACATAGGTAAGCACCAAACAGCCACGCTCCTTTTAATCCCGAGATAAGTCATTGAAAATTAATAATTCAAAAACGCATTCATTCGATCCTTCTGCCTTATTGCGCAAGAGAATCAACCACGATCGTTCCCTTCAATTCACAGTAAATAGGTAGCCTACCTGCAATGCGTACCTACCAATCCTCTGATCAAATCATGGTCCTACCAAAAGATCTAATACCTATTCGGATTCCAATAGGTATGTAGAAAAAACAACCCCCTGCCCTCTTTTAGTCAGAGCAACAGCAATAATTATTATTGACCCAAATCTAACTCTCTAATAAATATCTATCTGCTAATTCAAATCCAACCAACAAAAAAAAAAAAAAACAAATCTGAAAATATAAAGCAAAATCTAGAACAGCCCCTAAATATGTAGTTACAGTACCCCTGCCGTATCTAACTTCTCTCTGGGAAAAATGCGCACACTAACCAACCCGAACTAAATTACACATTCTCTCTACAATCACTGAAAGCATGTCAACCAATCAACGTAACGCATTTTTCACGATTTATTTTTTTATTATTTCGTTGTGTATAGAGTGGCACAATGTGAAGCACGCACACATCCACCGACTGAAATATAAGAGAAAGCCACTAAGAAAAAGTTTCTCCGCATCCCATCGCAACATAATCTCCGCATAGCATCACATTAAGCGAAGAAGAAAGTCCCTCTCACCGTGAGAAAAAAATTTATGAACCATACCCCTATCTCCCCTACACAATAGCACCATTTTACATTAGCAGTAGGAAATAGATTAAACACACCCCCAAAATACCACACCACGAAATGCTGGACAAATGCCGCTCTGCCTGTAAATATGCAATTATTTACTAATTAACGGTAAAAAATCCTCCCAAATATGCAGCACTAATTCGCGCTCGTATAAGAAAAATAAAAGCTTTGAGTCTCGCTCGGCCAGAGGCTACACGGCTACACCCCTCCCAATAACTCATCATCGTCATCATCGCTGTTGTTCCAGCCTGCCCCCAAATGAAACGCGCACGTCTATGAGCTTGTGAGTCGATTTTCTTATACCACCACACCAGTTCTGACTGCACTGTACTCGTATTATGCTTAATTTTTGGAAAGAAAAAATAATAATAATTGTCTACGCATAATCAGTGACGAAAGTACTACAGAAAACTAACCACCAGCACCACAAGAGCAGATGTTTTTTGTTTCTTAGCTGCTGCCTTCGCCGTCACCCACAGGTTTTCGGATGAATTCGAATCACATCTGCGATTCGAACCAATCAGAAACTCTGTTTACAAAAGCGTCACCACAGCGCGCATACAGCATCGCTTTCGCCGTGAAAAAAATACCCACCACGAAAAAGGTGTAAAAAAAAACTCCCACGGGAATGTGACAGAAGGAAATATTTTCCCATCCCATTCTGAGAAGCGTTTGGGGAAAATTTCACCACTATTTTTTTCCTAATTAGATGTTAAGAAGGCTGAAGCGGGACGGATGTATCTCGCTCTGCCGCCTAATGTTGTCCTCCACCACCTGCTCACGGTCTCGACGCCTATTCTAATGAGAAGAACACACCCCACCCCCTGAAGTTTGCAATGATGTGTGCGGACGCGGAGTACGGACTGATGATGTCCTTTAAGAGAGCAATTGCAAAACGAAAAAAGCTCGGTAACAATTTTGGAATTTTCGCGCAGTCTCTCTTATTATTGTTCTCCTTGGCGTTGTTTCTCTTTTTTGGTTTTTCTTTTATAATTTTAATTTTATCTCTTTGAAGGGGAAAGTATTTTTCGTTATTTTGTTTTTATCGTGGTATTCGAATTGCTTTATGTTTTTTTTTTTTTTGTCTTGCGATACTCAAAGTCCAAGTCCAACTCCAGCGTGGTGCACATGGTGGATGCTTTCGGTAAACGGGAATTGGGAAAATGGAATAAAAACAAAACAGACGAATTGACGTCTATCTGTCGTTACCACCATACTGTTGGGCATGGGCATAAAGCAAAAGCAGGTGACTGAGTTTGTTCAAGAGATGGTGATGATGATGAGCATCATGATTCATGAACATGATGGCGATGAACAACACGTGAAATTGGCTGCAGTGCGAATAAATGTGGCGTTTATGAAGATTTTGTCAATTTTGTTTGACCAGTTTTATTTTATTTTGTGCAGTTTGATACCTATCACGTGGTCGTGGTTCTATTCAGCTTTTCAGCGTCACCATCAGCACCAAGCCCAACCACCAAATACCAATAGCAACCGAAGAGAGGAGCAAAAAAAAAAAACTACGAGAGAGAAAATAATACAACTGTGTAGACGACATAGAGTCGTATGCTCATGTCTCATGTGTCATGTTTTATGTCCGCCGTTGTCAGCTAAGGGTTAATCACGGAGGTGCTATAGGTAGATATAACGGTATTAGGTATTTGATAAAGCAAACTTTTTGACGCAGAGCTCCTACCACTGACAACTAACTGCCTATAGAAATGAAACGCAGCTAGGTACCTACCTCACTCAGAAAACTACAGAGCTACGATAGCCCTACTAAATGCGCCACCTCTGTTTGTGTAGGCACATCAACTGCTAACTTTGTTGCTGCTAGGTACAACCAAAAGTAAGGTGTGATGCCTTCAGTTATATGGGTACAGCACATTAACAGAGCTGCAATAACCAACAAAATATATTTGAGGACATTCAAGTTTGCTATCAGACCCGCATACAGAGCTGCTAATACCTCTTTCCAGAGCTAATGCGAAGGCAGTGGAGGCTACCACAGCCTCTCAACAGATTTATGGTACCCATATACAGAGCTATCGAGCTATCAGAACCTCATGAAAGGCTGTCACAGCCTCTACACAGATTTATGGCACCCTTATACAGAGCTATAACACCCTCTTGAAAAGCTGTCACAGCTTCTAAACAAATTGTGATACCCATATACAGAGCTGTCAAAACCTTCTGAAAGGCTGTCACAGCCTCTTTTAAGATTTGTAGTAGCTACATACAGAGCTTTAAGAACCTTATTGAGAGGTTCTGACAACCCAAAAGGGAAGCCCCTTATCATACTTAGCCTGACTTCCTAAGAAATTTGAAAGCTTACTGTTTGGCAGCTGTCTCTTGAAACCCGATTCATAGCTGCGTATATTCGTCCTTATCTGTTGTATATAAAAATAAAATTGAAAAATAATCGGTGTCTTTTTTTCACTCTTGATACATTTACATGCATACAAAAATATTAGAACAGTTTTAAAAAATATTGAACTCTTACCTGGCGAAATTAATAACGCGTCAGTCAGTAGAAACGAAGATAGAGAATTGCTTAGACAAACACAGAGCTGTCATAGCCGCATGTCAGTTGTTATACCTTAAAACACTCAGTTGCGACTTATTCTACGAGCCAGAACAACCTTATAGCCTAAGCAGAACTATACAGAAAAGAGCTATCATAGCCGTATGGCAGTGTTTGTACGTAACGTAGGTTACCTAACCTATAGGTAGGAGTTTGACTGAGGTTCGAAGTGCCTAGGTAGTAGGTACAAACTTGTTTACTACCTAGGTAGTCCTAGATTTCACTGTCTGCTTTTACTTCTTACTTGCACAAAATACGTGTTATTTGAGGGATCTGTATTGTAACCTCGATCTGCGTGGAAGATGATCGAACCGCGTTATCTATATCTATACTCTGGGCCTCACCAATAAACATTTTTAATTTCGACTCTAAATTTTAGTATAAGTAGTTAGTTTGTTATGAGCATCGGTACTACGTCGTCAGATGTCTCATGCGTTCTGAAGAACTACAAAGCTTTAGAGATATTCTAAAATAAATATAAACAGAATTAAAACCTTGGCACAAAAAGATCTTTATAGTGACAAAACCCTCTTTACCACACCAATTTCAGAGCAATAGCACTTATGTTCATTCTTTTTAAGCTCACGACACGTTACAGGTCACACTCTTATAAATCGTCACGATGAAATTGATCTTGCAGAACCTTGGGGATAGTATTTGGAAAATGCTGTGATATATCTTTCATCATTAGTATAAATATTGTAGAGTGTGGTTTTTAAGTGCTTCCAAACAACAAATAGATTTTCCAATCAAATTGGGCTACTGGAATGCTTTAATTTTCTGAAAAAAAAAAAAAAAACACACAGTAAAGCAGCATAAGAGCGCAAACAGCTCTTCTTTTTTTAGGAACCGTTTTTTGCAAGGTAACCTTAATTTGAATGGTAGGTACTTCCCATATAAAATGTTCGTACCATCAGTTTGATTTTTTCGAAAACGGCTCTAACGATTTCAACCAAAATTGATATTTAAGCTTAAGTGGCTAAGGTTACCATGACTTCATACCCAGTTTTTGGCTTAAGATTCTAGTAACGTTACTTTTGAAATTTGGACATACATATCTCGAAAACGTAACGGTAATATGGTCATTTACAACTTGATGTTCTTAAAATCATTGTGTCCTTAATTTTCAATTCGAATCACCAAAAACGCTAATTTTAAGAAGTGCTCATATCTCGAAAACACCATTTTCGACTTCAATAAAACTTTAAACACAATAACTCATCATCGGTTTTCAGCTATATGGTTAACAAATAGTATTTTTCAAAGTAAACATTGCAATATTTGGTACTGTTTTGTCTGCCAAATTTTATAAAAACCGCTCTAATGATTTTGATCGAAATACATATTAAAGATCAGTATTCTTTATAAGATCACGTACTTAGTTTTCCTCAACAAATTCGAATAGATCCTTTTTTTTTATATATACTTCTCCCGGGAAAGGCGAACCTATAACGCTTCAACAGCGCCCCGAGATGCCTGCAGATGTATGTTTGCTCTGCACTTAAATTGCTGCAAATTGTAGTCTTCTGGAAATATATCCAATAATTAATAATTAATACCAAAAAGCCGATCTGTGCTCATAAATGTAAATTTAAAATTTAATACCGCACTTTAAAATTCAATTTTCAACAGCCATTAAAAATGCAGTATCAGCAACGCAAAGCTTATTTTTAGCAAATATTACCCACTTCTACTTTTTCAACCATTTCGAATATGCAAAACCTTGTAAAGTCTAAAAGCTATAAAATAGTAGGTAAGTACAGTAAGGTAGGCGCAGTAGCTTAGTGGTTAGTGTGTTGGACTACTATGCGAGGGGTCGAGGTTCGAATCCCGCAAAAACCCAAATTCCGACTTAGGGTTTTTTCACTGCGCCACCTCTCGCGAACGTCTGACAAACATCCGAGAGTATAAATGTCTTAAAAAAGCTTCTCAATTAGCCGTTTGCAGTCGGCATAAAATTGTAGATCCCTTCCATTCGTTCCAAAAATGAAAAACTCACACAAAACGAATGGTTATGAGAAGCTAGGCCTAGGGTCCCTCCGGACCTGTTGCGCCAACTATTTATTTTTTTTTTTAAGTAGGTACAGTAACGTTTACATTTCTCTAACAAGAACTTGCGACAACTGTCTGTTTCTAGAGTTTCAACTTTTCAGAACTGAAATTTAATTTTATTTATTCCTTTTGCTATATTTCACGAACCCTTTCTTTTACTTATCATTGCTTCTCAGATCTTTGCCTATACCCTATCTAATAAAATAAGAAAACAAGCACCAAACTTTTGATGAACGAGCAAGTTTTGTTCGACCCAGTCGCAACTACGGATTTCTTTAGATTTTTTGGAGAAAACATTTTAATCAAGGGTCTTATGTCCGCATTAAGGTTGTTTTTTTGCTTTTATATATTGTTAAATTACAGATACAAGAAAAAAGGGAGTAGACTTGAAATTTGAACTCTATGCTTCTTGTCTTTTAGCCAAAAAACAAACCGAACTCTTAATCTGTCATACTCAGCCCTTTCAACGCGCAGTCGTTCCAAAGGAGATCTTTTTTTTACCACTCTCCTGCTCGCGGGCTTTGACGGCATTTAAAATCGTAAATTTTCACGCACAAGCTCAACGCCGAATTGTGAATTGGGCATTACTTCTTTAGTCGACAACATCTGCCCTCAGACACATTTATATTGGATTCATTTTCGCCCCTCTGCATTTGTTAAGAGATCTTGTCGTAAATATTTCCGATCCCGGGCTACCTCTAGTTTAGAAGCTTGTTCTATTCAAGGCTTATTCTTATCCTAGGAAGAAGTGCTGTGCGTTGCATCAGTAATCCGCTGCAGAGGAAGTACCTAATCTACTTCTACTAGGAGTCTTCTAAATTAAACCATCAGTCGAGACATGCTAAACAAAAAAACCCTCTCGAAGCAAGAAAGTCTGAAGTCAAGAGACTCTTTCGAGAAGATGGTCATCTGTAGTATTTGCTAAACTGATCTAAGAGGGCTGTGGTCATGCTATGTTAGGCCGTTATCCATCCCGCGAATTAGTAGCTATATTAATTAAGTAAGGCCGCCAAAATATTGTCGAAGACTGCAAAAAAGGTTATTTTTGCATGCCAAAGCCTTATTTAAAAATCAGCAGTACCTATATTAAATATTTGTTAAGACCAATAATTAATTACGGAGACTCGTATATACCTACGCTATACTGCGGAGGCGAACCCTTTTTTCAAACCCCTGTATGAATTTTCCTCAGCCTTTACTGAAACAAATCGTTAAAAGAAAGTGTTCCCCGGAATTGCGTACTACCGGTACATAGCTTCAACAAATAATAATTATCCAGCCTCTCGTAATCGTATATATAATCCACAATTTACATTTCCGTTGCCCAAATAAACTCTAAACTGAATTGCATTCTCCACCCTTGAAATAAAATACATAATTATACGATAATTAGGAAATGACTTTCTAAAACTCATTTACCTCCGCAAAACGATAAACAGCGCTCTGTGAAGCTGAGATTGTACTATACCCTATTGTTTTGGCTGAATACTGTGGCAGGGTATGTGGTACGGCGTACGTTGGTGAAAGTGTATAATATCAACTCTACTCGCACATGTGACTTCCATATTGACGCCCATTGGTCATGGTCATGTGGATGCTTGGGTACTAAAATTGACATTCAGTATTGAGTGGTGTGTTTCCAGCTTATGCGCAGACTATAAAAGTAAGTAAGTGAGTTAAAGTCTTGGATTGAGTAGTCAAAATTGTTGTAAATATTTGACGAAAATTAAAATCCTACCATGTTTTAGGTAAGTTTATAAAAATTTCCAAGCATTTTTTGCTGTTAATCTTATCATAGATAAACATTTCGACTTTATCCCCTTACCTACTTATACACCTGCTTGTAAGTACAAGTTACTCCAGTGACCAATACTCCCCGAGAAAATAAACACAAGTCAAATAGGTTAGGTTTTTTAAGTACCTAAGGTATAGCTGTCTACAAAAATACACTTATACCAAATTTGTTTAAGTCCTTTGTGTTACCACATGAGTTGGGATACCACATGATGGGGAGACGAAGGCCAGAGTGCTATCTAGCAGTATTGCTAGCACGCTCTCTTCATTTATCCCACGAAATTTGGTAATTTTTTCCTTTTTCCCTTTTTAACGTACTCAAATTCCCTTTTAAAATCCCACGATACTTTTTTGCCTCAAAATCCAGTTTTTAAAAGTAAAATTTGTATAACAAGGAAAGAAAATCACGGTTAATTATTAACCTTTAGTATAAAAATCCAGCTTGTAACTTTATTACGATTATTTTTTGATACTCGAAAATTTTGATAAAACACGATTTATATTAGAACTATGGTGAAATTTTTAGGAATTTTCATGAAATTTCAGCAAAAAATTATATTTTGAATGTGTTTTGTTACATTCCTCAAATTTCCACGATTTGGTGCTTCTTCCCTTTATCCCACGAACGGCTTTTCGGACATCGAAATTCCCACCAACAGAGATAAATCCCACGATATAGGAACACTGCTATCTAGGCCGGACATGCTAATGGGCGCATTATTGCTGTATTTGTACTTATGACAATTTGTCTTCGTCTGCGATCCTCCTACGTCTCGTAGAGAGAATCGGGGCAGTTTATCTTCGCATAAGGGAATAGTGACCGAAACAGTCTTCCGCTCGCCTGTAATCCTCAGACAGCGCAAATATCAAGACTCAAATAACAATAACATAACAACCTCTAGAAGCTAAAACCTTCTTAAAAGAATTAGATCTCCATTTTTGCTATATCGATTCCGGGATGTGAACTGAAAGAGTCTTTATCCATACATCCCACTATTGTTATCTGTTGGCATTATGACTACCAGACCGCATTTTCTCATTCCTTAAATGCCAGCTGCTTGATAGACCAGGACAGCCGATTCGGGGAAAAATGCCTCAACAACCAAATTCACCTGCTTTGTGTCAAACAGCGCAAACATACCTCAATTTACCTTAAAAAACATTTGCGACTTCGTGGATATTACGCACCCTTCGCCAAATGATTTTTACTCAATGGTACCATGCTCATGCTATACAAAGTAATCGCCTCTTACGCATGCAACCCTCTCTTATAACAAGTCCTGCAACAACCAACAACCGACAGGAAGGGTTCTTATTCGATTATTGCTTAGGTATAGCGTTTTCATTTTTGTTTTTTATTTTTTCTATTTTTTCAACGTAATTCAAATTAATGAAATCTAATATCACGCTGATTTTAAACACGAAATGATTTCAACTTAAAATAACGTTCATCCCCTAGGCCCTGGGGCGAGTATTCTGTTGGAATTTCTGCGGGATACCACCTTTCCTACACGTATTGCTCAAACATACATTTGTTTACATATGTATACTTTATCTTCGCCGGTCAAGACAAAGACAAAGTATATTCTGTCAACTCAAAAGGACACGGACACGGACACGGACACCCAACACCGACATACATATATTAGAGCATTCCGTAGACTTCTCAATACCAAATCCTTGAACTATTAAACAGCACTCATATGGAACATCTTTTAAGAAAGACTTGTAACATACCTCAATATGTATTGTCTGTTCAATAGAGTGACGAAGTTATCAGTATCAATCAATTGCGGCGGGAAATTTGTTTGCAAAAGTGGTGTGAATTATTCTACAGCCTTCGACGGATGTAAGAAACCACAAAAAAATTTTTTTTTCTTATATCCGAGTTGTTTTTATATGCGAATACGAAAAACATCGTATTGCTGTAATACTTTGTGGAAAATGACTGTCGCAAAACGCACCCAAAAACGAGAAAAGAAAGGTAAAAATAAAATGTCCAAATGCGACAAAAACAGCGCTGAAAAACAAGTCTACAAGCGAGAAGAAAAAACGCGTTGAAAATCCTAGAAAGGCACAACAAAAAAAAAAAAAAAACGTTGAAAAAGACTTGGAAAATGCGTCAAAAACTGGTTAAAAAAAGGAAAATCTTCATGAAAAGACGTGTCGAAAACCAGCCAAAAACGAGCTGGAAATCACTTCAAAAAAGCATTGAAAAAGGCTTCGAAAATGTGTCCAAAAATATGTTAAGAAATGGATACTCTTCATTAAAAGACGTTTCGAAATCCAGCAAAAATGAATCAATAAAAGAGTCAAAAACGTGTGAACATTTTTTTCCAAAATACATCAAAAACGGTGACGTGAAATAACGCCGAGCGAAATAACGCCGATTTCGAGAACTCGACGTTATTTCACTTTGCGAAAGCGAAATATAGCCGAATTTTAGAATTCGGTGTTATCTCACATTGACAAAGTGAAATAATGCCGAACATTGCTTGAGAAATAAGGCCGAAGCAAATGTTTTCAGAACTGCCGAGAACTAGAAGGTGGCGCAAAAGTAAAGTCCAGACGGTGCATCAGCTGTTAGCTGCTGACCGCCAATCGCGTCTAACATACGCTCAAGCCATCCTTAATCACCACCAAGAGGAAGATGATTTTTCATCATAAATAATCATGAGTGATGAGGCCCATTTCCATCTTAGCGGGTACGTCAATAAGCAAAATTTACGATTCTGGGCACTGAAAATCCGCGTGCAACCCACGAAGAGCCATTACACCCGCTCAAAGTCACTGTATGGTGTGCTGTTTTCGCTGGAGGAGTCATCGGACCTTTTTTCTTCGAAGACGTCGCGGGCCAAACGGTTACTGTGAATGGTGAGCGCTACAGAGCAATGATCAACGAGTTCTTTTTGCCGCAACTTGATGAATTGGGAATGGAAAACATGTGGTTCCAACAGGACGGTGCAACGGTACACACTGCACGTGCCACAAGCCACAACCGATATGCTGAAGGATGCATTTCCCGGGCGCCTAATCTCCCGTTTTGGCGATTTGCACTGGCCAGCAAGATCGCCTGATTTGACCGCTTCAGACTTCTTTTTGTGGGGCTTTTTGAAGTCGCGAGTTTATGTAAACAAGCCTCAGACTCTTGCAGCTCTTAAAGACAATATCCGTCAAGAATGTGAGGACCTATCGCCGGAAGTTTTGGCCAAAGTGATGGAAAATGCCATAAAAAGGGCTCAAATGACAATCAACTGTGGCGGCGGCCATTTACATGACATCATATTCTCGACTTGATGTACAAACAAATTAAAAGACCAAATAAAAATAATCCACAAGAAGAATCAAAGTTTTTCATTTTTTTTTTTTAAATTACAGCCAAGGTTATTTTTGCGCCACCTTTTATATATAAAGTATATTTAAAATTTGCAGAAATATATGTAACTTTTATTTTATATATAACTAAATTCTAAATGCTGAAATAACTAGAGGGGAAATTTGAGAAAATAATAGTTCAAAAATCGTGCGATTCTTATGTAGTTGTTTTAGAATTCGAGAAAATAATAGTTAAAAACTCACGCGATGTTTGAACTGTTATTTTCTTAAATTTGCCTTCTAGTTATTTTAGAGTACGGCACTATCAAAAACAACATCGGAAAATGAAAAAAAAAAAAATGGTCGAAAACTAGGTACTCGAAAAACGTGTCAAAAAAAAAAAACAGGTCCAAAAATATCTAAAAAAAAAACCGCCACTAGAGCTCATCAAAAACGTGTCAAAAAGCGTCCAAAAAAAGCTTGGAGAAGCGCGCTTTAAAACGTATAAGAAGAAGAATGATCGAAAAATATGTCAAAAATGCGTCAAAAAGGAACAGAAGGACAATTCAAAAAGGTGTTGAAAAAAGCTTCAAATATCCATTGCAAAAAGGTCCGAAAAGAGTGTTAAAAATGGCGCCCGTAAACTCGTTGAAAAACACGCCAAAAACGGGTTCAAAAACGTAATAAAAGCGTAAACAAGTCGTCAAAAATGTGTCAAGAAATGCGTTCATGATATTGATACTCCAAGAGGCTCTTCCTATCGTTTAAGTCTTCTGTCTGGAGCCTGTTGCTAGGATTTTACAGATCTAATAATCAAAGTGGAAAAAAACACAAAGTTTCATCTGGATGCCTTTTCCCTTTGCCAGAAGGACTTGTAGATGGCGTTTCCAAGGCTCAGGTAAAATGTATGAGAATCCCATGAGAATTTGTGGGATTTGTGACAACGTGATAACCGGCGATCATTGTTCATTGGTGTGTTTTTTTTAACTTCTCCTTTTTCAACAGTCGATTATATCAATGGATTACTGTATCAAAACCGATTTTTATGAATTATAGACGAAATGAAGGTCTAGGCAAATGTGCCTCCATTAGCTGAGTCTAAGTCAACATCCTCAAAAAAATAAATCCCTGCCTAGAATGGGATAAAAGTTGGCCTCTGGGTTTTCCATGTACACGTATTTACTTAGTTTCTATACTCGTAAGCATATATCTAAAGCTAGTACTCACCTTACAGCAGCTCTATGAATTTTCTGCCACTTTCTCTCCACGGAAAAATCCATCTATAGGTATACCTTTGGCATAAGCAGAAATAGCGATTCTATTGATTTTATTTCGAACATAAACAGTACCTCCACCCGGGGATAACGAAGTTTTATAAATAAACGATCTCAAGACTCGAGAAATGACACTCGAATGAGAAAATAATTCGATTACGAGATTGATATCCAAACACACTAGCGGAAACATGCCTCCATAGAGTACAGTTTCAGGAGTAGCTATTGGTAACACCCAAAAGTTGCGAATAATCACATGTGGCCCCCTACCACTGGAAAATAGGGAAAAACTCCCTCATCGTCCTCGACGAATACGACAATTTTTCAATGGATGCGGCACTGGCGTTAGCAAGGTAGGAAGCTTCCCATCAATACTACAGCACACATCCAGCATCGTCACCAGTCCCATACTCGCCGAATTCAAGCATCGCGTTAAGTTTCCGGCAGCAGGCTGGCAACCAGCAGCAGCATCAATTCAGCTTTTGCTGCGGCCATCGCCATCGGTGGACCTCATCAAGCATAAAACAGAGGCAAACATTCTCGCAAAAAAAAAAAACAAGCAAAGAAAGGAAATTACAGAAAAAGGAAAAGAAAAACATGGAAAAAAAATCCACAAAAGCCGCCACCGCAACCACCACCTCGCTACGCGATGTACGAGAGCTCTCTGCCACCAAACAGAAGCAAACGGAACTGGACCCGTGTGTGACGCTCAGAAATCAGCATCAACAGCATCAGCAAGCAGCAACATCGGCAAACGGCAGCAGCATAGTATAGTATCTACGGCCGTGGCGGCGGCGTCCAGCTGCGATTGGTTTAGAATCGAAAGAAAGCCAGGCCTCCCTGGTCCCTCGTTTATTTTTTGCACACCGTATTCTTTATTTTTTTGCGTTTTCCTATCACATGTGTCACTTGTGTGGCTGGCTGGCGCTCGACGCTGGACCCTCGGCCTCGACGTGGTCCATTCCCAGTGTGCGAGTATATGGGTGAGCTTTGCTGTTTTTTTTTTTTTTTTTTTTGATTTTTTTGAAAAAAATTTGTTCTCATTTTCTTTTTACCAGTATTTTCACTGGTCCCTCTAGCCCTACTTACTGTACCACTTATGTGCCAGAGAGAATTTTCTTTCTTCGTGATCCTTTTTGTGCAATGCGTTTAGTGCGCGGCGCGAAATAAAAACGCTGGGAAAGAGTGAGAAACAAATTGGAAAACTTGATCGTTAAGGGCTTTTTTTGGGTGGGCGCACTGAGGTGGGTGGGTGGTGGCCGGCGTGAGTAACTTTATGGAGAAGACAGCAAGCCGTTATAATATATGTGTGGATACACATGTACGCGGATGGGATATAATGACAGTACGTATGGGTACATGTCGCCGTCGGTGTGGAGCGGAGGAATGCTTTTCTTCTTATTTGTGTGACGAATGTACAGTTTGTGTTTGTAGGTAGTATGTTTTATGATTTTTGTGTGTTTTTCTTTTTTAGATGCCTTCTCCAGCCGACCCTACTTTGGTCCTCTATTGTTTTTATTTTATTTTTGCTTTTCCATCTCGTGGGTATCTATATAGTGGATGAGTTAGAGAGGGCGTTGGTTTAGTGGTGCGGCTATGGGGGGTTGCTTTTGTCGTTACGGCTGATTTGACCACGTTTGATTCCGTAAAATCGAAACGATTTAATGGTGTTGTAATCGTGGCTCTTTTATTTAGGGTGGCACGTTTGCAATTTTTCCGATCGAGTGAGGTATTATTTTATGATAGATATGGAAGGTGGGTGCGGGAATATCTGCACAAGTTTCTAAGTAGGCAGTTGCGAAAGATAAAGCGACCGACGGGAAAGGTTAAGTAAGAAGCTCCGCTGCGAAAGATGTAGGCTACAATTGCGGGAAGTCATTAAATATTACTAAGAAACTCTGTCGAATGCCTTTTCAGTCATTTAGAAATTAACTGCCCTGAGAGGGCCTCGCAGTTCAGCGAAGTTAATCTAAGTCCCACCAAGAGTCAAAGATAGGCCTAAAGTTTTATCAGAACCTGTTGATACGTGTGTTGCTACAAGTATTTCAATTTTAGCTAGAGAAAAACACTTAGTGAACCCTGAATTTTTACATTTTCCCCTCGTGCTTCAGACTTGAACTGAAGGTAGGTAGGTACCGACGTACAAAACCTACTGGCAGAAAGTCTTCACTTCTAGATGTAAGTAATGCTCAAAACTGGGAAGTCACCACCAAAGAAGTGTTACACAAACTTCAGATAGAAAAACTCGACTTTAACTGCTTATCGACCTGAGTGTAGGGCTCTGATAGTTCACCGGGTGCTGGAGTATCAAATTCCGTTTGATCCGTACTCACAAATGAGCAGAATATTATACCGGCTACACAAATAAAATGTTGCGGCTTGCCTATTAATTAAAAATCTTTAAGGATAGTCTACTTTCAACATAAACTTTAAGAGGCCACCTTTGAGGCATTTTGTTACGTTTATAGTAGGTACACATGGCATTTTCATTGGCCAAGTTGGGTCTCATATCGAATTAAAGCTCCACGGCAAGTGGCCCGCACGGAAGTCGTTCCCAGAGATTTTGAGTTTTTTGCCATAGACGACATTTTTAACTCTTAGGTCTGTCTGATCTCTGATGTAGAAGAACCCTACAAAGGATTTTCCTATCTCCCCTTTTCTTCAGCTCATGCTTAATGAGCTATTAACCATGTGTAGTGGAGTTCTGCGAAGTGATTCCTTTTAGTTATACCAGATGGCACGTTCCTTTTGCAGCGACACGGAAGCACTTCACTACCTTCTAAAATATGCTCACAACTCGCTAATGAGGTAGGGGGAACGTTGGGGATCGACGGTAGACCTTCAAAAACTGAACCTGTCCTCTTCTCTAGGAAACACAAATATCCACACATTGCGCCTTAGATGCGAAAGCATCCACTAGAACTCAAATCTCAGATCTCACCCCACCAAACTTCTAACCCCAGGGCTTGGAGAGCGGTGAAAAACTCGTTGGAAAGCATTTAATCACAAACTAAAGTCTCAGCCCCCAAAAGAAAAATCCTGCGTGCACTTCTGCATGAGACCTGATCCATTCTTTCTCCAACTCTATTTCTTTTCCACATCAACGATTTGCTTGGATCGACAAATAATAATATCTACAGCATTGCAGATGACAGCACTCTTATATCCTCCATCTCGAATACGGCTACATCACACAATCAGAGATGTGAACAAATTAATTCTCTAAATGATGATCTGGACAAAATCTTGAAGTGGGGAAAGGACAACTTGGTTGTATTTAATGCAAACAAGACACAGCTCACAACATTTTCCAGAAAAAATACATCAACAGTTCCTCAGATCCAAATGGATGACCATCCAATCCATCACAAGGACTCAATGCACCTTCTAGGAGTCACGGTCAATTCAGGAATCACATGGCAGAACCACATATCCTATATCGCAAAATCGGCGTCCGCAAAGTTGAGCTACCTATTTAGAGCAAAGAGGTACTTTAGCCCCAAGCAACTTCTCCTTCTCTACAAAGCACAGGTTAGACCAGGATTGGAATATTGTTCCCATATATGGAGCTCGGCCCCAAAACATTCACTTAACCTGCTTGATAGCATACAGAGACGAGCAGTTCGACTCATTGGAGACCCTACACTCACATCGAATCTACAACCGTCGGTGCACAGAAGACAAGTCGCTGACCTATGCTTGTTCTACAGGTACTTCCATGGTAGATGTTCTGAGGAATTCAAAGATATTAGCCCTCGAAATGCAACTTTTGGGCGCCTAACAAGACAGGGCTCGAAGCGTTTAACTGAAACTGAAACTGATGGAATTCCAATAAGTTATCAGTTGAGCTATCAGTTAAGCTTTCAGTTAAACTGCGGCCTTAAGGTCCATTTAAACGATCAGTTATCAGTCAATTTCATGAAATCGACCAAATTATCACTCCGTTTCGACATAGGTATATCAAACGAAAAAAAAACAAGAGCTCTAAGACGTTGATTCACCACCAAGTGTAATTGAAATGACAACAAAACTGAAACGTATTTATACATCAGCTTGACTGATAACTCAACCGATAACTTATTGGAATTCCATCAGTCTCAGTTTCAGTTAATCGCTTCGAGTTTTTCATTTAGACATCAGATTAACTGAAAGTTTTTCAGTTAAGCTTTATTGAACTGAAACTAAAAATTAAATGATCGTCTTAAAGGGGCTTTACAGCGGCCAAAATCGTTCTTTTCAATAAGCACATTTGACAACACAGCTCTTATACTACTAAAAATTGTTTGCTTTATTTCCCACGAGGAAAAGAGAGAGAAAAAAAAATCCTTCAGTGTCAACATTATAAATCAAAAAAAAAAAAAAAACTTGCATTTGGGCCAGCTCTTGTGTTCGAAATTAAAAAAAAAAAAATAACCTCAAGCTGAGATCAAATAAAGTGAGCTCAAACAGAAATACACCTCGCGACAGCATTCGCATGTATAAGATTTCTGAGCCCGAAACTAAGTAAGAAAGTAAAAGTCATTCAAGACACTTGGCCCCTTGACATTAAGAGCACGACTTGTCGAGCAAGACCTTCAGTAGCACTATAAACATGTGACATTCTGTAAGCCCAGACCCAGATAACCTAATCTGATCTACCCTAATCAGTGACTATTACGCTGGACGACTAAGTTTCGATCAGTTTCGATGTTCTAAAAAAAAAATTCAAATTACATACCAACATTATTGATGTGTAAACATCTAAGCGCGCGTTATTGGAATCTGGTGTAGTAATTCCACACATTTAACTTGCGGGGACGGAAATGCGTAACGGAAATGCGTCACTTGGTTTTATCATTGTAAACATTTTTATCATTGCATACATTTATGAGCTGGGGCATATTAATTTCAGCTTTTTGTTGATGTGAAATAAAGCATGTTTTTCATATATGATGGTCTCACATTTCTTCCCTATGACGGATATCTCGAGGAAATTCGGTGCCAAATCTTTCGTGAATTACCAGGCACGCTGAAATCACAGCTGGACAACAACTAATGCGAGAAACAGATAAAAACAGCGACAGCAACAGCGAATTTTTGACAGCTTTAACGTTGACTTCGCTGTTGGTGTTGCTGTGCTAATGTGTTCAAAGTAATTAAAATACATTGGCTCTAAAAAGTTGTGAAAGTTACTGTTGCTGTTGCTGTGTTAATCTGTTTCTCGCATAACGAAAATTTCGTAGGCCAGCGCCCCTACAATATGCAATGCAAGCCGAATGAAATTCCAATGACACTTTCATTTCCTGTGTAACAGCAAATGGGTATTTTCCACTGCATAATGTTAGGAGTGCTTATTGATGTGTAAACATCTAAGTGCGCGTTGTTTCACTGTTCGATTTCACTGTTGAATACATGCGTTTGAATAGTAAAACGCAAAAATACAGGAAAATAAGTAATTGGTACAATTCCATATTTCTGTCAATAATGCAATGTTTTGCCGTCATTGAAGATGCATTAAAATATTTTCAGATATGGGAAAGCCAGATGCAGAACGTGCGAAATTACAGGGCGCGTTTACGTGCAAGTAAACCTCTGAAAGTCGGAAAAAAGGTTGGGGAAAACGAGTATTGAACGCTCGCGTGAATGGAGAACTCGTCTCGCAAACCAAACTGGAGCGACTTCAAATGAACTCCAACCGGAAAATTTCAACAACACGATATGGAACAACCATCAATGCTGTCTTCCAGCGTAATCTAGATAGATTACAGTCTCGAATGTACATATCTTACTTTAACTACCACAATCCGATTGTATCTATTCTACCGAAATTTGCACAGAAAGAATAAATTATTGCTATTTCATAATATATCCAGAATACGGTTATTACAATTCCCTCTTTTCTCAATGACGCGTATCAAGCCACACACATACCGCACGCACGGTGTTTACACATACATATTTTTCGAGACTGTTGGATACAGTCGCACCAGTTTTTTATTATTATTATTTCTATTTATCTTATCTTATAAACTAATACAACCTTCAGTTTTAAAACAATTTTAAGCTAATTAAACAAAATTAAATACATTGTACTAAGCTTAAGAAATATTAAAAAAAAAACATTCCTCTTTAATATTCTTGATTAACATTTAGTTTATAAAAAAAAAAACATTTTATTAAACTACATTTACTACATTATATTAATTTATATAAATATTCTGCTTTGGTTAACACAGCGTATAAAACAAGAAAAAATCCCGCATTATTTAATGAAACGATAAATTTTTAAGTTGTTGTCCACTAATCCGTTTGACGACAAATATTATAGAGAACAACTGTTGCGAAAAAGCTCCACAGTTCTCCTTCGGGTGGGTCATTCAATATTGTAGGTCTCATCCATTTGCCCCAAAAATATAAAAATACCTACGATCATTTACGGACCTGTTGAGACATCTTTTTATTTATTTATAACCTACTTAACCCAGGTCGATCATTAGAAGCACGTATCGTTTTTTTTTTTTTTTTTTTTTTGTGGTGAACTAAAAACTAAAGTGGTCAGTGGTCCTATGTTCGATCCCCGAAGAAACCCAAATTTCACCTAAGGGCTTTTCTTCATTGCGCCACATCTCGCGAACGTCATCCGAGAGTATAACTGTCACGAAACAGCATCTCAATTAGCTCTTTGACCTCGACATAAAACTGTACCAAAAACCCTTCCAAAAATAAAAACTCACCCAAAACGATTTGTTTTAAGCAGCTAGGCCTAGGGAACTTACGGATCTAAAAGGAACCTCCAGAGCAAATACACTACACTTATTCTGAGACATCCAAATCTTCTATATACATAAAAGAAAGTGATGTTAGTATCTAATCTTATTGGAATCTTGGAATTGGCACAAATGATTGGCGCAAGGTTATTTTTTTCGACGAAAAAAAAAATGTAACCTAGATGGGCCGGATCCTGGATGACCTCAGTAAAGAGGAGCGATTTTTAAACTGTCACCATAGCAGAGAAGGTGGCTCATTCCACTTGGCACATCCCAGCTCATTGATCTCTCGCGAAACACAAGCGCTGCTTTTTCCTTGAGGCATTAAGTGGTGGTTTTTTCTTAAGGTTCAGGAGCTTTAAGTGTTTAGCACGGCGAATTATACGCGTAACAATGGATAAGATGGCCTTAACATTAGCTTTGTCCCTAGTTTTAACTGCCGATAAAGCTGAATTTGACGCTATTCTAAGGATTCTTCGCGTTTCGTGAAGTGTTAAGGCAGAAGAAATGTTTCCTTTATACTTTTTTGCGTTAGACGACCAGTTTTCTAAATAATGGCTGACAACATGTAACTCACTTTGCTTTATTTTTCGGGCTATAGCACGGCACGAAAGACCTTCAGAGCAATAAACATCTATTCTAGCCCTTTCCTCCACTGTTGAACATTTTTTCTTTCCCATTTTTATTAACACTCAATCAAGAACAATTACTTTATAATATGTACCGTTTGAACCGAAAAAAAAATATATTTAGTAAACAAAAATCGTTGATTTGTTCACTGCTTCTAATCTAATGACACGATTTATTTCCGCGTATTTTTTACTCAATTTATAATTTGTCTTCAAAGTTCCGTTAGCTAAATTTCTCTTATACACAAATTTTATATTTTGTTGCTAACAAATTAGTATCTCACTTGCCATAGTCGTTTTTTTCTAATCCATCATATAACGGGAGAAATATCGATTTTACTTCTCAGAAATGCCTGCTTCTAATCTTATGGCTGGCAGTGTATATATAAAAGAAGGCATTGAAATACTTGATTTTTGTACTTTTATTGAATTTGTGTTCCCTAATGAACTATTGAACTTAATTAAAATAGTAAATTAAGTAAAGTTAAAAGGTATCTTTAAATTCATTGACCGTTAGGCGGTACGAAGTTCGCCAGGTCAGCTATAGTCTTAAATAAATGGAATTTTTTTTTTTTCGAAAGGTATTATATCTGTGGCCACAAGCGAAAACTGCTTAAGTCGACTTAAGACACAAATTTAATAACGCTTTTTGCAATAATAAATAAAATAAAGAAATAAAAAAAATTAAAAATTGTTTTTTGTTTTTTTTTTTGTTTATAATATCTGCCTGAAATTTATTTAGAACCGCATATCGAAGACCATTTATAGGTCACTCCACATAATGTAAATAACAAGTTACAAATTTGACCAGCAAATTCCTGGATATTATAAAACCAGGACTGAACTTGTGTCTATTAAAAGCAAAACATGCTCTTGTCCATCACATGTCATTCTGAGAAAAAACGAAAAAACTTCCTGTTCCTTAAAAAGTTGAAAACCTCATTTATAAAAACATTAATTGATTTAAAAACGATAAGTTAAGTTTAAAGAAACTTGTCTCGCACGTTTTAAGTTAATTTATTGGAAGAATTAATAATTAAAAAAAAGGATAAGGATGTTTTTGGTATACTAAAATGGATAAGGCATGTTTTGCTTTTAACTCAAGTGGATAAAGTACATTTTGACCAGAACTTAAAAAAAGGATTATTATTTTTTCTAATAGTATTTAAAATTGTATTTTATTTTTCATATTATTATAAAGATATAAAAAGTAGGGATAGAGGTTTTATCAATTAAAACAAAAACTGATTTTTTGAGCCAGAATAAAAACAAAAATAAGATTACTTTTTGCTTTTGCAGAACGTATTTTGTGGGAACTTTGTATCGGATAAGGTATGTTTTGCTTTACTCCTGCGTTGATGGATAACATAATGCTTGGAGTAAACTGTCAGATGGATAAGATATGGTTTTGATTCTAGTAGCAGTTTGCTTCTTACTTTTAATAAGGGATAACATCGATTTTGTAATATACAAGTGAATTGGTAATATAGCTGTCAAAATTTGAAATATAACGCCATCTTTAATTCAAAAAAATTTTTTTGGTGGAAGAGTATGTTTTGCTTTTAACAGACACACTTATCCGAGCAACTTACCTCCATGCAAACTCAGTTCTCAAGTCCTTGATGCTGTAGAAGTCGTCTTCTTTCGCAAGTCCGTCCGGCAAGTCTACAAAAAGTCGTGTTTAATAGAAGCACGAGTGTAGTACCAGCAGCCGAACACCGAACTAACAAATTCAACCACTCGGCAGCGCACTGAAGTTATAGGTACTTCGTATAACATAACCCAGTGTGTTACATTTCGTATGACCAACTCTCAAGCCCCAAATGTTTGTATCAACAGGAAAAAAAAAAATCAGAAACTCATTTTAAACGTCCTTGGCAAATCTGATGCACACCAACACACATCCTTCAGCAATTGTTTTCCATTACCAGCAGCACACACAATTAGGAAAAAAATGTGCGGTCCGAAAAAAAAAAAAAAAAAACACGATGAAAGTCTGCTGTCGTGGCTGCCATGGCAGACCTCCGCACCGCTCCCCTTCCACACACATTCGCATAAACATCGTCCGGAGGAATCTTTCATTGTAGCACCTAGTGCAAGAGTAATTAAAATCCCTTGATTAATATGTAAATTTAATGAGATTACGAATTCAGCGAATAAGATTAGGTTGCCCCTTCCCTTGGTGACTGGCATGCCATCCTTTCGAATCAAAGGAAGAATAAAACCTTCGAGCACATGCGAAAGAGGAACACAAAAAAAAAATATATCCACTCCACGGTATAGATGGCGATGGACAGCGACTGAAAAATATATGCAAGCGAATCTCTTTCTCTGATATATATATTTTGAATGCCACCCATAAACGCGCATACTTTACATTACAAGTATCTACATGTGACGACTGACGAGATGCTTGTGCGACGCGGACGCGGACGCGGACACCAACGAGTGGCGTGCGATGTAATGAGGTTGATGTGCTCTCTTATTGACTTAAAATTTTCGCTGCTGCAGTGCAGTCTGCAGAATACGGAATATATGAGAGCAAGGAAACGGAAAGGCTAACTAACCAAACAGCTATGCAAATGAGTAGGTACCATCGGCAGCAGTGGCACTTACATTTAGCGAGTTACGAAAACATGTTAATAGTTGTGATTCGCATGAATGAATTGTGAAGATGCCAGTGCGGCGAAGGGTGTAACTCCCCCCGGATGCGAACGGCAATAGATTTCGAAACTAAGGAAACAGGGAGATGGATGAGATTGAGACGTGGCCAGGGACAGGGACAGGGACGGCTTCCGTATGCCTGGGTAGCGGGCCGGATTAAAATTGCAGAACTAGCATTCGTAGGTCGATATGGCACCGAGTCAATACTGCACGATGATTTGAAATTGATCGCCGATTGATTCCATGAAAATACAAACCGATTGCATTTGTGGATGAAATAAATCGGGGAAGTCCTTTGGTTTAAGATTTAGGACCTAATCGCACGATGAAGACGAACATTAAACCGGGTAGAAGTTTGTTGAATGTTCATATCTGCGGTATCCCGTACGATGTTACGTAACTACCTTATGTACTTACGGTGACCATATTTTAGAATCTTAAATCAAATAATAAAAAAATTAAAAAGAAACAAATTTCAACACCTTTTTCAATTATTCAATTGCTTATTTATTTGATAAACAGGTACTTATCTGAAAACACTTTAAATAAAGTGCACGACTGGGTCGAACAAAACTTTCTCGTTCATCAAAAGTTTGGTCTGCTGTTCTCTTATTTTATTAGATAGGTAGGTAGAGATCTGAGAAGCAATCTTAAGGCTTACCCCTCAACGAAATAACCCCCCAAAATTTGTATGGAGGTGGGGATTTATTTCATATGAAATAACCCCCCAAAATTGAGGATTTATTTCATGGGTTTTTTGGGGACTTATTTCATACTTCAAATTGGGCGCACGCAAATTTCTATCATTGTATTATAAAATATGTATTGGGTGGGCATGCTGCCCCCTGCTGAGACTTACTGTTGGATTGCGGAGTGAGTGCGAGGTTTTTTACTTGTATTTTTTGTTTAATTTTCAAAGTGTTAATTTGTTTGATTTAAATATAATGAACTATGTTTGAGGGGCTTTCATAGCATTTTGGGGACTTACTTCACCTTCGGTTTGGGAAATAATTTTACTTTGAATTTTGGGGGGGTTATTGCCTGGAGCCGAAACAAAACGGTTCATAAAATAAAAGAGAATGAATAGTGTTAAATAAAAATCGATAAGAAAACAAAATGGCGAATTTGAAAAGAAAAAAAAACTGAGGGGGCCAGCGGCAAGATGATTGTGAGTTGGGGGTCTCAGTTTTGTCTCTGGTATACATTTTATGCAATAAGAATTGACAAAGATAGCAATTTAACCATCGAAGAATTCATTTTCATCATCTGAGTTATCTTCGTTTTCCATTTCCATATCCCCTTCCGTGATTGCTGATTTGTATTTCTCATTTGAGGCATTTTCACGAAGCAATTCCGGCTTAGTTTTGAGGTATTCAAGGAAATCAATGCATAAAAAATATCTTAAGTTACATATACTCAGTAATTTTAGGAAAAAAAGCGGTAAACAGTTTTGGAGTCCAAGAAACAGCATAATGCTGCGAAAATCAATATAGACCCTAGGGTTATCCTTGAATACCTTACCTTTGGAAAATCTTAAAAATGGTCAAAAAATGTTCCCACACATAGCTTAACCAAAAAAAATTCTAAACTCATACAAGCAAACACTTCAAGTGAACCGAACTGCACTAAATAATGGAAAATGTTTCATGTAACTAGAAGCCCCCCAAAAACGAGTGCGTGACTTTGAACAATAACATAAGAAAGTGAGGAAAGTACAGAGCAGAAACAATATTATGCCGACACCCACGAACCAATAAAACACCCACTCTCACCCATATAATATTTAATATTAAATTCACAAGGCTGATGAAGAGACTTCACTACTTCAGTTCGACAACGCTAATAATTCTTTTTCAATTGATTAAAAGTAAGTTCGTGTAATACATAGGTATTGCACAAACATTAAAGCCAATAATAAAACACAAATTTAATTAAGTTATTACCAATTATCCTAATTACCGATCAGTAAAACTGTCCCGTCACGAAACTCACTACTGTATGGATACAGATACACACAGACACAGTCATGAGAAGCGCTCCAAACAACAGTAGTTTATAATTTCATATAATTAAGCTCGGCCACCAATTGGGTCAAAATAGGACCGGCAGTTATTAAGTATCAATGACGGCGGCATTTTAATTCTATTTACAAAGCAATTTGTCTATGCCGCCGCACAAAAATGAGGAAATGGTGTTGTGCCACATAATGATTGCAATTACCTAAAGCGTGTTTCTATTATGAGATAATATGTTGACCAATATTGGCTGTAAGGTTACATTATTATTGTTATTGCATTTGGTACAACTTTAGGGGTGCTCCTCGGTGTCAGATAGTTAGATCCTTTCTTTCGTTTCTCTAATACTTGAACCGAACTTATTTTGCAATCAAAGCAACCAATGGTATTGGAAACTAAATTTAAACATAAATTTTGAAACTAAGTGGGTCTTTTTAATTGTTTTAATGAGCGTACTGATCAGTGGTTTCCGAATCAGAATAACAAACTATTCCATGCTTTTCCCTACGCTTCGTTAGGTTTTTTCAACTTCCCCAGGGTCTTTGTCAAAAAATATCGTCGACTATTCTGGTGCCCCTCAAGGTAGCCACATTGGTCCAATCTTGTTCCTGTTATTTATCAACGACTTTGTCTTCCATTGTCAGTAAGGCAAGAAGCCTATTGGGATTTATAAAAAGTTTTTCAAAAGAGTTTAAGGACCCCATTTTATCATATACCAAACTTCTATATTGTTCTCTAGTCGAACCTGTTTTGGAATATTGTAGTCGTGTTTGATTTCCGAGTTATGAATTTGGAATTTCAAGAATTGAAAGCATTCAAAAGCAATTTCTTCTTTTTGCATTATACGTGTTTACTTTGGCACCCCGGAAGTCGTCTTACCTCCTACATAAGTCGATTAAAGTTTCTGAAGACCTTGGAAAAAGGAACTGAAAAATCGATTGCTTTATTTTTTTTTTGCGTCCTGACTAACAACATCATCATCATCATATTCTTAGTTTTATAAACATCAATACTAGACCGAGGGCAAGAAGGAATCTAATATTTTTATATCAAAGGACGTCTCGATGTAACTATGGAAGCAATAGCCCCATCAATAACTTGAACAAGGACTTTAATAAATTCAATTATGTGATTGATTTCAACCTAACAAAATAAAAATTATAACAAATATTAAAAGAAATGTAACATATTTTAAAATAGATAACTAGCTTTTTTAACAAAATATTAATAATTGATTAATTGTGGCTTAAATGTTTAGTTGTTAAATAGGCATGTCAAACACAATGCAATGAAATGTATGATTTTTGTCTAACTTCCCCCAGTGTTCCCAGACTTTTATCAGTAAAAGCATTATATTCTGTTAAATTTATATTATATTATATAAGATAGGCTATTTGCCTTTCACCCTTACTATTATGGATTTAAATAAGCTGTCTCCATTTTAAAGCTCTCACATGGTTGCCATAGTGAGCACTATAAATTGGCATAATTCTCTCACAAATATCGGTAGGGTTACCAAATACCAACTCTTTATTAAGAAAAAATGGTTTAACTGCATATTAACATATCCTTCAGAAATACAAAATAATTAAAGGAGTACCCAAAAACTGTATGGCAACATCCCACATAATCAAATTCATTTATTCGCTCTCAAAAGCCTTAAAAAGCACCAAACCCGAAAGTTCTTAGACAAAATTCAAAGAAAAACCTTGACATATGGTAACACTTCTCTGATGTTCTTCAGTCACTCACACTGCTTACTTTGGTTGATAATAATAGCAAGCGAACGCAAGACGATCGTGCTCATTCTGCCCGCGGCTGTGTGGCAGACTATTTGTGGTGGGATGTATGCGAATTTCAGGAAAATTACAACAAAAAAATCTTGTGTTTGAGTGCCGTGAGAGTAGCTACAGGCACCACTGGTAGAAAAAAGAGCTTCCCATAATGCCTGTACTGAAAATATAAATTGAACAGAGTATAGTTATCCTCTATTTTTTAAAAAAGCAAATAACTTAATAATTTTCCCTAAGTCAAACTTGCACTAAACTTTTTTATTAACAAGCTTAAAAAATCATATAACATACAAATTATAAAATAAAAATGAGTGAATGAAAATTCAGATAAACAAAAAAATTCTTACGTAGACGTTCGATGAACTGTTTTCTTTAATGTTTAATAGGAAGAAATGCATTCTTTGAAATTTCGTAATGAAAATAGGTTTTGATTTTTTTTCTAAACAGTTCACAGAGATTTTTTATTTTTTCCCCTTTTTTAAGCTTGTCCCTCGCTTCAAAAAACGTCAAGATTCGCGCCTTTCTCTTCAATGTGGCATCACTGATTTCTCCTACTTTTATAGTGAAAATATCTTACTTAGTTAGCTTTGCCTTGCCTGTCTAAGCTAACATAGGAAAAAAAGTTTAAAATCCCGAACTTTCGAGGACATCATCTCCCTTAAAATAAGACAAAATGAAAACAAAAACTAGGTTCATGAACTCAAACTTAATTTTTAATAAAGCATAAATTAAAATACAAAAAATAAATAATTTAAAGTTAAAAGGAACATTTTATAAAGTATGCAAATGTTTTTAGTACTTTCAAGTCTTTTTATATTCGTATTTATCTTCAGATTGAATTTATTTTAAGATCTTATCATTGCTTTTAAATATAAAGTCAAGGACTGACAGCTTAGGTTGCTGTAAATCAATTTAGTTAAAACTATACCCTTAATAACGGGTGATTTTTTAGCTGGTTTGGTTTTGGCAACACTGGTTTTGACAGCTGACGTGTGTTTAGTACCTTGTGTCACTGTCAAACAGCTTCAATTTGGTTTGCAATTTAACCATGGATCGTCTTACAAATGAACAACGCTTGCAAATTATTGAATTTTACTATCAAAATTCGTGCTCGGTTCGAAATGTTCATCGCGCTCTGCTTCCATTTTATGATCCGCATTCTCGACCTTCTGAGCAGTCTATTCGGAAGATTGTGACCAAATTTCGCACCAAATTTACTTTGTTGGACATTAAACCACCAACACGTTTACGTACTGTGCGTAGTGAAGAAAATATTGCGGCCGTATCAGCTAGTGTGACAGAAGACCGCGAAATGTCGATTCGGCGCCGTTCCCAGCAGTTAGGCCTTTGTTACAGCACTACGTGGAAAATTTTGCGGAAGGATTTGTGCGTAAAGCCTATTAAGATACAGCTTGTGCAAGAACTAAAGCCAGCCGACCTACCACAACGCCGAATTTTTGGTGAATGGGCTCTTGGAAAGCTGGCCGAGGATCCGCTTTTTTATCGAAAAATTGTGTTCAGCGATGAGGCTCATTTTTGGTTGATTGGGTACGTAAATAAGCAAAATTGCCGCATTTGGAGTGAAGATCAGCCAGAAGCATTGCAACAGCTACCAATGCATCACGAAAAAGCCACTGTTTGGTGCGGTTTATGGGCCGGCGGCATTATTGGGCCATATTTCTTCAAAGATGATGCGAATCGCAGCGTTACTGTCAATGGTGAACGCTACCGAGCGATGATAACAAACTTTTTTTTGCCGAAATGGAAGTTCTTGACTTGCATGATATGTGGTTTCAACAAGACGGTGCCATATGCCACACAGCACGCGAAACAATGGCGCAATTGCGAGGCGAGTTTGGTGAACAGTTAATTTCACGTTTCGGGCCGGTCAATTGGCCGCCTAGATCGTGCGATTTGACACCATTAGATTATTTTTTGTGGGGGTATGTCAAGGCTAATGTGTATAGGGACAAGCCCGCTTCGATTGACGCACTGGAAGCCAACATCCATGCATTCATTCGTGAGATACCGGCCGATATGTGTGAAAGAGTATGCCAAAATTGGACTCAGCGGATGGACTACCTGAGACGCAGCCGCGGTCAATATTTGCATGAAATTATCTTTAAACATTAAATTGCAAGGTTCAAACTATCGATTCAAATAAATATTTCATTCATTTTTTCGAATTTTTTGTGTTTTTTTTTTTTAAAAAAGTTCTAAGCCTCTTAAAAAATCACCCGTTAGTTTCGGGTAATAGTCTATTTCTCTCATTCGTTGTGACTTTATTAATTCAGAGCACGATGATTTTTTTTTTTTTTTTTTTTTTTTTCAAAATTAGGGTAGAAAAGAGGACACATTCTTAAAGGTTGGAGGACGTTCCGCGCCGGGGTTAAAGAGAGGACATTTCCTCCAAAAAGAGGACGCATGGAAACCCTACACTTAGTTTTTCCATAGTCTCATACCATGTTACCACCTGCGTGATTAAGCCAAAGTGATTTATAAATCAGGAAACGCGTCTCCACCGAACTTTGAGTGTTTTAGTGTGACATTTGCGTCAACTTTGACATTAGGTGTCCAACTTTCAATATCGTAGCATCCTTTTTTTTTTTTTTTGGCCATACCTGCCAAGAATAAAACAATTTAAATAAAATATACTTAATAATAAAAATACCAAAACTCACCGAATCACGAAAAAAAATGAATTTTGACAGTTTGTTTTGTGTGTTTTCTTTTCGTTTGCTGAATGAAGTGCTGAACATAATAACGGGTATGTTTGATTTTATTTTGTTTAGATTTGCGATGACAGATACGTAATTTAAATTTAAACATGTATAAATCACGTAACTTATGAGATGATTTAGTTTTTTTTTTTTTTTTTATAATTTTACTCGCGCTCAAGGGGTTATGAATACCCTTATAATGCGGGGCACAGCGCGGCATTCAAGTTCTTTAGGAAGAGAAAGAGGGATAGGAAAGAGTTTGTGGCGCAGTGGATATTCTCCACGAGTGGCATCCTAATAGCTAGGGGAGAATTGTTGATAATTGTGTTCGCTTATAATTCACTTAAACTTATTCCAGTTTTTATTTGTGAAAAATGTTTCGTGGTACTGGCTCGGATTTGAACACGTAACCTCCCACTCAACAAGCGAACACTCTATCACTGCGCCACGGCCACCCGCCATCAATTTGATTTAACTAAATCACGTTGGTGGGAACATGGTATCAGTCTGTCAGTATGACTTTAGTGTCATGATGTCTGATTCAGATCGAGGAATGATGGCATCCCTCTTCTTGGTTCGTTTCTATTGTCTTCATCTGATTCGCGTATCGTATAGTTGAATTCATTGCTTCATAAATTGCCTCCAGTGGACTCTCCACTTTAAGCTTCCTTCTCACAAATGCCCATGTATCGATAAATACCTTCTCGACCACCAGGTCCAATGCTTTTATAATTAACATAAGTCCTTATAGACCTCATTTCATATCATCCACATCCGCTACCCTTTATGTATAGGAACATTCGAGCGGCATGTTTTAAGTAGGTACTCATACCGCGTTATGTGTGCAGTGTGCTGCGCCCATACCATAACCGTAGCCACACTACTTCTTGATAGTCTTCTTTCATTTGTGCAGCGAAATCCGCGCACTCTATTGAATTTGGTCAATCATCCGATGATTCATTTCAATTTACAGTTTTTCTTGTTTTTGCTTATGTGCACCGATGAATGGATAAACGGTTAAGTTGTATGCATGTATGACGCGTATATGAATCAGGAAATTAAAGGATAACAATGGGATATCACTCGATTAATTATTGGAAATTATTGAAGGGCGATTCAGGCGTGCTCGTTATGGCATATATGAACTGTACTGTTACATGGTTTAGCTGCCTCATTTGCGGGATTCCATGTGCTTGAATGCTTAAATCATAGATGCGATAACCAAACGAATAGGTCAGTGATGGCGGCTAAACAAAGGACTGCGTGTATGTGTGTAGCACTAGCAACGTGGGTTTATTAATTTGAAATGCGTGTCGGAAAACAATTAAGTTGCCGCAAGTCGTTCGATTAGTAAGGCAATGAGGTGGTGAACGCGCTAAAGAAGGAGCACTGTACGGAGTTGGATTCGCATTAAGGACTCATTGTCGTATATATATATATACCTACTCTGCGTGCAATTTGATTTTTCTGTTTTTTTTTATTGTTTGACGGTGGTATTGCTAGGTATGTTTGTTCGTGTGTATTGATGTGAAAGGCTAATACTTATTTTTAGGTAATGACGTTATAAAATGATGCTCAAAGTTGGTTTGTTTCCGAGTTTTAAGATATGTGCAGATGTGCAGCTCTGTACAAAAGTAGGGGATAATGGTTTGGTTACAAATGTGGCAGCTTTTTTACATAATGGGTTTATTTTTAGTCAAAATTATAATGTGAGAGGTAGTTTGCGAGATTCAAATCCAATCTTTATGCTAATTTTTATGCCCATTCTGCATTTAGTTGGGACAATATTGCATACGTGGAATAGGGTAATTTTGCATTATGAAATATTGCTCCATTTTTTCAAAGATGGTAAATAATTCCAATACTTTGGAAGTAGAACAATATGTTGTCTATGTATATAAAAATTGAGCCTTAAAATTGTGTTCGTTTGTCGCCGATTCACGCCTTAACGCATATACCGATTTTAACCAAACTTTCACACATCTTTGGTATTGGGCTATATATGATTTTTGTGAAGTTTGGTTGCAATTGGTAAACGTATGTTTGTATAATTTGTTAACAAAAAGCGGTGCAAAAAAAATATGTTTGTACTGTAAAATATGTTGTTTTTTTTTTGGTCTTATGAGAAATAAATTTTTAGTTTGTCAAATCACTTTTTTCGAATTTCCACTCGGTTTTTTTTAGTTTTCTCAACATTTTGAAAAATTTAAGTTGTACCGTTCCTACGCTGGAATCGGAAAACTTATGTGTGCGTAAAAATAAAACATCAATTTGAATAAATTTTGTTTTCCGGTGGCGCTGTTGTCGATATCCTAAACCACTTCTCAACCGATTTCAATGAATTTTTGTGGCTGTGTATGGTTGGTTATAGTTTGAAAGATAGGACTATTTATTATATGGTTTGTTACAGTTGGATAGATACGACACTATTTTGGTATGGTGGGTACGGCTGTATGTAAAAGAGACTGACGTCCGTATGTGCACTCATAACTCGGGAATGGATCGTGCTTTGTGGATTCGTATTGACCCAAGGAAGGACATATGCTACTTTTTGTCGTGAAAATAAAAGTTCATGGGGATGAGATTGGGGATGGAAGTTTGCATGGAGAACCGCATTTAAAAAAAAAAGATTGAATAGAAATACGGGTAGTGTAACATCCAATACAACAAGTCTTTAATTTTTGAATTAGGTATGTGGATGTGTGGGTCTTACCGCTACACAATTTGACGTTGAAAGTCGGCTCAGTTATAATTTTGTTACGCAACCTCTATCCACCGAAATTTTGTAACTGATCGCATTTGATTTGATTGTGAAGAATCTCAAATCAAATGTCATGGAATAAGCGATGATTTATATTTTTATATTAATTTGTTTAGCCTATGACACTCTGGGAGAGTATGCCAATTTAATGACACCTCACTCTTCAAAATCGGTCAAGCCGTTTGGGCTACAGGGCGTCACGTAGGAACGTACATAAGATACGCGCGAAGCACATAACATAAGTCATTTAAGTTAAGACATAAGTTCATAACAAAATGTTGAATTTAAGAAGTATTCATATGAGATCGATTTGCGAACGAACGATCGAACAAATCGATTTAACCAAAAAAGTTTTAAGTATATATTTAATTATTAATGTAACATCTAAAAAAATATCGGTCTTAATTGATTTAATTAGCGAAACTTAGAACTACTACAGCAATTTTCCAGCGCAAAGAAATTTTCTGCCGCTAACTGTCACACTTTATTCACAGTCCACATACAGTCACGATCCACAAACCTTTTGAAGCTTAAATTGAAAAATTCGTCCAAATTTAACCTATCAAACTGAAACTAAATCGCGGGTATCTGCTATCTGCCACAGAAACTACGAATATTTGCTTATTCGTAGTTCCATCTCATATGAATAGTCCTCTATTTCCACTTCAGTGGAAGATAAACTCCATAATGGATTTATGTCTCGTGGACTTATGTCAGTGAGCCATTCAATAAAAGGTGGGCCAACTAGTGGTTTCTTTTTAAATCATAGGTTATTTTGACACTGACAGTTGTTTCCCGCTCAAAATCTTGACAGAATGTCAGTATCATACCTCTGCGGAACGAAATTATTAGCTTTACGCTTGATCAACTTGTTTCCAAAGTAAGTGGTGTGCAGCGCAAACAAATCGTTTTTTGAAAATAAGTTTTGGCCGAAATGAAACACCCATCGTACCTGTAGGTACTCAAGTTTGTGCAAAAAGTTCGTGAGACTGGTGTGCTAGGGGAAAAGACTCATGGTCTCCGTCGTCGGACGGTGCGCACAGACGAGAATGTGGCTGCTGTAGCCGAGAGTGTGAGACTCTATTTTTTCTTCGAAACGGAGGCAAAGGAGGGATCTGGGAACAATGTTTCGGCGTTACAGAGCCATTTTAACCGACTTTATTTTACTGAAATTGAAGACATGGATTTGAACGACCTCTGGTTCATCCAGGATGGCGCGCCATGCAACACAGCCGATGAATCGATATTTTGCGCACCAAATTTCCAAATCGTATTATCAGCCGTCTTGGCGATGTCAATTGACCGCCTCAGAGCTGCGATTTAACCCCTTTGGTCTTTTTTATTTACGGGGAACCGTGAAGGACCGATGTTATGCTAAGAACCCGGAAACGAATCAAGCATTTCAGGCCAATATCATCCAAGCAATCCATGAGCTACAGCCCGAAGCCATCAACAAGGTCTTGGCAAATAAGAGTGACAGAAAGCAGAATGCGCTACTCCGAAACCAGCCGAGGCAGCCTCTTGAACGACGTTGTGTTAATAAATGGGACCGTTTGCTCTTACTAATAAAGCCATAATAAATGGGAAAAAATCATTTTGTTCATTTGATT
Organism: Cheilosia urbana; assembly: GCA_946477585.1. NCBI lineage: Eukaryota > Metazoa > Arthropoda > Insecta > Diptera > Syrphidae > Cheilosia > Cheilosia urbana. Next base: position 146,251,643 of record OX297854.1, read on the forward strand.
GCATTTTTATAAAAAAACTTGTATTTGGGCCACCCTGTATACCTATTATCGATGAAAGTGGATTTTTTGTTTTAAATTTTCTCGCTCCTCCCCTCTATGGTGACGAGGAAAATTGCTGGCAATATCCTCTAAAGGGTCCTCAATATCAGTGAGACCAGTGTCCAGAGGGCGTATATCCCCTGCCCATCAATGGGAAAACATGTTCGCAATGCAGTTTTTGGCACATCTTTTGACCATAAGTAGTCTTCGCATATGAGAAAGTCAATATAGGAAAAACTTAAGTGATTGATGCAATGAACCCTTCTGTTTCTGAGCTGTTTTAGAAAGCACTGCATACTAGAGCTAACGTTTGTAGTCATCAGCTTTCGCTTCATAAAATGTTGATACCAATTTTTGAACTTAACTGAAGGGACCCCTTTTTTGCATATGCTTAAACATTGCTCCCGTTTTTTGTGTGGTTAAGTATTTTCTGCCTGATTTTTTTAGACCTTGTTCAAATAACAAAGCAACGGACCGACCAGGAAGCCAGAAGTAAACAGACAATTCTACAAGATTTCCATGAATCTTATATCAGAAGTCGAAACGAGGACCTATACATACGCCCACAGTAGCACCAGGCACATCAGCCACGTACACCCAGCTGGCTGGTTGTTAACCTTTGTCTCCCCAATTCTTTTATTTTACAAACCACTAACCACCATCCAGCTACGACGAGTATCATGAATGAAAATTTCCTCTCAATGAAAGTACAAACGCCTCTTGAATGCAGAGTCTTCCTTCCGCCTTAAGTTCCACAATGTCGTTTCATATGTCAATATACAAAGGGAAGCTTCAATGATTGTAGTAGCATGGTCTACAATTTTATTGATTCACCCTTTCGACTCAGTCTAGTCGTGCTTCTAACATTTGTCGAGTCCCAATCAGAGAGAGACTCACACTCAGTTCGTGTATGCATGGTACCGGACCGAGTACCCCTTTGCTTTAAAGTGCTTCTTTTATTTCCCTTCTTGAACTGGCCCTGCACTGACCGATATATGAGACATTTCCATTATTTGCCAGCTGGCGAGACAAGGCAATATTTCATCCACCTGGCGGTGGGTGATCCAAAGTCCAGTCCGTTCAGTATGCATGAAAAATGTCAACAAATCCATTTAATACAGCCGCAGGGAATGGGGAAGAGAGAAAAAAAAAATCTGTCCTCATCCCATCTTCGCGTCCCTGCTCAATGGTTCTTAACCTTTTCCCTATCGCTGGGATAAACCACCGCCGATAAATTGTACGCCTCACCCGGTGGAGTAGAAAGCGCGCGAAATAACACTCCCTTCTATTCACTCAACCCTTCACTTGTTCAAGGAGTTGAAACATTTTTTTTGTTTTTTTTTTTTTTTTTGTTCCTTCCTCGCCAAAGGTATTTTCGGTACTTTGTGGTATACTTTCGGTTGGTCTACAGCTGGTCTTGGGTTTGGCGCTATCCTCGTCCTCGATTATACGCTCAGCAGACGAAATGGGTACCGATTTTGTTTTTTCTTTGCATTTTATAATTATCAATCGGCCATTGCTTCTCCGTCTTCGTTGTCGCTGGCGTCCCTCGTTTAGGTGGTGGAGGCGCCCACAGCGCACACTGGCAGAGCATGTCGTCCATGGGCTAGGTAAATGGCTTATTTTAATGAGGCAATGGCTAATTGTAATTACCTTAATGATAAATGCTGGAGGAATGTCCTTCGTGGTTCGACGAAATTGCTTGTTGTTGGGTCGTAGGAAAAGCGGGTGGTTTTATACGTAGGTATCTATTTTGCATGCGACATTATAATTGCGGCTGCGGGGAAGTGAGAAGGGACTATTGAATATCCGGTGGAAGATCGATTTAAATTTAATGAAAAAAATTAGCTGGGTATCGTTTTTTTGGGACTTTTTTATCCGTCTACATTGAGTTTTGTATGCATAGATGGGAGTGCTGTTGCCGCCTTAGTCTGACCTTGAAGGACTGATGGAGGTGCATATATTTATAGGTAGCCCTTTTGTGAAGAATGTAGGTATTTGAATTTGTTTTTATAGATTTCCTAACTTATAGGGGATGAAGTACGGGGAGTGCAATATTTACTAGGGACTTATAAAAAAAACAAAAAAATTTTCTGGGACGTATGATGAGAAGTGCTGCTGAGGTCAGTGATAACTGAAAACTGGTTGGCAGCTGAAAGTTGGATTTGAAAACCTTGCAAGCGACAAAAATAGAAGATTACGCCCTGTGAAATTAATGTCTCAAAGAAGCGACGAGCCAAATGAGTTTGGAAAAGGCGATTTCAAAGCGATGCGTCTGTCATTCCCGTTCTAGGCAACTCAGCAATGTGCCCACTCCCTAAGCGTAAAGCGGTCTTCACGTAGGTAAAAGGTGTACACAATTTAACTCCTTCCATAAAGTTCCACTTCCCTCCCCTAAAAGGACGGATGGTCTTTGATAACCCCTTGTATGCAGATGTTTCATCAAGGTCTATATTTGTTGTCGAAAAAAGTCCAGGAAAGCCATAGGCTTCTTTTCATATAATTTACTTTGAACAGTCTTGCCAGGGCGTGCTATATCTGTAGTCCTTTGCTGCAAAGTACAGCCCCATATACACATAGGCTTATCAAAATTTATCGCAATTAGGCAAATGCGTACGCACCACCCTGCCACAGGCCTAAGCGGCTCTGAGAGAGAATACTTGAAGATCTGGCTCAACCATCCCAGGAAGACTCCTCCGCAACAGCATGCGGCATGAGGAAGAATACACCCCAACAGAATTTGTTCAACAGAATGAGCTCAATAAGGAAAACACTGAATATGTACAAGAAGTGAGACGGCATACAATGCTCCAACAAGCGTTTGTACAATGTCTAAGGATAGATACGTGTACGTGTAACACGGGTCGATGTATTCCATCTGTTCACATCCACTCTCCCTCACTCTTTCTATCTCTCTCTGTGTGTGTTGGTGTTTTTAATACCGAATATGCAATTTAATTTGCAATTCGGACGTCTGTATTAACTCTAATTTGCATAACATTGAAACAACTCACCCCTTAAGGCTTCTTCCCGTAAACCCCATTCCAAGACCATCCAGAGACACAAACATTTTCTGTGCGCAATTTGCCGCTTACCCTCCTCTGTGGCCAGTTCTGATGGGGATAGTCTTTCTAACTTTGCGTCTTCTTACAGATAATTCACCATCGAACTGTTTGGGCATAGACACACTACCAACTATATGGAATGGTGGCGGTGAACGGAAGACTTATGCGTCCCTTCATGGTGTACTCCGAGGAGCATTTTCCCAAAAATAAATGAAATAAGAACTAGGTATGTATGAGAGGACAAAATGTAAATGTACTACGGCTGTTAATCATGGGCTGCATCGGTGGGATAAAATGACTCTTGGTGTGGGGTAGGGGGTGCTGCAAAATCACCATCCATACTCTACTGCAAGAACAACGCCGGGTAGATATCATCGTCATCGTCGTCATCGTCGTCGTCGTCGTCATCGTTTCACCAAAAATATCTAGGACAGCAAGTGCATGTGAAATTATGTAAAATGAGAAGGAGCCGGCTGAATGGTGAATGCAAGAATACGCACTGGGTTTTGTTGAGACTTAAGGATTTTGTATGCAACTCCGAGTTCCATATTAATACTCAGACTCACCCCCTGGTGGACTAAAGAATCGAGAATAGTACAAAAAGTTGTTGTATGTGTGTCGGTCGCTCGGCATACGTGTTGAAGTTATTCAGACACTTTATGCCTTGGACATAGGAGAATACATATATGAGAAACGATTCAGGTAGGTAGCTTTATTATATGTCCTCTCAAGTGGGTGCCCTCCTACACCTGCTTGTCAATTTAGATGCAGGCGGATTGGAATGGTAGATGGTGATCATAATGTGACTTTTGTTGGAACCTATTATACGGATAAATAATTAAAATGGCCAAAAATGTGTGTACCTGTGATAATATCTACTGCGGGTGTGTGTGTGCGTTGGAGGATTTACTTATCAAGCCTGCTGCCTGAAGGTGCGTACCTTTTTCACAACCGGCCAAAGGATGAGAATGAATAACAAATTTATAGGGTATGTGTAGCAAGGTTGGAAACGTCTTCGTGTTTATGGTTTTGTGAAAATTTTTCGAAAATACCTTGCCGACTTATTTGCCAAGAGCAGTTAGAACTTTTCAAGCCTATTCGCGGTACTGAAAAGGACTTGGTGGCAGATAGGCCCTTTCGATACGTGACTGAACGGTTTTTGACAAACTGCCACTATGATATCAAACCAAAGCAGATAAAATATTTTAACAAAGTCCGAGGCAGATACACCTAACTCATCTTAAATGTGAGTTACAACAAAATTATTGTTCAACAAAAATTAAATAAATTTTCAAAGTAAAAAATATCACATACTTTCGTTTTGCATGTGTGGCTGCCTTCGAAGTGTCAGGCTTATGTTTCCAAAAACGTTTAATAAATATAGAGCGTTATACAAGACAGAAAAGTGATGAGCATTATGTTGTTAACATACAAAATTGCACATTTAAACGAAATTTTTTTCAAAAAGACGGCACCTTATTTTTTAAAGTTAAAGCTAGGTAAGTATGCAATGTTCGTTAAAATATTTACATTTTAAGTACCTATGTACTGTCATCAAAATCGTGTTACTTTTAAATACAAATTTCGTTCCTAAGACACTTATATATATATTGCTAGCTTTTCCCGCCCAGCTTCGCCCGTGATACCACTGATTCAGTAGTCTAGAGTCTGTGCAGTGATGCCATTCTGGCATTTTTAATGCTAGATCTAGCATTTTCGAAAACTTGAAAGCATTTTTTTAAAAACGAAAAATGCCAGATGCTGTCTTAGCATTTTTTTGGATTTTAGTATTTTTGGATATTTGCTCTGTGATTTTAGTCATTCATGTACATTAAGCTTATACACAGTGCATCGAAGTTTAAGATGTTTCCCACTACTTTCCCAAGCATATTAAAAAAAGAGCCAGAGAGAGAATTCTTCTATATAAAAACCTCTATGTTTGTAACAAAGCCAGCCATGAAAAGTACCGAGATCTAAAAGTACACCATGTTCTTACTGTATTAAGGTTTAATACGAAATATTTGAAGTAGAACAATACTGAAATAACTACAAATTAAGAGAGAAATTTTATTATTTTATCATTACTGACTAAAATTTGTTGGGTTCACTGATCAATTTTTTAAAACCTTTCGAGTTTGGCGTAGTAAAAAGAAAACTTGGCAAGTAAGCCCACCAAATTTTAGTCAGTAATAAGTTCTTAGAAAAGTCATGAACTTAGAAGTTGCATGTATATTTTCAATGAAAATGTCGAATGAAAAAAATTTCGAGCTCTACCGATCAACCAAATCTCATATCTCATTATTCTACAGCAATCGGAAGTCCTTATAATTGACAATTGTTCTGAGAAAGTGGGTGGATACCAGCCCCCTTATAGAGAAACCTCAAATTTGATTTATTCCTTTGCTTGCACCACAGGACATACCGTTGTGCAAAATTACAAGATTCCACGATGTCGGGGAGTACTCCATAATTTTGATGGTCACTTACGGTTTTTGTTATTTTTGAAGCCCTCTATTTTGCTTAGCAAATATTCCGAATTCGAAGTTTCTGACTTCATTGGTACTAAAGACAGAGGTGGGTTGAAAATCGCCTGAGTTTGTTCCTGTTATGTTATGTTATGTTAAAGTGGCTCTCGATGAGAGAAACACTTAGGCCGTTAATCGGCCCATTGTGCGTACCACTGGTGTTTAGGGGTTCCTTATCTGGTTACTCATGTGAACCATTTGCTTGTTAATGATTTGTTAAGCGTACGATAGCGGTGCATGAACGTTGTACATACTAATGCTTTCAACACCGGAGGAGCCTTATCTTGCAAGTTCGTCAGCTGCACAGTTCCCTGGAATATCACATTGTCCCGGAACCCAGCAAAGGGTAAGGTTGTACTCTCCAGCTATCTCGTTAAGAGATACGCGGCAATCATCCACCGCCTTAGATCTTATTTCGCTGGAAACTAAGGATCTGATTGCAGCTTGACTGTCAATATAAATAACAATATCCCTGTGTGATATACCTACTATTAATCGACAGCCACGCCGCGGCTGTTGTTCCTGTTAAAAGGGTGTAGTACCAGAACTTGGCTGGCCACTACCATGCCCTTTGATACATGGGCTAATTAATTCAGACGTGTGGTGAAGGATTTATAGTTTATCTATAGTGGACATCAAACGGCAAAAAAAATTTACCCACTGTAGTTACTGTTGATATTACTTTGTTTTGGTTTTTTCTGAAGACTGATACTTTAATGTTCAGTAAAAATTAAATTCATTATTTAAAAAAAACATGATTTTTATTATTTTCTGAAATATATCTAGGCTTTAGGGTCGAAATTCCTTACTAAAAAGAGAGTTACATTTTATGTTATATAATAGGCTAGGATAGGCCAAAACATACATTCAGATGAATTTGTAGTATAAAAGACAAAATAATATTTTTCTATTGTAAAAAGCTGTTGAAAAAAATTTTTTTTTGTCTAGCATTTTTATTTTTTGGCTTCATACATTCTAGCATATTTTTTCTTGCAGTCTAGCATTTTCTTTTTTGAAATTCTGGCAACACTGAGTCTGTGTAATACCAAGCTTTATCAGTTCACTCCCCAGGGCTAGCTAGCGTGCCCATATAAGTCTTCACAGAATTATGTTAAATGAATTGAAAAAATGTTTATTTCCTATCTTTGAAACTACAACCAACCATATAGGTAGGTACATCCACAAAATTGCATTGAAATCAGTTGAATAGTTTCGGAGATCGACAACAGCGCCACCTATCGCGACAGGCCAATTTCCGCTGTCGCCACAGATTTCCGTTTCGGTCGAGTCGATTTTACTCCTAAGTCGCGCCTGCGCCTATAGATGTTTCACATCACATAAGTTCATGTATAATTTTTGACAAACATGATCTCACTGTAAGTTTGTAACGGGTGATTTTTTAAGAGGTTTAGAACTTTTAAAAAAAAAAAAACACAAAAAATTCGAAAAAATGAATGAAATATTTATTTGAATCGATAGTTTGAACCTTGCAATTTAATGTTTAAAGATAATTTCATGCAAATGTTGACCGCGGCTGCGTCTCAGGTAGTCCATCCGCTGAGTCCAATTTTGGCATACTCTTTCACACATATCGGCCGGTATCTCACGAATGAATGCATGGATGTTGGCTTCCAGTGCGTCAATCGAAGCGGGCTTGTCCCTATACACATTAGCCTTGACATACCCCCACAAAAAATAATCTAATGGTGTCAAATCGCACGATCTAGGCGGCCAATTGACCGGCCCGAAACGTGAAATTAACTGTTCACCAAACTCGCCTCGCAATTGCGCCATTGTTTCGCGTGCTGTGTGGCATGTGGCACCGTCTTGTTGAAACCACATATCATGCAAGTCAAGAACTTCCATTTCGGGCAAAAAAAAGTTTGTTATCATCGCTCGGTAGCGTTCACCATTGACAGTAACGCTGCGATTCGCATCATCTTTGAAGAAATATGGCCCAATAATGCCGCCGGCGCATAAACCGCACCAAACAGTGACTTTTTCGGGATGCATTGGTAGCTGTTGCAATGCTTCTGGCTGATCTTCACTCCAAATGCGGCAATTTTGCTTATTTACGTACCCATTCAACCAAAAATGAGCCTCATCGCTGAACACAATTTTTCGATAAAAAAGCGGATCCTCGGCCAGCTTTCCAAGAGCCCATTCACCAAAAATTCGGCGTTGTGGTAGGTCGGCTGGCTTTAGTTCTTGCACAAGCTGTATCTTAAAAGGCTTTACGCACAAATCCTTCCGCAAAATTTTCCACGTAGTGCTGTAACAAAGGCCTAACTGCTGGGAACGGCGCCGAATCGACATTTCGCGGTCTTCTGTCACACTAGCTGATACGGCCGCAATATTTTCTTCACTACGCACAGTACGTAAACGTGTTGGTGGTTTAATGTCCAACAAAGTAAGTTTGGTGCGAAATTTAGTCACAATCTTCCGAATAGACTGCTCAGAAGGTCGAGAATGCCGATCATAAAATGGAAGCAGCGCGCGATGAACATTTCGAACCGAGCACGAATTTTGATAGTAAAATTCAATAATTTGCAAGCGTTGTTCATTTGTAAGACGATCCATGGTTAAATTGCAAACCAAACTGAAGCTGTTTGACAGTGACACAAGGTACTAACCACACGTCAGCTGTCAAAACCAGTGTTGCCAAAACCAAACCAGCTAAAAAATCACCCGTTATATTGTATATTGCGATTAAAATTAAAAAAAAAATCCCGGTAGAAAATGTATGGAAAATTAATTTTTATGAATTTCTCAATTTCCTTTTAAAATTTTCCAATTTTCTCGACGTATAAACCTTCCTCAAACGGAGACAGGCAAAACAGGATTAAAATATAGCTCAAATTGGACGGTCCGTTCTCCAATGATGAGCGTTCTCACGGATCTACCTTTGTTTTATATTTATATACTTAGATGTAAGTCAAAATATGAAATTTTGTATGGAAAATTTCCCCGAGGTGAGTTCGAAAAATTGAGCCTGAACACTATTAAAATGATTATTCAATTTACGATTTCATAAAAATCATTGAAACCGTTTTCGAGATATAAAAATATTCTACTGCACATAATATTATGTACACCCATTCTTATTTAAGAGCACACCTAAATCCTCCGATTCTTGTTCCGACTGTGAATTAAATTGAATATAATGTTGACGACAGTGTAAAGTTAACATACACAAAACGAATGGTTGTGAGAAGCTAGGCCTAGGGTCCCTACGGACCTGTTGCGCCAACTATTTATTTATTAATTAAAACGCCGCAAATCGTAAGTGCTACGCTTTAATATTTCTAGCTCAAGATAACAGTGGCTTTTCCCACTAACGGGCTGCTCTTTAAGAATTCTGAAAAGTCCAAAGAAAAAGAGGATTTGAGTCTTTCATTTATATTTATACAATAGCTTTTCATGATTTATCTCACAATCGAATATAAGCGATTATTCGACTCTGGTAATATCTCCGATGTATTCAAGAAAGTAAATTTGTTCACATCATAAAAAAGGCGATTACAAGGACCCGAAGAACTACAGAGGAATCACATTTCTAAACACATCAGCCAAACTGTTTGGTTCATTAATTTACAAAAGGTTTTATGAATGAGTCCAAAAACATAGCGTTCTCAAAGAATATTAAGCTGGATTTAGAAAAGGATATTCTACAACCGATCAGATATTCTGCTTAACAAACATTGCTGAAACATTTAAGAAAAAAAATTATACATTCGACGCTTTTGATTCAATACGACGAGGAGCACTCTTTTACAAGCTTTCCAAGATCGGTGCATCAAGTAAAATTATGCGAATCCTGAGAGCCTTGTATGAGAATAATATTACATATATATAAAATGGGGACTTAATTTCTGAAGCGTTCTGCGTTGCCCTCCGGGTTGGAATCGAAGACTCTTCGGGCCGGAGCGTTGGTGTCCATTCGCTCTACATGTCCCAGCCATCTTAAACGACTGATGCGAAAATTTCTGACTAGGTCGATGTCGCTGTACATCTCGTAGAGTTCGCTGCTCCTCCAGCCCGTCAACGCAAATGGGACCAAAAATCACTCGAAGAATTTTACATCCAAAACAATTATAATTATATACAAATGATATTTCAGTTGATCTTAATAATTGTTGTTATTACACACATCTACAGTCGACCTATTGCCCGCACAATAAAACAGCCGTGAATAATTTTCACTTACAGTATGGTCCAAATGAAACAGAACTGGATAAATGGGTTTGTATTTTTTTTATATAGTTGTCCATACTTTCGGGTTCAGTGCAAATAAGGTTGTCAGGCGGCGTGTTGATAGAGAAATTTTGTAAGCAATTGTTGTGATTCCTAAGAACGACAAACCTTATTTTAACAAAATTTAATAAAGGAAATTGTGAAGACTTTTGTCACAGACTATCTGTGAACTTCATTCTGAAGTGCAACTGACAAAGAGCTAAAGCGAACTGCTTCTATGTCGAATCATTTTCACCAGTCAAGTTGTCAAGTTAGTTGTCAAAGTTCAGTTAGTTAGAAACTTACAAGTGCGATACAATATTCTTGGGAATCCGTTTCAAGTCCGGCGTCACTTAAGCGTTCTTTTGTGGAACAGCGTTCTGCGAAACAAAATATATTTAGAAGTACATTTTTTATTTACTGTAATGTCATGTCAGATTTGTTTGGAATTTTTTCATTTCACGTTAACTGATGTTCACTATGCTTAAAAGAGAAAACGAATTCGGTTAAAAAGACGCGAAAAAGATATATAGAGCTCGAAGTAGAGCTTGAGCCGTCACCTGTTACCAATCACTCGTATCTAATCTTTTATTTTCTTATGAAGATTACACTAAAGCATACACTATTCGGAAGGTTACTCGGTAGGCCGATTCCGAAGGTAGTCGGCTATGGCCGCGTGGCTGACTACTGAACGAGGGGTTCTTAGGTTCAACCCAAATCTCGGAAAAATGAAGGTGATGAGCTATCTGTTTTCGCTAGTAATATGGAATTCAAGATGCTCTGTTCACCTAACATTTTTGAACGCATTGGTCCACTCAGGCCTGAACTGGGTAAGCAGTCGAACTGGGAGTAACCCTCGGATTGCGAAAGCATTACCATTAACTTAAAATGGTACCACGGGGATGGGGCTAGCCCCTGTGTCAAATCTGATGCAGCCCCATCATTTGGGTTTGGGTTCGTGGGGGCTGTGGTTTATTCCAAATGCGGAAGACAAGAGCGTTCTTTCAGAACGAAGAGGTGTCAAGATAGGCCTCGCCCAACACGAATGGGTCGATGGACTGTATCTTACCTAACAGCCACGGTAATTCTACTAAGGTCAGTACTTGTACTTGTACTTGAACTGGCCTTGGGACGCTTAGTCAGCGTCTTTCTCAAGGACTCTAATGTGGGTGTGCCCACCGTGAAATTAAGCCGTCAAGGCAGGTGTTCACGTAAAGCATGATTTTCATTTCTGCATCACCTCTGGTCTGGCAGTTATACGGTTAAGCCGACCTAGAATCGGCCCGAAATCCTAGGTCGTTCTTTTCGTCTCAAAAGTAAACGCTCACAGAAAACGAATAGGTCTGAGAAGGTTGGCCTAGGGTCCTATACGGACTTGTTGCTGCAACTTCTTTTGTTTTTTTTTTTTTAACAACTGACAGCAGATTAAAGCTAAAGCTGAATAACATTTTGGCTTAACTGTGACTAAACTACATATGTGAGGACTGCAACTTGATGAAATGCTTTCCGATGAATAAAATCTATAAACAACAATTTGCTGTTAACTTTTTCTCCATACGAGTTGAATAAAATCAACTGACAGCACTTTTGCGCCATCCTGTGCCAGAGCATATAGCCAAAGGACGGCGTTTTTGCAAGTTGGTTTGGTAGGTATGCACAAATTATGGTGTAGAAAATTTCGAACCCTCATAAATTTTCCGGGGCGACAGAAGAAACGAAACGAAATGGACGTGCAATTAAAAAACACACATTCGACGATGACGATGACGATGATGGTGATGGTGATGGCTAAAACGACGACGACTATCGACGAAGACGGCGAAATACGAAAGACCGTGTGCGCGAGTTAAGTATCCATAGCAAAACATATTGAGAAAAAAGATAACATTATTTGTATTCAATGATATCTTTAGTCTCTAGTACAGTCTTGCACACAACGCTACAATGATAACATATGTAAAAGAGATAATATCGTTTGTATACAATGTTGGAATATTATCTCTTCTTCATTATCAAGCAAGACGATTGTACGCTTGGGTCTCCTTGTAGATAGATAAGAAAAGTATATAAATACGACTGTATGATGAATTTATCAACAGTCTTATTGTAACTACATAGTAGCCTTAAGCTCCTTTTAGAATTAGTAAAAAGTATTTCAATAATAAAGGACATAGTTCCAAATAAATATTGTTTAATTTTAAAAGTAAGAAACAAGTGTTTTAATTGGCGATCCTGCCAGGAGGTTAAATATACTTTTTAACTTCAATCGAGCGGACCTCGGGAACAAGTAGTGAAATCTAGTATAAACAGAACACTCGCGTTACCGGTTACAAGAATTACCTAGCATAGCAGGTACAAATATAGCTTCTTCGTACGAAGCAGCAAAGCAATTCAGTGAAAGTGTATATGTGGAGAAAAAAAACACACAAATTCGACGACAACAGACACGAGTTCAAAATGGAACAACTCGCAGTATTAATGGCAAGATTAGAAGCTTTAGAAACCAGGAGCAACACAGTAACACAAACCCTAGAGCACACACGCACAGAGAATGCAAGGTTAGCAGCAATAATAACTAACCAAAATCAAATAAACACTAATTTAGAAACAAAACTAAATGAAGTAAAATCTGGATTAGGCATAGTACCAAACATACCTGTGCTAGAGGAAATAAGAACCACATATACAGATGGTAGTGAAATACAGTTAGACGCATTTAAAAGCCTACCTATTTTCAACGGCGATCAATCAAATTATCGGTCGTGGCGCGAAGAAGCATCCAGATTAATGGACAGCATTAAAAACTTCAAAACACACAGTAAGTACGCAGCAGCATTGACTATAGTGAAAAGTAAAATACAGGGTGCAGCCGCGAATGTGTTAACTAATTATAACACAATTTTTAATTTTGAGGCGATACGTAACAGATTAGATTATACGTACTCTAATCAAGAACCTCTATACGTGCTACAAGACATGATGAAAGCCATCACGCAAAAAAGAAGCACACTGTCTGAATACCACGACGAGATAAATAAAAATCTCAATTTAATAATATCAAAAATCACTATGTCAGGTGATCCGCCGAATATAATCGACAGACTAATTAAAAATGCTAACGACGACGCAGTTCGTATATTCATTGATGGTATGAGTGACAACTTTACAAGAGGATCATTATATTCAGCTACAATAAATGATCTAGAACACGCATTCGCAATTGCTCGCAGAATAGAACATGATAATGTGCACAGGCATTTACATCTCACTCAAGATAAGCACCACAAAAATATGCCACATGAACGCAGAAACGAAAGAAGACCAAATTATTCGAGCCAAACAACGAATTATCAACCCCAGAAGCAATACGATAATATGCAGCAACACAATCAAGGACCACAGCCGATGGAGATAAACTCGAGACAAATTGTACATGCACAGCGACAAAATTGGAATCAATACAAACCCGATGTATATAATCCACCAGCGAAACGTGAACACAGCGGGAGTTTCAACACACACAACAGACCGCAACGATCTTATCAGCAGAACTTCAAGCAGCAGAGAGTAAATAACTCCCGACAACAACGCAGAGACGATGTCAGCAGTACATATGCAGAAGCAGATGAAACGGAATGTATGGTAAATAATAACATAAGAATAGATCATTTAAACTAGTAGACGGGTTGCCCTGCTTAAATTTAACTAGTACTATTTCTAAGAAAATTTATAAAATTCTTATTGATACTGGTGCAACCCATAATTACATTAATAGAAAATGCGATTCTAGCAAAAAAATTAAAATTAAACCTATAAAAATAAAAACAATGCATGGTTATTCTATGGTAGATACAAAGAAAGTAGTTAGGATATTAAAGAAAAATATAACATTTTTTGAATTAGAGGATATTCAGTCTTTTGATATGATATTAGGATATGAAGGACTTAAAGTTCTAAACGCGGAAATAAATTTCAGTAATATGACTCTAACTACCATAAGCAGTGTCGAATCTATTCAGAAAATTAATTACATAATTGGGGAAAATAATATTTATAAAGCAGACATAGATAGACTGATGAAGATTAATAACAGCATAGGACCGTTACCCTTTACAGATACTATAGAAGCAAGCATTAGGACGACCAATGATAATCCGGTTTATGTTAAACAATATCCATATCCCATAGCAGATAACGAATTCGTAAACAAAGAAATACAGAAACTCTTACATGACGATATAATAGAAAAAAGCCATAGTCCTTATAACAGTCCCATATGGACAGTACCTAAAAAAGGTTTGGACGAAAAAGGAAAACCAAAACGGCGCATGGTTGTTGATTTCCAAAAACTTAACGCTCACACTGTAACAGACAGATACCCCATTCCGGATGTCAACATGACAATTCAAAATTTAGGTAAAGCCAAGTACTTTACAACATTAGATTTGGAGTCAGGTTTCCACCAAATTAAAATCAAAACAGATGATAAAGAAAAAACAGCTTTTGCTATAAATGGCGCAAAATATCATTTTAAACGAATGCCTTTCGGGCTCAAAAATGCACCAAGCATATTTCAGAGATGCGTGGACGACATTTTGAGAGACTTTGTAGGTAAATTCGTACACGTTTACATTGATGACGTATTGATATATTCTTCATCTGAGGAAGAACATATACAGCACATAAGTCAAGTATTCGACGTACTCAATAAAGCCACATTAAAAATATCTGATGAGAAAAGTAAGTTTTTTCAAGAAGAAGTAGAATACTTAGGTCACATAATCAGACATGGTAGAATCACTACGAACCCTGAGAAAATAGCAGCTATAGAAAATTTTCCAGTCCCACAAACGGTAAAGGATTTGAGAGGATTTTTAGGTCTTACAGGTTACTATCGTAAGTTTATAAAAGGATACGCAAGCATAGCCAAGCCCCTGACATTATATTTACGAGGAGATAACGGTAAAGTAAACAAAAAACAAAGTAAAAATATTAAGTTAAATCTGAATGATTCAGCATTAGAAGCGATTAGAATTTTAAAAAATTATTTGAAAGAACAAGTCGAACTTTTTCAACCGGATTATAGTAAACCATTCGAGCTTACTACTGATGCATCCAACATAGCTATTGGAGCCGTACTAAGTCAGAATAAGCAACCTATACACTTCTTGTCAAGAACACTGAGTAAGACAGAAGAGAACTATAGCACAAACGAGAAAGAGCTATTAGCGATCATATGGTCCTTACAAAAATTCAGAAACTACATATATGGTATAGCAGACTTAACCATATATACCGATCACCAGAGCCTTATATATTCTGTATCAGAAAAAAATCCCAACACAAAGCTGAAACGTTGGAAGGGAATCATTGAAGACTTTGGAGCAAAATTAGTTTATAAACCAGGAAACCTAAATCTTGTAGCTGACGCATTATCACGTCAACGCATAAATACTTCTACCATAGAAACAGCACATTCAGCTGAAAGTTCTTCTAATGATATAATAAAAACTGTGAATCAGCCTTTTAATGCATACACTGCACAGTTCGAACTTATTGAAGATATAACAAATAATATCGAAACACAAATCTATTTTAGTAACAAAATAAGACTCATAATAAAGTTTAAGGACAAAGACTCTTTACTAAGGCAGATGAAAGAAGTTATACAACCCCAAAAGATTGTAGCTTTGCATACGAAATTTGAAAACATATACAAATATGGTGAAAACATAAAAAAAGAATTCCCACTAGTAAGATTTATATTCACACCAAGAAAACTTCAAGACGTGACAAATTTGGAGGAACAACTAAAACTTGTAAGGGTAACTCACGAAAGAGCACACCGAGGGTTACGTAACAATATACAAGAAATCTCAGAGAAATATTACTGGCCCGATCTAAATAAACAAGCAAAGAGTTTCAACAGAAAATGCATAGCATGTCTATTTGGAAAATATGAAAGAAAACCTATCAGAGAACCTCTGAATAATTCAGAAATACCAACACATGTGGGAACACACATTCATATGGACATATACTTCAACGACAAGTATACTTTCCTTGTAACAGTAGATAAGTATTCTAAATATACAATCCTTCGGGAAATCGAAACTCGAAACAGACTGTACGACGTTATGGAAGAGGTCTTATCTAATTATTTCCCAAAATGTGAACGACTCATGACAGATAACGAGAAGGGATTCAAAACAGAAATGGTGAACCAAATGTGTTTGAAATACAACATAACTAAAGTAGAAACTCCAGTATACAGATCGACAGCGAACGGTCAGGTAGAACGTGTAAACGGTACAATAACTGAACTGTCTAGAATATTCACAATTCAGAATAAAACAAGACTTATCGAAGAAATATTTAGAACAGTGCGTGAATTAAATAATTCTATACACTCAGTTACCGGTTTGAAACCTAGAGACATTTTCTTTAATCAAAATAAATATAGCAATAGTGAAATTATAATAAATAAACTAAACTCAGCATCCAAAAAAGTGATCGAACGTCTAAATAAAGGAACTCGACACAGAGAGTATAAAAAAGGAGATAAGATAATGGTAAGAATCACAGGTCTTAGAAAGAAATCTAACGCCAGATACATAACAAGAATAGTAGAAGAAGATAAAGGAGACACTGTAATCTCTAAAGAAGGAATAAAAATTCACAAGGATAACATAAAGAATTATCATTTTTCAGATGACGAAAATATTAATATTCCTAACATTACTAGGAATTGTACAGAGTCAAGAAGGGCAAGGAAACGTTCAAATAACTGAGTTACTAAACAAGAAGTTTATACTTACGCAAACAGATGACGTGTATTTATTCAAAGAACAAACTTATTTGTTACATGCCACCAACCTGACTTCGATATTTCAACCTTACGTAAATATCGTAACTAGTAAATATCAACCTACACAAGAAGAAAAAATTTGGTTAAGTAAAATTAAGAATTTAGCAGACCAATTACAAGAACATACTAGGCATACTAGATCAATTAACTTTTTAGGAACAGCTTTCAAATATGTGTTTGGTAATCCTGACCATTATGACTTAGTTAACATAGAAACGAGTATAAATAATCTCATAGAAAACAATAATAAACAAAAAACTATAAATTCTAGATTTGAACAAATTTTGCAACAATTCGAAGGTCAGAGCCTTAAAGAACATTTAGTAATAGAACAAGTGTACGAACAATTATTATTATTGACCAGAACAATTAATGCAGCAAAAAATAATGAATATTTATCAGAAAGCCTAGACTTAGATGACATTAAAAATATTATTCAACATGAAATAATTCAAGTACCCATAATAAATATACTTGAGTACTCTAAAATATTATTAGCTAGAACTGATGAATTCTTCATCACAATATATAAATATCCAGTTCTAATTAAATCATGTAAATTGTATAAAGTAACACCTTTAAATTCAAAACATGGAAAAATCATTACAGATAAAACAATTGCCTTATGTAACCAAACTTATTTAAGAACAAGAAATTGTCAAAATCATCTAAGTAAAAACATTTGTGAAATTAACTTTGAAGAAGAAAATTGTCTTATTCCACTTTTAAAGAATATAACTTCAAAATGCAACATTAAACAAGAATACGATTACGACTTAGAAATTGAATCCGGTGTTATGTTATTAAGCGGTAAGCATAAGTTAAATAATCAAACAATTAATGGTATAAACTTAGTTACTTATGAAAATACTATAAATCTAGACGATAAAATATACAAAAACATGCATAAGCAAATTAAAGAAGTTATATTAAGAAATCATAATTCAGAGTCTTACATCGACCAAATAATTAAAGAAGATACAATGTACAAATTCGATAACATAGATACTTTAAAAAAACTAATTATTCCTTTTGAAGAAAAACCGATATTATCAACTATATACACAATTGTAACACTGATTGTTATTCTAGCATTTACGTACGTAATGATAAAAACTATACAATGTATAACAGATCGTCAAAAACAAAAAAAGATTGACGCATATAACAAAACTTATGAAAGAGAAATGTTAAAAATAGCGTCGAAAAATCGGGACGATTTCGTTTAACAAGGGGGGGAGTTAAGTATCCATAGCAAAACATATTGAGAAAAAAGATAACATTATTTGTATTCAATGATATCTTTAGTCTCTAGTACAGTCTTGCACACAACGCTACAATGATAACATATGTAAAAGAGATAATATCGTTTGTATACAATGTTGGAATATTATCTCTTCTTCATTATCAAGCAAGACGATTGTACGCTTGGGTCTCCTTGTAGATAGATAAGAAAAGTATATAAATACGACTGTATGATGAATTTATCAACAGTCTTATTGTAACTACATAGTAGCCTTAAGCTCCTTTTAGAATTAGTAAAAAGTATTTCAATAATAAAGGACATAGTTCCAAATAAATATTGTTTAATTTTAAAAGTAAGAAACAAGTGTTTTAATTCGCGCTGCGCCGTGTGTGCGATGCATTCAACTGCTTGCTTGGTACAATGTGTATCAACATATGTTTAAGTATTAATTTAAAATAATGCATTGGCTTCAACTAATTATTCTCAGGCGAAAATGGTTGTATTCCACCAGGCACAGGTACAGACACAGGCACGGTGCAGAGGAGGATTTAATTACACTTCTTTGATAGTTCTTATATGCGAGTCGTATGCAGCATGGTAGTGTGGCAGAGGCCTATACCAAGTGAATGGAAATTTAATTTAGCCGCGCTGATGATGAGAGTTGGAATTTATTGGAATTTTTCGTTTTAGTTCGAAATCGGCTGGTAGAATCGGCTTTGCTTAAGGCAAGATATATCACATATACTCGTATGATAGATAAACTGCGTGTGCAAAATAACAGTCACACATACAATGGTGTGGTAATCAAATGATAAATTAATATGAAACTGGTTTCGTTTCACTTGAACCAGATAGACCGTTAAGTATTTTAAATAGGCAATGGAACGGATTATAAGCTGGGGAATGGTGCGATAAAGAGCGGAAGAGTGTTTTAATTGACGCTTTGTGACTGCGTGGTTTTCTTTTAACATTGTTGGGTCAATCAACAGTTGGAAAACACTGTTGGAATGATGTTATTTTTGTCAGTGCTATTTTTCAGGATAGAAATGTTCCAACGAACAAGTTGCTGGCCTCTTCTTTTTCAAAGCCCGGTCCTTAGTTAGCCTCTTGTTTATCAAAGATTCCGTCACAAAAGGAGCTCCCACATTGACAGAATAAAATAGGCCGATAATAACGAACGCGTGGTATTGTTAAATAGACAATTGGTGGGAAATATAACTCCAAAAGCCTCACAGCCACATCGGATCATAAAGTCTTCTTAAATGACTCCAATCTCGATATATCCCAATTATTTTTCCACGTCGAGCAGAGTGGTAGTCGCATAGCTTAGACAAAGACCAAAGAATCGCAGTCTACAGAGGTCTCTCAAAAATAGACAGTTCCTTTCGAGTAAGACAGAGCCAAAAAAAGAAACCTTTTAGTTTACGAAAAGAAAGCTGAGATTAAGCGGAGCATAACTCTTGCCAATCGCTGATTCTTTGGGCTAAGAAGGCAATTGAGTAGCAAAGCAAAGAACAACTAAAGTGACCCTTTATAAGACCCTAGTCATCCCAGTCCTGCTCTATGGCGCAGATGCATGGACCCTTTTTAAAGTGGATGAGGTTACTCTTGGTTGTTTCGAGACAAAAATTCTTCGAGTGGTTTTTAGTCCCGTCTGCATAGACGGTGAATGGAGGAGGAGATTCAACGACGAACTGACGGGTTGTACAGCGAAATCGACCTAGTCAGAAGAGTAAAAGTCCAACGACTGAGGTGGCTGGATCATGTTGAAGGAATGAACACGAATGTTCCGGCCTGCATAGTCTTCGAATCCACACCCGAGGGACGGCGAAGTAGAGGAAGACCGCGACTCAGGTGGCGCACGCACCTTAACCAACTTAGCGTGCGAAACTGAAGATCGCTAAAGATCGTGCTGGATGAAGACGCTTGTTGGTTGAGGCCCAGGTCCACCCCGGATTGTAGCGCCACCTTAAGTAAGCAAGTAAGTTTACCAAAAGCGAGCTATAAAAAAAGCTTCAAGATTCATAGAAGACAGTCACCTTCCTCCGTCAAATATGTACACCATTGGTAAAAGTCATTAAGCCTCTAAATCGAGTCAAAGTAGTAGGCAGGCATCAGGTCAAAAGGTGTTTTGTTACCGGACATTACAACTAGGTATAAAAAAGGTGGATAGTTTGGCAGGAATGACCATCGGTGAAGTGGACAAATCCATACTGTCATTGTTTCGAAAATTGTACGGCATAAGAGATGAGAAAGCTGTAAATAGACAAAAAGGAAGACAACGAGCCTCATGGGACTAAATAAAACCTCCTCCCGCATCCAGTATAACCACAGTACTACGACCAGTAGATATAATTACAGGACCTCTACACTATGCCAATCCTTTTTCTACTTTGCCACTGTTCAGCTCGGCGACGCCTATGCAAACCCTTAGATCCAGGTTCTTCGTAACCATTTATCGTACCTTATGAACTTTGCTAAGAGCTCCAATTATTTTACGAGACAGCTAGCCTGGGGTTGAATTACCTACCGCATCCGTGATCGAGTAATACCCGACTAATTTTTTTTTTACTGCTTGTAAAATCCACCAAATTCAGTGACGTATGGCTCGCTCACAGATGCGGTAATTCCGCCCCTGGTTCTACGTGCAAAAGTTGCCATTGAGTATCAAAGCCATCTCGCGAGCAACAAAGCAAGCTGTCGTATAATACAATTATCCACTAAGGCCTAGCTAGAGCCCAGAAACATGGTCTCCGTCAATACCGGGCGAAAAGAAGACCGTCAATTCTTTTAAGTGAATAATTCTCCTTGTGGTCTTCACTACAGTTTGTTTGAATGGATTCTAAAATTGAAAAGGCGAGTAAAGTATAAGCTCCAGTTGCGAATTAAAACAATTTTCCAACGTGACTAAAACATAAAGCTCTGGGGATGGCGATGGGCCCGCTCTGGTGCCTGGTCTTTTGTGACGATCTCACAACCCCATTCAACCTTACCTAACCTAAAACAAAAAGCTTAGGTCGCCATATTTTCTGACTCTACCACTTGAGGACGACCATTTGTGCCGTACAAATGTTAAGTTAAAATTGACAGCTACTCGAAGTTTCGAAAACCTCTTAAATTCGATTCCATTTCAAATTACAGACACCCTGTATACAGTATACCGAAGAAAAACAGAACAAATAATTCTAATCTCCTACTATTAAATTACCAAGCGCATTTCGATTTGAGGTAATGTGCATGATCTGCTAAACCACCCAATCACTTACAAAACGCACACCTCAAAAAATGCTGCCCTCGAGGCGTTCAACTAGCACTAACTGATTCACATGCAATTGCATAAAAGTCTAATAGGCAAATGGAGCAACAGAGACCAATCGCCGAATGAACACACCAACATGACAACATAACACACGTCCAGCAGTTATTATTAAAACCAAAACAAAACTGTTGTAGAGTAGAGTCAGTGTATGCGAGTGTGTACAATGTGCATCCGTAGAAAAGGCCCACGGCACGACTTGCTCATAATCACGATTTATATTAATGAGCCCCAAACGACATCGCGATGGTACGTTGCGAATACATGCATAAGGAGAGTCAGCGCGGTCACGTGAAATGATCGCAAGAGAATTATTAATTCTTGGACAAATTATAAAAAAAAAAAAAAGAAAGAGGAGAAAAGAAGGACGAAACCACAGAAATGGTGGGATGTAAAAATGTAAGCATAACCACCGCATGTGGTCATTAGTAATTATCATTACCATTTATTTCGTATTTTATATATAGGTGTAGATAAATACGAATATAGCCAGCAACGGAGCAACTCTTTAGTCTTTAAGTAGGTTGCCCCGCTCCAGTATAGTGTGATCTGCAAGTGAGGGTTATAATAAAAAAATATTTGTTTTCGCTGATTTCTTCGGGAGGATTTATTTTTTTAAAAAAAAGTAATAAGATTACTTAATAGTGCGCGGATCCAATAAACACCAACAGAGGGAAAATACAAAATACGGCTTGCAGTTTTGATGGTTAACAGAGGAGAGAGATTTTTATTTAAGGGAAAATATGACATTAGCAATAATGACAATTGTAACTCTGAATTCCTAATTATGTGGCTATACACACAATGCAAAAGATGATGAAACACTAATAACACAAACATATAACATGTTACAACATATTTTATACCGAGTTTTGTTGGGAATTCTGTGACATGAAAAGAAGTTGAAGAATAACGATGGTTTCATTCCGGAACTTTTATCTATAAGCACTCATAAAAGTGTTCAAACTATTTAAATTTTCAGTTTGATATTCAGTACAATAAAAGCTCAACAATCACGATGGATGTTTGACGGATTTGGCAAATGTCATAATTCAGCGATGTTGAGTCCAAACTTGAACTAAGTTTGAACTAAATTTTTTTTCGAATTATGTATACGTAACTCACAAGATACCGCACAAGTCACAAGCTCGTGTGAGGTTGATTTCTTTTGACGTTTGTTGTAATTCGATAACTTTTCCGAATTCTACGATAATCCTCACAAAAATTCAGCTCACCATGGTCCGTTTCAAATTGGCACAAAGTCTTCCGTAAAAGTCCAAACTCGTTAGAAAAAATATATGAAATACTAGCTGACCCGGCGAACTTCGTTCCGCCCAAATTCATTAATGTAGGTAATGAAATTAATAATTCCGAGCTTTCGCTTCATTCTGCTTCTTGTAAATCGGTCAATTACAATTTTTTACTCAAAAGTTATATTAAAATTAAATAAATAGGTAAATAAAATCAAATACTTGTCGGCAAACCTACCGCTTTTTCACTGAAATGCTTTATGGTACACAACATTTTTTGTTCTATTTCTATTATCGGGTGTGTACACGTGTGTACACACGATTGTCCTTGCGACTTATAAATTGTCATAGCAAAAGCGAGACGTACGGGAAATTGAAGACGCTTAAATACGAACGGCAAATCGTTCTGAATAAGTGGAATCCGCGAAATAACAACACTTTCGCCTATGAATTTTCCAATAAAAATCGTTGCTTGAATTATATTTGATATTAAATTTTTCACAATCAAACGCGTACCGCTACAAAGTTTTGGTTCATTTAGGCTGCGCAACAAAATTATTACTGAGACGATTTTTAGTTTCAAATTGTGTGAAGGAAAGCCCGAAACATTCAAAGAGTTTAAAAATTCCGTCGGATAGTTGGTGGCTTCGTTTTCATCCATCACGGAGTCGACTGATTTGTATGAATGCAACTCACCAGCGATTTGATTTTGAATGGCGAAATTCAAATGTTCGACGTTCTTGTTTTTCGCAGCCAAAATCACTCTTCTCTTACACTCAGCCAATCGTGGTCAATATTATTCTGAGCGATATTCGGAAAAACATTCATGATGAGTTCTTCCAGTGTCGTTGTAAAGTTGCAAAAATGTTGTGGAAACTCAATCAGGCCGGTGATTCAGTTTGCTGGAATCACACCATTGCCCATCGCCAACAATTGCCTGGAGAACTCTGCAGTGGACTGGTTATTTTGTAAAGAAACTCGCATGTTTGTTGTCAAATGCAATTTCTTGATGTATCGCCATAAAGCAGACGACTTCAGGCAAGCATTCAATTCATCTGCCGGAGTTGATCTCGAAATGACAGGCAGCGTTTAACGAAAATCGCCTGATGGCAAGATTATTGCTCCACCGAAATGTCACTTATCATTACGTAAATGGTTCAGGGCCTCCAATGCGCGTTTGTAAGCCATTGTGCATTCGTCCCATATGATAATCTCACATTGCTGCAGTACTTTCGCCATCGCAGTGTTCTTTGAAATGTTGCATGTAGGTTTTTCATCCACTTGCAGATTCAATGGCAATTTCAAATTAGCCGCTATCCCAGAAGAGGCTAGGGCCAAAGCGATCTCAGATCTCGAACGAATTGTAGTCAAAATCAGTGAAATCAGGAATGTATTTCCAGTTCCACCGGGCGCATCGAGGAAGAAAATTCCGCCATTTTCGTTATCGACTGGTTGTATCAATTCATCGTACACTTTCTTTTGTTTTTGATTCAACATTGGCACATTTGTTCGAACAGCTTGACTCAATGCGATTCGACCGAAGTCCATTTCTCGCTCCAATTCTGGATTAAATGCGTCTTGCATTGAACGATTTGACTGTGGCATCCCCAATTTGCACAACAAATTGCCACTCATGAGCAGACATATCTTCGATCAAAATCAAAGCTTTGTTGCGCATCTCCAGTTCATTATCCGATGACACAGTACAAATTCGATGCAAAATATCGTCGGCCACATATCATCTTTGTATAATAAAAGTATCTACTTCATTTCAAAAAGTTACTTAATGTAACATAGTAAACATAATTTATTAGAACAAACTTTTTAGGTACCTATAGTGATTTAAAAAAAAAACTTTCGAAATTGTTGACAACAACAATTTGATTGGAAAATAATTAAAATAATTGACAACAACAATTGCTTTTAAAATTTCAAATATTTTTTTTTTTTGTATTTGAAGTGTCACTACTCGATTACCATCCAGTTTCTTTTTTTTTAAAGTGTACAAAAATGAATTTATTGGAATGGCGGTGGCGCCATCTTTCAAAAATTTAGCATACTAAATTTGAAAACCTTTGTTCGTGTTTTGCGTAACATACCGTTCCATTTATCGCGTTTTGTTTTTGTTGTCCAAATGAAGGTGTTATCTAATATCGAGTTATCACACACGTATATTCCAAAAATCCCATAAAATTTTGACAGGCATTCACAAGCCAATGTTAAATAAATGGGTCACACGAACCGTTCTCGTAGGTACATTGTAAAGTTTTTTTTTTTTTTTTTGAGCTCAATTGTGATAATAGATAAAATAAACCGTCCAGAAGATATAAGAAAGGTGTTAAAATGAAGTGAACTTTTGTCTTACATAATATTCATCTGGATATGATAGTACATTTCAAATTAAAAATGTAACACAGCTCCTCATGTACTATTTACAAACTCTTACGCCGTTCAAAT
This sequence comes from Cheilosia urbana, assembly GCA_946477585.1. NCBI lineage: Eukaryota > Metazoa > Arthropoda > Insecta > Diptera > Syrphidae > Cheilosia > Cheilosia urbana. The sequence goes on from OX297854.1 coordinate 146,276,642, forward strand.
GCTGAGTGCCAGAAAAACCTTAGCAGGAACTTCTGAGAGTTGAGGTATAAATTAAAAACGAATGTTGCCAAAAGTCCTGAAGCTCAAAAAGGGACAAAAAGGCAAAGCTGCCTTCAACAAATAAATTCAATCGTTGAAAAGTGCGTGATTTAAACCCAACCACAAAAATAAACCACTCGTCAGAGCGAATAAATGACAGAAATGACAGAGCCATTTCCATCATTTGTGTGGTTCGTCTTGCAACACCCACTGTAGTATTGAATTCCTTGAGAAAGGCAATATAGAAAAAATAGAAATTATGCGAAACTGCAAATCAACTGAAATGATCATTTGACGTGGCCACTTACCAAACCAAGTTAACTACACTTGCTGGCTGCAGGAAGCAGCGCCGACCATATGAACTCGATTTATTTTGTTCGCTAATTATTCATCCCGTGGAGAAATTTTTCATTTCCGAGTTATTGCCAACTTGGCGTTGCGCGCTGTTAGCTGTTGGCTGTTGGCTGTTAAGTGTTAACTACTACGGGTGACCGAGGCAGAGAAACCACGAAGCCCACATATAAATACTGCTGAGGCGGGAGTGGCGTGTGTTGTCTATGGCCGGTCTATAATTGCTATTCAAAATGTCTTATCCTGAATGTTGAGTCATATGGCCAACTGCAAAAAATTACCACCACCGCCGCCGCAGCCGCCATGTTGGCATGAATTTAGCCGCAGGCAGGACGAATTTTCTTCCTTCTTTAACTGCAAGAGTAGCGCGCATGCAATGTGTGTGCGGTTGCAAGGAGGCTATCTGGAACTAGTGTGTCTGTATATAAACGAACGTATGTTATTATTGGGGCCTAATGTGCACTTCGCATGCGTGAATGTAGATAATTAAAATAATTAATTGCGGAATGAAACAGATATGCGAAAGACTTACAGTAACATTCAGTATACAAACGCATTATTGGTATATATCCAGTATCCTGTATCCGTATCCCCGATGTGCCTGTAAATATGTACAACTGGAAGAACAGTAAAACTTTTAACGATTAAGCCTGACAATTGCTTGATTCGAGTCGAAATCGAACAACACATGCGGCGCGGCGTTTGAATGGGGCCTTTTGTGCTTGCTATTCGAATTCATTACAGCGCCCAGTTCGAATTTCCATTACCGCACAATCTCGTTAAGTCGCAGAGGCAAACACACATTCTAAAAGTAGTTCACCGATCGGAGCACGCTTCGGAAATGCCATATGAACTCGGTGCCAGACCAGACTCGAGACCGAGAGTCAAGAGCTGAGAGGCTGAGACTATGAGTGTGCGTCTTGTTCGAACGAATAAATCTGTGTTCGGTGTCACTCTAGTTAATTACAGGATAACTATCCAACGGGTATATATGTAGATGTACCTACTTCATAGGTATATCCGTACAACTAGTTCTGTATCATTTTGCTTTGCATCCGTCGAAAGGATGAAGAGTATAACAATAATTGTTATTTGCTGGTTTGCTGGTGCGAGAGTAGAGCTGGTTATTGTATGCATGCGCGCATGCGCGCGGTATACAGATCGAGCGGCCGGCCGTGCTGCTTTGCGGCGGTGCTCTTAATTTAATGTTTCTGTTCGATAATTATTATTAGTGTGTGTGTCGGTCAGCTATGTAGGTACATTTTAACGAGCAAAACGATTATCAATGACTTTGTAGATAGATTTCCAGTTTTGCACTACTCCCCCTGCGGTGGAAGAGGAGAGCATAATTTTTAATTGCACATCAATTGCTTTGGATGGAGAGTTGGGGGGGCTCCCAGCGGCGACGATACTAATCTTAATCTTGTTTGCATGTGTTGTTGATTGTGCTAACGGCTATTGTTGCAAGTGCCAATGGTGTCAGTCCAGTCTGCAGTCAGCGGCAATAACATTTGGTATTGAGGCTGTTTAAAGGGTGCATAGTTGTGAAAGTTGATTGTTAATCTTTCTGTTAACTACAGTTTATTTATAAATATAAATTTATAAATTTACTGTCACTATTGGAAAAAGTGCCATCGGGACCTTGTATGTATTTTATTTGGTTTTTCAGGGTACTTGAAAGATTTTTATTGTACATCTGCGACTCGTCCTGCCAAAGGGAAACAAAGGGCCTTACGTCTTGTTTATATTTCCCTTCGTCACGAATCGATAATACTTTTCAATTGTGTCGATTTCATTTTTGGTTAGATATTGAGGATGTTCGGACTTGTGTTTTAGTAAGTCAGACATTAGTTTGACAGCATTTGTCTCTCTTTCCGTTGATCTAGATTGATCACATGACCACTTTTTCAACTGAATTTGATGGAGGAGTAGCTGACCAATCTATAGGCAGTCAAGAAAATCCTGCCTGACGAGGTAGGTACTCCGTTGAGATATCGGTTTCGAATAGGCGCCATTCCCAGTGTTCGTTTTGATTTTAATTACCAAAAATTAGTTAGTATTTGACAGTAAGAGGAGGGGAACATTGCACTACTAAAAAACGCTACGGAGTTGTGTTACTTATCTTTAGTTATTTAATGCAACCGTATTTATATTTGACCGCGCTAATAAATTGACACCATATTCCGTACATTTAATGCAAAATTTACGTATAAACGTGCACATAAAGAGTAAAGACTGGCATTAGCAAAATGGCAATCACTTTTTCTCTCTCTTACATTTGCTTTCAGTTTTTTAGTTTTTTCTTTTCACGAAAAACCTGGTTGCGTTGCACAACATGACGTTTTTAGACTTCGAAGTTGGAACATTGAATGTTAATATTTTCGGTTGAATTCAAGCAGGTACTCATGAGTTAAAGAATTTTACTAGATAATAGACTTCTGAATCCTTTTCTGCCAATGGTTTTATTTTCCAACCTAACCAGAATTTTTAAAATAAATCCTATGACTATCAGTATGGTAGTTCAAATGATTCCGCGCCATGTAGTGGCGAACTACAACGAAATTGATTTCACTAAAACCATTTCCATAAAAAAATGCATATCTGTTCCAACTTTCATTGTCATCCGTCAAAAGTCCTCCAAATTTATCAATTACAAACAGATATACAAATATCTATTTTTGCATAAACAGATTCTAAGGAGAAAATGTAAATCGGTGGCCAGATTCCGTAAGGCGAAAAGTTGAAACGTTTTCGTGTACACGAACGATTTACTTTTGCAACTTAGAGCAGATCATTTGAGCGCATAAAAACGTTTGAACGTTTCGCCTTACACAATCTGACCCTTGGGTTTTTGATGGATATACATAGTACAGTAAAAGCCCTTTAATTCGGAAAACTCGTTTATTCGGAAAAAACAATTTTCTGAATAAATGAGAGTTTTAAATATTTTTATGTAAAAATTTAATTAAATTGGCAAAAATTAAATAACGCAATGATTAACACGTATAGGTAGCAAATAAACCTCAAATATATAGAAGTCGGAACAAATCAAAATTTCTTTTGGGGGAGTCCCGGCAATTCACATATAAAAATCGGGAAAAATAAAATATGGACTTAACGAAATGTGAGCTTCCTTTGGTGAATTCACTGTATTCACTGGACCACCTTATACAATGGGGCTCGACTGAATTGGATTGACAATTTCCTTATTAAGGTGATTCGGAGGCACGTTACTATGGCGATGGCCAGTGATAATAACCTGATCACAGGTGCTAACTATCCCAATTTAATATACCACGAGAGTACGCTTCGGTCTGTCTCCATCCCGCCTGAGGCATTTCTTCATGTAGACATAGAAGGGTTAGTGCAGACAAAAGATGGTGTGCCGGTTTTGTACCACAGCCACCGCGGCGCGAGGGATAAGCGGCTCATCCACGACGGGTACGCCGCCAATGCTGAGGAGCTCCTTCGTTTTAGCAACGCAATTGCGAAACGGGACAGGGTCGATACTGTAAAGCAGTTTACCGAATTTTGGTGGCTTGAGGAAGAGGTGAGGGTGGATACGCTCTCCCGGGCTGGTGCGCTACTTACGTAGCATCCTCCTTAGTTTTAAGCTAGATTTAAGTTGGTAGGTTTAGGGTTAGAGCAGGGGGTCTTTGGGAGGCGCCGGGCTAGCCAACATGAAAGAGTGCTCCCGAGACTTAACCGACGCTTATGAACCCCTGTTGGCAGCCGACAGGCAACCATGGACGCGATCAAGATGGTGACCAATCGATGGGATTGCTTACCACCCAGATTTTAGGTGATGTAGATTAAGTAGTTTAGGTAGATTAAAGTAGTTTTAATAAAACAAATAATAAAGAATTCAAGTTTTTAAAAGTTTCTTGAAAAATAGAAAACAAAACAAATCATAGACATTGATAGATTTAAGGCCGAAAGGCAATAATTTTAAGGATATTGCTAAGTTTAGAGCGCTCGCTAAGAGCCAGTAAGCTAGAATAAGATAAATGTTAGCTTTAAATTAGATTTAGTAATCGTTTTTGTCTAGTATGTAAGTTTAATTAAAGGTATATATAAAAATGAATTTAAAATTAAATGAAAAATCACTGTATTTTCACAGACCACGAAAACTAAAAATATCACTTCAAAAAGCAGAGTTGCATATTTACGTATCAAAAAGCATAAATTCATTATTTTGTAAAATATAATTAGTTGAGTAGATATTGCAACAGTTAACTGCGTGTTATTTAAGAAAAGCCTTTGTTTGTAATTGAAGTTCATGAAAACGTTTCGAATTTCATTGAGAATGGTTTGTATGTACTCCATACTCAATTACGAATGAGTTTGAATAATATTTTTCTCTGGAATGGTGCAAAATTCGGGCTGCTGGGTTTTTCTAGCTCTAATAGCAACGTTTAAAAAATGTTTGTATTTAAATAGTAAGAACTTTCGGCGGTTACAAACGTTCCACGCTGAGGTGAGTTTTTTTGTTCGATATCTTTTGCAAGGATTTGTGGGGAATATAGACAATTTTATCGAATAAAAACAAACACAATTAACCTTAAAAAAAAAGAAATCATGTCCGCGTTAGGGAGCTTCCACACCGGAAGGAACAAAACGCCTTTAAAAAAAAAAAAAAAACTTCTGACTCATCACCAAGGCGATAAAGAGATACGTTGTGCCGAAGATTGCCAGAAAATAAATAGGCCAGCAGAGTTTCCACTTCCCTAATATATAGCTGATAATGTTTTTAGCAGAGGACTTCTTCAGTTCTTCAGGACTTAGTAGTTCACGGAAGAAGAATTTCCTTCTAGTATTGGATACAGCTGGGCATTCACACAAAATGTGCTCAGTTGTTTCGTCTTCTTCAAGACATAGGGGAGTTGACTATGTGGATTTTTTTAGATGATATCGCAGCCCGCGTTAATCAGTTAGGTAGCCTACAAGGTTTTTGATGTCGTGCCTTCTGAAGTTTAGATTTTGTTTGGCATTTCTTTTGAATGGTAAGATTGCCTTTTGGCTTGTCTGAGGCCTGGGATTTCTTTCCACTGTTTGTTACACATTTTGTGTTCAGCTTTTTATGGTGGAGTTAATTGCTGATTTGGTGACAGCGCAGAATCGTTCTGTTCCTATAAAAGGGGTCTCTGACCCTTTCCTAGAAAGTTCGTCAGCTTTTTCGTTTCCTTCAATACCCTCGTGTCCAGGAACCTACCACATTTTAGTTTTGTTTCAGAAGCCGAGAGTTTGGAGGGCATTTAATCAGTGCAAGACTTTGGTGTGCTAAGGGCATTTATAGCTGCTTAGCTGTCTGTGAATATATGGATATTTGAAACATCCGTATACCACTTTAGGCCTTTGTGGCAGTTAGATGGGTTATTGCCCATGCTTCTCTTTTAGTGATCTGTGTGGAGAATTTCCTGTTGAAGCACAAAGTTTTTGGTAGTCGGTCGCGGTAGTTACCGCGCAGATCATGTCAAGTTCCGCCAGTTCCGAGATAAGCGTCAATAGCTCCGGATGGTCACTATAGTTTATCTCTTTCCCTTGTGCTAGGCTTGCTGAGCTGCGTGTAGATACTTTTTCAATATGTAAGTAGAGGGGTGTTAATCATATTAAAGCTTCATTAGCAGCTATAGGACAAGTCCGCATTGCGCCAGAAGGGCCCAGGCATGGAAGTCGTTGTAATGTGTTCAGCTTTGCAATGGTGTTCTTTTGGGTAACTTTGTTCCACCATACTTAAGAAGCATATGTTATAATGGGTCTGATCATGACAGTGTAGATCCAGTTCCCCCATGTTCTATCGTACATACGGCGACAGGCCCATAAAGCATTAGTACTTACTTACTTACTTAGGTGGCGCTACAGTCCGGGGTGGACCTGGGCCTCAACCAATACGCCTCTCCAGTTAGCGCGATCTTTGGCTAACTGCCTCCAGTTGCGCACTCCAAGTTGGTTGAGGTCCCCTTCCACTTGCACGCGCCACCTAAGGCGAGGTCTTCCTCTACTGCGTTGTCCCTCCGGGTTAGAATCGAAGACTCTTCGGGCCGGAGCGTTGGTGTCCATTCGCTCTACATGTCCCAGCCATCTTAGACGACTGATGCGTACTTTTCTGACTAGGTCGATATCGCTGTACAGCTCGTAGAGTTCGCTGTTAAATCTTCTCCCCCAAAGCCCGTCAACGCAAACGGGACCAAAAATCACTCGAAGAATTTTGCGTTCGAAACGACCAAGGAGATCTTCATCCGCCTTTGATAGCGCCCATGCTTCTGCACCATAAAGCAGGACTGGGATGATGAGGGTCTTATACAGAGTTTCCTTAAAGCATTAGTAGCTTTGATAATTTTAATCTTTCTATGGGAGTTCAAATCGTAATGCTAATTGAGTGTGTCATTGATTGAAATTTGGTTTAGACTTAAATTTCTTCTCCTGGTGAAGGGGACTAGGATAGCCTTATTGGGATTGATAGAAAGGTTTTCTTTGCGGCACCAATCCGACTTCATTTGCTTGTTTACTCCTAACACTGATGACTAAGTTATCGGCGTAGCCTATAATATTGAAACCTGAGGAGATCCGCTTACGTAATAGGTTATCTATAACCTGGGACCAAAGTAGAGGTGAAAGTACGCCTCCCTGTGGGCAGCCCATTACGGCTGTAACAGATGCTGTGATTGGTCCTGTCGAAGCCGTTATTTTCCGGCTTAGAAGAATCGCTTTGACCCATTTGATGGTTGGTTCATCTATATTTCTTTGAAGCAAAGTAACGGGTGATTTTTTAGCTGGTTTGGTTTTGGCAACACTGGTTTTGACAGCTGACGTGTGTTTAGTACCTTGTGTCACTGTCAAACAGCTTCAGTTTGGTTTGCAATTTAACCATGGATCGTCTTACAAATGAACAACGCTTGCAAATTATTGAATTTTACTATCAAAATTCGTGCTCGGTTCGAAATGTTCATCGCGCGCTGCTTCCATTTTATGATCGGCATTCTCGACCTTCTGAGCAGTCTATTCGGAAGATTGTGACCAAATTTCGCACCAAATTTACTTTGTTGGACATTAAACCACCAACACGTTTACGTACTGTGCGTAGTGAAGAAAATATTGCGGCCGTATCAGCTAGTGTGACAGAAGACCGCGAAATGTCGATTCGGCGCCGTTCCCAGCAGTTAGGCCTTTGTTACAGCACTACGTGGAAAATTTTGCGGAAGGATTTATGCGTAAAGCCTTTTAAGATACAGCTTGTGCAAGAACTAAAGCCAGCCGACTTACCACAACGCCGAGTTTTTGGTGAATGGGCTCTTGGAAAGCTGGCCGAGGATCCGCTTTTTTATCGACAAATTGTGTTCAGCGATGAGGCTCATTTTTGGTTGAATGGGTACGTAAATAAGCAAAATTGCCGCATTTGGAGTGAAGATCAGCCAGAAGCATTGCAACAGCTACCAATGCATCCCGAAAAAGCCACTGTTTGGTGCGGTTTATGGGCCGGCGGCATTATTGGGCCATATTTCTTCAAAGATGATGCGAATCGCAGCGTTACTGTCAATGGTGAACGCTACCGAGCGATGATAACAAGCTTTTTTTTGCCCGAAATGGAAGTTCTTGACTTGCATTATATGTGGTTTCAACAAGACGGTGCCACATGCCACACAGCACGCGAAACAATGGCGCAATTGCGAGGCGAGTTTGGTGAACAGTTAATTTCACGTTTCGGGCCGGTCAATTGGCCGCCTAGATCGTGCGATTTGACACCATTAGATTATTTTTTGTGGGGGTATGTCAAGGCTAATGTGTATAGGGACAAGCCCGCTTCGATTGACGCACTGGAAGCCAACATCCATGCATTCATTCGTGAGATACCGGCCGATATGTGTGAAAGAGTATGCCAAAATTGGACTCAGCGGATGGACTACCTGAGACGCAGCCGCGGTCAACATTTGCATGAAATTATCTTTAAACATTAAATTGCAAGGTTCAAACTATCGATTCAAATAAATATTTCATTCATTTTTTCGAATTTTTTGTGTTTTTTTTTTAAAAAAGTTCTAAGCCTCTTAAAAAGTCACCCGTTATTTGATATGGAGTCACATCCTGTACTGTCAAAAGCACCCTCTTTGTCAAGAAACGCGCATAGCGCCATCTCTTTACAACTGTAAGCACCCAAGTGCGCCTTCGGTTAATTTGCCTTTCTACAAAACGTCTTAGGCTGCTTCCACACCGGATGGAACAAAACGCCTGAGACAACATAACTGTTTTTTTTTTTTGTGTTTTTATGAAATTTAAGTAGGTACACACATTTAAATACGCGCGCCCACACTGAATAAGGCAAAACAAAGCAAGAAAACATAATGAGGCGTTTTGTTCCGTCCAGTGTGGAAGTTCCCTTAGAAATTCAGCAAACATTTGATTGGATTTAATGTAATTTCTCATTAAATAAACTTAAATTAAATAATGTGTTACAAACTTAACTTTGACGACTTACTAATAATACTTATAGCAGCTTGACATTTTAAAGAAAAACTTAATCAATCCACACCACTCAGTTTAAAAAGAAACCCAATCCATTTGGATCCTTTTGAGAGTCACTTTAGTGCAAGTGGTTCTAATCCCGACATAAGAACAATTTGTGGCGGCATGTCAAGGTTCCAAAGTGGTCAATCTTATCTAAATAGACTGTTTTGCGATAGGAATTTCATCCATCAAGTTGCATTTGAAAAATACCGGCGCAGCTCTAAATCCTAGCCTTGGTCACGTCCCTTGGCCATTTCAACAGCCATGAAAGATAACTAAGAGCATTTTGACTTTATTTGGGTAAATTTTACGAAATAACTTATTTTTTTAAATGCGACTAAAGCTCGCAGTAGGTAATGAAGGGTACCTACCTAGGCAGTTAGGCACCTCCAGCTTGAAGACGCTTTCGCTACACCTACAAGCTTCAGCATTACTGCCAGACTCTTACCATTCTGCATTATTTGTGTTCATGTTATGTTATAAACAATAATTTATAAAGCCACCCCCCCAGTCTCACGAACATCCGCATAACAGTGTGTCTCCCCTAATCGGCAGATATTCTCCTCCCACTCACCCAAAACAAAGACCAATTCGCGACTGCGGCGAAATAAAAACGCAAACATTTTTGTTATCCACCCGTATAAAAATTGTATTTTACCACGTCGAATGTGCATGGAATTGGAATGGGCCAAAGGGAAGAGGAGAAGGATTTATTTTCGAACACTTGGACCGTTGGTTGGTTTGGGAATACAATTTATACGAAAATGCGCACCCATACACTGATGCGATGCGGCGCTCTCTTGTTCACATAACTTCACTTACGGGTGAGAGATGACATTTTTACTTAGTTTTGGATTTTTTGTTTGGCCGCCGTACGTTGGTGCCCTCCCCTGATGTATGTTATAAGCTTGCTGTGCAGGCCTACGCGTGAGGATGAAATGACCAGACGCCCGCTAGATGTCCCGCGAATTTCTGTATATACTTACTTGTGAGCTTTCGAGGAATGGGGCTTGGTGTGTCCGGTAGACGAGTCTAAAAAAAAAAAAAAAAACATAGAAATGGTCCAGGACGGTGTTTTTTTTTGTTTTTTTTCTTTTCTTGTGTTTTTCTACTTTTGTTGCCGCACTATATGAAGGCGTAGGTGCAGCAGTGGCGGCAGGTTGCTGCTGTCGGTATCATTATTTTTGCTGGACATGACGCATGGATTATTCCAAGTCAAGTTTTGGTGCTCTGACGATTTCCTATGTGAAAAAAAAAAAAACTGCCGGTTTAACTTTGTTTTTGGCTATGGTTTTAGCTGATACTAGGTACCTTTGTATACTCTTGTTGTATAACTAGGTATAGGTGGGTACCTCACCAAATAATTTGGGATCTGCTTTACGCGGATTTTTTGTTCAATTTTTGTTTAGCCAAACCAGAAATGAGTATTGTCGCTGAAAGGATCGTGGATATAAAAAATAAGAACCAAAAATAAGAACTACAGATTCAAGATGCTAGTAGTGAAATCAAGGCGTAAACTGTGGACGTTGGTGGAATCAATATTCCCTAATTAGAGTGGACTGAGTCAAAACATAAGGTAAATAAAGGGATTTATGAGGAAACTAATGAAAATTCAATTCGACTGCAACTAGTTTAGATACAGGAACAGGGCAAAAGTGTGACCGCGATTAGTCGGGTATAAGCGTCGGAATTTGTATGTCGGAGTCGTTTTTTTTTTTTTCTATACGGGGAAATATGATAGGTGCGGTGCGAAAAGCCGGAATTGGATCTGTACGTGGAATGTTAAGTCCCTTAACAGACCGCGTGCAGCTGAAGAACTAGCGGAGGCCCTGAACTACTATAAAGCAGATCTAACCGCCATCCAAGAAGTGCGATGGGATGGCCAGGGCAAAAAGCGGATGAAAAACTGCGATATTTATTACGGCGACTGCAAAAAACAGCACTTATTCGGATGTGGATTCATCGTTGGCGCCAGACATCTTAAGTTTCAACTTTGTGAACAAGCGCCTCACGACAATCCGCATCAAGGCGAAATTCGTCAACATAAGCTTAATATGCGCGCATGCCCCCACGGAGGAGAAAGACAACGACACCAAAGAGAGGTTCTAGGAGCTCTTGGGCAAAACTTACGAGCAGTGCCCTAGCTATGACATTAAAATTGTCTTAGGCGATTTTAACGCAAAGCTAGGAAAAGAGGGCATTTGGTAGTACTGTCGGAAAGTACAGCCTACACGACACCATATCCGACAACGGATTTAGGCTGATCGATTTCGCGGCGGGCCAAATGTTGTCGTGGCTAGTACACGGTTCCCGCATCTCGATAGTCACAAAGGCACAGGGAGATCTCCTGACCAATCAACTATCAACCAGATTGACCATATTGCGATCGACGCAAGGCACTCCTCCAATATAATCGATGCCCGAACGTCCCGAGGGCCGAACATTGACTCGGAACACTACCTTATTGTAGCCAAGGTACGACTATGGATATCCCGAACACCGCCAAGGCAAGTAAATATTATGGGGAAGTTTGACGTCGGACGGCTACAATCGCAAGAGATCACCAGATCCTTTGCCGATCGAGTCTCTCTCAATCTCTCAAGAGGTCCTATGCAGCCAGCATCAAGTATTGATGACCAGTGCCAAAGAGCCACCAGAGACGCCGCCTCTGATTTCCTGGGTTTCACCCGACCACCGCAACGAAAACCCTGGTTCAATTACAGAGGTATCAGTCTTCTTAACATTGCCTACAAGATCTTATCTGCCGTTTTGTGTGAACGCCTGAAGCCTTTCGTAAACAACCTGATTGGTCCATATCAGTGTGGCTTCAGGCCAGGAAAGTCAACCATTGACCAAATATTCACACTGCGGCAGATCTTGGAGAAAACCCAGGAACTTCAAATCGATACCCATCACCTTTTCATCCGCCGCCTATGACAACATTTATAGGGACGAGCTATATAGAGCAATGTCTAGTTTTGGCATCCCTGTCAAACTCGTCCGTTTGTGCAGGATGACGATGGAAAATGCACGCTGCTCCATCAAGGTCGGTAAAGAACTCACCGAGACCTTCGATGTCAAAAAAGGATTTACACAAGGCGATGCGCTGGCATGTGACTTCTTCAACATCGTTCTTGAAAGAATAGTGCAAAACTCCAACGCCAACACCAGAGGCGCGATCTTTCAAAAGTCCGTCCAATTACTCGCGTACGCCGACGATATTGACATTATTGGCAGAACGCAGCGTGATGTAAATGGCGCATTTGTGAGTATTGAGACTGAGGCGGCGAAGATGGGTTTTGTTAATGAGGGCAAGACGAAGTAACTCAATGTAGAGCGTATGGAAATGAATGCTCCGCCCCGGAAGATCTTCGAATCCACACCCGAGGGAAGGCGCAGTAGAGGAAGACCGCGACTCAGGTGGCGCACGCAAGTGGAAGGGGGTCTTAACCAACTTAGCGCGTGAAACTGGAGATAGCTATATCTAAAGATCGCGCTGGCTGGAGACGCTTGTTGGTTGAGGCCCAGATCCACCCCGGACTGTAGCGCCACCTTATGTAAGTAAGGTGCGAAAAGTCGGCAAAACTACAAAAATACTTGAATTACTACGCAAATTGTAGGTGTTAGAAATTGGACTCTGCAAATGGTGCAGAGAAATAAGTCCCACATAGTGGGAAATAAAAACACTTATTGAAGTGGACTCAGTTCCCATGTGAGGTGGGAAATAAATGCCGAAAACTCTGAGTGGTTTTAGTCTAAGAGCCCGAAGTAATTTTTCTGTTTGAGAGGTAACCGAAAGATATTTGCACTACTGAATTACTGATAGCCTAAATAGAGAGTATATCGAAATAACAGTCTGGCAGGAAATAATGGCAGCCGAAGCGTGTGACAGCGTGTTGAATATGGGTCATTTTCCAAACTAGTAATAATAAGTGTAACCACTTGATTATAGCCCTAAGCAACAGAGTAAATCAGTTTAAACATGAAAATATGGGTCCAAGACTATGAACATGGAAATTCGAATCCAAGTTGTTTTGCACGCTGCAAAGTCCTTTTTCAGACGCGACCAAAGAACCGGTTGAACCCATTTTTTTACTTTATTTACGTAACTATGCAATTTCTTTTTCTTACGTCTAAAGAATATGTGAATATAAGTCCAAGACGTTTTACACGTAGCGAAGTCCTTGTCAGACGCTGAGAGTATACTCTTAGAAAATTCAAGAAAATCTTATATTTAAAAATGAATCCCTATTTTCCTTGGTCATGGCATCACGCGTGAACCGCTGGACCGATTTCGCTAATTATTTTTTTGTTGTGTTTTCTATTGTCGGGAAAAGGTTCTTATGAAAGAAAAAATTAAGTAAAATGCGCGGAAAATTAGAAAATTTAAGAATACTTAATCACCATATTAAATTATTTCTTATGTAACTATAGCGCTTAGTATAAAGATCACATGGGCGAAGATGTATTATATCAGGAGTGTGTTAGAACATCAAATGATAATTTGCAGATTAATGAAGAAAAGTACACTGAAGCATTTATTTTAATTGAAGGCATGTGCTTGATGCTTACCAACAAAGGATTAATACAATTAGGAATGACAACGCCCAATCGCCAAATTCACGACGCATTTAATCAAGAGTTGAGACGTAAAACGCAATATGATTCCAAAGCATTAAAAGAAGCCGTTCAAAGAAACTATCCCCTTTTAAATGAGCAAACAAAAATATGTCTACGATACGCTAAAGAAAGTAGTGAACGCTGGAACTGTCATAGTTAAGACAGGACAACGTCTGTGGGGTCCACTAATAGAATAATAAATGTTCATGTTTAGTAACTTTTTTAATCAAGAAACTAAGATTTTGTCTCCCGTTTATCCGATGAGTCGAAAGATGTACCTCCATATAGAGTTCACAGTTTACAAGATAGCCAAGGCGACTAGTTGCTGACCAAACCTTGTAACCAAATCTAATTGGTTTTCATGAAATGAGCTGCTTTGTTCCATAACATGTCTTCTGGATCGTCAATACATTTGTGTGAAGATACAGCTTTTTCAATCCCGCAAAAAAACAAATTCCAACCTAGGGTTTTTTCCGCACTGCGCCACCTCTCACGAACGTCTGACAAACATCCGAGAGTATAACTGTCTTGAAAGAGGTTCTCAATTAGCCGTTTGGAGTCGGCGTTTTTTTCTGCTACTCATTTGAATTTTAATAAAATGATGCCCAGTGTCACCTGTGGATGACACTAAATGTGCGTGGAATGCATTTTTAGGCGCGAACCTACTTGACAACTTTATAAAAAGCACTGATAACATAAGAGTGTCTTTCGGACAACTATTTGAAATAAGACTTCAGCATTTTTATCACAAAAATATCACAGCCAAACACGCCTGCACAGAAAAATTAAAAAAAAACCGCTTAAAACAATCGAAATTATGTGACAGATAACTTAACGCCATTCGTTCCTAATACGAAAAACTCACACAAAGCGAATGGTTGTGAGAAACCAGGCCTAGGACCTGCTGCGCCAACTAATTTAACTCAACGCAAGTGCTGCCAAAAATAGAAATACAGAGACGTTTATATCTGTATAGATAACATTAGTATTGTATGTATTTACTATTTCTTTTCATAAGTAAAATAAATTCCTAAACTTTTGTCACCTACTGGGAATTGACGAGTTAACCCATTTTTTTACCGAGCAAAAATCGCACTCGGTTGGATCCAATTTTTGAACGTGATATTACCCTTCTCCCAACATCAACTTGTAAGTAATTTCCGATAAAGACTCCGGAAACGTATATAGGGAAACACCGTCGGTTTGGTGGGCGGTCTTCCATCCAACTACCAGTAAGAGTACTACACAATTTGTGACGTTGTGAAAGATAAGCGTCAACATTATCAAAACAGCTCCCAGCAGATATTATAACACTGGAAGACTCAACACTGATATCTGCACACACAAGAAGTGTCTGTTTTGCACCAATAGCACCACGTGAGCGATAGAATGACCTGTGGCAAACCGGGTACCTACTCGCAACTCGCACCCTCCCCAGCGACACGACACGATGCTGTACCCTATCCGAGAAGAAAGCATTGTTGTGTTGCCTTTTTTTTTTCAAGCACCCGTAATTTAATAAGAAGTGCAATACGAAATCCGAATATCGTTGAATATTTAATCAATTCCCTTCATCTATCACAGCGCAACATTTTATCAGCCCCAGCCGAATAAGGACACACACTCCCATCTCTGTACCACAAAACCCAACATGCATAAACCGAAAAGACCACCATCAATGTTTGAACCTAACGTATCACCTCGACCAGCATAAATCAGTAAATATACTTAAAAGCGTTGCTTTGGTGCTCAATACAACAGGAAGAAAAATAAAAATAAAATCCACAACAGCAGCCCGCAGTAGAACATTTATCTAGTATCGAACAGATGCAGTTTACCGGCTGACTAATTACCGCCTCGCACTTTCCATAAAGCATCAATTGGCACTCAAGTGTGTGCCAAGGTGGTCACCACCTATCTCATCAACTATGGCTCCTCTACTCCCCGATCGTCCATGGTCATAGAGCAGCGCGTCCAATTCGAGACGCGATTGCATAGGAAACCTTAGACTAAAGGTATAGAACAAATTGCGTTTACAAGTAGCTCAATATGTGAGCACTGGACCATGCCTAATGCCAGGAGAAGCAGTAGGTATAGGTACCTCTAATCCGTTCGTTCATCAACCTACCACCGACCGGTAGTATAAGACTCTATACGACAACATAAGATACGAGGACGAGATGGTGCGGCTACGGCTATAGTCGGTTATCGGTAAAATTGGACCGGTGCTTCGACGAATACCAAATACGAATATATGCATGAAAGTAGTCGTAGGCGAAGTTGTACTCTGTCTGGGGGCAATTAAAATCCATCCAGAGCCCTTCGTCATCGTCTTACGGAAGATGGAGAAAATCGACTGTACTTGGGTATATTCTATGATTACGACGATGAACTTGAATTATGCATGCACACCGAAATGCACTAATTCACATTTGATGTTCGAGCAAACCGAATGGTCAATGGGGTTATCCTTCCTTCTCCTTGGGAGTAGGTATACCTACTACCTATATACGAATTTCTTCGTCGTCGTGTATATCGACAGCCTTTTTTTGTGTTTTTCTCAAGCAAGTCCGGTAAAAGTACTTTACAGGGAGGTATTGTTTCGATTTTTGAGCTGTCAAGTTTAATGTTTTTTCAGTCAAATTTTCGTTCATAGCGGTGTTATGTGTCCGAGTTATTTTGCTTTTGCTTTAAGCTTTGGACCTATAATGATTTGATTGAGCTATGGACGGAAATGACAGATGGGGCTCATCAAATCTAACCAATGGGACCTGTTTCTATATTTTTATGGTGACAAAGTCTGTACGGTCTGAGGTGGGTGTTTTGGGTTTGGGGGTCGAATCGATATCTCGCTGTCGATATTCTACATTAGGCCTGTTTTTTTTTCAGCTTCGATCTCAGCAAAGCTTTTTGATGTGTAAACATCTAAGCGCGCGTTGTTGGAATCTGGTGAAGTAATTCCACACATTTAACTTGCGGGGACGGAAATGCGTCACTGTGTTTTATCATTGCATACATTTTATCACTGCATACATTTGTGAGCTGTGGCATATTAATTTCAGCTTTTTGTTGATGTGAAATAAAGCATGTTTTTGTTATTTCATAATATATCAAGAATACGGTTATTACAATTAAGCCACACACATAGCGCACGAACTGTGTGTTTTTTTTTTTTGTTTTTTCTTAGCGAGGGTAGGTGAAATTCTTCCAAAGACACTATGAGAATAGTAAGCACGTGCTCATTGTAGTGTCAGATTTTTACTGACTAAAAACACCACCCTTCGAAAGATTGCTAGATACTGCAACTAAGATATAACTTATCAAGCAATTTTTCTAAAGGGTTTTTTCAATAAGAGATGTTATTGTGAAGGGATATGGTCCTGTATACGTGCTCGTGGTGGCCATTTGGCTGATGTTGTTTTTCATTATTAACGGCATACCTTTATCTTTATTATGAAATAAATATCCAATCATTTATCTCAAAAAATGATATTTTTCCTTGAATATCAAAATAACGTCTCTTATTGGAAAACCCTTTATCACAAAATAACAACTTTTGACAGGCTACTTTCCAATGAAAGATCCTGCATGTTCCGCAATTTGCCAAGTCGAACCGTTTCGTTCTTTGTAGTCGGCGCAATAAATTGTTCTCATCCAAAATTTGTCGGACTGTATTATTGACATGTCCGATTAGTCGGTTTCTATGCTTTTTCGCGAAGCTTCTAGTTTCAGCTTCAATTGTTGGAATTCCGAAGCTGAATGAAAGCAAAGTAAAGTAGGATTTTCACCACGCAATTACAACAACTGTGAGTCCTCGAAGTGTCAAGTAGAGCTGAAAATCCTACTTACAGAAAACCAGTTTTATTTGTCTACGGCAAATTGAACAAAAGTTCAATCCGGTGTGGAAGCACCCTTACACCACACCCTTCAGCACATATTCTGAGCCTATGGAGGGCTGTTTTCATAAGATCACTTATTTTATTAGGAATTTTCGTCGAACAATGATAACTACGACATCCGCGTAAGCGATGACTCTGAATCCTGCATTGTTTAGTGTTCCTTAAGCATCTTATTTATGACCAACACCCCGAGGAGGGAAGAGATGACCCCTCCTTGGGGGGTGCCTCTAGTAACAGATTTTCTTATAGAACTGTTTCCGAGAGTGCGGAACTAATATTTCTCGTCGAGAGCATTTCGCATAGCCAATTGGTAATGCGTTGCTCGACATTTATCTTTTCCAAGGCGCTTTTGATTTCATCTCTCTTGACATTATGAAAAGCCTCCTCTTTCTGGTGAAGGCTGCCCTCTGTTTGCCTACTACTACTACTACTTCGTGTAGGGCCGTCTCTACTGATTTACCTAAAAAATATGGCATGCTGAGCCTAACATAAAGTTCCGCTTCAAAACTTGCTTCTTATATGAATGCGAATAAGCCTTTCAAGTGCCTTGAGGAGAAATGACGACGGACTAATAGGTCTGAAGTCTTTCGCTGAAGCGTGGCTTGGTTTACCAGCTTTAGGGATAAATACCACTCGTACTTGGCTTTGTTAAACGATGGTCTAAAGAATTCTCCAACCCTTACGTGACTAGATCTCTCTATATCACCTTAGTTCGCCCCCTCCTTGAATACGCTAGTCAAGTGTGGTCTCCCTTCCATCGAGTTCATGCAGACAGAATTGAAGAACGTCCAACGTCGCTTTCTTCGTTTTGCCGTTCGAGGTCTGCCTTGGGATGATCCTTTTATTCTGCCACCCTACATAGACCGGCTCAATCTCATCAACCTGAATACCCTTGAGGAACGCAGAGACGCTGCAGACATTCTTTTCATTTATCGTCGTCTCTCCTGCTCAATCAATTGCGCGTCTCTTTACAACTCTTTAACACAAACCCCCGTAATTTACGTTGAACTCGGCTCTTTTATCCACCAAAACCATCGTACCTCATATGGCTCCAATGAACCGATGTCCGATTTCAACCGCAGCTCTGCCCACCTTAAACATGATCTCCTCCACCATTCTCCTTATCTTTAAGTCTTAGTTTTAAGTTCTTACTTTAAGCCTAAATGTTAGTTAGTTGTAGAATTCCATCAGGGCAAGGTGCTTTGAGCGGAGCGAAGGATGATGGCCCAACGCAGTTTCTTCCTAGCAATGATATTGTCAATCCTTTCATCTATCGTGCGCTGATGTTAGGATCATAAGGTACCGGAGCCATTGGTGGGCTTCAACTAGTGATTCTAGAATCTCCTCGAATCTACTGACCTGAGTGTGGCGCGGAGTACTCCACGCCAACCCGCCTACCTAACCTAACCTATCTCCTCGCTGCTTTCAGCGCACGAACCGTTCGATTTCTTAATGAAGCTATAGACGGCCACGTACTTGGTAACATTTTAAGGAGTCTGAAAGCCTCGCTAGTATCTGCGATTACTTCACAGAAAAGCGTCCAAGATTTCCTCTTACATTGCCTGGTCAAGTATTTAAACTCTGTCTTGCTCTCTCTGTACAGATCCCATGTAATGTCGTCCCCTACAACTTTAGCCCTATTATAGAAATGTCTTACTTGCCTTCTTTCGAGTTTAACTACTTTC
Organism: Cheilosia urbana; assembly: GCA_946477585.1. Classification (NCBI taxonomy): domain Eukaryota; kingdom Metazoa; phylum Arthropoda; class Insecta; order Diptera; family Syrphidae; genus Cheilosia; species Cheilosia urbana. The sequence goes on from OX297854.1 coordinate 146,295,738, forward strand.
TACACCACTGTGGGTGGGACCTCTTGGTTGACTTTCTGAGTGGCCAAACTTCTTCGTAAGCCTTGCCTAAGTTATCAACTGCCTTGTATAAGTCTGATGAAGTGTCAATAAGTGGTACTTCATTTCCTAACTGATGCCTGATTATGGATTCATATCTATTTCAGTCAGCCTTCCTGGGGTTCTGATAAGTATTCGTAGCCTTGCTGTGGAAGCTTATTCGAAAGCGAATTCACCTATGATCCGATAGGAATGCCTCTTCTAAGACTCTTCATTTCTCAATTATGAGGCAATCAGTGCCATATGCGAGACTGATATCTAACACCTCCCGTCTGTTTCGTACCACAAAAGTTAGTTTGTTGCCCTTGTGCATGCAGCATGCTCGGAATTAATTTTTTTTTTTTTTTTCATTATATTAACGAGTTTGAGCGGAACAAAGTTCGCCGGGTCAGCTAGTACTTCTATAGAAAACAAAAAGAAAGGAAATATTAACACTAATAACTTCGACTACATCGTGTAAAACTGTTCCAATCTCCTGCCCGCGTAAGTTTGTTTCCAATCCCTATACCCTGTGACCACCCACAGCATCATCAAATCATTGGAAAAAATATCGCTGTTGGATCTCTCATGTTTCTGTTTTGTTTAAATAATCGAAGTGTTATGCAGCAACCGAGATTTTGAGTAGCGCTACAACCTTTCATAATTCTCCTCAAGCCATCTTCTGCCCCATTCTCATATCTATACACTAGATTCGCAACGTGAATGTGTGCAATCATTTCTGTTTTATTTTTTGTTCGTTCATTTTTTAAGTGGCAACGAAATATGAATCATGCACAAGGATGCGCCACATACTGTACTTACTTTTTTTTTTCAAGCTTAGCGGGAGATGTTCCAATGTTCCTACGGTTCGCACGTTACGAGGAGGTACCTCATAGATCATCCCCTGAATGGCCGCCCCGAGGGATGATAGTATAGTTCGCTAGTATTGGTTATGGTGGATATATTTTTTTTGTATATTCATTCGGTTGTAGCGTTGTTTGTGTATTGAACGTAAATGCAATTAAAATTGCATGTATAAAGGTATAAGAGTTTTAATTTTCCTGCCACCGAGTTCTATCGCCTAGTTCGTAGAATTCCTAGTTGAGCACAAGTTTGGTTGTGTTTTTTTGTTCCTGTTTATTTTTCTATTGCAATCTCTGGAGGGAGGCTGTAGGAGTAGGTATTTGGTTTTTCGTTCTAGTTGCGAGCTCCGAGGCTATTGCAGTAGTAATGAAAATATTTGTGTGAGGGTGTTAGGGAAATTATTATTGCCAAACATTGACATGGAATGAATTTTTTATCAGAAAATAGATTAGGCAAGGTTGTGTGTGGGGTATAGGTACATTTGAAGGTGGTAACGAATGCGGGGTAGGTATGTGAGCTAAATTAGTAGTATAGGATGTATTTTTACGGATTTCACTAGGTAGTAGTGAGTTCTTTCATCGAATAGGCGATATATACCCATTATCATATTTTCTACATCAGCTAAGTGTAAATGAAGCCGCCTAATGAGAGAATATTCACTCTAATCTAACTGATTTTATTAAACCAAATATTAGCAATATTTGGACCCTGAGTTTCTTACATTGTTATTAACTTATTAAAATATTTAAGCACAGAAAAGTCAATTATTTAAAGTCAACCAACTTTCGGTTAAATACTTCCTACTAAGTAATACTGTTGAAATAGTTCCTACATAGTATTAAAGTTTTTTTTTTTTTATTAGAAATACTCGAGTCAACTAGTTTCAGGAAACCCGGTTAAAAATATCAATTTCCTCCAAATTTCCTCGGTCGTAAATAACAAAGTAACTCTGGAACAAATGATGGCGTGTTTTTTTAAACACATAAATATTTAACCTTTAAAGTTAAATCTATATATATAAAAATAAAAATGAATCCCTATTTCCCTTGGTCATGGTATCACGCGTGAACGGCAGGACCGGTTTCGCTAATTCTTTTTTGTTGTTTTTGTTATTGTCAGGAGAAGGTTCTTATGAAAGAAAAAATTAAGAAAATTGCGCGGAAAAGAAATGAATATCGTTTAAAACATATGCTTCGATCGGAGTTATCTTAATATATAAAAACGTTCGTGCGTATGTATGACCGACTATAACGGCTGAACCACTGAAGTTATCCCCCTTATATTCACACTATGTGTTTATGTGGTGCTCCGGATGGTTTGTGTTTATTTTAGACCCTATAGGGGGCGCTGGGGTCGCTTTTTTGAAAATTCTTATTTATGGACCGATTTGACTCAAATTAAAACCATATAACACTTAAAATAAAAGAAGTTATTGCCAAAATTTGGACCTGCGCTGGCAGATATTTACGACAGGTTAGATTTCCCTGCATATCAATTTTGTATCAACAACATTAAATTTAATTGTAATAATATAGTTTGCGTTGGTTGTCTATACTTTTCTGAATTTGACATTTCAGTAATTCACATTTCATTTAGCTGTACAATTGTTTGACGAAAACTCCAAATTAGTTTTTAGTTAATTTTAAATAGATAAATAACATTTCCATTCGATTTCCGGCACAAATAACATAACCAAGGAAAATGTTCATACCTACTGAGCCAATTTTCATGGTTCTTCTTTTGCTTTTTTCATATTGTTTGGACCCGATAGATAGCACTGTCGTCGATCTCCGAAACCGCTCAATCGATTTCAATGAAATTTTGTGGATGTGTATGGTTGGTTCCAGCTGGAAAGATAGGGTACTTTTCGACCAGATAAGTGGCACTGTTGTCGATTTCCGAAACAGTTTTATTGAGACGATTGAAATTTTTGAGATGGGTATGGTTGCTTCAAGTTTGACAGAGAGGATAGTTATGGACCCTATTGCTGGTACTTTACAAAACATAGGCGGCTTAGGAAAACGGGTTGCGGCACTTCTCATTCAAAAATAAAACCAAACGCTATTTCTAAAGTTGTATAATTAAAAACATTAATAGACATTTTCCAAATAAAGGACTTTGCGAAATGTGAGCAGGACTTAATACGAAAAGTATTAGCGGAATTTTGTTGCGCAACCTCAATGCACCGAGACTTTGTAACAGAACGCGTTTGATTTGGTGGTGTAGGATCCCAAATCAAATGTCATGCAAGCGACGGTTTTGAGAAAAAAATTCAAAGACAAAAATTCTCATTCAACGGAATCCGCTTATTGAGAACGAATTTGTACGTCGAGTAGGTACTGTAAACCATTTTAGTCAAAAAGCGGAAGGTTGGCCAACACGTTAATCTTCTTTGTTGCGTTTGTCTACGCCTAAGGAAGGTTCATATGGCGACAAAATTGGAAAAATTGAACGGGAAATAGGAAAGTTTGTGAAAATTGATTTTCCATACATTTTCTACGGAGAGTTTTTTTTTTTTTTTTAATTTTGATCGTAGTATACAGTGAGATCGTATTTGTCAAAAGCTGTAGTTGGGATCAATAAAATTAATTTCAGGTGGAAGTGAAAATTATTTTAGTCAAAAAGTCAATTTTGGGCGGGACGAAATTCGCCGGGCACACTAGTTATATTTATAAAATACATATAAAATAATTAATTTATTATTTCTAGCAAAAACTGAACTTCTTAGTGCACATCACCGTTAGTGCAGAGCTATCACGCCTAATATTAAAAGTTCAATTTAATATGGAGTTTTGGTAAGTTTGAATAGACTAACATACACGTTACTAACATAACACTTGATATACTTGGTTATAAAGAAGAATACAATAGTTTTCTTTAATTAACAGATGAATTTTCGTTTTTAAAAATGTCAGCAATTAGACGTACAAACTTTAGTCGCAAAACTCGCAATGCCGCAAGTCAAAGATATACAAGAGCAATTCTGCGATGGCCAAAATGTTGCAGCAGAGTAAATTAATAGTGCATGATGGCACACAAAAATTCATTGGAAGCATTAGAAGGCACGTTGCAAGATTTCCGAAAGAACCAAAACCGGTGTGGTGGTGCACTGATTTTATTAGCGGGTGATTTTCGCCAAACGCTACCAGTAATACCACGATCAACGCCAGCCGACGAACTAAATGTACCTATGTTTAAAGTCATCCATTTTATGGAAAGACGTTAAAATACTCAAATTAAATATAAACATGCGAGTCGAATTGCTTTTTCCAAACAATTGCTCAATATTGGTAATGGCAAAATACCTGTTAACTCATCGTCGGGATACATCACATTTCCTACCAATTTTTGTCACTTTACTGAAACAAAGACACAACTCATCAGAAGATAGCTGGCGAATTAATGACATACAAATCGATTGATTCCATTACTAACTAAGATGATGTTGTCAACTATCCAACGGAGTTCTTAAATTCGCTGGAAGTGCCCGGATTATCACCTCATAATCTGCAACTAAAGATCGGATCGGTAATATTTATATTGCGGAATATAAACCAGCCACGTCTTTGTCTTCTTTGGCACCCGACTTGCGGTGAAGAAATTAATGAACAACGCCATCGAAGCCACAATTTTGAAAGAGAAGTATAAAGGCGAAGACGTTATGATTCCACGGATTCCTTTGATTCCGAACGACATGCCATTCGACTTTAAACGGTTACAATTTCCAGTGCGGCTAGCATTTGCGATCTCGATAAATAAATCTCAAGGGCAGTCGCTAATTGTTTGTGGCATTTATCTTGAAAATCCATGTTTTTCACATTGCCAGTTATATGCCGCCTGTTCCCGTGTCGGAATACCAACAAAACTATATACGCGCCAGAAAAAAAAAATGTTTATCTCGGCAGCTTTTAACAAAAAATACTCGATTTTTTTTTGCAACAGAGATTTAGTTCATTTTAACCCATTTATTTTTTAACTGTGCAAAAATCGAACTCGGTTAGAGCCAATTTTTGAGCGTGAGTAAATGTAAGGTTTGAACTTGAACTCATTCACTAATATGTTCGTTATTTCGATCGATTTTTTATACTATTTTCAAAAAAGAAGTCTATAAACAATTGAGGACCTTGCATCAAAAGGGGGGCAAGTCAATATTTTTAGCTTAATGACTTTTTTCACTGACAAATTGAACAAAAAACAAAAATCAAACTTTTGGTACATAAGCGAGGCAGTTGCGACTAAAAATAAAGGCGTTAGAGCAAAATATGTATCTGCCACTCTAGTGCGTTTGGTGCAAAAAGGCGGCAGGTCCGGACCTGTTTCTTTGATTTCCCACAAGAAGTAAAATTTGGACTTGCCCCCCTTTTGATGCAAGGTCCTCAATTGTGTTTATTAAAACGGTTTTATTTGATGGTAAATTGAATAGAATTGGTGGTCCTGTCATTTAAAATAATATTGTCAGGAAAATTGTCAGCAAAATTCGCTATATAAAAATACTAATGTATACTTAGTCGCCGAAATAAAAAACGCGGTTACAATTTGGAAAGATGTCTCTTTTATTCTAAAAAAAAGGCCAAAAGTGTAGGTATCTCGTTTTGTCTGCGTCCTATCAGCTGTCTGATATTTTCGTGACTGAGGAGATTACGATGACGTTAAATCGCGACGTTGTCGGGTCGGCGTCGACGTGGAGAATCCGATTGGCTGATGCATGCGGCTTCTTTCTATCATCAGACGATCTTTGCATGAACTTTGCATGACCGGCGTTGCCAGGCGGAGCTGCTTCGCAGGCCTTAGACCCCCGCCACCTGTATCTGAAAAGCGTTCGTTATCTCGCAAATGCGCTATATGTAATAGGATATTCGTTACGTTATAATGGACGTCAACATCTATTTGAACTGATTTTGAGACGATATACGTTACCACACTGTCTAAAGGAAGAAGAAAACGCAGCGCGTGCTATTTTCAACTGCCCAGGCCCACGCATCATGAGAATGGATACATACCTGCCAGACGCGAATCATAATTTTCGAGAATATCTCCTCAGAGGAAACATGGTGCAAAATAGGACAGTTTATGACTATTTTCCTAATGGAACTAAGGACGATTAAGGGCAGAAAAGAGGTCTAACTACAAAACTCCGAAGAGGGTAGAACAGCCGGATAGGCTAACCGCCCTGCGAAGTAATTTACCGAACGGCAGGTAAGAAGTAGGCGACTGTCAAAGTGTCTGCATTTGGTGACATTGAACTTAGAGTGACAGCCTCAAGAGGTACACCACAAGGAGGAGTCATCTATCCCTTACTCTGGGTCCTTGTCATAAATGAAATACTACTAAAATTCGAAAACAGAGGGGACAAAGTAATTGCTTGTGCAGATGACGTAGTAATACTTGCTACAGGCAAATTCCTACCGACCATAAGTGAACTACTAGAAAACGCATTACGAACACTTAATATGTGGACAAAACAATGCGGTCTTGGAGTCAATCCACAAAAAACTGAACTAGTCTTGTTCAGTAACAAAAGAGTGATTCCGAACTTCGATCCTCCAACTATTGAGGGTATACCTCTCAGGGTAGAGGAGTGCTAAATATCTAGGTACGATCTTGGATAGGAAGCTTAATTGGAAATTAAATGTCAATGAGAGAGTAAAAAAAAGCTGCAAATGCTTTTCACGCATGCAACCGAATCTTCGGCGAAAGGTGGGGACCAAACCCTAAAATAATTCTGTGGGTGTATACGGCTGTTGTGCGTCCACGTACGGAAGCTTAGTCTGGTGGCAAGCCACAAACAAAGCATCGAACTTAAAACTAATGACCAAAATGACCCTGGACACAGGGACAAAGCCGGCAATGAGTTGACTGATGAAATAGCAAGATATGGATCTGCTGTGGATCAAGATCGGGCGATCAAATCGATCAATCAACCGCTCTGTAATCTCAGAGAGAGAGAGTGGAAAACAAGATTCGCATGAAAGCCAACAACAGGTGGAAGGAATTAACTACCTGCGAAATTTCACGGAAGCTATGGCCAGAATGTAATGCAAGTCGGACTAGCAAGCTTATGCGGTTTGATAGAACGTCGCTTCATAAACTGGTAGGTGCCCTAACAGGTCACAACTTCCTGAGAAACCATACAATGAAATTAAGACTCAAGAATGACGGAGGTAGACGAAAACACACCTCACTTCCTCTGTCACTGCCCAAGGCCTAGTCACTTGAGGAACAGAACACTTGGAAGATACCAGATACCACTTCCATGACATACAAGAACTTTCAGATGTTAATTTATCTAATCTTTACAGGTTCATAAATACATCAGGATGGTTGGACAAGGTCGAGTAACCAAGAGGGAACAAATACCATCGCCAACAACATCGGCTAACCCCCCCAACAAGGGCATCACAATGGGTCCGCATGGACCTAAGTGGGGTACTGCAGGGATTACTCTACCGTATCCACCCATAAACCTAACCTAACCTACCGACTGCATTTCACTCTGAAGGCTGAATAAAGCTCTTAAGGCTATAAACAGGCAGGATCTCTGTATTAGGTATTCCAAAATTCCAGTGCGAAATAAATATGAAAATATACGTTCGAATTGAGTGTATATATAAAGGCAACAGCCTCCAACGATGCGTCCTAAATCCATCGTGCGTACACTGAAAAAAAAAAAAACTCCACTGTAAATTATACAACATGTGGCAGTCAAATTTACCAAACATTTTTTAATTGTGTAATAAACACCAAATGCGTTCATGTTCACAATTAATATCTTGTTTTGCAGAGTTTGCTTTCATTTAGCAATAGAATTGTAAAAGTAATAATAATTATTGTTATACAATTTTTTTTTGACGTAGACGTCTTTGAAGTCGTATTCAATTTCACAATGTAGAAGAGTGTTCCTTATTTTTATTTCTGTGCAACTATTTATGTCTCTGTTAGCTGAAAGCATTGGATGTCAGGTCGATCATGACAATTAATGCAGTCGAATTAGGAGCGGTTTTCAACATTTCTACAACAATTTTATGGGTGTATCCGAATAAATTACAATAATTACCGACCGCACCTCTAACAAAATATTAAATGAAAAGATCATACCCCCCAAACTCTCCGTTTCGCAAATATTTTTAACAAAATATTTCCCTCCACCTATACCTACCTGAACCCGAACCTAATAAGCAGACAACTATAATAATTATAAATCAGGTCTAATTTGTAATGTTAAGCCATGAATAGCAGCAGACGGGCTAGCATAGTCGCCCTAAGAATTAGCTATATAGCTGCAGCAAATCAATTAAAATCATAAATCATATCATTGATTTATTATTTTAGGAGGATGTTTTCTCCTCTAAGAACTGCTTTGCAAATAATTATCCACAGACGTTAATTCGACCACAGCATCGATACATCGAAGAGCACGAAAGCAAAAAAAAAAAAAAAAAAACACTAATTCTCTGTTGCATATAAATAATGTTCTCATTTCCCTGCTACAATCTTCTCGAAGGGAAATAAATTAAATATGAAATTCCACATTATAATTGCATGTGGGCGTGAACACCATGGTCTCCCTTTTCGCTCGAAAAACCAGATACATCTTGGCCCCATTGAACTGCCAATGAAATAGAGAATAAGCCCAAGACCTTGATGAGGCACTGGTCCATTATAATTTTATTATAATCAAGTATTTTCTTTTATGCCATAGCCATGTATTTATCTTCCGTTTTGTTGTTCACTCCTGTGGATTTGTGTGCTGTGGGGGCTTCTTATTATATGTGCATTTAAAATGCAGATAAGTAATAGTGGCATTCGGCTGGGAATTGTAATTTTGCAATTAAGATCAATAAATCAGGACAATTGAAAATCTCTACCATAGACGAGAAGCGATGGCGATGATAGTCCGGCAGCGATGTTGCTTTTAGTACTTAGTAGTGAAGTCGATTGTTATACTTTTTTTTTTTTGTATGAGAATGAAGAGTGTCCTTAGAAGTCTTTGAATGTTTTTTATTGGAAGGACTTTAATTTAATGCGCATGCTGGCAGTGGGAAGAATAAAAGCTATATGCGATCGCAAAAGAGTGACTAAGAGTTCGCAGGTCGGGGTGGACTTTCAGTCGGAGCCAGTCAATTCCCCTGTGAATTTGCATATAGGCAAATGGATGAAGGTGGCGAAGGCGGCTCAATATTTTTTTTCTTACTTTTAAAATATAAAAAAAGTGTATGTGTGTCAGCTCCTGGAGTTTTCTCCTTACGAACTTAAATAAATAAAGCCTTAAAGCCAACTGAACTCTAAACCAACGAATAGTAAATAGTACTATAGTAGTGGATAGTCTCTCTCTCTCATCGAATTTTTTACTATCGATACTATCGATGTTTCAAAAAAATGATCGATACAATCGAAACGCATATATGATTGAGCAAAAAGTCCGTTTCGATATCGATAAGTATCGATGACTTTATTCCGAAACTTTCGATACTATCGAAATGTAAAACTATCGTTACGATAGCTCGAGTGTTAAACTTTCGTTACCCCTCAAGCTCGAGTGTTACACTTGATTTTACTCGTCATAAAATTTCCGTACCGGGCCCTATAACTCAAATCGTTTCTTAAGGAGGTAAACTCCAACTTTTTTATTACAAGTCCGTGAGTAATCGGAGTCGAAATCTAATCCTTGTTTTGGGGTATTAAAATAAATAAATAAATAGATGGCGCAACAGGTCCGTACGGACCCTAGGCCTAGCTTCTCACAACCATTCGTTTTGTGTGAGTTTTTTTTGGAAGGGATCTACAATTTTACGCCGATTCTAAACGGCTTATTGAGAAGCCCTTTCAAGACAGTTAAATTCTTGGATGTTTGTCAGGAGTTTGCGAGTTTTGCCGCAGTGGAAGAAAAGCCTAAGTTGGAATTTGTGTTTTTGCGTTTTTTGGGGTATTGGTACAGGGAAACCCTGACGTTGTTCGTTTCTTTTTATACTTGGTGACAGTGATAGATGCTCTCCCACATACTGGGGTACGAACCTACTTGGCACGGGACGACGGCAACCACTCTACCACAAAACAATGGTCGCAATACTTTTTAGTGAATGTGTTGTCTGGAGTTGAGGGTGTTATTCTGTGTTTTGGACATCCATATAGTCGATTACTCCTATACATAGAAACGGTCTTACAATCTGTTATTAGGTAGAGCTCTCACGCCTTTGAAGCCGACATGCTTTACATCAGAGAGAGTAACTCTACATGCATACAAAATCTCGGTCAGACTCAAAATAAAGTCAAATAAGAATTTAGGAAAACACGCCAGAAATAGTCACTCAAGGGCATCAACGTCTTCGACATCATGCGACATATTCCAAAGCAGCAGAATGGCAATATAGGATTGTCATTATGCCCATTAGCATCCCACTGAGTCCCTAGGTTAAAAGGTAGGGTGACTGATTATGGATCTCAGGACCTTGGTTAATACCTTCTAATACTTCAAGGATCTACTAACAAACTGTGGTTATGTTGCTCTGTATCTGTAATCGATCTTTTTAATGAAGCTGCGAAGTAATCCTCTGGCTGTAGCAAGGTTGCCAAGGAAAGAAGATAATACGTGGAGCATTTTTTGAGGCTAGACAATACCCAGCTACCGCGAAAGTCACTGAATAATGGTCTTCATCGATAAAGCTCCTACAGAAGTCCTTTTAAAGAACTTCTAACCTTCTGGCATGTTTTACCATGAGCAGTGCCGTAGCCAGGATTTTGTTTTCAAGGGGGCTTGCTTCCAAACCTTACGAGTAATTCTTTAAACAAAAAACTATACATGTTCCGATTCATTGATTTTGATTGTACTTGCCTGACCATGAGGTTATATCCATTCATGAAACAAGAACAGTCCTGTGTCATCTATTTAGCAAAAGTCACTCCATCGAGCACAGTTGACAGCTGATATTTTCCAAATATGTATGTCCAGTACAGCAATGAAGAGATGTAACATACCATGTAATGAGACATTAGTTATGGTTCTAAGATCGCCCTTCATGGAAATACTGGCAGCCCTTTGCACTTTGCCTAAAGAGTTGCGACAAATAGCTTTTCCTTATTAACCAGAAGGTAACACATTAAATGCGTATAGATGGTGCGTGGGGTGTGCAATTCCCTAACTTTTTCGTAAGTTGGTCTCCCTGTGGGAGAATTTATCCCTACCACTGCCAGTTTGACAGTCTCACTTCTTCACTTCTACTTCTACCGCAAACTTTTCGAAAGCGACAGACCACCAATAATTAACTTTTGAGAAGGTTCGTTATAATTCTAACAATGGAGTCAATTTTCTTAGTATTTTTAGGCTTCCATGGTAAGAGGGAAGTTTATATATATGAATCCTTCAACCCCGGGTAGGGCATAGGGCGGCATCAAATTTCTTTCATCTTCCTCGATCTGGGGCCAAATACTACTTCAGTTGTGGTCACGTTGTTACTTCGGCCAAGATTGTTGATTTCCATGTAGTTCTTGGTCTACCAACTCGCCGTGTGCCTTGAGGGTTCCATACTCAACGAGTGGCCAATCCAGAGCCACTTCCGCTTTCTACTTTCGTCATTCAAAGTTTTATGATCTGTTATATGCCATAATTTTGGTTCGATATAATTTCCTGCCGTCGGATCTTAAGAATGTGTGGCAGGTAGCGGTTTACGTATGCCTGCAGTCTTATCGTGTTGGAGGTAGAGACTTTCCAGGTTTCACAGGCATACATCAGTACGGATTAGCTTGGTACGTAGGGAAATTTGACTAGAGGTCCATACTGAGGACAGCTTTCCAAAGGCACCGCGGGCCTTACTTATTCTGCTGTTAACATCCAGATCAGTTCCTCCGTTGGACGATACAAGAGGGAAGTTTACATGTCTACTTTAAAGTTTGATATTCAAAAGACTTTGCATTCCTGTAAAAAAGTTCTCAAGTTGTTATACCCAAATACCCAACTTCTGTAGCCTTTTCAGCGATATTTTTGTCAACATTAGAGGTTGTCATATAGCCTCTTCTAAAAAGATCCGATTTAATACTCGTTGAATAGGCGATTGAAATTTGAGTCATTAATATCAAAGTTGTAGGCGCAGTGACTCAGTGGTTAGTGTGTTCGACTACTTAGCGAGGATTGCCGAAAAACCGTAATTTTTGTCCAATGCCCCACCTTTCTCGAAGGTCTGACAATATGCAGTAGCTTATTTGGTTTTTATGGAGGATAACAAAGCTGTGGATAGGCTTACTAAAAAGGGTTTGACATAGCTGTACAAAAATTGTGGTTTTGGTAGCCATATATTTTTTTAAATTATTTTTCTCGGTGTATTATACCCAGCGATCCACTGTTGGATAAGATGGGAAAGTGAAACGGGCATCGGAAATGAGGGCTGAATGTTTGGACAGTAACTAAGACACAAGTAGTCAAACAATTAACGTATAGGTAAGACACAAAGTACAAACCAAAGACAGACAAAAATTGATCGATAAATTTTGACGTCTACTACTGTGACTACTGCAGAGAATAGGGCCATCGCCCCGATTGGTTGCGATGTTTGGTTATAAGCAGCCCACTTAGGCTTTCGGCTCATAAAAGCAAATATCGTATGAAGGTCTGTATCAAGACTGACTTACTTACTCGCCAATAAATAAAACAGACGAGCTTACAAAACTGTTTCTTACCTACGGAGCGCCTACGTACCAAAACCATTGCATGCTAAAATCGATCAAAATCTGATTCAGAATTCGTTTGGAACTCTCAACTTCTGGCTATGAGGATTTCGGCCTTAATTGCTTACACCCCCAATTTAACCGCGAGAGGGTACCTTCCCCCGTTAACGGCCGACTTGCTGATTTGTCTTCAAACTTTCGCCACTTGATGTTGGTTGTCGTATATTCCAATGCCACCAGTTGACCAGTTTTGGTCATAACCAAAAAAATCGGTACTCGCCGCATTTCATTTTACAAGAAAGATGAGTGTAGTTGCAAAAGTTAGCGGAGGCAAGTTTGTCCATATTGTGTGCACACCTTAATTTAATTTCCCTAATTAAAAATCGAAAATCAAGTCAAGTTCTACAAAGCAATTAACATTCTGAAAAACGTCTTCTAATACAATTAAAACATGTCCTTCATGCAAATTGATATACGCTCCTTCACCTTCTACGTATAGGTGTATCTCGGCAATTTACTCGACCGTCCAGACTTTCTCTATGATGCGTACAACTTTCAACTAAAATAACTTAAACACAATATTTTACAAGAATCTAATATGTTGGTCTTATATACGCATATATTCGATCGAACCCACTAATTTAGGTCCTCCTGTCAGTCTTTATAAGTAAACTTTTGATGGTTACATTCAAAAATATGTTTTAACTTTGAAAGTTATTTTGTGCATCCTCTTTCATCCATATATCGTTTTCGTTACTATCGAACCGTTGTTGGACAACTGAATGAATGGACACATACACTTTGCTTTCCTGATGGCGCAACTGGGGGGAATGAGGACCGCCTTCTCATCGATAAAGAAGAAGACGTCGGAAACTTTTGCTCAACTTAATTAGTGTTCAATCAACAACAAGTATCCCATCACCATGGCTATGACTGAATAAGGATGCGATAACAGAATGGTATATCTAGGGTATAATGGGTGATGGACGATGGTCTGGGTATTGTGGTATTGGCCAAGAAATGAACATATGGCAATATCCTTAGAGGGTATTTAAGTTTTCATCAAGAAAATTGTTTTTTAACAATTTTTTTTTTTTTAAACTCGAAAATATAATAATGTATTGGTACTTCCAGGAAAATCTAATAAATACATTATGGGGGGTAGGAGGGTATATATTCCAGAGATAAACTTTGTATTTCGATTGAGTTTCATGGCAAAATAATAATAAACACAAGATACCTGAAGGTGTGGGTATATAAAGGAGGAAGATGCGCTCGGAAATGCATAGTTTTGATTGATTAATGAACGAATATCCAGGGCTTGACCATCATGACACAAGTGGCTGATGAAGCAGTCGAGACGGCTGGGGCTATTTTTTAATACTCCCAACTGTTCTTATAATAAGAGGTGTTATTTTGGTATTCAAAGAAATATGTAATTTTTTGAGATAAATGGTCGGATGTTTATTTCATAATAAAGAGGAAGGTATGCCGTTAATAATGAAAAACAACATCAGCCAAATGGCCACCAGGACCATATCCTTTTCATGCAATTTTCCATAACCAAATCGCAAAGCGGCTGCCCTATGTCCTCGATAGCCTCACGAATTTTATCTTTGTGGTCTTAAATCGACGCAGGGCTATTGGAGTAGACCTTATCTTTCACGTGGCCCCAAAGGAAGAAGTCGCAAGGTGTTAAATCACAAGATTTCGGTGGCCAATTGTGATCACCTCTTCGAGAGATAACACGATCCGGAAAATTTTCCCGTAAAAGATCAATGGTTTCGTTGCTTGTGTGGCACGTAGCGCCGTCTTGTTGAAAGTAAACGTTGTCCAGATCAATACCTACCATCCAACTCCGACCATCAAAAATCATTAATCATCTCTCAATAGCGCAATCCATTCATTAGAACTGTTGATCCAACCTCATTTTCGAAAAAGTAAGGTCCAATGTTCCCGCCGGACCATAAACCGCACTAAACAGTAACAGTAACAGAGGAGGATGGAGAGGTTTCTCAACAATAACTCTTTGGTTTTCCGAGGCCCAGATGCTACAATTTTGCTTGTTGACGTAGCCACCGAGGTGGAAATGGGCCTCATCAGTCAAGATGATTTTTCGATGGAATTCCCGATCATTTTCATGCATTTCAAGGACCCAATCAGCAAAGACACGACGTTGTTGATGATCGGCCGACTTGAGTTCTTGTGTTAACTGAACTATATAAGCCTTAAGACCCAAGTCTCTATGCAAAATACGGTGTAATGCCGTTTGTGGAATGCCCAATTCCAAAGAACGACGAGGAATGGCCAAACCTGGGTTTTCTTCAACACTTTGGGCTACAGCAGCAATGTTCTCAGTTGTTCTTGAGCGACGTGCACGGGTTTTATTCTTCACATCACTAACTTGTCCCAACAGCTCGAATTTTTCCACCAATTTCTGTATTGCGGTCCGACAAGGTGCTTCACGAAGACCAAAAAAATGCTTTATTTTTGCGAACTGTGACTGCAAGATTTTCACCATTTTTGTAGTGAGTTTTAATAATTTCAAGGCGTTGTTGAAGTGTGTATCGTTCCATTTTAAGTAATTGCTTAGTTTCTACTTGTCAAATGTCAAAGAATAAAGGCTTCAAAAGTGACAGCTACCGAAATAGCGGATCATTCACAATAACACCTCTTATTGGAGAACCCTTTACATATACAGCCCTATTATGGCTATCAAATATCAACACGATATTTGATAATAATTGATACGTATCAACAAAATGAATGAATCGTTATTATGGTTATCAACCTATCAAAATTTTTGATGAATTGTGAATGATATAAGAATTAAGATCTATTCTGAATAGTTCTATCAATAAATTTGGTATTACGGTTATCAAAAAAATTGATACTCATCAAATTTTCTATCAACCACAAATTTCTTGTTGATACGTATCAAATTACTCGCGCGGCTAAAATTATCTATTAACATCAAATCATAAAATTTATTTCCTTGTTTTTATTATTCAAAAAACGACTTTAGACCGAAATATAATCGGTAGAGTTATTTTTTGAAGGGGATTGTGATGAAAAAAAAAAAAAAAAAAACAAACAAATACAAATAAGAAACGTCAAACCTCAAAACAGAACCACTCCTCAATGATTTTTTGATAATCATTCACAATGGGGTAAAAATTATCAATTGATACTCATAATACCAAACTATCGATGAATTGATAGATGTTATCAAGTATCAAATAATTCATATTTGATAGCCATAATAGGGCTGATAGAGCAACTTCTTACGAATTTCTATCATCAACATTTTTTAATTTGACTTCGATTTCGATTTTTGAATCGAAAGGGACTGTTCGACATTCGGCTACTCTCCTATAGACCGATCATGATCGTATAGTGCGATCTTCCAAAAGCTTTTACTGAGGACCTTCCACAGTATGTAATTTTAGGGAGCAGAATTGACTGAATCGTTTTTAACAATATTTGGATTCAAAAGCTTCACTTAAAAGCGAAAAATGCCTCCAATTTTTAAACGTACCTTTAAGCAGACAAAAAACATGTTAAAAATAGCCGATCTTTTCAACAACTAACATGCTGTAAAGGCGGCAGCTGCGAGATGTTGCCAAGAGAAACGAGACTTTTTTTCCTGGTTAAACGAAAAGATTATTTCACAAATGGTTTTTATTAATCTACAGCCGTATTAATAAAAAACCCGTAACTACTCTCTAACTCATAAGTTACCTAGCACCTAGTTAAATAAATAACACATTAGTTAAATTTTCTTATTAATAAATGAAAATAACTCATATAATAACTAACTGATGTTTTCTCTACAATAGCTACTTAGAGCTGGCATCACCTAACCATATTGTACTAAAAACTATTACATTATGTCATCACGGCTGGCTAATATATTTCAATTGTGACCAGTAAAAAAAAAAAAAAAAAAAACAAGAAAATAAAATCAAATCGAGCAAAACAAAAAAAAAAATATCAAAACAAATGTAATTTGTAAACATTTTCGTAGGGTTTTCTCGTTTTTTTGTACACTTTTTTTCGAGTTGGAGCGATGGTAACCGAATCCTCCCCTAAAATATTTATATTATTCAAAAACACTGAATAACGGTGAGCCATTTTGTTCCCCAATTTTTTCAAATTTAAATTTAATTTATTTTGTCATTTTGACAGGAACCATGTTTCTAATACCCTTTTGACACCGCAGCGAAAACCGTGTTTTCGTCGAAAAATCGAAATTGCATTCACGCCGAAAAATAACTAGTTTTGGTTTGAGGTTTCAACCAGCTGTAAGACACTAGTCGTGAAACTTCTGTGTAAACTATTTTGTTTACAAATTTCGATAGCATTAATAAATAAAATTAATTCAGAGCATTTCAAAATAATATTAGACCTTCAATTAGCGTGGAAAATGATTTTAAGTTGTGAATTGTGACATTTATTCAGTGTTTTCGTGGAAAACGACTTTAAACGACTCGTTTTGAAAACTGAAATATGTATGGGCAAACATCAGTTTTCGATTGAGTTTTCGGTGTGAATAGCGTATTAGAGTTATTGACTCGCTAACAGACCTCCTACCGTAAGTTAGTTATATGATAGTTACGAAGCGTTAGTTATCTTTTAAAAATGTTTATTAATAGGAATTTGAGTTTAATGAATGTGTTTGCCATTAGTTAGGCCTAACATGTACTTACGCGACTATTATTAATACGGCTGCTAATATATAAAATTATCGTGTCACGGGGTGCGTTGTTGAACTCCTCCGAAACGGCTCCACCGATGTGCATTTGTAGTATCAATCTTGAATTCCCATGTTTTTCACATGGATTTAGTGAAAAGCGGAAGGTTGGCCGACACGTCAAAATCATTGCGGTTTGATTGAAACAAATCAACATTGCTATTCGTCATTTAGTTCTATGGCATTTAATATAAGTTTTAAAAAAGGAATTTTAGTTGTCCGAATTACATAAAGTAGCAAGTCCATTGTGCATGCTCGGAATTATTATTTTCATTACAATAACAAATTTGGGCGGAACGAAGTTTTCCGGGACAGCTTCTAATAATATAAATGTAGGTTCGATAAAAGTTTAAAGGGTTTAAAAGGTGAAAAATCATGAGCAATGGCGATGATGATGTAGCAATGGTAATATGGCGATCATAAAGTTAGCTATATTAAAGGGTTTATTAATTGTGTGTTTTTATGGAGTTCCTCCTCTCCTCCTCCTCCACTGCCATTCTTTTATCGACTCGTTTTACTAAAGATATTTATCAATCTCCCGAGGATGTGTAGTTGTAGTGGTTTGGTAGATTTGGTGGGGTGCGATTCAGTAAGTGACTTTAACACATGTTTTTAAACATAACACCATTCATATCGTTCCATGACTTTGATAAAATAGATCTAGATATTTTGGATATCTAGGGCATATAAGTTTTCTCCAAACTCGTCCCGAACAAAACAGTCCTTTAGTTCGTCGAACTTATTGGCAAAGATTAAAGATTAAAGTTCAAGAAAAATTCTAAGAGCATCAATTCGACCGAACTTCTAGGCCCAGCTACAGTGGGCACTCCGTGAGGTTACGCGAGCCGAAATCTTTGACATTATGGGGTCTCCATTATATCGTGCGATATGGGTGACACGAGTGGCACTGCCTCAACTACGTTGAAGAAAGCTTTTATATGCTTAGGACAAACCTTCTAGACTGATTTAAATCCTTTTTAGGACTGCATTTACTTTTTCCGCAAAAAGATCCTTAACGGAAGGTTATTCGAATTCTAATCGCTCCACTCAGCTGATATATCGCTTTAGTGTTCCCACAAGTGCCAGGTTTTATACTTCTATTCTTGTACTTCTGCCTGCAGTAGAGGGACGAGGATAAAAGGTTTCATATACAACGTCCATTAAAGTATCCGCAAGACTGACTTGTTGACCAATAGCATTCTCCTGTCATAGAACCATCGACTTTACTTACTATAAGAAGACGTTGCACACCGTGTGGTGGACATGGACCTCTTTCAATACATTTCGATTGTAGATGCGTCCTCGAAGTTGGTTAAAGCTGCTCTGGCTAGGCGGTTCGATATATGTACCTTATATTCGATGTATATCCCCTTCCATTTCAATCACCAAATGAACATTTATTTGAACTATGTCATTGCAGCAACGGATCACCGGTAAGTGTGTGGGACTACTGATCAATAAATCTTAGGGGCGATCCGAACAAAATTTAAATTGAAATTTAACGTATGTACTTTTATAAACGAGAAAGAACACGACACATGACTAGATTGAACCCTGTTAAGCACCTAAGCCAACAAAGTAAGCATCTACAAAGGAAATTTTAATTCGATTTTCATAAATTTTCCTCCATTACGTAGATATCTTTGGAAGCCCTAATGCTTTTTGGTACTACCATCGAAACTTGTTTAATTGTCCAATAGAATGTCTTGCTCTACTGTTTTGAAAGCTCTCTGAAAATCAAGAAACACCGCGTAAATGATCTCCCTCATTGTCTAAATAAAACAAACATTCTATTTTGCACTGAATTGGATACATTTTCTAACGTATTTCAACTGATTTTGAGTTCTGACAGCGCGTTTGCTATAGGCCTGTCGTTGGGCGCCAGTTTCAATATTTATTATTAATTTATATAAATGTTTTAATTAAGTAAAAAACCTTTTAAAACACTAAAACTGAAGACCATTAAGGAAAATTAATAGTTAAACATAACATAAATCTAATAACAAACAAATAAAAGAAACAAATTAACATTTGCAATCTATTGGAATTAAGAGAACTGCTCGAAAGCGATACAAAAATGTGAAAAGAGAAAATCAACAGAATTCCATTAGAACACTCTACGTTGGATAAGACATCTCCTCCCATTTCTCTTCGAACTCATATACAATACAAAGTGACGACAAGTCAACGTGTTTGATTTCACTTGCAGTCACTCAGTCAGCCCCCCCAACCTACATTTACCTATATTGGAATTCCAATTTAGAAGCCAAAGCCATGCCATGCGTTCTGTTTCTGTGCAGAAAACTCTTCCGAAGAGAAATGTATATGAAATAAAAGATGATGAAACAGAAAATTCAACTGAAAAGCCGGTAGTCAAACCAAAAGAGAAAGAAAAACCTAACCCACCCCAATATAAAACTCGTTTCAAAACAAATTGGAAAAGCAAAATAAAAAGGGTTTTCCACAAGAGCAGAAGAACCGCAATGTTCTCTCGGTAGCTGCATTTCTCTTCGCAACTTGCCTTAGTGTGAGGGTGCAAAAGAATACACAAAACCTTAGCAGTAGCACATGGACATGCTATGCCGTAAACCCTTTTCGAAACCTGAATATCGTACGTATACGTAACCCACTCCCTCAAGGGGATGGATGTGTCATATATGTGCAACGCAAAGCGAATACTCTACCATCGTCCTCAAGCACAAGCCAAAGCCAGAGCCATCACATTATAGCGTTCTCTTCGCAAATTGCTGGACTGTTGGATTTCGATTCTTGGAGTAATTTTGTGTGCGCCTTTAGGTTGCTTGCTTGCTGGCTGGGGCTGCTGCTGTTGCTGCTGCACAAACGAAGTCGGCCGAGAACCGCTTTTCTGTGCGTCGCACACTCAACACATACATAGCTGTTATTATTTCTGTGGGGTCTAACGTTCGTTTGGATATCATCCGCCAGTCAGTTAACGAGGCTTCGCCATAAAGAACGGTTGGGGTGTCCGGTTTTGTCGTCTAATTGCGGTTTGATTATCGTCTATAATAATAAATAATTATAGTTTATGAATAAAAATACTCATACTGTTCGTTTATTTCAAGTGAATTTACATTAACGGAAAATGCTTACTATAAAGTGAATGTCAGTGCATCGATAGAGCAACATAGTGAGTGCAACACGATTGTTTGACAACTTGGTTAAAAAAATAAATAAATACCTACCTATATATTTATAAATTGTGTCAAAACAAAGAGCTATTTTTCTAGTACAGTGCAATTGAAAATTATATGGTAAATGAAAATTTTCTGTTTATTGTTTAGATATAAATCAAAAAATTAAAATTAAAATAAAAATAAAATTGTGCTGAAGTAAAATTCAAATGACAAAAATAAAAAAAAATCATACAACAGTGATCTGCATTCAAAGTGTCATCATGATAACGTTACAAATGATAATTTCGTTGGATACTTAGTTATGGGTATAAGCAGCTGATATCTTTACTCTACACGAAAAACGCGAGCTCTTGCCCCTTAAGTTAATTTATATGTCTGTCCTCTTTTTTTGTTTCATACTGTTTATGTTCATATTATTTAATGTGAAATTTAACTGCAATTATTATAATGATTGTTGACATTGTGATTTGTGAATGTGATTATTATATACCTACTGACTTATGTGTCAAAAGTTTAATGCGATCATTTGCGTTTAAATTAGGTTGGCCGGCCATACGCACAGAAGATCGTGGTCGAAATTAAGGGGGGATGGGACTTTCCGTAAAACCTACTCAGAGTTCTGTTTGTCTTTGGGGTTAGGTACCACACCGAAGTAGGTATCTGCCAATCAAATTTAAAGTCTCTCTGATGAGTCTGAACTAATTTAGTTTTTATAATCTTCAGCCCAGCTTAGACCACCATAAATACTGATGAGCAAATATTTTTTATCAAACCTTTATTGAATAAAAATTGTAACTGACTGAGTAAACGCAAAAATTGTGCCAAAATCAGAGAAGCACCATGGTAGGTAGGTAAATGGGCGGTTGCCACAGCTTCAATTAGACCATCAGTTGGGTTCATTGTGTCCAGTTACGGCAACCATCCAGTGCAGCCTGTTGAAAAGCAAGAAATATACCGCTTTTTTATTGGAGCCACACAGATTTAGTATGAATCACATGGGTTCTTAAAGCTCCGTTGTAACCTGATCCTGTAGTTTTTCTTACGAGTTAGTGACTACTGATAAGAAGTCTGTTTATCTACTAGAACCACCCAGATTTAAGTATGAGTCTCAGTAGTACTTTGAGATCAACACTCTTCAGATCCTCTAGGTCATCGAAGAAGTAATTGAGAATTCTCTGTCTGCTGTTTTAAGGGCTGGGCATTCGCAAAGTAGGTGGCGAACAGATTCTATTTCTTCTACGTCTCTACAGCTGCTGTAAAAATCATTATGCAGTATCCCAATCCGTTCCGCATGTACGCCTATCGCACAGTGTCCAGTAATGACCCCCGTGAGTATGCGAATATCTTTGCGGTTTAGTCCGATCATACATTTAGTTCTCTTTTTGCTCACATCTTGCCATAGTTCTTTAGAGAGAGAATCACCAAACTTGAACCATCTATGTTGAGCTCTACCTAGATGATCTTGTAGTCAAAAATGCAGAACACTTCGACCAGTACGTAGCGGAGGGAATGGCAAAATGTTCGGACTTTACTACAATTTATCTCAATAAAAACAAACAATATCCACAGCGCTACTGTCCGCATCTAAACCCACTGCAAATTTTCGGTAAATGATTTTTTTTAGTTTGGAAATTGATATATGCTAAAGGGCCTAGCTGGCTTACAGGACTTGATCATATTCAAAAGCGTACTCGTCTTAAGTCGGCAAGATTTGCGTGGCGCTAGGTTAAGTTTAGTTTACGGGTCGGGTAGGTCCGTGCGGGATAAGTCCTAAAAAAGAACCTGCAAAACTTAGATAGTGATCTTTAGCGTTTGTTATAAAATTTGTAGATTTAAAGGGCTCCAGTCCAAATAGGAACTCGGCTGACTCAATTGCCATTGGGGGCATTCACGTCATCCCTTAAATTACTTCATATTTTCTGTGAAAATCATCTGGGTTGACAGATCTAAGGCATGGAATTCGAGAACAATTTCTTTTGAAATCTGTTTACCAATGGATTAACTACCTACATAGACAAAGACTGCTTTTGTCGGAAGCTAACCCAACCTTAAAAAACTGTTTGTGTAGTCAAATCAGCCATAGAGTGACAGCAGAGATCTATTGTCTTGGCATTAATTCTTTTGACACAGCTAGAAGCTAGTTCTAAACTTCTTTACAACATTTAGTAACATTCTGTGATTGATGTAGCATGATTAGGTATATCCCTCCAGCTTAGAAGTCAAACAAAGTCAAGCAGGGTCGGCATTCAGTAAGGCGAAACGTTCAAACGTTTTCGCGGGCAGGAAGAAATTTGAGTTTGTAACACAGAGCAAATCATTCGTGTGCACGAAAACGTTTGATCGTTTCGTCTTACAGAATCTGACCACTGTGTTTTGAATGTACTTAATTTATTTAAAAGTACCTAATTTATGTTATTTATTAAAAAATACAGTAAATGCAGTTAAATACTCAAAAATGTCGCTTGCGTTTGGGCTTCTTAAAAATAGGCTCGAGAAATAAAATCATCAAGTAAAGCCGAACTGTGATTCTTGGACCTCTTTGTCCAATACCATAGATTATTTTAACTTACGTAGGAAAAACGAAAAATGTCCACGGAAAACATAATTATTTCCACTTTATCTGCATTTGAGCTTGCTAGCAATATACTGATTACATTCCATAGACCCTCAAGAGTATTCTAAAAGATGGAATTATCAGACGAATCATCATATAAAAATCATATAAAAATGCTGTTGAAAAACCACAGTTAAATGTCAAATTGCGGACAGATAACTTATTCGGACAGATCACTTAAACGGATATATTTTTCAAACAAAACTTTTTTTATTTTTCTTATTTCAAAAATCTTACATTCCCCTTAACCGGACTTGATAAGTTTATTTATCCACCATAAATATAATAATTTGCTATATAGATGTTTAATTTACTGAAATATTAACAATTCAAAAGTTTAATTTTTTACTTTTAATTTTAACTATACGTACTTTCGTACAAAAAACTCTTCGACAGTCAGCCGAACCAACAGAGTTGCATAAATATTGCGGAAAAAATCGACAATAAATAATAGGAAAAGTAGGAACATTTTACTAGAGTGTATATAGGTAGATACGTCACACGAAGTGGCGGTTCCAAAGACGAGAACTCCCCTGCAGGGGTGCCTTGTTTTTATTAAATTTTTATTAAAGTCTAAGAACCATTAAAACCTCCGGCTTTATAGAATCGCTCATGTCTGTTACAACGAAGGATCAATATAAACGCATTCAGCGTCGCATATAACATATCCAATCCATTGCACAAATATTTTTTACTCAATAATTCCGAGGGCAGCGTGTTTTCTGATTGAACTGTCATCGTCGCTTCAAAGCTTCTACCAATAAACTCCCTGTATCTCCATTTGTCCATGACCCTGATAGCTTCTCTCAATCTCTCAATATTTTCACCAATGAATGTGCTTACTCTCAACCTCAACTCAACTTGTGGAAGCTATAAACGGATTCAACGGACAAAAAATCGGAGAGCAAATCTACATCTACCGTCGCATCCGAAATATGCGTAGAGCGTAGCCGATGGGTCACCTTACAGAAGCTTGTATGTATTTTTTCCATCCATTTGTAAGTTTAATACGTTGTCGCAACGGACACGACGGATAGATTGGGAACTTAACAGCTTTTCACTTTAGCTTCTTCTTGATTTTCAAATATCTACATTTTGATCAAGTTGTACTGAAAAACATTCAACAATTAACAAAAAATTGTCACTGTTATTTTTGAGTTATTGCTTTTGAGAGAATAACTTTTTAACAACAACTCGTAGACACAGTCACCGTTTTCAGTCTTATTTTTATTCCGAGAGTTTCTTTTGTTGCGTTTTTTGTCCGTTTGTTGGGTTTAAAGTATAAAGTTTTGGAGAGTGATCTTTTGTGCTTTTAACGATTAGAACGATTTATTTATTTAAAAAGAACAAAAAATTGTGTCACTGTTACTCTCAGGGTAAGAAAGATCTCACTACGCTGATATAACGATCGGTTGTTTCAAAATTGTCCTCGGAAAATGGAGCTAACGTTGCAAATCTTAATTAAGGAACAATTTTGTGTGAATGTGCTTTTTAAAAACCTGGTGTTGTGCTGTTTATAATGGAAGGAAAATAAGCGAATAAAACGACCGTCGTCTCCTATCGACAACCACAAAAGCAAGGTACAAATGGAACATAAAGAATAGTTCTTTGAACAATAGAACATGCTTCACACTAATTTTTCCAATTCGTTGCTTGAAACCGCCTTTTTTCCCCGCTCCTGTTTATCAAACTTTATCTTTCACAATCGATAATTATTCCGCCAATAAGTCAATTTAACAAGTAGAATTGGCTTTGAAAGCCTTGGGGTCTGTCTCCCATACGTTAAACCGCTGGCCTTTGGGGGCTTTCTTGAGAAGTTAAACTTATATTTTTACTAAAAAAAATAAAAGCAAGAAATTGTAGCTTACTTAAGGTGGCGCTATATATGGGACACTCTGAAACAATCAATTACATCAGAGCTTTTAAGTCCCCCCTGCAACACCAACGAGCTTGATCTTAGAGTCAAAAATCTTACGTTGGCCTTAAATAATGCGATGTCCTCCTCATGTCCCCTTATTCTGCCGAGAGGTAAGAAGAAGCCACACTGGTGGACTTCAGAATTGGGACTGAGAAAGTCAAATTGCAGGAAACTTTTCAATCGTGCCAAAGACACAAGAAAAGTGACTGACTGGGATATCTATAAGGAATCCCTAAAGATATATAAAAAAGAACTAAGAAAAGCCAAGCGAGTATCCTGGAGACTCTTCTGTGGTAAGATAGAAGAGTCTTCTGAAGCATCAAGGCTAAGAAAAGTTCTCTCAACAAACCCAATAATGCCAAGCTGTCTGAAAAAGGCAGATGGCTCTTGGACGACTTCAAGCGAAGAATCGCTTAATCTGCTGCTTGACACCCACTTCCCTGGCAGCTCAAAATGTATTGTACACACAGATCCAAATAGATCAAACTTGCAATCTAACAATCTACAAGGTCTGATCACCAGAGACAAAGTGCTTTGGGCGCTTCATAGCTTCAAACCATATAAATCCTCGGGACCAGACGGCATAATACCAGCCGAACTACAAAACACATCGGATATCATCCTGCCAACGCTTATGATAATCTTTACAAGCTGTTTAGATCTAGCACACATCCCAATGCAATGGAGAGAAGTCAAAGTGGTTTTCATACCCAAAGCAGGCAAATGTTCTCACGTGAATCCGAAAGATCTCAGACCTATTAGTCTTTCATCATTCCTTCTAAAAACTTTAGAACGACTGATTGAAATCCATTTACGCAAAAGCATTGACAAAAAACTTCTGTCAACTGCACAGCATGCTTATTCTAAGGGCAAATCAGTAGAAACGGCCCTACACACGCTAACGCGCTCCATAGAAGACTCCCTTCGCCATAAGGAGTACACAATGGTTGCATTCCTGGACATAGAAGGCGCTTTCAACAACGTTGATTCATCTGCAATCGCTGGTGCACTGGCTGCTCTGAACGTGGATGCCTCACTTGGAGAGCTGATCAATTTGATGCTTAATAGCCGAATTATCAACTCAAATCTAGGTGAGACATCGGCCAGAAGAGCGGTCAGTAGAGGAACTCCACAAGGTGGCGTCCTATCTCCCCTTCTTTGGAACCTGGTGGTGAATGAACTGCTGATATGCCTGGAAGCGGGAGGTTACAATGTGATTGCTTATGCGGACGACGTTGCTATTGCCGTCTCAGGAAAGTACCTTAACACGATAAAAGAACTCCTACAACACGCTCTCAACAAGCTAATAAAATGGGCAAACAGTTGTGGGTTGGGTGTAAACCCTCACAAAACTGAACTTGTCCTCTTCTCTAGGAAATACAAGATTCCACACATCGACCCTCCATCTATTAATGGCACCAGATTAACATTCTCAAATGAAGCTAAGTATTTAGGCCTTATTTTTGATAGGAAGTTAACCTGGAAACCTAACATCCAAGAAAGAGTCAAGAAGGCTACTGTGGCACTTTTCTCTTGCAAAAAGGCTATAGGGAACAAATGGGGCTTACAGCCTCGTATCACCCACTGGCTATATATCTCGGTCATAAGACCAATACTCACGTACGGTGTGGTTGTCTGGTGGACTGCCTTAGACAAAGCGATTAACCGCGATAAACTAGGCAAAGTCCAAAGAACGGCTTGCTTGTGCATCGGCGGGGCTCTCCGTACTACCCCCTCTGCTGCACTTGATATCCTGTTTCATCTGACACCCATTGACGTTTTCAGCAGGCAAACGGCAGCCTCTGCAGCCGTACGCCTCAAAGCTATTTCACAATGGACCAGCAAAACTACTGGCCATGCTGCTATCTTGAACACCATTAAGAACCTTCACGAAAACATCGACTACACCACACCAGAACTGCGGTTTGATAAAAACTTCCAGGTCTACATTCCTACCAGATTATTCTGGGAGGAGGATGCATTCCTGAATGATGAATCGATCAACTTTTACACGGATGGTTCCAAAACAGTGGACGGTGTTGGTGGTGGTGTCTTCTCAGATAGACTAAATCTTAGTCTCTCCTTCCGTCTTCCTGATCACTGTAGCGTTTTTCAGGCGGAAATAATGGCGATAAAAGAAGTCTTATCTTGGCTAAGGGAAAACGTGATATCTGCTAAAGATATCCGTATCTTCTCTGATAGTCAAGCTGCCATCAAGTGCCTGGAATCGGTCTCCACAAACTCTATAACAGCCCAAGACTGTCGTTCATCTCTTATAGAGATGGCGGAGCAGTTCAATATTCACCTCTGTTGGGTGCCGGGGCATAGGGACATCCCAGGTAACTGCAAGGCTGATGAACTCGCCAAACACGGAACTACAATACCTCTGCTTCCAATCAAGGATTCCATAGGTATTCCAATCGCTACTTGCAAACTCACAATTAAGCTGGATGCCATCGAAAGAACAAATCTCAGGTGGACAACCGGCTCAACATGTTTACAGACAAAACAGATCTGGCCAAAGCTGGATCTAAAACGTTCTAAGCATATGATCTCCCTCGATAGGAAGCATATCAGTGCTATAATAGGTGTCATCACGGGACACTGCCTTATTGGCAGGCATGCAAAAAGGCTTGGCGTATTATGCAACGATTTTTGCAGAAGCTGCGTTGACGAGGAGGAAGAAGAAACTATTCTTCATCTTCTCTGTACTTGTCCAGCGCTCTCACAAAGACGAAAACTCCACTTAGGAGCGTTCTACTTCAATGATCTGAACGATCTCACAAAGATAGATATTCGTAATCTCTTGCGCTTCATTAGAAGCTCCAACTGGTTCAACGAGTAGGAAGAATAAGTATAGATTCATGTGGTATCACAAGGGACCTGATAAATGGTCTAAGTGTGTCGGATAGCCGACAGCCACTTCAACCTAACCTAACCTAAGGTGGCGCTACAGTCCGGGGTGGACCTGGGCCTCAACCAATACGCCTCTCCAGTTAGCGCGATCTTTGGCTAACTGCCTCCAGTTGCGCACTCCAAGTTGGTTGAGGTCCCCTTCCGCTTGCGCGCGCCACCTAAAGCGAGGTCTTCCTCTACTGCGTTGTCCCTCCGGGTTAGAATCGAAGACTCTTCGGGCCGGAGCGTTGGTGTCCTTTCGCTCTACATGTCCCAGCCATCTTAGACGACTGATGCGTACTTTTCTGACTAGGTCGATGTCGCTGTACAGCTCGTAGAGTTCGCTGTTAAATCTTCTCCTCCAAATCCCGTCAACGCAAACGGGACCAAAAATCACTCGAAGAATTTTGCGTTCGAAGCGACCAAGAAGATCCTCATCCGTTTTTGCTAGGGTCCATGCTTCTGCGCCATAGAGCTGGACAGGGATGATTAGAGTCTTATATAGAATCTCCTTAGTGCTTCTTGACAAGGCCTTACTAATCAATTGCCGTCTTAGGCCAAAGAAACAGCGGTTGGCAAGTGTGATTCTTCGCTTGATTTCGTGACGTTCTGTCCGATTCGTCGATGTTGTTTGTCCCTTTTTGTTGACAGCATATATTTTTATATTTACCACTGAACCCATTTTTGCCGCTTCTATACTAATACTTGCAAACGCACTAGTGACAGCTTGCTGTGTTCTGCAGCTGTCAAAAAAAAAAAAAAAAAAATGCCGTCACGCTTCTTCCGACTCGAGCTGTTTATCAGAATAAGACATTTCTATAGTCCTATAAAAAGAGAACGAGATGCTCAAAACCGGATCAAGTAAATTTATGCCAATACCTAAATAGGTTCCTCGAGTTAAAGTAGTCATACTACAAAAATTGCAGTTCGTTTAATGATTGAGTTTGTTTCCGTCCAAAAAGTAATAAACAAGGAAACAAAAGTTTGACCAGACTGATTGTGGTTAACCAACCTAAGGGATTTGTAAACCAGCTCAAAGAATCAAGCGAGGTGATCATGCCGTCGGCCATTATTGAGAGTACTCAACATCTATCGGGAAAAATATGTAAATAAATCATAGGTCATATAACGTTCATGTCCCGAACTTGTGTTCCAAGGTAAGCATCCTATATGCTTTTAAAATGATGATGATAACACTTTCTCTTCCTAGAAAAATCCGCTAGACTATAGCCTGAAGCTTAGTTCTCTACAAAAATCAGTGATGTCGCTGGTGTAAAGGTCACCTAAGACGATGATCATCTAGACGAGTTTTTTTTTATGATCACAATAACTTATGTTCAGAGTTCAGACCATTTTATTTTTTGATTACCGTAAGTTCAATACATTTGTTTAGAATGCTCTTAAACTCGTCATTTTTACACTTAATTTGAGAGTTTCGAAGGTCTATCGTTTCGACAATAGTCGCCTCAAAAGTTTCGTGAATAAGGCCCATCTCAGTGCTAAATAGAGCGTTTCGGTTTTTAAGAGTTCAAAATCTTTCCGGTGGTAAAGATCTTTAAAGTGTGTGACAGTTAAAATGTCACATTTGAAATTTATGTTTTCCGTTCTATATTATTTCACAAATTATTCTAAATAATCCTCGCCAGATGGTCGGCGCAGTGGCTTAGTGCTTAGTGTGTTGGACCACTAAGCGCGGGGTCCCAGGTTCGAATCCCGCAAAAACCTAAATTCCAACTTAGGGTATTTTTAATTGCGCCACCTCTCGCGAACGTCTGGAAACCATCCGAGAGTGTATAACGCCTTTAAAGAGCTTCTTAATTAGCCGTTTGGAATCGGCATAAAATTGTAGAACCCTTCTATTTTTCAAAAATGACAAACTCACATCAAACGAATGGTTGTCTTTTCAAAATCGGAAACTTTTTCATCGCAAAATCAATTTTATTAATTATCCTCACTAGGTTTGCGAAAAGGCTAAATTGTGGTTTCTGTCTGGAGTACGACAAATCTTCAAAACCATCATGCGTTTGGACAACACAGATAAGGACATTGGTGCCTATATAGTTTTTTTTAACCTAGCACCAGAGCTTGCTTCACAATTAATCCGAGATTAGTAATTATTTTTTTCAAAAAAGGGCCAGCAATACGTCACTGAATTTTGTGGATTTTACCAGAAAAACAATAACAAATTCAGTCACGTATTACTTTATCACGGATGCGGTAATTCGACCCCTGTTCGAATCTCCCCTTACCGCACCAGTGATCGAACATTACATACGGAATACCAAAAAGATTTTTCTAAATTATGTGACTCGATGACGTAATCATTTTTTGTATTTTCTGAGTTGATGACTACGAAAGCACGCATCTCCAAACCCGATGTACGGTTTACTGCGGTGAGGCACGAGGAGGATTTTCCATGGTCAACTTTTGAGGATCGAGTTTCGTTTCTTACTTTCATTTGAAAACATTTTGACTTTTGCGTTGAAAAAGAGAAAGCAGCTCAATTAGCTTCTGATGTTGCACCTACAAGAAATTATGTCGATGACCGGAATATTGATCTAAAATCTACAATTTATTGTACAAGGCAGGATATGGTTTCATTTTATGACTCATTCAAAGTCAACTTATATGTGCCTAGTTTCATCCATTTAACGAAGTCGTTCTATGCAACTATAAAAAAAAGCAACTTACGTTTTTATGATGCACCTAATGCAGGCAATATTGCGAACGTATCGCCCAAACATCACACGTAAACACAAACACAACATTGCAACACTAATTTCTATATAAATATCTACCGTACCTATTTACACATTTAAATGCGGTTTCTTGCCTCAGGCGGTAGGTATATCAATTAAAATCGCAATTAACCTAATTATGCTCATTTTGCGCTTAAGGCAATTTTAATATGCGTGCTTAGTATTTGTATAGTAAAGTAGTGGGTTGTTATTAACAAATGGGAAAATATTCAATTTTGCAATTACATACATAGGATATTATTCATCGACTCTTTTAGTGGGGAAAACCATGCATAATGTTGAATATGTTAATTTTTGCAAATAGATTGGTAGTACCTACCAATTGTGTTTTTCATATGCTGCTGGACACTAGAATTTTTTTAACAAATTGCTCATCATTTTTAGTTCGTTCTGGATAACGCTATTTTGAACGATCATATTTGTTTTTGCTAATTTTTTTTTCCAATGAAATATTGAGATTCCCAAGTAATGTATCGCCATGGGTTTATAATGGTGAATAATGAACTTGTTTCTTCAAAAATTATAGTCGTGTATCATTAAAAGTTGCTTGTGACTAGTTTCAAGAAGCAACTTTTAACTTAAAAGCTGATTCTATGTACATTTATTTCGTTCAATAATAGATTGTGTTTAACTTATTTCAAACTTTTTGAACTTTACAACATGCTTCGAAGAAATTCTGGCCAAACAGTCCTAAAAGTGACAGTTCTTTTTAAGAAATACAGTGGAACTTCCATAAGTCGAACTCTCAAAATGTAAGAAAAAAAATTCGAGTTATAGAAAATTCGACTAGAGAAATAAAAACAAAAATTTTATTTTTTTTTTTTTTTTATTTTATTTTAAGGATACATATTTCAAAGAGAGAAAACGTTTTTTAAGTAACAGAAGCCTTAAAAAAAGTTATCAAAGTTATCCATAAAACTTTGAGTTGTGGAGAAATTCGAGTTATGGAAGTTCGACTGTATTTATAATTTTATTTATTTTTACTTTCTATTTTTGACCCAAACGAGAAAATACTTATTCCACTACATAAAAATGTATGTTAGGCTACCGATGACTTTAAATTTATTGCGAGCTAAAGTGGGTTGCATGTATATCGAGTAGTATTATTAAAAAAGACTATAGTTAAAATGTTGTTACGTACCTACTAAAATAATATTTAAGTCGACTTTTCCTTACTATAATAATTGTCAACTTAAGGCTGGTACGCAGTTCACGTGAAATGCAATTTTTCGTACAATTTTTTCACTGCGAAATGTCAAAATTAACTTTCCATATGAAAATTTCACTGGCAGTACGCATTTCGAGTGAAAAATAGCGCTTCAAAAACTGGTTTGTAGATGGCGATACTAAATTTCTCCACAGCTATTTCACTTGGTTTTTATTGTCTTTCGCATTAAAATTTTGACATTTCAGCGTGAAAACGATTTGGAGGAAGGCTGTTTAGAAATTCATTCAAATTTCCGATTTTTCCTGCAGAGAAAATTTGATAAGCAGGGTGCCTCAAGATGAATTCACAGATCTTGGAAAATGTATAATTTCCATGCACTGTTAATTTATTATAAGTACCTATTCAAATTGTTATGAACAAAAAAAAAAAAAAAAAACTTTTTTTTTGTCTGGAGGTTCACTGGAAGAGAAAATCATCGAAAGGCATTCCAGAGCTAGTAGGCACGCGGGAAATGCTTCTGCAATAGGGAGGGATTTTAAACCGATCGAAAATATCTCCCGAGGGCACTGACTTCTATCATACTGAATGCGATTTCACCTAGCCGTTCGACTAATCGGCGATTTATTTATGAATTAGCTATGTATTTGAAAAAATTATGAAAGAAAAATTCCTCGTTTGTCGAATTTCTGAACTTTTTTGTTAGAAAATATGTCGAAATTTCTTTGCCTTTGCCTTTGATAAATTTGATTATATTGCCTGTATTTAATAATTCGGTTATTTCTAAGCTAACGTAGTTAATTGAGTAGTCGACTTCTGTGCATTTAAACAACTTGTTAACAGGGCCGGACCAACCGTATGTGCAAGATGTGCAAATGCATAGGGCGGCAAGTTCTGAGGGCGCATTGCTGGGAAAGAAAAGTTAATTTTATCTTGCACGAAACTGTTCAAATCAGTCCAAAATGACAACATCCATCACATCTATGTAAAATAATTATTTCTTGCACATTAAGTGTATGTTTTTCAAAGAGAATCTAGTTCAAAAATCTCAAAGCAAAAAAAGTTCTACGTCCTTAAATTCTTACAACGCGAGGAACATGCAGATGGGGTAAATGTAAATAATGCAAGTAATTTTAATAATATTATTGAGGTGCAGGTAGGAAACACATTAGGGCCAGAAGAAGAGGTATCTACCTTTTGTTTTAACGGATGATGTTCTTAATGATCCCAACAATTGGGAAAATTTAGCTGATGAGCTTATAAAAAAATAGTTTTAAATGGTCGGTCCAATGCAAATTGAGGATCATTATTTTTGAAAAACAAATACTAAAAAAATTTCAATTTCCATTTATCAACGAACATTATGCAATGGCTTCTGTGAGTCTTGCACAGGGCGCTAGTTTGGCTGTTGTTAAACTTCTTTTTCAACCATTTCAATATTTAGATCTCTATGTATAGACCACTTTAAGTATGCATTGATTCCTTTGTAATATATTTTGAAAGACCTTCATTTTTTACAAATTTGTTTGGCGTGGATATGTCCAGAACTGGTTCTGAAAGTTCATATATGGTTTCTAAATTTGCTTGTTATAGCAATAACTGATTATAGTTGGGTAGGGATGAATATCTTCCTATAAGCCAATACATTTTACTGCATCGCATGACTAACAAAAAGTGAAGTTCGCAATTTGTTTCCGCCAGCTGTTTTCTTAGTAGAGTGAGATTTTCAAGGTTGAATATTGAATTATTTTTGATTCTATAGGTAACCTAAGATCTTTTTGAACTCCCACAAAAGACAATTTGTTGAGCTCAGCCACCCTGTATAAATTTCTCCACGAAAAATCTCCAAACAAATATTTCACTTTCTATTTCACAACACTTTTTGGAGAGAAGTGACAATTTCACTTCACTCACTCGAACAGCGTAACAGCCTTTAATGTCAATTAAATTGAATTTATTCAAAAAGGATTTTATTTAAAAGCCGTTGTCAAGTATTTTGTTTGTAATGTTTTAGTTTTTGGTGTTGATATAATTTAAGATTGAAAATTGAGGAACCAACCTCCTCTAAGTTATTAAAGAAGTACCTGCCTAGGTGGTTTTGCTTTGTTGGGATCTTTCTAAAAAAAAGGACCATCATGAGTACTTTACAGGTTTTTCAGAATCGCCACTGCCTCAAAAATTAAAAGGGCTTGACAGTCGATCATCATGCAATGCAGTAGTACCCAAATCCATAACCGACGGCAAATTCCCAATTAGTAAACCATTTATTTTAATTTACTAAAAGTGACGAGACTTTTTGTTTGGTCGTGTAATACGTACCTACATAAGTTAATGAAGCATGATCATCTTCAGTCTCGTGAGTTAACTGCTCTGGAATCTTAATTGCCTCTGGCTATATCTAATTATGGGAGTTTTTTCAACTATAAAAATAAAAAAACAAAAAAAAAAAAAAAAACAAAAAAACTTATCGAGAAGTGAACCTCCTACAGTAATATCGCTCTTTACCAAGTCAAGTCCGAATATAGAGGAATTAATGTTTAATTAGCAATTAAGGTTTGGCACGAAGTGTGATCATATTAATTGAAGAAATTATCAGCTTGTATACAGTATACACTCGTCCATAAGAAAATTGTGTTAGGTATGGGTAGGGTAGGGTATGCCGTATATGCCGTAGGCATGTTCGTTTTACAATTTTTCGTACTTATGTCGTGGTGCAAATGATTTTTCGAGAAAGCGAAACATTTAACAAAATAAATGAATCGAACACATTAAAGTGGGAAATATTATTAATGTTAATTGAAAGACATGCTATATGAGGTCTATTATTTTTTTGTTCTTTTCTTTTTTGCATCCATTATCGTCTGAGCGAATAAAAGACTTATGATGATTATGTAGACAGTACTTGTGTATGTTTTGTATCCAGGATATTAGGTATTGGCCGACAAAGGCACGCAAGAAGATTGCAGATCGAGTTACTTATTTCTAGTTGGAACTCATTTGATTTGTTTGGGAGTTCATGCATTCGGCGTCGACTTTGCAATTAAGTAATAGATTAGAGCTTGCATTAATTTTGGTTGTCAATCTACTGACGTTGCCTTTGCATGTGACACTAGGAATGCATTTTGTAGTAGTACATTCCTCCATAGACTTAGTGCAGGTAAGGGACCGTAAAGGGAGAAGCTCAATACCTATAAACCCTATATCTTATTTGGTTTTTTGGTTAAGTGTCGCTTTATGGGCGTTAGTTGATCAGCCAAACAGTTCAGGATAAGTTTAAATTTACTAATAAACTCAACAAAGCCTTTCGGTGAACAATTAATTTTATCTTGTGTTTTATGAAAGGGACTTACCTGCTACTTGTGCACATATTTAGATTAGTCAGTTAAAGGGAACAGGTATATCGTTCGCTGGTTCTTGCAAGCCATATCCAGCTTTACGCAAATCAGATTCTGTTTTTTTTTTTTTTTCCTAATTTCCCAATAAGGGGTTTTTGCAAATAGTTTCTCAGGGAGCTCAGGGCCATTCTGATTGTACTGTCGTAATAAAAAGTTTGATTCAAACCCTTGCATAATGCTTATTGCCACTGTTAGTCACTTAAGGCGAACCAACTCGCCTCCTCGATGTACATTAGGTGCTGACGTATTCCAATCTCTGCATGCAAACTCTTGATAGGTTACTTGGCAAAAGCAGATTTCGACAAACTTGGGTCTGAAACGCTCTATTAGGTTGATTTCTCTTAACAGACTGAATATTAGCGCTAGAATAGGTGACATCACTGTGACCAGAGACACTAATCTAAATCTAAATAAAGGCAATCATGCCACAAGAAATCACATTTATTAAAGCGATCTACCTAGAAGCTTTCTAGACGAAGGAACTTTGACTACGCATATCCGGGTATGTCTAGAAGGTTTATATTATATAACAATCCTTACGACCTTACAAATATTGTGAAAATACCCTCCATGCGTCGCTGACCGTTTTTTGTTTTATTTATTTTATTTTTATTATTTTGTTCTCCGATGAATTTTTTGCAGAACAATTGTAGGCTTTTTCGAAAGTTTTAATGGTGAACTGAGAAGTCGCTTATGGTCGCAGTTGGGCACAAGTTTGATACATAAAAATCCCCAAGTTGTGTTCAACTTCGAGTGAATAAAACGGCCCTAAAGGTAGGAAAATAGTCTCAAAATCATTAAATCACACCCAGAAAACTTTAGAGCTCTGATTGTCCTAGTTAATGCTCCTTCCTCCTTATTGTGCGTACGCAACCTGCAGATTTCGTAGCTCCGATGTCTTCAAAACACGGTACACTTTGTACTTTAGTATTGTGACTGCATGATTTTTTCAATATATAAAATACAATTTTGAGTTACTATAAATACAAATTATACTTATTTTTTCGACAAAATTATAGTAGGTATATACTTACTTAATACATAAATCACATGAATATCGAAAAAAACGTTGGTCATAAATAAATGTTCTGTTGTAGGTATGAAATTTTGGAACATATATTTATTTATACATATTTAAATTCAAATACATAACTTGGAATTTTATTGCTTATATGTATGTATGCTCAAAATCAGAGTGATTCGCTTCATTAAAGCATAACAATAATTGTATAATGCGAAGTTTCTATCCGCTGTTTTTATTCCTAAAACTCAAAAAAAAAAAAACATATTACATCAGTTTTTCATCGTATTCTTTGAAATTATTGTTTCTGTGATGGAAGCGTTAGTTCGACTCCTATTTTACAAATTAATGTTGCGGTGCGTGTTTTAAAAGTCAGCTGTTTTTAAATTGTAATTTATGTTTACTAATAACAGTGGCGTAGCGAGGGGGGGGGGGTCATAGGACCCGGGCGGCACTTTGCCAGGGGCGGCAATTTGGAGCAGTTAATTTTTTTAATTTGTAAAAAAATTATAAAGTTGACAAAACGGACACTGCTTCACAGTAAATACCTAATCAGACATTGCTTGTGTTGCTTAACAAGAAAATCCAATGAACGCTGCCCCCTTTACACTGTCCAAGAAAAATTATCAGTACAGGCCTTATGGGAAGCTCTTTTTTCTACCAGTGGTGCCTGTAGCTACTCTCACGGCACTCAAACACAAGATTTGCCACTGAAATAAAAACGAAACCACTGGCATTCCAAAGAATTTGTTGTTGTAATTCTCCTGAAATTCGCATACATCCCACCATAACCAGTCTGCCACACAGCCGCGGGCATAATGAGCACGATCGTCTTGTGTTCGCTTGCTATTATATTCAACCAAAATAAGCAGTGTGTGTGACTGAAGCACATCAGAAGAGTGTTACCATATGTCAATGCAAGCATATCATTAAGGGTTTTTCTTTGAATTTTGTCAAAGAACTTTCGGTTTTGGTGCTTTTTGGAGCTTTTGAGAGCGGCATATTATGTGGGGTGCTGCCATTCGGTTTTAGTTTTAGATTGTGTCGTGGTTAGATAATTTTGTATTCTAATTGCCTGTTTGTGTATATTAGGCGGGAACAATGGTTGTTATCTCAATCGCGGATAGTGCATCTAAGCAAGTGGTTAACTTTATTGTGCATATGAATAAACAGAAACATGGCTACAAAGTCTTCAAAGGATCTAAGTGTAGAAAAGAAACAACAAATTGTTGATGAAACTGAAAAATTCTATGGCCTTTTTAAAAGTAAATCGGAAGCCGTAGGAAATGCGGCTACTGTTTTTCCTGTTACGGAACAAACTGTATACACTATACAGGCTTTTAAGGGAAAAAGCAATCGAAGGCTACAATTCACCACCAAAGAAGAAAAATAATTCCGGTATCAAGAGCGAGGTGGATGATTTGGACAAATGTGCGATTAGGCGGATACTCCATCAGTTTTTTATGGATAATGACCTTCCAACTCTAGACAAGATATTATTGGAAGTACAAAAAAGTATAACAAATCTAAGCAGCTCAACTTTGCATATATTATTGCAAAAAGATCTCGGACTTAAATTCGTCAAACGTCAGCAAAAGAATTTGTTGTTGGAAAGAAGTGGCATTATTTCTTGGAGACGAAGATATCTACGCGAAGTAAAAAAAATTAGAGAAGAGAAAAGAAAGATTTATTTTACTGATGAGACCTGGCTAAATTGGAAGATGGTAACCCTAACAGTATTGCTCTCTGAGTTATGGCGAATTGTCATACACACTACGGCAACCATGTGAGAGCTTTAAAAAGGGACCGATTTATGTAAGTCATTGCAACCAGACTGAGAGACAAACATCCTATCTTCCCTGTACACCTGTACTGACAATTTTTCTTGGATAGAGTATAGTATGCAACTACATTTTTTCAGCAATTTTAAACTCAAATTAAACATTGTGTGCACATATGCATTCGAAAAGACCCCTTTTCTCGCTAGAAGTTGTATGTGTGCGTATGTAACTGTAAGCGATGTTTAGCTGGAAACTGGGGTTAGTGCGAATGAGTAATTATGGTTTTACCGCAATATTTGCAAAAAATAAGTTTTGCCTTGCTGCTATTGCATTTATAATGGAAGTGCGCAGTTCTAAAAAAAAACACAGATCGGCTTTTGAGTAGTCATTTTTGAGAAATAATTTAAAAATTGATTTATTCGTATTTCTTGAGGAAATCTCTTATTTCAAATACGGATATTGTCTTTAGTATGCATTTTGATAAAAATCTTTAGACCGGTTTTTGTAACTACGCAGACAAAACCGTACCAAATTTTGCAATGTTTAGTTTAAAAAATACTATTGCCTAACTATACAGCCAAAAACTGACTACCTAAAAGTTATTTTTCGGGATGTAAGCATTACTTGGTTTTTAGAGTTTTATCGAAATCAAAATTAGGGATCTCGAGATATAACCAGTTTTTAAAATTAGCGTTTTCCGTGATTCGTTTTGGTCAAAATCTCTATCGCCGTTTCCCCAGAATACTAAAGAAAACCAAATTTTCAAAAATCTATTTTACGATAATATAGAAAAAAAAAACTGAGCCTCCCATTCAGTTAGAAATGACAATATTAGGTAGCTTAGAAATGAATTTTTGTTTTCGAGATACATATTTTGAAATTTCAAAAGTACGATTCCAGAAATGTTACCAAGTTTACTTTAGTGTATAAAGAAATTACTTGGGTGGGGGGCATAAATTGGGTCTGCCCCATGCAGCTTCAACCCATGCTACGCCACTGACTAATAATGAAATTAATATTGTTAGATTTAAAAAAATCTTGATAACAAAAATCTTGAAATTTGATGAATTTGAGTTAAAAAGTTTAGTTTGGAAGTAAAAGATCTTGAAAAAAAGATATATCTCATAATCCGGCATCATTTCTACCGATATACAAGAGTTCCAGTGCCAAATTATGAAAGATCGACGACGATCATGCGGCATCGCATCACTGGTATCTTGGAACTAAATTGCATCAATGGATCGCTGGAGGAGGAGTAGACCATATGTGGTCGCAGGTTTTTTCTTTTTCCAACGAATTCACGTTAAATTAGTCGAAAAATGCCTTTCTTGTGGAGTCAGCCCTTTTTCCGTGTTTCTTCTTTATCACACCAATTTAAAGCATCAATTCGGACGATCTATTAATTAAGTGACAATTGACAAAAGTCACCTCCGTCGGGATTTACAATTTCAACAAATTTCTATAAATATTCGTGATAAGTCCGAACGTCCAAAAACCGGATGCACCTTTCCTCGAAATTTGCTGGTCTCTGTTGGGACATAATTTGCCATCACTTGGCTTTTGGCTATCCAATTAACACCACGGCACGATGCGCCTCAAGGTACAGTACCTTCCTGTTTATCATCCGGCAAGTAGACGTTTAACACTGTCATCACCTCAGCTGTTGTAACCTTAAAATCATACACCCGCACCCGCATGACCAAACCCTCAAAGTTAAACCGACAGTAATAAAAAAGAAAAAAGAAAAAAATACCTTATAAACGAACAGCAACTGTTGATCCCTTTTTTACACAAACTGCTGTGGATACTCCAAGAGTATATTAAGAGACTTGCGACTTGCCATTCTTTCAGGTGGAAATTACTGAAACAAAAAACATGAGTTACCCCCGACTAATTATTATGAAAGCTGTGAAATCTCGTCTCTTTATAGAACCGGCAACAAACAATCATAGTCCAATGAAAGGACAATTTGCGCTAGACCCCTTTTGAGGAGAAAAAAAAGTCAGCAGCTATTCCATATAAATCCAACAAAACCGAAAACCTACTTAATTATCCCACCAAAACACGCACCGCTTAGATAAGAAAGAATGAGCAACATACCCCCAAACCCGGCAGCGGCACCCCGCCGCGCCGCTCGGTACTTGCTCCTATTAACGACCCCTTTATTACGAGATTTGTATAAAGTACCTTATTAACCCCTGCTCACTCCATAGAAACACGTTTCGGTACCTTTCCTTTTCTTTTATTTCATCAGGCGGAACAAACACCACCAACAGTTGGTTTTTATACTGTACCAACCCAAGAAGGAAACTCCGTCGGCATAAGGGAGTTCCATTCACAGGCAACATCTCTTCAAATCCACCCTTTCGTACGTACACCTACCCTATGAATGTATGGTAAATCCAGAAGCAAGTATCGTTGGTATTTATATGTAGCACTGGTATATTCTTCTAATGCTGTTCGTTGACAAGATTGTTTGTCGGCAGTTTTTGATGCAATGAAACGACGATTAAAGCTTTATGATCTCATTGAAGATATTTTTAAGATTCTTTCGCGAGAGTATTGGACAAGAGCTAATTTATTCTTGTACATATATATTTTTTAAATGCACTTTTATAACTCTCAAGTCTTCACTTGCAAGGAAGGTAATTAATCCTTTGATGAAAGTCGAAGCAAATGCTCGGATAGGGGGTGTAATTAGATCCGGATGTTTCACTTGTCAGGACATGAACAAGGAATAAAAGGCGCATTTCGTACCAATTTTTGAATTTCAAGACAGCTTTTAAGGCAACTCGTCCTGCATTAGTATCTACTGGTATCAACTCAAACATAATTTAATTACAATAAGACTATATCAGGTGTTGTCCGTTACCAATTGGAGCGAAAATCACTGAACATATTTCGATGGAATAGCCACAAGCGGTTGGCATTACTTTATTCAACATTGTTAACTGCAGTAGTCCCTCGATAATGTGAACTAATTAAAACAAAGCGTTTTCGGATTTTAGAGGGATTCACATTACTGGAACTCTTTTTCAGTACTTACTAAACTGATTTAAACGATTTTTAAATTTTTTAAAAACAACACAAAATGATTTTGTAAAGCACAGTTTAAATGTTTATTAATTTAGAAGAAAAACGATAATAAAATAATTTTATTCATTTAAAAAAAAACAACATAACACGAACCACACGAGACACAACTGACTGAAAGATATAACCACGAACTGATCGTGATCATATAGCATACCTACACACTTGGCAGCTGTTGTCTCGCTGTAGGCTGCAGCTGCATTTACTTAGAGAAAAATAACAGTTATTTAGTCCCTAAGATCGCACGCAAAACGAGCAAGAGAAACAAGAGAAATATAAAAACTTTTACAAAAAAATTCACATTTTAGAGGTTGAAAATTTCGGAAGTTCGCATTATAGAGATCACAATGTAAAGTTTTGCCGATTCACATTTTAGAGAAATTCACATTATCGGTAATTCACATTATCGAGGGATAGTATACAAATAAATAAAGACTGGGACTGGGTACGACTTTATAAGCTTATAAGTCTATACTAGAAGTTTCTGCTTTCTGATCTGATTAGGTATGCGTTTATTTTTGACTGGAATAGGTGTCAATGATGTGGGGTTGCAAATGAAGTGAGATTTTGTGTTTGTGTAGACTCCAAGTGGTTGGAATTATTTAAAGGCGCATATTCAAAATGGTTGAAAAAAAGGAGAACTGGGTAATATTTGATAAAAATTCTAAAATGAGTTTTCCATTGTCGTAATTGCATTTTTAATGGCTTTTGCAATTTGAATTTTAAAGTGCGGTATTGAGCTCTAAAAATATACCTACATATATGACCAGAGAACGGCTTTTGGTAGTCATTTTTCAGAAATAGTTAAAAACAGCTGATTTATTCGAATTTTTTGAGAAAAACTAAGCACGGAATCTTATTTAGAATACTGATATTATCTATTATCTTTAATATGCATTTTGATTGTTAGAGCGGTTTTTGTAAAATTTGCAAATTTGACAAAAGAGTAGGCACCATAACTATTGCAATGTTTAGCTTGAAAAATACTATTGCTTAACTATTTAGCTGAAAACCGAGTTATAATTTATTGTTTGGTATGTAAGCGTAACACGGTTTTTAAAATTTTATCGAAATGGAAATTGGGGTTTTCGAAACATGAGCAGTTTTTAAAATTAACGTATTCGGTCAATAATTTTGAGAATATCAATTTTACTCTAAGTTTGTGCTTTGGTCAAAGTGTCAGAATCGCTATTACCGTTTTTAGGTACCTTAACTAAAGAAAACTAAGTACATTAAAAAAATATCTTTTTTCAAAAATGCATTTTAAGATAATACAGAGAAAAAGTGAGTTCGCCATTAAATTATAAATTACCATATTACCTTAGTAATGCATTTTTGTTACAATCGTATGGACCGTTTTCGAGATATACACACATATAATTATAACATGTCCAAATTTCAAAAGGACCGTTATTCGATTTTTTTTTAGCGAAAAACTAACTTGGCATGCAGTCATGTTAACCTCACCTACTCCAGCTCAAATATCAATTTTGGTTGAAATCGTTAGAGCCGTTTTCGAACAAATCAAACTGGTAACCGCACCGAACTGTAAACCCCCAAGCTCCAAATCCGAAGTTTGAACTAGATCCGTCCAGCCGTTTACGCTGTAAGCCTCGGCACAGACATACCGAATCTTGCGACCCATCGTAATGTCAGATTTTATTAACATCTCGAGTTCGAAATGTTGTACCAATATAATTCTACTTATGTATCTATCTTTCTCTTACTACTTAATCGAGAAAGTTACAAAATTGCATATTTAGGAAACCAACACTTCCACAAAAAATACTAACATATATTAAAATCCTGTTAGCGAGCAATCGTTTAGCTATAAATATTAAGAAATTTACCAAACGAAAAAGGGCAAGAGAAGCCTCGTCGTGCGAGTTTTGACCCTAAAATAATTTAAACTGGCGCTGTAATAATGTGCCTACGCTTACATTAAGCACGAATTGGCTGAATGTAGAAAAATGTTTAAAGACTCGCAGCCGCTATAATTTTATGTTATCCGCCCATAAATAGGTACCTGACCTGAGTTTTTTACTGAATGTTGTCATTGAGCCTGCATGTCAAAAACAATCCTGCTAGCTAGCGAAGCTGGGTCGTTTCTTGAAATTTGTAGGTACACCAGATTTTCCAGATTAACCACTTGTATTTGATTGAAAAAATAAATTAATACAAAAAAGTTTAAAAATGTAAAAAAGATGAAAAAATCAGCTTCTCAAAAAAATATACACCTATATAGGTATTTTTTGTTTTTTGTTTTTAACCATTTAAAGACAGAAAAAGAAATTAAAAATACAGAAAATAAATTCGTTATAAGAAGTTTGCCCTCCTACGACCTTTGTTGAAGTTGAAAAAGAAACATTTTTCAATTACAACGTCGATTTAAATCTCTTGGCCAACATTACACCTATAGGTACTAAACAAGTATTCCTCTCACAACTTTACACACACCTACTCGTATTTCACCTTAACCCTGGATGGTTACCCTTATTTTACACACACACAGGTTATGCTTCGTCGAATCGACGTAGTCCACTTTAAAACCTACATACTCCGAACTTTACTCCGAACTTTGTGTTACTTTAACCTGAAATTGTTCAATAAGACTTATACGCATATTTATACTACCATTTATTTTAGGTATCCACATTTTTTTCTCATTTTAAATGTAAATTAAATATATCACTTCATTTTGTTACATTAACAGCAATTGATTAAAAAAAACAAAAAAAAAACAACAACAAAATAATAGCACCTCCAAAATAAATACATAAATAAAAAGTATAAATCCATATCAACAAAAAACATTAAAAACAAAAATAAAAAAACAGTTTTATATACAAGAGGCACAGGCTTCAAATTTGTGCTCACCACAGATGCTTTTTTTGCATTTATAGCACGACGACTTTGTCATTCGCCTTTTTGTATATGGACAAAATGCGCAAATTTTTCTTTTCTTCTCACTTTTTTGTTCTTCAATAGTGTCTTGCTCTTTTTTCTGATTTGCATCCAAAATGTTTTTAATTTGCGTTCTTAAGTTAGATGTAAGGGTAGGCACCTCAAGCCTACGTGACATATACGGCTCAACAAGATCGAAATTTAGTTTTTTCATAAACTGTCGGCGGTTTAAGGGTTTTTGTTTGGTGTCAAACATATTATGGGTGTAAATTATATAGCTGTTAATGAAAGCCATGTTTAACATGCCATAAAACTGACACATAGGCCATCGGTTAGTCTTTCGAGAGCAACTCATCACACTGCACATCTGATCAAATGTGTCAACACCTCCCTTCGTTTGATTATAAAACTCCACTATATGAGGCTTTTTTGAAGTTGGGTTTATAGTTCCTTCCTCATTGCAAGATGACAGCAAAAAAATAGTTTTAGATGGTTTTGGTTTGTACGACAGCAGTGTCAGCTCATTGTCGTAACAAAACATGGAAGTTTGACATTTGCGGCCTTTCTTATCCCTCATTTCATTAGGAATTTCTCGTTTGTTACTCCGTAAGGTTCCAACTATTGTCAATTTGTATGGCTCTAATAAAAGGGATTTTGCCAGGTTCACAGAGGTAAACCAATTATCCATTGTAATATTTCTGTTAGAGCCATGAACTTGTTTCGTTAGTTCTTTGACATAAAACTCTCCAAGAGGCAGATTGCTAGCGTTCGAACCCTTTCCCAAGTAAGGCATTGCGTCCATCATATATTTTGTGCCACTGTCACACATCATTATTGTTTTCAAGCCGTATTTTGCAGGCTTATTA
This sequence comes from Cheilosia urbana, assembly GCA_946477585.1. NCBI lineage: Eukaryota > Metazoa > Arthropoda > Insecta > Diptera > Syrphidae > Cheilosia > Cheilosia urbana. Next base: position 146,340,612 of record OX297854.1, read on the forward strand.
GGAATATACATCCTGAAGGCACATTTCCCACGAAAAGCTAAAAGTTGCTCATCAATAGTCAAATACAAGCCAGGAGTGTAATTTTGTCGACACTTTAGAATGAACATATCCCATATTTTCCTGACTGGGGCATATTTATCGTTGCAAATTCGAAGACGGACAGCTTTGTCATCGAAACGTAAGCAGGCCAAAAGGAACTTGAATCTGGCTTTAGTCATTGTTGCAATGTAGCGGGATCCACTATAGCTGGAGTCAAATAATTCGTCGGAAGTAAGGTGGTTACTCTTAGAAACTGCTGTCAAGCATAAAATACCAACTAGGGCTTTTATCTCAACTAAATCGGTTTCGCATGTTTGCGATGTGCTGCTGAGCAAATCCTTTTTCCGTACATTAATTTCAGCATTTGTCCATTGCACGACTTCACTCAAAATTTCTTCCGTTATAAATAATTGAAAACATTTCAGAGGTTCAGTAATGTTTTTACATTCACGTGTTGGGCCCCGAGCCTGGTGTACTACATTCATACCATATCTATGACTTTTACCTTTTTTTGAAGACCACTTGTAATTATTTTTCCCACGTAGAATAGTTTTTGTACATTCTATTATACCAGTTTTTGTCTTTAGTAAATTGAGCGGAATATTGTCTTCATCATCGGAATCTTCCGAAGAGCCTTCGCAGTCGTTTTCTTCGGCATCCTCAACCTCCATATCAAAATTTTCCTCGTTTAAGTTACTTCCACAATCATTGTTATCTTCTGATTCGGACCCATAGTCTTCGCACATAGTCAGGAGCAATTTTTCTATTTCATCAACTTGTAGACGGGAATTCATTTTAAAACTCTATAAACAAAACAAAACCAAAAATAACAAAAAGTAACAAACACGCACAAAGAAAAAATATCACACAAAAGTTATCCTTCGTCGTTTCGACGAACATACCTGTAAAAAACAAAAAAACAAAAATATTTCTGATGATAGCAGGAGAGCATACGTCCGTTCACTGGTAGAAAACACAGCCAACTGAAGTTGTAAGAAAGGGAAATAGAATAGGAAGAATAGTTAAAGAGAAATCCTAAAAAATAAAAGAGGTGTTCGTCGATACGACGAAGGGTAACCATCCAGGGTTAAAGGAGTTACAAACCCATATATTTATTAAGGTATCTTCTTTCCTAATAAGGTAAACTAACAACATCCACCACACAAAACCTTGCAATCGCTTATAACTTCAAAGCCGTTTCCAATAAAAGTCCATAAACACTTGAAACTCAGGAAACCCTCGCATCCTTCGAACTTCAGTTATAAAAACCAAGAAAAACTTTATCGAAACTTTCCAACTTTGGGTGTGAAATTGCGTGTGAAATAAAAATAAACCGCCACATCAGACCTCAAAACAGTGAAAGCCCCAAACCAATAGCTCGACTAAATTAAGGGTAAAAATCGTCTGCACAAGGACTCCTACAACCAAGACCGCTACAAAGCATCGCTGCCACATAATAGCGCAGCGTTTCGAGAAGGCGCCGCAACACATTGACTTGCAACTGCAAAGGTAAGGCAAAGCTACTTCAACAAACGGACAAAGGGAACGAAAGGAAAAATGCTCGCTGAATATAGTCGAACGATGTTCTTATGAAGGGAGTACTACAACACCGAAGGAGTTTGACTCAGCCAGCCCCCAATAGGAGCAGTTAAATAAGTTTCCAACTCCTGCTCTGCGCGCAATCAAATCAAAGGCACCCACATTTCACATTTCAATCAACTGTAAAACCGAGGGTTGATACTAAACTGAGGCAGGTCTGCGGGGTGGACAAACATCGACTTGGGAATGTTTAAAACAAAATAAAATAAATGCCCAAAGCTATTCACTTTATTACACTGTACAAGGTACAACTCTCAACACAATGCATTTGGGAAAGTTCTCTCGAAAAAGCAACAGCATAGCCAGCCAATCCAAACATCTTGTCGTATTCTGACAAAAGGCACACCATAAAAAAATGATGAGGGTATTTGGTGTTTCATTTTGCCTTTTGCACCAAAAAAAGGTTCAGCTACCCAACATTATCCTCCGAAACATCACGGGCAGAAACGGGCAAGCATTTACCCCCAACCTCAGTGGCAACCTGTTTGCTTGTGAAACGATTGGAAAAGGAGAGCACACTCTAACCAACTATATATATTTATATTATAAGCCATAAGCGTGCCAGGATAAATTCATCCTATGGACCTGTCTTCATCCCTGTTTCTAGCCATCTCTCTATACCCAAGTGCGATTAGTGTGTGCAACACTAGGTTATTTTTTACGTACGTTCGAGGTGAAAGATATTCAGGGAATCTCCTTCTGGATGAAGGGATGGAAGTGTGGATGAACGTGACAGTCATCATCCGCTCCGCAGTGCCGTCAGTCTATCAACAGCCAACAAGCACTCCCCAGAGTGCTCTTCTGTGGATATTGTCTTAAATGCTAAATGATTAAAATTAAAAAAAAAAAAAAAAATGTATCCCTGTGTGCTTTTTTATTAATTCAGCATAATACCTCCGTATGTTTATTTATTTTAAGAAGAGCGGATTATGAAAAGAAAAAATGCGGTATTAAGTTTCCTCATAAAGAATTGACAGATAAAAAAAAAAAGAATTCTAAAAGGACTGTGCATACATTTGAAGTGTAAAAAGTGGATAAGTGTACTTAGTTACGAGTCAGTAAAAGTAGTCAAGATTTTTTATTCGCAAAGGGAGCTTTTTTTAGATTTACTTATAGTGGATACGTACTTGTTTTAATTTAGTGTTTATCCACCACCTCAGTGTGAAAAGCTGTTCTGGGGATTATCACACTTGTATAGATCTTTAAGCTATTCATGTTAGGAAAATAGTCGGTACATTTTGGAGATCGGAGATAGATGAAGGTAGGTCTGCTCCCTTTACGGATTGTCCTTAAGGATGTTCATGATGGTTCATTAAATTGTACGCAAAAAGATAAAAGACTTGAACCTCCTAAATGCACAATCGTCTCCTGCTCCTTCTCATCTTTGCAGCAACTGCAAAAATATTATTCTTTATTATTATAGCAAGTTTGTTGGATCACAGCTCCATGACATTTCTTGCTTGATGTTCTGAAAACAAAACTATCAGGGGGTACTTCCTCGTAAAAAGGAGAAGACCCTATACAGGGTGGACCAAATACAAGTTTCTTTTTAAAAATGAAATAAAATGCACAAAATTAATTTATGTCCATGTACAGGGTGTCCGCCGGGAAGGTATACTACTTTGTTTTGCCGACATTTTGATAAACATTATTCTTGAGAGTTCATATTTGGCAGTCGTGAAGTAGACACAAAGCAAATTTATTATGGAAAAATATTAGTTTTGGGAGAAACAACGTGCCAACAAAACGCACTATTTATCGTGCAGTGAATGATTTCGAAGAAAGAGGGTCTGTAGGTGATAGGCCCAAGCATGGACTACAACGTACTGCAAGATCGGCTGAAAACATTACTGCTGCTCAAGGAAGTGTTCAAAACAATCCATCAACCTCAATCCGTGCTCAGGAGCTTGGTCTTCAAAGAACAACTTTGGCGCTTTTTAACACCACAACTTCATGGTTTGGGCTTTATTAACATGTGGTATCAACAAGACGGTGCCACATCGCATACAGCCAGGAGGATTACAATGGAATTACTGCGAGACCTCTTTCCACAACAAGTTATTTCAAGAAATGGTGATGTTGATTGGCCTCCACGGTCGCCTGATTTGACTGCTCCGGACTTCTTTTTGTGGGGATATCTGAAAAGCAAGGTTTATGTAAACAAACCAGAAACGCTTGAGCAACTCAAACGTGAAATATGTGAGAATGTACCGAAAAATGGGCTCGCATTTGTGAGACTAACAGAGGCGGACATTTACCTGATATTGTATTCCATACATAATTGCCGACATTAAATAAAACATTTATCAATATAAGATCCATTCTCTTTCATTTAATCAAAAATTATAAACAAACAAAGTAGTATACCTTCCCGGGAAACATCCTGTATTATGGCTTATTCGTAAAGCAAATATTCCAATTAATTATAGACCACAACGTCGTTCAAGCGACTGCCTCGTCTGGCCTCGCAGTAGCGCATTCTGTCACTCCAATTTTCCAAGGCCTTTTTCATGGTTTCGGGCTATAGCTCACGGATTGCTTGGATGATATTGGCCTTAAGGTTTGAATCGTTTCCGGATTGTTGGAATACCATCGGTCCTTCACGGGCACCATGAACATTTTGCACAATCTGTCGTACAGCACGCATGTGGAATGCATTGCCTCACACGGTTTTCCCCTCTCATTACAGCCCACAATTGTTTAAGACCAATGTGCACCAGTACCTCTTCTCTATCCTCCCTATTAACCCTTCCACTCGTGCTGTGCATTAGCATTATAAGGGAACAAAAACCCCTAGAGCACTAGTGAATTATAAAAAAAGAGCAGGCGCGGTGGGTGCTTCATTTAGGCAAAAACGTATTTTCAAAAACCGCACTGTTTGGGCTACGCAGCACCCACTTGGGAAATAAGTTTTCAATATTTCCCAACGTTGGTCAAGAGTAAATCGACATATTTTGTTCCGCGGAGGTATAATACTGACTTTCTGTCAAAATTTAGAGCGGGAAACAGTTGTCAGTGTCAAAATAACCTATGATTTAAAAAGCAACCACCGGATTGCCCACCCTTAAGTTGCAAAAAAGCTTGTTTCGAGATCTATTGAAACTGACAAAATTAGTCTACCAGGGTGTTTAATTACTGAAGTACGAATTTCTAGAAAAAAAACTTGGCGATTTTTTTTTTGTTGCTTTCATACAGTACGGGATTATACATGCGATGTTAAGGAGACTAGTGGCACAAGTGGCACAGTTTATAGGGTGATTATTCATGTGTATCGAGCAAGGTAATGCGGTGCTTTCCATAACCTTTCTGTGAACAGTCAACAAGGTTTCCCTACCGCTCGAGTCTTGTTTCTTTGACAATTTCTTTTTACTTGTTTGTAATGTAAACGGTTTTCCAATAAGAGGTGTTATTGTGATAGTATACCGCTATTTCGGTAGCTGCCACTTTTGAAGCTTTTATTCTTTGACATTTGACAAGAAGAAACTACGCCATTTCTAAAAATATACGCTTCAACAACGCATTGAAATTATTAAAACTCACCAGAAAAATGGTGAAAATTTTGCAGTCACAGTTCGCAAAACTAAAGAATTTTTTGGTTGTCGGACCGCAATACAGAAATTGGTGGAAAAATTCGAGCTGTTGGGACAAGTTAGTGATATGAAGAATAAAACCCGTGCTGCTGTAGCCCAAAGTGTTGAAGAAAACCCAGGTTTGTCCATTCCTCGGCGTTCTTTGGAATTGGGCATTCCACAAACGTCATTACACCGTATTTTTCATCGAAGTTGGATGGTATTCATCTGGACAACGTTTACTTTCAACAAGACGCCGCTACGTGCCACAAAAGCAACGAAACCACTGATCTTTTACGGGAAAAGTTTCCGGACCGTGTTATCTCTCGAAGAGGTGATCACAATTGGCCACCGAGATCTTGTGATTTAACACTTTGCGACTTCTTCCTTTGGGGCCACGTGAAAGGCGAGGTCTACGCCAACAGCCCTGCGTCGATTTAATACCTCAAAGATAAAATTCTTGAGGCTATCGAGGACTTAGGGCAGCCACTTTGCGATTTGGTTATGAAAAATTTCATGAAAAGGATATGGTCCTGTACGCGTGCTCGTGTGGTGGCCATTTGGCCGATGTTGTCTTTCATTATTAACGGCATACCTTCCTCTTTATTATGAAATAAACATCTCAAAAAATGGCATTTTTCTTTGAATACCAAAATACCTCTTATTGGAAAACCCTTTACTTGCCAAAGATTTTCCTGAAGAAATAACTCCTTAGGTCGCCCGCTTACTCTGGCCGATGCTGCTATTCATTTTTCCTCTTGAGTAATAGAGTTAATTTGATAATAAAAAAAAAAAATTTCTTAGGGTGATCCCGTGAGGCCCAGTCCTTCAGTTGCTGCGATTCCAAAAGCTTTTTATCTTCGATGATGCTCCTACGTTTCTAAGGACTACTTACTATCTATGCTGCCGGCCTTCGGTATTTAATGCTGGCTGTATAAAATGATCCTAAGGTAGGGATACGCGATCGGCAAGGACTGGGTGTCATTACAGCCGCCGAACTTGAAATCTTCTTACAGAAGTTATCTACTAAAAAGATACCTACTTAACATATCCGCCTCCATACCTCGTCTATAATGGTTCGTGCCTTTCTTGGCCACTCTCAACGTTTTGTAATCTGCACAAAATACTGGAAAGTGCCTTAAGGGCCGTTTTATTCACTCGAAGTTGAACACGACTTGGAGAGTTTGATATACTCGTATAAAAATCCCCAAGTTGTGTTCAACTTCGAGTGAATAAAACGGCCCTAAGTCGATCACAACATGATCAATTTGAAGGTTCGATGGTCTGTTGACACAATCATTTATGATTCTTAATGAAATTTGTGGTGAAGGAAACCGAGTGCCGAAACTGAACGTCCAGCAGAAAAATTGACGGTTTCAGACTTTGTGTCATGTAAGCTAGGCTTTCCGATTGTACTTCCAAAGATGCCCTGTTTGCCAATTCTTGAGTTAAAATTACCTGAAAAATGTACAAAAATTGGCGTCTTGAAAATCTTGAAAAATAGTCATACCTATACTGGTCTCAGCTACAAATATGTTGCTAAATAGCATCTCACAAATCATCATCGTAATACAAATACAAATCTCCCATATTGACAGTTGACGTCGTCGTTGATCGAATCTTGTGAACTCAAAACTCATCCTACGTGGTTTATTACTTCGATGGAGTCATGTTAAGAATTCTGATCGTCATTCTTCGGCCTATTTGCTTCGTGTTCCACACTCGCACTTACAAGCTTAGTACGTCGAATCCTGATTTACAAGATCACCAGTGATCCCCAGTGGCTACCACTTGGACCTTAGAGCACACACCCTCGACTCGAATAAAATTCCCAGACGTGTTTTACATTGCGGTGGTTTTACCGGAGTCGGAGTCGGAGGACTCACACCGACCTCCGCGGAGTCGGAGTTGAATCGGAGTCGGAATCGGGGGTCGCATGCAGACACGAATTATTAAAATATAAAATTGAGGCACGCACTCTCAACTTCAAGGCACATACTTATGTAAAACAAATAAAAGAATGAAAAGACAGTCGTATTGTAAAGTGTCGCAACTCGTAGTTCTTTGTTGTCCATGTTCATCGGTCGCCTCGTCGTCGATTGTGCTCCGAAAAACCTCCGATGTGATGAAGCTGGATTCCGAGGTGCAATTTAAACCGGAGGTTCCGACATATCGGATTCGGAGTTGAAGCTCCCTATCATCCCTAGTCTGAAACCTCGCCGAGGTATTAGCAGGAAACACATAGACCATAAACCCCATTTCCTATTGTTATAAACCTTCGGAGGCTCGAATTTCATCCAATACCCAGCCAGACCGTGAATATAAAAATGACATCAAATCAAGCTACCCCGAGTGAAAATCAACAATCGATTGTCTTAATTAATATTTATTATTGCTTCACATTTAATGGGCTTCAATTCCTTTGAAACCTCATTACGTTCACTTTGAGCTCGTGTGTATACGTTACGTTTGTGTGTTTATATTAATATATCGATCGAGGGGAGAACAACAACAAATTAAGAATTTGGTCAACGAGAACGAGAGCACATTATTGCGTCATTAAGCGTACAGCTGAAGGTGGCGTTGTGCGCAATAACCTTACGCTCACAATCGCACATCGAGCAGACTGCATCACGATCGACGACAATCGACAACGGCTTTCGTTCTCCCATTGATTACGCATCAGAACAGAATTATTTTTTATTAGATCTCAAAGCTCTGATGCTGGACACAGGCGCAGCATCGATTGTCAACTAAATTAGCCCTGATTTCTGATTATTAATAATTAAGCCTCGCCGTCCCCCTCTGCATAGGTGGCTCGTGTATTGTGTTTATGTGTTTATTGTTATTATTATTATTTTTATTTTTATTTTTTGGGAAGATGCGGGACGAGATGAATTCATTTTACGATCTGATTTATTATCTGACTGTGTGCCCTTTTGCTGTGACTGGTAAAATGCACTCGACGAGGCAGATATTTGACCCCTCGGGTCAATGAGTTTGGTTGAGTTTCAGACTCGAAGATACACTTGGCGAAAGATTGACGTATTTTTCATTGAAGTTAAGTGATGTGAATGTTACATGATTGGTAGCTAATTAGATAGCTGTTACTGCATTCTGTTTACCTACATGTACAAGTAGGTACATAGTTGTCAAACTCAAGCAAACGGTTATCGGCTCTAAAAGGAGATCACTTAATTGCGGTGTCAGAAAAATCCATTCAATATAAATAGCACAGCAAGCATGGAAATATTCAGTTACAGATACAATCTTTTTGCAGCCATAGAGAAATAAATCGGACTTAATTCGTATGTTGTATCCCTCCAAAGACACTCACCCCCCCCCCCGCGCTGCCCGACCGTCGTATGGCGCGCACTGGTTTTCATTACATATACCTTGCCGCCGCCACCGGCAAAAACCTTAATTCATTTATAGCACTGGATCTAATTGCATTATTAATAATAATAGACCTGCATAGACGTCAGAGTGTTGGTGTAAACTGTGCGCGCCGGCCGTCCGTGGCTTGTTTGTAGCGAATTAAATGCACTACACGCAGACATTTCCAGCGAGTTATCCGATTTTTGCTCCGATTTGAATTTTTTTTTTGCCATGAGTGTGATTAAGACTTCATATCGATAAGTTGCAAGCAAATAAATCAACAAGGATGAATGCATAAATAGATGTACTCTATCTACCCACAAACACACACACACCCGTGATAGGTATAGGTGCACAGAAATCGCATATAGGATGGGTGAAAAGCAATACTATTAAGTCTGATAATTACCATCACAGACTGCTATTGGAGAAAGTAGCATTGTGCTGATTGCGAAAATGACGCCGCCAGAAGACCGGTGATGGTAGGTAACACCTGGCTTGGACTTACTGACGTTTATCATTAAATATTTTATGTGCGGATTCTCCAGGTGATTGCACTAATGTGACCGATTATTATATTTTAGATGACTGAATGGACTTACGATATTGATTACGGTTTTTAGATGAGCTAGAAGTTGTTACCTATTCAAATTGTGTGAGACACGCGGGCAGTTTGATTGCATATCTGAGGATTTTGCAAAGTTTCTTGTTTCGAATGACCTAAGAAAGTGTGTTGCTGCGCAATGGCTATTATTGTCCTTAATGGAAGGTGTGTGATAAGATTGTGACTTGTAAGCACGGTTGCCACATGGGTCATCTGTGACCAAATTTGGTCATTATTTTTCTCTTGGTCCCAGTTTCATTTTTTACTCCATTTGGTAATTATTTGACGAAATCAAAAACGAAACTTGACTTTAATTTGTATGCAACCTATTATTATTATTATTATTTATTGTTCTGTGTTTACAAATATTTCGGACTTAAATTATTTTGGTTATTTATATTTCCAATTTCTGACACAAACTTTATTTTCAAGTGGCAACCGTGCTTGTAAGATGATTCCTAGTCTCATAGTACAAATTTAACAACATTTTGAACACAGACTTTAGAATAGTATTTGTTAGTAGTTATACGTGCTAACTACGAATGTAAACGAGCCGTGCAGTTCCTTAGGGAAGCTGACAATTTGTCAATTGTCCTGTCATATTAACTAACCTAATATAAGAACACATTTTGACGTCTTGAAACGTGGTTTGTTCTCTCGTATTAATCTCGCATTAATCTATAATTTGAATGGTAATCCCAAAAAAGAGACTAAAGTGAGTTAAATTTGTTAATAACATATATCAGAATCGAATTTTTATTGAATTATCTAAAAATTATTTAATAAAGGAATTTGTAACTCATCATCATATGGAAATTCGTGTTTGAGTTAACAAAAGGTCTCTGTTGTCGCCATTTTGCGCCAACAGTATTCTTTCGTTTTTAGTATTCGGACCGTTTGCATTTATGCGGGTACTGAAAAATGTAATATGTAGATATATAAGGGGTATTCACGATCCGGTGCAACTGGTCTTGTATCATTGCGAAAGTGCGAAAGTGCAACTTTTTTTCGCACCACAACAACAAAATATACTGACAAAAATTTCGCTACACTTTTGCACTTTAGCTATACCCTGACCCTATTGTAACCGAAAAATACAACAGAGTAGCGTTATCAAGTTGACAGTTCGCTAAATTATGAATTCCTGTGTGCAGGTATCGGAAAAAAACAAAGAGAATGGAAAACAAAAATATAAGTGCCGCCGAAGGGAAAATCATAATTTTTGTTATGTAATATCAATTAATTAACATAATTTTGTCTCCATTATCTTCCAATAAATTGAATCGTTTTTCTTTTTCGCTTTTTAAAAGATTTTTTTCAGAACAAATGTCAATTGTCAGATTGGGTCTGACTTTGTTTCAGTTTTGCTATAGATGAGAAAAAGTGTGTTCACGATCTGATAAAAAAAAATAAAATTTCGCAATTTTACTAGGTCTGTTACACCGAATCGTGAATAACCCTATAGTTTCAGTTTCCGCACACCTTATTTAGAATGTAATTTTCAGTCGTTAGTGAGAATCATTTGAAATAGGTTTATGCCTGGGGATGGCGATGGGCCCGCTTTGGTGCCTGGTCTTTTGTGACGATCTCACAACCCCACCCAACTTAACCTAACCTAACCATGCCAGACAAAATTATATCGAAAAAATGAATCGGTAAACAGGAGATCAGATTGTTCAGTTGTATGCAGATATCTGCAAGAAAGTGCGGTCAATCTGTTAATACTTTTAAAAAAATCATAAAAGATTCAAACTGCATAATCACAATTTTTAAACGATCGGTCCGGAAAAAATGGATGCGAGCTTTTATGAAACGAAACCTTTCACTGGAATATAAACTAGCATTTGCTTTAAGAGAGTAGGCGCAGTGGCTTAGTGGTTAGTGTGTTGGACTACTATGCGAGGGGTCGAGGTTCGAATCCCGCAAAAACCCAAATTACAACTTAGGAGTTTTTTTCCACTGCGCTACCTCTCGCGAACGTCTGACAAACATCCGAGAGTATAAATGTCTTGAAAGAGCTTCTCAATTAGCCGTTTGGAGTCGGCATAAAATTGTAGATCCCTTCCATTCGTTCTAAAAATGAAAAACTCACACAAAACTAATGGTTGTGAGAAGCTAGGCCTAGGGTCCCTCCGGACCTGTTTCGCCAACTATTTATTTTATTTTATTTGCTTTAAGAGGGCTATGTTGCAAATCAAATAGAGATGGCGCGTCACGTTCCAAATTTTGTAGAACATTTTGGGTACTTTCATCCACTTGCAAAATGACTTTAGTGGGCGTACCAAAGGTTGTAGCAAAGTAAAAGCCCTTAGCAATTGCTTTGAGTCGGTATGAATAAAAACCTACTTTGCTAAAGTAAGTTCGACAATTCGAACATAGCATTTACTTCGCTGTACGTGTATTTGCCTTGCAGTTCCTGTCAAATCTATGAATCACCGATAGGTTTTTGAACTGTCAGCCTAAAAGCCCGGATCTCCTATATAACTACCTTAGAAATGATTCTTTCTAAACATTTTCATCTAAACGAAACATTAGCCAATTAGTCCGCACTTTTCATAGGTGTTTTGTTGGTTTTCCTGTACAAACAGAATTTTACTTAACTATACAACAAAATGACTTCTGGAATTGATGAATGAACTTTTGGTTTAATTTGTTGAAACTATTAACACACTCATTTTTTAAGTTTTAAATCGGAAATAGAAATATTTGTATGTGATTGCAGGAATGTTGGTCGCCCGAACTTGTGTTTATTTCCGCTTTACATATCTATAATTATGGTTAAGAAATACATGACACCTTAGGCGTCCGATTTGTGATCTCAATCTTACGCCTTTATTAGCATTGACTGCGGACAAACGGAGCTCTCTGTCCCGTCTCGTGCAAAAATGCGCGTGCGTGATGGAGTGAATGCTGTTTAACTCGTTGACTTCTTGACAGCATTGGTCTGTAACGTATTACGAATGACCTGAAAGAAAATAATGAATGGTGATAAAAGTAGCCTTTGCCTTTGCCCAAAAATTGACAAAGTTAGAGCCCCCAAACCGTATAAAAACATATACCAAGTTGCTGTTGCTGTTGCAATCGAGAAAGAGACGTTAATCGTAGGTAATAAACATATTTTCCTACAGCCGGAAATTTGTTTGATTTAACCCTGGAATTCAGTCAGCATTGATGTATTTAAGATAACAATAGGTGAGCGATAAAGCAAATTAAACTTCTTACAAAATGGTGGTGTCTGCTGTCTGGGTACTGAAATAAAAGTGTCCGGAGGCTAAGGCCCGTATTTCCTAATAGGTAGTATTACGTTTATATTTTTTTCCGAAAAATTCAATTTGCGCTAGTATTCCGACAGTACAACTTAGGCACGTTTGTTGATACTAGCGATTTAAGCTATATATATATACAATAATACGAGGTCCAACTGTTGTTGTAAGCCATGAAAATCAATAATCTATGTGGATCATGCGGGCATAGTAAAAAAAACGTCTATTGATTGGAACCTTTCCAGAGGGATAAGCAAGGGTTTGCGGCAGAGCTACCAGTTCACCTCTTTGAAGATTTCCCCGATTAAATGTTGAACAGTGTAAATTATATCACTTTTTTAATTTTACGTTTTAAGAATGCGAAGTCTATCACATTCACATAGTAAAAAAGAGATGTCCTCGTGTTTAAAAATGCTGTTCCATATTCTTAAACTTTTTTATAGATACGATCGATGACAAAAATCTTATCATTGTGTGATTTTTATTTTGACAGCCATATAAAAAAATATGCAACTCCTGGACGTCCTTCATATTACTTTAAAAAAAAAAAATATTTAAAAATAACACGCGTTATGTGTACAAAGTAAAACAGTTTTGTTTAGAAACAGCTTAAGTCAAAAAACTTATGTCGTTTCTCTTCAAAACTCTGAAATAGTAGGTAATCTCAGCTTTCGTACTTTGAGGGGTCTGACATGTGTAGTTTCTCTCGAAAGGATGAATAATTATATAAAATAACTATAGGTATTAAAATGATTAATTTGAAAAAAAAAGTTGGAAAAGCTGACTTATGTTGTTTCTGAAATAAACAATTCTTTATGGAACATAAGTCCAGTTTTCCCTTTTTAGAACAGATCTGCTCACATTTCTGGCTCTGAGATGTGGCTATGTTAGGATGTGGCGAAAGCCATTCAAGAAAAACTGCAAAACGCTAATCTTATAGAGCGATTTTATTGAGTTTTCATATTGATTTCAACCCATGATAGTTGCAAGTTCACAGGAAGATGGCGCAGAGCTTAAAAATTATTTACGACATCTCACGGCAGCCAGGCGATTGATGTGCTGGCTTTTTATCGCCTGGCTTACTTTTCTGGCGAGGTTCAAGAATTTCTAAATTTTTCCATCTTCTACTGAACATTAAAAAGACTCTCTTTATGCAATAAAATATACTGCGTGCCATTCGAAAAAAAAAAACAAACCCAACTCGTATTCTTAGTCCGCTCTTATGCATCTGCACTGCAATCTCTTAGTGGCTTAATGAGGTATGAGGTGTAAAATGTTTGTCCACAAAATGGGCTTGCTCTGCAACTATAGATACGGCACAGTCGAACCGTACGTCAACTTCTTGCTGTGAACTCGTATGCTAGGTGCAATTTGCCAATGCGAACTAGTCATGCAACACTACGAGTATAACAGAGGCTCGCACCTCGCACATTTCACACACTCTAGTGTTCTCCTTTTATTCTCCGTCAAAGCGTAGATTGGATCACCGTCAGTTAAGTCAAATCACACCAAGACTTTATTAGTGTAGCGCAAAATAAATGGGCTCTTATGATAAATTCCATTTATGCGGTTGTTTTTGTTTAGATGCTCTATAGTACAGCAGCTCAAACCACCCAAAACAGAAAACAGTCTACCTAGAGTTTGTTTTAATTTTTGTTTGCATGTGCAATAAATAATGAGGCTATAATGACTCGAATGCAAAATTGATTATTAGATAACAGGTTTGAGCATATTCAGTGTGTCTGTACACATCAGGAGACTTTCCAGACTTTCCAACTCCTGTGCGGCTCCTCCACACTATCATCAGGGCTATGTGACGAATGGTTGATGCCGTTTAAACCGGAAACTTGATGGAAAACATATTACCTACATATTTACGGGTTTACAAAAAAAAAAAACAAAAAAAAAGGTAAACAAATTAAGCTAAGAAAATCACGGCTGCCAACAACAACATTGTATTTAATTAAATATTTATGTATGTATCGCGATTGCGTCCACTTGGTTGGATGTTAGTTGTTTGGCCGGCAGAAAACACTTCTGGCGATGAACGACCACGACATGACTCATTACAGCCACAGCATACAATAATCTCTGGCTCTTCGTGTAAACCAGATTTTCAAATTAATGAAACTCCTTCACCTTCTGCCCATAGAGCGAGGAAAACTGGCTTATTATTATTATTTGTGTTCTGCTTTTTTTTTGCCTCTGTAGGCTTTTTTTTTTTTTTAATAAAGATAATTTGTTGCACAAACTCTGGTCATAACTGCACAACTGAAATCCGGTGCTGCAGCCATTTAAGGAATGTGGTACACAGTGTTAAATTAGCTTTTTTGTCCCGAAGAAATTTGCCATTAATAGACTTATTAGCAGTCATGCAGATGTGTGCCTGTGCAACTGTGGAGGGGGGCTGTGAGATTGTTTGAAATTTATTGCTCAGTTTCTTCGATTAAAGCAGCGATTTAAATTGATGTTTATTTATTTTGCAGTTGGATGATTAATTATTGACTGTAATTAGCGAAAGTGAAGGGGTAGAACGCCGTGCATGTGTGTGTTTGTGTCGGCTGGTTTTGCATAGGCAATCGTGTGCATTGTAATTTTGTAATGTTTGACTTTCTCATCGAAGAGGAAGGTATAGTTATTAGCTGCGCAGGGGTCTTCGAGATCTTGTTTGTGCTGTATTTAGTTAGAACTTGAAATATGTACGAGTATGTCTTGTTGTTGGTTTATTTATTCTCTCCTGGTATCCCTAATTGTTTCAGTATGGATGCAATTGCTGGTGTAATCGTTGTTTTATTCAGGTCAAAGGAGAAATCGCGTTGCCATTGCAAATTTTTGGTGACTGATGTAGTATACACCTATGACGATTCTAAAAATGTGCGAGGTGAATAAGTGGCAAAACGAAGGGTAATAGTTGCTGAAAGCAACGGGTGCTTGACTTTCACAACACAAACTATCGTGAGATTTATTTGTAGGAATAAAATTATTTGAGGAACTTCATTAGATAGAATGGTCGCGTGCTCTTTTGTCCACTCCATTGTTACTCTGGCGGATACTTTTTTAATGCGATTTGTCTAGGCTTATATGAAGTCGACGATGATTTCCCAAGAGGTTATGACGACATTTATTATGAGCCTTATCCATTTCAATTTAAAATTAAAAAAAAGCCTTTTTCTAGAACTCACGGGAAGGCGAATATACGTGAAGTTTAAGGAGGTAGATTCATGACCTAATGACGATCATCACAGCTCAATTAGAATAAACATTTGCAGCCATTGTACCTATTCTTAAAACGATTAAAAAATAGGCTCAAACCCAAGCTAAGTTTTTTTTTTTTGTATCAAGCATGACAGCAGGTTTATAATAAAAATAAAATGAAAAATATAATACCTACCTACTACCTATGTATAAGGAAATACCGTATAAGAAATATTTTATTAAAGAAAAAAGGTTGTAAATCTAATATATAAAATTATCGTGTCACGGGGTGCGTTGTTGAACTCCTCCGAAACGGCTCCACCGATTTTCGTGAAACTTAGTGTGCATATGGGCTAGGGTTGAGAATCGGACAACATCTATTTTTCATATCCCTAAATGTTAATGGTGGACCACCACTAAATTTTTTATTTTTTTTTTATGGGGAAATACACTTTGAAAAAAAAAAGGAAACTGAATAAAATCGAGTAGTGACACTTCAAATACAAAAAAAAAAAAAAAAATATATTAAATTTTAAAAGCAATAGCGGCTACTTTGTTTGAAGGCATTAAAATTGCCATCGAATCTGCAAGTGGATGAAGAACCTACTTGCAACATTTCAAAGAACACTGCGATGGCGAAAGTACTGCAGCAATGTAAGATTATCATATGGGACGAATGCACAATCTGCCTGCCATTTCGAGATCAACTCCGGCAGATGAATTGAATGCTTGCCTGAAGGCGTCTGCTTTATGGCAATACGTAAAGAAATTGCATTTGACAACAAACATGCGAGTTTCTTTACAAAATGACCAGTCCGCTGCAGAGTGCTCCAGGCAACTGTTGGCGATGGGCAATGGTGTGATTCCAGCAGACTTAATCAGCAGCCTGATTAAGTTTTCACAAAATTTTTGCAACTTTATAATCTCGAATTCCCATGTTTCTAATGTTGTTTTCCAAACAACAGGCGTCTTTTTGTTGGGTCCCAAACCCCCAGAAATCTTTTCAGATCTCAGATTTTACGCTGCTCATGGAACATGCAACGAAATTGATCTGCTTTTGTAAATTAGTGCGTTACTTGACAAAAATATTAGTTGTTATGGAAATCGACTTGAAAAATATTTCCTCTGTTGTAGATACAAATGAAGTATTTTTGGTGATTTTTAGTCATATCATATCCATAGCTTTAATTTATGTATTTCGTTATTTTGGTTTTTACGAAACTTTGCGTATTTGTCTTGAAAGACAACTTCTTAAAATGACGTAAAACACCTGTGCAAAGTATAGTGGTTATTGTCGTTGTATGTGTAAATCTGAAAAAATATCGATATCAGCAAACAGTGATCGGAATCGAAAAAAAGATTTGATTTTTTGCCTAACGAAACATGAAAAATAATTTAGATAAAAAAAAAGAAAGATCGATTTTTTGCCCCAATGGAAAACGTATGTGGCGAGCCACATGTTGGCAAACCTCGGCTATGTACGTGTACGCATACGCACTATACATATACATATATCTAATAGAACAAAAAATGTTGTGTACCATGAAAAAGCGGAAGGTTGACCGACACGTAAATCATTGCAATTTGATTGAAAATCATCGACAATGTTATTCTTATTACTATTGTATTTAATATTACTTTTGAATATGATTGGCTTGGATTAGACACATTAGTTCAAATGAATGTAGTGTTCCTAAGAGATCCGACCTTGCTTGCCTCAAATCATCAAATCTGTGGCGCTATGTGAGAAACGTCAGCTGATAGCAAACATGAGAGTTGCATTGCTGAACGATCAATCTGCTCCAGATTTTTTGCTGACTATCGGTAATGTCCGTGTTCCTGATCTCGACGAATTGAGCGGATTGATTTTATTTCCTTCCAATTTTAGCAATTTTGTCTCATCGAAAGACGAGCATATCAACAAAGTATTCCCGAACATCATTGCTAACCACAAAAATAAAGAATGGTTGAGTAAGCGAGTAATTTTAGCGCTTAAACCAGCCAAAACTATGCAATGGAACGGGTTTGGTGATAAGAAAACTGAGGATCAATGTGTTTTAAAGAAAGAAGTTTTCATTTCGAGGATACCGCCTCAGTTATATTTTTGTTCGCAAGCTCAATGCACCGAAGTTTTGTAACGGAACGCGTTGGATTTGATGGTGAAGGATCTGAACTTTAATGTCATACAAGTGACGATTTTGGGGGGAAAATTCAAAGTCAAACACTCTCATTCCGCAGATTCCGCTTATTCAGAACGATTTGCCATTCGTACTTAAACGACTTCAATTTCCCGTACGTCTCGCTTTCACAATGACAAATTATTTGTTGCAAGGATAATCGATGGGTTTTTTGTGCATTTGTGGCATCAATACTGAATTCCCATATTTATCACATGGTCAACTTAGTGAAAAAGTGGAAGGTTGGCCGAAATGTCAAAATCATTGCCGTTTGATTGAAAAAAATCAACATTACTATTCGTCATTTATTTCTATTGCGTTAAATATGACTTTTGAATAAAGAATTTTAATTGACAAAATTACATAGGTATATTAGCAAATGCATTGTGCATGCTCGGAATTATTATTTTCAAAAAATGTTAGCGGCACGAAGTTTGCCGGGTCAGCTAGTTTTCCTATAAAATTAAACGGATTCTTTTAATAACAAAATGAAACACGCATAGAAATAATTAAAATGATCTCTACACTTATATTAAGTCGGAAGTCCGCTTGGCAAAAAACCATGCAGGAATCCGATTAATTTAATACAGATTCTGTTTGCTTCTAGCATGACTTTTTTCTCCGTGTAGACTCTTGAACTAATCACAGCTTAATTAGAATCAACATTTGCAGCCATTGTACCCATTGTTAAAACGATTAAAAAATAGGCTCAAACTCAAGCTTTTTAGGTGCTATGTTTTTTTTTTTTTTTTATCAAACATGACAGCGGATTATAATAAAAATAAAATGAAAATATAATACTTCCTGTGTATAAGGAAAAACCGTATAAAAAATATTTTATTTAAAAAAAAAAGTTGGTAAATAGATATAAATTTTTTTTTTTCTTTTAGAGACGTAATAGGATTTTGATTATCCAGAGACTTGACATAGAAACGTACACTAGCTTTATTGCGACATGAATTGAAATGGAGATAAAATAAAAAGATTATGATGAAGTGGGCCGCCAGCAGTGTTACCATAAAAATATTTGGACAAATTGCAATAATGACAACAAAAAATCTGCAATGCAGATTTCTATGTAAAAAACTGACTTTACGAACTTTTTTTTATAACAACAACAAAAACAAATAAAAACATGAATACGAAAATTATAGCATCTACAGCGAAAGCAAATGTGCAAAGAATGTTGAAATCATTTTTTTAAAAGAACAAAATACATTATTGCGAATGCAGACAAAATCTGTAGCGCACATTTCTGGTTGTTTAAAGTCTGCAGCTAGGTTGAAAATCTGCAAAATGAAGAAAAATCTTTACTTATGGCAACGCTGGCCGCCAGTAATAGTCTCGAGGAGGGGTTGTGGCCCGCGAGCCGTATCTTTGATGTGCTTGATCTAGATCTAAATCTTAAGAGCCTTTCTAAGCTCTATGTTGTCCAGAACTTATATTTTGTCAAAGATCAAGCTGTTTTTGAGGACGTAGACAACGTGCCTACAGTTTTTTTTTTCTTATGACTATGACAACGTCCTTACAATTGTTGCGGTAGTTGTGTTGGCGGTATGCCAGATCTGCCTGCAACATAACATAACAAAGCATAACATTTTCCTAGCCCCAGTCAGTACCTATACACGAACGCCTTTCAAGCTAAATTCATTTATGTACTTTTTTTAAATACAAGGCAGACTTATCTCGAATGCCCACAAAGTTAGGTGAAAATAGAGTATATTGTTTTACTCATGGCATCACTGACAAATTTCTTTGTAAGGATCTTCAGATCTTAGGACAGACGCATTTGTTTTTAGAACTTGATGCCCACCTACCCGGAACCCAGACTCATTGTTGACATTTTATATGATGGTATTCATACTAAATTTTTCTGAAAATAAAACCAGGGGCTAGGTGGAAAAATAACTGCACGACCACCCGCCAGCTAAAGTTTATATATCAGGCATACTCTTTATGGAAGGTAGGTACCTACCTCCTCTTAGCAATACCCGCGTTCATGCCAGCATTAATAATTCTTTCATTTCAGTGTCTTAACGATGCTTACAATTAATAATTTAAAGTTGAAACTCAGACGATTACACACAGGGGCAATAAAGAAATTAGTTTACTCGTATAGGCCACATGTGCAAGAACAAACTTCTTATAAAGTGCACGCACGTGTAATGAAATATGCATATTAAATATATATAGCTGAGCTATACCTACGCATATTTTATGTTGCCGCGGTTGCAGTAGCAGTACAAGTTAAATATTTTTAACTTTCTCCATTACGTAGTAAGAGAAAGACATTGTTTTTAGTTGGCAACTGAACTTACACCCTTTCGTTTTTAGAAGAAGAAGTCATAATTTAAAATCTTTTGAAAGCATTTTCCCTGATTCTATGCAGAGAAACCAACGTTTTTTGTTGTGTTTTTGTGTCTTAATCCCAGACTCGAAGTTTTCTTTAAAATCGAATTGACTTTTTTGGAGCTTACTTTAGTTCTTCCGAACCGCCCACGAACGCCATGAGAAAACCACTCAATTTAGCCGCCCATCCGATCGAAAGATAAAATCTCGAAGCCTATGAAGACCTGTTGTCTTCTTTTTATTTTATTATTTCGTCACAGTCAAATTCTGTCGCATTCTGTCAATAGGTGCATTGACCTCTACTTAGCAAATTCGTTTATGTAAAGAAGATCGTAGATTCTAATGCCCGATAGGTTTCAAAATGCACTCTGTCAGTTTAGTTCAGTCAAGTTTACCAATCTGACTTTATCTCACAGGGAGTGTTACCCACCGAAAAGTATACGTCCATTTCAACCAACTTTGGTTTTTGTTTTTAGTAGAAAAGGTTGTGAGCTGTTAGACTGAAAGGCCGAAATTTCTTATCAAGTCATAGTTCCCAGTCTTTGCTATGAATACTTATTTCATAGCCGATGTCAGATGTCATAAGCCCGCAGTGGAGATTCTTTTGCAGTAAGAAGCTTTGCTGTAGCCCTTGTGATGCTGTATACCGTCAGGACCATGCGGCTTATATCTATTAAAGATTTTGTATAATCGGTAACTTCATAAATTGCCAAATGCAGTTAAATATACCAGTACGGAGCGTTACTTGTTTCGAAGTATTGTTGCGAAAATAAACAGACACCTATCTGATTTTTTTTACATAAAAAAAACTTCCGATGGAAACCCAAAGGTATAGTCGCTTTGAATGCGGTCATTTGGCTCGGAAGTGCGCCCGAATGATTTGCTCTAAGTTGAGTTAATTGTTCGTGCAAACGAAAACGTTCGAACGTTTCGCCTTCTACAAACTGCCGACCCAGGTTTGTGTGTTTGGCCCTTTAACAAGACGTCACGTCAACCAGCCTTCTGGTTATACACGGGGATTCTATATCTTTTCACAAATCCCCTAGAGGATTCAGTTTTCGACTTCTGAGGTGGTGCCTCATGGTACCTCCTTTCAATCGATTTTTAGGAGTTGCACTCTTCTCCCAGATCTGTCTAGAGAGACCAATTTTACGGGTCTTTTCTTCAGAAATTTGTACTCACATCCAATGTACCTGGAAAATTTTTATTTTTGTGACGAAATTCACTGACCAAGACTGAAACAAATTTTATTCTGTTTGAACAGATCAAACATAAACTGCATGTAAACATCGTCATTACTAGCTGACAATGGAAAGCACTTCCTGCGAGTGATGAATAATTGCCCCTGATCGTTTTTTTTTTTTTTTTAACAAATAACGAATACTGTTGTAAAATATACCCAATTTACTAGACAACTAGATATTCATAAGCTGACTGATGTACGAGTAAACCACTCTAAGAGCTGTTCGTAGAAAGCGTACCACCTATACCTGTTGAGCTTACTAATAAAAACTGCAGCATCGTTAAACATTTAACTGCCCGAAGTTTAAGATTCCAAGAAACACTACAAATGGACGCAAAACTCTTAGCACAATGAACTCCGTTTTCCAATATAAAACAGCTTGTAGTCAATAAAAAGTATATATAGTTGCTCTAAGTAAAAGTTGCAACTAGTCCGACAATTCAGTCAGACAATGCAGTCAAAGTTGAGTGTCAAAATCATAATCGATGGAAAATATTACTACGACCAACTTCAGTGGCAAATGCAGTGCAGTACTTTGACCTTTGGAATACCGGAGAAATATACATAATCCGATTAATATAATTTGATTAGATTTTTAACTATATGAATACTAATTTGAGGCACTTAAAACGCCTAATTTATATGGCGTCAAATCAACAATTTTATAACCCCACTGAGCTGGTCATGTGGAAAATGAGAATGCAAATCTATTCGAAATAACAGATCGAACAATGAGGTTTTTACGGCATATTACAATTTACATAAGTAGGTTTAGTCGCATCGATTTCATGTGTTACATTAATACAGTCTTGGAAATAAAAATTTGTTAATAGGCAGGAAGTGGAAAAACTTAGAAATCTAGAGTTTTTTTCCCGGCACTATGAAGTTTATTGTGAATTTTTTTGTTTCGGCTTACATACTACACCTAAATTTTAACAGCTTTTCTTGAAAAGCTGTACCATTATTCAAGACAGTACGACTTGTATTTGACAGAGTTTGGCAACACCCTCGATAATACAAAATCGTTTGAATTTGACATCTTAGAAGAGCAGAGAATGCCACTAGAACTTGGCTAAATGAAGCCCGAAATAGTAGGATGCAATTAGACCTCAAAGCTTAGTTTTTTGTTTAGAACAGTTTGATTATCTTTCTTAATTCGCCGACTTTGCAGAATTACAGTAGTGGCTTCTAAACAAAGCCCACATAAACGTGTAAAAGAAATATGTCTGGGATGAAGTAGCAGATTTCTCAAAGCAAAATAGCCCACATGATCTCAACCCATCTCAATTATTTGAGAGACTAAAATAAGGTTGAATATCGATGCTATTCAAACTGAGATGAACTTGAATTACATTTCGTATTCCAAAGAGTATTCCAAATAAGTTTTCCGTTGCTGTTATTGCATTTTTAATGGATGTTTTAATTTGAATTTTAAAGTGCGGTATTGAGTTCTAAAAATATACATACCTAGGTATATGAACAGAGATCGACTTTGGGGTAGTTATTTTTGAGAAATAATTAAAAAACTGATTTATTCGCATTTTTGAGAAAAATTAAGTACGGGATTTTATTTAGAACTAGCTGTGCCCGCAACTTCGAACGCGGCGTGAGACTGTGTAATTTCCAATTAAAGCGGTGAACATTGTCAATGTGAAACAATAAATCAAACAAATCTATTTACCTAAAACACCAATTTAAGAAAATTAAATTCAACAGCGTAAGTACTAAAGTTTCACTTCCTGACTGTTGGTACAACGTAGGTACAGTCGAACCCGCATAATATCACATCAAACGAGCGACAAAATAATGTGACTTTAAGCGGGCTGTGACTTTAAGCGGGTTGTTACTTTTATACATTCAGGTATTTTAAAAATAAAAAAAAAAAAACTAATACAACGGTTTTATTGTTTTAAAAAACGTTTATTTGGTTAAACAATAGAAAATTGGTCAGCAAAACTTAAAAGTATGCATTCATTGCACATTAATTAAAAAAACAGTAATACATACAATACAGAGTTACTTTGAGATTCGATATCATTCGAAAGTGATTCGAATTTAAAGAATTTGTATTTTGACTTTCGAATGATTCGACTTTCGACTAGTGAACTTTCGAATCATTCGAAAATCAAAACACAAATTCTTCAAATTCGAATCACTTTCGAATGAATTCGAATAAACACGGAAGTCCAGCATATGCATATGTATGTATCAATCTCACTGTGAGAAAGTCACAAACAGTAAAAGTCACATATATTAAGACAATCGACAAAAGAAAATGTACATACACACCCCATTTTTGCATTGAAGACGACTTCCATACATATTACGTATGGACTGTGAAATGTGACTATAAGCGGGCAAAATTGCATGCAGCTTTTCTTTGTAAGCATATTTTTTGTGTGATTTTAAGCGAGTTGTGATATTAAGCGATGTGCTAATAAAAGGTTTTTTGCCAGTACAAATTGTACAAAAAAGACAACTGGCTTCGCATTAGTGTGATATTAAACGAGTTGTGCTATTAAGCGATGTGACATTATCCGGGTTCGACTGTACTGTAACAACCATTAAAACAAAAACCATGAACTCAATTTCTATATACACCACCTCCAGCTCCACCATACGTCATCAGCCATCTGCGCATTTCCTCAGAAACACATTGTCGCTGTTTTTTTTTTTTTTTTTCGTATGAACGTGCTTGTGCGATGTGCGCCACAAAACCACCCCAAAGCAGAATAACGATCAAGAACCGCGGCTGCTGATAATATTCGATTTGAGAAAATATATTTATTTTTTTCCTGTTAGATTTTAGGTTGTAGCTCAGCTTCTAGAGGACATAGAAAGCTGATTGATGGCTTGAAGTAACTATAAAAGTGGCTCTCCTAAGCATTTTGTTTTGTTTGCATTGATTAAGAATTATTTGAGTAATGGCGAGTTAAAGGCAGTAAAGTCAGAAAAAAAACATTTTAGTCAAAAACGTTCCAAAAAATAGGCATGGCAATGAAAGGGAATAGCCTATGTGTTGCACAAAATCTTAAGGAACATTTCAAAAAAAGTTTCATTGAAATCTGTGCAGTAGTTTTCACGCCATTAGGTAACAGAAAAATTGCCTACAGTTTTATTATAAGTATAGATAATGTACTGATATTATCTTTACCGTGTATTTTGATCAAAGTCGTTAGAGTGGTTTTTGTCAAATTTTGCAGACAAAACTGTACCAAATATTTCAATGTCTAGTTTGAAAAATACTATTGCTTAACTATTTAGCTAAAAACCGAGTATAAGTTATTGTTTGGTAAGCATTACATGGTTTTTAAAGTTTTATCGAAGGCGAAAATGGGGTTTTCGTGATATGAGCAGTTTTTAAAATTAGTGGTTTCGGTGATTCGAGTTGAAAATTAAGGACGCAATAATTTTGAGAATATAAATTTTACTCCAAGTTTGCATTTTGGTCAAAATCTTTATTACCGTTTTCAGGTAAACTAAAGAAAACTCAATTTTTTAATTTTTTTCGAAAAGTCTATTACGATAATACAGAGAAATAAATTAGATATGACCATATTACCTTAGGACTGCATTTTTGTTACAATCGTATGGACCGTTTTCGAGATACATATGCCCAAATTTCAAAAGTACCTACCATTATTCAATTCTTTTTTTTTATCGAAAAATGGAATGCAGTCATGTTAGCCTCACCTACATAAGCTTAAATATCAATTTAGGTTGAAATCGTTAGAGCCGTTTTCGAACAAATAAAACTGGTATGAAACTTTTGTATGGGAAGTACCATTAATAGGTATTGAGGTTAACGTGCAAAACAAGAAAACGGTCCCGAACTGTAGATCCACAATCTCCGAATCCGTAGTTTGAACCAAATTAGGGCGGCAGTTTAGGCTCTAGGCCGCGGGAACATACCGACAGGCGGACAGATGGACAGAATTTTGTGACCCACTTTTTTGAAGTCTTCTATCATCGTTATGTCAGAATTGATTAACATCTTGAGTTCAGAATTTTGTATACGAATAAAATATCTTTCTCTTATCTACTACGTAATCGAAAAAGTTAAAAATACACATAATTGATCTTCGTGCTTGAATTTGAATTTGAACTCTTAAACTTTTGTCCGTTCCTCTTAAAAAAATCTGGCAACACTGCAAACAAGCTTCCTTCGACCATCTGTGACTACTACCTCATTGCGAAGGCCCGACGCGTTGACTGATTCAATCGTACCCAATTACGGGATGTTAGACTTAAATTTTCGTTAAGCCATCAGAGGATTTAAGACAACTGATGGACCATTTTACTTTCGCCTACCATTTGAGCGAGATGGGCTTAGATCCGTCCGTAACCTGCATACCGAAGT
This sequence comes from Cheilosia urbana, assembly GCA_946477585.1. Classification (NCBI taxonomy): domain Eukaryota; kingdom Metazoa; phylum Arthropoda; class Insecta; order Diptera; family Syrphidae; genus Cheilosia; species Cheilosia urbana. Next base: position 146,366,388 of record OX297854.1, read on the forward strand.
GAACTATCTGACGTTGCCGGTCTAATTCATTAGTTCTGACATGAAGTTAGTAACGATTACAAAACTCCTTCATCACTAAAGTCCCAATTTTGCTCTTCGAATAATAATTAAACTCGTCTTGTGTAGATGGGCGCAGTGGTTAGTGTGTTGAACTACTAAGCCAGGTGTCTCAGGTTCGATCCTTAGAACAAAAAAAAAAAAAAATACATCTATAGTTTTTGTTTCCCACTGCGTCATACTCGCAAAAGTCTGACAAATATCCGAGTCACGAAAGAGCTTCTCAATCCAACCTTTCGTCATCAAATTGTAGGTCCCTTCCATTCGCCCCAAAACTAAAAACTCACCCAAAAACAAATATGTATTCTGAGAAACTTACCTATAAAGAACCTATTCGAACCAGTGCCACTACATAGCATTTCTTTTTTTCCAAGCCTAATCAAGTCAAACTGGACGAACTGTAGTCATGCCAAAGTGCTCCCTTTAGATACCAAAAGCTTTGCACAAAGTTTGGGTCGCACGAAACTTTCTCGTTCATTGCGCAGATATGTCTGAAGGACCCACTTTGTTTATCCCAAGTTGATGAGTACCTAATGTTTAAAATTTTAACCGAAGCCATTCTTACCCTTAACCTTAAATATGCTGAAAGTCAAAATACTTTCTTTTTATTAGAAAATATTTCCGTGATGAGTCCGTAAAATTGAATGTGCACCACGGAATATCCCTTTCTTGCTTGCTCCGTATATAAAATCAGGGTTAAGTAGTAATCCAAAACTGGGGTCGAATTACCGCAGCCATACGTCACTGAATTCTGTGGATTTTACAAGCGAAACAATAACAAATTCAGTCACGTATTACTCGATCACGGATGCGGTAACTCAACCCCTGGTCCGCGGTAGGTTCTTATTTTATTTCGCATTTCGTAAGAACTTGAGTTAAATGATCCAAAAGTGGCGCACTAATGGCTAAGATTGCACACTGTGCATATACCAATAACAAAATTAGATGTTTTTAAATGTCATCGCTCTATGCAATCGACCAACTTCAAGCAAACAGTCTTTTTGCGCCGAAAATTTGTTTGCAAGTTCGAATAGAAGGATACTACATATTGCCACACACAAGTATGGCAGTCTCACCCCTATAATCTACATAATGATGCCCTAACCCCCATCCCATCTTATCCCTTTTGCCGAATTTTGGGGAATTTCACTCCTCATTTGCTTGACCGTTCAAATATCCGCACCATTTGTACTTTTCCACGGACAAGGATTTCAAGCGTTCTCTCAATTTTCTTCAAACTCCATTAGTGTTTTCTCGTTTGGGGGATGGCTGGCCTGGTCTGGGTTCTTCTCGAATGTTGTTTGTGTTATGCCGTGCTGCTTAAGGGGCAAATGAATGAATGCTTAGGAGGAATACATACATATATGCTATCGCATGCAATAAGTGAAATTAATTATGGGCCTTCTGGCTTTTGCAAATGTACAGGGGTTCGTTGCACACAAACATGCACCCACACGTTCTTCATGGGGAAGGTTTGGGACGAAAAGACTGGGTGGCAGTGGCAGCCTAGCCTAATATCCTGGTGGATGGTCAATTGCACTCAGTCGCATGTATGGATACACAAACACGAAAGCGACTTTGTTTGTGTGCGGACGTCAGCCGAGGCTTTTACGTATACGAACATCATGCAATATGTATGCGTATGTGAAATGAACATTTACGTTGTGCCATAAGAAGGATGATAGCGATGCATACGACGCAAATGACGATGTTGACGAAGACTATATGACCGGGCCTACGACGACGACGACGATGGTGGCAATTTTGATGATGATGATGACCATAGTGAAGAACCAATCGATAGATATTCGCCCTTATTGCTGTGTGCTGAAGCTGAAGCAAGGACAGCAGGAAGCGCCTATGACTGTTATGATGGTGTTGTCGGTCGGCTGGTTTGAATGCAATTCGTTGCGTTGCTGTGGCGTTTTGTTTCCTTGGTATGTGTTCTTTCCTGTTTCTTGCCTTGGGTAGGAAGGATACTTTTTTTTTACTTTTTGGTATTCTGTTTATTACTGTGTGCATGTGCAGTAAACGATAATTAACGAAATTACTGTTGCCACTCAACATGAAAGTGATGTGAATGGTTTTGTGTGTTAACGTCTCTTATACAGTGGCGTCTATATTTACGCCCAAAGTGGGGGGGCAACAAAATAGATTAATGATGTTGAATTGGACGTACAGTCGTTGGCGGTAGATGCCTAATTAGATGTGCTTTGCCATTATAACGCCAGTGCAAAGGTAGGCGGCACATGTGGAAAAATGTCTGCGCACCATATTGGACTGTTATTGCAAACGCGTTTACCCACTTCACTTAGTTTTGAATGGTAATTTTGAATAGTTTATATTTCGGCTCTAATGAGCCAGAATTTGTTGGTCTAAAAATGTAGTAGTCGAGATTTTAGTCCGGGCACTAGACGATGGATTGGTAAGCTGCGATTTGTTGTACCACGTGACTTTGGCGGTTTTTCTTCAAATTCGACAGCACACATAGGTTAGGTTAGGTTGAAATGGCTGTCGGCTAACTGGTTAGGTTAGTCGACACACTTAGACCATTATAAGGTCCCTTGTGATACCACGTGAATCTATAATTCATTCCTCCTACTCGTTGAACCAATCGGAGCTTCTGATGAAGCGTAGTAGATTTCGGATGTCTATGTTTTTTAGATCGTTCAGATCACTAAGGTAGAAAGCTCCAAAGTGGAGTTTTCGTCTCTGTGAGAGAGCCGGACAAGTACATAGAAGATGGAGAACAGTCTCCTCCTCCTCCTCGTCAAAACAGCTTCTGCAAAAATCGTTAGAGAATACGCCAAGCCTCTTTGCATGCCTGCCGATAAGACAGTGTCCCGTGATGACACCTATTGTAGCACTAATATGCTTCCTATCGAGGGAGATCAGATGCCTAGACAGCACACATAGTCGAATCATTTATTCATTTGGAGGTTTAGTTGGCACTCGTCTCCTTTTAAAAAAAATTGTTTAAACATATCAAACTGCTTTTGAAAAAGACAAATATTTTTTGGTTAGAAACGTCTGTTCGTCATTTGCAGTTACGCAAATATAGGTAGGTTTGTCCCTTTGCAACGACGTGTTGGTACCTAACTTTGTAGCCACTGAAAGGAGTTTGAAGGCTTCGTTAAAAGTGTCTTGCACATTATATTGGGAGGTTAAATCACCGAATGCTGAAATTGTCCATCCCCAAAAGTGCATATCCTTTTCTCACTCAAAGGCATTTCATCAAACTTTCATAGTAAAATACATAGTCCGGCGCCCGAGCGGAAATTTTCTTTGGCGTGCGTTAATTTTATAAATTCGTAATAGCCAGAAAAATTGCTTCTCCCTAAAGTTTCCCTAAAGAAATAACAGGCAACAAATACTGAGATAACCTCGAGGACAATTAGGCAGTCCCTTGAAAAAGGATTGCAAGTTAATGGTCTCAATATTCTCTACTTCTTGTGGAGGCTAACCTCGTCGACTTAGGCATGTGGAGCTGTGCTAGAATTTCTTTCTTAACGACCAGCTGGGTCTTCAAACAGTACAAGAAAATACACAAGACCGAGTAAACCTTATCAGAATCGCTGATTGAATAAATGGCAACAATAGGCCTGTATTTTTGAGCTTCGAACTCAGTAAAGAAGTAAAGTATGATTTTCAGCACACAATTACAACAACTACTGTGATAGGGCGTAGTTGTTGTAATTACTTACTTAAGGTGGCGCTACAGTCCGGGGTGGACCTGGGCCTCAACCAACAAGCGTCTCCAGCCAGCACGATCTTTGGCCAGCCGTCTCCAGTTTCGCACGCTAAGTTGGTTAAGGTCCCCTTCCACTTGCGTGCGCCACCTGAGTCGCGGTCTTCCTCTACTGCGCCGTCCCTCGGGTGTGGATTCGAAGATCTTCCGGGCCGGAGCATTGACGTCAATTCGCTCTGCATGACCCAGCCACCTCAGTCGTTGGACATTCACTCTTCTGGCTAGGTCGATGTCGCTGTACAGCCCGTACAGTTTGTCGTTGTATCTCCCCCTTCATTCACCGTCTATGCAGACGGGACCGAAAATTACTCGAAGAATTTTCCTCTCGAAGTAACCAAGAGTAGACTCATCCGCTTTTGATAGAGTCCATGCCACTGCACCATAAAGTAGGACTGGGATGATCAAGGTCTTATAAAGGGTCACTTTAGTTGTTCGAGAGAGGGCTTTGCTACTCAATTGCTTTCTTAGCCCAAAGAAACAGCGATTGGCAAGAGTTATTCTTCGTTTAATCTCAGCGCTGGTGTCATTGTCTGAAGTCATAGCGGAGCCTAGGTAGACAAAGTCCTTTACCACCTCAAAGTTATATTTGTCTATGGTGATATTTTGTCCAAGACGTCGGTGTTGGTTGTCCTTTCTTGATGACAGCATATACTTTGTCTTGCCCTCATTGACCGCCAAACCCATCTTTGCCGCTTCCGTCTCAATGCTCACGAACGCGTCAGTGACATCACGCTGCGATCTGCCGATTATGTCGATGTCGTCGGCGTAAGCGAGTAGGTGGACGGACTTATGGAAGATAGTGCCTCTGGTGTTAGCGTTTGAGTTTTGCACTATTCTTTCAAGAACGATGTTAAAGAAGTCACATGACAGCGCATCGCCTTGTCTAAATCCTTTTTTGACATCGAAGGTCTCGGTGAGTTCTTTACCGACCTTAATGGAGCAGCGTGCATTCTCCATTGTCATCCTGCACAAACGGACGAGTTTGGCAGGGATGCCAAAACTAGACATTGCTCTATATAGCTCGTCCCTATAAATGCTGTCATAGGCGGCCTTAAAATCGATAAAAAGGTGGTGGGTATCGATTTGGACTTCCTGGGTTTTCTCCAAGATCTGCCGCAGTGTGAATATTTGGTCAATGGTAGACTTTCCTGGCCTGAAGCCACACTGATAGGGACCAATCAGGTTGTTGACGAAAGGCTTCAGGCGTTCACACAACACGGCAGATAAGATCTTGTAGGCGATGTTAAGAATACTTATAACTTTGTAGTTGGCGCAGTTCAGAGGATCTCCTTTCTTGAGGATCGGGCAAACAATGCTGAGGTTCCATTCATCGGGGATACTTTCCTCCGACCATATTTTACAGATGAGTTGGTGCATGCTCCTACCCAAGTCATCGCCTGCCGCTTTGAATAGCTCGGCGGCTAGGCCATCTGCTCCAGCGGCTTTGTTGGACTTCAGCTTAGATATGGCTATCTTCACCTCGTCCAGGTCGGGAGGACGGAATTGTTGGTCTTCATCGTCCAGGTTGAATGGTTCATTCTGCCTGACAGCGGGATTTTGTTCGTCATCGCCGTTAAACAGTCTGTAGAAGTAGTTCTTCCATACCCTCAGCATCGACTGCGATTCTACTACGATGTTCCCTTGTTCGTCCTTGCAGGCTTCGGTTCGGGCTCTATATCCTTGGGAGGTTCTTTTAACCCTTTGGTAAAACTTTCGAATCTCATTCCTGCAGTAGCATCTCTCAATTTCCTCGATCGCGCGCTTCTCATGCTCTTTCTTTTTTCTCCTCAGAAGCCGGTGTTCGTCTCTTCTCTTCTGCGCGTAGAGCTCACGAGCAGTTGTTGTAATTGCTTGCTGAAAATTCGACTTCACTTTGCTTTGCTGAGATCGAAGCTCTTTGTGGAGTGAGGTAAAAGTTAATTCTAGGTATAGGTGCCCTTCTGGCACTTGCACCTACCGGGATTGTCTGTATCATCTTAAAGCTGTCACTTAAGTTTTTCTGACTTAAACAAAAAAAAAAATATTTATATATATATATGTAGTTTAAAAACATCATTCCATCGTCGAGCATCGTACCTTCGTACAATTTAAAAAAAATTAAGAAGACACAAAAAAGTTTCAAAATTAATTAAAATAATATTATTTTTTTTTTTTTCGAAAAAGCATTATTTTATAATAAACTATTCCCACCCGCGATACAAAAAAAATAATTTCCGTAAAGAAAATCTAAATAATTAAATTCATGTAGAATTTAATACGAATACGATCTCACTGTATATCTATTGTGATCAAAATAAAAAAAAATCCCTGTACAAAATGTATATAAAATTAATTTTTATGAATTTTCCGATTTTCTTTTAAAATATTCCAATTTACTCGTCGTATAAACATTCCTTAGGCGTAGACAAATACAACAACAAAAAGATAGCTCAAATCGGACGATCCGTTCTCGAGTTATGGGCGGTCTTTTGGTTGCAACTTTCCTTTATATAGACTAAAATAAGAAAATGGTGTAAATTTTACAAATTAACTTAAATTAAAGCTACGAGACGATGTTTAGTTTTTTTTTTAAAGGGTACGAGGCTTTGGTGTGCTGTTTATATAAGAAACTTGGCTCGTTCAGACGAAATACTCCACAGAGCTCACAAGATACAGTCGCTGAGTATTTTGATAACAAAGCTCGATCGCCACATGGTACACAATTGAAATTAACAACAAAGTAGTTAAGTCGGTTATAGACCAAAACTCTAGACCCAAGGCAAGGGGCTATTTATTTGTAAGCAAAGAAGACTTTCTTCATAACTTTTACTGGGGGCGCAGTTCGTTTGGTCTTTATGAGCTTGTTTTCAAATTCTGAGCCATTCTAACGTTTTTTTTTATTAAAGTGTTCTAATTTAGTTGTATTCTTGACTCTGAACCTCTTTTGCTGTTCAAAAGCTATTTCCCATGAATATAAAACCTTCATCCACCTTTTTTGGAAGGTCAAGGTTTTTGATTACTTCTTCACGCAAATTATTAGGATTTTATAAAATCTGTTATTTGCAATAATTAATCATGCGCGGCAATGTTTTCGGGGATTTCAAAAAAAGAAGAAAGAAGGCAGTCCCTAGAAATAGTGGTGTCAATTTAAAAAGGAAATACCACTAAGACAGAACACTTTTTTAACAGTACAACAGTACCTACTTTTCAAGAGGACTACATAGTTCGAAAGAGCTTGTAAAAAAAATTCAAATAATGGAATTCTAGCACATCTCATATATAAATAACCACTTTCAATACAGGATCTATCAAGTCTTGTTAAGCGGCCATTAAATGCTTCCAAATTTTGGGAGGTAGTTCTTCTCTGACCTCTTTGCCTATTTTTTTCTTCCATTACTCGTCGGTCAGCGAAAACGACGGAAAAGCGAGTTTCAACAGCAGCTTAGCGACTGTCATAAAAACCGTGGTACCTGCTTTCTTTGCATAACTATTTGCTCGTTTTTATTGATTTTTCTATGAATATTCTCCGTCCAAATAACACGTCCTAGGGTGTCCCGTCAAATTTTTTTTTGTTGTATCTTAACAAAAGGCCCCGCAAAAGTTGCGTATTACTGAGCTCATTACAGGAAAAATAACATAAAAAATATTCAAGGGTACTTTTGGGTCTCTACCGGCCGTTGAAGTTTTGGAAAAAAATGTTGTTTTCCCTACATTTTTCTTTTTCAATATTTTTTTAATATTGCTTAAATTTGTAAAGTTATAGCATATTCACTCAAATCAAATGTGTTTTTGGTAGCGCTTGAGCACTTGAGAGGTTATTTTGATATCTCTTAAATGCTGGAATCAAAAAATACATTTGTTTTGTCTTAACCACAAAATTTTAATTTAAATATTAAAACATGTAAGCAAAATGAGTTCCGGACTCCATCTCCGAGAGTTATTCTGTCCTCTTTTCGATCCCTTTATAGTGAATTAAAAAAAATCATTTACGTCTGTAAGAGCTGTAAAAAAGTATATCCAAAGAAATCTTAAAACAGAATACGGTGAAAAATCCCTCTAATTCCGAATTGTTTATTATAGTGAGGGCATGCAGATATCGAACAGATTTTGAAGAGGGCTTCAATTCCAATTGTGTGCCACAATCAAATAGTAAGACTTATTAAAATGAACTTCCATAAATATATGACTCTAAAAAGATACCCAAATACGAAAAAATGCAAACTATCACAATAGAGTACAAGATTTCATAACATTTTCTAGTACAAAATTGTTTGACATTGCCTCATGTAAATTTGATAACTGCCACTGTACACAGAAAAAAAGTGCCTAGTAATGAAAGGGTATTTTTGGAGGATAAGTGTTGATTACCTAGAGACGATTAAAATGCAAAAGCGTCTAGATCGAAAAGAACGTAGTGCATTGAATAATCTTGCCCCTCCAAGTTTACTCCAGAGAGTAGATCCAAACGAAACAGATGAAAGAGTGGAGCCAGTCAAGACAGTAAGGTCACTACTTTGTTCTTCAGAACTTTCAAAGTCTTCTTCAGATCCTTCCACGTTTTCAGATAAGCTCAATTTGCTGGTCCAACCATCTGTAGCAAGAGTTTTTGATCGATATGGATTATCGGAACGATCTGCCCCAACAGTGGCTTCAACGGTTTTTTACGATGCTGGACTCGCAAATAACACTGACACAAGGCTTGTAATCGACAAAAATAAGATACAGATACTGAGCTTTGTCAAAATCAAGAGAGCATCTAAGAAGCCAATACAATGATGCCATTCCTAAGAATATTTATCTTGACGGACAGAAAGACAAAACCCTTGTTTCAGATCAAAAATATAAACGTCATTTTCGCAAGGAGCTCTTAGAAGAACATAGCAATATATCTCCGATATATTATACAGGGGAAGAAATATTATGCAATTCAAAGATTTATTTTATAGTTTTTAAGGGCTACATACCGCGATACTAATTATCATTTTTAGTGTCCAGGCTATATTTTTTAACTCACAATGGTGAATTTTTCGAAATACAAAATTGCATATTGTGACCTACAAAATATTCAGTCTCAATGTTAAAAATGATTATTAGTATAAGGTCCATACCATAGACATTATTTTTTAAAATTAATGTCAGACAACTCCTCCACCTATCTTATATTTTCAATGTAAAATTTGTATTTATGCCTTAATAGCTTCTTTTAAATTAATAATTTAAAATTTTTGATTATATGCAAATGAATATCTATTATTTTAATTTAGTACCAAGTTATATTTGTGTATATATTTTTGAAATAGTAATAATATTCTGAACAAATAGAAAAATTGAAAGATATTAGCGCCTTGGTTACTTTTCCCTGTCCTTCAATCGTCGGTAGAGGCCCAAAAGTTATGCCGTAATCAGAAAGTAAGTACACATTCGGAATCTTCTCGTCAATACGCAACTTTTGATACCCCTTTCGATGAGATTTTCCACGAAATTTTTTTCTTCATACAACGACGGGACAGCCTAACGTCCAGTTGGACATGGTTTCAACAGGATGGAGGCATCAATGAACATTGTAAGGCGCATTTTCCCCGAAAAAGTCATAAGTCGTTATGGTGATATCCCATGGCCCCCCAGATCGCCAGACTTAACACCTGCGGACTTTTTTTTTATGGGGATTTCTTAAATCTAAAGTCTACGTTAACAAACCGCGAAATTTATTGCAACTGAAAAGATATTCGCAACGAAATCAGAGGAATTTCGCAAGAAACTTGCAAAAAAGTTTTCACAAAAAATATGGTGTTTCGTTTAAATGAGTGTGTTCGTCTCCGTGGTAAACATTTAACTTCAATTATTTTCAAAACATAAATCCGCATTTGTATGTTTTATTTTAAAATAAAAACGATTATATAAAAACCTGTGAATCTTTTATTATTTAATTTTAAATTCGAAAATTGTTTCGCGAACACCCTTTATATGGTAGAACGACGATTGCCGAGCTAAAGTAAAAATGAGCCTCGCATCCTTTTCCGTCTGTCCGAATGGTATTAGTGTTAGGCGTACCATGCTAAGCGAGAGCGTTGATTTACTTTAAACTTTTTATTATGATTTATGGAGTGTACATTTTGCCGATATGCGGGCGATATTTATTTTCACCAATGTTACGTTATGTAGTGTACATGATATCATTCGTATAGGTAACTATAAAAGCAAGGAAGATGCTTACAATTTAAACCAACATTTATTTGAAAACGAAACAAGCGAGTACGTATAGCAACTGCAATTCATTTTGAGGTTAATTGTAAATCTTAAAAAAAAACGAATTCTTAAAATGAGATCGACGAAAGAATGACGCTGAGAGGTAAACACGATGAAACTTAATTATTCTGATGATGATGAGTGTAATCAGATATAAGCTACATGACAAAGCACCTAGTTTTTCTCCAAAAATTGCGTATAATGGTACGTACATAGGTAAAAGAACGGGCTTCGAATGAAATCCTTTTATACGTGATTGATACCAAATTTTCAACTATAATTCTCTATCGATTTAGTGCTAAAAAACTGTTTCATTTTACTTTTATACAGTGTACATACTAAAACGGCTTTTCCGATTTAAATTTTAAGCCCAGACGCATATTATTTAAGTTGACTTAGTTATTTTTAAAAAAATTAAATTAAGATTACAAAAAATAAAATAAAGAAAACAAAAATCTTATCGTGATATTTCCCGAATTGAAGAAGCTTAAAAATTAATTTTCCTTTAAATTCAATAAGCAGATTATGAGTCGTATTTCGACATAAATCCAAAACGGCATTTAATTGATTAACTCCTGTCTGCAAATTGAATTACAATTAATTATTGAACCATCCACAACAAAAGTCAGATTCCAAATAAAACTGGAAGCTTCTGTCGCAGGTCCGATTGGAGCTCTTATTTGACAAAAGGTCGTTTATGTACGGTCAATCAAAATCGATATACAGTAAATGCATGATATGAAATGTTGTCCCGTTTTCGGTTCAACAACTCTGCTCTGGCAAATCATAATACGTCCACAAGAAAGAAGTGATCTACAATTGCACCAGCAGTTTCGTACATAAAAAGGTTTAAGGTAAGGTTTCGGTGAGTCGCCTCGGTCTGGTTTTTGACATAAGTCTTTTAAAAAATTGATTCTCTACACACAATTGGCTTTTTGGCTCCAAGTTCTAGATTATGATTTTCCGTCTGTTGGCTCTTTCAGATTTCAACTTTTGCGGATCTGGATGTTTCAAACTTCGTGTTATATCCTCAACTGCAGTGTTTACTTTAAGGTATCGAATTCAATTGCAAATACCTGGGTTTAATCATGCTCCAAATAAAGCCTCGCAAACCAAATCTAGGCGATTCTGTTGCAAGCTTGGGTATTTTTTCGTCCACCTTATTTTATAGTTGATTTAAAAAAAAAAGAAGTAGGTGTAGGAACTTACATAAATTTTTAACATTTTAACTATTACTCGTAAAATCATTACTGTAATACTTGTGACTCACTGTACATTATGTATTATGAGCACAGTTGACACCCAAGTCTAAGACCGCTCGTTCATTGGCGACATTGTTGTCGTGTATTTACAAGAAAGTTGCAAACCTGAAACAATTTTCATTTTTAAGTGTGGGGTGACTGTGTAGTAATTATGCCGAATACGAAAATTAATAATAGTTTTATCTAGTGGTACTATGTATAGAAATATGTAGAGAAATAAATAAAATAGAGTGTATTTATGATTATGTGCATTGCGTGTATGTGGTCGGTAGATCAGGTAATGCTTTTGCCTGAATTTATGATATTAAGGTCCATTTGCTGATACTGATAGCTGGTGGTGGCTGTTTATTTCAGTAGGATTTATCACTCTTTGTGGGAATTTCGATGTCCCTTTATTGGGATAAAGGCGAAAGTACCAAAATCGTGGGAATTTTAGGAATCTAAAAAAAAAAAAACACTTAAACTGTAGGCTTCTGCTGAAATTTCATCAAAACACTACATTTCACCAAGTCTATCAACAAACTGAAGACTGAATGTCTATAAAAACCAGCTCACGCTTCTTATCGTCTCTTATCAAAATTGTATTGTACCAAAAAATAATCATAGTAATGGTACAAACTGCAGTTTTTATATTAAACGTTAATTTAACGTGATTTTCTTTATATGTAAAGGGTTTTCCAATAAGAGGTGTTGTTTGGATATTCAAAGAAAAATTCATTTTTTTAGATAATTGATCGGATGTTTATTTCATAATAAAGAAGAAGGTATGCCGTTAATAATGATATAACATCAGCCAAATGGCCGCTACGAGCACGCATACTGGACCATATCCTTTCACAACAACACCTCTTATTGAAAAACCCTCTATTACAAATGTTACTATGAAAATCTGTATACCTACTGACGCAAAAACAACTATCGTGGGATTTTAAAAGGGACTTTTACCATGGAAAGGAAAAAAATACTACGCTTCGTGGGATAAATGTAATAGTTGTTATTGCCAAAATATTCCTCTTTCGTAGAACCAAAAAATTGATCGTCAATTAAATTAACTCATATTTTATAAGCACATCTTGTATAACGAACGAATGGAACACAGATGCCGGATATACAACGTATTGTAGTGGTAGCTAAAAAGTTAATCATCCAGTTAAGCTGGATTTTCAGCACCCTATAAAAGAACCTTCGCAAGAACCTCTTCAAGTTTCTTTATAGCTTTGTTAAACAAACGTAGCGAACGATACAAATTTTCCAAAAACCTTATTTTTAAATATACGACCCGATCTACTTACTAAGCTGACGCTACTCTGGACTTGCACAGCAATAAATGTCCTGTTAGTGGCGCCTTTGGAGCGATATCGCATAGTCCAAATTGGTTGAGGTCTCTATTACTATGAGTGCAGTCTATCTTAAACCAATCCTCCTCTACTGCTTTGCACCTTCGAATTAGATACAAAAACTCTTCAGAAAATTAGCAAAAAAAGCGAAACTATTAGCTGTTGTCAACAAAAATGCTCGTTTCTGTATTCACCTATGAAACATCGTTTAATGCTTATAAAAAAAATAATTTTAAAGGAAAATATCCGAATTACCTTTAATACTTTATAATTTTTTTCACTTCCAGACGAATCGAGATGTATATCTAATATGGCGGAGGGTGTCGAAGAAACCGAGAGCAATAGTCACCAAAATAAAGCAGGCACACCAACTATGCTAGGCACTGTGTTGCCCTGTGAAGCAACTATTACCGCATCCTTAGGCGGCATAAAACGTGAATTTGACACAACTCCATCGCCGCTGGGTGGCATTAGCACGGGAGGCGGAATAACTCCAATTACACGACTACCCACCCCGTCCCCATCATCACCGCCCTCACAACTAACACCCACCTCAACGACGGTCAATTCAATTGCGGCCACAATACGTCCAGTGACCAATCTATCATCTGCCTCATCTACATCGTCTATATCGTCGTCCTTATCTTCATCGTCATCGTCGTCCTCATCATCGTCATCGTCGTCTTCAACATCTTCATCGTTAACATCGGCAGCTATAACAGCGGCAACTGCGGCTGCATCAACAGTTACTGGAGTTACGGCGAACAAATCACCGTCACCGTTTCTGTCGTCGTCACCGCCCGGAGTCAATACAAGCCAACATCATTCTCCACACCAGCAGCAACAGCAACTGCAACTGCAATCACAGTCATCGCAACAACAATATCATCCTATCAATCTGAAACCTGAGGTAAGTCATACTTGTAAGGAAGGTTCGACTTTAGGTTATCCCAAAGGAGATGTGATGTGACTTGTACTGTGTGCACATTATACATATTTGTCGGTGATGTCGCCGCTGTTTATTGATTGACCCAGACACATTTATTTTTGAAGAATCGCAGGTATGATTAATAAGTGTACCTAGAGTGCGTTGTTTTTTCTTCAAAAATATTTAAAAGCTCTTCAACTTTAGTTATCAATTTCGTGTTTAAGTATGTCAATAATCTAGTCGATAACAAACCGCCTACCAAATATTTTGTGGTTCAATAAAAAAGAAATCTGAAATGAGACCATACTAAAGCGTGGGTTAACCCATTTAACTGGATCTAAAGGTAGGTGTACCGAAGGCTCCAAAGTGTACACGTCTGTGTGAGCTGGTATTCATGAACCTAATCAAAACGTCTCAATACCTATGGGAGAGAGGCCTGAGTGTATTTCGGGAAGAGTTCCGTGTTATGCAGGGGCCTTACAGGATTGAAATGCAGATCTTATTCAGAAAAATTTTAAGTACAGAAAAATTGCGGAAATCCTCAGCTGAAATCACCTATACACAAGTAGAGTAATCCTAATATCCTATTTATATTTCTGACGCTTGCTTTTGGCACAACAGATCTTTTAGATCGAAGCATCTTTACTATTGAAAGTCACAACCAATAAAAAAAATATATAATGCGAGAAACAGCGAACTTAGAACCAATGTATTTTGATTACTTTGAACACATTAGCACAGCAACATCGACAGCGACATCAACGTTAGAGCCAATCCTAAATTCGCTGTTGCTTGCTGTGGCTGTCGCTGTGTTAATCTGTTTCTCGCATATACAAAATATAAACCGGCTAATAGTTCTAAGAAGTCTAGGGTCCTATGTACGCATATTGGGCCCACTATTTTTTTTTTTTTTTATATTTTTGGTAGTTTTTCAAAAGTTCTTCAATGTGGGTATATCTAATGGTTAAATGGCTTTCCTAAAAAGCTAAAAATAAAAAATAAGTAATTTACATATCTATCTATCTATAATTTTACAACAGACATTTTTTAAAGTCTCACTTTTTTTTTTTTTAAAGATTTGGCTTTGTTCATAAACACCTACCGTAAAAATAATATTTTTTTTTTTTTTGTTGTCATTAACACTACCTACATCTATACGCCGGCAAGCGAACATCTTAAAATCATTATAAAAGGATGCAATGGGTAGGGGTCATCCACCTCTAGCAGAAAGACAAACCGCGGGCCCTCTGACATTTTTATTTTTTTTTTTTTTTTTTTTTTAAATATATGTTCTTTGATCGCGAATACAAGCTGCCGAAATGAGATTCCTTCGTTGTATTGCTGGTGATGATCTAGAGTCGGTGGCGGAAGATCGGGAGCTATGGAGGGTCCACTTAGGCATCCTATACCCGCGAGCCTGTTTTTTGATCTTAACATCATAAGGATATTAATATGCAAATAGTATTCTAAGCTAAATAGACTTTTTAGGACTGAAGTCGTTTCAATAAAAAGAAAGTTTCTGAATGAATAAGCGTTGCCACTTGTACTACATATGTTGTACAATGCTACATATTTGCTGGATTTCTTAACGTCGTACTACATACTACATTGTTATCCAAAAGTACTACATTTCTTAAGAGTCAACAATTTAAAATTTATTAAAGGAGTTTCCCTGAAAGAAAGCATATTTGGACATTTTAAATGACCAGTGGCGCTTGTTGATTGGGACTTCCGATCTTATTTTGCAATGTGGACCTCAAAATAGCCACATGGTGGCAATATGGGTGAAATTAAGCAAACAAAAAATAGTTTAGGAAACTTAATTTTTTGAAGAACTATCTGCACATATGCTGTCTTTCATACAGTATTGCTTCTGATGAGAGAAAGTTAATTTTAATTAAAAAAAAAAAAACATGTACTACATTTTGTTTGAAAATGCTACTTTTTTTCTCTTATGTACTACATTTGCTAAGGATGTAAGTGGCAACGCTGTGAATAACCCTAATCGCCTGTAAATATTTCATTCAGTTGTGTATAACTTTGACTCAACAACTTGTGGTTTTGTATACTTTTTATATAATTTTTTACAAAATTGAGTTAATCTTACGATCGGACGCCACGTACCCTGTTTCTAAATTTTAAAATTTTCTTTCATTCAAATATCTATTTTGTGTGCTGGGTTATGAAAAACGCATTCCGTTTTTGAATTTTAATTTGGCAAACAACGAGAAACGAGAATGGTTGAAAAAAGTAGGTATTAAGGTCAGTGGTAATACACTTTTTACAAAAATCGTTTTAGATCCCTTCGGATCTTGAAAATTATTATTACATGGTGTTTTATCTTTGAATCTTATATCCAAACTTGTATATATAGTTATGATTTATGTATTTTTTATTTATTTTAATAATATCTTTAAAGTGTCCCATTCTGCCCCTCTGGGGGGGGGGGGGGGGGCAGTTTTGGACATGTCTAAAAAAACGCTCATTAGGAGCGGTTTCCTTCGTTTTCTTGTAATTTCTGACCATAAGTGCAGAGATAAGCCTAAACAAATAAAACCAAAAACAATCATTCTATACAAATCACTGAAATAGAATGTTCAAATTGATAAAAGGGGGCAGATTAGGACATGTCGGAAAGCTCCCCTCGCGCATTGTCCAAAAGTGACCCGAGAGGGATAAAAAACTAAAAACTTCATATTTTTTTAGAAACAATGTAAATTGTTAATATTTTGGTTGAATAACATCGCTACACATATAAACATTATACTTGAACACTTTTAATTTGTAAATTGAGCATAATTTTAGAATAATATGCTTACGTCTAGGAATAAAAAAAAATACAACTGTCGTCTGGAAACACACTTTTCTTTTTATTTATTTTTTTAAAGTTGGTATCGTTTCAATATCCATCAGATGTTTGTTTGAAGTGGATTTTCCACTGTAAAATTTTATTAAAGTATTAAAAAGTTTTTTTTTGTAGTACTACTTTTTCTTAAGTTGTCCTAAACTGCCCCCCTCTCCCCTACATGTAGGTATCTTCGACTGAAAAATTACTTCGTAGGGAAAAAAGGACAGTCTTTTAATATTTAAAGCCGTTAGTATTTAAGGAAAATCGTGATAAATTTGTTTTTTTCAATTTCCCAAAGTTTTCTTATGTCTATAGTAGAACTAGGTTTGAGATCTTGCTACATGCGTGATGCGTCTTACTCTGAATTCACAATTCTATCTCTACTTTAACTTTTTTTGCCCAAGTTTACCTAATATTCTTTTAATGTTTGCATTTCTTTATCTACTCAAACTAACTTTTGAAGAAAATTTGGACGAGCCATTTGAAATATTTAAATAAACTAATTTATTTTAATAAATATATACGTAGCAACTTCTTCTGAGTTTCTATTTTTATTACTTTCTATAAATTAACTAATTTATTGTTTATTATATTTTTTAATATTTTTTTATAATATAAACACTTAACTTATTGAAATCTTATTTCGGTAAGAAATTTTTGGACCCGTGGTAGTTTTTCATATTTGTTTTACCAAAACTTATATATTATTCTGTTTGCGACGTCAAGGTCATCAAAGTCTTGCAAAAATATTACAAACTTACATAAAATTATTTTGTTTAGTATATATATCCATTTGTTGCTTGCAAACTATTTAAAAATGAAAACCAATCAAGCGGTTAAAAAGACAAAACAGAGAAAAACACAAAAATATGTGCTTCAAGTGTTAAGAAATAATACAAAAATTCAATAAGGGTATTCACTTAAACGCGTAAAACCCTCATAAATTGAGTAAACTGCAGACATTCAACACCCCGTAAATCAACTGTCAGATTTTTTGTGGAAAATAGTTTACGCAGGCCTCATAATTTTCCGCGATCAATTTGACTCGGAAATCGATTGCGGAAAATTACGCCAATTTTCAAATGTCAACTGTGAATAAAAAAAATAAAAATAAAAAAAAAAAACAGTGAATAAATTAATTATTCCAAAATCTTGATCTCTTTTTGTTGTTAAAGGCCTAGAAATCAATAAAATTATATATATAAAGCACACTTGATCGAAATATTACCTATTTGCCTTTGTTTTCGCCAAACACTTCCAATATATGTAAGTAATACATTTAATTGTTTATTTTCACTTACTTTTGGCATATCGATAATTTCGGGCAGTCTAAGAACAGCTGAGTTTGACAAGAGACTTGACAGTCGATTTACGCGAATTACGCAATGACATTGACGAGGGGTGTACACTTTAAGCACCGCAGTAATTTATGAATTTACGAGTTGCATAAAATTATTTGTTTAATGAATACCCTTAATATTTTTCAATTTTTTGCATATAATTGTACAAATTTGTGTTTGTTAGACTTAAAAAATATTTGCATTGTTGTATTGCAACGAATTTAATTAAAAAAACATTTACAACTTACTAAAATTAATTAATTAATTTATAATTTAAACGCTCAGGCTGAACAACAGCGAAGTTAAATTCGCTCCTATTACGAAATTAAATACCGTGAATTTGGACGGTTGGGCAACATTCATCTTCAAAATGACAATTAGGGAGGATTTATTAAGCTAATGCCCGAAATAAACTTGGCTTTCTCAACATTAAAATTTGACCCTACAGTTAGCGATATTCTGGCAACTTTATTTGTTTACTGGTAAAGCGATTTTGGAAAGTGTGGAGTCTTTGCGTGCACTGCCAGACTGAAGTTGATTATTAGTAGAGTGTTCAACAACAATGATAGTCCTGTCTTAACTTTGCCCATTTAAGGCACTCTTTAAATTCACCGTTCCATTTACATGAAATGATCATAACAAATCTATCCTCGAATACGTCAATCTGATTATAATTTTCATTTCCAAATCGTTAAAAAAAAACATTAAAATAAGTAATAATTTTCCCATTCAGCGCACATTCATCTCGAGTTGAAAAAGTGCATATTTCTTGTTCTCTTCCATTTGCACGTGTGTCACAAATAACCTATTTCCAGGCTTATCATGTTGTGCGTACGGTTTGAAATTTGCACACGCGATACACCTACAAGAAAGTATAATGAATGCATTTATATACCTACCGCGCTTACCCCACCCATATCTCTATCGTGGCTAATTTATTATAGTTCAAGTCCGTTAATATCACAAGACGCAATGTATGTACGTACTTATGTTACTTATGAGTTATGACCATTAAATCCAGCGAGAAGATTCCATCGTACGTTGAAAAAAAAACGAAAAGAAAAAAAAGCAATAATAGTAAACCGCCATGCAAGGCGGCAGACATACACACTATCGTAGCATTAAAGTACACAATGTTTTGCTATACATTTTTGCCCACGACTTCATAAGTACGTATACGAGTTCTGCATATCGTATAGATGATGGTCGATTTTGCGAAAGGTGAGGGAGCGATTAAATATGATTTGCATTAATTAATAATACACTTTCAAACGTATTGTGAATTTGCGGAATAGTTGGTAATTAACAGGGTGATTCTAATGGACAGTGACCGATTTTTTTATTAGAATTAAAAAAATATATAAGACTTTGTTTAATTTATTCTTTTTTTTTTTCGAAATCTTACAACTTTTCTCTCTCATAAAGACATCGTTTAAGAAAACCAGAATTAAAAAAGGTAGGAAGACTGTCCAGTGAACAGTTTTAGCGTCAGATAATTGCTTATTAAATTTACTTTTGTCTAGCGAGGGGACAGCTGCACATTTGTAATTACTGGTGTTAATGGTTTTTAATTATTAAATGCATTAAAAAATATAGTCTTTTTAAAAGTTCAGCAATATTAAGCGCTATTATTATTTTATTTTATTTTAATATTAAGCGCTAGCTAGCATGGTCTCAATATTAATTTAACACAATACCTTTTTTGTTTTTGCTTGTATTTTTATTGTAATTATTTTCGCACTGAATTACCTTTAAAACTATTTCTACTCTCTTTTTTTGGTTAAGTTTTTTTAAACAACTGTCACCTTACTGATGCTATATTTACAACATTACATATGTAGTTACTTATTTAGCCGCCAGTTGTCAATAAACACTGTTAAACCACATCCCCATTCTGATATAGACACATTTTCAACGAAATCAGGTACAGAACTGAAAAATACCACAAAACTGACAACCTCCTACAAATGGGGATGATTTATAGCCTAAATGAATGAATTTACTTAAAACGTATTTTTTTTTTTTTTGACCAACATTTTACAACTTTGGAAATGTCTCTCACGCAAACTA
The DNA here is from genome assembly GCA_946477585.1 of Cheilosia urbana. Taxonomy (NCBI): domain Eukaryota; kingdom Metazoa; phylum Arthropoda; class Insecta; order Diptera; family Syrphidae; genus Cheilosia; species Cheilosia urbana. The sequence continues at coordinate 146,386,203 of OX297854.1, forward strand.
TTCACTTTAGAAAAAAATGATGCTATAAACCTAAATTTTTTAAGACCTATCCATAGATACCCCACACGTATGGGTTTGATGAAAAAAAAATTTGAGTTTCAGTTCTATGCATGGGGACCCCCAAAATTTACTGTTTTTATTTTTTATTTTTGTGTAAAATCTTAATGCGGTTCACAGAATACATCTACTTACCATGTTTCAACGGTATAGCTCTTATAGTTTCGGAGAAAAGTGGCTGTGACATACGGACGGAGCTACGGAACCCTAAAAATGGAGTTGATGTAACCTTTTTATTTATGTATTCTGCAGAATGGGTTTCGAGGAATAATAATTTTGGCATTAATTGATATACATTCTTTGCAAGGTGGACGGAAATGCAGCTCTAGCTATGTTGGACACAGCGTGACAGCTGCAGAATTCTAAAAAGTCGTAAGAAAAAGGGCCAATGAGAAAAAGTGTTATTTCTAAAGCTATTCTGCACATTTAGTATTATTGAACGATTTTTAACAAACTTTGGCTCACGAAGCACTATAAAAGTGTTGCGATAGGCAGCTACGTTACATTTTAAAGGTTTTGATTTGGAAATAATAGAAATAACAGCATTTGCAAAATTTTTGCCAAAATAGCAAACAAAAAAAAAAAAAAAAAATTGATCACGCTGGATGGTTATGGATTGTAAATTATTTAGAACTTCTTTGGTTAGGTTTAGCCGTTGCTTCGAATATGATTTCAAAAGTTCGTGCATAATTGAAGTTGAATCGACAACAAGTATAGTTCTTGAAACCGCAAATCCGCGGAGAAGCTAGGTATAACCTGAAGATTTACTCAGTACCTATATCGAAAACATTGTAGCTCGAACTGCAAATCTTGATCCTTCCTGATATATATTTTTTCAATTCATGGTCATTTTTTTTATAATGTGAGAAATATTTTTTTTTTAAATAACTGCCCTAAAAGAAAATGCCCTAAAAAGGCGTGGGGCGCAATCGCCATCCGAGTGGGGCTCTTTCGCCATGAATTTAGTTGACGTAATATATGAAGAAGCAATATTGGCTTTATTTGAATTGTTAAGCAAGTCTTAAGTAAATATGTAAACAAAAGAATTAAATGAGATCAGAAATTCATTTTTAAACTAAAATTAAATTTAAAAAAATCACATTCTAGTTTAGAGATCACAAAATAAAAGTAAAGGATAAATGCATAATAAATGGATTTGTTAAAAAAAATATATATATATATATTGCACGTTGTGTCGACCAATATCAACGTCCTTAAAAAGGATAAGGTTTGAATATCTTGACAATCCAGTAGCACCATGTGCTTTTGTCGAAAATGCTCCATCGTTGGCTTTAGTAACGTTATTGTTTTCCAAAGAAACTTATAAAAATAAATTTATTAAATGCTATAAATAACTTAAATCTATATATATAATAAAACTGTAGGCATTTTCTTTGTTACCTAATGGCGTTAAAACTACTGAACAGATTTCGATGAAACTTTTTTTGAAATGTTCCTTAAGATTCTGAGAAACACATAGGCTATTCCTTTTATTGCCATGCCTATTTTTTGGAGCGTTTTTGACCAAAATGTGTTTTTTTTTTGACTTTACTGCCTTTTACTCGCCATTACTCAAACAATTCTTAATCAATGCAAACAAAATAAAATACTTAGGACAGCCATCACTTTTATAGTTATTTCAAGCCATTAATCAGCTTTCTATGTCCTCTAGAAGCTGAGCTACAATCTAACATGGAAAAAATAAATTTATTTTCGCAAATCGAGCATTATCAGCAGCCGCGGTTCTTGATCGTTGTTCTGCCTTGTGGTGGTTGGGTGGCGCACATCGCACAAGCACGTTCATATGGAAAAAAAAACTGCGTGGGGTTTTCTCCAAATTAAGTGAAACGAAAGAGAAGTATGCGACATGAATGTGTATGTAATCAACAGCGACAATGTGTTTTTGAAGAAATGCGCAGGTGGCTGATGACGGGCTCTGATGGACGTATGGTGGTGTATATAGAAATTGAGTTCAAGGTTTCTGTTTTAATGGTTGTTATAGTACCTACAGTAAAGAATTGAAGAATTCAAGAAGTAAAGACGATAGGTATAGGTGAATTATGTTGTTTGATTTATTTATTGTTGGTGTAGATACAAATTTCCGTTAAGGTTTTTCTTTTAGTGGTTGTTTTGATATAACCTACGTTGATACCTACAGTAAGGAAGTGGAATTTTAGTACTTACGCTGTTGAATTTAATTTTCTTTAATTGGTGTTTAAGGTAAATATATTTGTTTGATTTATTGTTTCGCATTGACAATGTTCACCGCTTTGTTTTAGCTAGACTGTTGATTTTAAACAAATATGCCTATGAGAAAACGGTCAAATCTCTTTTATTGGAAATTACACAGTCTCACGCCGCGTACGAAGTTGCGGGCACAGCTAGTATATTATAAACCTTAACGTTTGACACTCACAACCAAAGTAATTATATAAGAAATCATTAAATATCACTTAGGTACCTCGTGTTAATTGCAAAAAATTACTGAACGAATTAAAAAACGGTCTAACCACCGCAGATGCTGCAGAAGAATAGTCATTGGTCCTGTACTATCTGAGGGAACAGTGTGAGACGAGTTTCCATTAAACATTTTATAAAAAAATTAACCGCCTTTCTGTAATAGGGAAAATCAAAAGTGCCCCATCGTCGAAAGTTCCCCACCCTACCCTACCCATTCTCTTGGACTTACCATTTTCTTAAGTGTAATAACATTGTTTCCGAAAAAGGAATTCATGCGGAAATTCACCTATGGGAATCCACCATTCATTCGGTCCACATTTCATAGAAATCGGCTTTGAAATAACGCCATAGTCGGTACGACAAGGAAACATCTTGCCCAATTGTATAACGATTTTGAGTTCCTCAAACTACAGCCAACAATTTTTGTGAAAGGAGTCCCTATTAGGGCGGCCTTCTAAGGGTGGAAAGAAATACTAATTAATATCCAGTTGTGTCAAACTTTTACTGAAATATAAACCTCCCAACTTTACTTATGCCACACTGCGAAAAATAACACAGTAAGGTACTTGAAAGTAAACCCATCGTATAAGGTGTAACCCCTCTTGTACGACGTTCGCGTTCCCAATACCGTACTATACCTGGGTACCGGTCGCTTATACATACCCGCATCTCTCGTTTCTTTCATGTCAAGATCATTGTTGCATTCAAAACGTCACATGCATCTCATTAATTATTAATTACAAATTATGAACGCCCACGCATGCGACCACGCCAAAGCCAACCCAACACACTCTCACATCATACATAATGCATTCAAAGGCAGTCGCTGTCCTCTGATGAGGGAATTTCAAAATTACGAACAAGAAAATCTAAATAAAATTAATATTTCTACTTAATTGCTGGCATTTGAGGTGTGGGTATTTTCTGCACTCCAGAGGTCCAGACTCCAGAGTTGGCTCATATACACTGGACGCACGATCTCGTCCCAAATGATACTCGTGAAAGAAACTCGAAACCAATCCTCTAACTCAAACGCATTAATAGTACCGTCGTCGTACCCCTCGTCTTCACTTCATGTCTTTTTAAACATTGCCAGAGGCTTCGCTTAATCCTTAAGTGTGCCCCTTTTGCGTTTACCCCTCTGCCTAGTCCTATGTTCAACCAGTTGATTGTCACGTCGGTCGCGGCGTCGTCGGTTGCGTTTGTGTGCTCACAACATTATGGATCTCGTAGGGAATTCTTTCATTTCTTTTTTTGGGGAGTGGTGGATTTTGATGGCGCATAATTGCACGGTTTGAACGAGAAATAAAATTATGAGGGGACTTATGTGCATTTTCGTAGACAAGTATTTTGTTGCGGGTCTAGTAGGTTTTTTTTTTTTCTCAACTGTGTTTACTGGTTGTTTTCTATGTAGTAGAGGGGATATCACTTTGTAATTATAGCCTTAGTGGCATAATTGTTATGTGTACCTACATTTACTTCTTGAGTGTAGTTTTGTTTGTAACTATTTTGCTTATTTTAATACGAATTTTATCGGTCTGAGGTAAGCGAATAAATAGTTGGCGCAGGGCCGTAGGACTAACATGTCACAACTATTTGTTTTGTGTGAGTTTTTATTTTTATATTTTGTGATGAATCGAGGGAAAGAGCAACTATGCTCTCATGTTATAATCAGCTGTTCTCGAGAGTTTGCGCAGTGGAAAATAGATGACATTTTGTATTTTTCTGGGGATTGAACCTGAGTACCTTTGCTAGGTAGTGAAGCACACTAACCACTGCGCCCATTGTTACCCAATATGGCCCTCTAGACCTCATGAGCCAACTGTTATACGACGTAATTCTAAAGACTAAAATCACCCTTTGCACTTAAAATCAACTATAGTACAATTTCTTTCAATCATTTTAATCGAATGCTTGTATTAAAGCTGCGGTTGTCAAAATTATTACTACATATTTAAATTGAAGTGTTATCATTTGTCTGAATTTTATTCTCATTTAAAAAACCTTGCTCTTGCCATCGTTGACTATCATTATAATACCATAGTGCCCGGGCATGCATTTTCCGATCCATTGATGTTTTGTGACATGAACTCTATCAAAACTTAATCTCTGAATTAAAAAAGCCCAACAGGGCCAGCTTCTGTGTAGTTACGAAACTCATATCAGCAACTAAGCAAACCTCTTCGCCTGGCTCTATCCCTCTATAGGTATCTTGCTCGTTAGCATATGCTACGAACGGTGTTGAAAAACGTTTGCCTGTTGCTTCGGTGACTATAGGTTTTCTTTGAAGAGCTGGAGCTTCTGTCTGTCTTTCTGTCTTCTAGCTGTCAGTACCTTGACTTTTTTTTATAAACCCGACGGATGTTTGCTGCAATAGCTAGAATCTTTAATCTGCTATATCTCCAGAAGACTGCGGAAAGGCACTCTTTTTTCTACACGGACATTGTTGCTGTTTAGCCCCTTTTCGAATTTAAAGACCAATGGCATCCACTATGTTTAAGTAAAATTTTATTTTTTTATTGAATGAAAAACTAGGCAATATGAAAAGGAGTGTTTCGAAATGAATACGAAATGAATCTCTCATATTTGTATTTCATGTGGAGGTCACTTTTTTTCGGCTTGGGACCCTTTTTGAAATTTTTCAACGGCAACGCTGAACGTTTTCAGATGCAACATCCCAACAGGATATTTTCAAACCCAAAACGTGTTAGATTATGTCACAATCCTGGCACGGGGAGCTCTATGGTTGTTGGCATCAGAGCTGCCGTTTGATTGTTTCGTTCCGGAGAAGATATGTATAATAGAACTTTTTTGGGTAGTATCGGGGAGTACAGAACAAAAATTAAGAAATACGTTTTCAGCTAAGCGTTTTTCTAGGTCGAAGTTGGCAACCTGTATCAACCATATTGTCGTTGTAGCGTCTGTCTAATTTTGTGATTATTACTCATTCACTGATGCCAAATCACCAAATTACACGATTGAGCAGCACGTCCAAATGATAAAACTTAAGTATCAAAATGTGTGTTCGTCAGTTCGTTCGAGAAAACCGGGTAGGTGAACAACCAGCCAAAAATTGGACTAAACGGATCCCTGCCACCTTAAGTAGATATTTGAACGATATTATATTAATATCTCACAAACAACTTGATTTATTTAATTTTAACATCGATCAGTCTCTCCCTTTAAATAGTTGCAGCAGGCAACATTTTTCCAGGGAACTCATTCCGTAACTTTTCAGACAATTGTCGTCGAAATGAGAGAGCTCCAAAACTAGCACCTATAAAAAAAAAAAATAGTTGGCGCAACAGGTCCGGAGGCCCCCTAGGCCTAGATTCTCACAACCATTCGTTATGTGTGTGTTTTTTTCATTTTCGGAACGAAAGTGATCCACATTTTTATGCCGACTCTAAACGGCTAATTGAGAAGCTTTAATCATCTTTCGCTGATATACGGAATCTCCATGATCCGCAAGAGTTTTTTTGATGAGAATTTCACCAAATCGAACACGAAAACAATTTTAATGGAACATCCAGAAAGTAAAATTCGTTTTGCAATTCACTAAGCAGAGAAATATCAAGGCAAGCGAAAATGTAGTTAAATCCGAAATTAAAAACACGTGTACAATTTGTCTTTGAGAGTACCGAGTACGGGAGTACGGCAGTCAAAAAACCTAATACAATACTCCTATTGTAATACTTTCGGCAGCGCTGGAAGGCAACTGCGCAGGCGTCCAACTTTGAATTGCTTCTCTTGGGCGATTCACTCTATAGGCAGTTGAGGATTGGCTTTAAGCTTTCTTTCTTTCTTTCTTTCTTTCTTTCTTTCTCCTTTCCTGGGAGAAGTATATATAAAAAAAAAAAAAAACAGCGCAATGAGGTTTTGAGGTAACACATGTCGATTTCACATAGAAAATATTTGAACTTTTAGAAGGTTCGCACGTGTGTGATGGAAATCGGTTGCTTTGGTTGGTGGTTTCAACGCCTTTTCGGGGCCGGTTTTATTTCAAACCTTGGAAGCCTACTGCTTCTGCTGCAAAATCGATGATTTACCAATCACCAGTCATCATGTCGAAAGAGTCCTTCTTTCCGAATTCAGGACCAAAGTTTCCGAGCACAACTTTGACATTGGACTATAGCCAAGCTCCAGAAGTATCTAGAATGAGGTCATGGGCTTGCCCATGATAATTATGGTGTTTAGACTCTTCGAAAGTGCATACCTATGCATATTTAATGATTCTTTCCTAAAACATGGAGTATAACAACTAGGCGATCACTTATCGTCTGAAATATAAATACGATTGCCGTAACCAGATTTCCCGCGAGGAATCCTCACATCGAATCCTTTGTAAAACATTTCTCTATTCACATCACCTGCACCCTCGAGCTATTCTCTTACTACCTCCTATAGACATGGAATGAAAAAATATTGCCGATTGTAACACACACCCCATACTTGTCTTATCTGCAACATCTTGTCTCTTGTCTGTCATCTCTGTCACCAAACGCCAAATCCCTTTTTTTCACTTGTACCACTTCCACAACTACTTATCTACGCAAAAGTCCTTGATGGTTATCAATATTTTATTTGTCCAACTGCCAGAGCATCCAACACAAGCACACAGCTCAAAAACTATCCACCTATATAAAGTGTTGTACAGGTATATATATATATATATAGAGAGAGAGGGCGAAATAGCTTGACGAGTCGACTATATAATTAGAAATTATAATGAAGGCTACCTTCCGGAGTCTTCTTATTAAATATCGCAAAACCTCAAGTAACTTTCGCATCATCATCCCAAGCATAACCCCTTCGATCCGCACCCTGCCTACCACCAGTCACCACTACATTACAATGGCCACAACCGTCTATGGCTAATTTTCTAAAATATAATTCCAGACTTAGCCATATTCAGGGGAGGGGGCGCCATGTTCCATGTACCTTCTGAAATGTGTGCTTCTATATCGCTCGCAACTAAACTAACCCCCGCTCTCAATGATATTATTTCCATTTGCGCCAGTAGAGCAATTGTATGTATAGTAGGCAGCAGGTATATGTGTTGCTGATTTTGTGAACACTATGAACAGTGTTTGCAGTTGGTCATATATCTTATGCATATTCCTACCTTCGTCGCATTTATAATTTATTACAGGAATCTCATTAAAGAAAAGCCACAATTTCAATCAAAACACCCACAACATCCTTCTGATGTGAAAAATTCCTCACCCCAAGTTATATATATAGGTAGGTACCCTTTCGTCGTTGTTCCTTAAGTCCTCATCACATCGTCGTATAATTTAATTCCGAAAGGATATGCCATCACCGACCAACAACTCGTTCTACATCTGACAATTCAAGCCCAATGTTCGTTCGTTTGTTCGTCTTCGTATCCGTATTCGTTTCCCAAATGCTGGCCCTATCCATTGTGCGTGTGTGTGTGTGTTGTTTGCTTGGATGTATTGAATGTATTCTATGTAATACTCTGCGAAAGCATTAATATCCTTTCTATCCAGCCTGCGTTGCTCCTGCTTCTTCTGTTGCGCCGTTAGTCTGATTCCACATTCTGCTTACATTTGTGCTGACGAACTAGCCCCTATTAATGTGTGCTTTCTTGGTTGAGCCACCATACCATACCCTCGGTGCCGCTTCTAAACAGTCAAACATGTACACACGCACGTATAGTTGTGTCCAATCTCCAATGTGCAACTAACCACCACCCAAACACAATATCATCATCATCTACACTCTACATCATAGTTTTGCTCAATAAGGACACCATCAGAGTGAGTGTGATGTGTTGTTTTGCATGCATTAAAATGCCGGGTTGTCCTGGTGGATAAGACGTCGTCTCTCCCGTCACCCACACGCTGTATTCTATCTGTCCGTTGCCGATATTAGCAAGCAGCAGCGCCGAGCTAGAGCGAGACACAGCCATCAGCCAGTGGGTTCAACAAAATAAGGATTTGAATTTAACTTTCTTGAAACACTTAACTAAAATTAATTATAAAAGGCGAATAAGGTGTAAGAGCCGGATACCCCAGTCCGTCCCCCCCCCCATACATACAGCCACAACACATCCGATTTATGTAGGATGGGGAGGGCGCACAGGGCGCCGCAGATGAGCATAGAGGGCGCACATGTATATGAACCTGTGTGTACTCTAATTATCCTTATGGTCGTTGATTTTACATTTTATTAGATGTAAAGAAGGACCTATAGCATTAGCATCCGAGGTGAAGATAGTGTGTGTACGGATGATGTGGAAGGAGCGTGTTTGTGAAGTAAAGCAATAAGATTTCGAAAGTCAGTATACATGGTACTATACTTTTGAATAAGTCCAGAACATGTGGCTGTGCTTTGGTGCGGCCGATGAAGGAGCAGCGACTGTGTTTATGGAAATTGGGTAATTTTAATTGAAATTTCACAGAAAGGTCGATACCTCATGAACTTTGAGACGAAGCTCACACTTGAGGTGCAGGTCGGTATAGGTAGAGCATACGCGAGGACATATTGGGGGATAAAGAGCGGCCTACGTGATGGCATCCATCTTTAATGCGGATGGTAGGTATGAGTTGGAATTAGCATCTGATATCGTGTTACTCGGTATGGTTTTGGATACTTGCAGATTCCTTCGAGAATGGCGCTGGGGAAATGGACGGCCCTAGGCTCGGAGGGTATGCTCCGCACATAAAATTGATCTTGTCAGTGCTGTTGTTTGGCGATGAGAAAAGCTGGTCCTAAACAAAACTCCACTGACCGAAAAGCTCTTCATCGTATTTTAGCGAAATTAAAACCTTTTGATCTAATTAAAACACAATTTTACTCTTTGATTTCAGTAGCTAATTTATTAATGTTCTCTCAACCGTCGCTCAACTAATAGTGTCCGATCATGCCAATCACGCATATCCTTATACCTCCAAGCATATCATACTTAACTAGTTATCTCCCTCGCACGTGTCCTTCTTCTCAGGAGGCGACGCTGCCAGATTACATGTGGTTATAGTATGTTTTTTTTTTTTTTTTTTTTTGTGACGAGCTCTCTACGTCAAGAGAATGGCAACAAAACTGATCCTTCACTTTAAACACTAGGCTGGCATTGGTAGCCGAATTTAAATTCAGCAGCTCCTACTGTTTTGCTGTACTGTAAGCCATAGCGAACGGTGATAAAATGTTATCCCAATCCTCGTGTCTTTCATTCGAGAACTTTAACAAATATTCCAAAACAGACCATCTGAAAGTGGATGCAATGACGAAGTTCTCAATCACTAAAACGGGGCAAAGAACTTAATTATTTAACAAGTTTTTTAGGCAAAATTTACGACTATACAATTGCGAAGTTTATCATTATTTCCGACATTTCACACTCACATGAAAACGTTTTTTAATCGCGATTCATTTTCATTTTTAAAGGCTAAATTCTAACGAATATTTTTCATTCGTGGGCTTGTGCGGTGGATCGCGACTGTATTTTGTGGATTGTGAATAAAATGTGACAGTTCACAGCAATAATTTTCAATCCGCGAGAAAACAACTGTAATTGTAACTTTTCTGGCAATGGTATTCGTAGACTCCTAAGCTAAGTGAATTCAAATATTTAAATTTATACCCTGATTTGAGCTTGAGTCTCCAGAGCCTCCAGTTCATCGAAGAAGTAAATGTTGAGGATCCTCGATCGGTTGTTTTAAGGGGTTGTCCATTGGCGAAGTAGGTAGCTGACAATCAGATTCAATTTCTTCGACGTTTCTTAAGCTTCTGCAAGATCTGGCTCAATACAGATGGGTATAATTGCACCCGAAAATTGTTCCATAAATTCTCCTCCAGAAAATCACTCTCCTTGATTAATCTGGAAAAAAAAAAACAATCTGAATTCTAGCAGGAATAATCAGCGGTTGCCGAATTGGTGTCTTATCCCATCTGCACACTCTGTCTTGAAAGTGACGAAACCTCTCTTCACATATTCACAGAATATCCGGCTCTTTGTCGTCTCATAAAATACATCCTTGGTAATGAAATCGTCAATTTAGCAACTCTTGCGAATATACACCCAGAGAAGATCATTGTCTTCCTGACAGAGATAGCTCTAAGAACTTACCAGGGAAGGCACCTTTAAGAAGCCTCAGTGCCAGAGCCCCTTGAAGGCTATCCCGCCTTACAATCTAATCTAATCTACTCTTAGCTTCTGCAATAGTTCCAGCTGTTCCACGCGTACGCCTATCTTAAAGTTAAAGTGATCAGTAACGCCCCTCGTGAGTATACGCATGTCTCTTGGGCTCAGTTCGATCAAGAATGTCATGCTTTTCACATGTGTGCTGTGCATTCGTGCTGGGTGTTAGGAAATATGGTTGAGCGTAGGTTTTAATCAAGGATTCAATATCACCCTGGCTTGCAAGCGTACTCTGTGGAGTTCTTGCGGATTTTAAAGATTCTGATTTTCGTTTAAGGTATACCAGCGCCTGTACCAAGGTATTAGGAGCTTCAGGTGCATCTTGTCTTGGCAAGATTCAAAATTAGATTTAGTCCTTTTTGTCTAGTATGTAAGTTAATGAAAGAATTAAATAAAAATGAATTAAAAAAAAAAAAAAAAGATCATATGGCTGTACAAATATTGTGTGGGCCACCTCGATCTCGGCTCGAATCGTATACCCTCCCGTCCTCTTATTTTTTTGCTTTCAATATTAAATCCACTTCGGCAACGCCACACCGGGAAAAGGCATTTATTTCCTACAGGTTAGATCAAAGGAAGTTCGTTCGAGTACTTTTAACCGACCATTCTTAATGGGCAGGATTTACTCTTCGCTCAGCTCAACACTTGGAATAAGGTCCGCAAATCTTCGTTAGCCGCCTCCCTGTCATTTGTGACTCTTCAGATGCCCTCTAAAGGCATAACCCGTTAAATCATTGTCAATCAACGTCAGGATTACGGCCTTAGCGGAAAGACTGAGTACACCTAAGTAGGTCCTTTTACTGCTCTTGCAATCACTTTGACATTGCAAAAGTATAAAAAAAAGATTGACAATGCAAAAGTATGAACAAATGTTTTTGTAATGGGAACATTTATTTGTTTTTGTTATAAATAAATGTTTTTGGACTTAATAAAATAAGAAAACAGCCAACCAAACCTTTGATGAATTAAAGAGCTTCGTTCGACCCAGTCGTGCACTTTATTTTATAACCCATCAAGTTGAAATCTTAGTTGATTTTTCTACCAAAAAAATAGTCCTAAAAATAAATAATTTCATGTCTCTGGTTCTTAGTTGTGTTTGATTTATAGTTCAAGTAAAATACGTTTCTGAAAGCCCCAGGCCCTACAGCCGGCTATAGATAGCATAAATGAGCAAGTTACGTGAGACCCAATCCTGCGCCTTTTCTTAACTAATTCGACTGACATCCAAACATTGTCAAACTACGTTCTCTCTTGCAAAAAGTCCCAAAGGAAACCTCCATGTAAATTATAAAATAAAAAAATAATTGTTTCACTCCACCACGTCCGAATAGCCACCCCCTATCCCTCTGAATAATGTGCCTGTCACTCATCCCCTTTCCAAATGCAGTCTATCCCCAATGAATTTAGTAACTTTTCTGCCGTAACGCATGCATAAGACCGGCACCATACAAGTGTCATAATAAATCCAAAGATCCAAATAAACAGGGACATACGAATTTCCATTGAATGCATACCCTGTTTAGCAATAAAATATGTAAAACGAGTTGCGAACATTGAATTTAATTGAAATAATCGTGTCTTAGTTATGGTATTAATTATTTTCTGGTCTTTTACTTCGACCTTATATTCTTTTCTCGTACGTATTTATTATTTATAAATCCACGCATACATTTAAAGAAATTGTGCATGTTCCCTAGCTGGGTGTGTGGCTTTAAGTATCATCATTATACGAAAGATAGACAGATACATATTCATAGATTGGCGGTTAAGTAGCTACTGCAACAATGTTGCAATTGCAACAAACTTGCAGCCGCACTTGTAAAGGGTGTTTACGTAATGTCGGCATAAGAACGAATACGGAGTGGGCACTCCGATGATGAATACTTACTGACTGTTGAATTTTTTGTTCACTGTTTTTTTTTTTTTTTTTTGTTAAAAAGGGGTTCCACTTAATTAATAAAGATATGTGCATTAGCACATTTAAAACAACTTAAGTCTAATAGGCTGTAGAACACGATCACACGACCACACGATACTGCGATACTGCGAGGAACCCAATGACCATTTAGTTTGGCAACAATGTAGCATGGTCGCGTTTTCTCCCAATGAACTTGATAATTAAGAGTTTTAATTTGTTGAACAGAATGCATTTATACGGTGTAATTTACCTCCAGGCACTAGGCAGCTATAAAGCTTTGCAAAATATTAACATCGATAGAGGTATGGGTTCCGGGTCGATGAATTGAGCTAGAGGAGGGTTAAAATCTAAGAGGCGATAGTGCCAAACCTTTTAACAACACATATCGACTTAGAGTGCGATATTTATGAAGTTGAGTCGGTAGGGATAGAGATATTGAGAAAACCAGACCCAAATGTCATCACACCCAAATGATATCTGCTCACTTGAAAACCATCACCATCACCCAGGGTTGCCGTTTTAGTGACTTTGTCGCTATTTCTAGTTGAGTTTTAAAAAGTTTAAATTAAATAAATTTTTGTCACTAAAAAAATTCTTACTTTTCTGGTGACTTTTTGCAAAAACATGTTTTTCTAAATTATTAAGCCCCTGGTGAAGGTGATGTTACATCACTGGTATTCGAGTTTGACACTTGCAAATTGCATATTTCAATTTGATTTTTTGCTTCCACATTCAAATGCCGAAGTTGAAGGCATTTTTAGTATGATGAACACAGTTAAAAATAAGTTGAGAGAAAAAATGTGAACGAAAACCATGAACTCAATAATGCTCATCAGAAATCAATATTGAAAATACAAAAAAAGTTGTCATGAATACGAAATTTCTAAAAATGTTCTTTTAAAAAATAATTTTAAAAATGCCTCTGATAATGAGGTAAAATGAAAGTGATGAAGATGAAATTATTAATTTATTTCTGGTTTATAGTGATTTTAAAAACTATTTTGTTTTTATTGTAACTTTGAGACTGAACTTCTTTTTTTTTTATAAGGTAACATTATGTATTTAAATATTGTACGTTTTTGATTTATTGTTCAAAATAAAAATGTTGTTAAAATTGAATATTTTTTTATTATAGGTTCACTACCTACACTACATTTTTTTTTCTAGTGACTTTTTTAAAAACATTTAGCATATCTTGTGGATTTTTAGGTTCGAGTAAGTGACTTTTTTGTAAGTTAACGGCAACCCTGCCATCACCTAGGCATATTCACATCCGACCAGTGTTGCCATAATGCTAAAGGTCGGTCCTTTTGACCCTCTGTTCTTTTATTTTGGCCCTTGGCCCGGGCCTTAAAGCACACTTTCTTATTTCATAACAAAAATTAGCAATCTGTTACCTCCATAAACAACTTCACATATCGAAAGCGACACTATGAATTCATTCATTCTGACTGAGGTTTCATTTTCGTTTGTTCCTGTCATAAATTTATATTTTGAAAAGTGTTCTCTGAGGGGTATATTGGCTAGTGGGTGGCCCGTACTTCTTAGAAATGGACCCCAGAAAGGCCCTCAATATTTTTTTTCTTTGTGGTAACGCTGCATCCGACACCCAACGTATCAAATTCACATCTCTATACCTATGTATAAAGCAAAGTGGCAAAGAGTGTATTATTCCTTCTGTCGCCCGTAATTTTCGACCAATTTAGTTGATTTTTTTTTAAATGTTTGTAATTATGGTGATCAATTGATAGGCCAACAAAATTGAAAAAAAAAGGAAACACTTCAATCAGTGCCTGGCGAAGCCGGCGACGTTTAGCTAGTAGTACTGTAAGTAAAGTTTATAGGAAGGAATATTTTTTTTACCACTGAGGTCGGCTATCTCCTTTTCTAGGCCATTCGAATCGCCAGAAACAGACGACATCTAGTCATTTACATCAGAAAATAAATCTAGAAATTCCTCTGTTAATTTGTGTCTTTAGATCAAACCACTTCTTATATTTCTTACCAAAGGTGGGAAGTGTGAATATTTTGTTTACACCTAACATAGGGTAAACCACTCAATGATTGGCACCTTAGTAAAACTTGCTGTAAAAGAACAAAATAAGACATACCAATTAACTTTAAAACTATTTATCTGTTTATGTTAAGTTATTTTTTTTTTTATTAAAAAAATATAAACAAACCATAAAATTTCTTTAAGAACATAAATAAAAAGCCAGTAAAACTGAGGAATGCCAATTTTTACCAATTATTGACACTTCTTTCCATTGATTGTCATGGCTTCGCGAAATATAACCCCAGGAAATAAGACCCCAAAGTAAAAATGAAATAAGGCTCTAAAAATGGGCACACAAAACAATAACTATAAAAATTGACTACATTTGTGGTGCAATTTCACTTTTTGGGGCCCAATTTCATTTCATTTCAATACCATAATGGTGACAATGCCAACATTTTGAAAATCTGTTAAATAATTAATATTTTAACAAATTTACAACATAACAATAGATACCTTAAGTTCAGTGATTTAGTAATAGGAATACTAATAAAAACTACTAAACTTGTTAACTACAAGAACAGAAACAGACCATTCCTTTTCACTGTTCGGATACCTGGTTCTTGTAAAACGTCAGCTAGATTTGTCTGGACCAGGTATTCGAACGCGTTCACTAGGCAACTTGACATGTTTTCGTATTCTCACGGTAAGCATTAGGTACCGTTGTCCGACCAAAGTTGAAATTTTGCACTTTTTCGAGAGCCTGCCTAAAATTTTTGTTATTTTGCCCTCTTTTTATTTGGAAAAAAAAGGCTCTTCGCAAAATTTGCAAAAATGTTTTTTTTTTTTTTCAAATAAGTACGTTTAAAATGTAACACGAGTGCTTATCACATCATTGTAGTGTTATGCGAGCTAATGCTAGTTAAAAATGGTGCGAAAATTATTAATTTGCAGAATAGGTAGGTATAGCTTCAGAAATAACACCTTTTTGTCTCACCGGCCTTTGTTTCGATTTTTCAGAATTCTGCAGCGACAACCACCCTATTTATTTTGAATTCGACTCTTCGAAATGTCAACTGAGTATGCAGGCAGTATTTTCTTGACTAGATTTGTCAGCTGCACGTCCAAACGTCAACTAAAAAAACTATTCACGTGATCACTCTTCGCCAATTAGAACTGAAATATATCTACTTAGTCTTTGACTTAGTAAACTAGGAAACCGAAAGTCTCCATTGACGTTTATTGCAAAAAGAAACGATTTATGACAGTTTGTTAAAAGTATTGAAGTTAATCCAACCAACAAAAATATGTACAACGGTGTTGCCAGATCAACGAAATATATTTAAGGAAAAATATTGTTCAACGAAATTGGGGGAAAATCTTTTAAAAACTATAGCTCACACTGCTTTAAATTTCATGAGCCAATCAATGGAGGGTTGCCCAGAATAGGCTATTTAACCTATCTTATCCTTCTTAACTGCTATAATCTTTTTAGCTTTCAGCTTCTTTAGTTTCTAAACTTACCCTACTCACTCGTGATAATTCACTCTGTGTTCTGATAAGCCTCCTGCTTCGACTTTGCCATCGAATTTGATTGTATTTTCCAAAGGGACGACTTATTTTTCATGTAGCCACGCGGTGTAAAAAAAACTCACAGCCATGCCCAAGATCCAGTTGCCACCGCCTATGCTCTAAGGTAGTGTACGTATACCACAGTTATATACGCCGACTAAAGTAGTGTTTCCGCGAAAACCTTCTATTAATGAGACGTAGTTTTCACACAGCCTATAATTACTACAACATTTCTGATCCTTTTTGGCTCGTCCACTATATTTTCCTCAAACGTTATTTGAAGTTTTATAAAACTACCCTTCGTTACGGAAAAAAAACTCCACATCCTCCATATCCAAGAAGCATTACCAAAACCACCCCAAACAAATTTGCCAACATTAAACCTCTTGCACAATATTCTGTTGCAACGCCAAAGGGTTTCCGTTTCCGTTTTCGTGTCCATCAAATTATACTTACGTGAAAAGTACTAATGAATAATTACTGGCTCTAATTCATATAACCATTCCTCGACCTGTACCAGTCCTTCATCCTTATATCTGTTTTCAAGCAAATCAGCTTGGTTGGTATTGGTATGATGTGCCATGCGATGGTGGACACTAACGACTAACGCAACCTCTCCAACATTAGGTATCTTGGTTCGGTTCTCCCTTGGCGCTCAGCCGATAGAACCGAATTGTTCTCTTAAGTCTGAAATTGGCTGGCATGAGTACGGGCCCGGGGTGGATTTTCGAGGAGAAATTATTAACAGCCATAGATACTTACGACCATAGGGCAACCGGATAGCCGTCAAGAGACGAACGTGAGGGTGGTTTTGTTGAAGGCCGTTTCAGTTCCACATTTCATAGTCTACTGGGCAGTCAGTGCCTTAGTAATATGTACGTTAGTGTGTATGATGGCCCCAACTCCCTCTGATTTGCAATTAATTCACCACCCATTTTAGATGGGGGTTGGGGTAGTCAATTCGATATAAGGGTTGTCTGCATTTACTATAGAAACAAAACTGCAAACTGAATTAACTTGTATGTTAAACAGAATGGGCGGAAGTAGTCCTCCTCAGTCCTGCATAGACCTCCACAGTTCTCATCTCTTATCTGGGTGGATAGGGATTGCCATTCCTAAAATAGGTAGAGACCAGACAAGATTCTTGCACTTTCTGCAAAAGCCTCCTAGAGAACTAAAGACCCCCAATTGGTAAATCCCTGCGCCTCCCTCTGGGCTGTTGTCGGTTCGGGGCCAGGTTGGACACGCAGACAACTCATGGAAGTAGGCTATGAATTTCGTATATTTCCAAAGGGCTGTGCTCGTGTTGGTGTAAACGTATGCATGTATATACGTGAATGCGGGTGTACTTGCCCCATGTGCCGGTGCAATCCTTAAACAGAGACAGTAGATTGGACTTAAATGAGGTAGAAAGGTGGAAGGAGTTGCAAAACTTACAGAGGATAGGCAAGGTAGATAGTTAGCGTTCTGGTGTTGTCGTCAAATGAATCTCATTTGCATTTAAATTAGGAATGAAGGACCATCGGATTTTTGGCATATACATTTACATACAGATTTGTCTACCTACATAGATATACGTGGCATAAAGGGGTTTTTCGGGACTACACCCGTAGATTGATTGTTCTTGGTTCGAACTTTTCAGTATATTCTTCCTCTTATAGACGCTTGTTCAAGGGGCGGTGCGGGGGGCACCATTTGCAGAGCAACCCACCCGGTAGCCTTTGGATCCTTCGCCTTCCTCATTTCAATATTGTTGTTATAGGTATTTTTACATGAGGCAGCAGCCAGAGGAGCTTTGCCTGACCATGCTCAGGCACTATCTCGCATATACACTTGGTGCGACATACCTAGTATTAAAACCCCAAGAATGCCGTGATGGAAATACCTATAGTGCGTTTTCGCAACAGACAGCTGAGATCTTCTGACGAGATGGGGTCGATGGTGACATTCGAAAGTTTCAGAGTTAAGATTCAATTTTGCGTTATGTTGGTGTGTTGCTATTTAATAATATTGACCCGGATGTGTGCATCGGAGAGCTTTGTCCTGTAGGCATGGTCGTGTTATATAATGTGCTCGGCGAGTGTGTATAATAAATTTATCTGAACATTGTGCAAGTACGATTGGAAGCCGATGCGTATGCTCGGATGTCAGTATGTGGATTGCTGGTCCTGGTGGATTGTTTAGGTTGCTGAATGGCATCTCGAATTTGATGTAGCAAATATGACTGCGGAATGTTTTTCGCATTGCCGTTCATACAGAACTTTATTTTGAATTGGACAGGGATTTACTGTTGATTGCCTGATTGCCCTGTGAGGATAAATAAGGACAACGACCTTCGGCTAATTATATGAATCTGGAAAATTAGTTCACTGAATAACGAAATGTAGCCGATGAGCAGAGGCTCTATTATAAACTGATACAAAGAAGACATTTCTATGATTTAGGAAGTGCAACGGGGGTGAGTTGGACAGAAGCGACTTTGTAGAAGACAGTGTCTACAAAGTGCTCGAGCAGGCAAATGCGCTATTTTATAATGCACTTTTATATTAGAAGCAGAAGTTTTCCCATACATACTTCAGTTCTCAAAACAAGTTGTTTTTACTGAAAACACCACGAAAACGACTTCCAATCGTTAGATTTTCTAAACAAACACACCTTTTGCAATCAAAATGTATAACCAAAATTGTTAACACAGAAGTTTCACGACTAGTTTCACAGCTGATTGAAGCGTCAAACGAAAACTTGTTATTGTTCGGTGTGAATGCAATTTCGTGATATGACAGGAAAACGCCGAAGGAAAGAATAAGAATAAAGAATTGCGACGTGAAAAAATTAAATTGGTTTCTTTTGACTCAATCTTAAGGACATTTACAAATCATCGTTCTTTTGCAGTTATTTAAATAAAAATAAAGCACTGAGAGTATGAAACTTGTTAATACTTCTGACATATTATTCTCGAATAGCTTGTTTCATCCTAAAAGGGAAAATTGTTCTTCAAAATCGTATTCTGTTTGATACCAGAAGTGAAATTTCGGCCTCGAATAATTCAACGCATCCTTGAAGAACTAGATTGCAATAAGGCAACGGGACCCGATGGAATCCCGGCTATAGTACTCAAGAACTGTGCACCAGAACTTGCACCTGTACTCTGTAAGCTGTTTAGCATGTCGTACTCCCAGTAGACGTTTCCTTCTTGCTGGAAGACCGCTCGCATTCAACCTATTCCAAAGAAAGGGAAGAAATGTCTGCCACAAAACTATCGTCCAATAGCGTTACTTTCAATGTTCTCTAAAGTAATGGAAAAGGCAATAAATGTCAAAATAATCAAATATCTAGAAGGCCATCGATTAATAAGCGACAGGCCGTCGTTCCACTGGTGACCGGTTAAGCTACGTAACGCACTTATGGACACAATCAATTGAACAACACAGCGAATCCAGAGCCGTAGCCTTGGACATATCAAAGGCATTTGACCGAGTCTGGCATAGAGCCCTATTAGGCGAGTTAGCGTCTTACGGATTACCACAACAACTCTGCGGATGGATGCAAAATTTTCTTCTGGGAAGATCGATCCAAGGTGTTGTAGATGGTATGTATCATCCAATTCGTTTGCTATAAATGCAGGAGTGCCCCAAGGATCTATTCTTTCTCCAAATCTATTTCTTCTCCACATCAATGATTTGCTTGGATCGACAAATAATAATATCTACAGCTTTGCAGATGACAGCACTCTCATATCCTCCATCTCGAACAATGGGCCTGTAAATATGGCTACATCACACAATCCGAGATGTGAACAAATTAATTCTCTAAATGATGATCTGGACAAAATCTTGAAGTGGGGAAAGGACAACTTGGTTGTATTTAATGCAAACAAGACACAGCTCACAACATTTTCCAGAAAAAATGCATCAACAGTTCCTCAGATCCAAATGGATGACCTTCCAATCCATCAAAAGGACTCTAGGAGTCACAGTCAATTCAGGAATCACATGGCAGAACCACATATCCTATATCGCAAAGTCGGCGTCCGCAAAGTTGAGCTACCTATTTAGAGCAAAGATGTACTTTAACCCCAAGCAACTTCTCCTTCTCTACAAAGCACAGACCAGGCTTGGAATATTGTTCCCATATATGGAGCTCGGCCCCAAAACATTCACTTAACCTGCTTGGTAGCATACAGAGACGAGCAGGTCGACTCATTGGAGACCCTACACTCACATCGAATCTACAACCGTTGGTGCACAGAAGATAAGTCGCTGACCTATGCTTGTTCTTTAGGTACTTCCATGGTAGATGTTCTGAGGAACTCAAAGACATTATCCCTCGAAATGCAACTTTTGGGCGCCCAACAAGACAGGTTGCTAATGCTCATGACCATACAGTACACTTGACAACCGCGAGGACATCAACTTTCCAAAACTCCTTCTGTTACAGGACAAGCAAAATTTGGAACTCGCTTCCTGGAGATATATTTCCAGAAGACTACAATTTGCAGCAATTTAAGTGCTGAGCAAACATCTGCAGGCATCTCGGGGCGCTGTTGAAGCATTATAGGTTCGCCTTTCCCGGGAGAAGTATATAAAAAAAAAAAAAAATAAAAAAAAAATACTAAGAAGAGAAGTTGTTAGGTATCTACCTTTATATGATTTAACAAAAAATAGGATTTCTAAGCTACATATAAGCGAATGCCTAATCCTAGACTTAGTTATTGGTAGACCTTGATATCTCTCAACTTAATATCGTACATATTTCTATGCAGAATAGACATCTCATCAAATGTAGTGCTTGCGACGGACACTGACGTACAAATAAGTACTCACCACCACGGGCTGATCCAGGGCTGAGACTTTTTGAGATAACATGTACGATACTACTGGCGTGGAAAATTCACATACCATATATCTGAAGTGTGCCTTCATTTAAAAGTTAACCCACGTACGTACCCATCAACCACTCAGCCGGCGCTGCGGCACTGCCGCATGATTCACCACACTTCGCGGCAGTGTTATTTTGTCGTGGGAATTATCCCTTTTTGTGGGGATTTCGATGTCCGAAAAGCCTTTCGTGGGAAAAAGCACCAAATCGTGGGATTTTGAGGAATCTAACAGAAAACATTAAAACTATAATTTCATGAAGACTCCTACATTTCACCATGATTATTAACACACATGCATAGAAACCTGCTCAAATAAATTGTCTCTTAACAAAATTTTCTAGTACCAAAAATGTATTAGTATTATAACTTTATTTTTTTATAAGTAAATTATACAAACAATAACAAAAAATATAGCACTAGCTACCAGGGCTTTAGGCTAAGTCTAGTAGTACCAAAAAATAATCGTAATAATATTACATAATGTGATTTTTATACTAAAGGTTTATTAACCGCGATTTTCTTTCCTTTTAATACAAGTTTTACTTTTTAAAACTAGATTTTGAGGCAAAAAAGTATCATGGGTTTTCAAAAGGTAATTTGAGTCAGGTGAAATGGGAAAAAAAGGAAAAAATGGCCACGCTTCGTGGGATAAATGAAAGAGAGTGCTAACAACACTGCTTCGCGGAGGTATTGTTGATGCTTATGATTTTATGCGCTATCTGTGATCACCTATCGACTCTTCTGCTGAATGTTGTTCTGCTATGAGAATTATCTCGAGTCCTATATACATTTAAAAAAATAAATAAATAAATAAATACTTGGATGCCTGATTATTATTTATTTATTTATTTATTTGCAAAGACAATTTGTGCAACTTCTTGCAGACATTTGAATGCGCGCCGTACTAATAACAGATTTTAGTCTCGATACTATTGCGAAATTTGTATCGAAAATAAAGCCACTGTGAACTACAAAAATTTAGAGTCGAAACTATAAAAAATGTTAATTGGTAAGACCCAAAATGTCCATCAGCCACTTCAAATAACTTTGGCATTCTTCAGGATTTCCACTTGAGTGTGACCACTTTACTTACCTTGTTGGACCCATGATTGAATATCGCTGTATAGGATGGATGAAGGTATTGGCTCTCGTGGCAAAACGCCATGAAAACGGCCCCCAACATTGCCAAGGTACCCTCAACTTAACGATTTGTTGTGCGCGTTGAAAATTGACTACCAGATTATAAAATGTTTATTGTACAATTTAGCAACATGTTTAATACATTCAGTGGAAGAACTATAATCACACTAAGCGCTGTGATGATTTTGTAAATCCACTCAATCCCGACTCCAATGATTATAATTTCAAACTGGTGTGAATTCGTTTGAATATCAGAGCAATCATCGAATATTTACTGCTGGTAAATTAATTCTAGAAAAAAAAAAAAAACATCAAATAGGCGGATTGTATGTAGAAGTAATTTAAATACTTACGGTAGGATACAGATTCGATTTTGGCCATATTAGACTGTTGAATTAGAACGGAAAAACTGAAAAAGGCCGCCTGATTGCAATTCAAATTTGTATGTGTATTATTTTAGGTATAAAAATAGGCCGCAATCTGCGTTTCCGAAAAATACGTCCATGGGATACGATTGGTTAATCCCTTAGCCCATTCGGAACTGGCGTATGAGCTTAAGAAGTCTCTCTAAAAATATTGTCACAAGACCTTATACTTGAAATTGATCTGTGCTGCTGGTCACACTGGTATGAAACAAATTCGCACTCCAATTGAATGGCATAAACAAGCAAAAATGAATATAAAAAGCACCTCCAAACACCGCTTAGGACATTCCAATAAAATATCTTAATGTACCATTGTTTTTTTTTTATTGACTGAAAACAGACAAACTGCGCGCTCAGCACAAGAGACAAACAACAGAAAGATGCTTGCCAACGCCGCGCCGCCTGTGAACGTGAGCATCAATTTAATTCTTTTCTAAATGAAAAAGGACTGTAAACAAATAATTTTAAAACGCTTTTTTGTGGCCTTAATTATTGGCAGGTTTCCGTCGCTTTAGGTTTCCCTTCCTTTCTGGTTCCTTTATTTCCTGGGCAAAACTTTGTCGGGACGAATCGAAAAGTGGCGGTGAAATAAAGTTTGGGTATCATGACACCTGCATCAAAGTAGACGCAATTAACCACTTTTTGTTCGTTTTCCTTCACAGTTGGTCTTTGGAGGTTTTTTTTTTTTTTTTCTACAAATTTGGCACCCTTCGTCTTTTAATTGCTATAATGGTGAGCTCATTGTTGAGCAATTGTTGGGATAGCGAATAGAAATAAAAATTAATTTGGGTTGGTGGATCTATTTACCTACAATTACCACATAATAGGGATTTTGTTGCTTCATCTTTTCAACCGTGGGCAATGGGTTGATGGGATCTTGCTTATTAAAAGTGCACATGGGGTTGGATTTTGGTTACATTATTTGATTTCTTGAGGGAGGATGTATGATTTCTAAAATTAAGAATACTTCATAAAGTGAATTGGTGGCCCATGCAACACGAAAGAGACAAAAAAAAGTCATGATCCAAATTCAAATAAATAAATACCGAGGTAAGCTAGTTCATCAGTCTTTATCAGGGGACCATTTCAAGGGTTTTAGGTCCAATAAACAATTATTGTTCTTTCCTCATTTGGAATACTTTGTTAACACTATAATACAATTGGGAATTTAGTAAAAAAATTGGGTTTCTGCAAAAATCATATAATGCAGTTCGGAGTTTATTTAAAAAAAATATTTTGGACTATTTTTAAAGTAAACAAATTGGTTATCTGCAAAAATCATATAATGCAGTTCGGAATTTATTTAAAAAAACTATTTGGATTATTTTTAAAGGAAAAATGTTGTTTTCTTTAAAAATTATACTTATAACTTAACTTAAGTTGCGAATTGATTTAAAAAAAAAATATTTTGGACTATTTTTAAAGTAAACAAATTGGTTTTCTGCAAAAATCATATAATGCAGTTCGGAATTTATTTAAAAAAACTATTTGGACTATTCTTAAAGGAAAAATGTTGTTTTCTTTAAAAATCATACTTATAACTTAACTTAAGTTGGGAATTGATTTTAAAAAAAAAATATTTTGGACTATTTTTAAAGTAAAAAAATTGGTTTTCTGCAAAAATCATATAATGCAGTTCGGAATTTACTAAAAAAAAAACTATTTTGGACTATTTTTAAAGGAAAAAATGTTGTTTTCTTTAAAAATCATACTTATAACTTAACTTAAGTTGGGAATTGATTTAAAAAAAAATATTTTGGACTATTTTTAAAGTAAACAAATTGGTTTTCTGCAAAAATCATATAATGCAGTTCGGAATTTATTTAAAAAAACTATTTTGGACTATTTTTTAAGGAAAAAATTTTGTTTTCTTTAAAAATCATACTTATAACTTAACTTAAGTTGGGAATTGATTAAAAAAAAAAATATTTTGGACTATTTTTAAAGTAAAAAAATTGGTTTTCTGCAAAAATCATATAATGCAGTTCGGAATTTATTTAAAAAAAAAAAACTATTTTGGACTACCTATTTTTAAAGTAAAAAATGTCGTTTTCTGCATAAATCATACTTAACACTTACGTATACAGTTAGGAACTTATTTAAAAAAAAAGAACTATTTTGGACTATTTTTTAAGTAAAAAAAAGGAAGTGTTTTTTTTTTTGGCATAAATCATACTTCAGCCGTAGATTCTGAAACACCCCGTCAACCAATATTCCTGTTTGTAGAGTATTATGTCGTCTTTCGAATTTCCTTTTAGCAAATATCTTCATTTGTCTCAAAAGTAGTGTTCTCTCCTACTTTGGATAGACGGATCACTGAAAATGATGGTGATTTGTTCGGGACTCAACGTTTGTCCTATTCCGAAAGCAGTTCCAATTGGGATGTTCTTTTAATGCCTCTATTTGGTATAGGCTACCGACGATTTTTGGCAACATTCCCACACCCATCTGCACCTTGCATGAACCCTTCTCGATAGGCACGCTATTTTGATTTATTAGATTTAATGCCGATGATGTCCAGACATAGTCTGCGGCTAAAGCCTTTCCTCATCAAAAGCTATTAACTGCGCTGCACTGCACAGCCTCAAATAGGTAGATTTCCTTCTATAATTGAATTAGTCTGCGAGCGACAAACCCTAGACTTTCCTTTTGTCTGTGCCTACATCAATTTCCATAAAATGTCAATGACAAAGCGTCAAATAACTATGTAATTGCATTTATTATTGAACCTCAGTTGAGATAGAGAGAGGGAGTAAAATCAACTCGACGTCATTAAAGACACTCCAACTCTATTCATTGGGCCTTAAACTGGGAGGCAACCCGCCGCCTTGACATTATTGCGGCAATTTCTAAACAATGTCATTAAGTTAGGCACATTTGCGACGACAAAACTTTTGATAACTCCTTTTGTAGAGTATGCTACATTACACATGTACTTCCATGTTAGCATGTGTATACGGTGCATATGGCACGGAGAACCACCTCCATCCAGCGATAACTTATTCCACCAGAATAATGCTGCGCGCCTGATGATGGCGAACCTACATCGCCCCTTATGCCACCCAACAAATCTTCATATATAAATAAAGTAAATTGATATGGCAGTGCATTGTTATACGACACACAATATCCAAACACAAAAGTACGTAAGGCCAGGACGCGAGTGCCCTTGAAAACTATCGTTGCCTCGATCCTTGCTCTGGATTTTGGGTTGACTCCTCGAAAAATGATGGAACGAGTGCGCCAGAGGGTTGTGCAAAATATATGCACAGACATGGCAGCCAAATGATGGGGTATCCGCATGTTGTTGTAAAAAAAAACAAAAAAAAAATCCCACACAATGATAGGGTTCCTTCCTCGATAATGCTGGTGTATTTCCTTACAAGAGACCGAGGAGAACGTCAACTGTGACATCGGTTGCTTAGAATCAACAAAAAAAAAAAAACTATAAAAAAAAAAGAATTATACACGTATACAAAGTGTCGAAGAGAAATGGTGAAGGAGCAAGGACGAACAGATGCATGGTGTACTCTATAATACAGTGAACGTCAAAGTTGAGAGCTGAACAGAGGAACTAGGAGCCTGATGGTAGACGACAACGAGGAACGCTCATGCAAGGGCTTAATTACCCGGTCTATTGATGTTTAGCATAACTTAACCTGCTTCAGTAATTAATTTACTATTGTTCGCTTAAATTAGTCTTCCTCGACATTGTGAAACTAGATTATAGTTTAGGGGTACGCTGCTTTTGTGGGGGTGCACACTGCACAGCTCGCATAAGCCTGTGTAATTTGGATCTCTATTCGATGATAATTTAATTTAAGTGGGGTTTGATTTTTTTTTTTTTTTTGCTTTCCAAAGTTAATTCGCGTGTGCAATGAGCACCATCCCGCATCCGTACTGTTGCATGCATTAACGTGGTTTAGTGGCAAGTCGTATTTTTTATCTAGCTTAACTCATCAGGCAAAATGTCGTCAGGGACATTCACCCAACTCTTGGCTGATTATGTATACTTATTCAGCGACTGCCGATTTGGCGAGCTGTCTGTGCCGCATTTGCAAGAAGTATTGAAATGGATTTGGCGAAGATGGGTTTTGGCTGTTATGTTACAACAAAGTAGCTTGGGACATTGATGCGTGACACTATCAACTCTTAAAATGTCATCGCAAGCAAAGAATCACCATTGGCAATAGGTATTTCTTTGAGCATCAAGTACAGTAAACCATTTTACCGTTTATGAACTAATGAAACACCGTAGAAGACCCTATTCGTCTCAGGTTTTCTGTATGTATGGCTAAAAAGTGTTGGAAAGTTTTGAGGAAACGATTCTTTGGCTCGTATTCGGTCGAGATTTCATCAATGGATTACGTTGATTCAATGAAATGCTTTACTGGAGAAGCAGCAACCTGGATCTCCTTAACCGTCTAGATGTTTACAGATACGAGACTTGGTGCAATCTCGAGAAGCAACGCAACAAAGAAGAACTGAACAAACGTGCGGCATTGAGACGTGCAGGAGGCAGCTTAGCTTCGGATCGAGCAGGTTCCTGGGTTGCATGTTTACAGATACAAGACTTTGAGTCCAATCTTGTGAAACAACGCATGAAGGAAGAACTCAATGGTATGGGAAGATGTAGGCAGCTAGCAATGGGTCGGGCTTAAGCCACAGTCTGGTTTTCTTTTTTTGGCGAGTTTAATTTCAAATTTTTTTTTAATTCTTCCTATGAAGACATTTTATGACGAGTACGAAAAGACTTTTCCAACGTTAACAGAACCATATATAAGAATTTAGGAAGTTGTCTTCCTACATAATATCCCCGGTTCCCCGAAAAAAATTTAAGAATGGACTGAAATTGAATAGCTTTGGCATTGCATTGAATTATATACTAAAACTATGCCTTAAAGATGAAGATGACGAAGTAGATGCTGGAACTAGCTTGAGCAAATTTTAGAACTTTAAACTAAACTTTGGCAAACACAATTTCCATAACCATAACCATATATCAAATTTAGGATAGGTTAGTTTAGGGGACAGCCTTAGCAAAGAAAAGACGCATTTAGACCCAACCAAAGATCAATTGCGAAATGAAAAAAGGTGGCTCGAAGACTCAACCTAAGGCTAAGGCTTGAGAAGCGAATGAATTTTAAGTTTATAACAATAATAAGTGCCGGGAAAGTAGGCGCAGTGGCTTACTGTCTAGTGTGTTGGACTACTAAGCTAGAGGTCACAAGTTCGAATCCCGAAAAAAGAAAAAATCCAACTTAAGATTTTTTTTTCCACTGCGTTAGCTCTCGCGACCGTCTGACAAACTCCCGAGAGTACAACCGTCATGAAAGAGCTTCTAAATTAGCCGCTTGGACTCGGCATAACATTTTAGGTCCCTTCCATTCGTCCCAAAAATTATAAACTCACACAAAACGAATAGTTGTGAAGTGCTAGGCCGGCGTCCCTACGGACCTGTTACTCCAACATATTTTTTTTTTTTTTTTGTTAAGTGTCGGGAAAAGTGACAAAACCCTGTTTAAAGTTCCCTGTAATCTAGGGATTAGTGGAGCTTGTGCTGACTGGAACAGCTCTGACCTTTGAATATCGGTTTGCTTAGGGAGAAATGGAGGTTGACTGAAGTAGTTGCAGTTTGTCCCCGTTTATAGTAGCCCTAGAAAGTCCTTAAGTGGAGGTATCTTCTTTTTTATTTTGTTTGGATGTAAATTAAAAATCCGGGTGATTGGAGAAATCTAACCCCAAAGTGATCTGACCAACAATGACTGTCTGCTGTCAATCAACTCATGAGGTGTTGGTATCAGGATTGGTACCAAATTAACCGAATTTTTTGTTGCAGAACATTTCAGTTCGCAACAAGTCACTCTTGTCATCGATATGTAGTCGAAGAATTTTTTAGAGGCATAATGCATTATTGGTTCCGTTCCTACCTATCCGATAGAGGACAAGGAGTTAAGATTAGTGGAGAATTAAGCTCCTTGAGAAGCGTCTCTTTGGGTGTTCCTCAGGGTTCTGTGCTTGGTCCGATACTTTTTTTAATCTTTATTAACTCGCTGTTTTTACAAAAATACCGTTGCAAACTAAATGCGTTCGCTGATGACATGGCATGTGCTTTTCAAAGTGACTCTGCTTTGGATCTTTCTGCAGATATTAATCATGACTTGGAAGTCTTAAGCCATTGGTTTGAAATTCATAAAAAGGTAATAAGCGATAAAACCAAAATTATGTTTTTTAATGTTTCTGGTAAGGAGGTAGACTATGGATCATTCTCTTTCCATTGTGCAAGCTGTGAGAAATATAATCATAGTAGAGTAATCTGTAGCTCGTCCGTGTACCCTCAGATATTTTTTGAATCACTTTCGTGCTCCGAGGACACAAGCGAGGGTTGTACTGATACGGTCACCACTCGCCTATCCAAGGGCACACTGTCGACCGGTCACCTACTCCTTGACCAGCCTCAACAAATCTCCCAAGTAAGGTACACAATGAAAGGGCCGATTTATTAATCACCAATGGCGCACACGGCTGCGCCACCATGACGAGACGATATAGGATTACAGGCGAAGGGTACACTGTTTCGGTTTAACCGGCGCTTGTATCCGAAGACATATCGTCCAGCTAGTTATCCCCCAATCTCACCCTTTAACATGTTGACTGAGTATTACAGGCGAGGGGACGACTGTTTCGGTCACCCCTCCCCTATCCGAGGTTAAACTGCCCCAACTCTCTACACGAGACATAAGAATTGCCACCATGACGAGACGTTGTAGGATTACAGACGAAGGGTACACTGCTTCGGTTTGCCCGGCGCTTGTATCCGAAGACATACCGTCCAGCTAGTTATCCCCCAATCTCACCCTTTAACATGTTGACTGAGGATTACAGGCGAGGGGACGACTGTTTCGGTCACCCCTCCCCTATCCGAGGTCAGACTGCCCCAACTCTCTACACGAGACGTTAGAATTGTTCTTTTTGGACAAAGAAGACAAAAGTCACAGGCACAAAGAGAGCATTTACGCCCACTAGCATGTCCGGCCTAGAACACTCTGGCCTTACCTACCCTTCCCTTAACTCATGTGGTATCACAAAGGGCCGAAATTTTATGCGGCCTAAGTGTGTCTTTCTAGACAGCCACCTTACCTAACCTAACCTTCGTGCTCCGAGAAATGTTTTGATATTGAGTGTGTCAAGTCATACAAGTACCTAGGGGTGCTGGTTGATTGGAAGATGGATTGGTCTGCTCATACGGAGGCAATCAAAAAGTATCTTAGGGCCGCTACAAGGCAAATGTTCTTTTTAAAATCGTATTGCTCACGAGAACTTCTTACTTGTATTTATTATGGCTTAGTGCACTCTAAGCTTGAATATGGCATAGTTTCATGGGGTGGTACTCACAGCAATAAAATGAATTCACTTCTTATTTCCCAAAAACATATTATTCGTCTTGTTTGTAATAAAAGTCGTCGACATGATAGTTTAATGTTTTTCAAAAGCATCAAAGTCCTACTTCTGAAGCATTTGTATTTTTATAAGGTATTAAAGATTTTTTTCTCCAGATCTGGCTATTTAGTGAACCGTTGCTCTTCTAGCTATAACCTTAGAGTAAACTATCAACATCTCGCTTTAGTACCACATCACAATTTGCAATTTTTTTTTAAATTTTTATACGTCAGTTGCTCCAAGACTTTATAATAATTTACCAGTAGCATTAGAATTATTAGAAATGAATCCACTTTTCTCAAAAAAGTAAAATGTTGGCTCTTTGGTTTAAATTATAAAAATGTAAATGAATTACCATGGGTAACCACTTAATTAGATACTTGTTTTTTTTTTTTTGTTTATCTTAATTGTTGCGCTAAATTTTTCCTATCACTATTTCATTGTAAAAATATAAATAACTCTGAGTTTGTAACAAATATACTGTACAATTCTTGTCGTAACCCCACCTCACTACTTTTAAATTAATGTTGTATTGTAATTTTAATGTTATTCTAGCTGCTTTCGCCTCTAGTTCCTTATGAACTATAGATCATCATTCATTTTGTTAATTTGTATTATTCGTAGGCTTATTATTTTGTTTAAATGTATGAAAACAATATGTATTAGTAAAGAATAAACTAAAACAAAACTAAAAAAACTAACTAATTAATCCCCTAAGGCTTGCAGCCAAAATTGCAAGAGTACCAAAATGTTTAATGAACATTGGTTTCGGAAAATGTTTGTGCCTACAATCAGCCAAACATTTTTACTCATATCGGCTAAAATGACATGATACCCGACTGTCACACGGAATGTCATCTTACCCATGAGATAGTATTTTATTTTAATTTATGTATCTTTTCATTGTCGTATGACAAATAACTAAAAACTAATCTCAAGCAGGCGTACTTAGTCAAAAGACGTATGGCAAAGGCTATTCAAGACGTCAGGAAAAGTAAATCAATTTGACTATAGCATCTTATACTAAACTATACTATCTTGAACTTGCTATTGAGCTTAATTTAAAAATTAATTTAAAAATACTGCTTATTGTTTTACACTATTAATTTAAATTTAGTTTTTGTTGCCAACAATTGTATTGATTGAATTCACTTTGTTTTCATCCCTGATGATTTTTAAATATTTTTATTTTGTACTTTCAAGAAAAAGTATGCCATCTTGAGCACAATTCCCCTACCGCAACAACTGCCCCTTGTTTAGTAGCGATTTTTCAATTACCGGCACCGCCATTGCTAAAAAAAAAAATATATTATTATTTAAAATGCATATTACACCACCAAAGCACTAACAGTACTTGTTATTATGCACCCACCCAGTTCTAAAACTATTCTCTCCTACTTGCACTTCAAATGCGCACGTATATAGGCACAAAAAGTAAGCACACGCAAACTGTAAAACCACACCTAGTTTTGTAAGGGTGCACCACCAACCTTACATGTATAAAATGCCTCCAATGCGCCCACAACTATAGGTGCAGAAAATAATTATTAATTGCAAGAAACATTATTAGCAGCACCACCACTACCAACATCAAACTGAAAGTCAGTTTCGATCCCCTATTTAATTAATCACACATTTATTGATTGTCATTTATCCTCGTACACGTAGCTAGTCCCATTTTTGTTTTCTCTCCAGTTTAGCCATAACATTGTGTCTTGTGTGCCTACCGCCTCACAAGAAGCTATTTCTGTGTTACCGATTGCGTGTAAGTGAACAGGAAAGAAAAAAAGTAAAAAACTAAAACACTGACGCAATAGAAAAATTAGTCTTTGAGAAATCACCTAACCACATTGCAAACATAAAGTCCAAGCAATAAAGTTTCATTATTACATTAGACACACAGGCAGCTACGAGTACACTACTGTAAAATGTACATGTACCTACACAAGTAATTTTCTAACTTATCCCCTTGTACTTAAAGATATAATTATGGTATGGTCTATGGTGTCGCTTTCAAAAAGTTAAGCCTGTCCATGAACTTTTGTTTCGAAGTTAGTGGAGTGGCTCTATGTGTGTGTGTGTAAATGGACTGGGACATTTAAGTGGCAGTTTGTTTTAAATGTGCAAGTCGATATTATGCGGCCATCGAGCCTGCATAATTCTTAAATGACTAGGAAAATCAATTTCAGACATTAATAGAAAGGATTGGAGGTATTTAGTCTTTTTCTAGACAATCATTTTTGTTAAAGGTCTGCTTTAGCTCTTTCAGTTTAAAAATATGCAAAAAAATCTTATCGAACAACTATTGACTGACAGTAGGTGGCACTTTGTACCTTCAACGTGGCGCAGAAGTTGTCGCCCGATATTTTTTGGCTGTAAGTTTTTTTATGAATGAAAAACCTGGGTTCTGCTTTGGAATAAGGTTTTTTTATGTCTTAAATTGTTTTCCATTGAGCCGCCAGAATTGATGAGCATCCGAGCCCGATCTATGGGACTGACCATTACTCTTGCCATGACTTTCGGCGATAGGCCCTCGCATTCCTGGCGGATATATTCAAAAATTCAAGAGCTTGAGGCTTGTTGACTCTTTAACTCGAAAAACTGTCCAAAAATAAGTCTTAAACAGTTAAAACAGGCGATCTTACGGATCACGGTCAGTGCAAAACACCAAAACGACAGATTGGGCTTGAGCGTATAGGTTACACACTGCCAGCAACCAAAAGCTACTATCAGCTCTATCTGCACTTGTATAAGGGAACATCTTCGAGTCCTTCACCAAATTTTTCTTTTATAGACTGTTCAATTATTTCCAATTGCTTGGCATGTCGCGGTAGTTTCGTTCGAGGTCCTCTGATGAGACATCTTCACCCACGGCTGCGATATTTTCAGAAGAACGGCTCTTTGGAGGCGGCCAGACCTGGCAGCACCTCGTGTTCCACCATACTTTTCTAGGCGACTGGTTAAACGTCGTAGTTTTTTTGCCCGATTGGCGTCGGACGACTTTAGAAAATCTGTGCCCATCTCCACGTGATAGCGCCACCTACGACTTATACCGCAAACAATATCGGAACAATTCTTCCGCGCGTTCCTTAGGACTATAGCGATTCATGTCTTGTTGACGAATATTCTATATCTAAATACTTCAGGAATTTCAAAGTTGAATAAACATTTGCCGCCATTTGCACCTTTTATAGCTAGGTAGGTAGGTAGTCGCAGTAGCTTAGTGGTTAGTGTGTTGGACTGCTATGCGGGAGTCCCAGGTTCGAATCCCGCAAAAAAACCCAATTCCGACTTAGGGTTTTTTTCCGCTGCGCTACCTCTCGCGAACGTCTGACAAACATCCGAGAGTATCAATGTCTTGTAAGAGCTTTTCAATTAGCCGTTTGGAGTCGGCATAAAACTGTAGATCCCTTCCATTCGTTCCAAAAATGAAAAACTCACACAAAACGAATGGTTGTGAGAAGCTAGGCCTAGGGTCTCTCCAGACCTGTTGCGCCAACTATTTATTTATTTATTTAGGTAGGGAAAGACATTATACATAACATGCAACGGGGCAAGGAGAAAAATTCAAAAACCTCTGTCAAACTTAAATTGTTTAGAAGTAAAAGTAAAACAAACGAATTTCTAAGTTTACTCATGAAATGTTCATACTGACCATGAAAGAAAACAGCCAATCGAACGCTAGTTTTAAGCACTCTGGAAAGTCTGAATTTTTGTTAGGCTAAAGTCGGGTCATATAACACCATGGCAGATATGGCACCCTCTCAATATTTCTTATTTAACGATTTTATTTTAAAA
Organism: Cheilosia urbana; assembly: GCA_946477585.1. NCBI lineage: Eukaryota > Metazoa > Arthropoda > Insecta > Diptera > Syrphidae > Cheilosia > Cheilosia urbana. The sequence continues at coordinate 146,420,052 of OX297854.1, forward strand.
CAAGGACATCAAAATATCATTTAGTTTTATGTAATTTCCTGAAGTGTGAAGTCGCGACCTGATTTGCAGGTGAGTATTTCTAGTTACAGACGAACAAAAAAAAGAGTAAATTCGAACAAAAAATGTTTGTGGGTATGTTAAGAAAGAAAGTGCAGATAGAAAAGTATTGGATGCCTAGTATTCATTATTACAAAAAAATTAAAAGCCTATCGTGTGTGCTTATTTACATTTGTCATTATTACTGCATACGTAGGTACGCTTTTGATGCTCATGTTTTTCGTGAAAAAAATAGATACAACATCATTTGGGTGATATGGCACCCCCAAGTTCGACTTAAGTAGCTCCGGTGCCGGGAGAAACCGCTATTAGTTTTATATTGAAATTTCAGAACCTTTTTTTGTATGATTTTTTTTAGAAATAGCGACTATTTATACATTGTTTACTTGTGTACCTTTTTTTTATTACATATAGCGAGTGTGGGCGAAAAACTCCAAGAGAAATTAAAGTACCAGTTTTTTAATGAACTTTATTTGAACTTTCACGCTCTTAAAAATGTTATAATGTTTCAAACTATGAATTTTATATATGTTCTTGTTTTTTTGTTTTTAAATTAAACAAAGAGTTAATATACTTATTTATGTTTTAATTTAAAATATGCTTTATTTTTCGAGTTGTAACGAATAAAAAAAAAAATGGTTGCTAAATTTCCCGACTTTACCTTATTTAATTTATGATGATTTAATTTTTTTTATTTCTTATGAAAATGTGTACATGAAAAAAGGGGAAATTTCTTCGAACTTATGGGAAAATTAATACTTGTGCTGATAAAAAAACAGTGAAAACAGCCTTCAAAGTCTGAGAACACTGTCTTGTAACATGTTAATTCAAACTAATAGCAGACTTCCCGATTCTTAATGCCCAATTCACAATGTCGCGTTGACTGACGCGCGCGTGCGTTGACAGATTATGTAGAAACAAAGCGTTCATATGGTGCCACACAAAATACAACTTCAGGCGTTGACTCGACTTTAGATCGTAAATATCGTAAAGTTCAACGCGACGCCTGAATAGAGCTACTTTCTGTTTCTACTATCGCACGCGTTTGACAACTTTAGAATTTCGAATTGTTCGATTTGAAGTCATAGAATGTGCCGTTTATAGATGGAGTGGCACAGATCCGCTAATGTTTATTACACACAACTTTCAAAAAGCTATATGATGTTTTTTCAAAGCATAATTAATTAATTCAGTGTGTGGAAATGAGGAATATAATTTTTTTTTGTAGGGCAACTACCTACTAGTTTCTTTAGATGTTTTGAAGGAAAAATACTAATCAAGGGTCTTGTATCCGTATTAAGGTTGTTGTGTGCTTTGATATATGTAATATATTTGATAATATATATACAATATTATTGTTAAATATGATTTTCTTGTATTTTGGAGAATCGTTTTTCAATTCGTGCATAAAAATAACAGCTTCAAAAAAAAGGGAGTAGACTTGAAATTTTAATTCTGCTCTAAATTTGTATTTTTAGCCAAAAAACAAACAGAACTTTTAGTCTGTCCAACTTTCCCTGTTAACGGGGACGTTCGGATTCATAGTTTAGTAAGTTGACAGGCTGTCTGACTAGATGTATTTCAGTTTTGATTGGCCCAGAGTGGTCATGTGATTAGTTTTTGCAGTTGACGTTTATGGAGGGGAAGCCGACAAATCTAGTCAAGAAAATCCTGCCTGCATACTCAGTTGACATTTCGAAGAGTCAGATTTAAAATAAATAGAGTGGCCGTGGCAGAATTCTGAAGAGTCGAAAAAAGGGAAAGGGTGCCATTTCTAAAGCTACTCTGCAAATTTCGAATTTTCGCACGATATTTAATAACCATTAGTTCGCATAACAGTGTAATAGTGTTGTGATAAGCAACCGTGTTACATTTTAAATGTACTTATTTGCAAATATCAATTTTTGAAAAAATTATGAGGGGTTTTTTCCGAATTAAAAAGGGCAAATCAAACAAAGGCAACGCTTGTTATGCATAACGATAAGGCGTCATTAATATTTCTTTTCTAATATACTTTGTTGCGGAGAATGTTTGTTCAAGTGTTCAACATCGACCATATTCCTTTGTCTTATACTATGTTGCAGCTAGGGTTGCCAGTTCGAAATCAGTACATATCTGGACATTATGTTGAAATTCCGGGACTCGTCTGGACATTTCAAATTTCGACTATTTTATTTTTGTTTATTAATCAAAAAAGGGAAATAATTTGTTTTATTAATGTGCAAATAAGCGCATTTATTTCAATAAAAAAACAAAAAAGAATTACAAAAACAAACAAAGATTTCAATCACATTTCTCTTCATATTCATATAATGTTATAGTCAAACAACGAAGTTCAGTCGCTCCTAGGGTCTAAAAATACATCAGCCAAAGGCCGAAATAAAACCCAATTTCGACCTTTGACCGACGTATTTTTAATCAAACCTAGCGCCCGAGTTTGGGCCTTTGACAACAACATATCTATCTATATCTATACATATTTATATAATTCAAATAAAAAAAAATATTTTAAATTTTAAAAGCAATTGTTGTTGTCAATTATTTTAATTATTTTCCAAGCAAATTGTTGTTGTCAACAGTTTTGAAGTTTTTTTTTTTTTTTTAAATATAGGTATACCCAAAAAGTTTGTTCTAATAAATTATGTTTACTATGTTACATTAAGTAACTTTTTGAAATGAAGTAGATAGGTATGTACTTTGATTATACAAAGATGATATCGCCGATGATATTTTGCATCGAATTCGCACTGTGACATCGGATAATGAACTGGAGATGTCAGATGAAATGCGCAACAAAGCTTTGATATTGATCAAGGATATGTGTCTGCTCATGAGTGGCAATTTGTTGTGCAAAGTGGGGATACCACAGCCAAATCATTCAATGCAAGATGCATTTAATCGAGAATTGGAGCGAGAAATGGACTTCGATCGAATCGCATTGAGTCAAGCTGTTCGAACAAATGTGCCAATGTTAGAAAGTGATTGCAATTTCGTTGAGTGGATGAGTTCAGTCAAATTCTTACATTTTTAAATTGAAAGTATTTCACAGTGATTGAATTTTTTTATTTTGTAATTTTATGAAATTGGAAATACATACACTTTTTTCAATAAATCATGGAATTTGAAAAATAAGTTTCGCCGGGACTTTTGACTGGACAATTCATTTTTCACCGGGACTCTGGACACCGCTTAGAATATCTGGACAATCCCGGCGAGTCCCGGTCGTCTGGCAACCTTAGTTGCAGCGTATGTTTATTCAAGTATTCAACGTCAACCAAGGGGTAATATCATAACCAAATAAACATCCTCAGCGAACGTCGCGATATGCTGACCATAACCAAATAAACATTCTCTGCGAACGTCGCGATATGCTTACGCAGAAGATAAGCATGGGACCCTTCGTGGTGCATAGCAGCGAACTTCAAAATTAGTTTTACTCCAGAACTCGTTCAATAAAGATCAAATTTTAAATCGGAAACTTTTGGCGTTTGGTTTTGGTTTATAACTTTGGTTTTTAACATTGGTGGCAGCGGCAGAATCAAATATATTCGAGACGTACAAAGTAATATACCCTCTTTTACGTTAATAATTCGAAAAGCGGTAGAATCAAAAATATTCGAGACATAAAAGTAAATTGCTCTCTTTTATGTCAGTAAGTCGAAAAAAAAAAATAGAAAAAAAAAACAACGCCAAGTAACATATAATCACTACATGAAGATAGTCGAATAATACGAAAGTGTGGTTTTATCATAGTTACAACATTCACAAAAGAAAAATAAAGTGCCTAGAAGTATTTACAACGTTCAGAAAAAAGTGCCTAAAAGTATTTACAACATTCACAAAAAAAAATAAAGTGCCTAGAAGTATTTACAACGTTCAGAAAAAAGTGCCTAAAAGTATTTACAACATTCACAAAAAAAAATAAAGTGCCTAGAAGTATTTACAACGTTCAGAAAAAAGTGCCTAAAAGCATATACAACGTTCATTCAACCATTAATCATCTCTAAGACGAAGGCGATCAGAAGACAGCATGCGGAATCAACAGCTGAACAACATTATATTGTAAGCGATGCATTAAAATTATGTACTTTTAAATAGGTTATATACCCAATACAATTAATATTATAATTAAATATAACAATGGCAACCGTATTGACGGATGTAAGTGAATTTCAATTCAATGAAAAAGTGTTATGCGAAATGTTTAAGTGTATCGGAAGTAAAAGCGGAAAAGTAATAGAACTTTCATTATCACAGATATTAGATAACTACCGAATTAGTGTAGACAATGTTGAGGAAGATTACTTAGTGTATTATGAAAATAGAACTTATAGTAGACGATTACTTTTACACGTATTAGAAGAGGAATGTGAAGGTAATGAACAATTACCATCAGTAGAGGAAACTATTAAGAAGCTTAGGGACTATGAGATTCAAACTAGTAGGATGCACAAACAAAACGATAAACATACGGATAGATTAGGAGATGAAATTAATAGAAATGGGAATTTAAATACAACAGGAACAATTCCGAAAAAGAAAACATTTAATAATGACGATAATATTAAATTATTATCAATTGATGATACGCGTCAAATAACTGTAAACAATCAAGAAAGAGAAATTATGGAAAGCGCACCACAAATGAGCTTAGACTTGCTTAGCAAATTAATAACGCCGTTTGATAGTGATCCAAATAAACTCCATCATTTTTTAGCAAATGTTGACAACGCCATGTCCTTAGCAACGGCTGGACAAAAGTATTATCTTTTATCGTTCATAAAAAGTAAGATTTCGGGAAATGCTGAAACAATACTAATGAACAAGAAATTTAATTCATGGATGGAATTGAAAATCGAATTGAACCGAATGTTCAAGGAGATATACTCCCCCATGCAATTGCATTTAGAAATGACCCGCTTGCAACAAAGCAAGAACGAAACGGTCATTCAGTATATTCAAAGAGTCGAAACTCTTCAAAGACGACGCATTCAAGATGTATTTCTAAACAATGAAAACGATAGGTTGTTTGACGGACAACTATATATGATAGAAAAAGATGTTCTAAACGCATTTGTAAATGGTTTAAAAGAAGAAATAGGAACATTTGTTAATAGCCAAAGACCATCATCACTAGCCGAGGCTTCATCTTTAGCCATACAGGAAGAAACTAGATTGATAGGGAAAAGAGCAACATACGGTTATAACAACCGAGAGTACACTGCCAAAAACCTAATAAAAATTAATTATAATGCAATAAAATGTTATAATTGTAATAAACTTGGTCATATTAGTAGGGATTGCAAATTACCTAAAAGACAACAGGTAGATCGAAGAGAAAATCAAGGTAATCAAAATAGGAATAAATATTCGGATCCTAAAGGTTATACTACAAGAGTAAATAATGAAGATAGAAAAGAAACAAAAAAAGATTCGAATAATAGCACAAGGAAAAATATAAATTTTCGACAAAAGGAGCAATGAACGAGGGCATTGTCTCCAGTTATAATGAAAGCCCTCATGTAAATTTGAGATATAATAATAAAAATTTTAGATTCTTAGTGGATACGGGTGCTTGCATTAGCCTAATAAAAACGAAATGTATATTTGAAAATGATGTAAATTTTGAAGACACAATGAATTTTAAAGGTATTGGTAAGTCCAATAGATGCAGCATAGGCAGTACGAATATTACAGCAGAGTATGAAGATAAGGAAAACAGCGATATATTTTTGATTGATATATATTTTCACGTAGTAACGGATGATGTTATAGGTCATTACGACGGAATTCTCGGAATTGATTTCTTAAAGGAATCAGAATTCTGTATAAATTTAAAACGGAAAATCATGTATAATGATCAAATTATAATGGTTTTGGTTTTCAATGAGGATGAAGATAAACTTCAAGAGAATAGAGCTCTTACCGTTTCTAATAAATTAGGAAAGAATCAAAGTACTGAATATAAACAAGATTTCATTGATAATAATTGTCACCCGAGACATACTACTTTAGTAAAAAGTCAAGGATGTATGACAAAAAATCAATCATATAAAAATCAACGAAACGTTACTTCAAATAAAGCATTTGAAAGTATTGAAAAGTTCAATAAATTATGGAACCAACTGAGAGTTGACCATATAAAAAATGAATTTGAATTAAAAATGCTTAGTGAATTAATAAAGGAAAATGTTAATATTTTCGGATTAGAAGACGAAAAGCTGACAGAAACATCTGTCATCAAGCATCATATACGCACTATAAACGATATACCGATAAATGCAAAAACGTATAGGTACCCAAAGGTACATGAGGAGGAAGTGAATACGCAAATAAAGAAACTATTAAAAGAAGGAATCATAAGACACAGCCAATCACCGTGGTCTAGTCCCCTATGGGTTGTACCGAAGAAGGTAGATGCTAGTGGCAAACGTAAATGGAGAATGGTCATTGATTTTAGAAAATTAAATGATGTTACAATCTCAGATTGTTATCCGATTCCGAACATAAATGAAATACTAGATCAGCTAGGAGCTGCGAAATATTTTACCACCCTAGATCTGAAATCTGGATTTCACCAAATACCACTCAGCGAAGATAGCATGGAAAAGACGGCTTTTTCGACACCTTACGGTCATTTCGAATATACTCGGATGCCTTTTGGTCTCAAAAATGCTCCGTCTTGCTTCCAAAGAATGATGAATACTGTTTTATCAGACCTATTAGGTAAACAATGTTTTGTTTATATAGATGATATAGTAGTATATGGTAGTAGTTTACAGGAACACAATGAAAGACTTAAGAACGTATTCGATAGACTGAAAAAAGCTAATTTAAAGATACAAATCGACAAGTCCGAATTTCTAAAGGAGGAGGTCGAGTATTTAGGACATATCATTACAAGTAAAGGTTTACTCCCTAATGTAGAAAAGGTCAAATCAATTGACAAGTTACAAGAGCCTAAGAATCCAAAGGAAATAAAAAGTTTTTTGGGAATTATAGGTTATTATAGGAAATTCATACGAAACTTCAGCATTATTGCTTCACCTTTATTTAAGCTATTAAAGAAAAATATCGAGTTTGTATGGAGCAAAGAACAATCTCAAAGCTTCAACGAATTAAAAAGATTACTGAAAGAATTTACTCTATTACAATATCCCAAGTATGATAAACCATTCGTTATAACTACGGACGCTAGTAATTTAGGAATAGGCGCAGTTTTATCACAGGAACATTTAGGTAAAGAATTACCAATACACTTCGTGAGTAGAACATTAAATAAAGCAGAAATTAATTACAGCACAACTGAAAAAGAATGTCTAGCTATAGTTTGGGCGATACAACAGCTTAGATCTTATTTATATGGGCAGAAATTTATCATAAAAACTGATCACAGACCATTGACTTGGTTATTCAACGTTAAGGATCCAGGTTCTCGTCTGATTAGATGGCGATTGAAATTAGAAGAGTATGAGTATGAGATAAAATATAAAAAAGGTGTAGATAACGTAGTAGCCGACGAATTAAGTAGGAACGTATACCCTATAGAAGCACACACTGTTGACACAGAAGTTCGAAGAAATATTAAAGATATTTTTGGTAGTGATTTCTATGATGAAGAAGAAGAGGATGAAACTCTGTTGAGAAACATTTATGACGAAGAATGTAGGAATTTACCAAATACGAGTCATACTAACAACCAAAATATGACTACGAATGAAATCGAAGACGAAGAGGTCTCAGAAAATGAATCTGAAACGGATGTCGAAGTTATCAATGATAGAGATGATCAGCAACGAATCATCAAAGAGAATCATGATGGTTTGATTGGGGGTCATGCAGGACAAAAAGCCACGATTTCCAGAATCAGGGAAAAATATTATTGGAAGGGTTTGAATAGTGACGTAATTGAGTTTGTTAACAAATGTCCAGAATGTCAAAAGCAGAAAATAAATAGGCATCCAGGAAAAAATCCAATGAAAATTGTATCAAGTGCCGATCACAGTTTAGAAAAGGTGTCAATGGATTTGACAGGTCCTTATAAGGAAGGGAACAAAACTATATATAGTCTAACTATTCAAGATGACTTGAGTAAGTACATAAGCTATATTCCAATTAATGATAAAAAATGCGAAACAGTCGCAAGAGCTTTTACTGACAATTGGATACTTTATTTTGGTATTCCAAAATTTATCTTAACTGACAATGGAGGAGAATTCGTAAACGATTTAATGAAAGAATTATGTAAATTATTCCGAATTAAACATTTAAGAACCAGCAATGCTTATCCACAAGCAAATGGATCTGCTGAAAGATCGCACGCTAGATTGGGAGAATACTTACGATTAATGATAAAAGATAAATCAAAACCAGAATATGCTAAATTATTTAGGTATGCTGCGTTTTGTCACAACACAACAGTTCATAATAGTACTGGATTTACTCCACATGAATTAATATTTGGAAGAAAAGCAAATGTACCATCCGAATCGAGTTTAAAAATAAGAACTTTTAGTGATTATGTACAGGAATTGCAGTTGAAACTTATTAGACTAGAGGTAGATGTGAAAAGGAATATGTTGAATATGAGAAAAAAAGCTAAATTAAGATACGATAAGAGATTAGGTTCTAGAATAAAGGAATATAAAGCTAATGATAAAGTTTTAGTAGAAAACGATAAACGGGACAAGTCCGCAGAAAAATATGTAGGTCCTTACAAAATTATCAAGGTTCTAGACGATTGTGTCATAGTTAAACGTAACAATAAACCTATGAAATATAATAAAAGAAAAATTAAACCGTTTAACAAATAATATTATTCACAGAATCACATTAATAAACTACGTTAGTTCAATACAATGGGAAAACATACCACCCAACGGTATATACTACAAGAACATCGGAGAATTACGGCAAATAACGGGAAAGATTTCCATAGTTATCAATACTGACCTCAACCAAATAAATGACCAGATAGATGTAATAACTAGTTTTATAGCAAACATAAATGATGAGTGTTTAATAGAAATTCCAGAATGTGTAGAATTCATCAAGAAAGCAAAAATACAAATTTCAGGATTAAGGAGAGACTTAGAAGTCATTTATCATTTACTAGGAGTTGATAGAAGATATAGAAGAGGACTTTTAAATATTGTTGGATCAGGCTTAAAATTGTTGTTTGGAACATTAGATAATGAAGACGCTAAACAATACGAAGAAGCTATAAGAATTACAAAAGAAAATAATGAGTATGTTCATAAAAGTCAACAAGGAGAAATTAAGATTTTAGATGGTTTAAATAAGCAAAGTTTGATACTAAAGGAAACATATTTTAAATTAGGTAACCTAACCAATGGTTTAACGAATACATTAGAAAGAGCTATGAATTCAATAAATAAAGACAGAAAACGGTCTATTTTAAGAGAATATTTTATCGAGTTCAAAATTAAAATATACTTTCTTATAAGTCATACTGAAATACTCATTAATCAAGTAACTGAAACAATACTTTTTCTACAGGATAATATTATACATCCTATAATTATTAAACCTAAGCATTTTATAGAACTATTGCAGGCTAGTAATAAGGAACATTTAATGTTATTTACTCCGAACTTAGAATCCTATAGTCACATAATGAAGGAAATAGAACCGATCGCTTACATAAAGAAAGGAAGATTAGTAGTAATTTTACCGGTTCCTTTACTTGAATACACAAAATCAGATGTGTATGAAATGATCAATGTGCCATATAAAGCAAGGGGAATTTTGTATGTCATTGAACAAAGTAAGAAATTTTTCGTAATTAAAGAAAATAAAGAAGAATATTTTTTAAGTAATGATCTTATGAAAGATTGTAAGAAAATTTATAAATATTTTATATGCAACCAAATTGAACTCAAAAACAGTGTAATGACTAAAGATTGTGAACTCATCATTTTCATGAACAAAGGAAATGATAATTATAATTGTAAACTTAAACAAGTATTAAATCATGTTGAAATATTTCACAAAATTTCGGATAACAAATATTTATACGCGTTAAGCGAAGAAACTAAATATAAATGTAAATGCAGAAAAGAAGAAGATAATGAAGAAGGTTTTATTAATAATATTGGCATTTTAAATTTAAACGCAAATTGTACTTTTGAAACAATTGAATCCAGAATTGTAACAGATGACTCGGAGTTATTAATTGAAAATAAAGATAAATACCGTTTCGCTCCAAAGGATTGTTGTTTAAATATAAAATTGAATGATATAAATGAAGAAAACATTAATATGCCTAAATTAAAACTTGAAAATTTAAAGGAATTACAAGATTTAACAATTGAAATAAGAAATCAAGAAAGTTATATTACTAGAAAATTAAGAAATATACCACCTCACGCTCAAGGTGCAGTGTTAGGAATAAGTGGAATCCTTATTATTGTAATCATAACCTACTTTGCTTTTAAATTAATAAAAGGAAAAGGGATAACTATTTTCCGAAATTGTTTTAATAAGAAAATAAGAAACCCTATTAAAGAAAGGGAAAAAATTGTTCATTACTATGATGATGAGAAAAGGAGAACGGTTATGAAAAGACCCAATTCCAACGTTTTTAAAGTTAATAATTTCGATACAGAAGAAAATTAATGGAAAACTAAATTAGATCGATGAATATATAAAGTGTAAATGTCGTGCATATATTCGTTATGCAATATTAATTGTGTTTATTAGATATAAACAATAATTTTGTAAACATATTGTTTATTTTTATGAAGGGAGGTGTTATGCATAACGATAAGGCGTCATTAATATTTCTTTTCTAATATACTTTGTTGCGGAGAATGTTTGTTCAAGTGTTCAACATCGACCATATTCCTTTGTCTTATACTATGTTGCAGCGTATGTTTATTCAAGTATTCAACGTCAACCAAGGGGTAATATCATAACCAAATAAACATCCTCAGCGAACGTCGCGATATGCTGACCATAACCAAATAAACATTCTCTGCGAACGTCGCGATATGCTTACGCAGAAGATAAGCATGGGACCCTTCGTGGTGCATAGCAGCGAACTTCAAAATTAGTTTTACTCCAGAACTCGTTCAATAAAGATCAAATTTTAAATCGGAAACTTTTGGCGTTTGGTTTTGGTTTATAACTTTGGTTTTTAACACGCTGACCGCGGGAATACAAAACTAACTCAAGTTGCTCAGTCAACGCGTTCGGATTCCTAGTCACGACGAATCTAGTTGACGTATTACATAAACTATGAATCCGAACGTCCCCAACGCGTATTCGCGTCAAAGCAGCATTTTGCTTTACAAAATTGTTGCTCGCGCGCTTTGGCATTTAAAATCGTAAAATTTCTAAATCGTGTCAAAGCGCGCCGACGCACGCACGCGTGCAACGCCGAATTGTGAATTGGGCGTTAGCGTCCATTTTAGTTCGGCCGATCGTTCATTTAAGCTTGGACTATTTTGTGATTTTAAATTTGGGATATTTTTCATACTGAATAATCGCCCAAATTGTTGCAAATGGAAATCAAACCGAAATATTATTTTGGGCGATGTCGAATTTTTTACTTTTATTGTCTCAAATTTATTTAAGAAAAAAAAAATTTGAAGAAAATAAGAAAATGAAAAAAAAAAAAAAAAACAGCACCAAGTTTGTCTTTGAAGTTATCTGTTTCTTTTTTCTATTTTTTTCTTTTCAATTATTTATGTGAAATTGTTCTTTATGCGTTTTATTTTTATGGATACATTGTAAAATAAGGTCTGTGAAACGTGGGGTTTGGACTTTGTTTTTTGATAGGTAACATATTTTTCTACTTACCTACATATGTTTCGTGGACTTGTCCCTGCTCCACCAGGGTCCAACAAAATTTATATGTGCAGGTGCACTGAAATCATTCCGAATCTGAAACGAAGTGAAATCCATGAATTATATCAAATAAGACCGCTGAGCAGTTGCTAACAAGCTTTGATGAGTTGGACTCTCAATCAAACTCCGGTTGAGCTAAATAAATCGCCTCAGAAACATATGAATGGATTTATTTGCCCGGTAGTAGGAACAAAGTACATAAATCCTTCCAATTAACATCAAAAAGTCAGCTCAGGCTCACAACCCGTCCCACATCCTCTATTTGGATATACCTATCATTGTGCCCATCAAATTGAACACGCAAATCAAAAGCTTTTCAATCCAATCTACATAATCGCATTCCAATGCACCGCTTGGTATCAAATGCCTCCACTCCATCAGGGCTTCGCAGAGCGGTGTTATGAATGATTAACTCGTAATGGGTTACGTCTGCAGAGGCATCCTTCAAAATTAGCTTCGTTTTTGCGCATATACCTGAGATACCTATGCCTATACCTAACAATAAAAAAATCGTTGTGCGGTGCATTTTAGTGGATGCAGATGATACTTGTCCTACAAAACAATTTATTAACCTTATAATTCGTCTGTACGAACATACGTTTCGCGGATGCACACACAAACTGGATGCGGATAAGTGTTTCGCTGCGACTTGGAGTCGGACCTAAAAATGCAAATTCCCAGCATCAACGACGAATAACCGTCTCCATAAATAATGCGACATCATTATCGTATGAGACCAACTGTTTTCGTCTTGTTTTTATTTATACCTCCCCCCCCCCCTCCCTGTTGGTTTATCTTAAAAAGTGATTTAGATCGGGAATCGTTACGATGGTACATTGTCTCTATCTGCTGGCTTGTGTATGCATAATCATCGTCATGAACGGTGCGTGTGTGTTATTTGTTAGCATTGATTATTAATCAGTAAACGATATAGGTGGTTCCGTTTCATAACAAGGAATTGAGATCAACCCTAGAACGAGTCTGTATAGGTATTCCTCAGATCATTCCAAAGAACAGCATTGTTTTAATGAATGTATATACTGTTCCCGTTGAACCCTTTTTGTCCACGCGATTACTTCGATCCATTAAACGAATAATAAATCTAATGAAAGTCGTCGCAGAGCCAAATGGATGAGCTCTCGAGTGCCTACGTCGGTCGGAGCCGCCTCGAATGCGCGCGGATAATCCTCGCAAGAGAATTTCATTAGCATATATGTTTACGTTAATTCGTGCGGGCATCAGTTTCTTATTTGGTTGAATAGATGAGCGCGTTCAGGCTCCTTTTTGACGGATCTCGTCTCATGGTCGTAATTTTGTATTCAAAATTTTGAATTGACAACCATGACGACAGGCATCGCATTTGACGTTGCCATCGCCTTTGCGAACATTGAATCAGCCTTATCATCATCATTCAACCATCCGGCCCCGGTTATCTCATTGTATGGATATGCGCGACTGCGAATGGGAAGGAACAGGAAGAATTCCAATTGTGCCGAGAGAGATGTATAGGTAGTCTGCCCAGATACTCGTATGTATACATGTTGCATATATTAAATTAATTTAAGAATCTCTAGATATATATGAAAGCCACATTGGTTATGTAAATAAGAACCAAATGCGAGAAGCGAATGATTACAGATGAACAATTTTATGCAGAACGGAGTGATATGAAGGATGCATCAGTTGCGACGCAGGGACGTTTATCCCATGCGAGTGCTGAATTTAACTCTAATTGGGAATTCAATTAGGAGCTATGAGATGATATGATTTTGAGGATAGGTTTGTTCAATTACATCCTGGGTACCTATATCGGTATGTGCGATGGTGTTTTTAATGCCTTAATCGGTGTTGCTCGGCAAAAATTACTGACGTGTTAAATCACACGATCGTGAAGGCTGTGAAGTTGGTCGATTCTATGGGATGATGTTACCGGGCCAAATGCTGTTTCAATTGATCATTGTTCCGTTGAAGTTGATATATTTCTATTGAATGACTATAGCTAAGCTTCATCAACTCTGTTTGCAATTTCGGTTAGAGACGAAGATTCCATCTTACATCGAGTTGCAGTCTTTCAAATTTAAAATCACTAATTTTTTTTTAACAACTGCCCGTGTCTCAAAGTCTCCATATTTGGATTCTATAAAAATTGTAAGTAATATTTGCATCTAGAATACAAAGTCAGTCTACCTACAAACTGCCGACAGACTACGAAATGTCAATTCGATTGTACACTTTCTTTCTTTTAAATAATGTCATCTCAGATTTAATATTAAGTAAAGAAAATACGTACATTCTTGTTGAACACTTATTTTTCTGAAATAAATAATTAATACACACTCTACTCAGTCACGATTTCATTAGAAATGCATATTTGGTTTCACATACATATTTAACTTTCCCAATTACGTAGTACACCGAGAGAAAAATAGAGTGATAGTTAGCAAAAACACGCTTAAACTAATCAATTTTCGAGTCATATTCATCGCTATCCGATCTGTGCTTAAATCAAGTACGGCGGTTTGAAACTGGTAACACGGCATTCTTACTTGTGGAATTCGCATGTTTAATTTAAGAACTTTTCAAGTCCTTAAATTGATACCGATATTTTCGTATTCTTAAAGCGCGCAGGATTATTGAATTAAGAACGATAAGTACTTAATGTAAGTATAATCATTATTGTTTGAATATACTAGTCATGTTTAATGTGATAATGATTTTGATTATTATTAGACCGCCTGCTATTGATTTTGGAACGTCCTTTCTTAATTTAAGTGAAAACAATCCATGTTAGATTGATTTGACGTTCTCAAGGTAGTAATTATATTTCTTGTTTCTATTACAAAGCATTATTGATTCAAGAAGCACGTTCTTAATACAACCCTTTCATAAACGGGCCTGCTATGTAAATTAAAAAAAAACTACTTCATTTTATAAACAATTTTATTTTTTATTAACAAAATTTTAAAAACAAAACATTTCATATTCATTAGGTAGGTATATCGAATAAATGTTTTTTCTTACCAAACAATAACAAAAAGCGATGCTTGATTCACATTGGCTGGTAGAACTCTCCTTCCCATTGGCTTCCGTATTAAGCCAGGCACTCACCTTTGAGCTCGCTGATATAGTGTCGTCGTCAAAATTGTGCTAAAAATGAAAAACATGGAAAAAATATTTTTTTTATTCAAGAAAAAAAATATATATCTAGATACTTACCACTTTTTTCTTCCATATAAACAGCTTTTGCCGAAATTCAGCCCTCAATCCTACATGTGGAATCACCAACAGGTCGTGTTTATAAAGATATGGAAGACTTCTAAATGTAATATTGCCAGCTAAATTAAAAAAAAAAAAAATTTGATTTGCAAATTAGAGCTGCAGGTCAATGATATAGATACTTACCCAATAAATATTTGTAGATATCTTCAATATCTAACTCCTTTAACAGATTTAAAAGTCTTTCATTATCTACTTCGTTATTATTATTATTTTCACAATTCTCAAGTACATAATTATATGAAATCACTAGACTGACCAAAATTATTGTTATCCATTGGACTGGTACGAACACAACACGACGCGACACGAAAACAAAGACAGAATGAGCTCGAAAGATCGAAGATCGAATGCAATTAAAATTGAACTATCAACACGTTCCACCCTTAAATGCTAAAATTGCGTACTTGATTTAATTCAACACATTCTTAGTTTACTCTTAAACGAAGTAAATTTGATAGCACAAAATATTACTTTTACTCTTAACATTTATAACATAATAACGTAGCTGTAATAGTGAGAAGAAATAGAGTAGAAAATTCATATTCACTCTGCATCTGCTCATAAGAGAATACGTAGGTATAAGGATGGATTATAACTGTAATTTAGGAACAAGAAATAATTGACTCATACTAAATCCAACTTTCTTAATGTGAGTATGTACGTACTTCAGAATATTTTTTTTACTCTGTGCATTCTTAGATTGAGAATGTACGAACTGTAATAGCTTACAAAACATAGTAAAAAACAAAGAGAGTAAGAGTAATATTTACTCTGAAAACCCTTAATTCAAGTATGACGAAAAGTTGATCCACTTTTAACACTTTATTTCTTACTTTGAACCTAAATGTTTTTAGAGTTAGAATCACTGCGTTAATTTAACTTCGCATGTTTTAAGATTAAAATGTTTTTGATTGAATAAAGAAAAATCAGTTTGAATTGTAGGAATTTTGATTAAAATGTGTGCTTTCTAAATATAATCTTAAAAGTGCTTAAATTCGGGTCGTGGATTTTCCCTCAGTGTAAGAGTATTTGTAATTGTAAAAGGTTCGTACCAGTTCGAAAGCGGCTCTAACGATTTTTTAATAAAATTGATATTTAAGCTTAAGTAGGTGGTTAACACGACTGCATACCTTATGCATACCCGACTCGGTTTTTCGCTAAAAAGAAATAATCAATTTTCATTCCTAAGGTACCTAATATGGTAATTTTTAACTAAATGGCAAGCTCATTTTTTTTCTATATTATCGTACAATAGATTTAAAAAAAAAGTCTTAAGTTTAGTTTTTTGACCAAAATGCATAGGTACTAACAGTAAAATTGATATTTCCAAAATGATTGCGTCCTTTGTTTTCAATTCGAATGACCAAAAAAGCTAATTTTAGAAACAGCTCTTATCTCGAAAACCCCATTTTCGATTTGGGTAAAACTTTAACAACCAAGTACCTTATACTTACATCCCGAACAATATCTTTTACTCAGTTTTCATGTAAAGAGTTAAGCAATACTTAGTACCTATTTGTCAAACTAATTGTTGAAAAATTTGGTAATTTTTTCTGCGTAGTTTTACAAAAACCGCTCTAACGATTTTGATAAAAATACATATTAAAGATATAATCAGTATTCTAAATAACCGAAAGAAATTAGTTTAAAGAAGATCCAGAAAAAATATTAAATACACTCCTAATAAAACCACACCAACGAATTTCCAAAAAAAGGAAACAACATTGAAACAATGAAAGGAAGCCAAAAAAAAAGACTCCAAAACTCTCTGAAAAACATTCAAACATTCATTGTGAAAAACTCCTGAAAAAATGTACCAAAGCAATATCCCGATAAAGGCTGAAAAAATGGATAAAATTTATACAAAAGACACACCAGAAATCACCCAAAATGCACTAAAAACGTTTTAAACTATTTCTTTTGTTTCTCTAAAAAAAAATTTAAAAGAAAAAACACGAAAAATGGAAAGACGATTTTAAAATGGGACAAAAAATGCCTTAACGCCAAAAAAAAGATAACCAAACATCGCCCTAAAATAAGCCACTAAAAGTAGACTTATATTATTTGTGTAGACTATTAGCTGTTTTGTTGCTGATTTTTGACTCTATACCTACCCCGCGAACCGCTCTTTTCTTTTAAACAGCATTGAAAAATCATGCAAAATTATCAAAATTTCAAAATGATGAAAGTCCTGTATACTCGTTACCTACAGTGTTACCTTTCCGGATGCTTTAGAGTCATTTTGACTCCTTTTTGAGCGCCTGGACTCCAGACTCATCTTTTTGAAAATCAGTGAATTCGGACTCCTTTTATAAATGTAGGCTATTTTTTCTATAATTCAAAATTGTTCAGTGTATTTAGTTGAATTCGAAAGAATCTGGTTTTAAGGGGTTTTCCAATAAGAGGTGTTATTTTGGTATTCACAGAAAAATGTCATTTTTTGAGATAAATGATCGCATGTTTATTTCATAATAAAGAGGAATGTATGATGTTAATAATGAAAAACAACATCAGCCAAATAGCCACCACGAGCACGCATACAGGACCATATCCTTTCACAATAACACCTCTTATTGAATAACCCTTTACCTGAATTTGAATTGAACAGTTTGTTTATTTAAAAAAGAAAAGAAAATATTTAAATCGGAATGGGGCTCCTTTTTTCATCCAGGGCTCTCTTTTCTCTTTTGGACTCTTTCTGAAACTTTTCAGAGGTTACACTGCTAGTAAAAGAGAAACTTAGCGTGTTGTGTGGGATAAGAAAGAATACTGTATCTGAAGACAGCTAAAATGGGGATGAGATGTAACCTGAACGCAAAAACTAGATTGGTCGGGAACTTCACTTTTCCTAAGTCATGCACATATCAAAACTGTCACCTTACTACCTACTCAGTCACGAATTTCTTGACTAGATTCGTCGGTTACCCCTCCATAAACATCAACTGAAACAGCTGCTCGTATGACAGATTTTAACCAATCAAAACCGAGATATATCTAATCAGACAGCTGTCAGACTAACTAAACTAGATACTTAAACATCCCCAATGCCTTATAATGATGATATTGCTGAGTCGGGTAGATATTGCAGTTGCGGTACCAAAAACTCGTCGACAAATGGTCAATTTTCATCAGCATTGAGTGCTCGCCGATATACTCGTATGATGGACATGGTAAATCCGGAAAGAAGACTCGTTGACAAATATTACCTTTTCAACGAGTCCTCGGCATTTTGGCATTTTTTAATTTTGACCTCCCAGAAGTTTATGAGGCCGCATTTGGACAAATGATTTAGATCCTCTTGAAGAAAGTTGGGGTCTTGTTGCGTGGAAGTAGGTTTATCAAATTTAATATCTGTCCGCGACGCAAAGAAAAAGCGGCAGTATGTTTTATGAGCATCTCTGCCATTTATTATTGATTTGACTAAAAGGGGAACCTAGATGACAGCCTTGAGGATCACCATAGGAGGCCACGAATTGGGCAAATAGGAAGGGCCTATACGGAACACATGTAAGAAGTCATATATTTATTTGACCTTAGAAATGATTTGTGTGTCCACCAAGCGATCTATAGTTTTTCTAAAAATATAGATGAAAAGTAGGTACTTTGTAGTAAACAACTCACTGTATTAATGATTGACATATCATTGAATTATATTTTATGAAATGCCATTAAGAAAAGGTATAAAAAGAAGAATTGGTTCTCCTGGAGTTTGATAAGTTTTGGACTGTGAAAGGAGTAAGCCAATATATTTGGCACAGAATCTGATCCGACTTTCTTTATTTTTCTTTAAACTAACAAAGATGTGTAAACTGTCAGGCCCGCACCGTTGTTGCCCTGTTGCTCCGGATATTGCTGGCTATCAAATCTTTTGGCTACCAAAAAACGTTGTCAAAAGGATTCTGATTATAAATGGACACTGTTCACTCCGCCGACTCTGTTACTATTCCCTAGTGAAAATCCAAAATTTCGTTTAGCAAACAATTTGTGCCACTAAACCCCCCTTCGATGGACAAACCGTATTCATTGTGTCATGCATTTTTAAGAGGTCAAAATTCAAGTTAAAAACAAAATAAGAAAACAAAATTTCCTGCTAATTGTACATTTTACGGTAAGATCGAACCATTTCACTGCCCCCTAGACCCATCCCCGACTTGCCACAATTAAATACCTAATCAGTCCCATGTATATAAACGCCGTAATCAAGAGTATAAAGTACATCCACCATGCAATGCAATTAGCTGTCATTTATATTACTACCACACACCATATGCAACACCACAACAAGCCAAGTACACAAACTACTGCGACGCCGACATAACGAATTGAAACACCCTGTAGCGATACAGCGAACTCATTTAAATCGTATCACCGTTTCGACAACGTCCCTCCCGTTACCCTCGGCCCAGTCCACCGCATGTCCAATGAAGAATTTTCGAAGGAGCTTACAATTCCGTCCGACTATACGCAGATAGATGCTGGTACCGTCTATCGAATCTCAATTTACTATACTACACTATAGCAGAGGTACTCGTCGTCGTCGTACAGAGCAAAGAGACAAGTTACCCTGATTATAATGCTAAAGTATCATGCGCTATATACACGAGTGTGTGTGGCTATATACGAGGGGGTAATTAAAATCCTTTGATTAATATGTAAATTTAATAAGATTTCAACAAGGACCGATGAGGATAAGGGGTGCGAGGAGGGGGTGGGCCAGATATCAACGCCGAGATTCGCAAGCCTCCAGGCAGGACAATATTCACGAAGGAGACCGCATAAAGATTACCGCCGCCGCGCTCACCACGGTGCGGGCACACAAGATAAACTAAAATGATATTCCCCTCATTTAAAATGTGGAGAGTGGATGTGTATCTTTTCTTTAACTGCATGTAGTTAGAGATGCTGGTACTGGTACTGGTACTGGAACTGGTAGAGTGTGACGATCCTCACATGATGTTGCCACTTAATTGTGCGACTCGATGTGACCAAAGTGTTAAGTATTTAGTTCTACCATCAAAATCTCAATTTATATGGATGTATAGCAAAATTTTTGTACCACCAGCCACCACCACACAGTGGCTGCAAATGAACTAGGTGTGCGCGTATCTTTCTTTAAAAGTGACTGTGTAATTTATTTTGTTCGAATCGTTGCACCGGCCGTGGTGTGTGCACGTATCTCTGGGTGTAATAAGCAATAAATTAGCCCCCTTGCAAAAAGTGGTATAATGTGAGTAAACTTTAATCCCGCATTATATTGATATTAACCGCCAACAGAGAGGTAACACACTCAAGAGTGAGGATAAACCTAATGTGCATATACCCACTTGCATATTTGAGAAAGATCCATCGCAACATTTTCAAAACTGGATGCAAGCCAATCCTCCTGGATGTACTCTTCGATCACTCCTGACACTATTATATGGAGATTGTGTGCGTTGCATAGAAGTAACTGTATTCGCGTACTTTAATTACGACTGTTTATCGTGATTTATCACAGGCGATGGGCGGAATCAAGTACGTCGGCCTCGGCCACTTAAACATTAATTTCAGGTGATTTAACACAAGTTTCTATGTGAGAAGAACACGTTCTTGATAAGAGTGTGCATAACGCAGAAGGATTTTTCACAGGCCGGCCGGCTTTCAAGGAAGCCCAGTGCCCAGTATTGCGTGGTAGAGGGTGGCAGAGTTGTGTACACCCCTTGCAAGCTTTGCGAGCTCTGACTGAGTAAAGCATTTTGGAAATAAAAGCTTTACTTACTTTTACTTACATGTTACATATACTAAGAAATCTGTTAGGCTGCCCTTAACGTTACCAATTCAGCATTTTAAATTTTGCAAGCAATATTAAATCATGATTAATCCTTAACCATATAAAAATCTTTGATAACAACAAACAAACAGGCGTGCGATTATTTATATCCAAGATTTTAAAAGTGAAGAAGAACATCTTCTGTTGATCTACATGCCTGACACCCAAATAGTACTGAAATTGTTTCATCAATAAAAGCAGCGTGGTGCCAGCGTTGCCAGACAGTCAAAATATTTCCCCCAGATAGATCTGGAAAACCCTCATATCAGATTTGGGTATTTTTCCAAACAAACACCCAACTTTTTGCCATAAATTTTTTAGCATGTTTTATGTAAAACTTAAAAATAAATAAATAGTTGGCGCAACAGATCCGTATAGAGACCCTAGGCCAAAGTTCTCACAAGCATTCGTTTTGTGTGAGTTTTTTACTTTTGGAACGAATAGGGATCTACAATTTTATGGCCAGTCCAAACGGTCAATTGAAAAGCTTTTTCATGACAGCTGCACTCTTGGATGTTTGCCAGACGTTCCTAAGAGATGGCGCAGTGGAAAAAAAAACTTGAGGGATTTTTTATCGGGAATCGAGCCTAAGAGTTGGGACCACACTAACCAATAAGCCAATGCGCCTACAGCTTAAAACTATGAATTTCGAATTATAAACGCGGACATGTTAGTTTGGTTTTCCGAATGTGAAATTTTCGGCAAATAAATCCTCAGAAATAACGCAAATTTAATGAAATTGTTCTTTAAAAAATTAACAGATAATGTTGGTGCCTAGATCTTGAAAAATATTTAAGGAACCTT
This sequence comes from Cheilosia urbana, assembly GCA_946477585.1. Taxonomy (NCBI): domain Eukaryota; kingdom Metazoa; phylum Arthropoda; class Insecta; order Diptera; family Syrphidae; genus Cheilosia; species Cheilosia urbana. The sequence goes on from OX297854.1 coordinate 146,441,872, forward strand.
TACAAAAACTTTTTCTAATGAAACTAGGACTAGCTTTTTTTGAAAGGCGTATTTTGTGGATGTTAATACTCCAGAGATATTGGGTTTGGAGGATCGATCGATTATTGAACAGCATTTTAAAATAACACATACATTTATTTCAGCCTCAATTTTGGAACTGAATTTAATTGTGAACAAAACGAAGAATCTCTACGTTAGTTACCTACATCATTCTTAAGGATAAGTTACTCAGTGTTTCAAAATTCAAAATTTTCAAAACCACAGATTTCCCACTAAACAGTATCTCCCCCAGATTTCCCCCCGTCAGCCGATCAAAAAAAAACCCTAAATCTGGGGCAAAACCCCAAACTGGCAACGTTGGCTTAATCAAAGATTTTACAAAGGGAGAAGTGAGTTCTGCCAATAATTACCTACCCAATTCATCGGCAGATGCTTTCTGAAAGTCGATTTTTAGAAGTGGATCTAATTACATCTACAAGATGAAAACCACATGCTTCTGCAGTCATTGAATGTGACTGTTTATTTATTTATTTTCATCTACTAGCTAAGCCATACAGTTAACAAGTATAAATCTATATATTAATCGCCGACACGATTTCTTTCAGAACATATTTAACCTACTTAATGAATACCAATTCCATTTATTTATTTACCAATTTGCAGCTTGCCACTCATAGATCGGTCGAAAAGTATTATAATTTCAAAAAAGGATTTTCAAAATAGGTAAAATAGTGCTTTTAATTACCTTGGTTACAACAACAATAATATAATAATATTTCGCCATCTTTACTCTGTTGCCTGTGTGGTGTCACAGACGAATGGTGGTAGTTAAGCGAAGGAAGAGAGAAAGAATATGCAGACAGTAGATAAACATTTTTCCACCCCAGAGAAAAGGGAAATTTTGGAAAATTTGCAATTCTGAAGTGTTTATGGATGAACATTTGAGTTTTGTTATAAGAATTGATTGAGAATTAAGTTGGTAGGAACTTACTATTAAAAAGGGTTAACAGAAATCTTTTGTAGAATCAAATTTTAATAGACTTCTGACGGAATAACCTTTATTCGCAAGTGAAGTCAACAACAGGTAGATTTGGCGGGTGTTTATAAAACATGACTTTAATTGTACGCAGATATTTCCATTGCTGTTTTTTTCGCGATTTTCTTTTAAGAAATAAGGGATTTCAAGATTTCAACCGAAAGTCAACTACTCTTTACTTAATCGAGTTTCTGGCATCAACTGCAGCATCATCAACTGCATTTAAACAAAAACTTAAAAATACAGAAACCTCAATTTTCTTTAATTTTAGTACTATCTTTTTTCAACATTAAGAAAGTAAAAGAAAAATAACTACTTAAGACCAAGATCATGACAACAAATCAACTTACACACTTTCGAAGCGATTACGAGGAAAATGTAAATCAACATAATTTCAAACCTCATTGAATGAAACATAACGTCGCTTTAAAAGCAAAGTGACATAAGTCGAAATTTGTCATTTTTGAAGTAGGTACCTAAGTATACAAAAATGATCACAATTTTTTTTCTGCTTAAACGGCGTAGTTCTATTTTTCTTCTACTTTCCACGTTTTAAGAAGTGTCGTTTCGATTTTCCACTAAAAACCCCACAATTTTTTGTTGCGCAATGACATTTTTTTAGTTGTGCGTTACGATTGGTTGTGTTTTTTTTTTTTTTTTTGCAAAACGGCATATTGCGAAAAATTTCAAGCGACAAAACGACACTTTTGCAACTTATTTGAAAATAAAACCTTAAAAAACTATCCGATTTTTGGCAAAACGTCATATCTTTTGTTAAAATATTGCCTTTTTGTACAAATTTATATACTATCTGAAAGAGGGAGAAAAATACTTCAATTGTATGCAAACGCACTTTGTATATTGTTTTTAATTAACTAGAAAACAATTTTTTTGTGTGACGCAAAACTTTAAACATCGCTCCTGAAAATCATACATTTTGGACTTATGTCACTTTGTTTAGCGACGATAAGCACTGGATAAAGGCTCATTATGGCCGTAGTTAGTTCTGTGAACAGGTCGAAGGCCGGGGCATAGATTGGTACTTGAGCTAAAAGAGATGGACACTCATGATGTCATTAGCTTTTCTTCTTGATCTCAAAGTTGAAATCCCTAATAAATGACATCGAGTTCGGTAAGGAATTTCAAAGTCCCAGCACATTTTCCCAAAAATATACTTTGTAAAACGCCTCTAGACTTTTTCAATGCGGTCTGAGTGAATTTTGTATAAGGGGTTCCATATAATATCAGCACACTATAGCAGAGACCTAACTAAAACAATAAAGAGTGAAATAAGGGTACCTATGGGGATCCGAAAATTCCTTACTATTTCGTTGTATAAAACTGGAAAGTTTATTTGCTTTAGTGATAACGAAATCAACCTGAAATGCAAAGGTGGGCTCTGCAAAATAAGCACCCAATGAAATATGGCCCAACAGAAAAAAACAAAAAAAATTATACAGGAAACAACAACAACGATTTTTAATAGAATTTGGTGTGCTATTTCCTTTTTTGGGGCCTTATTTCCTAATGAATATTATTTCATAATGAAATAAGACCCCAAAAGAAGAAATGAAATAAGTCCCCAAAATTAATTTTGTATTATTAATTGTTACCATTCCGATACGGAATGCGTATGGGGGGCATGCTGTCCCCCTGTAACCCCCCTGCTTGGGTCTACTGTTAGATTACGGTGTGGGTGCAAGTATATAAAAAGTTCCTTTTATCTTAATTAGTTTATCCAATATCAACAATATTTAATAAAAAGTAGTTTTCATTATTTTTAATTTCATTATGAAATAAACCCCAAGTTTGGGGCCTTATTTCATTTTCTCTTTTGGGGCCTCATTTCATCTGGAATCAATTATGAACAATGCCCAGATCTTTAACCTCTTTGATTCTGTTTATTAATACAATGTTTTCGACTTCGTATTGAAACTCAATGGTTAAAAGCAATCCGAGGGGAAGATGATGGGCGGACTTATTTTTAGTAGACCACTTTAATTAATCATAATATAGCCCGAAGGATTTTACCAAAACTGCTCCCTGATAACATTTTTTTTTTTTATATGAACCCATCAGCAAACCCACAACATCGAAGGATCAAAAGTAGGAAATATTCTAATGACACGACAAACCTCCATTTTTTGTAATAAAATACACTTTGCAATGACAGATTTTGGCTGAAAAAAAAAAAAACATGTCCATACCCCATAGGCAGTATTTCTTCAACTACAACCATCCGGGAAATAATTAATATCAGCAAAAGTCTGCGGTTCGGCAAATGTATATTACCAGTAATTGGGATCATGATAATTCCGCCAAACAAGCCAAAAGATACATATTTTGCATAAAATGTAAATGTGTGCAAAACTCCTTTTTCGTTCGCTTTGGCTGTGCTACTTCAATCTGCTCGCTGGATGTATTTTTTTTTTTTTTTTTGGTTGTTTGATTACTGAAAAACTTTTGTTTATTTGCTGCAGTCGGTGGTCAGCAGCTATGATGGCCACATCCCGATTTTGGTTTATAATTCTCCCCTCCTTACCTCTTGGCCAAATGTAAAGAAAGAAAGAAAGCCAATCGATTTGTGGTTGGTTGGAAAATATCATGATTGCATTAATTCGTTGCTGGATCACTGAAGGCGGGATTATAGTTGTAAACACTTAAACAGTTGTTGCCTTTCAGATATGTCCATACACATCTACTTGTTTTTTTCCTTTTGATTTATTTTTTCGACGAAATTTTGTTTTTATTTTAGTCAGTGGTTGTGGAATCCTTTTTTTTTTTTTTTTGGCTCGCTCAACTAAATGCGCATATAATTACATTTATCAGCGCTTAGTACGAAATTCATTAAGAATGCAATGCGAGGGTCAAAGAAAACATCGTGTGCTGGAACAAAATTGCGAGAAACGAAAGACATGTTTGAGTTCGGTATAGGGTAATTTTATGTAATTTGATTCCCGGGCAAATGCAAATGCGATTTTTTTTTCATCCAGCCTGACAACGAATAATATTGAGCAATAATTGAAAATAGTTAAATCTGCCAGGAGCAGATGTATTCGACTGATTGATATATGTTGACTAAGAAAATTGTTTCTTTATCTTGGGATTTGGGACTTAGGTTGGTAGCCGTTCGTATACCTACGCGGATTGGTATGTAAAGTTAGTTTTTAGTTGTTCCTCGAAAGCTCGAATTTTTGTTTTTTTTTTATCCACCCTCATTATGAATTCAAGACTAAAGTAAATCCGCTGGCCATCGGGAAACTACAAGTTGTACTCATAAGTCACCATGATGGTAAAAGATCGCATTGAGTTAATTGCTAAGAAAATAGTTGGAATGACATGAGAACATTAAAATAAATTTCCCTAACAATTTTTATTTGGATCGTGGTGTGTTCGAATGCTTAAAACTTAAAAACGACTTGACCAATTTGGATAGTTCCTTTTGCGGGTTTGTTCGTAATTAAAACGCGAAGGTTTGGAAAAAGAGAAAAGTGGGAAAATTCTCAACGGCGTATTTTTTGTTCTTTTTGATGATATTTTTATAGTTTACATTTACGATATATATCATTGTGAATCTTATCAGTTTCTGAGTGATATTATTTATATTTCGATCACAAAAAAGCGAGTTCATTGTTTTTGTTTGTTGTGCGAAAACCAAACCCAATTTCCATTGGAATGGATCGGTTATCGATTTGTTTTGTTGCTTGGCAGTCACTGGAATCAAGTACTAATCAAGTTTGTACAATTTTCGCTATGATCATTTCGATATGTCAGCCTTAAAAGTTTAAGCCCACGCCAATTATGGAAGACATTTTACATCGCGCTTTCGAGTGGCGACAGGGCATTTGGAATAACGAATGAACGATGACATCTACAATAAAGCGTTATGCGAGAAACAGATTCACACAGCAACATCAACAGCATCTTTGAAAACTTTTTAAAAACACTGTATTTTAATTACATTGAACACATGAGCACAGCAACATCGACAGCGACATCAACGTTAGAGATAATCCTAAAGTAGCTGTTGCTGTTGCTGTCGCTGTTTTAATCTGTTTCTCGCATTAGTGCTGATTGAAGATTTGTGTTTGCTTATGAGTGGCAAACTATTGACAGATGCCAAATTTTCAAACTAGAGATGTATTGAATCGTGAATTGGAACGGGTTCCACTGTTCCACTGTTGAATGAACAGCAAAAGAGTGCGCGTACGATCAACTGATGAATGCTGTCGATGATGGAAACGGTGGACTATTTTTCGTTGATGTCCCCGGCGCGCGGAACTGGGAAAACGTTCCTGATATCATTGATATAACATAAGCAGCAATACGTGCTCAAAGTGGAATTGCTTTAACGCTCGCATGTACCGGAATTGCTGCACCACTATTGGAAGGTGGAAGAACGGTAGGTACATTAAGCACTTAAGTTTCCGTTAAACCTGCGAATCAACGAAAATCCTGTTCGCAACATTTCGAAGTAATCAGCCATGGTAAAAGTGTTTTTAAAATTGTAAATCGATCATATGAGATGAGTAGGTACACGATGGCGCACAAACGATCATTAGAATCACTCGATCGAACATTGAAATATTCGCGCAACAATTGTCGTCGCTTTGGCGGCGTCATGAGACTGTTGGCGAATTCCGAAAAACACTTCCCATGAATCCGAAATCAACAGCGGCGGATGATTTAATCGCATGTCTCAAGTCATCGTATTTGTGGCGATACGTGAACACCATTCCCTTGAGTACAAGTATATGGATATGCGAGTGTTCCTTCAAGAGGATAGAACCGCAGAGATTTTCTGCAAAGAACTGCTGAGAGTTGGAAAATTCCGGTAGATACTTCCAGTGGTTTAATATCGATTCCACATGCCATTTGCCAATTCACTTCAACGAAAGATGAACTCATCACTAATGTATTACCGAACATTGGTCAAAATTAACGTAACTACGTAAATATTAAACTCCAATGGAGGGTTTGACCAACTGCATCATATCAGGGAAGATATGGCCCACATACGATCAAAGTAGAACAAGGAACCTGCTAAACAGAACCCGCCCAGATATCGCCTGAGTCGAGGCAATAATCACGGGGCAATGGCCGATTGGAGACCATGCGGCCAAACTTGGGATCCCACATAACCCTCATTGCCGCTATTGCGGGAAAATAAATGAGAGAGAAACTCTCTCCCATTTTCTCTGCAAATGTAAGGCCTTAGACGAACTTACCGACAGCTCGGGTAAAGGGATTTTAGACATAATCTATTTCCTCAACTCCACAGGTTGGATGTAGGCACCGAATGCATCACGCCCTTAACAATCATAACAAACTAGGTCACACGAGTCGTGGTAACAAAAAGGCACATCACAGTGCTACTTGGGTTCAAAGCTGAACCGCCACTTCTACCTACCTACGTAAATATTGATTTCAATGAGTTGAGTTTGACGATTCAAAATCAAATTCCGGGAGTATTGTGTTCATACAAACCGATCGATCGCCTTTAAACCGAAGACTAGGTCGTCAATCACTGGGGAAAAAAGGCTTACTATGGTACTGATTTCTGTACTATTTGACTTTCCCGAGTACAGTTTGTAAAGTGGATGAAATTTTGATGACTTCGTCCTCAGAAGATGAATGTATCGAAGAGCTAATGGAACAGATGGATGGTGAATCAACTTCGTCCTGGGTCTTCGAGCTTCGACTATATCGAATGAACAAGCTGGCTGGGACTTGAGCCAATATTTCCGGCAAAAAAAAATAGTGCGTGGAGTCCCTTCGCGCGGAAGAAGTGAAACTTCGTAATGTGGAAATCAAAATAGGAAGGGGTAGAAATTGTTTTTTAGTGAAATCATATTGTTTCTTTAAGACAAACTTTATTAACATTGCTTACAATTCACAATTGATCGCATCTTTTAATCATCATTTTCGAGTGGAGAAATATCCAAATCTATAACATTTACAATGGGATTCTGACAACAAAAGTAAGATACGAAATGTTGGAAGTCGCATTAGAAGTTTCACTTCAACAAGACATTAATTGCCGATTTAGTCATTATTTTTGGAAATTAATCGTCACCACAGAATATTCCTCTCCCAGCATTTGGTGCCAATAAACTCACTCACCATTTCATACTCTGAAGCGTGAGCGGTACCCACACATCTTTGAGTATGCAATGCTTATAGTAGCGTTAAGCGTTTAACACAACTTCGTATAAGGGCCGTTTTATTCACTCGAAGTTGAACACAACTTGGGGATTTTTATATGTCAAACTCCTCAAGTTGTGTTCAACTTCGAGTGAATAAAACGGCCCTAAGAAGTTTCACTTCAATAAATCAATCAATATAATTCACCTATATCGTCTTTACTTCTTGAATTCTTCAATTCCTTACTGTAGGTAGGTATCAACGTAGGTACTATCACAACCATTGAAACAAAAACCTTGAACGCAATAATTTCTATATACACCACCATACGTCCACCAGCGCACGTCAACAGTCATCTGCGCATTTCCTCAGAAACACATTGTCGCTGTTGATTACATACACACTCAGGTCGCATACTTTTCACTTATTTTGGATAAAATACCACTCACTTGCACCACGTGCTTGTGCAATGTGCGCCACCCTCACCCTCCCTCACACCTTTGAGTATCCAATGCTTTTATTAGCGTTAAACGTGTAACGCGACCTTGAGTTGGAAGTCGCATAAGAAGTTTTACTTCAAAAAAAGAGGCTTAATTCATAAATCATTCAATAAAATAAAACTCAGCACACATTAAATATAAATGCAGTCTTATGTGAAATATAAATTTTACTAGGTTTAAATCGAGCTTAAATCGGTTTAATCTCCGCGTTTAATGCATGTTTTTGAGTGAATATTATAAATGTTAATTTAAATCATCTGGTTTCAAAAATACGGACTAGGAGTGAATAATTCAATAAAATATTATTTTCTTTTTAGCTCGAATGCATTATCTATGTTATGGCACTCAACAAAACTTACCTTTGTACTATTTTGTACGTGTCAGTACTATTTCTTTTCAGTTTTTAGTACAATTGAGAAAAGTTGATTTGCATCACTGTCGTCAATTATCCAGTGGAATTCCTAAACTCTTTGGATTTGCCTGGGCATGCCGCCTCTTCATTTGTGTCTTAAGGTCGGACCTGTCATCACTATGCTACGAAATCTTTATGCCTCTTTATGCATCCTCCCTATTAACCCTTCCACTCGTGCTGTGCATTAACATTATAAGGGAACAAAAACCCCTTGAGCACTAGTGAATTATAAAAAAAAAAAAAACGCTCAGAAACTGAATCAGCGTTGCCAGTTTTGGGGGTTTTTTCCGCCAGATTTAGGGTTTTTGTTTTGGTCGATGGGGGAAGATCTGGGGGGAGTTCTTGTTTAGAAGGAAGCCTGGTGAACTTAAAATGAGTTTCCGATAAAAATTAAATTTATATAGTCATTGTGTGAACGTAATTTAAATTAAAAACTTTTATATTAATTTAAAAATTGAAAGCAGTGTCCCGGGCCCGAATTAGTTTTGTAAATGTAACAACGAAATATTTTGTTAATAATTGTTCTCTCTTGTGATAAATCTAAAAAGCGAAACATACATTATGCACATTTTGCTTCTACAGAGCTGCACCTTCCCTTTGGTGCATTTTTAAAAAAAGTCGGTAGTGAAGCAACGTCGCAATCTGTAGTACAAAAAAAAAGGAGCCTATACTAATAGGTAAAATGATTACCAAAAAGATCTCTCATAAAAGGTTTTTGAACACAAACAATTTTCATTCTGAGCTTGCTTTTCTCTTTTGTTTCGCTTGCCGTTTAAAATAAAGTTGCAGACCTTTTGGGCCCCTTGGCGGGTAAACACAGTGCCACCATCATGACCGTCCGCCTAAGGAAACTTTCACTATAGGCATTGGTTACGAAATTTTCAAAGACGACAATTGACATCATCCTAAGAAAATTAGTAACCGAAGCCTATTCAACTTTAACCCTTTTCTTCCTAGTGGTTTCACAAAGAAACCACATAGAAAATATTTTTTCTATTTTTTCCTGGTGGTTTCACTGCAAAACCAAATAGATTTTAAGGAACTGTATCTCATTTAAAAGTAAAAAAAAAACTGTTTTGTCTGTTATGAGAGCTTCGAACGTGCTAAATCGTGCATTTAGATTCATCGATTTTGTCAGACGAAGTGATTTACGTATTTTTTACTAAGTTTTCTCTTATTTACGTGCTAAAATCGGTTTTTTAAACAACAATAAAAGGGTAACATATTTTAATTTTTTTTTTTAAATATATTTTTTTAACATCACTAAAGCAAGTTTTATCAAAATTTCAAACAAATATAAAAATATTTGAAAAAAATAACACCTCCGGGAACAAAGGGTTAAAGTTCCCCCTTGGGACTTACAATACCCGGCGTCCATGTAATTCTATATAAGTGGGTGCAGCTTTTCCCTAGCTCAACCATAAGTCATTGTATATTTCCTTGGCGAGAAACACAAAATTTGCATACAACATTGAAAATCATCGTGTGATTCCTCAGCTTCCTGCTTAATGTCATTCTATGGTATGATGTACACCATACTCCCCCCCTCCGTTCGATTACACAACGCCGTCGAAATTATTTCTACATACACATCTTCAGTTCGCCCACAAATATACCTATACATTGTGAAGGTATGCAAACTGTCCTTCCTGCATACACACAACTCAACAATGATAAGACAGTGTTCGTCGAAAATGTTGGCACTGCTGCAAAGTAAGCTGTTGCTGCATCTAATTATAATGACAGTTGTGGTGAAATTATAATTTGTCCTTCTCTTGGTATGACTATATACCTACTCTGTTATGTGCTAGCACAACAACCCCTTTTCCGTTCGTTGTTACACACATAATGTATACGACTATGTACATGAAATGTTAATTTCTCATTTAATTTTCTGTTAGTGATTAGTGAGATGAAATGTCCTTTGCTTGGATACGAGTAGCTCCGCAAAGTCATACGGACTGCATCTCATCTATTACAAGTTGGCTTATGTGCATACGTGTCGAGCCCACCCACCCATTTACGCACACACAAGGAATAATGAACATTTATTTTGTTAGCCATCATAACATCTGAAATATGCATACAAGTACCCACGCATAATAATGGGTACGCACTATGGCTCCAGTATACACACACACACACACACACACACACACACACATAGAGAGAGAGATCGTCCTCAACCAAACAATCCCCGAAGAAGATTGCTCCTAATCTCCAATGCACTTATATTACATAGGGTGAGGCTACAAATGTCGGAGAGGATTTTCACTGGGCTGTCGGCTGGCTGTGCAGAGCCGAGCAAGTTTTCGTATCCTTAAGAGTCCACACAATGGAACAGACATAATATGCAATTTAATTTACTTGAATTTGCGATTCGGACGTCTGCATTAATTCTAATTTATGCATAACAACACTCAAACATTGAACGACATAGAAGTGGACCCTCTCGCTCTCGCAGTCCGCCGCTCATTCCACATTGAAAATGCCTTCCTTTTCCCGTACCAGCGGAAAGCATCCAAAGGAGATATTGGCACAGATCCGTTCTTGCACAAAAGTGAATGCTTGATGCAATTTTCGGTGGTAACTGACTGTAACCAACCTCTTCTGTGTGCCACCCTCGTATGCAACATTAAGGCCACCATCAGCATTTGTTTTACCCCAGCTACCATCGGCACCACCACCACCACCTGAGTGAAATGAAAATGTCCTACACAGAGACGTTATATTGTGGGAGTTTTACACTATATGTGTGTATCCTCTTCGAGTCCTCTTACTCAGATAATTTCCTACATCTCGGACCTACTAACTACTATTCGTATTCGTACGTCCATGCTTCATTCCGAAAATCTCATTCAGTTTGTAGAACCAACTAACCGCCTTAAAACTTCCAAAATGAGACTAACCGGTAGGGAGTGCACATGACGGGGTGCTTATATAGGGGGAAGCTTGCAGTCCTGCAGATGGATATAACAACATCGGACCGTATAGACAAATTAATGTTGCATTTCAGCAGTGGAGCTACAGCGCTCCAGTGGAAGGGGGAGGCATTGTACATCTAGGAACATTTTATAGGTTATCCGAAGGTCTCATTACACCTTATAGGAATGATTTCAGAAATTGCATGTATACGTTCATAATATGGCAAGAGATGAGAGCAAACAGACGAAGACATCGAATGGGTAGAGATCTTGGTAGAACTGATTTGCGGTAGCACAGACGATTTTACAGGCAGCGCGGGTTGGTCTGCTGAATGGCAGCTTATAGGTTATCGAAGGTGAACATTTTCGAATAAAATTAATACCAACCAACAGAAAATGTTGCCAGGCGTACCGAAGTTTGGATTGATGGATTCTGTATCTTTCATTAAAATGTTGCTTAACACCACACAGTGGCGGCCACAAAAAGGAACAGATGCGTACCGACTTTATAAATAAGGGGTCCAAATGCAAAAGTCGTATTTTCCTATAGTCCTTTTGATATAATTTTGATGTACGTAAAAAAAAACGAATGAAGAACCTCGCTTGGAGCTTACATTTTATTTGGAAGTGGCTAACCTGAAGTTCTAATTGAAGCTAACTAACTCTAGTTAACTGAAATTCTTCTCTTCTTTGTAATCCAAAGCGTCCAAACGTACAATCAGTGATTCCAACCGGGATTGAAGTTTTTATGCATGATTCGGGCTTATAAAATTATACCTATTCTTTTTTAATTATGCCTTTTTGTTAAAAAAGATAACAATTGCATATTTTATAAAGAACGCACAATGTGATTAAAGTTTCTTAACCAAATGTTGGTCGCTCGATTGATAATTAAAATTAAAATTAATGAAGCGACTTTGATCAAAGTACCAGATTTACAAAATACAAAATTTATTTGTATGAATAATTGATTGTAAAAATATTTTACAAACCTAAAATTATTCCTCTATGCCTCAAGCATCGGAATTATGCCTAAATGGCATCATAATGCCTCAGTTGGCATCACTGAGTACCTACAATTTAGGTAGGTACTTGGAAAAAAAAATCCAAAATCTCATCAGTGCTTTGGCAGGGATGGAGCAAAAGAAACAGTGGCTCTAGGGCGCCATAAGGAGGAGGCGCATATTGTTATTTTGGGTAAGGTCAAATTAAAATATATAAATAAACTTCACGACAGCTGTAAGAATTTCTTTTAAAGGGGATTTCCTTAAATAATAATTTAAAATTAATAATAATTCGCGTGAACGGGCTCCGCACCCGTTTTAAGTTTTAGCCCCCCCCCCCCCCCCCCCCCCCCCGGGAAGTGGTCCCTGAAAACAATCATCGATTTCTTTGAACAAAAAAATTCCCTCGAATTAAAGAAGTCTTGGAAAAAATGTCATTGGGATCTCAAGTGATCCGATGGATCGAGGGTGACCAGATCTTCGCCTTGTCGTATATCGTTCCAAAAATGGGTTTCGAAGTAGCACCTACGCTCCACGCTAATTGAACCCATATCATACCGAAGGCGGTAACGAAATATATTACGACACACTGGTCATCATTAGTTACAACTTGGTCAAACTCTGTTAGGGATTCCGCCATAAATGAGTCCAAAGATTTAGGGGAAAGCTGCGCAGATCAGAAGGCCATGGGATACTGCCAAACCTCTGCAACAACGATCAGCGTCCCTACCTACAACCAGATTCTTCACCGCAAAGTTAAAAGGCTTTCACATATATCAGAACTCATTCACTTCAATAGTAGCTGGTTTCAAAGGGGTCAGTAACTTCATAGTCATTGGGTGTGACCAGCCTCACTTATGGGGAAGGTGAGTCTCTTTCTTCACTCATCGCTTCATAACCTACCTAACCGGACCATCACAAATTCTTGCATACTTTCCAGCTGGATACCTCTAGCTCTAGCGTATAGAAGAAGTGGGGATTTTGTTACTGGGCATTTGCCTACTCTCCAGAGATGACAGTTAAACAAAACAAGCCATTTGTATAGAGAACCGCTGACTGACCAAATCAACATGAAATCCATACCGTGGTTGGACAAACACGGCGCCAAATGGGGCTGTTAAAAGTGAGACAGACGGCACACGGTAAGAAGATTGGTGGTTGAGCCTTCTCCAACCTTAAACTTGATCAACCCATCGCATCGGTATGTCAATTTGCGGCTGTTAAATTCAGGCCTGATCTAAATCGAAGAAGCTTTTTTAACTTTCTCCATTACGTAGTAAGAGAAAGATATTGTTTTCGTACAAAATTTCAAAATCGAGATGTTAATCAATTTTGATATTACGATGATACACGAACTCAAAAAAGTGGGTCTCAAAATGCTGTCCGGTCTGTCCGTCTGTCTGTCTGTCTGTCTGTCTGTCTGTCTATCCGTCTGTCTGTCTGTCTGTCTGTCCCACAAGCCTACAGCCTAAATGTCTGACCGGATTTCGTTCAAACTTCGGATTTGGAGTTTGGGACTCGGGGCCGTTTTTTATTTGCAAAGTAACCTCAATATTAATGGTACTTCCCATACAAAATGTTCGTACCAGTTTGATTTGCTCGAAAACGGCCCTAACGATTTCAACCAAAATTGATGTTAAAGCTTAAGTGGGTGAGGTTACCATGACTACATATCCGGTTTTCAGCTAAAAATTCGAGTAACGGTACTTTTGAAATTTGGACATGTCTCGAAAACGGTCCATACGATTGTAATAAAAATGAATTTGTAAGGTAATATGGTCATTTCCAACTTAATGGCAAACTCAGTTTTTCTCGGTATTATCGTAAAATGGATTTTTAAGAAAAGTCAATTTTTCTAAATTTAGTTTTCCTTAGTTTACCAGAAAACGGCAATAAAGATTTTGACCAAAATACAAATTTAGAGTAACATTGATGTTCTTAAAATTGTTGCGTCCTTAATTTTGAATTCGAATCACCAAAAACGTTTATTTTAAAAAACTGCTCATATCTCGAAAACCCCATTTTTGACTTCGAAAAACTTAAAAAAACACGTAATGCTTGTATCGCGAACAATAACTTGTAATCGGTTTTAAGCTATATAGTTAACAAATAGTATTTTTCAAACTAAACATTGCAATATTCGGTGCTGTTTTGTCTGCCAAATTTTACAAAAACCGCTCTAAAGATTTTGATCAAAATACACTCTAAGGATAATATCGGAATTCTAAATAAGATCCCTTACTTAGTTTTTCTCAAAAAATTCAAACAAATCCGTTTTTTAATTATTTCAAATACTTCAATAAGCAACGCAAAACTTCAGATCTTCAGATCTTTACCTACCTATCTAATAAAATAAGAAAACAACCAAAAAACTTTTGATAAACGAGATAGTTTTGTTCGACCCAGTCGTGCACTTTATTTGAACATTGTGGACGAAGCCTATTTAGGTAGCCGTGTAGCTTCAATTCGGCCCACAAAAGTCTTGCAAAGAATTATTGAAAACGATGACCGCAAAGTGCCTTGCACTTCATTACACAAAGGTAATATAGAGCACGCCCACAAATTTAAAATGATGTCAATCAAAGTCTCAAGCCAGGACTAAAATTCATGGAGGGATTGTTTTATAAAAATATATTTAATATAAAAATAATTTGAGGCCACATCGGAAAACGAGTAACTTTGTTTATCTTTTTAGCCGCCATCTGAAAATTATTCTCTAGGGCGCAAATTTGACCAGATGTGGCCCTGCATACAATTTTCGCTTTGGGCTTCCAGTTTAAGATTTTGCTTACGAATAAATTGCGAATGAAAATGTTTGATCACTATTAGGCGTGCGAATTTCGTTGAAATTTCGCAAACTATTTCGGACTGGAAGTGTCGACCACATCTGCTTTGGCGCAATTGAATTGAATGTAAATCAAGTGATCAGTCAAAAAAATGTTTAAATAGATTTGTCGGATCAATGAATAAGTAGTCGTTAAATAAGGCCGCACTTATCGAGCGATATCTACTCTCTTCCGGAAAAACATGTCTTTTTGTTCACCTTGGCAACGCTTCGACAAAGTCGATTTCCATCTTTTTGTTTTCTTATACTGCACTTATTTCGAAAGATAACGCTTCCGAGAAATTCCTACAACCCGCACCAGGCGAAAAGTTTTCGTTGAAAATGCAAAGCCCAAAACCAATTGAAGATGTTGGTAGGGTAGCCCACTGAAGTTGTGTGCCAATGTCGTTGTGTGCCGTGCCATCCAATCCACCTCTTACTTCCTTCCATTGGAGGGTGCATGTACCCCCCCCCCCCCCCCCCCGTCCAAATACAAATTGCAAAGATATTTAACACCGGAGCACTCTGTGGCAATACGAGGGAGGCAAACAACCTAATTGCGAAGGAGTCCAGTGTGCTGGACTAGGTACATACCAAAACACAATTTGCAATCACACCAAGATACATATCGGTCCTTATTTCCCTTCATCCTCCGATTATACGTTCACATACATTCGTACACTCCCTTCCCCAGTGCTGCATGTCCTTAATCTTATACCTCCTATATAAAAAGTTGTCAGTCCGTTGGTTTGGTTCGGTAGGTCGCCGGATGGCTGGTGTATAGTTTGGTCAGTCGCCTGGGTTTGTTATAGTTAGCTGGGGCATGGGCAATGGGCATGGGCATACCCGCTCAAGGTTTGCTCTAGAATGAAAAAAGGTGGCATAGAGACGCCACTACGGGCGACATTTTCTGGAAAATTTTGAGTCCCCAATTAAGCTTCCAGTCTGCATTAATGAGAAATGCTAATCCATGTTTTGCCTGTTTTAATACGTCTTATGCGCATTGCTATCGCATTCGTATATGTATGCGAGCAGGCCCTGGCTCTTCTTCGCACTATGCCATACACAAATACATTGATAGATATATAGATAAATTTTCTTCGAATAAATAAGTAAATGCGACTCCATGCCCATGGTCGTGCATGCATGCATGCGGTCGGTGGTCCTCATACTATGCCTTACTATCGCCATAGGCACATGTGTATCTGTATATATCTATCGCCGAACATACACTCTGTCATACAGGCACGGTATTTCACTCCTTAATGTTATACCAAAATGGTAAGTAGAAGAGACAGTGAGTGGGAGCCGTGCTACCGTGAACGGGGGTAGAACGTAGAAGTAGACGGCAAAGCATCTAAACAAGGACAATTGCATTAGAAGGCTTCCTATTTGCCTGATGTGCCACCGCCCACCCTACCCCCGGTGAGGACCTAATTATTTGCCCGAACAATTTTAATTTTCTGCATAATAACAAGGTGTGGAAGCTCCCCACTTGCACATACATATATGCAGAATAATTGTATTACTGTTCATCATCGTCACCCATGCACATATATGGCAATGTATAACAATGCACGGGGAACGGGCTGCGTGTACGTCACACATCACACTGTCCGGGAATAGAAAATTACAAGCTCTAAGTTAATATATGAAATGATAAACGCACGCAGACGTTCAAATATGCAGCAAACAGGACGAAAAAAAAAAGAAAGAAAACAGCAAAACGAAGTGAAATTCTGAAATGGAAATTATACCGGCAGGCGGCCAGCAGGGGATGTCATAGTGGGGTGGTAATGGTGATGGTGACCTACCGTATACCTTGAATGGTTGCGATTTCTATAATGTGTTCGAGGATACGACAAGGGTTACTATATAGCGTAACACCTTGAGGGAATTCGTCGATGAAGCTCATGTGATTATAATTAGCAGATATGGAAGGGTGTATTGAGGGTATTTACAAATGATATTTAATTTAACGTTCACGTATTCCCTGCATGGGGACCTTTGCCAGGCGAGCGAGTTTATAGGAAACGCGCAACTTTGACAGTAATCGCCGTGTGCAGAGACTTATGCAAATGTGCATTTTTGTTCTACATACCTACGTTTGGAGTTAGTTGAATTTTTATTGAAAATAATCGGTGGGCTCTCGTGCGGAATTGTTTTATCGTAATTGTTAAGATTTTGGGTATCAAATCAGGGGGTCAGAATTTTTGCCTTACTTTTAGGTTTGCTCATTTTTTGATCTGCTATTTACGACTTTAAAGGGGAAGTCATATACGATAATATTTTGAACATGTCATCTCAATCCAAACACAGCTTTGCAGTCCACGAAGAAGGCGTAGTATTTCTTTTCTCCACTGCAGGTTGGACTAGGCAATACGACCCGTTGTAAGTTATTCAAAAAAAAACCCTCTGTGGCCTCTGGTTTATTTAAAATGCAGGTACAAAAAGTTCCAATGGCGAGTTTAAAAAAGATATTCCTCTATATAGATTTCGAACAAATTGATCTTTTCATTTTACAAAGATCGCAGACAACTTCTCTCTCGGTCAATTATTATCCACTTAAAATTCTTATATTTTCTTCTTAGTTTCCGGTTGCTGTTGGCAACACTTTTACTCCTCCTGGAGCATAGGGCGGCAACCAGATCCTTCCATCTCTCTCTATTCCTAGCACGATACCTCAGCTGTTCCCACGTTTGCAAGTTCTGGGACTGAGCTTCCTTCATGACAGTTGACCTCCATGTTCCTTTTGGTCTTCCAGGCCGTCTCACACCTTGAGGATTCCATTCAAAGCACTGCTTTGCTATGTTGTCATCAGGCTTCCTCAGTTTGTGGCCAATCCAGCGCCATTTTCTTTGCTTGATGTCATCATCCACTTTTGTTTTTAAAGTCCTCAGCCACAGATCATTGTTTGTGGCCATCGGGTCTTTAGGATGTACCGCAGACAACGGTTGGCAAAGCCCTGCAACCTACTCGAGATGTAAGAAGAGTATTTCCACGTTTCGAAGGCATACAGCAGCACAGATTTAACATTGGATTCAAAGAGTCTCAACTTAGTACGAAGTGATATTTTTGAAGAGCTCCACACTGAAGAAAGCATTCCGAATGCACTACGAGCTTTATTTATTCTATTGCTGACGTCCAAGTCTGTTCCACCGTCGGGTGACAGATAACTACCCAGATAGTTAAACTGAGCGACCTCTTCTATCGTCTCCTGCCTCACGATAACCTGCTGTTGTTGGTTCTGGCTGGTGTGCATTATTTTCGTCTTCTTGGCGTTAATTCTTAAGCCAGTTGCCTCACCATTTTGTTGAAGGGAGTGACACATTTGGTTAAGGGCTTCAGCTCCGTTTGCCATTAAGCAGATGTCGTCAGCATAGTCCAAATGGCTTAACTTGTGAATGAGGCCCCACTGGATACCAAGTCTTTCACCTTCACCCACCGTGGCAGTCATAACATCATCAATTGCAAGTAAGAATAAGATCGGTGACAGAACATCACCCTGTCTCACTCCTTGTCGAACTTCAAATGCATCGGAAAGCTGTCCACTGTGCAGAACGAAACATCTTGCGTTGTTGTATGATTCTTTTATAAGAGCAACAATTTTATCCGGGATACCTCTAGCACCAAGCGATCTCCAGATAACATCGCGATTAACGCGATCGAAGGCCTTTTCAAAATCGACGAACATGAGGTAAAGCGGCGATTGATACTCCGATGATTGTTCAAGGATAATTCGCAATGTGTTAATGTGATCGACACATGATCGACCACTGCGAAATCCCGCTTGATGCTTGATCTTGAGAGTAGACTCGATCTTAGATTTTATCCTTTCGAGAATAATAGTTGCCATCAACTTCGGAAATACGGACAGAATGGTGATACCGCGCCAGTTGTTACAATTCTTAAGATCACCTTTCTTCGGTAGCTTGACGATAACTCCGTCTTTCCATTCCCTGGGAAAGGTTTCGTTTTCCCAAATAGCCTCAACAAGTGGCAAAAATATAACGGCTGACAAGTCGGGGTCTGCTTTGAGGAATTCGGCAGGTATGCCATCCAGTCCAGCTGCTTTGTTGTTTTTCAGAAGTAAGATCGCGGTTCTTAACTCTTCACTTGAGGGGGGGTCAATATTAATGCCTCTGGAAGATCTACGTATGTCCGGCAGTAGGTTATCGGCATTTGCATTCTGGTCATCATTTAACAGTGCACAGAAATGCTCCTTCCACGTTCGCAACTGGTCTTCTATTGACACTAGACACACTAGAATTCGACCGTGTCAAGAACAGGGTGGTTGGCAGCAGCAACAAAAATATAATTGCATAAATAGAAAGAAAACATTTTTTAATTTGTTTTGCATTCTTTTTCGTTCAATAAAAATTAAAATCTTACTTTAACTCGAAAAGGGGACATTTCGATTGTTTTTAAAAAAGTGGGGGCCAAGAGTCTTGCAGCTCCAACGTCAACGCCGCTGCCTACCATGCCAGAGTCCTAGTGCTCGCAGACTTTGAAGACTGTTTTATAAAGAAAAGCTTTAGTTTTCACCGAAATTGTAAAAAAGAAAATCTTGTGATCGGTTGGAGATTCAATCTTTGCTAGCGGCCTGCAGCTTGCGTGGATTCTGATGAGTTGGTATAAGCTTTTCCATCTAATGTGAGATCGTTGTCTATATGGCATTGTCCTTTGCTTTGGCATCGATAGCTCTTCGCACCGCAATGTTGTTAGCTCGATGTATCTTCACCATCTATGACCATGGACTTACACTTTCCTGAAAGGGCCCATATCGACGCACGCACAGCTCCTAGAGTTAGTATTTAAATCCCCTCCTTTAAAGCTTGTCATATAAAGTCAAAAATGTTGCCTAAAATCACTTGGAGAATTTAGTCTTCCGTCTTGTGTAACGTTCGCTCGTATGCGCCTTTTTGTAAGAATTCGATTATGACGGTCTTTTAGGCATACCGTATTTAAAGTCTCTAAAGTGAATACATCGCTTCGGGTGATACTTGCAGTGCAGGTATATCAAAGCCGGGCAAATACCACTTATGGCAACAACGAAGCTTGAAGGAAGAAAATCTCCACTCATTCCGTAACTTTTTAGCCGATATCGCCGAAACGATAGACCTCCAAAACTAACAACTAAGTGCTTATAGAGCTTGATATCTTTATTTAGGTTCATTTTCCACAAATTGGCTGTGTGAATTAAATTACACTTTATATAATGACCAAGCTATCGACAGTAACGAACGTATATTCACTAAAAATTAACAGAAAGTGAATTTTACAAAAGAAATTCGAACCCGAAGTTGGCCAGCCTATACGCAATTGGATCAGCCCTGCATATATGAATTACCTTCATTTGCCTTGCAGTCCATATTAGATTTTCCAGGGCCACTATCTGTCTTCCTCGAATTGCTGTCACAGGCCTTGCATCTCACAGTCATTTCGCCTCAATAGCATAAACACGAATACCGAATGATTACACTTGCACGTGCAGACGCTCGGCTATAAAAAAACGCGCACTGGTAAAAAAAAAATCGAAATTCAAATTTGTTACCAACCCCATTTGTTCACCGCCCATATGCAGTTAAAATAACATTAAATATTGTTCGGTCTCTACAATAGGCATCACCTCACCTCACCACCCCCTTTCCGTCACTTCATCCCCTAATGGTCCATTTCGTAAATCAATGGCGATGAAACCCTTTATCATGCGACCTGTCAAAAAATTAACGAAAAAAAAGCACGCAAAACCTCCCCTCATTTGCCAAATTCATTACAACGCAAAATATAGCAGGTAGGTATATGTTCTTGTTCATAGATGCGAGCATGTACGAGTGCGAGTAGGTATATTGGGACAAAATAAAAAGAAAGCTATGCCGCGCCAAAAAAAAAAAAAACAGAAAGAGCGATACAATACACAAGACAACTGCTCCGTACATCGATGTTATTCGGTCTGTCAATGCTTTGTGCGACCATTGTTTCCCTTAATTAATGTTTAATCAGTAGGGCTAACGCGAGCAGGGTGTGAGCCACTGCACAACCATCCACCCCCTCCTGGACAACGGGAAAAGAAAGAAAATTATAAAAGAGCAAAATAAAAATGTACTTCTCTTTTTGAATCGCAAGTGTACTTTAACGAAAACCAGCACCCCGTTCAGCCCCCACCTCGTGCACACTCGCATTCAATCACCTAAATGTGTATACAGCACCGTAGGAGGACCATTTGCGTTTTTCTTCATAATTTTTCTTTTTGGCGGTTGCCCCTCAAAAATGATAGCAGACGCCACATGAGCGGGGGTCCGGTCGAGTCTCCCTGAATTCGGAATTCCTGTTTTGCGCGTACACACAATGTGTCTCATATAACACGGAAATTCCTCAAAATAAAAAAAAACATCACAAAAATCGCCGAAAAACTCCCCTCATACAAAAAAAAAAAAATAAAAAAATAAAAATAAAAACAAAAAATAAAAACCAAAATAAAAGTTAAAAAATACAAAAACAAAACACCATCACTTCAAACATCGTGCTGCAATCCGAAGCACATATAATCATAATATTTCGATGGTGGACAATGGTCAATTGAAGAGTTAATGGCAATCGTCGGAGGTGGTGGTGGTGGTGGGGGGCGGCGTTGTCGGAGGGGTGAAAGGGGGCTTGCTTAACGGAAAGAAAAAGAAGCACGCAGGCAAAATCACTACCCATTCTTCCCGTGATGCGAATGGCGCGAGTGAGGCGAGGCAGTATGCAAAATTTATTGGTAGCTTATTTTATTTTCTTCATTTTCGCGAGCCGCGGATGGCCGGCCAGCCAGCGTGTGCATTGTGTGGCGTTCGTGTTGTTTTTTTTTTTTTTAATTTTATTAAGGGTTGCGAGAATTGGAATTTTCGGCGATGGTCATGATAGACATTATTCGTACGGTACATATACACATGTGGATTTTCTTCGTTTTTTTTTGGACACAAAATGAGTTTTCTTTGTTTTTTTTTTTTTTTTTTTGTTGAGGGGATAGATTGAATCTACACCTACTCGAGGTATTGGCCGAAAGGGAGGAAAGACGACTGTTTGATGCATAACAACAATGCGATTATGGCAAGGGGAAAAGCTGACATTTATCCAAACGTTTTTGCATGTGCGGGCCTGGTTGTTGTTTTTTTTTTTTTTTTTTTTGCTTTTCCCTGATATATGAACATTGAATGAGTTGTCTGCTTTTAGCGATGTGTTAGGATGAAGGTGGTCGAGTTAATGGGAAAAGGTTGATATTATGATTGGGGGAGAAGTCAGCTGATGCTCGTTAATATTCTTGTTCAATTTTTTTTTCTCTCTCTCTCCTTTTTAACGTCTGTACGGCACAATACCAATTTTAATTGCTATCGATTTAGGGCTTTGTCGTATGGAGACGTTTTTTTTTTGTATTCGTTTAATTAGATGGAATTCAAATTCTAACGAGGTATGCATGAGGCTTTTGCATATTTGGGTGGGGTGAATTATGCATCATCGATGTACATGCGACCTCTGTTCAAAAGCCTAAAAATCTCTTCAGCTTTGTGTGAGGGCGTTGCTGGCGCTGAACGCATTGGCCAGCAAAACTGAGCGGTGTTATAAGGGGAATTCTCCATACAAACCTTGCGGGGTGTTGGTCTTTACAAGCGGAAGCTTTAAGGTGCAGTCGTCAGATAATGTTGACCGTGCATCTCAGAAGCATTAATATAGTAGATCATGCAAACAAATAAGAAGAACTAACCACCTGCAAGCATCTGGGGGTTATGATGAAAAGGTTCCTTATTTCCCAAAGGAGTATTAAATTAAAAAAAAAAAATACCACAAATGCCTAAATCACATGATGCAATAAAACCCACGTCCAAAGCAGACATTGGTAAAAAAAAAATCTCTGGCTTTGGATATGCCAGCGAAGAGCTAGAGTAAGACCCCACCAAAGGTACATTTCTCGATATATCTGTCCACACTCCAATATACGATAAAAAGGGTAAATTCGGAACACTATCTAAACCAATTCCTGGAGAGGCCCTATGATGAGTTACTTTCAGAAGACTTGGCCAAGAACTTTGTTGTCATACCGTCGGTATAGGTACATTGCTTTGGAAACAATGACTCAGTGGTAAGTGTCCTTGACTACTAAGCGAGGAGTCTCGCAGCTTTGATCACCAGAAGAAGACAAACTTACACCTTCCACTGTGACCCATTTCGCAAACGTCCGAAAGTGGCGTGTATAACTTTTTTTAAACATATTCTCAATTTAGAATAAAATTGTAGGTCACTTTCATTTCTTCTTAAAAATAATTTAATACACGAAAGGTTCATAGAAGCGATGCCCAGGGGCCTGGTCCTATATGGAACTGTTACGACGACTTATTCAAAACGGAATTTGGCGGTCGCCTGAAAAAACTCGAAGAACCCAGGCCAAATCGCCATCTCTTTGAAGAAAACAACGCATCATAGAACTAAGTTGACCACATTGCGATTGTCTGACAAAAGTCTGGATTTTCTACAGACTTCTGCGCATTTACCACCCAGCCACTGCACGATCTCTTCCATAGCGTCGCGTCGCCTTATGCGCCCCTTGTTCTGCTTCGTCCGGTAGTCGCCATTGTTCTTGTAACCAGAACTTTCGCGGTATTGGTCGTGTGAAATCCCGTGCATAGGACGGTGCATTATTGAAACTGGAAAACTGTTGCCACTGTCACTAAACGCATGACACTTTTATACAAGTTTCCTGAATATTATACCAGCGTCTTGCTTTTGCACTTTTTGACGTCATATTTTCTCACAATATGCTCAAGATTGTTTTGCGTTTACCTGATATGGGTACCTATAACTTTTGTTTGCTTTTTAGGTTTAGGTTGTGGCTGTGGTTAACAGCTGCTTACATATTGACTGAAACATTTGTCTCCGTCAAAGCCAGTTGAGGATTTCTTTTATTCACTCCTTGAGGCTCCCGACAAAACAAACAAAAGTTATGTTAAATTCAGTTTAAATTGCTTGTCCATTAGCGGCTTCATAGCATTTAGCGCAACAGACAAAAAAATTACACCAAAGCAATTTCAATTATCAAAAGCCATCTGCCCTGATCGGAAATTCACAAGATATAGGTAGGTAGTCTCCCCCAATTTTTAGAACAAAGGATTGATGGCCGAACATAATCATATATGCGCCTATCAAGGTTGTGAACAAAAAATGGCGGCAAAATATCGAGGACAGAGAAAAAAAAACCAAGAATTATTCTGAACTCGAAACGGAAGTGCATATATTAAACCCACCCCCCGCCACCAAACCGGACCGATGGGCTACTATACTGGAGACTACCAGTTAGCTACCGGCTGTTCGTTTCAAAAAAGAATGATACTACCTCATTCGACAAAAATATACACCCTCACCTAGGAGCCAGAAAAAACAAAAAGACCCGACTTGCAGAGTTAACGAACGTGGACACAAATTCACAGATTACAAAAAAAAAAAAAATAAAAGAAGTTCAAAAAAGTAAAATAATCGACATAGCAAAACGAAGAGTAAAAGATGGAACATAATTCAAGCAAACTCCACCAATTTCCGAATACTCAAACCAATATATAGGTATATGCATATATATATTTTTTTTTTTTTTGGATTTGTACTTTTTCTGCAAACCACTCTACAGAGGGTGGTCAAGTGAGAGAAAAGAGGGAATGCCGTTAAAAGCGGCCACTGCTGAAAAAAAAAGAGTTCACTCTCGATATCCACCCTCAGCCCCATGCCATACAAGCAATTGGCTTGCCTCAGGAGTTGATGGTGTTTGTATGTTATGTTATAGCCTTCTGCCAATATATATATATATACAGGTACATATAAGTGTTTTTTTTTCGCTCATATCCTGCAAAACAGAAGCTAAAAAATATTTCGCAAAAAAGAAAGTAGAACAAAGTCTGCGACCAGGCTCCTGCGGGAGTGTGGAATAAAAATTGACTTTATTTTGTATAGCATTGGGCATAATCTCTTCGTTGCAAAATGTTACCACTCACCTGGGAGTAGCAGCGGCGAAAAGGAAGCGACACCTCGCAATGGAGTTATTTCCATAGTTTTTTGAACAATATATCTGTTCATACATAATATTTTAAATCGTACGGTGTTTGGGCCTAATTGTAAATAGGAGGTATGTAGAGAATGGATACTTGATTTGGTAATTAGGAAGGTGTTTTGTTCTCTCTTGAGTTTCATAAGAAAACCGTCAACTCGATCGTCTCAGTGTAGTAAATCCTCACAGCTCGAATTTCACTTTTTGTATTAAGTGTTCCTTAGTGTAGCTATATCCTTCTGGTTTTAAGAATCTGCATCCGTCTTGAATGTAGCTTGGGAAACTGCATTTGTTGCAATAATAACAGTGGGGTTGAAAAGTTTACTGTCACGAAAATAATTCCACTGATCGTTGGCAATCTGTGTATCTCATATTGAAGTTATAACTTTTTCGAATTTTATATCAATACTAGCTGACCCGGCAAACTTCGTTCCGCCCAAATTTGTTAATGTAAAGAAAATAATAATTCCGATCATGCGCAATGCACTTCCTTATTTATGTAATTCGGCCAATTAAAATTCTTTATTCAAAAGTTATATTAAATGCAATATAAATAAATTATGAACAGCAATGTTGATTTGTTTCAATCAAACCGCAATGATTTTGACGTTTCGGCCAACCTTCCGCTTTTTCACTAAATTTACAATGTGAGAAACATGGGAAATCAAGATTGATGCCACAAATGCACAAACATCCATCGATTATCCTTGCAATAAATTATTAGACATAGTGAAAGCGAGACGCACGGGAAATTGAAGTCGCACGAATGGTAAATCGTTCTAAATAAGCGAAATCTGCGGAATAAGAGTGTTTGCCTTTGAAATTTCCCCTCAAAATCATCACTTGCATGATATTTGATGTAAGATCCTTAACCATAAATCAAATGCGATCCTTTACAAAGTTTCGATACATTGATGTTGCGCAACAGCATTTTAACTGAGCTGACTTTCAAGTCCAAATTATGAAGAGGTAAGCCCGGAACATCCAAAGAATTAAAAAAATCAACTAATCCCCATAAAGTTTTTTTCACATCAAAAGGTAGCATTATGCCCTTCCTTCCAACCGAAAATCATAAAAATCGAACGATCCGTCCCCGAGTTATGAGTGCACATTCGGACGTCAGTCTCTTTTATATGTAACTGTATCCACCCGGCTTTGCCCATACCTTTCATATTAAGTCTTGCTCACATTTCGCAAATTACTTTATTTGAACAATGTCCATTAATAATTTTAATTATACCTACAACTTTAGAAATAGAGTTTGATTTTATTTTTGAATGGGACGTGCCAAAATCGTTTTCTTATCCCGCTTGTGTTTTTCAAAGTACCACCTTAGGGTCAAAAACTATCCGAAATTTAAAACTGGAAGCAACCATATCCATCTACAAAATTTCAATCAACTTGGTAGAGCTGTTTCGGAGATCGGCAGCAGCGCCACCTATCAGGTCCAAAAGTATCATATCCTTCAAGCGGAAACGAAGAATATAAATCTACAAAATTTCTTTGAACTCGGGTGAGTGATTTTGGAGATCGTGAAACAACGCCATATAGTGGGTCAAAAATCCTATCTTTTAAGTTTGCGTTAACCTAAAATACAACAATACGAACATAACAAAAGAAGAATCATAAAAATTGACTCAGTGGCTATCGAGTTATATCATCATCATCGAGTTTCGTCCCGAAGGAATTATAGGTATGAATTAAGAAAATTATTATTAAAGAAAATTTAATTGAACTAAAAACGACATACGCCTACAACGCCACATGTTGAGGATTTTCCGACGATGTGCACTAAGAAATTCAGTTTTTGTTAAAAATAATAAATTAATTATTTTATATGTATTTTATCAAAATAACTCCGATCGAAGCATCTGTTTTAAACGATATTTATTTTGTTTACATCCTCGTTGACGATATTTGCAGCACGCATTCTGTCAATGTTATGCCAACGCCATAAGGTTACATCAAAAAAGTTTGAATTGTAAAAGCGCTATGGTTACATTAGGTATAATTTAATATGGTGGCTTAGTATTCTTAAATTTTCTAATTTTCCGCGAAATTTTCTTAATTTTTTCTTTCATAAGATTTTTCTCCTGGCAATAACAAACACGACCTAGTCAGAAAAGTACGCATCAGTCGTCTAAGATGGCTGGGACATGTAGAGCGAATGGACACCAACGCTCCGGCCCGAAGAGTCTTCGATTCTAACCCGGAGGGACAACGCAGTAGAGGAAGACCTCGCCTTAGGTGGCGCGCGCAAGTGGAAGGGGACCTCAACCAACTTGGAGTGCGCAACTGGAGGCAGTTAGCCAAAGATCGCGCTAACTGGAGAGGCGTATTGGTTGAGGCCCAGGTCCACCCCGGACTGTAGCGCCACCTAAAGTAAAGTAAAGTAAATAACAAACACAACAACAAAAGAATTAGTGAAATCGGTCCAGCCGTTCACGCGTGATGCCGTGACCAAGGGAAATATGGATTCGTTTTTAGGCCACTTCCTCAAGATGATAGCGGAAGGCATCGAGGGCGAAAAATCGGGAATAGGTAGGAAGGTGGAAAGGTGGGAGACAAACACTTCCTTTTCTTTTTGTGCGTTACCTGAACGCAACAACAGCTTGACTCAATGCGATTTGGTCGAAGTCCATTTCTCGCTCCAGTTCCAGCTGTGGCATCTCCAATTTGCTCAACAAATTGCCACTTTGTTGCGCTTTCCATCTGACATCTCCAGTTCATTATCCGATGTCACAGTGCGAATTCGATGCAAAATATCGTTGGCCATAATATCATCTTTATAATCAAAGTATCTACTTCATTTCAAAAAGTTACTTAATGTAACGTAGTAAACATAATTTATTAGAACAAACTTTTTAGGTATACCTATATTTAAAAAAAAAAGAAAACCTCAAAATTGTTGACAACAACAATTTGCTTGGAAAATAATTAAAATAATTGACAACAACAATTGCTTTTAAAATTCAAAATATTTTTTTTTTTTGTATTTTAAGTGTCACTACTTTATGTTATCCAGTTTCTTTTTTTTTTTTTTCAAAGTGTATTTCCCCATGAAAAAAATAAAAAATTTAGTGGTGGACCACCCTTAACATTTAGGGATATGAAAAATAGATGTTGTCCGATTCTCAACCCTAGCCCATATGCACACTAAGTTTCACGAAAATCGGTGGAGCCGTTTCGGAGGAGTTCAATTACGCACCCCGTGACACGATAATTTTATATATTAGATTAAATTAATTATAAATCTAAATATCGGGTGGCAAAAAGCCATAGGTATCCTATCCTTAGAGCGGAATTTTGCAAAGTAATTGTGAAAACAGACGTTAATTTAGTTTCTAAATCTATTCCGGACAGAAAAAAAAGTACATATCCGGAAAAAATGTATAGTTTTACGCTTGAAACTAGGAAGGATGAGGCTTTATATCAATTTTAAGATCTGGAAGAGACTTACTTCAATAAGTGTTTCGCAAGTCGTTATCCAAGAATTTTATTCAATTTGTTATTTTACTCCAGCATTCGTTTTGTGTGAGATTGTCATGTCAGACGTTCTTGAGAGGTGGCGCACTGGAACATTAGCATGTGTAAATTGTAATTTTCCGGGGATCGGAGCTTTGATCCTTCTCTTCGTAGCCCAACACACTAACCATTTAGCCACTCGCCTACCCTTTAATTATTCGTACTGTTTCTAAAAGACTAATGTCCTACCAATCGCAGTTGCTTTAAAAGCTTCTATGGCACCTTTAAGAGACAGTGGCGCATGGCTTGTACGATGAAGATGGGTCCCAGGATTTGTAGCGCCTAGAAATGTTGTATTCAAGTCATCACTGCGTGTATTATATAATGAGTGGCTTTTGAGGTTATTCCCCAAAACTTTTCATACATTCATCGACATACAATTTTGCTTATTAGTTTATATGTCTTCTTTTTGAAGCTCCTTTGACGTTTTAGAACTATTTAGGTCAATAATTTTTTTTTTTTTTTGCATGATTGCTATGTATAAGGCTTTTCCACAGTTCACCCTTCCTTGTTTTTACCATCAGTATTCGCATTTAATTTTCATTGTGCAAAACACCTAAAACTTATCTCAATCTGCAAAATATGTTCCTGTCTAACTAGGTAGCAGTGCTGCCGAAGTACTCCCATCGGAGTATTGTACTACTTTCAATACATCCGTACTCCTCTTTTCACATTTGTACTCCTATTTTTTTTTTAAACTCTTAAATATCTTACACTTGAAGAAAGTTTCAAACTTTACTAAATTTAATTCACTTCAAATTTAATGCAAAGTTGGCAGCACTTTTATCTTCCAAACTGTCGTCAAAAAAGGGATTTTCTATCTATCTAATTTTCGTTGGCTTCATGCAATTTTCATTCGCTATTTCTGTTCGGTAGGTAGGGGGATGGCCCCTAAGTTCAGCCCCCTCCAGTAGTCTGGAATGCAAAATCCTGGTGCTGCTTCATATACTTTGGAGTACAGTTTTTATAAACGCAGAAAACGAGTGGTATTCCAAAAAAATAAATAGTGGAATTGGTTTTGGAAAAGTGATACAAATACTAATCCATTTAAGGTATTTGCATTTTGTGATTATTGTTATGTTATTGACAGTTTATTTTCTAGTTTATTATCCTAGGCTCAGCCCCTCCGGCTGACTACTGACGACTACGTTAACTTTTTTTCTTTTTTTTTTCAATAACTGAGTATGCAAAATGAATGGAAACTTCAATCTGTCTTGATTCGCACCAAAATTTCGATAAATTTTTGTTGTTTTCCAGTAGTCAGAAATGAGGGCTGTCTATAAAAGACACGGTTCCTTTAAACTTTCTTTTGAAACTTCGGAAATGAAAATAGGAAGGAGTAGAAATTGATTTTTAGTGAAATCATATTGTTTCTTTAAGACAAACTTTATTAACATTGCTTACAATTCACAATTGATCGCATCTTTTAAAAAATTATCATTTTCGAGTGGAGAAATATCCAAATCTATAACATTTACAATGGGATTATGACAACTAAAGTAA
Organism: Cheilosia urbana; assembly: GCA_946477585.1. Taxonomy (NCBI): domain Eukaryota; kingdom Metazoa; phylum Arthropoda; class Insecta; order Diptera; family Syrphidae; genus Cheilosia; species Cheilosia urbana. The sequence continues at coordinate 146,471,810 of OX297854.1, forward strand.
GATACGAAATGTTGGAAGTCGCATTAAAAGTTTCACTTCAACAAGACATTAATTGCCGATTCAGTCATTATTTTTGGAAATTAATCTTCACCACAAAATATTCCTCTCCCAGCATTTGGTGCTAATAAACTCACTCACCATTGCATACTCTGAAGCGTGAGCGGTACCCTCACATCTTTGAGTATGCAATGCTTATAGTAGCGTTAAGCGTTTAACACAACTTCGTATTCAGTCGAAGTTGAACAAAACTTGGGGATTTTTATATGTCAACTTCGAGTGAATAAAACGGCAATAAGAAGAAGCACTTCAATAAATCAATCAACATAATTCACCTATATCGTCTTTACTTCTTGAATTCTTCAATTCTTTACTGTAGGTAGGTATCAACATAGGTACTATCACAACCATTGAAACAAAAACCTTGAACGCATTTCTATATACACCACCATACGTCCATCAACGCACGTCAACAGCCATCTGCGCAATTTCTCAGAAACACATTGTCGCTGTTGATTACATACACATTCACGTCGCATACTTCTCTTTCGTTTCACATATTTTGGAGAAAACACAAATCAGTTTTCTCTTGCATAGGAACGTGCTTGTGCTTGTGCCACCCTCAACCTCCCTCACACCTTTGAGTATCCAATGCTTTTATTAGCGTTAAACGTTTAACGCGACCTTGAGTTGGAAGTCGCATAAGAAGTTTCACTTCAAAATATTTCCCTCCGGCAACACTGCTATGTAATAAATAAATAAATAGTTGGCGCAACAGGTCCGGAGAGACCCTAGGCCTAGCTTCTCACAACCATTCGTTTTGTGTGAGTTTTTCATTTTTGGAACGAATGGAAGGGATCTACAGTTTTATGCCGACTCCAAACGGCTAATCGAGAAGCTCTTACAAGACATTTATACTCTCGGATGTTTGTCAGACGTTCGCGAGAGGTAGCGCAGCGGAAAAAACCCTACAAAGGCGGAATTGGGTTTTTGCGGGATTCGAACCTTGAACCCCCGCATAGCAGTCCAACACACTAACCACTAAGCTACTGCGACTACTATGTAGTCTCTCAAAAACCACCATCATGTCGAATGCCAAATATTCGAATGAGAATTCCCAAAAGGCACCCACCATTTACTTGTTTGCCAGAAAGATCAGTATCATCAAATCGCTTACACTTATAATTTCCCTTACATTACATTTCCATGTTACACATTTCCTCCGAGCTCAAATTGACAGCTGAAACGTGTCAAATTGAGTGCCCCATGCACTATATAATTTCAATTGATCTGACTGCGATAGCTTTTTATCCACAAAGTTGTGGCTTTCCACTCCCATCCCAAAGTGGCATATTTCAGTGGCGCCGCCAGTAGCGCCACATTGTTTGGGCTTTATTTACGACCTCTCCGTTTTCAAGAGCAGCTGGTTAAACCCCATACAATTACCGCTGACACTAATGCATAATTACCTCTTGAATTCATTTGGTTTGTACAACAACTTTGTGCTGCACATGCCACACTCCAACAACACACACATCCGCGCACACTTGTTTTAGTGTGCATTTGCATCTCAGCAGTCAGCACATCACACATTTACCTACGTAACGTAATTTGCTTAATTTCAGTTTTCAGAGAAAACGAACAAAATCGCAGTGGCACGGCGTTAACTTATCACACGTGAACACTGGACATCGTTGCTCGTAGATCCGTAGGTATGGTATGTACGCCTCACATTTAGGTGCGCGTATCTACTCTCCGACAAAAAAAAAAGAAAATAGAAAACAACAAGTTTACGGGGGAGAATGCGGGATTTCATTTTTTCCTGACGCAAGTTTACTTTCAATTTTTTGTTTTGTCCTGTTTAATCGTGGATTCGAGTATCTACCATCTCTCTTTTCCTCGTCTCACTATGCAAAAAAAAAAAAAAATCTGTTGGTCCTTTTTACAAAAGAGGGGTGGCTCTTTCGATCTCTTTCGTAGAAGAGTTGTAGGTAAACTTCCGGTGTACAGTTGTACATCGATGCATTTATCGAAAAAAGGGGTGTAAACGAAGTTGATTTTCTGTTGTTTTTTTTTTTAACTGTTATTTTTTGTATGTTTTCCTTTGCAGCGGGATGGGGTGATGCTTGGAGCTTGGGTATGGCAGTTCTTTGTTTTCTTCTTGCAGTTACGAGTTTTTGTCGGATTATTTTTAGGACCCATGATGTCTGACGAAAGGCGATTGGATGCTGGACATTGGGCTATTTTGTTCGTTTTTGTTTGTTTGTTAATTACGAAAATTCAGCGTATCAGGTACCCAGTACCCACTGGGAGATAGGGACCATTTTTTTGTCCGTCCTTGAGCTTATGTGGTATAATAAATTTCGCGCGAAAAAAAAAACCGAATATAGCTACTAACAAACTCTAAATTATTTTTACGTTTTTTTCGGGATTTTTGTGCTTTTTTTTGCTGTTGCATTTCGTTGCATGTGCGCAACCCCGCGAGTTGTGTTTTGTTGGTTACGTTTTTCGCAAGGGTTGCGGCATACAAAACCACACCCACACATCAAAAAAGTATTTCAAATGTAGAAATGAGCAATTAAATATGATTGAGAATTGTTAACTAGAAATGAATAAAAGACACACATGCATGGATTGGATATGTACGTGTGTTGCTGTTGCTGCGGCAATGATGTTGCAAGGCGCAAGGGTCCATCGTGGTCATTTGCGTTTTTTTTTTTTTTTAATGTTACGAATCTTAACCCTTTTTTTACGTGGGGGGTTACGAAAATGCTCACTTCGTTCAATGGAATGCTGTTGTTGGGAAGCGTGGTCTTTTTTTCGAGGTCGCGTAAATAATTTTTATAGAAGAGGAAAGCAGTCCACGCTTGTAATGATTTTGATGCTTTTGCGTAGGCTTGTGGGGGGATGGTTAACTCGTTGTGTAGGTACGTAAAGGTGATGGTGTGCATAATGAGTAAGGATTGCCGATTTAACGACATAAGGTATTGAGTAGATATGTGCGCGGGTATAGGTAGTTATAGAAAAAGAGATTATAAGGACAGATTTTGTTTGCATATCTATCTAGCTACATAATATTAGAGAGGGTGGCACGGTTTGTGTTTGTTATCTTAATAAAGACGATTATACTTTCAGTTAGGTAAGGAGTTGTTTTCTTTGAAGGTAATTCTCATCGCATTCCGTTTATAGTGGGCCAAAATTTACTAGCAGGAGCTTCCTAGATTTATTTCACAAATAATGATGTAGGTAAGGTAGCAGCCACCTTTTTTTTTTTTTTTTTTTGAGTGAGAGATTTTAGTCCAAAACGTATTAAGTTAAGTCGAAACTCTAAACTGAATTAAACTTGAAAGAAGCAGCAATTTTAGTTAATATCTCTAACTTCATCATAAGCGAAATTTATTGTAGGCATTCGTAAAAAATTTCAAACTCGAGATGTAGGTATCCACATTACGATGATAGCGTAACTCAAAAAAGTGGGTCGAAAAAATCTGTCCGTCTGTTTTTTGGACTTATCTCAAAAACCGTTCATACGATTGTAACGAAAATTCATTTCTAAGGAAGGTACCTAATACGATAATTTCTAACTTAAAGGCAAACTCAGTTTTTCTCTATCTTCTTCTTCTATATATAAAAATTGAGCCTTAAAATTGTGTTTGTTTGTCGCCGATTCACGCCTTAACGCACTTACCGATTTTAACTAAACTTTCACACATCTTTGGTATTGGTCTATGTATGGTTTTTGTGAAGTTTGGTTGATATCAGAAAACGTACGTGTGTGTTTTGCGTGCGGTGCTGCTGTTGTCTATTCCCTAAACCACTCAACCGATTTCAATGAAATTTTATAGCTGTGTTTGGTTGGTTAGTGTTTGAAAGATATAACTATTTTGGACTCGATAGGTGGCGCTGTTGTCGATCTCCTAAACCACTCAACCGATTTCAATGAAATTTTGTGGCTCTGTATGGTTCGTTACAGTTGGATAGATAGGACACTATTGTGATATTGTTGGTTCCAGTTTTAAAAATAGGATAGTTTTGGACCCGATAGGTGGCACAACGGGTTGTAGCAACTCCTATTCAAAAGAATAGAAAATGTAAATGTTATACCTAGAGTAATTGAAATTATTATTGGACATTTGGAACTTTGCGAAATCTGGGCTTGATTTAATTCGCAATTCATGGACAAAACCGGGTGGGTAAAGATATATTTAAAAGAGACTGAAGTCCGTATGTGCCCTCATAATTCGGGAATTTATCGTATTTGGTGCATTCGTATTGATCCAAGGCAGGACATGTGCTACTTTTTTTAGGGGATGGGATTGAGAATAGAACTTTGTATGAAGAACCGCACTTTCAAAAAAATTAATTGGATAAGAAAACGGGTAGTGTCACTTTCCAATACAACAAAAATTATTTAAAATAATTCATTTTTAAATTATTTTGATGTGCCAAGCTTACTGCTACACATTTTTAAATTGAAAATCGGCTCAGTTAAAATTTTGTTGCGCAACCTCAATCCTCCGAAATTTTGAAACTGATTGCATTTTGATTTAATTGTGAAGAATCATAAATTAAATGTTGTGCAATAAGCGACGATTTTGAGTGGAAAATTCAAAGGCAAACATTCTAATGCCGTGGATTCCGCTTATTCAGAACGATTTGCCATTCGTATTTAAGTGTATCAACTTCCCGTTTCGCTATGATAATTATTAAGGACAATCGCTAGAATTTTGTGGAATCAATCTTGAATTCTCATATTTCTCAGAAAGTCAATTATTGTATGTAGCGTAACCAATAAACCTTCCGCTTTATACATCGTGTACCCTAAAGGACTTTAGTGAAAAAGCGGAAGGTTGACTGACCTCACATAAAAGAATTTGAGTAGCATGTGCATTGTGCATGCTTGGAATTATTATTTTCATTACATTAAAGAATTTGGGGGGAACAAAGTTCGCCGGGTCAGCTAGTATTATCATACAATGAATTGGAAAGTCTTTTTTTTAATTTTGTTTTCTTTAGTTTACCTGAAAACGGCGATAGCGATTTTGACAAAAATACATACTTGGAGTAAAATTGATGTTTCCAAAAATATTGTGTCCTTAATTTTCAATTTAAATCTAAGAAAGCTCCACAATTAGCCGTTTGGAATCAGCATAGGTACAATTGTAGATCCCTTCCATTCACTCCAAAAATGAAAATGAAACTCACACAAAACGAATGGTTGTTAGAAGCTATACGCGCCTGTTGTGTTGCTCCAACTATTTATTTGTTAAGAGGAAAGTACCTATACATATTTTTTAGACAAATCCTTGCTCGCATTCAATTGTGAACTGAACTTATTTACAATTGATTATGAAACACACGACTTGTGGTTACAAGTTTCCGTAGGAAAAATGTTATTTCATTAATTTGGGGCTGCTCTCATTGAGTATAGGGAAATTGTAGGTATCTATTTAAAAAAAAAGGAAATTTTATCTTTCAGCGTAGGAATTTTGAAATCAAACTCCGGCAGCACTTTACAGTGTACCAGAAACTGACTTGAATGCGGCTGCACCACGTTGGCGAATGTGCATATGAATAGATTGACACTCCACGATAGTACTTACTTGTTTTGTTGATCTCTGGAATTGCCTAAAATCATATAGTGGCACACATTTCTTGCCATATTCTGCCCGCTAAGTGACCCAATTGAGCATGGAGAATGCACCCACCCAACTGTCAGCAAAGGGTTCGTTTCTGTGTAGCTATAGGTTGGTACTTTGTAGTTCATACTACACGTACAAAAATAATTAGATTACATTTTCATTAAACGACTCATGATGAGAACATACTGTTAAAATGACGATATGCGAGCACTGGCACTGGCGCTGGCGTTATTATTGTTTGTTCTCCTTCATCGCATTCACTTTCCTTCTCATTTAACCGCCCGCCTGCCGCCTCTGTGTGATTACGGCAAACTTCATTTGAAGCCTCCTGTTGCGTATATGTCATTGTATCTCTGCCGTATTTAAACTCATTATGATAAGCACGGTGGTACTGCGGTAGATATACAATACACCCCCTCAGCCCACAGTCCTCACTTCACACTTCAGGGCTTCGGTATGAAAGTTCGTGGTACTACGACTGTATTCATTCCAGATGCGTGCTGGTCCAACATCCGGCTATGGTTGGTGTTTGCCGTGTGCTTTGCCCCAACTCTAGGTATACTCTGGCGTATTATAACGTCAGCGTTGTATTTATCATGTCACTATGTTGATAACACGGTGAATGAGAAGACTAGTTACAGTCACTTTATATAACACATGTAACACACATAATGAATTACGGAGATAATTTAATGAAAATCCGTTTTAATTCATTGTAGACGATGATGTATGAAAATGTACAACTGAGTACGTAGGCTCTTCAATAAATACACTCATACGTCCATTATGCGCGCGTATATCTGATTCGTTTATTATTAATTGGATGTGTTATTGATGATGGCGAGTTTGTTAATTAGGCAACCAATTTAAATAATTGAAAGTGGTCATTTAAAAAAATAAAAGCCTTCTTTTCCCTTTAACGAAAGAAATGTGATATTAATTCTGTTGACTCTTATAACGTTCTGCCATCAAGGCAATCAAATCCTGACGACGAACAAAAGCTTACAATTTACGAGCAACAGCGAGTTATAAGCAAATCAAATGAGATTAATAAGATAAAAATGATGGCGTGTTGGAAAATCTGTCGAAGCTTATAATGAAGGGCGCACAATTGAGATCGACTTTGTATTGATTTGACCATGAACAAAAACTGCTCATACGAACTTATTTCTTGGACAATATATTAGATCCCGGCAAAGGGTTGTTTCGAAAAAATATAAACCAATTTGTACAATGATATTGAAAGCAAAACTTCAAACCCCTCGTACTAGCCCAATCGTATAAGACATTTTTTTTTAGAAAAACCTTTTAGATGTAAAGTTTTGAGTTACATACCTAGGATATATTTTTCTTTAAACGAATTTGCTGCTGAAAACCTAACGAAGAAATTAAGTTTTATTATGCTTCCTCCTGTGAGGACACCTTTAGACCACAGGTCCCTTCCGATAACACATTGATCAATTATACCAAGGGGTGGTACCGCTTCTAATACATAAAACGTAATACCTAAATCACTCGCGAATATTTATGAAGTTATCGCAGCCAACTTGGACTTATTGTGCGAAGTATTCATTAAGATTGTCAGGGAATAAGGAAACGAGATGGACTATTCCTCTTTGGACTGAGTCATTAGGACATCAAACCTTCTCCGAAAGCATAGCAAGTACCAACTAAGCTTTAACCTTCTTGCATGTTGTCCCATGCGGAACTACACATATCTAGTCTTGATGCCTTTACTGAGACAAATGTGCGATCTATTGAGAGAAAGGAAAACCCTCGATCTTAGATATTGTAAACAGTGGCCCAGATGACAATAATAGGTCTGTTTCCTTACGATAATACATTCGAATACATTCGAATACATTAGTCAAACGTCGTTCATTTCTTCCCAACTTTTGCGTAAGGGAACGAAGTTTGACTAATGTATTCAAATGCATTTTCGTAAGGGAACGACCTAATACCTACTTTTTAAATTTTTTATATATCAGCGACAGTCAAAGTTACCAATGACATCCAGCTGTCAAAATATTCATATATTCGTCAAAATATTATTGAAAATCCGGCTCAGTTGTAAATACCCAACGTGAACTTCGTCGTGAGGTCGGTCATCATAATGGCTGCAGGCAATTCGTCGCATAGTGGAAGAATTTGTTGAGTATACCTACACCTACACTCTTTTGGACTTTAAGCAACCAACCAGACATAGATTGGTGCGAAATAAAGAAAACATATAGCCACCGAAGTGGCAATATCAAAGAAGAACTAGAAATGTCGATTCGGCGCCGATCGGCCGAATTGAGTACCGCCAGAGAGTCCAATTGGCTTATTTTGCTTGTCCATATAGGCCTTTATCCATATAAGATTGTGCTGACGCAAAAATTGAAGCCGCACGACTATAGAAAACGTCGTGAGTTTGCTAATTGGGCATGGAAATGTCAGGTGGAGATCCAGATCTTGCCCAAAAAATCATCTTCTTGGTCTACAGGCAAAATTGCCGTTATTGGAATGAACACAGTCCTTAAGTGTTCGACCAGGCATCAATGCATCCACAAATATTGACAAAGGTTTATGGCGACCTTCTTTCTTTCGAAAAATTGGACATCGAAGTTGTGACAGCCATTGAAATGATGTGCCATTCCAAAAATAATGGCATGAACGTATCTAAAAAAAAAAACCTCATACCAGTGATCGGTTTTTCTCAATTGAACTTAAATCCGTGTATATAATAAGCTCATATGTCTGGTTTATTTCAAAAATTCCCCCTTATTATGTAAGTCAAAATTCAATAAAAGAAATCATTTAATTGAAAACTTTGAAAATACTTTCTTTTAATATTTTTAACAAGATTCTCTGTGAACACATCCATTTGAAGTGCAAGAACACTTTAAAAGCTGAATGCATCCAATCTCGAACTATATATCACTTCACGTGCTTAAGTTGTTCTCCTCTACGTTTTCGTTTTGTTCTGTCATCTTTCTCTCTTCCAGTTTTTGTTTTGAAACCAAAATTTACTCCGTTAAAATGTCCGAATCCAAAGAAAAAAACAACAAGAAAATAATGTATGCATCAAATGAAATTTATTTTTATTTCACATTTTTTTACTCCGGTGTTAAAAAAAAAATGTTGTCCCCCCCTTTTGAACACTTGTCCCCCTAGAAAACTCACGATGTGACCCTTTTCGTATTTTTATATCTGGCAACCCTAATTTAGTATAGATTTAATATCTACATAAACATACGGTAGTTTCTTAAATTTAGAATAAAGATATCGAGCCCACTTTAAAATTATTTTATCAAGTACCTAGGTGAAAACGTCCGTTTTAGTATTTTTTAATTATAATCGACATAAAACCCACTTTCTCATACAACCTGGTAGTAAATTTAAAACCACCATAACTACATAAATTATCCCCTAGTATGAACTTCTTCCATCTGTCATTTCTATTAAAAAATTGAAATTTTAAATTATGTTTTGAACATTCTTGAAGAAATGCTCCCAGGATATTCATATTTTTTAAGATATTGAAATGTTTAAAGATCAACTTAACTAAGTAAAAGTCGAGCTGAAGATTTGAAGATTTTAATGATAAAGACTTTTACTCGCTACAGATTCAATATAAAAACTGTGTGATGTGCTTTTTCTCCGGCCGGGGTTTTGCTCGCCGGATCCAGGGTTTACCAAAGAACACCAAAACTTGGGTTTAGAGGTACACTTTATTCGCAGTGCATTCACTTAATATTAAATACAATGTTGCCATACAACTCTATACAAACTACTTATGTCTTAATGATACTTCGACAATGTTTTCTGTATCCTCTATACCAACTACTTCTTAACAATGTTTGGATAATGTGAACAACGTTTTCTGTATACAAACTACTTCCTAACAATATCTCTGTATGTCTCTATACAAACTACTCATACCTTAATGATAACGTCTACACTACGTCTCTAACTACGTGGCCCGACTACTGCGTGGTTCCTTAGCGGCTCGACTACAGCGTGGTTCCAGGGGAAAGGAGGGGGAGAGGCCCGACTGTAGCGTGGTTCCTTAGCGGCCCGACTACTACGTGGATCCTGGTGGCCCGACTACTGCGTGGTTCCTTAGCGGCCCGACTACAGCGTGGTTCCAGGGGAAAGGAGGGGGAGAGGCCCGACTGCAGCGTGGTTCCTTAGCGGCCCGACTACTACGTGGTTCCAGGGGAAAGGGATAGCAAGTCAGCTAGGATTACTGACACTGCTTGATTTAAGGCCGGTCTCCCAAAAGGGAATCCAGCCACCAAAAATTTAGAAGTTGACCTAAGTCGCTCTCTATAAATGGAGCCTTATCTGGTACGCAAGATTGGTACAGTTCACTGGTAGACAAGTCTCGCGAGACTGTCTCGTCGAATGCTTTTCTCACTAGGCTACTCATTGTTTTTCCTGTACTAAGACAGTGTGAATTCTATGTGCCCAATGTAAAATTTCATGTCACATATCTACCTAAAGGATTGGTGCAAAGGCCGGCAGTGGGGTGTGTGCTGTGCCGACAGTAGTGGCCATCTACACTCCACAGTAGCGGCCGTAAAAGTGTGGCGAACGCTGGCGTTTCTTTACAACTGTTCATTCCATTTCTGCATTTTAAACTTTTTTTTTTTTTCTTGCTGTATCATTTCATTAAAATTTGTTCAAACATTTATTTGGGGAAGTTCAAGCACGAGAAAGGTGCTCGGAAAGATGCAATCCACGAAAGCCGAAAGTTGGTAGACACGATATTGTGTTTATCATTAAAAAAAACAACAACAATATAAATATTAATATTATATGTAGGTATAGGCACAATTCAATTCACATTTACATTTCCTTTCTGTGGAAGTCGGCCATAGCCACGTATACACCTACTCGGCAGTCGCATATTATTCTCGGTCAGTTGATATGAATCTGCTATTATTATTTTTTTTTTTTTTTTTTTTTTGCATCGCACAATGCTCTTGTATAAATTATCCACACGTAACCTTCATCTCGCGCTCTCTGTCGCCCCATCGCGTTTCCATACATCCGAGGGACACAGCTTAAACGATGATCATTCAATTTGGCGTCTACATGTCCTGACATACCACATAGTGTCCTAGCCACAAGCAGCGCGAACCGGATGGATGGAGGTTTTAATACTTCTGGCGGTAGCGCAGAAAAAAAAAAACCGAAGTGCCATAACATATGCATTCATCGATTTACATCATTGACATAATGAAGTTTCCAAATGAGTTCTATTGTTAACAGATGGACGATGGTGTCGAAAGCTGACTTCGATTAAGAATTCGCAATGTGAAGCAGTCAGGATATATATATCTATAGTGTTGATGTTGTCGTTGGATTTGTTTTCTGTCAATGATGGGATGTGAGTTTGGTGCCTGTTATTGCGGGGAGTATCTATACGATGAGCAGACATTAATATGATACGTGAGCAAGCAGAAGCCTTCTTTGTAGTGAAGTGACATCGGGATCCTTGTACTCGGTTGTATTTAACTTGGACTCTTAACGGACGTATTAGAGTTGACGATTAATTGATAAATGCACTTTACCCTGTTTACAGAACGCTAGGTAGGTAAATGGGTGCTCTTGTGGCCGTTGCCACAGCTTCACTTAGACCATCAGTTGGGTCCATTGTGTCCACAGAAGGCTCAGCTTATACCTCCTTAGTCAGAATTAGCTGAAACTCATATCGACCTTCCAAGCAAGTGACAACATATGACAATAGAAGAACTAGCGGTCTCATATAACTCCTTAAAATAGTCTCTCCCCGATACTGCAGCCTTCCTTCCTTCTTTTTGATTCCATTTGTCATTTGTCCATACCCTATCCACTGTAGCATCGTTATTGCTTGCCCTATGAAACAAAGTTGCAGTCTTCCTTGTCATCCGGAACTTGGAGATTGCATTCGAAGTTCCACTTGACCGACCGATAAGTTTATAAGACCAGTTTCCCCGCAAACGAACTTTCAGCTGTTTCCTAGCCAATTTGCTTGCCTGATCTCAAAAGGTGTCATTTCAGTGTCTTTTAATTGTTTCGATTGTTCTTCAATTGCTAAGGAGAGCATTTTTAACGCTTTAGTAGGACACAAGGCACATGCCCCAGCTCATGGTAGAAGAAAGCTTCCCTAAAGACTGGATTGACATGCAAGAGCATTTTCTAAGTATTTCTGAACGTCTTAAATCGTTCTAAAGCATGCCGATCCAGAAGTACCAGTGGGCGCCAACAGATGGAACATAGACCTACAGTTTTCATCCAGAACCAATTCCTGCAAAAAGCAAACGAAGTTCGACTTTAAAGCCGCAGATGATAGACGTACCTTGTAGTAAATGGGTTTACATGGCGAATGCTAAATTTGGAATTTGGCAAAACTGGTTCAACTGCGGTAAAGCTGACCAGAAAGCACCCCGCAAAGTGAGAAAAGAAAAATGCTCAGTACACAAAATCAACCTGCTAACCAAAATAAAATAAAAAATTCTACGAGTGTGCCACAGACTAAAAAGGTATTGAACGTCCAAATGGCTTCCTGGGATCAACAATGGATTCTCTATGATGATGATGTAAAATCCCAAAGTATCCATTTACATCTTGAATTCGCAATCAAGTTAAATACGAGAATGACTGAATGAATGACGGGAACGAATTTTAAAGATTATCGCAATATTTCAGCTGCAGCTAAAGTTTAAGTTACCCTTTAAAAGCACATAGGTAGTTCGGTCCGAAAGACCTCCACCTTCTTCATAAAGTACAAGCCACGGCCTTGACTATTGCTTCCCTACATATACGAGTTCGTAACCTTACATTTAATCTGAAGTCGCTTGTTTATAAGTCCACTCTAGCCGGTGTCCTAAACTTTTTCTATAGGCACAACCATTAATACAACTTAACGAGATGCGACACATGAGACTCGTACAAGAAATACTATCAACGCACACCCCCTATTAGACTGTTCCCAAACTCGCCTTAAAAAAAAAAATGGTTGGCGCAACAGCTCCACGGGGACCCTAGGCCTAGCTTCTCACAAAAAATCGATTTGAGTGAGTTTTTATTGTTTGGACAAGTGGAACGGATCTATAATTTTATTCCAAGCTAGTTGAGTAGCTCTTTCATGACAATTTTACACTCGGACGTTTGCCAGACGTTCGCAAGAGGTGGCAAGTTAAAAAAGCCCTTAAAATTAAGTTTTTTTTTTTCGGGAATCATACCTCGAACCCTTGTTTAGTAGCGCCTACACGCAAGCCCTGTCTACCGGGGATAAAGGTCCAGAAGGCTGTAGGTATACAACCTATAACATTAAATGCGACACTTAAACCTATCGGCAAATATTTCAAGCATTTAAAAAAAAAGCGAGCTTCTCTAGTAAAAAAGTCTACTATTTACTACACTTTTGTTGCCTTGGTTTCATTTTTATTCGCTGTTTCGAAGAGCCAGCGTTTCGGTTCATTGGCTCTCAGATGAAGCTCTCCCAGATATTGTTCGATGAAGACTGTGTTCCCCTTTTTTTTATCAGCGAAAATTTACGCTTTTCCCCTCAATTTGGGATCACTGATGGTCTACAGTGCTTTCGGTACACCCTTTTGATGATGTCGTGATGCTATGGGACCACTGTAGATAAAGTTCTTGACCAATTTGACAGTTATGTGTAATTTGTGAAAATGGACCACTGGTTATAGGCATCTCACGGGTGGCCGTGGCGCAGTGATAGAGTGTTCGCTTGTTGAGTGGGAGGTTACGTGTTCAAATCCGAGCCAGTACCACGAAACATTTTTCACAAATAAAAACTGCGAATAAGTTTAAGTGAATTATAAGCGAACACAAATATCAACAATTCTCCCCTAGCTATTAGGACGCCACTCGTGGAGAATATCCACTGCGCCACAAACTCTTTCCTATCCCTCTTTCTCTTTCTAAAAGCTTGAATGCCGCGCTGTGCCATGCCAAAAAAAAAGATAATTTCCGACTTTGCAGTTTCTCATTTAGCCGTTCCGCAGGTGAACTTCTTCCTCTAGGCGGTTCAAAGCTGTTCTCGTTATAACAACGTCGAGCTCTGAATAAAGCTTCAAGATATATTAATGTTCAGAGTCTTTGTTTGCCTCTTGAAATGCGTGTGATTTAAAATTGCTGGAAGGCTGCCTAGTGCCTATATAGCATCGAGGGCAACCGGGTTGCTGGGTGGATGCATAACCTTGAGAGTCTAGTGCTTTTTATCAATAGGTACTGCATTGTGAAAATGTTTTTCCTGTCAATTCTACAACAAAAGTCCCCGAAAAGGTTCCGAAGGCTGCATCCAGGAGGTGATAAGAACCCCTTCTCGATGGGGTCTTTGGTCTTTCGCCTCTTCGAATGTTGGAACTCACGCTCTTTGAATAAGACACTAAACCACACCATGCTCTAGATGTCTCTACACACGTCATATTTATTCAATTTCGTTCTTCTTTTGCTTGCAGGACTACGATAAGGAAATGACAAATCAGAAGAACTCTCCACCCGCCAACCACACACTGAAAGATCTGGAGTTTTACAAGAGTCTCTCGAACAACGGGACGGCTGCATCCGCAGGCCCATCGGAATGTCTTCCGCCGTCGCATGATCAAACGGATGCATCAGCACTAGCCGCAGCCGCTGCCGCCGCCGCTCATGTGCATATGAATGGAACTAGTGAGTACATATCGATCCAATTTGCTACATGACATATCCCAGCCCCACCGTATGAGCATCGCAGCATATGCAGTATAGACTGCCGCTTAATTTCTATATAATGAACATTGCTTGTCCATGCTGCTCGCTGCTCACACTGTGACTGGGACCATGAAGCTCTATCAATTAAACGGACTTACCTAAATTTCAATTTCAATAATTTTCGTTTTGTGTGCTTTCTTTCCATCACTCTCTCTCCCTCTCCCTCAACCATCTGTCTCAATGCTCTGTCGCAGTGCAAGACATGATAAATTTGCAAAAGTTACAAAATTTGGCCACTCTGCAACATCACCATCAGCAACAGCAACAACAACAACAGCAGCAGCAGCAGCAGCACAACCATCACCAGCAAACGAATTCAACGGTTGTCAGTCCTCCGGTTGCTGCAGCACTTGCCAGCCTTCAGGGATTAGCCGGTATCTCATCTGCAGTAGCTTTAAACTCACCTTTGAATTTGAGTATTGGCTCAACAACATCAGCAGCGGCGGCAGCAAGTTTATCATCATCAACTGGGTTGGCTAACAATATCAATAATAATAAACCCCATGGTCCAGTTGGATCAACATCTACATCGTCGTCATCGTCATCATCATCATCGTCATCGGCGTTGCCCATTTCGTCATTATCTATATCTACATCGGTACCGATGGCATCGTCACCAAGCCATGGTGGTGATATTGGTGTCGGTGTTGGGGGCTCACCTGTGGCCAGCAATTTAATTGCAGGCGGTTGTAGTCCACCGACCGCTGGCGCACAAATGCCACAATTAATTTTGGCTTCAGGACAATTAGTTCAAGGTGTTCAGGGGGCGCAACTATTAATACCCACAGCGCAAGGTAAATGATGCGACATAGACGCACCGGCTTAACATTTCACAATTAACTCTTTTGGTTTGCTTCTTCTTTTTTTTCTCTCTCCCGTACAGGAATTGCAGTGCAAACCATTTTAACTATCCCTGTGAGTCAGCAAATTAACACCAGCGAGCAATTCGCTCAGAGCTTTGGCAATGGGCCATTTGCGACGCCTTTGCCACCGCCACCCCCGCCACAAAGTTTACTCAAACCAAATCTGTTCTCCAATGGTGTTCAGCAGTTATTAGCAGCTCTTCATCCGGAATTATTCGCTGCAGCTGCCGCCAATCACTTGGCGACCGCTGCAGACGTCCACCATCACCATCAGCAGCAGCATGCGGCGGCCGCAGCTGCTGCAGCCGCTGCCGCTGCCAAATCTTTTCACATACAACAGCTGAAACAGGAGC
The DNA here is from genome assembly GCA_946477585.1 of Cheilosia urbana. Classification (NCBI taxonomy): domain Eukaryota; kingdom Metazoa; phylum Arthropoda; class Insecta; order Diptera; family Syrphidae; genus Cheilosia; species Cheilosia urbana. The sequence continues at coordinate 146,487,413 of OX297854.1, forward strand.
AACAGCGTGATCAACAATCAGTTGCACATCGTTCGGGCGGTCATCAGTTGTCACATCTGCATCACCATCACCCACACCAGCAGCAACAGCACCAATCGACTGAGAATCATCACCTTTCGCCAAAGTTAGAATCGGGCGCGATTAAGTCACTTCAGGACTGTCATTCGCCATCGCCACCACTGCGGCACTACAGTTCGACGTCTCCCTGTCGAAGGTCGCCGTCAATGTCGCCACAACCGCCGCCAGTAGCAAACTCCCAGAAACAAAGTCCGAAACGTGAATGCCCCGCAGGAATTAATCTAAGTCATCAGCAGGCAGAGAAATCACCCGTATCCCCCGTACTAATGGCACTGAGCAGCGGCGGCAGTGGCGGCCACTGTGCATCCTCCAGCAATCATTACTCCTCCTCGCCGCTGAGTTCTCAATTGTTCAGAAGTCATTCGCCGACTGGCAGTCAGCATCTAACATCAATATCCACCCCATCGCCGTCAAATATGCAACACCAGTCCCGGGAACAGCAGCAGCAGCAGCAGCACCAGCAGCAGCAGCAAGTGTCCGCATCCAGTGTACTTAGTAGCATCAATAGGTGAGCTGCACGTCTGTTTCGACAAAACCGAAAGTCTATCTTTTGAATTAGCCTTACTTAACATTTACGTGTGTGTGTGTGTGAATGGGCACTTTGCCGGTTTTTCCTTCTAATTTCATGCTTGCCCGAGAACAGACTTACATCCACCAATGGCGAATTAACGATAACGAAATCCCATGGTCCAAGTTCTACAGCCCAATCGTCTTCACCCTCGCCTCATCATCAGTCTTCACATCACCAGCAGCAACAACAGCAACAACAGCAACAACAACAGCATCAACAGAATTCACATCATCCTTTACATGTTGGCGGACATCATCAGCATCTGCATTCTGGTGGGAATTCGTTAAAAATGAGTCCTTCATCATCGTCGTCAGGGATGCATCAGCACCAACAAATCTCACCGAACGGTACTGATGGCTCGGGCGCTGATTTGCTGGTCGACTCTCCAAGTAAGTATCAAATGAAGTCGGGTCGTTGTTTTCCGTCTTATACCTTCGCGCTGTCCAGTCAGGATTTTTTTTTTTTTTTTTTGTTCAAATACTGAGTTTCAAATACTCATATGAAATGTATCTATATCTTTTAATTACTTGATTTGCGGGTGAAACTCTTCATTACAGGGTAAGTGATATTTTTCGCTAAAAAGGTTTCGACATGAGTATTGCATTTCAGTGGCGTTCTTGGCTATTATTTCGGTTCGCGGAGTAAATTGGCGCCCATCTGATGGTGAGTTTCTGTCATTTCGATGGTGGTATTCGAGTGTAGCTTTCCGGAACAAGAAACACCGATGTGAATGTACCCAATATTGATCATTGTCCAATGGCGAGATTCCACCAGTCTTTTCTTTTCCTTGAAGTTTATCCAACTACAGCACTCAAGCACAACGACTGGTCCGTGGTTCTGATAAAAAGACGCCCGCTTTTTGTTGAAGTTTCTCCATTATTTTTCGAGGAAAATGTATAATAGGCTTGACTTAAGACCTAAGAAACGAGGAAGCATCGTTTTGGAATGCAAGATGTAATGGAAGAGGGCGAACCCGCTTTCCGGCACAGCACTTTGAAGCAGCGTTGCCGCTGAAAATTAGAAAAAGGGGGAACTAAATAGGGCTTCGAGTCGAAAAAAGGGGCCACGACTTAAAATACTAAAAAACACAAAACAGAAACAGAAACAGACATTTATTTTTAATAAAAAACAATTTTGTTCAATTCGAAACACTTTTTTCACATGTTTGCAGTCTTTTTCGTTGAATCAAGAATAAAACCTTACAAACTGAAAAAGGGGCCATTTTGATCATTTTTCAAATAGTGGGGGCAAGGGTCCTGAGGCTAAAAAAAGGGCTGCTTTGAAGTGTCTGATGGCAGAACTTACTACTTAGTAATGTGAATCCATCAGTAAGTGACAAACTATCGAAGACTGAACAGTCAAAAAGATAGAACGAGTACAACGTGTAGCCGGAAACTGCATGACGGGCTGTTTCCGCTCCACTCCGACTATTGCAATCAATGTCATCCTAGGTCTAACACCTCGTCGAACACATATTCAAATGGAGGCTATACTAAGTATTCACCGTCTGTTTCATTCGAAATAATTTGACCCCTATTCCTATCCAGGAAGGTCATCTGTCTTGCTCGACACCATGGAGCCTTCAGCATGCTTCTTGATAACATGCTACCGGAATATGGCTTCCATAAAAACTTTTCCATAATCGTCCAACCTAGGGAAGACTGGGTAAGGTTAGGTTAGGTAAGGATGAGTGGGGTTGTGATATCGTCACAAAAGACCAGTCACCAAAGCGGACCCATCGCCATTTTCAAGAAGACTGAACAAAAAAAAAAAAAAACAATCCATCACGACTTGACATCATCTGGTACACAGACGATTCTGAGATGGAGTCAGGGTCCGGCTTTGGAACCTGTGGCATGTCGCCCCAGGTCAATTTGTCTGTCAGTCTTGGGAAAAACGTATCCATATTTCAGGCTGAAGTCCTGGCAGTAAGCCATTGCGCTAAAATAAATCTTAATTCTAACACACGTGGAAAAACCATATATATCTTTTCAGATAGCCAAGCAGCTCTCAAGGCTCTTGACTCATCTGTCATAAAATCTAAACTTATCTTTGATTGTGAGGCGGGATAGCCTTTAAGGGGCTCCAGCACTAAGGTGCCTATTGTGCAAACATTATACAACTGTAGTTGTATCCACGGCTTAACCAATGACACATCGCAACTAACTTCAAGTATTGTATTGTAAGTAATAGGTCCTGTACACTGCGACCAGAAAAGATCTATTGTGTTGGCCTCTATTATTTAACCCAGTGAGCTGTTGAGGCTCTTTATAAACCTCAGTACTCTTCTTGGTTCCATGTTTCCTATGTCTGCAGGACTTAAAAATGCCCCTTGCATATGGATCGCTTTGCTGCAGCAGGGTATTCGCAGAGTACGTGTTCCGTTGTTCATCGTCGGAAAGTCACATTTTCTTGAGATGATATCTTAGTGGCCAGTGACCAGTAAGATAACCCGTTAAGATCCTTAGATCTTCTTTGCTTAGCTCAAGTAATTTTCTTGTTTTACTACGAGCTGGGCTTACGAATCTTTTTGCCTTCCCCTGTCCCTTGGATTCCGTCCAGTATACGGCAAGGTGATCATCTTCCCATTTCCTGAATTTTGAGTGTACGTAACTCAAATGTACCCCGAAGTAGGGCTCAGGACCAGTGAACAGGCATGATGCGCCTCTTCTTGATAAACAATCCGCCCATTCATTGCCCTTAAATCCCTCATGACCTGATATCCAAGCAACGGTGACTGTGTTGTCTTTGGCCAGATCTTCAAGGAGGTTAAAACACTTCCAAACCATCTTTGATCTGATCGAAAACGATCTTAGGGCATTAGGTGCTGCTTGGCTGTCTGAGAGGATGTAGATGCGGGCACCTTTAGTTCGCCTTCGTAGACATTCTCGGATACATATCTCTATGGCGTGTACTTCCGCTTGATTTTCCCAATGCTATAGCTCTTTGGAACCTAGGCCCATAGACTCCAGCAGCGGTGGCATCATCTTCCATCTTTGAACCGACGGTGTACCAGATTTGTGATCCTGATAATATTACGAATTGGTTGGTTCTCCAGGTATTCCTGTCAGATATGACCATCTTAAAATTTCTGGAGAGGCGAAGCCTTTTAAGCATGGTGTCTTGTACCTTGATCACGGGATCATTTGGAAACATTTGTAATACCCGAAGGTGTCCTGTGAGGTTTCCTGCTTAAAAATTTGATATATCAGGGAGCCTGAGGGCACTGAGACAAGCTTCCTCCTTTACAGAAATATGTAGAGGCAGAAGGCTGAGCAGAGCATTGCCCCTATGGCTTCAAGTAAGTGGTGGCCATCTTTTCTTTTTGTCTCTGACGTTTGTCGATCTTCTCTCTCACATCCGAGTAGTTGTTGTCTTACTTAATTTGGAAATAAAGAAAGAAGAACACGTTTTATATTCCGTAGTAAAAATTATTATTATTAATACGGAAAAAAGACGAATATTTCGAGTACTACACAACTTTCTAAGAAAAAACTAGACCCAAATCATCCTCCACTGGATTATAGCCCACAGTAGATTTAAGGGTAACGAATCGGCTGATTCACTGGCTAAAATCTGAGCAACCACTCCACTTATCGGACCTGAACCCTTCTGCGGAGTCAGCAGAAACCATTTCAGGAACTATATTAAGAACCTATCTCGCATTGAGTCAAACGAGATCTCGAGCACAATACAGCTGGGCAGGTCTGCACCAGACAATTTTTCCCCAAAGTCTCCCCCAGAAAATCACTTTTCCTAATTAATCTGGACAAACATATTGTCACAATTTTTCCAGTGCTGGCTTTTAGCATTGGGGAATGGGCTACCCGGTGTTGGCCGCCTTATTTTGTTGCGTCACATCCATGTCCTATCAGTGCAAATGTACAAAATGCACACCTTCAGTTTGGGCTTTCCATTTTGTCTACCACTTGTTGCTGCTTCTTCCCATGCATTATTCTGCTACTTTGTACTCGTCTATACAGCAAATTTGAGTGCAACTAAGATTCACCCTAACCCCGAAGGCATTCAAAAAATTGTAATCCACGAAAGTTTTCCCATCAACTCGCACGCGAATTTCAGAGCCAAACAGCAAAACTTAATAATTAACTGACTTATTTGCAAATTGACTTGGAAACATATATCAAATAGATCCTTTAGCCTTTTGCCAGAATGATTTTCGTTACAAGGTGGTGCCTATACACCAGCACTAATTTTGAGCTCACATTGCTTAGATTAACACCTCGGAAAATTAATACGCAGTGATAGGCTTGCAGGGAATATCTAAATGGATTTAGGTGCCATTACCGTGTTGTTGTACGTATCCTAAAATGAACTGAAAGATGGTTAAATGCATCTCAAGCACCCGCCATTCCCCGCAGGCCTAATATACTTCATACAAAGGGATATGACTGAGCGAGTCCTTATGCAAAAACTTCAACATGTCGTCGTCGCTGGGATTTAATAATTCACCATACATGGCATAGACCTTATTTCCACCTTTATAGGTGTTTAGAGTTCATTTGTTTGGCTGTCGCAGCCGCGTTGTTTGTCACATCAGCGACGTTGTCGTCGTCGCCGTCGTTGTGTGCAAATTGGCAAGAAATCTTTGGTGCACACAAATATGCAGCCTGATGACTTCGCCTTCCAAGTTTGACATGCACTAATTACGGTAACACAACAGCTAACAACCGATATTCGATTATGCAATTAAATATGCATTATGCCATCAATTACGTTGCACTAAGCTAATTATTTCTGATGTTCCTGTTGTATGGTGGTGGTGGTGGTGGTGGTGCTGCTGCTGCTGTTGCGAGGGTCTGTCGTCTGTTAACTGTAGGTAAGCGTAACTCGTATATGCGCTTCAAGTCTACAGGATAAACTAATTTTTTATCCATTAAATGTGTACTAGTGCTACTGCTGCAATGAACCTACCTTGTGATGAAGATAATGTTCGACTTAGTAATTACTTGTAATTAGTGGTGCTTTTGATGTGGGTGTTGTACACCTTGCAAATTAGATAGCAGTATATAACTTTTGTTACCTTTTTTTTTAACTCTGCCTTTCAGACGAACAAACCATCAATCAAGCCACAAGCAATGTTGTGGATGGCATTGATTTGGATGAGATTAAGGAATTTGCCAAAGCATTTAAATTGCGGAGACTGTCGCTGGGACTGACGCAGACGCAGGTTGGCCAGGCACTGTCGGTGACTGAGGGTCCAGCGTATAGTCAAAGTGCCATATGCAGGTGAGGTAGAGTGTGATCAGCGTAAAATAATAATATTTTATTTACCTTTTGATTTTGTAGAATCGTTTGTATTTTTATTTAATTTAAATTTTTATTTTATTTTTTTCTCAATTGTTTTTTTTGTCAAAGTGCTCTTTTGTAAATCTAGGAAATATTTATGGAAATAGTTTATTAAGCATTATTTTCAGATTACTCTAAGCCCCTTAGTGTGAATTTTTTTTAAAGACGTATGCCAACTTTTTTTTGAGAATTATTGAGCTTAATAGATGCAGTTAAAATATGCAGTGTTAGAGATTATGGATTTGTCGAAAGATTTAAGCAGTTTTGGAGTAATTTTTCTAGGCATTGTATACCAGAAAAAGTTAAACTGAGGATGCACAGCAGTGTTTTTATATCGTGGAATTTATCCCTTTTTTTTGGGAATTTCTATGTCCGAAAAGCCTACCTTGGGTAAAAGCTGCAAAATCGAATTTCAGGAACTTTAAAAAAAGATCCCCGGATAAGTGACCCTGGCTTGATTGCGTTCCTCGATTAATTCATCCGATAATTAAACAAACAAAGCATACCATAAGAAATGTAGAGAACTCGTTGCCCGGTTATTTGCACTACTAAAAGTGACTGACGTATTTATGTTTAAGTTTAAAGTTTCGTGATTTAGTTTATTATATGAACTGAACATGCTTATAAAAACGCTTTATTGGGTTTTCGAGGTAATAAAGCAGGGTTTTCCTTACTGCTTCGACAACGCTCTTAAGCAGTATTCTCGTAATAACGTTCCTCGGATAAATGCGTTGAAAAGTGTCCATTTTTTCCGATGCAACAACCAGTGGCGTAACTATACCATCTGGAGCCCGTGGCAAATTCTTTTGATGGGGCCCTATCAGTAAAAATCGTCACGTTGTACTCAGTTCAAATTTAATAAACTTCGAGATTTTCAGCGTACTCAATTACACGTTATATATGTCCCACTATTGGCCATAGGCCTCCTCTCTTAGGCGAGAGGGAATGGTCTGTAGTCCCCACGCTAGCCCAATGCGTATTGGAGACTTCACATTCATCCGTAGAACATATCTCAATGCAGTCATCATCTATTCGCTAGCTTTTCGGTGAAGGAACAACATCGTGAGGAAACCTGCATACATTTACAATGAAATAAAACTAACAATTTAATTTCAATAAGATATTTATTAAGCAAAACATTTTTTTTTCGAGCTTTCTGTTCCGCAAAAGTGTCCATAACATCATCAAAGTTTAAAGATCGGGCCATAAATTGTTCAATAGACAGAATAGCCAAGTTACATAACCTGACTTGTCTCATAGAGTTTCATAAACAGATTTTTATCAATTTTAGTTTTGAAAATGATCGTTCAGCACTAGGTGTAGTCACGGGATTTATAAGAAATAACATTAATGCAGTGCATACTTCAGGAAAGCCGCTGGACATAAAATTATTTTTTATTATTATTAAATCAGCAAGATCTCTAATACACGAAGATTTTTCTATTTCGACTCTGAAAGTGGATCGAAAACTGAGAATATCTCTGGCAAATGATTCAGATATGTCTTTTTTATATATCTCAACAAATTCTAGAGCTTTTTTTTAATAGATCAGTGTAATTTAAAACTTTTAAAGTGGAAGGCTGCAAAACACTGAAATTTGAAACAATTTCATTCATTGGAAGGAAACGCGATTTCAGTTGGTTTATTATGATGTCCAATACTCGATAAAATATGTTCACTTTGAACAAACTTTCCAGGTCTTGGAGACGCTCATCTTCACAAAGCTCATCAAAATGGCGTTTTACCTTTTACTGACGAGTTTTAGAAAATTCAGGGATGATGGACCATTTTTTTCCGATTGTCAATGCTCATCCGCGCTGCCAATGTACAGCGACAAAATATGTAGAAACCAATCATGCGTTCTAAAATGAATAGAGATGTGCAATTACCGGTATTTTGATTGACGGTTTTTTGACGGTCATAAGTACGTAAAATTACTCGTCACGGGTAACATGAACATCTCTAAAAATGAATCAACATCTTTTTGTTTAGCTTGGTTGAAATGCTTAACGATTAACTTGATATTGTATTATTAGTTGTCTCACTTTGGATTTTAAGCAGAACTTATAAAAATACACTTTTCAAATAAAATAATATAGGTACTCAGGTACAATGTACAAAAATATTTTTGAGCTCGCGGCCTCTTGGGCCGGGGACCTCTTAGGTCGGGGGCCCGTGGCATTTTGCCAGGCCTGCCACCCTATTGTTACGCCACTAGCAACAACCCGGGGGATTACTGTATATTTTTCTGCTGAAATTTCGTCGAAATATATATATTTCACAATGATAATTAACACACTGAATGTCCATAAAAATGAGCTCATGTGAATTGTCTTTTATGAAAATTTTCTAGTACCCAAAAATAGTAATAGTTGTTTTAACAAACTGCGGTTTTTAAACTAAAGGTTATTTGCATGTGATTTTCTTTCCATTTAATACAAATTGTACTTTTAAAAATTTGATTTTTTCACAAAAAAAGTAGCGAGTACGGTCAAGTGGGAAAAAAGGAAGAAAATGATTCCGATTCGTGGGAAAAATTTCGAGAGAATGCTAACACCACTGGGATGCAGTCTCACACAAATGCCCAAGTGTATACCTCCCAATTCAGTCGTTCAGATAATAATTGTAGGTCACCTCCATTACTCCCAAAATATTCGTACTAAAGTAGCTGTAGGAATCTAATATCGTGATCCTATGTGAACCTGTGGCTCAAGGTTTTTTTTTTTTTATAAAACGTCTTCGAAAGACTTTGGCCAGTAGAAATAGTTTTTCCATACCTCCGCAGAACGAAATGAGTCGCTTTACGCTTGAATAACGTTGCGAAATATTGAAAACTTATTTCCAAAGTAGTGCTGCGTAGCCCAAACAGTGCGGTTTTTGAAAAGAAGTTTTGGCCGAAATGAAGCAGCCACTGTACGCAAGTTTGTGCAAAAATTTCGTAAATCGAGACTGGTATGCTAGTGGACAACACTCATGTTCCCCGTCATCGTACGGTGCGCACATATGAGAATGTGGCTGGGGTAGCTGAGAGTGAACTGAATTCACGAACATCAACTCACCAACGATCTCAACTTCTAATCATCGAAAATGAGGCTGGGAACAACGTTTCGGTCAACGGTGGGCGTTACAAAGCCATGTTAACCATGCTCCATGCAGGATAGCGAGCCATGCCAGAAAGCACATGCCACAATCGATCTTTTGCGCACCAAATTCCCAAATCATGTTATCAACCGTCTTGCCGCATCGGAGCTGTGATTTGACCCCTTTAGACTTTTTTTTTCATGGGGAACAGTGAAGGACCGATGTTATGCCAACAATCCGGAAACGATTCAAGTACTTAAGGCCAATATCATCCAGCAATCTGTGGGCTACAGCCCCAAAATCATCAGTAAGGTCTTGGAAAATGGGGATGACAGAATGCGCTACTGCGAAGCCAGCCGAGGCAGCCACTTGAACGACGTTGTGTTCCATAATTAATGTGAATGTTTGTTTCTATTTTAATTTCGTTCATTTTTAAAAAGAAAATTGCATTTATCCCACCCTGTAAATTTATCTAACATTTTATTTTTCACTATTTTGAAAATCAAATCAGTTAGATGACGCCTTTTAAACCCCATGCACTGGAATAAGCCGATTCCTATGTTGGGAATTTCTGTCCATATGTTGGCCTTCAGATCTTGAAGGGTATTTCGCCGGTTGACATAGATGTAGTATTTCAACAAACCTCAAAAAAAAAATTAAAAAAGTCGCCTGGATCAGAAAAGAGGTAGCCCGCTTCAAATCCCCCTTACTGATACTAGCCGCTAGCTGAAGTATTCCCCCGAAACAGACAAGAAGTAGGCGTTCAAAAAGTAGGCCTCGACGGTCGCTCATCATAGTGTTCGAACCCATGATGGTGGCGACCAGTGATGCCATCGAAAAAGGTAGAGTTACCTATCGATCGGGCAACATTCTCTTGACAAATTTTAAGCACCTGGGTAAGTCAATTTTTATCTTTTTATCAAAAATACATAAATGCATAATTTTTTTTCGGGTTCAGGCATAAAAACTTTGATCCGGGTTGGCATCAATGGTAGCGACTGACCGGTTATAAAATTACAATTTACTGAAACTTAAATCCCTGATATAAACTCCTGAATTTTGTAGAAAACATCGACAGAAATACCAACTATCGGAATCCATTACTCCAAAGTTCAATACCTAGGTCTTATTTCTCACCAAGTCCTTGCATTATTTTAATTGTTTAACAAAATGAGCCTATTTTTTTCTTAAACATCGGAGAATATTTGTCCAGGCTTTAATAAAAAGCTTAAATTAAAATATACTGAATGCAAATTGATACCTATCTTATTTTTGTTAAAAAAAAACAATGCCCCGAGAGGAACTTTCTCTTATTAAAGCAATTACTCTTTTAATTGAGGAAAAGAAGTGACTCTAACTTCTTCAACATTCTACCTGCGGACAATTTGGTCATCGATTTTGTTTAAGTTTTAATTTTCAGCTTATGCTTTTCTTCTTTGATTTTTATTTTACGAGGATTGGTCGACCCTTAGTTGTCTATTTAAAAAAAAAAAAATACTCTAATAATCCTTAAGTCACAAGTGTTACAATAGTTGAAGAGCTAACTTTTTGTAGTTATTATTATGATTTCTATATGATTGTTGAGTTGGTAACAACTTAATTATGAACTATGAAATACCTATAATATACTTATAAAGCGTTGATTAATTCTTGAAAAACGAAATCATGAAACTAAAATTTTCCGTCGAATGACCCTAGGTCATGTTTCCAGCATAGGCAGCGAGTCTAAAAAAAAGAAATTAAGCAGCAAAACTTGATTAATCACACAAAATGCATTTGAACTGTAAAGTATGATCTGAGAATCAGGTCCTTCATTGATGTTTTCTACTAAACACCTTCAATTTTGAAAAATTCAACATTTTTTTATTGACATTCTTTGTGAGTTGTGAGTTTTTGTAGGACATTTCGGAGTTTAGATACCTATATTCATTTATGACGTAGCCATTCTTAATTAAACTGATTTCACCCGAATACTCACGCTGACGAATTACGTTTACTGGTCTTTTCTCAACACAATATTAAGAGTGTTGCATAAACAAAAACATTTATACTGATGGATAGAACAGCGCATCGCCAGAAACGCAATGTTTTATTTCTCTAACTTTCTATCGACGCATAATACGTTCATCGTATCAAGAAAATGGAGAAAACACATCCAATTGTTTTTATTTTTATACTTCCTCTATCACATTTTTTTTGATCGCAGAAATACCCAACTAATTTGATCTTTTGCGCAATGTCAATTCAACGCACAGCTACGCCACAGGAGATGCCAACGCCGCGCCGCCCAGTCTCCACATAGACACACTAATTAAATCTTCACCCAAAATAAGTATTTTGGAAAAAGTCTTGCGTATAGGCAACCAGCAGCGAAGTGTTGCCGCTTGCAAAATCTGATAAGTTACTAAGAGTGCTACCCAAAGCCAAAGTCTATTAATAAAATGAATACCTATCGTAATTGTAGCTTCACTTTAAACAGAAGAATGCACAAATCGTGTTCAGCAAATGGTGTGAGAAGGATTGACAAGAGAAATAACTGTATTGTTGTATTTTATTCATTGTACAATATTTTTATTAAAATAATTTAAAAAAGAAAAATAATTAACTGGTTTGGTTCTGTTTACATTACACTTATTTGTTCTAAATTCGGCACTACATTCAATGGCGATCGGTACAAAATACATAAATATTCTGTCGATTTGGTTATAACAATATGAATGGCAACAAACCGGACGCAACCTCCTTGACTCATTAAAGTCAAAAATTGAAGGGAAGGTGATTTGATTTCGAGAATGAAAAACTTTAAATAAAAACCATGTATTTAAATTGGAACTAAATAAGTAAATAAATGAAGAAAAGCAACCGAAGACAGTTTTGTTTAGCCACAATCAATATCAAAGTTGGAACAGGTTTGACAATTAGCCTAAATGTAGGCAGGCATTTCAAATAAAGTACTATAAACTATTTCTTTTGGTTTGATTCTGCGTTCTCCAGGCAGTATTAGTTTGTCATTGGGATGGTCTTTCCCTCGAACAATTAATTTGTTTCCCACTTTTTGCCTTTCGCATGTAGTCAAAAAACCCACAAATTTCCCTCTTAGGTACTTTTTAAAAGAAAAAAAAAAAACACACATCTTATTACTTCTTTTCAATATTTTTATGAACAAGAAATTGAAGTTAAAAACGAAAACAATGGAGACGTTCAAGTGTCTAGTTTAGTTAGTCTGACAGCTGTCTGATTAGATGTATCTTGGTTTTGATTGGCTGAAATCGGTCATTTGATCATAGCTGTTTCAGTTTGATGTAATTCTAATTACGTGCTTCACTTTATTATTAAAACTGACCAATTGTCAAACGCATCCAAGTGTCCTTGTGCAAGAGTTTCGGGAGCTTCAAAACATCTAAAAAAACACTATTATGTTGCCACGGTAAGTCTGCCACTTCCCAGCACCAAATTTATTTTCGTCTCGCAGTTCACACTCGACTGTTTCCTCCAGATTGAATAAATACCATGGCGAGCTCGCCGTTCAATCACATATTTGAAGTGCCTTCATGACTACAAGCCATGACAGGTCTACTTCTGTATCCAATAATCGAATTCACCCCACATTATCTATTATTTATTTATAAATATATATAAGTGTGAAGTTGATACGTAGTTTTTGGAACGGTCCTTCAAAAGAGAATTTAATTTCCTCGGGGACCAAATAAATAAAATGTATTGAACTTAAGAATTAGAATTAAAGAGATGCTAATTTCGTCGCTGTGTTGAACTTCATCTCGTAGGTGCATACAAGATGTAGAAGATACAAAAATTATTTTGGAGTCATGCTGTCATCATGAATTTACGCGACACGTCCTCTCTTTCAATTTTCGCCTGTCGTGCATTCAGCCGTGACGTGATCGTGCGTAGGTTTATATACGCGATATGGATATGGTTATATGGATACAATTTGCTTGCATATTATGTCAAACTCTTTTAAAGTTCGATGTATTTTGTTTAATTTATTTTTTCTTCTATTCAGCCGTAGCTAATTATAAATAAGTGTGCACTGGAAAATCGATTTTGTATACATACTAATTTTTTGGAATACAATTTTTATTGAAAACAAGAAGTGGAATAGACATAATCAATGAACAAAGGCAGCTGCAAATTGAAATACCTACTGAACTCTGATCTGATGTCTAATTACATGAAAAGTGGAAGATCAGTCTCAGTGCTGTCGCTTCGAAATTTTTTCAATTTATTTTTTTATTAATTTTTTTTTTTTTTTTTTTTTTTTTCTTGTGTAATTGTTGAGAATTATTTTCACATTAAGCAAAAATTTAGTAGAGACATGAATAGGTATAAAAGTAGAATGAATTGAATGGACCCACATTGTGCTTTTTATATTTATTTCGATTTTGTTTGGCTGCCGTTTAAATTTCAATGACACTTATCAGTTAAAATTTGACAGCCGTCAAACTGGTCTATACCTATTTATAAATATTAAAGCACTTTAGGTCTCAACAACTTGTTTATAATAATTTTTCAATTGACTATGCGTATTTGCTTACGATTGAGTACAAGGAAATTCACCAATCACCAATGACAGTTCGCTGTGTTCTATACTAATCGTCGCCTGAGAATTGTTTTGTTCCATGCGCCATTGGCACTTTTCCGAGAAAAACGCATTTAAAGGTTTGCGTACTTGGTACTCCGAAACCGTGTGATAGGATTTATTTTTTATTTTTTTAACTTGAAGTTAGTCTTATAAAGAGCTTACCTTTCAATTTTCAAAGTGTTTTGCCAAACCGTTTACACGCTACGTTAATTTACGTAAAAGTCTACTTTTTTCACTTGTGTCCCACCTCCTATATTTTGAAACTGATTTTTTTGTTTTGTCCATGCACGTGGAACACAAAAAAATGGATATGGGTTTTCTTTAACACAAGTGCACGTAGGACAAACCAATTCTCAACTTCGTTAATATATTTTGTCTATCTCTTGTCGCAGTGATATGCACTCGCGCAAAAAAATTGCAAAAAATTATACCTACGGAAAATTTGTCCCAAACGCCAAAAAATGGTTGTTGGCACAAAACAATTCTACAAACTGTTGATTTTGGTGTATATGCGACAAAGTCGATGCTCGATATATCGGGATTGGAAAGACATAGAGCAAATCGAATCACAGATTTAAAAAGAGCATACAAAATTACCATAGAATCCGTTCCTAACTCAAAAACGACAAAAGTGGCGTATGGAACAAAACATCGTTTTGCTGCAGATGCGAACGAGTTAGCCAGTAATGCAAGGCTATATATAGTTCTGTGTAGCTCGCCTCTATAAATAATATTGTCCTTGAATTCAGTATAAAGAGACGGTGAGAATCGATTTGAACTTCTTAGGTTTTTTTCTACAATCTACCGAAGTGTGAAATTTTGTTCAGACCTGAAAGCTGTGAAACCCAATGTGAAACCCAATGATAGGGGCTGAACAAAGTGTTGATGATGGGTTTCAGACAGCGTGACCATTGTGCGACTAAAGCTGCAATTCAGTGGCGATTCCTTGTCTTAAGCAATGGGTTAGCTACGTGTTCCGGGGAAGTTTAAAATAAAAATAAAAAATATAAAAAATTTTTTTTTTTAAAACTATATAAAAAAAATCCATTTAAATTCCATTGTAAAATTCCTCACTTTATTTCAGCTCTTTCAAAAACTCCTTTTGTACCTGTTGGCTGTACAGAGTCTGTGTTTTCATTCAATTCAAATATGTTCGTGTAGCTTTCAATTACGTTTTTAATTAATTCTTCAGGAAAATTGTTTTTTTGGCGATAGTTACTAAATGGTTTCCCGTTCTGTAAATACAAATATTTAAGTTTTTCCAGCTAACCATGCGTAAAGGGAATACTGATTTTCATTAAAGTGTCTATTATACTCTCTATTACGGTCCTTCTGCGTTGATTTTAAACCTGATAGCTTTGGGCACGATCGACGATCGCGTTCCAAATAGTTTCTCTAATACCAAAAGAGATCACCCTATTGGAAGATGCTCTTATTTTTGCAAATGGCCGCCAATGTCAAATCTGTTTTGACATTTGTGGACTAGACAGATGTAGAATACAAGTGAACAAGCCATGCGATGCACTCCCCAAAAACGCGGAATAATTTCGAATTTTCGATTTTTTGACCAAAATCATAATGAGCGATGAGGCTCATTTCCACCTCAGCGGGTACGTGAACAAGCAAAACTATCGCTTCGGGGGCACCAAAAATCCACGAGTAATGCACGAGGAGCCATTACACCCGCTCAAAGTTACTGCATGGTGCATGGGGCCATTTTTTTCGAGAACGCCGCTGGTCAAACGACAACAGTGGACGGCGCGCGCTATAGGGCCATGTTAACAGAGTTTTTTCTGCCGCAATTGGACGAATTAGGACTGGAGGACATGTGGTTCCAACAGGACGGAGCTACGGCACACATTGCGCAAGTCACAACCGATATTCTAAAGGCGGCGTTCCCGGGTTGCCCCATCTCTCGTTTTGGCGATTTGCACTGGCCCGCAATATCGCCCGATTTAACCGTTCCATACTTCTTTTTTTTTGTGGGGTTTTTTGAAGTCCCGTGTTTACGTGAACAAGCCCGAGACCCTAGAAGCCCTTAAGGACAACATTGGACACGAGTGCGAGAATCTGTCGCCCGAAGTTCTCGCCGAAGTGATGAAAAATGCCATAAAACGTGCCCGTATTGCAATTAATTGTGAAGGCCGATATAATCTTCTCAACTTGACCAATAAAACTCGAAAGGTTCAAACAAACATAATCAAAAAACAGAATCGATGTTTTATTTAGAAAAAAAAAAATGAGAGCCAAACAATATCGGATGACTTCTTTTGGCCCACCTTGTAGATCTTCAATTATGGATTTTGTTTTAGCAGTTATTGTTGCAGATTCCATTTTATGTCTAACCTATTATTTATCTTAATAATTAGGTACATGTTCCTATTCAAATAATACGAAACAAGCAAATAGCATTTGGTTTGAAATATGAAAAAGTAATTTTCCCTTATTTATCGACAAAATGTTGTACCTATGGAATGAAACAAAGCTAATGTCTATCTTACAATAACTGTCACATTATGAATATTTCACTATGATCTACCTATATAAAGTTACTTTTCTCCCTTTGCATTACTTCCATCTCACTTCTCAGGTATAAAATAATAAATTACAAAATTTCGCACTTAACTTTTAAGATTCTTAGCTTACCTACTGCAATTTCCCTAGAAAGAGAAACATACGAAATTACAAACAAAAAAGAAGAAAAGAGAACGCAAACAATGTGCTAGTGCTTGCTTGCACAATACACATTACAATACAATACAATCCACTTTCGATTTAGCGCAATTGTTTGCGCTATCCCTTCTGCTTATTTAACTGGGCTTTGCTTCGACTGGTAGTCAAACACCCTCATATAGATTGTATGAAATTTGGTAGCGCAATTTCTTGCGCTAAAATCCTACAAGCGGGAGACATTTTTTAAGGGAGTTTTGGATTGTGCGTGTGCACTGTGTGTGTGTATGCAGGGAATATGGTATCGCAATTCGCAAATTTTAACGCTAAAGAAAATTTTAAGAGAACATTTTTGTATGGGAGAATGTGTTGTGTGTTTGGGTAGGAAAATATGATTGGGAAATAATGTAGATAGTTTTATTATATAGTGTTCCATTGTTTGTTGCAATTATTAATCTTCATAATAATTTTAACTTCGTCATTTGTTGTATTTTGCGTATAAAATGTATTTCAAAGAATTTATTTTCTTGGCATATTTTCTTGGTTTAGCGCCGCTAAACTAGCTAACTGAGAGGAATCGCCACTGCTGCAATTTGGAACTTTTTTTAAGCCTGCCACAATCTTTTGCCTCTTTGACCTTTTCTTAGGAAGTGCTTCAAAAATGTTTCAAATGCTGTTATCTTATATATAAAAATCACGTGTCATAGGTTGCTCCGCGATGGAATCCTAAACTACTGAACCGATTTTAACTAATTTTGCACATTGTGTGCAGTTTTGTCCCACTTGAGAGATAGGATAGTTTATACCTCAATTTATAGTCGCTGATTTTTTTATTCCAATAAATTCATTTTTGTACAATTTGAAAAAAAAGAAAAAAAGAAACTAGATAGAAATCGAGTAGTGACACTTCAAATACAAAAAAAAAAAAATGTTTTAAATTTTAAAAGCAATTGTTGTTGTCAATTATTTTAATTATTTTCCAACCAAATTGTTGTTGTCAACAATTTTGAAAGTTTTTTTTTTTTTTAAATACCTATAGGTACCTAAAAAGTTTGTTCTAATAAATTATGTTTACTACGTTACATTAAGTAACTTTTTGAAATGAAGTAGATACTTTGATTATACAAAGATGATATATGGCCGACGATATTTTGCAACAAATTCGCGCTGTGACATCGGATAATGAACTGGAGATGTCAGATGGAATGCGCAACAAAGCTTTGATTTTGATCGAGGATATGTGTCTGCACATGAGTGGTAATTTGTTGTGCAAATTGGGGATGCCACAGCCAAGACGCATTTAATGCAGAATTGGAGCGAGAAATGGACTTCGGTCGAATCGCATTGAGTTAAGCTGTTCGAACAAATGTGCCAATGTTGAATCAAGAATAAAAGAAAGTGTACGATGAATTGATACAAGCAGTCGATAATGAAAATTGCGGAACTGGAAATACATTCATGATTTCACTAATTATGGCTACAATTCGTTCGAGATCTGAGATCGCTTTGGCCCTAGCCTCTTCTGGGATAGCGGCTACTTTGTTAGAAGGCGGTCGAAAAGCTCATCCTGCATTGAAATTGCCATTGAATCTGCAAGTGGAAGAAGAATCTACAAGCAACATTTCAAAGAACACTGCGATGGCGAAAGTACTGCAGCAATGTAAGATTATTATATGGGACGATTGTACAATGGCTTACAAACGCGCATTGGAGGCCCTGAATCGTTTACGTAATGACCTTTCGGTGGTGCAATGATCACCGACCTGATTGAGTTTCCACAAAATTTTTGCAACCTTACAACGACACCGGAAGAATTAATCATGAATGTTTTCCCAAATATCGCTCAGAATAATATTGGCCATGATTGGCTGAGTGTAAGAGGAGAGTGATTTTGGCTGCAAAAAACAAGAACGTCGAACATTTGAATTTCGCCATTCAAAACCAAATCGCTGGTGAGTTGCCTTCATACAAATCAGTCGACTCCGTGATGGATGAAAACGAAGCCACCTACTATCCCACGGAATTTTTACATTCTTTGGATGCTTTGGGCTTGCCTCCACACAATTTGAAACTTAAAATCGTCTCAGTAATAATTTTGTTGCGCAACCTAAATGAACCAAAACTTTGTAGCGGTACGCGTTTGATTGTGAAGAATTTAATATCAAATATAATTCAAGCAACGATTTTGATTGGAAAATTCATAGGCGAAGGTGTTGTTATTTCGCGGATTCCACTTATTCAGAACGATTTGCCGTTCGTATTTATGTAAGCGTCTTCAATTTCCCGTACGTCTCGCTTTTGCTAAGACAATTAATAAGTCGCAAGGACAATCGCTGGATGTGTGTGGAATAAATCTTGAATTTCACGTGTCGGCAAAGCTCTCGCTTTGTACGTGTACACACCCGATAATAGAAATAGAACAAAAAATGTTGTGTACCATTAATCATTTCAGTGAAAAAGGGGTAGGTTGGCCGACAAGGATTTTATTTTATTTATTTACTTAATTTTAATATACCTTTTGAATAGAATGAAGCGAAAGCTCGGAATTATTAACTTCATTACCAGCATTAATGAATTTGGGCGGAAAGAAGTTCGCCGGGCCAGCTAGTTTTCATATAAAAACCTTCAAAATGTAGCGCAGTTGCCTATGACAACAATATTATAGTGAGTAGGTACTTTAGCCCCAAGCAACTTCTCCTACAAAGCACAGGTTAGGCCAGGCTTAGAATATTGTTCCCATATATGGAGCTCGGCCCCAAAACATTCACTTAACCTGCTTGATAGCATACAGAGACGAGCAGTTCAACTCATCGGAGACCCTACACTCACATCAAATCTACAACCGTTGGTGCACAGAAAACAAGTCGCTGACCTATGCTTGTTCTATAGGTACTTCCATGGTAGATGTTCTGAGGAACTCAAAGACATTATCCCTCGAAATGCAACTTTTGGGCGCCCAACAAGACAGGCTGCTAATGCTCATGACCATACAGTACACTTGACAACCGCGAGGACATCAACTTTCCAAAACTCCTTCTGTTACAGGACAAGCAAACTTTGGAACTCGCTTCCTGGGGATATATTTCCAGAAGACTACAATTTGCAGCAATTTAAGTGCAGAGCAAACATACATCTGCAGGCATCTCGGGCGCTGTTGAAGCCATATAGGTTCGCCTTTCCCGGAAGAAGTATATAAAAAAAAGAAAAAAAAAGCGAGCAACAGCTTGTTAAATATCGTTCAAAAATACTAAATGTGCAAAATAGCTTCAGGAATGGCCCTCTTTTTTCTCATTGGAACTTTTTCTTGCGACTTTTCGGAATTGTGCAGTGGTCACGCTGGTTTCAGGCGATCACCAAGAATGACAGATGTTGAGGAGGAGGATTATGGTAGAAATTAGCTTCAGGGAAGATTTAGGGCGAATGATGGGCTGTAGTTGGCGTAGTTTCAAGAAAACGGTGTCGAGATTCCATTCATCAGGAATACATTCATCTGACAACGTTTTCAAGAGGCGTTGCTGTTCTTTGCCAAGACATTTCTAGCTGCTGAATAATGATCGGCGGGTATATCGGCATCAGACCCAGAAGCATCCTATTCTCACTTTGTCTTGATTAGGTGAAAGGAAGTCCTGTCTATCACCTATCAATTTGCTGCATCAACATTATATTCTTCTCTCTGTTTTTTTTTTTTTTTTTTTGTGAAAAAGGAGCTCGAAAAAGAAATTCGAGACAACGACAACTTTCTATAACAAATAAAATACTGGTCGGGAATAATAGTAATATTTCTGGAGGCATATTACTGCAATAAAATATAAAAATAATAAAATAGGTAAGGTAGCCATAACCCCAACAGTCTTAAATCACCTAATAATAGTTTACGGAGAAGTGCTGTATTTCACGGCCTTTTTACAGTTTATTTTAGCTAGTTGATTGAAAATAAGTAAACTTTTAAATAAAAAGTGATACAATCATTTTACAATTTTTTCTTGAAGCTTCCTTGTACCGCAATCATCGTATGTATAACAAAATCTTTCAATTTGTGTGCCGATTCAGCTAAATATTGAACTATTCGCTAAATTCCTGAAGCAGAAACGATCGTTTCGAATTCAACTTAATGTCCTATTCTGTTAGAAAGTCTAAAAAAAAAGAAGTTAAATTCATAGTTGTACCATTTCCAGAGCCGCGTCATAAATAAAAATTCGGAATCTATAGAAGACTGACTTAAAATCCCCCCCAAAACGAAAGAGTTGAATAGCAAACTGTTTATTTTTATTTATTCTTATTTTTCTTTGAAGTTAATCCTTTCTAAATTTAAGTGCCAGGACATTTACAAAAGAAACTATCTATACATATAATTTCATTTTTATTTTCGTATGTTTTATTTCATTTTCGGATTAAACAAATTTACAAAAAAAAAAAAATAATTTCTTAAATGCAAACAAACTCATTTCAAACACTACCTTGCCACGGATGCGTATACGGACTTTCTGCAAATCCCCAACAACAGTGCCCTCGCTGCACAGATGTATGCAGCTCAACTTTCATCGCAACAACAAAATATGTACGTTTTCAATACCAAACCATATTGAGTTCTTTTGTGTATAATTTTTATTTATTTTTTATTTGAAATAGCTCTTGGCTCTTTTTTTTTCTTCTTCTTCTTTTCTTCTTTCTTTTTATAATCTTACTTCCTACTAAAAAAAAAAAGAATTTGTATTAACACCCTAATTAAGTTAAAACCAGTTGTTGACCCTCTATCAGACGGCTCCTCTTCAAACTGTCCACTGTCCAGTGTCCCCACTTCTAAGATGCATGCAAATTAGGTAGTGCAGGGATCGGTTCTCCTCTGTAGATATGCGAATGTGCGCGCGTAAAAGTGGGAAACGAAATCAAACGAATACACATTATGTTGCACATAATTAACACCACACATGCTGGTAGCACGATGGTGGTGGTCCGCTCTTCTTTGAAAAGGGGATCAGTGCAGTAACTTGGCAAGGAAAAACAACATTAACATTTGTGCCAACGACACTAAGTGGATGCGCGATTGAATGATCGAGAGTTATCCCCTTTTAACACATTCACTCGCGAGAAGCTGCGATTTGCAACAACCTGGACTTAACTTAATTGGGTCGTAATATGCAAATTCGAAACCTTCTTTCTTTTCGTACTAACTTTATCTAAATGTAACTCATTTTATAACCTCTAAGTAATGTATGTGTATGTGCTGCTAAATAATCTAAAAAAAAATCACTGGCCAGGGCATTGCCAAAAGTATATTTACAAATTTGTGTAAGATCTTCCGAAACAAAATTGTACCTATTTTACTTTATTTTATATGGTTTGCTTAAAAGATTTTCTCTTTGAGTTGAATATTTGAAAACTGACAATGTCCTGGCACTGATAATGCGCATACGAGGCTTTTGTGTTTTAATTTTTGTTTTTTTCTTAGTCGTTTTGATTTTTGACCATCATATGAAATGCCCACTAATGGATTTGATATGATATTCCTAGGTTTGAAAAACTGGATATAACTCCCAAGAGTGCCCAAAAGATTAAACCCGTCCTCGAACGTTGGATGAAGGAAGCTGAGGAGAGGTAATGTTGCTTATTTGATGATGTCCTATATAGTTGGGGTGTTTTTATTGATTTATTGTTCTCTTTTGTAGCCACTGGAATCGATACAAAACAGGCCAAAACCATTTGACGGACTATATTGGTGTGGAGCCTTCCAAAAAGAGAAAACGAAGAACTTCGTTTACACCTCAAGCTTTAGAATTGCTGAATGCGCATTTCGAAAGGAATACTCATCCTTCGGGTAAGGTTATGCGAACTATACTCAAGTTTCCGACAACAAGGTTAGGTTAGGTTCGAGTGGCAGGCCACATCAAGTGCAGCCGCACTTAGCCCAGAGTAGGCCTAAGGATCAATAATCTCAAAATCTACCCGTTGAACCAACTGTAGCTAAGAATAAAGCGTTGGAGGCCGTTGGTACCTATATTTGCGAGTTCACTGAGATTGTCGAAGAAGTATTATCCGAGGTATAGCTTTCTAAGGGATAAGAGGGCTAGGCACGTGCAAAGGTGAAGAATAGTCTCCTCCTCTGCCTCGTTCATACAGCTTATGCAGAAATTATTTAGGGAGTCCCAACCTGAGAGCATGTCTCCTCATAATGCAGTGTCCCGTTTTGACACCTACTAAAGTGCTTATCATTGATCTTTTCAGTCAACAAGAATGCGACTTAAATTTTATTTAAAATTCCATGGGAATAGTTTCGGTCCCAGGCGCAAGAGTTATTGATGTGAGAAGCCTTACTTGTATTTTACTAAGATCTATGGCTGACAGAACCGCACGCAAATAGACGCCGCCCTTGTAATAGTCCAACATTACAGTGAATGTCACTCATTTTCACTCTGATTGGTGTCGATGATTCTTACCGTGCTGTACTGATTTACAGCAGTCTGAAGCCTCCAACTAATTGCTCTGCGGATCATAAGGTTGTCACCCAGCGAGTTCAGTCTCCGACTAGATTTTGCGTTGATCGATAGTGAACTGCACGCACCTCCCTTTTATTCGCAAAAATAAAATCTCGTACAAGCGAATGTGTAAGTGAAGCTATAGGCTTAGGACTACCTACCCCAACCCATACATATGAATCCTTCAGCCCCGGGTGGGGCACAGGGCGGCGACAAATTTATTCCATCCTTCTCCATCTGCAGCCAGATACTTCAGCTGTGGCCACGTTTTATGCTGCGTTGCTGCTTCGGCCAATACGGTTGATTTCCACGTTGTTCTTGGTCTACCAACTCGCCGTGTACCTTGAGGGATCCATTCGAAGGATTGCTTCGCGCTGTTGCCGTTTGGTCCCCTCAACGTGTGGCCAATCCAGCGCCACTTCCTCTGCCTAATTTCGGCAACAGCTTTTGATACGTTATCATGCCACAATTCTTTGTTGGATATAATTTGCGGCCATCGGATCTTAAGGATGTATCGCACCATTTTCATTTTCCCATATAGCCTGCATTAGTGGTAGCAGGATACAGGCCGTTGTGTCGGGATCTGCTTTCAGGAACTCGGCTGGTATACCATCAAGTCCAGCTGCTTTGTTGACTTTAAGGAGTTTGATCGCAGATTTGATTTCTGCAGCTGTAGGGGGACCGGTGTCAATACCCCTGTAAGAACGCCGCATTTCTAGATGGTGGGAGCTAATGGTTGCACTCAGTTCATCTCAGTCCTCATTTAGCAGGGCGCAAAAAACTTACCCAACCCAACTATTGACTAATTTCAACCCAATTCGGGGATGTAAGAGCTAGCGACAGTCCATAAAGGCAATAGTTCCTCCGTCGTTATTTCTGTTTTAGAGCAACCAGACTTTAGTCCTAAAACATTCTTATATCGCTGTGCTTGAAATATGTGCATTTCCCGTAAAGTATTTGCCATCATATGACGGCTGTAGGAAATAAGGCGCCATATGATGGCGTCATATGATGGCAAATTTCATAATGAAATACAACCCCAATTTCAAATATGAAATAAGGCCCCACTGCGATGAAATAAGGCCCCAAATTTGTCGTTTATTTCATAATGAAATTAAAAATAATGGAAACTACTTTTTATTTAATATTGTTGATATTGGATGAACTAATTTAGATTAAAGGAACTTTGTATATACTCAACCTCGCACCCACCCCGTAATCTAACAATAAACCCAAGCAGGGTGTGGCATACGCATTCCATATCGGAAGCGTAACAATTAATAATAAAAAAATCATTTTGGGGACTTATTTCATCTCTTCTTTTGGGGCCTTATTTCATTGGGGCCTTATTTCGTACAGCACTTAAGTCAAAAGAAATAACTCAAGCACCTTTCCCACGAAAAGCACTTATTTTTTTCTTAGAAGCGTATTTAGTCTATTCCCTCTATCCAAACCTTGATGTATTTTTCAACAAATATGTATGTTACTTCCCCACATATGCACAGTTTGTGTGTGATCTTCTCTACGGCTTGTAGGTCACCTCAGACCCTGCATTATATCTGTTCCTGTCGATATAAGACCTTTTTTTTAGTTTTTTGACCCATCATTGTCCCGCTTAGTTTTCATCTATTGGTCTGAGTTTATTCATTCTACGTTAAAGTATTAGGCTAAATATTTGATTGTCAGCAAATGGCTAGAGGTCCTTAGATACCTATCTTACAGGTTGAAAGGTTTGATCATCTTCGGTCACTATACTGCGATTTCATCCGCCATGCGCCCTAGTTCTGAGACACTGGAGTAATACCGTTGAGATTCCATTTCAGTCATGCCAGTCATTTCAGACAAAACAGTAATGTCAGTCAACACTAAAGGCTCTAAGTTTTACAAGTCGAGAGGGACAAGACCAGTTGGCGGTGACTGCCACTAATCCGTTAATATACTTTAGGATTCACCTCGTGTGCCAATTTGTATGTTGCAGAACTATCTACCTACGTAAGATAGGATCGCCTAAGCGACAAACGATTAATCAGGTGATTTACCTCGATAGGTACTGCCCCTCCTATCGATGGGTAATTTATAGATTGCTGATAGTCCTGTCATCGACCTCCTACTACTATGCTGTTCAATTAATTTTCTTTTTGTTAACAATTTCTTATTTCCTTGCAGGTACAGAGATTACGGGTCTAGCTCATCAGTTGGGATACGAGCGCGAAGTTATTAGAATCTGGTTCTGCAATAAGCGTCAAGCACTTAAAAACACAGTACGAATGATGTCTAAAGGGATGGTGTAAATTTCTCACCAAAATTTGAATGCATCACCAAATTGTGTCATCCGGGATCCGGCGGAAGACGTGCGATTCACTTTGTATATAAAACACGTATATATATATTAATATTTAGTTGATATTTATAAATTAAATTAATCGAAAGAAAATGTGTAAATTAAATTACTTAGTACATATGTAGTTTTCCAATTTGTTTTCATTTTTGTTGAATAATTGTGATAACTGAATGAAGTAAGAAATTATGTATACGATCGATTTCAGGAGATCTATAATCTAAACGTATATCATTTTAAGGTTGGGTAACCATTTTGTTTTCTCCGAAATCATGTTGACTCCATTTGACAGCAAAAATTATTTATCAAAATGCCATAATATTAATACAGTTTAATGAATATTGTAATCGTGAATGATTGATGAGAGAATAATTTCAAATAATGAAGTTCAACTTCTTGGTATAACGAGGTTTGTCAATTTGTGTTTAGGGTTTTTGTTTCTGTGTTTAAGTTTGAAGTATGTACATGTTTAGAAAACAACAACCTGTGCCATTCCAAAAGAACATTCAAAAATGTTAAAAATATTAAAACAAAAAATGTATTATAATGACAGCATTGATACTAAAATAGGTAGGTGTATGTGCGGTGCGTGTAAATACAGTTCTCGAATCAGGCAAATGCTATTGTGAATTTAACAAGTTAAAACAACAAAATTGTCTACGAATTTTTCCTCCTCCCATTCCTTCAGTATGTGATTAGTAGATTTGTGTGCTTTGTTTACTTTATATTTGTTTTATTAGAAAAAACAAACTTAGTTTTCTAGGGAAAACTCCGTGTGAATGTCGGACAATTTGATATGTTTAACAGCCCTATTCTGCTATTCACGTGAATCGTACATTCGATCCACCCACTCGATTCCCTTTGACTCTGCCTTTCCATTCTGCTTTCCATCGGGTGAACTACATTATCCAAACCAATTTGACATTCAAGTTAGCACGTGTTCATATGAAAATTATTAGAAGTTTATTTTTGAAATTGAAATAAATGTATTCAATTTGATCTCTATTTATGACAATCTTTGGAAGTTGGATAAAGTATTTTGGTTAACTAAAAACAAAAAACAAAAAAAAAAATAAACAAACAGATATCTCTGTTTGTTGTTCTACCCCTAAAAATGAATAATCTTTATTCATAAGCAAATAATCCCGCAATAAATTAGTTTTTACTTACATTTTATCAACCACCAACCAGACAAACGATCCATTTACTTTCAAATCCGCATCATTTGACATGCGGATCTGAATTGTATAGGATGTATGCGTTCACGTGAATAAGAGAATACCACGCAGTATTACCGACATTGACGAGGTGAATCCAAATTCAATTCGAATGAATAGTAGAATAGTGTTCAGTGAAAATTGAAGAAAAATTCCCCCCGATGAATAGCAGAATAGGACTGTAAGTGTATCTTTAGGATTGGTGTATTATTACCGATACAAATATTTATGTAAAATAGCTATGAACATGTAAAATAATAATTTATGGATAAAGTATAAATGAAGCAAACTAATGGATACTATACAAAAACAAAAATATTAAACATATACAATGTTAAATGTAGGTATTTGTAAGTATACAAATGAATAAATAATATAAAAATAATAAAAGAAAATAAGGCCAATAAAAAACGAAAAAATAATAAAGAACAATATTGTAATATAACGGTGTTGTGTTTGCTCTTACAAAGTACAAGTACTTAGGTCAGTCGACAATAGGTATAAAAACAAATTGCTTATAAGAAGCGCGTGTTGGAGTTTTTTTTTTTTTGAATTTAGAGGTTTTTATATTCCTCGTGAACGTACCTTCTCGTAAAAGTATCAGCGGTTATGTAATTTTCATGTAGTAATTTCCGGAACGCCAAAATAGGAAAGGAGGACATCTTTGGTAGCACAATCGTAAAACACAGCCTACACGACACCACGTCTGGAAACGGACTTAGGCTGATTGATTTTGCTGCGGGACGTAATGTTACCATAGCTAGCTCACGGTTTCCTCACCTCAATATCCACAAAGGAACATGGCGGTCACCTGATCATCAAAACGTCAACCAAATTGATCACGTTGCGATCGACGCAAGGCACTCCTCCAGTATTCTAGATGTCCGAACTTTCCGAGCGGCCAACATAGACTCGGACCACTACCTTGTTGTAGCCAAGGTACGGATGCGGATATCCAAGACGCCACAACAACGAGAAAATACTGTGAGGAGATTTAACGTTGGACGACTACAAACGCAACAAACCGCCAGAACCTATGCCGATCGCGTATCCCTCAACCTCTAGAGAAGTCCTATGCTGCCAGCATCAAGTGCCGAAGACCAGTGGCGCCGATGCCAAGAAGCCATCAAAAATGCCGCAACTGATGTGCTCGGTTTCACCAGCCCACCCCCCCGAAACCCCTGGTTTGACGAAGAGTGCCGGCAAGCACATGCAGCAAAACAAAGTACCTACGAAGCGTCGCTGCATAGAGGGACGAGAGCAGCTCGTCAGTTCTACGAGCAAAAAAGGAGGGAAGAACATCGGCTTCTCCGGAGAAAAAAGAGAGAGCATGAGAAGCGCGCGATCGAGGATATAGAGAGGTGTTACTCCAGGAACAATGTTCGGAAATTTTACCAAAAGGTAAAAAGAACGTGTCATGCCAACAAGACCCGAACGGAGACCTGTAGAGACGAACAAGAGT
The DNA here is from genome assembly GCA_946477585.1 of Cheilosia urbana. Classification (NCBI taxonomy): domain Eukaryota; kingdom Metazoa; phylum Arthropoda; class Insecta; order Diptera; family Syrphidae; genus Cheilosia; species Cheilosia urbana. The sequence continues at coordinate 146,515,213 of OX297854.1, forward strand.
TCGGTCGCTGCTGAGGACATGGAAAAACCATTTCTGCAGACTGCTAAACGGCGAAGACGACACAAATTCCGCTGTCAGGCAGAACGAGCCATTCAACCTGGACGATGAAAGCCAAGATTTCCGTCCACCTGACCAAAATGAAGTGAGGATAGCAATATCTAAGCTTAAGTCCAACAAGGCTGCTGGACCGGACGGCTTAACTGCCGAGCTGTTTAATGCAGCGGGAGATGATCTGGTAGAGAGCATGCACCAACTCGTCTCCAAGATTTGGTCAGACGAAAGTATGCCTGATGAATGGAACCTCAGCATTGTTTGCCCGATCCACAAGAAAGGAGACCCTCTAAACTGCGCCAACTACAGAGGCATCAGTCTCCTGAACACTGCGTATAAGATCATGTCTGCTGTATTGTGTGAACGCCTGAAACCATTCGTCAACGATCTGATAGGTCCCTATCAGTGCGGTTTTAGGCCCGGTAAGTCCACGACCGATCAAATATTCACACTACGGCAGATCCTGGAAAAAACCCAAGAATACCAGATCGATACTCACCATCTTTTTATCGATTTTAAGGCCGCATATGACAGCGTTTATAGAGACGAGCTATACAGAGCCATGTCTAGTTTTGGCATCCCTGCCAAACTTGTCAGATTGTGCAGAATGACGATGGAGAACGCTCGCTGCTCCGTAAAGGTCGGAAACAATCTCACCGAGACCTTTGATGTCAAAAAAGGATTTAGACAAGGTGACGCGCTGTCATGTGACTTCTTCAACATCATTCTTGTGAAAACTGTGCGAAACTCACAAGCCAACACCAGAGGCACAATTTTCCATAAGTATGTGCAACTGCTTGCATACGCTGACGACATTGACATTGTTGGCAGAACACAGCGAGCTGTCACTGGTGCGTTTGCAAGTATTAGTACAGAAGCGGCAAAAATGGGTTTAGTGGTGAATGAGGGTAAATAAAAATATATGCTGTCAACAAGAAGGGACACACAACATCGACGAATCGGACAGAACGTCACGATAGACAGCTATAACTTTGAGGTAGTTAGGGACTTTGTCTACCTCGGCTCCGCTATAAACTCTGATAATGACATCACATCAGAAATCAAGCGAAGAATCACACTTGCCAACCGCTGTTTCTTTGGCCTAAGACGGCAATTGATTAGTAAGGCCTTGTCAAGAAGCACTAAGGAGATTCTATATAAGACTCTCATCATCCCTGTCCTGCTCTATGGCGCAGAAGCATGGACCCTAGCAAAAACGGATGAGGATCTTCTTGGTCGCTTCGAACGCAAAATTCTTCGGGACGGGATTTGGAGGAGAAGATTTAACAGCGAACTCTACGAGCTGTACAGCGACATCGACCTGGTCAGAAAAGTACGCATTAGTCGTCTAAGATGGTTAGGACATGTAGAGCGAATGGACACCAACGCTCCGGCCCGGAGAGTCTTCGATTCCAACCCGGAGGGACAACGCAGTAGAGGAAGACCTCGCCTTAGGTGGAGCGCTCAAGTGGAAGGGGACCTCAACCAACTTGGAGTGCGCAACTGGAGGCAGTTAGCCAAAGATCGCGCTAACTGGAGAGGCGTATTGGTTGAGGCCCAGGTCCACCCCGGACTGTAGCGCCACCTTAAGTAAGTAAGTAAGTAATTTCCGGAAGACTTAAGTTTTCTTCTTTCTTTATTGGTAACTGAGCAGGGATCGCCCGATTTCCCAAACCACCCTTTCCCAAATTTAAGAGCTTATAAATAGCATTATCCAAATTTAAATAAATGGGGACGTTCAATAGTGTCTGGTTTAGTTAGTCTGACAGCTGTCTGACTGGATATAGCTTGGTTTTGATTGGCGTTTGTGCAGGGGTAGCCGACGAATCTAGTCAAGAATCTCGTAACTGAGTACTAAAGTGGTATTCGATTGGGCTTCTTCAGATTCGCTCTCAGATTTCAGATTTCGTGTGGCTAATCGAACACAAACACGTCACTTGCTCTTTTTTGTGTTGATATTCGTGCGATTCGAATATGCATAGCTTCCAACTCTTTTCAAAGCGTTTTTCGTTTACTGGTTAAATTCCATAAATATATTAAAACATTCAAAATTTGTGTCCGATTGATTTCTAAATAAATATAGGTACATGAATAATTAAGACAAATAGATTAACCCGATGCAATGCTTTTCTTTGCCGTAGAACAAAATTCACGGAAACCTTAACAAACTCCACCAGTCGTCAAACTCAAACGCACTTGTAAAATCTGAGAAAAAATCGAGATTCGCAAAAGTGCTCTGAAGTCTGAAAAAAATTGTTTTTCTTTTTTGTATCAAACGAACATAAAAGCTGCTCTGAGAGCGCCCAACCGAATGCCACATAAGTTGACACACAGTTCGGATATGTATGGATGGCGTATGAAAAGTGACGTTCCCGACCAATCTAGTTTTCAGGTTACATCTTATCCAGAAATGAAAAAAAAAAAACTCACACAAAACGAATGGTTGTGAGAAGCTAGGCCTTGGGTCCCTCCGGACCTGTTGCGCCAACTATTTTTTTTTTGTTGATTCAAGTTTTTATTCATAGTTAATTTTTAGTAAAAGAAATTCTATTCCAATCGACCAAGAAGGAAGAAGTGTAAGGGCTGCCAATTTGTAATGCCACCTTCAACCTACATCACTATTAATAATTATTTGCGAGTTCACGGGTAACTTGGACAACTAAAAAAAAAAAATTGCGACTTATGTATTTTTTTTACGGGAGAGTCTGGAAAGGAAAAATTCGCTTCTGAAACCGTTCCATTGGCACAAAAAATACTCTTCTGGCGATTCTGAGAAGAGAATTTCGCTTCTCGATTTGAAGTCAGAATCCAGTCAAGAAGCACTCACACATGTGCAATTGATGTATTTTATACAAGGCAGATGACAGTTGCCGTAGATTATTTTTTGGCATTTAACCAAAACTATTTTCTAGATTTAATAAGAAGCAGTTTTCTTGTTCCAATGGTAGGTAATGGATTACAGAATGAGTGGATGCCCGAGTGAAACCAATGGAAAAGGACATAAGGAATTCAAGTTTTTACTGGAATCGGAGAAAACACCAAAGCAAATAATACCAAATAACGCAACAATCGTCGTCTTATTTTAAATCATTTACTTATTCTCTAAAGTATGTACAAAATAATTCAAATACTGATGAATGCAATGGCCATTGTTTACGTGTAGTTAGAGTCTGCGTGTCGGTGGCGTTGCTCAACAAGTTCCACGTTTTTCCTGTCCACTAAACCCTTTTCTTTACGTTCAATGGTTTCTATAGCGCCATAACTACAAGTGAAAATTGTAAACAGGTAATTCATAATATACTACTTCTTGGTTAAAAAAAAGAAAACGTTCTTACCCTACGAGGCCAACGGTCATCAAGACCAAAAGTAACCTCAGCTTTATCGATGTGCACAGAAGCGGACTGATGATATATCCAATAACAGAACCAGTTGATTCCCACAACCGGAAATTGCTATATGCTGCGATTTCCTTACCCGGAAACAGTATTCCACTGAAAGCTGAAATTAAAACCATGCAGTTAACAAAATTATTATTGTTAATTAAAAACAGTTGTGAAAGCGGTGATGGAAAATAGTGGGATTTGTGATTTTATAGGAATTCAAGTTCGAAAACAAAAATACAAGTAATGTTGGTGGTAGTGGATGCATAGTCTGGTAGGTGAATAGACTAAATTTGTATAACAGTATGTACAGTATTTTGTCTGTGCACTGCCAATGTATTTTTTAACAGAGAGGATTGACTATAAATAATTAGGTACCTATTCTGCAGCTCTACGCAAATAAAAATTAGCCACACACTACACTGACTGTCAGTGGTCGGAATTATTTAGAATTATCAGAATTATATTGAAAAAAGGTGTTTAGCTGAGTAACTGATTTACAAGAAACAATGAGGACTACCATTAAAAAGCATAATACTTAAAAATTAATTAATTATTAATTACCACCGAAAATGTAATTTTAGAGTATAAATCGAATGTGGCAGAATCTTTTACAACTACTACAGCTACTACTACCCACTATACGAAATAATCCAAGTCAAAGCATTCCGATGTTAACTACTGTTGTCAAGAGGTTAGATTTTTATATTCGAGCTATATTTTGCCAAAAATAACGCAACGGAAGCTTGATAGGTTAGCGCGCCCGCAGAATGGGAGGAGCAGGATGAGCTGCTGTATAGGGACGAAGAGAACAACCACCCAACTAAACCTGAAACCTTATAAAACTCGCCATTTGTGAAAGTTAACTATGAATTCTTAAGCCGAATGCTTTCTAACTAAGAAATTTAAAACAGAAATTTTAAACAAAACTCGTTTCAATATTAAGGAAGCCTTATATCTGTCTATAAAATACGGACCTACCTACCAAAAATAATCCGTTCTGATTTTGCAATTTATTAGAATTATCTTTCAAACTTACCGTTAACATTCACCAACCAAATGCCATCGCATATGCCCCATAATGCGGCCATTGTACAGTACGCAATGTAGTCTCCTTCCACAGCAACCCATTCGTGCATCCATATCAACAGGCAGCCATGAAGTAGAAAAACTGTGACCATAATAGATATTCGTCCCACGAGCTTAGCCAATGCCCCGGCAACTCCGGCAGCGATTGCATTCGCCACACCGAAACAAATCATAGCGAAACCAATCCGAGAGATGCCCCAGCCGCAGGCAACAAATGACTAGGCAATGAAAGGTATAGTAAGTTAAATTTTCAAGTGTCTACAGGCAAATTTGTATGCTGTATATATACCGCTGTAAAGTCCACAGCCACAAAGGCTTCCTCTAGACCAATGAACATCGTTATGGGCAGCAGCAGTAACTGATAGCGTTCCGCAAGTAACTTGATTGTCACAGACAGTAATTTACATCCGGATAATCCCTTGCCAGCTTCCTGACGATCCATTCCATATCTGCAAAGCATCAATAAATAAATTTTGGTTGCACTGGTTTTCAAAATGGGCTCGCTTTAACTTCCAGACTTAAGAGTAGGTATACCTATATCGCAACCTACACTTTGAAAAAGCGCATTCTTTTTACTTCTGTGAGGTGTACTTGAGGAAAGAAGACAAATTATACAGTAAGTTGACTTAATGCAGATGATTCCAATGGAAGCAAAGGGACAATGAGCCCGCTCTAAGAATTTGAATTTGAAAATAGGTTCTGGAAAAAATCCTCGATTCGAATTGGCGCTTTACAAAGAAGTCAATCTTACAAAGCAAGGGTTTGGAACATCATAAGTATATATGCGTGAAAAGTAGTTGCTATCAAAATTCAGTCCTACCTGCTCAATGAGTCCACTCCAAATACGACCAACAGACAAGCAACCACCATACAGCAGAGAAAAATGCCCGACAACATTTGTATCTTAGCTGGTTCCGGTGGTATCAAGTTCGGATTGATGTTCGCATCAACGCCAGGACAAAATCTTGCTCCGCATAGCTCGGGTACGTTGCTTCCTAGGCTGGTGCTGATATTCGATACTACTTCGCTAAAATCTCCTGTTGTCGATGAAAAGGATAGCACTGTAAAGAAAAGCAAACCCTTTCAAATGACTGACTTCAACTCAGACAAATCACACATGGCGAGTGATTTATTGCACTTACCCGATGATGAAATTAAATTTCCCCAAACTTGTGCCATTTGGTAGAAAACAAAGAATAATCCGAAAAAGCGAACAACGTTCACATCTTGTTTGCTGTCATTGCCAATAACGCGGGTCATGGCCTCCGCAACAATGGAAAGATAAGTACATTTGGCACACCACAGTGGTCCACCACCGAAACCCACCCCCAGTGCTGCCGGAATGAATGTGTAAAACCGTGGATAGAACTGAGCAGCGATATATGGCATGTAGGCGATAAAAGATAAAGCTATTGTCCATTTACAGCCAAACCATCTGGAATATAGAAAGAAAGTAAAACTTATTATGCAAATGCGTGTACATGCGTTGCAGATTGTAGACCCTTAAACAAAGAGGGTTTCTAGAAATCGAAAGTGAAAGTTTCGAATAAAACAAAGATCTCATGTGCTGTGATAAAATGCTGAAATGGCGGCTATGTGATGTTGGGCTAGCAATGTTATTTTTTATTTTCATCAAAAGAGAATGACACCCTGCAAAAACCTCTCAGGGCATAGCTGAGGCCTTTGAAGCTATGTAGGTTATCTGCATAGAACAATTGCGGCAGAGAGAAGGACACAACCGAAGAGGCCAAAGGAACCCCTTTTTCAATTATTCCAAATTTAAAATATGTAGCATGGTGTAAATCTATTTTTTCCGTTGAATCACGGAGTGAAAAGTAAGAGCTCAATTTCTAATATAATCGGTTTTTTAGGGATATCGACTGGGACCAGTAAAATTTTCAATTTATCCGAATTGGAAACTTTTATGTTTTAAGGACAGTTGGTCCTTAAAAAACTGTGGTCTGATCTGATGTTTCCACAATAAAATATATTGAACATCTTTCTCAACAAAGCAAAATAAATTTGAGTCTTATGTAGACAGTAACAAAAACTGCACTTACTTGACTCTTCCGAGATTCACATTAATTATAATGAATAGTTACTGCTTTCAGCGCAACACACTTTCGAGAACGCTGAATCAAACTTAAAGTCGGGACATCCAACATATATCAGTTTAACACTTTCTCACAAATGTCACTGTGAACTGTTTTATTGAGCAGGCTTTGCCTTACTTAAGATCGAATGGGTCAAACCACAATTACATATAAAGGGACTGAACACATTCATTTTTATTAACTTATTTTTGTTGTCAGACGATTTTCCATTTTGCAGCTCAATGATTGAGCACATTTAAAAATGTAGCCAATTTAAGTAGCCAGACTTAGACAATACGCCTTAAGCTAAGATTAGACTGTATGCCAATAAATTATGCATATGAATGCCAACAGGCAAGTGACCAGATTAGCTGTCAAATGACCAAAATGCCAGGATTATCAAAACTGTATATTAGACTATATTACCAAAATTACCAACATGGTCATATTTGCCTTGGTGGTCATTTAAGGCATTTGTTATTTTTTCATTTCACATTTCTTATTGTTTCACAAAAAAAGAGAACGATAATGAAAATAAATCACAATCCCACGAACTCAAACACCGATGACAACAAAATAATTCTTGTTCCATCAAAAATGCCAGCAATGCCACAACGAAATTTCAATAAAGTGCATATGGGCATATAGGGTTTATGCTGGCATTCGTGCTTATTGTTCGATTACACTTTATGCTATTTGGGCATTTTTATTTGTCAAAATCAGCGTGGTCATATGTGGCATTTAGGCCATTAGGACATATGAGATATGCCCATTATATTGTATGACCATATTTTGACAGGAGAACTGTCAGAAATTGGCATTTTATGACCACTTGGCATACCGTCTTATCTTGCCTTTAGTAAAAATAATTCTTAAACTTCAAACTAAAATAGTCACAATGTGTAATTTTATATGGAAAATGTTTGCTATTGTGAATTCGAAAAATTTAGCATAGAGACTAAAAATGATTATAAGCATCGCGAAATGTCACTTTTTTCCATACTTCAGGCATAGTCTGCGTTCCACTGCCCGCTAGATGACTAGTGGTATGTCAAACTCCATTTAAAAAGTTGACATTTCCCCATTTGCGTTAAACGTCTAGCACTTTTTGTGAAATATCCCTTTCAGGGAAATTTCTCAACCATTTCGCGCAAATGGTGATAGTCAATTTTTTAAACGGAGTTTGACATGCCACTAGTCATCTAGCGGGCAGTGGAACGCGGCCAATGAAAATTCCGGTTGAAGTAATAAGGAGAAAATCAAAATTCGTTTGCGTATGAAGCAGAAAATCAAAAAGTGGCATTACTCGTACGTGTTTTTTGTTTTTGTAGTAGATCTATTACATAACAAGCAATTTAGAGCGGTTTGTTTTGTGAACACTGAATGGGATAGTAGAAATATGATCATAGGCTGAAATGGAACATGTACAAGTACACATGTAGGGGAGACTGGGTACGGTTGAAAAAATTTCGCTTATAAAGGGTTTTCCAATAAGAGGTGTTGTTTGGTATTCAAAGAAAAATGCTATTTTTTGAGATAAATGATCGGATGTCTATTTCGTAATAAAGAGAAAGGTATGGTGTTAATAATCAAAAACAACATCAGCCAAATGGCCACCACGAGAACGCGTACAGGACCACATCCTTTCACAATAACACCTCTTATTGAATAACCCTTTGCCATCCATACCATTGCCGTTTATAAGCTAAGCGGTGATGAAGGTATGTGAAATGTAGGAGCATGCTTCTATGTATAAATGGAAAGTGTTTTTTCAGTCCCGACTATATTAATTTATCTATGCTCAGGCCGTGTATCAATTACGCTAAATAAACTTCTCGGTTAATATTCGGTGAAAAAAAAAATGAATGTTCGGCTGTTAAAAAAATGATCCTGCTTCGGGAACAAGACAGTAAATAATTATCCTTTAGTTTAGTTCTAGACATTTTATTTCACTGGGGTTTTGGTAAAGCATTCAGTAGAAAATAAAACAAACAACCGTAATTGATGAACAGAGTAAAAATTATCGAGATAGCTCTGTTTTAAAATTGGAATTTGGTGAACTTCTCCGTTCACACGTTCACTGCCATATCGCATCTTTCAAAATTAATGACACATTGTTTCGATAGAGGCCACGTCATTTATATGTTTATCTATGAAAATTACGTATCCCTATAAGGTCTGAGTCATGAGTCATGATATTCAAAAACAAATAGCTGACCCGGCAAACTTCGTTCCGCCCAAATTTGTTAATGTAATTAAAATAATAATTCCGAGCATTCACAATGCATTTCCTAATTTATGTAATTCGGCCAATTAAAATTCTTTATTCAAAAGTCATATTAAATGCAATATAAATAAATGATGAATAGCTATGTTGATTTGTTTCAATCAAACCGCAATGATTTTGACGTGTCGGCCAACTTTCCGCTTTTTCACTAAATTGACAATATGAGAAACATGGGAAATCAAGATTGATGCCACAAATGCACAAACATCCATCCATTATCCTTGTAATAAATTATTTGTCATAGTGAAAGCGATACGCACGGGAAATTGAAGTCGCACGTGATATCCACATTATGTAGAGGTAAGCCCGGAACGTCTAAATAATTCAAAAATTCAACTAATCTCCATAACGTTTTATTTTCACAACAAAAGGTAGTATAATGTACTTTCTTTGCCCGTACCTTTCGTATTAAATCTTGCTCACATTTCGCAAATTGCTTTATTTGGACAGTGTCCATTAATAAATTTAATTATACAACTTTAGAAATAGCGTTTGATTTTATTTTTGAATGGGACTGAATGGGAAAATATCCCGCTTGTGTTTTTCAAAGTACCACCTATAGGTCAAAAACTATCCCAAATTTAAAACTGGAAGCAACCATATCCATCTACAAAATTTCAATCAACTTGGTAGAGCTGTTTCGGAGATCGGCAACAGCGCCACCTATCAGGTCCAAAAGCATCCTATCCTTCAAGCGGGAACGAAGAATATAAATCTACAAAATTTCATTGAAATAGGGTGAGTAGTTTCGGAGATCGACAACAACGCCATATAGCGGGTCAAAAATCCTATCTTTTAAGTTTGCGTTAACTTGAAATACAACAATACGAACAAAACAAAAGAAGAATCATAAAACTTGACCCAGTGGTTATCGAGTTATATCATAATCATCGAGTTTCATCCCGAAAGAATTATAGGTATGAATTAAGAAGATTATTATTAAAGAAAATTGAATTGAACTGAAAAACGACATACGCCTACAACGCCACATATTGAGGATTTTCCGACGATGTGCACTAAGAAATTCAGTTTTTGTTAGAAATAATAAATTAATTATTTTATATGTATTTTATCAATATAATAACTCCGATCGAAGCATCTGTTACGATATTTATTTTGTTTACATCCTCGTTGACGATATTTGCAGCACGCATTCTGTCAATGTTATGCCAACGCCATAAGGTTACATCAAAAAAGTTTGAACATATATATAATTTAATAAGTTGGTTTATTATTCTTAAATTTTCTAATTTTCCGCTAAATTTTCTTAACTTTTTCTTTCATAAGATTCTCCTCCTGACAATAACAAACACAACAAAAAAAATTTAGCGAAATCGTTCCAGCCGTTCACGCGTGATGCCGTGACCAAAGGAAATATGGATTCATTTTTATATATGTGGATTCAACATTGGCACATTTTTTCGAACAGCTTGACTCAATGCGATTCGTTCGAAGTCCATTTCTCGCTCCAATTCTCGATTAAATGCGTCAAATCAAAGCTTTGTTGCGCATTTCATCTGACATCTACAGTTCATTGTCCGATGTCACAGTGCGAATTCGATGCAAAATATCGTCGGCCATAATATTATCATCTTTGTATAATCAAAGTACCTATCTACTTCCTTTCAAAAAGTTACTTGATGTACATAGTAAACATAATTTATTAGAACAAACTTTTTGGGTATATCTACCTATATTTAAAAAAAAAAAAAAAAAAAAAATTGTTGACAACAACAATTTGCTTGGAAAATAATTAAAATAATTGACAACAACAATTGCTTTTAAAATTCAAAATATTTTTTTTTTATTTGAAGTGTCACTACTTGATTTCTATCCAGTTAATTTTTTTTCAAAGTGTATTTCCCCATTCAAACTTTAATTTTCTAATTTTCCGCGCAATTTTCTTAATTTTTTCTTTCATAACATTGTTCTCCTGACAATAACAAACACAACAAAAAAAGAATTAACGAAATCGGTCCAGCCGTTTGTGCGTGATGCTGGGACCAAGGGAAATAGGGATTCATTTTTATATAGGTACTAGCAAACCCATACCCGCTTCGCTGAGCCCATTTCCCAGTGGCTGTTCCCTTAAAAAAAAAAAATTAAAAAAGGTAATTTAAAGGCATGAAATGCTTTCAATTCTTCAGGCTTCAGAAATGCTGTAACCTAAGAGAGCAGTAAGAAAACTTTGAATAAAGTTCGCTTTTTTAAATAACTTCCATTTTATTCTAATATGCTATCTAACAACATTTTTGGTTTTTCCATCTTTTACATAAATAAAGAGATTTTTTATTTGAGTTCTATTTTCCGCAATTTGGCGCTTTGTCACATTTCAGCTATCACTCCTGCTGCCAAGATTTAAAAGAGCCGAAAATATATAGGTGTATATTTTTTTTTAGTTTTTTGAAGAATAAAATGAACAAAAGTAACACAAATATTTGTTAAACGATATTTAGCCCAAAATTGTGTTGGGCGCTCATTTTTTCATTTCCATCGCTTTTTGAAAAAAGATAGCCGAATATATGACAAAGAGTCAACTCTGGCAACCCTGAATACGCCCCTAGCAGAGATGCTGACTATACCAATGAGTGCAAATATCCACTCGAATGGAGTGTGAATATTAGAAACGAACGCCAAATAAAAAGTTACTTTGCAAGTTAATTGCTGTTACGGCGTCTACTTACGCCAAAACAAATATGGAATGCTCAAATATTATGTACGCACTCGCACAACACTAACCGTGAACACATAAACACACTTCACTTGATTAAGATTTACACAAACGAAACACAAATGCTGCCAAACTTAAATTGTATGCAACACGCACAGGGTTGTCATAATTTTGTTTGCTTTAAGCATTGCCCAGAAAGAAACCCAAAAAATCATGGAAAATTTCGGTACTTTTCCCTCTTACTATCTCATTTATATGCGGCCGCGGATTTTATTTTACTTATATTTTCTGCAATTGCCTTTAGTTGTCAAAACAAACCCCCTGCAAAATTAATTGGTGTGCGTGCAAGTTGAACGACTCCTCGTGCTCGTGTCACTTTACTGCAAGAGTGCTGCCAAGCTTTAAAAGTGCCGAAAACATTTATTTTATTTTGGTTTTGTGAAACGAACTAAAATAACACAAATATTTGTAGAATGATATATAGCCCAAAAATTTTCCATTTCTATTGCTTTTTGAAAAAAAAAAAAAAAAAAAAAAAAAAATACGACAATGCGCCCATGGGAAACCCTGAACACGCCCATAGCAGATATGCTGGTTATACCAATGTGTGCAGTGTTGCATTTTTTTTATTTAAATAACAATAACAAAAAAAAAAAAAAAAATCTGAAAACGACAGCATACAGCGAAATCAAGTGTGCAACAAATTTTAAAATTTGCTTAAAAGAACAAAATATATTATTGCGTATGCAGACAACATCTGAGACCCAGATTTCTGTTTTTTTAAAGTCTGCTAGGATGAAAATCCGCATAATGCAGACAAATTGCACTTATGGCAACGCTGGCAAGAATCCACTCGAACGGAGTGGGAATGGTAGAAACGGAGAAACTCTCCATTCACTCACTTCCTTGGCTAAACGATTTCCGATTTCGATTATTTTTTCATTGGAAAGTTATTGTCTTTTTTTTAACATACAAACCTGCCACAAACGAATACATTTTGAACAAAAAAAGAATCATAAAATTCGGTGCTGCCGAACTCGAGATATAAACATCCAAACATAATATCCAAGTCATTTTTATATATAAGAAGAAGAGATATAGAAGATAATAATAAATGAATAAAATGTTTTATTGAGATTTTGCGAAAAATATCAAGAGTAGGTACCTAATAAAAAGTTGCGAGTTATTTTAGTTGTTTTGCGAAAATATCAATATTGCAGCCATATTTTTCCAGATTTGCTTAATACACATTGTTATGATCACAAGAGGCCAAGCTCTTTAATCCCTATTCCGTTCGTTCATAAAAGTCGCTATTCTTTTTAAGTTCAGAGCAGACCCTGAACTGTTCGTGTTTCTTTTTTTAGCTCAGACACTCAGAGCTAGAATTTGTGTATCTTTTTTCGTTCAGAGCATAATCAGAGCGCGCTTACATTCTCCAAGTTTCATTTGACAGAAAAAAAAATAAGAAAAACGAAAACAAATATCAGAACGATCTGAGCACGCTTAGTTCAGTTCTCAGGTCTGAAAAGAAAAATGGCTAATGTCGTGCGTATTGAGCGTCACGGACGGATCTTTCCCATGTTTCGTTAACATATATGAATAACACGGCCGTTGTGAAAATATGTTAATTAAAAACGGTATAAACATTATGCAACAGTCTTATATTTTCACCTTCAGAAATGTTGCAACTACTACAACATGTGTGTCAGAAAATTAGCCGAAGATAAAAATCTAGTTCTCGGAAACAGTGATTCGGTTTAATACGCAAGTTGCCTGAAATTTGCAACAAAAGCAAAAGTGTAATCCTCTTAAAACAGCCTCCAGTTTAAACGAACGAACGTCTCCGTCCTGATCACACCAAGGACGCTCTGAAGGGAAAAATGAAAACCTAGGAAAATCCCCTAGTGATGTAGGTATTCCATACCTAAGCCTACCATTTTCATGGTCTTAAATTTGTGTACACTTGAACGAACCAAATGAAATTTAAAATTGCAAGTCACACAATGCACTATATTATAGCCGCATCATACAGAGCACTGTTACATTTTTGCCGACCACTGACCACAGTCCACAAACCACAACTCACCAGCGACGATTAAGTGAGCAGCGTTATATTCATCCTAACCAATATATATTGATATTTAAATGATTTATTACGAATCAAATTTAAACGCACAAAACACGTACATTGTACCTACATCCTTTCGTTAATATCTCATTAAAATCGGACAAGCTGCTATAGTGCACATGCACATATCGATTGTGATGTACGTTCCCTTTTTCAAAGCCATAAATAATGATCCCGCATCAATTTAAGCCTTATGAAAATCTCCTATCCCATGTGAACACGTTGATCCAATTACCTGTGCGTCATTTTCTGACATTTGACCACGTAATATATTCGTCAGACAACAATTGCTTATACTCATCCGTAACGCTCTTTAATGTCCGTTACGTGATGTATATTATGCTTCAATTTATCACACACGTAAAAAAAAAACCCACTTCACTTCCCTATCATACATAATTTATCTGAATCCTGCACACATGTGAGATGTGAGCCGCTGTGACCTACAGTAAAAATAAAACAACTCACCTCGCACCACCCACTCACCTTATAACAGTTACCGGCAAGAATATATTCGACAATATAAGTGATCCATAAATGACGGCCAAGGTCGTGGTACCCAAAGCCGCATCCGAATTCACCGAACTCTGCAAGTTCGATGTCCCATGGAACGCAGTGAAGTGTATCATGAACGCAATACCGATGATGACAACATTTTTGGTAATGCGCACATTCTCACTCCTTTTAAACTCGGTCACAATTGACATTGAGGACATGGGCTTGCCGCTACTGGAGGCATTTACCCCATTTGGGTTGTGGATTGTGGTTGATGATTCAACAGACGCATCAGTGGCGGTCATTTTCATCGCCACCGCACACGCACAGTGATGACAGTGACAGGGCTGGAGTTATTTGATTGACCGCAGCCGAGATGATAGCTTGGTTATAGAGTTGCAGGGGAATTCAATTTGACCGCACCACACTTGATGACAGCGATTTCGTAAACAACTGGACCGACAGTAACACGCGTTCTATGTCCTGAAATAAAAGACAAAAATAGGTAATTTATTTTTAACTTGGCATAGGTAGGTATATTTTTTTTTGTAACTAAAAAAAAAATGGGCTGTTGAAATAATGTACTGTACATGTTATTTTAATCTTCTATTTGTATAAAAATTGAGCCTTAAAATTGTGTTTGTTTATCGCTGATTCACGCCTTAACGCATTTACCGATTTTAACAAAACTTTCAAACATCTTTGGTATTGGTCTATATATGGTTTTTGTGAAGTTTGGTTGAAATCGGAAAACGTACGTGTGTGTTATGCGTGCGATGCCGCTGTTGTCTATCCCCTAAACCACTCAACCGATTTCAATGAAATTTTGTAGCTGGGTTTGGTTGGTTACAGTTTGAAAGATATAACTGTTTTGGACTCGATAGGTGGCGCTGTTCTCGATCTCCTAAGCAACTCAACTGATTTCAATGAAATTTTGTGGCTCTGTATGGTTCGTTACAGGTGGATAGATCCTCACTAGTTTGTTATGGTTGGTTCCAGTTTTGAAAATAGGATAGTCTTGGATCCGGTAGGTGGCACTTTAAAAAGATAAGCGAAATAGGAAAATGGGTTGTAGAAACTTCCCTTCAAAAAAACGGAAGGTTGACTGACACGATTTTTGCGAGACGCGTCTATATTTCAATCAAATCTGGGAGGATGCGCTTTTCTACTATCATTCGACTGCTCGAATTAATATCGTATATTTATTTAAGGCTTTACCAACTACACTGCGGCCTGCCTTCCTCTGTACTCAAGGCTTTTTAGGGTCTTCGAGGCAACCATTTATGTGTTGTATAACAACAGAAACGTTACTCTCTAAGTCACACCTTGTAACGATGCGTTCGTTACAATACGATTCTTGCAATCCCCACTGTGCCCACGCAGTCTGTTTTCGCACAATAGTGGAAGTCGTTCTCCCGCGCCTTGGCGGTTTTGCTTTGCACACCCCACTGTATGCGCTCATGTTGTTTACAAATAATAACATCAGAGTAGCAGTGCAACATGCCAGTAAACAACTGTGCCGCCCCCCACACCGACACACACGAGACCCCCCGCAACAGCCCAGTATGCGCTTGCACAGCAGACATACTAAAGCAGTGCGACTTTTCAGTCAGTTGACTGCCCCTCTGTCCGATACACACGAGACCCCCCCGCAACAGCCCAGTATGCGCTTGCATACATCATGCATACTTAAGACATGCAAGTACACTCAATCGACTGCTTCACCCCCATACCGATATACATGAGGTTCCCCGCGTTTACCCAGTGGAGTCTGTCACTGGCATATGGTAAAAACATATGAGACATCGAAATGCAATTTATAACAACAATTTCCTAATTATTGTTCGACTCGTGTAAAATTCACACCGGCTCGCTGACCGAGATTGCTTAAGACCAACAACGAAATAACAAATAAGCGAGCAAGATCACATTGTGGATGTACCAATCTAGTGTACCGTGATTTGTTCCGCCGATAGTTTGTTGCAACAACTATTCCGAAAGTTTTGTGCTAGTGAACCTGCGGGTTACTAGTGAATTGTCGATTCCTCCGTAAGGACGAATCGTCGATTGCCAGGACTGTCGTAAGACGGACCTGTAGGTTGCCAGGACTGCCGCAAGGCGGACCTGTAGGTTGCCAGGACTGCCGCAAGGCGGACCTGTAGGTTGCCAGGACTGCCGCAAGGCGGACCTGTAGGTTGCCAGGACTGCCGCAAGGCGGACCTGTAGGTTGCCGGGACTGCCGCAAGGCGGACCCGTAGGTTGCCAGGACTGCCGCAAGGCGGACCTGTAGGTTGCCAGGACTGCCGCAAGGCGGACCTGTAGGTTGCCAGGACTGCCGCAAGGCGGACCTGTAGGTTGCCAGGACTGCCGCAAGGCGGACCCGTAGGTTGCCGGGACTGCCGCAAGGCGGACCCGTAGATTGCCAGGACTGTCGTAAGACGGACCTGTAGGTTGCCAGGACTGCCGCAAGGCGGACCTGTAGGTTGCCGGGACTGCCGCAAGGCGGACCCGTAGGTTGCCAGGACTGCCGCAAGGCGGACCTGTAGGTTGCCAGGACTGCCGCAAGGCGGACCTGTAGGTTGCCAGGACTGCCGCAAGGCGGACCTGTAGGTTGCCAGGACTGCCGCAAGGCGGACCTGTAGGTTGCCGGGACTGCCGCAAGGCGGACCCGTAGGTTGCCGGGACTGCCGCAAGGCGGACCCGTAGGTTGCCAGGACTGCCGCAAGGCGGACCTGTAGGTTGCCAGGACTGCCGCAAGGCGGACCTGTAGGTTGCCGGGACTGCCGCAAGGCGGACCCGTAGGTTGCCAGGACTGCCGCAAGGCGGACCTGTAGGTTGCCGGGACTGCCGCAAGGCGGACCCGTAGGTTGCCAGGACTGCCGCAAGGCGGACCTGTAGGTTGCCAGGACTGCCGCAAGGCGGACCTGTAGGTTGCCGGGACTGCCGCAAGGCGGACCTGTAGGTTGCCAGAACTGCCGCAAGGCGGACCTGTAGGTTGCCAGGACTGCCACAAGGCGGACCTGTGGAAGCGCCTGGGTTAACCCACCCCCAGTCAAACCCCGTACCGTTGAGGAGACCAGAAGCCGTATCCGTGTTGAAGCCGTACCCGTTGCCGATATCACCGAGTTAATTAAATACTTGATCGTAATATATTAAATTTGAAACATTGTTGAATTGTAACTAATATTTTTTTGAATTGTAATATAGATTAAATTTGGCTAAATTGTTAATATCCGATTGGTAAACTGAATTGTAAATGTTAGAGTCACAGGAAAAGTATATTATTAAAATTGTAATACTTTTGCTTGTAATATATTGATTGGCTAAATTATAAATAATCGATTTGTAACTTGAATTATCGCAGAAAAGGTTATAATTGTAATTATATTTGATTGTAAAGTAAGCCGTAGTAATAACGTAATAAAGAAAAACTCCTCTGTACCCAAAGTTAGTGTTTCTTTGGGGAAAAGACCCCGGCGATCCGGCGAGCTGACCTCAGCCTCGAATAAAAAGCACATCACATTGGCGCCCGAGCAGGGACCTCAACAGAAGGAGGCCCAAACTTATTACGAACAAGGAAGGACAACCGTAGACCCAGAGATGGACGAGGAGAACCATCTAACCGTTCCAGAGGAACAAGCAGGAGACATGACCGTGGGATGGATATATTTGCTAAAGAAGGCCGAACTAATTAACGCAATGGAAAAGAAGGGATTGAAGACAGATGGTACCGTAGGACAGCTTCGAGCCCGCATGAGCAGCTACTTAAAAGCCAACAGAATGCGAGCCTCGACTCAAAATCTCTGGGAGGAGCTCGAAGCCAAGACGTCCACCCGAGAATATCGGGACTCCTCATCAGATGAGGATGAGAAGTCAACCATAACAGAGAGTATAGTGGACCCACCACTATTCGTCGAAATACCCATCGCCACCCACCAGCCCACCACCGCACAACCATTGCCCACATCCGTCCCGGCCCCTAGACCATACTATGGACATCAACCGCACCCGACCCCGTCAGAGCCCAGAAGAACCTGCGAGATACCAGCCCCCTCAACCCGAGCCATCAGTAGGCCAACACTAAGTTACGAGGCCGAAGTCATGGATACGGTCCGAAAATGGGGCCTAAAATTCGATTCCTCCGGGAATGCCCTAGAATTTATGGAGAGGATCGAAGAACTGACCCGATGCTATGACATCCTCCCCGACTATATTGTCCGAACACTGCCGGAGATTTTTCGTGGCACGGCCCTAGAGTGGCTCCGGATCAACCGGGATGGCTTCCGGACCTGGGATCAATTCCGACAGGCATTCTTGCGTCACTTCCTCCCGGCACGGTATACCCACAAGCTTGAGGAAGAGATCATGCGGAAGAGGCAAGGGCCCAGGGAAAAGGCCAAAGATTTCATTCGGGCCATTCAATATTTAATCCGCCAGCACCCCCGAATGAGAATACGAGACAACGTAGACCGGATATATGATAGTATGCGACCCGAGTATCGCCTATACATTAAACGTAGAGATTTCACAACGCTTGACGAACTCATGGAGCTAGCCGAAGAGTTCGAACATGTCAGAAGTGAGGAAAGAAGTACCCGACTCCCGAACGCCGTCACTGCCCCAGCACCCAGATTACAGGCAACCAATGTCCCCTACAATCGGGATACGCACTGTTGGCGCTGCAGGCAAAGAGGCCACCGGCAACAGGATTGTCAACGACCATTCCGCCTGTTTTGCTCCTATTGTGGAGAAGAAGGCCGACAGACAAGAGATTGCGCGTGCCATCAGGATCAAGCGGCCTCCGTGTCCAACGTCCGATGGACTGACCCAAGGTATTTTATCCCAACTTACCTCCAAGGGCAGACATTCCAGTGCCTCGTGGACACGGGGGCTTCCAAGTCATTCGTCGGGCCCAAAATGCGCCAAACTCTGCGAAGAATGCGCATGCCGGTCCGGTATCAGTCACAGAGAATCCAACTGGCCAACGGCGATACCACCGTGACTAGAGAACATTACACAGTGACGCTTCGATTAGGTAACCAAATCCTCACGGGCGAGCTCACTTATATGAAAATGTTGGCTGAGGATGCGATCTTCGGGATAGACTGGCTGAATAACGCCAAGTTCGAGATAACGCTGGGTGGCCAGACGTTGACGAACAAAAAGGTACTACGCCCAAGGCCAGCCAACAACTCATGTGCTCTACTTAGAGAAAGACACTTGCCATGGAGCAGCTGGCCGTCGCCTAACGCGTCCGTCAGAAGGCCGACGAGAACTTTTTCTAGAAAAGCGCAACTGTCTAGTGGAATACCGCCAACCCCGCCAACACCGCCGACACCGTCCACACCAACCGTACCGGTAACCGCCAACACAAACCGTACCGACGACAAGGCCGACCCCATGCGTACTGACACCGCCAACACCGCCGAAACCAACCGTACCGCCCACACCGCCGACACCGCCAACGCCAACCGTACCGCCAGCCGTACTGCCAACCGTACCGCCAACACCACCGACACTCACCGTACCGCCGACACCAACTGTGCCGCCTACATCGCCTACACCAACCGTATCGCCCACACCGCCGACATCGCCAACGCCAGCCGTACCGCCATCCGTACCGCAAACCGTACCGCCAAACGTACCGCCAACCGTACCGCCAGCCGTACCGCCATTACCACCGACACTCACCGTACCGCCGACACCAACTGTACCGCCTACATCGCCTACACCAACCGTACCGCCCACACCGCCGACACCGCCAACGCCATCCGTACCGCCAACCGTACCACCAGCCATACCGCCGCCGCCGCCAGCACCACCGCCGCCAGCAGCCGGCACCACCCCCGTCCCCTGGCCCCAGCACTACACCCGATACAGACCACAACCGACGAACAGAACCAGTCAGTCGCCATAGCCCAGCTGGTCGGACACATCAGCTTACGGGATGCACCGAAAAAGAAGAAGAAGAAGGCCAAACGTGGCAAAGGAAGCCGACAAAGCGATCCATTTGAGGGGATCGACGTCAAAGCCCTGGCCAGGAGAACGAAATGTAAGGGTATCCAAACCTTGGGGTACCGTACGGGTTCTTTTCACCCGAAGAAACACGGCTGTGCTCCAGTTTCAAGACGAGCAAAAAGTAGTTCCTCTGGATTAAACCATTTTTTTTTCTCCTTTTTCTTCTTTATTAAGTTTTCCATTTCTTATTTCTTTTTCTGCGAATTATCATGAAGTATATTGTTAAGTTATCAAATGATTGAAGTTTTTGGTTTAATAATACAAAAAAAAAAATTTTATATTTACATATACCCATTCTCAGCCACACCGACATACTCAAACGAGAAGGTTCTCGTTTGAGAAAGAAGAGGGGGAATGTAACGATGCGTTCGTTACAATACGATTCTTGCAATCCCCACTGTGCCCACGCAGTCTGTTTTCGCACAATAGTGGAAGTCGTTCTCCCGCGCCTTGGCGGTTTTGCTTTGCACACCCCACTGTATGCGCTCATGTTGTTTACAAATAATAACATCAGAGTAGCAGTGCAACATGCCAGTAAACAACTGTGCCGCCCCCCACACCGACACACACGAGACCCCCCGCAACAGCCCAGTATGCGCTTGCACAGCAGACATACTAAAGCAGTGCGACTTTTCAGTCAGTTGACTGCCCCTCTGTCCGATACACACGAGACCCCCCCGCAACAGCCCAGTATGCGCTTGCATACATCATGCATACTTAAGACATGCAAGTACACTCAATCGACTGCTTCACCCCCATACCGATATACATGAGGTTCCCCGCGTTTACCCAGTGGAGTCTGTCACTGGCATATGGTAAAAACATATGAGACATCGAAATGCAATTTATAACAACAATTTCCTAATTATTGTTCGACTCGTGTAAAATTCACACCGGCTCGCTGACCGAGATTGCTTAAGACCAACAACGAAATAACAAATAAGCGAGCAAGATCACATTGTGGATGTACCAATCTAGTGTACCGTGATTTGTTCCGCCGATAGTTTGTTGCAACAACTATTCCGAAAGTTTTGTGCTAGTGAACCTGCGGGTTACTAGTGAATTGTCGATTCCTCCGTAAGGACGAATCGTCGATTGCCAGGACTGTCGTAAGACGGACCTGTAGGTTGCCAGGACTGCCGCAAGGCGGACCTGTAGGTTGCCAGGACTGCCGCAAGGCGGACCTGTAGGTTGCCAGGACTGCCGCAAGGCGGACCTGTAGGTTGCCAGGACTGCCGCAAGGCGGACCTGTAGGTTGCCGGGACTGCCGCAAGGCGGACCCGTAGGTTGCCAGGACTGCCGCAAGGCGGACCTGTAGGTTGCCAGGACTGCCGCAAGGCGGACCTGTAGGTTGCCAGGACTGCCGCAAGGCGGACCTGTAGGTTGCCGGGACTGCCGCAAGGCGGACCCGTAGGTTGCCGGGACTGCCGCAAGGCGGACCCGTAGATTGCCAGGACTGTCGTAAGACGGACCTGTAGGTTGCCAGGACTGCCGCAAGGCGGACCTGTAGGTTGCCGGGACTGCCGCAAGGCGGACCCGTAGGTTGCCAGGACTGCCGCAAGGCGGACCTGTAGGTTGCCAGGACTGCCGCAAGGCGGACCTGTAGGTTGCCAGGACTGCCGCAAGGCGGACCTGTAGGTTGCCAGGACTGCCGCAAGGCGGACCTGTAGGTTGCCGGGACTGCCGCAAGGCGGACCCGTAGGTTGCCGGGACTGCCGCAAGGCGGACCCGTAGGTTGCCAGGACTGCCGCAAGGCGGACCTGTAGGTTGCCAGGACTGCCGCAAGGCGGACCTGTAGGTTGCCGGGACTGCCGCAAGGCGGACCCGTAGGTTGCCAGGACTGCCGCAAGGCGGACCTGTAGGTTGCCGGGACTGCCGCAAGGCGGACCCGTAGGTTGCCAGGACTGCCGCAAGGCGGACCTGTAGGTTGCCAGGACTGCCGCAAGGCGGACCTGTAGGTTGCCGGGACTGCCGCAAGGCGGACCTGTAGGTTGCCAGAACTGCCGCAAGGCGGACCTGTAGGTTGCCAGGACTGCCACAAGGCGGACCTGTGGAAGCGCCTGGGTTAACCCACCCCCAGTCAAACCCCGTACCGTTGAGGAGACCAGAAGCCGTATCCGTGTTGAAGCCGTACCCGTTGCCGATATCACCGAGTTAATTAAATACTTGATCGTAATATATTAAATTTGAAACATTGTTGAATTGTAACTAATATTTTTTTGAATTGTAATATAGATTAAATTTGGCTAAATTGTTAATATCCGATTGGTAAACTGAATTGTAAATGTTAGAGTCACAGGAAAAGTATATTATTAAAATTGTAATACTTTTGCTTGTAATATATTGATTGGCTAAATTATAAATAATCGATTTGTAACTTGAATTATCGCAGAAAAGGTTATAATTGTAATTATATTTGATTGTAAAGTAAGCCGTAGTAATAACGTAATAAAGAAAAACTCCTCTGTACCCAAAGTTAGTGTTTCTTTGGGGAAAAGACCCCGGCGATCCGGCGAGCTGACCTCAGCCTCGAATAAAAAGCACATCACCAATCCAGGCACCAATCACTAAAAAAAAAAATCCTTTTGAAGAAGTCTCGAAAAATAGAACCTATTTGAAAACTAATAAAGTTTTTGAATTCCAAAAGTTGGATCAATAAGACCTACCAAAATAAAACAATGGGCTTGTATAATAGGTTTGTTGAACGCTTCTTATTAGTGGTGGCCCTTCATTTTGTAAAGGTTATGAGAGTGAAATGTAGGGAAACGTTCCACACCTCGGTAAAATAGTAATAGAAGACATGCTCTTTTTGGTAAAAAATTATTTAATTAATTTATGGATAAACAGTCCAGCTATGCTAAGCCGTCCGAGTAGAACGATTTGCTGAACTCTATCAAATAACTAGAACATAATTTCATGCGAGTCCCTTCCCTTAAAAGCTTTTTATTCATATTTTAAAATGAAAAATGTTTCCAAGGAGCTCAATCAGGTTGACTGTTCTTTAACATCTGGCGCACAGTAATGAATCCAAGTGTCATCAGCATTTCCGTTAGAACTCCTCTATTTCTAGTATGTTGAATTTTGTGCGCATACTTGGCAGTTGTCACTGCATCTATAATTTCGGAAACATTTTTCAATTATTTCAAGCGTTGGTCTAGAGCTTTTTATTTTTAGATTTGGGGTTTTTTTTAGTTCCGACCAGAACCTGAACTGTTATACGAAAAGTTCGTATTTCTCTTTTAGCTCAGACACATCAAAGCTCGGAATTTGTGTTTTGTTTGTGTTTGTTCGTTCAGAGCATGATCAGAGCGTGCTCTATAAGATCAGAATAAATTGACTGAGCAGGCGGAGTAAAATGCTGATTGAACAGATACACACACACTTCCAGTCACATTTGACAGACAAATCACATCAACACGATCTGCATCTGAGCACGCTCGCTTCGACTGAGCAGTTTTAGTAAAATCTGAGAACGGCATATTTTGACAGCTAAGGAATTCAAGAAATATGGGTAAGGAAAAACAACTGGAACAATTCAATTTTATTTTCTTTACCAATACCAATGACAGCTATTGCTTTATACATAACCTGAACGCACTAGATTGGTCGGGATCGTTACTTTTTCTACTAGATTTCTTTTTTCTTTTGCTAGATTCGTCGGCTACTCCTCCATAAACGTCAACTGAAACAGCTGCTCATTATGACAGATTTCAGCGAATTAAAACCTAAATATGTATATCTAGTCAGAGGTCAGACAGCTGAAAGACTTACTGAACTAGATACTTGAACGTCTCCACTGCCCACTCATAGTGAAATGAAAAATCAAACTGAACATCATTATATCCGTCAGCTATGAAATTGATTGTCGCTGAAAACAGTGTTGCCAATTGACATTAAAAAAGCAAAGCTCTGAAAAAAAAATATCAATTTGCAGGAATTGAAAATATTCCGCTTGCTTGACAACCGAACGGTAGGTATACAAACTTTTATGTATGATTTGTATGTATGTATATAGAGAAAAACGTTTTTTAATAAATGATAGAGCTTTTGAGGTCGTAACCGATTGCATTTTTATTTTTTTGACATACCTTTTAGCCTTAGCCAATAAAACTTAATGCACAACTCGAATTACCAAGGACATTGCCAATGCATTGCTCTTTTGATGCTTTTCTATGCGTTCATTCACAGACTCCCTTCGTTGTTCCTTAGTAGACACGACACCAAGTCATAAACTCCTTGTCATAATCCAGCAGTCCTTTATCATTCTTTTGTCGCGCCCATCCTACTGTTATTCCCTGATGGCAGTACGTATATGTAGTAGTTATATCTGTTTTATAGAAATCTGGATGGGTCTTGGTTCGAAGTGCTCTGGTGAGTTCAGCAGTCACGCGTCCACCAATGACCATTCCTTTAAGTGGCCAGTCTCGGTATTGGTAGTCATCAACGCGAAGATAAAAACAAGGGATTACAAAGTTAAAGTGAGTGACTAAGCATGTGCTTTCATTTATAATTGTTCCTTTGAATATCTTAAAGAGCTTACCGTTTTCCAAACCCCATCAAAATATATTCCTACACAATAATAGCTATGTCCCTTTGCGGTTACACCCACTTAGCCTGGTGGGTGGAAAATTGGAAATTCGCTTTCAGGATTCAAAGGCATTTATAAATAAAGTAGGCACCAGCCATCTTATGGTTGTTATTAATATTAAAAAGCGAGAATATGTGCTTAAATATTCATAAAATACAAAAAAATATTCCCGAACTCCGCAAGGGATGTTGAAGTCATTTTTATCTCATCTCCTTGGAGATTGTTGTATTTTCTTTTTCTCTGTTGTGTGGATGTTTTGTTATAGCTAGGAATGTTCTATATTTGGACTTTCTTATGATTTATTATAAAGGTTGAAAACACAACCTCACAAAGTGGAATTCACTGCGGGTAGGTCGTGGGTTGGAACGGTATGATAGGTCTCACTCAGCTCATAAAAAAAGACTGGATATTTGGATAGAATTTTATGCGCACAATTTTTATTAGGTAATCTGTAATAGACGCAAAGAGAGTTCTGATGATGTAACAGCTTTATATGCGAGCATCCACACCATTGCCCTTTGTATGCGCGCATGCATGCTGTATCCATTCTCAGAGTAATCAATCAGCAAACAGTCCTTGCCTTTTTGTATATTTATATGCTCGGAATTAATGGCGGATAAATAGATAGCACCCTAAATTGTATAGCAGATAATATGACAATAGAATTTCCTTAGGTATTTAAAACGGAAATAAGTCTGTGTTATTATCTTTCTGCTTCGGAACAGATGAATGGAAAAGGTCCTTTTGTCTTAGTTCACCTTTCGTTAAGGTTGTCATTGTCATGTGGCCGGTGGTGAGATTGCCAATGTGGGTAATTCATTTTGAGGTGATTAATTGTTTGCGTTTTGTTTGTATAATTGTGCGTAGTAAAACGACAGAGCAAAAATACGGGCCATTGCGTCCCAATTTGGTGGGAAACGGTGGCTTGTCGTCTTCCATTTGTGCGTGGTAATTAATGAAAACGACACTTCATTATGATAAAAGATCCTCACAATTGACGAAAAAAGAGACGATAACCTCGCTGGGTTTGAAAAGATTTCACATAAAAATAAAATCCAATTAAATTTGGTTCACGGGTTGGTCAGCATTTTCAATTTTAAGTGTTTTTTTTTATATCTTAATGAGAATTGCTTCTTGTGCTATAAAAAAGTAAGGCAAAACAGATTAAGGTAATTGCGTTCAATCAAATAAAGGCCGTCTTTAAAATTTATCTAAGGAAATAATAGCCATAGAGATTGTCGAATAATTTTAACGATCATTATAAATGACTGTGTATTCTTTCGGTGGGTGGCTATTCAAATGGAAGTCTATAATCGCAAAATGGCTATCAATGTAATCTTTTCGGAAACAATATTTATGTGAAAAGATTGATTACAAAAGGCGATAGCATATAGGCCTCTGAAAAACGCACACAACTCTTTAGGGGTATCAATAAATAATGCGTAACATGAAAACCAAATAGTGTCCGTTTATTGACAACTAGGGGGCATGCAGGTCTGCTAAGACTCTAAACTTTTGATTTGTTTATATGTGTACAATTTTTGGAGGATATTTCATTATAACTTTCAAAAGTCTCGTGGAACCTCCCTGGCTCTCGATCTTCTGCCGCTGCCTCCAAATCTTCAGCCTATCCGCGTTAAGGTATATACAATGTAAGACTTGATCGAACCATTTCATCGTGGACCCCGAGATAAGGTTGCCAGACGACCGGGACTCGCCGGGATTGTCCAGATATTCTAAGCGGTGTCCAGAGTCCCGGTGAAAAATGAATTGTCCAGTCAAAAGTCCCGGCGAAACTTATTTTTCAAATTCCATGATTTATTGAAAAAAGTGTATGTATTTCCAATTTCATAAAATTACAAAATAAAAAAATGCAATCACTGTGAAATACTTTCAATTTAAAAATGTAAGAATTTGACTGAACTCATCCACTCAACGAAATTGCAATCACTTTCAAACATTGGCACATTTGTTCGAACAGCTTGACTCAATGCGATTCGATCGAAGTCCATTTCTCGCTCCAATTCTCGATTAAATGCGTCTTGCATTGAATGATTTGGCTGTGGTATCCCCAATTTGCACAACAAATTGCCACTCATGAGCAGACACATATCCTCGCTCAATATCAAAGCTTTGTTGCGCATTTCATCTGACATCTCCAGTTCATTATCCGATGTCACAGTGCGAATTCGATGCAAAATATCATCGGCGATATCATCTTTGTATAATCAAAGTAGGTATCTACTTCATTTCCAAAAGTTACTTAATGTAACATAGTAAACATAATTTATTAGAACAAACTTTTTAGGTATATTAAAAAAAAAAAAAAAAAAACACTTCAAAATAATTAAAATAATTGACAACAACAATTGCTTTTAAAATTTAAAATATTTTTTTTTTTTTATTTGAAGTGTCACTACTCGATTTCTATCCAGTTTCTTTTTTTTTAAGTGTATTTCCCCATACAAACTTTCATAACTTCTTTCATCCCCTCCAAGTTTTGTTTTCGCGACAAAAAGTAAATAAAAACCTGACATACAGCAATACGAACAAAACAAAAAAATAATTATAAAAATCGTCCCAGGGGTTATCGAGTTACATGATCTTCGAGTTACACCCCGAAAGAATTATATATATAATATAAATAGAAGAAGATATGTTGTTCTCAAAGGCCGAAGCTCAGGCGCTAGGTTTGATTAAAAATACTTCGGTCAAAGGTCGAAATTGGGTTTTATTTCGGCCTTTGGCTGATGTATTTTTAGACCCTAGTAGCGACTGAACTTCGTTGTTTGACTATAACATTATATGAATATAAAGAGAAATGTGATTGAAATCTTTGTTTGTTTTTGTTTTTGTAATTCTTTTTTGTTTTTTTATTGAAATAAATACGCTTATTTGCACATTAATAAAACAAATTATTTCCCTTTTTTCATTAATAAACAAAAATAAAATAGTCGAAATTTGAAATGTCCAGACGAGTCCCGGAATTTCAACATAATGTCCAGATATGTACTGATTTCGAACTGGCAACCCTACCCCGAGATCACGTCTTGGAATCCAAGTTGGAGATATCATGAGCATAACGTGACCAAATGCTTCCTCAAAATTGCAGGGAAAATTCATTAGAGATCTAGGAATAGACCTTTCCATCGCTTGTAAATAAAAAAAAAAAACTAACATACAGAGTACCTACATTTAACAAGTCTTTGGGCGACGAAAATCACATCAGATTTCTTGTTCTTCAATTCATCTTCAACACAGCAGGCTTCAAACATCAAATCCATCAAGTATCCGAAAAAGTTCAGTTCACGTTTTTTATTTCACGATCGCTGTTCTTGGTTAAGTGGTGGAATTTGGCAGTGTTCCAACGTGGTGAGCGTGAGAGGCATCAGCGCACCCCTAAACAGTAGGGTATCTTTTTTAGAATTAAAAAACGGAATTAAATTATATTTTATGTTTAACTTGTGAAACAAAAGCCATTTTTTAAATGATTTTATATCATTTTTTTTTTTTTAAGATTTCTCATATTTCGAAAATCTTTTAGGTCCTTGGGGCAGTATTAAAATTTGGAATTTTTTTAAAATATTTTGGATTCCTATTGAGGGACTCCTATGACATCTTTTCTATACTGCCCGAACACGATCAAACAAAAAAAATTTTTTTTCATACAATTTTTTTATCAATCGAGCCACCCTACTAAACAGCCATCAAGAAAGATAATTCCTCCTATTCAAAACGTTCTTCGCCAAGGCTTTGTCATGACATATACAGTCAGCGTTTCTATAAGTGCAAATTTGTCTGAATTTTGCAGATTTTCAACCTAGGTGCAGACTTTTAACGACCAGAAATCGTCGCTTAAGATTTGATCTGCATCTGCATTCGTAATAATATTTATTTTGTTCTTAAAAAAAAAAAAAATTTGATAGTTTCTTGCGCACTTGCTTTCTCTGTATGCTATCATTTTCGTATTCAGCTTTTTTTTTCTTTTTGTTATTGTGAAGTAAGATTTTTCCAATTGCAATTTTTTTTTTTAGACAAAAAACAAAAAGTATCGATTTAACGCCATTTATTCGCATATACACAGCTTCTTCTATCTCTATAAATGAAGTAAACTTCAGAATTTACAGTGAGTCAAATACCTTCTCCAATGTTGCAAAACATGCGCAAGAAGTGTGCCGCACACTTATGTACTCTCAATCAAACCTTCCCAAATATGTACCTCTCTGAGAGTGTATTTCTAAACGACAACCGCAATTTTTAACCTCCAACTGTGATTCGAACACGGCTCTAAAACGCGTTTCCAGGATTTTCGCAAGGAGTTATTCAGGTGGACTTAAAAGTAAGTATCTAAGAAAAATGTCATTATCTGCCCACTTTCCCAATAGCCGGAATATTTGCTGCACTCCAAGTCTACTTATATAAAAAGCACGAGAGAGCCATTTCAATCCCTCTTTATCTAAGGTCTTGAGCGTTTTTGAACGAATTCCATTCTCTCCGGCAGATAGGTACCTATACCGAACTATCCGAAAGGCCCAAGACTGCTTTGAACGAAATGCGACAATGCGAAGGGATATCATTCAATTAATGCTATCATTTAAATTGTTTGATTTGCTTCAATTTGGTAGAAGTTTTCCCATACATACCTATTTCAGTTTTCAAAACGAGTCGTTTAAAGTCGTTTTCCACGAAAACACCAAGAAAACGACTTCCAATCATTGGGTTGTTGAAACAAACACACCTTTTGCAATATTCAGCAAATTCAGCAGAAGAGCTGACCGATAAAATGTCACAATTCCCAACATAAAATCATTTTCAACACTTAATTGGTTACTATTATTTTTAAATGCTCTGAATTCATTTTATATGTTAAAATTTGTAACCAAAATAGTTTAGGTACCTACACAGAAGTTTCACGATTAGTGTCTCACAGCTGAATGAAACGTCAAACGAAAACTAGTTGGTGTTCGGTGTGAATGCATCTATGAGTTTTCGACGAAATCATAAGATCGCACTTCTCTTCCTAGTCGTTTTTACATATTTCCACTCTGCCTTAAACCTTATGAGTAGACAGTCCCTGATTATAACCCTTAGGCTAATTAGGCTGCAGCCTAGAGCGCGAGGATCGGAGGGGGCGCGCTAAGATTATGTCTTCGCATGTAGGGGAGAGGGGGGCAAGAAGGACCACTTAAGCTTTTTACATTCATAACTTTTTTAGCATTCATTGGAATCGATCAAAACTCTTTGCAAATAAAATCATAATCTTTGAACGTTATCATAGCAAAGGATCAACCGAGTTTAAGAAGGATGTATTGAGCCACAACCGAAAATACAACACAACCTCAACAATCCCTTTTGCCCCACTAGCGGGGCAAAACGGATTGTTGAATGGGGCAAAATGGACCACTCATTTTTTAAACAAGAATAACAAGAAACTAATTATGAAACGACGACACTTTTATAAATATATTTTATTAAAAGTATAAAAAACAAATAAATACTTTGTAGGGCATATTATTCCACTAATAATATTAATAACACAAAGTAGGCAGCAAAATAAACAAATCATAAATAAATTAAAAGTAAAAATTCATTGCATTTTAAGTCAGTCAGTTACAGTTTCTTACAATTGCGAACAATTTTCACAAAAAAAGAATTCATCGATTTCTTCGCAACCGGCACATTCTTCATGTGCCCAGTTCTTGCATTTGCAGCATTGAATCCATCCTTCCCCCTTCACTGATTTGCTGAAATCTTCGCGGCAGTAAAGACAAGGACAGTCCTCGTCGTCCGTTTCCTGTTCCTCACTTTTTGGTTTGGCATTCTTTTTAATTCGTGTTTTTATTTTCATTTTGTCATTTGTTTTATTATAGACCGGTTTCAGTACCTTTCGGATGCCACTTTTATCAAGCTGATTCTGTTCAAGTTCATTTTTGTATGGGCTGGATGTCAATATTGCCGATTTCCCTTTTTTCCTGTTTTTTCGTCTCATATCGGGGCTTGAAGATGCTTTTGGAATAGCTTGAACCTCTGATACACCTTTTAATGGAAATGAAGACGTGCTGGTATTAATTTCGGGATTATTGCCAGAGATCCCCGGTTCTTTCTGAAGTGATTCATTACTAGTAATGACTGCTGTGCCCGAAGTATTTGAAGAGGCAGAATATATTTGTTCCCGTCTTTCTTCTGCGATGAATTGGGCCTCGGTTTCATCTTCTTCCAACGAGTCGGCAACAACATGTTGTGGAAGTTCAATATTCGTTGTTTCAGCTGCAACATAATCCTCTTCAGAAAAAACGTGAGGATCTACAGGAAAGATACCAGTTTTCCTAAAACCATTTATTGCATTATTAGGAACTGCGGCTTTAAGGTATGCTTTTCCAAACAAAGAAGCAATTTGAAACTGCGAAACCACTCTTGAAGGATGTTGCCTTAAAAACTTCTCAATTTCTTGGGAGAAGAAAGTGTTTAGAGGTCCCATAAATGAGACATCCAGGGGTTGCAGCTTGTGAGTGCAATGGGGTGGTAAGCAGAGGACGGTAACGTGATTGTCCCTTGCCATTTTTATAAAAGCAATGTTTTTTGTATGCGTTACATGGCCATCAAGGATTAGCAAAACTGGTTCTTCTTTGGTTGGTTTTGTGTTCTTTAAAAAATGACGGAACCAGTCGGTAAAAATTTCAGTTTGCATCCAACCGCTGGGATGGCAAGCAAAAGTGGAACCAGGTGGGGCCCCATCCATCAGCTCGATTTTCATACGCTTTCTGGGGAAGATAAGCATTGGTGGCACAAAATATCCTGAGGCGGACATACATATAACTGCGGTTGATAACACACCTCTTTCAGCAGAGGTCAAAGTGCCAACTTGTTTGCGGCCCTTCAAGGCAAACACTTTAGAAGATTTAGTCTGCACCTATAATTAAAAAGAAATAAATCTGTTTTCGGTTGTAGTCTTACATTT
Source organism: Cheilosia urbana (assembly GCA_946477585.1). Lineage (NCBI taxonomy): Eukaryota > Metazoa > Arthropoda > Insecta > Diptera > Syrphidae > Cheilosia > Cheilosia urbana. The sequence continues at coordinate 146,546,971 of OX297854.1, forward strand.
TTGATATGTTACGCACTGTTGTCACACCAGTTTCGTCAACGTTAAATACTTTTGTTGGCGAAAAGTGATACTCGTCAAATACTTGTGTCAAAAGCTCAAAGTAAGCTGACACGACTGGCTTATTAAAAGCTTGTGCTCTGGCTTTAGATGTGTGTTCCGGGTTTCTAAGAACAATTTCAGGATGCCTTTTTTGGAAATGATACAGCCAGTCTTTTCCAGCCATTTTTTTTTCTTTGTCAAAGGCATGTGACAACTTATTTGTTTCAGCCAGCTCATAAGCTAATGCTCGAACGTCTCGAGTTGACATCCCAAAGAATCTCTTTTCAAACTCCAGCAAATGTTCAATGAGTTCCTTTTCCTGTTCAGCATTGAAAACTGTCTTGAACCGTCCCATTCTTTTTTCAGATGAGTCATTTTTTACTCTTCGAATAAGGGTAGTTTTTGGGATCTTAAATATCTTGCTAGCTTTAAGATAACCCATTTCATTGCTTTTTATTGCGTCCATAGCTTTGCGCATATTATCTTTTGTCCATGTGGCGGTTCTTAAAGTTTTTCGAACGTATGTTCGAACCATCTATAAAGGAAACAAAATCAACTGAAAACTGAATCGAAAATAGAACATCATGGGGCAAAAAGGACTACCAGTCTAGAACGTCATGGGGCAAAACGGACTACCAGTCCATTTTGCCCCTTGACGTTCTGTTCCTATTTGCCCCGCAAGGGGTTTTTAAAGAAAAGGCAATGTTTTTTGTAAAAAGAAGATTGTTTTACCTTTTTTCTTCATAAATCCAATTAATACAAATAATAATAGGCAATATATTAAAAACTAATTTCCCCGAGGAATTAAGGCGGCTGGCTGGATGACTTTCACAAACTGTGGTTTTTTTTAAGATATTGTCTGTTTTCATGATTTTTCGATTTTAACTGATACCAACTTCACTCTGTCAATGAAACGAAGGGAAGCGTTTGGAAATTAGGCTTTCAATTAGTTGTGACTATTCAAAATGAGATGGAGCTAAGAACTAAGCCAGAAATTGGTTTGGTCCTTTTTGCCCCGTGGTCCTTTTTGCCCCCCTCTCCCCGGAGAGGGGGGCAAGAAGGACCACTTAAGCTTTTTACATTCATAACTTTTTTAGCATTCATTGGAATCGATCAAAACTCTTTGCAAATAAAATCATAATCTTTGAACGTTATCATAGCAAAGGATCAACCGAGTTTAAGAAGGATGTATTGAGCCACAACCGAAAATACAACACAACCTCAACAATCCCTTTTGCCCCACTAGCGGGGCAAAACGGATTGTTGAATGGGGCAAAATGGACCACTCATTTTTTAAACAAGAATAACAAGAAACTAATTATGAAACGACGACACTTTTATAAATATATTTTATTAAAAGTATAAAAAACAAATAAATACTTTGTAGGGCATATTATTCCACTAATAATATTAATAACACAAAGTAGGCAGCAAAATAAACAAATCATAAATAAATTAAAAGTAAAAATTCATTGCATTTTAAGTCAGTCAGTTACAGTTTCTTACAATTGCGAACAATTTTCACAAAAAAAGAATTCATCGATTTCTTCGCAACCGGCACATTCTTCATGTGCCCAGTTCTTGCATTTGCAGCATTGAATCCATCCTTCCCCCTTCACTGATTTGCTGAAATCTTCGCGGCAGTAAAGACAAGGACAGTCCTCGTCGTCCGTTTCCTGTTCCTCACTTTTTGGTTTGGCATTCTTTTTAATTCGTGTTTTTATTTTCATTTTGTCATTTGTTTTATTATAGACCGGTTTCAGTACCTTTCGGATGCCACTTTTATCAAGCTGATTCTGTTCAAGTTCATTTTTGTATGGGCTGGATGTCAATATTGCCGATTTCCCTTTTTTCCTGTTTTTTCGTCTCATATCGGGGCTTGAAGATGCTTTTGGAATAGCTTGAACCTCTGATACACCTTTTAATGGAAATGAAGACGTGCTGGTATTAATTTCGGGATTATTGCCAGAGATCCCCGGTTCTTTCTGAAGTGATTCATTACTAGTAATGACTGCTGTGCCCGAAGTATTTGAAGAGGCAGAATATATTTGTTCCCGTCTTTCTTCTGCGATGAATTGGGCCTCGGTTTCATCTTCTTCCAACGAGTCGGCAACAACATGTTGTGGAAGTTCAATATTCGTTGTTTCAGCTGCAACATAATCCTCTTCAGAAAAAACGTGAGGATCTACAGGAAAGATACCAGTTTTCCTAAAACCATTTATTGCATTATTAGGAACTGCGGCTTTAAGGTATGCTTTTCCAAACAAAGAAGCAATTTGAAACTGCGAAACCACTCTTGAAGGATGTTGCCTTAAAAACTTCTCAATTTCTTGGGAGAAGAAAGTGTTTAGAGGTCCCATAAATGAGACATCCAGGGGTTGCAGCTTGTGAGTGCAATGGGGTGGTAAGCAGAGGACGGTAACGTGATTGTCCCTTGCCATTTTTATAAAAGCAATGTTTTTTGTATGCGTTACATGGCCATCAAGGATTAGCAAAACTGGTTCTTCTTTGGTTGGTTTTGTGTTCTTTAAAAAATGACGGAACCAGTCGGTAAAAATTTCAGTTTGCATCCAACCGCTGGGATGGCAAGCAAAAGTGGAACCAGGTGGGGCCCCATCCATCAGCTCGATTTTCATACGCTTTCTGGGGAAGATAAGCATTGGTGGCACAAAATATCCTGAGGCGGACATACATATAACTGCGGTTGATAACACACCTCTTTCAGCAGAGGTCAAAGTGCCAACTTGTTTGCGGCCCTTCAAGGCAAACACTTTAGAAGATTTAGTCTGCACCTATAATTAAAAAGAAATAAATCTGTTTTCGGTTGTAGTCTTACATTTTTGATATGTTACGCACTGTTGTCACACCAGTTTCGTCAACGTTAAATACTTTTGTTGGCGAAAAGTGATACTCGTCAAATACTTGTGTCAAAAGCTCAAAGTAAGCTGACACGACTGGCTTATTAAAAGCTTGTGCTCTGGCTTTAGATGTGTGTTCCGGGTTTCTAAGAACAATTTCAGGATGCCTTTTTTGGAAATGATACAGCCAGTCTTTTCCAGCCATTTTTTTTTCTTTGTCAAAGGCATGTGACAACTTATTTGTTTCAGCCAGCTCATAAGCTAATGCTCGAACGTCTCGAGTTGACATCCCAAAGAATCTCTTTTCAAACTCCAGCAAATGTTCAATGAGTTCCTTTTCCTGTTCAGCATTGAAAACTGTCTTGAACCGTCCCATTCTTTTTTCAGATGAGTCATTTTTTACTCTTCGAATAAGGGTAGTTTTTGGGATCTTAAATATCTTGCTAGCTTTAAGATAACCCATTTCATTGCTTTTTATTGCGTCCATAGCTTTGCGCATATTATCTTTTGTCCATGTGGCGGTTCTTAAAGTTTTTCGAACGTATGTTCGAACCATCTATAAAGGAAACAAAATCAACTGAAAACTGAATCGAAAATAGAACATCATGGGGCAAAAAGGACTACCAGTCTAGAACGTCATGGGGCAAAACGGACTACCAGTCCATTTTGCCCCTTGACGTTCTGTTCCTATTTGCCCCGCAAGGGGTTTTTAAAGAAAAGGCAATGTTTTTTGTAAAAAGAAGATTGTTTTACCTTTTTTCTTCATAAATCCAATTAATACAAATAATAATAGGCAATATATTAAAAACTAATTTCCCCGAGGAATTAAGGCGGCTGGCTGGATGACTTTCACAAACTGTGGTTTTTTTTAAGATATTGTCTGTTTTCATGATTTTTCGATTTTAACTGATACCAACTTCACTCTGTCAATGAAACGAAGGGAAGCGTTTGGAAATTAGGCTTTCAATTAGTTGTGACTATTCAAAATGAGATGGAGCTAAGAACTAAGCCAGAAATTGGTTTGGTCCTTTTTGCCCCGTGGTCCTTTTTGCCCCCCTCTCCCCTACTAATCTAGCATCATTACATCTACCCTACATATTTCAACTAGACCGAGACAAAACACTAAAACAAAATGTGCTTGAGAGTCCTTGAGAGAATTTTAAAAAGCGCGCGTAAAACAAACACTGACTTGAATCGGTCGATGGTCGAGCGAGTGGGTGAGCTGGTATAAGAGTGCCTAGTGCAAGTTTCTTTTAACAATAACAGAAGTTTAAATATTAAAATAATAGATACTCAAGTCGAAACAACTTCACACACTAGATAACCACGCTCATGGTCAATGACAATGGCAACTAAGTTGACTATAGAAACTAAGCCAATGCAATTCATGCGGCCAACCACGACATGGATTTGGTTTTCTATTTGGTAGCCTGCAAACACTTGTTATGATTTTAGTCTTCTAATGCGTGAGGCACTTTGCCTTTATGTACGCTCAGCTTAAAAAGGTTGAATGTCATGCAGATTAAAGAACAACGTTAGTTCCGCTTGCAGATCGATCTGGAAACTTTTATGAGTATTATAAACCATGTTAAAATATTCCACTACTACTCTACCCATTTACTAATTTTTAGACCGTCCGTAACACACCTGACAGGGGCGCGTCCTCAGAATTAGCCTAGGGCGATCAAAACTCTTGATCAGGCCCTTTGAGTAGATATGTAAAGACAACATTTTCCAACCTGGCTTAACTCCTCACCTTAACTCACGTCCATTTGCCAATATAGTACAGGTGTCATCAAAAATACCCTAAATTCAAATTTCACAAGTCGACTTATTGGTTCTTTATTCTCTGCTTGAAATCCTTAAACTTTATTTTTAAATATTATATTACAAGACTGTTTCATAATTTCCAATACATAAATCAGTGGGTGAAATTCGTCGAATCCGAAAGACAATGAATCCCAACGTGGGTTTTGTGGTTTAAAAAAATGTTTTTCAAATCGCGCACCATGCTATTATAGCATTCCATGAAACACTCAACCCAACCACTCAACTGAAATAATATTAAATCTGACCCGCTCTTTGTTCTGTATCCTCAGAACTCATAATCGTGTTTTTGTACACGGTTTCCAACTGGAAACGCATCATTATACACAACCTACCTCACTCTGTCCATTGACATGATTGTAATAAATTAACCAACCATACGTGAAATACGTGTACACATTTTGCTGGGTTTTATCCCAGAATTTATATCATTAAAGTCGTAAGTCGTGTAAGACATTAAAGGAAATCCAGCAGGAAATCCAGCAACAATTCGAAAGATTACTCAAACCGACGCCCTGGTGATCCAATTATGTTCTTGTGTTTCATTGAAAGCAATTTATTGTAGCTCATCCACTTCATCATTATACCTGCTATAGCTATTATGCAGACGGACAGAAGTTTCATCGGAAAGTGGTTTGTTTTGTACTTGACCTGACAAAGTGTTTACGGTGGGGTTAAAATGTCTATAGTTGGCCGAACTCTCCCCCAGTGTATTTAATAGAACAAAGCGTCCACATTATACTGAACTCTGAGCCTTCGTGTGCTCCAACTGTGTGCTGTATGCTATTTGTGGATTATTGCAGTTTGTAAAATTTTAAAATCACAATCTACATAGGAAGACACAGTTTTTTTTAATTCGGCTTCTGGCAAATTTAGCTTATACTACGCTAATTGGAACTTAAAATTTTACATTGGAATTCCACAAACCACAATTAACATTCAAATTGGTTTCCGTTTCGAAGTAAAAAGGTAATGAAGCTTTTTAAGAGAGTATCGAGTAGCGACACTTTGTTTGATTCTCTTTTAATTTTGAGCTTTATCCGGAAAAAAGAAAGAGAATAGGGCTAAGCTAACGCTTCGCTAAGTGCTATGACTATGACATGAGTAGAGTACACTGGTGAAAAAAGGCTTACTATTATTGTTTGTACTGATTTCTGTACTATATGACTTTCCCGAGTACGCAAGTACCACTTCTCAATTTTGAATACTATTTTATACTATTTTTAATTATTGAAATAAGCCCATCGAACATTTATATGAGGTTAGGTAGTTCACTTACGGCCTCAAATTTTTGTAACCAAATGTCGGTGTTTAATTCGATGGAATTTAAGCTGTACTGCGGAGACAAGTTCAATTATTTGAACTCGGGTTAAAAGTCAGTTCCATAATGTTCACATTTCTTCTTTCAGAAAATAAGTAAATGTTAAATAGGTAGAATGTTAAACGTAGCAAGAAGCCAAAAAATGGGTTTTATTTGTAAAGTGGATGAAATTTTGATGGCTTCGTCTTCAGAAGATGAATGTATCGATGAGCTGATGGAACAGCTGATGGTGAATCAACTGTTTCCTGGTCTTCGACTATATCGAATGCACAAGCTGGCTAGGGCTTGAGTCAATGATTACGATGTCGTGGATTTTCGCAAATATTTCCGGCTAAAGAGGCTAAATTCATAAATCATACAATAAAAAAAAACTCAGCACACAGCAAATCCTATTAATTTCCAAGTGACAAACAACTAAATATAAATGCAATTTTATGTGTAATTTAAATTTTAGTAGGTTTAAATCGAGCTTAAATCGGTTTAATCTCCGCGTTTAAATGCATCTTTATCCAGCGGGCTTAATGCATGTTATTTAGTGAATAAAATAAATGTAAATTGAAATAATCGGGTTTAAAAAATGCTGATTATGGTGCAAAATAACAATTTAGCAAAAATTATGTATTATTTTGTACGTGTCAGTACTATTTCTTTTCAGTTTTTAGTACAATTGAGAAAAGTTGATTACATTTACATCACTGGCAGCGTTGCCACTTGTACTACATATTTCCTGGATTTTTTACGTTGTACTACATACTACACTCGTTTCCCAAAGTACTACATTTCTTAAGAGCCAACCATTTTAAATTTATTAAAGGAGTTTTCCTGTAAGAAAGGCAATTTGGACATTTTAATGACCAGTGGCGCTTGTTAATTGGGGCTTTCGATCTTATTTTGAGATGTGTACCTCAAAATAGCGACATTGTGGCAATGTGGGTGAAATTAAACAAACAAAAAATAGTTTAGGAAACTTAATTACTTAAAGAACTATCTGCATATATGCTGGACTTATGCTGTCTTTCACACAGTAGTGCTTCTGAAGAGAGAAAGTTAATTTCAATTAAAAAAAAAAAAACATGTGCTACATTTTGTTTGAAAATGCTACTTTTTTTTGACTTATGTACTACATTTGCTAAGGATGTAAGTGGCAACGCTGATCACTGCTATGAGCTCTGCTAAGCTAAGAAAAACTGAAAACTGAAATGACTCTTATTTTCTCTCTTTTTTAGTATTCCATATTCCATTCCATTCCAATTTCCAACTTCCAATTTTCAAGTGGGTTTCATGGTATCTCCTCTACCAACTACTACCAACCACTCCAAATTCAAATTAACAAACAGCAGACAGCTGAGATGCTGTGCACTTCATAATGTTAAACAATAGGACAATTTTAATTGACAGCAACTGGTGCGGTTAAGGTTAAGATTTGAGTAAAGGTTGAGGCTAAAAGTACACTAATGTCGTCTTTGTGTCCATGGTATGCAAAGATAATCAACTCAATCTTTCACTTTCACTGTTACATTTGTCGTTGCCGGTGGAGTGAGATGTATCTACTTTTAAAGCGCGTACCTATAGCTTTATTCAATGACTTGCACTGCACAACAAGTCCGGGAATTAGATACCTGCAAACTAAAACGTCCAACCTTCAACCTGCAAGCTGCAAGTGTTGTATTTATGCTGTCCGACAAAAAAAAAATTATTATCGCCTCTGAGTCATTGCGAGTTTGACCGAATAGAACATTCATTCATGTAAATCTTTAAGGCTCTATCGGGAACTGAGGCAAAGGAAATGAACAGCTGCGATCTGCGAATGAAGTTATCTCTTTCCAGGTTTGCGCTTAAATATAGGTAAGCGTGTGGCAGGTGGCAGATACAATAGATTTATGGTGAATGCGTTCGGACGTGTAAAGAGGGTTTAATTCGCGATTTGAGGCCTGGTGCTTAGAGGATCAAAATGCGCGGCTATGTTTGAAAACCGACAACGAGCTATATGTACTTTGAATTAGGTACCTACCTATCTTCTATAGTTCTGAAGGAATTAAAGCTTACGTTGTATATCGGGGTGTGCCACAAGACTGGCGCCCTAACTCCTTGTTGCGGAGCGTTGTGAAAGCCGAAATTTTAGACCTCTAGTCTAGGGGTTCTAGAGAAGTGTTAATTAACGATATTGCGAGCGATCTTGTTCTTGATATCGTGATTGAGCTCCACTGCACAGAAGCAAAAGCAACGATTTTGTGAAAAAAAGGGAAAAAAAAACGTTTAGGTGTTAAACTCTTGCAATTAATTGGTGAAGTAATTCGATTTATAGATTAACGCGTTTCCTAATAACTATTGTTACTGAAAACTGTTGCAAGAAACTGATCCTAGTGCGTGTTTTAGTAAAGTTAGTACCTTTTTTTTTTTTTTTTAAATTACTGAGGGTAGGTGAAAATCTTCCAAAGCCACTATGAGAATAGCAAGCGCGTGCTCATAGTAGTGTCAGATTTTTACTGACTAAAAACACCACCCTTCGAAAGATTGTTAGATACTGCAACTAAGATATAACTTATCAAGCAATTTTTCTATAACGAAATAACAACTTTTGACAGGCTACTTTCCAATAAAAGATCCTGCATGTTCCGCAATTTAGACGCGGTTAATCCTATCTTGCCAAGTCGAACGGTTTCGTTCTTTGTAGTCGGCGCAATAAATTGTTCTCGTCCAAAATTTGTCGGACTGAATTGTTGACATGTCCGATTAGTCGGTTTCTATGCTTTCTCGCGAAGCTTTTTGTTTCAGCTTCAATTATTGGAATTCCGAGATCTCTGTGGATATCGTCGTTTCTAATATACCATGGTGCTTGTACAATTTCTCTAAGCACTTTATTTTGAAAAGTTTGTAGAATATTGACATTTGTTTTCTTGGAACAACCCCAGAGTTGTATACCGTAGGTCCACACCGGCTTTAGCACTTGCTTGTATAGAAGCAGTTTGTTTTCGGTACTGAGCTGGGAATGTTTTCCGAGTAACCAGTACATTTCTCTATATTTGATATCGAGTTCTTTACGTTTCATTTTCACGTGCGAATTCCATTTCAGCTTTGCGTCGAGTGTCATTCCCAGGTATTTGGCCTCGTTTGCAAAGGGTATTCGCGCCAAGTTTAGGAAAATTGGCAACTCATTAGTTTTCTTATACGTGAAATTCACGTGAACAGATTTAGTTTCGTTGAGGGTGATCCGCCAGTCCCTCGTCCATTCATTTACCTTATTCAGTGCGATTTGAAGTTTTGCAGTCGTTTCTTCAATTTTATTACCTACTACTAGGATAGCGGTGTCGTCGGCGAACGTAGCGAGAGTAGTGCCATCTTCTCTTGGTATATCGCGAGTATATAACAGATAGAGAAGGGGCCCAAGGACACTTCCTTGCGGCACGCCGGCCGAAATTTCCTTAAGCTCAGAGTATTCGTTTCCATGTCTGACACGGAATAGTCTATTCCCGAGATATGATTCTAAAATATCATATAGGCGTACGGGAAGAACTTGTCGTAATTTAAATTTTAAGCCGTCATGCCACACCTTATCAAAGGCTTGTGAGACGTCAAGGAATACGCTTGAGCATATCTTTTTTTCTTAAAATGCTTTCTCAATTACGTCAGTAATTCTATGCACTTGGTCAATCGTGGAATGCTTGGTTCTGAACCCAAACTGGTGGTCAGGGATTAGATTATTATATTCTATAACCGGTTGTAGGGGCGTTAGTAAAATTCTCTCGAAAACTTTCGATATAACTGGAAGAAGGGAAATTGGTCTATACGACTTTACTTCATATGGCGGTTTTCCTGGTTTTAAAACCATTATGACCTCCGCAACTTTCCATTGGCTCGGCACGTGTTTTAGTCTGAGCGCGGCATTTATAATATGAAGTTAGTACCTAGGGATTCTAATAATTTTAGCTTGGGTTGAAACCAATTGCCACCCGCTAATGAAGTTGAGGAAATCTATTAGGTACTTCCTTGTTGTAGAAGAAATAACTTTAATTTATTCAAACTGTTTATACATTTTATGTTTAGTTTGATACGTGTGGTACGCCCCTACAAACAGTATAACTTTCGTAGCCATGGTTATATTATGTAATCTCTATAATGGAGGCAATCGATGAATGGCCGCGTTCAAACTCTATATGAAAAAAATTGACATTTCACTGCTTGAGTGTGACAGGGATATTTTGAAAGCGCTTTGTCTATAGCTGAATCCATATTATCAGGGACATTTTCAACCATGGCTCGTAAGTCCTGATCTGATATGTTTTTTGTTAAATGAGGTTCCGTGACTTCAGCTGTTGTCCATTTTACTAGCTCATTATAATCATCGACTTCAAAATTTATTTTTGGGATTATAAAACGGCGGATTCCATCAGTTTTCTTTTTTCCCATCTATCCGCTCTGCATTTTAGAATCCTCCTCAAACCTAATTCCCGAACATGGCTTCGGCTATCAGCTAACATAGTAAGTAAAATGTTTTCGGGATGGCAAAAAAACGAGTTGTGCTCTATAAGCGGATGAACTACTACATACCTTAAGTTTTTTTTGGCAGGTATTTGCAAGCTTTTATTATCTCTAAAATATGCTTTGGTCCATCCAAGCAAACGCATATAGATTAGATTAGATTAGATTAAATTTATTTCTGCATTTTAAAATTCATTACAAAATAAAGTTTACAAAATAAATTAGTTTGCATGGCATTGCCGTCTGCCTGATTGACAATGTATTTATATAATGTATGCAAATGAAAAGTTTCTTGTAGCAAAATAAAATGAGTTAATTTTAATATTTATCAAAAGCTGCCTGTTAATATTCTCGCCCGATACTGTAGTGCAATTTTACAATATTTGAATAAATTAGGAACATTTACATCGTTGAGGAGTGTTATGACTTGATTATCAGATAGGGTATCGCTTCCCAAGATATTCCTTCTCGTTTCTTTCAATATTGGACACCTTCCAATGAAATGATGTGTGTCTTCCCTTTCTGCTAAGTTACACAAACTGCATAGTTGCTGTAGATCTTCTCTGTGTGGTATATAATTAAGTTGCAGAAGTTCGCCCCGCAGTCTCAAGATCATCGCTATTTCATCAATGCTGCAACAAATTGTGGTTTAAGCGGCTGTAGATAGTTCGGTGTATGGATCCCTCAGCTTCCTCTAAGTACCGAGTCCTAGCTTGTTCATCGGTAACTTCAATGATTTTGTAAAGCTGGTTCTTCAAACACCTTGCGTCATCGTGATTAAGATCTATATTACAGTTTCGAGCTAGTGCCAACCATTCTTTGTACCATCCGGATCTACTTTGAATAGCCTTTATGGCTGCTATTTTTGGGAGTCGGTAATCCGGCATGCTAAGCACCTTTATTATATAATCCGCTTGGAGTTTCAGCGTCTTCGTAAAGAGGGGTGATACACCTGTTTCCAACATTAGCATGTAATTTGGTGTGTTGGGCGGGAGATGAAATATTCGTTTGAGGTAAAATCGTAGAAGTTTCTCGACAGCTTCGTATTTTTTTGATCCCCAAACTTGTGCTGCATAGAAGAGAATGGACACAGACACCGCCTCAAAAACTTTATATTTAGCACTATGAGCAATATACTTGTTATTAAAGCATCTCTTCCATGCTACATTTATAGCTGTTTTCGATTTTACCAGTTTTCCCTCTAGATGAGCATTCATACTAAAACTGTTGGTAACAAGTAAACCCAGGTATTTATATTTCTTCACCACTTCAATTGCAAACGCATATATGTACTTTTATTGCGTATGTAGACAGAATCACTAATTTCGTTGAAGGTTTTGCAGTTGCTATATAAAGTCGTAGAATCCTGCTAGCTATTGTAAGCCACCTTGAATGACACATTGCTGTCGTTATGCCAAATCTGAAGACATGTTTCATGCCATGAGAAACTGCCTCACACATTTCATACAGATATTTCTGATCCGTGCTTAGATCCTTTTAAATGTCTGTGTTCGCAAATTATCACAACTCTCAAGAGCTTTTCCCAGGACTCTAGAAAAGCCTTTGGGGTCATTGGTCTTGCCATCAATATGTGCCATTAGATGCCGAAAGGAAAGTTCATTGAAATGAAGTAAACGAACAAACCAAGGGACTGGCTTACCTATGGCCGCTTCAAGCTGACTTATGATACCATTTTTAGAACCAGTGTTCACTACAGTTCCATCGCATCCAACAGCTTTAATTTTTGCATGTCAATACATAAGTTGTTTTTTTATGAATTCTACTCTGCTATATGATATTGATTTTGCATTTCCACAAGTTGGAGCGACATGTCCAAGATATTGTCCTTCTGGCTCAGAAACAAGTACCTACAACATGTCCTTCGATTGAAATCTTCCGGTATGATTTTAAGCCAATTGTTTCCAAAACCATGGTTTTGTATTTTCTTCCATCAAAATATAGGCCGGTTATATTATCAGTTTGACATTGAAGATTTTGACGTAATTTTTTTCTTTCTCGTCTTATTTTACTTCTGTCAATTATTTTCGACGAATCTAGCTTGGAAACGATGCCGATGTCTTGTAAAACAGAACTTACCAGGATATACAGGATACAGGATAATACAAAAAAGTTCCATGACTGACTGACAGATGACGCACAGACAAAACCACTGGACGTAAAAAACTCAAATTTTGAAAGCGCTTTTTTATAATGACGTGGATATCCGCTACAGTCTCTGCACCATGCGCAGAAAGCAAGATTCAGCTAGTTAGATTATACAAAAAAGTAAAACTTGGACGTCATACAGGAACCTCAAGATGACGTCACATTAAATTAAATTAAATCTAAGTAGGGGAGACTGGGTACGGTTGAAACAATTTCGCTTATACCTTCCATACCATTGCCGTTTATAAGCTAATCGGTGATGAAGTTACGTGAAATGAAGGAGCATGTTTCTATGTATAAATGGAAAGTGTTTTTTGAGTACTCGGTGTGATATTTTGCGTAGTACATCATATTAAAACAAAAATGAAAATTTGTTTCAACCGTACCCATACCAGGGTCGGTTGAAACAGTTCTTGGGGTCAGTTGAAACATGAACACGATCTTCCATTGTTACATATTTAATTAACTATATTTAAAATAATAGTTTTGTTTTACAATATTTATCACGTCATTGTTTTATATAGAATTTAAAAAAAGATAAACAGTATTTCTAAACAACAAAAAATTAAAGAAAACAAAAATCAAAAAAAAAAGAAAAAAAATTTTAATTCATTAAATTAATTGAAACTAAACAAAAGGAACATTACTTTAATTTCGATAATACAATCGATAAAATTCAGTTGTCGGAATATTCCGAATCACAATTGTGGCAAACATAACTATTGCAACCTTCTGTGCACTCTTTGTGAGCCCACATTTTACAGGTGACACATTTGTATCCAACTTTCACTAGATCTGCTCCCTGAATACGTTGACAAGCAGACAAGGCAATAAAACTCCTCTTCTTCTGAATAAAATAAAAATAATAGAGCACTGGAATGCTGCATTATTATTATTTTTATTTTTATTTTTTTACTTTCGTAACTTTTATTTTCATTTTTACACCTTCCAACCATTTCCTAGCTTGCTTAGCTGGTTTGTTACAGTCTTGCTTGATGATCCTTTTCTATTTGTTCTTTCTCTGGTGTATCGGTGTATATTGTAGACTTTCTGGTTCTTCTAATTTCGTTAAAATAATATATAAGAATAAAAAAATAACTAAACGTATTGTTTCAACCGTCCCCTGAAAAATTGTTTCAACCGTCCCCAACCCCCCCTTTAAGTAAAAAAAATCTATAAAGTAACGAAAACAACACTGACACCTTTAAACTAGTCACCATACTGTATTCTACACTCTTTACTGCATACAAAAAAAATAGGCACAGCAATCTCGCATCCATAGAAACCCCAGTAAAACAAAAAATAGCTAAACAAAAATACTTACTTTTGATAGCCTAAATAGAACATTAGCTCTCACTTAAAACTGAACAGCCGAACGAACGATGCATTACTACTATTCGTCGACGGACTTGATTTTGCTTCATTCACCCCTAATACTCATAGACGCTGCGCGTACGGTTCACGAGATATTCGTGTTGTTTCAACCGTCCTGTGTTTCAACCGTACCCAGTCTCCCCTACGTAAGTGGTAAGTTGCATCTTGATTGACACTACGAAACAAAATGGTAGCAAATTGCGTATTATCGGATTCTTTTTCTTTCACACACTGAAATGTTCCAAGGACTACTGTCTATGTATATCATATTTCATATTAATAGTCTGTCAACGCCGATGAATAATAATATTAGAATAACTTTGTAGCATTTTTATGCGTGACCTATATAAGCATGAATATCAAATAGTCTCCCTAAATGAAAGCATGGAAAACAATCTTGAAATATAGGAACTAAATTGGACAACCAACCCACCCATATCAAGGAATCTGTTGACCTACTCCGAGTCGCAGTCAATTGGACTATTTATTCAATATCCCAATACTTGCAACAATTCAAATGCAGACACATTTTAGAGCGCAATTAAAGGTTTGGATTTCCCAAGAAAAGTATTTAATAAAAAGAAAAAACACCAAATTTCATTTTTCGCGTTTTACAAAAGTAGCAATGTACAATACATACGTCCGCATTATACGCACAATACTCTTCCTTTGTTTGGCTGTCAATCTCAACGAACATTTCAAATTGTTGATTGAAGAAAATAAGGTTGAAAGCACTTGCCACCTGGAGGTAAGGTTAAGGAAAGCTACCTATTCTCTCTTTGTTGTAGAGAAAATTGATTTAATTCATTCATACTTTTAAATTGGCCAGGTGGTTGGAAAAGTTGACCCTTCTTCCGCGGAAATGATAAAATATGCTTCTAAAGGTGAAGAAAAGTTTTTTTTTTCTTTTTGTATAAGATACCCGTTCAACTGTTCAAAGTTCAAGTAAAAAATTCGGGTCGTATTTTAGAGGCGATATCTATGACTCCATTTGAAGGAGTAGTACAGTGCCTTTTTAACGTGTCCCGCCAGGCATTTTCTTGCATAGTTTTTGGTATGCTATCACAGGTGTAGATTCATCCCCGAAAATTATTTGCGCCTTACCAATAAACATTTTTAGTTCCGACTTTAAATTTAAATAGTTCACAGTAGCTACATTTTCTATACAAATTTCGCAATTGTGAGCTTCCGTAAATTAAAAGTCGAGGCTGAAATTTGTTATTAGTACAGCCGACGCTTTGACTTATTTAGCTGCTTTCATACAAACAAAACACAAATCTGGCAGCACTTAAATATAGAAGAGCTGGAATGTGATTAGAAATATCGGTATTTTTTGGATTTTCCACTATAATTATCATCAATTTGACACATGCACAAGACAAACAAGTTCCCCTTCCTTATGAAAAATTGTTGCTAAAGTACAAATTTAATAGGATAAAGCGTTACACAAATCCAAATTTGGCCAATGAATTTGTACTTGCAGTGACAACCGTTTATACACTGTCAACTGACTATTTAGGCTGGGTGTCAATTACTCTGAATAATTATCTTCTCCTATCAGTGCTGTCGGGGACCAGTTGTAAATATTTGAACTCAACAAATAATATTACATTATATTGCTAAGAAGAAAGGAACTGGTCACGAACAAAAATTGCAAAACTTTTAAGAAAAGAGTTATGAAAATAAAAACTATTCATATTGATGTCGTTTGTCTAAAATTGCATTTTAATTCCAACCAATATTTTTAAACTGTTACGGTTTTTAATTATCAACGAAGTTAGCCAATGAAAGTATAGTGGTGACGTTCGGATTTCTACTTCAGTTAGTCTGACAGCTGTCTGATTTAATGTACTTCGGTTTTTATTGGCCTAGACTGGTCACTTGAAAATTTCTTTCAGTTCACTTTTATGGAGGGTCAATCGACAAATTGAAGTGTCAAAATTTAAAATAAACCCCGAGACTGGGGACGTTCGGATTCATAGTTTATGTAAAACGTTAACTAGATTCGTCGTGACTAGGAATCCGAACGCGTTGACTGAGCAACTTAAATTGTTTTTGTATTCTCGCAGCCAGCGTTGCCTTTGTTTGATTAGCCCTTTTTTATTCGATCCAATCCGGAAGAAAAACATCAGAAGTTCAAGACTCTATGAAGAAGCCAAAATCTTACCCCTGGAAAAGTATATGGTCACACTTTTCCAGAAAATACTCAGGAATACCTCCAGTCATCCAAACCCTCTAGTCCGAAGAATTGCGGAACTTCCACACATCCCAGAGCATCGGTACCTTCATGTACTGGCTCTGCTTAACGAGGAGTTATTCCCAAGCGACACAGACAGGACAGCCCTGCCCTTCTACGAATTGACCGAGACAACCCACCATCGAGGATAATTCCAAGATGACCAACCATCTCAAAACACAAGAACATCAACACCCGGACTTGAACACCCTGAGATCAACCCTGACAACGATGCATACTACGAGTATGAATCTGGGAAGACAACCACAATATATGTAAAATAGATTTAAGAAAACAAACATTGTAAACCGTTGGGCCCCTGTTGTTGAGCCAACACCTTTAAATATTAAATATTCACCACCATTCGTTACCTAGCCTTAAGTCAAATTGTATATACAAAAAGTTTAATAAAAGCAAATGCAATGCATAATTTTTTTCAAAAATTGATATTTTCAAATAAGTTCATTTAAAATGTAACACGGTTGCCTATCACAACACTATTACACTGTTATGCGAACTAATGGTTGTTAAATATCGTGCGAAAATTCGAAATTTGCAGAGTAGCTTTAGAAATGGCACCTTTTTCTCTCACTGGCCCTTTTATCGACTCTTCAGAACTCTGCCACGGCCACTCTGTTTATTTTAAATCTGACTCTTCGAAATGTCAACTGAGTATGCAGGCAGGATTTTCTAGACTAGATTTGTCGGCTTCCCCTCCATAAACGTCAACTGCAAAAACTAATCACGTGACCACTCTGGGCCAATCAAAACTGAAATACATCTAGTCAGACAGCTTGTCAACTTACTAAACTATGAATCCGAACGTCCCCAATATAGCAGCAAATTAAGATGACTACGCGTTTGTATAATAAATCTAGTTGACGTTTTACATAAATTTGGTATCCGAACGTCATCAATCTTTATTCAGACATCTCTGGACATAACTGAATTTAGATTTCACATCGACATCGATGACCGATCCCCAAAAGCGCTTTAGGTTATGTTTCAACCATTTTCCACATTTTGTATCAAACTGACAGCTCGCTAGGAAATTCACAAATGAGTGATTTGGACAGACGATAGGCTTTATAATTTTTAACAGGTCATATGCGATATGCCCTCTGTCGTTCTATACAAGTGTACCTACGTGATTGTTGGCAAAAATCTTAAAAGAAAACTTCACTCAGATTAATATTTTCAGCAAATTAGATATTTCAGATTATTATTGGTTTGGAAAAGTAACAACTTATAGATAGATTTAAGTTATGTTATTCATATATTGCTTTTTGCTAGGCCAGTCTGAAATTATCTTCCAGTGGAAATTATCTACTCATCTGACTACATCACGAATATAACCACAAGTTAGAACGTTCATTTTCGAACAAACCACAAAAGGAATGTAGGTACCTACATAGAAGTTGAGTAAATGGAATATGTACTCATAATATATCAATTTTAAACAGTAATTTGTATGCATTTCATTGAAATCGAGGTAAGTGAATAGAAAATTCCGAACTAGCGTGTGTCGAGAACAGGAAACTGCTTTTCAATAGACATTTTTGAGAATAAATACCCAGGTGCCGTGTGAACACTTTGTAGTTAACCGGTTGTTGACAGCTAGTTATATATCTCCTTATTCTCGACTTAACCAGTTGAGCAATACAATACAGTGTTTTGAATAAAATACGAATACGTAGGTATTACCGTGCAATCGATTTGTTTTTAATATACCTACATCAACACAACGTGCTGTCACCTTAAATGTGTTTTCGAAATTGAATAACTTTAGAGAAGCTGCGACAGACGGCCTTGGAATAAATATATGCAAAGTTCCCTTTATTCCAATGGAGTCCTATTCAAATTCGTAGTCATTGTCTTAACAATCATCAATAACAATGTAATGATAAGAGATGTATTTTCACTTTCGATTTCGATCTAAATATAGATGTGTATATCCAATCCAAATCCAATTACATATTTTTCGCATTATACCCGTTAAATCGAAAACAAAGCCCATCTGAGCACAATCATTGAATAGAATTATGAAAGCAGTACTTTTTTAGTGAAATATTGCATAAACAGTCGCATATCTAATGTAGTATGCTATGTTCGTATACATAGGACTAAGCCACACTGCAGATTTTATTGGATGTGTGGATTATCTACTCGTACTTCAATGGACGTGTTCTCAAATACCCAATGATCTTATTTTTAACTACTATTACATCATACAAATAGGGTGATTTCCTTGAAAATCAATCAGTGTCCACCTGTTTCAATTTGACAGCATTATATCTCCAGTTTTACCAGACTTAATTCTATTATGATTGAGTGGCGGATTATAGATAAGCTTCACTCATGTTTATTTATCGTCGGTCATTTTGTTATTCACCATAAATAGTTTAATAGACTTGGCAGCACTTTTAAAGCGTGTAATGTCGTTTCCCATTGGTATTTTCTGATTTTGCTGTCAGATTTCAGATTTTTCGTGCCCAAAATGGAACACCAAACGAAATATTTCTTTCTTTGCATTTTTGTCATTTAAACGTCAGCTTCAGCTGTTCTCAAATTGTTATTTGTTTTTATAAAAATCCATTCAATTTATGTTGTATGTTGATATCCAGTGCAGCGGCCAAATGTAGATTTTTCTCTATTTTTCACAGACGTCTCTCGTCTCGTCTAAAAACGTAAGTAAAAACTCAATAAAGTTTGACAAATGACAAATGTTTTGTTGTCAGCGCAAATAGGTGTAAATTTCGGTCACAAATCGAGATTCGCAAAATTGCTCTGACTCTTAAGAAAAGTGGAATCGAACATAAAATCTGTCAGCCAGCTGATTTCGAGAGAAGAAAAACTGCGCTGAATCTGAAAGAAGTGCTTTTTCTGTCCCAATGGAAAACGACATAAGTTGACAGATTAGAGAAACTACCGTTTTATTTATTCGCTAAATCACGACTGCTTTATGTGCATTATTATTTTCATTTTCCTATATACTTCTAAGTTAAAAATGTCTGTTAACATAGTTGTTATTGGGTACATTGGATGCAAGAACTAAAATGTTTTGACAATGAGGTAAGGTGAAGTTGTATGCAGCCTAGAGCGGAATTCTCATGTGCGGTTGAAAAACTGTTGAAGGTTTAAGTGTCGTATATTTTAGAAATTATATCTTATTGCATCTAGCTAATGTTTCAAAGACTGCAATAAAGTTCTACTATAGAGTATAACGAGATTTATTTCGTTTTTAAAATGGGCTGTGAAAAGAAAAGAACACCTAACTTAAATCTATAAAATTACTTCGGGATGAAACTCGATGACGTTATAACTCGATAACCGCTGATCCGATTTTTATGGTTCTTTTTCTTTTTTATTCGTATTGCTGTATTTCAGGTTTATACAGAAATAAAATTCCGGAAAGTCGATTTATTTGCATTTTTCGGGGGGAATAAGCCGGGTCCAGCCATTGATTAATAGTATATTGGACTAAAATTGAATTCCAAATGAATAAAGTAGGTAAGCTGAGTACCTTAAGTGTCAAATATTGGGCACTTAAGTTTTATAACTAAATATGGTAGAAGAAACTTGAATTAAATTTGAGTCATTTTTTATTTAATTGGTCAAAGTTAAGCTGAGCATTGTTAACAGAAATCAAAGAAAACCTTTTTAGAGCGCTGTCAACTTGAAGCAAACATTTTAACAATACATGCAAGAAACATATCAGAACGGGTTACTCGGGATGAGCAAGTATTTAGGAGTCAGTTTGCCTATAGATGCAAATGCTTCGAATGGGTAATAAAACTTCCCCAGTCACATTTGTGAGAAATTGATAAAAGCTGGTATATTTTGCTGTGAATCTCGACTATTAGTTTGATTGATCAATCTACTAATTCTCATAGCAAAGTTCAGTGCAGTTTTAAGAAAAGCTGCATCATTATATCACTCCACGAGAAATATACGTCACATTACACTGACACTCGCCATAAAATGAGGTACAATGCAAACTAATTATTAAAGTTGCTTGTTTCTCTTAGGTACAAGCCGAACTATAAGCAATCGCAATGAAACAAGCTATTAAGAGGTTACAAAATAATGATGTCTTACATTTTGACTACAATTAAAGCGAGAACAGATGTGTGTCACTCTGTTGTTAATATTACGTCTGCCCAAGACTACCTAATGTAATACCACAAGCATTCGTTCATTTACTGTTGAATTATCTTCAATGTCATAATATTGTGGTTTTACCCAACCGACGATGGTCACAAAATAAGTAACGTATCCCTCTATCTCTATGGCATAGTTCTTTAGGTCGGTTTGAAAAAATAAAAAGATTAATGCAATGAAATTAAGACCTACATTAAATAAATCAGCCACCAACCTCTTAATCAAGATTCATTGTCGTTTGGACTATACAACTGTATTGCCCTTGAATTTTTCATATAAATACATTTCAATTGTTTTACTGCCACCAAGTCTCAAATCACAAAAATGACATTCAAACTTCAAATTTAAGAATACCTACCTTCCTCTTTGTGAACTATCCGTTAGCATTAGATGAATTTTTTTAAAGTTACTGCAAAAAACATTCACTTGGCATTGGCCACTCGTGATAGCGCGTTTTTATCTTTACGATACCTGAGTATGTAGATTGTAGACACTCAACTAAAATGACAACCCGCAATCACTCTCACTTTTGTTATTATTGTTTCACAATTTCAAGGAAATTTTTTTTTTGAAAATTATTAAAATAAAGTATTTTTCACCAATTACTTTAAATTATCCGCCAACTATTTAGGATGGTGCATGTGCACTTTCGTTGTTGCACTTGGAGAACGTTTGAATTTTTTTTTCTGAAATTAATTTATCCAAGACAAAGAACGCCTAAAGCATTCAGAGATCAACGACTAACTGACTGAAATTTCTCAATCCGCAACTTCTGGCTATCGTTAAGGGTATACCAGACCAGTATCAGTGCGGCTTTGGTTTGATTATAGGTAATCATGCATATTAAGTCACTTACTCACAAGTCACACTCACAATACGGCTTTGTGGCGGTACGGTGGGTGTTTATTACAGCAGGTTTGAGAAGCAGTCTGCTTCTAAGGTATACAAGTTTGTAGTAAACTGATATATGTACCTCTCTCTGTAGCATTCTGATTATAAAACTTAAAATTCGATTAAGACTTGTGAGCGCGAGTTACCTTGGGTATAATTAATGCATCGATTGCACTGTCATTTGCAGAGTAATGAGTTAACGATTTTATGAGTTGTTAATGATGACGGTTTTTAGACTCTGCTGATTGCCCGCTCATATTGGACTAATTTTACAACTATTTGCGAATGCAAACATACCCACATCTATCCCATTCCCATCTATCATTTATTATTATGTTTCTCTGTTTGTCCTCTATGCGCACTTTAATGAAACTTTTGTGAGTTGCTGTGCGCACGCCTCTTAAGATTTTTGAACTTAACGTGGGCGGTATTCCCAACAGGGGTGCTGCAAACCCTATACAAGAAAAGAACATTAAATGCGCTATTTTTGGACGCTCATGATGGGAGCTAATGTGAAATTTGTAACCTTGTATGTAACTTTCTTTTTACTGAAGAATGATAATGAAAAATGTGAGCGGAATTAAGAGAAGGGTCGTGCTGCCTTAAATAACTACCTACTATAAAATATTTAAAAAAAAAACTTCATCTTTACGTGTTTGATAGCTTTTGCCATCAAATTTGGTAAATGGGCATAATAATTATGTCCTGTTAACTGTTTTTCTGTGTATTTCTGAAATTTAAATACACACATTTAAATAAAACAAAATAAGGCGTTTTGTTCCATCCGGTGTGGAAGCTCCCTTAGTATTTACTGAAAAATATGTGGACCTGTCATAGAGCAAAACTTCTTGTTACCTCTTCTACAAAAAAAACATTTGAAACACTATGCTTGGATCATGAAATTGTATTACAAACCACTTCCCAGGATGTTGGAAACATTTAATACGTATAGCTTGGATCACTTTAAAGAGCGAAGGCAAAGCTATATTAGCTGGAATCGATACAGCTTATGTTTCGACACATTTTTGTGAGTTGCTGTGCGCACGCCCGTTAAGGTTTCTGAACTTAACGTGGGCGGTGTCAGTTACAAATTATAATTTGAACGATTTGACAACCATCTGTCAGCAATAGCCAACTAGCCCAAAGATATTTCTTGGGCTAATATTTTCAGGTTTTATTATGGAGTGGAAATGATTTGTTCTCTCTTATTGGCTCTCTTCTGCCCAACTTTTGCATAAGCAACCGAAGTTTAACTAAATTTGGCTAATGTATTCGAATGCATTATCTTTAGGGAACACACCTAAATACTAGCGCGCCAAATCGTGACCACCTCGTAATAATAAAGCTTGTAGGCGCAGTGTGTTGGACTACTAAGCGAGGGTTCGAGGTTCGAATCCCGCAAAAACCCAAATTCCAACTTTAGGTTTTTTTCACTGCGCCACCTCTCGCGAACGTCTGACAAACATCCGAGAGTATGACTGTCTTGAAAGAGCTTCTCAATTGGCCGTTTGGAGTCGGCATAAAATTGTAGATCCCTTCCATTCGTTCCAAAAATGAAAACGCACACAAAACCAATGGTTGTGAGAGGCTAGGCCTAGGGTCCCTCCGGACCTGTTGTGCCAACTATTTATTTATTAGGCAAAGTAACGGGAAATCGGCAGAAGTTGGTGCTCTCAGTATTGTCTCTGATCGAAAGTACTGTGTGTCTGTTAGTGCGGAACGACACTTAAGCAAAGCTAATGCCTAAGCTGTCTAAGCACTCTGCAGCCGTAGTTTACCAGGTAAGTATCATCCTCTATCTGCTATTTCAGACCCAACTTTTATGAATGATACCCGAAATATTTATGATGTTCTGTAAATACCGCCACTAGGCTTTTTAATGCTTATTTCTCCATCTTAATTGGTCCACAGTTACCTATATCTTCTCAGGTGATCTGATGCCACGACCATGATCCATTTGTCGATCTGTCACTCCTCTGCCAAATAAAAAAATTCTTCAGTTTTCATCACGTTAAAGTTGAATCTAGTTGTATTTGATTACATATGTACCTATAGGAATAAATATAATACAAGTTGTACCAACAGAACTGGTTAGGTTGATATAACGTATGTTAAAAACCCCACTTGTTACTTGGTAGAATTCCATTATATTTATAAATACAATTAAAACAAAGCAATACAAATTTCGATTAGCGCTAATATTTCGAGAAAAACTTGTTTCGCTGCTGATTAAATTTGAATCGTCATTCTAAGGGGGCTTTCTTGAGATGCGAATATGATTCATTCTCCATAATATTTTTAATAAATCAACGCATTCTATTATTACTTTTGATTTGATGAATAATAATTGCATGATATGGTGACGGTGAGCTCAGATTACCGGTCATTAACTGATTGAGTTTATCGCCCTCTGATCTAGTTATCGAACCAGTGCCTTAGCGAGGGGGGGCAAGGGGGGCACAGGCCCCGGTCAGCGCTTTGCTAGGGGCGGCAATTTGAAGCAGTTAATTTTTTTTTTTTTTTTTTTAATAGGTATATAAAATTTACAAAACGGATTCTTTATTCAGTCCAAAGATTTTATTTACAAAGTTTACCAGCATTAACACTGCTTCACAGTAAATCCATTGAACACCAATGATGATTAATTTTAGCCCGCCCAGCGGAGCTTGATACACTTTCCTGACACACAATTATGCACCTATTTTTTGATCGCTTGGCCCGCTTTTGGCCCGTTTGTTGATAGACACGACCAGGGCACGACTCATGACGCCCATCTAAGCCCTACCATAGAAAAATGAACATACATTTGTCAATGGCCCTACATATAGGTACCTTTCTTGTGGGTGCCTTTTTTGTTTCATTAACTGTCACTGTCAATTTTATGTGGAACTTAAATGGCTAAGAGTCATATCAGCAAATTTCAATAAATTAATAATGTGATTGCACTTTTCCCATAATCTTCAACAACGCTTACATCATTTGAATAAATGAATAAATAATAAACGTATCCCTTACCGCTATGCAAATTGTTTGCACAACTTAATCTTGAACTTGGGAGATGTTTTAAGATATTCACTGACTGAATACCAAATCAAAATTTATGCTAATCCGCTTGCAAAGCATCTATTGTAAAAACTTTACATATATTTCAATCTAAGAACTTTCCAAGAAATATTTTTTGACAGCTAAAAAAGCCGATAAGTGTTTTGTTCTGTTAAGTTCACAAACTGCGGCATTAGAAAATATTATAGGTAAGTACCAATGGTTGAACCTATCAATGGCCAATCCACTTGAGAGTTGAGACTGGACCATATTTCACTCACACAGCAATATATATTTTTTTTTTCACGAAGATAAAACTTGCGTAAACAAACAGAGAAACGCTAACCTAGCTTGTAAGTATTTTTTTGTTAGGTACCTATATAGTTCTTGCTCTGGGTAGAAATGGAGGGTCGACATGCGGAATGTTACCTATTCAATTATCAACAAGTTTGGGTTTCTACATAGTTTGGTGAGATTCACAAGATGTGTGTCGGAGCTTAGGATTTCCTGCAAGCAATACCTAGTTTTCTAGTCATAACTTTCTTTAAAAATAAACTATATTTTCATAAATACCGAATAACATAATAATTGAACAAAATTAGAATTCTCTGTCACTATTGGTTTACTAAATTTTAATTTCAAAAAATAGCTAGCTAGTTCATGTAAAACGTCATCTAGATTTGTTTTGACTTTATGTAGTACCTACTTGAAACTTGACTAGTCAAGTTGAATTGTTTTTGTATTATCAGGGGTTTATTTTGAGTTTTGACGATAATGTCAACTGGTATTCGATTGGGATTCTTTATGTCGTTTTCCATTGGGATTTTCAGATTTTGCTCTGAGATTTCAGATTTTTCGTGCCCAATGGAACATAAAACGAGATTTTTCTTCCTTTGCATCTGTGGTGGTGCGTGTTTTAAAAGTCAACCGTTCTTAAATTGTAATTTGTGTTTATAAAAATCCATTCAATTTATTTTAATAGCTTTTGCAGCGGGCGGATATAATTTTTTTTTTTTTTTTCACAGACTTCTCGTCTAAAAACGTACGTAAGCACACTTTAAAGTTTGACAAATGACAAATGTTTTGGTGTTAGTGCAAATAGGTGTGAATCTCGCTCGGATATCGAGATTCGCAAAATTGGTCTGACTCTCAAAAAAAGTGCTTTTTTGCGCCCAATGGAACATGAAATCGAATACCACATGAGTAGGTACCTATGCACGCAGAATTTTCTTGACTAGATTTGTCGCTGCTACACCTCCATAAACGTCAACTGAAAAAAAAAAAATATTCACGTGACCAATCCAGGCCAAAAACAACTGATGTTGTTTTCCATTGGCACAGAAAAATCAGTCTTTTCTGCTCTCGAAATCAGCTGGCTGTCAGATTACATGTTCTATTGGCCGCAAAGAAAGCCCTTATTTCAGTGTGAGATTTACATCCACTTAGGTACACTAAAACATTTGTCATTTGTCAAACCTTAAAGTGTGTTATTGCTTATGTTTTTAGACAACAAAGCTGTGTAAAATAGAGAAAAATGTTCATTTGGCCCATGCAATGGGTATCAACATATTGAATGGAATTTTATCGACCTACCCCGCCGTTAAAGCCAGTGGCATAGATTTGTAAATTTAGTTACCTCGAAATCCAAACGCCTCCAATAAAAAATATATGTAGGTATTGGTATATACCTACCTAACTCATGTTCTCAGTATTTGCGTTGCCATACATCCCGGATTTAAGACAGAACTTCGGTTGTCCCACCGACAGCTTTTGTCCCGGGTGCGACTAAAATTCACAAACAAATAAAAAGTACTACATCTCTTATTGTTAAGAACAGACTCCACTGCATTCTAAAATGACTTTAAGTCCGTATGACACTTGATACATTTTTGTTGTTGCATTTTTCAGACTTTTAAAATTAAAAAAGGGCAGTACAAGAAATTACAACGAAAATTCGCGATAGGAGTGAGTGCGTTCACGTTGGCTGTCATCTTTTTTTTTGATATTTCAATATTATTTGAAAATAAATTCGTTTGGAAATTTGTGGTATTACATTTTAGTCCCTTTTACATGCAGCTGTCTTTTCAGCATGATTTAATGTAAAAAAAAAAAAATTATGAAAAATCAAGCACACCTAGCATATAGGAATGTAATTTTAACAAATTTATAGCTGTCATTCAAATGAATAAATATTATTTTTTTTATTTTAGTATGGCAACCCTACTCAGTACCTAACTTAACTAGGTACCTAGTTGGACGAAAGACAGACACAAATATTTTCCCTACAGAAAAATGTCAACAAATTTAAACTCAGGAAATTTCCCGTCAAAGAGGTCAAAAGTCAAATATTTCAAATATTAGCTTAGAAGTTTTTTTTTAATTCAGTTATTTGTTATATCCAAGAAATCTCACCACCGTCTTATATTGTACGGCCTTGTGAGAATTGTCATCAAATTTTTCAGTTTTTCCCCACACTATATGACGTTTACAAGATGGTCAAAGGTTTTCTGGATCTATGCTATGTACCTATGTGATATGAGTTGAATGTTGACATCCGATAAACGTAAAGGCCATTCAAATGTGTTTTTAAAAAAATAGGGACTGTCTGTCCGTTCTGGGTTTTAAGACAGGCTTTGTCCTTAACAAAAAATATTCATAGTTGAGTAATTCGTTCATTCAACAAACAACAATCTAATTTTCGTAAGAAAATATTAATTGGCTATGTGTATCCTCTCAGACAAAATATGCTGTCATGTTGTGCCATTATTATATTTATGTATTTAGCCACGCAAGTCCAACTGTCGGATTTCGAATATTTAAAATAAAATGGAATGCTTCCGGTTTTCAGAATGGAAGTTACATAAATTCAAGAATACACCACTGACGGAAGCGAATCGCCGCCATTCTCGAAATGTTGGATTCATTCACAATCAACGCATACTAGCAAAGAACTTAGCGTATGTGACGTACATTTAAAAATCAACTACATCTTCCACTGGAAAAGTGGAAAGTGGAAAGATTTATTTAGGTAGTTGAAGTTGAAGCGGATCTGTTTCTGTCGTCTGTCGAATGCGCTTGATGGTTTTGCAAAAGTGTACAACAAAATCGTAAAGTAAACAAAACAAGTAATACAAACCGCTTCGGAAAATTGATCTCGATTCCGAAAACATTGAGCACTTAAATATAAATTTATAGCTCAAGTAAAAAGGGAATACCACATCATTCATAAGTGCGTGCATTTAGTTTGTGGAATGTTGGAAAACAATGGACGAAGCAGAACACATAATCGCAGCTGTTAAGGAAAGGGATATTTTGTGGAATCGGACAAACAGAAGCTACAAAAATGTAAAAGCAAAAGCAAAGGAATGGCGAGCACTATCCGAGGAACTCAATTTGCCGGGTACGTATTTGTGTTTTGGTTTTACAAACCACCTTTTATTATCGATAAACATTTTATTTCAATGTTATATTATCGTATTGACTTGCAGTTGACATCGTTAAAAAACGGTGGAGAGGCCTTCGCGACAATTACGCCAGAAACTTAAGTAAAAATAAATTTTCTGCTCAAGGAACCGATGATATGGAGCCAGTGGGAAAATATTCAGTACAAATGGAATTTTTAAGACACCATTATTTAAAGCCGAAGATGTTCGTATTCCTTTTGCTTTACAATATAGTAACAGATATTTAGACATGTTTCTTTTTAGATCAAATGAGTTAATCGAATCTGCAGAGGATAGAAGCCAAAGGGATTTGGATTACTCTACCTTCGGCATGATGTTTGTGGACGTCGGAAGTACTGTTCCAACTACATCATCTGGCTCTTTCACTTCGCTGCCGAATCCAATTCCAACACCGTTATCCCATTCCTCAAAGCGGCGAAGAGTAGTGCCGAGAGCATCAGTGATTGAAAGGATGTGCCTTAGCACGATGACTAGTTCACAAACTTTTATATCAAATTCGCGTTTAGCTCCGGCAACCGTTCAATCGCACTTACCTGCGCCATCAAATTTGGAGGATGAATTCTTCTGTCGCTCTCTTGTTGAAAAACTCTCGAGCTTTCCAATCGAGCTCCGCAACAGCACAAAATTGGAAATCCTGCGGTACATAAACGACGTACAATTGGAATGGTTGCGTCAACAGCAAAGTTAAACCAACAAAATGTTCTTACATCGGTCCTTTTCAGGACCACAAGAAAGATCGTTAAGAGATGTATTTATGATTTTAATTTTATAGATTCGTCAAATTAATTTCCATTCTGTAACTTTTTTCCAGAGTCAACTGCGAATCGTGTCATCCATGGAGGAGAAATATGGGATGGAATTTGCTTTGGTTTTGTATGTTAAAACATAAATAGTTGCGAAAGATCTTTACTTCATCTGTGATAGGGAGTGCAACGGTAGATCGATTTCCAAATATATATCGTACCACGAGACAAAAATTCAATGTATTTCTTATATTTAAAACTGACATGACACAACTACTAACTACGCAATCACTTGTTCGGCTGTTTGCTCTTCGAACGGTTCATTTGGCAATCGGGCGGGATTCTGAAAGAAGCATTTTGCTAAATACAGATGCCTTGAAAGGAAAACAAACAACTTACAATTTTCCTTGCTCTTTTCTCCAAAATACCGTACGCAAAATGATTTATAATTATTCCTGAGGGTAACGCCACCCCTTGTACTCGATAAATGCTTCCATTTTTACCCTCCTTAGCTACTTCATGCACACCAGCAACTGTACATTTGCCCAGAAAACGGGTTGACGCTATCATTGGACCGCGAGAAATATCAATATGCTTTCCCACTCGGTACAGTGTTACACGGCCTTGATTTTGAGACAGAATACTGGGAAGTTGTTCCTTTTTGTAGTGGTTATCGGCAAACATATGATTTGCCAGCTCACTGTTTACATCAAGACGTTCGATTGCAATGTCTTTAGCGGCTAGTTTCACCATTTCTGCGGATATGGAGCGCAGTTCGTTGCTGGAGGGAACCCATCCCTGGGCAGAGAGGTAGATGTCATGTACGAAGCTGCCGGATTTGACTACAAATACAGAGGTTATCATTTCAATATATATAGAACTGTAAGGAATGGTTAGTCGCCTGTTGATTTTGTACTGATGTTTGACCATCGTTCAAGCACCGAGTAAAAAAGCAACGGGCGAATAGCCACTTCGACAACACAATCGTACTGTTTGGTCCTGGAAAGCTGTGAAGTTGAAGGCCGGCTTCTTCTTTAAAGCTCTCCTGCAATGCCGCACCCAGTATAAAGGAACAACTTCTCCAAAATGCCCTAAAAGAGTTCCATTTGAAATGGATTTCTATTTACAAGCAAGCTAAAATTGTTATTACTTATTCACCAAATGTGGATCTGTCACAGTAAAATTCAACAATTGCAATGTACACGATTCCTTCAATGGTCTGTGCATATCCCACGGCATGTTTCCATCGATCAAAGCCAATGCGGAACGCTTGCAATGCCCCTCAGTCAAGTGCTGAGCACAGTTGTAAGGTGTAGAAATTTCACGATTCATCATTAATGTCACATCTTCTGGTAGACCAAGGTAGCGCACTTCGATTTTCTCAATACGGCCAATACTGTCCTTTTGTCGGACTTTCTCCGCATCGAAGAGTTCGTTTCGTCTGAGTATCGATTCTGTTGTAGACATAAATCCTGGGAATTGGAAAAGGTTATGAAATGGAAAGCAAACTAGGTGTCAAAGAGGAAACTTACGAATTGGCGAGAACCTTGAAAGAACTTGCAGCGATTTCCATTGCTGATGCAAAAGTTTTGTAGCCGGTGTCATCTTATTTTTTAGTTTTGTCTGTAATTTATATATTTTTAACTAGTTATTCAATATTTTCAATGAAGAAAGTAGGTATGAAGAATCTTTTGCGGCTGATTTTGTCTTTGACAGATAGCGGCATGCCTTTAAATGGTCAGTGAAGTGATGCCAAGTTTCAAGGTTTGTTCATTCTAATAACGTAACATATTTTTGTTATGACCTTAATAGTTTTAATCAGAGTACTAAAAATCAGATGGATGGTAAAGGTATATCGGAGCATCCGATTCGCAGCAAAAAGAATACGAGGACGACGACTTTCACCTTGAACACAAAAAAGGAAAATCAGGAGTTCATCCGCACAAATTTATGATACTTTCGTAATCATCATGAAGTTACCGAAACGTATTAAATTGGAAACTGATCGATAGATCATATGTATTTTTTTTAAGTACCTACCTGCGATATTAGGCGTATTTTTTGAGCTTCGATCTCAACAGAGCAAAGTAGATTAGAATTTACAGCACGTAGTTAAAACAACTACTGTGAGTCTTCGAAGTGTCAAGTAGAGCTTATTTTTTGTAAATGCGTGCTGAAAATCCTACTTAATTTTGCTTTGCTGAGATCGAAGCTCAAAAAAATAGGCATATTGTAAGTTTCACTAAATTATCTTACTCAGCAAAGGGAATACCTATCTAAAGCCTGCAGCAAAGCCAATTTACCTTTGTCCTCCATTGCGTGGAGTCGGGCGACGAATCAAACTAAAAGTTGTTTCGACAAAATAATATTTTATTTTTTTTTTTTTTTTTCAGAAAAATAACTGTTATCTGTTTTATTGAGCATAAGTCAATCTTATTTTTGCTTTATATCTCGAATCTGTTTTATGGATTGTACTGGAGTTTTATTTCGAATTGCTCCAGGCGTTCTGTTCCTTTTAGACATTTTCGTAGTTACCTAAGTATTTCACATTTTGCTGACCATACTTTTTCGTTCTCTCCTTAAATACTACACCGACTTAATTGGTTTCAATAATAAAAATGGCGGATCTTATCTACCTACCCAGAGGCAAAACTGAGACCCCCAACTCGCAATCCTCTTCGGTGTTCTGTCAATTTAGAGTCCGTGTGACATGCAGAAACAAACAAAAAATATAAAATCAATTCTGCCAACCGTTTGGGAATGTGATAGAGTTCGAGAATACCAAATTTTAACATAAGTCATGGCTATTGGTTAGTTATATTATATATTTTTAAAAGGCGAATAGTAAAATTTGTCTAGTTAATAAAACTATTTAAAGTGATTTTCTATATACTAGGAACATATTAGCCAAACAATGTTTTTATTTTCCTACAAACATTCTGCAGTTATAATTTTTCATGATTATCTTAAGCAAGAGTAACAATTAAATTTAAATTTAACGGATAAAATTCTATGAACACTGGCAGTAACTTTGCCCACAGCGGAAGTTGTTCATTTTTTTTTAGGGTGTGTTTGTGAGGTGGAATTTTTGAAATTTCGTGACATTTCGTCGGCTGAGTTCTATCTTGTCCAATAGACCATTTTTTGTGAAATTGAGTTAAGTACGCAGTCTTACTAATTTGGGGACCCTCTTTCGTTTGGTGAAATCCATTTTGTTCTATTTCTTTTAGTTTTCAAGTTATAGAGATCTATTTTGTTCAATAAACCACTTTTCTTAGAACTTTGAATGTACTGATTGTTCAATAAACCTTTAAAAATAATTTTTGTAGTATATTGGACAAGATAATACGCGATAAAGAGAAACGCTTTATTTTTTATATTTTGTTCAATATCCACTAAAGTGGATATTTTGTCCAGTAGGCTTGAATAATCAATTATTTCTATTTTGGCGGATATCCAATTTCCTGTATTTTTGTTGAATACCTATCCAATACTAAGTTGCCGTTCTATCTGGTTCTATCAAATGCAATAAATCAGATAGTAGTTGGTATCAATCATTCAGTTTTGATCTCGTCGGCATCGGGAAAACACGCGTCACGTCGGTAATTTTAAAATGGACCCCAAAGAGACTAAGTGCTCCTCAAATATGTCTTTAGTTTAAAGTCTGGTTTTATTTTGATCATAATTTTGTTATCCATACTTACATAACTTTTCTAACAGTTTAATGGAAGGAATTGAGTACTTATCGTCTCCCGAGCCCGAATTAGCAGAGGAAAGATCAGATCAACAGGCAAGAAAATTGAGAGTGCAAGTAATGAGAACTGCTTTTCGATATTGGAGCGATGTTAATTGTGTGCCACCATTATTCGGATTAACAGATTTACTATCGGATGGGTAGCTTCTTACCAGTAAATGAGGACGTACACCAATATTCGCAGGTGTACTTCATTTTGTCGGGGGATGATCAAGTCAATAGGCGTTACAGAGGGCAAACAGGAGTGACAAAAAACATCATTCGAAAATTGCAACCATTATAATGCAATCAACGCTTTCATTACAATGTTTAAAACGGCGATAGAGAAAATGAACTTAGAAGATCGCACATTTGTCTTCAATCCTGATAAAGGAACCGCACTTTGGAAAAAATAGAATGGATAGGAAACGGGTAGTAGTGTCACTTCCAATACAAGAAAAATTATTTAAAATTTTTAATTTTCTAATTCGGATGTTCCGGACCTACCGCTTCACAATTTGAAATTAAAAGTCGACTCAATTATAATTTTGTTGAGCAATCTAAATGCATCGACATTTTGTATCGGATCGCGTTTGACATGATTGTCAAGAATCCCAAATCAAATGTCATGCAAGGACGATTTTGAGGGGAAAATTAAAAGGTAAACATTGTCATATCGCGGACTCCGCTTATTCAGAACGATTTGTCATTGGTATTTAAGCGTCTATGACAAAAAATAAGTCGGAAGAATAATCGCTGGATATTTGTAGCATCAATCTCGAATTCCCATGTTTTCCACATGGTCAATTGTATGTGACATTCTCACGTGTGAGCACACCAATTTATTGCAAAAGTGTAAGGGTGGCCGACACGTCAATGATTGCGGTTTGATTGAAATACATCGTCATTGCTATACTTCAGTTATTTGTATTGTATTTAATATAACTTTTGAATAAAGAATTTAAATTGATGGAATTACATAAAGTAGCATGCGCTGTGCATGCTTGGAAATATTATTTTCATTACATTATGACGAATTTGGGCGGAACGGAGTTCCCCGGGTCAGCTAGTTTCTTATAAAGAAATGAATGTCTTGAATTGAATTTGTTTTAATAAAAGCATTATACATAAAAACAATGTTTGTATTTTTTTTAATAAAAGAATAATAAAAGAAAAGTCTTTAATTTAACTTTTTTTAAAGTTAAGTTGGAAGACTTTTTGTTCAATATTACTATTTGCAACACTGGTTTCTTTATGACGTTTTCTTTATTTTCTATCTTGTTGAATTTAACTTCTTTTTGTTCAATATCCAACATTTTAACTAACTTTTACTCATCCCATACATCATTGTCCAATATCCAAAATGACTTGGTGATACATTTTTATTTTTAATTAATTAGAAGAAACTTTATATACAAAAATATTTTAACTATTAAATATAAAATTGTTTGAGCTTTCATAAAAAAATTACTTCAGAACAGAAATCTAGTTAATTGAATAAAAGCTTTGAACCTAAACTTTGAAAATCGATTTCCCAAAAATTTGAAAAATGGACATTGGACAAGATAGAACTCAGCCGACGATTTGTCAATACTATTTATCAAAACTAGCGCACCAAAACGAAGACACTCCGTAAAAATATAGCTTGTATGCAAAGTAACGGGAAATCGGCCGAAGTTGGTGGTCTCAGTATTCTTTCTGTAGGTACCTACCTATGAAGACAAATGTTGTTTTTGATTTGGCTTTTTAGATTTTGATCAGTTGTTTCAGATTTCTGCTGCCGAATCGAACATGGAATCCGAATTTTATTGGTTCTTATGTGTATTGAGTTGACTGCAAAACTACATTT
Source organism: Cheilosia urbana (assembly GCA_946477585.1). Classification (NCBI taxonomy): domain Eukaryota; kingdom Metazoa; phylum Arthropoda; class Insecta; order Diptera; family Syrphidae; genus Cheilosia; species Cheilosia urbana. The sequence goes on from OX297854.1 coordinate 146,581,154, forward strand.
TTTTCACTTGCACTGGATCAATTGATTTTCACACATTTATAATAACGTATTTCAAAACAATTTACTATAAAATTAATATCAAATCAATCCTTCCAAACCATTCCAACGATAAACAATTCATAACCACCGGCTGTGTGTCATCATTAGTGAAAGTATGTGTAAAGCTAATGTGGTTTTCCATTGGGACCACCTGAAATCTTTTTCAGATCTCAGATTTTAAGGTGCTCATGGAACGTGCAACGAAATTGATCTGCTTTTGTAAATGGATTAGTGCGTTAATTGACAACAATATCAGCTGTTCAATTGGCATTCGTTTTTGGCAAAATCACAAATGGATATCGACCTGCAAAATGTTTCGCCTGTTGTAGATACAAATGAAGTAGGTAGGTATTATTTGTGATTTGTAGTCTTCAGATGAGGAGGAAGACAATGAAGATAATAATTCCTCCGAAATAATATCCATAGCCATGTATTTTGTTTATTTGGTTTTCAAGAAACTTTGCGCATTTGCCTCGAAAGCAAACTTCGCTAAATGACGTAAAAAAGCTGTGCAAATTATATTGGTATGTGTAGATCTGAAAAAATATCGAGATCTGCAAAAAGTGATCCGAATCGAAAAAAAGATTGATTTTTCGTCCCAATGGAACGTGAAAAGTGATTTAGATCAAAAAAAAAACAAGATTGATTTTTGGTCCCAATGGAAAACCACATAAAATTAGACTGTATGCCAATTATGCATATGAATGCCAACAGGCAAATGACCAGGTAAGCTGTCAAATGACCAAAATGTCAGGATTATCAAAACCGTATATTAGACCAAAATTACCAATATGGTCATATTTGCCTTGGTGGTCATTTAAGGCATTTGTTATTTTTTCATTTCATATTTGTTATTTTTCCAGAAAAAAGAGATCGAAAATGAAAATAAATCACAATCCCAGGAACTCAAACATCGATGACAACAAAATAATTCTTGTTCTATCAAAAATGCCAGCAATGCCACAACGAAATTTCAATAAAATGCATATGGGCATATAGGGCTTTATGCTGGCATTCGTGCTTATTGTCCGATTACACTATATGCTATTTGGGCATTTTTATCTGTCAAAATCAGCGTAGGTAGTCATATGTGGCATTTAGGTCATTAGGGCATATGAGATATGCCCATTACATTGTAGGACCATATTTTGACAGGAGAACTGTCAGAAATTGGCATGTTATGACTACTTGGCATACCGTCTAATCTTACCTTAACTCTGAGAAAAAATAGAGATTTCTCAAAAGTGCCTCAGATCTTAAAATAAAAAGAATGATTTTTTTGGCCAATCAAACATGAAATGCAATCTCGATCAAAAAAGTTGATTTTTTCTCCAAAAAATTATCTTTTTGTCAGCTGCATGAAAAACTCGCAAATAATGACATATTGGCCTTGCACAGTTTAATAAATAATTATTAATGTTCTTATTTTTCAAACCATTAAAAAATATCTTACAGTGACATAGGTGCCGGCGGAAAATGTTTTTTTTAATTTGTTTAGGGGGTTTCTGTCAAAACTCAAAACTACTTAATTAGGATTTAATTACATTGGCATTTTCTATTACAAATTCAATCCCAATCGATTGCCATTATTTGCCATAGCCACATCAATTTCTGAATGGGTCGTCTGCCGTCCGGTCGTAGTCGTAATTATTATATTTCCATCCCTACCTACCACAGGTCCACAGGAGGTGTGCACACCTCGGAGATTAATGAATTAATTTATTTATAGGTAGCTATTGTTTTTGTGATTTCCGTTTCGGTGACCTGCCTTAAGTCATTATGTTTCCTTCCGTATCGTAGATACCTAATAGGTATATATTTATTTTTTCGAACGTTGCTGTCATCTGATAACGGGATAAGTAAAACTTTGATCAATCTACTCTCGCCCTCCCCATCAATAATGTTCTATAGCAAAGCTATACGTACAATTACGATATACCTAATAGAGCTGCATGCAGTTGAAAATGTAGGTATGTAATATTCCTGATAATTTTTCTGGAGTGTACCTTACATGGATACCAAGAAAGTGGTAACGATTGGAACTTATACAATGTTTATTTGATGAATTGAATTTCATTTATTCTAATGGAGTTAATTGCTTGTAATTGAAATTCCATTAGCCAATAGTACTTACTTGCTATTGCTATCAAATGATTAACGATAAAGCTAGGTACATAGCTACAAGGCGCGCCGCCGAATGAGACTGTTAAACATGTGGTGATAACAAAGATAAGAACTGGATTTTCGACCATTTGCGGGTGGGGCAACACGTCATGCGCTGCTGCAAAGAAATTGTGAGCGAGGAGTACCTAACTGTTATAAAACTGTGTTTTTAGCATACTCATAAATTTAAGGACGAACGATAGACAAGGAACGAGTAGACTGGAGGCATTGTGTATGCAGTATGCATTTTAATTTCACTTAAAATGTAAACGAAGGCAACAGGTTAGCATTTCGGACACAATTTGCTCGAGTGATTGGCAGATTGGCCAGTAGAAAATTAATATAAATCTTTATGAACTCCTTTGTCGGAACAAACGAGTTTTCTCTCAAAATATACGTATACATATTTCCGTAATCGTTTTTGGGAAATTTATTTAACATCGCACATTTTTAGTACCTACTCGTAATTGAAATAATGTATAAAGGTACTAGCTCAGAGAACGAGGAGGTATTTTTTTTCCAATAGATAATTCATTTTAGGATAAGAAAAGAATCAATTTATGTATGTCGAAAGAAGCATCTCTTTATAATGGTATCATGTCTTTAGATATAGTAGACTTTATAAAAGCCACTCTTGGTTGTTTTAATTAAACAGTTTGGCAGGGTTTTGTTGGTCCGAGTAAAGTTCGTAGAATAATTTCCCTTAGCGAATATTCGAGGATTGTTTTTTGAAAGGCGATACAAAAATATTAACATCAGAATTCTATAAGCGCTTACAAATGAACTACCTACCTACACTAAAAAGGATTTTTCCATCTCCGTACTCAAAGTTTTAGTTAAAAACAACAACAAAAAATCTAGCTTGTTGTTGCTTAAAAAATCTCTATTATAAGGTTTATACAAAAAAGAACTGCCAACTGAACAAAAATTAAAACTGTCAACTGAACAAAAATTAAAACTATTCATTGAAAATCTACGTTCCCTAACATTTCAGTACCAACCTAACGGTGAATGGGGACGTTCAAGTGTCTAGTTTAATAAGTCTGACAGCTGTGTGACTAGATGTATCTCGGTTTCGATTGGCTGCATTCGGAGATAATGAGCAACTGTTTCAGTTGACATTTATGGAGGTGTAGCCGACGAATCTAGTTGTGAGCTTCGTAACTGAGTACTAGGTAGACAATTCGCATAGGTATCTGGCTGACGGAGAAAAATTAACGTTCCCGACCAATCTAGTCGACTTTATTTAAGGTAGATAACTAGATTCCTGAATGTGCCCAAATTTGGTTCGTTCGTGTACCTACTTTCCGCATAGAAAAATTAAAAACGTCAAATCTTAAAAATCGAGAGGGAAATCTCTCAATTTCAAGAGAAGTACCTGACCGGTTTTGTCATTTGACATTATCGTAAAATAAACAAACGTTCTCTTTAAATAAGTTTGAACTGAATTTCTTATAAGCTAAATACCTACTTATTAAACATACAATTTTTAATGCGCTGATATGTTCTATGAGAACATTCAATTACAACTTCTTCCTACGGCATCAGGCGTGTTTTTTTGAGCTTCGATCTCAGCAAAGCAAAGTAAAGTAGGATTTTCAGCACGCAAATACAACAACTACTGTGAGTTCTCGAATTGTCAAGTAGAGCGTACCTAGTTGTTGTAATTGCGTCATGAAAAGCCTACTTTACTTTGCTTTGCTGAGATCGAAGCTAAACAACAGGCCTATCGTTGAAGACGAAAATAAGTATTAATAAGAGTTTGTACTTATCAAACTTTTGAGCTGTCACTCATGTCGTTTTCCATTGGGACCACCAGATATTTTGTTCAGATTTCAGATTTTACACGACTCATGGAACATGCAAAGATATTGATCTGCTTTTGTAAATGGATTAATCCGTTATTTGACAGCAATAATCAAATATCAGCTGTTCCTCCTTCAAAATTATATCAGTGGCTATGTTTGCATTTCTTTATCTTGGTTTTTAACGAAACTTTGCGCATTTTTTTTACTTTAAAACAAACTTCTTAAAATGACGTAAAACAGCTGCGCAAATTGTATTGGTATTAGTGGCTGTATGTGTAGATCTGCAAAAAATATGGAAGTCTACAAAAAGTGATCCGAATCAAAATAAGATTGATCTTTTTATGAAATTACGAAAAAATGAAAAGAGGGGAAATGCGGATTTCTCTCTCATTCGTGCATTCGCACAGTTTCTTAGCGAATTTTTTAATAATTCTACGTTTGCAAAAAATACACCAACGAACCCATTATTTTAGTGAATATGTATTCTCCCAAATTCCTTTGACATTTCACAAAATTTCCCGAGAAAGGAACAGAAACGCTCCCTCTAAATAAATTGCTTACTTAAAAGAAGTACATAGTAGGAAGAACTATTTAAGAAAATGTTTCATAATTATGTCATACATACTTTAGGACTAATTCTTTTTTCCCTCAAACTTCCAATAGTTTGTCACTTTTTACAAATCCATATTGACCATTAAAAATGACTCTTGGTATTATTTTGACAGATCCCATGAATATTCTCTGTTTTAGACTTTCAAAAGGGGAGAAAAAAAGCTGTGAGTGGGGACGTTCGGATACCTAGTTTATGTAAAATGTCAACTAGATTCGTCGTGACTAGGAATCCGAACGCGTTGACTAATGTGGTATTCGTTTGGGCGCTCTCAGATAACTTTTTTTGCTCTCAGATCACTTTTTATGTTCGTTTGGTACAAAAAAAGCAATCTTTTTCAGATTTCAGAGCACTTTTGCGAATCTAGATATTTTCTCAGATTTACCAACACAAGTGCGTTTGAGTTTGACAACTCGTGGAGGGCGTTTAGGTTTTCGTGAATTTGTTCTACTGCAAAGAAAGGCATTGCATGGGGTGAATCTATTTTTGTTAATTGGTTATGTATAGGAATATTTAAAAATCCACGGCCACCCTGTTTATTTTAAATCTGACTCTTTGCAAATGTCAATGTCAGACAGCCTGTCAACTTACTAAACTATGAATCAGAACGTCCCCAATATAAAAAATAATTGTGGGCTGCGCATGTGTGTTTTCAGCGATTAAAATTTGTCCGTTTTGACTGAAGTGTGTTCAGTCTCAGTGTGATTATGTTCAGTAGTGATTTATGATCTGTCTATGTAAGAAGATTCATTATGTATAAATATTTAGAAATCGATCGAGACACAAACTTCGCATGTCTTAATACAAAATTTAACCAGTGAATGGAAAACGATTTGAAAAGTGTTGAAGGCTACACATATTCGAATCGCTCGAATATCAACACAAAAAGAGCAAGTTACGTTTTTATCGTTATTAAGCCCAATCGAATACCACATAAATAAACAATGGACAAGACTGCTTTGGCTTTCTACAAAGTTACTGTTGTCGAACTCTTTTATGCAAACTTCTACATGTCGGTGTACTTAAAATCTAAAATAAGTAACAATAGCTGCCCTAGGTTACAAAAAGTAGCTAAATAAACAATCGTTTATAAACAAATTTCAAAACTGAAAGTCCAACTTAACGTATTTTGTTAAAGAATGGTAAAAATCTTGCTGAAACAGGATCAAGGAGCTATAGGAGGCAACGTCAGACCTATTCCTTAGATGCGATAGTATTTTAAGAAGTCCACAACAGTAAAGCAATAAATAAGTAAAAGACTACCAAGGACTTGACAGAAATGTTACCTCCAAATTCCGATGCCACGCTGCAGTGTCCTACTGCGCGAGGGGTCGCATGTACAACCTCAGCATAAACACAAACGACACATTACGGTTCTGTCAACTATACCCAGTACTAGGTACCCACCCCTCGCGAATATCCAATAAAAGTACATAATATAGGTACGTATGTATGTAGCTACGTATATATTTATTCAGTGGTAATAGGTTTTTCCTAAATAATAAAGTTGAAGATAAGCTTCGGGCAATCTCTGAATACCTATGCAAATACACCCCAGTGGGTTGAACTTCATTTTCAAGATTGTACATAACAAAGCAAATTTAATATCCTCTTTTCGGTTGACACGAAGATAATTCCAGAAACCCCACCCTAATGCTAAAAATTCGATTTTGCTTTCTCCAGCCGTCGTCTACCTGTTTAACTTTACCAAATTAATTCCAATTCAATTGAAGCTTATCGATGACTTTTCGAGCAGTCAATTTTTATCGTTGACATACCCGTGTCATTGAAATTCATTCTTTTCTCTCACCTTCCACCGACGATATAAGCTTCGTTGGAAAATTTATAAAATTCTTTGGTGAAAAATAATAATAAAGCAAAATAGACTTCACAACATCATTGGTTTTCCCGTACTTTTCTCCGGGTTATTTATTTATGTTTATTTTATACATCCTTAGATGTGATTTTATCCATCAGAGCTGGGAAGATCCACTTTCATGCCCGAGCATGTGGAAGAGCCATACACCTACGAGTTGTGTTTTATAGAACTTTGACGACTACCTACTAAGAGTTTAGTCAGCGGCGTACTTACTAGGTATAGCTACATGTAGTATTGTCGCACCTTAAACTCACTTTGCTTTGGTCATCCACACACAGAGACTTCATGTTCCGGTGGGCTATACATAGGTACACAGAAATCAGATTGTGAGTGTCGTATCCACCAGTTGCTGGATTTCCTTTGGTATCGTTCTTGTTGCCGTCATGCTACAAAATCATTTGCAGCTATAGGTGGATACTTCTTACCCATACGTATAATAGTCCACCCACTGGCGCTTTAATTCAGAAACCTGGCACTTTTCAAAGGTGCCATCGCCTTTATCGGTGGATTGTGAACTGGCGAGAGTACGGGTGAAGGTCGTTCGTCGTTGTCGCGATAACTTTCACACCCTTTATTTTTTTTTTTTCATCTTTTTGTAGCCGGAGTAGGTATGTGCTAACAGCTTGTAGTTAAGGCTCTCAAGAGGCCATTTATGTTATTACGTTCCGGTTTTAAAGTTTATATGTGTGGATAGGTGTAATTTGATGTTCCGTTCGTAGACGATCTTTAATGTTCCGGCTATAAATGCATATAGGTACCTACCCGTACCTACAAACCGGGAAAGAGTGAAGAGTAAATAAAGGGGTCAACGCGTACCACCTCCGCTGCAAGCCCGGATGTAGCCTGTGGAAAAAGATTCTATTTTCTTAACCAATCACACTTCTGCTTCTGTTAGGACTTTTAAGGAGCAGGATGTTAAAGAACCTTTTACGATATTGTAACCTGACCTAAATAGTATCCTACTACCCACATTCAATTTAATGAACGCGAGCTAGTGCAGTTGAGGACATTTAATACATACCTAGGTACAAGGTAATCTTGATAATGTGCTTGTAAATTTATTCTTAATACTGGGTGTCCGCCAGGAAGGATTATACTACTTTGTTTTGCCGCCATTTTGGTAAACATTAGTCTTGACAGTTCATATTTGGCAGTGGTGAAGTAGACACGTGTCAAATTTATTATGGAAAAATATTCGATGAACCAACGTGTTTTAATCGTTAAAACATTTTTTCAAAATCAATCATCGATTACTGTGACGATGAGAAAGTTACGTGAGATTTTTGGGAGAAACAACGTGCCAACAAAACGCACTATTTATCGTGTAGTGAATGATTTCGAAGAAAGAAGGTCTGTAGGTGATAGGCCAAAAACACAACGTAGGTACTGCAAGATCGGCGGAAAACATTACTGCTGCTCAAGGAAGTGTTCAAAACAATCCATCAACCTCAATTCGACGCCGTAATCAGGAGCTTGGTCTTCAAAGAACAACTTTGGCGACAATTTTGCACAAGGATTCGCATTTGTTTCCATTTTAAATTCAGTTGACACAATAGCTTCTTCCAGAAGACCATTTACGCATTTAGGGTGTTACAGACGGTTCCACATCGCATACAGCCAGGATTACAATGGAATTACTTATTTATTTCAAGAAATGGTGATGTTGATTGGCCTCCACGGTCGCCTGATTTGACTGCTCCGATCTTATTTTTGTGAGGATATCTGAAGAGCAAGGTTTATGCAAACAAACCAGAAACGCTTGAGCAACTCAAACAAAATGTTCGTGATGAAATTAATGAAATACCGCGTGAAATGTGTGAGAATGTAATCAAAAATGTGCTTAAAAGGGCTCGCATTTGTGAGACTAACAGAGGCGGACATTTACCTGATATTGTATTCCATACATAATTGCCGACATTAAATAAAACATTTATCAATATAAGATCCATTCTCTTTCATTTAGTCAAAAATTATAAACAAACAAAGTAGTATACCTTCCCGGCGGACACCCTGTATAATGGTCGATGCTCCGTGAGGTTGGCTTACAGCTGGCTAAATCTGTGGTTAGGTTAGATAAAACACCATTTATGAATCAGTAAAAATAGAGGTTTTTTTTTTTCACTTCGGCCAACAAACCATAGTTTCGCCATAAATCGTTCCATTTTCCAGTTCATTTGTCAATTAAGCGATTAAAAAAATCTACCTACATATCGTTTTGATGTGTTCAGTATTTTACTTATGTCGTTTTCGATTTGGCTTTTTAGATTTTGATCAGTGGTTTCAGATTTCTGCTGCCAAATCGAACATGAAATTAGAATTTTATTGGTTCTTGTATGTAATGGGTGGCGCAGGGACATAAGTTCCACCCCATTTAGACTTTTTGAACTTAAGTCCTGAAAACAAATTTCGGAACTTATGTCCCCATAACCTTTCTGATCCTAAACACAAACTAAGAAGAGTTCTTCTTTTTGTGTATTCCCTACTTTCAAAAATACAGTTAGATACAAGCCGTTGGGAAGAATGCAAGTCATGCAATTTTGCATTATTCTTTGTCAGCCGAGTTTGCATCGTAATGAAGTAAAGGACTATTCACATGAGAGCGAACTGCGAATAGGAGAATTGCGAACAAATCAATTTAACTGTATTTATGAATTGAAAATTGCTATTTTTTCTATCACAAAACCATTACATTTAATTTCTCTAAAGGCACCAAGTGACAAAGAACAGAAACAGGAACAGAAACAGGAACAGAAACTGAAACAGAACAGAAAGTTTTTTCTTTCTGTAGTAAATTCTGTTTCTGTTTACGTTGCTCGCTCAGCTACACAAAACTGAAACAGAAACAGATCCATAAAAACATGTCTGCCGCCTGTGTATGTATATATCAGTGGCGGCTCGTCACAGTGTGCAAGGTGTGCTCATCAAACACTGTGTAATAATAATAACACACACAAATATGATATTCCATAATATTCCACAATTCACAAAACCTCCATCACACAGCTTACCCCGTACACCATATTCATATTCATCCTTCCTAATTTTTCGTTCAAAATTCCTTCATGGTTAAGAAAAAAACAAATAAATAAATAAATAAACTCGCACGTAATTTCCCTGTGCAAGTCTTCTGTTGATTTCATCACAAAAATTCATTTATTCATCCAAACTAACACCTACAAAATTATCCCTATATTCATCACCATTGTCATTCGTCACTCGCACGCCGTATATAAAATCGCTTTACTTTGATGAGCTTGAAGAAATGCACACCCATCTTAAGAATTCCCGCGACGCCACTGATATAATAATTATACAATAGTTCGATGCGAAACGAATAGCCAGATGATAGATGCAGAAAAATTCAAACAAAAAAAACCTCCCCCCACGATAAATTAGCATTTCTGTTGCTGGCAACAACAGAAACAATCAATTCTGACTTGTTTACGTTCTGTCGTCAAACAGACATTTTTCTGTCGCTAAATTCTGTTGCTGAAAAAAAAAAGTTCTGCTCCTAATTCTGTTTCTGTTGCAAATGTATGGGATTCTGTTTCTGTTCCTGTTTCTGTTCTTTGTCACTTGGTGCCTTAACATCTAGTCTAAGAAAACGTGACTCTCAATTGATTTAAACAGCTAAATTAACAATTAAAGCAATTTTCCCGCGAATTGAAAATTCTTGCCGCGAACTGTCGCACTTTATTCACAATCCACACAAAACAGTCGCGATCCACAAACCCGCGAATGAAAAATTCGTTCGTACTTAACCTTTAAAAATGAAACTGATAAGCGGGTATCTGCGACCAAAAAAAGTTTTCATGTGAATGAAGTGTCAGAAACTACGAATATTCGCGTGTTCGCAGTTCGCAATTCGCTCTCATGTGAATAGTCCTTAAGTGAACAAGTTAAGAAAAAAAAAAGTGAAACCAGCAGTAGTAATGAAATTTCTGAAATTGATCAAATTTTCAAAAACCTCGATTTAATGCTCTTTCTCAGTAGGTACTATATGTCTATTTCTGAAATCGATGTTTTTGAGAATTGCACTTAAAAATTAATTGTTATATGCTTTCTGTCGACAAGTTATAGAAAACATGTTTTATTTATTTGTCAAGAGACCAAGGTTTGACGGTTTGTTGAAAATGTTTGTTAAATTTGTTTGGAATTGTTTTTTCGCTAAGGAACTGAGAACATTTTTGAAACACAAATATATACATGTAGGATCACACGCGATCCGGTGCAGAGAGGGAGTCAAGTCGTCGGCCATGTGTTTTTTGCTACGTCCGGTCAAGTGGAGCGGGTCGCGAAGCAGTGCGTCGCCAATCAGCTATCTTTTGTTTGTTTCCCATATTTGCTAATAATTAGTTTAAATCTTAAATTAAATAAAATTCTACATTGAAGTTCCTTTTTTATTCGACTGTGTTTTCTTTAATGAACAAACCCACCCCACCCCGATCCTACATACATTAAACTTATCTAATTATTTGTAGCAACTAAAACTTTGGAAATGTCCCCTTTTGAATGGTACACCTGAAAATGTGAAGTTTTGAAACAAAACTTTGGGAAAAGTACCTTTGAAAAATTATTACAAGCCACAAAACTTTAAAACACAAACATAATTAAATTCATTAAAATTTCAGTTATTATTAAATAAAATTAAAAAACAAAATAAATAAATAATAAAAAAATCAGTCAAAAAATTAGAAACTTCAAGTTGCATTTTGATTAAAAGTAATTTCAGATTTTTTACACTTGAAAATCAGTGTCCTCTTCCTGCAACACACACAGCTCGTCGCAATTATTTTCAATATTTTTCACAAAAATCACAGTTATGGTCAATAACGGAAATGAGCCATTTTGATTCGAACAAACAAATTTTTCGAAGGATATGTGACCTTTTGGTGCGAATAGTTTATTTATGGGAAATGTTACTGTTTGATTCATACGTCCACATGGAAATGGTACCGGTTTGAAAGTGTTGAAATTGGAATGTATTGCCTATATCTGCGATATCACCCTATTCATCTACTTGTGGCTGAACGCTTCAACTTCCTTCTGTCATTATATCTGAAATATACTTTGGTCTCTTCTTGGCCGTATTCTCACTTAACAGGACGTGTTTTTATTTAACTTTAACTTTTTCAGCTGCGTTTTAACAAAAGAAAGTAATACCTGTTTTCGGTTAGCTAAATCAGTGTGAAATGAGACCGTTTGTTATTTCAGACACAAATTTTTCTACAGACGTTTGTATGGAGAATCGACTGACATTTCTAACATTTTTTTTTTATTAAAAGTGGAGATGAGCCATTTTCAACGATAAAAATTCGAGACTTATGTCGCCACTAAATTGGGACATAGGTTCCGAAAAATCAATTCGGGACTTATGTTTCGGTGACTTATGGCCCTGCGCCATATTGGCCACAGAAAAATATTTTTGTTCAATTGTACTGGAAATCCACTTCAATTGATTTTCACACATTAATAATAACCCATTTCGAAGCAGTTTAATATAAAAACTCGTTTACATAAATGCGATTTTCGTTCAATAAGTGAAAATATCGTGGTGAGTTCAATACCACACACTGTGTTGTCTGAAAGAGGGTTGTCAATTTTCAAACTCTCACTAAAAGCATTCACTTTCAAATGGGGCCCTGAAAAGAAATTATTCTTAATATGAAAAATATTGACGTTTGGTTTCACCTTTTCATAGAGCGCGAATCAAAATTGCGAGAATTGACCCCCTGATACTCATAGTACTCACCACACTAAGTTTATCGTAAATAGTCGCAGTGACGTAAACACAATTCGGTCTTTTTATATAGAACTCACCACAATGCGCTGTAGCATACATACCTATTCAACGAAACTTCACTGCCGTTTTGAAGCAAATAAAAATGACATTTGTGAAAAGTGACATTTGCTTTTGCTGTTTTGGTTACTTTGATTCTTTGAAGTTGGAAGATTTGGGAAATTTTGCCGGAGAAGTAAAATAAAACTTTCAGAAAGTAAATAGTTAAAAGTTATCTCAGTTAAACAAAAAGAAGAACTGTACTAATTAAATAACTTTTAGGTTAACAGGAGAGCCGAATAGATTTCAGAAAAAAAAATCAAGACAAAGAAAAACATCTCAACATTTTCCGTCTGAATATTTCTATAAAACATGACTACCGATATCCTGATGGCACAAGACACCACTGAGGAGCCACACGCAGAAACTCGCAACCAGTTGGAACAATTTACAATTCTTGCAAAAACAGCTCGAGGAGCTGCCTGCCTAGAGCTTGTTAAACAGGTATTGGAAGCGCCTGGAATTTATGTCTTTGCGGAGTTATTGGCAATGCCAAATATTATTGAGGTAAGATACATTGGCTTAGTAAAGGACACTCGACATTAAATTTTATTTATTTCCAGTTGCAGAATGGTCCAAATGCAAACTATTTCAACACACTCAATCTTTTCGCCTATGGTACATATAAGCAGTATTCGCAAAACCAATCCGAATACCTGGAGCTTACCACACCGATGCGGACAAAACTACAGCACTTAACAATTGTATCTCTTGCCATCAAAAATAAGTGCATTCCCTACAGCGTTCTGTTAGAAGAGCTGGAGGTCGAAAACGTGCGTCATTTGGAAGATGTCATCATTGAAGCGATTTATGCCGGTAAGTTGTAGCTGTTTAGGAAGTTGTTGTTCTATTGAATCTTCCTATTAAGGCCAGCGACACCTTTTAACTGTGCTAGTAAGGGACTAAGTTGTAGTTCTATTGAACCTTCCAATAAGGCAAGGGAAACCTTTTAATGGCACCAGTAAGGGGCTTTTACTGCGTTTTTTTTTTAAACTATGAGATAAAAGTGATAACTCATCAATAATGTAAGAGAACGTTGGAAGGTATACTGGTCTTTCGGTATCTTCCTGACAAGCCAATGTTCGATTTGTCTCCTTTGCTAATAGAGTTCGGGTTCAGTTCTAGTTCTATTTTGTCTATTCCTGGTTTTGCAGTGTTTGCAAGTAAACATTGTTCGTTAAACCAGCTATTTCATAATTATGGCGGTTGTGTTTTGAAGCAAACAAAAAGATTAGATTAGATTGCTACTGCCTTTCGGGACTAGATATTGTTACTCCAAGACACATCGGGAAACGCGATTGGCAAAGACGTTGGCAGCCTTTCGCGATTGCAAAACATTTCGTCGTGTTTGTATTTCGACAAGAACAACGTATTAGGTAGAAATGAGAATATTTTGGCTGCCCGAAAGTTGAAATTGTACGTGTTATTGATGTGGAGTAATTCCACACATTTAACTTGCGGGGACGGGAATGCGTCACTTTGTTTAATCATTGCATGCATTTTTTGTTTCAATTAATTTTCTAATTCTGATGTCCACGATTACAGTCACCTTATGAGAGCTCGTGCTATCCGCAGTTGCCGAATGCAAACAAAATTTTGGGATAAAATGAGCTCGACTTTGCCCTCGAATTTCGGTTCGATGCTAATAGCTGGCGAATTACAAACGGGCCTGGAATCTCTAAATCAGTGAGAGTGATTGAAATATTTCATCCGCAGCAGTAGTCTCGTTCAGTATAATGATTTCCTTCATCCCATCGTAGCCATAAAGCAAATCCAATGCCGCCTCCTCTTCCAGCATGCGATTTCAAAAGCATAACGTTCCGGATTTGCATTTTTTCTTCGGACGACTAACTTTATTCCCATCGACTCGTTCTCATTAAGCGGTTCGAGTATAGCCGAGTGCGTACTTTTAGGCTTCATCGTTTTTCTTCCTAGAACCCATCCCCTTGCTGCAGAATTTGGAATATTTTCCATCATATCAGTTTCCAAAACATTTTCATCCACTCTTCCTAAATGCCTATTGTTCCCGTTTTAGATGAATCCCGAAATGGTTTTACATTTCGTAAAAAAAAGTTCTCATCATAAACGTATCCGTGTGGCTCAACTGCATTTTCCTCAACAAAGAGCGCTTTGTGCACGAGTATGTGAAGTTGCAAAATGTTAACTTTCGCTGTAAGTATCCACTTTTGCTGTATATTTTCTGCGTTGGAACGATGTTAGTGCTATAGAACAGTGCCAACAAGTGCAAAGCTTCAACTTTTCAATTGCTATTACTTGAATGCTGGTGAAGGATGCAACTTGGTATATATGAGATTTTTCGATATACAGTCGAACTTCGATAAGTCGAACTTTGATAACTCGAATATTTAATAACTCGAATAAAATTGGTTGGCAATAGCGCCAAGACTAAAATTTTCATGTAATTTGTATTTGATAACTCGAACTTCTATTACTCGAATGTCTTGATAACTCGAAGAGATTATTTGGCTTCACCTTCGATAAGTCGAATTCTGAGGGGGAATTCCCAAATTCTGCATGTTTTTACAAGTCCGTTTTATAATGTATCACTTTCGGGGGCACTGTGTTTGTATGTTCCTATGAACTAGTATACATGCCGTGTAGTAAATCGTGATTTTCGTATTTATGAGTAAAAATTATCAAATTTATTGTTAATAGGGGTTAGCTTAGAACACATAATTTTGACTAGGTTGGTATATTGGTTTGAATTTTTGAAAAATAAGAGGAAGATAAAAGCAAATTTGGAGCATGATTTGATTCAACCACCTTCAAACGAGTTGGTTGCAAAGTCATTAAGCATTTTGCGTTTATATATAAAGACTACTGAAAAAACAACCGATTCTGTTTATAATGGTTTAAATTCCATTGAAGATTTTTTTTGAAAACCAAAATAAAAATACTTTTCAATCCTTAATAACAGACTATTTTAAATATTAAATATGTTAATTTCCTGTACTTTTTTTCGTCTTATTATATTCGCAAATGAATATATGTACATATTGAATTCTTATCAATTTTGTATTTTACTTGATAACTCGAAGTCTTGATAACTCTAATTTTTTTTCTGGCAAGTGATGGTTCGAGTTATCGAAGTTCGACTGTATTCCCATAACAAAAAACAATTGCAATTGATTTTTTTTTACTATTATCCATATTTAATTAAATTGAAACATAGGATATGCTCAGAAAAATCAAATAGAGAACGGCTTGACGTGGATAATTCAATTTCAACTGCCTTTGAGAACTGAAAACCACTATGCTCTTCCGAAAATAAAACGTGTGAAGTGCCATCAGTAGAAAGCGAATGGTGAAGCATGTTTTCCGTTCTGCGTTTTTGAAGAAGTTTTCCCTCAAATCCGGAAATAAAATAATCGTAGGCAGAAAATCATTTATCACGTTTGCAGTTTATTTATAAAATTAAGAAAATAACAAACAATCCCAAGAGAAAACAAGCAGTAAAATCTGGGATTTTCTTACTGAATGAACTGAATTTATTTTCTTTATAAATACCTTTCCTTGTTTGGTAGACTATTATAAACTGTATTATAATCTTATCTTATCAACTCATACGTCTCTGCAGCTAGTGTTAAAAAGCTAACATTTGTTTGAGATGCTATGATATGAGAAAAGTGGAACACTCTTTCATTCTTATTTGCGTCTGCGCAGCTTAGGTACTTCCTAATGATAACTGATCCGTAGTAATTTTAGAATCCGTCGTCAGATGAAGCATTATTGAAGTGAACCTTGAACTTCTTGTCCTTTTCCTGGTAATCTAGCCAAATCTGCACTGAAATGAGGCAGCTTGTCAGAGCCGTCGAACAAGTCGGAGTCGTCGAACTATTCCCTGTCTTTGAAGTCAAGTTCAGGAGAATTTCTCCCTTCAGGTACCTCAGCAGAGGACAAACTTCCTTTCCAGATGATGCAACTTCCTGAGATAAAGAATTCCGGAGGTAAACTAGTCTCCCATTCGGATCTCCGGGGGGGACTATCTCAAGGGGTTCAACATGCAAATAATCACCCACAAGACTTGCATGACGTCAGACATCAACGAACACAAAGACAAAAGAGACTAAACACTAACAGAAGAAAGCTAGCAACAGATTTCTGCAACATTCGAGGTCTAGGACTCAACAATGTCAACGTCAGCTGAGTGCACCAGCATCTGCAATAAAAAAAGCCAGACGTCCTAGTTTTAACAGAGACTCAAATAAACTCAACAACTGATTACACATATCTTCAATGTCCAGAATACGAACTACATCCTCGTTTTCGATATAAGGGGGGACTATGTGTGTTTGCCCGAGAAGATCTGGCGTGTGTAAGAGAAGAAGAGATGGAACCTACGGATCTCGACATAATATGGCTAAAGGTCGTTCTACAAAGTTGTACCAAATTCGTTTGCTGACTGTACCGCTCACCAAACGATAACGAACCATCTAAATTATTTCGTCATTTATCCGATAAGGTAGACTGGATACAAATTCATCATCCAACCGCTGAAGTTATTATACTTGGTGACTTCAATGCCCATAACATGGATTGGCTACGATATTCTAACCGAACAGACGAGGCAGGGAAACAAGCTGAAGACTTCGCCATTTGCTGCAATTTCACTCAGCTCGTTGATGAGCCCACACGAATTCCAGACAATCCAACAAATTTTGGAAACACTCTCGATCTGTTTCTCACAACAGAGCCAGATAATTATGAAATAAAAGTGTCTGCTCCCTTAGGGAATTCGGATCATGCTCTAATATCTGCTATCCTCTCTATACCGATACCAATAGGAGCGAAAAAGGATCGTTATCGTTCGTTTTGGAATTATAGTAAATCTAACTGGGACGAGCTGCGTAATTTCTTCGCTTCGTTGCCATGGGCTGATATGTGCTTTAGAGATACTGATGTCAATATGTGCGCAGAAGTCGTAACCGAAATTATTTTACCCGGTATGGAACTTTATATTCCACATTGCATCAAAAAATTAGCTTCAAATAAACCGTGGTTTAACAAAGAATGCAAGCGAGCTACCGTGAATGGCGGTCAAACCCTTCAGAACTAAAAAGATCTGAATTTACAATTCTTCGAAATAGATGCAACCTAATTATTGAATCGGCGAAGACAACTTACAGCGAAAGAGTCACTAACAAAGTGATTGGATGTCCTAGCGGCTCACGCGCATTCTGGTCCATGGCAAGGGCAATCAGTTATAACTTTATTTGCTCTTCTTTTCCAACTCTAGTAAAAGAAGACGGCACGCTAGCAACAACACCTAAAGAAAAGGCAGATCTTTTCGCTAGCATGTTTTCAAAGAATTCCACCCTAGATTCTGCACAGCTAGAGCCACCAAATATCCCGAGGATACAATCATCGATGGCAGAAGTGAAATTTCGGCCTCGACTAATTCAACGCATCCTTAAAGAACTAGATTGCAATAAGGCAACGGGACCCGATGGAATCCCGGCTATAGTACTCAAGAACTGTGAACCAGAACTTGCACCTGTACTCTGTAAGCTGTTTAGCATGTCGTACTCCTAGAAGACGTTTCCTTCTTGCTGGAAGACCGCTCGCATTCAACCTATTCCAAAGAAAGGAAAGAAATGTCTGCCACAAAACTATCGTCCAATAGCGTTACTTTCAATGCTCTCTAAAGTAATGGAAAAGGCAATAAATGTCGAGATAATCAAATATCTAGAAGGCCATCGATTAATAAGCGACAGGCAATACGGATTTCGGAGCCGTCGTTCCACTGGTGATCTGCTAAGCTACGTAACGCACTTATGGACACAATCAATTGAACAACACGGCGAATCCAGAGCCGTAGCCTCGGACATATCAAAGGCATTTGACCGAGTCTGGCATAGAGCCCTATTAGGCAAGTTAGCGTCTTACGGATTACCACAACAACTCTGCGGATGGATGCAAAATTTTCTTCTGGGAAGATCGATCCAAGTTGTTGTAGATGGTGTATCATCCAATTCGTTTGCTATAAATGCAGGAGTGCCCCAAGGATCTATTCTTTCTTCTCTTATATCCTCCATCTCGAACAATGGACCTGTGAATACGGCTACATCACACAATCAGAGATGTGAACAAATTAATTCTCTAAATGATGATCTGGACAAAATCTTGAAGTGGGGAAAGGACAACTTGGTTGTATTTAATGCAAACAAGACACAGTTCACAACATTTTCCAGAAAAAATGCATCAACAGTTCCTCAGATCCAAATGGATGACCATCCAATCCATCACAAGGACTCAATGCACCTTCTAGGAGTCACAGTCAATTCAGGAATCACATGGCAGGACCATATATCCTTTATCGCAAGATCGGCGTCCGCAAAGTTGAGCTACCTATTTAGAGCAAAGAGGTACTTTAGCCCCAAGCAACTTCTCCTTCTCTACAAAGCACAGGTTAGACCAGGCTTGGAATATTGTTCCCATGTATGGAGCTCGGCCCCAAAACATTCACTTAACCTGCTTGATAGCATACAGAGACGAGCAGTTCGACTCATTGGAGACCCTACACTCACATCGAATCTACAACCGTTGCTGCACAGAAGACAAGTCGCTGACCTATGCTTGTTCTATAGGTACTTCCATGGTAGATGTTCTGAGGAACTCAAAGACATTATCCCTCGAAATGCAACTTTTGGGCGCCCAACAAGACAGGCTGCTAATGCTCATGACCATACATTACACTTGACAACCGCGAGGACATCAACTTTCAAAAACTCCTTCTGTTACAGGACAAGCAAACTTTGGAACTCGCTTCCTGGGGATATATTTCCAGAAGACTACAATTTGCAGCAATTTAAGTGCAGAACAAACATACATCTGCAGGCATCTCGGGGCGCTGTTGAAGCGTTATAGGTTCGCCTTTTCCGGGAGAAGTATATATAAAAAAAAAAAAAAAAAGAGCACAGCCACATATTTTAAGCAACAAATTTGTTTCGTCGTTTTGTTCAACACTCGCGCTTATATGCTAAGCAAGTGAAATCCAGATGCAAAAGACCACAAACCGACTGCGAAACCACATGTCTAATAGGTACGATTGATTTATATCACAAAGCACATCGCCTTGTTGACGCCACTTATGGATTGCCCCATTCAAACAACTTGCAACCACTGAACAGACAAGTTTAAGGACAGTAAATTATTCAATGTTCAATTTAAATTATTGTTAAGTGTAATTTTTTACTTTGCCCACCACATTTTGAAATTGACCGTTGCAGAGTGCAGCCGTGCAAGTTAAAGAAAATTTACTGCACCTACAAATTGAATATATACAGAAAAGCGAATGCAAGGTAGATGTTTGCTGATATCCTTTGCAGTTGCCTCGGAAGTTTTGCCTCGCATGTAGTAGAGTAATGGCATTTCATAGTCCTCATTAGGAATGTGGGTATGCTGGTCTCCGGTTGATGTTAAATATCTTCGAGGCATGTGGTAATGGAATTTCGGAAACGAAATACAGGGAGAATGTGTGAAATGATGGTAGTTCAAGTAGTACGCATTACTGTAAATGGCTAAATGATATTTTAAATTATAGCGCCATTGCGAAGCGTTGTATAATAACGTTTAAAAAAAAAAGAAACAACAACTAGCTGTTAAGTACTTTCGCTCTTCGTAATGATAACTGCAAAAGTAGGTACGATTTTTGCGGAGTTCGCAATAATAATTTGATAAAGTTTTGTGTGCAATTTGTGTGCTGCATCTTTTAAATCGGATTTACTTCGATCTGTGGAGGAATTGCTGATTTTTGCTGCTGTTTTGTGCCGCCATCATCTTGAGATCATATTTGTTTGAACCCCAGATCTGAAGTTGCAGGAATTCGCAGTTGAAAATTTGAAATTAAATCGCTTTCGTAATATTTCTCTAGATGTTCATATTGAGTTCTTTAAAATTAACCGAATTTTGTATATTGCTTTATTTGGTTTAGAGAAGGATGGATACAAAGCAAAAATGTTGCCAAAATCACTGATACTGATTCATCTCGTCAAAAGGTACCCAGAAATCGTCACCTGTGTTAGAATTTTTTTTTTTTTTTTTTTTTTTACCATCATCGAGGACACACAAAACACTACGTTCTCTAAGTGTGACCTCTCAGTATCGCTTTACACAACTGATGTTTGTTGCGCGACTAAGCGTCATCTACCGATTTTCAATCTTATAGACTACTTCAAATATTAAATTAACTTCAATCAAAAACCAATGAAAAAACGCAATTTTTAAAATCTACTCTGGATAAGCAAAAATCAATTTCATTGCAGAGATCATTGAATGTGCTTATGCACCTTGTAATAGGCTCGTTGATACCATAATTGGTTCTATGCCTATCTGTAAAAAATAAACTTCTAACCCGCAGAGACCTCTGGGGGGCATATATATTTAAAAGATAAAGCAATTCTGGTGAATTAATATGATAATTAATAATATCGCGAACAAACATGACAGAAGTTGCAGTGCGTCTGAAACTGAGGGTTTGCAAGCCGACTAATGTGCATCTGCTGTCATAACTAGGAAGCTCATCAAACACATATAATTTACGAACCGCGTATCTCGTGAATTTCTTCTGGACTCTTTCGAATCTAAGTTTGTGTAAGACATATGGTGAATCCCAAATAATTGATGAATATTCTAAGTATGGCCTGACTAATGAGCAGTAAATAACCTTAAGGCTATGTACATTTCGAAAGTCTTTACTATTACGCATAAGAAAGCCCAACAACGAGTTAGATTTAGCAATGGCGTAATCATAATGCAAATTAAAATTTAATTTATTGTCAAATATGACGCCAAGATCTTTTACCTCCTCAAGACGCTGAAGTCTAAGATCATTTATAAAATAATTATGAAAAAGGGGTGCAGCAATACGGTAGGCCGTAAACACCTTGCATTTAGAAATATTAAGTTCTAGAGCATTGTGATTACATCATTCCGATAACCTATTAATATCTGATTGAAAGCGAATACAATCAGAAATATTATTAACCCGAGAAAACAACTTCAAATCATCCGCGAATGTCAAAACTTTACAGAATTTAAATATTTCGTGGACATCGTTAATAAATAAAATAAATAGCAATGGGCCCAGATGACTACCTTGTGGAACGCCCGACGTTACTTCAATTACCCGAGAAGTCAAATTATCGACCTTTACCATTTGCCTTCTATTGGTAAGGTAATTAACGAACCATTTTAGCATTGAGGAATGAAAACCCAACGATTTTAGCTTAGCCAAAAGTAAGGTGTGATGTACTCTATCAAAGGCTTTTGTGAAGTCAGTGTAGAGTACATCAACTTGTAAACGTTTCTCAAAACTATTAAAAATGTAATTAGTCAACAAAGCTAAGTTAGTAGTACAAGATCTACCACGAACAAAGCCATGTTGACTACTAGAAATAATTTCTTTTACCGCGAAAAAGAGTTTGTCTTTAACAATACTTTCAAATAATTTAGGTATTGCCGAAAGCTTAGATATAGGCCTATAGTTCTCCACCTTTTGCCTTAAACCGGTTTTAAAAATTGGAATTATAAAAGAATATTTCCATTCATTAAGGAAATCACCAGAAACAAGAGACTGGTTAAAAATAATTTTAAGAGGAAGAAAAACGGAAGAAACATTTCTTTAATATGACCGCTGGAATCCCATCTGGGCCTGGGTTGCTATTAAAATTAAGTTTATCGAGCGCGTTTATTATATCTTCATCCGAAAACTGCAGGACACCGATATCCAAAGCATCAGAGATCATATCGTAATGATTATCTCTTAATTGCAAATGACACTCATTGTACACCGACTCAAAAAAGTTAGCAAACAAGTCGCAAGTGCTTTTTAAATCTGTTGAACTTACATTTTCAAATTCCATTACCTTAGGCAAGCCTGTGGTATTTCTTTTCGAATTAATGTAATTCCAAAACGATTTACTATTGCACTTTACCGACGACTCAACAGACAAAATATATTGATTATATAAAAACCGATTTAAAAACTCATATTCTTTCCTGAATCTCAAAAAAAGTTCACGGTTAGAATTTGTTTTATGAGATAAATAACGCGAATGAGCTTTCCTTTTTACATTACGTAAATTAACCAATCTTTTATTGGACCAAGGAACTTTAAACTTATTATTATGACGCGTCTTTGGTACGAATAAATCAAAACCAGAATTTATTTTATCCAAAAATATATCATAATTACCTTTAAGGTCGGGGGATTTCAGCATTTCAACCCAATCAAAATCATTTAAATATCCCTGCAGTGCACTGAAATTGGTTTTTGCGAAGTTATAAGATAACGCGGAATCATTGCTACAAAGTTCACCGGAAAAACTAATAAAATTAAGCTCTAAAAGTAAGGCTTTATGATGGATTTTATTGGAATCAATAACATCCACAGCCTCTGAAATATTATAATTAATTTCATTATTAATAAAAATTAGATCTAAAATTCTATTAAGAGAATTACGAATAAAATTTATTTGAAGTAAATCCAAAGAAAGAAGACCATCAATGACAATTTGTTCATAATCATGATTTACGTTAAAAGGTATTAAATTCGCATCACCATCCACATTTCTCCATATGACATCACCAATATTAAAGTCACCCAATACACAAGGTATTTGAGTGGTTTTAAGATTATTGACAACACGAGTAATGTTTTCAATGTGTTTTTCATACACACTAAAAGTACTACCAGGAGGAACGTAGGAGACGCAAACATACAACTGATAACACATGTTATGTAAATCAATACACACACACATCTGTTCAACATCAACCGATCGATGCTCCAATGCAATTTGCCTACTTTGAAAAAGAGATGACACAGCTATTAAAACTCCCCCACCTCTCTCGCTGCTTGTTCGGCAGCGATCATTTCGGTAAACCACATACGAAGCATCGAAGATCTCAGCTGAAAAAATATGTGGGTGCAGCCATGTCTCCGTTAAGACAATAACATCATATTGATGATCTGAGAGGGCAACAAAAAGCTCTTTTGTTTTTGTTCTCATACCACCAATATTCTGATAATAAACGGAAAACGAAAAATGATTGACAACGGAGGTACCTCGCCGTCGCAGAGAATCAATGTTTATGTTTTGATTTCCGCAACGGGCAAGACAACTCCGTTTTTTGTCACAAATTTCTTAACGCGAATTCCCGACGGCCAAAAGGAGGAATCTAATGCGCGCGCGATGAATTCGTCCGGTAATTTAATTTTGAAATTTATAAAACGTAACTTGGTTAAGTCAGCGGTCGACTTAACCAGTTTATAACAAACGATTTGGTCATTCGATATGGCCAATTTATTTGAAATATAATTCCGCAGTGCACTTTCACTAGTATCGACATGAAAACCGGCGGCATGCAGCTCCATTGGAGGAGTCGCAACTAAATTAAACGCGGAATTAACCGAACCATTGGAAGGTTTTATTTTTTTCGCGCGTTTGTTATTTTTCCGCGGTTTTTTTCGCGACACTTTGCTCAATATTGCGGAGCCTCCGGAGGCATTTTCCGATTCCACAGACGGCGGCTGTGCATTACTGCAAACGGGTATGTCATTAAAAGAAACACCCGTTTCAGAACAACTTTTTTCCGGCGGCAATTCCGAAGCACTGTTTTTTTGCGTGGAATTACATTTCAACTCCCGAATCTCTAACTTAGCCAAACTCAGTTCATTTGTTAATGCACTAAGTTTGGAAATTAATCCAAGTAAAGGCATCCCACTGCAGATTTTGCACTTGTAGCAAAGTCCATTAGTTGTCTTCATCAGCTGGAGGGCCGCTTCGGAAAGCTTCACACATTTGGTGTGGAACTCCCTGGAGCTTATCCCTCCGCAGCTGATGGAGTCACCAGACATTATGCCAGTATTGCAAATATCGCAAGTTTCAACCATATTGGAAACAATTTATAAAAATGCAAAATTAAAACAAAAGAAAAAAATATTAAAACGACAAAAGAAAAAATTTGCGGTAATAAATAAAACGACTAGCGGCGTGTTCACTGAGCAAAGCTTTCGTGAGAACGTGACTTCACTGCAATGTGCGCTAGGGATTGGTTCGTAGCTTGGCTGTTCATGCACGAATAGTGGCGAGAAAATGCCCCTAAGGTCCTTATAGCCGCTAAATATGTTCACCTGTGTTCGATATGACTACTTACTGTCAAACCGTCCGCTTCCATCCTGTGCGTTGGATGGTGGCCGATGATGCGGCGCATTGATTCGTCAATAGTGAACCTGTGTAAGACTTGAATTGTCTGCAGTGAATCGATCACTGTCAACTATAATCTATAACGTGGCTGAAAGTGTATTTTTTGCAGTATCAAACGAGTTTTAAAGACGCGCCGGCGCCGAGAAGTTTGGCAGCTTGTATGATTCAACACTGTTGATAGTCCGCGTTAGCATAGACAATGGGGTAGGGGAGATACGACTATACCGGTTTTATAACTAAGAACAGATACAATGATTCTTGTTCGGTTTTTGCTTAGCGGTCAATTGAGTGCTTTAGTATGCAGGATATTCCTTTGGGGCCATCTCTGTGCTGGTATATGGATTATGTATTTTTTTTTTTGCAAAGTCGCTGGACCAAAAACTCATAAAAAAAAACAACAGAAGGATTTACGCAAGGGTATCTACCTTCTGTTGGCTATCAATTGACGCACTTTAACATGACTAACAAACTAGTCCCACAAAAGTGAGACTTACACTTATCGTATGTCTTCTATCAATATGTCAGCAACTTTCTGCTTTCTACCCCCTTTATTTTATTAACTAGGTCATCATCATGGGATAGTGTAGATCTATTGTTTCTATTCAATCTATAATCTTTCATGTGTCTTACAAAATCAGTTTGGATATCTCTATACAAGTGTTTAAACTTGCCTATAGGTATCACCTGCAGAGGCAAGTATAGTGACTCTCTGACTTTCTTTGTAAATAAAAGGTACAGTAGTGTACCTAGTACGATGTTCTGAGTAACACAAGCTTTTATTTTTCCTACTTACTTATGGTGGCGCTACAGTCCGGGGTGGGCCTTTGCCTTAACCAATGCACCTCTCCAATTAGCGCGATATTTGGCTCATATTTCGCACTCCAAGTTGGTTGAGGTCCCCATCTACTTGCGCGCCCCACCTAAAGCGAGGTCTTCCTCTACTAGGTTGTCCCTCCGGGTCGGAATCGAAGACTCTTCGGGGCGGGATGTTGGTGTCCATTCGCTCTACAAGTCCCAGCCATTTTAGACGACTGATGCGTACTTTTCTGAGTAGGTCGATGTCGCTGTACAGCTCGTTGAGTTCGCTTTAAATCTCCACCTCCAGAGCCCGTCAACGCAAAAGGGACAAAAAAAAAACTCGAAGAATTTTGCGGTCGAAACAACGAAGGAGATCTTCATCCGCCTTTGATAGCGTCCATGCTTCTGCACCATAAAGCAGGACTGGGATGATGTCGGTCTTATACAGAGTCTCCCAAGTACCTACTTCTCGACAAGGCCTTACTAATTCCCTTCATAGATCGAAGTAACAGCGGTTGGCAAGTGTGATTGTGATGATTTCTGAGGTGATGTAATTTTCAGAATTAATAGCGGATCCGAGGTAGACAAAGTCCCTAACTACCTCAAAGTTATAGCTGTCTATCGTGACGTTCTGTCCGATTCGTCGATGTTGTGTGTCCCTTCTTGTTGACAGCATATATTTTGTTTTGCCCTCATTCACCATCAAACCCATTTTTGCCGCTTCTGTACTGATACTTGCAAACGCACCAGTGACAGCTCGCTGTGTTCTGCCAATGATGTCGATGTCGTCAGCGTATGCAAGTAGTTGCACAGACTTGTAGAAAATTGTGCCTCTGGTGTTGGCTTGTGAGTTTCGCACTATCTTCTCAAGAATGATGTTGAAAAAGTTACATGACAGCGCGTCACCTTGTCTAAATCCTTTTTTGACATCAAAGGTCTCAGTGAGATTGTTTCCGACCTTTATGGAGCAGCGAGCGTTTTCCATCGTCATTCTGCACAATCTGACTAGTTTGGCAGGGATGCCAAAACTAGACATGGCTCTGTATAGCTCGTCTCTATAAATGCTGTCATATGCGGCCTTAAAATCGATAAAAAGATGGTGAGTATCGATCTGGACTTCTTGGTTTTTTTCCAGGATCTGCCGTAGTGTGAATATTTGGTCTGTTGTGGACTTACCGGGCCTAAAACCGCACTGACAGGGTCCAATCAGATCGTTGACATATGATTTCAGGCATTCGCACAGTACGTCAGATAGGGCCCTATATGCAATGTTAAGGAGACTGGATGCATCTATAGTTGGCGCAGATTAGAGGGTCTCCTTGCTTGTGGATCGGGCAAACAATGCTGAGGCTCAATTCATCAGGCATACTTTCCTTTAACAAAACTTGGAGACGAAATGGTGTGTGCACTTTACCAAATCATCTCCCGCTGCCTTGAAGAGCTTGGCAGGTAAGCCGTCTGGTCCAGCAGCCTTGTTGGACTCCAGCTTGGATATTGCTATTCTCACTTCATTATGGGCAGGTGGACGGAAGTCCTGGCGTTTATTTCCATCGCCCAGGTTGAATGGTTCATTCTGCCTGACAGCGGAATTTATGTCGTCTTGGCCGTTTAACAGTCTGCAGAAATGGTTTTTCCATGTCCTCAGCACCGAATGTGATTCCACTACAAGGTTTCCTTGTTCGTCTCTACAGGTCTTTGTTCGGGACTTGTTGGCATGACACGTTCTTTTACCTTTTGGTAAAATTTCCCAACAGTCTTCCTGGAGTAATACCTCTCTATTTCCTCGATCGCGCGCTTCTCATGCTATTTCTTTTTCTTCCGGAGAAGCCGGTATTCTTCCCTCGCAGAGCTCACGAGCCGCTCTCGTCCTTCTGGTGCAGCGCCGCTTCGTATTCACGTTGTTTTGCTGCATGTACTTGCCGACACATTTCATCGAACCAGGGGTTTCATGGGGGTGGTTTGGTAAAACCAATCACATCAGTTGCGGCGTTTTTCTTTAAATTTGTTTGCCTTGCTTAATTCTAATGCCTTATATTCTCACACAAAAAACGCCAAGAGCTATGTTCAGCTATCTCATCTTCTCGATGTAACCTTGGACTGATTCTGCATGTCTTCAGTCTAGTTTTTTCAGGATTTATCTTTCTCTTCGCCGACGAAACTTATTTAATTTCTTCTTCTTCAGGTTATAACAAAATTCGCCTCTACATAATCGATCATTGGACAAATATTCATTTAACGTTCAAACAGCAACTTTTTACATATACGGTGCATGCTCGAATGTATACACAGGACACACCTTCCTTTACGAAGAACATGAAAACTATTGCTTCAGAGATTATGCTTTGACCTCTTGCCTTTATCAGTTTTCCAATATATTCAAAGTAATATCGTTTATAGTATACATACGGTGACCATCCGTCCTTTATTTAAAAGGACAGTCCTTTCTTTTTAACCCTCGTCCTATATTATTTTCATTTTAATAAAGGACGGATTTTGTCCTTTATTTTTGAAACTGTCCTTTAAAACACTGACTAAAAATTGTTTGTATTTAGTTCAATTAAAAATATTACGTATAATGTACAAGAACATACATTACTTGAAATTGGGTTGACACCCTCAGTACCTACTTCAGTGCATGCACTGCACACCTTAAATTTCAGTTTATGCCTACAGGGTTCTAGTGCACCAACTGAGGAGTATTTTCAATCATGAATAACCCTTGGAGCAGTGACAAATCACAAATGTATTATGCTGTTAAAGCTATTCTTATAACTAAATGTAGTTTGGGAAAACCCTACTTAGAATTTAGAGGTTTTCGTAATGAAAATGAAGATGTTTTTAAATCTACCCACACTTCTCAAAAATTTGAAAAGCTGGCTTTACCTTTCACACTCTTTATTCAATGAAGAAAGCCTTTTTTTTTTCTTGTAAACCTAAATAATAATGTTAATGTTTTTTGGCAAATCGAACATAAAAAGCAATACAGATCACAAAGGAAATTGATTTTTTCCCCAAAAAATTATCTTTTTGGCAAATCGAAAACGATGACTTATCAGTCCGCTGACTAACAGAAGGATAAAAAAACAGTTGTCAACAAATCAATTATTTCAAGTTATTCAAACTATAAGTAGTATGGAACGAAAAAGTTATTATAACAAAAAAGAAGGAAGTGGTCACATACATCTACGAGTATATTGAGTCCAGCAATATATTTAATATGCCTGAACTAGCACTTATCTTTAAAAAAAAAATTCTTTAGGTTCAAACATTTCCGATTTATAAACAGAAAAAAGATCAATAGGTAATCAATTCTGGAACTAACTGTCATTTGAAATGTTAAAGTTTCAGTGGGAACGCAAAGACGGATTTCGGAATTTTTTTCCCAAATCTTGAATTAAGGTGCGGTGTAAATGTAATACGATGTTCGATTTGGCAGCAGAAATTTGAAATCTCAGCTCAACATCTGAAAAGCCAAAACCGAAAACGACATTAACGTTTTTTTTTTTTTTTTAACAAATAAATAACAAATACAAAAATATTGGGAGCAAAATAATTATTGTCCTTTATTTTTTTTCGGCGAATATGGTCACCGTAAGTATACAGGAAAACTTTGCCAAGTGCGGTCTGTAAGCTTCCTTTACAATATGCGAAGGTACTCGTAGTAGTAGGTACTCGTATGCTACCGGACCAATATAAAAGTCCAGATGATTAAGTTCAATAAAGTTATGCAACAACCATACCAAAAGTTTGAATGACTGCAATAAACTGCGGTGTCTTTTTCGGCCACCAACATCGCAAAGTTGTTATTTTGCACTCTTTAATTAATAGTTCCGAAACATTTCAGCTTGTGCACTGCAAGCTCTAAATAATGTACAGCCAAAAATTCCGACAACTTTGGTAAATAATTCGAGCTGTTACGAAACTGAAAATCACTCAAGGACAACTACTGCGCTTCATGTCTACATGACGGAAATTAAAAAACATATAACGAGTATGAATGAAACTGCTACTGCTTCGAAGTTACAACGTTCAAGGTTCCCTATATTGTGGCTGCTTGGTAGTAGAAAATATTTGAATAATGACTATGAATGATGTCAAAAGGACAAAGGACCAGAGTAGTTCACAAACATGGAAACTGAGAACTAATCATTCAGATAGGAGGACTCTCTTAATCATTGTAATAAAGTGCATTGCGTTTTTGTCTTGTAAATGGCAGCATTTTGGCAAAAATGATTCTTCGGTTTGCCTCTGTGGGGTTGTCATATTAGGAGGTTCTAATGAAGCTTTTTTGGACAAACTGCTTCTGTGCTATAGCTGTGGGATATTGTATAGATGCGGTCGCTTAAAGTTCTGGCGGTCTCTTGCGATAGTAGGTGTTGGGACTTGATTAAAGTCCAGATTAGCACTACTATTTGTACATATAAACGCTGATCTTGCCTATTTCTCACCTTTTTTTTTCAGCTTTGTTCTTTTTTCCCCCAATTTACCCATTCCTATTCTTGGAGGGCTTTATGTCTCTATTAGCTTCACTTTTTCAGTAAACTGAACTTTTCATACAACCATCCCATCCCTTTGGATGTTAAAAGCACCAATTGACTCTGAGTCAGACTATACAGTCCTTGGACAATCAACTTTGAATGAGAATCAATTACACGAATTATCAATTAAACCAATCAAATTTTACGTCTTATTTCAGTCCCCAACTTTACGCCGAATAAAACCACTGTGCGTGTGCACGTCTCTTCAATATCACAGAATGAAATTCAAAAGAGATTGCCCCTGTGTGCTGTAACAATGAACTTGTGTCTGGCTCTCCCTCATCCTATCCAGCTATGCTACCCATTTCTATTTAAAGGCAAAACAGCAATGTCATCCCCACATCCTCCTTGAACGATCCCGTAATATATTGACTATTAACGGATTTTCTGGAATTTCAATTATGAGTTTCCCGTAACAGCAAATAGTCTCAAAATGTTTTCGTAATCTTCGTTAAAGTACAAGGGACTGACAGTAGAATGTAGAAGCACTGCAAGCCGGCAGACTTTCCTTATTACCGAAGTTTATTTTAAGTTTTCTGTAGTTTTTCTTTAGCTAAAGTCTCAAATCATTTGGGTTGAGCAGTTTAAAGGGTAAACTGCACTTCCGATTGAACGCAGCATGTGTGACATTGAACAAATGGAACTTTCTCGTGTAGCTGGCTCAGGCTATGTGGTTCATTGGCAGCATTTTTCATCAAAATGTTAATATGAGTATGTATTTGTAAAAACTTTTTCAACAGCTTAGAAATTTAACTGTAAATCTTCTTTGAGATTGAAGCGCATTACATTGGCAGAAAATGTCCGTGCGGTTTAAAATATCCGAAGTTCGAAGTATCAGAAAGGTGAAGAAGGTCTTTGGGTGTGCAATGTTGACCCTAGCCCTAATTGAATAGGAAGTTCAATGGGTCTCTTGTGTCTTGTCTCATGGAAATGTTTTGGAAATGCAGCGAAACACTTAACGATTTGCAAATTTGAGCCATTTTAAAAAAGGGAATTAAAAAATTAAATGCTGATCAAGTCAATCCGCCGGAGGTTTAAAGTTGTATTACAACTAAAAATTATTACTTAAATATCTCACACACACGATCGTCTTAACTCATAGACGGGACATTAGGAATTATGATGAACATTTTCCTATACAATGTGCTTTGCTCACTAATCTGGCTTATTTGCCCCACATTCACCTATTCTTTTGACAACTTGGCAATATTCTCTCGGGGATTTGTGCGAAAAACCGTTCCCAACATCCTCGAGAAGTCACTTTATTGTACCATCAATTCGAAACCACCTGTTAATTGAAAAGCAATTACCTATAACAATAATTGATGAATAATAAATGGCTAAGCTGTGCAACGTTTTATCCTACCTACGACAACGAGTATGTTTAGCGTAACATTGCACGCACACCCGTAATGCCATCTATCTCCAATCAGCAAGAACACGTCTTTATTTAATATGCATCGTTTCTAAGGAACAAGAATCTAAAAATAAAACCATATAAAGCAGGAGACATTGTATCCAGAGCTCCAACGGTATGTTATTTACACTGCGAATCCCCCTGGGCTATTTTTCTAATGAAACCGAAACACGATTAGGGAATTTCTTAGATAGCACCGTGCTAATGGTACCGGATATACCAAAGAGCCTTCCTAGAATAAGAGACTTGTAATGGAATTCCACACCACCCCATTGCACAGAAATACGAATCTATTTAGTATTCGAAGAGAAACGAATTTGTGAATTAATTCGAAACGTATTTAACAAATATTTGTACAAATTACCCCATGCGTGGGGTGTGGTTGACCATACCGGTAAGAAATTTGGTTCGCTCTTTGATCATCATCGGTTTACATTGAAATACTAAACAAAACAAACATTGGTTCATCTAATTGGGGCGTCTGTACGTAAATATAAAAATGACTGATGTTTTCTTGGATTATTAAGTGCTTGAAAAAAAGTAGGGTGGGTACACATTTTAATTGAGAAAAGTGCTAAATGAATGCGATTGAATCTGAAGAATAAAGTTTGCACTTTGAACAGTGCCTATGGCAATCGGAGGGAAACCTCTCTATTACCGTTTAAGACCTATAATTTCAGTCCGAATCTCACAGAAACTATCATTTTAACAACCCCCGATAGTTGGAGTGGTCTATTATATTCATGTTGGGTCCTTCTAAAGAGCCGAATATAATATAGGGTACATCAAAATACGTATAGACCTTTGATCCTTCACTGAAACACCCTTGGAACTACCAGATATCTGCTTTGTCAGTAAAATAAGCGATTTTTCTGAACTTGTCTCCAATCAGAAAGGAAGAACTTATTTCCACTTGAATTGTACTAAGCTCTTGTTCCATTTGTTGAAACAAAATTCAAAATATATATACCTACTATTCTAATGGATGGGCGGTGACCATTGACTTTCTTCAGAGCTTTATTGCCACAGTTTGTTTGACTGTCATAATCGCCTTAACATAAAGAATATGATATCTCTACGCAAGGTTTATTTTACTTGGAAACTCCTCCGAAATTACCATCCGGTTCTCAATTTGTAAAATGAAACAATGTCCCTCGCTTATTTGAAAATATTTTCCAAAGTTTCTGCTTTGTCTTGAATCTAACATACCCTGGCAGTTGATTTTTTATCTTGGCAATGCAGAGGGAAATTGTTTTTTCATTCCTTCCGGCAAGGGTTATTATTATTACTACATATTTATTTTATTAGCTTTTATTTACTATTAGGATTGCAAAATTTTCATCACATATTTAGGTGCATATTTTTCTTTTCTATTATTACATTGGCGCAAAATTATAACCATCGTGTATTAGGAGAGATAAGTCGATACGAACCAGTGGCGCGGCGTGAACATTTTCAAATGGGAAGTCGAAGCAAAATGAATCCCTTAAAACAAAATCATACATTGAACATTTGCAAATTTGGTTCTCAATACTAAATAAATACGTTTACTGCAATCAGTCAACTGAATTTGTAATGTAAACCAAAACACTTCCCCTTAGCTACTATAACATAGAGGTAACGTGTCAGAACAATGAAATCGTTTTATTTTGTTCATAACCACATTCCCATTCGCCATTCCCCATATACAGTACTCAGGGTTCAGGGAAGAAAAAAAGAGATACAAACAAAATGTTCACTCAAACAAAATCAACTTAGTGAGACTGAGAATAACTCGAAGAATAGCGCTGTTGACTGGTGAATATTTAAAAAGGGAAGTCCGTAGGAATCGGGTTATATGGACGCCACGCCACTGATACGAACTAAGAACACTCTAGTTTCAAAACCGGTATCTAACTTTTTAGTTAATTATAAACTCTGTAACCTACCTACAACAAGTCCTACCTTAGAGCGGGCGCGACGCAAATTTTTGTCAAACAGACCCAAGAATTTACACTTTGAGAAACTAAACACAGTTTGGGGAATTCTCTTCAAATACATTTTAATGCAAATCAAATCAAATCAAAAAATTAAAAATGCGTAAATGGAATGTTTTTTATGACTCTTTGTCATCTAAATCTTTAAAATGATTTGCTCGGGTCTTATTTTGTTTTTCTTAAAAGCCCAACATCAATAAACATTTCGAGATCTTCAAAAATACTAATATCCTACGTAATATTTCGTCAAAAATCCTCAAACAAAAATTAAAAATTTCAAAAGAAATAACAGATGGGAGAGGATTGAGAGTCCATACTAATAGAGGCCATAGACGACACAGACATGTCGTTGCAAACCAATATATTTGTCTCTATCAGTGTCGTGTGTATTTTATGTCTATCCCTTGCAGCGACCGTCTGCGTGAATTCAATTTTTTTTTTAATTTTCCTTGGTCTGAAACGACATGTCTGTGTCGTGTTTGGCCCCTACAATATGTACTTTTGGTGGTTTTAAATCTACTACCAGGTTTTAACTAGAAAGTGGGTTTTATGTCGACTATAATTAGAAAAATACTAATACGGACATTGCCACGTACTTAAATAATTTTAAAGTGGGCTTTATCCGACTATAATTTTGCACCATTGTTATAATAATATTTGTATGTCATTTTTTTAATTTTTAATACTTATATAAAATAAATTTATCATAATTTGGCAAAGTCTAAGCATTGTTTTCAAAAATTGGTTGCAAATAGTTAAAGCCTCTCCCATAATTATTCATATATCTCTATTTTTTGCGTCATGATACCAAAAGCTATTAAAATTGTTTAATATCGGCAACCCGATTTGTTCGTGGTCGTCCGGTTGGTATCCAGCAAACGTATGACTCGGAAATACATTACTTACATACAAAGGTGCCGTGGAAGTGTCTTTCTAAATGGGGTAGATATCCCTCGCAACACTTTCATTCGCACATACCATACCATACCCTATCCACCCTTTTAAAGGTCAGATCTTACCGTAAAGAAAAATATAGGGTTGGCTGATATAAAATGCTAAGGAAATTAGACAATTCTGGGCAAAAGGTTCCGTCTACCTTTCGCGGTTTAGCCGTCGATAAACAACCTTTGAATTTTATGCACAACGCATCCTTCTCGCCAACTCAGATTAAAACTTTGAACATTGAACTTTACTACCTATTTCAAACTCTTCCTATATTTTCTGTACGGTACCTACGGTATTGAGCTACCTACCTAGTAAAATAAACCAGTTAACGAGAAAGTTTCGTGGGACGCAGTCGTCTACCAAATGTAATGCGGACAATCTAAAAACGAGTCAAGCTCTCAGAGCAAATATTATCGTGAAATAGAGCCAGATACAGTCACCAAGGTTTTGGAAAATTGGGCTGACATTCAGTCCTTCAAATAAGGCCATAACATGTCGAAAATAATTGACTTTGTTATTAAAAATATGATTTTATAGAAAATAGTTTTAATTTTCCGAAGCTTCTCCATGAATGCGTGTTTACTTTTACCACCACCATCTGTGGTTTCGGCACCAAATGCTGATATAAAGATTTAAAGCTTTTATTTTTTTAAGCTTCCAATTTTTTCGGACTTTAACAATCCATTTATGCAGTCGATTTTTCGAAAAAGTGCAGTAAATCCGAATTTTGCGGAGTAGATTTGTGTAATTACGGCCATACTGTGCAAAGAGAAATATTTCGTAGTAACAATTCGGTAATAAGACGGTGCTGGAAAACTAAGGGACGGAGCTCTGGTGCAGCCCCCACAAATTTAAAGTTGACATTTTTTTACTGTGATACCTCTGGAGAAAATTTGAACAACATGCGCGAGTCTGCCCTGCAATAAGTTCTCAACTCCAACGACTGGACTAGACATAAAATAAGATCTGAATGCTAACCAAAGGAATAAAATGGTTGTCAGTTTGAATAAAACTAGGTTGAGCAAAAGCAGCGTAACAAATGAACATCACTGAAGTAAAAAGTAAAGTATATAGATTCGAGAGATATTCGAATCAGACCACTATTGTCGAGTCTCTTTTCGTCTCTCAAACCTAGGCATAGCTTCTCACAACCATTCGTTTTGTGTGAGTTTTTCAAGTGACGAAGTGAAGGGCAATATATTCAGGTGGCACTAATTGTGACAGATTACCCCGGTCGGACACCAACACCCAAGTTTCATCGACAAACTGCTCAATGAACGCGTCAAAATGAGTTATTTCCCAGCCACAGACATATTACCTACAACACCCATGAGCCATGACTTATGCATGTTCGTCTAGACTCTAGACTGTTGTATTTCTAAATGATTCTTTGGCCTTTATCCCTTTAGGACAAAATGTTCAAAGTATCATTTATCTTATCGCAAAGACAAACATTCAAAATACACCTTTGATTAAGTTAAATAGCGTTTCTTAACGATATCATAAGATTCAAATCCTTTTTGACAAAGGATATCCATTTTAATTAACATTTCACTCATACAAGGTCAACATGCTACCAAAGCTTCTTCAAAAGTCAATTCGTAAATTAGATGATACACAAGATGGATATAATCGCATAAGTAGATGAACGAAATACAGCACAGCCATCATAAGGTTTCAGTTACTTGAGGTTGGTACTACTGCAAACCACTTAACAAATTCAAATCCTAATTGAAATGGAGTTCATATGTAAATACGATTTCATCTAAGGGGATAATGAATTTAAATAATTTCAGGAGTTACATTATATTTACGAGTGTAAACAGCTTGTGTTCAAAATATTAAGTAGAAGTTCAAGTTTGCTTTATTTGTTTGTTCTCCTATCGCTTTACACCCGAATGGGTGGTTACTTTGCTTGTGAAGAAACCATACAACAAAATGAAAGTGAAACATTTGCTTGAAAATGGTACTGATGTCGATATGGGATCAAGCAGGAAAAGTGCAGATGCCAAAGGGAAAAGCATGAATTTATACACATCCGTGCGGAGAAATGTCATCTATCCTCTGGAATTCCTGACACATTAAAAAAAGGATGTGTAGCAGGTGATGAACTATCGCCTAGAGACCGTTCGCTTGGGTGTTATATATTTTATGCGGCTAAATTGAAAAACTTTTTCTGCATCTCGGACGTTTGTCGAACTTTCGCAGAACCTTAGTTGTTATTACTCGTACCAAGCACTCTGGGCTCTGGTACAGACAAACCACAGTGAGACCACCGATTTTCCGTTACTTGCCTACAAGCTATATTTTTACGGAGTGGTCACTGGTCACCATTTGCAACTTCGAAAATTCCGGCTCACCAACACACCCGCAACAAATTTGAGCCACTTCCACTGTGGGCAAAGTTGCAGGAATTTTATCCATTAAATTTGAAATTATTCCTTACGAGTGGATAGTATTTTATTTTAGAAATAACATAAGCACATTTGATTAAATTATTTGTGAAAAGTTTACAGTGTAGATTGGTTGAAGGAAAATAAAAACATTTTCAGCAAATTTTCTTCAGTTATTTATGAAAAAATTACAGATGAAGTCGAAGTTAATGATATCCAAAAGCGAAAAATACACAACCATGTCTGCCCTAATATGTTTCTTGTAGGTATATAGAACATCTCCTTTATATAGCTTTATTAACCAAACAAATTAAAATATTCGCCTTATATTTCTTTTTTAAAACTAAGCAATAGCATTCGGTATGTAATGTTAAAATGTGGTATTCCCGAACTCTATCACATTTCCCCCAAGGTTGACAGTTTTTTTTTTTTTTTTTTGCATGGCACCAGCGTAACCGCTGCAGAATTCAGAAAAGTCGCAAGAAAAAGAGCCAATGAGAAAAAAAGGGACATTTCTGCGGCAACTACGTTACATTAAATTTTTGATGTGTACCTAAACATCTAAGCGCGCGTTATTGGAATCTGGTGGAGTAATTCCACACATTTAACTTGCGGGGACAGAAAATGCCTCACTGTGTTTTATCATTGCATACATTTTATCATTGCATACATTTATGAGCTGGGGCATATTCATTTAAATTTTTGTTGATGTGAAATAAAGCATGTTTTTCATATATGATGGTCTCACATTTTTTCCCTGTGACAGACATCTCGAGGAAATTCGGTGCCAAATCTTTCGTGAATTACCAGGCACGCAGAAATCACAGCTGGACAACAACTAACAAAAATGTCGTTGACCAGCACCTCTACAATATGCAATGCAAGCCGAATGAAATTCCAACGACACTTTCATTTACTGTGTAACAGTTGATGTCATTTAACTTGCGGGGATGGAAATGCAAACGGGTATTTGTTATTTCATAATATATCAAGAATACGGTTATTACAATTCCCTCTTTTCTCAATGACGTGTATCAAGCCACACGCATACCGCACGCACGGTGTTTACACATACACATGTTTCGGGACTGTTGGATACAGTCGCACGATTTTTTTATTTTGACAGTATTTGAAATATTTTTGAAGCTTTTTTCAACTAAAAAAGGGCAAAAAAATCAAATAATTGTGGCAGGCTTTCAACAACGGATTTCTAATTGACTTTGACATCACATCAATAGGAAAACAAAATGGCGGAATTTGAAGAAAATTTGAGGGTACCAGCAGCAGGAGGGAGGATTGCGAGTTGGGGCAGTGGTCTCAGTATGATTTTTTTATGGGTATGGTCTTCGTTGTCGGAATAATCTGGACATTTTTGTAGGACCTTTTTTTTCTAATCGGCATCTTTTTCCTTTTTTCTACTAAATACCATCGCAATATATAGGTAGGTAGTAGGTACTCCTATTGTCATTAGACAGTTCAGCTCTGAACTTAGTTGCAACAAGGAAATCATCATCGGTCGCCGTCACAAGGGTTTCCTTTTCGATTCTGGTATCGAAGGAACAACTTCTTACATTAAACTCAGAACCGGTTCCGTAGTTACGTATCCTTCTTCGTGATTTAATAATCAGCAGTTGAAAATGTTGAACATAAGTTTGAGCAACAACTCTGCACATTTACAAACATTTTTCCGCCCAGTTGTTTCGTTCCCTATGCTTTACTTCATATCTGGATAAATAACCAGGTAGGTAATCATTTTTCTGCAAGTTGTGCTTCTTTTCCTCCGTAAATTTTACCCAGCTGATATATAGGCTTCATGGTAGGATTTAGTTTTGGTCTTGATCACGCACACCAGCACTTAACACTCGAACACGTTGCTATTCCCCATCGCCCTTACACACTCAAATTTCATGCGTTTCAACTAATCCGTCTTTCTGTACAGTTAATATTTTAGTAATTAATTTGATTTCATAACTCATAAGCAACCGATTATCCGTGAAATGAATCATTTATGAAATTATGCACAGCAGTATTAAAAACAACACTTTATTCTATTTTACTCATTAGGTACTTTGGTGTTATTAATCACTTACCGTAAAACAAAATTAACTCGACTTGATTGCGTGTAGTTATAATAAAATATTCACTGTTGAAATGGCTTTGGTTTAAGCTATCGTGACACCAATATTATATTGTTATCAAAGGTTCGCATAAGCCTATTTGGCAACCATATCTACCGCGTACGAGTGGATATTTGTTGTGAAATACTGCACCCACGCCCTTGTTGCATTAACACCTACCTGTAATTCAGGGGTGTCAAGCTCAACTCAATCATGACAGCGGGCCATATTAAAAATGTAATAGATATTATTTAAAGTAAAAAGTATATAAAAAATATTTTTTATTTAAGAAAAAATTTCTATATTTTTTTTAAGTAAATAAAAAGTATTATTTTGACTATCCAGAAATTTGACATAGAAAAATACACTTGGTGCATTGCGACAGCAATTGAAATGTACATAAAACAAGAAGATTATTAAATTGATGACGCGAGTCGAAGGTAACTCTCTCGAGAGCTGGTAATGGCGCATGCCTTTGACATGCCTGCGTGAAATGATTTGAAGAAAATCCATTTAAATTATTATTGGATATGTAGTGGTAATTATCAACGAGTGGTACTAATTTTATTAAATAATAAATATTCCTTGACATTGAAAAATGGTAATGTAAATAGAAGTCATTGCATTCTTTCAATGCTAATATAAATTAAATTTCACAATTTTATTAGGAAAGTAATGTGTTATAAATGAATAAATCGCCTTTTTGAAATTGAAGTTTATTGAAATTAAATTAGAATTGGAAAGTTATTATAAAATTTCTTGAGTACCCAAGTTGCTGGGAACTAAAAAATTAAGTGAAGGTCCTTTTCAATGATATAATTTAGTATCAGAAAATATTAAAATAAATTTGTTTAGTAACAGCTGTCCTAGAATTATTTTTACTAGATTGTAGCTTTTAAAGTTGTTTGCAACATAATGTAATGCATTATCATGCATCACTATTTTTCTGAACTATACAGAAAAAAATCAGATGATTTTGTGTTCGAAGTGTAAGGAGTAGGTACATTTGTAACAGAAACAACAAGTGTATTACATTTTTTCTTCATTTCATTTAAACTAATCTCGACAAAGAATGTAACTAATCACTAATCAAATCAATGGACCTATAAAATAAAGCGTCCAAGATTTTCCAAGCTGAAATGCGAAAGGAATAGTAAAATAAATTTCGGCGAAAACTTTCTCTTTCTCTTTGGTGTCAGCAAATAGTGTTGCCATAATAATATTATTTTGTTTATACAAACTTGAACTTTTTTTTTAAAGTCAAGGTGGCCTTACTCTTTTGGAAATGTAACGAAAAGTACATACTTTGAACTGTTGAGAATCATGTGTTCACACACTGAGTTTATTGAACAGATTGTTTAACTGAAATTAACTGAAGCTATGTGTAAATTTAGAAACGTCAATCATTTGCGCGTTCGCGAGAGGTGGCGCAGTGAATAAAACCCTAAGTCGGAATTTGGGTTTTTTGCGGGATTCGGAACTCGACCCCTCGCATAGTAGTCCAACACACTAACCACTAAGCTACTGCGCCTACAAAAAAGAAGAATATGGTATTTTAAAAAGGCGACAGTGCAAAAGCTGGCCACGACAAAGAAAAAAGAATTGACGCTTGCTGTCATCTTCAACCGAGTTGGCACAGAGCAGTTTAGGATGTTTCACTGCTCACTGTAATGGGTCAGCATTTACATTTTTAACTGAGGCATTTTGTCTGAAACCACACCCAATGACGTGTAGGCGTTAAAGAGAGAGAGGGTATATTTCTTCCAACAAAATTATTTGTTTTTCTCTGTCCTGTAACGAGTAGAAATGGAAAACTTTTGGATTAAATATAAATAAGAATTTTTATTTTGTACCTGTTGCTGCCACCCGGTAGTCCAATGAACAACAATACCGACACCTACTCGCGAGTCGCGTAGCAGTCACAGCCACGTCAAAGAAAATCCACATGGAAAAATTTAATTCTTTTGCGATTGTCAGCAGTATTCGGCCATCTTTCCTTTTCTTTTCTTTTTTTTTAATAAAAACTTGAATTTTTTAAGCACTTTCTAAGGAAAAATGTTTTTTATTTATATTTTAATTGGGCATAGAATAGGCGGCGCCAGCGGTAACAGTACCAGACTGGACACAGGGGGGTTATGTGTTTCCGGCGTATCAGTGTTGCCAACCGTGAGGTAGGTACAGTTCTGCGCTGAAATTACATTAAAAACCGACAAACCTGCGCTAGATTTCGCAAACTTGCGTTATATTTTTGTTTTGCTTGTATGTTGTATTATGTTTCTTGAGAGTGAAGAGTAAATACTTTTTTCCCATACGTATGTTATGTTATGTAGGTATATATTTACATATTTCATTTAAAAAGAAAAAAATATGTAGGTATAGACACATTCAAATATGACATAAAGATCCAGTCTTCGTCTTCGCTGTCGATTTCGTCTGCTTAAAACAATAAATCACTTACTTATGTAGGTTGATGTACACTTTCATTAAAAAAAAGGATTTAGTGCACATTTGAGGATGGACGCATTCTGTGATTGTCAAAGGACAAATTAACAAAATACATACGAAATTTCAGGTATATTTCATTTTGCGCTGTGCGCTATATGTATTTTTTACGCGCCTCAGATCCAAAATTCCGCTAGATCTGACGCGTTTTCCGCTAAGTTGGCATCAGTGCGCCGTATCCTATGTACGTTCCTACGTGACGCCGTGTATCCCAAACGACTTGACCGATTTTGAAGAGTGAGGTGTCATTAAATTGGTATTCTTTCCCAGAGTGTCACAAGCTAAATAAATAAATATAAAAATATAAATTTGAAAAAAAAAAAAATAAAAAAGTTAATTTAAAAAACCCGACTGACTGTAAAAAAGATTTAAAAAACTAAAACAAGACACTTTCAAGTATAACTAATTGACAATCGGAGACTACCTACACAATCTGACAAAAATATGCGCAGCTTCCGACTGCTAATTAATTATACTTGAAAGTGTCTTGTTTTAATCTTTTTTAATCTTTTTTACAGTCAGTCGGGTTTTTTAGTTTTTTACATTAACTTTTTTTTTTCTATATTTTCTTTCTGAAACTTAAAAGACCCGGATTCATTGATTTTTTTTGAATAAGTCGATTTCCCCAAACTTGCTTCCGCTTCCACCAAAGTGGAAGTGCAAAGAGCGAAATTTTTTTTTTGAGAATCAATCATTCTCCTGTTTCAACGACTTGCTTCAATTGAAAAGTTGTTCACTGAACACAAACAAAAATCGAAAACAAACAATTCGTTAGAGGTCCAGTGAAAGTTGCTTATTGCATCAGAGAATATCTACGGTTTGAATTCCTGAATCTGTCACATCCAAGAAAACTACATACAAATACGCGAGGAACATTTATTTTTATGGATCGGTACTGGTTTACCGATTAGACAGATTACGAAGTCATCACATTACGTAAACAACTGGCGGGTATAAAATGTTTCTAACATTTTTGCTCGATATAATGTTTTTGTTCACTGAATCCAGTAAAGAAACGCAAATAACCTTAATGGCATGTTACCGGATTACAGGAATTCCTCTAACGTCACTACACTTCTGCCATCGAAATCGAAACTGAGTTTCTGAAAGAAATTCTTGTCTCAATTTGTCCATTAGCGTAAACGACAAATGATAAACCTTTTCACGTGATCACGGTGGAAACGTTGTATGTATAACCGTTGTGTATAGAGATATAATGTTTATATACAATGGTATAATTCTATTTAGGAGAAATCCGGCAAAACAAACACTCTTTCCCGATTTTCTTTTAACCTGAGTTTCAAAGCAAACAATAAATGTTGTGTGCACAGCAACAAACGCATTAATGATTTAGAACAAGAAGCTTTATAAATATTATAATATTACAATCCTCGCTGTGGAACCATTCATTACCCTAAATGAGCCCTGCCTCCAGCAATGGAATCGTATCGTTACGCAAAAGAGCAGCTCGGCTCTGAGTGTCCGCATGAAACGCAATCCATGCTACAGGCACAACTCTAATCATTTCTGTAAACAAAGTGGCTGAGGAAAATGTTCCAAGTTGCAATCGCAAATTCGCCATTCGGTATACCGCTTAATGGATGCCATTTGCTGGCGGTACAAGTAAATTTGCTTTCCTACTTAAACTGAAATTATTCATTCCAGCAAAACATTTCCATAACGTGATTGCGCTTAAGCAAAAGTTTCTTTTTTGATAATTTGTAAATGTGATTACTTAGTTCTCGAATTGGTATAGGTATTTAAATACCTACGGAATGAAATCCCGTCGGCTTAAACCTCAACATCTGGTTAACTCCTCCTTGCTGGCACTTTTAACACTTGGACAGATCTCAGCGCAGTGTTCGGTTGGTCGCTTGGGAAATTTAAATAAATCTGAT
Source organism: Cheilosia urbana (assembly GCA_946477585.1). Lineage (NCBI taxonomy): Eukaryota > Metazoa > Arthropoda > Insecta > Diptera > Syrphidae > Cheilosia > Cheilosia urbana. The sequence continues at coordinate 146,624,306 of OX297854.1, forward strand.
AAAAAAAAACGCAGACACACGAAAGTTGCCAGCTCCTCGCGAAACTAAGAAAAGTTGTAGGTACAACATCTGCAAGGAAAAACAAAATTTAATTCCATCACCGTGGCAGCTACCACCGTATGCGGGTTGTAAATTTTTTATCATATTCTTTCTCCTTGCAGATATTATTCATGGGAAACTTTTTCAAAACAATCGATTTCTGGAAATTGATTACGCACAGGGACGAGATATTCCACCTGGATACACAAGTAAGATTGCAGAAACTTTGCAGGAATGGTCCGAGGCATGCGATACGATTTCCAAGTGCATTGAGGAGCAAATAACTCGTGCCAATTCCGAGAAGGCCAAACGTTTAAAGAACCGGGACCGCATAGACCAAGAAGTAAGTAACTACTGATGACATAAAGTTTTCGAACGACAGGTTGTGTATAGCAGCTCAAAGAAGTTTGCTGATGAATCGGACTATTGAGATATATTCTTCCTGTTGGTGCCCATCAATTATTCCTGAATGTATCGGTTTGTTTGTTGGACATCTTTGGTTTGTCTTTCGTAACCAGTTTCATCAGTAAAAATGACAGTCTTTTACAACTAATAGTTTCTTAAAAACAATAATTCACAAACTGAAATTCCACATAATTTCCAATATAAATTGTCAGGCTAACCCCCAGACAAGCGAGAATCGTCCTTACTCCTCGCTTCCCCATTCCCATTCAGTAGTTTCTCAAGTTGTCAACGAAGTACGGTAAGAATATCTGTCGAAGCAGAAAAGTCTGTTGTCCGGTTGGGCTTGGATATTGGATAGAAGTTTCAAGTTGTAAATGAGAAAGAGTGGCGGAGGCAGAACAGAACCTTGTGGTATTCTTATTATATAAATATGGTGTGGTTCAGGCTCGAAAACACCCAAAACAAAGATGGTTTCTAATCCATTGAATAATATAGAAGGACTTTCAACAAAAGAGCTTGATGTGTGATGTGAGTGCTAGACTCTGTCGATTGCCTTTGAAATGAAATTTCAGGCGCACCAATCTTCGTTTCGCTGGTGGTGGTTGGTGGTTAATTCTTTTCGGTGACAAAGGACCATCACATCAACAAGTTGAAAAACCGTACTGTCGGTCATGAAGGAATTTCCGTTATTCAAGATGTTTGTTACGATTTATCAGCGTTTTCATGATCTGGAAGAATGGCCGTAAGTAGGTAATATGGGCTGGTAACTGATGACAGAAGAAGATTCGCGTTTTGTTTTTAAAACGGGCTGGAGGATAGGACCGATCACAGTTGGAAAATCGTACGGAATGGTATTGGCAGCATTCAAAACGAAGGGACAGATACAGGAATTATGTGCCTCTAATGCGAGAATGGATATATGCATCATGGTATATTTAACCCTCTCGAGTATACATGTGGAGGCTGGAGGCAGAGCTCGATCTGCCGCGAAATATGCTGCAAGCAGCTTCGCTTTGTCTGAGGTTCTGAAAGCTTGCTTGCCATTGTATTCGGGCCGAATTCTTATATTTATTTTAAAAACGAAAAAACAGTTCTTACTGCTCTTGCCTCAACTTTTGCTCACATTTGAATTTTAAACGCTTGAATTGCAATCCTTTCGGTCTGTTCCTGATGGGTGTTCCTCAGGCCGTTTTGTAAAATCGGAAACTTAATTCCCTTAATTTAATAGCCTTTTCACAGCTGAAAAGGTGCAGGAAAAAATTTCCCAATGGACGTCTGCATTTGCACCTAAAACTACTTTATTATTACACTCTGTGGTGCACGGTGCATCTGAGTGTAAAGCATGCAAATCGCAGCGCAAATTGGAAAGAGAGGTAGCTTGCAATTAATTGGGGTGAAATTGTCCTTTTTCGTCGAAATGTGTTGTCGTTATTTATTGCTTCGAAGTGGTGGCCTTCGGTATTACCAATGCAAAGAAGAACTAATAGCCTAATTTGCAGCAGTGACAATTTATTATTGCAAGGGTGTTGGAGGTTTTCAAATTCCCTTGTGGATGCAGTCAGAAAATTTGAATAAAACAACAAATTGAAGTACAAGTCCAAAATTAAAGTAATTTATGTAAATCACTGTCGGGCTAATACTCCGCACTCCACAGTGTCGCCTACCCACACCGTGTCGACAACACGAAAACAAATCATGTACCTATTGATATTGAACTATTGAAAATTGCAATTTTTGATTTATTGAAACACCAAATGCCGGCAGGAGATGTGAATCACATTTATTAATTTGACCATAAATTGTTGTCGATGATTTCGCTATACGCACACATCAGTTTGGAAAATGTTTTATTATTTACATTATGCTGAAACGGAACGGAATGAATGTTCGCTCAATGTGTTTGCACACGCAACTTTCGGCCAGCCACTGTATGCACGCGCTCGTACATCAAACTTTTATGGAATTTCTCTATTGATTCATGGCGTAATTTTTCATTTCCGTTGTAATACACACGAACACGCCTTTGCTGTGCGATTATAGGAGGTTTGTTGAACGCGCCCACGCGAGAAAGTATAAATGCGTGTGAAGACTGAACACGAAACAGATAAGTGTTTAGGATTTAGGCATCTATAAGTCCTCGGATTTGCAATTGGCAGGCATGTGAGGGAAAGGCTGTGGTTTGGCTTGTCGATTTTCGCAACCCGTGTTCATTAATCATAGGTATCTGCCTGTCAGAGACTGAACCGAAATCGGGCTAAGGGATTATATTTTATATCTATTGAAATAATAATAGCCACCTGTGGTCGAGGCGAACTGCAGCTGATGTTATTAATGCCTTCGACGTGATGCCATTTAGCTACTTTGATTGTTGGGCTCTCAGTGTTGTAAATGGCTAAACAACACTAATTGGCCTGAAATCTATTCATGGAAGTTTGGAAAACGATAATTTTGTATGTTCGCTTCAAGCTCTTTTTATTTGCAATGTTACCTATCTTTGCACACGCACTTTGTTTAAACAGTAAATACCATCTTTAGTCATCCCCAGCCCCTTCTCTCTCAAGGAGTTGTTACAGGCGAGGTGTAGACTGTTTCGGTCAAGCCTTTACCCTATCTGAAGATTAACTGCCCAGACTCTCAATACGGGAAGTAGGAAATTTTCAGACATAGACAAATAGTCATAGGCAAAAAACACAGCAATAACGCGCCCACTAGCTAGTCCGGTCTAGATAACACTCTGGCATCTCCCCCCTTTCCCCTTAACTTATGTGGTATCACAATGGACCCAAATTTTGGTCTAAGTGTGTCTTTTAGACAGCCACCTTACCTAACCTAACTACCATCTATTCATACTCATTCATTAGTATGTTCATTACATTAGCATTATAGTATAAAATTAAAATAATTATTGTGGATCGAAATTTGATACCACCCATATAGATTTTGCAAAGCTAGAAAAAACTACCCAAATTTATAAATGCCCTTTCTTCTTACTTCCAGATAGTTAATCTTAAGAAAACGCTGAAAGCCCAACTCAATGATACTGATGAAGTAATGCAAACAGAATCACGTGAGTCGTCTACAAGTCAAGAGGCACGTAAAAAGTCCAACAAGGCAAAGGCGGCACGCCCATCTGGTAAGTTATCCTGGTTTAAGTCATAGAATAAAGCAACTATCTGCAGTCTCATAAGTAAATGTCTTTCAAAATGTTAGCTTTGCTACTTTAAAAAAATAGAATAGTATTTAATATTGAAAAAAAAAACAAACAAAAGCAAATAAACGCTTTTATAAAATAAACTTTTTTTTTGAAAAAACTAAATAAACAATTTAACTACAATTCTGAATTTAAATCCGAAAAATGCCTAAAAATCATCTCTTCTAGGATCCTTTAAATTTTCGTCGCTGGGAAAGTAAATAATAAGAAAAAAAAAGCATTTTTTTGTTGTACTGGATATCATAATAAATCACAATCGACCCGCTATGAATTGGATTTCGAAATATATTTTGGTGGATCTGAATTACTGATATATACGAATGATTTGATTTTTATACCTTTTTTTGGATTCTGTCTCATTTGAAATGTTTTAAACAAATACTTTCAGAGTTTGGTTTGTTAAAAAAAAACTTTTTAAAATTAAATAAAATTAAAATAATGACATAAACTGAACAATGTGGTTTTTATTTTTTTGGTATGATAAATGAGTAAATGGTCGGCGCAACAGGTTTGTATAATGACCTCAAAGCTTAGACATAGCTTCTGCAAAGCACACATAATCGTGCGTTCTTATTTGTAGGACGAATGGAAAGGCCGAATCTGAACGACTGAATTGAGAATCCTTTCCAGGACAATTCTAAACGCGGATGTATTTCGGAAGTTCGCTAGAAGTGGCGCGTTAAATAAACCGTAATACCATGTTCCCACAGACGTGATTTAGCCAAAGTGATTTATAAATCACGAAACGCGTCTCCACCAACCAAACTTTAAGTATCTATTTTAATGTGACATTTACGTCAACTTTCACATAAGGTGTCCAACTTTCAATATCGTAACATCCTTTTTTTTTTGGTTTTATTGCCATACCTCCTGCCAAGAGCAAAACAATTTAAATTAAATAAATTTAATAATAAAAATACCGAATCACGAAGAAAATTTAATTTTGACAGTTTGTTTTGTGTTTTTTTGTTTCGTTTGCTGAATGAAGTGCTGAACATAATAACAGGTATGTTTTATTTTATTTTGGGTATGTTCGATTTTATTTTGAGTGGATTTGCGATGACAGACACGTAATTCAAATTTAAACACGTATAAATCGCGTACCTAAATCTTAATCACGAAAATGTATGATAAATCACGTAATTTATGAGATGATTTAGCTAAATCAAGTTGATTTAACTAAATCACGTTGATGGGAACATGGTATAAGACGTTATTTGCACTTTCAGGGAGTGAAACCCCTCGCTCGTTGAAAAACCAACGAAATTAAATTAACAAACGAGTATTCAATGGATGATCACTTAAAAACAATGTACACGTAAGTTAATGTCAAAATGCTTTTAAGGAGTAATGAGCCTAGGTAGATACATATTTAATTAAAAAAGAATGTAGCAGCTTTAATTCATATTAGAATCTAATCACAAACCTTTCATTACATTTTGACTAGTACCTTTTAACCTTTTAACAGCTATTACGAGACGTTATACAAAAGTATTGGAATGTTCCAACTTCCAAAGCACTCATGCATGTGCGGGAAAACTTTTGAACGCTACCGACACCAAAATTATGGTCTATAGGGTCTCAGCTCATAGGTTAGGTTAGGTAGGTAAGGTGACTGTCTAGAAAGACGCACTTAGACCAAATTCGTTTAGGTCCTTTGTGATACCACATAAGTTAAGGCAAGGGGGGAAGGCCCGAGTGCTATAGACCGGGCATGCTTTGGCTGCAATCCTCTTACGTCTTGTAGAGAGAGTCGGGGCAGTTAATCCTCGGATAGGAGAAGGGTGACCGAAACAGTCTACCCCTTGCCTATAATCCTCAGACAACTCTCAGCTCATACTCTGAGCGGAACAAAAAGATGAGTGTGACAGCTCTACGGCGAATTTAATGCATTGGTGCGGTGTGGAGTGTGTGGAGAGGCGTAATTTTACAAACTCGCAATGGTGAAATTTTTAATATAAAACTGTCTATTGCGACTTACAAAATATTTGAGGTTAAGGTTTAAAATGAACCCTTATTTCACTTTATACAAAAAGTTACAATTCAAGTTTAAAAATGCATTTGCTTAACGTATTTATTAACACACCCACATTCCATACACATTTTCGCATGTATTTGCGTCTGGAATCTGTTGGAAGTGTAAAAGCTTTGACAGAACAGAAGCCCCTATTGTGGTCGACATAACCAAAAAACCAATTACTTCAACCGAACCAGAAATTCTTCTGCCTAAACCACAATGGACCCAGTAAACTATAAACTGATTTCATCCTTCACTTCAACAGCTAACCACTACGAGTAGGTATAGCTACATCTCGTCACGCATGACATAGCCTTGTGCACTTGATTCTAATATGATATTGACTATTCACATGGCGCTTTAATCGATGTACCTAATGACATAATTCCTTTCTAATGCGATTTAATAAATGATCAATTAAGTTGGCTATCGCATTTGGCTGCCCAATATCATGAAATAATAATTTGTAGCACTAATAAAACCGCAAACCGTTTTATACTATTTTGTTCAACGAATCATAGCGGCTCTATTGCTGAGGATTTGCAATTTTTAGTGGAATCATCAATTATACTGATTACTGAATAAATACCGCATTTATGTGAGAGAGCCTTAAAGTTATATCATGCACTGACTACTCTGAATGTATCAGTTTCAGTTTGTACTCGATTTTCCCCGCTATAGGTAATGATTAAAACCAAACAAAAGGCAACCGTTAGAGTACCTACATAAGCAATAAGCATGGGCCAACACCCAGATCTGCTTTATTAACAAGCAAACACATTGCTTGCGATTGCGATACGTGATGATTTTATTTTTGTGTAAATATTTACTATTGGTATCATGAATGGATGTGTACAAACACTTCAGCTGCGTATTAATTATTTATTATATCATAAAACGAATGCAAGGCTGTTTGTTTGCGTGCATTTCAAGTGCAGTAGTTTTTTCGTTGTTTATTTATTTTCAAGAGTATGCAAGCACTTTAGAAAATACAAACAGTGACTTACCATTTACCGTCGTTGATCAAGGCGATAAATATTTATAAGTCTGTTGACCGTTGTGTGTTATCATGCGCTACTTGTTTATTGACGTCCTCGTAGCTCGTGTACTAGGCAAGGCTACATTAAAGGATTCATAAAAAATAATTCACCAAGTGGACCGGACCGGAAGCTTTTATGAACAAAAAACCATAATCGTATCTCACCATTGCCTTCATAAACGTTTGACAGCACTCTTATGTCATATCATTGACATTTGTAGGACTGGCGGAATGCTGGTGACCGATGGGATTCGCTTTTGCAAAAAATAGTTGACGCAACAGGTCCGGAGGGGCCCTAGGCCTAGCTTCTCACAACCATTCGTTTTGTGTGAGTTTTTCATTTTTTGGAACGAATGGAAGGGATCTACAATTTTATGCCGACTCCAAACGGCTAATTGAGAAGCTCTTTCCAGACAGTCGTACTCTCGGATGTTTGTCAGACGTTCGCGAGAGGTGGCGCATAGGAAAAACCTCTAAGTTGGAATTTGGGATTTTGCGGGACTTTTAGGGGGTAGTAACAAGAAAATGTTTTCCCTAAAATATATCAACCCTTTTATATCTGGATGTACAACAAACTTTTGTCTGCCTTCAAAATTTGCTGGCAAAGAATTTTAAAGGTAAAAAAAAAACCAACAATATGCATGGAAGGCTCTATTAGCCGGTGGCTCTTTTCATTTTTGTGAACATTCAAGGAAGCAGACGATCGTGTTTCGGTCAAACCTGAAGAAAACGTACAATTTCCGTTGCGACTCAGTCGTGCTCTTGATTTTTATCTGTCAATCGCCGGGTACCCGGTACCTACTCGTACTCGAGTTGCTAGTCAGCAACTATCTGTTAGCTAAGTTATTGTTGTCAAGTGGTTATTGAACAATTTATGACTAAGGCGAATGATATCTTATGGAAAAGTTTCATACAATCTCCAAGGGTCTTGAAGGCAGCTACTTGTAACTCCAATTGGCAGGAAAAAAACGAAAAACTATAGCCATCTGTTAAGATAATTCTTTTTACTAGAGTTCGCCCCAAGGTAGAAATTCTACCATTATATTGACCTGACTTACACACAACAAATGGGAAAATAAAAAAGTGCATCTCTGCACTATCTTCCCAACAAAAATCAAGCGAATATGTTGTGGTTAAGCAGTGAAAGTGGGTCCTAACTATTTTCCTAGATAGATACAATAATTAATTCTCGTAACAGTATACATAAATTTTGATTTTCTTTTATTATAATTGAATAACCTTTAGAACAGCACCAACAGAGGCCTCGAGTCTTACTGCATCCAAGTCGACAATTTGACTGAAAATATAAGACTGCACTAATTTTACTAGTTTTGCGAAACAATTTGCACTCTTACCCATCTTCCAACTTGGACTGTACAGACGCTGTAACAACTTCGACTTTGTCGCCATTGATATCGAAGAAGTCTCTCAAATCGACAACCTTTTCTTTCTTTCCGATATTAAGAACAATCACATATGCATCGCTTCCGGGTTTTTCTCTTCGAAAAAAGTTAAGAGAAACATTATATAGCTAATAATACAAACAGTGATGTGGAAATGTGTACCTCTTGTAAATCAAAAGACCTTTTGAGGGTGCCTTCATGTTGAGGGCACCATCTTCGAATGAAGGCTCCTTTCGCAAGTTCAGCAACTTCATGAAGATCTTCAAATGGCTTCGTGGTTCGTCTAACTGATTTTGAACATTTCTTGAGACATAGTCCGAATTGGTTGGCAGCCATGTTTTCTTAGCATTGCTAAATCCTATTTTGAAAGATTTTAATTTGGCTTGTCTTGCAAATTGTTATAAATGGAAAACCGCTAATGCTTGAGTTGTAAAATTTACACAGTGAAGATAGTTATTATTACATATTTGGTAAAAAAATATCATGAAATTATTTCGTTGATAGTGTTTTCATAGGAACATAAAAAATGTGGTAGGTATGAAGTGGTATATTTTGTTGGATATCTTGACTTTTAGTTTGTTCCATTAATCTACTAAATTCGGTGAAAGTTAACCGCAGAAAGCAAGCTCCTATCATAGTTCTGAACAAATCCCAAAAAGTTTAGCTGCTGCTTTAAAGTCACTTCCACTTGGAATAAATAGGTACCTAGTGTAAGCCTAGGAAGTATGAAATAGACAATAGAGTGTTTTAACTTTTTTTCGGACACCTTTTCCCAGAGAAGTTATATTAGAAATAACAATTTCACTATAGACTTGTTTGAATAAAGCGAATAAAGCGACTTTAAATGGACTGCAAATACGTTCCGTCTCTAGATGATTAAATCGGGATCTCTTCAGAAAGAAAATGTTGATTGAACCGATCGCAGAACGACTCTGAGGTTTCTATCCACCTACCATTCGCATAAAATTTGTCACACTTTTTACGATAAATGTCAACAGCATGGTTCGAATTCCAAATGAGGTTGAACTTGAAAAGCATTTGCGCAATGCGCATTTAACTTACCAGCGTTTTGCGATGAGTCCCACTGGAAGGGTGATCTCGCTGGATCACGAGAATAGCTGTTGTAATTATCTGGGTTCGCGTTGCAGCCCTGTGGATCTACGGTATCCTCCCATGAGATTGGGGCATCAGTCATTCCGATTTCTTCGCCCTGAGTATAGACAAAAATCGTACTTAGACTAGAGATCAATCGAAACTACATTTCAAGTCATAACAAACAGTGACTGGGTCCAAAGTGGTAAAGTCTTGCTAGATGCGGTGCTAAATCTCCTTCCAAATTATTTCAAATGACTATACCACCTAAATTTTTATACTTTTAAAATAATAATTTTATTTAGCAGTACATATTTCCAAGCATTACCAATCAATTGCACTTGATATTGATTGAACTTAACGGCAAATTATTTTAAATGTTTGGAAGAAATGCAGATGATTGTAGGTAAATGATTGAAAGAAATGGTTCCAGAAAATGCCAGGGATTGCAATAAATAGAACGTAATGCGAAATAAATGAAAACAATGTGAATGATTGGAAAGAATGTAAGTGGTTGGAAAGAATGCAAATGATTCCAAAGTTTAAAAATTATTCCAAATACAGCCAGTGATTGTATCACTAAATAGAAAAGAGTTCAAAATGATTGGAAAGAAAGCAAATGATTCCAAAGATTGTTAGTGATTGCATTATTAAATAGAAAAGAATGCAAAATGATTGAAAACAATGTAAATGATTAGAAATAATGCAAATGATTCCAAAGTTTACAAATGATTCCAAAAATATTCAGTGATTGCATCATTATATAGAAAATAATGCAAAATTATTGAAAACAATGTAAATGATTGGAATGAATGCAAATGATTGGAAAGAATGTAAATGATTGGAAAGAATGCGAATGATTCCAAAGATTGTTAGTGATTGCATTATTAAATAGAAATGAATGCAAAATGATTGAAAACAATGGAAATGATTGGAAAGAATGCAACTGATTCCTATGAATACTTGTGATTATAAAGAACATCTGTGTTTGCAAATGGTTATTGATGATCGGAAAAAATCATTGCCAAAGTTTGTAACTGATAATAGTGATGAAGAGAAACGGTTGCAAAAGTTTGCAAATGATTGTTAATGGTTCGAAATGACTCGTAAAACGCAATTAAATTCACACCCTTTTGAGGTGATCATCATAAAATGCAATTCAATGAAAGCGATTTCAAGCAATGACTGCAATCCTTTTCAACTCGAAGCCTGATACTGGTTACTGAAAGGTTATGTAACTCAAGCTCTACAACAAAAGCCCAGTTTACAGTTATTCCATACAAAACTATAACTCACATTGTATGTAACAGCGATGCCGGGCAGGGTTTGCAGTAAGATGTTTAGCAAATCAGTTCTGGCTGGTCCAAATCGAGACGCCAACCTCTTGTTGTCATGATTTCCCAGCACCCAGTTGGCATAAACACCCTTTGGCATCGTCTTTAGCCATCTATTGATTTGGTAAGCAAAGTCCTGGGCCGTACTGTTAGCGTTCATGGTGTTCAAGAGTTCAAAATTGAACGGAACGTGTGACCCGTTGCGTACTCCATCACCGTAAAGCTTCATTAAATTATCAAAGCTGGTATATGCCTCGGTCAGAATCACTTTTGTCTCACCGCCGTGGTCCTTTTTCCAATCATCAACCAACTCACGCCACTGGTAGACCAGACCGAATGTTTCCGGCTGACTGTTCGTGTAGATATGGTCCAAGTGACAATAATCATCGGGATCTGGGCATCTTGGATCTGTGGTGACCGGCTCGTCTGGATAATTACCATTCTCATCTATGCGCTCGAAAATGAATGGGACAGCATCGATGCGGAAACCACTGACACCTTTGCCCAACCAGTAGCGCATAACGTCCTTCATTGCTTCTACGACAGCTGGGTTGCGGTAATTCAAATCTGGTTGCATAACACCGAACTGATGCAGGTAATATTGTTGACGTTGTTCGTTCCACTCCCAGGCACTGTAGCGGAAGGATCCAAGCCAGTTGTTCGGTGGTTGACGTTCACCTGTCTCTGGGTTGATAGTTCCATTGTGCCAGATGTAGAAATCGCGGTATTCCGGATGTCCCTGAACGGAAAGCTTGAACCACTCGTGCTTGTCGCTGGTGTGGTTGGGCACAAAATCAAGTATTATTCGCATGCCAATCTCCTTGGCCCTTTTGAGCAATTTGTCAAAATCCTCCACGGTACCGTATTCACCCTGGATCTGGTAGTAATCAGATATATCGTAGCCAAAGTCTTCCATTGGTGACTGGAAAATCGGCGACAGCCAAGCGGCTGTTATTCCTATCTCCTTGAGGTATGGCAGCTTCTCGGTTACACCTGTGGGTAAGAAGGGAAACGTGAATCAAAAGTAGTTGTTGCGTCGCAGAAGGGCTTACCATTGAGATCGCCAATGCCATCGCCGTTACTGTCCTTGAAGGAGCGTGGGTAGATTTGGTAAAAGTTGGCGTTTTCCCACCAATCCTTGGCACTAGCTGCAGTGCCAACTAGCACAGCAATTGTTAACAAAATCGCTGTTTTCATCTCAGCTTTGCAGTCGTTTATTGCATGCCTCCATGAGCCTAGAGTCGGCTATTTATATAGTTGGCTTCTCAATGGAAAATCAAGTTACAATCGTAAAAACACGTAGGGCCATTTGCCGCCAGCAAGCTAATTAGAACTGTTTGAAAAGATCGGTGACACGTGTGGGGCGATTGTTTGTAAAGTGCAACAATTGCTTGCGCGTAATTAGCTACTCTGAGCAACAGATGTGTGCTCAGCTCAAATGGAGCAAGCAGGCGTCAGCAACTTTGTAAAGCTGATGTTCTATAGTTTGGATACAAATTAACTGTATAAACATTTGATGAAACAGCTGTCTTTGAACCAGTTACATTCAATGGCGAAAAATGTAATGCAACTTCTTCCTCAGGAAATTAGCAGGCGACGAATCGCAGTAGTGAGTGCGGGTTTTTGGCTGGAGTTTTGTCTAATCGGGTCCACTCGTGATGGTCGGTGCCTCGTTAGAATCCGGATTATGGGTAACATAACTGGACTCGCTGTTCCCTGATCGCATTGCGATCGACTCAAGTCATGCCTCTGTAAACATCCGTCACAGATGTTTAAATCATTTCTGGCTTGACATAGCAGCAGCCAAGGTATACATGCAGATCAGTAGTACCTACAGTCGAAACGTTAAATCGACAGCGTCTGAAAATCTCTCATAAACCCAATGACATCAGCGTTACTCAGAAGATATAAGAAGTCACGTCTTTGATATTCTGAGTTTTCAAATAATTTCTATTTGACCATCAAGGCGAAACCTATTGTTTAATGGTAAATGCCGGCGAGCAAGGACCTAGAATAAAGCTGTTTTAGGACCTAGAGGAAAGCTATTTAAAACACGAGGATAGGAGCACCCAAACCACTGAAAAACAAACGTGGGATAACGAGAAGCGCGCCGTTGAGTCGATAGGAAGATGTCAGTAGAGGAATGGGGTTAAGAATGCAGACTTTTAAATGACGATGACGACAAAGATCTAGCTGTCGAAAACCATGTCCAATGAATTGAATTCCAGCATCATTTGCCCGGGCCTGATGGAAGATCTCTCTCATCTACATGGGCAAAAGTCCTCCTCAATAATGAGCATTCAAGATTCCATCTTCAGTAACATGTGTAAGTTCAAAGCCGATCGTCAGAAACTGTGTAGGTCTTATTCAGGGCGTTTTACGACCAGTAAACGGGTATTGCACAAAAGCGGGATCCTTATCATCGTAATCACCGGTTGTGGGTCTGAAGTCTTCGTCCGCACCATCCGAGACTCTACACAAATAAATCCATTGTTTGTATTTATAAAAAATACTGCTGCCTGGCATCAGTGAAGGTGAATGTAAGTAAAGAATTTCATGTTCAGGCGCTGTAACAACTTCAGGTTTGATAAGGCGACCAGTTCCCTTCTATCGGCAGCGTGTCCTCGTTTAACAGTTGAATTCTTAGTGTAACTTGGATAATCATCAGAGCCAGCATCGGACCCATAAAAGCACTCTTAGCCAATCATTCCGCAACTATCTGCCTGCGTTAATTTTTCTTTTCGGGACGAATGAGAGGTACCAACAGCTTTATGGAGAGTCCGAAGGGTCCAATCAGTAGTCCCGCTGACTAACCACTGAGCCACTGTGCCTTTGTTCTCACTCTTGAATATATATTCATTAGATAGGTATAATATGAAATGGGCTGTGGAAAATTTGAAGTGCACTGAAATCTAAGAACTTCTGCTGGTCCTTTCGCTTACGTAAAAAACGTCTTTGTCGTAATTATCATTGAAGTGGAATATTTCCAAACATAACCAAATGAAATAGATAAGGTACCATACACGAAGAGTGTACCTATAAAAAAGAGATAACACATTTCTTGAGATCTATATCATCATATTTGTGCAACTATATTTTTAGAGTTGAACGGAAATGACTTCAATTGTCAAACCGCATCTATATAAAGTGCCATTGACTGCAATTCGCATGTATAGTTTGCGTTCCTGTTCTCAACGGAGGCAGTACGTCTAATAGGATAATTTATTTTTTTAAATTAGTGCAGTTACATATTAGAAATGAAATTAATCATACTGGCAGCTCTAGTCGCTGCAACATCAGCTGCAAAGGCCAGAGATTGGTGGGAAGGTGGAAATTTCTACCAAATTTATCCGAGATCCTTTCGCGACACTAATGGTGATGGTATTGGTGATTTAAATGGTGCGTAATTAAAAAAAAAAACTATTAACACTTTATTGACTGTGAAAATGATTTGCCCTACGATTTGTTAAGGTTGGGGAAAAAATAAAAATAATATCCCTAAGTGAATTGCCATAGTCAGACGTGATGATTTTTTCTTGTCTTATAAAAAAGATTATGAAGCGGCAGAGCCTTCAAGGGGCTCTGACACTGTCCACTTCTTAAACGAGCCTATTGTGCTACTAAAAACTATCTTATTGCAATGTTTTATTTTTTCGTGAATTGTTTTATGAATTATATTGCTAGTGATTGCATAAAGCGACAAAAATGTCTATGAAATAAGTTGACCATATCCGACCGGGACATATACCTAATCTTTTATCGATAGGTAGTTAATTTTTTGCTGCTCATTTTCTCAGTGCAACAAGTGAATGACAGGCGTGTCGCGTGGATAATTTAATGGGTGGTATGAATAAAACGTAGCAATTACTTTCACTCAATGTCAAAATAGAAGCATTGGCTACGTTTCGTATGAATAAAAACGGATTGGAGCTAACACTAACTTTTGACGTGTTCGAAAAGCGGCGCCACTTACCTTTTACTCGGATCCGTATGAATAAAACGTAGCTATTGCTACGAAATTCAAAGTCTGATATTTACCTGATTCAGCACTTTTGCTAAATATGCAAATTTTTAATTTGTGGACAAATATTATTGAAGTATTCATAATTTGAACGAACAAAATGGATTTTCGCCGCAGCGTTGCCACCAAAAAAAAAGAGGAGCGCTGTAGATCATTAAAAAATGCAGTAGATTGGATCTTTCCGCATTAGATTTTTTATTTCATATTTTTTAAACAAAGGTCAATTGCCTTAATGTTTTTTTTTTTTTTTATAAAGGTTTCATAAATGAAATTAAAATTTTAATAATATTTATTCTAATAGCCCAGGAGAGTTTGATGGTGTCCAGCAACATTATTCATTTCCTTAGAAGAAAATACATTTTCAATAGTTTGTTTCCTAGTTTATTGTTTAATTGGCATCGGATTAGATGCTTTTTTAAAGCAATTGACTGAAGTGTTTTTTATTTATAATTTCTTTTTCACTCACTTTTTGATTCCGACAGCGGAGTCACACAAATTTAGGATATCATCGAACTTTTTGGAATCCATACGCGAAATACTGCGATTGCTGTTTGCGGGCCACCCAATCTTTCGTCCAAACACGCCGACGTCTGTCTGGCAATTCATCCTCCTCGCTGCTCTCAAATACGACGCTATTGCATGTTTTTGTTATATTTAAATTATTATTTTTTCTATTATTACGTGATTCTCAATCAAGACTTCACCACCGAATGCAAACAAAACAATTTTCAATTTGTCTGATAATGCCTGCAAATATTTTGCAAACAAACATCTGCCAACTGTATAAACCGGCAATTTTCTACCTGATAATGTTGTCAGACAAACTAAATGCCAGAAAATCATTTGCAAATGAAATTGACAGAGTTTGGGATCAAACCTGGCAACTGGCGATTTGGTATTGTAAGGTTGTTCGCTATTGTTAGCTCTTTTGTAGACCTGACAATATTGTCAGATCTGACAATCGTCTGCCTTAGGACAACCATGGGGCAGTTTTGGACACGTATAAAAAAAAACGCATTCAAGTAGTTTTTATGTATTTATTTAACAAAAAAAAAATTATTATTTCAAAACATAACATCAAATAAAATATAGGACTCTGAGTTTTAAATGTTCCTGTAAGCATGCGGTCATGGAATCTTGCTCTTGGAAATACAAAGACCGGCGGTACAGACTTTCCAGCTGCATTTACAATACCGCACATTGTGATTAGCTGTCCCCTTTCCGCCGAGACATTTTGCCCAACTTGTTTTTGTCCACATTGAGTGATTACATTAGGAGCTTGGACAACCGTCATCACACTGGTTGCGTCTAAATTGTGTATTCAGTCTGGCGTGAAAGAAGATTTTTGAAGAGCGATTTCCATTTTTTTTTTTTTTGAAATGCCTCAACGTTATGTTTATTAAAGCTAGTTGCTCTAGAGTCTAGACAAACTGGTGTTTTCGGGTTTTCGTATTGAAAGATTTTGATGTCTTTTCATAAAACCCTTCATCCAGTCTAAAAGGGCAGTTTGGTTTTGTTCCCATAGCTGAGGGCACTTGTTTAACGCCTTTGCATATTAAAAAGCTAGGTCACTTGCTTGTGGATACGTCAGGCCATAATTCATTTTGGAAGACTTTAGAAAGTAAACTTCTAACATACCTTCTTCTGAGTTGTTGAATACTTGGGTAACAGAATATTTCGATTAGTACTCTTCACTTTTTAATGTTTTACGGCTCTTTTTCATCTTGAGCCTATAGCCCAAAGTACTTTTTGAAATCCCAAAAGAATGCGCAGCTCTCCTCAGTGTCATTGTTTTATCCAAAACAAGTTCCATGGCTTTGAGCAAATCGGCCTCATTAGGAGTGGTTTCCTTCTTTTTTTTGTAATTTCTGACCATTATTGCAGAGATAAATCTAAACAAATAAAACCAAAAATGATCATTCTATACAAATAACTGAAATAGATTGTTTAAAGTGATAAAAGGGGCAGATTAGGACATGTCCAAAAGTGCCCCTCGCACATTGTCCAAAAGTGCTCCGAGAGGGATAAAAAACTAAAAACTTCATATTTTTTTAGAAACAATGTAAATCGTTAGTATTTTGGTTGAATAACATTGCTACACATATAAACATTATAATGGAACACTTTTAACTTGTAAATTGAGCATAATTTTAGAATAATATGCTTACGTCTGGGAATAAACAAAATTACAGGCGTCGTCTGGAAACACACTTTTCTTTTTAATTTTTTTGTTATAGTTGGTATCGTTTCAATATCCAATATATGTAAAATTTTATTAAAGTATTAAAAAGTTATTTTTGTGGTACTTTTTCTTAAGTTGTCCTAAACAGCTCCCGTCCTAAACTAGCCACCTCTCCCCTACTGTGTTCCATTTAACAAAATATTGTAAGCGGAGTCTGCGTGAGTTTTCGCCAAAAAGTTCAACAAAACATTAGACGATCATTCCCAGTTCCCACATATCAAAAGTCTGTGTTGAGTGACTTGTGACAGATGTCGTTCTTTACTTTACTTTAACAGCTATTTGTTAGCCAACTTTTCTTGAATTAAATCTAATTTCTGGATAATGTTTTAATGCAGGTGTCGCTGAAAAACTGCAATACATCAAAGATGTGGGATTCACAGCCGCTTGGCTTTCGCCGATCTTCAAATCGCCAATGGCTGACTTCGGCTATGATATTTCGGATTTCTATCAAATCCATCCCGAATACGGTACAATGGAAGATTTTGAGAATCTCTTAAAGAAAGCCAAAGAAGTAGGTCTGAAAATTATTCTCGACTTTGTACCAAATCACACTAGTGATGAGAATGAGTGGTTTATAAAGTCCGTCAACAATGATCCGAAATACAGGGACTTTTATGTTTGGCACGATGGCAAAATTAACCCACAAACTCGTCTACGTGAACCGCCCAGCAATTGGCTTGGTTCCTTCCGTTACAGCGCCTGGAAATGGAATGATGTCCGTCAGCAGTACTACCTGCATCAATTTGCAGACAAACAACCCGACTTGAACTACCGCAACCCGGCTGTAGTCGAAGAAATGAAGAACGTCATGCGGTTTTGGTTGGCAAAAGGAATCGATGGCTTCCGCATTGATGCTTGTCCATTTTTGTTTGAAGTCAATGTGGACGCCAGCAACAACTATCCAGATGAACCGGTGACCACTGACCCCAATTGTCCAGACAAAGATGATTACTGTCATTTGCAACATATTTACACCAATAACCAGCCAGAAACAATTGACATGGTTTATCAATGGCGCGAGCTGACAGATCAGTACAAAAAGGATCACGGCGGTGATACGAAAATCCTGCTCACTGAAGCTTATACGAGCTTTGATAATCTGATGAAATACTATGGTGATGGCAAACGTAATGGCTCCTATCTTCCGTTTAATTTTGACTTTTTGGGCCAAGTGACCAAAAATTCAACAGCCCAAGACGTTGTTTACAATGTCGAAAAATGGTTGAATGCAATGCCCAAGGATGTGTATGCCAACTGGGTTTTGGGTAATCACGACAATAAGCGATTGGCGTCAAGATTTGGAGTTGATCGGGCGGATTTGTTGAATATTTTGCTTCAAACTTTGCCGGGAAATGCAGTTACCTACAATGGCGAGGAATTGGCGATGACAGATGTGTTCATTAGCTGGGAGGAGACTGTAGATCCACAGGCCTGCAATGCGAATTCCACCAACTTTAATAGTTATTCTCGCGATCCGGCCAGAACGCCATTCCAATGGGACGCCTCACCAAATGCAGGTAATCGAAAAGACTAATGCATCTTAGTGATATCTACTGCTTTACCCTTAAATTGTAGTTATTTCATTTCAAAAGACAAATGTATAACTTGAGATTTTTATTTCAGGCTTCACTACAGGATCTGGAACTTGGTTACCAGTAGCTACTGATTATAAGACCAACAATGTGCTCATGCAATTAAGGGCTCCACACAGCCACTTGCATATATTTAAAAAGCTGATCCGCCTCAGGAAGGAACCAGCGTTCTTGGATCAGCAAAACCTGAAAATCCAAGCAGTCCTAGACAATATCGTCATCTATAGCAGGTTTGGAAATTCAAATGAATTATTTTGTGCAGAGTTTTTAGTGAATTTGCTTTTATTTCACAATGGCCAATGTTACTATAGTGTACATGTTTTTGTTCAACTACAGTCAAGCCCGTGTAAAATAACATCGCTTGATAGGCACAAATCTTTTTACGCCACACAAAGCATCAAAGGGCGTATTCTTCTGCAATAGATACAAAATCGGTGTCTTGTTGAAAATATAAAAAAACACTTTTAAGCCTTAATGGTGACATTAATTGTAATTAAAACAAAACTTATGTATAAACTTAAGCTTGAAATCAATTTTTGATGGAGAGTATCTAATATGTTTGACTATGAAAGCGAAGGTTTCTTTCTTGTTTAAAAATCCAAAAAAAAAAAAAAAAACACTAGTAATATTGTTAGATACATATCGAGATTAGCTTTCATTCTTCAAATTAATGTTAAATCTTGCTGCCATCGGTTGTGTTAACCATTCAGAGATAAAACAATTATACACAATTGCGCTAGGAGTTAGCATTTTTTAAGCGTGCTGAATACATTAAAAAGCGCTAAACTGACAGCACTTATTCAAATATTCATTTAATAATGCTAATGTTTAAGTTCGTTGGTAAATCATAAACTCTAAATTAATTTACAGATCTGCAGCTGGCGGCGACACATACGTTATTATTTTGAACTTGGGCACAAAGGACCAGACATTCGACCTTAATACTTATTTCAAAGTAGGACCTAAAGTTGAAGTAATAACAACATCAATTCAGTCGAATTACAATGATGGGTAAGTGTCTCAATTGGTAACTAATAGGCGTCGCAGACATATCTAATATTATCACAACAAAATTTTTAGCGATGTAATCGATGCAGCCAATTTTAATGCTAAAGGACAAGTTGGAACAGTTGTCGTGGCTATCGGATAGATTCATGAAGTCTTGGCATCAGTATAATGCCTATTTTAAAATATTTAGTATTATAATATCATGTGTAAGAATGTTAATAATTCATTACTACAAATCCCGAAATAAAAAATAATACTGGTAATGCTTTTAAATAATTACGTTCATTGATTAATATGTTATAATTATTCTTTACTATTTTAAAGAAAATCTACTAAATAATGAAATTCATGTAGAATTTTTGACAAATACGATCTCACTGTGAACAAAATTGAAAAATATATGAACAATTAATTTTTACGAATTTTCCAATTTTATTTTTAAATTTTCCGATTTTATCGCCGTATGAACCCTCCTTAGGTGTATAAAAAATACAACAATGAAAAGATAGCTGAAATCGGACGATCCGTTCTCGAGTTATGGACGGTCTTTGGCATTGAAAGTGAAATGATGAACTGTTTGTCGGTCAGCACCAGCGCCAATGTTAGACCTTGTAGAAATAACTACGATTTTTGGAAGTTTTACAGCTACATGCTATGTAATGGAATATTTCGCAAAGAAGCATAGAAATAGATTATAAGGACCCGTTAAACGGTCCTCAATATATTTACTAAACGAACTTATTGCGAACTTATCTACAATTATTATTGCAGTTAGGATTAGGACCCTAGGTCGGAATGAAAAGCAGGTTTCAATTTTAAATTTTAAGCCTTTGAAAAAATATACACATTAAATCATTCGCGAAAAGTTACATACAGACTTTTATTTGTTTATTGTTTATTTTTATTTTTTATTATTATTCCAAAGCATTTGCAAATAAGAATCGTCGCAGTTTAAAAAATGATTGATATTTGTTTCATATTTTTATAAATAAGTTTTTAAATTGAATCAATGGAGGGTACACTTTAGTGGTATGTTGTTTCTAATGTAGGTACATAAGTTGTTTAAATTACCTACGTGCATTTTAAATATAAAATTTCTCTGTAACGATTTTTGTTATATATCTTCAGAGATAAATTCAAAAACGTGTCCATAATCGCATCAAAAAGCTGGTCAAAAATCATTTGTAAAAAACGGGTACAAAACGCGACCAAAAACGAGTCAAAGATCGCGTCTAAAGACATATTCAAAAACGAGTTCGAAACCACATCAAAAACTCGTCCGAAAACGCACTCAAGAACCTTTCGAAAAATGTGTCAAAAGACGCGCCCAAAAATCTAATAATAATTTAACAAGCACATCGTAAAATATTGGTGCTGTAGAGAAAATGTATACTCGATAGATCTCGGATGTTGGAAGGTTCCAGCTAGCTCTAAAAATCACATATTCATGGTTTATATGAACGCTTGCTAAGCTACATAATGAAGCTTGTCAACCTTACTGGCCCGATCTAGACAATATAAGCAAATTTAAGTACATTCGCTTAATCAAACGAGACTAAAACCGATTTCATGAAGGATGTTATAAAATCCAGCCCATGGAACCAGTAGAGTGTGAACTTTTTCTAACACTACGAAAACACTGCTTTCCCAATGAAGGAAGGCACACTAGAAGCGACATGACACCTAATCGAATTAAACTCAGTGTTTGCATTATGCGCCATCGACCTGTAAGGGAATTCACCACTCATACTCAATGTCTAACCACATTTGAAGCACTTTACGTAAAAACATATTCCAAGATAATGTACTTTCGAGTATAGTCCTTCTTCAAACAACCAAATGAAACTGATAAGCAAGCTTTCGTTCGAAAACCCAACACATGCGATACCAATACGGCTCCAAAGAGTAAATAGCAAGAAAAGTGGATACCAATTGCTGAGATTTGTGTCAAATTAAAAAAGAAACCCTATTTGTCATGCAATTGTACATTTCAAGTGGAGATAGAGAAAATCAAGGACTTTCATTGCCAAACCGCGTCTATATAAAGTACCATTGAGTGCGAGTCGGGACAGTAGTTCGCGTTCCTGTTCCTAGTTGGAATAGTACACAATCTCAGTCGTCCAGTGTTTATTTAAAAATGAAGCTAGTCATACTATTAGGACTAGTGGCAACAAGTTCGGTCGTTAGTGCGAGCGATTGGTGGCAGAATGGAAATTTCTACCAAATTTATCCAAGATCCTTTCGCGACAGTGATGGTGATGGAATTGGTGATCTAAATGGTGCGTTATTGATTTTTTAAAAGGATTTTTGTCACGCGAGGCGCTGTAGAAATGTTTCTTGAAAGTTGAACTAAAAATGCTGTTAAGATTCACTTTATTTAAATGCAATTGGAAATGGAAATTACTGAATAGAGAATAGTTCGTACAAACAAAGAGGAATGCGGTCTGTCAATTTAGAACTAATGGGAGTTTCTTTTAGAGATAAAATAAATATTTAGGAGCCGTATACGTTATACGTATACCCCAGGCCTTGTTTCTCATAACCATTCGTTTCTGTTGTTATTCCTTTGGATGAACGGAACGAGAGCTATAATATTCATGCCGAGTCCGAACGGTCAAAAAGTCGTTTGAAAAACGTTCATAGAATAGTTCTAGCAAGTTTGTCAGCCGCTTGCGAGATGTGGCGCAGTGTGTAGAACCTTATCAGGAGGAAATCCCCAAAATCTCCGAAGCTGCAAAATCCAGCAGAAAAATTTGATTGTTTGATTCACTACTTGACTACTTAACGTCTCTTCAAACTTCAAATTATTTTCCTAATACTTAAAAAATACCGTAAATAAATGTTAATCAATTCGAATACTAAACGATTATAGAGGAACTCAAAAAAGTGTGTCTCACAATCCTGTCCGCCCCGGACAGGTTTGTTTCAAATTTTGCATTTGTAGTTTGTGGTCTGCAGTTCGTGGCCATTTTTTTTGCGCAAAGTAGACTTGAAATTTGATTTTTTTTAAAACCGCTCTTATGATTTGAACTGGCTGCAAAGTCAGTTTTTCGCTAAAAATTCGATTATAACGAAACTTTAAAAACTCGAATTTCATTTTCGAAAAAAGTCAAAATTTTTAAAGTACCTACGATTTTAACAAATAAACGCCGTTTACATATTTCCTGAGGTTTGTTCAGTTTAGCTTCTGATACCTACCGAATGAATCAGAACAGCGCAACCAAGGTTCGCGCGAGAAAGTTTCGTGCGAACCAGTCGTGGACTTACTTTTGTTGAACATTTCTTTGAGTTTGGCAACGCCGTTTTTAAACTAGGTAATCTCGATTTGTGATCTGTTGCAGGTATCACGGAAAAACTGCAATACATCAAAGATGTGGGCTTCACAGCCGCTTGGCTTTCGCCGATCTTCAAATCGCCAATGGCTGACTTCGGCTACGATATATCAGACTTCTATCAAATCCATCCAGAATACGGTACGATGGAGGATTTTGAAAACCTTGTAAAGAAAGCTAAGGAAATCGGCATCAAAATTATTCTCGATCTTGTGCCAAATCATAGTAGCGATGAGAATGAGTGGTTTATAAAATCCGTCAACAGTGATCCGAAATACAAGGACTACTATGTTTGGCATGATGGTAAAATTAATACGCAAACTGGTGAACGTGAACCACCCAGCAATTGGCTAAGTGCCTTCCGCTACAGTGCCTGGAAATGGAATGATGTCCGTCAGCAGTACTACCTGCATCAATTTGCGGCTAAACAACCCGACTTGAACTACCGCAACCCGGCTGTAGTCGAGGAGATGAAGAACGTCATGCGATTTTGGTTGGCAAAAGGCATCAGTGGCTTCCGCATTGATGCTTGTCCATTTTTATTCGAAATCGAATTAGACCCAAACAACAACTATCCAGATGAGCCGGTGACAAATGCCACAAATTGTCCAGACAAAGACGATTACTGTCATTTGCAGCACATTTACACCAACGACCGGCCAGAAACAATGGATATGATCTATCAATGGCGGGAGTTGGCTGATAAGTTCAAGAAGGATCACGGAGGCGATACAAGAATCTTGCTCACCGAAGCTTATACGAGCTTCGAAAACATGATCAAGTACTATGGTGACGGCAAACGTAATGGTTCCTATATTCCGTTCAATTTTGACTTCATGGGCAATGTGAACAAAAGCTCAACAGCCCAAGACGTTGTTACTAACGTCCTGAAATGGTTAAGTGCAATGCCCAAGGATGTGTATGCCAACTGGGTTTTGGGTAATCACGACAATAAGCGATTGGCATCAAGATTTGGAATTGAGCGTGCGGATTTGTTGAATATTTTACTTCAAACTTTGCCGGGAAATGCAGTTACCTACAATGGCGAGGAATTGGCGATGACAGATGTGTTCATTAGCTGGGAGGAGACTGTAGATCCACAGGCCTGCAATGCGAATTCCACCAACTTTAATAGTTATTCTCGCGATCCGGCCAGAACGCCATTCCAATGGGACGCCTCCCCAAATGCAGGTAGGTCCAAATACGGATGTGATTTTGTATAAGGTTTTTTTTTTCCAAACTCAAATTCATATATACTTATTGTGGTTGGGACTTTCAGGTTTCACAACGGGTTCTGATACGTGGTTGCCAGTCTCAGCTGATTTTAAGACCAAGAATGTCTTGATGCAGTCCAGAGCTCCGCATAGCCACTTGCAAATATTCAAGAAACTCATCCGCCTTAGAAAGGAGCCTGCATTTGTCGATAAGAACAACTTAGAGATTCGAGCAATATTAGACAACGTTGTTATTTACCGGAGGTTTGTTGAAGGAAATTCCCTTTTTCTATATATAAAAAAATACAAATTGCATTATCTTGCAGATCCTCGACCACCGACAATTATGTAGTCATTTTGAACTTGGGAACAAAGGACCAAACGTTCGACATTAATACATATTTTAATGTGGGCTCTAAAGTTGAAGTGATTACAACATCCATCCAGTCAAACTACAATGATGGGTTAGCATTGAATAATAATAACTGTTTGGAAACGATTAAAATTTTTACTCAAATTTTAGAGACGTGATCAATGCAGCCAATTTCAATGCTAAGGGACAAGTTGGAACCGTTCTCGTTGCTGTCCAGTAGAGGGTGAGACGGCGCCCATCGAAAGGAGTTGGAAGAAACTTTCATAGAAGATAATTATACCAAATAAAAACATATCTCTTGGATGCATACATTTAATACAAACAAGTGTTTTTCATTTAAATATTTGTCTGGGGAACGGCGACAGTGTTGCCGGAGAGAAATAAAGGATGTCCGCCAAAGAATTTTCGACTTTGAATTTGAATAAACGGCGAGCGGGGTATCGGCGGAGGGGGGAGGCGTATTCATTACACTTACGCGTCGTGCGGATTTTAGTAGCCATGGATCGTTGGTCGGCGGAGCATCGTGCGTTTGCTGTAGAGGCATATTTTAAAAATAACGATTCTCCCGTGGCGGCGCGCAGGATATTCGCAAGACATTTCAATATTCGGCGTATACGGGATTGTCCTAGTACGCAACTTATTGGCAAGTGGGTGCGAAGTTTTCGTGAACAAGGACCTGTAGTGGGACACGGGCCAGGTGTATCGCGAACTGTGAGAACTGACGAAACAATTGAAGCAGTTTGTCGTGATGTTATTGCAAATCCACGTCTTTCACTAAGAAAACGTTCTGCAGCACTGAATTTGAAAAAAACGACTGTGCACAAAATTATTAAGGAAGATTTGGAATTTCATCCTTACAAAATTCAAATCACTCAAAAAATTAAACAAAGTGACTATGGATTGCGGTTGACATACGCTAGAACCATGCTCGGCAGATTTCCTCGTCCTCGGGGTTATGAAAACATAATCTTTTCGGATGAAGCACATTTTTTACTGGACGGGTCGGTAAATAAACAAAATTGTCCATATTGGGCCACCGAGAATCCAGAAGAATTGCATGAAAAGCAGCTGCACTCAGAAAAAGTGACCGTTTGGTGCGGAATAAGTGCAAAAGGAATTATCGGGCCTTATTTTTTTGAAGACGATAGACACCAAACAATAACCGTCAATTCCCAAACCTATTCGTCTATGTTGGAAAACTTTTTGGAACCTGAGTTGGAGAACAATGAATGGGTAAACGGATCGACATGGTTTCAACAGGATGGTGCTACACCACACACTTCGCGAGCATCAATGAACATTGTAAGGCGTATTTTCCCCGAAAAAGTCATAAGTCGTTATGGTGATATCCCATGGCCCCCCAGATCGCCAGACTTAACACCTGCGGACTTTTTTTTATGGGGATTTCTTAAATCTAAAGTCTACGTTAACAAACCGCGAAATTTATTGCAACTGAAAAGAAATATTCGCAACGAAATCAGAGGAATTTCGCAAGAAACTTGCAAAAAAGTTTTCACAAATATGGTGTTTCGTTTAAATGAGTGTGTTCGTCTCCGTGGTACACATTTAACTTCAATTATTTTCAAAACATAAATCCGCATTTGTATGTTTTATTTTAAAATAAAAACGATTATATAAAAACCTGTGAATCTGTTATTATTTAATTTTAAATTCGAAAATTGTTTCGCGGACACCCTTTACTTTAACATAGTACCTACTGCAGCGACAAAAGGGGAGCATTTTAATTTTTAAAATAAATAGTCGTACAGTACAGACATTTTTTAGTCTTCAAAAATAAATGTGCAAGTGAACATTTTTGGTAATTAAAAAAATTGGAATACAATACAGGTGTTGAAAGTAGTACAGTAGTCCTATGGAAGTACTTTCGGCGACACTGAACGGCGAACTTCAACTTTTAACGCTTCAAGAGGGCTCCAACTTCTCAAATTAAATTGGGATAAGTTGTAGTCCTCGGAAGGTGCCTATTCTTTCAACATAAATAGGAAATGTACCACACGACCCAACGCACCTGATTTCTGTAGGGTAATTGGGTGTTTTTGCAAGAAAATGTTTATGATCTCGCGATGGGACCTGTGGCGTAGGTCATTTCTGGTTCTGTGAAAGAGTGAATCGAATAAATCGTTTTCATATTCGCTTTCAAAACATTGCTTTCATTATTCGTCACTAAAAAGCGATTCTCGCTCAATAATTGAAACATTCATGGTGAATTCATTTTCGCACAATGTGTTTTTATGAAATTAGGTTCTCTACTTTCAAACTCTCACTAAAAACATTCGGCCCTAGCGAATATCCGTCGGAATGTAAAATTCGTACGAAAATTTTTGAAGTTTGGCTTTGGTTTAACATTTTCGTAGAACGGGAATTGACCTCCTGGACGCTGTACCCTCCAAATGAATACCGACAATAATCTAGGAAACAAACTGTAACTGCTTATAGAACGTAACCGAATGGGCATCAAGACTCCGGTCCGAAGAGACTTCAATTCTTACCCAACGGATTGCTGGCGGCACACCGCGCCGAAGATGGCGCGCATACATCTTGAAAGGGACTTCAACGAACTTCGAGTGCGCAACTGTACCCAGTTGCCTACGGAGCAAAATTGTTAGTTGCGATCTAAAATCATCTCGAAATATAGAGCCACTTAAGTACCTGCAAGGAGGATTGCAAGCGAACCCTATGAGCTGTGTCAATATGCGTGCATGCATAGTCCTGGAAAACAAACAAACAAATAATAACTTAGACATATTTAGCCACCTTCGAAGACAAACCCTCTGGTAAGTGGGGTCGATCTTGATTGAACTATACGGATTAAACATGCAAACCCGTTAACAAATTTCATCACGTAGTACTCGAACTTGACATCTAATTTTTTTCTATCGGATGTAACGCTTTAGAGAAACAGCTTTCATGGTTAGCCAATAAAAAATGCTACTCAACTTAAATTTTTATTATGAAAAATACCCATTCCGTCGACTTCAATCAATTAGCACAGATAGGCTCTTCTAAATGGTCCTCTTTTGTAGGCGAATCTTTATTCCATTATCGGACTTTAACGTCAACACTGCGGACAATATCGGATCATATTTGTTGGTCGGCGATTTTGGCTCAAAACCATCCTTGGAGCATAATCCATTTTCGGGCGGAAGAATTCTAAAGGCTCGCACGATTTTCGCTACGACGGATTTAAGCTCCAGCATTGCGAACTTTTGTCCTAGAAATGAGAAAGGCATTGCATGTTTAAGCTTCAGTTTGTTCAAAATTTCACAAACCTATACAATTTCGTGGACCTGCACTGAAGGGGACATATTCAAATGGACTCGCTTTGGCACGTGACTCCGGATTGAAGCGTTCCGGATCGAATTTGTATGGGTCCGGGAAATATTTCTCATTATAGCCCATTACAATTATAAATATGTTAACGGTGGTGCCATCCGGCAGAAAAGTTCCATCTGCATAGACAAAGTTATAGCCTCGCTGGCAACCAGTCTTGTTAAAATCTTACTCATATCAAATGATCCTTCCTTTGAACGTCCGATAATGGGAACACTGGGATACATGCGCTGCGCCTCTTTTATTACCGTATCCAAATATTTCATCTCCTGTATATCTGCGAATGTAGGCGGCCTTGATATATCCCCCTTAAAGATGGCCATTTGTTCCTCGAACACTTTTTGCTACAGCAAAATAGTATCAATCGATAAATCGGTATCAACAAAGGGTTACACAAAATTGGAATACCTGCACTTCTGGATGTCTAGACAGCAGATAAATAGCGAACGATATTCCCGACGAAGTAGTGTCATGACCCTGAGGGAGAACAGTGGATTGGATTTGAATTTGCGAATTTTGCTCATAAATCCGAAAGTTGGGCTGGCTTACCTCAAACATAAATGTGGATACCTCTTCGAAAATTTCCTTGTCTGTTAAATGCCGCCCATCGATTGTAGATGTGAGCAGCGTATCGAGGAAGGCCCGCCTTTGGCGTGTATATATTTTGTCTTCCGAATCGTTGTTGTTGTGGACGAGTTTGGTGTCATTTTGCATGGCTTCACGACGTTTAGATATTACCTTAAGAGACGAAGAAAAGTTTGTTTTAAAGTACAAGACGCAGCGAATGCAAATGAAATGGATAAGAAAAAACGACTTCGCAAGAAGAACTACAACCCACACCCCATATAAAGTCGTTATGACGTATGCTTAGGGCTGATTGGTTCGGAAAAACACAAATTATATCTGAAGTATATATAAATATATCCTCGCAAACGTCTGGCAAACACTCTAGACTCTAGAGTCTAAATTTTATGAAAGAGCCTATCAATTCAGTCGTCCAGACTCGGGATACAATTTTAGGTTCCTTCCATTCGTCCCAAAAATGCACAGATTTTTCAAAATCAAATCGTTAAAAAGAACAGAGAGCCTGTTACGTTTTTTTGAAGACTTCTTAATGATAATTTTGATTCGTTTGAAATTGGTTTTCTTTTAATTTAATTTCGATCTCATTTTCGACCCGTTTTTAACGCGTTCTTAGACGCACTTCCTTGGATGCGATTTCCGATGCGTTTTTGAAGCATTTTTAACACTATGTTTGACCTGTTTTCAATGCATTATTATTTGTCCCGTTTCTTATGTGTTTTTCAACGATTTTTTTTTAAGTCTTTTTGATCTTATTTTCGACCCGATTCCAACGCATTCTTAGCCGCATTTTTGATGCCTTTTTGAAGCGCTTTTAATACTCTTCTGACCTCTTTTTAATGCGTTTCTTTGACTCGTTTCATTTGCGAAATGTCGCATTTTTAATGGCATCTCCGATGCGTTTTTGAATCACTTTTAATATTATTTTTGACCTGTTTTCAAGGCGTTAATTTGACTCATTTCTTATGCGTTTTTCAACGATTTTTCTAAAATATTTTCGAACTTATTTTCGACACGTTTTAAAAGCGTTTCTGTTTTCAATGCGTTTATTTGACTCATTTCATTTTCGACCCGTTCTTAACGCATTCTTAGTCGCATTTTTCATGGGATCTCCAATGATTTTTGGAAGCGCTTTTAATACTATTTTTGATATGTTTTCAATACGTTTATTTGACTCGTTTAATATGCGTTTTTCAACGAGTCTTTTTGATGTTATTTTCGACCCATTTCTAACGCGTTCTTTAGACGCATTTTTTGCGCTATTTCCGATGCATTTTTGGAGCGCTTTCAATACTCTTTTTGACCTGTTTTCAACGCCATCTTCCTAAAAGATAACAGTCAAGGAAGAGTTTATAAAGACTGATTTCAAAACGAACACCTATCCAATATCCATATCCTAAGCGGATAATATGTCTTCTTTCAGCAAAGATAAGACTTATTTTTTCGTCCCTATTTTAAGAACAATGATTAGAAATATAGAAGATGAAACCGTCCATTGTTTTAAATCTTCCCAGTATGTGTTAATTTAGTTCAGGTATGGTGCAGTCAATATTTTTTTTTTCTTAAGATTCCCAAATGATTTGTAATTCTTAAGCAAGCACCTTTACTTACACCCATTGTGAATTTTGTTAGTGTCTGTAATGCCTTCTTGTACTGCGAGTACTCTGGCGCGAATTTAAACAAAAACGCATTCTTCTTCAGTGGGTTAATTGATCTCATTTGTATGGAGTAACACATGCTACAGAAAGAAAAAATGATCACAATTTAAGTCAATACCCTTTCACATTACTTACTATTGAAAAGACTTGACAAGATCTGAATCATTGTTGTCCATTGCACTAATACTCACACCCATGGCGGTTTCTACAAAAACAAATGTAATCTATAAAACTTTCCATTGGAAACATTACACGAACTTACCACAAATGATGTCCAACGTAAGATAGCATACAAGACTCTGAAAATCAAATATAGCTTCCCCTTTTGAAACGTTTTCCAAAATTGACAAAAACTTTGAAGAATTCGCATTCATCGTGTCGAAAAAATCGACAAGTATTTTGAAATGAAAGGACGGAGTTATAATTTTACGATGACTGTGCCATAAGGAACCGAAGCTCGTCAGAAGACCTTGGCCCAGCCATGGATGCAATAATTCATAGATTTTTGATTTCCGTTGACTTTTTGGATTCAGTAGAATGGTCTGGAAATAATAAATTATGTTTAACGAAATGGGATATATGCACACCAACCAGATATGTAACTTTACGGAACATTACCTCCACATCCTTTGGGTCACTTATGAAAACATAGGCCTCCATGCCAATCCAAAGTCGGAATTTATTGCTGCCATGTTGGCGCCACCAGCATTGGAGATTGTGAAGGATTTCTGGAATAAAAAGGAAAATGTAAAATGTTTTGGTAATTAAATTGCAGTTTAAAAAAAATCTTTTCATTATTATAGAAAACTTGTTAACAATGTCTTAATACATTAAATATAAACAAAAAAGCGACATCTAGATATTGAAAAATAAAATACGCCATTTTGAATAAAATATTTACTCATGATTTTCATTTTAATACGACTACAAAAATTCGGAGCAAGAAATGTGTTAATAAAAATATTCGTTTCTAGTAACATCATTGAAACGAAAGTGGCTGGGCAACACCTCGTACCTGAATTAAAATTATAGAATCGCATAGGCTGAGTTCATAAAAGTAAAAATGCAGCTGCACCGCAATTTTTCCTTTTATTTATGTAAAAAATTGCATGACTGCAGTTGTCATCTGCGTTCATATAAGTAAAATGACAGTCAAATTGCAATCAACTCTGCATTGAATTTTGTTTGGTTTTCTAGTTGCAGGAATATGGCAGTAAAAAATATGTAAGTAGAATAAATAAAATTTGAATAGATTTATCCAAAATAAATGAAGGTTTCTTTTTTTTTTTTTATTAAAAAGTTGAAATGTATTATTTGTGTTAAAAGTGAACAAAAATTGTGGTCGGATACTGAAAACTGGTGATTTCGATCAGTTAAGGAATGGAGTCCGAATTTATAGCAGGCCGAGACAAAAATCTGTACAAAAATGGTTTCTGAGAATGTCATATGGAAATTCTTCAATGGTCTTAAGAGAACTACTAGTTTTTGGAATGTTTCTTGAAATCCAGTTCTGTTATTAAAATAATTTTCCATTTTTTAATATTTTGCTTCTTTCTTTCAGATAGTTTTGCCTGAACACTTTCAAAATTGGATCCATTTAAGTGATTAATAATCAGCCCTAAAATTATTATTCTAATTGAAAATATTAACAAGTTTTTGTAAATAACACAACCAAATTCTGTCACTGAAAGAAGAAAGAGAAATATAAAAATGAATGGCACTATTTTTAATCTTTTTCGGAAACGAAGCAGTATTTCCGTTCATAAACGTTCATTGAATCAATATTTTTTCCATGGCATTTATGCAACATTGTTGCAATTATGCACTCGCCCATACTCTTGGAATTAAGAAGTATATAAATTGCATTCCTATTTGCGTATACCTACATGAGGCGCTCCATCGAATATAAGTTCTAAACGAAGATGATTTATATTTGAATACATTACGTTACCAATGATAATATGGAGGCGGTATTGAATGGGCCTTACCAATAACCATTTTTAGTTTCGACTCTAAATTTTAGTAGTTCACAGTGGATATACCTACATACTTTGCATAGGTACAATTTTTGCAATTTTGACCTCCCGTAAAATTCAAGTCAAGTCTAAAATTTGTTATTAGTACGGCGCAATGCCACCAAAATACTTTCAATTAACTGATAAGCATTTCGTATGGAGAATTCTTAACCAGTGTTGCCATTCTATCATATTTGACCGCAAACTCTTCACCTTGACTGAAGAAAATTTTGAAATCCGGTCTAATTTTTAATTTTCAACCGAAACAAAAAACACGCTCACAATTTCATACAGAAACCAATTTATTGTGAATAATCTTAGAATACAGGGGCTCCACGACCTCGCAGCAGTCTCATATCTCATTTCAATGCTCCCACCAAACTGTGAATGGGGGTGTGCATTCAAACAAGACTGAAGTGAAGTGAGTATATCCTGCAAGATTTATAGGAAGCGAATCTGAATATGAACCGCTACGTTTTTGCAAATATATATTTTTAAGTTTGGTTTTTGTCAGTAGAATGCATTTTTATATTGTAAATTTTATGTATTGAAGCGAGAAGAAGAAGATAAACGCGTTGAAAACGGCTTTTCTAAAATCATAAGAAAAATAGGGGAAAACGGGGTATATATCTAAAAATTCACTGTCCAAAATGCATGGAAAATTAATATTTACGAATTTTCCAAACTTCCTTAAGCGTAGGCAAACGCAACAAAGAAAATATAGCTCAAATCGGACAATTCGTTCTCGAGTTATGGGCGGTCTTATGATGCATATTTGTTTTATATGTGTAGATTGCACAACATTAACTATTTTAATGAATCTCTATAATTTAATTGTTCAACATATTATATTTACTGCAATGTAATAATTGATTGAGTTTACCCTTTTATTGTACTTTGACAACAAATAGGTATTACACTTAACTTTATGAATCAAAGTAGAACCTTCCATGAAAATTACATTTTCTTACATACATTATCAATCAATTAGTTTTATGTATTTCGGGTTTTCTGAGATATTTAAAAGAACAAAATAATTATCCACACAAGTTAAAGAGGAACCGAACCTTTAAAACATTTTATAATATAAAGTAATACATGCTATGCCCACTATGCGTGTCTAAAATGAAATTCGACAGTCAATCAATTGTGAAAAGTACATGGAAAACAATTTTAAATGGTCCACTAATTAAAGACTCATGAAAATCTGTCCCATTAACCTGAAACCCTTTCGTAAAATGATGTGTCTGCTATCATGCATGAAGAACACTTTGTACTATACCTATACACATTGTAGCTGAAAGCAATACCTCACAGCAAAGCTTCACTCAGGTAATCTTGACGCCTATTTGCATAAGTTTAATTAACGCGATTAGTTAAGAGGGATGCTATTTTAAATCGCTTTAGTCTGATATCAAGGGGTAATAATCATTGCATTACTAGCAATTGATGTGATGCACGCGTCTCCATTTAAGTGATATAAAGCTAGTTGTTTATGCGGATTAGTAAAGGCAAGAGCACGTATGTGTAATTTGAAGAGTGCATTTTGAAAAAGGGGGTTAAGTATTTATTTCATCTATAGTGAGGCCATTATAGATCTCGTATGTATTCGATTTTTGTAACGCCCATTGAATAGGAAATTCGTAATTCTGGGTCCTAAAAAGAACGAAACAATTCTTACAACAAAGCCCAGGTTCCACGAGTCACAAGAATCCTTACCGAACACTGTCATGCCAAAAACGATCTGATGGCTTTGGATATAGAACAGGATAATGCCGGATAATGTTCACAAAGTAAATAAATAAAAAACAGCTCAGGGAAAACGAAATTGGCATGAGAAACATAAAGCACTTTTATAAAAAAAGGGAGAGTTACAGGACATTATGGGCCTTACCAATAAACATTTTTAGTTTCGACTCTAAACTTTAGTAATTCACAGTGGCTACATTTTCCATACAAATTACGCAATTGTGAGCCTCCGTAAATTTAACTAAAAATTTGTTATTAACACGGCGCTATAGGTATGTACAAAATTACATAGATGCCGACGTTAATTTACAGCGGGACCGAATTTTCTGATGTCGTAGGCAAGCGGTGGTTGACTTCAAGCAATTTATGGCGAATGCAAGGCAGATTGTTAGGAAAACTTGTGGGCTGAGACCTTTATTCACTGTATATTTCACTTATATAAGTAGGTATAGTTTTAATAAAAATTAGAGTATTTCAATTGAAGCATTTTAATCCCGTCAACTCCTTAAATTTATCACTTCACTATTTACAATTTTAAAATCAACACATGGATAAGCCATCTAAAATAGGTCGATCAGGTTATGTAGAATATTTTTGTTTATTTATGTATAAGACACCGTTTATTTCATTTGATTCACCTTGAGGATTCTTTCCCACTGTGTGGGCATTTCCTAAAAAGGGCAACCCGCGTGGTCCAGGGATTTTATTAATAGCACGGCAATATTTTCCAAATCTAAAGTTGAGATAAGCCACCGAACAACCGATTAATATAAGCGCAACAATCAAGACAAACATTTCTTATTGAACTTTGCGAATGAATTTTATATGCACACAGAGCCTGTAATGCTGTAATACTGATTCGAAACGAAAACAACAATAATCACAGACAGGGCAGTAAAACACAAATGATCGTTCGTTATCTTGCTTTGTACTACTTCACTGTCGACGTCGAGGCCCAGCTGAAAGCAAAAGTGCTGCCGGTGTAGCTGTATTTGCATGCAGTGAATTCGAAAACTTACAGCAGGTTCATTAACTGAAACAATAAAATAATTGAGCAATATCAGTATCAGCTAAATTCATTTTTAATGATTCTCTTGGCATATATTGTATTTATTATTTGTACAGGGTGTTCAGGTAGTTAGAAATAAATTACGTGCAGCTGTTGCTGTTGGTGCTTGTTAAGTGGCTAAGTGGAATACCTGTATTAGTGGGACTAATTTTGGCGCACCTTCATTTTCCTTAAAAACAACTCTATAAGTGAAACTTTTTCTACTTCTAAAAGTGAAACTTGTATTTTAAAAATACCAGACTTTTTATTTTAACCTGTGTAAGTGAGACAGCCTTGCAACAAAAATCGTGTTTTTCGCTACAAATTACCCAAACACGTTTTATTTTGAAGGCCTCCTTAGGTGAAACAAATATTTGCTCTACCTGGATAATTGGAATGGTTAATTGGAATCACTACATAGTATAAAATAAAGTCGCTTTCTCTGTCCCCATATCCCTATGAATGCTTAAATCCTTACAACTACGCAACGGATTTTGATGCGATAATTTTATCAAAATAATGAACTAAGTATTGTACACATTGAAAAGGTCTACAGAAAACTCAGCGATGGTATAATTATGTCTATCTCTTATGGATATCCCACAATAAAATTTTTTTGTCATTTACTTTTTACGACAAATAATTGCTAATTTTCGAAGCGATTTTAACCAATACAGCATTAATCCTTATCCAATTACTAGCTGACCTGGCGAACTTCGTTCCCCCGAAATCTATATAAAAATTGAGCCTTAAAATTGTGTTCGTTTGTCGCCGATGCACTCCTTAACGCATTTACCGATTTTAACCAAACTTTCACACATCTTTGGTATTGGTTTATATATGATTTTTCTGAAGTTTGGTTGCAATTGATAATCGTATGTTTGTGTAAGTCCCGGCGTGCGTGAAAAAAAAAAAAAAAAAAAAAAAACATGAATTTGAGTAGGTAAATTTTTGTTTTTTTTTTTTTCGGTGGCGCTGTTGTCGATCTCCTAAACCACTTAACCGATTTCAATGAATGACACTATTTTGGTATGGTGGGTACGGCTATATGTAAAAGAGACTGACGTCCGTATGTGTACTCATAACTTGGGAATGGATCGTGCTTCGTGGATTCGTATTGACCCAAGGAAGGACATATGCTACTTTTTGTCCTGAAAATAAGAGTTTACGGGGATGGGATTGGTTATGGAACCAGAGTAGAGAAAATGTTATTAGTATCCCAAGCCAACACTTTTGGGTATCATTTCTAGGCAAAGAGTATTCAAAATATTTTAACATTATATTAACATTTCTATTAGCATTGCTACTATAGCTATCTCATTTTCACTGCTGCAAACAGTTGGAAGAGAAAAGTAAAGAAAGATATGGGACGTTTTCGATTGAAGAAAAGAATTACCATTTCTATCAAAAGATCAAAGCTAGAAGTGTTTTTTCCATGTTTTTATTGGTTCATTGAATAAAAAGGGGCACTTCCAAGTACAATTCTTAAGACGACAAATGTCCGGGATATTTTTTAAATAATTGCCATGAACTCACCAAAATACGCTTGCGAAATGTCGGATTGAAATGTTTGTTGTATGTTGTTCGAAAAAAAATCTGCGCGATGTTATCCGAAAATATGCAATTCAGCGTGCGAATGTAAACTTTAATTGAAATAAATGGATTTGGCCTATCTATTAAAACATTCGTAGAAATACGGGTAGTGTCACTTCCAATACAACAAAAATTATTTAAAATCTTAAATTTTTGAATTATTTTGATATGCCGGGCTTACCGCTACACAATTTGAAATTGAAAGTCGGTCCAATTATAATTATTTTGTTGCGCAACTTCAATCCACCGAAATTTGGTTTGATTTGATTGTGAAGAATCTCAAATCAAATGTCATAGAATAAGCGACGATTTTGAGTGGAAAATTTAAAGGAAAACTTTCTAATTCCGCGAATTCCGCTTATTCAGAAAGATTTGCCATTCGTATTTAAACGTATCATTTTCCCGTTTCGCTATGACAATTAATAAGTCTCAAGGACAATCGCTGGAATTTTGTGGAATTAATCTTGAATTCCCATGTTTCTCCTAAAGTCAAATGTACGAACTTCCGCTTTATAATGGGTGATTTTTTAGCTGGTTTGGTTTTGGCAACACTGGTTTTGACAGCTGGCGTGTGTTTAGTACCTTGTGTCACTGTCAAACAGCTTCAGTTTGGTTTGCAATTTAACCATGGATCGTCTTACAAATGAACAACGCTTGCAAATTATTGAATTTTACTATCAAAATTCGTGCTCGGTTCGAAATGTTCATCGCGCGCTGCTTCCATTTTATGATCGGCATTCTCGACCTTCTGAGCAGTCTATTCGGAAGATTGTGACCAAATTTCGCACCAAATTTACTTTGTTGGACATTAAACCACCAACACGTTTACGTACTGTGCGTAGTGAAGAAAATATTGCGGCCGTATCAGCTAGTGTGACAGAAGACCGCGAAATGTCGATTCGGCGCCGTTCCCAGCAGTTAGGCCTTTGTTACAGCACTACGTGGAAAATTTTGCGGAAGGATTTGTGCGTAAAGCCTTTTAAGATACAGCTTGTGCAAGAACTAAAGCCATCCGACCTACCACAACGCCGAATTTTTGGTGAATGGGCTCTTGGAAAGCTGGCCGAGGATCCGCTTTTTTATCGAAAAATTGTGTTCAGCGATGAGGCTCATTTTTGGTTGAATGGGTACGTAAATAAGCAAAATTGCCGCATTTGGAGTGAAGATCAGCCAGAAGCATTGCAACAGCTACCAATGCATCCCGAAAAAGCCACTGTTTGGTGCGGTTTATGGGCCGGCGGCATTATTGGGCCATATTTTTTCAAAGATGATGCGAATCGCAGCGTTACTGTCAATGGTGAACGCTACCGAGCGATGATAACAAACTTTTTTTTGCCCGAAATGGAAGTTCTTGACTTGCATGATATGTGGTTTCAACAAGACGGTGCCACATGCCACACAGCACGCGAAACAATGGCGCAATTGCGAGGCGAGTTTGGTGAACAGTTAATTTCACGTTTCGGGCCGGTCAATTGGCCGCCTAGATCGTGCGATTTGACACCATTAGATTATTTTTTGTGGGGGTATGTCAAGGCTAATGTGTATAGGGACAAGCCCGCTTCGATTGACGCACTGGAAGCCAACATCCATGCATTCATTCGCGAGATACCGGCCGATATGTGTGAAAGAGTATGCCAAAATTGGACTCAGCGGATGGACTACCTGAGACGCAGCCGCGGTCAACATTTGCATGAAATTATCTTTAAACATTAAATTGCAAGGTTCAAACTATCGATTCAAATAAATATTTCATTCATTTTTTCGAATATTTTGTGTTTTTTTTTAAAAAAAGTTCTAAACCTCTTAAAAAATCACCCGTTACATCGGGCATTGTGCATGCTCAGTATTATTATTTTCATTACATTTACGAATATTGGCGAAACAAAGTTCGCCGGGTTAGCTAGTACCTCTATAAGTGAGACTGAAATAAATGGCCCATTGTATTCCAATTAATCAGGTTCGACAACTATCTATGTATAGGCCAATTATCAGCTTGTTTGTGTATAAGTGGTGGTCTTTCTGTCCCATTTAAGACTTAAAATCCCCGTGCGTTGAAACTAATCGGAGACACGAACATCGCGAATTCTATTAATTCGCTTGAACATCGTAGAAACGTTTCGTGTCTCTCATTGTTTTACCGTTTCTTCAACAAACAAATGAAATAGCCAACTGCATTCCTCCCCTTCAGCAATTCAACCGCAATACTCGCCATGCTAGGAATGTCCATCAGTTTACCATCCAGCCTATCTTCGGACGTACAATGAAATACAGAGACTCTTTCATAAGCCGTACAACGCGAATGTGGAATGCCTTGTCCAGCTCTGTCTTTCCTCCCCTATGCAATTTACAGACATTTAAGACCAATTGCCTCGGTATCTCCTATCTCCTCTATCCCAATTTCCTTAACGCCCGTGCTGTGTAAATTACATTACACTGAGAGTAGTCACAACCGCTCTAGCGCGAGTTAATTACAAAAAAAAAAAATAACTTTTGCGAATCTAGATATTTTCTCAGATTTACAAGAGCGTTTGTGTTTGAAAAATGGTGGAGTCCTTAGGTTTTCGTGATTTTTTTCTACAGCAAAGAACTGCATTGGGTGAGTCTATATTTGTAAATTATTTATGTATTAATATTTAGAATTCAATCGGGACGCAAAAGTCTAATGTTTTAATATAACATTTAACCATCAGTGAATGGAAAACGCTTTGAAAAGTGTTGAAGGCTTACACATATTCGAATCGCACGAGTATTATCACAAAAAAGAGCAAGTGACATTTTTATGTTCGATGAGACACACGAAAACTGAAATCTGTGAGCGAATCTGAAGAAGCCCAATCGAATACCACATTAGAAATACGGCTCTGCGAAATAAGGCCCCAAAAAGAAAATGAAATAAGGCCCCAAAAAATTATACAGGAAACAACAACAACGATTTTTAATATAATTCGGGGTGTTATTTGCTTTTGAAATAAGTCCCCAAAATTATTTTTTTATTATTAATTGTAACCCTTCTCATAGGAAATGCGTATGGGGGGCATGCTGCCCCCCTGCAACCCCCCTGCTTGGGTTTACTGTTAGATTACGGGGTGGGTGCGAGTTTGACTATATAAAAAGTTTCTTTAATTTAAATTAGTTCATCCAATATCAACAATATTAAGTAAAAAGTAGTTTTCATTATTTTTAATTTCATTATGAAATAAACCCCAAATTTGGGGCCTTACTTCATTTTGTTTTGGGGCCTTATTTCATTGGGGCCTTATTTCCTACAGCCTAGAAATACAAGGTGGCGCAAAAATAACTTTGCGATGTTTTTTGGCTGTAATTTAAAAAAAAAAGAAAATGAAAAACTTTGATTCTTATGGTGGATTATTTTTATTTGGTCTTTTAATTTTTTTTACATCAAGTCGAGAATAATGATGTCATGTAAATGGCCGCCGCTACAGTTGATTGTCATTTGAGCTGTTGTTGACATAAACCCGCGACTTCAAAAAGCCCCACAAAAAGAAGTCTGAAGCGCTCAAATCAGGCGATTTTGCTGGCCAGAGCAAATCGCCAAAACGGGAGATTAGGCGCCCGGGAAATGCATCCTTCAGCATATCGGTTGTGGCACATGCAGTGTGTGCCGTTGCACCGTCCTGTATTTCGCATGTGTTTACTACACAAATGTCAAAACAGAACTGACATTAGGGGCCAATCGCAAAATTTATAGCATTTTCTGATAGGAGGATTACTTTTGCGCCACCTTGTAGATTTTCTAACCATTAGATCCTAGTTTTCGTATCAAACGTTAAACATTTTTTGCGCAAAAATGTTTGTAATTGCATACTTACAAAAATTATTTTTGTGGTTTACTATTCTTAATTCAAGAGAGTCGTGGAACCCTGAAAACTCTTTCACACAGTTTAAAAACGGAGCACTTATACGGTTCCTCAAATAAAGGCTAACTATGTGTAAAACTGAAATCACCCTATGTTGCTTTATATATTTCACAAAGCATTGCATTCTTTTAGGCGGAATAATAAAATTCACTTGGCCTGTTATCTTTTACTAACAAGTCACAACCAGCGTTGCCACTTTAATCTTAAACAAAAATGTAGTACATTAGAGAAAAAAAAGGAGCATTTTCAAACAAAATGTAGTACCTACATGTTTTTTTGTATTGAAATTAAATAGTTATATAATATATAATATAATATTTATTTAGATAGTTTTTCAAATATTAAGCTTCCTAAACTATTTTCTTGTTTGTTTAATTCCACCCATATTGCCACAAAGTCGCAATTTATAGGTCCACATTTCAAAATAAGATCGAAAGCCCTTTCCAAATTTGCTTTCTTACAGGGAAACTCCTTAAATAAATTTTAAATGGTTGGCTCTTAAGAAATGTAGTACTTTTGGGTAACGATGTAGTATGTAGTACGGCGTTAAAAAATCCAGCAAATATGTAGCACAGTACTACATATGTAGTACAAGTGGTAACGCTGGTCACAACTATCATTACAATCATTATGACTGGGGTCTATGATACAAAGCCGCTTAACACGACAAAGAATACAAAAAACGCTTTCGCCCAGTCGAAAGATTTTCTTTCATTAGGATTGCGGAATGCGCACCCTGCTGCTCATCACTTTGGTATGAACTACGCACTCTACAATTTAATTCTATTTTTATTTTTTATTTAAGTAGATAGGTAGATAGCTTTATTTCGTATATAAATTAACAAGGATTTTGCTACCACACATTTCACAATTCAGAGATATGATACGTTATGTCTTCAATCTGTCTGAAACATTATTTTTAACATAAGGATGATTTTAAGATTTACATTGAATTATTAGGTACATCTGAAGGACATTTTTTATTTTATTTTTTATTTAAGTAAGTACACACATACTGTACAAATATTTTTCAACACTCCTAATACCATAAGTACAGATAACCCTTCTATACGGTCCTCTTTTGTAGGCGAATCTTTACTCCATTTTCAGATTTCAACGTAAGCACTGACGCCAATATTGGATCATATTTGTTTGTTGGTTCCTTTGGCTCATATCCATCCATAGATAATAGTCCATCTTCAGGTGGGAGAATTTTAAACGCTCGCACGATTTTCGATAAGGCCGATTTCATCTCTAGCATTGCGAATTTTTGTCCTTAAGATAGGAAAAGCATTGGCTATTGATTTAACGTACAACTTGTTTTAAATTTAATCTTACCTATACAATTTCGAGGACCCGCACTAAAAGGAACATATTCGTAAGGGTTCGACTTGACCCGTGACTCGGGATTAAAACGTTCGGGATCAAATTTGTATGGGTCAGGGAAATATTTCTCATTATATCCCATGCCGAAGATGAACAAGTCGATTGTTGTACCATCTGGGAGGATTAATCCATCTTTACAGAAGGACGATTACCTATTTGAGCAATCGCTTTGGCAATACACATTTTATTAACAACTTACTCATATCATAAGTTCCTTCAGTATAACGACCAATGATGGGGACACTGGGATATAAACGCTGTGCCTCCTTAATAACCATGTCTAAATATTTCATCTCCTGTATATCGTTATAGACAGGATGTCGAGTAATATCTCCACCAAAGACTTGCAGTTGTTCCTCGAACACTTTTTTCTACAGCAAAATTAATTCCATCAATAAAAATAACGTGTGCTGTACACAGAATACTTACCTGTACCTCTGGATGTCTAGACAATAAATGCATTGCAAAGGTTATTCCCGATGAAGTTGTATCATGGCCCTGGGCAAATAAAACATTACCATACCTACACTTATACACTTAAGGGTTGCTCTGTCACTTACCTCAAACACGAATGTGGAGACTTCTTCGAAAATGTCTTTATCTGTTAAAGGCCGCCCATCGATTGTTGCAGTAAGCAGTGTATCAAGGAAAGCTTTCTTTTGGCTACCATTTAGCTTGTCGTCAGCAGCGTCCTTGGTAATACTGTCATCGCCGGTATTTTGCATAGCCTGGCGGTGTTTTGATATAACCTTAAATGGAAGGGGAAACAAAAAAAAAAAATTATGAACAACTAATCGTGCAAAAGGATTGTGATGCATGTTCCATCAAACTTGTCACAATATACTTACATCCATAGTAAAGTTCTTTAGAGTTTCCAAAGCATTCTTGTATGAAGAGTATTCTGGCGTAAATTTGAAAAGGAACTGACTCTTTTTCACAGGGTTGAATGCGCGCATCTGAACTGAGAAGCCCATGCTGCAAGGATAATGAATTGCTAAAGCCACATTATCATCTAATGTGTTCCTTTTTTCTACTTACTATTTAAATGCTTTTACAATATCCGAGTCCTTGTTGTCCATTGCATTAACACTGACCCCCATTGCAGTTTCTATATATAAAAGATACACCCTCTAACTTGAAATAATTTTGAGTACTTGATGCACTTACCGCAGATGACATCTAATGTAAAATTACACACAAGATTCTGGAAATCGAAAATAGTGTTTCCCTTCGAAACCTCCTCCAACTTTTCTATAAACTTTGTTGAGTTCGTATTCATTGTTTCAAAAAAATCGACAAGTATCTTAAAGTGGAACGATGGAGTTATCATTTTACGATGACTACGCCACAAAGAACCGTCACTTGTCAATAGTCCTCGGCCTATCCACGGATGCATCAGATCGTAAATGTCTGATTTCTTGAGGATTTTTGTGCTGGTAAGAATGTTCTAAAAATGCACATTCGAAATTGAGAAAATATCAAAAACAATTGAACAAATCTAACCTCGATATCCTTTGGATTCGAAATAATAACGTGTGCCTGTGTACCAATCCAAATTCTATATTTATCTTGTCCATATTGTTTCCACCATTTGAAAAAGTTGACTATCATTTCTGTTAGGAAGTTAATTTTATTTTTAATTTTTTTATTAATATTAAGAGTTTTTTTTTTGTGGGTAGATTTTGAAAGAAGAATTGCCGAGTTGAACTAGAAAACTTACCTACGTAGTTTTTGTTTTACATGTATTTTGAAGTTTGGAAAATAATTTTATGCAAATATTTGACCGCACATTAAGACAGCCAATTGCCCAGTGGTGACCCTAGAATCGAACACAAACGATGAAAGAGGATGACCCCAGTACTTTGAGCAAACGCATAAAACTGCTTACCTAACAATATTGTCTGATCCACTTTACGAAATTTGGAAATTTATTTCCAATTTCAGGAAATAAGTTATGCGCATTAGAGTGACAAACGTGGATCCTGTCAGAACGTTATAAAAACCTATCAAATCAGACACGCAAATTTTGTATTGAAAAAATCACTATACCGAAAGCGCTCGACGAGCAAGACTGTGAAATATCTCCAACGCAAAAGACACAAACTACTTGTCAAGCAAGTAAAGAAATCTAATTAGGTCTGTTCCTTTACTTTAAAATCTTACGAATTTTTACGAATTCTTACGAATTTTTACTCAGTGCCGTTCCTTAACTCAAAAAATTCGTAAAAGAGAGCGTCATCGAGAGAGCAAGATATTACCCCTCCAATGAGAATCTTACGAATTTTTACTCAACAAATTTCTTGGTGTAAGAAGTGAAAAAGTTGTCAGTCACCTTACAACTAACAGCTGATTTGAAATTTGTTGTCCC
Source organism: Cheilosia urbana (assembly GCA_946477585.1). Classification (NCBI taxonomy): domain Eukaryota; kingdom Metazoa; phylum Arthropoda; class Insecta; order Diptera; family Syrphidae; genus Cheilosia; species Cheilosia urbana. Next base: position 146,668,256 of record OX297854.1, read on the forward strand.
ATTTGGCATATGCGTTGATTATTTTTTGGCTTCTTGCTTATTAAAATTGTATCAACAGGCGGCAAAATAAAATTGAATGTTCTCTTTAAGATTCTTTTCGATATTGGCGTCGAAATTCTTCCTTACTGTAACAAGGTACAATCTCTTCCATGTAAATCATAATGCAGTGTCGCTTTTTCCTCTTCTCGAATGCTTGTAGTTCAATCAGTACAAACTCTTCCACATACTCAGATTCATCAAAATAAAGTTAAAAATAAATGATAGAACTAATTTTCTTAGTAAATTAACAAATTCCTCTGGTTTATCAGATATTTTAACGACTTTTCGTACAATTTTTTGAATATTTGATTTATGTATCTGTCAGTTTTCATTAATTACTACAAAAGCGTTCCTTAACTTTTTCGTAAGCGTCTCTCTCTGTGAGAGAATTTATCCCCACTACTGCCATTTTGACAGTCTTTTCCATTCTTACTACAAAAGTAAAGGAACAGACCTATTAAGTAAGTAAGTCTGACAAATGTCTGACTAGATGTATGTGGGAGGGGGTTCAAGGGAGGTGTGAAATGAGAACACGTTTCGTATTGTAAGTATAATTCAGATCTGCCTACATGTATATCAGTTTTGATTGGCTGAAATCGGTCATATGAGCAGCTGTTTCAGTTGACATTTATAGAGGGGTAATTCGTGACTGAGTACTAAGTTGACAGTTCGCATATTATTTCATATAGTTTTTGCGTTCTTAAGATATAACTAAATTCTTGAATGTGCCCAATTATTGCATGACAGGACCGTAGTCCATATATTCCTTAAGCCCGCTTAATCTCACTCAATAAAATTAAACCAAGTGCGAATTAAATGACACTCGTTGTGTCGTTAACCGTTTTTATGTTAATGCAAAATTGCGCTTCAGTTGACTATAAATTTCCGCCAACATGTTTGGTGACAAACACAAAAACTAAAATTGGCAGTGCAGCTGACGTTTCGGTCAACGCGATTTAGTTCAACAATACCAAACTGAAAATCAATCGACGCAATCCACATTCAACAATTATCCGCCCGCTAGCTGATAATATTTCCCGGTTCATGAAAGTCAGACAGACAAATGGATTTTCGGTAATTTTTAAAACGTTGATTATTTATTTTTGATATCTCCAGTATTTTTATTACTAGCGGCAACAACACATTGTTTCAACGTAACTTAGAGGCAGTTAAAATTCTGCACTATCAAAGCAAAACACTTTGCTAAATGTGAGCAGGACTGTAGGCAAGATAATTAAGTAACAAAGTTTTTTAGCACAGGCAAAGCCGGGCGGTAACAGCTATTATAAAATTAAAACACTGCAATCATTCCGAAAGCACCGCCAAATAAATATATGGCTACGAGCGTCTCGAATAGGGCTTAATTTATAAAAAGTCAGATAAGAAAACAAAATCCATTGGATCTTGTGACTAGATCACACAGAATGATATAAAAAAGTTTGGTAGACGTGTACGTTATATAATCTACTTTGTTTCCATGTTGAAAATGAGCTATATAGAGAATTGTTATCTTTCAATAAGTATACATGTGCAATTTCAGAATGACATCCCATGATAAAAAAAAAACTATTTATTTGAACAATTTAGTCTCAAAGCGAAAACGAATACTGATAATAATGGGTGTACGTTCACTAAACAATTAAAATGTAGGTATGCTAAAAGCTTTGAGAGACCAGGGGGTCGATTCTGGTTCTGTGAAAAAGTGAAACGAAAATGTTTTCACCCTTTCACGCGCAATTTTGATTCTCGTTCTATGAAAATTTGAAACCAAACGTCAATTTTTCATATGAATAATTTCTTTTCACTGCCCCATTTGCAAGTGAATGTTTTTAGTGAACGTGTGAAAACTGCCAACCCTCTTTCGTACAACATAGTGTGTGGAGTGGTATTGAATTCACCACGATATTTTCACTTATTGAACCAGAATCGCATTTTAGTACAAAGTGAATCGAAAAAAATGAAAGCAATGCGTGAAAGCGAATGTGGAAACGATTTATTCGATTCACTCTTTCACAGAACCAGAATAGACCCCCAGATACCAACGATACAACGATTTTTCGCAAACTCCAGCAACGAAGTATAATTCTGTGTGAGAAGTTTTCCATTTCTTCAGGAAAACCTCCACAAATCCTCAATCAAGACGGAAAGAAGTTACCTAGTGTTTTTCAACTTGAAGTTGGCGTGATAAAGATTTTGCAATATTATTTCTAATGCTCTAATCGATCTTCTTACAGACTCTTTTATGTCGCAAGTGGAACGATGCACGATGAAACGAACGTTGTTGAGCTACGTTGTCAAAAATAATTATTTGGTCGGTATTTTTCGTTTAGGCGGTCATAGCGAAAAATCTGTCAGAAAAATGTTTCCCTACGAAAACAATTACAACAAACCAACCCCCACTGATTGTAATCCATCAGAAAAAAAATCCTGACAGATGGAACAGTAAGGAAATGAAATACCTATTGCAGTGGAATGATTCGGTTTTCTTTTGTGGAATTGACTGAGAAGTTGATCAGAGAAAGTTTTTCGTACGGAAAAATGAATATATTATTTTTCTAGAAAATTTAAAGATCATTTGCATATTTTTTGTTTGATAAAAGTTTAAAGATCATTTACATATTTTTTGTTTGATAATCTAACTTTATAATTCATAAGCAACATTTTAAGACCAAGATTGAGTTCAACCATCAAGTTTAAGTGGTCAAAGAAAGCAAAAGAAAATGTTTACGGCTTGTAATTACGTATATATAGGGCCTCATTTGTTTAAAAATGAGAGAAGCTTTCAAACGTTATCGTGTGTACGAAGAAATTTGCTTGTGTAACATAGGGCAAATCATTCGTGCGCACGAAAACAGAATCTGGCCCCAGGTTTGAAATGATCATAGGGCTGTGATTTTCCATTTTTTTTAACATAGTTTGAGTATAGGTACCTATGCTTAACGGGGTATTTGAAAATACGCTTATTTACATTTTTTTTTTGTTAAAGAAAATTAAACTCAAAACTTGGCTCTTGTTCAGGGCGTCGTATTTGAAAATAATTAACTTATACCTACATTTCATACTTTTATTCGACAAGGTCGAAGGTTGAGGTGAGCCGTCAAGTGACTGACGTCAACCGGGCGGCGTTCGAAATATTAAAAAAAAATTCCTCTTACTTTACGTATGTGAGGAAGTAAAGAATTACAATTATTTTAAATCACTTTGACTGCGGACAGAGCAAAAAAAAAAACAAAAGGTGACGCAACAGTTCCACACTAAACCACAATATTTTATGTCGAATACGAACGTTTGACCTGAGAAGCCTTCTGGCGACAATTGTTATTCTACAATCAAACCCAAATGAGATGTAATGTTTCACCGGAGATTCAACGTAAGACGCATCGCTCATTATAGGTACCTGCGTGAATCGTGATACATATGATGACACTGCGAACTTGAACCACTTATGGCAATTAACTGTTCGTTAAAAGCAAACCGGATAGCGGAGCGGCCGGAAGTTAATGTAAACAAAAATTCCGCATTCCAATTAAAGTCCAAATAGTGAAAAAGAAATTTCATACAACCAGCCTATAATTATTCTTTAACAAAACACTTTGTACATTCTATTTTAGACAAAAGATAAGACAGATAATTAATTTACCACTGGGATTCTTGCCGATGTGGTGAGCATTCCCTACAAGAGGTAACGTCGGTGGTCCAGGAACCTTATTTACCGCACGTTGATATTTTCCAAATGTGAATTGGAAATAAGCGAAAGAAAGGCCAATTAGGACCACGGCGATAATCAAAGTAAACATTTTTAATAGTTTGTTATTTTTATTTGATTTTATTTTCAACCGCCCGTTACACGCACTTCCATCAAGCACCAATGTCTGATTCGAAATGAAAAGCGAAAAGTTAAACAGCCGAATAAAATAACTCTTATGTTTTAGTCGTAAATGGGTTATTGTTGTTGTAGATGTCGTTTTAGAGAGTCATGATAAAGTGATGCCAATGCGCTTTATGTAATAAGAAGCCCCCATATTAATAAACACTGTGTAAAAGTTATCCACTTATTACTCAGCAGTTATGTCCAATTTTTGTATGCTATCTGACTGCTAACTAACTTACTTGTGCACATTTTTTTTATTAATAAGAGGGAAGATAAGTAGAGTAAGTGCTGCAAATATGGCCCACCCTTCACATTTTTTGTTTAAATAAAACCATAAATTTAAGCCTAATTCATTTATTATTTTTTAAACAGCCTTACAAATTATTTTTATTTCAGTCTTTAGAAACTTTAATTAAAAAAAAACAAAACATAACTAAAAGTTAAAAACAAAAACTTAAAGGAACTCTATAACTCAGTTTTGAAAAAAATTCGGCTAATATGGGCCACCTGGTGTTTAATATGGCACAGGGTGGGTCATATTTTGTTGTTGATTGCCGATATGGCTTCCGTCATGTCATCCTTCCGCCAAGTCTTCCGTGGTTGTGAACTTTGTTTAGAGATTTTAGCCTTCAAAAAAACAAAAATTAAATTAAATAAATAAATAAATAAAATTTCAATCGAAAAAAACGTGTCAAATATGGCCTACTTGGTCAGGTCATATTACCAACACATGGGGTGGGCCATATTAAACACACTTTGATTTTTTTACTCATTTTAATTTTCAACACACTTTATAAACTTTCTTTTAAATTTTAACATCACACAAATTAAGAAAATATCCAACACTATTTAATTTTAGAAAAAACTTGCCAAACCAGAATTTCATGTAAAAACACTTAAGAAAACGTACCAAAGAATTACAACGAAAGTATAGAAAACAAACTGCCCCGTATATCTTCCACACCCGTCGCGCCACCAGGCCCTGATTAACCCTTAGGCTAATTAGGCTGCAGCCAAGGGCGCGAGGATCGGAGGGGGTGCGCTAAAATCATGTCTTCGCATGTACTAATCTAGGATCATTGCATCTACCCTACATATTTCAACTAGACCGAGACAAAACACTAAAACTAAAGGTGCTTGAGAGTCCCTGATTTTAACAATAAATTTTGAAATTTAAAAAAGCGCGCGTAAAACAAACAACTTGTTACTTGAATCGGTCGGTGGTCGAGCGAGTGGGTGAGCTGGTAACAGAGTGCCTAGTGCAAGTTTTGTATCAGCCGCTTCGCAATAACGGATGTAAATTTTAATCTCATTTTGTATGGGAAATTCGGAATTTAAACAGTACAAGCTAGTTCTCGCGTTTGCCGCTAGACGACTCTGTATCATATTCTCACTCTACCCATTTACTACTTTTTAGACCGTCCGTAACACACCTGACAGGGGCGCGTCCTCAGAATTAGCCTAGGGCGGTCAGAACTCAGAACTCTTGATCAGGCCCACACTCACCACAAAAGACATTTTTTATTTCGCTGTGGGTTATGGTTTGGGAAATACTGTGGTGGGCCATATTACCCACATGGGCCATATTTGCAGCAGAGCTACCTATAGGGTCCAAAACTATCCTATCCTTGCTCCTGAGGTCTGGACGGATATATATTTCAAACTTCGGATTTGGTGTTATTGGGCTTAGATTTCAGGGACACTTATTTTTGTACGTTAGCCCCATTATTAACTTACTTACTTAAGGTGGCGCTACAGTCCGGGGTGGACCTGGGCCTCAACCAACAAGCGTCTCCAGCCAGCACGATCTTTGGCCAGCCGTCTCCAGTTTCGCACGCTAAGTTGGTTAAGGTCCCCTTCCACTTGCGTGCGCCACCTGAGTCGCGGTCTTCCTCTACTGCGCCGTCCCTCGGGTGTGGATTCGAAGATCTTCCGGGCCGGAGCATTGACGTCCATTCGCTCTACATGACCCAGCCACCTCAGTCGTTGGACCTTCACTCTTCTGGCTAGGTCGATGTCGCTGTACAGCCCGTACAGTTCGTCGTTGTATCTCCTCCTCCATTCACCGTCTATGCAGACGGGACCGAAAATTACTCGAAGAATTTTCCTCTCGAAGTAACCAAGAGTAGCCTCATCCGCTTTTGATAGAGTCCATGCCTCTGCACCATAAAGTAGGACTGGGATGATCAAGGTCTTATAAAGGGTCACTTTAGTTGTTCGAGAGAGGGCTTTGCTACTCAATTGCTTTCTTAGCCCAAAGAAACAGCGATTGGCAAGAGTTATTCTTCGTTTAATCTCAGCGCTGGTGTCATTGTCTGAAGTCATAGCGGAGCCTAGGTAGACAAAGTCCTTTACCACCTCAAAGTTATATCTGTCTATGGTGACATTTTGTCCAAGACGTCGGTGTTGGTTGTCCTTTCTTGATGACAGCATATACTTTGTCTTGCCCTCATTGACCGCCAAACCCATCTTTGCCGCTTCCGTCTCAATGCTCACGAACGCGTCAGTGACATCACGCTTCGATCTGCCGATTATGTCGATGTCGTCGGCGTAAGCGAGTAGTTGGACGGACTTATAGAAGATAGTGCCTCTGGTGTTAGCGTTTGAGTTTTGCACTATTCTTTCAAGAACGATGTTAAAGAAGTCACATGACAGCGCATCGCCTTGTCTAAATCCTTTTTTGACATCGAAGGTCTCGGTGAGTTCTTTACCGACCTTAATGGAGCAGCGTGCATTCTCCATTGTCATCCTGCACAAACGGACGAGTTTGGCAGGGATGCCAAAACTAGACATTGCTCTATATAGCTCGTCCCTATAAATGCTGTCATAGGCGGCCTTAAAATCGATAAAAAGGTGGTGGGTATCGATTTGGACTTCCTGGGTTTTCTCCAAGATCTGCCGCAGTGTGAATATTTGGTCAATGGTAGACTTTCCTGGCCTGAAGCCACACTGATAGGGACTAATCAGGTTGTTGACGAAAGGCTTCAGGCGTTCACACAACACGGCAGATAAGATCTTGTAGGCGATGTTAAGAATACTTATACCTCTGTAGTTGGCGCAGTTCAGAGGATCTCCTTTCTTGAGGATCGGGCAAACAATGCTGAGGTTCCATTCATCGGGCATACTTTCCTCCGACCATATTTTACAGATGAGTTGGTGCATGCTCCTACCCAAGTCATCGCCTGCCGCTTTGAATAGCTCGGCGGCTAGGTCATCTGCTCCAGCGGCTTTGTTGGACTTCAGCTTAGATATGGCTATCTTCACCTCGTCCAGGTCGGGTGGACGGAATTGTTGGTCTTCATCGTCCAGGTTGAATGGTTCATTCTGCCTGACAGCGGGATTTTGTTCGTCATCGCCGTTAAACAGTCTGCAGAAGTAGTTCTTCCATACCCTCAGCATCGACTGCGATTCTACTACGATGTTCCCTTGTTCGTCCTTGCAGGCTTCGGTTCGGTCTCTGTATCCTTGGGAAGTTCTTTTAACCCTTTGGTAAAACTTCCGAATCTCATTCCTGCCGTAGCATCTCTCAATTTCCTCGATCGCGCGCTTCTCATGCTCTTTCTTTTTCCTCCTCAGAAGCCGGTGTTCGTCTCTTCTCTTCTGCGCGTAGAGCTCACGGGCAGCTCTTGTCCTCCTTTGCAGCGCCGCTTTGTATGCCTCTTGTTTCGCTGCATGTGCTTGCCGGCATTCGTCGTCGAACCAGGGGTTTCTTTGCGGTGGTCGGGTGAAACCCAGCACATCAGAGGCGGCGTCTCTAATGGCTATTTGGCAATGGTGCCACTGGTCTTCAATACTTGATGCTGGCTGCATAGGACATCTTGAGAGATTGAGAGAGACTCGATCGGAAAAGGCTCTGGAGATATCTTGCGATTGCAGCCGTCCGACGTCAAACTTCCTCACAGTATTTACTTGTCTTGGCGGTGTTCGGGATATCCGCAGTCGTACCTTGGCTACAACAAGGTAGTGATCCGAGTCAATGTTGGCCCCTCGGAACGTTCGGACATCCATAATACTGGAGGAGTGCCTTGTGTCGATCGCAATGTGGTCAATCTGATTGACGGTTGATTGGTCCGGGGATCTCCATGTGCCTTTGTGAATATCGAGATGCGGGAACCGCGTACTTGCTACGACAACATTTCGCCCCGCCGCGAAGTCGATCAGCCTAAACCCGTTATCGGAGGTGGTGTCGTGTAAGCTGTACCTTCCGACAGTACTACCAAAGATCGCCTCTCTTCCTATCTTTGCATTAAAATCACCTAGGACAATTTTAATGTCATAGTTAGGGCATTGCTCATACGTCTTGTCTAAGAGCTCGTAGAACCTCTCTTTGGTGTCGTCGTCTTTCTCCTCCGTGGGGGCATGGGCGCATATTAGGCTAATGTTGGCGAATTTAGCCTTGATGCGGATTGTCGTAAGGCGCTCGTTCACACAGCTGAAACTTAAGACTTCTTGCCTGAGTCTACCGCCAACGACGAATCCACAACCAAATAGGCGCTGTTTTTGTTGTCGATAGCAGTCGCCATAGTAGATATCGCAGTTGTTCATCCTCTTCTTGCCCGGTCCATCCCATCGCACTTCTTGGATGGCGGTTATATCTGCTTTATAGTGGTTCAGGGTCTCCGCTAGTTGTTCGGCTGCACGCGGTCTGTTAAGGGACCTAACATTCCATGTACAGATCCGAAATTCGTTGTCCTTGTATCGTTTGCCAGGTTCGTCAACAGTAAAATCATCCGTATCCGAGGCTTGTTGTTGCTTCGTAACTAGAAACATTTTTCCGCAGTCGGGCAGTTACCCCGGCGTACAACCCCCAACCTGGAGGGCCAGGCCCTTTGTTGGACCCCTTGGACGAAAGGGGCCGGATTCCTCCGGTGTCAGTAACCCACTTCGGGGATGTGAGAGCTGCCGTTGACCCATTAAGGGCTCTTCCGCCACCATCTCTATTTCAACACCCTGACTAGTGCTGAAAAATCCTCAATGACCTCAGCTCCAAATACGTCGAAGTAGCTCATTGAGGTATCTGCCATGTTGACTGTTGACGCCACCGTTGATTCAACCATGTGAATTCATCCGCCGTACGTCCTCTTTCTGAGGGGCTCATGTAAGACCTCTGAGACTCGATCAGGCAGTCATTCCGACAGAGCATTATAGTGTTGCTATTTTCTTCGTGTTCAACACTCGCGCTTATAAGTTTAGCAAGTCATGCCCGGAAGGACAAGACCAGTACCCGGTGGCTACCACGCGGAGGTAAAATAAGCACAATTGATGTGTATGAACAGTTACAACGCCTGGGCATCGCCAAGTTGATGCCAATCAGTGTCTACCCTATTCATACAACACCCAACCACCCCCATTATTAACGGTACTTCAAAAGTTTGATTTTTTCCAAAACGGCTCCAACCATTTCAACCAACTAACAACTTATTTTAAAAACAATCCACTCTATTTAACTAAAAATTCATTCGTATTTTTAATGTAGACAATGAATGGTCATTCCTAACAGGAAAGCAAACTCGGTTTTTCTCTAAGTTATCGAATAATAGGTATATTTAAAATAAAAGCTAAAAATGTTTATTGACTTGACTACCCACACAAATCCCCATCTGTGTTCACATACGGTATATTTTTGTTTTTTATCAATGGCTCACTTTCAATACAAATACAATTAGAACTACGCTTCTGCACCTATGCATTGAGAAGTGAGAACACTTCATTTGAAGGTATTTTTTATAACTGAGGATCAAATTAAAAAAAAAACAAGCTTAGAATTTTTCTTATAGATATACCAGTGTAGCCCCTGGAATTTTTTTTAGAAAGAGTCCAAAAAAGAGACCCGGCTGAAAAAAAAGAGCCGTATTTCCATCTTATAACTTTTTTTTTATTATTATTTAACCGCGCTTAATATTTTATACCCTTATACCGTTTAAGGAAAAACACTTTTTACAAAACATTTTCAACTGAAAACAGATGAATGTTTATGGATTAAGACAACTAATTAAGGGGTTTCAAAAATGTATGCTCAAATTACAGAAAAAGCGCCCTACATTTAAAAAAAACCGCCCAAGTGCGGAAAGAAAACAATAATGGTGAAAGAACATGAGTAGAGTCCCAAATTCCAATTGGAATCGATTAATAGAACGCACCAATAATGATTGAAAAATGGTTAAGCGAGTCGTACCTACTTTACATAGTGATTAACTGTTTATTTGTAAATAATCTTCTCAAATATTAACTTTTCGGCAAAACATTCTTCGGCACATATATTATAGCTACGAGCATAGTCTACAAAAAAGTATATATTAACTTTTTTGTAAATCAAGAAATAGGTAAGCAATTTTTGTACGAATGAAATAATTTTTTTCACCAAATTACTAATAACTCTAAAACCAGTCAACGTATCCCTATCCCTACCATTGGTATTTGGCGTTTAATAAGAGTTTATACAAGATGTTGTGTGCAAATTTCAGCCTTCTACGTTAAGTAGTTTGTGAGATATACCTAGATACAAAATTGGTTTATTGGTCGGACAGACATCGTAGCGAGACTAATAAGCTGATATTAGTATGCGGGCATTATGCTCGTTAGTATCTACGAATGTATAAGGAACAGTGGCGTGGCGTGAACATTTTTAAATGGGAAGTCGAAGCAAAATCAATTCAAGCCACCTTTTTTATACTTTAAGATTTAAGTCATTAATATTTAAAATTTATAATGAGCTTAAGGCATACTAAAAGTGGCTTCTATAGAAGCCCTTATTGACAGACGCATGATGCCATAACTTAAAGCAAATTCAGATTACCTAATGATTATAAAAAAAAATAAAGATATGTAATTCAGAAATATTTTAGTGTTCATTTGCCAGCCAACTGAATTTTTAAACCAAAACACACCCTTACCTACCTCAACAACTACCTGTAATTATTCACACAAGAGACAATAAGAAAAGAAGAAGTAAAAGAAAATCGAATAACTCGAAGAAAAGCGCGTTATTTTGTTCATATCATAACCAAACAAACACATACGACATACCCAAAACACAACCCAGTGGCCATGGCCAGTACCAGTAACAACTAACAAGCTCTGGCTCTGGGAAGAAAAAAAGAGATACAAACAAATGTTCACTCAGTACTCAGCAGTCAAAATGAACTTTGTGAGAACCGCGAATAACTCGAAGAAAAGCGGGTTATTTTCTACAATGGGTGTTGAACAAAGAGGTGTCAGAGTCAGACAAAGTACTCAGGGAAGAAAAAAAGAGATAACAAGCAAATTTTCTCTCAAAATGAACTATAAAGTGAGAACTTTAATAACCCGACTTATTTTGGGTTACCTTCGCTTTGTCGCCACGAGACGATGACGACGTTGTATGAAAATGGATACACACACGACTTTTATATGAGTGCTTTTGTGTGTGTACCATTTGGTGAGTATTCACATTCATTTGGTAGTATTTCATGTATATTCGGTTTTTGGTAGATAGATAGTGTTGCCTGGTGGTGATTTCAAAAGGTAACTCGGTAGGAATCGAGTTATATGGACGCCACGCCACTGATAAGGAACAAACATCACGAGAACGCAGATAAGCTCGAACAAGTCTCTGGCTTCGTTGTGTTGAGTCGAGTGCCGGAGCGAGCCAAAGAGTAAGTCCGAAACTGCACGCATGCGCAGATCGTGCACTAGCTTTATCTTTCTTACTCTTATGTAAATAGAAGTTGCCGAACGAAATTCATTAGTCCTGGCAGTTCTAATAATAAGGATAATGAGATTATCTTATCGAATTATTGTAATGTCATCGGTCCTTGATATGTCTACAAAGTTTAAATGAAATCCGACCGTTCAAAGTGGGTCAAAACTGCGTTTAAAGAAGTCGGTTATAAACAAACATACAAGCAAGCAAGCAAACATACAGTAAAGCTTATAAAAGCGTGTTCAAAAAGGATTACAAATATGCGGATAAGACTTACGAAATCAAAACTTTTTACACATACTTATAGTGCCATATATGTCTCCTTTCAGAAACAAGGAAAAATTTGGAAGACTCAAGCTTAAAAAGCTACATTTTATTGAATTTTTTGAAACACCACGTGGTCACCTCGGTGTTTATTTTTTAATTACTAAGGTTGTGAACGAAATGTATTTTTGCTAATTTAGTTAGGTAATAGATACATTATTTTAAAATAAAGTAAATAAATTTTACAAGATTGTATTATAAGTTGCTGAGATTTAGAGCCCAAAGAACTGGGGTGCTCAGGAACCCCATATGTGTTAACGTCTATTCAAAAACTCTTATGCATTCTAGGGTTAAAGAGAGTCCAATTTCTATTATTGTTAAAAACAAGAAGTTGCCCCAACATATCATAAACTCCTGCTACGCTTAAACTGCTCGTTGTAGGTACTCAAAAGCATATTCTTATATTTTCTGTACGGTTAAACTGTTGATACGAACGAGAAAGTTTCGTGCGACTCTGTCGTGCACATTATTCTACATACTCAGTGTTCGCTATTGACAGAAAATGAAGATGCCACCATGTGCTCTCAGTTATTTCCAGATATTCCACAAACTATTCCGAGGTCAATTATTAACAACGCCGAGACTCAAAAAATCCATTTTCAGTATTCAGCTCAGTTCATCATTTCAGAAACCATGAAAACAACGAATTGAAATGTATTTTCATTTTAGTTATCAATATTACAGAAAATAGAACTCGCACAAAATACTTCGGAATTCAGATTTATCTAGCGCGAACGAGACACAAAATAGGTACAGAAGACGACAACGGAAAGTGTTTCATGTAAAGGTAACTATAGCATAGCCATGCAGTAAAATGTATTTACAGTGGCATACTTTTTGGAGCTTTACTATTTATGTATAATAATTATTTACTCAATGTAGTAGAATGTTGTTTACTTACAATTTACTCGTAGGTACCACATACATTTAGGTGCGCCACCGTATGAAATTATAAACAAATTTAAACAAAAAAAAAAAACGTTAGGCACTATTTTAAGTGTTTAGTTAAGTGTTTTAAATTAAAATATAAAGACTTAATTTGTCTCGGAAAATATATTTTCTGTATTTCGTTTGGTGGGTTTTTTTGTAACTCGTGTACTCTTGGTCGCTTACAAGGATTGAGAAGTAAAAGTTGTTCCGCGATACTAATAACCTTTTTTAGTGCCAAGGCTACATTTTTTGTTCATGCAAAATTACATATTTTGAGTGACCTATGAAGTAAAAGGTGAAAGCTAAAAATTATTTTTAGAAATGCCCATTAAATGTAAATTTCAATGCACCGTACCTACCAATAACTAATTTTAGTCTCGACTTTATTTAATTTTAGCTCACAACTGCAAAAATTTGTATGAAAAATATAGCCACTGTGACAAATTTAGGACAAGTATTTACGTCATAATGACGTCGGTATTTCAAAATTATGCCATGAAAAATGACACGTGTAATCCTAGCTTAAGTACTTATTCAGGCCTATTCGGCAAAATCTTTTATCCATTTATTCTGTTATTCTGTTATGAATTTTCATACAAAAGTTCGAACTGTCAAAAAATCTTTTACAGGCTCTAGAATTGGTATTCTGTGTGGACAAATCTGTTATGAATTCTTTTAAAAATTATAACAGAATAAAAGAAATAATTTTGTGACTTTTATTTTAAAATATTTTTTTTAAAAACCTTTCTAGGATTGAAATATGGATCTCTTATAATTCTTCGTCAACGTAATGCTTACAAAAGGAGACAAATGTAATAAAATGTGTTTAAAAAAGTTTAATAATTGAAATAATTTATAAATTTATGTTTTTTATTCAGCCGAAAACATCGTTCACTTTAGCTGGAACTAAGATGCAATAGTAATCCATTTGATCTTTCTGATCTGCGATCTCCTAACTTTTCACCAGTCTTTTTTAATTCTTGACGTAGTTTATGCGTCACAGAGTAGCGCCAATTATCAAATACGTAAATAACATCTCCACAGAACTTTAAACCCACAAAAATTCAGCAAAAATATACCGTTTCCATTCTTCTACAGTGTGAGACACCGCCAGTTCCATTCAAAAGTAAGGCAAGTTCCTGCCAACAAATTGGACCGATGCATCGGAATGCTTTTTCTGACAGATAATTGGATTCTTTTCCATGTAGGAGCAATATATTTCTTTTTTTATTTATTACACAATCATTTAGTTTACAATAACTTATTCAAAGCTTACTATTTTCAGCCGTCATTTTTTTTTTTGAATCTCTTAAAAACAAAAACGGTGGCTCTGTTTAATATTAACATCGATTGAGTTTATGTAACTGTTTTCCCCATCAGCCAGAAAAGGGTTTATTCCACTAGTAAACAATTTTTACTACATATACATTCTTTTAAAATTTTTTTTTTAATTTTAAAACTATTTTATTTGTAACAACCGAAATAATCACTTATACGGTCTTTTCTTTAAACAAATTTGAATGCCATTCTCTGACTGCAAGGTTACTCTAATATTCAAAACCGGATCGTATGTGCTCCCTGGAACGCAATCCACTTTTGTGTGACCATTAATTCCACTTCACAAACCATCGAGGTAGTATTTCGAAATTTCGTACTATTTTCGATAGAATAGCCTTAAGCTGCATCATTGAAAACTTCTCAGCTGAAAGGTGTTGCATTTGAAATCATATTAACAATTAATAATAAAAAAAAAAAAAAAAACCAACCAATACATGCCCTCGGGCCAGCACTGAATGGAACACTTTTGAATGCACCAATTCCATCGTCACCGTCGATATTCTTTCGGTTAAACTTTTCGGGATCAAACTCACAGGGATTTTCGAAATATTTTTCATTGTAACCCATCGCCAATAGGCAAATCAGAACTGTAGTCCTGCTGGCAATTTTGGTTCTATCTATAATAATAAATTTGACATGCTATTGCGAATTGAATAAAAATAGATTCAACAACTTACTAATATCAATGGATTTACGGTTAGTCCTTGCTATAACTGGTACACTTGGATACAAGCGCAATGTCTCCCGAATAACTGATTCCAAATATACCATTGCATCTAGATCCGTTGAACTGGGTGTCTTTGATAGATCTGTTCCGAGAATAGCCTGAAGCCCTGCAGCTTCTTTGGATTGTATTTATCGATGACGGGGAGCGTGTAGATGGTGAATGATACTGCAGACGCTACGGTTTCATGACCCTGGGGGTAAAGAATAGATGTAATGGAAGTGTGGTCACTTATTTTGAGTAAATACGTGCTAGATAAAAATGAAGGAAAATAACTGACTGAAAATTTCCCACGACCTGCACTGGTTTATAAACAGTTGGAGAAAAAATGTCCACGAAATCACAAGCCACACTGAAATATACTATTACCCTCAAATTACCGTAAGAGCCCGCCATATGTAATGTGTTTCGTTTGCGTTCGATTTTCCAGTCATTGTCGCATCAAAGGTACCTAAGTGGACAGAGTGACAAGTTCAATATCCAGTCAAGATCCTTGGTCTTCTTTTTTATTTTTAGAATTTTTTCATCTTAGAACTTGCACTCAGTAGTTTCTACATACATATAGCCTATTTACATCATTATTAAATTAAATTACAATGATAGTTCTAATTTTAAAGAGCAAATAGCTGCAGAGACTCTTGGCTCAAAATTACAATATTAAAAATGATGGAAGCAGCATTAATTTACTAGATCTCGTGGGTATATACTTCAGCGTTTCTCTTGACCTCTTCCCTACTATCTTTTAGATAGTCCAAGTACTCTTTTGGACCAAAATAATTAATTCTTATATGCTGACAAATCTGTGAATAGGCAAAGCGGAAGCGTTTGTGAAGCCTTACTTTGCGTCTCCAATTCAAACTATCAAACTATCGATCTAACCGGATCTTCGTTACATATTTTTAAGCCCAAATATTCTATTAGGTAGTAAAAATTTTAAAATTGATTCCGTCCAATAGTTAATACCAAGATACCCTCATAGCTAATGAAAATAAAATCCACGAAGTTAGTACCATTAATCTAAAATCTAATGCAAACCAGGGGTGGGATTCTGTAAAAAACGAAACGAAAAACGCTTTCGCTTTTTAAAAAACGATAGAAATCACGCGAAAGCGAAAGTTTGCTTCATGTAACTCCTTTCGTTTCCGTTTTCTCTTTCGCGTGGGTTTAAGAAACAGTGCGACGAAGAAATTAAAGTTTGAGAAGCTGAATGTATCATAATGCGCATAGGACAGCCAACAGCTGCTGACAGATTCAAAATAATTTATTTGTTGATATTTTGGTTTGAGTCAATAAGGTCAACATTGTAAATAATAACAACCACCAATTTAGCAATCAAATAAAATGAGAAACGTCAATGAATAAGCTGTCGTTATTTTCTTTTCGCACTGAACGAAAATGTCATTCGTTTTTAGAGTTACATGAAGCAAAATAAACGAAAACGTAAACGAAATGGCTTTCGTTTTTTTGCTTTCGTGCAAACGAAAAATCCTTTCGTTTTTGTAGTTACATGAAGCAAACCGTTCGTGCAAACGAAAACGATCGAACGTTTTCATCTTACAGAATCCCACCCCAGAGCTGACTTTAATTTTGCGAATCCACTTTTATATTTCTATTATCTAATTGAGTCAAGGCTTCAGAGAAGAAAAATATTCCACTAAGGCTAAAGGGTGAAAAAACTGTGCAAACACGCAACAGTCAACAGTGTACCCTGGACCTTATAAACTACGAGTATTTACCGTGTATACGAATGTTGAAACCTCTTTGAAAATTTCGTTAGTCGATTTTCGTGTGCAAAAGATTATCGAGGAATGGCTTTTTATGTTCGATAGCCTCTTCTTCAGATCTCTCAAGAACCTCACGCCTTTGGTCAACAATCTGAAAAGAATATCGCGCGTCATAGATTGAAAAAAAATTTAAAACACCAAACAACAGTCATACCTGTCGTAACGGGTGATTTTTTAAGAGGTTTAGAACTTTTTAAAAACAAAAAAAAACACAAAAAATTCGAAAAAATGAATGAAATATTTATTCGAATCGATAGTTTGAACCTTGCAATTTAATGTTTAAAGATAATTTCATGCAAATGTTGACCGCGGCTGCGTCTCAGGTAGTCCATCCGCTGAGTCCAATTTTGGCATACTCTTTCACACATATCGGCCGGTATCTCACGAATGAATGCATGGATGTTGGCTTCCAGTGCGTCAATCGAAGCGGGCTTGTCCCTATACACATTAGCCTTGACATACCCCCACAAAAAATAATCTAATGGTGTCAAATCGCACGATCTAGGCGGCCAATTGACCGGCCCGAAACGTGAAATTAACTGTTCACCAAACTCGCCTCGCAATTGCGCCATTGTTTCGCGTGCTGTGTGGCATGTGGCACCGTCTTGTTGAAACCACATATCATGCAAGTCAAGAACTTCCATTTCGGGCAAAAAAAAGTTTGTTATCATCGCTCGGTAGCGTTCACCATTGACAGTAACGCTGCGATTCGCATCATCTTTGAAGAAATATGGCCCAATAATGCCGCCGGCCCATAAACCGCACCAAACAGTGGCTTTTTCGGGATGCATTGGTAGCTGTTGCAATGCTTCTGGCTGATCTTCACTCCAAATGCGGCAATTTTGCTTATTTACGTACCCATTCAACCAAAAATGAGCCTCATCGCTGAACACAATTTTTCGATAAAAAAGCGGATCCTCGGACAGCTTTCCAAGAGCCCATTCACCAAAAATTCGGCGTTGTGGTAGGTCGGCTGGCTTTAGTTCTTGCACAAGCTGTATCTTAAAAGGCTTTACGCACAAATCCTTCCGCAAAATTTTCCACGTAGTGCTGTAACAAAGGCCTAACTGCTGGGAACGGCGCCGAATCGACATTTCGCGGTCTTCTGTCACACTAGCTGATACGGCCGCAATATTTTCTTCACTACGCACAGTACGTAAACGTGTTGGTGGTTTAATGTCCAACAAAGTAAATTTGGTGCGAAATTTGGTCACAATCTTCCGAATAGACTGCTCAGAAGGTCGAGAATGCCGATCATAAAATGGAAGCAGCGCGCGATGAACATTTCGAACCGAGCACGAATTTTGATAGTAAAATTCAATAATTTGCAAGCGTTGTTCATTTGTAAGACGATCCATGGTTAAATTGCAAACCAAACTGAAGCTGTTTGACAGTGACACAAGGTACTAAACACACGTCAGCTGTCAAAACCAGTGTTGCCAACACCAAACCAGCTAAAAAATCACCCGTTATAATCTGCTTGAGCACAAACAGACTTTTCATTTGCCTCCAATAGTGAGGTGTTAAGAAGACGAACAAAGTTCGAAAACATTTCACAATACTGAACGTCCTCTCATGAATAACTTCACACAGGCTAAAAATAGATACAATCCATTATAAGGCTATAATTTTCGCAAGGTAACATCTTACTTCCAAATACACTTGTGCACATCAGTCTCCTACTTTCAACCCCAGTGGCGTTCTCTAAATTTCTTTCCAATTATTAGGATACATTTCTAAATAATACAGAACATCTAACCAAAGGCAATATCCAAGGTGCATTTGTACACCAAACTCTGAACATCGATTATGTTTCCATCCGTGCAGACGTCCTCGCACTTTGCAATAAATTTAGTGCTCGTTTGATTTATACAACTTTCATGTAACTTCTGTGAGAAGACCATCCCTCAGCCACGGACGGATGACTTATTCAGCAGTGTGCGACTGGAGAGGATTTCCTGTTTCGAATTCGAAAGGAAATATTTTACTTTTGCTTGTGATTTTGAGTGATCGACTAATTTTTCGTCACAAAAAGGGTTACGCGTTAATTTGGCAGTTATTTTTGCCGACGTCAATACACCATATTGGTATAAAAGGAAGATAGGTAGAGGTACACACCTTGATTTTGGATGGATCACTGAGAATCACTGGTAATGGAAAGATGCCAAAGACCGAAATCCTTGAAACTCATATTTGCGGCAGTACTGGAGAAGCTTCTTCGGGTATTCTGTGGAAATAAAGTGGCAAACAGTGTGGCATTGTAATTTTAACTCATATCATTTTTTAAACAATTAAAGCCCTTTTATAAATATTTTTTCAACAACAACTATTCAAACGTCGATTTGTAAGGTTCTCTAAAAATATTGTTAAAGGCTTTCCAAAATAAATATGTATAATGTCAAAAATATCAGTACAAGTGTAAATTCCTTCAGAACGGGGAACTCTGGAGATTATCATAATCTCTGTCTTTTCTCCAATTGACTATCCGTTTGCCTCTTCTGAAGACATTATTTTTTGTTGCTATTTAGGCCCTTTTTTAGGTGGAGAAGGCGCTTCAAATATTGTTCAAATGTTGTTATTTCCAAATAAAACCCTTTAAAATAGAACGCGGTTGCCAGTAACAACATTTTTATAGTGTTTAGTCAGACAATTCTTGTTAAATATGTTGTAAAAGTTCTAAATTTGAATAAAAGAAATGGCACCTTTTTTTTTTATCTCATTGGCCCTTCTTCTTGCGACTTTTCAGAATTCTGCAGTAGTCACACTGGTTGCAACGCAACGTCTTCATTATCTACCAGTGCTACCATATCGTACCGAAATGTCGTCACTCTGACAGTTTTACATATAGAAACTAATTTATTGTGAATAATCCGAGCATACAGCTGCTCCACGCGGCAGTCTCGTTTGCATGCATGCACTCATACCTACCAAATGTGACTGGGTATGTGCATTCAAACAAGACTGGCACAAGAAATGCCATGCAAAATTTATAGGAAGTGAATCCGAATATGAACCAATGCAAATTATTTCTTTGACGTTTGGATTTTGGCACTATATTGTTATTTTTTAGTTGTGAAATTTGCTTCACATATTGTTTTTTTTAAATAACTGTTTTGAGAGCTCTTTGATGTGTACCCACTACCCAAGGATGTGATTGTGATGTGCTTTTTATCTGCGGCCGGGGTATACTCGTCGGGTTTAGGGTTGCCCCCAAAGAAACACGAAGTTTGGAGCGTTGTACACTTTTACTTTTATTCTTATCTTTTAACAATTCCAATTCCATGATCTTAATTTTACTTAATCGGCCTTAAAAACCCGTTTATACGTAAGTTCTAACTACGAGGAAGGACAGAAGGCCGTGGCAGATCGGAACATATCAAAATACACGTCCACAGAGGAAAAGAACAGAAGGCTGTGGCAGATTGGAAAACTCACAATGCACTCCACAGAGGAAAAGAACAGAAAGCGGAATGGATAGGAATTCTCACAATGCCAGCTTCCTATATTCGGCTAATTCTGGCAGCAGAATTTGGCCGTCAACAATTTAGAGAATAGTGCAAGTCTCTAGAGAAAAGGGTCAGCGCCAGATGTATTGTACCCGGAACTGAGTGTACTGTCCTCCCGAACCGAAGGAAAGCTATTGGGAGTGATAAAAGGTTTATTTCTCGTGTTTATGATCTGTTTAATAGTTTGATAGGGGAGAAAAAAATCTTTAAATGCAACGGAAATTCATAAAACAGAGGCTTACCATGAGCAAAATCTCTTTAATCGCGCTATAGCTACAAAACTTAATCGAAGTCCAAAATTATATAAGAAATCTATTATTTTACGGAAAACATTACAAAAGCCGTAGTTCTACTGTAGGTACCTACTTCGAAGCCGAGAAAAACGGTCAATTATAAGGTTAGCTTCCAATTAAATCCATTTGCTAAGTAAGATTAAACAGGAAGCCGGGATAGAAGTTAGTCTTGTGATTATAAGCAGAGTAATTAAGAGTGCCGGACACCTGAAGGGTTTGAAACTAATAATAAAAAAAAAAAAAACACTTAACAAAGCGCGAAAACAACAGCGGCTTAGTTTTGCAAGATCGTAAATGGTTTGGAACACTGAAGGCAGCATTCATCAAACGGTGATATTTTCTGATGAAAAGGAGTTCAACCTCAATGGGCCCGACGGATGCAACTATTACTACCAATACTACCATGATTTAAGAAAATAAAAAAATGTTTTTGAACCGTCACCACTCACCACAGCCGTGAGGGAAAAGTTATGGTATGGGGCGCCATAACATATTATGGAACGATCGATTTGGTTTTTGTGAACTGCAGAATGACAGCACCTTACTACAAAACTGTACTGGAATCGGCTCTACCTCAGTTCCAGTAAATTTTCGGACCACTGTCAATCATTTTCCAGCAGGGCAAGGCGCCAATTCACACAGCTGAAATCGGTCATTCAGGCAGATTTGACCGGATTCCCTTTTTTTAGTGGCAGCACTGTTCATCACATCTGCGTACAAATGAAGCTGTAAGATCAAGTCAGGATTTAACAGCAAACACATCCTTTGGGGGAAGTAAACTATGTTACGTTCTCTAAGTTAAGTTCCTAATACATATTTCTATCCACTGATAACTAAAATAAAAGTAATGCCGAAGTAAAGCTTACTGCTGTCAGTCCGTAAAAACTCATGAATCGGGACAGATCTCAGCCCGCATGCAGCATTTTATCCAATTGTCTAACCACTTTCTAGTCATTAGAATGTTATTTAGTAAATTTCATTAAACCGACCTATGAAGATGGAAGACAAAGAAATTAATTCTCACCATCGGGTAATAGTCCAAATTGGAAAACATTCCCAACAAACGGATATGGCGTTGGAGCAGGTATCATCTCCATGATACCAGCCACATGAATCACGTAGTTCAACACCTTCAGTCCTTTATAGAATAGCACAGTTGTAATCAAAACTAAAATCACAAATAGATAAATTATTAAGCCAAAACGAGAAAATTTCTATTAAAAACTACAGCGTTTATTCAAAAAAACCGACAAAGTTGCTAACAATTCCCATATCAATTGGACATTATTGTCCGCAATAAAATAATACAAAGAAAACAGCCCAATAGCCCAATAGCGTCTTATCAATATATCAGTTACCCAGGAGTTTTTTAGAAGTGGTAGATATAATAATAAAAAAAAAAACAAACAGCGACCCCGAAGAGCTCTGTAGTGACTGCATTCGGATTAGTCACTTTGAACTGCAAGCTGTTCACACTACCTTGCTTACCCCATTATAAATCTTATCTCTGCGCATGCAAAAAGAAATTTAATACATTGGCTATTTGTTTCCATTGTCTGCTATTAATCTTTGGACAAATTATAGATAGCTCATTCAAGTGGAATTGATGGTTTCATTTTCGTACACCTACTCGTATCAGCCGGATATCTGCAAACTGCAACTACCGGTTATTTCGTTATACGCGTATATGATCGTACGTGTGCCTATAACATAATATACTGTGTGAAACAGCTGATACTTTATAACAAACAGTCTGTAAGAAAGTAATTCAGTGTATGAAATGACTTGGGTTGGAGATATGCAGTAGTAATTCACTCATTGGTAATTTGTATTCTAAAATGTTGTGACTGCAGTGTTGTTGTCAAAAAAAAAACATACACCCACTAAAGGGTGATACCAAAATGAAGAAAACTGATAATGCCAGTCGTCCACTTCATGTGCAATCCACCAATCAGTTTTGTTCAACAGCTTTTTTTTTAAGTCTTTAGCTGACCACACGAATTTTGAAGCTTGTACACTGGTGGACGAACTCACGTTGTTAATATTGAGCAACAGCATTTAAGAAAAATTAATCGTTAATTATCTCATTTGTTGAATGTCACACTTAGTTGATCAACTCATTAGATTTTTAAATGACCCCGTCTTACACCAACGGTCGTATTTATTAGATTTCCTTACGACGCCTTCGCTTAGCATCGTTTAGTTAAAAATTAGGCTCTACGCAGGCTCCAAACAGACGCCAAAATAGGGCGTACACGTTGGTTGGGCAATCCGTTGAGCACAGTCGGCATCTGACAACTGTTTTCAAAGGCTGCACACTATTTCGATCTTGATTAATCTTGGATTGGGAACTGAAGGAACAATTTTGTTTGTGTTGCTTATGATCTTGTAACAGAAAGTAATATTCAATTCAATTCGATTCAATTCAATTTATTTAGAAAGCAAAGTACAAGTGAAACATATTTTTTATGGGACATATAAAACGACAGATTGACTAAAAGAAGAAACGATTTTGGATGGATGAATAATTTTTAAGGAAACATTCGAGGAAATGCATATAAAACTGAGATCTATTGATCCTACTGCGCCTGTCAATGCGTATCAAACACTAGATGTAACTTGAATTTTATATTTCTCATAGGCCCGAAATCAATTGCATGACCATTTGACTTTTCAGTTGATTTATCCCAATGGCTCGACTCGTAAGGGTCAGCAAATTAATCCAAAACAAAATCCATACCATAAATAATTTAAAAAGTTGAGCAGAAAATCGTCGTGAAAAGCGTTGATCAACGCGAAGCCCAACCATGTCTAATGAGTTCCTAAACTCATTACACTACTTGTATTTTCACTCGACTCCAAGGGAATCAAACTTATTGTTGGCTTAGAATTGAGAGTATTCTACATTTGAGTGTGTTGAAATGGGAATTGATATGTTGCGCACTAAGTGGACGACAGGCATAAAGCTCAAAGCGTAACAATCATTGGTGATAGGTTTTTTTTTATTCGATAAATTGAATTTTCAATCATGTTAGATTTTAGTCAGTAGATCGGCTTGTGAATTAAGCACAAAACTGAAGTAAAACTTTACATATTCCGCTGCCTTAGGTATTCTTGTTCAATTTTCTGTTAATTTACTACCCTTAACCTATTTCATTGATTTCAAAGGTTAGATATAATTGCAAAAACTTATTAAGCTATGCTTACACCTCATACCCAACTTAACGTCAAACAACAAAAACAGTCCACTCGAAGACCATGAGAAACTCGTTAATCATGTCCAAAGCAGATAAAGTACGACCGTCAACTCGAGTATGATAGATATGCGAAGCAAATGAACTCATCGAACCACAGCGAAGTGTGTGCACTTTTTCATCACATTTGCATTATAAAACAATTACAGACAGTAAACTAAATCTGCAGCTAACCGCTAATAGGGGTTATCGCTCGTCTCTATAAAAGGGAACATAGCAAGCAATACACTCTTTCTTTCCTAGCCTTCACCAGGACTTGCTAATTCGATGCACTCTTGATAAGGTGCCTCAAAGTCGGACTCTGCAACTAGACAACATTGTTAAAAAAAAAACTACTTGCTTTATAGTCGAGTTGAGGTAGTGACTTGAAAGACTATCTGGAGTAACGATAGCTGCGACAGCTGTAATCTGTCCTTGTGAATGCGACTATGCGTATTTATTTATGTAGGTAAGTGGAGCAATATTAGTTGTGATGGTTCATCATAATTTGTGATGCATGGAAGCCAGCAGCCGATGTGTGATATTTTCTGATCAATCGCGTCTAAGAACACAAATTCAGTTGCGTGTCGGTATCGTTCGAAATCGTGTGTGCGTTGCGTAGTTTTAGAAAAGTATTTCCAATTGATCTCTGCAGAGAATGTTTCTCTTAATAGTTCTGTTGATAAGCGCTTGCATTGTTTATTGTCTCTGGTCAGTTCGAAGGTATCGAATTATAGGGCAATATATAAACAAGTTTCCAGGTAATCGACCGTATCCACTAGTTGGAAATTTACGTGATTTCGGAACACAGCCACATGGTATGTGAAATTGAATTTTGTTTTCTTCTAATACTATTATTATTTTTATTATAACTTTATTGTTACATAAATGATTAATTTAAACAAATAAAAATATTACAGCACAAGCTACCATGATTTTTGTTCTAATATAAAATTTGTGTGTTGTATGGGAAAGTTGGTTATATCATTTATGATGTTCTTAAGAAGTTTTATTTCATAATTTCGTAGTCCTTGGAAGGTAGCCCAATACAGTTACATATATAAATTTCTGCGAACAAAAATTATTTTATGTGACTGAGGTGCAGGCATGGATTCGCAAACGTTTTAGAAGCGAACATATTTGTTTCTCTCCCTTTTTTGTGGATCGTCCTTCTGACCAGCGAATGCAAAATCAAACGTAATTTTATTGTGATTAAAAAGCGAGCAGTATAAATGAATGTTCAGTTGTTGTGGGAAAAATTGGAAAATAAAATCTAAACTCTATTTGGCGCACAAAGAACAAAAGTGTATTCCATGCAATTTGAGGCAGGAGAACAATGTACAGAATTGACCATTGACAGAACTCAAACAATTGGATTTCAGTGAGAAAAATGTGCTAAAACATTTTTGTATGCCTTTCAGTTTGGGAGGAAGCGTTTTCAATTTGCAGTAAATTTTGCTATGCTAAAATTGGGAACAAATTCCAATCAAAGGCGGTTGCGGAAAGGGTACCCGTATAGGTATAGGCGGATTCTATAAGTGTGGTAGTGATATAGAGAAATTCCATACGGGCTTTCCTATACGCAACCTATTTACCTAAGGTAGCGAGAAGGATGTCGGATGAGAACAACTGACAACAGCGTGACCATTGTGCGACAATTTGGTACTTTTTTTTCGAGGACCCTTATCCAATTTATTGCTATTTTTTTCCTTTTTGTTAGTTGGAAAAGGCAGAGTTTTTAAAAACAATGGTTTCAAAAACAAAATAAATAACAACACTATTTTCGGTTAAAACGAGCCAATAGTTGGTAAATATTGTGAGAAAATTATAAATTTGCAGAAGGGCTTCGGAAAAGGCACTTTTTTTTCAACTTTTGAAAATTCAATTGAACGAGATCTTAAAATGTAGATATAACTATGAGTTGATATATTTACATCCAATGTTTAATTAATTTCTATATCTTCTATATATATAATTCTTTTGGAGTGAAACTCGATGTTGTTATAACTCGCTAATCCTTGTGACGAATTTCATGATTCTTTTTTGGTTTTGTACGTATTGCTGTATATCAGGTTTAGGAAGAGAGAAAACTCCGGAAAATAGTCATGCGGTCCTGATTTGGCATCCAATAATTCTTCCTATTAAATAGTTATTTTGACTTTTTGCCAAAAATTAATTAGAAAACTACGTACGTGCGGATTTTTTTTTTCTTTCAAAAAGTAAATTGAGGAAATCGAACATTTCAGATAAATGTATTATAGGTACGTTTTCCGACAGTGATCTTATTTCTGAATTCGTGCATCGCTGCAAAAGTTTCATTGTTTTTATACAGTTGATAAGGCAAAATTAAATGTAAAAATCTAAACGCGTACAACATAGCTAGAAATTGAAAAGTAAATTTCAGTGATTTTTTGAAAATGCCACGAAATGCACGAACGGGCGCTATAATTCATAAGCAACATTTTAAGACCAAGATTGACGTCAACCATTAGGTTTAAGTGGTCCAGAAAAGCAAAAGAAAATTTGTACGGTTCCGTTGTACGTAGGGCTATAACTGGTTCCTAAAGCTACTCTGCAATTTTGGAATTTTCGCCCGATATTTAACAAGTATTGGCTAGCTTAACGTTATATTATATTGTGATACGCTATATTTAAAAAAATCACAGTTGTTTAAAGAATTTGCGAAGTTCCTTTTCCAATTAAAAAAAAAAAATGTCCAAAAGTACCAACAAATTGTATTGGGGTTCTCAAAAAAAGGCTCAAATTGTCGCACAACGGTCACGCTGGTTCAGTGCGCGGTGCACTTACACATTCAAATCCGATTCGGAACGTTCCCTAACGCAATTGCAGAAAAAAAACCGCACAAAATCAAGGCACTGGTCATTTAGGCAGATAGTATAAAACTCTAACTTGTTGGCCTTAAACTTCTTGGCCATCCGACACACATATTGTTAATGGTCGGTTTTATCCACCCTATAAAATAAAATAAACCACATGCGGCTCACGCCATTTACAAATTATCAAAATGAATACCAGACACAAATGCAAAGGATTCAGTAATGGGAGCGTTCAAGAATCTAGTTCGAAAGTCTGACAGCTGGCTGACTTGATGTGCTTCGGTTTTATTAGCATCGATTGGTTGCGGAAATGATTTTTTCAGTTGACGTTTATAGAGAGTAATTAAAAACTTCAGGAGTGAGTGCTAAGTTGACCGTTCGTATATAAAGCTGACTTAAGAAGAGTGACATAACCGAGGAATCGAGTTTTCAGCGTTCACATTATATCTAGTCCTTATCAATATAGTTCGATGAAAAAAAAAAAAAAAATAATAATAATTATATCTTAATGATTTTTTCTGACATACATCGGCGAGCATAACAACTGTCATGAAATAGCTTCTCAATTAGCCGTTTGGACTCGCCATAAAACAGTAGATCCCTTCCTATCGTCCCAAAAATTAAAAAAAAAAAAAAAAAAACAAATGGTTGTGAGAAACTAGGCCTAAGGTCCCTACGGACCTGTTGCGCCAACCACTTATTTATTTATTTACACTTAACCACCATAGCGCCCACTCGCATCGAGTCGGAAAATTTATTTTTATTAATTTAACAATAATAGGTACCTACCTACACAACATGTTGCTAAATAATAATGTTGTAATAAATAATTTAATTTCTTTTTTAGAACATTTTGAAGCCTTGCGGGGACTATGCTTAAAATATGACCATCAAATGTTTCGTGTATATGCTGGCAGTCAGCCAAATATCATCATATCGAGCCCCAAGGACTTTGAGGTATATACATACTCTGCAAATGCTATTTGAATGGTTCGATACTTGATTTTGTACTTACAGGCTGTTTTGTCTAGCACACAAATTCTATACAAAGAGCATATTTACTGTTTTTTGAGGCCTTGGCTGGGCTATGGTTTGCTAACAAGTTTCGGTCAACATTGGCACAAACATCGTCGAATAATAACACCATCATTTCATTTCAAGATTCTACAAGATTTTCTCAATGTTATGAATGAAACATCGGACAAATTTATCGAGCTACTGCGAACAAACTCGAGGAACGATGCAATTTTCGACATTCAGCCGCTGGTGGCGAGGAGCACTTTGGATGTGATATGTGGTAGGTTATTATTTTTACTGATTCACTCTCAAACATGAATACCATAAGTATACTGCCGTCGTTGGACCAACTATTTCCACTAGGCTGAATGTCCAATTCATACAAATAACGACCACTGCAAGCTTCATACATGTATTCATAAAAAAAAAACATTTCTTCCTAACTAGCTAAATGGCTCATTTATGAATTGCGCAATACTGATTTCGAAAACAACAATAAAAAATATGGATTTGTTCTGTTTTTTTTTTTTTCTTTCCTAGAGACCGCAATGGGTGTGCAAGTGAACTCAATATGCGGTAAAGATAACGACATCGGAATGGCGATCAACGAGTAAAGCTTAATTCGCAATATTATTGAATTAATTTTATTACACATTTTATTGATAACAATACTTGCAGCATGTGTCACGTTGTTGAGGAACGAGTTTTTAGTATCATCAAAAGATCTGACTTTCTGTTCAAATTCACTTCATCGTACCAGATCCAAAAGAGGGCCTTAAAAGTTCTGCGAACGGAGCTGTCTAAGGTTAAGACTATTCATTTTTATTTATATAGATAGTTTTTCCAAGGAATTTTTTTTATTCACGACGTACAGGTTATTGAAAAACGACGAGGAATCGTGAATGAAAACCTCAAGCATGAGCAAATTGATGGCGATGATTTTGAAAGACCGAAAATGGCGTTTCTAGATAATCTAATTACGGCCGAGGTTGAAGGGATACCGCTTACATTTGAGGAGATTTTCGAGGAAGTATCAACTTTTATATTCGAGGTGAGTGCTTAAAAATTACAGATTTCATTCTTATTTTTTTGTAATTTAAAATCCAATTGGTTTTCTGACTTTCATTCTATCCAAAAAAATTGTATTTTTAAAGAAAGGGGTATCAAACGATTTTTTTTAGAAAACAAAGTAGGTAATAGGTCCGCCGAGTGGGTTCGTTGTGTTATCAACTTACAGGGCTGTCGTTTCAAACATTTTTTGAGGAGTATAATTGAAATTTTTTGGGAAATAACGGGGCCACAGAATGAAAATTAACAAGAAATAATGTATTCTTAGTTAAGCATTTTTCCATTGGGACGGTTTCGATGTTGGAAGCCTGTGGTGGCCATGTTTTGGTAGATTCTGTTTCATGTGGTGTTTATTATTCAGCTACTGACTTAAGTATCAAAATAAGTGCTCGTGAGTGAAAACGTTGCCCCTATTTTACAGCAGACGCGGTGGCCCTTAAAAGTCGACTCTTCAACGTTTGGTAGCCGAATTCTAAACAACCGGTTCTTCAAAATTTGTACCACTCGGATTAGTTTCATCGCTACAAACCTTGGCGGACATTTAAACGACGTTATATTTCGTACATTAAGAAATGAATGGTGTAGGGTCGGACAGGGAGGATTTGACATCCTAAGAGTTTATTTATTTTAAATTCATTTAACAGAATTCGAATTTTTGACTCAAAAAATAATTGTGGACAACCTGTGGAGTCCCCTTTGAGTAGGAGCCTTGGTCAATATATAGGGAAAATTCGACATAGGTTGAGAGGTTATGACAATGCTGTCTAATTATATCACATTAAATAGCAAAATTAAATATGAAATGCAAATACAATATATTTTTTTATTAAAATAAAACTTAAACTTTACTATGCATAAGAAAAAAAAGTTTGCACTTAGCGAACATCTAAGTTAGAAAAATGTACGCAAGAGAAATCTATTTGCTCTGTGCCCTAGAACTGCCCGCCAGAGACAATACTGAGACCCCCAACGCCCAACTTCGACCGATTAACAATTATTTGCCTACAAGCTAAATTTTACGCTCCCAAAAAGTTTAGGTGCGCTAGTATTGTTGCATAGAAATTCGTATTGACATTTACATTTCACTGTGGGCCTGGGCAAAGCAAAACGGATAGGAATTGGCGTACACGGATAGGACAACAAAATGGAGGATTCCTGGCAAAAATTGAGGGGGCCAGCGGCAAGAGGATTGTGAGTTGGGGGTCTCAGTATGATTTGTTTATGGTGCCCGCTGATGGAGGGATCAACGAAGCATTGTGTGTTTCTCTGCCGTCGGAGAAATTTAACGACAATCGCAGAAGCGTTTACTTCAGTGACGAGCCCAACGAAGTAAACATCATTTCTATCGGTAAATTTTACCAATACGAACATGGTCTTCTTGGAAGTGCAGTTTCGTTTCCATTTCAAAAATATCTGGAAGCTCCGCAGATTCTGCCGAAGGATTTAAAGACTAAAAGTTTGACTTTCATTTGAAGATGAAGATGATGAAATTGATCTTTTTTCGAAAAACTATAACAGCCATATTATTTCTCTTATTTCGAACCTCTTCTGTGCGTGTCTTTTCTGGCGAATCAGTGTAAATTCTTGATTTTCCTTATTTTTTTAAGACCACCTCCCATTTATCTGGCCGTTTTAAATTGTTTCATCGGACATATTCAAATACAAAACCTTCTTGCAAGGTCATATGTCAGCCCATGATACAAATTGAAATACTTTTCCCTGGGAGAACCAGAAATGTCCTGCTGCTATTAATTCAAGATAAAATTGTAGTTATTTTTAATCCATATTTTTTGACTGCACTTGACGGTGTTTCAAATTTTTGGCTTATATTTACACTTTGTCGCAACCTACCATTCGTTATTGTCGAATCCTACCTCACGAACTTTTTTTACTTTATCCGAAAAAAGTAATTTAAATTATTAATTTTTGTTTAAAAAGTATAAACGAAATTAAAGATACCTTAAAAAACTTTCAATTTTTTAAATAGACTCTAAAATTCACTAGCTGAAAACAATAGTTTTTCTTTGCGAAACCGGTTTTTGCGTAGATTTACTTTACGTTTTGAATACCAATGAGAATTTTTGGATACTACATTCGGATCGGACTGTATCGGGTTATGGTTTTCGAGAGCGATATTAATATTAAGGTGGCAACAAAAAACTCACATGAAAAAGCCCCTTCTACCCTACTTTCAAATTAAAAAAATAATCGTTAATACCTCACACACAGCTTGTTTCATTCCATTTCAAATCTTTAAATAGTCTCAGAAAAAAAAAGGGAATTTCCAGTATCCGTAAGAGGTTGAAATATACAGAAAGTAAAATTTATTTTGCAATTTACTAGGTATAGAGAAATGTCAAGGCAAAGTAAAAGTTCTTCAAAGTTCAAACCGAAATCAAAAATAGGAGTACAAATTGTCATAGGGGAGTACCAGAGTACGACTGACGACAGCCATTATTTCAATACCAATCGAATTGCAAGCAAAAATATATGTTCAATTCAAATTTACAAAGCGGTCGGCAGACAATCAGCGTTGGTAAGACTGCTCTGTCGAATCTTTCTTTTTTTTTGATGTGTAAACATCTAAGCGCGCGTCATTGGAATCTGGTGGAGTAATTCCACACATTTAGCTTGCGGCGACGGAAATGCATCACTGTGTTTTATCATTGCATACATTTTTTGGAATCTGGAGGAGTAATTCCACACATTTAGCTTGCGGCGACGGAAATGCGTCACTGTGTTTTATCATTGCATACATTTTATCATTGCATACGTTTTTATCATTGCATACATTTATGAGCTGGGGCATATTCATTTCAGCTTTTTGTTGATGTGAAATAAAATTTCTCCACTTCGTCCTTGCACCGTACTCAGAAGAAATTTCAAGAATTCTTCAGGGAGATTATCATCTTTTACCATCGATCATAAGCGGAGACTTTAATATCAATTTTGCAACTCCAGAAGCTCAACCATTTATTGATTTTATGCAAGATAAATTTAATCTTCAAATGAACTCAAACCGGAAAATTTCAACAACACGATATGGAACAACCATCGATGCTGTCTTCCAGCGTAATCTAGATAGATTACAGTCTCGAATGTACATATCTTACTTCAGCTACCACAATACGATTGTATTCTACCGAAACTAGCACAGAACGAATAAATTATTGTATTACAATTCCCTCTTTTCTCAATGACGTGTATCAAGCCACACACATACCGCACGCACGGTGTTTACACATACACATATTTCGGGACTGTTGGATACAGTCGCACCAATTTTTTTAATTCCTCCTTTACTTTGCTTCAATTGAGGCTCGTCCATAATGTCCTGACCACAATACTGGAATTTATATTTGTGTCATTTTTCATGGCAAAATTTTAACATGCTGTCGTCACAGTTCACGTGACCAGAGGCTTGACAGGATGACAGGCGATCACACGTAGTGACAAATTTAGGACAAATGCATAATGTCATAATGACGTCGGCATGTCAAAATTTTAAATGAAAAGTATCGTGTGTAATCGTAGCTTGACACTCTTTGTTGGACCACCTTGCTGCATTACTTGCAGGTTGCAGCCGTGTATGTAGTCCAAAGGGTTCGTATTTTCCCGATGTATCGATTTCGGTTTGATTTGAAATGTTATATTTTCAAATGCTGATGAGTTTTGATTGTGAGTACACACTTATGCATAAATGTAGGTAAAAATTATAATCTAATAGCTCAACCTCGCCGGCTTCGCCAGGCACTGATATTGATTTATGTAGAAATTAATTTATGTTAAAAAAAATCAACTAAATTGGTTGAAAATTACGGCGACAGAACCACTATATATACACTATTGTGATTGTCGAATTTTGTTGTTTATTTTCAGGGTCATGACACAACAGCCTCTGCGATTATTTTCACACTTTACTGTCTCTCACGTGATCCCAGGGTTCAGGAAAAGTCATTCAAAGAACAGCAACTATTATTTGGCGACAACTTCTCTCACCATCCGACGTTTCAGGACATAAGCAACATGAAATACCTTGAACTGGTGGTGAAGGAATCTCTGCGGCTATATCCGTCTGTTCCGATTATAGCAAGAGATACCACGGAGCTTATTGAAATCAGTATGCTCAACAATAAATCTTACAATAGGCCGGTTTTATTGAACAAATATCTCAGCAGAGTAAAGTAAATCAAACTAAAATAGATGAATACTCAATAAAACGCCTCAGAGTGGCATTTGTGATTAAGGCCCATTTGCTGGCACTATACTCATAGCGATTTAAGTTTCACTTAAAATCTTTTGTGAGAGTTAATGACATAGAAAAAGCAATCAATCTGTCTTTGAGTAGTTTCAGCAAGCGGGCCTAAGTGGTATAAACTGGTATACTTTGTTGTGTGTCTCAGCTCGACTTTTAATTTGATTTCAAATTCATCTAATATCCACTATCGGGAAGTGAGTGGGTCTGAAAGCAGTCTACTAGCAGCCTTACACATCACAAAACCAAAAATATGTCGACATGAGCTGCTTCTACCAAGTCACATCTACTCCGTGTTGGGATAGATGACTGTAATCTAAAGTACAATAACCGCGTATAGTTATTGTAGATGATATGAGAAAAATGTTCATTAAAACAGGCCCATACGTCCAACAAATGTCATCATGTTCTTCTTTTCGCAGACGGAAAACTTGTACCACCGTTCACTACAATCGTCATGGTACTCATAGCAGCTGGCTATAATGAACAGAGCTTCGAAAAGCCGCTGGAATTTTTACCTGAGCGTTTTGAGAGCGACCAACGAGAGAGGTCTAATCCTTTTGATTATCTGCCCTTCAGTGCCGGGCCACGAAATTGTATTGGTGAGCAGAAGACCGCCGTATACTGTCAAATTCACAAACTGATCGTGATCGTCTTTATCTTTATTTTAGGTCAAAAGTTTGCCATGATGGAGTTGAAGTGTACGATTTCAAACATTTTGAGAAACTTTGAAATACTACCCCCTATCGATGGAATGCCAATGTTTGTTCAGGATCCACGTGTTGCAAGAGAGAAGACGCAAAACAAATATAACCCATTATTGGCGACATTTCTTACATTAAAATCAGAGAACGGTGTTTGGATAAGGCTAAGGGAACGGAAGTAAACTGAAATAAAATGGTTGGATAATTTTACTGTAACAAGTAACATGCAGCAGTACAGCCGCGAAGCCCATTCTTTCATAGTTGGGCCATGTTGTTGGTTCAAACGTAAAAAAAAACTTGTAGGATAATAAAGCCGACTTATAATGCCCAGAGTAGTGTTTTGTTGAAATTTTGTTAAAATGCGCACAATTCCCATTACTTTAACTTGTCAACTTTTAACAAAAACAATTTTTCATTTTCAGAATGTTTTTCTTTTTTGTACTTTTCAATAATTTTTTTTTAAATAATTATGCTACAGCTATACAAAATTTGTTATGTCCAAGTGACAGCTAAAACAACTTGTAGGAAAAGTTTACATGCCCTAACATTGTTCTTAGCCGACTTAGACGTACTTTCCTCACCAGTTCGATGTCGCTATAGCTTGTTAAATTCGCTGTTATCTCCTTATCCAAAGCACGTTTACGCAAACGGGACCAAATCTCAATCGAAGAAATTAACGTTCGAAGCGACCAAGGAGATCTTCACCCACTTTGGATAAATTCCATGCATCTGAGCCATATAGAAAAGGACTTTCACGATGAGGGTCTTTGGTCTTATATGGAGTCTTTCTTTAGTTAAAGGAACAGTGAATGACAAGTGTTATTCTTCTCTTGATTTCTCATGTGATGTAATTTTTAGAGTCGAGCTAGACAAAGTCCTTGGGGTTCTCATTCCGATTCATCGATGTTGTTTGTCCATTGTCCCTTCTGGTTGACAGCATACATGTTTTGTTTTGCTCTCATTCACAACTAAGCCTATTTTTACCACTTCTGATTACTGATACTTGCAAACGCACCAGTTGGAGTTGGAGACGAGTTGGTGTATGCTCTCAAACTAGTTATTTGTCGCCGCCTGGAAAAGATTAGCATCAGACAAACAGTCCTGTCCAGCTTCAGTGATTCGCCCAGGTTGAATGATTCGTTCAACATGAAAAGCAGAATTGGTGTCATCTTCGCAGCTTATCAGTCTGCAGATATCGTTTTTGTATGTCCTGAGCACCGACTGTGTCTACTACGAGGTCTCCTTGTTCGTCTCTACAGGTCTCTAGCTAAGATTAAACGTGTCATTTTTCGTGGCAAATTTTGACATGCTGACGTCACAAAAATTTGCTCTTTCCATTGTCACTCGTGTGTCTCTCGTGAGAGTACGCTGCGATTGCCAGCGTGATCAGACGGTTGACAGGTGTTAAACGTAGTGACACATTTAGGAAAAGTGTTTACGTCACAATGACGTCGGCTTGTCAAAATTTGCCACGAAAGACGACACGTGTAATCTTAGCTTCTGTTCAGGTCTAATTGTTGATTGTTATGATAAGTTCTTTTTACCATTTCCGGAGATGCCGATGTTCTTCCGTCCTCTTTTTCTCGCAGAGCTCAAAAGCTGCTCTCGTCAATCTGTGCAGCACCGCTTCGTAGGCGTGGCTTTCTTGCGTCCATGCCAGTATGGTCCTACAGGACTTGATGCTGGCTACTGGTTGACTGGATTTCAACATTTTAAACGCACCCAGAACCAGTTGAAAAAGGTTTCTTCTATTTATCTACTGCACCGGCAAACTTCTATCACTTTATTAGGAATGCATTGGACCTCACACAACTTCAGCAACGACCACAATACGCTCTAAACAAATATACAAATTGTATCTAA
The DNA here is from genome assembly GCA_946477585.1 of Cheilosia urbana. Lineage (NCBI taxonomy): Eukaryota > Metazoa > Arthropoda > Insecta > Diptera > Syrphidae > Cheilosia > Cheilosia urbana. Next base: position 146,703,723 of record OX297854.1, read on the forward strand.
AGCTACTCTCCTGTGCAACTATTCTCCTGTTTTGCTATAACCTACCCATTTCGTATCTATAGAAACCACTATAGTTAACCACCGACAAGAGCCAGAGAACATCGGGTCCAGGCATTAATGCAAACAAAATCTATTTCCATTCCCATAGAAAAGTAGTTGTTTATCTATCATGATTGCGTTCAATCACGTTTGGACAGGCGTTAATAATATGTAAGCAACATGTGTAAATACAGAGACTATCTACCTTGAAACCATATATAAGAAAGCCATCAGGATGTAATCAAATACGACCACAGTCCGTCCGTATCCCACAAGGTTAGGTTGGTTGGGTGTCACTGTGATGGATAATAATAATCCACGGACTAGAACACCCGATTGGTACGATTCCACTAGAACAAATCCTATCCAGAATGCTATACTCAGATTCGGTTACTATAGTGGGTTTCCTATTGAGTAAATTCCACGAGACATCCAAATTTCTTCATGAAGACAATCAAGAAATTACATGTTGCTATAGCGACAGGAGAACGTTTCGTTACAGTAAACTCGCGCAAATAACAACAATTGGGATTGGGATACCTTTTTGTACAGGCCATGTAAATGTCTAAATATGTTCAGTTCAACCGACTTCTATGTGCCTTTGATTAAAGAAAAAATAGGAACAGATCATAATCAAGGAATCACTTCCATCTAATAGTCTTGATAGATATAATAGTTTATTCGGAGAACGAATTTGGAGAGGGCTAAACGTCGTATTCATCTCCAAACTCCATATCGAAAGAAACAGATCATGCACTATCAAATGGAGCAAGGCTATCGTCAGCAATTACTGAGCGCAGTATCATCAGTACCAGCCATTCTATCCACTATCCACAGGGAGAAGTACCCTCACCTCTGCTGTGGTCTTTGGTGATCGATAAGCTACTCCAAAAACTAAGGAAGGCTTTAACATTGAATCCGCTAATTTTTACAATATTCGCTTGGTATTGTCTAGAAGAATCGGCTTGCTATATTATTATTAAGTTGAATACTTTTCCCCATCACTGTAAAACTAATACATAATTGAATTATGTATTATATTATATAACTAACGCACACATGTACTCTTGAGCATAGTACGAACCTGTTCCGGAATGAAATTTTCCGGTGGTCTTCAAATGGATAGCGAAACGTTTGCGAAAAAGCAGCGGAAAATAATTTGTGGAGAAACCATCAGCTGATACACAAGTAGCAGTAGGTTTGTTTGACGTGGCTAGCACTATACTCTGTCCAAGAAAAATTGTCAGTAAAGGCCTTATGGAGAAGCTTTTTTTCTACCAGTGGTGCCTGCAGCTACTCTCACGGTACTCAAACACAAGATTTGCCACTGAAATAAAAACGAAACCACAACCATAACCAGTCTGCCACACAGCCGCGGGCAGAATGAGCACGATCGTCTTGTGTTCGCTTGCTGTTATCATCAACCAAAATAAGCAGTGTGTCGTGTGACTGAAGCACATCAGAAGAGTGTTACCATATGTCAATGAAAGCATATCATTGAGGGGTTTTCTTTGAATTTTGCCAAAAAACTTTCGGTTTTTGTGCTTTTTGGAGCTTTTGAGAGCGGTATATTATGTGGGGTGTTGCCATTCGGTTTTAGTTTGTTTGTATTTCTGAAAGATCCAATAATATTCAGTTAAAACATATTTCTAAATGTTGTCTTTTAGAAATAAGGTTTATTCGTGAGGTGTTTTAATGCAGTCATTTCATTAACGCAACAAGTGATCATATTATGTGCGTTATAGAGATATTGCGTTAAATTGATTAAATATTTTAATATAGACAACTAAGTACAAATTTTGAGCCTTATTCGTTAGGGCATATTTCTGCATGTTTTGTTAGGTATAAATTCATATATCACTTTGTAGAGCATATTTTTCACACTGAAATATCAAAATGATGAAGCAGGTAGACCTATACTGTTTATTTTCGGTCGTTGAGTTTTACCACATCCGGTCACTCCTCTCCAGTAAAGCAAATGCCTTGAAAGGATTTTATGATCCTTTTTTTTGCTACTGTTTCCGTGAAGTTCTGCATTGACGGGTAATAATTTTTTTAACAAATATGTAATCTAGGTATCTATGTCCGAGTCTATGTCTATATTCCATTATTTCGATTCGATTCAATGTATGTATAGCTGCACAAGTGCAGTCCTTTTACCATCTGTTTAGGTATATGACATCGAGTCGTGGTTATATCAATTTGTATTCTAATTGCCTGTTTGTGTACATGTATTTTTTTTTGTGTTACGACATTTTTTTTTTTGAAGTGAAACTTCTTATGCGACTTCCAATTCAAGGTCGCGTTAAACGTTTAACGCTAATAATTGGATACTCAAAGGTGTGAGCGAGGGTGAGGGTGGCGCACATAGCACATTACACAGCACAAGCACGTTCATACGAAAGAGAAGTATGCGAGGTGAATGTGTATAATCAACAGCGACAATGTTTTTCTGAGGAAATGCGCAGATGGCTGTTGACGTGCGCTGATGGACTTATGGTGGTTTGTGGTGTATATAGAAATTGAGTTCAAGGTTTTTGTTTTAATGGTTGTTATAGTACATACCTACATACGTTGATACCTACAGTAAAGAATTGAAGAATTCAAGAAGTAAAGACGATATAGGTGAATTATGTTGTTTGATTTATTGAAGTAAAACTTCTTAAACGCTTAATGCTACTATAGGCATTGCATACTCAAAGGTGTGAGGGTACCGCTCACGCTTCAGAGTATGCACTGGTGAGTGAGTTTATTGGCACCAAAAGCTGGGAGAGGAATATTCTGTGGTGAAGATTAAATTCCAAAAATAATGACTAAATCGGCAATTAAAATCTTGTTTTGATACAGTTCTGCATGCATTAATCTTGTCTTTGCCAAATTGTGCCCAGCCGCTGCTGAGTAAGCAGTCCTTGTAAACCCCAACAATGTAGGTATTAGGTACCTATGTATTTCTATTTCATTGTGACAGCAATTTAATTTATTAAAAAGCGAGTAGTACAATACCTAGAAGCACAGAAATGTCTATTCAGCTTGTCGCTGAATATTTTAAATTCCATCCCTTCGAGAACTTCTTTTTGCAAAAAGAAATCCCCCCATTATTTGGAAATATCTAAATTTTGTCACAGGGGCTGCAATGTGCAGGGAAAATTTGCACAAATCTTAAAATTCACACTCACTAAGAGTATATTTTTAGCCAAAGTAACGAAAAGTTGATCGCATCTTTCTTCCTTGTCCTGGGGAGCATGATGTCCAATGAACGTTTAGTGAGGACATTGATGCTGACACCCATTATAATAAGGCCCCCGGTCGATGTTTTTCGAAATTGTCGGTCGGAATTTTTGGATTGACCCTCTTACTTTATAGGGAGCCTTTGATTTTGAATGAGAAAACAGAGAAGACATTGAACTTCAACGTAAGTTAAGATAGGGAGGGTGTTTCAGGGCTGTCGTTTGGAGGCAAAAAGCAGCAGCACGACGAGTCGACAAAAAGCAGTAGGTACCTATAACGTATATGATACGATGTAGCTATGTATGGAGCTACTTATTAACATTGAAATTAATTCACTTACATTTATGTAAATTGCTTATACTCTATATTAATCAAATATTATAAGACAATTCAATTGCCATTTCCGTTTGTTCCTGTTGTCTCGAATGTCAATCTTTCTCTGGGTATGTTTGTAAAGCAAATGCAGGACTTATACTTTAAGGGTGCGTCTGTATTTCGGATGCTTAAAAGTCATAATAATCTTGGAAGATTTTAAGAACAAAATGCGCATATTTTTAAAAAGCATGATTTTAAGTAGCTGTGCAGCACAACAGTACAAATACTGCTATTGCGGTACAACGATAGTCCTGGAGTGTTTTCGGAAATGTAAAAAAAAGTCATTTGCAATTGCAAATCCATCTATAGATTTGGATATTTCTCCATTCGAAAATGATAATTAAAAGATGCGATCAATTATGAATTGTTAGCAATATTAATAAAGTTTGTCTTAAAGAAACAATATGATTTCACTAAAAATCAATTTCTACCCCTTCCTATTTTCATTTCCATATTACGAAGTTTCACTTCTTCCGCGCGGAGGGACTCCACTTGTTTTTTTTTTTGTTGGAAAACAAACTAAATTGATTAGGCCTACTGGGGATACCCTTTAAAAGAAGCGAATATTAGAAAAGGAAAACTAAAAAGATAAACAGAACTAATTTCGTTCAGCAATGTTTTTATTTTAAATTGGAAGATGGTAACCTTAATAGTATTGCTCTCTGAATTATGGCGAATTATCATACACACTACGGCAACCCTGTGAGAGATTTAAAAAGGCACCGATTTATGTAAGTCATTGCAACCAGACTGAGAGACAAACATCCTATCTTCTCTGTACTGACAATTTTTCTTGGACAGAGTATAGTGCCCACTAGTGCGCACTGAAAAGAGTCAGCTGATTTTCATGTCTGCCAAAAACCCTGCACAACCCTGAATATTCAGCTACTATATCGAACACGAAATATGTTGCCCTGAAGATTCTCAGTTTTTGAAATTGAAAAATATTTATCTTTTAGTGAACGAAGTATGAAGAAGATAACATTTTTTTCCGTTTATTGTTAAAAACGAGAGCACTTAGTTCTGATTTTGCGATTTCCATAATTCAAATAGTTAATAAAAGTTTTTGGAATATAGATGATGAGTTTGAAGGTTTATTTAGCTCTGATTCCAGCTTTTTCCCATTCCATTTTCCTAAAATATACAATTTTAGTTCATAAACGTGGTTGTTTTCAAACAAATCACTTTTGATTATCAAATTTATTGTATTTACCTTCATCACGATATCACAACAATTGAATAACAGCAAGCGAAATTACAGTGAAACTCAGCACTGAGTTCTTGCCCCGACTAATTAACTGGGGTCAATTCAGGGCACAACTAGGACGCCTTAGAAGTCATGTCGAATGCAGGTTTTCAGTACCAGGGTGAGTTCAGTGCTATATCGAACACTTTAGGGTTAACCCAGTGCCCACTAGTACGCACTAGGGCCCACGTCAAGCAAACCTAGTATTACCAGCACTGACTGTTTATTTCCAATTGGGTTCCTTAAAATTGTCATTGCGGGTGGCCGTGGCGCAGTGATAGAGTGTTCGCTTGTTGAGTGGGAGGTTACGTGTTCAAATCCGAGCCAGTACCACGAAACATTTTTCAGAAATAAAAACTGCGAATAAGTTTATGTGAATTATAAGCGAACACAAATATCAACAATTCTCCCCTAGCTATTAGGACGCCACTCGTGGAGAATATCCACTGCGCCACAAACTCTTTCCTATCCCTCTTTCTCTTCCTAAAAACTTGAATGCCGCGCTGTGCCCCGCATTATAACCCCTTGAGCGCGAGTAAAATTATAAAAAAAAATTAGAATTTATCGTAATTTACGCTATTCACTTTAAAGTTTAGGATCCTTAGGAATTTATATATATATTGCGAACGTACTCTTTTCGTATAACTAAAACTTTCTAAATAGTTATGTCTTTTTCAATTATTGGGCATTTCAGATTTTGATCTGAGATTTCAGATTTCTGCTGCCAAATCAAACATTGAATTCGAATTTTACTGGTTCTTTTGTGTATTGAGTTGGCCGCCACATATTTTTCACTTGCACCGGAAATCCATTGCATTTCACACATTTATACCAACCCAAACCCATATGGTTGCACTTTAACGAAAACAGGAAAACGTTACTTTTGTCTAAGTGCAAAATACCTGCACTTGTTTACGCCAATGCACTTGTCAAGTGCAAAATACTTGCAGGTTGTTATCAAAGTTCGGCAAGTGCAAAACACTGCACTTGTCTGATGCCGTTGATATTTTTTTATAAATAAATAAATTTATGTTATCTCATTTTTGTACTATTATTAACATTTTGTTGGTGGTTTCTCAGAGAAACCACAGGGTATTTACTGAAATTTTTCCGAAAAAATTAAACAAAGAAATTGAAAGGAAAGTATTTAAGTAGGTATCACATTAATTTAGTGTGATATTTGACAAAACAATTTTTCGCTGCTAAGCATAATGCTAATTGGCAGACAGAGCAACACCATTTGGAGCGATGGTGCTCACTTTTGTACTACAGAATGCACATCGTTTGGAAGTAGCGTATGTTGGCAAATAGGCGCACTAGTCATATCCACCCTCGAATGAAACATTGGGTTTGAAGTGGTTAATTGACCTGGCTGACAAGATCTACCTCATTTTGTTGCAATATTGCCTCATCTTGATCATCTTCCCCGTCAACATATCCAATATCAGACTCAGGATCAGGATCCGATGGTATATCTCCCAAAATACCGATAATGTCATCATTCGTCAAATGACGTGCATAACCCGTTCGCGTTCCACCTAAGAAAAAACAAATAATAACGGACGGTTATGTCCCGGTGGTTTTTTAGTGTACAAAATTCCATCCAAAGTGGAATTAGACAGTTTGTTTCGTGTTTTTCTTTTATTTAAATTTATTGCTGAAAAAAATCTTTCAGCACTGGCCCCGCTGTGAGGAAGACAAAAAATAAGCTCCATACTTTTTTTTTATGTTCGGAAACGTAATATCGTCTTCTTCAAGACTTGGTTTTAATATTTCCCTCCAAAATTCTTGAACATTGTCAGTTGAAATATTTTCGATGATTAAATTTCTTAGTAGTCTATACTCCCTATCAATTTCAACCCAATTTGAAGAAGAAAAAATATATCCGAAATATTTAGACAATTCGCAAATTGAATGAACATTTCTTTTCTTAAGACAACGTGGACTTGTAAGTGAGACGTTACATGGGCCCATTTGAGATTATGATCATTGAATGAGTTTTAAAAATAGTGTAGTCTTCCGAAGACTTTATTTAAATTAAATGTATGTTAAATGTTTTTTTTTCCCATTTAGATTGTTTTCCCCCAAAAAAATCTCTTCCCCCTTTTTTCCCCTTTTGTTATAAAAAGTCGGCAAAATTGCCTACTTTCCCCCTAATCTGGGAACACTGCTTCAAGCACCCTTCACAGTTGATAACTAACTGACTTATCACAAAATGCAATTGCACTTGAAAATGTTTTCCTATACTATCGGAATTAATATGAATCGTTGATATGATAATGGTGGTTATACCCATCGAAACCACTAGAAACTAGAGAAAAACTATTTATTGGGTGCTTTCATGCTAAAATCACCAGGCAACAAAGAATTAAGGAATAATAGAGTCAGTTAGTCGTAGATCGAATTTCGTGAAATAAAGTATAATAATAAATAAATAATAAAATTAAAAATCTAAATAATAGCAAAAATAATAATAGGTAATAAAAAAGAAAATCCTATTGCTTTTATTTGGCTCGGCCGAAAGACGTTACTTGCGCAGTCGGTGTAAAAGTAAAGTTGTATTTTTTTTTCTAAGTGAATATTACTAGATTTAAAATTTAAAATTTAATATGCAACGAAGCTCTAAAAGTGAAATTTAAGTAGCTTCCAAAATAACAAAACAGAAATGTTCAGTTTTAAGTGAAATCTAGTAGCTTTTGAACAATAAGAAACAGTGAGCTCAGTTTAAAAAGAAAAATAATAAAAGTAATGAAGCTATAGAATAGAAAGTTTTTAAAAATCAAGTGCCCATATAAAACGAACGATAAATCAGTTGATCATATTGGCGTTATCGAAAACAAGAAACTATGTGGTGATGCCGACAACTCAATTTTAGGGAAGCGGAAACAATAAAAACATTGTAAAATAGTGATTAAGTAGATATATTATTTATTTTGCAATTTAAATTCAATTAAAATTTTAATAAAATAAAATAAAATTCTCTATAAATAATTACGGTGACCATCCGTTTATTATTATAATGAACTGTCCATTATTTGAGGTAGATGTTCATTTTGAATTATTTTGTTTTCAAAAACATAAAAATGTGCATTATTTCAAAAGCTGTTAATTATTTGTTCAGTATCTTAATTAATTTTGTTGAAACAAAAACGAAAACCTAACCAAACTAAAATTCTCTAAGCAAAATGCAAACGTGCCCTTATTTACTGAATGTGCAAAAATGGTAATGTAGTGCAAATCTTTCATTCCGGATCACTCCCTACATCATTCTCGGAACTCACCTTATGCCAAAACGTCAAAATCGAGCATTCAGATCGATTCAAATTCAATTCAATTCAATTCAAAAGCTTTTCAAAATTCGAAGACTGATTTTTGTTCCGTTGTGGTAAACATTAAAATTGGTAAATTTTATTTGATATTATTAATTCAAAAATACCTGAACATTTGATAATATTTATCTTTAAGTTCGCTGATGCCACCCAGAAGAAAATGTCTTTTTAATGAATAACTACAAAAAGAAAATTAATTCTTAAAAAAAAAAAAAAAAAAAACAACAGAAGGCGATGTGAAATGCAACAAGTGCATGGCCACATTTTCTATTGCCAACAATGGAAAACTCGACATAAAACAACATTAGGTGCATAAGGTTCTTATTTTATATAATGAGGATACCTACTTATTCAGTTTTAAAGCGTTTATTTTGAAACGTTTAGTTAAATTAAAGACTGAACTTTATTCATTTATTTATTTTGTCTAACATAGGTACAAATTAAGAGTTCCTTCTGTAGTATTCAATTTAATTAATTAAAGCAAAGACTGAATCCTTGTCTTATATTTTTTTTATTGAGTTATTTTTTGAAATAAAAAAAAAAAAGTAATTAATTAAATTAATTTTTGTTCATTATTTGGAATTAGAACAAATGGTCACCGTAGTTATAATAGACTTATTTTATTTTAAAATAGATTTATTAATTAATAAGTGGTAACACTTATCAGCGCTTATTTTTCTGACAGCCATCTTTCAAAATGGATGCCTCATTTCTTGGGCTTTTTAACGTTTTTTTTTTTTTTTTTTTTTTCGAAAAATCAAAGGTTGCTGTTTCGGAATCGGTATTTGTGTTAAAAAAATGCTGTGTGCTTACTTATTTTTTGTTTGTGCGCATTCAGTTTGTGTATGGAATTTCTTATAGAGCTCTTTTGATAAAGACACCGTTCAAACCATGGGTAGAAGAAAAGACCTTTCGCCGGCAAAAGTTTCTGAAATCAAGACCCTGCTATTAAACACTGAGCATTCGCAAAGGAAAATAGCAGTAATTGCAGGAGTGGCAAAGTCCTCTGTGGACAAAATAAAAAGGCAATGTAGCAAAATACTATTTTTTTTTTTAGTTTTACAACACTCTTTTTTAATAAAACTAAGCAGGAAGAATTTTTTGGCTTACTGCCATTGTTTTTGTTAATTACTGAGTGGGGGAAGCAAGCAATATCTACCTATATCAACGGTTCTCGCTTGTTTGGGAGTTACCCTGACAATTTCTGTTGTTACTCCTCGCTTCCCCCACTCCGTAATTAACAAAAACAATGGTAGTAAGCCAAAGAATTCTTCCCAACAATAGCCTCTCTACTCGTATGATTCTGTGAAATCTCACAGCTTGCGGGAAAAAGAGACGAATAGGCGAAGAAGACCCGAGAGAACGACAATTGACAAATAAACTCCTCGTAGCAACAACAATCCCCTCCGTTCTAATCACCAGTTGTCGGGCTTGTCCTTTTACTCGTCGCTCAGTTGGCGCAAGTGGTAGTCACTTGGTCAATTGGAGAAAAATCGAAATGCAAGTTCATTTCCTGACAGGGGAAAAACAGAAATGCCTTCCCAAGTGGAATTATATACGGAGAATTGACTGTCAGAATTCAAAAACTATTCAAACAATCACTTCAAGGAGCCTGATGATGAATTAGTGGTGAAGTTCGAAATAGCTATCATTCCTACCAAAGCGACTGTATCTACGAGTTGTTGTTAAGAGATGTTCCCTCGAAAAACAACAATTCACAAACTGAAATTTTAAGAGCTATTCCAAACAAGGTCATCGGTAGATATTTGTATGACACTTCTACGAATTGGGAACAAATCAAAAAGAATTTAATTATTCATTATGCGGACAAAAGAAACGAAACAAGTCTCATTCGAGACTTGCATCAATTAAGGCAAGACCAGGACAATATTAGCCGTATTTTATTATCAGATAATAGCCGTTTTTTATTATCAGCCATGATCTATATATTTAGTATAGATCATCGATTTACATGCAATTACAACAACAGCACATGATCCTGCTTCTCATCGAGATCATGAATCATGATCTGAAAATTATTTCTACTATTTCTCGCTGCGTTGTTTGGCGCTGTTTGTTTCATTTTTAAATGTTGGTGTGCCTGTAAACGATAGCCAAGCCACACGTTGCCAGACTAAAATATTAGACACCATTCATAACAAGCTATCAACGAGCATATTTCTCACATGCGAATAAATTTCCCGTCCGTTTTTCGAGATATTGCTTTTTCATTCTATAAAGGTACGCCCAGACCAGCAAAATATTTTATAAACATTTAAATAAAAGTTTCATAACCATTTATTAACAATAAAATGTTTATGCAATATTTCGCATTTTCCCAATCGTACCTAAATAATTATTGTTTCACAAGTTTTCCTGTAGAAAGGTGAGAGTTGTTTTTTTTTTGTCTTCTTTTGTCATAAAATACGAATTTTATGACATTGACATTTTATATTGGAATAATGAAAAATGGAAACTAGCAGGCTGTATAAATTTCAATTATTTTCAAAGCTAGTTATTGGGAAACAAATTTCTTTTTTATCACAAAATAGTACAAAGAAATAATGTAATTGCAACAATTTTCGTCGATTTTTTTGTAACTAACTTCAGTTTGTTCATTTGGGTTTTCGTGTTTAAACCGCTGTCATTTACCTCGTCCTAGAATTCGAATTAAGGACGGGAAGTGCAAACTGTAGTAAGGTTTTTAATTACCTACATTTCGAACTGATTGTAAACCATTTCCTTTTAAAAACAAAACGCACCGTATAAGGTATAACGGAAGCGGTGTTGTTGTTTTTGAGCCCCTGGCCGTGATAATAATTAAAAACATTTTCATAAATATTTAATAAATACTTCATCGGCGTTTTCAACGGCAAAAACATTTCCGAAATGTTTGACAAAAAAATGTTTCTGAACAAATCTTTCGCTGGTCTGGATACACATCAATAAGCCAAGAAAAACCCAAATATGCACTAGCCCCGAAATATTGTTTATTTGTTGCATATTTCGACATAAAATTTTAAATTAGTTTTTAAAAAATTGAATCGAAAATCAAAACTACTCAAATTTGACTCAAATGGTAACAACTTCGACAAGCAAGTGAAATGTCATGTCCATTGAAATCATGTTGTGACGTCACGCTGCACCGAATGTTTGCTATATGACGTTACAACGACGTGTCGGTGTCGGATATGACCATGGTTGCCACTTGCAGAAAAAATTAGCAACCAAAAATGGAAAAAAAAGTTACCAAACCAAGCTAAAAGTTACCAAAAATCTGTGCCTTGATTTTGTGCGGTTTTTGTCGCAATTGCGCTAGGGAACGTTCCGAATCGGATTTGAATGTGTGAGTGCACCGCGCGCTGGACCAGCGTGACCGTTGTGCGAAAATTTGACACTTTTTTCGAGGACTCTAATACAATTTTTTGGTACTTTTTCCCTTTTTTTAGTTGAAAAAGTAACTTCGAAATTTCTTTAAACAACTGCGATTTCCAAATAAATATGTTTAAAATGTAACGCGGTTGCGTATCACAATACAATTATAACGTCAAGTGAGCCTATACTTGTTAAATATCGTGTGAAAACTCTAAGTTTGCAGAGTAGCTTTAGGCCCCAGTTATACTTGTTAAATATCGTGTGAAAACTCTAAGTTTGCAGAGTAGCTTTAGGCCCCAGTTATACTTGTTAAATATCGTGTGAAAACTCTAAGTTTGCAGAGTAGCTTTAGGCCCCAGTTATAGTCATACGTAAAACAGAGCCGTACAAATTTTCTTTTGCTTTTTTTGACCATTTAAAATTGATAGTTGACCTCAATTTTGGTCTTAAACTGTTGCTTATGAGTTATAAAACTAGCTTATCAAATTCGTTTTTCTAAAATAAGAATTAATACATTTTTCCGCACGAAAAACGTTTTCCGATCACAGAAAAATTAATAAATTTTTTTTTCAATAAAATTGAAAGATAATTTACTTATTTTTTTGATTAACTAACTTTATAATTCATAAGCAACATTTTAAGATCAAGATTGAGGTCAACCATCCAGTTTAGGTGGTCAAAAAAAGCAAAAGAAAATTGGTACAGTTTCGTTTTATGTATGGCATTTGGACCTTAGTAATATTGCCCTTTATCGTTTCTTCGCCCTGGGTGTTAGAGAAAGGTTATAAATTATAGTTTAAAAAAAAAATGGCAATTTTCATAGAAATTTTCATATTATACAAAAAAAACTATTTTTTTAAGATAGTTCAAAAAATAGATGCAATTCGTTTTCGAATGAAAAATTTTAAAATGAAAACCTTAAAACCTTAATAAATAATAAAACATTGGTTGTAAATATATCAACTCATATTTATATCCTCATTTTCAGATCTCGTTCAATTTAGTTTTAAAAAGTTGCACAGAAAAAATGCCTTTTCTGAAGCTCTTCTGCAAACTTAGAATTCTCTCACAATATTTAACAAGTATTTGCTCGTTTTAACCGCAAATAGTGTTGTGATAGGGAACAGCGTTATATTTTAAACATACTTTTTTTGAAATCACAGTATTTGAAAACTCTCCGAAGTGTCTTTTCCAACTAACAAAAAGGAACAAATTAGCAACAAATTGTATCAGGGTCCTCGGAAAAAGTACCAAATTGTCGCACAACGGTCACGCTGTTGTCAGTTGTTCTCATCCGACATCCTTCTCGCAACCTAAATAGGTTGCGTAAGGGAAAGCCCGCCTGGAATTTTCAGGAATAAGGCAACAATAGAACAGGAAATATTGGAAGCTGTCAGTTCTCGACATCACGCACACATTTATAGATTCCGCCTATACGTGAACCCTTTCCGCAACCGCAATTGCGACAAAAACCGCACAAAATCAAGGCACTGGAAAAATGAAATGTCAAATTTAACTTTCCACGTGAAAATATGAGTAGGCAGTACGCAGTTCGAGTGAAAAATAGTTACTTCAAAGACTGGCAAAAGAGTGTCTGCCAACACTTGGGTTTTATTGTCAGTCGCATTACATTTTTGACATTTCGGCGTGAAAAATAATTTATAGGAAATCGTGAAATTTATTTGAATTTCTGAAGTTCCCTTAAGTCTTCATAGAAACTAAAGGAAAACTGTTGACACATATTAATTCATTTAAACATAAGTATTTTAAATTCAATTAGGTACATTATAGAACGTTACTTACTGAAGTACTAGGAATACTTTTAAACTTTAAACGTAGTGGGCAGAAAAAGTAAGGCAGCATTTCCATGTGATGATATCGAGTTCGTCTTTTTGATGCTCCTGTTCAAAAAATTACCAAAACCAGATAAAAATTACCAAATTACCATAAATCATGAACTAAGAAAAAAATTACCAGATTTGGTAATTTATTACCAAAGTGGCAACCGTGGATATGACCCCTATTGCCTATTAGGCGCGAAGGGCGTTTTCATTGGTGCATGCATTTGTAGTAGTAACTCCGTTCACAGAGCAGTAACAACCACGCCCCACGAGGAACGACTTTGTTTGTATGCGCACAGTTTAAGTTTTGTGCTTAAGGGGATGTGGGAGAGAGAATAAATTGGTCGGACGACACGCATTTTACTTTGGAAGTGTCTTATGCGCAAACTACATATTCAGTTTAGGAAAAATTTATATTAGAAACCTAAATATCGTATGGGTTTGATGAAAACAAATTTTTTGAGTTTCAGTTCTACCTAATTATGGGGAACTCCCAAAATTTATTGTTTTTTTTTTTTTATATTTTTGTATCAAATCTTAATGCGGTTCACAGAATACAACCATCTACCAACTTACCAAGTTTCAACAGAATAGCTCTTAAAATGTCGGAGAAAAGTGGCTGTGACGGCACGGAACCATAAAAAGGACACAAATGGCAAGGCTAAGTGGAGATTAGTTATCGATTACCGTAAATTAAATGAGAAAACTATAGACCATAAACAAATCATACTGAGACATTTGTCAATACGAATTTCTATGCAACAATAGGTACTAGCGCACCTAAACTTTTTGGGAGCGTAAAATTTAGCTTGTAGGCAAATAACTGTTAATCAGTCGAAGTTGGGGGTCTCAGTATTGTCTCTGCTATAGACGATCGTTACCCAATTCCGAATATTACAGAAATCCTGGACAAGCTGGGTAGGTCTCTATACTTCAGCACTATTGACCTAGCTTCTGGCTTCCACCAGATCGAAATTAAGGCTCAGGATATAGGTAAAATGGCGTGTTCTGTAGAAAATGGACACTATGAGTTCGTCCGAATGCCATTCGGCCTAAAAAATGCTCCATCCACTTTCCAGCGCGTGGGAAAATATGTCTGATTTATATGGATGACATCCTTGTATTTTCTACCTCGTTGCAAGAACACCTGGAGAACTTAAAAGCAGCTTTTCAAAAATTGACGGAACACTATTTGAAAATACAAGTCATTAAGTCTGAATTCCTCCGTAAAGAAGTCTCATTTCTAGGCCACATGTGTGACATCAGATGGCATCAAACCTTCCGAAGAATACCTCGCAGCAAAAATCCTCCGAATCGTATAAAATCGGAGAAATGTTCGTTCCAACGGATACCTCGCTAGGGCGGAATAAACGTATGCGAAAAGAGAGTGGAGAATTGTACCAAGCAATCTGCTACATTGCCGACTTTTCCGCCATCATTTCGCAGCAGCTGCCTACCTAATGCAAAACGGAAAGGAGAGCGAAATTGCTCGTTCATGATTTCGCTGTGTCTTTTTTGTATGGGATTTTTCGTCTTATAATTCAATGTTTTTCTTCGAACTGAAAACTTCTAGAAGTGGTAGGTATCTAATTTCCTCTCGCTTAGATACATTTCATATATGTTTCTCTTCTTACTCTTTTCTTTTTAACTTTTTTAGTTATGGCAAACGATTGTGGTGTGAGATTCGATCCCTGCAAAAACACACAAAACACAACTATCCTGGGAGAGATTCTCAGTTAGGCCGCATGTAAGTCACTTCCATAAGTTTACGAAATAAATTTAAAACCCAACTGTTTATTTATTATTTGTTTGTAGCGGAAGTAAGTCCAAAATGACGCATATGGGTAAAATGACATACTAGCCTTAACTTGAAATGTGATACACTTACAGCACTAGATGATATCTTCCAGGGTGACTTCAATGATATTTGAAATCCTGTCAAAATGAGAGCTTCGTTAATAGCCTTGACTCAGTGCCAAAAATCGAAAAGTACTTTCAGGCGCAAATAATTTTTGTTGGTTTAAACTTTTTTTTCGTCTTTTGCATCAAGTGTAATCTTTGGGCTCGTGCATCTTGTGCTAACGTGCCAAAGAACAAAAAAACATTCATTTGTGAACTTTGCGTTTAAACGTAACTTGTAGGTAAAAAATAAATTTATAAAAATCATTTATTATTAACAATTTGTAAATTTTAAGCAATGTGGACTTATCAGATATGCTGTATGTCATTTTATCCATATCAAATTTTTCTATAGGTTTGGAAAAGCATTTATTTTTTATAGTTTGCATTTTTGTTTAAATTAAAACAGATTTGTAAAATGTTCACAATAAATTTATAAAGAAATAAAAAACATAACAATTGTAATATCTCTTAGAAATAATATTCTTTGAATCAAAAGGCTAACAGTATGTCATTTTGGACGTAGGTACTTCCCCTACATCTTTTTATTCAGGGAAATACATTTTCGAGATTTAATTTTTAAGATTTCTTTGTAGGTAACAGCATAGCTCTTGATTTCAAAATGGAACGCCAACATTGTTCGTCTCCATGGATGGAATTCTTCGTAAACGGCAACGGGTGGCAAAAGCTCAATGTAGCGTTTAATTTCTTATCTTGTGCGTCGGCCAAATTATGAGCTATGTGCAAAAATTGATGCACATGTTCATAGTCAGCCAAACTTACCTTCATACTTAAATTTTCTTCGTTTGAGTATAAAGTTATGCATTTATCTATGTTTTCATCCAAGGAAAACTCCTTTATCAGCTCAAAAATTGTTTCATCTAAGCACAAATCTGCGCTAATGAGTGACCCTAATTTGGGCTCAACATCAAGCTCTTGATTGTAGTTGTTAAAGAATGTCGAAGATCTTGATTTCCAAAAGGAACACCAACATTTTACGTATCCGTATCCATTGATGAAATTCTTCGTAAATGGCATCGGGCACCAAAAGTTCAATGTAGCGTTTAATTCCTTATATTGTTTGGCGGCCAAATTATGAGCTATGCTCAAAATTTCGGTCACAAGTTCAGATTCAGCCAAACTTATCCTCATACTAATATCTTCCTCGGTTGAGTATAAAATTATGCATTTATCCATGTTTTCATCCAAGGAAAACTCCTTTATCAGCTCAAAAATTGTTTTATCTAAGCACACATCTGCGCTAATGAGTGGCCCTAATTTGGCTTTAACAGCAAGCACTTGATTGTAGTGGTTAAAGAATGCCATACCTAAATATAAAGAAAATTTAGTTACTAATACAAAAAAAACACTGACTAAGAAGTTTGTTCATATTTCATATCATTTGAGGTATTTACGAAATTGAAAAAATAGAAATAGTGTTCACAGATTTGAAAGTAAATGCCAACATTTTTGTTTTGTTTTTGTTTTTGGGTTCATCAAACCCATACTTGTGGGGTATCTATGGATAGGTCTTCAAAAATGATATTTAGGTTTCTAATATCATTTTTTTCTAAAGTGAATAGTTTGCGTGAGAGACACTTCCAAAGTCGTAAAATGTTGGTCCCCCCCCCCCCCTAACTTCTAAAATAAGAGAACGATAAAACTAAAAAAAATATATGATGTACATTACCATGTAAACTTCAAATGATGAATTTTTTGAACGAGATCTAGCGAGTAGTTTTTTTTTTATACGTCATAAATTGTAGACCTCAATTTACCTTTAATACAATCAACTCAAAAAAAAAAAAAAAAAACATTTAATTTCATAAACATAAACCTTATACTTAAGCCCTGAACCATTATTTCCTAATAATAAATGATATAAAAATACACTATTATTAAAATAGGTATCGATCAAAGTTACAACGAACTACAAGAACTTTTATGTTATGTTACTTGCTGTTTCGGAACCCTTCATGAGCGAGTCCGACTCGCACTTGTCTTACTTTTTTACTTTTGGGGGCAATGTTGTTGTTGGTGGTTAGGTGTTGATGAATAGGGTAGACAATGCTTGGCGTCAACTTGGCGATTCCCAGCTGTTGCAACTGTTCAGATACACCAATTGTGCTTATTTTACCTCCTAGTGGTCACCACCGGGTACTGGTTTATGTCCATCCGGAATTGACTTGCTGGACTTATAAGTGCGAGTGTTGAACACGTATAGAAAATAGCAACACTATAATGCTCTGTTGGAGTTGACTGTCTGCTCGAGTCTCAGAAGTCTTGCATGAGCCCCTCAGAAAGAGGACGTACGGCGGATGAATTCACATGGTTGAATCAACGGTGGGTCAACAGTCAACATGGCAGATACCTCAATGAGCTACTTCGACGTTTTTGGAGCTGAGGTCATTGAGGATTTTCAACACTAGTCAGGGTGTTGAAATAGAGATGGTGGCGGAAGAGCCCTTAATGGGTAAACGGCAGCTCTCACATCCCCGCAGCGGTTTACTGAATATTCCGGCTCCTTTTGCCCAAGGGGTCGCAGAAAGGGCCTGGTCCTCCAGGTTGGGGGTTGTGCGTGGGGTTAACTACCCTACCACGGAAAACCAAACATATTGCGAAGCAACCAATAGCCTCGGATAAGGACGGATTCAAAAAAACGAAAAAAGGACAATGACGTTCGGATCTGCACGTGGAATGTTCGAACTCTGAACAGACCGCGTGCAGCCGAACAACTAGCGGAGGCCCTAGACTGCTATAAGGTATCACCGCCATCCAGGAAGTGCGGTGGGATGGGCCGGGCAAGAGAAGGATGAAAAACTGTGACATTTACTACGGTGACTGCTATAGGGAACAAAAGCAGCGTCTATTTGGATGCGGATTTGTTGTAAGCGGCAGACTTAGGCAAGAATTTTTGAGCTTTCGACACGTAAGTGAACGCCTTGCCATGATCCGCATAAAGGTTAAATTCGCCAACATCAGCCTAATATGCGCTCACGCCCCCACAGAAGAAAAAGACGATGCTACCAAAGAGTGTTTCTACGAGCTCCTCGACAAAACATATGAGCAATGTCCTAAGCATGACGTTAAAATCGTCTTGGGTGATTTTAATGCCAAAATAAGAAAGGAGGACATCTTTGGTAGCACAATCGGAAAACACAGCCTATACGACACCACGTCTGGAAACGGACTTAGGCTGATTGATTTTGCTGCGGGACGTAATGTTACCATAGCTAGCTCACGGTTTCCTCACCTCAATATCCACAAAGGAACATGGCGGTCACCTGATCATCAAACCGTCAACCAAATTGATCACGTTGCGATCGACGCTAGGCACTCCTCCAGTATTCTAGATGTCCGAACTTTCCGAGCGGCCAACATAGACTCGGACCACTACCTTGTTGTCGCGTATCCCTCAACCTCTCGAGAAGTCCTATGCTGCCAGCATCAAGTGCCTAAGACCAGTGGCGCCGATGCCAAGAAGCCATCAAAAATTCCGCAACTGATGTGCTCGGTTTAACCTTTAACTTTAAGGCAGCCGGAGATGACTTGGCAGAGTGCATACACCAACTCGTCTCCAAAATTTGGTTAGAGGAAAGTATGCCTGATGAATGGAACCCCAGATTCTCATTGTTTGCCCGATCCACAAGAAAGGAGACCCTCTAAACTGCGCCAACTATAGAGGCATCCGCCTCCTGAACACTGCGTATAAGATCATGTCTGCTGTACTGTGTGAACGCCTGAAACCATTCGTCAACCATTCGCCCGGTAAGTCCACGACCGATCAAATATTCACACTACGGCAGATCCTGGAGAAAACCCAAGAAGTCCAGATCGATACTCACCATCGTTTTATCGATTTTAAGGCCGCATATGACAGCATTTATAGAGACGAGCTATACAGAGCCAAGTCTAGTTTTGACATCCCAGTCAAACTTGTCAGATTGTGCAGGATGACGATGGAGAACGTTCGCTGCTCCATAAAGGTCGGAAACAGTCTCACCGAGATCATTGATGTCAAAAAAGGATTAACACAAGCTGACGCGCTGTCATATAACTTTTTCAACATCATTCTTGAGGAGATTGTGCGAAACTCGCCAGCCAACATCAGATGCACAATTTTCCAGAAGTCTGTGCAACTACTTTCATACGTTGACTATCGACATAATTAGGCGTTTTTTATTATGCCCAAATTATCTATATCATAATCCCGTAAAAAACCCAAATTCCAACTATGGGTTTTTTTTCCAATGCGTCACCTCTCGCGATCGTCTGACAAACATCAGAGAGTATAACTGTCTTGAAAGAGCTTCTCAATTAGCCGTTTGGAGTCGGCATAAAATTGTAGATCCCTTCCATTCGTTAAAAAAAAAAAAAAAACTCATACAAAACGAATGGTTGTGAGAAGCTAGGCCTAGGGTCCCTCCGGACCTGTTGCGCCAACTATTTTTTTTAATTTTTTTTTTGTTTAAATGATCGATATAGATCATTGGATCACATGGCTTACAACAATAATACGAGATCCAACTGTTGTTGTAAAATATGAAAATCAATGATCTATATGGATCATGGGGCATAATAAAAAACGCTTATTGGCAGGACACAGCGAGCTGTCACTGGTACGTTTGCAAGTATCAGTATACAGAAACAAATTCGGCAAAAATGGGTTTTAGTGGTGAATGAGGGCAAAACAAAATACAGGTTGGTGGGCAAAACATTTCCATTAATTATGGAACACGACATCGTTCGAGTGGCTGCCTCGGCTGGCTTCGTAGTAGCGCATTCTGTCACTCCAATTTTCCAAGACCTTGTTGATGGTTTCGGGCTGTATAGCTAAAGGATTGCTTGGATGATATTGGCCTCAAGTATATGCTTGAATCGTTTCCAGATTGTTGGCATAACATCGGTCGTTCACGGTTTCACACAAAACAAAGTCCAAAGGGGTCAATTCGCAGCTCCGACTCCGAGGCGGCCAATTGGCATCGCCAAGATGCCTGATAAAACGATTTGGGAATTTGGTGCACAAAAGATCGATTCTGGCATGGGCTGTGTGGCATGGTGCGCCATCCTGCATGAACCAGAGGTCGTCCAAATACATGTCTTCAATTTCAGTAAAAAAAAAAGTCGTTTATCAAATGGCTCTGTAACGCCCACTGTTGACCGAAGAAAAAGCCCCAGTTTCGAAGAAAATTGGCCACAAGTCCAAAATCCTTCCGCAACCACATTCTGAGTGTTGTCCACTAGTATTACCATTTTGTACAAACATGCGTATACCCAGGCGCGGTGGGTGCTTCAAAAACGCACAGTTTGGGCTGCACAGCACTCACTTTGGAAATAAGTTTTCAAAATGTTCCAACGTTGTTCAAGCGTAAAGCAACTCATTTCGTTCCGTGAAGGTATGAAACTGACTTTCTGCTAACATTTCGAGCGGGAAACAGCTGTCAGTATCAAAATAACCTATGATTTCAAAAGAAACCACTATATGGCCCACCCTTTATATGCTGTCAATAAGAAGGGACACACAACATCAACAAATCGGACAGAACGTCACGATATGCAGCTATAACTTTGTGGTAGTTCGGGACTTTGTCTATTTCAGCTCCACTAATAATTCTCAAAATGACATCACCTCCAAAATCAAGCGAAGAATCACACTTGCCAACCGCTGTTACT
This sequence comes from Cheilosia urbana, assembly GCA_946477585.1. NCBI lineage: Eukaryota > Metazoa > Arthropoda > Insecta > Diptera > Syrphidae > Cheilosia > Cheilosia urbana. The sequence continues at coordinate 146,724,728 of OX297854.1, forward strand.
TCGGTCTAAGAAGGCAATTGATTAGTTAGGCCTTGTCTAGAAATACTAAGGAGACTCTATACTGACAATGCTTTTAAAGAAAAAAAACGAAATACCGCCGCGGCTAACAAATAGCAAAACAGACTGGGAAGGCTTCAAAAAAGATATCTAGGACAATACCGTACTGAGTGGATCACTCAAGAGCCTTACGAACTAGAAGTCGCAGTCGACCGTTTCGTCAATATCGTACAAAAAGCTGCATGGAATAATACTCCTCACCAGCAGAGAAAATCGAACTATAACTGCGTCAAATACCCGCAGGAAAAATTAATATGGTCAGAACAAAACGAAAAGCTCGAAAAAGATGGTAACAAATTCGAGTCCCTCGAAATAAAGCGCGCTTAAATCGACTTACTAACTTGCTAACAAAGTCGATTAAAGATTTTAAAAATGACGAGACCAGAAATTACCTCGAAAGCCTTACAGCTGAAAAAGAATCCAATTACTCGCCTTGGATGGCCATTAAAGCCACAAAAAATGAGAAGATCGCAGGGCCCCCTATTTAGATAACCCAATTTGTTAGGGAAAAAAGCGACAAAGACAAGGCGAACATTTTCGCCGTTCATCTATAAGAAACTTTTAAGCCGTTCCATGGTCAAGCGCTTAATAGAAATATTAATGCATCGGACAGAACATCTAATAATAATATAGTAATAAACGCTACACTCACCGAGCTCGGGCAAGTAATAAAGAAAATTAAACCCAAAAAAGCTTCGGGTTACGACCTGATCACGGGTGAACTCCTAAAAATGCTACCTGGGAAAGCATTAACTAAGCTTCTTCACATTATAAACGCAGCGATCAGATTACAATACATTCCGAGTTAATGGAAAATCGCGGAAGTCATAATCGTTTTAAGACCAGGCAAACCACCGAATGAAAAAAAGTCTTATAGACCCATCTCACTTCTTCCAATTATTTCCAAAGTTTTTGAGAGGATATTTTTCTTAGACGCTTACAACCAATTATAGAACAAAATTGTCTTACACCCGACTACCAGTTCGGGTTTAGAAGCAAACATTCGACAATCGACCAAGTGCATCGGATAACTGACTTACTTACTTAGATGACCTACTGACGTACACCCAAAAAAAAAATATCGTCATATGCACGAAATAGTTATTACATTTTACGAAACCATTTGTAGTTTTCAGCAGACGAACGCCTTTGTAGATATTACATGTCACTCTTTGTAAACGAACATTAATAAATACGACGAATGCATTCGTAAAAAGTACGAATTCGTTCGGAAAATTTTTACGAATCCATTTATTTATTGGGCAAATATATTTGTCCTTTTACGAATAAATGTATTTTTACATTTAAGAAATGCACTCGTAATATTACGAAATATTGTGTCTAAAAGTAAAAGAGGTTTTATAAAATGTAGATAATACCTAATTATGTCGTACAAAGTACGACTTTATTTGTTAACGAAAAATGTTGGTGCAATATATAATTTGCAATAATGTTCAATGTTCAAATGGTATCATCTTAAGGTATACGTCGGCTGAAGTAAAAACGATTTTGTAGAATGTAATAATAAGTTTTGACTTAATACTTGTGTACTAGCTCTGCCCTCAACTTCGTACGCGGCGTGAGACTGTGTAATTTCCAATAAAAGCGGTAAACATTGTCAATGTGAAACAATAAATTAAACAAATCTATTTACCTTAAACACCAATTTAAGAAAATTAAATTCAACAGCGTAAGTACTAAAATTCCACTTCCTTTCTGTAGGTATCAACGTAGGTAATATCAAAACAAAAGCCTTAACGGAAATTTGTATCTACATAATAATTCACCTATATCGTCTTTACTTCTTGAATTCTTCAATTCTTTACTGTAGATATCAACGTAGGTACTATAACAACCATTAAAACAAAAACATTGAACTCATTTTCTATATACGCCACCATACGTCCATCAGCGCAAGTCATCAGGCATCTGCGCATTTTCTCAGAAACACATTGTCGCTGTTGATTACATACACATTCACGTCGCATACTTCTCTTTCGTTCCACTTAATTTGGAGAAAACACCACGCAGTTTTTTTTTCATATGAACGTGCTTGTGCGTTGTGCGCCACCCAACCACACCCTAAAGCAGAACAACGATCAAGAACCGCGGCTGCTGAAAATGTTCGATTAGAGAAAATAAATTTATTTTGTTCATGTTAAATTTTAGGTTGTAGCTCAGCTTCTGGAGGACATAGAAATGATTGATGGCTTGAAATAACTATAAAAGTGTTGGTTCTCCTAAGTATTTTGTTTTGTTTGCATTGATTAAGAATTGTTTGAATAATGGCGAGAAAAAGGCAGTAAATTCAGAAGAAAAAAAAACAGGCATGGCAATGAAAGGAATAGCCTATGTGTTGCACAGAATCTTAAGGAACATTTCAAAAAACGTTTCATCGAAATCTGTGCAGTAGTTTTCACGTCATTAGGTAACAAAGAAAATGCGTACAGTTTTATTATCTGTATAGATAACATGTTTTTGTAAAACGTGGGTACAGTTAACGCTGCCAAATTGGTTCGTTTATGAACTTTTATGATTAAATGAAAGAGAATGGATCTTATATTGATAAATGTTTTATTATTTTAATGTCGGCAATTATGTATGGAATACAATATCAGGTAAATGTCCGCATCTGTTAGTCTCACATCAATCCAATCAACATCACCATTTCTTGTAATCCTGGCTGTATGCGATGTGGCACCGTCTTGTTGATACCACATGTTAATCAAGCTCAAAGCATGAAGTTGTGGCGTTAAAAAGTTTTCAATCATATCACGATATCGCTCATTTCCAAAGAAGTAAGGTCCAATAATTCCTCCTTACCAAATTGCACACCAGACTGTAACTTTTAATGGATGCAAAGGTGACTGATGAATCACCTACAGACCCTCTTTTTTCGAAATCATTCACTACACGTGCGTTTTGTTGGCACGTTGTTTCTCCCAAAAATTTCACGTACCTTTCTCATCGTCACAGTAATCGATGATTGATTTTTATAAAATATTTTAACGATTAAAACACGTTGGTTTATCGAATATCTTTCCATAATTAATTCGCCACGTGTCTACTTCATGACCGCCAAATATGAACTATCAAGACTAATGTTTACCAAAATGGCGGCAAAACAAAGTAGTAGGTATACCTTCCCGGCGGAAACCAAATTATTTCATGCTATTAGCCTTCGTACCTCACCAGTCAGATAACTGATCTCGACTAACCGGCGACCATTGAGGTATAGGTAATGTTATTCAGCAGGGGAACTCTGCCATTAGCGTGAAACATTTTTAGTCCTCTGGAGCCGGCGCCAATTTATGAGTACCGAATCACCGAAATGAATTACAGCAAGCTGAATTAATTTCATGCAAACAAAAATCTAAAATGACCAAATACTACAACTCGAGCAAAATATATTGCATTGCAATATTTTCTTACTATACGAACGTAATTTTAAGATAAAAACACAATTATTCTGACCAACAAACTTTAAAAAACAGTTACACTACTTCGCACACGCAAGAATAACTATAATAAATTAAAAAACTTACCTGCGGATTTTTTTTTTTTGCACACGTAGGAATGGAGAGGGAGGCGTCTTTCGTTTATGAAATCAGGGACCATACTGAACCTCCAAATCACAAGTCACCTCACAAACCCTCCCGCTCAGTTGTGCAACATACAGAAAAAATGAAATCAATGCTGCCAACTGCTACCAACCATGGTGGAATGTGATAGATAGATAGAATGCCAGTGGCGTCTCGTCAGGGTGTGCAAGAAACGAAACGAAATAAAATCACTGTGTAATAATAATAACACACACAAATAATGATATGCACAATTCCATTACACAGCCAACAGCTACAGCCTACACCATACCTATTCATATTCATCCTTCATAACTCTTCTTTCAAAATTCCTTCATCGCTGAGAAAAAAAAAAATAATAATGTGCACGGGCTCTATTCATTTCTCTTCTTTTGCATCTGTTCTGTTCTGTTTCCGTAAAGCCTCATAAGTCAAATATACAATGTATTACATCGATACTCGTGTAAACAAAAGCTGTGAACGAAAGCCGGTGAATAAATGGTTGAACTTTGCTTTTCGTTTAAGTGGTTGGGGATTGGGGTTGCAGTTTCGTGCTTTATTTTTTTATATTTATATTAACCTTCTCAGCATGGTCTATTAACCAACAAAAAAAACTAAATCAAAATCGTGTGTCTGTGGCAGTCGGTAGGCTGTCACACACACATTTATAAAGTTATTTTTATTTTATATTTATATAAGAGTACAATTTTCTTAAATAACTGAATATATATACAATATATACAAAGCATTTATACATTCCTCCGAATTGCTAAAGTTTCGTATTTTTACGAATATTTTATATCTGTTTTTTTTAACTTTTCATCTTACCAATTTTGCCGACATAAGGTAAAGGCCCCTAATCTGAGCCCCCACCCAGTAATGGGCCCCCTGAGTCATGTATATGCATATATGCATATCAATGCACATATCCAACATTGCAGTAGTAGTAGAAATACCGCAGACGACACTTGCCAACATACAAATACGGAATTTTTCATCTCTTACAACTCATGCCCAAATATGGACACAAATTCAGAAACAACCAAATAATATTACCGGTTAAGTCATGTCATGATTGCTCGCCCGCTTCTTAGTTGTTGTTGGTATAATTTGTTATTCAACTTTTCTTTTCTCATGTGTTTTTATTTTACAGTTAGTACATATTAAATAAAATAAAAGTGTTTTATTTTAATTCGACCACGAACACATTACTCCTGGATGCTTTTCGTTCAAAAGCTAAGCTCCTGTTATTTAAAACTTAAAAATAAATATTTTTCAATTCCCGTTATTTTTTTAATTGTTTCCCTATATGGGGTCTTTCCAGTTGGTAACAGAAATTCGGTAAGTGCGTACGTTTCATACGAGTGTTGTGCAAAAGTGTTTTTAGGCAATTTTGTTAAGAAAGCATTTTTCTAAAGCAAGTGGGCTTACTATTGGATATGCACAAAAAACGTTGTTCCATTTACGAGCCAGGCCGATTTTTGTATAAAATATTTTAAAATTTACTCGTTCATCGCATCTCCGTGTTTTACTTTAACGGAATTAAACTATTAAAATTAAGGATAAAGTAATTTAGTACGTTAAAAATTACATTTTTTGGTTTATGAGTATTGCAAATAGCAAAATTATTCCGAACTATAATATTATTCGTATTAAACCTTAAATACTATGTACTCTCTTTTATATATTTATTTTGTCTAATATGTAAGATATCTTACATGAATGTTTTTCTATTGTTAATAATAATATTATACCTAATTATTTAATTAAACTCTCTTCTTCATACCAAACCCTAGACTGTCCAACTTATATAAAATGGATGTAAAGAGAAAATATAATGTAGAAGACATTGATAGAGCTTTAGAGGATATTAAAAATGGTCTTTCAATACACGCAGCTTCAAGGCAATATAATATTCCAAGACCCACGCTTCAAAATCGGCTGCATAAACGAGCTTTAAAAAAACAGAAAGGACCCTTAACAATTCTTACAAATGAAGAGGAATCACAAATTGTAAATTGGATTTATGAAAATCATACAAGAGGCTTTCCAAGACGGAAACATGAAGTTTGTGGTGTAGTAAAGGAGTTTTTAGATGCTTGCCCTAGACAAAACGTATTCAAAAACAATAATCCTGGACGTAAGTGGTACATCGGTTTTTTAAAAAGGCATCCTTAAATAGCCAAAAGAACACCTGAAGCTGTAACTGATGCTAGCGCTTGTGTATCTGAAAAGGATATAAGGCGATGGTTTCAGCAAATAGATGAATATTTCTTACGAAAAAACTATGGTGATATTATAAAGGACCCTTCTCGTGTCTTTAACGGAGATGAATTAGGCTTTCTTGTATGTCCAAAAGGTGGATCAGTTTTGGCTCCGAAAGGTTCAAGAAACGTTTTCGAGTCTGATAAAGGCAAAGCAAAAGAAAGTATAACTGCGATGTTTACTTTTTCCGCCAATGGGCTAATAATAAAGCCAATGATTATTTATAAATACAAAAGAATTCCAAAAGAGGTATTGGATTCGATCCCAGACGGTATATTGTATACCAAAACGGATTCCGGTTGGATGACTTCTGAAGCGTTCCTATTTTATCCCATGCTTAAAGAAAAAAAACATTCAATTTCCTGTTATTCTTTTCGTTGATGGCCATAAAACTCACCCAACATTTGCTCTTTCTAAAACTTGCGAAAAGCTGAAGATAGTTCTGATTTGTCTGTATCCTAATTCCGCTCGAATACTGCAGTCTGCAGATGTAGCTGTTTTCAGGCCCATTAAATTAGGCTGGACAAAAGAGCTTCAGCTTTATAGAGCGTCAAATATTAACGAAGAACTATTCTCAAAAAAACATTTCGCACCAATGTTAAAAAAAGTCGTATACAATAATTATACAAAGAAAGAAACTATAGAGAATGGTTTTCGAGCTTGCGGACTCTATCCTTTCAATCCGAATACTATAGATTTTTCAAAATGCCTTGGAACTCTCCATGAAAAACCAGGAGCACTCAATGAACATCTTAGTGAAACCGTAGCAGACACTCTAAAAAGCATAAATTTAAATAAGTTTACCGAAATAATTGGAGATCAAAAGTTAAAACAGCTACAGGCCACAACAGAAAGCGAAGACACGCATTCTGAAGATTTTTCCATACTCTATAAAATTTATGAAGCTTTGAAAACGAGTTCAGAACAAGTTGCTGTAAGTAGGAACCTACCTATGTAGGTTTGGTCTGAAAATATATATTTTTTGTTTGTTTTATTACTTAGGCAAATTCAGATATTGAAAGAACGCCGCATCGAAACGAAGTTGGCGTTCCTCATAACTTGGAACATGAAAGCAGTCCTCCAATTTTTGAAGGTTTTGAATTAAACCAGATGGTTCAAGAACTAGAAGTTGGAGAGGAAATATTTATTTCAGAAACAGAAGAGGTGGTCAGTTTTCGTTCAGATGTAAGTAAAAATAATATCTTATTTTAAAGCAGCCTTTTTTTAACTTTTAAAAATTATTTAATGTTTTTGTTTATAGATGAATAATGCAGATATTAAAGTTTTTCACCAATCCTATATTCCCAAATTTGTTTCGAAAAAGAACATGAAGACGTTTCAAATAAGGAATTGGTGAACTTCTTAAGAGTGATTAAAATACCAGACCGAAAAGGAGTTCGAAATGTTGAGCGTCAAAGCTTTATTGTTTCATCTACCCCGTTTCAAACATCCTTACAAAATAAAATAGATCAAAAAAGAATTCAGAATTCAAAGAATTGAAAATTGAGAAAAAAAAAAAAACTCGAAAATCAAAACCAAAAAAAAAGAAGAGGAAATCCGTAAGCGTAAGGCGCAGAAATTTAGAAGTTGCATCGTTATCTGAGCGAGTCCCATTGTCTAGAAACCTGACTAAGAGTAACGCTATTAACTCTGAGGCTCACGTTCGAAATCTGTTCAAATCTGAACCTGTTCCTAAAAACCCAGAATTATCTACTGCTCCTAAAGAGTACATAGAAACTGGCCTTTATTTCAACTGTGGGGCAAAAAATATCGGACGAAATTGATTTTTTTAGCTTCAAAAGGTGCAAAATACTTTAGCATTATAAACATCTACCTACTTGTCCTACCTATTAATTTTATTAATTTATTTGTGTTATGTTTTTGTTTTTTACCATCTACCTACCTACTTATCTAAAATGAAGTTCCTATCTATTTATTTTGTTTCGTTGAATAATAAAACTTAAAAAACAATTTGCATTTGAATAATTTTGAAAGTAACAGTTATTTTGATAAAAAAAAAGAAGATATATATACGGGCTCGTTATTGGAACAGGAAGATCTCAATTTAGGAACATGGGGGCTCAGTATTAGACCACTCCGTATTTTTTAAATATTTTCTTTTTACTAAATCATATGAATACTAACGAAAAGATAAGTCATTTAATACGAAAACAAAATAATCAATCCTTTATAAAAGTAAAAACTTGTTTTGATACATGCAAGCAGTTAATTTTGCGGAAGCGGCAAAGTCAAAACTATCGTTAAGGGGGCTCACTACTGGGGCTTTTACCTATTACGAAAGTACGAACGGTGTTCGTTGAATGTACGAAACCTTTGTACATTCTACGAACGGCTGTAGTTTCGTATTTCTACAAAGGCATCATTTGTACTTTTATACTAACTGTTTAAACCATTTTGCCGTCATTTGTATCTATATGTACGAACGGCATTCGTACTATATACCAAGCATTTGTACTTTTCACGAACGATGTTCGTAATTTCACCGAGTGCGGCTGCAGTATGTATTCGTATAATATTACAAAGGTGGTTTCGTTCTATGTACAAAGTCTATAGATTCAATCATTTTTAGGATTCGGCAAAAACAACGAATGCTCTTATTATGTACAAATAATTTGTGTATATTAAGAACATCCGCTGTTCGTATTTCTACATAGATTTCATTTGTATTTTTATACTAACTTTTTTTTGAGTGTAATAGAGAAAGCTCTAGAATAAAATAAAATTCTTGGACGTTTCGCAATCATTTGATAAGGTTTGGCATGACCTCAATTGCAAACTAAGAAAAGTACTAAGAATTTAGAGAAATAAGAGCAGGTGTACATGCAAGGAAGCGTCTTTGGGCCACTCCTGTGCCTTTTATTCACGCGTGATATACCGCAAACAGAAGGTAAAGGGTTTTTCAATAAGAGGTGTTATTGTGAAAGGTTATGGTCCTGTATGCGTGCTCGTGGTGGCTATTTGGCTGATGTTGTTTTACATTATTAACGGCATACCTTCTTCTTTAGTCTGAAATAAACATTCGATCATTTATCTCAAAAAATGATATTTTTCTTTGAATACCAAAATAACACCTCTTATTGGAAAACCCTTTACTAAACTAGTCACTTCTGCCGAAGACACTGCTCTACTAGTAGTTGCTAGGTACAACGACCAAAGAAACAAACAAAATATTACAATACGCGAGTTACGTTTCTTGAGTAAAAATGAAAGGCTCTGTGTCTTAGTATACTAAAGACTTAGATTTATTCTTTTATTTAAATAACTAGTTTACAAAATTAGTCTTAACTATTTGAATTCTTCTCCTCGACTAACTCTTCGCTGTGCTTCGCGGCTTTTTTTCTCCTAGCAGTGGATGCTGTTGCTACTGCATTGCTGATGCTGTTGGCTTGGACAAAGTACATTATGTACATTGCAAGTTGTGTTCATGTTGGTGTACTTGCTACGATCGAAGGGACGCCAACTATAGCTAATCTTTTTGTGTGGTGCTGTACATTTCTATTTTGTTTTGATTGATGTTCTGTTGCGTACAGAGACTTAGCAGTTGCGTCATATCTATGTATATAATGTGGAGATAGACCGTATCGTAACTCGCGCTTAACTGGGTCTGTGAATGGAAAAAATCATGGAGGATCGCTCTTAACGAAACGAAATCGGTCCATTTGGATTTTACATATAAAAAAACAAATAACTTCCCTGTATTTATAAATACGGCACAAGTTCCGTTTACAAACGAGGCCAAATATCTCGGAATGACTCTCGAAACAAAATTGAAATGGAAACCGCATCGAAACAAAAATGCGGAGAACTTAAAATCAATCAATCAATCAAATCAAATAGATATATTGAGAACCTTCGAGAACAAGCTTTTAACATTTAGGTATATAAGCAAGTGGTAAAGTCTATATGATCTTATGGTATACAGTTATGGGGTTGTAGTTGTAGCAGCGAAACATATCTAAACATTTCAGTCATAGATCACTCATATTCAATGTCTAACCACATTTGAAGCACTTTACGTAAAAACATATTAAAAGATAATGTATACTTTTGACTATATAGTCCTTCAAACAACAAAATCAAACTGATAAGTAAGTTTTTGTTCGAAAATCCAACTTATGCGATACCAATACACGACTCCAAAGTGTAAATATCAAGAAGTGGATACGAGGATACGAGTTGCTGAAATTTGTGTCAAATTAAAAAAGAAACATCTGCCAGAAATCTTGACAATGTGGCTACGGCAAAACATGCAAATTTGCAAGCTAAGACGAATGATAAAAGGACTGAAAAGACAATCATTGGCTCGAAAAGACAGCCATTACCACCACCAATAATGATCTCTGGAGTAGACCGATTTGGTGAGCTAAAAAGTATAATTGAGCAAAAAGCTAAGAAAGTGTGCAAGCTCACGTCATATAGCAACAACAATTGGAAAATAAATGTCGATGACAGTGACACTTATAGACACATCACTGATAAGTTAACAAAAATGAAGTTGCAATGGCACACATATGAAAATAAGGCTACTAGACCAATTAGGGTAGTCGTCAGAGGTCTTCACTTCTCTTGTGATGAACATGATATTGTTGAGGACTTGACTAATAAAAAATTCAAAATTATAGAAGCCAAAAACTTAATTAAAAAAGAAAAAACAACAGTTAATGAAGGGGAACAAACTACAAGAAATAGAAAATTACCCTTTTTTATGCTCGCCTTTCACAATCAAGAAGATATGGAAAAGGTATACGCTATTAAATCAATAATGAATATTGTTGTCAAAATTGAGCCATACGCAAAGACATTGCAAAAGAGATTTTGCATGCGTTAAATATGAAGGAAAACATTCAACAAATAGTTGTCCACAAAAAAGAGAAGAGAAAGTTAAATACATCAACTGCCACGGAAACCACCCAGATAATTATAGAGGCTGTCCGGCAGCAAAAGAATATCAAGAGAAGAAAAAGAGAGGTACTGCCAAACACAAACAGAACCCTCTTAAAAATACAAACAAGAAACAGGTAGATGTTGAAAATAATAAAAAAGACAAAATACCAATTGCGACTAAAATAAACACACCAGTAGTTAATAACAAATCATATTCCCAAATTGTGAAAAATACACGTAAAGAAGAAGAAATATCAGTAAAGGAAATGCTTACTACTATTATTCAAAGATTGGATAATCAAGATAAAGTTATTAAGCTTCTAACCAAAGAAGTGTCCAAAGAAAAAAATCAACAAAATAACAATGATTGAAAATCTGAAAATCGCAACCTGGAATGCAAACGGTTTACACCAACACATTTCTGAATTTCAGGTATTTTTATGCAATGAAGACATTGACGTCTGCCTGATTTCTGAAACCCACTTCAAACAGGAAACAACGATTAGAATTCCTGGGTACCTCTGTTACCACTCTCCCCATCCTTCTGACAGTGCCAGGGGAGGTAGTGCTGTAATTGTAAAAAGTATTTTAAAACCCTATGAAATGCCCAAAATAGGAAAACAAACCATGCAAGTAGCGATAGTAAACATTCTGACTAAAAGCAAGCAATTTAACGTAGCTGCTATATATTGTCCACTATTGACATTCGCCTACAGAGGAAGATCTTAACGACCTATTTCGATCTCTAGGTAATAACTTTATCATTGGAGGTGATTTCAATGCAAAACACACCTACTGGGGGTCTAGATTAGTAACGACAAAAGGCAGGAAGCTTTACAAAACAGGTCGAAATTTTAATTGTAATTTTATTTCGACTGGATCGCCTACTTATTGGCCATCCGACCCATCAAAAATACCAGACCTTCTTGAATTCTTCATAACGAAAGGAATCAATAGAAAAGAACTTAAAGTTGAAAGCAGTGTTGATTTGTCGTCGGATCATACACCCGTAATCTTAACGGTCAACGGCATGTTAGTAGAGCAGATAAGCAATGAAAGACTTACCAACAAAAGAACAAACTGGTGTAATTTTAAAAAAATACTCGAAGGTTTTATAAACCTTAGATCTCCACTGGTCACAACAAGGCATATTGACATCGAAGTGGAACAATTCATTGCCGATATACAACAGGCAGCAGAAGATAGTACACCAACTGGTCAGCAACGGAAACAAGCATCGGTAAAATATCCCATAGAAATTAGGGAACTAATATTAGAAAAGAGAAGAGCCCGGAGAAAATGGCAAATGACAAGATATCCCGGCGATAAAACTATATTCAATAGACTTAATAATAAACTTAAAAAGAGTATTAGTGAATTTAAAAATAGATCTCTAAATAAATACCTTTCCAACTTGACTGCTGACAAAGTCACAGACTACTCCCTTTGGAAGGCTGCCAAATATTTAAAATAACCTCAAACGCAAGATCCCCCGTTACGAACATCTGATGGGAAATGGATCGGCGACCCAAAACAAAAGGTCAAACTTTTTTCAGAACATTGGACAAATGTTTTTAAACCTTTTCCACCTAGCGTGGCAGGCGAATGCCTTGAATTCTCTGATAGAATTGATGAGGACGTAATCACTTACGTTTCGCTAAAAGAGATCAGCACATGTATTCATGAGCTCTCTAATAGAAAATCACCAGGTTATGATCTAATAACTGCCCAAATCCTGAAGGAACTACCCTTCATAGCATTGGTTAAACTTAAGCTTTTAATTAATGCTTGTTTTAAGCTAAGATATGTTCCACATCACTGGAAGATAGCAGAAATTATAGTTATACCTAAACAAGGTAAACCTCCATCAGAAGTCACCTCTTACAGGCCAATTTCACTTTTACCTGTACTATCAAAACTTTTTGAGAAACTGCTTCTTAAAAGACTAGATAAAATCATAGAGCAGAGAAGGCTTATTCCCACCCATCAGTTCGGGTTTAGAAATAAGCACTCGACAATAGACCAAGTACATCGTATAACAAATATTATAGAAAAATCACTAGAAGAAAAACAAGTTTGTTCTGCATTGTCCTTAGACGTTGCTCAGGCTTTTGATAAGGTCTGGCATGAGGGCTTAGAGTATAAACTTCATAGGGACCTACCTAGACAATACTATGAGATACTTAAGTCTTATATTTCAAATAGATTCTTTAGAGTTCGTTATGGTTCAGCGTATTCTGAACTTAAAGAAATACAAGCAGGAGTTCCACAGGGAAGTGTTCTGGGACCAACCCTTTACTTATTGTATACTAATGATATACCACATACAAACGACACGATGATAGCCACATTCGCAGACGACACTGCTCTTCTATCAACTGATAGATGCGTGACTAAATCAACAGAAAAGCTGAAAAAATTCAGTTAACGAAATATGTGATTGGGCACAACGATGGCGAATTAGACTCAATGAGTCAAAGTCCACTCATATCAATTTTACAAATAAAAAAATTACCTATAAATGTTCCGGTGGTTATTAATAACCAAGCCGTTCCTTATTCTAACACAGCTAAGTATCTGGGTATGAATCTAGATGCTAAGCTGAAATGGAAGGAACATGTGAAAAAGAAAGTAGAAGAGTTAAATATTAGATATAGAAAACTTTATTGGTTGCTAGGACATAACTCGGAAATGTCCATTGAGAATAAAATTTTATTATATAACCAGATATTGAAGCCTGTTTGGACATATGGTGTCCAATTATGGGGTTGTACAAGGAAGGCAAATGTATAAAAATAATACAGACATTCCAAAACAAAGTCCTTCGGGGAATAGTAAATGCCCCATGGTATATTAGAAATAATGACTTGCATCGTGATTTGCAGACTGATCTTACGGAGGTAATTAAAAAGTACGCAATTCGTCACAATGAGCGTCTGCAGATGCATATTAATCCTGAAATAGAAGACGTCTTAAATGTACGATATAATATTCGTAGATTGAGAAGAATTAAACCTCACGACCTTATAATCTAAATAATGAGAACCCGTATTCAAATTGTAATAACGGGTGATTTTTTAAGAGGCTTAGAACTTTTTAAAAAAAAAAAACACAAAAAATTCGAAAAAATGAATGAAATATTTATTTGAATCGATAGTTTGAACCTTGCAATTTAATGTTTAAAGATAATTTCATGCAAATGTTGACCGCGGCTGCGTCTCAGGTAGTCCATCCGCTGAGTCCAATTTTGGCATACTCTTTCACACATATCGGCCGGTATCTCACGAATGAATGCATGGATGTTGGCTTCCAGTGCGTCAATCGAAGCGGGCTTGTCCCTATACACATTAGCCTTGACATACCCCCACAAAAAATAATCTAATGGTGTCAAATCGCACGATCTAGGCGGCCAATTGACCGGCCCGAAACGTGAAATTAACTGTTCACCAAACTCGCCTCGCAATTGCGCTATTGTTTCGCGTGCTGTGTGGCATGTGGCACCGTCTTGTTGAAACCACATATCATGCAAGTCAAGAACTTCCATTTCGGGCAAAAAAAAGTTTGTTATCATCGCTCGGTAGCGTTCACCATTGACAGTAACGCTGCGATTCGCATCATCTTTGAAGAAATATGGCCCAATAATGCCGCCGGCCCATAAACCGCACCAAACAGTGGCTTTTTCGGGATGCATTGGTAGCTGTTGCAATGCTTCTGGCTGATCTTCACTCCAAATGCGGCAATTTTGCTTATTTACGTACCCATTCAACCAAAAATGAGCCTCATCGCTGAACACAATTTTTCGATAAAAAAACGGATCCTCGGCCAGCTTTCCAAGAGCCCATTCACCAAAAATTCGGCGTTGTGGTAGGTCGCCTGGCTTTAGTTCTTGCACAAGCTGTATCTTAAAAGGCTTTACGCACAAATCCTTCCGCAAAATTTTCCACGTAGTGCTGTAACAAAGGCCTAACTGCTGGGAACGGCGCCGAATCGACATTTCGCGGTCTTCTGTCACACTAGCTGATACGGCCGCAATATTTTCTTCATTACGCACAGTACGTAAACGTGTTGGTGGTTTAATGTCCAACAAAGTAAATTTGGTGCGAAATTTGGTCACAATCTTCCGAATAGACTGCTCAGAAGGTCGAGAATGCCGATCATAAAATGGAAGCAGCGCGCGATGAACATTTCGAACCGAGCACGAATTTTGATAGTAAAATTCAATAATTTGCAAGCGTTGTTCATTTGTAAGACGATCCATGGTTAAATTGCAAACCAAACTGAAGCTGTTTGACAGTGACACAAGGTACTAAACACACGTCAGCTGTCAAAACCAGTGTTGCCAAAACCAAACCAGCTAAAAAATCACCCTACCTTCTCAAACGCAACTGAACGTTGATCGCCCGATTTAACCGTTCCAGACTTTTTTTGTGGGGTTTTTTGAAGTCTCGTATTTACGTGAACAAGCCCGAGACCCTAGAAGTCCTCAAGGACAACATTTGACACGAGTGCGAGAATCTGTCGCCCGAAGTTCTCGCCGAAGTGATGAAAAATGCCATAAAACGAGACCGTATGGCAATCAATTGTGACCGTTGGCCGATATCATCTTCTGGACTTGACCAATCAAATTCTAAAGGTTCAAATAAACATAATAAAAAAACAGAATCGAAGTTTTTCATTTAAAAAAAAAAGAGAGCCAAATCACATCGGATGACGTCTTTTTTCAGCAATTCGTATCCACTTTTCTTGCTATTTACTCTTTGTGGAGTCGTATATTGGTATCTGTATATTTCAAGTGGAGATAGACAGAATCGAGTACTTTAATTGCCAAACCGTGTCTATATAAAGTACCATTGAATGCGAGTCGGGACAGTAGTTCACCTTACTGTTCCCTTGCCGTGTCTTTTTCAACTTTTATAAGTTGCATAATGCTCGATAGGTAGGACGGATTAGTTCTACATAGACGGTGTTTGGGAATATTAGTTTATCTATTTATTTTCTTTCTTTTTATTTCTTCGTTATTGCTTGTGTTTCAAATTTAATTTAAATAATTTTCTTTGTATTAATCATTAACCTCTTAAGTATGCCTGGAGGAATCTGAGACAGCGGCACATAGCTGGCAGAAGAATGAGGATGATCTAGGGACATCATTGGGTCGAGACCCAGTCGATGGAACAGATCTCCCATAAACAGATGCTGGCATTAACACTAGGAATCGAGCCCAGGGAAGAACTCTGTGGAGAAAACCAGAGAGTCTCTCTGGGTAAGATTAATAGTGGTATAGAGATAAAAAGAGACCAGACAATGGTGGTCTGATTCTAATATCTCTCGAAATCTAAATATAACCAAACGCGTTGCTGTTTAGAACCAACCACATAGGTACATTCACAAATCGAATTTCACCCGGAAATTCCATCGCGGAGAAACCTGTGACACGTGACTCTTATCATTGTAATATAGAGAGATATAGAAAGTCTTTATACACAATGCTTTTATATAATAAGATAAGATATACCTAAACATCAAATTCCATAATTCGGTGACTCACTGTCTTTGTCCAGAGGAAGGTTCTAGAGCCGGTTTATCCCAGCAAAAAATCAACAGCTTTCGTATTTACTCTAAGTGCAGAGATAACAATAGTTGGGTTTGTTGTTGTGATTACCGTAGTTTTTTCGTTGCACATTTTCTCTGTATGCGGTACTTGAAGAATCGAGTTCTATCTCTCGTGTCTCGTCCACTTGGATAACAGGATCTAGCCTTATGCCAAAAACACATGTGCAGAAATTCTGCACGCAGCGCAGAATGCAGTGCTGCAAGTAAAACACATGTGCAGAAAATTGTCTGACATGCATTAGATATATGTTGCATCGGATAATATGGCTACTGTCATTCGCCGACTAAACAGCTGATGTGTTTATGTGTTTTTCGAAATTTGTTTGCTATTTTAATCCCGGAAAATGAAAATTGAGAAATACAATAAAAATCGCAAAATTATATTGCTTTTATCGGTCTACCAGTCGTACTGGAAGTTTTTGTACCTTTGCCAATTAGCTGAAATGAAGAAAATAAGTCGCGTATTTATGCCGAAAATGAAAGACAACTTCATGGATTCTTCAATAAACTCTTTCTAGTTATAAAAGATAATGATTCTGATGAATTCAGAAAAGCTACGCGAATGGGATTAAATGAGTTGATGCTACTTCTGCAATTAATTGATAAAAGAATACAGAAAAAAAAACTTTATTTGACAGTTCATAAGTACAGAATGCAGATTGGCTATAACAGCCGTATTTTATTATCAGCCATCTATATAGATTATCGATTTACATGCAATTACAACAACAGCACATGATCCTGCTTCTCATCTTGATCATGAATCATAATCTGAAAATCATTTCTACTATTTCTCGCTGCGTTGTTTGGCGCTGTTTGTTTCATTTTTAAATGTTGGTGTGCCTGTAAACGATAGCCAAGCCACACGTTGCCAGACTAAAATATTAGACACCATTCATAACAAGCTATCAACGAGCATATTTTTCACATGCGAATAAATTTCAAGTCCGTTTTTCGAAACATTGATTTTTAATTCTATAAAAGTACGCCCAGACCAGCAAAATATTTCATAAACATTTAAATAAAAGTTTCATAACCATATATTAACTAAAAAATTTTTATGCAATATTTCGCATTTTCCCAATCGTAAACAATTTATTGTTTCACAGGTTTCCCTGTAGAAAGGTGAGAGTTGTTGTTCAAAAAATCTTGGAATAGTAAAAAATGGAAACTAGCAGGCTGTATAAATTTGAATTATTTTCAAATCTAATTTTTGGGAAGCACATTTCTTTTTATCACAAAATAGTACAAAGAAATAATGTAATTGCAACAATTTTCGTCGATTTTTTTGTAACTAACTTCGGTTTGTTCATTTGGGTTTTCGTGTTTAAACCGCTGTCATTTACTTCGTCTTAGAATTCGAATTAAGGACGGGAAGTGCAAACTGCAGTAAGATTTTCATTACCTAAATTTCGAACTGATTGTAAACCATTTCCTTTTAAAAACAAAACGCACCGTATAAGGTATAACGGAAGCGGTGTTGTTGTTTTTGAGCCCCTGGCCGTGATAATAATTAAAAACATTTTCATAAATATTTAATAAATACTTCATCGGCGTTTTCAACGGCAAAAACATTTCCGAAATGTTTGACAAAAAAATGTTTCTGAACAAATCTTTCGCTGGTCTGGATACACATCAATAAGCCAAGAAAAACCCAAATATTTTATGTGTTACTAGCTGTCCCGGCAAACTTCGTTCCGCCAAAATTTGTTAATGTAATGAAAATAATAATTCCGAGCATGTACAATGCGCTTGCTAATTTATGTAATTCGGGCAATTAAAATGCTTCATTCAAAAGTTATATTAAATGCAATAGAAATAAATGATGAAAAGCAATGTTGATTTCTTTCAATCAAACCGCAACGATTTTGACGTTTCGGCCAACCTTCCGCTTTTCACTAAATTGACCATGTGAGAAACATGGTAATTCAAGATTGATACTACAAATGCACAAACATCCATCGATTATACTTGCAACAAATTATTTGTCATAGTGAAAGCGAGACGCACAGGAAATCTAAGTCGCTTAAATACGAATGGCAAATCGTTCTGAATAAGCGGAATCTGCGGAATGAGAGTGTTTGCCTTTGGATATTCCACTCAAAATCGTCACTTGCATGGCATTTGATTTGGGATCCCTTACCACCAAATCAAACGCGTTCTGTTACAAAGTCTCGGTGCATTGAGGTTGCGTAACAAAATTATAAATGAGCCGACTTTCAATTGTAAGCCCGGAACATCCAAAGAATTCAAAAATTCAACTAATCCCCATAAATTTTTGTTTTCACGACAAAAAAGGAGCATAAATGTTCTTCCTTGGGCTCATGCGAATTTAAACCAAAAGTCATAAAAATTGAAGGATTGGTTCCCGAGTTATGAGTGCGCACATACGGACGTCAGTCTTTTTTATATGTAGCTGTACCCACCCTGATTTGCTCATACCTTTCGTATTAAGTCCTGCTCACATTTCGCAAAGTCCTTTATTTGGACAATGTCCGTTAATAATTTTAATGCTTCCACAACCCGTTCTCCTATCCCGCTTATGTTTTGCAAAGTATAAGTTATATTTCAATCTTGAAGCGACCATACCTACCCATCCACAAATTCCAATCAACTCGGTAGAGCTGTTTCGGAGATCGGGAACAGCGCCACCTATTGGGTCCAAAATTGTATCTTTTAAGACTGCCTAAGCCTGAAATACACCAATAGGAACAAAATAAAAGAAAAGAAGAATCATAAAATTTGGCCCAGTAAGAACATTTTCCTTGGTTATGTTATTTGTGCCGGAAATGTTTTATTTGCCTATTTAAAATTGATTAAAAACTAATTTGGAGTTTTCGTCGAACAATTGTACAGCTATATATGAAATATGAATTACTGAAATGTCAAATTCAAAAAAGTATACCTAGACAACCAACGCCAACTATATTATTAGACTACAATTAAATTTAATGTTGTTGATACAAAATTGATATGCAGGGAAATCTAACTTGTCGTAAATATCTCCCAGCGCCACCTATCGGGTCCAAACATGATTCATCATGATCTCGATGAGAAGCAGGATCATGTGCTGTTGTTGTAATTGTAAGTATTTGAAAAATTGTGGAAATAAATACAATTTGAGTAACTATTAAATTTCAGATATTTGGGCCACGGTGTTTGCCGGTAAATGTTGGCCTGGTCCTTCCGTGTGGTTGTTTCTACAATAGTTTTAGAGACCTGTGAGGCTATATGGGATGAACTTAAAGGAATTTATTTGGTTCCTCCAAGTGAAGCAGAATGGTAAAAAGTTGCAGACGATTTCTTTGAGAAGACTGGAATGCCGCATGTAGTAGGTGCTATTGATGGGAAACATGTTCAAATAAAGTGTCCTCCCAAACCGGATCCTTTTATTTCAACTACAAGCAATATTTTAGTATTGTGCTACTTGCTTCGTGTGACAGCAACTACATGTTTACTGCCGTTGACACTGGAGCACTGGAGCATACGGAAGTCAAAGCGATGGAGGTGTACGGAAGGCGAGCAGTTTTGGAAACGCTATTTTAAGAGAGTCGATCAACATTCCCAAATCTAAACCGTTGCCGGAAACGAACATACACGGAAAGAACTGCATAGTCACCAATTGCAAAATTTTGAGTCGCAAATCACAAATTATATATTTTTCGTAAATCACCACGATTTTGTCTTGAATTGATATACAAAAATTCGTAATTCGACATTGAAAACGGCGAAAAATATCAAATTTTGTTTGTTGAATATTACGATTAGAAGTATTAATTCGAGCTTCATTTATTTGTGGTGATTTTGCGATAGGTCAATTCCTCAAACACCACTTTAAATTATCAAATTGCAAAAAAAAATTCCTAATTTACCACCACTGAATGATGAATCAATAAAATCTTATAATAATTTCGCACATGTGAATTGAAAACGTAAGTTGACGTAGAGAAGTCGTAAATTGCAAAATATGAATTGCAAATTGATAAAAATAAGTTGCAATTTACGATTAAGAATTTGTAAATTGCAACTAGCATACCAGTTTGCTCTGTTCACTTACGAGGAAAGGTTGTGTTCTTCAGTCTAAGCAAAAAGAGTTTCTTATTCAAAGTTGTTCGCGGTAAAGTGTGTTGCGTATGCATATTGCTCTTTCAAAAAGTTCGATTATGTTTTCTACATTGAGTTACCTACTTACCTCGTCTCAAAAATGTGTAAGAAAAATGCTGTCTATGGCACTAAAAAAGCAATTCGATAGAAATTTGGAACGGTCTACATCTACAGGCAATGAAAACAATTTAGATAACTTATCTGGTAAGTTCATATATCTATAATAAGATTTTAAATAAAATAGATAACCATACTTTTTTCTCAGGCACAAATAGAAAAGTGCAAGACATATCGGTTAATCAAGGTTTCCAGAACGTAAAAGAAAACGGAGACAATGCTGGCGAAACCAAAAATACAAGTTTAGATATGGAGGCAGAAGGAGAAAATTCAAAAGATTTTGATAACGACGATTCATTTGATGATTCTGATTTTGTCCCGTCTGATCCTTCAGAAATTTCCTTCGATACAAGAAATGCTGGTAGCCAAATAAAGGGTTTTCCAATAAGAGGTGTTATTTTGGTATTCAAAGAAAAATGCCATTTTTTGAGATAAATGATCGGATGTTTATTTTGTAATAAAGAGGAAGGTATGCCGTTAATAACGAAAAACAATATCAGCCAAATGGCCACCACGAGCAAGCATACCGGACCATATCCTTTCACGATAACACCTCTTATTGAATTACCCTTTAGAACAAAATCTTCTATTTGAAGATTGCGGTTCATTATGTTCTGAAAACGACGAAGAATATACCAAAAAAACAGCCAAACAAACAAAGAAGTTGCGAAAAGAAAAAATAAATTCCGGCAAAAGCTTTATATCTACAACTAGAAAAGTTGTAAGAGAAAGAACCCTACGAAGATTGGATTATTGTCGAAACAAATGTAGAGAAAAGATAACCTTTGAAAATAAGCAGCTTGTTTTTAAATCGTACTGGGAACTTGCTTCTTATGAGTCGAGACAAGCTTTTGTTGCCGACTTGATTTTGGTTGACGATACTAAATTTGTAAGAAAAGAAAAGAGCCTTACCAATCCGAGAAAAAGGAAATACACCAACAAATATTTCTCGGAGATATTATGGAGAAAGGGTTTCTGTTTGCCAGAAATGTTTTAGATACACCCTTTGTGAATCGGAACAATTCATCAAAACAGTCGTTAAAAAAAAGATGGAAGGCTTTGGGTCGCTGACAGGTGATTTGCGTGGAAAACATCCTGGTCCTAAGAAACTCGCTCCTGCAAAAGAAAATTAAGTTATTGAATTTATAAAAAGTTTCCCATCCTACGAATCGCATTACACAAGGCGCGATACTTCCAAAAGGTATTTGTCCAGCGATTTATCAATTCCAGAATTATTTCGGCTCTATTCAGAAAAGTATGTTCCAGTTTCCTTTCTAAGTTTTCGAAAATTTTTGACACTCTGATTTTGAGATTTAAAAAGCTAAAATTAGATACCTGTCATAAGTGCGAAGTCTTAAAAATGAAAATTGACGTTGCTAGTGACGAAGCACGAGACAGCCTAAAAAAAGGAGCAAAATGATCACCATCTTGAAACAGATTCATATAAATCGAAAGCAATGGACAAATCTAAAGTTGAAAACTCCTCATCTATAAAAGTTCTAACGTTGGCCTAACAATAATGTCTCTTTTATAAACGCCCATTGTAGACATATAATTTAGCAGTTCATGACTGTAATACTGGACGGCCAATATGCTATATGTGGCACGAAGCATTAGCAAATCGTGGAGGAAATGAGATCGCATCATGTGTGTTTAACCATCTTCAAAACTTTCCAGCTGAAACCCGACATGTGATTTTGTACAGTGATTGTTGCCCGGGACAGAATAAAAATTCATTATTATTATTACTTCAATGTTCGTGACTTTTTTACAACTGCAAAATAGTTTGGAAATGATTGATCATAAATTTCTTCTTCCGGGGCATAGTCCCATGGAATGCAACGTCGACCATGCCGTAATTGAAAAAAAAGAAAAAGTTGACAACCGTTAAAATACATCATCCCCGTGATTGGTATTAATTCGTGAGGGAAATAAATCAAGATAAGATTTTTAATTTTTCAGCTGTTTCCAAAGAAAAAATTATGTGGCCAAAGGTGGACAATGGCGGAGTGAAATTTTGTTGGAAAAAGGTAAAGTAGATGAGGTTCACAAAAGAGTTTGGAATAGTATATTTTAAAACATCATTTAATGAAATGGAGGGATTCGCTTAATATAAAACGCCGTGGGTGCAATTCCATAAAATTAGCTTCACCACTTGAAATCAATGAAAAGAATAAAGCTAGGTTTATTGGATATGTTGCCATTGATTGACAATATTTATCATCCCTTTTATAAAAGTTTAAACGGCATCAAAGTGGCTGACTTTCACCCCGATTTGACCGAAGATGATGATGAAGATTAACAACCTAACGTTAAAAAAAAAACTGTTTTATGTAGGTATTTCAAATTTTATATTTGTTTTAAAAAACGTTATGAACTAATGAAGTACGGTTGGACGTTTGAGGCCCTTTAATAACTTTTTTATAATTTAATAAGTTTTTAATAAAATTTTCTAATAATTTTCGTATGTTTTTTTTTTTTTTTTTTTTGTAATCTGTATCATCATAATAATTTCTGAGGTTATGACAGAAGAACTTATGTTACATAAGACATTAATAATCGCCAAATTGATTTTACAAAAAGAACTTAATTGCTAAAAGCACTTTAATACATTGTTCTTTTAAATATTTTTACAAATTAAACGAAAATATAACATTATTCTGTAGATACTCTATACTTGAGCTTAAAAAAAGGTCATAAACAACAAATTTAGACAAAAACGTCAATAACTCATAAACACTTTTTTTTTCACAGAAGCTACTCTCTCTTATTGCGACATATAGAGGCGAATGCAAAAAGTTAAGAACCATTTTCACTGCCTTAAGCACAACCTATTTGCTTTTTTTTTTTTTGGGAAGATTGTGCAAATATTTGTTTTTCAATATTTTGTATTTTGTGTATAAGCAAGGTTACTATAATGGTAGAAAAATTGCTTATAGATTTCCTCCAGTTTGTTACCAATTACGCGCGTTGTTGGAATCTGTTGGAGTAATTCCACACATTTAACTTGCGAGGACGGAAATGCGTTACTGTGTTTAATCATTGCATACATTTTATCATTGCATACGTTTTTATCATTGCATATATTTATGAGCTGGGGCATATTAATTTCAGCTTTTTGTTGATGTGCAATAAAGCATGTTTTTGTTATTTCATAATATTATCAAGAATACGGTTATTACAATTTCCTATTTTCTCAATGAGGTATATCAAGCCACACACATACCGCATGCACGGTGTTTACACATATTTCGGGAATGTTGGATACAGTCGCACCATTTTTTTTTTTAACAATTCTGCGCTATTTGACTAAGTGTCGATAAATCGCCTGGCAAAAAATTTCTTCTTAAAATGTGATAGTTCTTAAAATAAACTTTACTAGTTTTACTTTTCATATAAAATAATTTTGCAAAAATTATATATTCAGATGAAATAGATTTTAATTTATTTTAAATAATAAGCAACTGAAAAAGTTGCAATTTTGTAGTGTTTTGTTAACTCTAATCCTCATTTATGTACATCAGATGTTTTAAATACGAACAAATAATGTCTTGAAGAATATTAAATCAATAAAAAATCAGAAAAAATAGTTTCGATGATATTGATCTTACAGATGATGTTAATCTTTTTGCTTTACGTTTCAAACGAAATGCATTCACTATATATACTGTTTAGAAATGCTATATGACTCATGTTCCCTATAGTTTTGTAAATGTGTATACATTTAATCTAAAACCCCCTCGAGTGCCGATCAAACATCAATAACTTTTAAAGGCAAACGAGGTCATAACCAACACACATGCTAGGTACCTACTTGCTTTCTTATTTCACTTCATTCCTATACAGTTTTATGACCTTGTGCTAAACTTTTTTGAACAATTCATATATGATAACGCGACTATGGGGGTTCTTACGAAAAAATACTTTTTTAGTCGCGCTGCGTGAGCCAGTAAGACAGTAGACAGGCACTGAGATGAGAGAATCAATTATTCTGTTGACTGTGACACTACTGAGCGTAGCGTCATTCGTAGCATCTGCTGATTGGTGGGAAGATGCATCGCTTTATCAAATCTATCCCAGATCGTGGAAGGATAGCGATGGTGATGGTGTAGGCGACCTAAAAGGTAAGACACAGTAACCAGTTAGAGTCCTACGTTTTATTGCATTCAATTAATTTACAGGAATCACTACTCAGCTGGAGTATCTTAAAGAAATCGGTGTCACAGGTACATGGCTATCGCCGGTTTTCAAGTCGCCCATGTCTGACTTTGGTTATGACGTCTCCAACTTTTACGAAATCGACCCAATTTTCGGAAATTTAGACGATTTCGACGCCCTTATCGCGAAGGCCAAATTGCTGGGTGTTAAGATCATCTTGGATTTTGTGCCCAATCATTCGAGTGATGAGTGTGAATGGTTTAAGAAGTCAATAGAACGAGTCGATGGCTATGATGATTTTTACATCTGGGATGATGGTGTGGATGACGCGGCCAATCCTGGACAGAAGCTGCCTCCAAGCAATTGGGTAAGCAGAGCTGTCTTTCGATTTCACAAATAATTTAATTACTAGCCATAGGTTAGTGTTTTTGGCGGCAAAGCTTGGACTTGGAACGAGAAGCGCCAACAATTCTATTTGCACCAGTTTCAGGACAAGCAGCCCGACTTGAACTTCAGAAACGCCAAAGTACGTGAGACCATGTTAGATGTCCTCAAGTATTGGCTGGATCGCGGTGCAAATGGCTTTAGGATAGACGCGGTCCCGCACATCTATGAGAAGATAAACAGTGACGGATCTTATCCAGATGAACCGTTGAGCGGTTGGACCTCCAACCCGAATAGTTATGACTACTTGAATCACATTTATACCAAGGACGAGCCAGAAACTGTGGAGCTTTTGTACGAGTGGAGGGAATTTTTGGACCGCTATCAAAAGGAAAATGGTGGCGAGACAAGGTGAGTTGCAAGAATGAATGGAATTGGATAGTTTTCATCTTTTCATCTTTTATTAAGAGTTTTGTTGGCCGAAGCGTACTCACCCATCGAAGTTTTGGATCAATACTTTGGCAATGGGACACATTTTGGCGCGCATATGCCGTTCAACTTTAATCTGATGGGATTGGGTGGCCTTTCGAATGCTCGCGAGGTTGAAAGTGCCGTCAACAGCTGGATGAATGTCATGTGGACTAAACACCAAGCTGCCAATTGGGTGGTAAGGCTCCTATTCAAAGCATTCACGTCAAACTTTCTGTGGAATATGAACCATCTTGCAGTTGGGTAATCACGACAGTCCAAGAATCGTTGATCGTTTTGGAAAACACAAGAAAGACTTGCTGAATGTTCTTCTCGCAGGTTTGCCCGGAACCACTATTACGTACTACGTGAGTTTTCAAGCCAAACTAGTTTCAATTAGGCTTCTTTGAAACTCGTTAAATTTGTATCTGTTAGGGTGAAGAAATCGGTATGGTGAATGTACCGACCGAATGCACAGCTATTTCCTGCGACAATCGTGATCCAGAGCGTACTCCTTTCCAATGGAATGATCAATCGTCTGCGGGATTTTCTACAGCCAAGAACACATGGCTGCCCATAGCCGAGGATTATAAGAAAGTAAATACAAAAGTCGAACGAGGAATCGACAGAAGCACACTGAACGTGTTCAAAGGTCTGCACAGTCTGAAACGAACCAGTGCATTTAAGGCGTTTAAGGACGCCAATGGTTGGAGCTATGGTGCCGTAAATGATCAAGTATTCCAAATTATAAGGTACACCGCATGTGGATAAAAATAAATTTACCTTTCTAATGACATTTGATCGTTGACAGAGGAGCCGGAGCTGACCAGTACCGTGTGCTCATCAACTTTGGTGACAAGCTAGAAGTTGTCGGCCCGTTGAGCAATTCACTTCATGACAATGAGAATATCATGGAGTACGTTTTGGTGACAAGGCGTTCGCCACATCGTATTGGGTAAAATTTTGATATTATTTTCATTTTAATTAAAATATTTTCCTATTTTTTCGAACTTGCAGGGAAAAGGCAGACTTGAATAAGATCTTATTGATGCCGTTTGAAGCTGTCGTCTTGAGAAGCATTTCTTAAACAATTGCGTGCTTGTACTTCAGGTTCAATAAATTCACTTTTTTAGAAATCGCATTTTCATAAATTTGCGTGCAACTCATGTTGGAAAAAAAGGTGAACCATTGATTCGTCTGCCAGCAAGATCAATCATCATTCATTGTAGAACTTAGCTTTAATGACTTGAACTACTTCGAATTTATATCTGTAAATGTTTTGGCAAAGTCGCTGATATTGAAACGACACGGACTACATATCCCCTGGCGTAACCTCGGTTAAAACCTTTTTCGATATTAAAAAAAAATTTTGGTGCTCTTTTCGACTATGACTTAGAAGGATTTCAAAGCATATTTAAAACTTCCTTTTGAGTTGAATGGCTGTGAAATATGCATAAGAGAAAAAGCGACATCTAGCATCTGCGTTGCCATAATGTGGCCGATTGGGCCATTTGGCCTTCTGATTTTATTTGGCCCTTTGGCCACACATTTGGAAACAATGTCTAAATTCAGAAACGTAAAACATTTGCGCAGCGATGCGGCATCATTGCTTATTTTCTATGCTGATGCGATGCATAGTTTATGCTGATGCGTTGGTGATTGAATGTCTCGTTTGAGTTTTAGAACGAACTGTTTCTGAAAATAAATTATATAAAGATTTCAACAAAAATTTATAAATTTGTCTTTCAAAAGCATAGTAATCCTTACTATAATAAAACTGTAACTTTTTTTCCGGCTGTAATCTGTGAGCTAAGAATAGATTCAAAAAGTACTGCACGAATTTGATTTCGGTTTTCACAGTTTCATAGTAAATTGTTCAGATTTGATAATAGGATATGTTTTACCATTATTCGCTGTCCGGAAGTGGAAATCTAAGCAGATATCTAAGAAAAGTTGTAATTCTCGGATGCCTTCTAGCTCCTAGCTTCGGAATCACTCATCCAAATGGAATGGGATTTTTTTTAATACAAAGTTCAATAATGTACAAAGATTTTAAGATATAAATCATATTTGTACGTTATCCTGAAGTCGAACAATAAGCAATAAACTATAAATTTAATACAATTGAAAAAAGCAAAATGTTCGATTGAAGCTAGATGGTTGGATTTTTCCAGCGTTGAGTGGAGGAAATTTTGTGTGTGTGTGCGGCAAAACCTGTTTCTCTCTCTCTATACTATCTGCCGTGTGCTTCTCTTTTTTTATGCAACTTTTGGGCTTTGTGTTGTTTTTTTGTTTTTGCTCACGTTCTTAAATTATTAGTGAATAGTGAATAATGACAATGAGTAGTAGAGCGAATGTGGTGCATGGGATTGAGGGAGATAGCTATGTAATTGAGATTGAGGGAGTCACACTCAGTTGTTAATAATTGTGATTGTGATATTTAAAATGCGCTATAGTGATTCTGATCTTATTAGTGATACTGATTCACGTGCATGCTGAAACCTGTTTGTGCATTTGCAGTTTTTTTGCTTTATGTTTTTTTTCTCTTATTTTAATTTGAACTTGAGGATGTTTGTGTTTGAGTAGTAAGTGAGCGAGTTGTTATGGGATTGAGATGGGGAATAAAATGTAACAACTTACAAGTGGAATGTAAATGAGATTGAGAGGGAATAACTAATAGAAGTTAGCCTACCAAGGTATTTGTTTGGATTGTTTTACTGGCAGTTTTTCTTCTCTTTTTTCGGGTAAGCTACTTTTTGTATAGCGCTAATTATTTTGTTTTAAATTTGAGAATTTGTTTTAAATCTGGCGAAGCAAGGCGAGCACGGGTCAGCTAGTCTATTGATAAAAATGTTTTTTTACTTATTTTTCTTTCACTTCCGGCATTTTTCTTACTTTTTGCCGGCGAATTAACAGCGCATCAGGTATTTCTGTGATGCTTTTTTGCGTTAAGTTTGCGCATCAGTTTGATCAACTTAGCAATAATGAACACTTGTCGTTGAAAGTGATGCCAATAGTGTGCATTAATGAACATCTTGCAAAGCATCATGAGCATGATGCGAGTGATGCGTTACTGAATTTACTTAATGTGTTTCCTCTGAATTGATTTATTCTGACTGACGTTTCATTTTATTTTGTTCCCCTCGTAATAATTCGACTTCGTATTTTTTGTCTTGTACCTACTTGTCACTTCTGTTTGTCATATCTTTTATTGCTGGTCTGGAAGATGTTTGTGTATAATTTTGGAAAGATATTAAGTATTTAATAGTTAATTCTTGAAATTCTATTATCGATTAATAAAATATGTTATAATGTATTCTTTTATAGATTCTACCATTAAATTTAAATATTAAATAACTGCAGAGCAGACAAAGAAAACAATTTATTTATGTTGCCTTATAGCTTTTTTATTTTTTTTAGTTTTCTCTGAAGGGTTGTGGCCAGTGGACTGCACTTTTTGAAAATGACCCTCAGAAAGGCTTTCAATATTTTTTTCTTTGGGGCAACGCTCTCAAGATCTAGATATCGAAAAGTTACGCCCATTTGAAAATAGTTTTACCAATGATTAATATTTGTATACTTCACTATAAGAATTTAGAGCAAAAATTGTATTTGAATTAGAAATATGTACACAATTGCTTAGGTACTTTTAGGGGTTGCATTCCTGTAGGATTTTGTCCAATAAAAACCACTTTACAATCTTAGATTTAAAATATTTTACAAAGTTTAATTTATTTAATTCTAGCTATAATTCTTTTCTAGTATATAATAAGTAAATTCAGTTGAAAGCGAGCTAAAAAAGTATAGTAAAGGCGTTCTTCGTCGTGCGAGAATTAAAGATGATCTGCTCTCGGAAAAAAAAAAAAATCATTAAGCTCAAGCTGTAAGCTCTTGACTTTTAGTACAGCGTGAGTATCTTTTTTAATTCGCCGACTTTACAAAATTACAGTAACGGCCTCTTAACAAAGCCCACATTCATTCAAAAATAAGTTCTAACGCTACGTTTCCACCGGACATAAATCCCGAGATTTAGTACAAGGGGCTTAAAATTAATCCTGAAGTGTTTCCACCAAATAAAAGAAGATTAACTTGGCTTTGTCCATTAGAGAGAGGATGACGTTTCACGAGAGAGAGAGAGAGAGAGAGAGACATTTTTCCATTTTTGACGTCTTATTTTTCATTTCTGTCAAATGCAGCTCTGCTTGCTTTGTATTTTTGACACCTCTCATTACTTGCTGTGGACAGTGTGTTCACAAACTGGAATGTACATGCAAACCTGGTTGATAATAGAGATTTATTTCTAATCCCCCTTTTATGAGATTAACTTTTGCATGATAAATCCCGACATTTATGCGGAATTTACGAAAAATTTTCTAAATCTCGCAGTTCTCCGGTGGAAACGTAGCATAATCTAAGATGATATTCTATTTGTTAACGTTACTAATTTCAGCAAAATGGGTTCAATTAACTGGTAGTCATTTTGCATGGGGAGTTCTTTCTCTCCTTGTTTTACCAGTCTTAATGACGACATTATACCCACGATTTTTTTCTTGTGCACATCTATGGCACCACCTTTCGAATGATATAAGTTTCATTCTACTCATTTCATAATAAATACTAAAAAAGGGTACATAAACATCGGATTCTCACGTGTTAATTTTATAATAACGATGATACTACTACTCTGGAGTAAGTTTATTTACATTATCACCGCACCTAAATTCATGGTTTCGGCTAAATTTAAAATTTCAGGCCAAATGTCCAGCATTTCCCCATATCTATATTTTCCAACGTTTCCAAATTTTGAATTACAGCGAAATGCTGAATTTCGTCGCTGCATTGTAAGTTTGTCAAATCGAACAAACCTGATTACAAATTCCGCACGTCATTTAGTGACTTTTCAGCCCGCTGACAAAAAAACAAAAGAAACAGCTGTCAACAAAACAAGTCATCAATTCAGGTTAATAAAATTATAAATATGGACCAAAAAAGATTATAAACAAAGAAGAAGAAAGCGGTTGTCTATGCATTACTTTATTCATTTATCATTTATTGCATTCTTTAGGTTTAACCACTTTCGATTTCTAAACAGAAAAAAAAAAAAGAAAAAAAAATCAGTAATCAGTTCTGACATTAGCTGTCATTTGAAATGTTGAAGTTGCAGTGGGAACGCAAAATTGGATTTCCAATCTTGTTTTTCCCGAAATGTTGAATTAAGGTGCGGTGTAAATGTAGGTATACTATTAGCTTTCAGCATCCCGGCGACATTTGCCCAAAATAGTTCCAGAGCAGAATCAAGCACACGCCGAGGCCGAACTCAACCCAAATGAGTAACAAGTAGGACCAGTCATACCTACCTACTTCTGCACGTAGTACTCGTAGCTCATAGGTAAATCATGACTATGCAATACGAGCGGTTTTCGTCAGATTAATGATACTGTAATACGTCCGGAGATAACCGCAAATTGTGGTTGCAATAAAATATAAATGTCACATGATTGTGTTTATCAATAATCCACATCGTACCACTATATAACTAATAAAAATAAATACTATAGTCTTCATAAATTTGGTAAAACGAATACCATGTAGGTACCTACTCATGCGGCTTTGAGCATATACCTATGCAATATACGTTTGCCAATACTGCTGGTGCTCTGTTGTTGATTCCAAATTATTTATTGTATTTAATTAAAGGCATATTATTGACGGACTTTCATTAATTTTTTTGTGGGTGGCGATGGAGAATGGCACAACACCGCAAAATGCAAAGCGAACGAAACGATGAACATAATTTTAATTAGGTACCACAAATGCATTTTCTGATTCGTATTACAGTATTCAAAATAAAGTGCACGACTCGGTCGAACGAAACTTTCTCGTTGCTAAAAAGTTTGATTAGTTCTTATTTTGTAATAGGTAGTTAGGTAGGTAAAAATCTAAGAAGCTATACTAGGAATAATTTTAAATGAAATCCATTTTTGAGTTATTCACCTGATACGGAAGTATTTATATCAAATAACAATGTGAGTCTTTATAAGTAGGTACCTAACAGGCAGTCGTTGCAGACGCAGGGACATAAGTCCCCGAGACATAAGTCCCGAATTCATTTTTCGAAGTAGGGTTCGCGATTTACTGATATCTTTACATACATAGATATAGCTATAAAATGTAAGAAATCAGAGATTTGTTTTTGAATTTGCATTAGCAGTAAGTTATAAACTGAATAGTGAATATCCCAACGAACGTGTGTGGGGGTGCAAATGAATGCAAATGAATTGAAATTATTTTAAGGTGCATATTGAATATGGTTGAAAAAAGAAGAACTGGATAATATTTGTTAAAAATAAGTTTTGCGTTGCTATATTATTCCGTTTTTAGTTGCAATTATTATTTTAATTTTAAAGTGTGGTATTGGGTTTTAAAAATTATGTATGAACAAAGATCGACTTTGGGTAGTTACCTAGTATTTTTTGAGAAATAATTAAAAACTGATTTGTTCGATTTTTTTGAGAAAAACTGAGTACGGGATCTTAGTTAGAATTCTGATATTTTTCTTTGATATATGTATTCATCAAATCGTTATAGCGGTTTTTGTAAAAAGTTGGCAGACAAAACAGCACCAAATATTGATGTGCTTACAAAGTTTCAAAAATACTATTGCTTAGATATTTATTTAGCTGAAAATCGAGTAGTAGATATTGTTTGATATGAAATGCAAGCATTACTCGGATTTTAAAGTTTTATCGAAGTCGAAAATGAGGTTTTCGAGATACAAGCAGTTCTTAACATTAGCGTTTTCGGTAATTCGAATTGAAAATTAAGGACACAGTTATTTTGAAAACATCAATTTCACTCTAAGTTTGCATTTTATGTTATTTATAAATTGTCATTGTCATTTTCATGTAAAATAAATAAAATGAAAGTTAAAAAAATACTATTTTCAAAAATTTACTATACGATAATATAGAGATAAAAACTGAGTTTTCTATTCAGTTACAAATGACCATATTACGTTAGAAATTAAATTTTGTTAAAATCGTATAGACAGTTTTCGAGATATGTCCAAATTTCAAAAGTTCTTGTTTCTCATATAAAATCTACATGTAGGTACAATACAGTGATGCTACTTTCTGTTTTTTTAACATTATAAAAGGAAAAAAATACTTTGTTAGGTATATAAAATATACACAACTCGGTGACAACGTGCTAAGAGTGTCTGTCTATGCACATGTAGGTCTGGAATCTTGAGTTAATAGAAGCTAAGCTGGCCGAAAGGAAGAACGATGTGAAAAAAAGAACAATATATTGGTCTTAACCTGTGATCAAGTAGCAGCGAAGAGTAAAAAAAAAGGCCCGACTGACTGTAAACAACAGTCCCGAAATATGTGTAAACACCATGCGTGCGGTATGTGTGTGGCTTGATAACTCCAACTCCAACTCCAACTCCAACTCCAACTACAACCCAACTCTCAACGCCAACTCCAACTCTCAACGCCAACTCCAACTCTCAACGCCAACTCCAACTCTCAACTCCAACACCAGCTTCAACTCCAACACCAACTCCAACTCCAACTACAACTCCAATACCAACTCCAACTCCAACTCCAACTCCATTTCCAAATCCAATTCCAACTCCAACTCAAACTTTAACGCCAACTCCAACTCTCAACTCCAACTCCAACTCCAACTCCAACTCCAACTCCAACTCCAACTACAACTCCAACTCCAACTCCAACTCCAACTCCAACTCCAACTCCAACTCCCACTCCAACTCCAACTCCAACTCCAACTTCAACTCCTACTCCAACTCCAACTCCAACTCCGACTCCAACTCCAACTCCATTTCCAAAACCAATTCCAATTCCAACTCCAACTCCCAACTCCAACTCCAACTCCAACTCCATTTCCAAATCCAATTCCAACTCCCAACTCCAACTCTAACTCCAACTCCAACTCCAATTCCAACTCCATTTTCAAATCCAATTCCAAATCCAACTCCCAACTCCAACTCCGACTCCAACTAGAAGATAATACACATAAAACAAAAACTGTTGCATTTTTCGTTGCATTAAGTATTTTCGTTGCATCATGTGTGGAATTACTATACCATATTCCAATAACGCGCGCATAACTCCAACTCCAACTCCAACTCCAGCTCCAACTCCCAACTCAAACTCCAACTCCAACTCCAAGTCCATTAGAAGAAAATACACATAAAACAAAAACTGTCGCATTTTTCGTTGCATTAAGTATTTTCGTTGCATCATGTGTGGAATTACTATACCAGATTCCAATAACGCGCGCATAAATGTTTACACATCAAAACAAAACCTACTGACCGAGGAATGCTTCGAGAGTACTTTTGGGCTGGGCAAGGGCAGTATCGTCCGTTCGACTCGTGTCACCCTAATTAAAAACAAAAATATGTATTTTAGTTGGAAGAAAATTTATTCACAAATCCACAAAAATGACAACATATTGGCAGGCAATCTGAATGGTTCA
Source organism: Cheilosia urbana (assembly GCA_946477585.1). NCBI lineage: Eukaryota > Metazoa > Arthropoda > Insecta > Diptera > Syrphidae > Cheilosia > Cheilosia urbana. The sequence continues at coordinate 146,758,882 of OX297854.1, forward strand.
ATTGAAATTGGTTTTTCCCAACCACGGTTGAAAAAACTGTGTAATTTTCATAAGACTACATCAAGCTTTGTTTTTCCATACGGCCGGCGGTGTGGTCAGCCTTATAAGTGTGGTCCAGGGCCCAGCAGATCGACTATTGACCGAATTTTCACATAGAAGCAAATCCTGGAAAAGACGAACTAATTTCAAGTCGACACTCACCGTCGAGGGGGTGGATGGGGGGGGGGATGGGGGGAGGATGGGGGGTTTCAACCGCCAGGACCCCTACCAGCATTCTTCCTGGATGTGGCATGTGACATTCGACTAGCTGTAGTAAAAAGAGAGCAATCCCAATACGAAATAAAATTGGACGGAAAAATAGTTTTTTTCTGACCGCATTTTTTTTTTTTTTTGGTAAAGTTAAATATTTTTTTAGAGTCAACATGGACTCCTCGAGATATCAATTTACGATTGCGATCACCTCACCAGTGGCCACACATATAGCACTGGTACTGTATTCTAACGGCTGATGAGCCACATTCATTACTACGAGCCCCTCGCGGAAATGGAAATTTCGACGTTTAAACAAGTGGCTATGAACGATATTGCTATTGACTATTGTGTTTTCGAACTCTTAAGAAACATTTCAAAAAATGTTTCGCGGAAATCAGTACTGTATAAATATCACCCCTTTTCGTAACAGACATAAAATCCACTACAGCACATTTCTTACAAGCTCAGAAAACCATTGAATTTGAATGTATAACCACACCACCTTATGAGTTGATTTGTAAATGAAGATAGTTGCAGTTTACCAAAATATAAACAAATTTTAGTGAAATGTGTCTAAATAGAATCAAAGAATAAAGAATTTGATGTTATAAAAGCCGGTTGTTTCCAAGTTCCGGAACCTGCTTGAATAACGTGTGTTTTAAAAAATAGAATTTCGCGAAAAAAGACCCAAAAGATGCATACAATAAAGTGTCTTAAATCGCAATAAAATACAAAAAAAAAATTCGAAAAGCCCTTTCAAAAATGCGCTTAAATAACCTCCAATAAAAGCGCGAAAAACCAGTCAAATAGCATAAAAAAAGGACGAGTGGCGTCCAAAATTGCTTTGAAAACTGTAGAAAAATGGCTACAAACACGCCACAAAAACTTATCGAAACACGAGTCAAAACCATTCCATAACGCTCCGAAAATGCTCCAAAAACTTGTCGAAAAAGGGCTCCAAAATGGCTCAATAACTAGCAAAATCATACACCAAAAACGCGTCGATTAGCCAGTCGAAAAACTTTTCGAAAAGCAGCTTTAAAAACGAGAAAAAGGGTGCTGAAATAGGCTTATAAAAACAAAACCATGCATATTATGGCCAACAATTGCAAAGCAATTCTACCGAAGGCGGCTATGTCTGTTCAACTTTGTCCTTATAAGACCATGCGGCAAAGGAAACGCCTAGGAAAGGCCTAAGACGGCAATTGATTAGTAAGGCCTTGTCAAGAAGCACTGAGGAGATTCTATATAAGAATCTCATCATCCCTGTCCTGCTCTATGGCGCAGAAGCATGGACCCTAGCAAAAACGGATGAGGATCTTCTTGGCCGCTTCGAACGCAAAATTCTTCGAGTGATTTTTGGTCCCGTTTGCGTTGACGGGATTTGGAGGAGAAGATTTAACAGCGAACTCTACGAGCTATACAGCGACATCGACCTGGTCAGAAAAGTACGCACTAGTCGTCTAAGATGGTTAGGACATGTAGAGCGAATGGCTCCGGCCCGGAGAGTCTTCGATTCCAACACGGAGGGACAACGCAGAAGAGGAAGACCTCGCCTTAGGTGGCGCGCTCAAGTGGAAGGGGACCTCAACCAACTTGGAGTGCGCAACTGGAGGCAGTTAGCCAAAGATCGCGCTAATTGGAGAGGCGTATTGGTTGAGGCCCAGGTCCACCCCGGACTATAGCGCCACCTTAAGTAAGTAAGTAAGGCAAAGGAAACGGGTCACGGACTCAAATTTAATTTCTATTGTCGGCTTTTTAAAACAGCCTCATGTAGGTAACGAAAATATTTGAGTTTCTGGTATTTTTTGTATTTAATTTTCTATAATATTATACCTGTTGATTTTATAGTAACAATTTAATACACTGGATGACTAAAAATACTGTTAGACTAAAGGCAAAGACGCTGCTGGCTGACGAGGACAACCTTATTGTTTCTCTCAGAAGAACAGCTTCCTTCGGCATTAACACAATTTGATCGGCATTGGTGATATCTCCCTTCCTTCGCAGTGACTTGTCATTCACTACGATATATTCCAGCTCAGCTGGCAAGCCGCTGAAGGTCACGTTCAAATTGACAGTTTCCTCGTCGTCCATAATATTCATCAAAAGGACACATGTTGGCTCGTCAAGCAGTGACCTTCAAAAAACCACAATTCCCTCATAAAGCAGTTAGCAAGCTATGTGTTATAAACCTACCTCTTTACCGCCAAAACGTTTTTGTTTACAGCCCTAATGTCCGCATCACCTTCGGTGAAAGTGCGATCAGTTCGCAGAACTTGCAACTGCTTGTAGACATTTAGGTAACTGAGTGGAATACCACGTTCCCTTTCGACATTAATGAAGGGATACAGGGGGGAAACTGGCAACCAAGTGGTTTTGCCCTTCGTGAATCCAGCGTTGTTTTCACCATTCCATTGAAATGGACTGCGACATGGATCGCGAGACAAACTCTCGTAAGTAGATGGATTTGCGTTGCAAGCCTGTGGATCGACAGTGTCTTCCCATGAGATCCAAACATCAGTCATGCCGATCTCTTCCCCCTGGTATGTTACACTGCACCCAGGTAAGGTAAGCAAAAGCATATTCAACATGTCCATGCGGTCTACTCCCATGCGCGAACCAATACGATTCTTGTCGTGGTTTCCCAACTGCAAGTTAAAAAAGAAACCTCTTTAAAGTACAATGAGAGGTTAGAGTTTGTCCAAGTGCACTTACCACCCAGTTGGGTGTTCGACCCTTGGGCATCTTGTTCAACCATGTGTTGATCGTCTCGGCGTAGTCATGGGCATTAGAGCCACTGGTCAGCCAGCTAATCATCAGGAAGTTGAAAGGAATTTGAGCGCCCTCCGCGGTAGCATTGCCATAGAACTGCATTACAATGTCGACAGGAGACCAAGATTCAATCATGAGAATTCTGCAACGAAAAACCGACGATAATTAGATCAGAATTTGTGTGTATTCCATGGTTTGTGGATAGATACCTACCTATCTTCGCCACCGTTTTCAGCCTTAAAATCGTCCAGCACCTTCCTCCACTCGTAGACCAAGTTAAACGTCTCCGGCTGATCAACTGTGTAAATATGATCCACATAATCATAATCATCCGGGTCGGTAACCCATTCTTGGCGAGGCTCGTCTAAGTAATTTCCATCTGCATCTGGAGCGATTTCAAACACATGTGACACTGCATCGCAACGGAAGCCCGAAACTCCCCTCTTCAGCCAGAAGCGTAGAACATCCTTAAAAAAAAAGTTTTTTTAATCAGACCCAGCCCAACAGAAGAAGACCCACGCCTACATTCATATACTCTTTAACTTTTGGTTCACGGTAATTGAGATCTGGTTGCTTGTCTAAGTACTGATGAAGGTAGTACTCCTGACGTTGCTCGTTCCATTGCCACGCGCTTCCTCGCAACAGACTCATCCAGTTACTGGGTGGCTTCCGAACTCCATCGACAATTTTTCCAGGATGCCAGACGTAAAAGTTCTCAAATTCTGGATCACGTGCGATGGACTTTTGGAACCATTCACATTCGTCACTAGAGTGATTTGGCACGAAGTCCAAGATGATTTTCACCCCAACTTCTTTGGCCTTGGCAATGAGCGCATCGAAATCGTCCATTGTACCGAAAAGCGGATCGATAGCCGTATAATTGGAAATATCATAGCCGAAGTCAGCCATGGGCGATCTGTAAATGGGTGACAGCCATGTTGCTGTGATGCCGATTTCCTTTAAATACGCCAGGTTTTCAGTAATTCCTGCAAGAAAATGTAAATTTATTGTATCAGTAAAAACTAATAAAAATTAACAACAGTATCTAATACCGTTGTATTGGAAATATTATTCCGGTTGACTTTTCATTTTATTATTAGAAATAAAGTTGAGAGCTACACCTTGGTGGCTTTCCTGCACAGCGCTAGTTTCCACTTATCGTTAAAAGATCTACGGTTATTAGGTTATGACCAATAAACATATTTTTATTGCGATTTATTTGCGATGACTTTCATTGTTAGCTGTTCAGTTCAGGTTCAGTTGTTTCACGATTAGGCACAACTTCTGCCTAAAAACAGTAAAGATATTTGGTAGTTCGAAAGGCAGAGCTGCAAATTTTCAGATGATTAGATATTGTTGAGGCGGCAGACTTCAAAACGACTCAAGGAAGTTACGCAACAACTTTCCTTTTTTTCTATAATTCTGGCCTTATTTCATATTTCCGGCTATGGTTTCCAAATCATTTTCGGAAAAATTCCTTTTGGAAAACATTTTTAACATTCTCGATAACGAAGTAAGAGAAATATATTGTGTTCGTACAAAATTCTTAAATCGAGATGTAATCAATTCTGACGTTACGATGATAAAGGAACTCTAAAAAGTGCGCCGCATAGTTCTGTCCGATTGTAACGAGACTTACAACCTAAACGGCTGCACGGATTTCGTACAAACTTCGGATTTGGCGATTGGGGGCTTACAGTTCGGGGAGTTTTTTTTTTTTGCAAGGTATATAACCTCAATATTAATGGTACTGCCTATATAAAATGTTCGTACTAGTATCATTTGTTCGAAAACGGATCTAACGATTTCAGCCAAAATTAACATTTCAGCTAGAGGCGGTTAAAACCAAATCCCATCTTAAGAACCTGAACAAGGTGCAGAGAATTGTTTGCTTGGGAATAACAGGCGCAATTAAATCCACACCACAATTAGGTCTGGAAACACTATTGAACCTGCAACCCATTGAGCTATTCACTAAGAACGTGGCAGCCAAAGCCGCTCTCAGATTAAGAGAGAACAAAACTTGGAAGCCTGGTCACTACGGACACTCAAGCATACTTGAAATCTTCGATCGGAAGGGACTCACGTCACTCACCGATTACGAGAAACCCAGATATGACTTCGAGAAAAATTTTAGAATCACTATACCCAAAAGGCAGGACTGGAAATCACCCAGTACCATCATTAAAGGTATAGCCGTCTACACGGATGGTTCAAAAACAGAAAATGGAACAGGAGCCGGCATATTCTCAGAAAGGCTTGCTATTAGCCAGTCGTTCCGACTGACTGATCACTGCAGTGTCTTCCAAGCTGAGATATATGCGGTTAAAAAAGCAGCACAGACTATCTTATCGATGGGACTACCAGCAATGGAAATAACCATCTGTGTGGACAGTCAAGCAGCACTTAAAGCTATCGGCTCCAATCTTATCAATGCGAAATGTGTCACAGATTGCCTCGTGGCGCTCAGGGCTATACGTCATCACTCAATTCTACTCTGCTGGGTTCCGGGACACGTTGGGGTGGAAGGGAACGAAAAGGCGGACGAATTGGCCAGATACGGCTCTGATATGGACCCTCAACTTGCGGACGGAGAGGTGCTACCGCCTTTCAACACTGCTAAGACTTTTATTGAAGATGTCACCACACAACTGGCTAAGGAACAATGGAGCAACACCACCGGTTGCGTCATAACCCGAAGTCTGTGGCCTGTGGTTGACACCAAAAGATCAAAGCTCCTAATCTCCCTTAATAGAAGCCAAATCCGGATGCTCGTCGGGGTTTTAACCGGACACTGTATCATAGGAAACATGGCTAAAAGGCTGGGACTTTTTGCAAATGACTTCTGTAGAAGCTGTAGAGACGAGGAGGAAATAGAGTCCGTGGAACACCTTCTATGCCACTGCCCAGCTTTACAAGAACGCCGCTCATCCTGTATGGGAACTAGGTTCTTCGAAAGTTTGGACGACTTGGCAAGGGTACCTCTATCAGACATAAAACTATTCCTCAACAGAACGAAGTGGTTTTGTTAGCCACATGTCCTTACATGTACAAACAGGGTACTCACAATGGGCCTTCATGGCTTCTGGGTGAAATTTGCATCGGTTGCAAAACTGCCCTCCCAACCTAACCTAACCTAACATTTCAGCTTATGTAGATGAGGTTAACATGACTGCATACTCAGATTTTCGCTAAAGAATCGAATAACGGTACACTTTTGAAATATGGACATGGACATATCTCGAAAACGAAAAATTCATTTCTAATGTTGTACAGTCATTTCTTACTTATATATATTCATATTCATCCTTCCTAATTTTTCGTTCAAAATTCCTTCACGACTCATGCATGAAAAAAAAAACAAAATAATAATAATAATAAAATCGCACGAAATCTCGCTGTGCACGTGATCTGTTGATTTCATCAAACAAATTCATCCAACTCCAAACTATATAGGTACCTACAAGTACAAGATTACCCCTTCATTCATCCCCATTGTCATTCGTTAAGCTAAGATTAGACTGTATGCCAATTATGCATATGAATGCCAACAGGCAAATGACCAGATTAGCTGTCAAATGACCAAAATGTCAGGATTATCAAAACCGTATATTATACTATATGACCAAAATTACCAATATGGTCATATTTGAAATGGTTGTCATTGGAGGCATTTGTTATTTTTTCATTTCATATTTTGTTATTGTTCCACAAAAAAAGAGAACGAAAATGAAAATAAATCACAATCCCACGAACTCAAACACCGATGACAACAAAATAATTCTTGTTCCATCAAAAATGCCAGCAATGCCACTGCTGGCATTCGTGCTTATTGTCCGATTATACTATATGACATTTGGGCAATTTTATCTGTCAAAATCAGCGTGGTCATATGTGGCATTTAGGTCATTAGAGCATATGAGATTATGCCAATTGCATTGTATGACCATATTTTGACAGGAGAACTGTCAGAAATTGGCATTTTATGACCACTCGGCATACAGTCTAATCTTACCTTTAGTCGTCACCGGCACGCCGTACATTAAATCGCTTTTTTTTATTGATGAATTTTTTTTTTTTTTTGTTAACTTAGACCAAGAAAACAATAAATGAAGTGTTTTTAGACAATTAATTCAAATTAAAAAAAAAAAAAAAATTGTCCAAGAATTGCACATCCAAATAAGTATTCAAAACAATTTTTCTGAAACAGATGCTGAGAGATGTGTTATGTGATTTGACTAATTCATCAGGTATGTTATTTTTCATCCTACAAAGAAAATCCTGGTATAAGGACGTCGGTAAGCCAGTAAACTGGTTTATACGCAACATTTTGGAAAACAAATTACACATAGCATTGCATCAATTGCACAATCTTAAAAACAAAAAAATCAAGCGAATATGTTGTCTTTAGGGCAGTGAAAGTGGTTCCAAACTTTTTGCAATCGCCTATTATTATTTTATGTATAAAATGACAACCTTAAACTCGAAAACAAAATTTAGTTTTCTTTTAACATTTTATAGTTAACTTCCTTCAATTTTCAGTATCTTGAATGGGAAGTGTTTTGTAGCATATCCACTTTTTGATGTCCCACGTGTATGCGTATATAAACAATGTTTGAAAAATATATACAATGATACATGGGATATATGACAAAAAAGTTGACTTTCACTTAAACTTATGTACCATTTTTTAAGGGTATGGAAAAACGGATTGAAAATTAGAACGTAAGTAAGTAAGTAAGTTTATAATAAAACAAACGTTATATGGAAACAAAATTAAAAATTGAAATAAATTAAAAAAAAAACGTATCGTACATATTTTGAATAATAAGTGCACAAAACTTGTTTTTTCTCGAAACTATGTATGTCAAAACAATTGTATGGGACAAAACAATTCTCAGGCGACGCAATATAAACCTGTCTACGTTCTGTGGTCAAACAGCCATTTTTCTGTCGCTAAATTCTGTTGCTAAAAAAAAAGTTGTGTTCCTCATTCTGTTTCTGTCGCAAATGTATGGGATTCTGTTTCTGTTCTTTATCACTTGATGTGACATTTATAATTCACTAACAAACAACAGAGAACGTTTTGTCCCTTTTGCTTTTTGCAATTTCTTTTCGATCCCGTTCAAAATATTTAAAACATCTCCAATCGGGCTTCAATACCGACAAATACCGGAGAAATAAAATAGTAGAATTTGCACACACGACAGAAAACACTAGTAAACTGTAGATATTAGTGCAAACAAACAGTAAAGCACACACACAAACGCAGTTGCAGTTGGTAAGAAACTTTATCTAAGAATGTTGCTTCTACACGAAAGTAAAATACAGGCATTTTGTTCAAAAAGGTTCGTGTCCATGATAATACGTATGAACAAAAATGCGACATTCTGACCGCATCCGAGTACTCTACTGCTGAGATTAGTAATTGTTGCAAACTTCGGTGGTGTTTTTTTAGTTTTATAGTTAAGAAGAAAGTGCACATAAACTTAATAAATATGGCCAAAAAAGGCAGGAAAAAAACAATATTTTGTAAAAATGGCAATATGGGTAATAAAAGGCAAAACAGGCAAGGTCAACAAAATCCCTTCCATGGTCAACAACAACAAATTTTGTATTTAAAAGAATTAACCAGGGGCCAGATTCTATAAGACAAAACGTTCAAACGTTTTCGTGTTCACGAAGAAATTCTTTTGTGTATCATTTCATAGGGCAAACCATTCGTGCGAACGAAAATGTCTTATCGTTTCGCCTTACAGAATCTGAGCCCAGGTTTCAAACCACAAAAAAAAAAACAAATGTAAATATTTTACAATTCGATAACAAAGGACCTAAATTTACAAAATTATATCGCACGCATTCCTCCAACTCTCCACAAAAATGTATTAAACCAGAAACTTTTATAATTGTTGTATAAGCTTTACATTATACAAAAGTGCTTAATTTCGGTTGTAACAACTTCACTTTCTAAAGCACACACAAGCAATTATAAGAATTTGACTATTCCCACATCATGTTAAAAATTCATGGTTAAAAATTTTACCCACTTCATTTAAATATTGAATCGCTCACCGTTTAAATCGCCAATACCATCGCCATCACTATCCTTGAAGGATCTTGGATAAATTTGATAGAATGAAGCAGATTGCCACCATTTAATCTCATCAGCTCGCGCTTGTACATTAATGTCTGTAGCTTGTGGAATACCCGTACTAGCACTGGCTACAACAAAAATCGCTATAAACACACTTTTCAGCAGCATCATGGTAGAAGCAATAGAAACCGCACTGGACGCTGCCCAAAACCTAACTAAGGAAAATTCCTACCACTTACCTTTATAGGTAAATAAAAAAAATATAATTTTAAAATCGATTACAGCTTACGTCCTTAACGGAATACGACTTGCCAATGATCATTATATATGAAATATTATCTCGAACTGATACTGATACCCCATGGTAAAAAATTTGTTTTTAGTTGTTTTCCATTAGATAAGCATGATTATTGGTATTTTTTGTTCGTATTTTTATTTCGTGTGAAGATATGACAAGAACAAAAATAAAGTCTATGGATGTATGTAAGTAGGCACTAGATCAAATGTAGGTTTGTACCTATACTGATGTTGTCGCCTTGCGAATGATCATTTATGATGAATTATCTCGAACTGATACTTTGATTTAAAATGATTTATTCTCCATTAGGTAAGGACGATGTCTAATATACCTTTAAATCTCCAACACCATTGCCATCACTATCTTTGTAGCATTTGGGGTATGTCTGATATAAGGAAGCTGATCGCCACCATTTCGCAACAACTGGTAGTTCTTTTGTGGTAATATCGAATTGAATTCTCTTAATGAAATTCAATTCGATATCATCATGCTCACTTGAGGAAACACTCGAACTTGCTTATGACAAAAATAAAGATACTCATGGAATGCATCACAGAACGCCTGAAAAGAACTGAACGTAGCTCGAATCATTAAGCTAAGCTTATTTAAAATTTATTATTTGCTAAACTCAGAACTGGAAAAAAAAAAATAAAACTCAAACAGTCATTATTGCTTGACCTACGCTACTCGATACAAGTTACAGGTGCAAATAAAATAGAACGTGACAAATGAACCGAATGTTTGCTATTGTTTCGCTAGAACAACTCTTAATCTCTATAGCCACATCAATAACATTGTAAAATCCTCACCTGACTTATACATACATTTTTATTTTATAACTATTGAGAATGAGAAGTAAAACAACCTCGCATTTAGTGGAATTCTTGTCAATAATCTGAGGAACACACGGGAACACTCTGATCAGCAATCGTTACCCAGGTTATGGCTGTCCAATTGTTGTTTTTCTATTTTTATAATTTCACTATTTTAGAGTATTTTAGTTTAATTTGAGCTGAACATAAATATTGTTGAATATCTTTACCATATGTCTGACGGACGTGTCTGATTCGAAGTACAATGTCAGCTCAGTTGACACAGGAAACTCAGAAAATATCACAGATCGTATGAATCCTTAGACACAACACATGACAGGTTAGCATTATTAAAGCTGTAATAATTGATCTTAACAAAAATATGTATAGTACCCTTAAAATAATTTCATTCATTTGTTCATTGCTGCAAAAAGCAAGCAACTGGGCGAACTAGTTCTCACCAATAAATCAATCATAATTTACTTTACTTCAAAACACAGAATGAAATAAATAAATGAAATAAATAAATAAATTAAAATAAAAAAGTATTTAGCTTTTTTATTGACTATTTTTCTACCGGCCTTCGGCCCGAAGTAAATGATGACAAAACGTAACATTTCGCTTTGGATTTTCAGATGAACTCGCCGGCGAACGCAATTTTCTCTTTCAGAAAACAATTCAAAAAAAAAAAAAAAAAATAATTTAAAATATCTCGCGTCTTTTTTTGATGAGGTAATACATTTTTGTTTACGTCCAACCAAAGTGTAGTATTTCATTTATCGAATGCCCACGATCAATAGCAGTTATTCATCAATTCAAGTAGCACATAAACAATATGGTGGTATCACTTCGATTAAATCAAGTGCACTCTGATATTTTTCCACTCAATTGCGAAACTGTTATTATCTAATCAAAGTTGTTAATCGTGTATTCTGTAATTTGAACTCTTTTAAGCTTTATTTCCTTTTTAGCTAATCGACTTTTCGTATAACTTAGGTGCAAGCTACAAAAAAAAAAAAAAAAAAACAGTAACATGACAATTGCGATAATGTGGACAATGTGGACTCAGAAATTTTTTTATAGGCGCCCTACACATTACAATCTAACGCATCTGATCGGCAGGGTTGGAATGACCTTTGAAATGGACTTGTGAGGTAGATACAGCCGGTGCCGTGTACTAAGGGCATATGAACTAACGCCATAGTGGTGCTAATTCATTTTCAAATGCGAATTACCGCCATAATTAACTTATGGCCTTATTCACTTTCAAATGAGAACTAAAGTCCTATGGTGTTAGTTCGTTTTAGAAAATGGCCTTAGTTCTCATTTGAATGTGAACTAAAGTCACTCGCAGCATTCTCCATAAGAAGCCGTTTAGATATGGTGTACATCCCATTGCTATGGAGAGAAGTTAAAGTGGTTTTCATACTCAAAGCAGGTAAATGCTCTCACGTGAGTCCGAAAGATCTCAGACCTATTAGTCTTTCATTTCTCATTAAAACTTTAGAGCGACTGATTGAAATCCATTTACGCAAAAGCATTGACAAAAATCGTCTGTCAACAGCGCAACATGCTTACTTTGAGGGCAAATCAGTAGAAACGGCCCTACACACGCTAACGCGCTCCATAGAAGATTCCCTTCGTCGCAAGGAGTATGCAATGGTTGCATTCCTTTACATCGACTCATCTGCAATCGCTGGTGCATTCATTGGCAGCTCTGCAGTTTGACTACCCACTTGGCGAGCTGATCAATTCGATGCTTAGTAGCCGAATTATCAATTCAAGTCTAGGTAAGATATTTGCCAGAAGATCTGTCAGCAGAGGAAGTCCACAAGGTGGCATCCTATCTCCCCTTCTCTGGAATTTGATGGGGAATGAGCTGCTGATAGGAAAGTACCTAAACACTTTAAAATAATTCCTACAACACGCTCCTCACAAGCTAATAAAATGGGCAAACAATTGTGGGTTGGGCGTAAACCCTCACAAAGCTGAACTTGTCCTCTTCTCTAGGAAATACAAGATTCCACACACTGACCCTCCATCTATAATTGGCACTAGCTTGACATTCTCAAATGAAGCTAAATACTTGGGTCTTATTTTTGACTGAAAGTATACCTGCAAGCCTAACATCCAAGAAAGCGTAAAGAAGGCCACTATAGAAGCCATAGGGAACAAATGGGGTTTACAGCCTCGTATTTACTTGCTAGATGTCTCGGTCATAAGACCAATACTCACGTACGGTGTGGTTGTCTGGTGGACTGCTTTGGACAAAGCGATTAATCGTATAAATAATAAATTAAGCAAAGTCCAAAGAACGGCTTGCTTGTGCATCGGCGGAAAACTTCGCAGCACCCCTTCCACTGCACTTGACATCCTATTCCATCTAACACTCATTGACATCTTCAGCTGGCAAACGGCAACCTCTTCAGCCTTACGCTTCAAAGCTACTTCACAATGGACCAGCAAAACAACTGGCCATGCCGCTATCCTGAACAGCATTAGAAACCTTCCAGAAAACATCGACTACACCACACCAGAACTACAATTTGATAGAAACTTCCAGGTCTCTATTCCTAAAAGATTATTCTGGGAGGAGGAATCATTCTTGGATGGTGAATCGATCCATTTCTTCACAGATGGTTCCAAAACTGTGGACGGTGTTGGTGGTGGTGGTGGTGGAAATAATGGCGATAAAAGAATTCTTATCTTGGCTAAGGGAAAACGTGATATCTGCTAAGGATATCCACAACTTCTCGGATTGTTAAGCTGCTATCAAGTGCCTGAAATCAGTCTACACAAATTCAATAACAGCCCTAGACTGTCGCTCGTCCCTCAGAGAGTTGGCGGAGCAGTTCAATATTCACCTCTTAGGTAATCCCAGGTACCTAACCGATGAACTTGCCAAACACGGAACTACACTGCCTATGCTCTGTTCTTGTCCGGCTTTTTCACAAAAATGAAGACTCCATTTGGGAGCATTCTACCTTTGTGAACTTCATCAGAACCTCCAACTAGATTCATGTGGTATCACTAGGGACCTTATAAGGTAGCCGACAGCCACCTCAACCTTACCTATAACCTACGTTTTATTTTTTTTTTCAAACAATATTTACAGGCGTAAAAACTGGCGCTGTTCCTCTCAATCTGGGATCACTGGATACAGCTAAGGCCATTCTTAGCCCAGACTCGAATACCACAGGGCATAATATTACTAATATTGACCGATGGCAAATAAAATTAATATGAACCAACAAAAGCAAGACCGAGCATGTTAAAGAACATAGCAAGTTATAGTAGGTACCTATTTCATGCTTCTGGCTGTTGCCTTCCTTACGTTTTTTTTTAAAGCCTAAGAAAAGCTAACATCCAGAAGATTAAGTTGGCTATACAAATTTTAAAATCTATAAGCCAACATTGTAGAATCGTATTATTATGTAATTTGACACAAAGTTAAAGTGATTGGAAGTAGAGAAGTTTGGTTGACTAATAGGAACATCGCTTTCAGTAAATAGTGGTAACCTACTCGTCATAGTAAAACCACTACTCATATCATCTTATCAGTAGTCAGCGTCGACTTGTCTGTCAGCAGTTCATTCAGTTGCCAACATATGTATAGGGTCTGACAGTTTCCCCACCCAAATTTTCCCAGCCATATTCACAGATGTATTATGGCATATCCATATCAGTTGCTGGGTACGAGTATAAATCCCTCTTACCTCTATTTTGTTTAGTTGATTTTTGTGACGAGAGAATTTTGAACCATCTTGTTAAGAGCCTGCCTTAATCATTAAATTGTGGTGCGGGTTACGATTAAGAGGTTGTAAAGATTTAATTTAAAATTTATACGCATGCAGCTATACAAAGTGACATATCAAGTTGTAGGTTCAATAACCAAAAGAATTGGGGGTGCACCTACCTAAACGTCATGTACTCGTAAAACGATTATTTAGGTACTTGAAAATTTGTTCGGTTTTATTTGCGAACTAAGTTTAGATACGCAACGTTTTAGGTATACCAACTTTGAAGTGGAACCATTATACAGGGTGTCCGCCGGGAAGGTATACTACTTTGTTTTGCCGCCATTTTGGTAAACATTAGTCTGGACAGTTCATAAGGGTGATTTTTTAGCTGGTTTGGTTTTGGCAACACTGGTTTTGACAGCTGACGTGTGTTTAGTACCTTGTGTCACTGTCAAACAGCTTCAGTTTGGTTTGCAATTTAACCATGGATCGTCTTACAAATGAACAACGCTTGCAAATTATTGAATTTTACTATCAAAATTCGTGCTCGGTTCGAAATGTTCATCGCGCGCTGCTTCCATTTTATGATCGGCATTCTCGACCTTCTGAGCAGTCTATTCGGAAGATTGTGACCAAATTTCGCACCAAATTTACTTTGTTGGACATTTAACCACCAACACGTTTACGTACTGTGCGTAGTGAAGAAAATATTGCGGCCGTATCAGCTAGTGTGACAGAAGACCGCGAAATGTCGATTCGGCGCCGTTCCCAGCAGTTAGGCCTTTGTTACAGCACTACGTGGAAAATTTTGCGGAAGGATTTGTGCGTAAAGCCTTTTAAGATACAGATTGTGCAAGAACTAAAGCCAGCCGACCTACCACAACGCCGAATTTTTGGTGAATGGGCTCTTGGAAAGCTGGCCGAGGATCCGCTTTTTTATCGAAAAATTGTGTTCAGCGATGAGGCTCATTTTTGGTTGAATGGGTACGTAAATAAGCAAAATTGCCGCATTTGGAGTGAAGATCAGCCAGAAGCATTGCAACAGCTACCAATGCATCCCGAAAAAGCCACTGTTTGGTGCGGTTTATGGGCCGGCGGCATTATTGGGCCATATTTCTTCAAAGATGATGCGAATCGCAGCGTTACTGTCAATGGTGAACGCTACCGAGCGATGATAACAAACTTTTTTTTGCCCGAAATGGAAGTTCTTGACTTGCATGATATGTGGTTTTAACGAGACGGTGCCACATGCCACACAGCACGCGAAACAATGGCGCAATTGCGAGGCGAGTTTGGTGAACAGTTAATTTCACGTTTCGGGCCGGTCAATTGGCCACCTAGATCGTGCGATTTGACACCATTAGATTATTTTTTGTGGGGGTATGTCAAGGCTAATGTGTATAGGGACAAGCCCGCTTCGATTGACGCACTGGAAGCCAACATCCATGCATTCATTCGTGAGATACCGGCCGATATGTGTGAAAGAGTATGCCAAAATTGGACTCAGCGGATGGACTACCTGAGACGCAGCCGCGGTCAACATTTGCATGAAATTATCTTTAAACATTAAATTGCAAGGTTCAAACTATCGATTCAAATAAATATTTCATTCATTTTTTCGAATTTTTTGTGTTTTGTTTTAAAAAAAAGTTCTAAACCTCTTAAAAAATCACCCGTTATTTGGCAGTCGTGAAGTAGACACGTGGCAAATTTATTATGGAAAAATATTCGATAAACCAACGTGTTTTAATCGTTAAAACATTTTACCAAAATCAATCATCGATTACTGTGACGATGAGAAAGTTACGTGAAACTTTTGGGGCAACAACGTGCCAACAAAACGCACTATTTATCGTGTAGTGAATGATTTCTCGAAGAAAGAGGGTCTGTAGGTGATAGGCCCAAGCATGGACCACAACGTACTGCAAGATCGGCTGAAAACATAACTGCTGCTCAAGGAAGTGTTCAAAACAATCCATCAACCTCAGTTGACACAAGAGCTTCTTCCACAAGACCATTTACGCCGCCGTACATATGCCAATAGGATGTTACAGACGGTGCCACATCGCATACAGCCAGGATTACAATAGAATAACTTATTTATTTCAAGAAATGGTGAT
Source organism: Cheilosia urbana (assembly GCA_946477585.1). Taxonomy (NCBI): domain Eukaryota; kingdom Metazoa; phylum Arthropoda; class Insecta; order Diptera; family Syrphidae; genus Cheilosia; species Cheilosia urbana. Next base: position 146,774,973 of record OX297854.1, read on the forward strand.
GTTGATTGGCCTCCACGATCGCCTGATTTGACTGCTCCGGACTTCTTTATGTGGGGATATCTGAAAAGCAAGGTTTTTGCAAACAAACCAGAAACGCTTGAGCAACTCAAACTCAAACAAAATGTTCGTGATGAAATTAATGAAGTACCGCGTGAGATTAGTGAGAATGTAATGAAAAATGTGATCAAAAGGGCTCGCATTTGTGAGACTAACAGAGGCGGACATTTACCTGATATTGCATTCCATACATAATTACCGACTTTAAATTAAACCTTTATCAATATAAGATCCATTCTCTTTCATTTAATCAAAAATTATAAGCAAACAAAGAAGTATACACAATATGTCGTCATTGGGGACTATTTTTCCAAGGAAATATTAGTTACTTCCGGAGTTCCAGAAGGGAGTCATATAGGTCCTCTGCTGTTTTTACTTTTTACTAACGATCTACCAGAATTAATGAAATATTGCTCTTGCCTTATGTATGCAGACGATATAAAGCTTTTTAAAAAAATATCGACAGTAAATGATTGCTTACAGTTACAGGCAGACTTAATTGCTTTCTCTGCGTGGTGCAGTTCAAACGATTTATCGTTAAATCTGGACAAATGTGCCTGCATGAGCTTTAATAGAACTTTTCACTCCATCTTTCCTCAATATTCCATAAATAATGTTCAAATAAAAGTAGTTGATGACTTTAAAGATCTTGGTATAATTTTTGATACCAAGCTAACTTTTCATTTACACATTAACTCAATTGTTTCCAGAGGGAATTCACTTTTAGGGTTCATTAAAAGGAATTCTGCAGACTTTAAAGATCCTTACACTCTTAAGGCATTATTTTGCAGTATTGTGCGCCCTGTCATGGAATATGGTAGCGTTCTCTGGGGGTCTACTACTGCATTGAATGTGCACAGAATTGAAAGCGTTCAAAGGAAATTTTTAAGCTTTGCTCTACGTCACTTATTCTGCAACAATGACACTAACGTTCATCACTCCTACCACTCAAAATGTCTTTTACTTGGGATTCAAACTCTTGAGATGCGGAGAAAAATGTATAACGTAATGCTAATTCGTGATATTTTATCTGGAAGTATCGATAGTGAGAATCTTCTTTCGTGTTTGAATTTGTATGCTCCATCTAGATCTCTTCGATCGAGACCACTTTTATTTGAAAGTTGCCACTCTACATTGTATGGTCAGCGTGAACCTGTCTCTGTGTGTATTAAAACGTTTAATTTGTTCTACCCAGAATTGGATATATCTTTGCCTAGAACTAATTTTAAAAATATCGTCACCTCAGTATTTGAGTGATCTAAACGACAAAAACATAGTTTCGAGAAAACGACGTTTTAAGTTTGAAAACGAATAAAACAAAAACCTTCAGTAAGACAACCATTAACTAATTTTTTTAATTTAGTGGCTATTGAGTTCTACTTACACTTTAGTTCTTGTTTTAATTGGACAATTGGTTTTTCTGTAATCTCAAGTTGAAAAAAAGGAAATTGCATATGTGGCATGATTTTTTTTCCAAATAATGCGTATTTGTATGGTATGAGGCACTTTTTGAGCAACCTATGTGGCATTTAAATACTGAGCGGCATTGTGACTTTTCAATGCGTATGTGATATATACTTATACAAAAGTTGAAATAAAAGCATTTTTTTAAATTAATGTTATTTTATTTTTCTTGGCGTTTTTTATGGCAAACTTATTTTTTTATGTAAAAAACAAGGTAAGTTATCGTTTCAAAGAAAAATAATTCTGTAATATACTAACGTTTGTTTATATCGGGGATTCAAAAATCCAATATTTCAGCTCTTTTTTAAATTAATTTAGTGCCTTCAGAGGGTAAAAAAGGAAAACAATAAAATAAAATATCTATTTTATCCAACTTTAATTTCAGATCATACTTGTACAGAATATATTCTTATTCTTATATAAATAAAAATGAAATGATGTTCGTTGGTAAGGGCATCACGAGAGAACGGCTGGACCGATTTCGCTAATTCTTTTTTTGTTGTGTTTGTTATTGTCAGGAGAACAAAGTTATGAAAGAAAAAATTAAGAAAATTGCGCGGAAAATTAGCAAATTAAAGGTTGAATGGGGAAATACACTTTGAAAAAAAATTAACGGGATAGAAATCAAGTAGTGACACTCAAATAAAAAAAAAATTATTTTGAATTTTAAAAGCAATTGTTGTTGTCAATTATTTTAAATATTTTCCAAGCAAATTGTTGTTGTCAACAATTTTGAAGTTTTTTTTTTTTGTTCTAATAAATTATGTTTACTATGTTACATCAAGTAACTTTTTGAAATGAAGTAGATAGGTACTTTGATTATACAAAGATGATATTATGGCCGACGATATTTTGCATCGAATTCGCACTGTGACATCGGATAATGAACTGGAGATGTCAGATGAAATGCGCAACAAAGCTTTGATTTGACGCATTTAATCGAGAATAGGAGCGAGAAATGGACTTCGAACGAATCGCATTGAGTCAAGCTGTTCGAACAAATGTGCCAATGTTGAATCTATATAATTTATATAAAAATGAATCCCTATTTCCCTTGGTCGCGGCATGACGCGTGAACGGCTGGACCGATTTCGCTAAATTTTTTTTTTGTGTTTGTTATTGTCAGGAGAAGAATCTTATGAAAGAAAAAGTTAAGAAAATTTCGCGGAAAATTAGAAAATTTAAGAATACTTAACCACCATATTAAATTATATCTAATGTAACCATAGCGCTTTTACAATTCAAACTTTTTTGATGTAACCTTATGGCGTTGCATAACATTGACAGAATACGTGCTGCAAATATCGTCAACGAGGATGTAAACAAAATAAATATCGTTTAAAACAGATGCTTCGATCGGAGTTATTATATTGATAAAATACATATAAAATAATTAATTTATTATTTTTAACAAAAACTGAATTTCTTAGTGCACATGGTCGGAAAATCCTCAACATGTGGCGTTGTATGCGTATGTCGTTTTTCAGTTCAATTAAATTTTCTTTAATAATAATCTTCTTAATTCATACCTATAATTCTTTCGGGATGAAACTCGATGATGATGATATAACTCGATAACCACTGGGTCAATTTTTATGATTCTTCTTTTGTTTTGTTCGTATTGTTGTATTTCATCCGATTTCAATGAAATTTTGTAGATTTATATTCTTCGTTCCCGCTTGAAGGAAAGGATACTTTTGGACCTGATAGGTGGCGCTGTTGCCGATCTCCGAAACAGCTCTACCAAGTTGATTGAAATTTTGTAAATGGATATGGTTGCTTCCAGTTTTAAATTGCGAATAGTTTTTGACCCTATAGGTGGTACTTTGAAAAACACAAGCGGGATATTTTCCCATTCAGTCCCATTCAAAAATAAAATCAAACGCTATTTCTAAATTAATGGACACTGTCCAAATAAAGCAATTTGCGAAATGTGAGCAAGATTTAATACGAAAGGTACGGGCAAAGGAAGTACATTATACTACCTTTTGTTGTGAAAATAAAACGTTATGGAGATTAGTTGAATTTTTGAATTATTTAGACGTTCCGGGCTTGCCCCTAAATAATGTGGATATCACGTGCGACTTCAATTTCCCGTGCGTATCGCTTTCACTATGACAAATAATTTATTACAAGGATAATGGATGGATGTTTGTGCATTTGTGGCATCAATCTTGATTTCCCATGTTTCTCATATTGTCAATTTAGTGAAAAAGCGTTTCCGCCGTTGGCCGACACGTCAAAATCATTGCGGTTTGATTGAAACAAATCAACATAGCTATTCATCATTTATTTATATTGCATTTAATATGACTTTTGAATAAAGAATTTTAATTGGCCGAATTACATAAATTAGGAAATGCATTGTGAATGCTCGGAATTATTATTTTCATTACATTAACAAATTTGGGCGGAACGAAGTTTGACGGGTCAGCTAGTTATTAAATAATTATAACGCAGAAAAACCAAACATAAATTGAACAGTAACTGTTTATAAGGAATTTATGAAGCCGACTGTATTGTATGTATCACTTATGCACTGAATTACAAATTTGACTTGGAGCTTTGTTTGTATGTATCACTTAAACACTGAAAAATTATTATGCATATGAAGCACTTTTGAGGAAGAATTGTATGTTTAGATCATTCAAGCACTGAATTGGTGTTTGTCAATGAAGCATAATTTTTGTTCAATTGTATGTATAGGTCATTTAAAATGTTTAAGAAATTTAGGAAAAGTTCATACGAAAATGTGACCTTCCCATATGAAGGCTTATGTGGCAGACCAATACTGACCATTAATTCCCAAAAGTGCGTTTAGATCATTTGTAACACTGATATCTTTGGCAATAATGGACATAGGATAGATTTAATTACACCAAAAGAAAGATCTCCATCTTGTCTCTTAGAAATCATTCCTAACTCAAAAATGGCAAAAATGCAAATGTATCACTCAAATACTGAGGTGACGATATGTTAATATCTCTTATCACATTTTGAATTGTATATCTGACTTATTTATAACACTAACTATGTATTTCAAAATCTGTTGATGTAAATCGTAGATTGAATAAATGAAATGAAATATACCTTCCCGGCGGACACCCTGTATAAAATAAGGAATCGGTAACTTAGACTGGTGGGTATATAAGTAAGACTCGTAGTCTTTGGTGAAACCCTGCAAGTGAATAAGCTGTTAAGTAGAAAAGTTATAATCGTAGTCGATTTGATTGACATTGTCGTTTGTGCCTAAAATTTGTTTGACATGCAAAATTTCAAAACTGTATACTTTTAACCAAATCAAACAATACGGAATGCACCAGGGTTCGGACTTCAACAATCCATTTGTGCAGAAGATTTTTCGAAAAAGTTTAGTAAATCCTAATTTTGCGGAGTAGACTTTTGTAATTATGAAAGAATTGTCACTACCTATGACGAAGTTAAATGAATACGTCCTTATTTTTCTTTTGCATTACTTTTGTATTTATAAACAAGAATCAACAGCATAAGAATAAATTAAGCTTAAAATTTCAAAATAAATAAAATTAAAATGGAACACAAATCGAAAAACTTTGCGAATACTATACAAACAACTCAGAGTTTAAAATAAATTTTCCATCGATAAACTTAGAGTTTTTTACGAACTTGATTAATTGTCACGAAGGCTTATAAATGTTGGCTCTTTCTTCTATTAGACACCTGAGTTTTCAACGATTTTAAAATCTAATTTTTAAAAGTAAAATTGGTATTACACGGAAAACAAATCAAGTTAAATTAAGCTTTAGTATAAAAATCGGGTTTTTGATACCATTACCTATGACATGATTATTTTTTTGTACTAGAAAATTTTAGTAAAATACGATTTACATCAGCTGTTTTTTATGAACAACTCAGTGTGTTGATAATCATGGTAGTGTAGGTGTTTTGATGAAATTTCAGCAAAATTTGAATGCTTTTGTTAGATTCCTGAAATTCCCACGATTTTGCTGCTTTTTCCCTTTTTTCCCACGAAAGACTTTTCGAACATCGAAATTTCAACAAAAATTCAATTTCAGATGAAGGTTCAAAATACGGGAAATCGAAAAATCGCAGTATTCACAGATTGCTGGTCAGCCGGAGCAGCGGAGTAGATTTTAAAATTTTTCTTAAATCAGAGTAGATCTACTGCAATTGCAGTAAGGTCCGAACACTGGAATGAACCATTACGTACAGTGTGCAAGTTCCATGTACGTTTTTCCATTAGGTTGTTGCATGAAGCAGGTTACGCTATTAAAATGGAGTTTAACAAAATTTATATAGCTACTACCTTATGCCTAATATTGGGCACATTCGAAATTAGTCTGGACTAAATTTAACCTGAACGCAAAAACAAGATTGATCGGGAACGCCACTTTTCCTACGTCAGCCACGTATGCGAACTGTCAACTTAGTACTCAGTTACGAATTTCTTGTCGGCTACCCGTCCATAACCGTCAACTGAAACAATTGTTCATATGACCGATCTAAGCCAATCAAAACTGATATACATCAAGTTGAGGAGAGAACGTTGAGCATTTAAAATGCAAACATTGAGTGGAACGCGTTGTATAACTACACTCCAAAGCTCTATTGTATAGAAAATGTGTCATGGGGGATATTTTTTAAAAATAGAAATGTCAATAAATAATCTCGTTATTAAGCTTCGTTAAAGTCAAATTCATTATGTGAATTTTTAAATTCTATGATGTATTATATGTAATAAGCAAATATTTTACGTAGGTAGCTTTAATGTCATCATTTGGTAGACGGTCAATAATGACCAAACCTAAATTTGACTTGAAAACTGTATCATAGTATATCAATCCTACCTCTTTTCTATGCGAAATAAAAGTCCTAACTAACTAACTACATCAAGTTAGACAACTGATAAGCTAAGATTACACGTATCATTTTGCGTGGAAAATTTGGACATGTGGACGGCGTCATTATGACGCAACCAGTAGTATCACTACGTGTGATTGCCTGTCAAGCGCCTGGTGGCGGGCTATCACAGCGCTTGATACAAGTGATATAGCTAAAATGTTACGATCACGTGGCAAATTTTAATTACCGTATGACCAATAAGATGTCACTGATTTCTGCATTTTCACGCGTCTCTGAATTTATTATTTATTTTTTCCATGTTGTTTTACTTGTCTGTGGAAATGACCGCTTTTTCGAATTAAAAAAACGAAAACAGTGGACAAGACGTGTGATGGTGTGATGTATGAAAATAGATTTGTAGGTAGTTAAATATCTTTTTTTTATTTCCGAGGAATAACCAGCAATAAAAATATCTGTGCACAATTATGAGCAGAAGTTATTAGAAATTAAAGCATTCTCATTATTGGGGACGGAAGTCCGGATGTGAAGAAGAGGATTTAAGGGTACCTGCGACCAACTTTCGTGCAGCAATAAAATATGACTGGAATTACATTTGAAAGATTATTCTATTGAAGTTCTAGCTCGAGTCCAAAACCGCAAATCCAAAGAAATTAACTATTTAAACTGTTCCTTTTATGTCAAAACAAGCCGACCTGGCGAACTTCGTATACTAACTTTTACTTTTACTTTGGATTGGTACAAACAAAAAAAACTCAATCTTTCTTGGAATTGATTGCTTTTTCCGTATATTCCGCATTCTTTTCAGATTTACAGAAAACACGTTAATAAGTTTCTGCAGCTACACATTGATGTGTTCAGAACAAGAGGTGAGCACAGACCACAGACTGACTGGCGTAGTGGCGTCAGCGGTCAGACGTGCTTGATTTATTTCATATTAGTATGTGTATATATGTATATGTACAATTCATATTTGTATTCAATATAGAAATACATAGCGTAACTCATAATGTTGTGTTAGTTAATACATAACATTCTTTCCTCTTCATATTACAAAATTTACCTTTAGAGGTTTACATTTATATTTTCGTAATTCATTTACGGTAAGTATAGTTATTCCAAAATTAATAGGCAATTAGAAAAATCAAATAATAGATAACTTTGATTACATGTAAGTTTTATTGATAAGTTAGTCGCTCCGGAAGTTTTCTCACACGGCTAGATCGTCGTGGAATCGCAGCCTGGTCCGAATGTTCTACGGACTCATTTGGTGACGTTGACACTGCTTCTAATGATGTTTCAATTCCATCTCCCGAGCTCTCGAACAGTGGTGAATTGACATTCCCGTCATTTGTTGCTAAAGATTCTGCACATGCCGTTGCCGCACCGTTGACCGCTAGGAATTCTTTAACCGGTCTGAGTTGATTCTGGTGAGCTTGCTTGGTTATTCCCTTATGCTGAATAAGATATCGACTGCCACTCAACTGCTCTAATATTCGACCTCTCTCCCAGTTATTAGCAAATCGATAGGTACCATACTTCTTGATGAGGGAAGAATATTTTTGACGGGCTAAATTCTTCGAGTTCTGTGCTGCGCTGATTTGACCCAAGTGGTGGTTTTATTTGACGCAATATTGTACGAGGTTGGTATTTTAAAATTACTTCGGATGGACTCACCCCTGTTGACGGACAAGGCGAATTTCTGTATGAAAATAGAAAATTATTAATATGTGTTTTTATTTGATTAAAAGTATAATGTTGTCCCGGGAGAATGCTCTTTTTTATAACATTTTTGATAGTCTGGACGGCTCTCTCTGCACTTCCATTGCATTTCGGATAATACGGAGGACTTTTTAATACTGCAACACCATTTGCTTTAAGAAATGATATGAACTGCGTAGAGCTGAATGGGGGCCCGTTATCCGAAACCAATTGTTCCGGTAGACCAAAAATAGAAAAAATTCGTTCTAATTCCATGATAACAGAAGCTGCCGACGTATCTTTCATAGGCGGGGTCTCTATCCATTTTGAGGCGACATCCGTTAGTACGAAGAAGACATGGCCTAGAAAATGAAAAAAATCAACATGAACTCGTTTCCAAGGTATATCACTCTTTGGCCATCCAATAAAAGTGGAAATTGGAATATTTTTCCGATTGCGTTGACAAGCTTCACAAGAATTAACGACGGACTCTAAGTCAGCATCGATCTTAGGCCACCAACAGATGGACCTTGCCAACATCTTCATTTTTATAATACCCGGATGTTCGCGATGCAAAATTTGTAGGACGTGGTGCCTCAACGATGAAGGAATAATGACACGTATTCCCTATAAAATACAATTCTGCTCCAGTGTTAATGAATTCCTTAATTCGAAAAAAGGCTTAAGATTTGTATCGTCCACACTCATACCCCATCCCGATTTTACTAATTCCATTACTTTACAAAGTATGACGTCCTTCTTAGTTTGATAGGCTACATCTTTAAACGATATGGGAAGTTCATCACTATATGAAAACGATTGAATAAGTAGTTGATTAGTCATTTCATTTGTTTTAACGTCAGGCTGTGGCAAACGAGACATAGCATCAGCGGCGTATAGCTCGGAACCCCTTTTGTATTGAATGTCGTAGCTGTACGAAGACAAAACTAAACTCCATCGTTGTAATCTTCCAGCAGCAGTTATCGAAGTAGCCTTCTCGGGGTGAAATATGGTTTTTAGTGGTTGGTGGTCGGTTTGAAGTGTAAATTTACGCCCACTCAAATACTTAGTAAATCGTTTTATCCCAAAAATAATAGCTAATGCTTCTCGCTCTATTTGTGGATAATTTCTCTCTGCTGCAGAAAGAGTTGCTGACGCAAACGCTATTGGAAACTCTTTTCCTTCCAGCACCGTGATGAGCACTGCTCCTACTCCGTACTGACTGGCATCACATGACAATATAATTGGCTTATCTGGATCGTAGTGCGCTAGTATTATCTTGGCGGAAATTGCCTTTTTGCTTTTAATATACGCATCCTCGCAATTTTGGTCCCACTTAAATTCACTATTTTTACTAGTCAGACGATAGAGAGGGGCTAGCATATTGGATTGCATAGGAATGAATTTTCTATAATAATTTAGCATTCCTAAATAAGATTTTAGTTGCGTTACAGTGGATGGGACAGGCGCATTTAAAATTGCGTTTACTTTACTTGCACTCGGTTCTATACCCTTTTCACTAATAATATGTCCTAAGTACTCTACGCTGTGTTTAAAAAATTTGCATTTACTCACGTTTGCTCGTACTCTGTACTCTGATAACCTTGCAAGAACTGACCTTAAGTTGGCGTTACATTCCTCTAAACTCGCACTCTTTATGATCACATCATCAATGTAGCATTTTGCGCTGACTCCACGAAGTATATTGTCCATAATGCTCTGGAATATGCAAGGAGCGGTTTTTAAGCCAAAGGGTAATCGTACATACCTGAACAAGCCCATGTGCGTGTTGATGGTAAAAAGTTCATGGCACTCTTCCGCTATTTCAATTTGTTGGAAAGCCCCAGCCAAATCCAAAACACAAAAATATTTTGCACCTCCCATGCATGCTAAAATCTCCTCTACCGTTGGCAATGGGTAATGTTGCATGTCGATCACTCTATTAAGTGAAACCTTCAGATCCACACATATTCTAATAGATCCATCGCGCTTTCCCACGATGACTATAGGACTAGCTTGCCATTATTCTGCGGATGATACATGCGCTTTTAAGCCGAATAAGTTCCTCTTCTACTTTTGGCTGTAAAGCGTAGGGTACTGAGTATGCTTTGCAGAAAATGGGTGATACATTTTCTTTTAATACTACCGATGCTTTGAATCCCTTAATCGAAGAGAATTGATTTGAAAAAACGTTTGAATATTCATTTTTAATGGATTCTTCACATTGTTTAATTTTACTATTAGTGATAACTGATAACATTTATGCCGTTGCTCGAAATAGAAAAAAGGTCCCACCACCGCGGAAACAACACGTCAATCCATGTTCTACCCATTAACGGTTTGAAAGCAATGCCATTTTGTACTACATACAGACTTAGTTCGTAATCTTTTCCATCAGCCTGTATATGAACATTTGTTTTACCTATGACATTGATTATCTCACCCGTAATCGTTTTGAGACAATCAGCAGGAATAAGTTTAAGATGCTTAAGATATTTTGCGAAATCTTTCATTGGCATTACAGTTTCGCATGCTCCCGTGTCAATCTCGAACTCAATTTCACGTCCATCTACTTTGACCTTCAAGGTTACAGGTGGCATCCGTTGAACAAGTAATTTTGTAGCGCGTATTTCATCGATGTGTAACATATTTACATAACTTAAAACATCATCAACATCATCTTCCAATATTTGATCACTTACATCACCTTCAACTAATCTGTTCACTATTTTTTTCCCACTATTGATAACTGCAGCGCGGCACTTTGCTGCTATGTGCCCTCTCCGCTGACAACGAAAACATTTCCAGTTATTTGCTGGACACTCCTCAGCTTTGTGATTTTTCCCACAGCGGAAACATTCGTACCTACTTCTCCACAGGGATGCCAGATTGAGGGATTTTTCCCGTTTTTCGGGATTTTTTGACCCCAAAGGGAAAAAGGGAAAACTAACCCAGAAAACGGGAATAATAGTCACTCCAAAAACTTTCACGTTTTAATGCCAAAACTACTTTCATCGTTCAGAAAACAGACACGATAAATTCAATAAAAAAAAAAAAAAAAACACTTTATGAACATAGCCCTTAGTCTTGCCGTGCGCTTCAAACTTATGTTGTTTTCAATTGGGATTTTCACATTTTGCTCTCAGATTTCAGATTTTTCGTGCCCAATGGAACATAAAACGAGATTTTTCTTCCTTTGCATTTGTGGTGGTGCGTGTTTTAAAAGTCAGCTATTCTTAAATTGTAATTTGTGTTTATCAGAATCCATTCAATTTATGCTAATATCACTTTCAGTGGCCAAATGTAATTTTTCTCTATTTTTCACAGACTTCTAGTCTAAAAACGTAAGTAAACACACTTTAAAGTTTGACAAATAACAAATGTTTTAGTGTTAGTGCAAATAGGTGTAAATCTCGCTCGGATATCGAGATTCGCAAAATTGCTCTGAATCTGAAAAAAAGTGTTTTTTCTGTCCCAATCGAAAACGATAGATATTAATTTGTACACTGGGTATGCGTATGGCCATGAGTAGTGGGTGTTTGAGTTTGACAGATTTGTCATTTGTGGAATTGTGGCTGTGTGCTGGGTGGGGTAGAAAAAATCGAGTCCCGTTTATGTTGTTTTATTTTACTTACTAAATTTATTTATTATTGATAAAAGACCACAATTGTATGGATATATGGAATTAGAAGTAGACAGAGAATGTTTGCGATTACATACAAGTAGTATGTTGTATGCACAAAGATGACCTAGTCTTGGATTAGTCTAGTCTAATCTAATGAGTCTAGACTAGTCTTATATGTTAAAATGAATGTGATGTGTATAGCTATTTTTGTTTTGATGAGAACAAAAAAAAGGGAATAAAAACGGGAAAAATCGGATTCAAAAAAGGGAAACAAAATAATTTTGGATGAAAAAAAAGGGAATCCACATGCTAAAAGTCTGGCAACGCTGCTTCTCCATTTACTTTCCTCACTCGCGTACCTAGGTCCTAACGCAACTGCATTTTTTTTTTTGATAAACCTTTATTTGAGACATCGTGACGGATTTCTGCTACACAGTAACTGGATGGAGATGGATCATGAATGGCTTTAGATTCAATGGAAGCAAGTTCAAAGCTTATAGCTTTATTACATGCATCTTCAAATGAGATTTCTCCTTCCGATAATAAACGTTTCTGAATTACTTCGCTATGTAACCCACACATAAATTTGTCGCGTAATGCGTCTTTTAGAAAACTTCCAAAATCGCATGTTCTTGCCAATTGTTTAAGTTGGACAATGTAATCCGCGATAGTCTCAGACGGTTTTTGGTCCCGTTTGTGAAACTTAAACCGTTCAATCATGACAAGTGTTTTTGGGCTGAAGTGTTGTTGTAAAAGAGCAACACATTCCACGTAGGTTTTGTCAACCGGTTTGTCCGGCATGCAAAGATTTTTTAAGACAGTGTAATTGCTCTAATCTTTCCATATAGGTAACGAAATCATTTTTCGACTCGTCGAACACCTCTATCGATCCAATGAATGACATTCTAATTTTTTTTCTTACAGGGTTTTTCGCGTGATTTTATGAATTTTTTTTTTTCTAAATTTGTATAGACTTCTAAGAGCGCGGTTTTTCTTTTCAATCCTCGTCGCCAATAAATGATGTGTTCAGAACAAGAGGTGAGCACAGACTGACTGGCGTCAGCGGTCAGATGTGCTTGATTTATTTCATATTAGTATGTGTCTTATGTATATGTACAATTCATATTTGTATTCAATATAGAAATACATAGCGTAACTCATAATGTTGTGTTAGTTAATATATAACACACATATTCCAAACACAGACAAACAACAAGAAACAGAAAAATTGCAGTTTTTGTATTCGATTGAACATACGAAATCTGAAATTTGAGAGTAGAATCTGAGAATCCCAATTGAAAAAAAGTGAGACAAGTGCGAGTCGGACTCGCTCATGAAGGGTTCGGAAACAGCAAGTAACATAAAAGTTCTTGTAGTTCGTTGTAACTTTGATCGATGTTTTAAAAACTTCTCACTAGATCTCGTTCAAAAAATGTTCGTTCGTTTGTCTGTTCCGTAGCCAAATGGCAAAAATCGGAACCCTAAAAACAAAAATAAATTGTAACAAATATTTTTGTTTTAACTGAGCAAATTGTGTTTGCAATTTTGCAATAAACGTTAATATACATGATGTATTAAATATGATTATACTGCCAAGAAAGTGGTGGAATCGGCTAAGGTGATAGTTGATTGTCGCTTTTTTTAATGTCGTTTTTGATTATCAACTCTTCTTTGCTCTGAGTTAAGCGATCACTAAAAAACAGCAGCAACAGCAGCACTTAGAATTTTAAACGTCACTTCCTTGCCGATGCTGTCTTTCCGGGCAGCTAATACACACATTCGAAGTGTTTTTTTATTGTGAAAAATGTAAGTGAATTTGAGAATAATACCATGTTCACAAATTATTATAGTACTTTTTTTTTTTTTTAAGGTCTCAAGCAAATTAGAGAAACTACTTTGACCCATTGGTACCGCCCAGTCAGTCCCAACTTGTCTTTGATAGCCACCACCCCCAAAAAAGATTTAATGTTGCAACCAATTGAAGTGTGGCTGGAACATGCGTTGACCTTATTATAATTGGTAAATCAAACAGTCCCAAACAAAAAAAATGAATGTTTCTTTGTTAAAATCTACGTTAAAATGTTTTTTTTTTCATAACTTTGAAACACTTTTATCTTCGTAGAGTTGAGGGTGTCAAGCGCAAGTGACACTCTCACGAGAGGCAACACGCGTGACACGAGTGACAATAGAAAGATCGATTTTTTTCACGTCAGCATGTCAAAATTTGCCACGGTAAAAATGCCACGTGTAATCATAACTTAGACTTATACTAAACTAGATACTTTAACGTCCTCATTGACTTAATTGACATAATGTACCCACACGACATATCGTCGGTTGACAGGTAAAACTCACTAAGTGCATTCAGAGCTATAAATGCAAATTGTTTTCATGATTTTTGCCTTGCCGTTAAAACCTAAGAAACCGCAGTTGTTAAAATTTTAAAAACTTTTTTTCTTGCATTCGATTATTGAAAATTAATTATTAAAATTAAATTATAATATCTACTTATTATTATTTTGATTTAGCTGAAATGCGTAATTAGTGAGTGGTACCTATTTTACCTGCATATGATTGTGGATAATTTCCAATGGTGGCATAAGCACAATGCGATAGGCGAAAACAAGTTTCGAGTTGAAAGCATTTATCGCCTTTGTTTTAATTGAGTGTTGTGATCATTATCGTCGCAATTGTGGCAGCTTCACCGTATAAGTATGTGCACTTCCCAATAGCATGTCATGTGGGTTTGCTTATCGCGCATTTAATCGCCTTTCACCAATTATCTTTGTTAATATGATACCAACCTGTGGGGCTATCAATATCGCTCTATTATATACTCAACTGTTCAAGTGATAGATTGTACGATATACACTCCGTTGCAACTGAATAGGTACAAACTTTTTCAAATTTATGTGGCTCATTATCTCCACATGATGTACATGTATCAATCATTTGATGGTGCTAACTATTTGTCTATGATGTTTTTAAAAGAAATGAGAAAGAATAATAAAAAAAGCACCGTTATTTTTTCTCTGGCTCTCTTGAAAAGCATTTCATACGGAAAATGCAGTTTTTTTTTTTGCGTCAACTGAATAGGTACAAATAATGAAATCACAAAAAACGACCATTGGAACGAAATAAAACAAGTGTTTCTTATTAAATTATTTCATTTATTGGTTCTAGTGGTGGGTACTGCCTCCTTTGTTTATGATAACTTCACAAATTCGGTCTGGCATGGAATCATAATGTGACTTTAACAAGTCCAGCGAAATTTCTCTCCACGCTAATTTAATGGCGGCAATTACAGATCCCCTATTTTCAAATTGATGACCAGACACCAGACTCGTACACTTTTCGGACTAACCATCCCCATACGTTTTCAGGTCCGGTGAGTTTGGTGCAGCAATCCCAAATTTTGCTCCCTTATCCATTTTTTAACTATCCGCGCCGTGTGAATAGGTGCGTTGTCTTGCTGGAAAGTGTAATTTATCGCTCACTCACTCACTAAATTTAGGTAAATTTCTTTCCAATATTCCTTTGTAAGTTGTCGCGGTAATATTTGCTGTTTGGAACTCGAGTTCAACAGTTCCGTAGTAGGTAACCGCTCCCCACACCATAACATCACCCTCTCGGCTATGATGTCGGGTTAAAAAACGTTCCTCTTTTCTCACATCGTGAAAGTAGTAACTAAAGCCATCAAGCCCATCAAAATTAAACTTTTTTACATCTGAAAAACAACGTAACGCCATTCTTTATGCCAAGTCATATGGTGCCTAGAAAAATCCAGACGCATACACTTCTGCTGATGGTTTAACGGTGGTTTCTTCTTAAGTTTAAGCCATTTTAAATGATTGGCACAGTTGATCACAATTCTTACCGTTGAAACGCTAGCACTAACACCCGCTTTTTGCTTTATTTTTGCAACTGAGTCGCTGGAATTGGACGCCGCTGTTGTGGCCGTTTTAGAACCTTCTTTGATATTTTTCCCGTTCAACTCTTTATTTCCCAAAGACCAAATTAAGGCTTCGTTAAACTTTGGAAGCTATATCACGCCCGGTTAATCCTTGTTCCTTAAGTAATTCGACCTTAGCCTTCTCAACACTGCTAAGTCTACCCATCGGTCTCCAAATTTACAAAGAAATTGCAATTGAATAAATAAATTCACTCAGAAAATTTCAAAAAATGTTTAAACGGGTCAATCTTCTTAGAACACACGTGAACAATGAAGATAATTACTATGTACGCAAGAAAAACTACATTTTTCCGTATGAAATGCTTTGCAAGAGAGCCAGAGAAAAAATAGCAGTGCTTTTTTAATTATTCTTTCTCATTTCTTTTAACAACATCATAGACAAATAGTTAGCACCATCAAATGATAGATTCATGTACATCATGTGGAGATAATGAGCCACATAAATTTGAAAAAGCTTGTACCTATTCAGTTGGAACGGAGTGTGGTTTAAAATCGATGATCGTGCGGTCACTACCTCGATTGGATAACGTACAAAAGTACGATAAATGCTGTTAATCAGAATATTGTTTTATTATTAACTTTTCGTTTTATCAACAATCAACCCCACACAAAGCGAACACAAAGAGACGGCAGACCAGTGTTGTTATATCGTAGGATTTATCCCTTTTTGTGGTAATTTCGATGTCCAAAAATCCGTTCGTGGAATTTAAGAAAGAACATTCAGGCTATACATTTTTGCTGAAATTTCATCAAAACACCTACATTTCACCATGATTATCAACACAATGAATGCCCATACCAGCTCATATAAATCATCTTTAATCACAATTTTCTAGTACCAAAAAATAGTCGTAGTAATGTTACAAACTGTGATTTTTATTCTAAAGGTTAATTAACGAAATTTTCTTTATGTGTACCTAATAAAAATTTTACTTTTAAAGCGAAAAAAGATCCTGGGCTTTTAAAAGGAAATTTCAGTACGATGAAAAGGGAAAAATGACCACGAGTGCTACAACACTGCGGCAGACTATTTCAATCCCCTATACACATTTTGAGTTTTCTTTTAATTTTTTTATAACCCAATTTGTAGCGTAAGTTCGACATGTTGAGGTCTTAAAAGCCCACAGAGCAATTGTAGAACGTGTACGTATGTTTTGACATAACTCGTGATCATGATCAGCAATCAAATTGGAATTGAATTTGGTTCGAGTGGGTGCATTAACAACTTCTTTTCCGATAGACGGACTCAAATACTGGAATCATTTTGTCCTTATCAGCGTATTATAAGAAGGCATTTATAAAATCATAATCTTGAGTTTGACAAAAGAAATGCAGTAGGAACGATAGCAGCTAACACTAATGCAAGTTCCCTGTAAAATTACCTATTTTGACTTACATTTATAACAATTTCAAGGTTAGAAATAATTATCAGTAGATAAGGCCTAATCCGTCAAAAGTGCACCTTCATTTGTGTAGGGCGTAGGACCTGGCTGGTAGTTTTTTTTTCTAGCCACCACTTTTTCCCACTTTTTATTTTCTATTGTGAACTACAATAATCACAATAGAAAATTTTATATGGCAAAATGTCGTCTTTCAAAAAATGTGGGAAAACTAAAATTATTATTAGCACAGCTCTTGTTAATGTTGCAAGTCCTTCAATCCTTTTCGGAATCTGAGAGCTAAGCAAAATATGTTTTCACGAGTTGAATGGCGGAAAAAAAATTACACGACAGGAGCCCGCCTTAGTACCGTCACCAATGGAATGATTCACCTCGGTGTAGTTAGCACTCTCATATTTCCCACTAAGCGTAGTATTTTTTCCCTTTTCGTACTCAATTTCCTTTTAAAAAAATTCGATACTTTTAGTGAAAAAAAAAAACATATTTTAAGAGTTTTTGAAATTTGAATTCAACGAAAAGAAAATCAAATTATGTAAACCTGTCGCAGTTTGTTAACATTACTTTAATTATTTTTTGGTACTAGACAATTTTTATAAAAGATGATGAACCAATAGCTCCACAGCACTCTGTAATTTGTAATTACCTTATAATAAATAATAATATAAATAATAATATAGCCGAAAGCCGTAGCAGCTAGCGCTATTGAACAATTAATTTTGTAATTTATTACATATTAATTAATTTATAATAATAATAATAATAATAATAACAATAATAATAAGAAGAAGAAAAGACGATTACATGAGCTCTTTTTTGTGGACAATCAGTCAGTGTGTTCATAATCATGCTGAATTTAGTTATTTTTATGAAATATCAGCAAAAAATGATCGTTTTAATTGTTTTTGTCAGATTCCTGACGTTCTTACGACTCTGCTACTTTTTCCCCATTTTCCCACGGCAGACTTTTCGGACATTAAAATTCCTACAAAAAGGGATAAGCCCAAAATATAACAACGCTGATTCACCTACCTATGTCCAGTGCTCCATTAAGGGGAAAAGTGTCACTTTTGACACTTTTGAAATGGAAAAGGTTTAAACGAGGGACAAGCTAAAAAAAAGGGGAAAACATTGAAAATCTCTGTTAAAATTAAAATTAGGGTTGTCAGATGCAAAAATACGAAAAGGGGGACATCGTGAGTTTTCTAGGGGCGACAAGTGTTCAAAAAGGGGGACAAACATTTGCATGTTGGTTTTTTCTTTCGGTTTGCACCAAAGTAAATTTTGATTTCAAAACAATAACTGAAAGAGAGACAGATGACAGTACAAAACAAAAACATACAGGAGAACAACTTTAGCACGTGAAGTGAGATGTAATTCGTGATGGGATGCTTTCAGATTTGAAAGGTTTCTTGCACATTAAATGGATGTGTTCACAGTTAATCTTGTTAAAAATATTATAAGAAAGTATTTTTAATCTTTTATTGAATTTTGACTTAACAAGGGGGACAGTGGTTTTTACTAGGGGGGACAAAGAGTATTTTTGTAAGAAAAAGGGGGACGTCTAGCATCCCTACTTAAAATGGTTTCGCAGTACAATTTAAAATTATTTTCGTTTCAAACAAATTTCAAAGTTACATCTTTCTATTTTTTTTTTTTTTCAAATCGTTATGCAGTCAGCAGTTTGATTTGATAAGGATTCTTCCTTCCAGTCGGCGATTAAACGATCAGTTGGTTTCTCTCCAGAATAGTTTTAAAATTGAATTAATGTAAATAATTATCTTAAATATAATAAAAACAAAGAAGGGAACTCTTTTCTAATTTAGGAAAAAACTTGTTGCTTGTAACAAATTGGAAAACAGTTTTCAATAACAAATTGGAAAACAGTTTTCAAAGACTGGGAACACTGCTTATGTTGCAAATCCTCCGCCAAACGGCTCGTCGCCGTCACTGATTTGGATTTCGTAGATCATTCGCTATCAAGGCGTATGTGTTGTTCGTTGTGTTTGCGGTCATTATTCACCCTACAAAGAGAGCGAGTTATATTTTTATATATTTATTTTTATCCGCAAAGATGCTGATGCGTCCCCCGCATCGTAAGAAAATAACTCAACCGCAACAATGACCATATACACTCGGCGGTGGCACTGATCGCTGATACGCAATCAGCGCACTTTAGCTGATTAAATTGTGTTTGTGTTGTTGTTTACGATATGGAAATTTGAGGTTTTTCCTCATTCATTGTTCGAGTGCGAGTGCCATTAAGCTAGATATTGCTGATTGCTAATCGCGTTTATCTCTGAAACTTTAATTAATGTCCACCATTGATTTGTTTTATTAGTTTGAGATACCTAATCGAAATTCGTAAGTTCTTTTGATGTCATTCTCTGCAAAAGAACCAGAAGAGCCGTAAACCATTTGATATCTTCATTTTTCATATATGAAGGGAGCAGCGTTGACGAATTTTAATAGTTGAGTTCTGAGTTGCGGTCAGAGAAGTTCCTCTCTCGCTTGCTACAATGATTTTATATAATAGTGTCTTTGTTGTGATCTTACTGGTGGCAGCTGCAAGTGCTGGTGTTTATCCAAATTATCACACTGATATTGAGTTTCATTCTATTGGGAATGAGGTCGAGGGACGTGCTTCATATAACAAATGGTGGCAGACAGCTTCTTTCTATCAAATCTATCCGAGATCTTTTAAGGACAGCGATGGAGATGGTGTCGGAGATTTGAAGGGTAAGAAATTAATGTTACTTTGTTTTTATTAACTTATTTTAATGAAATGGGAGTCGTTTGGATGAAGTTGTCTGTAGTGAAAAGACTGAAAAGGGTCTTAAATGCGAGACTGTTTGATATGTCTTCTCAGTCAACGATGAGTAGATGTAAGACTAATAGAGAATAATAATCAAAGTCCAAATTACTTAAAACTCTGACTCAATACATCGGAATACGAAATAAAAATTCATAAAAAAATTATAAATTCCCGTTCAGCTTTGCTAGTGTTAAAGGAACTTTGGTGCTTTAATATCTTCTCTGAAGTGCCGCTCGTTTTATGCAAAGTGCTTTCTTTTGACAGTGCAGATTTTAATCTGCCGTGAGTGTCGAGAAGAAGCATTTTCAATGTTCTTAAACTCAATGTTACGTTGAAAGAATGTGTTGTTATTAATATTTGCGTACTCGAGATGTCAGAAATAAATAATCAACATTTTACAAAAATTATCTACCAAAAATCCAATTGCATCACAAGAAATGCTTTCCGTAAAGAAAATTTTCGAAATCAGGCAGAACTTTTGACAAACACGATCTCACTGTAATTGCGATAAAAAAAAAAAAATAAAAAAAAATCGCAGTAGGTACAAAATGTATGGAAAACTAAATTTTATGAATTTTCCAACTTCCTTCTAAATTTTTCAATTTTCTGGTCGTATGAACCTTTCTTAGGCGAAGACAAACACAGTAAAGAACATATAGCTCAAATCGATCCATTCTCGAGTCTGATAGATGCAGCTTTGTTTTATAATTATACTAGCAAACCCATGCTCGCTTCGCTGAACACATTTCCAAGTGGCTGTCCCCTCTAAACAAAAATTCAGTTTAGTTAGAGGCGTAAAATGATAAAAGATCGCATAGAAAACATTGGAAACATTTTTTCAATTTGTATTGTTTTAGTGAGAAATATATCGATGTGATAATTATAGAACATGGCCCCAGACACTTTTTAGGAAGCCTTACAGCGAAATGCTCGCTCCTACTATAAAAGATAAACCAAACGCTCCATCATATTTGCAGCTGGATATCAATGATTTACTAACTAATTGCATTTCCAATTGCAGGTATTACAGACAACTTAGCCTACTTGAAGGAAATCGGCATCACAGCAACATGGCTGTCGCCCATTTTCAAATCGCCCATGGCCGACTTCGGCTACGACATCTCAAATTTTACGGATATTGATCCGATTTTCGGCAACATGGACGACTTTGATGCACTCATCGACAAAGCAAATAAGGTTGGAGTGAAAATCATCTTGGACTTCGTACCAAATCACTCTAGTGACGAATGTGAATGGTTCCAAAAGTCCATCGCACGTGATCCAGAATTTGAAAACTTTTACGTCTGGCATCCGGGTAAAATTGTTGATGGAGTTCGGAAACCACCCACTAACTGGGTCAGTGTGTTCCGAGGAAGCGCGTGGCAATGGAACGAGCAACGTCAAGAGTACTACCTTCATCAGTTCGTAGACAAGCAGCCAGATTTAAACTACCGTAACCCCAAAGTTAGAGAGTACATGAAGGTAAGCGATTAAAAAAAAAAAAAAAAAAAAAATCCCTACGTCACTTAACGAACTAAATATTGTATGCAGGACGTTCTTCGTTTCTGGCTGAAGAGGGGAATCGCAGGCTTCCGTGTAGATGCCGTGCCACATGTGTTTGAAATTGCTCCAGATGCAGATGGAAATTACTTAGATGAGCCTCGCCAAGACTGGGTTACCGACCCAGATGACTACGGTTATTTGAATCACATCTACACAGTTGATCAGCCAGAGACAATTGAGTTGGTATATGAGTGGAGGAAGGTGCTGGACGATTTTAAGGACGAAAACGGTGGCGAAGATAGGTATCTTATCATAAAGCATGGAATAAACACAAATACTGATCTAATTTTCGACGTAGAATTCTCATGATTGAAGCTTGGTCACCTGTCGATATTGTAATGCAGTTGTATGGCAATGCTACCATGGAGGGTGCTCAAATCCCTTTCAACTTCCTTATGATTAGCTTTCTGACCAACGACTCTGATGCCTATCACTACGCCGAGACGATCAACACCTGGCTGGACAAGATGCCCGAGGGTCGAACACCCAACTGGGTGGTAAGTGCACTTGGATAAACTCTAACCCCTCATACTTTAAAGAGGTTTCTTTTTTAACTTGCAGTTGGGAAACCACGACAAGAATCGTGTTGGTTCGCGTATGGGAGTAGATCGCATGGACATGTTGAATATGCTTTTACTTACCTTGCCTGGGTGCAGTATAACATACCAGGGAGAAGAGATCGGCATGACCGACGTATGGATCTCATGGAATGACACCGTTGATCCACAGGCTTGCAACTCAAATCCATCTGTTTATGAGGTTTTTTCTCGCGATCCATGTCGCACACCGTTCCAATGGAATACAGATAAAAATGCTGGATTCACTAACGGTTCGAAGACTTGGCTGCCGGTTTCTGACTTGTATCCCTCGGTCAATGTTAAGAGTGAGCGTGGCATTTCGTACAGTCACCTCAATATCTACAAGCAGCTGCAATCCTTGCGGTCCGAGCGCACCATCAAACAGGGTGACGCCGTCATTAAGGCAGTGAGCAACAATGTTTTGGCTGTCAAAAGGTAAGACACATTTTAACCCTGAATCTTAGGCTTTAGTAATCATTTCTTGAAGGTCACTGAGTAACGATTACTCGTACATCGTACTGCTGAACATTTTCGATGACATCGAAGCCGTTAATTTAGATGCAGTCTTCGATGATTTGTCTAGGGAATTGGAATACGTTGTGGTGACGGAAAAGTCTGTGCGCAGAAGGGGAGACAAAACCTATGCTGATCAAATTTTGTTGCTACCAAAGGAAGCAGTCGTACTGAGATCAACGACTAAGTTATCGGCCACAAGCTACTATGCCTACAATACAGTTTAGTCGCTTTAAAAATATGTTATGATTATACTTTTCGTGACAGCAAAACTGTTTTTGTTTCTTGTTTGTTTTATTCGTCGGTCGCTAACAGTTTTTCGCAATGAATTACTGATATTTTACCGTAATAGCAAAGTTTACGTTCGATGAGTGCAGTGGCGCGGCGTATGCAGGGGGTGGGGGCTCATCGCAAATCGCAACATTTTGCTGTGCAACTGTCAAAACAGGAGTCAAGTTCGGGTAGTACCTATTTCTTAAATCTACTCCGGACAATCATCTCACATTTGGAAAATACGCAGCCTAAGCGAATCCCTTTCGAATTGCTTTGCCTACTAGTATAACCCCATTTGAATGTATTTTCAAGCACATACCAAAAACACGCCGCAAGCAGTGTATCTTTTTGTAATTTTTTGCCATTCCAAACACGTGCTCCATACATCAGCTGTGTAAGCAAGAAAAAAATGCACATTCCAATTATACTTTGTAGCACAATGACAGAGTCCTAAGGTATAGGACTAAAAAAATCCATTTCCATCACTATGCCTTTAATGTAGGTATACAAAACAAAGTTATCCAATCATTTTCTTACCCTAATGCCTGAACCAATCCAACTGGTATCTGGTCCTTGGTAAAACGAGAAAGAAAAATTATATAGGTACCTGAAGCAAAGAATCGTGACTGGGAAAGCTTAAGGAAATTTTTGAAATTCCGAAAACTGACAACACCAGAAGTCAAGGGTGAATGGGAATATTTGTGCTTAGCCATAGCCATTGAGGTGAAACACTGTTTAGGGGTAGGATTTCGATGCGGGTTACCTTTAACCGCCATGGGCGAAATTCATGAAAGAAAAGTCAACTTTCAAGGGCATTAGCTTGGGTAACTTTGTCTTCTGATAAAATTAAATATCGATAAAGGCAATTTCATAAATACATGTCTGAATGCGTATAGGTACAGCTGGACGAAAGTTCTGGTTCATAACAAATATGAAGCGAATTATGTTATTAGTTAAAAGAAATTCTACTCTCGAAGTCGAGTTTCAGAAAGGGTCCAACTAATTATCTAGAGTAGTCTCGCACATTAATAGTTGATTAACTTGTATGATTTTAGCACAACGAATATGTTGCTGGTGTTGGTCAACTTCGTGGTCGATGTGGCTGCGCAACAAGTTGTTGAACGCGTTGATGCCCTCGTATATAAGAAAGACCAAGCATCGGGCATTGAGAAACGCATTGAAAGCTGTAGTCTTGTATACCTATGATATGCCTGACCTTTGGCAAGAACGACTACAATAACTACACGAACAGCGACCAGAGCAGCAGAGTATAGGTATAAATGTCTGCATGAAGCGATCAATCGGTGTCGGTGCTTCAACTCGCTCGCGCAACGAGTTGACAACTACTATAGCCAACGAGCAAAACGGGCACTGATCCATAAACATCCCATCGGTTTATGGCTGGAAAATAGTCAGATAAAATCCTCGTACCTACATTAAGCCTATAGTCCGGAACTGTTCGGGAACGAAAAATCCCATACAAAAGTGTCAACGAAATCATGAACGAAAAATTCCGCTCTCCTTTTTCGTTTGGTAGTACCTACGCAGCTGCTGCGAAATGATGGCGCAAAAGTGGGTAATTGTAGCAGATTGCTTGGTACAATTCTCCGCTCTCTTTTCGCACACTTTTATTGTCCGGGACATTAATTGCATGTGAAAATTTGACATTTGCAATGCAGTGTTGCCGGCGTGAATATAAACGAGTTTTTATATTAAACTGTTTCGAAATGGGTTGGCGTAAATGCGTGTAAATCAAATGCACTGGATTTCCAGAGCAAGCGAAAAATTATTTATTTTTGCGGCCAACTGAACACTCAATACGCTAAAGAACCCGAATTCGGATTTAGGCTTGGAAAGGGAAGGATGTCGCTGGAATAAAGGAAGGAGAAGATGCCAATTAAGGGGCTGTTAAGGCGAGTACGACAGCCAAGGTACGGTGGGTAGTGAAGCAATTTCTCGCAACGTCAACATCACCTCGGCGCGAAAGACTGGCATGAGATGGTTTTTGTGACGTGCCAGGGTCAAGCTCCCACGCCCTCTGGCGAGCTTAGAGAGCGGGTGCAAGCATGCCAGCAAGGACCCTAGACAAAGCAGCAGCACTTGAATTCCCATGTTTCTCATAAAGTCAATTGTATGTGTCATAAACTGACACGAACGAATAAAATGGCGATAAATCCGAAATGACAATTTTAATTTCTTAAGCCAAAATGGAAATAAATAGCCAATGCTGCTAACACTGCCACTTTTGTATCAGCTGATGGAACTCTCCACAGATTATTTTTCGCTGCCTTTTCGCAAAAGTTTCAATGTCAAAATGGAGACCACCGAAAAATTTCGTTCCGTAACAGGACCGTACTGCGCTTTGGAGTTGAATCTTATTCTTATAATTGTAATTTGAGGAGTTGCATCAGGTAGAGCACGACTAGCAAAGGTGAAGCCGATTTTTCCACTAAAGTCATGTTAAATCTGCCAATGGAATAAAAGGAGATGATTCCGGAGAATCGGTTTTGCTTTAGAGTGGGTAATGAAACGATTCATGGCGCGTCGAAACAACTCTCCGACAGTCGATCGATCAAAAGTGAGATCTAAAGCACGCGGCATGCCTGGCCTGGACCGAAAACTTGATTGAAGGTAGTAGGAGTAGAAGGGGTATTCAAAACGCATTCCAATCTATATTCAACGATTTGAGACATGCTTTTATGGGAAAGAAGTCCGTTGTCAAAGCTGACAGCCTAGCTTCGAGCAAGGTCTTTGAAATAAAAAAAACGGCTTCTTGAACTTTACGTTTAATATATTGTTGTGTGGAATGTAGCGTGGAACTTAATATGGTGGAGTGTAAATATCCCATTAGTCAGCAAACAAGTTCCAATTCTAAATGGAGACTCGGTTCAGTTAAATAAGGGAGCTAGTTCTAGAACCAGCCGGAACAATTGGAAAATTGGAATACACTAGAACGTTCGCGATAGATGGCAGACCTGATAATAAAAGGCAGGTCTTAGAAAAGGGACGGGCAGTTTATTTTTAAAGGTGCCCTGACATAAGGCCATGCGAATGCCATCGTTTAAAAAATAATAGTAAAAATTCGAATAGGCTATCAACTTTCTGTTGAAGAGAACATTAGTAAAAAAGTCAACCGTAAAGATAGGTTTTTGTTATTGACAATATAATCATGTCCCATAAGTTTTTGAAATATGGTCCTATGTCGCAAAAAAATATGGCCTTATCACGCTTTTGCAAAGTGACAAAAGGCCATATGTTCGAATATGGCCTTATGTCGCTTTATAAAAGTGTCATAAGGCCACATTTCGAAATATGGACTTATGTCACGGCACCTTTTTAAACAGTGATTGGTAAAGTTCGAAATAGTAATAGGTACAGTGAATTTTGTGATTGGTTTGAATCGTTTAAGAAGTGTTTTAAGTGATATTGTTTGGTACTTAATAAGTGAATTATTAGAATAGACCATTAAAGTGCAATTAAAGTGATTTTATTAGAAAATTTTAACAGAATAGTGTTTTATCTTTTCGAATCCCAGCCATGATATTTTCACTTATTGAGCGAGAATTGCTTTTTAGTACCGAGTGAACCGAAAAATTAAAGCAATGTTTGAAAGCGAATGTGAAAACAAAACTAGAATTGACCCCCTAAATATAATAATATAATATATACACTGGTGGGCGTTCAGGAAAATAGATTTTAACGATAAAGCCGTCAGCCATTTAAATGTAGATCATAGTTTAAGTCGTTTTACTTTTAAAATAATTTCATATAATATAGCAGGTCTTAGTAATAAATAACTCTTTATAGATTTTTTTGAATATTTAAATCAGTTTGATATATTTTTATTGTTTGAAACATTTGTAGAAAGTGATACCGATCGCTTTGAGATCTATTTCGAGAATCACGTTCTTCATTGGATACCAGCGACGCGAACGTCTTCTAAAGGAAGGGCGAGTGGAGGTTGCTTGTATGGCATCAAAAACCAACTGAAAAACCAAATTGAATGCAAATTTATAAACGAAATCAATAGAGTTTTAATAGAAATAGTCACGAGGAATGATAAGTTGTATTTAGTACCAGTATATATAAACTGTAACAGTTGGATCGATGATTTTACTTGCTTGAGCGATTTTCTAGTGGAATTGAATAATGAAAATGTAATGGTAATTGGGGATTGCAATGCTCGAGTAGGAGACTCGCAGATACTAGAGGTTGAGCCTCAGCTGCTATCGCAATCTTTAAGCTTCCAGAGGTACGCAACGGATACGAAAATTGATGGAAACGGGAAAAAACTCATGGAGATGTGCGAATCTTTTGGTCTGTCAGTTCTTAACGGCCGATCTAAGAGTGACAGAAAGGGTAATTTAACTTTTTTAAGAGGCACTGCATGTTCCACCATAGACTATTGTTTTATACGTGGGAAGTGGATAGAGTATGTGACGGATCTAAGCGTAAATGAACAAACGTTTTCGGACCACTTTTCGTTAACAGTCTTAGTTAATTCAAGACTACCGCTACGATCTGTAACACCGGAGCTAGGTCTACTGCCCAAGTTCAAATGGAAGATGAGTTACTCCGCAATTTACAAATGTAACCTGGATCTGAGACTAAACGAAATAAATGACAGCGAAATTCGCTCCGATCGTGGTGTGGACTCTCTCGTTGCTTGTATATCGTATGCTGCTAGAAACTTTCAACTGTCCGGAAGGTACAAGAGAAAACAACAATGGTATGACTGGGAGTGTGTAGCTGCGAGGAGAAAATCGTTTTCCTACTTACGTGTGCTCAGAGAATTAGGCACCAGCACGGCAAAAATGATGTACCATGAAGCAAATAAGGCGTACAAAAACATCTGCAGACGTAAGCAATCACTTTATTTGGAACAACTGACAAGATCACTTGCAGGAACAAAAGACAGTTACTCTTTTTGGAAAGTTGTCAGGACCATTAACGGTATAGGTTTTGCAAGAAACCTCCATGTCGAAACGACTGTACAGACAGTGAGATTTCGCTGCGAGAAGTTTGCAATGTATTGCATCGTTGTAGCTTAAATAAAGCAACAGGAGAAGACCGCATTCCCTACGAGCTTTTTAAGTTTGCGACAAATAGATTCCTTGAAAAACTAACCGTGGCATACAATTACATTTTCGAAATGGGTGAGGTACCAGATAGCTTTAGAAGAAGCATAATATTTCCGTTGTTCAAAAAAGGAGACCCGAATGATCCGAACAATTATAGAGGTATTTCCTTCATGAACACCGCTATGAAAATATTTACCGGAATCATCTTAGAACGCCTGACAAACTGGGTACGGGAAAATGATTTACTGAGCGAGTTCCAGGCGGGTTTCAGAAAGGAGTACTCAACAGTTGATCACATATTTACCCTGACAAGCATCGCACGAGCTTACTTGGATAAGGGTAAAAAACTTTATTTATTCTTTGTCGATTTTAAGGCAGCTTTCGATACTATCGACAGAAATGCTTTGTTTTACAAACTAAGTAATTTAGGAGTGTCGACGAAAGTGCTTAGGATTATACAAAGCCTGTACAAAAATAACAGAGCTGCGGTATGGAATGGGAAACAAATTTCCAATTGGTTTGAATCAGAGATGGGGGTTAAGCAAGGCTGTCTTTTGAGCCCACTCCTCTTTTCAATCTTCATTGACGACCTTATATCATTCCTACAGGGCGGAATCGTGTTTGATGGTATACATATAAAACTTTTACTTTATGCGGATGATATTGTCATTATGGCGGAGTCCCCAACGATGATGCAAATGATGATGAATAAAATGCAACAATATTGTTCAACGTGGAACCTCAAAGTCAACCTCGCTAAATCAAAAGTAATGGTGATACGAAATGGACCTGGAAGGTACGCAAGGCAAGAAAAATGGTTTTGGCAAAATGAGGAAGTTGAGATTGTTAGGACTTATAAGTACCTTGGAGTAATTTTAACACCTACAATGTCATTCAAATACCACCTTAAAGAAAAACTGAAAGAAGCGAAGAGGGCAATCAACTGCAATTGGAAGGTGATACTTGGCAAAAGAAACATCCCACCGAGTTCTAAATATAAAGTTTTTGATGCTGCCGTTAGGTCTATATTGTGTTATGCTGCACAAGTCTGGGGTATCTCTCGGTATGAGGAAGTAGAAAAACTTTTAAGATATTTTTTAAAGAAAATCCTCAGGCTTCCAGAAAACACACCAAATTATATGTTGCATCTAGAAACAGGTCTGCCTCCTCTGTACACATTTACAATCAGGTTGCATATGCAGTATATATTGAATGTAATGACGCTTCCCAGCCACCGCCTTCCGCATATAATGGCAAAGCATGCAGTGCGTGGACAGCTTCAGTTTTTCGAAGAATGGACCAGATTGAGCGCCGAACATAATGTCCCGATAACGGAATATAATGCAGATGTGTGGAAACGAAATATACAGGAGCTGTTAAGGAAAATCGATGAAGCTCATCATGCGGAGTGTAGAGCCAAAGCACAGCGGAGTGAAAGCAGGTTTACGTATCGAATACTCAACCATGATCTTATGCAGCAAAACTACTTCCACGATCAAAATAGTATAGAAATGATTTCAACAATTTTTAAGGCCAGAGGGGAACTGCTTCGTTTAAACTATATGCCACACAGATCGAACAGCAATTCAGAATGCAGCCTATGTAATCTACGGGTGAAAGAAGACGTGCAGCATTTTATCGGAGTTTGTCCTATACTAAAAAGTATCAGAAGAGCTCATTGGGGTAAGCCTACACTTACGGAAGATGAAGTTGTTCTTTACTTAAATGGTCAGGATTGGAATGTACTTTCAAGTTATGTAAGATCGGCTATGAAATATCGACAACAAATTGTAGAAGAAGCATTTTAAATACCTATAGTATCATTTGTGTTAAGCTCTAATAGAAATATAATTAGAATTTAAATTGAGTTTAAAAAAATTTTAACTTTTGTTAATAACAATATTGCAAATATTCTCTCTTTATCCGGCTGACGGCATCTGCCAATGCACGATTTTGTGAATAATTTAAAATAAATGTATAGTATAATATTAATATGTAATTCAATAAAATCACAATTTAATAAAATATACACTGGTGGTCTCCCTCAGATATGCTATAGCATATGGAGGCGATTTAGTGGGACATAGATCAGGTCCAAAAGTAGATGTCATTAGCATCCGTTTGCAGCGCGATTCCGATCGAATTAAGATGATCGTAAGTTAAAAAGCCGTACCCGAAAATCGGAAGCAATATCAATATCATTCAAAAACTCCATCTACTGAGGGCTTTAGGGATACTAGAAAAGACTGGCGAAAATAAGCCAGTGGACAGCTTGGGCAACCATTGGCGGTGAGAAACGTATAGGTAGGTATTCTGCCACCTGGATCGACCATTGTCTATTTTTTGACAAACATGTAATACTAATGCTTCTCTTGCTGGGGATAAGAGGGTCTACCTCAAGGAGACTGGTTCGCAGCAGTCGGCTTGATGCCAGAGGAAAGATCAATTGTTATACGTGGTTCTCATAAGGCATGGCACATACAAGTAGCATGATACCCTAACGCACCTGAAGCTGAAGGCTGTGGGCTAAGTATTTGGCTATTTTGAGAGGCCCTTATATTGAGTCATCTAAGAAGAAGTCGTGTTCGGTCCACGACATGACAAAATTGTATTGCCAAACCCGAAACGTTATATGGTCTCCGAGATTGCCAACAGCCCGCTAGCTATCCAGGCTTTATAGACTTAATATTCTGCTCATAATATGTAATAATATAAGAGCTGATGTTGTTCTAGAAAACTGCACTGAAATTGAGTCGACCGGACGCCCTATGCATAAGAAAAACGTATATTCAAACTCAATTCCATAAAAAAAACTGTACAGTCCTTGGAAACTGATCCCCTTTACTAAATATTGCGTGGTTAAGTTATATATATAGGTGCTGGTAAACCGAAGTCATTGTATAGTCTTAACAGTAGTCATTTCATAAGCAAGGCTACCTTACACTCAAACCAAAGTCAAGACGGCTCTTTTTGCTTTTTCTTCCTTTGTTTGCCAAACTATTTGAAAGATACTCCTATTGGCATCGAGTGCCTCTCGTTGAAAACTAGGTAAAACTTAAATCCAGTTCAAGTACCATATAAACAGAAATTAAGGCCCCGTTCATCACCATTGGGCGATTTGATTTCCCAAGGCAGTTCTTATCAATTATGGTTGGAATTACTGCGGGATTATTTTACTGATGAGTGTTAGGTTTTTATTAATTGGAAATTCCTATAAATACTCAGGGGTTGTAATTAATATGCAATCAGTGTGCGATATGCGTGACCTCGGTGTGTTTATATTTGTTGGTGTTTTGCTGCCGGGCAGTGTATTCCCCTGTCAAAATCGGCCAGATGTCGCAGAACAAAAGGATTGGTGGCAAACTGCCCAGTTTTATCAAATTTATCCGCGATCTTTCATGGACTCGAACGGCGATGGAATTGGCGATCTAAATGGCATCACGTCGAAGTTGGAATACCTCAAGGACATCGGTATAACGGCAGCATGGCTGTCTCCGATTTTTAAGTCGCCGATGGTTGACTTCGGATACGATATCTCAAGTTTCTTTGAAATACAATCAGAGTACGGAACTGTGGAGGACTTTAAGAGCCTCATCGCAAAGGCTAAGTCGCTTGGGATCAAGATCATCCTCGACTTTGTGCCAAATCATTCAAGTACGGAGAGTGAATGGTTCAAGAAGTCGGTTAGACGCGAGCGTGGCTACGAGGATTTCTACGTCTGGCATGATGGTTACGTGAATCCCAATGGAAGCAAGCCACTACCGCCGAGCAATTGGGTAGGTATATGCGATGGTTGCATTATTTTTTAACTCACTTAAAACGACCAACAGTTGCAAGCGTTTCGAGGATCTGCCTGGGAATGGAACGAAGAACGCCAGCAGTTTTACCTACATCAATTTGCAGTTCAGCAGGCGGACTTGAACTACCGCAACCCACTGGTGGTTGATCAAATGAAACGAGTTCTGCGGTATTGGTTAGATTTCGGTGTTGACGGCTTTAGAATTGACGCGGTGCCTGCGCTCTTTGAAGCTTTACCCGTAAACGGCCGCTATCCCGATGAGCCATTGAGCGGCACCAACAACGACCCAGACGATACAGACTACCTAGATCATATTTACACCCAGAATCAACCCGAGACTATTGACATGGTGTACCAGTGGCGCGCAGTTATGGACGACTATCAGCGCATTCATGGTGGCGATACACGGGTGCTTTTGATTGAAACATATGCTCCCGCTTGGTTTACAATGCAAATGTACGGGAATAGCACCACCAGGGGCGCACATTTGCCATTCAATTTCAACTTGCTGACAATGCTGAACAAAGGATTCAAGGCTGCGGATCTAGAGAAAAGTGTTTCTTCGTGGTTGCTTAACATGCCGTCAGGACAGACGGCCAATTGGGTGGTAGGTTCATAGAAATTCAGATAAAAACGCACCAGTTGAATACGTGTTTTCTTTGCAGACTGGCAATCACGACCGCAGACGAGCTGCTAGTCGCTATGGAACTATGTTAGCTGACACTATGAATATGGCGGTTATGATGCTGCCTGGAGCAAGTGTTACTTATCAGGTAGGAGTTTCCATTTTTGTTTTTCTTTTTCTATCCTTTGGAGAAATGTCCGTCGTGAATTTTTTAACTGCCTATGTGTGTTGCACTGAGTGCTGCAGAGAACGCTGTGCATAGGGATAACTTTCATATTCCATCGAATTATGAGCAACCTATATTTACTGTCCTATGTTACACTCCTCGCCATTTGAATAGGACATCCCTTATTTCTGTTTTCTATCGCTCACTGCTCCCGAACCAAGCATGCTAGAGACTTATTTTTTTTTTTTTAATTTGAGTTTGTTTAATAGTTATAATTTGACCACAAATAATTTTTAATACTAAAGCTTTGAGTATTAACAAAATATGAATAACAAAAAAATGGCAAAATACGAGATCATAATTTTGCGCCACTTGAATAGGACACTTTAATGAAAAAAACCTTTCAGGGAATTCCGATTCTTTTGAACACACACATTTATTAAATTTAAGGTAATTGGAGTATATTTTTAATTAAAAAAAGTTTAATAGTGTGTTGAGCCACCTTTCTCTAAAACTTCACACATTGGGTTTTGAAGTGATACATACAAATTGGCCAAATAGTTTAGCCGAATCGAGCTTCAAGCTAATTCAATGGCTTCGGTTAGTTCGGATATACTCGAGTATTGCTGTCCTGATCCATATACTGGACGTGTCAACCATCCCCAGATATTTTCGATGATATCCAAATTCGGTGAATAGGGCGGCCAGCTTAATAGCTCCACATTTTGGCTCTCTATATACGTTTTAACAACTCGGGCTGTATGTATAGGCTCATTATCATGTTGCAATGCAAAGGTCCAAAGAGGTTATGAAAGCATGAAAATGCCTCTTTCAATTTACCATTGTAAGACATCGCATTCATTGTGGTTGACAAAAATCGTAATTTGCCGGTGATAATAAATGGCCCCCACACACGATCAAACCTCAAACTCTGCTATGCAACCGGTCCAAAGGATGAGTTTCTTTGCGTAGGTCATGAAAATAGTAGCTACAGCCGGCCTTCCAAATTAAATTTTTTCTCATCCGAGAAGACTACGCGATTCCACTCCGAAGTCCAGGTCACATGGTGTGCGGCAAAATCTGAGGCGTTGCGCTTTTCGAACCTGGTTAAGGGGTGGTTTCTTCTTTGATTTTCAGTCATTTATGTGCCTAGCATTGGAAATAACACGACGCATAGTTGTGCGACTTGCCTTAACATCACATTTTTCCTTGATTTCTGCCAAAGATTCTTGAGAATTTGACGCTTTTCTTAATATAAGTCGCCTTTTCGCATTATTAAGAACACTGTATGTGCGGCCTTTCATGTTGTTTCCATATTAAGTCTCATTACTTAAATGCAACTCGATTGTTTTTAGCTATTTTGGCAATAGATAGGCCAGCGTCCTTGTAAGCTTTGATTTGTGCTTATTCCGCTTCGTTTAAGGCTTTCCTTCTATCCATTTTAATTTTTTTTTTTTTTTTAATTAAATTATCGAAATAAACAAACAAGTTTAATCAACGAAAAATATGTGTCCGCATGCCAAAGATAACGATCAAACTAAATGCATGTTCTAGGCAAAAATATTGTCTTAATCCCAACAAATGGTAACATAAAGTGGAAAAAAAAAAACATATAACGGCGCCTTTCCAGAACTTGTAATTTTTCACAGAAAGCGAAGAATAGTTGTACAAAGAAAACGTGCAAAAATACGGTTATTTTGTCATTCCGCTTTTGAGTTAAGAGCAATTGCGTAGAGGGTGTACACTGTACAGGGTGTCATATTCAAGTGGCGAGGAGTGTATTTACGTACATCCTTGCAGTTTTGTTCTTCAAGAAATGTGTACAGATATGCCTCTCATATTTTTCTCTTCTCAAGTAGCTATGTGTATTGCGATAAATAAATAATAATTGCAGCAACAGATTCGTATGGGAACCTAGACCTAGGTTCTCAAAACCATTCATTTATATCGGGTTTCAATGTGGTATTGGCTAGCCTTCTCGTCCCTTATATGATACAATACCTTAAAATCAATATTTACCCAGACAGAAAATAAAGAAATACCTAGTTTTAAGAAAACATAATTCGCCGACTTACCCAACACATCCATAGTCAATATCTACAAGGTATGTTTGACTTTTGAGTTATTCTTTCATTTATAACCATGTATAGAGTAAAGTAGGGTAATTTGGACCACCATTCACATTTTTGCTAATAAAACACAAACGGTGTAAGTTTTATTAGAGATGTTTATTTAAAAAAAAAGATCATTATATTTATGTTAAATAAATAGCAACAAAAACATTAATTCACTTCATATAACATTAATAAAAAACAAAAACTAAAGTACCTAACTCAAAAACGGCAAAAAAGAAAAGTGGCGGGTAATATGGACCACATGGCCTATACGTATTCCACAGGCTATTTCTCAAACGTATTTGGAAAAACTGGTATACGACCTAACTTAAAATTTTCCAGTGTCGAACTCTTAGTACTTTCAATTTTTAACATTCTTAGGAGTAGTTTTTGGTACATTATTTAATTTTGAAGCTTTTAAATAGCCACAAAACCTTGTCCTCACCATTTCAATAGCGTTTTTCAAATCGTCCGGACCTCATGACGTGCGTTTTTCTTGCTTTGGTGTTTTTTTTTCTCGAATCCATGGCCTTAAGATGAAAAAAATCAATTTCGGACTCCTTTTAATAAAACGGCGGGTAGTATGTAATAAGTCCATATTATCCTCCGCTCTCGTGGTCCATATTACCCGAAACAAGTTTTTTTTAAAGAAAATTACTTTGCAACAAAACGTGATTTGTTATTATAATTTTACTGATATGAACCTACGAACATATATCCACTTCTTATATTTATGAAAGGAATGGTTAAAAAAATTGTATTTAACTAATGAAAAAAGGAAAAACACTTAGGTATACGAAAAAAAAAAAAAAAAAAAAGATCACTCCCTTCGATTTTGTTTTATTTATCACAACTCAGAGAGTCATTCCTTCTGACTGCTGAAACTACCTTAAAGTAAGTTTAAGGAGGTCGCGGGTAATCGTAAGCAATACTTGCCCCAATTGCATTTGTGAGAGGTGAGCAAAGCTGGTGGTCCATATTAGCCGAGTGGTCCACATTACCCGACTTTACTCTACGACATGACTATTAAAAACAGCTGTCATGTAAAACATCTCCTGTCCAATTAAAATTTTCACTTGCACACTTGTACACACTGACTATACCTACTACTTTATACTTTCATAAAACATTCTGCATCGTTTTTCCAATAATTTATTTTTTTTTAATAATTAAAATCCATTTTGAAAGGGTGAGGAAATAGGCATGATTGACGGTGAAATCTCCTGGGAGGACACTGTTGATCCGGCTGCATGCAACTCGAATAAGACTATTTATGAGAAATTCACTAGAGATCCAGCTCGAACACCATTCCAGTGGAATAAAAGCAAAAATGGCGGATTTTCCAGCGCACAAAAAACATGGCTTCCAATGGCGAGCGGCTATGAGACTATAAATGTAGAGGACGAGCTTAAAGATTCTAGAAGTCACTTGCGTATATACAAGGCTTTAGTTGATCTACGAAAGTCGAGTAAAATTCTACAATTCGGATCTTATAGGTACAGAACTCTCAACGAGGACGTTTTTATTTTAGAAAGGTAGCTAATTCGATTTAATTACATCTGTAAGTACAAAATAATATCTTTTCTTATGGTAAATTTTAGATCTCTTAAAACTGGTGAAAAGATGGTTTTCCTAGCCAATCTAGGTAATGCAACGTACACTGTCAATATTACAAATGTTGACTTGAATTTGCCTGACACCGTAAAAACTTTAATCGTAAATCGTGAATCTACAAAGGGAGTGGGGTGAGTTCTCATCATTTAAGACCCAACCTATGGCTACTAAACATAAACTTGTTGATGTCTTTTCAGAATATCTCTGCAATCAACAAGTTTGCAGCTTACTCCTTACGAAGCTTTAGTATTGGTGAAGGCGTGAATGCGCCCTTCGAATTAAACAACATCGCGTAGTTCTGAGTGTGAGGTTGAATGCTAAATTGAATAAAGAGTATGATTTTTACCTAAATGTTGAGTGCGGGGTTTTTCTTACGTTCGTAAAGGGTTTTTCAATTGGGATGGGTCGGAAGGGAGAGCCTTTCGCAATCAATTCCTCGCCGTGCACAAGAAGTCGGCCTTTTGCAGGCTTCAACTAAGCGAATCTGGCATCGGGACTTAGGCAGGCAAAGGTGATGATTATAGACAACGCCGGTTGTTTGGTGACTGGGCTTCGAAGCATTTACAAGAAGACCAAAATTGGCAAAAAATCAACGCCATTGTAGCTAACAATAAGTACGATAATTCCCAGCAAGACTAGATCGCAGCCAAGCTTTAGACAGCGGGTCTAGTTTAGCCATTTATAACTTATCCTATTGTTAAATAAAGATGTACAGGTTGAGATTCGTAGCCTAGCTCAGACAGCGGGCTCTGATATAAAACAAAAAGGGTATTTTTAAACTCTCCGTTGAGGTACTCTTCTCTCGCAATCGAGAAAGCAATATACCTATCGTACAACGTTATGGTACTTAGCTCTTTAAAGCGCGGTTCTGTTACCCGCTAAGTCTTATATGCTTCTCAGCATCTCAGCTTCCCATTTGGTTTCACAACCTTTTTATGAGGCATTGACAGGGTACTATACACCTCTTTTGAGAGGCTGTGATAGCCTGCCTTATACCTGGCCAGCGTAGCCATAAGTGCAGGTTTGTCTACATTTTGCAAATTTTTAACCTATATGCAGACTTATTACAACCAGCAACCTGCGCTTCAGAAATAATTATATTTTGTCCTTTAAAAAAAATAATTTCAACATTTTTTGCACACTTGCTTTCGCTGTATAGCGTATAGGTAGATAGTATAATTTTCGTATTCAGCTCCTTCTTTTTTTTTTGCGAAGTAAAATTTTTCCATCGAAATCTTCTTTTTTTTTGTCATAATTGCAGATCTGTCCAAATATTTTTATGGCAACACTGTACGTGGCACACAGCAGATGCCGATACGATTATCACTTTCGTAGGTTACTTGAATTGGCCACCAAAATCGTTCTATTTGACCCCGCTAGACTTCTTCTTGTGGGGTTTCCTGAAGTTCCTGCCTTTTATATGCCAATAAGCTAGAATTGATCCCCTAAAGTCAACATTAACATTGCCTTCGCTCAAAATCAACCGGCTCTATTCGGCAGTCATTACAAATTGGACCACTCAGAACTCTGATCTGTGCTACCTTCTCGCCGCGGAGAACATGTCACATGCTGTACATAACTGCATAGATGAGCGATGAGCTCTTAAAATAAAATAAGAAGAAATCTTTACTACTCAGGCTCACATGCAGCTTGTTTTATTGCATTTCTACACCAACCCGCTTTTTTTTTTTTTTTTTGAAAACCCTTGATAAGCGTCTTCTGACCCGGATGCCGGATGACATTTATTAGTAAAAAAAAGTACAAAACTTAAATACATATTTGATCATTGAAATATAAACAATTCGAACTAAATACGGGTAATGTAGAGCCTGCTTCAAATTTCCATTCTATGTGCTCAATTCTTCATGATTTGGTTTTGTTTAGTGGGCGCAGCGGCTCAGTGCGGCGGGCTACTTAACGAGGGGTCTCAAGTTCGATCTCCGGTAAAAATACATAAAATAAGATACCTTTTTTTTTGAATCCGTCTGACAAATGGTCATTCCACTCGACTCGCCAATATACGGTACGTCCTTCCAATCGCAGAAAAAATATAACCTGTATACAAACGAACGGTTACGGGAGCTATTACTGTAGTCATTTTCTTTGTTACCTAATGGCGTGAAAACTACTGCACAGATTTCGATGAAACTTTTTTGAAATGTTCCTTAAGATTCTGAGAAACATATAGGCTATTTCTTTCATTGCCATGCCTATTTTTTGAGCGTTTTTGACCAATATGTGTTTTTTTCTGACTCTACCGCCTTTTACTCGCCATTACTCAAACAGTTCTTAATCAATGGAAACAAAACAAAATACTTAGGAGAGCCAACACTCTTATAGTTATTTCAAGCCATCAATCAGCTTTCTATGCCATCTAGAAGCTGAGCTACAAACTAAAATCTAACATGAATAAAAAAAAAATATTTTCTCAAATCGAACATTTTCCAGCAGCCGCGGTTCTTCACCGTTATTCTGCCATGGGGTGGTTGGGTGGCGCACATTGCACAAGCACGATCATATGAAAAAAAACTGCATGGTGTTTTCTCCAAATTAAGTGAAACGAAAGAAAAATATGCGACGTGAATGTGTATGTAATCAACATCGACTATGTGTTATGTGTTTCTGAGGAAATGCGTAGATGGCTGATGACGTGCGCTGATGGACGTATGGTGGTTTACATAGAAATTGAGTTCAAGGTTTTTGTTTTAATGGTTGTTATAACGGGTGATTTTTTAGCTGGTTTGGTTTTGGCAACACTGGTTTTGACAGCTGACGTGTGTTTAGTACCTTGTGTCACTGTCAAACAGCTTCAGTTTGGTTTGCAATTTAACCATGGATCGTCTTACAAATGAACAACGCTTGCAAATTATTGAATTTTACTATCAAAATTCGTGCTCGGTTCGAAATGTTCATGGCGCGCTGCTTCCATTTTATGATCGGCATTCTCGACCTTCTGAGCAGTCTATTCGGAAGATTGTGACCAAATTTCGCACCAAATTTACTTTGTTGGACATTAAAACACCAACACGTTTACGTACTGTGCGTAGTGAAGAAAATATTGCGGCCGTATCAGCTAGTGTGACAGAAGACCGCGAAATGTCGATTCGGCGCCGTTCCCAGCAGTTAGGCCTTTGTTACAGCACTACGTGCAAAATTTTGCGGAAGGATTTGTGCGTAAAGCCTTTTAAGATACAGCTTGTGCAAGAACTAAAGCCAGCCGACCTACCACAACGCCGAATTTTTGGTGAATGGGCTCTTGGAAAGCTGGCCGAGGATCCGCTTTTTTATCGAAAAATTGTGTTCAGCGATGAGGCTCATTTTTGGTTGAATGGGTACGTAAATAAGCAAAATTGCCGCATTTGGAGTGAAGATCAGCCAGAAGCATTGCAACAGCTACCAATGCATCCCGAAAAAGCCACTGTTTGGTGCGGTTTATGGGCCGGCGGCATTATTGGGCCATATTTCTTCAAAGATGATGCGAATCGCAGCGTTACTGTCAATGGTGAACGCTACCGAGCGATGATAACAAACTTTTTTTTGCCCGAAATGGAAGTTCTTGACTTGCATGATATGTGGTTTCAACAAGACGGTGCCACATGCCACACAGCACGCGAAACAATGGCACAATTGCGAGGCGAGTTTGGTGAACAGTTAATTTCACGTTTCGGGCCGGTCAATTGGCCGCCTAGATCGTGCGATTTGACACCATTAGATTATTTTTTGTGGGGGTATGTCAAGGCTAATGTGTATAGGGACAAGCCCGCTTCGATTGATGCACTGGAAGCCAACATCCATGCATTCATTCGTGAGATACCGGCCGATATGTGTGAAAGAGTATGCCAAAATTTGACTCAGCGGATGGACTACCTGAGACGCAGCCGCGGTCAACATTTGCATGAAATTATCTTTAAACATTAAATTGCAAGGTTCAAACTATCGATTCAAATAAATATTTCATTCATTTTTTCGATTTTTTTGTGTTTTTTTTTTTAAAAAAGTTCTAAACCTCTTAAAAAATCACCCGTTAGTACCTACGTTGATACCTACAGTAAGGAAGTGGAACTTTAGTACTTACGCTGTCGAATTTTATTTTCTTAAATTGGTGTTCAAGGTAAATAAATTTGTTTGATTTATTGTTTCACATTTACAATGTTCACCGCTTTTGTTTTAGCTGGACTGTTGATTTTAAATAAATATGCCGTTGAGAAAACGGTCCAAGAGGTGTTATTTTGGTATTCAAAGAAAAATACTGTTTTTAGAGATAAATGATCGGATGTTTATTTCAAAATAAAGAGGTATAAAGGTATGCCGTTAATAATGAAAAACAACATCGCAAAATGGCCACCACGAGCACGCATACAGGACCATATCCTTTCACAATAACACCTCTTAATGAAAAACCCTTTATGTGGTATAGTAGGTACTACTTACTTTGGGGTCGTTGTCGCTGAGGACATTTGTTGCAAATTTTGGCTCGCATTCAACAGAATAAAATAATCTGACTCGAGGTATTACATACAGTAATTTTCGAACTAATTTATTTAGCTTTTTGTTGAATATCTATTTTTCTTTTTTATTTTTTTTTTTTAACTTTTACAATATGATTACAATTTGTTGTTTGACAAATTTACATAGTTCTGATAAATATCCCTATGTACATTTGAATGCTTTTAATAACACATTATGTAGCCATTTTTGCACATTATATTTTCTATTAATATTTAACACATTTTTAACAAGTAATTTGTAGTTTTGGTAATATTTTGTGCAGTTAAGGTGTGTGATTTAATTTACTTGTTTGATCTTAATTTTAACTATGTACTAATTTCAACACAACCGAACAACAGAAAATACACGTTCCATTGACAAATAACGACTTGTTCACACTTTAGGAAGAATCTTCAATATTTTAAAATGTACACGTACTATTTACAGAGAATACAAGTATTTTAGAGTTGGGTTAAGTTAGGTATATAGGTACATTAAGGGTATCGGCAAATTTCACGTTGGGATTCAGGGCTCATGAACTCAGTATGAAATTGCTGCCGAATAGTTTTACACCTTGTTTTGTTTTATTTTTTATTTTTTTTTATATAAAAATTAAGTCCCAGAAGGAAGACCTTTAAAATCTATGCAAAAAGTGAGCAACCTAAACAAGATGGAAAGACATTTTTAAACTAAATTAAAATGCAAGTACAATAATAATCATTTGAATACCTTCGGGAACCCAATTGGTTTCTATTTTCTATTTTCAATATTAATACCACATTTTTTTTATATCTATTTAAATTTATATTAAGATTAACTCTGCCGTAAGAAATAACTAAAAGATAATTTCATATGTAGTGTAATTAACTATGCTTTTTACTATCTATATTGATTTCTAACATTTTTATCATATATATTTTAACTAATAGTAAATAAATCTAATTCAAATGGCTAGTAGAAGTTTATTTTTTATTTTTATGTTAAACACTAAAAGATACAATTTTTAAGTAATATATCACATTTTGAAGTATTTTGTTTGGTTTCTTTTTTAGCGAAATTGTTTCTATTTTACAAATAAATTGTTTAATCTACATTGTATGCATGTGTATTATTTACAAACGCTTTAAATATATTTATTTTTTTGTATTTAATCACTCCAATAGACAAGAAGGATTGCTGATAAAAGTAGAGTCCCTGTTTCTGTTTGTAGGCAAATGAATTACTCCTGAAAATGAATGGGTTTGAAATTGAGATGGTTGGTTGCTGGAAGGTATCGAGGGCTGGTTCTTTTGAATTTTAATTTTAAATGAATGATAAGGTATAAAAAAAATGTTGCAGGGAGTTCTTTTTCTAGAAATGGATCAACACGGACTACGAAAATAAATACAATGGGCAAACACTCGAAAGCACTAAAATTGTAAATAATATGTTTTTGAAAACGTTTACGAAATCAATTTAAAAACTATACAGAGAATAACCCTTGCCAATCACTGTCTCGTACGACTGGAGAAGGCAACTGAATTCATAGGTAGCAGAGAAAGAAAAAATGTTTCTCAACCACTAAGCAATTTCTCTATGAAACCTTGATTATCCCAGTT
Source organism: Cheilosia urbana (assembly GCA_946477585.1). NCBI lineage: Eukaryota > Metazoa > Arthropoda > Insecta > Diptera > Syrphidae > Cheilosia > Cheilosia urbana. Next base: position 146,817,277 of record OX297854.1, read on the forward strand.
ATGCCTCATGCGCTGTTCCAGCTTCGACTGTATCTAAAGCGGATGAATATATTCTCGCTTCGAAAGAAATGTTTTTCGTAAAATCTTAAATGTTCGGCCGCATATCATTGAAGGGAGGATATGTTTATGGATAAAACAATAGAGGAAAGCCTTGCCTTAGGTGGAACAAGGGCTAACTGCGGAGGAATTTTTTGATTGAGATGTTGCTTTTTACGCTTTTTAACTTGGGCCCAATATAAGAAGATTTTCTTTTTCTGCGCAGTTCCTCAGTTGTCTTTTCGGCTAAAAAAAATACATCACACAACTTTCTAATAATCTAAGGAAAATAATTGAAAGCTCTCTTAATGCAAGGTTAGGTGAGTCCTTCTTGACATTGAAGGGATCATTGATAGTACCTAACCTACCTCATACATCCGTCGATCATGCGAAGGAAAGGGGTAAATTACACTCTATCCGGTGGTGTATCTGAGCTGCTGAGAACCAGATCACCGAGACTGCAACCAGAAGCCCCAAAATGTGTCATCTACATTGGATTGGCTCGATCGAAAGAATGGACAAGAATACTCCATTGTCGATCTTCGAATCGGATCAAGTTGACTGGACCACCCAACCTATCTTTTAAAGACCAAGTAGTCACGGGTATAAGATCGCTTCTGCGTCTGGGCAACATAGGATGAAAAGGCTTCATTGTCTCTTGTATAAATCCTTCACAGAACGGAGGTAAGTTCGAGTTTGAGCAGCACTACCAGTTACCAGGGCAAGCGTAAGTAAATTCTTTCCGACTGTTTGAATCGATTCGACAGTCGAATGTCCAAAGCTAAGATCCTCTAACCTTTCTGCTAGACTTCCCTGACCATTTTTCTAGAAAAACAAGGCTGCCATTATCAGTTTAAAAGTCGGTTTACCAAAAATCCAAAATCTCTTCCGAATTTATATTTCCACTATTGCAAATTAAGTCATTAACTTTTTTTTTTTGTGTTTGTAGACAGGATGTGCACACTTAAATTTGTGCATCATCATTCTGCACGTGATGCCCAGCGTAGACGATTTTTCTCTTAATGGTCCGTCATTATCTCGTTTTTTCATCACCCGAAAAGTGTCGGGCAGTAAAATCTTTTTGTGGTAAGCAACCTCCGCTGAGTGCCTGCACACAGTGATGACACCCTCAAAATGATAACATCGGAATAAACGGGCAGCTTTAATGCCAAGATGAACAACGGTGGCGCTAGCCCAAATGACCTTAACGACCCACATGACAACAGAGGAACGTCAACATGGACAATCTTTTTGTTTCTATGTAGGTGTCATAATTAACATTACGCTCATCTGGGCTTGAACTATGCATAATGCTGATTAGACCCGATGTTACCAAATGGAATAACATTCAAGCGTAATCAACAGCCCATTCCACGTGTAATTACATACCTGCCGGTAAAAACACAGCCTCACACATTAGACAATTTGAGTTAGGGTGGTGCCGACCGATTTGTAGGGTATCATTAGCCGATAAATTAGACCACAATGAGTGTTCAAACGTGCTCCATGGAATAGATAAAAGCCAAAAGGTTCGATAGTAGGTAAATGGAACAGAACAAGGGTGAAAACACCGATGGCAAATCACGAACAATACATCTGCAGAGTTTGAGGTTGACGGAGATAATCGCACCTTCGACTTGGGTTGGGATTGGATGGGATTTTCTAAAGGGAATCACTTGAATTATGGGATTCACTACTACAAACCATGAAGGGGGCTTATGTCAGGAGGGTGTGTGTTCAATTTAACTCTCTCTCCGGGTCTTGTTAGGATTACTGCATCAGTTGTGTTAGGGACGATGAAAGGCATTCTTCTGCAAATAAGATATGAAGGCCTGTATAGGGTTTACCGTATATCACTCTACCTAATATACGCATTGTAGTGCCCTTCTGTTTAACTAGTCTTTGAGGGGTTTCTATTGCCGTATGTTCAGCACAGGATTTATTTAGTAGAGCTACTGCACCTATACAGTTGTGCATCCAAATGGGAAAGGGATGCTTTTCACATGCGTTTTGTTCGGCTTATATATTAACTCCTATATTCATGTCTCAGAGTTCGTCGGAAGATAGACCTAATGGCGAACTGATGGGCATTTGATGAGCTATAAATGTTTGGAGGGAATCACTGGTAGGCCGACATGCAATCCCTTCCATTCGTTCCAAACATGAAAACTCACTCAACAGCAATGGTTGTGAGAAGATTGTGAGGTAACAGTTTTGTTCAGAATTCTATCTCTATCGATTTAAAGCTGAATACAATCATATGTCTTCGGAACCTATCAACTATTCATTTGTATGAAGATGGCTTTTGGTAAAACAGACCAGAAAAGAGTTCTATATGTTGTACTCAAGCTAATGCTGATTGAGGTAGCAAGGACTTCATTTAAAGCAAAAATTAGGGGGCGTAAAGAATTTTTGCTGGATCGATTTAGGAAACTACTTTATTTAAACTTTAGATATACACGGATACAGTAAGACCTACACTGCCCTATGGTCTCGTATGGTGGCCGGCAACCAACAAAGCCACCTACCTAAAGGCTATTACGAAAGTACAAAGACTAGCGTGTATTGGAACCACCAGTGCGATGAAGACAACTCCAGCCGCAGATCTTAAGGCTATCCTCAATCTGCTACCGCTAGACATCTTTATACCAGCATCATCTTCAACATCTTTATATCAACCCAATCAGTGAACTGGAAACTGAATTAAACGGGTCGATCGGCCGATCCTACAGAAATATTTTGGGTATGTACCAATGAGTTCACAAGATCTTTCTCGAGCGCCTATCCCAGCAGGGAAGAATGGAGAGACGGACTCGTTCCTAACACGCAATCCATAGCCGTTTTTACGGACGCAGATTAAATGTAAACCGGGGTGGGGTTAGGCGTTTTCTATGAATCGCTGGGTATCTGTGGTAAGGGCAATACTACCTGAAGGTATTACTTTCTTTATCGACATCCAGGCCGCAATAAAACCACTAACTGCAATAGAAATAAAATCAAAGCTTGTGAAGAACTAAGGTTCCTTGGCATACTCAGTATATTGGGTTCCGGGACATGAAGGCATTCCAGGCAATGAGAAAGCGGACGAATTAGCTAGACTAGGTTCGACAGCTGTATCGTGAATATCCCGCCTTGCGCACTCAAGTTTGAAGTAGGGACAAAGCGAAGCAAACGCTAGAAGGACTGCATTAGAAACTTGTCATACCACAAGATTGCTATGGCCAAGCCAGAACCGAGAGTCTCATACGAAAGGATAGAAAATCCCTTTCCACCCTCGTAGGAATCCTAACGGGGTGCAACAATCTGCGGTGTCACATTAAGAAATAACGCTTGATGGAAGAAGAAATTTGTAGAGGCTATGGTGATGAGGAAGCTCTTGAGGACACAACCCAATTCTTATGTCACTGCCCAGGTCTCCAACACAATAGGAACAAATTCCTAGGGAGACACTTCTTCCACGACCTATAGACGAACTTTCCACCACAAATATAGACAAGATAAAGAGCTTTAGCAAATCCACAGGATGGTTTGTATGCAACAACACATTGAGTACTTAATGATAGGTATTTATAGACAGGGTTATTAAGAGTGAAGATCCAACGACTGAGGTGGCTGGGTCATGTAGAGCGAATGGACGTCAATGCTCCGGCCCGGAAGATCTTCGAATCCACACCCGAGGGACGGCGCAGTAGAGGAAGACCGCGACTCAGGTGGCGCACGCAAGTGGAATGGGACCTTAACCAACTTAGCGTGCGAAACTGGAGACAGCTGGCCAAAGATCGTGCTGGCTGGAGACGCTTGTTGGTTGAGGACCAGGTCCACCCCGGACTGTAGCGCCACCTTAAGTAAGTAAGTAAGTTATTATGTGTCAGAGACAACCTTTTAGCCCAATGGGCATCACAATGGGTCAATATTGACTTCAGTGTGGTACGGAGGGGAGCGTATCGGCATTCCGCCTTTTAAAATCCTGTTTTTCTTCAGATCCCGCTTAAAAAGTTTTAAAACACCAATTTAATTCCGCTTTGTTGCGATTTTTTAATATAAAACATCTATTTTCAATTGCAAAAGCTAGATTATTAAAAAAAAAAAAAGAACGGGATTAAAGGAAACGGACTTATAAGGAGCGGGATTATCAAAAAGTGGGAGTGTAAAAAACAGGATAAAAAAAAGCGGGATTTTAAGAATGGGATTCTAAAAACTCGTATTTTGAAAAGGGGGATATCGTACTCAACCCTTTTTAAATTTAATTAAATGTAACCCTTCACCCCATCCCCCCCCCCCTCACCCACACTTGAAACAAAATAGAATACATTTCTAAAATATATAATAACAACACTCTCCCACTATAGGTACTAAGTCACATATTTAAAAGCTCGGCACTTACAATCATTGAATAAATTATTTTATTTTACGAATGCCGACATATACCTACATTTCGAGCATGCTTTCAAATCAGATAACATTTCACTGGCGACCAACACAGCGTATAAACTTCACACAATAAAACTATATATGCACACATGCACAATATACACAGTCACACATCTCCTCGTATGCAAAGGAAATAAAATGTATGTGTAGATAAGTTCTCGCGTCCCTGTCGATTTATTGTTAGGATTTATTAAAACGATTACTCTCAGGAAAAAAAAAAAAAAAATAGGTAAACCAAAAAAAAAAAAAGATTGTTAAACGCAGATACGCGCCAGAGAGGCTTGTAGGCAACAAAAGGTGTCCTGGGGTAATAAATCGCAGTACACACTTTAGGCGAGATAAGTTTGTTGTCATTGCTGCCAGTTCCTTTAGTTGTTATCCTTGGCTTAATGGTGTGGACTTTATTGCTACATCAAGCAATTTTATTATGATAGTTATTTGGTTGGGTGTGCTCTACAACAACAGAACTGTGGTGTCATAAAAGAACTTCCATTTCACAAAAATAGGAAAGGAAAGCCAACGCGAAAATCTCAAGTTGCACAACCAATCCCTAAAACATAATTAAAATAAAGCTTAGCTTGACCGCGTGGAATATACTAAAAGTGACGGGGAAGTACCTAAGGAAGACCCCAACTGCGTTGGTTTTCTCGACAATGGCATATATTTGTTCGTAGTTGGTGCTGTTCATTGTTAGGCCTTAGGCGATTGCATAAGGAAGGGTAGTACATTGTACATAGTCAGGCGGAAAGAATTTTATTTGGTCTTTTGGGTATTCATTTTTTGAGATGTCATTCAGATTTTCTTAAGTTTGGTACCTTCATTATATTTTTGTTACTTTATTTGTTATACTAAATAGGGTACAGTGAGCCTTTGCGATCCATGAAGTAGGTATGTATATGATAAGCCTGCAGTCGGTCCGGAGATAACGTCTTCGGTGAACGAACCTAGGTCTTAGGGCAGCTAGTAAAATGGACTCCGAACCATCAACTAAAAACCCCGCAGTCAGAGAAGCCATCCTACTATTTAATTTCTGAATAAGTTCAGCAATCCACATACGAGGTAGTATCATAAATCAGGAACTTGAAAGTTATAGCTTCTGATTGATTTCGGCGTATTGTAACCATGCTTATATCGGCGGAACTACCTCAAGAATATGTCGTGGAGAAGTTTGCCTGGCGTGCATTAGGAACGAGGTGATCCAATTTTTTTTAAAATCTTTTTAGTCCGCGCTAACCTTACGCTCTTAGCAGGGTTCCAAAACATGCTTCGGAATAGTCGAAAAGGAGCTGTACAATATTAACCCCAGTGGTTTCAACTGTTTTGCTTTTATGAACGTTCATTTGGATAGCAGATATCTTCACTTTGCTCCAATGCTAAGATTACACGTGCCGTTATTCGTGGCAAATTTTGACATGCTGACGACACGAAAATTCGCCCTTTCTATTGTCACTCATGTGTCTCTCGTGAGAGTACAATGCGACAGCCAGCTTGACTAAAAGCTCGACATGTGATCTCACGATGTGACACATTATAAGTCATAATGACGTCGGCATGTCAAAAATTGCCACAAAAAATGGCACGTGTAATCTTAGCTTAGGAACCCGCACTCTCTGTATATAATAAAAAAGTTAAATAAAAAAATCAAAAAAACCCGACTGACTGTAAAAGAGGTTTAAAAAGATTTAAACAAGACACTTTCAAGTATAACTAATTGACAATCGGAAACTATCTACACAATCTCAATCTGGCAAAAATATGCGAAGCCTCCGACTGTTAATAATTTATAATTAAAATTTTCTTGTTTTTATCTTTTTATCGTTTTTTTTTTTAAATGAACTTTTTTATTTCTAGCTCTTTAGTTTAATAATTTTAGAAGAACTAAAAAAAACATGTTGCTTTTGTGAATGGTGGCCATTATATTTATTTGTCAGCGTTTTAAGAGTGTAGCTAGAGCACGTTATAAATATTTTCTATTTCATGTCGGTCGCAAATAAAGTGTTCGATATGCTTATGCCATAAAAATAATAATATTTCTATTAAAATAAATGAATTCACGTCTAACACTCCCCAAGACCGCTATTGTGAATACAGAAATTTATTTATTTCACAGTTCAGTGTAGTGTCCATATCTTGACATTTTTAACTGACATTTGTGTGACAATAATGTTTTTTTGTTTTTTATTTTTTTTATTTATATTTTTATACTTATTTGATTAGCCTGTGACACTCTGGGAAAGAATACCAATTTAATGACACCTCACTCTTCAAAATCGGACAAGCCGTTTGGGCTACATTGCGTCACGTAGGAACAAACATAGGATACGCGTAATACCTACACATAACCCTTCCTGTGTCCACTCGGGTAAAAAAAAAAAGCTTTAGAAGCTGTTGCAAAACACAGACTGAGGTTCGTATAAACGCAGCAGTAAGCCTGAGCTTCTCTTAGGTACCTGGCAAACATAAAAAGACTCGACTCATTTAGGATATCTTTTAGCATGGCGGAGAAAATTTCATTTCCCGCAGCATGTCCTGTCCATATTACACAGCGAACGTCTTGTATATTTTAGATGACTTTTAGCTAGCTAAACTGTTTTCTTCTGGAATTAGCGACCATAGGTAATTATATTTAAAAACTGAATAAAAAATCAGTCTTAGCTGGTGTTGAAATAGCTTTTTTTTTTTTTTTTTTTTTTTTTTTTTAAATCGCTCAAATTGGTATTGGGATTTTATTTTTTATAGGTATAACAATAAATAAATAGTTGGCGCAACAGGTCCGGAGGAACCCTAGGCCTAGCTTCTCACAACCATTCGTTTTGTGTGAGTTTTGTATTTTTGGAACGAATGGAAGGGATCTACAATTTTATGCCGACTCCAAACGGCTAATTGAGAAGTTCTTTCATGACAGTCATACTCTCGGATGTTTGTCAGACGTTCGCGATAGATGGCGCAGTGAAAAAAACCCTAAGTCGGAATTTGGGTTTTGGCGGGATTTATAGGATTTTATAGGTAGGTATAGTCTGCCTAAATTTACTTCTTTCGATGGTCCAATAAACATTCCTAAAAACAACTTTCGCCGCTACCTGGCTGGTACATTAGCAAGTTCATTTTTTTATTTCTAATTCATAACGTCAACGTATGCGAACACGATCTCAAAAACTCATTCCATTTAAAGTTAAAATCTGTTTAAGAATACAAAAAAAAAAAACCCCCTCTCCATAACCAAACACAACCACCCCGCTTTTGACATTTTCTCGAAAACACTTGCTATAGGTTAGGTACAGTACAACTACTAACTATAGTATAATATTCCGTAAAAAAAGGGTGCATAATCACATCGAATATCTAAAGCTGGTTCCACTCTTTAAATGTACCACGTTTGGGGGTGGACCTGACATAATATACAAACGGATATACACAAGTATTCCTAAACGGGTATAGCATATCGTTTCTTATTCTCAGAACTACTGTTATCACCATTGCTATAATCTCGTTCAATTTTACTATTGATCTCACCTTGCTATAAGCTTGTATCTATGACGTTGTTCTCACTGATTGTTGTCGTTGCAGATATTGTATGGATTTGATTTGGCTGCTGCTGCAACATATACTTTTCACAGTCATCTTTGCCAATCGATTCGGCAAAGTGGGTGGGTGAAGTCGTTGTGTTTGTCGTTGTTATCCCTGCGGGCAGCACAGAATGCGATGAAGACTGATTGAAGTGGCTGCTGTTGTTGATATTGTTATTGTTCGTCACATGGTGTTCAATATGATTGTGATTCATTACTGAATCATTTATGTTTGGCACAATTTGATCGACGAATGGTAAACTTTGAAACGTACTGGATAGACTGGCATTTGAGAATATATTGGAGAGTGTTATTGTTTGTGTTGCCATTTCGCACAGTTTCACTTTAGCGGTATTGTTATCTTCTGGGGGAGAATAATATATATATACATTTATGTTATAAAAAAATATGCTTGCGATTGAAAGTGCTCATACCTGTACTCGAGGGTGTGATGTGTTTTTGAATTTTCTCCTCTTGGGCGCACGTTGCTGCTGTGACAACAGCTGCTGCCATCATTGAAGATGGTCCTGTGCCGGTGCCACGGTGCATTCCATAGCGTGGTGGCATCATACTCTGGCGGACATTGCGTTCCGGTCGGATTAGAATAATGTAGAGCTGGAAAATGGAAGCAGTGATTTAGAGGGGAATTTCTGCTACAACGTTTCACAAACAGGAACTATGCTTTTGTATTTAATAGCTGTTAACAATAGAAGGAAATGAAAATGTACTTGGAAACAAGATGTAACATTTAATTCATAGCAACGGAATAAGTGGCACAGCGGTTAGCTACACCATTGTGCCTTTCTCTGCGCAAGCAGAACTACTTTCACTGATAGACGAACGTTGGTTGGTTGCGTTGGGTTTTTTTTTTGTTTTGTTTTTTTTTTGTTGATAAGCATCACGTCCGAGATGGATTCCCTCTTTAAAATATTGACACACAATGCGCGATCCAATTTAAAGGAGACAAAGTGTCGTTTTACTTACCGGTATTCAAGTAACAACAAAATAAAAACCGAGAATGGTACAAAAAGCTAAAAAAAATACTTTTCACTTATACTCGTACATAAATCGACTAGACAAACACTTTCAAGTACCTAAATGGGGCAAATGGAGCACTAATCCTTAGTGTCAGCAACGGAATGTCGGGTACCTATGGCACTGGCACGTGATGACCTTCTTAAGAGAGCTCAAGAATCGATTAAGACACTGATGGTGGTAATTTAGGAGCATTTGCAACGTTGACAGAGAAGAGTTGGATGCAGCAATTAATATCTGCGGAGGGAATAGATGACACAGAAGAAGAGTCTGAAGCATGGCATGTTACTTGTACGGTTTGTATATGGACTTTCGAGCAGCGTTTTAAATCGAAAACAGACGCTGCCCAATGTAGGTACCTACTCTCTGCACGGAAAAAATTCTTAGATCAAATCAAGAAAAATAAGCGCCGAATCACGAAAAGTTTGTCTCATTTTAAAGCTTAGCTCAGCATTTACTAATTTGCGACTTTTATTCGCAATTCTAGAAATTCGAGGTGATGATATTGACCCTCAAAAGTCGTGAATCAACACTTCTCAGTGTTAATAATGCGATCGGACGTGAAATACAAATTGCCATAACCTTTCGCAATTTGACACCAATAGTTATCAATTTGATATTACTGTGGCTGTGAATTGCAAAAAACAAATCGTAAACTACCACTTTTCTGTTGCAATTATATGATTTCATCCCTTAGTAAATTGCAACAGTAATACTTCAGTAGCTGCAATTCTCTTCGTCAATTTACGTTTTCAGTTTACATGTGCGAAATTATTATAAGATTTTGTTGATGCATCATTCAGTGGTGGTAATTCACGAAATATTTTTTGAAATTTGAGATTGTAAATTGGTGTTTGGGAAATTGACCTATTGAAGTGGTGAATTGCGCCAAAAATGTCAATCAAATAAATGAAGCTCGAATTAATACTTCTAATCGCAATATTCAAAAAACTGATTTTGATATTTTTCTCCATTTTCAATGCCAAATTACCAATTTTTGGATCAATTCAAGACAAAAAAAATGTATAATTCGTGATTTGCAACTCAAAATTTTGCAATTAGTGACTTTGCAGTTCTTTCCGTGTGTCAAATGAACGTCCAAAATGTTTAGTAGGGTAAAAACAAAAGGCCTTACTAATAAATATCGAAAATTCGTTGGCTTCCAGCTTTAGCAAAAGCTTACATTATTAAGCGTAGTACGGACGTGTTACGGAACGAAAAATCAAATAAAAAAGTGACAACGAAAAATGTCGCTCTCCTTTACGCAGTTGCTGGGAAACGATGGTCCACTCTCTTTTCGCACACGTTTATTGTCCGGGACATTAATTGCTTGCGAAAATTTGGCATTTGTACTGCAGTGTTGCCTGCTTTTATAGGCGTTTTTCTTTTTTAGTTCAGAGCACAACCAAAACTGTTATACAAAAAGTTTGTGTTTCCTTTTTAGCTCAGATGCATCAGAGCTCGAGTTTGTGTTTCTTTTTTCGTTCAGAGCATGATCAGAGCACGCTCTATGAGCTCAGAATTAATTGACTGAGCAGGCTGAGTAAAATGCTGATTACACATATACATTCACACTTCAAGTCATATTCGAGAGAAAAAAAAAAACAGGAATAAGAGAAAATCATCAGAACGATTTGAGCACGCTCGGTTCAGAGCGCGAATTAAAACACTTGTTTCTTACTTTTAAAATTAAACAATATTTATTTGGAACTATGTCCTTTATTATTGAAATACTTTTTACTAATTCTAAAAGGAGCTTAAGGCTACTATGTAGTTACAATAAGACTGTTGATAAATTCATCATACAGTCGTATTTATATACTTTTCTTATCTATCTACAAGGAGACCCAAGCGTACAATCGTCTTGCTTGATAATGAAGAAGAGATAATATTCCAACATTGTATACAAACGATATTATCTCTTTTACATATGTTATCATTGTAGCGTTGTGTGCAAGACTGTACTAGAGACTAAAGATATCATTGAATACAAATAATGTTATCTTTTTTCTCAATATGTTTTGCTATGGATACTTAACTCCCCCCCTTGTTAAACGAAATCGTCCCGATTTTTCGACGCTATTTTTAACATTTCTCTTTCATAAGTTTTGTTATATGCGTCAATCTTTTTTTGTTTTTGACGATCTGTTATACATTGTATAGTTTTTATCATTACGTACGTAAATGCTAGAATAACAATCAGTGTTACAATTGTGTATATAGTTGATAATATCGGTTTTTCTTCAAAAGGAATAATTAGTTTTTTTAAAGTATCTATGTTATCGAATTTGTACATTGTATCTTCTTTAATTATTTGGTCGATGTAAGACTCTGAATTATGATTTCTTAATATAACTTCTTTAATTTGCTTATGCATGTTTTTGTATATTTTATCGTCTAGATTTATAGTATTTTCATAAGTAACTAAGTTTATACCATTAATTGTTTGATTATTTAACTTATGCTTACCGCTTAATAACATAACACCGGATTCAATTTCTAAGTCGTAATCGTATTCTTGTTTAATGTTGCATTTTGAAGTTATATTCTTTAAAAGTGGAATAAGACAATTTTCTTCTTCAAAGTTAATTTCACAAATGTTTTTACTTAGATGATTTTGACAATTTCTTGTTCTTAAATAAGTTTGGTTACATAAGGCAATTGTTTTATCTGTAATGATTTTTCCATGTTTTGAATTTAAAGGTGTTACTTTATACAATTTACATGATTTAATTAGAACTGGATATTTATATATTGTGATGAAGAATTCATCAGTTCTAGCTAATAATATTTTAGAGTACTCAAGTATATTTATTATGGGTACTTGAATTATTTCATGTTGAATAATATTTTTAATGTCATCTAAGTCTAGGCTTTCTGATAAATATTCATTATTTTTTGCTGCATTAATTGTTCTGGTCAATAATAATAATTGTTCGTACACTTGTTCTATTACTAAATGTTCTTTAAGGCTCTGACCTTCGAATTGTTGCAAAATTTGTTCAAATCTAGAATTTATAGTTTTTTGTTTATTATTGTTTTCTATGAGATTATTTATACTCGTTTCTATGTTAACTAAGTCATAATGGTCAGGATTACCAAACACATATTTGAAAGCTGTTCCTAAAAAGTTAATTGATCTAGTATGCCTAGTATGTTCTTGTAATTGGTCTGCTAAATTCTTAATTTTACTTAACCAAATTTTTTCTTCTTGTGTAGGTTGATATTTACTAGTTACGATATTTACGTAAGGTTGAAATATCGAAGTCAGGTTGGTGGCATGTAACAAATAAGTTTGTTCTTTGAATAAATACACGTCATCTGTTTGCGTAAGTATAAACTTCTTGTTTAGTAACTCAGTTATTTGAACGTTTCCTTGCCCTTCTTGACTCTGTACAATTCCTAGTAATGTTAGGAATATTAATATTTTCGTCATCTGAAAAATGATAATTCTTTATGTTATCCTTGTGAATTTTTATTCCTTCTTTAGAGATTACAGTGTCTCCTTTATCTTCTTCTACTATTCTTGTTATGTATCTGGCGTTAGATTTCTTTCTAAGACCTGTGATTCTTACCATTATCTTATCTCCTTTTTTATACTCTCTGTGTCGAGTTCCTTTATTTAGACGTTCGATCACTTTTTTGGATGCTGAGTTTAGTTTATTTATTATAATTTCACTATTGCTATATTTATTTTGATTAAAGAAAATGTCTCTAGGTTTCAAACCGGTAACTGAGTGTATAGAATTATTTAATTCACGCACTGTTCTAAATATTTCTTCGATAAGTCTTGTTTTATTCTGAATTGTGAATATTCTAGACAGTTCAGTTATTGTACCGTTTACACGTTCTACCTGACCGTTCGCTGTCGATCTGTATACTGGAGTTTCTACTTTAGTTATGTTGTATTTCAAACACATTTGGTTCACCATTTCTGTTTTGAATCCCTTCTCGTTATCTGTCATGAGTCGTTCACATTTTGGGAAATAATTAGATAAGACCTCTTCCATAACGTCGTACAGTCTGTTTCGAGTTTCGATTTCCCGAAGGATTGTATATTTAGAATACTTATCTACTGTTACAAGGAAAGTATACTTGTCGTTGAAGTATATGTCCATATGAATGTGTGTTCCCACATGTGTTGGTATTTCTGAATTATTCAGAGGTTCTCTGATAGGTTTTCTTTCATATTTTCCAAATAGACATGCTATGCATTTTCTGTTGAAACTCTTTGCTTGTTTATTTAGATCGGGCCAGTAATATTTCTCTGAGATTTCTTGTATATTGTTACGTAACCCTCGGTGTGCTCTTTCGTGAGTTACCCTTACAAGTTTTAGTTGTTCCTCCAAATTTGTCACGTCTTGAAGTTTTCTTGGTGTGAATATAAATCTTACTAGTGGGAATTCTTTTTTTATGTTTTCACCATATTTGTATATGTTTTCAAATTTCGTATGCAAAGCTACAATCTTTTGGGGTTGTATAACTTCTTTCATCTGCCTTAGTAAAGAGTCTTTGTCCTTAAACTTTATTATGAGTCTTATTTTGTTACTAAAATAGATTTGTGTTTCGATATTATTTGTTATATCTTCAATAAGTTCGAACTGTGCAGTGTATGCATTAAAAGGCTGATTCACAGTTTTTATTATATCATTAGAAGAACTTTCAGCTGAATGTGCTGTTTCTATGGTAGAAGTATTTATGCGTTGACGTGATAATGCGTCAGCTACAAGATTTAGGTTTCCTGGTTTATAAACTAATTTTGCTCCAAAGTCTTCAATGATTCCCTTCCAACGTTTCAGCTTTGTGTTGGGATTTTTTTCTGATACAGAATATATAAGGCTCTGGTGATCGGTATATATGGTTAAGTCTGCTATACCATATATGTAGTTTCTGAGTTTTTGTAAGGACCATATGATCGCTAATAGCTCTTTCTCGTTTGTGCTATAGTTCTCTTCTGTCTTACTCAGTGTTCTTGACAAGAAGTGTATAGGTTGCTTATTCTGACTTAGTACGGCTCCAATAGCTATGTTGGATGCATCAGTAGTAAGCTCGAATGGTTTACTATAATCCGGTTGAAAAAGTTCGACTTGTTCTTTCAAATAATTTTTTAAAATTCTAATCGCTTCTAATGCTGAATCATTCAGATTTAACTTAATATTTTTACTTTGTTTTTTGTTTACTTTACCGTTATCTCCTCGTAAATATAATGTCAGGGGCTTGGCTATGCTTGCGTATCCTTTTATAAACTTACGATAGTAACCTGTAAGACCTAAAAATCCTCTCAAATCCTTTACCGTTTGTGGGACTGGAAAATTTTCTATAGCTGCTATTTTCTCAGGGTTCGTAGTGATTCTACCATGTCTGATTATGTGACCTAAGTATTCTACTTCTTCTTGAAAAAACTTACTTTTCTCATCAGATATTTTTAATGTGGCTTTATTGAGTACGTCGAATACTTGACTTATGTGCTGTATATGTTCTTCCTCAGATGAAGAATATATCAATACGTCATCAATGTAAACGTGTACGAATTTACCTACAAAGTCTCTCAAAATGTCGTCCACGCATCTCTGAAATATGCTTGGTGCATTTTTGAGCCCGAAAGGCATTCGTTTAAAATGATATTTTGCGCCATTTATAGCAAAAGCTGTTTTTTCTTTATCATCTGTTTTGATTTTAATTTGGTGGAAACCTGACTCCAAATCTAATGTTGTAAAGTACTTGGCTTTACCTAAATTTTGAATTGTCATGTTGACATCCGGAATGGGGTATCTGTCTGTTACAGTGTGAGCGTTAAGTTTTTGGAAATCAACAACCATGCGCCGTTTTGGTTTTCCTTTTTCGTCCAAACCTTTTTTAGGTACTGTCCATATGGGACTGTTATAAGGACTATGGCTTTTTTCTATTATATCGTCATGTAAGAGTTTCTGTATTTCTTTGTTTACGAATTCGTTATCTGCTATGGGATATGGATATTGTTTAACATAAACCGGATTATCATTGGTCGTCCTAATGCTTGCTTCTATAGTATCTGTAAAGGGTAACGGTCCTATGCTGTTATTAATCTTCATCAGTCTATCTATGTCTGCTTTATAAATATTATTTTCCCCAATTATGTAATTAATTTTCTGAATAGATTCGACACTGCTTATGGTAGTTAGAGTCATATTACTGAAATTTATTTCCGCGTTTAGAACTTTAAGTCCTTCATATCCTAATATCATATCAAAAGACTGAATATCCTCTAATTCAAAAAATGTTATATTTTTCTTTAATATCCTAACTACTTTCTTTGTATCTACCATAGAATAACCATGCATTGTTTTTATTTTTATAGGTTTAATTTTAATTTTTTTGCTAGAATCGCATTTTCTATTAATGTAATTATGGGTTGCACCAGTATCAATAAGAATTTTATAAATTTTCTTAGAAATAGTACTAGTTAAATTTAAGCAGGGCAACCCGTCTACTAGTTTAAATGATCTATTCTTATGTTATTATTTACCATACATTCCGTTTCATCTGCTTCTGCATATGTACTGCTGACATCGTCTCTGCGTTGTTGTCGGGAGTTATTTACTCTCTGCTGCTTGAAGTTCTGCTGATAAGATCGTTGCGGTCTGTTGTGTGTGTTGAAACTCCCGCTGTGTTCACGTTTCGCTGGTGGATTATATACATCGGGTTTGTATTGATTCCAATTTTGTCGCTGTGCATGTACAATTTGTCTCGAGTTTATCTCCATCGGCTGTGGTCCTTGATTGTGTTGCTGCATATTATCGTATTGCTTCTGGGGTTGATAATTCGTTGTTTGGCTCGAATAATTTGGTCTTCTTTCGTTTCTGCGTTCATGTGGCATATTTTTGTGGTGCTTATCCTGAGTGAGATGTAAATGCCTGTGCACATTATCATGTTCTATTCTGCGAGCAATTGCGAATGCGTGTTCTAGATCATTTATTGTAGCTGAATATAATGATCCTCTTGTAAAGTTGTCACTCATACCATCAATGAATATACGAACTGCGTCGTCGTTAGCATTTTTAATTAGTCTGTCGATTATATTCGGCGGATCACCTGACATAGTGATTTTTGATATTATTAAATTGAGATTTTTATTTATCTCGTCGTGGTATTCAGACAGTGTGCTTCTTTTTTGCGTGATGGCTTTCATCATGTCTTGTAGCACGTATAGAGGTTCTTGATTAGAGTACGTATAATCTAATCTGTTACGTATCGCCTCAAAATTAAAAATTGTGTTATAATTAGTTAACACATTCGCGGCTGCACCCTGTATTTTACTTTTCACTATAGTCAATGCTGCTGCGTACTTACTGTGTGTTTTGAAGTTTTTAATGCTGTCCATTAATCTGGATGCTTCTTCGCGCCACGACCGATAATTTGATTGATCGCCGTTGAAAATAGGTAGGCTTTTAAATGCGTCTAACTGTATTTCACTACCATCTGTATATGTGGTTCTTATTTCCTCTAGCACAGGTATGTTTGGTACTATGCCTAATCCAGATTTTACTTCATTTAGTTTTGTTTCTAAATTAGTGTTTATTTGATTTTGGTTAGTTATTATTGCTGCTAACCTTGCATTCTCTGTGCGTGTGTGCTCTAGGGTTTGTGTTACTGTGTTGCTCCTGGTTTCTAAAGCTTCTAATCTTGCCATTAATACTGCGAGTTGTTCCATTTTGAACTCGTGTCTGTTGTCGTCGAATTTGTGTGTTTTTTTTCTCCACATATACACTTTCACTGAATTGCTTTGCTGCTTCGTACGAAGAAGCTATATTTGTACCTGCTATGCTAGGTAATTCTTGTAACCGGTAACGCGAGTGTTCTGTTTATACTAGATTTCACTACTTGTTCCCGAGGTCCGCTCGATTGAAGTTAAAAAGTATATTTAACCTCCTGGCAGGATCGCCAATTAAAACACTTGTTTCTTACTTTTAAAATTAAACAATATTTATTTGGAACTATGTCCTTTATTATTGAAATACTTTTTACTAATTCTAAAAGGAGCTTAAGGCTACTATGTAGTTACAATAAGACTGTTGATAAATTCATCATACAGTCGTATTTATATACTTTTCTTATCTATCTACAAGGAGACCCAAGCGTACAATCGTCTTGCTTGATAATGAAGAAGAGATAATATTCCAACATTGTATACAAACGATATTATCTCTTTTACATATGTTATCATTGTAGCGTTGTGTGCAAGACTGTACTAGAGACTAAAGATATCATTGAATACAAATAATGTTATCTTTTTTCTCAATATGTTTTGCTATGGATACTTAACTCGCGCTCATATAG
The DNA here is from genome assembly GCA_946477585.1 of Cheilosia urbana. Lineage (NCBI taxonomy): Eukaryota > Metazoa > Arthropoda > Insecta > Diptera > Syrphidae > Cheilosia > Cheilosia urbana. The sequence goes on from OX297854.1 coordinate 146,834,661, forward strand.
CTCGAGCTCAGTTCAGTGCTCAGCTCTGAACTAAAAAAGAAAAACGCCTTATAAGAGGTGAGGAGTCAAATTGAGAAATTTGGAAGCCAAAAATATCCAAACTCATATATAAAAATTAAAACTCCACATTTTTTTGATAATTGATAGGCACACTTATTCTGAAAAAAAAAAAAATGTTTTTAAAGACGACTCTGGGTGTGCTTTTTTGAGCCATGATCTCAGCAAAGCACATTATTTAAAGCAGGATTTTCAGTTGTAATTGCGTTCTGAAATCCTTCCTTTGCTTTCGTGAGATCGAAGCTAAAAAACAGGCCTAAAATTGAATTATAACAAAACAACAGAAACTCCTAATTGAGGGACTTTTCTGGATTACATTTTGCAATGTTAACAAAAAAAAAAAAAAAAAAAACATAAATGTAAACGACTTTTTATATTAAACTCGTTCGAAATGCAATGGATATCCAGTGCAAGTGAAAAATATTTTTGCGGTCAACTCAATACACAAAAGAACCCAAATCTGAAATCTCTGATCAAAATCTGAAATGCTCAATAATCGAAAAAGACATGACTGGTTAGAAAGTTTTAGTTATACGAAAAGAGTACGTTCGCAACAAAATTATAAATTCCTAGAATCCTAAACTTTAAAGCAAATAGCGTATGTTAAGATAGTTCCGAAATGACGATTTTAAAGGGCCAAATTGGAAATAAATTGCCAGTGCTGTTAACATTGCTACTTGTTGATCAACACCCGGACTTGAAAACCCTGAGGTCAACCCTGACAACGATGCATACTACGAGTATGAATCCGACAAGCCAAATACAATATATGTAAAATAGATTTAAGAAAACAAACATTGTATACCGTTGGGCCCCTGTTGTTGAGCCAACACCTTTAAATACTAAATATTCACCACCATTTGTTACCTAGCCTTAAGTCAAATTGTATATACAAAAAGTTTAATAAAAGCAAATGTAGTGTAATGCATTGCTACTTGTGTATTAGCTACAGCTGGTGGAGCTCTCCACAAATTATTTCCCGCTGCCTTTTCGCAAACGTTTCACTGTCCATTTGGAGACCACCGAAAAATTTCATTCCAGAACAGGTGTGAACTAGGCTTTAGTGAAACCATTCCAATAAACAATAGAGTAGTTTACGACAACGCCAGTGTCAAATGAGAAAGAAAAAAAAACAAAGTGACATCTGAGCAACTTGTAGGAAAACAAACGACATTTTATATGGCGGGAGATCGGAATAAATTTGAAATTTAATAAAAATTCACGTAAATGCTCTGAAATCGGAAAAGGATTGTTGTTTTTAAGTAGCAATCAAACATAAAAAGTAAACAAGAGCAAAATAAAGTGCTTTCAGAAGTCCATCGAATACCACATCAGTGTTTATTAAAAGTTTTAAAAGTAACTTAAATCTCGTATTTTTCTACTTGGTCTTCTGGCAAAGCGTTGTTTGTGCTGCTGGCCTGGAAAACACAAGCTATTTTAGTATTAATTTTATTTAAATTTATAGCAGCTAGCCATCTTTTGCGCCTCTCCTTAGACAGATTTCGAATTTTAGGTTTTGTTCTTAATTGTGGAAATATATAAAACCGTAAGTCTTCATTTTTCACTGCGTTGTTCGTACAGTTTTTAATGCAACAATTTTCGGCATTTTTTCTTATTTTATTATGATCATTGCCGCCAACACTTTAAGCAAACACAATATGAATATGACTTTTTAAATAGATTTTTGCATAGACAGTATATGATGAACATTCAGTCGCAAATTTCAAGAAACCCGAAATCCTTTTGGGCTTTTATAAATTCTAAAAAACAAAACTCGGGAATTTTTTCTAATATGGAATATAATAATCAAGTATCTGCGGATTTAGAAAGTACTTGTGATTTATTTGCATCATTTTTTGGGAGTGTATTCGTGGATCATTCTACTGCAATTATTCCAGAGAACGATAATTACCAAAACTCTGTCTCTAATGTTATTTTGGGAAATCTTTTTATTTCTAGTGAAGATTTAATGGAAGGAATTTCAAATCTTAAACCAAGTTTAGTGTCTGGCTCGGATGGCATTCCATCTTTTTTAATTAAACAATGCTTTTCTTTAGTTGAACCCCTTCAAATAATCTTTAATTTATCACTTTCAACAGGAATTTTCTTAAATGAATGGAAATTTACTTTTATAACTCCTATTTTTAAAGCTGGTCAAAAACATAAAATTGAAAATTATCGCCCAATTTCTAAACTTTGTGCTATACCAAAACTTTTAGAGCTTATAGTTAAACAGAAAGTGTATTTTTATATAAAAGAATATATTTCTCCATGTCAACATGGGTTTGTAAGTGGTAGGTCTACAACTACAAATTTATCCCTTTTTACAAAACATGTATCGGATGCTTTAGAGTCAGGTTATCAGGTGGATGTAATTTATACTGATTTTCAAAAAGCTTTTGATAGTATTTGTATATCGTTACTTGTTAATAAACTAAAGAAAATTGGATTTCACTCCGCTCTTCTAAAATGGATGTCCAGTTATTTATTAAATAGAAAACAAGTTGTAAAAATTTTTAACTGCAAATCATCAAAAGTAATAACTGTTCCATCTGGTGTTCCACAAGGAAGCCATCTTGGCCCACTACTGTTTTTAATATATATAAACGAACTACCATTAATACTGAAAAATACAACTGGTTTATTATTTGCAGATGACTTTAAAATATTTTCCACAGTGAAAAACACGAATGATTGTATTAAGATACAGGATGATATAAATTCAATAGTTGATTGGTGTAAACAAAATTTTCTTTCACTTAACATAAGTAAATGTAATGTCTTATCTTGTCATCGATCCGAAGTTGTTGTTCTACATGATTATAGTATTTCTAATACTTCTTTAAATAGACTATCAGAAGTGAAAGATCTTGGAATAATATTCGACGAAAAGTTGAATTTCTCCTTGCATATTGACTTTATTGTCGCAAAAGCAAACTCAATGTTATAGTCCAGGATCCCTAGTACATTTTTTTAACTTGATTAGTATCAAGCTAATTTTCCGTGAGTAGCTTAATTTTGATAAGACGCCCACAATTTCCTTTGCGAAAATTCTTGACTGTGGTAGCTAACAGAGCTAGCAAGGCTAAAATATGTCGATTTGATGATTCTCAAATATTTATTACTAACTGGATTGTGTTTTATTAAATCGTAAGACAATTATCTAAATTATTTGAAAAAATATTTGTCCTACAAAATCGATGGTCTGATCAAAGAGTCCCCCCCTTCCAACATGTATCGATAACGAGATCACCAAAACTGATTACTAACCAGCTGATTTTTTTTTTTATTTATTAGTTAATATTTATATAATCTAACAGTCATATTGTCCTACAAATTCCGTGGTATGTTATCCCGGTCCTACGCTCAAAAGTTGTAGTACAGATCCTTGATGTAAAAATAATTACTATCAAGTTGAATCTTCGAGAATAGCATCGTTTTGATAAGACGCCCAAAATTTCCTTTGCGAAAATTCTTGATTGTGGTAGCTAACAGAGCTAGCAAGGCTAAAATATGTCGATTTGATGATTCTCAAATATTTATTACTAACAGGATTGTGTTTTTTTAAATCTTAAGATAATTATCTAAATTATTTGAAAAAATATTTGTCCTACAAATTCCGTGGTACGTTATCCCGGTCCTACGCTCAAAAGCCAAAAGTAGTAGTACAGAACTATATGGCTTGGTACCAGTGTTACCTTTCGGGATGCTTAAGAGTCATTTTGACTCCTTTTTGAGCGCCTGGACTCCGGACTCATCTTTAAAAAAAATCAGTGAATTCGGACCCCTTTTAAAAATGTAGGATATTTTTGCTATAATTCAAAATTGTTCAGTGTATTTAGTTGAATTCGAAAAAATTGGTTTTACCTGAATTTGAATTTAACAGTTTGTTTATTTAAAAAAACAAAAAAAAATATTGAAATCGGAATGGGACTCCTTTTTTCATCGAGGACTCTTTTTTGGACTCTTTCTGAAAATTTTCAGAGGTAACACTGTTGGTACGCTATCGCGGTGCTCCAATTGAATGTGTTGAATGTTGATGAGGGTGGGTTTTTTTTTTTTCATGTCTTCCTTTTCTGCCTTTTTGGTTCGATTTTAAATACGTTCAGCTTTGTTTTTGTTGTCTGCTGCTTTTATGAATGAGATGAGCAGGTACCTACTTTGTGTGTAGTTTGCATGTGCATTTCTTTTTCTGTGGAAGAATTTCTGCATTACGATTTACGAGATTTTTCAATTCTTGTTTGAGCACATACGAATTGAAATTTTGATTTCTAACTTCTATGGGCATATGTACGGTGACCATACGTCCCGTATTTCCCGAGACAGTCCCGTATTTCAAAAGCCTGTCCCGTTTTTTTTTAAGATTTTTTTAAGAAATACGGGACATACATCCCAACATACATACAATTTTTTGTTATTTTTTGGAAATTTGTGTGCTGTTATACATTTTCACTTTTTCTGTCCCGGGTTTGGCTCTTAAAAATATGGTCACCGTAGGCATATGACTCATTTACTCGGTCGGTGTGTTTAAAAGATTTTTTTCACTGTATCTTATGTTACAAATAGGAAAACGAAAAAATTACAATTCTTGTCGGACTAGTGATACGTACCTGTTTTTTTGTAGGACATTGTTTTATTTGGGCAGAGAACACACTAACCTATTATTAATATTTTTGTCCTACAGTTAGTAATGATAAAAATGGTCTTATGGTCTTAACAACTTCTGAGCGTAGGACCGGGATAACATACCACGGAATTTGTAGGACAATATGACTGTTAAATTATATAAATATTAACTAATAAATAAAAAAAAAATCAGCTGGTTAGTAATCAGTTTTGGTGATCTCGTTATCGATACATGTTGGAAGGGGGGGACTCTTTGATCAGACCATCGATTTTGTAGGACAAATATTTTTTCAAATAATTTAGATAATTGTCTTACGATTTAATAAAACACAATCCAGTTAGTAATAAATATTTGAGAATCATCAAATCGACATATTTTAGCCTTGCTAGCTCTGTTAGCTACCACAGTCAAGAATTTTCGCAAAGGAAATTGTGGGCGTCTTATCAAAATTAAGCTACTCACGGAAAATTAGCTTGATACTAATCAAGTTAAAAAAATGTACTAGGGATCCTGGACTATTAGGTTTTCTTAAAAGAAATTGCTCAGAATTTTCCAATCCTTATGCAATTAAAGCTGTCTATACTTCACTAGTCCGTCCCCATTTGGAATATGCTTCAGTCGTATGGGATCCACAGTATATAGTTTCAAAAAATAGAATCGAAAAAGTTCAAAAGTCTTTTACGAGATTTTTAATTAAACAATTAAATTGGAATTTGTCCGAAATACCGCGATACTCAGCAAGATGCGCTTTAATTGGCCTAAATTCTCTGCAAAATCGCCGGCTTGTAACTTGTATTATGTTTGTGTATGATATACTGTCTTACCATATTAAATGCCCTCAGTTACTTAATCTTTTAAATATTTATGTTCCAAGAAGAAATATTCGTAGCAGACAATTATTTTATATTCCCTTACATAGATATAATTATGGTTCAAATGAACCATTTTCAAGATGTATGCGTTTATTTAATGAACTTAAATTAAATTTAGATATAAGTCTTGAAAGAAATATATTTAAATTATTATTAATTGAAAATGTTAGGTTAAGCTAAGTAATCTGTAAGAGGTAACTCGATAGATGAATGAATGAATATTAATTCCGCAGTGTTTTGCACTTTATCATAAAATTTTAATCATACAAAAAACAACTTATTTTATTATGTTTATTGCCGCCGCCACAACACGCGCGATAATGTTTTTTTTTTAAGTATAACTTTTCCAAAACTTTTAAAAAACACGATATCAATTCCGCAATGTTTTTAGGTATTATTTTGCACTCTTTCATAAACTTTTAATCTTCAAACGATATAAATCATTATCTCCCCCCATATAAAATTTGGTTTGTTTTCCTACAAGTTGGTTTGACGTTTAAGTGAAAGAGAAAGCAAAGTTTTGAAAGGGATAGCTTCGCGAAATACCCTAAAAGTAAAAAAATCAAAGCTCAAAATATAGGAAATGCATAATAAATCCACTGATCTGGCAAATAGTATCCTTTAGGTTGATAGTTTGTTGCGTCACAGTGGAGTCTTTGGAGATTTTCCGTTAGAACCCCTATACCAGAAGTGAAATAAACCCACCCTGAGGTGTACCCTTATTTACCGATTTGGTTGTAAAAGTTGAACTTGGGACATCTCCAAATTTAAGGCCAATGGAGGATTTATGGAAGGCGTCAGTTTGGAATGTATTAAAAGCTCCTTCTTAGTCTAATAGATATCTATAGATTTTGGTGATGTTAGAAGGGCTTCTCAAATTATGAAAATACCGACGACGATGAGCCGAAATATCACTGTAAAATAAAGCTGTAGTCCGCAAAAAACTTACAAGTGAACATTTTAGAAATGTTAACTAGTTGTTTTTGCACTTTAAGATCAATTGTCTTATTTGCTTCCTGGTGATGCAGCTTCTCCAGCTAATGGATCTTTACGATTTCATAAGACTAATTTGTCACAACATAATATTTCCCAAATCACTTCATCTAAGACATCATAACAATTTAAAGAAAAACGACCAGGGAAATCATAAATAAATTGGCTATAATTGTAATATGCACTTACCTTGGGTGAAAACAAGCAGGCTATCGTAACACTCGCCGATAAGCTTATCGTCACCGACATCGATGTTATTCGTAATGGAACATGGTTTGCTGTTCCAAAATACAATGGTACAAATGCCAGCCAAATGACACATGTTGTGTACATGGTGAATCCTGCATAGGTAATTGGTGTCGTCGTCACAATCGCCATGTTCGATACCATCGAATGGAACAATGCATTATTAAATATAACACCAGCCATCAGAAGCACAATATGCATAAAAAGAACGAGCAAAAAAACAATATATTAAAATACTTTGAGTGCTCGACAGCAGAAACATTATTATTAATTTATTTTGAAGTAAAAAAAAAAAAAAAAAAACACTCACCAATATGTTTGGACTCGTTGAAAGCTTCGGGGATTTTCCTCGTGAGCACCGCATACACCGTGCACACAACTATCATGATAATCGGATAGAAAAATGCTATCATATACGATGCATCTATGTATGAGTCGCAGACGAGCAAATTGTCCTCCCTGGTGGGATAATGGTGCATAGCATGTGATGGCGAAATAATCATCCAAACTCCATTGATGAGAATCTGTGTAGGAATTGTTTTATTTTTTTTTTTTTTTTTACAAAAAATAATGGAAATACAAAATTATTGCGAAACATAAAGTGGAATGCATTTGAGGTGTTAGTCCCTTTCGCATCCAATCGCATGATATTAAATTTTCCAATCAAATTCGTGTGGTTCGATTTTAAAAACCGCGATGATATGTTCAGCAATTAAATACCATACCTGGATAGAAATAAAAAACGAGCAGATGACCAATTGCGATTTCGGACTGATGAAAGATGGCCTTTTGGCAGACTGCTTGCCAGCTTTGAATATCCGGGCGATCCGATTCGTCTTGGTTAGCAGAGCTGCATAGACAACAGTGAAGCAGAAGCCCACACTAAATCTGTTGGGAGAAAAAAGAGTTATAAATTGATTGGAATTAGAATGGTTTGATATGGACTTGTTTTAATTGTGGAGAGTTTCATTTGTAACATGAATTGAAATTCAGTACCAACTTGGAACACTAAAATGGAGCTGTCGTCCTGTCGTCTATCAAAACTATTAGATTACCTCTACAATGTTGTTTAGTTAAACATCGCGTAGAATTTACGCAGCCTTTACGTGGCTCTCCTAAAATTGTTATTTATAAACATTTTTCGTCGCTAACTTTACTTAACGAGGTTTGTGTCTAAAAGGTAAGAATTGCGATAAACTATTACAGAAAATACTGAAATCTATTACTTTTTGCTCTGAAACTAACATCAGCTGTGATTAGCTTCGTACGTGAAATCATTTGACACAAAAAGAGATAACTTATCTGGCACAATTCCGAAATGTCTTCGAAGGGAATGCTGAAATATGAAATTATGAACCTGGTATCATGTATCTATGTGTCTTCCTATATCCATATACCTCGTCCAATTCGACCAACCACCACCATATCTAATGCCTGGCCATAGCTAGACATTTTTCACACACATCCTGAAACATTCCCTACAAGCAACAAAACTGAAGTAGAAGAAATAACAAATAATGTCACAAACGCACAATTTGATTTGATATTTCTATTTTATAATTGCACTAGCGTGCCCGGCGAACTTCGTCCCGCCCAAAACTGACTTTTTGAATAAAATAACACTATTGCACCAGAAATTAATTTTTTTGATCCAAAATATCTTTTGACAAATCCGATCTCACTGTATATACTACGATCAAATCCAAATTATTTTTTTTTAAATAACACTCCCCGTACAAAACATATGGAAAAGGAATTTCGTCAATTCTCCAATTTCCCTTTCAAATTTTCCATTTTATGTCGTTATATTATGAACCTTCCTTAGGCTAAGCCCAAGTAGCATTCGAATAAACATTTTAGGCCTGGCGACGTTCTGGTGTCAATTCGTGATCCCATTTAGGAACTAATGTTTCGAAACAACCAAGTAACAGTTCCTTTTATGTATCGGAAGTGGCGCAACACAAAGTAGGAATTATTTTTGACACAAATCCTATATACCATCTTTGGACATTTCCATTCCATTCCTCAAGCAATTATTCTATTTTTGTGTATGTGTATACCATATAATTTCTGAAGTTATGATATGTCATTCATTTTGTGTACCAAAATAATATTCTGACTGCATCAAACATTTCATTATTAAACAGAAAACAGCTACTGAAATTTGATGGGGAACATCATTTTGCTCTGAAATGTTACTAATGTACTTCGAAAAAAACATGATCCTTACAAAATATACTATATTTAATCAAAAATCTCTCTTTTTAATATATATGCTATTTTAAATGCTGATAAGAACGATTATAAAATCAGTACAAAATAAATCTACGATGCCTATAATGACATAATAGGAGCATTTTGATCTGTTCAATTACACCATATCCACCAAAACTGTAAATTTAAAATTTCTTATTTTCTATATTCATTTTTTTGTCCAATACAAAATGGATAACTAGCAAATTCCTATTTGGGAATAGTGGTTACAGTAAAATATTCCCAATTAGGAATTCGTTCTTATATGTGTTGTAAATATTTTTAATCGGGAATCGCGTTTGATTTGTGTTGACAAGAAGTTCCTATTTAGGAATATGTTCTTATTTGCGAGCTTAGTGTTTCTTACTGGGAATCGCATTTAAATTGTGTTGAACAGGAATTGTGTGCATGGTTGCCACTTGCAAAAAAAAACTAGCGACCAAAAATGGAAAAAAAAGGTACCAGACCAAGCTAAAAGCTACCAAAAATATGATTCAGTATGAATATGACTTTTCGGTATCGTTAGATATTTCTCTTATTTACGAACTTAATATAAAAAAATTTCATGGCAGTGAAAAAATGTACCTATGTTTAAGCGTAGTATGCACGATATACAGTGCACGTAAAGCCTCTCAAGTGAAATCCATTTTTTTATACAAATTTTGCGCCGCGAAATGTCACAACTAACTCTCCACGTGAAAATATCAGTTTGCAGAGTGAAAAATAGCTGTTTGAAATTTATAATTAAAATTTCAAGTAATACTTTTAATCCTTTTTCCGAAAAATTAATGCAGCATTTACAAGTGATGATATCGAGTTCTTCTTTTTGGTGTTTCTGGTTCAAAAAGTTACCAAAACCGTATACAAATTACCGAATTACCAAAAATCACCAACTAAGAAAAAAGTTACCAAATTTGGTAAAATATTACCAAAAGGCAACCGTGATTGTGTGCCCGAACACGCATCTCGATATATTTTACACTCTGCGGACAAAATGTTTCATTGAAGAAACAATTTTGACACAATAACGTAACTGTGAAGATATAAAACTCCTAGATAGGAATATTCCTAACAGCGAAATGTTACCTAGCAAGTGTCTTAAATGTTACTTGTTGGGATTATTTTCTGGTAACAAAACCGTCTTAAAGACGTTGCTCAAGACACATGACACATGAAGTCGCAAAATGCTCCTTGGGAGACAAACACAATAAAGAAAAGCTAGCTCAAATCCAAAGAGTATCCAATACTCTTTGCTCAAATCGGACGATCCGTTCTCGAGTTCCCTCATATGAAAAATTTTGTGGTAGGTGTTACCATCTCTGAGATTGAAAGGGAGACGCACGGAAAATTCAAGACGCTTAAATACGAATGGCAAATCGTTCTGAATAAGGGGAATCCGAGCAATGAGAATGATTGCCTTTAAATTTTCCCCTCGAAACCGTCGCTTGGATGACATTTGATTTGATCTTTCACCATCAAATCAAACGCGTTCCGTTACAAACTTTCGGTGCATTGACGTTGCGCAGCAAAGTTATAACTGCCCGGAACATCCAAAGAATTCAAAAAATTAAATTCTTTAATTCCCATAAAGTTTTGTTTTCACCACAAATAGTAGCATAGTATGTACTTCCTTGGGCACAAGCGAATTTTAATCAAAAATCATAATAATCGACTAATCCGTTCCCGATTTATGAGTGCATATCCCGACGTCAGCCTCTTTTACATGTAGTTGTACCCACCCGGATTTGCCTTCCGTATTAAGTCCTGCTCACATTTTACAAAGTGCATTATTTGGACAATGCCCATTAATAATTTTAATTATGCAACTTTAGAAATATCGTTTGATTTTATTTTTTAATGCCACAACCCGTCTTCCTATGCCGCCAATGTTTTGTAATGTATCAACAATAGGGTCCATAATTATCCTATCCTTCAAGCTGGAACCAACGATATACACCCACAAAATTTCATTAAAATCGATTGAGCGGTTTCGGAGATCGACGACAGCGCCACCTATCAGGTACAAAATAGTGCTTTCTTTTAAGACTGCCTGAACCTGAAATACAACAATACGAACAAAAGAAGAACCATGAAAATTGACTCTTGAATTTTACTGGAAAACGAAATATGCGCCTACAGCGCAACATGGTGATAATTTTCCGATTTTATTTTTTTCTAAACCATCCCTGATTCAAGACGAACAAAATAAAACAAACATTATTCAAATCGGTCAAGCCGTTCTGGAGCCTTTACCCGACTAACGCACAGCAATTGATTTTTATATAGGTATATAGAGATTTGCAAACGAAATTCGTTTTGCACAAGTTTACAAAACAGCGGAGTGAATGCACACAAAAAAATTTTGTTCCACTTTTTGGTTTTGTTTACAATTCGACCACAAACAAATGACATTTGATGCAAAAACGTATATTTACGCAAGCTCTAAGCAGGCTCTAAACGCACATTTTCGCGTTTAACTTACGCAGCCCTAAAGCAACGTTGCTTAAGTTCGAAACATGTTTATAAATCATAAATGGAACGGCATTTTAGAGGGTGCGTAAAGATATGCAGACTCTACGGTAAGTTTATAAATAAAGCTGTAATAAGTCTTGAAAATAGGGTTATCAGAATGGCAAACGAGAAAAGGGGGGGGGGGAGGCATTTTCTAAATTCGGGGGACATAAACTTTAACGACCATATAAATCATCTCACTTATTAGTTTCGGATTTAAAATAGAAATAACGATATAATTTCCAAATATTTTATTTAATAAAGTCGTTAAATGGATGTATACTCAGTGGTGGAAGTACGTACGTACCCATGTGTTCACTACTGCTTCGCAAACCCAAACTTTGAAGAAGAAGAAAATATGCAAACAGGAAGCCCATTTTTTATTTGTTTACTAAAAAAATTTATATAAATGTAAATGGGAAACCTTTCTGTCCCCCTCTTGGAGGGCAAAGTCATTTTAAGAACCCTTTTTCAAATGGGAAACCTTTCTGTCCCCCTCTTGGAGGGCAAAGTCATTTTAAGAACCGTTTTTCGTTCTTAAGATCTGTCCGCCATTTCTGTATTATGTCTATCATCAATTTTTCCAGTTGCTCCACTGTTTAGCTAAGAACTAAATGCATGGTCTGATGTAAGCATATAATAACCTACCATTTACATTTTTATATCCAAATCGAAAAAGGGGTTTTCGAGATATGAGCAGTTTTTTTTTAGCTATCGTGTTCGGCGATAAGAATGGAATAAAACACATCAAGTGCCAGACTTATATGAAAATGAGTTTCGGTTTTAGTTTTTCCTCATTTCAATACAATCTTCTTATATATAAAAATTACTTGGATATTATGTTTGTCCGTTTATATCTCGAGTTCGGCAGCACCGAATTTTATGATTCTTCTTTTGTTTTGTTAGTATTGGTGTATTTCAGGCTTAGGCAGTCTTAAAAGATAAAATTTTGGACCCGATAGGTGGCGTTGTTGTCGATCTGCGAAACTGCTCAACCGATTTCAATGAAATTTTGTGGATGTATTGTATATTCTTCGTTTCCACTTGAAGGATAGGATACTTTTGGACCTGATAGGTGGCGCTGTTGCCGATCTCCGAAACAGCTCTACCGAGTTGATTGAAATTTGTGGATGGGTAGGTATGGTCGCTTCAAGATTGAAATATACTATTGTTTCGGACCCTATAGATGGTACTTTGCAAAAAATAAGCGGGATAGGAGAACGGGTTGTGGAAGCATTAAAATTATTAATGGACATTGTCCAAATAAAGGACTTTGCGAAATGTGAGCAGGACTTAATACGAAAGGTATGAGGTAGGCGGGTGGTTACAGCTACATATAAAAAAGACTGACGTCCGTATGTGCGCATTCATAACTCGGAAAACAATCCCTCAATTTTTACGATTTTTGGTTTAAATTCGCATGGGCCCAAGGAAGGACATATGCTACTTTTTGTCGTGAAAACAAAACGTTATGGGGATTAGTTGAATTTTTGAATTCTTTGGATGTTCCGGACTTACATCTATACAATTGAAAGCGGGCTCATTTATAATTTTGCTGCGCAAACTCAATGCACTGAGACATTGTAACAGAACGCGTTTGATTTGGTGGTGAAGGATCTCAAATCAAATATCATGCAAGTGATGGTTTTGAGGAAAAAATTCAAAGACAAACATTCTCATTCCACGAAATCCGCTTATTGAGAACGAATTTGTACGTGCAAACCATTTTAGTCAAAAAGCGGAAGGTTGGCCAACACGTTAATCTTCTTTGTTGTGTTTGTCTACGTCTAAGGAAGGTTCATACGGCGACAAAATTGGAAAATTTGAACGGGAAATTGGAAAGTTTGTGAAAATTGATTTTCCATACATTTTCTACGGAGAGTTTTTTTTTTTTTAATTTTGATCGTAGTATACAGTGAGATCGTATTTGTCAAAAGCTATAGTTGGTATCAATAAAATTAATTTCAGGTGGAAGTGAAAATTATTTTAGTTAAAAAGTCAATTTTGGGCGGGACGAAGTTCGCCGGGCACGCCAGTATGATATAAAAATCGCCGAAATAGGGAAACATCCCATATTATGTAGTACTAATATGTTTTAGGTAAAGATAGGAATAAATGCAGAGGGCTAACTGCCTTACAATTTGTGCATGTCTTTGTAGACTCTACCTTTTATGTTTGGCTGATCCTCTTTTTTTTCCTTTTTGTTTTTTTTTTTTTGACAGAAGGTGACAGCCACGTAAGTGATAATTATTTGCGAATTGACTTGTAACTTCTTGCATATCTTTGCTGATGCGGGGCCTCTATGCAATAATTGCCTACACGCTTTATGGCTAGTCCGGCCCTGAGTCCACAAGAAAATGTAAGTGTTGCCTGTTGTTATTTTCTGAAAACATAACAGGGACCTATTCCCTATTTTAAGTTCGAACTATTTATGCATGGAAATGTTTTTTTTTTCCACTGCTCCACCTCTCGCGAACGTCTGAAAAACATCGGAGAGTATAACTGTCTTGAAATAGCTTCTCAATTGGCCGTTTGGAGTCGGCATTAAATTGTAGATCCCTTCCATTCGTTTCAAACTTGAAAAAACTCACACAAAACGAATGATTGTGAGAGACTAGGCCTAGGTTTGAGAGACGAAAAGAGACCCGACAATGGTGATCTGATTCGAATATCTCTCGAATCTATATACTTTACTTTATGCATGGAAAATGTGTAACTACATACATATGTAATTATTATTTCAATAATAGCAAACAATTTGCCATTGTTCAATATAATTAAAAAAAGAGTAAGTATACCTAGAGACTTGTTTTGGAAATGGTTTTCAGCGATTATCGCTCAGTCATCCTAAAACACAAAATGAAATCCACCGCATCGGTGGAACAAATATCACACCATGCTACATTGAATCCATCTTACCTCTGAATGGCGCAAACGATATTAGTTGGCTTCAGCACAAGGGCGAAAGTTACCGCATAGCACATTAGTATTCCAGCCAACAGGATATAGCTAAGCTCACGTCCAGATGCTCGTACAATTGGTGTGTCGTTGTGACTGTAATTTTGTGCGCACAAAGAAGAAAAGTATAAAAAACGAATTCATAGGTAATTATGTGATAATCCCAAGAGAATTATTTTATCTAAAGAGTAATAAAACTGAAATAAACCACTCACCGTACAAACACTCCGACGACAAATAGTGTCACTAGAATGCCAGTGGCGCTGAACGCCATAGCACCGATTGCCCATGCTGTTTCGGGACGTAAGTAAACCTCTGGCAGGTTTCGGCAGTACTCTTTCGTGGTATCCGGCAGTGTGCCCAAGGAACAAGTCAGACATTGCGTCTCATCAATGGGATGCCTTATCTGGAAAAAAAATATTCAAACCATTGCAAGTTGTGGTTGGTTAATAACGTCTGCAATTGAATTGAGCTCTTGGGGATCGGACTCACTTGATATGTTGAACAGTTGAAACAATGCCAACAGCAGCTTTCACCTTCAACATACTTTTTGGCTTGGCCCCGTTCACAGGGAAGGCTGCACACGGATTCGGGTGGTTTGGGATGCAATAATTTAAACTGGACCTCTGCAAATTAAATGGGAGAATTTTTTTTTATTAAAAATGCGATGCCGCGAGGAGGTGCAAAGTGGCATGTCATGTCCGTTGGACTTTGAAAATCAGTTTCATCAATTATTGTTTTAAATACCAATCGAGGGTTTAGGCGTATGAATTCAGAAGAAGAACAGGTCGCTCGCGTCTGTTTGAAAAAAAAAAAAAAAAATGTCTAACTTACTGCTAAAGATATTCGTCATAAGTCCAATGCATATGAATTTGGAATCGTTTTACCGAATGCTCTCAAAATCAAATCATTACTTGGGCTTAGCGGTGCCGTTTGGCCCGTATTTGAGCCTCAAGACCCCCTTTCTTAAAACTATCAAAATTTTTAGTTTAAGTAAGATGTTATTCTTTATTGAACAAAAAATGAATGCAAACATAATGAAAAGAAGTGTTTCGTAATGAAAAAAACGTTTTTTGTTAAAAATAAATTTCTCTGTTGCTGTAGTTTAAATGAAATGAGAACAAATTGTTACTTTAATTTCAATTAACCGGGTTTTTCATTTAAACGGACTTCGGATAACTGAAAAAAAGTACACGGGGACAAATTAAATTTCTCATAAAAGCGGGGTTTTCAATTAAACGAGTTTCAAATAAGCGGACCCGACTGTATTAGTATTTTATGTGGAGGCCCCTTTTTCGGCTCGCGCCTTTTCTTAGTCCCCCTTTTTAGCCGCTGTCAATATAACTCCGCGAGGACTTAGTTCCCGCACAGATAGTTCAACAGAATTTTCCATTTTGGTAGCAGCATTCTATACCTAAACCTATAACTCCGAAACTAAATCATTACCGGCGAATCCGCGTCTATTCTGCAAAACATTATAAGCAATGAATTAGCATTAAAAACACATCAACACAAATGAATTGTGAAAACTTTATTCAGGAGGTATTTCCTTCAACAAAGTAGGGAATGCGCTTTGCGTGTGCATTTTAATTGAGTCATAATTTGACCCAGCCGAACCTCAAAACAAAATACCTAATTATTTTAATTGGATGCTTGCGTGCTGGTAAATACACATGGCGTACTTTCTGCGTTGACATTGAAAACTTTTATTAATAGATACGAAAGGTTTTGTTCAGTGTTCGAGTGATAGTTGGATTCAAAATTAAAACTCTGACAAAACGAATTTGAGGTGATTGGGTTAAGGGTCCTATATCTCCATTATGCTATTTATGCATCAACTTTTTATTTTGAATGTAGGTATTCCTAGGGGAAATGAATAATTCAAACTCGAGTCGAGAGTGAACGGAAACTGGTTGAAAAGGTAAGGCCACCTAATCCAATTATAGATTAACCTCCATCCACGCAATGTTGGTGACAGGGACGATAAGCATTAAATTGTATAAAAAGCCGACGGAAAAACCATTTCCCCAAATTACATATAAACCTCAATTTGGGCAAAAACTACTCTATCTACAATAAAAGAAGGTAGCACAGCATCGACCTTTGGTAATCCGCAACACTCGGGGATGAAGTCACAAGCGCCAGCGTATCGCACCAAAAACCAGGTATCCACATCAGTTCGGTGAATAGAGCTTGCATAGTTATGTTTCAAATATTCCAGCCTGTCACCCCAGGGAACAGGGAATTCAAAATCATGTTGAAAAAAAACAGTCATTGAATGTGCATTTTGGTGACTGTTTGTTTACCTACATTTACATAAATGTATTCACTGCTACGCACCACTGCAGGAATATATGTAAAGACTGGGCAGCCCTGGACTGGGTGCGCGGTGGAATCACTCACACCCTCCCAGTCAGTTAAATAATTGAATTCCACCAAGAACCCTTTTCAACTGATTGAATTGAAAATCCTTTCTATCAATTTAATTCGATTGAAGTGATTCAGTTCAATTCAATTGATTAGATGGAGCTTTTGTTCACCATGCCATTACCAATGTTCTTATGCAACTTTCCAGTACAAGGGAACCGAATCAGCTCAGATTCTAAATGCAAATTTTATTTGTCCATTAAAATGGTGCGCAGCAGGAATCTTTTGCATTGAATCTGTGTCGTGGGGGGCAACAACTACAAGGATTCTTCTTCTTTTTTTTTTTTCTTTTTTTTCTTAAGTACACCATTCTAGTGAGAGGAAATTGTGGCAAAAGTGTTGGACATAAGTTTGGTTTGGTTTTAATGAGGTAGGTAGCAGCTCATATGCTGCACATTATGTACAGATGTAGTTCTAATTTCATAGATTAAATCATGATTTAGAAGCATTGAAAGCCAGAAAGCCAGAGGCAATACTACGGCTAGATTTAAGAGTCGCTAAATTTCTTCCAGAATTTGCATCTTAGTACGAGCTATGCGTGTGACGTGGCACTACATTTACTGTTGATCGAGTTGGGAAAAAAGAAAGTTTCCGTCACTATGGTAACTGTTAGATCCCTGCCTGTAGCATCCTGGAAAAAGTAGGGTCTTATGATGCTGCCGGCCTAAATGGCGCATGAAGGTGTTCTACGATTTTTTAGTAATCTTTGGATGGTTTTCGGCGGTTTTTAAAAATGATAGCTATACAGAGCTATAACTCTACTTTTGCCACCGTAAGCTGCTCCGTAATAAATTGCTATCGACCATTCTATGCCTGGAACTGGAAGGTGCTCCCAGACTTTAAAGATTGTTTTCTTCTTTTTTTATCAGGAAAAGCTTTAGTTTTCCAGTAAAAAAAAAAAATCCCTTTCCCGCCCCTTAGTGAAATTTGCACTTGTAAGAAAAACATGAAAACTGTAACTCTTTTTTAACGGGCTTAATAAACATATCCCATAAAAATAAACATATAAAACAACAATTTCCTTTTCTACTCGACATGATATCAAAACGAATGAATGCATTCAGATGCCAAAAAGTCCTACGTAGACGTTCGATGGACTGTTTTCTTTTATGTTAGGCTTTAAGCCTAATATCCTGCTCGCGCTAAATTTGATCTCCCATACAAAAGTGTCTACAAAGATAAAATTTAGCGAGGCAGTTTAGCAAAGCAGTATCCTGCTCGCACGCTAATTTCTTAACTTTATATAGATGGGACCATGACAAGTCCCCACTAATTTATGTCGCGAAATAAATGGCCGGTACATTAAATCGAAGATAAATTCTGACATACAAAATGGAGGAAAGAGTTTGTGTTGTGTTTACTAGGAATTTTTTGGCGAAAAACGCAGAGAATATTTGCGTGAGAGATAAAAGATAACGCAATGCCAAAAAAACAAAGATATTTTTGCGCGAGATATCGAGACATTTATTTATTTATTTAGAATAGGGAGTTTTTCATGAGGAATTTCATTTCATTTGGCCTCGAATGTCTTTTGGGTAATAATAATTATTGCACCATGGTAAAGAGATTTTGGAAAGTCTTAAAAAGTATGGAAGTTCTCCTTATGCTCGCAATTTGTAGGGATGGTTACCAAATCCAAGAATTATATATACTTCTGTTAATCTTACGTCTTGTGCAAAACGGCCTTTTGATTCTCTTGTTTGCAAATCTGGATTTACGCGACACGAAGCAATGATAACATCTTCTTCAATTTTTCTTGTAGGTATCCATTGGGTCGTATGAATAAAACGTAGCAATTGCTTTTACTCAAGAGAAATGTCAAAATCGAAGCATTTGCTACGTTTCGTATGAATAAAAACCAATTTGAGTTAGTACCAACTTTTGACATGTTCGAAAAGCGGCGGCACTGACGACTGACCTTTTACTCAGATCGGTATGAATAGAAGCAAATGCTATGCAAATTCTGAGTCTGGGGTCGAATCGCGTCGTCCGTTAACGAGCATTACGTGACGGAATTTATTTTATGTTTCACATGTAAGATCAACTTAATTCCGTGAACGTATAGCTCGTTCACGGAAGTGGCGATTCGACCCTTGCTATTCAGTTGACTGAGCACTTTTGCTAAATATTTTGAACGCACATTTTTTACACAAAAAAAAAGTAAGCAATGCGAATTTTCTTGTTTTTTTATTTCTTGTCACGCGAAAAGTATGGAGTGTGGACTATTTATGGCTAATATTTCGTTCAGATGCAAGTGTTTAGAAAGAATCATTTCTAAGGTATACAAGAGATTCGGACTTTTAGGTTGACAGTTAAAATGACTGGCGTGTCAACAAATATATCCGACAAGCCTATGTGATCCAAATATCCAATCCCGGCACCTGAAGAAGAAATAAAACATCAACAACCTATTTGCCAAACAAAAATCATATTTCCAGGTGCAGCTGCAACTATAGCCTATAGATTACATGCATATTTCTGAATTTAATTTTTTAAATTTTCAATTTCAACAAAAGTCGTTAGAATCTCTAGGAAAATTCAAACACTCAAATTTTCTGGTCAGGTTTGACAGGAACTGCAAGGCAAGTACACGTACAGCGAAGTAAATGCTATGTTCGAATTTTCGAACTTACTTTAGCAAAGTAGGTTATTATTCATACCGATTCCAAGCAATTGCTAAGTTCTTTTACTTTGCTAAAACCTTTTACTCAAAGCAAATGCTAGGTTTTATTCATACGACCCATTGTCTTGCAGATATTTAAATATTGCGATGTCTTTGAATTTCGAATTTCGAATTACGTGTATAATTAAAATCGCGATTACCGACATCTGGCACGAACGGTGTGGAGAAACGGAGTGGAGACTAGGGACGCTAAAATTTAGCACAAGCAGGTTACTAGGCTTAATATGAACAATTCATTCTTTGACGATTTTTTATTTTTCCCTTTTTTTAAAGCTTGTCCCTCTTTTTACCCGACTGGACACAGGGAGTGTTATTTCTTAAACGCGTATCCTATGTACATTCCAATACGTAACGCCCTGTCGCCCAAACGACTTAACCGATTTTGAAGAGTGAGATGTCATTAAATTGGTATTCTTTGCCTGAGTGTCATAGGCTAAGCAAAAAAAAAAAAAAAAAAATATATATACATTAAAAAAAAAAGAAAACCAAAATAAAAACAATTATTTTTAAAAGCCAAAAAACTGACTGTAAACAAAATTTAAAAAGATTAAAACTAGACACTTTCAAGTATAAGTATTTGGTAGAGGCACTTTAACAAGATCAAGTTGATTGCCATAAAGGGATTTTTCGGTTTTCACATACCGCATAGGCATACTTTTGCCAAGAAGAATAGATTTCTTGCACAACCAGGAAGGTTGTCCGACATATTGTTGAAGGTGTAGTTCTCAGTGGGGTCTAAACTTTAGAAGTCGGTCCGATTTTGCAGTTTACTTAGCTCCGATGCCAGATTCAGTAGAATTCTGTCGTTAAGGTGTCTGCAGCTTTAATTTATGCGGTTCAGTCGGTGGTAGTTGATTTACAGTGGGATATACCAAACTTTCATTCAGAGCAGTGACATTGGTGCCATTCGATAAGTTCTCTTCAAGTTTGCTGATGCGCATTTTCAGGTCGGCCAAATTTTCTAAATTAATTTCCCCCTTGGGTCCTGCAAAGAGAGCGTTATTTTTTACGTTCACGATAATGACTTTGGGCGGGCTTGACGGCAACGATATTCAAAACACCGATAAACAACCCAGAAGCAAATGCGAACACATTCTTGCATTCTACAAAATGCACTGTGAACAACGAGATAAGGGGCGACTAACTGAATCTGAATTATTGATGATATGTCTCGTTTGTACAAAACAGTTGTGTGGTTGTGGCCGGATGTTTTCGCCTCAGTATTCAGAGTTGCAAATGCATTTCGATTGGTAGGTACTAATATCGTATTAATAATAAGGCGAGGGCAAGTAGTTATGAAACAAACACATTCGCTTGTATTTTTTTGTTGTTGTGGGAAGATTGAACAGATATGCATTGCTGTGTCTATTTTTTTCAATATTTTGCGTATAAGCCAGGTTAGGGTGAAACTATAACGAAAATGAAACTACTAATGCGAACTGCAACGAGATGCACTGGATGTGGGAGAACACCAAGCGAAGTAGACTTGTGAAGAAAAAGGATTTTTTTATTTTTTACTTTGTCTTTTGGTTTGTATGTTATTTTGCCTGTCCAGCCCATACTCTAAGCGATATGAACACCCTGGTTGGTGAGTTTCATTTCCACTAAGTTACTTTGACTGGGGATTGTAATTATTGACACAGGGAGTTTTGGTTCGATATGATCTTTTCAACATCTTACGTAGATTTCAACTATTCATTTCCAAATACTGATTAGTTAATATAATTAATTGCAAGATGTAAGTACCTACTACCTACCTACATTCAATAATTCATAGATTTGGATAGGTTGCGCATTGAATACCTGCGCACCTTTGAATAAACGTCACTGCCTGTATACCTTTAAACACATTTCCAGAATAAAATAAAAGGACTTTTTCCTTTTTTAGGGTTCCGTAGCCAAATGGCAAAAATCGGAACCCTATTAGATTCGTCATGTCTGTCTGTCTGTCTGTCTGTCTGTCTGTCCGTCCGTATGTCACAGCCACTTTTCTCCGAAACTATAAAAGCTATACCGTTGAAACTTGGTAAGTAGATGTATTCTGTGAACCGCATTAAGATTTTACACAAAAATAAAAAAAAAAAAACAGTAAATTTTGGGGGTCCCCATACATAAAACTGAAACTCAAAAAATTTTTTTTCATCAAACCCATACGTGTGGGGTATCTATGGATAGGTCTTCAAAAATGATATTTAGGTTTCTAATATCATTTTTTTCTAAAGTGAATAGTTTGCGCGAGAGACACTCCCAAAGTCGTAAAATGTTGCCCCCCCCCCCCCCCCCCCCCCTAACTTCTAAAATAAGAGAACGATAAAACTAAAAAAAATACATGATGTACATTACCGTGTAAACTTCAAATGAAAACTTTTTGAACGAGATCTAGCGAGTAGTTTTTTTTTTATACGTCATAAATTGTAGACCTCAATTTACCTTTAATACAATCAACTCAAAAAAAAAAAAAAAAACATTTAATTTCATAAACATAAACCTTATACATAAAAATACGCTATTATTAAAATAGGTATCGATCAAAGTTACGAACGAACTACAAGAACTTTTATGTTATGTTACTTGCTGTTTCGGAACCCTTCATGAGCGAGTCCGACTCGCGCTTGTCTTACTTTTTATTTCTATTTTTGATCCACTAATCGCTCAAATATCGAGAGCCAGTGCAAATAAATTCCTTCTATTGCAATAATCTCGTTGACAATTATATCCCCAAAATACTTGACACGGTTGTAATTGTTTCCCTGTCACCCACCATCAATACCAAATTAATTAAACCCAGCACAATGGAGACGCTCCTTACAGGATTCGTAATTCTGTTAATAGGATATATTGTCATAATGTCAATAATGTTAAAAACTAAGTAGATGACCGCACCAGCATGTGCCTGGAAATCACATTGGTTTGACACAATTTCACTCAGCTAACACAATGCAAACATTCTATTACGAATCACACTCACACATTGGTCATCCTCATTATGAATAGCAATATCCCCCTTCAGTCACATATCAGGGGTATGGGTGTGACATAATCACTTTGCTGTCAACTTGTCATTATAATACTGTTCAAATATAACTTACCAGACATGTTCAACCGCAGTTCGCCTTCGTAGTATTCGCCAACTTTAATCCAACGATATTGACCAATATCCGACCGCTTAAAATGTATGATATTGTAACGAGCAGGACCATCACCGTTTGCGTCGAATCGAAAGTGGTCACCACTGAGTCCTGGAATATATTAACAGATGCAGAAATATATATATGTACATTTATGAAGGAATGCACTGTGTCAGTGAATTGGGTAGGGAAATTATACTTTAATGGAAATTCAAAAGAAATTTCATTTTTAATACCAGCAATAAATTGGAAATGTAAATTTTAAGAATAAAATTAAAAATTATAATCAGTGGGCTCACATGAAGGTATTACAATATACCGAACTTGACCTGGTGGCCTTTTGTATATTGTTGGACATAAAATTTTATTTTGAAACGAGTTTATAATGTTGGCGGTTTTCTCTTGACAGCAAACAAAGTTTGAGGCAGCCGCAGCACTTGCATTATTTATAAATGACCCTAATTCAGTCGGAAATAGGATGCAGAAAAAACAGTTGGAATTAAAAACTGGTACCGAAATTACTTTTAGAATGAAAGTTATTTTTCAGCAATATTTTTTAAAGCTTTGTGTGTATAGTTTTACGACAATATAGTAGTGTGAGATTTTAGCACCCCGGAACAGTCTAAAACTATCGGTATACAACATCGAAATGGGATTTAAGTTTAAGTTTAAGTTTTCTTTTTTTTGCTTCATGAAATAACAATACGTTGGCGCCCAATTTACATTATATAATTGCAGAGATTTGACTTTTTTATGTGTAAACATCTAAGCGCGCGTTATTGGAATCTGGTGTAGTAATTCCACACATTTAACTTGCGGGGACGGAAATGCGTAACGGAAATGCGTCACTGTGTTTTATCATTGCAACATTTTTTTTTGGAATCTGGTGGTATAATTCCACACATTTAACTTGCGGGGACAGAAATGTGTAGCGGAAATGCGTCACTTGGTTTTATCATTGTAACATTTTTTACCATTGCATACATTTAGCTGGGGCATATTAATTTCAACTTTTTGTTGATGTGAAATAAAATTTCTCCATTTCGTCCTTGCACCGTACTCAGAAGAAACTTCAAGAATTCTGCAGGGAGATTACCATCTTTTACTAATTATCATAAGCGGAGACTTCAATATCAATTTTGCAGCTCCAGAAGCTCAACCATTTATTGATTTTATGCAAGATAAATTTAATCTTCAAATGAACACCAACCGGAAAATTTCAACAACACGATATGGAACAACCATCGATGCTGTCTTCCAGCGTAATCTAGATAGATGACAGTCTCGAATGTACATATCTTACTTCAGCTACCACAATCCGATTGTATCTATTCTACCGAAACTAGCACAGAAAGAATAAATTATTGTTATTTCATAATATATCCAGAATACGGTTATTACAATTCCCTCTTTTCTCAATGACGCGTATCAAGCCACACACACATACCGCACGCACGGTGTTTACACATGCACATTTTTCGGGACTGTTGGATACAGTCGCACCAGTTTTTTTTTTCTGTCTTTCAACTGAATCATTATTAATTATTTTTTTTAGAGAGCACAATTAAATTATTAAAATGTTATTAATGAGGAAAATCATGAGAAAAAACCTCAAATTCAAGAAAAAAAAAAAAAAAAATACCAATAGAAATAATATTAAGAAAAAAACCAACAAATATAAAAATAAAACAATAAATAAATAAATAAATATACATACCGATATAAAATAAATAAATAAATATAATAAATAAATAAAACAAGTAAATAAAATAAATAAATAAATAAATAAAGCAATAAATAAATGTATTATAATTAATAAACAAATGGTATAGGTATATCATATTTTGTAAATAAATATATAAATAAAAAAAACAAATAAATAGATACATGCATGAATCCATAGGTAATTGTATAAACAGGTAAATAAATATTTTGAAGTTAGCAAAAACAAATAGATAAATCAGACATGAAAATATATCGGTATTTAGTGAACACACAATATTTTATATTTCACGATGAATTTAGTTCGTTGACTAGAGGATTGTCGGGGATATTACATCTCAGTTTACATATTTACATATTTATTATTTTCCTTCATTGAACTATGAACTGAAAAATATGTTACTGGCGTTTTTCTTTGGATCGAACCTCAGACCTTGGCGCAGAACGTCAGCACAATAACCACTGAGATACTAGTAGTTGACAGTAAATCTTTTGATATTTATTTTTGACTTTCATCTGTCGCGTATTCTTGGCTTAAGCTCCGTGAACAATAAGGCGTGGGGAGACCATTTAAAAACCTGTGAGTGCTGAACTTTTTAATCCACGTATTATTATTATTTATTATTACAAAATTTAGTTCCAGAATTTAAGAACAAAATACAACTTATGAAAAATACCCAGGACTGGGATTAAATTACCGCATCCGTGATCCGTGGTCGAGTAATACATGACTGAATTTGTTATTGTTTTGCTTGTAAAATCCACAAACTTCAGTGACGAATGGCTCGCTCACGGGTGCGGTAAGTCGGACCCTGATCTGGTGATTTTTTTCATTGTTAAGTAAAACTAAAATAACAAATTAAGCATCCGATTCTGGCAAACCTCACTGATACTTCATGACACTGATACTTCATGACACCCTTACAAAGTTAGGTGAAATTTATTTTGTGAGATTTTCGTATTCTAGCAGTACAATCACAGCTTATGAGGCTCACAAAAATAATCGAAATTGTTATCTCCTATGGAGCAGGTTACAAAATTCAAAGCCAGTCATGACGGCTCACAAGTTACAACATTTGTATTTGATGGCCCTGATTCCCTATTCCACATAGTTAATGTCCCGAACAAGACATTTACCGCTATATTCATAACAGTAAAATTTATCGACCGAACAAAAAGGAAAATATATATTTAATCCATAAGAGTGCAAAGAGGACTGACTTAGCTTTATTGAAAGAATGCCATTGTAACCAGTGTTGCCATTCTGACCGGATTCCGGTAAGATGATTTGTTCCGACTTCTATATATTTGAGGTCTATTTGCTACCTATACGTGTTCAATCATTGCGTTATTTAAGTTTTGCTAATTTAATTTAATTTTTAAATAAAAAAATTTAAAACTCTCATTTATTCAGATTTTTTTTTTCCGAGTTTTCCGAATTAAAGGTCTTTTACTAGTGAGATCGTGTTTGTCAAAAGTTTTGCCTGATTTATATGATTTTGGATATTTTACTTACGGAAACCATTTTTTGTGATAATTTGAAATTGGATTTTCGTTCATTTTTTAAAACGTTGATTATTTATTTTTGATATTTCCAGTATGCAAATATTATTTGGGGCAACAACACATTCCGCGATATTAATAATCATTTTTAGTGTCCAGGTTAAATTTTTCGAACTCACAGTGGCGAAATTTTTCTTACAAAATTGCATATTGTGACTTAAAAAAATATTTAGTGTGAAGGTTAAAAATGATTATTACTAAGGCCCATTGTTTCAACGTAACCTCGAGTTTAAGAAAATTGATAAGGCTTTTTATTGAAACCCATGACAGCTAAAATTCTGCACTAATTGTGAGCGGGACTTTAGACGAGATATATGAGTAACAAAGTTCCTTAGCATGGGCAAAGACGTTCGCGAATAGCTAGTTTCTCATATAATTTTTAATTCTTAAAGTTTAAAGAAAATCAATGTCATAGGGACCCAACCCTTTTTTAAGTATTTCGAAGATTTTTGCTTCATCCAAAAGCCGAACTTCACGCCGAAGACTAATAGGAAAACATTTTTTCTATCAAATCAGAGGCGATTGTTCTTGGTTATGTGCGTCGTGGCTCGTGGGTGTTTATAAGCAATTTGCTTTGGAATGCTATATGTATTGTATTGTAAGTGATAGGTCCTGTACACCGCGACCAGAAGAGATCTATTGTGTTGAATGCTTATGTAACAAAGAGCGGCAATGTTTTCTTCTGAGGAAATGTACAGATGACTGCTGAGACAACTGCCTTTAAATTGAATTTAGTCAAAGGTTTCCATTCCATTCCATTCCCTTTTAAAAGAAAATGATTCAAAGAATGATGATTTTTGTACAAAGAAATCCAAATGGCTCTTTTCAGATGCATATTTTTAGGTAAGAACGATTTCGATGGAAAATTAATATATAAAGAGCGACACAATACAAATGCAACACGTGGCAAGATACCCGCTATCAGATGGAAATCGAGTTTTGAGAGTATAAATTGGAATTATTCTCGTGCAAACAACGGCAACGAGTAGAAGAAAATGTAAAACGCAACCATCAAAAAGAAATTCGCATTTGGAAACTTCCTTCCAATGGTTCACAACATTTTTGACCGAATCATACCTTCCGGTAGCATTTTCAGCGAATTGAATTAAACGAGCTGTGTATTGAGATTTTTCGTACAGTGTAAACAACCCCACACAGGAGTTCATGAAATGAAAAACAATTATTACACACTTTAACATAGCAGCAGTGCCATTGAAAAGGTCGCCTCTTATTTCTTGCGTTTGTATCTCTATCTCTAGCACACACTATTGTAACAAAGACCTCCGATTATTTATGATCTGACTTAGAATGCCGATAAGCACTACACAAATGAGAACCTCTCAATGAATCAGCAGTACCTAAGTCGAAAAGAAAAAGCGACAATCGCACAACAATTCAGATTATCAGATTATTGCCTCGGTTAGTTGCCCTTATGTCCGGGTCACTGAAGCGTTTCATTGAGTTTATCCTTTTCCAAGGGAATACGCTTTTACGTACCTACACAATTTTCCAGTTAACTGAATTAAATTACAATGCGATGTATACAGCTATATACACCGTTCCAACGTACCTTCAAATTCCACTTTTCGTAGATATTTAAGTAAATCAGCGCCCTTAGTTGGTTTCATGGCATCACACAACGATGGCCGCCCTCCGCACAGATCGCGATGCATATCCCTAAAGGCGATAGAGATGTTAAATTAAATTACTTGCTGACCTGAAATAGCTTCGATATGTTAATGGACTTACCTTAGAGCGTATGCAAATGCCATTACTGCATCGCTAACGAATTGTAATTGGTCCTCAAAATCAGTATTGTTACGAGTGAGCTCCTCCTTGCCAGTGCATGTGCGATTGTAGGTGTTGTATGGCGTAGCGAAACTATTTGGATAACGGCATTGAAAATGATCTTCCCAGAATTCTATTACATTACAATAAATAATAATTAAATTTCTGAGTAAGTTGATTAGGACTTGAGTTTGTATTTACCAACAAACCACGGATTACGTTGGTTATTTTCAACAGTCAGTCCTAGGAAGTATTCCTCGAAACCTTTGACTGGGTTAGCTTGTGGCTGCACAGAGAGGGTACCCTCAACCTAAGTAATGAGAAAGTTATTCAAACAATTTAATACTAAATAACATGAAACAAATAAATAGTTTCGCGCAATATGTTCTTATAGGACCAATGGCCTTCCCTCTCATAATCATTCGTTTGTGAAGGTTTCTAGATTATTTTTTACTTAAATATATCTAGTGAGGAAGATTGCTATTTGTAGATAAATATTTAATAAACTACCGGCAAATGGTTGACTTCTGTAAGAAATAAACGTTCACTTGTTTTCGCATGTACTTAAAAACGTTTCGCTTTTAAAGCAAAAGAACTTTAAAAACCAATATAGATCATTGACCTTTTTAGCCTTTTTGTCTACATTTTGCATAAGTAACTTAAAAACGAAAAAACGTTTTCGTTTCAGAAAAACGTTTTTCGTTTTCCTTAATTATATATACAGTAGATACAACTCCAATATGCGGCTTCTTTCGCTATTAGCAAATAAGTTGTCGAAAGATAATGCCATTCCCTGGAGCAGTGGTAGTTTGGAATGCAAAATGCATAACTATATATGAGTCTCTTCATTCTTCAAGTTCTGAATCTGTTGTGAGCTACCAAAGTTCCCCGAATAATGAAAATTATTGTGAAACCCAGTTTTAACTACACTGCTGCTTAAGCATTTTGCGAAACTTGAAAGAAAAAATTGGTGCGACTATATCCAACAGTCCCGAAATATGTGTATGTGTAAACACCGTGCGTGCGGTATGTGTGTGGTCGTGTTGTTGAAATTTTCCGGTTGGAGTTCATTTGAAGATTAAATTTATCTTGCATGAAATCAATAAATGGTTGAGCTTCTGGAGTTGCAAAATTGATATTGAAGTCTCCGCTTATGATCATTAGTAAAAGATGATAATCTCCCTGCAGAATTCTTGAAATTTCTTCTGAGTACGGTTCAAGGACGAAATGGAGAAATTTTATTTCACAACAACAAAAAGCTGAAATTAATATGCCCAGCTCATAAATGTATGCAATGAGAAAAACGTATGCAATGATAAAATATATGCAATGATAATACACAGTGACGCATTCCCTGTCCCCGGAAGTTAAATGTGTGGAATTACTCCACCAGGTTCCAATAACGCGCGCTTGGATGTTTACACATCAAAAAACCAAAGGTAGGTGTATTTATTTTTTTCTTTCTTTTTTTTTGGGATGCGAAAGTGGCAGAAACAGAAAACGAAATCCAGCACGGCAGACGTTTTCAGTCGTTTAAGTGCCGAAGTGCGAATCTGAATGCGAACACGTTCTGTCGAATTTTGTTGAACTTATCGAATCGGATGTATTTTTAATGTCACTAGCTCTAAGGACAAACTTAAGTCTATGATTAATATGTTTTCATAGTTTGTCCGGTTCTGAACATCGCACACAGGCGGATTTTCCAAAAAACATGGCCAAAATTATTTTTTTGTGTTTGGTAGCTAATTATTGTAAAAATTCATCAGAAAAAGATAGTAGTAAACAAAAAACATTTTTTTAGTAAACTTTGTAAAATTTTATTATACATATTAGAAAAACTACAAAAAAATCACGAAAAAATAAAGAATTTAAATTGTATGAAAAATAAAAAAAAAGATAATGAAAATAATAAAATTTTAAATATGATTTGAACAAGTAAGAAATAAAATTTAAAAAATGTTTCATTGCTAATAATGTATAAATAGAGTAAAATATTTTCACTAATTTTAAGGCTCTTGTTGTGAATCTGAAACAAACTCTGTTTCCTCAATTTCTGGTTCTTTTAGGAACTACAAGACTTCAGAAGGATAGGATTTAACATTTTTATGATTAATTTTTCTTAAACTACTAATTTATGGATCAGAAGAAACCAAAAGGTTATGGAAAATATCTTCCATACTTTGTTGCCTTGAAAACTTTCTTGAAAAACTTTCTCGAAAACGCTTGATGTCCTTGTTTCGGGCTTCTTGAGCTGTCCAAGCTGTCCAATTGGAAGAATAGCATCCGAGAAAATTTCAGGACTATGTATTCAAATTTTGTGCACTGTTGTTGGCATATTGTACCACGGATAAAGGTGCACAAACTTCTTTGCTGTATCAATACAGTACTCCTTAAATTCATTTATTTTTATCGGGTAGCCACTAGATATTGTCAGTAGCACTATCCGAAAGCGATTAATTATGTCTTGATCTACGTTGGTTATTTGGGATGAAGTGGCAGAGTCATCATTAGCTCTGCAAAATCAGTTTGTGGCCGCCCAACAAATCAATGGGCTCGGCGTGGAAACGAAATTTCAAGCTCCAACCAGGTTTTATTCTTATTTTTAAAAGCATAGTAATTTCTTGAGGAGGCTAACCATCGACTTTTATATTTATATGCAAACTTAGTTAACATTTTCTTTGTTTCCTCTGAGGAATCAATGTTAGTGAAACTTCTTACTTTTTCTGCCAAAAAAAATATTTTTTTCTTTAAATTCATGAGATGGACAACTTCTCAAGAATTCAGTAAGCTGATTTCTTGACAGAAAAATAAAACTTGATTGTGAGCCTGTAGCAAAAAAGCAAAAAAAAAAAAAAATCATATAGGTAACCCTTTATTTTCGGTAATTTCAAAAGCTTTACTTGACGATATCTTGCAACATCGCAAAATATCGCAACTTTTTGTGGTGATTCCTTAATAAGCATATATTAAGCTAAATTTTAAGCTATTTAATATTGCCAGACTCCAAAAACTTTTTCTTTATGAAACAAAAAACTACGATTTTTTTGTTTGTCTCAAAAGTACTTATTTTGGACACCTTTTAAATCTACATAGCACTTAAAATTACATAAAAAGTTTGAATTAGAACTGTTCTACTTACCACTAGCAACAGATTCCATAACAATTTGTTTTAATAAGTTCTCACAGAAAATTATAAAAAATCAATGCAAATCAACCACTCACCAAACACCAAACTTGGTACTGCACGTGATTCCCAAATGCATACACTTTAGAAGAATCAACTAACGAAACGGTAGCAAAAAAAATAGCGGAATTATTTAGATAATATGCTCATGTAATATGTAAACAACTTGGCAAGCAAAAAAAGCAACAAATTAAAAAAAAAAAATTTGTAGTTTTGGCCATGTTTTTTGGAAAATCCGCCTGTGTGCATCGGCGCAAATTGTATACCTAATCTTAACATCGCGAATAAGAATACGATATCTATCTATAAAGAAAGCTGATCGTCAGCAACCTAGTTGCTCCTTCTCAATATTTTTTAGGCGAGCAAATTCAAACTTTTCTTACGAGGTCACTATCGCTGTCTACAGCTCATACAATTCACAACCTTTCAAGTCAACCCCTGAACTGACTTTATAAGCCCTAGGAACTTCTTTTAGTACATACATATTTAATAATTAATTCAAATTGATCCAATCAATAGTAATCATCATCAGATGCCCTAAGCCATATCACTAAGTTCGCACCTAAATAAACAACTTGAACAGTTCTCACTAAAACGGTTCGATTAGGTGACGATATAGAATACTTGCAGTGCACACTCAATACTACCATCGCATTGCTGCCGCGATAATGCGTTCCAATCAATTTAACAATATTCTTGAATAATGATTCCGATTAATTATTAATCAACCGGAAATTCATATATAACCCACAGTACAGCACGCAGCGCGTTATATTTACAAAACAATAAATCAGCAAACATTTCCCATCTATCATAATCGAGGCGGTGCTATACTGGAATACAGGAGGTGGCAAGGCTGTCACTACATATACACGATTCTGGATGCCGTATTTAGGAACAGACACAACCTCCATTTATCATAAGATAACAATGAGTGTTTATCATAACAAAGTTTGTATAAACTTCTGCCCCAAACACAAACACATGACCTGGGTGAAGTGTAAAAACCCAGTACTACTATACAACATTTATAATGAACATCGGTATACTTACTTCCGGTTCATTGCCATCCGATACGAGATTTCTGGCGCTCCACCCATCCGAACCAATCCATGAGAAGGCTCCAGTTGCATTGTTCCTGCGAACGGCACGCATAACCTCCCGCACCTCTTGATCTGACCCAAAAATGATGGCACCTGCAAAAGATTACAAAACAAATGAACACAAGTGATTACTCCTAAGCGAGACTACGGTTTCTTGTTCGAGATAATAATCAGATTCAGGTGTGCTTAATCGATGGAGCGAAGGATAACATCGAACATGTGTCGCCTGGCCTGACCTCAACCGCAAATACAGGATGTAAATATACACACACTCGTAACATAGAGACATTTTAACGTCATGCACCAGATGAGCTTTTTAATTTAGAGAAACTTGCAGTGGTTTTTGTTTTCCTGTAGCTGCATTTGAAATGCACACTATAGGTGCATACACACTGAAACCCATTTTGAAGAAGTTTATTTTCCGTATCAATTTATAAATTATTTACTGTTTTACATTTTTTATTTTTTTAAAACAGTGGTTTAGGAGTTTTGGGGGAAAAAGATTTTTTCCCCAGGTTATATTTTTGATACCAAATGGAGATAGTTGAGAATAATGCCATGTGCGCCCTATAACTATTTAAAAAGCCAACCCCTTTATCCTCTTGTAAATGTATTGTATTTTATTATTTTATGCATTAGCAAAAAAAGATAAATGAAAAGATTTTTGAATTAACAGCCCGATTCTGAAGATGTGAGCCCTCACAAGTCATAAGACCTTGTAAGGTTGATTTCTTGTGAGGCTTATTGTGATTCAATAACTTTTTCCGAACTCTACGATGATCCTCAGTCCTCATAACAAAAGTTACAAATTATTCACCTCAGCACAAATTGACCAAAAGGTAAAAAGAATGTGTCATGCCAACAAGACCCGAACGGAGACCTGTAGAGACGAACAAGGAAACCTGGTAGTAGAGTCACAGTCGGTGCTGAACACATGGAAAAACCATTTCTGCAGACTGCTAAACGGCTAAGACGACACAAATTCTGCTGTCAGGTAGAACGAGCCATTCAACCTGGACGATGAAAGCCAAGATTTCCGTCCACCTGACCAAAATGAAGTGAGGATAGCAATATCTAAGCTTAAGTCCAACAAGGCTGCTGGACCAGACGGCTTACCTGCCGAGCTCTTCAAGGCAGCCGGAGATGACTTGGTAGAGTGTATACATCAACTCGTCTCCAAAATTTGGTTAGAAGAAAGTATGCCTGATGAATGGAACCTCAGCATCGTTTGCCCGATCCACAAGAAAGGAGACTCTCTAAACTGCGCCAACTATAGAGGCATCAGTCTCCTTAACACTGCGTATAAGATCATGTCTGCTGTACTGTGTGAACGCCTGAAACCATTCGTCAACGATCTGATAGGTCCCTATCAGTGCGTTTTTAGGCCCGGTAAGTCCACGACCGATCAAATATTCACACTACGGCAGATCCTGGAGAAAACCCAAGAAGTCCAGATCGATACTCACCATCTTTTTATCGATTTTAAGGGTGCATATGACAGCATTTATAGAGACGAGCTATACAGAGCCATGTCTAGTTTTGGCATCCCTGCCAAACTTGTCAGATTGTGCAGAATGACGATGGAGAACGCTCGCTGCTCCGTAAAGGTCGGAAGCAATCTCACCGAGACCTTTGATGTCAAAAAAGGATTTAGACAAGGCGACGCGCTGTCATGTGACTTCTTCAACATCATTCTTGAGAAAATTGTGCGAAACTCACAAGCCAACACCAGAGGCACAATCTTAGATAAGTCTGTGCCACTGCTTGCATACGCTGACGACATTGACATTATTGGCAGAACACAGCGAGCTGTTACTGGAGCGTTTGCTAGTATTAGTACAGAAGCCGCAAAAATTGGTTTAATGGTGAATGAGGGTAAAACAAAATATATGCTGTCAACAAGAAGGGACACACAACATCGACGAATCGGACAGAACGTCACGATAGACAGCTAAAACTTTGAGGTAGTTCGGGACTTTGTCTACCTCGGCTCCGCTATTAACTCTGAAAATGACATCACCTCAGAAATCAAGCGAAGAATCACACTTGCCAACCGCTGTTTCTTTGGCCTAAGAAGGCAATTGATTAGTAAGGCCTTGTCAAGAAGCACTAAGGAGATTCTATATAAGACTCTCATCATCCCTGTCCTGCTCTATGGCGCAGAAGCATGGACCCCAGCAAAAACGGATGAGGATCTTCTTGGTCGCTTCGAACGCAAAATTCTTCGAGTGATTTATGGTTGCGTTGACGGGATTTGGAGGAGAAGATTTAACAGCGAACTCTACGAGCTGTACTACAGCGACATCGACCTAGTCAGAAAAGTACGCATTAGTCGTCTAAGATGGTTAGGACATGTAGAGCGAATGAACACCAACGCTCCGGCCCGGAGAGTCTTCGATTCCAACCCGGAGGGACAACGCAGTGGAGGAAGACCTCGCCTTAGGTGGCGCGCTCAAGTGGAAGGGGACCTTAACCAGCTTGGAGTGCGCAACTGGAGGCAGTTAGCCAAAAATCGCGCTAACTGGAGAGGCGTATTGGTTGAGGCCCAGGTCCACCCCGGACTGTAGCGCCACCTTATGTAAGTAAGTACAAATTGACACAAAACTTTCCGTAAAAGCCCGACCTCAAAATATTAAAACAGAAATGTTTTAGTTTTGAAGAAAATTAATTATTTACGACATTATTTAGAACTCAAGTTCCCCACCTTCCTTAGTTTTTTTTTTTTATAGAAATAACACCTCTGCATACGAAATCGGCAATACCGAGCTTTCGGTGTTTACCCATTTGTTCGTATTTTCGATTTTCCACTGGCTAAACATTTTGTCTTTAGTTAAGCTGTCGATATTTAGCTCGTCTAAATTGGAGGCAGTGGTTTTTTTTTCTGCCAAATAATGCACTCTCCAATGGACAAATGACTAGGTAATTAGTTTAAGTATATTCAAATTTGTGGGCATTCGAGCCTGCAATTCCTCAATGAGCTTGATGAGACAGTGCTTGCAATTGGAACGTAGTACCAGTGTTGTTATATCGTGGGACTCATCCCTTTTCGTGGGAATTTCGATGTCCGAAAAGCCGTTCGTGGGATAAAGGGATAAAGCACCAAATAGTGGGATTTTGAGGAATCTAACAAAAAACATTAAAACTTTAAATTTTTGCTGAAATTTCATGAAAACTCCCACATTTCACATTTGAATGTGGAAATAGTATATCGATATAGTCGGGGTTATAATAATTTCAAATGAAACTTCATTTCAAATAAAATGTCTCTTTAACCGTTAATATAATAATTATGACATTTTTTGCTGAAATAGGCACACAAATTAGAATGATTTCCCCCAGTGTTAGCAGCTAAGGGTTTTCTCCCCAGATTTAGGGTTTTTTCTTGTCGGCGGGAGGAAATCTGGGGAGAGAATTTATTTAGGGGGAAGTCCGTTTTTTTTAATTCTATTTTATTTGTATTTCATTATATATATATTCTCTCTGATAGCAAAGCTGCACTACTGGCTATCAATAGCTATGAAATCACATCAAAGCTAGTATGGGATTGCCTACAATTACTCACATCGCTGGCCAGCACAAACAGAGTACATCTCATTTGGGTGCCAGGACACAGCGGACATGTGGGCAATGAAATAGCAGACATACTAGCCAGGAAAGGATCAGCATCCACCTTTATGATGCCAAGACCATTCTGTGGATTACCCCTTAGCACCGCTAAATTTCGCATTAAAACCTGGCTGAAAAACAAAGCAAATCATTACTGGACAAACACTGAAGGTAACAGACAAGCTAAAATGTTCATGGCAACTACTTCCCGTTCAAGAACAAAACAACTCCTAAACCTAACAAGGAGTCAGATTAGAACAGTCACAGGGTTCCTCACAGGGCACTGCCAAGTCAAAAAACACCTCATGGCTATGGGAATAATACAGAACAACACTTGCAGACTATGCAACGAGGACGAAGAATCAGCAGAACACATACTGTGTCACTGTGAATGTCTAGTCAGATTACGTCAACACCACCTAGGTAAACCTTACCTTGGGGTCCAGTATCATGAGCGAGCTCTAAGTGGAGGAAATCACAATAGGCCCACTCGTGGCCGCAGTGATATGGCAACTTTATTCCACCTCCCTCAAACAATCTAAATCTAAATCTAAATGTTAAAAAATAATGACAAAAAGTTGGGGTTTTTAAGAAAAAGTACATATAGCCAAATCTGGGGGTTTTCCAGATTTATCTAGGGGAAATATTTTGATCCTCTGGCAACGCTTATTCACTTGCGAAATCAGTATCCACCTTTTCATGTTTAATAATCTATTCAACGAACTCTCTTCACTGTGCAGTGTGCATGGTCATTATAATTAGGCTTTAGTTCTTGTCCCAATTGAACTTTGTAAGTATGCAGACAGGCCGTATTAGGCCATCCCGGGGCCCTTGGGCACACCGGCGTTTGGGGCCGTACTGTAAAGGAAATTATAAAATTATTTTTTGACTGACTTTTTAATTTGCTATTAAATTTATTTTTGGTCTTCAAATACTGGTGTAGGGATATTTAAGGTAAAAATAAAATTTAGTTTTTAACGGCTAACGAAAACATCTACAAAATCAGAGTTTCTTTGAAATTCGAAATTTGCAATTCTTGTCCATGAACCATGACGCCGAAGAGATATGCAGCCAAACTTTCACTCCAGTTTTGAAATATTCTTCGACAATAAAAACATAGTTGGTATTTCACTTTGTGGTCAATTTGTACTTCCCCAAGCTATCAGCTGTCAAACTCCTTTCTTTTATTATTATTATTATTTATTTTTTTTTGTTGCCAACACTCACCGCACAAATGGCGGCAAAAACAAATCATACATTAGTTTTGGGACACCATTTATTTTTAAGTCGCAACGACTTTATATCGTGTGGGAAGTTGTCGATTATAGGGAAAATTTATTCTTTCGGAAATACACTCCTTACAAAAGTTACGGAGGGGTCGCTTTAAAAACCTCGATAAAAACAGTTTTTCTTCTACCACCAACGTAGGCACTAAGTTTTAAGTAATACGAAAAAAGGTTCGGCCTCATGGCAGTTATATATAAACACGAAAGGCACCATGAAGAGATCCGTATAGCTGCAGGGGTTTTTGGACGATATCGAAAATGAAGTAAAATTTTCCATAAATTTGGTTAGACTTGAAGTAAGAAAATATTGAAAATTATTGAAACATCTCTTCACAATCTAGCACAAATCTTCACTATTGAAAGGAGTAGCTTCGAAGCATTTATCGAGCTCAAAATCTCGGAGGGTGCAGTTCCAGTGGGTGTGTAGTTAGTCTGCTGGAGTACTAACCTACTACAAACTTGTGTTTGAACCTCGAAAAATAACGTCTTAAGTTTGTTTAATTCAATATTAGCAAAAGTGGATTCTAAAGTTGATGCTAGAAAAGCATGCGCCTCTTTTAATCCTCAATACGACATTAACAGATGTAAAATCTTATACCGATCTGTTCCTGGCACAATACCTCCTTTCATGCATAACCATAGGATTCCATGGTAATTGTACATCCGCGGAATAGTAATAGCTTTGAGGAGAAACTGGCATGCCATCCCGCAAAACTAAACTATCAAAGAAAATGAGAAAAATGAGGTTGCTATCTACTTAAAAAAAAGTACCTTAATTAAAAGAGTCATCCATCCAGTCTTTCAACATTTTTGACAAACTAGGTAGAACTGCAAAAGAATCGTTTTATCCACTAAACAATGCGAGTCGCCATGGAAAGCATCAAGGCGGTTTAAGAGATTTTCGCAACTGAAATGCATGCAAGAGAAGCAAGGAGCAAGGACACTAAAAGGAAAAAAAAAAAAAAAAAAATAGTTGGTGCAGCACGCTCATTTTAATCAGATTATTTTGGAAATTATTTCGCTTAGTCCTTTCACCAGAATAGCTGCATAGGTTCCCAAAACTCCGCAATTGAAATTCAGAACCTACAATCGGACTACAATCATTTTACTAGAGGCTTCCTTGTAATTGCGATATGCAATCGATCAGCTTTTCTAATTGTAAGCAGCTCTTCTCAGCGGATTCTTCTATAAAAGCAAAAAAGATGTAACAAAAAATTACCTACCGTTTATGTGAATATAAGACAAAGCATCAAATTCCCATTTCCGAAGGTCTTGAAAACATTATTTGTAAACAGGTGTATTTCACTTAAGTATCGTTGAAACAAAACCGAATGATATAGATGTTGAAATTATCATTTCATTTTATGGAACAAAATAAGGTTCCAACAACGTAGGAAAAGAAAAACAAAAGCCATACGTACATATTATTAAAGGGCAATTATGTGCGACGGAATGTTCCCCTGAAAGAAGGTACCTACCATTGCCAACCTTCATCTAACGAGTAACGACTAAGCTTTCAAAGCGACTATACCCCTTAAATAAAACTGTTGTCAGGTGTGTAAATATTTTCCAATCCAATAAGATACTGTCATGTTTATGACATCTGAATCCTTCTTGAGCCTTTGCTTCTACAATATATTTAACATATTTCACCACCATATATGCATGCCTGTGTAGAGTTTAATCTAACAATGGTTTTCATAATGGCCGACGTCTGTAGCTCTAGCTAGACCTATAACGCAGGTCATATACCTGTATTCGAATACATCCATATGCAAAAGACGCTTTGCATCCCTTTGCTTAATCAGTTTGGTTTTGTTTTAAGGTCACTGTGTATATGTGGTTGTTTGCAATACACTTTATCAAAGGGATAAAGTGCTCTGTAGGACGTCCTACGCAGGGAACCTTGTGTTCAGAATTTATTCAGTTTCGTAAGAAATTTGAAGCATACTATTATAGCTGGCTTTGTGAATGGATGATTTTATGACAATAGATTGGCAGATGGGGGTGCGTGTATATTGGAAAAGGAATAAAGGTAGTTAGTAGGCTTTTATGTGGCATTTAGTCGTAGATCGGGCATGACGCATGAAATATGCATTAAACTGTGGCAGACAAGAAGGTTGTGTCAAAGTGATGTATAAAAAAAAGAGCCAACTTTTTCAATATAAAAACTTACATGTAACAAGTCAGCCGTGAAAAGTACCTACTGAGATCTAAAGGTACTTACTTCATGAGGGCTTAATACCAAAAATTTAAAGAAAAACAGTTGGTAAGTAACTATAAAAAAAAAGCTGCACGTGCGCAATGTCGCTCTTCGATCGCACCCTCTTTCAGAGATGCAAACGCGGAAAATCCTGAGAAACTCCGCTTCAGAACCTTGTTGGTTGGATTGAAAGTGCTCTTGATCGGAAGGAGTACGCGTTGGGCATTTTCGTCGATATTGAGGGTGCTTTTGATAATGCGACTTTTGATAGCATGTGCAATGCAGCCAGACATCATGGTATAGATGAAACATTAGTGTTGTGGATTAAAGCAATGCTAATATACAGGGAGTTGATTGCCGATGCGGATTGTGGCAAGTGCGTCGTGACAGGGGAAATGCTAGACGCAGATCCCAGCGATACAGGGGAAGGCCAGAGTTTCAAGAAAGGCTATCTATCTTCAGATTAGCAAGGCGAGATCTCGAAAAGGCCATTAAAGAGAGCAAGGCAAGATGCTTAAAACAACTCTGCGATGGGGCAGACCTAGACCCCTGGGGTATGGCATATAGGATGGTGATGAAGAAGCTTAAGGGCAGTAGGTCCCCACAAATATCCTGCCCTATAATGCTGAAGACAAAAGTTTAGCACTTATTCCCATATAGGCCGTCAACTTTGATCATCACCACAAGAGACACAAGTTCGGAACGCATCCCTGCAATCACGCCGAAGGAACTATACGAAGCGTGCAGGAAGATAGGTGACAAAAAAGCGCCCGGACCCGATGGCATCCCGAATGTGGCGGTTAAAGCGGCCGTTCGAAAACGACCGGAGCTTTTTATTGCAACGATGCAACGGTGTCTGGAGGAAGGGGTATTCTCGAGGTCTTGGAAACTCCAGCACCTGGTTTTACTGCCAAAAGGGAAAAAACCACCAGAGGAACCGTCCTCATACCGGCCAATATGCCTATTAGATACAATGGGAAAAATCTTAGAACGGATCATATACTGCAGACTACTCGAGGTGGCAGAAGATAAAGGAGCTTTGTCTGATGACGAGTATGGATTCAGAAAATCGCGTTCTACCGTCGCGTCGATGCCATTAAGGCGGTAGTAGATACAGCGGCTGAAGCAAAACGGGGAAAAAGATGGAGAGGTGGGATGAAGAAATATTGCGCGGTTGTGACCCTTGATGTTAAAAATGCCTTCAATTCGGCAAGCTGGTCATGCATTAGGAGATCCTTGGTCAGAATGGAAACGCCGTACTACCTGCTGAATATAGTAGCAAACTACCTTACCGACAGGAAGTTAAGATACCATACTGACGATGGTGTTAAGTACTACAACACCACCGCGGGAGTACCACAAGGGTCGGTTCTTGGACCCCTCTTGTGGAACATAATGTACGACGGGGTTCTCCGATTAACGCTGCCACAAGGAGTTAAGGTTATAGGCTTTGCTGACGATATCGCTGTGGTTACTGTGGCCAAACATATCCATGAGATATATATAAGAACAATAAGCGGATTCCGAACAATTTCGGACGAAGCAGCCTGCGTTATTGCGGGAATGATTCCCATCGACATTCTCGCTAACGAAATGCAAAGGATCTATCTTAGGCTAACTGTCAACAGGCAAGAGTCCATCATAAGAAAAAGGATAAAAGAAGAAGAAAGGGCAACATCTCTAGCACTGTGGCAAGTCCGGTGGGATAACACGGCAAAAGGCAGATGGACCCACAAACTGATCCCAAACATCGAGGTCTGGACAAGAAGAAAAAGCGGCGGCTATCGAAGTTATCTTCACAGATTCGGTCACGATAACTCGCCTCTATGCCCCGAATGCCCAGATGAAGAAGAGGATACGGAGCACGTAATGTTCCACTGCAGAAGATTTACAGGAGGAAGAGTGAACTTACCCATTCCACAGCTCTCATAGAGCGTATGATGAGCTCAGAAGACGACTGGCTGGAAATATGTTCATACATAACGAGCGTACAAAATGAGCTAAGAAGAGCCGAAAGACAAATAAGGGTCGAAGTGGCAGACGTTGACGTTGATGATTTAGCATGAGTTGCTAACCAGCCCCGCGAAGTAATACCTAACGGCAGTCCCGCGGGGAGAGTGGTAGAAGAGTACATGGGTGTGGTTTAGTACGTGAGGCGCGAGGCACTGGAGAAACATATCCCGCGAATCGTGCATGCTAGTTGCACGGGCAACTAGTATCTTTCGAAGATTACATATCCTTTGGACGCAACCAAAAAAAAAAAGGGGTAAATAGGGGCTACCCTCAAGGCAGTGTTCTGTCTCCCCTTTATGGTGTATGGTAGTTGACTCTCTGCTAACGCTTCTCAATCTTCCTGGAACCTATACTCAAGCGTACGCGGATTATGTCGCCGTTCTGTCTGTCGGTTCTGACCTAGGGACTGTCTGCTCTCGGGCTCAGAGATCCTTGGGCTTGATCGATTGCTGGTGCACAAGAAATGGGCTTTCAGTGAATCCTCTTAAAACGACTGTTGTTCTCTTCGCGAGAAGGAGGAAGGTCACTGGTCTGACTCAGCTTGTGTTAAAAGGTGTCACTATTCCGATCTCCGATGAAGTCCAATATCTGCTTCTTTGGTCCAAGCATGTCGAATCGAAAACCGATAAAGCGCTGTCAACTTTCTGGCAGTGTAAAGGCGCTTTTGGCAAGACATGGAGCATATCTCCTAAGTCCTTTGGATCCATATGGCAATGGTAAGACCACTCCTCTCATACGCGTCGGTTGTATGTTGGAACAGGCTTTCAAGGAAACGTGTTACAGCCTCTTTTGCCAGACTTCAAAGAACGGTTTGTCTCGGCTGCACAAGGGGCCTTCCCCAGCACACCGGGCCTCGCTCTAGACGCTATGATGAACTTCCCCCTGTACGCTAAAAACCATCTCTCGGACAGGGGTCTGGTTCTGGAGGATGCTGAATCCTTTGAAAACATTTTCTGTGCCTTCGCGGCTTTTCATTGGTTAAGAAAACGGGTCTTTAGTAGAGGATTTATTGACATTCGTCAGGGAGGTTGTACGTCTCCTAGATTAACCTTTCCCCATTAATACAATAGACCTTTCAGGTCGCAGTGTACGCCAACTGGGCATAGGACTGGAAAAAAATGTGAAGGGAGGATTCGTTAAAGAACACGAAGTACCATAGTATGCTTCATCAGGCTTTTTAGACGACCATAACAGTCTTTATTTTGAGTTGTTATTATGTTAAAGGGGTTGTTGTCCTGTTGTACTGCGACCTTTTGGTTTTGGTTTATTGTACCCCCTGTTCACGCCTCAGATAGGTATATTCCCTCTTGAGTGTTCCCCTCACAGTCCTTTCGGAATCATTTAATAGGGTTTTGGACTTTTGTTTCCCCTTGGCGGAAGAAATTCGTCCTATAGTACTCTCTCTAGTCCAGTTTCCTTTAAGAATCTTAGGATGAGAGCTGGCCCCAGTGACAGTATTTCCTCATCAGATAGTTGGTACTTGCCCAAGTATTTCAATCTTTTTTGGGTCAGTAGGTACCCCACATGATCCCAGCACGGGTTCTGGGACTCATCGCAGAATCTGCAGCGACCTTCTTCAGATATACGCAGTTTCCTAAGGCATTCCTTGTGTCTACAATGCCCCGTTAGGATACAAAAGTTATTTTTGCTCATAGATTTCAGCCTGGAAGATGCTGGTATACTTTTGCCCATAGGTTCAGAATATTTGATTCCAGGCCCAAATACTCCCGCTCCAATTCCCTCATCAGTTCTCGACCCATCTGTGCACCACTTTGTTGTGTGATTGCTCAGTCTGTGGTTTGAGAACTCGCTGATCCAGTTCTTCTCACTGCTGAGCTTAGTAACAAAGTTCTTCTGTAAATCAAATCTTTTGATGATATAGTCTCTAGGAAATGCCAATAATGGTTGTTTTCTGAGTATAGTGCGTCAAACTGTCGCAGTGTGATACACTTTCTTCTTCATACTTCTTCCTTGGCCATTCTTAGAATCTTTTTACTTGCACATACCCTAACCACGTACTGCAACGGAGTTAGTTCCAAAAGCACTTTCATAGCTGCGGTTGGGCAAGTTCTAATGGCCCCTGTAGTACATAGACATGCCAGTCCTTGCACTTTATTGAGTGTCTTCCTTGTGGTGGATTGACTGGTTCTTTTTGCCCATGCAATTGTTCCATGCGTGATCATTGGTCTCACAATAGCAATATACATCCCCGTGAATTGCCACCAGAGGAGTCTTTCTTAAAAGCTATATAAATATTATAGTTTTTAATGAAAAGAGATGGAATTAAAAACTCTGAAGAACGGTATGAATGGTAGTTTTTTGACAGAGCACATCCTTTTGGTTCAACTTTAAGAAGGTAGTTAAGTGGTGTGGGGCTTCGTCAAAAACAACTAAGGCGACTCTGGAGGAAGTACAAATTAAAACTTTGTTGCTACCAAATTGATATTTCGACGCAGTGTTTGTGTGTGTGTGTATATATTCCTGTACTCCTCCTCCCAGATGCATACTCGAGCACATTCGCTTTTCAACCACACAACTTTATTGTACAAAAGAGAACCGAAAACCATACACCTTAAATGCAATTATAATAATGAAAAAAGTTTTGCGTTTTACGGTCTGAGCATCAAAGATGGGTCTCTTCAACACTTCAAGTTTGAGAGTGAAACTTTTATCACTTAAACCACAGATGGTGACGACATTGCAGCTCACTTAAAATAGAAACCGTCTATTGCCATATGCCATGTGCTGTTTTTGACTGACGAGGACGGTATATTGTGAGTGTAATGT
This sequence comes from Cheilosia urbana, assembly GCA_946477585.1. Classification (NCBI taxonomy): domain Eukaryota; kingdom Metazoa; phylum Arthropoda; class Insecta; order Diptera; family Syrphidae; genus Cheilosia; species Cheilosia urbana. The sequence goes on from OX297854.1 coordinate 146,878,671, forward strand.
AAGAAGTTAGACGCAGGACGTCTTTTATTATCTACGCAACAAGAACGAGGAGGATTTTAAGTTGTCTGTGTCTCGTTTACTTGTCATTACATCAATATCGATAGTGGATTGTGCTGTGTACCGAACGGTGCAAAGTACATCAAGGGGATGAGGGCCTTTGCATTGCTGCTAATTGTAGATTGTTTTTAGACCCAGCTTTACCTAATGAGCAATATTCTGGAACACCTTGTTGCTATAAAATGCCCTTAAAGGGCAGCATTACTTCAACTCAGTCTTTAAAATAATTCTCAAAGTTGCGATCTGCACCTTGAGTTGCTCTGTTATTTGAAGATGAAATCGATTCCATTATTATTTTTAACAAATAGTCCTCTTTAACTTGCAGATTCTATATACCTGAGGTGCTTAGCTTATGGGAAGCTTTTTTCAATAGAAAGGCCAACCCATCCTCATACCTACTCATGAAAAAAAAAAATTTGTCAATTGCTCTCTTGCCACAGATGCATTTTTTCACGTATACAAATCTCTGACTTGCTAAAGAAAACAGTCTTGGTTAGGTTAGGTAAACGGGTAGGTACAGCAGGGTGAGCCCTACAATACCTCACTTAGGTCCTCGTGGACCCATTGTGATGCCGTTTTTGGTCTCCATCCCTTCTCCTCTTGTGGATACCTGACGCCGATGTCCTCCAATTTCCTCAGGATACTGTAAAGATCAGACAGTGAGACATCAGAAAGTTAATTTACGTCATGAAAGTAATAGCTTCCAAGTGTTGTGTTCCTCAAGTGACAGAGCCTCGGGCAATGACAAAGGAAGAGAGGTGTGTCCTCGTGGACCTCCTCGTCTCCGCAGTCTCTACATATGTCGTCAGCTTTAAGATTTAATTTCATTGTGTGATTTCTAAGGAAGTTATGACCAGCTAGAGCCCCTACTAACTTAGATAGCGATGACCTGTCAAACTGTAGTAGTTTGTTGGTCCGGCTTCTGTTATATTCTAGCCAAAGCTTCCGTGATATTTCGCAGGTAGTTAGTTCTTTCCACCTGTTGTTGGTTTTCATTCGAATTTTGTTCTCCACTCGCTCTCTGAGGTTGCAGAGTGGTGGCTTAATCGATTGAAGTGCTCTATCAAGATCCATTACGGATCCCTTTCTCGCCAGTTCATCCGTCATCTCATTGCCGGTTTTGTCCCTGTGTCCAGGGACCCAGTAGAGATTGGTGGTGTGCTGCGAGCAGAGAACCTTGAGCTCTTCGCGGCAGCGGTGAAACTTTAGAAAACAGTCTGCAGAACTTAAAAACTTTGTAGAACAATTAATTAAAAAACTGTTTCGAGACCAAACTCATCTTTCCGCAACTTGTTGCTCAGTATCCAACTGCCCTTTCTATATTGTGAAAGGATAGTGTGGTACATTCACATTTACCAAGCTTTGTGAAACAAACAGCAACAGTCCTAATTAGGATGCAAAGCATCACATCTTAATTAAGAGGAAAGGCATGCGGTTGTAACCAAGCATTTGGTTTCCATCATTTCTGTAAACAAATGAAAGCAGCACAGCGCTGTTGGAAATATAGCTACACCTTTCTATAAACCTACAATGTGCGCACATCCGTATCGGCGAGAAAATAACATGGATTTTAAATAGAAAACCGAGGTATGTATCCGATGATAACTTGCAAACTCTGCCATCATCAATTTCAAGCAAACACACAACGTTCGGTTAAATCGTGAAATGCTGCTATAAATCATTACTTACCTCTGGCCCTCGGCTTGGTAAGCAACTTCAGGACAATGTTATCGTAAGCTATTTCCTCCGCAACGCCCGAGTCCTTCACTAGCTTCTCTTTAATCGCAATGCAAATGTTGTGGATCGCCAGCAAATCTTCGAGTTCTTCGAATGCCTAAAATGAGTAGTCACCGAAGTGTAAGAGGTGTGATATTTATTTGATTTATGCAAAATTGAGATACACTTTTTTTTACTTGTAATAAGGGATAGCTTGTATTAAGGGATGTTATGCTTAGAAAACTACGCGGGAAAAAATTGAAGAAGTCTTTGAACTATATAGTGTAAAATACGAGATGCAAAACAAAATCCAAACACCACGTTTTGTAGATTCCGATAGAGGTTTGCCTTATGAGTTGAAGTGTCTTCATTCTTTCTTCTTTTTTTTTTTTTTTTTTTTGACAATTTTGACTACTACAAAGCAGGTTACTTTCGAACGCAGAGGCAGTCAATAGTCCAACGATAGTGCAAACTTGAACAAACGGAAGCAGGGATGGCTGTATCAAGTTTAGGTACCACAAGGCAGGCTGCTAGCTAAGGCTTTTCAAAAGAGCGAACGAGGACTTCGTAGGGAGTATGCATCAAGGTATCTGCAAAATTTGTTCGAATAGAAGTATGCGCCTAGCGAATGAAATTCGGGTATAGCAATTTGTTTTTCTTTTTTTTCGGGATTCGAACCTGGGACACCTCGCTTAGTAGTCCAACACACTAACCAATAAGCCAATGTGCCAATAAATGATTGCATTCATTTTAAATCGAGTAGGTATCTATATAACTAGGCTTCCGTGCTATCTCACTAAATGGCATTGTCGTAGAGATCTAGTGAAGAATCACTCTTACAATTTGGTGTTGTTTTTTTTTTTTTTTTTAACTAGGAAATGCATCTAAGAAGGATAGCCCTCTGTCATAGATTCAACGATTATAGTCGTATACCCCTCTGCATGTTGCTGCAGCTTGGACTTAAACTTTGTTTTGAGACACAGATTCTTTGAGTGATATTCGGTCATGAAAAAAATGTAACAATCTCTAGAATTAAGAGGCACATTTACCCTTATAGACTGATGTAGAGCGAATAGACAGGAATGCACGGTCAGAACGAGACTTTTAATCCACCCCTGGTCGAGAATCAGTAATTAGGGAAACCCCATATCTAGGTGGTACGAACAATTGTAGAGCGACCTCAATCAACTCAGGCTGGGTAGCTGGAGGTAGCTAGGTATCGAACTTGTTGGTTGTGTTCGTGAACCATCTCAGACTCTGAGTTGCACCTTAATATGTGAAAATCAATTGCCCAAAGTTGGTCAAATGCGCTGCCACTGGCTCGAATAGGTAAGTCGCACTATCCTCTTCTAGAACCAAGTGGATTTCTTTATAATTCCAAGATTAGGACCGCTCACTGCTCAGACCATGAATAAGTAAGTTACGTATAGCACTCGTTTCTGCAGCTCCTACAGAATGTGAGTTTGCCAGCCATTGGTTGTGGACAGTCGTTCACTGCCATGTTTTTTATTATGCTAGATGTGGGGGAAGTGATAGCGATATTACAATGTATTTCTGTAATAGCGTATTATACAGCTAATCAGTCTGTGGCTTTGCTGCCACAAAGAAGCTACAATAATTTGGGGAGACAAAGGTCAGATGGATTTCTAGCACTTGGAATTTATTACAAAATAAGCTGAAAAGTTGAAAACCAATTTTCTTCAATAAAAAAAAAAATACAAAAAATATGTTATACCTTAATTCCGTAGTTACTCTCTTCGTATATGATTGACACGTAACTCCATCCCATTCGTTTGACAATCTCGACCATGGCTTTTACTTGATAGTGATCGGATGGTATGGTCCTTGAAAAATACTCGAAGCGTTGTTTGTTACTCAGCTCGGGACTTGTAGAGAAAAACGAAACCTTAAAGAGGAAGAAACAGTTTTTTTTTTTTTTTTTAAACAAATTCAATCTACATCTAGTTACATAAATATAAATAAAATAAATGGTGTGAAAAATGCATAGTAATTCATCAATTGAAAATAGCTGGGCCTATTTGGCACACATTTTTTCAATTGTTCGTAATTGCCAGGAGAAAGTTTTTACAAATGAAAATTTGGGGAAAACTCTCCGAAAAAGTCAATTTCCCGAAAAAAATCGGAAATTGATTTTTTGTATGCAATTTTGTGTGCAATTGTTCCGGAATGGCTTTTCGAATGGGAAAATAGAAAACTCTTAGTGGTAAACTGGGAACAATTCTGAAAAAAAAACGCGAAAATGTTTGAACTTTTTTTTCGACGAAATTTTGCATTTTATCGCAAAATTTGATGTAAAAGTGGAAAATTCGTCGTGAAACTTGGAAAATTTCGAATAATTGTGAAATTCATTGTGATACCTATAAGATGTTTTAGCGTGCATTTTGGATTTAGAAGTCAACGATATAAATAATAGATGGAGCTGTGATGCGATAAATGCCACAACCCGATAGATAGCGTTATACGTTGACTTAGGCTGTGAGCAATTTGACAGGTGTTCTTTTTGCATTGTAATTTTCTATTGAAAAAAAGTGTTATTATTTTTCTTGCTGCAATGGAATCGAGTTTTGCGTGTTATTACAATGATTCCGGATAGTCGTATATCGCGCATCACATCCGCAAACGGTTCAACCATTATGATCAATTTGAAATTTGAAATTCATGGCTGGCGATGAACCTTCTCACGGTTGACAAACCAACGTGCACTAAATAACAAATACAAAAATATTGGAAGCAAAACAATTATTGTCCTAAATTTTTTTTTCGGCGAATATGGTAACCGTAACTATGACCAAAAATGCGGCGGCAGCAAAATTGATGCGAGAATGCAAAATCATCAAAATCACATTTTTTATGAATGAATGAATATGAATTTTTCATACAAATTTCGCAATTGTGAGCTTCCGTGGAAGAAAAATTTATTTTTATTAGTAGGTACGATTTTTGGAGAACAAAAAGTGATCCAAACATTTGTTTACTGTTTTTAGTATTTCATACAAATGAAGAGTGATTCTAAGAGGTTTTTTTTTTTGTATTTACCAGAAAAGACCAAATTTGAGAGCAATAGTATAAACGGAAAAGAATTAATTTTTTTGAATTTAACAAAAGCATAGGTACTTGCATTATGTTACTGCACAAGTATATGTACAAAATAGACGTTTTCCCAAAAAACTGGTTTAAAATATTTGGTTTCAATACGACTTCGAAATTAAGAGCATTAAAATCGTAGAAAAAAGTGTATTCACTTTAAAATTTACAATAAAAGCTTGAAGTTTAAATTGATTACAATTAAGCTACATATTGAAAAATCATTATTATTCGGCATTGTGACGAATTGATATCGAGAATTCCATTTTCCAACAATTTCAAAATCTTTAGGGGGAAATCCTTTTTTTTATAATTTTCGTTTATTTGTATTTCGTCATATATAATCCTTGTAAGCCTTATACGAGTATTGTGCTTCCACAGAAAAATTTAACTTATAGGCACTCTGAAGAAACGCCGAATAACTTAAACTTAAGAATGGGGTAGCGTCCGTAGAGATTCTTTGTTCTGTTCTGTCCACAACCAAATGATTCAAAATTGAGCATGACCATCGAGGATGAAATAAACGTCTGTGTTATTTTGAAATGCTTTTAAATAATAGATCGATCCTCCAAAACTATTTGCAGTGAAAACTATTTGTTTTTTTTTTTTCAAGAAGTATTTTAAAAAAAATACAGCTAATACCGGTTTTATTAAGAAAAAGTTATAGTTTTTGAAATATTTTCCGCATTTAAGCACCAACCTCATTTTATGAATTATATAAATAACAACAATTTCATCAAAGTTGTGTAAATGTTGTGTAAATTTTTTCAAGGTGGTTTCAAACTGCAACATGCGTTGATATTTTGCGTTGTATTTATTTTCCGCATACTTTGGCACTAGGAAAACCAAACTTACACGTTCGCGTTTTAGATTCGAAATTTTTACTTTTAAGTCGTACATAAAACATGTAAAACGAAGTCGAAAATGGGGTTTTCGAGATGTGAGCAGTTCTTAAAATTAGAGTTTTCGGTGATTCGAATTGAAAATTAAATTTTTGTAATTTTGAGAATTAATTTTACTCTAAGTTTGTATTTTGGTCAAAATCGTTGTTGCCGTTTTCAAGTAAACTAAAGAAAACTAAATTAAAAAAAAATCTTTTCTTAAAAAATCCATTTTACGATAATACAGAGAAAAACCGAGTTTGCCATTAAGTTAGAAATGACCATATTATCTAAGAAACTGTAAGCCCACAAACTCCATATCTGAAGTTTGAACGAAATCCGGTCAGCCGTTTAGGCTGTAAACCTGTGGAAAGAAGGACCGACAGACAGACAGATAGACGGACAAACGGACAGAATCATGCGACTCACTTTTTTGAGTTCTCATCATCGTAATGTTAGAATTATTGATTAACATCTCGAGTTCGAAATTTTTTTACGTAATGGAGAAAGCTAAAAATATTTCAAAAGTTCGGTTTTTTGTTTTTGAAAAAATAAGCAAATCTTGGGGTTTTTCCGATTTATCTGAGGGGAAATATTTGGACCGTCTGTCAACGCTGCCTCCCGACTAACATCAAGTTCCTGCATAGGATTTTCTATGTATGAGTACGGCAGCATGAATGGAACTCCTTTGATGTGCACTGGTACGAATACTAAGGAAATCCGTGGCAGGACAGGTAGCTTGTAGCCAAATGTACCGTTTATGTTCTCTAGTTTGGATAGCCTTTGCCCAGGGTTTTGATGCTATACAGAAAGGGAATTTGAATTTAAGCGCTTTCGCCTTCCGAAGGAAAAAAGAAATCATATTTGAATGTGAAAGCTGAAAGTCCTTTTTCAGTTAACTGATTTCCTTAAAGAAGAACGGAAGTTTAAATATATCATAGTTCGAGGATCTATTCCTGCCTCCAAATTATGTTTTCCGAAGGTAATTTTCCAAATACATACTGTTATACGAAAATAAGTCCAACAAATAATATAAAAGAGGGTTGACCTCTTCTAAAGGGCATTATTTTCAATACCTAAATCTGTGAAGTTCGAAATTAACAGCATGCGACCATGCAACCATAATTATGATATAAAGCTTGTTGAACTAGAAAATGCAATTACATTGAGCCATCAATTTGCAGGCCTTTCTCCTTTATTTTGTTATCGGACTCCTGATTAATACGAACTTGATTAGAGCGCCTCCCATGAACATTTTCATTTCAATTTCATGCCAGAAATAATAATATCATACATGGAAGAGATAATTAGAAAACAGTATTCCCCATAGATTCCAGGAATAACAATATTAGATATCCTGCGAAATAGTTCGATGCCAAAAACTGGAACCAGCTCTTTCGAATCAGTTAGACTCAGCATTCAATCAATTTTTGTTCATTCTAAGGTTTCAAATATTTTGAATTATTAATTTATTCAACCCCATCATTGTGGTACAAACTCTTGCCCTCACGTGGTGCATTGCAATATTCAAATTTAAATTATTCCATTTCAGGAGTATTCAATGCAATAGAGGAAAGTAAATGAAAAACTACTATAAAAGTGCCCATTAGTTGGGGTCGCCTTTTGAATTTATTGTAATGCTCATGCTCTTGCTCATGCTCTAGACAGCAACCGTGCTGAAACTAAAAGTGCATTAGAATTACACAGTGCAGATTGTTGTACCAGCACTTCCGTAATTCAACTATAAAAGTCGCGTAAAGCATTATTGTATTGTATGCTGTTCGTGGTGTTCTTTATTGTGTCTCATGGATTTTATATTTCACCATCACTATCATTAGTTGCAACCGAGTATCACGAGTTGTAGTTATCCTTCGCTATACCACTCGTGAGGACCCTTCTCGGGCTGCATGCAGTTTTCATGCGCTATTCAGCTCTATTCAATATGTAATAAACATTGCAACTTTAACAAAGGGATAGAGTAAAGGAGGTTCGTGGTTACACTTCTAAATCAACGTCCGGGAAACCGGATGTACGATTTTTTTTGTTGATGCTCTACCTAGCGCTAAAAGAATTTATTTTAATGGATTTTCGCTGCACAGGGTGTTGCGAGCAATTTCAGTACTATATACTGATTAATTTAATTTTAAGACAAAAAGTCATCCTCATGTTGTAAAACTAACCTGTGATTAGGGGTTACTTTTTTGTAACTCGGTGTGAGTTTTCAGTTTATGACTTCTACTTTTTATTGTTTTGTTTTTTTACTGAATATCAAAATCATTAGAACTCCTACCGAGATATGATACTTTTTCACCTGTGTATGTGTATGGTTAAACAAATTTTACCCGGATGTAAACTTTTTTATATCTCGACTAGGAAATAAAGAAAGAAATGCAAATTTAGATCCAGGTAAAAAATATATTTATTTTATAATATCGAAAGAAAACAAATATCAAATTTTCGGATGGACATTAAAGATTTTAATTTTCAACTTGGGTGTGAAAATAAAACTCTAAATTTCGACCCAGATAAGAAAACATTTAATTCATTGAAAGGTAAATGAAAGAATCTCAATATTTATAGCCGAACAAGATATATTATATTTTTTGATCCGGATAAAAATAAAAAATAAAAATTGACAGGAATATTATTTAATATTTTTTTAAAAGCTATAAGTACAAAAAAAAAAAAAAAAATGAAAATCTTACCTGAATGTATAAATAGATTTAGGAATCCTAACGCGAATTGAAAACATTTTAATTTTTGACGGGGTTTGAAAAAAAATGGAAATTTGAATCCAACCATGAAAGGATTTCTTTTCCACACTTATAAACTCTATTCGCAAACAAATATGAAATATGCAGGTATTTCAATTTTTAACCCGGATACATATAAGAACAAATCTGAAATACCCGATTAAAAAAAAAAAAAAACAAACTAATACCACACAAATGATTGGAACCTTTGGCCCGGCAAAGCTACATTAATAACAGCCACTGCTCCGCAGGTATGGTAGACATAAGTCCCTATTCAGGATAGTCTTTGCTATGTTTCGGGGATTGACAGATGGCAGGGATATGGTATCCAAAAGGAGTCTTATCATTTTTAATGAGTGAACATTCAAAGTCGGTGCTGAGGACATGGAAAAACCATTTCTGCAGACTGTTAAACGGCGAAGACGACACAAATTCCGCTGTTAGGCAGAACGAACCATTCAACCTGGACGATGACAGCCAAGATTTCCGTCCACCTGACCAAAATGAAGTGAGGATAGCAATATCTAAGCTTAAATCCAACAAGGCTGCTGGTCCAGACGGCTTACCTGCTGAGCTCTTCAAGGCAGCCGAAGATGACTTGGTAGAGTGCATACACCAACTCATCTCCAAGATTTGGTTAGAGGAAAGTATGCCTGATGAATGGAACCTCAGCATTGTTTGCCCGATCCACAAGAAAGGAGACCCTCTAAACTGCGCCAACTACAAAGGCATCAGTCTCCTGAACACTGCGTATAAGATCATGTCTGCTGTATTGTGTGAACGCCTGAAACCATTCGTCAACGATCTGATAGGTCCCTATCAGTGCGGTTTTAGGCCCGGTAAGTCCACGACCGATCAAATATTCACACTACGGCAGATCCTGGAGATAACCCAAGAAGTCCAGATCGATACTCACCATCTTTTTATCGATTTTAAGGCCGCATATGACAGCGTTTATAGAGACGAGCTATACAGAGCCATGTCTAGTTTTGGCATCCCTGCCAAACTTGTCAGATTGTGCAGAATGACGATGGAGAACGCTCGCTGCTCCGTAAAGGTCGGAAACAATCTCACCGAGACCTCTGATGTCAAAAAAGGATTTAGACAAGGTGACGCGCTGTCATGTGACTTCTTCAACATCATTCTTGAGAAGATTGTGCGAAACTCACAAGCCAACACCAGAGGCACAATTTTCTATAAGTCTGTGCAACTGCTTGCATACGCTGACGACATTGACATTGTTGGCAGAACACAGCGAGCTGTTACTGGAGCGTTTGCTAGTATTAGTACAGAAGCGGCAAAAATGGGTTTAGTGGTGAATGAGGGTAAAACAAAATATATGCTGTCAACAAGAAGGGACAGACAACATCGACGAATCGGACAGAACGTCACGATAGACAGCTATAACTTTGAGGTAGTTAGGGACTTTGTCTACCTCGGCTCCGCTATAAACTCTGATAATGACATCACATCAGAAATCAAGCGAAGAATCACACTTGCCAACCGCTGTTTCTTTGGCCTAAGACGGCAATTGATTAGTAAGGCCTTGTCAAGAAGCACTAAGGAGATTCTATATAAGACTCTCATCATCCCTGTCCTGCTCTATGGCGCAGAAGCATGGACCCTAGCAAAAACGGATGAGGATCTTCTTGGTCGCTTCGAACGCAAAATTCTTCGAGTGATTTTTGGTCCCGTTTGCGTTGACGGGATTTGGAGGAGAAGATTTAACAGCGAACTCTACGAGCTGTACAGCGACATCGACCTAGTCAGAAAAGTACGTATCAGTCGTCTAAGATGGCTGGGACATGTAGAGCGAATGGACACCAACGCTCCGGCCCGGAGAGTCTTCGATTCCAACCCGGAGGGACAACGCAGTAGAGGAAGACCTCGCCTAAGGTGGCGCGCGCAAGTGGAAGGGGACCTCAACCAACTTGGAGTGCGCAACTGGAGGCAGTTAGCCAAAGATCGCGCTCACTGGAGAGGCGTATTGGTTGAGGCCCCGGTCCACCCCGGACTGTAGCGCCACTTTAAGTAAGAAAGTAAGAACATTCAAAGTGTACGTAAATGGAATGAAACCAATACTTATTTAACAATAAATTCTCATAAAAGGTAGTGTCGATTTTCGACCACAAGCGAAGCGAGACTAGTACTAATGATGCCAACCCTAATTTTCAAAAGTCTGTAAATGAAAGATAAAAATTCTGTAGAATTCTGTATGCCTGTCAAAATTCTGTAGAAATCGAGACTTTTTTTTTAACATGCTAAAAGTGTTAAAAATGTAAGTTTTGAATGACATAAAATATCAGTCTTTAATTATATTCATTAATTTTGTACAATAAAACCATTTTTATTAACCGCTGGTATCGCTGGAATCGATAATACCTACTCGTCGTAGTGCTGGCCTTGTTAAATCTTGATCATCGATTCCATTTTCGTCTTCATCCGTCAATTGTAGGTACCTACTCTGGTTTGAAAAAAAAAAAAAAAACACTCCAACATTTTTTTAAACGTTATGAATATGTTGTCGTACAGCAGGAAGAGTTTTGGGTACTCCGATTGCATTTCTTTGTTTAAGTCAGTGACAAATACCAACGCAAAACTAAGGAATTTAAATTTTTTTTCTGAAATCTGAGATTTCTGCATATTTTAGTTTGAATTCTGTATTTCTGTAGGCAAGGTAAAAATTCTGTAGATATACAGATAATTCTGTAGGGTTGGCATCAGTGCGTACAGATAAATGGCAGATTGTTTTGACAATCTCAATGGAGGCGTTTACTTTTATGTATTCAGCTATTTGTCATTTCTGCTGTGATAACTTATTACGAGCGCTGCTTCGTAATCCTGTACTGCCACCCAGCAAAACATGAAAAATCGAACACTCCTCTTTACGTCATTTAATCACTTAGGGTCTTCTGATTTTGAGACTCGATTCTTCAAGTCTCGGTTATGAACAAAGATTACGTCCAGCTACAAGCCGAGTTCTGCAAGGACTTATTTTTTATAAATATGTAGCCAATGCGTACAGTAGTAGGAATAAGTTCAGTTGATTCTGTTGCTCCATTGCGTGTTGGTAAGACCGCCTACGTTAAACCAACCAGAAGACAATTGCTTCTTAAGAATTCTTCGCCCGGTTCCAATCCAACAATCTGCAGAATTTACCCGTATTTTTAAAATATCTTGTGTAAATTCAGAAACGTCAAACATTTGCGCAGTGATGCGGCACAGTCTATGCTGATGCGTTGGTGATTGAATGTTTCGTTTAAGTTTTAGAACGCATTGTTTGTGAAAAAAATAATATAAAGAGTTCAACAACAATTTATAAATTTGTCTTTCAAAAGCATAGTCATCTATTCATAAAAACGTTTATTTAATTTTTTTTCTTTCACTTCCGGCATTTTCTTACTTTTTTGCCGGCGAATCAACAACGCATCAGGTAGGTATTTCTGTGATGCTTTTTTGCGTTATGTCTGCGCATCAGTTTGATCAACCTTGCAATAATGAACATTTGACGTTGAAAGTGATGCCAAAAGTTTGCATTAATGAACATTTTCCAAAGCATCATGAGCATCATGATGCGAGGGATGCGTTACTGAACTTACACCTTATGTTCTCAGAGCTTTTACATTATGTAGATTAACCATCAAAATAGAAAACCTCGAAAATGCTTGATGTTGTACAGGGAAATGCCTAGGCTTCATGAAAACCTTGTGTTTCCTTTGACAGTATGTCATGTGGCACCACCCTGGTGAAACCAAATTTCCAGCAGGCCATTTTCTCCGACTTTTGGTAGTAAAAAAGTCCACATGTCACTGTCGCTGACAGTGAACTGTAATACGTCCAAACAATGTTATCGCGAGTCAAACAAATATAATCTCTTGGATTGCCAAACAGATGGTGTCAGACGTCTAACAAAATAAAACAATGCTTCATTTCGAAATAGAAAAATCGCCCCTCTTTGGCATGTTTAAAACACATATCGATTACTGCGTACTATTTATGTCTGGACCAAAAGATTTACACAATAAACGCTTACACTTTGACAACTAAAGGAGGAAGTTGCGAAAGATTGACTGCAGTCTGTGGCTCAAACTGCAAACTGAATAATCTGAGAAGCGAAGAAATTAGTTTTTGTTTTGACATTGAACCACCCTGTATAAATTAATATCTGTGCCATCTGTGTAAATAGAAATGTGACAATATTTAATCAAGTCACGTTTCCTTTTTCTTTCAATGGTCGTTATCCTTACGTTCGTTTCATTTCGGCAGATTCAGTTTGCAAGAAAAGCGATTTTCGGCCATGTCTAACAAGTTGAATAAGGTTCCCACAACCTAGGCGGCCAAATGTGTGTTTTTCAAATTGCCAAGAGATGGTATGAAACAATTATTGCTTTAAAGACAAATAAAAAAATAAAAAATCTTACCTGAGGTATTCGGAAGAGCCGAAGCAAGTTCGCAACTTGAATCGATGTCACTGAGGATGCGGCACCAACAACCCCCGAAATGACCTTCCGTACTTGAGTTTTATTGCAATGGTACTCGGCGTCATCGATGTTACTTATGGAACCTGCAAGAGAAAAATAAATTACTTATAGTAAATGTGGGTGAGAGTGTAGAGAAAAAGGATTTTTTGTTCGGAATTCGGATTGAATTGAGTGTCTTATTACTGAAAAGAAAAATAAACAAAATGACAATTAGTTATACAAGACAAACCTATTTTCGAAAAGATACTCATCAGCAGACAAAATTCAACCGCGTTGTAGGGAGAAGACAGTTGAACATTTTCTTTTAAGTACCTACCTATAGGTTTTTTGTTTCGACTCAGTTCTGTATGGATAAATGTCTGATGTTACTTGCTAAATCTTATTGTAAGACACACATACGAGAATTACCCAAAAGAAAATTAGCTTTCATTTCTTGCACAGTTCATAAAAAAAAATCGGCCTGGAAATAACGCCGTAGTCGGTTTTGATTTCACATTTCTCTTTTTTAAAGCTCCACTCTTTAAAAGCTGGTCATAAATGAACTAGTCAAACCTCTTTAGTTAGTTCGCTGGTTAACCCGAACCTTATTTATAAAAGAACAAGTAAAACCCACTGGAGTTCTAAGTATAAAAAGTGTTTCCCTATCTATCTATCTTCGATCTATAAAAATTGAACCTTAAAATTATGTTCGTTTGTCGCCGATTCACGACTTAATGCATTTACCGATTTTAACAAAACTTTCACAAGTCTTTGGTATTGGTCTATATATGGTTCTTGTGAAGTTTGGTTTTGTTGTAATTGTTTTCGTAGGGAAACATTTTTCTGACAGATTTTTCGCTACGACCGCCTAAACGAAAAAAAACTCATTTTCATATTGTTCCAACTTTTTTCGGTTGCATTTTACGTATTGCTATAACTAGGGCCTACCGTACCGCTACACAATTTGGAATTGAAAGTCGGCTCAGTTATAATTTTGTTGTTCAAGTCAATCGCTGGAATTTGGTGGAATCAATCTTGAATTGTCATGTTTCTCATAAAGTCAATTGTATGTGGCGTAACCTTCCGCTTTATATATATTGTGTATCGTAAAGGCCTTTAGTGAAAAAGCGGAAGGTTGACTGACACGAAAGAATTTGATTATTTTCATATTATTTATTATTTTCATTACATTAACGTATTTGCGAGGAACGGAGTTCGCCGGGTCAGCTAGTTTTCTATACATTTCTGTTAAGGACTTCTTGCCAGAACACAAGACAGAACAAATAATTTTCGACGTTCGTTTCGATGGTGAGCGTTTCCACAAAACCCACTCCAAGAAAATGACAAAGAAATTTTAAAATACTTCGCAGATTTGTGTTAAAATATACCTTAAATATTTTTTTAATGTGGGGTACAAACTCTAAAATAGTTTAACAATCGCAATTAATCGTTTGTACCTCTTTTTGGACATATGATGTAATAAGATTTATTTTGAACGCATTGTGGGGTCCGTCTATGAACCGAGCTAAAATATAACTATCTATAAGTTGGCTCTAAATGCTCGGGGAATAATTGCTAAACAAGATTTTCCAATTTTTTTGTTTTTTTTATAGGTTGAGATTTTGAAATTTAGACAGGTATGCTTATTGTTCGCATCTTCTCATTAGTACGGGTACACAATGCGACACCACGGAATCGAAATAATCGCTCAAAGCTGCGGCGCTTTGATCCGCAGTACCAACCAAATCCAAATGAATTTTGTTAGCGACCTACAAACAAACCATTTCGACGACTCATTTCGCAATTCATCCCAACTAAACGCGAACACAAAACTCTATCAGGATGCAATCGTAAAACCATCGAACTCTTACTCTATTATCCTGACAAACAAACTACCTGCTTTAACAATGATGCTTCATCAGATTGATGAAATCCGATTTTCTTTCAACGTTTATATCACAGGCTTGCTAGTGGCAGAACACAGAACTCACCTGCGGATACATTGACATTACCTCCTATTCACACTCGAAATATCGTTTCGTTCCCCTTGGATGCGCGCCAATTTCCAAGTACCCTAATGCAGTGTGATTCGTTTCAATTCATCATGCCTGCAGCCATAACAATTTCGTCAAGGCTTGATTACGAACCAAAACCACCTGCATAGGTTTGTACTTCTTGGATATTGTTTCGATAGTTGTGTAAACAAAACCGATTCCCTTAAAAGGATGGGGTTGGTATGGCTGTCGCTGGTAAAAAAACAATGTCAACAAAAATCAGCATGTTGTCCTTTTTAAATTTAACTTTACATTTTCGCGCGCCTTTTGTCGATGCTTTCAGCGAAGAGAAACTAATTTTGCAAAATTGGTACACACAGTAAAATTAATACGAAAAAAGTTAATTGAAAAAAAAAAAAAAAAAATAATAATATCCCATTTAAAGTTCACCGAATAATTAAAAGTTAAACTATCGTAGCGATACGATGCGATGGATGGCATTAAGTACTATGAATATAGGGTATTTTATACGAATGTTCTGGTAGGTATACATTTATGTACATATCTACATTCGGCTTCGTAGTTGGAAAATGGATTTAAAAAAAAAAAAGATTATCGCTCTGAATGCTCTTATTTCCAGCTGCATACGTTATACAATTCCTGTCAGGAGCACGATTTTAAAGTTATGGTCGGACTGCATTGGACGTAGGTACACGTAGCAGCCAATCCACGACATCAGATAACTTGGTACCGACTAATCGTTTTCTCAGCTGATCGTTATACGGTGGTTAGTATAGCACTAGGTTCTTAAAATTTATAGGATCAGCAATAGAAAATTGGCTGTCTACAGGCGGCTAACCTGCCAAATAAACTGATAATATTCTGACCGATGGTAGGTACAGGTAGATACAGGACAAACGTTGACTCTGATTTTTTAAGTGTTGGAGTAAGACACGGCGCTCGACTTATAAAAACCGCTGCATCCAACAATGGGTCGTATGAATAAAACCTAGCATTTGCTTTGAGCAAAAGGTTGTAGCAAAATAAAAGCCCTTAAAAATTGCTTTGAATTGGTATGAATAAAAACCTACTTTGCTAAAGTTGGTTCGAAAATTCGAACATAGCATTCACTTCGTTGAACGTGTACTTGCCTTGCAGTTCCTGTCGATCCTGACCAGAAAATTTGAGTGTTTGAATTTTCCTAGAGATTCTAACGACTTTTGTGGAAATTGAAATTAAAAAAAAAAAATAAATTCAAAAATATGCATGCAATCTATAGGCTATAGTTGCAGCTGCACCTGGAAATATGATTTTTGTTTGCCAAATAGGTTGTTGATGTTTTATTTCTTCTTCAGGTGCCGGGATTGGATATTTTGATCAGATCATAGGCTTGTTGGAAATATTTTTTGACACGCCAGTCATTTGAACTAAAAGTCCGAATCTCTTGTATACCTTAGAAATGATTCTATCTAAACATTCGCATCTGTACAAAATATTAGCCATAAATAGTCCACACTCCATACTTTTCGCGTGACAAGAAATAATTGATTTTTTCACAGGTTTTTGTTGGTTTTCCTGCACGAACAAAACTTAGTTTAACTGTTTATAGACAAAGCATGGAAAATTCGCATTGCTTACTTTTTTTTTGTGTAAGAATTGTGCGTACAAAATATTTAGCAAAAGGTCTGAGTCAACTAAATAGCGGACTCAGAATTTGCATAGCATTTGCTTCGTCTGATAAGTTTTATTCATACCGATCTGAGTAAAAGGTCAGTGCCGCCGCTTTTCGAACATGTCAAAAGTTGGAACTAACTCAAATTGGTTTTTACTCATACGAAACTTAGCAAATGCTTCGATGTTGACATTTCTCTTGAGTAAAGGCAATTGCTACGTTTTATTCATACGACCCAATATACGCAATTTTTCGAAATTGTTATATTATGTGCCGTAGTTCAGAATTACTGCCATAAGAGGTCTTAACTCAAGAAGCAGCTGCCTGTCTTTCAGGAAAAGATCTCCGCAACATTTATACCAATATCAAGGTAGTTAAGGAGTTCACCATAGAATCTTTGATTAATTACCCCGAAAGTCAAGACGACGCGGAAGACCGCACGACCGCAGCTCTGTATATCAAGGACCAACCCAGTTCCCTGGTTCATCTCCTTTCACCATGGATCTTGTCAAAGAGTCAACAGCTCGTTTCTCGATTCGATTCTTAGACTCACTGCTAGGATCCACTTATAAGGAATCAGTGTTATTCACTTATGATACCCCAAGATATTTGTTCTTTTTTTCTGCCAACTATAGCGGCAAACCATGTTTCCCCGTCGGTCGCAGCTTTATTGAGCTACCGTTTCAGGTAGGGGAGACTGGGTAGGGTACGTTTGAAAAAACACGAATATCACTTAAGCCATACGCCCAGCGTCTATGAGTATTAGGGGTAAATGAAGCGTAGACGAATAGCAGTCATGCATCGTTCGTTCGGCGATTCAGTTGTAAGTGAGATCATATGTTCTATTTAGACTATCAAAATTAGGTATTCTTGTTTGATTATTTTTCATTTTATTGGGGTTTCTATCCATGCGAGATTGCTTTGTAAGATTGTAGAGTACAGTATGGTGACTAGTTTAAACGTGTCAGTATTGTTTTCGTTACTATATAGATTTTTTTTACTACCCCCCTGTTGGGGACAGTTGAAAAAATGTTCAAGGGACGGTTGAAACAATGTGTTTAATTATATTTTTATTATTATACTAGCGTGCCCGGCGAACTTCGTCCCGACCAATATTGACTTTTTGACTGAAATTATTTGAATTTGGAGCATTCACTATTCCACCAGAAATACATTTTTTTGATCCAAAATATCTTTTGACAAATGCGGTCTCACTGTATATACTACGATCAAATCCAAAAAAATAAAATAAAAATAACACTCCCCGTACAAAATATATGGAAAATTAATTTCTAGAATTCTCCAATTTCCCTTTCGAATTTTCCATTTTTTTTTCGTCGTATGAACCTTCCTTAGGCGTAGACAAACTCAAATCCAAAGAGTATCCAATACTCTTCTCTCAAATCGGAAGTTCCGTTCTCGAGTTCCCTCATATGAATAATTTTATGGTAGGTGTTACCATCTCTGAGATTGAAAAGGAGACGCACGGAAAATTCAATACGCTTAATTACGAATGACAAATCGTTCTGAATAAGTAAGTATGTCCTCCCTAGCGTTTGGTTTTATTTTTGAATGAGAAATGCCGCAACCCGTTTTCCTATCCCGCCTGTTTTTTGTAAAGTACCAACAAAAGGGTCCATAACTATCCTCTCTGTCAAACTTTAAGCAACCATACCCATCCCAAAAATTTCAATCGTCTCAATAAAACTGTTTCGGAAAACGACAACACCGCCACCTATCGGGTCGAAAAGTATCCTATCATTCAAGCTGGAATCAACCGTATACATCCACAAAATTTCATTGAAATCGATTTAGCGGTTTCGGAGATCGACGACAGCGCCACCTATCGGGTCCACAGTTTGATCTTTTAAGACTGCCTGAAATACACCAATTCGAACAAAACAAAAGAAGAATCATACAATTTGGCCAGCAAGAACATTTTCCTTGGTTATGTTATTTGTGCCGGAAATCGAATGGAAATGTTATTTACCTATTTAAAATTGATTAAAATCTAATTTGGAGTTTTCGTCGAACAATTGTACAGCTAAATGAAATATGAATTACTGAAATGTCAAATTCAAAAAAAGTATAGACAACCAACGCCAACTATATTATTACAATTAAATTTAATGTTGTTGATACAATATCGATATGCAGGGAAATCTAACTTTTCGTAAATATCTCCCAGCGCCACCTATCCAAATTTTGGCAAAAGCTTTCTATTTTGTTAAGTGTTATAATATGGTGTAAATTTGAGCCAAATCGGTCCATAAATAAGAATTTTCAAAAAAGCGACCCAGCGCCCCTTATAGGGTCTAAAATAAACATCTTTTATATAAATATTAAGAAGATATTATTTTAACGAAATCAGAAGAACCAGAAAGTCTACAATATACATCGATACACCAGAGAAAGAATAAATAAAATAAGACTAAAACAAAACAAGCTGAGCAAGCTAAGAAAAGTTTGGAGGGTGTAAAAAAAGAAAATAAAAGTTACGAAAGTAAAAAAACAAAAACAAAAATAATGCAGTATTCCAGTGCTCTATTATTTATTTTTTTTTTTTTTTCAGAAGAAGAGGAGTTTCATTGCCTTGTCTGCTTGTCAACGTTTTTAGGGAGCAGATCTAGTGAAAATTGGATACAAATGTATCACGTGTAAGATGTGGGCTCACAAAGGGTGCACAGAAGGTTGCAATAGTTATGTTTGCCACACTTGTGATTCGGAATATTCCGACAACTGAATTTTACCGATTGCATTATCGAAATTAAAGTAATGTTCCTTTTGTTTATTTTCAATTAATTTAATTAATTAAAAAAATTTTATTTTTTTTTGTTGTTTAGAAATACTGTTTATTTATTTATTTTTAATTCTATATTAAACAATGACGGGATGAATATTGTCAAACAAATCTATTATTTAAAATAAAAATTAATTAAATACGTAACAATGGAAGATTATGTTCGTGTTTCAACCGACCGGACCCGTTTCAACCGACCCCGGTATGGGTACGGTTGAAACAATTTTTTCTTTTCTTTTTAATATGATGTACTACGCAAAATATCACACCGAGTACTCAAAAAACACTTTCCATATATAAATAGAAACATGTAACTTCGTCACCGCTTGGCTTATAAACGGCAATGGTATGGATGGTATAAGCGAAATTGTTTCAGCCTTACCCAGTCTCCGCTACATGGTACACCCTCTATAAAGTCCATTTTTCTTAGATGATAATTGAAATTCGCAGACGCTACCACCCACTTCTATGTTCCTTGAGTCATTGCTTTAAAACTTTGCATTGAGCGGAGCTTATTTGACACTTTTTCCCTTAGCTCGGCTACATTATCCTATATCTGACTATCTTTTTATGTTTCCAGGTCTGATCCATTTGGGGATACGATTTCAATGTAAAAAAGAAACAGCACCGCATTGATTCAATTTCAATTACTACTGGGGAGAAAGTTGTTCGTCACTCAAGGGCTTGTTCACAAAAGGGACGGAAAATTAAAATTGAACCACAACCAAACTGATCCCCCGTCACTTTGCAGTATAAATGACCCTCTGTATTTAATTGATGACATCTCCTTAAAGAAAATCCTCTATTGAATACATTCTATGGCTATGTAGTGTATATGTATGTATTCTAAAAAAGGTTCGACGTCTACTCCAGTGATTAATGTAAAAACTGTGACTAATGGTGAACTTAAAAATACACGTTGTTAAATATTTTTGTGAGGGCAAGATTATCATTATTTTGTGTTCTCGTTATCTCTGTGTGGTTTACAAGGATATCGTTCACTCGGAATATAGGCAGATTCAGTTTAATAATAATGAGTGCAATCTATTCAGGGCAATGAAGCCATTCCGAAAAATGAAATCCCCTCCACCGAGAGGCACGGCTGAGCAGTGTCATTGAAGTTTAAATCTCAGCATATTAATCTTCATTCGAAATAACGGAAAATCCCTCAATTGCCAATCTACCATGATCCTACGAGTATATGCGGCTCTAAGTGGCAAATATCATTTATTTTATCTTTAGTTTGTGTGCAGATTATATCTTCGTTAATCCTCCAGAAATTGCCCTCGCTGCTGTTGTAGAAGGAACGGGCGCTAAAATTCTAGGCGGTATTTTCTGTTGTCGATAATAATTAACATCAATCTTTACTCAAGGTTGGTTGAATGTGCGAGAGAATGTGGGCCTGTGTGTGCCTGTGTAAGTTCCCTGGAACGTTTTCATTTGCATTAACGCAATTTGGTATTTAGAAGCGCGGCTCTACTAATTGACAGAACTTCGTTAATTGCGTTTGTAAGATAATTATGCTTTTTGAATGTATACTGAGTACGGAGTCGAAGTCGGAGTCGGAGTCGAAATCGTAGTCGAAGTCCCTGGTGCTAAGGAAATAATCCCGTGTACCTACTTCCATTGAATCGTAATTTTTACTAATCGCTTCCTTGACAGGCAGATCTATTTTTAAGCACTTGCAGGCGCAAAATGCTACAGCACGATATGGCTTGCTATTTTGTATTCACTAGTTTTGAGTGGTCCTAGCCGTAATATCTAATCTCCATAATTCCATTATTTATGAGAGAAGGATTCATTACAAAATATAATTTTCCGAACCACTGAATCCAGTGGATGTACTGCCGATCCCGATTCCGATACCGACGCCAATCGATTTTCGCACGCATTATTATGTTAGGTGCGGTGAAGAAATTGAAGAGTCGCTTCTAGTGCGTGGTATTGTGTTGAATGGATATTGACGTGTGTACCAAAGATATTCTCTTAATTTGGTTTTTCTGCAATACACTGCGCCCTGTATCCTGCTGCTTCCCATGAGATAACAACAGATTCAATAATCCTTTCGTTGAGTTTCTGTTTCTTTTTTGTATTGCCTTATGTAAGTAGCTACAATGGATATATGGTATATGAATAGGGGTCGGGTGGTTGACTTAAGCGATATCCTTGTAATGTCACATAATTGTTGAGAGAAGGAAAAACCGCCTAGGGACTTTGCAACAAAAATGCCATTAAGAAGGGAAGGAAGAAAAAGAAAAAGAAAGTTCTTCAGCGAGTGTCGATTTTTTTTTACTCATTTTTCTAATTCAGTTCTGATTGAGTTTTTGACTCACAGACATGGTATCACTTTAAGCAGAGCATCATCCCTTTTACTTTAGGTTTAAGTTTAAGTGCACCGTAAAAAATTTGCATAAACGAGATTAAGTTTCGCGCTGGGTTGTGCATGCATAAAATTGATTTTCCTGCGGGCAAGTCGGTCTTATAAGCAATTTGAACTAAATTATAGCACGTTAAAGTCATTTTCGATGTATTTTCAATTTGGGAGCACTTTATGAAAAAGTTTTTGCGATCCAAATAGAATGGGGTGGGAGGCTACTTGCAGCAAAAACGTCGCTTTAGTGCGCTTAAGGGGATAAGGCTCCCCCCATAATCGCTATATATATGCGGAATGGAGCTCTTCGAAGAGTAGAAAGAATGCAGTTTTTAAATAAATGAACATTGTAACTATTTAGCTTCAGTACTCCCAGTCTGCATTCGTTTCAAAGTTGCTTTGTTTTACACATCGATGGAGGTTGCTTTTTGCAAGGGAATGGTAAAACAACACGGGTAGACCGCGCAGATCCTCTGTTAATGTTGCTATTAGTTTGAATGTGCGGTTTCTTCATCTCGTTATCCAGTTAGTGTAATGTGTTTTGTCATCCTCATCAGTGGCGGCGGCACTAAATGAGCAGACACTTCTTTTTTAATTTTATTTCTTTTGTTCTTTGATAAGGAGATTTTAAGTTATTTAGGTCATGGAGTCTTATTGGCTATGTAGTCGAACACGACAAGCTCCAGGGTATACAGCTGGTGGTTTTAATGCGAAATTTATTCCAAAATTGGAGAGCGGTTTTAGGGGAAATATAGTTTTACTGAAAGAGGAGGGAAGATTAGAGCTCTAATTTTGTATATAGCTGCGAAAGAGCCATAGAAAATCATATCAAAAAACTGTAGAAATGAAAAGAAGGTACACGACGGGATCGCCCGGAGCTTCGTCTTTTGTGGAACGATTTTTCTAATTAAATGGTGCTATTAAGAATTACGAACATAATGACGCTTCAACAGCGACCAGAAATAGTAGTCGAATTCGGGTGTTATGCTTCAAAAAATTTGAAACTTAAAAAAAAAAATAGTTAAATAGGGACGAAGTGATCTACAATTTCATGCCAAAAATTGGAAAACTCTTTTATGACAGTATATATACTCTCGGATGTTGATTCGCGAGATGTGGCTCAGGGAAAGAAACCATAAGATCTCATTTCTTTTTCTGCAGGTTCGGTACCTGGGACCCCTCACTTAGAAGTCCAAAACACTAACCACAAAGCCACTGCGCCTACAGACTTATAGTCTTTGGAAATATGTCTCTAGCAAAGAAGTTCCAAAAGAAAGCGTGTTCAATTAGTGGGAATTTGGAAACTAGATGTCTAAGCGGTTATCAAGCGGACCATATGGAAATAATTGACACTGGTTGTCTATCTTGTTAGGCGTTCAAATAAATGACAAATTTCTGTTACACATTTTTGTTGAGCTAAAGCCTTTGTTAAAATGGCCAGGTTGTTGTTAATGATTAATGTAGAGTGGTGTAAAAAAAATACTATCCACACTTGCAATTGTCGTTTAACGCAGCATACCAAGGATGAAATGTGACCTTTTTGGATTGTACTAAAATCTCACTTCAAATAGTTTTAAATTGGTATCAGTTGTGGTCAATTTTTTGCCACAGCTATAAATATGTTTTAAATTATGTGCGGTTTATTCAATAAAGGGCAGACAATGTTGCGACGAAGAAGCAGGGTGACCGCTGCAGAGTTCTGAAAAGTCGCAAGAAAAAGTTCCAATGAGAATAAAAATACCATTTCCAGACGATATTTTAACAAACTTTTGCTCGCTAAATTCTATACCTAATAATGTTGTGATAGGCAAGTGCGGTACATGTTATTTGGAAATAAGAGCATTTGCAAAATTTTCGAAGCGACTTTTCAAACTAAAAACGGCCCAAAATAGCAAAAAAAAAAAAAAAAAAAAAAATAGCAGACTCGAAAAAAGTCGTAGGTACAACAATCACCCTGCGAAGAAGTCAGTGGTAGTTTCCCCAGTCAAGCTGGAAGCAAGCAAAACGTATAGTACAGAAAATAAACGTGCTGAATACCAACGGGAACTTTTTGACAAAGTCAGATAAAATAACCCGAATTTGAACTGCTTTAATATGAATAAAATAAATAAATAGTTGGCGCAACAGGTCCGGAGAGACCCTAGGCCTAGCTTCTCACAACCATTCGTTTTGTGTGAGTTTTTCATTTTTGGAACGAATGGAAGGGATCTACAGTTTTATGCCGACTCCAAACGGCTAATTGAGAAGCTCTTACAAGACATTTATACTCTCGGATATTTGTCAGACGTTCGCGAGAGGTAGCGCAGCGGAAAAAACCCTACAAAGGCGGAATTGGGTTTTTGCGGGATTCGAACCTTGAACCCTCGCATAGCAGTCCAACACACTAACCACTAAGCTACTGCGACTACTAATTAATATGAATAAACCTTTTAAAAAAATCATACAAAGTGAAGACTTTTTTTTGTAGTAAAGTTAGGTAGTACTACGTATCAGATGAAAAATACCGCTGCATAGACAGTTTTTTTTCCACCCGGCATAAACTCTATGTTGCACTTACGTAAGTTCAAAGAACATTTTAAAATTAAATTGAATATTTTTAAAATGTACCTTGAGTTTGGCTCAATTAAATTGACATTAAATATGAGGAAAAAAGTTTCAATACTATCTAAAAAACTTGTCCGCCTTTTAGATTTTTCAACATATGTTTTGACATTTTTTTCGAATTTGTACTCTAGACGTAGGTATTCGATTTTTTTTTGCGTGACTCGTTTTTGAACGTATTTTCTGAAGCACTTGCTGGCTCGTTTTTAAATGCATTTTATGCCGCGATTCTTAAAGGAATTGTGTTATGCCCTTTTTGATCCTTGAGGAGTTTTTCGAAAGCCTTTTTGAACGGGTTTTCAGATGCGTTTTTGGTCGCGTTTTATAGCGTTCGAGGTTTTCGTTGCATTCTTCGCTTTTTGATATATAATTTGACGCGCTTTTCAGGGTTTTTGCTTGCGGTTTTCACACATCCTTTGACGAGGGAAAACACCGAAAAACGCCTATAAAAATCAGGCAGAGTCTGACTACTTTTTACAACAACTTCATGGCCACATATAAATAAACATCTTTCCACTCTCTTTTCAAAAAGTCGCTAAATAGCAACAAATTCTATTTCAATATTTCATCTACCGTGGCTTAAAAACCAACTGTGGAAATTACACTCTAGGAGAGGTCCCTCGAAAAAATATACGCTACGGAAGGCTGTTCTTTCATTTCAAAGACCAAGCCAACAAGGAAGCCAAAACAGCTGGATCGCAGAGAATGAAGGACTGTTGTGTCCAAGAATTAAGTAGGAAAACCAAAATTGTAGTCAAAATTGCGACTGACAACTGAGTCATCCTCGATCTGTTGGGTGCAAATGAAGTGGGAGTTTCTGATTGTGTAAGCTCCAAGTGTTCGGAATTAAGATGCGTGTTTAATATGGTTGAAAAAATAAAAGAAAAAGGGGGAAATATTTGCTAAAAAGAAGTTTTTTTTAGCCGAAACTATATTTTTTTTTTGGCAGTACGATATTGAGTTTCAAAAACATATATACTGAGACTGGTGGGGATTTGGGTAGTTAATTTTGAAAAATAATTAAAAAACGGAATTATTTGAATTTTTTGACGAAAACTAAGTATGGAATCCCAAGTAGAATTATCTTAGTATCCTATATAATGTAGTTTGATGAACATTTTTTGGAGCGGTTTTAGTTACCTAACTTATGCAGATAAAACAGTGAAGAATTTTGCAAAATTTAGTTTGATATAAGTATAGGTCCTATTGCTTAACACTTTAGCTGAAAACCGAGTAAAAGATATTGTTCGAGATGTGCATTACTTGGTTTCTAAAGTTCTGTCCAAATCGAAAACGGAGTTTTCGAGATATAACCTGTTTCTAAAATTTGCGTTTTCGGTTATTCGAATTGAGAAAAAAGGACGCAATTATTTTGGAAACATTAATTTTACTGTAAGTATGCATTTTGTTCAAAATTGTTCTTACCGTTTTCACGTAAACTAAAGAAAGCCAAGTTTAAAAAAATGACTTTTCAAAAATCCATTGTACGAAAATATAGAGAGAAACTTGGTTTGCTATTAAGTTAGAAAACACTATATTACCTTACAAATTAATTTTTAATACAATCGTATAAATACCGTTTTCGAAATATCTCAAAATTTCAAAAGTAGAGTTATTCGATTTTTTAACGAAAAACTGAGTATGCAATCATACTAACCTCACTTACTTAAGCATACATTTTAAAATCGTTAGAGCCGTTTTTGAACAAATAAAACTGCTATGAACATTTTAGGTCGGGAATACCATTAATATTGAGGTAAGGAGTGAGGTACTGTGCAAAGTTTGAACGAAATCCGGGGTACCGACGGACAGAATTTTGCGACCCACTTTTTTAAGTTCCTTTATCATCGAAATGTCAGAATTGATTCACATCTCGAGTTTGAAATTTTGTACGAATACAATATCTTTCTCTTACTACGTGTACGCAATCGAGAAAGTTAGAAATGTCATAACATTCATTGTCCAAATTTCATTCATTTAAAAAACACTTGGTAACATCCCATTCCCATCGACCAGCCACTCAGCTCCAAACGATTATGGACAAATTAAAGTCATTTGTTGAGATTTTGGGGGATAGAGATTAAAGTCGTTTCCTGCACCATGTTGTTCAGGCGTTGTTAACGTCCCAAATCCCAGCGCAATCCATAAAGTTTCATACTTTATTTGTAACTTTTTTGCTCCTTCACTCCGCTCTAAGGAGATGTCAATTTCGCAGCTACCACCAAAATAAATTAAGAGCTAACGGCTTTGAATAAGCGGCAATGACGGGTGAACGAGGATGGATTCTATTCAAACATTGTCGTTTCGTTTCTGTTCCTTATTCACTTTAACGGAGTGTTCTGCATAATTTAACACTGCGCGTCT
This sequence comes from Cheilosia urbana, assembly GCA_946477585.1. Classification (NCBI taxonomy): domain Eukaryota; kingdom Metazoa; phylum Arthropoda; class Insecta; order Diptera; family Syrphidae; genus Cheilosia; species Cheilosia urbana. The sequence goes on from OX297854.1 coordinate 146,905,445, forward strand.
TTTAAAGACGGCCAAAGTGTTGGGGAACATGAAAACAGTATAGCATATAGATAAAATTGAATAATGTGAAAACTAGGAGGAGGAAAGTTACACTTTTACTTTGGTGTGCGGCTATGACAGGAAATAGTTTTTAGGAATAGTTTGCTTTGCTCTTGCCTTACCACTTTGTAGGTAAGTGGTAACAACGGCCGTCCTAAGGGAAGTGTTTTCCTCCTCCAACATAACAATTAATCAAAGGCGAACATATTTCCCATTGAAATACTTTATGCATTATGTGTACCTGTAGCAAGAATATGTCTTATTTTCGAGTTCGAAAATGCGTTTCATTACGCCCTACGGCCGGATGTGCTTAGACTACATCCCACCATCATTTGGTATTAATGGAACTTCTGCATGATAGATCTAAAATGATAAAAGGGAATATTCCATTAAAGTAAGGGGCATCGCTCGGAGACATCATTTACTTGAATAGCAGCTCGACTATTAATCTCCTTCTTCGCTTCTAATGCTTCTGTTTGTACTTTTATATATTAGTTTGCATAGGTTTTTGTGTTAATGTGTATATTTATTTGAATGGGTGCAGACATCTTTTAGTTTTTTTTTTTTTTTTTTTTTTTCATTAGAATTGGTATAAATGTTAACACGAAGATTTATGTGAATGTTTGTTGGCAGAAGTTTGGCGTTATGCTACACGCAATTTTTCTTCAGGATAATTAATCTTTGAAATTGCGTTGATTTTAATCGGATTATTTAGGTGTATACTTCTTGGAGGGGCATGGGGTGCTATACTTATGTGTGTAGCCGCAAAGATAGATTAGTATTCATAAATTCTCGTTTGGAAAGTTTTGTAACCCGCCCCCGGCTAATATAGTATCATAGATCTTATCCGGGTCTATCGCCATTGCCGTTAAGTAGGTAAGTAGATTTTTGTCCATGGCGATGATGGTAAAGTATTAATCGAAATCAGATGAAAGGAAACCAAAATTCTGATAAATGAAATATATTTCACGGTATAAACGGAGCCATATATTTGTCCACAGAATGGCTTTTTAACCAATAGAATGAATAGCGACAGAAAAATTCAACAAAACTCAAGGTCAGGTTCTGGAGCCCCGAAATATAATGACAACGTCTTGCCTTTGCTAACTTAAGAAGTTCAGACGTTGAACGTCAGTGACGGTAGTTTTGCTCGCTAGTTCAACCTTCAAAATACCTGGTAGTGATTTTGAACTGCAAGTTGAACAGCTTCTGTCGCTCTTTACGTATACTTATGACTAGATAACCCCTGCTCGCCTTGCTTCGCCAGAGCTCCAGTTCGCACACACACACAAAATTTCCTCCACTGGCCGCTGGGAAAATCCAACGATCTAGCCTCTGGTCAACAATTTTACCTTTTGAATTGTACAAAATTTACAGTTTATTGCTTATTTTTCGACTTTCGACAGGATAACGTACAAAGATGATTTATATATTAAAATCTTTGTGCATAATTGAACTTTATGTTAAAAAATATCCCATTTCATTTGGATGAGTCATTCCAAAGCTAGGAGCTACAACGCATTCAAGAATTACAACTTTTCTTCGATATCAGCTAAGATTTCCGCTTTCGGACAGCGGATAATGGTATAACATATCCTATAACCTAATCTCGTCAATTTTCAATGCAACTGTGAAAACCGGAATCAATTTCGTGCCCTACTTTTTTAATCTATTCCGAACATACACCTTTCAGTCGTAGTAAAAGTAACAGTCTTACTATAGTAAGGATACTTACTTCTGCATTTGGAATTATGAATAAATAAATAAGGCAAAGGCGCAGTGGCTTAGTGGTTAGTGTGTTGGACTACTAAGCGAGGGGTCGAGGTTCGAATCCCACAAAAATCCACATTCCGACTCACGTTTTTTTTTCCACTGCGCCACCTCTCACGAACGTCTGACAAACATCCGAGAGTAATAACTGTTTTGAAAAAGCTTCTCAATTAGCCGTTTGGAGTCGGCATAGAACTGGGGTCGAATTACGGCATCCGTGAGCGAGTCATACGTCACTGAATTTTGTGGATTTTACAAGCAAAACAATAACAAATTCAGTCACGTATTACTCGATCACGGATGTGGTAATTCAACCCCTGTATAGATCCCTCCATTCGTTGCAAAAATGAAAAACTCACACAAAACGAATGATTGTGAGAAGCTGGGTTTTGGATTCCTCCGGACCTGTTGCGCCAACTACAGTAAAAGCTCTCTAATTCGGAAAACTAGTTTATTGGGAAAAATTTTTTTTTTAATAAACGAGAGTTTTAATTTTTTTTTATGTAAAAGTTCAATTATATTAGCAACAATTAAATAACGCAACAATTGGACACGTATAGGTAGTAAATAGACCTCAAATATTTAAAAGTTGGAACAAATAATCAAAATGTCTTTTGGGGGAGTCCTGGCAATTCACATATAAAAATCGGGAAAATCTGTACAATAATAAATTTTATGTATTATTTGCAATCTTTTGTGTTAAAAAAAGAATTTTCCGTTTTAAGTTCATGCATTTTTTCATTAATAGGAACGCGTTTTAGTGCATAAAGAAAAATCTCTCATTAATTCGGAAAATTCGTTTATTCGGACTGACCTTCCCCCCAACCATTCCGAATTAACGAGCTTTTACTGTACATATTTATTTTATTTGTTTTTTTTTTTTTTTTTTTAAATAAGGCATTTACAGAGATTGACACACGCAAACGAATACTTATTTACCTAAGGACCGCACCTGCAACAAATATAATCAAAAGCTTGGTGGAAAAATAATCACACTTACCCTTGATGAAATCGACTGCCATCTCCAGGCCATACGAGTCCTTGTCACAATCATCGAGGATGTGCGCACCCAGCGTAATATTTGGCAACAATTTCTGTTCATTAATCCAATCGATTGTGTACAGCATCGCCTCTAGGGCCTGAATTCCTCCCTGTGGCATTATTTTCCCACATATAACCGTATCTTCGCGTGAGTGCACCATCATTAGACCGCCAAGGATCAGACCACCCTCCACGATGGCCTCACGTTTAACAGGCCAGTGGCGTGTACCATGGTGCTGATCATGAGATTCTGAGACAATGTCTGGCAATGAACGGAAGACCTTCTTGTTTCTGTATCCTGCCAGCGGCAACAATTCCTGCTCCATGTAGTTTTCGTGTAATGTTATATCGTAGATGTGATGCGGTTCCTCTGCATGACGGTACAAGGAATAGTAATCTTGCATTTGTTCATCGCTGGTGGCACGCTCAACTTCTTCCACCGGCACCCGCCGATAGAATGCATCATAGTCATAATTAGATTCCTTATGATGATGAGCATATTGGAAGTGATGATGATTACGTTCCGGCAGCTCCTCATGGTGGCGATGGAAGCTTCTGTGTGAATCATGCAAATTCAGATGTTGTTGGAAACCATTGTTATAGCTGGTTATTGGTGTAGCTGATGTTGCAGTTCCCTCAGCAAGACCATAGAGATTCGCCTTTTCGATGTTTTTATCTTTCGAATGCATGTGCTCGTGAATGGAATCATCTTGCATCACAATATCATGTCTATGCGGTTGCTGCTGGCGGTGATAATACGGTTGATGCAGCTGCTGATTTTTATGAAAGTGGTGCCGTTTTCGACGATGGTGATTATTACATGTGCTGCTGCTGCTGCTGTGGGTTTCTTCGCGGTTCTTGTTATCCGTAAACGCGGGATGATGATGATGGTCCGATTTATGCCGCCATCGTGCACTGTTGCCTGCAGTAACCGCACCACCCGCTGAGCTGTGTTTCGAAAGAAAGTTCTGAGATTTCATGTTGCGTGGCTCAACTGGAGGTTGGGGCTTTACATTTGCCGATGAATTCAGAATACTAGTTACGGTACTTAGGCCAAAACAAAGGAATAGTAATAATTTGGCTGTTGAACTTAGTTTTGTTGTTGATATCATTGTTCAGTGGATATGTGAAGAGGATATGTGGATATCGAAGTTTTGTGGGATATAAGTTTACATGAGTGTCCTTTTTTCACTTTTCTGTTGTCACATTTTTTATTTATTTATTTTATTTTTTTCTTGATAAAAACTTATTGTCCCTCGAATGATTCACTTTAAAAAAAACGGCAACATTTATTTTAGATCCGTCGCGGTTATTGTCAATAATTTCCTTAGTAATTTTGTGTGTCTTGAAAAACAGCTGTTGTCCATCAAGCCGGGGTTTTTTTTGGTTTCGTCTTTAATTTTAGCTCCACTGTTATCTATTATCGTTGGACCTGTAAGTCTTCAAGTGGATGTTGTGATTTTGCTTCATCAGACATCTCTCGTAACCTACTTATACTAGTTATTATTATATAATACGCATAGAAAAAGAAGTTCAACCCCCTTTTAAACTGTCTTAGCCGCAATGTTATATAAATGCTATATTTTTGAAATGATTTGCGGAGAGCTGGGCCCCTGACTTGATGCCTTGAAGTCATTTTATCGTGGAATACCTACTTTTCCTTTCTACGAAAATCATTAGTAGTACAAGAAACCGAGATATCATTTACTCAATAGAACGCATACAAAATTCTCACCGCAAATCGATGGTTTTAAACTTTTTCGATTACGCACTAAGAGAAAGATATTGTATTCGTACAAAATTTCGAACTTGAAATGTTAATCAATTCTGAAAAAGTCTGTCGCAAAATTCTGTCCGTCTATCTGTCTGTCCGTTTGTCCATCTGTGCCGAGGTCTGCAGCCTTAACGGATGCCTGGATTTTTCTCTAACTTCGGATTTGGTGTTTGGGCGCACAGTTCGGGGCCGTTTTTTTTTTTTTGTTGAATAACGGTACTTTTGAAATTTAGACATATCTCGAAAACGACACATACGATTGTAACAAAAATTAATTTCTATGGCAATGCGATCATTTCAAACTTAATAGCAAACTAATTTTTTCTCTACATTGTCATAAAATGGATTTTTGAAAAATGTCCTTTCTTTTAAATTTAGATTACCTGAAAACGGCAATAACGATTTTACCAAAATGTAAACTTAGAGGGTACGATTGATGTTTTCAAAATTATTGCGTCCTTTATTTTCAATTCGAATCACCAAAATCGATAATTTTAAAAACTGCTCATATCTCGAAAACCCTATCTTCGACTGCGATAGAATTTTGGAAACCAAGTAATGCTTACTTCTTGAGCAATAATTTATACTCGGGTTTGAGCTAAATAGATAACCAATAGTATTTTTCAAAATAAATGTTGCAAAATATGTAAGTGTTTTGTGTGCCAAATTTTACAAAAACCGCTCTAACGATTCTGATCAAAATAGAGATAATAATAATATCAGTACCTATTCTAAATAATATCCCCTACTTAGTTTTTCTCAAAAAATTGAAATAGATCATTTTTTTAATTATTTCTCAAAAATGACTAGATACCAAAAATCCGACTTTCACGGCAAAGTAACATAAGTCCAAAATGTATGATTTTCAGGAGCGACTTTTAAAGTTTTGCGTCACACAAAAAAATTGTTTTCTAGTTAATTAAAAACAATATACAAAGTGCGTTTACATACAATTGAAGTATTTTTCTCACTCTTTCAGATAGTATTTAAATTTGTACAAAAAGGCAATATTTAAAAAAAAAGATATGACGTTTTGCGAAAAATCTGATAGTTATTTAAGTTTTTATTTTCTCACGAGTTGCAAAAGTGTCGTTTTGTCGCTTGAAATTTTTCGCAACACGCCGTTTTGCTCAAAAAAACACAACCAATCGCGACGCACAACTAAAAAAATGTCATTGCGCTACGAAAAATTGTGGGCTTTTTAGTGGAAAATCGAAACGACACTTTTGAGAACGTGGAAAGTAGAAAAAGTGGAATTAAGCCGTTTAGGCAGACAAAAAAAAAAAAAAAAAAATTGTGATCATTTTTGTATACTTAACTCAAAAATGACAAATTTCGACTAATGTCACTTTGCCGTGAAAGCGACGAGATGTAGAATACAAGTGAATAAGCCATGGAGCGATACAGTCCCCAAGAACGCGGAATAATTTCGAATTTTCGATTTTTCGACCAAAATCAGAATGAGCGATGAGGCTCATTTCCACCTCAGCGGGTACGTGAGCAAGCAAAACTATCGCTTCTGCCATTACACCCGCTCAAAGTTACTGCATGGTGCGCTGCTCACGCTGGAGGAGTCATCGGGCCATTTCTTTTTCGAGAACGCCGCTGGTCAAACGACAACAGTGGATGGTGAGCGCTATAGGGCCATGTTAACCGCGTTTTTTCTACCGCAATTGGACGAATTAGGAATGGGGGAAATGTGGTTCCAACAGGACGGAGCTACGGCATACACTGCGCGAGCCACAACCGATATTCTGAAGGCGGCGTTTCCGGGTCGCCTCATCTCTCCTTTTGGCGATTTGCACTGGCCCGCAAGATCGCCCGATTTAACCGTTCCAGACTTTTTTTGTGGGATTTTTTGAAATCCCGTGTTTACGTGAATAAGCCCGAGACCCTAGAAGCGCGATAATATGTCGCCCGAAGTTCTCGCCGAAGTGATGAAAATCAATTGTGACGGCGCCCATTTGGCCGATATCATCTTCTCGGCATCACCAATAAAATTTTAAAGGTTCAAATAAACATTATCAAAAAACAGAATCGAGGTTTTTCATTTAGAAAAAAAAAAAGAGAGCCAAACAACATCGGATGACTTCTTTTGGCCAACCTTGTACATAGGTAGGTATTTTTAAAACTCAAAACCGCATTTTATATTTTAAATTGCAATATCCATTGAAAATGCAATAACAGCAACGCAAAACTTATTTCTAGCAAATATTACCCACTTCTTAATTTTTTCTACCATTTCGAATATGAACCTTAACATAATTCCCACCACTTGGAGTTTACACAATCAGAAAATCTCACTTCATTTGCATACCCACACACGTCCATCGGGATATTCAGTTTATAACTGCCAATGCAATTTCAAGAGCAAATCTCTGAATTCTTATACATACATTAATGGTTATGTAAATATAAAAGTCAAAAATAAAATCAGACCCCAACAGATAAAAACAGGAAGCACTAGGTACTACGCTTACCCTCGTACTAAAAAATCTTGTAAAGAGTAAAAAATGTGCACAAGTAAGTTAGTTAGCAAACGTCAGATAGCATACAAAAATTGGGCATAACGGCTGAGTAACAAGTTGATAACTTCTACACAGCCTTTATTAATACGGGGGTAAGAGTTTATAAAATAGAACAGTAGGCGCTTATAACTCTCTAGCCAGAATTTTTGAAAATTGCCTGTCAACTACAGGGTGTCCGCCGGGAAGGTATACTACTTTGTTTTGCCGCCATTTCGGTAAACATTAGTATTGACAGTTCATCAAAAAAAATATTCGATAAACCAACGTGTTGTAATCGTTAAAACATTTTATCAAAATCAATCATCGATTACTGTGACGATGAGAAAGTTACGTGAAACTTTTGGGAGCAACAACGTGCCAACAAAACGCACTATTTACCGTGTAGTGAATGATTTCGAAGAAAGAGGGTCTGTAGGTGATAGGACCAAGCATGGACCATCGGCTGAAAACATTACTGCTGCTCAAGGAAGTGTTCAAAACAATCCAATAACCTCAATTCGACGCCGTGCTCAGGCGCTTGGTCTTCAAAGAACAACTTTGGCAATTTCGACAATTTACTTTGGCGACAAACAAATTTTTAAAGCCACAACTTCATGCTTTGGGCTTGATTAACATGTGGTATCAACGAGACGGTGCCACATCGCATACAGCCAGGATTACAGTGGAATTACTGCGAGACCTCTTTCCACAACAAGTTATTTAAAGAAATGGTGATGTTGATTGGCCTCCACGCCATCCACGGTCGCCTGATTTGACAGCTCCAGACTTATTTTTGTGGGGATATCTGAAAAGCAAGGTTTATGCAAACTAACCAGAAACGCTTGAGCAACTCAAACAAAATATTCGTGATGAAATTAATGAAATACCGCGTGAAATGTGTGAGAATCTAATGAAAAATGTGCTCAAAATGGCTCGCATTTGTGAGACTAACAGAGGCGGACATTTACCTGATATTGTATTCGATACATAACTGCCGACATTAAATAAAATACTTATCAATTATAAGATCCATTCTCTTTCATTTAATCAAAAATTATAAACAAACAAAGTAGTATACCTTCCCGGCGGACACCCCGTAAAACTCACATAATTATTTGATATAGGTAGGTATACTGTCATAGCAGATGAATAACCTAAAGTGAATTTTATTTAACTTTATTCCTTTTTCTATATTCTCTGAACCGTTTCTTTTATATAGCATTGCTTCTGAGATCTCATAAACAAGAGAACAGCCAACCAAACTTTTGATGAACGAGAGGAGGCAATTTCGAAGCTTCACTTTTTCAGTAAACTTTCACCTCTTGAATTCAGCTTTATTTAGGTTGTATCTAATTCATTCCATCTTTATTTATGTTAAAGTTATAACTGCGCCTAATGACTTCAATCCGATATTCAGTCTCTGGTTATAGCGTTGGTCTACTGAGGAAACACATCATCAGCATTATAAATAGGTATACACTCATCCACGAGTAGATATACCTTCGCATCGTTACAAGTCTACTTTCAGCCTTTCAGCTACAGCAAAAAACTATACACATCTCGTTAAAAATAAACTCAGGCCCCAATGCTTGTGAAAAGTTGGAATTACATATGATATGTACATAATACAGCCCCTATGCGCCCTGTTACAAACTTTCCAGTACCATAGAACAAAAAAGCACAACCATACTTTCAGTCATCCTGCAAAATGTATAAAATAATACTAGTTTTGTCAAAGTTATGTTATGTTACATACATTTTGCTTCTAAAAAACAAAACGCCAGCACTGTTGACTATATACATAGTGAAAGCTTCCATATTTCGGCTGACACGCGTATATATCTACAACACTCTACAATCTACATGCACAAGTCCACTAGGTATGATAAATTGGCCAACTGTTGCTAATGCAATAGCCAACTTTGGAGGAACAAATTTCATGCCAACTTTTACGGATTACAAGCTAAAAAAAAGAAAGAAGTGAAACCAAAACTGTGAAATAAATTTTCTACTAAACTATGTCCTCCAGATCTAGAGCCTAGAGTACCTACCTACATTAGGTACCTACATCTCAACGCGTGCACTTTTGCATATTGCACTTTACCAGAGATGAAATATTATTAAATATCTGTCATCTGAATAACCCGATGAGGTAGAACGTAGAACCAGTTATACGAGTATCTATTAAAGAATAAAATATATTTGCAATTCACGTATTAGGTACCTATATGTGTTTGCTAATAAAAATGCATGAATGCTCTTTTGCAAATGGGCGGAAAAATGTCAGAATTCCACAGAATCAGATGCAAATGTTTATTTCCTTTGGCACTTCTGAGTGTGGACGATCTTTATTTCCAGAGAATGCGATTTGTCATACTTATCTACTGCCTTTATCAGTGAGACGCTATTCATGAAAACAAAAAATGTTAAGCGTGTTCTGCATCCGCTACAGTGTTGCCATTTTGAAATCGCCATTCTAGGCATATTTATTGAAAAAAAAAAAAAAAACAGTCGAAGAACTAAAATCCATTAAAAAAAAACCGTCAACGAAATGCAATCAAAAATTCCATCTAAAAATTCAGCCAAACATAAATCAACGAATAAAAAAGCAATCATACATAAACCATTTAAAAAAAAAAAAAAGACGTAGAATCATTTATTGCATTATTTTACTCTGACGTATTAAAGTGAAGTCAATTCGAATTATTAACAATAATAGTAAATTCATTAGGCCCTACCAACAACCAAACCAAAAACTCAAGTTTAACAAATTTCAAAACTTACTATAAATTTGACTTTTAATTTTTAGTTATCAACAATCAAATTAATCGGAACTAACTCCATCTGACTTTATCGCAAAATTATAACTAAAATGCGTTATAATTTTTTTCTGAGTTTTCAAATAATTTGGTGAAATTGGCAGTTGTTTGTATTTTGAGTAGGTGGGTCTTCTAATTATTTACTTTTTCAATAATGTTCAGCAGCGATGACAAAAAGTGTATAAGAGAAAAATAGATTAGTTTGAAAATTATGACGAGAAAGAATTCTTTGGGCATTACCGGTTTTATTTATTTAATTTGCTGTTCATTATTAAATAATTCCAAAGCACACTAACCAGAATATATTCATGATCAAAATGGAGTAAGAAACGGCATTGAAGAAAACTATTAATGAAATGCCCGATTGAATGCACAAGTCAAACAAAACGAGCTTAAATTTTGATATACGACATTTCTGACATACTAAGATAACTTCCCAATTCAACTTACCTAATTTAATTCAAAACTTAAGTTTATAATGGCTTATACTCGATTTTCTGCCAATCGAAAGTATTGTTACTTTCGATTACCTTAAAGTCGAAGATAACTTGATTATTAGTACACAATTTATTACTAATTTATTTACGTCTATGGCGCTAAAGTCGAGCCTAAATTTGGTTGATGGTAGGGCCGATTGAATCAATAAAAAATACACAGTTTGGTTTCTAAGCAAATTAAAATGAATTATTTGACATTCCTGAGATTTCGAAGAATTTTCAGGAGGCCGGGGGATTCGTAACAAACCCGGGAGACTCCCGGAATATCGGGAGAACTGGCAGCACTGAGTGCAATTGAAGGCTAATTGACCTGAGGAAATTCATCTTTCATTTGGTCCATATTTCATAAAAATTTTCAGGCGGAAATTCACCTTTCATTTGGTTTTTTTTTTTTCAATACTGTTTCTCACTCTATTTTGAGATTATGATTATACTTTTATATCTAGGTACACTTTTCTTTTTCGAGAAAATCGGCCTCGTTAACCATATGAATATCCGCTAAAATATCATAATCGCTGCTCAACATTATTGGAAAAGTAAATAATTGTAAGATAGGTAGGTACGCAAAATACAAACAACTGCTAATTTCACCAAATTATTTGAAAACTCAGAAAAAAATGATAACGCATTTGTGTTATACTGTTTTAACTTTGCGATAAAATCAAATGTAGTTTAAGTTCCGATTAATTTGATTGTTGGTACAAGTTAAAAGTCAAAAGTAGCTATATTTAGTTAAACTTGACTTTATGGTTTGGTTGTTGGTAAGGCCCAATGTTTTTGTTATTGTTTTGAAATAAAATTATAAATTTGTTTTGTATTATGAAGTAAAGAAATTTTTCTGATTCTCCCGATTTGTTGAGAAACATTTCTGGCAAAACTACTTTCGCTTCTTTCTTTTTTTAAGATTTTGAAGGACACAGCGGCAAACTAAGGTATGTGCAAGTTTATGCCAGTAGTTCTAAGAGTTAACTATTTTTGGGTTATGTGATTTTCCGTCGTAGTAGGCGCAGTGGCTTAGTGGTTAGTGTTTTAAACTTCTGAGGGGGTATAAGTTCAAAGTCCGGAAAACCCCAAATTACAGCATAAGCCTTTCTCCACTGAGCCACCTCCGAGCGAACGTCTGACAAATATCCAAGAGTATAACAGTCTTGAAATATAGCTTCTCAGCTGTTCCTCGGTTTGGACCCGCCGTAAAATGGTAGATCCCCTCAGTTCATTCGCAGAATAAAACGACGGCTTGTGCGGAGCTAGGCCTAGGGTCCGTACGGACCTGTTGCGACAACTACATATTTATTATGCTGTAGTAAGACATTGGTCGAAAAGACAAGTTCAGTGGTAATCTAGAAATGGACCACTAGTGCTATATACGACGCGAATTGATGTAAACGTTCGTTGGCTTAAGTTGGTCTAATCTCATGTAATTCTAGCCTGCAGTCGGTTGGAGAAAGTATCAGTATTTTGTTGCGGTTGCTTTTCCATCAGCATTAAATTTAATTTAAATTTATTTGAATGGCTGTAAGAATAGAGGAAACATTATTTGAAAAATGTAGGCATGAGTAAAAAAATCCTTCACGACCTTGGACTACGTAAAATATTATCCGATCGAGGGGATTGCGGGTATGAAGTAATTTGGAATGATTAAGCAAAGTTAAACACATTAAATAGTAATCATGGGGTTGTATTGTAAATTTATAAAATTATGTTCATTTCATTTCATTTATTTTAATTGAATGTTCACACACTAAGACATAAAATTATCTTTTATATAGTAAAAGATAAATTTTAGCCTAAGGCCCTGGTACCTAGTGCTATAATTTGTTTTTTGTTTTATAACTAATTTATGTAAAAATAAAGTTATAATAATAATAACAATAATACACTCAAAAAAAAAAGTCATATCAAAATGATTTTTTTATAATATTAAAACTACATTTTGCTGTTTTCATATCAAATCGACTATAAAACATATTGGATAAATATGAAAAATGTTATGCTAATATCATAACTGCTCACGTGAAATTCAAAATGTTATATTAAAAAGATTTATTTTAGCATTGTAATATCAATTTTTAATATCAAAATTTTAATGACATTTTTTTGCTATTGAAATAAGATTATCAAATAGTAATTTTACATTGCTAGGCAAGATTAAATATTCTCAATACTTAATTGATAAGAAAAATTATGCTGTCCAAATTTTAATATTTAAGTGATAATTGTGACTATATAGTTTTGATATTGTGATTTCATTTATAGCTTGGATTCATTTCTATGAGATAAAAATATCTTCCTAAATAGAGAATAATATACAATTTCAATTTTTCAATTTCAACCTAATTAGTTTAATTTTTTGTTTTTATAAAGCGGGTAAAGCTGTAATTTTTTTTTCTTAACTAAAATAAATACGCTATATATATCCATTTTACATTTAGTCAGTATGAAAATAAATAGCGTTTTAATTTTGTTTTTATACATATCTATCATATTTCTATACCTATTTCGTTTTTAAGTTTTTTTGTACTTAAATTTGTTTTTGAAACAGAAAGTTTTACCCTTCCAAGATATTCTTCTGCAGGTTTAGACTATTAATTATTCCTTAGTTCCTTAAAAACATACTGTCTCAGGATCAGTGTTTTTTAACAAATTCCCGGAATTCAAAATCACTGGCTGGATTTTATGAAAAATATATACATATAAGACAAAAGTAAGTTATGATAACTTAAATTATACTTCCACAGATCAAAGTTATTACAAATATAATTGTCTCATTACAAAAAGATGTACATAATTACATAATTTTTTTTAATAATTTCAGATACAAAAGATGAAATTTGTATTATTGGTCCTTAATACAGTGCTTAAGCCGACATCAACAGTTACAGTAGGTAAAAGTAGAATTCGCTTCTTCCGTCAGAAAAACGACTATAAGAGATGACATCAATAGCTGCATCATACAAATTGTGACAATGATTTTCAGAGGACGCGGGAAGAAAAAGTTAAGAGGCAAATGAAAATTAAAGGTACCATCCAACCATAATTATAGTTATTGGTAAAGAACTTAATAAGTTCACTGAATTTTATGTTATCATTGGGGAACTTTTTTCAAATTTTCTTCCTTGATAGCTGAATTTAAAGCATTTTAACCACCTACTAGATTGGGTATTTTTCGTCTACAGTTTGTTTATGTATATTTTGTAATATTGTGTATTTTACGCGATAACATTAAATAATTTATTTATTTCAAACACCATAAAGTAAAATTTTATTTTTAAATTAAGTTTTTCAAATTGCTAAACAACGATTACTAGATTTTATTAATAAGGTATAAACCAATAGTATACAAAGAATATTGCTTAATTTTTTTGTTGAAAAAATGCTTGTTATTATTTGTCCTTAACTTTTTTTTAAACCCTTGTGAATAAAGTACCTTTCTAAAAATAAATATAACAATAAAATAAACATACTTATGTAAAAGCCAACTTAAACATATTTTTTTCTTAGAAATAAACAATGAATAAACGGTAAGTGCGTTCAAATTTGTTTAAAGTGAAGTTTTTGAATTCATTTTATCTGTCTGTAGTTATTGAATCCCAAAATTACTTTCATGGTCTTAAAACAGACAGATAAAATTAATTAAAAAACTTCATTTTACATAGAAAAGGTCATATTTCTAAAATTGCATCGGCATAAATCTTCAATATTTGAAATTTTCGATTCAATAGGTACTTGAAATGTTTTATTTTAATAATGGAATAGTTAAAAGAAATGTATTCAAAATTTTCAATATTAAATTGGCATATTTACATATAAATGTACCTATGTATCTATATACATATGTACATTGTACAAATCATACATATCAATTCAATATTTTCAATGTTACATTGATATAACTAATATGGAATAACAGAGAATTAATTAAATACTTTCGTATTAATTTGATATTATATTTTTTCTTTTTTTAATATGAATATTTTAAATGTTACATTAACCGTAGAAAAAAAAATTTAAAATATATTGCTTCCATATTTTTAATATCAAATTGGTAGTTGAAAACACGAATTTGAAAATGTAATTTTAACATTTTTAATGTTGATTTCCATTAGGAAATATCAGTATAAAAATATTGATTTAACATTTTAATATCAATAATACCAGGAAACAGTTTCTGTATTTAAATGTAGATATTACATTTTTCGCATTAAATTGATAATTCGTAAATACAGATATGAAATGGTGAGCTTATCAATAATGATATTTTTCATGTTGGACGACTTTTATAACCCAAAAATGTTATTTTTACAGTTGTTTTATCAATTTATTTTTTTGGGTGTACATTGAATTCGATTATTCGAGAAGCTAATAAAGGGCATGTTCAGAGATGTTCCAGCTAAAACTGCGGCAATATAGAGAAAGTTTCGCGCAACCCAGTCGTGCACTTTGATTTGACTATGGAGGAAGTCCAACAAAAGTCAACTTCGTTGTTCAAAAAGAAAACTCCTTCTCAATGGAAATTGAATGATTTAGTAAACATTTGAAATTCTATACTTTTTGTGCAACTAAAATAAGAGCAACATTTTCAACCTTAAAAAAAAAAACACAATTCTCGATCATTTATATTGCCTCCTTGTTTGCCCACATCCGGTACGCTGTCAGAGCAAAGGCATCGATTTAAGAAATGTTCTCATAAATCCCGTGTAATTCGGTTTCTCTTCCAAAGTCGTTAATTTAAAGCGTCTTATATCACCCACTCTACAGCTTGTGCACATTTCGCTTATCACAAATGTTCACACATTGGAAATTGCAACGCCTTCTGAGAATTCAATGGATATATATAAGGGGAAGGTTATACGACATTCAATAAGCAGTGAAAGGGATAATAAACGCATCGGTGAGCAACAAAATAAAAAAAAAGCAAGGGAGCCAATAAGCTGTAGTCATGGTATGTGTCCTTCCGCTCCAACCCAAGTGCTCTTGCTCATTCGTAAGGATAGGGATATAACATACCATACGATATGACTTACAACCTTTGAAGTTTGCTCCATCAACGCTTGAAGAAATTCATTTATATAACCACGCATCAGACAGGGGAATCATGCAAAAGTTAAGCCTGTTTTTTTTAAACTCCATGAAAGTGAGAAAAATAAGTGCACCGCACAGGAATGTGTGTACACAAAATGCAAGTCGACCAACTGTCTTTGTTACTACCAGTTTAAGCCAAGGCTGAGCACCGATCCAGTTAACTGCGGCGAACGAAAAAGGATGGATTTCTCATATCATGATATTAAGCTCACTCAAAAGGAAGTTATGGACCTTGAGGAGAACTCATATAATAAAAATTGATGTGTGTAAAATTTGCTGGCGTCTTCTGATATCCGGATAGTGTTACCGTTTCTGCTACACCTTTTAACATATGGCCTGATAGAATGCCGGTGGCAGAGTCTTCTCTCATTTATTTATTTATTTATTTACGCATATGGAGATTATGCGTGCGAATGCCATATGCGTTTGGAATTTATTTCGTATTAATATTTTATTGTTTCTTGTTATTGTGGGTTTTATTTTTATTTGTGGCACGCAAGCTGATGGGCAAAAAAAAAAGAAAGAAAAATGAAACCAGAACAGCACCACATAATTTTGCAGCGTGTGACATGGAGACCCTTGAGGATATGCGAGACCTGAAAATGTTAAAGTTCAGTTCAGAGTCTTCCAATTCGTGTTAAAATCCATCTTTTGGAATTCAAGAGATTGATTGAATTTCCTGAGGGGAAATGAGTTTTTCAATCTTTGGTATTTCTTACACATTTATTTATATTGTGTCTACTCCAGACAAAAGGCACAGAGTGCCTTTTGCTTGACATTGAATTCGTGTCCATAGGTTCGGAAGGAACGAAATAAACCTTCAATATGGTATATGAGCAAATTTGGATTCCAGCGGCAGTCTCAGTTTCGGATATTGCAATTTGAATATTTTTGTGTTGAAGAAAGAAAGCAATTTCTTCGACATATTCAAATGACTTCCATATAGTCTCATACGCGGCTGTTGGTGGTTGGGGACTGAGTTTGTAAAATTTGCTTTATACCACATTCCCGTGGTATTCCATTAAGGAAGCACACTCGGAAGGTGCAATGTAGCAAATTGGGTCTGACCTAATACCAGCATATGTAAAAAAAAGCTTCATACGATAACGAGCTGTAGGAGAAGGAGTATTGCCGGCCAATGTGTCAACTGCTAGGGGTATAGCGGTAATTTACTCAGTATCATAGTCCAAATCGGAAGTGACGCAAACAGATGAAACGCCAGTTGACAGTATTACCTCTGAAAATGTTCATATAGAGTCGTGTATGAAAAAAGAAGTCCTATTCCGATTTTAATATTTTCTTTTCTTTTTTAAAGAAACAAACTGTTCAGCTCAAAGTCAGGTAAAAACAAATCCCTTCGAATTCAACTAAATAGACTTAACATTTGTGAATTATATCAAAAACGTCCTACATTTTCAAAACGAACCCGAAATCACTGATTTTCAAAAAGATGAGGCGCTCAACAAGGAGTCAAAATGACTTTTAAGCGTCCCAAAGGTAACACTGAGCTATACATATCCCTATGCAGGGGGATGCGTTCGCTAAGAACCTGCATGTAACGGGTGATTTTTTAAGAGGCTTAGAACTTAAAAAAAAAAAAAAAAACACAAAAAATTCGAAAAAATGAATGAAATATTTATTTGAATCGATAGTTTGAACCTTGCAATTTAATGTTTAAAGATAATTTCATGCAAATGTTGACCGCGGCTGCGTCTCAGGTAGTCCATCCGCTGAGTCCAATTTTGGCATACTCTTTCAGACATATCGGCCGGTATCTCACGAATGAATGCATGGATGTTGGCTTCCAGTGCGTCAATCGAAGCGGACTTGTCCCTATACACATTAGCCTTGACATACCCCCACAAAAAATAATCTAATGGTGTCAAATCGCACGATCTAGGCGGCCAATTGACCGGCCCGAAACGTGAAATTAACTGTTCACCAAACTCGCCTCGCAATTGCGCCATTGTTTCGCGTGCTGTGTGGCATGTGGCACCGTCTTGTTGAAACCACATATCATGCAAGTCAAGAACTTCCATTTCGGGCAAAAAAAAGTTTGTTATCATCGCTCGGTAGCGTTCACCATTGACAGTAACGCTGCGATTCGCATCATCTTTGAAGAAATATGGCCCAATAATGCCGCCGGCCCATAAACCGCACCAAACAGTGGCTTTTTCGGGATGCATTGGTAGCTGTTGCAATGCTTCTGGCTGATCTTCACTCCAAATGCGGCAATTTTGCTTATTTACGTACCCATTCAACCAAAAATGAGCCTCATCGCTGAACACAATTTTTCGATAAAAAAGCGGATCCTCGGCCAGCTTTCCAAGAGCCCATTCACCAAAAATTCGGCGTTGTGGTAGGTCGGCTGGCTTTAGTTCTTGCACAAGCTGTATCTTAAAAGGCTTTACGCACAAATCCTTCCGCAAAATTTTCCACGTAGTGCTGTAACAAAGGCCTAACTGCTGGGAACGGCGCCGAATCGACATTTCGCGGTCTTCTGTCACACTAGCTGATACGGCCGCAATATTTTCTTCACTACGCACAGTACGTAAACGTGTTGGTGGTTTAATGTCCAACAAAGTAAATTTGGTGCGAAATTTGGTCACAATCTTCCGAATAGACTGCTCAGAAGGTCGAGAATGCCGATCATAAAATGGAAGCAGCGCGCGATGAACATTTCGAACCGAGCACGAATTTTGATAGTAAAATTCAATAATTTGCAAGCGTTGTTCATTTGTAAGACGATCCATGGTTAAATTGCAAACCAAACTGAAGCTGTTTGACAGTGACACAAGGTACTAAACACACGTCAGCTGTCAAAACCAGTGTTGCCAAAACCAAACCAGCTAAAAAATCACCCATTATATGACTGTTTACGTCTTTCTGTTGAAAAAACACTAGGTAAGTCACAAAAAAAAAAAAAAAAAAAACGCTGCCGTTCTCCTTTAGACAGCTGTCCAGTCCATGTCCAACGATCTGTCAGAAATCCCATATCTACTCGTAGCTCCATCTCATATTTATGATAATATTTTTCCCATATCCTTCATCCATACGATGTCAAATTAATGAGAAATGTATAATCTGCAGCGCCCTGAACCCGATAGTATGTCACCCAACACTCAGTTTAGTTCACAATCAGGGTCTGTCAGTAATCATTCATCAGTTGATCCGACACCAGGAGTTACATGTTCCCAAGATCCATACAACATGAATCTATGAAACATGAGCAAGCCACGTGACGGCCTGCACCTGCAGTAAACATATTTACCAATTTTGCACACGGCCTGCACCTGCAAATCAGCAAGTGCGGCTGTATAACAGGACTAAACAAATGTGGTAAATGTGTTTACCATATCCAAGCCAGCTTGCAGCTGCCTATCAAAAAGTCATGTTCCAACAACGGAACTAATAGAAAGAAGCAGTGAACATGTTATAATATGCATGCACTGCCTGCAGCTGTATAACAGTATAAGCGAGGAGTTTAATTTCTGTTGTCTAGCTGTTGTGTGTTGTGTTACATATATATTCTTTGCTTTGTTTTGCTATTTAAAACCAAGTATAAATATGAGCCAAGACGATTGGTTTAAGTGAGTTCAAGTTTGACCATCGATAGATGATAATTGTAAAAGTTTTAAGTTGTCCAAATTAAATGTCATTTAAAAATAAATGTAAATAAATAGTGTTCTAATAATATTGAAGATATTTAAATAAAGTGTAAACAAAAAGGTTTTAAATATGTTTTATTCGTGTCACACACGTTACTCAGGGTCACATTTCGTGTGCAAATTTGGGTGTTGAGTTGAGTCCCATATTTTCCTTTCTTTGGATTGTCATTTAAATTATAATTATGTTTGAAAAAAATCAATTAATTACAAAGAGTATTTTTTCAACTCAAAACCTAAAGCTCATTACATAAATAGATATAAAAGGTGGTTATGTTTTAAAGGCCGATGTTGATTTTGAATAAAACACAAAGTATTTAGGAAATTACTGTCATTTCTGTTTATTATGATAATACTGCTATGGTTCAATTATGTATAGAACCAAATATCGGCCAAATGGCCGCCGCAACCTCGGTGGCTCACCACCATCCGATGGTCCAAATTTTCGATGACGTTGAGGCATAATTGAGGTTCTATGCCGTTAATGTGCCGAATTATCTCATCCTTTAGCTCTTGAATTGTTGCCGGCTTATCGACGTACACCTTTTCTTTCACACAACCCCAAAGAAAGAAGTCCAACGGTGTCAAATCACATGATCTTGGCGGTCAATTGACATCGCCACCACGTGAGATAACACGGCCACTGAATTTGTCACGCAAAAGAGCCATTGTTTCGTTAGCTGTGTGACAAGTGGCACCGTTCTGTTGAAACCACATATCGCCCACATCCATATTTTCCAATTCGGGCCATAAAAAGTTCGTTATCATCTCACGATAGCGAACACAATTCATAGTAACTGCCTGACCAGCCTCATTTTGGGAAAAATACGGCCCGATGATGCCGCCAACCCATAAACCGCACCCAACAGTCACTCTTTGTGGGTGCATTGACTTTTCGACAATCACTCTTTGATTATCATTCGCCCAAATGCGGCAATTCTGCTTAGTGACGAATCCACTGAGGTGAAAATGAACGACTAAATTGACCGAAAAAATCACGAAGTGTACGATATGCATTTTGATTTGAACGCCCATTTTCATAATAAGCCTGAATAACTTTAACGCGTTGCTCGATTGTGTATCTTTCCATGGTTCAAATTGAGTTAGTGTCTGAAATTGAGAAATGTCAAATGAAATGCAGAAAGAAACTTGACTTTAAGGTGTGGTTCACGTTCAACATCGGCACTTAAAATCTAACCAACCTTAGAAAACGGAGCCTGTGAGTATGTCACAGCTCTTCAAAAGTGCACAGATTATTTATAACGAGTGCATTGTGGTTTCAAATAGAGCCTTAGCAAGTCCTGGCTCCTGCGTTGAGGACCATTTACCTCTGCAAGAAGCACTTGTCCGCTTTTACAAATACGAAGATGGCAATAAACTCGTGCTCAGAAGGCGTGATTAACTCGATACTAAATAAATAAATAGTGGACGCAACAGGTCGGTAGGGACCCTAAGCCTAGCATCTCTCAACCATTAGTTTTGTGTGAGTAATTCATTTTTGGAACGATAGGAAGGGATCTATTTTTTTATGCCGACTCCAAACGGCAAATTGAGAAGCTCTTTCAAGACAGTTATACTCTAGCGTTTGTCAGACGTTCGCGAGAGGTGGCGCATGGGAATAAGTCTAAGTTGGAATTTGGGTTTTTGCGGGATTTCAACCTGGGACCCCTCGCTTAGTGGTCCAAAACACTAACTACTAAGCAACCAATTACATGGAGAGCCTCTGACAGCTGAAAAGGCATAAAATGGCCGAGGACTCGCAAGCACAGTGTATGGTGAAACAAATCTAAAATCATAAAAGCCTTTCAAAATAGAGTGATAACATAAGAATGCACAGTGCACATCAGAAATAAAGATCTCTATAGAGATCTTTGAATTCCCACCGTGCCGCCGTCAAAGTCAAAGCTTAAGCATTGAATTTGATTCTAAGGACACATCAAATGCACGGTTCTTAAAAATGTCGACGTAATATCGGACGGATACAGGGATGCCCAAACTCGAAATGGTTCCGCTCAGCTCACCCTTAACATGTTGAAGGCAAATTTTAAATCGATAGAAAGTTATCTGGTGAGTGTTGCTTTGTAGTTTTTAAGCCTAAGAACATGAAGAGATCTAATTGATACTATCATGAGTTTGGTGCCAATACTGGCTAATTCGTGCTATTTTACGCATCCCGAAATACATTTGCAAATTTTAACGCCACTTACTACACCATGTTGTGGTGACATGGCATGAAAAGAAGCGCAGCTTCCAATTAAGGTTGACCCATAAATTCAGATTGTTGATATCGTTCCAAAATCTCAGGCTGTCACATTCAAATTTATTTTAATTAGTCTGCACCAGAATCTGTTTTACGTTGCAGATGCCTCACGTATCTAAAACGCGAAATTATTTGCAACATCTGGTGGAAACTAATTGAAAAGTAGCAAACGTTAACTAGCTTTAAATATTTTTGGTGCGTAGAGACCTAGGGCGTGACTGTGTTTTCCTTTAGAAGATATTCACCGCCCTGTGAAAATATCCTTTTGCCACCTGCGATGGTCTATATCAATACTTTTAAAGATTCACAGCAATTAGGCCAAAGCAGACAGTCGTGTGACAAACCCACAGTGGGCGAAATACCTAAGACTGGAATAGGTACCAGTTCCTATTACCTAATCAATACCCGTCAATAATCGTTCGCACAAGAGGCTCTTGCTTTACCGGACAAGGCATGTATCAAGTATCACAATCACCATTATTCGTCTCTTGTTTGCACTTCAAAAGAAGATCCCCGCGAGAGAGAATCTAATTCTGAGCAGATATTCTTAATACTAAAACTTTAAGGAGGTGGTGACGCGGACCTATGCTTCGTCCATAAGTATAATTCGCATCGAGTGACACTTCGGAATAACTATACACTCAAGTTTAGACACTTTCACTCCATTTGTCATTTAAGGTATACTTTCGTGCAAGAAATCCCATACTACACTCATAATAGGTGCCCACAAATCCTTGGCAAGTAAAACAAAAAATGACGATGACAAACTTTTCAGACGATGATTGATCTGACATATTGTTCAGCAACCGCCCACTTTACCACTTTACTAACCAGAAACAGTAAATATTTCCACTTGATGTTAGAGTTTTTTTTTCTTTTCTTATTTTGTTTGTTAAAATTAATGATTATCCTCCATTTTGACCGACAACAAGGTGGTAGTTGGGGACATCCATCATAGTGTAAGTCCTCCCACAATCATTGAAAAATGGAATTTTCCTTAATGAATCTAAACAGCAATTGTGCTCTCACTTGTGTAGGGGGGTTTTATCTTTGATCTGGGGTATATTGAAACTGAAAAAAGGATAATGACCGAATGTATGAAAAGAGGATTTAAAGAGTTCTTGTTCTTCACTTTCATCCTTTTCCGGTGGTGTCATTGGATATTTTTCGTCACTATAAAGGACTTATTTTTGGGTCAACCATATCCAAGATTCAACGTTAGAAGCAAGTCACATGTGCATTCAAAATGACAAAATAAACTCAGAAACACTGGGCACTCATTCCGTAACTCTGAGAACGATACTCGTTTGCGTGATAGTAGTCAACGATCTCGTCATCAATTTGCTTTCCGTAAATCTATCGTCTCGTCTATCGTTTTTTGTATACGAGAGAGCATTGAGAGCACTGAGTTTCTTTCAGGGATTTTCAAACTATAGTGAAAATTCCAATCAGATGTCGTTTAAAATGTCATAAATGACTTTTTTTTCAATCATTTTGTGTTTGATGCCGGCAAATTTAAAAATTGCTAAGTGTAGATTTTAAACTCACTATAATTCCTTAGTTTATTAAAATTAACAAATAATACCGAAGAAATGTATTTCACCAATGCATATGACAATTTTAATTGCTTTCATATGAATGACCATCCGGTCTTGGCCAAGGGTAATAAGCCAAACAGCTACCAAGGAAAATATAACATCAATAAAATAATTAAAGTTAAAGCGAGTTTTTTATTTTATCCCTCATTTTTGAAGCCAACAGTTGGCTGAGTTCTATCTTGTCCAATAGACCATTTTTAGTGAAATTGAGTTAAGTCCGCAGTCTTACTAATTTGGGGACCCTCTTTCGTTTGGTGAAATCCATTTCGTTCTATTTCTTTTAGTTTTCAAGTTATAGAGATCTATTTTGTTCAATAAACCACTTTTCTTAGAACTTTGAATGTATTAATTGTTCAATAAACCTTTAAAAATAATTTTTGTAGTACCTATATTGGACAAGATTTAATACGTGATAAAGAGAAACGCTTTATTTTTTATATTTGGATATTTTGTCCAATATGCTTGAATTATCAATATTTAATGCAAGGAATTGAGTACTTATCGTCTCCCGAGCCCGAATTACCAGAGGAAAGATCAGATCAACAGGCAAGAAAATTGAGAGTGCAAGTAATGAGAACTGCTTTTCGATATTGGAGCGATTATCTTAATTGTGTGCCACCATTATTCGGATTAACAGATTTACCATCGGATGGGATGGGTAGCAATATTCGCAGGTGTACTTCATTTTGTCGGGGGATGATCAAGTCAATAGGCGTTACAGAGGGCAAACAGGAGTGACAAAAAACATCATTCGACAATTGCTACCATTAAATAATGCAACCAACGCTTTCATTACAATGTTTAAAACGGCGATAGAGAAAATGAACCTAGAAGATCGCATATTTGTCTTCAATCCTGATAAAGGAACCGCACTTTGGAAAAAATAGAATGGATAGGAAAGGGGTAGTAGTGTCTCTTCCAATACAAGAAAAATTATTTAAAATTTTTAATTTTTTAATTCGGATGTTCCGGACTTACCGCTTCACAATTTGAAATTAAAAGTCGGCTCAATTATCATTTTGTTGAGCAACCTTAATGCACCGAAACTTTGTATCGGATCGCGTTTGATATGATTGTGAAGAATCTCAAATCAAATGTCATGCAAGGACGATTTAGAGTTTAAAAGGCAAACATTGTCATATCGCGGACTCCGCTTACTCAGAACGATTTGGCATCTAAGCGTCTATGACAAATAATAAGTCGCAAGGATAATCGCTGGATATTTGTAGTATCAATCTTGAATTCTCATGTTTTCCACATGGTCAATTGTATGTGGTGTTCTCACGTGTGAGCAAACCAATTTATTGCAAAAGCGGAAGGGTGACCGACACGTCAATGATTGCGGTTTGATTGAAATAAATCGACATTGCTATACTTCAGTTATTTGTATTATATTATTTAATATAACTTTTGAATAAAGAATTTGAATTGATGGAATTACATAAAGTAGCATGCGCTATGCATGCTTGGAAATATTATTTTCATTACATTATAACGGAGTTCGCCGGGTCAGCTAGTTTCTTATAAAGAAATAAATGTCTTGAATTGTATTTGTTTTAATAAAAGCATTATACATTTTTTTGTAATAAAAGAATAATAAAAGAAAAGACTTTAATTTAACTTTTTTTTTAAAAGTTAAGTTGGAAGACTTTTTGTTCAATATTACTATTAGCAACACTGGTTTCTTTATTACGTTTTCTTTATTTTCTATCTTGTTGAATTTAACTTCTTTTTGTTCAATATCCAACATTTGAACTAACTTTTACCATTGAGTTTATACACATAGAGGAACCATCATTGCGAAATCGAAGTTACCTAATTGTCCCGAGTCCCGACAATGTCGCTTCAATCGGTGTTCTCTCGGTAATGAGACTTTGAGTTTTTACACTCAATGGTAATAATGAGTGCATTGCATAGAAGAAAGAAAGGGATGAAAACCACCAATATTTTTTTGCTGTTTTTGTTATTGTACATTGTATTTGCACTTCTTAACACTTCGAGTGGAATCTGGAATACAGAGAGAAATGAGGAATAAGGACTCGGTGTATTGGGTCGTGGTCGTGGCTCGTGTCTCGTGTTGTTGGTCACGATCACGATCTCGCGTCACGCTCGGCTTGAGCATGATGGATGGTTGATGAATGAGTGTTTATGTTTCCTGATGATAAACAGGTAAATTAGGGTTTTTTCGAGTGGGTAATGTTCATATGCAATTATTTGCTCGTACAGAGTGGACGTGTTGAGGCCTGTATAGAGAAATACTGAAAAAAAAAAATATGAGTTCGTGCATATGCTCTTATAAAAATTGTTTCAACAGTTATGCTTTTGGATGTTCTTTATCTTTTTTCAATTTACCAAGTGATGGTAGAAGGTTGGTGTGGATAAAACATTTAGGCAATATCTTATTGGAAAAATTAGTAAATATAAGAACGCAGATTAAATTCTGCGAAAAACATTTTTACACTTCCAATATCAGAGTAAGGGGTACTACATCAAAAATACTGAAACCTAATTCATATCCTATTCCAATTGATGGTGCGTGCAATTGCGATGAGACTAATATAGATAACACTTGCAAACAACTCTTAAATGCTATGCTTACTATCCCCAAAAAGTCATACCCCAGCTCTAAGAAACGTAAAATTGTTACACAAAAAATCGACGTTCAAAGCTCAACCCCCAATATTTCTCCGTTTCTAGACGATGACCATCTTTCACTAGAAGGAAATCGTTCACCACCGGGCCCCACTTTAAGGGTATATTCGAATCCACTTCGGAATACTTCCTTCTCAAGTTTTACCGATGTTGCTGAAATTAATGAAGAACAATTTCCCGACTCTCACAATTTAAATAAATCGAACATAGCCACAAAAAAGTCTCGTGTCCCTCAATTTATTTTAAAATCTCCTAAAAAACGCAAGCCGACTACTATTGAGAATTTAGTCACTAACAGAATTAATACCATATTTGCTAATAAAAGTGATCCTGTCCGAACGTTCATTCTAGCCCAATTAAATCATAAACCGAATTCTAAATGGAGTCATGAAGAAAGGGATTCATTTTTAAAATTTTATTCTAAGTCTCCAGTAGCATATAAATTTCTACTTGAGCTAGAATTCAAAGGTGACACATGAATATACGATTTTCTCCAGGAATAGTAAAAAGCGTTTTAGATCTTTTAAAAACAAAAAGCTCTTCTCTTTCAAAATTGGATAGGAGGTGTGTTCTTTTGTTAGATGAGATGGCTATTAAACCAGAGCTTGACTATAATAGCTCTGAAGATATTATTTATGGTTTTATTGATCATGGTCATCTTGGCAGAGAGAATATAATCGCTACACATGCCTTAATTATAATGTTGCGTGATCTAAATACTAACTGGAAACAAGCTATTGGAATTTATATTGGCAACGTCAGTGGATCAAAGCGAAGCAACATCATAAGGTATTGTGTATCTCAGGTTACAGCACTCGGATTTGATGTTTGCGCTGTAAACACAGATCAGGGAAGTAACAATAGAAACGCTTATAGGGTACTTGGGACAAAAATCGAGAAGCCCTATTTCGTGTTCGAAGATGAGAAGATCTTTCTGTTACATGATGTTCCACATCTTATTAAAAGTGTGAGAAACTGTTTGTTAAAGGCTGATCTACTAGTTCCTGAAAGGGTTTCATGGAAGGTATTAGAAACAATTTTCGACTTTGATAGTGGAACTGTAAAAATATTTTATAAGCTGACGAGAGAGCATATCCGACCAAATCCTTTTGATAAGTTGTCAGTCAAACTAGCCACTCAGGTATTTAGCAACAAGGTTGCAATGGGTATTCTTGCGGCTGTTGCACATAATTTTTTTACTGATGCCGAGAAAAGTACAGCCATATCAACAGCAACTTTTATTTCTTCAATGAATAAGTTGTTTGAAAATTTAAATAGTGTTTGTAGGTATTCCGAAAATCCAGATAAAAATGCAATAGGAGAAAACCAATCCGGCATAATAAACAATTTGCGATACACATTGACAACTATTGCTCTTTGGAGACCTGAGGGGAAAATGAAGATACCATACTGTTTTGTAGGGTTGCAGCAAACAATAAATGGGATTTTACAACTATGGGATCGCATATCAGTGGACCCAGATCAATCTTTTTTAATAACATCGCACCTTAATCAAGATCCACTTGAAAATACGATTTCCATGATCAGAACTAATCGCGGTTCATATGAAAAAAAATCCATCTGCTGCCCGTGTATGTCGTAATCTGAAGTGGATCTGTTTTCAAAAATCGCCTTCTGTTAGTGGTTATGAGTATTCAAATTCAATAAACTTACTCGAACATTCGTCATCCAATTTTAAGAACGATAATGCAGGAGTAGGTCAACTTGAGGAATGTGTTGATTTGAAAACTTTAGAGGACAATATCCAGCAAGATGAAAGTCATAACTTTGAAGACATTTTTGAAATAATAAATGATTTTAAGACAATAAAACATGTGGATTTACAAAATTGTGCAAACGCATAATGTAGCAAGTTGGTTAGCTTTAAAAATTATATCAAAAAACAAGTGCAATTCGTGTAGCGATTATTTTAAGGAGCGCGAAAATTATGATAAAAAAAACTGCAACTCTTATAAACTTAAGATCCTATAAGCATCTATGCCTCACAACACCTTCTGATAATTTTGAAAATGATTTAAAATTTATAATTACCGTTTTTGATAAATATTTCAAATACTTAAAGTAAAAACCTGATATAAGTACTAAAATTATTAGAATTATTTTAAATAATAATATCCTATTTGCTCACTGTAAAGACCATAAAAATGAAACAATAGAATTTATTGTAAAAGTACTTATAAGATTTAACACAAAAAATTTCAATAATGCGGTGAAAGATTTACGCATCAAAAACAAAGTGTTAAATGCAAGAAGTAATTTAAAAAGCTCAAGAACAAAAAAAAATAATACGAAAAAATGCATTATTTAATAAGGTGAAGCCTTCTGCAAAAAGGAAATACTTGTAGAGTGAAAAGCACCTCAAGAGTGAGAGGCACGAGGAACTCACTTTAAAAAAGCACCTCAAGAGTGAGAGGCACGAGGAACTAACTTTAATAAGGCACCCCAAGAGTCGCTCACCCATGCCTATTCAATAGGTACTTAAATGTTAGATTTTCCTCGAAATGCAACATATGAGCGTTCTACACGACATACAACCAATGCATTTCACTTTTAGTACACTTAACTACTGCGAGGACATCACTTTTTAAAAAACTCTTTTAGCTACAGGACAGGTGAACTTTGGAACTTGCTTCCTGGAGACATATTTCCAGAGAAGTACAATTTAAAAGCATAGAACTAACACCTGCCTGCAATCATCTCGGGGCACTTTTGAAGCTTTATAGGTTTGTTTATTAATTTACTAATTTTCTCTTGTTGCACTATGCGATGATAAAAAAATGATGCGCTGCAAATAATTATTTCTTATACTAGGAATATGAGTATAGTTATTTTATTATAGAGGCATTGCTTTTGGCGAAAAAAAAAAATATTGATTTCAGAACAATGTCCTTGAAAAGAACACACGTATTTATGTTTGTAATGACATAACTCAGCAATCTAGCTATTCGATTTTGTTAAAAAATCATCCCTTTTGTAAGAAAGTCAATCCCCTTCTCAATTTTTCGGGAATAAGACAACCATCAACCACACAGAAATCGATACAAAAAGGTACAAAACATATATATATACCTATATTCATTTCCTGCGCCTCAAATCCCGATCGAGTTCAATTTGAATGAGTGGAGTGGTTTCTGTTAGCACTCACTCTCTCTACACAAATTTAATTTTGTCGAATATGGTACTGGTAGCGACATCTATTACGAGAGTTGGAAAACCAACATGATTCCTCTATGTGTATAAACTCAATGCTTTTACTCATCCCATACATCATTGTCCAATATCCAAAATGACTTGGTGCTACATTTTTATTTTTAATTAATTAGAAGAAACTTTAAATGCAATAATATTTTAATTATTAAATATAAAATTGTTTGAGCTTTCATAAAAAAATTACTTCAGAACAGAAATCTGGTTAATTGAATAAAAGCTTTGAGCCTAAACTTTTAAAATCGATTTCCCAAAAATTTGAAAAATGGACATTGGACAAGATAGAACTCAGCCGAGTAGAACTCAACATTGACCTGAGGATTATGACAACATGTAATTTAATGTGCAAAACACACAAATCAATGCAAAGCGACACCTCATTTGGTATCGCTAAAATTGTATCGTCTGACGATAGCGTTTCGACGATTATTGACTTACGTGAAGCAAATGTTCAACCGTTCAAACGATATCGTCTGGACGATAATACCAATACGGAATGTGTGCCCAGGTATGTTATCAAAGTGGCATCCTTTTTTTTTTTTTTTTTTTTAATTTATCGAAGTGTTAAACTTGAACAAAAATAGTCTGACCACTCAAGGCGTTATAATTAAAATAAATACCGAGCAATGTGGAAATGGTGATAATATTGAAATTTGAGGCATAGGTATCCGAAAGATATTCTATAAATAAATCATGTCAATTAAAATCAAACAAAGTGCCATCTAGGGTCTAAAGCTATCCTATCTTTCAAACTGGGACCAACCACATAGGTACATCCACAAAATTCTATTGAAATCGGTTCAGTGGTTTAGGAGATCGAAAACAGTGCCACCTATCGGGTTCAAAAGTATCTTATCTTTCAAGTCTGCCTGAATTACATCAATACGAACAAAATAAAAATAGAATGACGAAAATCGACCCAGCAGTTTTCGAGTTATAACGTCATCGATCTTCACCCCAAAGGAATTATATATACCTACAATTATAACTCTTTGTTAAATAATAAACAAATAATTTGCAATAAAAATATAATGCGACTACAAATTGAGTTGGAGTAGGCGCAGTGGCTTAGTGGTTAGTGTGTTGGACTACTACGCTAGGGGTCGAGGTTCGAGTCCCGCAAAAACCCAAATTCCAGCTTATGGTTTTTTTCACTGCGCCACCTCTCGCGAACGTCTGACAAACATCCGTGAGTATGACTGTCTTGAAAGAGCTTCTCAATTAGCCGTTTGGAGTCGGCATAAAAATGTAGATCCCTTCCATTCCTTCCAAAAATTAAAACTCACACAAAACGAATGGTTGTGCGAAGCTAGGCCTAGGGTCCCTCCGGACCTGTTGCGCCAACTATGTATGCATGTATAAATTGAGTTGGAAGCTATCCTATGTCTCAAGTTAGAACAAACTGCAAACAGTATGTAAAATTTTATTAAAATCGGTTCAGTAGTTTAGGATTCCATCGCGGAGGAACAACATGACACGAAATTTTTATAATATCAAGATTAACAAAAGTTTCCATCCGTAGGACCGTCCATAACTCATCCAATTTGAGCTATATATATTTTTTTTGTGTTTTCTTAGGCCAATGGAAGGTTCATACGACGAGAAAATTGAAAAATTCGTGAAAATCAATTTTTTATGCAAACGGTTTTATTAATTAGTAGATTTTCTTTTACGGAAACAATTAGTTTTAATTTGCAATTGGATTTTTAGGTAATTTGCGAAGTACTTATTTAATTATAGTTAATTGTTCAATTTATTTGTGTTTTCTCTTCTAGTGTGGTATCTTAATTTTGTTTAGTCTTTCACATAGTTTCAACGTAGGTAACCTCGAGTTTAAGAACATTGAAAATGCTTTTTCTCGACACTCATGGCAGCTAAGATTCTGCACTGTCAAAACAGAACAACAAAGTTCTTTAGCACGGGCAAAGCTGGACAGAAACAGCTAGTAAATAATATTTTATTCTGGTTTATATAAGTATTACGAAAAGATCAGCTATTTAAAATTGTGGGCGAGTGGTAATTCACAAAAGAAGTGAAGGGAAATGGGACATGTTGAACGAATGGACACGAATGCTTCAGCCCGGAAAATCTTCGAATTCACACCCGACGGACGGCGCAGTAGAGGAAGACCGCGACTCAGGTGGCGCACGCAAAGTGGGACCTTAATCGACTTAGCGTGCGAAACTGGAGACAGCTGGCTAAAGATCGTGCTGGCTGAAGATGCTTGTTGGTTGAGGCCCGGGCCCACCCTGGACTGTAGCGCTTCCTTAAGTAAGTAAGAAAGCAAATCACCACGGAAACAACTTCCGAGTTTTTAAAATGTGTACTGCCAGCCATGTGTACTGTTAGCAAGACGATCGAAATATTTCCCCGCAGATAGATCTGAAAATTCCCCCAGATTTGGTTGTTTAAAAAAAAAAAAAAAAATGTTTATCAATTTTTTTATCTTATGTGCGACCGAAGTGTTAAAATTTCGAAATTGAAACGCGAACGTGTAAGTTTAGTTTTCCGAATGCAAAAGGGTGCGGGAAATAAATACAACGCAAAATGTCAAAATGTCAACGCATGTTGCAGCTTGAAACCATCTTGAAAGAATTTACACAGCCCTTACGCAACTTTGATGAATTTGTTGTCCATAAAATTTACAGATTGGTGTTTTAATCCGGAAAAAATATTTAAGGAACTATTACTAAGAACTATAACTTTTTCGTAATTAAACTGACATGAGTTGTGACATGACTTCTTTTGTTAAAAAAAGTTGTCCAATATCCTTGGATAAAGAAATAATTTTCACTACAAATATAGATTTGGAGGATCTGTCTTTTATTAAACAGCATTTAAAAAAAATCATTCTTAAGTTTTAGTAACTCAGCGTTTCTTACGTTCGCAGGATGCCTATAAATATGGAAGTACATTTTAAGGTTACCAAGAAAAGGTTATTATAACGAAATACAAATAAACAATTTAAAAAAATCCAAAATTTCCCCCTAAACAATTTCTACCACCAGATCTCCCCCGTCGATAAAAAAAAAAACTCTTAATCTGGGGGAAAACCCGCAAACTGGCAACGCTGCTGCCAGTTATTAAGTTCGCAGCTAAACTGGTATTTCTTACATAAAAATTAAGGAAAAAAAACGAACACTTCTAGGAAACAACTGCCGCCTAAGATTAGCCAACTTTTTAACAACGACCCGCTCCATAAAGATAGATAGAGGAGTCAACGTCAGTCAAAGGTGAAAAAATTGAATAAGCGCAAGGATATTTTTGAAAGTGCATAAATGTAGTAAATATAATAAATCGTTGCTGAAATTTTTGTACGACAGTTTTTATCAAAAGAATTTGAAGGTTTAAATCTTGGCTGAAGTTCTTATTTAATTTTTTTTCTACGTGGCGGGACCATTATTTCTCACATTTTGTCCTATCTATCTGTTGCATTTCCAAAAATGGACAACAAATATCGATTCACAGCCATCACATTTTTCGGCCATTTGTAACCAACCCCTATTTGAAGTTCTGTCCATTAACACTTCTCCCAATTCATTAGGATGTCACTCAGTGAATTTTAAATTAATCACGTTGGGTCATCTTGAAATGGATAGCCCGTGGGGGATTATATTCTTATACATGAGTTAGCCTACGACGTGTTACAAATCCGCAAATCCTTAATTATGTTATTGAGATGCCTAAGCTTATCCACAACCAAAAGACGAAGGACATAATCCCACTATAAAAGGTTTCTTTGTTGACTCGGCCTGAGATGGCACACATGTTCACCAAATTATACAATATTTTCGGTTACTGGGTAATTACAAAAAGTCGAATGCTTTGCTTTGAACCCTCTTTGAAAAATCTCACAAAGAGGATTATACTAAGGCAACCCTAGACGCAGATGTTGGACATAATTATGTCGTTATAAAACTTGGTATAGCTAGCTAGACCTACTAAAGTAGACAATCGTCCTAAATGATTTCTCATTCCTGACTTAAGTTAGTTTTCGGCTTCCAATGTAAGTTGTAAAAAGACGGACAACCGACGCTACGAAGACTGAATTCAATATCAATTTCCTCGCACCCTACTTATCCTATTATCCTTTGTTCGACTAATCACCTTACACCACAAATTGTACAACTTTTATCCTCGCCTATGTTCGAAAACAATAACTATGATTAACTGAATTATGTGCGGATATAGGTTCGAGGCCTTGATGGAGGGCTTAAACTTCCTCTAGATCCCAAAGTATCTCACAATAATTGTTGTGTGCTAAATCTGATCAGGTATACAACATATGTGCCTTTTGTGGGAGTTTCGCCACCAACATAAAAGGAGGATAAATTAGCCAAGCAATCAACTCACAAACACAATCGATGTATGCAATGCCAATGGTATAATCTTCTCCGGCTTGTGTTGTAATAAAATTCAATATTGCACACCATTTATTGTGTCTGTGTAATTAATTAGAAGGTATAATACTCGTAAATTTTCGTACATGTTTGCTGTTTTATTCGCAAGACAAAACAGCCCTTTAATTCTGGGCCGGAGGGGAGATGATTTGCAAGGGCATAAATTATAAGAATTCCTTGAGGATTTTTTTTTTTTTTTTTTGGTTACTTCGATTATAAAACGGGATGGGTTATTATAACAAACAACCACTATGATGTGGGTCTGTTGGTGTTTTATTATGGAAACTGGTTTCGGAAATTAACAGAATGTTTATTGTTGTGACAACATTCCGGCTTCGATATTAATCTTAATTATGTCTCTTTTGTTGCAGGTCAACTTTTCAATCCTACTAAGAGGTAGCTAGGTATTATGGTTATGGTTACAAGGGAATAAAATACGTCCTGCTTCGTTTTTATAACATTTTGTGTCTTAATCTGTTTGGGGACCACCCGCGATATTTTTGCGGCTAAAAAACAGGGGTGGGTCTTCATTTCAGTAACAACAAAATGGGAACAAAGAACTAAGATTTTGTAAAAACAAAATTATCTTACATAAATCTGTTGTCTGGTTATTCATTAGATGAATTTAGGATGTGGCAGATTAAGAAAGCCAGGCGAACGTGCTATTGCAATAAATATAGGTAAAACACAAGCAAAGGAGACTCATATCTTCAACATAATAATTCACCCATAAAGCGAGGGCTGGTGGTTTGGATGCTTTGATGTTTGAGAAGGGCAAATTCTATAGAAAACGAAACGAAAAACACATTCACATTTCAAAAAGATGATGTTAATCATGAAAAGGCGGAAATTTGCTTTATGTAGGTAGCTCCTTTCGCTTTCATATCTATTATTTTTTGAAGGCAATTAACACCACACCTTTGTTTTTCGGGTTTTATGCCAGTGTATCAGCTATCAGGTTTCTTTCTTTTGGCACCTTATTTAGGTATAAAGGGGGATTGTGTGTGAAAGCCGCAAATGGTATTTTTATACTCTAGAAAAAATGAAAGAAAACGAAAAACGTCAATGGAAAAGCTTTCGTTGTTTACCATTCTCACGAAACGAAAACTTCTTTCGATTTTGTAGTTACATGGAGCAAAAACCAGAAAGTCTATAGAATTGGTTTAGTTTACGAATTTACATGACGCAAAACGTCGTTCCAAGCAAAAAGGATTGAGTGTTGTAATCTTAGATAAGGTATCCCACCCCTGGAATGTCACTCATACAAGACACACGAGTGTAGTTGACTCTCCATTCTATTTGCAACTGGGTACCGGTTTTATATTTATACAAGACACAAGATTTTTTTTCAAGAATGGAAGTGACCTACAAATTTATGCCGAATCCAAGTCGAGCCGGATATCCTTTGCGTGGTACCTCTGTATAGTTCAGCTATTGTGCTCCCATAACTCACCGCGAATTCGACGTTCTGAACTTTTAGGCGCAAGAGTTAGCTGACACAGCAGTAGAAAGTCTGTAAATGTTCTTTCAGAATTGAGACTGGGAATATAAAGGGTAAATGTTAAGGGTCGATGTTGAATGTTAACCACACCTAAACTACAAGTTTTTTTCTGCATTTCATTTGACATTTCTCAATTTCAGACTAACTCAATTTGAACCATGGAAAGATACACACTCGAGCAACGCGTAGTTATTCAGGCTTATTATGAAAATGGGCGTTCAAATCAAAACGCATATCTTGCACTTCGTGATTTTTTCGGTCAATTCAATCGTCCATTTTCACCTCAGTGGATTCGTCAATAAGCAGAATTGACGCATTTGGGCGAATGATAATCCAAGAGTGATTGTCGAAAAACCAATGCACCCACAAAGAGTGACTGTTGGGTGCGGTTTATGGGCTTGCGGCATCATCCAGCCGTATTTTTTCCAAAATGAGGCCGGTCAGGCAGTTACTCATGCTTATTTTGACATTCGAACGAATAGCCAATTCATACAAATGTCTCTATTCGTTCGAATGAACTTGTTTGTATTTTGATAGACATTCGTTCGAATTGGCTATTCGTTCGAATGTCAAAATAAGCATGACTGTGAATGGTGTTTGCTATCGTAAGATGATAACGAACTTTTTATGGCCCGAATTGGAAGATATGGATGTGGACGATATTTGGTTTCAACAGGAAGTTGTCACTTGCCACACAGCTAACGAAACCATGGCTCTTTTGCGCGACAAATTCAATGGTCGTCTTATCTCACATATGGTGGCGATGTCAATTGGCCGGCAAGGTCATGTGATTTGATACCGTTGGACTTCTTTCTTTGGGGTTATTTGAAAGAAAAGGTGTACGTCGATAAGCCAGCAGCAAGTCAAGAGCTAAAGGATGAGATAATTAGGCACAGTAACGGCATAGAACCTCAATTATGCCTCAGCCTTATCGAAAATTTGGACCATCGGATGGAGGTGTGCCGCCGAGGTCGCGGCGGCCATTTGGCTAATATTTTGTCCCATACATAATTGAACCATACCAGTATTATCATAATAAAAATAAATGACAATAATTTCCTAAATAATTTGTGTTTTATTCAAAATCAACATCGGCCCCTAAAACTTAACCGCCCTTTAGCTCTGAAGTCTAACATGGCCTTACCAAACTGCGTTTTCTAAGCATGACGAAAAAAAAACATCTTCTTCAGAACAAAAACTACACCCGCAATGGTAGTTTCGAGACAACAGGAACTTACGGCCCGACTTTCCAAACTACAAACTAGGCCAACAAAACCCAAGCTTCGTTGAATGAAAAAGATCAAATATCATGGTACAAAACTTGCCATAGGCAACATCTAAACGATGACGAACTAATTTACCCGCAACGTCTTCACCAAAACTCCCGACAATGGCCAAATCAATAAATTCCCTTGAGAACGATTCAATAAATTCATACAAAGGCAAACGAATTGATTGTTTTTTTGACAGTGATGTCTGATGTAGAAATCAAAGCACGATTGCGAAAACTATGCGGATGTGGCAAATGACTATTTGTGCGGTTTGCGCTTGTTTCCGAAACGCTTCAGGCAGTGTTGTATTTTGAGGTTGCTTATAAAATCGTAAAACAGATGTTGTGATAAATGTGGCTGCGTGGACCGCAACTACCTTCCATGTATATAAAAATCTATTTCACCGTAACGCCCAAAAACAGTGAAACAGTGAAACTCGCTGCGCACGGGTATTGTGTCTAATGAAATATTTACTCCGGAATGGTGCCCTAAATGAAACCACAAACTGCGTTCTACGTTTTTTTTTTTTTTTTCTAATTTGTATGCGGATAGACCACGGAATGACTATGTCCTATCGTCGCCGCAGATACGCGATGAGCTCGTGTCACAGGTAATACACATAGCAAACACATTTCCGGCTTGTACTCTGCATCACTGTGGTGACGCGTTTTGTTGGATGGCGCTAGTTTTGTTCCGCACTATCTAACAGACTTTGAGAAGAATTTCGCACCGGACCAATCTGAAAGCCACATAATAATTAAATATACGTATGTACCGAAATGCAATGTGGATAGCCGATAACAGGTGCGGCTTAATATTCATCAAAACGAATTAAATAATGAACACCGCATAACCGTAACTGGTTTGCATATAATTTATTAATCCGACCCAAAAGTGCTACGTGATTTTCCAACAGGAAACAGAAACCCAAAACTGACTGATTTATTTGCCATACAAATCGTTTGAGTCCAAAGTGAGGTTAAACGTCCTCTCTTGTTCAAAAGTAAGACAACTTTCCAATTGAACAGATATGACATGACAACCTATTGTATATCGTAGCTCAGGGAAATTAGTGGTAACAAAAGAAAACAGACCGTCACAAAAATAATACGCGTCAGAATAAACAAAAAAACAAGATAATTATAGCGGAAAAATGTTATAAAAAAAAAAAACACTTTCATTTATTCCTTCTTAATAATATTTGCTCCTGCTCACATTGGTGCCTGCTATTGCCTGCTATAAGACTGACTTTCGTCATACAATAATAAGAACCAGTGTTGTTAGCACTCTCTCTTCATTTATCCCACGAAGCGTTGTAATTTTTCCCTTTTTTCCCTGTTCACCGTACTCAAAATCCCTTTTAAATCCCACGACACTTTTTCGTCTCAAAATCCAGTTTTTAGAAGTAAAATTTGTTATACAAGGAAAGAAAATCACGGTTAATTAACTTTTAGTATAAAAATCACAGTTTGTATCATTATTACGATTATTTTTTGGTACTAGAAAATTTTGATATGAGACAATTTATATAAGCAGTTTTTATGCACAGCACATTCAGAGTGTTAATAATCATCGTGAAATGTAGGAGTTTTTATGAAATTTCAGCAAACATTTATAGTTTTAATGTTTTTTGTTAGATTCCTCAAAATCCCACGATTTGGTGCTTTTTCCCTTTATCCCACGAAAGGCTTTTCGGACATCGAAATTCCCGGGATAAATCCCACGATATAACAACACTGATTAGAACCTTCTCGGTCTTTCGTTAAGTTTTATATCTTCGTGTTCGCTCAATACATCGACCGCAGTGTTGCAATACTCATGCAGTTCGATACAACTATCATCCAAATTTATGTGAGCAAACTGCTTTTGATATATATGGGAGATTTAAATGGATCCGCAAAGCCTGTGCAATTTCGAAAGGATAATGAAAAATATAATGTCTTGCTAGTTGGAATTTCCGTTGTTGTAGTCTTTCCTGTAACATCATTTTTTATGTTACTTAATTGGCACAAAATTGTTTTCCTTTTCAAAATCAATACCAATTTGTGGCGTAAATTGCTAACAACATGGTGGCAATTTTGAAATTAAATCGCGAATTTATATGCGATGCATTGCGCTGTGGGCTATATTGAATTCAAATAGTAGGTAACCACCTACATTAGCAAATGCATTTTAGAGTGGTAAATGTATAAGGGTGCTGCATTTTAAGTTTCACTATTTGACCTCGACAGTGTCGGCTGGTACAACATTGAATCCTAAGGACAAGGCTGTTATTATTTTTAGGCACCCATGAATGTGGCGAATTCGACATTCAATTATGTAGGTACTTGCTTTGAATATGAGTGGACTACAGTGTGTGGCACAGAGACGTATCTATTCCAGTGAAAACCAGATCAGATTTGACAAACAGCTGAGAAGACAGCTAACACAGTTCCGAAATAAACCTAGCAATAGATTGGTGAAATCGTATATCACTGTATATTTAGGGCATTAAATCCTCTCTTTGGCTTTAAGACTCTATGACTCTATCTACTTATAAAATAAGATGCTCGTTGTATGTCAAATTTAATATTATGAAAAGAGAGGACATGCCGTCAAAATGAATTTTAACAAATAAATCTCAATTGGATAATTGGTATTTTTGTTTAGGCCTTTCAAACGATTACTGTCGAAGTATACCTACCTCCGCAGCTTCCTACTCAATGCTTAAAAAATGGAGCAAAGCGGCACCCAGCCCAGTCTCCACAAAAAAAAAAAAAAAAAAATAACTCACTTTTTAAGATTTTTAAGATTTTATTGTTTATTCAACGAAAAAGACTGCAAACATACGAAAAGAAGTGTTTCGTAA
The DNA here is from genome assembly GCA_946477585.1 of Cheilosia urbana. Classification (NCBI taxonomy): domain Eukaryota; kingdom Metazoa; phylum Arthropoda; class Insecta; order Diptera; family Syrphidae; genus Cheilosia; species Cheilosia urbana. The sequence goes on from OX297854.1 coordinate 146,944,397, forward strand.
AAAAATTGTTTTTTTGTTAAAAATAAATGTCATTGTTCTATTTTGGTTTTGTTATTATTGGTATTTTATGTGGAGGCCCCGTTTTTAGTACCCTTTTTGCAATTTTTCAACGGCAAAGCTGCCGTATAGAGATTATATTCCGAAAAAATATTCACTATCTTACTATGCATATCTTTTCTTGTCAACAACACTATTCTTGTTCGTATGCCAATCGTGAGCGTTGTGTGGTGTGAAATTCAAAAATAACTGACACGTCGAATTTGACTTTTGCAAATGCAGCCATGCATACGATGCCCATAATAAATACTCGTACGTATTTATGTAAATTGCATTACCGCCTTTTAAGCAATAAATAACTGCCATATCCTCTCATCATTCACATGCGATATATATTTTTCGTCGACCGTCCATTTTCCTTGAGTGAGTTTCTGCTTTCAAAGCACTGAACATATTTTTAATGCACGAAGTGTGTAATTGCAAAGTGAATTATAATTACCCACGGAAAGGCCAAGAGAGTTTTCTTTCTTTTATGATTTTTTTTTTTGCCTTCCCCCGACATTTTGCCCGCACACACATAAATTTACCTCTAAAAATGCAACACGATATTATCCGTCCGCTAGGAAAAATGTTTTCCCAATGGCTTTCTTGCTGACATACAGAAACTACAACAATCGTTAATATTCGTAGAAGGTTAGAAATGCAAGGCACTGGCACTCGGTGACATGACAAACAAAAATTGCACGTTCGTTGTTTTGTGTGGTAGGTACCTAGTTATAATGCTGTGCGCGCTGTTTAAGATGCACTGTTGAAAAGCCTATAATATATTTATGAAAAAAAAAAAAAAAAAACCGAATCGTAAATTTTAGTCGAGTAGGTATACCAATTCCAGTGGAGTCCAGGTAAATTGTTATTTAGCTACCCCTACCACGCAGTGTGGTTCTCATTTTTCTTTGAGAGTTTAAAAATAATTGAAAATTTAAAAAAGTTCGCAATATTTTATTTTACTTTTATCTGGTCTAATATTAACAATGTACTTATTTCCATTATCTATTTATTTTATTTAGCAGAACTTTCCGACAAGTCAAATGCTTCAATGTTCAATGAATGTGCCTTGCTATACGAAGAATACATAGGTAGCTATTAAGTTAATTAAAAATTAAATTAGTTGTTGGCGAAACAGGTCCTTAGCTTAACTTCCATCTATAATTCATTTTTTTATTTATTTATTCATTTATTTTTTGTTTTTTTTCTGACCTATAATTTTATGCCGAGTCCGAACGGCTAACTGTGTGTCGCTTTTCCAGGACAGTTACAAACATTCCGATGTTTGTTAGACATTTTTCGCAAATGGAAAAAGCCTTAAGATGTGGTTCTCCGGAAATCGAACCTAAAACCCTTCTCTGAGTGCAGCACTTTAGACACTGAGCCACTGATACCATTTCCAGTTAACGTTATCGAGTGAAATATTATATGTTGCCACATCTGTATAATATGGATCTGTTCGCAGAGTTTCTCTATTTACAGTACACACTAGGCGATGGTTGTGATTGGCGGAAATGCATAAATAAATGAATATGTAAACTAAATTTCAAAATAAGAACTAAATATTAGGGGTACTATTACTACATTTATATACATTAATTTCTTTTTTTATTTAAGCTGCAGTATTGTTTAGAGCAAATTTAATTTATTAATAGGTACCTGTAATTATTCGGCGATTTTGTTTATGCCCACATATCTAAATATAAAGATCATTGATTTTCATGGTTTACAACAACAGTTGGATCTCGTATTATTGTTGTAAAGCACGAAAACCAATGATCTATATATGTAGATCATGTGGGCATAATAAAAACGGCCTAAATATTCATGCGTTTATCTTAGAGATCAGATTTTATATTCTACACTGTTTTTTAACCCAAGAATATGAGGGAGGATGAATATAATTTAATAAAAAAAAAGTTAATTTAAAAAACCAAAAAACCCGACTGACTGTAAATTTAAAAATATTAAAACAAGACACTTTCAAGTATAACTGATTGACAATCGGAGACTACCTAGACAATCTGTCAAAAATATGCGCAGCCTCCGACTGCCAATCAGTTATACTTAAAAGTGTCTTGTTTTAATATTTTTAAATTTACAAGTCAGTCGGGTTTTTTGGTTTTTTAAATTAACTTTTTTATTTCTAGCTTTTTAGTTTTATATTTAGAAGAATACACAAAAAAAGTTTCTTTTGTGAATGGTGTACAGTATATTTACTTGTCAGTGTTTTAGGATTGTAGCTATCTATTTCTTGCCGGTCTCAAATAGTGTTCGATATGTTTATGCAATAAAAATAATATTACTTCAATTAAAATAATTGAATTCATGAATGCAGACACTCTATGATTAATACGAAATGTAAGCCCATAACTCCAAATCCGAAGTTTGAACGAAATCCGAGCAGCCGCAATGAGTCTCAACATTTTTTTGATGCCCGAACCAATTTTGTAGATCACAGTAGTTCACTTTTTGTAGTACATATTTAAGGATTTATTCACCAGTAACCCGGATAATTTGACACAGAATCGAGCCCTAAGGACACGATTCACGAGATTTCTCCCCAAATTGAGATAAAAAAAAAACAAAACAAAACAGAGATATCAACTAGCACTTTATCAAACGCTTGCATAATGTCAGACTGACTTGGAGGAGGTGACACTAGTTATTGCACTTTACTTTCGCTGAGATAGGATGATGGTTTAAAGTCCTACAGCAAAAACAAACAAAAATGCACCAATCTTCAGAATTTGATATTTCTGTCGGTATAGCGGTTGGAATCTTTATTTTTGCATGGACCGAAGTGGAAAAAAAATGTTTCACAGGAAAATGGTGAACATCCTGGCGAACCGGCCCTAACACTCTACAAGACCGCGATTGTGAATACATCAGAAAGTAATTTATTCCACAGTTAAGTGTATTCCATCTCGTGACATTTCTCACTGTGTGACAATTATTTTTTTTTAGTTTTTTTTTTAAATTTATAATTATTTAATTTATTTTTAAATTTATAATTATTTGTTTAGCCTATGACACTCCGGGGAAGAATACGAATCTAGTGACACCTCACTCTTTAAAATCGGTCAAGCCGCTTAGGCTACAGGAGGTCACGTAGGAACGTACATAGGATACGCGCGAAACACATAACCCTCTCTGTGTACAGTCGGGTAATAAGTGTTTTTCTTTGGCCTGGAAAAAGTTACTTCTATTTCATCATAGCTCATCCAATTCTCAACATAATTATGGCTTAAAATCAAAATCAAAAAAAAAAAATGTTTTACCTTATACGTATACTTCTGCCTTTTATTTAATGATTTCTTTTGTGACCGAAAAGTACTAAAAAAACAGCTATAGCGATATATTTTCTTTGCTCATTTACACAACTTAAAAGTGTTGTTGTTATCTAAGTAAAACAAAATAGATATTTTCCACGTAATATAATAATATATAGGTATGTATATTAGCAACATGTCTCAGATTTTACAGGTTTTATCTATTTTTTAAATTAATACAGTAAAATCTTTCCATACAAATTGTACAAGCTTTTCAAAAATGAATCGTTTAAAATTTACCGCAAATATATTGTTCGTCAGTTTTCACTTTGAGTGTCAATTTCCCTTTCGTAATAGGGGCCATACACGACACAGACATGTCGTTGCAGACCAAGGAAAATTCAAAAAGTTTTGAATTCACGCAGACGGTGGCTGCAAAGGATAGACAAAGGATACACACGATACTGATAGAGACAAATATATTAATTTGCAACGACATGTCTGTGTCGTGTATGGCCCCTATAACGAATACCTACTTAGAAATAATTTTATCACAAACGTAACATCGAGCTGTGTAATTGTGTATCCCTATTCATCTTTTCTTGAGAGGCAATCTTTAAATTCCAGATTGGAAAGCCATTCGCAAATTTGTTGTTGTGTCTGAAACTGAAGTGGCTGTGTAATTTCCTTGATGTTTTCTTTTTTCTGCGTTGTCCATAAAATAAATGCAATCTGCGCATAAACGCAACATTATTTAATTTATTTGTTATTTAAATTCAGATTTAATAACTTATATTTGATATTTAAAGCCACCATTCGCGTTCGAGCAAATAAACGTACCTATATGTAGTATTTGGTGAAATGTCAATGTCAATGTGGCAGTTCAAAAACACAAGGAGTGATGCCAAATCTATTGTATTAGGTATACATTAGGCGCTTATTACATTTCTTTGTAATAAAACTTTTTCTTAAAAGTTCATAGTAATTTCAACTGTCACCTTTATTTTTGTTGCTTACATTTTCATGTTCTTCGAAATCGGCGTTGGGATATACCTACCTACAATGCTTGACAAAAAAATAAAGTTTTGGCTCAACACTCAACAGGCTTGATTGGATGCGAATCCAATCTTTTTCGGTAGTGCCGCCTCAATGCTCCTCAATAAATCGCTCAGTCCCAAATATTTATGGTCAATGAAGTTATAACGGGTGATTTTTTAAGAGGCTTAGAGCTTTTTAAAAAAAAAAAACACAAAAAATTCGAAAAAATGAATGAAATATTTATTTGAATCGATAGTTTGACCCTTGCAATTTAATGTTTAAAGATAATTTTATGCAAATGTTGACCGCGGCTGCGTCTCAGGTAGTCCATCCGCTGAGTCCAATTTTGGCATACTCTTTCACACATATCGGCCGGTATCTCACGAATGAATGCATGGATGTTGGCTTCCAGTGCGTCAATCGAAGCGGGCTTGTCCCTATACACATTAGCCTTGACATTTCCCCACAAAAAATAATCTAATGGTGTCAAATCGCACGATCTAGGCGGCCAATTGACCGGCCCGAAACGTGAAATTAACTGTTCACCAAACTCGCCTCGCAATTGCGCCATTGTTTCGCGTGCTGTGTGGCATGTGGCACCGTCTTGTTGAAACCACATATCATGCAAGTCAAGAACTTCCATTTCGGGCAAAAAAAAGTTTGTTATCATCGCTCGGTAGCGTTCACCATTGACAGTAACGCTGCGATTCGCATCATCTTTGAAGAAATATGGCCCAATAATGCCGCCGGCCCATAAACCGCACCAAACAGTGGCTTTTTCGGGATGCATTGGTAGCTGTTGCAATGCTTCTGGCTGATCTTCACTCCAAATGCGGCAATTTTGCTTATTTACGTACCCATTCAACCAAAAATGAGCCTCATCGCTGAACACAATTTTTCGATAAAAAAGCGGATCCTCGGCCAGCTTTCCAAGAGCCCATTCACCAAAAATTCGGCGTTGTGGTAGGTCGGCTGGCTTTAGTTCTTGCACAAGCTGTATCTTAAAAGGCTTTACGCACAAATCCTTCCGCAAAATTTTCTACGTAGTGCTGTAACAAAGGCCTAACTGCTGGGAACGGCGCCGAATCGACATTTCGCGGTCTTCTGTCACACTAGCTGATACGGCCGCAATATTTTCTTCACTACGCACAGTACGTAAACGTGTTGGTGGTTTAATGTCCAACAAAGTAAATTTGGTGCGAAATTTGGTCACAATCTTCCGAATAGACTGCTCAGAAGGTCGAGAATGCCGATCATAAAATGGAAGCAGCGCGCGATGAACATTTCGAACCGAGCACGAATTTTGATAGTAAAATTCAATAATTTGCAAGCGTTGTTCATTTGTAAGACGATCCATGGTTAAATTGCAAACCAAACTGAAGCTGTTTGACAGTGACACAAGGTACTAAACACACGTCAGCTGTCAAAACCAGTGTTGCCAAAACCAAACCAGCTAAAAAATCACCCGTTATAAGCGTTTAAGTCCATATGGACTCTTCTTAGAACCCATTAACCGGCCACCGGAAAGTGGACGATGAATACTTTACCAGAGCCATTCCCAGATCCCATTCGCAGCGATAAATAACATTCCTAATTAGAAAAAAAACGCAAAAAACTTTTTTGCTTTTACGTAGTACTAGTAATCAATTTTATTGGCAGGGTTAAATACTACCAGCTCACATGGTGAAATTAATTTAAATTATTAGAACTTTGAAACATACTAAATATTTTAAGTGAAGGATATAGTGACTTTTAGCAAAGTCCTTTCTTCCAATTTGTGCCCTACTATTGTAGGGTATATTTCAGCCAATCATTTATAGTGCACAAGCTAGAAGTTTAAAAAGTTCTAAAAACGAAACAACACAAAAATCACATTTAAAAGCACAAAAATAGACTGTTAAGGGAAGAGGGAGATTGATTTATATATATTTTTTTTATATTTATCTTGATATTTCATTTAGAATTTATGTAAATACGTTGGCGTTGGTATATAAATAGGTAGGTATCTAAAAAAAAAAACATAAATAAATCAGTGGGCGCACAGCTGTGAAATTAAATTACCTATGTCATATAATTGAATTTTCCCACTTTTATCTGTGTACAATGGATGTGTATAAATTATCTAGCAATGCATAGGTACTTTTTTTATTTGCTTTTATGCGGACATTGAATCGAAATCAAATCCGATGCAAACAAAACTCCTGTACGAGCAAAACAAAATAAATGCGAAATAAAATACAAGCTGTGGCTCGAATTTGCATAACAATAAGGTGTACACATGTAACCTGGCTCTTCTGATTTGAATAACGTTATGCATATGAAATATTTGTGGGCCGGAGGGCTATTTTTTAAATCCTAAATTTAATAAAATCATCGGATATTGCCATAGGTACCTAATACCTTCCGTGTGTAGGAAATTATATTTTTTTTATTTAGAAAGAAGTAAACTCTAAGAAAAAAGTTAAGTATTCAAGCTTTAACTTAAGGTCTGAAGGTTATTAAAACAATAAAGATTACAATAACTTTGCAGCAGGGTACAGAAGCATAATGGATATTCAATAACACCTCTCACTGCAATCGTTCAGCAATAAGCAATACACAATGCAGAAAATATGTTTGTAAAAATCTGCTTTAAATTATTTTTCAATTGGCATACAAACTCAAAAGTCATTGTTAGAATTGTTGGCCGAATTATACCTATTTACTAAAATAAAAAATGTTGGGACTGGCCTGGCCTCTGTTCACTTTTGCATTATAATAAATAATCGTATACTGCATGTTGGTCACCTGTCACGTGAAGTGGGCAACTTCCGAATTAAAATATTTACCATTAGTATTGTTAGTGGCAAAACAGTACATGCCAGTTCATAAAAATCCACTTTAAAATAACGCCGCAATCGGATCGACAAAAAAGCAATAATTATAATAAAAATAAATTCATCATGTTAAACAAGTAACCACTATCCCCTTTCCAATATCCAATTGAAACAAAGAGCTCAAAATTATATTAGGTACATGCTGTGATGTAATGTATACCCTATATTCTATACCCTATTGAACCATCGATAGCTGGCAATCTTTTGACTGGTATACAAGAAAATAACAACGCGATATTAAAATCCTTGAGATTGAAACCCAAGGAATTTCTTTATTCTCGTTCATTTTTTCGAAAGGATGAGACATGATGAAAAATAAATATGTATAGTTCAATCTTCACGTTTTATCATAACGCTTTTGTTTCTATTCAAGGGAAATGCAAAGGAAACCATAAATAGTTTTATTTTTCTATTTTTTGTTGCCTTCCGTGTAAAATAACGATTATTACTGACCCTTGAAGGCACACCTTCTGGATATTAAGGACGTACTATTATGTTCCGCACGGCTTAGGGGAAAGCTTTTATTTTTGGTTTGTTTGTTTGGGTTGTGTTTTCTTGTCTTCCTTGTTGGATGTTGATTTTTTTTGTTTGTGTGTATAGTGTGCCTAGTTCAAAAAAGGAAGTGACGTAAATTCATGAAAAATAATATTTCCTTAATAAATATTCTTGAATTGAAAGAAGGAAAATTAAAATGTCTGCCTTGTCGTGTTAACTCTCATATAGGTGGAGCATTTTCGGAGAGGGTGTTTGAGTTATACGCCATGAGTCCTAGAGCTGTGACCTGACCGTAATAAAGGTGATTTTTTTTTCTTGAAAAAAAAAAAAAAAAATATATATATCATCATTATTTTTTTCTTTAAGCCAGCATTTCTCATTTCCACTGCTCAAGAGAGTGATTTGATTTTTTTTTTTCATAGAACAACATAAAAGGTGTTCGTTCAAAGGACCTTATTTGTTAAGGAAACGGCAACGGAAATTGTGGCAGCACCTTTACATAATGAGGACTAATATATTGAGCGAGAAGTGGAAGTGTGTACTAATGCGAATGGGGAAATAGTATTGCGACAAGATGTAGTGTTAAATACCTTGCGCCTTTTTTACGTGGGCTAAGTTGGGTTAGGTTTGGTTGGATCAGGTTAACTGGGATGTCTGTCTTGGCAAAGTCAAGAAACACTACGCCCAGAGTATAAGGGCTAGGTGCATTGTTAAAACGGATATGAGCGAGAGAAAAGAGGGATGAACAAAGTTTTTGTGGGGGATATATTGGGAGGTCTAGTGTTAGATAACCATGTCCTTGAAGAGCTGAGAAGGATGACTGATGTAATGATAATTGTCTGAGAAATACGAAAAGATAAACCAAGTTGAAGGTATCTACTGCGGTTTTAATTTTCTGGCAGTGTAATAGAGCCTTTGAAAAGTTTTTTTTTTTTTTTTTTTTTTAATGTAGTCGAACCTGGTTAACTATAATCTAATGGGAGTTTTATTTCAGTTTCACTTATAGAGGTATTCCAATTACCCAGTTTCTCACTTATGCAGGTAGGGCGAATGGGTATTTGTTTCACTTAAAAAGGCGTTCGAAATAAAACGTGTTTGGGCAAGCGCATGCAAAAATTTGTAGCGAAAAACAAGACTTTAGTTGCATGTCTGTCTCACTTACAGAGTTTAAAATAAAATAAAAAAATTGTATTGAAAATTATGTTATACGAATTTTCCAATTTCCTTTTTAAGTTTTCCAATTTTCTAGCCGTATAAACCTTCCTTAGGCGTAGGCAAACTCAACAAAGAGGATGTAGCACAAATCGCACGATCCGTTCTCGAGTTATGGGCGGTCTTCCGGATGCAACTTTGTTTTATATAGAGCTAAGTTTCACTCTTATAGAGGTGGAAAACGTTTCTCTTTTAGAGTTGTTTTTAAGGAAAAATGAAGGAGCGCCAGAATTAGACCCACTTATAGGGGTATCCCACTTAGCTAGGTCGATCTTAAACAGGTTCGACTGTTATATGGCTAGGATAAGACTATTTCTAGCTTAAGCGTCGGTATAGATTGATGAAGACAGCTCTCGATGAGGTATGTTAGTGCCCTATGCAAAGCAAACCTCGGTTGCACGGGATATTTCCCTAGAATTCCTATCAGGCCTTGTACTAAAGACTGTTTGACTTGCACTTCCTTGATACTTTTATCAGGGATTGGATTATAAACTTGATCTTTCGTTTAAGACTGAGTGGCTAGTGGGTTTCTTGTATCATCCGTACTAGAAAATTGATTGCCTTTGTCGTCACCATGGACGTCTGACACAACGACACCGGAACATCGGCTTCTCTGCGATTTAGAGTAAACTTTCCTTGCATTCAAGACTGGCTTCAGACAAAATCTGAACATAGAATGGGGAGTAGTCGATGGGTCCAAAACTAGTTAAGAATTATTGTTACGAGTAATTCCATTTATGTCCTTTCTAAATTCGATAATACCGACTATAACTTCACTATACGCAATGAGCCCTTTTTCAAGCGGATATCCATATAAATGATGTCATTATCAATGGAGTTTCTTTCAAACGTACTCCTGGATATGCTCGGACCAGGTATGGCACGTCTTCGGGGCATTCTCAGGTTTCGTCGATAGACTCTCTAAATAATTCTAGTTAAGTTGGGTGATGGAACCTCAGCATCGTTTGCCCGATCCACAAGAAAGGAGACTCTCTAAACTGCGCCAATTATAGAGGCATCAGTCTCCCGAACACTGCGTATAAGATCATGTCTGCTGTACTGTGTGAACACCTAAAACCATTCGTCAACGATCTGATAGGTCCCTATCAGTGCGGTTTTAGGCCCGGTAAGTCCACGACCGATCAAATATTCACACTACGGCAGATCCTGGAGAAAACCCAAGATCGATACTCACCATCTTTTTATCGATTTTAAGGCCGCATATGCCAGCATTTATAGACACGAGCTATGCAGAGCCATGTCTAGTTTTGGCATCCCTGCCAAACCTGTCAGATTGTGCAGAATGACGATGGAGAACGTTCGCTGCTCCGTAAAGGTCGGAAACAATCTCACCGAGACCTTTGATGTCAAAAAAGGATTTAGACAAGGTGATGCGCTGTCATGTGACTTCTTCAACATCATTCTTGAGAAGATTGTGCGAAACTCACAAGCCAACACCAGAGGCACAATTTTCTATAAGTCTGTGCAACTGCTTGCATACGCTGACGACATTGACATTGTTGGTACAACACAGCGAGCTGTCACTGGTGCGTTTGCAAGTATTAGTGCAGAAGCGGCAAAAATGGGTTTAGTGGTGAATGAGGGTAAAACAAAATATATGCTGTCAACAAGAAGGGACACACGACATCGACGAATCGGGCAGAACGTCACGATAGACAGCTATAACTTTGAGGTAGTTAGGGACTTTGTCTACCTCGGCTCCGCTATAAACTCTGATAACGACATCACATCAGAAATCAAACGAAGAATCACACTTGCCAACCGCTGTTTCTTTGGCCTAAGACGGCAACTGATAAGTAAGGCCTTGTCGAGAAATACTAAGGAAACTCTGTATAAGACCCTCATCATCCCAGTCCTGCTTTATGGTGCAGAAGCATGGACGCTATCAAAGGCGGATGAAGATCTCCTTGGTCGCTTCGAACGCAAAATTCTTCGAGTGATTTTTGGTCCCGTTTGCGTTGACGGGATTTGGAGGAGAAGATTTAACAGCAAACTCTACGAGCTGTATTGACCTTCAGCGACATCGACCTGATAAGAAAAGTATGCATTAGTCGTCTAAGATGGTTAGGATATGTAGAGCGAACGGACACTAATGCTCCGACCCGAAGAGTCTTCGACTCCAACCCGGAGGGACAATGCAGTAGAGGAAGACCTCGCCTTAGGTGGCGCGCGCAAGTGGAAGGGGACCTCAACCAACTTGGAGTGCGCAACTGGAGGCAGTTAGCCAAAGATCGCGCTAACTGGAGAGGCCCTCCACCCCGGACTGTAGCGCCACCTAAGTGAAGTGAAAAGTTGGGTGATACTGGAGTTGCTTTCCTAGTAGTACAATGGGTCAGTTCTTTCTGAGTGCAGTGGAGCCAGATCTTTGGACACCAATTGTTGTCCTTCTGATAAAAGATTGCCCAAGCGGTCTCAAAACTAACTTTCAGACTAACTAGTCCAAGTGAATAACTCAGCGTTGCTATCGGTGGTCCCATATTGAGGGGAAATTTTGGATGATAATGAGAGAGTAAAAACAGAAACAAGCTTTAAGAAAGGAAAAAAAAAAACATCTCTGCGAAACGTAAAATGTTTAAAAATAAAACTAAAACGTATTTTCATTACGAACAAATTTCAAAGAATGAGTGTTGTTATGAAAAAAACGCACCCCTGACAAGGTCCAACGGGCACGGCGGAAGGTATTGATTTAACGCCATATATCCGAAAAAAAAAAAAAAAAAAACAAAAAATAACCACACCCATCATGGACTTGTTTTTTTTTTTTTTTTTTCAATGAAAAACCTCAAACGAGTAGCACTTGTTGACGTAAATTATGTTCCTCAAATTTCTACCTTTGCCATTTCCCTGGAAGACTTTACGCCTCAGGCCTCAATGTGCTCATTAAGGAATAATATGTTTAGTGAAAATTTAACTAGCTTCGTTGGCAGTAAAGGCAAGCCCTAAGTAGGCATCAAGGATTAACGAATGCATAGGGTGTTTAAATCGTTCCGCCCACCGATTTTCTAACATAAGAATCCACTGAATTAGTACCAATTAAACACACAACTAGGTTCATACCACCACAGTGCATATTGTGAGGCGGGAGAGCCTTCGAGGGGCACTGGCACTGCGGCTTCTTAAAGGAGCCTATTTAACAGTGTGTACATAAAAATGTTTTCCATCCGTATGCAGTGCAATTTTTTTTTGTATTTTTATTATTCCTCTTTTGTATTTATTTTTCTCCTGCTTTTGTTAATAAATTCTTAATCCGTTTAGACCATCCAAGGCTTTATTTTACGACCGTATTATTGTGTGTGAACATAAACTAGCTGTGTATCCATTTTTTCGCTTGTTTATTGCAGCAAATGGTCCTGAAATACACTCCTGCTTACACATCCACTTAGGCGTACGTTTGAAAAAATTATTTCAGCACCTCACCTAAATCAACAGCAAAGACGAAGATGTTTGTGTGTGTAAGTAGGAGCAGGCCAATTCTTGAAGTAATAATTGTGGTAATTACTTACATTCACCTCTTCAGATTCAGAACTCTCAGTCTCGCATATGGTATATTTCAAAATGCCCCATGAATTTATGTTTGGCAGACCATTGCTTAGTCCATAACTCAGTCGGTGTCAGTCAGCCCCAGGGCCAAAGCCACGGGCATAGATCCTGACAGTTTTTTTTTTGTGCCTTGGTATAAAAGTGATGGTCTCAATGATGAGGTAAAAGTTTGGAAAAGTTTTCACTTAAATTGCAGCCCACGCAATAAATTCCACACAGTATAACCAGGAGCGCGGTAATTTATGACTTCCCATAAGGTGTGGCCAACCAATGTCTGCGGTTTACTTAATTATTTTCCATAGCCCTGGTATACCTTACTTATACTTGGAGTGAGTCCGCATGTAATAAGGTATGATATCAGGGGCTGTTGTTGGGAATCCATTCAATTTGTCAGAAGAGAATGAAAATGTTGACTACGGTTGAGAAAGTGTAATTTATTCGTAATCCTGACAGGGGATAGGCGTTGAACAGAAAATGACCACAGAATAATTAGAAGAGTTCGTTGGCCTGTGCTTGAATTGGTAACAGAGGGGTTATCTTATAAATTGGGCGGATACGGAGTCATAAGTTAATTACATCTTTTCTATTAACTTGTTCGACATTTGGTTTCGGTCTGAAACTTAAACATAAAAGTTTCTACTTCTTTTGCTATTTGATACGAAAAAAAAAGCTAACCTAACCTAAATGGAGGAGGACAAATTGCTACAGTGACTATATCTTATTTGCTGAACACAGCTGCTTTAAAAACTTCCTATGAGTCGTATATAACTAAAACTAAAATAAATTTTAAACTTAATCTAAAGGTGTTCTGGAATTATATCAACTCAAAGCGAAATGCATCTAGTTTTCCAGTGAATATGCAATACAATAATTGTTTGTATAATAATTAAGGTGTAATATATGTAATTTATTTGCGGACTTGAAGGCCTGATTCATTTGTACCGAACTATACCAATTATAATATTAAATTAAACTGTGATATTCCGAGCTTAAGACTGACGGAACATGAGATCGTGCAATATATAAAGACTTAGATAACTGTGATCCTGGTCTTGATGGTGTTCCAAGTTTATTTGTCAAATCGTCGTATTTACTAAACTTTTGTCGCTGTCCAGTGGAGTCTTTCCGACGATTTGGAAATCGTCATTTGTCATGTCCCTACACAACAGTGGTGACAAACATTACTTCGAAGAGAACAAAATCCGTCCTTTATTAAAAAAAAAAAAAAAAATATATAGGGTAAAGGCCCCTAATCTGAGCCCCCACCCAGTACTGAGCCCCCTGAGTCATGTATATGCATAAGCATATCAATGCACATATCCAACATTGCAAAACCAAAACCTAGATTGTCCAACTTATATAAAATGGATGTATAAAATGGATGTAAAGAGAAAATGTAATGTAGAAGACATCGATGGAGCTTTAGAGGCTATTAAAAATGCTCTTTCAATACACGCAGCTTCAAGACAATATAATATTCCAAGACCAACGCTTCAAAATCGGTTGCATAAACGAGCTTTAAAAAACCAAAAAGGACCCTCAACAATTCTTACAAATGAAGAGGAATCACAAATTGTAAATTGGATTTTTGAAAATCATGGAAGAGGCTTTCCAAGACGGAAACATGATGTTTGTGGTGTAGTAAAGGAGTTTTTAGATGGTTGCCATAGACAAAACGTTTTCAAAAACAATAATTCTGGAAATAGCCAAAAGAACGCCTGAAGCTGTAACTGATGCTAGCGCCTGTGTATCTGAAAAGGATATAAGGGGATGGTTTCAGCAAATAGATGAATATTTCTTACGAAAAAACGATGGTGATATAATAAACCACCCTTCTCGTGTCTTTAACGAAGATGAATCAGGCTTTCTTTTATGTCCAAAAGGTGGATCAGTTTTGGCTCCAAAAGGTTCAAGAAACGTTTACGAGTCAGATAAAGGCAAAGCAAAAGAAATTGTAACTGTAGTGTTTACTTTTTCCGCCAATGGGCTAATAATATGATAAAGAATTCCAAAAGAGGTATTGGATTCGATCCCAGACGGTATACTGTGTACCAAAACGGATTCCGGTTGGATGACTTCTGAAGAGTTCCTATTTTACATCGAAGAAGTATTTTATCCCATGCTCAAAGAAAAAAACATTCAATTTCCTGTTATTCTTTTCGTTGATGGCCATAAAACTCATCTAACATTTGCTCTTTCTTAAACTTGCGAAAAGCTGAAGATAGTTCTGATTTGTCTGTATCCTAATTCCACTCGAATACTGCAGCCTGCAGATGTAGCTGTTTTCAGACCCATTAAATTAGGCTGGACAAAAGAGCTTCAGCTTTATAGAGCGTCGAATAACTATTTTCAAAGAAACATTTCGCACCAATGTTAAAAAAAGTCGTATATAATTATGCAAAGAAAGAAATTATAGACAATGGTTTTCGAGCTTGTGGACTCTATCCTTTTAATCCGAATACTATAGATTTTTCAAAATGTCTTGGAACTCCCCATGAAAAACCAGGAGCACTCAATGAACATCTTAGTGAAACCGTAGCAGACACTTCAAAAAGCATAAATTTAAATAAGTTTACCGAAATATATGGAGATCAAAAGATAAAACAGTTACAGGCCACAACAGAAAGCAATGTCACGCATTCAGAAGATTTTTCCATACTCTATAAAATTTATGAAGCTTTGAAAACGAGTTCAGAACAAGTTGCTGGTAAGTTGGAACCTACATAATGTAGGTATGTTATGAGAATATATATTTATGTTTTTTTTATTACTTAGGCAAATTCAGATATTGAAAGAACGCGGCATCGAAACGAAGTTAACGTTCCTAATAACTTGGAACATGAAAGCAGTCCTCCAAATTTTGAAGGTTTTGAATTAAACCAGGTGGTTCGAGAACTAGAAGTTGGAGAGGAAATATTTATTTCAGAAACAGAAGAGGTGGTCAGTTTTCATTCGGATGTAAGTAAAAACAATATGTTATTTTAAAGCAGGCTTTTTTTTAACTTTTAAAAATTATTTAATGTTATTGTTTATAGATCAATAATGCAGATATTGAAGTTTTTAACCAATCCGATATTCCCAAAATTTGTTTCGAAAAAAAAAAACATGAAGACGTTTCAAATAACGAATTGGTGAACTTCCTTAGAGTGATTAAGACACCAGCCCGAAAAGTTCGAAATGTTGAGCGTCAAAGCTTTATTGTTTCATCTACCCCGTTTCAAACATCCTTACAAAATAAAATAGATCAAAAAAACGTAGCTGAAGAATTGCAAATTGAGAAAAAAAAACCAAAAACTCGAAAATCAAATCCTTAAAGCAAAAAAAAGAGGAAATCCGTAAGCGTAAGGCGCAGAAGGCGGAAAAAAATATAACAAAACTAAATCTACACTTTCAGTTTGTCTGAATCCTAAAATAATATCTGACATGGAAAACGGCAATATTAGAAACAAAATTAGATTGAGCGATGGCAAGTACAAATTACAAGATACTTTCGAGATCAAATTTAAATTTTCTTTCATTGTATTGATATTTAGAAGTTGCATCGTTATCTGAGCGAGTCCCATTGTCTATAAACCTGTTCCTACTACCACAGAATTATCTACTGCTCCTAAAGAGTACATAGAAACTGGACTTTGTTTCGACTGTGGGGCCAATATATCGAAGACCGAAAGAGGAATACCATGTTTCATATGTTCAAAAGAGTACCATGTGCCGAAAAAATATCGGACGAAATTAATTTTTTTAGCTGCAAGGGGTGCAAAATAGTTTAGTATTATAAACATCTACCTACTTATCCTAGCTATGAATTTTATTAATTTATTTGTGTTATGTTTTGTTTTTTACCTACCTACTTATCTAAAATGAAGTTCCTATCTACTTATTTTGTTTCGTTGAATAATAAAACTTAAAAAAAAAAAAATAAAAAATTTGCATTTGAATAATTTTGAAAGTAGGTAACAATAATTTTAATAAAAAAAATAATATTTATATGCGGGCTCGTTATTGGAACAGGCAGAGCTCTAAAGGCGATTTTCTTTTTTAGTTCAGAGCTGAGCACTGAACTGAGCTCGAGCTATATGAGCGCGCTCTGAACCGAGCGAGCTCAGATCGTTCTGATGATTTTCGGTTTTTCCTGTTTTTTTTTTTTTTCTCAAATATGACTGCAAGTGTGAATGTATATGTGTAATCAGGATTTTACTCAGAATGCTCAGTCAATTAATTCTGAGCTCATAGAGCGCGCTCTGATCATGCTCTGAACGAAAAAAGAAACACAAATTCGAGCTCTGATGTATCTGAGCTAAAAAAGAAACACAAACTTTTTGTATAACAGTTCAGGTTGTGCTCTGAACTAAAAAAGAAAAACGCCTTAATTAGGATCATGGGGGCTCAGTACTAGGACACTCCGTATTTTTCTAATATGTTCTTTTTTCTTAAATCATATGAATACTACCGAAAAGATAAGCCATTTAATACAAAAAAAATAATAATCAATCCTTTATAAAAGTATACATGTAAGTATTTGATTTTGCGGAAGCGGCAAGGGGGCTCGCTACTGGGGCTTTTACCCTAGGACGGGGTTGTTTTTGCTGATGAGCAGCATGGGTTCAGTCCCGGGAAATCAACTACAACTATTTTATTATAATTTACTTCACATTGAAATGAAAGTATGGTGAATGAACAATTACAAACAGATGAAATGTTATACTAATTTTAGTAAAGAATTCGACAAAGTCAATCATGTTCAATTTTATGCCGACTCCAAATGGCTAATTGAGAAGCTCTTTAAAGACAGTTATACTCTCGGATGTTTGTCAGACTTTCGCGAAAGGTGGCGCAGTGGAAAAAATTCGAACCTCGAACCCTCGCTTAGTAGTCCAACACACTAACCACCAAGCCACTTCGCCTACGCAAATTAATATTGCCCAGCACATATTTAAAGGCGGCTTTGTTCAATATATAACGTTACAAAAAACCTTAAGGAAAAACTAAATTTTTCACTAAGAACAAAATTAAAATAAACCAACCTTTTGTCAGGTAATGTGAGAGGATTCGAAAAATCCCTCAGATTTTTTCTGATTTTTCTTAAGTTCACATTTTTTCCAACTTCACTTTCGTCGCTATCGCTGGTCGACAAATAATAGCTTGCTAGCATTTCTAATAAAATATTCAGCACAATCTTAACACGACCAAATTCAAGAAGAATAAAAAATAGGAAAATGAAAAACGTCAAGAAAATAGCTGACGTTTGTTTTCTTTCGTGGGGGCGATAAAATCTGTCCGTTTTTATGGTTACATGTAGCAAGAAAAGTGAAAACGTCAAAGAAAATGTGTTCGTTTTTTATTTTTTTGTGGCCTTACAGAATTCCGGCCCTGACTTCAGTAGATACTTATTTGATGAACGTGCTTTCAAAAATAGAAATAAGTTAGCGGTGAGCAGAACTCTGAGGGACTTGAATTAAAACGCACCTATACTAATGTCTTTTTTCTCCAAAAAATTTTCTTTCAGCTGTCATTTAGTTTTGCTAGCTTTAATTTTTTGACCCCAAGTTGTGCAAACTATTTGCAGTCTGTTTATTTGAAGCTAAAGAGCAAACGGGTCATCAGCATGCCGCCATCATAGAGAATGTCACAAATTCCATCAACAGAAACTGCAAAAAGTATGGTACTAAGAACACCGCCCTGTGGAACTCTAGCTATTGTTCCATTAATCATAATCATTAATACCGAACCGCTGTGCGAATTGACGTCAAAATTTGTATATATTATTTATGTACATGAACAGAAATTTATTGGAGGTTTTGAGTTATGGTGGCTTACATACGAGACTTTTCTTTATATTAGGTGTCAAACGCAGATTTGAGATGCACAGAAAATTCTAGTTTTTTGATAAAAGTTTTAAGATCAAAAATACGATTATTATTTTATTTTTTATTTCATATCCAGGCCGAAATTAGGCTTAAAAAATACCTCAGCGCCTGACATCCTTAATCCACTTCGTTGGTCTTTCGTAAATACGAAACGTTTTCTGACAGAGTTAAGGTTGTTCATTCCTAGAAAGACATAGTCTTCCCTCTTAAACGTGACAAAGGCGAGTGGTGGTAAAAACAACTCTCCGTAGCATTTTTGAAGACTAGATTCGTATCGTATCGTGCTGATGCGTCAAATTAATATTTTATAATCGAAGCAGTCAGTACCTGGTATTACCATAGTTTCAAATAAGCGTTATTAAAATCTGTAGCAATCGTATTGGTTCACATTCTTCGCCTGTGGAACCCATATTTTTAAAGTACCGTGCTAAGACGTCATTCGCAAATCACTGTCGAGCTTTGATTCCTCTCCTCACACAAATGCCACCAAACTCGTACTGCTAAGCACAAGAGCCTTCAACAAATTCGCATTTGTGCACATTTCTGGTATCCACATTTGACTTCGTAAAGAGTTGTATCCAATTTATTTAATTAACAACAATGCGCATTTATGTACCTTAGGGTATATTTAAAAAAAAAAAAATATATTCCACACGCATTGTGGCATTCAAACCCTTTTTGGCCTAATCTCAGATTTCCCTGACAAAAAGCTACCAAGTAACATTTCATTATTACCATCGAGAAAGTCCGCACGTCACAACTTCCAAAAGGGCTAATATTTAATCAAATGAAAAAGTTGGTACCTACATACCATACCAAATGTTTACCAACCGGAAATTCCAAGAAAATACCAAAAGAACTCGCATTGGGATAACAGAAAATGTTCCTCTTGGAGACCGTATAAGGTTTTCTCTGCCATTTAATATCCTCTTTTCGGTAATGTGGTCATATTAATCTCGATTTACAACAACACGAATTCAGCCAAGCAAACTTCCGTTCAATCTCTGCAGCCAGCACTCTCTTTGTCTGGGCTTTGGGGTACTTTTCCTTTTTTTTTTTTTTTTTTCACCAGCAGATCTGATGCTCATATCATGGTTGCCCATGGCCACTGGTCAGGGAACACTTAACTTGTCCATACATACGAACATTCTTACATTGATCCGGAGGATTTCTATGTTTTTTCATGGTTTTATGCGCACTCAACATTGCCATAAAGTAGAGATGGGTGTCAGTAGTTCTTTTTTTTGCCAACGGAGAATCGACTCCTTTTTTTGGGGGTTTTGTCTTTCTTTTTTGCATGTTCGAAACTTAACATTTTTACCACAAGTGTCACCGCACAATGGCTTGTGACTGCAATGGCAATCATCGCCATTTAGACTATCGCTGGTGTGGTTGTGTTTTGTATTTTTCTCTCAGTCTGTCTGTGTGATGAAAGGGATACGCCTTGAACGTATTCCGGGTACACATTTCGACGTGAACATGGTTTTGCGGAGTGGGCTGCACGCGATTTGTCATATGGAAATAAACATCCTCGACAATTGTATCTGGTATTAATACCATTCTATTCTGCTATGTGAGTGATGTTTGGTTAAAGGGTCTATCGTTAAGGAAATGGCCTGATTTTAACTAATTTACAGGAAATGCAGTTGACGTCTGCCATTCGCGAAATCGTTCTCCAAAATTGCATTGTGATGTAATATGTGACCGCTCTTAAGTCTTAAAAGGTTGCTGGTTGCATGCGAACTTGATCTTGAGGATATTTCCTACAATTTAAATGGTATGTAATGGTATATTAAGTAGGTTAGGTTAGGTTGGGTGGGGTTGTGAGATCGTCACAAAAGACCAGGCACCAAAGTGGGCCGTTCGCCATCCCCAGGGTATATTAAGTAAATTTCCCGCATTCTGTCACATGCTCTCAATAGCTGTATCTTTCTTTGTTAACACTGCCTCTTGACCCATTTTAGAATAAAGACTTCACCTGTTCGAAATGCAATGTTGCGGTCATGTAAATTAAACTAGTTTAAGGTTTTCCCTTTCTGCTTACTAGAGCATACAGATAAAGGAAGGAGAACTATCAGTGTTAAAGGGATAGGCCTTGATGGTGAATGGTAACGCTGCCATATCTGCAACATAAGACTCTGTCTTGTTTTTCAACATCAAGGTGGTACAACGGCAATGGATTCTGTTCTTCTAAGCAGTAATCAAATAAAGTGCACCACTGGGTTGTTTGGGTGTCCCATGCTGGTGGTAGAGCAATATGGATATACATTATACATCACCGATAGCCTCGTCGGTTGTGATTGAAGTTGAAAACGTACATGATTTGGCCAAAAATGTAAGACAAGTGGATTTTAGATTTGAATAACATTTACTTGATTAATGAATTAAAATAAAACTTGCAGAATATTCAGCCGTTTTTGATTCCGATTTTTGTGGTGAATTAAAAAAAAAATAGTTGGCGCCACAGGCCCGTAAGAATCCTTCGCCCAGCAGTTTTGGACGAATGGAAGGGATCCAAAATTGTATGCCAAGCGGCTTTCATGAAATAGAAATTTATACTCTTGGATGTTTGTCAGACGTTCGCGAGAGGTGTCGCAGTTGAAAAAAAAAAAAACTGAGTCGGAATGGGTCTCTAACCTGAGACCCGTCGCTTAATAGTCCAACACACTAACCACAGAGCCACTGCGCAATCCAGTCAATATACGTAATGCAAAACAAGTTGTAGGAACTTGTTTTAATGCTCTAAGATTATCAAAACCTTTAAAGCCAGGCCAGAGCTAATTAAGCTCAACTTTACACCAAATAAATAGTGTTCACCCCGTAAGTTAAGTCTTTTGACTCAACCCTTCTTTGAAAAGCATAGCAATAATTAGTTGTTGTGGAACAAGCAGCAGAACGAAATCTATGCTTCAACTTAAAAATGTGGACTTAGATGCAAAACTCGGACTGACCTGTTATATTATAGTAATACGCATTCCTGTCCTCAGAGGTCAGAATCTCTGTATCTGTATAGAATGTCTGTATGCAACCCTTTATTAGATTCAATAAACCACTTAACCCATTAAGATCTGGGTGATGATGATGAATCTTGAAAGAAAGGCGATCGTGTAGAAAATAGGTGCCAGAATAAATTTTGTGATTGTAACTTTTTTTTACACAGCCTATCCAACAGAGCCCGTTCGAGTATACGATGTGATTTTTTTTACAATAAATTCACAATAACATTATTTACCCTAAAAGCCATTCAACGGGCAACAATGCCGACGATACAACACCTAATCTCCCGACACCGGACATAATATTTCAAAGAACCACTGACAATGAACCTGCTTTACTCATACAAATCTGATTACATTAAAATCCTAAATTATTCATCTGAACTGTTCTAGATCAGGAAGCGAAGGGAAGTTTAAATTAAATCACTTACCTTTCAATTTATCACTTAACAATTGTAACTCCAAAACAATCTTATATATAGTTGTTGCAGGAGGCGGAGAATCTCCCTTTCAATGAGCTCATCTCCACCGAGGCAAGAAATAAAAAAAAACTCTTCAAAGTCTTACCGCACCAACATTGAAATGACAACCTAAAACAGCTACCCTCGATGTAAAGAAGAATGTGTATACCCTACGCATCTACTTCTTTTGAATGGTGTTTTGATTGAAATGTTTATTAGTAAATTAATCGAAAAATTAATGAGTTTCCGACGACTACAAACAGTTTGCGCACAATTTGACAACAATCACTCAGCACCATACCATCATCAGGAGCAGTACTTTATTAGGAGCATTGTAATCATTAACTTACCAAGATCTTTCTTTTTATTTTTTTACTCATTTTTACTCAGGGAAAAGCAAAAAAAAAAAAAAAAAAATCCGAGCATGTCTCTTCACTTCCGGGTGTATGAGGAATTTTTTTTTAATATTTTCCAACTGCCTGCTCTAACGTTTTGAAGGGAAATATGTGCAGTTTGTCCAGCTAAGTATAAAATATCTGTTGATGGCAGGGTTAAGACTGATTTGTATAGGTTACTTTGAAAAAGTTCGAAGGTAGGTAGGAAATTGAAGTATTCGGTTTGCAGAGAGTTGTTGGATTTGGATTGAATTATTTGGAAAATGTTTAGAAAAAGTATTAGGCATTTGTTTTTTGTTTTTTTTTTCAATGAAATGAACTGGACAGGAAAGGTTCATTTCTAAGCATTGAAAACCTGTTCTATTTGGATTGAAATGGGGTCTTATTTTGAATGAAAATTGAATTACAAATTAGAAATACAAATAATACAGGAAAGAGACTTTTTGAGAAGAGTTTTTCATAGCCGATACCGATACCGATATCGATAACGTCCCCTCTTTGTGCTAAAATATTACGAGTAAGGAAATTCAGACTCCCTTGTGTTGGCTCTATAAGCTCTTGCTAAAGACAGACAGGTGCACACAACAGGTGGGCAGTGGCAGCATCTCGCATCATTAAAACTTATTTTCGAAGTGGATGCAGTTATACCAGTTCGGAGGATTTTTCCCTTTTTGAGGGATTTTCTCACTTCAAATAAGCTAAAAGGGTAAAAGGGATTTTTCAAACCTCATAGTACAAAAAAAAGGGATTTTTCTTTAATGCTAGTTTCATTAAGAATACAAAAATTAGTCGCCCTACTATCAAATTAAATATTAACATGTTTAAAAAAAAAAGTCCTTGAAAACGTACCTATCTTAATGTATTTATTTTTGTTAGCTTGCGTAGTTAGGTAATGTATAATGTAACTTGTATTTGGTAATAATAAAAAAGACGAAAAGCCCGATTCTGGCAAATCTCTCTGATACGTCACAAGATAAAAAACCCTCGCAGGGTGAGGTGAAATTTATTTTATGAGGTTTTCGTATTCTGTCAGCACACTCTCAACTTGCGAGGCTCACAAAAACAATCGAAACTGTAATCCTATGGAGCAGGTCACAAAATTTAAAACCAGTCATAACGGCTCATAAGTGACAATATTTGTATTGGATGGCACTGGTACCCTATTTTTACGTACCTAGTGACTCGAAAATTCCATTTCATGATATATTTATAATCATTTCATGAAATATAGATATTTGTTAGGGAATTATTGATTTGTGAATTATTTTTCTTTAATTTTTAAACATTTCTGTGTCATTATTCGCGAATCACAATAAACCTCACAGGAAATCAACCTCACACGGTCTTGTGTGTGACTT
The DNA here is from genome assembly GCA_946477585.1 of Cheilosia urbana. Lineage (NCBI taxonomy): Eukaryota > Metazoa > Arthropoda > Insecta > Diptera > Syrphidae > Cheilosia > Cheilosia urbana. Next base: position 146,967,970 of record OX297854.1, read on the forward strand.
GTGAGGGCTCACAACCTCAGAATCTGGCTGTAAATTTAATGAAATACATGTTTTTTTTTTTTAACTTTATATTTCGTGGGATGAATTTGGGATTTTTTAAATTTTGGCGAGGGATAAAAGGGATTTTTTGGGTTTAACCGTGGGAGAACCTGCTTCTAAAGTCTGGTATCACTGAGTGGATGCTGTATTGACGAATAGTCAGAATGTTTTTGTTCAGTTTTTAGGGTTACCTCCACATATCAGGGCTCATATAAATTTGAACCTTCACATTGTCACTGCTGTGACAATAAATTTTTTTGTATTTGTTCCATTCCATTCATGCAGTTGGTTTTTGTACAAATCTCCCTTCGGCTGTATTTTATGTCCTGCATGGGATGATAAAAAAAAAGATGCATTGCCCCTTCAGACTGAGACCACTGGCACTGATGTGGAGAATTCCAAAGATGACATTCATTTTTCACGTTTGCACAACTCGTTTGTTGATATTCCAGTTCTCCAACTAAAGGCACGTCTTACTCAAATTTGCATATAAATATGTGACAGTGAACTATTATAGTGTACCTCTCTAGATGTCATATTAAGTTAATTTTTCTCGAATGACCAAGCGAATGCAATGTATCCCCGCATGCACTTGCCATAGCCCTTGCATATACTGCGGCTCATCATCACATTTATAAATTCAGTTTTATGAGTCAGCTTCTTGAGCATATTATGAATATATTATGAATATACCCTTGTTGCTTTTTCATGGTTTCAAAATGTGTACCTACCTAAAACATTTACAACCTCACGCTAAAATATGTGACTTTAAGCAAGCTCTTCATGTACCTGGGTCGCTGTTGCTTTATAGCTCATAGAGTTCTCAGATAAATCCCCTCCTCTAAAACCAGTAAACGCAAACGGAACCGAAAATCACTTCAAGTATTTTGTGTTCGATAAAAATAAATATTGTAAACAATGCAAGACATGAACATTCCCAGTGTGAAGTGGAATGGTTATTCGAATCCCTTCTTTGATCTATTACAGGTATGACTTTCACTCTGAATATATTTGCCTAATGAAAGGGGGACCATATTTTGGCATAGTCATCATCTTCAACTTATTTACAAGTGAAGCGAAAAGCGATTCCTCCTACTTCAATGTATCCACGTGGAATGCGAAGTCATCGAAGATCGAATGCTAAATGATACTCAAATAGAAAAGTGCTGGGTCACACGAAACGCTATCGTTCATTGCAAGTTTAGCGCTTCAGCAATCTTTTGAACTCGCAACGTCGCTCCGTCATCTGTTATCAATTATGCTTAGATCAATAAGGGAAAGTTAAAGTTATTTAAACAGAAAAAATACTTAAAAAAAATAAGGAGTTTATTTGAGAGTAAATTTAGCGTCAGTTAGGATTGGGATATCAGCATTTTTTATGACGTGATGAACTATTCCAGAATGGATGCAATTGCTGCGGTGTGTTACGAGAAAAAACAAGGGAACTGAGAGCAATAGAGATTTTCTCAGATGAGTGCAATCAATGCCTCCATTCCAGTGAATTAAGAGTATGTGAGCGACTTTGCAGCGTTGTATTAAGGGCTATGAGGCTTCGAATGTCGTATCATAAAGTGATAAGAGTAAGGTGGAAGTGTTGCTCCAAAGAATACTCCGCAAGGCAAACAGAAAAATCCTACGTTGAACTAGTTTAATTGATTGAATGCATGCATATTTTGCACTGGCGTACTCAAGGAGAGGTCTGAAAAATTTAACTCAGTGTCCGGACTTTACTGTTACTATATCTACTCCGCTGCTCCGCTTATCTAGCAATCTTCTGCGATTTTTCGATATCCCTTATTTTGAACCTTCATCTGAAAGTGAAGGCATCCAATTATTTTTAATGCGACTTTATTTTTATAAAGTCGCAATAAATAATCGGCTACTGGCAGCACTCAAACAATTTTTTTCAATCTAGAAGACTTAGGTAGCAGCATCCTCGCACAGACAATCAGCTTGGAATAAAAATGAACATGCCACCTATTTTTCACTTCCTAGTCGTAGTCAGTGTTGTTATATTGTGTGATTTATTCCTTTTTGTGGGAATTTCGTTGTCCGAGAAGTCAATTTCAAATTTCATCAAAACACCTACACTTTACAATGATTTTCAACACACTGAACTTTTCGTAAAAAACAGCCCATGTAAATCGTATTTTATCAAAATTTTCTAGCACCAAGAAAATAATCATAGTATAATGTTAACAAAATGTGATTTTTATAGCAAAGGTTAATTTAACTTGATTTTCTTTCCGTGTATTAGAAGAATTAGAGTTAGAATTACCTTTTAAAACTCCCCAGCCCCAGATCGCTGAAAAAAGAACGTTCAAGTGCAACCGGACTACTCTTGGGGCCTTGACTACCTACCGCCTAATCAGTTATCATTGTAATGATCGGAGAGTGTTTCCATTTCAAATTGTGCAGGCCGGAATATTATCCATGTGAGAAACACATACTTGCAAGAAAACCAACGTTGAACATAAATATGGTGTGAATGTGTTAACTTGTACTTTTGGAATCATTTTCCCAGTTTGATGAACAGGCAGCATAAGAGTTCACCTATTTGCATCTCCAGCTTTTTTGGTTGTTAGGGGTGCCGGTCTATTCGACAAAATTCATTTCGCAAATTTTATTTCGCATTTATCGAAATAAATTTAGTTCATCTCGCCATAGTTGTTTCGCAAATTTCCGTTCCGTCTTTGAATTCTGTTGCAACGTATTTACTTCGCAATGTTTTTCTCGCGCTTTTCCATTTCGCTTATGATTAGACAGCATGTTGTTGTTTTGAAAGAATTTTTTTCGCTTACTGTTAACTCCCGTTATTCTTTGTCGTTAGTTTTTATGTATTTGACAAAATGACACTTGGCACACAGTTGTTTTGCAAACTCCGCCGGCCGTGGTTCAAAGTGAGGTTTCACTCTTTAGGGGAAATGGTAGTCCGGAAAACGTTTGTGTCTTATTTTAGAAAAAAAAATAACTATTCCGATCTTGGCTTATTAAAAGCACTTGCCTCTAATACAAAATTATATTATGTTATTTGTTTTTATTTTGTATTATATATTCAATGCTCATATTATGTATTTTTTTAATAGATTTTTATAAATAAAACTGAATTGAATTCTGGAAAAAAGAGGAAATTGATTTTTTTTTTAAGAATAGAATTATAACTGTAGTTCACCTTTTCATTATTTCTATCTTGCGTTGTGATTTGTTCGCATTTTGCTATTTCGCATTGTATTATTTCGCGAAATGTTTTGTTTTACAAAACAAAACATTTCGCGAAATTATACAATGCGAAATTTCTTATCATGTAATGGATTGTAAAACAAAACATTTCGCGAAATAATACAATGCGAAATAGCGAAATGCGAACAAATCACAACGCAAGATAAAATTTTGCGAGATGGCGAATGCGAAATGATGTTCTTGCGATGCGATTACAAAGCGAAATGAAAGATTGCTTAACAAAAATTGCGATTTGATGAAGTGCGAAATAAGTAAAATGCAAGACAACAAATTGGGAAATGATTATGGCGAAATGATGAATTGCCAAAAAAAATTCGCGAGTTGACCCCTACCCCCTTGCGTGGTATGTTGTGATTCGTATAATTTTTCGTATTCGGCGACCTCAGAAAACCAATTTCACCTCACCTTTGTGAGGGTATTGTGGTTTGTGAGGTACCAGTGATGTTTGCCAGAATCGGGCTTTTATCTTCCCAGATCTAAAATTTTTTGAGTTCGTTCAGAGGACAAATTTCATTCAGATGACAACTGATTGTAGAGGTCTGTAGGAAATTAGGCCCCAAATTTGGGAGTTTATTTCATAATGAAATAGCTAATACTCCAATTTCAAATATGAAATAGGAACCCAATTTTCATTAGGAAATAAGGCCCCAAAAAAAGGAAATAACACCCCAAATTTTATTAAAAATCGTTGTTGTTGTTTCTTGTATAATTTGTTGGGGACTTTTCATTTATATTGGGGCCTCATTTCATTGGGGCCTTATTTCGCAGAGCCATTGTAGAGGTAGCATTTATTTTACTTCCCCAGTAATACCTCACTCCCAGTTTATAAACCGAATAAGATATGTGGAATTAATTTTGGACTTATAAAAGAAGGTATATAAATAGAAACTGACATATTGAGCACAAACAGCTATAGTAAAGAACGCAAAGTTCTACTGGAAATTCATTTTCTTTTCATATTAGTCGTTTTTAGAGATTGGTCGGGTGACTGTGGTTGTTTAAACTACTTAAAATGTTTTTCGTTTCCCAAGGAATTTATTGTTAATTTCCATAAAATTGGAAATGCATGCACACCGAGTAAGTGTTTTACCTGAGTCCTACTAGGGTATCAATTCTGGTTCTGCGAAAGAGTGAATCGAATAAATCGTTTTCAAATTCACTTTCAAGCACTGCTTTCATTTTTTCGATTCAATCGGTACTAAAAAGCAATTCTCACTCAATAAGTGAAACTATCGAGGTGAATATGAAAATTTTTGAAGTTTAGTTTCACATTTTCATATAACGAAAATCAAAATTGCGGTAAAGGGGTGAAAACATTTTCGGTTCACTTTTTCACAGAACGAGAATTGACCCCCTGGAGTACCTAGATATTATCTACTCCAACTGAATGACATATCTCTCTTTTTCTTCCATTTTTCATGAGTCTTTATGGAACGAGAAGTTTCTCACATCCAACGAAACATTGTATACTTACCGGAACAAAGTTTGTATGCGCTTAGAAAATCCTGGAATGTTTGTTAAAAAATATTTTTATATTTTTTTAAATTTGTGAATGAAGCATTTTTACAGATCAGTACTATGGAGCTCAAATCAAATGTCCGGTCTAACTTGCTTCCTTTCAAAAATACCTTTTTCAATTGCTATTGTAGTAAAGAAAAAAATTCTATCGAATGGAAATAACGCTGCCGGCAACAAGAATGTTATTTCTCCAATTACAAATAGCTTCATTCTCTCTCAGTCACAAACAATGGACTCAATTGTTTTACCTATGATGTTGTTTGATACGAATCTTCAGAAAATACCAAACAATGCTTTTATTTTATTGCCACAACATTCTCAACGGCAAACAAAAAGAAAATATTTTTTTAACCCACATAAATAAGAAGAGGTTCACGAGAAAAGTTACTTTAGTAACACAAATGACATGGTTATATAAATTCCGGCTTTTGTTTGTAAGAAAAAAATCAAAAGAATTAATTAGAAGAACTGATTTTTTCTGCTGAGAACAGCAAAGAGGGAAGACCATTCAAAGAACAGTAAATAATATTTTTCTAGCCACAGGAAAACTGTGAAACATGCAGTTGAATTTTATTTCAAATTGAATAGGTACAAAAATGTATCCTTTTAGCACAGACAATAAATATACAGATGTCTCATGCCTGTACAAAATTTTGAAGCATATTTTTTCCTTACCAGACAACCTTTTTCATCGCCTTACCAGACAAGGAGCTTTCAAAATAAGCGTTGAGAAGAAAGCTCTTTTATTTCCTAGTGCCTTTCCTTCGCTCCATTCATTTGTGTTGGCAAAGAGCTTGCCCCCTTTCCTTACGCCTTGTTCTTATGGGCTTATGACAAAGCAAGAGACAAGGAATTATAAACTGCCGAATAATGAAAGAGAAAGATAACAAAAATATAATAATACACCAAGTAAGCAGAAGCAGCGTTGCCACTTTGCTGCAACAGCAGTAAATCTACTGCGTTTTTCGCAAAAAAATCTGCTGCCACTAAATCCAATCTACTGCACTTTTTTTGTTTGATAAACCTTCTCATGGATCATGAAACCAATTTCTCTCTGTCTATATTTCTATTATTTTCTCGTTTTGAGGTGCAGAGCGAAAGTTTTCGATTGTAAGACATTTAAAAAATAAACTACGAAACAAACTTAACGTGAATGTCAATGATTGTCTGAAATGAATGTCAGAAACGGTTGCTGGACACCCATAGAGCCCACTCTCCTGGGCTTTAGTATTTCCAAAATGTTAATTTATTTAATGAAACGTTTATAAAAACAATATTAAAGTGATTATCTACTGCGGAAAGATCGAATCTACTGCATATTTTTTAATGATCTACTGCGCTCCTTTTTTTTTGAAGTGGCAATGCTGAGCAGAAGCACGCTGCCAGATATTGATAAGCAGCAGCAGGCATAATTCGTTTCGAATCACTTGATGCCAGAGGCCAGACTCTAGAAGAAATCTTCTTTTTTTTCATGTTATTTGGTTTCAAGTGATGTGCATTTTTAATAGTCCTTTTTGCCTTGTGGTTGAGACACAGCAAGAGCAAAGGAATGAAAATAATTATGTAATCTCTATATATACAGGGTATCCGCCGGGAAGGTGTACTACTTTGTTTTGCCGCCATTTTGGTAAACATTAGTTGCAAGTTCATATTTGGCAGTCGTCAAGTAGACCCGTGGCAAATTTATTATGGAAAAATATTCGATAAACTAACGTATTTTAATCGTTAAAATTTTTATCAAAATCAATCATCGATTAGTTGGATGATGAGAAAGTTACGTGAAATTTTTGGGAGTGCCAAAAAACGCACTATTTATCGTGTAGTGAATAATTTCGAAGAAAGAGGGTCTGTGGGTGATAGGCCCAAGCATGGACCACAACGTACCAGAGACAATACTTAGACCCCCAAGCCCCAACTCACAATCCTCTTGCCGCTGGCCCCGTTTTTTTTTTTTTTTTTTCAAATTCGCCATTTTGTTTTCCTATCGGCGTTATGTCTATTTAGAATCCGTGTGACATGCAAACACATACAAAAAATATAAAATCAATGCTGCCAACTGCTACCAAGCATGGGGGAATGTGATTGAATTTGGCATCCAATAATTCTTCCTATTAAATATTTATTTTGACTTTTCTATCTCAAAAATTAATTAGAAAGCTAAGTACTATGTACTAGATAGATGGCGCTGTCGCCGATTTCCGAAACAGCTCTACTGATTTCATTTGTTGGTTCCAGTTTGAAAGACGGGATAGTTTTGGAACCTATAGGTGGTACTTTGGAAAACATAACCGGGATAGGAAAACTATTTGTGGCACCTCCCATAGCGTGGAAACGCTATTTCTCAAGTTGTGTAATTAAATTTATTAATGGACACTGTCCAAATAAAGCACTTTGGGAAACGTGACCAATGTGACTTAATGTGAAAGGTGCGGGCAAAGCCGGGTGGGTACAGCTACATATAAAGACTGACGTCCGTACGTACACTCATAACTCGGGATCGTTCCGTTTTTCTGATTTTTGGTTTAAATTCGCATTGCCCCAATTAAGGACATATAATATGCTACTTTCTGTTTGTATGGCATTTTGAAAAAAAAGAAAAAAAAAAAAAATGTCTGGATAAAAAACAGACTTCCAACACAACAAAAATTACGTTATTAAATCACCTACACAATTTGAAATTGAACCGAAGAATTTATAAGAAAAATAAATAGGTTTTTGACCTTCTTAATGGAAAAGTTGCGCTTACACGGAATGATCAAAATATTAGTTTTTTACAGGAAATGCAAATTTATATGCTAAACATTGAACCGATAAAAGCGAGAAATAGAGCATTCTGTTTCAAAGGTTATTTTATTAAAATGTACAATTTGACTCGTTATCTCAGGCCGAAGTTGCTTATTAAAAACAACTAGGTAGCATATTATAATGTTCCTACATAATTTTCAATGGAAATCTAAATATTCAACAGGAAATTAATATAGAATAGCAGGATATCTACAATCTGAACTAAAAAATCCTAATCCTAAAATACGCACTGCACATCAAAATTCAAACAAAATAACAACCAAACATCTTAACATGGATACGAGTTTGTGCTAAATCAATGATGACGATCACGATAACCACGATCCACCCCTACGCACAAACAGCAAGCTAAAATAAAGAAACCAAAAAAAAAAAAAAAAAATGTTCTTAACGTTGTGTGAATTGAAGCAAAAGGCAGGAAGAAAGCAATGTACTTTCTGTGTGCGGTTTTTTTATGCGTGGAAAGAAGAAGAGAGAAGAAAAAGAGGCAAAGATTCATTTAACAATTGTGCATATATGAAGCTTTTGAAAAAGCTTTTTTTTTAAGTAGATTTCGTTTTCATACATCATCTTTTCCCATATGGATGAGACATCTGTATATTTCTTATCTGTGCTTTTAGTTAGAAAGAAAATTGATTACTCCCATTCGCAATACAAACTATAGATGCATACAAATTTCCGATCCCACGTACCTACATGGTATATACTGTCACGAAGAGACATCACTATTTTCAAGTCAATCCCCATGTGACATGATTTTTGGATTCGTAAAAAAAAGGATAAGGTAAATAAAGAAATAACTATCTCTGGAAGGCGTATTTCTATCACAAGTTACATGACATATCCTTATTCTTTAGAATCCCATGTGAGTTATTAAAAATCAGTAGACGAGGGTATTGGGGAATTTCCATCAATATGTTACACGCAACCTAACAGAGTATATTATATGGCATGCGGGTTCGCAATTTGAAAATCAAAACGAAAGTCGTTCTTACCTATGTAAGTCGATCTGAATTTTTCTTCTCTTTTCAAAGGTTAAATTAAATTGGAAATCCTTCTCATGAAAATATTTATTATAAAATGAGGAGGAAGACTATCTTTCTATCTGGCGTAAGTGTAAGTTGTAGCAAATAAAAGGTCATACGGGGATTTGTGTAAGTTTAAGTTCAAGAGAATGTCTTGAATCTAAATGCATTGCAGGCTTCACTATTTTGATTATATATAAATATTGGATAAACGTCCTGATTTTTGAGTGCGCTTTTTGTTTACATATTACTTACGGATTAAAGTGAAAGTACGATTGAAAAACGTATACCTTTGTCCTCAATGAGTCCAGTCCAAAATCACATTTTTCAACATCTTAATTAAGGTTGCCAAAACAAGCATTTGAACTATATTTGCATGGATGCCAACGTAGGCAAACAAAAAATTCCTCTGACACTAATCCTCGGGCTGAATTTAATTAGTAGAAAAGCAGGATGACGGAAAACAAAAAAGTACCTATACACAAATAGGTAGATGCACGGCCAAAGGACGAAAAATATTTTTACCTAGTGAACGAATGTCACCTGATAACTTCATAGATAATGTATAAAGTGTATGGTTTCATTCCTTTCAAATGTGACCTCAAACAACATTGGTGGACATTTCCTTATGCCAAAATATTGCTGGCTGACTTGCATCAGGTGCAAAGATATACACTTTCCGCGGTATACTCATGCTTATTTTGAGATTCGAACGAATAGTCAATTCTAACGAACGATACCGCCAAATACCCTTACATTGACCGATTTTGAACTTTAAGCGCAGATTTAACAGCCCTGTGAAGGATTATCTGCATAAGCAAAATTTAAGGCTAGGGGAACAATCATTCTTTGCCAATTTTCAGAAATTGTGCAGAGATGTAATTGTTTTTAAAAGAGTTATTAAGAAAACTGTGATGGTCAATGTTAGATCCCATTTCTTCCTAACATTGACCGCACAATGTTTTTAACATTGACCACCGGCTAAATAACGGAAACATAGTCGATTATTTCGTAGTTTTTTAATAAAATTAAGAATTATTAACATGAAAAAGAACACAGTTACTTCATTTAAATTAAATATATATAGAAAACGCAGATATTAATTACAGATCATTAAAGAAAGGAAACTTAAAGCATCATTATTACATAAATCAGGTACTTAATTCATTGTAATCCTTGTGTTGTATCTATCTAAAAGTATTGCTTTTATATTATAATTAATAAGGTTATTTAAAAAAAAAGTTACAAGGAATATTGAATTTTGAAACTAATAGTTATCTTTTGAGTTCAGCAAGACTTGCTGGAAAAGGTCTTCGACCGACGAGTCTTCATAACAATCGGAACCCAAGATTTCGATTTGTAGTTCTTGGAGTGAACCAATCTGAACTTGCTCATTAGGAACTTCTGCGGCATCTGCTACATGGAGATGTGGAGTGGTGGTAGCTACATCGTCATTCACAGCCACTGATCCATCATAAGCATTTTTCGTATCAAGGGTTAACTCGTGACCATCTATATCCTAAAGCATAATTCCAAGACCTGGCTGAGTTTTGACCTTTGTGCGCCGTTTTTGGATTGGTGATTCTCCAGAACCAAAGCGTAGATGGATTAAAAGGCACTGTACCACATTTCTTAAATCCAGATATAAGGTTTGAAGATCGGTTTCCTGCGTTCACGCTTTCATCTATTAATTTTTTGAATAATGGTGGAAATGCATCTTTAGAAAGCGTTTGTGCTTTGTTCGCACGCTTGTCTTTCCAATCATCCAAAATTCGACGCCAAACTTTTTTCAGCGGTCCAAAAAAGGCGACATCCAACGGTTGGCAAATATGTGTTGAATTTGACAACAAACAAGCAAAGCGTATGTTGGTCTGCTGAGTCCCTGAAACGACGGCAGGGGAAAAGAGACTTGCTTAATTGTCACCAAGAAGAACGATAGGACCGCTTAACCTCCTCGTTTGTGGAAGGAAATGGTTTAAGAACCAGTCTTTAAAGATAGTCCCGTCGAACCACCCTGACTTGCTTCGGTTGTAATTCGTTTTTGGAGAACCCCCCAATAACCAAGACGCCCATAAGTTTTCCGCTTTGTAAACCACATACGGTGGAATGAGCTCCCGTGCCGCAGATCCACAAAACATTATCGATATGTTAGACTTTGTTGAGTCCTTAATGTTTTCGGGGTACCTTACCCCTCTTGAAAACGCATTTTTTTGAGCCCGGATCATCGGAAAGATTTGTCTATCATAGTTGAAAATATTTTCAGGTGGTATGAACTCATTCTCCAGGATTAGTGTATTTTTTAAGTTACTAAAAAAAGTCGCTTACATGCTGACGACTGAGCTTCGCTTTGGCGGGCTTTAAATTTGTTGATGCTCGAACACAAAATTTTTCTTTGTGCCTTGAAAGGAGTCCTTTTAACCATTTTCTGCCCGGCATGTTATTATTTTTAAATGAAGGAACCTCACGATTGCATGAATCGAGATAGTTTTTTGTGAGACATCTCAATTTATCCCCAGTAAAAGGAAAACCCCACTCACTTACTGTTATTAAAGATTTGACTATCTTCATTTCTTCCACATCTAAAAGTACCGTTGGACATCCGATTTTCTTTCCTCTTAGTCCCTTAATTCGGTTCATAAGAGTTCCCTTTGCTATTTTGTATTTTTTAGCACACGCGTTGATGCTGTTGTTCCATCCTTTTTTTGACGGTACAATGAACTTCTTATTTGTTCGAATGTCAAAATACAGATTCTTCGAATTCGATACACGAAATAAATCGAATCGCAAAATAAGCATGAATAATAACAAATTTTAGTCCCGACTTAAGTTAAGTTTACGAAGTGAAGCTGAAGTGAAGTTAGTGAAGCTCACAAATGCGAAATTTGTATGGAAAATATAGTCACTTTCAACTGCTAAAATTTAGAGTCGAAACTAAAAATGTTTATTGGTGAGGCCCTTTATGTTTTATGTGATAAATATGTAACTGTGAGAGCAATGGCTCAGCGGTTGTTTAGCAGGAGGCCGGACTGGGATTCGTGGGCGATTGTTTATCGGTTAAGCCCCCTAAAAATCACATACTACACCTTTAATACTCAATGCTTACTATGCTGGACTATTGAGCAATGGCTTTCCCGGTTCAACCCCCAAAATATTATATATTACGCCGTTTCACACTGTCCTATACCATGGCAACGCTAAACGATTACTATACGCGGACAATACTGAGCGCTTTGCTCCCGGTTTGATCCCCAATAAATCGCACATATATAGATTTCGAGAGATATTCGAATCAGACCACCATTGTCGGGTCTCTTTTCGTCTTAAATCGCACATTACTTGGATGCTTTCATACTGCCCTAGGTCACGCCAACCCTCAACGGTTACTGCTTTACGCACTTATTTCTGGGACAAATTGAAGGAAGCTTAAATTGCATGCCGAATTGAGAGGCTTTCTCGGGAAGTGTTTCGAATATTAAGCAAATCGGATTCCGGACGAAGTTGCGAGCCCTAAGATTTCTAGTTTGTCTCTATTGTGTGAAGCCAATTATCATGGAGGTATTCTTTGAATTATTTTTCTGTCATATATATGCACTGAGTATGAGTACCTACCTAGCTTACATAAACGAAAATTCTGACTGTAAGACCTAAGCAAAATGTCGGCGCCATAAATAAGCTGATTGTTCAAAATCCTTGTAGCCTCTTGGTATAATCAGATTTTAATTTAAAACAACTTTTTTATGATAATCTTTCAGTCACAGGTACACCACGGTTTAATGTATATAGGTACACCTATTTGTTTTAATAACAAAACAGGTCCTGTAGGTATATATGAAGAAAAATCGCTGCTTATACACTTGGACAAATTACTGTTTTCAAACCTCACAATTTAATGGTGAAAAATGTGGAAACTTATCATTCCACCCTGACAACATGGCCAGGAAAAGGGGTAGGTATAAGTATATTTATACTGAGATGAAAAAATCCTGCAGCAAGACTCAAGTTTCTGTTTGTTTTTCATTTAAATGAAATTCTCGTCTCAATCTTTATTTATGATAGGTACCCTCTACAATGAGTAGAGTAAGAATGATAATTAAAAAGTTCTGATTTTAACTTTTCCATCACCAAAGTTGAAGCAAGTATATTAGCAGTAGAATATTAGATGTAAGTATACATAATAGCAAAAAATTAGCTATTCTCTTACCTACCTGCATTTATGAGTGCTATTCAGTGGTTTCAATAAGGGGTTCTTTATGAGGCATAGGCAGCACAAGTTATTAAGCTCAGCGCAGTCTAAAATCAGAGCAATGAAGAAAGAACTGAAATACGCTATTGAGGTAGGTTAAAAATGGCGTAGAATTTTAAACAGACGAATTATTTTAAAGCAGAGTTTTTGGATGTTTTAGGGAGCTTCCACACCGGATAGAACAAAACGCCTTATTTTGTTTTCTTGCTTTGTTTTGCCTTATTCAGTGTGGGCGCTCGTATTTAAATGTGAGTATTTAAATTTCAGAAACACACAGAAAAACTGTTTTGTTTGTCTAAAGCGTTTTGTTTCATCCGGTGTGGAAGCTCCCTAAAGGACTCAATATATAGTTAGGTGAATGCGAATCTTTTTGTTTCTTGATAATATGTTAACTTTCTATGGCAGCATGATACTATGAAATATTTTCGAACAAAACCGCACATTTAAAACTTGGCAGCACTCTTGCAGTCAAGTGACATCGAACAGTCGTTCAAGTTGCACGCACACCAATTCATTTTGCAGGCCCGTGGTGAGGATAAATCTGAAAAATACCAACATTTTTAACGATTTTCGGGATTCTTTCTGAGCAACGATATTGGGCTACATTTTTTTTAAAGATTTGGGCGCTTAAAGCGAACTAAATTGTGGCAACCCTGGGGACGAAACGAAATGACTTCAAGCTAACATTCTATATATTAGCTCTTGGGTATACGAATTTAAAAATAATTATATCGGAATTTAAGATTTCTAGACATTCGGGTCTGTCCCAGGCTTTATCTAACTCAAGGAGCATCCAAAGACAAGTGGTATTGAAAACTAATACGAAGGGAATTCGTAAAAAAAAAAAAAAAGTGCACGACTGCGTCGAACGAAACTTTCTTGTTCAACGGAAGTTTTTTTGGATGTTTTCTTATTTTATTAGGAAGGTGGATACAAATCTGAGAAGCGATGCTACATTAATGAAACAGTTCATAAAATGTAAGAATGAAATAAACTATTGGGTTTTTGGTGAGTTTTTATAAGTTAAGCACTTCTTAACAGGCAATTGTCGCTTTTAGTAAACAAGATTTTTTAGTAGGTACAACAAGGACACACGTAGTAGGAGTTTCTGTTTTCTGATCTTCTAGTTAAAGCTGTCTATGATAAGAATTGGAAGTAGGGTTCGCCAATCGCCAGAAACTGATGTATTATCTCAAAATACATAATTTGTTTTTGAATTTGCATTACCAGTTATAAACTGAATATGCCGATGGATGTGAGTGGAGTGCAAAAGAAGTCGAAGTTTCTGACTGTGAAAGCTACACCTCCAAGTGGTTGGAATTGTTTTAAGGTGCTTATTCAATTTGTTTAAAAAAAACAGAAGAAATGGGAAATATTTTTCGTATCGTTTTTTTTTTTTTTTTGGCAGTTTATGGTATCGAATTTTAATAGATTATAGGTACGAAAATAAATTGAGATTTGGGTAGTCGTTTTTGAGAAATAATTAAAAACGGATTTTTTAGATTTTTTTTTAAGAAAAACTTAGCACAAATATGTATTTTGGGCACAGTGGTTTAGCGGTTAGTGTGTTGGACTACTAAGCGAGGGGTCGCAGGTGCGAGTCCCGCAAATTATCAAATTCCAACTTAGGGTTTTTTTCAAAATGCGCCACCTCTCGGAAACGTCTGATAAACATCCGACAGTATTACTGTTTTGAAAGAGCTTCTCAATTAGCCGTTTGGCATCGGTATAAAATTGTAGATCCCTTCCATTCGTTCAAAAATTAAAACTCACACTAAAGGAATGGTTGTAAGAAGCTAGGCCTACATCTAGGTACCTACGGACCTGTTGCCCCAATGCTTTATTTTTTTTTAAATAACTGTTTTGATCAAAATTATTTTTGTAACATTGTGCAGACAAAATAGTAACAAATTTTTCACTATTTAGTTCGAAAAATACTATTGCTGAACTATTTAGTACAAGATATTGTTCGGGATGTAAGCATTACTTACTTTTTAAGGTTTTATCGAAATCGAATTTTGGTTTTCGAGTTATGAGCAGTTTCTCAAACTAGCGTTTTCGAGTATTCGAATTGAAAGCTAAGAACGCAATTATTTTTGAAACATCAAGCAGTTTGGTAATTATTGTTATTGCATTTGGTTCTCTTAGGTTAACTAAAGAGAACCAAATGAAGTGGGAAAAGTTTAAAAAAATACTTTTTCAAAAAAAAAAAGAAATATTGTACGAAAATAGAAAGACAGAAATTGAGTTTACTATTAAGTTGGAAAATTCCGTATTACCTCAGAAATTAATTTTTGTTACAATCGTATGGACCGCTTTCGAGATATGTCAAAATTTGAAGAGTACTTCGATTCGATTTTCTTGCGAAAAACTGAGTACGCAGTCATGTTAGCCTCACCTACTTCCGCTCAAATATCAATTTTGGTTGAAATCGTTAGAGCCGTTTTCGAACAAATCAAACTGATAGTACCAACATTTTAGATGGGAAGTACCATTAGATAATATTGAGGTTACCTTGCCCTAACAAAGACGACCCCGACCTGTAAGCCCCAAACTCCAAATCCTAGGTCTAAACGAAATCCGCTAAGCCGTTTAGGCTGTCGTATATGTTATATCTTTCTCCTACTACGGAATCGATAAAGTTAAAAATGAACCATTTGACCATTTTATTTTCATGACCAGCTCATGACCAGTAAGCTTTGGAGCTAATGCTGTTACTTTAAGATTAATCTGTACATTTATGTTTATTGGTTAATAAATAATAATACTTTTATGAAAACGATTTAAATTCCAAAGAGACCCCTGATTGGCTTCACTGTTTTAAAAATCACTCCTTCCTATCCCAGCTGGATATTGTGAAATAAAGAAACTTCTAATTAATAGGACATACTTAATTTCGGAAAGTGTGATAGACTTTTACTTTCGCTGTGTCTGCGCCACGCTTCACAACGATGGCGCAGAGTTAAATAAAAACAATCGACTTCTTGTGTGCAACTGAAAAGAGTCAATAAATGGGACGCGAATCAATGTAAATACCAATAAATCGTACAACAGCATAGAAATAAATCCCATCACCAATACGAAAAAAAAAAACAACAACAAACAATTAATCGCCCCCGAGGGAACAGGTATTAGATTCCAGTGTCAACACGATATAATTGGATGTTTCTCTTAAGAGTCAAGGTTTACGAATTTAATTGTTCTTAACTTTCCGTTTTTGTTGCCAAATAAATGAGATGATTTCCCTTCGGTGTGAAAACTTTTTTCCATATATCCCTATATATCGGTTTCTCTGTCACGATGAAAGGAAAGCAAATTGATGTTGTTTTTAGGGAAATTAATATGACTGGCTTTGTGTATTATTATTTTCGCTGCGAGCCTGCGATTGGGGAAGTTTCCGAAAAGTTAACAAAGGCAAATTTCTTTGTAGCAATTCTACGGCAAGGATATGAGGTGGCTTTCTTTGATGTAGCACCACGCTCACGAGCACTGTGTGTTTCTCTGATTTGTGCGGTTAATATTTTTTTTTTTTTTTTGTTGTGAAATTTCGGTACCATTTTATCTTGTTTGCACATTCTGCTAATTCACTGCAATGCTTTGTGGTGTTATTTTTCTTTCCTCTTCAGCACAATGAATGTGTAGATTTAGATAATAAATCTTTTTTGTGTAAGTTAATCTCTTCTTTCTGGAGTGTTTATTTTGCACTGAAGGTCTGCCTTAATATGGGTGGGTTTCAAAAACAGCTGAATAGCTTCCACACGGTGGATGTGAATGAACACTTTGTATGCGGTTTTGAGTTAAATGAAAAACCGGAAAGTGTATTTAGTACTAGTTAGTATTATGGATTTAAGCCTACATGATGATGAGGAACAATTGCAGGGTCGAGTGTGGTTTATCTGTTTTGTGAGTATTTTGAATCAAAAAAATACATTCGGTTCCGATACTTAGTTAATGAGCTCCCGGTCAAGTGCATACTATCTGCCTGTGGCCCTTTAGTATCTCGGTCTCTGCTTCCAGGGTCCATAACAAATAATACAGAAACGCACTATTTGCGCACACCCTTTCTGTTTAAAAATAAACCGTCAGCACAATTTGCATATCCTTGTTCGACATAGTCGGCTTAGCGACTTATTTACCAAACTTCAGGATTGTAAATCCATAGTACTTTGTTCGCTTTAAGCAAACAGCGATAATCCGATTTTTACACATTTCGAAATGTTACTATTCCGAAACTTTTTCACCACAATCTGCATTCGACGCCCTATGCGCTTGGCAATAAACCACAAATCTAAATAAAAACAAAACGCTTCTTCCCACGAAATAATAAGCCTAATGGAAATAAACATTTTGGCAAACGAAACATTTCTTAAATCCAGTTGCCAGTTGGGACTTGGAAGATTTGCTACGCAAATCAGTTCGTATAATCGTATTCACAATTACATTGAATTACTCAAATAAAACAACAAGCCGTTGGTAAAAGTTTTTCGCCTGCGTTATTTATGTACCTATGTTGCTTTTTTGAATTAAAAATAATAGGAATACAGGCAAAGGAATAGCTACTACTGAAGAAATATTTCTGAGTTGCTTATGGCATTTCGAATTCGTTTGTTTCGTTTGCGTCCTCAGCTTTGTTAGCAAGTAGGGCGTTTCGCGTGAGTTCCAGGAAGTGTATTTCCAAATGTTGTTGTTTATTAATTTTGTATCTGCGGTTAGCCACCGTCCTCCATACTAACCATTGGTGGTCAATTTTGCATAAATTCAAATAGGAGCAGGTTTGGGCGAGCAATGCGGTTTAGTACTTATACATTTTTAAAACAATTTTATCTAAGAAGTGGTAAACAGATATAAATTCGATTTTTAGACGGATATTAAAATAAAAGGGGATATTAAAACAAAGGCGCGCAAGTTGTCGTACAGAGTTGCCTTTTAAATTGAATTGAATCCGGCATATTGCATTATGAGTCCGATGATGCACATCTAACATCAGGGAACACCGATCGATGAGAACATATTGCAAGTGCAGGCGCTCCTTGTTTATATATTTTTGGTAGACCGTAAATTCCATTTTGCATGGACAACCGGGCTGAATGTTATTTTGTTTTGTTTTTTTTTTTTACTCGGGCCAATATTAAGCTCAATTCAGTATTCGCAAGGTCATTTATATGGGCTTCGTTGCTTCCTACAAAAAACAATTTGGATATCACCAAAACACTGCACGAAAGCGCATGGTGAGGCCATTATTTATCAAAGAAAATAGATTTAGCTTCTTTAAATATGAGCTACCTTTTAACGTGGTTGTAAGAAATGTCCACTTCTTTATAAAGGTGAGTTCAAGGCTTGAATAGTGGCACTATTCACATGACCGCTTAATATTCTTGCCTTGAATAACCCCACAAAAAAGTTCTTGAAATACCTACGGCATCTTATCACCGCAGCAAATAGGCAGCGTTATAACTCTTCAATTTTCAAATAATTATTTTATTTATCCTGTTTCATTTATTTAGTTTTATTCTATTATTACCTATATTTTGCAAAATAATGGATTTTAATTTTTTTATTTAAATTATTATTATTTTGCTGTAATAACTCTGAAAAAAAAAGCAGATCAAAAAAATAATAATTTAAGTCCTTAAATAAATTATAAATTTATCGATGGAAAATTTATTTTAAATTCTGAGCTGTTGGTATACCTAGTATTTGCAAACATTTTCAAAAACATGAAATATAATATGCTAGGAATGACACGAAAAATGAATTACGAACGATAAAATGAAAAATTTGTGATCTATTTTAATTTTATTTATTCTGAATTGTCGAATTTAAACTTAATTTATTTCTATGTTCTTGATTCTTGGTAATAAGTTAAAAAATAATGAAAAACAAAATAAGGACATAATATTTATTTAAACAACGTCATAGGTAGTGGCACTTTTTTCCTAATTACAAAAATCTACTCCGCAGAATTCGGATTTACTACACTTTTTCGTAAAATCGAGTGCATAAATAATTGATTGTTTAGTCCGAAACCTGTGTTTGATATATTATGTAATCACCAATGCAGAACAATTTACCTTCTGTGCACAAGTCTTTCCAAAAATATTTACAATTCGAAGAAAAAATATACCTCGTATTGGGACGGGAAATGAAAAAAGTCGTTTTCATATTTCCATGGATACCTTCTATTTCTACCGAATTTGAACTCAAATTTCATTCCTACGACTCCAGTCTACGATCTAACTTATATCGATGTTGTCATATGTATCCACCGGATACAATTTTAATAGGTAAACTCACTTCAATACCATGCCAAAAATTCATTGAGAGAAGTAGGACCACAAAGTCAGTCATGTATCTAGTGGTAAGGTACATAATTTCTGCGAAATCAAAGAACAGGAAATGTCTCAATTCCTAACAAGGTTTCGTCTTTCAAATTTCATACCATGCCGTAGCAAATGAAACTATCTACAGAGAGAAAATCATCAAATAAACCCCAAGTTATCTCCCCCTCCCTTATACCCTCATAAAGTACTTTGTGTATAACTTTTGGGTGTACAAATTTTCATGTGGAATTGAGAATCCGCAAAAGTAAGACCACTTTGCATCACTTTGCCGTTAACGTAGCGATGAAGTGCCAAAATATATCGTTACAAAGGGAAACTTTTCACGCCTGCCCCAGTGCCACCTGTGCCAATTTTACTTATCCCATCCGTTCACTGCGTCGTCTATTAACAGCCATAATTAAGGTTGACGCTTTTAGTATTTCGATAAGTTCCTCCAAATTGGTTTCACGACAAGGCAGGCGTTAAATTAAAATACACCCAGGTGTGCGATTTCCGAGCACAGCAATGTAGACGATAAGAATGGTGGGCTTCGTCAAAAAAAAAAGAAAAACTCTAATGAGAGTACCTACCTATCATCTTTCATTTAAATTGCCGCAAATCTACTAAATGTTATAAATGTTTGATCCTGACCTAAAAATAAAAAAAACAAATGAACTTAATCACTGACTGCAGGGGTTTTCCAAGAGAAACAGAAGGCCAATTTAACCATGATGACTGCCCCCCACTCGCAATGTAAATAAACTAATTATAACTTTCTCCAGACGACGTTAGAGAAATCCTTCTTGGCAATAAATTGTCCTAATCCTCTGACAGACGCGCAGTTTCCTAAAGCAGACTAAAGGATTGAACGGTAGATAGTGCCAACGCCATGGAGTTGCTCTTGACGAGAACGTTTCCATTTTGATTGAATAAACATTCAAAGGCAGTGGGATCTTAAATAGGCTTGAATACTTCAAGCACTATTTATGCCAATTTAATGGGGCATTGGATATAGCTATCGTGTAATGAAATTAACATTTTAATTGCTCTCACTTTTAAGCTTTTCATTAAATTAGGATTGCTTTTTCTGCCCGTTTCATTGTAAAGCTCTGGAGATTTTCTTAGAGGAATTGGTAATTGATACCAAACAATGCGAAACCCGCTGAAATCAGACTTAAGTGGGAGATGCTTTTGTGAATGGATTAAATCGATAGTTATAGGTGATTTGATTTTTTTTTGTTTTTTTTTTTTATGTACCTATACATTATACATAATGCAAGTGCCCTTTTTACAGAATAGTAGCTAACAGAAGAATAACTTGGACTGTTAAGTGCACACTTTTGTCTTATTTTTTTGTCCACACACTCTATCAGTGCTGTTTGTTTTTTTTTTTAGAAAAAATTGCAAGAGTTTAGGTTGGAAGTATACTTGCAGATAAGATAAGATTGTAAGGCGGGAGAGCTTTCAATGAGCTCTGGCACTGCGGCTTCTTAGAGGAGCCTATTGTGCCTTCCCTGGTAAGTTCTTAGAGCCATATTTTCACTCCAGAGACCGTCAGGGAGACCAGGATCTTCTCTGGGTGTATCCTAGCAAGAGATGGTGAATCAATGATTTCATCACCAAGGACGTTTTTCCTGAGACGACAAAGAGCCGGGCATTCTGTGATTATATGAAGAGAGGATTCGTCACTCTCGAGACAAAGTCTACAGATGGGATCCGGTGAGACGCCAATGCGGTGAAGATGTTTTTTCACGCGGCCGTGGCCACTGATTATTCCTGTTAGTATTCTCAGGTTGTTTTTATCCAGGTTAATCAAGAAGAGTGATTTTCTGGACGAGAATTTGGGGAAAAATGTTTTGGTGTAATTCTGCCCAGCTGTGTTTTGCCAGATCTCGTTAGACTCTATACGAGATTGGTTCTTGATGTATAGTTCCTGAAATGGTTTTTGCTTACTCCGCAGAAGGATTCAGGTCCGATGAGTGGAGTGGTTGCTCCGACTTTAGCCAGTGATTCAGCCGATTCGTTACCCTAAAATCCTCTATGGGCTGGAGTCCAGTGGAGGATGACTAGGTTTTTCTTAGAAAGTTCATAGATGTTTGAGAATGTTTCTAAGACAAGTTTGGATTTGATGACAGATGAGTCAAGAGCTTTGAGAGCTGCTTGGCTATCTGAGAATATAAATATGGTTTTTCCACATGTGATACAACTTAGATTTATTCTAGTTGATTGCAAGGACTTCAGCCTGGAATATGGATAAGTTTTTCCCAAGGCTGACTGACAAGTTCACCTGGTTTGACTCACCGTAGATTCCAGAGCCAGTCCCTGATTCCATCTTAGAACCGTCTGTGTACCAGATGATGTCAAGTCGAGATGGATAAGGTTTATATTTCTCCCACTCTTCCCTAGAGGGGGATGATTATGGAGAAGTTTTTATGGAATACATATTAAAAATGTGGAACGCTTGACGATTTTGCGTGTCATCCTTGCGCAGATGCAGATGCACAGTCCTTTAATAATAGTAAAAATTAAAATAATTAAAAAAAAATACCTAACAAAAAACCCGACTGACTGTAAAAAAAGATCTCGCTGACATTTGTGTGACAATTGTTTTTATTATTATTTTTTTTTTTTAATCTATATTTTTATATTTATTTGCTTAGTCTTAGACATTCCGGGGAAAAAAACCAATTTAATGACACTTCACTCTTCAAAATCCGTCAAACTGTTCGGGCTACAGGGCGTCACGTAAGAACGTACATAGGATACGCGCGAAACACATAACCCTCCCTGTGTCCAGTCGGCTAAAAAAGAACCGACCCTTCATAATTGAGAACCCTCTCTTCATCTTATCAATGGTGGGTAGCAGTAGTTTATGGATCACTCCAGACTTCACTCGTATATTACTTTTATTCGAGAAGGGACAGGCGAGAAAGACCTGCCCATAAATGAATAAAAATATAGCAGCCACTGCCCACGTTAATTTAAGTACTATATGTGATCGTACTCATAAAAACCGACTTAAGTATTGCCATAATAAAAATGTCCACCAGAAACCCTCATTTACACGCTCTCATTCATTTCGTTACCCAAAACCCAACGGCAAAAAGTATAGTAGTGAACAATGTAGCCACTGTTCATAATCCTGAGCACCCACATTCATCTATTTTCTTCCCCTGCGTCAGTAACAACAAATTTTCAACTCATATATGGAAAAGTATGGAAGAGGAAAAAAAAATGAGAGACAATATTATTTTCAACCCAAAAGCACCCTTTCGGGTGCGTATCCATTTCGGGATATTGTTCACATGGGAGGCAAATGGTTCTTCGCTCATATTATGAACTTGTATACAAATACCAGTCCGAAACATCAACCATCGTGAAGGACATCTTTGGGAAGACCTTCATAAGCACACCATAAAAGTCCGGAAAATAATTACATAATTTAGTTGAAGTCTGAGACGGGACATCTACGTAAACGAATGTCGATTTTTATTTTTCTTCTTTCGTCTTATTTATGAAAGAATTATATTCATAGCCTTGTTGGGGGCATTCAGATCTGCCGGTCAACAAAGCAGAAGAAAAATCTGCACAGAAGATAGCCCTCAATGGAGCTCCTCCTTATTTTCATTTCTGAGATGCTATACATTTGAATGTAGTAAAAGTGTTTGCTCCTGGTATACCGTGCAATGGATGAAATGATATTTCTTTATATTTTACGTAATTACTCCCATGAAATGGGGCTTAAATTGTTATAAAGTACTACTTACTTTACACTGTAAAGTGAAGGACCAGGAGGTCATTACTTTGTCGTATGCATATGCAACCGCACTGTAAAATGTTTGAATACTGTGATTGGGGCCGAGTGCGTTTGGGAGATCTTGAATGGGTCCTTTTGTATGTATATTTTCAATTCATGGTTGGGAAGTAGTTCCATACAATATATTGATACGTAATTAAAGAAATGAAGTACAGTTTTTTGATGTGTAAACATCTAAGCGCGCGTTGTTGGAATCTGGTGGAGTAATTCCACACATTTAACTTGGGGGACGGAAATGCGTCACCGTGTTTTATCATTGCATACATTTTATCATTGCATACGTTCTTATCATTGCATACATTTATGAGCTGGGGCATATTAATTTCAGCTTTTTTTTGATGTGAAATAAAGCATGTTTTTCATATATGATGGTCTGTCTCAGTGCCAAATCTTCCGTGAATTACCAGGCACGCAGAAATCACAGCTGGACAACAACTAACAAAAATGTCGTGGACCAGCACCTCTACAATATGCAATGCAAGCCGAATGAAATTCCAATGACACTTTCATTTACTGTATAACAGTTGATGTCATTTAACTTGCGGGGATGGATTGCATACATTTATGAGCTGGGGCATATTGATAATTGTTATTTCATAATTTATATCAAGAATACGGTTATTACAATTCCCTCTTTTCTCAATGACGTGTATCAAGCCACACAAATACCGCACGCACGGTGTTTACACATCATTTCGGGACTGTTGGATACAGTCGCACCAATTTTTTTTTTGTTATTATTATTGTTGTGTCTACAAATCGGAGCCTTGGACCAGGAGTAGTTTTCGAACACACCCGAAGATTTAGATATCGTCCAATGAAGAGTCCGGTTGTCAACATGTTTGACTTGCATTTTAAAATAAGTTACCACTATTATTAATTAAAACAAAGTTTAATTAAAATCGAATCCTGTCAATTGTATTAATTTTTATTGTTGACTAGCTGACCCGTGCTCGCCTTGCTTCGCCAGAATTCCACTTCTCAGATTTTAAACAAAATAATTAGCGTTATACAAAAAGATGCTTACCCGAAAAAAAGAGAAGAAAAACTGTCAGTAATGCGAGAAACAGATTAACACAGCGACTCTATCAGCAACAGCAACAGCGAATTTAGGATTAGTTCCAACGTTGATGTCCCTAACTATAACTAACTAACTAACTTCTATTATTCCCTTTTAATCTCATTTACATTCCACTTGTTATTGTTAGTTGTTACAATTTATACCCCATCCCTCTCAATCCCATAACCCATATGCGCCACACTCGCTCACTTACTACTCATAAACAAACATCCTCAAGTTCAAATTAAAAAAAAAAAATAGTGCGTGGAGTCCCTCCGCGCGGAAGAAGTGAAACCTTGTAATGTGGAAATGAAAATAGGATGGGGTAGAAATTGATTTTTAGTGAAATCATATTGTTTCTTTAAGCCTAGTATCCTGCTCGCGCTAAATTTTAGCGCCCCTAGTCTCCACATCGTTTCTCCACACCAAAGATAAATGGTCGCTAAATTATTATTAAACATGATATAGATGGGACAAAACCCATATGCTTATGAACCATGAGTACCATGACAGATATCAGTAAACGAAATTTTAATAGAATTTTCGAATTTCAAACTTGAAAGACGTAAGAAACCTAGAAATTATAAGAAGAAGTTCAACATGTGTCCTCAAACTTTCCACAATCTCCTTACCATAGTGGAACACTTTTTATTACCCAAAAGATGAAGCCAAATGAGAGCATAAGTCCCCCTGAAAATTGATTCGCTTTATTTATATGTATATGTATCTCTGTTTTGGAGCTGTTACTTGGCTTTGCGTTTTCTTTTATTGATCACGCAAACATTATCCGCGTTTTCCGCCACAAAAAATTCTTTGCAAACACAACACAAACACTTTTCTCCGTTTTTTTATGTCAAAATTTATCTTCGATTTAATGAACCGGACATTTATTTCGCGAGCTAAATGAGTGGAGACTTTTCATCGGCCCATCTATATGAAGTTAAGGATTTGGCGTGCGAACAGGATACTGATGCCTTGCTTAACTGCCTCGCTCAATTTTATCTTTGTAGACATTTTTGTATGGGAGATAAAATTTAGCGCGAGCAGGATACTAGGCTTTAAGACAAACTTTATTAACATTGCTTGCAACTAACAATTGATCGCATCTTTTAATTATCATTTTCGAGTGGAGAAATATCCAAATCCATAACATTAACAATGAGATAATGACAACTAAAGTAAGATACGATATGTTGGAAGTCGCATTAGAAGTTTCACTTCAAAAATACTATACCCTATTAAATTATAGGTATGTGTATCAAATCAAACTAAAACAAGTAAATGAAATAATGAGGACGCTACTCGTTGCTAACGCTCGCGCTGGCCTGTAACAGGTATACTACGCGCATGCGTTCGAGTGCCACGCATTCACTCTCGCTCTGTCTCCTTCTATTCCCCCTCCCCAGGAGCGTTGAACGTTTAACGCAACCTTGTTGGAAGTCGCATTAGAAGTTTCACTTCAATAAGACATTAATTGCCAATTTAGTCATTATTTTTGGAAATTAATCTTCACCACAGAATATTCTTCTCCCAGCATTTGGTGCCAATAAACTCACTCACCATTGCATACTCTGAAGCGTGAGCGGTACCCTCACACCTTTGAGTATGCAATGCTTATAGTAGCATTAAGCATTTAAGAAGTTTCACTTCAATAAATCAAACAACATAATTCACCTATATCGTCTTTACTTCTTGAATTCTTCAATTCTTTACTGTAGGTATCAACGTATGTAGGTATGTACTATAACAAACATTAAAACAAATACCTTGAACTCAATTTCTATATACACCACGTCCATCAGCGCACGTCAACAGCCATCTGCGCATTTCCTCAGAAACAACCACCACTTTTTACATATGAACGTGATTGCGCTGTGCAATGTGCGCCACCCTCACCCTCGCTCACACCTTTGAGTCCATCAGCGCACGTCAACAGCCATCTGCGCATTTCCTCAGAAACAACCACCACTTTTTTCATATGAACGTGCTTGTGCTGTGCAATGTGCGCCACCCTCACCCTCGCTCACACCTTTGAGTATCCAATTATTAGCGTTAAACGTTTAACGCGTCCTTGAGTTGGAAGTCGCATAAGAAGTTTCACTTCAAAAAAAAAAACAGAAAGCAAAACATAAAGCAAAAAAGGTGCAACTGCACAAACAGGTTTTGGCATGCACATGAATCACTATAAAATCAGAATCACTATAACGCATTTTAAATCACAATTACAACTGAGTGTGACTCCCTCTCAATCTCAATTACAGACGTATCTCTCTCAATCCCATGCTCCATGCATCTCATTTACTCCACTACTCAACTCATTATTCATTAATGCGAGAAACAGATTAACACAGCAACAGCAACAGCAACTTTGACAGAACTTTAGAACCAATGTATTTGAATTACTTTGAACATATTATTAGCACAGCAACATCGACAGCGACATCAACGTTAGAGCCAATCCTAAATTCGCTGTTGCTGTTGCTGTTGTTGCTGTCGCTGTGTTAATCTGTTTCTCGCATAATACTCCAACTCCAGTTCAATTTAAAAACGTGAACAAAAAAAAGAACAACACATAGCCCAAAAAACCCAAAAGGTGCATAAAAAAAGAGAAAGAAAAAGCGCACCGCAGAAAGTGTACAGAGAGAGAAACAGGTTTTGCCGCACACACACACACAAAATTTCCTCCACTCAACGCTGGAAAAATCCAACGATCTAGCTTCAATCGAACATTTTGCTTTTTTCAATTGTATTAAATTTATAGTTTATTGCTTATTGTTCGACTTCAGGATAACGTACAAAGATGATTTATATCTTTAAATCTTTGTACATAATTGAACTTTGTATTAAAAAAAATCCCATTTCATTTGGATGAGTGATTCCGAAGCTAGGAGCTAGAAGGCATCCGAGAATTATAACTTTTCTTAGATATCAGCTTAGATTTTCACTTCCGGACAGCGAATAATGGTAAAGCATATCCTATGTTCAAATCTGAAAAATTTCCTATGCAACTGTGAAAACAGAAATCAAATTCGTGCAGTACTTTTTGAATCTATTCCTTGCTCACAGCTTACAGCCGGAAAAAAAGTTACAGTTTTATTATAGTAAGGATGTTCAGTTTGATGGTCTTATTGTCTGATGCAATTTAAACACTTTTAATTCATCATTGCACGCTACGTTTCACTGTCGGCTTTATGCAAACATCCTCAGGGGTATTCATCATATTTGAATATATTGTTAATTGGTTTTCATTATTGCAACTCCCATGGCTCCACAGAACATAAAGGACATCACTAATATAAAATATCACAGTATAATTTAATTATAGTAATTATATTAAATATTAATTAATTATTATTATTTAACACGGTTTGTTCTACTGTGATGTTTTGGTCTACTGTAACCTCAGCTTACCCCTCAGAGGGGTATGATCCCTCATAAGAGTTCGTCTTAGATTATAATTCCTTTCGGAATCAATTAAGACGGGTCTGTACCAGGGATTATTACCCAAAACCCACATCTAGAGCATTTTTAACTAAATGCGGAAAATGGGGAAAAACGAAATACACCCATGTTTAAAAATGTTACTCAATTTAAAAATAAAACTCGTGTAGTTAACTTTCAAATAAATCCCGAACATAAATACCACCTTTGCTCACATTGGCAAATCTGGTATCACTGGTTTGTGAACAAATAATTTTAAAATAAATATTTAAGAAAAGTTTGATTCAATCTTATAAATAAATAGGCGAAGGGAAATAGTTAAGAACCACTTTCACTGCCTTAGACACAACACATTCGCTTAACTTTTCTTTTGTTAGGAAAACTGTTCAGAGATGCAATGCTGTCTGTAATTTGTTTTCCAATATGTTGCGCATAAGCCAGGTCGATATAATGGTGGAATTTATAAAATAAGTGTCGCTAAAAGTGTCATTAATAAATCATTAAACATTTTTTTACAAGGAGACCTAATAAGTTATGAACATGACGTGCGTCAATTGTTATTACATAAGTTAAATGTCACAGTTTGACAGTGCCGCAAATGACATTTTGCATTTTGGTTGCACTTGATACAATAATGTTGACTTAAAGTTTTAAATAAAATACCATTAACGCAGGCCGAAAGTGCCTGATTGTGTTGGCAAGGATTAGAAGCTGACCCGGAAAATTAAGATTTGTTCTGAAAGGAATACCCCAAACATTCAAATACCGCTTGACCGATTTTGAAGAGTGAGGTGTCACTAGATTCGTATTCTGTAAAAAAAATAACTTAAATGATTCAAACAACACACATTCAGGTATAACTAATTGCAACTATGAGGCTATGTATATTTTTATCAGCTTAAGTAGCCTCCGATTGTCAATTATTTATAGGTACTTGAATTGTGTCTTGTTTATATACCTTTTTAGTTCTTTCTTTGCAGCCTCTGTCGGACTTGTTGTTTTTTTTTTTTTTTTTTTTTCATTAATTTCCCAAGTACCTATATAGATAGGTATCCGTCTAAGTGAAGTTCTCTGTAACTTGATGCGTACAAAAATCATAGATCACAGTATACATTGAAATATGATTGGGGATAAAGTTGCTAAACTAAGCAGATATAAAAATGTTGATGGGAAAACTTCTATGTTGGTACACGGAAAGAAGTTAAAGATCAAATCAAGAATAATAAGCGCCGAATCACGAAAAGTTTGTCTCATTTTAGAGCTTAGCTCTGGATTTAATAATTCACGACTTTTTATTCGCAATTCTAGAAATTGTACAAAGTGAAGATATTGACCCTCAAAAGGCCGGAATAAAAAAATCGTTTGTAGGAGGAGATTTAATCTTGAGTTTGGTTCTGTTTATATACCTATATTGAAATAAGCCATTGATGGTAATGTAATTATAGGGGAAACTGCATGGCATATGAAACTATTGAACAAATGTTGACGACTGGGTCGTTTAAGAAATATTCTGGATCACTAATGTTTGTATGGTTGATAGGCAAAATATTCGCTTAATGAGCTTCGTTTTGTGAATTTGATTTCCTCTTCCAATTTATTTAAGTAACGATTTTTATTTATTTCTCTTAACACCTTGATTTGTAGTATTAGCTGGGACTTTTTGAGGGGCGAACATTTTGAAGGTGTAACTTGTCGTCTTCGTTTTTTAAATATCTCTGTATACGTACATAGAAACAAATAAAGCAAACTGCCGAGCTAGAGATATGATTCAATTTTGCTGACAAAGTGTCGCTCCTAGGTCAATAGGAGTAGGGTTGGAGTTTTTACTCCTACAGGATATGGACATATATTGTGATATCGTTCAACCATCAGTCTTCTTCGCAAGAATGTCAATATTCGTATATTCCGCCATTTTTGTGATATCTCGTCGGTTGTCCTTCACGAAGCTTCAATTGAGGACAGTGGGAAATGTTTTGTTAGACATCATTTAAAACTGGTGGTATGACAATCAGCTAAATCAAAATCGTGACCTTACATCGAAAATAGAACAGTTTTCCAGAACGATGATCATCGACAAAATAGGTTCAGAAAAAAAAATGACCAATACTTTTGGATACAAGGATTGATGATCTTAACGAACGAAATAAGTAGGTACAACGAACTCGAACATTTATCTAAAGCCAGGTGTCAATGAGCATAGAAAACCAAATGGTTTCGCTGGTTCAGGCCGTTGTCCAACTCGGTCTGTGGCCGTCGTCTGAAGTTAATTATAAAGGGATAGACAACAAATTAGTAATGTCCGTAATATTTTTACGAAATTTCTTGCGATGGAAATTAAGTCCAAGTCGTGCAGTGTATATTGGATTACCCAATAAAATCATATATTCTCACGTTCCACATAAATAGAAAATAAACCAATCCATCCTCACAAATCCCCATTTTGTTAATCACATAAGGAATCATTGATTAATCTCAGACTATGGATACTATGCTCCCAAAATCAGGATCTCTTTTCCAATAT
Organism: Cheilosia urbana; assembly: GCA_946477585.1. NCBI lineage: Eukaryota > Metazoa > Arthropoda > Insecta > Diptera > Syrphidae > Cheilosia > Cheilosia urbana. The sequence goes on from OX297854.1 coordinate 146,997,999, forward strand.
TCAATACCATAAACAAAGCCTGAGTGAATACATCGATTTCGACCTGCATAAGAGATATAAATCCACACACTTACTGGCTGTAAATTAGGTGAAAATTACTAAGCCCTGAGGAATATAAATATTTTACTATACCTACAGCTGTAATAGAATAATACACAATAAATTAGTGGAGAACTTTCTATCGATACAAGGCTGTGTATATGGGTAAGAGTGTCTGTCCTCCCTGGAGTGTCATTCCCAGGTCATTCCTCTCTACAATTGACTAAATTATGTACAGTACCAAGAGAGGGATTCCTAATTGATGATACTTAATTAAACATTTGATAATAGGTACCGCCTTAATGGCTCTGGTTTGAATTGATTTATTGTAGGTAAATAACAGAAATGAAAATAGCTACCAAAGGGTAAATAAAGAACATTATCCTTTTTCCTATTAGACATAAGAGAAAATGGTAGATATTGCTTTCTGTATAAGAAAAAAAAAAAAAAAAAAACTGTTACTCTCAGCTGCATTTTGCTTGGACTGCTTATTGGTTACTTGCAACCATAAACTAAGTATTAAAATAGACGGTCAACTCAGACAACTTAAGAGAATTTGCGTACATCCTACAAGCAGAGCTGCCGTTTCATAATTTCTTTGCGGAGTATAATAGCATTTTTTTGGGGAGCACCGGGGAGTAGGGGAGGATAGTGTACCTCGGACCAATAGCTATTACGTGCGCATTAACCCTTTTAAAATGAGTACTCCCGCCAAAACTATACTTGACATGTTATTTCATGACAGCTCAGTTATTTGCCGCCTTCTCTTCGCAGTAGTTGTACAGAATTTCTTAAGAACTGTTTTCGTATAGGAAAAGTATTTTTTTCAGGAATTTTAGGAAGTCTGTTACTCGTGTATGAGCAACTGGAATGCGAGACTGTTGTTTTTTTTTTACCTTACACTTGAAATTTTTTGTATAGCTATGAAGTCGGTGAGCTACATTTAATGTATCTAAATAAATTAGAGCCACTTTTATAAAAAAAAAAAGAGTGTGTGGTGTACCTTAGCCCATTTTTTTCTGTGTACCATGGTCCGGTTCAAGGGCTCGAAAGGCAGTGAAGAAGTAAGTGTTAGATGAATCATCTGAGAGGGACAATACCATTGAGCTGTTATTAAAGCCCCGAACCACGAAAAGTGAACCAAATAAAAAAACCTGTGGAACAAAATGATGACAGCAGCGAAGCATACTTTAGTGGAGAAGATGACATGACCATTGACGAAATTTTTAGGCTGGCCAAGGCGAAACATTAAGACCATTCAATACGTTTTATTTATTGTAGCCTGTTAAATTTTTTTCTAGTTTGGTTTGTTTAATTTTGCTTAAGATTGCATATTTACTGTGAGCAGTCCAAGGTACACACTGGCTTGGTTCATGATACACTTACTACATGTACCTTGTAACATCGGGATGCATTTTTCTGCATTTAAACACAACATAAACATTCTAGATAAAATCTGAAATGTGTACACTATCCTCCCCTACCGAACAAAATCTAGGACATATGTTTTTTTGTAGGTAAGAGTTTTTTAATTGGAACAGATCGATGTTGCCACCTTGTGGCGGCCATTTTGTTATAGTGGCCTCTGTCTAATCTGGTGTCTATTGTTCATACGATGATTCAAAACACCATGCCATAAAATTTTATTTTCAAAATGAGTATTCGCCAGTGCAAACGCTACGTCTATTTTTCAGCAGACGCAGTGGCCTTTCAAATTCAACTCTCCAAAGTTTTTTGGCAAAATTCAAGACAAAAGTTCGGTAAATATTCACCCTTAAAATTTAACCACTAAGATCCGTGCCACCTTCTTTTATAGTATTATATATATATGTACATGTACATGTATTATATATATACGAACAAAAAAATTATTTCGTTTATACCAAAAACTCAGTTTGTTTAACTCCGTTTCGAAATCTACCCGTCCTTATTGAAGAAACCTAAATAGTGGCAGAAGAAAATTAATTTCCACTATCCGCAAGTTTTTGCTCGACACGAATGTAACAAAATCGAAAATGAGAAAGTACAATTTTTTGTTTGCATTGACTGGGTAAAGAAATATCAAGTCATGTGAAAGTAATTAAAACCTAAATAAAAAATAGGAGTACAATTCTTCGAGGAGTACAAGTACAGCAGACGAAAAAGGAGTACAATACTCCTATTGTAGTACTTTCGGCAGCGCTGCCTACAAGTTTTTTTGCAGTGTAACTATGTGGGAAAGTACGTGTGCCATAATAAAGTAAATAAGCCGCACGCATGCACTTGCACTAGTAACCTGACAGTTCATTAATGTTGTGTGTACGGCAATTCTTTAAAAATATTCTTTAAAAATATCCCGGACACTTCTGTCGTGTTCAGAATTGACTTTGGAAGTGCACTATTTTTTCAATGAAAAAGAGAAAACATAGAAAGAGCACTTCTAGCTCTTTTCATAGAAAGAACGGGATCCGGTAGAAATTCTGCTTTCAAAATTCTGCTTTGCAAAATTTTGTCTCCTCACACAAAACTTCTGCTTTACAAAACTCTGCTTTTCAAATTTTAAGCAATAAGATTCAGCTTATTCTGCTTTATAAAAAAATTAATATGAATGTGAATCAAACAAATATTTTTCTATTATAATATACTAGGGGTCGCCCCGTGGTCGAAATTCGACCAATTTATTCTATAAGTTAATTTTTGAAGGGGAAGTGAAGGGGAAATATCGGAGGGCTTATAAATAGGCAATCGAAACCATTTTAAGTTTTCCTTAAATTGCGAACAAAAAGTGTCCAGTAATGCGGGCTGTCTTCTATTTTATATTACAGGTAGAAAAGGGTGCATAGAATATATACGCAAAGTTTCATCGTTTGTTGTTCAACAGTTTTAGAGTTATGGGGACCTTAACTTAGAAGCCAACATTTTGCTTAAATTTCATATAAATCATAAACCGTTAGGCCGATTGGTACGATTTGAGTTTTATTAGATTAGTATTGTCGAACACTTTCGAAAATAGATTTTAGAAATTTTATCACTTTGCTAGCTGCGGTTTCAGAAATAACACGGTTTTAAGGGATTGGGATTTTGTTTTTTCAAATGGTTCTAACTTTCAAACGGTTGAACTACAAACGAAAAGAATTCCACTACAAACAGCTACAAACGATTGTCTATCGAACTGCATTTCACGTTTTTCATTCTAGAAAAAGTGCGAATTACCTTCACGCGGGTGCCATGTTGTTGTTGTTGTAATTTCATGCAATTCGCTTAAATTTACCTGCTTTAATTCATAATTTGTGGATAATTTTTGTATTGTGCACTTCTATGTATTGTCCCCTACCCAAATATATATAGTGTTGGCATATTTATGTGACTTATAATAGGAAAAAAGGGGGGAAACACGTTTTAGGCAACTCCGTATTAATATATAGAGATTATGCATCTCAGGTCTTAATAATACATTACAGGCCAATAAATTACAAGAAAAAAAAATCTAGAAGAAGCAAATTTTTTTCACATTTGAATTTACCAAAAAATTAAGAAACCAAACAAATCTATTGAGATCTTATTTTTTTATATTCGTTTAAGAAAATCAATATGGCTAGGATCTGCTCTTTTTTTTTAGAATTCTTATTTGTTTGTTTTTAAAATTGTTATTCCTTTTCTTTTTCAATATCTTCCCATCCCCATCCATCCACGCACAACTTATCTTTCCCTTTATTGGATTTACCGATTGAAACATTCATTTATGAGTGTAACACTATCCGCACACGTTCACGAAGGGATAGCAAAAAAACACCACCTAGAAGAGTAATTTTCTAAAACAACACTGCAATCTTAAAAAATAAAAAATGTCTCTACAGTTAAGGCATAAATAAGTGAGAAGACTGTCTTTACAAAACTTTGCAAACAATAAAAAAAGGGTTTGGAAAGTGTTAAAAAGCGCGCGTTTTTGAAAAGCTGAATTTTGAAAACAGAATTTTGAAAGCAGAATTTTGTAAAAAGTATTTTGACCCATCCAGAATTTTGACCCCAACCCAGAAAGAACAATTCATTTCTTTTTCTTCAATCGAAAACGCCATTAGTTTTTCTCTTTTATTACACCTCCCGCCATTAAGATTTTTTTTTGCTGCCTCACATGTATTCATCGATAGGAAACTTAAGAGATTTTATTTTCAAAATTTCCGGTGGGAATCGGGTAAATGCGCGGGAGGTGACGGTCCATTTAATACTTACTTTATGCTTGCCAATAGCTCCATCCTCAAATGTAACCATCAAAATAGCCTGCGGTTAGGATTTTCATCTGTTATGCATCGGAAATTCTGGAGACTATTTTCCATCCCCATAATGAGGTAAGCCCACCGTCATTCGGATACATATCCTGTTCTCCTTATGCTTATTAAATTGAGTGTAGCCAAGGACGTTTCCTACCTGAACCCTTCAAGTGCTGATGCCAATTTGAGATGAAGCGAGGGCTCATTTTTAGAAAAGGTATACCGCAAACTGTTGTTGTTCAATCAAGGAAAAATTCTATAGGAACTCACTGGCATCGAAATGTAAAAAGGATTCTATTATTGTTCTGTGGATAAGAAGTACCCCGACTGTGATGGAAGCAACATCATTTTCCGATATTCCTAATAAACCTCTATGTACTTACCTTAGTCTAAGGACTTTGTTGGTAATAATTTTAGAAAATCCACCATTAATATAAACAATTTTTATTGTGACCATCAGACAGCAATAAAATAATCCTTTACAATTGCCCACGTGATTCATCATGTGAAATAAATTGATTGCTGTATTCCAAACACCAGACAGTCGTTTCTGGAAAAGGCCAAATTCCTGTCGAATACTCACATGTTAAGTAGCCATTTACTTTCGTGTGATTACATGACAACAGCAGGATTTCGTCTGAGAGCCATATCTCAAGTAGCTTCATGCCGACCGACTATTAGCTCATACAAGGCGTGTTGCCACATAAATTTCGCTTTTTATTAAAATAATTCGCTACCGCCACCTAAAGCCTAATAAATTCCCCCTAACATTATCATTTTATGGCATAACCTTAAAATTTTCAAAAATGAGGACACTTCTTCCACAAAGCCCCAAATCTCTTGTACATTTCACATCCAATTACACCGCAAAAAAAAAGAGTCTACAAACCCTAACAAAGTTATTGCGTTTTCCACAAAAAATAAAAATATAATAAACGAAATATACCGTCAAATCTGATTATCCTGTTTGGTGAATAATGAAAAAAAAAAAAACTTTGTCAAAAGTATATCATTAATCTCGTTAGGTATTCCAGTAACGTTCGGGGGAAAAAATGTTTCCTTTCACCATCGAAACGCCTATTTTAACTCCTTTTGTCCTTTTTTTTTTAAGTAGAAACTTTTTAATTTTGTTGACCTTTGCGGGATAAACGAGAAGAAGACCCTTGGGATCTCTGTGAAATTGTTTTTTAGGTATTTCTTTCTCTTGTGCTGATAAACATAAGCCCAATAATAATCACCAATCTTTGTGCAAGAGGTAGGCCCAACCTGTCAGCAAAGATATAAAATAAGTCACGTCTCCCACTGAATCGATAAAGGTCGGACTTTTCCCCCTCGTAACCAATGATAACCGAAACATTAACATACATAGCACTACACCACAGCAATAAACGAATGTAGCCATAACAGTAGATCGAAGGACCCGCCCTTCTCCGGCACCTTAAACACAAACAGTTATAAGTTGGGGTGATATTTTACTGAAACGTTACCCCCTAAGGTAGAGCAGATTGTCAACCTTTGTTTTGTAAGGTTCCCTGTTATTTGTTGTCAGCAGTCAGCACAGACTTTCAGATCGAAATATCGAATTGTTTTTAGGTGTGAAGGAATTGATTTGATTCACAATTAGGTACTGGCGGAAACTGAGTGCAAATGCGCAAAATATAATTGTATTAAAAAAAAATCCCAACAAAAGGACGAACCTGCAAATGAATGACAGGCGAAATATTTGATTCTTTCATTCATTGATCTGGAGGTCTTTTTCAATAGCTATCGTCTACAAAAAATATCCTCCAGGCAATTCTAATTTGGGCATCGATATCAGAATTTGAATAAAAATTTCTTACTTGTATTCGCAGCGCCCAAGGATTTCGAACAGAATTTTCCCCTGCGAAATGTGTTTATTATCGGGGATTTCAATTTGAGTTATTGATTATGGGGAGTGTTTCGATAGAATGAAATTTATTCGCCCTATATCCAGAGGCGCATGCCGTATATATACAAAAGTTTACTTTCATTATTTCGGGTTTTTTTTTTTTTTTCAAAAGGCCCCTATGTGACAATAGGGACAATAAAGTGTGCGATGTTCATTCAAAACTCGGGGTGCGAAGGGCATATTCAATATTTGTATCCACTGCTCTTTTTAACAATAATATTCGCACCACACTTTTAACCTCGGGGAGAAGATGTGACACACACAAAAGGTCTCGGTAATTGGAATGGTAAGGGGGGTCTGCTGTGTGCGGCGGAAGGAAGCAAAAGTATGAAGAAAAGTTCTTTAAATGAATGGCTATGGAAAATGTAAAGAAATTTATTTTCACTTAAATCTTCCACATGTATGAATACTTGTTGCTAATAAGTTTCCTCGGGCGGAACTTTTGTAAGTTGATTCGCTTTAATGTTCTGCAGGTTTGTCGCAGTGTTGCCAGTTTGGGGGTTTTCTGGTCGACGGGGGGAAATCTGGGGGGAGAAATTGTTTAGGGGGACGTCTAGGGTTTTTTTTTAATTCTAATTTATTTGTATTTTGTTATTATATCCTTTTTGGGAACCTTAAACTGTGTAAGTGTATGCTATTTTAAAATGCAGTTAAATAATCAATCCATTACAAGATGTTTCAAAATGCAACATGCGTTGACACTGTGTTGTTTTTTTTTTTTTTTTTTGCATTCGGAAAACCAAATTTACATTTTCGCGTTTCAATTTCGAAATTTCTTGTGTTAAATCAAACAAAAAAATTAAAAAATGTTGGAGGTTTTTTTTAAAAAGTAGCCAAATCTGGCGGTTTTTCAGAGTTATCTGGGGAAAAATATTTTGACCGTCTGGCAACGTTGTTTGTCTACAGAATGTGTGTTGTATGGTTTGATTATTTCAGGATACTGGTGTGGTTTTGTAAAAGCTGAGTGGAGAATAGCATAAGATGCAAGAGACATAATTTGGAGCTTCCAACTCTATTTTAAATATGCTACAGGACTCTTGAATTGGATGATCCTTAACTGAAGAAATTATTTTCTTTGCGATTCCCAATCTTCGGATTACAGATTTTGTGATCAAAATAATTGCATTTTGTGATCAAAACAAGTGGACGGCTTCAAGATCTTGCGGGCATTTTATAAACCAAAATCTAATCATTCAACCAATACTAAAACATAATATTTTTGGAAAATTTTGTGTAATACTTACAGTTCTACTTTTTCCCCCTTGAAACATTAGAAAGGTGTTAAAATAAATAAATAGTTGGCGCAACAGGTCCAGAGTTTTTTTCCACTGCGCTACCTCTCGCGAAAGTCTGACAAACATCCGAGAGTATAAACTGTCTTGAAAGAGCTTCTCAATTAGCCGTTTGGAGTCGGCATAAAATTGTAGATCCCCTCCACTCGTACCAAAAATTAAACTCACACAAAACGAATGGTTGTGAGAAGCTAGGCCTAGGGTCCCTCCTGACCTGTTGCGCCAACTATTAATTAATTAACAGGTCCAGAGGGACCCTAGGCCTAGCTTCTCACAACCATTCGTTCTGTGTGAGTTTTTCATTTTTGGAACAAATGGAAGGGATCTACAATTTAATGCAGACTCCAAACGGTTAATTGAGAAGCTCTTTCAAGACAGTTTATACTCTCCGATGTTTGTCAGACGTTCGCGAGAGGCGGCGCAGTGGAAAAAAACCCTAAGTTGGAATTTGGGTTTTTGCGGGAATCGAACCTCGACCCCTCGCTTAGTAGTCCAACACACTAACCACTAGGCCACTGCGCCTACATTAGAAAGGTGTTGCCAAATGAAAAACGCGATTTTTACTAAATAAATACTTTAGCTTTTATTCTTAAACGGTTTAAGTTAAGTAAGCACAAACTTTTGAAGTCTAAAATTAACTTGTTCTTAAAAACGTAAAAAAACATTTCTTCTTTGGTAATATTAAATAATAATAACATATGATAATGAAAAAATTATAAAAAATAGATTTAGTAACTAATTTTTCTTTGCGCCAGATCAAAAAAATAAAAACAAAAATAAATACTGGTTTTACATGCCGGGCACAGCCGTCATACACAAGAGATCATCGTTGATTGAGTTAATTAGTGAACACAATTTACTTAGTTCACGCCAGGTCGATATATGCCAGGGGATAAAATCCTGAACAAACAGCGCTAAATTTCGCTGGATTACGCAAAAAAAAAAAAAAAAACATTGAAAATTAAAAGGTACCTACCTAAATTCAGCACCAGTACTGAAATTCTGACATATTTTAATTAGCAATAATGTTTTTAAGAGGCTTCAATTCTACACAGTATAAACATTGTGTTAGTGACAAATCGATCAACAGTGCATCTATATCAGATACAATTTGCAAGTTTTGCATCTTTTTACAAATATTCTTTCATTTCTTCAAAAAGGATACAGTATTATTATTATTACCTATTTAAAAAAGTAAATAAATTATTGTTTACATTTTTTAAATCTTATAGCACTAGCAACTTGGGCCTAAGGATACAAAATGTGTACCATAACCAGGGTTTAAGATGAATTTTACGACGTCAAAGTGTAATACCAATAGGTATATTGAAATGAATTATTAAAAAAACTTCTAGAAATTTCGCAAGAAGCTGGAATTTGGTAATGCGCGCCAAAACTGTCAGAAAAGCGCCAGTTTTCTCTTCCTTTTTTTTTTTAAATCAGGAAAAGCATTATTTTCCCCTAAATTACCAAAAAAAAATCCCCTTTTTCTCCCCTAAGTGAAATTTGCACTTATATTCATAAGAAATAACTCAAAAACTGCAACTGTTTTTATTAATAAATCTAAAATAAACATGTCACATAAAAATATACGTTTTAAACAATAATTTTCTTTTCTACTAGACATAATATCAAAACGAGTGAACGCATTCAGATGCACAAAAAGTCCTACATAGACGTTCGATGGGCTGTTTTCTTTTATTTTTAATATAAAAAATTAATTTTTTTTAAATTACATATTTCATAATTAAAATACGTTTTAATTTCATTTTTAAACATTTTACGTTTTACAACATTATTTTTTTTTTATTTATCCCCATTTTTTGAATTCAAAAAGCCCCCAAAATTGTTGGGTTTTCCCTTCTATCTGGGACCACTGGAAGAGAGACCGTAATATTACGAATGCGACGGAACATTAGCCTTTTAGGTTCTAGGTTTTAGGTTTTAGGGTTGAGCCAACCGATGGATGAAGGAGTAGGCAGTGTGCGAAAAAGTGCCACAACCAATTTTGGACATTTATGCCAGGGCAATGTAAAAAACTATATAGGGCGGCAATATCGTCGCTTTAAAAGCAAAGTGACATAAGTCGAAATTTATCATTTTTGAGTTAAGTATACAAAAGTGATCACAATTTTTTTTTTTCTGCCAAAACGGCTTAATTCTATTTCTTCTACTTTCCCCGTTTTAAAAAAGTGTCGTTTCGATTTTCCACTAAAAATCGCACAATTTTTTGTTGCAAAATGACATTTTTTTAGTTGTGCGTCGCGATTGGTTGTGTTTTTTTTTTTTTTTTGTGGCAAAACGGCGTATTGCGAAAAATTTCAAGCGACAAAACGACACTTTTGCAACTCATTTGAAAATAAAAACTTAAAAAACTATCAGATTTTTGGCAAAACGTCATATCTTTTTTTAAAATATTTGCCTTTTTGTACAAATGTATAACTATCTGAAAGAGGGAGAAAAATACTTCAATTGTATGTAAACGCACTTTGTATTTATGTTTTTAATTAACTAGAAAACAATTTTTTTGTGTGACGCGAAACTTAAAACATCGCTCCTGAAAATCATACATTTTGGACTTATGTCACTTTGCTTTTAAAGCGACGATATGATAAACAAATACCTCATTTTCGTTCACTTTATCAATGTGATATGGCTGCTATTGTGAAAAAGAACAAGATAATTGGATATATAAAGTCAGTCCTTCCACACCTCAACCTAAAAGCCAGCATTCGATACTTTTACAAAAAAAAAAAAAAAAATACAATTTGTCAGTGGATACAAGCTGATGAACAATATTCATTCCTTGTGTTGCTGGGGTAACTTGCACAAAGCAAGCACAATTATTATGAGCAGTTAATTCTCCCAACGCATGCTTCGATTGTTTGGTCACTTTCAAAAATATCAAACACTGATTCCAAGAAGTACCCATTCCTCTTCTTTTTTTTTCTTCTTTTTTTTTGAGGAAAGTCCTCGTTTTCGCTACTATGTCCTCTTTGTATGTTTTAAGTAAACGAGGATATTTGGAGGTCAGTTTAATAAAACCTCTTTTGTCTTTTCCCTTCTAAAGTCATCTTTTTCAACCCTCTACGATCAGAAATATCCAAGTAGGTACTTTCTCAATTTTCACAAAGCTGGAGTTAGATTATGATTATGATCTTGATCTTGATGACCAAGTCGATTGCTTTTATCAAACCTACAAATTCTGATAATTATAATTTGCTTTAAAAAAATGTCCTTCTTTTTCTGTGATTGGAAAAATGGTCACCGAATTCATGTTTTTGCCTCAAACCCAATACATTAATGTTTGAAAATCAAATAGTGCACTTCCTCTCTCTAGAATACTCTCCCAACACTCATGAATATACATTACGTTTATGACGAGATAAAATCAGGTTGAATGTTGTTTGCTTCATGTAACAATAATATAATGATATCCGTCTACTCGAACAACAGTAGAGATGGAGATATTCAAAATCGAACACCTCAACTTAAATGAAGCTGACAAACAGATATAGGCTACCGGTCGAACTTATCAAAGCGCAGGAAGGAGGAGGAAGGAGGAGACCTGGTAAGGAGCGTGCACGCCGATGCATATAATTCGATTTGATGGTAGGATACACATCATGAATTGCACACCACTTGCATGTGACCCATCCATAAGACTACTAATGGGGAATATCTTCTCCAAAATAGCGTATAATATCAGTGTAATTTGGGTTGTCAAAAGAATCAGCCTTGAAAGAACGTCGCAATCGGTACGACAAAAAAGCATTAATACAGAGAGTCACTTCCTTCTAAGACTTCGAGAATGACAAGGGACCATTTTATTTCAATCCAAAATTTAATTTTTCGAGTGCCCTGGTGAATCACATCATAGAAATCGGTGTCCGAGCTTTTTACTTGTTGGACGGCTACACAAAATTAGGATGATATTGTTACTGAATATAAATTCTTTTGCGATTTGAACTGAATATCCATCACTACAGTAAGCATGAGTTTCCCATTGTTGTAATATTATTTGACTAGCTAAAAATAGTCGAGTCAAGCAGTCGGTAAGACTCCGAGAATCATAACTCAGTCGAAAAATTATCGCTGATTGTAATCTTCTTGCTTATCTATTGTTTTTCCTTTTTACAAGTTTTCATCCGATTTTTCTTGGTGCCTACCCAATTGTATCCATCACTCATATTTCTAAATTTATTTCGAAGTCCCTAACACCATCCATTCTTCATATGGTAAACTTTCCCCTTTGATACATTTTCTCTGTTCGTCGTAAAAGAGTAAACGCTTCTTTGCAGAAACCTTCCGTCAGCGCAAAGTAAACAGAGACAAAAGCTTGTCGATTTATTCAGCAGAAAGCACAAAAAAATGCATGGCGAAAATATATCCAGATACGAACGATATATGGAGTCCTTTTAGTTTTGTTTTATGATTGCTGAAATAATATGTTTACATAGGCAGTATTTTGCGAGTGAAACCTTTCCATTGCATAATACTTCCATTTGTTGTCTAAACATTATGACCCAGGATACAAAATAGGAACGCACTTAGGAACATTATAAAACCCTATTCTCTCTTTAACCCTAAAGTTTGAAAGTGACACTGTTTGTATTGTGCGTCCTCTAACGTTCCGAGGACATTTTCACAATACTGCTGTTATATCAACTAATGGTAATATGGGTACCATTCCAAGGCCATGTGCAAATAGTTGTTAGAACAGGAGACCTAGACCTATATCCTATATGGACCTGTTGCGGGCAATATTTATCCTTTCATGGGTATCATTCAAAGCAAAAGTCGGTCTTCAGACACAAACATGTGTAATTTATAAAACTGTACAATATCCCGACACTACAATAAAACAAAAAGGCAATGAAAATAACGCCGATCTTCCAACTTGAGAGTATTACTGACCTTCGGCTAGAAATGGCCACAATATTTATGTAAGTAGAGATTGCCAAAATTTCCAGACCAGTTATCTGCAAGTATTTGTAATGAGCTCAATTGTAACGAACACAGGGGAAGTTGGATTAGTCAGAAAAAAAAAAAAAAAAAAAAAAAAAAAAACACATGAAACCTACCAAAATGTTGAATATCCTTGCCTCAGCAGCATCGGCAGGAATAATTCTCTTTGCAGACAACTTCTAATATTGCACAGTGGGCAACAAAAAAAAAGATGACCGTGAAACAGAAAACTAAAGTTACGTGATTGAAATGAGTTCTGGATTATGGGATTAGTGAGCCAGGCATGGAGTGGAAAAACCTTGTGTTTGTGTACATAACTTAGTCCTGCCTTGACTGTAACATACCATACTATCTATGTAGAAAAAAAAAATCTCAAGCGATTTTTTATTATTTACCCTTGTGGAATTAAATACACATACGCGGGCGCAGGCCGGGACCTTATTTATATATACGTCAATAGATGAGCCATTGCTGTGGATGAATTAGTTGGCGCTCTTGAGAATGCTGCGCAGACAACACTACGTGTGGAATATTAATGAGAAACAAAAACCTTACGAAGAGGATGTACTTTTAATACGCAAAGAACTGTGCTGAGTCCATCGCCGACCGTGAGTGTAATCCTTGATTTACAATAACTCGAAGGAAGTTTTTCGTATGAACGTTAATTGATTTTTTTTTCTTTCTCTTGGAATTCAGTTTTTTTTTTTCATATACAAACAGGGAAGGAGAGAAGGGGTGGTAACCGATGATTGCTTTCAGATGTTCGGCAGATAGTTTTTGCCCTAGTCTACCTAGAGCTACTTCTGCGATTTATGTGTATATGGAACAGACAGAGACAGAAAAATGACCATAATTTGATAAAAATACAACCACGCAAAAATGCGTGCAGGGGATTAGTTAACGAAGACTGCCATTAGTATGAAGCGGATATAACTACTATCCAGCGATGGGATATTACTAGAAATACTGCGGTCACAAACAAGCACAGTCTTTCTTTTACTGTTTACGCAACAAATATTTATCAGTAATAAAGGTTGAGTTTATATAAACAGCGATGTGGAAATAGAAAGGAAGAAGGATGGGATAGTATAGTGGGGTGGTTGTCAAATGCGGAGGCAGCTGGACGTTTTCGATATGATTATCTCGGTGGACGAAGTCCTTTTAGGTAAGTTTTTCTTACTCATTTTTGTATAATTGCGTACACTCCTTGAACTGACTGATGTCCCTTAGACTGACTGGTGTAAAAATAGCAATTTTTCAAACGCAGACGACTAAATAAAGTCAGAACTTAATGTATTTGCCAGCGGTACGAAGGATTTCAGGAATAAATGGAGCTTACAACCGGACATAGTAGACTGTCTGTACACAGCGCGCCGTACTTATAACAAATTTAAGTCTCGACTTTAAATATACGGAAGCTCACAATTGCGAAATTTGTATGGAAAATATAGCCACTGTGAACTATTAATTTAGAGTCGAAACTAAAAATATTTATTGGTAAGGCCCAGCGATTTTAAGTCCAATTTTAGACCTGTGCCTTGATTTTGTGCGGTTTTTTTTCCGAATCGGATTTTAATGTGTGAGTGCACCGCGAGCTGCACCAGCGTGTACGTTGTGCGACAATTTGATACTTTTTTCGAGGACCCTAATACAATTTGTTGGTACTTTTTCCCTTTTCTTAGTTGAAAAGGAACTTCGTAAACAACTGTGATTTCCAAATATTATTTGCCAAACAAATATGTTTAAAATGTAACGCGGTTGAGTATCACAATACGTTTATAACGTTAAGCGATCCAATACTTGTGAAAATATTGTGCGAAAGTTGTAAAATTTGCAGAGAAGCTTTAGGCCCCAGTTATAGCCATAACGTAAAACGGAACCGTACGAATTTTCTTTTGAATTTATTAATTTTTTTGTGATCGGAAAACGTTTTTCGTACAGAAAAATTTATAAATTCTTATTTTAGAAAAACTAATTTGATAAACTAACTTTATAATTCATTAGCAACATTTAAAGATCACGATTGAGGTCAACCATCAAGTTTAAGTGGTAAAAAAAACAAAAAACAAAAGAAAATTGGTACAGTTTCGTTTTACGCATTTGGACCTTAGTAATATTGCCCTTTATTGTTTCACCGCCCTGAGTGTTAGAGAAAGGTTATAAGTTACAGTTTAAAAAAAAAGTTGTTAATTTTCATAGAAATTTTTTTCATTTTTAAAAAAATCAAAAAAAAAAAAAAAAAAAAAAGCATTATAGAATTTTTTAAGATAGTTAAAAAAATTGATGCAATTCGTTTTCGAATGACACATTTTAGAATGAAAACCTTAAAGCCTTGATTTTGAATTTTAAATATAAAATAATTAATTAAATATTGGCCGTAAATATATCAACGTATATTTCTATCTACATTTTAAGATCTCGTTCATTTAATTTTGAGAGGTTGCAAAAAAAAGATGCAAGAAAAAAAGTTCCTTTTCTGAAGCTCTTCTGCAAATTCAGAATTTTCTCACAATATTTAACAAGTAGGAATTGGCTCGTTTTAACCGAAAAAAGTGTTGTGATAGAGAACCGCATTATATTTTAGACGTGTTTGTTTTGAAATCACAGTTTTTGAAAACTTTCCAAAGTACCTTTTCCAACAAACAAAATGGAACAAAATAGCAGCAAATTGTATCAGGCTCCTCGAAAAAAGTACAAAAAGTACCAAATTATCGCACAACGGTCACGCTGTTGTCAGTTGTTCTCATCCGATATCATTCTCGCAACCTAAATAAGGTCAACTAAGGTCTTTTAACATGATGAAGCCAGCAACCTAAAAATCTATACGTAAATGCGTGATAGCCAAAGAAACTCTCTGAATTGGGAGAACAAAGCTCGAAATTCTGGTTCAGTTCAGAGATTGGATTTTTGCTGACTTGGACAACAGAATTCTTCCCTTACAGCAGCTCTTAGCAGCTTACACTGTGTTAGTAATGTTTGGATTATAAGCAACGGAAAAAAGCTTCTTTCATTATCGGGCCAGCAGCATTTAAGGCGAGCGTACCTACTGAAAAAAGTACTGGAGAGCTTCATTCATACTGCCGCATCAAACTAGTCAAAGGAGCAAATGAAAATCAATCATATACGCTTGTGTCGTATTGTAACCGGATGAAATATAAACGCCTAAAGACTGTAAGATCCTTTGAGAGAAAGCAGCTTGGAATGGGAATACTGCTAGAGGTAGGTACTCACTCAGGTTCTTTACCATTGAGAACATTGCTGAAAATCGATATGAATGACTTTGAAAAGTGCAGGGATGTCAAGGAGTACTTCTGTTGCACTCTGTTCTTTGACAGAACGAACTATCACAAATATGGACGAAACGGTAACGAGCCGAAATGACAATTGGGTGAAAATTTTACAAAAATTTAAACTTTCCTTCAAGGTTAGTTTACGTTAGCTGGCTGTCTTGAAAAAAAAATAAAAAAAAATCAAGCTACATTCGAGAAGCACAGTACGCAGAAATGGGTCAATGAAGAACAAATTATTATACAATCGGAATATGTACTATGTAATATAGAACTCTCTCTTTAGTAAAGAATTTCGATCCTAAAAACATCTCAGAAATAGACATAAATCCTTCACCACACGTCTGAATTAATTAGCCAATGTATCGCCCAACAAACAAACGTACACCCTTTTCACAGGCACAAACTCAGACGATTTTCGACCCCCCTCTATATTCAGTAACAATGAAGTCAGAAACTTCAAATCCGGAATGTTTGCTAAACTGATCAAGCCAAGCGCCTCAGTAAATTTGTTAGCATTAGTGGTTCCTGAAACATAGGACTTTAAAAATCACAAAATTCTAAACTGACTGACTGACAGATCATCAAAATTATAGAGTACTCCCCGACATCTTGTAATTTTGCTTGTGGTGCAAGCAAAGGAATAAATCAAAAATTTGAGGTTTCTCTTTAAGGGGACGTGGTAGCCACCCACTTTTTCAGAATGTAGAATAATGAAATTTGTTTGCTTGAAAATCTAAGATTTTCCATTCGAAATGTCTGCTTATTGTCACTTTGAAAATATACATACAACTTAAAAGTTCATGACTTTTCTAAGAACTTATTGCTGACTAAAATTTGGTGGGCTTACTTGACAAGTTTTCTTTTCATTACGCGAAATTCGAAAGGTTTTAAAAACTTGATCAGTGAGTCCACCAAATTTTAGTCAGTAATGTTTAAATAATAAAATTTTTCTCTTAATTTGTAGTTATTCTAGTATTTTTCTACTTTAAATATTTCGTATTAAACCTTAACAAAGTAAGAACTTGGTGTACTTTAAGATCTCGGTACTTTTCACGGCTGACTTTCTTACATAGACTTTCTTGTATAGAAGAACTCTCTGGCTCCTTTTTAACATTTATGTTTTTGGTTTGATCTACTTATCTCCACGTACCCAATAGACATAATTCATCGCATCGCACTCATTATTCGCACTCATTATCCGCTCACATTTCACATTTCATATGCGTGGGAAAGTGGTGGGAAACATCTTAAACTTCGATGCACTGTAACCAGCTTAATGCAAACGAATGAATAAAATTCCAGAGCAAATATCGAAAAAGACTAGAATCCAAAAAAAAAAAATATGCTAAAACAGCATCCGGAATTTTATCTTTTTTTAAAAAGGTGCTTTCAAGCTTTCGAAAATGCTAGATCTAGCATTAAAACTGCCAGAATGGCATCACTGTCCCCGACCAACAAAAGATTCGATATCCACCAGTATGTTAATTGACTTTTTAAGGGCCCTCAAAAATTGAAAGAAAAAAAATGCTTTACTGTCATGCCTATAGTAAGACGTTACTGTCAGTTCGCACAGAATTATAATAAAGTACGATAATAAGTACGACGTGATCTATACAGATAATTGATTTTTGCGGTTAACAACAACATAATAAAAAAGGCCTAATGTCATACTTAGCATCGTTGCCGCTGAAAATGTTAAAAAAAGAGACTAAAAAGTGGCCTGAGCCCAAAATTAGGGGCCACCACGCAAAAATTATAGCAAAAAAAGAAACAGAGCAGCAAAGACGTTTAATTTTAACAATAAACTAATTTATTCATTACGAAACACTTCTTTTCATATGCTTTCATTCTTTTTCGCTGAGTAAAAAATAAAATCTAAACAGAAAAAGGGTCTGTCTGGATTATGTTTGAGAAAGTAGGGGCTAAGTCTTGAGGCTAACCCTTTCGGCAAACCGGCACCTGATACAAGAAGAATTGAAAATCGTGACAAACTTGGAGCCACAGTCAGCATAATAGTGTCGAGTTATCATACTTTGTCTAAGCTCAAGGGTGGCTTCCTAAAAAGGCGCAATATATTATCAGCATGCCGACGAGACTTAAAAAGTATTCGCTGAATAAAAACCTCTTAGAAGACATTCAAAGAGTGATGGAAAGTGTAACAAGCTCGCATGCAAATCTTGCTTTACTCCTACCCCTGTACTGAACCATGCCTACAAATCTTCTCCTCCTTTTCTGGTAGTTAAGTGAATCCCAACAATTACTTAACTGTTTTGGCAGATTGGCGTACAATTTTGTATGTGCAGAACTTGTAAAACATCCGGTCTTCAACTGCATCTATGGTATTAAATTTAACATCAAAATGAATGCGGAAGTTTTAAGTTCCGCACCTATTAAACTTTTCCCAATATTTCACAGCAGGATGTACCCCTGCAGAAGCTCATTTAGGTAAATTCGTTGTATTAAACAAGCTTCTACAAAGCCAGTAAAACCGTTAACTGAATCATTCAAAAGGCTGGAGGTTCCACTCTAGTTCGGTTGGTTTGACTGAAGAAGCACTTTAAAAATTTGGAAAAGGAACAACACTGCTGCGTTAAAATTATGTAGGTACTCCACTCCGCATTTTAAACAGAACATTTTATGGGAGTTCTCTGGCGATATTGTTCTTTTTCTTTAGTCAACAACTTTCCAACTTTGATTTTCCCAATAAAATCATCAATATATATTTATAACCAAATTACTACAGACAAGACAGTCTTCTGTCTACAAGTAATGTATGCTGAATAAAAAGCTTCTCATCCTTGTAGCTACCGTCTTATTGTGAGAAAATAATGGGATACAAAAAAGTGCTTGCAGTAGTCAGTAATAGACGGAAATGGTCGACTTATTCAATTAACATAAATTTCAGTATACGCCTTGGTGTATCCTTGCTCCTGGTAATCCACAGTGCACAGGGTACTTGTACAGTGTTTAGTATTCTTCTCACATAAATATCAATTTGTAAGTGCTTTCTTTCTGTACAGCAAATACTGGGATATGTGCGAGCAAAACTTAAGGTTCATAAATTGTGCTGACCTAAGCTTCTCCTTAGTGCAGTTGAATGTGAATAAAGTGACAATATCGGCTGGCAATGTCAACAGTCCTGGTCCATATATAGATCTTCTATTTTATGATTATAATAACGTTTTGTCTTGGCGAAGGCCACAGGATTCATTCTTATTCAAGAATAATTCGATTAGGTATATAAAGTGTTTTGTATATATTATTTTGACAGTAATTTGGCAAGCAGAGAGTATTCTGCGAAGACGAAATAATACGACGTGGAATGCGACTTCATGCTGCTGTCAAAACAAATTATTTTAGCCGTGCATATTTGACTTCCATTCAGCTAGGTTAATGAAACATGTGATCGACGGCCGAACAAAACGTCTCACTCTCTTGCCACGCTTGACTTTTCGCACGTTTGCGGCAAGACTTGGTCCTGTATAAAAAGCTGGTCACTGAAGAACTCTGACCTCTCCATCCAATTGAAATGCGTATTTTTGGCATATAAAAAAAAAACATTTTCGGCGACGAAGTTGGTTTTTGTTGAATGTGAACAGTCGAATTTGTCGACTTTTATTATGAAAATCAAATACAAATTCTCATGCCAAGGCCAACGCTCATTTATTAAATACTATGCACTCCGAAAATTGTGGGCAGAATTGAATACTGGATTGGTATTTTAAGAAAAGCAAAACCTTTTCACCAAAACTGGTATTGTTTACTGAAAATTGGCGTAGCTATATTGAATTAGAACTCTACCGATATCAGCGCACAGGAGAATGTTAACCGACATAATAATCTTCTTCCGCCTACATGTCAAATTGACTATTGACACATGTCAATCCATGGAGGTATCCGGATTAAAGTAAAAAAAACTGATCACCTATAATCCTCGAAGCAACAATATTAAATGGAAAATTCAAAGGAAAATATGAAGATATTATTGCCACTCATCCTAATGATTCCGACAGACATGTGTCATTTGAAACATTTCGGTCTTACAATGACCATCAACAAAATGCAGGAACAATTGCTAAAAGTTTGTGGACTAAATTTGGAAAATCCATACTTCTCACATGGACAACGGTGTTTAACTGGCGCATTGAAAAACCTTCTGAATTATTCATCTACGTATCAATAGAAAAAACAAAAAAATATTGTGAAAAGCACTTAAATATACCTACGCCAATCAAACAGCATTGACAAGTTAGGACTAAGGTAAAGGTACCTATTTCCTCTTTGGGATGGAAAAAAGCTTACGTGATACTGTAGTTGAGATGCATCTGTTTAATAGGGAATTCCTCCCTACTAGTTACTTCTTTCGAGAAATTGAAAAATATATTCTGGCGGTACCGTAGTCAGTGTTGCTGCAAGCTTTTTTAAAAGTGTAACAATTTTGTTAAAAAAGTGTAACAAATAGATAAAAAATTTAACAAACTGGAAAAAATTGTAATAATAAAATCATCGTTTTTCAACTGAACATTTTTTTTATTAGAAACTCTATAGGTATCACAATAAAAAAAAGCCCGTTTTTGCCCTACCTGTCCATTTTGTGTTTAACAAATAAAAACGAATGTCTGACAAACATACGAGAGTATAACTGTCTTGAAATAGCTTCTCAATTAGCCGTAAAATGAATTATTTAAATAAAAAAAAAAAAAAAAAAATATTGACCATAGAAGTAGATTTCAATTTCTATTTCACAAACTTTATTTATCACGAGATGTAGAACATTGTCAACGGCGACGCGGCGAGACAGAAAAATATTGTTATCTTTTCTTTTTCCCTCCCATTCCCATTCCCACTTGCAGTTTAGAGTTTTTCACAACTTTTGCTCTGTGTAAACAAACAAATACATTGACATAAATTGGTAGAAGTTTGCTCGAAAAAAAAAAGTGCTGCCAGTTCAACTTTTCAATATTTTTAATGAGAAAAACCAAAAAAGCATTTTAATGGGAAAAATATAACAAAGCGAAAAAGAAAGTAAGATTGTAACAAAATTATAAAATTATTTAAAAGTGTAACACTTTTGTTATACACTTGTAACATTGTGGCAACGCTGACCGTAGCATCAAATCATCATCGTTCTCTCTCTCTCACTCAAAAAACTAACTGCAGGCAGCCATATTTGCGAAAAAGCAAGTTTACTTCCGACTGTCGCCGTGCGTACAGTTTGTACTATATAAATCAATTATCTTTTTTTATTAAACAAAAAATTAAAAATCAATAATTTTGCGTTGAAGGAAGTAGTTTTCATTTCATTTTACAAACACTACAATATAACTGATTCGTAATATTTTCCTATTTTTTTTTTTTTTTTTTTTTTTAATTAAGGGCTCTTTTCAGTCGATACCCTTATACATTTTAAGTTTAAACACCTAGGTACTAGTAATTTTTTTAGTGGAATATGTTGTAAGTTTTAATAAGAACTTTCAACGTATTTAGTATCAACTTTTTTTAAATTATCAAAATATGTAGGTAATCTAGGTATAAAAACTTTAGCTGTTTCAAATTTCCATTTAGAAGACATTAATGATTTATGTTTAAATATTTAAGTTATCTATTAGTAGGTTTATTAAATAAAAGGGTTGCCAAAAATTGCATCAAAGAATAGCAATAGATTCAATTATTGGCAGTGCCAATAAATTGCTCACATGGGACCACAGTTGTTGGCAATGGGTGTAATTTTGACGGTGCGAACAACCATAGTATAGGACGGTCATTTATTTAGAATTTTAAATTTAGTAACATTTAACTAATTTTTTTAATTTTTTTATATTATTTATTTTAATTATCAAACTGTGGCATTTTTGTTTAAATAAACCAAGCATTTTTTAAAACCGGTAGCTATTATTTTTAATCATTATTTTTGGTTGACAACAATAACTACTGTAGTTCCGTTGAGTGCCAAAGCCAACTGCTTTACAGGGGTGCCAACTACTGAACTTTGTGAGAGAAATTTTGTATAAGGGATTTAATTTTAAATGAAAACTCCCTAACCCGAAAAGTTAATTCTTATTAAAAGAGTATTATTTAAGTATCTAATATATAAATAAATAACATATTAAAATCGCGTTTAAAATAACAAACTTACTCTTGTTTCCAGTTAAAACTTATTTATGGGTCGTTTACACTAGTATACACTTTACAAATATGCAATCGAAAATCAGTTTCCATTTAATAATTTATGGCTCGTTTTTAAGTTTATTCTTATAATACAGGGTGGGCCAATAAAAATATATTTTTTTAAATGCAATAAAATGAAATTTTTACTTTACTACTTATTTTTCAAACATTCCTATTAACTATTGAATACAACGTCTTTCAAGTGGCTGCATCGACTGGTTTCGCAGTAGCTTATTCTGTCACTTCAATTTTCCAAGGCCTTGTTGATGATTTTGGACTGTGTTACATCGGTCCTTTATGGTTCCCCACAAAAAAAAAAAAAAAATCCAAACAGGTCAAATGGCTGCCAAGATGGCTGATAACACGATTTGGGAATTTGGTGCGCAAAAGCTCGATTGTGGCATGGGCTGTGTGACATGGCGCGCTATCCTACAAGCACCAGAGGTTCGTCCAAATCCATGATTTCAATCGCAGTAACAAAAACCTCGGTTATCATGGCTCTATAATGCCCATCATTAACAGAAACGTTGTTCCCAGCCTGATTTTCGAGTCTCACGCTCTCGGCTATAGCAGCCTTATTATCGTCTGCGCGCAACGTACACGACATGAGTGTTGTCCACTAGCATACCAGTCTCACGAACTTTTTATACAAACTTGCGTACAGCAGGCGCGGTGGGTGCTTAATTTCGCCAAAAATTCTTTTCAAAAAACCCACTGTTTGGACTATACAGCACTGACTTTGAAAATAAGTTTTCAATATTGCCCAACGTTGTTTAAGCGTAAAGCGACTCATTTCGTTCCGCGGAGGTATGATACTGACTTTTTGTCAAGATTTCGAGAGGGAAACAACTGTCAGTGTCAAAATAACCTACGATTCAAAAAGAAACCACTAGATGACCCACCCTTTACATAACCGTATTGTCACTTGACTAATAATACTCCCCCTTCATCATCATGCATGTCGTTTAAAAACGTTCGACTTGAACGAAATGTCGCTACTGAATTTTCAACCATTGGCCCAGACGTTACAAGCTGCTTTTCAACCAATGGCTACTCCTACAGAGAAAAACGATCAATAATAATGCCTTCGGCCGACGTGATATTGGTACTTACTTACTTAAGGTGGCGCTACAGTCCGGGGTGGACCTGGGCCTCAACCCATACGCCTCTCCAGTTAGCGCGATCTTTGGCTAAATGCCTCCAGTTGCGCACACCAAGTTGGTTGAGGTCCCTTTCTACTTGAGCGCGCCACCTAAGGCGAGGTCTTCCTCTACTGCGTTGTCCCTCCGGGTTGGAATCGAAGACTCTCCGGGCCGGAGTGTTGGTGTCCATTCGCTCTACATGTCCTAACCATCTTAGACGACTAATGCGTACTTTTCTGACCAGGATGTCGCTGTACAGCTCGTAGAGTTCGCTGTTAAATCTTCTCCTCCAAATCCCGTCCACGCAAACGGGACCAAAAATCACTCGAAGAATTTTGCGTTCGAAGCGACCAAGAAGATCCTCATCCGTTTTTGCTAGGGTCCATGCTTCTGTGCCATAGAGCAGGACAGGGATGATGAGAGTCTTATATAGAATCTCCTTAGTGCTTCTTGACAAGGCCTTACTAATCAATTGCCGTCTTAGGCCAAAGAAACAGCGGTTGGCAAGAGTGATTCTTCGCTTGATTTCTGAGGTGATGTCATTTTCAGAGTTAATAGCGGAGCCGAGGTAGACAAAGTCCCGAACTACCTCAAAGTTATAGCTGTCTATCGTGACGTTCTGTCCGATTCTTCGATGTTGTGTGTCCCTTCTTGTTGACAGCATATATTTTGTTTTACCCTCATTCACCACTAAACCCATTTTTGCCGCTTCTGTACTAATACGTGCAAACGCACCAGTGACAGCTCGCTGTGTTGTGCCAACAATGTCAATGTCGTCAGCGTATGAAAGCAGTTGCACAGACTTATAGAAAATTGTGCCTCTGGTGTTGGCTTGTGAGTTTCGCACAATTTTCTCAAGAATGATGTTGAAGAAGTCACATGACAGTGCGTCACCTTGTCTAAATCCTTTTTTGATATCAAAGGTCTCGGTGAGATTGTTTCCGACCTTTACGGAGCAGCGAGCGTTCTCCATCGTCATTCTGCACAATCTGACAAGTTTGGCAGGGATGCCAAAACTAGACATGGCTCTGTATAGCCCGTCTCTATAAATGCTGTCATATGCGGCCTTAAAATCGATAAAAAGATGGTGAGTATCGATCTGGTATTCTTGGGTTTTTTCCAGGATCTGCCGTAGTTTGAATATTTGATCGGTCGTGGACTTACCGGGCCTAAAACCGCACTGATAGGGACCTATCAGATCGTTGACGAATGGTTTCAGGCGTTCACACAGTACAGCAGACATGATCTTATACGCAGTGTTCAGGAGACTGATGCCTCTATAGTTGGCGCAGTTTAGAGAGTCTCCTTTCTTGTGGATCGGGCAAACGATTCTGAGGTTCCGTTCATCAGGCATACTTTCGTCTGACCAAATCTTGGAGACGAGTTGGTGTATGCTCTCTACCAGGTCATCTCCCCCTGCCTTAAACAGCTCGGCAGTGATATTGGTAGTGACAACTTATTTCAGAACCAAGTTTGCAGTTCTTGTTGGACCGCTTACATATAGATTTCGAGAGATATTCGAATCAGACCACCATTGTCGGGTCTCTTTTCGTCTCTCTACCACTATAAATCTTACCCAGAGAGACTTTCTGGATTTCTCCAGAGTTCTCCCTGAGTTCAATTCCTAGTGTTAACGCTAGCATCTGTTTATGGGAGATCTGTTTCATCGACTGGGTCTCGACCCAATGATGTCCCAAGATCCTCATTCTTTTGCCAGCCAACGCCGGACATTGACACAGTATATGTGCCGCTGTCTCAGGTTCCTCCAGGCATAGTTTACAGGTATCATCCTCTCTAAGGCCCATCTTCCTTAAGTGATACCCGAAATTACCATGTCCCGTTAACAAAGCCACCACCCATTTCAATGTTCCTCGACTCATGCTTAGAACCCTTCTTTGAGTGGAGCAGGTCGGCCACTTAATTGCCATTTTAGCCTGTCTACATTGCTCCACGGTTGACCACCTTCTCAGGTGTTCTGCCGTGATCCATTTGCGAATCAGCTGTTCTACCATTCCTTTGCGCTTAATGTATCACACATATTCTTTGAAGTAGCTATATTCATCACTCCGCAGTGAAACCAATTTATAATTAACTCCCGCCCGACAGGCGCCACACGAGCTTG
Organism: Cheilosia urbana; assembly: GCA_946477585.1. Lineage (NCBI taxonomy): Eukaryota > Metazoa > Arthropoda > Insecta > Diptera > Syrphidae > Cheilosia > Cheilosia urbana. The sequence goes on from OX297854.1 coordinate 147,023,197, forward strand.
GGCAACAACCTGATGTCTCCGATTCAAAAGGAGAAGTATCTTTCTGTTCTTTCAAGTGAATGGAACGAGTTTGCTTGAATTGTTATCTTCAATTAACATAGCAGACTTGTAGACAGTTTGACAACAAAAACAATATTGCCAGACTAGGTAGTACATAACGATGGCCCCATGCAAAACTATACTAAGTGCAAATAAGCTATTTTTTAGGGGAGAGGTTCAAAGTTTTTTGAGAATAATTTTTTTCCTAATTAATAGATTTCTGAGCTGAATACATCAATCATTTTATTATTTTTATACTTTTTTTTGGAATAAAACACCGAATCTGTGTTAATCGTCTTCTAGGTTAAAATGTAGTTGGTATACTTATTCGTAGTTAGCTCTTACTTTAAACGATTCTATGTCACGTTAGTATTGAACTGCACGGAAAGAATATACTTGAAATCTATTTTAAGTTGACTTAGTATGAAAATGGTTGGACCATATTAAAAACACAGGGCCCTAAGTGTTACTTAGAATTGTTTACTTTGAAACTTTTGCATTTTCAATGTTCCATTATAGAATTATAGAATACACAAAATTACAAAAAGAACGATTAAAGATCAACTTTTTTTATTTATAAAAAAAAGAACAAAAACAAACAAAAAATAAGTTCACATTGTTTACATAATATTATTATGTAATTACTTATGTTGATTTAGTCATCAATTGCGGTATCTGATGGAGCTGGAACAGAAGATGCGGTTTTAAATGTCCTGTAGAATTCCTGATAAGTTAAAGGAATAAGATTTTGGTTGCAAAGCCAAATTAGGTCCAAATATTTTTCAGTGGAAACGGCAATAGGTTCCTTGTAAACTCGTTCAAACACTTCCTGCGGAAACTTTTTTGATCGGTTCTTGTTTCTATTTTTTGTTTTTGCAGCGTTTAATTCTATTAATTGAATTCATCCTCAAAATAGTATTTGTAGTTCATTTCATAATGTTGGTATAGTTGTGATTTCCACTCGACGGGCAAACCGACCTACTGGCCAACTGATACTTCAAAAACACCTGACCTGATCGATTTTTTCGTCGTGAAAGGAATATCTACCAACCACATTAAAGTTGAAGAGAGCTTTGATCTGTCATCTGATCATTCACCGGTTATTTTAACATTGAGCGTAAAACTAGTAAATAACCTTGAGCCAGCGAGATTAACTGGTAGAACAACTAACTGGGAAGGCTTTAGGAACGAAATTGAAGAGAATGTTGAACTTAGCGTTCCACTTACGACACCCTATGAACTTGAGGTGGAAGTAGATCGCTTCGTTGAGATCGTACAGCTCGCTTCCTGGAATAATACGCCTAATCCAAGGAAAACGCCGGCCAAATACGGTCTACGATATCCTCCCGAAATAAAAGAATTGGTCAACGAAAAAAGGAAGGCGCGTAAAAAATGGCAACAGAGTCGCGCCCCACAACATAAAACACATTTGAATTATTTGTGCAATTTGTTGAAGACAGCTATCAAGGACTTTAAAAATCGTGCGATAGGTTCTTACCTTGAAAGCTTAACGGCTAAAAAAGATTCCAATTATTCACTTTGGAAAGCTGTAAAAGGCACCAAAAGGCCCAAAATCCCCGCGCCGCCAATTAAAATAAATCAAAATGAATGGGCAAGGGAAGATAAGGAAAAAGCGGACGTTTTTGCCGCCTATTTAGAAGAAACCTTTAAACCGTACGATGGTCGGGCGGTACACGACAGTGTTATTGGGACGGAATTACAATCCGACGATGCAATACTCACAAGTGCAACGCTAAGGGAACTAAAACGTGAAATTGAATCCCTAAAACCTAAGAAAGCTCCTGGTTATGATTTGATCACGGGAGAAGTTCTCAAAGTTCTACCAAGAAAAGCATTAATTAAGCTTCTTCATATAATAAATGCCGCGCTCAGACTAAAACACGTACCGAGCCAATGGAAAGTTGCGGAGGTCATAATGGTTTTAAAACCAGGAAAACCGCCAAATGAAGTAAAGTCGTATAGACCAATTTCCCTTCTTCCAGTCGTATCCAAAGTTTTCGAGAGAATCTTACTAACGCGCCTACAACCGGTTATAGAAAACAATAATCTTATCCCTGACCACCAGTTTGGGTTCAGAACCAAGCATTCGACGATTGATCAAGTGCATAGAATTACTGACGTAATTGAGAAAGCATTTGAAGAAAAAAAGATATGCTCAAGCGTATTCCTTGACGTCTCACAAGCCTTTGATAAGGTGTGGCATGACGGACTAAAGTTTAAATTACGACAAGTTCTTCCCATACACCTATATGATGTTTTAGAATCATATCTCGGGAATAGACTCTTCCGTGTTAGACATGGAAACGAATACTCTGAGCTTAAGGAAATTTCGGCCGGCGTGCCGCAAGGAAGTGTCCTAGGGCCCCTTCTCTATCTGCTATATACTCGCGATATACCAAGAGAAGATGGCACTACTCTCGCTACGTTCGCCGACGACACCGCTATCCTAGCAGTAGGTAACACTATTGAAGAAACGACTGCAAAACTGCAAATCGCACTAAATAAGGTAAATGAATGGACGAGGGACTGGCGGATCACCCTCAACGAAACTAAATCTGTTCACGTGAATTTCACGTATAAGAAAACAAATGACTTGCCAATTTTCTTAAACTTGGCCCGAATACCCTTTGCAAACGAGGCCAAATACCTGGGAATGACACTCGACGCAAAGCTGAAATGGAATTCGCACGTGAAAATGAAACGTAAAGAACTCGATATCAAATATAGAGAAATGTACTGGCTCCTCGGAAAATATTCCCAGCTCAGTACCGAAAACAAACTGCTTCTATACAAGCAAGTGCTAAAGCCGGTGTGGACCTACGGTATACAACTCTGGGGTTGTACCAAGAAAACAAATGTCAATATTCTACAAACTTTTCAAAATAAAGTACTTAGAGAAATTGTACAAGCACCATGGTATATTAGAAACGACGATATCCACAGAGATCTCGGAATTCCAATAATTGAAGCTGAAACAAAAAGCTTCGCGAGAAAGCATAGAAACCGACTAATCGGACATGTCAACAATTCAGTCCGACAAATTTTGGACGAGAACAATTTATTGCGCCGACTACAAAGAACGAAACCGTTCGACTTGGCAAGATAGGATTAACCGCGTCTAAATTGCGGAACATGCAGGATCTTTCATTGGAAAGTAGCCTGTCAAAAGTTTTTATTTTGTTATAGAAAAATTGCTTGATAAGTTACATCTTAGTTGCAGTATCTAACAATTCTTCGATGGGTGGTGTTTTTAGTCAGTAAAAATCTGACACTACTATGAGCACGCGCTTGCTTTTCTCATAGTGTCTTTGGAAGATTTTCACCAACCCTCGGTAAAAAAAAAAAAAAAAAAAAAAAAAAAAAAAAAAAAAAAATTGAAATATTCGAGTTTTTCGTTTTTGGTATTTTTTATCCATTTCAGAGAATTTGAAAAAGTTTTAAAATCTTTGAAATCATCTTGAATCATTTCTGTTACTTTGTAACCCGGTTCTTTGGTTTTTGCATTCCTTATAATCGAATACCATTGGATTGGTGTGTAGACAATTTTATTTTTCTGATTTTTTTCAATTAAAGCATGTACACTATCGCCCTCGTTTTGGGTATGGCCTTTCTCTAAAAATCGATGAGTGATGTTTATTTTAAAGTTTTTGGATGCCCATGCAAAAAACCCGAACAAAACCTTGTTCTTATTTTGTCCACCACAATTGTCTGACCAAAAATGGAAGTTTAGTACACCTTTCGCCACATATTTTGCAATAAATTTTAGAAGACAGTTTGAAACCTCTATACACCCTTTTTTGGCGATGGTTTCATCCCAAACATAGCAATTGGCTTCGTGGGAGGCAAGTTCATAAACCGTAAAATTGTAAACTTGTAATTTTCTTTTATAATAGAAGCAGCTCGCATTGGCAGTAGGAGTAGAAAGTATTTTTTCGAAGTCAAAACAAGCAGAAACAGTAGCTGAAGAAGATTGTGCCGCTATTTTATCTGCTTCTTTTAATTCTCGAGCTTTTTGTTTGTTAAATAAATGTTGATCATTTTCAAATTTTGAAGCTATTTTTTCTTCGGAAGTCATGTTTTCGAACTTCAAACGGAAATCGCACTGATCTTTCTTTGGAACATAAAAGCTTAGATTAAAGGAAAAGTTAAAGATGTCACGATACTGCCTTAATGTTACTTTATAAATTAAATCATAATCTCTAGATTCAAACCATTCTTCATAAAGCCGAAACATTTGTCCAACAGACTTAATTTCATTACTTAAGTATTTTTTTTTTAATCTTTTCGGCAATAATGTGATTCTACTAATGAAAAGGACTCGATGTGTTCCTTTACAAAGATTTTCGATTTTTCTCTTAACTCATTTACTGGCCTTAAATGCTACCCTCTTTTATCCGGACTTAGAGTTATTCCATTATTCATTGCAATCTTTTCGAAAACTGTCCGGATCGTTTGTGCGGAGATCGAAAACGTATTTAAAAACATTTTTTGGCAAACTTGGACTTTGTGTTCACTATTGTCATGAATGAAAACTAAATTATATTTTCTAGTGCATGTCCTTTTTGAAGTTACACCAACAAGAGTTCGTTTTTTATCATTATTTTCCACAAACCTTGACAAGAAGTCCCACTGCCTTGTTCTGCATCCAAGTTTATAAAAGCTTTTAAAAAGATCATACCTGGCTTCCTCTGAAATTTTGCTTTCACATTTCATCCTGCAGGTGTCTCCACATCCTTTTAGCATACGTTTTTCTTCTCTTGAAATACCTTTCGAGGAAGTGTAAGGTTTTCCTGAATTTTTTAAACGTTTGGCTTGATTCCTTTTCCAAAGTTTGTGATTAAGAGGGCGCTTTCTTCCAGATTTGGTTTTCAGATTTTCGGGAGTCTCGTACTGATGATTATGATCAAAAATTTTCTTTTGGGGTGGTGTCAAATTACTATGTGCTGGCGTGGAAATGCTCGAGTCAGACGAATATTGATTGTCTGGGGCATATTCGCTTCCACTATCTTCAAAGGGCTCTATAAAAAGAAGCAATTAGTTTAGAACAGAAAGTTTTCTCTACAAAGTTACCCAAAAATTCTAACTCTTCATAAAATTCAAGGGCATTTGGAGCTGCAGAACTAGCCGGAGCACCTTTTCAAATAAACTGTTTACTATTTTTAAATAACATTGCCTTTTGAAAGATAATAGTCCATGGCGTCAATTAACTTGAAATCACCTGTTTCGTTCTCAGTACAGCTCATAGTTTCATCTGAGTTGAGTTATATTTTTAAAACTGTCTTCCAACATTTAAGGTTTGTACTTACTCATTTCATTGGATTTTCTTGCAAGATCAAGCATTTTTCTCGCCCTAGATGCCATAATTTATTACTTTTCCCGACAAAAACTTTATCACTAACTTAGGTCACGAACAAGAATGTGCAAAATTCCTCCAGATACAAACATTGTAACGGTACTTAAAATATGACATGAGACAAAAAGAAACAGTATGAAGCATACTAACACCTACTTAGGTGTGCTCTTCGATCCCTTTTGCACACACAAAAGAATACCACGTGTCACTTGAGTGTATTTGGCTTTTGAAAATTCCAGATAAAACAATACTATGTCCACATAGTATACAAGTTACAAATGAAAATTTCCAAAATAAAAATTCTAAGAGTAGTTAAAATGATTATGCTTGGAAAAAGTATTAAAAAATGATTGTATTCTAAGTGTTATTTAAGCTGTAATTACAAGGTTTTTTGTCGGATTTACATGAAAAAAAAATGAAAAATAGAAGTCGATGCGACGGTTTTAATGACATAAATAACTCAAAACTATACAAAGTTGACTTAGTATAGTCTTGCATGGGACCATCGAAAGTACTCTCATAAATTCCATGAATTTTGTATCTAGTACATAACGATTCTGATGAAAGCCATTAGACAAATAAGTCCACAGTAACTTAAAATTGGATACAGAATGTTAAAGCTTCTTTTGTGTTTCAAATTTCATTCGATTGCGAGGCGTGAGCCTCCACAGTAAAAAATAGAAACATCAAACATAGAAAAACGCATGGCCTACGTCTGTAATAGCTCAAAAAATATGGAGCGATCACAGGTAACGTCAATTATGGTAATGGAATGGGCTGGTGTTTGTTGACCAACGCCAAGGACAGCATGAATGAAACACTCCTCTGTTTTCCCTTCAAAATTTGTCTGTTTCGTTTTGCAGAGGCTTTCGTGTCCCTTATGCTTTATCTCATGGTTCAACATCGATAACCAGAGCGTGCGGTATTTTTTTTACCATAGTAGCTACCTATAGGCTATTCGTTGAGGGGGGAATTTTCCAATTATTGAAAAAGGAAATTTAACGCTTGCTTCCGTTTGAGTAAATGTTTCGCCATCATTCGATAAAACCAGCAACAGCTGGTTACCGAAATTCGTTTCATTTGTTGTGCTGTAGTATATCCTGAGTGAACTTTGTTAATCCCCTTTTTGTTCGTATGCGTGAGTGCGGAGAATTTAATAAAAATGTTAATAGAGGAGCGGTTTTCAGGAAAATGGCGATTATTTTCACTTGGTTGAAGCATGAAATTTAATTAAATATCTTTTGTCCTTTTTTTTCCTTTTTTTTTCTGTGGCTAGAAAGTAATTGTTTCTGGTTTGTTTTTTTTTTTTTTTCTCTCCTTGTTGTGTCTGGTGATGAAATGGTAATAATTACAGGAAACGGACCCGAAATTTGGGATTTTCTGGCCTGATATGTTGGCATATTGGTGGAAAAGTCATCTGGGTTTTGGGTGTGAAAAGGCATTCAATTAAGCAATTGGTTAATCGATTAGTGGGGGTGATTGGTTTTTATGTATTTGCGTTTGTATCGAGTATGAGGGTATTAGTAATTGTTCAGGCGGAGTATGGATTCCATGAAACACTTAGAGCTTCTGTGAAAAAAAAAAAAAAAAAAAACACTCTCCAAGTTGACGGTAATGGAAATTTGTAAGCATCATTTGGTTCTAGGAGTCATGCTTTTTGGAAAGAAATCAGCACAGGAACTTGACTTTTGGCAGCCGGATAACAAAAAATTAGTGAGACTGTATCCAACAGTTCCGAATATGTGTATGTGTAAACACCGTGCGTGCGGTATGTGTATGGCTTGATACACATCATAGAGAAAAGAGGGTATTGTAATAGGGATCATGACGTAATCTCGAATGACAAAATCTCGAATGCTAAAAATCTCGAATTTTTTTTTTTTAAATCTCAAATGCAAAAATCTCGAATGTACAAAAATCTCGAATGTACAAAAATCTCGAAAGACTATATCTCGAAAAAATCTCGAAAATAAAAAGTGAATTCGAGATTTTTTTTTGCTTCTAGTTTAAGAGCTAAAATTCGTATAAAATATAAAATTGTATGTTCTGTTTATTAAATAATTTATTCATCTTTGAAAAACAATCACAAAATATCAAAATTTAACAAAACAAAACTAACAGATAATTCATTATAACAAATTAGTAATTTCAAAATCGAATATATACATAAATGCAACTAACTATACAAAGTAAAAAATATCAAAACAATACAAAAAAACTCATAAAAAAAATCACTAAATAAAATAAAAATAACAGCTGATAACTAGCGCCCATCATGGACAATGTAGGTACTGCACGTGGTTGATTGTTGTTGAGAGAATAGGCGTTTTTTATTTTCCTCAGATGATATACGTATAGAGATTATTGATTTTCATGCATTTACAATTGTTGTGTTGCATGTAAACCAATGATCTATATAGATTACCTGGGAAAAATAAAAAAACAAGACATCTAATAATTGTAGCAATCTTGAATTAATATTAATTTTTGAGACAATGGTAATATTTTGCGCGCGCAAAATGTTACCATTGTCTCAAAAATTAATATTAATTCGAGATTTTTTTTTCGAGATTTTTGTTATTCGAGATTTTGGTTTCTAGATTTTTGCTTTCGAGATTTTTTTAATTCGAGATTTTTTTTTTCGAGATTTTTGCGTTCGAGATTTTAGCTTTCGAGATTTTTTTTTTCGAGATATCGTAGGTAACCCATTGTAATAACCGTATTCTTGATATATTATGAAATAACAATAATTTATTCGTTCTGTGCTAGTTTCGGTAGAATAGATACAATCGGATTGTGGAAGCTGAAGTAAGATATGTACATTCGAGACTGTGATCTATCTAGATTACGCTGGAAGACAGCATCGATTGTTGTTCCATATCGTGTTGTTGAAATTTTCCGGTTGGAGTTCATTTGAAGATTAAATTTATCTTGCATAAAATCAATAAATGGTTGAGCTTCTGGAGTTGCAAAATTGATATTGAAGTCTCCGCTTATGAACATTGGTAAAAGATGATAATGTCCCTGCAGAATTCTTGAAATTTCTTCTGGGTACGGTGCAAGGACGAAATGGAAAAATTTTATTTCACATCAACAAAAAGCTGAAATTAATATGCCCCTGCTCATAAATGTATGCAATGATAAAACACAGTGACGCATTCCCTGTCCCCGCAAGTTAAATGTGTGGAATTACTCCACCAGGTTCCAACAACGCGCGCTTAGATGCTTACACATTGAAAATAAAATTTTATAGAATTTGGATCACAGCAACCCGTGCCGACTTGCAAAAACATAACAGTAGGTACTTGCAATCTTGCATATCTATATAGGGCGAGCACGCTCATAGTCGTCTAAGTTCATTATTAATTTCTTGTCAATGAGCTAATTGTTTTTAGTCAAGAAACATGTCAGTGGAATTACGCAGTGCTAAAAAAGACACATTTTTGGTAGGAGATGTAATCCATCAAATAACGGGTTCAAAACTTCCCTCCAACGGACAGGTTCTCCGAGTTTTTTTTTTTTTATAGCGCGAAGAAAAACTAAGTGTTAATGAAAGTGCAAATCAAGTTATACGGGAGTGTGTTATATTTTGGGAAAAGACGCGAATACCCACAAAATCGACTCCTAATTGTGTTGCAAAACTTAATAAGTTATACCAATTTTGGAGAGACTTACAAAAAAACTCAAACAAAACACAGGACGTTTTCAAGCAATTACAACCAACTTGGATAATTTGTTTGATTTTGCACACGCCGTAGCACTTCAATTGATGTAGGGTTGATTCGATACCAGGTCAGTACTGATATCAGTACTATTTTCAGTACTTGCAACAGGGTATCGATACCCATGGAGTATCGAATAAAAAGTATCGATACCTACTCGTATCGAAACAAATGAGTCCTTTTTACTTTTTTCAACAACAATCAAAAACAACAACAACTATGTGATGAATGTTATGTTGTCTGGTGGTTGGATCACTTCATACTTAAACGGGGGGAATTAAACAACACAAATATTTGTAGTATATTTGTTATTCAGATAATAATTAAAATCAATGTATAGAAAAAAAAATCATTTTCAGGAATTACGTTCAAAAATATCAGCTATTCCAAATGTTTGCCGCTTAGCCGATTTCTGCTCTTGGAGATGATTGTCCCTACTTTGGAAAAAAGTCGAGCACCAAATATGCAAATTCCTTATGAGTATTTTGGATGGGTTTGAAAGATATATAGTGTGAACTATAAATGGGATTGAGAGTGATAGAGTACTGTATTGAAATGAAAATGATTTCAGGTGTATATATTGGTGTTTTGGTTATGCATAAATGAATGAGAATGAGAAAACAAGCTACTGTACTAATTCGCACGTTAACGTGGTGTACCGTGTACAGCATGTACATTGTAGCAATACAGAAACACACTCATACAGATAAAGAGCAAGCGTATTTTCGCATAAAGAGTAAAAATAATAATTTTGATTCGATACGAGTACTTTCATTCGATACCTACTTGAATCGAATCAGAAAGGTATCGATACCAATTTTACTTGTATCGAATCCAAAAGTATCGAGTATGTACTCGTATTTACTTGGATCGAATCAACCCTAAATTGATGAAAATTGAAAAATGATAGAATTTTTTTGCAGCTCCAAAGAGAGCCAGGTCGACCCGGTTACTTTGCTGGAGTAGATTTCTATCTATTCTGGCAAACAAAGAGGAAGGGACGCGACTCAGGGCTACTTAAGAGGAAATCTGGCGAATGAAATATTTTGTTGGCATCAACTTCTACAGCGGCGTCGTCATATGAACCTTTACAGGATGAGTTATCTTCCTGTCCTATACAGATTCTCTGCTGTGATACTACGGCCTCAATTACTGGTCATATAAATGGTGCCTGTATGTGCTTCTTGGGGAAAAACTTGACAGGAAAATGCTTGATTTTGCTTGTCGACACCACATTAACGAACTGGTGCTAAAAAGTATTTTTGAATTATTTTGAATATTCAAAAAGTTCAGAGAAAATTGGATAATCGTCGACCCAAATAAGATTCAGTGCTATAGAGAAAACGTGGAAAGATACCTAACTGCTTCCAAAATTGAAGATCTGCTTGAATTCTATCGCATTGAGCTGACAAAAAAATAAATTGTGAGGGATGACTATCGGGAGTTGGTAGAGCTCTCAATCATATTTTTAAACGGAGATAAAGAGCGTAAATTCAAAATTAGGCCTCCAGGTGATAACAACAAGCCCTATAGATTGCAAAAGCCTTCTATTCACTAAAAAAAGCGTTGCTGAGTTCTCAGTTTAAATTAACCAGCAAAGACAAGGCAGCTCTGCTAGACGTTTGCTTGTTTATTGTGACAACTTATGTCAAGCCATGGCTTCAAGGTATTTTGGCAGTAAGAGCACCTTACCAGGATTTGTGCTTTCTGAAGTCATTGAAGTCTTACGAAAATATTGACAGAATCATTTCGAAAGCAGCTCTACAGAAGTTCAGCCAACACTTATGGTATTTGACTGATGAATCAGCTATCCTGTCATTATTTGACGATAACGATAAGAATAAGGATTTGTTCTCTCGTCTCAGAATTGATCAGAGTTTTCTTCGTGAGTGTCCCTCAACATGGGGAACAAACGCCTCTTTTCTAGACGCCAAAAATACGGTTTCAATGCTAAGAGCGGGTAACGACGCAGCAGAAAGGGTTGTTAAATTATTGCAAGATTTTCATGGTTTATTAACGGTTCAGGTGGAACAAAAGCAGTTTTTGTTACGTTGTGTACAAGAACATGAAGATCTACCCTGACTGTAAAAAGGAAACGTTTAAAAGAAGATATTGTTAAACTTAAATCGAAGTAATAAAATATAACATACGATTTGAAAGAGTTGGAATTTGTTTTTCTTGAAAACAAGATGAGTTCTTAAGTAATCCTGTACACATACTCATACAGTAACTATATCATCAAGTCGGCACAACTTGCTGTTATTTTGGAGCAATAATATTTCATAATCGAGCTAATCTTCTATATATATAAAAATAACTTGATAAATGTGTGTGTGACAGCCTACCGACTGTCACACACATCCGATTTTGATTTAGTTTTTTTTGTTGGTTAATAGACCATGCAGAGAAGGTTAATATATTAGTATGATAAATTTTTGAAAGAAGGGGCAACCGCCATTCCAATGAATTCATTTTTGTACACTTAAAAAAAAAAAGAAACTAAATAGAAATCGAGTAGTGACACTTCAAATACAAAAAAAAATATTTTAAATTTTAAAAGCAATTGTTGTTGTCAGTTATTTTAATTATTTTCCAACCAAATTGTTGTTGTCACCAATTTTGAAAGTTTTTTTTTTAAATACCTATAGGTACCTAAAAAGTTTGTTCTAATAAATTATGTTTACTATGTTAAATTAAGTAACTTTTTGAAATGAAGTAGATACTTTGATTATAACGGGTGATTTTTTAGCTGGTTTGGTTTTGGCAACACTGGTTTTGACAGCTGACGTGTGTGTAGTACCTTGTGTCACTGTCAAACAGCTTCAGTTTGGTTTGCAATTTAACCATGGATCGTCTTACAAATGAACAGCGCTTGCAAATTATTGAATTTTACTATCAAAATTCGTGCTCGGTTCGAAATGTTCATCGCGCGCTGCTTCCATTTTATGATCGGCATTCTCGACCTTCTGAGCAGTCTATTCGGAAGATTGTGACCAAATTTCGCACCAAATTTACTTTGTTGGACATTAAACCACCAACACGTTTACGTACTGTGCGTGGTGAAGAAAATATTGCGGCCGTATCAGCTAGTGTGACAGAAGACCGCGAAATGTCGATTCGGCGCCGTTCCCAGCAGTTAGGTCTTTGTTACAGCACTACGTGGAAAATTTTGCGGAAGGATTTGTGCGTAAAGCCTTTTAAGATACAGCTTGTGCAAGAACTAAAGCCAGCCGACCTACCACAACGCCGAATTTTTGGTGAATGGGCTCTTGGAAAGCTGGCCGAGGATCCGCTTTTTTATCGAAAAATTGTGTTCAGCGATGAGGCTCATTTTTGGTTGAATGGGTACGTAAATAAGCAAAATTGCCGCATTTGGAGTGAAGATCAGCCAGAAGCATTGCAACAGCTACCAATGCATCCCGAAAAAGCCACTGTTTGGTGCGGTTTATGGGCCGGCGGCATTATTGGGCCATATTTCTTCAAAGATGATGCGAATCGCAGCGTTACTGTCAATGATGAACGCTACCGAGCGATGATAACAAACTTTTTTTTGCCCGAAATGGAAGTTCTTGACTTGCATGATATGTGGTTTCAACAAGACGGTGCCACATGCCACACAGCACGCGAAACAATGGCGCAATTGCGAGGCGAGTTTGGTGAACAGTTAATTTCACGTTTCGGGCCGGTCAATTGGCCGCCTAGATCGTGCGATTTGACACCATTAGATTATTTTTTGTAGAGGTATGTCAAGGCTAATGTGTATAGGGACAAGCCCGCTTCGATTGACGCACTGGAAGCCAACATCCATGCATTCATTCGTGAGATACCGGCCGATATGTGTGAAAGAGTATGCCAAAATTGGACTCAGCGGATGGACTACCTGAGACGCAGCCGCGGTCAACATTTGCATGAAATTATCATTAAACATTAAATTGCAAGGTTCAAACTATCGATTCGAATAAATATTTCATTCATTTTTTCGAATTTTTTGTGTTTTTCTTTTTTTTAAAGCTCTAAACCTCTTAAAAAATCACCCGTTACAAAGATGATAAATGGCCGACGATATTTTGCATCGAATTCGTACTGTGACATCGGATAATGAACTGGAGATGTCAGATGGAATGTGCAACAAAGCTTTGATTTTGATCGAGGATAATATGTGTCTGCTCATGAGTGGCAAAATTTGTACAAATTGGGGATGTCACAGCCAAATCGTTCAATGCAAGACGCATTTAATCCAGAATTGGAGCGAGAAATGGAATTCGGTCGAATCGCATTGAGTCAAGCTGTTCGAACAAATGTGCCAATGTTGAATCAAGAATAAAAGAAAGTGTACGATGAATTGATGCAAGCAGTCGATAACGAAAATTGCGGAACTGGAAATACATTCATGATTTCACTTATTTTGGCTACAATTCGTTCGAGATCTGAGATCGCTTTGGCCCTAGCCTCTTCTGGGATAGCGGCTACTTTGTTAGAAGGCGGTCGAACAGCTCATCCTGCAATGAAATTGCCATTGAATCTGCAAGTGGAAGAAGAACCTACATGCAACATTTCAAAGAACTCTGCGATGGCGAAAGTACTGCAGCAATGTAAAATTATTATATGGGACGAATGCACAATAGGGTGTCCCGTAAAATTTTTTTTGTTGTATCTTAACAAAAGACCCCGCAAAAGTTGCGTATTGCTGAGCTCATTACAGGAAAAATAACATAAAAAATATTCAAGGGTACTTTTGGGCCTCTACCGGCCGTTGAAGTTTTGGAAAAAAATGTTGTTTTCCCTACATTTTTCTTTTTCAATATTTTTTTAATAATGCTTACATTTGTAAAGTTATAGCATATTCTCTCAAATCAAATGTGTTTTTGGTAGCATTTGAGCACTTGAGAGGTTATTTTGATATCTCTTAAATGCTGGAATCAAAAAATACATTTGTTTTGTGTTAACCACAAAATTCAAAACAGAATTTATTTATTTTTGTGAACATATAACAAAAATAAGTAAATTCGATTTTTTTTTAATTTAAATATTAAAACATGTAAGCAAAATGAGTTCCGGACTCCATCTCCGAGAGCTATTCTGTCCTCTTTTCGATCCCTTTATAGTGAATTAAAAAAAAATCATTTACCGTCTGTAATCCAAAGAAATCTTAAAACAGAATACGGTGAAAAATCCCTCTAATTCCGAATTGTTTATTATAGTGAGTGCATGTAGATATCGAACAGATTTTGAAGAGGTCTTCAATTCCAATTGTGTGCCACATTCAAATACTAGAACTTATTAAAATTAACTTCCATAAATACATGGCTCTAAAAAGATACCCAAGTATGAAAAAATGCAAACTATCACAATAGAGTACAAGATTTCATAACATTTCCTAGTACAAAATTGTTTGACATTGCCTCATGTAAATTTAATAACTGCCACTGTACAAAGAAAAAAAGTGCCTAGTAATGAAAGGGTACTTTTAGAGGATAAGTGTTGATAAGCTAGAGACAATTAGAATACGAAAGCATCTAGATCGAAAAGAACGTAGTGCATTGAATAATCTTGTTCCTCCAAGTTTACTACAGAGAGTAGATCCAAACGAAACAGACGAAAGAGTGGAGCCAGTCAAGACAGTAAGGTCACTACTTTGTTCTTCAGAACTTTCAAAGTCTTCTTCAGATCCTTCCACGTTTTCAGATAAGCTCAATTTGCTGGTCCAACCATCTGTAGCAAGAGTTTTTGATCGATATGGAGTATCGGAACGATCTGCCCCAACAGTCGCTTCAGCGGTTTTGCACGATGCTGGACTCGCAAATAACACTGACACAAGGCTTGTAATCGACAAAAATAAGATACAGATACTGAGCTTTGTCAAAATCAAGAGAGCATCTAAGAAGCCAATACAATGATGCAATCCCTAAGAATATTTATCTTGACGGACAGAAAGACAAAACCCTTGTTTCAGATCAAAAATATAAACGTCATTTTCGCAAGGAGCTCTTAGAAGAACATAACAATATTTCTCCGATATATTATACAGGGGAAGAAATATGCAATTCAAAGATTCATTTTATAATTTTTAAGGGCTACATACCGCGATACTAATTATCATTTTTAGTGTCCAGGCTATATTTTTTAACTCACAATGGTAAATTTTTCGAAATACAAAATTGCATATTGTGACCTATAAAATATTCAGTCTCAATGTTAAAAATGATTATTAGTATAAGGTCCATGCCATAGGCATTATTTTTTAAAATTAATGTCAGACAACTCCTCCACCTATCTTAAAAGATCTGCCTGATGATGAACTTTCATTGCTTGTAAATGCAACAGAACTCAGAATACCAGATATAAAACAAAATTGAATCTAGAAATCGGATGCCATCTCTTAATTTCAAAAGCCAATTTTCAATGTAAAATTTGTATTTATGCTTTAATAGCTTCTTTTAAATTAATAATTTAAAATTGTTAATTATACGCAAATGAATATTTATTATTTTAATTTAGTACCAAGTTATATTTGTGTATATATTTTTGAAATAGTAATAATATTTTGAACAAATAGAAAAATTGAAAGATATTAGCGCCTTAGTTACTTTTCCCTGTCCTTCAATCGTCGGTAGAGGCCCAAAAGTTATGCCTTAATCAGAAAGTAAGTACACATTCGGAATCTTCTCGTCAATACGCAACTTTTGATACCCCTTTCGATGAGATTTTCCACGAAATTTTTTTCTTCATACAACGACGGGACACCCTAATGCACAAGGGCTTACAAACGCGCATTGGAGGCCCTGAATCGTTTACGTAATGATAAGCGACCCTTCGGTGGAGAAATGATCTTGCTATCAGGCGATTTTCGTCAAACGCTGCCTGTCATTTCGAGATCAACTCCGGCAGGTGAATTGAATGCTTGAAGGCATCTGCTTTATGGCGATACGTCAAGAAATTGCATTTGACAACAAACAATGCGAGTTTCTTTACAAAATGACCCGTCATGGCGATGGGCAAAGGTGTGATTCCAGCAAACTTAATCTCCGGCCTGATTGAGTTTCCACAACATTTTTGCAACTTTACAACGACACCGGAAGAACTAATCATGAATGTTTTCCTGAATATCGCTCAGAATTTGTTGACTGAGTGTAAGAGTGATTTTGGTTGCGATAAACAAGAACGTCGATCATTTGAATTTCGCCATTCAAAACCAAATCGCTGGTGAGTTGCATTCATACAAATCAGTCGACTCTGTGATGGATGAAAAGGAAGCCACCAACTATCCCACGGAATTTTTAAATTCTTTGGATGCTTCGGGCCTGCCTCCACACAATTTGAAACTAAAAATCGTCTCAGTAATAATTTTGTTGCGCAACCTAAATGAACCAAAACGGTACGCGTTTGATTGTGAAGAATTTGATATCAAATATTATTCAAGCAACGATTTTTATTGGAAAATTCAAAGGTGAAGATGTTCAAATTCCGCGGATTCCACTTATTCAGAACGATTTGCCGTTCGTGTTTAAGCGTCTTTAATTTCCCGTACGTCTCGCTTTTTCTATGACAATTAATAAGTCGCAAGGACAATCGCTGGATGTGTGTGGCATAAATCTTTAATTTCACGTGTCGGCAAAGCTCTCGCTTTGTACGTGTACACACCCGATAATAGAAATAGAACAAAAAATGTTGCGTACCATAAAGCATTTCAGAGAAAAAGCGGTAGGTTGGCCGACAAGTATTTGATTTTATTTATTTATTTAGTTTTAATATACCTTTTGAATACAAAATTTGAATTGACCGAATTACATGAAGCAGAATGAAGCGAAAGCTCGGAATTATTAATTTCATTACCTACATTAATGACTTTGGGCGGAACGAAGTTCGCCGGGTCAGCTAGTAGGACTATAAAGATAAGAATTGGAGGGTATGCGTTTTTGATATCGCACAAAAAAAAAAAAAATTTCTTAGTATCATGGGACACCCTAACGACCAATGACCATATCTATGGCGATTCTTGTACAAAATCACTCCTTTAGCAAATATGTTTTCAGGCTCTTTTTCAACCACCACTGTTGTTCCACGAGGCAGTCATTTTAGGCCCCGTTCTCTTCATACAAACTAGTTTAAATACTGGAAGGGTTTTTATATCCTGCGCAAAATATATTTATGCTGATGATACCAATTTTTTCAACATAATTTCTTCGCAACATAACTCCTGTGTATTTTAAAATTTGGATATTGGTGACTGCAAACTTTTGGTAAGTCTAAAATCAACGAATTTCAATACTTTTACCTTCTACGTAAGTGCAACGAGTATACACTCACCGAACTTTCATTTTCCACAGTCAAACTATATCACTTGTTCAGCAGCTTCGCCACCTTGTCAAATTATGCGACAGCGGGCTTAATAAAATGAATACATAGTTGACGCAACAGGACGCTAGGACTACCTTCCCACAACCTTTCTTTTTACCTGAATTTCAAATGAGTAAGTTATCCTAGCTCCCCGATTTCGCTTGAAAACTTTGACAAATAAATTCTTGCCCCGACGCTTTTTCCTGACAACCGCGAGTACATCAACTTTCCAAAACTCCTTCTGTTACAGGACAAGCAAACTTTGAAACTCGCTTCCTGGGGATATATTTCCAGAAGACTACAATTTGCAGCAATTTAAGTGCAGAGCAAACATACATCTGCAGGCATCTCGGGGCGCTGTTGAAGCGTTATAGGTTCGCCTTTCCCGGAAGAAATATATGAAAAAAAAAAAAAATAATAATAATAAACACATTTGAAATTTCTTCCCACACCGATCTGTTACCCTTTCGTTAACAAAATACGACTTTGCTTTACTTTATCTTTTTTATTCTGAGCTGGTGGTCTGTTTATTAGCAGTTATTTTGACAGCCTCACTGAAGGGATATTCCTGTTAACATCCGGAGGTCCGCTTCGAACTGCTGTCTGAGTCATAGTAAATGAAGCAAATATCCCTTACATTTATACTTTTACTTTTTACTGCTACCATTGCATCACCTTCTGTCCCTATATTAACAACTAAAACTTTTATCTCATTAAAATCATAAACTTGAACCGAAAAGACTACAAAAGCACACGTAAAACCACCGGACCTTCAACCATCAGAAAATATAAAATCTCCCTCTGCTCAAACCTGCAAGTCTCTTTTTTTTTAACCCCTCTTTTATTTTGTTCAATCTTTACCCTCTCATTGTTCGTTCATACAATATGGCACTTACGACATGGTGTATGGAATCAATTTGGTTGCACTACTCCAGATTCTCCTACATGAAGAGGACGAGGAGCATTGAATGGAAAAAGATTGAATCAATACCGGACCAATAGCTATAAACTGTAATAATGTATTATTGAAGGGCTAACAAAGTCGGATAAAGTCTTAAACGAGGTCGTTAACCCTGTAATCTAGGGAGGGAGAAAAACAGATGTCGACATTGAGCTTAAACTATTTTGGCTTTAGGGTGGATGCACCAAGTCTAAATAAAAGGGTCGTCTGTATGGGGCATTTGGGCTATGGGACTCGATTATGTGAAATCAATGACCACCGTTTAGATGAAGACAAAAAAAAAAAGAATGCTCTGAAACAATTTTTGAGTAGATGTGCATGCAGGTGTAGGGCGCTAGTCTGTGTAGTCTAGCGAATAGCTCCACATTGTTGATGAAGATTGTGTGGAAGTTGTTTCTAAAAAGGGTTTGGCTTCTTTACTTCCATCATGGGCTCGTCATCACTGATCATTACGGTGTACGCAATTTACATTATTTTGTCCTCCATCATCAACAAATACCTATTTTCAATTAAAACGAATTGAAACAAACAAAGTATTACAAGGCGCGCTTAACCGGGGCTATGAATGGACAAAATAATGGAGGATCGCTGTTAACAAAACAAAATCGGTCCACGTGGATTTTACATGAACATTACGTTTGCAAACGAGGCCAAATATCTCGGAATAACTGTCGACACCAAATTAAAATGGAAACCGCATGTAAGGAAAAAATGCGAAGAACTTAAAATCGAATATAGAGAACTTTATTGGTTACTCGGAAAATATTCCAAGCTTACCCTCGAGAACAAGCTTTTAATATATAAGAAAGTGATGAAGCCTGTATGGACATATGGTATACAGTTATTGGGCTGTACCAGCGAAACAAATCTAAAGATTTTACAAACTTTTCAAAACAAAGTGCTAAGATCATTCGTCAGTGCACCGTGGTACATTAGAAACGAAGATCTCCATAGAGACCTCGGAGTTCCCACCGTTAAGGTTTAGCAGCACTGCTGCTGCAGCAGGGGTTTGCTTTTGAAATAAAACACGTCTGGTCGCTTCTTGCTTCGGCGTAAGACTGCCTCTTTATTCGTATTTATTCTTATTCTTACTTATTCTACTTAGATCTAGGTTTATATGTGTGCTACAGAGCACTTACATGCATATCACAGTTCATGTGTGTTTCATACACATGTGTATATATTTGTATATAATATTTGTATTTGTATATAATATAATAATGCTACTACGTGTGTATACACGATGTAACAACGGGTCGGGGACAATACTACTACAACTCGGCCGTCCTGACCTTCAAGATCACCTGATCTTTTGTTTTACAATCTGTTTTGTTATTTTTTTTTTTTTTTTTTAACCACGGTTTCATGTTGCCGACCGCCCATACTCCTTGATAAGGTAGTCGCGACTATTGAAAACCGTCAACATCTTTCAGTAAATATCTGTCGTTTCGTAAAACCTTTTCAACGCGATAAGGTCCTCTAAATTTCGGTATCAGTTTTTTTGACGCCCCCGGATGCGAGTCGAAATTTTTCACCATAGCATAGTCTCCTACCTCATACTTAGTCGGTTTACATCGTTTGTTGTCTACATACTGTTTGTTATAGGCTTGTGATTTCTTTTGTTCTAGGACTGCCCTGTTGCGTACCTCTGCTAAATTTCGTACTTTTCCTGAATCAAGTTCTCTTAAACTCTCCTTTAGCTTGTCTGACCATTTGCCTTTCTGATTTACTCCGAATAGCATTACGCTTGGATGTTCCTTTATGGTCCTACCTATCGTGTTATTAAGTGTGTGCTCAACTTCTTCTAAAACGTGATCCCAAAACACTCCTTCTTCCGGTTTGACTAACTTAGCTATCATCGGTCCTAAACTCCTGTTCACTCTTTCTACCTGTCCGTTTGCCTGCGGCGAACCTGTTGCGACTTTTATGTGCTTGACATCTTCTTTTGCCAAAAAATCTTTAAATTCTGAGGAAGTGAAACAACTGCCCCTGTCTGAAACGATATACTTTGGTCTGCTATATGCTCTGAAATAGTCTGTCAACGATCGGTTTACTTCTTTTGTGTTAGTGGTCTTTGTCGGATACAACCTTACGAACTTTGTAAAGGCGTCTATCACTACCAGTATGTATTTTTTAGCCGACCTTGAATTATCTACTGGGCCATAGTGATCAACGTGGGCTATCATGAACGGTTTATCTTCTTTGGGGATGTTGTGGAGGAAACCCTCTTCGCGCCCCTGTTTTGCTGAAAAACGATGCATTTCAAACAGTTTTTTATGTGTGTTCCAATTTTTTCTCTCATTTTGGGAAACCAGTAGCTTTTAGAAATTAATTCTAACGTTTTATCGGTACCTACATGACCTACTTCGTCATGGTATTTGTACAACACATGGCTTTCCATTTCTGTTGGTACATAAGACACCACACTACTATCATTTTTCTTTCTATACACCACTCCGTTTCTCATTTCATATAGCGTGTGCTCCGATCTTTCTAGTAAATCCTTAATTTTAACTATCTTGTCGTCCCTTCCTTGGCATATTATCAGATTTTCTTCAAAAGTATTTGTTTCGATCGTCATAATGTTTGTTGACCTACTTAGCGCGTCGACGTGTTGCATACGGGTACCTGCTCTGTGTTCTAGGACGTAATCATAATTTTGTAGTTCTAACGCCCATCTGGCGATCCTAGGGTTGAGCTCTCTTTTGTTTAACGTTAGGGTTAGCGAGTTACAATCAGTCACTATTTTAAACTTTTTGCCTTGTAGATAAACTCTAAAGCGGCTTAAGGCACTATTTATCGCAAGTGTTTCTAACTCGAAACTATGGAATTTTGCTTCCGAATCGGTCGTTCTTTTAGAAAAATAAAAAACTGGATGTAGCTTTCCGTCCTGCTTCCTCTGTAGCAAGATTGCTCCAAAACCCAGTGCGCTCGCATCACAGTGCAGCTCAGTTTCATCCTTCGGACTATACAGGGCTAACACTGGTGCTTCTATCAATTTGTTTTTTAAAATTTCAAAAGCTTCTAGCTGTTTGTCACCGAACTTGAACTCTCTATCCTTTCTAGTCAAATCATACAACGGTTTTGCTATAGTCGAAAAATCTTTAACGAATCTGCGGAAATATGAACACAAACCCAAAAAACTTTGTACCGCGTGAGTCTTTTGAGGGACCGGAAATTTTTTTATAGCTTCAATTCCCCTATCGTCTGCTTGTATGCCTTCCCCCGTAATCGTAAAACCCAAGTATTTAATCTTACTTTGAAGAAATTTGCACTTGTCTATCCGTAGCTCCAATCTGTTGTCTACCATTCTTCTCAAAACTTCAGAGAGTATTCTAAAATGATCTTCATATGTTGTTGTAGCTATCATTATATCATCTAGATATACTATAACTTCGTCGTTTCTAATCATGTCAGCAAATATTTTGTTAATGTGTCTCTGAAAGGTTGACGGGGCATTCTTTAGGCCAAACGGCATCCTCAGAAACTCGTATTGACCTAGTGGTGTTATAAAAGACGTATATTTCACCGCATCCTCGTGCATGTATACGTGAAAAAATCCATTTTTTAGATCTAGTTTAGAAAAAATTGTTTTATCTACTAATCTGTCTAATAAATCGTCGATCACTGGTATTGGGTAACTACCTTTTGCCGTCACTTTATTTAGCGTACGAAAATCTATGCACATCCTAAGCTCTCCAGTTTTCTTCTTAACTAAAACTATCGGTGAAACGTATTCCGACTCACTTTCCCTAATATACCCCTTACTAAGATACTCATCAATTAACGAGCCAAGTTCGTTTTTTTCAGCATACGACAACCGGCGCGGTCGACAGTGAAACGGTTTTACGTCGTTCAATGTTAAATTCATTTTTGTTTTAATTACCGGTTCTGCAGGGCGATCGGCAAACATGTATTCTGTCTTATACATTGTCTTAAGTTTTTCTTTACATGCATAACTTACATCTTCGCCAATCTCTAACTCTAAATTTGTGTTTTCGTTATCCTTACAGTCTATTAACATAAGTTGTTTACTGAAATCTTCACTACAATTTTCCATTACATCCGTACCCGTATTATTTTCTAACTGTGAAATTAACTTAAACTTTCCATTTCTAAGGAAGTCTCTTCCCAAGATTGCCTCATAGCCCGTCGAATTGTCATCCATTACCATCAAATTTACATTTATGCCAACTTTTTTATAAAAAACAACACAAGACAACCTTCCATATAACTTTAACAAACTTTTATTTATACCAAAATATTTTTTTTTGTTCCTACAGCGCCTTATCGGCGTTCCGACTGGTATACACGAACTTCTAATTAGGCTTATTGGGCTTCCGGAATCTATCAGGCAATCTAAGGGAATACTACTATTATTATCAGTAAATTTAAAATCTAAATATCTTACATAATCTTCTGACTCTTCACTTTTGGACAGCTGGTGCACCGCTGACTTCCTCTCAGGGCAGGTGGCCACTCTGTGTCCCATGATACCACAGGCGTAGCACGCTCCGTATTGTCTTTTTGGTTTCGAGCACACATTTGCCATGTGTCCTACCGAGTTGCAGTTGTAACATCTTACCGCGATCTTCTGTGCTATCGTTTGTATGCCTGCTGCACTATCTGTTGTCGCTCCTGTCTGCCTGTTCTCTGACGTACTCGCTGTCGGTCCGGTCTCCGTCTTCCTCTGGGTGATTTTGTTAAATGCCTTTAGTAGGCCTGCCTTCGTTGTGTATCCTTGTACATGTGCGTATAGTCGCATGTTGTCGTCTGAAAATCCTTCGATCGCGTATTCCGTCCATTCTTCCTCGTCCATCTCCAATCCCGTTGCCAGTTTTGTTTTGTCATGGAAATATTCCGCAAAGTTTTCGTTTAATTTCCACTTTCGGTTTTCAAATTTCTTACGTATTTCCATTTTGTTCTGCTTGGTGCCAAACACTTCTTTCAACTCGGTCGCTAGGCTGTCGACATCGTCTCTCAGGTAGTTCGGCTGTCCGTGCAACCACTCTTGTGTTCTACCCCTCAACTTTGCAATAAAGAGTGTATGTAAATTTTTTTTATCCACGCTGTAGACGTCTTCCACGTTTCTAAGTTGTGCCAGCCAAACATCTACGTCCGATCCGCCATCAAACTCTGGCAGCATTTCTTTCCAAAAATTCAGTTTCTGTATTGTTTCCATCTCTCCTGTCGTCACCGCACTATCCGTCTTTTCTTTTACTTCTTTCGTTCCTGTTGCTCCTGTGTCCATTGACTTTACGATCTTTTGTAGCAACTCATTTTCCCTCTTTGTGATTTCCATTTCTCTTTTCAATAGTTCGATTTCTTTTGCCATCTGTTGTTCTGTTGTGTTATTTTCGGCTTCTTGTTGTCCCTCTTCCTCCTTTTGCGCGTTATCTGGTCCTTCTCCTCGCTCGTCTGCTGGTATGCCGTTGAGGCGAACAACCAAGGTGGCTTTGTTGCCGTTGCTTGGCATACCCAGCTGCTGCAACCAGTACCTCAGTTCTGCAACTGTAAAGTCGTCTGGATTTACCGTCGGGTTTTCCATTGCAATCGCAGAACGAACAAAAATTGAGTTTCTTTGCGGTGGTGAAAACGCGTAGTCGTTTTACGAAGAACACAAAAAGACACAAAGGAAAAAAAAATTTTTTTTTTTCAGATGGCACGACACGAGACTTTTTTTCGCGAATCCCACTTCTGATGATTTTAGCAGCAGGGGTTTGCTTTTGAAATAAAACACGTCTGGTCGCTTCGTGCTTCGGCGTAAGACTGCCTCTTTATTCGTATTTATTCTTATTCTTACTTATTCTACTTAGATCTAGGTTTATATGTGTGCTACAGAGCACTTACATGCATATCACAGTTCATGTGTGTTTCATACACATGTGTATATATTTGTATATAATATTTGTATTTGTATATAATATAATAATGCTACTACGTGTGTATACACGATGTAACAACGGGTCGGGGACAATACTACTACAAAGGACGAAACGAAAATGTGGGCTCGAAAGCATAGAAATCGATTATTAGGACATATTAATAGCTCGGTACGTAAATTTCTCGATGAAACAAATTTATTGCGCCGTCTACAACGAACTAAACCTTCAGACTTAGCCCGATAATTATCAACCGCGTTAACATTGCGGAACGAGCAGGAAATTTCGCCGGAATGCTGCCTGTCAAACGTATATAACTTCGTGATAAAAAAAAGTTATTGTCTAAAGAGAATGAGGGTAAAAAGAATAGTATCCGTATATTTGGTTATAATTAGAGGCACAGAGGCGCGTGGCACCTCCGATACAATAAAAACAGAGAGTGTGACTTGTGACCACACACCAGATGTGAAACTTCTCCTGATGAATGTGGATATTAAATAGAATCGATGTATAACAATTTAATTGTATTAAGAAGTTTAATTTACAAACCAATTTGTTAAAATATTACAACTTTGTTGCGCCCAAATTCTTTAATGTATTTAAAATAACAATTTCGAGCATGCAAAATGCACATGCTGCTTTACGTAATTCGGACAGTTCAAATTCGTTATTCACAACTTATACTTTTTCAATAGAAATATGTAAAGTATCTATAGGGCTGTCGATGTGTTTCATTCAAACCGCAATGATTGACGTGTCGACCAACCTTCTGCTTTTTCACTAAAGTCCTTTATTTATGGTACACAACGTACAAAGCGAAAGGTTTGCTTACACATCAATTTCCAGTGATTGGAATAGCGAAAGCGAGACGCACGGGAAATTAAAGACGCTTAAATACCAATGGCCGCGGAATGAGAACGTTTTTCTTTAAATTTTCTTCTCATTTGAGATTTTTCGAAATTAAATCAAACGCGATGCGTTACAAAGTTTCGGTGCATTGAGGTTGCGCAACATAATTATAATTATAATTATAACTGAGCCGACTTTCAATTTCAAATTGTGTAGCGGTAAGCCCGCAACAGCCAAAAAATTAAAAAATTGAAGTTGGAAGTGAGTTTTCTATCCAGTCTATTTTTTTTTTTTTTTCAAATATTATACAAACTTCTATCCTTAATCTAATACCCATAAAAATTTGTTTTCACGACAGAAAACTCTCTCTATCTCTCAAGCTTTAACAAACCATATCCATCCAATAAATTTCATTACAATCGGGTGAGTGGTTTCAGTGATCGAAAACAACGCCACCTATCGGGTCCAAAAGTATCCTATCGTTTAAGATTGCCTAAGCCTGAAATACAACAATAAAAAAAAAAAAAATCATGAAAATTGGCCCAGTGGTTATTTTATCAATCTACTTTAAAAAAAAAATTCTCACGTATTTTAATTTTTGAGATAGACCAGTCAAAATAAATATTTAATAGGAAGAACTATTGGATGCCAAATCAGGACCGCAAGGAAATTTTCCGGAATTTGTTCTTTTCCTAAACCTGATACACAACAATACGAACAAAACTAAAAAAGTATCATGAAAATCGTCCCAGGCATTATCGAGTTACAACATCATCGAGTTTCACCCCGAAAGAATTATATAGGTACCTACATAGAAGATAATCTTAATACAGACAAGTGTATTCATTCATTTAAAAAATTTCCATAACGCAATCCAATCCAACGTTTCCTATATTAAGAGGTTTTCTTTGCATTTTGTTTTCATATCGTTACAACTTACAACTAAGATTTAATTTAATCAACTGCCTCATTAGTCTAGTAGTCTGTGAAAGACCCAGCTTTCTCAGTTCACTAAGCAGGTCCGGCGTGCCCATATAAGTATTCACATTAAGAATTAAGTTGAAAGAATTTAAAAATAGCTTATATCTCGGCAACAGCGCCACCTATCGGGTCAAAAAATATCCTATCTTTCGAATTCAAACACCGACCAAATTTCATTGAAATCGGTTGAGTGGTTTGGAAGATCGACAACAGCGCCACCTATCGAGGTCAAGACTATCCTATCTTTCAAGTTGCAACCAACCATACACACGAACAAAATTTTGTGTTTGTCGTTTGTGTGGGTCATCAGTCGAGAGCGGCGATGTAGTGATCGTGATGGCGACAGACCAATTTCCGTCTTCCGCACGGAATTTCGGTCGAGACGATTTTATTCCCAAGTCGCGTCTATAGATGTTTCACATAAACAAAAAAAAAAAAAAACTTTAAAATCTTATATCTCAAAATCCATTTCGATTACATTTTGAGACAATTTATGGTGGAGAGTTCTTCTCTGATGAATTTCGAATCCTACCGACTGAATTAAGATACTTTCTAAGGACAGGAAATACGACATTTGTTATGGGTACCTAGTAAATATATTCTATTGTGTTGTGGAAAATAACTTTTGGAAACTTAAAAAAAAAAAACAAGTTTTCAATTATCAATTCTAAAACCTGATCCGGATCAAAACTAACCAGTAGCAACAATGAAATACGACTAATGTTTGTTTCGTTATCAAAAATGCAGCTCTCTAAAAAATCCGGTTTTAAGAATTAGATAAAGTATTTGAGAGTGCAGAAATTAAAACGCCCCATTACTGCAATGAATAGCCACCGCAACATTTTTTTTTTTTAATATATCAAAAGATTAACGACCAACGAGTTACTGAGGTATTGTGCATTGTGCACCATAATGTACATCGAAGAAGCCAACAATAACCACTGGGACCTTGAGAAAAACAAATAGCAGAGGGTCAGTTCTCGTTCTGTGAAAAAGTGAAACGAAAATGTTTTCACCCTTTCACCGCAAACATCAAAAATGTTTACATGAATATTATTTTTCATGTTCTCATTTGCAAGTGAATATTATTTTTAGTGAGAGTTCGAAAATTGAGATGAAAATGGTCAATCCTTTTCGCTTGCACCGACGTTTTGCTTCTTGTAAATTCGTAAACTATGCCAATTCTATATATATGTTTCTGGTTTTTGCTTCACGTAACTGCAAAATCGAAAATAGTTTTTATTTCGTGAGAATGGTAAACAGCGACAGCTTTTCCATTGACGTTTGTTATTTTATTTCATTATTTCTAGAGTTTAAAAATATAATTTGCGGGTTTCACACTCAATCCCCCTTTATACACAAGGTGTCAAAAGAAAGAAAGTACATTTCTCAAGATTTGTTGTCTAATTTATGTGCTGCCATTTAAGATTCACGTAATATCAGGGCTTGAATCGACTAAGGTGGTAGTTGATTGTCGCTTTTTTTTTTTTGTCGTTGATCATCAAAACCCGTCTTTGATCTGCGCAAAGCGATCACTAAAAAATTATTGATTGTTGGCAGCACTAGAGTCTTAAACGTCACTTCCTTGCCGACGCTGTCATTCTGAGCAACTGATACATATTCGGAGTGTTTCTTTTTTATTGTGAGCAATTTAAGTGGATTTGAGAATAATAATTTGATACTAATAAATTACAATATTTTTTGTTTGTTTTTGTTTAAGGTCTCAAGGCAATAACAAAAAAAATACTTTGATCCAGGCGCAGTAGCTTAGTGGTTAGTGTGTTGGACTAGTAAGCGAGGGGTCGAGGTTCGAATCCCGCAAAAACGCAAATTCCAACTTAGGGTTTTTTTTTTTTTTTTCACTGTGCCACTTCTCGGGAACGTCTGACAATCATCCGAGAGTATAACTGTCTTGAAAGAGCTTCTCAATTAGCCGTTTGGAGTCGGCATAAAATTACAGATCCCTTCCATTCGTTCCAAAAAGAAAAAAATCACACAAAACGAATGTTTGCGAGAAGCTAGGCCTAGGGTACCCTGGACGTGTTACGGCAACTATTTTTTTATTTTTTCTTACTTTGATCCATTGGTGCCGCCCAGTCAGCAACAACATGCTAAAGGCCACCACCCTAAAGAAAATTTAAAGTTGCAGGCAATTGAACTACGGTTGGAAGGGAACATACATTGACCTTCCAGTTGATAAATCAAGCAGTCCCAAAAAAAAAAATAGTGCGTGGAGTCCCTTCGCGCGGAAGAAGTGAAACTTCGTAATGTGGAAATGAAAATAGGAAGGGGTAGAAATTGATTTTTAGTGAAATCATATGGTTTCTTTAAGCCTAGTATCCTGCTCGCGCTAAATTTTAGCGCCCCTATCTCCACTTCGTTTCTCCACACCAAAGATAAATGGTCGCTAAATTATTATTAAACAATATATAGATGGGACAAAACCCATATGCTTATGAACCATGAGTACCATGACAGATATCAGTAAACGTAATTTTAATAGAATTTTCGAATTTCAAACTTGAAAGACGTAAGTAACCTAGAAATTATAAGAAGAAGTTCGACGTGTTTCCTCAAACTTTCCACAATCTCCTTACCATAGTGGAACACTTGTTATTACCCAAAAGACGACGCCA
Source organism: Cheilosia urbana (assembly GCA_946477585.1). Taxonomy (NCBI): domain Eukaryota; kingdom Metazoa; phylum Arthropoda; class Insecta; order Diptera; family Syrphidae; genus Cheilosia; species Cheilosia urbana. The sequence continues at coordinate 147,051,978 of OX297854.1, forward strand.
AATGAGAGCATAAGTCCCCCTGAAAATCGATTCGCTTTATTTATATTTATATGTATCTCTGTTTTGGCTGTTGGCTCTGTTGTTTGGCTTTGCGTTTTCTTTTATTTTCCACGCAAACATTGTCTGCGTTTTCCGCCAAAAAAAAAAAAAAAAAATCATTGCAGACACAACACAAACTCTTTCCTCCGTTTTTTTATGTCAAAATTTATCTTCGATTTAATGCACCGGACATTTATTTCGCGAGCTTAATGCGTGGAGACTTTTCATCGGCCCATCTATATGAAGTTACGGATTTATCGTGCGAACAGGATACTGATGCTTTGCTAAACGCCTCGCTCAATTTTATCTTTGTAGACATTTTTGTATGGGAGATCAAATTTAGCGCGAGCAGGATACTAGGCTTTAAGACAAACTTTATTAACATTGCTTATAATTCACAATTGATGGCATCTTTTTATTATCATTTTCGAGTGGAGAAATATCCAAATCCATAACATTTACAATGGGATAATGACAACTAAAGTAAGATACAATATGTTGGAAGTCGTATTAGAAGTTTCACTTCAAAATTACTACCCTATTAAATTATAGGTATGTGTATCAAATCAAACTAAAACAAGTAAATGAAATATTGAGGACGCTACTCGTTGCTAACGCTCGCGCTGGCCTGTAACAGGTATACTACGCGCATGCGTTCGAGTGCCACGCATTCACTCTCGCTCTGTCTCCTTCTATTCCCCCTCCCCAGGAGCGTTGAACGTTTAACGCAACCTTGTTGGAAGTCGCATTAGAAGTTTCACTTCAATAAGACAATAATTGCCAATTTAGTCATTATTTTTGGAAATTAATCTTCACCACAGAATATTCTTCTCCCAGCATTTGGTGCCAATAAACTCACTCACCATTGCATACTCTGAAGCGTGAGCGGTACCCTCACACCTTTGAGTATGCAATGCTTATAGTAGCATTAAGCATTTAAGAAGTTTCACTTCAATAAATCAAACAACATACATAATTCCCCTATATCGTCTTTACTTCTTGAATTCTTCAATTCTTTATTGTAGGTATCAACGTATGTAGGTATGTACTATAACAACCATTAAAACAAAAACCTTGAACTCAATTTCTATATACACCACCATAAGTCCATCAGCGCACGTCAACAGCCATCTGCGCATTTCCTCATAAACTCGTTGTGGCTGTTTATTAAACATATTCACCTCGCATACTTCTCTTTCGTTTCACTTTTGTTGGAGAAAACACCACTAATTTTTTTTTTTTTTTTATATGAACGTGCTTGTGCTGTGCAATGTGGCGCACCCTCACCCTCGCTCACACCTTTGAGTATCCAATTATTAGCGTTAAACGTTTAACGCGACCTTGAGTTGGAAGTCGCATAAGAAGTTTCACTTCAAAAACATGAACCTTTCTTTGTTAAGTCGAAACATTTGTTAGAATCTAAAATTGATAATTTATGTGTTGATAATAATTTCTTAAAGAATATCTATGAAAAAAAAAAAAATAATAAACGTTAGGAAGTTCTATAATATTCGCTTTTTTCTTAAGTGAATTCTGAGCAATCGGACTTTCCTTCATTTCTCGCTGCGGCATGGAATAATTCCATTGAAGTAAACATTGCGTTAAAATTTATTTATTTATTTTATTTTTATAACTCTGAAACTCTTATTTCACAAAACTTTAAATTGTTGGTATAAATGAAGCCGAGCCAACCTACATTGCTGACGAAAATGATACCTAATTTCATATAGAATTTGATAATCACCTTACGTGGATCCAAAGCAGCTTTCTCTCCACTTACAAAGATAACATAAATAAAAATATATTCCAACTTTAACATAAAACCGAAAAATCAGTTATTCGAAACACGGCACAGTTTTTATTTTATTTTCACCAAAGCAAGTTCGTGTCCTTTCCAACATACAACATGTAAATATGTCCATTCATTTATGTTAACGAACCTATACACCAAGTACAGTCAACACACGTTTGCTTTGATCCTTAGAGCCCTCCACATTTCAATCACTGTCAGCTGACAAATAACATTTTAATTTATTTATCAATACGCTGACAGAATTAATAAGGATACGCTGTGCCTACAAGCATGCGATTGTCTACTCAGTGTTCATGTACGTAAGTTGCAGCTGGTAGGTATGTATTTCCGGTTTACATACGCCCACGGTGAGTTAAGGTAAAAAACCAACATAAATAATTCCCAATCTCCAAACCCATTGAATAAATATTTTACTGGAATAACTCGTTAGAAACCAAATCATTGTCAATCAATTACACTCACCCTAGCACGTACCGCCACACTTTCATGTTTTTTTTTTTTCGTGTGCCAACAAGTCAGGTATACATTCTACAGATGAATAAAACCGCTTTAGGGTGTATATATTATATAAAAAATACATTAGGTACCCATATTTGCTTCTTAGTACTGTCAGGTTAATACAACAACTCTCAGTGGCTGACGCAAATTTAGATGGATCGAAGTGGTTTACTCCCATCTCAAAGTACACAGATAAGAAGTAAGATGCTACTGACGTTCACTTTCAACACGGATAACATGCGAAAATCCTTCAAGTCTTTGGATTTAATTGAGTTTGAGAAGAATTTATTTTCCACAAATGGAAGAGAGGATAATATTCAAAGTGCAGTGGAGGCGACAAATAAAACTAAGCGACACACAAATTGTCAAAGTAAGACTTTCTCAATTTTTAAATTATTTTGCCAGGCAAAAGTTCTGACTGGTGGAAATGAACATTTACGAGTCAATTAGAAGATTGCAAACAGTTTCCGTTTGTAAGTTTCCTTGGAACGATGTTGCTTTTCGAGGAATAAATCAAGATGTTGTCTTTTCTGTAATTTTTTTTATTGTTGCTGTTTAGGGAAGTATTTTACCTTAGGTGCACTTTTTTTAAGATAAAAATAAAAAGTTCTATAGCACGACGTAGCTTGCGAAAGTTTACGAACAACTCCGCAAAATAGCTCTTCCGCTAGAGAATAACGTAAGGGAATAGTTGCGACAGATGAAGTCAACAAAAATGTTCTTGATAGGCGATAACTTGTTTCAAACAGTTAAAAAATGAGTAATAAATTAAAATAAGATTGAAACAATTGGGATTGGGAATTAAGTAAGCTCCCTGATGAGTGATTTTTGGAGTTCGAGTTCTCTCCTCAACTGTATCCTTTTACAGCATTTGTGATTAAGCCATCACTGGTACGGTTCAGTTTCCTTTTGTTGGTCTCTTGGAATTGAAACAGCACTTAACCATGTAAAAAGTGTACATATGTAACGCTGCATTAACTGTTTATTTACAAATATTCTGCCCCTAGATTCAAGCAGCATTGAATCAAACTCTTCTCAGATAATTCCGACGAAATCAGTCATGTGTGTGGATGATTCCCTCTCAATTGCAGACCGAAAAAAAACTTCAAGTATGCAGGTAGGTTTTCGATATTTTTTGAGTGGCTTATCGTAGTATTGCTTCATAAATTACATAGGTATCGATTTTTTTTAAATAATAAAACAATAAAAATCGAATAAGCCACAAGTCTCATCTCAAGTACCTATACTACATCTTTTAACAGAAACTGTGCAAGGAAAATGTGAAACTAAATAGATTTCAAGTTCAGCAAGTTGAAGCTGATGCGTTTGGCAGTGATTATGAATTGTGCTCTATTCTGAATAATGCGCTGCTTTATGCATGCAGAGTGTTTCTGCACACCTACCAATAAAAACAGAAACCACTTGAGCCGTAAATTGTTATTTCCCTGGAGCTGTAAAAATATATATATATAAATTACTTTTTTAACTGTCTAAATTTGCGTAGGTATCGCAGGTGATTTTCGGCAAGATACCTACCGTACGCCAGTATACCTACTGACTGACACTCTACTTAATTTATGGATTCACTTATCGCGAATCCATGATACGGTAATATTTTGCTACCCAGCAATTTAGACACATCCCACATCTGCACATGTATAATAATTCCCCGAAGATTTAATTATATTTACCTTACCTTTGACAGGGAAACCCATCCTTAGCTGTGACAGGAACATGTATCTGCTACCCGAAACACGTGTTCTAGATATATGACACAAAAGAAAATATAGGATATGCGTATCTTGACTTGAGGTGTAGAAATTGGGGTGAATCATTTAAGGATGTATCGAAAACAAATCGCAGAAAGGCCATGAGTTTATGCCGGAGTTATTACTTCATGAGTAGGAATGGGTAATGAATTTCAACCGATAGGTGTGTGGGGCTTATGACTTATTGGGGATGGGGAAATAAATTTAATCAAAACTAGCACTTGCATTGAAATTCTAATTTCACAGCATTAGCTTGTAAAGTTGCCTGAGGCAAGTTTTCAAAGTTGATGGTGTATTTGAATATTAAGTTGGAACATATATATGGGGTAAGCATCAGAGAGTCTTATGTTTAAGTAATTTTAAGTTCTTAATGACTGAGGCCGAAACGAAATCAAAGTAAATTTGATATTGTGATAGTTTTAGCGTGAGGGGAAGATGCATCCCAGTGTGTATTCACTTGAGACCGATACATCTTCTGATAAGCCAAGATACTTTCAATAGAAGATCCCAGAAAATTTGTTCCAAAAATGGATAACTCACACAAAACGATTGGTGGTGAGAAGCCATGTCTACGGTCCTTACAAACCTGTTGTACCAACGATTTCTTTTTTAATGCAAAAGCATATTCTGTAGAAATTTTTTTGAAAATTCAGATGTGATTTCTAAAAATATGCCTTTTGTTATGTTAAAGTGGCTCTCGATGAGAGAAACACTTAGGCCGTTAATCGGCCCATTGTGCGTACCACTGGTGTTTAGGGGTTCCTTATCTGGTTACTCATGTGAACCATTTGCTTCCATTGATAAAGCTAAGAATGTTAGCAGCGCTGGTGTCGCATAGATCACTAAGATCATTGAGGAAGTAGTTTCCTAAGTACGCCATCCTTAGATTGGATAGAGCTGGGCAGCTGCAGAGAAGGTGAGTGATGGACTCATCCTCTTCCTCATGCCTGCAGCTTCTGCAAAAGTCATTGTATGGCAATCCAAGTCTTTGCGCGTGTCTGCCCAGAATACAATGACCGGTAATGACATTAGCAACCAGCGAGATGCTAGTTCTGTTTAGTCGCAAAAGCTCCTTGGATCTTTTAGTATCCAGGGTCGGCCAGGTAAGCTTGGCAACGTCGCAATATCCCAGATGTTTCCATCTATGGTTTGCAATTCTTGTTGCGTCCGCGTTAATGATTTGTTTAGCGTACGATAGCGGTGCCTGTACGTTGTACAGACTAACGCTATCAACACCGGCGGAGCCTAATCTTGCAAGTTCGTCAGCTGCACAGTTCCCTGGGATATCACAGTGTCCCGGAACCCAGCAAAGTGTAAGGTTGTACTGTCCAGCTATCTCGTTAAGAGATACGCGGCAATCTTCCACCGCCTTAGATCTTATTTCGCTTGAGACTAAGGATCTGATTGCAGCCTGACTGTCAATATAAATAACAATATCCCTGTGTGATATACTATTAATCGACAGCCACGCCGCGGCTTGACGAATAGCTGTGATTTCGGCTTGGAAGATACTACAGTGTTTCGGAAGGGAGAAGGAGAGGCGCAAGCTCAGTTCTTCTGAGAATACACCAGCCCCGACTCCCTCTAATGTTTTGGAGCCGTCCGTAAATATTGACAGTGCTCCTACATGTAGGACATTCCATGAGTCCCATTGGGATCTTTCCGGTATTTCCTTTGTGAAGCCTTTTTCGAAAACGATTTTTGTTTTGCCTTTCTGACAATTAATATATTGGAGCAACATAAAACATGCTGTTGCAGGCATTTTAAGTGTCGTGTTCAAATCCTACAACCTCAGAGATGTGACCTCCTCCATTTGAATTTTCTTATTAGAAAAATTTAAAACAAAATTTGTACCTTAATTTATTTCTCGCAATTTGTGTCCCGTTCCATCATGGGGAAAGCATCAAAAATGCCATCGACTTACTTACTTACTTAAGGTGGCGCTACAGTCCGGGGTGGACCGGGCCTCAACCAATAAGCGTCTCCAGCCAGCGCGATCTTTAGCTAGCTGTCTCCAGTTTCGCACTCTAAGTTGGTTAAGGTCCCCCTCCACTTGCGTGCGCCACCTGAATCGCGGCCTTTCTCTACTGCTCCTTCCCTCGGGTGTGGATTCGAAGATCTTCCGGGCCAGAGCATTCGTGTCCATACGCTCTACATGACCAAGCCACCTCAGTCGTTGAACCTTCGCTCTTCTGACTAGGTCGATGTCGCTGTACATCCATATAGCAGGACTGGGACGATTAGAGAGGGCTTTGCTACTCAATTGCCTTCTTAGCCCAAAGAAACAGCGGTTGGCAAGAGTTATTCTTCGTTTAACCTCAGCGCTGGTGTCATTGTCCGAGTTCATAGCAGAGCCTAGGTAGACAAAGTCCTTTACCACCTCAAAGTTATGTCTATCTATCTATCTGTCTATTGTGACGTTCTGTCCGAGCCGTCGGTGTTGGGTGTCCTTTTTAGCTGACATCATATACTTCGTCTTGCCCTCATTAACCGCCAAGCCCATCTTCGCCGCCTCAGTCTCAATACTCACAACCGCGCCATTTACATCACACTGCGTTCTGCCAATTATGTCAATGTTATCGGCGTACGCGAGTAGTTGGACGGACTTTTGAAAGATCGTGCCTCTGGTGTTGGCGTTTGAGTTTTGCACTATTCTTTCAAGAACGATGTTAAAAAAGTCACATGACAGCGCATCGCCTTGTCTAAATCCTTTTTTTTTGACAACAAAGGTCTCGATGAGTTCTTTACCGACCTTGATGGATCAGCGTGCATTCTCCATCGTCATCCTGCACAAACGGACGAGTTTGGCAGGGATGCCAAAACTAGACATTGCTCTTTATAGCTCGTCCCTATAAATGCTGTCATAGGCGGCCTTAAAATCGATGAAAAGGTGATGGGTATCGATTTGAAGTTCCTGGGTTTTCTCCGAGATCTGCCGCAGTGTGAATATTTGGTCGATGGTTGACTTTCCTGGGCCTGAAGCCACACTAATATGGACCAATCAGGTTGTTTGCGAAAGGCTTCAGACGTTCACACAAAACGGCAGATAAGATCTTGCAGGCAATGTTAAGAAGACTGATACCTCTGTAATTGGCGCAGTTCAGAGGGTCTCCTTTCTTGAGGATCGGGCAAACAATGCTGAGGTTCCATTCATCGGGCATACTTTCCTCCGACCATATTTTACAGATGAGTTGGCGCATGCTCCTAACCAAGTCATCGCCTGCCGCTTTGAACAGCTCGGCGGCTGGGCCATCTGCTCCAGCGGCTTTGTTGGACTTAAGTTTGGATTTGGCTATCTTCACTTCGTCCAGGTCGGGGGGATAGTATTGCTGATCCTCATCGTCCGGGTTGAATGGTTCATACTGCCTGACAGCGGGATTTAAGTCGTCATCGCCGTTAAACAGCCTGCAGAATTAGTTCTTCCATATCCTCAGCATCGACTGCGATTCTACTACGATGTTCTCTTGTTCGTCCTTGCAGGCTTCGGTTCGGGCCCTGTAGCCTTGTGAGGTTCTTTTTACCCTTTGGTAAAACGTCCGAACCTCATTCCTGCAGTAACGTCTCTCTATTTCCTCGATCGCGCGCTTCTCATGCTCTTTCTTTTTCCTCCTCAGAAGCCGGTGTTCGTCTCTTCTCTTCTGAGCGTAGAGATCACGAGCAGCTCTTGTCCTTCTTTGCAGCGCCACTTTGTATGCCTCTTGTTTCGCTGCATGTGCCATCGACGTCGCGTCAAAAAATACGAACTGATTGGCCTTCTCTATTCAGCTATTCTTTGCGGTTGTCACATTGGAAAAATTTCCTTTTTTCTGATTCTGATTATGCTGAAAGTCCATGACCAATAAACTATTTAATATAGATTTAAAAATATAGATATGGAGAAAATTCCAAAATCACAAATTTAGAGTGTGCGTTTGTAAGTACCACGAATTCATTTCGCTAGGCTTTGATTGAGAACATACGCTCCTTGCACCAAATAATAATTACCAACACTAAATGCTACTGCATAATTTACATAAAGTGGATTATTTAGTTACATGCCGATTGTGAAATAAGTCAAGTGAAAGTCTATAATTATTGCAAAAGGCCGGCGGAAATAGTTTGCAGCATCATTTTGGAAACTGGATCTATTTCCGAATTAGAACTAAATACGCAGAACATATTATTGGGAGGCATCGATATGAATCGCACATTTAAATAATATTAATTGGCTTTTCCATTAAATATTTTGATTTAAAATATTCCACATACGCCCGAGTGAACATTTTTAATTTTATTTTTAATAAGTAGAAAAATAGATGTAATTTCTTTAAAATCTGCTATTTGAAAATGATGTTGTTTTGGAAAACCAAACACAAATAGAAAAACGGAGAAAGTTATCCTCACAACACACCACACGATTGAATGTGCCATAAATCAAATCACGGATATGACTTTTCCTTTTCACCTTCCTCCCTTTTAAATAACCTTAATCAGGAATACTTTCTTTTTTTTTTTGGCACTCAGAAAGCATTCCTATGTACATTTCCCAAGCCAGCACAATGCATCTACTTAAATAATAACATTAAAATTCACTAGAGACTGTACGCACGTTAGTTTTCCCTGAGAAATTTAAAAAATTGCTCAAATTAAAATATGCAAATTGTGTATGTGCGACAACCATTCCAAAACGCGAGCTTCTTCATTTCGTGCCCATCAGGGTAGGAGATTTCAATTTCTCATACCAAACCTCTATCAAAGTTAACAGAGAAAAAAAAATCGAATTATATTTCCCAAACAAAATTCAACACAAATTTGGTAATCTCTAAATACAGATAGATACTTCACCGTAATAGAGGAAACTCCTATGGCAAAGATAAAGAAACAAAGTAAAATAATCTACCATGCAAGGATTTTACGATTGCTTTCCGAAAGCGATTTAACTGCTCAAATAATAATAATAAAAATAATCTGCGCCTGAAATGGCACTACGTTAAGACCGTAACATTTATTAGTTTTCGGTTTAATGTCGATTTTGGCATTTTCGGAATTTTCCTCTGTTTTAATTTTGTTCTGTTGTGTGATCGCGTACACAATTGTATTGGAATAGAAAACCATAAAAAACAGATTCTACTACGCAAGTAGGTGTATTTTTTTTATTCCCACATTGTGTTGTTTTCATTTCATGTTATCTTTCACTTACAGGTAGCTATCTGTGTATGTGTATGGTTAAAACCTACATTTTACGATGTGTATGATATTTTTTAACGAACAATATTTCCCCTGTGTCCCTATGACGCTGCATCTTTTTTAAAAGGTACCATTATTATTTGCAATTTTCTTTGTATATTTCTGTGTAAGCTTCTACAGGTCTTATGTGTTTGTTCAGTTATCTGGTTATTTTTTTTTCTGGTTTTATGTGTTATTGGGAAAAGGATTTATGGGAAGCATTGTCAAATGAGAAGAGAACATTCTCATAAATCACTCATACGCCCGAGTGACTGGCTGGCTGGCTGGCTGGATGAATGTTTTGATGACGACTGCTGCAAGAGACAAATCGGTGGTGATGTAAGGACAGTATGGAATTTATCGAACGTTGTCTATTTACGACTATGGGACAAAGCAATTTCTCTTTGGTTTGTGTGTAATGGGTGTTCATCATTTACACTGATTTGTTTTCTTGACTGAACATTTAATGGGGTCGTACCGTATTAACTGGGAAAAACTCTTTGTCGCATTGAAAGCTTTTGAGTACGTAATAATTTTAGTTGGCACTTTGATAAAATGTTTTTAGTGGACTATGGACAAGCTAAAGTAGAGAAGTGTGTTAAAAAATGTAACGCACGGACTCATTTACAATCTGTGTGGAACAGAACTGGCAACATTCGCTTGAACCAATTTAAATTTTTACTTGGGTTGGCCGACTTTAACTATTTTTTTTTTCAATCGTAGCTGAATACTGGAGAAACTCTTTAAATGAAAAGATAAATGTTCCTCTGAATGGAGGAATTCAATATCCGATGCTATTCTTAATCTTGCCTAAAGGCTTGTTTGGTAAGAACGGAAATTCGATTTAGGGTAACATGCGGAAGAATAATGAAAACTTTAAGTTCCCAGCATGAATTGCAATACTAACGTAAGCATTTGAGTTGATACCGGGACTGACTACTTTTGGCATATTTACATATATATATAATAGAGCTGCAAAAGCGTTGTGACTTTATAACTCACGAACGGTCAAACCGAATTCAATCAAATTTATAGAGTTTGTTTGCATGGTCGCGTAGTTGGTTTATCTTAAGTTTGAGCAAAATTGGTTAACGCGTTTGTGAGTAATGTCAACATCTGATTGTGTCCACATAAAAAAGAAATTTAGGCGCGTCCCGTCGTTGTATGAAGAAAAAATGTTAGTGGAAAATCTCAACGAAAGGGGTATCAAAAGTTGTGTATTGACGAGAAGATTCCGAATGTGTACTTAATTTCCGATTACGACATTACTTTTGGGCCTCTACCGATGATTGAATGACAGGGAAAATTAACTAAAGCGCTAATATCTTTCAATTTTTCTATTTGTTCAAAATATTATTATTATTTCAAAAATATATATCTATACAAATATGATTTGGTACTAAATTAAAATAATAAATATTCATTTGCGTATAATCAACAATTTTAAATTACTAATTTAAAATAAGCATAAATACAAATTTTACATTGAAAATTGGCTTTTGAAATTAAGAGATGGCATCCGATTTCTAGATTCAATTTTGTTTTATATCTGGTATTCTGAGCTCTGTTGCATTAATATTTTGTAGGTCACAATATGGAATTTTGAATTTCGAAAATTTCACCGTGGTGAGTTAAAAAATCTGGACACTAAAAGCGATTATTAGTATCGCGGTATGTAGCCCTTAAAAATTATAAAATGAATCTTTGAATTGCATATTTCTTCCCCTGTATAATATATCGGAGAAATATTGTAATGTTCTTCTAGGAGCTCCTTGCGATAATGACGTTTATATTTTTGATCTGAAACAAGGGTTTTCTCTTTCCGCCCGTCAAAATAAATATTCTTAGGAATGGCATCATTGTATTGGCTTCTTAGATGCTCTCTTGATTTTAACAAAGCTCGGTATCTATATTTTATTTTTGTCGATTACAAGCCTTGTGTCAGTGTTATTTGCGAGTCCAGCATCGTGCAAAACTGCTGAAGCGACTGTTGGCGCAGATCGTACCGATACTCCATATCGATCTAAAACTCTTGCTACAGATGGTTGGACCAGCAAATTGAGCTTATCTGGAAATGTGGAAGGATCTGAAGAACAAAGTAGTGACCTTGCTATCTTGACTGGCTCCACTCTTTCGTCTGTTTCGTTTGGATCTACTCTCTGGAGTAAACTTGGAGGGGCAAGATTATTCAATGCACTACGTTCTACGTGTATTTGTTCGTATAGGGTTTTGTCGATCTCTGAAACCAGTCAAACGATTTCAATGAAATTTTGTGGATATTCAGCTTGAATGATTGAATAGTTTTGTTGTCGAGATATAAACATTCTTTAAAAAAAATTTCAACTTAATTTATGAGGTGAATATCTATTTCTATGGGCAAGCTGGAGCTAGTGCGAGTGAACTGGTGAATGTGTTACGAAAATTGTGATCTGGCGAGGCACGGAAGTGAATTGAATAATTTAAGAAGTCAAAAACTTCAGTTTTAACCAGGAAATCAACATGAGACTGTGAAATTCATATGCTATGCCTTACACAATCACTAGACTACTGAAACATTTGATTGATTACGTGTGATCAAGTGATCACAAAGATGAAAATGGTTTTTATTTTTGAATAGAAAATACGTACCAAATACCGTCAACATTGATTGAAATTTATATTTTGATGCCTAGGAAAGCATGCGGGGGTCCGCTAGCTTATTAATAATTTCTACGACACGTGTACCTCTCTGCAGATTTGCTCTAAGACGGGAACTCAAACGATTATCCTTTTTCTCAGTGACAAAGTACAGGGGACTACTGTTTTACCTATAACATTTTAAAAACAATTTAAGCGATGCATCCGCTTTAGTGGAAGGGCGGCTCAGCTGACTGAAATAATTTGTACCAATAGATATCGGTTCGTCTAGAGCAGAACGAGTTTCTCATATCTTGTCCCTCTATCTTCGCTTTCGTGTCATTGCAGGTAGGTGGCGCTAGAAATGCATGTTGCCATAGGTACTCAAATAATGGTAACGTTAGACTATATAAAGGTGCGTTATAATGTAGGACTAATTGATTGTGACGTACGTACTCTTCTCTAGTACGAGCCTTATTTATTTTCTGGAAAGTTTTGCCAAATTACCACAGCTAAGGAAAACAACTACAAAGACTCACCACTACTCAAATCAGTCCGTTCATCTTTAAGTTGAAAATGAATATCATCCATATTATGAATAAAACTTCAGTGTCCCTAATTTTATCGATCCCTATATCTAGCTCTTGGATTTTAATGACTTTTTTTATACTTTCTGTTCCACTTAAATATTATCCAAGGAACATCTTGCAAACCGACCGACCTTCCTCCAAAAACAATAAGGACCAACACTCTATCAAGAAAGCTGCAAGATACTACTCTCACGTTGTCACGCTATATATACCTATAGCAAGGACTCGTCCGTCCCAGAACATGTTAAACGCTTGACAGCCTTTCGTTTAACCTATTATCCACTTATATTTCATGTGTGCCACGCAGTCAACACGTTACACAGCCTGTTCGAGTGAGCCATCAAAATCGATACAAATATTTCCTTCATTTTAATATCACGACATGTGTGCACGGTTACTTTTTTTGCTTTTGCACAACGGAAAAGTCTTGTTTTCCGAAGTTAACTTGTTTTTCTTTTCAATCGACTGGCAGCATGTTCGTGAAAAGTTTCGATGTGTTTGCACCTTGAAATACTCTTATCATCAAGTCTTCAAACAGTCTTCTACTTCAAACGGGAAACCCAAAAATAGATCAAGTAGGTACTAGGTATATCCCAATGGTTCATAGCATGGAATAAATTCAATTTCCAAATCGATTATGAAGCACATACACCATCACTTAGAAAAAAAAAAAAAAAAGGCAACAGCTTTCAGAGGCAATTGATAAGATGTTCCATATCTGAATACATACACATACCCGGTGTTGTTCTTTTACCGCCAGATCCTACAGATATTTCCAAAAAGGGGATGTATCATTTCGACTGACTTTAGTAATTTCCCAAGGGATGTTACTGCTGGGCCCGACCCTATTAAGGTTCGTTTCATCGTCAATGATTTTGGTGACACTGATAAGGGCCTAGAGCCGAGTAATATAAATTGGAGCCAACTAATTCTGGAAAAAGTCTTTGTGACATCACAGAACAGGGATGACAAAATATTACTGGAAGATGAAAAAACCAAATTATAATAAGGGTATCAATCCTACGTAAAGTATCGCTGCTGAGGAGAGCTTACGGAAGCTGCAGTAAAGTCCAGCCAAGCCTCTGTGTATTCCATTTCAAGAGGATGTATCTATTTTAATTCGAATAAGTTCGTAAGATTACGAAAATCTTTGATTATTTTTGGTGCACGCATTCGGATCGAGCCAGCAAATTAAACTTGATCTGATTAATTGCAGACAGTCCGTATAGATTCGCTAGGAAACGATTGCAAATAATGAATTCGAAGGAACTCTTACAATTTAGCTATCAATCATGGAGTTTAGTCAGATACCAGATGGATATACAAGGATTCCTCCTGAGATTACTATAGGCGGTGTATAATTCGGCAATTAATTTTTAGATTACTTCCGCCATCAGTCAGCCTGCCTGGGGGGAATATTCCGACCAAGTTGTAGCCTGTCAACGAATCCGCTATCAAAATTATTTGTATTCCCACTTTTCTGTAGAAATATTTACTACGGCACTCCAAATTTAATTGTGATTCAAGGGACAACACGAAACCAGATTAAGCAAAGTGGAGGGAAGACAGGATATATCAATGACCTAGTGATTTTAAGTTCAGGTGCGTTTGAGTTTTCATTTCAATAGGTACATAGAACTTTGGGCATTTGTTTTGGGTTTCTGTTTCTTTTTTTTTTTTCATATAAATGAGTGAGGCACTTGCTCTTAAGGGTACCAAAATAATACGTAAGCCCCAAACAAATAATCGCTACTGTTCCAATCCGGAATATAATTTCAAGTGGTTTAAGTTCCACGTCTGTAGGCAAATAAACAAAATAAACAAGTTAATAATAACTCGTTGGGTACTTTCTTATTTGCAGCAACATGAATTGAGTTCGATTTGCTGTCAGACTCCATAACAGGAATTATTCCCTCGTTCGCTGAAACTGAAATCGTTATTGCGAGTGATTTAAATATCGATATCTCAGACTTTAGCATTTATGACAGACAACGCCCGAAGGAATTTGCTGAGGTACCTATATAAAATTATTTCAGCTTGTTAATGGACCAAAACGTTTACCCGGCATTGAAGGTCAAAATACCAAAAAGATGAACATGTTTATTGCCTCAATCGGAATAAAAACTCTTGTGAATTATATCGTCTATAGAGCCGTGGGGCTACTGCATCATATTACCTCAGATCTCGTATACCGCAAAATAGATAAAGAAGAAACTCCAACAAGAACTGAATGGCAATACCAGAAAGCCAAGTGGGTCTGCACTTTTTCGCAGGAGTTAAAATTGCGCGTTATGGCCCCTCAATAACTACGTGGATGCCACCACGGATGTAGTGTCAAATGTTATCAGTTATCACCTTCATTATTACTGGATAAGAGTGTCAAGCGGGTAGCACGACAGAATGACCGCTGCAGAATTCTAAGAAGTCGCAAAAAAAAGGGCCATTAATCGTCGGGTCTCTAAACACCATAATAATGTTGTGACTTGTGACAGGCAACTGCTTTACAATTTATCGGTTTCTTTTTGGAAATTACAGCATTTGGAAATTTTGCGAAGCGTCTTTTCGAACTAAAGAAAGGGCCAAAATGGGGAAAAAAATTGTGGCAGGCTTTCAGAAATTGCAACTTTAGTCGCACAACAGTCACGCTGAGTACGACCCTATCTCTAAACAGTCTGTTCGATAAGGGAGTTACGTATTCGTCCTGCAAAACCAAATCATTTGGGGAAAACCTGTATAAACTCAAACGAGCCAGAAACGACTACATTGCCCTCATTAAGTAAAATTCTCTCTATACGGCAATGGTAAGACCACTCCTCTCATAAGCGTCGTATGTATGGTGGAACAGGCTTTCACGCAAACGTGTTACTGCCTCTTTTGCCAGACTTCAAAGAACGGTTTGTCTCGGCTGTACAGGGGCCTTCCCCAGCACACCGGGCTCCGCTCTAGGCGCTATGATGAACCTCCCCCCCCTCCTTGATATTTTTATCATGGGGTGTACACTGAAAACCATCTCTCGGTTAAAGAGGGGTGGCTTTTGGTACCACGCGCATTGGAGTTTTGAAGAACTTGTGCGAGAATTATCCTTTGACCCCTGTCTTATGGATATGCCCTCTGACGCAATGACTCCAGAAGTCCTACTGCGACAAAACTACCACGTCAACTTTCCTCAGGCAACGGAATGGCTTAGGCCAGACTCTGAGCCAGGGAAAGAATGCCATCGTATTTTTACGGACGGCTCCAAAACCGGACAGGGGTCGGGTTCTGGAGTCTTCCTGGAAAGCGAGAACATTAGACTTCGCTACTCCTTAGGAAACCATGCGTTTGTCTTCCAAGCGGAGATTTTCGCTATCCTTATGGCTGAGTGCTATATTGTGACAAACAGGTGGAGGGCTATGAGTATATGCGTTTGCAGCGACAGCCAAGCTGCATTCAAAGCGCTGCTTAACCCTCTTACCTCGTCTAAATAAGTGCTCGAACTCAAGCTTTCTCTGAACTTGGTCGGAAGGCTAAATACAGTGTATTTTGTTTGGGTTCCAGGTCACACTGGTATCCTTGGAAATGAGATAGCTGATGAGCTTCCCAGGCTGGGTTCAGAGGAAGAATTCTTATGACCTGAACCTGCGTTGGGTCTGCCTTCATGTGGTTAAGTCATCCATTGATACTTGGGTTTCTCACAACTGCGTCCGGACATCTGCAAAAGGTCGGCGGCCTTCCTTCTGTCTCTCAGAAGAAGCGACTGTAGACTGCTTGTGGGCGTCCTTTCGGGCCACCAAGCTTTTGCCAAACACTTAAATGTTTTGGGCTTGAGCGTCTCCACCATCTGTCCTGCCTGTGGAGAGGATGACGATACAGCGGAGCACTTCCTCTGTAGCTGTCCTGCCTTTGCTCGCATCAGGTGGCGGATCTTTGGGGCTGACGTGGTGAGTGCCGAACATCTAAGCTTTTCATCACTGAAGCTCCTTCTCGTCTTTCTTCGAAAGACGGGAACACTAAGTACATAAATGTACTGTTTGGCAGTACAATGGACCAGTAGTTGTGTCTGAGTGCTCCATCGGATAGTAACAACCTCCGACAGAAAAAAAAAAAAATTAAAATTCTCACATCAACAACAGTTCAGGCAAACGAGTACAACAATGTTTTAAAAGCAGCAAGAACTTTTGGTCATTTGTTAAGAACATTACGAATTCGGTCGCTTCCCAAAGCGCATATACAATGGCAATCCAGCTCTCAGCTCCTAAGACAAAAGACACCCTGGTTGCAGCAAATTTTGCTGCTAGTTTCTATGATTCCAGTACGCGCTTTGCCGCGATCTGTACTTCAAAATATATAATGGAACAAAAAGAAACATTTTTCGCACTCGTATACAATGACAAGAAGACTTTTAAATTTCAACATTTTTAGTTTTTTATTTTTTTTTTTTATTTATCTTTTTATTTATTTATTTATTTATTGATTTATTTATTTATTGATTTGTTAATTTACTTAAATGTTAATTGAATTACTTACTTGCCAGTAGGTATTTGATATTAAAATTTAAAAATTACTAATTAAAATTTTATTTATTTTTTATTTATTTATTATTTGTTCCTTAAATGTTGGGTTTTCTCGTTGTTTCCCTTCAAAAAATCTGAATTAATAAAATTGTATTTAAAATATTTAAGATTATTTCAGTTGAAAGATATACAACCCTACATATCATATCTCCGTAGTTTAAATTGTGTGATGGCTCTCCTTTGTAATTTTATAACTGTAAAAATAAATGAAATGAAATAATGAATTCGGTGTTAGCCAATGTGACCAATTCAATATTTTAAATCATGCTGAGTTCAGCAATATGGCACGATTTTTTTACCTAGAAAAATGCTAAGAACCAAGCAAAATATTTTTTTTTTAAATCAAAACCCAAATAATTAAAAGAAAGCTGTTTGTCAGAAAATATAAGATACCTATATTTCACAAAAATAACAATAAAAATAGTGTGTGGTTGGAAATTTGATTGCAATTTCAAGCCTGCTGAATTCGTTGAAAGGCTGTTCACTGTCAAATAAGACTTGTAGTGCTTATTCATAATAAGGTTCGCCTGCTTTGATTTTATTTTATTATTTCAATTCGTTTTGGCTAAACCAAAATCATGCCAAAAAAAATACTTGCATGGTTTGAATAAAAAAAAAGATGCTAATAAGAAAATAATCCTGTTAAATTTATCAGGAAATTTATGCTAATTTGATCACACTGGGTGGTAGAGACTGTAGCTCTCCGATCGTTCTGAAGAAGTCTTTATCCACGCCGGAAAAATCTTGAATCAGAATTTATCCAGCCTGTTCCAAAAAAGGAAAATTTATTCTTCTAAAAGACGCGGTAGTGCTGAAAAATCGTATTTTATGAATTACTAAAACTAGCGTAAGAGATACAGTAGTTGCCACCCGTAAATTTTGAATTTAAATAAGCGTAGCTTTGTTATTTTAATTGTTATTTTTTAAAATATTATTAAAATTTACTTTTTGGACTTACGGGGTTTTAATTTAGAAACAAATGCATTAAAGAAATGTATCTCAAAAGCTAAAGCAGATGGCACCACTGTACACGTACAGTTGTTGGCACTCTACGTAACTACCAAAAATGATGATTAAATAATAGCTACCGGTTTATTAAAATGCATTTAATGCTTCTTAATTAAACAAAATGCGACAGTTTGATATGTTTATATTCCAATAAAAGTAAACCTAAGTATGTATAGATTAAGAGAAGAAAAAAAATCGTTCCCTAAAGAAATAACTGTAAGGGAGGAAATCGCTATCAAACAGACAAGTGTCAACTACTGTGTCCAAAATTGTGTCTACTACTGTACCTATCTGTTATGCTACTTTATGATCGGTAGTATGATTTTCATGACCAAAGAAGATCCACCGGTGATTTAAGAACGTAGAAGTGGATCCCATCTCTCCATCACTCCGGTTGCCCTTGAAATTTCAGAGGCATTTTAAAGAATTTAGCATCAAACTCCGTTCGAAATCTGTCTACAAGATTGATGCATCTCTTAGTAATACCAATCGTCTTTCTTTATGTTAAATACCAGAACTAGTTGATTTTAGTGACTTCAGCAACTATGGTGTGCCACAGGGCTCTTTGTTTTGTCCAAGACATTCTTTTTCATTTTTAAAATAGATATTCTCTCTACAACTTCTACTCATAATCTAATTCACTTCTACACTTATAAATAACATAGCATCCTCAGCCTTTTTATCCTCATTCCATGAGTTGCATGCCTCTCCCTTCGGCCGTAGAATTGGAATGGCAAAATATGTTTCTATCATTCATTTTCGACTTGTTCAGAAATATGAGATGGGGTTCATCAAATAAACCTGAAATTTAATGCTTCCAAAATGCAATTCGGGTTTTAGCGTATTTATTTTTCTCACCTCTCTGCCTTTAAATAAAATATCTTCCAAAGGAAACCCAAACATGGGGTCAGATTCTGTAAGGAGAAACGTTAAAACGTTTTCGTGTGCACGAAAGAATTTGCTTGTGTAGCATAGGGCAAATCATACGTGCGCACGAAAACGTTTGGTCGTCTCGCCTTATAGAATCTGCATTCAAACAGAAAAAAAAGTTAAAAAAACATTTCCCATTGTTCTCATAAATATATTTTAAATTTGACGTAAGCGAATATGGCCACGCTGAAATGTGTACAAATTTAAAGTGAAAGGTCTGCATAGATCTGCAAAATGGTAGCCGAGTTCATTCTACCCCTCACACTTTCACTGGTCGACCACATTTTGCGTGTTGTATGAGGTCTTCTTCATATGAAGTGTCTGGCATTTATTCCACCATGCCGGAAGAACATGACTATGTGTACCTATAGCACGTGTTTCATGTCCTGATTTAATCACGTTTATGTTTTGTGGGAACTCAACGGCACTAACTAAGCCGATCAAATAGAGATTTTCGCCAACTTTGTGGGTAGGTATAATTGTCGGCTCCACGGGCAATAGGGGCTAATGAATTCTGATGGCTTGTTGTATAGTCATGAATAGAAGCTGAGGGTTGGAATCAGTTTTTGTATTTTTTTAATTAGGCCATATAATTTCACAGTAATGCAATATTTCAGAGGTAAATACATCTGGTACGAGATCATTTTTGAAACCAAACATTAACTGGGGGGTTGGGACATCTTAGACGCACGTTCAAGTAAGCATGCATATAGATACAAAGAAGTCTACAATAGTAGTAATAATAATAATAACTTGTTTTCCAATTTGTTGTGTATAGGCCAGGGAGTCAATTCTCTTTCTGTGAAAAAGTGAAACGAAAATGCTTTCACCCTTTCACCGCGATTTCGATTATCTTCTATGAAAAGGTGAAACCAAACGTTAAAATTTTGGATATGAATGATTTCTTTTCATGGCCCCATTTGCAAGTGAATGTTTTTAGTGAGAGTTTGAAAATTTACAACCCTCTTTCATACAACACAGTGTGCGGTATTCAATTCACCACGATATTTTCACTTATTGAACTAGAATCGCACTTAAGTATAAATTGAATCGAAATGTGAAAACGATTTATTCGATTCACTCTTTCACAGAACGAGAATTGACCCCGGCCCCAGGGCACTATAATGGTAGAATTTCTACCACTGGGCAAGCTCTATAGGTAGTAAGATTAAGTTGTCTAAAATAGAATGTAGAATAAAATAAATAGAAGATATTGGTCGGATTAAGGCAGAAGCTGCACCACCAAAGCCCTAAAGTTTGACAGAATATCGGTTTAATTGGAAGGTACTCCGAGGCAGTGGACCGCTGCAAAATTCTGAAAAATCGCAAGAAAAAGGCCAATGAGATAAAAAAAAAAGAGGTTCGGTAAACACTACAAAAGTGCTGTGATAGGCAACTGTATTACATTTTAAAGACTTGTTATTTGGAAAAAAACAGCATTTATTTTTGAGGCGCATTCTCCAACTAAAAAATGGGCCAAAATACTAAGAAATTGTGGCAGAGTCTCCAAAAAAAAAAGTGACCACCTGCAAATTTAGTCGCACAACCGTCACGCTGCTCCGAGGGTGCATAACTTCCTAAGAAACAATGATACAATGAAATTATTCCATGATCTGATTTGCGAGCTTGCGAAGAAGCTTCAACGTAAATATATTCTTCATTAGCTACTCGAATTTCTATAGAGCATGCATAACTGCAATCATGGTGTAGCTCCCGATGTTTGGCAGCTCCTCTAAGCTTCGAACACCATCCAGAGCATGCAAGCAACAAGTCGTCAAAATGCGTAAGCGAACCTCTCATATAGGTACGGAGTAGATATATGGTCAAACTGCCACAAAGGTCAATCTTCGTGTGCGGGAAATTAAGGCCATTCACTGCCTAAGCGCATTAAGAGTCGTTTGTGCATTTCTAACTTTTTTAAACGATACAACATTGGCCGTGTCTTCAATGCTTCAGAGAGAGCTTGCTGTAGTTCCTAGCATTTATTCTCATCAATTCCTAAATTTGTATTCTTCGGTAGCACCTAGGCTTCTTAATAAACTGCCTGCTGATTTAAGGAATAATTCTAGTCTTCTAGTCTTTTTCATACATTGAAAAAGATAAAGATTTTGACTTCGATCAAATCAATAATTAATTAAATTTAGTAATGTAATTTTATATTAATGTATTAAGAGTTGTTTTCTATTTGTAATTAACTCTTTCCTCTCTTTTGTTTTCCTCTTTTTAGGGTTCCGTAGCCAAATGGCAAAAATCGGAACCCTATTAGATTCGTCATGTCTGTCTGTCTGTCTGTCCGTCCGTATGTCACAGCCACTTTTCTCCGAAACTATAAGAGCTATACCGTTGAAACTTGGTAAGCAGATGTATTCTGTGAACCGCATTAAGATTTTACACAAAAATAGAAAAAAAAAAACAGTAAAACTGAAACTCAAAACATTTTTTTTCATCAAACCCATACGTGTGGGGTATCTATGGATAGGTCTTCAAAAATGATATTTAGGTTTCTAATATCATTTTTTTCTAAAGTGAATAGTTTGCGCGAGAGACACTTCCAAAGTGGTAAAATGGCGGGGACCAATATTTTCTTCTAAAATAAGAGAACGATAAAACTAAAAAAAAATATATGATGTACATTACCATGTAAACTTCAAACGATATTTTTTTGAACGAGATCTAGCGAATAGTTTTTAGTTTAGTTTTTTTTATATGTCATAAATCGTAAACCTCAATTTTCCTTTAATACAATCAACTCAAAAAAAAAAAAAAAAACATTTAATTTCATAAATATGAACCTTATACATAAACCCTGAACCATTATTTCCTAATAATAAATGATATAAAAATACACTATTAAAATAGGTATCGATCAAAGTTACAACGAACTACAAGAACTTTTATGTTATGTTACTTGCTGTTTCGGAACCCTTCATGAGCGAGTCCGACTCGCACTTGTCTTACTTTTTATTTATTAATATTTTCTATTTTCAGACCCCCTTGATGTAATGACTTACGAGGTTTCCTCGAAGATACAAACCATCCTGTTCAAGGTATTCTTCCATCGCAAAAATAAATAGGTACACTAAGGCTAACTGAAGATTTTTCATAACTCCAACCCAGTCGGCAACAAACAAAGCAAATAATATCAACCCCAATCACTAAAGGACCAGGCCTTCGAGCTCAGGTGTTCGAAATATTGTGACCAAAACTAAGTTCTAACTAAGTGCTGGCCCAGATACACCGGCATCGAAACAAAACATCAAACAGAGTACCATCTGGCAAAGTCCCCGCAAAGTACCTATTAAAAAAAAAAATAATCCGGCTTACATTTCATGTGGCCACCGATTACTATACCAGCCGATAGGAAATCTCCTTTCCCTAAGTGATTCCACGGAACTCAATAATTTATTCTTTCTTTCAACCTTTCCTATACAGCTATTCAAGATACCTATTGCTTTTTACTCACCATCAGTATCAATAAGTCTATTGACGCCCGTTTCCATTTCCTTTGATCATTTTGTTTTATTGCAGCAACCGTTTCCACTGAGCGTGTACACAATAATACAGAGAAACTACCGTGCGGCATGTGCAAAAGCTTTGCTTGAAAGGAAATCAAAAAAAATGTTCAAACAAAACTGTGCGACCTCTATATCCATGCCAAAATAAAAGGGCGGACCCAAAAGTTTTCCGTTCCTCATCCGCAAAAAAATTTCTATGAAATATACAATCATTACTGTAATGATGTAGAAAGAAAAACACACACACTGACAATCTAAGAAAGATAATGTCTCCTATACGGAGCGAATTACGGCCTTTTAACAATTAATTAGTTGTATCTTCGTATTGCGTAGAAAATTATCCTTCAACCCTTATCATGGTTGCGATGGTATGTTTGAACATTTCTCCCAAAATAGAGCTGAAAGGATTACACTCTTAGAAGAACAAAAAAAAATAAATAAATAAATAAATTGGGTGTAAAGTTTTGAAGTTTGATTATAAGTCACAGTACTATACAATGGAACAAGGGTTAGATTGGTTAGCGATAAAGGTCACATTTCGGGGCCTTTTATAAATGTTGCTTGGGCGGAACGGAAATAAATAAATTTTCATTTGGTGCTAATACTTACTGAATGAAGAAATCTTTTTAGGGTTATGTTTCAGGGACATTACCTGGAAGGCGGCAAACGAAAAATGCAATTTGAAACATGGAAAATGGTGCCGCTCATTATTTTGTATATATGCGGGATAGGCCTGCTATATCAGGGTGTGGAAGGCGGTGGGATATTTTTTTTTTATGTTGTTGCATACCCACTGGAAGTAGTTTGTAGAAAGCCTATTTCATGGATAAGAGTAGTTTACACCTTTACATACACCCTAAGATTAAAAACAGCCTAAAAGTTATTTGGAAGCGGAATGAAAAGTAGGAAGACCGGAAATTTTATTTAAATGAATGAGAGGTTTTCTTTTGGAAACATGTTCATTTATCTTGGAGCTTTGTTTACCAAATTGGCTTCACCGAAGTTTTAGCTATTTGAGTATAAATTTCATCTTGGTATTATGTTTAAAATGGTTGCTGATATTTTTCACGTAGCTATATACCTACATGTGTAAGCCGCGCCAGGTTCGGCCTCGTTCCCCTTGGTTCTGACAAAAACAAAAAGAATCCAATTCGACCTTTCTATCAAAAAACACTCAATTTAAATTAATAATAAAGAATGACAGGGGTGCGAAGTAAAAATAGAAAGAACACATCAAAGTAAAAGAAGAATTTAACTTGATCTACAGAAAAATCGATTGCTTTTTGGAAAGGAACTTTGTCTACACAGAACAAAATCATGTTCCAGGTTGGATAAAGCCTGCTTACCTACCACATCCAATTACAGGGATGTACAATGAAAGCCAACACAGAGACCATACAACGGTGATGGAAAAGCGGATACAATTATACCTTTTGGATACAATCAGATATATGTATATAAATTCAAATAAAAATACCAGACATTTGTTTGGTTCAAAAATTTCGCAGTTACAACCATCTTAAAAAAGATACAATGTGCCAAATCATGAAATACCTACACCATCTTAAACTACATGGACAACATTTGTACAGGGCGTTTGTGTAATACCTTCGTAGAAGAATGAATTTCGAAAACGAAGCATTTATTTCTATAGAATATTTTTATCCAAACCACGAGACACCATTTCATTTTTATAACCTAAATTTGTACCTATACCTAGTATTCAAATTTTTTCGTAATGATTAAATTTCAAAAATCGGTGGCGGTAATAATGATTAGGTACTAATTTCATTTGTGGTGGAAAATCGATTCTGCCTTTTCGAAGTAGGTATGACAATATTGCAAAACGTACCTGCCACAATTTTCAATAATTAGGTACCTATGTATGTTGTGTTTATTTTAAGCGAAAAAGCGAAATCTAGGGGTGGGATTCTGTAAAAAACGAAACGAAAAACGCTTTCGTTTGCACGAAGAATTTGCTTGTGTAACATAGGGCAAAATATTCCTGCGCACGAAAACGTTTGATCGTTTCGCCTTACAGAATCTGGCCCTAGATATCAGAAAAATACACCATTTTGAAAATAAGTTTTACTCACGAAGAACATTTTTGAATACGTCACTATGAAAATTTGGAGCAAAAAGCTTATGTCGAAATAATAGGCGGTTTTTTTATTATACCCGCATGATCTATTCTATGTAGATCATTGATTTTCATGGTTTACAACAACATTTGAATCTCGTATTATTGTTGTAAACTATGGAAATAAATGATCTAGGTAGGTATATAGATACTCAATAAAAAACGCCTAATGTTCGTTTCCATAGTAAGATTATTGAAACCAACCGTCAGCAGATATATGGCCCTGAATTAAAATTAGGTATACAGTTGCTTACTTTTAGGGGTACGTCAATTACATTCCTTCGAAAATAGGTTCTTATCTAAGATGATATTACCACGTTCCTATGGTAAGTGTAAACATCTAAGCGCGCGTTATTGGAATCCGGTGGAGTAATTCCACACATTTAACTTGCGGGGACAGAAATGTGTCACTGTGTTTTATCATTGCATACATTTAGCTGGGGCATATTAATTTCAACTTTTTGTTGATGTGAAATAAAGCATGTTTTTCATATTATGATGGTCTCACATTTCTTCCCTGTGACGGATATCTCGAGGAAACTCGGTGCCAAATCTTTCGTGAATTACCAGGCACGCAGAAATCACAGCTGGATAACAACTAATGCGAGAAACAGATTAAAACAGTGACAGCAACAGCAACAGCGAATTTTTGACAGCTTTAACGTTGACTTCGCTGTCGATGTTGCTGTGCTAATGTGTTCAAAGTAATTAAAATAGGTACATTGGTTCTAAAAAGTTGTGAAAGTTACTATTGCTGTTGCTGTGTTAATCTGTTTCTTGCATAACGAAAATGTCGTAGACCAGCACCCCTACAATATGCAATGCAAACTGAATGAAATTCCTATGACACGTTCATTTACTGTGTAACAGCAAACGGTTATTTTCCACTGCATAATGTTAGGAGTGTTTGTTGATATGTAAACATCTAAGTGCGCGTTGTTTCACTGTTTAATATACTGCTTATTATTCATTCAGTTGTGACTCCTTAACCTCAACTGTCATCCAACTCGCATCTGTTGGTACCTACATGCGTTTCAATAGTAAAACGCAGAAAAATACAGGAAAATACGTTATTGATCCAATTCTATATTTCTGACAATAATGCAATGTTTTGCCGTCATTGAAGATGCATTAAAATATTTTCAGATATGGGAAAGACAGATGCAGAACGTGGAAAAGATTACAGGGCGCGTTTACGTGCAAGTAAACCTCTGAAAGTCGGAAAAAAGGTTTTGAAAACGAGTACTGAACGCTCGCGTGAATGGAGAACTCGTCTCGCAAACCAAACTGGAGCGACAACTACTGACAATGAACCGACGACATCAAGATCAACTGTCAATGATGTTCTGACGATAAATGACGTGGATTTATCGTCAGTTCGAGCCAAAAGAAGGAGAACGGACATCAATGAAGTTTTACAACTACAGGTAGTCACTCCGCCCTACGAAGAGTACCCCAGACATTTTAAGGCTCACGCAGAGTTTGAAAATAAATTATTGTTATCACATCACATCACACTATTATATAAAGAGGTAATGTTTGTTTGGGGGAGGTAATCTCCGAAACTACCGAACCGATTTCAAAAATTCTTTCACTAATAAAAAGATAAGGGATAGAGTATTGCGATAGGCTACTTTATTTTTTAATTTTCCAATTTTAGATTTGTTTTGATTTTCTGCACTAGGTATTTATTTTGACTTTTCTATATCAAAAATTAATTAGAAAACTACGAACCTACTATGTGCGGATTTTTTTTTTTTTTTTTTAAAGTAGATTGATAAAATCGAGATAAATTTACCCCCGTATTAATAAAGGCTGTGTAAAAGTTATCAACTTGTTACTCAGCCGTTATGTCCAATTTTTGTATGCTATCTGACGTTTGCTAACTAACTTACTTGTGCACATTTTTTTATTAATAAGGGGTTTAATGTATTATACGTTGGTCAGCAGTGATGGTTTGTTTTTGATTTTGTGCATCGCTCCAACAGTTTCATTTCTTTTATACAGTTGATAAGGCAAAAATTATTGAAAAGCAAATTTCATTGATTTTTAAAAAATGCAAAGACGAATGCGCACAATTACTGGCCGACGAAGAAGGCAAGCAAGCACAAATATCAACGAAGCCAAACTACAGATGAACGCTAAGAGGGGGCCATCGCATGGCACAAGACGAGATCAATAGGCAAGAAATTTGAGAGTGCAAGTAATGAGAATTGCGTCAAATCGTACTGCTGCTAGGATGGGAACAAGTTCAAATCGGAGTGGCAAGACGCGCATCGTTGCCGACATTTCAGTAGAACGAACAGAAAACTCTGTCGGTGATGCGATTTTCGATATTGGAGTGATGACTATAATTGTGTGCCACCATTAAAACGCGCTAAAAAAAACTGCTGTGCGAGTGGCAAAGTGAAATTAGAACCTGCGCAGCCATTTGAATCGGAGGATTTTCTAAAGAACATTTGACAGTAAAACTACTGTTTTCGTATAACTTCATTGGGAACAAAAATCATTCAAAAATGTTCTCTTATATTTACATAATGCAAACACACATTTTCTAACAATGGCACGGGATTCTACGCCGCAAAATTCGGATTAACAGATTCAAGGCCGAATTTACCATCGGATGGGTGCCTTCTTGCCAGTAAATGAGGACGAACAGCAATATTCGCAGGAGTACTTCATTTTTTCGGGGGATAAACACGGCGATGACCAAGTGTACAGAGGGCAAACAGGAGTGACAAAAACGGCATTCGACAATTGCAACCATTATAAATGCAATCAGCGCTTTCATTAAAATGTTTAAAACGGCGATAGATAAAATGAACTTAGAAGATCGCAGATTTGTTTTTAAAGCTGATAATAGAACTGCACTTTGGAAAAAATTGAATGGAAAGGAAACGGGTTATAATTCGAATGTTCCGGACTCACCGCTTCACAATTTGAAATTAAAAGTCGGCTCAATTATCATTTTGTTGAGCAACCTTAATGCACCGAAACTTTGGATCGCGTTTGATATGATTGTGAAGAATCTCAAATCAAATGTCATGCAAGGATGATTTTGAGTTTAAAAGGCAAACATTGTCATATCGCAGACTCCGCTTACTCAGAACAATTTGGCATTTAAGCGTCTATGACAAATAATAAGTCGCAAGGATAATCGCTGGATATTTATAGCATCAATGATCAATCTTGAATTTCCATATTTTTCACATGGTCCAATCGTATGTGGCGTGCTCATGTGTGGGCAAACCACTTTAGTACAAAAGCGGAAGGTTCGTCGGCACGTCAATCATTGCGGTTTTATTGAAATACATCGACATTGCTATACTTCAGTTATTTCTATTGTATTCAATATAACTTTTGAATAAAGAATTTGAATTGACGGAATTACGTAAAGTAGCATGCGCTGTGCATGCTTGGAAATATTATTTTCATTACATTTATGAATTTGGGCGCAACGGAGTTCGCCGGGCCAGCTAGTTTCATAATATATCAAGAATACGATTATTACAATTCCCTCTTTTCTCAATGACGTGTTTCAAGCCACACACATACCGCACGCACGGTGTTTACACATACACATTTTTCGGGACTGATACAGTCGCACCCATTTTTTTTATTACCTGTTCATTTTTGTGATGTCCACTAATGTCACCAATAAATTGTAAAAATATCGATTTGTTTTATTTCAAGGCTAAGGAGGGAAAATATTATTTTTTTTTTTAAATCATGAGCTATGTACAAATTTAGTAAACTCATCTCACCGCTGATACACGTAGCCTAGCGCCTAGGCAATATGGAAAGTCATAGCCTACTAAACCGCCCACAGCCAAAAATTCACTGACGACCGCAGTCTAAAAGGAGTACCGAAAATAAAACCAGAGCATTCTTGTTTCTTCCTACACCATTGACTGAGCACAATAGCACCTTTGGAGATTAAACACTTTCGGCCCTATTAACAACAAAATTTAGACTCGACTTTAGGGCAATAGTCGAAATTAAAATAAATTGTGTACCAAGATAATCGAGATTGTAACTTTCGAATTTCGATCCGCCGAAATAAGAAAATTCAATTTTCCGTTTTGAATTAAACTAAGTAAGTTGAATTGGTGAGCTATTTAAAAAGGTTTCTTAGAAATGTCGTATCTCAAAATATGAAGCTTTTTTGGTTTGTCTTATGCAGCAAATTGGACTTTTTATTTATAGTTTTCCTCAATGCTGGTGTGAATATTTTCTGGTCCGTCTGTGGAGGGGAATTATTAAATAATAGACATTAAATAAATAAATAAAACCGGTAGTGCGCAAAGAATTCGTTCTCGTCATATTTTCAAAATATCAAACATCAAAATACAAACAACTGTCAATTCCAGCAAATTATTTGAAGGCTCATCATTTTTTATAATGCATTTGAGTTACACTGTAATAATTTTGCAGATGTAGTTCAAGTTCCGATTCATTTGATTGTTGGTCTCTACGAATTAAAAGTCGAAAGTTAGTTACAATTTCAACTTATGAAAAGTACAATCTGAAGAGTTCATTTTTCATCACTGCCATACAGAAACTTCGAATGAAAGTCCCCCTTGAAATTATAAGAGCGATTTTAAGGAAATAGTGACTTGCACTGTCACTAGAAACACATGGTTACATAAAAATATATAATTCCCGAAATAGAAGCTGTTTTAAATTCAAGAGAAAATACACAGAAATTGAGAAGAAGTAAGCCCCATGAGCCATGCAACTTTATAGTAGTGAAGAGGTTTCTTTTCATTTACCCAATGGCCCCCCCAGTTCCCTTGAAAGCTCTGTATATAGTTATTCATAAAAATGTATACCACATATTTACAAGTAGCTATTAGGCAACCAGAGTAGCTTCCCATTCCATTTTCAAATGTGCTTGAGCTGTTAAACTACTCCACATTTGTAAGCAAAGTAGCTACCTACCTGCAGTTGGATGCTGACGACTTCAGTTAAGAATATCTAAGTACCTACAGTAATTCCAGTTTTCCATGTAATTAGTTTACTGAAAATTTTTATTTTTTTATTTTCAAAACTCTCATCCAGATGATGATGGATAACACTAACTGCGTTAAATCTGTCTCATTTTTTCTACTTTTTCTGAAGGAAATCGATCAGCGTTAAAAAAAAAAAAAACACTCCCCACCATTTTGATAGAATATTTTCCTCTGAGGAATTGTTTAATGGAAAAAACCTGTTTGACTTGGCTCTCTTGGCTCTAGAGGACTTGATTGGATACGTCAATTTTACATTTAGCTACATTTACGTTTTCTTTGCATATTTAACAGCTACCAACAGCATGTTCCATATAAAAGCCAGACATCAGTAGATACTAGCTAACCGGGTATTGCCTGGGGTAGGGGGAGATGGGGTACATTGATCCATGGAGCATATAGATACAATCGGAATTATTTGAAAACAAATCGCATCAGGTCTCGCAAAGAAGCACACAGTGCAACGTGGCTATCAACGCGCAAATATATCTGGTTGACATCACTGTTCAGTTTCGCACGTCTGCAAGTAAATTTTTGTGGTTTTTTTCGAGTGAGTTTTTTTCTAGTAGGATTTGTGTTAACAGTTTCATATGAAGTTGTTTGGTGAATATAAATGTCCTTCGTATAGTGTGATATTTAAAGAAAATGTTGTAATAAAACAATACTTTTACTGCATTTAATATTTTTTTTTTAAAGTAAGTTGGGGCACATTGATACATGAGAACCCGGGGTAGTTTGATGAGTAATAATGCACCTGCAGAACAGCTTCCCCATTTAATTTTAAAATCAATTTTTGTCCTTATAACAAAGGACTTAAAATACGAAGTTCCTTGTTTTGAGTTCTTTTGTTTACGTTATTTATGTAAGAAGCTTACGAAAGCATTCATTTCTAATTAAAACTAATTTAAACTTAGGTTAACATGAAACATCAAACACCAAAACATTCTTTGTATTGTTATTTGTTATTAAAATACCAAACCATATTTTAATAATAGTTTTTCCATAACAATACTGATTAAATTGCTATGGATCAAAGTGACTCGGACATGTACCAATGTACCCATGAGTGAGGCAGTTTGATACAAATTTAATTTTTTAATAAATAGGTTCTTATATTTTTTGAGAATGGATCCGAGAGAAAACTCGTCTGATATAAGCTAGTTATAAAGACACTCAACACATCACATATTTCATTTTAATATTTCTGTCAATATGCTGTCTTTTTTTTTTTAGTCCCAAACAAAATCGTATCAATGTGCCCCAACTCCCCCTATAGTGAATCAGTGTTTTGCCGTACCCACTGGCAGGATGCATTCTATTATTCGACACCAACTATTTTCATCAACATCAGTTTGATTATGATTTCAGGTAACGAAAAATCGGAGCTAAGGCTTTCTGTGCCATAAAACGGAGGATAAACGAAAAAGTTCCTTCATGAAAAAATTTCCATACGTCAGTCAGCAACAGAGATGGGTTTTCATTATTACTAAATGAGGAACAAAATAAAAACTACACAAAAACTTTATTCTTTAAAATTGTTGTTTTTCTTTTCATTCACCGCTTCATGGCAAGGGATGCATTTCGCAATTTCCATGCAAATGAAGACATGCCTTGAGTACAGTTGCTGCAGATAATTATTATCTGTGCAATTGACTTTATATTTCTATTTTATTGAGCTTCAGGTTATGAAAGTTTTCGGCTACAAATTTGAGAAGGATTTGAAAAGGGGTTTTCAATTATGTATTTTTAAACTAAAGGCAAATGTTTGAAAGGGGGTATATCTTTAAGATGGTTGACGTCTATCGTTGCTAAGGGTAAGTAAATGTATACATTTCTTGGCTGCTAGCTTACAAGTAGTCGTAGTGTTTCACTAAAAAAATAAATGGAATAAAAACGAGTCAGAAAGTTATACCTACGTAGTTATTATTTTATTTTATTTTTTTAATGACAGTTGGTACCTGATCTGAGATAGGTATATTTATTTCCATTGAGGAGTTCTGCCTCTGCCTCCACCTCAGTAGCAGAAAGTTGAGTGAATTAGAAATAAAATATGATACGAATGAAATGAAATATTCCTGATGAAATTATTGAACCTTCATTCCAATGAAACCAGACCTGATTCTGCAGAAAAGACTTTCCTTTCTTTCCAAGCACTATGCACAGGCCAAATCACATATTTTTGACATTACTTTGCCTAATTGGTCTGACGTGTTTCTTGACAAGCCGTAGGTAGTGTTGTTGTTGACGAATGATAAGCTGATTTGTTTATTACTATGCTGGAGTGTAACTTTTCGGGGTTCTGGAATAGTACCAATTGCTTCAAAACACAGTCCATTATGATATTGTGTTATGACCTTAATGCTTTCGATGTGCACCTACCATTAAAAACACAGAAATGAAATCAAAATCAAGCATTCTCAGATTTTTTTTTTTGTTCGAAATTTT
Source organism: Cheilosia urbana (assembly GCA_946477585.1). NCBI lineage: Eukaryota > Metazoa > Arthropoda > Insecta > Diptera > Syrphidae > Cheilosia > Cheilosia urbana. The sequence continues at coordinate 147,084,108 of OX297854.1, forward strand.
ATCACATCTGTTTCAAAAAATAATGTATCTCAGCCAGTGTGACCGTAGAGAGCCTCGCACAATTCTTTGCTATTTCGGCCCCTTTTTTAGTTGGCAAGGCGCTTCAAAAAATTCTCAAATGCTGTTATTTTCAAATAAAAACTTTTAAGCTGTGGCGCAGCCGTTACCCATCACAATTATAGCGTTTATCAAACCAATGCTTGTAAATAGAAAAATTTCAAAAATTCTAAATTTGAAGAATAACTTCAGAAACGGAACTTTTCTTTCTCGCTTGCCCATTATCTTGAGACTTTTTAGAATCCTGCATCGGTCACACTCATTTCTCAGCCTCTGGATGGAGCAGTAAGATGAGAGAAGTATTTGCAGTGTTTTCAGTTGGACTGTTCTTCAATTTTCGCGAAAGCCTCTTGCAGTGACACTGAAGCCAGTGTTGTTATATCGTGGGATTTATCCCTTTTTGTGGGAATTTCGATGTCCGAAAAGCCTTTCGGAATCTAACAAAAACATTCAAATATAATTTGTTGCTATAGTGAGAACATCTTCATTTCACCATGATTATCAACACTGAATGTGCATAAAAAACTGCTCATATGAATCGTCTTTTGTCTTTTGAAAATTGTTTAGTACCAACAAATACCTAATCGTAATAATGTTACAAACCGTGATTTTTATACTGAAGTTTATTTAACCGTGAATTTATTTTCTTGTAATACAAATTTTACTTAAAAAAACTGGATTTTGAGGCAAAAAAGTATATCGTGGGTTTTAAAGAGGAAATTTGAGTACAGTGAAAAGGGAAAAAAACGAAAAATTACCACGCTTCGTGGGATGAATGAAAGGAGAGTGCAAACAACACTGACTGAAGCCAATATTGTCTGCACACGGAAAAATAATCACTAGATTTCGAAAGTCGATTTGGTTTTATATATTTCATTAGACAATCGGGCTTTGAATTCATCCGCAACAAGATAATAGTTAAATTCGATGAATACCCCTTAGAGATTATATAAATTATTATGGAGTCGATTATTTTCGACCAATTTGATTGGTAAATGGACCGCCTAGAGCAGACCAAGTTGGTACCTATGTGAGTAAACCTTGGTAGGTACTACTATTAGTCGGGGATTTTCAAGGGTTTTGTGCTTAACAATCGACTTGAAGCCTTGAAGTGCTCGACCACAGTCTCACGTCTTACACCAAACAACCTCCGCTTAGAAAGGCATGGAACTTCTTCTAGCGTCGTTAGCTTCTTGGTAGCATGTGCACACAAAAGGCATTTATTTCAAAACTGAGCTTTTTGAATCGTTTATCGACTTTAAGTTAAAAAAAAAAGTATCGAAGCCTATATATCCCACGATAAATCAACTTCTTTATGGCATGCTTAAAAGATGCCGCAGTTTAGTTTATTCTTCCTCGTGCTACCAACATTAAAACACAAATACAATTTTTACGGCGTTACCTTGAATATAGTTCGATCCACTCCTTTCCCAGACACTATATGAGCAAGATATATAACTTATTAATTTGAGACCTCCCTTGCGCATAGAATTACACGTACTTCCCCAAAATTGGATGACGTTTTTAATGAACATCTCTCTCAGAATGCAAATGGGCAAAATGGGCACACTCGTGTACCTACATAAAAATCACCAATTTGTTTTATTCACACAAGCTCTACCGTATACGGTATACTGTGTAGTCATTATAAATCCCACCTCACTCATAATCCTATTGATTTGAATTGTTCAATAAAAATGTGTGCAGTGCTATGGCATAAAGTTTACTCATTGGTTTTTACGAGGATACCTCGACAGAAAGTTTGATTAAATCTACAAAGTGCGTGCTCGTAAACAAGGGCCCTTGTGAGATTTGTTTGCATTTCCTGCTCTCAAAGTTAGTGACTGAATTTACGCGACCTACCCTCAATGATTCCCACAGCAAGATTATGTCACAAACAGGGAGTTTTGTGAAATATCTTGCTGTGAAATAATTTCAGTAGACTAACATCACGAACAGCGTTGCCATAAGTGCAGATTTGTCTGCATTTTGCAGATTTTCAACCTAACTGCAGACCAGTGTTCTTATATCGTGGGATTTATACCTTTTTGTGGGAATTTCGATGTCCGAAAAGCCATTCGTGGGATAAAGGGAAAAAGCACCAAATCGTGGCATTTTGAGGAATCTAATAAAATCCATTCAAACTCTGAATTCAAACTGAAAATTTTGCTGACATTTTATGAAAACTCCTATACATTTCACCATGATTATCAACACACTGAATGTGCATGAAAAACTGCTCATATAAATTGTCTTTTATGAAAAGTTTCTAGTACCAAAAAATAATCGTAAAAATGTTACAAATTGTGATTTTTATACTAAAGGTTAATTAACCGTGATTTTCTTTCCTTGTACTACAAATTTTACTTTGAAAAACAGGATTTTAAGCCAAAATGTATCGTTGGATGTTAAAAGGGAATTTGAGTACGGCGAAAAGGGAAAAATTACCACGCTTCGTGGGATAAATGAAGTGATAGTGCTAACAACACTGCTGCAGACTTTTAACAATCAAAAATCTGCGCTTCAGATTTTTCTTGCATTCGCAGTCATATATTTTGTTCTTTTTAAAAAGTATTCAACATTTTTTTTCACACTTGCTTCGCTGTACGTATTTATGCTATAATTTTCGTATCTTTTTTTTTTTTATTGTTACCTACGTAAATAAAAACAAAATTTGTGAATGAGATCTGTCCAAATATTTTTAAGGCAACACTAATCACGAATTAAAGGAGATATTGACTGATGTATGAAGTGAGAGGGCACTCAGAGTTTCAAGTCGGTGTGTGATGGCTGCTTTGTCGCAGCATGAGAATAATGTAAAAGCAAATGAATTAAATAGATATTGGTAGACAGTTATTTGGCGTAATACCTACTTGTTATGAAAATAAAGACCAACCCCCAGAGCCTTCTCTGAATGATTAAGGATAAACTTTACAAATTGGAGTAGATATTTTCCAATGCCCAAGAGCATCCTTATTATATCATTCTTTCTTCGACGGTCCTTCGCTGTGGAAGCGACAATAGCGATATGTATAGAGTTTTTTTTGTTAACTTTCAAACTGTTTCCTTAGTTAACCAGGATGAGGTAAATTGTCCTTGCCGCAAAACTTGACAGCTTTAAAAAAAAGGGACTGTAGAGGAAAAAGTTTTTAAGAACTCTCCACAAGAAATTCCTTTACGTCTGATTTTGGATTCCTCTTGGATACAGTCTCTTGTAAGGATTAACTCTGAAATTGCTGGCCGGTTGTTATACTGGAAATGGAATATCGTCTAATTTAAATGAATAAATGGTTTTCTTTGTTCCATTTTGGCTTGTTTCACATCGCTTTATGAGTGAATTTCAAATGAATTTTAAGTTTTTATCACGCTAGTTTTGCTTCAAGGATGCCCAGATGGGTTTAGAACAATCGATCTCATGACACGGATGCAGCAATGTTTACAATTGGGCCCGGTTTGTTTCAAGCGCCATTTGTTTACTAATTGATTGTGAGTACAACAGACTCATATCAAACACTAGATCCAGTTGTTTTTGTAGGTACTAGAAAATTTGTAGACGAATGGAAGGTTTATACAATTTCATGCCACATCCGCATCTACCTAGCAGTATTTGTCAGACGTTCAAAATGGCCAACTCTCGCAGCTTTGCAGGGTGCAACTGTTGGGTAAAAGTTTTCACAATAACATCTTCTGTGTGACTAACAGTCCATTATTGATGACAAATCTTCTTCGTAAATTCAAGCATTTAAAACGAAATTGTTCCGCAGACCGACAGCATGCTTTTCAACCACATCTTTATCAAATCTGTGCTACATACTTACGGAGTATTCAAACGCTGAAGAGCAATTTGTGACGCATTATAAACATTCCGCAATGCCTCTTCAACAATGCACAAAACCCACTTAACCAAAGTACATCCTTTGAAAATAAAGGAACACATTATGCCCGCGCCGTGGGTACCAAATATAGATTGCCGGACATAGAGTGGCATCTGTGTAGATGATATCTTCAGAAAATTGCATTCCATGCGGAATATATTATGCAATATCTACCCCCAGGGAAGTATGTTCAAGTACAAAGTAAAATGTAAAATTCTTCGAAATGCATTCTTGTGTAGATGCTTTCCAGTTTCTGCCAGTGGGTGGATATCGATATTGAAATCCGAAAGATAAGTGAATCACGATTTGATACAAAACCCTTTCGTTTACTTTCCAAACCGATATGTAATCCTGAATGCGAAGGAAGAAAAAGTTGGGTTTTGTTACATACCTAATGCATTTGTTTCGTATTTCGTCAGTGGTACGTCGCAACGAGTATGCGATGTGAATATTTAACGCTGCATTTCAATGCGATTACTATACAAATTGAAATTTTTCGAATCTAATAACTTTTATGTATAATTGAGTCGAATACAAAAATTTTATACGAATTATTTTGTTGCTTGGGATGTTTTTGATGAAATCGGTTTTTGGGTGAAATTTTATTTATGTTTTCTGATGATTTTACCATAATTTTGGAATTGAGTTTAGTAGAAAACAAAAAAATTAAAATAAGGTGGCTGTGAATAAGCCCATTGTGGGTAAAAAGGAAGATTTTGCAACCAAGAATTTGATTACTGGCACAGAGGTATCAGGTATCTTTACACGAAGCTGCTGTAGATGTAACTGTGTCCATTTTCAAGAAAGGAGATAAATTGGACTGCTCCGCAGAAGTTTAAGGACAACAAGGTTGGCCTTTTCGGTGACAAAAGACACTTTACCCAAAATGGAATTTCTATAAGTGACAGAAGTACAGCACAAAGAAAAATGCATAACTAATAATTAAAATAAAAACGGAGATGATCAGGTGGAATACTATGAGATCCCGCTGCTAGCATCAAATCTACAGCTCCTGGAGCATAGAACCCTAGTCGCTGGCATGTCCCTGTTCTACCTTTAGTCAAGGTAACACATCTCAGAAACAGTGCAACCATCTAGTCAAACATTGAGTGTTCGCTGTACAGTTTGGTAAATAAATGCGGCGTAGTAACTTAGTTCCATTTTCTTTGTGATTATCCGGCCTTAATCAACTTACGTGGGCCGTTTTATTCACTCGAAATTGAACACAACTTGGGGATTTTTATATATCAAACTCCCCAAGTTGTGTTCAACTTCGAGTGAATAAAACGGCCCTTACCGCACTCCTCAGACTGGTTCTGAGCTCCTCTAACATACCTATCCCTTCTCTACCAGTGATCCCACAATGAAGGGAAGAGAACTAATTTTGAAGTTTATTGAAAAATGCGAAAACTAGGTACAATGTAAAAAAAAACCGGCCAAGTGCGAGTTTAACTCGCACACCGAAGGTTCCGTACTTGCGAAGATTTTTGGCAGATGAGGTAAACTATATGATACATGAATGTAGGCGTAAGAGTAGAGAACACGCTGTCATGAATGAAATGCAAATGACCGAGATCCGAGACCACGTTTGTGCATAACAAAATATACAATACGGATTTCGGAGCCGTCGTTCCACTGGTGACCTGTTAAGCTACGTAACGCACTTGTGGACACAATCAATTGAACAACACGGCGAATCCAGAGCCGTAGCCTTGGACATATCAAAGGCATTTGACCAAGTCTGGAATAGAGCCCTATTAGGCAAGTTAGCGCCTTACGGATTACCACAACAACTCTGCGGATGGATGCAAAATTTTCTTCTGGGAAGATCGATCCAAGTTGTTGTAGATGGTGTGTCATCCAATTTGTTTGCTATAAATGCAGGAGTGCCCCAAGGATCTATTCTTTCTCCACATCAACGATTTGCTTGGATCGACAAATAATAATATCTACAGCTTTGCAGATGACAGCACTCTTATATCCTCCATCTCGAACAATGGGCCTGTGAATACGGCTACATCACACAGTCAGAGGTGTGAACAAATTAATTCTCTAAATGATGATCTGGACACAATCTTGAAGTGGGGAAAGGATAACTTGGTTGTATTTAATGCAAACAAGACACAGCTCACAACATTTTCTAGAAAAAATGCATCAACAGTTCCTCAGATCCAAATGGATGACCATCCAATCCATCACAAGGACTCAATGCACCTTCTAGGAGTCACAGTCAATTCAGGAATCACATGGCAGAACCACATATCCTATATCGCAAAATCGGCGTCCGCAAAGTTGAGCTACCTACTTAGAGCAAAGAGGTACTTTAGCCCCAAGCAACTTCTCCTTCTCTACAAAGCACAGGTTAGACTAGTCTTGGAATATTGTTCCCATATATGGAGCTCGGCCCCAAAACATTCACTTAACCTGCTTGATAGCATACAGAGACGAGCAGTTCGACTCATTGGAGACCCTACACTCACATCGAATCTACAACCGTTGGTGCACAGAAGACAAGTCGGTGACCTATGCTTGTTCTATAGGTACTTCCATGGTAGATGTTCTGAGGAACTCAAAGACATTATCCCTCGAAATGCAACTTTTGGGCGCCGAACAAGACAGGCTGCTAATGCTCATGACCATACAGTACACTTGACAACCGCGAGGACATCAACTTTCCAAAACTCCTTCTGTTACAGGACAAGCAAACTTTGGAACTCGCTTCCTGGGGATATATTTCCAGAAGACTACAATTTGCAGCAATTTAAGTGCAGAACAAACATACATCTGCAAGCATCTCGGGGCGCTGTTGAAGCGTTATAGGTTCGCCTTTCCCGGAAGAAGTTATATAAAAAAAATAAAAACTATGCATTAGAATGAGAATGAGTATCCATTGGAAAAATTGTAATGGAAAACGATTAAGAGAATACGGTTTAGTGAATGGAGAATTGGAGAATGGAGATGGCCGAGAGCATAAAAAGTAGACCTGTGAACTGTGGAGTTGGGGACGGGGAAGTGGACTGTGAAAGTGAAATGTGAAAGTATGGAATCTGGATGGAGTGTGGTGTCTGGTGAGGCTGTGTGAAAGAAAATGAGTAGAGTTGATTATGCATTGGAAGTTCCAATTGGAATCGATTAAGACAACACATCAATAACGAATGAGAAATGGAAGGATTTAAACCTTGAACCTTGGTCCACGGAGTATTGCAGATACCTTGGACCGAAAATATTGTTGAAGGTTTTCCCAAAGTTGAAATATGAAAACTTTAATTTCTTTTAATGAAAAGTAAAAATGGTACCATTCTTATTTTATTTAAAAAAAAAACTGCAAAAAACGAACTATTACCTATCTTTAAGCTTTTGTTCTTGATTATTTTTTTTTTTATTTCAAACCATGGTTTTAAATTAAAAAAAAAAAAACTATTTTCTTAGCTCTAAGACCTCTAACACTTAGCAAAGGACTTTAATATTATTTATTATTTTAATTATTGGTATATTTTTCTAAAACATAGAAAACAAATTTTGTTTACAAAAAATCGAATAACTTGCACCTTGGACCAGACCAAGGTACACGTGCTATGATAGGTCCAAGGAACACTGCCCCGACTTTCGCCGATACATACATACGTACGACACTGTGATCCTACCTAAAGATAATCAATACAGTTACCGAGATCGAATTTAGGGGAAAACTATTGCGGTTGGTGTTGCAAAAACAAAAAAGAAGGGGAAAAACAGTCTTTAAAGTCTGTGAGCACTGCTCTACCTCATTATCTAAAAGTTCATTGGGCTTTGGCCAAAAACAGCCGTCAACCGCTAATTGTATTTTTTCCTCTGACAAAAAATCTAATTTATGTTTATCCTATTAATAACACCTGTTACCCCCCCAACAAGTTGGTTGGTGTTTCAAAGTAATAAATCTTATACAAGAGGGAGCATTGCTACAAATTCCAATAAAAAAAATGTATAAATAACTAAAAAAAATTAAAATAGTTCCCTATTATGGTACCGTAAAGGAACCGTGCAATGCTCAGAACAGAAATCGCTAGCGCGTGGTATGAGAAAATATCGAAATGGGTGTTGATTTTTTTATTTGATTTTTTTGTAATTCGGGAATTATTCATAGAAAAAAAGTTATACACCAAAAAATCGACTGTCAATAACACCTATTGCAAGACACTTCCAACAAGACATTCTTATTCTTATTTGACATTGACTTCTTTGAAAATCTTAATTATAAACTTTGTCTTTCTGAAATTTGCTCCGTCAAATCAAAACTTTCCAGCTTCGAGTTACCTAAACCTTACGTGACTGAACAAAGTAAAAAAGTATATCTGCCACAAATCCGGCTTTTCTTATTTAATAAAAAAAAAAAAAATACGTTTACAAAACGTGCGACCCTAACTAAAACAAAAGATTGAAAAAGTAAAACGTGCTGTGGCAAAATATTAGCACCATTCGATCATCAATAAAATTGTTCCTAGGGGAACAAAGTTATTCCATTAACTTCACAACAGAAACCTCTAAATGTTTTCTTTCGAATCAATGCGAATTGGAAAACATGAACATTGAACTGTTAGCATTCATCCTCATGAGAACCATTTGATTGTTTACGAATTGGTTCAACGAACTGCTTTTCTATGGAAATAGTTTCCCCTATGACTTTAATGCATTATGGATTTTTATTGGGTAGTTCGAACGAGTATTACCTCCGTAAAGGTTGCGTGGGTTTTCTTTTAAAAGGGATTATAGATTTTCCAGTTTTGAAATATGTGGATATTGTATTTGAAGGCTGAACAGCATAAACTAAGTATTAAATAAAAAAATAAAAATAAATACTCAGTTTATGCTGGACAGTGGACAACGTTCTCTACGTCAGAGCAAAACATGACAGCAGCTGCCGAAATAAGCAGCTATGCCGGCCATCATCGAGACTTGATGTGATTTGTAACAAGTCGGTTGCGGTTTAAGTTCATTTTGTTCAATCTATTTTTGATTGCCTGAAATCTGAATGTACGGACCGTGTAAAAATAAATTCCTAGGGTTTTATTACCACAATTTGGAACAGCGCTATTTTCTGTACAGAAGCCATATGAGACGTGCAAGCCCAACCAATGCAGTAAAATATAAAGAGTCATCAAAGTCTTAGAATAAATAAAAGTAGTGGTAGAAGAATTTAATGCATACTGAATTTTGAAATGCGTGAGTTCCTTTTGGGGATCCGAGAGAAAAGAAATTACCGATTGCATTGATGATGAGGATAAGTGATGTGGACGATAGGAGGATAAGCGTGGAATGCTCGCGGTCGCGGTGTTAAGATCAATGGCCTACCTAAGTTTGGAAGAATAAGAAGTGATAACAGGGGAGACCACTCACTAATATAATTAATTTCTATTAATCTAAATGGGAAGTGAAGCGCACTCTCCGATTTTCCATGACTAATATTCGTAACTGGGGATGAGAAAACCATTTCTATACTTTTCATAGCTCGATATACAAATACAGTTGTGATCTAGGAAGCAAAGTCGGATCGACTAATGCGGGTTTGGAATTTGAAAAAATTTCAGTTTTGTCTGTGGCCATGGCCAATGATGCCAGTTTCCAAGAAATATCTATTTTTTTTTCAAGATTTTTTAGCTCCAAAATATGAAGACTTTTTAGCATTTTCTTCTTTTTATTGAAGAAAAAGGTTTTCTATTAGTTCCAATATTCAGGCCGATTATTGAATCCGATGGATGCTCTGCGGAGGGAGTAGTACCTGTTTTGAACATTTCCCCTATCATTGAAAACGCCAGTAGGTAAGTGAGCGGATGTCGGTAACGAAGTTCACATTTCATACCTATGAAAACGCAACCGATCCGCGGTTCATACAAATGTTGTTGTTTTCAATCCGCGTCAAAATCGAAGCGGACCTCGAAGAGATAACACACATACACGCACTAAAAGTTTTATTTTTCGATAAAAAAAGGAAAAACAAGATCGAATAAGAAAAGATTTTCATTTGACAGCTGACTCGCTGGACTACAAGCAATCGGTAATGCGGTTTCGCGGACCGATAATGTGGTCCATCCGCCATTTTCAATGATAGGTTTTCACTTGTGAAGTGATCAACTGCGGATCGGATTCAATTCGTCCGCAGAGCATCCGTCGGATTCAATGATAGGCCTGATTATGTATAATGTGAGTCGAACTAAACTTTCCATCGAAAAAACATGAATTCGAGGGGTCTATGTTCGAATCCCGCAAAAACCCAAATTCGATCGTCTGACAAACATCCGAGAGTATAAGTGTCTTGAAAGAGCTTCTCAATTAGCCGTTTGGAGTCGGCATAAAATTGTTAGATCCCTTCCATTCGTTTAAAACTTGAAAAACTCACACAAAACGAATGGTTGGTTGTGAGAAGCTAAGCCCAGGGTCCCTCCGGACCTGTTGCGGCAACTATTTTTTTTTTAATAAGTAAATAGGTATTGTAGAACAAAATAGTGTCCCTGTTTCCTGACAAGTCCAGATTTGGGGGGGTTTCTCCAATAAAACACAAACATTTAGCGCAACAGGTAAATACAACACACAAACATAGGACCGAACCTTATCACTACAATTCGTTTGAAAACATATGTGGCTAATTTTGCAGACTCCTTTTTTCAATTCAATAAGATATTCGAACAGTTTAAATCGCTCAGAGGGTGAAGTCTACCAAAATACGTGCGTTTCTTAATGTCAATCAGCTTCTTCTCCCAGCTGTAGATGGTTTGGTCACGTTTAGCACAAGCCCCCAACTCAGTTTCCAAGACGTGCTATATGTTTCGTTCTATTACCATCTGGTAGACGTCCTCTTAGCAGGTAGGTGGTAAAATCAATTCCAACATCTCCCTTCTTGTCATGTATGGGGATTGTTACCAATAGTTATTTAGAATCGGTAGCAGAAGTTCGAGAGGTTTAGCATCCTGCATTTAAAACCCTTGGAGTAGTAGATGGTGTTGATGAAATAAAATGTCCTTAGCTTCCTAGTTAATGCTCCCTAAATTCAAAGTAAAATCCTCGCCTGCAAACATGACTACACCTCGTTATAAGTTTTCATTGGCTGCAAATAATATCCCGCCAGGAACTGTGGTCTAGAACTGATTTTGGATGGCCATGTGCATTATTTACAGGAAGTCCTACAAATCGGTGATCGGAGTCAGGTTGGAAAATAAAAAATAACGTGGAAATAAATCAGTTGCAGCGACCATATGCAACCATAAATGTGGTCATCTTGTTGTGAAGTAGTTCGTCCAAAAATACCTACCTATGCAAAACGTAGAGCAAACTAAAATGAATGCTAAATAAAACAGACACTTGTGATAAAGTTTCGTAAACTGCGATATTGTGTTGTGTGCCTCGCGAGTTTGAGTTTGACTCAACGTTCCCCTAGTTCCCCTTTGCTGGAACTTGCTCTACATTTTTTTCAATAAAATACGCCTGTTCAATAAAACACGCCCACTGTCGCAACTGGAGTTATAACATGACATGACGATGGACACCAGTTCTCAATTGCCTCCAAAAACAAACAGCCCATGTCGCCATCTTGAAATCTTTATCTCAAACCGCGTTGCACGCTGTTTAACACCAGATATCGTATTTCAAAGTAAATGTGAAAAACAATTACCAAGCAATTTATGTTGGTGCAATCGAAAGGTTCGCCTACGTTAAGAGAGGACAAATTAACGGCCTTAAAGATTTAAGTTCCCATTCCTACCTTCAAAAGTAGAATAAATTACGCACAAAGGATTTATGAAGCGTTTAACTAATGTCGAAACAACGGAAAAGGGCCCCGAAATAATTTGTTATCGTTGTCGCCAATTAACGTTAGGTAAAGTTAAGTTACGCAAACTACGTGGGTTGTGCTGTTAAGGTCGCCTTCAGTACATTAGGTCTACGAAATAGAGACCTTTGTTAACCGTTGCCCAAGATTAGTCCTTTCTACGCATGTTGTTGCGTTATAATCAACGCCTTTGACCGTTCGGTTGTTATTACAAACCAACTGGACACATTGCCTTTTTAATGTTTTGGAAAATTACAATTTCATGATTTTTCTACGAGTCTGTTGATCGCACTTGGGGCAAATAAAATGGGGATTGTCTACGAATCCTTATTCAAGAGGTCATATCAGTTTAGATTGAATTTAATGTTGTTGCCTCATAATAATATTGGAGCGCATATAAATTTTGAGTACTTTCGTATAACGAGGGTCAGGAAAGTCTTTGTCTACGTTACGGGCTCTTGAGCACTAGCAAAATACGTTCACTTTACCATTTTTTGTGCGGGCAAATAACCCTCATTTAAGGTGTCCTATGATCTATGCACACATCGTTGGCTTTTATGCTTTTATCCCGAAAGAAGGTAAATAGTACTTCTTATATTTGGTGATTGATTTCTTCACTAGGTATAAGGTCGCATAAGCCTTTAAGCCTTTTTATTCAATACCTCACACTACCTTTTTTTTTTTAAACTTTGCTCCGTAAGGCTAACTTAAAAGGCTTCAATGCCCCCATATGTCAAAAGTAGGAGTATCCATCAAATTTAAGTGGAAAATCCGCACGAATTCTTTAAACACTCTTAGAATGAAAACCAATGGTAGCGAACGACTTAAACGAAACCGAATCACTTTTATGAATAAAGTGATGGTATAGTGTAGGGTTTATACTTGTGAACCCGCCTGTTATATACTTACACAATTATATCTAACACATAGCATAAACTGTTTATTGTACATAATGATTAGTATAAGAGTATTACACATTGGTTTGCATGATGGGAGATCTGACTGCAGCAAGTCATTCGCACTATCACCACTGCTGAGACCACATCAAGTTCAATAAAGTTAATTATAAAAACACTCGCTCGTAATATGTGTATTTAATATTTTGCACAACTAAACATGGCGCAGCCGGTAGGATATTAACTTCAGCCCCGGTATCAAGTTTGAATGCTATATCAATGTTTTCTACTTTAATAGTTTCACTCCAACATGACTTATGCTTGTTTGTTAACGAATATACGAAAAAGTTTTCCTCACCTGAACTAGCCTCATCTGTTTCAGTTGATTTCTTTTCTGGAAACTCAGTTAATGAAATGTCTGCGATTTTTTGTCTAGTTCTACATGCAATTGCGAAATGATCGGCCTTTTTACATCTGACTGCAGCAAGTCATTCGCACTATCACCACTGCTGAGACCACATCAAGTTCAATAAAGTTAATTATAAAAACACTCGCTCGTAATATGTGTATTTAATATTTTGCACAACTAAACATGGCGCAGCCGAAAACGAACAAAAATCATGAAAAATAATGGTAAAAACACGTTCGCAAAGTAAAAATATTAATGTGGGCAGTGCAGCAAGTAGTGAAAGAGTTGTAAAATTAAGCTCAGAATCAGAACTAAGTGACATTGAGTGTGAAAAAATAGAAGTCGATATAAATAATACAGTTATTTCTTTGTCAAAAAGTAATTTTTTATATAATTCCTCTTGGGAGACTAGTTCCGTTGATCAACGATTGTGGAAAATGGAGTTCAAACAACCTGCTCCATTAATAATGGATGGAAATATGTCCGAAAATTTTAAAAAGTTCAAACAAAGGTTTGAAATTTTTATGCTGGCCTCCGAAAGCAACAGAAAAGAAGAAAAGGTGAAAATAGCAATGCTGCTCAATATAATTGGTGAAGACTCGCTAGAAGTGTACAATACCTTACCCATCAGCAAAGAAGAAAACGCCACGCTGAAAGACATTCTGAAGGAATTCGAGACATATTGCAACCCGAAAAAAGATGAAGTCTACGAGAGATATAAATTTTATTGCCGCACTCAACGGGAGGATGAAAGCTTCGATCATTTCCTAACTGATATACGACATCTAGCAGCTTCGTGCGAATTTTCCCCACACGAGATATCAAAAGCTATTCGTGACCGCATCATTTTTGGAATAAAATCGAAAACCTGTCAGGAAAAACTGTTAGGTGTGGGAAACATAAGCCTGGATGAAGCAATAAAAAAATGCCGTTTGTTCGAACTGGATAAATCGAGACTGGAAGACGTACAGAATAGAAAACATGCAGAATCATCATCAAACGGGAACTTAACAGTTGATGCTGTATCAGAAAACTTCAAACATCTCAATACTAACCACAAATATTTTAGAAATAGTAACAATGCACTAAATTCTAACAAAGGTTATCAACTAAATAAGAACAAAAATTATAACAGAAATTACAAAACTAAATTTTCTAACGATTATTCAAATTTCTCTAATCCAAAACAGGCATATTCGGGGTATCATGAGTATCGGGGAGAGTGTTGTGAACGCTGTTATTCATGTCATGAACCGGGACGGTGTCCAGCCCAAGGCAAAAAACATTATTTTAGTTGTGCAAAATATTAAATACACATATTACGAGCGAGTGTTTTTATAATTAACTTTATTGAACTTGATGTGGTCTCAGCAGTGGTGATAGTGCGAATGACTTGCTGCAGTCAGATCTCCCATCATGCAAACCAATGTGTAATACTCTTATACTAATCATTATGTACAATAAACAGTTTATGCTATGTGTTAGATATAATTGTGTAAGTATATAACAGGCGGGTTCACAAGTATAAACCCTACATCTCCCTCTTTATATATCATAACAATTTTAGGTAATAAAATAATTCAATAATATATATACATGAAAAATAAAATTGTAATACTTAGTTCAATTCGAAAAAATCTTTTGGGTACGGCTTCGAGTATTGTGAACTTTTATTTCAGATCCTTCAACTGTACTATTTGCTTTTGTTTCGTGAGGAAATCTTTTTCGTATGTGTCTGGAATTTCTTCTGTATGTTCCTCCCCGTTCAAGTTGAACAAGGTAGGATCTTGGTTCTGGTAATTTCGATGCTATTGTTCCAGGAAGCCATTTTTTATCTAAAGATTGCATCCAAATATGATCACCGGCGCTAAATTCTTTTTTATTAGTTGCATTCTGATCATAATATGCCTTTGCCTTTTGCTTAGATTTAAAAATGTTATGCTGAGGGCTTTCCGGAAGTTTAGGTTTCAAAATTTCATCATGCGAAGGTATTCTTGTTCGCAACGTTCTGTTACACAACAATTGTGCCGGTGAATATCCTATGCTTGGAAGTGGTGTATTTCTATACTCTAGAAGTAGCAAAAATAAATCTGTTTTAGCAGCATTGCTCTTTCGGAGTAAGTCTTTACTAATACCAACAAACTTCTCGGCCAAACCGTTTGATTTCGGATGGTATGGGCTACTAAAAATGAATTTTGTACCAATTTGTTTAGCAAAAGGCAAAGGCATATTATGATCAGAATCGTTGACGGATTCAGATTGACGCTTTCTGAGCGGGCAGTTCGGTGTCTGATGAGAGGTTCGGCCGCATTCACTACATCTCTCCTTGTGTTGCGGTTCCGGACATTTGATGGAGAAGTGTCCAAACTTACCGCAATTGAAGCACTTAACATTCGGGTTTCTGTCATCCATTGGTTTTTTCACCGCCTTGGATGCATCTTCCGTGGATTTTTTTGTGGTTTTAGATGAGGCTATATTATCGAACGATTTTGTTGTCACAGGTTTTCTGATCTCGTTGTGCATACAAAAATTTATTATATCACGTAGTAGTTCACTGCACATGCTATAATTATTTGAGATTTTCTTTCGCAACTCTGAATCATTTATTCCGTTAATGATGTGACGAGCGATAGCCGAGTCAGGTAGGCCTCCCTTTTTCCCTAGCGCCAACATTTTATAGTAAAATTCTTGCGGAGATTCGTTGTACATACGTGTCATACGTGCCATTTTAATATGTACGTCCGCAGCGTTTTCCATGTAAGGAAAATCCGTTAAAAATTTGGAAACAAACTGTTGCCAAGAGACAAAAATTTCGCCGAGAGAATCGACCCAATACTTAGCAGCACCCTGCATTTTTTGTTGTACTGCGAAAATCACCGTCTGGTCATCCCATCTGTACGCATTCTTTAATGTCTCCACTCTTTTTATAAATTGGAGTGAATCCAAAGATTCCCCTGAGGTAGGATTGAATTCCGGCAGAAGATCAACAACGTGCTTTTACGCAGCTAATCGACTTATTGTGCAGTAAACCAGTGCTCGAATTGTATGATCATACCGGGTATCACGAAGTGCATACTGATGCCAGCTCAGTCGGACTTGCCGGTGTGTTGCTCCAATCGAGGGATAATAAAAATTGGAAACCGGTGTTCTATTATAGCCGCCACTGTACGGAGGCTGAAAGTAAGAACCACAGCTATGAACTCGAAGTTCTTGCAATCGTCGAGTCACTCGAACGGTTCCGGGTATATGTGCTCGGTAAACCGTTTAAACTAGTAACCGACTGTGCTGCTATTGCCAAAGCTAAAGCCAACAAGGAAATGATTCCCAAAATCGCTCGCTGGTGGATCAAAATTCTCGATTATGATTTCGAAGCCGTTCACCGTCAAGGAAGCCGAATGTCTCACGTAGACGCACTCAGCCGTTGCCCTGATTTGCCGCCAAAAGAAACCAGCATAGGATATGACATTATGATGACTGCTGCCTCAACCGATGACTGGCTGTTAACGATGCAACAACAAGATCCGTCGCTTAGTGAGATTATAGCTGTTTTGCATGGAGAACGTAAGTCAGAAAACGAAAAGCAATTTAAATCAGATTATGTTTTACAGAATCATCGTTTGTATCGCAAAACTGGCAACGCCATCCAATTTGTTGTTCCGAAATCTGTGCGATGGAGGGTTGTTCGTTCATGCCACGATGATGTAGGTCATTTTGGCCTAGAAAAAACCATCCAACGGATACAAACACATTTCTGGTTTCCTAAAATTCGAAAATACGTCAAGGAGTACATTGCCGCATGCGTCGAGTGCTGCTACTACAAATCGAAGGGAGGAAAACATGAAGGTCAGCTCCATTATGGTGAAATCGAACCAATACCATTTCGTCAAATGCATATAGACCATCTCGGGCCATTTGTTCGTAGTAAACGCGGAAATACCCACGTATTAGCGATCTCCGATGCATTTAGCAAATTTCTAATCGTAAAACCCGTACAAAACATTGAGTCAGACAATTATAAATAATGAACTGTGGAATACATACTGTTAAATCAGTGTCCCTATCCCTATATCCGATGAAACGAAAGTGTAGCATTTCATCTCAGAATTCCAGTGGCATAATGTACGTTTGTACGTGGGTTATCTCTACCGTACGGTTTTAAAGCGTACATCCACTTTGAGGATTTAATTTTAAATTTATTTAAAATTTCAGTCTACCTCTTTGGGTGGCCGTTGCCCGTGTAAACAGGGCGAGGCAAATATGTATACTGATTTTAATTTAATTGCATATTTTACGGTCTTTTTCAGGAGTTTAATGAAGATTTAAGTAAGTTCTTAACTTGTTGCGGTGGATGGAAAAAGAGTACAACTGTTGCAAACACCTTTGGGAAAATGCAACACTGATTTTATTAGGTGCTGTTCAGCGTTGAATGTTTCTGGTGATGTTGATGGAAAATACACCAAACTCCCAAGCAACATCGACTCCAATACTGTATAATGGAGAGGAGCTATATCACAACTTGTTATGGTATCTGCGCAAAATGAGTCATTTCTTTACTAACTACTTTGGGTACCTAACTTTGCGTGGCAATCAATCAACGAATTAATCTTTCCAGTCGCTGTGTCAAGACAAATAAGGAGGGAAAATTCCTCAACGAGCAACAACGCCCTTGCTGTAAAAGACTCTTATTCCTTTTGGGAGGATGAAGGCTCTCTAAATTATTTTGAGCTACAGAGGAGAAGGTACAATCGTTCATTAGAAATGCAGAGATGCTTTGACTATAAACTGTAATACCTCTGAAGGGCTGCTTGACCAAGGAAGAGCTTAGCTTCAAGATGGCTTATACACTTAAACGGGGATACTCAGAAAGTAGTGATGCTAAGTAGGAGAGTATCAACGCGTTTATCAACTCCTTGAGCAACCACAACGAAAACGCAGTTGACCAAATGACGAGCATTTATGGTAAGAATTGGTCGATGAGTTGCGGGCTAAGTGGACGACGGGCATAGCCATTGTAAACATTCTGTATAAACAAACAGCTATTCCCGTCCGGCTTTTCCAGTGCTAAACAAAATTGTTAGAATTATTGAACGGGGAAGCGAGGAGTAACAACGATTCTCGAAAGTTGGGGTTAGCCCTGACAATTTCTATTGGGAAATTTTTTCGAATTTCATTTGAGTTATTGTTTTTGAGAGAAAAAGGGAGAGAGAGAAAAAAAGAGAATAACTTTAACAACAACAAAAAAAACGAATAATGCGAGAAACAGATTAACAGAGCGACTTTGACAGCAACAGCAACAGCGAATTTAGGATTAGCTCTAACGTTAATGTCGCTGTCGATGTTGCTGTGCTAATGTGATCAAAGCAATTAAAATACAGAGTTACAGTGGTTCTAAAAAGTTGGCAAAGTTGCTGTTGATGTCGCTGTGTTAGTCTGTTTCTTGCATAAATCATTAAATTTATGTAGAACTTTTGACAAATGACGATCTCACTGTACATTGCGATAAAACTAAAAAAAAAAAAAATAAAATTCACCCTACAAAATGTTTAGAAAATTACTTTTTACGATATTTCCAATTTCTTTCAAAATTTTCCAATTTTCTCCCCGTATGAACCTTCCTTAAGCGAAGACAGATACAACATAGAAAAGATAGCTGAAATCGGACGATTCGCTCTCGAGTTATGGGCGGTCTTACGGATGCAATTTTGCTTTATCTCTATCTCTCACAGAGTGGTGAAGAATGTATGTTTCCCTCTGTCGCCCGTAATTTTGAACCAATTTATTTGATTTTTTTTAAAGTCGATAATAACGGTGATCAATTGAGAGGCCAACAAAAAAAAAAATAATTAAATTCTATCAGAGCCTGGCGAAGCCGACGGGGTTCAGTTAGTATTCTCTATAATACATTAGCATAACTGATCTGTGCTTCTTGCGTGATACGGTAGTATTAATTAGGTATAGATGTCAATACATTAGATGAAAGTGCGACTGAAGAGCCCAAATGGGCTTAAGAAAAGAGGATAATAGCGGATTTTTAAGGAGCCACTTTGGCTGTTCAGTCGCACTTTCATCTAAAAGGATAACATGTAAATATAACATAGTAAAGCGCCTCTAGATTTAGTCAGATAAATGCTACACCTGAAGTTTTGTTGTTATAAATTGTGTTGTTCCCCAAAAACTACACTTTCAGGAAAAAAGTTCCAAAGATTGCTTTTCAAAGGTTAGGTATTAAATGTATTACGTTATGTTCAGACTTCTTTTTGTCGAATTTCAAGAAATAAATTCACTAAGCTCCTAGAAGGGTCTATGTCAGCAAGCGGGTTTAGTCATTTATTATCATCATTATCTTGGTATTTAATAATTATTAAGAAGTTATTTTTTATAGCTACCCTCTCTAAAGAGGTTAAGAATTTTATTGTAAAGGAACTCTTTGGCAGCACCAACTTCAATTTAAATGTCATAATTTGTGAAGACTTTTTATAACTCTTTTGCCTTTCGAAGGGTTCCGTTCGCGCGACGTTTATCCGTTCTTTTATTCTTTGAGAGCTTACTTTATTGTTGCTGCCATTTTGGTGTCCCTTGTCGTTAAAACCTTTGTAAGTTTTTAAGTTTCGCACTCGCACTCCTTATATAGAAAATCACCTCAAAGCATTGGATATTTGTTTTTATTTTGTCAGCTGATCTACATAACGCTATTAAGTGAGTTGACTGCATGTGTATTCTTCACATTATATAAGAAGGTGGTCAAAATATAGAGGGAAACAAAATATTCAAAATTGAGGTTATCTTTCCTATATAATTCCCTGAGTCCGCAGGAACAAATAGTATACGCTTTTACAACAGTTGAAATCGTAAAAACAAAATCATTTTTTTAACAAATCAATTCTTAAACGATTCACGCCAAACGTGAATGTCAGGATGAGAGTATACTTAAACCCAAGCTAAATTCCTAAGAAAGAGCAGAAAAAATAACACATGTGATATAAAAAAAAATCACACTTTTTACACACACCTCGCTTGCGTTAAGCCTGGTACGCAGTTCGCTTGAAATCCAGTTTTTTATACAAACTTTTCACCGTGAAATGTCAAAATGACTTCCAACATGGAAATTTCACTTCGCAGTACGAAGTTCGAGTGAAAAATAGCGGTTCAAAAACTGAGCTGTAGGTAACGATACTAAAATCTATCCACAGCTATTTCACTCGGTTTTTATTGTCCGTCGCATGAAATGTTTGACATTTCGGCGTGAAAAATTATTCGTTGGCAGGCGGTTAAGAAATTTACATCAATTTCAGATGTTTCTTTAAGAGAATACTACACTTTTCGCACTCCTTATATCATTTTTGCATTGAATTATAGTACCGTAAAAGTGCTCCTAGTAAAAAAAGTTGGTGGCATGACCTTTTTGATGAGCAAGGTGCCTCAAGTAGATTGTTATAAACTGTTTTGCTCGACATAAGCATACCGATTTTTAATCGGCGGTCAGATCAATTATATAAAATGCTTTGTGGATACCAAAAGGGCAATTTGTTGTTCTCATACAAAAATTGATTAGTTCCCAGCTCGCAAGTCCCTTTTGTAAAGGCGAAATGGCAGCTGCTGCAATTGCGTTATGAAATTGAACACGATACCTACATAGGTACTCTTTTTATGCATTTATATTTTTATTAGGACAAACGAACATGTAGATATTTCACAAGTTAAATAAATAGATAGAAATAAAGTGACGAATTTTAATAGTGTTTAATTTAGAGTTAATGCGAAAAGTTATGATGGATTATGATGATGAAAAATTACGGTCAAACTATTTATTTATTTATTTATTTCATCTTATAAGTATACAAATTATTTTAGATTACTTTGCAATAATTTATACAAGAATTTTTACAAATTATAATTTACTTAAAACTACAGATTTACATTGCTCCCTACTCATATTGAAATCTATTAGGTTTTTGAATTTATTGTAATTTACGCAAGCCATAGTGATAGGATCATTAAGACCATAATTAGTTCTGTGTCTAGGTGGCATAAAGAAAAAATTATCCCTAGGACGAAGAACACGAGAAGGAGCATATACATTAAATAAAGACAACAAAAACGAACAATCAATGCGGCCAGTTAAGACGTCATTAGCAAACATTGCGGAATAATATATCCTTCTTTTAGAAAGAGGTTTCAAATTTATTAAGGAACATCTATCTTCGTAGGCTGGAAGATTATTATTCCAGTCGAATTTTCTTAGAGCATACCTAGTAAACCTTCTTTGAATTTTCTCTATGCGCGATTCAGCATTGCGGTAAAAAGGATTCCAAACAACACAGCAGTATTCTAATATCGAACGAGTCAAGGTATTATAGAGAGTTTTAAGCGTATATGGATCATTAAAATCCTTAGAGTTTCGAAAAATGAAACCCAGCATTTGATTAGCTCTGCTAACTATGTAGTCAATATGCGATGAGAAGTTTAGTTGAGTGTCAAAAATGACCCCCAAGTCTTTCTGGTCTGAAACTCTATTCAGTGTAGTGTTTTGTATTCTATAATTAAAAAATATAGGGAACTTTTTTCTACTAAAAGTAAGAACCGAACATTTTCCAATATTAAAATAAAGGCCATTAAGAACACACCAGTCATTTAAACGGTTTAAATCATTTTGTAACGCTATGACATCAGACATACAGATTATTGTCTTGTAGATTTTTAGATCATCTGCGTACAAAAGACATTTTGAGCTTGATACAAAAGTGGGTAAGTCATTGATGAAAAGCAGAAATAGAAGAGGACCAATATGACTTCCTTGGGGAACACCTGAAAAATTTCGAATTTCATTCGAAAACGCGGATCCAATTTTAACAAATTGTTTGCGATTGGTCAAATAATTGCCAATCCATTTTAAAATATTAGAATGAATTCCGAAAAGTTCAAGTTTATTTAAAAGAACATTGTGCTGAACGCGATCAAAGGCTTTTGAAAAATCAGTATATACACAATCTACTTGAAGACGTTTTTCAATATTTTCAAGACAGTACTTGGTAAAAATAACCAAGTTTGTAGTGGTTGATCTACCACTTACAAACCCGTGCTGAAATTCAGAAATATAGTTGCGAACAACTGAGTACAACCTTTTTTTAACAACTGCCTCGAATAGCTTAGGAAACAGTTGCAGCTTTGCTATAGGTCTATAATTCTCGATACATCTCTTAGAACCCGATTTGAAAATTGGAGTTATGAACGAATATTTCCAACAGTCAAGAAACTCGCCAGTAGATAAGGATAAATTAAATATAATCCTTAGTGGATCAACTAGGCTATATTTGCAATTTTTAAACAATAATGGTGGATAGTTATCTGGTGCTACGCTGACACTCGAATCCAGTAATGACAATTCCGAGAGGATTTCATCATTTGTTAAGGAAATAAAACCTAGGTCAATTATGGGCTCAGATTGACCCGAGACACTGCAAATAATTTGCTCACTAACAAAATTCGACTGGAAAAATTCAGCAAACATGTTACAAATTACGTTTACATTACTACTAGAAATTTCGTTCAGCGACATACAAGAAGGTATTCCTAAAGATTTCCGTTTAGTGTTTAGAAACGACCAGAAAGCTTTAGAATCACGTTTTATATTAGTCTCAATTGCTGTAACATAGTTTTTATAAACGAATTTCTTTAAAAAATAGTATTCTTTTTTCAAACGCAAAAATTCATGACGCAGAGATGGGTCGTTTTTACTTTGTCTACACATCTTAGACGTATAGTTTTTCAATTTAGTTAAACTCCTATTAAACCATGCAGGTTTATTAGTACTTTTTACACGTTTAGTTGGTACGAACATAGAAATCGCGCGTTCAAGTATTTTTCTAAAGTGCAAGAATGCATTATTTAAATTACTGGAATCAATGATATTTGCCCATTCAACACCATTAAGAAAATTATTTATTGCATTATAATCTGCTTTTGAAAAATCAAATTTTATATTTTCCTTGAATTGTTCAAGAGACAGCGGATTCAGTACCGACAGATTAAATGAAATTTGCAACGCATTGTGGTGAATGCTGTTAACAAGTAAGGGGAAATCGGCTTCAGTGACAGTAGCTTCAAGCTCTTCAGTGACAAAAACTAAATCCAATACATTTCCCAAAGAGTTGCGAACTTCATTTAGCTGGCGGAAATTACCAGCTGACATAGTGTCTACTACTTCAACTTCATTAGCTCTGTTAACATTAAATGGGATAATACATTTTTCATCGTGAGAAAACAACCAACTTATATGAGGCAAATTAAAGTCACCTAGCACTACAGCAAACGAAGAGTCATCTAAATTTTTAACGATATCAATAATATTTTTCATATGAGCTTTGTAAATTGCAATATCTGAATAAGGTGGAATGTACGAAACAAAGAAGTTTATATGAATAGGATTACCATTTTCAGTATAGAAATCAACACACACACAGATTTGTTCAATCAAACCTGTTGATTCAGATAGTGCAATTTCTTCGCTTTTAAAACATGAACGAACAGCAAACAATACTCCGCCACCTCGTTCCAACCCAGTTTGAATGGGACATCGATCCTTTCGGTAAACATTGAAGTCAGCGGTGAATAATTCAATAGAGGCGATTTCTTTATGCAGCCAAGTCTCAGATCTCAGTCACAGCAACAACAGCGTATGAGCATTCAACGGTGTTAAGAAAAAAAATTTTTTAATTTCGTTCTCAGTCCTCCAACATTTTGGTAGAAGAGAGAGAAAGAACAGAATGCAACAATGGACGACGGAACAGCAGCAATTCCTATGATGATGAATATGATGTTTCTTTATTATATTTTTGAATCCGTCCGCACTGCAATTCTTTTTCGGACTCGTTTAAATTGTATTTGCCATCCTCGCCGTGGATGTGTTGTTGTAATGGTGGCTTGGTAGGTGTTGGTGTTCGGCGTATTGGATGGGAGTTACCTCTCATAATAAATGCTTGAATATTAAGAAACTTCTGCAAATATGAATACATCAGTTGGTATTTTTTTTTTTAATCGAATGTTCGGCTACAATGAGGTTCAGTAATCACATCAACATAATTATGGGCTCTTTAAAAATATGTATACTCTCTATGCACTATTGACTATGTTACAAATCAGATAATATGTATTATTTCCAAAAATAAATACTATTACTAGTATGAACTAAAATAAAACGAAGTTCGCAATTTCTTTCCTCCAGCTGTTTTCATTTAAAGTCAAATAAGAGTGCAAAAATGTACATAAGTATATTTTATAGTATAGCTATCCTAAATCTTATGGAGTTCCCAGCAAAAAAAAAAAAACATTTCAGCTCAGTCACCCTGCATTAATTTGTGAACGAAAATCTCTAAAAAAATATTTCACTTTCGATTTCATAGCATTTTTTGGAGAGCAGTGAAAATTTCACTTCACTCGAACAGCGTAGGTACCACCCTTTACTATCTAAAAAAGAGAGAACACAACCATTTCAGATTGCAAGACCAATAAGCAAATGGAAACAACCAGGAAGGATGTGTTATTAGTGACTAACAGAATACTGAATAGGAATACCTAATGTTAAAAGGTAGATTAAGGAATTTTCATAAAAAAAAAAAAACTTCAGTTTCATGGATCACCGCGGTCCTCTACTAATCCGTGAGTTGTTTTATTTAACTTTCTACATTTAGAACGTCGGATAACAATATGTAAAGTGTACACATGTCGATTGCAAATCAATACACCTCGGTCAATACTAACATTTGGGCCTGGCTGTGCATGGAATACCTGATGAGGACAAAGCACAGAGTCAATAAAACGAAACAACTCGCAAACAATATCATGAGAAGGATTTGTGATGTTTTCCCATTACAGAGCAGACAGTTGAGTACGAGTTTGTAAGTAGGTAAAATATATACCTGCTCCGACAGAAGCAAACAGGGTGTTTTTTTTTATATATATAACTATTTTCACATGTTTGACAAACAAAATATTGGGTTAGATTTTTTTTTTTTTTTTTTTTTCAGCTGACTGTTTCCAATTTAATTTTGGGCTTGGTGGATTCGTATTTGCCTAAGGAAAGATATATGCCTTCTCAGTGGCGTAGCGTGGGTTGGAGCCGCCCGGGGCAGACCCAATTCATGCCGCCCCCCCTATTTTTTCATACACTAAAAAGACCTTTGTAAACTTGGTAACATTTCTGGAATCGAATAACGGTACTTTTGAAATTTCGAAATATCTCGAAAACAAAAATTCATTTCTAAGGTAATATTATCATTTCTAACTAAATGGCAGGCTCAGTTTTTTCTATAGTATAGTGCAATAGCTTTTGAAAATTTGGTTTTCTTTAGTTTTCTATAGGGAAACGGCGGTAAAGATTTTGACCAAAACGAATCACCGAAAACGCTAATTTTGAAAACTGCTTATATCTCGAGAAAATTAATTTTGATTTCGATAAAACTCTAAAAACCAAGTAATGCTTACATCCCGAAAAATAACTTTTAGGTAGTCAGTTTTCAGCTATACAAGGGTGGTTAAATTTTAAGGGCCGATGTTGAATGTGAACCACATTGATGGAAGCTCAAAAAATTTGAGCAAACCGGGTCTGTAGGAGATGTGAAAAAACCAGTGCATGCTCGAGCTCGTACAGCTCGTACTGCAGAAAATATTGCTGCTTTGAACTTTTTATGGCCCGAATTGGAAGATATGGATGTGGACGATATGTGGTTTCAATAGGACGGTGCCACTTGCCACAGAGCTAACGAAACAATGGCTCTTTTGCTTGACAATTTCAATGGCCGTGTTATCTCACGTGGTGGCGATGTTAATTGGCCGCCAAGATCATGTGATTTGACACCGTTGGACTTCTTTTTTCGGGGTTATTTGAAAGAAAAGGTGTACGTCGATAAGATTATGCCTCAGCGTCATCGAAAATTTGGACCATCGGTGTGCCGCCGAGGTCGCGGCGGCCGTTTGGCCGATATTTTGTTCCATGCATAATTGAACCATAAAAATATTATCATAATGAAAAGAAGTGATAACAATTTCCCAAATAATTTGTGTTATATTCAAAATCAATATCGGCCCTTAAAACTTAACCACGCTTTAGTTAGGCAATAGCATATTTTTTAAACTAAACATTGCAAAATTTGGTACGGTTTTGTCTGCGTAATTACAAAAACCGTACTTAGATTAGATTTCCTCAAAAAATTCCAATAAGTCAATTTTTAAATTATTTCTCAAAAACGACTACCCAACAGCCGATCTGTGTACCTAATCTTTTTATTTAGAACTCGGCACTTTCATTATAAATGCAATAGCAGCAAGGCAAAACTTATTTTTTGCAAATATTGCCCACTTCTTCTTTTTTTTCAATCATTTTGAATATGCAGTATAAAATAATTCCAACAATTCACTTTTTTTGAGCAAAATAAAACAAAATAGAAAAGTATACCTGTAATGTTGTATGTGTGTGTGGGTGTGTAGAGAGAGTGTCTGAATTAATTATATTAGATACCTCTAAAACCAACAAAAGCAAAACCATAATAACTTATTCGCACTAACTCCAGTTTCCAGCAATACATCGCTTACACATACATACGCACACACCCAACTTCTAGTGAGAAAAGAGAAAAGGGGGATTTTCGAATGCAGATGTGCATAGTGTTTGATTTGCGTTTAAAATTCTGAAAAAAAATACTAGGGAGAAGCGTTCATTGGATTTTGTTGCTAAGCAACAAAAGAAATGTCTGATTACTTACTGTGATCGGTTTTGTCAATTTTATAATTTTTTACATATTAAAAAAAAAAAAGAAAAAAAGTAACTGCTCCAAATTGCCGCCCCTGGCAAAGTGCCGCCCGGGGCCTATGCCCCCCTTGCCCCCCCCTTGCTACTCCACTGTGCCTTCTGTCATGAAACCAAAACTTTAGGGGATGAGATTGGGGATAGAAGTTCCAAATGTTCCAATCCTACAGACAAACAAACAAAAATTATTTAAAATGCTTCTGTTTACCGCTACACAATTTGAAATGGAAATTCGGCTTGGATATAATTTTATTGCGCAACCTCAATGCACCAATACTTTGTACTGATTGCGTTTTATTTGATTGTGAAGAATCTCAAATCAAATGTCATGCAAGTGACGATTTTAAGGGGACAATTCAAAGGCTAACATTCTCATTCCAATCGTATTTACTTACTTACTTAAGGTGGCGCTACAATCCGGGGTGGACCTGGGCCTCAACCAATACGCCTTTCCAGTTAGCGCGATCTTTGGCTAACTTCCTCCAGTTGGGCACTCCAAGTTAGTTGAGGTCCCCTTCCACTTGCGCGCGCCACCTAAGGCGAACTCTTCCTCTACTGCGTTGTCCCTCCTGGTTGGAATCGAAGACTCTCCGGGCCGGAGCGTTGTTGTCCATTCACTCTATATGTCCTAACCATCTTAGACGATTCGCTGTTAAATCTTCTCCTCCAAAGCCCGTCAACGCAAACGGGACGAAAAATCACTCGAAGAATTTTGTGTTCGAAGCGACCAAGGAGATCCTCATCCGTTTCTGCTAGGGTCCATGCTTCTGCGCCATAGAGCAGGACAGGGATGATGAAAGTCTTATATAGAATCTACTTAGTGCTTCTTAACAAGGCCTTACTAATCAACTGCCGTCTTAGGCCAAAGAAACAGCGGTTGGCAAGTGTGATTCTTCGCTTGATTTCTGATGTGATGTCATTATCAGAGCGTAATCGTGTTTAAGCGCCTAATACGGTCACCAATCGCCTATCCATCCGCCTCCCAAGTAAGGCACACAATGAAAGGGCCGATTTATTAATCACCAATGGCGCACACGGCTACGCCACCATGACGAGACGTTATGGGATTACAGGCGAAGGGTACACTGTTTCGGTTTACCCGGCGCTTGTATCCGAAGACATATCATCCAGTTAGTTATCCCCAGTCTCTCCCTTCAAGGAGTTGTCTGAGGATTACAGGCGAGGGTCGACTGTTTCGGTCACATCTCCCCTATCCGAGGATAAACTGCCCCAACTCTCTACACGAGACGTAAAAATTGCTTTTTATAGACAAAGGATGACAAAAGTCACAGGCACAAAGATAGCAATACGCCCACTAGTATGTCCGACCTAGAACACTCTGGCCTTATCCCCCCCCCCCCGCCATTCTCTTAACTCATGTGGTTTCACAAACGGCCGAAACTATATACGGCCTAAGTGTGTCTTTCTAGACAGCCACCTTACCTAACCTAACCTAAATTAACGAATTCAGGCTTAACGAAGTTCGCTGGGTCAGCTAGTGTTCTTTTATAAGTGTTTCTTTGCTAAGGTGTTCCGTCAAACCTAGTTTTAACATCTTATTATAAATAGGCAATGGGAATTAATTAAGAACTACTTCCACTGATTTAAACACAACTTAATCGCTTGATTTTTTGTTTTTATTTATTTTCCAAAATTTTGTGTGTAAGCGGGGTCATTGTGATGGTAGAATTTTTATCAGCGGACGAACTTTAGTGCACATAGATCAAAAAAAAAAAACGCTCTTTGACAGGATTCCTTAATTAAACAGCAAAGAGTTTTCGGTTCCTTACACTCTGAAATCTTTATAAATGTATATTGCTTGTGCGACTTATTTTGGAATCTTCCACATTGTAAGACATGAAAGAGTCCAGAAATCATTTACGCAGTACATGTTATGTTATGGACATTTAATTGGTCAGGGTTTTTACCCTCTTACAAACAAAAATGTCTTCTCATTTATTTAAAATTTCTACAGGAAGACAAACAAAATCTAGATCTTAAATTCGTTAGAGACGTTTTTAGCTAACAAATAAATTTCCTCTATATTTTGTATAGCTCCTAGCTCACATTAACTAAGATATTAGAAATTGTTTACTTTGGATTGATTGTAGTCTGTAAGAATTGTGTTATAGTATAGAATACAGTAAATAGAATAAATAAGTAAATAAATTATATTTAGGAACAAATAACCAAAGCTTAAAAAAATAGGATCTCTAATTATTAGAGATAGGACTCTAAGTCTCCTACGCTGCTTTCTTTTTCCGATTTGAACTGTCAAGCACGACGTTGATAAAAACTGAATTTTGATTATAAAAGGTAAAATAAAAGCACCTACCTAATATTAAAGTGAATATAAATTGTAATAACGAAGCATTAAAAGTAATTTAAATGTAAAAATAAAAATAAAAAAAAAACTTTAATTAAATAAATAACTAATAGGAAATTAAAGCACTTCGGCAAAAATGAAAAGGCCCAATTTTATTGGCCCTTAACATAACTCTACTCAGGCTTAAGATTAAGCCTGTAAGGACACAACAGCTTTATTCCTGCAACATGTTCGTGATGGTAAAAATCAGGTAACGCACAAAGCATATTTGTAATTAAAGAGCCTTCGATTCTCCATTTGCTTCTTCAGGCAGTATTATGCCTACTTGTATAAAAAAAAAGCAAAACAAAAATAGTTGTTTGAACTCTGAGCACTATTTAGGATTGTAGATTCCATTGCAATTTTCTGTTTTAACAGTAGTTTTTTTTTTTTTTTCATTTGAAAGAGCTGCCTACCTTCTGCCCAGAAGTAGAAGTAAGAATCTCTATTTCATTTACTCATGTCACTGATGTCATTAAAAATATTTGCTTCTCCCTGGTTCCTAAGGCGTGACGGCGTAGCTGCCGCACACTTACACTGGCTCAGTGTCAGTACCTATCAAGTTCGTCTCAGGTTTTTAAGGATAGCAAACACCAGATATGCAATGCACGCAAAAGTAGTCTGTCACAGCTTGGGTTGGTGGCAGCTTTTTTACATTTATGTGTTTCCACTGTCAACGGGAATGAATCAGCTAAGACGTTATAAAATCCTTTGATCGCTTTCACGTTTTCCATTTGCGTTCCCATTTCGTTTCGCTTAGTCTTGATCAGCTATTCAGATTGTTTCACGTACACTAGACACCACTGTCAAATATAAATTCTGAGCAAATACCTCCATTCGAGCGTTGCCAAGACGGGCGTAAGGTATCTGCAAGTGCATCTGACATTTTTATGAAATGATTTTACTCCTTTTGAAGCGCAGAAATGTTGATTCTGTGAAGGCGAACTTTGTCCTTGTAGCGAAATTGCAACAAGTTGATTTATTTATTGGGAGGGGATGGACATTTTTTTACGTGCGGTGCCAATGAAAATGTTCATTTGTTTTTTTTTAGATAGAAGTAGGTAAAATAATTTATCTTAGGCTTCCCCTTGAAATTTCACTGCTGGTATATATGTTTACACACACTTGCTACATTTGTGCTGAAGGATATTTTAAATCAAGTTTGCTTGATCCCTTTTACAGATATACTGCCCTCGGCTTGGTCGTGCCCCAGTGTCGAAATACTTTCTTGTTAGCTTGTTGATTACTTCATCGAAACTGAGCCAATATAACAAATTTCCTTTGGAAAGTGCACAGAATCAGGAAATCAGCTGACTCTTGAACAAAGGAACTATAGCCGAACAATCATTTCGTTTTTACAGGGATGATTTCCGTATGAAAAAAAAAAAAAACATTTAATGCAACACACAGTCCTAGCTATCATTTTATTCCCAGCTTTCGTTTGAACAAACCTCTGGCAGCTGCAATAACCATTTGCAAAAAGGAGCAGGCAGATAATATAGTCCAACCAGATAGGAACTAAAAAATATCTGCTCGTACCTTGCACTGTATTTTTAGGATATCCTTATTCCCTTGAGCTCTCGCAAAATAATTAAAACGAAAGAAAAATGTGAGTGAGATGTTTCTACAATATCACCATTCACTTCAATTAGTAACAGTTTGAATTATTTAAGGTTTTTAACAACAGTAAAGTTTAATAGCAGATATCCTTATTGGATAACCATTATAAATAAAAACAATATTGTCCTTGAAAGGTATACCTACCCGACAGCCAAGTTTAAACTGCGCGGTTTCTTACAAAAGAAAATATTTAGATTATTGAACGGAACCCAATCAGGTAACCTACATTAAAACCAACAATCTCTGTTGCTATTGAAAGTTAGGTTCGTAATTTTCGAATTCCCTAAGCAAATCCCAGCAAATTGTTTTTGGGTTCGGGCTATTCATAAAACTCCCATAAATTAGACCCAGACCCAAAATACTTCAGTCGACAAAAGGTACCTAATCTGCGAGTCTGAGCAGCTAAGACAACATGTTAAATTACCCAAATGGAAAACCTGTGTTAAACGAAGTTATGAATTTATTTATTTATGCTGGCGCTTAAGTGAAACATTAATCGGCCTTATGAGAGTCGCATCAGTTAATAAGGATACAAAGTATAAACGCACGCGGATGCTCCGTCTCCGACCGACATTTTATGTATTTAAAGGACCATAACTGCATTAAGGGCAATTATTTTCTATATAGAAAAAACCTCAAAAGTATAATTAATGCAACCCTTTCAGTTGACTTAATCTACCCTCGAAAATTCCAACCAATTAATAAGATATATCATCACTGAGCACCCAAGTGCTTGTGCTTCAAGTTTACGAGTGTCGACTATTCCGTTTCCAAGATTTAAGATTACCTATATACAAGAAAAGTTCGTCCTTAGGATTCCTTTCTTTCGGCTTTAACTTAACACTGCTCTGTGCTCATCAACTTGGCGTTTCGACTTCCCCGACACCATACTAAGGAAAATATTGACAAATTTTCTCTCCTGCTGTAAGAATTAATTGGAATAATCACCGCACACTCACATAAAAACGCGCACAGCTAAATTATTCATAACATAAACACAATAGAGACGACATCGCTTGAGCTTTGTGGGACTCTCCGGTCTCCGTCTCCGTATTATATCCACAACCGTAATTCTATTTTAAATCATTTCACATGATAATGAATATAACGAACGCACACGATGACACCGACCGACGAGGCTGTCAATGACGACGACGACAAGGACATTGTTGACATTTTATCCCGTAAACGAATTATAATTAAGATAAGCCCAGAAAAAAGGAACAAAAATCAGTAGGTACACCATCCGACAGCGAAAAGGACAACATTTTGAGCACGTAAATATTTAAAAAGCACGTAAGCCGTACACACTCTCTCATAAAAAGGATATAATATATCATATCATTAGGACAAATCCCGAGGAGGTCACACATTCCAGGTTGGGTATGCTAATATAACTTTGTAGGTAACACGCGGATCTGCCGTCTTCTATTTTTAAATGCTGGTTGGACAAAAAATAAACCATACACTAATTAACATGGAAATTATTCGCAGGATGGTCGTTAAAATGATAAAAACAAAATGTCCTGTCCAGCATTACTTTGGGTATTGTTTATTTTTATGCGAAAGCAAGTCCCGAAACACTAAAATCCATACAGAGGCAAATTATTTTGTTTTCTTTTTTGCTAACAGTTTTAGTCCTGCGACCCCTATAAATCCCTGATGCGAGGGTGCGAATAAAGAATAAGACGCGTTATTACTATACCAGCAAGTTTGAAGTACTTCGTGCGTCTTTCGAGAACACCGGTTTGTAACTGAAATGTTTTTAACCGAACTTGTAAGTTGTAGGTCGTTAAGGATGGCCCATGGAACTGAATAGGATTGGTATAAAATGTAATGTAATACGCGATGTAAACAAACTCCTCTCGCAGGCAGTGTGCCATACCAAATTCTCCTCTCTACTAGGAGTTTTTACAATTCATCGTTTGCGCAAGTCCGTATTTCTACACTTGCAAAGTTATGAATGGAAGTTGTTTCCCCTCATGGTCATGGTGCGTTGTAACTGTTATACGATTTAGTACAATACTTCTCCTAGTTTCCCCTTTCCCTTTTCCCTGGAGAGTGTATTTTATCACATTTTATTTACGCAGACCGTGCTCATGAACGTGCAGTTTGGAATGCATTTATTTTATGTCGGTATACAGTTTTGCATATGACGAAACGGGTACCCTAAGCACTATTATCACCCCGACTGGAAGCAAACTTAACGTCTATTTGTTGTATTTTTTTTTTTACAAAACTGGAACCTCAGTTATACCAGTATTACCAGTTTTATTTTACTTAGGCAGTTTGCTACATATTTTTAAATTTTAAAATGAGCGCCATCTCTCTCTCAACCTTCCCCCATTTCTGCATTAAAAACTCATCAAGAAATAGAGCTATTCGAACTCGGTATTAATAAACACTTTGCGTCAAAAAGTGGTTGCAACAAGCTAGACCCAGGGTCCTAAATACTTACTTACTTAGGTGGCGCTACATTCCGGGGTGGACCTGGGCCTCAACCAATACGCCTCTCCAGTTAGCGCGATCTTTGGCTAACTGCCTCCAGTTGCGCACTCCAAGTTCGTTGAGGTCCTCTTCCACTTGCGCGCGCCACCTAAGGCGAGGTCTTCCTCTACTGCGTTGTCCCTCCGGGTTAGAATCGAAGACTCTTCGGGCCGGAGCGTTGGTGTCCATTCGCTCTAAATGTCCCAGCCATCGTAGACGACTGATGCGTACTTTTCTGACTAGGTCGATGTCGCTGTACAGCTCGTAGAGTTCGCTGTTAAATCTTCTCCTCCAAAACCCGTAAACGCAAACGGGACCAAAAATCACTCGAAGAATTTTGCGTTCGAAACGACCAAGGAGATCTTCATCCGCCTTTGATAGCGCCCATGCTTCTGCACCATAAAGCAGGACTGGGATGATGAGGGTCTTATACAGAGTTTCCTTAGTATTTCTCGACAAGGCCTTACTTATCAGTTGCCGTCTTAGGCCAAAGAAATAGCGGTTGGCAAGTGTGATTCTTCGTTTGATTTCTGATGTGATGTCGTTATCAGAGTTTATAGCGGAGCCGAGGTAGACAAAGTCCCTAACTACCTCAAAGTTATAGCTGTCTATCGTGACGTTCTGCCCGATTCGTCGATGTCGTGTGTCCCTTCTTGTTGACAGCATATATTTTGTTTTACCCTCATTCACCACTAAACCCATTTTTGCCGCTTCTGTACTAATACTTGCAAACGCACCAGTGACAGCTCGCTGTGTTGTACCAACAATGTCAATGTCGTCAGCGTATGCAAGCAGTTGCACAGACTTATAGAAAATTGTGCCTCTGGTGTTGGCTTGTGAGTTTCGCACAATCTTCTCAAGAATGATGTTGAAGAAGTCACATGACAGCGCATCACCTTGTCTAAATCCTTTTTTGACATCAAAGGTCTCGGTGAGATTGTTTCCGACCTTTACGGAGCAGCGAGCGTTCTCCATCGTCATTCTGCACAATCTGACAAGTTTGGCAGGGATGCCAAAACTAGACATGGCTCTGTATAGCTCGTCTCTATAAACGCTGTCATATGCGGCCTTAAAATCGATAAAAAGATGGTGAGTATCGATCTGGTATTCTTGGGTTTTTTCCAGGATCTGCCGTAGTGTGAATATTTGATCGGTCGTGGACTTACCGGGCCTAAAACCGCACTGATAGGGACCTATCAGATCGTTGACGAATGGTTTCAGGCGTTCACACAGTACAGCAGACATGATCTTATACGCAGTGTTCAGGAGACTGATGCCTCTGTAGTTGGCGCAGTTTAGAGGGTCTCCTTTCTTGTGGATCGGGCAAACAATGCTGAGGTTCCATTCATCAGGCATACTTTCCTCTAACCAAATCTTGGAGATGAGTTGGTGTATGCACTCTACCAAGTCATCTCCGGCTGCCTTGAAGAGCTCGGCAGGTAAGCCGTCTGGACCAGCAGCCTTGTTGGATTTAAGCTTAGATATTGCTATCCTCACTTCATTTTGGTCAGGTGGACGGAAATCTTGGCTGTCATCGTCCAGGTTGAATGGATCGTTCTGCCTAACAGCGGAATTTGTGTCGTCTTCGCCGTTTAGCAGTCTGCAGAAATGGTTTTTCCATGTCCTCAGCACCGACTGTGACTCTACTACAAGGTTTCCTTGCTCGTCTCTACAGGTCTCCGTTCGGGTCTTGTTGCCATGACACGTTCTTTTTACCTTTTGGTAAAACTTCCGAACATTGTTCCTGGAGTAACACCTCTCTATATCCTCGATCGCGCGCTTCTCATGCTCTCTCTTTTTTCTCCGGAGAAGCCGATGTTCTTCCCTCCTTTTTTGCTCGTAGAGCTGACGAGCTGCTCTCGTCCTTCTATGCAGCGACGCTTCGTAGGCACTTTGTTTTGCTGCATGTGCTTGCCGGCACTCTTCGTCAAACCAGGGGTTTCGGGGGGGTGGACTGGTGAAACCGAGCACATCAGTTGCGGCGTTTTTGATGGCTTCTTGGCATCGGCGCCACTGGTCTTCGGCACTTGATGCTGGCAGCATAGGACTTCTCGAGAGGTTGAGGGATACGCGATCGGCAAAGGTTCTGGCGGTTTGTTGCGTTTGTAGTCGTCCAACGTTAAATCTCCTCACAGTATTTTCTCGTCCAGGGTCCTAAATGCTTATTATTTATTTATCAGAATTTATCCTTAACTGAAAAAATTGAAAGAGGTGTTTTACATGTTTGTGGCAGTTGCAGTGGCTATCAGATATGATTAGTTTAGGTTGTTTGGGCGAGGTGGAAACAAGTTGCCATATTACTGCGGCCGCGAGTGGGCCTATTCTGATTTCCTCCATTTTGAGCTCGCTCATGATACCAGAGATTTTTGGATGGGCTGTCAGATATGTCCTCTGGCTCAAGGTAAGGCCATCGGATATGTATTTTGAAAGAGTGCGGATTCAAAATTACTAATGGTTCTAATCTTTTCGAGGTTTATGGGCAGGGAATTCAACAATCATTCGTCATACCGATGTTCGGAAATTAAATATGTCCAACTTGTTTATTTTACGTGATCTAATCGGAGCAGTTCCGCTGCCTACATTCCTTGCAAATTACGAGACGTCATGCAATAGGCACCGACGCGCAAGAGTGTACTACAGAAAAACATGGGCAGATTTACAAAAATTAATAGAGAAATAATTTTATACACAACCCTGAGCTTTCTTCTAAATGATGTGATTGACAACGTAACAACGTCCTCTTGCTACGGCGCTCATCTGCACAATATGTGACATGTGACATAAGGCCATATTTTTTTGTGACATAGTAAATAAAAAATAAATAGTTGGCGCAACAGGTCCGGAGGGACCCTAGCTTCTCACAACCATTCGCTTTGTGTGAGTTTTTAATTTTCAGAACGAATGGAAGGGATCTACAATTTTATGCCGACTCCATACGGCTTATTGAGAAGCTCTTTCAAGACATTTATACTCTCGGATGTTTGTCAGACGTTCGCGAGAGGTAGCGCAGTGGAAAAAAACCATAAGTTGAAATTTGGGTTTTTGCGGGATTCGAACCTGAGACCCCTCGCTTAGTAGTCCAACACACTAACACTAAGCCACTGCGATTTGTGACATAGAGCCATATTTAAAAAAAAAAAAAAAAAAAACTATGAAACATATTTATATGATGACAAAAACAAAAACCTGTCTTTTCCGTTGAATTTTTTACTATATTTTCTTCAACAGAAGATTTATAGCATATTAGAATTTTTACTATTATTTTCTAAACTATGTTTCTATCAACTTTCTGTTGAATTTTTGACTACTGCTTTCTTTAGCTTTTTCTTGAGCAGAATAATAGTAACAAATTCGCGCGAACTTTTTATATTTTTACTATTATTTTCTATATTATGCTATAAAGGCCTTATGTGACTTAAATGGTAACATTTAGTCTCTTTTACACGCAGTTGATTTTTCAGCATGATTCAAATCGCATTTACACCATCCCGTACGCGAATTTTTTCACGGGACATCCGTTTGTCCGCAGTCAATGCTAATAAAAGCGTAAAAATTAGACCACCAATCAGACGAATAAAGTTTCATGGATGTTGTACCCATAATTATTGTTTTATAGGGACGCGGAATTTCATAAATATAAAAAAATCAACATGTGGAGCTTTTCTTTATTTCCTCCCACGTACCTACACAAGATGACCGACCAAAATACGTGTAACATTTTTTCTGCGTGTTAGGCAATGCTGTCCCTTTCAGTAACACGGCTATTTAAAATTTAACATATTTAATCTTCCGTGTTAGGAAAGTGTGATTGTGTAAATGCAGCATTAATGTAAAAAAAAATGAGGATAAAATAAGAACAAAAATGTCATACGGGGTAAATAAATTTCAATCCAATACACCTACCATATAATTATAAGAATGTAATTTGTCCAAATTGACAGCTGTCATTCAAATGAAGAAAATTATTTTTTATTTTGTAATATGGCAACCCTACTACCATTATGCCAACTAAACCATTATTATTGCGTACCTACCTAGGTACTTACAATTAATAAATTAAAATATAAACTATCGTTGCTCGGGGGTTGAATTTTAATTTATGTAATTGTCTGCAAAATTTATATTGAATAATTCGAAATCATGCTTACAAAGGGATATTTTACAAGAGGCATAATAAAATGTAATAATTAAAGTGAAAACAGTACCCATTTATTCGGTAATACTCATGTGAGATGTGAGTCAGGGAACAAAGAGACATAAAATTCTTGTATGGCGGTATCAATCATTTAATTAATATTTTTCGCTTGCCCACCCACCTGCTGGCTGTGATTTATTTGAGAGTCCACTTCCATCTTCCATGGTAGTTTCAAAATTATCAAATAAAGTTGGTGGGGTATAAGTCAAACGGTACCCGTACATACCTGGAAGGAGAAAGTAAAACAGTCAATATAGGTATATTATTACTGGTAAGTTAGTAGCTAATGAAAGTATTTTGTAATCAGAAATAATCACATCCAATTTTAATTAAATTTTCATGTTATTTCTGCAGAAGAAAAAACATTTTACAATATTGTCTCCACCTAGGAACTATGCAATAAAAGAAAATGGAAACGAAGAGAATTAATTAATGGCATTCAGCAGGTTCCGCTTTCATAGAATGCACAACTTTCTTTCTAAAGTTGTCTCTTTTAAGGTGCGCTGTCATTGTCATAAGACTATTAAAGTTTATCTCATTAGTCAAATACCCAATCGAATAAACTTGACCAGCAAAAGGTGTCCTGCTGCATTCTTCTGGTTCACTTAAAATAGGGTTTACATTACACAGTGCCATTCTTCTATATAGATAGATAGATAGATAGGATTTTTTATTTGATTTCAATTGTTAGACTATTCTTTACAATGTTTACATAAAAATCAAAAAGCATGGCTTTCATGCCGTCTGCCTGGTTGACAAAATAAAATTACATTACCGTGAAATAAAATCTTATCAAAATAGATTCTATAATTACTTTACATAAGTACGAACACGAACATCCAAAAAAATTGTTTCTTCCCCTTTTTTCTAAAAACTTTCATTAATAATTCGCTCTCTATAGTCCAGCGCCGATTTACAGTATTGGAATAGCTTTTTAACTTCCATATCGTTGAGCAGTGATATAACTTGGTTTTCGGTCAGAAAATCGCTTCCAAATATGTTCCTCCTAAACTCTTTTAAAATGGGGCATTTTCCCATAAAGTGAAAAGTATCTTCTCGTTCGCCAGTGTTACACAATGTGCACAGGATGGGTAAATCCTCTCTGTGTGGAATAAAGTTTAACCGCATGAGTTCTCCTCGTAACATGACCATCATCGATATTTCGTCGACGCCATTTTCATCTCGAAAATAGTTTTTCTCTTCCAGATTATGGTTCAATCGAGAGTACAGGTTCCTATGGAGCGATCCTGTGGCGTTGTTCAAAAATGTTTCCCTGCACTTTAAGTCAACTGCAGAAATAAGCTGATAAAGCATTCTTTTCCAATCATCGTAGTTGGTTATATCATCTAGATTGAGGTCCATCTCGCAGTCACTAGCAAGGTTTATCCATTCAGCAAACCAACTTGTTTTTGAACGTATGACTTGGAGAGCCGCTATCTTCGGGAGCCGGTGATTTCCCATCTTCAAAACTTTCAGAACGTAGTCTATTTGCATTTTAAGCGTTCTAATGAAAAGAGGCGATAAGCCTGTTTCCAACATAATTACATAGTTAGGCACATTGGGTGGCAGTCGAAAAATTCGCTTAATAAAGTATCGCAGCAGCATCTCCACGGTTTCATATTGTTTTGCTCCCCATATTTGTGCTGCATAAAGTAAAATGGATCCCGATACGGCTTCAAATATTCTGAACTTGCTGCTATGCGCAATATTTTTGTTGTAAAAACATCTATTCCATACTGCGCTGATAGCACTCTTCGCCTTAATCAGCTTCCCCTTCAGATGCCTGTCCATACTTAAGTTCCTTGTAAAGTGAACTCCTAGGTATTTGAATTCATTAACAATTTCAATTAATTGATTGTTGTAGTACCATTTTTCATTTGCACAGTTTCTGCCTCCTCCGTTCTTGAAAATCATAATTTTGGATTTTTCTAAATTTACTATCAAGTTCCAAATGCTACAATATCGACTCAGCCGGTTTATCATTAGCTGTAATGATTCAGGTGTTGATGCGAAAAGAACAATGTCATCAGCGAAAAGCAATGCCTTTATTGTAAGACCTGCGTATTCAATGCCGCTAGGTAGAAAGTCTACCAGGTCTTCAATAAATAACGCAAACAGACTTGGGCTCATTGTACAACCTTGTCTGACACCTGATTCCGTTCTAAACCAACTAGACATATCTTCACCATTCCAAACCGACGCCACTGTGTCCACATAAAGATTTTCTATGACCCTTCCAAACTTCCGCGACATACCGATACCATATAGCTTAAATATAAGAGCTTGTCTATCCACTGTATCAAAAGCTGCCTTAAAGTCCACAAAGAACGTGTACAACTTCTTCCCTTTACAGAGAAAAGAGTCCGCAATGCTTTTTAAAACAAAGATGTGGTCAATCGTTGAATAGCCTGGTCTAAAACCTGCCTGGTACTCCTTTAATTGCTTATTATCATCAATCCATTTATTTAGTCGTCTTTGTAAGATTACGGTAAAGATTTTGTACGAAGCATTTAAAAAAGAAATACCTCTGTAATTGGACAGTTCTGATAAGCTTCCTTTTTTATGGATTGGAAAAATTACAGATTCTCTGAATTCCTGAGGAATAAAGCCAGTTTCCCATATGTTTCCGTATATTAATGTTAACCTGTTAATCACCTCCATTGTGCCATACTTATAAAATTCAACTGATATCCCATTCGAACCTGCTGCTTTGCCGTCCTTCAACCTTGCCACCGCTGAAATGACCTCTTGTTGTGTGATGTCAGCATCCAGAGTTTCATTGGTAATCCCAGGAGGAGCATAGTGGAAATTAACTCTCTCCTGAGCAGGATTCAATAAATTTTTAAAGTGCGTAGCTAGAAGATTCGCGCTTAGATTGCAATGGATAGTAAAGTTTTTACCGTTCAAATATTTTACTAGTCTCCAGAATTCTTTCGAGCTTTTACAACCGGCTACCCGCTTAGACTCGGCTTCATAAAATTCTGCTTTTTTTCGGTTACACAGTGTTTTATATTCCATATTCGCCTGCAGAAATTGGTTTTTGAAGCAACCGTCACATGACTTCCTATATGCCCGCAACCAACCAAATGATAACTCTCTGGCTCTTTTGCATTCCCCGTCAAACCAAGGGGCAATATAGTTATTTCGAACGTTCCTGTCGGTACAGGTGACCGGGTATGATGCTTTGATGATTTCGTCTAGCTGGCTGAGGTTGAGGTGATGTGCTGTATGCAGAGAGCTATTAAGTCGGGCTTGATATATAACCGCTTTTGATTTATTCCATTTAAGTTTAGGCAAAGGTTTCATAGTCCTTGCCACTTCAGGCTCCATCGACGTGACAACAAAAGTCAGAACTATAGGGAGATGATCCGAAAATGGGACACTTTCAACTTTAAGATCAGCAATGTGATTGTTCCATTCGCTGCCGCAGAGACTATAATCTATAACAGAGCTACCTTGATTTCCAACAAATGTATATTCTCCTTCCAAATCTGACAAACTCGTTCCATTCTGTATTCTTAGCCCAAACGCGCTACAAAAATCTATTAATTTGCGCCCTCTTACATTACAGACTGAATCTTTGGATCTCCGTTCAATACCCGCTGCCATATTTTCGCTTCCCGCTTCGTTTTCAATCCTCGCATTCAAGTCTCCCACCACCAGCGTATTCGAGGTTTTACCATGCGCCATAAAACCTTCTACTTTTTCAAAGTCCTTGTTCCATTGGTTGCAATTGATGTATGTCGGTATTATTCGGTAGCTTTCATTGCCTATTTTTATATTTATAAATGTAACGCCTTCTAGTACTCCAAATTCGTCAATACCCTTCATACCCTGTTTGAAACCAAAAAAACATCCTCCACTGGCTCTACCCCTTGAATGTACTTTGATAGCTGGTATCCACTTAAATTCAAAATTACTAAATTTACTTTCATAATTACTAAAGTACTTTTCCGTTAAGAAGGTTTCATACAGAAATACAAACTCAAACTGGTTTACAAATTTATAAAATTCTATAAATATATGCTTATTGCTCAATCCTGAAATATTATACGAAAGTATTTTATACTCAAAAAATTTATAATTATTATTTACTTCATAAACATTTGCAAAACTATTTTTACTATGGCAGACGGCATTACAATTAAAAACGCTTCGTGTGAACACTTTCTGCAGTTTGAGAACCTCTGTTGATGTCTTCGCTTGCGTTTCCACCATAAGATATTCCTTCGCAGAGCGCTGTCAAATCTTCTTTATAGTTAAACGAAGGACCTTAAATAGGGTTCCAATAGAAACGAAGAACCTTAAATAGCGTTCCAGTGCGCTGCACAATTTGTTCATTCGAGTTATAAACACACACATCTAAGGGGAAGACTTGAGAGACTAACACAGGTTTCTCAACCATCAACAGAAATACATTTCGATTGTCGAGTCAACTGCGGCATAATTATGCCTTTTAGGCAACATTCCGATGTTTGAGGCATTGAAGAATAATTTTTTGAAAAAAAGGCATAATTTTTTGTGAATGATCAAAATCTCATCACTAATATTCATTTACATCTGTTCGTCATGCCTATCTTCCCAGTCTCTAATTTACTTACTCACCAAACCAAAACCTCGGATTACAGAGATTAAAAAGGGTTCAATTACCTATCGATTGACCCACATTTTTTTAAGAAATTTTACTAATTTTGTAGAAGTATATGAAAGCATTTCCAAAATTTTGTAAGCATCGTTAATAACCTACTAGTTTTCGAATTCACTGATTGTCTGATTTTTTGATGGTACGTATACTAATTTCTGCTGATGTTTGTATAAAAATGTCTACTAGCCGCAGATTGAAAGTACCATTAATGCCTATCTACATTTTGAGCTGTTGTCATTGCTCTGGTGACACCGATGGATTCTTTTCTGTCATGATCATTGGATAAGGAGCCAAGAACACCATTTCTAAAACTGACATAAAGTATAAGATATTTCGTCTTCAGGGTTTCTCAAAAAATTCACTGCACGAGTAACAGGTAAAAAGGTTTTTTACCTTCTTTCATTAGAGTT
Organism: Cheilosia urbana; assembly: GCA_946477585.1. Taxonomy (NCBI): domain Eukaryota; kingdom Metazoa; phylum Arthropoda; class Insecta; order Diptera; family Syrphidae; genus Cheilosia; species Cheilosia urbana. The sequence goes on from OX297854.1 coordinate 147,126,666, forward strand.
AATTTTCCAATTTGGTTCTCAGTCAAGTACTAGTTCTAGTTCTGTTATCGAAATCTTTACAACAAACAATCATTCGAATAGAGCACCTAAAAGGGGCCCTAGGCCCAGTTTTTAGTTCTTGGGATGAATGCAAGGGATCTACAAAAATGTTTTTACAATTTTGCATGACAGTTCTATTCTCGGATGGTTGACAGACGTTCCCGAAATTTGGCACAGTGAAAAAAAGACCTTAAATTGATTTTTTTTTCGGGAATCGGGCCTGGAATCCATCGCTTAGTGGTCCAACACACCAATTACAAGGCCACTGCGCCCAGATGTTTTGGCCAATCTATGAAAAATTAAACATTAAACATTTTTCTCTCATATTTTCCCATTTTTATCACATTAAAACATGTAGATAAGTTAAAGAGACCAAAAGTATATTACAAAAGAGGAAGCAATTGTTTGCAAAGCTCCAAAAAATTTCAAACGAATTTATTTCCCAATACCTAATCTTGAAATGTCAAAAAAAAAGCTGCCAGCAGCTGAAAAATGTAAATTGAATATTTACATTCTTAATGCCTTTTTTTACACCTCTACAAATAAGGTTGGTAGGTAGGTATGTACGCACTCACTAAAATCGGGAATTTCCGACCTAATTTTTCGTACTGCTCTTGATTCATATTAAAAGTATAAAAAATGCAAAAACAAAAAAATGGAGTGTCATACGGTCATGTTTACATGACCCTTTATTCACAGATAAATAAGAAAAAAAATACCATACCCCGGAAGTGAGTACCTACATCAGCTATATTTAGTTAATAAAGTTTTGTCATAAAACACACTTTCCGGAATGGTACCACAGCGCTAAGGGAAATCCAAAAAAAAAAAAAAAAAAACTCACAGCATTCAGAATATTAAAATAAAAAATTCACTCTTACACTATCTACCATCACAGAATTTGCTATCACCATTATAAAAAGCGCAACCCTCTCTTGTGACGCTTACAAAAATAAAACCCATTTTACATACCTTAGTTAATAGAAACCTTGATTACGCAAAATGTCGTCTTACAAATTGAAATCTTCCATGTATTAAATTTAACGGTGTTTTCATTACAATTGCTAGTTCCTCACCCCCATGGGTTAGCCAATCAGCGATATACCCAAGGCAAGCATCCAACAAGACATTTTGTATGGTAGAATATTGTTAAGTGTCTGTGTCTGATTTTTAAGATGCCAAAACATATGCCATCCTGAATGCTCATGTCATTAGTGTGAGTCTTTTATTTGCCTTTATCTGAGTTAGCTACCTGCTCGAGCAAATGCTCATAAAAAGCTTACACAAAGTCATCACAGCCAGTCTTTAAAAATAGAGAGATTGCAAATTTATTCAATTTTTTTTTTTTACGCTAAGAAGCAATAAAAAAATGTTAATGAACCTTTCTGCATTTTTCACTCAACGAACAGAAGCTGAATCCTTAATGGTAAAAAACGAGACAAAATTAAATGTATTTGGTTAAGGATAGGGAAAGAACTTCAGTTTCCATTATTGCAGAGAAAGCGGTTTTTTAACGTCAGTCGGTTGGCACATATTTTTCCCTAAAAAATATGTCTACAGTAATTTATAGAGAAACCTTTCGTTTATTTGGAGCCATGGATTGATTATTTAAGCAATTTGGTATCAGATGGAAAATAACTCGGCGTGTATTGTATAACGCATAAAAAGCGGAGATTTGACACATAATATTCTAATACCAAAGTAGGTATATGTTGGTATTAAACAGATGACAAAGACTGAACGGGGCTCAAGAGTCTCTCAATCTCTGATGGGAGCTACATTTATCTTTCTGAAGTGCTCTGGTACGAGACAATTGGGTCTACGAGGTTCTAACAGCTCTTTTGTGAATAGGTACTACAAATCTTTTGAGAGCGTTCCAATAGGAGTTTTTTTTTTTTTATTTCTGAGCTGAGCACTGAACTGAGCTCGAGCATTATGGGCGTGCTCAGATCATTCTGATGTTTTCCCTGTTTTTTTTTCTGTCAAACGTGACTGCAGGTATGTATGTATATGTGTAATGAGTAAGGCTGAGGAAATGCCTGCTCAGTCAATTTATTCTGAGCTCATAGATCGTGCTCTGAGCATGAACGAAAAAAGAAACACAAATTCGAGCTCTGATGTGACTGAGCTTAAAAAGAAACACGAACTTTTTGTAAAAAAAAAATGAGTGGGGAAGCGAGGAGTAACAACGATTCTCGCTAGTTTGGGGTTGAACCCTGACAGTTTCTGATGGGAAATTTTTGTCAAATTTCAGTTTTATGAGTTATTGTTTTGAGAGAATAACTTTTAACAATAACTCGTAGACACAGTCACTTTGGAAGTGAAAGGAAAGTGACTGTGTCTTCTATAACAGTCCAGGTTCCTCCCTGAACTTAAAAAGAAAAACGCCTAATCCCTAATGTAGGCTCAAATGCTCTCAATAGAGGTTCCTCCCAATCTATATACAGATACTGATACACGGTACGATGGCTAGTTATAACTAGTTGAACTGAATTAATGTTGGTTAGTTCGGGTAGCTCTGTTTAATCTGCTCTAGCTATATATGGGTGTAGTAGATCACACGATTAGGGTCTCCAAAAACACACACACACACACACACAAAGTACATTTTAGGATTTTTTCCACTGTGCCACCTCTTGCGAAATTCTGAACAACATCCAAAAAAAAAAGAAGCGTGGAAGCGGCGCTATAATTAAACTCATAGCGCCGTACTAATAACAAATTTAATTCTTAATTTTAGGCTTTGAGTGTAGGTACTTTTATCTGATGATCGTTGTTGAGCCGTCTTTTTCCCCGATTATTATTGGAACGTAAGTTGGAAAAGGAAGCACTTTGTATATTAAATAAAAATGGCGTGGCCAGATGGGATGTCTATAAAGAACTTAACGAAGCTCAAAATGTCAACAGCTATTAAGACAGGGGTATGAGCACATGAGCAGGCGTTTTATATTTATGTTGCTGTTATTGATAGTTAACAGTTATCAGGTGAATAGAGTCAGGCTATAAGAAGCGCTAAATGAAAGCTTTTCAAGAACCGCATCAACTTGATCAAAGAAAGCAACGTACTTCATTCTCAGATTTGGTACAGAAAAATAAGCAGTAGATATTGGGCCTTACTAAATATCATTTTTAACCTTCACACTAAATATTTTTTAGGTCACAATGCGATTTTGTATGGAAATTTCGCCATTGTGAGTTGGAAAAATTAAGTCTGGACACTAAAAATGATAATGAATATCGCGGATTAAGTCTATCCTTTAGGTTTAAGCTGAAGTCTAACGAAAGACTGGGGCTGGAATCGGCTAAGGTGATAGTTGATTGTCACTTTTTTGATTGTCGTTTTTGATAATCAAAACTTCTTTGCTCTGCCTAAAGCGATTACTAAAAAATGATTGATTATTAGCACTAGAGTTTTAAACGTCACTTCCTTGCCGACGCTGTCACTGTCATTCCGAGCAACTGATACATATTCGGAGTGTTTCTTTTTTATTGTGAAAAATGTAAGTGAATTTGAGAATAATAATTTGTTCACAAGTTACAATATACTTTACTTTTTTTAAGGTCTCAAGGGAATAAATAGCAAGTACTTTGACCCATTGGTGCCGCCAAGTCAGCCCCAACTTGCCTTTGAAGGCCACCACCCTAAAGAAAATTTAAAGTTGCAGGCAATTGAAGTACGGTTGGAAGGGAACACACATTGACCTTCCAGTTGATAAATCAAGCAGTCCCAAAACAAACATGAACCTTTCTTTGTTAAGTCGAACATTATTTAGGAATCTAAAATAAATAATTTATGTGTTGATAATAATTTCTAAAAGAATATCTATGAACAAAAAAACCTTAGGAAGTTCTATACCTAATATTTGCTTCATTTCTTGAGTGAATTCTGAGCAATCGCACTTTTCTTCATTTCTCGCTGCCGCATAGAATAATTCCATTGAAGTAAACATTGCGCTAAAATTTATTTATTTACTTTATTTTTATAACTTTGAAACACTTATTTCACAAAACTTCAAATTGTTGGTGGAGTTGAAGCCGAGCCAACCTACATTGCCGACGAAAACGATACAAAATGTGCGAAAACGACACCTAAATAACCTGTCGCAAGCAAACGGTGGCACAAATGCGATAGTCAATTTGATAATCACCTTGCGTGGAGCCAAAGCTAGAATTTTGATTGTCAACTACCAACTATCACCTTAGCCGATTCCACTTCCACCCCTAGTTATAGTTCGGTCTCGGTGGCAGGAAAGAAGCTCAACGCATCAGACATCAGAGAATAAAACTCACGACTTAACATTTTGTCATTGCAAGGATGAAAGACAATTGTCTTAGCTGAAAAAATAAACAGACCAGAGACAATACTGAGACCCCCAACTCACAATCCTCTTGCAGCTCGCCCACTCAGTTTTTTTTTTTTTTTTATTCGCCATTTTGTTTTCCTATCGGTGTTCTGTCAATTGAGAATCCGTTTTGACATGTAAAAACATACAAAAAATATAAAATCAATGCTGCCAACCGCTACCAACCATGGGGGAATGTGATAGAGTTCGGGAATACGACATTTTAAGATAACTGAATGCTATTGGTTGATTATTATAAATTTTCAAAAGTCGATTACCGTAAACCGGGGTTACTTTGCTCCGTTTTTTGCAGTCTTTTTGCAAAAAACTCTTAAAAATGATTAAAAAATATTTTAATTATGCCTATTCCTATTTCCCTTATATAATAAGATATTAAAGCATACTTATGTGACCTTAATTTTTTTTATAGTAACTAAGAACATATTTTTTTTTGCGGTTGAAAATTGGGGCAAAGTTATCCAAGGGAAGGGGTTACTTTGCTCCATCCGAAACTTTGGGTGAATGTGCCTGCATTTAAAAGGCTGGAGCAATGTTGTTAAGAGATTTCGTAGCTACTGATTCGAGGATTATTTTCCTGAAAAAAAAAAGTGAAAAATACCCCACACTTTATTTTATATAAAGAAAAAACCAAATGGTACATTTTATTTCTTCAAAATCTTTAAATATTAGTAGTAAAACATTAATTATTATATAACTTTAACATAAAAAATGTCCTTCTTTTATATTTCATGAATTCAAAATTCATATTTGGGCTCTAACTTTCATATATAATATAGCCTTTAATAACAAAAAGTCGATTTCATATAAAAAATAATAAAAAACTAATAATAATAAAAAAAAATATAACACAAAAGGAAGGAATACAAAAAAGTAGTTATCAGTCATTCTAAAAATTGATTCATTAGTCAAATATAGATTGCAGCTCAATAACGGCGAACGTTCCTCTATTTGAAACCTTCTTCCGAGGTTGAATGGAGCCTAATACATCGGTTTGCTCCAGGCGCAAAGTAACCCCTAAAGCTGAAAAAACTTCATGGTCACACAAAAAAAAAAACATTATAATTTTGTTTCAAGATAAGGAAGGACAATTTCATGCTTAAATTAATAGCAAAATAACACTTTAACAAGAAAAAATATACTTACTTTCACAGTTTTCGCTGGAACCGGTGTACACACTAAATTTTGCACAAAAAAAAACACTCAAAAAATTTGACAAAAGTTTGCACGTCAACCACTGTTTACTCACTGAAGGTATACGAACGAATGATCCTACCCGCGAATCTGTATGTTTGTATGTGTTAGTTGCAGTAGTTTTGATATGCAGGTTGAGACATGTCTGGGCGCGAAAAAATAAATAAACTCTTTTCGCTAGTGGCGCAAAGTTACCCCTGCTGGGGCAAACTAACCCCAGTTTACGGTATTGTAATTTGTTTGGTTAGTAATACTATCTAAATGAGTTGTTTTATATACTACAAACATATCAGGACAAACATTGGTGTCTATTTTCCGCTTTTGAATATCATCAACTTCGATTTTACGATTAAATTTTTTTAAATAACTGAAGAAAAATTGCTCAAAATGTTTTTATTTTCCTACAACCATTCTGCAGTAATCATTTTTCATAAATATTTTCAGAAAAAGTGCACTTATTCCTAAAATAAAATACTATTCACGCGTAACGAATAATTACAAATTTAACTGACAAAATTCTATGAACGCTGGCAGCAACTTTGCCGACATCGGAAGTCACCGGAAGTTGTTGATATTTTTGGAGGGTGTGTTGAAGTTTCGTGACATTTCTCAATACGAATTTCTATGTATCAATACTAGCGCACTAAATTGTGTTCACTTCGTACAAGTGTTGCTTGTAGGTAAGGTAACGAGAAATCGGCCGAAGTTGGGGGTCTCAGTATTGTCTCTGAAACAGACTTTTACATAATTCGCAATTCTCAAATTCGTTATAATGGAAAAATGCTGAAAATACAAGACAACATAGCAGGAGCAAGTATGATAAATGACTTTTTTTATAGCTACCTATCTCTTTGGGAAGTTCCATTTGGTCGATACTAACTTTTCCTATTCGTTTGGCAAATAAATTTTCTTAGGTCATCCGTTAATGGACAGCAGATAGAGCATCTTCTTTTTCTCAAATTTAGCACTTGTACGATAGCTGCCCTCTCGGTTCAAATTTGCATAAGGTGTCTGGGTTGTTTTATTTGGGAAAGAAGACCCGTGAATTTATTTGACGTAAAAGAAGAGTAATCAAATCCGTAAGTGAGTAATTTAAGTTCCTTTAATTTACGCGTAGCCAATTTTTTTTTTCCATTCCAAATCGCTGCTATAAAGTAGGATACCATTCCCATTTTTATGATTTCATCTCATCAATCTTGTGATTGGATTGTAAAGGAAATTATATTGGGAACTAAATTTGCAAGGTCAAAGTTATAATCCGATCTAGAGAGAAAATAATTTATATGCCGAGGTTGACTTTTTAACTAGTTAATTTAATTTTAAGTTGCAATAGGGAATGGAAATTGTCTACATTCAATAATATTAAGTGAAGTGATGAATGGGAAGAAATTGTCAATAGGAAATTACAGTAATCCCCGGATTGTTGCGTATACTAATTTCAGCGCATTTATTCGAGAAACGCAATTAAGAGAATCCCGCTTAAGTGCGTTGTCGACGCAATAAGGAAAACCCCGGAGCCCGCAATAAGGCATTTTTATTAGAACGTTCTTGTTCATATATCCGCCACAATCACGAAACTTTGTTTATTTTGGCGCACTCTGGATATATAATATGTCATGTGAATTTGAAAATTGTCTGGAGAACTGTCTTTGATAAGCTCAAAAAGTTTTCAATGCTTTTGTTAGATGTGTGCTTATAACCGGGAGATTTTACAAGAAATTTTACTTTTAGTAGCGCAAATAACCGGATCACGCATTTTAGGGTACCCATTTAAACGGGAAAAGTTCTGTACTTTTCTTATGGCTTGCTTCATATGCTCAGTTTTCGAATGCATTAAACGAGGAATGCAATTAAGCGAGGGTCACTTATAGCAGGCAGAATTTTGGTTGTCCCGCCGGGACAGCTTTTGTCCCGGGTTGCGACTAAAATTCATAAACATAAAAACTACTGCAAACATCTTTTATTTTTCAGACTTTTTAAATTAAACAGAAGCAGTACGAGAAACGAAAACGAAAATTCCCGATATGGAGCGAGTGCGTGCACCCCAACCTTATTAACGTAAACATATCAGCTGGCAGTTTTTTTTTTGTTGACATTTCAAAATTATTTGAAAATAAATTCGTTCGAAAATTTGTCCTATTACACTTTAGTCTCTTTTACACGCAGCTGTGTTTTTAGGCTGATTTAATGTAAACAAAAAAATTGAGGAAACAATGAGAGAAAAATGGCATATCAAGTTCTCGTTAACATTTTCAACCAAGCACACCTAGCATATAGGAATGGGGACGTTCGGATTCCTAGTTTCTGTCAACTAGATATGTCGGGACTAGGTTTAAGTATCCGAAAGCGTTGACTAAACAATTTGAATTGTTTTTATATTCTAGCGGTCAGCGTTACCCTTGTGTGATGTTGCCCTTTTTTATTTAGAAAAGTCGCTTCATACATTTTCAAAAATGTTTATTCTGAAATAAGTACATATAAAATGTTGCCTACCACAACACTATTATACTATTATGCGAACTAATGGTTGTTAAATATCGTGCGAAAATTCTTAATTTGCAGAGTAGCTTTAGAAATGACACACCAAAAAAAAAAAATTCGTAATATGCACGAAATTGTTATTACATTTTACGAAACCGTTTGTAATTTTCAGCAAACGAACGACTTTGTAGATATGACATGTCACTCTTTGTACAATGTACGAACGACAAAAAAATATATGTTAAATTCGTTTAATCTACAAACGAACAATAAATACGACGAATGCATTCGTAAAATGTACGAATTTGTTAGTGAAATTTTTACGAATTCATTTATTTATTGGACAAATATATTCGTAGTATGTAAGAACAAATATATATAAATAGGTGCACCTTGTTGGCTTTTTCTCTCACCGGACCTTTTTTCGACTCTTCAGAATTCTGCAGCGGCCACTCTGTTTATTTTAAATTTGACTCTTCGAAATGTCAATTGAGTACGTAGGCAGGATTTTTTTTGACCAGATTCGTCGGCTTCCCCTCCATAAATGTCAACTGTACACGTGACCACTCTAGGCCAATTAAAACTCAAATCCATCTATACAGTCAGGTGTCAGACTTACTAAGCTAGAATCCGAACGGGGACGTTGTAATTTTTTCAAATTGACAGCTGTCATTCAAATGAATAAAAATTATTTTTTATTTTGTCTCGGGAGAAATTTAGAAATCCCGGGTTTTTTCCCATATTTATGCAATTTGTCCCGTCAAGCTGCGAGCAAGATATGGCAACCCTTGTCACTTATCCGGGAATCACTGTGTAGTATATAACAACGAGTCTAATGTCCAATCCACGATGCGTTGACAGATTATGTAGAAATAAAGCGTTCATATCAATACAGCTTCAGGCGTTGAATCGACCTTAGATCGTAAATATCGTAAAGTTCAACGCGACGCCTGAGTAGACCTACTTTCTACTATCACGCGCGTTTGACAACTTTAGAATTTCGCACTGTCGAAACATGAATTCACAGTTGGAGTGGTCCAAATTCGCTAATGTTTACAGACACAACTTTTAAAGAGCTATGACGTTTTTTCAATGATAATCAATTAATTTAGTATGTGGAAAGGACAAATACCATTTTTTTTTTTGGAAACAACTGATTTCTTTAGATTTTTTGGATGAAAAATATTATTCAAGGGTCTTGTACTTGTACACGTATTAAGGTTGTCTGTAGGAACTATTAATACAAGTTGTCATATTAATGAGATTATTTTCAATAACGATGTTTTAAAATTATTAAATAAAGATTTGTCGCAACAGGTCCTAAGGGACCCTAGACCTAGCGTTTCACAACCATTCGTTTTGTGTGAGATTTTCATTTAGACATTTTTTTTTTAAATTAAATACATAGATATTTTATTACGTTCAATATTACATTTGCTTGTTGCCGCAACAATTTACAATCACAGAGATATGATACTAATAATCTTACTACTGAACAATTAGTTTAATTAGTATATTGAAATATAAATTTTTGAAAAATAAACATTTTGTTTTGAGGAAACAACGAAAAAAAAACCTCAAATTCACAAAGAAAAAAAAAATTATTTAAGGCTACCTATATTTATAAAAAAGATTAAAAGCTTAGAAGAAATAAATTAACGAATCAAAAGGTAATTGATATTAACAAATAAATAAATCATTAACGAATAAGTAAATTAACAATTTAATAAATTTACAAATCACACTATTATAAAAGAGGTAATGTTTGTTTGGGGAAGGTAATCTCCGGAACTACCGAACCGATTTCAAAAATTCTTTTACTAATAGAAAGCTACGGGATAGAGTATTGCGATAGGCTACTTATTTTTTAATTTTTCCATTTTAGATTTTTTTGATTTTCTGCACTATTTATTTTGCCTTTCTATATCAAAAAATAATTAGAAAACTGCTTACGAGTTGCGAATTGTGTGAATTTTTTTTTTTTTTCAAAAAGTAGATTGATAAAATCGAGATAAATTTATTGTAGGTAATATACGTTGGTCAACAGTGATGGTTTGTTTTTGATTTTGTGCATCGCTCCAACAGTTTCATTTCTTTTATACAGTTGATAAGGTAAAAATTAAATGTAAAAAGTTTAAACGCGGACAAAATAGTTATCGAAAAACAAATTTTAGTGATTTTAAAAAAATACCAAGACGAATGCGCACAAATAATGGCCGACGAAAAAGGCAAACAAGTCAACAACAAATATCAACGAAGACAAACTACAGAAGAAAAGTGGGACATCGCATGGCATAAGACCAGATCAACAGTCAAGAAAATTGACAGTGCAAGTAATGAGAACTGCGTCAAATCCTACTGCTGCTGGGATGGGACATGGGAACAAGTTCAAATCGGAGTGGCAAGATGCGCGTCGTTGGTGGCATTCGAACGACTGGCATTTCAGTAGAACGAACAGAAAACTATGTCGGTGATGCGATTTTCGATATTGGAGCGATCACTATAATTGTGTGCCACCATTAAAACGCTCTAAAAAACTGCTGTGCGAGTGACAAAGTGAAATTAGCACCTGCAGAACCATTTGAATCGGAGGATTTTCTAAAGAACATTTGAGAGTAGATACTACTGTTTTCGTATGACTTCATTGGGAACAAAAATCATTCAAAAAACTGGGTTCTTGCCGACTGGCATGGCAATATTTTCTCTTATACATCATGCAAACACACATTTTCTAACAATGGCACGGGATTCTACACCGCAAAATTCGGATTAACAGATTTAAGGCCAAATTTACCATTGGATGGGTCCCTTCTTGCCAGTAAATGGGGACGTACAGCAATATTCGCAGGTGTACTTCATTTTGTCGGGGGATGATCAAGTCGATAGCCTGTACAGAGGGAAAACAGGAGTGACAAAAAACGTCATTCGACAATTGCAACCATTATAAATGCAATCAACGCTTTCATTACAATATTTAAAACGGCGATGGAGAAAATGAACTTAGAAGATCGCAGATAATAGAACCGCACTTTGGAAAAAATAGAATGGATAGGAAACGGGTAGTGTCACTTCCAATACCTACAAGAAAAATTATTTAAAATTTTTAATTTTTTAATTCGGATGTTCCGGACTTACCGCTTCACAATTTGAAATAAAAAATCGGCTCAATTATCATTTTGTTGAGCAACCTTAATGCACCGAAACTTTGAATCGGATCGCGTTTGATATGATTGTGAATAATCTCAAATCAAATGTCATGCAAGAACGATTTTGAGTTTAAAAGGCAAACATTGTCATATCGCGGACTCCGCTTACTCAGAACGATTTGGCATTTAAGCGTTGATTACATTTATGAATTTGAGCGGAACGGAGTTCGCCGGGTCAGCTAGTAGTTATATAAGGGAAATAAATAAATTAACAAATAAATAAATTGAGAGATATAAATTAACACATAAATAAATTAAGAGATAAAAAAATTAACAAATAATTGAATTAACAAATAAATAAATTAACAAATAAATAATTAACAAATAAATAAATTAACAAATAAATAAATTAACAAAAAACATTTATTAGCAGATAAATAAATCAACAATTGAAAAGATTAATAAATAAATAAATTTACAGATTCGTTTATCGGAAGATCACATCTGATTTTGAATGTATGGGTGAGTTTTCGTATTTTGTCGATATAGGGATATAGGATTTTAGTAGCAATACTTGCTTTCTTTAATGTTTTCGTAATGTGTTCGTTAAATGTTAGTTTAGGGTCAAGATGTATGCCAAGATATTTTACAGAGGGTTCCCACGATATTTGACGTCCATTAACCGCTAGCCGACTGGTGGGAAGAAAGCAAGGTTTTCTTTTCCTGGCAAAAAAGATGGCTTGCCTCTTCTCCATATTAAGCTTTATTGTCCACTTTGTGTAATACTGTTCTAATATTTTCACCGCATTTTTTAAATTTGTCTCAATGTTGAGACCGAATTTATGTGGCGAACAAATTGCAGTATGATCCGCATATATTGCAGCCTCACACTCCGGTAGATTTGGGAATTCAGATGTATATAGCTTGTACAAAATTGGTCCGAGAACAGAACCTTGCGGGACTCCGAAATGGAAACTAACACTATTCGAAACACTATTATTGACATGCACTTTAAAGGAACGATTTGACAAGAAACTTTGGACAGTTTTACATAGATATGGGGGAAAACTAAAATTGATCATTTTATAGATGAGACCATTATGCCATTATTCTGAGTCAAACGCTTTCTCAATATCAAGTAGAATCATACCCGTTGAATTACCTAGTCTTCTGTGTCTTTTAATGTAGTTGCATATTCTTAGTACTTAATGAGATGTACCGTGATGGCGTATTTTTCCTATAAGCGACATCTACCTCATCTATAAAAAAGGAAATTTACTTCATTTTTGCATTTCCAAAATTTTGAAACTACCATTAGATACATTTTTCTCTAAAACGATTTAAAATTGTAAGCCGGAAAGTATGAAAAATCGACTTAGGCGGTTATGGCTTATGGCCACTGATTTATATCAAATATTACCCTCCATTGAAAAAGGGTTTTACTCATGATTAACGCTAAATACGACTTAAATTTACTTACAACAGCATCTTCTTACGCAGGAAAAGCTTAATTCATCAAGGGTTCAACAAAAGAATTTTCGAATTTAAACATCATCAAAAATTAAGAAATAGTTGGCGCAACAGGTCCGGAGGGAACCTAGGCTTAGCTTCTCACAACCATTCGTTTTGTGTGAGTTTCTTATTTTTGGAACGAATGGAAGGGATCTACAATTTTATGCCAACTCCAAACGGCTAATTGAGAAGCTCTTTTAAAACAGTTGTTATACTCTCGGATGTTTGTCAGACGTTTGCGAGAGGTGGGCAGTGAAAAAAACTGTAAGTTGGAATTTGAGTTTTTGCGGGATTCGAACCTGAACATCATCTGCTTACACATAAACTTGAGAGATTGATAACTTCTCAGGTCGTCTGTGTACATGAATAAAAACACGTTTTATTATTATTAAAGGTTTTAGACCTCCTCATGTCAAATTGAGAAGTTCATAATCAGAATCGATTACTACAAATTTTAGTAGAAAGCAAAGATAAATTCCATTAACCGCAAAACACAGAACACAGGAACGCAATTTCGAAACCATTCGAATTGTTATACCTTTTCAATTTTTGCATTCATTTAAATTATTTTCATTTCAAATATTTGTAGCATTTTTCGAGCCCGTAGAGGTCAAATTATTCATAACAAAAAGTTCCCATGGCTTATATCCACTGAACTTGATAATTCTAAAGAGGCTGCAAAAATACACATGTTTTTCCGACAGTGCATCCTGAAACAAATTACAAATGCAAGCATAACGAAAGCTGTAGGTATACTTGGAAATATTTACTATCCATAGCCAACTGAACTCAGCAATACAGTGATCATAACTGATGACTGCGACTGCCGTAGAAATATTTATTGCTTTTACCAAGAGACCATAACATTAACACTGGTTACCCAATGACCTAATACACTTTAAACCCCCCCAAACTGGTAAGCCAGCCAAACCATAAATATCAAATCGCTCCTTGTTATTGGCTATCGATTTCGATGATATATAGGTAGCTATCTAATTATAATTACAATAAATCACACAATCGTATATTCATTGAAAATCCCTCCAAATCACATGCTCCGTATAAACACATGTCAACTTCCGAGTATGTTGATCTTTTTCGGGGAAAAAGGGTCAATCCTATTATAATCCTGACCATGAAATACGTATGTTACATGAATCTCCATAAAAAAAAAATCCCATTGACATACGACATTTATGAGGAGTAGGCAAGCTTAAAATATGAACAATGACCAGGACTCGCTCATTTATTTTCTGCTGCTCGATTAAAGTGGGTTAACCACTTGTCAGACCAACGAATAAAAACAGGAAAGCATTCATAATTCTTTCATTTCCATGATTTGGTTTGGAATATCTATGTCCCTTTTTTGTTTTTTTATTTGCTATGCAACTCCGTCCTCCTCCTGTTGAATGCCTTCGTTAAATTGGACGAGCGTTTGTACTCTATACACAATAAATCATCACAAATATTATTACTATTCTTCAATGAAGGAGGGATGGTTGTTCTGTATACTTTGTCTATTCATTGCCTGTACCTATACACAAAACACAGACCATGAGGTTTGTATCCCTGTGGCTGAAATTGAAATAAAGTTGTACACGTCGGAGGTCCTTGGCGAGGGAGAAAAATAAACATAAATAAACAAACACGTGGCCAAGGCACTTACAGATGTGTACCCACATGTGGGGAACGAAGACAACCTAAAACATGTAAGAAAGTTGAGGTTTTATTTCAGTCTTATGGAACGCCAACGGTTTGCAAAACATTTCCTTTTTATCTCTGGTTGTGTCTTTAACAAGTTAAACTGATTCTCATAGTTAATTGTTTACTTAAAGTGTGTACTTATGTATATTGGCGTTTACACGGAAATTGTGAAGGTAATTAGTTAAATTCAATTTGAAATCCGTGTTCTTAAAACACGTGATTAAAAGTGATAGCTGATATGTCTGAAAAATAAAATCAATGCAGTCACAGCAAACTATCGAAAGTGAGATACTAGTCATAGTCACACCCGAGTTCTGCTGTTAAATAAACCACCTAGTACCTACCTACTTAGCGCACCTATTCAAAATAAGAGAGAAATAGTCACCTATACATCTATTATACGTCGCCCAGACCAACCCATTTATTGTACATCAAAGAGGAGGATGTATATTCCATTTTTGCGAAGCGATTCCCTAATAGGGAAAGAAAGTTGGAGAACTTTTCCAACGGCGATACTGCAATGTAGTCATGACCATTAAAAATAAATTCTTCAATTTGCGCCAAGTTTAATGCGAGTATAGTAAGCCAGGAGATACTTATAAACAGCTCCAATATTGTGTTCTTTTCCAGCTCCTATATACGACACTCCACAAGCACGAGTTTGCTGAACTTGCGCTGCTGCTATGCTGCATTGTCATAAGAAGTTAACATGTTAGGAGCGGTCTTAAAGGATACTCAACGTCAGAGGATGCAGTATGAAATTCAAACTTTTCACGATGTAACGAGGATCTTTTAATACGAGTTGCACTTCCTTTTACAAACAACACTAATGGTGATATGCGAAGCTTATAGCAAACAATATTTAAAAAAAAAAGCTTTTCGTATACGTGCAATGGAGTTCTGGGGTCGACATGAGTCTTTGCGATTAATTATGTTTGCATTAGTCAATTAACACTGATGAGAACTTTACGGCACAAAATTAGGTTGTTCCAAGTTGGCACAATCTAAAGTTTTCGTAAACCATGCTTGCTTTTGTTGGTCGTGTCGTAGGAATAATCGTTTTTAATCTTTGCTTTAAATTTACTGAAGGAAGTTTTCGGGAAACGTTGGATGCTCAAAATTGAAAAGGGACAATATGCATTTTGGTAGCAGGTACCTAGTACTAAATGGATTTGCATCACATGGAATGCGGAGATACAGGACAAATTCACGCCGCAGGTACCTAAGAGATTTTAAGAAAGTTCAACTGTAGAGTACGAATGTCGGTGGCTTTTAACCACGGAAACAAAAACACCAAAGGAGCGTTTAGGGAAATGATGACACGTCTTCTAATACCATACAAAATTCTATCTAACTCAGTCAGGTCTATTTAAAAAAATTAAGGCCGTTCAGCGGCAATTTCTTTTTGGTTAATACTATTAAACAAAATTAACAGCGTTATTTTCATTACAACAGTAATTTAATTGGAAATTAGTTCCGCCTGCATGTTACGTTTTCACGACTAAAGCCCTGAACCAATCGTTTTGTAATTTACCAAAGAGAGGATTTACGAACTGAACAAGGACATAGGAATAGTTTGGTCAAAATTGAACAAAGGGGCGCTGCACCTCCCATATATATGTATACGAAAAAAAAAAACATTCAGAATCCATAACCTCGGAAACCAATTGAACAATTAGATATTATTATTTTGGCTATTGGACCGAGATTGTTTTTATGAAATAAGCCAAATTTAGCGTTGCCAGATTTTTTTTCGGGTGGGATTTTTACACTTTTTGAGTAAATAATTGGAGTTCTTACAAAAAAAAAAAAAAAACTAGCTAGCAGTAGTTTTTAATTACTTAGCTCTTTATTTTATATTTAAATTAAGTTTAAAATCAAGATAGATTGACATTGAAATTTTTATTTAAATTAAGTCTAAAATCAAGATAGACAGACATACAAATTTTTATTTAATGAAAATAACTTACTAACGACACAGTATCTTTTGGTAAAAGAGCAATAATAGCTTGTAAGTCTTGGATAAATATAAATAGATTACCTGCGAATAACTTATTTATATTTCTCTGAAGACTCAACTTCTTTTAACGTTTTTTTTTTTTTTGACCATTGTAATATTTACTATGGTATGAGATGAAATTGACCTTCTCGTTGCTTGTTATTTGCCATTGTGGTATTAAGCATATATGTGGAACTGGGAGATGTACAAAGCTACTGAGTAGACGTGCTATTTCTGGCGGCAGTTTTATTCATACTTTACAACCCAAAATCACTTCAAAGGGTTTCGTAATTGTATTAAAAGTTTACGGATTGTGGCTATACCATTCCGGAAATAGGAACCTAGTATGGAATTGTCTAAAGAAATTGTCTAAAGATTTGAATAAAAAGTTCTCAGTGTGGCTAAATATATTTGTTCGTGACTGAGTGTTATATAAAGTTCCGAATACGTTTTGACGCCAAAATCGGAACGTCTGGCAACGCTGGCCGAATTCTATGGGGTGAATTAAGAAACTTTCTCATGACTACCTATGGGATGTTTATGAGACGTTCGAGAGAGGTGACGCAGAAAAAAAAACTCAAGACGTAAAAGCAAAACCTCAAGGGATTTTGTTTTACTTTCCCTTCACAAAAGGGGGTTTCTAAAAACCAACTGCACGGTCGATATTTTCTATTCAGGACCCAACTTTTTTGGGATTATTGTTCGATTGTTTTTTTGCCATAAAAAGCAGTACCAAGGTGTAGTAAGTTTCAGTGACCACAAAACATTCGCGTCGAACTGTCTTATACGTTATAATGTTAGCTGTCTGTTTACAAGCCATCATAATTTCTGCGCTGCACACCCTTTAACTCTTCAATCATGGACATAACCATACGATTCTAAACGATTCTAAACGATTCTAAACACGTGTTCTTTTATTTCCCTATGCGACTAATTAAGGTACCTAGTAGCAAAATTCAAAAAATAGTTTTAGCGAATTGAATGAATAAATTCCGCACCATATCGGGTGTATGTAATTTCTTCAAATAGCCATTCATCCTACTAACATAATGTAACAAACTAGATTGATATATGGCGATGCCATTTTAAATGCCAAAAATATAAAATAGTCATCGCAAAAATTCAACGGCAAGGAAATAAATTATCCACAGTACCACAATCTACACAATAGGACTCGCTATCTTCGCTCAACAACTCTCAACATTTTTTGGTTTTCAAAGTTTATCGCACAGCCATTCAAATTTCCACTCGATATTACTTTTCCCGCATCCTACCTAAGCCTTGAAATAGAAATAGGAAAAAAATAAAATCCTAAAATCGATCACATTTCATTTTACAGATGCAAGTTGCACGGCAGGAAACAAAAGCAGGAAAAGAAACCTCAAATCATTTATAATTACCGCTCAAGGACTTCAAGTGATGGCAGCAGTGCTACCTAGTATCAGTTGATTCCCTTCGTACCAACTTTATTGTCTGTTATGAGCGTAAAGTTGAGTGATGAAAAAATATCTCTATAAAGGAGATTATAAGAATTGAAAAAGATTGGCTTGCAATTACAAGAGCGGATCGTAAAAAATTAACGACTACAGCCCTTAGTACAGTCGAAGTGCTTAATTATTTAATCGACGAGTCAGTTGCAGCTTATTAAATTTAGTCCATTTTAAAGATTCAAGCGAAATGATTAATGATAGAACTGTGGCGTCTCTAATACAGCGCGGACACTGCCAATGGGTTGAGGTATGCTCAAAATTAAGAACAACAACTGGACTGAGCGAGGTACAAAATTTGAAGGAATCCCCTTCTTAATTCATTATTTATTCAAGTAATCATTCATGAAGTAGATAAAAGTTTTCCAAACTTCGACCAGCGATTTGAAACAAAGTTCAAGTGCTCAAATATTTCCCAAAGTTATCCATGAAATTATGCATACTGAGAGAGCGGGAGCGACAGCAGTCTTTAACCAATTTTAATAGTTAATGTGGGTATCATAAATCAAAATGTCATAAAGGAGATAACAGGCCTTCGAGGAACCATTAAAACGATGTCTACAGCCAGCAGGGCAGGTGTAATACAAATTGTGATGGGAAGAAAATTAGCATGACTTCAAGGAAATTAATTAAATGATCCTTGTACGCATTTTGTTAATTAATTTAATGTACGCTCAACTAACTGTACGTTGCTATGCGTGTATACGTATATAGGACGTAGGGAAATTGAAAGCAGATGAGTTTGCAAAAGGAAAAATCGAGCAGAAGAAAGAAAGGAAGGGCGATGTGAAAAAATAAAAATTGGATTTACCCCAAGGCAGCTTAAATCTTATACATATCTTCAAAGTGATAAGACCAATATTCTTTTATCCCTTTTTCTCAGGAGAGTAGAATCGGTATCGGTAATGCGATGCTTCAATATTTTCATATGGGCTTTGCTTGCGATTCCCTGGAGCAATGTATAGGCGATAAATTGTTTTTTTTTTTTTTTTCATAAGGTCCCGCCGAACGAGAACAGAAGAAGTGTCTTACGGCATTTCTTACCCTAAATTAAAAACTCAGCCACACGAATGGAGGCGAAAATGTGATACTGATATAGGAACTACGATAACCGACTTCTTCTGCACAATCGGATGAAGCTACGAGATGAGTGTCAGTTCTTTGAATTTACAGTAAACAAAAACGCAGAAAGTGTTTTTTTATCCACACACACCACTACACCAGTGAAACTTCCCTCGCTAGATGTGGATGTTAAAATGTGTTGTGCTGTAGTTGAGTTGTATTAAGAAATTTAATTAAAAGCTAAATCCTTATAATAGTATATTCATCACTGCCCAAGAAATTTTTGTTTTTGTAATTTTACTTAGGTTTTGGCACCTCATTATAATTATTTTCAAGTAAGCTCAGTAGATAAGTGTGTTCATTCATTAAAAAAATGTTCATAACGCAATCCAATCCAACGGTTTATATTTTTAGAGTTTTTGTTTGCATTTAGATTTAATTTAACCATCTGATTCAGCAGTCTAGTGTCTGTGTAAGACTAAGCTTTATCAGTTCATTCCCCAGGTCCAGCGATACCATGTAAGTATTCACTTTAATAATTAAATTGAAGGAATTGAAAAAAAATATTTATATCTCGGCTAAAGCGGATGCAAAACTACTATCTTTCAAGTTATAACCAACCACACACACCCACAAAATTTCATTGAAATCGGTTGAGTGGTTCAGGAGATCGACAACAGCGCCACCTATCGGGTCCAAAACTATTCCATCTTTTAAGTTGCAAGCAGCCATACACAACACACCCACCAAATTTCATTGAAATCGGTTGAGTGGCTTAGGGGGTCGACAACAGTGCCACCTATCGGGCCAAAATTCGTCCATCGGTGCATATTTCAGTGGTCTGCTCGTAGTAAGATATCGAGGGTATAGCTAGTTTCAGCTACAAAGCCATTCGACATCTTCGATAATCATTCGATTGGTGTAGTGAAACGCCTTCGAAAAGCAATCCTACTTTGATTACTAATTGATTGCGTAGCTGGTGACTTACCTTAGCTTACAGAGGCCCAAAAAGCGAATGTTTGGCTGGTATTGAGATGAAAGCCGACAATTTCTAAAATAACAACAATAACTAAAATGTCACCAAGAAATCGATTGGTATTAGAAAGAAAAAGAGGTGATTTGTAAAGCTGAGACACCCAAAAAAATATCCACTGTAAATTTTACAACATGTGGCAATCAAATTTACAATAAGTTGTATATTTGTGCATTTAACTGCAAATGCGTTAATATTTACAATTAATTGTAACTTCTACAGCGTTTGCCTTCATTTCAGCAATAAAATTTTTAAATTGATCGTAATTTCTTGTTGTAAAATTGACAGCGCGTTGTCAATTTTTGTTGTTAAATGTACATGTATGACTTGGGCAAATCTACAACCAAAATGCAAAATGTACATATGAAATGCTGTAGAAAGTACGGACAACTTGTAAAATGCACAACATATACATTCAAATCTACAACCATTTTCAGTAGATACTACATTAACCAAGTAAAATCTACAACCAAAATGCAAAATGTACCTACATACGATATGCTGTAGAAAGTACGTACAACATGTAAAATACATAACATAACATTCAAATCCACAACCATTTGCAGATGATACTACATTGAGTTGTGAATATGACAGCTGCATTCACCGTTAACCCACTCGCCCAGCCAGAATATTTTCATGGTGTATCTTTGTATCTTTCCTTTATGCATTAAGTCATCGACATCGATCAAGTGTGGAACCGGCAAGACTAATTTTTTCTGTGCAAAGTTGTGATACGCATTTTTTTTTCCAAATGAATTCTGATTTGCTTTTTTCGTCTGAAAATGCTGAGGATGTGGAAGCCAGAAATTTAAATCAGAATAATCCCGTCATAGGAAACGCGGCTACCGAAAAAAACTTACTTTTGGACGTGGAAGTTTTTGAAGTGGTGGCCAACTTCACATTATCAGTGTTGTGCCGTTTTTAGCAGGCAAGCAAGCTAAAAATTCGTATTTCGTGTATTCGTTCGTCGTCTGAGTGCTTCGTTTAACTTGACCACATTATTCTTTTGAAACAAGTCCGTGGGCTCACTAAACGGAGTTTACTTTTGCTCAGATCGGAGCATATCTCAAAAATATTTCCAGACAGTGAACTTGGGTTGCAGTTGGAGTTTGAGGACGAGTTATTGAAGAGGAAAAAGATAGAAGTAAGTATCATCAATAAATTTCGTCATTACTAAAATATCAAACCCGAGATAAAATGTAATATTAGCAATTCTCTGTTTGTCCGTATATCTATCTGCGTATTTATCTATCTATTATCTATTAGGGTGGATCGAATTTTTTTTTTTTCGATCTTGATTTCGGCCATTGTTAGAAAGTTGCAACTATTGAATACCTTCAAAAAGGTATAATTAAATTTTTCGATATATTCTATTTCATACTGCCCCAAGTGCTCTTAATATTTGAATGAAGGCCTATTAACTTACATAGGAAAAAATAAAATAAAATATTTATTTCTCTTTATATTTTTATTCATTTGAGTAACACTGACGATCAGAAAAATTCCAATACAATTGAAATCTTTTTTTAAACAAAATTCAAGTAGTAATAATTTCAACTCAACAAAAAAAAAACTAAACAATTTTATAATCTTTTTTTGAATTAAAAACAGGCATTATTTTGCGAGATTCAAGTCGTGTTCTTATAAATCCATCTCTTCTTGTAGGACCGCAAACAGCAGCAGATGCCTCTGTAACAATTTTAACACACCTTTCAGTAGGTTGAGTGTGACAAATGTATTTATTTACAAGGGGCAATATCAGTAACTCAACTTTTTCCGGCGATTGTATGCATTCCTTAATGACATTAGTGTTTAACTTTTTCAGCAGTGGTGGCTCGGTAACTATTAAATTATTCCAAGCAATGAGATCAATATAATCTTTAGCATTGAAGTTAAATTCAGGTACTTTAAAAACTCTCACACTAGAATCTGTCGAATCCCTAGATTTAAGTATCCTTCGCAAGGCCAACACTTGAATTGCTTTTCGATCGTCTGCCAACATCGCCAGTAAAATGTTTTCTACATGCCCAAAGAATCCATTCCTTTGAATCACAGGATCTACAACAGCTTTTAGTTGATCTGGCAAATATCGTGAAAGGACAATAGTTTTATGCAAATATTTTGATCCGTAAATGCAACTCGACCTTGTTTTGATCGAAAACCACATCGGTGCGTAGACTTTTAAAATGAAATCAACAAGATGTAACAGGTTTTTTGTTGGAGAAATTGTTGAAACATATAATCTCAGAATTCGGTTAGCCGTAGTCAGCCATCTGGAATGAACAATCTTCCCGGGATTCTTTTTAGATAGGCTGTCATTGCAGTGATTAGAGTCGATAGCGCAGCAGATCTGGAAGAGATACAATTGATCCGTACTTAGATCCTTTGCAATTGATATATTTGGAAGATTGCAACTAATGGCTTTAAAGGCCACTAAAGGTAGACTCTCGCAATCTTTTAAATCTTTTCCTATTGCTCCTATAAAGCTGCGTGGTCCAGTCGTAGGACCATCAAGATGTTCAAACAAATGACGCAAAGTAAGTTCATTTGCGTGTAATTGACAGATGAACCACTGTAATGGTCTTTGTAATTTTTGTTCCAAGCATCGTATTACACCTCCTTTAGATCCTGTATTAGCAGCAGTTCCGTCACAACCTACTACAAGCAAGTTATCGCAGTCCACACTTTTATCATCTAAAAATCTTTTTATTTCGTTACTCACTATGATTGCTCTTCCGCTTGATACGGAAATGTGTCCGATGTATTCCGAGCTTGGTTCTTTGACTAAACTTATGTGTTCCTCGCAAACTATTTTTCTTCTGGAGGAATCTATCATAGTGAGGGTTTTGTCCTTGCGTCCATCAAAATATAGCCCAAAAGATTCATGGAGTAATAATGGCTTATTCATTAAAATACTTCTTTGCTTATCACGGGCTCGTCTTATCTTGCTTCGGTCAATTACATTACTTGTGTCTTCCTTTGTTATAAGGCCAACGTCTTGAAGCGCTGCGGAAACGATAGCGGCTGCAGCTCTATCTGAAATACCGTATCTGTCAACTGCGTGAGCGACAGAAGGCATCGACAACTTTTTGAGTTTCTTCTGAGCTCTGTCTTGAGACAGCTCTTCCAAAGATGTTGATGGTTCGAGTTCTAAAGACAGCTCTTCTTGAGTTTGATTTTCATATGATTCTTCAGAACATGAAGAAAGTTCATTAAAAGATAACTGCATGTCATTAGAAGAATTAGTTTCAATGGCGTATTTTTCTTGTCCACTTTCATACTTTCTTTTTCTCATTATTTTCTTCATATTTTTGACGGAAGTTCTAATGTCCGTGTTTCCAATACCCATTTTTCGTTCATTTCGTTGGTCAATCAAAAAAGATCTCTCTAATTTTGGTACTTTCAGTTGTTTTTCACCTTTACATGAATCAAAATTTTCGCATTTACAAGCTGCTATATCGAAAAGACATTTCGCCTCATCCCTAAACAACTGAATGCGATTTTGATATGAATCTATATCTTTTCTTGATTTAGGTATACGGTTTGAGTAAATTTCGATAATTATCATGGTACTGTTTTATCTTCCTTATAACTGAACGATGTTCGATAGTAGGAATCGACGCTTTTTCCCAAAGGTTCAATAACTTTTCGCAGATATTCTCGCATGTTTTAGTAGCTAAGTTTTTGTATTGAGTTTCACTATTTCGGCTTACCCACAAGTAACATCGTATAATATCTTCATAAGTCGGCAACATGTAGGGCCTCATATCTTGTCCGTGGCCAAACACTGGACAGAGTAAGTCGCTTCGCAGAGTAGACAAAGACATTTTTTTAATTTAAACTGAAAACACAACCACTCCGATTATAAAAACACTGCCGATGCCGAGCACTAAAACCAATAAATACTCAAATTTTGTTTAAACGGTAAAATCATAGGCAACTATTTTTTTTTGAATTTTCTCCGGCCAGGAAGGAAATAGAGGTTACTTATTAATAAGTTTAAATATTAATCATAAGTAGATCGGAGCTATATGAAAATGAAAAAAATCATATTGAAAAATGCTAATATATCAAAAAAAGGTAAAATTTTCAAGTGGCTTGGGGCAGTATGAAACATACTTCAATTCAAAAAATATTTTGGATCTAGTCAATATGTTCATGGATACAACTTTTGAATCGCGGCCTTTTCCGATTTGGTTAAAAAAAAAAAGTTCATACTAAAACGATCCACCCTATTATCTATCTGTTTTGTATAGTACACACAATGCAGCACTGTTTGCAGTGAAATAACCACGCAGAATGGGTTGAGGACAATTGCTTAACACCAAGTTCAGCAAGGAGCTCTCAAGAATCTAACTTAAACTTAATTGTATGTACATATGATATCAAAATAATGAATGATTTTAATAATTTTGTGTATAATATAGCCAGTAAAGGATATTTTGTTGTTGTCCTTAGCGGGAAGGGATTTTTTAGACAAACACTCTTCGAACAGACTTCTCAACCAGCGACAGCAAAAACAAGTAGTGCAACTAATTGTAAGATATTATTGTGCTGCGAATATAAAATTTTGTATTTTAATTTTCATTAGATATATGTGGTTGACTTAACAAAAATACTTCATGCGATTATATTATTTTACACATAAATAATTTTACAAGTCCATCTATTCACTTAAATAAATTAATTGATGGGACAACAGTTTTTCGAAATAAGTGTATTTATATTTTTTATTTTTGTATTCCTACCTAACCAAACATAATTTAACTATGCCATTTATGGATTCATTAATATTATTTACTTCAATAAAAAGAATTTCAAATTATTTGGTGTATGTTTTTTATTTTGGAGCATAGATTTTACAAAAAAAAAAAATTGTGTATATGAAGCCAAAAAGCTGTAGAAATGAAAGCAAAGGGCATTCGTTTCTAGAAATCGAGTTGTAGATTTTACGACAGAAATTGCATTTTGACCGTAAGGTATTGTAAATAATACAGCCAAAATTCGTAGTTTTTACACATAAGAAATGTGAATTTTACAAAGCTTGTTGTACATTCAACAACGAATGCTGTTTTATTTACAATTTTTGTAGTTGTAAAATCTACAACAAATGGTCTCATTTTCATAATTTGGTTTTGGAAAGTACAACCATGTCTCTGTTAAATTGAAAGCATTGGATGTCGGGTCGATTATGACAATGAATGCAGTGGATTTGACAGCGGTTTTCAACATTTCTACAACAAATTTTTTTGGGTGAGAGCATTTCAAAGCCGGCCAGAGAAATCTTAAGAAGGCTGTTTGGAAAGCGTAATTAGAAAAAAATTCTTTCCGGAGAACCTAAAGCCCTAGTGGGTATCTGTCTGCGAAGGAAACAGGACTAAAAAAATGTTCAGAATCTTTGAAATTGCTACTGAACCGCTCAGTTATACAGAGGCTTGGTAACGTGGTTTTCCTAGCAACAGGTAATTTTGTTCCAGCACTTAGGGCGGCGAATCAATTGGAGAAGCCTTTATGAGCTGAGGTCAACTACACAGAAAACAGAACTCGCAATATTCACAAGTAAAAGGAGGACACACAGATTTTTTTTTTTTTTTATATATTTACTTCTCCCGGGAAAGGCGAACCTATAACGCTTCAACAGCGCCCCGAGATGCTTGCAGATGTATGTTTGCTCTGCACTTAAATTGCTGCAAATTGTAGTCTTCTGGAAATATATCCCCAGGAAGCGAGTTCCAAAGTTTGCTTGTCCTGTAACAAAAGGAGTTTTGGAAAGTTGATGTCCTCGCGGTTGTCAATTGTACTGTATGGTCATGAGCATTAGCAGCCTGTCTTGTTGGGCGCCCAAAAGTTGCATTTCGAGGGATAATGTCTTTGAGTTCCTCAGAACATCTACCATGGAAGTACCTATAGAACAAGCATAGGTCAGCGACTTGTCTTCTGTGCACCAACGGTTGTAGATTCGATGTGAGTGTAGGGTCTCCAATGAGTCGAACTGCTCGTCTCTGTATGCTATCAAGCAGGTTAAGTGAATGTTTTGGGGCCGAGCTCCATATATGGGAACAATATTCCAAGCCTGGTCTAACCTGTGCTTTGTAGAGAAGGAGAAGTTGCTTGGGGCTAAATTACCTCTTTGCTCTAAATAGGTAGCTCAACTTTGCGGACGCCGATTTTGCGATATAGGATATGTGGTTCTGCCATGTGATTCCTGAATTGACTGTGACTCCTAGAAGGTGCATTGAGTCCTTGTAATGGATTGGATGGTCATCCATTTGGATCTGAGGAACTGTTGATGCATTTTTTCTGGAAAATGTTGTGAGCTGTGTCTTGTTTGCATTAAATACAACCAAGTTGTCCTTTCCCCACTTCAAGATTTTGTCCAGATCATCATTTAGAGAATTAATTTGTTCACATCTCTGACGGTGTGATGTAGCCGTATTCACAGGCCCATTGTTAGGGCTTCTGACGGTACATAAATCAAAACAGCTTTTAAGGCCATTAACTAACCGAAGACTAACGTCCGTCGGCGTTACCAGTGCAATGAGCATGAGACCAACTACTTCAGTGGCAAAAATGTGTCACTGGGACATGTAACGATTCCAGACTTTTTTGCTTCATAATCAGCTTATTTCTATACCAAGGTTGTTGTAACCCTGCAATCATGTTAGACTTCAGAGACTCAATAGCCATTCAATTTTTACTCAGTGTGTTCTATATTTTTTTTTCCAGTGAACATGTTTGCCCAAATGGACCGGAAAAAGTTTTTCTTATCTACCACTGGGGGGTAAGATAAGCACAATATATACGAACGTGACCATTCCAACCATTGGCCAAGCTAATGCCATCAGAATCCTGTCCCAGACATTTTAAGGGTCAAAAAAAATACACTTCTCCCGGAAATAAATCGAAATTCCCTCATGTGAAATTTTTAAAGTTTTTGTCAAGAAACTACCCGATTAAATTAAGGTAGGTATCTACAATCTACTCTACAGTAAAATTGTTCTTCCGTTCCGCCTTTTTGAAGCATCCTGAATAACAAACGATTTTTCTTCGACTGTTTATTTTGTGGCTACTACTCACAGACATTATGGAGGTGCATTTCCGCATTTGTGCCCGGGCCACAATGCACCAGAATAAAGGTATGGGTATATCTGGTTCTTTCCACATTTAAACTGAATGGGTGTGCCGAATTTATATCCCACGTCTCCTTTTACATCTTTACTACTTAAGGAGAGGTAAAAAGCACACAAAAAAAAAACGGTGCTCGTGTTTTCTTATTATCGATCCTTTTTCGAAGCACCTCTACCCAAACCCAAACATTTGATACGGCAATAAAATTGTGCTTACTTCTAATTTTAATATTCCATAAAAATAGGTCCGAGACATAGCAATTTTAACGAAGTTTTATTGACACCCAAATACATCCAATCGAAAAAAAAGGAAATCGGCAATAAATTTCGTTTGTAATAAAAAGAATTCTCCATACCTACACTCACGCACACACGCATATACCCAAAAGGATTTTCCAATTGCAATTCTATTCTTATTTCGGATGATATCAGAATGATGGTTCTTCAATCCTTTTTCTACAATTTTTTTTTTATATATTACGCCCCCGTGTCAATTAATTTATATCGATAACGTTATAAGAACAGCATTGTGACAATTTGGGAATAGTCAACGATGTTGTTGACTTCTTACCCAGTGTGAGTTGTGACCTTTTTAACTTTCTCCATTACGTAGTAAGAGAAAGATATTTTATTCGTACGAAATTTTGATCCCCAGATGTTAATCTATTCTGACACTACGATCAGCGTGACTGTGACTAAAGTTGCAAACTGGCACTTTTTTCGAGAGTCTGCCACAATTTTTTTATTTTATTTTTTTGGCCCTTTTTTAGTTGGAAAAGGCGCTTCGAAAATTTTTCAAATGGTCTTATTTCCAAATAAAGAACTTTAAAATGTACCGAACATGCCTATTACACTCGTACATTTTTAGTGTTTGGTGAGCCAGTGTTTGTAAAACATGGTTCAAAAATTCTAAAATTGAAGAATGGCTTCAGAAATGGCAGTTCTTTTTTTCTCATTGGCCCCACTTCTTGCTAATTTTCAGAATTCTGCAGCAGTCACACTGATTACGATGATAGAGGAACTCAAAAAAGTGGGTCGCAAGAATCTGTCCGTCTGTCGGTATGCTCCCGCGTCCTACAGCCTAACTGCTACCCTAATTTGGTTCAAACCTCGGATTTGGAATTTGGGCCTACAGGTCGGAGCAATTTTTTTCTGCACAATAACCTCAGTATTGATGGTACCTCCCATACCAAATTTTCATACCGGTTTGATGTGTTCGAAAATGGCTCTAACGATTTCAACCGATATTGAAATTTAAGCTTAAGTAGTTGAAATTAACATGAAACATGACTACATACTCAGTTGTTCGCTGAAAATTCGAATAACGGTACTTTTGAAATTTGGACATTTCTCGAAATCAATTCTAACAAAAATACATTTCTAAGGTAATATGGTCATTTATAACGGAATAGCAAACTCAATTTTTCTTGTTATTATCGTACAATGGATTTTTGAAGAAAAAAATGTATTTTTAAAAATGTTGTTCTTTTTAGTTTACCATAAAACGGCGATAACGATTTTGATAAAAATGCATGCTTAGAGTAAAATTGATGTTTTCAAAATTAGTGTGTCCTTAATTTTCAATTCGAATCACCAAAAACAATTATAAATTTTATTGTATTTATTACTTATATCCCGAATAGTTTACAATAGTTAAACTATTTACTATAACTAATACATATATGTCTTAAAAGTAAAAGTAAGTAGGTACATAGTTTAATAACTATGTACTTTCAACTTCTTAAGTTATGTACTCAGAAAGTACCTACACCTAAATACCCCATGGTCATGGTCATGGCTATAGTCCTCGAATTTATGTTATGTTTTTTTTTTATCTGAAGTACAGCTTTTAGATCTTCGTTTAAGTTTCTGTTCCAATAAATCTGTGGCAATAAGTTGAAGTAGCTTATGTCGACATAAGCCAAATTCGAGTTTTTTTATGCTTTCCTTTTTCTAAGCTTTCTTTTGGTCCAGGTCCTGTGTTTCTACAACCATTGAAAACGGTTAAATTTGAAGAAAACTGAACAGCATAAATTTATTTGGACTATGTAATAAAATAGATCTAAAAACTATAAGATAAATTACTTTCTCTCACCCTGAAAAATTACCAAAATTGACCAAAGCTACTTTAACTTATTGCCACAGAAATATTGTAGCAAAATTATCCCCTCCTGAACATTTGTATTAGATAAACTTTTTTCGAGTCTGGTAGCCCTATTCGTACACCTGCCTTGTGTGTTTGAGGTTTGAGCTTTCCTCTGTCTTGTCTGCGTCAACGGCTTGTTATTCTGTCTCACCAGTGCCGTAGCTGTAGCTTGTCATTTGTCTAAGGCTATATGGCTGCCTTCGAGTCGTTGCATCTGAGCACGTTTGCCTGACACCCATGTTCCATTCCATATTATCTAATTTAAATAAACTAATTAATGGTCTCTACTCCACATGCCTAATAAATTGGCATTTATATGTCGGTGGCCGTTAACTATTTTTATGTGTTTCCGTTTTTTATTAACCGCCAGTCATGTGGATTCTAAATTCAAATGCCCTTCTATCGAAAAACTATCTCAATTCTGTTCAAGTAAATGTGACTCGATGGTTGCAAAAAAAGCATTAAGATATACAAAGGTTATAGCCGGCCATAAAATGGCAATCATGTTCCAAATTTCCATTCTCCGGTCCTAAAACCGTTAATAAAAGATATACCTAATTGCTCATTTGTTAGATCAAATCGTAAAATCAGTATTGACTACGACTGCCTACTTGAAGACCATGGAGTCAATTTGAGTAGAAGCGCTACTTACTTACTTACTATCTTCAACCCCCTATAAGAATAGGACAAGAGCACCCTTTTCTCATTTTCTTTTTGAAAGATGCTATGATTGGCTGTATAATATGAGTGCAGACAATACAAAATATTCGAAAAAGGATGTAAATGGCTATTGATAACGACTGAATGCCTTTTTTTCAAATCGGGGAAGTGGACTTAAGTGGGGGAGTATCAATAGAATTGATGGAGCACATATTTTTCAACACTTGTAATGATAGCTTCCTCAAAAGTTGACCCTTAGTAGCTAATACTGTAGATGCTTTATGCATCAGTATCCTCAATGACAGTCCGTCATCCGGGAGTAGATAGGTAAAGAAGAACATTCTATTTGAAATATTTATACAAAAAATGTTATACTTTCACTGAAACTCAGAAGATGGCGCTTAGCTTGCGCAAAAAAGCTGGCATCATTTGAAGAGATTTCGGTTATTGTCTTGAATACGAATGAAGGTTAGGTATATTGAACGAAACTTTTACTGGATACCACCACCATTTGCTGTGTGGAATCGCACTACTATTATATTATTTGGGTGCCTGCTTAAAAGTGTACCTACTGAGAGTTGGAATTGGAACCTATCTAAAACTTTTACCGGACGAATGCTATAAACTTGCCGATGTATAACAGATAAAAATACGAGCAATCCGTACTGTCACCACTTCTACATCTACTGCAGTTGTGTTGCGATGAGGTGTGAAGGTATGAGGTGGGGTCTCGGCTCTCCCTCTCAGTCTCAGCCTCGGGTCCGGGTGGTAGTTTGGATTTGCGCTTTCCACCAGCGGTGGTGAAAAAAAAAACCACTTTAGAAATGAGCTTTAACACTTTAAGCACTTTTCAAAGTACATATTTGGCAGTAATAGATTTAATTAGAAGACTTAGCACGGTACGAGGTACGACTCAGATTTTAACAGTTGCATTTCAAAAAGTCCCGATTAAAATGTTATAAATGTTATAAAGTGTGAAGTGTTAGTAACAATATGTAGATACCTATAGGTACGGTGACCATCCTTTATTTAAATGGACACGACAGTCCTTTCTTTTTTAACCCCGTCCTATATTTTTTTCTTTTTAATAAAGGTCGGATTTTGTCTTTTATTTTTGAAACTGTCCATTAAAACACTGACTAAAAATTAATGTAAATGAAGATGTTTTGAAAGCTATGTATTCACTTTTCTCAAAAATACGTAAAGTTACACTGTGATTGTGTGACTGTGGTACGCGGCTTTTAAAAAGGTATTAAAATTAATTACTTATTCTTCTTTTTTTTTAGAACTATGTACATTATTATGATAATGATAATAATTTGTGTCATTTTCGATTTGACAAACAAATCAGTTTTTTTTTTTTTTTTTTTGAGAAAAAATACATTTTCTTTTTGAAGTGAAACTTCTTATGCGACTTCCAACTCAAGATCGCGTTAAGCGTTTAACGCTAATAAAAGCATTGGATACTCAAAGGTGTGAGGGAGGATGAGGGTGGCGCACATTGCACAAGCACGTTCATTAGGGTGTCCCGTCGTTGTATGAAGAAAAAAATTTCGTGGAAAATCTCATCGAAAGGGGTATCAAAAGTTGCGTATTGACGAGAAGATTCCGAATGGGTACTTACTTTCTGATTACGGCATAACTTTTGGGCATCTACCGACGATTGAAGGACAGGGAAAAGTAACTAAGGCGCTAATATCTTTCAATTTTTCTATTTGTTCAAAATATTATTACTATTTCAAAAATATATACACAAATATAATTTGGTACTAAATTAAAATAATAAATATTCATTTGCGTATAATCAACAATTTTAAATTATTAATTTAAAAGAAGCTATTAAGGCAAAATAAAAATTTTACATTGAAAATTGGCTTCTGAAATTAAGAGATGGCATCCGATTTCTAGATTCAATTTTGTTTTATATCTGGTATTCTGAGCTCTGTTGCATTTGCAAGCAATGAAAGTTCATCATCAGGCAGATCTTTTAAGATAGGTGGAGGAGTTGTCTGACATTCATTTTAAAAAAATAATGTCTATGGTATGGACCTTACTAATAATTAATAATCATTTTTAACATTGAGATTGAATATTTTGTAGGTCACAATATGCAATTTTGTATTTCGAAAATTTCACTATTGTGAGTTAAATAATATAGCCTAACACTAAAAATGATTATTAGTATCCCGGTATTTAGCCCTTAAAATCTATAAAACGAATCTTTGAATTGCAAATTTCTTCCCCTGTATAATATATCGGAGAAATATTGTTATGTTCTTCTAGGAGCTCCTTGCGAAAAAGACGTTTATATTTTTGATCGGAAACAAGGGTTTAGTCTTTCTGTCCGTCAAAATAAATATTCTTAGGAATGGCATCATTGTTTTGACTTCTAAGATGCTCTCTTGATTTTGACAAAGCTCGGTATCTATATTTTATTTTTGTCGATTACAAGCCTTGTGTCAGTGTTATTTGTGAGTCCAGCATGGTGCAAAACCGCTGAAGCTACTGTTGGGGCAGATCGTTCCGATACTCCATATCGATCAAAAACTCTTGGTACAGATGGTTGGATCAGCAAATTGAGCTTATCTGAAAACGTGGAAGGATCTGAAGAAGACTTTGAAAGTTCTGAAGAACAAAGTAGTGACCTTACTATCCTGACTGACTCCACTCTTTCGTCTATTTCGTTTGGATCTACTCTCTGGAGTAAACTTGGAGGAACAAGATTATTCAATGCATTACGTTCTTTTCGATCTAGATGCCTTTGTATTCTAATTGTTTCTAGCTTATCAACACTTGTCCTCTAAAAATACCCTTTCATTACTAGGCACTTTTTTTCTTTGTACAGTGGCAGTTATCAAATTTTCATGAGGCAATGTCAAACAATTTTGTACTAGAAAATGTTATGAAATCTTGTACTCTATTGTGATAGTTTGCATTTTTTCATACTTGGGTATCTTTTTAGAGTCATGTATTTATGGAAGTTAATTTTAATAAGTTCTAATATTTGAATGTGGCACACAATTGGAATTGAAGCCCTCTTCAAAATCTGTTCGATATCTGCATGCACTCACTATAATAAACAATTCGGAATTAGAGGGATTTTTCACCGTATTCTGTTTTAAGATTTCTTTGGATCTAAAGCATAGGTATACTTTTTTACATCTCTTACAGACGGTAAATGATTTTTTTTTTAATTCACTATAAAGGGATCGAAAAGAGGACAGAATAGCTCTCGGAGATGGAGTCCGGAACTCATTTTGCTACATGTTTTAATATTTAAATTTAAAAAAATCGAATTTACTTATTTTTGTGAACATATAGAATTTTGTGGTTAAGACAAAACAAATGTATTTTTTGATTCCAGCCCTTAAGAGATATCAAAATAACCTCTCAAGTGCTCAAATGCTACCAAAAACACATTTGATTTGAGAGAATATGCTATAACTTTACAAATGTAAGCATTATTAAAAAAATATTGAAAAAGAAAAATGTAGGGAAAACAACATTTTTTTCCAAAACTTCAACGGCCGGTAGAGGCCCAAAAGTACCCTTGAATATTTTTTATGTTATTTTTCCTGTAATGAGCTCAGCAATACGCAACTTTTGCGGGGTCTTTTGTTAAGATACAACAAAAAAAAATTTTACGGGACACCCTAACGTTCATGTGAAAAAAAAAAACTGAGTGGTGTTCTCTCCAAAATAAGTGAAACGAAAGAGAAGTATGCGACGTGAATGTGTATGTAATCAACAGCGACAATGTGTTTCTGAGGAAATGCGCAGATGGCTGTTGACGTGCGCTGATGGACGTATGGTGGTGTATATAGAAATTGAGTTCAAGGTTTTTGTTTTAATGGCTGTTATAGTACCTACGTTGATACCTACAGTAAAGAATTGAAGAATTCAAGAAGTAAAGACGATAAAGGTGAATTATGTTGCTTGATTTATTGAAG
This sequence comes from Cheilosia urbana, assembly GCA_946477585.1. NCBI lineage: Eukaryota > Metazoa > Arthropoda > Insecta > Diptera > Syrphidae > Cheilosia > Cheilosia urbana. The sequence continues at coordinate 147,160,570 of OX297854.1, forward strand.
TGAAACTTCTTATGCGACTTCCAACAAGGTTGTGTTAAACGTTTAAAGTTACTATAAGCATTGCATACTCAAAGGTGTGAGGGTACCGCTCACGCTTCAGAGTATGCAATGGTGAGTGAGTTTATTGGCACCAAATGCTGGGAGAGGAATATTCTGTGGTGAAGATTAATTTCCAAAAATAATGACTAAATCGGCAATTAATATCTTAATGCGACTTCCAACATTTCGTATCTTAATTTAGTTGTCATAATACCGTTGTAAATGTTATAGATTTGGATATTTCTCCACTCGAATATGATAATTAAAAGATGCAATCAATTGTGAATTGTAAGCAATGTTAATAAAGTTTGTCTTAAAGAAACAATATGATTTCACTAAAAATCGGTTTCTACCCATTCCTATTTTCATTTCCACATTACGAAGTTTCACTTCTTCCGCGCGGAGGGACTCCACGCACTATTTTTGATTGAGATTGCTTTTCATGTTCTATTTGCCAAAAAATAATTTTTGATGTGTAAACATCTAAGCGCACGTTATTGGAATTTGGTGGAGTAATTCCACACATTTAACTTGCGGGACGGAAATGCGTCACTGTGTTTTATCATTGCATACATTTTATCATTGCATACATTTATGAGATGGGGCATATTAATTTCAGCTTTGTGTTGATGTGAAATAAAGCATATTTTTGTTATTTCATATATATCAAGAATACGGTTATTACAATTCCCTCTTTTTTCAATGAAGTGTTTTTTTATCTGGGACAATTTTGAGAAATCTGAATTTGTCTGGCGGTTAATATATTGTTTGTCGTTAGAAGGATTGCTTTTTGAACTGAATTATTTATTTATTGATAAGCATTTCCAGTGCAAGTGAAAACAAAATAATTCAAGCCAACCCAATACATACAAAAACCAATAAATTCGGATTTAATGTTGGATTTGACAGCAGAATTCTGAAATCTAAAAAAGTTTGGAAGCATAAAAATTATAGTCCTTTATTTATTTATTTATTTATTTATTTTTTTTCGACGAATACCTATAGTCACCGTACCTTTAGGTATATATTAATATTTATGTTGTCTTATAGTTTATTTTCTCTGAAGGATAGTGGCCCGCACCTTTTGGAAATGGCCTAGGCTAAATTTTTCGAACACACAATAGCGAAATTTTCCATACCAAATTGCACATTGTGACCTACAAAATATATAAGGTGAAGGTTAAAAATGATTGTTAGTAGCCGATTATATTGGCGCACCATTGGCTTCCCATGTATTCAACTTTATCGAGCTCTTCAAGAAAGTGTTTTTTTTTTTTTTTTCTTATAAAGGGTTTGCCAATAAGAGGTGTTATTTTGGTATTCAAAGAAAAATGTAATTTTTTGAGATAAATTATCGGATGTTTGTTTCATAATAAAGAGGAAGATATGCCGTTAATAATAATAATAATATTAATAATAATAATAATAATAATGAGAAACAACATCAGCCAAATGGCCACCACGAGCACGCATACAGGACCATATCCTTTCACAATAACACCTCTCATTGAATAATCCTTTATTTAAAGAATAGACCTATGGTAGGTGTGAAAAAAGTCATTTTACAACTTGAAAACTCCGAAAGTCTATTGACGAATACCTACCTCCGATTGGCCTCGGAAAGCGTCTCTAATAAAGTTGCATTAGGGCAAAAGTCTCATCTATTCATTTGAAAAACATTATTGTCAAATCAGAATAATGAATGGGAAAAGTTTTTCTCTAACTGTTGATACCTACTGTGCCGAATTATTTATTTTGAAAGTTTCAAGAATGATTATTAATAATTTAACAATGAATTGGAAATGTTCCCTGTCCACATTCCCATAGTCATGAGGTGTTTATTTGTCTTGATAATGCCCAGTGAGGAATCCTGTGACTATACGAATTTGACTCGTAGTAAGTTTATTTTCTGTTCTTATTGACACCGATTCATCCATATTATGTCAGAATGAGAATCACCAGAAAAAATGTGGACCTTGAAGTTTTGGCTGAAGTTGAATTATTTGTTTCTAGATCGTTAAAAGAAATAAATTTAAAAACAATATACTTATCTACCTACTCAATTCACTCTTCCCATATCCCATCCACGTATCTACTATTTATGTTCCCGACACATGCGAGTACTTTCGAATGGTTAAGAAAAAAAGCCAATTGCATTCCACGAAAAGTGATTTCACAAAGCTCAAAAGGGACGTCTTCACATCTCCTTCAAAGTGTGAAACATTTTTCAAAAGAAGCATTATAAATAGCTAGTGCACAAAATTGTATTTCTCTTCTTTCATCGTTTTTGCGGATGAAGGGAACAAGCTTGTTTTCGTATATGAACTCGATGACAATATGGGGCCAACACCATCCAAACAGCGGCACTCTTTCAACTTTCAACTTTCAACACACACCAAGCTGTTGCTGTATTATATAAACTCTCAGTTTGGTATTTTGTCTTTTGTCTATTTTTGCCTTACTATAAGGATTCAATCAGCAAGAACTCTGCCATGTCGTGCTCCAGCTGTAAATGTGATTTGATGTCAGTCATCCGCATTTGGTTGAATCACTCTGACAAATCAAATATCGTACTAGAGTAATGATATAATGGCAGACAGACGGATGATTTGGGACATTTCTTCTCTTCTAAATAGGAATTACATTGTTGGTTTAATCGCATCCTTTGTTGTTGTTTTTAATTTTTTTTATCGGTTGATTTTCATGTTTAATCAACTGTTTAAATTTTCAGAAGAAGGATTGAGCATCTTGAAAGTTACCACAACAATAATTCCTTAAAATAAATAATAGATGCAGATCGGTGGGCATATTTTTTTGTTCAGAGTGCTGTCCATCACTTGCCTCAGTTGTTAGGATTTTTATTTTATTTTCGGTTTACGTCTTTCGATATGAGGACGTTAACTTGTTTATTGACAGGTATAAAAAAAAAGGCCAGGGGCCTGTTTCACAGATCATACAACACATACATTGATATTCTCAGATCTGCTGTATGATTTCTGTTTCACAGAATTGATGTATGACTGGAAATATTGGAAAGTTGTATGATTTTGTTTCACAGAAATTTATCATACACTTCATACAGCAGTTTAACGTCAAATTTATCATACAATTCATATTGTTTTATTGCTGAATATATTGTTGTGGATAATTTGCAATGAATTTAAAAAAAAAAAATATACAAAAGTAAGTACTTTTTTACTATTTAGGTAACTATTTATAAGTCTTAATACATTTTTTGTGTCTTTTAAAGACAACAAAGGAACAACAAATAATTGTGCTACAAGAAATGCACGGAAAAAAAGATGTACTTTTTGGGAAATTCGCCGGTTGTGTCGCTACAAAAACGGTGATTTCCGATGCGTGGAAGAAGTTAGTTTCACTGAAATTGGCCTACGGGCTTGTCAACGATAGCGATGAGGAAAATTCAGGAGAGTAACTTAGCCAAATTGGCGCCGAAATGTTATGGTGGGATAAGTTGTTTTGTCACCCACCTTAGTGAATTTTACTAAAGAATAGGTATCTACAGAATAAAGTTGATAGGATGAAACGGACAGGAGTCGGTGGATAATGGATAGGCGGAGTCACCAATAACAACAGCTCTTGGAAAAGGACGCCACCCTTCATTATTCCATTTGTTATAAAATCTACTGCACTGCATTATCACGTAAACTATCATGTAAAGATGCTGGAAAGTTGCTATTAATGGCATAGAAGCGATAATCTGCACCAGCCACCAGCATAACGTTTAATGAGTGATGTCCTTTGCGATCGACAAATGCTTGTTCATTATTTGATGGCGCATCAATTCTAATAAGTACCATCAATAGCTCCAGCAATACATGGCATTTCAGCTTTGCGAAAAAACTCCTCGGCTACAGCGACTGCATTTTTAGGCCATTTCATTTCTTCATTTTTCACTTCTTCGTCTAATTTAAAATAAACAAAATTATAATAAGAAGCAAGTTTCCAAAAAAGCTAGGACTTACATAATAGACTTTGTAAAATAAGTTTACAAATTTTAGTAACACAATGGCATATTGTTGCCTTTGATACTCCATGCATTGTCCCAACACCATGGTACTGACTTCCATTGCCAAGCCAATGAAGTTTTACCAATATTTGCTGTAATGGTGATAAACATCATTGCAATTTGTCGAATGTACAATTGATGCGCCTATACGCCCTAATCACAAAATATGAATCTTCCATATTAAAATTCATTCGCGTTAAGATTATTCTATGCGGTCTTGTGACGTTTTTATTAATTTCAAGTAAGTCCAGCACATCTTCACCGTCATAAACCAACTCCATTTTCTACATTATATATTTACTTTTAAAAATATTTATCAGAAATTGCTTTATTTTACTTTATTTTATTTTTTAAGTAATTGTAACCTAACAACGAAAATGTCAAAATCATACATTTCATACAACAAAAATAATTATCATACAACACTTCCAATGAAATCTATGAAACAGAAAGTTGTGTATGTTGTATGATGTATGATGAGAATGTATGTTGTATGAAATGTATTTGATGTATGATCTGTGAAATAGGCCCCAGGTATATGAGAGGTATACTTTATTGTTCGCTCTCACATAAGACGGGGTACTACATTTATTGAAAATGGAGGAGTGGTTTAACCTGTCTGTATTTTTTCTTTTCTAATTTACAATTGGTCCTAAGTAAGAGAAATATGCCAGTTATAAGAGACTCATTTATTATTTAAACAAAGTATGGAGTCGAAATAAAACTTCTACGTACACTGCAATTACTGTACATAATGGGGGTTCGAAAATTGGAATAAGGCTGAAAAAGGCGGATCGGTCCACATCTTGCGAACGCCTGGCAAACATGCGAGAGTATTGTAGTCCTAGGAACTCTCCTTTATTCAGCTAAGAATTAAAAAAAAAAAAACGCACAAAATGAATGGCTGTACGTGTACATAGGAGGCCCTGGCCCTAGGGTGATTATACGCATCTGTTGCGTCGAGTATAAAAATATATTTCTCTATATTTAACCTGTGCCAGGGAACTAAAGCTCTCTTGTACAGAGCTAGCTACTTTATGGCGTTAAAATGAATGCTCAAAACGTGTGTCCTTTCCATCCCTCCTATTACTGACCCATTTTCATTTTATTTTGCCTTTCATACCCTTTTCTTTTGATACCTTCCGGGGCTTCCCTTTCGCGCTGGGAGGATGGCAAAACAGGTTGTCCAGACGGACGGTCGAGAATCTCTCAACGTGTGAACGGACGGTCCCGAATTCATAACTAAAAATGAGGGACAGGTGATCCCACCAATATATAAAATACGACGATCAATCGCCAAAAGGCCGCGTTGCCCATCCTATATACAGACTGGATAAAACTAAATAATATTGTAAACGATAACTTCCAACTACCTGGGTTCTGTAAGTTTACCCTTTCTGCGCCGAAGCTCTTTCGACATTGGTATGGGGGCCGTGAATTAAATATCTTTCCACTCGTAAGGAAGTTACAATAATAATAATAATAATAATAGTTATTCTGGTAGGAATTGGCAAAGGCGAACCTTATCGACCAGGGAGATGTTTAATCAAACAGCGCTAGATCGCTTTTGTGAACACTACTAGAATGCACGGTTGCCAGATTGGGCGCTTTGTCGTATTTTGGGCTACCTTTTTACTTAAAAAACGATAGAAATTTCTTCCATTAGCGCCCAACACAATTTTGGGCTACATATCGTTTTACAAATTGTGTGTTAATTTTGTTTGTTTTATTCTTTCACAAAACTAAAAAAAGAAATATTTTCAAACAAACCCGCACTTTTAAAACTTGGCAGCACTCTTGCAGTCAAGTGAAATCGAACAGTCGTTCAAGTTGCACGCACACCAATTCATTTTGCAGGCCTTTTGGTATGACATAAGCCACAAGGCCAATACCAAAAAAGAATCAAATAAAATCCAAGGCGTAGAAGTAAAACAAAACAAAAAAAAAAAAAAAACACCGCGGTGGGAATAAGTCTGAAAAATACCAAAATTTTCAACGATTCTTGGGCTTCTTTCTGAGCAACGATATTGGGCTAAATTTTTTAAAGTTTTGAGCGCCTTAATTCTGGCTAGAAAGAATGTAGAAAAGAAGCTGTCAGAGCACGGAATGCGAATAGCTGTCAGCGCGGCTGATTCACTTTTTAGTTAGCCGCCTGATAGACAAGACGCACGAAAAATTAAAAAAAAACGGATTGTTCACAAAAGCAGAAAAGTTAATAGTAGAGAAAAATTAGAGTAGAAAAATTCACGGGGTGCAGTGGAAATAATAGGGCTTCGGATGTGGTTGTAGCGGGGAGAAAGGATAAGAGAAAAAAAATAGGTAAGTAGGATGTTGTGATTGTGTAATAGGATATTCGTTAACCGTTTTTTTTTTTTTTTTCTTTTTTCTCATAAATTGTAAAAAATATAGTCGAGTGAGGTTTCCTTCCGTTTTCTTTAACCGTAGCAATTAACGTTGTGTTGTAACGTTGTATTCATTTTCTAGAAAAAACATAATTTTCGGGCCTAGGCATAAAAACTTCAATCTGGGGTGGCATCACTGCGAGACGGAAGACCTATTGAGAGTTATTGAATGTTGTTGGTTTTCCGTGCCGTCATCACTACGAGCGAGAGGTTTCCTCTTTTTTTTAATATCAGTAATTTCGTATTCAATAAATTACATCTATTTTTTCGTCGCTACTGCAGATACCAATTTACGCAGAGCGATACAGCAGATACTCACCAGAAAAGAACTGCAAGCTGAATTAAGGTGCTCCATTGTTTTATTTATTTTTATATAGTATGCATATTTAATTTTTGTTTATGTACGAATTTAAATACATCCAAAGATACACTGAAATGGAGTTCCTGGGCCATGTATACGATATACGCCCCTACTTATTTCCACAGCATCACCATGTAGTAAAAGGAGGTAGCTACGGATACGGGTACCATCATCATGCAAAAATAAGGTAGGTATACACTATACATGCAGTTGAAAATTTGTATTACTCATGCATACAAATGGCTAAGTTGAATTTATTCTTCTTCCGCTATACGATGTGATTAACTTTATTCGTGGAAAAGTTGCCAAAATCATTATTTTCTTTACTATCGAAAACTTATATCTTTCGTATAAAAAAACGAGTTTCTTGTTTAAGTTTAAAAAATATAAAAAAAAATGTGTGCGCCATAATTCGCATAGTTGTAAATGTTTAAAGTTTTTCTTTTTCAAATTCACAGTTCATTTTATATCCCACCTGCCTTCATTAATGAAAACAAAATAAAAAATGTTACGAATACGACCGAGTTTATTTCATTGCCTTGCCACATTACCGAGAACTGTGATGTATAGCTACAGCTATAGATACAGCGTAATGTTGTGCCCTTGCAAACATAGGGCACGGGTCGTATAAATCGAAATAAGTCATATGAAAAAATTGTGATATACTAAAATCCCTATAAAATACATCATACTCCGGAATAACATATTCACCAACACAAATTGTGAAAAATGCAATAAATACGATTCTGGGGGAAAAAATGCTGACTACTATGAAAAAAAATCATACCCACAGGCCGCAGCCCGTTGTAGAGATCTCATTCGGTGAAAAATGGTTTTCAACGTTTTTCGCTTGCATATCACTTTTGTGCCATTACTCAAAATAATTGAACTCCAGTCGGTTGAGCTGCTTCGGTTCTCGGTTGTAGCTTTTAGCAATTGCGGAAAAGGTTACAGCGCATTCACCTGCACTTATTCCGCCGACTTCTGAGTGTCTACTGCCAAGCCAAGTAGGTACTGGAAATTGTTTTCAGAAAACTTTCCTGTGAAACTTTATCTGTGGGGACATTATTCTTGTAAGTAAGAGGGAGCCAGTGCACAGTCAATGGGATGGAGAAAAGACCGGAATACTCGAAGGAACTAGCTAAAGCGTCATAATTTCCTATTAGCTTGAGTGGTGATGCTTTAGCGAGTGGCTATGCAGAAGTTAAAATGGAAATGTCAAATCATGATGGGTTGAACTTGGGGGATGATTAATGTTCAGATATATAATGTTCAGAGATAAAACTGAAACTGAAGACGAAATGAAACTCATCAACATTTTGTGGTTCTTCCCAAGAGTGATGAAACAATTAATCAGGAGACTCTTGATTGTTAGATAAGGTTTCCGAGTAAAATTAATCAAGCCGTCATCGTGCAGGTAGGTACATTGAATTTAGGTCATGGTGTGTCTTCTTTTCGAGTACCTATACGTTTTAATTGGATGTATCGAGTCAGTTTGATAAAGAATGGAATGTGTTTGTAAAGTAAGTTTTCCCAAAAGCGTATTTTCTGTGAAGGAGGGAGTGAGCTTCGGAGCTATACACGCCCAACTAGTTAGGACCATTGAGTCCTAATAATCACTTTAAACCTTCAGACTAAAATAGGTCACAGTATGCAATTTTGTATGGAAAATTTCGCCATTGTGAGTTCGAAGAAGTTAGCCCGGACACTCTGGGGATGGCGATGGGCCCGCTTTGGTGCCTAGTCTTTTGTGAAGATCTCACAGCCCCGCTAAACGTGATGTAACCTAGCCCGGACACTACAAATGATTATTACTATCGCGGAATAAGTTTATGTTACACTTCATTCGGAAACTGAGATGGAATGGTCAGGTTCAAGGGAGCTAAAAAGCTACCTTAAAGGATGGCGATTGCATCAACTCGCGAGGTGGTGGGAAATCTGTGACCAGAGGAAGACTTGGGCAGGAAAGATTTAGGTTTCCGAAATGTAAGCCTTCATCTGATGGTTATGGTTACAGTATAAGTATCAGGGCCACATATAAAAACATGAATTGGGTCCTCACAGAGAAGAAGGATGATGCACCCAAAAAAATGTAATTTAAAATTGATATTTTTGTCATATCGACTTCAATTTCATGCGAAAATTTCAAAAATTGAATAAAAACGTTTTTTTTAATATTAAAAATATCAGATTAATAATTTTCATGGCAGGTTTACATTAAAAGCTTACATTTTTGGAAATTACGATTTACATTCCCATATCAATAAGCAATATCAAATTTTGTATGATGTTCTGTAATATAATGTTTACAAGATTTAATGTTCACTCTACATTACGCGTATATTGTTGTGATGTTGAAAATGTAAAACTGATAAGCTATTTGAATATACTTCACAAATTAAAAACTAATGTGATTTAATGTGTTCTTAATATTGACAAAATGTACTGTTTATGTGAGACATGTAAAAATAAGCCAAAGCCCCAAAATACCGGTACCCTAAGGTGCAATTTTTGATATTACCAACATATTTGATATGAATAATGTAAAAAGGCAGTTGCTAACGAAATAAACGAGTCTGAAATTGAAACTGCAGTTACACTTGCAGTGGTTTACTCGTAACGATCGGTTTGTTTGTAGAGTGTTTTCCGTGTTAACTTTTAATTTAATGTGCAATTTTGCAATTTGTGTAATATTTAGTGTTAAAAAAAATCTGTAAAAACACAGTGATAAAAAAAAGAGCTAATGGATGAACATCAAGACCAGTTTATTTTTGCAGACATTAGTGAAATAATAGGGGATGATGATCTCGGAAACCCTCAAAGTTTTCCGGATTCTTTGGAGGTTGAATCCGTAGAATCCCTTCCGGAAGAATCGTTTAATATTGGAGCTGTTAAGGGAATTTCGATTGGAGACAGCTTTTATTGCTCTTTTGTGTAAGTTTTTATTACGTATTCTGGCAATCTTTGTAACTTTATCGTGTAAATCATTTAATTACAGAAAACCAGAAATTAACCCATTATTTAACCGTAATAAGGCAGTCTGGGCCTCTGAGCTATCGATATGAATCGAAAAATAGAGAATCTATAGATCACGATCAGTTTTACTCTGTAGATTCAAAAAGTATCTCCTTGAAAATAATAGCTATTGCCGACTTGAAAAGTCCTCCAATTCATGTTTACTATTTTCCAGATGGAACATGTTTAATAAGAAATAAAATATTGTAAAATGCCTAAATTGTTATTAATTGTTTTATTACTGAAGACGTACAAAGTCGTCTAAACCTATTTTAGGATTATACAAAAAAAAAAAAAAAACAAAACCTTATTGCAAAATAAGTCAACTTATGAATTAAGGTTTGAAATACACCGCTTGGACAAAATTAGAACATCGATGTTGAAAATAAGTAAGTAAAACTGATTATTGATTTTACATTTCTAATATAAAATTGATTACATTTATTTCATATGAATTAAACAATTTTAATATCAAAACTTAAATTATTCTTATCAGAAATAAATGGAATCAAATGAAATTAGATATGTCTAATATCAAAATTTAAATTATTCTTATCAAAAATAAATGAAAGCTATATTCATTTTACGTTTTTGTCATATCGATTACACAATTTTAATATCAAAAATCGATGTTCTCAATATCAAAAGTAAATGCGTATCGTATCAATTTCACATTTTTAATATTAAAATATTATAAAATTCTAATATCAATTCCAAATGAATTCATTATTAAAATTACATTCGAAACGTGTATGAAATTAATATTGGAGTCATATCAGAATTGATATTTTCAACATCAGCTCGATTTTGTCAATGAAAAATATCAATATTACGGCTGTTTTTTACAAATTTTTTTTTTCGGTGTGCAGTCACGGAAGCTTCGACAAAACGGCATCCGTTGACTAGAGATCACGCCATTGCATAAGAGAATGACGACGCGGTCAAGATGACGTTTCACAATTTTCTCAAAAGGCCTATGATAAATGTCTCAAGTAGGTATACAACACCATAATCAATATTGTTCTTGGCGGATAAACGCCATACCATAATGTAGCTGAAAACCGCAGTCCGCACGGCAGTGATGGGACTTGTACCACTTAAGTGGTATTTCTACCACTTCTTAAATTGCGTTTTTTCTGTAGTTCTTTCAAAATTTCAATTAAAAATTTCACAGATGACATGGGAAATTTTACATTCAAAAACCTCTCATCATACATTGTACAACTTAGTTGTTTACCTCATAGTAGCGGTGCTACTGAAGGTAAATTGTTACATCTAAAAAATATAAAAAAAGGGAAAAGAAACAAATTAAATACCGTAACTGTTCACTGTGAGTCGAACAACACGCATTTGGAATGCATTGCCTCACACGGTTTTCCCCTCTCATTACAGCCCACAATTATTTAAGACCAATGTGCACCAGTACCTCTTCTCTATCCTCCCTATTAACCCTTCCACTCGTGCTGTGCATTAGCATTATAAGGGAACAAAAACCCCTTGAGCACTATTGAATTATAAAAAAAAAAAAAAAAAAAAAACCTTAGCTGCCAACGAAACTTCTGGGGAATGGGGAAGATTTTGAACCCCCACAATTATTGTTAAAATATGCTTCAAAATATAAATTCACAGACGGTTGCGATACGAAGTAATAATTTTGTTTGTTTTGAAAGACAAATGTTATTTTTAAAAATAATTGAAATTAATAAAAAAAATGGCTGACTTATGTTTCTTTTATTTCCCTGTTTTTTCTTATTATTATTATTAGATAATTTTTGATCGGTATAAATAAATTAATGACTTAAAATGGAAAAACAAATTGTTTCTTTCTCTTTTCTACCACCTTTTTTTAAAGCTATCTACCACCGTTTCGTTTTCCTCAAGTCCCACCACTGCTTAACTACAGTACAGACTCCTAGTCGTCTTTACTGATGTGGGGCGAAATACGAGAACACTATTCCCACGCAACAATGTGTACAAGGAATTGATGTACCTTTTCGCTTGATTATATTTATAAGTTGACCCTTGACCTCTTTACAGTATTCAATAACGACTCATGCAGTCATACCACCTACCTATGAAATGAGCTAGGCGAAGCACGCGAAGAATCCTCAAGCGATGTAGAGTGCTGCCTGGCACACGCAGCCAATAACGCAGCCGATAAATCAATGCTGCTGCAGAGGTTAAGGCTTGAAATTGTAGCTATTATTATTTTCAAAAATTCATTGAATTTGTTCGCCAATTTTATATCCACAGCAAGAGCATTCAAGTAGCTCCAGCAACAATACACCATTTTTCGCATTGTTCTGAGAAGCTCCTCTACGAACGGACTTGTCTTGAGCCATTGTTCTATTCTGTACCTTTCTGAGTCTTCCACTGGCATTCAAAAAATTTCCATAATTAACTTAAAAATAACTATTGTAGTGCAATATACTTCTCAAAAAAACAAATGAGAGGAAAGTAACTTTCACGCAAAGGGCTATCAATGTGAACTTTTAAACAATTTCCCAAAAGTTTTGTTTTTCACTTACTTTTTGTGAAAGTTCATCCAAAGTTTTTTTTTATTAGACCATTCATGGCGGAAAAATATTTACTAAACATTAAACAAATAGCTACCCCAGAGAAAAATTTGAAGAGATTTTTCAAACAAGCTAAGTGGGTTAGTTTAGCGACGCATGGATAACTGTTTGAAAGTCGTTTTGGCATACACTGGATCTTACACTTTTTGTTGTTTACATTTGAATGTATATAACCACATCGCTGCGAAATAAATCATCTTTATCTATCTTTATATGAAAGGGTTCGCTATCAAAACTGCGATGGTATATATGGTTTATGATATGAGGGTGTAAGAAAATTGGCATAAGGGTGCTTTAATCGGGGTTTCCAAAATGATGGTTATGGAATCGAAATACTTCAATAGTTTGGAAGGGTTTGGTGGGTAACTGGTGCGTACTTGGCTAATGCACATTGTGAAAGACATAAGAGAGGCAACTGTATTTTTATGTCTTAGATCTTGTTTGGCTTTGATGAAACTGTCGCTAGAAAAGCCGAAATTTAAATGGATGTTATTATTATTATTTTTATTACTATAACTTCATTGTTACATAAATGATTTATATAAGCAAAATCAAATTATAGCAATAGCTACCAGGGCTTTAGGTAAAGAATGGAATTTAATTTAAGTGTTCAGGATTATGGGTACCTAGTGGAAAACAAAATTCGCAATCAATTGGTGGAACGTAAAAGGCTAATTCTTCATCTAGAAAGAGAGTTATTGACGAAAAATATAACAATGAGTACTTCAGGCCAACAAGCCTGCTGGAAACTTTAAAAAGACTGATATAACCTAATGAAACAGATTCAGTGTGTAGAATACAAAGCAAGCTAAATATTGACACAGATATCATCAAAGTACTTGAAGAAAGACACATAATAGTAAAACTCGGGTGTTCCAGACTGGTAGCTTTCATCTCAAGTAGAATTGCTCACGGCCAAATTCTTTTTAGTGGTTAAAACTGCAAGTGTCGGTATTTCTTGTACGAAATTCAGCTTGGTTCGTCCTGCTACTGCGACTTCAGCGCACTGGAATAGGGTGGGATCATGCAATTCAATAGCGTCACAAAGACCCACTACCTTGGGTAAATTTTTAAATGTATTATGTTTGTTATTTGTACTACAGATATTTAGGAAGAAGAGCTCTATCCGCACTCGACTCCTGCACCAGGAACTGTGGGCTACCGATCAACTTCCAGAAGGCTGAACTAGGTTTCACGAATAAAGGAAAATACCACAGTTTGGCACACCTCCAGTTGCGGTGATATCTACTCCCTTCTGAATAGATATTCATATGACAAATGGGACAACAATTAGCCACAATAACATTTTACTTCTGTTGTAGCGTTTTTGAGAAAACCTGGAAACCATTTGCCAAAATTAAACCTCTGTAAGGCTATACTGATCTATATGACAGTTTTATAGATGGTGGCCACTTACGTAAAAGCTATTACAAAAGAACAAAAACTGTGGTGGCGGAAGACATCAACTCCAATTGTCGGACTTGAGGCATGAGCCTACACTGAAAATAAAATACCAGGTAATATTGAAAACTGAAAAAATATTGAAATGAAAAAAAATTTGTTGTAATGATAAATTGAATTTATCAATATACAACTTAGGTTTCATCAATTGGATCAATTTTGTTAAACGGATAAAACATTAACTATAAAACTACTTTGTCAGAATAACAAAACACAATTTTCAGTTTAATAAATCGATAGTGTATCAATTCAACAATTTTATTCTTAAACTAGAGGACCTGGCAAACTTCGTCACGCCCAAAATAGATTTTTTGATTTAAATAATTTCGAGTATCTAACTTTTGCGATCGATTACAGTTGCGTTTTAATTGATGATTGATTGAATGCCACACGATACATAAACTTTGTTCTGAAACTTGAAAAACATTTAAACTACACGTTTATTAACCTATCGATGGATTGATCATGCTTATTTTAAAATGATATCCATCCTCTTCATGGCAGAACATGAGTGGATTGCAATGCGTCGTATGAGCTATGGGCCTCATATAGTTCGCCCTGCACGAATTCGCGACGCAGGTGCTCGAAGTTACTTGATTTGATTTGAATATATATCTTCATAGTAAAAACAAATTTCACAGATTATCAAAATGTGGCAGAACTTTTGATTAATACGATCTCACTGTATATTACAATTAAAATTAAAAAAAAAAATTCCCCGTAAAAATGCATGGAAAATTATTTATTACAAATTTTCCAATTTCCTTTTAAATTTTTCTAATTTTTTCACCGTATTAACCTTCCTTAGGCGTAGATATACACAACAAAGAAAAGATAGCTCTAGATAGAGTGATGGGCGTTCTTACGGAACATACAGCACAAGCTCATAGGCGCCTACGTTTTTTTTTTTTTTTTTTTTGTATAGACAATATAAGATGTTGACATAACTCATGATCACGTTGACCAACTACATGACCATGCAAACAAACCCTAAAATTTTGATCGAATTCGGTTTGACCGTTCGTGAGTTATTAAGTCACAACGCTTTTGCAACTCTCTTTTATATAATTAAAATATATACCCCCGTATTAACAAACACGGTGTAAAAGTTATCAGCTTGTTACTCAGCAGTTATGTCCAATTTTTGTATGCTGACTAACTTACTTGTGCACATTTTTTTATTAATAAGGGGATAGAGATTAACAAAGTTTTTGTTATATACATAAAAACAGAATCAAAATCTCGTTGGTAAATGTTTGTGAATTTAACAAAGTTGTATGCAAAATGTTTGTTAGCCAAAAAAAAAGTTACCAATATTACAAACATTTTGTTGAAATAAAAAAAAAAGTGTTTGTAGATATGACATACATTTTGTAGAATTTATAACACACATGTTCGAAGCAATAAAAATACATTTTAAAACATTTTACTCCTTTGCGCATAAAAATCTATATTTATTTATTTATTTATTTATTTATTGGTGTAGACTTATACAATAAGATACAATATCTTCTTAGATAGCATAAGCTTGATTAATATCTTAATAAATAATTAGATATAATTATTTGAATCCAATGAGAAAAATAAAATAAAAAATAAAAAAATAAAAAAGGTCTCCAAGTAATCCTTGAGCCTCGTTCCAAAAAGTACAGTACAGCTTATCACCCTTAGATGTCGAGGAAGAGCGTTCCATAGACGTATCGCATTTATAAAAAATTGGCGCTCAGATACTAAAGATGCGTAGTGCATTGGCACAAGGTTTAAAGTTCTAAGAGAACGCGACTGGCAGATCTTATTAAAAAGGTAAGGTGGCTGACGCGATTGCAATATGTTGTTTGGCAATGTTAAAGTTCTTAGTTTGAAGAGATTTCCAAGAGTAATGCCATATATACATTTGGAGAATTCTGAAATATGGTCATACCTTACCTTCTTACCCCATAGATAAACCTTGCTATGCTGTTGTAGGCAACATTCAGTTTACGCTTGTGCACAGAATCACAATTGTAAAAAAGTTCACAACCGTAAAGCAAATGGGGGATGAGTAATGTTTTGGCTAGTACCATTCTTGTTTTCAAGGGTGTAATTCTATGGTTTGTCCACAGCATACGAAGCCCTCCATAAACTTTCCCAATTGTCAACCTAATGTGGGTATTCCAAGAAAGTGTTTTTGTGAAAGTAATTCCAAGGTTTTTAGCTGAATCCACGAATTCAATTTGATTACTGTTATAGTATATTTTGGGAAAATCTGACGTATCAATGGACTTTTTTGAAATAACCAAGCATTTGGACTTAAGTGGTTTAACACATAGACCATTTTTCCGCGACCAGTTAAGAATATTGTTTAAGTCTTCATTAATTTCAACGGCTGCATTTTCGACCAGACCCAGGGGAGAACTTTTCCGCATCTGAACATCATCAGCATACATATCCACTTCAGTATATTTTAAGCAATTGGGTAAATAATTTATGTACATTGAAAATAATAACGGTCCCAGTACAGAACCCTGTGGGACCCCTCTATTTAACCTAAGAAGTTCAGATACAGAGCAGTTCGACACTACTGCCTGATATCTACAATTTAGGTAGGACTGGACTAACCTTGTTGAAGAATAGGAGAAATTAAACTGTTTTATTAGCTTACTACTGAGGACATTATGACTTACTGTGTCAAAAGCCTTCGAAAAATCCAGAAGGATGAGAAAACTTACATTGTTACAGTCAACATCTTGCCTTATGTTATCAACCACATTAATAAGAGTTGTAGTACAGCTATGTTTTGGACGAAAACCTGACTGTATAAGAAAGTGATGTTAGTATCTAATCTTATAACTCAAGAAAGCTTGGACAGATATCGATGATTCGCAACAATTCGGACTGGTCTCCGCCCAAACAAGAATAATATCAAAGAAAATTCCCGAAAAATCCGCGAAAAACAAGATTTATGAAGAAAACTAATTTTCCCATACATTTTGTATCGAGCAAATGACGATATCTATAAAAGAAGGCATGGAAATACTTGATTTTGGAACCAAATAAATTGATGAGGATTATAGTCACTGAGCTAAACCTTTCTTCAATAAAAAAAGCCGCATATGGAAATATTTAAAAGGTAAGTGAAAGAAGTTAATGCGATAATATAATATAGGTATAGGTTAGAGATTAAAAAGTTTGAACTGACTTATCGCCCAAACCCTTTTTCATATGCTCTTTTTCTAGATAGATGGCCGATTTTCTGCAAAAGCCGATTTTGATCCATAATTAGCAATAATAATTGATATATGACGCACTAATAAGTATGATTTTAGCATCGCAATTTTTATCGTAGCATATGTAGACAACATTGTTCTTATAACAATATTTTTTTTATATATTTGGTTTTGTTAAACCACATAAAGAATATGATACTCTTCTGCCTATCAGGAATGATTTCATATTCATAGCTCTCCATATTAATTTGTAAATATATCACGTCGATGTCACTTGAATAATTCGAAAGCAACTAAATTATAAATCTAAATCAGAAGGCATACTGTGCCGAAAATAATGACTTTAATAACTGGTAAATTGCAACAACTGATCAAAATACATTTTTCGGGTGTTTTTCCATTACAAAGTAAAAGAAAATATTATATATTAAAAGGTTTTGTTTTGATTTGTGTGTGAGAAAATAAGAATCAAATTTAAATGAAAGCACTTATTGAAGGGTATCGCGTACATATGTTTGGAAATCGTTCCATTTGTTCAAAAGCAGTCTTGAAGCTCTCGGATAGTTCAGTATATTTCGATTTCGCCTAAGTGCATAACTGAGAATCGAAGAAATGCTGAGCTCATACAGCCCAAAGTAGCCACTATGAAAACACATTAATATTCATTAAACATATATACACATTCGTATTTTTGTTTGTCAATCGAAAACAGCAATTCCCAACCAATTATTGAAATTGAAATTATTGGAATAAATTTTTTTTTTTTTTTCACAAACTTTGACTTTTTTCACTTGACGTGCGTAGAATTCTACCTCATTCGGGAGGTGAATAGAATTTTCGCATAGGCGGAAAAAAACTCGTGCCGCTTTGAGAATACCAATTTTTCTGCTAAGCGAAAATTTCAGTCGGATTTGCTTGTATACGAATTATTTTATACGGAATTTGAGAATTGGGGTCCAGACTTGTATAGGATATTTTCTTGGGTTTTTCCCAAAACACAAATCTGGCGTTATTTCCTCTCGTGTAATTTCCGGGAGCCGAAAATAACCAACCAAACTTTCGAAGAAAGAAAAAGTTTCGTGCGACCCAGTCGTGCACTTTATTTTTTCATCACTTTCGACTTTGATTATTTTCTTCTATTTTAATGGTTGGATTTGCGGAGTCAACCCACTTCTACAAAGTATCATACAAACTTTCACAACTGAATAAATTTAACAAATTTATTAAATAAAATATTTGAAAATATATCGTTATTTATTTTCGTCCCCCAAATGTAGAAATTGTCTCCGCTAAAAATGCATACATTTTTTTTTTCTTTTGCAAACTGGTAACCCTAACTGAAATCCCAACATGGTTCTTCGTCAACAATTTCCCTTTTCACAACTCCGGATCCAAATTACCACTTCCGAGTATCACTTTCCGTTATATTTACCACCATTTTCTGTGACTTGTTCTACCCTCTCCATTATTATTGCATTTGCTTTATAGGCAGTACTGTCGACTTGGTAATGTTGTCACGAGTCTTACGTAAGTGAGCCTTTTGAGAAAGAGCTTTGCTTGCATTTTGATATCGGCGTTTTTATAAGTTTTCAGCAGCATAGCTCACGTAGGAAAAATATAAAATAAATCATCACAAATCATCCACGTATTCACATTCTCTTTTCAAAATAGAGAGAACAATTCCAGGCTCACTACGAAATGGTTGCACGTACGAACCAAAGTCAGTCGTCAGATTGAGAGGTATTGGAAAAAGAGTATGTGCTCCCGCCAAAGGATACGGCAATCTATTTTCAATGCCTGCGTATATGTCAGATCAATTTTTCTCAAATACGTACTATTCCCTGTCTAACTCTAAACGCCAAAAATAAATCACTGCCAATTTGTATTCTCGTTTTGTTTTTTTTTTTTTTGCTTGTGAACCTCTAACATCCTAGGCAAAACCTCTACAGCATTTTTACCGCACCACTAAACGAAAAAGACAAAAAAAAAACAGCTGCTTTCATAGTAAAAACAGTCACGTTTCAGATAAATACATAATAAAAATCCTTGAACCAATAAATAGCTGGCTATTGGATAAACATCATCTATTAAATTATTCCACAGTCGATGCGACGCGGATGTGTTCATAAATTTAACAAAGTGTAATGGCCGAAATTATACATCCAACTCACCTTTAATAAAGTCCACCGCCATCTCGAGCCCGTACGTATCCTTATCACAGTCGTCCAGTATATGCGCACCCAATGTGATATTGGGAAGCAATTGATTTTCATTCACTTGGTCTAATGTGTAGAGCATCGCCTCGAGGGCCTGTATACCGCCTTGTGGCATTATTGGTCCACATGTGATGCTGTCCTCCCTGGAGTGGACCATCATAAGGCCACCTAGAATAACATCGCCTTCAACAACAGAAGCATGCTTCACTGGCCAAAATGCGGTCGTATTGCCAATATTCACAGTGGATGTTGATGCTGGCCCTAAAGTTGCTGCTTTTGTTGTAGGTGTCATGAAATATCTGCTGCTTGTAGGTGACACATGGATATTCTGTTTACTTATTGCGCTTCCACTACTGGTGGCATTTGGAAAAGTCGCTGGAATTTGGTCAGTTGCTGGACTTGTGCCAGGCACGATATTCGTGTTCGCCACTGGTATTGCGGTGCTCCATGGACTTGGCGCTGATGCAGTTTCCAATGATAAATGCGTCGCCGTCGCCACCGCAGCCAGTAAAGATGTCGGTATGTATGAGGAGGTCGTGAATTCCTCAGCTATTGTCTTTTGTTTTACTAGCTCAATTAACGTTTGTTGCAGCACTTTCTTGCTGTCGACGATTTTATCGTGTTCGCGAAAGCCAGAGCTGGTTAAACCATTCCCTTTGAATGATGGCGTATTCAAATTGTTTATTGAGTTGCCGTCGGTTGTTGTGCTTTGCTCCGCAGTGGGTACTCGTATAGGAGGTGAGGTCGTTAGCGTGGTTGTGGTCCGTGGAATCGGTGTTGTACTAACATCATCATCGTAGCTCCATTTGCTAACGCCGGATGTGCTTGACTCAGCTACAGCAGCTAGTTGTTGTACTGTTAAGTGCAAAATGACGACAGCGATAATAATGGGAGTAAATAAATTTAAACGATTTCCCATTTCCACAAGCATTAGCTGAGGGCAACGGTGCACTCTCGAAATAATGCCACGAAGCTGCTTAAATTTGATGGATATGATAGCAATTGTAGTGGGTTGGTATGAGCACGTACATAGTGCCACTAGGCGGATGTTTTGAAGGACATTTCTTGTCTAACGAACGCAGCGTGTCATCAGTGAGCACCAATTAAGCTGTTGCCTGAAAGTATAAAGAGAAAGGAAATTAAAAGTCAGATTTGTGGGTAATTTGCTTATTGGAAATTAACTAAAATTAGAAAGAAGAAGCATCCATTTGAGCTATATTGACTTTCATTAGAATGATATAACGAGGTGACTAAAGGAATAAAATCGTAAGGTCCATAAGTGAAATATGCAGCTCACTGCGGATGCATTCGATCTTTGTCATTAAGCTTCTTATGAAGATAAAGCAACTTGGAATCCATCTTAGAAATCTCCCATGTTGAGTTTTAATTTTACAGATGAAGTTAGAAAGTGTAATGGATAATAAGTACACTCGGCAGTGTTGCAATGTTAACGAGCTTCCAATTAAAGAGACAAATTTTATAGTACCCTTTACATACTCGCCGAATGGCTACAGCAATACAATCTTGGACAATTCTTGAGCTTGATATTCAGCGTCACTGCAATATCAGGTATACTCCACGGCAGTGGCGTCTCGTCAGGGTGTGCAAGGAGTGCATTGTACCCCGATCTAACGAAAAAATACCTCATCGAACATTGTGTAGTAATAATAACACAGACAAATATGATATGAACAATCCCACTACCCATAAAACCTCCATCACACAGCCTACACCCTACACCATATTCATATATTCATCCTTCCTAATTTTTCATTTAAAATTACTTTATCGAAGAGAAAAAAATAAAAATAAATAAATAAACTCGCACGAAATCATTCTGTGCTGTGTTCGGTTGATTTCAAACTCCAAACTATATATGCGAGAAACAGATTAACACAGCGACATCAACAGCAACTTTGACAACTTTTTAGAACCACTGTATTTTAATTGCTTTGATCACATTAGCACAGCAACATCGACAGCGACATCAACGTTAGAGCTAATCCTAAATTCGCTGTTGCTGTTGCTGTCAAAGTCGCTGTGTTAATCTGTTGCTCGCATGTACCTACAAGCAGTGATGCCATTCCGTCATTTTTAATGCTAGATCTAGCATTTTTGAAAACTTGAAAGCATTTTGCATATAGAGAAATTACAGATACTTTTTTAGCATTTTTTTGGATTTTTGTATTTTTCGATATTCGCTCTGGAATTTTTGTCATTCGTGTACATTAGTTTTCCACCACTTTCCAATACATCATATGAAATGTGAACGGATAAAATGTGAGTGCGATGAATAAATTATGTATATTGGGTAGTTGGATATAAGTAGATCAGACCCAAACCATAAATGTCAGCCCTGAAAAGTACCGAGATCTAAAAGTACGCAAAGTTCTTACTTCATAAAGGTTTAATAGGTACCAAATATTTAAAGTAGAAGAATACTGATTTAACTACAAATCAAGAGAGAAATTTGATTATTTAATTATTAGTGACTAAAATTTTATTTTATTTCTTATTCGCTAATCGAGTTTTTAAAACCTTTCGAATTGGGACTTTGGGAGTAGTAATAAAATAAAAACTATAGCCAAGTATGCATACCAAATTTTAGTGAGTAATCAGTTCTGAGAAAAGTCATGATATGAACATGGCTGAATAAAAAATCTTAGATTGTCAAGCTCTACCGATCAGTCAAATTTCATTATTCTACAGCAAGTCCTCCATATAATTGAAAACAATTCTGAGAAAGTGGGTGGATACCACGCCCCTCAAATTTTCGAATTATTATTTTGCTTTCACCATAGGAAATACTATTGTGCAAAATTACAAGTTTCTACGATGTGGGGAAGTACTCCAAAATGTTGATGGTCAGTAAGTTACGTTATTTGTGATTTTTGAACCACTAATGCTAAAAAGTTTAGTGAGGCGCCTGTGTTTGATCAACTTAGCAAATATTCCGAATTGGCGTTTCTGACGTATGAAGATAGAGCGCGTCGAAAATCGCCTGAGTTTGTTCCTGTTAAAAGGGTATAGTGCTGTTTATATATATATATTTTTTTTTTCCTGAAGACTGGTACTTTAATGTTCAATTTTCAATAAAAATAAAATTGTTGTTTAAAAAACAAGATTTATCTGTTATTATTTTCTGAGGTATTCTTAGGCTCGATTATCTATATATATAAAAATGAATCCCTATTTCCCTTGGTCACGGCATCACGCGTAAACGGCTGGACCGATTTCGCTAATTCTTTTTTTGTTGTGTTTGTTATTGTCAGGAGAAGAATGATATGAAAGAAAAAATTAAGAAAATTGCGCTGAAAATTAGAAAATGTAAGAATACTTAACCACCATATTAAATTATATCTAATGTAACCATAGCGCTTTTACAATTCAAACTTTTTTGATGTAACTTTATGGCGTTTGGCACAACATTGACAGAATGCGTGCTGCATATCGTTAAAGAGGATGTAAAAAAAATGAATATTGTTTAAAACAGATGCTTCGATCGAAGTTATTATATTGATAAAATACATACAAAATAATTAATTTATTATTTCTAACAAAAACTGAATTTCTTAGAAAAATCCTCAACATTTGGTGATGTAAGCATATTATGTCGTTTTTCAGTTCAATTAAATTTTCTTTAATAACCTTATCTTCTTAATTTATACCTATAATTCTTTCGGGATGAAACTTGATGATGATGATATAACTCGATAACCACTGTGTCAATTTTTATGATTTTTCTTTTGTTTTGTTCGTATTGTTGTATTTCAGGTTAACGCAAACTTAAAAGATAGGATTTTTGACCCGCTATATGGCGTTGTTGTCGATCTCCGAAACCACTCAACCGATTTCGATGAAATTTAATAGATTTATATTCTTCGTTCCCGCTTGAAGGATAGGATACTTTTGGACCTGATAGGTGGCGCTGTTGCCGATCTCCGAAACAGCTCTATCAAGTTGATTTAAATTTTGTTCATGGATACGGTTGCTTCCAGTTTTAAATTTCGGATAGTTTTTGACACTATATAGGAGACTTTGAAAAACACAAGCGGGATAATAGAATGGATTGTGGCACGTCCCATTCAAAAATAAAATTAAACGCTATTTCTAAAGTTGTATAATTAAAATTATTAATGGACATTTTCCAAATAAAGCAATTTGCGAAATGTGAGCAAAATTTAATACGAAAGGTACGGGCAAAGCCGGGTGGGTACAGTTACATAATAAAAGATACTGACGTTCGATTTTTATGATTTTTGGTTGGAAAGAAGGGCATAATGCTACCTTTTGTTGTGAAAAAAACTTTATGGGGATTAGTTGAATTTTTGAATTCTTTAAATGTTTCGGGCCTACCTCAACATAAATTGGATTTGAAAGTCGGCTCAGTTAAAATTTTGTTGCGCAACATCAATGTACCGAAACTTTGTAACGGATCGCATTTGATCTGTGGTGAAGGATCTCACATCAAATATCATGCAAGTGATGATTTTGAGGGGAAAATTCAAAGGCAAACACTCTTATTCCGCAGATTTGGCTTATTCAGAACGATTTACCATTCGTTCGACTTCAATTTCCCGTGCGTCTCGCTTTCACTATGACAAATAATTTATTGCAAGGATAATCGATGGATGTTTGTGCATTTGTAGCATCAGTCTTGATTCCCCATGTTTCTCACATTGTCAATTTAGTGAAAAAGCGGATGGTTGGACGACACGTCAAAATCATTGCCGAATTACATAAATTAGCAAGTGCATTCTGCATGCTCGGAATTATTATTTTCATTACATTAACAAATTTGGGCGGAACGAAGTTTGCCGGGTCAGCTAGTTCTTACTAAAAAGAGAGTTATATTTTATATTACATAGGTAGATAGGCCAAAAAAATACATTTAAATGAATGTGTAGTATAAAAGACAAAATAATTTTTTTTTTTTAAACTTGGTAACAGAACACATTTTGTTTTGTCTCGCATTTTTTTTTTTTTGCTTTTCTAGCATATTCTACCATACGTATTTTTTTGCAGTCTAGCATTTTCTTTTTTGAAATTCTGGCAACACCGCCCACAAGATTTCCACAGTATTCATCCCCATCGTCATTCGTCATCCGCAACATGCCATACATAAAATCGCTTTACTTTGATGAACTTGTAGTGAACTCGTGCGACGATTTTCTGTGCACGGCACGGCTCACGGGCTGAATTTTTTTTTTTTTTTTCTCTTCTCTTGTATCTGATCCTGTTGTCTTTTGCCTTGTTCTGTTCTCGTAAATCGTCAAAGGCAGTGAGACTGGACGTATTTCCAGGTAATTAATTGATATTTTGAAACAAATATATAATTTTCAAGAATTGCACACCCATCTAAATAGTTCACGCGACGCCACTGCGTTCACCTCTATCTCATTATCCCAACACTCAGAGGATTTCAAACTCTTCA
Organism: Cheilosia urbana; assembly: GCA_946477585.1. Taxonomy (NCBI): domain Eukaryota; kingdom Metazoa; phylum Arthropoda; class Insecta; order Diptera; family Syrphidae; genus Cheilosia; species Cheilosia urbana. Next base: position 147,185,310 of record OX297854.1, read on the forward strand.
CCCGAACATTAATTTTAGTTCTCCAAACAACTGTTAAAAGCGCATCAGCAGAAAGTTTATACCGTGCCCAAGTTTACGTTGAATAAAAATTCTTCCAGCAAGAGATGCAAGTCAAAATCTACTTTGCACTTCTAAGCTTCAGGACGATTTATAGCCGCGTAGGACAGCAGACTCAGTGTCAGTAGCTAAGATCCGCTTTCAACCAAAGCGTCACGTTTAAGGCAACGTGCAGTCACTTAAACCTCCACTGGCCCCCGTTATGTAATCATGTCACTTATTCCTGTCACTTCAAGTAAGTGTGCTTATAATGCAAACGAACATCTAGGACAGGGAAGAGGGAAATAAAGCAATTTAGCTACAACTGTCGTTGTTCATGCTCGTAGTTGGTTCTGATTGTAGGTATGAAACGAATTCTCGTCGTCCTTTCGGTATTTTTTTTTTTTAATTGAGAGCAATGAACGGCATACCAAATTTCCTTGTCACATACAGACGAACTTACAAAGTGGCACTCGGTAATCTTTAAATGTCTCTTATGGGCAAGAGCTGTTTCCTTGATTGCGCGATTTAGTGATGATGGAAGATGGAACCATCGCAGCCGCACCCTAAACTACATGAGAGGAATTTTAATCATGTTGCTCTTTTGGCGCTCTAACAATCAAATATGGGGTCGATGCGGTGTTAGTGATTTTGATGTGCCTTCATGTGTGTTATAGCTTATAAGCTTAGGATGCTACTGTTAAAGTTTGTGAATATCTTTCGAGGTAGAAACAAAAATGAAATAGGTATAAAATTGAGCAACTGCAATGTTTTTTTAAGGCAGTCTTATTACAAAACTCCAAGGGTGACTTTTAATTGTTTGAGAGGTGTTATCCTCTGGATAACTTTTATCGAAAGCCCAGCAGCGTCGCGTGAATTATTTAGATGGGTGTGCAAATTCTTTAAAATTATGTATTTTTTAGAAATATGCATTAATTGCATATTAATATTTTGTTTTCAAAATAAAATATAGAAAATTAAACTTTCGCATTCAAAATCAAAAGCACCGCACGAAACTGCAATCTGCAACCCCAATCCCCAACCACTTAAACGAAAAGCTTTCAACCATTCATTCATCGGCTTCGTGCACAGCTTTTATTTGCACGAGTATCGATGTAATACATTGTATATTTGACTTATGACGCTTTACGGAAACAGAACAGAACAGATGCAAAAGAAGAGAAAATGAATACAGCCCGTGCACAAAAAACCTTCGCACGAGTTCACTACAAGTTCATGAAAGTAAAGCGATTTATGAACGTTAGCGTGCGGGTGACGATGGCGATGGGGATGAATACTGAAGAAATCTTGTAGGGATATAGTTTGGAGTTGGATGAATTTATTTGATGAAATCAACAGAATGGTGGACAGCAAGTTTTTGTACGAGTTAATGAAGGAATTTTGAAAGAAGAACTATGTAGGATGAATATGAATAGGTATGGTGTAGGGTAGGCTGTAGCTGTTGGCTGTGTTATGGAGGTTTTATGGGTGTGGAATTGTGCATATCATTATTTGTGTGTTATTATTATTACACAGTGTTTGATGAGGGATTTATTTTCGTTAGATCAGGGTGTGCAATGCACACCTTGCACACCCTGACGAGACGCCACTGCGAAAGCCTTATATCACATCAACGGGCTCAAACGTAATTCGGCAATATTTCAGTCGCTTCATCCGTTCAATGGATCGCTTTGTCAAACTGCGTTTCATTGCGAAATTCGCTTGATACCAAAGAGCAAACTGGAAGACAAATAGTTTCAAGAGGGGGTTTCACTTGCAAAATGCCAACTAAAGCACGGAGTTATTTGTGTCGCGGTTTGGCTATAAATCAACTCAGTGAAGGCAATGACAAAACTGCATTCTTCCGCCTGGGTGTACGAACGTCCATTCGCTGCTCTATGCCGATAAACTAATGACGATGGACGATCCAGCAAACCAGCATTGTTGAGGACATTTGCAGAACGCAGAATTCTGGTCGACAAATTAAAACCCCAAAAGTTCCCATTGTGGGAGATAGCTTCGGTGGAAGTTATGCGTCCGTCACATAGGTGGTTTTCAAAGAAAAACACATTTTTGAAGTTAGACAGCTCTCCGAAAATATAGTAGTACATTTGCAGCGGCTCAACGGAACTGTTTTTAAGGACTTTGGATTTTAAACAATTTTATTAAGTACTGAAGAAGGTTAAGTGTTCCATTCATGCTTATGGGTGACAACTTGGCAAGCCACTTGGCACCAACAACCAATTCATTAGCTGAGGGAGACAATTTTTGCTTGTTTGTTGCAAATACTGTAAACACATTTAATAACAATTTGTAGGGAACACCCTTGGTATACTAACGATTACTAGGATGAGGCCATACATGCAAAATCATCGAAAGAAAGAAAAAGACGAATAAAATGTTTACATTTATTTATTATGTATTTTTTCATTAATAATGAGTATGCTCGCCATTTTTCTATGACCTCTATTAGAAGGTTTTTAGTCATACAGCGGTTTTAAATAATTAAGAGTAATTTGGGCCCAGATATCACAAAAAGCTTCGATTAAATTGTTCTTGTCTTCAAATTGTCTGCCGTCTTCATACACCTTACGAGAGAACCATGCCCAAACATTTTCGATTATTTTAAGTCCTGTGAACAAGGCGGTCTGGAAGTATGGATAAGGGCATTGTCTTGTTCGATATCCAAGACAGAAGAATGTTTTTCACTTTTGGAAAAGACCGTTTCAGCAAACATTTGTAGTTGTTTCCATTCCTTGTTGTGGAAAAAACTCCAACTCTTGCTCCAAACTCCAATGTCTTCCCAAAATGAGCTCCTGCTTTCTCAGATCTTGGAAATAAAAGTTGTAACCATCGGGGCCATCGAGGTTAAGCTTTACAACAATTCACAAACTGAAATTCGACATAATTTCCCAACAGAAATTGTCAGGGTAACTCCCAAACAAGCGAGAATCGTTGTTACTCCTCGCTTCCCCCACTCAGAAAACTTTATTTCGTTCGAAGAGACAACGCCATTCACTACCCCAAGCGACACGTTCTTTTTGCAAAATAAATTCGATGCTCCTTGTGTACTTGCCTCAAAATAGGTTTCTTTTTAAGTTTTCTCCTCTCTGTATAGTACCACTTTTTCGTATTATCCTTCGGCCCTTATTTTAGTCGCTGGTAGAATAGAATTTGAGGCAAGCCGTAGAATTAACCGGTGCAGGGAAATAAGTCTCCGGGAACTAGATCCACTGAGGGACTAAGTTTCCACCTAGTGGGGAGTAAAAAAACTTTCGTAAAGTGGACTTAGTTCCCATCTAAGGTGGAAACTAATTCCATTTTCTTATGGGAACTTAGTACGCATTCAAAAATAAGAAGAGGCAACACTTCCAACATTTAGAATTGGAATTTTTGATTTTGTTTGACGTAGTACCCCATTCGAAGTTCAGCTAGCAACACTCTGAAAATAATCAAAGAAAAATTGCGGTGGTTTTTAGGCGCAGGGACATAAGTCCACGAGACTATATAAATATATATACAAAAATAGCAGAGTAATATATATTTTCTTTGAATGCCAAAATAACACCTCTTATTGGAAAACCCTTTATAATGCCCCTGAATTACAATAAAGTAGGTACACAATTGCTTACTTTTAGGGGTGCGCAAATTGTATTTCTTCGAAAAAAGGTTCTTATCTAAGATGACATAGGTATTTGAATACGTTACTATGGTAATTTATGGTGGCGACAAATTGATTGTCACCAAAATTATATCAACTACCTACCTGTTATGTATGGGGAAGTCATAACTTAATTTTACCAGGTTTCGAATCGCATCGTCCGGGAACGAGAATAACGTGACGGAATTTGTTTTTGTTTCACATGTAAAACCAACTTAAATCCGCGAACGTATAGCTCGTTCACGGAAGTGGCGATTCGACCCCAGGCTTAATGGCGACATATACCCAGGATTTTGGGTTTGTGCACATCTACGGCAGAGTACAGTAAAATAACATAAGTTTCATTCTCTTCATTTCATATTAAATACTAAAAAAGCGTACGGAAAGCTCGGATGTTCACGTATTAATATAATGATAAATAATTTCAAAATCGAAATTCAGTTTGAAAGACCTTGAAAGAAAGACTCGTGCAAAATTTTTACTTGTATTTTCTAAAGCTAAATCAAAAAGTTGTTTGAACAAATAAATTTGAATTTTAAGCCTTCGAAAATTTGAGAAAATAAGAGTAAAAAATTCGCACGACCGGTCTTAGTGTGCGTGAAATTTTTCTTTGATTACTTTCAGAGTCTTTCAAACTGAATTTCGATTTTGAAATTATTTATATTTATATATTACTCTGCCACAGTATAGAATACCAACTTGACTCTTTCATTTTACTTTGTTTTTAGTCGACAGTGAGAATTTACTTCACATTAAAAGGGAAATAAAATTACTCAGAGTTTTCGGAATTTACTTCCCACATTTTCTAAATATTCATAACAAAATTTTGAAAAAAAAATCGCTGATGTGAACTCCTGCAACGAAATATTCGCAATGGCCTCATCCTAGTTTCACATCCTTTTATACGCTTTTCTAGTAGTTCATTGTTCGATCTTGGGAAATTCCAGCGGTCGTTTCTTATTTACCCTTAAATTTTATTACTTACTGTTGGGGAAATATGTATCCACCTGTTCTAATTTCCGGGTACAAAATTTCCAACATGTATAAAGACTGAAAAATTGTGCAAAATGTATCCTAGTGATGCCAATGTATATTAAAAAAACGTTTGCCTCAAATTTTGGACGAATAAAAAGTAAAGCTTGAGTTCAAAGCCCCAGTAGATAGGAATTGCTTTAAAAAGCATGGTTTTTTTTATTAAAAAAAAGTAACCACAATAAATTTAGAAAGAACCAGTCAAAGTTTGAGCACAGCTATACATTTTTATTGAGTAGGTACTTCTTCTGCAGACGATTTATTTGTAACTAAGAATAAGGTACCAGTGCGGACAAAGTAAAGAACATTCTAAAAAGCTTCCTTTCCATAGTAAAAGAAGGAGAGATTGGGAAATGGGATATTAAAATCAACATTGATGTATCATTTTAAGTACACGATATTATTATGTCAAATTGCAGCTAAAATACTCCCCCCACTATGTGTTTTTTAAATTCCATTACAGAACTATAGAAACAGATACCATACATCCGGGGAAAGACATTATCCAAGATCGAGTATCAATTTCGTGGAATCATTCCCGTTTTACTTTGTCATTCGTAATGCGTTGATTTGGAAAATAGCACGTAGTCATAGTCATATCCCCCGAGGAGATACTACATACAACACATCCGGCCGGAAGGAATAAATCAAAACAATACTCCTGCTCGTGGAATACGTGTGACTACTTCTTCATTGCTTTCGTTTCGGTATACTTATATACCAAGATTGGAATTCGATACACACTCGTTGTGTTCGTGTTGGCTTCCTCTGATATGCTTGGGGAAATTGCAAGAAAATGCCATTTCGAATTCCTGGGGGCATTTCTTACATTTAATTTTTTTTTTTCTTGCACTGGCATCAACTTTGAATGCATTTCAATTACATTCTCCGGCACTAATACCATCGCGCTAAATTGCAGGAATCTCTTCCTCGAAGTACAACAGAGCCCTTTCAGCCTATTTGACGTTCAGCTTTTTAATGCAAGGACATCACAAAGGCCTTGGTTTGGATTATGTGTTTTTAAGTGGACACGTCTTTTGGGGAACATTTATTTTCATCAGGCCTGTCTGGACACCATAACATTTCGTTTATGCTGTCATTTACCATATTTTATTGTCATCTCTTAAATTTGTTGAGACAATTAGAAGTAATAAAGTTTCAATGGGGGATACAACTACAACTTGTAAAGGAACTTATGGCACAGTATCCTCTATTTTAGGTAAGACTCAGTTCCAATGGATTAGACCTACTGGACTGCGCAAAAATATACGGGCTATAAGTTGTTAATTTTCTGTATTTTTATTTATACAATAAGATGCCGCTAGTACTCTTTCGCCATCTGCTTGCTTCGCTTTGTGGAATCTTGTTTACGGCATGGCGAAGGCTTTGTGGACAGATAAAAATTAATTTTATGTGCTCTGTGCAGCTAAGCTAATTAAATATATGGATTGGCAATAGGCCAGACCCATTCTATGAAGACAACAGTTGGATATAGTGGAACGTCCTCCTAGCAGCAGCCAAATTTAGGTAGGGGTTTCGAAAATTTACTAAGACGTAACGCATGTCTAAAATACTTTTCCTTTACCCCTTTTGGGAGTTTCCTTTTTCTGTTCGCCCCGTTTATTATTGTGTAATTATTCATGATTTCTAGGAAGTTAATAATTGGTTTATTTTATCGGGTTCATTTTCTCGAATATTCGTGTCCGAAATTGGCTTTCCCTTGTCACCAATAAATGGAAAGGGAGTGCAAAAGCACAGACCACAAAGTGACCTGTTCGATTTTGGTAATTATACTTAAAATCTAATTCAAATACGTTATCTCCTTCATGACAAGAATTTTGCAGTTTGAAAAACTGACGGCAAATTTTATTAGGTTTTTGCGATGAGTGCATTTAACGGGTGATTTTTTAGCTGGTTTGGTTTTGGCAACACTGGTTTTAACAGCTGACGTGTGTTTAGTACCTTGTGTCACTGTCAAACAGCTTCAGTTTGGTTTGCAATTTAACCATGGATCGTCTTACAAATGAACAACGCTTGCAAATTATTGAATTTTACTATCAAAATTCGTGCTCGGTTCGAAATGTTCATCGCGCACTGCTTCCATTTTATGATCGGCATTCTCGACCTTCTGAGCAGTCTATTCGGAAGATTGTGACCAAATTTCGCACCAAATTTACTTTGTTGGACATTAAACCACCAACACGTTTACGTACTGTGCGTAGTGAAGAAAATATTGCGGCCGTATCAGCTAGTGTGACAGAAGACCGCGAAATGTCGATTCGGCGCCGTTCCCAGCAGTTAGGCCTTTGTTACAGCACTACGTGGAAAATTTTGCGGAAGGATTTGTGCGTAAAGCCTTTTAAGATACAGCTTGTGCAAGAACTAAAGCCAGCCGACCTACCACAACGCCGAATTTTTGGTGAATGGGCTCTTGGAAAGCTGGCCGAGGATCAGCTTTTTTATCGAAAAATTGTGTTCAGCGATGAGGCTCATTTTTGGTTGAATGGGTACGTAAATAAGCAAAATTGCCGCATTTGGAGTGAAGATCAGCCAGAAGCATTGCAACAGCTACCAATGCATCCCGAAAAAGCCACTGTTTGGTGCGGTTTATGGGCCGGCGGCATTATTGGGCCATGTTTCTTCAAAGATGATGCGAATCGCAGCGTTACTGTCAATGGTGAACGCTACCGAGCGATGATAACAAACTTTTTTTTGCCCGAAATGGAAGTTCTTGACTTGCATTATATGTGGTTTCAACAAGACGGTGCCACATGCCACACAGCACGCGAAACAATGGCGCAATTGCGAGGCGAGTTTGGTGAACAGTTAATTTCACGTTTCGGGCCGGTCAATTGGCCGCCTAGATCGTGCGATTTGACACCATAAGATTATTTTTTGTGGGGGTATGTCAAGGCTAATGTGTATAGGGACAAGCCCGCTTCGATTGACGCACTGGAAGCCAACATCCATGCATTCATTCGTGAGATACCGGCCGATATGTGTGAAAGAGTATGCCAAAATTGGACTCAGCGGATGGACTACCTGAGACGCAGCCGCGGTCAACATTTGCATGAACTTATCTTTAAACATTAAATTGCAAGGTTCAAACTATCGATTCAAATAAATATTTCATTCATTTTTTTCGAATTTTTTGTGTTTTTTTTTTAAAAAAGTTCTAAACCTCTTAAAAAATCACCCGTTAGATCAAGCAAATGACTTTTTTGATTTGCGAAAATGGGAACATTTGGATTCATAGTTTAATAAGTCTGACAGCTGTCTGACTAGATGTTTTTCAGTTTATATTGGCCCAGAGTGGTGGTCACGTGATTAGTTTTTGCAGTTGACGCTTATGGAGGAGAAGCCGACAAATCTAGTCAAGAATATCTTGCCTGCATACTCAGTTGATATTTCGAAGAATGAAATTTAAAATAAACAGAGCGGCCGTGACAGAATTCTGAAGAGTCGAAAAAAGGACCGTTGAGAGAAAAAGGTGTCATTTCTAAAGCTGCTCTGCAAATTTCGAATTTTCGCACGATATTTAATAACCATTAGTTCGCCTAACAGTGGAATAGTGTTGTGAAAGGCAACGGCAACCGTCTTACATTTTAAATGTACTTATTTGAAAATAATAATTTTTGGAAAATTTATGAAGGGCCTTTTTCGAATAAAAAAGGGTAAATCAAACAAAGGTAACTCTGACCGCGAGAATACAAAAACAATTCAAGTTCTAGTTGACGTTTTACATAAACTAGGTATCCGAACGTCCCCAATGAATCAATACAACATAACAACACATGAAATTTTGATCGTTATATAAAAATGAGTCAATCGAAGTAGAAATAAGTTGCTATGCATACAAAAAAAATGAAGTAGATCTGCTACACATGAGGGATGAAGGACACTGGTAGCCCTGCTTCCTATGCAGTAGAGGGCAAACGAAATTGCCTAATAAAGGGATTTCCAATAAGAGGTGTTATTGTGAATGATCCGCTATTTCGGTAGCTGTCACTTTTGAAGATTTTGTTCTTCGACATTTGACAAGTAGAAACTACGCCATTACTAAAAATGGAAATGGAACGATACACGCTTCAACAATGCACTGAAATTATTAAAACTCACTACAAAAATGGTGTAATCGCAGTAGCTTAGTGGTTAGTGTGTTGGACTGCTATGCGGGAGTCCCAGGTTCGAATGCCGCAAAAACGCAATTCCGACTCAGGGTTTTTTTCCGCTGCGCTACCTCTCGCGAACGCCGTCTGACAAACATCCGAGAGTATAAATGTCTTGAAAGAGCTTCTCAATTAGCCGTTTGGAGTCGGCATAAAATTGTAGATCCCTTCCATTCGTTCCAAAAATGAGAATCTCACACAAAACGAATGGTTGTGAGAAGCTAGGCCTAGGGTCTCTCCAGACCTGTTGCGCCAACTATTTATTTTTTTTTACTACAAAAAATGGTGACAATCTTGCAGTCACAGTTCGCAAAACTAAAGCATTTTTTGGTCGTCGTGTTGGGTTAGTTACAAGTTAGTGATGTGAAGAATAAAATCCGTGCAAGTCGCTCAAGAATAACTGAGAATATTGCTGCTGTAGCCCAAAGTGTTGAAGAAAACCCAGGTTTGTCCTTTCCTCGTCGTTCTTTGGAATTGGGCATTCCACAAACGTCATTCCACCGTATTTTGCATAAAGACTTGGGTCTTAAGGCTTATAAAGTTCAGTTAACACAAAAACTCAAGCCGGCCGATCATCAACAACGTCGCGTCTTTGTTGATTAGGGCCTTGAAGTGATTGAAAATGATCCGGAATTCAATCGAAAAATCATCTTGACTGATGAAGGCCCATTTCCACCTCGGTAGCTACGTCAGCAAGCGAAATTGTCGCATCTGGGGCTCGGAAAATCCAAGAGTTATTGTTGAGAAGGCTCTCCATCCACAACGTGTGACTGTTTGGTGCGGTTTATGGTACGGCGGGGTCATTGGACCTTACTTTTTCGAAAATGAGGTTGGATCAACAGTTACAGTGAATGGATTGCGCTATCGAGGGATGATTAATGATTTTTGATGGTCGGAGTTGGATGGTATTGATCTGGACAACATTTACTTTCAACAACACGGCGCTAAGTGCCACACAAGCAACGAAACCATTGATCTTTTACGGGAAAAGTTTCCGGACCGTGTTATCTCTCGAAGAGGTGATCACAATTGGCCACCGAGATCTTGTGATTTAACGCCTTGCGATTTCTTCCTTTGGTGCCACGTGAAAGATAAGGTATACGCCAACAGCCCAGCATCGATTCAAGATCTGAAAGAAAAAATTCGTGAGGCTATCGAGGACATAGGGCAGCCACTTTGTGATTTGCTTATGGGAAATTTCATGAAAGGGATATGGTCCTGTATGCGTGCTCGTGGTGGCCATTTGGCTGATGTTGTTTTTCATTATTAACGGCATACCTTCCTCTTTATTATGAAATAAACATCCGATCATTTATCTCAAACAACATTTTTCTTTGAATACCAAAATAACACCTCTTGTTGGAAAACACTTAAGATTATGGGGATGACATCTCCATTATTCCACCGAGGAGGGGGTCGACCTGCCCATTTAGCAACGCATTAAATCAACTTAAGTTCTTTGTAGCTAACCGGCTGCCTACTACCTAAAGCATACGGTGAGAAGTAACAAGTACCGGCGGCCATTGATTGCCTGATATAAACATTCAATTCAGCATCGACAAGGACTAGATGAATCTAAATCTGAGGTCAAACTATATCGAAATGTATAACCAACGTCAAATCACAATACTGAATAATTGACATCAAATGGGACTAGGAATTTAACCAGCGGGATCAATTTATGTATTTTGCATTTGGCAAATTAAATTCTTCCATTTCATGGTAGAATGGTAACTATGGCAGCCCAAAGTCCGGAATAAAAAAATAAATTAATGTTTGGCTCAACAGGTCCGGAGGGACCCTAGGCCTAGCTTCTCACAACCATTCGTTTTGTGTGAGTTTTTCATTTTTGGAACGAATGGAGGGGATCTACAATTTAATGCCGACTCCAAACGTCTAATTGAGAAGCTCTTTCAAGACATTTATAACTCGGATGTTTGTCAGACGTTCGCGAGAGGTGGCGCAGTGAAAAAAAAACCCTAAGTTGGAATTTCGGTTTTTGCGGTATTCGAACTTCGACCCCTCGCTTAGTAGTCCAACACATTAACCACTAAGCCAGTGCGCCTACAAAGTCCGGAGTATGTTAGCAAATTAAAACAGGATTACAGCTATTCAGGGCTATCGTGAATAAAATTTCCCCCGAAATATTTCCCATTTTTCAAAAATAGGTACCTATTGGCAATGAATTTCTAAAAAGGAAAAAAATTCCCCCCGGAATATTTCCTTCGCAGATTTGTAGGTGGCAATTCAAAACCTAATGCGAGAAACAGATTAACCAGCGACAACAACAGCACAAGCAACAGCGAATTAAGGATTAGCTCTAACGTTGACGTCGCTGTCGATGTTGCTGTGCTAAAGTGGTCAAAGTAATTGAAATACATTTGTTTTAAAAAGTTGTCAAAGTTCCTCTTGCTGTTACTGTGTTAATCTGTGTCTCGCATAAGCCGTTTCTATGGGAGATTGAAGTCTTTTGTGTTTTATTTTCTAATTTGGTTGATTTGAACCCAGAGAACAGAAGTGGTATATACGATTGGTAGAACTTCAAATAACAGCCAGCAACAATTTTTAATCATTCAAGTATTTTCAAGACATTGCTAACGATGGCACATTTGAAGTGGCGAATGATTTTTTTAATTGTTGACTGGTTGTCTGAGAGAAAATCCAGCCGATGCTTGAACATTGGGTTATTGACCCTGTAGTACTGGTGAAATCTAATAATAAAGAAGGAATATGTAATAACTGTACTACAACGCTATTTAATTTCTACGTACAACGTTTGTGGTGACTCAAAGGGATTGGATTTGGAGTTATCTTAAAGTTCTTTTGTTCAGATTCACCTAATTTCAATTTTGTTGAATTCGTTCCTCGACCAGCAATCTAAACCCTGCGCTGTGCATTTTGTAGGCTGCATAATATTTGGTCTTCTACTTTACCTGAATCAAACACTTCATTTACTACAATACGGATAAATCCAATTCGCGCCTTTGCAATTGGTCAAATTTATTAAATCTGTGGCAAAAAGGAAAAACAACAAAAGTCGACTTATGTCGAAATTGAGTTTTTTACACCATCGTATGCGAAATATTCCATTCTTTTTGCCATATTTTTTTTGTATTTTTATCTATTACGGTTTTTGAATTATAGAAGAAAGAAAAACACATACGTCATACAACGCACAAGGAAAGGTAAACATTCAAACCGTTCTCCTGAAAAATTGCAAAAAGTGACTTATGCCGTTTTACCTTGTGGCCACAATGAATTGGTAACAAATATTTGCAAAATATTCCCGAATATGAGTTTAATTTGGCAATTGAATAAATCACAATTGATATAATGTCACTGGATTCGAACGTATCTTCGAAAAACTCCGGGGGAAATAAACTTCCATCGGAGTTTCGCGATACGAGAAATACTTTCCAGGGAACAAAAGATATTCGGGGGTATTTTTTTTCCTCGAAATTACCGATAGCCCTGAAAATAACCAATCATTTCGAAGAAGAATTGCATTTTAATTTTGTCGGATTGAAGGTGAGGATGAAGATGCCACAAGTTGTCATTTATCTTTGAAAATGGTTTAGTAATGAGTGGGATATGTGTGTACAATGATAGATATCTGCAAAACTGATTACATAAATTACTTTCCCTACTTCGTTCTTCCCCAAGGCCACAGCACTCTGTACCATGACAGAAAGCAACAGTGATAACCCAGTAAATAGGCCGCCGGTTAAGTACCACTTATCTCACAAATGTCGTATTTCGAATGTAGTCTATTCAGTTGCTGTACAAACCTACATACTCGTACATGCGGGTTGAGGGCTTTGTGTACGGGCTTTTGTCAGACCAGACAATAGAGAGATTACACGTTTACTCTATGCCGGCTGAAATCCGGCGGACTTCCGTGTAATTATCCCTTTCTCTCGCGCGCAGACACAAGAAAGCGACACATTATCAGCCAGCAAGGAGATTATCTTGATTATGCTCATCTCAATATTTCTCATAAATTTGTAGGAAGCGGAAATTTTATTCTAAAAATTATCACCTGCGACCACAGTTGTAAATATTAATATTCCGCTCCCGTCGAGCATGCAAAAATCGCATAGAGCCCCCCGTTTTAATGTTTTATAGCCTTGTCGCTCTGTGAAGAATGACCGTGTTATAAATACATATGTTCTTTTGCAAATCACCGCGGTATTTATTTTTGCATGGACGTTAGGTACCTTCTTTAAGTTCACCACTAACGCGTTTCAATTTCCAGATAATCACCTTTATAACTGCTAGCCTAATGGTTCCACATTCAATGTCGCTCGTTTATCCTATTTTTTTGCCTGCCAATGCCATTAGCATCCTTATTATTGCGTAACGTATTCTGAAATGTATTCTCATTCCTATCAATGGCTTCTTACTATACGTATCATTGTGCTTAATTCAAATTCAGACTATGTGACAGATACAAAACGGGATATGTTAATTTGCGTGTAACCGTAGAATGGATTTTTCCTATTACGTGTATGTGTACCCACTTTATATCGGCTAATAAAACCTATGAGCACATCCCTACATTTTCAATATGTATATATAATATATATATATATATATTTTTATATGACGAGATTGTGATTACCTCGTTGGAGGATCTTGTGTGCGCTAAACCTCGGGGACACATGTTGCGTGTGATTGAAGTGTAATTACGATTTTTTTTCTCGTTTAGGCTTACAGTTTTTTTTTTTTTTTTTGCACGGAAACATCAATATTAATTGTACTTTCAATAGGTATAAGATTTTCATACCATTTTGATTTGTTCGAAAACGACTTTAAGGATTTCAACCTAAATTTTTTTATTTTTTTTTTTTTTTTTATAATTTTACTCGCGCTCAAGGGGTTATGAATACCCTTATAATGCGGGGCACAGCTCGGCATTCAAGTTTTTAGGAAGAGAAAGAGGGATAGGAAAGAGTTTGTGGCGCAGTGGATATTCTCCACGAGTGGCGTCCTAATAGCTAGGGGAGAATTGTTGATGTTTGTGTTCGCTTATAATTCACTTAAACTTATTCGCAGTTTTTATTTGTGAAAAATTTTTCGTGGTACTGGCTCGGATTTGAACACGTAACCTCCCACTCAACAAGCGAACACTCTATCACTGCGCCACGGCCACCCGCAAACTGATATTTAAAGCTTAAGTAGGTGAGGTTAACATGATTCCATACCCAGTTTTTCGCTAAAAGATCGAATAACGGAACTTTTGAAATTCGGACATATATCAAAAGAAAAATTTACTCCTTAAATAGTTTATGGTCATTTCTAAATCAATATAAAACTCAGTTTTTATCTACATTATCGTAAAATGGATTTTTGAAAAAGGTCATCTAGGTATACTTATAATAAAACTGTAGGCAATTTTTTTGTTACCTAATGGCGTGAAAACTACTGCACAGATTTCGATGAATATTTTGAAATGTTTCTTAATATTCTGTGCAACATATAGGCTATTCCTTTCATTGCCATGCCTATTTTTTGGAGCGTTTTTGACCAAAATTTGTTTTTTTTCCGACTTTACTGCCTTTAACTCGCCATTACTCAAATAATTCTTTATCGATGCAAACAAAACAAACTACTTAGGAGAGCCAACACTTTTATAGATATTTCAAGCCATCAATCAGCTTTCTATGTCCTCTAGAAGCTGAGCTACAACCTAAAATCTAACATTAAAAAAATAAATTTATTTTCTGAAATCGAATATTATCAGCCGCCGCGGTTCTTGATCGTCATCGTTGTTCTGCTTTGGGGTGGTTTTTGGTGGCGCACATCGCACAAGCAAGTTCATATGAAAAAAAACCCAACCACAACGTGTTTCTGAGGAAATGCGCAGATGGCTGATGACGTGTGGTGTGGTGGGGGACGTATGGTGGAGGTGGTGTATATAGAAATTGTGTTCAAGGTTTTTGTTTTAATGGTTGTTTAGTACCTACGTTGATACTTACAGTAAATAATTGAAAAATTCAAGAAGTAAAGACGATATAGGTGACTTATGTTGTTTGATTTATTTATTGTTGGTGTAGCTACAAATTTCCGTTAAGGCTTTTGTTTAAGTGGTTGTTTTGATATTACCTACGTGGTACCTACAGTAAGGAAGTGAAACTTCAGTACTTACGCTGTTGAATTTAATTTTCTTAAATTGGTGTTTTAGGTAAATAGATATGTTTGATTTATTGTTTCAATGTCGACAATGTTCACCGCTTTTTTTTTAGCTAGATTGTTGATTTTAAACAAATATGCCGTTGAGAAAACGGTCAAATCTCTTTTATTGGAAACTACACAGTCTCACGACGCGTACGAAGTTGCGGGCACAGCTAGTTTTATGTAAAATCAGTTTTCTTTAGTTTACCAGAAAACGGCAACAACAATTTAGACCAAAATGCAAACTTAGAGTAAAATTGATGTTTTCAAAATGATTGCGTTATTTATTTTCAATTCGAATCATCGAAAACGCTTATTTTAAAAACTGCTCATTTTTGAAAACCCCATTTTCTATTTCGATAAAACCTGAAAAACCAAGTAATGCTTACACCTCGAACAATAACGTATAATCGGTTTTCAGCTAAATATTTACCCAATAGTACTTTTTTTTAATTAAACATTCCAATATTTGGTACTCGTTTGTCTGCCAAATTTTACGAAAACCGCTCAAACGATTTTGATCAAAATGTCATACTAAAGATAATATATCTGTACGTACTCTTAGTTTTTCTCAAAAAATTCGAATAAAACCTTTTGTTTACTACCCAAAATCCGATCTCTGTTCATATATATTTTTAAAACTCAATACCGCACTTTAAAATTGCAAGTGACATTCAAAATACAGTAACAGCAATGCAAAACTTATTTTCAGCAAATATTACCCAGCTTTACTTTTTTTTAACCTTTTTGAATATGCACCTTAAAATAATTCCAACAATAAGAAAATCTCACTTCTTTTGCACCCCCACACACGTCCATCGTGGTATTCAGTTTATAACTGCTAATGCAAATTTAAAAACAAATCTCTGAATTCTTATAAAATGTCATCATTGACACCTTAAACCAGCGTCACTAATCTATTCCAGTCAAAAATAAACACATGCCCTAAGAGATCCCTTAACCCAAAAACATTTTATAGTTTAAAAGCTTATAAAATAGTACAGTAGCTATGCGTTTAAAACTCTCTTATCAGAAGTTGCAACAAGGGCCTGTTATTACTAGAGCTTCAACTTATAAGACCTTACATTTTTGTTTGATATATTAGATGAATAACTCAAAAATGGATACCTATCATTGAACACTATTCCTAACATTGTAGAAATTCTAATATATGTACCTCCCTACTTAAAAAAAATTAGAAAACAACTAATCAGCTTTTGATCAACGAGAGAGTTTCGTTCGATCCAGTCGTGCACTTTATTTAACTTGTTATTAAGATCGTTTAGTATTTTTTTTTTTTAATAGTAATTGAATTTATTTATTTTTTGGAATAATTGGAATAATACGCCGTACTAATGACCAATTTCGGTCTCGATTTCAAAATTTACAGAAGCTCAAAATTGCGAAATTTGTATCAAAATGATAGTTTTTTTTGAATTAAACAAATTTTGAAATCGAAACTAAAAATATTTATTGGTACGGCTCAATGTCTATTATATCCACATACCAGCTAAACCCCTCCTGTCTTTAACGCCCAGTGTAACACTTAGGTACCTTGCGTACATTTTTGAATGGATTTAACTACTATGAACATTACATCACCCGCTGGTACAGCTAAATGCAATTAGGACGGCTCAACTCTTTCATGGAGCAAAATTTCCATAATTGAACGGGCTTTGTATAAGCCCCTAAGCCAACACATGAACTGGCTCCTTTCAAATACAAAAATTAAACAATATTGGCTTCAAAATTGCTGCCCACGGCCGGCCACTGAATTACGACAGCTACTTCGCAATGTATACTGATGCGGATGCGTTGGTATATAACTATAAACCTAAACTCAGTTTTCCACGCATATTAAAGAGGACTTTTGAGTTGAGGCTGCATTTCCTGGATAAAGGCCTCGAGGCAATTTACATTCCATTGTGTTCGACGATGCACCTAAATTGGTTTTCACATTCATTTGTTGTGCTCTGGATTATACGGGTATGGACTTCATCAGATTGCTTGTTGCAGTTATTGCGATTTAATATTGAAACACAATGAGTGTGTTGATAGACCATGTACGGTTGAAGTTGTTTTTTCATAATTGAATGTGGCCTTATGTCGTCCTTTAGAAAGAGCTGTTCTTCGATAATAATTTATTAGAAGCGATTCCCATGGCCAGGGTATCGGATAGTCTGTTAAAACTGGATATCTATGGATTGAATTGAATTGAAAATGTGTGACGATAACTTATTGTTTAAAAAAAAAGCCTTGGTAGGTATTTTTTATAACGCTTCCACGACCACGTGGGCGACATTTCAGTGGTTTATTCTTTTTTTTTTATATTAATGGTGCCAAAAAAGTAAACGGTGATGAATGTCTCGAAAAATCGCACTGTATGTATTTGCTAAGTGGCATGAAAATTTGGAAATATAGAGGGAATTGTTTTATTGTATTTCTTAACAAAAGGACCAACTTCAATAATTGCTTGGTAGGCTAATCTTACATAATATTTAACATTAATTAACTCGACTATCAACAATATTTAAGAAATTGGATTTTAATATTTATTTTAATTTTGAATAAAATTAATAATAGTAATAGATATATAGATAGTTACGAAACGAAATTAGCTTTCAAGTGAATTCTCTTTTTATTTCCTACATTATATCTGTACAATATTACAAATTCAAATTCCAGTTCACTTATTACCTACTTACAATTATTTTTTATTTTGGGACAACGTGCAGAATGGCGAGCTTATGCCGAAGAAATGAGTTAATTTTTAAGCTTTTTTTGTACTTTATTCTTAGTTAAATTGAGTGCTGCCATGTTAAACAACAATTATTCATTTTACCCTAAAGAACACTTTAGAAGATAAGCACTATTTGTTATCGAACTTGTGAATCAATTCGTCACTGTCATTGTTTATTTATATATTTTTTATGTTTGCTTGATTGAAAATTTGAATTTTAGCGTTGATGTTTGGCAGAGCCTTAATGGTAGAGCAGGTTGGGCTTATGGTCGGCCGATTTTGGTGCAATGACTTTTTTTTTTAATTTTATTTATTTACAATGGACTGTTTCGGTAACAAAATTAAATTTAAATATATAAAGGTATGGTATATGTACAATACATATAGCCTGATATTTTTCTCACTATGCCACAAGAAGTA
Organism: Cheilosia urbana; assembly: GCA_946477585.1. NCBI lineage: Eukaryota > Metazoa > Arthropoda > Insecta > Diptera > Syrphidae > Cheilosia > Cheilosia urbana. Next base: position 147,203,542 of record OX297854.1, read on the forward strand.
TGCTGTCCGAGGGCTTCAGTAGGTACCTACTTGCTGAAGCTAAAAACAAATCACCCAAACAAAAGGAAAAAAAAAATTCAAATGTGGAGTGATTTTCAAAAGGCAGTTGTGAACTTTCGATTGGGTAAATAACCTTAAATCTTATAAAAAGGTTAATTAGAATAAGCGCGCAAGAAGTGTGGCGTGTTTACCAACGGGCAGTTGTAAACTTCCGGGATGATCTCCACGTCAAACTCCTGACTGATGAAGAGTGAATTAGAAGCGATCGGTGGCGGCCTTTGTAACAATTTTTGGTGAGCTTATAGATATTCCCAGCTGGAGAAGCTCTTACACGAAAGATAATAATAAAATAAAAAGAGCAACTGGAAGGGCTTTTAACACAAAAGTCACTTAGAGTGTGAATCGTGTGATTTTGAGTGGTGCAAACTTTTGTCTGTTGTACCGAAACTTCTGCTTGTATAGCAAAATAACTGTTAAAGGGAGTAGCTCATTTTTTATAATGAAAACTATTTTTGTTTGTCTATTAAAATACTAGAAAATTATAAATAATAAGGTTTTTGAAAAAGCTATTCGAATATTTATCATATTGCCTAACATTGACCGACTGGATCCTAACATTGACCACTGTTTCTTTTGATCTTTTTCTAACAATTAGGTATCAATCTTTAATTGTTTTACAATATTTTGTACCCTAAACACTTTATAAAACTAGTTCTTCGTAATTTAACTTAATTCTAGTTTAATATTATTGAAAATAATAGGTACAAATGAAGTTTCTTTTAATTTTATATACCTATTATAAGTATTAAAACATTTACATTTAAAAAATATGTATATTAAATATTCAGTAAAAGAAAATAGAGTTAAAATCTAATGTTTGGGAAAAAAAATAAGATTATACAAAAAAATACTTGAAAAATCGTTATTGCTGGTACAATTTCATCACTATGGTCAATGTTAGGAATTCACTTTTTCCTATATAGATCGAAAAGGAATCGAACAAATTTAGTAAATCTTTTCTTTTATGATACAGAACGATAGTCCCCATAATCAAATAGTCGAAAGTTGTGGATGTCTTTAAACAGAGCTGTAAAATTCAACGTCAAAGTTCAAAACTGGTCAATGTTAGGGCAGTTGACGGTAACATATTTGTTTACACTAACGTTTTTTGTATATAAATCATAATGTAAAAAGAAAAGTAAAAGTCAAAATAATTCTCTATGTTGTTGGGTTGTTATAAAAGTAAACAAATAATTCATACGTGTTTTTGGGTTGTTCCACCATTTATTTCTGGATTGAAAATCTTGAATTTATTTGAATAGCAAATGTCTCCTAAAGCATCAATACGAATTATGTAGTTATAAAGCCTAAGCTGGGGCTCGATTCTGGTTCTGTGAAAGAGTGAATCGAATAAATCGTTTTCACATTCGCTTTCACGCATTGCTTTCATTTTTTCGATTCACTTTGTACTAAAATGCGATTCTGGTTCAATAAGTGAAAATATCGTGGTGAATTCAATACCGCACACTCTGCTGTACGAAAGAGGGTTGTCAATTTTCAAACGTTCACTAAAAACATTCACTACTTGCAAATGGGGGGCAGTGAAAAGAAATTAGTCATATGAAAAATGTTGACGTTTGGTTTCACATTTTCATTGAACGAGGATCAAAATTGCGCGTGAAAGGTTGAAAACATTTTCGTTTCACTTTTTCAATTGACCCCCTGATGGTGAAAGTACTCCACCCTAAGGAGAGCTGCTTTGCACCGACCTTCTCAGTCTAAAGAATAAGTTCTGAACAAATAACCCCCTTTAACAACATTTGATTGATTTAGTCGTCCATTGTTCTAGCTTTTTTTAGAAGGTTTAGGCCTCTGTCGTTCACTGCCACGCTTCACGTTCACTTTTGACCAAAATGCATTTATTTCCCTGACTTCACTTGTCATTCCAAAAACTATTCTTAAGCATCCCAAAGACAAAAAAATATTTAAAATACGCTCTAAATAAAAAGCGCTCAATCGGCTTGCTATTTTATCCACAAGCTGTATTCAGCATAGCTTCAGGACCGCTGGCCCCCACTTTTTGAAAAATGAACAAAATGGCTCCTTTTTTAGTTTTAGTCCTATTTTATTCTTCATTGAACGAAAAACACTGCAAATATGAATGTATATGTGTTTCGGAATGAAAAACAAATATTTTTGTTATAAAAAATAAATGTCTTTATTGCTGTTTATTTTTTCCAATACAGGTGGAGGCCCCTTTTTTACGGCTCGGGCCCCTTTTTAGTCCCCTTCAAACATCAAATTGATTTTTTTTTTATCAAACGATTGTTCCTGATTGTAGATCTTCTTGTTATGGTGGTTGGCACATTCACTTGAACAAATGTTACATTTAATATAATAAATAATAAACAACTCAAGTCTTATAAAGTTTCTTGGAAATTAAAAAATAAAACAAATCATAGATATAGACAGATTTAAGGCCGAAAGGCAAACATTTTAAGCAAATTGTTAAGTCTAGGGCGCTCGCTAAGAGCCATTATAAGCTAGAATAAGATAAATATTAGTTTTAAATTTGATTTAATCGTTTTTGTTTTAGTTTAAAATGAAAAAAAAAATACACTTCTTTTCATGTACGTTTAAAATTTAATTTAAAATCAATCACATGATTGAACTCATTAAAATCCTTCGTCAAGTTATTGATGGGGCCTGATTGGATTCCTAGTTGCCCTCGGTCGTATTGATGGTTCTACAATTAAGAATATAGGTGGAGTTGATATTGCCAGTCAGGATGCAAAACAAAAATAAAGCATTTGATTTTTCTCTTCGTTTTTCCAAGGTCTGCATACTCAGCAACTTTAATTGACTTATGTGGGAGGAAAGACGCTCGTTTCTTCAGTTGGGACAAAATATATATTCAACAACCCTAAGACGAACCGTTGGGGTAGTAATTAAGACACCGACATCCGACACCCCAGATTGAAAACCACTCGTTTTACATTTTATGCGCAGTATAATGTTGTTTGCCGTTGAACTCTGGTGGGTACACCAAATACGGAGGCAAACCATCCAATGTCAATAATGACACAGCATTAACCCAACTCATGTATACGGGCTCAACATATCGTGCCATCAGCGCAAGTGAAAAGTCTGCAAATTAAATTTGTTTGCTGTAGCCGTGGATTTTATTACGTCCCGTCTTCCGTGCAATATCATGCCGGTAAGTAAATAATTTCTTCTTTCCATATCTACACTCGCACGCATGCACAACATATCCCCACCAGGCGTCACTCATCCCTCTTTCCTCATCGTCATCACACAGTCAACTGAATTATCACTCTGCGACAACATGGCCCACGTGATGTTGTCAAAAATCGAAATCCCATTAAATTTCACTCTACATACCCGTACATTTTATACGTAGGTAAACCGCCATCATGTATGAATTCAACTCCAGACTGCATGTCAGATATATCGATTAAGAGCTTCCCTAATGTTGTACGCAAAATGACAAGAGCCTAAATATTGACAGCATGACAGTCACTACAACAGGGTCTCCACTGAAAGCGTGAAAAGGAAACTTCTCTTTCACTTAAATCATTCGTGTGCGCACAGTGCACAGTACGTGAGATTGTAAAACGGTTTGCATTTTGAAGTTCGACTTCGAACTCCTTTGCCAATGGAGTATCTTTCTGCACAAAGTTATAGGATGATGTACATTATTATGGACACAGAAAGCAACTGGTGACATAATTTCAATGTGCCCGAAAAAATGGTGTATTTCTTGCATGAGCAGACGGGTTGGATTGGTTCTGAATGCTTTCGAGAGTGCAGGCGCATTTTGCATAGGTATCAGTGCTGTAGTTATACGATACGGGCACAAGTATGCTTTTTATACAGTGTCATCGGTTCAACCCGTTTTGTCCTTTCTTTGAAATGAAGTTATTAAAATGGCTGCGAAACTTTTTATGAAAATTGAAAACTGAATTGAAAGTTTGACAATAATGCGATATTATAGTGACTTTCTGTTGAACTCATTCATTCATGATGGTAGGAAGGCTAAAGAGAGGGAGGGCTTGAACATTGTTTCTAAGATTTCGAGCAAACATTTTTCTTTTTTATTTTGTAAACTTTTGTTATACTTTATTGTATGAAGGAGAGCACACAGTCGCACCTGTCTAAGTGGGATCAGGTTAAGCGGTTACACCTATCTAAGTGAGACAGACCTGTAACAAAAGTCGTGTTTTTTTTTTTCACTCCTTGAGTAAAACAAATATTTGCTCTACCTACTTAAGAGAGAAACTGGGTAACGGCGAACTGGAATTCCACTTTATGTGAGACTGAAATAAGAGGTCCATTAGATTCAAATATTAACAAAGTTCGACTGTATTTATAAGAGGCCGGTATGCTGACTAATCACAATCATAATTATACATGCTACGCCACCTTTATTAATGTTGGGTATACTCATCAACACTCGAGTGAGCCATCAATAGCCTTCGATTTTTTGGCACCGATTCAGAGTCATGACTCATGAGGGGCAATCTTCATACGAGAATGGAGAAGACTATCTTCCCAATTTTCGTCGATATTGAGGGTGCTTTTGATAGCATGTGCATTGTGCAATGCAGCCAGACATCATGGTATAGATGAAACATTGGTGTTGTGGATTAAAGCAATGCTAATGCAAATCCGTCGTGACAGGGGTGAATATGGGCTGCCCCCAAGGCGGTGTTCTGTCTCCCCTTTTATGATATAGTCGACTCTCTGCTAACGCTTCTCAATCTTCCTGGAACCTAAACACAAGCATTCGCGGATGATGTCGCCATTCTGTCTGTCGGTTCTGACCTAGGGACTGTCTGCTCTCGGGATCAGAGATCCTTGGGCTTGATCGATGGCTGGTGCACAAGAAATGGGCTTTCAGTGAATCCTCTTAAAACGACTGTTGTTCTCTTCACGAGAAGGAGGAAGGTCACTGGTCTGACTCAACTTGTGTTAAAAGGTGTCACTGTTCCGATCTCCGATGAAGTCAAATATCTGGGAGTAATCCTCGATAGAAAGCTTCTTTGGTCCAAGCATGTTGAATCGAAAACCGATAAAGCGCTGTCAACTTTCTGGCAGTGTAAAAGCGCTTTTGATAATAAATGAGGCTTATCTCCTAAAAGAGTTCTGTGGATCTTTACGGCAATGGTAAGACCCTTTCTCTCATATGCATCGGTTGTATGGCGGAACAGGCTTTCACGGAAACGTCTTACTGCCTCTTTTGCCAAACTTCAAACAACGGTTTGTCTCGGCTGCACAGGGGCCTTCTCCAGAACACCGGGCTCCACTCTAGGTGCCATGATGAACCTCCGCCCCCTCCCCCCTCCTTGATATTTTTATCATTCTAGGCCATTTATCGGTTAAAGGGATGGCTTTTGGTACCACGCGCATTGGAATTTTGAAGAACTTGTGCGAGAATTATCCTTTGACCCCAGTCTTATGGATAGTCTGACGCAATGACTCCAGAAATCCTACTGCGACAAAACTACCACGTCAACTTTCCTACAGACAACGAAATGGCTTAGGCCAGACTCTGAGCCAGGGAAAGAATGTCATTGTATATTTACGGATGGCTCCAAACCCGGACAGGGGTCGGGTTCTGGAGTCTTCGTGGAAAGCGAGAACATTAGTCTTCACTACCCCTTAGGGCTTAGGTAACCATGCGTCTGTCTCCCAAGCGGAGGTTTTCGCTATCCTTATGGCTATGCGCTATATTGTGACAAACAATATGCGTTTGCAGCGACAGCCAAGCTGCATTTAAAGCGCTGCTTAACCCTCTTACCTCGTCTAAATTAGTGCTCGAACTCAAGTTTTCTCTGAACTTGGTCGGAAGGCAAAATACAGTGTATCTTGTTTGGGTCCCAGGTCACAACACAATGGTATAAAGGGAAATGAGATCGCTGATGAGCTTGGGTTTAGAGAAAGATTTCTTAGGACCTGTCGGTGGCGTGGCAGCGCTGGGTGTGGACAGACCAAACGAATGCGTCCGGAAGTCTGCTGTAAGATGTCTGTTTGGCAGTACAATGGACAAGTAGCCATATTTTTCAACTATCACATCGATTTATATACATATCACAAAAACGATATGAATTGAAAAAAAATTCCGAAATTTTCGATTCGAAAAATTTATTGCATGAGTTACAGAACATGGGCCCAGTATTAGTGTCTGAGTTCTCCATCGGATAGTAACAACCTCCGACAAAAAAAAAAGAAAAATGTTCCCATACTGACATATGAAGGCTGTCTGGTGGCAGGACTTTTGGTGAGAAGCTCGTAGCTTTTTCGGTTGAAGTGCCACCTGTTTGGGGACGCCCTAATCTGAGAGGTTTAACAATATACGAGGCTAGCTGATCTTTACTCAGTCCCGTCTTTAGTTGATGCAGCCATAGAACAAGAGGTGAATATTGTTGTTACGCCGATAACCTATTTCCGTTGCATTATCTTGACTTTTTATGAACGAGTCACAGTTTTTCTATGTCTTCTATGTCAAGAAACGATATCCCACCATCGTCGAAAGTTTTATTTTAATATACTTGCATTCTTTGCACTTAGTAAGACTAAACCTTCAGACTTAGCCCGATTTTCCACCTATACCGCGGGGAAAAAAAAAGTGATACCTACCTAGTTCGACTTAATCTTCACTTGCCTTATCGTTGAAATACGTACTTTTAGAGGGGATCTGAACAAGCGGCAGATGTTAGTCAACCAACAATAAAACTGTTGTCCTCCTTCGAATTGAATAGAACTGACCAAATTGTCCACTGAATTTCGTATCCAATGAATTATGAGTAAATGGAGGGAAAGCAAGCGCATATTTTCTCAATCAGAAATAGATATCCATCCCTAGAATGTGGTCACATTTTAGCTCAATATTGCAACTTCCAAACGCACCAAAAGATTCTTCTGGCATTTATGCACAAGTATGGTTACTGACAGGAAGGCCGACATAGACAACTTTACTTTCACTGTCGAACCAGTAGCTCAAATTACCTTTCCATTCTTCAGGCATAAGTACGAATCAGATCGAATCATTTTCCTCCGCACGCTGTGAACACCTAAATGACATGTGTTATCCGCATAAGAGACAAAAGGACGCCAAAGAAGGTCTCGTTTGGGGCCACCCCTAGCCGGCTCTGATTCACATTGACACCTTTGGAAATTTGGCTTCCCCTGCCGCAAGAGATTTATCTATATGGAATATGGGAGAGCTGCTGTCCCACCATATTTATCGTACTCACACAGACAACTGCTTTTAGACAGTGCTCCTTTTTACAAGAAAAAAAAATGGAAACAAAACTTCCTAATCACAATTGAAAATCCATCAACCTGTCAGTGAAAAGTAAACTCGTGAGGTGTCTCCCATGTCCCATCTCTCCCCAGATACCAATCTTTGAAAATTAGTTTAACGATTTCCATTCAAGTCTTCCTGCTAATGGCGTGTTGTCACTCAAACTTCCCTCTGGACAAAGGACGAAAATTCAATTCGTAGCGTGGATGCCAATTCGATTATCACCCTGGGTTTGGTTTTCTTCCTGATATCTGGTTGCACACATGCCTTTTGCATAATTTGCAAGAACTTTCTTAGCGTCTTTGGTATGCTAAGATTTATTAAAAGCCTTACACTCCAACAATAGAGCGGAGGCAAATTTCTACATCAATCTCCTCCGATCCGTAACTTTTTTTTTTTTTTAAGCGGGCTAAGATTTCCAACCATCTAAATTCTTGATAGCTAATGGTTTTAGTGTCTGATCAAATGTCGCAGCCAGAGATGCGTATCTAATTCTAATAAAATTATATATTATTGCCCCTGAAGGACCTCAGATGGGGGTAATTGCCTGCTGCTTTTACTTGCGCTCATATGGAAGCCGTCGCTTAAGCCACTCCACCATGACAAGGCTTACCCGTTCAGCGACAAATTGTGATTTATGAAGAATTATCGTTGCCTAGAGCCATTTATCTATTTTGGTTTTTGTGGCTGTGCCGTTTGCTGTTTGCCGTTTCTGTTTCTGTACCCTGTGGTTGTTGCTGGGGTGTCATACACACACAGCCTATATTATATTCGCCTTCACAAATTTTGTCCTTTTTGTTTTCGAAAATTTATTATCCCCTCCAAGTCGAAAAGGGAAACTCTAGCGGCAGACTGATGTGTATTCATTACGAGCAAGCTTTTCATATTTACATTTTATCATGGTGATTTTAATAACAATGTCAACTGTACATTGTAGATATGTACAAGTAGGTACAAGGTACACATGTACATGTCGTACAATTGTGCCTCGGATAGCTTCACTTGAAATCTATGAAATTCCCCCCGGAAAATCTTGCTTCAAAAGCCCTTTCAATGAAGAAGTACCTATGTGTGGGATGGGAATGGGGTCACCTACTGAATGGGTAACGCATGGCCGCATGGGTGAATTTCAATTCGCCATGGTGATCATCCATATACTGGTATCAACTGCCGTGGTAGAAGCGTTGTTCCATGTTTACAGCCCTAATCGGGCACATGCCCTCAAACGTGAAACGGGCTATGAGATTTTTTTTTTTTTGTTTCAAAAAGGGAGTGAGCATATTTCAAATTTGTTTGCATCCCTGCAGAAACTAAAAAGCAAGAGCATCAGTGGAAAACAACAATTACCGATGGATGGCACTTCAATGTAATTTGTTTGTCTGTCGGTGTAAAGCTCCCTTTCAAAAAGGTTCCCATGTATCAATAGCGAAAAATCTCACACTACTATGAGCTTTTTACGTGACTCTGGATACAAAATATGAATCCCAATCCAAAGTAAGATTGCTGAGTTTTTTACTACATAATTGATCAAAGGCTTTCCGCTTTGGTTGCATAAAATTTGCCAACTAAGGGTGTGTAGAGTTTTGTTTTTATTAGGGGTAGGTATTAATTAAAATGGCAGCAAAAACCTTCAGATTAGATTTGTTGATTTTTCGAAGCCACCGATGCTTGTGATATAAAATTTTTCCGATGCTGGCTTCGGGTGTGTGCGGAATGCTTTTATCGCCTAAATGAACTTTAATTGCCTTTCGCCACAGCTGCAACGTGCGCGGTATTTTATTTCAAATTACATTGGCATACATTGTTATATATACTGGCGGTTATCCTTAAATCCTTAAATTGGAAAACCATAACAGTAGAGAATATACTTGAAAGTTTGTAAAGAATGTGAAAGTGGTTGCTGATTGTAAAAATACATAAAAAGCCAGAATTAAAACAGCTGAGGGAAGACAGAAAAAGGTCGAGAATATTTACCATGGAAGCGATTTAATTTGAGTTGCGAAATATTCTGTTGTGGCATTGTTGCAAATTGATTGCTATCCTTTGGAAAAACATTTCCATATAACAACAATTAAACATCGCGATAGGGTTACAGCCTTTTTGGATTGGCACATTTGTGTTTGCATGCTCTCCATTGGGGCTGTTGATTCACAATTGTTGCAACAGCGGCCGGCGCCAGGAGCTATGGCTATTGCGCTGGACTACAGAGCGAGGGGTCTTAACCTCGATCACAGGAAACCGAACTACCTCGTTGTCTCTCGCGAATGCTTCACAATCATTGGAGAGTTTATATGTCATGAAAGAGGTCTTAAATTCAGCCGTTCGGTATGAATTTTATGGTAAGTCCTCACCATTCCTTGCCAAAAAAAAATACAAAATAAACATTTGTTTTAACACTGAGCCAAAAAACAACCTAGAATCAAAAAAAACGTCTTTGAATCAAAGTAAAACGTTAACGATTTGGGACCAAACACGGAAATTTTTAAATCAAAGTAGTGCAACTTAAAATATTTTTTTAATGAAAAGACACTTAAAATCAAATACATAACAACTTTAAATTGAGGACGTAGTTGAAAACAGTTGAAAAGGTTTTCATAATTGCGTACACTTGATTTTAATCACATTTATCTTTGATTTAAGTGTGACTTCCGTTTGCTTCAAATGCTCGTCGACTTTGAATGAAAGTAATTATTATTACAAACAAAAGTGAAGCAACTTTGAATTTAGTTGAAATTTAGTCTTACAGACTACCATACCCATGCACATTCGCTAGTTCTATACCACGGGGTTGCACCAGCGTGTTCCCTCTCTTAGTACCTTCCTAACTGGTTATGTCAGTAACTCGTAGGTGGTCTTTGTGGTATTGCGGTCGGTAGTTGTGGAGATTTTTCGCGAACGTAGTCAAATAGTCGAGTGTTTAGTATTTAGCTACTTTTTTTTAATAAGGTTTGTATTAATTCATTTATTTCTTATTTAATTTTTCAGTTATTTGTTGTATCATTTACGCGTGAAATAATTAAATATTTTATATATGTATATGAATAACAAAAAATATATACATAATATTACATTTTTTATATGTATTTTGCATATTTATGGGTCTTGGCATTGTTTAATTTTTGTAAATAGATGGATTTTAGGGGAGATGAAGCGAAATTTAAAGCCTGGTGAGCTGAGTTTCATGACGATGATGTCAATGATCCAGCCTTAGAATCTTCTGCTTCCGAACATGAAGACAATCTTGAACAAGACGAGCATGTATAGGAATAGAAGAAAGTGAAGATGATATGTCCCCTGATGAAAACTTTAAGAAGAGCAGGAACTACAATGTTTTGCTTTGACCGGAAGAATACATATGTGTCATATAAACCTTAGTCGAATAAAGTTGACTTCCTTCTATCCACTTTACTCATGATCAGACCGGAATTTGTTCTACTGTGGAAAAGCCAGACGTTGAATTTTACAATAGCTCAAAAGGAGCGGCAGATACTGTGGACAAAATGTGCTCAATAAAGAGTACCAGTCGTAAAACCAATAGGTGGCCACTATGCTTGTTCTATGGCATTCTATATGTATATCTATAACTAACTCATATGTAATATTTATGTATTTAGTATGATAAGACTGCGACAAAAATCAATTAACCGAAGAGACTTCGCATTTGCAGTAGCGTTTTCTGGTGGAGACTTGGTTACATAACTGCTATTATACAACAACTTTGAGGCTTGATAACAAATCAAGTATATAAGATATTTTGAATATTGAAGAGGTTCAACAAAGTTCGTCTCAAGTAGGGAGTAATAAACAAAAAATTTGCTCTTTTTGCTCATCGAGGATACGCAGGGTGGCAAAGAACCAATGCCAGTACGGCAGCAAGGCCGTTTGTGGAGAACACACAATACACATTTGTAATAAATGTTCAAATTAATTTTTACTAACATTTTTACTTTTACACAATAAATAGAATAACACTTCTTCGTTCTATCTACTTATTTAACAAATTACTGATGGGCGTATTAAAAATGATGGTATTTCAAATAGTAGTCTGGAAGGCGAATGATTAGTTACAACGGGACTTGAAATTAAGTTTAGTTATCCAGGGTTAAATCAAAATAGAATCCACCTAAATCTATAACGATAACAACCTTATTTCAAAGGCAATTTGACTTTTAATTAATGTCATAGACGAGCTTGATTTAATGTTACTCACACTTGATTTTAATCACTTTTATCTTTGATTTAAGTGTGACTTCCGTTTACTTCTAATGCTCGTCGACTTTGAATGAAAGTTATCCTTATTAAGAACCAAAATGAATCGACTTTGAATTTAGTTGCAATCTGTTTAAATCAAAACATAAACAATCTTATTTCAAACACGATATTTGTTATATTTAATGAACTTTCACATTAAATATAACAAAATCTATGCTTTAAATTAATAATTGATTACTTTGATTTACATAAAATGATCCATTTTAATTCCAAATATTGACTTACATTAGCTTACCCTTTAAAGATGGACCCAGAAAAATTCATTCAAGAGAGATAAAAATGATTTAATATAAAACAATTTCTATGTATAACGAAAACTTCTTTAATTTTATTAAAAGAAAGTTCACAAATGTCTTTTCCTTTTCCTTATGAAATATGTGATTTTTGTTTACAATTGCCTTTTACTATTACATTACTCAATTGTTTCCTAATTTATTAGGCTTGGAATTTCTTGTTAGATATTTTGAACATTTTATGTAGTTGTATATTAATGAATTTAAGTAATTTACACAATAATTCATACGAGCTATTCATTTAAAAAAGTGATAGAAATGATTTTGTTTATTTAGTAAAAAGTACGTGCGTATAGCTTTAGAGATAAATTAATGGCAGATACTTTAAGCTCGCTCAAAATTTTAGAAACATCGTAAATAACTTCATGTTTTACATGCGATGAGCTGTTGGAATGACTTGTATGTACATCAAAGTGTTGTTATTTGAATTAGAAATATTTGTGCATCCGGAAACAGTTTTAAATTTTTCTATTTCTGAGGATTTATGCAAATTGTCTAAATGACGACGAAAAACTTTATAATTGGAAAATACTTGGTTGCAGTTATTTTGCTTACATTGCAAGTCATTGTTTTGCGGTATTAAGTGATCGTATTTTATATGACGTACAAGGAGGTCAGTGCAAGAAAATTCATTGCAGCATTTAAAACATGTATACATAGTTGTTTTAAGAAAAACCCAATAGGGCTTATATGCTACGACTACGAAGAAGGAGGTGAATACATGAAAAATTATTTCAGCATTTGAAACAGATTAATACTGTTGTATTATAAAAGAACACAAAAGTTATTCTAAAAACGAATCGAATTTGTATAGAGTAATCAAGGTGACTTACAAGGAGGTGCTTCTATAAAAGAATTAAATTTGTATAAAGTAAGTAAGGAAAATGATTGCAGCATTTGAAACAGATGCATACAGTTGTAAAACTTATCTGTACTACTTAACAGAGCTCATATAACTTAATAGAGATGTTATGTTGGGTGATTGTAAATCATATTGCGTTTCTAAATTATAAAAGTACTTTTGAATAAAAACCCAACAGGGCTGACATGCTAAGGGATACTCCAATGAGAGAACTTAAAAAAGCAAATGTCAAGTGGTTCTATAAATGAATCGAATTTGTACAAAGTTTTATCTAAATATAAAAAAAATGAATTTAAATTAATTTCGTCTGCCTCCACGAAAATATATGAAAGGCTGTATAGTCAGTCCTACGTTATAATATTTATTTATCAGCTCTTCTATCTTTTCGGAATAGTTCTTTATCAAAGAAAGCCTCAGAATGAAACTTTATTGTGCATCGCTTATAGTCACCTTTCTTTTATTGCTGCCAGCCTTATCTTTGAACCTGGATACTGGGGGAATGACTGAGTTCAACAACGTTGTCAAGAGATAGTCTTCGGAATCTAAGAAATAAATGGTTTTATATCAGGCATGTCTGTATTGTTTCCTTTTATATTTACCTTTTCCAATCTCTGGGGTTGTTTTCAAAAGTGAAAACCTTCTTTTGCAATTTTCGTTGTGGATATTGACTTTAAAATATTTCTTAATATTTATTTTGAAGTCCTCCCATTTAGCACATAAAAGTTGTTGCTTTTTTGGGTATTAAAGCGTAAAGTCTATGTTTATCTGCAAAAAATAGCTATGAGTTAAAATATTATTTAAATTTAATTATATTTTTACCAGGTCCTTGAGTCCGAGAATTTCGGCCAAGATTTTAAAAATTCAGCATTTGTGGATAATTTTAGTTCTCGAAATTCTATATGAATTGTAATATTTATATTACTTAAATATCTATCTACCACATTTAGTTTCATACTTACAATTTTAGAATGTCTGGGTTGAAGAATTATTTCTTTTGAAGTATCGGTTTTGCTTTGCCACTCGCCAACTTTCGAATTGAGGGAAATGGTTTCATCATCCTTCCCATACTAAGGTGTAATACAAATAAAAATAACAAATATAACCCTTGACATACAATGTGTTATAAGGTATATTGATAACTACCTAACTGTTCTTTTCTCCAAAAAAAAAGTTTTTCTCTAAATTCTGCCCTCTTCGCAATGTTTCGAATAGCATCTCTAATGTCCTCTTTGGATAGATATTGCAAACTGTGGTAAGTAATGCGCTTATCTGAATAAGATGTATAGTAACAACTAAATAAGTACATAAAGAAAAGGGTTAAATATAACTTTTTTTAGTGCCAAAGTGTTTTTTTGGTTCCACTCAATCCAAAATTATAAAGAGGAACAAGAAAAATACCTACTTCAAGTTTTATACAGGATCGAAAGACAAATGCATATAAAACTAGTTATACATTTTTGACAAACATTACTAAATATATTGTTGTTTCGACAGTACTGTATTTAGGTACGGCTCCCAAACTGCATTGACTTTAATAACAGACTCAAGGTTAAACTCTTTCAGTAATTGAGTCAATTTTTTTGGTCGTCATCTGCTGGTTTGAGCAATTCATCTAAAAGTTGACCATTTTCATCCAATTGAATAAATTCGAAATCGGGGCTTAATATTCTGCTGTTTATATGTGCAAAATTTTGGATATCCATTTTTATGTTATCTTATAAAAAATAATAAAAACAGACTCCTTCTACACTCAAAATATGTATGCACAATAATCGAAAGTGCAAAAATCAACTAAAATAAAAATGTTTTTTTTTTCAACAATCTAGTGCCGTTAAAATACAGCTCAAACGAATAATATAAATGTTTTTTACGCCAAGGTGTTTCATAAAATATGTAGTTTAGGAGTAAATACATTTTCAAATATAAAAATCGATCTACTGAATTTAAAGTATGATTTAGCTGGTCTATTTCTGCATTGTAGCGACGACCTGACTACAAAAAAAAAACGTGTATTTTCTGCGTTGTACATTATGTAACAAATAGGTTTACACATTTATATTCATGATCACAACCCATCAAAGAAAAACTTTCTGACTGATTAATTTAATTTTGATCGAAATGCGTACGCGGAAAAAATGTGAAAATGGCAAACCTATTTGTTTCACTTCATGTTGTCACTTCAATCTCAATACAAGGGTGGATTGCACCGATATACGAATACCTTCCCTTTCGCACATACAGCCAAGTAAGAATATTCTGGCGCAAAATAACGATTCGACAAAGAAAATTAATTCTGTGTTTTTACAAATATATGATATTCTGCATATATTTATATTCACGATCACAAACCATCAAAGAAAAACTTTCTGACTGATTAATTTAATTTTGATCGAAATGCGCACTTTACGCGAAAAAAATGTGAAAATGGCAGACCTATTTGTTTCACATATTACAAGGGTAGATTGCAACGATAGTACGAATACCTTCCCTTTCGCACTCACATTAAATATGAAAAGTGCAAAAAATATGGCGTCGCATTATGACGCCAAATCGCAGACAAAAAATTATTTGTTCTTGCAAAAAAAAAATTGGTATTTGAGATTTGAATATATTTTCTAAGCCATAAAACAGATAGGATATTAATATAGTTATACCACGAAAATAATGAATGCGAAAATACTGATATGAGCCGCACGTGCCGTCAAGCCAAATGAATATGTATTTCGCCGAATTGCAATACCAAACAGAATAACCAATAATTTGTTTTTGCAAGAACAATATTTGGCTAAATGAAAGCTATACCACGTAAACAATTGCGCATTAATATATTTTAATTATATAATAAAACTAAAACTATTAAAAGACACTTACCATAGATTTCTGTTTTTTTTTTTTTGTGTTTTGTTACTTTAACGCGAACGGACTGACCACCACCACACCACTGCACCACACTCGCCGACAACTGAAACTGAACTGAAATAGAATGTGTGGTGTCGATAGGAATGAAAAATGAGCTGTGTACAGTGTACACATCTTAGTTTAAATCGTATTATTTTGTACTGAATTGTATTTTTTTACTTTCTCGTATACGTTGTAAGAGAAAGATATTGATATGGAACTTAAAGAAACGGCTACAAGCTCTTTTTGTTTGAAACTTCTTATTTAGAGTTTGTAGGCCTAGTGTGCGAACCCATTTTTTCAATTTTAGCTCCTATATATTTCCGCTACTTTCTATATAAAGATTTTAGACATGTTTGATTATTTTCCAATAATGCGAATATGACGATACTTTTACAAACTGGTATTTATATTTCAACAAAAATCAATTCTTAAGGTAATGATAAATAGTAATTTGATGGCAAAATCAGTTTTTGTATTATCATATAATTTTAAATGACAGGCATTTTTAAGAATTTGGTTTTCTGTAGTTTATAGACATTCTATAAAAATAAAAAATACAAATAAAAACACAACTCCATTTCGAATTCGATAAGAATTTAAATATTCGAAAATACGTTCGTACATCCCCTAAACAATCGTGTGTATTCAGTTTTCTGCTTAACAGTTGAAGAATAGTAGGTACTTTCCGAACCTTGGAAGTTTTGTCAAAAAAATTTTGTTTCCATTATATTGTAAATACCGCTCAAACGATATTGTTTGAACTGTATATTTTATAGATTCGTATTCCAAAAATATCTATCTATATATTGCTTTGCCTTTCACATAGTACCTTTTTGTAAACCTCAATATCGTCGTTCCAATAAAAACAATATTGCAACCACTAAAATCTTTTTCAAAACAAATTATAAGCAACTTCCTTTTTAATGTATTTTCTATTAAAATCAAAGACGAAGTTTTTTTTTCGATGCTCCTAGGAAAAAAAGATAAAATGTGTATTTAATTTAAAAATGATCTCACTTTGATAGGTTTATTTTAATACGTTTGCACTTTGATTTAAAATGTTATTCACCGCAGCACATAGGCTCTAAAAGGTATTAAATTAGATACTTCTCGAACCTTGGAGTATTTATTTGGTACCATTTTGTATGCAAAATTTTCTAAAAAAAAACATCAAAAATTGTCCAAATTCATTTAAAATATAATTCCCTTGTATACTTAGAATAATGTATAATCGTTGGTGTGCGGAGAATAACTTTTTAATGGCTTAAGCTCAACCAATCATTTAGATATTTTCAGATATCGTCAATATGCATTAAATAGGTCGTCAAAACATTCCACAGATGGCGCTGAAATCGGTATACAACAAATGGGTGGATTGTAATTAGTTTTTATTTTGAATAAAATAAAATTCTTGCTGAGTGTAACTATTTTGGGTCGATTGTACAGCGATTTTAACCTGATTTTCATTGCTGGCTTGTCAGTATGTTTGATTTGAAAATTATTATCCTTTAAGTAAAAATTCATTTTAGCATACAAAAAGACAGTAAACTAAGCCGTTTTAATTTTGGAATGAGTACGTTTTCAATTTAATTCAAAAGTCTTAATGCTGTTTGTTTTCTGATTTAAAATGCAAAAATTAATAATACTTTTTAATAAATGGTTCCATTATAAATTCAAATGCATTATGCACTTACCTGTTTTCTCAATTGTTTTCATATTTGAATCAAATATATTTTATTTTGATAAATACGTCTTGGAAAAATGAAACAACTTACATTTCAATACGTTGCTATTGAAATAAGATACTTATAGTATTTTATTACGTTCCCACTTTGATTTAAAGTATTTTCATTTATTCTATTCCATAATTGTAAACGAAGTTTTTTCATTATAAATTCAAATGCATTATGCACTTACCTGTTTTCTCAATTGTTTTCGTATTTGAATCAAATATATTTTATTTTGATTTAAATACGTCTTGTAAAAATGAAACAACTTACTTTTAAATACGTTGCTATTGAAATAAGGCACTCATAGTATTTTATTACGTTGCCACTTTGATTTAAAGTATATTTTCATTTATTCCATTCCATAATTGTAAACGAAGTTGTTTCATTATAAATTCAAATGCATTATGCACTTACCTGTTTTCTCAATTGTTTTCGTATTTGAATCAAATATATTTTATTTTGATTTAAATACGTCTTGTAAAAATGAAACAACTTACTTTTAAATACGTTGCTATTGAAATAAGGCACTTATAGTATTTTATTACGTTCCCACTTTGATTTAAAGTATTTTCATTTATTCCATTCTATAATTGTAAACGAAGTTGTTTCATTATAAATTCAAATGCATTATGCACTTACCTGTTTTTTCAATTGTTTTCGTATTTGAATCAAATATATTTTATTTTGATTTAAATACGTCTTGTAAAAATGAAACAACTTACTTTTAAATACGTTGCTATTGAAATAAGGCACTCATAGTATTTTATTACGTTGCCACTTTGATTTAAAGTATATTTTCATTTATTCCATTCCATAATTGTAAACGAAGTTGTTTCATTATAAATTCAAATGCATTATGCACTTACCTGTTTTCTCAATTGTTTTCGTATTTGAATCAAATATATTTTATTTTGATTTAAATACGTCTTGTAAAAATGAAACAACTTACTTTTAAATACGTTGCTATTGAAATAAGAGACTTTTAGTATTTTATTAGGTTCCCACTTTGATTTAAAATATTTTCGGTTATTTTGTTCAAAAATTTGAATCGAAGTAGTTCTATTATCAATTCAAATGAATTATATACTTACCTGCCTTCTCAAACGCTTTTCGTGTTTGAATCAAATTGCTTTTACTTTGATTCAAATGTGTTTTTCAAAAATGTATGCAACCTAGTTTTTAATACGTTGCTATTAAAATCTAGGATGCAGTTTTTCCCTGAGTGAAGGAGCTATGTCTACTGTACCTTCACGGACCTGTTGCGCCCATCAACTCTGATGTCGAGGTGTTGCCTTTGGTATACCTAACGTGACCACTTATCGCAAAGCAAATTTTAGAACAAAAAAAAATATATTTCAACAAACAGTTTTCTTAATTTTTTTTTTTCTATGTTTAAAATTAACTAAATATTTAAATTTTAATTCTTGGGTTTTTGAAAGCGCACTTTCCGTCAGAGCCGATTTCTTCAAGCTATTTTGGCTGGCGTTTTAACAACTTCAAAAACTCAAGGCATGTTATTCTTATGTTGTACCTGACGCACAAAGGGTCTCGTAACGTTCCAATACTCAGTCGGGTTTTATGTCTAATCGGTGGACCATACTTCAGAATATAAGCATAGATAATCATTAAATAGTTGCTGTTTTTTTTCCGAAGTGTTGAAAGCATTCCACCCATCATTGGTCCGTAGTAACGCTATTTTTTTGCCATGACTGAATTTTTTCGCCAGTAACATTTGGTCAAAAAAGTAAAAAAGTATTTTTTTTTTTTTTTTCGTTAAATAGAGTTTTTTTTTTAATTATTGTTTGAAATAAAAAAAAAATTAATTAAGCACAAAAGCTTTAAGACAATAGTTCGTTTTTGCTCCTTTTTTGAAATAAAATAAGAATGGTATCATTTTTACTTTTTATTGAAAACAAAATTGAAGTTTTCACCTTTAAACTTTAAGAAAACTTTCAGGAATATTTTCGGTCCAATGTACAATACTCCGTGGACCATGGTATAGTCACGTCTTGTACCTTGGACCGTTTCAAGTTAACTTATAAAAGTTAAGTTTTCTAATGAGTGGTAAGCAATATCGTTTTGGTAATATATAAAAAAACATAAAATATTGGCAAAAAACTGAAATTAGGACCAAGGTACAATACCTTCCTTCCTACAGCTTCGTCCTCTTTAGTTGTCTCGTATGATTAAAAGGACTTTATGGGACACTTTTTTTAACTTTTTTTTTTATTACTACTGCGTACGGCCCATAATGCTTACCAGGTTCTTATACCGAATTGAACGGGGACTAGCTGCGCTGAAAGAAGTTTAAGATCAAATCAAGAAAAATGAGCGCCGAATCACGAAAAGTTTGTCTCATTTTAGAGCTTAGCTCAGGATTTACTAATTCACGACTTATTCGCAATTCTAGAAATTGTACAAAGTGAAGATATTGATGTTCAAAAGTCGTGAATCAACACTTCTCAGTATCAATAATGCGATCGGGCATGAAATAAATATTGCCATAACCGATCGCAATTTGACATAAATAATTATCAATTTGATATTACTGTGGTTGTGAAACATAAAAAAAAAATCGTAAAATACCACTTTCCTGTTGCAATTACGATTTCATCCCTTAGGCCCCAGTTATAGCTATCATTGAAATGCATCATTGGAACAAACGATTGGGTTCCAAGTTATAGGAACGAAAGTCAGCTGTTCATTGAAATCAATTTCAATCAGTGAAATAATAAAAGTGTATTTAAAGTAAAGTTTTAATCAGAATTAAGTTGTTTTTTTCGTAAAAAAATTCCACAATTGATTAGCTTTATTTTGATACCAAGTAAAGCCAATATTGTTTGGTTAATCGTCTCAAAATCGGAAATCAAAATTTTCAATGATGCATTTCAATGAAAGCTATAACTGGGGCCTTAAATTACAACAGTGATTGATTTACTACCTCAGTAGTTGCAATTTACAAATTCTTAATCGTAAATTGCAACTTATTTTTATCAATTTGCAATTCATATTTTGCAATTTACGATTCTCTACGTCAATTTACGTTTTTAATTTATTCATCATTCAGTGGTGGTAAATAACGAAATTTTTTTTTGCAATTTGAGATTTTAAAGTGGTGTTTGAGGAATTGACCTTTTGAAGTAGTGAATTGCGGCAAAAATGTCGCAAATCACTACAAATAAATGAAGCTCGAATTAATACTTCTAATCGCAATATTCAAAAAACAGAATTTGATATTTGTCGCCGTTTTCAATGTCGAATTACGAATTTTTGTATCAATTCAAGACAAAATCGTTGTGATTTGCGAAAATTATATAACTCGTGATTTGCAACTCAAAACTTTGCAATTGGTGACTATGCAGTTATTTCCGTGTGACATTATCGGCCTTACCAATAATCAACTTTAGTCTGGCAGTTAAAGCATAGACTGCACTCTTTCCAAAATCTCTTAACAAATAAACAAATAAAGTTGCCGAATATCGCTAACTGCAGGGTTAAATGTAAATGGTGAGAAAGCCATATTAATCTCGGGCATAAGCTAAATAATTCCTCCCTTAATGTCATTTTGAAGACGAGTGTTACCGTCAACCGTCCAAAATCACGTAATAGGAGCGAATTTAAATACGCTGTTGTTCAGCCTGAGCGTTTACAATTATAAATTTATTTTAATAAATTGTAAATGTTTTCTAATTTTATTTGTTGTAATAAAGCAATGCTAATAGTTTTTAAGTCTAACAAACACAAAATTGTACAAATATAATATGCAATAAATTTAAAAATATTGGAATTTTGTTTTATTTCTAAACGCTTAGAGCAGAAATATTTCTGTGTTTTTCCCTGTTTTATCTTATTTAGCCGCCAGTTCTTTATTTTAAATTGGTTTTCTTTTTAAAATAGTTTGCAGGGTTGGGTACGATATCCTGCTATTCAAAATACTGCTTTTTAAAAATTCGTTTTTAAAATCCCACTTGTTTTTGTAATGTTTTTTTTTTTTTACAATCTCGCCTCTTTATAATCCTGTTTCTTATAAGTTCGTTTCTTTAATTCCCGTTTTTTTTTTAATCTTGCTTTTGCATTTGCAACTAGATGTTTTTTTTAAAAATTGCCGCAAAGCGGGATCAAACGGGATTTAAGAAAGCGAGATTTTCAGAGGCAGTATTTAAAAAAACCGGGATTTTAGAAGACGGTGTCTTAAAACTTTTTAAGTGGGATTTAAAAAAAAACGGGATTTTAAAAAGCGGTAAGCCGATACGTCCCTAGTTTACAAGCAATGAATTGATGCTTACTAAAAAAATATTTTTCATAAGCTTGGGATATTTCCAATTTTTATTAAACTTTTTTCAACAGCTCTTAATATCTTAGGCACTCAAGTAGATATTTGGCTGCAATCAAACCCTTATCAAACCCTTTGCAAAAGGAGTTTGTTTACCGAGAATGAGTATATCTGATGAAACATTAGTTGGTGTAAAACGGAAAGGAAAGGAAAGCCCAATTTGCTGGTCCAACCATCTGTAGCAAGAGTTTTAGATCGATATGGAGTATCGGTACGATCTGCCTCAACAGTCGCTTCAGCGGTTTTGCACGATGCTGGACTCGCCAATAACACTGACACAAGGCTTGTAATCGACAAAATTAAAATATAGATACCGAGCTTTGTTAAAATCAGGAGAGCATCTACGAAGCCAATACAATAATGCCAATTCTAAGAATATTTATTTTGACGGACGGAAAGAGAAAACCCTTGTTTCAGATCAAAAATATAAAGCTCCTAGAAGAACATTACAATATTTCTTCGATACATTTTACAGGGGCAGAAATATGCAATTCAAATATTCATTTTATAAATTTTTTAGGGCTACATACCGCGATACTAATAATCACTTTTGGTGTCCAGATTTTTTAACTCACAACGGTGAAATTTTCGAAATACAAAATTGCATATTGTGACCTACAAAATATTAATGCGACAGAGCTCAGAATACCAGATATAAAACAAAATTGAATCTAGAAATCGGATGCCATCTCTTAATTTCAAAAGCCAATTTTCAATGTAAGATTTGTATCTATGCTTCTTTAATTTAAAATTGTTTATTATACGCAAATGAATATTTATTATTTTAACTAGCTGACCCGGCGAACTTCGTTCCGCCCGAACCCATATATATAAAAATTGAGCCTTAAAATTGTATTCGTTTGTCGCCAATACACGTCTTAACGGATTTACCGATTTTAACCAAACTTCCATACATCTTTGGTATTGGTCTATATATGATTTTTGTGAAGTTTGGTTGGAAATGGTAAACGTATGTTTGTGTAACTTGTTTACAAAAAACGGTGCAAAAAAAATATATTTGTGGTGCTGTTGTCGATATCCTAAACCACTCAAAAAATTTAAATGAAACTAGCTGACCCGGCGAACTTCGTACCGCCCAAATTCATTAATGTAGGTAGGTAAATTGTACATGACATCGGCATGTAATTCGGTCAATTCAAATTGTTTATTTAAAAGTAAATAAAATCAATTACTTGTCGGCCAACCTAGCGCTTTTTCACTGAAGTGCTTTATGGTATACAACATTTTTTTTCTATTTCTATTATCGGGTGCGAAATGTGAAATTCAAGATTTATGCCACACACATCCAGCGATTGTCCTTGCGACTTACTAATTGTCATAGCAAAAGCGAGACATACGGGAAATTGAAACGGCAAATCGTTCTGAAAAAGTGAAATCCGCGAAATAAGAACATCTTCACCTTTGAATTTTCCAATAAAAATCGTTGCTTGAACAATAATTGATATTAAATTCTTCACAATCAAACGCGTACCGTTACAAAGTTTTGGTTCATTTAGGTTGCGCAACAAACTGGGATAGTTGGTGGCTTCGTTTTCATCCATCACGGAGTCGACTGATTTGTATGAATGGAACTCACCAGCGATTTGGGTTTGAATGGCGAAATTCAAATGATCGACGTTCTTGTTTTTCGCAGCCAAAATCACTCTTACACTCAGCCAATCATGGTCAATATAATTCTGAGCGATATTCGGGAAAACATTCACGATTGGTTCTTCCGGTGTCGTTGTAAAGTTGCAAACATTTTGTGGAAACTCAATCAGGCCTGTGATTAAGTTTTGCTGGAACCACACCATTGCCCATCGCCAACAATTGCCTGGAGAACTCTGCAGCGGACTATCGCCATAAATCGCCTGATAGCAAGATCATTGCTCCACCGAAAGGTCGTTACGTAAACGATTCGGGGCCTCCAATGCGCGTTTGTAAGCCATTTTGCATTCGTCCCATATAATAATCTTACATTGCTGCAGTACTTTCGCCATCGCAGTGTTCTTTGAAATGTTGCATGTAGGTTCTTCTTCCACTTGCAGATTCAATGGCTATTTCAATGCAGGATGAGCTGTTCGACCGCCTTCTAACAAAGTAGCCGCTATCCCAGAAGAGGCTAGGGCCAAAGCGATCTCAGATCTCGAACGAATTGTAGCCAAAATCAGTGAAATCAGGAATGTATTTCCAGTTTCACCGGGCGCATCAAAGGAAGAAAATTCCGCCATTTTCGTTATCGACTGCTTGCATCAATTCATCGTCCACTTTCTTTTGATCTTGATTCAACATTGGCACATTTGTTCGAACAGCTAGACTCAATGCAATTCGACCGAAGTCCATTTCTCGCTCCAATTCTGGATTAAATGCGTCTTGCATTGAACGATTTGGCTGTGGCATCCCCAATTTGCACAACAAATTGCCACTCATGAGTGGACACAAAAAATATCCTCGATCAAAATCAAAGCTTTGTTGCGCATTTCATCTGACATCTCCAGTTCATTATCCGATGTCACAGTGCGAATTCGATGCAAAATATCGTCGGCCTTTTATCATCTTTGTATAATCAAAGTATCTACTTCATTTCAAAAAGTTACTTAATGTACCTAACATAGTAAACATAATTTATTCGAACAAACTTTTTAGGTATCCATATTTAAAAAAAAAAATCAAATTTGTTGACAACAACAATTTGCTTGGAAAATAATTAAAATAATTGACAACAACAATTGCTTTTAAAATTTAAAATATTTTTTTTTGTATTTGAAGCGTCACTACTCGATTTCTATCCAGTTTCTTTTTTTTTAAAGTGTACAAAAATGAATTTATTGGAATGGCGGTTGCGCCTTCTTTCGAAAATGTATCATACTAATATAAGAACCTTCTCTGCATGATCTATTAACCAACAAAAAAAAACTAAATCAAAATCGGATGTGTGTGGCAGTCGGTAGGCTGTCACACACACATTTCGCAAGTTATTTTTATATATATAGAAGATTTTATGGCTGTTTTTTGTTGGTTACAGTTTGAAAGATAGGATACTATTTAGGTATGGTGGGTACAGCTTTATGTAAAAGAGACTGACGTCCGTATGTGCGCGCAAATTATATTTATTCGTCGGAGAAGTAAAAGGTACAAAAAAATATATTTTTAAATTTTTATTTTTTCTAACAAATAATGACAATAGTTTTTGTTTTTGCTAATACAAACGTTAGGTTCGGTTTCTTAGCAACTACTGCCCGTCGTTCCTTCCGTGTTGTAGGTATTTATACCCATTATCCTAATGAGTCGTTTTCCTTATCTTCAAGGTCTATGGTCATGTTGGTTACTTTGTGTAGCTGCTATTTGTGTAGGCTGTAGGGTTGATTATAAAATCTGTTGTGAGTCTTATCTTGTTTGTGTAGGGTTGTTGATATTTTATTTGGATGTTTGTGGTTTGTGTTGCTGATAAGTTGTGTCTTATCTTTAGCGTTTATTTCCTTTTGCTGTTTTTAAGTACAGTTGAGTGTTTGTAACTCCCCCCATCGCTCAAAATGAATCGCCCCGATTCATCAATGTATTTTTGAAGTAAGGCAAGTCTTTCATCTAATCGTCGGCTGAGAATTGGTTTGACGTATACGCCATTTCAACTTTTTTGGGAAATCGCAATTGAATGTTTACGGTTCAATTAAAATTAAATGGGTCGATAGAAGTTTCTCATTTTTTCTTCAGTATTATTTGGATAAATCTACTTTCTGATCATAATAACATAAAAGCTCCGCCTTTTCTAGTTTATGATTTATTCAAAGATTTCCTCAGAATGGTTTTGACGTATACGCCACACAAGTTACTTATTTTTTGTGTTCATACACGTACGTCAAAAGAACTGCACGTACGTCATTCCAATAGTAAGCACAGATGGTGGTGCTGAACAGAACACTACCTTCACAGAAACATAATAAAATACCTTTTTTATGGAATTTGTTATTTTTGTTTATTAATGAATGCATTTTTTTGTGTTATACAGCATAAAATAATTCCTATGAAAAAAAAAACCTAATAGAAAAAAGTAAAAAAAAAATAATATCTCCCTGAGTTGAAAACTCGAAAACACGCGTTTTCCCAGACATAAGACTAATCTAGATCAAATGTTTACTCCCGAAAACCCCCATATACCAAATTTGAGCGAAATCGTTAGAGACGTTTCCGAGATCACAGAAATAAATTTATATACATACAAGAATTGCTCGTTTAAAGGTAAAAGATGTTCCATCCCTGCTATAACAACCATTAAAACCAAATCCTTGAACTCAATTTCTATATACACCACCATTGCACCATACGTCCGTCAGCGCACGTCATCAGCCATCTGCGCAATTCCTCAGAAACACATTGGGCCTTACCAACAACCAAATTTAGACTCGACTTTAGCGCAAAAGTCGAAATTAAAATAAATTGTGTACCAACAATCAAGTTATCTCTGACTTTAAGTTAATCGAGGTTGTAACTTTCGATTCGTAGAAAGTCTAGTCTAACCCATTATTAAAGTTTAAACGTCAGTCTGGATCTGGAGAAAAGTCAATTCGGCGTTTTGAATTAAATGAGGTAGGTAAGTTCAATTATGGGTTAGTTATTTAATTATGTTACAAATATCTTATCCCAAAATCAATTTTTTGTTTTTCTTGTGCAGGAAATCGATTTAATTTAAAGCTGCTTCCCAATCCATATTGATGCATATTTTGTGTGTGTGTGAAATGTAATTATTGGACAGCAAATAAATAAAAAAAATAAACCTGTAGTGCCCAAAGAATTCTTTTTTGTCATAAATCCGCAAAAATAAACTCATCGCTGCTCAACATTATTGAAAAAGTATATAACTATAAGATATTCAAAATACAAGAGGCCAATTTCAGCAAATTATTTGAAAGTTCGGAAAAAAATTATAACACACTTGAGTTATACTGTTATAATTTTGCGATAAAGTCAAATGTAGTTAAAGTTTCGATTATTTTGATTGTTGGTACCTATAAATTAAAAGTCGAAACTATAGTTAGTTTCGAAATTAGTTAAACTCGAGTTTACGGTTTGGTTGTTGGTAAGGCCAATTGTCGCTGTTGATTACATACACATTCACGTCCCACACTTCTCTTTCGTTTCACTTAATTTGGAGAAAAAATCACGCAGTTTTTTTTCATATGAACGTGCTTGTGCGATGTGCGCCACCCAACCACCCCAAAGCAGAACAACGATAAAGAACCCCGGCTGCTGATAATGTTCGATTTGAGAAACTATTTATTTTTTTCATGTTATATTTTAGGTTGTAGCTCAGCTTCTAGAGGACATAGAAAGCTGATTGATGGCTTGAAATAACTATAAAAGTGTTGGCTCTCCTAAGTATTTTACTTTGTTTGCATTAATTCAGAATTGTTTGGGTAATGGCGAGTAAAAGGCAGCAAAGCCAGAAAAATAAACTCACTCACCATTAAACGCATGAAAACTCGAAAACACGCGTTTTCCCAAACATAAGACTAATCTAGATCAATTACTGTTTACCCCCGGAAACCCCCATATACCAAATTTCAGCGAAATCGTTAGAGCCGTTTCCGAGATCAAAGAAATAATTAAATAGATTTATATACATACATACAAGAATTGCTCGTTTAAAGGTATAATATATGCACATACGGCAAACCAAAACTAAACTTTTGTTTTTGTCCACGCGTACGTGTATACGATGAAATACACATATTGACTTAATAACATGCACGTACGTCAAAACAATTCTGAATAAACTTTTTAGTTTTCTTGGCGTATGATCGAAGTCCGTGGACATACGGCAAAACAATACTAAAAAAAAAGAAAATGGGAATTGCATAGAAATTTTGACGTATATCCAAAAAAAAGGCGTTTACGTCAAACCAATATTCTAACTTATTAATTTGGGTGGATATACGTCAAAACAATACTAGATATCTCAGGATTGGCTAGAGATAGGACCAAAAGACAACATTATTTGAAAAGAGCACACTTGAAAACATAAGACTGCATTTATAGTCCAAAAAGTACATTTTGGCGTATACGTCAAACCAATTCTCAGCCGACGTAATGTCATCTCTTTTTGTGGAGCTGTTTGTTCGACTATATGTTGCATCGGTATATTATTGTTGATTTTTATTTGTTTTTTCTTAAAAAATAACGCTAATATAATAGTAATAATAATAATTATACTTATGATACTAATTCCAATTACTGACTGTGCTTTTGTTATATTTAAGTAATTTAATGTGTTAATATTCTCAAATTCAAATTTTAGTTCAGTGTTTGTGTCTATTATGTATGAATCAACAACATAATCATTTATGGTATGTGTTTTTATATAACTAAGTATTTTCTGAGTAGGGTTCGTATAATTCGTATTATCTATATTAATAGTTTCGTTAAATGTAATTAGGTAAATTCCATTTAATTTATCATTATTGACAGTATGGTTATTTTTTATTAAAATTGCTCCATCTTTTATTATTTCAAAATCTTTTTGTATTTCTTTTGTTTTATTACATATTGTAGGAAGTTTATTTAATAAATCTGAAAGACATGATTTTTCATAATTTATTTTACAAAAATGTATGTTTGTTTCTTGTTTACAATCTTTAATATTGTAAAATGTTTCATTGCATTTTGCTATGTTCTTATTAATTATTATTCTTTCATTATTTTGTTCAATTGCTCTTGTTTCAAATATTTTACAATTTTTATAAATGATCGGGTATTTTATTAATATTATTACGACATCTTTAGTTTGAACAATCTTAAAATTACTAACGTCTAATAGATCGGATATTGACATGGTTCCATGTTCATTATTTGTTATTTGTTGAATATCTTTTTTATTCAGTATGATTGGGTTTATAACTTTAGCTTTGCTTAAAGCAATAGTTTGAATAAGGTTTTGTAATTCTAATATAATTAATTTATTTCTTTCTTGTAATCTTCTTGTTTTTAAGGTATTTTTTTCAGTATTCAAGATTTTAGTAATTTCTTGAATAGCTTGAAAGACCTGTGAATTGGTAGTTGCTTGTTTATTATTGTTATAGATTAGTTCATTTAATTTATTTTCTACTAATAAATGGTCATCATGGTCAGGTACTCCTGATATCCATTTAAGTATACTACCTATAGTATTGATTGATCTTTTGAACTTGGTAATTCTAACTGCGTCTATGAGTGTCCTCATTAAGGTTATTTCTGACATTATTTCTGTGTTTTCGTCTAAATTTACTGAATTAAAATCATATCTTAAGTTCTCTACGTTTTGTTCTTTTTCTCTTTTAAAATTATTATTCTGATTGAAATTCCTATTAAAATTCCTATTGTGATTAAATTGATTGTTAGTATTCCTAAATTGATTATTCTGATTATTATGTACTTGTCTAAACCTTTGCATTTCTTGTGGAGTTACCTTTCTGTAAGCTGAAGATCCTAATTCCATTGGATCTGGTTTCTGTTGACTAGCTCTATTTGCTTGTTGATAACTATGTTGAGGATTTTGTTGGTATCTTAATGTATTACTGTGTGTTTCATCTCTAACATTACTTCTTTGATTATATTGATTCAGAAATCTACTTCTAGTTTTGTTGCTTTCTAATTCTTGTGCCTGGGCTAATGCATTGGGCAAATCTTCAGGTTTCATACTAAATACTGTATCAGACATTGGCTGATGAAGGCCATTTATAAATGCTATTAACGCATTCTTCCTATATGATTCATTGAATTTCTCGGTGGTTTCACTATAAGTACCATATGTCATTATAACTTTATTTATTAATAATGTCAATTTTTCTGTAACTTCATTATAAAATTCTAATAACGTTTTTTTTCCCTGTGTTAGCATACTTAACTCATGATTTAAAACGTGAATTGGTCTTTTATCCGCATAGGCGAAATCCAATCTACTTAAAATGGCTTCAAGGTTTAGTACCGTACCATGACTGGTAAGAACGGAGTTTGCATGACCAGTTATTTTATTTCTCATTATACTTAGTGCAGCAAAATATCGTTTACTACCAGGAGTGTAGAGACTCATACTATTTTGACAAGCTTCTCGCCAACTCACATATCCCTCATTGCTACCTTCGAAAGTTGGTAGACTTTTAATAATATCAAGATTTTCATTATCTAGTATTTGTGGATCTATCGTTTGTTTTTTATAATCTGTTACATTATTTGGAACTGTCAAACTTTCTAATTTTTTTGTTAATTCATCTATTTGATTCTGCTGATGAGCAGTAGCCTGTTCAATAGCTAATTCAATTATTTGTTTGATATCTATTGAAGTCATTTTAACACTTTTAATTTCACTTCTTTAAAATAAATAAATAAATGCTTACGATAATTTTATCCGCTTGTCTTCTTAGGATGCTGTTCTCCAATCTATTGTTGGATACTGGCTTTATAGAGCGAACGGGAATCACTTTGCTGGTTTCTTCCTTTTAGTTCACAGTTGTTAACTTCTTCAGGATACTTTGTTTTTCTCCTATCAATTAACGGTTTGGCTGATAGCTTCAATTTCACTTTGAAAGTTTTTTTTGTCTTTATTGTATCTACAAGTGTTTATGCAGATTTGACTATTTCATTCACTTTCACTTTTAACGTTAATAATGAGCTATCCCGGTTGAGCCCCCAATTATATTTATTCGTCGGAGAAGTAAAAGGTACAAAAAAATATATTTTTAAATTTTTATTTTTTCTAACAAATAATGACAATAGTTTTTGTTTTTGCTAATACAAACGTTAGGTTCGGTTTCTTAGCAACTACTGCCCGTCGTTCCTTCCGTGTTGTAGGTATTTATACCCATTATCCTAATGAGTCGTTTTCCTTATCTTCAAGGTCTATGGTCATGTTGGTTACTTTGTGTAGCTGCTATTTGTGTAGGCTGTAGGGTTGATTATAAAATCTGTTGTGAGTCTTATCTTGTTTGTGTAGGGTTGTTGATATTTTATTTGGATGTTTGTGGTTTGTGTTGCTGATAAGTTGTTTCTTATCTTTAGCGTTTATTTCCTTTTGCTGTTTTTAAGTACAGTTGAGTGTTTGTAACTCGCACTCATAACTCGGGAATGGATCGTAGTTTTGTGTTAAACATATTTTTTGATGCCAAATCTAAAAAACTAAAAAAAAATGTTTCGTCAAAAATAAAAGCAAAAATGTTGTGGATAACGTAATCACTATTATTTTTATTTAAAGTATGTGTTTTTTTAACTATCGCAGAGCTTTTTCATAAACTACATTTTTTGTTTTGCCCTAAGTAGTAGTATAAATAAACAGAACTGATGGCTTTCCTAAACGTGAACATGATACATAATAATTGTCCGTGGGAGAAGCATGGATACTCTAGGTCGATTCCACACAATTCCAACGATTGTCCTTGCGCTTTATTTATTGTCATAGCGAACGCAAGACGTGTCGGAAATTGCAATCTTTTGAATTCAAAAGTTAAATCTGGTGGAATCATTGGAATACGCGGAATCGATATATCTTCACCTTTAAATTTTCCTTTTAAAATCGTTTCTTCAATAAGATTGTTCATAACCTTTCTAACTGCTAATCTTGTTCCGTTGCACAATCGAGGCTGATTTACATTCCGAAGAACAATAATTGGTGCACCAACTTTCAATTGTATACGATGAGGTATATGAGAGTTCCGTCGGATAATTGACAGCGTCATCTTGATTTGTGACCGTGTCTACTGATTGATACGTTACAATCTCACCAGGCACATCAGTTAAAATATCCGTATTCTATTGACCTACGTCCTTATTTTTGGCAGCCAATATTGCTCTTTCAGCTAACCAATTGTGATTTTTATAATTTTGCGCAATGTTTGGAAAAACACTTGAAACCAATTGTTGTTTTGTTTGTGCGAAATTACAAAAATTATCTGGCAAAGTGATTAATCCAGTGTTATCAATAGGAATTTGTCCATTTCCTATCGACAGTATTTGCCTAGAAAATTCTTCAGCCGATGAGTCATTTTGTATTTGTACTCTCACATTTGTTGTTAAAGTGAGTTTTTGTACATTTCTCCATAAATTTGATGACTCTAAATATGCCTTTAATTCATCTGCTGGAGTTGCACGGGGTATCACTGGCAGTGTTTGACGGAAATCACCAACCAATAATATTAAAGCGCCACCAAATATTTTTTGATTATTACGTAAATCTTTCAAAGTCCTTATCCAAAGCTTGTACATTCATTCCATACTATTAATTTGCATTGTTGCAAAATTCTTCCCATTCCAGAATTTTTAGAAATATTACACGTTGGATTTTCATTAATTTGCATATTCAATGGTAGGTAATTTAAGTGCGGAGTGCGCTGTACGACCACCATCTAATGTAGCAGCTATTCCAGACGATGCAAGTGCTAATGCTATATTCTTCGGTGATCTTATAGTAGCTAGTAGCATGGAAATCAAAAACATTTTTCCGGTACCACCTGGCGCGTATAAAAAAAACATTCCTCCGCTTTCGTTTTGTATAGCTTGAATTATTGTATCATATACATTTCTTTGTTCTCGGTTCAATTTCGGCAGATTCAAATTTATAAATGTGTTCACTTCATTTATATCGTATTGTTGTTCACGTTGCATTTCTTGATTAAATACGTCATGCAATGGTCAATTAGGAGCTGGCAAACCTAATTGTGACAATGTTTTATTTGCAATTGCTAAGCACATATCATCAATTATAATTTATAACTAATGCCTCATTATAAATTTCGAGTGTAATGATTAATTCCTGATTTCTAGAAATACGATGCATTCCATTCAAGATATCTTCGGTCATATAGTCACGATAACTCTGCCACAATTCCACAAAAAAAAAGAAACTATTTTACAGTAAAAAAAAAAATGTTTGTTTGCACCGTTTTTTGTAAAAAAAATTGCCAAAATCTTCCAACTCGTAGTTTTTAACTTCTCGAACGACATCTTGAGACGTCAAATCACTATAAAAGGCCATATAATCTTGATGAACGCCAAAACTGTCTAGATTTCTTGAAAATATCTTTGTGTCATCATTTTAAACCAAAAATTGTCACTCATGAGCAGACACATATCCTCGATCAAAATCAAAGCTTGGTTGCGCTTTTCATCTCACATCAGATGATTATCCGATTCGATTAGTTCATTATCCGATGTCACAGTGCAAATTCGATGCAAAATATAGTCGGCCATAGCACACAACACACCGTCACCAGTTCGCAACGCTTCGAACGAAGTAGGGCCACAAACATTGACCAAAATCATTCTCAA
This sequence comes from Cheilosia urbana, assembly GCA_946477585.1. Taxonomy (NCBI): domain Eukaryota; kingdom Metazoa; phylum Arthropoda; class Insecta; order Diptera; family Syrphidae; genus Cheilosia; species Cheilosia urbana. The sequence goes on from OX297854.1 coordinate 147,236,549, forward strand.
ATAGAAGCATTCGTTGTTTTTCGGGTGAACTGTGTATATTCTACCAATTGCATCACTTGCATAAACACCACGAAATGCGGGAACTACTTCACCTTGTTTCCGCCGCTTGAACTTCTTCGACAGCGCATTCCAATATCGGGGCATTTCGCAATAAGTAAGTGTTCGTGCAAACTCGTGGCTTCGGCAAGTGTCAAAAAATTGGTTAATGTTGTTGCAGGTGCCATAACCAGAATGAGCAGAGTCCCAAGATTGTTACTCGCTCATTTTTCGTAAAAACCCCTACGTGAAAACTCAAAACGCTGAACAACATCATTGTCCACGCATCTCAATCACCCCTACATTTCAAGATCCTGAAAATAATGGATTCAAACAAATATCAAAGAATCTACTCCACTTCAAAATGTTACTTAATATAACATAGTAAACATAATTTAAAAGAACAAACTTATTAGGTAGGTACCTTTATTTAAAAAAAAATTCAAAATTGTTCACAATAACAATTTGCTCGGAAAATAATTGAAATCATTGACAACAACAATTGCTTTAAAAATATATATATATATTATTTTTTTTTTGTATTTGAAATGTCACTACTCGATTTATATCCATTTTTTTGTTGTTTCAAAGTGCATTTCCCAAACAAACTTTCATAACCTTTTTCATCCCCTCAAAGTTTTGTTTTCGCGCCAAAACTTCACACAAATGATATACAAACCAATAGCAAATATGTGTGAAAGTTTGGTTCAAATCGGTAAATGCGTTAAGGCGTGAATCGGCGACTAACGAACACAATTTTAAGGTTTTCTTTTTATATAATACAGATTTAGTACCAAATTATATTTGTATATATATTTTTGAAATAGAAAAATTGAAAGATTTAGTTAATTTTCCCTGTCCTTTAATCGTCGGTAGAGGCCCAAAAGTTATGCCGTAATCGGAAAGTAAGTACACATTCGGAATCTTCTCGTCAACTTTTGATACCCCTTTCGTTGAGATTTTCCACGAACATTTTTTCTTCATACAACGACGGGACACCCTAATTTACAGTGATATAAGAGAGACAACTTTCTCGGATGAAGTGCTTAAGCGAGCAATTTAAGCACCAACGAATGAAGATTGCTCTCTCATTAATTGTGATATTTTGAACCGTATCGATGGACAAGAAAAAACGTACAACAGTTACGTTAAAATAATGGAAAACGAAAGTATAAATACAAATGATTTTCCAATAGAATAAGTGAGATGCCACCGCATAAGTTAACTTTGAAAGAAAATTGCGTTGTTATGTTAATATAAAATTTAAATACAGCTCAACGTTTAGTAAATGGAACAAGGTTGATGGTTAAGCGCATGCACCACAATACTTTAGATTGTGAGGTATTAACGGGAACAGCAGTGAAAAAACGAATTTTGATACCAAGAATTAATTTGACCTTTTCGGGAACTGTGTTACCCTTTCAATTTCAAAGAACACAATTCCCCGTTATACAAACACTGGCAGTGTGGCAACAGGTAGAAACATGAAAATGATGACACAGCTAATCATATATAATTAGCTGTAATACCTTTTGCTCTTGAAATTGGACGATCGTGTTAACTTGTTGAACAGTGTTTTCACGCGATCAGCTGTATGTTGCGTGTAGTAAAGTAATGTCTTTTAATGGTTTAAAATTTCCACTCCACTTTATAATTAGTAAGATTAAAAATCTCAATTGTCAATTGTTAGTGTGTGAGGACGAAAACACAAACAATCTGGATTTGAAAGGTAATTAGGAAGATAGTGATCTGCCAAAAAACAGGTGACTTTATCAATAAACGCGCGAACAGGCGACTTAGCCGCGAAGGGCGTTTTCATTGGTGCATGCTTTTGTCGTAGTAACTCCGTTCACAGCAGCAACAACCTGGAGCAACGACTTTGTATGAGAGACAGAGAGACACGTTACTAGTGGACATTCCGATTTGGCGATCTACTGAATCTGAAGTCAGTAGACCACAGAAGATTGTCTCCAGGAACAGGATAGATAGGACGGAAGCAGAACGGATCGTAACACCAGAAGCGGTCAAGGGTGCGATAGCAACACTTTCACCCTTCAAAACCAATGCAATGGGGAGTAGACGTAATTGCACAAAGGCTCAGGAATAAAGGGTGATTTTTTAAGAGGTTTAGAACTTAAAAAAAAAAAAAAACACAAAAATGAATGAAATATTTATTTGAATCGATAGTTTGAACCTTGCAATTTAATGTTTAAAGATAATTTCATGCAAATGTTGACCGCGGCTGCGTCTCAGGTAGTCCATCCGCTGAGTGCAATTTTGGCATACTCTTTCACACATATCGGCCGGTATCTCACGAATGAATGCATGGATGTTGGCTTCCAGTGCGTCAATCGAAGCGGGCTTGTCCCTATACACATTAGCCTTGACATACCCCCACAAAAAATAATCTAATGGTGTCAAATCGCACGATCTAGGCGGCCAATTGACCGGCCCGAAACGTGAAATTAACTGTTCACCAAACTCGCCTCGCAATTGCGCCATTGTTTCGCGTGCTGTGTGGCATGTGGCACCGTCTTGTTGAAACCACATATCATGCAAGTCAAGAACTTCCATTTCGGGCAAAAAAAAGTTTGTTATCATCGCTCGGTAGCGTTCACCATTGACAGTAACGCTGCGATTCGCATCATCTTTGAAGAAATATGGCCCAATAATGCCGCCGGCCCATAAACCGCACCAAACAGTGGCTTTTTCGGGATGCATTGGTAGCTGTTGCAATGCTTCTGGCTGATCTTCACTCCAAATGCGGCAATTTTGCTTATTTACGTACCCATTCAACCAAAAATGAGCCTCATCGCTGAACACAATTTTTCGATAAAAAAGCGGATCCTCGGCCAGCTTTCCAAGAGCCCATTCACCAAAAATTCGGCGTTGTGGTAGGTCGGCTGGCTTTAGTTCTTGCACAAGCTGTATCTTAAAAGGCTTTACGCACAAATCCTTCCGCAAAATTTTCCACGTAGTGCTGTAACAAAGGCCTAACTGCTGGGAACGGCGCCGAATCGACATTTCGCGGTCTTCTGTCACACTAGCTGATACGGCCGCAATATTTTCTTCACTACGCACAGTACGTAAACGTGTTGGTGGTTTAATGTCCAACAAAGTAAATTTGGTGCGAAATTTGGTCACAATATTCCGAATAACTGCTCAGAAGGTCGAGAATGCCGATCATAAAATGGAAGCAGCGCGCGATGAACATTTCGAACCGAGCACGAATTTTGATAGTAAAATTCAATAATTTGCAAGCGTTGTTCATTTGTAAGACGATCCATGGTTAAATTGCAAATCAAACTGAAGCTGTTTGACAGTGACACAAGGTACTAAACACACGTCAGCTGTCAAAACCAGTGTTGCCAAAACCAAACCAGCTAAAAAATCACCCGTTATATACGTTGCATGCCTAGCAATAGGCTATATCCCGATTACATGGAGGGAGACAAATGTGGTCTTCCTTCCAAAGCCGGGGAAAAAGGATTACACCGAGGCAAAGGCCTTCAGGCCAGTTAGCCTAACATCCTTTCTGTTGAAAGCAATGGAAAGGGTGGTGGTGGACTATATGGAGAGTACTGCGCTTAAGATGTATCCTTTAAATAGTAGACAGCATGCCTACAGGGCAGGCATGTCTACAGAAACAGCGCTACATCAAGTAGTACGCGTTGCAGAAGAAGAGCTAAATACCGGGGGCATTGCGATGACCACCATAATGGACATTGAAGGTGCCTTCGATAAGATATGCTTTGAAAGTCTGAAACAAACCTTGGAAAAAAGTATAGGGTTAACCCATTGGTGGTAAGATGGGTGGACAATATGTTGAACACAAGGGTGATAAATATTCAGACGGGAACCTCAAAACTCAGAGGAAGGGTTAGCAGAGGTTGCCCATAAGGAGGTGTTCTCTCACCTACACTGTGGAATATCACTGTGGACTCTCTTCTCGACAGACTTGAGCCTTGAGGCGACTGGCATTCACACAGTAGGATATGCCGACGACATAGCAATAATGGCCAGAGGCAGTTTCATAGACGTCACCGCAGATATCATGAGGAATTCGCTCAAAGTGGTGGAACGGTGGTGTCTGGAACAAGGGCTTTCCATTAATGCGGAGAAAACAGATCTAATAATCTTCACAAGGAAGTTGAAAAATCTGGAATTTCGACCCTTAACACTTTTCGGATCGGAACTAAAAATGGCCAAGGAGGTTAAGTATCTCGGAGTCTATCTAGATACTAGACTTAGGTACTTGGAACTACCATGTTGAGGAGAAGGTCAGGAAGGCAAAAAGGGTACTACATCAGTGCAAACGTGTATGTGGACAGAGGTGGGGACTCTCGCCTAGGTCAGCATACTGGATATATCCGATGATAACTAGACCCATTATTACCTACGCCTCGGTTGTATGGTGGGCGAAAGCCTCCCAGAAAACTGTGAGGAAGCACCTGGATAGGGTCCAATGTTTAGCATGTATAGGGGTTACAGTTGCAATAAGGACACCACCAATACCATTGGAAGTGCTCCTAGGGATCTTACCGCTAGACTTATTTATTAAGAAAACAGCGGCCCAAGCGGCACTTCGTTTGCATCGAGATGCGAAATGGCACAATCGTGGTACCATCTATGGACATAGGAAGATCCTGGAACTTGTCAAAAACGAGATTAGGGAGCTGAACATGCCCATGGATGGGATAACAAGGGAGCGTATTATGGAAAGGAATCACAAAACTCGTATTGAGAACGGATTACTTCCAGAAAAAAGGAGTGGTGAAATAGTGATTTTCACAGATGGATCCATGATAGATGACGGAGCGGGTGCCGGAATCTATTCAGCAGAGCTGGAACTAGCCCGTCACGTTAGCCTCGGGAATCACACTTCTGTATACCAGGCTGAGACGATTGCATTGCTGCATGCGTTGGACTACTTGCTTGAGAGTTAGGTGGAGGGAAGAAATATCCTTATAGCACTGGACAATCAGGCGGTGATCAGATGCATGGAACAAACAAACATAACAACATCATTGGCATTGGAATGTGTACTTAAGCTCAATAAGTGTTCATCTGAAAATGAAGTAACACTGACTTGGGTACGAGGACACATAGGGATCGAAGGCAACGAAAAGGCGGACTCCCTTGCAAAACAGGGGTCAACTGAAAAGTTGCTGGGACCAGAACCATTCTCTTCAATTGGCAAAGGAATGGTAGAACAGCTGATTCACAAATGGATCACGGCGGAACCCTGAGAAGGCGGTCAACCGTGGAACAGTGTAGACAGGCTAAAATGGCAATTAAGTGGCCGACCTGCTCCACTCAAAGAAGGGTCCTAAGCATGAGTCGAGGAACATTGAAATGGATGGTGGCTTTGTTAACAGGACATAATAATTTCGGGTATCACTTAAGGGAGATGGGCCTTAGAGAGGATGATACCTGTAAACTATGCCTGGAGGAACCTGAGACAGCGACACATATACTGTGTCAATGTCCGGCGTTGGCTGGCAAAAGAATGAGGATCTTGGGACATCATTGGGTCGAGACCCAGTCGATGAAACAGATCTCCCATAAACAGATGCTAGCGTTAACACTAGGAATTGAGCTCAGGGAAGAACTCTGGAGAAATCCAGAAAGTCTCTCTGGGTAAGATTTATAGTGGTAGAGAGACGAAAAGAGACCCGACAATGGTGGTCTGATTCGAATATCTCTCGAAATCTATATATATTGAAGCAAAAATGAACTTATAGAATAAATTGCACTCATCAATCAATCATGAAGTATTAGAAATCAAAGAAAAGCGTATTATAAAAAGGTACCGAAAATTATGCCTGAAGGAACGATATATGCCGTATCGTTCGTTCAGGCATAACTGATTTTTGCATAATGATATTTTTTGACAGCTCAGCGAATATTTTGTGGAATTCCTATTCTGTGTTTTGTTTTTTTGCTTTTAATAAGCCTCAAAAAATTGAATTCCAATTTATCTCATTTATGTATTCCTTTTTTAGAATAAAATCCTCGTTGTGAAGGAAACCATTGACCTTGTTCTTCACGAAAACAAATTATGAGATTTCAATTCTGCGATAAAAACGAATCTAATAGATTCTAAGAAAGTTGTCGCAGTAGTACCTCCAAATGTGGAGGTCTAATTTTTAATTGGTACTGCTCATGTTATTCCCAATATAATTACTGTTTATTAATGGTATTTCCAAGGTGGAATGGTATCCTAATTTAATGCTAACGCACCTACCGGTTTATCGTGTACAAAGTTCTTGATTGTGTAACATTTTACAAAAACACAAGCGATAATTTCAGATGTGAATGTAAAATAGTCCAATCTGACGGACTACAAAATACAAAGAAAAAGAGGAGCTGCCTCTCCAACTGTTAGCGATTGCTTCTACGAACCGATAAAAGGGATAGGTACATAACTTCAACCGAGTGCCTCCAGGGTTAAATTTTCCTTAGAACAAGCGCGATGAATTGAAACTCGCTCTTTTGTAATATATTTCGTTGTTGTAAATGGTATGCCATTGCTACACTGGATACTGCTACCTACTATTCACCCGATTCACTGCTATTGGAGCCAGAATGTGGAAACGCGACCGCATAATATACTTTGGCCTGGTCGACTCCAGATAAATAATAAATTACCAGATATAAGTGGACAATAAATTGCAGTATAAAGACGAACAGTTGATGTAGGATATTTTTCAGTGGAATATAATAGAAAATTAGATTTTCGAACAATTGATGGGGCTTGTCCCGGTTTGTCCTTCGGTGATATGGGGAAGTAAATCATCTTACCGGAAGAGGGAATTTATGTTTAAGGTACTTTAATCAATTACGTCATGATGGACAAAGTATACATAATATGGAGGTGCCGATTTGGCAGGCGTGAATTTTTTGTTTTCCTTAAGATGGTGATTTATAGGATGACATAAGAGTAATTCTGATAATGGATGGCGAATATGTTTGAAATTGAATTTTACTACATCATATTCGATGCGTGTAATGGAATTGATTGGCGCCTCCATTGGACGGTCTTATGACTTGATGACTTATTTGATTCTGTCCTTCATTATTAATGGCTGGACATTAAGGATTAATGTCTTCGGATTTATCCGAGTTGAATTGTGTAAATTGAAAGCATTGTGTGAAAGACGCATGGCAAAAGCAAAGACTATTAATGTAAATGTCAGCTGGAAAGCTAGTGAGGCAATAAAATAAAAACACCGACTTTTCAAAAAGCTGCAATGAAATCGGTTTGTTTTCTGTGGTGATGATGATGATGATATACTAGAAACTAGACTGTGGACAGTTTTTAAGGAACTTTCTTAAAACACTATTTCGTATATACTGCGGCAAATATTATTATGCTGCAAGAATATCTGCTACATCCGCAACGCATTACAAGTATGAAGCCGGTGGAAAGTATGGTGCGAAAAAAAATACCTTTAAGATGGCATCGAAAAGGAATATTTGGCATACGGAGGGTGGATCAAATGTCGGATGGAAGCCGTAGAACCGAAATTCTGTAAGTCAAAGCTGTACAAATCGATCGAGTCGGAACTCAGAATAGCTCATTTGATCGTATAAGTCAGCATCAGGGACGCACCTCAATTATTTTAGAGACGAGAACAAAGTCGCACAACATGCTAAAATTCACCTACTTTCAAGTTGAACATTGCGACGGCCAGTTATATGTGGGATATATGTTGTTTAGGGGATCTGGAGTAAACACTGTATTTATGTTCTTCGAAAAAACATCAGTACCTACCTAGTGTAAAAATGCGTGTAGTGAAAAACCACTTTCAACAATGCATCAACAACGCATTCAAAAATCTGTTTAACAATAAGTACAAAACGAGTCCAAAAAAATGACTGAAAATTATTGATGAGTGAAAAAAATAATCCGAGCACGCGTCCGAAATTAAGTCTAAATTCGTCCAAAAACAAGTGCACAAATGCTTTCGAAATTGAGTCTAAAAATTCGTCCAAAATTGAGTGTGAAAACCCATCCAAAATTGAGTCCAAAAACGCTTGTAAAAACGCGTCCAAAAACACATAAAAAAAATGCATCTTAAAACGGCTCAAAATTCGGACCAAACACGCAAAAATTCCTCCAAAAGGGGAAAAGAACGTGCCAAAAAATTGTTCCAAAACGCGCGCCGTCAAAAACGCTTCCAACAATGGGCATAGGTAGGTGCCCAAATAAGAACAAAAACATGTCAAAATTGCATCCAAGCACGAGTCGAAAATCACATCGAAAACGTGTATAAAAACTCGTCTATGAACGCGTTCAAAAAAAAGGTCCAAAAGGGCGGCCAAAAATGGATCTAAGAACGCCTCATAAATAAGTCTAGGGCAGCGTCCCGAAAGAATTCCAACAGTTCTGACATTTTCTCCAAAACTGTCTCTATTTTGGTAATAAGTAAATAAGCAAAAATTTCGCCATAGAAAAAATGTCTTACTGGTTGTCGGTCGTCTGCATCATTTGCGACTTCGAATACGTGGACTCCGCTTCAAATATTTTTAAATGAAAATTCATACTCGTTCCAATTGAAAGTATTTTTTCTTTCGCCTGGGAATTGTGGAGTAAAATAAACGAAGGGGAAAATGAAGAAAAAAAGTATTAAGAGGCAAAGTAATGGCTTGCCATAAAAAGATTCTTATGCGAAGAGATATAGATAATAGATAGTTACGGAGGTAGCGTTTCCAATTATTTTTTATTTTTGTTATTGTGAACAGTATGGATGCTTGTACATGTACATAGATAGTAACTTGAAGTTCGTACTTATGTCTATTAAGAATTATCTCGAATATTGGGAATAATTTGTTTTTTGTCAAGAATTACAGGCAAACACAACGTGCGTCTGCGAATGTCTAAAATTTATATCACTTGCAGTTATTTCAATTTTGAATAAAACCTTGTCTACCGTTTATTGTAGTTTTAGGAAAATAAATACTTTCAATGTAGTTTCAATTCAATTATGAATGTATGGGCGTTCCTTTTCAATATTTAAGGCTGATCTCATAGCGCACTTCAGAAATGTTTACTTGCCTCATCAAAAGGATAGTCAACAATGAATGTAGGTATTCCTTTGTAATACATAAATCGATTTCAATACAAGTTACCTACAACTACAATCTACAAACATCATTGCTGGTGCTGGTTGGTTTCCGGTCACCATGGAAATGCAATCCATGTATATAGTAGTTCCGCCGCCGAGAGCTTGGGCAGGCTTTGTTATGGGAATAGTTCCATCGAACATTGTTTTGATCAAAAAATACATGCTCTTGTGTTACCCGCACATACCTATGTGCTTGTAGTTACAGTGCGTAGTGCAGCGTGGGAATGATTTCATTTAGAAGGTACAGTAGCAATTATTCATTAAAGCTACCGGGATATATTTCGATTAGGACGATGTCATGTGCTCGCATACGTAATTTTGTGGTTATTTGGACATTGAACTCGCGATGAACTAGGTTGTCTCTTATTGCTACCTATTTGTGTTGAATAATAATCGGCTCAAACTATTGTTTTTTCTTCACATATAGGTATTCAGTGTAAGGGTCAGTGGCATTTTATGCATAAATCAACTTTGTTGAACGCCTTTAAACTGCAAACCAAAGTGCATACATATACTCAACCGTCACCGATGATGAGAAGTTTATTTGTGAAAATGTGTGAAGGTCCTCCACAGATTTTTAAATGAAAATTAATATTGAAAATCACTATTATAGTTGCTAACCACGGTACACATTAGTTTGTAATGTGTATGTATGCGGTTTGCGTGGTATATGCGGTTAAACAAACTCAGAGCACATAATCCTATTGTGCTGTGCTGTGAGGCATGCTTTTGTTTAAATATTGAAATACAGTTTTGCGCAATTTAACAATTGGTGGGAATTGAAGGTAAACTTTAAACTTTAGGATATAAACTTTTAATACTGCGGTCTCTATTCCGTTCACTTAAAATTTTGTACTGTAGAATGTAAGATAAGAATAAAAAAAATAATCATTAGGTAATCAAGGACCAAAATATTGCAAAGAAACCGCACAAAACGCTCCTTCCTCGGGAATAGGAAAGCAAGGGTCTACGTCTACCAAATCTGTTAAGCTGTTTTCCCAGCTCAAGTGATAACTTCTAAAACAAGCCAACCTAATCTACTTCTGTTAGCTTTCAAACTAAATTACAGATAGAACAATCCGTATTTTGAGCTCATAGGTTTAGTATACAGCCACCACTATTAGGTTGATACCCGGAAAAATATTATTATAGTAGTGCAAAATTTTTATGTAGAAAACTTTTAAGTAATATTATTTTTATAATATATAGATTTTTATTTTTACGCGCGTATTTTTAATTTTACGCGGATATTTCAGTTTTTACGCGCGTGTTTTAGTTTTTACGCACGTATTTTTGATTCTACGCGTCATTAGGTATACTTACTTAGTTGCAGTACAAAAGAAATTTGTGAAAGGTGGTTTTAGTGAGTAAAAATCTCACGCTACTTTGAGCACGCGCCGACTAGTCTATGATATGGAATTGTAAGTCGAATCCGCAGGTAAGTCTTTTAATTTATTAGTTATTATTGTTTGTGCGAAGTAGTGTAACTGTTTTGTAAAGTTTGTTGGTCAGAATAATTGTGTTTTTATCTAAAATTAACGTTCGTATAGTAAGAAAATATTGCAATGTAATATATTTTGCTCGAGTTGTAGTATTTGGTCATTTTAGATTTGTGTTTGCGTGAAATTAATACAGCTTGCTGTAATTCATTTCGGTGATTCGGTACTCATAAATTGGCGCCGGCTCCAGAGGACTAAAAATGTTTCACGCTAATGGCATAGTTCCCCTGCTGAATAACATTATACCTCAATGGTCGCCGGTTAGTCGAGGTCAGTTATCTGACTGGTGAGGTACGAAGGCTAATAGCATGAATTAATTTACAACGCAGCAATCTAATACACCGACTACAAACAGCCCTAGTGAAATGGTAGTGTTTCCATAGTAATTAACGAACGAACAAATTTGGCAGCGATAACTGTACCCACGCTTTACAAAAACATGTCATACACAATATTTTCGTATTAAGTCAAAACTTATTATTACATTCTACAAAATCGTTTTTTTTTTTCAGCCGACGTATACGGTAAACCTTAAGATGAGACCGTTTGAATATTGAACATAATCAAATTATATATTGTACAAAAACTTTCCGTTCATAAATAAATTCGTACTTTGTACGACATAATTATTACATTCTATAAAACCTCTTTTACTTTCAGCTACAAAATTTCGTAATATTACGAATGCATTTGTTAAATGTAAAAATACATTCATTCGTAAAAGGACAAATATATTTGTCCAATAAATAAATGGATTCGTAAGAATCTCACGAAAGAATTCGTACATTTTACGAATGCATTCGTAATATTTACGAATATTTGTTCTTATATAGGTACTACGAATATATTTGTCCAATAAACAAAAGGATTCGTAAAAATTTCACGAACAAATTCGTACATTTTACGAATGCATTCGTAATATTTACGAATATTTGTTCTTATATACTACGAATATATTTGTCCAATGAACAAATGGATTCGTAAAAATTTCACCAACAAATTCGTACATTTTACGAATGCATTCGTTATATTTACGAATATTTGTTCTTATATACTACGAATATATTTGTCCAATAAACAAATGGATTCGTAAAAGTTTCACGAACGAATTCGTACATTTTAAGTATGCATTCGTCGTATTTATTAATGTTCGTTTGTAGATTAAACGAATTTGTTCGTAACATATATTTTTTTGTCGTTCGTACATTGTACAAAGAGTGACATGTAATATCTACAAAGGCGTTCGTCTGCTGAAAACTACAAATGGTTTCGTAAAATGTAATAACTATTTCGTGCATATAACGAAATTTTTTTTTGGGTGATACTTACTTAGTTGCAGTACAAAAGAAATTTGTGAAAGGTGGTTTTAGTGAGTAAAAATCTCACGCTACTTTGAGCACGCGCCGACTAGTCGCGACTGTCCTCAGTGTCTTTAAGAAGATTTCCACCTACCTCGGAGAAAAAAAAAAATGTTTGGTAACTTTTTGTTTGATTGGTGTTTTTTTGTGATTTGGTAATTTTCATCTGGTTTTTGGTAACTGGTATTTTGAACAAGAGCACCAAAAAAATGAACTTCACGACTGGGTCGAACAAAACTTTCTAGTTTATCAAAAGTTTTGTTGGTTGTTGCGCTGAGATTAAACGAACAATAACTCTTGCCAACCGCTATTTCTCTGGGCTAAGAAAGCAATTGAGCAGCAAAGCCCTCTCTCGAACAACTAAAGTGACCATTTATAAGACCCTAATCGTCCCAGTCCTGCTATATGGCGCAGAGGCATGGACTCTATCAAAAGCGGATGAGGTAACTTTAGGGGCTCTGCGAAATAAGGCCCCTTAAGAAAAATGAAATAAGGCCCCAAAAAATTATACAGGAAACAACAACAACGACTTTTAATAGAATTTGGGATGTTATTTCCTTTTTTGAGGCCTTATTTCTTAATGAAAATTGGGGTCTTATTTCATTATGAAATAAGACCCCAAAAGAAGAAATGAAATAAGTCCCCAAAATTATTTTTTTATTATTAATTGTTACCCTTCCGATATGGAATGCGTATGGGGGGGCCTGCTGCCCCCTGCAACTCCCCTGCAACCCCCCTGCTTGGGTTTACTGTAAGATTGCGGGGTGGGTGCGAGGTTGAGTATATAAAAATTCCTTTAATCTAAACTAGTTTATCCAATATCAACAATATTAAATGAAAAGTAGTTTTCATTATTTTTAATTTCATTACGAAATAAACCACCCCAAATTTGGGGCCTTATTTCATTTTCTCTTTTGGGGCCTTATTTTATTGGGGCCTTATTTCCTACAGCCAACTTTAGGTTGTTTCGAGAGGAAAATTCTTCGAGTGGTTTTTGTCCCGTCTGCATTGACGGAGAATGGAGGAGAATATTCAATGATGAACTGTACGGGCTGTACAGGGACATCGACCTAGTCAGAAGAGTGAAGGTCCAACGACTGAGGTGGCTGGGTCATGTAGAGCGTATGGACACGAATGCTCCGGCCCGGAAGATCTTCGAATCCACACCCGAGGGAAGGCGCAGTAGAGGAAGGCCGCGACTCAGGTGGCGCACGCAAGTGGAAAGGGACCTTAACCAACTTAGCGTGCGAAACTGGAGACAGCTAGCTAAAGAACGCGCTGGCTGGAGACGCTTGTTGGTTGAGGCCCAGGTCCACCCCGGACTGTAGCGCCACTTTCAGTATGCAAGTAAGGTTGTTTTTTTTTTATTTTATTAGATAGGTAGGCAAAGATCTGAGAAGCAATGCTAGTTAAAGAGACGGTTCATAAAATATAGGAGAAGGAATATTGTTAAATAAAATTCGCTTTTGGGTTATTCATCTGATATGGTAGTATAAAGTTGAGTGTTGGAGCTCTCAGTAACAGGCAATTGTCGCTAGTTCTGGTTCTGTTTTTTACATGATTTGGTACACTTTTATTTTGATTTTGGTCACTAGTTTTTGGAAACTGACAACCATTGGCATTGGGCAATTGTGGAGACAAAAATGTTTAACAACCAGCAAAACCCTTATAATGGAGTAAAAGCACATACGCAACTGCTTTAAATATTAAACCGTCTGTGTGGTAACCTGTATTTCAAATACCCTTGATACACTTACCGATTTGATAAAGCCAGCAATCCCATTTTTTGGAATGCAAACACGACGCCTCTCAATCCTTCCAAATGCAATATTATTTTATATTTATGTTTCCCGAAAATGCTACCGATCGATCCAATCTTCATTTATCCTGATGGGTGCTGGCAAGGAGTTGAGTAATGATGTTTATTGTTATGGCAGGTCGTAAAATATATAAGAAAAGAGGTGAAAACAGCTTCGAAACAAAAATCGCACTTAGCAAATCATCCATTTGGCTGGTGTGCATTCATTTCACTCTTTACTCACCTGCTACTCCGAGCAATCGTCAGTAAATTATGTAAATTTCAAAAGTGGAAGAGTTTTACCAAGTCTTCAAGGACGCCCATGGTGTTGTGGGTAAGTGAATTACATTTTTTCCTCGCTGTAAGCTATACCACACCACATGTGACCCTTCATTCAGATTCATTTGATGAGCACCTCGTATGAAGAAGGGAGGATATGACAGTGAGAGTGACGTTGGAGCGATACTTTTTTTTTTTTTTTTCAAATCGGATTTTATTGGAAAGTGCTATGGACATAGTGAGTTGTAGGAACATTTATATGCACTCTTATCTTGTTCAATCGAAACCGTTGAGGTATGCTTTCATTCAAGATTTGTTTTCATTTACTTGTATGTGGGAATGTGTGTTGTTAATATTGTAGCAGCCTCTCATAATTAGTGAAATGGGAAACGCAATGAATAGAATTTATTTTTAAATATATCTGATCAGATAGGCGAGTGGTGTGATACAGCTATGAGAAGCAAGTTGGAAGTCTGATTTATTAATGTCTAATCTTATGCGTCGTTGATGACTATTATACAATATACAGGACATTTATCGACTCACCAAGGCATAAGCCAGCAGAAGGAGCTACTGAGTTTATAAGATAGCTCGTTAGCACATTTATATACTTTAAGGCAAATCAGGAGCCTATTCAAAATATATGACCGAAAATTGGGACAGCAAAATCCTTGCGCACAAATTCTTGGCGAGTATACACACTTAGCTTAGGCTGACAAACTTATCGCCATAAAAGGGATGAGGAGAATGAAGTAGAGAGGTTTGCAGTGGATCTAATGAGATTTATTTAATTAATTTAAAAGGTAAGGCAGTTTGAGGTAATGAAAAGCGGGCAAAGGTCCGCTACATCACACCCAAAAATATAAGTCCTTTGTAGTAGTTTTGTGCAATAGTGCCTTTCTGTAAAACTTACTCGTTTAAGTACTACCCTCTTGGCGGATAGCTTTTTGAAATTTATGGTACATACTTCTTAAGCACTTTGGCATAGAGGTATTTTATGAGAGAGGTACTTTTCTCAAGTTGGTTGCTGTTAAGGGATACTGTGTGGAAAAGCACAAACAATTTCTGGCTGCCTATGAGGTATGAGTGCGAGGACCGTTAAGTGAATCAAAAATGATCCTATAATTCTCTCAGAGGGAGAGGATGTCCTTACGTTTTAAAGCAATTATTACTTCGTATTCCTCTTATCTGTGAGGTCGCAGGTGCCGGCAAGTTATAGCGTCGGTTTGTCTCCATTTAATGCAGGTTCCAAGAACTTTATGCCTGTTTATTAACACCAACTCCATGCAGTGGGTACGATTGCGATTTTATCAAATTTTCACCCTCGGGAGATTGTCTTCAGCTCGAAATGTTTTTATGACACTTAGCACCTGGTGAATTATATGAATACAGCTCCAAGTCGATGGGATTTATTTGCAAGCCTTCTAAAAGCAGGGGTCGAATCGCGTCGTATAGCTCGTTCACGGAAGTGCCGAATCGACTCCAGATTTCACCTTTTCAAAACATTCCCGTTTACACCTGGAAGAACTGTGACGCCATGTCTCCTAGAAATTGAAGCTTTCTTCTGATTTTTTTTTTTTTTTATTTGGCTCTAATGGTTGTTGTTTTAATTGCAATTACATTTTATTCATCTTTGCATCGTATGCTTCGTTGGTTTTCTGTCAACATCCTCAGAAGTATTCGTTTCATATCGGTTTTTAAATATTTTGCTGTACTTCTCTGAACGTCGACCGGAACTATTGTCAAAAATCATTCATCTTACAAGAATGCTTTCACAGTGGTTGGCGTGTTTGACTATCGTGAAAGCCCAAATAATAAAAGCACACATATGCTACGGGCCCCGCGTATTTGGGGTCCCCGCGCACCTACACTTTTTGAATGTAAACAAATATTTCTATATAGCTAAAAACTTGTTAATCACTTCACTTTAATTATTATTGAAGTCGATACCTATGAGTAATTATTTGCCCAATTTAAATCGAAAAAAATTGCCTTTAACAGTTTTGTTTTATTTAATATAATAAACTTGGTAACATAAGGAATGCAAGGGCCCCTTAATACGATTTGCTACAGGCGCCGCGCTGGCTTAATCCAGCACTGAACATCCCCATCTACGAGTACGTAGGTGCGGTATGTTTTTCCCTTCGAAACTTGGTTCGCTTACCTTCCTGCATTCGACATACGAGTAGGTTAGGTATATCCTATTTTTTTCATTTCACTTTTAATTCGAGTCGAGCCGTTTCTCGTTCACCGAAAATTAATTCAAATTTATAAGTACATCAGCTCTCCTTATCCAAATGTGATTTTTAACAGTGCGAAAAAGTAATGAAAGCATCTCAATCTCGTTCTCGTTCTGACGAAAAAGGGCATTTTCTGATGATTTTTAAAGCGTGACCAACCTACCAGAAAGCTATTATAATTCATCAATCAAGAACTTCAACTAACCCAAATTAAAATAGGCCAAGCGAATTCGTATTAACTATGTAATTTCTTACATATGCAAATGTTCATATTTCTCATTCATGAACCAACAAAGCCCCTCGTGGGTGGAATCTCAAAAACAGACCGAAAACGTATAAGGTAGCCATTGTAATAATAAAAATAGCTAGAGGAAAAAAAATCCCAAGTACAGCAATATACAATAGAAGCATCTTCTGAATATATATGCAGAAGCAGAGGTTGCCAAGGACAAGTTTTATTTAGTAATGAAAATGAAATACACAAAGGCACAACCATTGCACCCTCGACGACCCCAGCTTCGCTGTCAAAGTGTCTGCTTCTGTTATTGACTGTGCATAATAGCTCTGCTGTATACGTAGTACGAAGTGACGACTATTTATACGCAAACAAAAAGTGATCCCAAAGCAGAGTCCTCATGCGTAAGGAAAAAGGCATGGAAAAAATTCGAGCAGATGGCATGGCTGGGCATGGCACTGTGGTTAGTGGTTGTCGGTGGCTATGGCTAACGATGTGGGGCGAAATTCCTGTTTTTTTTTATTTTTTTATATGAAATCTCGTTTGGTAGGTGCCTGAAAGTGATTCAGGCTATCTATCTATAGACTAGACAGCTTCTCTAAAGGCATGGAATAGGTACGCGCATTCCTTGCCTTGGAGCGTTTTTCGAAGTCATTCAGGTGGTTTTTAGCTCAGTCTTAGGCGAGTTTAAGAAAAAAAAAATATTGGACAGTTTTCCGGGAGTTCTTATATCCGTTTTGGGGCGTTATTTTGCAGATAAGCCAAAGGCTTCGCAAATAAGGATGTATATACAAGTGTTAACTACTTTTTTATGAAAATTAAAGCTTAAAGTTAAAAGAAAAGGAGGACGACTTTCGGCGATTTTTCGATGTATTTTGACGAGTTATATAGAATTGTATGAGTGATTTTTGCTGAAAGATATTGTCTTCGTACAAAATGTTGAACTCGAGATATTAATCAATTCTGACATTCTGTCTGTCTGTCTGTTTTTCCCGAGGCCTACAGCTTAAACGGCTACCCGTTTTTCGTTCAAACTTCGGATTTGGAGTTTGGTGCTTAGGTACTGTTCAGTGCCGTTTTTTTTTTTCGCTAATTTTTAAAACCGCTCATATCTCGAAAACCCCATTTTCGACTTCGATACAACTTTAAAAAACAAGTAATGCTTACATCGCGAACAATAAATTATAATCGATTTTCAGTTAAATAGTTAACGAATATTTTTTTTTCAAACTAAACATTGCAATATTTGGTACTTTTTTTTTCTGCCAAATTTTACAAAAACCGCTCTAACGATTTCGATCAAAATACATATTAGATAGTATAAGTAGGTATTCTAAATAAGATCCTCTACTTAGTTTTTCTCCAAAAATTCGAATAAATTACTTTTTTTAATTATTTCTCAAAAATTACTGCCCAATAGCCGATATGTGTCCATTATATATTCTTAAAACTCAATACCACACTTTAAAATTCAAATTACAACAGCCATTCAAAATGCAATAACAGCAACGCAAAACTTAGTTTTAGCAAATATAACCCACTTCTTCTTTTTTTTGTCAACAATATTGAATATACACCTTTAAATAATTCCAACCGCTTGGGGTCAGAAAATCTCACTTCATATGCAACCCCACACACGTCCAGTTAATGCAAATTTACAAACAAATCTCTCAATTCTCATACAATGTGATCATTGACACCACCAGCATCACTGATCTATTTCTATTCCAGTCAAAATTAAGCACATGCCTAATAGATCAGAAAACAGAAACTTATATCACCCAACCCAACAATTTTGTAAAGTATCAAAGCTTATAAAGTACGTACTACAGTAGGCGCTTAAAATTCTCTAATCATAAGTCGCGTTAAAAGTCTGTTACTAGAGCTTCAACTTACCTATAAAATCTTACATTTTATTTGATATATGACACGAATAACTCAAAAGTTTATTTTATTTAACACTATTTTAAGCATTGCTTCTCAGATTTTTACCTACCTACCTAAAGAATTAAGAAAACTACTAATCAAACTTTTGATCAACGAGAAAGTTTCGTTCGACCCAGTCGTGTACTTTATTTTATATCGCCCCTCTGGTCGTTTTTTTATTTATGTTTTTAGGTTAACGTTGGTTTTTGAAAGCGATTTATTTTTAAAGTTTGCCATGTTCTTGGGGTCTTTTTTTTAATTTGAGATGCTAACTATTTTTGAGGTATGTATACGGAATTTTATCTAAATGAAGATTGTAATACGCAGATTTTGGTGAATTTTTCTCTAGGGTAAGACCAAAGTAGGTACTTTCGATACGTTTACGGGACATTTTTTGTAAGACTTATGTTTTTCTTTTGCGAGTTTTGGAAAAGTGTCTAAAAAGTGAAATTTTTTTTTCTAAAATGTTTTTGAATAACATATTTCGATCTGAATTTCAGTAAGCCTTACAGCTAGGTTCCAGAATTCGAGTGAAATTAAATCGGAATCGAAATTGCAAATCGAGTGAATTCATTTTCAGTGTTCTGCATTTCGACCGATTTGATCACTTCGAATTTTTTTCGAAATCACTTTTCGTGAAACTGAAAATGGCTGATATCTGTCATTTGAAACGTTGCAAAAATATGATTTTGATAAATTAATTTGTTTGTTTTAAATTTCGTCTCGTTTTCGCGATTTATTTAATAATGAGTGCTGTGTTAATTGCCCGTGCTGTTGCAAACCGAAAAAGAAAAGTATGCAGAAGAAAAAATTAAAAGACATGCTGAGAGAACATTCAAATCCATTGGAAATTGCAGATGCTGCAAACGAAATTATTGCAAACAAAAGTTCAAATTTCTTAGATACTTATTTGACATTCCATAGATTCATATCATACTACCGACTAAATAAATGTGCAAACTGTTAGGCCGCATCTTAAACAATCTTCGATTCCTTGTACGTTGCAGTTAGCTGCAGCTCTTCGTTTTCTTGCCGAAGGAAACTTTCAAAGATCGGTTGGAAAAGATGCAGATGTTGGTTTGGGCCGAAGCACAGCCTCGAAGATTTTAACACAAATTTCATATACCCGGCGTCATAGGATGCGTCGACGGTACACATTTATCATATTATAATGTCGCAGCCACAGCAAGATCCCACGTTATTCTATAACTCAGTTCGGTACAAACGTTAGATAAATAAAAAATATTAGTAAAAAAGGAACATGAAAATGATTACATAAATTCTTAAAAATGCAAGTCTTTTGGCATTTACGTTTAGCTTCTATTAATATCGAACTTCATCTCTTTTAATTCTATGTAGTTTCCTTTTTTTTATTAGAAGTTCTTCTTGATGAAATTTCTATTTAACTATTTCACACTAATGAAGTTGATCGATTTGAAATCACTTTCAAATCGATAAAATCGAATTGTGGAGCCTGTCAATATCACTTTGTTTCAATTTCGAAAAATTTGAAATCGATATCGATAAAAGTGAAATGTAGAACACAAAAATTTATTTTCGATCGATTTCGATTTCATTTCGAGTGAAAGTGAAATGTGGAACCCAGCTGTTAGATGCTTTTTCTAGACTTTTTGGAAGGGTTTTTTGGGTCTGCTTTAGCAAGTCGTTTTTTGATAGAAAATCATCCCTTGCAATTTGGTGTATAAAAAAAAATGGAGCGACTGTATCCAACAGTCCCGAAATATGTGTATGTGTAAACACCGTGCGTGCGGTGGCTTGATACACGTCATTGAGAAAATAGGGAATTGTAATAATCGTATTCTTAATATATTATGAAATAACAATAATTTATTTTCAAACTCTGCGGGAGCCTTAAAATGTCTGGGGTACTCTTCTTAGGGCGGAGTGACTACCTGTGGTTGTAAAACTTCATTGATGTCCGTTCTCCTTCTTTTGGCTCAAACTGACGATAAATCCACGTCATTTATCGTCAGAACATCATTGACAGTTGATCGTGATGTCGTCGATTCATTGTCTGTAATTGTCGCTCCAGTTTGGTTTGCGAGGCGAGTTCTCCATTCACGCGAGCGTTCAGTACTCGTTTTCCCAACCTTTTTTCCGACTTTCAGAGGTTTACTTGCACGTAAACGCGTACTGTAATCTTTTGCATGTTCTGTATCTGTCTTTTCCATATCTGAAAATATTTTAATGCATCTTCAATGACGGCAAAACATTGCATTATTGTCAGAAATATGGAATTGGATGAATAACGTATTTTCCTGTATTTTTCTGCTTTTTACTATTGAAACGCATGTATGTAGGTACCAACAGATGCGAGTTGGATGACAGTTGAGGTTAGGGAGTCACAACTGAATGAATTATAAGCAGTGTATTAAACAGTGAAATCGAACAGTGAAACAACGCGCACTTAGATGTTTACATATCAACAAACACTCCTAACATTATGCAGTGGAAAATACCCGTTTGCTGTTACACAGCAAATGAAAGTGTCATTGGAATTTCATTCGGCCTGCATTGCATATTGTAGAGGTGCTGGTCTATGACATTTTTGTTAGCTGTTATCCAGCTGTGATTTCTGCGTGCCTGGTAATTCGCGAAAGATTTGGCACCGATTTTCCTCGAAATATCCGTCACAGGGAAGAAATGTTAGACCATCATATATGAAAAACATGCTTTATTTCACATCAACAAAAAGCTGAAATTAATATGCCCCAGCTCATAAATGTATGCAATGATAAAATGAATGCAATGATACAACACAGTGACGCATTCCCTGTCCCCGGAAGTAAAATGTGTGGAATTACTCCACCAGATTCCAAAATATGTATGCAATGATAAAGCATTCAAAACCAATAAAGCAATGAGCACCTCAGCATTTAGTATTTAAAGCGTTTATAGATGTTTGTGAGTAGTAGGCGCAGTGGCTTAGTGGTTGGTGTGTTGGACTACTACGCTAGGGGTCGAGGTTGGAATTTCGTAAAAACCCAAATTCCAACTTATGTTTTTTTTTTCACTGCGCCACCTCTCGCGAACGTCTGACAAACATCCGAGAGCATGACTGTCTTGAAAGAGCTTCTCAATTAGCCGTTTGGAGTCGGCATAAAATTGTAGATCCCTTCCATTCGTTCCAAAAATTAAAAATCACACAAAACGAATGGTTGTGAGAAACTAGGCCTAGGGCTCCTTTCGGACCTGTTGTGCCAACTATTTATTTTTATTTTTTTATAGATGTTTGTGTGCTCTTTGGGCTCATTGTCAAATTAATCGAAAATTGTCTTAACAAAGGAGTTTTTCAGGATGGGCCACCGCAAACAGTTAAAGCACTGAAGAGAATATTCCACAGAATAGACGACATCCGACGAAACAGCCACATAATCTAAAAAAAGAAACACACCTTCCTAAACGGACAAGTCTAAGCGCAAGCTCAGATTTTAACATAACCAAAGATATTCATACATACAGTACAAGTTAACATTTGATTTGGGTACCTACATTGGAAAGGGTAACGAAACCTCACTGTTCCACCCATCTCTTACTGGTTTCTTATTTATAAGCATTGAAATCAATTACCCAATGCAAACGCAAAAGAAAAACGTGCACAGCAGAAATACCAAAAAAGCTTATCGAAACCGATATGTGTGCATGTTGGCATTGGCATAGTGCTGTATAATATTTATAACTCTACCCAACGGAGAGCAGGAACATACGTGGTATAATGCGTCATGGAGTAAAAGCCTAACATTATTCCAAGCACTTTGCGCTCAACCCTCAGGACGTACAGCACTTTCGAGCACAGAATGGAAGGGAGAGATGGGCCATCTTACAGCATATAAGCATTCATATTCAATAACATGAAAATGCCACAGGGGAAAAACATGCAACCAAACGGGAGTACCTTCGCCTTTATGTTGCCACACGCGTAATTGAAAAGGAATAAAAAAATCCTGTTTGTGCGAAAGTGGTTGAGCTATATTTTCACATTAAACCAAAAACAAGTTCCACAGCCGCTTACGGAATAACGAATTATTTTCTTGTGGTCTCTATTCTCACATTTCACATTGGGAAAAATGTTCATTCTCACACTCGGCCAAATAAACATGAATTTAACTATTCCTCTTCGGTGGGAAGAATTTGCACGAGAACGGGCTTAATTCGTTTTACTCACTTCGTTTCAGCCTCATTCATTTTCTTCCTTTGTTTGGATGTTTTTGTTTCGCGTTCGCATCAAATCGTTTAGCGGGAACTTCTCTTTTTCTACATTGCCATCCAATTAGGTCCTTCTGGTGCTTTTCAACGAATCCTCGTTTGTTTTCCTTGCTCACATTTGCAAAGGGCTAACGTTTCCACATGTCTGGCATAATTTCGTTCAGCAGATTTCCTTTTTTTTTTCTGCTGAAATATGTAACATTGGTGAATAAGGTGCTTAAGATGCCTTAATTCATTTAACTTGGAGCTTCTAGCGTCACATTCTCATTATGTTGATACACGGTTGCATCTTTAATGATGACAGCACCCTTTAATTGTGAAAGGAGTCTTTATAACTTTATGTATTTGAAGGATGTCACCATGACACGTTCTCCAGTTCGCAGTATACTCTACGGTGAAAGTTCTTCTTCTACGTTTTTAATTGTCGGGTACCGTTGCAGAGGAAAGATGATTTAAGCTGTTTGCTGATACTCGTGTGTTTGCTTACAACTTAAAATATTTGCTCCACCTGTCATCCTGCGTTTGACTGAAATAAACTCGAGGCCTGAGACTTCGAAAACAAGGGAGGTGACATAAATTAATTAGGTGCAGAAATTTATTTTGGATCCTTTGCATCTCCTGATGGTACAAGCGTTTAATTTGGACTTCGATTAGGCTATAGGTATAAGGGCTATTTTCACTGCCGCAATACTGACTGTTATAAGCCTCCTAGAAATACATTTAGTGCACATTAGCGTTGAGTACTCAATTGCCATAGATTATGCGGCATATATTCGACCAACTATGCAATTTGTTTGGTCTACAGCGGAGAGTGAGCGATTTATCTTAAAACCAAGTTTTGTGACCGCGTCAATAAACTTAATTTGCCTATTGTTTAAAAACACGGCGTCGCCTGAGAATTGTTTTGTCCCATACGCCATTGGCACCTTTCCGAGAAAAACGCATTTAAAGGTTTGCGTACTTGGTACTCCGAAACCGTTCGTTAGGATTAATTTTTTTACTTTTTTAACTTGAAGTTAGTCTTATAAAGAGTTTACCTACCAATTTTAAAAGTGTTTTTATGTAAGTTAACACACAGAATCAATGACCTGGAACCTGCAAGCAAAGCAAACGGCAAGCCGGCAAACCAACACCCAGCACGGGCGCAATGCATTGAACCAACATGAATTAAAATGTAAAGCAAAGCAAACGGCGAGTCAGCAAACCAACACCCAGCACGGGCGCGAGGCATTGAACCAACATGAATTAAAATGTAAGCAAAGCAAACGGCGAGTCGGCAATGACGGCAACCCAACACCCAACACGGGTGCACCAATTTGAATGACAGCAGTAAAACATAGATACATAGATATAGATAGTATTAAGTTATTTTGTGGATTGAAAATAATAAAGAATCACTTGTCATATAGTCACAAATGAGAAAGGTAGTTTCATTACCACGGTTTCTCAATAAATATAACTGGCGCCCAACTTTTTAAATCCTTATAAAAGGAGAACTCAAAGAACCCAATAAGGACGTTTAAGAACCTTAACAATCAGCTCTACAAATCCTCATACTAGGGGAAGTCAAGGAACAACAACTCTACAAATCCTCATACAAGGAGAAGTCAAGGAACAACAACTCTTCAAATCCTCATACAAGGAGAAGTCAAGGACACCAATAAGGACGTTCGAGAAACTCAACAATCAACGAAATAGAAGACTTAGCCCAATAGGAATAATCAGCAATAGGAATGAAACTTTTGTGAGTAAAAGAAAAAAATAATAAGTGAAATTTAGTTGATTAGTTGATTATTATTTGAGATATCGCAAGGTGGTGAAATAGGAAAGTGTCAATAATAAATATAATTGTAAAGATATTCCAAAATGAGTGTTTCAGAACAACAAATTAAAGATCTTATTCGCGCTACCGTCGAGTTATCACAAAGACAGTTCACAGAACAAATAAATGATCTGGCATCAGCGATCGGTCAATTGCAACCACCTAGTGTTGAAACTTACGCGCCTGTATCTATTCGACCCGGGGTTCTAAATCGTACTGGTGGCCTCGATTTAATAAAATCGCTACCCGAATTTAAAGGCGACTCCGCCTCATATCCTTCCTGGCGTACAGCCGCGCATTTTGCAATGGGCTATTATCACGAAGGATCCGAAAATTATTACATTGCCATGGGTATTCTAAGAAACAAAATAATAGAATCTGCTAACGCAACTTTATCTGCTTTTAACACAGTGCTAAATTTTAATGCGATTATTAGTCGATTAGACCAAGTATATTCAGACAAAAGGCCATTGCATGTCCTCGAAAACGAACTCAGTATTTTGCGACAAGGTAGCATGTCCATCAGTGAATACTACGATGCGGTTGACGCAAACCTAACCCTTATAATAAATAAAAATATTATGACACATAGCGGTAACAATGAGGTAATCGCTGCTCTCAACGAGCGTGCCAGAGAGAATGCCCTACGTATTTTCATTTCCGGTCTTCGGAAACCTCTGTGCGACATATTATTTTCCTCTCGTCCAGTAGATCTGCCGACAGCTCTGGCAACGGCACAAGAACTGGAAACAAACCACAAGCGATACGAATTTGCACGTACATTTGCAGCAGGCAGCTTAAAAAAAGAAAGCGAATCCCAGTTTCAAGCAAATCCTAATCCAAACATTCGCAATCACCCACAGTATAGGCGTGTGCAAAAAAATGAGCCAATTCCAATGGAAGTGGATAATCGGACTTCTTATCATAGGAGGCGAGCTCACACTGGGAATAGTTTCTCAAAACAACATCCTAGTGGCGACCATGCATATGCAGACCAAAAACAAACCCTAGTGGCTAAACGCTCACGCGAGATTACAAACTCCACTCAATCACCCATGCAAAAATTACAAAAAATTAACTCAATGTCATTAGAAGGTTCTGAAGTAGAAAGCGAATCATGTTGGGATAGTTCTTCGGAATATCAGTCAGATGACCAAATTCAAGATGAGATTAATTTTTTAGGGTAAAATCACTCTTGCCGTTTATTACTAAAACCGCAATAAATGGACAAGAGATGCGAATTTTAATCGACACCGGAACCTCTAAGAATTACATTAAGAAGCATGACTTTCTAAAGGGAGTATGCTCATTGGAAACCCCCTTTCACGTTAGGTCTGTTAATGGAACTAATCTCATTACAGAAAAATGCAAAGTGAACATCTTGAAAAATACTTCAACCTTCTTTTTACTCCCTTCGTTGAAAACTTTCGACGGCATCATAGGGTACGATTTTCTTAAGCAAATAGATGCAAAACTCGATATTCAAAATGAAATTTTAGTTTATAAACATGGCAAAGAAAAATTGCGCCATCTTGTTTGTCAACAGGTTAATCTCATTATTGCCGACCAAGAATCAGTCCCAGAATATCTTAAAATACAATTTAAACAGTTAGTCCAAGAAAATGCGAACGCATTCGCAGAACCAGATAGGGCGTTACCTTATAATACCCAGATTAAAGCCACCATCCGCACAACAACCGACGATCCTGTCTATACTAGGAGTTACCCATATCCCATCTCTGCAACAGAGTTCATAAATACAGAAATAAAGTCACTTTTGCAAGACGGAATCATTCGAACATCATGTTCACCATATAATTCCCCAATTCATGTAGTTAACAAAAAAGGTTTAGACGAAAATGGGAAGCCAAGATTACGAATGGTCATCGATTTCAGGAAGATAAATGAGAACACCATAGCCGACCGATACCCCATCCCCGATATATCAGTTATACTAGCAAACTTGGGAAAATCTAAATACTTTACTACGCTGGATTTAAAATCCGGGTTTCACCAAATCATTTTAGCAGAAAAAGATAGGCAAAAGACTGCTTTTAGCGTCAACAATGGCAAATATGAATTTTGTCGCTTGCCATTTGGCCTAAAAAATGCACCCAGCATTTTCCAGAGGGCCATCGACGATATTTTAAGAGAAGATATTGGCAAAATCTGCCATGTGTATATCGACGACATAATCATATACTCCCCAGACGAGCTTACACATTTAACACATATAGACAGAATATTGAAGAAACTAGAACAAGCTGGAATGCGAGTTTCCACGGAAAAATCTAAATTTTATAAGACCGAAGTAGAGTTTTTAGGTTTCTTAGTTTCACAAAAAGGTATTAAAACCTGCCCGGATAAAGTTCGGGACATTTTAAATTATAGAACACCAGAGACACTTCGAGCATTACGTTCATTCTTAGGATTATCAGGATACTATCGCAGGTTTATTAGAGACTACGCGAGAATAGCTAAACCTTTGACGAAATTTTTACGCGGAGAAAATGGTCATGTAGGCACTAATCATTCCAAAAATATAAAGATAAAACTCGATACAGAGGCCTTGCAGGCATTTGAAAAACTAAAGAAAATTTTAGCTTCAGAAGACGTTCTATTACAATACCCGGATTACGGGAAGCCTTTTGAGTTAACAACTGATGCTTCTTCATCTGCATTAGGAGGAGTCCTCTCCCAGAATGGCAAACCCATTACCATGATTTCAAGAACGCTCTCCAAAACAGAACAAAATTACGCCACCAATGAGCGCGAGCTTTTGGCAATAGTATGGTCATTACAGAATCTCAGACATTACCTATATGGTACCAAAGACATACACATATACACAGATCATCAACCCCTTACATTTGCAATTTCAGACAAAAACCCAAATTCAAAGATCAAACGCTGGCGTGCGTTTATTGAGGAATTTTCGCCTAAATTCCACTATAAGCCCGGTAAGGACAATAAAGTTGCAGATGCACTGTCCAGACAGTTTATTCACAACCTATCTAATTCCGAAACAGTACATAGCGAAATTTCACTAACCGCAACAATCAAAACAATAAAGTTCCCGGTCAACCAATTTAGAAACCAACTAGTAATATCCAGGGGTAACCTTAATAACAAGAGCACTAAAATCTTATTTCAGAAATGTATCCGGCACACAATAAACTTCAGTACTATTGCCGTGCTGATTCAATATCTTCAAGAATGTGTAAATCCCAATGTCGTGAATGCAGTCCACTGTGATCTCCCAACTCTGGCTCAAGTTCAAAGTACCATTATGCAAAATTTCCCGAGCGTTAAATTTGTTCACACTGAAAAATTAGTTATTGACCTTTTAAACAAAGATGACCAATTAGAAGCAGTCGCTACAGAACATAATCGGGCCCATCGATCCCTTCAGGAAAACTTTCAGCAAATTCTCAGTGATTACTATTTCCCCCACATTAAGAAAATGCTCAAGACTACCATTATGAATTGTAAAATATGCTTGGAAAACAAATATCAAAGAAAACCTCCTAAACCAGTTATAGCCGCAACACCGTTGCCTAGTCTTCCTGGAGAAATACTACATATCGATATTTTCATTACAGATAAGCAGCATTTCTTAACATGCATCGATAAGTTCTCCAAATTCGTAATAGTAACCCCTATAGCATCTCGTTCTTCCATCGATATAAAAGAGGCATTGCTTCAAATATTAGGAAAATTCAAAAATACAAAAATAATAGTTTCCGACAATGAGAAAGCTTTTAAATCAACTACAATTGCAACGCTCCTCAGAGACCACTTTTCTATTAAGCAGTTTTTCGTTCCGACACTCCATAGTGAAAGTAATGGCCAAATTGAGCGATTCCATTCAACTTTGTTGGAAATCGCGCGTTGTATCAAAGCACAACAACAAATAAGCGATACAGTAGACCTTGTGCTTCTAGCAACACATAAATATAATAACACCATCCACTCTACAACGAATGTAAAACCAACGGATATAATGCATGATTATCAAGCAGATAAGCTAGAGCTCATAAGGAAGAAACTAACCGATGCTCAAGAGAAAGTGCTAGGACGACTCAACCAAAACACATGCAGTAAAATCTATCACCCTGGCGAAATAGTTTTCGTTCGTAGAAATAGGCGCATAGGAAATAAATTCGAAAAAGTTTTTATCGAAAAAGTAATAGAAAAAGATCTAGGCACCACAGTTTTAATAAACGGTAAAAAGATTCATAAGAGTAATCTCCGTTAACATTATATTTTCAGTTTGTCATTGATCATCCTTCGGATGTCGGTAGCCGAAATTCACAATTACTCAAATGCACACTTCATAGCAGTAACAAAAGGAAAAACAGCCACCTTTAATGAATTCTCATACCTGGTTCATGTCACAAACCTCTCTGAATATAGGAGCATTGCTTACGAGAGCAAAAACGTTCACATTACGGCCCTGCAGAAAGGCAATGACATTTTAAACCAGCAATCTGAAGAAATATTGCATATAATTAGCACGCTTGAAGTCCCAGGAAGATTCGCAAGGTCTATTGACTTTATTGGGAGCGCACTAAAATTTATAGCCGGAACCCCTGACCACAACGATTTCGAACTCCTACTTACGAAACAAAATACGCTAATCGAAAATAGTAACAGACAGACAAAAATTAATTCGCAAATACAGGATAGGATAAACGAACTAACAGACCAGATCAACGTCATTGTTTCCCAACAAACCGTCATTACAAAATCTTCAGAATCAGAATTATTACTTTTGGAATATCTATCTGTAAGAAATAATCTTGTAATTAGCCATTTGAATAATATAGCATTATCAATCGTGTTAGGCAAAAATAATATAATAAACCCATTAATATTAGATAATATAGAAATAAGTCACTTGATTGATTCTCAGTATCTTCCGATTAGCATAAGTAACTTACTTTCCGTTGCTAAAATTAAAATACTCCAAAATTCAGATGTCATTAACTATGTATTACAAATTCCTGTAATTGAAAATGTTTGCGATTTTATCGAAATTTATCCGGTAGTCCATAATAAAACTATTCTTAAGCTAGATATAAACCAAGCTGCAAAATGCAAAAACTACGTACAACCCTTAAAGGAATGTGTCTATACGCCAGAAGTCAACATTTGCCAACCTACAACCTCGGAATGCATCATGCAGTTACTAAATAATAACACCGCTCTATGCGCCTCTCAAAATTCACATCATTTGCCTCTCGTGCAACAGATCGAAGATGGAGTAATAATCCTGAACGATGTACCGAAAACAAAAGTTACCGACCAGGTTCAGTTGGAAGTACAGGGAACGTACCTACTGACATTTTTGGATTCGATAAAGGTGAACGACACCGTATATCAGGTAAAGAAAAAAGCCGCTTATATCGTACCACATCCCCCTAAGGCCCTTTCAGTAGCACGCATCGAACATGAAGAGAAATTATCACTTCCATACTTGCATCATATCCATATTGATAACACAAACCATATCGAAACACTTAAGGAAGAAATAGCGACTCAAAAAATTCTCTGGTGGACCACTGTTCTTCCAATGGCAGTAATTGTTTGCACACTAATCCTTATTCTCCTCAGGTGCAGAAGGCAAAATACCATCACATCAAACCAAGTTGATTCCATAATCATGCAAGTAAGAGGTCGAAACGAGGACGTCCCGAACTTAACAGGGGGAGGAGTTAACACACAGAATCAATGACCTGGAACCTGCAAGCAAAGCAAACGGCAAGCCGGCAAACCAACACCCAGCACGGGCGCAATGCATTGAACCAACATGAATTAAAATGTAAAGCAAAGCAAACGGCGAGTCAGCAAACCAACACCCAGCACGGGCGCGAGGCATTGAACCAACATGAATTAAAATGTAAGCAAAGCAAACGGCGAGTCGGCAATGACGGCAACCCAACACCCAACACGGGTGCACCAATTTGAATGACAGCAGTAAAACATAGATACATAGATATAGATAGTATTAAGTTATTTTGTGGATTGAAAATAATAAAGAATCACTTGTCATATAGTCACAAATGAGAAAGGTAGTTTCATTACCACGGTTTCTCAATAAATATAACTTGTAAAAGTCGACTTTTTTGACTTGTGTCCCACCTCCTGTATTTTGAAACTGAATTTTTTGTTTGTCAATGCACGTGGAATAAAAAAAAAATGGATATGCCTTTTTTTAACATAAGTGCACGTAGGATAAACTAATAATCAACTTCGTTAATATTTTATCTATCTCTTGCCGCAGTGATATGCACGTGGAACAAAATAATTCTCTCAAAAAAATTGCAAAAAATTATATGGAAAATTTGTCCCAAACGCCAAAAAATGTTTTATGGCACAAAACAATTCTACAAACTGTTGATTTTGGTGGATATGGGACAAAGTCGATGCTCGATATCTCGGGATTGGAAAGACATAGAGCAGATCGAATCACAGATTTAAAAAGAGCATACAAAATTACCATAGAATCCGTTCCTAACTCAAAAACGACAAAAGTGGCGTATGGAACAAAACAATTCTCAGACGGAGACGGGTGGTAGCTTACTGGTATCACAATATTTTTTTGATATCAAAAGCACTTGAGATTTTTTCGGATTGAGGTTTAACCCATTGCAAAGGGACCAGCTATAAATTTTCGAAAGATCCTCATTTATTCTAGCTATGAGATCCTCCACCAGTCCGATTGGTCGTGAATAATAAATCTGGACATCATCAGCATACAGGTGAAAAGACACATTCGAACAAACACTGGACAGATCATTAAAATAAATATAAGCAGAATAGTATTAGTCCTAATATCGAACCCTGAGGCAGACCCATTCCTACAATGTAATGCTTTAAATTCGGACGATTTCCCATCATGTAGTACTCTTTGGTAACGATTATGCAAGTAATTACTTACAAGCCGCACTGACCGTTTACTAAAGCCAAAATATAGGGTGGTTAAGTTTTAAGGGTCGATGTTGATTTTGAATAAAACACAAATTATTTAGGAAATTATTGTCATTTCTTTTTATTATGATAATATTGGTATGGTTCAATTTTGTATGAAACAAAATATCGGCCAAATGGCGACCTTGGCGGCACACCTCAATCCAATGGTCCAAATTTTCGACGACGCTTAGGCATAGTTTCTATGCCGTTAATGTGCCAAATTATCTCATCCTTTAGCTCTTGAATTATTGCTGGCTTATCGACGTACACCTTTTTATTCAAATAACCCCAAATAATGAAGTCCAACGGTCCAAATCAAATGATCTTGGCGGCCAATAGACATCGCCACCACGTGAGGTAAAACGGGCATTGAATTTGTCGCCCAAAAGAGCCATTATTTCGTTAGCTGTGTGGCAAGTGGCACCGTCCTGTTGAAACCACATATCGTCCACATCCATATCTTCCAATTCGGACCATAAAAAGTTCGTTATCATCTCACGATACCGAACACCATTCACAGGAACTGCCTGACCGTCCTCATTTTTGAGGTGGACGGCTCTTCAGCCACACTATCGCAAACAGCAGCAACATTTTCTGCAGTACGAGCCGTACGAGCATGCACTGGTGTTTTCACAGACCCGGTTTGCTCAAATTTTTGCACGATTTTTCCGATTGTACGCACATTTGGACGATTAAATTGACCGAAAAAATCACGAAGTGCACGATATGCATTTTTATTTGAACGCCCATTTTCATAATAAGCCTGAACAACTTTAACGCGTTGCTCGATTGTGTAACTTTCCATGCTTCAATTTGAGTTAGTCTGAAATTGAGAAATGTCAAATGAAATGCAGAAAAAAACTTGAAGTTTAGGTGTGGTTCACATTCAACATCGGCCCTTGAAATTTAACCCTTTACATTCTGAGCTTCTGACACAGTACCTCATGGTTCACTCTGCCAAAAACATTGGAAAAGTCTAGCAAACAAAGCACAGTCAAGTGATGCATATCATACTTAGTTCTAATGTCATCTAGAATTTTTATCATAACTGAAGCATAACTGTGACGCGCTCGAATGTTACTTGCGCGCGCAAAATGTTACCATTGTCTCAAAAATTAATCAGGCCGATCATTGAAACCGACGGATCCTCTGCGGAGGGAGTATAGTACCTGTTTTGAACATTTCCCCTATCATTGAAAACGCCGGTAGGTAAGTGAGCGGATGTCGGTAGCGAAGTTCACATTTCATGCCTATCATTGAAAACGCAACCGATCCGCGGTTCATACAAATGTTGTTGTTTTCAATCCGCATCAAAATCGATGCGGACCTCGAAGAGATAACACACATACACAGACTAAAAGTTTTATTTTTCGAAAAAAGGATAAATTTAAAAAGTTTACGAACAGTTTATTGATCTTTCCGATTTAGAAAACAAACAGCCCGTCCTCAGTTCCAGGCAATGGTGGAAATGATGGAAAAACATCCAGACATCTTTTCCTCGCATTCTAATACCTCTTCTAATGCTCCTAGTATCACTATTACTAGCCATTTCTTCAAAATTTAAGAAGAATCCAATGCTATCCATGTTCGTACACTTTATTAAAACAAGATCGAATAAGAAAAGATTTTCATTTGACAGCTGACATTCAGTCGCTGGACTACAAGTAATCGGTAATGCGGTTTTGCGGACTGATAGTGTAGTCCATCCGCCGTTTTCAATGATAGGTTTAAACTTGTGAAGTGATCAACTGCGGATCGGATTGAATCCGTCCGCAGAGCATCAAGATTTTTTTTTTTTTTTTTCGAGATATCTCAGTAAACTCGCTTAAATACGAATGGCATCGTTCTGAATAAGCGGAATCCGTGGAATGAGAATATTTGCCTTTGAATTTTCCCCCCTAAAACCGCTTTCATGATATTTGATTTGAGATTAAACAATATAGAATATACATCCACAAAATTCCATTAAAGTCGTTGGGATGGTTTCGTAGATAGACAAAAACTCCACTTATCGGGTCTAAAATTATCCTATATTTCAAGCTGGAACCAACCACACACAATCGGTTGAATTGTTTCCGAGATCGACAACAGCGCCACCTATCAGGTATAAAAGAATCATATTTTTCAAGCAGCGCCACCTATCGGCTGGTTTTTAGGTACATATATAGAAGATTTAAGTTCATCAATTCGCAGAAGTTCGATGACTTATTTATGACCTTTTAGATGCCTAAATGGTACTTGAAAAAAACATCCTGTCTTCTTTCCACGAATATCAACAATTTCACTTCTTGCTCTTTTGCTATATTTCAGAAAAGCATAAAAATTTGTTAAAATTATTGGATAGCTTTTTGTTTCCTCGATTGTGCCCAAGTTTTCCCTCCATTACTTCCACATAATAGCTGCACGTGCACATAGATTTAAAACAAAGCCTAATTCTATTATGAATGGATTTGTCCTTTTGCCTTTGGGAAGCTATTCGCAAAATGCCTTGAAAGAATCGAATACCATTTATTAGTTTCCTTTATCCGATCTAATATATTTTGTGCTTATTACGAAGCTCTTATATCTTACTTGCGACCCGCCCCGGCTACGCACGGGTATACAATTTATAGCCTATGTCACTCACTGAAAAAATCCCGAGCCTGACTGAGGCGAGCCTCACGTTCCATTGACGATTCTTCATCTCTTGCTGAACGTACTCTTCTGGCATTCACTGTACTAAGACCTATGTTCGAACGGCGACGTCTTCCAGACATGACTTTATAATTTCTGTACAAAATTTACTCAGTTCTTTATGTATGTTATAGTTGAAAAGTACTTTGTAGTAAACAACTCAGCGTATTAATGATTGAGATATATCATTGAATTATATTTAATGATATGTCATTAAGAAAAGTGTTGTGATCCGCACAACCATACCCTACTCATGACCTACCCTAAATCATCACCTTCTCACTGACAATCCATTCCATACACCAAATACATTACCGAAGCGCACGGCTATTAATAGGTCATTTGCTTTGTTTTCATTTGTTTTTCCATTTACTCAAACGCCACCCAAGCGCAATGAGTCAAGTGCATACCTACCCATAACGATAACCCAAATCCGATCCGATTGCACAGCGGCACGCCGACATATGGCAAAACTGCATTGGTTGCATATTGAAGGAATACTACGTTGTGGTATCAGGGAATAATAATAATTTATGAATGGATGACACTTGACACCAGCGTAAGGCAAATGACACCCAAGATGTCATTTGGGTATTTGTAATGAGAACGGAAAACAATTAAGCAATACCTAAAATAGCGCGTATGCACATATGGTAATTGGTAAAGGAAATCATGATGCGTGGAGGGGGAAGATAGGAGATGGGTCATGAGGAATAATAGTATAAAAGGCGAGGACTGTGACCAGGAAAAGACAGAGTTAAGTAAACAAGCAAACAGAGTTGCAGCCACGCAATAGACAGCGGGCTCTGATTTGTAAATTAATATTACAACTTTAAAATAATAAATAAAAACAGAGTTGCAGCCACGCAATAGACAGCGGGCTCTGGTTTGTAAATTAATATTTAAAACTTTAAATAATAAATAAAACACAGAGTTGCAGCCACGCAATAGACAGCGGGCTCTGTGCTAAATAATTAAATCTAATTGTTTTATTTTGACTCTCCGTCCGGCACTCTTCCCTCAAGTCTGAGGAAGCACGGTGCCAGTCGTAACAATTGGTGGCAGCGGTGGGATACCCAAAGAGGTCCCTACTACCAAACCAAAAAACAGAAGTAAAATACTTCTGAGGCGTTCTCTGGGGCTATACACCAGAGAAGTGTAAACAAGTGAAAGTGAAGAAAAAAAAAAAACTATATAAATAATAATAATAAAGTGATTTTTGTTAAGTGATAGCGTTTCTGGGGCTCACACCAGAAATAGTGCAAAAAACATAACATAAAGTGAAAACACAAAAGGAAAAGACCAGGAGACCTCAGCTCTAGGGCGTGAAGCCTGCCTGGCAAGCCAACAACAGGAGCAACATTTAACAACAACACCACCATCATCAGTAACGGTAGCAGCAACATAGGTCATAAGGTATTTTTAACAATATACAATTTTTTTTTTTTTATATATACACTAAATACACCGACCTCCCAATTTCCTACACTAAATACACCGACCTCCCCATTTCCTACTATTTCGTGAACAAATTTTAAATTTTTTCAAAATTTTTACGCGGCAAAATAAAAGAACAGCGGAATTATTCAAATTCCTGCCCTTCTCCGAGCCTCAAAGAATAGAAAAAATGGAGTTTAAAATAAACGTTAGCGATATTTACCAGATCGTCCCGTTATTCAACGGGAATCCAAAGGACCTAAACCGATTTATAACGTGTGGGAACACACTCTTCTCTTCAGCGAAAACCGCTGAAGAACAAACCTTCTACCTGGAAATCATAAAAACCAGGTTAGAGGGCCCCGCTTTCGAACTTATACAGTTCAAATCTTTTAAAAAATGGACAGAACTCGTCCAAGAACTAGAGTCACGATTCAAGGAGCAAAAATCACGCTCCTCCGTGCAAAATGAGTTATTGTCTGCAAAACAGAACACCAGAGAAACGGTTAAGGAATTTGGCGATCGAATTAGCGACCTCTTGAGTCGCCTTAATTCTGCTACCTACGCATCTATTACCGAGGACGCGGTAAGAACCTTCCTCGTTCAAGAAAACGAAAAAATCGCAGTAAGAACTTTTGAAGACGGCCTCAAAAACGAAAGTCTTCGTCTAATGATCCAAGCGGTTGGAGAATCAGACCTTAGAAAAGCAATTTCTTTTGCAGAAGAACATTCTTCCCGCATCGAAAGATGTGCGATAACACATCGGAATACTCCACTTAAACCATCATACAATTCTTTTCCCCCTAAACCCGTGTGCCAACTTTGCAACAAAATTGGCCACACGCGGGAAACCTGTTTTAAAAATTTTTCAAATTTTCCTAATATTCCCCCTAAAGTTAAAAGGGAAATTCAAAACTTGCAATGCAATTACTGCAACCGACGAAACCATTCGTTCGACTCCTGTAGGCTCAGGATTGCACATCTAAATTCAGGCCAAACACTCAACCCTAATCCGGGGACTGCCCCCAGAAACCACTATTCCGCAAAC
This sequence comes from Cheilosia urbana, assembly GCA_946477585.1. Taxonomy (NCBI): domain Eukaryota; kingdom Metazoa; phylum Arthropoda; class Insecta; order Diptera; family Syrphidae; genus Cheilosia; species Cheilosia urbana. The sequence goes on from OX297854.1 coordinate 147,273,233, forward strand.
AATAATAACCCTTACACTCAACGTAGTAGAGAGCCACAAAACAGGTATCACCCCGACGATAGACTCCAAATAAACTATCAGCAGATACCACACCATCTCCATCAAAACCAAGTACAATTCACTCCTAACCCTCAAGAAAACACCCCTTGTAACACGGGAAACGATTACCCTCGGGAATGAACGACCGGCAACCTCTCTCGAGTAACCACCGAAGCCGAAGTCCACCGAAACTAAACCCCGATCACAAATTACACGTTTCCCTCATCCCTAATAACGAACTCTTCATGATTAGAGTTCCGCTCCAAAATGGCGAAGTCAAAAATTTTCTAATAGACACCGGAGCGGAAATATCTATCATAAAATCTTCCCCCAACCAAAATAAAACTATACACAATAATATGATTATCTCCAACATCTTCGGAGAAAATATCATTGAATCTACTTCCACTATCGAGATTATAATATTTCAATCGGAAAGCCATCGCTATGAATTAGCACACCCTTTCCATATCTTAGATGGTAAACTTAGTACAAACTTCGACGGAATAATCGGCAACGATTTCCTGAAAAAGTACTCATGTTCTATTAATTACGTGAAAAATACTCTGGAAATACATCCATTCACGATATCCGGTTCCACCGTTGTATTCAACACTTCTGAAGGAGAGCGTACTACTGCTCCTCCACAAGAACAGAGTAATAATACTAAATCGGAAAAAGGAATGTCGGGTGAAATAAGGATAAAACCCAGGAGTGAGCAAATAGTAGAAATACCATTTAACTGCAATAATGATGTAGTATTCCGGAAAAAAGAGGTCTGCCCTGGAGTCTTTATGGCCTCTTCCGTAGCCAAGTCTCATCACAATCGCGTTAAAATTCTACTGCTCAACGTAAATGAGAGTGAGTCAAAATTACGGATACCAGATCTAGGATTGGAATGGGACAATTTGGACGACTTTGAGTGTATAAACACTCACCCTGAAAAAGATCCTATGCATAACCGTTTGAAAAAATTAGAAACTCTACTCAAACTAGATCACTGCAATCTAGAAGAGAAAAAAGAAATAACCAAAATTTGTAGGACCTTCAACGAATTGTTCTTTTTACCGGGCGATGCACTAACATACACTAATGCAATCACACACGTTCTCGAAACCGAGCCTAACAAACCCCCTGTTTATATACGACCGTATCGACTTCCTGAATCTAGCAAGGCAGAAATTGAAAAACAAGTCAATGAAATGCTAGACAATAATATCATAAGACCCAGTCACAGTCCATGGAATTCACCCTTGTTACTTGTCCCGAAGAAACCTGACTCTCAAGGTAATAAACAATGGAGAGTAGTCGTAGACTACCGACGACTAAACGACGCAACCGTGGGAGATGCGTACCCATTGCCCAACATAACTGACATATTGGACCAATTGGGTAAATCTAAGTATTTTTCCACACTCGATCTAGCTAATGGATTTCATCAAATCCTTGTTGAGAACTCTGACCGAGGGAAAACCGCATTTAGCACTCCCACCGGTCACTACGAGTACAACAGAATGCCGTTCGGACTAAAGAATGCCCCGGCCACTTTTCAACGAATGATGAATAATGTCCTAATGGGAATGATCGGAATAGGTTGTTTCGTTTATGTAGATGACATTGTCATTTACGGGTCAAATCTCACTGAGCATAACGGCAAGCTAATAGGTGTTCTAACGAGGTTGCGGGAATATAATCTCAAACTGCAACCCGAAAAGTGCCATTTTTTGCGAAAAGAGCTAATGTATCTGGGACATGTGATAAGCGAAGCAGGAATAACACCAGATCCCGAAAAAATTAAAGTAGTGAAAACTTACCCTACCCCTAAAAACGCTAAAGGCATTAAATCGTTCCTGGGATTTGCAGGCTACTACAGAAGATTCATAGATAATTTTTCAATTATAGCAAAACCTCTTACAAAGCTCTTAAAGAAGAATGCTCCTTTTAAATGGGATGCATTTTGTGACGAAGCTTTCACAACGCTAAAAAATAAACTGATAAGCCCCCCAATCCTTGCATACCCTGATTTCGGTAAAGAATTTATCATTACAACAGATGCTAGTGACATAGGTCTAGGAGCCGTATTGTCACAAGGTTCCATTGGCCAAGATAAGCCTATTTGCTTCGCTAGCCGAACCCTAAATGACGCTGAAACTAGGTATACTACAACGGAAAAGGAACTTTTAGCTATTATATTCGCAGTTAAACAATTTCGACCTTACGTTTATGGGCGAAAGTTCACCATTTGTACCGATCATAAACCGCTTCAATGGCTTATGAATCTAAAAGATCCTACTTCAAGATTAGCCCGATGGAGAATTTTGCTAGAAGAATACGAATACCACATAATTTACAAAGCAGGAAAATACAATTCGAACGCTGACGCACTAAGTCGAATGCCGACAGTAGCCATGGTAACAACTAGAGGACAACGCCAAAATAACGCGATCCAAGATACAACAAATCCCGAACAAATTGGCGATATGCAGATTCAAATACTTTCCAGTTTTACCTTACAAGAAGAGCAGGGGTCAATATACAGAAACAAATCAATTAAACTAAAGATTATCATATTACCCATAATTGAGTCTGAAGAAGAATATACGTTAAAACAAAAAATACCCCGATTTATTAAGCCCTCAATAGGGAAAACTGTTGAATACCCACAAAATGACGGCACAACTTTTTCAGTCACCACACTTCCTATCCCCCATCGAGGTTTAAAGGACCAAAAAACTACTGAGGCATGTTTTAAAAATATTAAAGAATTTTGCAATAAAAACGATATCCAAGCTTTAGGCATAGCTCTGCCTACTATGGAGAACCCTTCGAAAAGAAGTATGAAACTTTTAATAGAAAACATTTTTCAAACTCTAAATATCACCATTCACATTTTTTCTAATGACAAAATTCTTCTCAGCAACCAGGACGACATAACCAAGATTCTGTGCGAATACCATGATTCCCCTTTCGGAGGACACCAAGGGATAACTCGTACAATCCAAAGAATCAAGTCAAAATACTTTTGGCCTACTATGGCTCAAGACATCACTTCTTACATTAGTAAATGTAAATCTTGTCAACTCAATAAGAGCAGGAAAAATCCTCTAGTACCCATGAAAATAACAACTACCAGTTCAAGACCTTTCGAAAGGGTCGCATTGGATATAGTCGGACCACTTCCCGTAAGCCATTCCGGTCAAAAATATATCCTGACTTTTCAAGACGACTTGACAAAACTTTCCGAAGCATATCCCCTTCCTAACGCTGAAGCGCCCACTGTAGCAAGAACTTTTGTCGAGAACATTGTCTGCCGTCACGGCATACCACTTTCCCTGTTAACAGACCAAGGCACAAACTTCTTGAGCAATTTATTCAAGGAAATGTGCAACCTCATGAAAATCAGGAAATTAAATACAACGCCATACCACCCGCAAACCAATGGCGCGTTGGAAAGGAGCCATAGGACGTTAACTGAATACTTACGACACTATGTTAACCAAGACCCCCTAACTTGGGATTCTTGGGTTCCATACGCAATGTTTGTCTACAACACTACTCCTCATAGTAGTACAGGCTTTACGCCATATGAACTTCTCTATGGATTCCCCGCAAACATTCCCAGCGTTTTCGAGCAATCTCCTAAAACTTCGTATAACTACGAAAATTATGCCAACGAACTACGAGCCCGGTTGCAACACGGATATCAAGTAGCAAACAAGATATTACAACGGAAAAAGGAATGTTCCAAGAGACAGTACGACAAAAGTACTGAAATCAAAAAATTTAACGTTGGAGATAGGGTTCTTTTAAAAAACCAAACCCGAAAAAATAAATTCTCCTCGCTATGGGAAGGTCCCTATGAAGTCTCAAGAATAATGTCAGAAGAAAATACCGAGGTCAAGATCGGTAGGAAATTTAAGGTTATCCACAATAACAATCTAAAACCTTTTGCCGATTAAATAGTAAAATCCTACACGGAATAAGAATCCTATTCCCAACACTCACAGTTCCATCCAAGTACCTCCGTATCAAAGGCTACAAAATAACATTTCCATTGCCATTTCCCTCTAAATTTCAAGACCGTTCAGGTTTACAATAGCTCAGTTAAACTTTTAAGATACGATGACGACAACATGTTAAAAAAAACTAACCGCAGATATTAAAAGCCTAGAAATTAAAGAAAGCGCAGGTCTACAAACCTTATCAAAAAACGATATACACCATTACACTATGACTTATATTACCCTAACAATCCTATTACTCACGATTTGTATCATGATCAGATACCTCAGGGGCAGGAATATTGAAACTCCAATGAAAGATAACGATTTAGAAATTCCTCAAACAAACATATCCCTTGATCCTATCCCTAGCATAATCATAAAACCCACTCCAACAGACCTTTCCCCAAACCCTACTCCCAGAATGGTACTTACTACCAGAGATTAAAATATCAATTTTATGGAATAAGTTTATTAATAAGACTTAAGTAATTTTTACTAAATATATATATATAGCAAAAAATAAATTCGTAATAGGAATAAAGAATTTAAAATAAAGTATATTATCAAAAATATATTAAAACATTATAAAGAAAAAAATGTTATACAAAAAAAAAAATGTTATATTATTAAATAACAAATTCTATCTCTTGGGATAAGAAATCAAGTATACTCTCCTTTGGGAAGTACCGCAAAAATATTAAAACATTATAAAGAAAAAAATGTTATACAAAAAAAAAAATGTTATATTATTAAATAACAAATTCTATCTCTTGGGATAAGAAATCAAGTATACTCTCCTTTGGGAAGTACCGCAAAAATATTAAAACATTATAAAGAAAAAAATGCTATACAAAAAAAAAAAAATGTTATATTATTAAATAACAAATTCTATCTCTTGGGATAAGAAAGCAGTTATACTCTCCCTTGGGAAGTACTGCATTTAAAAACATAAAAATAAAAAATATACATAAATACAATAAGAATAAGAAAAGATAAGAAAACAAAAAAAAAAATTTTTTAAAAACCACAAACCTCTTCAAGGGTAAGAATTGTAAATTCTAAAAATACTTCATACAAAAAAAAAAAAAACTTTTTCTTAGTTATTGTAAATTCTTTCCTCGTCACATCCAAGCCTACTTGCAGAAAATTCTAACCCTTCAGGTAAGAATTTTCTTTTTCTAAGGAGGGTGGGATGTTGTGATCCGCACAACCATACCCTACTCATGACCTACCCTAAATCATCACCTTCTCACTGACAATCCATTCCATACACCAAATACATTACCGAAGCGCACGGCTATTAATAGGTCATTTGCTTTGTTTTCATTTGTTTTTCCATTTACTCAAACGCCACCCAAGCGCAATGAGTCAAGTGCATACCTACCCATAACGATAACCCAAATCCGATCCGATTGCACAGCGGCACGCCGACATATGGCAAAACTGCATTGGTTGCATATTGAAGGAATACTACGTTGTGGTATCAGGGAATAATAATAATTTATGAATGGATGACACTTGACACCAGCGTAAGGCAAATGACACCCAAGATGTCATTTGGGTATTTGTAATGAGAACGGAAAACAATTAAGCAATACCTAAAATAGCGCGTATGCACATATGGTAATTGGTAAAGGAAATCATGATGCGTGGAGGGGGAAGATAGGAGATGGGTCATGAGGAATAATAGTATAAAAGGCGAGGACTGTGACCAGGAAAAGACAGAGTTAAGTAAACAAGCAAACAGAGTTGCAGCCACGCAATAGACAGCGGGCTCTGATTTGTAAATTAATATTACAACTTTAAAATAATAAATAAAAACAGAGTTGCAGCCACGCAATAGACAGCGGGCTCTGGTTTGTAAATTAATATTTAAAACTTTAAATAATAAATAAAACACAGAGTTGCAGCCACGCAATAGACAGCGGGCTCTGTGCTAAATAATTAAATCTAATTGTTTTATTTTGACTCTCCGTCCGGCACTCTTCCCTCAAGTCTGAGGAAGCACGGTGCCAGTCGTAACAAAAGGTATAAAAAGAAGAATCTGTTCTCCTGGAGTTTAATAAGTTTTAGACTGTGAAAGGAGTTTGCCAATATCTTTGGCACAGAATCTCATCGGATTTTTCATTAAAACTAACATGTATGATTACCTATGCACAAATTGCCATATTATTAGTATGTGCCGCAGTAAAAAATATCTTAATACTTACCATTTAGAAACAAAAGATAGATAATCAATCATAAAAAACAAAAGATACCTATTCTATTCAGTTCTTTTTTTTTTACTGAATTACCTCAACTTAAACTACGACTTTAATTAAATTAAATAATTAAAAAATAATTTGCTATTCGTGCGACTAAAAACAAAAGATAATCAATAATCGCAAGAGAGCTCCGATAATAAACACGTCCGATCGCTGCTAAATTCAAAGTGCTATTATTATATTATTATAAAGAGCTATTAGCACTTTGAATTTAGCAGCGATCGGACGTGTTTATTATCGGAGCTCTCTGGCGATTGTTGATTATCTTTTGTTTTTGTATAGGGATAGGGTATACGCACGTATAAGGTTCATTCAAACCGATTTACCTATGGACTCATAACTATCGTTACCTCTGAAAATTTTTAGAAAGAGTCCAAAAAAGAGTCCCGACAGAAAAGAGGAATCCCATAGTAATACCTCTGAAAATTTGTATAAACAGTCAAAAAAGAGTCCCATTTCGATCTAGGCTTTCTTAATGCGCGCTCAGTGGACTTCCACCTTCGTATTTGAATACCCTAATTATGATAAAAAAAAATTCCATTATTTTTATACGTTACCTATAATTATATTGCAAATTCAGGTAAAGAAAGTTATAAATAGAACAAACAAAAATCAGTTCATTTAAAATAAATAAATTAATTAAGTAGCCAGCTATCTGTTCTTAGTTAACTTATATATTAACTTATACTTATAATTTAATTCATTAATTTATAAACAATCATCGTTTAAAGTAAAAAAAAAAGAGGCTCAAAAAAAATTATAGTAAAATAATATTTTCAGGTAACACAAAAACATAAATAAATATCTTACATATTAGTTATTAGGAATTCTGTTCCTGCACTGCTGAATTAAATTCGAGCCAGGAACCCAGTCTTCTATTTGCTTATTTTCTAGTAAGTTGAGTACCGAAAACCTTAAGTCGGTTGGTAAGTTTATTTTTGGTCAAAGCCACTTTTGACAATACTGTCCCAACACACGCGCTACTATGGGGCAATGCTAAAATTTTGATTACTACAAAATCGTAAAAATTTTTGAACAAATCAACGACCAAAACAACGACAACACAGAAATATAATCCATTCAATGAAATAATTTCCAGTTTCCATTTCACATTCCCATATCCATAATGTTTCATGCATTTTGTCTTTTTAATTTCACACATATCGTAGAATGTATAGGTTTTCTTGCACAAAGCCATTGACAAATTGAATGAAGCTATCCAAATAGCAAATACAAGTAGGTAGTCAAATAAATTTTACAAAATTACTCTACGAATGGGGCATCATTTTATGATTAAGTTACAGAAAAGGAGTCCGATTTCACTGATTTTCAAAAAGATGAGTCCTGGAGTCCGGGCGTTCAAAAAGAGTCAAAAGGACGCTAAATCGTCCCCAAAGGTAACGCTGCTCACAACTCACTCAATTGACAAAAACCACCCTCGCTCACAATCATATCATATCATAATTCATAACACATGAGAGAAAACAGGAGTAAAGACTAAAGAGAAGAGCACAGCTTTCCAATTGGACTTTGCATGCTCGGTTTATGCGTGGCATTTTATATGTTATTATTTACAAGATCACATTAGAAACCTAAAAAAAAAACAGTATTTCTCCACTATTTAATGGATGTTATTATACATATAAACCTTCCTCGTCAATCACTCTATCTATTACAAAAAACCATATCAAAATCCGTTGCGTAGTTTTAAGGGTTCAAGCACACAAAGGGACAGAGAAAGTGACTTTGTTTTATACTTTGTAGTGATTGCGTCTGGCCCTGCACCAGCTGTGTTGGATGACCTCATTAATTGAATTGAACGACATGTACGGCTTATTCACTGTGGCGTGAATTGACAGGATTCGATTGGAATATCATTTACGTGTACGTACATAACATACCTATATAAAATTATGAAAATATTGTCCAGCCGTTGGTTTGTGTTTGTTACTGAGAAAAGCAATGTTTCCGAACGGAGGGACAGTGATGTATTTAAGTAATCTTTATTATCTATAGTTTTGGTAAAGGACCATCAAATTGTCACTAGGAATATAATTTTGGGCTGGACTGCTGGACATGGTTGGTAGAGAAGTAGTGCCTAGCCAACGTCACGAAAATGAAACAAACCACAAATTCTCAAAACGTGACTGATACACCAAACCATTGACCATGTCCATTGCTGATAAAAAATGTACATTTTGAAATGGGAATTGGTTTTAATAGGTATACAGGGCGGGCCATATATTTTAAGTGAAGGTGGAAGGGGCACATTAAATTACATTTGTATCGACCACGGACCACTTGTCTCGAGCTTGAATGTATTTAGTTGTAACAAGCCGCAGAGATTTGTGTTCGATGTTATTGATTTAGTTTATGGAAAGAACTCAGACGTTAACGAAGTCTGTTACGCATTCAATTATTTTAAAATGTGGTATTTACGAACTCTATCACATTCCCCCATGGTTGACAGCATTGATTTTTATATTTTTTGTATGTTTTTTATGTCACACGGATTCTATATTGACAGAACACCGATTAGGAAAACAAAATGGCGAATTTGAAAAAAAAAAAAATTGAATGGGCCAGCGGCAAGAGGACTGCGAATTGGGGGTCTCAGTATTGTCTCTGGACAATAATGTGTCTACCTACTGTAGACCAGAGTGTGAGGCTCGAAAATGAGACTGGGAACAGCGTTTCGGTCAACGCAATGGTGGGCGTTACAGAGCCATGTTAATCGGCTTTTTTTTTATTACTGAAATTGAAGATATGCATTCCGAAGAACTCTGGTTCATGCAGGATGGCCCGCTGTGCCACGCAGCCCAAGCCACTCGATCTTTTAGACAGCAATTTCCCAAATCATGTTATCAGTCGCCTTAGCGATGTCAATTGGCCGCCTCGTAGCTGCAATTTGACCCCTTTGAACATTTTTTTTTTTTTTTTTTTTTTTTGTGTTATGCCAACAATCCAGAAACGATTCAAATTCAAACACTTAACGCCAATATCATCCCAGCAATCCGTAAGCTACAGCCCGAAACCATCAACAAGGTCTTGGAAAATTGGAGTGACAGAATGCGCTACTGCGAAGCCATCCGAGCCAGCCACTTGGAGGACGTTGTGTTGCATAATTAATGGGTATGTTCGCTCTTACTAATAAAGCCATAATATATTGGAAAAATTTAGTTTTGTTAATATTATTGCATTTTTTAAAAGAAACTTGTACTTGGCCCACCATGTATTTTCATTTATTTTTATAATTATTTCTTTTGCCAGAAAGTAGCCTGTGCCAGAAAGTCCCATGAGCCAACGGGGTTTCCTCCCCCGCCATTGTCTGAGACATTTCGCGAAAAGTTCACGACCTAATGGCTTAACACCTTCAACAGGTAACGGATGATGCTACAATTTTAGATGAAAGATCATCAATTATGCTCAGCACTTGTGCGGTAAGTTTACTTGACGGGGACAGCGTTTATGTTATCGTTAAAAGTTCCCTAACCACCTCCGAGAGGCCTAATTCGCTGATAGGATCATTGTTACCGCAACAACATAATATAACCAATTTCGTCTTTAAATAAAAAAAAAGGAAAATTAATATTGAAAAACTGATAGCTACTCATAAAAGGAGCACTTGAAAAATCACGGGGCAAACTCTACCACGCCGTTTAAAATTCCCCTTGCAATCGAACTGATTTGTAGCACTCAATGGGCGGAATAATTAAATCATCATTCTGGGTGCATACAGAATAGCTCAAAGCTATAAAGGATAAACCAAAAAAAAATGTTCACAATGGAAATCAGAAAGGATGCACTGTTGCCGCATTTTAAACCCAACAAAAAAATTCAGTACAATGTAGGTATTTGAGTATGCATTTCACACAATTCGAACAGGACTATGCCTACGTAATTGCATGCACATGCAGAAGGCATTTTCATTTTTATCCTGAAAAAATTTGTACTTTTTGTTGTACATTACTTTTGTTATTTGTGTAGCTCATTTTCCTGGCAAGCATATGAATAAAAACATACTCTCGTCACGGCCTCCTCATCAGAACCCGGAAGGATACCATGGAGTAAGATCAGGATATGCTGTGAAAATTATTTTGTATCCGTAGAAGAACATCATGTCTTCTGGTGTGCCAGTTTCCAATTTTGTCGGACAGCATTTTGTGTCTGTAGCCGTTATCATTTGGGTAGCCAGCTGCAGCTTTAAATATTGTCCTTCTCGAGCATATTTTTGATGCATCTGACAGTTGAAGTTCAAAGCAGAAAGTTGTTGTGATGTGTCTGAGACACTTTACGATGCACGTTTTCAAATTATTTTTAACTTATCAAGGGTAGGCTGTAGATAATGTCCTGGGTACTTCCATCCATGTATCTAAGCTAAAAGTTACACTGTCACTTGATTTATGGAATGAAAATATATTTTATTGTTGTCTACGGTAATGCATGAAAATGGGAGGGTACCTAATCCAATATATTTGTAATATATCCACTTTAGTGTTGCTTTCCACAGTTTAAATATAAAGGGTTTTTCAATAAGAGGTGTTATTGTGAAAGGATATGGTCCTGTATGCGTGCTCGTGGTGGCCATTTGGCTTAAGTTGTTTTTCATATTTAACGGCATACCTTCTTCTTTATTATGAAATAAACATCCGATCACTTATCTCAAAAAATGTTATTTTTCTTCAATTACCAAAATAACACCTCTTATTGGAAAACCCTTTAGTATCACTTACAATCGCAACTGTCCCCAATAGGGTGATGACATCTCAACGAATGTGGCGAGAATACGGTTCAATTAGGATCCTTAATGTTTGGGTATAGGTTTGGTTTTTGTCTTTCTTATATCCATACACACATCGATCAGAGTTGCAGGCTTATTGTGATACCACAGTCGAGAGGGGGAGAGGGGCGGCTGCACTCCACATACTGATTTGAGCCATGTCGTTGGACATACGATACTTCCCTGTAGGAATAATGGAGGCCTGATGGGTGACGGAAACCAATCAATCCAATTATACTTATGTGCATACTATCAGTTAAAGCGCACAAGCAGAGGTGACTGACAGCCCATCAGCAGTTGCAATTACAGGCTCTGGGGAAGTAATTATCAAATTGGTTGCCTTTCAGATTACCCTTTAGACATGACCATGAAGGATGATGACGGCACTGATGCAGAGAGCAGAAATAGGATGATCAAAGCAATCAACTTTCGAGACTGTTGAGAAAGCTCGGTGCAGTTTAATAGTGTTACAAATTGAATGAGGTTCCCGATAAAGTCGTTTCTTACCTATAAAGCTGCATGTTGATGGTGTTCAATAAAATCAACTAGACACCGTTTAACAAACTTTGCGGGGGACCACCTCCAACCATACCTATGCCAATAAAAATCGTGTAAAAGAAATAAAATAAAATACATTTTTGAGTGGGCGCAGGGACTTATGTCCCGAGTTCATTTTTCGGGACTTATGTCACAATCAATCATTAAATCCCATTAAAGTGGAACAGAAGTCCCGAAAAATGAATTTGGGACTTATGTCCCTGCGCCTTTTGACTATGGGGGAGCAAGGAGAAACAACGAGTTGGGGTTGACCCTGACAATTTGTGTTGGGAAATTTTTGTCGAATTTTAGTTTTATGAAAAAGAGGAAGATGCGAAGAAAACCTGAGAGAACGCCAATAAACAAAAAACACCTCGTAGCAACAACAGAGGTTTGTCTTCTCCTCCATTCTAAACACCAGTTGGCGGGCTTATTCTCATCGCTCCGTTGGCGCAAGTGGTAGTCACATCGTCCATTGACAAAAATGGAAATGCAAGTTTATTTCCTGACAGGGGAAAGAAAAAATGTCTACCCAAGTGGATTAGGTATATACGGAGCCTTGAATTTCAAAATTCAAACTATTCAAACAAACAATCACTTAAAAGGAGTCTAATGATGAATTAGTGGTGTAGTTCGAAATAGCTATCATTCCTACCAAAATGACTGTATCTACGAAATGTTGTTAAATAGTTATTCTCTCAAAATAATAATTCATAAAATACATTTTTGTTCCTTGAAGGCCACCAATGTACGGAATTGCGTTCAGAAGTTTATCTTCTACAGAAACCACTCAGTCTTCTGTTCGAAACTAGGCAAAACTTTGAGAACTGGCCGATCTCACACACGAAACCAAGTGTAAGTGCAGGATGGTCTAGTTAACTCCACCTTTCGGTTTCTCAACTTCAGATTTTGATTTTCTTCAACGTCGCTCTTCTTTTTTTTTACCTTTTGGTACCTAAATTATTTGAACGTTTTTTCTTCAGGCATAACATTTATGTACGACCTGGCAGGAACCCAGCCATTTCGACGAGTTAGTTTCGCGCTTTAAGCAAGCATGCCTACAGCACGGCGCCTACTAAACACCCTACCACATGACCCGTTTCTGCAGGATTTCCTGTGATTCTAGAAATTGCTGGGAGAGGATAAGGTCGCTTGCAATTTCGAATAATAGGACCAACTTCCATTACAACTTCAGTTTGAGACAATGCGCCACACTAATAACAAACTTCAGTCTCGACTTTAAATTTACGGAAGCTCACAATTGCAAAATTTGTGTCGAAAATGTAACTATTGTGAATTTCTAAAATTCAAAGTCGAGTTCAAAGTCGAGCCAAAAAATGTTTTATTGTTGCTCAATGTGTTTAGGTCTTCAAATCTGTAGTCTAGGATTGTAACCTAGTTCAACAAAACAGGTTAACTAGGTCATAAAGCATTGAGTCGTGTAAAACGAAAAGAATAAAAAAAATCGTATGCAACTTTATGACAGCATGCCATTAGGTCTGGTGCAAAAGGCATTTATATCTCAGCCACGCACAGTAAAGTGGACAAAAAGTGTGAAATAAATTCATGGAAGGGGATTTGGAATTTGAAATTTTGATTTTGATTTGAGTGATTGTGAGTGACGAATCGGTTCCAATATTTGAAATTCTCACAAAGCAACATTATAAACCGTGGTATTTATTTTGAGTTCTTCTGAGAGGTCACAAAATATGACTCCATGAAATTATGCCCCAATTAAAGATGGCCCCAAAAAAATTAAAAAAGTCCCGAAAAAATGGGGCAATATTTCATAATCCAAAAAGACCCCAATCCGTTTATGCAAATATTGCCCCAAACAAATGCAGAATGGGCCCAAATTTTTAGCATACAAAATTAAAGATTGTCCGAAAATAATGCATTTCAAAGACAAAATCACTTGCTGAGAATTTAACTTGTGAGAAGAACTCGATCAGTTTATAAAATCTAAGAACTAGAGTCAGCTCAGGTTGTTAAATAACTTTAAACTTTAACAGTAGATAATTTGAGAAAATAAAAGTGAAAAATTCACACGAATTCTCAAATTTTCCAATATTAAAATTAAAAGTTATTTGAAAACCTGAGCTGAAAAATTAGAAAATTAAAAAAAAAAATAAAAATTAAGATTCGGTTAAGTATTCAAATAACATTTTTTACTTAAAATTAATGGCCGAGGCAGTAGCGGTGGATAACAGATAAATCTATAAATGTCCGTATTGCAGGCAAAAATAATAAAAAACTTTACAAACAATTTGTTTCTTTTTATTGAATATTTATTGTAATTTGGGGCTCTTTACATTGAATTTGGGGCCATTTTTCATTACTGCAAATTATTTACTTCTTAAAAAAATCCACAATAATATTACATTGAAGTATTATTTCACAAACAAAAAAATGTAATTTTACGCCAAATTATCATTGAAAAAAGGCCCCAAAATAATGAAAAATGACCCCAATAAGACTATCAAACGTTGTTGCTGTTTATATAATGGGTCGTATGAATAAAAGCTAGCATTTACTTTGAGTAAAAGGTTTTAGCAAAGTAAAAGCCCTTAGCATTTGCTTTAAATCGGTATGAATAAAAACTTAGTTTGCTTAAGTAAGTTCGAAAATTCGAACATAGCTTTTACGTCGCTGCACGTGTACTTACCTTGCAATTTCTGTCAAACCTGACCAGTAAATTTGAATTTTTGAATTTCCCTTGAGATTCTAACGACTTTTGTGGAAATTGATATTAAAAAAATGTTATTCATAAATATGATTGCAATCTATAGCTCCAATTGCACCTGGAAATATGATTTTTGTTTGCCAAATATGTTGTTGGTGTTTTATTTCTTCTCCAGGTGCCGGGAATTTTATCAGATCATAGGCTTGTTGGAAATATTTGTTGACACGCAAGTCATTTGAACTGTCCGGATCTCTTAAATACCTTAGAAATGGTTATTTCTAAACATTTGCATCTGAACGAAATATTTAATATTAGCCATAAATAGTCCACACTCAATACTTTTCGCGTGACAAGAAAAAAATAGATTTTTTCACATGTTTTTGTTGGTTTTCGTGCACGAACAAAACGTAATTTAACTTTTTATAGACAAAGCATCGAAAATTCGCATTGCTTACTTATTTTTGTGTAAAAAATGTGCGTACAAAATATTTAGCAAAAGATCTGAGTCAACTAAATAGCAGACTATGTAAGAATTTGCAAAGCATTTGCTTTGTCTGATAAGTTTTATTCATACCAATCTGAGTATAAGGTCAGTGCCGCCGCTTTTCGAACATGGCAAAAGTTGGAACTAACTCAAATTGGTTTTTATTCATACGAAACGTAGCAAACGCTTCGATTTTGACAATTCTCTTGAGTAAAAGCAATTGCTAAGTTTAATTCATACGACCCAATATTGTGGGGCCTTTTTTAATTTTTTGGGCCATATTTCATTGGGGCATAATTTCATGGAGCAACAAAATATATATGCATTCGTTTATTGAGTCACCTCTTTAGGAAGGTGATTGAAGTTTCATTTTTCACATTGTTTGTGGTAAATAGCCGGCGATTCGTTCACGGCATTGTCCCCGACGTCAACTACCTCAACAAAATATCGACGTTTTGTCAGATGTATACTCAGAAGGTAGTCTTCTTGTAGAGAAGCCAAATCGTAATTCCTGGATTGCTGATACATATATCAAAGGAAGAAATAAAAATATTTCAAAAAGCTGTACAACGATCACTTTCACAATGAAAGAGAAACCTAAAGATTAAGCAAGGAAGTGGCTCAAATGGAACTCACAAGTTACAAGCTGCCATTCAAAATTTGACTTTTAACTATCTCGCAAACGTAGTAAGAGTCTTCTTAAGAAATTTCGACTTTCATCCCCTCCAAGTTTTGTTTTCGCGACAAAAAGTAAATAAAAACCTGATATACAGCAATACGAACAAAACAAAAAAAGAATTATGAAAATCGTCCTAGGGGTTATCGAGTTACATGATCATCGAGTTACACCCCGAAATAATTATATATAGGAGAAGATTGTTATTCTCAGTCTGATCCCGTACTTATTTTTTCTCAAAAGAACGGCAAACGCAGCCGTTTTATAAACATTTTTCAAAAATAAGTGCAAAAATATCGATCTGTGCTAATACACGGTACATTTTTGAAAATCTTAATACCGCAGTAGGCGCAGTGGCTTAGTGGTTACTGTGTATGACTATATAACGAGGGGCCCCAGGCTCGATCCCCGAAATCGATCCATTGCACCAACGTTTGACAAACATCCGAGAGTATCACTGTCATAAAAGAGCTCCTCCAATTCTCCGTTTGGACTGGGCATAAAATTGTAGTTCCCTTTCGTTCGTCTCCAAAATTAAAAACTCACACAAAACGAATGGTTGTGAGAAGCTATGCCTAGGGTTCTTACGGACCTGTTGCGCCATCTACATACTTATTTTATTTTTTTTAATCCATAAGCAAAATCAACCACTGAAAACATTTGCTTAGCAAATATCACACGCTTTCAGTCCCTTTTCATGCATGTTAGCCTTAGCATCCTCCTTTTAAATATTGACCGCAGTCTCTAAACTGCACAAACAAGTTGCCTCCTATAAAGGAGTATACCTACCTCCTACTGCAAACCCACCTTGGCCCGGTTAAGGCCATATCTGGACAAAACATTGATAGCTGTTTTCTGGCAGCTGAAAAGTTTCGCCTCGCGAATAGTCATCCATTCAAATCGGAAATATGTATCTATGTACATTGTATTCATATATCTGTCGGAACTTTTAGGAAACGGACAGAGAAGAGATACTACTTGATATATTTTGCCAATACGCAAAGTTATGCCAAACAAATACCTGAAACTTTGCTTGCATTGAGGTCTCTACTTGGTCGAACAATGCTTCGCTTATCAGATTTAAAATGCAAGTTCGTGTGAGAAAGAGGAAAAGTTTCGCCCAAAATGTTGCTCGTGTGTACACTGTACAAACTTTAACAACAAAAAACATAAAAACAAGATAGGTATTTAAGGAGTATCGCTCGTTCGTCCATATATGGCGTTCGTTCCACGATACACGCACTCCGCCAAATTTTTTTAATCACCTCCACTTCGCTGCCTTGTTCTCGTGCGAACAAGCATCAGACTAGGAAACTGTCCAGTTTATGGTTCAGTGAAACTTCAGCTAGGTCTGTACAGTGTACAGGTCTGAAAATGTGAAACCTGTTTGACTTGACCTGAGCGCTGAACCATGCAAACTGTTCTTACAACTAGGTAACGTCTGCTTTGGCGGCTTTTAAAATAATTACTTTATTTCACTACAATTTATATGCAAGTTCACTTACAAGGATAACTTATGCCTCTATTGTTTATCAGTTTAAGTAATTTTCCCTAAATCCCCACATATTATCAACGTTTAGCTTGATTAGGCTAACGTTTATAAGCACACCTCAATGACAAACGGTAAATATGTAGACCGCATCACATTTGACTGTCTTTTCTAATAGTCACGAGTGTAGTTATATCTCTTCGACCTTCAGTACAATTCCCTTTTCTGATGATAATACAATAGCCTTTCTGTTGAACGTCATTGGTATCGGAGTGTCTGCCGTGACTGAGAATTTGAAATTCCTAATCAGCATCGCCAGTCCGACGCGCACTTGCATCTTTCCAAACCGCACTGCAATGCAATTCCTGGGTCCATCTCCAAATGGCAGAAAAGCCATTGGGTGGCGCTTTTGAACTTCCTCGGGTGTAAAGCGATCCGGGTCGAACACCTCGGGATGGGGATATATTTCCGGATCTTTGTGGATGCCAAAAATGGGAACCATCACGTAGGCACCCTTGGGGATAACATACTTGGGATCACTTGTTGGATATTCAGCCTTAGCCTTCCGCCTCACATTGGACGCTGGCGAATATTTCCGCAGAGTCTCTGAAAAAGAGGGCTTAGCATGGGATCTAACAAAAACTAATTTCAAACCTACCGTTGACCACTTGATCCAAGTACACCATCTCCTTGACTCCCTCGTAGGTAATATGTCCCTTGTGCCTGGCAATAGTTTCATTGATTTCCGTTCGCAATTTGTCCTGAATTTTCTGATTCAGAGCCAACTCGTAAAGGGCAAAGCCCATTGTTGTAGACGAAGTCTCAAAGCCAGCCAGAAAGAACACAAACGACTCGGCGATGATCTCGTTCATAGTCAGAGGCTTTTCGATCTCGCCATTCTCCAGTTGAATCGGTTTTTTATTCTTCAAGTCAATCAATATGTCCATGAAATCGTTTCGCCTGATGTTATTCGCCTCACGGTACGCGACAGTTTCCCGGACAATGCGCGTGAAAAAGTTCGCTATATCGCTGGGAAAGCGTCGCAAACGTAAGAACCTCGAAAAACCTTGGAAAGCTTCAGTGAAGAGCGCACGAAACGAACTGCGATCACCGGTAAACGCCTTCTTTCCCATGATCCTAAACTCTGCATTGGGATCCTTCAAACTGTTACAATCGATACCAAAGGCACACGTTCCGATAACGTCTGTCGTAAATCTGGCCAGTATTTCCCTCATTTCAATGTCTGGGTCGATGGTGGTCTCCTCTCGCAGCACTTTCACAAATGCCTCACCCAAACTGACTATCGTCGGAAACATGAACTTCATCTTGCCAGACGTGAATGTCGGCGTCAACTTTCCTCTCAGTGCTCTCCATTTCGCTCCATCCAAGGCGAACAAGTGTGCTGTTATAGGATCGTCGCGTTCGTTATAAAATATCCCACGATCATCAAAGAGGTTAAAGTCTTTAATGAGAACGTTTTTAATCAAGTCCAGATCGAGCAACACTACCGATGGTGTAGTGAACATCCAGAATCCGGCAAATGGACCAGTTCCGCGATACTTTGCATAATAGCGGGTAAACACTTCGAAGATACCGAAAGCATTTCGGAGGCCCATTAGATTGCCCAGTATGAAGTGGGGTTCTTCGTAAGGTATGCCTCGCTTCCGCCAGTAATTTTTATTGTAGTTCGCTAGATAGTATAGCAGCGAAATAATTACGATAGCAGCGTACAATGTTAACCAACCGACTTCCATGGCGTTGAGAATGAAACTGGGGCCAGATTCTGTAAGGCGAAACGATGAAACGTTTTCGTGCGCAGGAATATTTTGCCCTATGTTACACAAGCAAATTTCTTCGTGCAAACGAAAGCGTTTTTCGTTTCGTTTTTTACAGAATCCCACCCCTGATTATTGAGTAGAGCAAGCAACTTGTTGTAAGTTGTGTGTTGTTACCTAGTGGCTAGTTGTGATGTGACTTGTGTGAGACCGGCTGCTGATGGATGGATGGGTTTTACATCTACTTCTAGTTAAATTGGTAGGGGAGACTGGGGCCAAAAGGCGCAGTGTTGTTATAAAGTGGGATTTATTCTTTTTTATGGGTATTTCAATGACCGTAAAGCCTTCCGTTGAGTAAAGGGAAAAACACCAAAATCGTTGGAATTTCGGGAAAAAACATTCAAACTTAAGATTTTAGCTGAAATTTCATCAAAACACCTATATTTTCCTTGATTATTAACACACTGTATGTTCATAAAAACAGCTCATGCAAATCGTCTTTTACAAAAAATTTCTTGTACCGTAAACTGGGGTTAGTTTGCCCCAGCAGGGGTAACTTTGCGCCACTAGCGAAAAGAGTTTATTTATTTTTTCGCGCCCAGACATGTCTCAACCTGCATATCAAAACTACCGCAACTAACACATACAAACATACAGATTCGCGGGTAGGATCATTCGTTCGTATACCTTCAGTGAGTAAACAGTGGTTGACGTGCAAACTTTTGTCAAATTTTTTGAGTGTTTTTTTTTTGTGCAAAATTTAGTGTGTACACCGGTTCCAGCGAAAACTGAGAAAGTAAGTATATTTTTTCTTGTTAAAGTGTTATTTTGCTATTAATTTAAGCATGAAATTGTCCTGCCTTATCTTGAAACAAAATTATAATGTTTTTTTTTTGTGTGACCATGAAGTTTTTTCAGCTTTAGGGGTTACTTTGCGCCTGGAGCAAACCGATGTATTAGGCTCCATTCAACCTCCGAAGAAGGTTTCAAATAGAGGAACTTTCGCCGTTATTGAGCTGCAATCTATATTTGACTAATGAATCAATTTTTAGAATGACTGATAACTACTTTTTTGTATTCCTTCCTTTTGTGTTATATTTTTTTTTTATTATTATTAGTTTTTTATTATTTTTTATATGAAATCGACTTTTTGTTGTCAAAGGCTATATTATATATGAAAGTTAGAGCCCAAATATGAATTTTGAATTCATGAAATATAAAAGAAGGACATTTTTTATGTTAAAGTTTTATAATAATTAATGTTTTACTACTAATATTTAAAGATTTTGAAGAAATAAAATGTACCATTTGGTTTTTTCTTTATATAAAATAAAGTGTGGGGTATTTTTCACTTTTTTTTTCAGGAAAATAATCCTCGAATCAGTAGCTACGAAATCTCTTAACAACATTGCTCCAGCCTTTTAAATGCAGGCACATTCACCCAAAGTTTCGGATGGAGCAAAGTAACCCCTTCCCTTGGATAAATTTGCCCCAATTTTCAACCGCAAAAAAAAATATGTTCTTAGTTACTATAAAAAAAATGAAGGTCACATAAGTATGCTTTAATATCTTATTATATAAGGGAAATAGGAATAGGCATAATTAAAATATTTTTTAATCATTTTTAAGAGTTTTTTGCAAAAAGACTGCAAAAAACGGAGCAAAGTAACCCCGGTTTACGGTACCACAAAAAATATTCATAGTAATTTCACCAATTGCGGCTTTTAAACTAGGTATTTATTAGTTTAACATGATTTTCATTCCGTTTTCCGTGTAATACAAATTTTAGTTTAGAAAACTGAATTTTGTCGCAAAAAGTTATCGGGGAGTTTTTAGAAGGGAATTTGAGTACGGTGCAGGGGGAAAAATGACCCTCCGTGGGATAAATGAATAGAGGGTGCTAACAACACTGGGGTCGATTCTACTTCTAGGGGATACCGGGGACAGATGCAACTGTATTTCTATGCTTATTTGTATAAGTTTTTAATTTTTACTTTTATAAAAATGAGTAACTGTAACAATGTTCTATTCTGATCCATAGTTGATTTTTCAGTCGAAATTTACAAAGATTTAACTACTGAGTTGCAGTGATTTTATAAAAGCGAATACAATTTTTACTATAATATAAAGTTGAGAAGTGAAGTACTGCTCAGGAAGTTATATTAAAGATTATATCAGTTGACGGCGAAATATTTGCATAAAACTATTAATTGTTCAAAAAGGGTTTTCCGGGAGCATTACCAACAGTAAGCCGACAGGTGGCGTGTCGTCTCGAAAGGAACTGCAACTCGTATACTTCGTGCTTCGAATTAAATAATTTACTGGCTTTATGACCTCTTCCAGCCTTGGGTTAAAAAGGCACAAAAGCCAGCAAGAGGAAAAAACACTTTGTTAATTAATCTAGTTGACTTTATTACTCGATATAAAGCAAAATGTGCCCAAGATGGCCAACGGCGGCCAGTAATGCCGCTGACAAACTCGACAAACTGAATTAGAACAGATCGATGGCCATCTAGCCGAACACACTTGATTTGCTTCGTTAATCAGAAAATGGCTGTTGGATTTTTAGCGCTGGATTTATTTCGGACTTGAACTCCTTTTTGAAGCATTTTCCAACTCATTTTTGTGCACCTTTTTCGACGCTTTTTAGTATGTACTTTTAAACAGTTTTTGATGCGTTTTTCGATTTGATTTTAACTATTTTTTCAATGCATTTTTTCGGTGTATTTTTTACGATTTTGTAAACGCTTTTCCGACTCCTTTTCTGCGTTTTTTTTTTTTTTTTTTTGCTAGTTTTTGGACGCGTTTTTCAATTCTTGAGACGTTTACGACGGTTTTGGGACGCGTTTGTAGACTAAAATTGCGAAACAGTCAAAAAAGCTAATTCTGATACAAGGACTGTCTCAATTAGAATGAATAAAATAGTTTGGATCGATGCAAGCAAAGTCCCATGAAACGCATTTCCACAGTTGGAGAGGGTACAATTCACTTTAAATCGCCTGCACGCCATTACTTGAATTGATATTGTTGAAAATAGATATTGAGGCAATGGCACAAGTTTCGCTTTGTCTGGGTCATTGAACATTCACTTTTGCAATTTGTTTTAGGGTTTTTAGATAAAATCACTCGCAGTGGCTTAGTGGTTAGTGTGTTGAACTACTAAGCGAGGGGTCCGAGGTTCGAATCCCGCAAAACCCAAATTCCAAATTAGGGTTTTTTCCACTGCGCCACCTCTCGCGAACGTCTGACAAACATCCGAGAGTATGACTGTCTTGAAGGAGCTTCTCAATTGGCCGTTTGGAGTCGGCATAAAATTGTAGATCCCTTCCATTCGTTCCAAAAATGAAAAATTCACACAAAACGAATAGTTGTAAGAAGCTAGACCTAGGGTCCCTCCGGACCTGTTGCGCCAACAATTTAGTTATTTTATTTTAGATAAAATCACTAGAATACCTTGGCAAAACTAAAAAAAATGCAATAGCAAATTCTGGTCTTATATTCAAATACAAAATGCATAAGGTTTCCCTTTCAGTTCTCAGCCCAATCTCCCCTAACGCGTGGAGGTTTTTGTTTAAAATCAGCATAATATTATCTTTCTGTATTCATTTCTGCTCTTTCTGTATTTTATTTGCTATGAAGGGGAATGATCTTCAGTTTAATTCAAGCGTGAGATGAACTGATAATGACTTTCCTATCCGAAAAAAAAATACGTAGGTATTAATCTTAGTCCGATGGTTTACGGTGAACCTACATGTTTGCCAATTTATTTATGTTAAAGAATAAATTTACAATAAGATTTCAGAATTAATATCAAAAACAATCACTGGTTTTCAACTTCAACCTCGTTCTCCAGTGTTTATCAATATATTTATTTTACCGAGTAAATTTACAATAAGATTTCAGAATTAATATCAAAAACAATCACTGGGTTTCAACTTCAACTTCGTTGTTCCGGTTCTGTCCAATGACTGACCGTCCTCCGATACACATTCTTTCACCGTTATGCCCAGTAGGGTTCTTATTTCAGAGCGTGAGAGAAGAATTGGAAATTCAACAAGGTCTCACGTTGATAATGTGCATTAAGCATAAAGGTAAAAAAATACGTATCGGATGGTTTCTTACATACTATATTAATACATTGTAAGTATACTGTGGGAAGATAGCACGCCATCAATTCCCAGCGCATCGGAAACGAAGAAAATGCAGGTCGTGCACATATCGTTCATACTTCGCTAGGTAATTTGAACATACTCCCCCCCTTTGAGGGCTTCAAGTCCTCTAAACCCTAAAAGTGTGTATCTACTTCGAAGCGAGGACGAACTCGTCGGGGAAGAGGAGTCGGACCCCTTTTCTTGTAGCAGTAGAATATGATGGACCCAATCACGATAACAAGTAATACATAGCTTATGACGTAGTGATGATAATCATGCATATTCACACTAGTTGTTGCTAAATCTTTATTTATGTCTTTGATTATTTCATTAACTCTGCTTTCTAAATCACTTATTTCATCATCCCTTATTTCATTGGTGGACGATATAATATTGGTCTCAGTTGTGATATGAGGCCTAAATGATCTGGGAATTTCTGCAGCAGGAACAAAGGAATTCCTTAGCGTGCTATTCTGCAAAACTCTACCATTTATTATAATGTTGGGAAGCTTTAAGGTACATGGTCTTAGAAATTCCATTATCCCACTGCCACTAATGGTTAAGCTTTTAGTATTTCCCTCGCATATAAGGAGACCAGTTATTGTGTCAGCTAGTGAAAATATCCAGCTGTTGGAACTCCTAAGGCCGATCCATTTATCGGAAATTAGGGATTTTCTTAAGGAGCAATTAATAAGGGCTCCCTTAACATGGTTTAAGAGCGATATTTCACAGCACTTAGAATTACCCTCATGAATTTTTGTTGGCAATAATTGGTTGCAAAGATAATTCCTAGTTGAAAAAGGCTTACATGCGAGCAATTCATTTTCGGCTAAAGAGAAATACCTGTCTCTGGTCAAAGTCACTGCTAAATATGGAAGTGATATCTCCACTTCGAGGCTTGAGTTATTTTGAAATATGGGAAACGGGATTAAATTAAATATTTGAAATTCTTGATTGTCAATCAGCGGAATCATCATCTCGAAAATTATAGAGTTGTTCAAACTCCGTCCCTTTACCGAAGCCACCTTGAACATATCTAACACGGATGCTTTTGGCAGATTTAGATGCAAGGGCAGATTGTTCCTTATAAGCTGGAGCTGATCAATTAACTGTGTTGGTGAAACAAAATGAGGGTTGATTTTTGCATTGTTAAGACTAAGAAGAACATCAAGCAAAATGTCCTGGACCCTTTCAAGATTAGTTATTGCTAGAATCAAATAAGACGTCAATGCAGAAAAGCTTTGTTTTTGATCAATGATCTCCTGATGCTTTGTCACGCTGTTCATAGTCCTTTCTAAAACGGTTCTTAAGTTTTCATATTGCTGGTTGAATTGCAGCTTATTTCTTTTAAGCAGATTTACGGTGGCATCTGAGATCGAACTTTGTCTTTTCAAGAGCTCGGTAAGGTGTTGTTCGTCTTGATGCACCATTGCAATTTTATGTTCGATATCCTTTGCATCATCTTGATCAAGAACGCCAAATAAACTATTTGCTACGTTCCCGACGAAATCGAAGGGAGATCTTTCTACTCTTATCCTTTTGCTATGCGATTCATGATAATTGTGGATGAGATTGTTATTTTGCTCGATTGCTGACATTCTATGTCGAAGTGTAAACACCGTGGGTGAACAATACAGATCATTTTGCAACTCAGTTGCACATTTTTCATCCATGCGCGCCAGATGAGATTTAACCTCTCCCAGTTCTAGCCAATATGCGGATAAATTATAGAAGACATAAATGCTCCAAAAGCTATTAATCGTGCTCACACTGCCCATGTCTTCAAAATATATACCCGCAGCATCATGGAAATTTGTTATAATAATGGGTTCACTACCTACAGCAGATGCGCAGGGTAATAGAAGCAAAATGGTAAGCAAGGTTGTTAATAAGGCCGGACGGACGGTTTTTCCGTTTCTTAACTTTAAAACTGAGTGTTCTTCAGGTTCCTCCTTGAATGAGTCTTTTACGGCATGTGAGTCGGGCCTAATTTGTTCTTCAATGGGTAAGGGACATAGGTTGTGAATTGCTCGCTGGTAAGTCCCTGTTTCTGTTTTTACGCTTGCCACTCGCACCAATCCATCAGCTCCCTTGACAACTTCGGTTACACGTCCAAGTCTCCATTTCATTGGAGGCAAGTTCGCGTCTTTCAATAACACCATCGTTCCCAATTTCAGATTCGTTGATTCAGACTTCCATTTCGATTTTTGTTGAAGAAGGTGGAGATATTCAGTTGACCATCTTTTCCAAAAATGCTGCTGAACATGCTGAATCTGACGAAATTTATCTAATCTGGAGAATTTCAAATAGCTAACGTCAGGTTCAGGAAGAGATGTTAGTGGAGCGCCTATAAGAAAATGACCTGGAGTTAATGTTTCCATATCGTTTGGGTCTGATGACATAGGAGTAAGCGGACGAGAGTTGAGAATGGACTCAATTTGGATGACGACTGTTGAAAGTTCCTCGTAAGTGAGAGAGGCTTCTCCTAAATATTTAACCAATAAAGTCTTTGCCGATTTTACCGCGGCCTCCCAAAGGCCGCCAAAATGAGGAGATCGAGGTGGTATGGGTTTCCACATGATGCCATCCTCAAGGCAAGCAGACTGAATTGTCGATTGTATTTTTTCTGAGTTAAATATTTTGCTGAATTCTGACAATTGGTTTCTTGCTCCAATAAAATTGGTAGCGTTGTCGCAAAATATTGTTTGACAAACGCCTCGTCTACCTATGAATCTCTTTAACGCATAAATAAAAGTTTCAGAGGACAAATCTCCTACCACCTCTATGTGTACGGCCTTCGTGGAAAAACAAACAAACACGGCCAGATATGATTTCGATGGAGTCTTTCCTCGAACCTTATAATGCGTCCGTATTGGTCCACAAAAATCTACACCGGAGCAGGAGAATGGCCGAGACGGCACAACCCGTTCCCTAGGTAGATCACCCATTAACTGATTAATGGACTTGGGCTTTGCACGAAAGCATTTAACACATCTTGAAAGAACCTTGCGAGTTTCATTTCCTACACTAAGAATCCAATATTGCTGTCTGGATATCGATATAAGTGCTTGGTGGGAAGCATGAAGATATTTTTGATGGATATGTGCTAAAAGTAATGTGGTTATTACATTATTTTTGGGGAGTAATATCTGATTTTTAGCTGTAGAGGGAATTGAAGCGTTTCGGAGCCTTCCACCCACGCGAATCAACATTGTCGTTTCATCAAAATATGGACTTAGCGATGCTATTTTCGAATTGTTGCTGATGGATTTTTCGCAACGTAGTGCCCAGTATTCGTTTGGGAATGAACTTATCTGCATAGATCTACAGATCCAGATTGTTCCTTTCTGAATCTCCTCAACGGTCAAAGAGCCTGTGGTTTGATGTTCTTGACGGTGAGCTTTAAAACTCATGAAGAATCGATAGGCGGTTGCAACTATTCTTTGCAGTTTGTGGAATGAATTTTGATGGTTAATTGTGGTAAATAGATCGCTTGATATTGACGTTGTCAAGACTGTTTTTATTTTTCGACGTCCAGGGACATCGTCAGAGTTTGTATATGTAGACTGAATTGATATTACGGTTTGTTTTAAGAACTCGGGACCATTGAACCAAATCTTTGATCTGACTAAATCAGGCATTCCCAATCCTCTTGATATAAGATCGGCAGGATTCAATTCTCCTTTTATATAGTGCCATTGATCTACCTTAGAAGCGGACTGAATTTTGCCTACACGATTTGCAATGTATGTCTCCCAGGTATAGGAGGGTGCCTTTATCCAAGCTAGAACTGTTGTTGAATCAGTATAGAATTGAATTTTATTAATTTTTCTAGGGAAGATTGGGCTTATCCTTTGTACCAAATCAATTAAGAGAACAGCTGCTTGCAATTCTAGTCTGGCAATGCTGGTTGCCTTTAGAGAAGCGACCCGAGATTTTGAGCACAATAGTTGTACAAAAATCTTGCCGCCTTTGTCAATAGACCTTAAATATATACATGCCCCAAAGGCATTCAAACTACTGTCCGAAAATGCATGCAACTCTAACTTCTCTGCGGAATCGACTAAAGCAAAGCGTGGTATATCTAAGTCCTTTAATGACGAGAATTGAGATAAATAGTTTAACCATCGTGCGGACTGCTCAGCTGGCAAGTTTTCATCCCAAGAAACTTTAGACTTCCATAATTCTTGCAGAAATATTTTACCGAGTAATATAGCTGGTCCAAGAAGCCCTAATGGATCAAAGCATTTGGCCAAATCGGAAAGAACGGTGCGTTTTGACACTTGTGTACTACTGCGTGTTTCGAAGTGGTGACAAAATTTGAATTGATCCAAAGTGGGTTCCCATATTAGACCAAGAGTTTTTATTACCTTTGATTGGTAGATGGTCAACAATTTTTCTCGGTTTTCCTCTGGGATATCATCAAGGATGCGTGGATCGTTTGCACAAAATTTCATGAGATCAAATCTTCCTTGCTTTAGTAATCCTACAGTTTCTTTGAGAAGGATCTTGGTTTCATTTATGGTAGCTGCCCCAGTAAGACAATCATCGACATAAACATTGTTAAAAATAGTTGATGCTGCCTTAGGATAGGCATTTTGAAAATCAGTTGCTAATTTCACCAAACATCTTGTTGCTAAATAAGGTGCGGATCCCATTCCATATGTAACAGTGTTCAGCTGATATGTTTGCAATGGAGTGTTACTATCAGGCCTCCATAATATAAGCTGATATGCCCTATCCTTTGGATTGATTAGTATTTGCCTATACATTTTGCTTATGTCACCAGTAAATACGTACCGGTGTAGTCTGAAATTGACAATAATCGAGAACAAATCTGATTGGACTGTCGGGCCAACCATTAGGGCATCATTCAGTGAATGACCTGACGTACTCTTAGCAGAAGCGTCAAAGACTACCCGGAGTTTTGTTGATGAGCTTTCGGGTTTCAGTACGCAATGATGTGGAAGAACAAAATTAGACCGTGGGATATTATCTTCCAATATTGGGCTCATATGACCTAAGCGTTCATATTCTGTCATGAAGCTACCATAAGATGCCTTTAGTTCCTTGTTGCGCTCTAGTTTCCTTTCTAGCGAATAAAAACGTTTCAGAGCCATTTCACGGGAGTTGCCGAGTAACTTACTCGGTTCGTGCTTAAATGGAAGTCTTACTACGAATTGACCATCGACTGTCGTTAAAACATGTTTTTTGAAATGTTCTTCACATCGAAACTCCTCTTCACTTAAAATTTTGGTCTCACCTTCCAGAGATTCACTTTCCCAAAATGACCTGACAAGCTTGTCTAAAGAGCTGAGGGTTGGTTTGGTGACTGGATGGCAATACGACTTTGAGGATGTTCCCATAGCACAACCAGCCACAAGCCAACCTAACTTAGTATTTCGCAACACCGGAAGATCGTCCGAAACCTTGAACTCTCCTGGTAGAAGAAGTTCGAAAAATAGTTCCGCTCCAATCAATAAGTCAATGTGGTGAGAACCAGTGCAGTTTGGATCGGCGAGAAGAATATGTGCTGGCAATTTCCAATCCTGAACATCTGTTTCAAGAGTTGCCTTATAATCGCTTATTATTGGCATTATGCTTGCCTCAATAGTTGACCTATATGATGATGTCCTCGATTCTATTGAAACATCGATAACAAAATAGGATTGCCCTTCCTTTCCCCCGATCCCACTTATTGGAACGTTCATCCTCCGCTTTTTGTACCCTAACTGATGAGCTAACGAAGAAGTAATGAAATGTAGTTGCGATCCTGAATCTAGCAGGGCCCGGCAAGGAATTCGACTTCCATTTGCTGATACCACATTCACTATTGCAGTGGCAAGATATACCTTACGGGTTTGAGTACAAACACCTAGCGAAGTATTAAGAAACGAGCCTGATGGCAACTCGTCCCCATGAACAACATGATTATCACACGACTTACCGGATGGTGATTGATTATGGGCCGCCAGGTGGAGCAAAGTATTGTGTTTTCCGCCACATGATCTGCAGCCTCGCATCCGACACGCCGAAAAAAGATGTCCCGCTTGCAGGCAATTGAAGCACAGTTGAAGTCTGAGAACTCCTTGGTGCCGGTCTTCCACTGAAAGATTCAAAAACTGTTTACAGTTAAAAATTCTATGATTTTGTGATTTACAATAGAAACAATTGATTACTCCCCTTGTACTCTCTGTCACGGCTACTGCTATTCTCTTTCTCTCATTCGGGTTCACTGCTTCTAGAGTCTGGAATCTTGACTCCACGAATTCCAGTAATTGAGTCAGCGTTGGACTGCTTTTCGGCGATGCAAGCGATTGCTCGAACATCATCCTTGTATCTTTATCCATTCGTCCAAGTAGTACGTGAACAATCACAGGATCCCATCCACTTGTATCGTAGCCGAGATTACTGACGGCTTGCATGACCTCCTTAGTTGTATCATGTAATCCCTTTAGACTCTTTGAGCTGTCCACGACGTTGGATTGCTGGAACAGCCTGTTTAGTTGTGCGGTTAACAATAATCTTTTATTGTCGAATCTTTCAACTAATGTGTTCCAGGCCAACTCGTAATTGCTGTCCGTGGCGTGAAAATGTTGAATTAGGCTGTAAGCATCGCCGGTGACATTGGTTCTTAAGAAGTATAATTTCTGTGCTGGGGCAATAGGCTGTTTATGTACCATTTGCGTGTAAAGATCGAAGAACTGAGGCCAGTTCAAATAACTTCCATCGAATTTGGGTATCTCAATTTTTGGGAGATTGATTGCTGCATTGAAGGTGGTCTGGGCTGAGTCACTTGTTTTCACATTTGTTTCTATCTCACTTGGTACACAAACAATCCTTGAATCCAATTGATCTTGGAGATCAAAATACAGCTCTATGTCGGATGCATCCGCATCGTCCCCAAGTTTCTTGTATGCTGTGGCTACTTCATTCCAAGTAAGTAGAAGTGTTTTTGTTTTTAATTTGAATTGGTGGGGTGAGGTGTAGCTTAACTCAACGGAACACTTTGTTAAAGCTGTTTGGAAAATTCTGGCGGTCAATCTGAATCTGTTTACTGAGGTTAGTCGACCGTCGTCATACGCTAACTTCCCTTCACGATTTGGGCGGAATGCTGGTGGCACTGCTGATGACGCTGCTGCTGTCGCTGCTTGTGGCACTCCTGTTGATGCTGCTGCTGGCGCTGCTGATGGCGCTGCTGATGACGCTGCTTGTGGCGTTGCTGATGGCACTGCTGTTGATGCTGTTGTTGTCGCTGCTTGTGGCACTGCTGTTGGTGCTGCTGATGACGTTACTGTTGATGGAGCTGCTCGTGGCTCTGTCTTTGGTGGCGCTGCTGTGGATAGCTGTGTTGCTGCTGGGGCTGCTGATGGCTCCTGTCGCTCGGCTATCTCAACATCGGCAAACCGATTGAAGATGTCGTTCTTTAGTGAGTCGTAAATCCTTTTGATCTCGTTATAGTAGTCCTTGGTGAAGTATTCGTGGTTCATTTCACTTGAGTAATTATCCCTAATCTCGCTATCTGTTTTGTCGAACTCGTCCCAAAGTTGGTCCAACCTGCTCCACCGCTG
This sequence comes from Cheilosia urbana, assembly GCA_946477585.1. Taxonomy (NCBI): domain Eukaryota; kingdom Metazoa; phylum Arthropoda; class Insecta; order Diptera; family Syrphidae; genus Cheilosia; species Cheilosia urbana. The sequence goes on from OX297854.1 coordinate 147,303,686, forward strand.
CTGCAAGTATTGCACGGTTTTTCTTTCAGGTCCGTCTTTTTTGTAATTACGAGAAAGAACACAGATTTCCTTTCCAACCTTGTCTTGGAATTCAGTGAGTTGCTCCATTGTAGATAACACAAATTCACTTTTTCACACGTCTTTTGATTTATCTATTTTTTTTAATATACACTTTGAACAGTTAGTTATCAGGCCACTAAACTTTTTTAGTTGTGTCCTGTCACGGTCGCCAAATGTTTGCCAATTTATTTATGTTAAAGAATAAATTTACAATAAGATTTCAGAATTAATATCAAAAACAATCACTGGTTTTCAACTTCAACCTCGTTCTCCAGTGTTTATCAATATATTTATTTTACCGAGTAAATTTACAATAAGATTTCAGAATTAATATCAAAAACAATCACTGGGTTTCAACTTCAACTTCGTTGTTCCGGTTCTGTCCAATGACTGACCGTCCTCCGATACACATTCTTTCACCGTTATGCCCAGTAGGGTTCTTATTTCAGAGCGTGAGAGAAGAATTGGAAATTCAACAAGGTCTCACGTTGATAATGTGCATTAAGCATAAAGGTAAAAAAATACGTATCGGATGGTTTCTTACATACTATATTAATACATTGTAAGTATACTGTGGGAAGATAGCACGCCATCAATTCCCAGCGCATCGGAAACGAAGAAAATGCAGGTCGTGCACATATCGTTCATACTTCGCTAGGTAATTTGAACACTACAAATTCTTTGTTCTGACTTTATCTTCATTCATATTTACGTATACTCAATTAAATGCACTGAAGTAATGGACTGCAGAAGTGCTACATGAAAGTGTCATGTGCGTACAGCAAAAATTCCATGAATTGGAGCGACATAATTATCTATTTCTTCATTATGATTTCTTTTACTTCTGGTTTTGTCTTTGTGAACGATCGTTTGTAGCACAAATGAGTGTCACAAAAAGTTGCAACAGATCTTCTCCGTATCCGCTGTCCGGCAAATAAAACCATCGGCATTATACAGCAAAACAGCGCGCCAAAAAAAAAAGTGCCACTTCACTGTTGAACAAGGGAATATCGTGGGCTCTTGGTATATGAGCAAGTCACATCAGCTCTTCAGAAGGAAAAATAATAACTTAGTGAAGGGCGCAATCAAGGAAATAGTGACAGAGCTGGACACTCCAGGAACAATGTTTGGATGTCTTCCTAAAACATAAAAAAATAGCAAATTATGTCTCGTGGCGATTAAACAAAGTTCTTCGGGTGGCCTACGTTCCGTTTCCGTTGATGGCCTTCGGAAGTGGAGGCTAACAGCAAACTCCACTGATTTGTGTAAAAAGCGAGCCACTATAGTAGAGCTAGCAGGAGTCTTCTACTCCAACCTGGAGAAACAACGCATCAGAGAAAGACCCCGTCGTAATTTGCGCACAAACAATTGGAATGGGACCTCAACTGAGAACAGTGATCCGGGGACCAAAACCCCGCTAATAGGCTGATGCAGCTCGCAAGAGGGATTTGTCTTATATAAGAAAGGCTGCTTGTTTAAGTAAATTTCTCAAAATTGATATAATTGTTTAATCTCCTTTTTTATATATGATGACCCAACTAACTCTGTTGAAAACAATCGATTATTTAATTTTAACAAAACTTCTTTGTAATGATACCGTAGGTACCTAAATTGATAAGCTTCCTCTTGATGTTTTTCTCGTTTTGAAGATTTAATTTATGCTCTATCGGGGATTAAACCTCGAACGAGATAGGTACTCAGTAGTAAAATAATTATTATGGTATTTTATACTCTACTAATCAAGATGACTCATCATTCTACGCCAAACCAAGTAACTGCGAAACATAAACTTACAATTTCTTCAAAAAAAAAAAAAAAAATACTTAAAAACTTTATAGATTATAGATGTTATCTACCGTGGTAAGGATTGCTTTGTGTTTGTTTGTTTTTCAGAATTTATTTCTCGTCAGTTTCACACCACGAGGATTAAGGTAAACGTGAAGTTCCTAAATGTTAACTTTAAGGTATTATACACAAAATGTAGAAAAATAAACAGCAAAACTATAGAGAAATGTTGTTGTTTTTCTTTTAGTTCTGTTTAATGCTTACAAAACTAGCTGTTGGAATGCAGGAAGTGGGTAAAATGCGTTTCTTCGTGCGCATAATCACTTGATCCATATTTTGCAATCGACAAACAAAACGTGTATACTGTATAGCTCGGAAATGATAGATGTATGTAGTTTATTATGCTTTGCCTTTTGTACTTGCCTTACGACCAGTGATGCCAGATTACAAGACATATTTTTTTTATCAACATTTTTAAGCTCAAAAATATGTACAAATTAATCCTTTTTCGATTGAAGAAAACCGTTTTCTATTAATTCCATTATTATATATAATGTGAGTCGAACCCATGCACAACTTCTGTTACTAGGGTTTCCAACAACTCTAAATTAAGGAAATTATTTGTCGTATATCACTACATAATATAAAACAAAGTCACTTTCTCTGTCCCTTTGTGTGCTTGAATCCTTAAAACTACGCAACGGATTTTGATACGGTTTTTTTTAATAGATAGAGTCATTGACGAGGAAGGTTTATATGTATAATAACATCCATTAAATAGTGGAGAAATACTGTTTTTTTTTTTTTTTTTGAGGTTTCTAATGTGATGTCGTAAATAATTACATATAAAATGCCACGCATAAACCGAGCATGCAAAGTCCAATTAGAAAGCTGTGCTCTTCTCTTTACTCCTGTTTTCTCTCATGTGCTATGAATTATGATATTATGATATGAGGGTGGTTTTTGTCAATTGAGTAGGTTGTGACTTGTGAGTCCATAGGTAAATCGGTTTGAATGAACCGTATACGTAGGTACGTATACCCTATCCCTATTCATTGTTTCGCTCTTTGTCCTGTGATTGCGACTTTTGCTGTTTGTCTTGAGTCGTGATTTTCAAACTGTGACTGTGATGGGAAAAAATATAAAAAGGAAAGAGTGAAAAGTCGCAATCACGCTTTATTTGAAAGTCGATCACAGGTAGTGATTGCGATTTTGAAATCGCTGTGATTAAATCACAGGTAGTGTTTTTGTGCTCATCGCTACCCTATAGCACTTTGAATTTAGCAGCGATCGGACGTGTTTATTATCGGAGGTCTCTGGCGATTGTTGATTATCTTTTGTTTTTAGTCGCACGAATAGCAAATTATTTTTTAAGTAATTAATTTAATTATAGTCGTAGTTTAAGTTGAGGTATTTCAGTAAAAAAAAAGAACTGAATAGAATAGGTATCTTTTGTTTTTTATGATTGCTGATTAGATATCTATCTTTTGTTTCTAAATGGTAAGTATTAAGATATTTTTTACTGCGGCACATACTAATAATATGGCAATTTGTGCATAGGTAATCATACATATAGTCGCAGTGGCTTAGTGGTTAGTGTGTTGGACTACTAAGCGAGGGGTCCCAGGTTCGAATCCCGCAAAGACCCAAATTCCAACTTAGGGTTTTTTTCCACTGCGCTACCTCTCGCGAACGTCTGACAAACATCCGAGAGTATAACTGTCTTAAAAGAGCTTCTCAATTAGCCGTTTGGAGTCGGCATAAAACTGTAGATCCCTTCCATTCGTTCCAAAAATGAAAAACTCACACAAAACGAATGGTTGTGAGAAGCTAGGCCTAGTTGTTGCGCCAACTATTTGTATAATCATACATATAGAACTGAGTAAATTTTGTACAGAAATTATAAAGTCATGTCTGGAAGACGTCCTCGTTCGAACATAGGTCGTAGTACAGTGAATGCCAGAAGAGTATGTTCAGCAAGAGATGAAGAATCGTCAACGGAACGTGAGGCTCGCCTCAGTCAGGCTCGGGATTTTTTCAGTAAGTGACATAGGCTATCAATTTTATGCCCGTGCGAAGCCGGGGCGGGTCGCTAGTAAGTGATAAAGCGACATTTACGATAACGCTTAACGCTACTATAAGCATTGCATACTCAAAGGTGTGTGGGTACCGCTCACGCTTCAGAGTATGCAATGGTGAGTAAATTTATTGGCACCAAACGCTGGGAGAAGAATATTCTGTGGTGAAGATTAATTTCCAAAAATAATGACTAAATCGGCAATTAATGTCTTGTTGAAGTGAAACTTCTAATGCGACTTCCAACAAGGTTGCACTAAACGTTTAACGCTACCATGGAGGGGGTATGAAAGTACTGTTGCGTTAAACGTTCAACGCTCCTGAGGAGGGGGAATAGAAGGAGACAGAGCGAGAGTGAAAGCGTGGTACTCGAACGCATGCGCGTAGTATACCTGATACAGGCCAGCGCGAGCGTTAGCAACGAGTAGCGTCCTCATTATTTCACTTACTTGTTTTAGTTTGCTTTGATGCACATATAATTTAATAGGGTAGTATTTTTGAAGTGAAACTTCTAATGCGACTTCCAACATTTCGTATCTTACTTTAGTTGTCATAATCCCATTATAAATGTTATAGATTTGGATATTTCTCCACTCGAAAATGATAATTGAAAGATGCGATCAATTGTGAATTGTAAGCAATGTTAGTAAAGTTTGTCTTAAAGAAACAATATGATTTCACTAAAAATCAATTTGTCCGATTCTCCACCCTAGCCGATATGCACACTAAGTTTCAAGAAAATCGGTGGAGCCGTTTCGGAGGAGTTCAACAACGCACCCCGTGACACGATAATTTTATATATTAGATGTAGAATAGGTATATTTTATATTCTTTGGGAGGAGTACCTCTAAATCACTTCAACAGCGCCTTGAGACGGTTGAAGCTTGCAGGTAGGTACCTACCCATATGTAAACCTACCTAATTCTTTCGCACGTAAATTGTGGTAAGTAGTAGTTTTAGGAAAGGAAAAAAAAACGTCGGAATTATTTCGCCCAGCAAAAAACGTACTTTTTCGTTTTCCAGAAGCAGAGTATTAAACTCACCTAATGTACCTACGATATCTCTTTTGGGCAGTATAAGTTTAATTAATTCAATTAACTCAGTTTAAGCACCTTTTAATTTTATTCTTTACACTGATTAACGAACATCATTGTTTTTTTCTCAACAACACCAAGTTAGAAAGGAAAAATAAAATAAGTAGGGGAAGGTCATGTACCTCGGACCGATTATACCATGGACTGAGTGCCAATTCCTGGCAATTGGCTGAACATGTTGCTAAAAGTTCTTCCATAACTTTTCCTGTATATCTATAGGATTCATTTCAGTTTGAGTACATTTGGCGTATAAGCACGGATGTGTAAAAAAAAAACATAACAAAACAAATCATACCCCCGAAAGTATAATTTTTGTGTTTTTTGTGAAGTGTTGTACTCGTTCAATTAAGACATTTCTTTCGAATTACTGGTTTTAAGTTTTAATGTGTAAGTTTATATATAAATTTCAATATTTAATAGTTTATTTGCTACAGTTGTGCAAAATAAAGTGCTATAAAATTTATTATTTATACAAAAAGTGTAGTAATAATAATAATAATAAGAATACTTTATTTCATATCAAAACAGCTTAGATCTAAATTAAGATATAAATTACAGAGGTGCAAATTTTACATGAAACTAAAGCTTTTTGTATGAAATAGTGGAGTACAATCAGTTGTCATAATGACAAGAGTCGAATGTACCTATCAATTCAAATATGTTTTAAAAGTAAACAAAAAAAGTAAAAGTGAATGTACCTTGGACCTACGTCTACGCATGTACTTCGGACCGCGTTTGCGAAAATTAATTGTACAATCGTGGGGTGGGTCAGAAAAATTGCTAACTTAAAACTTAAAATTTAGGGAGCAAAAAGAAAATGCGACTTTACACGGAGATGGCTACGAAAAGACTACCAGATATTTGGTGTCTTCGTACATACCTACTTATATTTTAATTTCAATAATTTTTCTTTGTTTAACTAATAAATGGATTTACTTTTTTTTTAATGGAAAAAAATACTAAAATATGCATTACAATGAAAACAACTGATTTCGGTCCAAGGTACATACACTAAGAAACCAAGGTACAGTCACTGTATGTACCTCGGACCGTTCGAGGTTTGCTTACGAAAAAGGATTTTCCAGGCATACGTTAACTTCTTTAGAAATAATTTTAACACCAACTCATATCCAATTAATAGATGTTAATATAAAAGAAGTAAAATTGGAAAAATATGCGTTGAACGAATGAAGCATTTAAAATTGTGAAATCCGGTACAAGGTACATGACCTTCCCCTAAGTAATAAAAAACCGCATTGAATGAGGGTAAAACAAAATATATGCTGTCAACAAGAAGGGACACACAACATCGAAGAATCGGACAGAACGTCACGATAGACAGCTATAACTTTGAGGTAGTTAGGGACTTTGTCTACCTCGGCTCCGCTATAAACTCTGATAACGACATCACATCAGAAATCAAACGAAGAATCACGCTTGCCAACCGCTGTTTCTTTGGCCTAAGACGGCAACTGATAAGTAAGGCCTTGTCGAGAAATACTAAGGAAACTCTGTATAAGACCCTCATCATCCCAGTCCTGCTTTATGGTGCAGAAGCATGGGCGCTATCAAAGGCGGATGAAGATCTCCTTGGTCGTTTCGAACGCAAAATTCTTCGAGTGATTTTTGGTCCCGTTTGCGTTGACGGGCTTTGGAGGAGAAGATTTAACAGCGAACTCTACGAGCTGTACAGCGACATCGACCTAGTCAGAAAAGTACGCATTAGTCGTCTAAGATGGTTAGGACATGTAGAGCGAATGGACACAAACGCTCCGGCCCGGAGAGTCTTCGATTCCAACCCGGAGGGACAACGCAGTAGAGGAAGACCTCGCCTTAGGTGGCGCGCTTAAGTGGAAGGGGACCTCAACCAACTTGGTGTGTGCAACTGGAGGCAGTTAGCCAAAGATCGCGCTAACTGGAGAGGCGTATTGGTTGAGGCCCAGGTCCACCCCGGACTGTAGCGCCACCTTAAGTAAGTAAGTAATTAACCATTATTTAAACGTCTTCAAGTACCTATACTTTATAAGTGTTTCATGCTCATGAGAGCTCCACAGACGTACCCAATTGATACAAATTGGCGCTGAGGTACCAGAAAAACAAAGCAAACTGGTACAAGCATTCAAGATCCTTGATAACGTTACTGATGGATCTTATTTTAAAGATAGCATAACATTGCGAAGATACGTAAATGTTCTTAACTTAAGAAGGTTTAAAAAAGGATCACGTAAAAAGAAAATAAACTTGTTATTAAGTTCATCGCAGTCTCTGTCTTTATTATCAGCTGTACTTCCAGACTAACAAAAATGGCTTAAAAAAATATGTGTCTAAGACAATACTGAACTAAGCTTATCTAGCTCTATAAACTTTAGTCGTATTTGATACATTTAGAAAAAAAAATTGCAAGAATAATACTTCCTAAAAGCGCAAAGCCCAACGAACTTAACCTGCCTCCATTTTAGAGTGTGTACAATTTAAAGCAACGAACTCGAATTCCGACAGCTTACAGTAGGTACATATCAATAAGTGCTAATTTAAAAACAAACAAAAATTGTTTTTATATAACAACAAAAACAAAACAAACAACTTTACCCATCGCATTTCCAAACCCCATTCGTACCTGCTATACATAAATCACGTTTGTCCATTTCTTGCAAAAGAACAACAACTATCACTGTCCCATTCGGCTGCCATTATCTGTAAACTCGTACCATGCCATTTCAGACTAAGAACAATCGTCTGTATACTATCAATTCAAGTTAATAGGAAATTGCGTTTAAAAAAGGCAAATATGATTATGTGTCTACACCCGCAGGACCTATTCTCAATGTCAATGCACACAACATTGCCAGTAGGATTAATTCCAAACAGTTTTTCTCGATCTGAATTAAAATTTGAAGAGAGGACCTAGAAATAAAATTTTCATTAAGGGCTTACACATTCATTTGAATCTGCCCCCAGATAAAACAAGATAAAAGATAAGAAAATACTTTTATTTTTATGCGATTGCTAAGAGAATATGAAGCTATAGTAACCTCGCAGAAAACACCATATATAGTGACAAAAGAGTCCTCAAGGTATAATAAATATGTGTTGCGGTGAAATAGAGAGAAAAATTAACAGTACACCAAACACAACAGGGGCGAGCTCAGCAGTGAAAAAAGGAAGATATTGTTAACCTCAATAACATTTAACCTCAATTTTAACATCAAAAGTAACAATGGGAATAGGGACAACAAAAGGTACAGTAACCACAGCAATTTTCCATCTTTTCGGACACAAACAACGTTTTTTTTTTTTTTTTTGTAGAGCATTAGATTGAATTAAAATAAAGCAAGATGTCGGGTGCATTTGACATTGGTTTGGTTATATACAATGGGGAAAACAAGATGTCAAGCATGTTGCGTCTTAAGTGAAAAAATATTGTATTTATTTTCAAACCTCTGCGAAAAGAGCTTTTAACAGACCGTCGACCGCAGGTTTCGATGGAACAAATAACAATTTTAATAAGGTATGTTTTTGTTAGACCATCAGAACTTACAGCAATTTAAGTGCAGAAGTCACACCGAATTGAGTGCATCTCTTTAAAGGATTACCCTTTTCGAGGGAAATGTTAAAAAGAATAAACTTTCTTCGAGCACTCTCAGTTTTCAGATTGTTGAAAACATTTTCACCTGATTTGACCCGCCCACTTTCGCTCGCACCCAAAACTTTATGTCCTTATGGTTCCATTAACTAAGGATTATCATCTGGAACTTATCAAAGTTTTAGCCGTTGGTTAAAAAATTCTGCACTCAGTCGAGCAAACATAAAACAGGAAAGGGTTCCCAAATCTTCTATCTATATATATATAAATAACTTAATAAATGTGTTTGTGGCAGTCGGTTCGGACCATTAGTTCAGAGATAAACCTAAACAAATAAAACCAAAAACAATCATTCTATACAAATCACTGAAATAGATTGTTCAAAGTGATAAAAGGGGGCAGATTAGAACATGTCGAAAAGCTCCCCTCGCGCATTGTCCAAAAGTGCCCCGAGAGGGATAAAAAACTAAAAACTTCATATTTTTTTAGAAACAGTGTAAATTGTTAATATTTTGGTTGAATAACATCGCTACACATATCTATACTTATAATAAAACTGTAGGCAATTTTATTGTTACCTAATGGCGTGAAAACTACTGCACAGATTTCGATGAAACTTTTTTTGAAATGTTTCTTAAGATTCTGTGCAACATATAGGCTGTTCCTTTCATTGCCATGCCTATTTTTTGGAGCGTTTTTGACCAAAATGTGTTTTTTTTTCTGACTTTACTGCCTTTAACTCGCCATTACTCAGATAATTCTTAATCAATTCAAACAAAACAAAATACTTAGGAGAGCCAACACTTTTATAGTTATTTCAAGCCATCAATCAGCTTTCTATGTCCTTTAGAAGCTGAGCTACAACCTAAAATCTAACATTAAAAAAATAAATTTATTTTCTGAAATCGAATATTATCAGCCGCCGCGGTTCTTGATCGTTGTTCTGCTTTGGGGTGGTTTTTGGTGGCGCACATCGCACAAGCAAGTTCATATGAAAAAAAAACCAGCCACAACGTGTTTCTGAGGAAATGCGCAGATGGCTGATGATGATGACGTGTGGTGTGGTGGGGGACGTATGGTGGAGGTGGTGTATATAGAAATCGAGTTTAAGGTTTTTGTTTTAATGGTTGTTATAGTACCTACGTTGATACCTACAGTAAGGAATTGAAGAATTCAAGAAGTAAAGATGATATAGGTGAATTATGTTGATTGATTTATTTATTGTTGGTGTAGATACAAATTTCCGTTAAGGCTTTTGTTTAAGTGGTTGTTTTGATATTACCTACGTTGTACCTACAGTAAGGAAGTGAAACTTCAGTACTTACGCTATTGAATTTAATTTTCTTAAATTGGTGTTTTAGGTAAATAGATTTGTTTGATTTATTGTTTTAATGTCGACAATGTTCACCGCTTTTTTTAGCTAGATTGTTGATTTTAAACAAATATGCCGTTGAGAAAACGGTCAAATCTCTTTTATTGGAAACTACACAGTCTCACGACGCGTTCGAAGTTGCGGGCACAGCTAGTTTTAGAATAATATGATTACGTTTAGGAATAAAAAAAATTCAACCATCGTCTGGTAACACACTTTTCTTTTTATTTTTATTTTTTAAGTTGGTATCGTTTCAATATCCATCAGATGTTTGTTTGAAGTGGATTTGCCACTGTAAAATTTTATTAAACTATTAAAAAGTTTTTTTTTGTAGTACTTTTTCGTAAGTTGTCCTAAACTACCCCCGTCCTAAACTGCCCCCCTCTCCCCTACGTATCGTAATTGATCAAAAATGTTATTACATTCATAGAGTATAGACTTTAGCGTATAATGAAAAACTGATTACCCCATTACAAAAATTGTAAGGTCCATATTTTGTTGAATATTATTATTGATCAATGTGCAATTCGTACGCCTTTCCATTTCAAACTATCTACCCCGTTTTGTGCTCGCTTCACAAGTCTACAACTGCCCAACTCTAAAATCCAATTGGCACCATTATATAAACGTACAATCAATTTTTCAGCGTGTACGTCTTAAGTGTTTAGAAAACTGCTACATAACCACTAGGGCGCCAGTTCCTTAAAAAAATAAAAACAGCACAGAAGCACAACGACGTTTTGTAACACAAACGAAACTATCTCCACCGTTCGTTAATAAAATTCACTTTCGTTGATAACTAGGTATTCTTAATTTTTTAAGTTGTAAATAATTTTTAATTAAATGTTTGATGTTGAAAATCTTAAAAAGAAATTATATTTCAATTTCAAGGCTAGGCGCTAGAATGGATTCATCAAATTGTATTATCTGATCTCCGCTGCAACACTGCGGATAATGAAAGACCATATCCTGCCTATTTAACCGATTTTAAAACTATATTATAATAATGATAAGTCTCCTAATTGGGTATTGCAATTTACCAATTTTGGCGGAAATCCGCATAAAATAGTTTTTGAAATAATCATAATCACATATTTGTGTTAATAACTCACTGTGTGTCATATAAAAATCAAATCATAACTTTAAACGAATTAAGACATCGCTGCAATTTCCATGTCTAAACTGTAGGTTTGGAGAAAACTGATTGTATTCAAATGCCTGTTTTGGTGTATTATTCGTTAGCTCGAGTTGTTCCTTAAACTCCATCATATATCCTCTTTCATATTTTTCCCTTCATAAATCATAATATCCCCTTACATATTTTTTTTTGTTTTTTTGCTACCTTCTTGTCTATCGTCTCTTTCGTTAAGCCCACAAAAAGTTCTATAACGAATACCTGTAGCGATAAAAGATTAGTGTTTCCTTCCACCTGGTTTATTGGACCACACAAAAATAATCCCGGATTTAATGGTATTATGAAAATGAGCCTTTTTTCCAGAGCATTTTTTTTTCATCAGTTGAGAGCAAGTTCTTTTTCAATTTTTTTTTTAAGTAGGTACCTACATAAACGTCTTCTATATGGGCCTGGTGTACAGCACGTAAAAGAGCTAAAAGCGAAGTCTTCAGTTTTCAATGGAATTGTCGTCTGGTTCCGTTGAGTGTATGCTATGTGTGGCCATGTTAGACTTTAGCTTACAGTTTTCATCATAAATAAGCCGCCTGAACAAAGAGAAGGAGAAAAAAAAAAATAGTGCGTGGAGTCCCTCCGCGCGGAAGAAGTGAAACCTTGTAATGTGGAAATGAAAATAGGATGGGGTAGAAATTGATTTTTAGTGAAATCATATTGTTTCTTTAAGCCTAGTATCCTGCTCGCGCTAAATTTTAGCGCCCCTAGTCTCCACTTCGTTTCTCCACACCAAAGATAAATGGTCGCTAAATTATTATTAAACATGATATAGATGGGACAAAACCCATATGCTTATGAACCATGAGTACCATGACTGATATCAGTAAACGAAATTTTAATAGAATTTTCGAATTTCAAACTTGAAAGACGTAAGAAACCTAGAAATTATAAGAAGAAGTTCAACATGTGTCCTCAAACTTTCCACAATCTCCTTACCATAGTGGAACACTTGTTATTACCCAAAAGATGAAGCCAAATGAGAGCATAAGTCCCCCTGAAAATTGATTCGCTTTATTTATATGTATATCTATCTCTGTTTTGGAGCTGTTATTTGGCTTTGCGTTTTCTTTTATTTATCACGCAAACATTATCCGCGTTTTCCGCCACAACAAATTCTTTGCAAACACAACACAAACACTTTTCTCCGTTTTTTTATGTCAAAATTTATCTTCGATTTAATGCACCGGACATTTATTTCGCGAGCTAAATGAGTGGAGACTTTTCATCGGCCCATCTATATGAAGTTAAGGATTTGGCGTGCGAACAGGATACTGATGCTTTGCTAAACTGCCTCGCTCAATTTTATCTTTGTAGACATTTTTGTATGGGAGATAAAATTTAGCGCGAGCAGGATACTAGGCTTTAAGACAAACTTTATTAACATTACTTACAATTCACAATTGATCGCATCTTTTAATTATCATTTTCGAGTGGAGAAATATCCAAATCCATAAAATTTACAATGGGATAATGACAACTAAAGTAAGATACGATATGTTGGAAGTCGCATTAGAAGTTTCACTTCAAAAATACTACCCTATTAAATTATAGGTATGTGTATCAAATCAAACTACAACAAGTAAATGAAATAATGAGGACGCTACTCGTTGCTAACGCTCGCGCTGGCCTGTAACAGGTATACTACGCGCATGCGTTCGAGTGCCACGCATTCACTCTCGCTCTGTCTCCTTCTATTCACCCTCCCCAGGAGCGTTGAACGTTTAACGCAACCTTGTTGGAAGTCGCATTAGAAGTTTCACTTCAATAAGACATTAATTGCCAATTTAGTCATTATTTTTGGAAATTAATCTTCACCACAGAATATTCTTCTCCCAGCATTTGGTGCCAATAAACTCACTCACCATTGTATACTCTGAAGCGTGAGCGGTACCCTCACACCTTTGAGTATGCAATGCTTATAGTAGCATTAAGCATTTAAGAAGTTTCACTTCAATAAATCAAACAACATACATAATTCACCTATATCGTCTTTACTTCTTGAATTCTTCAATTCTATACTGTAGGTATCAACGTATGTAGGTATGTACTATAACAACCATTGAAACAAAACCCTTGAACTCAATTTCTATATACACCACCATAAGTCCATCAGCGCACGTCAACAGCCATGTGCGCATTTCCTCAGAAACAACCACCACTTTTCTTTTCTTTTTCATATGAACGTGCTTGTGCTGTGCAATGTGCGCTACCCTCACCCTCGCTCATGCCTTTGAGTATCCATTTATTAGCGTTAAACGTTTAACGCGACCTTGAGTTGGAAGTCGCATAAGAAGTTTCAGTTCAATAAATCAAACAACATAATTCACCTATATCGTCTTTACTTCTTGAATTCTTCAATTCTTTACTGTAGGTATCAACGTATGTAGGTATGTACTATAACAAACATTAAAACAAAAACCTTGAACTCAATTTCTATATTACACCACGTCCATCAGCGCACGTCAACAGCCATCTGCGCATTTCCTCAGAAACAACCACCACTTTTTTCATATGAACGTGCTTGCGCTGTGCAATGTGCGCCACCCTCACCCTCGCTCACACCTTTGAGTCCATCAGCGCACGTCAACCAACAGCCATCTGCGCATTTCCTCAGAAACAACCACCACTTTTTTCATATGAACGTGCTTGTGCTGTGCAATGTGCGCCACCCTCACCCTCGCTAACACCTTTGAGTATCCAATTATTAGCGTTAAACGTTTAACGCGTCCTTGAGTTGGAAGTCGCATAAGAAGTTTCACTTCAAAAATCATCTGCAAATAGGTAGTCACCTTTCCAATGAAAAGAGATTGGCTCAAATAACAAGAGCAGAGGAATATTTGCGAAGAAATCAGTTGACGCTGCAAAATATAGAGGAAAAGGCAATGAAAATGATTTGTCGAACGAAATTTGAGTTGGTACATTATTTGCAATGGAAGGTATAAATATAAAGCTTAAGTTAATTTAAATTTAACTGACATCCAAAGCTTGAAGGATATATCGGGTTGGGGCACTGCAGTGTAGGTATATGATTGGGAACAGTCCTTTTTGCAAATTTTAGGAAATTGTTTCCGCATTCATGAGCGGCATTACGGTTTAGTTTGAAAGACAGGACTCCACTAGAAGTTTTGTCTGTTACCCTGACACGTTCTTTTTACCTTTTGCTAAAACCTCCAAACATTCTTTCTGTAATAGCACGGCTCGGTTACACATTTTTTTTTTTATCGAAACACAAATACAAAAAATGCTTAATGCATTTACTTAAAAAGAAAACATTTTGAAATAAATTTTCCACATTTCCCGTACCGCTTTTGAAGTTGGTCTACCCCACAAAGAGCATGACTCTACCGCTACTCTCTTAATTTTAATTAAAAGGCGCGTAGTTGGCTTGTAGCGTCCATTCCTCCCCCGAAATCCATACCGATACTGAACTCGTTGGTAATCGGAAGTTACAAAAAATTACCTCCGAATTAATTTTCAAGTTTGCAAACTCGGTTTTCAATTAGCTAACGAAATATTCTCGTCATCTGTTTTTTTTTTTTTTTTTCCACCCATCCCACCCCAAGTGAGCACATCTAAAGTCAGATTTTCCATAGGAATAGACAGATAAAGCGACCTTCAATATATCCATTAAATAGAACAATGAAAGTCATTAGGAGCAGTGCTAAACCCAAAAAAAAAAAAAAACTAAGGAAAAAGGCCTTACCCAGAAAATCACTTAACTATGAAACCGCACCTTCAAACTAATTGTAGAAGAGAATGCCCAACATAAGCGGAATATGCAAAAGGAAATGACGAACGGCAAAGAAAAACCAAGTTTATTACTGTATTCAGGGAACAAGTGAAACTTTTCCGCTTTGGTAGGCAAGGAATGAAATCCTAATTATTAGACACAGCCATTCCAGCTCGAGCTAATTTCAATTAAGAACGCTAGGAGAAACTTTCATTTTTTTTTTTTTTGTGAATCACGTCCTTTGGTAAAGGGTCAATCGATTGTATGATTCTTGTTGAATGGATGGCAGATTGAGGGACTGAATTGAAAATTGGATTATTTCACGGCGCCAGGATATCGGGGCAGTGCAATGGAAATGAATGAATGTATGCTGTAGGCTGTTCCATTAAATTCAGGTTTTTATTCGATTCACTGAACCTGCTGTCGCCTTGGCGGCTTAATCTGATGGTCTCGGATACCCGTGGGGGGCTTTTTTTCATTCATATTGTCCGTTTCACATCCTTTCGTCGGAACAATGGATATCCGGTTTTTCTCTTCGATACTAATTAACAAATAATATAAATTCTCTGGTCTGTGCTGTGCTCTGTGGCCATAGTCACGATGCTGGAGCCTGTTAATAAATGAAAACCCGCCGAAGATGCGTTTTTGTTTTCATACAAATTTTTGGAAGTTGGTTAAATTTATAGCTGATGGTGGCTCTTAGGCTCAGGATTTCACCAGATTTGGGTATGGGATTCAGCACTTTGGTGCAACACCAAGGCTGTGTTAATGCGAATGCATAAGTAATAGATGTTTATTTTTCACTAGCTGTGCCCGCAACGTTGTAAGCGGCGTGAGACTGTGTAATTTCCAATAAAAGAGGTTTGACAGTTTTCTCAACGGCATATTTGATTAAAATCAACAGTCTAGCTAAAACAAAGCGGTGAACATTGTCAATGTGAAACAATAAATCAAACAAATCTATTTACCTAAAACACCAATTTAAGAAAATCAAATTCAACGGCGTAAGTACTAAAGTTACACTTCCTTTCTGTAGGTATCAACGTAGGTAATATCAAAACAACCACTAAAATAAAAGCCTTAACGGAAATTTGTATCTACACCAACAATAAATAAATCAAACAACATAGTTCACCTATATCGCCTTTACTTCTTGAATTCATCAATTCTTTACTGCAGGTATCAACGTAGGTACTATAACAACCATTAAAACAAAAACCTTGAACTCAATTTCTATATACACCACCATACGTCCATCAGCGCACGTGGCACGTCATCAGCCATCTGCGCATTTCCTCAGAAACACGAGAAACACATTTTCGCTGTTGATTACATACACATTCACGTCGCATACTTCTCTTTCGTTTCACTCAATTTGGAGAAAACACCAGGCAGTATTTTTTTCATATGAACGTGCTTGTGCGATGTGCGCCACCCAACCACCCCAAAGCAGAACAACGATCAAGAACCGCGGCTGCTGACAATATTCGGTTTGAGAAAATAAATTTTTTTTTTTCGTGTTAGATTTTAGGTTTTAGCTCAGCTTCTAGAGGACATATAAAGCTGATTGATGGCTTGAAATAACTATTAAAGTGTTGGCTCTTCTAAATATTTTGTTTTGTTTGCATTGATGAAGAATTGTTTGAGTAATGGCGAGTAAAAGGCAGTAAAGTCAGAAAAAAAAACACATTTTGTTCAAAAACGCTACAAAAAATAGGCATGGCAATGAAAAGAATTGCCTATGTGTTTCTCAGAATCTTAAGGAACATTTAAAAAAAAGTTTCATCGAAATCTGTGCAGTAGTTTTCACGCCATTGGGTAACAAAGAAAATGCCTACAGTTTTATTATATGTATAGATAACAGTGATTGGCATTTTAAATTGACTCTCATCAGTAAACGGCTGCGTAAGGATCTCTAGGCTGTTTAGGTACAATCGGACTTCACGATCTGAATATAGTTGGCGTTAATGGAAGAGCTGGACGTATTTCAACAATTCGACACAATTTGTTAAATCTATATAAATAAAAATGAAATGATGTTCGTTGGTAAGGGCATCACGAGAGAATGGCTGGACCGATTTCGCTAATTCTTTTTTTGTTGTGTTTGTTATTGTCAGGAGAACAAAGTTATGAAAGAAAAAATTAAGAAAATTGCGCGGAAAATTAGAAAATTAAAGTTTGAATGGGGAAATACACTTTGAAAAAAAATTAACGGGATAGAAATCAAGTAGTGACACTTCAAATAAAAAAAATATATTTTGAATTTTAAGAGCAATTGTTGTTGTCAATTATTTTAATTATTTTCCAAGCAAATTGTTGTTGTCAACAATTTTGAAATTTTTTTTTTTTTTTTAAATATAGGTATACCCAAAAAGTTTGTTCTAATAAATTATGTTTACTATGTTACATTAAGTAACTTTTTGAAATGAAGTAGATAGATACTTTGATTATACAAAGATGATATTATGGCCGACGATATTTTGCATCGAATTCGCACTGTGACATCGGATAATGAACTGGAGATGTCAGATGAAATGCGCAACAAAGCTTTGATTTGACGCAGTTAATCGAGAATTGGAGCGAGAAATGGACTTCGAACGAATCGCATTGAGTCAAGCTGTTCGAACAAATGTGCCAATGCTGAATCTATATATATAAAAATGAATCCCTATTTCCCTTGGTCGCGGCATGACGCGTGAACGGCTGGACCGATTTCGCTAATTTTTTTTGTTGTGTTTGTTATTGTCAGGAGAAAAATCTTATGAAAGAAAAAATTAAGAAAATTGCGCGGAAAATTAGAAAATTTAAGAATACTTAGTGCACATCGTCGGTCAATTAAATTTTCTTTAATAATAATCTTCTTAATTCATACCTATAATTCTTTCGGGATGAAACTCGATGATGATGATATAACTCGATAACCACTGGGTCAATTTTTATGATTCTTCTTTTGTTTTGTTCGTATTGTTGTATTTCAGGTTAACGCAAACTTAAAAGATAGGATTTTTGACCCGCTATATGGCGTTGTAATCGATCTCCGAAACCACTCACCCGATTTCAATGAAATTTTATAGATTTATATTCTTCGTTCCCGCTTGAAGGATAGGATACTTTTGGACTTGATAGGTGGCGCTGTTGCCGATCGCCGAATCAGCGCTACCAAGTTGATTGAAATTTTGTAGATGGATATGGTTGCTTCCAGTTTTAAATTTCGGATAGTTTTTGACCTATAGGTGGAACTTTGAAAAACACAAGCGGGATAAGAAAACGGATTGTGGCACGTCTCACTCAAAAACAAAATCAAACGCTATTTCTAAAGTCATATGATGAAAATTATTAATGGACGCTGTCCAAATAAAGCAATTTGCGAAATGTGAGCATAATTTAATACGAAAGGTACGGGCAAAGCCGGGTGGGTACAGTAGGGTGTCCCGTCAAATTTTTTTTTGTTGTATCTTAACAAAAGGCCCCGCAAAAGTTGCGTATTGCTGAGCTCATTACAGAAAAAATAACATAAAAAATATTCAAGGGTACTTTTGGGCCTCTACCGGCCGTTGAAGTTTTGGAAAAAAGTGTTGTTTTCCCTACATTTTTCTTTTTCAATATTTTTTTAATAATGCTTACATTTGTAAAGTTATAGCATATTCTCTCAAATAAAATGTGTTTTTGGTAGCATTTGAGCACTTGAGAGGTTATTTTGATATCTCTTAAATGCTGGAATCAAAAAATAAATTTGTTTTGTCTTAACCACAAAATTCTATATGTTCACAAAAATAAGTAAATTCGAATTTTTAATTTAAATATTAAAACATGTAAGCAAAAGGAGTTCCAGATTCCATCTCCGAGAGCTATTCTGTCCTCTTTTCGATCCCTTTATAGTGAATTAAAAAAAAATCATTTACCGTCTGTAAGAGATGTAAAAAAGTATACCTATGCTTTTGATCCAAAGAAATCTTAAAACAGAATACGGTGAAAAATCCCTCTAATTCCGAATTGTTTATTATATAGTGAGTGCATGCAGATATCGAACAGATTTTGAAGAGGGCTTCAATTCCAATTGTGTGCCACATTCAAATACTAGAACTAATTAAAATTAACTTCCATAAATACATGACTCTAAACAGATACCCAAGTATGAAAAAATGCAAACTATCACAATAGAGTACAAGATTTCATAACATTTTCTAGTACAAAATTGTTTGACATTGCCTCATGTAAATTTGATAACTGCCACTGTACAAAGAAAAAAAGTGCCTAGTAACGCAAGGGTATTTTTAGAGGATAAGTGTTGATAAGCTAGAGACAATTAAAATTCAAAAGCATCTAGACCGAAAAGAACGTAGTGCATTGAATAATCTTGTTCCTCCAAGTTTACTCCAGAGAGTATATCCAAACGAAATAGACGAAAGAGTGGAGCCAGTCAAGATAGTAAGGTCACTACTTTGTTCTTCAGAACTTTCAAAGTCTTCTTCAGATCCTTCCACGTTTTCAGATAAGCTCAATTTGCTAGTCCAACCATCTGTAGCAAGAGTTTTTGATCGATATGGAGTATCGGAACGATCTGCCCCAACAGTAGCTTCAGCGGTTTTGCACGATGCTGGACTCACAAATAACACTGACACAAGGCTTGTAATCGACAAAAATAAAATATAGATACCGAGATTTGTCAAAATCAAGAGAGCATCTTAGAAGCCAAAACAATGATGCCATTCCTAAGAATATTAATTGTGACGGACAGAAAGACAGATCAAAAATATAAACTTCATTTTCGCAAGGAGCTCCTAGAAGAACATAACAATATTTCTCCGATATATTATACAGGGGAAGAAATTTGCAATTCAAAGATTCGTTTTATAAATTTTAAGGGCTAAATACCGGGATACTAATAATCATTTTTAGTGTCCAGGCTATATTATTCAACTCATAATAGTGAAATTTTCGAAATACAAAATTACATATTGTGACCTAAAAAATATTCAATCTCAATGTTAAAAATGATTATTAGTAAGGTCCATACCATAGACATTATTTTTTAAAATGAATGTCAGACAACTCCTCCACCTATCTTAAAAGATCTGCCTGATGATGAACTTTCATTGCTTGCAAATGCAACAGAGCTCAGAATACCAGATATAAAACAAAATTGAATCTAGAAATCGGATGCCATCTTTTAATTTCAAAAGCCAATTTTCAATGTAAAATTTGTATTTATGCCGTAATAGCTTCTTTTAAATTAATAATTTAAAATTGTTGATTATACGCAAATGAATATTTATTATTTTAATTTAGTACCAAGTTATATTTGTGTATATATTTTTGAAATAGTAATAATATTTTGAACAAATGGAAAAATTGAATGATATTAGCGCCTTAGTTACTTTTCCCTGTCCTTCAATCGTCGGTAGAGGCCCAAAAGTTATGCCGTAATTAGAAAGTAAGTACACATTCGGAATCTTCTCGTCAATACGCAACTTTTGATACCCCTTTCGATAAGATTTTCCACGAAATTTTTTTCTTCATACAACGACGGGACACCCTAGGGTACAGTTACCTACATATAAAAGAGACTGACGTCCGTATGTGCATCCATAACTCGGGGACAGGTAGTTCGATTTTTAAGATTTTTTGGTTGGAAGGAAGGGCATAATTCTACCTTTTGTTGTGAAAAAAAACTTTATGGGGATTAGTTGAATTTTTGAATTCTTTAAATGTTCCGGGCCTACCTCAACATACATTGGATTTGAAAGTCGGCTCAGTTAAAATTTTGTTGCGCAACATCAATGTACCGAAACTTTGTAACGGATCGCATTTGATTCGTGGGGAAGGATCTCATATCAAATATCATGCAAGTGATGAATTTGAGGGGAAAATTCAAAGGCAAACACTCTTATTCCGCAGATTGCGCTTATTCAGAACGATTTACCATTCGTTCGACTTCAATTTCCCGTGCGTCTCGCTTTCACTATGACAAATAATTTATTGCAAGGATAATCGATGGATGTTTGTGCATTTGTAGCATCAGTCTTGATTCCCCATGTTTCTCACATTGTCAATTTAGTGAAAAAGCGGATGGTTGGACGACACGTCAACATCATTGCCGAATTACATAAATTAGTTAGTGCATTGTGCATGCTCGGAATTATTATTTTCATTACATTAACAAATTTGGGCGGAACGAAGTTTGCCGGGTCAGCTAGTATTAAGTAAAAACAAAAATATTTGGTGCAAGAGGGCTTTATAAGCCCTAGGCCTAGCTTCTCACAACCATTCAAAAATGCCAAAAAATAATCTACGGCAGCTGTCATCTGACTTGTATAAAATACATAAATTGCACTTGTGTGAGTGCTTCTTGAGTGGATTCTGACTTCAAATCGAGAAGCGAAATTCCCTTCTCAGAATCAACAGAAGAGTATTTTTTGTGCCAATGGAACAGTTTCAGAAGCGAATTTTTCGATTCCGGACTCTACCGGACGCTTCTTTTTGCCCAATGGAAAACGACATTATACTCTTGGATGTTTGTCAGACGTTCGCGAGAAGTGGCGCAGTGGAGAAAAACTCTAAGTTGGAATTTTAGTTTTTTCGTGACTCGAACCTGGGACCCCTCGCTTTGTATAGTCCTATCATAGATCAATGTCCTATCATATAAACAATTAAAAACCTGGTTTAGCTAAGCAGCTGACAACTGGAATGTCGTTGTAAATAAGGGTCGGAATTTTGATACAAAAGCCGACCTCTTGATGTTCCAAACAAACGACTAAAAGTTGTACCACTACCCGTAGGGCACTGTAGAAATTTTCGGCCTCAAATTTTGGTTATATATGAGAGTATAGCATCAGGAGAATCTATATGTAAGCCCGGTTTCATTTGAATGGCTTATATACGATCCTGTTTCCTAAATGCGAATGTCAAACTTAAAGTTCTTCTTCCTTGCCTCTTCTGGTATCTTTCCAAATGAAGGCTACATCCTTAAAGATGTCTCACTGTCTTGTTGACATGCTTCAAGAGGATAAAGATAGAGTCCATTGAAATGAATGGCGACTGGCCAAGACGTTTTTAGTTTTTACTGCATTATTTCTCGGACGACATCTATGTCCAACATCCAAGCACAGATATTCCAGAAAATATTTCCCTCGCACACTACTGCTGTCGAACTTGTAACTGCCGCGATTCCGGAAACACACAATTAGCTGTCAAAGGCTCAAGTATTCATTTCAAACTTCTTTTTATTTTCTCCTATGTCCGGAAGTGTGCTTGCCAATTTTATATGGCCTACGTAGATTTGGTATGATTGCAGCAAATCCACCTCTTGTCTTCTTCTATGATAAGAGCGAAACAATGTCGCAAAAGGAAGTCTACCTCTTGGACATGGACATGCTTCTATGATTATTCTTTAAAAATCAATACGATTGTCATACAGAACTCCTGTTTTGTAAGACAGTAATAAAATACAAGTTTGAACCTTTGCGACTGAATCGTTTGACACGCGAGGCGATACGTATCTCAAAACCCGTCAAAGAGAATGATTCGAACAGTCACTAACACCAATTTGATTGAAATTCTTTTATTGTCGTACATATGCAAGAAGCAGTTCGCAATCTTAGCTTTAGTGAACCCTATACATGTTTGCATAACTTAATTCCACTTTGCGCAATCAGACGGGTCGAATGCAATACTTTGTGTTCGCAGAACATTGGCACGAGATTGGAAAACAAATTTATTTGTACGAAGCTAGAGGAAGTATTTGAATTTAAATCTCAGCAAAGAAGAATGCTGCAGGAATTTCTGTTTCCTACGATTGAGCAAATTCGCATACATCGTCTATACGCGTCGATACTGTTTCGAGCTTATGTATTATCGATTCAGGGTTTGCATGGGAAATTCTTTCCTTAAATTGGTTCGTGTTACGAAATGCTCATAAAGGCGAATTACTTTATCCATGCCGTGCAGCCATATTCAGAGCATTTTACTGCATTGAGCAAGATATTTTCCCCAACATGTATCCACCGGTCTATAGGGAAATCTGCAGGCGTTTGTTTACATAAATGGTATCATCAATTATTGCACCGCATCCCACGGGACAATTCATCTTGATTTATTAGATTGTGTATATGATCGTGAAGGAGTACTTATACAGGGTGCGGCAGAGAAACTTACTTATTTGAAAAAATTCCCGCGCGATGAGTTGGGCGGGTAGAGGGGCGAGAGGGGGCGCATCTGGAGGGGGAAGTTCCCACATTTGTTGCTCCTACCAGTCAGTTGCCATCATGCTCTGGTCTAGAGAGCAGCGTGCCTTCGCAGTCGAGACCTTCTTTTCTACCGGTCGCTCAATTGTTGCTACGCAACGTGCCTTCCGCGCTCGCTTTGAAATTCCTCCTCACAGACTCGTTCCTGGCCGTAATTCGATTCTGTCGTGGGTTAACTCATTTCGGGAGTGTGGAAGTGGAGGCAGTCAGTTGTGCGTTCTCCCCGGCGTTCGGCTCGCAAACACGCAGCTGCTATGGGAATTTCTGAAACCACTGTTCGACGAATTCTCCATGAAGACCTTCACTTTCATCCCTATAAATTGGCTGTTGTGCAAGAATTAAATGAACGCGATTTTGTTGCCCGTCAAAATGCATGTCAAAAATCGACTTCATCAGTGTATACGCAATGGGGGTCGCCATTTACCCGATGTCATTTTCAAGACTGTATGAAAAAAAATATGGGATATTGTATTCTCAAATAAAAATAAAAAATTAAAACATAATTGAAGTACTTTTGTTTTTATTGACCTTTCAAATAAGTAAGTTTCTCTGGCGCACCCTGTACCTACCCATATCAAGTCCCTTAAGTGCGTGCACATAATGTCGGGCCAGGCATCGAACTTGGATTTCAATTTAAAGTTACTTCCAACTTACTAGGGACATTCTTTGTGATGCGTGTCAAAAGTCTCCATGGTATCTCGGAGCAACAATGTTATTATGTAATTGACTAAAGACCTTGAACTGACAACGTTGACAGCACATCAGGAGACACGTAACGAAGACTCGAAAACAGATATGGACAACTTGCCAACTTCATTAGAAAACGATAGCACAGTGGAAGGAGAATGGAAGCCAATTGACGCGACGGTGCGGAGATTTGGGAAAACTGGGGCAGCTTCAACCAAAAAAAGAATGAAATGACTTTGGAGAACGTTTGGAGTTATATTTTGAGATAAACAGAATACCGGCCGAGGTATATGTTGCTACGAGTAGGAGTCAACCAAAGAAATGGTCCCCTTTGTTTACGCCGCGTCACTGGCCCCCAAGGATGTTTCCATCCATGAACTGGTGCAGAAATTCGATGGCAATTTGCATTCCAAGCCTAATGAAATAGGACATCGATTTCGCGGAAATAGGCAATATGTCGATAGACCGGATACACTCACTTTTTTTATGCTTTGTCAGAGTTCTATCAAGTGGAGGCAGGCAGTCGAAATGGAAACTATTGCCAAACATGAATATTTATGGCACGAGTCATGTTTTCTCGCTTGGCAAAGTCCTATGAACCTATTTATGCGGAAAATTTTTAGTCACCTACGTCATATTCATATATCATCTATCCTCAACGATATGTTTGCGGGGGTATCTGTCAGGCTTACATACAATATCCATACAGAGCCCATGCCCAGCCCATACGACTATATTTCGCAATCGTGAAAATTATTTTCCTCTGTACAAACACAGCTGGTCACTGCGGTTCGAGAAATCTCGCACGATTGCAAACTGTTCACTAACTAGGCGCTTAAGGACTATTCACATGAGAGCAAATTGCGAACTGCGAACAAGCGTATATTTGTAGATTCTGACATTTCATTCACGTGAAAACTTTTTTTAGTCGCAGCTCGGAGGTACCCGCGAATCAGTTTCATTGTTAAAGGTCAAGTTCGAACGAATTTTTCATTCGTGGGTTTGTGGATCGCGGCTGTTTCATATGTGGAATGTGAATAAAGTGTGTCACTAAGTTCGCTGCAAGAATTTTGTTTTCGCGGGAAAATTGCTTCAATTGTTAATTTCGCTATTTAAATCAATTGAGATTGATGGTGTTTAATATTAGATATTAGATTAATTAAATATAATGCTTTTTAAATAGAACAAATAGCAATGTTCAATTCATAAATGCAGTTAAATTGTTTTGTTCGCAATTCGCCTATTCCCAATTAACTCTCTCTCATGTGAATAGTCCTCTACACTGTTGAAAAAAGACTTACTATTATTTTACTGGTTTCAGTACTATTTGACTAACCCGCGTACGCAAGTATCACTTCATAATTTTGAGTACTACTTTTAATTTTTGAAAAAAATCGCATTATGTTTGAAGTTATTTCACTTACGGCCATGTCAAAAAATTAAGCCCAAGTCCAAAATATTCTTTTTCAATGTTTTTTTTTTTTTTTTAAGCCCATCCCCATTTAGTCCGATTAAATTTTAATTGCATTCCGGAGACCAGTATTTTAACTCGGCTTAAAACTCTATTTCATAATATTGACATTTTCCCTTCGCCAGCAGGCAGAATATAAATAAAAGTGAAATAGCATATAAAAAGAAGCAAGAAGCTAAATAAAAAAAAAAAACTTTCATTTGGAAAGTGGATGCAATTTTGATGGCTTCGTCTTCGTCTGAAAATGAATCGATATACTGCAAATCACTAGGATTATTTGTTAAAGGGCAGCACTTATTTCAATTGGCAATACAATTTTCGTTACTTGCATTGATAATTGTTCTGATGTTGTTTTCTTGGTCGTACTATCGCTCAAGAGCTAATGCAACAGCAGATAGTGAACCAACGTCATCCTCGCCTTCGACTATGTCGAATGCACAAGCGAGCTTGCGTCAATGATTACAACGTATGTAGTGGATTTTCGGAAATATTTCCGGTTAAAAAAGAGGCATTTTAAAGGCTAAATTCATAGTTCATGCAAGAGAAATGAAACTCAGCCAAGTCCAAGTGTCCAAGTGACAAACAACAAATGTCAGTTTATGTGAAATTTGACATTAGGTAGGTACTGTGGAAACACTGGCTGTAGGAAATAAGGCCCCAATGAAATAAGGCCCCAAAAGAGAAAATGAAATAAGGCCCCAAATTTGGGGTTTCATTTCATAATGAAATAACACCCCAATTTTAAATATGAAATAAGGCCCCACTGCGATGAAATAAGGCCCCAAATTTGTGGTTTATTTCATAAGGAAATTAAAAATAATGAAAACTACTTTTCACTATTGTTGATATTGGATAAACTAATTTAAATTAAAGAAACTTTTTATGTACTCAAACTCGCACCCAACCCATAATCTAACAGTAAATCCAAGCAGGGTGGTTGCAGGGGGCAGCATGCCCCCCCATACGCATTCCATATCAGAAAGGTAACAATTAATAATAAAAAAGTAATTTTGGGGACTTATTTCATTTCTTCTTTTGGGGTCTTATTTCATAATGAAGTAAGACCCCAATTTTCATTAGGAAATAAGGCCCCAAAAAAGGAAATAACACCCCAAATTCTATTAAAAATCGTTGTTGTTGTTTATTGTATAATTTTTTGGGGCCTTATTTCATTTTCTTTTTGGGGCCTTATTTCATTGGGGTCTTATTTCGCAGAGCCGTTTATTTCATAATGAAATTAAAAATAATGAAAACCACTTTTCATTTAATATTGTTGATATTGGATGAACTAGTTTAGATTAAAGGAACTTTTTATGTACTCCACCTCGCACCCACCCCGCAATCTAACAGTAAACCCAAGCAGGCGGGCAGCATTCTAATTATTAATTCTGTTAATTCAAGTTCTCTATTCAAAATTTCTATTAAATAAAATGGAAATAACTGAAGTATAACTTAACTATATGTCGATGTGTTTCAATCAAAACGCAATGTTTGGCGTGTCGTGCAACCTTACACTCTTTCTATTGAAATGTTTTATGGTACATTTTTTGTTTTATTATCGGACGCGTACGCACAAAAAAACGTCCCGTTGCAAAGTTTTGGTGCATTGAGTTGCGCGCAACAAAATTATTACTTGCTTTCAATTTCAAAACGTGCGGCAAACTACAAAAATTCAATTGCACTGGAACGAATCAAAGGCAGTTGGAACCTCACTTTTCACTATGCATTTTTTCCATAGATATCAAGGTCGATGTGCAGCACCATCTGTTTTCAAAGAAGTGTACCTACTATTAAAACAGCATGTGCTGCTCTGCGTCTGCTGATGCTGAAGTTCTGATTCCGATTGCGTTATTGTCTATATCAGTCTTCAGTTTTGACGACCGCAGGTTGGTCTTCTGATCATTTATCTGCAAGATCTATATCTGTCTCGATTTTGGTTGTCACAAACGTGGCTATGTGATAGGTTGAACCTTGAACCTTGAATGAGACTGTGAACCGCCGAAATCAATCAATAATATAATTTTCAAAATTTTAAATATTGTATTGGAAGTGACACTCCCGTGGATAGAAACTAGGAGTCGAATCGCGTCGTCCGTTAACGAGCATTACGTGACGGAATTTGTTTTTGTTTCACATGTAAAAATCAACTTTATTCCGTGATCGTATAGCTCGTCACGGAAGTGGCGATTCGACCCCACTTCTTTTTTCTTTCTTGTTTGTTTTGTCAAAATGCGTTTCACCAATCATCATATGGACGATCTGGGGTTGAGTTACCGCATCCGTAATCGAGTAATACGTGACTGAATTTGTTATTGTTTCGCTTGTAAAATCCACAAAATTCAGTGACGTATGGCTCGCTCACGGATGCGGTAATTCGACCTCTGTTCTCGAGTTATGAGTGTTCACACGAAGACATTGCCAACATAATCCAACTTTCAATAACTATAACAAATTCGTGCGATCAAGTTGTGGGTCTCCGATACTTTCCAATAGAATATCTATTCACATGACCATTTTAAACATCTAAACCAACGGAAAATATTTTCTCAGCTTTCCTGTTTTAAAGAGTTCATATTTTTGAAAAATTTAATTTTCCTTCAACGCACTTCCAAATAAAATACAAATGAATGGTTTGCGCCCCACTCAGTGAAGGTTCAGTGCGATGTGCCTGCATGGAATCGCATTGAATCAATTTCTATTCAGCTCTCAGGGAAGTTTTTGATACAATACAAATACGAAGAATGAATATTTCTTCTACAGCATATTGACACAAAAAGGTTGCAACTTGCAAGAATCTACCAGTGTGTGGAAAAGTCAACTGAGGTAGGTACTTCATGCTGTAGCCTGTAGCTATGTTGTACCGCTCGAGTTTGTTGCGTAATTTCTCCCCAACGTGCACTTAACTTTCATCCTTCCCTTCACATAACGTCCAATGCTCCTTAATAATGCATATTATGTACATGGATTTGTATATATAAATAGATTTACGTTTGCCGAAGAATGTTACACAAAGTTCAAAGGACCCGCAAAAGGACATCATCTGGTAAAACTTCATTCCATGAAGTAGTCTGAAGTCGTGTATACACCAACAAAAGGCTGCCATAATAATGGACATATTGATTTTATTTTTTCATTTTTCTGCCCTTGAAATAACGGTCTACTTAGCTCATTGTTTATTTTTGACACTACATATGAACGTCCCTACCTTTTTGCCCAACTCCTCTACATCTCCTCATTTATAATATTTAGTAATCTAAGGAGGATGCTGGATGCCTTTAAAACCCTTTTTTAAACACCCCTAGTATAATATGCAGTGATTTAACACATTGAACGTTGGGATTGGCACACTACAGCTACAGCACACCGGGCGTTCTTCGTTTGCATAAATTATATTATGGCAACATAATACCGTTACCGTCACACACAGCGACAGCGCTCATGTCATCGCGCGATGGGTCAGTGAAATACAATTTTGTAACAGCAGCCTGGCGAGGGTCTGTACGAAATTTGCATACTTATGAGAGGCGATTAAAGTTTGATTATTTGGGCATGGTTGTCATATTTGATAAGCAGTTCGGACAACCTAATGCTCGAGGGTGACATCAGCTTCACTGCCTGCGAATAAGGACATAACGTGTACCTTTTATGTGCTGGCTGCTGGACTGTGATGAGGAGACGATAAATAAAGCGTTTTCAAGGACTATTCTGCTGAGGTATATATTAGCAATATGAAAATATGGAAATTCTTTTGCCGTGTTTGGCTTTAGTCATTACGGTAAACGCTCACTTTGAGGTTAACGTGATAAAATGACAATTACCATCATTCGAGTGCTGGCTGAGCGATACAGGCATGCCTACACAATTTTTAAATATAAAAGCTTATGGATGTGAAAAATACTTCCCGCAAATTAACTGTCAAGCGTGT
The DNA here is from genome assembly GCA_946477585.1 of Cheilosia urbana. Lineage (NCBI taxonomy): Eukaryota > Metazoa > Arthropoda > Insecta > Diptera > Syrphidae > Cheilosia > Cheilosia urbana. The sequence continues at coordinate 147,332,898 of OX297854.1, forward strand.
TGAGCGATATGGTATTTTCTGTTACTTGGGTAATGGGCTTTTGGAATTCATTTGTCCATACAGTACGCCACTCATTCAAAGAGTGATAGCTGGAGAGGAGAAGAAGGAACGGAAAATAAAATCCTGCAAACAATCTCAGGCGCAGTGGCTTAGTGGTTAGTGTGTTGTACAACTAAGCGAGGGCTCCCAGGTTCAAATCCCGAAAATAAACGTCCGAGAGTATAATTCTGTGCCTAAAAGGCAAAACATCTTAAGTCGACATAAGTTGTCTTAGCTATTTAACGTTTTTTGAATTTCGTTTTCCTTACTCTATTTTTTAAGTCAAACCAGGTGAAAAATATTCAAATATTGAGGAAGCTATAGCTGTTTTAAAACAGCTTAAATCATATACTGTAGTGCAACACTTAAAGTTTAAGATGGCTCTCCTGAAAAGTATATAAAATTGACATAAGTTGTTTTACCTTTTAGGCACAGAATTGTCTTCGTTTGGAATCGGCATGAAATTGTATATCCCTTACATTCGTTCCAAAAATGAAAAACTCACACAAAACGAATGTTTGTGAGAAAATAGGCCTAGGGTTCCTACGGACCTGTTGCGCTAACCATTTTTTTTTTTTATCGATTCAGAAAATATTCAAAGTTAATAAAAATTTGGTTCAGCGAGTAATAAAAAATGTAGAGGAGGCCGGGGCTAATTGACTTAATATTTACATTTGTTTTCCTTTTTCTCTTGAAGTAAAATTGATATCAAGGCAGCTAAAATGTCATTGAAAAAACAACCTTTGATCTTTCTAAACAAATTTATTCAATCAGAAGAGAAACAACATGAGGACATTTTGTTCTTAATTTTACTAAAGTAGGTACCCCGGTACCGCGATAAATTGACTTACTTTATAGAGTAAATTGAATCATGCCGTGCGATACTGAAATTTTACAATAAATTTAAAGATTTTAAAGTTGGAGTCTCTCAGCTTGCGGGAAAAAGAGAGAAATAGGTGAAAAAGACCCGAGAGAACGACATTTGACTTCCTCTTCCCCTCCGTTCTAATCACCAATTTTCGGGCTTGTACTCGTCGCTCAGTTGGCGCAAGTGGTAGTCACTTGGTCAACTGGAGAAAAATCTAAATGCAAGTGCATTTCCTGACAGGGGAAAAACAGAAATGTCTTTCCATATGGAATTATTTACGGAGAATTGACTGTCAGAATTCAAAACTATTCAAACAATCACTCCAAAGGAGTCTGATGATGAATAAGTTCGAGCTATCATTCCTACCAAAGTGACTGTGTCTACGAGTTGTTGTTAAGAGGTGTTATCTGGAAAAACAATAATTCACAAACTCCAATTCGACAAAATTTCCCAACAGAAATTAACAGGGTAACTCCCAAACTTGTCTTAAAATGTTCATCTGAACATTACTCTTCTGTGTCGGAAAATATTTGAAAAGTTTTTGAATAACCCTCTTTTTGCAAACTTTGTGCACTTAATTCACTAGTAGGACTTTCTTCCTTTTTCTTTTGAAGCCTTTGTAAGAACCTTTGTAGAGTTTTGTACGGGTGTTCTATAAGTCCCGAAAAAATATTGAGCACACTAGCCCCGAAAAAAATGAGTCAACTAACACCGCCCGACTATCTGGCAAACAATAAGATCTTTCAGGAGCAAAAATAGAAAAATAACAAAAAATAAACGCATGGACAACTAATACATAATATTCGAAAAAAAAGAAAAAAAAAGAAAGTGAATCAACTTTCCTCTCTGGCCAACTAGCCCCGGTCTCCCCTACTTCATAACACAATAAAACGTGTACTGGTCTAGTCTAGAATTATCGAGTGAGTGGCATGATTTTTGAAAAGACGCAAGGAGTTGTGAAAAACTCGATAAAATTGAGATTACTATCCCTGACTTCACTTCGTCCCAGGCACCATCATCACAAACTCCACTTTCATGGATGCCCTAAATGATACAAGAGGGAGCCCAGGACATTCAAAATGTAAAAACGAAACCATAATCAAAAGAAAAGTCGTTTAAACAGAAACCGCATCGCGACGAATCGTGGATTATTCATTTTTATTGTTTTCAATCTTGTATTCCATCAGCATCGCCGCCGACATATTCAAGTCCATTTTTCATTCTTCGCTGGACATGAGGGCTCGGCATCCCATTTTAAGCAGCTATTTCAGTTGGTGCCCTCGTATTGTCTTTTTATTTTGTCCATGTCCATTTGTTACCATGGCAAATATTTTCATCTCTCGGCGGAAGTCTGACGCCATTTCCTTTTTTTTCAACTAGATTGCTATAGACCTCCTGCAATAAGGAAAATTACTTATGAAAGTCATTGCATTAGTTACTCATGCCTGTTACAAGCAGAAACAGTTGCAGTTTTAAGTCTCAATCAACAAAATGGAAACCAACCTCTTTCTAACTCAAGTGTGGGCGAGGATGAGGAGATCGAATTTTTATGATTGGCTGATGTCATTGATTTAATTCGTCATAACGCCTGCGAGAAGTATCTACATCTCAGTCGAATGTAATCGTCTATCGGCCTCTCGATAAATCATAAAACCAATAAGTCATGAAAATAAATCGAATATCGCCCAATAGTAATTTTCCGAAATATGTTTCTACAAAAAGCAACTCGTCAAACACATAACTTTTTCGAAGAAGTGCCTACATCTATTAAATTTCACTTTAACGATTTGTTGCCATTAACCGTATTGGTCGGTTCAGTTGTAATCATCGTTACATAGTCAATGGTCGTTTTTTTTTTTACTACGGCTCGCCATGGGGTTGTTGCGTTTATTTTTAGTTCAAAAAACGAGAGCATCGTAAAATGTCTCCCCTCAAGAGAGCAATCACGATAAAGTAGTCATAGTCATTCAGTCTTGGGGCGGCGCTTTTATTTATTTACCCCGCAGTCCATGACGGAAATAACTGACTCAAGAGCACAAAGAATTTTAACGGGACTTCGACCAACAAATGAGATTTTACTTTCTAGTTCCCATTTCGTCAACAACACAGCTGTTTGTCGTCCAATGGAAAGAGTCAGGTCCTTTCATTTCCTGTCGGGAAATATAACATTTTAGCTAAATGTGGATTTAAAAGTGGGTCAATAAAGTGATTTATCAATGTTGGGTTTCCTAATTTGTGACATTTTGCAGCCCCGTACTTAGGGTTGTAAATGGAGGGCAGATGGCTGTAGAAATGAAATCTTACAATTAATTAAAGGACATTCGGTATTATACACTGTAAGGGGCACAGTTGGAAGGTTTTAAAGTTGTCGCTGATCATATCACGATGTTGAAGACAGAAAATCCAGCAGTGATTTGGTCCCCATAAACCTTTTATGTAGTTTCAATCAGGTCGATGGAAGGAGGCCATGAAAGTCGATGACTTGGATGAAACGAGCCAGAAAAGTTGCGCAGTATCAATGCGCATCGGGAGTGAAACTTGTAATAAATATAAAAGAGTAGACAATTTGTTGGCTCAAAAAATAATCAAAAAGCGTAACGAAAAATGAAACACAGTTGGGTTGCTCCAAAACCGCACAGCTACGAGTGAGAGCGCTACGAATATTGAAGGTCAAGTCTCAGTCTTTTTTGTGTTGCTACGTGTACATGTGTGGTCGCAGTGGCTTAGTGTTAGTGTGTTGGACTACTAAGCGAGGGGTCTCAGGTTCGAATTCCGCAAAAACCCAAATTCCAACTTATGGTTTTTTTCCACTGCGCTACCTTTCGCGAACGTCTGACAAATATCCGAGAGTATAAATGTCTTGTAAGAGCTTCTCAATTAGCCGATTGGAGTCGGCATTAAACTGTAGATCCATTCTATTCATTCCAAAAATGAAAATTCACACAAAACGAATAGTTGTGAGAAGCTTGGCCTAGGGTCCCTCCGGACCTGTTGCGCCAACTATTTTTTTTTTTACGTGTACATGTACATTGTACACGTTTAATTGCGTTTCATTTTTCGTTACTTATAGGAACCGAACATTCAAGCGTACTAAAACGTGACATGTATGCAATATTTCACTTCAAAAACTTACATAGAAATCTTGTCTTGATGTCCTCATATTTTCCAAAGTGAACTAGGATGCTTATCTAGTTGGTGATTGTGGCTACATTTGTATATCCTGTCGCAGAGGACCATAAAACACAGCAGAGGAACAGCTCGCCTTAGGTGGCAATCACAAGTGATCGGAGGACCTCAACCAAACTGAAAGGCGAAACAGGAGGAACGAGGAAGTTGGCCAAAGAGGCGCATTCGTTTAAGCCCAGCTAGGAGGAAGAAGAGAAAGTGCTCGGAGGTACGAAATAAATTGACGTCGTACCGGCCTCAGTAAAATATGCTTTCAAAAATCACAGGATAAAAGCTTTTTATAAAGATGGCTTAATAGAAAAGCCCTAATCTATCAGAGCTCTGAACCCTATTCTACATACAAGGTACATATTTTACGATTGTCCATTGGTACGCCACTATTTTTGAATCGCCATTTTAATCACATGAAAAACGAACAAAACCACTCACCCGAAGACCGTGATGAAGTAAATAATTCGTAGGTTTTGGGTACGGTGGCCCTGATCATCCTTTCATTATAATAATGCACAATTCTGTATTTGAAGACGATGTTCACTAGAAATTTTGTTATATGCGAAAACGTACAAATGTTCTGAATTTTAGAAGTTGTTAATTATTTTTTCTGTATTTTACTGATTAAAAGCGATTACGTAAACAATACGGAAATCAGAATTCATAGAACCAAAAGATATTGCTAAAGTTCCATAACTTGCTAAACAAGCAAACAATTTATATAGTAGGTACTAAAAAATGTATGCTCTATTTAAGTTTCTTAGAGATATTAATCAAATGAAAAAAAAAAATAATAATTTAAAATTGTGTCGAAATTTTTGTCCTTTTCCTTTTCTATTGATGATTATTTGGAATTCTAAAATATGGTTATCGTAGTAATGGGTGAATGTGAACTGCAGCTGACATGATTTAAATGCCGAAAGCAGTTAGTACCAACTAGATACTCAGTGTTTTTCGAACCAGTTGTGTACGAACAATCGAATTGATATTAGGTACTTTGCGAAACAAAAAGCAAACAAAAACACATCGTGGAAGAAACTTTTATTCGAAATAACCGGTAAACTTTATCAGCTCCAAATGAAAGCAACTTAATCCATTTCCCAGGCAATCAATTTACACTCATGTGTACAAACTATTTCAGATAGTCTTGGGATTTTGGGAACACACGGCACAAGCATTTACAAGAGTGCTCGCCTACGCAGTGTTGTTTGCCGTTTGGTCTTTATAGTGCCCGCGATTTAATGCAACAGCACCGAGCAGTAAATTAAAATTGTGAGGCCACATTTGTCGATTAAGCTGCCAGAAAAAAACTAGACGCACCAGGGAAAATATAGCTAAGCATTTTCAATTGATATGTATAGGAACGTAGGGTTTTGAAAATTTGTATTTGCGGTGCCAGTAGAAATTAGTTGAACTCCCCCTATAGAGCAATGGACTAAATTCAACAGCGTTACCTTGTGTTGATAAAGACTCAGCGAGCATCCGTATCCTCTTCGTGCACCTTCATGCATAGTATATCAATTTAGAATATTTTCTAAATAGATAAAAACTCGCTCGCCATAAGCTAATTTGTATGTATACAGTATACAATGTATGATGGAAATATTCGCTTCTAATGTCTGTGCTGGCCAATTACCACTGCCATTTCCTTAATGACCGTCACGACTTCAGGTAGTAGCATTCTACTGTGAATCCAGTGATAATGACACACCTATCGGCAAATTAACAAGGTAGAGGATTTAGAACGATAATTTCAATGCTTTCGAAAACTTCTAGAAACAGTTCTTATTGCTTTAATTATATAAAATTAATGTCCGAACTAATCATTCGCCGCTATGTTTCCTCATATTTTATTCTACTGTCTTTTTAAATATGAATAGAACAAAAAATCGTTTTTCCAACGATTGCTTCGGAAAATAATAAAAATTTAAAGAGTTTACTAATATTGATTTTTAACCTTTAAAAACTTTGAACGTCACGATGGGTAATTTTATGAACATTTTGCCATTGTGATAATGGTAACTCGGCCACTGAACACTAAATACGATTATTAGTATCGCGCAACAATTTTACCACTAGGGTTGCAGCAGTTCCAGTTGGATTTACAGAAATTTTTACGTTTTATTTCAAACGCTTTTATTCACCCCTATCGAGGTATCCGTTCGGAGAAAATTCCAATACGAAAGTGAAATCCGATCGGAACTCAAATTGCGTTCGAAATATCCGTTTCGGAACATAATAAATAAAGCATATAAACGCGTTTATTTCACATGAAAATACTCCGCAGCAATTCGTTGTCGGAGAGCTTCGGAAAAAATTGCCGTGTGGCTGTCAAAAATAAGTGGTATAATACGGTTCCACGCAATGCGACAAGGTGCGCTATATGCCATCGGAGAATTTTTCCGAAAGTTGTATCGGAACGGATACCTCGAATGGAATTTCTCCGATTTCGTACATATCGGAGAAAACTCCGTTCCGAACGGATACCTCGATAGGGGTGAATAAAAGCGTTTGAACTAAAACGTAAAATTATTTTGATCGGTCACTACATTATTGAGACTTTTTACAGAGACTTTTTAAGATATGTACATTCGAGACTGTAATCTATCTAGATTACGCTGGAAGACAGCATCGATGCTTGTTCCATATCGTGTTGTTGAAATTTTCTGGTTGGAGTACATTTGAAGATTAAATTTATGTTGCATAAAATCAATAAATGGTTGAGCTTCTGGAGTTGCAAAATTGTTATTGAAGTCTCCGCTTATGATCATTGGTAAAAGATGATAATCTTCCTGCGGTTTCAGAGGTTTACTTGCACGTAAACGCGCCCTGTAATCTTTTGCACGTTCTGCATCTGTCTTTCCCATATCTGAAAATATTTTAATGCATCTTCAATGGCGGCAAAACATTGCATTATTGTCAGAAATATGGAATTGTATCAATTACGTATTTTCCTGTATTTTTCTGCGTTTAACTATTGAAACGCATGTAGGTACCTACAGATGCGAGTTGGATGACAGTTGAGGTTAAGGAGTCACAACTGAATGAATTAAAAGCAGTGTATTAAACAGTGAAATCGAACAGTGAAACAACGCGCACTTAGATGTTTACACATCAACAAACACTCCTAACATATGCAGTGGAAAATACCTGTTTGCATTTCCATCCCCGCAAGTTAAATGACATCAACTGTTACACAGTAAATGAAAGTGTCATTGGAATTTCATTCGGCTTGCATTGCATATTGTAGAGGTGCTGGTCTACGACATTTTTGTTAGCTGTTGTCCAGCTGTGATTTCTGCGTGCCTGGTAATTCACGAAAGATTTGGCACCGATTTTCCTCGAGATATCCGTCACAGGGAAGAAATGTTAGACCATCATATATGAAAAACATGCTTTATTTCACATCAACAAAAAGCTGAAATTAATATGCCCCAGCTCATAAATGTATGCAATGATAAAATGAATGCAATGATACAACACAGTGACGCATTCCCTGTCCCCGGAAGTTAAATGTGTGGAATTACTCCACCAGATTCCAATAACGTGCGCTTAGATGTTTACACATCAAAAAAACAAAATCAATTTTAGAGAAATGTTTTCTTTATTTTGAATACTCCCGATGGCCGCATCAACCTTGCATTTATGCTATTCCATACTTCTGTTTCAGCGTTTGTATTTCAAGGTTGATGGCCGCATCAACACTTGTGACAGAATTTTCGCTGGAAATGCTGGCGTTTGCACGTTTCATATTGAGCACCTTCGTTGCGGATGTAACTTGCGCGGACAAATTGTTAGAAGCCTTTCAGAGCTCATCGGAATGTAAACTTAAAGGACCGAGTGGATTTTTTTCTAAGGAAGACGAGATAAGGATTAAAATCTGTAAATAAAACATGGGAAGGAAACAAAAGTTTCAATTTAATTTAGGAATTTCGTCAGCGGGAAAATTGTACTCTGCACAGAAATCTCCGTCATATTTATCTTTTTCAACTGGTATCTTATTTCCTTTCACCTGTCTGTATGATGCGGCTCGTGGAATTATTGGCCGCTTCCCTGTTTCATCATTCATCATCAGAAGACTCGTTTGTAACATTGTACTTTGTATAATTTTTTTTAATTTCTTTCAAGTGCTGTCTGCGAGACTTCATCTTTGTTTAAAAATCTCTGTAAAGATTCTGTTTCGTCACAGCAAATTTATTACTCTGATCACGACTGACGATTCTATTTGGATTAAATAGGACTAGACTTCTTGGTGATAACAAAAATATGTTTGCGCTTACGAAATATCCTTCAGACTAATTTAAAAATTACTACCATTGCTATGGGTGTAGTGAATTATGCCCGTTCATATTAATGTTTCTGTGTTCGTGCTTTTATTCAACTCTCTTTTAGGGTAGAATTTCGTCGTTGGACATTCAATTCACGTGCTCCATGAACAACTTCTGACCGAATATTCAATACTTGTCACGTAATCTGTATACGCCTGAATTTATGTGATAGTAATTCCCACATTTTGTTTTATAATAAACGACTAAAAGTAAAGTTTTCAGCTTGCAAAATATGGCCTTAACAACTGCCGCTTATAATCACTGTTCTCGAAACGAAGTGATGAACGATCGATTTCGGAATTAAATTGTTAACATGAGTATTGAAATGGAAGTGAAATGAAGTAATCCTTTTGGTACGTAATGAGGAACTCGGAGCGTCCGTAATGCGAGGAGTTTGTTTGATGGGGGTTTTTACGCGTTTTTCGACTTATTTTTCAGATTGTTTTTTCAACGTGTTTTTTCAAGCGTTTTCAAGCGTTTTTCGATGCGTTTTTTGACCCATTTTTTTATTCGTTTTTTGACGCGTTTTTGATGAAATTGTTCGAAGTATGTAATAAATTTTGCATTTACATACTTAGTTCCGGAACTGATGAGTATTTTGAGGAGGGATTTTTTTCACTAAATTGTTATAATTCTGGTTTAATTATTTACTACTGTTGCTTAAGAAAATAATTATTTTTGTGCTGAAGAGCAAATATTCAAATATTTAAAAACATAAAGGCAATTTATGTGCCTGAAGTCAATAAAAGACTATTTATCGCCAGGTTAACGCCAATCATAAAACAAAACTTCCAAAAGTCAAAATTTTAAAAACATGGACATGCCACTGGTTTATAGCTATCGATATACTTAAAATTTCCATCACAGAATGGTTCAATCAGCTCAATCTATATAATTCTCTTTGTAAGGCCACAAATTCAATAAACGGCCGATTTATGCCGCCATAACAAAACCAAAATATGTCCGCAAACATTTGTAAAATTATATAGACACACACAACAAAATACAAAAAAAAAAACTCATTTTTGTTGACACGAATTTCTAGGATTTTCTTGCTTAAACAGCAGGTGATTTTTTAATTAAATTCCATTTGCAATTGTGATGAGATTATACACATCAGGAGGGAGCCAAAAAATAATTCACTAGTGACATGTATGCAGTTATCTACGAGTATGTGAGACAAAAAAAAAAACGAAAAACCTTCAAGCAACGGAATTAAGTTTGCAATATAAATGAAAATATGTTAAACGAAACGATTCCTTTTTCACTGTCACGTAGGTAGTCACTAGGTACACGTTCGTGTGCTCGATTTAATGATCCTTTTGGTTTGGCGAATTCGTTTAATCGGATTTCGATTGAATTAAATGTTTATTTTCGTATTTGGATCGAGTAGTCCTTTCAGTAGGTGGATCTGATTAATTAATTACTGTTGGACAATGAAACGGAGTAAGGACCTTGCTTGCTGTATTGAGAAATTGTTTGTTTGCTCTATGTATTCGTTAAACGTGATAGGTAGGTCTAAATTCATGGAATAAAAGAAAAGAAAATTAAATTAAAGTACACTAAGTAGATAAGAATGTTGATTCCATCTGATGTTGATTTTGCATCCTTCTTAATCATTATCGTTATCGAAATAATACAGGGTGTCCGCCGGGAAGGTATACTAATTTGTTTGTTTATAATTTTTGATTAAATGAAAGAGAATGGATCTTATATTGATAAATGTTTTATTTAATGTCGGCAATTATGTATGGTGTACAATATCAGGTAATTGTCCGCCTCTGTTAGTCTCACAAATGCGAGCCCTTTTGAGCACATTTTTCATTACATTCTCACACATTTCACGCGGTATTTCATTAATTTCATCACGAATATTTTGTTTGATTTGCTCAAGCGTTTCTGGTTTGTTTGCATAAACCTTGCTTTTCAGATATCCCCACGAAAAGAAGTCCGGAGCAGTCAAATCAGGCGACCGTGGAGACCAATCAACATCACTATTTCCTGAAATAACTTGTTGGGGAAAGAGGTCTCGCAGTTATTCCATTGTAATGCTCGCTGTATGCGATGTGGCACCGTCTTGTTGATATCACATGTTAATCAAGCCCAAAGCATGAAGTTGTGGCGTTAAAAAGTTTTCAATCATATCACGATATCGCTCCCCATTCACAGTTACCGTTACGCCGTTTTCATTTTCAAAGTAAGGTTCAATGATTCCTCCTGACCAAATTGCACACCAGACTGTAACTTCTAATGGATGCAAAGGTGACTGATGAATAATTTGAGGGTTTTCCATTGCCCAGAACCGACTATTCTGTTTATTCACATATCCTTTCAAATTTCGTCACCCATTATGATTTTTTCTCATCGTCACAGTAATCGATGATTGATTTTGATAAAATGTTTTAACGATTAAAACACGTTAGTTTATCGAGTATTTTTCCACAATAAATTTGCCACGTATCTACTTCACGAGTGCCAAATATGAACTGTCAAGACTAATGTTTACCTTAATGGCGGACACTCTGTATATGCAGAACAATAAATATTGAACAAGTATTCGTTTACACTGACGCACAGGATCACTCGAAATTGAGATCACCCAACATTGCGGCTATATGCCGGCAATTGATTGACGATCCAAAGTTTGTGGATTGGCAGCTTGAATCTTGACGTAGCCCCATAACAGCGCCGGCCATTTTGCAATTCCACACATTACTTAATTGACTTATCTATCAGCATAGGTATCGAAGATGTTTTTCACTGCCTGCATTTTTTTTTTTTTTTTTTTTTTTATATACTTCTCCCGGGAAAGGCGAACCTATAACGCTTCAACAGCGCCCCGAGATGCCTGCAGATGTATGTTTGTTCTACACTTAAATTGCTGCAAATTGTAGTCTTCTGGAAATATATCCCCAGGAAGCGAGTTCCAAAGTTTGCTTGTCCTGTTTGCTTGAAGGAGTTTTTGAAAGTTGATGTCCTCGCGGTTGTCAAGTGTGCTGTATGGTCATGAGCATTAGCAGCCTGTCTTGTTGGGCGCCCAAAAGTTGCATTTCGAGGGATAATGTCTTTGAGTTCCTCAGAACATCTACCATGGAAGTAAGTACCTATAGAACAAGCATAGGTCAGCGACTTGTCTTCTGTGCACCAACGGTTGTAGATTCGATGTGAGTGTAGGGTCTCCAATGAGTCGAACTGCTCGTCTCTGTATGCTATCAAGCAGGTTAAGTGAATGTTTTGGGGCCGAGCTCCATATATGGGAAAAATATTCCAAGCCTGGTCTAACCTGTGCTTTGTAGTGAAGGAGAAGTTGCTTGGGGCTAAAGTACCTCTTTGCTCTAAATAGGTAGCTCAACTTTGCGGACGCCGATTGTGATTCCTGCCATGTGATTCCTGAATTGACCGTGACTCCTAGAAGGTGCATTGAGTCCTTGTGATGGATTGGATGGTCATCCATTTGGATCTGAGGAACTGTTGATGCATTTTTTTGGAAAATGTTGTGAACTGTGTCTTGTTTGCATTAAATACAACCAAATTGTCCTTTCCCTACTTCAAGATTTTGTGGCAGTGTTCTTAAATAGTGGGCACAGACCAGTGTTATTTTATCGTGGGATTTATCCCTTTTTGTGGGAATTTCGATGTCCGAAAAACCGTCCGTGGGTTAAAGGGTAAAGCACAAAAATCGTGGCAATTTCAGGAATCTAACAAAAACCATTTAAACTACATACATTTTTTTGCTGAAATTTCATCGAAACACATACATTTCGCCATGACTATCAACACACTGAATGTCCATAAAAGAACAATCATATAAATCGCCTTTTATCAAAATTTTCTAGTACAAAAAAATTATCGTAGTACTCTTACAAGCTGTGGTTTTATACTAAAGGTTAATTAACCGTGATTTTACATCCGTTAAATACAAATTTTACTTTCAAAAACTGGATTTCGACGCAAAAAAGTATCATGGGATTTGAAGAGGGAATTTTATTAGGGAATAATGACCAGGCTTCGTGGGATAAATGAGGAGAGAGTGCTAATAACACTGGCGCAGACATTTGAATAAAAGAGCTCTATAGTAGTGGTGGCTTACCAGATATAAACATACGTCATGTACCATCGATGAATACCCCAAATAGAGCTCGAACTTGATAATAGTTACAAGGTGGCGCAAAAATAACCTTCCGATGTTTTTTGGCTGTAATTTAAAAAAAAAATGAAAAACTTTGATTCTTCTTGTTTTCCAATCCCAATTCATCAAGTTGCGGCAAAAAGAACTCGTTGATCATTGCTCTGTAGCGCTCACCATTCACAGTAACCGTTTGGCCCGCGACGTCTTCGAAGAAAAAAGGTCCGATGACTCCTCCAGCGAAAATTATTTACGTACCCGCTAAGATGGAAATGGGCCTCATCACTCATGATTATTTTTGATGAAAAATCATCTTCTGGTCGATGTCGACGGCGCTTCCATGACATCTTCGGCTACAGCAGCAATATTCTCTGCAGAACGGCTACTCCGGGATCTGCCACGCCTGGCAGCATCTCGTGTTGTGCCAGTCTCTTGGAGGCGAGCGGCTAAACGTCGCAGTGTTTCGCCAGTAGGCGTTGGACGGCTAGGAAATCTGCGACGAAATTCACGTTGTGCCAAAGTCACCGACCGATTATTGCTCAAATAAATAGTCACCAATATTCCGCGTTCTGGAGCAGTGTAGCGTAACATTGTTTATTAACGTGTATTTCGCATGTGTTTACTACACAAATGTCAAAACAGAACTGACATTAGGGGCCAATCGCAAAATTTATAGCATTTTCTGATAGGAGGACTACTTTTGCGCCACCTTGTACATACTTTTAAATAACCGTCAATCGCCTCATGACGAAACTGCAAACTCTACACACAGTAGAAAACTGAGTGTCAAAATTGAATGAATACGAAAACCTCACGAACTATTGCACGGATACGGATTTACAGATTTATTAAAAAAAAAAATATGTGCAGGTTTTGGACAACTTTTGTTTCAAAAATACAGAGTTTTTCCATTTAACAAAATTAAATTATTTCGTACATTCAAACACCAAGCAAAGCAGGCGGGGGTCCACTTGTTATATTTTCACTTGAAAGTAAAAAAATAATTAACCAGAAGAAACGTTGCCTAAGAATGGGTAAAACTTGCCTCCCTTTGGACAACATATACCCTAAACAAATATCCAGCCAATTCAATTATGTAAGACGGGTTGGGGTCAAAATTCTGGATGGGTCAAAATTCTTTTTACAATATTTTGTTTCCAAAATTCTGTTTGGAAAGTGTTAAAAAGCGTTTGCAGAATTTTGTAAAGACAATCCTTTCACTTATTTAAGCATGTGTAGAGATTTTTTTTTTTTTTTTCAAGATAGCAGTGTTGTTTTAGACAATTACTCTTCTAGATAGTGTTTTTTGCTATCCTTTGGTGAACGTGTGTTATACTCATAATGAATGTTTCAATCGTTAAGTCCAAAAAAGGGAAAGATAAGTTGTGCGGATGGATGGGGGTGGGGAGAAATTGAAAAAGAAAAGGAAAATTATTTTTAAAAACAAACAAATCAGAAGATTTCGAAAAAAGAGAGCAGATCTCAGCCATATTGGTTTTCTACGAATATCAAAAAAAAATATAGCTTTGTTTTGTTTCTTATTTTTTTTTTTGGCAGAATAAGCTGAATTTTATTGCTTAAAATTTGAAAAGCTGAATTTCGAACGGATCCCAATTAAGACGCATACTCTAAAAATTAAAAACGTAAATCCAATAAAGCCCAGCAGTGGATATGCTACAGCAGAATGGATGCCGCACTTGCTGGATGAAACTTATTCCTTGAATTGAAACTCTACGAAAGTGATAGGCGATGTTTTTAGAGTAAGAGGAGAATGATAAGCATGGGCATCGTTTAGAGGCTCCAATCTTGCGTGAGCTATTCTGAAATTGTTTTGTTTCTCTTTATTGCAATATGTACCCATAATGCTAACAGATTTACGAACAAATTTTTCCTATATCTGGGAAGAGAAGACGAAGCAGGGATGTATCGTATAAGTCTACTTAGAATGCAATGTGTTACACACAATAAAGATGCAAACGTATGCAAAATGGAAATTCCATCCCGCCAATTACTAGGTCTTATCAAATAGGAAATTATTATTTCAATAAATTTACACTGTGGCAGGCAACATATTGGCAAAGCCAAAATGCAAAATTAATATTTCTGTTTTTAATTAAAATGATTGAATAAGACTAGATCGTGATTGGCTTTTATGTAGGCCGTTGCTAAACCAATTCGTTCATCATCTGGCTTCTCTTGGTGGCAGCAAACAATATTCAACAAGGTATATACTTGATACCTAAAGGGAACTTCTTTCAAAGCTGCAGTCAAATAAACCTGTTGGAAAACTCCATTGCGTTCTTTCCGAAAGGTGTTTACGCGCATCAAAAACCGCATATCTAATAACGAAGTTTTAACTTTTGTTACAGTGAAATGTAACCACCTTCTTGCTATGAAATCTCTTTTCCATAAGTAGATTTACCTCCGACCTACCTACCTCTGCAAAGTTCCATTTCCAAGAACTTTTTCAGCAAGTTATTACATTGTTTCTACAGCGGAGATTACGCGACGCGACGTTGAGAATAATGATGTAAATTATGTTGTCACTCTTGTTTTATTTGAGTCCCCTTGCTTGTGGCAGTGACCTGGGTGAGGATGGATTACAAATGAGTCCCACACCATTTCTTCCCTTGGTTACGACATATTTACTTAAAAGTGCGCATAGTTGTTTACGTTATTTTCTGATAAATATTGTCAAAAGAAATGATATCGCTCCATTTCCATTTACATATTTATGTATGTCTAGTCTTTGGCAAACTTCGGAGAATTGTAAAATCTTTTGCTGACAGGTTCGTATAGTGAGTCTTACTCATTTCGTTTTAAAATAAAAGCTAATTTGAGCCTGTCAGCTTTATTGTGCTGAAAAATTCACAGCAACACCGTTGAATATTATGAGTCTTTTGATTTTTTAAAAAGGGCTTACTGATTCTTAACATCTTGTTGTGTGGATTTTAGGAATATATATTGTTCCAAAATAAGGAAACTAATTCTAATACTAAACTTGCGATTGGTTTGGTATTTTTTTTTTTTTCCATTTTTAACTCATTTTTATTAATTACTAGCGGACCTGGCAAACTTCGTACCGCCCAAAATAGATTTTTTTGATTTAAATAATTTCGAGTATCTAACCTTTGCGATCGATTACAGTTGCGTTTTAATTGATGATTGATTGAATGCCACACAATACAGAAACTTTGCACTGAGACTTGAAAAACATTTAAACTACACGTTTACTAACCTAACGATGGATTGATCATACTTGTTTTAAAGTGATATCCATCCTCTTCATGGCAAAATATGAGTGGATTGCAATGCGTCGTATGAGCTATGGGTCTCATATAGTTCGCCCTGCACGAATTCGCGACGCAGGTGCTCGAAGCTGTTTTCGATAATCTCACTGGAATCACTGAAACTATGCTGACGACTAAAAAATTTAACATTACAGCACTGAACGACGAAGCACGAAAGATTTGAATATCTTCATAGTAAAAAGAAATTTCACAGATTATCAAAATGTGGCAGAACTTTTGACAAATACGACCTCACTGTATATTACAATTAAAATTTAAAAAAAAAATTTAATTTCCCGTAAAAATGTATAGAAAATTATTTATTACAAATTTTCCAATTTCTTTTTAAAATGTTCCAATTTTTTCGCCGTGTGAACCTTCCTTAGGCGTAGACAAACACAACAAAGAAAAGATATTTTAAATCGGACGATCCGTTCTCGAATGATGGACGCTCATAGGCGCCTGCGTTTTTTTTTTTTTTTTATGGAGAAATTAAGATGTTGACTAACTCACGAACACGTTGATCAATTTCGTTCAAGCTTTAGTTTAGATTAACCAAATACACGACAATGCAAACAAACCCTAAAAAATTTATAGGATTCGGTTTGACCGTTCGTGAGTTATAAAGTCACAACGCTTTTGCAACTCTCTTTTCTATAACTTACTAGACAAAAACGATAAAATCAAATTAAACAACTAAGTTATTCCTTTTTTTTTTAGCTAACTGAATTTTATCGAGCACTCTAAACTTAGGAATATCCTTAAAATTATTGCCTTTCGGCCTTAAGTCTATCTATATTCAAATTCTTTTGTTTTAAAATTTTCAAGAAACTTTACATAGTTCGAATTCTTGATTATTGTTTTATTTAAAAATACTTTGATTTGGTTTTGTATTTAGTGGCTTAAATACCCTTCACCTTCACGCTGAACAAATTTACGTTTGCAGGTTCATTCAATTAGGTTAGGTTAGAAGTAGGTGGCTGTCTTGATGGAATAGACACACTTGGGCAGGTAGTAGAAAGTAAAGTAAGAGTAAAGTAATAAATAAAAATATTTATAAATAGACGGCAACATATCGATTTAAATTTGACAAAACTTGGACGAGCTCCGGTTCTGTGTGACTTAAAAGCAGCGTTGCCATTTGGCAAACATGTGAAAAGAAGTGTTTCGTAATGAATAAATTTGTTTATTATTTTTTTGTTCTATATTAGTATTTTATGTGGCTTGGGACCCTTTTTAGTCCCCTTTTTTAATATTGTTACAGTCACCTAATATGAATAAAATTATTTATTTTTTGTTATTTTGTTATAGGTAAATGTTTTTGTTGCTTTTTTTGTGCTATATTAGAATTTTGGGTTTTGGTTCAAAACTACTACTTACTTACTTAGGTGGCGCTACAGTCCGGGGTGGACCTGGGCCTCAACCAATACGCCTCTCCAGTTAGCGCGATCTTTGGCTAACTGCCTCCAGTTGCGCACTCCAAGTTGGTTGAGGTCCCCTTCCACTTGCGCGCGCCACCTAAGGCGAGGTCTTCCTCTACTGCGTTGTCCCTCCGGGTTAGAATCGAAGACTCTTCGGGCTGGAGCGTTGGTGTCCATTCGCTCTACATGTCCCAGCCATCTTAGACGACTGATGCGTACTTTTCTGACTAGGTCGATGTCGCTGTACAGCTCGTAGAGTTCGCTGTTAAATCTTCTCCTCCAAAACCCGTCAACGCAAACGGGACCAAAAATCACTCGAAGAATTTTGCGTTCGAAACGACCAAGGAGATCTTCATCCGCCTTTGATAGCGCCCATGCTTCTGCACCATAAAGCAGGACTGGGATGATGAGGGTCTTATACAGAGTTTCCTTAGTATTTCTCGACAAGGCCTTACTTATCAGTTGCCGTCTTAGGCCAAAGAAACAGCGGTTGGCAAGTGTGATTCTTCGTTTGATTTCTGATGTGATGTCGTTATCAGAGTTTATAGCGGAGCCGAGGTAGACAAAGTCCCTAACTACCTCAAAGTTATAGCTGTCTATCGTGACGTTCTGCCCGATTCGTCGATGTCGTGTGTCCCTTCTTGTTGACAGCATATATTTTGTTTTACCCTCATTCACCACTAAACCCATTTTTGCCGCTTCTGCACTAATACTTGCAAACGCACCAGTGACAGCTCGCTGTGTTGTACCAACAATGTCAATGTCGTCAGCGTATGCAAGCAGTTGCACAGACTTATAGAAAATTGTGCCTCTGGTGTTGGCTTGTGAGTTTCGCACAATCTTCTCAAGAATGATGTTGAAGAGGTCACATGACAGCGCATCACCTTGTCTAAATCCTTTTTTGACATCAAAGGTCTCGGTGAGATTGTTTCCGACCTTTACGGAGCAGCGAGCGTTCTCCATCGTCATTCTGCACAATCTGACAAGTTTGGCAGGGATGCCAAAACTAGACATGGCTCTGTATAGCTCGTCTCTATAAACGCTGTCATATGCGGCCTTAAAATCGACAAAAAGATGGTGAGTATCGATCTGGTATTCTTGGGTTTTTTCCAGGATCTGCCGTAGTGTGGTTGGGTGCTGTATGAATAGGGTAGGCACTGATTGGCGTCAACTTGGCGATGCCCAGTCGTTGTAACTGTTCATACACATCAATTGTGCTTATTTTACCTCCGCGTGGTAGCCACCGGGTACTGGTCTTGTCCTTCCGGGCATGACTTGCTAAACTTATAAGCGCGAGTGTTGAACACGAAGAAAATAGCAACACTATAATGCTCTGTCGGAATGACTGCCTGATCGAGTCTCAGAGGTCTTACATGAGCCCCTCAGAAAGAGGACGTACGGCGGATGAATTCACATGGTTGAATCAACGGTGGCGTCAACAGTCAACATGGCAGATACCTCAATGAGCTACTTTGACGTATTTGGAGCTGAGGTCATTGAGGATTTTTCAGCACTAGTCAGGGTGTTGAAATAGAGATGGTGGCGGAAGAGCCCTTAATGGGTCAACGGCAGCTCTCACATCCCCGCAGCGGGTTACTGACTCCGGAATATTCCGGCTCCTTTTGCCCAAGGGGTTACAGAAAGGGCCTGGTCCTCCAGGTTGGGGGTTGTGCGTGGGGTTAACGACCCTACCACGGAAAAAAAAGAATTGTTGCGAAGCAACCAAAAGCCTTCAAAACTACTAACTCGAAGGATAAAATGTGTGCTCTACCCCTTAACCTGACAGTTTTGCTTTATGGCGCCGAGTGCTGGACGATAAGCAAGAAAGGATAGCTAATACTGGTTTCCTTCGAAAGAAAAATTCTTCGACGGATTTTTGGTCCTGTATGCGAGGAGGGCGAATGGAGGAGAAGATACAACCGCAAACTCTACGAGCTGTACCAAGATGTGGATGTAGTAGCCCAAAAAGCCAAAACACGTCGACTACATTGGCTCGGAAAGATCACGTGAATTGACATTAATGCTTCAGCTAAGAGAATCTTCGAATCCCAGCCCCCTGGTTCGGGAAGAAAAGGAAGACCGAACCTCCATTTGGATAGGTTAACTGGAAGCAACGTGCCCAGGATCGCGGAGAATGGAAGGCTGCAAGGTCTCAGGCAGAGGCTCTTCACGGGTCGGGAGCGCGCTATAAGTAATCACTATTAGTATATTTTATGTGGAGGCCCTTCTTTTTGGCTCGGTCCCCTTTTTGAATTTTTACCAGCTGCAACAACCAACAATGCTTTAAACCGAAATAAGTCATCCTTACTCATTTCGCGTGTGAGGCGTTTATCCAGGAAATTGAGTTCGTTTATAAAAGTTCAATTATCAGTATCAGTTGGCACCACTATGATGCCCCTCCCTTCTAAAATCATTTTTAGTGCGAAGATCGTCGTCAATGCACCAAGTCTATATAAAGTGGCGTGATTGAAAATAGATCGTCAACGACCAGTGGAGATAATTTCCTAATTACTCGATTTAGGAATTTACCTATTTGAATGAGGTTTGTGTAATGTTTCTTTTGGTGTTTTGACTTTGAAGCAGAATGACAAGTATGCACTAATGAGTTTCAATTTCGAACCACGCAACGTAATAATTTTCCTAGTATTGGACCTTATGTCGCCAGAAAGTAACACCAACCGTAAGCAAAAAAACACTTTGTATCCTTCCTTACAATTTAATTCTACTCGTTATTCTTTATCTAAAAAAAAAAAAAAAACTTAATCTGCTACTCCCTCAACAAGAGCTTACGCTATAATCCTTATCGTGTAAAAACAATCCCCATAATCGTCTAATGCATTTTTAAAACAGCATGTCCCTGAGTACTGCTGAGCCAAACATCGCACAACGATTCTTTACGATCAACTTTTCGCACATTTTCATTTTAATAATAATTATTATGCTCTATAAAACAGAAATCCTCTCCAATGATTTAAAATTCACTTTCAAATTTTCATCTCGAAAACAAGCGCCGAATCAGCGTTGCCAGATGGTCAAAATATTTCTTCCCAGTTAAATAAAAAAAACCCCCAACTTTTTGTCATTATTTTTTTAAAAATGTTTTGTACGACTTAAAAATAGGAACTTCGAATTTTAAATGCGAACATGTGGGCGGCGAGGTATTACAACGCAAAATGTAAACGGATATTGCATTTCGAAATCGTTTTGTAGGGACTTACACACCCTTTACGCAACTTTGATGAAATTCTTGTTTGTAAAATGTAGGTAGGTACAGGTTGGTGCTAAAATTTAGAAAAATATTTAGGGAACTAGAAGAAAAACTGGCATTTGGATGATCTATGGAGCAATAAACAGCATTTTTAAAAAAACATACACATTTATTTCATCCTCTGCTCATTTTCAATCATTTGTCCGTGGACAGAACAGAACGAAGAATCTCTATGCTACCATATTCTTAAGTTTGTAAATGTACCTAACTCAGCGTTTCTCATGTTCTCAGAATGATTAAAAATGTCATTTTGCTGCATTAGCTCATTTTGAAGTTACCAAAAAGGATATTAAAACGAAATACAAATAAAATAGGTAGATTTTTGAAAAACCCCAAAAACTGGCAGCACTGCCCCGAATTTACTTTTGCTTAAAATATGGCCACAGTATACTTCCAAGCCATATATGATTCTTAATTCCTTTTGTTAAATATAGAAATACCGTTGGAAGAAATATGATAGGACCATTTTCATCTCTGGTTTAATGTGGCTGAAAAACGAGAACAAAAACATAAAAAAAAACCTGTCGCATTTATAAATAATAAATATAATTGAGCTGTTTATAAATATACGCTTAACGAGATATAGTAACACAAGGCGAAAAATATGACTTATCTGTTATTCCCTTGCGGTCTTTGTGAATTTTCTGGAATCTCTTTTCTTTTGGTAAGGTAATACCACTTCATACACACTGTGCTGGATACTTAGTTCGGGTATGGCAATTTTTACACTAAGAGGGATTGGCTTTATGAATGCTTATGAAGAGTGTTTGCATGGAAGCGTTTGAGTATTAACTTAATTTAATTTACACTCCCCCATGTGGAGAATATTTCGAAGGTTCCTTCTCATAACGCATGAGAAATTTGCTGAAATATGTTATCGAATTAAAAATATTGTGCTTCTCTTGGACTTTATGGTTGATCTTGATCGAAAACTTAATTACGATTTTGATTGAGTGAAGTTAAATTAACAAAAAAAAAATGTTTTCAGAGTCCACCTATGCTCGTTAAGAAACTGAGTGATATGGAAGTATAAGTCCGCCAGTCTTGTTTTACACAGGCCTTTTTGTGGTAAGTCGAACTGTCCATTTTCATGTTAAAAATCGGTCTTTATTATTTTTGAATTTGGCTTTTTGCTCCTTCATTTTTTGCAGTAAAGATGGAAAAATTTTAGGGAACGACTAGTGCTGTTTCCTTTAAAAATCATTCTTAGGGCGAAGGTTGTTATCAAACTTCTAAGTTTATAAAGTCGCTGTAGCTTCCTCCTGCACTCGTTGGTTGCCATTGCGTCAGTCCTAATGTCGAAGTGCGAATAATACTGACCCGGTTACTTCGTTAGACTTTTGGTTCCACCGATTACACCTTACCCAAAGAAAAGAGCTTCCAGAAAATTCACCACAGAAAAGACCCCAAGGGATTAACATGATAAGTCATATTTTTCGCTTTGTGTTGGTTTATTCTTGTTAAGCGTATATTTATAAACATTTGGCAACATTATTGTACGGGATGATTGGAGGACCGATCCCTGCGTATAGGTAGTCTGATGTGCCTTAAGGAGGCACAAGAAGGATACTGTTCTTTTTAACTCCGAATGCTTTTTCTAATCAACGTGTGGTTTCACTTCTACTTGTTACTTGAACTGATTTAGTGTTCTGTTCTACAAAATATAGGCTAGCAGTCGCGAGCCAGGCTTTGATTATAGATATAATTTTGTTTGTTACTATCTCGTTAGCACCTAGGACGACCATGATTTAAGTGGCGACAGCTGGTCAGGCCCAGAAGACGTGAGCAACTATTACTTAGTCACATGTTCAAAAGTGGTTCTGTTCGAAAATAAATAGTGATTACCGAAGTCCAACATAAATCGATATATTACAACATTCCATATCCAAATAATATCCATATCCTTCAGTATTCTCATTGCTCAGTCGGCACGCTTGCTCTGTATTACTATACCGAACAAATTTACGTCCATCTCTATGGGGGTATACAACTTTATGCATATAAAATGTTTCGCATACGCCCTGTTTGACCCAAGCAAAATTTAATAACATTAAGTGCATAATTTTTCTTAAGACACTAACAAACCTGCACACTTACACTAAATGTGTACACGTCCCAAAGGAAAATGGAAATGACATATTCATTGCTTTCATAGAGGGGACGAGGTGGAAATTGATGACGTTCGGAATTTAAAAGGACATGTTTTGTTTTACAGCCACTGGAAGAGAGGCATGGGCCATTTTTTGTATTTTTTTTTTTTTTTTGTGGACAATAGGCGGTGAATTAAATTAGGCAAAAACATTCGACACATAATTTGGCAATTATTCTTTTTCATCGCAAAGAGGAAAGAGACACTAAACGGAATAAAAACACAAGAACAAAAAAATATTAAATTAAAAGCCTGCGGTAAACGAGCAACGGGTAGTTTTGCGAGCAATTTATCACCGCTCGAGTTTATTTATTCATTTATTCTTTTCGAAACGCCTTGTCTTGCATTGGCTAATGGCAGTTTAAGTTTTGAATTATGTTCGGCACGTTATAATTATACGAATTAGTTTTTCTTCTTGTTTTTAATGCTGACGGAACGGGCTTAACTCAAATACGGATGAAAGCTTCTTTTATTGATGCGGAAAGAGAAGAAATTTGGTCATTTGGTAAAAATGTTTTCGTTTTCTGATGATAGTCATTAGTTTAGAGGGCCTTCCTTCTTAGAATTGATGGAATTTGTTTGAGTGCCGTCTTAAGGGTGGAGAATGGGAGCTAAATCAAGAAAGCCCGAACAATTTCAAACGCATAAATCAACATTTTCTAGCAATGAGAATGAGCAATTAAACATTTTTGTTTCAACTTTAATTTGTAGTAATCCATAATTGCTATATTTTTCATACCAATTTTAAAATTGTGAGCCTCCGTAAAGTCGAGATTAAAATTCGCTATAAGTACGGCGCATTGCGTCAATTTCAAAAATTGTTTGAAAAATGTAGCCACTGTGAACTATGTATTAAAACTTAGAGTCGAAACTAAAAATGTTGATTGGTAAATGGTAAGGCCCATTGTGTGTTATCTTTTATTCCATTTTAAAGTTGCATACCTCTTAAAAAAGGTGTTTTGACCAAAAACAAACCCTCTCAGGTCCAAAAGATCGCATAGGTATCTTTCTTCGACTACAATACCTAGCATTAGTCTGCTGTTGCACCACAAATTCTATATCTTTTATGAAAGCATTTTTTTAAGAATAAAAAGAAGCCACTCTAACGTCCTTAACATACAAAGCAAATTGCTTATTGGGTTTGTACACCTATACACATCTTATTGCAATGAAAATCTTTTTATTACTTAGGTACATGTTATTTACAGGAATTTCTTTTATAGCTCAAATCGTTGATTAAGACATTTTTGAGAGATAAAAAAAAAAAACATTTCCAAACAGTCACTTTATATTTGGAAGCAGTGACTAGGACTTTTTTTATTGCCACTCCTCAATTGCTTGTCAGAAAGAGGGTAAGGAATTGTTGTAGGATGATGCGCTTTTACATCTTTAAGAGAAAATATTATTTTATGCCGCACTAATGAAGCGTAGGATTTATTTTTATAAAATACAATTCATCACCTACTGTACCTACAAAAAGGGGGATGGGATTTTGTAGGACAAAAACGCAAGACAGAAGTCTTGCTTCATTTAACTCTGATATGATTTTTCGTATGGGCGAAATATACCTCTCAAAACGAGAGACCTTTTCAGTTTTTACAACATGAAAACAATTACCCTTTGTTAACGTCTTAAATTTTCTTTTATTATTGCTACAGTATTGTTCCCATTTGCGACTTTTAAACTTAACAATTTTTTTCTACAAATTGTAGCGTATCACTGCCATAAATAATTTTTATCCGTAGGAAATTCATCATCATTTCCCAAGTATCTTCTGCTTGCCGAAAGTAGCCGACGTTGCTTAAATTGCTTTCGACATGGCGCATCCTACCGGAAAAGCCGCTGTATTGGTATTACAGCGCCAACAAATTAATTTGAGATGTACGCTTTTTGTTTTTCTCTCCACGACAGAGATATAAAAACCCATGTGCTACCGCCTACGATCTTTTCTTTTTCTGGTGTGCGAGCAGTCAAGTCTTCTTGCACGTAAATTTAGCAAAAGTTTCCAAAATTATAGTGACGAATTCCAAAACCCTAATTAATAACCTAAACTTTTACCAAGTGCGTTTTTGAGAAAAAATTATATTAATCCATACGTTATATATTCAATGGGAGAGTTAAGAAATTGACGCGATCTTTCATATCGTTTACCGGGAATTAGATTTTCGTCTATATCGTGTTTTACAGAGCCCGCATTTGACGATTGGGTAAAATTGTTCCTTGAAACAGCCCAATTCGGCAAAACGATATAAAGAAGTGCTCCACACCATAAAAAAACGCTTTGCCAGCTAGTCCATCGACCCCATCTAGTGGCTCATGTATTGCGCTCTTTAAAAGAGGTCCATCGAAGTAAATTGCACATGGAACACTCTTCCGCTATCGTCGATCGGCAATAGACTGGTAAATGGACACGCCGCTATTCCACCAACAACTTCAACGTCCTACTCTGCTATCGATCAGCCGTCCAACATCACCATTTTCAAGCGAAATTGTCATGCATGGATAAAGTGTATGAAACGCGGAACCTTGTGGTCTAACCTCACTGTACATTGCGCTTTTACTCATGTGGGTCGAGCAAGAAATTTCCTCCCCTATCCCACCACACCACCCGTGCAAATAAGTGTTGGTCATCGTCGACAGTCAGTCGGAATCGTCACCAACCCTCCGTCATACGCCGCGTTCTCAGTGACAGTCGCGTGATCGATTGCAGATCTTCTAAATCGGCGAGGAGCTGTCCAAAGTTCCCTGGACATACACAAAGAGGTCATCACATCGTGCGGGCATTCAATAAGGTTAAGTTAGTTAAGTTTTAGTTGTAATTTGCTTTTTTTGTTATATATATACATTGTCCTTAGGGTTAAGACCCGCAGTCCCAGGTAATGCCAAATTCATGAATTTACAAAATTATCATACATTCCTAAAACACCTATATTTCCTATAGCATGCAAGAGAACCAATCAATGTAATACACCAGAATCTACCTAAACAAAGCAGCGACAATTTGTGCGCACAAACCGGAGCTCCGAACACTTGTTACAAACATCATAAGTAAACGCGACAAACCTTACTCAAGAAAATACGCCGTAAGTCATTCTGAAAATTATTTTATATATTCTTTGGCACAGTCCTTTTACCTTTTTTAAGCTTTGGTGGTTTTCTAAAATTGTAACTATAAAATTACCATAAGACTAATTAAATATTGCCTAAATTTATATATTATACTAAACTAATCGTGACTCAGGAAGGCACCAACGTAACGATAGTTTCTATATATATTTTTTTTGTTCTTGAGAAATTGTTTCTAAAATTATTAAGGCCTAGTAATCCAATGGCCAAGCAAAACGATGAAGTGACCTCTGCCCCCTCGCAATTTGAGGAGTCCCCCGTATAGCTATACGTTCTTATTTTAATTATCTTTGTTGTTTGGGAATCACCGCGATGAAAACTAGGAGGGAACATACTAGATATGCATTTTTTCTTTTTTTGTCATTGAATAAATATTGTGATCGTTCAAAGTGATTGTGGAGAGTCTAAATTATTTTAATATGATTTGATGAAATTAAAATTTGTCGATGGAGGTGCAACGGGCAACCACAAAGTGAATTGATAACGCGTAATATGGGCACTCAAGGGGCTACTGTCTAATTCGTTTTTCCGGCGCATGGTAGCCACGGAGACCGTAACTTAAAGTCATAGGCAACGGGCGGGTGTAGCCGATGATGCAGAATCGGATGTGCAACCTATCCGACTACTGCAAGGTCATTTTCACCAGACCAAGCCATCTTTTCATTCCTCTCTCTTCCATTTTAGTTACTTTCCATTTCCAACTACATGCTCTCTCTCTTGAGCCCGTTAAGTATATCGTTTAATTTACATGTGATAAACCAATATCATATAACTCATCCGGACCGGCTCTGTAGATGTTTTATTTTCGATAGCAAACACTGCTTCAAATTGAGTTTGCTACTACTCTTCATTTGACACGAAAATTACAGTTGGTAGTGAGCTAAGCAGCAGGAGGTACACATCGAACACATTTTCGTTTTCGCATGATTGCTTTGGTTTTTTTTTTTTAACTTCTCATATATTTTTCACAGTGAGTGAAAGTGAAGAGGTCATTCATTCATTGGAGATATTGAATTTTAAGGCCAGTGTTAAGTGGGATAAGCCCCCGAAAAACAAGAATTAGATAGACCTTAAGCGAAGGTACTGTTAAAAGACGTCACCCCCCTTATACAAACCACTGTTCAGTTTATTAAATATTCATTCACAAAACCTTAAAAAAAAAACCTTATTAAAAAGAAGTACATATTCAAATTCCTATTATATTTTTCAAAATAACATTTGGTTTAAGATAAAAGAAAATGTGTACCAACATACAAAAATATATCTAATGAAAATGATATTTATTTATTTTTTCTTAAAATATTCAAAAATTTTCAAAAACATGTTTCATCCCCCTTTTTGAATTATTATTATTTATTTTGAAAACTTCTACAATAATTGTCAAATTGCCTATAAAACCCACAATATATACTACAAAAAAAAACTGATCTTCGATAGAGTGTACATAACTTGTCAAATTCTCCGTTCAATTGCATTGAATATGTGCCCAGTCAATCTAAGAACAAACTGTTAAGAGCCTTCTCTATAATAGGAAAAAATAGAGCTAATTTGAAAGTACGATAGCTGAAAGTATACCCCCGGGTAAAAGGAATACAAGCACCATTTCTACGGTCATCGAGTGCACTTATTCCCTCTTTTGTGTTTCCAAACACCACTGGTTCTTAGAATCATTGAATATTTGAGTGGCTCTTACTCCGAAATGCATTTTCGCTCCAGTGCTGTGCTCATCAGACGATCAACATTTCTGCTAATGAATTTCCAAACAGAAGCAGAAATGGAAAACCTTCATTAAGAATACATTTATCTCTTAGGCTATTACAAAGCCACCACTCTCTGTTTATGAATAAATGTAAGTCTTACCATAGTGGAATTAGAAAGGTCTTATAATCGTATATAAATCGAAAGTTAGCTTTTGCCGACTAATGCGTTCCTAATAGTATCCTAGATTTAGTCCCAGAGACAGCCATAAATATCGCACACAGTCTGAAAACGGGGTACTGGTGGATGCACACGTTAACCACTTATTCTCGAAAATGTTTGCAAACAGCATGCGCTTTCCAGGAGGTGGAAAAACAACTTTTCAATGCAACTTCCACCAACAAAGTTATAGCGCTCTCTGCTGTGCGGAGTACAACCAAATTTCCGTATTTTATATTCGGACATTCGTTGATCTAAATTATCTTTGTTTCGAATTAAGTTTTTTAGCACGGGCTGTTTGCCGTATGGAATAATGTCCTCTCTGTTTTTTTTTTTTTTTTTTGTTGGTTTCTAGTTATGGAGTTTTCAAATTTGTTTAATCGCCTGGAATATGCGAGTATACCTTTCACATGTATTAATGTTTTTCCTCTGTTCATTGAATTCGCGCTCTACCTTGACCAAACACTAAAAAAAAAGTCTTAACACACCCTGATGGAGAACAGTTTAATAATTTAGAATAATGATTAATAAAAAAAAACATTGATAGCCACAACGCACATTTTAGATGCGCCTTATCCAGATGGTCAAGGAATTTGCAGCAAATTTTGTTGTGTTTTTTTTTTTTTTTTTTGTGAAACAAATCTCGCTTTTATTTGTTTGAAAAAAATTTAATAGCGAATCGCACCAATGGCTCTTGGAAGACGTTTATGTATTACAAGTCTATAGCAGTGTTCTATATCACGGGATCCATCCCTTTTTGTGAGAATTTCGATTTCAATCTTAAAAACTGGATTTTTAGGCAAAAAAGTATCATGGGTTTTTAAAAGAGAATTTTAGTATCGGGGGAAGGGAAAAAATGACCAAGCTTCATGGAATAAATGAAAAGGGAGTGATTATAACACTGGTGTATATATAGACCCATTACAAAACCAATCCAAGTTTCATAAGAGATTTATCTCAAATTCTATTTCTGGGCTCAGGAAAAGTGTGGTGGTATCGTAATTTGTTCTGATATTGCTCACTTCCTGTGATATGGTACCATGGCAGATATGACGCACTCTCAAGGGTTCCTTCTTAACCTTAAAACATTACATACAGACCCTCTTTCTTCGAAATAATTCACTACACGATAAATAGTGCGTTTTGTTGGCACGTTGTTTCTCCCAAAAATTTCACGTAACTTTCTCATCGTCACAGTAATCGATGATTGATTTTGATAAAATGTTTTAACGATTAGAACACGTTGGTTTATCCAATATTTTTTTTATAATAAATTTGCCAGGTGTCTACTTCACGATTGCCAAATATGAACTGTCAAGACTAATGTTTACCAAAATGGCGGCAAAACAAAATAATATACCTTCCCGGTATACTATATCATACAAAAATAAAAACAAAAAATGTTGTCTAAAAACAAAAAAAAAATTTAGGGTATCACCCTTAACACTTAGGAGGATAAAAAATAGATGTTGTCCGATTCTCCACCCCAGCCGATATGCACGCTAAGATTCACGAAAATCGGTCGAGCCGTTTCGGAGGAGTTCAACCAAGCACACCGTGCCACGAGAATTTTATATATTAGATTCAAAGGCGAAGATGTTCTTATTCCGCGGATTCCACTTATTCAGAACGATTTTCCGTTCGTATTTAAGCGTTTTCAATTTCATGTACGTCTCACTTTTGCTAGGACAAATAATGAGTCGCAAAGACAATCGCTGGGCCAATGCCTGTCTAAAAAAATTATGCCTAACCGGTTTGGTGATTAAAAAATATTTTGATTTTTTTTTTCTCAGTGGGACGAGAAATACACGGCCCAAACTATGTTCGTCCTTCAGGTCCCAGACTACAAAATATCACTTGCCTAAATTACATTGTTATTGGTTCAAGTGTAAAGTCGAAAAAGATATTAGAAGGTATACTACTTTGTTTTGCCGCCATTTTGGTAAACATTAGTCTTGGCAGTTCATATTTGGCAGTCATGAAGTAGACACGTGGGAAAATATTCGATAAACCTACGTGTTTTAATCGCTAAAACACTTTATCAAAATCAATCATCGATTACTGTGACGATGAGAAAGTTACGTGAAATTTTTGGGAGAAACAACGTGCCACCAAAACGCACTATTTATCGTGTAGTGAATGATTTCGAAGAAAGAGGGTCTGTAGGTTATAGGCCCATACTGCTGCTCAAGGAAGTGTTCAAAAAATCCATCAACCTCAATTCGACGCCGTGCTCAGGAGCTTGGTCTTCAAAAAACAACTTTGGCGACAATTTTGCACAAGGATTTGCATTTGTTTCCATTTAAGATTCAGCTGATACAAGAGCTTCTTCCACAAGATGTTACAGACGGTGCCACATCGCATACAGCCAGGATTACAATGGAATTACTGCGAGACCTCTTTCCACAACAAGTTATTTCAAGAAATGGTGATGTTGATTGGCCTCCACGGTCGCCTGATTTGACTGCTCCGGACTTCTTTTTGTGGGGATATCTGAAAACAAGGTGTATGCAAAAAAAAAACCCTTGAGCAACTCAAACAAAATATTCATGATGAAATTAATGAAATGCCACGTGAAATATGTGAGAATGTAATGAAAAATGTGCTCAAAAGGGCTCGCATATGTGAGACTAACAGACGCGGACATTTACCTGATATTGTATTCCATACATAACTGCCGACATTATACATATTGATTTCGAGAGATATTCGAATCAGACCACCATTGTCGGGTCTCTTTTCGTCTCTCTACCACTTTAAATCTTACCCAGAGAGACTTTCTGGATTTCTCCAGAGTTCTTCCCTGAGCTCAATTCCTAGTGTTAACGCTAGCATCTGTTTATGGGAGATCTGTTTCATCGATTGGGTCTCGACCCAATGATGTCCCAAGATCCTCATTCTTTTGCCAGCCAACGCCGGACATTGACACAGGATATGTGCCGCTGTCTCAGGTTCCTCCAGGCATAGTTTACAGGTATCATCCTCTCTAAGGCCCATCTTCCTTAAGTGATACCCGAAATTGCCATGTCCCGTTAGCAAAGCCAACACCCAAAATCAAAAATTATAAACAAACGAAGTAGTATACCTTCCGGGTGGCCACCCTGTATATTGACAGTTCTAATGTAGAGCAAATTTGGAATTGAAGATTTTGCAAACAAAATGTTTTGTAAATCTTTTCAATGGATCTGTTATAAGATCGCGTAGACCCTCTGAAAGAAATGTCACCTCAGACAACTTCTTAAAAAATGGCAAGATTCGATATATTTTGACGTTGTGCCCAAAACCTTATTGTATAAACATTTAAGGATAACTAAAAACTTTAAAGTGAGAGTTCAAAGCCGATCAATATTAGAGCACTCAAGATTTTATTAGATGCTGGTCTCAACAAGATCCATAGTACATGAGATATGTTCCTCCAGTGACTCATGACTCACCAGATTCGATTCGGTAAGTAGTTATGTGCATCGTTATGCTTGTTTTCGTGCCATAAAAAAAAAATTCGGCTGTAACGATAATATGGTAATACTTTCATCTTAACTGCACTCTTTTAATGGTTTATTACTTTCAAAGTTTATAAGCGCAATCGCCATTAAAATCACTCCCCAAAGAAGCACTCTAAATCGACTGCTTCTTGTATTTTGTCAAATTATTGAAACTTGAAAGAAAAGAAAAGAAAAATCTCCACACTTTAGTTCCAGCAGAATATTAACGATCCCACAAAAATATGTACGTCTACTCCTGCACACGAGCACTCAATTACCCTCACTCACCCTCCGTCCTACCCCATCAGTCAATGCATTTCAGCTGTCTGTCATAAACAACCACTGGGATGGAAGAGGTGGTTTATTTTTTGTTTCGTGCCACCCCGTGGCTTAACAGTCAATAAAATCACTCGAATGACAGTTTTATGAGGCCATTTTCGAACGAAAATGAGATTTACTTTAATGGGGATTCCATTCCTACCTATACCTAGCCGACAAAGGTTCACTAAAAGTGTAATTCATAACTTTTAGCTGTTTGAATTTTTGATCAAATTGACTTTATCCAAAGCAACCAAAGCGAATGTAATCACGATGTAGTTAATTTCGTTTACTGGTTGCGGCTACAATGGCAATGTCATTAAAATAGTTCATGTGACTAACATTGTTATTTCATCCTTAACACAGGCACTTTCACTGCATGCATCACATTTCCCAAACTCGAATCGGTACAGGTAACCTTACCTTCGGGCTTTTGTTACTATATGTGCTGGTCTGGTGAGGATGGACAGTGTCAGGCTGGTACATTGTGAGACATACTTTTCGTAATTAAAAATTGGATTCGGTCTTTGAATTTGTAATGTCTGAGGTTTCATTGAACCAACCGCCGTGAAAATTGTGCATATTTTTGGATTTGTTTCGACTCCAGACCATCCACCTCTACCATCGTAGTTTATGTGCAGGTTTCAGTTAATGGGTACAGGCAAAATTTAAAACAGACTATAAATGTCACCAACTTTGGTATAGGGGATTATGAGCCGCTTACATTGCAGGGTATTTAAATAATTTATGAGTGCCATGGGTTTGGGCAGGGCTTATTGTACAGTAGACGGTATACGGGAAGGTCCTTGCTTTTACTAAAATAGAATCAATTAAAGTAGTAGTAGTAGTAGTAGTAGTAGATATTTATTAGTATAAAAATACTTTACAATAATCTTAAAAATATAAGTACTAAGTACATAATATAAATATCACTTGTGTTGATTTTATATAAATCAGTCTTTGCTTTCGATAAAATTCAAGTATTTTGTTTCACAAATTGTATGCATTTACTTTTGAAAATTCTAAAATTATTTTCATTCTTTATTTCAAATGGCAAGTTATTAAATAAAATGATTCCTTTATGCATGAGTGTGTTCCCTGCAGCTACTGAAGTCTGGCGGTTTACTCTGAAGTCGCTAGCGTTTCGCAACTGGTATTGTTGTGTTTCTCCCACTCGTCTCACACCACTTGTTAGGTACTTTGGTGCCGTGCCCTGCTTTATTTTAAAAACAGCGATCATAGTGTTTAGTTCCAGTCTTTCTCTTACGTTTAACCACTTGAGCATATCCAACATTAATCTTATTGGCGTCATTCTATTGCATCTCAATATACTCCTCATTGCCTTATTTTGTAGTTTTTGGAGTCTCTCCACGTGACCTTGATTGCAGCACGAGTATGTAATAGTCGAACAATATTCGAAATGAGGCTTTATGATAGTATTATATACTTTAATTGCTGTGAGGCAATCCATCTGTTTTCGTATTCTACTGAAAAAACCAATCTTTTTAGCGATCTTTTTGCATATATAATCAATGTGTTCCGAAAATTTCAACGCACTATCAATAATTATTCCCAGGTATTTGATTTGATTTACAAATTCTATCTTGCTATTATTTATTTCTATTGATGTTTCACTATTTATATTTATACCCATTAGTTTTGTTTTTTTCTCGTTTAGTTTCAGCTTATTCATTGTACACCATTTTGTAATTTGTTGTATATCCCTTGTCAACTTCGCTTTACATTCATCATCATCATTTCCTTCGGCATAAATTAATGTGTCGTCTGCATATAGTACAATTTTGCATTCGCGTATTATATTCGGCATGTCGTTGATGTAAATTATGAATAGTAACGCTCCCAGAATTGAGCCCTGAGGAACTCCTATATCAACTTCTATTAGATTTGACACGCTATCATTTACTTTTGTCCTTTGTGATCTTTTTGATAAAAAGGATTTAAACCATGCAAGTTCCTTATCCCTTATACCGTACATCATTAGTTTGTCTAATAGAATATTCCTATCTATTGTTTCAAATGCTCTTTTAAAATCTAAGAAAAGAGCCAATGTTTTTTTCTTTTTACCACCGCTTTTCCATTCATTTACTACGTAATTAACTGCTGTTTCACATGAGTAGTTTTTTCTAAAACCGGATTGGTATATTGATAATATATTGTTTCGTTCTAAATATTCCACCAATTGTCGTTTAACTATACTTTCCAGTATTTTTTCACATGTCCTCAATGTGTTAATTGGACGGAACTCTTCACATTTTTCAGTATTTGGTACTTTTTTCACTGGTGTAATCATTGAGTCCTTCCATGAATTCGGAAATTCTCCTTTATTTAGTGAAAGGTTCATAATTTCTAGTATAGTATTTCCTAACGTATCCCAGTTCTCTAAAATAATTCGCGGACTGATTTGATCGAAATCAGCCTTGTTTTTTATTTCTTTACATATTCCTTTTAAAATATCGAGCGTAATTGTTTGAAATTTAAATTCACATTCGTAACTTACAATATTGTTCACATATCCTGAATCTTCGATTGAGTTTCTTATTTCTTTTACACTTTCAACGAAATATTCATTAAATTTATTAGAAATTGTGTTTTCATCTGTGTAGTTTTCATTTTCAAAAATTACTTGGCTTATTGGTGTCTTAACTTGTTTAAGAACCAGACCTTTTATAGTTTTCCACATTTCTTTCTGTCCTCTCGCTGTATTAATTTTCGTGCTAATAAATCGGTTCTTTGCATTACATAGTCTAGTTTTATAACGATTTCTTGCATTGGTATATTCATTCCAGCTTTCCTCGTCGTTTAATGTTTTCGCCTTGTGGTACTTTTCTATTTTTTTACTTTTCAAAAGTTTAAGTTCGTTATTAAACCATTTATTTGTTTGGTTGTTTACATCCATATATTTCCTCACTTTGAATTTATCTATTGTTGTTTTTAAAATCACGTCTATTTTTTTAGCATTTGTGTGTACGTTACTATTTTTATTGTATGCAGTATCAGTTGAAACTAGTGCTTCGGAAAATCGTTCCTTGTTATACTTGAGAAAGCATATTTTTCTTCTATTTTTATTTGCATTGGTTTTATTTTGTAAACGTATTTCAATACTTTCATGATCAGATATTTTTTCGCTTTCTTCTGGCTTTACCTCAACGTTTCTCATGTTCGTAACGATGTAATCGACAATCGTATTTGAGTGTGCCGTCACTCTCGAGTATTGTTCCATTTTTTGTTTAAGACAGTTCCCAAGTAGCATTCGAATAAACATTTTAGGCCTGGCGACGTTCTGGTGTCAATTCGTGATCCCATTTAGGAACTTATGTTTCGAAACAACCAAGTAACATTTTCTTTTATGTTTCGGAAGTGGCGCAACACAAAGTAGGAATTGTTTTTGACGCAAATCCTATATATCATCTTTGAACATTTCCATTCCATTCCTCAAGCAATAACGTAATAGTGTGAGTTAAGGGTGTGCCCACAACAATGTTCAACACAAATTGGGAAAAATACCTTATTAATATTAAATTCTTTTATTGTGTATGTAAACCATATAATTTCTGATGTTATGATATGACATTCATTTTGTGTACCTGATATTATGTACCAAAATAATATTCTGACAACATTTCATTATTAAACAGCAAACAGCTACTGAAATTTGATGGGGATCATCATTTTGCTCTGAAATATTACTATTGTACTTCGAAAAAAACCTTGATCCTTACAAAATATTGTATATTTAATCAAAAATGTCTCTTATAAATATTTATGCTATTTTAGATGCTGATAAGGATGATTATAAAATCAGTACAAAATAAATCTACGATGTCTATAATGACATAATAGGAGCATTTTAATCTATTTAATTACACCGTATCCACCAAAACTGTAAATTTAAAATTTCTTATTTTCTATATTCATATTTTTGTCCAATACAAAATGGATAACTAGCAAATTCCTATTTGGGAATAGTGGTTACAGTAAAATATTCCCAATTAAGAATTCGTTCTTATATGTGTAGTAAATATTTTTAATCGGGAATCGCGTTTGATTTGTGTTGACAAGAAGTTTCTATTTAGGAATATGTTCTTATTTGCGAGCTTAATGTTTCTTACTGGGAATCGCATTTAAATTGTGTTGAACAGGAATTGTGTGCATGGTTGCCACTTGCAAAAAAAATTAGCGACCAAAAATGGAAAAAAAAAGTTACCAGACCAAGCTAAAAGTTACCAAAAAAATGATTCAGTATGAATATGACTTTTCGGTATCGTTGGATATTTCTCTGATTTACAAACTTAATATAAAAAAATTTCATGGCAGTGGAAAAATGTACCTATGTTTAAGCGTAGTTTGCACGATATACAGTGCACGTAAAGCCTCTCAAGTGAAATCCATTTTTTCATACAAATTTTGCACCGCGAAATGTCACAAATAACTCTCCACGTGAAAATATCAGTAGGCAGAGTGAAAAATAGCTGTTTAAAATTTATAATTAAAATTACAAGTAATACTTTTAATCCTTTTTCTGAAAAATAAAGGCAGCATTTACAAGTGATGATATCGAGTTCTTCTTTTTGGTGTTTCTGGTTCAAAAAGTTACCAAAACCATATACAAATTACCGAATTACCAAAAATCACCAACTAAGAAAAAAGTTACCAAATTTGGTAAAATATTACCAAGTGGCAACCGTGATTGTGTGCACGAACACGCATCTCGATATATTTTACACTCTGCGGACAAAATGTTTCATTGAAGAAACAATTTTGACACAATAACGTAACTGTGAAGATATAAAATTCCTAGATAGGAATATTCCTAAAAGCGAAATGTTACCTAGCAAGTGTCTTAAATGTTACTTGCTGGGATTATTTTCTGGTAACAAAACCGTCTTAAAGACGTTGCTCAAGACACATGACACATGAAGTCGCAAAATGCTCCTTGGGTTATCTTCAAATATTCTTTTCATTTCTCTTTTATATGTATCATTTTTGCACCAATTTATGTTGAAATCCCCTCCTATAAGTATATTGTTGTGATTTTCTGTTAGCAATTCAATATTTCGTTTGAAGAAATCGCAAAATTCTCTCTGTGAGCTGTTTGGCGATCTGTATACTCCTGCTGTTATGATGTCACAGTTATTATGTGTACATCGGCATGATACCAGCCATGCTGTGCAATCAATTGAATTTTTAACTACATTGCTTATCCTCCAAGTGTTTTTAACATATATTGTTGCACCTCCTGTTCTTGTTGAGTTTGAAAGGCATGAAACCTCTGTATATCCATTAATCTCTATTTCTTCTCGTTCTATACTTTCGGTTAGATGAGTCTCAGATAGAATAATGAAATCGTATTTATTGCTATCACACAGTATTTCTAATTCTTCGTCGTTAAACCTTGGATATTTATGTAAATACCCCTAATATCATTTGATTGCTAATAGCCAATTCTTTTCTTTTTCGCTTCGAGCTTGTTTAAGTAAACCGGACATAGTTTGTTGAAAGTTCTGTGATTTTCGTCTAGTCCCATATTAAGTTTTTGGTTCACACGTGTGCAATTTATACATTTTTCTATCGATTCATTTTTGCATTCACTGGTTTTGTGATTCTCTAAACATTTGAGACACGTTTCCTCCTTTTTACAATCGGCTGCTCGGTGATTATATCCTTTGCATTTATAGCACATGGAGATGTCAATTCCGTCATACACTTTACAACGCTCCCATCCTACGTTTAACCTCCCAGCTTCTAGTGCTCTTGGAAAAGAATCTTCATCAATTTCAAAGGGGACCATGTTTAATGTTTTGGGCCATGTTACAACTACACTTTGATTACAAAATGTGCGGCCTATTGTGTGTGTGTGTTTATAGTTACTTGAGAGAAAGTTGATGGAAAACAAATGGTACTCTCTCATTATACGACACTCCACCTTTTCTTTGGTTCATTTGCATAACCGAACAAAGCATAAATTTAACAAGAAACGCCGCATTTTAAGACATTTCTACCAATAACAGGATCTCAAAAATAGTTTTAAATGCCCCGTCTTTCCACTGCCAGGGCTTGGAGTGCACAAGCCAATCTGCTTCCCAGCAATCACTTCCCAAGACCATCTTCTTCTCTTTCACGGTTTCTATAAACTATGGCAATTAACAAAAGACGGGGTCAGTGCTGCCAGCTTAGCGCTTTAGAAGCTGTTTTAACAGTTTTAGCGTGCATTAAAAGATCATAGCTCCTAGCGAAATTACTAGCGCCTTTAATTTGATAATTTGTCTTTTAAAATTTCCTAATAAAATAAATACTTTATAGCTTATCAAATTATGTCAGAATTTCAGTACTTGTGCTAAATTTACCTATTAATTTTCAATGAAATTTTTATATCGTAATCTACCGCAATTTAGCGCTTTTTGTTCAGGTTTTTAACTCCCTGTGGTTAAAACTACCTGGCAGCACTGGACGGGGTGTGCCCATTTTCCACACTCTTTGAACTTGTATTATTGTTTGCTGGTTATTGTAATGCAAAAACGACTTCCAAGATCCTTGAAGTGATTCGCCATTCAATTTCAAGCGACTGCTGCACAAAACGAGAAATGTTTTAAAAAAATAAAACAGCAGTTATCATTCAGAATAGTTCTTTTACTATTATCCGCAGTAGTCACATTTACATTCAGCAAAGACTGGTCTAAATATTATTGATCAGTATTAAGTGGTTAATGATAAAATAACAACAACAGAATCTATTCAATTTTTGTGGATTATTCAATTTTTGTCAAAACAAAAAAAAAAGAAGCAGAAAAAACAAATTATGGGCGCCAAAGTCTGAACGCTGAAGCCCTTTCAGCCAGCCTAATGATTATGCATAATTTTGCACAATTCATTTTGATGAACCGTAGATAACTTACAAAAGATTTTTTTTTTCGCCACAAAATTCAATACCAACCACAATTAATCACATAAAAGGAATGAATAAGAATAAAAGAAAACAAAAATATGGGTCGTTCCACCTCAGTTCTTTTTTTCCTCTTCATTTAATCAATTAGTCTTATTGGTGGCAGATTCTCGATGGTGGATGCGAAACTCATAGGGCTCTTAGGAACAAAAGTTTTATGTAATTAAGTGCACGTATACGTATTCGGTTCGAATAGAGGTGTGGAATCGTTTTTCCTTATAATCAAGTACCTAGCTCGTTATTCCAGAGACGCAGACGGTGTGGTGGTTGGAAGGTGAGGACTTGGGAAAATCTTTTTGTTCGGCAAAATTAAATTGGGTAGTAGGTCTTCTGATACTTTCTACGACTTCCCAATATATATTATTAAATTCATTCGTGATGATTGTTGGTAGTTGTATACAGTTGTTGGACTTTACTGCAGCTGCGGTAGATCTACTCCGATTTTAGTAAAATTTTAAAATCGACTCCGCTTCTCCGTTTGACTAGCAATGTTCTGCGATTTTTCGATTTCCCGTATTCCCGAGTTCGCTGTTGAATCTCCTTCGCCGAATCCCGTCGACGCAAACGGGACCGAAAATCACCCGAAGAATTTTGCGTTCAAAACGACCGAGGAGACCTTCATCCGCCTTTGATAGCGTCCGTGCTTCTGCGCCATAGAGTAGGACTGGGATGATGATGGTCTTATATAGAGTCTCCTTAGTGTTTTTTGACAAGGCCTT
Organism: Cheilosia urbana; assembly: GCA_946477585.1. NCBI lineage: Eukaryota > Metazoa > Arthropoda > Insecta > Diptera > Syrphidae > Cheilosia > Cheilosia urbana. The sequence continues at coordinate 147,372,087 of OX297854.1, forward strand.
ATTTCTCAGTTGCCTTCTTAGGCCAAAGAAACAGCGGTTGGCAAGTGCAATTCTTCGCTTGATTTCTGATGTGATGTCGTTGTCAGAATTTATAGCGGAGCCAAGGTAGACAAAGTCCCCAACTACCTCAAAATTATAGCTGTCTATCGTGACGTTTTGTCCGATTCGTCGATGCTGTGTGTCCCTTCTTGTTGACAGCATAATACTTTGTTTTGCCCTCATTCACCACTAAACCCATTTTTGCCGCTTCTGTACTAATACTTGCAAACGCACCAGTGGCAGCTCGCTGTGTTCTGCCAACAATGTCAATGTCGTCAGCGTATGCAAGCAGTTGCACTGGCTTATGGAAAATTGTGCCTCTGGTGTTGGCTTGCGAGTTTCGCACAATCTTCTCAAGAATGATGTTGAAAAAGTCACATGACAGCGCGCCATCTTATCTTAATCCTTTTTTGACACCAAGGGTCTCAGTGAGATTGTTTCCGACCTTTATGCAGCAGCGAACGTTCTCCATCGTCATTCTGCACAATCTGACAAGTTTGGCAGGGAAGCCAAAACTAGACATGGCTCTGTATAGCTCGTCTCCATAAATGCTGTCATATACGGCCTTAAAATCGATAAACAGGTGGTGGGTATCGACTTGGACTTCTTGGGTTTTTTCCAGGATCTGCCGTAGTGTGAATATTTGGTCGGTTGTAGACTTACCGGGCCTAAAACCGCACTGATAGGGTCCAATCAGTTCGTTGACATAAGGTTTCAGGCGTTCGTACAGTACGGCAGATAGGATCATATATGCGATGTTAAGGAGGCTGATGCCTCTATATTTGACTGTGTTTGTATAAGCTCGCAATAAATAAACAGCTACTGGCAGCAATCGAAAAACGAGAAAAGGTAGCAGCATACTCACAACGACAGAATCAGTTTCGAATAAAATTAAGCATGCCGCATCTTTTTCACTTCCTAGACTGAGTCAGTGATTTAATATCCTGGATTTAATATCCTGAATTTTCCAAAAGGAATCTAACGGAGGCTTTAAAAAATTGCTTAAGTCTCTCTCAAAGCAAATGTGTCAATTGTCGAGAGTTTAAGTGAACTCATTTTAAGCACCTTCGTGAATTTAGCGGGTGAGTGAGCTGAAAATTAAAATTTAAAAAATCCAATATAACTACATAATAAGAGAAACCAAATAAGTATTGAGTAATCCATTTCAATACCCTGTGATTGTTTCTCCATCACTCATACCACAATATCCGTACCTACTAATTAGAAATGAATGATAAAAATATGTAGGCACGGATTGCTTGAAACCACCGTCACAATAGGCATCAGAAGGAAGTATACAAGTTCAAACCACAGCTTTGCACACTTAAAGCTGTGGTGATGTCAAAAATAGGTGACAATATATTGTCACCTGCAAAGACGCGAAATCGGCTCAGTAACACAGGATAACCCCGGTATCACAGAAAGAATTTTTTCCTAGTTTTGTCTGAAATATTAAACTACAGATGGTGTAGCTTATTTCCGAGACCAAAGTACTTGTAATCCCTAACTTTGCCATTCTCTTCAAATCGCACCCTCCAAATAATACACTTGCCTTAAAAACATCTGACAATGCCAAAGATCATAAATCGTTCCTGTCAAATCCAAAAGAAATATTATTTGCAGTCCGGAAAACTTCTTTGGGCAAAAATAACTAGGTGCACACTTGTACGAGTACATTTGAAATATAGCTACAATTCAAGGAATTTATATACGGAACAAAATCTCAACGCATACCAGGTGCAATATCCACGTTTAAAAAAAAAGTCAAAACCACAAACGGCAGTGCAAATGGTAAAGAAAACTCAAAAACGTATTATGAAATATGTGTGGAGTGGAACAACCGCCATTGGTCTACGGGTATATAGCCACTTCCGGTTGTCCTCTTTTGTTTATTCATAAGGGTAGGTATAGGTACGTACCCATGTCCTTTGTCAAATTTCATGCAAAAGCGTTCCTTTTGATAAGTTTTCCGGTAGCAGATTTTAATGGTCCTTTCACCACTGAACTAAACCGTATTTCAAAAATGTTTTTCAGCTGCTTAATGTTACCGTACCGCCCTGCAGTAAGAAGGTATATTTGAATAAATGAATTACCTACACCAAATTCAGCTTAATTGACTTTATTGAAGGAGGTTGATGGGTCCATCATTTTGGGTCACCGCTTTGTATTCCCTTAACCCATCTAGGGGCAACATAAAAGAGAAAAATCGGGATTTTCTGGTGTAGGTAAAACAGAATTTAGGCAGGTCAAAGAGTTGGAATCTGAATTATTGACATATTTTGTTGGTATATTTTTGTCACTGTCCTACCTACAGTAGGGCTGAGTTCACAAAAGTAAAAATGCGGCAGCACTTCAATTTGATTAATGTAAAAAATTTATCTTTGCATGACGGCAGTCATCTCTGCATTGAATTTTATTTTGTTGCCGAATTGCAGGAAGATGAACTGGCCCTACTTTGTACAAACATTTTCACTTTCAAAATTGAAACTCATAAAAAACTAACTGAATCCCGCCGGCTTCGCCAGGCACTGATAGAAATTAAGTGGTTTATTTTTTGGTTTTTTGAGTTTACCTCCTCAAGAAACGATTTGAGTTATAGGGCTCGGTACGGAAATTTTATGAGGAGTAAAATCAAGTGTAACACTCGAGCTTGAGGCGTAACGATAGTTTAACATTTCGATAGTATCGATAGTTTCGGAATAAAACTATCGATACTATCGATAGTATCGAAACTGAGTTTTTGCCCAATCATAAAGGGTGGTTAAGTTTAAAGGGCCGATGTTGATTCTGATAAAACACAAATTATTTAGAAAATTATTATCATTTCTTTTTATTATGATAATACTGGTATGGTTCAATTATGTATGGAATAAAATATCGGCCAAATAGCCGCGTCGACCTCGGCGGCACACCTCCATCCGATGGTCCAAATGTTTGATGACGCTGAGGAATAATTGAGGTTCTATGCCGTCAATGTGCCGATTTATTTATCCTTTAGCTCTTGAATTATTGCTGGCTTATCGACGTTCACCTTTTATTTCAAATAACCCCAAAGAAATAAGTCCAACGGTGTCAAATCACATGATTTTGGCGGCCAATTGACATCGCCACCACGTGAGATAACATGGCCATTGAATTTGTCGCGCAAAAGAGCCATTGTTTCGTTAGCTGTGTGGCACCGAAACCACATATCGTCCACATCCATACCTCCCAATTCGGGCTATAAAATGTTCGTTATCATCTCACGATAGCGAACACCATTCACAGTAACTGCCTGATCGGCCTCATTTTGGAAAAAATACAGTCCGATGATGCCGCCAGCCCATAAACCGCACCAAACAGTCACTCTTTGTGGGTGCATTGGTTTTTCGGCAATCACTCTTGGATTATCATTAGCCCAAATGCGGCAATTCTGCTTATTGACGAATCCACTGAGGTGAAAATGTGCCTCATCACTGAAGATGATTTTCTTCGAAAATTGATCTTCATTTGAACGCCCATTTTCATAATAAGCCTGAATAACTTTGACGCGTTGCTCGATTGTGTATCTTTCCATGGTTCAAATTTAGTTAGTCTGAAATTGAGAAATGTTAAATGAAATGCAGAAATAAACTTAAATTTTAGGTGTGGTTCGCATTCAACATCGGCCCTTAAAATTTAGCAACCACCCTTTATATGCGTTTTGACAGTATCGATAGGTTTTTTGATAGTTTATTACTATCAACAGACTATCGGTGTGAGAGAGAGATTATAGTAATATTCGTTGGTTTAGAGTTCAGTTGGCGCAGAACCATAAACCTAAATGGTGGCGGTTGCAATGGTGTCAGCGCGGGTAGTTGCTATTTTTTAAAGGGCAAACCACCTAAGTGAAGGCGTATGCATTTGCACTGCTGTTTTATGATGCTTTCCCTTTCCGATTTCAGAGTGTGGATGAAGGGTGGGTTTTGTAGTATTCTTTTTCTGCCTTTTTGATTCGATTTCGTAATATTTTCCGGTTTGTTTTTGTTGTATGTTGCTTTTACGAATGAGATGAGCAGGTACCTACTTTGTGTGTAGTTGGATGTACATTTCTTTTTCTGTGGTAGAATTTCTGCATTACGATTTGCGAGATTTTTCAATTATTGTTTGAGCATGAATTGAAAATTTGATTTCTATCTTCTATGGGCTATATGACTGATTTACTCGGTGTGCTTAAATTGTTCTGGGGCTAGCATTTCGTAGAGAAAAATTGTAAAGTAAATTGCAAATTTATTTAAAAATTCACATCTGTTACTGTTGAATAGATGTTGCTCTCAGTTATTAGTAATTATTATTTTGTAATTTATGTAATACGCTTTTATTGATGTAATATTAATAATCTGAATAATTACAGATATATGTTTGTTTCTGTTATTATTTTAGAAGATGCATTCATTTACCCTTTTTTCCTTTTCGATTATATCAAAATTATCGTTCGTAAGGAGTAAACTCCAGTCTTGCGTCGGAGGTGACACACACACGCTTTTTTTGCCTATCAATTGATCCCCGTAAATAGCGACATTTAAAAAAAAAAAAGTCAACTAAATTGGTTGAAAATTGCGGGCGACAGAGGGAAACAGACACTTGTTGCCACTTTGTTTTATATAGATAGAGATAGGCTTCAAACTACGATCGGACAAAACTGTCTATCAACACTTTCTCTCGTGATCATTGAAAGTGATTTACTCCGAGTTGTTGTTGATTTCAACGATTAATGGTCTAAATAATCTCGGAGGGCTCCGTTCGTTAACGCTTAAATTAATTATCACAAATTTTTGTTTTTGATTATATTTATTTATAATGTTTGTTAAAAGAATTTAGTTGGTTTAACAATAAATTATTTATTAAAACAATATTTTGCATTTTATTTGGCAAATAAGTACGGCCTAGGGGCCAGCACTTCTTCTATTTTTCTTTTTCCAAGATCCTAGAGGGGATCAATTCTGGTACTGTGAAAGAGTGGATCGAATAAATCATTTTCATATATTGCTTTCATTTTTCGATTCACTCAGTACTAAAAACCTCGCTCAATAAGTGAAACTATCGTAATGAATTCAATATTCCAAACTTTGTTGTATGAAATAAGGTTCTCAGTTTTGAAACTCTCACTAAAAACATTCACTTGCAAACAGTGTCACCAATTCAATAGGTATTTGAAATCATGCTAATTTCAGCAGCATAGCATATCTTTTTTTTATTTATAAATTTTGCTATTAAAATAAAGAAAAGATTTTCCTTTTTATTTTTTAATATTTATTTAAACTTTATGCTATCGACCGTACAGTTTGGTGGTTGGTAAAAGTCTGCCTTTTAAAAGATGCTGACCGGAGTAAGTCACCTCGTCATCTTGTGTCTGGTCTCTGGTGTGATGTGGATGGGGGTTGAAATGTGAACTGATGCACATGTTTAAATAGACAAGGATGTTTATGACTTCCAGATTGAGTGGACCGACTTATGGTCACAGCTGCATCACGTCCAGTCGATGGTGTCCTGTTGAACATGATATCATGTTCAATTTTCGGGGTTGGATTTCGGCGTTCTGAAGCATGAGTAACTTATATATAAAAAAGTGCTAAAAATCAAGCTAAATATTTTTTTGAAATCAAATTCGGCTAAAAACTAAAAAAAATTAACGAAAAAACTGCTTTTTCACGAAAAATAAGATATATTTCAAAAACATATCTATATATATAAAAATGGATCTTGGTTTGTTCGGATGCTTAAAACTCGAAAACGACTGGACCAAATTGGATACTTCCTCCTGCGGATTTGTTCGTAATTGCTCCGCGAAGGTTTAGGAAAAAAGAAAAATTGAAAAAATTAAGAAAATTGCGCGGAAAATTAGAAAAAAAAAGTTTGTATGGGGAAATACACTTTGAAAAAAAATTACTGGATAGAAATCAAGAAGTGACACTTCAAATAAAAAAAAATATTTTGAATTTTAAAAGCAATTGTTGTTGTCAATTATTTTAATTATTTTCCAAGCAAATTGTTGTTGTCAAAAATTTTGAAGTTTTTTCTTTTTTTTTTAAAATATAGGTACCTAGAAACATTGTTCTAATAAATTATGTTTACTATGTTACATTAAGTAACTCAAATCTCAAATGTGCCAATGTTGAATCTATATATATAAAAATGAATCCCTATTTCCCTTGGTCGCGGCATGACGCGTGAACGGCTGGACCGATTTCGCTAAATTTTTTTTTTGTGTTTGTTATTGTCAGGAGAAGAATCTTATGAAAGAAAAAGTTAAGAAAATTTCGCGGGAAATTAGAAAATTTAAGAATACTAAGCCACCATATTAAATTATATCTAATGTAACCATAGCGCTTTTACAATTCAAACTTTTTTGATGTAACCTTATGGCGTTGGCATAACATTGACAGAATGCGTGCTGCAAATATCGTCAACGAGGATGTGAACAAAATAAATATCGTTTAAAACAGATGCTTCGATCGGAGTTATTATATTGATAAAATACATATAAAATAATTAATTTATTATTTTTAACAAAAACAGAATTTCTTAGTGCACATCGTCGGAAAATCCTCAACATGTGGCGTTGTAGGCGTATGTCGTTATTCAGGTCAATTAAATTTTCTTTAATAATAATCTTCTTAATTCATACCTATAATTCTTTCGGGCTGAAACTCGATGATGATGATATAACTCGATAACCACTGGGTAAATTTTTATGATTCTTCTTTTGTTTTGTTTGTATTGTTGTATTTCAGGTTAAAGCAAACTTAAAAGATAGGATTTTTGACCCGCTATATGGCGTTTAATCGATCTCCGAAACCACTTACCCGATTTCAATGAAATTTTATAGATTTATATTCTTCGTTCCCGCTTGAAGGATAGGATACTTTTGGACCTGATAGGTGGCGCTGTTGCCGATCGCCGAAACAGCGCTACCAAGTTGATTGAAATTTTGTAGATGGATATGGTTGCTTCCAGTTTTAAATTTCGGATAGTTTTTGGCCCTATAGGTGGTACTTTGAAAAACACAAGCGGGATATTTTCCCATTCAGTCCCATTCAAAAATAAAATCAAACGCTATTTCTAAAGTTGTATAATTAAAATTATTAATGGACGCTGTCCAAATAAAGCAATCTGCGAAATGTGAGCAAGATTTAATACGAAAGGTACGGGCAAAGCCGGGTGGGTACACTTACATATAAAAGAGACTGACGTCCGTATGTGCACTCATAACTCGGGGACGGATCGTTCGATTTTTAGAATTTTTATAATAATTTATATATTTATCTACATAATTCGGATTTGAAAGTTGGTTCAGTTAAAATTCTGTTGCGAAACATCAATGTACCGAAACTTTGCAACGGATCGCATTTGTTTTATGGTGAAGGATCTCAAATCAAATATCATACAAGTGATGATTTTAAGGGGAAAATTCAAAGGCAAACATTCTTATTCCGCAGATTTCGCTTTTTCAGAACGATTTACCATTCGTGCGACTTCAATTTCCCGTGCGTCTCGCTTTCACTATGACAAATAATTTTTTGCAAGGATAATCGATGGATGTTTGTCAATTTAGTGAAAAAGTGGAAGGTTGGACGACACGTCAAAATCATTGCGGTTTGATTGAAAAAAATCAACATTGCTATTCATCATTTATTTCTATTGCATTTAATATAACTTTTGAATAAAGAATTTTAATTGGTCGGAATTAATATAAATTAGCAAGTGCTTGGTGCATGCTCGGAATTTATTAACAAATTAACAAATTTGGGCGAAACGAAGTTTGCCGGGTCAGCTAGTGATTAAATAAAAATCACTTCATGACGCTTACTATGTATTACATAAAAAAATATTTTAATTCATTTAAGTTCAGTCTTTGTTCGTTAAATAAAAATAAATATTGTCTATTATTATTAATTTTATAATGAATTAAATTTTTCTGGGCTTCGCATAGCATGGCACATATCTTTTTCTCCTTCAAGTGGATAATAACATTTTGTTACTCCGACTTATTTCATAATTTTGTCAGGAATGGTAAAACTGTGACAACACGTAAGAAGAATACTGTTAAGTATGTATATTTTCATTCTATTCCTCCGTTAGATTAGGTTGTAGGGCGGGAGAACATTCAATGAGCTCTGGCACTGCGGCTTCTTATAGGAGCCTATTGTCCCGTTGATCTTTCACCAAATTCATGAAGCTAAAAACTCTTTCAACAGCAGCGCATCATAATAAATTCGTTGAATGGGTGTGTTCACTGTCAAATGAGAATTCTAATGGCTTGTTCACACTAAGATTCATCTGCTTTGATTTCATTTTATTATGTTAATTCATAATTTAGCTAAACAAAAATTCTGCTAATTTTTCCTGCTACAGCATAAAAGCATGTTTAAAAAAATGCTGGTATGATTTGGAAAAAAAGGAGGCTAAAAATAAAAAAATCCTGCTAAATTGGTCACACTGCTTGCGAATGAGAACAGAGAACAGAACCAGAATGGACCCCCAGACCTCTAAATCCGGCCTTACCTCAACATCTGTTATGTTTGTATTTTACAAGGTTGTTTATGTTATTTATGTTGTATCATCTGTGGCTTTGGTTTGTGACCGTCACATTGTCTCTTTCTGTTTGTGCATATCAATGAGTGCATGTGCCATTGTTGACCTTTTTCACATTAATATGATCTGTATCTACCTCACATTCTTACAAAAACGTCTCACTGCAGAAGTGGCAAAAATAAAACAAAAACTGCTCACTGATAAGACCTCTAGATATAAAGCTACTCACATACCGACCACTCACATTAAGTTGACTGTTTCATCACCAGCTGGAATGACATTCGCTGGGTGTGAACTATGAATGTCTTCAGTGAAATAAATCGAGCATGTTTATTGTCCGGCTTGAGGATAACCTAAATATATGGATGATTTATAGCTGAAATTCATAGCTTCCTTGATAAATGGGTATATCCCACACAAGAAAACGAATTTAGGATAATCTTTTTTTTAGAATTAGAGAGGTCCCCAGAGGTGGACGTTTTTCTCATTTAAATCTGTTCCTTCGACTTGGTTCGTGGTTGATTTTTATTTTATTTTGTTATCGCTATATAAGTACCTAGGTATCATTTATAAATATAATTCGATAAGGCACAATCTTCATCCCTTATTGTATACAAGTATGTGATGTATGTGTTCTGGACGTTTTCGTTATTTGACCAAATTTCGTCTACAAAGGAATAGAAGAAACCATTTATTAACCGATTGCACGGATCTATGCTTGCGTAGTGTACAATGTACATACCAATATACAACCACTACGGCGGTATATATCCATTAAGGAAGAACAGCCACTCGTTTGGTGGATAGAATAAATTGAGGCAGTAATAATTTATTCTTACTGAAATCTCGACGTTCAATTTGGAGCGTTCTGGAGTGAGGTTCAACCCCCATTCGAAAATTCTTTGATGCGTACCAATAAGCCGGAAACAATTTGGCCCTTGGAAACTGATATTCATGGTTCATTTGTTATACCAGATAAGATTTTAAATTCAACTTTATAAAAAGTATTCCAGTCGATATAACTTAGTTCTATAGCTCTTAAAATGCTTCGTTCATAAAAACTCCAACAGGCTGTTTCTTTTAATAATGCAAATTTAAGTATGTGTACGCTTCTCTTTAGAGTAGGTGCTTCCTTTAAAATTGGACATATATACTTTTTGTCTGACCCAGGGAAGTTTGTTGTTGTTGGCGCTCAGCATTTGCTTATTTATCCTCGTCTCTGGCGAGACGAAATTTGTAATGGATTGCTTTGTTCATAACTAAAGCTGCTGTCATTTGTTCGAGGACACCCTACAAATATTACATGAAGTGACATTACATTCTGAAAGTTTTACTGTCTGATGCGGTCATGTCTTTGGACGGTTTTGGTCTTAAATGGAGGCCCACGGCCCAACAACATTGATATTGAAGTAATGTAGTTCCAAAAAGATGGTATGGCGCTATGTCTTATATAAAGCTGCGCTCAATTTGCTTAGAAATAAGTTCGACAGTCGGATCATGTCACGACCGACGTGTGTTTTGTCATGCATAAACTTTTAGGGCCACGTCAATAAAATCTATGCCAATAATCCATAGACTTTGAGTCATTTGCAAGGCAACATTCGTCGAGATATCACCAGTTTGCCGCAGCATACGTTGGAAATGGTAATCAGCGTCAGTGCATTAACAAAGCAACGAACATCTTCTGAACATAAGTGAATTATTCCAGCTTCAAAATTAAGTCAAAGCAAAATTGACATATCGAACCGCTGTTTCCAGAATAAAAGTCCTCCTATCACTTTTATTATGGGCATTCATTTATTCTCATATAACCTTTCTCTTTAAATGACTAACATTACGCCATGCTTATAACAAATTTTAGTCCCGACTTAAAATTTACGTAAGCCCACAATTGCAAAATTTGTATGGAATATCAATTTTGGCCTACGAAAATTTAAAGTCGAAGGTGAAAATATTTATTGGTGAGGCTGAAGGCTGATTGGCTTTTAAGGCTTTTGCATACAAAATTCACAACATTTTTTTTATTTTATTTGACAAATCTTTTGTTACCTGGTTTAAAGACCTTGACTGGGGCTTTAAGAGTTTTTCTATAAATGAGTCTTACGGTTTACCATGATGCGGTCTGTTTTTTTTTTTTTTTTTTTTTTTTTTTTATCAAATAATGTATCATATTGAATTTTAACATTTCACACTGCACGCATGCGGTGAGCTATGACCTATAATATAACTCAAATGCAAATAGTACGTATACGCCACAGTATCCGTTGGCATACATCCCATAAAATGTTCCACCTGGTTAAGGTCGGCACAACCCAAAGCGAAATATATTGAATAAAGGTTATATTTAAGAGCAACTGTTAGGTCGAGTGTGTCATTCAAATTTCAACTGTTTTACATTCCATCGAGCAGAATAATATGGTATAACCTATAACCTCTAACCAGAAAAAAAAATGTGTGTTCTGTTGTATAGATAAGCAATTTCGTTAGCTGTATATTTTGTTTGAAGTTTCATACGACAAAGTAACAAGATTTTTTATTGAAAACAAAAATAACATCAATGAATTCGGTACCACTTTGAGGTTAGTCCTTTAAAATGAATGCATCGCTAGTTTTTCCCATGAATATTTGGTTATAATTGAGTGCGCGTACCTATGCAAATCAAACTAATCTGATAGATGGGTTTTGTTTAATTTATTTAAAGCCAAATGAAATAACACCGAATACATTAAACAACGAATATTGACATAGGGTAAATATTATAACAAGTGGCTTAGTGGTAATATGTGGAATATGAAGAGAGGGGTGCCAGGTTCGAATACACAAAATACCGCAAAAACCCAACTTCCAACTTAGAGTTTTTTCCACTGCGCCACCTCTCGCGAACGTCTGACAAAAATCCGAGAGTATAACTGTCTTGAAAGAGCTTCTCAATTAGCCGCTTGGAATTGGTATAACATTTTTCATCCCCTCCATTCGTTTCAAAAATGAAGAAAACTCACACAAAGCGAATGGTTGTGAGAAGCTAGGCCTAGGATCCCTACGGACCTATTGCGCCAACTATTTATTTATTTATTTAGAATGCCTTTATGTTTATTGGAAGGACATTGGACGAGGTGGAAGGAATATCGACAATGACGCAGGAAAACAAATATTTTTGTAATATATATTATAATTAATTGTATAATTACATTTTTTAATAAATCTAATTATTAAACTTATTTGTTTTGCGTATCATTTACTAATACCTTATCTGTTTTACAAGGACATTGTAGACATATCTTGGATATAGTTTCTTTATTTAGATAAATATTTTTTTTTACATCTTCAAAATTAAATTAAAAAGAAAACTGCGACAAAATAGTTTATTTAATTCAACAGAACAATTAATAAAAAAATTAACAGATTATTTCTATTCACTGGACAATTCTGTTGTTGAAAACAAAATAAATTGCTGGAGTCTGACAAAATGTTGGTATGTAATCAACAAACTTTTGATGGATTCAACAAAACACAACGGCTGAGACTGAGAATTTATTTCTGTATAATCAATAATATTTTCTGCTAATTTAACAAAATACTATACCTAACTGAAATGACAAACTATTCGACATTTGACAAAAATATAAAGACCAAATTTATAAATTCCTCTGTAAAAGCAATAGCTGTTGATCTGACAAAAAAGCAAATCTTTATTTTAACTTTCTCCATTAAGTAGTAAGGAAAGATATTGTTTTCGTACAAAATTTCGAACTCGAAATGTTAATCAATTCTGACATTACGATGATAGACGAACTCAAAAAAGTGGGTCTCAAAATTCTGTCCGGTCTGTCTGTCTGTCCCGCAGGCCTACAGCCTAAACGGCTGACCGGATTTCGTTCAAACTTCCCATACAAACTGTTCGTACCAGTTTGATTTGGTCGAAAACGGCTCTAACGATTTCAACCAAAATTGATATTTAAGCTTAAGTGGATGAGGTTACCATGACTACATACCCAGTTTTTGGCTAAAAATTCGAGTAACGGTACTTTGGAAATTTGGTCATATCTCAAAAACGCTCCGTAAGATTGTAACAAAAATTAATTTCTGAGGTTATATGATCATTTCCAACTTATAGGCAAACTCAGTTTTTCTCGATATGATCGTAAAATTGATTTTTGAAAAAAGTATTTTTTTTTAATTTAGTTTTTCTTAGCTTACCAGAAACCGGCAATAACAATTTTGACCAAAATGCAAACTTAGAGTAACACTGATGTTCTTAAAATGCCTGCGTCCCTAATTTTTAATTCGAATCACCGAAGTCGCTAATTTTAAGAACCGCTCATATCTCGAAAACCCCATTTTTGACTTCGATAAAACTTTAAAAACCAAGTAACTCTTATCTCGCAAATAATAACCTATAATCGGTTTTTAGACACATAGTTAACAAATAGTATTTTTCAAACTAAACATTGCAATTTTTGGTACTGTTTTGACTGCCAAATTTTACAAAAACTGCTCTAACGATATTGATTAAAATACTTATTAACGATAATATCAGTATTCTAAATAAGATGCCGTACTTAGTTTTTCTCAAAAAAATCGAATAAATCAGATTTTTTAATTTTTTTCTCAAAAATGACTACCCAAAAGCCGATCTGTGTTCATATATATTTTTAAAACTCAATACCGCACTTTAAAATTCAAATTTACAACCGCCATTAGAAATACAATAACAGCAACGCAAAACTTATTTTCAGCGAATATTACCTACTTCTATTTTTTTTCAACCATTTTGAATATGCACCTTAAATAAATTCCAACCACTTGGAGTTTTAACAATCAGAATATCCCACTTCATTTACATGCCTACACACGTTCATCGTTACACTCAGTGTTTAACTGCTAATGCAAATACAAAAACAAATCTTTGAATACTAGCATATACATATATGTATATATATATTTATATGGAAAGATATCTATCTATTTATGAGGAACAATACTTTCAATCATACACAACTTAAGCCAGCGTCATTAATATATTCCAGTCAAAAAGAAAATCATTCCCTAACAGATCGAAAATGAGAAACTCCTACTATGCTTGTTTATATAGCATTGCTTCTCAGATCCTCAGATCTTTACCTACCTTACCTACCTAATAAAATAAGAAAAAAACCAACAAAACTTTTGTTCGACCCAGTCGTGCACTCTATTTTAATTATCAGAGCAAACATTTTAAGATAGGGAAAAACGTAATAACTGTTGTCAATCTGATAGAGACATTTTGTTGGACGTATATTGACAAAAAAAATTCTTTAAAGAACCCACTGGAAAGTCAACCATCGACTAAGTCTACTCCGGCAAGTTAAAAAAAAAAATGGCGGAAATTTTAAATGGAAACATACCTGCCAAATATATAAATGGTTTCAAAAAGTACATATTGCTACTTGCTGCAATAAGAAGCGTTTGGTAAAGACTGCCTTTCACTAACCGACAGTTAGGGAGCTTCCACACCGAATAGAACAAAACGCCTCATTTTGTTTTCTTGCTTTGTTTTGCCTTATTCAGTGTGGGCGCTCGTATTTAAATGTGTGTATTTAAATTCCAGTAACACACAGAAAAACAGTTTTGTTTGTCTAAAGCGTTTTGTTTCATCCGGTGTGGAAGCTCCCTTTAAAAGTCAGAATGGCTGTTTTGATGGATATTTAACAAACTCGGCGTTCTTGGAGTCAAATCAACACTTAGTTCGGTAGTGCTATTTGCAAAATGATTGCATGTGCGGATGACGTCGCAATAGGAAATATTTTTAGGAAATATTTTGTAGCGCTCTAAGTGGACGTTCCTAACATCCCAAGAATGACTGGTAACATTTTTTTTTTTTTGGAGAAAACCGTAACAAAACTGAGTTAATCCTTCGGTCAGAAGGTACACAATTATTTATCAGAAGTCGCCCAATGATATCGTTTAAAGTTTTTCCAGGGAAGCTTATCGTAAGGTTTCTAACCTGACATTGAAAATTAGACAAAAAGGCCGCAATGGATGAGGGGAAATTTGTCCACACCGATGGAAGGAAACTATTTGGGTGGAAAAATACTCATGACTGTCTTTTGCAAATCTAGAAATAAATGTGCTAATGATGATGGGATGACTATTGAAACAAAATTGAGCTTTGTTTTCAATTTGTTGGGTCACCTCAATTAGCTCCATAACCTTAGGGGTAGTATAGATTTTTATTGTTTTGAGAGAATAACTCTTAACAATGACTCGTAGACACAGTCACATTGGTAGGAATGAAAGCTATGCTAGATTTCGAACTACGCCACTAAAGGAGTCCGAACTCTTTGAACTGATTGTTTGACTAGTTTTTGAATTATGACAGTCAATTTTCCGTACGTAATTCCACTTGGGAAGACAGTTCTGTTTTCCCCTGTCAGGAAATGAACTTGCATTTCGATTTTTCTCCAATCGACCAAGTGAATACCACTAGCGCCAACTGAGCGAAGAGTACAAGCCCGCCAACTTGTGATTAGAACGGAGGAGAGGACCAACCTCTGAAGCTATAATTTTTTAAACTCTCGGAAAGAATTGAGGTAAGTATGGTCCCTTTAAAACAAACAACAACAAAAAAGCTGTGGGACAAATCAAACACCATCCATACCAAAGTGGCAAACACATCCATCAGCTTTAAAAACAAATACAATAACACAAGACAAATCAATATCGCCAACGCAGAAACAACAAGTAAAATCTTAAGTACACAGTTGGCACATGGTACTTAAGTTGAAATCATTCTCCTGCATGACACTGGTACGTTGTCGGCTTAGAGAAGCAGCAACAAACCCCACCAAACAATACACAAATGCACCCGGTCATAATTTCAGTACTTACGTCTGACAGTATAAGCATTTAATGCTGTGTTTTGTTGCTTTTTTTTCTATGCGCGGATTACAGTAATCCTTGGTCTACGTACTTCTAATAACTGCACACTTCGTTGGTGTAAGTGCTCGACGAGCTGGCGGCTGTAAATAACTTTCAAGTTCACCTTCCCGCATGACCTTAAGCTTTATATTGTTAGATTTTGCTCAATGCAAATACCAATCAGGCACGTGGGATATTGGAACACACTACTGAACTGTATTGTTGCACACGTAATTGGTATTGATTTTAGAAATTAATTTCAGAACTTGCCATTTCAGATAGGTATCTAGTCGCCCAACACAAAAAGCGGACATGGACTAATAGCAATACAGGATGCAGGTACAATACATGTACATACTACAATACAGCAAAAAAGCGAGTAAAAAAAGGTTCTAATAAATCCGGATTACTAAGCGTCTCAGTTAATTGCATACACACGCCTGAGACACTGAAAACATACACCAGCCGTACTTCCTGCTCATTGTGTCTTGAAAATTCTATGGACTTTTATCGAGCACCGTTTGCCAAACTCAGAACAAACTTTTCATGGGTTTTGCAATAACTCATTCGATTTCAAAAGACGACTTTTAGTGTTCGCTCACACTTGGGCATTTATCCGCAAGCTCACGTCTGATGGCAAATGCTATGGCATCTACAGGTTGTATGCACACCAGCAAGCGTATAAAATGTAGATAGAATTAACGTGTTTGGGTTTAACACATTTAGAGGTGATATCATCCTGCAACTTATTTAAATGTTTAATTAGAGTCAACATGTGTCGGGTGTGCTAATGCTGGCAAAATGCATTTCTTCGGGGGCTATGCTCAGCGATATTAAACAGCCATATCCCCGGACTAATAATGTACATCCATCTGAAGACAGCCCCAAAAATATATGCATTTCTCAACAGATTGTAGTCTGTTAGTTCCCATAAGTAAACCGATCTGTCACCACTATCGCGGCGTATCAATATGGTATTTTCGTTAAGCCGACTAAAAAAAAGCTCTCAAAAAGAACCTATTGGATTCCCGCCACAACTCGATTGACTTCCCGCCTGAACCCGCATTTTCTTTTCCGGGAGTTCACAGAGCATTAAACGTAGTCTTAAGTTACTTATTAGTGGTAATAAAATAAGAAGTTGGCTTGGAATCGTGTCTTTTTAATAGAGACAACAATAATAACACAAACAAAGTCCATATAACTCACCCAGAAACCTTTTTTGCCTCGTCAGAAAATTTCAAAAATATCCTAATACCTTCCGTTCCTGGAATGGCAACAAGAAAATGTTGGGCATCGGATTCGGTGATGGTGGTTCCTTGAGACATTCGGCACCATTTGTCCTTACAATAGAATAACCACAAACATTGGACGCATCAGGTTTCTCTATACCATCTACGACATCTTGAGAATTTTCCCCTAAATTTATTTCAACATCGACGTATTCTGTTTCGGCATTTGACTCCATGTTGTGGACCACCTGTGAGAAGTGTATATCAAATAATTTTTTTCCTCCTCTCGTAAGTACTGTTGATTAGACTCATCGTCTTCCATAGATTTTATTGTGACAAGCTTCGAGTTCAGGTAGTTTTGCTGATGTTTGTATGGCAGCCTTGAAGAGAAGTGTCTATCTAAGCTTTTTAAGTTTAAAAGTTGGGCGATCTAGTGATTTCCTTTTAAATCATAGGTAATTTTGACACTGGCAGCTGTTTCCCGCTCGAAATCTTGACAGAAAGTCAGTACCATACCTCCGTGGAACGAAATGAGCCGTTTTACGCTTCAACTATGTTGGGAAATATTGAAAAAAAAAAAATTCCAAAGTGAGTGCTATAGAGGATATAGCCCAAACAGTGCTTTTTGAAAAGAAGTTTTGCCCGAAATGAAGCACCCACCGCACCTGCTGTACGCATAAGTTTGTGCAAAAAGTTCATGAGACTGGTATGTTAGTTGACAACACTCATGGTCCCCGTCGATTTACGGTGCGCACAGACGAGAATGGGGCTGCTGTTGCCGAGAGTGTGAGACTCGAAAATGAGGCTGGGGTGGGAACAACGTTTCGGTCAACGGTGGGTTACAGAGCCATGTTAACCGACTTTTTTTTTAAGAAATTGAATACATGGATTTAGACGACTGGTTCTAGTTTATGCAGGATGGTGCCCCATGCCGCAATCGATCTTTTGCGCACAAAATTCCCAAATCGTGTTATCAGCCGCTTTGGCGATATCAATTGGCCGCTTCGGAGCTGTGACTTCACCACCTTGGACTTTTTTTTGTAGGAAACCGTGAAGGACTGATGTTATGCCCACAGTCCGAAAACGATTCAAGCACTTACGGCCAATATCATCCAATCAATCCCTTACCTACTGCCCGAAACCATGAACAAAGCCTTGGAAAATTGGAGTGACAGAATGCGTTGCTGCAAAGCCAGCCGAGGCAGCCACTTGAACGACGTTTAGTTCCATGATAAATTGAGATGTTTCCTCATACTAATGGTGACCATAATAATTGGAAAAAAGAAATAATTTTGTTATTTTTATTGCATTTTTAAAACGAAAATTGTACTTGGCCACCCTGTATAATTACGTATATCTCTTCTTGCTACGACACGATGATTTTTACAGGCTTAGGTATTAGGGTCCACTTGAATAAATTTATAGCAAAACTAATTCCATCAAACAGCCTAAGCCCTTCCACAGAATTTTTGGTAACACATCTTTCTTATCTGCAGTGACTTCGTAACAAGGTTACAATTTAATTAGGTCTCTTCGCCTTTAATTTTCTTATAACTGCTCATAAGTACCTACATCGCAAATTTTCCTTTTTTAGCATTATTTCTTTATTTCTATGAACTATATTTCAAATACTTGGACTAAGTCCAAACTTATGTTGAACTTTTAACAGGAGCGTTTTCTGCAGCCTGTTGTATGTCGTTGAAGTGGTCGAAAAAGAGTTAAAAAAAAAAAACTCCTGAATGAATGTTGAGTTTGTCTTCTTATGCATTTTAAGATAGTAAAGAGCTTAATTTAAATGCAAATAAAAGTAGGTGGGAATAACTTTATTTTATTGAAACAAAGAAATAGCTCCAAGCTATTTTCTTTAGGTCGGAAAATGTAAAAAGGTTCTCAATAATTCTGATATAAAAAGGAAAATTCCTAAACAGCCCCGGACAGTTGTAGCTCTAAATACGCCTCAGCAAATGTACACAAGCAAGGGTTAAATGTTTGCCCATTTCAAAGTGACTTACCTTAAGGCATCAACAGTAATCCCTTCATTCCAATTTGAATACGTTTAAATAATCCTCAATGTGGCAAAAGTATCTCAAACAAGCTTAGTTAAAATGAACGTCACATCAAAATTGGAAAATTGAAAACGGAAAATAATTAATTTTCTAATTACACTTTCATATCGGAAGTATTAACAATTTCTCACTGTGAATCCACTTCTCCGTGGAGAGCAGTTAGTTACACCCTTCAGCGAACGAAGTTTTAATCAACGATCAACCGCACAAAACACGAGATATAATTTCTTTCTTTTGAATTTTAAAAGGAACCACCCGAACTCCTCAAAGTTTAACCGATAAAGAAAGTCTATATACGAGCATCGACGAGCTGATGTACTTCCACGTTTCTGTGTACGTCGCGCACATATACTATACCGAGTCTACCACTCTCTTGGTACCGCAAAGTTTCAAGTTTGTTGCAACGTTTCTAATCCAATCAATTTTAGGATCGACCACGAGCACGGTTTGTTGAATGCCCACGAGGAACCACGATGAAGGTTGAGCAAGTGCTGGCTGTTTTATCAGGATAATCCTTTCGTTTCGTTGAAATCAGCCAGAAATCGATTACCGATTAGGATTACTCTTGGCAGGCCTTTTCGCCCGCACCTACTTGGACCATATTACAAGCTAAAGGCATTTAAAGAACAAAACCCCTCAATCAATTCCCGCCTGATTAATCCCAAAACAAACTAAATCCGAAGAACATTCAAAAGGGATTTCACAAAGTGTATAATATCGTTACAGCCGATATCTCAGCGTGACGTCCTTGAATAAATATTTTACAAAGCGAGGCTCCATCAAAATTTATTCAGAACGCGCGTCAACTAGTTGTCAATATTTATTCAAAACTTAGTGTAGGTACGACAGTTGTACCGAACTAATGACCGAACTAACGACCAAACGAAAGTGAAATTTCCACCGAATCACGAAAATCACGAAAATCCTTTGATTTAACCGTCAGAGCATCACGTACCGACGCGATAGATGCCGAACTTCGACTGCCGTTCGTTGGTCCACAATAGCATCCATGAGATGCCGGTGAAACATTTTTTTAAGGGCAAAAATATTGTTTGCGGGGATGTACGATGTATGGCGCAAGGAATATCATCCTTATCGGAGATGTACCACTATTAAGTACCACAAGTCCACAAGTCCACAATGTTTCAAATGGCTTACTCTCTTTGGTTGGCTGTAACCTGTAACGGTTCTCTTTTGGAGTGATTTTAGAGTTTATCCGTTTGCGGATAAAAGCTCTGCGTAAGCTCAAGTTACATTTTTCATTCATAGATTTTGGCATGTCGCCAAGTGCCGACAGTAGAATATATGAGTTCAGAGAGTGTAGTCTTAGACGACTTGTTTATATGAAATGATGGATATGCACAAACGAAGACGACATATTACAGCGTTAGTCCTCAGGGAAGGAGGGCTGTGCGTTACCCAGCTGATTGATGTCAGATGTGTTACGAGCCTTGTGGGCGGATTTTCTTTTCATCAGAATACTTTTTGTTTTCATTGAATTTGTCCACAAGGAGGTAAAAGGATGAAAAATCGAAACATTCGTGGGTATAACTGTCGTAAAGGAGATTCTCAATTCAGCCTTTCGGACAGTAGGTCCCTTAGGAAAAAAAACACAACGGCTACACTTACAATAAAGATTTGTAACAGTTTTGAGAGCCACAAGCCATTTTTTTTTTCTAAATGTAGCACTTGCTGTTTGTATAAACCATTTTAAGCCCGAAATTTAGCGCAAAAAATGTCCTGTGCTCATTTTGCCAATATTTTGAAATTACATACTAAATTTGCTTCTATGTACTATATATTACCCGTACTAATTCTTATTGGAACACTGCAAACAAATTTGTTTAATGTCCTTAAGTTTTTTTTAGCAAATTGAGAGTTTTAAGAAAACTGTTTTTTTTTTTATTATTTTGTAAATTCAGTTGTTATATAAAATACTAATGTGGTTTTTAAGAACCAATACTAAAAAAAAAGGTTCCCTTTAATCAGCCTCGTACCCACCCCGAATCCAACAGTGACCCCAAGCAGGAAGGTTGCAGGGCAGCAGCATGCTCATACTGATATTCCAGTATCTGTATAAACAACCCTAGCTCTATAATGGAAAATTCCAAAAAGGGTAATAAAAAGGAGCCCGACCCAAAAAAAGGCCCCTACATAAAATACTAATATAGCAAAAAAAAAAAAACAAAGCGGACTAGCAAAGACATTTATTTACTTACTTACTCACTTAATTAGATGGCGCTACAGTCCGGAGTGAACCTGGGCCTCAACCAATACGCCTCTCCAGTTAGCGCGATCATTATCTAACTGCCTCCAGTTGCGCACTCCAAATTGGTTGAGGTCCCCTTCCACTTGCGCGCGTCACCTCTAAGGCGAGGGCTCTACATATCCTAGCCATCTTGGTCGGCTGATGAGCACTTTTGTGACCAGGTCAATGTCGCTGTACAGCTCATAGAGTTCGCTGTTAAATCTCCTTCTCCAAATCCCGTCAACGCAAACGGGACCGAAAATCACTCGTAGTTGCAAACGCACCAGTGACAGCTCGCTATGTTCTGCCAATTATGTCAATGTCGCCCGCGCATGCAAGTAGTTGCACAGACCTCTGGGAAATCGTGCTTCTGGTGTTGGCTTGCGAGTTTCGCACAATCTTCTCAAGAGTGATGTTGAAAAAGTCACATGACTGCGCGTCACCTTGTCTAGATCCTTTTTTGACATCAAAGGTCTCGGTGAGATTGTTTCCGAACTTTATGGAGCAGCTAGCGTTCTCCATCGTCATTCTGCACAATCTGACAAGTTTGGCAGGGATGCTAAGACTAGACATGGCTCTGTATAGCTCGTCTCTATAAATGCTGTCATATGTGACCTTAGAATCGATGGGTATCGATCTGGACTTCTTGGTTTTTTTCCAGAGTCTGCCGTAGTGTGAATATTTCGACGGTTGTAGACTTACCGGGCCTAAAACCACACTGGCAGGGTCCAATCAGTTCGTTGGTATAAGGTTTCAGGCGTTCGTACAGTACGGCAGATAGGATCTTATATGCGATGTTAAGGAGACTGATGCCTCTATAGTTGGCGCAGTTTAGAAGTGCTCCTTTCTGGTGTACATTTATTTATAACAAAAAAAAAAGTACATTCATTACGAAACACTTCTTTTCATATGTCTGTATTCTTTTTGGTTATATCTTACTTAAACTGAAAAAGGGGCCATTTTTATAATTTTTAAGAAAGTTAGGGTCAAGGCTTGAGGCTGAAAAAGGGGAAACGCTGCTATGATGACCGAAAGTATTCTAAATGTTTGTTCGCGATTCATTGATTTTTGGGTTTTTTTTTTTTCTGTCTTTGTCAGGTCGAACCGCTTAAGCTAAGTAGAAGTAGAATCTCTGAGCTTGTGAGGTTAACCACAATTGCTCGTCAACCGATGGAGTGCTAATTTCTATTTTTAGGCATGGCAAACAGAGTTAGCGGCGCTAAGGTAGGGTTGTGTTGAATGAATGTTGATTACTGCCAACAAATGAATGCAGTAGTGCAAACGCTTTGTGGGAACCTTTTGCTATACATTCTTGTAACTTGGTTAAAGAGTTTTCCATTTGTATTTACTTTAACTTCTCTTCCCATTGAATGCCAATACACATTATTTACACACATACTCTGAAAGGTGCGTGCTCGCTCATATTGGCACAAGCGAATTCAACGTATTAAGAACAGAACCAATATTCGGTAACTTTTGTTTATTTTCTCAAACATTCTTAAGTGCATACTAACTAAAGACTTGTCTTGCAAATGTTAGGAGTAGGTATTCCGGTTAAAAGTTTTAACCGTGAACATTGACTAAGAGGTTCCTTTATTTTTACGTAGCCTTAGGGTCACAAGACTGGCGTAAGGGTGCAGCTGTTACTACTTGTAAGTAGTAGTGAAACGACTTTGCTCATAAGTATGTGTTTCCAAGTTTATTTAAGGTGCAAAGTGGATACTAGTTTTTGTAGAACGTAGCTTGTTTACCTATCTGCAGAGTATTCAGGTAGCGAGAACAGTTTTGTATGACACTTTTACTTGTACCAGGCGACAGAGGAAACACTTAATAAAACCAGGAGGTGCCTGCTGTTGTTTTTGGCCAGGTGTTTGCTTTACAAAAACTACTTTTGCATCTTCGAGGTATACGTAATATGCCTAGGTTTTTTTTTAAATCCTAAAAGTCATTGGTGGAGTTACCTACTCATTTATTTTCAAACGGCAGTGAATTGGTAATTAATAATTGTGAAATTGGGTCGAATCAAACCAGATGAATGAACTGTCTATTTAAACTCGAGCGAAATAGAGTTAGTACTGTAAAAAAGATTCATTTTGCCTCTTTTACATGCTTCACCAATCACGGGACACAAATAAAACTTTGTATAGTCTACATTTGAACTTACTTTATTAACAACGAATAAACGATCGCACTCATCCGATTCTCTCGTTTGAATGCAAGCTGTGTCATTATGACCTGACCGGTCTATTTCACCGGTAGCGGTAGAAGCTTAACATAGTTTCTCTCTTTTCCCTAAGCGACTTTAGTTTTCGATATTGGATGTAAAGTTTTACCTGTCAAATTTGATTAAAGTTCGTTCGTTCATAATTTAACAAGGAAACTAATTCCTTCTCGAATCAAATTTAAGACTAAGCTCAAAAAGAAAAATTAATAAATATGAACCCCGAATGAAATCGAATAACAAATATTGGCTGAAGCAAAATCGGTAAACTTTCGCTTCGATTCGAGTCCCAGCGTAGACGTACACATTACACAATCGCTTATTGTTCATTATCCACATTTTAAACAACTTTCAAAGTTGCGGCGGGATGTTCATATTTTTGCTTCCTGTTGAACTTAAGTGAATCTTAAAACCACCACTTATCCTATCAGTGAGCACACAAGCCATTTCTTGGGATGGACGTTCCAAATAAACAAGCTACTCCGGCACCAATAAAACAGGAAAACATTCATCGACCAAAAACCATGAACACACATAATCGTTTTGAGAATTGTACAAAAGTTATCTCTCCTCTTTAATAAGCGAAAGGATGTTCAATGTGTATGTTTCGTGTATGTTTGACTGTGCACGAAAGAGTAAAATTTAAATTATATCTAAAACTCAACTTCGCTCAAACGAAGCAGATTTGAATTGATTTTCTTTACATATGAGAAGGGATTCGATTTCAGTGAAGTCAAACATTAATATTTGTTCGAATTTCCCACATTAATAGCTCCACACTTTCATACTTATATAGAAGAATTGCTACGGAAGGTTGGTTACAGCGTGTAGCATACAAATGCATAACCCAATTGCATGCCACATTCGATGTGTGTACATGTACATGGCAATCAGAAGGCAAGAGGATGTGAGTTATTTTTGAGAATATAGCTTCTAGCAATATTGAATAGGACTGGACAGGGCGCACAGCATGGGAACGGACGAGTTCTTCACATTTGAAGATGAGAATGTAACGTACTGTCTATAGCAAGACACAAATATGCTTTCGAGGACTCTGTGATAAAGACTACTAAGCCGATTTCTCGATAATCATGGGAACAAAAGTTTTTAAATTTATTACAGTGATAGGAATTGTCAGATCTCAGATGACAAGCTCAAAATCAAAGTCTACAGGACGATGTTAATATACAATAAAGTGCAGCTATATCCTTTATGTTATTCTTGGCTAACACTGGCCAATTTTGACAACGAAATATGTGGACTTTTGTTGTTAAAGTAAGCTCGCCGCGCCGGTTTAAGAACTAATAAGAACTAACATGAAGTAGAAGAGTTTCCTTTTATTATTATTTTGTTTTTGTTTTTTTTTTTTTTTTTTTTTTTCTTCTAAAATCAAAGTTTCGCTTGTGGTCGAAAATCGACCCTACTTTTTATAAGTATGTAATTCTAAAAAAATGTAGTCGCAGTGGCTAAGTGTGTTGGCCTACTTAACGAGGGGTCTCAGCCTCGAATCCCGCAAAAACCCAAATTCCAACTTATGGTTTTTTTTTCCACTGCGCTACCTCTCGCGACTGTCTGACAAACATCCGAGAGTATAAATTGCTTGTAAGAGCTTCTCAATTAGCCGTTTGGAGTCGGCATAAAATTGTAGATCCCTTCCATTCGTTCCAAAAATGAAAAACTCACATAAGACGAATGGTTGTGGGAAGCTAGGCCTAGGGTCCCTCCGGACCTGTTGCGCCAACTATTTATTTTTTTTAATTCTAAAAAATGTACCACGATATTTAGGTTGTTTATTTTTAAAAACCTTAAGCTACAAAAAAAATACCCCTCTTTGAAAATAAGTTTTACTCATGACTTAGATCAAATCATTTACATCGCCAGATATTTTCTACAGTAGGTAACAGACATTACGCCCCTGAATTAAAATTATACAGTTGCTTTCTTTTAGGGGTAGGTAGATTGCATTCCTTCGAAAATAGGTTCTAAGCTAAGATGATTTATATTTGAATAAAATACTAAGGGTCCGCCAAATAACTTTTTTTTTAAATGCTATAAAAAAACTACTGAATATTTTCTCAAATTTCTTTTTTATTTGAAAGCACATAATTTAATAATGGAAAATAATTTCATTCAAATGGCTGCCTCACCTGGCCATGCAATAGCCTACACGATCGGTTCAATTTTTAAGCACATTATCGATTGTGTGCAGCTGTATTTCACCAATGGCTTCACGAATATTGTCCTTTAAAGCGTCAATTGTCTCTGGCTTGTCGGCGTAACACTTATCTTTTACGGCACCCCACAAATAATAGTCCAACGGTGTCAATTCGCAGCTCCGAGGTGACCAAACGACATCAGCTCTGCGGCTGATAATGCGATCTTCAAAAACAGGGCGCAAAACATCGAGTGTAGCTTCGGCTGTGTGGCACGTAGCGCCGTCCTGTTGAAACCAAATGTTGCCAATATCCTCCTCTTCAATTTTTGGGAACAAAAATTCGTTCAACATGGCCCGATAACGATCACCATTGACTGTAACGGCCACTCCTTGCTCATTTTCGAAGAAAAATGGCCCAATTATGCCTCTGGACCAAATTCCGCACCAAAAAGTGACTCGTTTTGGGTATATCGGCTTTTCAATGTATGCGTGCGGGCTTTCTGTGCCCCAAATGCGACAATTTTGCTTGTTTACATACCCGCCAAGATGAAAATGAGTTTCATCTGAAAAGATGATTTTTTTTGGCAAATTCGGCCTCTTCTCTAAATCGATTTTCAAAGTAATGTCGCAATATTTCCCAGCGTTGTTCAAGCGTATACACAACCATATTCGTTCAGCGGAAGGATAAAACTAATTATCTGTCAAATCAATAAGTGTTACCATTCGCGAAATAAGCACTAGTTGAAAAAATAAAGTTATTTGGCGGACCCTTTATAATCGTAACATGTCGACAAATTAGATGTCATAAAAATGATTTCAATTAACTGATAAGCATTTTTTATGAGAATTGTTAACTTAACTTTTATGAACCTTAATGGCGACATATACCCTCAACTTTTTGTATGGGCACCTGCACGTGCAAATCTATGGCACAGTACCTTTCGAATGATATAAGTTTTTTTGTACTCATTTCACAATAAATACTAAAAAAGTGCACGAAAAATTTGGACGTTGTTCACGTATTATAAATCAGACTTAAAGCGGGTTCCACGGTGAGATCTGCTTTTTGCAATCCTGAGATTTATGTTCTCCGTTCAGAAATCCGGGTGAGTTTATGAGTCTGGCTTGCGACAGTCCTCCTGGCTGTTTGGCTCCTTTTTGAGCCTCAAGACCCTTGGCCCCCGCTTTCTTAGAAATGATAAAAATGGCTCCTTTTTCAGCTTAAGTATGATTTCACTTTTTATTGAACGAAAAAGGATGTAAACGTATGAAAAGAAGTGCTTCGTAATGAATAAATTAGTTTTTTTGTTTCTAAATAAACACGGTTGCCAACACGGTACATTTGGGACAAAGTATTTGTCTTTCCCAATGTTTATTTGCCTTTTGTCCTTCCCGACGATTTCTCAGTCCGAAAGTTAATTTAATTCAGCAAATAACTAAAAAATTGGGTAGTGTACACAAATAATAACTTTGGTTATGGAAAACATATTTTTTCGGTAATTAAGATTGTACGTTTTGAGGTGCACTAAGATACGAGTTGGCCGAGCAATTTATACAATTTTTAAAATTTATTATTTCAGTTGGAAAATTAAATCTTTGTCCCAATGTTGATTTCTCCGTCCCACTCTTTCGGTATATTTGTCCGAAGTTATGTTTCAAGTTGGCAAGCCTGTAAATAAATGACTTTTATGCTGTTTTTTTTGCCATAGGTATTAGTATTCTATGCGTAGGCGCGCTTCTTTTTTTATTGCCTCGGGCGCCTTTTTTAAACTCAAAGTTTCACTAGTTTAAGTCTAACATTGGCTTTACACTGGGTACGTATGTAATCGTCGCCCCAACATTGGGTTGAAACACGATTTTAATATTTTTGGGAAATCGCATTTAAAGTTTTGACAGCTTATAGCACGAAAACCAACCGCTGGGATTTTTTTCATTTTTCGACACTATATATCCACGGAAGTCCTCTTTCAAAAAATGTAAGAAGTTATTCCAAAACGATTTAGGTTTTTAAAATAAATATTTAAAAGTTATTAAAAAATGAGTTTGCCGCATACTTACTTACTTACTTACTTAAGGTGGCGCTACAGTCCGGGGTGGACCTGGGCCTCAACCAATACGCCTCTCCAGTTAGCGCGATCTTTGGCTAACTGCCTCCAGTTGCGCACTCCAAGTTAGTTGAGGTCCCCTTCCACTTGAGCGCGCCACCTAAGGCGAGGTCTTCCTCTACCGCGTTGTCCCTCCGGGTTGGAATCGAAGACTCTCCGGGCCGGAGCGTTGGTGTCCATTCGCTCTACATGTCCTAACCATCTTAAACGACTAATGCGTACTTTTCTGACCAGGTCGATGTCGCTGTACAGCTCGTAGAGTTCGCTGTTAAATCTTCTCCTCCAAATCCCGTTAACGCAAAAGGAACCAAAAATCACTCGAAGAATTTTGCGTTCGAAGCGACCAAGAAGATCCTCATTCGTTTTTGCTAGGGTTCATGCTTCTGCGCCATAGAGCAGGACAAGGATGACGAGAGTCTTATATAGAATCTCCTTAGTGCTTCTTGACAAGGCCTTCCTAATCAATTGCCGTCTTAGGCCAAAGAAACAGCGGTTGGCAAGTGTGATTCTTCGCTTGATTTCTGATGTGATGTCATTATCAGAGTTTATAGCGGAGCCGAGGTAGACAAAGTCCCTAACTACCTCAAAGTTAAAGCTGTCTATCGTGACGTTCTGCCCGATTCGTCGATGTTGTGTGTCCCTTCTTGTTGACAGCATATATTTTGTTTTGCCCTCATTCACCATCAAACCCATTTTTGCCGCTTCTGTACTGATACTTGCAAACGCACCAGTGACAGCTCGCTGTGTTCTGCCAATGATGTCGATGTCGTCAGCGTATGCAAGTAGTTGCACAGACTTGTAGAAAATTGTGCCTCTGGTGTTGGCTTGTGAGTTTCGCACAATCTTCTCAAGAATGATGTTGAAAAAGTTACATGACAGCGCGTCACCTTGTCTAAATCCTTTTTTGACATCAAAGGTCTCAGTGAGATTGTTTCCGACCTTTATGGAGCAGCGAGCGTTATCCATCGTCATTCTGCACAATCTGACAAGTTTGGCAGGGATGCCAAAACTAGACATGGCTCTGTATAGCTCGTCTCTATAAATGCTGTCATATGCGGCCTTAAAATCGATAAAAAGATGGTGAGTATCGATCTGGTATTCTTGGGTTTTTTCCAGGATCTGCCGTAGTGTGAATATTTGATCGGTCGTGAACTTACCGGGCCTAAAACCGCACTGATAGGGATTTATCAGATCGTTGACGAATGGTTTCAGGCGTTCACACAATACAGCAGACATGATCTTATACGCACCCAACTAACATTTCAGTTTCCATAAGCCTCAATAGAGGATTACATTTGGTTTCCAAAAGAATGCTTTTAAGCTTCGGCTAGGTTCGAAAGGCGATCACTTATCGAGGATCTTTTGTCGTTAAAGTCTCTAAAAAGATTTCCATTAAGTATTTAATGACTCAATAACAAAAGCTTTATAGATACTCCCAGTTTATTAAAGGCTCCTTAAGGCAATGTATAGAGGCTTAACGAAGGCTCAAACTTCTTTTATAAATGCGATAAACCATTACGGAATCCTTTGCGAGCACTGTTAGAAGTTTTACAGAAACAAAATCGGAAAAGTTTCTGTAAAGTTTCGGATAGTGCTTCCAATAACATGATTGGAAGTAACTTATATAAGTTTTATAGAAGCCTCATTGTTTGAAGAGAAAAAAAATGTCACAGATTTTGTATTTCCATTTTCTTTACCTCTTCCCCCTGATTGCGTTTTAATGGCCTGGAATGAATACATGAAACAAGGGATAAGTCTGTGGAATTAATTAAGTTGAAAAAATCAAGGTTTTGTATACTCACACACGGGATTTGAACTGACGACCTCCAGCATCAGAGTCGGACACTCATCATCTGCACCATCTGTAACATACCCGCTACGAAGTTAAAACTTAACCAGTTCAAACTTGTGACTCTATCAAAAACAAACAAAAGCTTCGGTAACACCTTCGTTAAAGATTCCATAACATTTACAGGAGACACGAGCTATTATCTTTCTCTTTATTTTTTACGTTGGGTTATATTCTCGCTTACGACTATGCATTGTTTTTATGTTTTCGTGCAGCCCATAATTTCGTTAAAACTTAATATAGAGCCTGTAGTTAATCACGTGTGTTACATTTCATTCAGCTAAAAGAAAACGCGGTGCTGCAAAAATTGTGTATAAACTCATCTGAAATATCTAAATAAAATTAAGGATATAATTTAGGTAAGTTTGATGTCTTTCAATATTCTTAAGTACTTTAATTATGTTATTCTAGCTCAAATCTGTATTTTTTGCCTTAAAATCACATGGATCGCTTGACTTTAAGTAGTCAAAATAATTATAAAGTTATTCAGACCCTTGAAAATGGAAATAAAATAATTTCTGCTGTGCCGTCGACATGGGAAAATGCTGGAAAATTGATGTGGCCACCACCAGAAAAAATACGCCATAGAAGTCTCAAAAGTTTTAGGAATGCACCAGGAACATTGGCAGATGGGTGGACAGAGTACCCATGCAAAGTAAAACGGTGTAACATTGGGACATATAGCGAAGCTCTAAGGGAAACTCAAGCGATGTCAAACAAAAGTGACACTAGTGACATGGAGATGGCAACAAGCGCGACAACGGGTCGTAGTAGACGATCAGCTGCTGCAAGAAAAACGTTTAACCCAGATAGTGACAGAGTTAATTTTAACGAAGTAAGTACCAACCTTTTTTTGTGGTTTTGTTATTATAAAAGATCAATTTAGTTTCTTCAACATCAGCGGCTGCATCAGAAAGATCAAGGAGAATCGTTGACAAAATCACCGATTAAGCCAACAAAAATCGGTTCTATCGAAACGGCGGCCTTGCCAATTTATAATTCGGGTCCTTCAACGTTATTGCCCTCAACATTGACCAGTAGCCAAACGCTACCTAACGTTTCCCATAATTCATTACTGCAGGAGCAACCACTAGAGTTTATTTCCGATGGGCAGTCATACATTTTTTAAACAACAGATTCGCTGGCACAAAATGAAATTTTGTCTGAAGATAATCCTCAAATAATTTCTTTAAATGAGGAGCCATCAGTTCAGAGTATGCTTTTCACTATGTTAGAGCAAGTGGCAAAATTGACTGCCACTGTAGAGCACGTGGTCAAAACACAAGAAGTAATTTTACAAAAACTGTCTGCGCGTTCTGTACCTACTTCTGGAAGTCAAATTGAAGCACCGTTTAAAAGGATTGATAGCATTGAAGATTGCCATGAGTTTGAAGACAGCCTAAGAAAAGAAGACTTTACTTTAGATATGGTAAGTGACTCATATGTACTTCTAACTAGGTATTATAGATATTAAATTGCTCTTTCTTGTTGCAGATGAAAAAAATAGACACAGTTTGTGGTGCTAATTGTGGACTTTATGGCGACAACGTGGCTTACTCTTTCGCCGACTTTATTTTTACTCGTCGGTTTTTTACTTTGGTAACGTGGACTGGAATTTCAAGAGGCACTGAAGAAAAGGATTGCTTTCAAAAATTTGAAAGAATTTTTCAGTTTTTTCTTGATTCAGTGAAAAAAATTGACAATAAGTACACCATTAAAATGCTTAAAGATTTTTTCCAAAAACTGATTTCAAACTCAAAGCGGCGTTATCAACAGCCGAAAAAACGAATTTCTCGAATAAAACTTCGAACTTTTAC
Organism: Cheilosia urbana; assembly: GCA_946477585.1. NCBI lineage: Eukaryota > Metazoa > Arthropoda > Insecta > Diptera > Syrphidae > Cheilosia > Cheilosia urbana. Next base: position 147,403,266 of record OX297854.1, read on the forward strand.
TTCAGCCAAAAAGCGAAAGTCCAGCTTTGAACGATTATATTCGTCTTGTGATGAGAATGAAGAGGTAGATCATGATCTGAATGTAAGTATGTTGGTGTTACGACTTTTGCTATTTTTGTAACTTACGTTTTTCCCCTTTAGATCGATCTCACAAACAACCAAACGGATGAAGAAATATTACCTAGTTGTTCCAAATAAAAACGATTTCAAATAACAAGAATTTTCATTTTTGTTTAATAATAATTTCTATTAATGAATTTTCATTGGTTTGTATGCAATAGTGGAATAAAAACAAAGTTTGAATGATAAGTTAATCTTACCAACTTACACTTAATTTCACATAATTTAATTAATTTCGTCGACCTGCTTTTCAGTTGGTTTTTATGAAGAACATGAAATATATTTAAATGTCTGGACTCTATTGGGAGTTTAAAAAAATTTGTCTTTTCTTTCCATTCAACACAACAAAGTTGAATACCGTCTTTGTTCGAAACCATTATGTTAATCACACAAGCAATCTCGTTCTCTTTTGTTAAGAACCAGCAATTTTTGGAATCTGTGCTAAGGCTAAAGTGCCTAAGTTTAACCTTAAAATAAAAGACTGCGCTATTCAGCCCCATCCTTAAACATTCCGGTAAGTTCTCTCCTGCGTTGGGTTGACTCAGAGTAGGTTGGTGACCTTGATTCGGTTTTTCGGTGTCTTCATATTTTGAAAATGTTGTACAATTACTGTCTTCGATTATCCGCTTGGCGACTTGAGCTAGTGGACGATTGCCATTCCGCAGCATACGCTTAATTTTTCCGAGAATGTTTTCAAATGGATATGCGCTAAAAGAATCAAGTGCACCAAAACGCATTACCTCGTCGACCAAATGCACCAAGTTATGCACATTACTGGTGATGTATTGCTGTCCATAAGTTTCTGCAAATATCTCAATGTATTGAAGAAGCATCGCATTAGCCAATGGTAACATAGAAAAGTATTGTTTTGAACTACATATCGTTACTGAACAGAATAAAAGCATAAAATGGTTATACTGATCAGGTGTTAAAATGTCTTTTAATGCAACGATTCCCACGTAGTGTAAAAATGTTCGATACTCTGTTCCTTTCCAATGCGTTAAGCAGTCTAAACCTCTAACTACACGATGAAATTCTGCTGGCATCTTACATCGATTTAAGTATTCCGACACTTCGTTAGTTATTTCCGCACGCCACTTGGTCTCGGAGTTTCGAAATGTTCCGTCTCTCCAGCCAAATAGAAGGCGTTTCATTATGCCAAGGTGAAGTAAGTGCAAGGCATCCCCAACTGGAAATTGTTCAATCATATCAATATTTAATTTTAAAAGTGGAGAAAGTGATTTGTGATGTGATCCATATGAATTCATTCGAAATTTTTCATCTGTACGTTTTTCACATGTTGTTCTGGGAAATATATTGGTGTGACTTATATGACTGTACTCGCCGAGGGTCGTACATTTTAAGCATCCGTGTTGAGCGTTAAAATTAGCCACACCTATAAGACAGTTTTAAAGATACAAATTAGTTTAACATTTATAGGTGATATTTTCTTACCTTTTACAAATGCTCTAGCTGGTGAATCACATATAAAACAACGGAAAAGCACTGTGATTTTGTGTGAATTGATATATACGCCATTAGTCATTATTTCATCCATTTCGACAACAAATGGCAAAAGAAACGACTCCAAATCATGACATTTGGATTTACCACAATATATACCAATAACCATTGCTGGCACTTCTGGATATTCCGCGATGTTAAACAGGATTGGCCAAAATTCAATTTTTGAGCTTTTAAATAGTGGCAAGCCATCCATATTTATGTTCACTGAAATTATCAGTGCTTCAGCCAGATCCATGAATAATTCTACGAGGCAATTTTTTATTCCATGATGCCAATATTCCCCATCGCTAAGCGCCATAATATTTACTGTTTGTGGCGTTTGCAAAAATGTTCGTGGATCTTCTGGCAAAATCTTGGTACCTCTCTCAAAACGGGTGTTTACAATTTTAAGTAAATTTTTTAGTGCCGAGTGATTAATGCTGTACTGCATTGCCCATTTCCTTAAATCCGAGCGAAAGTTTTGATTTTTTTCAACGTCATCATCATCTTCGCTGGATTCATCTACAGCAAAAGAAACAACATTTTCCTGATTTTTCGAAGCATCAATACAATTTTTTTCTCCGGTACCTAAGGAACGAAATGATTTATTGTGTTTTCTTTTTCAAAATTATATTTGCTTGACATAAATTTTACAACTCACCCGACTCTTTAGATGAATGTATGCATATGCAGCCAGAAATGTCGTTAGACGATGTCCGTGGTTCTCGTGAAACATCTAGATCGCCACTTGTTACATTTTCAGTAGTATTTGAGGACAAACCAAAACGCTGCACTGCCTCTGCTTTTTTCTTTAAAACAACATCAACCTCTCGGGCTCTTTGTAGCATAAGTGCACGCTCCTTACTCAGTTTTTTATAATAATTTCCCGATTTTTTCACTTTTTTCCATGATGTTATCATTTTGTCAACTTTTCAATCACACCAAAACGTAAAGACTGAACACTTACACTAAATCAATACCTTCTGGAACTCTCGTTCTTTTAATATATCATTTATAAGACTTCGCTAATGTAATTATAGAAGCCAAAAACAAGTCTTCTATAAAATTTCTATCAATGTTTATTGGAAGTTTTATCCGAGTCGACCATCATTGAAACTTGAATAGCTATATCTAATAGAAGCGAAATAGAAGCTACAACTTCGTCTTCTTTCTATAACTGCACCTAATGAAGTTATGACTCAAATGATTCTTTAAAGCTTCGTCTTATTTTTCTGAAAGGCATAAATGAAGTTTCTATATAAGTCAATACTTTTGTAAGGAGTCTGCTTCTTCTAAAAGCTCTACAGAAGCTCTAAGGAAGCTTTCGCCTGTCGATCCTTAAACAATTGTGCCTTAAGGAAACTGAAATGTTAGTTGGGCAGTGTTCAGGAGACTGATGCCTCTATAGTTGGCGCAGTTTAGAGAGTCTCCTTTCTTGTGGATCGGGCAAACGATGCTGAGGTTCCATTCAACAGGCATACTTTCGTCTGACCAAATCTTGGAGACGAGTTGGTATATGCTCTCTACCAGGTCATCTCCCGCTGCCTTAAACAGCTTTTATGTTCAGCACTTCACTCAGCAAACGAAAAATCAGTGATGGGACTTGAGCGAAACGGTGGCAAAGTTGACGTAAATGTATTACTAAACACTTAAAGTTCAGTGGGGACGCGTTTCGTGATTTATAAATCACTTCGGCTAAATCACGTTGGTGGGAACATGGTATCAAAAGGAATCCTCACACATCTTTTTTAAAAAGCATTAAAATTGCGAACTTTTTTATATTTTCAACGCCATATTTGTAAGAACATCACTTTCTAATTACAGTTTTGTGGAGTTTGGCCACCAAAATTTACTCCGCGGTCAAAATATATAAATTATGATAGGTGGCAGAGTGGATATAAAAGGGCATGTCATGGCATGAACAGGGATGTACAGTTGATTTTTTAAAAGTGATTGGTAAAGTTCGATATAGTAATTGGTTGTGAAGATAAATAAGTATAAAACAATACAGTTAATTAAGCAGTGGCGGATTTGCCCTAAGGCCCAGTAGGCCCTGGCATAGGGCGGCCAAATATTAAGGGCGGCAAATCGTGCCAAAAAAAATCACTGATGATAACACGAAATAACTCAAATGCAAAGTATCTTCGCTCGTGTCAGTCAAGTTCGTGCGGTCGTGCGCGCCGCCGCTGCGACCCCTCGCCCCGCCGCTTCCCTCCCACCTACGGCCTTACTTGCTTACCCGCTCGCGACTGCGATTTTGGATAGTTATGTCAACAGTGTGCGTCAACGATGATACAAACTAGATGGTCAACGGAGAGCATAAACGACACATTTACCTACAAGCTGCTAAAACCGCAGAGGATTTCCTAAGTATTCGTGCCTGTAAAAATTAAAGGAGCGCCATTGCTGCCGCACGCATACTTAGGAAATTCTTTGCGGTTGCCATTTTGTCAATCGGAATGCCATTTTTGTGTTAGTCATTTTTGGTGCCCATTAGTTACACGGCGCTCACATCGCAGTTCAGTTTAAAAGTTTTTTAAATTTATGAAATTGTTGGAAAATTGAATTCCTGAAATAATTTCATCATTATACCAAATATGTACCTTGAAATAATAATATCTAGTAGCAATCCTTCTCATGATAGTAATCAAAGAAAAATTAAATAACACGGTTTTTTGCACTTTTGTTGTATTTTTTGAAATAGGTACACTTTTTTTCTCGTTTATTTTAGTCTTTTAACTTCAATATTTTAACACAATTTAGGGAAAACGTTTTCTTTGTGTGTTGAAAAAAAAAACATATTTCAATTTCTGCATAATTTATAATCCGTAATTGGTACATAAAATGCATAAGTTCTTCATCATGCTATAGGCTCCGTGAAGTAGTCTTGACTACGTTTCGGAGTTTGGCAGATGGGCCGGTGCAACACGGATGGGACACAAAAGCCATGATGCAACTTCCTGAGATAAAGAATTCCGGAGGTAAACTAGTCTCCCATTCGGATCTCCGGGGGGGGACTATCTCAGGGGGTTCAACATGCAAATAATAACCCACAAGACTTGCATGACCTCAGACATCAACGAACACAAAGACAAGATAGACTAAACACTAACAGAAGAAAGCTAGCAACAGATTTCTGCAACATTCGAGGTCTAGGACTCAACAATGTCAACGTCAGCTGTGTGCACCAGTATCTGCAAGAAAAAAAGCCAGACGTCCTAGTTTTAACAGAGACTCAAATAAACTCAACAACTGATTACACATATCTTCAATGTCCAGAATACGAACTACATCCTCGTTTTCGATATAAGGGGGGACTATATGTGGTTGCCCGAGAAGATCTGGCGTGTGTAAGAGAAGAAGAGATGGAACCTACGGATCTCGACATAATATGGCTAAAGGTCGTTCTACAAAGTTGTACCAAATTCGTTTGCTGCCTGTACCGCTCACCAAACGATAACGAACCATCTAAATTATTTCGTCATTTATCAGATAAGGTAGACTGGATACAAATTCATCATCCAACCGCTGAAGTTATTATACTTGGTGACTTCAATGCCCATAATATGGATTGGCTACGATATTCTAACCGAACGGACGAGGCAGGGAAACAAGCTGAAGACTTCGCCATTTGCTGCAATTTCACTCAGCTCGTTGATGAGCCCACGCGAATTCCAGACAATCCAACAAATTATGGAAACACTCTCGATCTGTTTCTCACAACAGAGCCAGATAATTATGAAATAAAAGTGTCTTCTCCCTTAGGGAATTCGGATCATGCTCTAATATCTGCTATCCTCTCTATACCGATACCAATAGGAGCGAAAAAGGATCGTTATCGTTCGATTTGGAATTATAGTAAATCTAACTGGGACGAGCTGCGTAATTTCTTCGCTTCGTTGCCATGGGCTGATATGTGCCTTAGAGATACTGATGTCAATATGTGCGCAGAAGCCGTAACCGAAAATATTTTACTCGGTATGGAACTTTATATTCCACATTGCATCAAAAAATTAGCTTCAAATAAACCGTGGTTTAACAAAGAATGCAAGCGAGCTACCGCAGCGAAAAACAAGGCTTTCCGTGAATGGCGGTCAAACCCTTCAGAACTAAAAAGGTCTGAATTTACAATTCTTCGAAATAGATGCAACCTAATTATTGAATCGGCGAAGACAACTTACAGCGAAAGAGTCACTAACAAAGTGATTGGATGTCCTAGCGGCTCACGCGCATTCTGGTCCATGGCAAAGGCAATCAGTAATAACTTTAGTTGCTCTTCTTTTCCAACTCTAGTAAAAGAAGACGGCACGCTAGCAACAACACCTAAAGAAAAGGCAGATCTTTTCGCTAGCACGTTTTCAAAGAATTCCACCCTAGATTCTGCACAGCTAGAGCCACCAAATATCCCGAGGATACAATCATCGATGGCAGAAGTGAAATTTCGGCCTCGAATAATTCAACGCATCCTTAAAGAACTAGATTGCAATAAGGCAACGGGACCCGATGGAATCCCGGCTATAGTACTAAAGAACAGTGCACCAGAACTTGCACCTGTACTCTGTAAGCTGTTTAGCATGTCGTACTCCCAGAAGACGTTTCCTTCTTGCTGGAAGACCGCTCGCATTCAACCTATTCCAAAGAAAGGAAAGAAATGTCTGCCACAAAACTATCGTCCAATAGCGTTACTTTCAATGCTCTCTAAAATAATGGAAAAGGCAATAAATGTCAAAATATTCAAATATCTAGAGGGCCATCGATTAATAAGCGACAGGCAATACGGATTTCGGAGCCGTCGTTCCACTGGTGATCTGCTAAGCTACGTAACGCACTTATGGACACAATCAATTGAACAACACGGCGAATCCAGAGCCGTAGCCTTGGACATATCAAAGGCATTTGACCGAGTCTGGCATAGAGCCCTTTTAGGCAAGTTACCGTCTTACGGATTACCACAATACCGATTTAAATGTTTTATTTAACCTCCTACCCTCCACCGTACTTTACATAGAACACTAAGAACAATTTGCTACATAAGAAAATGTAAATAATTGCAAGTTTCATTAAATTAAAAAAAAAAAAGTGTTGATACGCAGGAGGTTATGTGTCCAATCATCCCTGAAACCTCGGAAAATATTATAAACTAGCTTTTCGCTCAACAATTTTCTGAATCAATCAAAAGTGGGAATAAAATAAAGTAAATTAATGAATTCATGAGCTAGTCTACAATGATGGCTGCTGAGAAAGGGGCGGCACATGGCCGGGGGCCTAGAGCGGCTAAGACTGCAAATCCGCCACTGCAATTAAGTGATTAGTTTGAAGCGTTTAAGAAAACGTTTTAAGGGATAACTATTGTTTTGATACTTAATAAGTGAACCATTATAAAAAACAGAGTAAGAAAAGTTGAACAGAATAGTGTTTTATCTTTTCGAATCCCAGCCCGAATGTAACAATATGATTCTGTATGGACCATTTGCAAATCTTATTCTTCACATCTATGTAAAAGGAATCTACTAGTAGGCAATTCACTTTACAAAAACCCCGCACCCTCAATAAACAGTTCAACATTTTAGAGCTACCAAGTCAAATGTTTTTTATCCCTTTATTAACTTATCAATATTTCCCCAAAAACGTTTTCAATAATATCTGTTCAGCTAAGAAAACGTAAATCGCTTTTACGAGTACGTTTCTTTCTTTGAAAGTCTTTATCTTTTTATTGGCACTATTCCTCGTTAACTTTTTTCGCCATAAAACGATTTCCCTTGATAAGTTCATAACAAACGGAATTATTGTTGTTCATCAAGTTCGACAGAAATTTAAACAATCAACAAATATCTTCATATTCGAACTTTTATTTTATCGATCCGGAACCCAAATTCCGGAATAACACAAACAGAATTGAACACATCCACCACCATTATTAGGAAGCCATTACTATATGAATCCACATAAGCTGCCTGAGAATAGCATTCTTAATAGTTATCTGAACGCCCCCCAAGGGATAGATGCGAGCAAATGTTTGCACAATATTTATGGTCGTACTTTCGTTGCGTGAGTGGTGTGGTGCAATTGTTATTGGGAACAATAAAAATCATAACATGGAATCAATATCACATTGATCATCATCATCAACACCATCATGAAGAGCATTCGATAACCAAGTGGGACTGAACGCCTACTCGACCACAACAAATGGTCGACTATTTTCTTTCAGGCATTCTTAGCTTACGCCTAAGTCCTCGAGCTTAGTTGTCTCGTGCTAATAAATTGTAAAACCAAACATGGTGAGTGTGTGTGCTGAACAATCTTCTGAAACATATATCGATTAATAAGATGCCACATGGGAAGGGTTGCGATGTGCACCAGACACGGTGTAATTCATAAATGGCTGTTTTGCAAAATTTGCATAAATTGCAAGTGATGCTTGTATCCTTGCCTTGCACTTAGTACTTATTATCAACACACATTCACACGAAAAGGGGACGCACACCACACACATCACACACGAAACGTATTGAAGTACTAGTTTGCACCAGATACTATAATGCTACATGCAACTTGCATGCAAAACTATTCCGATGGCTTGAAGAATCGTTATGGCACCAGCGCTTTGAAATAGGATACGCACCCTGCACCCACTTAAGTCTATACGCGAGTAATTCTGTGTAATCTCAGGAAAGGCTCTCCCTTTTAAATGGAGTTGGGTGACAGTATTACTTGAAATAAATTGGAATTCCCGTCCTTTTTGAAGAATGAAAAGTCGATGTTTTTACATCTGTACAAACTCTCACCTAACTATAGCCTATACAGAGGAGGAAATGTTTGCAAAGAGGAAACAAAAGAAGGAAAACATACTTCGCAGCATCTTAAGGGACATAGACGGCAATGGCAATAGCATCGGCTATGAAAATGGTCGACATTGTGTGGGACAATGAGATAATTCGGTGTCCTTCCATTCACTGATTTATCGTTATTGTTTCATTACCGCCAATAGCGCGCACGAGCCCAACGTTTGCAGTAAAAAAAAAAACACAATAATCTCACGCCTGAAGGTATCATATCGCAGTGATGGACTTATCTCATTATTTCGCTCAATATTTTGAAGGACTAAGACGAGTTATAGGGTCCTACTTTGTGAATAACGGATGCTGGCAAACGTAACTCAAACCGACTGTCATTTATTTTAAATAGCCCGGCTATCATTTGTTGTGTTAGGACTACTTAGAACTAGAGCACGGAACTATACTCTCCACCTAAAGAGCATAGCCATATCCGGAGAAGTTTTCTGCAGATTTAATGGAACTTGTGGGGCCATTTACCACCAACAGGAGACCGAACTATTTGGGCAAATGTCAATTAGGGAATACTGTGATTGGAGAAAGCCATGATGCTTTCTAAAAGCAAGTGGAATAAAGAGACGCTAAGGCTTCGCAAGAGGAAAGTGGTTTAAAAATACCTTCACCCAGTTTGTGTATTTGTTTGTTATAAAAACTTCAATTTGAAAATAAGACCTGAACTTCCGGACTAAGTCTGAGAGACTGGAACCTAATTTACAAAATGCATGATTGTACAAACTATGAGACTGTATGTTTTTCTAAAGAAAATTGTGGATATAATAATATTTTTTTAGCGTTGATTCAAACACCAAAATTGTCAGTGATATTATGAAAGTCACCGGCGTGTAAGTAAGTGCGGTGACAGATTTACGGCGATTGAAATTGTTTTTTTGTTGTTTCTTGGCCTACGACAATTAATTTTGAAAGGATAAAATAAACGCCGTTTACAATAACCCCGTTTTTATATTCACCCCAACTAACTAAAAGAATGTGCAAACAAGATTTATGTCGATAGTCGATGTCTGTGTTGCGTCCTGTAAATAACCAATTCTGAAAAAAGTGTCCATAGGCGTTAAAAAGTGTCTTGAAATTTCGTAAAGGGGTCCGATTTGGACTATTTTGGAAAAGGCGGATCTTGGGGTCCCAGTTTGCAAAAAATATTCAGTCGGACCCTAAGGAGTCCCAAAGGTAACCCTGCCTAAACCTGCAATTCACCAAAAGTTCGCAGTACAGCATAGGTCGGGTACCTACTTTCTTAGGAACTAATAGTATAACTTAGGCCAAACCACATGTAATTTTTTTTTTTTTTTTTTTTTTTTTCAGAAGTTCCTTCCTTGAATTGGCAATACTAGCAGCACTACCAGTTTTTGAACAGTATTTTTTTCAGGGCACTTGACTTGATTTTTTTTTTTTTATTAATTCAAACTTTTCCCCGACTTGCATAAAAAATTTTTTTTTCTAATAATATGTGCAAAATGTAAATCCAGCGAACTACATTAATAAAATCTCTCACCCAGTAGGTTCACTGGCTTAAAAGTAAATCCTCCCGCTGATACTTTCGAAATCCTTTCCACTGTATACTGCATTTAATTCAATGAAAAGTTCTGCTCCAACACAATACCAAGACTAACCGACTCGGGATGGGGTTTTGCTCAAAACCGCAAAATATGTGAAACCAAGAAAGGAAGGCAAAAATTCTTGGTCACGGAAAGATGAAATCACGAACTCGGTGTCTGCTTTTGGCTATAAATTCGCCGACGAACTTTAAGAAAAGGAAGATGTAAGTAATCGAAATTGAAGTGGGAAAGGTCTTAGAGTAATAAATTTAAAAATTCCAGGATTAGACAAACCCGAAAGCTAAACCAACTCTTTGCAATTTTGTATGCGGTATATCCGATGGGATATAGTCTCCTGGGACTTGAAAAACCAATCCCTTCCATTACACTTATGTATACACCGTTCGCAAGGCAAATGAACTGTAAGACAAATTCATTTTACACGACAAGCTGTGGTTTCTCCGGGGACTGATATATGATGTTTTAGGCACTCGATGACGAAGAAGTGATTTAATGCCAACGGAGTTATGAAGTCTCGTAGCCGGCGAACTGGAATTAAAATGTCCTTGGAGTGGATAGTGGAAGGAGTTTTTTTCTTGTTGGCGCTGAGACTGCTGTCATGACAGGGAATGGAATTTAGTAGGCATGACGCATGAGTAATGAGTGTGTAGGGGAGAGGGGGGCAGTTTAGGACGGGGGCTTTTTAGGAAAACTTAGGAAAAAGTACTACAAAAAAACTTTTTAATACTTTAATAACATTTTACAGTGGCAACTCCACTTCAAACAAACATCTGATGGATATTGAAACGATACCAACTTTAAAAAAATAAAATAAAAAGAAAAGTGTGTTTCCAGACGACGGTTGTAATTTTTTGTATTCCTAGACGTAAGCATATTATTCTAAAATTATGCTCAATTTACAAATTAAAGGTGTTCAATTATAATGTTTATATGTGTAGCGATGTTATTCAACCAAAATATTAACAATTTACATTGTTCCTAAAAAAAATATGAAGTTTTTAGTTTTTTATCCCTCTCGAGGCACTTTTGGACAATGCGCGAGGGGAACTTTTGGACATGTCCTAATCAGGGATGAAAAATGAACTTTCTGGACTGTAACTAAATCTTAGTTACGATTGTATTTTTTTGTATTTTTTCAATTCTCGTATACAAGTATGTATAGGAGAAAGATATCGATTTCGTACAAAATTTTAGATGTTCTTAAATTCAATGTTAATAATATACTACTCCGTTCCGCCCAAATTCGTTAAAGTAATGAAAATAGTAATTCCGAACATGCACAATGCATGCTACTTAAATTCTTTCTTGTCAGTCAAATACGAATGGCAAATCGATCTGAATGAGCAGAATCCGCGGAATTATAATGTTTGTCTTCGAATTTTCCACTCAAAATCGTCGCTTATTGCATGATATTTGATTTGAGGTTCTTCACAATCAAATCAAATGCGATTAGTTACAAAATTTCGGTGGATTGAGGTTGCGCAACAAAATTATAACTTAGCTGATTTCCAATTTCAAACTGTGAAGCGGTAAGCCCGGTGAATCAAAATAGTTTGAAAATTTAACATTTTAAATAATTTTTGTTGTATTGGAATTTTCTATTTTTTTTAAGTGCGGTTCTCCGTACAAAGTTCTATTCTCAATCCCACCCCCGAGTTATGAGTGCACATACGGACATCAGTCACTTTTATATATAGCGGTACCCACCCGGTTTTGCCCGTGCCCTTCGTATAAAATCACGCCCAGATTTCGCAAAGTTTCAAATGTTCAATAATAATTTCAATTATATAATTTTAGATACCTACAACTAGCGTTTGAATTTTCTGTTTTTGATGTGTAAACATCTAAGCGCACGTTATTGGAATCTGGTGGAGTAATTCCACACATTTAACTTGCGATGACGGAAATGCGTCACTGTGATTGCATACATTTTTTTTTAATCTAGTGGAGTAATTCCACACATTTAACTTCCGGGGACAGGGAATGCGTCACTGTGTTTTATCATTGCATACGTTTTTATCATTGCATACATTTATGAGCTGGGGCATATTAATTTCAGCTTTTTGTTGATGTGAAATAAAATTTTTCCATTTCGTCCTTGCACCGTACTCAGAAGAAATTTCAAGAATTCTGCAGGGAGATTCTCATCTTTTACCAATGATCATAAGCGGAGACTTCAATATCAATTTTGCAACTCCAGAAGCTCAACCATTTATTGATTTTATGCCAGATAAATTTAATCTTCAAATGAACTCCAAACGGAAAATTTCAACAACACGATATGGTACAACCATCGATGCTGTCTTCCAGCGTAATCTAGATAGATTACAGTCTCGAATGTACATATCTTACTTCAGCTGGCACAATCCGATTGTATCTATTCTACCGAAACTAGCACAGAACGAATAAATTATTGTTATCTCATAATATATCAAGAATACGGTTATTACAATTCCCTCTTTTCTCAATGACGTGTATCAAGCCACACACATACCGCACGCACGGTGTTTACACATACACATATTTCGGGATACAGTCGCACCAATTTTATTTTTTTTTTTTTTTTAATAGGAGTTGCTACAACCCGTTTTCCTATTCCGCTTATCTTTTACAAAGTGCCACCTATCGGGGCCAAAACTATCGAACTAACCATACCAAAATAGTGTCCTATCTATCCAACTGTAACGAACCATACAGAGCCACAAAATTTCATTAAAATCGGTTGAGTGGTTAAGGGGATCGACAACCGCGCCACCGGAAAAATCCCAAAATTTACTGAAATTCACGTGTTTTTCACACAAGCATAACACACTTTAACCTGTGTAGTAATAATATTTATAAACGAATACAAAAAAATTGTAACAGGTCATTGTATTAAATATGCATTGAGTGTAACTATGTATTTTTTCAAAATAAAAAAATACTCTTTGAGGGTAACTTTTTCGGGGCGATTGTATTTTGTATTTTTTCAAAGTTCATTGTAACTTAAAAGTTACGATCGTAACGCGTTTTTCAACCCTGGTCCTAATCTGCCCCCTTTTATCACTTTGAACAATCTATTTCAGTGTGATTGTTTTAGGTTTTTTTTGGTTAGGTTTATCTCTGCACTAATGGTCAGAAATTAGAAGAAAAAGAAGGAAACCGCTCCTAATGAGCGCTTTTTTAGACATGTCCAAAACTGCCCCATGGTTGTCCTAAGATGCCCCCCCCCCCCCCCCCCCCAGAGGGGCAGAATGTGACACTTTAAAGAGACTATTAAAATAAATAAAAAATAAATAAATCATAACTATTCATATTTATTTGGATATAAGATTCAAAGATAAAACAACATGTAATAATAATTTTCAAGATCCGAAGGGATACTCCGCTTTTTAATGGATCTAGAGCGATTTTTGTAAAAAGTGTCCTAAGGTGACCCCCTCTCCCCTATAAGTTTTGTTTATTTCACGCATCGTATCGTTAACTGTGAAGCACTAAATAGTGGTGTTTAGTGCTGTTGATAAGCTCGGTGAGTACTCGTAACATAACAATGAAATATACCGCAGACAAACTGCTAATGTGGTGACTGGAATCACAGTTTTTAGTGCAGACGCGGATCGGGACGGGATGGAGTATGTTAGGCTCGGTGAATGTGTGATGGAATAATAAAGCGCGTCTGTGTTGAATGTGCCTCTCATGGAAATAATGTCAACAGAAGGCAAGTCGACAAACTAAATAAATATAATATAGGTACATTAGTAGTTGTTCGGCGAAATAAACCCTTCTTTTGGTCCTTTCTGTCAAACACACATTTTATTGTCATCTGCGAATAAGAGGTTGGTTGCTCGAAGAAAATGAATTTGCATATTTTACAATTTTAAAGGAACCCAAACTAGTACTGTAGGTACAGGGTGTCCTAACTCGATATTGTATTGTATAATTATTTATTAGTCTTTCGTACTTTTTAAATCTTACATATTAGGTGTATTCACTATCCGATGTAACTGGTCTTGTATCATTGCGAAAGTGTAACTTTTTTTCGCACTACAACAACAGAATATACTACTACTAAAATTTCGCTACACTTTTTTCTTTTGTCTATACCCTGACCCTATTGTAACCGAAAAATACAAAAGAGTAAAGTGAAGTTTTGTCAAGTTGACAGTTAGGCAAATTGTTAATTCCTGTGTGTAGCTATCGGAAAAAATAAAGAGAAAGGAAATCAAAAATAAGCGCTGCGGAATGAAAAATCAACTCAAAAAATGGACAGAAAAAAATGGGTTTTCATGATTTTTGGCTACATTCTGCTAGAGATGAGATGAAGTGTGTTCACAATCCGATAAAAAAAAAAAAAAAAAAAAAACATAAAATTTCGCAATTTTACTAGGGCTTTTACACCGAATCGTGAATATTCCTATTATAAATTGGAGAAAATGAAATAAGGCACCAAATTTGGGGTCTTATTTCATAATGAAATTAAAAATTATGATAACTAGTTTTTATTTAATATTGTTGATATTGGATAAACTAATTTAAATTAAAGAAACTTTTTATATACTCAACCTCGCACTCACCCCGTAATCTAACAGTAAATCCAAGTAGGGGGCAGTATGCCCCCCCATACGCATCCCATATCGGAAGGATAACAATTAACAATAAAAAAGGAAAAGACCCCAATTTTCATTAGGAGATAAGGCCCCAAAAAAGGAAATAACATCCCAAATTATATTAAAAATCGTTGTTGTTGTTTCCTGTATAATGTTTTGGGGTCTTATTTCATTTTCCTTTTAGGGCCTTATTTCTGGGGCCTTATTTCGCAGAGCCATATATTTTTTAATTATTTTCTTTCACAAATTTAATACATTTTGTTTAACATTATCTAAAATGTTTATCATATTTAATGTCATTGGGTAGCTTGTTAAGTAAATACAAAATTGTAGATGATCATATTCTGTGAGCCCGATGAGTTCCGCCTTCTCAACCTGAAGTCGTTAGAATTCCAAAGTTGGTAGAGGTTGAGACTAAAGTAAAGTACCTCCTACTTTTGCAAATTTTAGTCTTTATTAGCATTGGTTTGAAAGCCGACGTTGCAATGTCGACCGGTATGCCAATATGGAACGACACGTATCAATGCACATTACTGGGATCGGGATTTTTGAAATTATCCTTATTTTAAGTGGCGCTTGAACGGAAACAGATTCATTAATGTCGTAAATTTGTTTAATTTTTATATGTTTTAAATAATTTCTTCAAGCACAAGGCTGGTAAAGTTTGTTTTTTAAATTGGCAATACTTTTTCCACCAATAACCATTTTGGCAGCTTTTTGTCTGATTTGTGCTCATTTTAATTTACTATTTTAGCATTAATAAGTCTAAAGCTGTACGTACATTGTATACGTATTTTTATCGTACCTAAACTGATGAATACTGGTCTTACGAATTGAGTGCACACACTCAATTGACATCTATTTTTAATTTTTAAATGCACGAAATTGTTTAAAAACCTCAGTAAAATTAGATTTTTTTCGGACTTCGGAACTACTCGTACCTACTTACGCATTCGAAAAACTCGGACCCAGTCTGCGAAATTCGTGCGAAAACTCGTCCAATCAACGTGACCGCAGCAGAATTTCGAAAAGTCGCAAGAAAAAATGCCAACGAGAGAAAAAAAAGTGCCATTTCTAAGGCTATTCTGCACTTTAATATTTTTGAACGATATTTACCAAGCTTTGGCTCGCTAAACATTATAATAGTGTTGTGATAGGCAACTGCGTTACATTTTGAAGATTTTTATTTGGAAATAACAGTATTTGAAAAAAAAATGTAAGCAACTAAAAAAAAACCGACCTCGCGTAATTCGCGCACCGAAGGCTCCGTCCGTACTTCTTAAGAGTTGGAATTTGGAAATTGTGAATTTTTTTTTTTTTTTTTTTTTGCTGATGAGGTAAACCACATGAATGGAAGCGTAAGAGCAGAGAACACGCTCTACTCTAATGAATGAAATGACCCAGAGCCACTGATGCCAACCCTACAGAATTTTCTGTATATCTACAGAATTTTCACCTTGCCTACAGAAATACAGAATTCAAACTAAAATATACAGAAATCTCAGATTCCATTAAAAACTTTTGAATTCCTTAGTTTTGTGTTGGTATACTTCACCGATCTAAACAAGGAAATGCAATCGGAGCACCCAAAACTCTTCCTGCTGTACGACAAAATATTCATAACGTTTAAAAAAATGTTGAAGAGTTTTTTTTTTCAAACTTGAGTACGGTAAAAGCCCTTTAATTCGGAAAAAAAAAATCTGAATATGAAATGAAAATGAAAGTCTTAAATGTTTTTTATGTAAAAATTAAATTAAGTTAGCAAAAATTAAAGAACGCGATTATTGAACACGTATAGGTAGCAAAGAAACCTCAAACATATAAAAGTCGGAAGAAATCATCAAAATGTCTTTTCGGGGAGTCCCGGCAATTCACATATAAAAATCGGAAAAAATTATGCAATAATAAATTTTATGTATCATTTGCAATCTTATGTGTTAAACAACATTTTTGTTTTAAGTTCTTGCATTTTTTTTATCAAAAGGAACGCGTAAAAACAAAATCTTTCATTTTCGGAAAATTCGTTTATTCGGACTGACCTTCCCGTATTTTTTGTTTAACTAGAGGTTGCATGTTATACCGGATGTTGTGTGCAGCCTTCAGCCTTCTACGTCAATATTAGTTTCTGAGATAGACCTAGGTACAAAATTGGTCTATTGGGTCGGACAGACGGACAGACATCGTAGCGAAACTAATAAGGTTCCCTTTTTTTTTTGTTTTTGGTACGGGACCTTAAAAAGAGCCAAAATAGCAAAAAAAAAAAAAGTGGATCATCAGACTGAAAAAAGTGTCAAATTGCAACTTGAGTCGCACAACGGTCACATATTTCAACTTAAAAAAAAAAAAAGGATTAACAAAACAAAGGCCAAAAAAAGGGAATTTTATCAATTCTGTTGGCGAATTTTCTAGACGATGTACATTCGGTATAATAAGCTTCTTGGAAATCTATATGTATATATATATTTTTTAATGTTTTTAATCATAACTTCAAGTTGTACGCCTATTGGCTTCTTTTTTTTTAATGCCACTACGTGATAACTGGAAAATTGTGAATCTCTTAAAATACACAATGCGCCGTACCTACTTATAACAAATTTTAATCTCGACATTAGATTTACGGAAGCTCTTAAAGTCGAAACTAAAAATATTTATTGGTAAGGCCCAATAGATAAATAGCTCTTGCTATGTAGTACATAGTATGTACCTATGTCACGTCACCCTATAATACTTTGTCTTGCTCTTATTCTTGTTACAGGTGTAACAAAGCCTCGCAAAAAAAAACATAGCACAACCGAAATGCCACCTTCTTTGCTTTTATATTCTGAATTCGAATTTCTACAGAAGGAATTAACCCATTCCTTACAAAAAGTACAGCATAAGACAATGCCTTGTACAAATAATCGCACAGATGTGATAAAAAAAAGAACCTCTTTGACTTTGGGCTATTTATTTTATGAGTTGCCATCACCTCAACGACCGCATTTCCTTTGGTTAAGCAGATGAGATTTGTAAGAGACAACGAAGCCGCAAATAAATCAGCACACAAAGTCGCACAGCTAGACATAGGAACCAGTGTGTTTTATATAAGCTAAATGTGTGTATGTACCTAAGTAGAATTAAATTGTCAGTCGACTGGAAAATTAAAGGTGAATATTTTAAGTGACATTTCGGCCAGTTGACCTTTGAAGCATCTAAGTTGAAACAGTTGAGCTAATGACACATTTGTAATTGGGACTTATGTCCCGGTAACTTATGTCCCTGCGCCTAAATCGACGGTACCAGTCAGAATGGGGACATGTATATTGTCCGACCCTTATTCGTCTAGTTCTATACTTTTTAGTCACGGGTGCTGGACGAATCTGTAAAATATTGAGCAGAAAACTTGTCATAAGAAAGCCCCTCCGTCATACTGTTGGCCATAGATTGATCTGTGTTTATTAAAATGCATAAAGACACAGATTAGAGTAACCAAATTCAACTGTTTCCTATACACCAAAACCTATTGCCCGAAAAAAGAAATCCAATCCAACCGTTCGAATAGATATGTGTACTCGTAGGTTTACCTTACTACACATCATTTATTCATAGGCTTATGCAAAAAGGACAATTGACAAATACATAAACTGAAAGTATAGTATGAGTTTTGAGTTCCTGGGTGAACTCATAAATGAATGTCGCCTGCTTCCATAAATCCGGAAGGCCACTATAGGAAATTCAGTTTGTAGGGCATCATGTGAACCAGTATAGGCTATTAGTTGTACGTGCTTCTTGTTCAAAAGGACATTCCCATTTCGAACAATACATTACGTTGGGAGGATATTGCCCATTACTTTGGTTAAGGTATGCACGCCTAAGCACGTGTGGGGGTATGTTGTATGTTATTTGCACTCACTTTAAGTCTTTTTATGTGGGACACGAAATATAATCCACATAAGTTTAGCTAATTTCCATTTCATATGAAAATTATTTTCCGTCTCGGATTGAGCTTGTTTGGTTTGCTTAAGTAAGCTGGTGTCAAGTCTAAAAACAAAATGGACTTGGGTAACTGAATTATTAATGATATCAGGAGAAAGTGGTATCTGAAAGTTTAACAAAGTAGCTTTGTCTACTCCTGTTCGTGCAAATTGTATTCAAAACTGTCTTTGTGTCTCCTTGTAGATATTGTTTGTATATATGTGCACCACAGTTTGTGAACTGCTCGTGCGGTTTGTTTGTTTTTCCTGTGTGCGTTAACACATGCGACCACAATTTGGTTCCTTTAGCCATATGCGGGGAAGGGATTTATTTTCGTCCCTTCAAGTGGACATTTGTTATATCTGCTTATACCTACATCAATGTTTTCTTTTAATGTTGACAGTGCATTAGAAAATGATGAAAATGAAACGACAGTCGTATTTGCCAGGAAGTTTGCATGCTGAAGCGGCGTTTGTATGCATTGTTAAATGTAACAGCTTTTTCTTTCTTTTCTCCCCAATTTAAGGGGACAATGTTGCTTCACCTTGCTTTCCACCCTACATATGCTTAAATGGAAATTGTCTTCTTTGCCGGGGAGCCATTGACGCTTCGGAATATGATGATTAAGGAGTAACTCTTGCTTCTTGAGGGTGGAGACCTCATGTGTGCGCATTATGTATTTTATAGAGATTTTAAAAGCCAGAAATCTGGAAGAACGATCTTCACAGAATTTACTGCGGCAACCAAAACGTGATGCCGTAACTAAAATTTAAGACTTGCTTAAAAGAAAGCTTACATATTGTAACAAGCAGTTCGATGGCAACCTTTCTTCAAAGGCTCTTTGGTCGAAGGTAGCTTAGAAAGATGAAGACCTGGCTCCAAAACAAATTTGTAGATGTCCAAGCAGCACCACCTCTTAACTCTTTTAAAGAATCACAGAGTCGATCAAACTGATATTGTCAAGTCGTACGCTGTCATTTCATACTTCCGGTTATGACTTATGTCTTCAATTACCGTAATACCGACTTCGAAAACTTTCTGATGCGTTCAACAAAACTAATTGGTTTGTTTTATCAACGCCCCGCAGCTTTTGTCAATTGTTTTTGGATGATATTTGCCCGGTCCTTAAAAAAAATGTTTACCTCCCAACAGTCTCTATATGTGTTTAATGAACTAATTTGGCACAGTCTCGTCGGTCTTTAAGTTTATTTCCTCAAATCGTATTTTATGCGATTCGCATTTGGAACACGCACTTTCTCCGAACCATGAATTCGACATTTAATTTTGGTGGAGGCCAGAACTCCCATTTATTAGGCTTAATACAAGCCATAGCAGTGACTTAAAGCCTACTTAAATAAATTAACTTATAACTAGAACTTGAAGCTAAGGATGCTTAATCGCGTCGGTTTTTAGGGAAGTAGTGCGCCGATTGAAGTCGAAAACCGTGAGGCTTAAGTTAACCTTTCTCCGCGTACGAGATATTGTTTCGTTAGAGCCATAGGAGGTGCGGTGAGTTGGAAGATAGAAGGAACGGGGGCAACGTAGACTACAAGGGTTAGTGTTAAAACAGATAGAGTTGTAAAAAGACGAGCAACCGAACAAGCCTGAGAGTAGCCGGTGAATGAAAAAAATCTCTGCTTCGTCCCTGCGCGCTCCTTAAGTGTATTTAGGTTAATAGGTTTGAGACGGTCGCGATAAGGGGCGCGATTAGGAGGTAAGATTAGGCGATCATTCCAAGAAAGACCACAAAGAGCAAATCGAAGAAATCTACGTTTAGATGCTCTCGATTTTTGAAACATGAAAGGGACACCACGCTTAGCTAGCGTACTGAAGAAGGGGGCGAACAAAGGTTATGTATAAAGAACACATACGGGTCGCAGAATTCTTTGGACCATCTTTAAATGAAGCCAAGTATTGAGTTTGCCTTGGCAATTATCTCTTTAAAATGCGAACGGAAGTTAAACTCCCTGTCGCATAAAATGCCAAGGTCACGAATGGATTGCACGATTGCATGAGAGATATAGGTTGCCCGAGAAGATGGTAGATTCGGGGAGGAGACTCGCTGATCTTACATGAGAAGGTTAGGTTAGATTAGGTTTTTGGGCTGACGAAGCGGGTGACCCTCGCTTCGCCACACTCAGGTCCTTGTGAACCCATTGTGATACCCTTTATTTGTGGGGTTTAGCCGTGTTGTATTTCGGCCTCGTTTCCTTCTCCTTATTCGATGTTGCCCAGCCATCTTGATGTCCTCAAAAACCTGTGAAGATCAAAGAGTGAGATGTTTGAGAGTTCTTGAATGTCTTGGAAGTAATATCTTCCAAGTGTTCTATTTCGCAAGTGACAGAGGCTCGGGCAGTGACAGAGGAAGTGAGGTGTGTCCTCATGCGTCTCCTCATCACCGCAGCCTCTACAGATGTCGTCGTCTATGAGGTTTAATTTCATTGTATGGTTTCTTAGGAAGTTATGACCTGTCAGAGCACCTACCAACTTAGACAGTGATGATCTCTCAAACTTCAAGAGTTTGTTGGTCCGTCTTTTGTCATATTCAGGCCAAAGCTTCCTTGATATTTCACAGGTTGTTAGTGTCTTCCACCTGTTATTGGCTTTCATTCGGATCTTGTTTTCCACCCGTTCTCTGAGGTTACAGAGTGGTGGTTTGATCGATTGTAGTGCCTGATCATGGTCTACTGCAGACCCCTTTCTTGCCAGTCTGCAATCTCATTGCCGGCTTTGTCCCTGTGTCCAGGAACCCAGCAGAGATTTATATTATGCTGCGAGACAGCTGCGAATTAGCTTTGATTTGATTTCAGTAGCCGAAATAGCTTTAATGGCTGCCTGGCTATCAATGAATATGGTAATATCATTACGTGGTATTGCCCTCATTGACACCATACACGCCGCTTCCATAATTGCCAGAACCTCGGCCTGGAAGACACTGCTATGATCAGGAAGCCTGATTGAGCGGCGTATGTTTAATTCCTCCGAGAATAGACCGGCTCCAGTGCCATAGTCCATCTTTGATCCATCTGTGTAGATGGATATAGATTTCCTTTTAGCGGTTTCGTTTGTTTCCCATTCCTCCCTGCTCGGAAAGGAGCAGGAGAATAGCTTGTCGAAATCTAGGTAGGGAGACATGTAGTCAGAGCTAACATCGTTCTCTACGTATCTCTTCAAAATCTGCGCATGTCCTGTAGCATTAGGATTCCAGCCTTGTGTTTGGCTCTTGCATATATAGGTCCAGGGGGAGCAGGTGGAAAAACTATTGAGATCTTTTTGAAGGAGACTGGAGTCATGTTGTGAGGAAATGGATTTGAAAAATTTGGTGTCATCAGCATAGAGAGAGAGGGCTGAGTATTCAATGACCCTTTCAAGATCGTTAATTGTTGGGATGAATAGAAGGGGACCTAGGTGACTACCTTGAGGAACACCTGAGCTGGCTAAGATAGGGGCCGAGGGAACGCACCTGAAGCGAACTTTATAAAAACGGTTTTCCAGGCATGAACCATTTTAACAATGTATGGATTCGAAGCCGAGGGCAGACAATTTTAAAAGTATTAATTTATGAAAATCTTATCAAAAATCTTTCAAAAATCAGTTGTAATAACGTTGACTTCTTTACCGCTTTCTAGAGCAGAGAGTGTAGAGAATATGAGTTCGATAAGGTTAGTTTTTGTAGATCTCCCTTGAGTAAACCGTACTATTTAGGGGAGATAAGGGATTTGCACTTGAAGCTTAAGGCTTCATATAACATACTTTCAAAGAGTTTGGGAAAATGCGAAAGTTTTGCTATGGGACGGTAATTAATTATTTCGCTCTTTGATCCCTTTTTGTGCATCCGTGATATGAAAGAGGACTGCCATATCTGAGGAAATTCTCCTTGAGAGATTGATAGTCGAAAGAGATATGAAAAGGGGAGGGAAAGATAAGAGAAGCATTTTTTAAGAAATATTGCAGGAAGGTCACCTGGGCCGGGAAACGGAAAGTATTCATCATTTATGTAAGTAGCTTCTTTTCTATTTCTGTTTGACCAAAACTTTGAGATATAGAAGGGCCAAAGAAGAAGTTTAGAATAAAAAATATTCGAAAAATTAGAGAAATCCGGAACGAAGGTGTTGTCGGCGAAAGACTGTTTGAAAAAAGAAGCAAACAAGTTGGCGCAATGGTGTGCGGATCGGAAGATGATATGTGTTTTCAAATGAAAGGGATGGAGGAATACCGCACTGCGGCTTCTTAAAGGAGCCTATTGTGCCTTCCCTGTGGTAGATTCTTAGAGCCATCTTTTCACTCCAAAAACAGTCAGGAAGACAAGAATCTTCTCTGGGTGTATATTCGCAAGAGTTGCTGAATTGACGATTTCATCACCAAGGATGTTTTTTCCTGAGATGACAAAGAGCCGGACATTCTGTGATTATATGAAGAAAGAATTCGTCACTCTCAAGACAGAGTCTGCAGATGGGATTCAGTGAGACGCCAATGCGGTGAAAATGTTTTTACACGCGACCGTGGCCGCTGATTATTCCTGTTAGGATTTTCAGGTTGTTTTTGTCCAGATTAATCAAGAAGAGTGATTTTTTGGAGGAGAATTTGGGGAACAATTTTCTGGTGCAATTCTGCTCATCTGGTATTGAGCCAGATCTCGTTGGACTCGATGCGAGACTGGTTCTTGGCATAGTTCCTGAAATGTTTTTTGCTGACTCCGCAGAAGGATTCAGGTCCGATGAGTGGAGTGATTGCTCTGATTTTAGCCAGAGAGTCAGCCGATTCGTTCCCTCAAATCCTCTATGGGCTGGAATCCAGTCGAGGATGACTAGTTTTTTCTTAGAAATATCATAGATGGTTGAGTATTTTTCTAAGACGAGTTTAGATTTATCAGATGAGTCAAGAGATTTAAGAGCTGCTTGGCTACCTGAGAATATGAATATGGTTCTTCTACGTGTGTTGGAACTTAGATTAAATCTAGGGCAATGGTTGATTGCAAGGACTTCAGCCTGGATACGTTTTTCCCAAGGCTGACTGACTAGCTCGCCTGGTTTGACTCACCATAGATTCCAGAGCCAGTCCCTGACTCCATCTTAGAACCGCCTGTGTACCAGATGATATCGAGTTGATGGATTAGGTTTATATTTTTCCCCTTCTTCCCTTGGGATTGATTAAGGAGAAGTTTTTATGAAAGACATATTCCGGAAGAATGTCATCAAGAGGCATGCTGAATGAACTTGAAGGCTCAATGGTGCCGAGTAAAGACAGATGACCTCCCTGATAGGTATAGGAAAGAGAGATAGTTGGAACAGTCTAAATAATAATTGGTTTGAAGGATAACTGGCCATAATTTTTTTTTTTTTTTTACGTAGAGACCGAAGTCTTCGATTATACCAAGGGAGTCTTACAGAAGGGATTATATTGCGGGAAAATGGCATACATAGAGGGAAATTGAATAAATTATTTCTCTGTAGAAAATGGAGAGAGTATCACTAAGAGATAGATTAACGAACTCAAAAGAACACTTGCTAAAGTATTTGTTAATTTTAGGTAAACCCGCTTTATGTATATATACAGGCTCAAGCCCCTTCATTGATGGCAAACGATGGCAAAAGTCCTTTTATTTGTCAATTTCTAAAATTTCCCAAATAAGTTGGAGCTTGCTACGAACCAAACATCACCGCCAGCTTTAAGAAGTCACTAGTGCAGTTGATATGGCTCCTTGAATGGGTTTCCACTGGTCCTCAGGTATTTCACTAAGAGGTGGTCGAAAAAGGCTCTGTGAAATAAGGCCCCAATGAAATAAGGCCCCAAAAAGAAAATGAAATAAGGCCCCAAAAAATTGTACAGGAAACAACAACAAAGATTTTTAACACAATTTGGGGTGTTATTTCCTTTTTTTGGGCCTTATTTCCTAATGTAAAAGAAGAAATGACATAAGTTCCCAAAATAATTTTTTTATTATTAACTAGCTGACCCGGCGAACTTTGTTTCGCCCATATTCGCTAATGTAATGAAAATAATAATACTCAGCATGCACTATGCACATGTCCTTTACGATTACGATACACGATGTATAAAGCGGAAGTTCATACATTTGACTTTAGGAGAAACATGGGAATTCAATATTGATTCCACAAAACTCCAGCGATAGTCCTTGAGACTTATTAATTGTCATAGCGAAACGGGAAATTGCTACGCTTTAATACGAATAGCAAATCTTTCTGAATAAGCCGAATTCGCGGAATTAGAATGATTTCCTTTGAATTTTTCACTCGAAATCATCGCTTTTTTCATGACATTTGATTTGAGATTCTTCACAAAATTTCGGTGGATTGAGGTTGCGCAACAAAACTATAATTGAGCCGACTTTCAATTTCAAATTGTGTAGCGGTAAGCCTGTCATATCAAAATAATTCAAAAATAAAGATTTTAAATAATTTTTGTTGTATTGGAAGTGACACTTCCCGTATTTCTATTCAATCTTCTTTTTTTTAAATGCGGTTCTTCATGCAAAATTCCATCCCCAATCCCATCCCGTAAACTTTTATTTTCACGACAAAAAAAAATAGCATAAATGTCCTTCCTTGGGCCAATACGAATCCACGAAGCACGATCCATTCCCGAGTTAAGAGTGCACATACGGACGACAGTCTTTTTTACATATAGCCGTACCCACCATACCAAAATAGTGTCCTATCTTTCAAACTGTAACCAACCATACACAGCCCCAAAATTTCATTGAAATCGGTTAAGTGGTTTATGAAATTGAACACAGCGCCACCTATCGTGTCCAAAATAGTCCTATCTATCACTATTTTGGACACGATAGGTGGCGAAAAAAATACTCCTATCTATCAAACTGTACCCGTAGTCGCAGTAGCTTAGTGGTAAGTGTGTTGGACTGCTATGCGGGGGTCCCAGGTTCGAATCCCGCAAGAACCCAATTCCGACTTAGGGTTTTTTTCCGCTGCGCTACCTTTCGCGAACGTCTGACAAGCATCCGAGAGTATAAATGTCTTGAAAGGGCTTCTCAATTAGCCGTTTGGAGTCGGCATAAAATTGTAGATCCCTTCCATTCGTTCCAAAAAAAAAACAAAACGAATGGTTGTGAGAAGCTAGGCCTAGGGTCTCTCCGGACCTGTTGCGCCAACTATTTATTAATTTATGAAACTGTACCCAACCATACACAGCCACAAAATTTATTCAAATCGGTCAGGCGAAAGGTCGCTTATCATTACGTAAACGATTCCGGCCTCCAATGCGCGTTTGTAAGCCATTGTGCATTCGTCCCATATGATAATCTTACATTGCTGCAGTACTTTCGCCATCACAGTATTCTTTGAAATGTTGCATGTAGGTTCTTCATCCACTTGCAGATTCAATGGCAATTTCAATGCAGTTCGACTGTTCGCTGTTTGACCGCCTTCTAACAAAGTAGCCACTATCCCAGAAGAGGCTTGGACCAAAGCGATCTCAGATCTCGAACGAATTGTAGCCAAAATCAGTAAAATCAGGAATGCATTTCCAGTTCCACCGGGCGCATCAAGGAAGAAAATTCCGCCATTTTCGTTATCGACTGCTTGCATCAATTCATCGTACACTTTCTTTTGTTCTTGATTCAACATTGGCACATTTGCGGTTCGATCGAAGTCCATTTCTCGCTCCAATTCTCGATTAAATGCGTCTTGCATTGAACGATTTGGCTGTGGCATCCCCAATTTGCACAACAAATTGCCACTCGATCAAAATCAAAGCTTTGTTGCGCATTTCATCTGACATCTCCAGTTCATTGTCCGATGTCACAGTGCGAATTCGATGCAGAATAATGTCATCCATATCATCTTTATATCTACTTCAAAGTATCTACTTCATTTCAAAAAGTTACTTAATGTAACATACATAGTAAACATAATTTATTAGAACAAACTTTTTAGGTAGGTAGGTACCTACCTATATTTCAAAAACAAACAAAAATTTCAAAATTATTGACAACAACAATTTGCTTGGAAAATAATTAAAATACTTGACAACAACAATTTGCTTTTAAAATTTAAAATATATTTTTTTTTATTTGAAGTGTCACTACTCGATAACAATCCAGTTTCTTTTTTTTCAAAGTGTATTTCCCCATACAAACTTTCATAACCTCTTTCATCCCCTCCAAGTTTTGTTTTCGCGACAAAAAGTAAATTAAAACCTGATATACAGCAATACGAACAAAACAAAAAAAAGAATTATGAAAATCGTCCCAGGGGTTATCGAGTTACGTGACCATCGAGTTACACCCCGAAAGAATTATATATATAGAAGATTGTTATCCTTCCGATATGGGATGCGTATGGGGGGGCATGCTGCTCCCTTTAACCCCCTGCTTTGATTTACTGTTAGAATACGGGGTGAGTGCGAGGTTGAGTACATAAAAAGTTTCTTTAATTTAAATTAGTTTATCCAATATCAACAATATTAAATAAAAGGTAGTTATCATTATTTTTAATTTCATTATGAAATAAGACCCCAAATTTGGGGCCTTATTTCATTTTCTCTTTTGGGGCCTTATTTCATTGGGGCCTTATTTCCTACAGCCGTCGAAAAACCAACGGCTAAGGAAACCGAAAATTCGCCTTATCCAAACTAGGCAAACTGATCCAAATGATGTGGTACGTTCGAGCTTCAACATCTATACGGTAGTGCAGTGAACTCGAATTCGTGTCAAAAAACTTGGAGTCCTTTAAGAAAAAAGATACCCACAAAGACAAAGACTCTCGCGTGCAAAAGTTAAGTAAATTTGTGTTTTTATCAAACCAAAATATAAAATTGTGTAAGCAACTGAGAATTCATTATTTGCGAGCATTTCATTACACAATGTACCCAGTCAGCAAATGGGGCAAATATTTACCCATCTTTATCTTTCCGTATGGTTTCTTGCAAACGAAAAAAAGAAAACCCCCCCACAATGTATTACTCCACGACATGCACGCTGCTTGTCGACCCATTAGCATAATATCTCCGCCAAAATTATCGTTCCGGCATATACTCACTTGTACATAATATTAGGTACGTTTATCCTCATGTGGATATTCAATTTAAAAATGTCGCCAAACATATACATCGTGTATGTCGCCCATTATCCTGCGGAGGTGATTTTCATTGGACCTACTATATCCATCGTGCCACTAAGTAAGGCATAGTGAATGCGACATTTGGTATAATGTTTATATTCGGGACCGGCACTACTCATTTCAGGGAGGAAACCGTTCTAGCTAGACAACTGTTAAATGCGGAGACTATTTGATTCTCAAGATTACCATAATGGAATCTACATAGCATGACAGTCATGCGGAAGTATTTCGCATTTCCTCTGCCTCAGACTCTCGATGAAGATATACTCGTAACTATACTTACTGTTGAATGGGTA
This sequence comes from Cheilosia urbana, assembly GCA_946477585.1. Classification (NCBI taxonomy): domain Eukaryota; kingdom Metazoa; phylum Arthropoda; class Insecta; order Diptera; family Syrphidae; genus Cheilosia; species Cheilosia urbana. Next base: position 147,431,239 of record OX297854.1, read on the forward strand.
AAGTTGCTTCTTCAACCGAAATTTTTGTGGATAGGAGTGAATGGATTTTTTATTCTTTTTTTCGATCCTTGCCGTTCTTCTCGCTGAGCAAGCTGATTTGTCCATTCCGATTGAAGGAGCAATGATTTGCTTAAAGTGTTGCAAAATTTTGTTGGTTTGTTTTCGGGTTTTGAAAAATTGATACTGAAAGGGACTTGCGGATTTTCATAGCTATAAATTTGGTATTTTCGAAATGGGGTTTAACGAAACCAAATCTATGTAAAAGAGGGACTACAACCAAATCTGAAAGTATGTGTATCTATATATATATGTAATGTATGTATGACCGATGTCGTGCAAACAAATGTGTAATCATAAAAATAGTAATGTCCTATTGGAAAAGCCATAAAGACCATTCACTTATAGGGGGTTGGGTTAGATGCAGTTGCGGCTTTGATGCGGCAGTGTCAAAGGCGCACAAGTGCTCAAGGGGCGCCTTATGTCGTGATTAAATCACAAAGAAGTTCGCTTATTGCTCCTTTGGTTTTGGTGTTCTGTAAACTTTGACCGCCACTTCCGATGAAGATCCTGTTTGTCGTGAAGAAATGACAGGTCTCCTCACAACTCTCGAAAGCACCTTTGGTTTCTGTCGAATTGGCATTCTTCGTACATGAATTTCTTAAATATGCATTTTTTAATGGAATGTATTTTTTTGCGATCGAACATTGAAAAAAATTCAAAATTTTCTAAACAAAAAAAGAATAACGGAACTATAAGCAAGGGGCCCTGGAAAAAAATCACTCAAGGCGTCGGAATTGGTGCGGCCATGGTGGATGGATGTTTTTCTGACCTAATATGGGAGATGATAAGTTGGACTGTGAGCCTTTCATAAAGTATTGTACACTAAGGTCTGTTCCACTTTGGACTAACAAGCAATTACTTCCACATATCATAGAAGTTTGTGATGGACTAAGGTTCTAATTTTGTCCTATTCTTCTGGAATTGGAAAATGCGTTGCTTTATTTTTAATAAGCACTTATGGTTCATTTATAGCGGAGACAATTTAATGTAAGTTGTTTCTGTTGAGTAGGGAGGGTCTAGACGGTATGTTATGTATATAGATGTAAGGAAAGGCAGTGTGCGGCGGTTAGGGAAAATCATTTGCTTACTAACGTTTTACTGGGGAACACGGCAACCTCGCTCCTAGGAATGAGCATACACCAAAACCAAACAGCAGTTGTCATTATCTTTCGGCGGTATTAATACTAAAAAAAAAAACAATTATTTTTTTTTTTTTTTTTTTTTCATTTAAAATGCTTTTTTCACGAAGTGTTTAGTAGAAGTGTCGTTAAAATTTTTGTAAGCTTTTAAAGGTTAACTCTTTGCATTGCGTAGTCCCTAGTGAACAATAAAACGTCTCAAAAGAGGACCTCTTGAAGACATTTGGGAATCTACTACCAGGGACCTTAAAAAAAAGTACACTACTGGGTCGAACGAGACTTTCTCGTTCATCAAAAGCTAGATTAGCTGTTTTCTTATTTTAATCTGAGAAGCAATGCTAAAAATAGTGTTAAATAAAATCCATTTTCGAGTTATTCATATGCTATGTAAGTTTTTTTTAGTAACATGCCTTTGTCGCAACTTATGATTAGAGAGTTTTAAGCGCCTACGCCTACTGTACTATTTATAAGCTTTTATACTTTACAAGATTATTGGGTTAAGGGGTATAAGCCCATTAAATAAGTTTCTGTTTTCTGAGCTTTAGGGCATGTGTTTATTTTTGACTGGAATATATTAGTGATGCTGGTTTAAGGTGTCTATATGGAAGAAGGGTTAGCGATTAACTGATGTCTTTACATAGTGTTTATGTAAGAATTCAGAGATTTTTTTTTTTAATTTGCATAAACAGCTAAAAACTGAAAATCCCGATGGACGTGTGGGGGTACAATTGAAATGCAATTTTCTGATTGTGTAAACTCCAAGTGGTTGGAATTATTTAAGCATACTGCTATTGCTGTTATTGCATTTTTAATGGCTGTTGAAATTTGAATTTTAAAGTGCAGTATTGAGTTTTAAAAACACATGTGAACACATATCGGCTTTTGGGTAGTCATTTTTGAAAAAAAGAATTAAAAAACTGATTTATTCGAATTTTTGGAGAAAAACTAAGTACGGGATCTTATAGAGAATACCGATATTATATTTTATTTGTATTTTTATGAAAATCATTAAAGCGGTCTTTTGAAAATTTCACAGTCAAAACAGTACCTACCGAATATTGCAATGTTTCGTTTGAAAAGTACAATTGGTGCTTGGCTGAAAACCGATTATAAGTTATAATTCGGGATCAGCGTTGCCAGAATGTTACAAGTGTAACAAAAGTGTTACAATTTGTAAATATTTTATAATTTTGGTGCAATATTACTTTTTTCGCTTTGTTACACTTTTTCCCATTAAAATCTTTTGTTGTTTTTTTCGTTAAAAATTATTGAAAAGTTGAACTGGCAACACTTTTTCCTTTCGACCAATCTGCTATCAATTTCTGTCAATGTATTTGTTTGTTTACACAGAGCAAAAGTTGTGCAAAACGTCAAACTGCGAGTTGGAATGGGAGGGAACAATAAAATATAGGTACAACAATATTTTACTGTCTCGCCGCGTCGCCGATGACAATGTTCTACATCTCGTGGTAAATAAAGTTTCTGAAATAGAAATTGAAATCTACTTTGATTTTGTTTCGGTTTTTGTTTTCTTTTTTATTAACACAAAATGGACAGGTAGGTCCATAAACAGCCTTTTTTTTAAATGTGATAAAGAGCTAATAAAGATTTTTTTGAGTTGAAAAACGATGATTTTATTATTGCAATTTTTTTTTCCATTTGTTACACTTTTTGAAAAAAATTGTTACACTTTTGAGAAAACCTGCAGCAACATTGTTCGGGATGTAAGCTTTATTTGGTTTATAAAATTTTATCGAAGTCGAAAATATGAGCAGTTTTTAAAATTAGCGTTTTCGGTGGTTCAATTTGAAAATTAAGGACGCAATAATATTGAAGACATCAATTTTATTCTAAGCTTGCATTTTGGTCTAAATCGCTGTTGCCGTTTTCAGGTAAACTTTTTAAATCCATTGTACGAAAATACAGAGGAAAACTGAGTTTTATATTCAGTTAAAAGAACCATATTATGAACTTACAAAAAACAAAAAAAAACTCGAACAGTAAGCCCCCAAACGGACATAATTTTGCGATCCACTTTTTTGAGTTCCTCTATCATCTTAATGTCAGAATTGATTAACATCTCGAGTTCGAAATTTTATGCGAATATACCTACAAGTTGAAAGTTGAAAGTTAAAAGTAACTACACAAATGAGTATAAAATTAAAGTTGCTTCGAACTAGCCACTTAAATCTTTGATGATAATCGTCTACGATTGTCATGGTTTCAAAAAGTTTGAAATTCACGTCGCCAATAATTAATGTAAAGGGTTATTCAATAAGAGGTGTTATTGTGAAAGGATATGGTCCTATATGCGTGCTCGTGGTGGCCATTTGGCTGATGTTGTTTTTCATAATTCCTCTTTATTATGAAATAAGCATCCGATCATTTATCTCAAAAAATGGCATTTTTCTATGAATACCAAAATAACACCTCTTATTGGAAAACCCTTTATATATGTATTTTATTGCTCTTACAGGTCAACCTTTGTATTAAAAGCGGTAGTAAACCACTTAGGTCATCGTTGATATTCTATGAAGTTAAAAATAGATACTTCTCATCCTCGTATTGATTTTCCTCAATCAAAGCAGTCAAAGTTCTCGGCAATGGGTGTTGAATAATTTAATTTCACCAAAACTTCCGACGTTAACAGGTATCCTAGACCTTCTTCTTGGAAGAGAGCAATAATCACATTTGTTTTTTTTTTTTTTTTTTTTGTGACACTGTGTCCTGGTTTCTCTGTCGGTTTATCGATTTTTTGCCCTTACTTCTCTATATTTAATGGGTTTGACTCTGGACGGTTGATTCTGTGTCAAAGCGTTAATCACATGGTTTCATTTCATTTCATTTCTGTCATATCTATGGGGAACTTATTTTTATTTTTAGTTCCAATAGGGAAGATTGATTTCTTCCGGGTGCTTTAATCTTTTGATACTAGGTTTAGCTCTGGATACTTCTTGGTAAAAACAAAAATTATTTTTCATTACTTTTACACAATAATTCAAAACAAATTTTGTAAACTTCCTCCCGAAGTTCTGAAGCATTCATCATATCTCCCTCAAAATCTGGCGCCATCATCCAGTAGTCGTTCTGCTCTTTACCTCAGATATTTGTTCTTTTTGATTAGTTAGGCGTAGATTTTGATTACAGCCAGTTATAACATGGTATGCTGCCTACCATTGCTCTTTTACACTCGCACTTATAAGCTTAGCAAGTCGAGTTTGGAAGGATAAGAGTAGTACTTTGTGACTGATATGCGAAGGTAAGCTGGGCAACTGCAAGTTCACGTTTTCAATGCCCAGTCAAACAGAATAATATTTTATAAATAGAATTTTGAAACACTGAACGGTAAGTCGCAGGCTCAACCCCCGAAAAATGCACACTCCTGTACTAGTCCCGTTTCCGCTGTTTCAGCTTCTCTGACCCATTCGAAGGTCTGACAAAGATCCAATATCTGTCGCTTGAAAGCTTATCAATTTAGACTTCTGAGAAAGTAAGTGCAAACTAAATATTTTATTCTTTAAGTCCAGCTCACCTTAAGTAAATGCTGGCCTAGGCGTTTTTTCCACTCTAAAATCACACTCAAACGATGCGTATACATTGAGGTTCAAATCAATTTAATAAAATCCTTCATCTTTCGCAAAACCCTACCTATATCCTGAAACTTCACCTCAAATCGCATCCATCAGAACCACACTCACGTCGTCTTAAAGGATCAAAAATTATGCAAATGAGATTGTCCCTAAAAGGACACAAAATCAGGTAAATAAACTGCATCCCCCAAAAAAAAACAAAATATCAACAATAATGTAAAGTAAGACCATTCAAGAGGATATAAAAGATTTTAAATCCATTTCGACTTGCCCCTAACACCATAGTTACAATGAATATTTTACTCCCATCTTCAAAAGCACAGTATTCCTTATTGGCGAAAGGGGGAGTAGATCCCGTTTTGGCAAACACAAAACTAGTGAAAATACATAATTCTACCCAGACCAACCGTTCGACGAAGGAGCTCAGATGTAAGAAGGTATCGATGAGACTGAGAGAAAGCTATTCCACCTTCCGACAAAGGGGTAATTTATACCCAAAGTAACACAAGACTGCGGTGGTTGATTTCGTGGGAAGCAACACATTCAGTTTTTTGTTTTTTTCTTCTCAGCTTTGAACAAATAAAGATAGATTTCGTTTGGTGATGCCTTTCCCATTTGGCAGATGAAAAGATGAAATACGTAAGTTGTCATCGGTAGCGCACCCTTTTTAGAAAATGAGAAACATAGACGATGGCTGGAATCCAACCGGAAAGGTGCAAAATTAATGTTGAAATTGTCCAAACTTTCAAGTAATTGCACGCATAAAACAAACAGAAAACCAAGACCAAAAGCAGATACAAAGTGAGTAAACTTTGGATCCTCAGTCATCAACTATGTAGGACCTCGCGCCGACTTATGGGTTGGCAATAAATTTTCATCGAGATTAGCATTGTAAATGTGATTCGATAGCTCGATAGATCGTGGGGGAGAATTTCGATTTTGGCTCATTGGGATGGCAACTTTGTTTTCTAGAACGGTCAGTTATTATTGCCTATATAATGGATGCGACAGCTTAGACGGGATTGAGTGTTGAATTTGACTTGGAGATGGAGATGTATAGCTGTGATGTAATTAAAAGAATATTCCCCACTGTCAGTGCGGATATAAGAGTGGGGTGTGAACCAATTTCCGTCTGGGAATGAGCCGTTAACTGAATTTTCCAGGACAGATTTATTAAGTTGTTTGCGGGATATTTCTTTTTTATTATCATTATTTTATTGGGATATATATTGAGTTAGGTTGGGTCCAATCAGGGAGATTGCTTTTTTTAATTAGCGGTGATTGGGTTGATTGGGACGGAAAAAGTGCGTACATATTTCAGAAAATTAATAATTTTGTGTTTGAGTAAGCGACCTTAAATTCAGACCCAATGATCTTCGCGTTGTGTGGGCTACAAGTTCAGTAAAAGATTTTTATTTATGCGAATTTTTGGGCGCCTTTACGTCAATAGCAATGATACCGATGAACAAGCTAGGACTCGGTACTTAGAGGAAGCTGAGGGATCCATACACCGAACTATCTACAGCCGCTTAAACCACAATTTGTTGCAGAAAAATTATTTTAGAGATGAATGTAGTATTGATGAAATAGCGATGATCTTGAGACTGCGGGGCGAACTTCTACAACTTAATTATATACCACACAGAGAAGATCTAAAGCAGCTATGCAGCTTGTGTAACTTAGCAGAAAGGGAAAACACACATCATTTCATTGGAAGGTGTCCAATATTGAAAGAAACGAGAAGGAATATCTTGGGAAGCGATACCCTATCTGATAATCAAGTCATAACACTCCTCAACGATGTAATTGTTCCTAATTTATTCAAATATTATAAAATTACACTACAGTATCGGGCGAGAATATTAACAGGCAGCTTTTGATAAATATTAATATTAACTCATTTTATTTTGCTACAAGATACTTTTCATTTGCATACATTATATAAATACATTGTCAATCAGGCAGACGGCAATGCCATGCAAACTAATTTATTTTGTAAACTTTATTTTGTAATGAATTTTAAAGTGCAGAAATAAATTTAATCTAAAACGTCAATAGCAGTGATACCAGATTTTTTTTCCCGAAATTTCCCCATTTTGGGGAGAATTTTTATTAAAATTTAGTTTAGTTTAGTTTATTGGTTACATTAACAGCATTTCATATCCGTTTTTTCCCCATTTCATTCATTGAAGAAAAGTACCTAATGGTGCATTTACACGGTCACTCATTCCTATCACGGAAAATTAAAGGGATGCCCAATACATAGCCGTCTGACTGAAAGGGACAGCATTACCTAACACGCAAAAAAACGTGACACATTTTTGGTCGCCCATCTTGTTTACGTGGTAGGAATTATGGGAAAGCTATCCAAGTTGATATTTTTATAGCGATGGCCTACGAAATTTCGTTTTCCCATAAAACAAAATGGCTTCTGGAAGTGATGAAGGTGCAATTATTTATTTATTTCATATAAATGATTGATGAATTGTTGGTTTAATTTACTGAAATTAATTACCACTTGTAACGTGAGCCTCGAGTGAAATCAGGATCGTGGATTGAAGCCTCGCAGTAGGGTCCGACCGACAACCCCCACCCAAACAACGCAGCTTTGTTTTACTCTCTGCCGCCTTCTGTGCTGTCCAAGAACTGCAGCAGACGCTGAACGGGCAGCAAAACAAAGGAAAGAAAGTGAAAAAACAATTGTCCCCCAGTACGTTAGAAAAGAACGCTTGTGACTTTTCAATTTAACAAAATATAAATTTATTCAAAAAGTTAAAGTTTGATATTAAATAATAGATAAAAGAATAAAGTAAGAAAAATTATTGAGCAAAAGAAGGAAAGAAAAAAAAATAGTAAAAGAAAATAGAAAAAAAAAATGATCGAGCACAATGGCAACGAGGCAAAATAAAAAAAAATCGAAAACGAGGAAAAGTCAGCGCGTAACCGAGTAGCGGAGTGCAAACCCAAAAAAGGGAAAAAAAAAAAAGATCGGGCTAGTGTGGGTGCTTCCAGGCGGTGGAGAATCCGACCGTCGTGTGAACCACGCAAACTAGGGATTTCGCGAGAAAAAAAAATGTAAACAAGTGTGCTATTTTCCGTGGACAGTGGAGGAACCCGACAGTCGCAAGTGAAATACCAAACTTGAGTGCCTTGGAATTGCAATAAGCTCGGCTTATATACCATTCTGTACCGGAGCTTTTTCTAGTTGATATTTTCCTAGAGGAGCTTTTAACGAAACTTTTTGGTTCTGCCTTTGTTTTCGTTTTCTTTTCTTTTTGGGTATTACCAGATCAAAATACATAAATGATTAACATATTAACATTAGAATTCACAGAATATTATAATATATATATAAAATTTTACATTCTAATACAATTTCGAATTCATTAAGAAAAAAAAATATAATACAATACGAAAATAACTAAATAAAATACATTTTATTTTTTTGACGTCTTACAATCTCCCCCTCTGGCGCTGAGATCGTCTCGATGATGCGGCAGGATTCGGAGCTGGTGTCGTCATTTTCGGGCGTCCTCGTCTTCGTAATGGTTGGACTGGTTCGTCATTTGTTTGTGAAAGTGAGGAATGATATTTCGATATTGAGGAGACATGGTATGTCCCCAAGGGAATGGTGAGATCGTTTTTTGATGCAACCTGATAGGTTGAGGCGCCGATTTGCTTGATGATAACGTAAGGTCCGTCTCGCTTGGGTACAAATTTTGAGGTTATCCCTTTTGAAGCCTTACTAAGAGTGTGGGTGGTGACTAGAACTTCATCACCTATTTTCAGTATTGGCTGTTGTCTTCGTTTCTGGTCGGTGTAGTGCTTGTTTCGATCTTGCATCTTCTCGGTTGTTGTTTGAGCCTCTCTTATTACTGTTGAGAGTTTTTGTAGTTTCGGAATGATTTGCTGGGTGAAGTTTTTGTCTGCTTCTATTGGCCTAAGATCGTGGTTGACATCGTCAAAGGTCCTCGGTTCCCGTCCGAACATAAGGAATGAAGGTGTATAGCCGGTGCTTTGGCATTTGGCAGTGTTCATTGCGAACCGTATTGCAGGTAACTTATCGGCCCAAGTAGTGTGATTGTGGCCTACCATAATTGAGAGTTGAGTCTTAAGATCCCTATTTTTCCTTTCCACCGGATTAGCTTCTGGGTGGTAAACTGGAGTTAGGGTTTGTTGGATCCCAAAATAGTCAGCTAGTTGTTGCATTAGAACGGATATAAATTGAGGTCCGTTGTCTGTCAAAAGTCGTCTCGGCATACCATAGCGAAAAAATACTTCGTGAAGTAAAGTCATGGCACAATTCTCGGCTGTTGCTTCCTTAAGAGGATAAATTTCTATCCAGCGGGTTGCTAGATCTTCAGCTATCAGGATCCATTGGTATCCGTCTTGGGTCATGGGTAATGGACCAAATAAGTCAGCTGCCACGACTTCGAAACGTTGGTTGCTTGAGACGGTTTGGAGTAGCCCCCATGGTTTCATGTTGCTTGGTTTATAACGTTGGCAGGCAAGACAGCTTCCTATGTGTTTAGTTACGCTGTCTCTCATTCCGGGCCAGTAATATCGAGCAGAAATTCGAGCCAACGTGCGTTCGACGCCGTAATGACCTGACGTGGTTTTATCGTGGTAGTTATTTAAAATCGATTCTCTTTCCTGCACAGGGATTACTAGCTGCGCAGATTCAGCATCGTATTCTGGAGAATACCTATATAGGATACCATCGTTTAATAGGTATCCGCGAGATGTCCATCTTGGGATGCTTTCGTCATTGCTTTCGAAAGATTCTATGATTGCTTTGAGCTGTGCATCCATTAATTGAGCTTCGCGAATATCTCTTGCATTTCTGGAGGGCAAGTCGATTTGGAAGCTACAGACGCTGCATTCTAGATCGGTATGTTCTGTATTACTACATGGTGGTCTAGATAGCATATCCGCCACACGATTTAGTCTACCAGGGGTGTACTCAATATTGAAGTTGTATGGCTGTAGCTGTAGTGCCCAACGAGCTAGTCTTCCGGTGGGTGATTTTAAGCTCATTAGCCATTTAAGAGGTTGATGATCAGTTTTGAGGGTTATTTCACCACCTTCAATGTAACCTCGAAATTTGTTGACTGCCCATACAATGGAAAGAGCTTCCCGTTCGGTCGTTGAATAGTTGCGTTCCGCTGCGGTGAGTAGCCTTGAAGCATATTCAATAGGGTGCTCGTTCTCCTTCTCCCCCTGGATAAGAACAGCCCCTAGAGCGTAGTTGCTGGCATCTGTTTGCAAGGTGAAGGGTTGATCCTCTTGCGCTTGCTGTAGGATTGGTGCAGACGTGAGCAATGCTTTGAGCTTGTTGAAAGCGGTTTTTTCTTCTATGTCCCATTTCCAGGTGGCCGCTTTCTTTGTAAGATTACTCAAGGGTTTTGAAGTATCAGCAAAGTTTTTAATGAAACGGCGGTACCATGAGCATGTTTGCAGAAATGACAATACCTGTTTTGCGTTTTTTGGTTCTGGTCGGTCTGCGATCGCGGCAACTTTTTGCGGATCGACTTGGATACCTTGAACGGTTATTATATGCCCTAGGTACTTGACCTCTGGACAGCAAAATTTTGATTTCTCTCGGTTAACCTTTAGTTTGAATACCTTGAGGTGCTGGAAAACTTTCTTCAAATCCTCGTAATGTTCTTCGAAGCTACCTGAACATATGATTATGTCGTCGAGATAAATCAGGGTAAAAGTTCCAGAAATTCCTTTCCGAAATTTATCCATTAACCTTTGAAAGGTAGCAGGAGCGTTTCGAAGACCGAAAGGCATTCGCTTAAATTGGAATAGCCCAAAGGGCGTTATAAATGCCGTCTTTTCGACATCACTTTCAGCTATCTTTATTTGGTAGTATCCAGTTTGGAGGTCCAATGTACTCTTGAATTTTGTTTTTACAGTTGAATGTAGTAAGTCGTCTATTCTGGGTAGGGGATATTTATCTGGGACTGTAACGCTATTGAGCTTCCTGTAGTCTATGCAGACACGTATCCCTTTATCCTTTTTAGGTACTAACACGACCGGAGCAGCCCATGGAGACTCGCTTTCTTCTATAATGTCCATATTAAGCATTTTCTTAAGCTCCACTCTCAGTTGGTCCTTCCTAATGGGCGAAAGCCTATACGGAGTTGTGGCTATTGGCTCGTGGTTACCTGTGTTGATTTTGTGTTCGGTATACGGTGTTGGGTTTGTAGGCGTATCGAACAAGGATTCTTCCTGCATTAGCATCTCGTTCAATTTTCTTTTGTCGCTCTCATCCAATTCTACCGCCTCATCATCACGTAGTTTAACATCGAACGCTAAAATCTCGGTGAAGAAAGGTTCAAGGTATACCTCCTCTTCTTTACGTATCAACGATGGAAACAAATTTTGTTCGTCCCGTTTACGCTCTGGTGTGACCTCATTTCTCAATGAGTCAGTGAAGATGCTTTGAATAGAGCGTGGTGAATATTCATTTCTCCCTTTGGACGTTTTTGCAGATTTACGTTTTAGTGGGGTTTTAGGTTTTACGTGTGTTGCCTGCTTCGGAGTTGCAGCTAGTGGTGAGATTGCTGATATTGTGTTGAACCAATTTAGAAAAGCTTTAGCGTGCTTAGTGGGAGTACCTTCACTATGTGCGATCGCCGTTGAGGTTTCCTGATTTTCGAAATCAGCGTTAAAGGGTTGAAAAGCAGGGGGTATGTTGAATGGAACCTTATTTCTCTCCACCCTGGTATGTGTCGTATCGTAGAAGTCGAACTTTCTGTTAGGTTGGTCCGCAAAATACCAAAACCGTTGTCCCAGGTCAAGGACCATGCCGTTTTCTTCCAGGAAGTCGATTCCGATGAGTGTGCGGTTGTCAGTTGCTTTAGGCAGAGCGATGAGTTTGATTGGCCTCAATCGATTTCCAATGATGATATTGGTTTCGCCAATGTACACTTCATGCTCGTTTGTGCCACCATCAGCAAGGGTAACGTTGGCTTCGACCTTCGAGAACTTAGTGCCATTTCTGAGCAGGTGAACGAAAAGTTCTCTTCCAGCAACACTCGTACGCGCAGCTGTATCTAAATAAGCGATACCTTGTTCGCCATGTGAAGCTATAGGTATTGTTGGCAATTCTGTCCCAAGTGTCGTCCTAATACAGTTAAACGACACCGTTGAGGGTCCTTTAGGGAGTTCCTTGCAGTTAGGACAGGTGGATCGAATTACTCCGGGTGTTTTGCATTTGTAACAATGGATTTTGGATTCGAATGGTTCCGTCGACTCATTCTTTTTGGCATCATACCTTTCCTTCTTCCTACACTCATCTATCGTATGACCACCATGCCTGCAAAAGTTGCATCTGTTCTTAGCAGGAGCAGATTCAGTTTTTGGATCTTTATGACCGTTCTTTTCGGAAATAGATATTTCCACAGCTCGAGCTTTGTTTAGTAGCTCTTGGAAAGTCGAGAAGCTTTCTCGTGGAACACCATCCCGTATGCGTATATGTAGTAGTCCATACACCATATCAAGCATCATTCTCTCCTTTGGTTTTGGGTCTGAGAGCAGTGCCAGTAGTGCTCTCTTCTCGCAGATGAAGTCATCTGTTGAATCAGTTTGTTTTTGTTTTTTTTCAAAGATCTCCATGTAAATGCGGTACGCAGGTTTAGCTGGAGAGTATGCATTACGTAGCAGAGAAGTCACATCAGCCCAGGTTTTCGCCTCTGTTTTTACTCCTTGCCACCAGTTGCTTGCGCCATCCTCTAGGAGTAAGGGGAATCCTTTTATGGCGTCTTCGTCATTTATACGTTCTACATCTTTGTAGACATTTATTGTTGCTATAAAGCCTTCCACGATAGCAGAGTCTCTTTCCCCTCTGAAACGTGCTGTGCAGTGGCTAAAGCTGCCTTTGATGGTGCTTTGCGTCTGCAACGCTTCGATGAACATTTTCAGCTGCTGGTCTGTCAGCTGAGCCATCTTGGTTTCCTCGTTTTGTTGTGCGGCGATTCGCTCGCTTCTACGTAGTTCCGAGTCCGTTGTGGTCTTCTTTAGTTTTGCAGACTTCCAGACGAGTTGGGCGCCAATGTAACGTGAGCCTCGAGTGAAATCAGGATCGTGGATTGAAGCCTCGCAGTAGGGTCCGACCGACAACCCCCACCCAAACAACGCAGCTTTGTTTTACTCTCTGCCGCCTTCTGTGCTGTCCAAGAACTGCAGCAGACGCTGAACGGGCAGCAAAACAAAGGAAAGAAAGTGAAAAAACAATTGTCCCCCAGTACGTTAGAAAAGAACGCTTGTGACTTTTCAATTTAACAAAATATAAATTTATTCAAAAAGTTAAAGTTTGATATTAAATAATAGATAAAAGAATAAAGTAAGAAAAATTATTGAGCAAAAGAAGGAAAGAAAAAAAAATAGTAAAAGAAAATAGAAAAAAAAAATGATCGAGCACAATGGCAACGAGGCAAAATAAAAAAAAATCGAAAACGAGGAAAAGTCAGCGCGTAACCGAGTAGCGGAGTGCAAACCCAAAAAAGGGAAAAAAAAAAAAGATCGGGCTAGTGTGGGTGCTTCCAGGCGGTGGAGAATCCGACCGTCGTGTGAACCACGCAAACTAGGGATTTCGCGAGAAAAAAAAATGTAAACAAGTGTGCTATTTTCCGTGGACAGTGGAGGAACCCGACAGTCGCAAGTGAAATACCAAACTTGAGTGCCTTGGAATTGCAATAAGCTCGGCTTATATACCATTCTGTACCGGAGCTTTTTCTAGTTGATATTTTCCTAGAGGAGCTTTTAACGAAACTTTTTGGTTCTGCCTTTGTTTTCGTTTTCTTTTCTTTTTGGGTATTACCAGATCAAAATACATAAATGATTAACATATTAACATTAGAATTCACAGAATATTATAATATATATATAAAATTTTACATTCTAATACAATTTCGAATTCATTAAGAAAAAAAAATATAATACAATACGAAAATAACTAAATAAAATACATTTTATTTTTTTGACGTCTTACACACTCTGATTCACATGTTTTGAATCGGAAGTAGAAATATTTTCATGTGATTGCAGAAATGTTGGTCGGCGGACCTACAACTTGGGTAGAACACCCAAGACACCTTAGGCGTCTGATTTGTGATCTCATTCCTACGCCTTTATTAGCATTGACTGCGGACACACGGATCTCTCTGTCCCGTCTCGTGCAAAAATGCGCCTGCGTGATAGTGTAAATGCAGTTTAAATACGTATTTTGAATAGGTATAATAAAGTGTTATTATCTTTTATTAAGACATTTATTTTGAGGGGGTAATGCAAAATTCATATGAATTTAAAACATAAGTAATTAATTCACTAAACGTTGGCTTTATAGTCAATTTTCAGGTAAAACAAAAACAAGTCCTTACTCTTTAATAAAAAGTGATAATAATAATAAATTAAAATCTAATATTACAGGTACATAATCAAAAAACGTTAGAGAAGCAATATAGATACCTAATGCATTAAACACATTGTTGTATATGGTAGTTATATAACTACATACAAAGAAGTTAAAAAATGAATATTAAATATACAAGGAAAGTAAAATATTCAAAGTCCTTCAGTTTAAAATTCTATGAATCCATGTAAGGTACCTACTGTAAAAACGAATAAAAAAATGAACAACTAATAATTTGAATTAAATGAATAGATTTAAAAAGCAGCATATGTAATTCATAAATAACAGAGTCTTACATATTATAATTGTTTGTAGCTACCCACATTACGAGGCAGGTTGATAGTAAATTATAAATTAAAAATGTACATAAATAATAAAAAAAATATATGTATAAATGAAAAAATATTTAAAGTTAGTTAGTGAGCGGCGAATGAAACGGCGAACTTCACATCTGAAATTAAATCTGCACAGGGGTTGCAGTTAATGAACTGAATATGAAAATGACACATTTGAGTAAAGTTCAGTTCAAAATACGTTTAGAGCTAAATCGCTTAGATTATATTAAGGTGGTGATGTTTTTATGTTCGGAATTTATTTTTAAATGATGCAAATTTAATAAACTTTCGTTTACGTCGTTTTTCCCCATTTTAAGAGCACTTTTTTCCATTTTCCCCATTCAGTGAAAAATTCCCCAAAATGGGGAAAAATCCCCACATCTGGCATAGCTGGTCACTAGTCAGGCATTAATTAATAATAATAAAATCCAGTGTACATGACGAATACAAGGTAAGACAGAAGCCATTTCATTCCGATGCGATTTTCTTAGAAATATACAAAACAAATGGGCTTCGCTCTCACAAAAAGTTTATTACTTGAAGGTATAAACTTGAAGGATTTAAATTAAAAACCACTCTCAATAATTCACTCAATTTTCACTCAAACTATCGCAGAGCGATATCCATTACTTCCACACAAAAATAATTCTAAATTTTCAATTGACTTTGGCTGTTGGAAGTGCAAATGTGTTTTTTGGTGCAAAAAGTTAAACAATTCTTTTATTCTTTTTTTTTTTAACTTTTTTTTTAACGTGGTAAATATAAATAGTTCACATTATCTTATAGAACAGTTATTCGACTTTGTAGATATTAGAACGAAGTCCTATTAGCTTGTATTTCACAAATGTTATAAGTTTTTAATTGTGAAAAAGTGAACGGAAGACTTGAGTCGGTTTCAAAGGGAGAGTTGATCACTGGTTTTGATGAAATAATGGATATATGTGACTTTGCGTCTTAGTAACAAATAAATTTAATTTAATAGTTGGCGCAACAGGTCCGGGGGGACCCTAGGCCTAGCTTCTCATAACCATTCGTTTTGTGTGATTCATTTATTGTAACGAATGGAAGGAATCTACAATTTTATGCCGACTCCAAACGGCGAACTGAGAAGCTCTTTCAAGACAGTTATACTCTCGGATGTTTGTCAGACGTTCACGAGAGGTGGCGCAGTGGAAAAGGTAGTAACAAATACGTCCACAAAGTATGTGTTGGACTGACCAAAAGGGACAATAAGATCTTTAAATGCCCTAACTGTGATACCATTAAGAGTCTAATCGTACGCATGCCTAAAATACCCTAATGATTTATGGTAGTTTATTAAGAAATGAGGTTATTTACTTATTTTTGTCAAGTTTTTGAAGTTTTCTTTTAATATTGTTTTTTGAAGTGAGAACTTCTTTAGGCGCGTTGGGCACTATTTGGACACCGATTGCATGCTTTTAGTTGCAATCTTTTATACTATTGCTTACTTTTAGGGGTAGGTAATTTATAGCTTAATCTTCGATGATTTTTATTTGAATACGTTACTATGATAATTTATGGCAGCGACAAATTGATTGTCACCAAAATTATTTCAATTACCTGTTTTGTATAGGGAATTCATAACTTAATTTTACCAGGCTTAATTCCGACAAATTATATCCACGATTTTGGGTTTGTGCACATTTACGGCACAGTAGCTTGTGTTATAATTACCGAAACAAGAAAAAGAAAACTGTGGTAAACTTGCCACCCTAAGAGTAGGTATACTATACAAATAATTGTAATATTCATGAAGCAACGCTAGGTAAAAGAACCGGTTCATGAAATATAGAAAAAGTCGAAACTCTAGAAACAGACAACTGTCGCAAGTTCTTGTTAGAGAGTTATAAACTTTATAAGTTTTTGGAGTACTAGAACAAGTAGGAGTAGTAGGAATTTCTGATTTTTGATCTGTTTGGGAATGATTTTCTTTTTGACTGGAATTGATTAATGACGCTGGGTTAAGTTGTCAATGATTGGAAGTATTTATTGTTCGTGATAGATCGATGTCTTTGCATATGCGACACTTAGATTTAGATTTAGATTGTTTGAGGGAGGTGGAATAAAGTTGCCATATCACTGCCGCCACGAGTGGGCCTATTGTGATTTCCTCCACTTAGAGCTCGCTCAGGATACTGGACTTGGTTATGAATCCTAGTAGATCTTTGAGCGCGCTGTCAGAAATGTCCTCTGCCCCAAGGTAAGGTTTACCTAGATGGTGTTGACGTAATCTGACTAGACATTCACAGTGACACAGTATTTGTCCTGCTGATTCTTCGTCCTCGTTGCATAGTCTGCAAGTGTTGTTATGTATTATTCCCATTGTCATGAGGTGTTTTTTGACTTGGCAGTGCCCCGTGAGGAACCCTGTGACTGTTCTGATCTGACTCCTTGTTAGGTTAAGGAGTTGTTTTGTTCTTGAACGGGAAGTAGTTGGCATGAACATTAACTTGTCTGTTACCTTCAGTGTTTGTCCAGTAATGATTTGCTTTGTTTTCCAGCCAGGTTTTAATGCGGAATTTAGCGGTGCTAAAAGGTAATCCACAGAATTGTCTTGGCATCATAAAGGTGGATGCTGATCCTTTTCTGGCTAGTATGTCTGCTATTTCATTGCCCACATGTCCGCTGTGTCCTGGCACCCAAATGAGATGTACTCTGTTTGTGCTGGCTAGCGATGTGAGTAATTGTAGGCAATCCCATACTAGGTTTGATGTGATTTCATAGCTATTGATAGCCAGTAGTGCAGCTTTGCTATCAGAGAGAATATATATGTTCTTGTTTGTTATGGATTTTTTTAGATTTTCTCTGAGACATAGTTCTATTGCAAAGATTTCTGCTTGGAATACGGAGTTGCATTTGTCCATGCTTTTATGGATGAACGTTTTTGTGTCGACCCCGTATACTCCAGCTCCAACTCCTTCATCTGTTTTCGATCCATCTGTGTACCATACATGAGAATCTTTGGCAAATGTGGGTTTATTCTGTTCCCAGTTCTGTCGATTTGGGAATGTAACTTTGAAGTTTCGGCTGAAGTTGAATTTCGGTAGACAGTTGTCTATTATGGTAATTCCAAGTATTTCATCTTTTTTCAGTTCCATAACGATGTCTGGAAGGATGAGCTTGGAGTTTTCGGTGTTTTCAGATATGAGCATGAAGGCATTTGTCATGGCTTCTTTCTGTATCTGAAGATGGAGGGGTGGAAGATTTAGGATAACTTCCAACGCTGCAGTGGGAGTTGTTCTCATTGCGCTCGCAGTGCAAACACAAGCTAGTCTTTGGAGTTTATTGAGCCTGACTTGTGTTGACTTTTGTTTGGTTTTTTGCCACCATACTGGAGCTGCATAAGTTACAATTGGTCTTGTTATGGCTGTGTAAAGCCATAGCATGATTTTGGGGTTTATACCCCAGCTTTTACCAATCAGACTTCTGCTGGTCCACAGAGAGATCCTGGCTTTGTCTATGGTTTTCATGAGATGAGAGTTCCAGGTGAGTTTTTCGTCCAGGGTTACACCTAGGTATTTGACTTCTTTTGAGAACTCTATTGTTTCACCAAGCAGAGTAGGTTTTCTTAACTTACCTCGGTTTCTTCTTTTTGTGAAAGCAACTATGGTGCTTTTTTTGGGGTTTACAGTTAGACCAACTTTTTTGCACCAGTCTGTAACTAGGTTAAGTGCCCTCTGCAGGAGTTCCGAGATTGTGTCTTCGAAATTTCCTCTGATTAGGATCGCAATGTCATCTGCATATCCTTGGACATAGAAACCATTGTTACTGAGTAAGTTTAGCAGTTCGTTCACTACGATGGACCATAGCAGGGGGGATAGAACACCGCCCTGGGGGCAACCTTTCGCAGCCGTGACTCTGATACTGTCATTGCCTAATGTAGCGTTTATGTTTCTACTGTTAAGCATGTTCTTTATCCAGTTACATGTAGTATTATCTACTCCTCTGTTATGGATGCATCTGTATATTTGGATTTATGTGAAGTGGACCATCCCTTATATGCCTATCAATAATTTTTTCCATCGTTTTAAGGAAAAAGGAGGTGAGGCTAATGGGTCGGTAAGATTTCGGAAGATCGTTTGGTCTACGACCTGCCTTCGGTATAAACTTCACCGTTACCTCCCTCCAACTTTTTGGTATGTAACCCCATGCGTAGCTTACTCTAAAGATATTCATGAGAAGCGGAGTTATTTGTGCGCTGCCCTTTTGGAGGAGTGCTGGAAATATTCCATCTTTTCCCGGGGATTTAAATGGACTAAATATGCGACACTTACATTAAGGGGTAATTGCATTGCATACCTTTGGGTATATGATTCTCTCTAACGAAAGGAGCGACATCTAGATATCGAAAAAATAAACAGATTCTAATCTACTATGATTTTTATTTGAATATGTTACTATGGTAATTTATGGCAGCGACAAATTGATTGTCACCAAAATTATTTCAATTACCTGTTTTGTTTGGGGAATTTATAACTTAAATGAAAATGAAAAATGTAACATAATTTTTGTAGTAGAAGCTTATAATAATGAATAAAAAAAACATTTATTTAAAAGTACTTCCTGCGCAATAAAATATTTCCTGACGATTCAAAAAATACACACGTAATTGTTCAAGTTATCACTTCTGTCGGCACTCCCGGAGTGCCTCTAGTTTTTTACTTTTTATTCTCTAAATTCTTATTAATGTTTGAAAATTCAATAACTTTGGGTTTTTATGTTAATTTTAATTACATTATATAGCTACATTTTTGAGTTTGTATTAATTTGTTTTTTTTTTTTATATAAAAAATGTCAAACAGTTTTTTCGTTCTTTCATAATACCATAAAAACAATAAAAATAAATTCTAAGAAAAAGCACCAGCTTTTCACATGAATCTCAAATATATAACCAGAACCACGTCTTCTTATTGTATTGTGTTGGGATTTCTACTAGCATTAAGCTACGGATGTGCGCAACGAATAAGGAGAAGAAACTTGATTGTAAGGCTACTGGCTGGAATTTGGATTTCAGCTCTTAAGCACTAACCGAATTTATTAGCAAACAAAATACCTTAGAGGTCTACATCAACGTACGATTTAAGTCGTTCTCAAAAGTAAATCTTAGGTCTGGGTCAAAGGCTAGAGTAGACCCATTGCAAGACCGCAGCATCTTAATTGTATAAATAAAAATAAACAATTATAAGCCTGATATTGAAATAAAACTACCATCGATTCGTTTATTTTTTTAAGTTTTAATATTTAATATCACTTAAGATGTGTGCCTTCACAGTCTGCCGACGACTTTTACATTAAAGCCAACACCAAGGTAAATTTAGTTTTCGTACATTTAATATAACCTACAGCCTCGTCGTGGAGCGAGTTCAGTCAATTGGTATTTTTTCAATTTACTACACAATTTAATTTTAAAGTACATTCACATTTCGTAGATAGTTAGGTAGTTAAAAAAGGCCATCAGCCATAGATTGGCTGTGTTTAATTTTAGTCACCATCTCTGTGACCTTTGAAACCATTTTTCAATTTATTGGAGCTTCCGATGAAAAATGTTAGCAATTCGGCTTTCGGCTTATTGATGAGACCTACCTTTCTATAATAAATTACGTATTTTTTTAATTTCCATGAATCATTCATCCACCTGGAAAAAATGCCAGATTTGTTTTGTTCAGGTTCAGTGAATGGAATGACCAAAATGCTAACAGATAAATCAATTCTGTTTGTTGCACGCTTTTGGGATGAAACAAAATAAATTGAAAAACGCAAAAGTGACTGTAATTTTTATTATGCCGTTTGTGTAGGAGCCCACCCTATGACTTTTATTGCGATGACGGTGCGTATTGTATCTCTGCTCTCTGTTGTTTACATTTATTTATTTTTCTTTGCAAATTTAGATTTCTCCATATTTCTTATCGTTGTTAGTGTTGTGTTTAGCATAACAAAATAGCTTGACAAATATAAAATATTTTACAGGTAGGTGGTAGGCAAATCATTGGCAGAGAGTTTTAAATAATATTGAGAAAACTTGTTCATAATGGTTATCCTTATCAGAATGCAGAATAAGTAAGAAGAGTGTGTTGTTTTAATGAGGTAATTCAACTGGCATCCGAGATACTTTTGCCGTCTACAATGCAATTTAATTGGCATGTACTACACACAGTGCGCCAAATTTTGACATGTATCAACCGATTGACTCGAGTAGACAAGTTTTTGAAATATCAATTTAGTACAATGATTTTAATATGATGAATCGCTTCACACCGAAACAATAATTATTATTGACGAGCTCAAGGTGTACGCATTCGTGCCAAAATCATCACAATACCTACCGCCCGAGATCCTCGAAAAAGTAAAAAAAAAAACCTAAGACGGGAAAAGTAGCGAAAATGGCACACTTTGTTTGGCCAATAGAGGCAGCCACTTGATTAACGTTTGTATTCAAAAACTAGTCCAAATAAACTGTAAAGGATCAACTTAAATAAAAATACTCATTTGGATTGAAGTCGGCAGCTTTATTTTTAGTTATAAGCGGGAGTAGGGGCAGGGCACATTGATCCGATTTTGTTTGGGACTCAAAAAAAAAAAAAAAAAAACGACAGACAAAACGAATGACAGAAATAACAAAATGAAGTATTTGATGTGTTCAGTGTCTTTCTAACTACATAGCTTATATCAGACGAATTTACTCTCAGATCCATTCACAAAAAACATAAGGAGGTATTTATTAAAAAAATGAATTTGTATCAAGCTTCCCGTGAGTGGGTACATTGGTATACATGTCAGTGCAGAGAAATAAGTCCCCGGGGACTAAGTCCACTGAGGGACTTAGTTCCCACCTAATGGAAAATAAAACCACTTTCGTGAACTGGACTTCGTTCCCATGTGAGGTGGGAAAAAAATTCAGAAAACTCTGATTGGGGGAAATAAAGGGGAAATAAAACCCCTTTTAATGTGAAGTAAATTCTCACTATCGACTAAGAACAAAGTAAAATTAAAAAGTCAAGTTTGAACTTTGCAGTTTTTATTAACTAAAGAGAAATTAAATTTTAACTGAGGCAGAGCAATATCTTCTATCTTCTTCTTCTTCTATATATATAATTCTTTCGGGGTGTAACTCGATGATGATGTAACTCGATAACCCCTGGGACGATTTTCATAATTCTTTTTTTGTTTTGTTCGTATTGCTGTATACCAGGTTCATATTTACTTTTTGTCAAACACTGTGATGGCGAAAGTACTGCAGCAATATAATATTATCATATGGGACGAATGCACAATGGCTTACAAACGCGCATTGGAGGCCCTGAATCGTACTTTGAAGAATTTACGTAATGACAAGCGACCTTTCGGTGGAGCAATGATCTTGCTATCAGGCGATTTTCGTAAAACGCTGCATGTCATTTCGAGATCAACTCCGGCAGATGAATTGAATGCTTGACTGAAGGCGTCTGCTTTATGGTGATACGTCAAGAAATTGCATTTGACAACAAACATATGAGTTTCTTTACAAAATGACCAGTCCGCTGCAGAGTTCTCCAGGCAATTGTTGGCGATGGGCAATGGTGGATTCCAGAAAACCTAATCATCGGCCTGATTGAGTTTCCACAAAGTTTTTGCAACTTTACAATGACACCGGAAGAACTAATCATGAATGTTTTCCCGAATATCACTCAGAATTGTGCTGACCATGATTGACTGAGTGTTAGAATGATTTTGGCTGCGAAAAACATACAAATCAGTCGACTCCGTAATGGATGAAAACGAAGCCACCAACCAACTATCATTTTGTTGCGCAACCTAAATGAACCAAAACATTGTAACGGTACGCGTTTGATTGTTAAGAATTTAATGTCAAATATTATTCAAGCTACGATTTTTATTGGAAAATTCAAATGCGAAGATGTTCTTATTCCGCGGATTCCACTTATTCAGAACAATATGCCTATCGTATTTAAGCGTCTTCAATTTCCCGTATATCTCGCTTTTGCTATGACAATTAATCAGGCCGATCATTGAATCCGCCGGATGCTCTGCGGACGGATTCAATCCGATCCGCAGTTGATCACTTCACAAGTGAAAACATCATTGAAAACGGCGGATGGACTACATTATCGGTCCGCAAAACCGCATTACCGATTGGTTGTAGTCCAGCGAGTCAGCTGTCAAATGAAAATCTTTTCTTATTCGATTTTGTTTTTATAAAGTGTACGAACACGGATAGCATTGTATTTTTCTTATATTTAGAAGAAATTGCTAGTAATAGTGATACTAGGAGCATTAGAAGAGGTGTTAGAATGCGAGGAAAAGATGTCTGGATGTTTTTTCATCATTTTCACCATTGCCTGGAACTGAGGACGAGGGTTGTTTGTTTTCTAAATCGGAAAGATCAATTAACTGTTCGTAAACTTTTTAAATTTATCCTTTTTTTTCGAAAAATAAAACTTTTATTTCGTGTATGTGTGTTATCTCTTCGAGATCCGCATCGATTTTGATGCGGATTGAAAACAACAACATTTGTATGAACCGCGGATCGGTTGCGTTTTCAATGATAGGCATGAAATGTGAACTTCGCTACCGACATCCGCTCACTTACCTACCGGCGTTTTCAATGATAGGGGAAATGTTCAAAACAAGTACTACTCCCTCCGCAGAGCATCCGTCGGATTCAATGATTGGGGTGAATAAGTCGCAAGGACAATCGCTGGATGTGTGTGGCATAAATCTTGAATTTCACGTGTCGACAAAGCTCTCGATTTGTACGTGTACGTACCCGATAATGGAAATAGAACAAAAAATGTTGTGTACCATAAATACGGTGACCATACGTCCCGTATTTCCCGGGACAGTCCCGTATTTCAATAGCCTGTCTCGTTTTTTTTTTTTAAGATTTTTTAAGAAATACGGGACATACATTCCAACATACATACAATTTTTTGTTATTTTTTGGAAATTTGTGTGCTGTTATATATTTTCACTTTTTCTGTCCCGGGTTTGGCTCTTAAAAATATGGTCACCGTAACCATAAAGCACTTCAGTGAATAAGCGGTAGGTTGACCGACAAGCATTTGATTTTATTTACCTATTTATTTAATTTTACTATAACTTTTGAATAAAAAATTTGAATTGACCGAGTTACATGAAGCAGAATGAAGCGAAAGCTCGGAATTATTAATTTCATTACCTACATTAATGAATTTGGGCGGAACGAAGTTCGCACGGTCAGCTAGGAAGTAAGTAGGTATATGAATCGAAATTCGGCTTGCAAATTCCTGAAAGTAATCAAAGAAAAATCGACGCCAACTTAGACCGGTCATGCGAATTTTTTACTTATATTTTCTCAAATTTTCGAAGGCTAGATATGCCAAATTTATTTTCTCAAACAAAAAATTTAAGAACATAAAAGTAAAAAAAATCGCGCGACTTTAGTCTCGTGGATTTATGTCCCTGAGCCAAAAATCACCGCAATTTTTCTTTGATTATTTTTGGACTCTTGCAAACTGAATCCTGAAGAGAGTATTTTGTCATACAGAATAAAACATTAAAAAATTCAGCTTACTTATTTAAAAAAAAAAAATGTATCCAATTCTAAATGTTGGAAGTTTGTTCCCTCGCCTTTTTTTTTGAATGTGTACTAAGATCCCAGAAGAAAGTGAACTTAGTTCGCACCGTGTTTCGCTGTTTTAGAAAGCATATAGCATTTTAATTTTGGCATAATACTCATGAATTGAATATATAAACTTAATTAATAATTCAAATACAAAGAACCTTAGTCTTTTAAAAAATAACTTAGTCTTAAAAGCAATTAAAGAACCCTCCACATGAATGCAAATTCCGTCAGGCAATTCTTATACGATCCACATAGTCATAATGTATGTCTATTCAGAGTGCTCTTTACAGTGGCTCGACTCTCAAGTGGATTCCGCCTTTTGAGGATAAAATTGTGGACTTCACGTCAAACTTCATCGGGACTTCCATCTGATCGCTAACGTGGAACCTGAATTTCTTCAGCAGTAAAATCAGCCCTATGCGTGTCTGCATTTTTCCAAACCGCAATCCAATACAGTTGCGAGGACCATCACCAAATGGCAACCAAGCTATTGGGTCGCGTTTTTGTAGTTCCTCAGCATTAAAACGTTCGGGGTCAAACAGTTCTGGGTTCGGATAGATCTCGGGATCATGATGGATGGCTTCGGACGGAATGAACACCAAGGTGCCTTTTTCGATTTTTAGATTCGAGTCCGGAACATTATAGTCTTCTTCAGCTTGACGGAACAATGCGAATAAAATCGTGTACTTTCGAAGGGTTTCTAAAAATGAAAAATGAAAAAAGATACTGGCTCATCACTTGCCACACAAACTGAGTAAAATTAATCTTCTTACCACATATAACCTGTTCCAAGTAGTGCATCTCCTTCATGCCCTCATAGTTCAGCACTCCATTGTGCTTTCCAAGTACTTCATTCACTTCTGTCCTTAGTCGCTCCTGGATGTCCTTATTCAATGCCAGCTCATATAGCGCAAATCCCATGGTCGAGGATGACGTTTCAAATCCTCCCAAATAGAAGACGAATGCTTGTGCGGCCAGCTCCTCCATCGTGAGGCCGGTTATCAATTCTCCACTCTCTGTCGTCGTTGACTTATTGTTCTTCAATTCGATCAGCATATTCATGAAGTCATTTCGAACGATGCCATTTTTCTCTCTGTACTCCACCGTTTCGCGTACGACTCGCATAAAGAAATTATGCACATCATCTGGGACAGTACGAAATCGTAGACGTCTTGCCAAATCGGGGAAGCTACGTATGAACGCAAGAATCAGCGCATTATGTCGGCTCGTGGTGAAGAATTTTTGTCCAATTATGCGGAACTCAGCATTCGGATCCCTTAGGCTATTGCACTCAATGCCGAATGCACATGTCCCGATCACGTCAGTGGTAAATCGCGCCAAGATTTCCTTGATTTCAATGACCGAGCCTTTGCCTACTACTTCGTCGACAACCTCTATGAATCGGTGAGCAACGTCTACGACAGTGGGGAACATAAACTTCATTTTACCAGAGGTGAAGGTGGGCGACAGTTTTGTTCTCAATTGACGCCATCTTTTGCCATCCAACGAAAATAAATGCCCGGTAAGTGGATCGTCTCTCTCATTGTGGAAAACTCCGCGATCCACAAAGTTGTTGAAATCCTTAATCAGGATTCGCTTAATAAGACTCAAATCCAGTGCCAAGACAGTTGGCCGAAAGAAGAAGTAGAATCCGCAGAACGGTGTCGTACCCCTGTATTTGTTGTACACCTCACGAAACGGCTCGAATATCGTTTTGGTGCTGCGCACACCTTTCATGTTGCCATAAACGAAGACCGGCTTGTCATGTGGAACGCCACGCTTCTTCCAGTATGACATGCGGTCTATAATGAAATACACAGCGATCGATACGATCGCTATGATTCCATAAATAATCACGTATATTAGACCCATGGTCGTCGCGTATTCACTGTCAGATACCGAAAAGTCGACTGAAGCTTGCTTCTCAATGTTGTGCGAATATTCTTGGTGATGACAGAGTTATCTCGCGCCTGCCGCACAGTGGGACACAGTGGCCCAAAAGCTGGCATTAATTCAAATTACTAAATTAGGAATATCTACTTTTGTTTTTATTTATCGTTTAAGTTATATCCACATATTTTAAAATTTAAAATGATTAATTTTAGACTTATCTGATTCATCACAGCGCAGCTTTGTTGAAGCTTGATTTTTTCACAGTTGAATCAGGTGTTTTTTCGTAAAAGTGGGTGGGGAAGGTAAGTGTAGTTGATAAAAATTGGATCTTCAATAAGTTTAACTTTGGATCTTCAATAGGCACATTTCAGAAAAGTGGGCGTTTTAGTGGGCGTGTCGGGTGGGCAGGTTTGAAAATATTTTGGGACTGGTCTCAGAAGCTATCAATTTTCTTTTTCTCTTTCATTTCAGGTTCTTAGCTGTAACGGCTGATTTGATACCACATTTTAAGGCATTCTGCCCCAATGTGTGCCGTCTATACTTAAGTGATTTTGTTGTTGATTACATTTTCATTATCGTCTGGCTCTGTATGCAGTGTTGCCAGGTAGTGTGGAATTCCCCTTTTTGTGGGGGATTTCAATTAAAAAATTGATGCAAGGAGAAAAGGGTAATCTTCAGTCTTCCAGAACGAAATGTGGGGAAAAAAAATTAAATTTCAGTACTTTACTCCAATATTTGGCATATTCAAGAATAAAGTTTTCTTAAGTCTATTAGTCAGCTACCCCTCCATAAACGTCAAGTGAAACAGCTGCTCATATGACCGATTTTAGCCAATCAAAACCTAGATACTTCTATTCAGACAGCTGCGATCAGATATTCTTAACTAGATACTTCCAAATTCCCTTTTAAATTGATCCAGGATTGTGCTGAAGTACCCAATCGGGTAATTTGGCTCAAGTATTTTAGCTTTGGCTCAATGCTCCGAGCGGAAGCGCACCGGCTCACATATGTCTCAAAACTTATGCCGTTTTTCATTGGGATTTTCAGACTTTGCTCTCAGATTTTAGATTTTTCGTGCCCAATTAAAACAAGAAAAATTCAGCTGTTCTTAAATTGTAATTTGTGTTTATAAGCATCCATTCAATTTATGTTTATATCCATTGCAGCGGCCAAATGTTAATTTTTCGCTATTTTTCACAGACTTAGGTATCGTCCAAAAACGTAGGTAAACACACTTTAAATTTTGACGTTTTGGTGTTAGTGCAAATAGGTGTAAATCTCGCTCAGAAATCGAGATTCGCAAAATTGCTCTGACTCTTAAAAGAAGTGCTTATTTTGCGGCCAATGGAACATGAAATCTGACAGCCAGCTGATTTCGAGAGCAGAAAAACTGAACGGAATCTGAAAAAAAATTCCCAATGGAAAACGACATTAAACATCACATTTAGTCAATTGAACGCCGTCGCAAAAACAATATAGTGTTTTGCGAAGCCCATCCTTTCACAGATGGGCTGTCTTTCACATTAAAATTTCAAAAAGCTTGTTGGATATCACAACTGGTTTAGTAATTTCTTGCTAAAATATTGCTAAAAAGCGCACAATTCCCATTACTTTAACTTCTCAGCTCTTACCAAATACGTTTGATAAACATAATTTTTTAATTCTTCAATGCTTTTACCTTGTTCTTCCAGTTTATTAAGACGTTTCAGTAAATTTTTAACATAATTATGATACACCCATATACTTGTTTTCCTACATTTTTTTTATCTGTCACTTGTTTTTTCTCCTTCTTTGACGCTGACGTTGTCACGAACTACCCTATAGGTCTGTTCCCTAACGATAATGCATTCGAACACATTCGCCAAATTTAGTCAAACTTGGTTCCCTTACGCAAAAGTTGGGCAGAAGAGAGCCAAAAAGAGAGAGCACAACATTTCCCCTCCATAAAAAACCTGCAAATATTAGCCCAATAAATTTCTTTGGGTTAGTTGTTTATTGCTGACAGATGGTTGTCAAATCGTTCAAATTCTAATTTGTAACTGACTTTTTATTTCATTTCATTTATATTTAGTGCTTGTATAGCATTAAAATCGATGTAAGGAACAAAGGAATTGTACTTTTTAGTTTCTGCAATAAAAGCAGTTCAAATCCTGGTCTTAAATATAAATTTGTGCTTTTTTCTACTAAAATTTAAATATTGCCGCCAAGAAAAAAATCACATTTTTCAAATTTGTGGTTCAACGCGTTCCTTTTCTTTTTGGTTATATTTAATTTCAGTGAGAATATTCTCTCACAATGAGGGAAATGTGACATATTGCCAAAAGTGAACCAGAAGGTAAGGGAACAGACCTTATAACTGGTTAAAAGATTCGCTAAATGAACGCACCCAATACTTTTGCATTTTTTTGTCTAAATTACAAAAAACTCCCCTTTGTGTGAAATGGCTCTGAAAATAGATCAGACTCGTACGCAAGTAGCGGGTATCATTATAATCGTATATGACTGATTTGAAAATGAGACATATTCAATATGCCATTGCACAGTTTCATTCTACCTACATTTCAGTTTTTATATTGGAACATGGTTGAAAAATTTTGTAAGAAGAAGTGAGTTTGGTCAATATTTTGATTGCGGGGAATCCATGGGGAATAGCACCACGAAGAATGGGGAAAAAGGGAAATTTTAAGGTTTGTGATGGGGATTTTCACTTGAAGCGCCTGGCAACACTGTAAAACTGTATATGATAATATACACACTTTTCAGTTCAGACTTCAGACCCTTCAGAGTGCATCGAACAAAGCGTATGTATAGGTAGATATAGAATTGTCAATTCTCTGTATAACGATACACTCATGTGAAAATGGACATTTTTTTGGATGCAGGTGTAAGTATTGGCTTCAGCTTATCGGACTATATATTTGAATGTAAGTCATGCTAATCTCCGAATAAATTAAAATGACATTTTAGAAACTCTTGTTCCAGTATTTATCAGTGGGGTGGAAAATAAATATTTCGCAGCGATAGCGATTATGCGAATCACGTTGGGGGTATCTAATCTTATCTTATCTATATATATAAAAATGGATCTTGGTTTGTTCGGATGCTTAAAACTCGAAAACGACTGGACCAAATTGGATACTTCCTTCTGCGGATTTGTTCGTAATTGCTCCGCGAAGGTTTAGGAAAAAAGAAAAATTGAAAAAATTAAGAAAATTGCGCGGAAAATTAGAAAATTAAAGTTTGTATGGGGAAATACACTTTGAAAAAAAATTAACTGGATAGAAATCAAGAAGTGACACTTCAAATAAAAAAAAAATATTTTGAATTTTAAAAGCAATTGTTGTTGTCAATTATTTTAATTATTTTCCAAGCAAATTGTTGTTGTCAACAATTTTGAAGTTTTTTTTTTTAGGTACCTAAAAACTTTGTTCTAATAAATTATGTTTACTATGTTACATTAAGTAACTTTTTGAAATGAAGTAGATAGGTACTTTGATTATACAAAGATGATATTATGGCCGACGATATTTTGCATCGAATTCGCTGTGTGACATCGGATAATGAACTGGAGATGTCAGATGAAATGCGCAACAAAGCTTTGATTTGACGCATTTAATCGAGAATTGGAGCGAGAAATGGACTTCGAACGGATCGCATTGAGTCAAGCTGTTCGAACAAATGTGCCAATGTTGAATCTATATATATAAAAATGAATCCCTATTTCCCTTGGTCGCGGCATGACGCGTGAACGGCTGGACCGATTTCGCTAAATTTTTTTTGTTGTGTTTGTTATTTATTGTCAGGAGAAAAATCTTATGAAAGAAAAAATTAAGAAAATTGCGCGGAAAATTAGAAAATTTAAGAATACTTAACCACCATATTAAATTATATCTAATGTAACCATAGCGCTTTAACAATTCAAACTTTTTTGATGTAACCTTATGGCGGTGGCGCTGTTGCCGATCGCCGAAACAGCGCTACCAAGTTGATTGAAATTTTGTAGATGGATATGGTTGCTTCCAGTTTTAAATTTCGGATAGTTTTTGACCCTATAGGTGGTACTTTGAAAAACACAAGCGGGATAAGAAAACGGATTGTGGCACGTCCCATTCGAAAATAAAATCAAACGCTATTTCTAAAGTTGTATAATGAAAATTATTAATGGACGCTGTCCAAATAAAGCAATTTGCGAAATGTGAGCAAGATTTAATACGAAAGGTACGGGCAAAGCCGGGTGGGATATAAAAGAGACTGACGTCCGTATGTGCACTCATAACTCGGGGACGGATCGTTCGATTTTTATAATTTTTATAATTTATATATTTATCTAGATAATTCGGATTTGAAAGTTGGTTCAGTTAAAATTCTGTTGCGAAACATCAATGTACCGAAACTTTGCAACGGATCGCATTTGTTTTATGGTGAAGGATCTCACGTCAAATTTCATACAAGTGATGATTTTAAGGGAAAAATTCAAAGGCAAACATTCTTCTTCCGCAGATTTCGCTTATTAAGAACGATTTACCATTCGTGCGACTTCAATTTCCCGTGCGTCTCGCTATGACAAATAATTTATTGCAAGGATAATCGATGGATGTTTGTCAATTTAGTGAAAAAGTGGAAGGTTGGACGACAGGTCAAAATCATTGCGGTTTGATTGAAAAAAATCAACATTGCTATTCATCATTTATTTCTATTGCATTTAATATAACTTTTGAATAAAGAATTTTAATTGGTCGAATAACATAAATTAGGAAGTGCTTGGTGCATGCTCGGAATTTATCAACAAATTAACAAATTTGGGTGAAACGAAGTTTGCCGGGTCAGCTAGTATCTTATAATATCTTATATATAAAAATCACGTGTCACAGGTTCCTCCGCGATGGAATCCTAAACTACTGAACCGATTTTAATAAAATTTTGCACACTGTGTGCAGTTTGATCTAACTTGAGAGATATAATAGTTTACAACTAAATTTATAGTCGCATTATTTTTTTATTGCAAATTATTTGTTTATTATTTAACAAAGAGTTATTCGATGGCGTTATAACTCGAAAGTCGCTGGGTCGATTTTCATAATTCTTTTTTTGTTTTGTTCGTATTGATGTATTTCATTCAGACTTTTATACTTTTGGACCCGATAGGTGGCACTGTTTTCGATCTCCGAAACCACTTAACCGATAACAATAACATTTTGTCGATGAATATGGTTGGTTGCCGTTTGAAAGATAATATAGCTTAGGACTCTATAGGTGACACTTTGCAAACAAATATACGCGAGATAGGAAAATGGGTTGGGGCACATCCCAATAGTAGTTCTAGTAATGAATAAAATTAGCAACTGGTTTTACTCAAAATAAATTTCAAAAAGGAAGCATTTTTCATTCTATTTTTTTAATTTCGTTCGAGTTTCCACAAAAATCTTGAGACTCTGAACTCTGAAGCAGAAACTAAATATTAAATAGACAGCTTCGGCCAGAAAGAGGGTTTGCTTTCAAGCTGAATTTGACTTTCGTTGTAGCCAGTTTGAATTTATGTATATGTGCTGTGGATATGTATGTTAATCAAAGGGGCAGACACATTCTTGCATCCTAGCCTGATGTGGGTTCTCATTTCGTAATTTCGTAATAATATTGCTATCTAACAATCGGTATTTCAAAAGTTTTACCGCCTTTATCTAAGCCTCGACGCATATAGATTTAGGACCAGTTTTGACCCGACCATTGAAAGCTTTTATTTTGGTAAATATAACCTTACTTACTAGTTCTAGTTCCAGTTGGAAATCAGTAAATGTAGATGTTGTTCGATAATAAGCTTTACCAATTGATTTGTCCTTTTTTGACACTTATCGGTCAGTGTTTTTCTACATCAGTGGAGTAATCTACAACAACACAATTAGTCAATTTTATCTGATAGCGATACAGTTGTTATCACTTTGCTGATTAAACAGAAATTTTTTAACATGCGATTAATGTCAAAAACAAAAACATTTTTAGTCCAAACGAACTTATGGCTTCCATTCAAGAAGGTAGTTGTTTGAAAGATCTATTGATAGTGTCCCTTCGCAATTTTCAATCCCCAAATATCATTTGCAAGATAAAAATGCTTATGATGATAACTACACCATAAATAACGTTCGCGCTTAGCTAGTCTAAGATCGAAATTTTAGGCAAGAAAAATACCTTTAAAAATGGTTGCGAATTGCGTATCTGCCGGGTGTTTATTATTTCTAGAAATTCCTTTAAACAATGCGGACTGATAAACATATACTTCATAGCAAAAATAGCTGAAAAATTGGACAATTGAGTTCCGCAAACGTTCTCACGCAATCGTAAGAATATTTCCTTCATTTATATGGATAAGTTATTTACTTAACTAATAGATCATCCTATAAACGTGCAGTGATAAGAAATAAAACGAATGGTCCGTATAAGAAACGGGTGAAACAGATGTGGAGACTTGATCTACAATGCTGAAAGTACCTTCAAGTAGTTCGTCAAAAAACTCGAGATAAAAAACTTATCCAAGAAGCTTCTGAGAATGCGCCCAAAAACGATTCAAAAAATTCTTCCAAAAATGCGTGAAAAAACTAGATGAAAAATTTATCAGATAGCGCATTCGAACTAAAAAACGTGTCAAAAACTCCATGAAAAATGAAACAAATAACGCGCAAAAAATACCTTTGCGTACAAAAGGAGTCTAAAAACAGTATCAAAAAACTGAAAAACCGAAAGTTACCAAAAACGAGTCGAAAACGTGTAAAAAAACTCATTTGAAAAAGGCAACAAAACAAAACAAAAATATGTCTTTAAATTCAAGGTTCAGCTAACGACATTTTTCGTTTTAAATTCATTTTTCTTTCTTTAATTAAATGTTAGTTAAAAACGATTAAATCTAATTTTAAACTAACATTTATCTTATTCTAGTTAACTGGCTCTTGGCGAGTGCTCTAAACGCAACAATAAGCTGAAAATGATTGCCTTTCCGCTTTAAAACCATCTACATTTAATTCGATCTGTTTTTTATTCTTCAAGAAACTTTTGAAAATTGGGATTCTTTATTTTTATTATTTTATTTAGAACTATACTTAAAACTATCTAATTTACTCAGTCAATGGTGAGCGTATATCGGCCGCCAACAGAGGTTCATCCGCGCTAAGACTCGTCGTTCAAGTCTCGGAAGCACTATTTCAGATGGATACTACGGCCTATACTCTAAGCCTAGACCTACTAACTTAATTTCCAGCTTAAAACTAACGAGGATGCTACGTAAGTAGCGCACCGGCCCGGGAGAGCGTATCTACCATCACCTCTTCATCATGCCACCAAAATTAAGTGAACTGCTTTAGAGTATCTGTTTGTCCGTTGTCCCGTTCCGCAATTGCGCAATTGCGGTGCTAAAACGGAGGAGCTCCTGAGCATTGGCGGCGTACCCGTCGTGGATGAGCCGCTTATCCCTCGCACCGTGGTGGCTGTAACTAACGACTTTCAAGGCTCTGATTCATTTTGTCTAAAGGTCACAAAGATAAAGTCAGTTTTTCTTACTTTTGTTTTTAAAAGAATACAATTTGGATTTATCTTGTACAAACACTACACCAACCATAACTTTTGTTTGCTTTCTACCTATTACAAGAACGTTGCATTCTTCTTTTAGCTATCGCACTGCACAGTGTCGTAAAAATAATTGTAATCTTTGAATGTTTGAATGTGAATCAAGAATAATCCCTGGTATAGGGTAGGTGGTGTTCTTTCGACGATGGGACACTTTTGAATTACGCTATTACGGAAAGGCGGTTCATTTTTAAATAAAATGTTTGACGGCAACTTGTGCCACACAGTTCTCTCAGATCGTACAAGAAGCACGGCACTCTCTCTCTCTCTCTCTCTCTCTCTCTCTCTCTCTCTCTCTCTCTCTCTCTCTCTCTCTCTCTCTCTCTCTCTCTCTCTCTCTCTCTCTCTCTCTCTCTCTCTCACGAATTCGAAGTGTTTTTACCGAAGAAAATCTTGGAATTCGGTCAAATGCTTTTCGACCGAAAATACAATTTATTTTGACAGAATTTCCAGTTTATTACCAAATATATTTTATATCCTAAATATCTAAAAAAAAAAAAAAAAAAAAAAATGCAAGACGCGACCATACCTAGGAGTTGATTGCGAGGAGAATATTTTAGAACTCCAATATAAAAATATTGTTACTGAAGAACAAATTAGTGTACTACGATGAAATTGCAAGAACTTTCTCATCAAGCTCATTGAGGAATTGCAGGCTCGAATGCCCAAAAAATTGAATACATAGGCCCATTTGCTGATACCTACTACTCATAGGGATTTAAGTTCTACTTAAATACCTTATGGCTTATGGGCTGCTTTTTCTATGCCATAAACTGTCACATACGATTTTAAATGGAACTTAAGTCAATATGAGCAGTATCAGCAAACTGGCCCTAAACAAATTATCCCATTGTCCATTGAAGAGTGAATTCGTTTGCAGAAAAAAACACTGCCTCCAATTTTAGACGAGCTAAATATCGACAGGTTAACTAAAGACAAAATTTGTAGCCAGTGGAAAAACCTCTCAACGAACAAATGGGTTA
This sequence comes from Cheilosia urbana, assembly GCA_946477585.1. NCBI lineage: Eukaryota > Metazoa > Arthropoda > Insecta > Diptera > Syrphidae > Cheilosia > Cheilosia urbana. Next base: position 147,465,893 of record OX297854.1, read on the forward strand.
ACAAAGAAAGCTCGAATGTATAAAAAAAAAAATAAGTAAGTTGGGGAATTTGATTTGTAACAAATGTCGTAAATAATTAATTTTCTTCAGTTCTAAAACATTTTTGTAATAATATTTCACGTTTTTTTATTCAAAGAATTATTATTTATTTGTTTGCATTAACTTCATGTACGAGATCGGGTTTTTACGGACAATTTTGTATCAATTTGTGCTGTGAGGATATGATGTGATATTGTGAGGATCATCGTAGAATTCGGAAAAAGTTATCGAATCACAATAAACCTCACAAGAAATCAACCTCACAAGGTCTTGTGGCTTGTGAGGGTTCACATCGGCAGATTCGGGCTGTTAGTTTCCTTATAAACTAATATTTTGAAGTAAAATGTTACTTAATTAAAAAATCGTTCTATTTGTCTTAAAATAATAAAATAAATTTATAAGAGGATAAAGGCATTGGCTAACTTATTGCCAGTCTATTACCTTTTTGAATGACTTTAGAAGGCTTACATTTTTGACCGAAATTTATGACCGAATTTAGCAAAATTGAATTCGGTAAAATGTCAGATTTTGACCGAAAATCGATTTATCTAATGGCAACACTGCATGAGTACTATGAGTGTGAGTGACTATGACAGTTCTTCTTCAGCAGTTTCAGTAGTTAGACCGGTTTTTAATTCGTTCAGTTATGTGGTTTTCCATTGGGACCACCTGAAATCTTTTTCAGATCTCAGATTTTACGGTGCTCATGGAACGCGCAACGAAATTGATCTGCTTTTGTAAATGTATTAGTGCGTATTTGACAGCATTATCAGCTGTTCAAATTGTGTTCATTTTTGGAAGAATCAAGAGATATGGATATCAATTTGAACAATTTTTCCCCTGTTGTAGATTCAAATGGAGTAGTTTTGGTGGAAGACGAGATGCTACTGTTGGAGAATTCGACTAGTAATAAAAGCCTTTATTGGGGTCCCAGTTATAGCCATACGAAAACGCAAAAATGTCTGCTTTTAAGTATAACTGAAAAGTTGCTTTCAATCTTTATCTCTGATTGTAGCGTATGGAAAAGCAAACAACTGCAAAAGCGAATTATTGAACAAAATTCGGGAATTAACTTATGAATTAATTATTAATTACTTATTTTACGTACCAATGGCTATAACTGGAACCTGTACTGTTAAATTTCTAACATAAAGCAATCCTATAGCTGGAGACTTGGTAAATATTCCATATTCGGAAGTGGCACATTTTTACGGTTTAAATGATTTGGCATGCGAGACGTATCTTGTAACAGGTAAAAATAGTTCTATAATATCTTGTTAAGCATACTGAATTTCTGATTTAAAGAGTCACCCTCACAACCCAAATTGGCGTTACCAGACCAAAAAACACCTCAAGTCGAGAATACAACAAGTCAAAGTAAGTACGCATACGAAGAATGAACGGAATAAAACATTAATATGGAATTTTGATTTGTAGATAACGAAAGTAAAGCAACAGTAATAAAGTGGGGCAATTCGGAAACTTAATTCATGCTCAATTTGTATGCTGCATTGATCAAATGTGTTGATCCTTTAAAAAAATTTCGCACAAAGAAGCCGATGTGGGCAAACATAGCTGCGGAGACCAACAAGAAATTTGGTTTAGGTCTTAATGCTATACAAGTTGAAACACGCTACAAATGTGTGATAAAAAGAACCAAAAAGACCATAAATAACAATAACACGAGTGGAGCTGTCCGGGAAACGACGGAATTCGATGACGAAATTTTTGACATCGTGAGTCAAGACGACTCACTTTGTCCGGAATATGCTATTTCGCCAGGAAAAATTGTAAAAAAGTCAGACCTTTTCCCTCCGAAGACTCAAATTTCGAAATCCAATTCCGAACCGTCGTTTTCAGGCGCCTCATCTTCTCAATTATTGACAGAACGAGCTTCAGCAGTATCTGAACCGATGACACGATTTAGTTCTTCGCCAGAAATACCATGGGAAGATGAAGATGATGATGATCCTTGCTTATCTTCAGAACTTTCATCTGAAGCTGAAATATCGCCAGTTCAAAATAACAGTCGTCGAAAGAAAAAAACATATCAACAAGTCTTGCTTGAAAGATATTTAGAACAGAAGGCAAACAAATATGAAAGGCAGGAAAATATGTATTTAGAAAAATAAAAAAAAAAGGCTGAAAAAGAAAAGGACAAAGAACTCAACAAAGAAAAACGACATGCTGATAAAATGAAAATGCTGGAAATGATTTTGAACTCCAGGAAATGAATCCACATTAAAAAAAAAAGGCCCGACTGACTGTAAACAACAGTCCCGAAATATGTGTAAACACCATGCGTGCGGTATGTATGTGGCTTGATAACTCCAACTCCAACTCCAACTCCAACTCCAACTCCAACTCCAACTCCAACTCCAACACCAAGACCAACTCAAATTCCAACTTCAACTCCATTTCCAAATCCAACTCCAACTCCAACTCCAACTCCACCTCCAACTGCAACTCCAACTCCAACTCCAACTCCATTTCCAAATCCAGCTCCAACTCCAACTCCAACTCCAACTCCATTTCCAAATCCAACTCCAACTCCAACTCCAACTCCAACTCCAACTCCAACTCCAACTCCAACTCCAACTCCAACTCCAACTCCAACTCCAACTCCAACTCCAACTCCAACTCCAACCCCAACTTCAACTCCAACTCCAACTCCAACTCCAATTCCAATTCCAAATCCCACTCCAATTCCAACTCCATTTCCAAATCCATTTCCAACTCCAACTCCAACTCCAACTCCAACTCCAACTCCATTTCCAAATCCAGCTCCAACTCCAACTCCAATTCCAAATCCAACTCCAACTCCAATTCCAACTCCAACTTCAACTCCATTTCCAAATCCAGCTCCAACTCCAACTCCAACTCCAACTCCAACTCCAACTCCAACTCCATTTCCAAATCCAACTCCAACTCCAACTCCCAACTCCAACTCCAACTCCAGCTCCAACTCCAACTCCAACACCAAGACCAACTCAAATTCCAACTTCAACTCCATTTCCAAATCCAACTCCAATTCCAACTCCAACTCCACCTCCAACTGCAACTCCAACTCCAACTCCAACTCCATTTCCAAATCCAGCTCCAACTCCAACTCCAACTCCAACTCCATTTCCAAATCCAACTCCAACTCCAACTCCCAACTCCAACCCCAACTCCAACTCCAGCTCCAACTCCAACTCCAACTCCAACTCCAACTCCAACTCCATTTCCAAATCCAACTTCAACTCCAACTCCAACTTCAACTCCTACTCCAACTCCAACTCCAACTCCAACTCCAACTCCCAACTCCAACTCCAACTCCAACTCCAACTCCAACTCCAACTCCAACTCCAACTCCTACTTCAACTCCAACTCCAACTCCAACTCCATTTCCGAATCCAATTCCAACTCCAACTCCAACTTCAACTCCTACTCCAACTCCAACTCCAACTCCAACTCCCAACTCCCAACTCCAACTCCTACTCCAACTCCAACTCCTACTCCAACTCCAACTCCAACTCCAACTCCAACTCCAACTCCAACTCCCAACTCCAACTCCAACTCCAACTCCAACTCCCAACTCCAACTCCAACTCCAACTCCAACTCCAACTCCAACTCCAACTCCAACTCCTATTTCAACTCCTTCTCCAACTCCAACTCCAACTCCAATTCCAACTCCAACTCCAACTCCATTTCCAAATCCAATTCCAACTCCAACTCCCAACTCCAACTCCAACTCCAACTCCAACTCCCAACTCCAACTCCAACTCCCAACTCCAACTCCAATTCCAACTCCAACTCCAACTCCATTTCCAAATCCAATTCCAACTCCAACTCCCAACTCCAACTCCAACTCCAACTCCAACTCCAACTCCCAACTCCAACTCCAACTCCAACTCCCAACTCCAACTCCAAGTCCATCAGAAGAAAATACACATAAAACAAAAACTGTCGCATTTTTCGTTGCATTAAGTATTTTTGTTGCATCATGTGTGGAATTACTATACCAGATTCCAAAAACGCGCGCATAACTCCAACTCCAACTCCAACTCCAACTCCAACTCTAACTCTAACTTCAACTCCAACTCCAACTCCCAACTCCAACTCCAAGTCCAAGTTAGAAGAAAATACACATAAAACAAAAACTGTCGCATTTTTCGTTGCATTAAGTATTTTCGTTGCATCATGTGTGGAATTACTATACCAGATTCCAATAACGAGCGCATAACTCCAACTCCAACTCCATCTCCAACTCTAACTCCAACCTAAACTCCAACTCCAACTCCCAACTCCAACTCCAAGTCCAAGTTAGAAGAAAATACACATAAAACAAAAACTGTCGCATTTTTCGTTGCATTAAGTATTTTCGTTGCATCATGTGTGGAATTACTATACCAGATTCCAATAACGCGCGCATAACTCCAACTCCAACTCCAACTCTAACTCCAACTTCAACTCCAACTCCAACTCCCAACTCCAACTCCAAGTCCAAGTTAGAAGAAAATACACATAAAACAAAAACTGTCGCATTTTTCGTTGCATTAAGTATTTTCGTTGCATCATGTGTGGAATTACTATACCAGATTCCAATAACGCGCGCATAACTCCAACTCCAACTCCAACTCCAACTCCAACTCCAACTCCAACTCCCAACTCCAACTCCAACTCCAACTCCCAACTCCAACTCCAAGTCCATCAGAAGAAAATACACATAAAACAAAAACTGTCGCAATTTTCGTTGCATTAAGTATTTTCGTTGCATCATGTGTGGAATTACTATACCAGATTCCAATAACGAGCGCATAACTCCAACTCCAACTCCATCTCCAACTCTAACTCCAACCTAAACTCCAACTCCAACTCCCAACTCCAACTCCAAGTCCAAGTTAGAAGAAAATACACATAAAACAAAAACTGTCGCATTTTTCGTTGCATTAAGTATTTTCGTTGCATCATGTGTGGAATTACTATACCAGATTCCAATAACGCGCGCATAACTCCAACTCCAACTCCAACTCCAACTCCAACTCCCAACTCCAACTCCAACTCCCAACTCCAACTCCAACTCCAAGTCCATTAGAAGAAAATGCACATCAAAAACTGTCGCACTTCCGTTGCATAATGTTTGGAATTACTATACCAGATTCCAATAACGCGAGTTAAGTATCCATAGCAAAACATATTGAGAAAAAAGATAACATTATTTGTATTCAATGATATCTTTAGTCTCTAGTACAGTCTTGCACACAACGCTACAATGATAACATATGTAAAAGAGATAATATCGTTTGTATACAATGTTGGAATATTATCTCTTCTTCATTATCAAGCAAGACGATTGTACGCTTGGGTCTCCTTGTAGATAGATAAGAAAAGTATATAAATACGACTGTATGATGAATTTATCAACAGTCTTATTGTAACTACATAGTAGCCTTAAGCTCCTTTTAGAATTAGTAAAAAGTATTTCAATAATAAAGGACATAGTTCCAAATAAATATTGTTTAATTTTAAAAGTAAGAAACAAGTGTTTTAATTGGCGATCCTGCCAGGAGGTTAAATATACTTTTTAACTTCAATCGAGCGGACCTCGGGAACAAGTAGTGAAATCTAGTATAAACAGAACACTCGCGTTACCGGTTACAAGAATTACCTAGCATAGCAGGTACAAATATAGCTTCTTCGTACGAAGCAGCAAAGCAATTCAGTGAAAGTGTATATGTGGAGAAAAAAAACACACAAATTCGACGACAACAGACACGAGTTCAAAATGGAACAACTCGCAGTATTAATGGCAAGATTAGAAGCTTTAGAAACCAGGAGCAACACAGTAACACAAACCCTAGAGCACACACGCACAGAGAATGCAAGGTTAGCAGCAATAATAACTAACCAAAATCAAATAAACACTAATTTAGAAACAAAACTAAATGAAGTAAAATCTGGATTAGGCATAGTACCAAACATACCTGTGCTAGAGGAAATAAGAACCACATATACAGATGGTAGTGAAATACAGTTAGACGCATTTAAAAGCCTACCTATTTTCAACGGCGATCAATCAAATTATCGGTCGTGGCGCGAAGAAGCATCCAGATTAATGGACAGCATTAAAAACTTCAAAACACACAGTAAGTACGCAGCAGCATTGACTATAGTGAAAAGTAAAATACAGGGTGCAGCCGCGAATGTGTTAACTAATTATAACACAATTTTTAATTTTGAGGCGATACGTAACAGATTAGATTATACGTACTCTAATCAAGAACCTCTATACGTGCTACAAGACATGATGAAAGCCATCACGCAAAAAAGAAGCACACTGTCTGAATACCACGACGAGATAAATAAAAATCTCAATTTAATAATATCAAAAATCACTATGTCAGGTGATCCGCCGAATATAATCGACAGACTAATTAAAAATGCTAACGACGACGCAGTTCGTATATTCATTGATGGTATGAGTGACAACTTTACAAGAGGATCATTATATTCAGCTACAATAAATGATCTAGAACACGCATTCGCAATTGCTCGCAGAATAGAACATGATAATGTGCACAGGCATTTACATCTCACTCAGGATAAGCACCACAAAAATATGCCACATGAACGCAGAAACGAAAGAAGACCAAATTATTCGAGCCAAACAACGAATTATCAACCCCAGAAGCAATACGATAATATGCAGCAACACAATCAAGGACCACAGCCGATGGAGATAAACTCGAGACAAATTGTACATGCACAGCGACAAAATTGGAATCAATACAAACCCGATGTATATAATCCACCAGCGAAACGTGAACACAGCGGGAGTTTCAACACACACAACAGACCGCAACGATCTTATCAGCAGAACTTCAAGCAGCAGAGAGTAAATAACTCCCGACAACAACGCAGAGACGATGTCAGCAGTACATATGCAGAAGCAGATGAAACGGAATGTATGGTAAATAATAACATAAGAATAGATCATTTAAACTAGTAGACGGGTTGCCCTGCTTAAATTTAACTAGTACTATTTCTAAGAAAATTTATAAAATTCTTATTGATACTGGTGCAACCCATAATTACATTAATAGAAAATGCGATTCTAGCAAAAAAATTAAAATTAAACCTATAAAAATAAAAACAATGCATGGTTATTCTATGGTAGATACAAAGAAAGTAGTTAGGATATTAAAGAAAAATATAACATTTTTTGAATTAGAGGATATTCAGTCTTTTGATATGATATTAGGATATGAAGGACTTAAAGTTCTAAACGCGGAAATAAATTTCAGTAATATGACTCTAACTACCATAAGCAGTGTCGAATCTATTCAGAAAATTAATTACATAATTGGGGAAAATAATATTTATAAAGCAGACATAGATAGACTGATGAAGATTAATAACAGCATAGGACCGTTACCCTTTACAGATACTATAGAAGCAAGCATTAGGACGACCAATGATAATCCGGTTTATGTTAAACAATATCCATATCCCATAGCAGATAACGAATTCGTAAACAAAGAAATACAGAAACTCTTACATGACGATATAATAGAAAAAAGCCATAGTCCTTATAACAGTCCCATATGGACAGTACCTAAAAAAGGTTTGGACGAAAAAGGAAAACCAAAACGGCGCATGGTTGTTGATTTCCAAAAACTTAACGCTCACACTGTAACAGACAGATACCCCATTCCGGATGTCAACATGACAATTCAAAATTTAGGTAAAGCCAAGTACTTTACAACATTAGATTTGGAGTCAGGTTTCCACCAAATTAAAATCAAAACAGATGATAAAGAAAAAACAGCTTTTGCTATAAATGGCGCAAAATATCATTTTAAACGAATGCCTTTCGGGGTCAAAAATGCACCAAGCATATTTCAGAGATGCGTGGACGACATTTTGAGAGACTTTGTAGGTAAATTCGTACACGTTTACATTGATGACGTATTGATATATTCTTCATCTGAGGAAGAACATATACAGCACATAAGTCAAGTATTCGACGTACTCAATAAAGCCACATTAAAAATATCTGATGAGAAAAGTAAGTTTTTTCAAGAAGAAGTAGAATACTTAGGTCACATAATCAGACATGGTAGAATCACTACGAACCCTGAGAAAATAGCAGCTATAGAAAATTTTCCAGTCCCACAAACGGTAAAGGATTTGAGAGGATTTTTAGGTCTTACAGGTTACTATCGTAAGTTTATAAAAGGATACGCAAGCATAGCCAAGCCCCTGACATTATATTTACGAGGAGATAACGGTAAAGTAAACAAAAAACAAAGTAAAAATATTAAGTTAAATCTGAATGATTCAGCATTAGAAGCGATTAGAATTTTAAAAAATTATTTGAAAGAACAAGTCGAACTTTTTCAACCGGATTATAGTAAACCATTCGAGCTTACTACTGATGCATCCAACATAGCTATTGGAGCCGTACTAAGTCAGAATAAGCAACCTATACACTTCTTGTCAAGAACACTGAGTAAGACAGAAGAGAACTATAGCACAAACGAGAAAGAGCTATTAGCGATCATATGGTCCTTACAAAAACTCAGAAACTACATATATGGTATAGCAGACTTAACCATATATACCGATCACCAGAGCCTTATATATTCTGTATCAGAAAAAAATCCCAACACAAAGCTGAAACGTTGGAAGGGAATCATTGAAGACTTTGGAGCAAAATTAGTTTATAAACCAGGAAACCTAAATCTTGTAGCTGACGCATTATCACGTCAACGCATAAATACTTCTACCATAGAAACAGCACATTCAGCTGAAAGTTCTTCTAATGATATAATAAAAACTGTGAATCAGCCTTTTAATGCATACACTGCACAGTTCGAACTTATTGAAGATATAACAAATAATATCGAAACACAAATCTATTTTAGTAACAAAATAAGACTCATAATAAAGTTTAAGGACAAAGACTCTTTACTAAGGCAGATGAAAGAAGTTATACAACCCCAAAAGATTGTAGCTTTGCATACGAAATTTGAAAACATATACAAATATGGTGAAAACATAAAAAAAGAATTCCCACTAGTAAGATTTATATTCACACCAAGAAAACTTCAAGACGTGACAAATTTGGAGGAACAACTAAAACTTGTAAGGGTAACTCACGAAAGAGCACACCGAGGGTTACGTAACAATATACAAGAAATCTCAGAGAAATATTACTGGCCCGATCTAAATAAACAAGCAAAGAGTTTCAACAGAAAATGCATAGCATGTCTATTTGGAAAATATGAAAGAAAACCTATCAGAGAACCTCTGAATAATTCAGAAATACCAACACATGTGGGAACACACATTCATATGGACATATACTTCAACGACAAGTATACTTTCCTTGTAACAGTAGATAAGTATTCTAAATATACAATCCTTCGGGAAATCGAAACTCGAAACAGACTGTACGACGTTATGGAAGAGGTCTTATCTAATTATTTCCCAAAATGTGAACGACTCATGACAGATAACGAGAAGGGATTCAAAACAGAAATGGTGAACCAAATGTGTTTGAAATACAACATAACTAAAGTAGAAACTCCAGTATACAGATCGACAGCGAACGGTCAGGTAGAACGTGTAAACGGTACAATAACTGAACTGTCTAGAATATTCACAATTCAGAATAAAACAAGACTTATCGAAGAAATATTTAGAACAGTGCGTGAATTAAATAATTCTATACACTCAGTTACCGGTTTGAAACCTAGAGACATTTTCTTTAATCAAAATAAATATAGCAATAGTGAAATTATAATAAATAAACTAAACTCAGCATCCAAAAAAGTGATCGAACGTCTAAATAAAGGAACTCGACACAGAGAGTATAAAAAAGGAGATAAGATAATGGTAAGAATCACAGGTCTTAGAAAGAAATCTAACGCCAGATACATAACAAGAATAGTAGAAGAAGATAAAGGAGACACTGTAATCTCTAAAGAAGGAATAAAAATTCACAAGGATAACATAAAGAATTATCATTTTTCAGATGACGAAAATATTAATATTCCTAACATTACTAGGAATTGTACAGAGTCAAGAAGGGCAAGGAAACGTTCAAATAACTGAGTTACTAAACAAGAAGTTTATACTTACGCAAACAGATGACGTGTATTTATTCAAAGAACAAACTTATTTGTTACATGCCACCAACCTGACTTCGATATTTCAACCTTACGTAAATATCGTAACTAGTAAATATCAACCTACACAAGAAGAAAAAATTTGGTTAAGTAAAATTAAGAATTTAGCAGACCAATTACAAGAACATACTAGGCATACTAGATCAATTAACTTTTTAGGAACAGCTTTCAAATATGTGTTTGGTAATCCTGACCATTATGACTTAGTTAACATAGAAACGAGTATAAATAATCTCATAGAAAACAATAATAAACAAAAAACTATAAATTCTAGATTTGAACAAATTTTGCAACAATTCGAAGGTCAGAGCCTTAAAGAACATTTAGTAATAGAACAAGTGTACGAACAATTATTATTATTGACCAGAACAATTAATGCAGCAAAAAATAATGAATATTTATCAGAAAGCCTAGACTTAGATGACATTAAAAATATTATTCAACATGAAATAATTCAAGTACCCATAATAAATATACTTGAGTACTCTAAAATATTATTAGCTAGAACTGATGAATTCTTCATCACAATATATAAATATCCAGTTCTAATTAAATCATGTAAATTGTATAAAGTAACACCTTTAAATTCAAAACATGGAAAAATCATTACAGATAAAACAATTGCCTTATGTAACCAAACTTATTTAAGAACAAGAAATTGTCAAAATCATCTAAGTAAAAACATTTGTGAAATTAACTTTGAAGAAGAAAATTGTCTTATTCCACTTTTAAAGAATATAACTTCAAAATGCAACATTAAACAAGAATACGATTACGACTTAGAAATTGAATCCGGTGTTATGTTATTAAGCGGTAAGCATAAGTTAAATAATCAAACAATTAATGGTATAAACTTAGTTACTTATGAAAATACTATAAATCTAGACGATAAAATATACAAAAACATGCATAAGCAAATTAAAGAAGTTATATTAAGAAATCATAATTCAGAGTCTTACATCGACCAAATAATTAAAGAAGATACAATGTACAAATTCGATAACATAGATACTTTAAAAAAACTAATTATTCCTTTTGAAGAAAAACCGATATTATCAACTATATACACAATTGTAACACTGATTGTTATTCTAGCATTTACGTACGTAATGATAAAAACTATACAATGTATAACAGATCGTCAAAAACAAAAAAAGATTGACGCATATAACAAAACTTATGAAAGAGAAATGTTAAAAATAGCGTCGAAAAATCGGGACGATTTCGTTTAACAAGGGGGGGAGTTAAGTATCCATAGCAAAACATATTGAGAAAAAAGATAACATTATTTGTATTCAATGATATCTTTAGTCTCTAGTACAGTCTTGCACACAACGCTACAATGATAACATATGTAAAAGAGATAATATCGTTTGTATACAATGTTGGAATATTATCTCTTCTTCATTATCAAGCAAGACGATTGTACGCTTGGGTCTCCTTGTAGATAGATAAGAAAAGTATATAAATACGACTGTATGATGAATTTATCAACAGTCTTATTGTAACTACATAGTAGCCTTAAGCTCCTTTTAGAATTAGTAAAAAGTATTTCAATAATAAAGGACATAGTTCCAAATAAATATTGTTTAATTTTAAAAGTAAGAAACAAGTGTTTTAATTCGCGCGCATAAATGTTTACACATCAAAAAAAAAAAAACAACCTAAAGTATTTTTATTTTAAACTAGCTGACCCGGCAAACTTCGTTCCGCTCAAATTTTTTAATGTAATGAAAATAATAATTCCGAGCATGCACAATGCACTTACTAATTTATGTAATTCGGCAATGATGTTGACGTGTCGTCCAACCATCCGCTTTTTCACTAAATTGACAATGTGAGAAACATGGGGAATCAAGCTTTATGCTACAAATGCACAAACATCCATCGATTATCCTTGCAATAAATTATTTGTCATAGTGAAAGCGAGACGCACGGGAAATTGAAGTCGAACGAATGGTAAATCGTTCTGAATAAGCGAAATCTGCGGAATAAGAGTGTTTGCCTTTGAATTTTCCCCTCAAATTCATCACTTGCATGATATTTGATATGAGATCCTTCACCACGAATCAAATGCGATCCGTTACAAAGTTTCGGTACATTGATGTTGCGCAACAAAATTTTAACTGAGCCGACTTTCAAATCCAATTTATGTTGAGGTAGGCCCGGAACATTTAAAGAATTCAAAAATTCAACTAATCCCCATAAAGTTTTTTTTCACAACAAAAGGTAGAATTATGCCCTTCCTTCCAACCAAAAATCATAAAAATCGAACGATCTGTCCCCGAGTTATGGATGCACATACGGACGTCAGTCTCTTTTATATGTAACTGTACCCACCCGGCTTTGCCCGTACCTTTCGTATTAAATCATGCTCACATTTCGCAAATTGCTTTATTTGGACAGCGTCCATTAATAATTTTCATCATATAACTTTAGAAATAGCGTTTGATTTTGTTTTTGAATGGGACGTGCCACAATCCGTTTTCTTATCCCGCTTGTGTTTTTCAAAGTTCCACCTATAGGTCAAAAACTATCCGAAATTTAAAACTGGAAGCAACCATATCCATCTACAAAATTTCAATCAACTTGGTAGCGCTGTTTCGGCGATCGGCAACAGCGCCACCTATCAGGTCCTTCAAGCGGGAACGAAGAATATAAATCTACAAAATTTCATTGAAATCGGGTGAGTGGTTTCGGAGATCGATTACAATGCCATATAGCGGGTCAAAAATCCTATCTTTTAGGTTTGCGTTAACCTGAAATACAACAATACGAACAAAACAAAAGAAGAATCATAAAAATTTACCCAGTGGCTATCGAGTTATATCATCATCATCGAGTTTCATCCCGAAAGAATTATAGGTATGAATTAAGAAGATTATTATTAAAGAAAATTGAATTGAACTGAAAAACGACATACGCCTACAACGCCACATGTTGAGGATTTTCCGACGATGTGCACTAAGAAATTCAGTTTTTGTTAAAAATAATAAATTAATTATTTTATATTTGTATTTTATCAATATAATAACTCCGATCGAAGCATCTGTTTTAAACGATATTTATTTTGTTTACATCCTCGTTGACGATATTTGCAGCACGCATTCTGTCAATGTTATGCCAACGCCATAAGGTTACATCAACAAATTTTGAATTGTAAAAGCGCTATGGTTACATTCTCCTGACAATAACAAACACAACAAAAAAAATTTAGCGAAATCGGTCCAGCCGTTCACGCGTGATGCCGTGACCAAGGGAAATAGGGATTCATTTTTATATATATAGATCAACATTGGCACATTTGTTCGAACAGCTTGACTCAATGCGATTCGTTCGAAGTCCATTTCTCGCTCCAATTCTCGATTAACTGCGTCAAATCAAAGCTTTGTTGCGCATTTCATCTGACATCTCCAGTTCATTATCCGATGTCACAGTGCGAATTCGATGCAAAATATCGTCGGCCATAATATCATCTTTGTATAATCAAAGAACCTATCTACTTCATTTCAAAAAGTTACTTAATGTAACATAGTAAACATAATTTATTAGAACAAACTTTTTAGGTACATTAAAAAAAAAAAAAAAACTTCAAAATTGTTGACAACAACAATTTGCTTGGAAAATAATTAAAATAATTGACAACAACAATTGCTTTTAAAATTCAAAATATTTTTTTTTTTTATTTGAAGTGTCACTACTTGATTTCTATCCCGTTAATTTTTTTTCAAAGTGTATTTCCCCATTCAAACTTTAATTTTCTAATTTTCCGCGCAATTTTCTTAATTTTTTCTTTCATAACTTTGTTCTCCTGACAATAACAAACACAACAAAAAAAGAATCAGCCAAATCGGTCCAGCCGTTCTCTCGTGATGCCCTTACCAACGAACATCATTTCATTTTTATTTATATAGATATTCTACATGTTTTCAGCAATACTATCTCGCTTCAGTTGGCCGATATGCTCCATAACAGTATCGGGCAAAAAATCATGTCCAACAGAAGTAGTAATACTTTCGGTTTGCCTCTCTTCACCAACAGCTGCATTTAGTTCATCAAAATCCGTCCAAAGATCGCCATCTGTTATGCACATGTTATGTAGAACGCAGCATCCTAAAATAAACTTGCACATTCTTTCTACTGTAAAAAAGTCTAGGCGTGCAAGCTGCCTGAACCTTTGCTTTAGCAAACCGAAACAGTTTTCGATTTTGACCCTCGTTTGACAATGTTTTTTGGTGTAGGTATTTCTTCTGCTGATTGCTCAAATCACCATAGTCTCGGTACGGCGTAAGTAAATACTCCCTTAACGGATAAGCAGCATCACCCAGAAAGTGGTAACGGTTTCCGCAAATTGTCGGTATATCTTTGGATATGAAGGACATATCGTAAATCCTTGAATCGTGTATTTTGCTGGGCGATCCAACATAAACGTCCAAAAACTTCTTGTCTGCATCACAGATGCCTTGGAGAGTTATGGAAATCAGACCGTGACGATTGACGTACGTTGATCGAATTTTGTCTACTGGCTTTCTTATATACAGATAGCAACCAAAAAGTGCTCCGAATTGAAAAAAAGATTGATTTTTCGTCCCAATGGAACGCGAAAAGTGATTTAGATCAAAAAGAAGATTGTAACAACCCTTTATATTTATTTATATATTTTTACTTTTGCAACAACCAATAATTATTTTGTTTATTTAATATTTTTCCTTTTACTTGTTGATTAATCTTCATAAAAACTTACATTAGTGTACATACACAAAAATATGTTAAAAAGCTCATCTAACTGAGTACAGTACTAAAAAGCTCTTAAAGTTCTATTTATCTTGCCATTGTTTTTTTGTCACGAAGAAAGCTCTTCAAGCTCTATTTGTTTTGTTATTACCTATTTGTAATGTAAAAGCTCCTCCAGCTGCGAATATTAGTAAGCTCACCAAGAATGGGTATAAAAAGGCCGAGGCCGACACTGATCACTTCTAATCACTCTTGCTCTTATACAGACAGGGGTTTGACGTGGAGACCAACTCGGAAAGTTTACAACTGCCTCTTGGGAAACACGCCACACTTCTTGCGCGATTCATTCATTTTTTCTTTTACAAATTTGAGGCGATTTTTACCAATTCGGAAGTTTTCAACTGCCTTTTGGGAAATCACTCCACATTTGGATTCCTTTTAATTTTGTTGCCCCTTGGCTGATTTTGTTGCCCCTTGGCTGATTTTTTTGCATTTGGCTGATTTTTTTTTTGCTTCAGCGAGTACTGCAGTCCACGGACAGCATACTCGCGGGTGAAAACATTAAGCCTTATAAATAACATAAGATATAATAATATTATTAACGTAATTTTGTAACCCCAAAGAGTCCAACGTAAATAAACGGCTTATTAAAGCACAGAATCGAAACGAACATTTTTTATTGCACCAAGAGAGGTGTACTGTACACGATACCGTTTTGCAAGATCGGAAGACCACACGCCCCGAACACCAGCTCTACCGACCAACCGCTACGCCTACGCTACAAGATTGATTTTTTGTCCCAATGGAAAACCACATTAGTTTTTGCACTTTTTCCTGCAAACGAGATAAGTGATATTTTATTGTTTCTTATGGAAATTCTTTGGTTGTGTCAAACGTTTGGGTTTATAATAAAAATATAAGTTATTTATAACATAGAATTGAATTTTTTATAAGTTTTGTGAAAAAGAATAACGTTTACTAAATCAAAGGATGGAGCACTTTCGACAAAAGCATATGGGGCTACTGGATCGTCAAGATATTTAAACCTTATCTCTTTTAAGGACGTTGATACGACGTGCGATGATTTTTTTTTAACAAACCCTTTTATTTTACATTTATCATTTACTTCATTTTTTTTTTTTTTTGTGTTCTCAAAATTCGAATGTGGTTTTAAATTTGTAAATTCAGTATTAGAAAATAGTAGTCTTTCTGACATTCATTTTTTCACATTCACCTACGCCCAACCAAAAACTAGTCTTTTGAAAATGAAAAGTGATTCCATTGAAAGTTTGTCATATAGTTGCATCTTAAGTAATGCATTATATCTGTCATCATACATTTTTTTTTTCGAAAGAAAAATCAATTAGCATAACAGAAACTGTCGCAGGACGTTAAAAAAATACCATCTCGGTGTAAATGAGGCACTCACTGCAGATGAAAGAAAACATGCAAATTCATGCACTTTCCGTATTTTATGTGCCTGGTTAATCCATATTATAAAATTCGAGAAAGGAAATCTGTCCGTATCCATTGTGTAATTGGTTCGATAAAACGAAATATATATAGTTATGGATTGGATATGGATGCGTATAAAAAGTATGGAACGTTGCGTGTAAAAGGCAAAAAATAACTGAAGCTTTTGTTCAAGAAGTAATTTCGATTTTAATTTAATTTTATCATTATGCGAGGATTTATTAATGCATCGTTATTTCCCTCCGTGCGTCGTCATCAGCTTAAGGATTGGAGGAATACTTCAGACTTCAGTGGTGTAAATGGCAAAAAATTGCCATTGCTGTCAAAAGAATCGAAATTACTTGAGCATGAACCAGATAATGGATGTATGCGAATTTGTTTACTCGCCAGAAGTGATTGCAATATCAAAATTACTTTTGAAGTCTGAATTTTCTTTTTTGAATTAAATTTTAAGTGTCCTGTCCGTACTATAAGAGCTAAGAGTCTTATAAATTCGCAATTAATTTGTACAGGGTTTTGGTTTTTGGAAGTTCGGGGTTTCAATTGATGATGGCAGTAAATTTCAGGGATTTTTATTATACTTAACCATTTTCAATTAATAGCCAATCGCCAGGCATTCGGCAATATTCGAACCAGCTGCTCGATAAAGTATTTGAAAATTGGGCTTCCGGGGCAATACTCAAGCTCTGTCTCTTCTGACAAGCGCTATGCACCTTACTCCCACATAGACCGAATTTTGTTCACTCACTGTTTTCGACTATAGGGTTTCGTAGGGCTACCAATGCACTTTATATGTAGTAGATCTACTTTCTTTTTTCTTTATCTTTTTTTTGTATGCATCTGCTACCTAGCAACTTCTTTCTTCTTTGTTTGACTCATTTTTAATCAAAATTTAATTTAAAATGTGTTGAATTGATTCATTTTTGCAAATCAAAATCCTCATTTGCTTGATCTGAATGCACTCATCGTAAAAATCTACTACAATTCGACTTCAGTTTTCCAAACGGTCAAACTCCTTGTCTTGGAGGAGAGTTCACTTGAATTGAATTGATTTGAATGAAACAAAGAGTTCCTATTTATTTTAAAATAAACTAATGAATACCTTTTGTTGAGCGATGTTGCACGAGAATAAAAAATGATCCCTTTTTCAGCCCTCATCAGTACAAATGCAAGTCAATAGAACAATAAACCAGTGCTTTTTTTTTTTTAATTTTACTCGCGCTCAAGGGGTTATGAATGCCCTTATAATGCGGGGCACAGCGCGGCATTCAAGTTTTTTTTAGGAAGAGAAAGAGGGATAGGAAAGAGTTTTTGTGGCGCAGTGGATATTCTCCACGAGTGGCGTCCTATTAGCTAGGGGAGAGTTGTTGATATTTGTGTTCGCTTATAATTCACTTAAACTTATAAGCAGTTTTTATTTGTGAAAAATGTTTCGTGGTACTGGCTCGGATTTGAACACGTAACCTTCCACTCAACAAGCGAACACTCTATCACTGCGCCACGGCCACCCGCAAGTCAATAGAACAATAAACCAGTGCTGCCAGTTTTAACAGTTTTAGCGTACATTAAACAATTCTAGCTCCAGCGAAATTTGTAGCGCCTTTAATTTGATAATTTATTTCAATAAATTGGTGCTACACTTTAACCTAGCATCGTCGAAAATTTATCTGAAACTCTGGAATGGAAGAATATTTGTAAAAAAAACGAACAAATTGCATTTCCCTGTGATATCTTTCAGTAGATGTAGGTACCTGATATAGACGCTGCGTTTGATTGTCACCAAGACTAAGATATACATTTTGAGAGTTGTATCTTTTAAAATTTGCTACTTCACTTTATAGCTTATCGAAATATGTCGGAATTTCAATACTGGTGCTAAATTTACTTACTTTTTTTTAGGTTTTTATCACATAGTGGTTAAAACCACCTGGCAGCACTTGTCCTCTCCCCTCACATTATAATAAAGAGAAACCACCCTCTGAAAAGTGAAAGAGAGAGAGTGGCCAGCGATCGTGTTTCGTGTGGTTGGGACTTGGGAGGCGAATAATAATTGAGTTAGTCAACTTTTAATTGCTTTTAATCATGAAATGAAAGGCTGCGGTCGCTGGTTAATTCGGTGGTAGTCCTGTAATTTAGGATATGGCTATTAGTTTGTGAAACGTATTTGTTTTTTTATGCATATTTTTTTATTATTTTTTTGGCGATTTGCAACACTTTTTGAGCTGAACATTGGCAGGCCTGTTCGCAAAAACACACGACATGAAAAACCCCACGAAACCATGTGTGTACCTACCAAGAACAAAAATGCTCTCAAATTATAAGTCACCAAACACCTCCAAAGTCCAAAGCTGAGCTACAATCGGAAATACGCAAACTGAAGAGATACTCACTCAATAAATACGTAAATAACTGAACCAAATAAGCAATGATTTTAAATAGCAAAACAAAAGCCAAATTTATTTTCCAAACAACACACACCAACTTCAGTACAGTAAGGCCCATATGCTGGTACTATACTCAAGCGATTTAAGCTCCATTTAAAGTTATATGTGACAGACAGATATAAAAAGTAGCCCATAAGGGTCTAAATGCCCTAACGTCTTGAAGTAAAAAAGCAACAAGTCCCAAACTTATTATCCCATCAGCAGTTAATGTTGTTTACCAAATGAGCTT
This sequence comes from Cheilosia urbana, assembly GCA_946477585.1. Taxonomy (NCBI): domain Eukaryota; kingdom Metazoa; phylum Arthropoda; class Insecta; order Diptera; family Syrphidae; genus Cheilosia; species Cheilosia urbana. Next base: position 147,484,988 of record OX297854.1, read on the forward strand.
AGTAATGAGCCTCAGTCGAATGCCAATCTAATTGCTTTCATAGCCTTGAAAACGGTTCCCTGTCATCAGCACACATTCCTCTTTTTTTATCAATCTGTTGATGGCGAGAAAATTGCTTAATGCCCTACGACGTCAAACGTATTTCGCACAAATTGGAAAGATGGCGAATTCTCAAAGGAGTTCTCAATTTCTGTATATGTGAATCAACTTTGGGTGAAGTGTAGTACTTGCAGGGATATGTACGGCTTCGTCTGCAGCCTTTAAATACACATACAGAATAGCTTTGCACCACATGCTGGAAACGAAAACGTTTTTTAGTGCGTTATCTTGAGCAGTATTTCAATTACGCTAATGAGAAAATATAGGAATCAATTTGCGGTTCTCCAGGAGGGCACAAGTATTTGCTCTTTTGGCACTTGGCATGTAGGCATTGCCGCAGTATTGATTAAGTTCTTTGAGATGTTGCCTTGATTTTGATTTTAGCAATTGATTGCATGAGCATGACTGAGATTAGAACACATGGCGCTTTTCTGAAAGTCGTTTAAATGTCAACGAGTTAGAAAGTAGCTGTGTAATATATCATGTCCTTCTATATTTTGTGATATATTAATATTTTAGGGGCAGCTTGTTTATTTAGGCGAAAAAGAATTTCTAAAATGGAAAATTTGATAAACCATTTGATAGATTGATTGTACTTTTATGAGTAGCATAAATAACTCATGGCCATGGGCCAACTTGCGAGAAGAATTTGAAAACGTTTTAAAAAATCTGTTTACTTTGTGACCTAATGAATTTTCTGACTGGATTACAAGAACTAGGACTCTGAGACCCTGGGTCGTATGAATAAAAACTAGCACTTGCTTTGACCAAAAGGTTGTAGCAAAGTAAAAGCCATTAGCAAATGCTTTGATTCGGTAAATAAATAATATAAACAAAAATCTACTTTGCTAAAAAGTTCGAAAATTCGAACATAGCATTTGCTTCGCTGTACGTGTACTTGCCTTGCAGTTCCTGTCAAACAAGTAAATTTGAATTGTTAAATTTTTTGAACGACTTTTGTGGAAATTGCAATTGAAAAAATAAAATTCAGTATAGTTAATCATTCAATATGAATTTTTTTTTTTTTTTTTTTTTATATACTTCTCCCGGGAAAGGCGAAGCTATAACGCTTCAACAGCGCCCCGAGATGCCTGCAGATGTATGTTTGTTCTGCACTTAAATTGCTGCAAATTGTAGTCTTCTGGAAATATATCCCCAGGAAGCGAGTTCCAAAGTTGGCTTGTCCTGTAACAGAAGGAGTTTTTGAAAGTTGATGTCCTCGCGGTTGTCAAGTGTACTGTATGGTCATGAGTATTAGCAGCCTGTCTTGTTGGGCGTCCAAAAGTTGCATTTCGAGGGATAATGTCTTTGAGTTCCTCAGAACATCTACCATGGAAGTACCTATAGAACAAGCATAGGTCAGCTACTTGTCTTCTGTGCACCAACGGTTGTAGATTCGATGTGAGTGTAGGGTCTCCAATGAGTCGAACTGCTCGTCTCTGTATGTTATCAAGCAGGTTAAGTGAATGTTTTGGGGCCGAGCTCCATATATGGGAACAATATTCCAAGCCTGGTCTTACCTGAGCTTTGTAGAGAAGGAGAAGTTGCTTGGGGCTAAAGTACCTCTTTGCTCTAAATAGGTAGCTCAACTTTGCGGACGCCGATCTTGCGATATAGGATATGTGGTTCTGCCATGTGATTCCTGAATTGACTGTGACTCCTAGAAGGTGCATTGAGTCCTTGTGATGCATTTTTTCTGGAAAATGTTGTGAGCTGTGTCTTGTTTGCATTAAATACAACCAAGTTGTCCTTTCCCCACTTCAAGATTTTGTCCAGATCATCACTTAGAGAATTAATTTGTTCACATCTCTGATTGTGTGATGTAGCCGTATTCACAGGCCCACTGTTCGAGATGGAGGATATAAGAGTGCTGTCATCTGCAAAGCTGTTGATATTATTATTTGTCGATCCAAGCAAATCGTTGATGTGGAGAAGAAATAGAGTTGGAGAAAGAACAGATCCTTGGGGCACTCCTGCATTTATAGCAAACGAATTGGATGATACACCATCTACAACAACTTGGATCGATCTTCCCAGAAGAAAATTTTGCATCCATCCGCAGAGTTGTTGTGGTAATCCGTAAGACGTTAACTTGCCTAATAGGGCTCTATGCCAGACTCGGTCAAATTCCTTTGATATGTCCAAGGCTAGGGCTCTGGATTCGCCGTGTTGTTCAATTGATTGTGTCCATAAGTGCGTTACGTAGCTTAACAGGTCACCAGTGGAACGACGGCTCCGAAATCCGTATTGCCTGTCGCTTATTAATCGATGGCCTTCTAGATATTTTATTATTTCGACATTTATTGCCTTTTCCATTACTTTAGAGAGCATTGAAAGTAACGCTATTGGACGATAGTTTTGTGGCAGACATTTCTTCCCTTTCTTTGGAATAGGTTGAATGCGAGCGGTCTTCCAGCAAGAAGGAAACGTCTTCTGGGAGTACGACATGCTAAACAGCTTACAGAGTACAGGTGCAAGTTCTGGTGCACAGTTCTTGAGTACTATAGCCGGGATTCCATCGGGTCCCGTTGCCTTATTGCAATCTAGTTCTTTAAGGATGCGTTGAATTATTCGAGGCCGAAATTTCACTTCCGCCATCGATGATTGTGTCCTCGGGATAGGTGTACCGAGAGGTTTTTGTACTGTCAACCTAAGAACCTAAGAAGTGATTCTTTCCAAACATTTTCATCTGAACGAAATATTATCCAAACTTCGCGTGACATGAAATAATTGCTGCATTTTCCATAGGAACACTGAAAAAAAGACGTCGTCATTTTGACGAATGGCGTTCATCAACATTATATTCATTAATATGACGTATTTTTCATTAATTTGATGAACAAATTCATGAAAACTTTTTTACAATTGATGAACCCTTTTTCAATATGAAGAAGTGCATTTATCAATTTCTTTGGCAGGATTCTGATAAGAATTCGACGTATTTTCTTATGAACTACGTTTATCATTTCATCAGTATGACAAAAACACTTATTTCGATGAATTTAGTTAATTGTTAATCCTGTTGATGGTTTATTCTTCTTATTGATGAATGGAATCATCATATTGAAGAACAGTTAGATTGCCAAGTTTTGAATTTTCATCATATTGATGACAGCGTTCATCGAATTGATGACGGTTTTCGCGTTCAACAGAATTGGGTTCACTGGACTAAAATTGGTGCATTTTTCGTTATATTGATGAAATTTTTCATGAGTATGAGTAGGTACCTTTTTTTTGTGAATTCTGTTGGTTTTCGTAAAAAAAGAAAAAATATAAGTATCCAAAATTCACAATGCTTGGATTGTTTTTCCAATTGCATAGGTTGAGAATCGCGCTAAAAGTGCCTTAATTTCCACTAGTGATCCCAAACCCACTTCTTCAGTGAATACCTGAAGGAAGCGATTCTATCAACTTCGCGATCAATAGAGGACATCAACTTCATTTTGGTGGGCGTAAATTTAGTCTTCAATTGACGCCATCTATCGCCTGATGCACTGAATAGATTTGCCGTTAAAGGATTGTCTCATTCTGATAGACGGCGCGATCGACAAAATTGTGTAAGTTCTTTATAAGGACATTTTTTACCAATTCCAAGTCTGACAGAATAGATAATAGACAGATAGAATCCGAAGAAGGGTGCAGCGCCTTTGTATTTTCCGTACAGCAAAGGTGTGTATGTTGCGCAATACACCTTTCATAATGCCGTAGACAAATTTGTGAAAATATTGCAATTATTATGTAGGCTGTTACGTCGTGGAAGGCCATACTGATGGTTACCAGGTTGCACCCGATAATGGACTAATAGCTGCCTTCAGTGACTTTTAATATATACATTTGTAATTAAGAGGTATAACCCTTGCTACCTTTACCTTCATCAAAGCGCATCGATTGAAAAGTGCGTTTTTACTACAATTGATCATTTGAAAGTGTTGCGAGGGCGCTGCCAGAAGTACATAGGATAAAAACGAACGAAACTCAACAATGGATAAAATCAGATCTCGAAGTTGACAATAAATTTAGATAGAAAACCCCTATTAAAAAAGGTTTGTGAAGATTGTTTAATTATAGTACCTTTTATAAAGTTCCGTGTAGGCATCGGCAACACTTGGCGAAATAATAATTGCGAATAAGAAAGTAACTTAACTACGACTTTTTATCACCAGCGTTACTTTTCTGATTGAGTGGTATAGATTACTTACTTACAATGTATCCTGCATTAACTATAATCGCCTTAGGTAATCTATCTATATACTTTGTATGCAAACAATGCGAAGGGTGCTTCAGATTACCAGGTAAACAACTTGACATCCCTTAAGTTCCAAAGTTCAATATCAAACAGCAAATTTCTTATCAATAGGTATTTTCGAAAATGGTACTTTTCGGTTTGGTCGCTTATGTTCGTTTTTGGCAAAGTCATGTCATTTGCAAATTTATCTACTGACCAACAGAAGGGAGTGAAACATCGGGGGGATTCTGTAAAAAAAACGTAACGAAAACCACTTTCGCATTTCAAAAAAAACGAAAGAAATCACGCGAAAGCGAAAATTTGCTTCATGTAACTTCTAAGCCCTAACGTTTTTTTGTTCACATTCTTTAGGTTTGAGAAACTGTGAGACAACAAATTTATGGTTTGTTAGTCTCAGTATGTCGTTTTATTTTCGTTAAGTTATTTTGACATCTAACAGCTGACAATTGGATACATTTTGTTTGCTGAATTTGATTGTTCACGAAGGTGGACGTTTGGGATTTTCAGATTTTGTTTTCAAATTTCAAATTTTTCATGCCCAACATAAGACAAGATTTTTCTTTCTTTGCATTTGTGGATATGCAGCGGCCAAATGTAATTTTTCTGTATTTTTCACAGACTTTTCGTCTAAAAACATAAGTAAACACCCTTTAAGGTTTGACAAATGCTTTGGTGTGAGTGCAAATAGGGATAAGTCTCGCTCAGAAATCGAGATTAAAATGTTTTTTTTTTTTTTAGTTTTTTGAGGCCAATGGAACATGAAATCTGCCAGCCAGCTGATTTCAAAAAAGAAAAAAAAAACGCCCTGTATCTGCAAAAACAAGTTTTTTCTGTCCCAATGGAAAACGACATTAAATAAATAAATACCAGTAATAAAATAACAATAAAATCATTTCCAACTAACCATTGGTATGGTAAAGTAGGGTAATATTGACCACCATTCATATTTTTGCTAATTAAACACAAACGGTGTAAGTTTTATTAAAGATTTATATATAAAAAAAAAGGATGAGTCTCTTTATATTCAAAAAATAGCAACGAAAACATTAATTCTCTTCATAACCTAAAATTAAAAAAAAAAAAAAAAACTAAAGTAAAACGGTAAAAAAGAAAATTGGAGGGTAATATGGACCACATGGCCCGCACATATTCCACAAGCAATTTCTCAAACGTATTTGCAGTTTTTCCAAACAAAACTTAAAATTACCAATGTCGAACTCTCAGTACTTTCACTTTTAACCAACTTTTAACCATTCTTATGAGAGTAGTTTTGATACATACTATACATGTATCTGCCTTTGATTTTTTATTTTTATTTATCACAAGTCAGAGACGCATTCCTTCTGACTGCTGGAACTACCCTAAGATAAGTTTAAGGAGGTGGCGGAGACGCGGATAAGCGTAGGCAATACTCACCTCAATTGCATTTGTGAGAGGTGAGCAAAACTGGTGGTCCGACTTAACTCTATTCTCCTCCATCCAGTACCTCTAATGTTGAGGAAAGTTTTAAGATATGAGGCACGTATGTCCTACGTCTACCTGTACGCAAATTAATATTGCCCAGCACATACTTAAAGGCGGCTTTGTTCAATCTGTAACGTTGCACAAAACTAAAAGGAGAAACTAACTTTTTATAATAGGAACCAAATTAAAATAAACCAATCTTTTGTCTTGTAAATGTGAGCGGATCCGAACAATCCCGCAGATTTTTTCTAATTTTTCTCAAGTTCACGTGTTCAACTTCACTTTCGTCGCTATCGCTGGTCAACAAATAATAGCTTGCTAGCATTTAAAATATTCAGCACAATCTTAACACCACCAAATTCAAAAAGAATAAATAGGAAAATGATAAACGTAAAAAAAAATAGATGTACATAGTTTGACTTCTTTCGTGGAGACGATGAAATATGTTCGTTTTTAGAGTTTCATGCAAGAAAAGTGAAAACGTCAAAGAAAAGGTGTTCGTTTATTTTTTATTTTTTTTTTTTTTGCGGCCACGAACATTTCTTTCGTTTTTAATGTTACATGAAGCAAATCGTTCATGCGCACGAAAACGTTTAAATGTTTTCGCCTTACAGAATGCCTGCCCAGACCTTGCCGCCTTTTCTATAACAAATATTATATTTTTAAACCCAATAAAAGTAAAAGAACAGCGAGGTTTAGTAGCAACAACTTTTACACTTCGTTTGAACTGAAAGAATCCATGTCTGTTAAAACACTGAATGAATGGGACGATTTCAAACATTTTTCAATTTGGGCCTTATGGTTTTGGGCGATAGACCTAACGCAATTTCAAACAGTATCATTAGAAAGTACGAGCAGTATGCAAATAGCTATAAGCGGATTGGCTATGATAAGAAAATAACTTAATAAAACGGAGCAAGGATCTATTTCTGCAAACAGAAAAAAGAACGAAAGGCCTCGAAGGCTTTCTTGCAGTTTTGGACCAATGACTTTCATTCTTTGATTTCGTATTTTCATTCACGAGATCCGTATTCCTTAACATATATTAAGGGTATGCGTATTGCTTAGCCACGTAAAACTGACCCTGGGAGAAACAGTTTTTCGTTGCATCTACTACACCATACAATGTCTAGCCCTGAGACTTATTAATTGTCTGGCGAAGCACGCACTTTGAGGTGAAATTACAGTCGCTCAAAGTTACAAGTTTTGACTTGCAGTCTAGTACCATTAGGAGATTCGGTTGTTTTTACTTCCGAAGGGTGTAGACTTCTGTGGCAAAGGCGGTAAGTTAGATGACGCTACAGTCCGGGGTGAAGCTGGCCCTCAACCAATACGCCTCTCCAGTTAGCGCGATCTTTATCTAACTGCCTCCAGTTGCGCACTCCAAGCTGGTTGAGGTCCCCTTCCACTTGTTCGCGCCGCCTAAGGCGAGGTCTTCCTCTACTGCGTTGTCCCTCCGAACCGGACTCTTCAGGCCGGAGCGTTGGTGGTCCATTCGCTCTATATGTCCTACCCATCTTAGTCGGCTAATGCGCACTTTTCTGAACAGGTCGATGTTCAGCTGTATGGCAAAGCTGTAATCAAATTAATTCTTTGCCTATATGAACCTTTTGCTTACCACGGGGAATGGCGGTAACCAATATGGGTAGCTCATAAACCAGGTAAACTTTAAAACAGCAAAAAGAAAAAGCGAAAAAGACCCAACTAATACGAAATTTGCTTTTCGATATTGAACTAGTGAACTGAACTTCTCTTTGTTTGCATACAAAGTATATAGGTAGATTAGCGAAAGCGATTACAGTTAATGCAGGATACATTGTAAGCAAGTAATCTATACCACTTTATCAGAAAAGTAACGCTGGTGATAAAAAGTCGTAGCTACTTTCTTATTCGCAATTATTATATCGCCAAGTGTTGCCGATGCCTACATGGAACTTTATAAAAGGTATTATAACTAAACAGTCTTCACAGACCTCTTTTAATGGGCGTTTTCTATCTAAATTTATTGCCAACTCCGAGATCTGATTTTATCCATTGTTGAGTTTCGTTCATTTTTATCCTACTTCTGGCAGCGCCCTCGCAATACTTTCAAATGCTCAATTGTGGTAAAAACACACTTTTCAATCCATGCGCTTTTGCTACGAAGGTAGCAAAACGGTTATGGCTATCTCAAATCCAAATGTATATATTAAAAGCCGCTAAAGGCAGATATTAGTCTATTATCGGGTGGAAACTTGTAACCATCGGCATGGCTTTCCGCGACGTAACAGCGTACATGATAATTGCAATCATTTCACTTGCACTGTATTTTATTAAAAGTCGTTTATCCTATTGGAAGAGTCGAGGCGTTCCCCACGATGAGCCGAAATTCTTCTACGGCAACATGAAAGGTGTGACGCGCACCAGACAGCTTCGCGATATAATGCACGAGATGTACACAAAGTTCAAAGGCGCTGCACCCTTCTATGGATTTTATCTGTTCATGCAACCGATTTGCGTTGTCACGGACTTGGAATTGATAAAAAAGATCCTAATAAAGGACTTTAACAATTTTGTCGATCGTGCCGTTTACCACAATGAGAAGGACGATCCGTTGACGGGCAATTTATTCGGTGCACCTGGCAACAGGTGGCGTCAATTGAGGTCTAAATTTACACCCACCTTTACGTCAAGCAAAATGAAGTGGATGTTCCCGATTGTGGTCGAAGTTGGCAATCGATTCCTTAAGACATTTAGTGAAGTAGCGAATCGCGATTCAGTAGTGGAAATTAAGGAGCTATTAGCGCGATTCTCAACCGATACAATTGGAACGTGTGCCTTTGGATTTGAATGCAACAGCTTGAAGGATCCGAATTCCGAGTTTCGTACTATCGGACTGAGCTTTATAAACAACCCTCGACATAATCGCGTCACCTTGGCATTTATACGTAGCTGCCCTGATTTAGCGAGAGCCCTAGGATGTCGCACTATTCCCGACAATGTGCACAATTTCTTCATGCGAGTGGTACGTGAAACTGTGGAGTATCGGGAGAAGAATGGCATCACTCGAAACGATTTCATGAATATGCTGATAGAACTGAAGAACAAAAAAACTGTTGATGGGGAGGCAGTACCCGGTCTAACGATAGAGGAATTGGCAGCACAAGTCTTTTCTATATTTGTGGGAGGTTTTGAAACCACGTCGACTACTATGGGGTTTGTGTTCTTTGAATTGGCTCAACACCAGGACATCCAAGATAAACTTAGAGAAGAGATCAATGATGTGCTCGCCAAATATAATGAAGAACTGACCTATGAGAGCTTGAAGGCGATGACCTACATGAGCAAAGTAGTGAGTGGTAAGGTTTCTATACGATTTGTTTATAGTTTGAATCGATCTCCTGAGGTAGGTCATTCTTTTATTTCCAGAAACTCTGCGCAAATATACACTTCTGACGACTTTAAGCCGCGTCACTAAGGAGGATTATTACATTTCGGGTACGAAGTACAAAATTGAAAAGGGGACCATGATTTTGATTCCCATCGATGCTATTCACCGGGATCCCGAGTTCTACCCAAATCCTGAAGTTTTCGATCCCGAACGCTTTAACTCGGAGGAAATGCAGAAGCGTCCGCCAATGTGTTACATACCGTTCGGCGATGGGCCCCGTAATTGTATAGGAAGGCGCTTCGGGGAAATGGAGGCATACATTGGCATAAGTCTTGTATTGAGACATTTTAAATTGCGAATCAGCGACCAGATGAAGTTGCCAATGCAATTTGATGTTTCCCTCAATTTTCTGTCATCGAAAGATGGAATTTATCTATCCGCTGAGCCTATCAAATAAACGAGCTTAGATGGGAGGGTTTGCTTAAGTGCTTGTTAATAAAATATGAAAACCACGGGTTTCGAAGCATAGTTTTTGAATATTCACAGATTGAGACCAGTCCTGGCGTACTTTAAGTTTTTAAATCTGTACAAGTCCATGTTTACATTGTTATTTTAATACTTCACAACTGCATGCAAAATTGTTTTTTGATTCTGGGCTTTCCATATCCTCTGGGCATGAGTTGAAACTCCTTTTTCGCCCCGGGAATACACATATCATACAGCTATGTATATGAATTTGAATAATTTCATTCACTTCACAAAAAAGAAAATAAATCCATAAAGCAACCCATCAACATCAAAAATTCACAATCCCAATTGTTTTCCAATAAATTCCTATCTGAGGTACACAGGTGACAGCAGCGAAATAAAATGAAATCAATAATTTAATGCTATACCAGTTTATTCAGCTCGGCTACACAGCAGGTGTAACATTGACTCGAAGTGGTTTACCCAATTTCCAATCCCTTACAGTTACAGGCCTCGTTTTTCGTCGGTGTCATGTGTATGTGCGAAAATAAAATCGATTTATGATTGTGTTATGGTAAACAAGTTGAAAATGTAATAAATTCTGTATACAAACAATTTCTTTCAATGTACAAATATGAATCTCAATTTGGCAAATTTGAATAGGGATTACACGCATGGCATTATGTCGTTAGATAACGGAAACGGCAGTTTATATAGCCCATTTGGTTGTCTTAATTGAGATGATATATACCCTTTCTAGGAACTAAGACTCATTCGGTGGAAATTGATCTCAAGCAATGGAGTGCGTTTGACGAAGATGCGTCTTCTTATTGACGGGATGATTCTTAGCCAGTGGCGTTATTCTTTACGCCACATATAATCCGCCGTTGGTGTAGGATTGATTTGAGTCATAATTGAGGTTGAATTTGGTATAACATAATATCAATAAGTACAGACACTTTCGACCGTATTTGAGACTTCGAAATGAGTGCGAGGTGCGACCGCAAAAGGACTTACTTTGAATTAAATGTGGCATCATGGTAGGCGAAAGAACTGTGCTTGGCTAGAGCAGAACGGTTTCGAAGGTTGAAACATTGTATAATATATGTGGCCTCATATACCGTCTGAGGAGCAGTTTTCCTAAATAAACGACTTCTTTTAAAAATTTATAACAAACTTCAAAATTAAAAGCTATGGGACACATTTTGCCTGTTCTCCTTCACCATTTGAATGTCAATCATAAATTCGGCTAAAAATCCTGTAGATTTGCGCGTTATGTTCTTTTGGGTGAATTTTAGCGAATTTTCCCTCTACAATTGCGAGCGACATCGACCATTTCTCAACATATATTCATCACAGGGAATCCTCAGATGGATAACGAAATTTTTCTCCGGGAACTCGAAGCGAACGAAATGCGAATCGTCTGATTTTCAGGGGTTGAACCAAAACTCTGTTACAATCCGAACATAATAACTTTATATAGTATGCCTATAAATGCATTTTTACTGTAGAAGATATCTGAGATTTGCACATTTGATACTAAACTGCAGCTAATTGCCAAAAGATGAATGTAGTTTGCCAAAGAAATGTTTAACAAAGGTGCACATTAATAAGGGTTTAAAATTAGTGGCAATATGGATATATATTATATTCAAATTAGTATCCGGGCACGCTTCTGCATGTAATTCGGTCAATTCAATTTCTTTATTCAAAAGTTAAATTGAAGTGTATGTAGCACTGTCGACGTTTTTATATCAAACAGCAATGAGTGAGCTATCCACATACAATTGACCATGGGAATTGAAGATTGATGCCACAAGCATACAGCGATTGTCCCTGGCGCCTTATTAATTATTGTCAAAGTGAAAGCGAAACTGACGGGAAATTTAAGGCGCTTAAATACAAATGCCAAATCGTACGGAATATATGCGAAATCCGCGGAATGATACGAATTCTTACGAATTTTTACTCAATGCCGTTTCTTTACTCGAAAAATTCGTAAAAGAGAGCGTGCGTCGTCATAGTGCGAGCAAGATATTACCCATCCACTGATAATCTTACGAATTTTTACTCAACAAATTTCTTGGTGTAAAAATTGGAAAAGGTGGTAGGTACCTGAAAATTGTAACGAAACGCCACTGTTCGTCACACTTTTACGGCCGCTACTGTGGAATGTAGATGGCCACTACTGTCGGCACAGCACACACCCCACCTTGCAGACACCCCACTGGCGGCCTTTGCACCAATCCCTTATGTAACATGGAGTTTTACATTGGGCCCATAGAATTCACACTGTCTCAGTAGAGGAAAAACAATGAGTAGCCGAGTGAGAAAAGCATTCGGCGAGACTTGTCTACCAGTAAACTGTACCAATCTTGCGTACCAGAGAAGGCTCCATTTATAGAAAGCGACTTAGGTCAATTTCTAAATTTTTGGTGGCTGTATTCCCTTTTGGGAGACCGGCCTTAAATCAAGCAGTGTCAGCAATCCCAGCTGGCTTGCTATCCCTTTCCCCTGGAACCACGCAGTAGTCGGGCTACTAGGATCCACGTAAGAGTCGGGCCGCTAAGGAACCACGCTGCAGTCGGGCCTCTCCCCCTCCTTTCCCCTGGAACCACGGTGTAGTCGGGCCGCTAAGGAACCACGCAGTAGTCGGGCCACTAGGAAGTAGGAACCACGTAGTAGTCGGGCCGCTAAGGAACCACGCTACAGTCGGGCCTCTCCCCCTCCTTTCCCCAGGAACCACGCTGTAGTCGGGCCGCTAAGGAACCACGCAGTAGTCGGGCCACGTAGTTAGAGACGTAGTGTAGATGTTTTCATTAAGGTATGAGTAGTTTGTATAGAGACATACAGGAATATTGTTAGGAAGTAGTTTGTATAGAGGTATACAGAAAACATTGTCGAAGTATCGTTAAGACATACGTTGTTTGTATAGAGTTGTATGGCAACATTGTATTTAATTTAAGTTAACGCACTGCGAATAAAGTGTACCTCTAAACCAAAGTTGTTTTTTTTTGGTAAACCCTGGATCCGGCGAGCAAAACCCCGGCCGGAGAAAAAGTACATCACAAAATGATTTGAAATATGTTGTTCTATTTGGCATACTCAAATAAATTGTATTAATATCCATTTGGAAATGCCGACGAATCTATGTAGTCAAGAAATTCACGACTGAGTACTAAATTTACAGTTCGCATATCGTAAATGTGGCTGACGTAGAAAAAGTGACGTTCCCGATCAATTCCATTTTTGCGATCAGGTTACATCTTAGATCTTATACAAACCAATTTAGTCGACTTAAGGTAACTAAATAGATTCTTGAATTTGCCCAATCTGCTGAAAGTGTATGCAGATGACAGTATTGGCTGATCATGACTCAGCGTTGCCACTTTGCTGCAATTGCATGATTGTATGTTTTAGTAGAAAACATAGCAAAAAGCTATTCGAAGAAGTTGCATTAATATCAATGAAATTTTCTTTTCCCACAAATACTTTTGTGGATTCAACCAGAGGCAGTTTTCTTGTTCCATTGGATTACAGAATGAGTGATCCTGGATCCCCGAGTGAAATCAATGGAAAACGACATTATTCTCTGGAGTTGGCATTCTCTTCTCTACCAAGCGGCAAAACAGCTGTGTAAAACATTGCTCCTACAAATATGCATCGCGGTTGGTTGCTGATTTAAAAAGTAAGCAACTACAAAGGCAATCCTATGTAAATTTATATGAAATGCATTAACCTCACTTACTTAACACCGCGTCTCCACGAGTCTGAATTGTGTCAGACTTTTAATCAGACCTTTTCCGCCATATTTGCATAGCTTTATGCTTTATGCGAAGCCTTCGACACTCAGATCGATTTCCAAACATTTGTAGATAAACAATTAACAGAAATATATCCACCCTATGCAACGCGTTTGCTTGCAGTTGAAAAATTTCATGAAAACGTAAACAACCTCCACAAGTTGTTGTCCAACTCAAACACCCTTGCATTGGAGCAAGGGTGTATGTCGCTTTAAGCCTGAAAAAAATTCAGTTATGAATTTCTCATACAAAACAGGTACCTAATTGAAATAATTTTGGTGACAATCAAATTTTCGCCACCATAAATCACCATAGTAACGTATTCAAATTTACCTGTATCATCTTAGATTATAAAATTTTTTCTACCCCTAAAAGTAAGCAATTGTGTAGGTACCTATTTTATTATAATTCAGGGGAATTATACCTACGAGGTGTTGACGACGCAACGGTTGGTTTGGATGAAGTACTATGGATACGAACATTTTTCAATACAACTTTTTTGCTCTAAATTTTGATTGTGACATGATGGGCCTTACCAACAACCAAACCGTAAACTCGAGTTTAACTAATGTCGAAACTAACTATAGTTTCGACTTTTAATTTAAAGGTACTTAGGGCCACTTGCACCAAACTCATTTGACAGCAGTATTTATTCTTTTATTCACTGTTTAGCTCTATTCGCTGATTAGGGTAGAAATTGTGTTGCAAGTCTACACTTATTTATCTATCCATGGATAAATCCATAAAATATTTATCCGGTCTCGAAAGGCTGGATAGTCGTGCCCAAACGTCAAATAGTAAAACAAAATGTCAAGTACTTGGTGTTGTCAAGTATAAAATCAGCAAATAAATAAGAAATAAAATTGTAACAATCGATATTAATTTAATTTCGGACGACGACGATGAAGAAATTGTATGCTAGGAATAATTCTGTGTCACCAATAAACCAATTATTGTGTGCTCTACGTTTTTATGCGACTGGTAGTCAGCTAATAACATGCGGCGACATGATAAGGGTGCATGAATCGACAGCATGTCGAATAATACATAGAGTTACCCATGCTATAGCTCAACTCAGACCAAAATACATAAAATTTCCAGAAACAACAGCAGAACAGCAGAAAGTGGCCACAGAATTAATTATGGCAAGCAACAATAAAATTTCAGTCGTTGTAAAATTTGGAGCCCTAGATCGTTTATTTAAATATTTTGCATTAATTTCATCCATTGCATTCATTAGGTACCTACCTACTTCTGTAGCTTTTATTTGCCATTTATTTGACAGTTCAGGCGTTCAGCGTATTTTTTGTGTTTTTAATATTGGTAGTATTGGCAAAATTCAAATAATCGAAGGTTACTTATCCAGGCATAGTTTTGCAATGGTGCAACACAAAGAGGGGAAGTAACTATTTATTGGTTTATCTTTGGTTAGCTATCCAGAAGTTTATTTAGATATCCAATGATTTGGTGCAAGTGGCCCTAACAATCAAAATAATCGAAACTTTAACTACATTTGACTTTATCGCAGAATTATAACAGTATAACTCAAATGCGTTATAATTTTTTTCCGAGCTTTCAAATAATTTACTGAAATTAGCATTTTGTATTTTGAATATCTTATAATTATGTACTTTTTCAATAATGTTGAGCAGCGATGAGTTTATTTTTGTGGATATATGACAAGAAAGAATTCTTTGGGCACTACAAGTTTATTTTTTTTTTTATTTACTTGCTGTCCAATAATTACATTTCACACACACACAAAATATGCATCAATATGGATTGGGAAGCAGTTAAAATTAAACTTCTGCATACATAAATTCCTGCACAAGACAAAACAAAAAATTGATTTTGGGATAAGACATTTGTAACATAATTAAATAACTTACCAATAATTGAACTTACCTACCTCATTTAATTCAAAACGGGGAATTGACTTTTCTCCAGACTGACGTTTAAACTTTAATAATGGGTTAGACTAGACTTTCTACGAATCGAAAGTTACAACCTCGATTACCTTAAAGTCAGAGATAACTTGATTGTTGGTACATAATTTATTTTAATTTCAGCTTTTGCGCTAAAGTCGAGTCTAAATTTGGTTGTTGGTAAGGCCCGATGTGACACCATGTATAAAGAAAAACATCCATTTGGCTGATAACACCTTTGCCGAGAAGTCTAGTGATAAAATGTTCAAAGTGAGGCCTTTATGCGACCTACTGATAAAAAAGTTTTGTCAATGGGGCATACGCCACGAAGATCTATCAGTCGATGAATCAATGATAAAATATTATGGTCACCACCCATCGAAACAATTCATTAGGGCGAAACCCATAAGATTTAGGTACAAGGACTGAGCTACGCATTCGATGTATACTGTGGAAAATCCGTTGGAAGTACTAATGAACCACTAGGCACTCATGTGGTTAAAACGTTGCTTCAAAAAACAGCAATACCACAAGAACATACGGTGTATTTCGACAATTTTTTTAAAACTTACGATTTGTTAAAAGATTTGAATGAGTGTGGGTATAAAGCGACAGGAACAATTAGAGAAAATAGAATGAAAAAGTGTCCACTGCGATCAATAAACGAGATGAAAAAATTAAAAGGATGTGTGTATGAATATCGCTTTGACACTAAAAATAAATTACTCTTTGTGAGATGGAAAGACAATAGTGTGTGTACCATTGGGACTGTTCTGTCTTACGCCGCTAAAATAATAAGACGATGCTTCCACTTCTAGGTACAGTTTATTACTCGCTACAAAAGAGAACAGTTTCTACATAGGTTATTTCTTACACTATACAAATGACGTTAGTCCATTTCTTATGTACATAGAAAGCCTATACTTGTCGGCTGAATATACATCATTTTCCTCCCTTTTTTAAAATCAAAGATATAATATAAATTATCAAATGGTTGTCTTATATAATCCAAGTTTTTTTTTAATATACAATTTCTTCAATAATTTTATTTGTTTTTCAAATACTTGTAGTTGACTGGAACCTTCTTTCTTAGTCTCTCCTTTAGCGGTACTTCAACAACTTTTTCTTCTTTTACTACTTCACTTTCAACTGACTTATCTTCTGCATCATAAAATTCGTCTTCGCTTACGTCTCTTTCATAGTTTTCTATATTTTCATTTCTATTGTTCGTGTTTGGTACATACACATCTTTACAAATCTTTTTTAGCTGATTTCTATGTGCCACTTTCCTCCTACCATTTACTTCAATTAGGTACAATACATTACTTATTCGTTTACATATCAAACCACTTATCCACTTAGCATAACTTTTGTCATTAGGGTTTAAATATAAAATTCTTTCATTATTTTTTAGGTCTAGTGATTTTACATCACTGTTTTGTTTGAAATCGGAATATTCTTTTAACTTTTTGCGTTTATAATTCGTTTCTTTTCTATCTCCATTACACTTATTATTAACTAAACTCTCAAAAGAGCAATAACTTAATAATGTTCTAGGTTTATATATGAATACTAACTCGCTGGGACAAACTCCTGTGACGGTTGATGGTGTATTCCGTATTTTAAAAAGAAAATTTAAAATTTCATCTTGAACGGACAACCCTTTTTTCTTACTCAAAGACAATCCCGCGATCAAACTTTTTTTTGACCGTTTGCACCCCCCTTTCTGCCAGCCCATTACTAGGAGGATGATAAGCTGGACTAAACATGTGTTTTATTCCATTTGTCCTTAAAAACATTGCAAATTCTTCACTGCGAAATTGAGGACCATTATCACTCACCAGAGTGGCACAAAATCCAAAAATCGAGAACAACAATTTTAATTTGTCAATGACATTTTTTGTGACCGTTTTTGATAGATATTGTACATCCATCCACTTGGAATAATCATCGACAGCTATTACAAAGTCGTTATTTTCGAACTGAAATAAATCGACATGGACCCGTTCAAATGGGTACGTTGTGGAAGGCCATGTAAAATTTGGACAGTCCTTAACATTTTTTCGAAGCTTCTGACATATTGTACAGAACGAAACAAATTTCTCGATTTCTTTGTCGATGGAGGGCCACCAAGCCACACCCCGAGCTAAAAGCTTCATCCGAACAATCCCCACATGAGATTCGTGAAAGAGTGTGAGAATTTTTTCTCTAAAAATGGTTGGAATTATAATTCGGTCCCCATAGAATAAACATTCTTCTCTTAACTCCAAAGACAGTCTACAACTATGATATGGGGATAACAAAATATCCGATTTAGCTTCCGCTGGCCATTGATTATCCCCAACGAATTTGGACACCAATCTTAGAACTCTGTCTTTTTTTGTAAAGTCAGCAATTTGCTGAATTGGTATTGGAATACTTTCATCGTAATTGAAAAAGTTAACATTCAAATTATCAACGTCGGTTTTGGAATCTACCGGTAAGCGTGACAACGCATCAACGTTCTGCTGCTTCAACCCCGGACGATATTTAATTTTACAATTATAGTTTGACAAGAACAAAATCCATCTATGAAAACGCACGGAGACAATATTGGCTAATGCTTTTTGGTCTCCTAAAAGTTTCTCCAGCGGCTGATGGTCGGTGTAAACCGTAAATGGATAGCCGTATATAAACTTGTGGAACTTTTTTATCCCAAAAACTACCGGCAACGCTTCTCTATGAATATGAGAATAATTTTTCTCTGCGCTACTTAACGTTGATGAAACCATGTAACAAGGTTTTTCTTGTCCTTCGTTCATAACACTCAGAATAGCTCCAACACCATAGGGGGACGCATCACATGCCATGACGATAGGTTTCGTGGGATCAAAATGTACAAGCAAGTCGTTCTTTGCTAGGAGTTCCTTGCAATCAGCAAACGCTTTTGAGCAATCTTGATTCCAACTCCACTTCTCGTCCTTTCGCAATAATTTGGAAGGAATTTTGAGTAGTAATTGATTAGTCCTAAAAAACTTTGTAACTGTTCAATGTTTTGCGGTTCTGGTGCTGCCATAATAGCATCGAATTTACATTTTGAAGGCTTAATACCTTCAGGAGTAATTGTATGGCCCAAATATTCCAGAACATTTACTAGAAGCTTACACTTTTCCCAGTTTACTTTAACGCAATACTCTTCTAGTCGTTTTAATACACAAAACAATCTTTGCTTACATTCGACAATGTTAGCTCCCGCTACCAGAATATCATCTAGATAAACTGCTACCCCATTTAACCCGTGCATGATTTGATCCATAATTTTTTGAAAAACCATTGGAGCTGTGGCAACTCCAAACGGCAAACGACGAAATTGGAACAAACCCATGTGAGTATTTACTGTCAACAAATGTTGAGAACTCTCACTAACCGATAATTGAAGATATTATGCTCCACTTAGATCTAGTGAACAAAAACAGGTGTTACCACTTATGCTAGTCAGGATGTCATCAATTAACGGTAGAGGATATACATCCATTTCGATAACAGGGTTAATCGTTATTTTAAAATTTCCACATATCCTAACACTGGAGTCCTTTTTAAGAACACAAACTATGGGTGCCGCCCAACAACTACTGCGCACAGGCTGGATAATTTCCCCTGTGCACATTCTACTTAGTTCCGATTCCACTGCTTTCTTCAAACTTATGGGAACGGTGTACGCTTTATGAAATTTTGGCTGTGAATTCGGCTTTATAAAAATGTCAACCGAAAACTGTTTGATAGGACCTCCGGTTTTACTACACAGGTTAGGAAATTTCATGTGAATCTCCTCCATAATATTGTTTTGGCAGAAAGTATGAGGTATATTATTTATCGAAACTAGGTGGTCTGACTTACCGTCCGCTAAAATGAATTGCCTTCGCCAATTTGGAAAAAGAACGTCCATCCAGTTTCTACCCAGTAAAGGGATAAACTTGCGTTTGGTTTGAACAACCACCAATTTTAGCTGATACTGATTAATTACCATCACTGGAATTTCTCCCCGCACTTCTACCTCAGCCCCTGTTAAAACCTGAAGAGGAGGAAAATTTAGAGACTTAAGTTTAACATTTGCAAAAAGAGATTTATAATCATAATTTGATATCACAGACACTACCGCTCCGCTATCTACTTCCATCCTCAGTTCCTTTCCGTTCACCAGCACCACCACCTGCAACGGCTCTCCGCTATTAGACATCCAGTTTAACGAGCCCAGTTTATATGCTAGCTCATTTACATGATTACCGCTGCTCCGGTACTTATTTGACTTCCAGTTTGATGGAGACTTGTTGTTTTTATTGGAAAAGCACGCCTTTGCTGAGTGCCCTTTTTTTCCACACTGAAAACAAGACCAATCCTTAGCTGGGCACGCATTTGCTGCATGACTGGTCGTACACTTTGTACATTTCTGGAACTTTTGGATTTGCGGCCTTCTGGTAATTTTGTTAATATCATGTGATGAAGTTGGATGCATATTTTTTTGCTCTTTATCAATCATCTCGAAAGACTGAGCTAGAGAACATGCCATTTCCCATGTCAAATTCGATGTAGACAGCAATTTGGTCTGTAGTTGGCTGCTTCTCACACCGCATACTAAACGATCCCGCAATGCGTTTGACAAAAATTCTCCGAATTCACACGGCGCAGCCAAAAGCTTCAGGTTCACTATATACTCCCCCACTTGCTCATTTGTTTTCTGGTCGCAATTGTAAAATTTAAAACGATCAGCGATCACGTTCCTTACCGGCGTGAAATGAGGGAGAATGGTTTTTACCAAATCCTTAAACGTTTTGTCTGTCGCTTTTTCTGGCAACACGATAGATTTTATCCTCTTATATGTGTCTGGGCCTACTAAGGTTAAGAACAGCGCAACTTTTTGTGCTTCCTCGATCAAATTTATTTTGAATAGTTGTTCTATTCTTTCGAGATATTCTTCGAAATCATCTCCGAATGCAAATTGTTCAATCGAACCGATTAGAGCCATGCCACCGCGTGTAAAACTTCCCAGTTGACTTTGTCTTCGGAAGTTTATTTTTATATGTACATATATACACTAAACTATTTCATTAGTTACGACAAACTAAAATTTGTATTTTGGTTCTTTAGTTCAAAGTAATATTTTAACAGAACGAAAACTTTTTTTTTTTTTTTTTTTGTTGTGCACGTCTAAGGTTAATTTCTCGTCGCCAAAATATGTTCTGCCTTACGCCGCTAAAATAATAAGACGATGCTTCCACTTCAAGGTACAGTTTATTACTCGCTACAAAAGAGAACAGTTTCTACATAGGTTATTTCTTACACTATACAAATGACGTTAGTCCATTTCTTATGTACATAGAAAGCCTATACTTGTCGGCTGAATATACATCAGGGACCAATTTTGATAAGGTTGAGCCTATAGGCAAAGTAAAACGGTGGTGTTCGGAAATGAGAGAAAAGGTGGATATGGATATACCACATCTATTTAAGAATCATAACAAATATATGGGAGGAGTCGATGAGATGGACCAGTCAATTTCTTCATTACGTCGCACAAGTATCCGGGATAAGAAATGGTGGTGGGTCATCTTCACTTATTTGATGGATGGCGCTTGCATGTAAAGGGTCCGCTAACGTTTTTTTTTTTTTTTTTTCAACTAGTGCTTATTTCGCGAATGGTTACACTTAGCTCATGTCTGATTTGACAGATAATTAGTTTTATCCTTCCGCTGAACGAATATGGTTGTGTATATGCTTGAACAACGCTGGGAAATATTGCGACATTACTTTTAAAATCATGGTAATGTTGCAGAATGTGTGCGAAAATTGCGTACGGATTTTGGAAGAAGAAAGGCACCGTCAGTTTCGTATGTTCATTTTCTTGTGAAAAAAGTGAAAGAAACTGGCATCCTCATCGATAAACCAAAGCGTGAAAAGCCAAAAACAGTGCGTACACCCGAGAAAATTGCTGCTGTGGCAGAAAGTGTGCGTGAAGCGCCATCAACATCAATTCACCGTCGTTCTCAACAATTGAACATTTCGGAGACATCATTGAGACGAATTTTGCATAAAGATCTTGGT
This sequence comes from Cheilosia urbana, assembly GCA_946477585.1. Taxonomy (NCBI): domain Eukaryota; kingdom Metazoa; phylum Arthropoda; class Insecta; order Diptera; family Syrphidae; genus Cheilosia; species Cheilosia urbana. The sequence goes on from OX297854.1 coordinate 147,506,441, forward strand.
ATGACGCCATACAAAGTCCAACTGGTTCAGGAGTTGAAGCCAACTAACCATCCAATGCGTTTTCGCTTCGCTAAGCGGGCCTGCGATCGACTTAGAGAAGGTGCCGATTTTGCCAAAAAAAATCATCTTTTCAGATGAAGCTCTACTGCATGGCCAGCCGAGGCAGCCATTTGAATGAAATTATTTTCCATTATTAACCGGAAGGATTGTACTTTCAAATAAAAAAAGAAATTTGAGAAAATATTCAGTAGTTTTTTTTATAGCATTTTCAAAAAAAAAAACGGACCCTTTATTTTCCAATTCTGAGCCCCTTGATCAACTAGCTTTTAGGCGGAATATTGCCAGAAATTACCTGCGTCCTAGAAACAGAAATAAAAACCGATCTAGCTCAGCGATAGTTGGTCTTACAGCAAACAATAACGGGCCTAACCGACAACCCTAAGAAGCTGGAAAAACAACCGCGATGTGTGATGTGTCATGCATTGACAGAAATTGTTTTGCATTATATCACTCATAAGTGCCCAATGTACTACAAAAAGTACACCTCCCAAATGCACTTCTGAATTATATTTTAATTATTTTTTCTCTAAAATCTATTAGAACTATTCCTTTAAATATGATTAATAAAGATATTTTAAATTTATAACCATTTGTTTGACTATGGGCGTAGCACTGCTTGCTTGATTTTTAGCGAGAAGTGCCACTGTGTTCTTACTTGTCTCACCGACTATACCTAGGCAATGCTTATCATTGCTTGCGCTTGGGTGGTCGCCGTCGATTGCATAATAATTGATTCAATCATATTGACATGTTGTGCCCAACCTCCAATCGAACGCAAAGCCAAAGCTAACAAATAAAAGCAATCGCTCTGCCCCAATGAACCAGTGATTCATAATAACATCAACAGAATAAAGTTCTTATCAAAATTACAATTCGCATAAAAAACTTTAAAAGCCAGTTTATTTACGTCCAAAGCTTTGCCGCTTCTCCCAGTTGTATTTGTGTATACAAGAGTCGCCAATTCAACGATTACGCCAATTATAAGCTGTAGGCTCTAGCTCTACGCACCGACCGAAGCTCCACTTCCATCGTAGTGCTAGCTGAGTCTTGGTCGTGTGAACGTGATAAATGATGACTGCGAGTGCGATCGGTCTATACGCAGTGCTCGCTATTGTAGCGCTTGTGGTGTTCCTAGTGAAAAATCACTTTGCTTATTGGAGAAAGAGGCAAATTCTACACGACAAACCTGTTATACCTTTCGGCAACCTGAAGGGAGTCCGAAGGACGAAAAACTTTCATTCGATATTCCGAGAGTACTACAACAAATACAAGGGTACCGGTCCCTTCGCTGGCTTCTATTTGTTTACAAAACGAGCCGCATTTATTTTGGACTTGGACTTGGTGAAAAATATTCTCATTAGAGACTTTAGCAACTTTGACGATCGTGGTATGTTTTACAACGAGCGGGACGACCCGCTCACTGCGCATTTGTTCGCTTTGGAGGGCGGCAAATGGCGAAAGTTGCGCACCAAACTGTCGCCGACCTTTACGTCGGTCAAAATGAAATTCATGTTCCCGATTGTGATGGGCGTTGGACACGAGCTGGTGAGTGTGCTCGACGAGTTGGTGCATCATAACCGAGACGTCGACATGAAAGAATATTGCGCACGCTTCACCACCGACGTTATCGGCAACTGCGCCTTCGGCCTGGAGTGCAACAGCCTGCACGATCCGAATGCCGAGTTCAGAGTTTGGAGCCGCAAAACCCTTGAGTTGAAGCGCAGCCGATGGGTGTTCATCTTCTCCGAGTTGTTTCCAAAATTGGCGAGGTTTCTACGCCTCAAGAGGATACACAACGACATCACCAACTTCTATGTGCGAATTGTGCGCGAAACTGTGGAATACCGCGAACAGAACAATGTGCATCGCAACGATTTCATGAATCTGTTGATCGAACTCAAGAACCAAGGAGGAGAAGAGTCGGCCGGGCTGACCATGAAAGAGATTACAGCGCAAGCGTTTTTGTTCTTCATGGCTGGATTTGAAACATCATCGACAACGATGGGGTTCACGCTGTACGAACTCGCATTGAATCAGGAAATTCAAGAGAGACTCCGCAGCGAAGTGAATGAGGTTACGAGCAGATACGATGGTGAAATCACGTATGATGGATTGCAGGAAATGAAGTACATGGAAATGGTAATTTTCGGTAAGTGCAAGTTGGGATAACAATTAATTGACCGCGTGACGCTGGATCTGTACTGTATGTGTGCGCGATGGGTATTCATAAATCACTGTCCGATATATAGGTACAGTGGTGAGTGTTGTGATTGATGGTAAAATAATTTAAGCAACCCATTTGTTATCGCTGAGGCGTGTGTCGCGTAATTATCTGTCAATCAATTATTCGCGGATCGCTACTAATTCCATGTGTCGATATGGGATACGTGCACTTTAGACTGCGAGTGAGATGTTAGAAAGGTGTAGTAATTGATTGAACTGCTGAGCTTCAACGCCTATGAAGTGTGAACTATCTATCCAGGTACCATCTGAAATTTTATATTTCCTGTCAAATGGGAAGGTGTCATATGAATTAGTTTTTATTCGGCGGGTGTGTGCTATCGCACAACGATAGGTATACATTGTGGGCCAAATATATAAGTTTATTTTTAAAAATGCAATAAAATTAACAAAATGAAATGTTTTACATGTACAATGGCTTTATAAGTAAGAGCGAAAATTCCCTTTTTTTGTTGAACACAACAACGTCCAAGTGGCTGCCTCGGCTGGCTTCGCATTAGCGCACTCGGTCACTCCAATTTTCCAAGACCTTGTTTATGGTTTCGGTCTGTAGCTCACGGATTGCTTGGATGATATTAGCCTTAAGTAATTAATTAATCAATTAAGTAACATCGGTCCTTCACGGTTCTCCATAAAAAAAAGTCCAAATGGGTCAAAATCATGATAACATGATTTGGGAATTTGGTGGGCAAAAGATCTATTGTGACATGGGCTGTGTGGCATGGTGCGCCATCCTTCATGAACCAGAGGTCGTCCAAATTCATGTCAGTATACAAAAAAGTCGATGATGACCGAAAAGTTGTTCGCAGCCTCATTTTGGAAGAAAAATAGTCAAATGATGGCACCAGCCACCACCTCCACAATCCGTACCAAACTGTCACTTTCTGTAGATGCCATGGGTGGGGACCATGAGTGTTGTCCACTAGTATATCAGTCTTATGAACTTTTTGCACAAACTTGCGTACAGCAGGCGCGGTGGGTGCTTCATTTCGGATTCAAAATTGGGTTGTCGAACTGGGTTGAACCTAATCTTGGCGTGTGCGTGTGGCTGATATTGGATCTGACGGCATTCCTATTTTTGTGTAATCTGACAATGACAGTGCGAACACGAAGAAGCCAGATATGAAGGTTATTATTAAAAGATAACTGCGCAAGTTGGTCACCACACCTTACTTTCAAAAATATTAGCTAGGTATGCATATTTGTAATACTTATAGTATTTTTGGATGTGGAATAAAAGAAGGAAGTTGAAGCCCCCAGTGAGGTTTTCATTTTTTTATTACTATACCAAGTTTTCTCAGACAAACTTTCGACACTGTTTCTTGATTAATTTCGAAGTTTTAACCCCTATGGGGTCTTTTCTCCCTAGCTTCCATTTTCAACACATCATGATAAGATAATTATAAGATAACTAGCTGACCCGGCAAACTTCGTTTCGCCCAAATTTGTTAATTTGTTAATAAATTCCGAGCATGCACCAAGCACTTGCTAATTTATGTAATTCGACTAATAAAAATTCTTTATTCAAAAGTTATATTAAATGCAATAGAAATAAATGATGAATAGCAATGTCGATTTTTTTCAATCAAACCGCAATGACTTTGACGTGTCGTCCAACCTTCCACTTTTTCACTAAATTGACAAACATCCATCGATTATCCTTGCAATAAATTATTGGCCATAGTGAAAGCGAGACGCACGGGAAATTGAAGTCGCACGAATGGTAAATCGTTCTTAATAAGCGAAATCTGCGGAATAAGAGTGTTTGCCTTTGAAATTTCCCCTTAAAATCATCACTTGTATGATATTTGATGTGAGATCCTTCACCATAAAACAAATGCGATCCGTTGTAAAGTTTCGGTACATTGATGTTTCGCAACAAAATTTTAACTGAACCAACTTTCAAATCCGAATCATGTAGAGGTAAGGTAGCATAATCTCCTTCCTTCCAACCAAAAATTATAAAAATCGAACGATCCGTCCCCGAGTTATGAGTGCACATACGGACGTCAGTCTCTTTTATATGTAACTGTACCCACCCGGCTTTGCCCGTACCTTTCGTATTAAATCTTGCTCACATTTCGCAAATTGCTTTATTTGGACAGCGTCCATTAATAATTTTCATTATACAACTTTAGAAATAGCGTTTGATTTTATTTTTGAATGGGACGTGCCACAATCCGTTTTCTTATCCCGCTTGTGTTTTTCAAAGTACCACCTATAGGTCAAAAACTATCCGAAATTTAAAACTGGAAGCAACCATATCCATCTACAAAATTTCAATCAACTTGGTAGCGCCACCTATAAGGTGCAAAATTATCCTATCCTTCAAGCGGGAACGAAGAATATAGATCTATAAAATTTCATTGAAATCGGGTGAGTGGTTTCGGAGATCGATTACAACGCCATATAGCGGATCAAAAATCCTATATTTTAAGTTTGCGTTAACCTGAAATACAACAATACGAACAAAACAAAAGAAGAATCATAAAAATTTACCCAGTGGTTATCGAGTTATATCATCATCATCGAGTTTCATCCCGAAAGAATTATAGGTATGAATTAAGAAGATTATTATTAAAGAAAATTTAATTGACTTGAATAACGACATACGCCTACAACGCCACATGTTGAGGATTTTCCGACGATGTGCACTAAGAAATTCAGTTTTTGTTAAAAATAATAAATTAATTATTTTATATGTATTTTATCAATATAATAACTCCGATCGAAGCATCTGTTTTAAACGATATTTATTTTGTTTACGTCCTCGTTGACGATATTTGCAGCACGCATTCTGTCAATGTTATGCCAACGCCATAAGGTTACATCAAAAAAGTTTGAATTATAAAAGCGCTATGGTTACATTAGATATAATTTAATATGGTGGCTTAGTATTCTTAAATTTTCTAATTTTCCGCGAAATTTTCTTAACTTTTTCTTTCATAAGATTCTTCTCCTGACAATAACAAACACAACAAAAAAAAAAAAAAATTTGGCGAAATCGGTCCAGCCGTTCACGCGTGATGCCGTGACCAAGGGAAATAGGGATTCATTTTTATATATATAGATTCAACATTGGCACATTTGTTCGAACAGCTTGACTCAATGCGATTCGTTCGAAGTCCATTTCTCGCTCCAATTCTCGATTAAATGCGTCAAATCAAAGCTTTGTTGCGCATTTCATCTGACATCTCCAGTTCATTATCCGATGTCACAGTGCGAATTCGATGCAAAATATCGTCGGCCATAATATCATCTTTGAATAATCAAAGTACCTATCTACTTCATTTCAAATAGTTACTTAATGTAACATAGTAAACATAATTTATTAGAACAAAGTTTTTAGGTACCTATATTTAAAAAAAAAAAGAAAAAACTTCAAAATTGTTGACAACAACAATTTGCTTGGAAAATAATTAAAATAATTGACAACAACAATTGCTTTTAAAATTCAAAATATTTTTTTTTTATTTGAAGTGTCACTTCTTGATTTCTATCCAGTTAATTTTTTTTCAAAGTGTATTTCCCCATACAAACTTTAATTTTCTAATTTTCCGCGCAATTTTCTTAATTTTTTCAATTTTTCTTTTTTCCTAAACCTTCGCGGAGCAATTACGAACAAATCCGCAGAAGGAAGTATCCAATTTGGTCCAGTCGTTTTCGAGTTTTAAGCATCCGAACAAACCAAGATCCATTTTTATATATATAGATTTTGTGTCTTAATGTGTAAGCATTCAATTAAAATAAATGAAATGAAATGAAATGAAAAAATGTCGTAACTGTCAATTGTGCTTATCGCATACATAGGTAACCGATACATACACCGGGTATTGGTCTCCATTTGGAATTGACGTACCAAACTTATAAGTGCGAGTGTTTAATAGGAAGCAAATGGCTTACTCGTTCAACGAAGATGGGGTTTATAGAGAATGATACGTAGGTATAAGCTACGTCGGGAGGAAGCTGAGACAGCGGTACATATAATGCGTCAGCATGCAGTACTCGCTGGCAGAAGATTGCAGATCTTTGGATGTTACTGTGTTGAAGACGTAATTCGCAGGGATCTACGAGTATAAGTTTATCTTATGGGGTTTGGCTTAGTAAATGCTTAGCCTACCCAGAATTGAACTCAGATGCCGAAGGCAGATTTGCTGCCAACTCCGCCATTCATTTCACGTGAAAAGTCCAATTGCAAATTCAATAAAATCACATATATTAAATCCAAAAAAAAAAGTAATTCACCTTAACACGCAATGTAAACACGGCAACGACAGCAACGACCTGATTTAAAATATCCCAATTAATATTTAATTTCATTTATTTCACACTAGCGACCCGCCCCGGCTTCGCACGTAGTGTTCAGCCTGCGTTTGCAATGTTAGCGGAAAAAATGTAATTATTTACGACATCACATTAGAAACCCCAAAAATAACAGAATTTCTCTTAATGGATGTTACTATACATATAAACCTTCCTCTTCAATCACTCTATCTATTAAAAAAAACCGCATCAAAATCCGTTGCGTAGTTTTAAAGATTTAAGCACACATAGGGACAGAGAAAGCGACTTTGTTTTATACTATGTAGTGATTATGTTGAAAATTTGTTGTGGAAATTTGACGGATTTAGGTCAGTTAATATACCTATTGCTGTCTGTAGATTTGTAGTATTATATGGTAGGTACAGCTGAATAACTTATATAAATTAATAAACAAATTTAGTAGGTACAACATAACAATAATAAGGTTCCTACTAATTTGTTTGTTTGTCCTTCTTTCACGCTATAATTAACGGATCGACGACGTTCGAAAAACACCTTTAGCATTCACACTTTTCCATGCGAATTCATAAAGTTAATTTAATTTTTTCATTGTTATTATTTTCTACGTTTATGTATAACGTTTGATATATTTTATACGGTCAGATCTTTCAGATGAACCCGGCAACTGCTCAGAATTAGTAAAAAGTAATAATAATCACCCTTACTCCGAGTGGCGTTTTACTTTCACGACGTTTCTCGTTTTTTTGAGAAGTTTCATTTTAGAGGGCATATTCCCTAACTTCCACGACAGGGTAAATCGTTGTCGGTAAGCAGTTCACATTCCACATAAGATTCACACCAGCTGATATGCACCAATGATAGTTAAACAGCGGTATCAGTTTATGGTTATTATATTTTTAAAAGAAATTGTTGTAAGTTGTATACTCCTCTTTGTTGTGAAGCCGTTTTTTTTTTACCTTGAATTTGATATTAGACCAAACTTGTGAAATATGTGCATTTAGCTAGTAAATTTGTATTTTGTTAAGTTATAAACTTACTTTTCACCACTCTTTTCCATCTATCTATTGAGGGTTAAGGCAATAGAATCCCATTCGACTTCGGTATAAACTTTTAAGACTGCCCTTTGCAATCCCTTTGGCAGCGAAGGGTTTTTTTTTTTTTTTCATTAATTCAACCAAAGTCTTAAACTGTTTCTGGTTGGTTATTTTTACCCTAGAAATTAATCTAATTTAGTCTAGTCTTGTGAATAAATTACCAATTTAAGAACACTTAAATTTTGAGCCGTTCTTCACTACTTGTCGATCGCTATCTTGTAAACGATAAATACCTTATTCAGAAAAAAATACTATAATTTTAATATGAATTCCTATTCTTTTAATGTGTTTTTGCTATTAAAATTAGTCAATGTGATTTTTCCTATTATTAGTATAGTTCAAAAACTATTGAATCTATAGTTCTTTTAGATATTTATCTTAATTATTTTATAACATAAAACCAATAGTGCATACAGTTAAAAAGTAAAAAGATGTCCTATTGTTTTAATAGGCTCCCCTTTAATGTGAATACAATATTAAAAATATTATTATTCCACATTAATTTTAGAGAAGTACTATCAACTCTATGTGATAATGTTATTAAATCAATCCTCCGAATACTATAGTTTTAATTAGTTTTCAATATTAAATCAATGGTGCATCCAACTTAAAATTAATAAGATATTCCATTATTTTAATAGGTTCCCTTTAATATGAATTCAATATTAAAACTATTATTGTTCCACATTAATTCTAACTCGTGTGATGCAGCTTTAATAAGTTTTTATTATAAAAACAATAGGTCATATAGGTAATTGAATCAAATACCCAAATCGATACTTACATTTGAAAAATATTAAGACTAATACCTTGCTGAAAATAAAATTAAGCCTTTTTAAAAATGAATAAGTAAAAACCTTTTTTTTTTTTTCGTTTTTAGCTTTAAGCTTTCATTATAAACACATTAAATTAAATTCAATATTTTTACATAATAAAAAATAATAATAATAATAAAACTTAGTTCTTGTTTACTTCATGTTTGGCTGGAATCGAAAAACAAAATCAGTAATATTCTGCCAATAATATTAATTTATTAGAATTTAATAATAACACACAACACAACACAATAATAATAACAAAAAACTTGCTGCTTACACTTCCTATTTCACAAATTACACCGATCTGCACACTAAAACGGATACTGATAGAATGCAATCCCTTCAAAAAATGTTAGCGAACAGTAAAACACGGATTCAATAGCAAATCACATGAAAAACAATAGTATGCGTACTTTTAATCAGGACTTCAATAGTATACCACATATTGTAAAAAATCAATAACATATCAAACTAGTTCATTAATATTATAAAATGTATTGTTTTTTGTACCTACTAAAATGGGTTTTACTATTGACTCAATATTTCGAATACCATTAGTTCCAGTTAAGCTCAAAATCTAAAGTATTATACCATTCGAGCTATATGATCGTAGATTATTATTAATAATATTGATAATATTGAACACATATGGTATTTTACTATTGCTGCTAATAGGGTTATGCTTTTAATATCAAAGTAAATTTACTATTACATTAAGAGTATACCTATTTAATTGAATAGTATCTCTTTTGCTTCTTAATAATAGGACAAAATCATATGAGAACTATTACGTTAATGGGAAAAACCTATTATTTTACGTACCTACAATGGGCGTAGTTTTGATTTTTTATAGCATTTTTTTCTCTGAGTGACCGTCGTTTCTCTTGTCATTTCGTGGCGTTCAACGCCTTACAGAATGGCAGTGAAGAGTCTCACATGACGTTCAGTGACAAATGGCGTTCCACGACTCAAAAATGCCACTCGTAATTCCAAATTCAAATCGTCGTAAACGCTATAATTTATCTTAAAAATATGTCTTACCTAATGCGCAGTTATTCTCCTTAATACTTTTCCCTCATTTACTACGTAAAATCACCCCTCTATCTCTATACATAAAACAAAGTAGCAAAAGTGTATGCTTCCCTTATCTGTTGCCTGTAAAGCTCAACCAATTTAGTTGATTTTTTTTAATGTCGGTAATTACGATGATCAATTGATAGGCCAACAAAAATTGAAAAAAAAAAAAGAAACACTTAAGTTCTGGCGAAGCCGGGGGGTTCAGCCAGTTTGGTATATTTCTAAGAAATAACTGAATACGTCTTTTGCACCGCTATATCGTGAAAGACAACAGTACTCAACACAATTACGAAACCACTTTTATCTTGAAAACGGAAATATAATGTACCTAAATATCATCATTCATCAATTTCTTAGTGATTAATAATCAGTATACCCCTTTTTATAATTGGTCGGGTTATTACAACAACCTCGATTAAAATGTTAGGGATTTCCCCTGTTAGCTTTCCAGTAGTACCAACTTGCGTTTTAAGCGGAGCAATTTGTGGTGTGACCAGCGCTCACTCTTAAAAATGTAGGTACTAAAAGTTTAAATTGTAGTTTTACATTTTTATACAGATTAGATAATTCTTTGCGGTCAGAAGCGTTAGTGCGCGGAGCCCCCAAATGTGCGAGGTCCGTAGCATTTAGGCAAACTAGGCATCTAGGCAACTGTGCGAATAATAATTGTAGCTTACAAATTTAAAAATGCTGCACTACGGTATCTTTAGTTATAATAATTGACAACGGCAACAACTATTTCCCCTGAGCACTCTCTTCTTTCTCCTTTCTTACAGCTTTTTCTTCTCCCTCTCTTTACATTTTTCACTCCTCTACTCTTTAGTTTTATGTAAGTTTTATAGTTAAGGTTTATTCTTCCAAAAACATTTTTACTATAAAAGACTATGTTCTTATTTGTACTTTCCTTTATAGGAATAAGTTGAATTGAAAATTGAATAAACTGAATTCGCTTCCGGAGTATGGTTGCGAAGAATTCAATTGAATCAATTTAATTCAAGTACGAATGGTAATAAAGTAGACTGCAGTAGATTGCAGTAGTGAAAACTTATACGTTTTTTCTTATTTAATAAATTAAGACTGTTATGCGAGAAACAGATTAACACAGCGACAGCAACAGCAACAGCGAATTTAGGATTAGCTCTAACGTTGACGTCGCTCTCGATGTGCTGTGCTAATGTGTTCAAAGTAATTAAAATACGTTGGTTCTAAAAAGATGTAAAAGATGCTGTTGGTGTGGCTGTGTTAATCTGTTTCTCGCATTATGTTTCGAAAAATGTTAATGTTATCCAAAATAATGTATGTTTTAGTGAATTGAAGTAGGTATAATAACGTTCTTCTGTGTTTTTGTTTCGGTTTTTGTTCTAATGAAAATATCTGGCAGCACTGACACTGATAGTTAAACGTTTTTTTCTTTTAATTTCTGTGTTTTCCCTTAGAGCGTGCACCTTCTTAGAGTTGCGCAGCTCTCAGAGGAATGTAGTCGAAATGTTTTTCTTTATTAACAACTCCACGACACGACCACAATTATTAATGGTCTTCTCTAAAAGATATATTTCGCTTTAAATTGGATTTAAATATTGTCCCATCTAACCCACACAACTTTAAACTAACCTATCTACCAACAATTTACATTTTCCTGTTCTTGCAGAAACTCTTCGGAAGTACTCCATTGTTTCGCACTTGAACCGGCGAGCTAAGAGCGACTATGCCACATCCGATCCAAAATATTACATCAAAAAGAATACCATCGTGCTCATACCAGTTGATGCCTTCCATCATGATCCAGACATATACCCCGATCCGGATACATTCGACCCGGACCGTTTCACTGCGGAGGAGACTAAAAATCGCCACCCCGTCGCTTGGCTACCATTCGGCGATGGACCAAGAAATTGCATTGGACTACGGTTTGGCAAAATGCAGGCAAGCATTGGACTGGCGCTGCTTCTGAAGAACTTCAAATTTGGCGTATCAAGTAAAACGCCCATTCCCCTCACATACGATAAGAAAAATCTCCTCTTATCGTCCGACAGGGGTATTGTATTGACAGTGGAACGCATTTAAAACGCTAAGCCGCTTACTGCATTTTTAACGTTTGACCGCACATTTCCATTTCTACTTTATAGATAACAACACAACATTACAGTCCACACACACACCCATATTATGTATGAATGAAATTAGCTTTAAGTTACTATGTCTGTGCTATATGTGCCGTATTGTACTTCAAACTCATTATAAACTTAAATACACTTAGATAAATAATGTACGAATTATTTTTCGCGGAACTTTGTTCTTTATGGCATAGCCCTGGGGCGTGTCGTGAAGTAGCAGTTGTTAGACTGACATGACGGCTGATTAATTTTTTTTTTAAGTGTTGTTGTTGTTTTACTGGTGGCTCAGGTGCTGAGACGATTTTTAATAAAAGAATGAACAAAAACCTCAAGTCAAATTAACATAAAAATGCAATAATTATTGAGTTTGGAAAATGCTGCTCCTTGGATCATCTGAAAAGGCAGTTGACGCGTGCAGGTAATTCTCCTTTTATTATAGAATCATGATTATGGAGTGTGCTTTTATTGATCATAAATACAAAAATGCTGCGACACAGTTTTATAACCTCCTCTTCACCGTCACCACAGACTGATTAATATTTGGAGTTGCTATAGGCTGTGGGCAAAAGTAATCAGGTGGGTATTTCGGATTCTATTTACACTTTGCGTTTTTGTTAGAAATTATTTATGCATTAACAACACTCATTATAGGGGCATTGAAAAAACGCTGTAGCTTTGTATATGGCTCGCGGATGACGTTATTCCATTTAATTGCACTCAGCTACAAAGTGTTGCAGCAGATATACCATAATTATGAATAATTAAAGACGAAAATATTGTCTACTATTAGCTAAGTGGGAACTCTATGTACCTATATATACATATTTAAATAAGTCACAGTCGTGAATGAAAAAAGTCATTCACAAATAATAATGTGTTTCGGACATCTCTTTATCATAAGGGCATGACAAAGGAGAATGCACACTGCTCCATCAAGGTCGGTTGAGAACTCACCGGGACCTTCGATGTCAAAAAAGGATTTAGACAAGGCGATGCGCTGTCATGTGACTTCTTCAACATCGTTCGTGAAAGAATAATGCAAAACTCAAACGCTAACACCAGCGGCACTATCTTCCAAAAGTCCGTCCGCCTACTCGCCTACGTCGACGACATCGACTTAACCGGCAGAACGCAACGTGATGTCACTGGCGCATTCGTAAGTATTGAGACGGAAGCGGAGAAGATGGGTTTGGCGGTCAATGAGGACAAGGCGAAGTATATGCAGTCATCAAGAAAGGACACCCAACGCCATCAGAATGTCTCCAGACAAATACAACTTTGAGGTGGTAAAGGACTTTGTCTACCTAGGCTCGCTATGAACTCAGACAATGACAACAGCGCTGAGATTAAACGAAAAATAACTCAAGCCAATCGCTGTTTTTTTTTTGGGCTAAAAAAGCAGTTTGAGCAGAGCAAAGCCCTCTCTCGAACAACTAAAGTGACAAGACCTTAATCATCCCAGTCCTACTTTATGGTGCAGAGGCATGGACTCTATCAAAAGCGGATGAGATAACTCTTGGTTGCTTCGAGAGAAAAAATTTTCGAATAATTTTCCGCCCGTGTGCATCCCGACCAGATTTCGTTTTCCTATCCCGCTTATCTTTTACAAAGTGCCACCTATCGGGACCAAAATAGTCCTATCTTTCAATCTGTGACGAACCATACACAGCCACAAAATTTCACTGAAATCGGTTGAGTGGTTTAGGAGATCGACAACAACCAGTGGCGTAGCGTGGGTTGGAGCCGCCCGGGGCAGACCCAATCTATGCCGCCCCCTGTAATTTTTTCATACACTAAAAAGACCTTTGTAAGCTTGGTAAAATTTCTGAAATCGAATAACGGTACTTTTGAAATTTCAAAATACATACCTCGAAAACAAAAAATCATTTCTAAGGTAATATGGTCATTTCTAACTGAATGGCAGGCTCAGTTTTTTCTTTATTATCGTACAATAGATTTTCGAAAATTTGGTTTTCTTTAGTTTTCTAGGGAAACGGCGATAAAGATTTTGACCAAAATGGATCACCGAAAACGCTATTTTTGAAAACTGCTTATATCTCGAGAACCCTAATTTTTATTTCAATAAAACTCTAAAAATCAAGTAATGCTTACATCCCGAAAAACAACTTTCATGTAGTCAGTTTTCAGCTATATGGTTAGGCAATAGTATATTTTAAAACTTAAAAATTGCAAAATTTGGTAGGTACGGTTTTGTCTACGTAATTACAAAAACCGGTCTTAAGGTTTCCGCATTTCTAATAAGACCCCGTACTTAGATTTCCTCAAAAAATTCGAATAAATCAATTTTTAAATTATTTCTCAAAAATGACTACCCAAAAGCCGATCTGCGTATATTTTTTTTTTTTTAGAACTCAGCACTTCCATTATAAATGCAATAGCAGCAATGTAAAACGTATTTTTGGCAAATATTGCCCACTTTTTTTTTCAATCATTTTGAATATGCAGCATAAAATAATTCTAACAATTCACTTCTTTTGAGCAAAATAAAACACAAAAGAAAAGTATACCTGCAATGTTGTGTGTTTGTGGGTGTCGGTTTGGATGTGTAGAGAGAGTATCTGAACTAATAACTATATAGGTACCTCTAATACCAACAATAGCAAAACCATAATAAGAATAACTTATTCGCACTAACTCCAGTTTCCAGCAACGCACACACCCAACTTCTAGCGAGAAAAGAGAAAAGGGGTATTTTCGAATGCATATGTGCACACAAGGTCTGTTCCTTTACTTTTGTAGTAAGAATGGAAAAGACTGTCAAAATGGCAGTGGTGGGGATAAATTCTCTCGCAAAGAGAGACACTTACGAAAAAGTTAGGGAACGCTTTTTAGTAATCTTTAAAAATGACAGATACATATTTCAAATATTAAAAAAAGTGGTACGAAAAGCCGTTTAAATGTCTGATGAACTCGAGGAATTTTCTAATTATATTCAAAGAAAACAAGATATAATCATCTACCTAGCGATGAAAGTGACCTGGAATTAATCGAACTTCGTTTTGATGAATTCGAGTATGTGGAAGAGTATGTACCTATTGAACTACAAGCATTCGAAAAGAGGAAAAAGCGACACTGCATTAAGAATTGCAGGGAAGAGATTGTTCCTTGTTACAACGAGGAAGAATTTCGTCGCCAATATCGAACGGAATCTTAAAGAGAACATTCAATTTTATTTTGCCGCCTGTTGATACCTTTTTAATAAGCAAGAAGTCAAAAAATAATCAACGCATATGCCAAATGGGACACCAAATTTCAAATCAGCGGTTAGTTGTTAGGCGATTGACAGCTTTTTCACTTCTTACACCGAGAAATTTGTTGAGTAAAAATTCGTAAGATTCTCACTGGAGGAGTAATATCTTACTCTCTCGATGACGCTCTCTTTTACGAATTTTTCGAGTTAAGGAACGGCACTGAGTAAAAATTCGTAAGAATTCGTAAGAATTAGTAAAAATTCGTAAGATTTAAAAGTAAAGGAACAGACCTACAGTGTTTAATTTGTGATTAAAATTTCTGAAAAATGTAGTTGCATACTAGGGAGCAGCGTTGATTGGATTTTGTTGCTAAGGAAACAAGGAATGTCTGATTACTTTCTGTGAAGTAGTGTCCATTTTGTCAATTTTATAATTTTTTACAAATTAAAAAAAAAAAAAGTTGACTGCTCCAAATTGCCGCCCCTGGCAAAGTGCCGCCCGGGGCCTATGCCCCCCCCCCTTGCTACGCCACTGACAACAACGCCATCTATCGGATAAACCGTCAGCTCCCGCGCATGTAATCAATATTAATAATAATATAGATTGGATATATATACATACCTTTATCCATAGGTGATGTATTATATAAAATAATATAATAAGATTTAAAATAATTTTATTTTTGTATTTGAAATGACACTCCTCAATTTCGATACAATTTTTTTTTTTTTTTTTTTTTTTCAAAGACCAAATACTTACTTAACGTTTCAGTGCAAACAATTTTAAACAAATGGGAGCACTGCACTAAATTGGCAGCTGAGATTTTGTTGTCATTAGTTATTTACGGTCTAAACTACTTCTGGATGTAGTATAAATAAAATAAAGCTCTATTTAAATTTGTTCACAAAAGATGGCGCAAGTTCAAACAAAGAAGTAAATAAATGCAAAATTAAATATTGGAAGCCCATGTATAATGGTCGGCCTTTGTTGAATAAAGTTTCAGCTCTGAATCGCATCAGTACCTCTACCTATGTCGCTGGTATTTAGAGCATAGTCTTTATTATTGTGGCGCCCAACGACAGGCCTATAACATTTTGTTCCGGAAATGAATTTCACAATTTACATAAATTCTTATGTCACCCACAACTCAGCATTAACTGTCACGGCAATAAATTTGAACTCAATCAATTCGGTGGCTTTTCAAATATAAGGTTTTTAATGTTTTTTTAGTATGGGCGGCGCCACGCCCCTTTGTCTAATTTAGACCAATCTTCACAGGTATTCTCTTGGGCCAATATCTAAGATTGTGTGTAAATTTCAACTCAATCGATACTGTGGCTTTCGAAATTTATGGTTTTTAATGTTTTTTTTTTTTTTTTTTTGTAGCGGTACCACGCCCCTTATGCACAACAACTTTGCTAAGAATCATCACATGATCAAATGCATAGTTTAGTATTCCATAAAGGACAAACAAACAGACATTCATTTTTATATAAGAGATAAAAAATGCTGAAGTGGAATATAAATTTATAAAGTGGAATATTTGTGAGAAAAACTGATGGTCACACTGATTGGGTATTATTTGGAATACTAAAATATGGTCACCTTAGGCATAGTGGGCATCCATGTTGTTCCATTTTCTACTTTTGTGATTTGCATTTTAATTCAGTTTAACTTGCATTTGATTGATACTGTCTTCAGTTATTTTCAAGTATTTATATGTGATGTAGAACTGTGAAACTTTATCACTGAAGAATATTTTATGAATCTCATCTCCACCAAAAAAAAATCTACCATGGTTTGATGATGCAGAGAATTTCGGAGTGACAATCGAGTGAAAAACTGCTGCTCCGGATTTGGCTGCCAGTACATCCAATTTTTTTATGTAACAAAAGTGAGAGGTTATATCATGGCAAAGGATGGCAAAACAACCTTAAAAATTATGTCTGAATTTAAATTCCTACATTCCTTCTAAGGCTAATATTTGGTGCGGCAACAACTATATACCATCAATCTTACACATAGATGACATTGCCCATTTTCACTGTCAGTTTTCGAAGGTCAAAAGACGAAAGATCGAAAGAGGAAAGGTCGAAGGTATCGGCATTAACTTTGTGCCACTTCTGTTCAAATGTCATGCATTCATGCATAAGTAAATTCAAACTTAAATTATTGACGCAAAATAATTGCAATCCAATTGTCAATTGTTGCCTGAACTTGCAGATTGTATTTGTCTCTCTTTACTGGCTTCTATACATTCTATGAAATATGTTTTCATAAAAATATATGGAGATCATCTATGCAAATTGTTATACCAAGCTGGAAAAAAAAAATAATTGCTGTCATCTGTCAATATAGTACGCAGCTGCTATTCGAAAGCCATTTGTACATGATTTGAAATTACATTTTCATATTGGAAAGGTGTTGTTTTCCCTTCTCCAATAGTGTCTTGTTTTTGTCAAAAAAAAAAAAAAATCATAGCCTGGATGTACTCTGATGGGATTCAATCTGAAATGCAAACTTCTTTTAGAATCCGTATACGAAATCCTTGACACATGCAACTGGCAATCAATGCAATCAACTGGAATTTAGATTGGACAGGACAAGTCCATTGCCAAACAAGGCTATAGGTACTTACAGTTTTCGCAGAAGGTAGTTTTTAATTTGAAAAAGGAAGGTAAAAGAAACTGCCTTTTCTATTTCAACTTATTGCGTATCCTGCCAGTGAGGGAGCTTTTTGAATCGGTTCCGGTGGATTGGAAATCTTTTATGCAGACGCCAACGAGTACCTATATTGAATTTCAAAATGTGATGAACGGATAAGACAGATTGTCCATGTCCAGGCTTGGAACTATGTGAAAATAATTCCTTAATTGTCATCTTGTAGCATGTTTGTCGATGTGTACGCATTTTTTTCAATTGGCGATAACGCTTTCCAAAGTCCTACCTTAGAAGGTATTTCTGAAAATACATTCTACTTAGAAATCAGCCCAGATCTCCGTCCCTGGATAGTGATAGTGAATAATAAGAATCTATCCTATCTTTCAATCTGAATATCCTGCCATGCAGCTGTGAAAACCGCGGCAAATTGTACTCAGTACTCTAAGGTCTTCACCAATGCATGATCAAATTCATATCTGTACATTTAACAACAACTATCGGGTCTAAAAGTATCCTATCTTTTTAAGAAAATTGGCCCAGTGGTTTATATATATTTTTTTTCTATTTGGTCTTAAATTTCAAGTTTAAAGGTATTTTTTTCAAAAACTGTTAACAGCAATATCTTGGCTTAAAGTTAATTTGAAGGAACCGGTTCTTGGTTTTCAGAAATGGGAAAGTGCTTATTAACCCTTTTTGCAATAGAAAAAAAAAGCAATTGTATTTGACCCATCTATAAAAAAAACGTTATCAATTTTTAGCGCCAAGGTTATCGTACTCTCCCCTAAATTTGACTGCAGCATGTTGTAATTTTTTCGGTGTTAGACAAATCTAATCAAAACTTCCTCTCAGTACGAATGTTGGCAACTCTTTACTTCTTCCGATTTATTAACGTTGCGTCATACAGTTTTCTGCAGACGAAATACTCAATCAAATCCTTAAATTGCCACAGTCTAATCTATGGACGGAAGGCATTTATAAAGGTGGTACATAACCTCGGAACGACCGATACCCAATACAAATATTTTCAGTTTGAGGCAACAACTGTTGGTTTTTGCTCTTTGGAAATGTGCTAGGCCTTCTGCTGCAATGTCGATGAAAGTTAACCCACGTTGCCGGTTAGTATATGCATCCGCATGAGAATATGAAGTGCACCAGGAAGGCTACTAAATGCCACATAAGGCTGTTTATGAATAACACATGTATGTAGTTCCAAACCGGTCGTGGCTCGTGGATCGTGGTCGTGGTTGTATCTTGTACAACGTTAGTGGGGCGGCAGCAGAGATAATAAGCAAGAAAAAGAATTCAGTCGATGGATTTTGGATGTGGACACATCAAAATGTTCCAACATCTACAGAAAGCTGTAACTAGTAACTGTTACCGAAATTAGGCATATAAGGGATGGTCCACTTCACATAAATCCATTACATAAAAACCAATATGCCAACCAGGCAAATCTACAACGAATGCTCTTCAGGAACTCACAACCAGAATTGAGAACTCACTCAAGAGCAAAGAGATTGCTGTGTGCTGCTTCCTTGACATCGAAGGAGCCATTGACAACACCGAACATGCCCAAATATACAGATGCATCCATAACACAGGAGTAGATAATACTACATATAACTGGATAAAAAACATGCTTAACAGTAGAAACATAAACGCTACATTAGGCAATGACAGTATCAGAGTCACGGCTGCGAAAGGTTGCCCCCAGGGTGGTGTTCTATCCCCCCTGCTATGGTCCATCGTAGTGAACGAACTGCTAAAATTACTTAGTAACAATGGTTTCTATGTCCAAGGATATGCAGATGACATTGCGATCCTAATCAGAGGAAATTTCGAAGACACAATCTCGGAACTCCTGCAGAGGGCACTTAACCTAGTTACTGACTGGTGCAAAAAAGTTGGTTTAACTGTAAACCCCAAAAAAAGCACCACAGTTGCTTTCACAAAAAGACGAAACCGAGGTAAGCTAAGAAAACCTACCCTGCTTGGTGAATCAATAGAGTTCTCAAAAGAAGTCAAATACCTAGGTGTAACCCTGGACGAAAAGCTCACTTGGAACTCTCATCTCATGAAAACCATAGACAAAGCCAGGATCTCTCTGTGGACCAGCAGAAGTCTGATTGGTAAAAGCTGGGGTATAAACCCCAAAATCATGCTATGGCTTTACACAGCCATAACAAGACCAATTGTCACTTATGCTATGCAGCTCCAGTATGGTGGCAAAAAACCAAACAAAAGTCAACACAAGTCAGGCTCAATAAACTCCAAAGACTAGCTTGTGTATGCACTACGAGCGCAATGAGAACAACTCCCACGGCAGCGTTGGAAGTTATCCTAAATCTTCCACCCCTCCATTTTCAGATACAGAAAGAAGCCATGACAAATGCCTTCATGCTCATATCTGAAAACACCGAAAACTCCAAGCTCATCCTTCCAGACATCGTTATGAAACTGAAAAAAGATGAAATACTTGGAATTACCATAATAGACAACTGTCTACCGAAATTCAACTTCAGCCGAAACTTCAAAGTTACATTCCCAAATCGACAGAACTGGGAACAGAATAAACCCACATTTACCAAAGATTCTCATGTATGGTACACAGATGGATCGAAAACAGATGACGGAGTTGGAGCTGGAGTATACGGGGTCGACACAAAAACGTTCATCCATAAAAGTATGGACAAATGCAACTCCGTATTCCAAGCAGAAATCTTTGCAATAGAACTATGTCTCCGAGAAAACCTAAAAAAATCCATAACAAACAAGAACATATATATATTCTCTCTGATAGCAAAGCTGCACTCCTGGCTATCAATAGCTATGAAATCACATCAAAGCTAGTATGGGATTGCCTACAATTACTCACATCGCTAGCCAGCACAAACAGAGTACATCTCATTTGGGTGCCAGGACACAGCGGACATGTGGGCAATGAAATAGCAGACATACTAGCCAGGAAAGGATCAGCATCACCCTTTATGATGCCAAGACCATTCTGTGGATTACCCCTTAGCACCGCTAAATTCCGCATTAAAACCTGGCTGAAAAACAAAGCAAATCATTACTGGACAAACACTGAAGGTAACAGACAAGCTAAAATGTTCATGCCAACTACTTCCCGTTCAAGAACAAAACAACTCCTAAACCTAACAAGGAGTCGGATTAGAACAGTCACAGGGTTCCTCACAGGGCACTGCCAAGTCAAAAAACACCTCATGACTATGGGAATAATACAGAACAACACTTGCAGACTATGCAACGAGGACGAAGAATCAGCAGAACACATACTGTGTCACTGTGAATGTCTAGTCAGATTACGTCAACACCACCTAGGTAAACCTTACCTTGGGGCAGAGGACATTTCTGACAGCGCGCTCAAAGATCTACTAGGATTCATAACCAAGTCCAGTATCCTGAGCGAGCTCTAAGTGGAGGAAATCACAATAGGCCCACTCGTGGCGGCAGTGATATGGCAACTTTATTCCACCTCCCTCAAACAATCTAAATCTAAAAACTGTTACCGAAACATTTCTAACACAACTAACAAAACGATTACCCAATGATGCGGCCGTCCCGTGTGAGAATTACCTTTACTATAGTTCGCCCAGTGGTAGAAATTCTACCATTATAGCGACGCGGCTTATACTCTATACTATACACAACCTATTGGAAAACGAACACTGCATTGCATTTTATATTTACAATCTTCCCAACAAAACAAAATCAGGTAATGTTGAGTTTACGGCAACGAAATTGGTTCTTAACTATTTACTTTCGCCTATTTAAAAGATTATTTTATTAGCTCTGTAAAATAAATTCCTGCAATGAGGAATCAAAATGGCTGATGCTATTCTGGGAGTGCTGCTTTGTATTTTGGACTATAATACTGTGAAATGTGCGTATACATTGAATATGGGTGCATTTGAAAATCAACGTCAATGTTTCACATGAATAAAACGTAGCAATTGCTTTTACTCAAGATAAATGTCAAAAATCGAAGCATTTGCTACGTTTCGTATGAATAGAAACCAATTTGAGTTAGTTCCAACTTTTGACATGTTCGAAAAGCGGCGGAACTGACCTTTTACTCAGATCGGCCATCGGCATGAATAAAACTTATCAGACAAAGCAAATTCTATGCAAATTCTGAGTCTGCTATTTAGGTGACTCAGACCTTTTGTTAAATATTTTGTACGCACATTTTTTACACAAAAAAGTAAGCAATCTCAATTCTGAAATTCGATGTTTGTCTATAAATAGTTAATTTAAGTTTTGTTCGTGCAGGAAAGCCATCAAAATATGAAAAAATGAATTATTTCTTGTCACGCGAAAAATATGGAGAGTGGACTATTTATGGCTAATATATCGTTCAGATGCAAATATTTAGAAAGAATCATTTCTAAGGTATAAGGAGATCCGGACTTTTAGGTTGACAGTTCAAATGATTTGTGTCAGCAAATATTTCCAATAAGCCTATGATCTGATACAATTCCATCCCGGCACCTGTTTTTTTAATTTCAATTTCCACAGAAGTCGTTAGAGTAGAATCTCAAGGAAATCTCATGCGAGAAACAGATTAACACAGCGAAATCAACAGCAACTTTGACAGCTTTTTAGAACCAATGTATTTTAATTACAATGAACACATTAGCACAGCAACATCGACAGCGACATCAACGTTAGAGCTAATCCTAAATTCACTGTTGCTGTTGCTGTCAAAGTCGCTGTGTTAATCTGTTTCTCGCATCAAAAATTCAAAATTACTAGTCAGGTAATCAGGTTTGACAGGAACTGCAAGGCAAGTACACGTACAGCGAAGTAAATGCTATGTTCGAATTTTCTAGCTTACTTAAGCAGAGTAGGTTTTTGTTCATACCGATTCAAAGCAGTTTCTAAGGGCTTTTACTTTGCTACAACCTTTTGCTAGGTTTTATTCATACAACCCAATGGTGCGATGACAAAACATATTTTTCTCTAAATTTTGAATATATTCGTATTCAGTATACAAGCCACCAAAGAAAATATTTTATTTGGCAAACAAAAAAAAATATTCTAATTGAGAAACATTTCCAAGAAAAAAAGGTAGATCGGCTTCCATTTGCTACGTCACGAACAAACTGTATAGGTTTGAGTAATTACTTATTTTATTTCCAAATGGTCCGAAATCAAAATTCCATTTACAAATTTTCCAAACAAATTCAATTGATTACATGGATAGGATATACCTAGTTAAAGAAAATATCCCGGCGCCCCAAATGGCTTGACGTTGTCGCAATTTGTGATTTATTTATGTCTAGCCTTTGACCCAGTTGGTATATTTTCGTCAAATTATTTACTCTTTATTTATCCAATTCAAACCTCATCAATTCTATCTCCTCCAACGGCCATGGATAATCAATCCTGTCTTCATTTCATTCCGTTCACCTCCGTTGTTCATTTGTGTTCCTTGAGGGTTCGCATCAATTTGCTTCCCTACTCAAGTTTTTCTTTTAATGATTACTTCAATATTGAACATTTCTTTCATGTATCTTTTATGTACCTTTATATCTGTTTGTACGAGCGTGTGTCTAGTATGGCAGGAATCTCCATGAGCAGATGTAAGGTTAAAGCCTGTTTAAAGTTACCAATTATAAGTCGGCGAACATACCATTTGATTGCCTGAACATGATGTGTTTGTTTGTAAATAGACTTGTAGTTAGATAACGAGCTGTTTTTGTCCTGTGTATTTTTTATGAAGCAGGCTGCAGGCTCCGTTGAATAATAATTTTGAGATTCTTTTGAATTTGTGATTTAGCGTTCCCTTTCATCGGTTGCCCGGTTGTTTCAATCTGCCAAATGTAAAAAGGGTTACATAATTTGAATAACTTCTCGTCAGGATTGCCTTGAATTGATTCCGAATATAAAGCCCTACAGGGAGCAGGCTCCTTAAATCTCACTGTGATTGATGTAGCTCTAGTTAAGTCTGCTTTATGTTCATTGATAGAATTTGAGTAGTTCCTACATCTACAATTTGATATATAAAGTAAGTATATATTGTATATTCATGATATTCATGGGACTTTTGCTTTAAAAAATTTAAATTTGCATAACAGACATGAATAGATAGCGTTATTAAGACTAAGCTGATTTAAGGCTCTCTTCGCATGGCCGTCCAGATGAAAATCCAGTATTTTCACCCCTCTTTATTGACGGTTTTTGTTGTTTTCGTATGGGGGTTTCTAAAAGTAACCACGAATACTTTTCGAGTCATATTTCACTCCTTAAGCCAGGGTTACGTATCTGGGTATCCAGCAGAAAATCGCTCCTAATTTAGTTGATATCTTAGCATATCTTTTCAATGGTCTATTGGACAAGATTCATTTGGCAAATTGTATTTTGCATTTATCGAAATAAATTTAGTTCATCTCGCAATAGTTGTTTCGCAAATTTCCATTAGGTCTTTAAATTGTTTTGCAACGTATTTATTTTGCTTTTTTTTTCCCGCGCTTTTCCCTTTCGCTTATGATTAGACAGCGCGTTGTTGTTTTGAAAGAATTTGTTTCCCTTACTGTTGATTTCCGTTATTCCTTGACGGTATTTATGTAATTGCCAAAATGACACTTGGCACACAGTTGGTTTTGCAATAAAACTATATCAATTTGTATTTATTATTTATTATATATTTACCCCCTTATTTACAAAAAAAAAATGTACACAAGTTAATTAGCTAGCAAACGTCAGATAGCATACAAAAATTGTACATAACTGCTGAGTAACAGTTGATAACTTTTACACTATTAATTAATGTTCATATGGATATTGTTAATAGATTTTTGTAAATAAATCTGAATTGGATTCTGAAAAAAAGAGGAATTTGAATTTTTTGAGAATAGAATTATTGTAACATCAGTTCACCTTTTCATTATTTTTATCTTGCGTTGTGATTTGTTCACATTTTGCTATTTCGCATTGTATTATTTCGCGTTTTGTTTTACAATTTATTACATAATAGGAAACTAAACGCGAAAATGGTAGACTTAAATAAATAAATAAATAAATAAAATAAATAAATGAATAAATATCAAAATGTGAACAAATCACAACGCAAGATAAAAATTTGCGAGATGACAAATGGGAAATGATGTTCTGCGATACGATTACAAAGTGAAATGAAAGATTGCCTAGCAAAAATTGAGATTTGATGAAATGCGAAATAAGAAAAATGCAAGACAACAAATTGAAAAATAATCATGGCAAAATGATAAATTGCCAAAAAAAAATGCGCGACCTAGACTCCTATTTTAAGTGGAATTTTTTCTAAACCTTTGAAATCTGTCCTCCGCTCCACTGAAGATGCTCTTTTATATTTTTGCTCTTTTAATAATAAAACCAAAATTCCATTTCTTTTTTTTTTTTCCACTGCGCCACCTCTCGCAAACGTCTGACAGACATCCGAGAGTACAACTGTCTTGAAAGAGCTTCTGAATTGGCCCTTTGGAATCGGCCTAAAATTGTAGATCCCTTCCATTCGGTCCAAAGATGAAAAAAAAAAAACTCACACAAAACGAATGGTTGTAAGAAGCTAGGCCTAGAATCCCTACAGACCTGTTGCCCCAACTATTTATTTTTTTATTAATAACGCCTTGGATAGTAGTAAATTTTGTGCTTGTCTATTTGTTGATATTACGAAAAAAATGTACGTGGTCCATCATGGAATTTTCCACTCGAAATTGCAGTACGGAATAAGTTGCTGGGTGGGTGCTTACATAACCACTAAAGTCACTTGTCGTCCTGTAGAAATGTTCCATAAGAAGAATAAGTAACGTCCGCGTCCGTCGGCTGGCTCATTCTATGATCTTGTTTAGGTTTTTATAAATGCTACCAATGCGCCATTTTTTTTTTTTTTTTTTTTTTTTCAAGAGTATCTAAGATATGCTTCTTAAGATGTGGCTATATGTAGCGTCCAGTGGCGTCTCGTCAGGGTGTGCAAGGTGTGCATTGCACACCCTAATATAACGAAAAAAAAAACACATCGAGCACTGTGTAATACTAATAACACATTACACATATGATATGCATCCACCATATTCATCCTTCCTATTATTTCTTTCAAAGTTCCTTCATCGCTGAGAAACAAAAAAGAAAAATCAAATAAAGTCATCCAACTACAAACTATATAGCTACAAGAATCCCCCAGTATTCACCCTCATCGTCATTCGTCAGTCGTCACCCGCACACCGTACAAAAAATCGCTCTACTTTCATAAACTTGTAGTAAACTCGCGCGACGTTTTCCTGTCCTTGGGCTGTATTATTATTTTCTCTCCTTCTGCATCTATTCTGTTCTGTTTCCGTAAAGCATCATACGTTAAATATACAATGCATCATCATTGATGCTCGTGCAAACAAAAAACAAAAAGTGCACAGAAACCGCTGAATGAACTTTCCTTTTCGTTAGTTTTATATCTTAATGTGTAAGCATTCAATAGAAATAAATGAAATAAAAAAAAAAATAAGTGGTTGCAGTTTCGTGCGATGCTTTTCATTTTGAGTGCGAACGTTTTATTTTTCTATATTTAATTTTGAAAATAAAATAATATATCAATAAGATCAGGACAATTATTAAGAAAACAATGAATGGAAAGGGTTTTCAGGCAATTAATTGATAATTTAAAAAAATATATATATAATTTTGAAGAATTGCACAACCATCTAAATAATTCACGTGACGCCACTGGCAGAACCCAATATTTGATGCTCGAAGCTTACGTAGTGCTACAAGACATGTTTTCGCATCACTGACTATAGGCACTCCTATATCCAGTTGTATTAAACAAAATTGTTAAGTATTTGTTTATGAAAGGGAATAAAGAAAGGATTAAAAAATAATAATGAAAAAAACAACAAAAATATGAACCTGGGCTACACGAGCGTTTCACGATACAAAAATAAATAAATAGTTGGCGCAACAGGTCTGGAGAGACCCTAGGCCTAGCTTCTCTCACAACCATTCGTTTTGTTTGAGTTTCTCATTTTTGGAACGAATGGAAGGGATCTACAATTTTATGCCAACTCCAAACGGCTAATTGAGAAGCTCTTTCAAGACATTTATACTCTCGGATGTTTGTCAGACGTTCGCGAGAGGTAGCGCAGCGGAAAAAAACCATGAGTCGGAATTGGGTTTTTGCGGGATTCGAACCTGGGACTCCCGCATAGCAGTCCAACACACTAACCACTAAGCTTCACGATACAGCTGGTGCATTTTTCGTTCGATGGCACCAGAAAAACAGATTTTAGAATCCACTAATTCTTAGGGCCATTGTTTTGAATTGCAGACGTTTTCTAAATAGGTCGATGACCAGTTTTCAAAGCCAAAGATTTTACCAAACAAGACAAAATATTTCTTTCAAATAAGACCAAGAATTATTCATGATAAATGAAAGTTCTTGAAGAAAGGACGATTCTTCTTATCAATTATTTATAAATAGCAAGAATAGCAGAAAGCAACGAACATACCCTTAAACGAGCTAGCGCAATTAGGTTCTAGGTTTTCTGACTATTGCCAACATCCGAGGATCGCTTATATAAATCTTTTCAACTTGACTTGCCTTAGTTTGGGCTGGTCCCAATTAAATCCACTTTTAGAAAAACACCAACAGGCTATGCAAATCCCCTCGTTTTCTTCTGTTTTCGTTCAACTATCGTGTTTCAAAAGAGAATTATTTCTTCCAATTCAACCAATATTACATTTTTCAAACTAGCTATCCATTTGCAACATCAATCATTAACCGACATCAAACAACAGCCAGGAAAAGAAATCATAGCCACCGCATGGCATTCAATTTCGTTATAGAAGACTCCTTCGTTAGCTCCAATTACACACGCACCCACGAATGAAAACAACAACAAGACGAATGAGCCAAAACAAATTCTGCCATCTGAAGCCAGGAACTGCAGATCAATCATTCAACAAGACCCACAAATCGAATTACATCTCCTAATGGCCTGTTAGTCCCAATCAACCACAACAACTACGTGTTCAATTTCATCTCTGCTAATATGGCACCTACTTTATGGAACACGAGGCGTGCCAATGACTTTGTTCTCGTTCCGCAGGCAGCAACAGCTGCTGTCAGCGAATGAAACTATTAGCTATTCTGCCACTAGCCGTTTGTGAATACGAGTAAGTTTTCGTAACCTCTCTATCACTCATCATTAGCATCAGGCAACCCCATCGCAGGAACAAGTGGCATATGCTGATAAAATTGAAGCCACCTTGTCAACTGGCCCATATTGAGCCCCATCCTTCGAACTTTATACGCACAAAGGAAGGAGGCGTGCAAAATCGTCCAGCTGTCAGGGAAAGCATTTCTCACAAGTCGTTGAAGAAAATCGGTTAGCAAAATTCAACGCAAATAAACCTACTTTATCCTATCAATTGCCTTGCGGGGCACACTCAGAGCCAGCGGTCCAGGTCCATATCAATATGTCAATCGGGACGTGCTCATTCATCATGCAGAAAGGTGTGTAGGTGTGAATGGCAGAGTGTTCAGGTAACCCTCCCACTCCGGGGTGGGGTATGCCCAAAGAGATATCCTCCGGGAATGCACAGGAAACCACCACATCTTGTGTTGGAAATTGTTTACGTGGCAGAATCCTCAACCGCATTGGTTGGTACATTATATCGTGTGTGGGTAGGCAAAGTTTTTTTTTTCCGAGAAATTTAATATTTTACAACCCGATTGGGGAGGGGGTGTGAAAAATTAGATATACAAGGGAAGATGACAGGTTTAAGGGACCTTGGACACCCTTGATGTCAATAATTTATTGAGGTTTTGTTTGGGTTTTGCAGAGCAAAGATTCCGTAGAATAAATGGACGGTTAACCTTTAGCAATGTGTACGAGTTTGCGGCCTGTCAGGAGGAGAGTTAGGTTAATATTGTCGTAAAACATTAAAGGACATCTATATGCTGGAGAAGGATTTTTGTGCTTTATATGGCTGGAGCAGCAGACCATTTCCTATATAGCTGCTTAGATGTAGTTTACTTATGTGTACGAATAGTTCAAGGACTTGCAAGAGGGTGTTGCAAAGTAGTGACGAGCAGAGTAGCCATCAACTTTAGAGGGTACGGGCAAAGTTACATAATCGGTTTGGCTATAGATCGTTAAGTCCAAAGGACCAAGGAGATTGATGGGGTATAGGCTTAGGTACGACTTGTTTTTATGTTAAAGTGATTTTGATTATTTATTGGGCCAATACGATATTCAAGGAATGCTGATTCTGGCTCAATCATGATTTTAAAATGATGTCATTCCAGGCCCGCACAGGCCGATTAATGGCGGAAATATTTGCTGGACTATACAGCACTGAGCCATATGTGTGAAAAACCATTGGATGACAATGTTCAACAAAATATATAGATCGCGCCAGAGGTTCGTAAGGACCCTACGCCTAGCTTCTCGCAATCATTCGTTTTGTGCACGAATTCACGACGCAGGTGCTTGAAGTTGTTTTCGATAATCTCACCATCAGAATCACTGTAACTATGCTGACGACTAAACAAATTAACAATACAGCACTGAATGACGAAGCACAAAAGACTTGAATATATATATTCATAGTAAAAACAAATTTCACAGATTATCAAAATGTGGCAGAACTTTTGACAAATACGATCTCACTACATATTAGAACTAAAATTTAAAAAAAAAAAAATCCCCGTAAAAATATATGGAAAATCATTTATTACAAATTTTCCAATTTAGTTTTAATATTTTCGAATTTTTTCGCCGTATGAACCTTCCTTAGGCGTAGACAAACACAACAGAGAAAATACAGCTCAAATCCGACGATCCGTTATCGAGTGATGGGCGTTCCTACGGAACATACAGCACACTCTCATAGGCGCCTACGTTTTTTTTTTTATGGACAAAATCAGATGTTGACATAACTCACGAACGCGTTGACCAATTTCTTTCAAACTTTAGATAAACCAACTACACGACCATGCAAACAAAACCTAAAAAAATGATCGAATTCGGTTTGCCCGTTCGTGATTTTTAAAGTCACAACGTTTTTGCAATTCTCTACAACATATGTAGAGAAGAGAAGGGAAGAAGAGATTTTTGGCAAATCTGATTCCAACCATTGCAACTCTAAGGGGAAATGTAAAGTTCATGTTGACACGTTCTTGATAATGCTTTAGTAAAATGCTATCTGTGTCGTTTAAATTCCGTAAGATGGCACTGGAAGAACGTGGAGCCAATTCAAAGCCGAGGCGCACATAAAACTAAACAGCTTATAGCACTTTATCAGAAATGCAAGAAGACTGATTCAAGTTTCATTGTAAGCTGTTTGGTTTTCTTTTATTGATTAGGTGGGTTAGTCTTCACTTTGCTAAGCTATAGATGCCCACTAAAACTAACCTCGTGTTATGATTCATTTTTGGAACATCTGCTTCAGTAATCCAATACAATATATTCAACACCCAAGTTGAAGGGATGTTGCGAATTTATTTAATAAATGTCACGCCGGGCTAACTCGCACAGCAACTTCAGACTCCACGCACTTACCATTTTGCACGCTCTCTGCTCTGTCAGAACTAAAACAAATGCGGACGCAATTCCGTGTCATTAAACTGTCACCTACTGTTACTGTACAATTTTCGAGTGTCAAATGCATCAGTTGCAGAACATTCTCCGCCTCATTTCTTTGCTTTCAGACGCATTTTAAAATTGCAAAATAATCCCCGCCACTATATGGAGTTAAATCAATTTGACTTTAGATTTATTTGGAAAGGAAGCAGTTATACAAATCGTATTATTGCAATAATAACTCACACATATGCATCCGGTACCAGTTGTTCCAGAAGCGCATGATAATATCAAGGCAGCATAGAGGAAATCATTTATTTCACAAGAAAGCAATTTATAAAAGTTGGACTTTGTTGGACGTGCTTTATATGATGGCGAAGTCGTATTTTAAATGCTAAAGACTTGCACTGAAGTTGAGGGTCCCACGATCTTACTGCTGAAGGCGACTGGCGCCATTTCCCATTTTTCCTGCTCAAATTTATTCAAGGAGTTTTGTGGCTTAGTATGGATACGGTCATTGGTCATCTTTTTTTCCGCTTCATCAAAAGTCCAATTAAAGTTAGGGACAAAACATAAATTTGGAATGTGAGAGTGTTTACTTTTTGAAAAAATATCGCTAGGTTAATTTAGCAGTCCATTTTAATAGATTCTGATGTCACGTTTTCCACGAAAATGGAAACTTTGCTACAACGAACGGTCCAACGTCAATTGGTATGGTTACCAGCTCAGAACGCTTCTGATTCCGAACAGACCGATGTCTTAAACTCGTAACAATATGGCGGGGTAAAGTGTAAGGCTTCATCTTTTAGCATTATTTTGAACTTTCTCGATTATGTAGTTAGAGAAATCTATTGGGCCTTAATCATTTTTAACCTTCACACTAAATATTTCGTAGGTCACAATACCCTATTTTGTATGGAAAATTTTGCTATTGTGAGTTCGAAGAATTTAGCCTGGATACTAAAAATGATTATTACTATCAGTATCGTACAAAATGTCGAACTCGAGATGTTATTCAATTGTGAACTGAAATAAGTGGATCTCGAAATTCTGCCCGTCTGTCTGTCCCGAGGCCTATAGCAGCCTAAACAGCTTTGGGGCTTACAGTTCGGGAAAGTTATTTTTTCCTAAGGTAACCCCAATATTAGTGGTACACTTCCCATATAAAATGTTCATACAAGTTTTATTCGTTCGAAAAAGGCTCTTACGATTTCAACCAAAATTAATATTTGAGCTTAAGTAGGCGAGGCTAACATGACTACATGACTACTCACTTTGTCGCTAAAAATTCTAATACCTAACGGTTCTTTTGAAGTTTGGACATATCTCGAAAACGGTTCATACGATTTCAACATAAACGCATTTTCTCAGGTAATTTAGGCTGCAGGAAATAAGGCCCCAAAAGAGAAAATGAAATAATGCCCCAAACTCAAATATGAAATAAGGCCCCACTGCGATCCAAAAACAAATGAAATAAGGCCCCAAATTTGGGGTTTTCTTTCATAATCTTCTTCTTCTATCTTCTTCTTCTATATATATAATTCTTTCCGGGTGTAACTCGATGATTATGTAACTCGATAACCCCTGGGACGATTTTCATAATTCTTTTATTGTTTTGTTCGTATTGCTGTATATCAGGTTTTTATTTATCTACTTTTTGTCGCGAAAACAAAACTTGGAGGGGATGAAAGAAGTTATGAAAGTTTGTATGGGGAAATGCACTTTGAAAAAAAGAAACTGGATAGAAATCGAGTAGTGACACTAAAAATAAAAAAAAAAATATTTTAAATTTTAAAAGCAATTGTTGTTGTCAATTATTGTAATTATTTTCCAAGCAAATTGTTGTTGTCAACTATTTTTTTGTTTTTTTTTTTTATTTTAAATAGGTATAGGTACCTAAAAAGTTTGTTCTAATAAATTATGTTTACTATGTTACATTAAGTAACTTTTTGAAATGAAGTAGATAGGTACTTTGATTATACAAAGCTGATATTATGGCCGATGATATTTTACATCGAATTCGCACTGTGACATCGGATAATGAACTTCAGATGTCAGATGAAATGCGCAAAAAAGCTTTGATTTTGATCGAGGATATATGTCTGCTCATGAGTGGCAAATCTGATCTGAGATCGCTTTGGCCCTAGCCTCTTCTGGTATAGTGGCTACTTTGTTAGAAGGCGGTCGAACAGTAAATGAAATTCCCATTGAATCTGCAAGTGGATGAAGAACCTACATGCAACATTTCAAAGAACATTGCGATGGCGAAAGTACTGCACCAATGTAAGATTATCGTATGGGACGAATGCACAATGTCTTACAAACGCGCATTGGAGGCCCTGAATCGTACTTTGAGGAATTTACGTAATGACAAGCGACCCTTCGGTGGAGCAATAATCTTGCTATCAGGCGATTTTCGTCAAACGCTGCCTGTCATTTCGAGATCAACTCCGGCAGATGAATTGAATGCTTGCCTGAAGGCGCCTGCTTTATGGCGATACGTCAAGAAATTGCATTTGACAGCAAACATGCGAGTTTCTTTACAAAATGACTGCGGAGTGCAGAGTTCTCCAGGCAATTGTTGGCGATGGGCTATTAGGATTAAGAACTAATCATGAATGTTTTCCCCGAATATCGCTCAGAATTTGTTGACCATGATTGACTGAGTGTAAGAGTGATTTTGGCTGCGAAAAACAAGAACGTCGATCATTTGAATTTCGCCATCAACCAAATCGCTGGTGAGTTGCATTCATACAAATCAGTCGACTCCGTGATGGATGAAAACGAAGCCACCAACTATTCCACTTTGTTGCGCAACCTAAACGAATCAAAACTTTGAAACGGTACGCGTTTGATTGTGAAGAATTCAATATCAAATATTATTCAAGCAACGATTTTGATTGGAAAACTAGCTGACCCGGCGAACTTCGTTCCGCCCAAATACATGTTATATAATCTATATATATAAAAAGAAAGCCTTAAAATTGTGTTCGTTTGTCGTCGATTCACGCCTTAACGCATTTACCGATTTGAACCAAATTTTCACACATATTTGCTATTGGTCTATATATGATTTTTGTGAAGTTTTGTCGCGAAAACAAAACTAGAAAAGACTAAAAAAGGAAATAACACCCAAAATTTTATTAAAAATCGTCCTGTACAATTTTTTGGGGACTTATTTCGCAGAGCCGGTAATTTATAGTCATTTCTAGTTTAAAAGCAAACTCGGATTTTCTTTATTATGATCTCACATTGGATTTTTCATAAAATATTTTTATTTTTTAAATTTGCTTACCGGAAAACGGCTATAACGATTTCAACCAAAATACATACTTGGTATAAAATCGATGTTTTAAAAATTATTTCGTCCTTAATTTTCAATTCCGAAAACGTTAATTTTAAAAATTACTAATATCTCCAAAACCTCATTTTCGAATTCGATAAAGTTTTAAAAATCAAGTAATGCTCCCCAACAATATCATGTACTCAGTTTTCCGTAGATAGTTAAGCAATAGTATTTTTCAAATTAAACATTGCAATATTTGGTACCTACCTACCTACTGTTGTGTCTGCCAAATTTTACAAAAACCACTCTAAAGATGAAGATAAAAGATAGAGTAAGTGCTGTAAATATGGCCCACTCTTAACATTTTTTTAAAAAAGCCATAAATTTAAGTCTAATTCATTTTTTTTTTTTTTTTTAACAGTCTCACAAATTATTTTTTAACTAAAAAAACAAACATACTTAAAAGTTAAAAACAAAAACTTAAAAGAACTCTATAATTCAGTTTTGAAAAAAGTGCGGCTAATATGGCCCACCTGGTGTTAAATATGGCCCAGGGTGGGCCTTCAAAGATCCCATTATTTTATTGTAGATTGCTGATATGGCTTTCATCATGTCCTTCTTCCGCCAAGTCTTCCGTGGTTGTGGACTTTGTTTAGACATTTTAGCCTTCAAAAAAAAACAAAAATTAAATTAAATAAATAAATCAAATTTCAATCGAGAAAACGTGTCAAATATGGCCTACTTGGTCATATTACCAACACATGGGGTGGGCCATATTGAACACACTTTGATTTTTTTACTCATTTTAATTTTCAACTTGCTTCATAAACTTTCTTTTAAATTTTAAATTCACACAAATTAAGAAAATATTTAATACTCTTTAATTTTAGAAAAAATTTATCAATTTAACACAGAATTTTATTCAAAAAAACTTACGAAAACTTACCAAAAAATTACAACGACAGTATAAAAAACAAAATGCGCCGAATATCTTCAAACCCCGTCGCGCCACACTCACCAAAAAAAAACTGAGGCTAAACCGAGTTGAACTTGTTCGCAGTGAAACATTTTTTATTTCGCTGTGGGTTATGGTTTGCGAAATACCAGCTTTTGACCATACGAATACTGCTATACGCCGACGATATGGTGATCTTAGCAGACGATATTGCAGTCATGCAACAGATGATAATTCGTCTTGAAGAGTACTGCGAGAAATAGTGTTTAGAAGTGAACCTTTCAAAATCAGAAATCATGGTTTTCCGAAATGGCGATAGGCTATCAAATCAAGAAAATTGGATCTTCAAAGGGCAAGAAATTAGAATAGCTTCGCAGTATACTTATCTTGGTGTACTTCTCACTCCGAAAATGAACTTCACAAGGCATGTGGAGAAAAGAAATGATGCTGCGAAAAACAGCATCAGTGCAACATGGCATTGCTTTCTAAGCAACAAAAGCATAACCCTTAGTGCAAAGTGGAAACTATTTCTGGCAGTCTGCAGAGCTATCCAAACTTATATACTTATAAAGGATTTTGAAATTACCACCAAGTACTCCTAACTATGCCTTGTCGATAGAGACCGGAAGATGGGCATCTCTATACATTGGACTTACATCTAAGGTATGTCAAGAAAACATTATTCAAATACGATGATACTCGGTTACCACATCAACTTACCAAAATTGTATTGAAAAAACAACTTTTTTGGGTAAAAGAAATAAATAATATTGGAAATCGGTTTGGCTTACACTGGGATCAGAACATACCGCTGGAAAAGGAATGGAACATTAAAAACCTGCAGCTTTTGGATCGGCTTAAAGCAGATAGCCGCCAAGAAGCGGAACGGAGAGCGAGGGAAAGTAGCACTAGAATTTTCAAGTTTCTGGATTACTCAAAAGGACTAGAATACCTCATTGATAATTTCGACATCAGCAATATTTCCTGGATTTTTAAAGCCAGATGCGATTTAATCCTTCTTAATGCGACCAGATTTGGAAGCAGCGTCTCAACTATATGCTCCTTGTGTTATATGGGAGAGGAAGAAAATATACATCACTTCATAGGTAGATGTCCCGTACTAAGGGAGTTTAGAGTGAGATACTTCGAAAAGGCAACATTGAATAAAGGTGAACTCATAAATTTACTAAATGGAGGAAGCATGGATAATTAGAACAGACTGGCCAATTTCATTACTGTGGCCATAATCTACAGAAAACAACTTGTAGCTGAATACAATTTATATTGATATATTTTAACGTTATTTTTATTATGAATTTTTTATTTTTCCCTCTTTTTAATTCTTTTTAAATCAAATTTCAATTTAATGAAAATTAATTTATACTTACAAATTACCCGACAGACTACTGTTTATGTCATTGTCGCCAGTTCTTACATTTCAACAAAAATACATCAATTTAATATCAAATCATTGTATATATATATATAACAAGTTGAAAATAAAGAACATACTACTACTACTATTAAAGATAATATAAGAAGGTATTCTAAATAAGATTCCGTGCTTAGTTTTTCTCAAAAAAAATCGAATAAATCATTTTTTTTTTAATTATTTCTCAGAAATGACTACACCAATCCGAACCATTTATTTTCACTATCTACGGTATATATTTTTGTAATGTCCCCTTCTAATAACAACTCAATAACAGCCACGCAGAACTTCTTGTTAGCAAATAATATAAAAAGAGGGGTGCCAGGTTCAAATTCCATCTCAAGGTTTTTATTCCTACTACGCCACTTCTCGCGACCGTCTGGTAAACATCCGAGAAGCGAGATTATTACCGAAAGAACTTCTCAAGTAGCCATTTGTAGATTCTTTCATTCGTCCTAAAAATGAGAATTTCATACAAACTGAGAAGCTAGGGCTCCTTATGGACCTGTTGCGCCAGTTGTTTATTTATTTATTTATTTAATTTACTCGTTAATACACAATTCCATTGAAACCGTATCCAATGCCACACCAAAGTATGCTCCGCGAAAAAAACACCTCCAGTTGAAATCATTTTTTCGTGAAAATCAAAATAAATCAAAGTTTTCAACTCTCGTTCGGTGCAACCCACCGTAAGTCCTACAGCATGTTTCTACAATATTCTTACACTCTTGAACACTGAAGACTGAAATCCGTTGAGTGCTATACACATCCTTCTGCAGCACACTTCAAACGAACCGCATAATGGAATATGCGACGGGAGTTCTCGTGTGCGAATTGTGCTGAACGTTATTTGTTCGAAGAAAGAAATCGAGATTATTGCAGACTTGATATTGATAGCTCTGTTTCTGATAAATGAAGGGAGAGCTCTTAAAAGCTGTAGGTACTTTTGCTCTGCGACACACGTAGCGCACCTACAACTGAGTGAGTAGTTCGTCCTCGTCACCTTTGTGTTTTTTGTTCTCTTCCTTGCAAAACGTTTTCTAGGGAGTGCATGTTGAAAAATATTGAACGTGCCACAAGTGCACCTAACTGACAGAACTTAAGTTTAAAAAGTGTTTGTGAAAGTGATAGTTAAGTACCTACCAAAAATGTGCTTTTGTTTTGTTGAGACTGGAATTGCTTGATGATATCCCTTTTTGAATGTAGCTAAGGTGTTGGGCCCGACTAGATTTAAAAACTACTGCTCAGAAATGTCCCCAGTTTTCACTGCTGCATTGCGAAATGTCGCGATTTGAATATTATTTTTATTTTGTTATCCGCGTCCCGAAACACAGATCAAAGCTGATATCTAAGCAGAGAGTAGCTCCAACTTTGAATACTTTGTTCAAAATCCTGCGATTCAGTTCGGCCGCAGCTTTACAGCGACACGCATCAATACAGTACATAGTAATCGATTATTTGTTTGATTTTCTGTGCATTCCAAAATTAATAAACGCGCGAGATCGCCAAATACCGAGGACACTCCGTTGTCCCTGGAAAAAAAACTGAAATCCCTCCCCAAAATGGCTAAACATGCCAAACAAACTAAAAATAATTTCAATTATTATAGTCCCTTGCAATGTTTGCCGGACAGTGACAGCGAAAGTGATAATATGGACGACCATGTGTTGCCTAAACCTCAAAAAGTAGTTGTTCCCCCCATCAAATTATTGCAAAAGCCCTGTGAATATGTGCACAATTTAATGGAAGCCATTAGTGTATCTGACTATTGTGTTAAAAAAATGTCTATAGGTATTAAAATTATGTGCCAATCAATTAGCTCATACAATTCTACTATCGAAAAATTAAAAAGCGATAACTGTCAATTCTTCACGCATGATATGAAAAGCGAAAAAGCTTTTAAAGTTGTATTGTACGGCTTAGGTGCACTAGACACCAGTAAACTAAAAACCGAGCTAATTCATCTCGGCCTGAAATGTAAAGAAATCAAAATGATCTCCAAAAAATACGAAAAATATACAGACATATTCTATGTAGTTTTTTTCGAAAGTGGATCAGTGAAAATGAATGATCTAAAAAAAAATGTGCGATCCATTTTTCATACGCAAATAAGCTGGAGCTTTCAACGTAAGCGAAAAAACAGACTGACCCAGTGTAGAAACTGTCAGATGTTCGGTCATGGTGAGAAAAACTGCCACATAAAAACATACTGCTCGATTTGCGCAGGCCCCCATAAAAGTGAGGATTGCAAAACCTCAAACACCATCAAATGTGCAAATTGCAGCGGCACTCACAAATCCACCGACAACGCGTGTGAAACAAGAAAGAAATACCTTGAAATGCGGGAGAGAATTGCAAGCAAAACCAATCGCTCTCCGCTAAAACATTGCAACAACAATAATCCAAACATTTCTCTGTTGTCAATGAATGATTTTCCGGCTCTGCCGAGGCCGACAAGACAAAGGCAAACCACTGCTGCAGCTGGTACTAATACTCGTGAAGAAAGTAGCTCTCCATCAAGAACATGGGTACTCTCCAATTCCTCACCAGCCGAATTGCCGCGGCCGGCAATAAATAATACAACGTCCAACAACAACATTCACGATGTCTCTTCTGCAAGCATCAGCGGCGAGTTATTCACTGTTGATGAATTAAATATGCTTGTTATGGAAATGGTAACTAAACTAGGATCTTGCAAAACTAAATTAGATCAATTTAATGTTGTCGCACAATTAGCTACTAAGTTTCTTTATTCCAATGTTAAGTAACTATATTACTGATAATTATATAAATATAATAACGCGGAATGCCAGAGGCGTTCGAAATAAACACTTTGAATTGATAAACCTATTGAATGATAAAAATATTGATATTGCGTTAATAACAGAAACATGGTTAACTTCTGAAATTCAAATCTCCACTTCGGAGTTTAGATGCTATCGTGTTGACAGAACCGGTAGAAGAGGCGGAGGTGTCGCAATTCTTGTCAGAAGATCAATTCAACATACACCTTTGCCAATAGTGGAAACTAAATACGTGGAAAATGTTGGGATCGAAATTAAATTAAAAAATCAAAACACAATTAAAATATATTGCGTTTATTTTCCTGGAGGTAGATCCACTGCGGGAAAAAGAGAAAGATTTAAGACTGACTTGAGAAAAATGTTTAATACTAATAGTGATTTTCTGATTGGTGGAGATCTTAACTGTAGGCATAGAGACTGGGGTTGTACTAGAGCAAATTCCTGGGGTAATGTACTGTCCGATCTTTCTGTTGTATTGCCAGTATCCGTTTTGTTTCCGTATAATCCAACATATGTCCCTGCTAGTTCCCGTGGTAGTCCGTCTGTCCTTGATTTATTCATTACAAACAAGTCGACTCATGTTTCGCAACCAATATCCTTGAATGAGCTTAGCTCTGATCATAATCCTGTTTTTTGTCGTCTGTTATTGTCAGGTGAGGGAAAGGTGCAATATTTTCTTGACATAAAAAATGCAAATTGGAAAACTTTTCGTGGTGAGCTTAAAAGAAAATTGCAATCTTGCCAGGCAGACCTGGACTTAATAACTAATAAACAATGTGTTGACGTGATTGTCCAACAACTTTCTGATCACATATTGGAATCTGTCGATGTTAGTGTTCCGAAAGTAGCTAAAAAACATTTTCGTTTTAAATTACCAGATCGAATCATTGAACTGATAAAAATAAGAAACACGCACAGAAGGAACTGGCAACGATACAGGTTACCCTTATTCAGATCCCAGGTAAAACAGCTCAACCAAATAATCGTTGAACTTATCCAACACCACCGCAACAAAGTATGGAATAAAAAACTCAATTCCTTAGACAAAGCTTCAAAGCCTTTCTGGAACATTGTTAAAATTATAAAAAACAAGAACAAACAAATTCCTTGTCTTAAGCATAATAACACCACAAGTTTCACCGACATTGACAAAGCTAATATGCTGAGCATGCAATTTTCGCAAAATCATATTGTCTCTCAAGGCCTTGGTGATACAAATACAAATTTGCAGGTAAACAACGCTGTCCAGATGTTAAATGGCATCCATCCAGTAACCTCACCTACTGAGTTTGTTTCCGAAGAAGACATCATCTTTTTTTTAAGAAATTTAAAAACAAAAAAAACAGGAGGGATGGACAATATAAGAAATGTTTATCTTAAGGAATTGCCGAAGATAGGAATAAGATATCTGGCATTTGTTTTAAACGCATGCCTTAAAATGCAATACTTTCCCGATTCCTGGAAAGTAGCTAAAGTAGTGCCGATTCCTAAAGCTGGGAAACCACTTGACAACCCAGAGAGTTATAGACCAATAAGCTTACTCAGTGGATTAAGCAAACTTTACGAAAGAATCCTTAAGGAAAAATTGATGCTGTTCATAGAAGAAAATAAAATATTTCCAAATGAGCAGTTTGGGTTTAGGCGCCATCACGGTACATCTCATCAGGTACTAAGAATATGCAACTACATTAAAAGACATAGAAGACTAGGTAATTCAACGGGTATGATTCTACTTGATATTGAGAAAGCGTTTGACTCAGTGTGGCATAATGGTCTCATCTATAAAATGATCAATTTTAGTTTTCCCCCATATCTATGTAAAATTGTCCAAAGTTTCTTGTCAAATCGTTCCTTTAAAGTGTATGTCAATAATAGTGTTTCGAATAGTGTTAGTTTCCATTTCGGAGTCCCGCAAGGTTCTGTTCTCGGACCAATTTTGTACAACATATATACATCTGACTTCCCAAATCTACCGGAGTGTGAGGCTGCAATATATGCGGATGATACTGCAATTTTTTCGTCACATAAATTCGGTCTCAACATTGAGACAAATTTAAAAAATGCGGTGAAAATATTAGAACAGTATTACACAAAGTGGAAAATAAAGCTTAATATGGAGAAGATGCAAGCTATCTTTTTTACCAGGAAAAGAAAACCTTGCTTTCTTCCCTCCAGTCGGCTAACGGTTAATGGACGTCAAATATCGTGGGAACCCTCTGTAAAATATCTTGGCATACATCTTGACCCTAAACTAACATTTAACGAACACATTACGAAAACATTAAAGAAAGCAAATATTGCTACTAAAATCCTATATCCCTTCATTAACAGAAAGTCACTATTATCGGAAGAAAACAAAATTATTATTTATAAAGTTGTCTTCCAATCTATGCTTCTATATGGTTGTCAAGTCTGGGGTAGTTGTGCTGAATGTCACATCAAAAAATTGCAAATTTCGCAAAATAAATTGCTTAAAATGATGCTTAATTTGTCCTGGCATCATTCCACTGCAGACCTACATATTAGGGCAAATGTTGAACTGATCTTCGACAAAATACGAAAACTCACCCATACATTCAAAATCAGATGTGATCTTCCGGATAATCATCTGATAAACGAACTAAATGCGGTATACCATAGGCTTAACTAATTCAACGTTGTTTATTTTTTTGATTATGTGTCTTTAATAAATAATTTACTTATCTGTTTATTTCTTCGTTTATTTATTGAATATTTATTTATCTGTAAATTTATTTATTTACTAATGTATTCAAATGTTGATTTATTTATCTGCTAATATATGTTTTTTGTTAATTTATTTATCTATTAATTTATTTATTTGTTAGTTTATTTATTTGTTTACTTATTTATTTGTTAATTATTTATTTGTTAATTTATTTATTTGTTAATTTATTTATTTGTTAATTTATTTATTTGTTAATTCAATTATTTGATAATTTATTTATCTGTTAATTTAACTATTCGTTAATTTATTTATCTCTTAATTTATTTATGTGTTAATTTATTTATCTGTTAATTTATTTATTTGTTAATTTATTTATTTCCCTTATATAACCATTTGTTAATTTATTAAATTGTAAATTTACTTATTTGTTAATGATTTATTTATTTGTTAATATCAATTGCCTTTTGATTCGTTAATCTATTTCTGTTAAGTTTTTAATCTTTTTTATATATAGCCTTAAATATTTTTATTTTTTTTTTCTTTGTGAATTTGAGTTTTTTTTTACGTTGTTTCCTCAAAACAAAATGTTTATTTTTCAAAAATTTATATTTCAATATTCTAATTAAACTAATTGTTCAGTAGTAAGATTATTAGTATCATATCTCTGTGATTGTAAATTGTTGCGGCAACAAGCAAATGTAATATTGAACGTAATAAAAATATCTAAAAAAAAAAAAAAAAAAAAAAAAAAAAAAAAAAAAAAAAAAAAAAAAAAAAATCCTGCGATAGGTATAAGTACTTTGAGATTGGGC
This sequence comes from Cheilosia urbana, assembly GCA_946477585.1. NCBI lineage: Eukaryota > Metazoa > Arthropoda > Insecta > Diptera > Syrphidae > Cheilosia > Cheilosia urbana. The sequence goes on from OX297854.1 coordinate 147,548,558, forward strand.
ACTTTTTCGAATTGTATATACTTTCTGCCGATCACTTTTCCCTTGCTTTTTGTTTAAAAAAAAAAAAATCAGTGCTCAGAATGGTATTGCCATCTGCCCAACTCACTATGCGTGGAATGGAATATCCACCGGTTTTCCCTCAAACGTTTTAAGGTCGCTCGTTGTCAAAGGAAGGGGTGACAGATCAAATGCGAAAGATTTTGAACGACTATATCACAGACAGTGTGCTGATGTACGAAACAGCAAAGGTAACCGCTGAATTAACAAGGATTACGCCCAATATTGAGTGACCAAAACAGATAGAAGACTGCTACAAGCAAGAGTTTCAGTGTTCAAACCTTTATTAGTTAGCTTACGGTGACAATCCCTTATGCCCGTGCTGTACCAAATCATTATTGAGGATGCGAAGGATGTAATGTCCCATACTTCAACGATGGTGTAGACAGAAGGAACCTAATGTGCAGTTAGTCAGGGCGATCAATGATTTATAGGTTCTACAACTAAGCGGACCCGAACCCGAACCCCGAAAAATCAATTTCGATTTAAAATATTTTTTCGACTGCCCTAACCTCTTGCGAACACCTAACAAACATTCAGGTCTTTAACTGTCCTCAGAAACAAAAATGATCAGTCCCTTTCCTGGCTTTTAAGCAATAAAACCCTTTACGAACTTGTTACGCTAATTAATTATTTTCAAATTAAATTTAGACACTGTCCTTGACCTTTCCGTCTTCAATAAGAGACACAAGTTGAGACCGATGGCTCTGTACATTCTTACCTGTGTTGGGTCTTTTCCCACAGTTTTGCTCTCTCCATATCTACATATATACAAACCAATGTCTATCGAACGCAACGGATTACGAAAAACCCACTTAAGACCGCCGGAGGGTTTTTAATCTCCCAATGTCCTTAAGTGATTAATCCAACCCCAACCATTCTCCACCATTTTGTCATGAACCCAGTCCTCAAGGTGCGAATACATTATTCAGAAAAGGATCTTGGAATCTACTTTTGTAAAAGTCAAACCGCTACTCTTTTTGAACTTTTTAACTTTACGCGGTCGTTGTTTCCCAAGGAGACACAGGTAGTTACACACAGCCACCCCACTTGTCTCTAATGACATCGTCGTTAGCGTCGCCCCCATGCAGAGCGTCCTAGATGATTTACAAAGATGTCATTTATTAAATTCATAAAAACATTCTCAAACAAAACGAAAAGAAAAAAAAAAGTCGCAAAACCACCAATGAAATTTTTCATTACAATCTAAAATTGTCCACTCGAATACGAACGCATAGACAAGTTATAGGTATGTATGCGTACAGCTTTAAGTTGGGTATGGTCGTAAAACAAGAAGCGATGCTTATCCGGTTCGGTTCCAAGAAAACATTTTTGGAATTTCTTCTGGATTAATCGGAATGTATGGTTGCAAATGGGAAGCCATTGAAATTTTTCCGCGAGGAAACATAAATATTGGCACAGTAGGTACTTTTAATATTTTTCTCCTTTTTATTTCTGTTTTTGTGGGGGGAGGGGTAACGGGAAATTGTCTCATCGTTTACCAACTTTCCCATCTGATTGTATACAGTGCTTGACTTAGATTTCCTTTACGTGCGACACCGGGGCTCTGGCATCGGAATAATAAATGCGGGGTTCGTGATTGTGATTGTATATGCCACATTGAGCGGGGCGAAGTGTCCTTAAATATTTTATCGATTTATTGTGTTACTCTAATCGCAGAGTCTTATTAACTCATTAATACTTATTACAGCAATAATCTAATCCCCAGGTGGATCGCATTTCTTCTGGCGCGTCTATGGAATAGTTTTTGGTTATACTCGTTGTCTCATTCTCAGTTTCGGGGAGATATTTTTTGTCGTCAACTATGTGACTCGAATGGCAGAATTATTTATAGGGGAGAGATAAATGCCAAATGAAGTCATTAGGACCGTCGGCGTATTTGTATTAGGTGGGGTCATGTCTCATGTCTGAGATACCTAACTGATTAATGGAATTATTACCTTTTTTGGTTGTGCTCTTTGTTAGAGGTACCTATATCTACTGTGTTTGTATACGGACACATTTTTTTTTTTTTTTTTTTGGAATTAGAAAAGTCCAAGGTAAGATGTTCCTCTTGTTTAGAGGAGCCTAGGATGTGTATTGTGTTTTTGTGTACCGCCACGAAGGAAAGCCTTTTTTTACAATGGTGCAGGCGGTGCTTAATGCCACAAAGAAAAGAAAAAAGTAATTTTTTGTACACGGCAAAGTTTGTTAAAATAATTATTGTGAGTTGTTGTGTTCAGCACCGAAATTGCTTTAGACTGCAGTGTCAAATTTCAAAAAATGCGAAATATAGAGCAAGTTTTCCTACACTTTAAAGACTTTTTTTCTCTTTCTGATCAGCAAAAGTATTGGTTTTCCCCTAAATTCGAAAAAAAAAATCGCCTTTTTCCCCCCAAAGCGAAATTTCCAACCGTTTTTATTAACAATCTCAAAATTAGCATAGGCATATCATAAAAACATAAATATTATAGGTACAATAATTTCCCTTTTCTATTAGACATGCATACATGTAATATCAAAACGAGTGATACGTGCTTTAGAGAATGCAAGCGAGCTACCGCAGCGAAAAACAAGGCTTTCCGTGAATGGCGGTCAAACCCTTCAGAATAAAAAGATCTGAATTTACAATTCTTCGAAATAGATGCAACCTAATTATTCAATCGGCGAAGACAACTTACAGCGAAAGAGTCACTAACAAAGTGATTGGATGGCCTAGCGGCTCACGCGCATTCTGGTTCATGGCAAAGGCAATCAGTAATAACTGTATTTGCTCTTCTTTTCCAACTCTAGTAAAAGAAGACGGCACGCTAGCAACAACACCTAAAAAAAAGGCATATCTTTTCGCTAGCATGTTTTCAAAGAATTCCACCCTAGATTCTGCACAGCTAGAGCCACCAAATATCCCGAGGATACAATCATCGATGGCAGAAGTGAAATTTCGGCCTCGAATAATTCAACGCATCCTTAAAGAACTAGATTGCAATAAAAGCAACGGGACCCGATGGAATCCCGGCTATAGTACTCAAGAACTGTGCACCAGAACTTGCACCTGTACTCTGTAAGCTGTTTAGCATGTCGTACTCCCAATGCTTTCTAAAGTAATGGAAAAGGCAATAAATGTCGAAATAATCAAATATCTAGAAGGCCATCGATTAATAAGCGACAGGCAATACGGATTTCGGAGCCGTCGTTCCACTGGTGACCTGTTAAGCTACGTAACGCACTTATGGACACAATCAATTGAACAACACGGCGAATCCAGAGCCCTAGCCTTGGACATTATCAAAGGAATTTGACCGAGTCTGGCATAGAGCCCTATTAGGCAAGTTAGCGTCTTACGGATTACCACAACAACTCTGCGGATGGATGCAAAATTTTCTTCTGGGAAGATCGATCCAAGTTGTTGTAGATGGTGTATCATACAATTCGTTTGCTATAAATGCAGGAGTGCCCCAAGGATCTATTCTTTCTCCAACTCTATTTCTTCTCCACATCAACGATTTGCTTGGATCGACAAATAATAATATCTACAGCTTTGCAGATGACACCACTCTTATATCCTCCATCTCGAACAATGGACATGTGAATACGGCTACATCACACAGTCAGAGATGTGAACAAATTAATTCTCTAAATGATGATCTGGACAGAATCTTGAAGTGGGGAAAGGACAATTTGGTTGTATTTAATGCAAACAAGACACAGTTCACAACATTTTCCAGAAAAAATGCATCAACAGTTCCTCAGATCCAAATGGATGACCATTCAATCCATCACAAGGACTCAGTGCACCTTCCAGGAGTCACAGTCAATTCAGGAATCACATGGCAGAACCACATATCCTATATCGCAAAATCGGCGTCCGCAAAATTGAGCTACCTATTTAGAGCAAAGAGGTACTTTAGCCCCAAGCAACTTCTCCTTCTCTACAAAGCACAGGTTAGACCAGGCTTGGAATATTGTTCCCATATATGGAGCTCGGCCCCAAAACATTCACTTAACCTGCTTGGTAGCATACAGAGACGAGCAGTTCGACTCATTGGAGACCCTACACTCACATCGAATCTACAACCGTTGGTGCACAGAAGACAAGTCGCTGACCTATGCTTGTTCTATAGGTACTTCCATGGTAGATGTTCTGAGGAACTCAAGGACATTATCCCTCGAAATGCAACTTTTGGGCGCCCAACAAGACAGGCTGCTAATGCTAATGACCATTGACCATACAGTACACTTGACAACCGCGAGGACATCAACTTTCAAAAACTCCTTCTGTTACAGGACAAGCAAACTTTGGAACTCGCTTCCTGGGGATATATTTCCAGAAGACTACAATTTGCAGCAATTTAAGTGCAGAGCAAACATCTGCAGGCATCTCGGCCTCGGGGCGCTGCTGAAGCGTTATAGGTTCGCCTTTCCCGGGAGAAGTACGGTGGCGCGAAAATAACCTTCCGATGTTTTTTAGCTGTAATTTAACAAAAAAAAATAAAAACTTTGGTTCTTCTTGTGGATTATTTTTATTTGGTCTTTTAGTTTTTTTTACATCAAGTCGAGAATATGATGTCATGTAAATGACCGCCGCCACAGTTGATTGTCATTTGAGCCCTTTTTATGGCATTTTCCATCACTTTGGCCAAAACTTCCGGCAATAGGTCCTCAAATTCTTGACGGATACTGTCTTTAAGAGCTGCAAGAGTCTGAAGCTTGTTGACATAAGCCCGCGACTTCAAAAAGCCCCACAAAAAGAAGTCTGAAGCGGTCAAATCAGGCGATCTTGCTGGCCAGTGCAAATCGCCAAAACGGGAGATTAGGCGCCCGGGAAATGCATCCTTCAGCATATCGGTTGTGGCACGTGCAGTGTGTGCCGTTGCACCGTCCTGTTGGAACCACCTGTTTTCCAAAAAAAAAATGCGTTTCGAAAATACGATTCAATTTTATTTTTAAACAAGTTACGTTTTACAGACATTTTTTAAGTTTTCCCTTTTTTTAAGCTTGTCCCTAGCTTTCGCCCTCTTTTTGTTGAAAAAGCGCGAAATTTGGAGCTTTTCCCCTCAATCTGGGATGGTGCAGGAAAATAAGTCCCCGGGAACTAAGTCCTTTTAGTTGCCATAGGTGGCAAATAAATTCCGAAAAGTCTGAATGGTTTTATTTCCCTTTTAATATTAAGTAAATTCTTACTTTCGACTAGGAACAAAGTTAAATTAAGGAGTCAAGTAGGAACTTTGGAATTTGTATTAACAAAAGAAAAATTCAACTTTAACTGAGTCAGAGTAATATATTATTCGAATTTTATTTAACAAAATTTTCAAAATCGAAATTCAGTTTGCAAGAATCAAAAAAAAAAAAAAAAATCGCACACCGAGCCCGTTAATCAAGAAAAATCGGATCAGAGACATAAGTCCACGAGACATAAGTTCAAAATTTGGTAGTGGAATTATGGCCCTAATAATTTATTTTTCAAATATGGGACATAATTCCAACATTTCGTAAGTTGACGAATATGCTATCATAAAAAAAAGTCCAAACCCCATGTTTCACACATTTTTTTTCTTACAAAGAAGGTATCTAGCAATAAAAATAACACCCACATTCTTAACACCTTACTGTCATTGGTATTTTAATGTTTATTTTTTAACGAAAAGAAAAAAGAGTCTGATGCTAAAAGTCAATTGATTAAATCCCAAACAACTTTTTATTTAAGCTTCCGAAAATAATAGGAAACTAAAAGTCCTAAATTCTGAATTCTATTTCCTCAAATTTCACGTTTACATGGGAATTGAGTCCACTTCACAAAATGTCAAAACCGTTGAAAACTTAATGTTTCCTAAGTGTCCAATAGAAAAAGAGCCGAAATATACAAACCTTTGTTACAAGTAATCAAGTTCCTTAAAAATATAAGTTTATCGATGGAAAATTTATTTTAAATTCAGAGTTAATCGTTTAGTACCTACTCGCAAAGTTTTTCTAAAACGTGAAATATAATATGTTAGGAATGACACGAGAATTTAATTACGAAAGATGAAATTATTGAAATATTTGTGATTTATTTTAATTTTATTTTATTTGAGTTGTGCAATTTAAACTTAATTTACTCTTATGCTCTTGTTAATAAATATAAGAATCATGAAAAATAAAATACGGATATATTCATAAATTACTCCGTGACACTTTTTTCATAATTACAAAAATCTGCTCCGCAAAATTCGGATTTACTACACTTTTTTCGAAAAATATACTGCATGTATAGATTGTTGAAGTTTGAACCCTGGTTACTTCCTATCAGCTCCACTTAAAGGTGGATCAAGTGTATGTGTGTAAATGCAAATGAACACCATTATAGACTCCGAGACCAACGTTTGAATGTTTCCTCTTTTTTTTTCTTTTTTCTTTTTGACAGTTTGGTTTTCCAATGCGATTCTTGGGACAAATATTGTTTGTGAATTGTGAAATATTGAAATATTATACCTAGAACTTAATAAAGGGAAAAAAATTATTTGCACCTGTGCTAGAGGACATAAGTAACCTTAAGGAAAGTTGAGAAAAAAGGAGCTGGAACAGCTGTCCATATAAGGACCAAAAGCCAGCCTTACTCTATAAAGCGTGTCAGTAAAACCGTTTGTCCTTGGGATTGAAAGGCCGACCTTTATATAAACAAAGAAATTCGTCTAAAAAAACACAACATAGTCCTACTCAGATAACAGCAATCAATATAGCCAATTGGTGTAATTGGTTGGTAAACAAAAAACTGAGTGAAAATACGAATCAACCACTTAGGATAACGACTGATGCTTAACTAAATCCGAAACCATTTCAATCGCTCCCAATGCCATCGTTATAAGGACACACACCCCTGTAGCACTTACATAATATAGCTTTGGCTACATCTACATACATTGAGAATGATTCGACGGCAGAAAGCATAGCCAAATGGAGTGACTTTTGATCCGATGCCAAATACTTTTGACAAGTAATAAACAAGCCACTGAACTTGCCCCGCAAATTGTCCTCACTTAAACATTTCGTAATGGACTGGGAAAAAAGTTCAAGGTAGGTATCTCGCAATTGCAGATGTTTAAGGCCAAACAAGTGGTCTTATTTTGTTTTTCCTTGTCTCTCTCCTAGTGGATGTGGTGGTTGTAAGGCTGACAAATTCAAAAATAAATAAAACTATCATATCTGATCCAACTCCAATGGTCTGGTCATGTATGCAAACAAAGGGATTGCAAGTGGTTGAAGTACACCTTCCGGCGCCGCCATCCATATGCGTTTATGGGGTGCATAATCTGGAAAATTGTGTATCACCTCCATATAGGGTAGAGTGGAAAAGGATTTATTTCGCAGAAGGGACTTTCCCTGTGTGTAGAAAACATGCCATAACTTATGCGAACAATTTGCTGCAGTTACAATTTGACGCAGGAATATTTACATTGTGTACCTATACCTTCATTTAAATACATATCGCTGAACTAAAAACAAATTTTAGTCTCGGCTTTAAATTTACAGAAGCTCACAATTGCAAAATTTGCATGGAAAATATAGCCATTGTGAACTCTTCGAATTTAGAGTCGGAGTTACAGTTCAGAATTGTTAAATTGTGGCTTGATACACGTTATTGAGAAAAGAGCGAATTGTAATAACCGTATTCTTGATATATTATGAAATAACAATGGTTTATCCTTCACATGGACAGTATCTACCCGGGTAGATATTTCAATTTTTATCTCTAAAAATCTCTTCGATTCGTCAGTGGATTCTGGTATGGGTCCGACTCAGTGACTAACTTTATGATTTATTTCAGATTATTAGCATGTTCATACTTTAAAAACATTTCTATGTATAATTTTTGAAGTTAAGTGATTTTTTTGGCTTACATGGACAGTATCTACCCAGGTAGATATTCACCGAATTTAGATGAAATATGCTGGTTTGCTTGGATATAACATGTATCTTTTACCTGTTACAGTTGAAAAGTCCACACTTTTGTGTATATGCAAATAGACATAGCAAATAATAAAAAGAATAAAACAGTTTTTGTACCATTAATTAGGCAAATAATATAAAGTTATTCATTTTTTCAAGTGACACTTTTCACATTTTGTCTGGGTGAGACTATGTTCAGCGCAGGTTTTTTTGCAGCTGACACAGGCTTGACGCGTAGCACGCTTTTTTTTATTTAGTTGGTAGCACATAAAGCACCCACCTTTTTGCCGTAAACGACCACTGGAATCCCGCTCTTCTGGATCGTCAGGAGTAAACTCGTCATTAGAATTGTTTGTATTTACTGGGTGACCTAACAAACACTCCATAGCGTTTCTTATGATAAAAATAGCTGATATGTGGGATGCATAGGTTCTCGCCCAATCTTTCCAGAAAATTTCGCCTTTGGCTTTGCTTCACAGCTGCAGGACCCAGCGAATTGTTCTTTGAAAAAATGATATAGGCTGCAAGTCCTGAAAGGTCAATCAAATTATAAAATACAGCCTGTGGCCATCCATACGTTTTTCTTTTAGTTGTGTATTGGCTCAACATGGATATTTCGTCCAATATTTTTGTATGGTGCAACCAGTTCTTTCACTATTCGCTCACCTTGATTCACATCTCTGCTGCCATTCACCTTCCAGGTATAAATTTGGCCGTTGAGAGGGTATTCCATCAACAGAATACCCTCTCAACGTCACAAGCCCACCAAAATTTTATTCCATACTTGGCCGGTTTCGAAGGCATATATTGGGTAAACTTTTTGTGACCTCTATAGCGAAACAACTGCTCATCCTGTAAATGATTCGTACGGAGCGTCAAATTTGAGTTGATCATATCGAAGATATCACGAATAGGAGCTGCTTTATCAGTGGCCATCCGAGATGTTCGTGTGGCATCCGAATCAAACCGTATAAATCGCGAAATCGCCTTGAATCGCCTGACCGACATTGTTGCTCGATATAGAGGAAGCGCATTGCTTTTCCAAAGTTCAGCCACTGTCTCGTAATTAGATCGGTGGCAGCATATGACCAACAAAATACCCAGGTAGGCACAAAATTCTTGGTCGTTGATAGCTTTCCATTCTAGAGGAGCTTTTTCGGGATGTTTTTCATTCCACTTAGCGAAATCCCTGAGAGCTCTTTTGTTAGTGTGTCGACAAATTATGTCTTGAACGGAAGGGCTCATTATACGGATCTGTTAGAACTTTGGTAGCTGGATGTGGACCCACAAATGTTGTTTCTCGGAATATGTTATGTTACCATCCTTACACAACTATTCACTGAAAAAAATACCACGCATAGTGTTTTACCAAAATTAACTTTGCGTGCAAATTTTAAATAGGAGTGACTCTTCATTTGCGGTAAAAACCTAGCTTCAATGAGTAACGCATTCAAAACAAAGAGAAAGAGTGGCAGTATAGAAAAATAGAAGAAAAAAAAGAAAACAAACAAATTGAGCGAAAAAGTTAACTTTAAATGGCACAAAAAGAGAGATGCACTCAAAACCTTGGAAAAAACCGTTATCTAGAGAAAAAAAACATTATAGGTAGTAGTCAAATAAAGAGAACCAGTGAAAAATGACAGTTTAGCAAGTAAATCAGCTGTCAAGCAGAAATAACTCATAGGAAATGCATGTAATATTCTGTTATCTACCACGGTAGATACTGTCCATGTAGGTACATTAAAATTTCTGTTCATGTGAGGGTTATTCGTTCTGTGCTAGTTTCGGTAGAATAGATACAATCGGATTGTGGTAGCTGAAGTAAGATATGTACATTCGAGACTGTGATCTATCTAGATTACGCTGGAAGACAGCATCGATGGTTGTTCCATATCGTGTTGTTGAAATTTTCTGGTTGAAGTTCATTTGAAGATTAAATTTATCTTGCATAAAATCAATAAATGGTTGAGCTTCTGGAGTTGCAAAATTGATATTGAAATCTCCGCTTATGATCCTTGGTAAAAGATGATAATCTCCCTGCAGAATTCTTGAAATTTCTTCTGAGTATAGTGCAAGGACGAAATGGAGAAATTTTATTTCACATCAACAAAAAGCTGAAATTAATATACCCCAGCTCATAAATGTATGCAATGATAAAAACGTATGCAATGATAAAACACAGTGACGCATTTCCGTCCCCGCAAATTAAATGTGTGGAATTACTCCACCAGATTCCAATAACGCGCGCTTAGATGCTTACACATCAAAAAAGGACACGTCTGAATACAATTTTTATAGCGGTGTAGAACCACTTTTGGACCAATAAGCATTTTTAGTTTCGACTCTAAATTTTAGTAGTTCACAGTGGTTATATTATTTGGCATTCAAAATTCGCAATTGTGAGCTTCCGTAAATTTAAAGTCGGCACTAAAATTTATTATTAGTACAGTGTTTTTGGTATTTCAAGTGAAGGGAAACAATTTTGCGAGTGTAGTAAATACAATTGAACAGACATAACCTCCCGCTGCAGCTCCCATACTTTCGTCAAACAACCAGTGGCAACACCACACAAAGTAGCTGCATCAATGTTGTTCACGTACCTTCCAATATTAGGAAAAATAGAAGAAAAGAAAAAGCTCTGTTTACTACCACACAGAGATATGTAGGTGCACATACCTTTTCTTATGTTGTATTGCATCCCTTTCAAGGTTTTTTTTTTTTTTTTTCAACACCACCTAGGAGCTTTATTCCTGTGGACGGCAGGAGCAGGAAATCGTAAATCCAATTTATCTTCATAAATCAATCAGGGTATAAAACAAAGAAAACGGCGAGGGCGACTGAAAGTGGAAAAACCAGCATGAACTGCTGAAAGGGCCAACAAAATCTTTTCATAAAACTCATCGCCATGCCCAGCTAATGCAGGTATATGTGCGTGAGACAGGTGATTGAGTTTGGGCCAAGTGAACTTGTATTACAGGTAATGCCATATGACCCCATTTTAACTTTGTGTGTGTAATGTGTTAGCAGCTCACATGCAGGCTTTTATGCCGGAGAATTCACAGCGGCCAAACTTTCCATACAAATTTCTCAATTGTGAGCTTTCGTAAATTTAAAGCCGGGACTTAAATTTGTTATTAGTACGGCGCGCGCTATGAAAATGTATCCCAATGGGCCTTTAGGTATATAATTTTTACTTTTGGGGCCTTATTTCCGTCGGTCTTATTTTGTGGAGCCCCAAATTCATACAAAGCTTAGATGGAATTTTAAATACTTTGAAATTTGAAATTTTATTATGTATCTTTGGCGACCTGTAATTTGGCTTTCACTTTATGAAAGGTATGTACTGGCTTTTACTTTTTATTTTTATTTGCGTAATGACAAGTTTAAGGCAGTTACGTCAAATCGAAGCACACATATTGGACAAAACATTCCAACAGGAGGCGTATAGCAATTAAGAACACAGTCTAAAAGACATTGAGTAATCTAAGGACACATTTCAACAAAAATCTGTACCGCACCTCCTTATTTCCGACATTTATGTCTGTGACATTGTGACATTTTTATTTAATAGTCTTTGTAATTTTCTCATGATGACAGAGGAAAAATCGGTGGTGGCCGAAAATATTCTCCTAGTTTTATATTTATTTGTGACATGGATCAGATGTCAAAATCGACGTACTTAAGTGTATTCAGCAGTCTTAGATTTTTAGTGTTTGGATCGGGAACGTAAGCGAATACACCTAAACAATTGTCACATTTGAAGTGAGGTGATGCACACGAGATTATCAAAACGCCATTACATCCCGAAAAATGCACAGTTTGGTCCGTTCTGCGGCCTGGTGGGAAATAGTTTTACTAAAAATGAGGCTAATTGGCGTGGTACCGGTATTCGCTATAGGGCAATGACTACGAATTTGTTCGTTCCCCGCTTGAATGGCATAAATGTGGAGGGAATATAATAACATAACATTAACTTCAATTTCAATTAACAGGGTTTTTCAGTTAAGCGAACTCCGAATAACTGAAAAATATTTCAGCTCCATTCAGGTTTCATGTAGTTAACCTCATCTGCAAACAAAAATTGGCAATTTCCAACTCTAAAGAAGTACGGAGCCTCCGGTGCGCGAGTTTAAGCTACTATCAGACGGTTTATAGATATACACAAATTTCATTTATATATCGCATACACTGATTTTATACAAATTCGTACACTAATGCCATTTATGTATTCTACAAACATTTGTGGTTCAGACGGTTTGTGTATTTTGAGAAAAATATACAAATTTAATTTGCTTATTGCCAAACACAAATACGGCATCTACAAATTATTTTGTGTATACAGATTTGTGGTTCAGACGGATTGTAAATTTCTATACAAATGGGATTTGTGTATATTGTGTATATCAAACTGCTTTTTATTTTCCTGTGTTGATTTTGACGTATATATCAAATCAAAAAATTAAATAAATAAATATACCTACTGCCATCGTTTCGATTCGTTAAAATGAGAGTTAAAAATATGTGCCTCAATTACTTTGGCTGCGTATTTACTTGGTATACCGACAAGGAAGACGAAAGCCAACAAAATGTCGTCGTGTTACCACGCAAGCACCGTTCGTGTTGGAGACAAAATTGGCTCGGCCACCGGAAGACAGACGGCTTTTTAGAATTGCGTGCCGAAAAGTCGCAATTGTATCAGAATTTTGTCCGAATGACTGCAGTTCAGTTCAATCATTTGCTTCAATTGGTAATGCCGTACATTCAAAAGGCCGATACACTTATGCGCACCAGCATTCCTGCATCTTTGCGACTGATATTGACGCTGCGCTTTCTGGCCTCTGGGGAGAGTTTCCGATCGCTACAGTATCTTTTTCGGATTCCACAAAATACAATTTCTACCATTATTCCGGAAGTGCTGGATGCAATATATAAAGTTCTTTTAGACGACTATCTGAAAGTCCTTATTTAACACTCTTTGTCAACAGCGGCTGGTTGGGAAGCTATAGCGCAGCAATTTAATGAGCTATGGCAATTTCCCAACTGCATCGGCACTGTCGAGGGCAAGCACGTCGTTATTGTGGCACCATAGCCAAGCAGCTCTCAAAGCTCTTGACTCATCTGTCATCAAATCCAAACTCGTCTTAGAAACATTCTCAACCATCTATGAACTTCTAAGAAAAACCTAGTCATCCTCCACTGGATTTCAGCCTATAGAGGATTTGAGGGTAACGAATCGACTAACTTACTGGCTAAAATCGGAGCAACCACACCACTCATCGGACCTGAACCATTTTGCGGAATCAGCAAAAATCATTTCAGGAACTACATCAAGAACCTATCTCGTATAGAGTCTAACGAGATCTGGCAAAATACAGCTGGGCAGAATTTCACCAGAACATTTTTCCCCAAATTCTCCTCCAGAAAATCACTCTTCTTGATTAATCTGGATAAAACCAACCTGAGAATCCTAAAAGGAATAATCAGCGGCCACGGTCGCGGGAGAAAACATCTTCACCGCATTGGCGTATCACCGGATCCCATCTGTAGACTTTGCCTCGAGAGTGACGAATCCTCTCTTCACATAATCATAGAATGTCCGGCCCTTTGTCGTCTCAGGAAAAACATCCTAGATGATGAAATCGTTAATTCAGCATCTCTTGCGAACATACACTCAGAGAAGATCCTTGTCTTCCTGACGGTCTCTGGAGTGAAGATATGACTCTAAGAATTTACCAGGCAAAGCACAATAGGCTCCTCTAAGAAGCCGCAGTACCAGAGCTCATTAAAAGCTCTCCCGCCCTACAATCTGATCTAATCTATGGTGGCACCACCAAATCGGGTAGCGTTTTTTATAATTATAAGGGCACGCACAGCATCGTACTAATGGGTATCGCAAACGCCGAATATAAAATGATTTACGTCGATGTTGGCCGCACCGGAAGTTCGATGGCGGCGTTTTTAACCGCTGTACTTTTGAACAAGCGATATACACTCAACAGCTTTGCTTGCCACCGCCGAAAGTACTACCCGGCCGTGAAATACCCGTTCCGTATGTTCTCGTCGCTGATGATGCATTTGCTCTGCGGCCAAACATCTACCATAAAAAGCAATAGATTTTAAACCATATTAATTTAATTTATAAATACAGACGTATACAGCTATACATATCAAAAAAGAGAAATCCAAAAGAATAGTTTTGTTTATTTAACACAAACAAACAAGCAATGCGGACTTGTGCAAACTGCAGGTTGCAGGATATTTTTATATTCAAATAAAAACCATTATATTTTTCATATATTTCATCAAAATACCTACCAAGTTCTCGTAAAGGAAATCTCATTTAATCTTTTTTTCAACTGAACTCCTAAAACCATTTGTGTATTCGCATGATGATTTGTGCATGTTCTAATTTTAGGAACACACAAATGAAATGAGGTACGCAAATTATACACAAATGCAAACAAAAAAGCATAAATTAACTTGTGTACCCGATCAGACGATTTATGTTTATACACAAATTCGATTTGTGTATGCTATTCACAAATGATACACAAGCCGTTTGTGTATCCCATTTTTTGCTTTCAAATTTGTGGTTCAGGCGGTTTATGTATATTATACATAAATTTATTCACAAATTTTGGCGTATACACAAACCGTCTGATAGTAGCTTTTACACTCTCACTTTGCCCTTTTTGTTTTGTCTTTTTTTTTTCAATTCAATTCATGTAGGTTATGTGTATGATTTTTTTTTTATATATACAAGGGGATTATTTATAAAGTTTAAATAAGCGGTATTTTCTATAAGCGGGTTTCAGTTAAGCGGGTTCGACTATATTTGATTTTTCCTATTTTAACATCAACATCCAAAAATATCCGTATTTGGTATCTGCCATCCCTACTGTTGATTCAACGATGCCTAACACATTTCTAACGCAAATAGAGCTACTGAGTATTGAAACAATAAGCGGCTTCATTATTGGCTGGTAAGCAAATTCCACCTAATTGCCATTTTAAGCAAGCCCCATCATCATGATAAATACGTTTCCAGCTTGCAGCTTCAAAGCAAATATACCCGGATCCTGGTGCACTAACAGACTCATCGCCAGACCCGCAGTAAGTGTGCTATCACACCATAACAACACACACCGCATGCGGGAGCAATAATAACATTGACAAGCATAAACGCATATAGAGCAAACACACATTAGGAACTACTGGAGGCAAAATTTCCGGCTTTTCTAAAATATAGTAATCACGGTTTCACAATTTTACTGAACACAAATTAAGCCTCACAGTACGAAACCTGTAGCACCATTGTTTGCACAGTAAAGGATAAAGGCTCCTTCCATCCAGTGTACAGAATGCTCTCTTTAAACCAATTAACCGATTTAAGATGGCTTAGATTGGCTGAAACTTTCCCCTAATCCTTTTAACAAGACACCCTTTGTTTCATTGGAGTTTCAAGTCCATGTTTCTATTGGATTGGGGGCTGGGGGCAATACATAGTTGAACGACTTGATTGATCGCCTGATTGAACAATGGACAGGGACACCCATTGATGCTCGCATGTGTATATGTTGATTTTATTCTACGTTGGTCATTTCCTCTAGGATGTTGGACATGTGTTTTTCTTTCTTATGATTGGGTATCATCCGATTGTGTCACTCTGGCGGTGATGTCAGGCATACGTAATGACTGTTTAACCATAGGCGAGGGAATGATTATTCCGGCATTCACATCGAATATATAGGAAGTAATTCCAGAACGAGCCAGTTGTGTGGCATATTTAATGGAGATGTAGGCATTTACTGGCTGAAATGTTAATTCATGTAAATACGTGCTGCTTTCGCTATTCGGATGTCCTTGTGATTTTAGTGGGGTTTGAAAATTTGCTGATTAACACGGACTAAATAAAACCGGATACTTAGTCGGAAGGTTGGATATGATTTATGTTATGGCATAAGTATAAACATAAGAGCGGCGGGAACTTAAAACGAGCAACTGTGAATAGTTAAAAGGACAGCATATCAAAAAAGAAAAAAAAAAAAACTCTACTGACAAAGGGGATTCCATTTGAATTGGTAATCAATTTCATGCGGACCTAGGATCCATCATAAAATTCGCTCAGCAACTTACTTACCTAAATGGCTTTCGACTGATGAAAATGAAATTACAAAAACAACAATGTAAACAAATGGTTTTTTGGGGGATAGACGTATGAAAGATATCCATCTATTTTAATCAATCATCTCTGCCTTGGGTTTCTATCGCAAACTCTGTATTCATTGCAAGTAGAGTCAGTAGAGTACCAACTGCTTTTGTATCTTCGGACGAAATAACGAAGTAGAAGCAGCATTGAAATGGAATAAAACAAAGACGAGTTTTTAAGACTGACGTCCAATTTACTTTATTCGAGAGATAATCTTCTGGCATTATAATTTAAATTTGATTTCTGACATATGACCTCCACGGCTGTCTCGGACGTAGTCTAATCTGGAGGTCCGATTTTCGATGAGTTTTTCCGTCATTTGTGGCCGTATATCGGCAATAATGCGGCGAATGTTGTCCTCCCAGTCAAGTCAAGGTCAATCGTTTCGGGTTTATATGCATAGACTAGCGACTTCACATATTCCCACTGAAAATAGTCATCGAACGGCGTTAAATCTCACGATCTTGGAGGACAATTCACGGGTCCGCAACGTGACACTATGTGGTTACCAAACGTATCCTTCAATAAATCAATTTTTGCACGAGCTGTTTGACATGATGCGCCGTCTTGTTGAAACCACAGCTCCTGCACATCATGGTGGTTCATATGATGAACGAAAAAGTCAGTAATCACGGCTCTATAGCGGTCACCATTGACTGTAACGTTCTGGCACGTATCGTTTTTAAAATAAGAATGGACTAATCATTCCATCAACCCGTACCAACCCATTGTGGATGTAGCGGTGTCTCAACATACACTTGAGGATTATCATAACTCCAAATACGGCAGTTTTGTTTATTTACGTATCTTTTCAACCAAAAGATGGACGATTATGTTGACCGTAAAATGGACGTAGTGCGCGATACGTATTTCGAACAGAACCTTGATTTTCAAAACAAATTTGCACAATTCGGAAGCGTTTTTCAGGCGTCACTCTATTGATGTTGAAGTGCTAAAAGCCAAACCAAACTAAGAATATATCACTTGGCCGCCAGTTAAAATAGTGTTGCCAAGTTAGGGTTCTATACCTCTAAAAAAAAAATCACCCTTTACATACTTGCGTCAATGCAAACGTATATAAAATTGTGGTTTGCATTAGTGGGATTTGTTTCCAAGCTCAAGCCTAGTATCCTGATAGCGCTAAATTTTAGCGTCCCCAGTCTTCACTTCGTTTCTCCACGCCAAAGATAAATGGTCGCTAAATTTCTATTAACTAAATTATTAACTGATTGGACCCTATCAGTGCATTTTTAGGCCCGGTAAATCCACAACCGACCAGATATTCACACTACGGCAGATCCTGGAAAATACCCAAGAAGTCCAAGTCGATACCCACCAACTGTTTATCGATTTTAAGGCCGCATATGACAGCATTTATAGAGACGAGCTATATAGAGCCATGTATAGTTTTGACATCCCTGCCAAACTTGTCGGATTGTGCAGAATGACGATGGAGATCGCTCGCTGCGTAAAGGTCGGAAACATCAAACATGGAGAACGCTCGCTGCGTAAAGGTCGGAAACAATCTCACCGAAACCTTTGATGTCAAAAAAGGATTTACACAAGGTGACGCGCTGTCATGTGGCTTTTTCAACATTAATCTTGAGAAGATTTTGCGAAACTCGCAAGCCAACACCAGAGGCACAATTTTCCAAAAGTCTGTACAACTGCTTGCATAGACGCTGACGACATTGACATTGTTGGCACAACACAGCGAGCTGTCACTGGTGCTTTTGCTAGTACAGAAGCGGCAAAAATGGGTTTAGTGGTGAATGAGGGTAAAACATAATATATGCTGTCAACAAGAAGGGACACACAACATCGACGAATCGGACAGAACGTCACGATAGACAGCTATAGCTTTGAGGTAGTTCGGGACTTTGTCTACCTCGGATCCGCTATAAACTCTGACAATGACATCACATCAGAAATCAAGCGAAGAATCACTCTTGCCAACCGCTGTTATTTCGGCCTAAGAAGGCAATTGATTAGTAAGGCCTTGTCGAGAAATACTAGGGAGACTCTGTATAAGACCCTCATCATCCCAGTCATGCTTTGTGCTGCAGAAGCATGGACACTATCAAAGGCGGATGAAGATCTCCTTGGTCGTTTCGAACGCAAAATTCTTCAAGTGATTTTTGGTCCCGTTTTCGTTGACGGGATTTGGAGAAGGTGATTTAACAGCGAACTCTACGAGCTGTACAGCGACATTATGACCTGGTCCGAAAAGTGCGCATCAGCCGACTAAGATGGCTAGGACATGTAGAGCGAATGGACACCAACGCTCCGGCCCGAAGAGTCTTCGATTCCAACCCGACTTAGGTGGCGCGCGCAAGTGGGAGGGGACCTCAACTAACTTGGAGTGCGGAACTGGAGGCAGTTAACCAGAGATCGGGCTAACTGGAGGGGCGTATTGGTTGAGGCCCAGGTCCACCCCAGACTGTAGCGCCACCTAAGTAAGAAAGTAAGTAAGTAAATTATTATTAAACATGATATAGATGGGACAAAAACCATTTATGTTCATGACAAATATCAGTAAACGTAATTTTAATCATTCGCGTAAATATAACTTTCGAAATTCAAACTTCAAAGGCGTAAGGCTTGAGGCTCAAAAAACAAATTTCGCAATAACTGTAGGTAATGTATTTTTAATTTTTGGATTTGGTAGCCAAACCTAGAAATCATAAGGAAAACATCGACAAATATGTCCTCAAACTTTACAAAATCTCCCTACCATGGTGGAACACTTATTATTACCCAAAAGAAACTCGAGGCCAAATGAAAGCAACAGTCGGCCGGAAAAATTCGCTATTGTGATAGAGTGTGTATAAAGAAATGATATCGATATCTCGCATGTGGAACAAGTCAATTCAAGCCACGCAAGTGTTTATTTTCATCGTATGAAAAGAGCCTTTCGGCTTAGCAACAGGTCCGGAGAGACCCTAGGCCTGGCTTCTCACAACCACTTGTTTTGTATGAGTTTTTCATTTTTAGAATGAATGGAAGGGATCTACAATTTTATGCCTACTCCAAAAGGCTAATTGAGAAGCTCTTTCAAGACAGTTATACTCTCGGATGTTTGTCAGACGTTCGCGAGAGGTTGCGTAGTGGAAAAAAACCCTAAGTAGGAATTTGGGTTTTTGAGGGATTCGAACCTCGGACCCTTCGCTTAGTAGTCCAACACACTAGCCACTAAGCCACTGTGATCACGATCGATTTATTGTACCGGACATTTATTTCGCGAGCTAAATGAGTATAAATGGAGACTTTTCATCGGCACATCTATATGAAGTTGATTTAGCGTGCGAACAGGATACTGCTTTGCTAAACTGCCTCGCTCAATTTCATCTTTGTAGACATTTTTGTATGGGAGATACAATCAGGATACCAGGCTTCAGAGTAAAAATATGAAAATCAATCAAATTTTGCTCTTCTTTTAATTTTTTTTCACTTTGAATTTTAAAATGTATACTGAAATGACACGAAACATTTAAAAACATTCAAACAAAAATCGTATCCTTGATGGATAATAACCAGCCAGATTTGACTGGAAAACAGTCAAAATGCCAATGCTGCCCATTACTCCCTGCGCAGTTATACCCATTTTATGTTCCATATCCTTGGCTTCCGTTCGACTGCTGTTGGAAGACAAAGGATTTCCTGTTTTCTTTATTATTCACTTCTTTACTGTATACACAGGATATATAGAGTGCACCCCCTCTCAGTGCCATGTGCCATCACAGCTCATCAATTTCAATTACACATGGACATGAAATATGCGAGTGCAAGCGTATGTATTAAAATTCGTCCTCCCAATCCATCTAAAGGGTGTCCGCCAAAGAATTTTCGACTTTGAATTTGAATAAACGGCGAGCGGGGTATCGGCGGAGGGGGGAGGCGTATTCATTACACTTACGCGTCGTGCGGATTTTAGTAGCCATGGATCGTTGGTCGGCGGAGCATCGTGCGTTTGCTGTAGAGGCATATTTTAAAAATAACGATTCTCCCGTGGCTATTCGCAAGACATTTCAATATTCGGCGTATACGGGATTGTCCTAGTACGCAACTTATTGGCAAGTGGGTGCGAAGTTTTCGTGAACAAGGACCTGTAGTGGGACACGGGCCAGGTGTATCGCGAACTGTGAGAACTGACGAAACAATTGAAGCAGTTCGTCGTGATGTTATTGCAAATCCACGTCTTTCACTAAGAAAAAAAATTCCCAAACCTATTCGTCTATGTTGGAAAACTTTTTGGAACCTGAGTTGGAGAACAATGAATGGGTAAACGGATCGACATGGTTTCAACAGGATGGAGGCATCAATGAACATTGTAAGGCGCATTTTCCCCGAAAAAGTCATAAGTCGTTATGGTGATATCCCATGGCCCCCCAGATCGCCAGACTTAACACCTGCGGACTTTTTTTTTATGGGGATTTCTTAAATCTAAAGTCTACGTTAACAAACCGCGAAATTTATTGCAACTGAAAAGATATTCGCAACGAAATCAGAGGAATTTCGCAAGAAACTTGCAAAAAAGTTTTCACAAAAAATATGGTGTTTCGTTTAAATGAGTGTGTTCGTCTCCGTGGTAAACATTTAACTTCAATTATTTTCAAAACATAAATCCGCATTCGTATGTTTTATTTTAAAATAAAAACGATTATATAAAAACCTGTGAATCTTTTATTATTTAATTTTAAATTCGAAAATTGTTTCGCGAACACCCTTTATAACATTGATTTAAGAAATTCTACCCATTGTTTTGGTGCGCAATTTCACGAAAATATATGTGCGATATTAAGAAATACACCCACGACCCCAGACAACACGTGTCCTTTTCGCAAGTGATAAATTACCAAAAACAAACGAAAACACATGTCGCGATTGATATTAATCCTGTCGGTTTCTGTTTACAGCACACAAGTAGACGAGTATATCCCGTAGGTGTTGTTCAATCCCTTTCGTATTCAATTTCAAATGAAAATCAGATATTTAAAAGGAAATTACTATTGTCAGCATCAGCAGAGCGAAACGTGGAGTGTGTCCTTTCGGCATAACTTGGAATTAATTCAATGTTATTAATCCATTTTCGGGATCAGTTTTCGAAAGTGAAATCCACCACATAACGTTGCTTGCGGAATTGTCTATAGTATCAAATTTGATCTCGGGTATTTTGTGTCTTAATAATCCTGGTGTTAAAGGATTCTCCGTCGCATGACAAGGACGTCTTTAGAATATAAAAGGGATTTCGCTTGTGTTTTTATGGAGATATTTCGAGAAATGCGATTTTCGGGGAGGGGGTGCTTCGAAAATTGTTATGTGAATTGTTTTTGGGGTTGGCCCTTCCGTCTGATGGCGCGGTTGTTTTTTAGAACGCTCGAATTTCAGCTGTCGATGATTTTGAATTTTGTTATGGTATTTGTTGACTTATGATCGGCAGTTGGAACGTCATGGAAATCGGAAAAGAATTCAAAACTAGATATTTGCTGAGAAGATTGCTTTGTTGTTCTTGGTGCAGAGAAAACATGAAATGAAAAGAGACGGTTGAAAGCGCACAAATCAATGATGGATAGTAAACTTTTACAATGGGACAGAGAAGACGAAAAGGGCGAATGCATATTTACGCTACGAGCAACAGGAATGACCCCTGTTTCGTGGGGAAATAGACATAGCCGTGTTTTTATCAAAACTGGGTAAGAAGAGTTGCAGCTGAAGAAAGGTCGAACGTCAATTCTATTGGAAAATATTGACGGAGTTCTGGTCCATCTGGAATTTACCGATGTAAGAGATTATCCTCTCAATCTACGGAGAGAGCATTTTCTGTCTTCCCTGGATGACTCATTAGGCGTTTTATTTTTTTTTTATTGTACCCAAATGATCTATATCGATCTATGGTTTACAACCATATTTGAATCTCGTACTTTTGTACATGTGAGTAAAATAAAAAAAAAACACCCATTGTTAGTCTCTTATGGTGCGGGTTTGCCCCGTCCTTCTGGTTAGAACTTAATCTTTTTGATGCGTCTTTATGTGTTTGAAAGGAGGCTTATATGCCGACAATTTGGCAATTCTTGTGAGAGCCAAGTTTGTAGAAAATATTTTCGACTGCACTCTAAGTGTCCGCACCAAAGAAAAAGGCTTAACTGCTAGAAAGAGGCCAAATCTGCATATTCAATCATTGACCATATTTTTACTTTTTTGGAACTCATATTAAAGTACTTCAGAGAGGCTGGGTGGAGAGTCTACGTAATTAATCGACTGCATTGTTTTTTTTTTTTTTTTTTCGAAAATACAACATACTTAGTATTACAACAGTTTTCAGTTTTATTGAAGTGAAATTGAAGTGAAACTTCTTATGCGACTTCCAACTCAAGGACGCGTTAAACGTTTAACGCTAATAATTGGATACTCAAAGGTGTGAGCGAGGGTGAGGGTGGCGCACATTGCACAGCACAAGCACGTTCATATGAAAAAAGTGGTGGTTGTTTCTGAGGAAATGCGCAGATGGCTGTTGGTTGACGTGCGCTGATGGACTCAAAGGTGTGAGCGAGGGTGAGGGTGGCGCACATTGCACAGCGCAAGCACGTTCATATGAAAAAGAAAAGAAAAGTGGTGGTTGTTTCTGAGGAAATGCGCACATGGCTGTTGACGTGCGCTGATGGACTTATGGTGGTGTATATAGAAATTGATTTCAAGGTTTTTGTTTTAATGGTTTTTATAGTACATACCTACAATCTACATACGTTGATACCTACAGTAAAGAATTGAAGAATTCAAGAAGTAAAGACGATATAGGTGAATTATGTTGTTTGATTTATTGAAGTGAAACTGCTTAAATGCTTAATGCTACTATAAGCATTGCATACCTACTCAAAGGTGTGAGGGTACCGCTCACGCTTCAGAGTATGCAATGGTGAGTGAGTTTATTGGCACCAAATGCTGGGAGAAGAATATTCTGTGGTGAAGATTAATTTGCAAAAATAATGACTAAATTGGCAATTAATGTCTTATTGAAGTGAAACTTCTAATGCGACTTCCAACAAGGTTGCGTTAAACGTTCAACGCTCCTGGAGAGGGGGAATAGAAGAAGACAGAGCGAGAGTGAATGCGTGGCACTCGAACGCATGCGCGTAGTACACCTGTTACAGGCCAGCGCGAGCGTTAACAACGAGTAGCGTCCTCATTATTTCATTTACTTGTTTTAGTTTGATTTGATACACATACATATAATTTAATAGGGTAGTATTTTTGAAGTGAAACTTCTAATGCGACTTCCAACATATCGTATCTTACTTTAGTTGTCATTATCCCATTGTAAATGTTATGGATTTGGATATTTCTCCACTCGAAAATGATAATTAAAAGATGCGATCAATTGTTAGTTGCAAGCAATGTTAATAAAGTTTGTCTTAAAGCCTAGTATCCTGCTCGCGCTAAATTTTATCTCCCATACAAAAATGTCTACAAAGATAAAATTGAGCGAGGCAGTTTAGCAAGGCATCAGTATCCTGTTCGCACGCCAAATCCTTAACTTCATATAGATGGGCCGATGAAAAGTCTCCACTCATTTAGCTCGCGAAATAAATGTCCGGTGCATTAAATCGAAGATAAATTTTGACATAAAAAACGGAGAAAAGTGTTTGTGTTGTGTTTGCAAAGAATTTTTTGTGGCGGAAAACGCGGATAATGTTTGCGTGATAAATAAAAGAAAACGCAAAGCCAAATAACAGCTCCAAAACAGAGATACATATACATATAAATAAAGCGAATCAATTTTCAGGGGGACTTATGCTCTCATTTGGCTTCATCTTTTGGGTAATAACAAGTGTTCCACTATGGTAAGGAGATTGTGGAAATTTTGAGGACACATGTTGAACTTCTTCTTATAATTTCTAGGTTTCTTACGTCTTTCAAGTTTGAAATTCGAAAATTCTATTAAAATTTCGTTTACTGATATCTATCATGGTACTCATGGTTCATAAGCATATGGGTTTTGTCCCATCTATATCATGTTTAATAATAATTTAGCGACCATTTATCTTTGGTGTGGAGAAACGAAGTGGAGACTAGGGGCGCTAAAATTTAGCGCGAGCAGGATACTAGGCTTAAAGAAACAATATGATTTCACTAAAAATCAATTTTTCCTTCCTATTTTCATTTCCACATTACGAAGTTTCACTTCTTCCGCGCGGAGGGACTCCACGCACAATTTTTTTTTGTAATAAACTAGCGGACCCGGCAATGCTTCGCAACTTTGGAATCAATACTATTTTTTTTGCGTTCTTGTTGCTTTTTTTTTAATCAAAAGGACATGAAGAAATAATTCAGGATACTTCCCTTCTACTCAAGTCTGCCTCCGCCTGCAACTTTTTGTAAAGGTTAATGCGAGAAAGCAAACGAAAGAACAGTTTCTTATGAATGATTATATTGATTGAAATGGTTATCAGTACTTCGCACCATCGAACGCAAACACTCGCCTGCCTGTTCAAAAAAAAAATAATACCTATACCTCTACACCAACCCCTGTCAAAATTGCCCCCTTTCAAAATTCAAACGATACACAGCTTGCCAACCGAATGCAAAATTATAACTGCTTTCACAAAGCTGATTTAAAAAATGTGAAACTTCTGTCCATTCAGCATTTGAATTAACTTCAAAAGAAGTGGCCCATTTTGATTTATGCTTTCACTTTTGCCTTCTCCGTACGTAAAGTGACCGCCCTCGTTATCAAATAGTTTAATATAGCACAACAATATTCAATGGGTAGCCATTAGCATTACAAGCTTTTTATTGCAGCTAATACTAGAGAGAGCAGTGTAAGTTCTGTTTCTCTATTATCGTCAAAGTGTCGGGTGGAATTGGAGCTGAAAAACAAAAAATGTTGTTGGGGACTTGCTAGCTTTTTTCATGTTGTGCTTAAAAGGAATGACAAGTTCGAAAGAAGTTACCCAATTCTTTAACGGAAAGTAACCTAAATTCCACCACAGAACCCAAATCACTGCGCACCTTGGCTAATATCGGTTTTAAATCGATGACCTCCTCAACCAACCGCTGTTAAAAATTGCAAATTTTAACCGCACCTTTGCCACCTTTTACCGAATCTTCACTTAACTCATAAACTACCCAGTTTAGTCGCCTGAAACGTAATAAAACAAAAATCGTTTAATTAAACAGTTTGTAATATATACAAATTCCATTATAGGGAAAGTTCCTTATTTAAATCTTCCGCATAATCCTAATTGGATACAATCATAAAGTTTTCTAATTCACTTAAGGAACTGTTAATGGTAAAATTTTCTCGCAAAATAATTATCTCTGCTTATCCAGATTCTAGATTGCCTTTGCCTTATTTCCTTTGACGTGTTTCAAACTCCCCAAAAAGGTCCTTAAATTTACGAAAAAAAATGTCTGCCGTTTAACTTTTCTAGCTGTTTAATTATACGTCTGGCGATTTTGTCCTTGGCGGCGTCCTTGTTATCAGGATTCACTACTTTTTGGAAACATTTGAACGTCCTCTCTGTTGTCTTGTATATAGGACAAGCTGTATATAGAGCGACAACGGGCATTCACTTTCTTGTTGCCTTTCAATACGTTCGCATGTAAATTGTGTGTTGAAATAGGAATCGAAATTATTCTATTAATCTGCAAACAAACTCTAGCTGTGAATGGCATGCTACAGCTAAAGCAATTCTGGACAATTATAATTAACTTTATTTTTAAATCTGTCCTGTGTACGACTTTTCCTTAACTCTTTGAAAACACACACATGAGACATACATTCCTGAATACAATTGTTCGCTTCGGCAGAAAAGCAGGAACTCTGTTAAAATTTTCTTTTCATGTATAACAGTTTGGATTCGTGTTTTGTGTAGAAACTTATCAAATGCACATTTTCCTATATTTTTAGAGCGCAAGACAAACATTTAAAATTAACACCTATTTTTTCGAAATAGGAGTAAAATATTTGGGAGCCATTCCTAGTTTTATATTAGCAAGTTCCACAACCATAGCCAAGAGATTTTGCTGACTCCACTTGTGGTGAAAATAATTGCAGGAGCAGGTGCACATATTCACCAAAAACGATACTCAATTTGACCTCGCTCCTTCGCCAGATTTTGGTTCAAGTTTGCATTTTAAACTATAATTAATTACAAACGAAAAAATAGAATTCAAGGCTTTCTTGAAAATCCTGGGTTTAAATCATGGCTGACATGTATTAGAAATAACATTAGTCGTTCTTTCGTTTTTTTTTTTTTCCAAGACTTAACACTGCCAGGGAAATAAAAAACGGCTGTTGCGGGAGAGTTATGATGGTTTTTAGTTTTAAAAGAAACAAAAATGAATTTTCTAAGAAAAACCACCCGCCCGCCACACCAGTCGCCATTTATTCGTTGCGTTTCGTGGGGCATTTTTCGGGCAGTTTTTCAATGCGTATTTTGGAACGTTTTTCGGATATTTTTGTTAAACTTGTAAAATGTATGATTCAACAATAAATATGAAGTATTGACATTTATTTGGTGTTTTACAAAATATACGAACACAGATCGGAATTTGGGTAGTCATTTTTGAAAAATAATTAAAAAAATAATTTTGTCGAATTTTTTGAGAAAAAAAAAAACAACAAAGTATTTGATCTTGTTTAGAATAATTTTATCGTCTTTAATATGTATTTTGATCAAAATCATTGGATCGGTTTTTGTAAAATTTTGCAAACAAAACAGTAACAATGAACCCCCGTATTAATAAACACTGTGTAAAAGTTATCAACTTGTTGCTCAGCAGTTATGTCCAATTTTTGTATGCTATCTGACGTTTGCTAACTAACTTACTTGTGCACATTTTTTTTACTAATAAGGGCGAAAATGTTTAGTTTCAAAATACTATTGCCTTGCTTAACGATTTATCTGAAAACTGAGTAATAGATATTGATCTGGATGTGAGCACTAAAGTTTTATCCAAATCGAAAATGGGGTTTTCGAGATATGAGTTCCCAAAATTAGCGGTTCCGGTGACTCGAATTGAAAATTAAGGACCCAATAATTTGTAAAACAGCAATTTTACTCTAAATGAATGAACCACTAAAAAAAAGAAAAAAAAAGGGAAAAGCTTTAAGGAATTTTTATTTAATGAACCAATTGCATGAGTTCTCATATTTCCAGTTATTGTAAGCAAAATATTAAGGTCTAATCAGTCTTTGCGAGAAAAGCTCGTTAATTCGGACTGGTTGGGGGAAGGTTAGCCCGAATAAACGAATTTTCCGAATTAATGAGAGATTTTTTTTTTATGCACTAAGACGCGTTCCTAATGCAAGAACTTAGAACGAAAAATATTTTTTTCAGCACAAAAGATTGCAAATAATACATAAAATTTATGATTGTATAGTTTTTTCCCGATTTTTATATGTGAATTGCCGGGACTCCCCCAAAAAAACATTTTGATGATTTGTTCCAACTCCTATATATTTGAGGTTTATTTGCTACCTATACGTGTTCAATCATTGCGTTATTTAATTTTTGCTAATATAATTTAATTTTTACAAACAAAAATTTAAAACTCTCATTTATTCTGAATTTTTTTTTCCGAATAAACGAGTTTTTCGTTCGTGTACCTGTCAAAAATAAGTGTTATAACGCGGTTCCACGCAATGCAACAGGTGGACTATATATATGCCATCGGAGAATTTTTTCAAAGGTTGTATCGGAACGGATATCTCGAATAGATTCCGTACAAATTGGAGAAAATTTCGTTCCGAACGATACGTCGATAGCAGAGTTCCCGCTGAAAATTTTCAAAAAGTGGACTAAAAAGCGGCCCGCCCCGAAAAAATGGACCTTCACATAAAATACTAATACAGAAAAATAAAACAGAGCAACAAAGACATTTATTTTTATCAAAAAAAACAATTTATTTCATTACGAAACACTTCTTTTCATTTGTCTGCAGTCATTTTCGTTCTATAAAAAATAAAATCTCACTTAAACTAAAAAAGGAGCCATTTTGATAATTTTTCAAAAAGTGTGGGCCAAGAGGAGAGCCCAAAAGTAAAAGTTCGTGTTTCTTTTTAAGCTCAGAGGTGTAGGTATTTGCGATCGTTATTCGGGTTGTTTAGTAGAAGTGGTTTCTCAATGTAAAAATGCAAACTCAATACATTCATGTTATCCGTTTATTATTTCAAGAAAATGTCCTGCCGCCAATGCATTCGCATTAAAGGTAAACCTACAAGTACAAAAAAAAAATCTTGCTTCTGAACTGAGATCATTTAAAGAAATCAAAAATTGTTCTTGTTTGAGGGATGCTTGCTAACTTCTGCGCTTCTAATTGTGCAGCAAGTTTATAAACTGAATCAATTGGTTCATACTTAAAATTGTACAAGTTGTTTTTATAGATACGCAATAACTAGGATAACCACGCCACTAATTACCATTAACTGATTTAAGTAGTACTCGTAGGATATGTTTCCTGTTTGCGGATCCACAGCAATAGCCATCATCTCGTCCACCTCTTCCTAAAACACAAACATCATTCAATTTGGTTGCGGTTCTTTTTCCGTCGTATTCATTTTTCATAAACCTGAGTAAAAGGCTCTCCTTCTTCCATCATGATTTTGGTCATGTACTCTTTGGTCAGATAGCCTTTGCCCTCTGGATCTAGGACTTCAAATGCTTCGAGGAGTTTCTCTGGTGCTGCCGGTTCCATCCTGTAACCGATTTTGTTAACATAAATAATTTTTATGTTGAAGGATAAGATATAACGTACTTTCGTTCGATCAAAAGCTGACACACATGAGGGAGAAATCGCGACAAATGGATTGTACCCCTGGTATCCTCAAACTCAGTGGCAGAGATTATCTCATTGATTTCCTGTTCAGTCGGAGCGCAGCCCAAAAATCTGAGGATTGTTCCAACTTCTCTCACGTCGACGGTTTTATTGCCGATATGATCGAACAGAGCGAACGATTCGGCAATTTTCTTCTCGAGGTCATTGGATATGATGACTGAAAGAAAATTAACTAAAATTGTAAATAAAATAGAAAATTAGAATGCTACCCGGTATGTCGAACTCCATGTCAAGCTAAAAACAAAACGAGACTAATCGATCAAGCAGAAATGTTTTCCAACGAGTTAATGTTACACACATTCGAGCAAGTGTTGTGTATAGGTAGGTACTCATGGTTTCTATAGCGGATTGTTTTGTTGTAGCAACGAAACAATTGATTTTATTTTTTTTTTAACACTTTTACTAAATACACGAGTTGGGATAAGAGTCAATAAAAAGAAATTCAAAATCAGTCGGCAAACACACAATATCTATGAACAAGGTAAGTTCAACATAAATGCATACGGTGACAAAATTGTTAGACCGGTTTTTGTAAAATTTGGCAGACAAAACAGTATAGCAAATATTGCAATGTTTAGTTCGAAAAATATTTTTTTTTAACTATATAGCTGAAAACCGATTATAGATTAGGTCTGTTCCCTTACTTTCTGGTTCACTTTTGGCAATATGTCACATTTCTCTCATTCCGAGAAAATATGCTCACTGAAATTAAATATAACCAAAAAGAAAAGAAACGCGTTGAACCACAAATTTGAAAAATGTGAATTTTTTCTAGGCGGCAATATTCAAATTTCCGTAGAAAAAAACACAAATTTATATTTAAGACCAAGATTTGAATTGTTTTTGTTGCAGAAATTAAAAAGTACAATTCTTTTGTTTCTTACATCTATTTTTATGCGATACAAGCAATAAATATAAATGAAATTAAATAAAAAGTCAGTTACAAATTAGAATTTGAACGATTTGACAACCATCTGTCAGCAATAAGCAACTAGCCCAAAGAAATTTCTTGGGCTAATATTTGCAGGTTGCTTATGGAGGGGAAATGTTTTGCTCTCTCTTTTTGGCTCTCTTCTGCCCAACTTTTGCGTAAAGGAACGAAGTTTGACTAAATTTGGCGAATGTGTTCGAATCGTGGGATTTTGAGGAATATAACAAGAAAACATTCAAACAGTAGAGTTTTGCTGAAATTTCATAAAAACACCTTCATTTCACCATCATTATCAAGACATTGAATGTGTATAAAAAACGTCTCATATAAATCGTCTTTTATCAAAAATTTCTAGTACCAAAAAATAATCGTAATAATGTTGCAAACTGTTAATTTTATACTAAAAGTTAATTAACCGTGATTTTGTTTTCCTTGTAATACAAATTTTACCTCTTACATAATACTGGATTTTGAGACAAAAAAGTATCGTGGGTTTTTAAAAGGGATTTTGAGTACGGCGAAAAGCAAAAAAATGGAAAAATTACTAAGCTTCGTGGGATAAATGAAGGGAGAGTGCTTACAACACTGGTACAGAGGATACGCGCGAAACACATAACCCTCTCTTTGTACAGTCGGGTAAAAAAGGATAAGTACCTAATTAGAGTTACATCAGAGCAATTAAAATTGTCATTTGCTTTGGTGTAGCTGACCTATCAATAATATATTTCTTTGGAGTTTATTATTTATAAACTAAGGAACAAAGATGAATTTATTCCACTTTGGAATTTTCAAATTTTCCGGCATCAAACACAAAATTGTTGCCAAAAAGTCATTTATAACATATTAAAAAACATCTGATTCGAATTTCTTTGAAGGGCAAATAATACTCTCAATGCACTCACGTTTTGTATAAAATAAACGACAGAGGAGACGATAATGATAGAGTTAAAAGGAAAGCAAATTGATGACGAGATCGTGGACTACTATTTAATATCGCTCAAACGATTATCGTTCTCAGAGTGCTCAGTCACGAATACTTGACTCCTCGGCTACCCCTCCATAAACGTCAACTGAAACAGATCATCATATGCTCATATGACCGATTTCAGCCAATCAAAACCAAGATACACCTAGTCAGACAGCTGTCAGACTTACTAAACTAGATACTTGAACGTCCCCAATATATTTGCGATAAATTTTAAAAGATTATTTTTTTTTTAAGGTTTGTAAAAATTTTATGGAAATATTTCCATTTGTATGCTGTATTAATGTTAAAAATAGATAGGTAGCACCTGTAAAATCTGAGCCATTTTGCTTAGGCCCGTATACTACATTTTTCTCTCATTTTTATCACATTACAAAAACCTTGAAAAATCAGCTGAGAGTACAAGAGGCTTAAAGTGTATTACGAAAGAGGTAGCAATTGTTTGCAAGCAATCAAAAATATCTGCTAACAGCTTAAAAATGTAAATTGAATACATTTTTTGACATCTCTACATTAATAAGGTCGGTGTGTACGCACTCACACCAATCGGGAATTTTCGTACTGCTCTTGTTTCGTTTTAAAAACAGCGGAGAATATAAAATCTGAGGATATACTGGTACAAGAAATCGATCTCAAAGATAAACACATCAATATTTATTCAATGATTACTGGTATTAATAAGTTAATATTTTTTAAACAATACTGCAGCTTAAATAAAAAAAGAAGTTGCATTTTTTAATAGTACAAAGTACATATCCCTAATATAAGGTTGTTATTTTGAAATTTAGTTTACTAATGCATTTCTTTATGAATTTCCGCCAATCACAACAAACGCGTAGTATGTAATGTATTTACTTTAAATAAAGAGACTCTGCGAACAGATCCATATTATACAAAGGTGGCAACATAAAATGTTTTCCCCCTGGTTTTCAGAAGTGAACATTTACTCCCAAGTGGCTCTTGCTGGGAAATGAAAAATGAATGCAATGTGAGTACTCGAAGTATCAAGTAGAGCGTAGTTGTTGTAATTGCGTGCTGCGAACCCTACCTAAATTGCTTTGCTGAAATCGAATCTAAAAAAAAAAAAACCTAATGTACAGCCTTGAAAATTCTTAATTTTAGTCTTTAAAACTAGAAAATTACAATTTTAGAAATAGCTACTTGTAAAATCATTTAAAGATATTTATATATAAGCTTCGGTTTTTTTTAAGCAGGGTGGAGTTTTAAGCTTCAGCAGTTTATAAGACCATTATCGCCCAACAAACAAAACTTTTACTAGTTCGCGAAAAGTGCTGAGAATTTTTTAATCTTACCTCAAAAAATATTCCCACCGAAAATGTTCAGAACTTTTCAAAAATGTTTAAAAAATATTTTTCTTTTCTATACTAGTTCCAAAAAATAATCATAGTATAATGTTAACAAAATGCCACTTTTAAATATTATTAATGTAGATTTTTAATTCGCTGAAAACTTAATTTTTGCTAAATGTCTAATAGAAAAAAGAGCTTAAATTTATAAACCTTCGTTACAAGTTTTAAAAAAATTATAAGTTTTATCGATGGAAACTTTTTTTTTTAAATTCTGATTTGTTTGCCAAAGTTTTTCGAAAACATCAAATATAATAGGGCAACTGGCAACATTTTTGGCACTATGTACAACAACCAAAGGGGTATTCAAGATTTGAAGTGACTACCCCAGTAAAATTGAGAAACTAGATTATTTATTTAAGACACTTTTCTCTCATCTCTAGCAGAATATAGTCACGAAAATTTGTTTTTCTCTCCATTCTTTGACTGGATTATCAATTCGGCGGTGTTTTTGTTTTCCATTTTCTTTATTTATTCCGATAGCTACACACAGGAATAGATGGTAATTCCTGTGCAATAATTAATTGGCGAACTGTCAACTGGACAAAGCTACACTTTACTCTGTTGTATATTTTTCGGTTACAATAGGGTCGGGGTATAGATAAAGTGCAAAAGTGTAGCGAAATTTTAGTCAGTATTAGGAATGATACGAAAAATGAGTTACGAACGATGAAATGAAATATTTGTGATCGATTTTAATTTTATTTATTTTGAATTTTGCAATTTAAACTTAATTTATTTATATTTTCATAATTACAAAATTCTTCTCCGCGAAATTCTGATTTTCTACACTCTTATGAAAAATCGACTGCATAAATGGATTGTTGAAGTCCGAAACCTGTTGGTAGGTATCGGTGTCGACTTATTTAGTCCGGCCCGTATTATTTGCTTTTATTTTTTAATTCTTTAACAAGCATTAGTATAGCATCGTTCGAAACACACTAGTGCGATCATTACGCAGATGTGAGTACGGAATATAAACTTATTTTCATTGAACTTATTTGCTTTCAATCTATTTTAAGCGTTTTTAGTTAATTCAGCTTAGTCACTGTATATAAGCTATTTTTATTTCACATCATTATTTTATCCATCAGATGTACTTAGGTAATTATGAAAATGAAACGACCATAGCACGATCGCCTCAATTAAAAGTACGGACCGCATAATTTAAGTGAAATTACGAACTACCTACCTCATTCCAAAAGAGTTGATATTATACCAGCAAATAGCTGCCGAAAAAAATACGGAGAAGCAGTGACTAGGCAAAATACACAACAAATATGAGAACAAGCGAGCTTATCTTGAAAATTTAACTATTCAACGTTGTGAATAAGTTAGGCTATGTGACGTAAAATACCTTTCGTCGACCACCTGCTATAAAATCAGACAAGTACCTACAGACCGACAATTTTAGTTCGTCATTGAAAGCGGGTTTGAGATAACGGCAGCAGCCTTGGTTTACGTAATTTTTTACGCGATAATAGCTATCGCTTCAGTTGTGGGGTACTTTATAAAAAAGTCCCACGTCATACATAACGAACGGAACCGGTTCGAAGGCTGTACAAGATATACAAAGGAAATGATCCGTTTTGAGGGTCTTATTTCTTCCATTGTCCACCCGCTATCGCTTAGACCTGGACCGGGCCTGATCAAGAACATCCAAATAAAAGATTTTCATAACTTTGCAGCTCTTTTTCCACAACGAGAGAGATGGCATTTATTTACCTTTGGCATTCAGAAATGCTGCCAAATTGAGGACGAAAGTTTGCCACTGAAGAACTTCAAATTCCATGCTTGCGATCAAACCCAAATTCCATTGGAGATCAGCACTAATGGATTAATTTTGGCAACAAAGGGGGGGATTCATTTGAGAGTCGAGCCAGTGTAAAGTTGTCGCTGACATTTGTTACCTTTATTTGCATAGGTACTAAGATTTTGTAGATACGACAGACTAGTGATGCGTAAATGTAACTAGCACAAAAAACAATGCATTTGAATTTGTTAGAAGCATCCTAGATGAAATATAGTACGAACGTACGAACTTCACAATAAATTTTATTGCAATTGACCAACACATTTCGAACCTAGAAGACTTTTGTAAAAACAAACTGCTTAGGTAGATATCGGCTTATAAATGTCCGCTTCTGCAACCTGGATAGGTAGAAAAACATATCCCTGACATTTTTGTATATGCAAATGTGAAAACCGGAGTCAAGCAGTAGTTTTTAAGTCTAATTCGGCCGAACGCGATATCGTTTGCAAAACGTAAGTATCTTCTAGTCGAACATCAATTCACCATGCAAGATTGCATATTCCTCCCAGCGCCAGCATAATCAGTAGGTATTGTAACTAGGTCAAATATTAGCTAGTCAATACTTCGAGTCCTGTCTTTTATTCTCCGGCATTTTCTGTTTCGGCCATTATGGAAAAATGCTTTTGGATTCCAGTCAAACTGGATCATAAACTGCTTTCATGCAAGCTTTATAAAGAAAGCGGTAGATTTATAAGTGGATTAGTCGATAGGCAACCGAGAGTAATAGAATAGAGAGATCATTACACATCTCTATATATATAAAATTCAGTTGCTGTGCGTTAGTCGGGTAAAGGCTCCAGAAAGGCTCGATCGATTTGAATAATTTTTGTTTTGTTTTATTCGTCTTGAATCAGGGATGGTTTAGGAAAAAAGAAAAGTCAGAAAATCCTCAACATGTGGCGCTGTAGGCGTATATTTCGTTTTTCAGTTCAATTCAATTTTCTTCAATAATAATCTTCTTTTATATACCTAGAATTCTTTCAGGGTGAAATTTTCATGATTCTTATTTTGTTTTGTTCGTATTGTTGTATTTCAGATCTAGGCAGTCTTAAAACATAGGATTTTGGACCAGATAGGTGGCGTTGTTGCCGATCTCCGAAACAGCTCTACCGAGTTGATTGAAATTCTGTAGATGGGTATGGCTACTTCCAGTTTTAAAGTTGGGATAGTTTTTGACCCTATGGTGGTACTATGGTGGCTATAGTGGTACTTTGTAAAACATAAGCGGGATAGGAAAACGGGTTGTGGCACGTCCCATTCAAAAATAAACCCAAACGCTATTGCTTAAGTTGTAGGTATAATTAAAATTATTAATGGACATTGTCCAAATAAAGCACTTTGCGAAATTAGCAAGATTTAATACGAAAGGTACGGGCAAAGCCGGATGGGTACAGCTATGTACATATAAATGAGACTAACGTCTATATGTGTACTCATAACTCGGGAACGGATTCGATTTTTATGATTTTTGGTTGGAAGGAAGGACAAAATTATGCTACCCTTGTGGATGTGTCGTAAAAACAAAATTTTATGGGAATTAGTTGAATTTTTTGAATTATTTGGCTTAGTTATAATTTTGTTGCGCAACATCAGTTTACCGAAACCTTGTAACTTATCGCATTTGATTTAGGGTGAAGGATTTCAAACCAAATGTCATGCAAGTGACGATTTTGAAGGGAACATTCAAAGGCAAACACTCTCATTCCGCAGATTCCGCTTACTCAGAACGATTTGCCATTCTTATTTAAGCGACATAAATTTGCCGTGCATCTCGCTTTGACTATGAAAAACTTCGTTACAAGGATAATCGATGGATGTTTGTGTATTTGTGGCATCAATCTTGAATTCCCATATTTCTCGCATAGTCAATTTAGATTTAGTTTAGCGGCTTGATTGAAACAAATCGACATTGCTATACTTCAGTTATTTCTATTGTATAACTTTTGAATAAAGAGTTTGAATTGACCGAATTTCATAAATAAGCAAGTGCATTGTGCATGCTCGGAATAATTATTTTCATTACATTAACAAATTTGGCCGGAACGAAGTTTGCCGGGTCAGCTAGTAAATAATATGTATGATGATATTTTTCACTTGATGTTTTGTCCAATGGCTTGTTAATTCAAATAATAATAATTGCTGGCAACTTTCTTACACGATCACTTTTGTGTACCTTTGTCTCAAACGCAGCTGGCTCCTTTCTCCTTGTAGAAATTGGAAGTACTTGCACTCGAAGGCCAATCAGATACCAAATGGAAAATACAATGCACTTTTCGATATAAATATCACTTTTATAATGCAAATATCTTTTCCAAAAAAAAATCCACCAAAGCGTTGCTACACCCCAAAATATACCTACACGAAATCTTATCTTGAGCTCAAAATGTCTAATCATTCTATATTCGATATGGTGCCGCAAAAGAGCTTTCTCATTGCCCAGCAGCAGCAGCCCAGCACCTATATAATCAGCCAACCAAAGAACAATATTTTCAGTTTGTTTTGTTATTGAAAGTGTTTGCAGCAGTCATCAGTCAGTCTACGTAGATAGTAGCAATGGATCTGTGGTTCGGTGTGTTGTACGCGGTAATAGCGATAGTATCAATCGCTCTATATTTGATTAGAAGGAACATGACGTATTGGCAGAGACGAGGCGTTCCACACGATAAACCGGTCTTCCTTTATGGAAATCTGAAAAATATATCCAAGACTAAAGTTTTATTTGAGCCAATCCGAAAGTTGTACAACAAATACAAGGGAAGTGCGCCATTCTGTGGATTTTACTTCTTCCTTCGGCCAGCTGCTATCGTTTTGGATTTGGAACTGATCAAGAAAATCCTTATAAAAGATTTTCATAATTTTACAAATCGTGGCGTTTTCTACAACGAGAGAGATGACCCGCTTACAGCTCATCTATTTGCGTTGGAGGATCAGAAATGGCGCAAAATGAGGGCGAAACTTACCCCGACATTTACGTCGGGCAAGATGAAATTTATGTTCCCCACGGTAGTTGAAGTTGGCCATCGCTTTTCGCAGGTTTTCAGCGAAATTGTGGGCAATGGCACAGTAGTGGAAATAAGAGAACTCTTGCGTCGCTTCACCACTGATGTGATTGGAACATGTGCCTTTGGAATTGAGTGCAATAGCTTGAGGGATCCGAAGGCAGAGTTTCGCATTTATGGACAAAAGTTTTTCAGCACATCTCAGAATAATCCGGTTATGAATTGGTTTAGAAGAAGCTGTCCGGAACTAGCAAGAACCTTAAGGATGCGTGCTACCCCCGATGACGTTCATAACTTTTTTATGCAAGCCGTTCGGGATACGGTTGAGCAGCGGGAGAAAAATGGAATCGTTCGGAACGATTTCATGAATATGCTGATCGAGCTAAAGAATACCAAGTCGACGAAGACCGAGAACGGAGACGTGATTACTGGTCTTACAATGGAGGAGTTGGCCGCTCAAGCATTTGTTTTCTTTTTGGCCGGCTTTGAGACGTCATCTTCGACAATGGGTTTTGCGCTCTATGAATTGGCTATCAATCAGAGCATCCAAGATAGGCTAAGAAAAGAGGTGAACGATGTACTAGCAAGGCACAATGGAATTTTCACCTATGAGTGCATGAAGGAGATGCGCTACATGGATCAGGTTATATATGGTAAGCTTTATAGTCACTTCCAATTCTATTGCGGATTCATTCGTTTACTTTTATAGAAACTCTCCGAAAGCACACAGTTGTGTTCGCGCTTGTGCGCATAGTTAAAGAAGATTACGTTGTTCCGGACAGTAATTATACGATCGAGAAAGGAACCACGGTCTTCATTCCTTCCGATGCCATTCATCATGATCCAGAAATATATCCTAACCCGGAAGTCTTCGATCCGGAACGGTTCAGTCCAGAGGAATTCCAAAAACGTGACACAATAACTTGGTTACCGTTTGGCGATGGACCTCGCAATTGTATTGGCCTAAGATTCGGCAAAATGCAGTCGCGCATTGGATTAAGCTTACTGATTAAAAACTTCAAGTTTCACGTTTGCGATGAAACGCAAATTCCAATGAACTACATAAATGAGAGCTTTCTATTGGAGGCGAAGGGAGGAATACACTTGAGAGTTGTACCGGTGTAAGGGCGCCTGTCATTTTTTGTATTATGTTATCTAGACTAAAACTTATGTCACAGCTGCTGCAGGTACCTAAAAAAATGAACATACATTTTCAATGAGTTATAAAGTGTTTAAAAACAAAAATGCATTAGGCGCAGATTAGTTATTTAGGATCTAGATCATGTTATTGTTTTAACATTTTACTAGTTGCAGTACGTAAACTGCAACCTCTTACATTCAAAATATTTGCTCTGCCCGATTGATCCTTTTCGTTGTTATTAATTTATACAGAAAAATGCTATATATTGAAACGGTAGTCAAAATTTGAACATAATATTTTTATTAGAAAAAACTAAACTATGTGGTAAACTAAATAAAATACAATTTTGAACAAAGTTCTTCTTACTCAATTTAATAGCAAAACAAATAGCAGATCTTTGCATTATCCATCAGGGATGGAAAAGTCGATACAATTGTATCGAATTCGATACAAATGAGTTTGCTCAAGTACAACAGTACAATTGCCTTATTTCGATACAAATTATCTATACCTACCTATCTTTCAAATTCTCTTGCAATTTGTATTTTTCCAAAAAGTAGAAAATTAAGTCAAATGACGATCTATTTGTTTTAAGTTTTACACAGAGCGTTGACTGGATTCTACTTTTCATTAGAAACTAGTCCTATTAGGTGTTTCAAGCTCAGGCAGTGTGACCAATTTAGCATATTTTCTGCTAAATTTATTAGGATTATTTTATTTTTTTTAAATCATGCAAGCATTTCTTTAAGCATAATTTCATGCTGGATCAGAAAAAGTTAGCAGGATTTTGGTTAAGCCAAATTATGAATAAAAATAATAAAACAAAATCAAAGTTGACGACCCTTCGTGTGCATGTATGCATAAAAAGAAAGCCTTAAAATTGTGTTCGCTTGTCGCCAATTCACGCCTTAACGCATTAACCGATTTAAACCAAACTTTCACACATATTTGCTATTGGTCTGTATATGATTTTTGTGAAGTTTTGTCGCGAAAACGAAACTTTGAGGGGATGAAAGAGGTTATGAAAGTTTGTATGATGAAATGCACTTTGAATAAAAAAAACTGGATAGAAATCGAGTAGGGACACCTCAAATACAAAACAAACATCTTAAATGTTAAAAGCAATTGTTGTTGTCAATTATTTCAATTATTTTCCGAGCAAATTGTTGTTGTGATCAATTTTGAAATACCTACGTAATAAGTTTGTTCTATTATTTAATTATGTTTACTATGTTACATTAAGTAAATTTTCGAAATGGAGTAGGTACTTTGATATTTGTGTGATGGCGTTTGAATCCATTATTTTCAGGATCCTTGCATTATTATAAGTTAGTAAGTTGAAATGTAGGAGTGATTGAGATGACGTGGACATTGATGCTGTTCAGCGTTTTGAGTTTTCACGCAGAGGTTGTTACGAAAAATGAGCGAGTAACAATCATGGTTCTCTGCTTATTCGTGAGTAGGGTTATGGCACCTGCAACAACATCAACCAATTTTTTCGAAACTTGCCGAAGCCACGAGTTTAAAGGAACACTTACTTATTGCGAAATGCCCCGATATTCAAATGCGTCTTCGAAGAAGTTCCAGCGGCGGAAACAAGGTGAAGTAGTTCCCGGATTCCGTGGTGTTTATGCAAGTGATGGAATTGGTAGATAATATAAATAAAATGCTTCTCTTATCTTTCCCTCCCCTTTTCATATCTCTTTCGACTATCAATCTCTCAAGGAGAATTTCCTCAGATATGGCAGTCCTCTTTCATATCACGGATGCAC
Organism: Cheilosia urbana; assembly: GCA_946477585.1. Taxonomy (NCBI): domain Eukaryota; kingdom Metazoa; phylum Arthropoda; class Insecta; order Diptera; family Syrphidae; genus Cheilosia; species Cheilosia urbana. The sequence goes on from OX297854.1 coordinate 147,588,592, forward strand.
AAAAAGGGATCAAAGAGCGAAATAATTAATTACCGTCCCATAGCAAAACTTTCGCATTTTCCCAAACTCTTTGAAAGTATGTTGTATGAAGCCTTAAGCTTCAAGTGCAAATCCCTTATCTCCCCTAAACAGCACGGTTTACTCAAGGGAGATCAATAAAAACTAACCTTATCGAACTCATATTCTCTACACTCTCTGCTCTAGAAAGCGGTAAAGAAGTCAACGTTATTACAACTGATTTTTGAAAGGTTTTTGATAAGATTTTCATAAATTAATACTTTTAAAATTGTCTGCCCTCGGCTTCGAATCCATATATTGTTAAAATGGTTCATGCCTGGAAAACCGTTTTTATAGAGTTCGCTTCAGGTGGGTCCCTCGGCCCCTATCTTAGCCAGCTCAGGTGTTCCTCAAGGTAGTCACCTAGGTCCCCTTCTATTCATCCCAACAATTAACGATCTTGAAAGGGTCATTGAATACTCAGCCCTCTCTCTCTATGTTGATGACACCAAATTTTTCAAATCCATTTCCTCACAACATGACTCCAGTCTCCTTCAAAAAGATCTCAATAGTTTTTCCACCTGGTGCCAAAAAACTGTTTAGAACTTAATGTATCCAAATGGCAATCTATTATCTTCTCATGTCTGGTGGCAAGCCGCGGACTGGGTAACCAATCTGAAAGAAATGACAAAAATACAAAGATTAGCATGTATAGGAACAACCAGTGCAATCAGAACGACACCAACCGCTGGGTTGGAGGCCATTCTCAACTTGCTCCCCCTGGACCTATATATGCAAGAATCGGCCGTCAAAAGTGCACTCAGGATTAGCCAAACACAAGGCTGGAATCCTAATGCTACAGGACATGCGCAGATTTTGAAGAGATACGTAGAGAACGATGTTAGCTCTGACTTCATGTCTCCCTACCTAGATTTCGACAAGCCATTCTCCTGCTCCTTTCCAAGCAGGGAGGAATGGGAAACAAACGAACCCGCTAAAAGGAAATCTATATCCATCTACACAGATGGATCAAAGATGGACTATGGCACTTGAGCCGGTCTTTTCTCGGAGGAATTAAACATACGCCGCTCAATCAGGCTTCCTGATCATAGCAGTGTCTTCCAGGCCGAGGTTCTGGCAATTATGGAAGCGGCGTGTATGGTGTCAATGAGGGCAATACCACGTAATGATATTACCATATTCATTGATAGCCAGGCAGCCATTAAAGCTATTTCGGCTACTGAAATCAAATCAAAGCTAATTCGCAGCTGTCGCGAAGAGCTCAAAGCTCTTGGCTCGCAGCATAATATAAATCTCTGCTGGGTTCCTGGACACAGGGACAAAGCCGGCAATGAGATTGCAGACGAACTGGCAAGAAAGGGGTCTGCAATAGACCATGATCAGGCACTACAATCGATCAAACCACCACTCTTCAACCTCAGAGAACGGGTGGAAAACAAGATCCGAATGAAAGCCAATAACAGGTGGAAGACACTAACAACCTGTGAAATATCAAGGAAGCTTTGGCCTGAATATGACAAAAGACGGACCAACAAACTCTTGAAGTTCGACAGATCATCACTGTCTAAGTTGGTAGGTGCTCTGACAGGTCATAACTTCCTAAGAAACCATACAATGAAATTAAACCTCATAGACGACGACATCTGTAGAGGCTGCGGTGATGAGGAGACGCATGAGGCCACACCTCACTTCCTCTGTCACTGCCCGAGCCTCTGTCACTTGCGAAATAGAACACTTGGAAGATATTACTTCCAAGACATTCAAGAACTCTCAAACAGCTCACTCTTTGATCTTCACAGGTTTTTGAGGACATCAAGATGGCTGGAGAACATCGAGTAAGGAGAAGGAAACGAGGCCGAAATACAACACGGCTAAACCCCACAAATAAAGGGTATCACAATGGGTTCACAAGGACCTGAGTGTGGCGAAGCGAGGGTCACCCGCTTCGTCAGCCCAAACACCTAACCTAACCTAACCTCCTTATGTAAGATCAGCGAGTCTCCTCCCCGAATCTACCATCTTCTCGGGCAACCTATATCTCTCATGCAATCGTGCAATCCATTCGTGACCTTGGCATTTTATGCGACAGGGAGTTTAACTTCCGTTCGCATTTTAAAGAGATAATTGCCAAGGCAAACTCAATACTTGGCTTCATTTAAAGATGGTCCAAAGAATTGTGTGACCCGTATGTGCTCTTTATAGTTACATAACCTTTGTTTGCCCCCTCCTTGAGTACGCTAGCCAAGCGTGGTGTCCATTTCAACAAGTCCATGTTTCAAAAATCGAGAGCATCTAAACGTAGATTTCTTCGATTTGCTCTTTTTGGTCTTTCTTGGAATGATCGCCTAATCTTACCTCCTAGTCGCGCCCCTTATCGCGACCGTCTCAAACCTTTTAACCTAAATACACTTAAGGAGCGCGCAGGGACGCAGCAGACATTTTTTTCATTCACCGGCTACTCTCAGGCTCGTTCGGTTGCTCGTCTTTTTGCAACTCTATCTGTTTTAACACTAACCCTTGTAGTCTACGTTGCCCCCGTTCCTTCCATCTTCCAACCCACTGCACCTCCTATGGCTCTAACGAACCAATATCTCGTACGCGGAGAAAATTTAACTTAAACCTCACGGTTTTCGACTTCAATCGCAGTACTACTTCCCAAAAAACCGACCCGATTAAGCATCCTTAGCTTCAAGTCCTAGTTATCTATATATATAAAAATGGATCTTGGTTTGTTCGGATGCTTAAAACTCGAAAACGACTGGACCAAATTGGATACTTCCTTCTGCGGATTTGTTCGTAATTGCTCCGCGAAGGTTTAGGAAAAAAGAAAAATTGAAAAAATTAAGAAAATTGCGCGGAAAATTAGAAAATTAAAGTTTGTATGGGGAAATACACTTTGAAAAAAAAAAAAAAAATTAACTGCATAGAAATCAATAAGTGACACAAATAAAAAAAATATATATTTTGAATTTTAAAAGCAATTGTTGTTGTCAATTATTTTAATTATTTTCCAAGCAAATTGTTGTTGTCAACAATTTTGAAGTTTTTTTTTTTTTTTTAAATATAGGTACCTAAAAAGTTTGTTCTAATAAATTATGTTTACTATGTTACATTAAGTAACTTTTTGAAATGAAGTAGATAGGTACTTTGATTATACAAAGATGATATTATGGCCGACGATATTTTGCATCGAATTCGCACTGTGACATCGGATAATGAACTGGAGATGTTAGATGAAATGCGCAACAAAGCTTTGATTATGATCGAATCGAGGATATGTGTCTGCTCGTGATTGGCAATTTGTTGTGCAAATTGGGGATGCCACAGCCAAATCATTCAATGCAAGACGCATTTAATGGAAAATTCAAGCGAGAAATGGACTTCGATCGAATCGCATTGAGTCAAGCTGTTCGAACAAATGTGCCAATGTTGAATCAAGAACAAAAGAAAGTGTACGATGAACTGATGCAACCAGTCGATAACGAAAATGGCGGAATTTTCTTCCTTGATGTGATGCGACCGGTGGAACTGGAAATACATTCCTGATTTCACTGATTTTGGTTACGATTCATTCGAGATCTGAGATCACTTTGGCCCTAGCCTCTTCTGGGATAGCGGCTAATTTGTTAGAAGGCGGTCGAACAGCATTGACATTGCCATTGAATCTGCAAGTGGATGCAGAAACTACATGTAACATTTCAAAGAACACTGCGATGGCGAAAGTACTGCAGCAATGTAAGATTATCATATGGGATGAATGCACCATGGCTTACAGACGCGCATTGGAGGCCCTGAATCGATAACGTAATGATAAGCGACCCTTCGGTGGAGAAATGATCTTGCTATCAGGCGATTTTCGTCAAACGCTGCCTGTCATTTCGAGATCAACTACGGCAGATGAATTGAATGCTTGAAGGAGTCTGCTTTATGGCGATACGTCAAGAAATTGCATTTGACAACAAACATGCGAGTTTCTTTACAAAATGACCAGTCATGCCGATGGGCAATGGTGTGATTCCAGCAAACTTAATCTCAAGCCTGATTGAGTTTCCACAACATTTTTGCAACTTTACAACGACACCGGAGGAACTAATCATGAATGTTTTTCTGAATATCGCTCAAAATTTGTTGACCATGATTGACTGAGGGTAAGAGTGATTTTGATTGCGATAAACAAGAACGTCGATCATTTGAATTTCGCCATTCAAAACCTAATCGCTGGTGAGTTGCATTCATACAAATCAGTCGACTCCGTGATGGATGAAAACGAAGCCACCAACTATCCCACTTTGTTGCGCAACCTAAACGAACCAAAATTTTGTAACGGTGTGATTGTGAAGAATTTAATATCAAATATTATTCAAGCAACGACTTTTATTGGAAAACTAGCTGACCCGGCGAACTTCGGTTCACACAAATCTATGTTATATACAAATTGAGCCTTAAAATTGTGTTCGTTTGTCGCCGAATCACGTCTTAACGCATTTACGGATTTTAACCAAACTTTTTCAGATCTTTGGTATTGGTCTATTTATATGATTTTTGTGAAGTTTGGTTGCAATTGGTAAACGTATGTTTGTGTAATTTGTCTACAAAAAACGGTGCAAAAAAAAATATATATGTGTACTGTAAAATATGTTGTTTTTTTTTTTTTGGACTTATGAGAAATACATTTTGTTTTGTCAAATCACTTTTTTCGAATTTCCAGTCGGTTTTTTTTTTTTTCAGTTTACTCAACAATTTGAAAAATTCTAGTTGTACGGTTTCTACCAGTGATGCCATTCTGGCATTTTAAATGCTAGATCTAGCATTTTCGAAAACTTGAAAGCATTTTTTAAAAAAAGAAAAATGCCAGATGCTTTTTTAGCATTTTCTTGGATTTTTGTATTTGTTGATATTTGCTTTGGAATTTTAGTCATTCGTGTACAGTAAACTGTAGAGATGCCACGAATATTCGGCAACTATTCGGTATTCGGCTATTCGGCCACATTTTTCACTATTCGGTATTCGGCCGAATAGTTTGCAACATTCGGCCGAATACCGAATAGTGAAAAGTTAATAGAAAATCATGAAAAAAAAGAAACACTCAGTACGTAAAGAAGCACCAACAGACATACAAATAACAACAAATAATAAGTGTTATGACACGACCGCGACCTAATCGCAAATGAAACAAAGCTGGCCGCGCCTACTACGTACAACTTCAGCGATACAAGTTTAAACTCGTAAGTGACGAGTTGTGACTTGTCACTCATGGAAATTACTACAAAGTGTCGCCGAACATTCGGCCGCCGAATATTCGGCGCTTCGGCCACGAGCCTCGCCGAATATTCGGTATTCGGTATTCGGCCAAATTACTATTCGTGGCATCTCTAGTAAACTGATATACAGTGCATCGAAGTTTAAAATGTTTCCCATCACTTTCCCACGCATATGAAATGTGAAATGTGAGCAAGTAATGTGTGAGTCCGATGAATCATGTCTATTGGGTACGTGGAGATAAGTAGATCAGACCAAAAACATAAATGTTAAAAAAAGAGCCAGAGAGTTGTTCTATATAAAAACCTCTATGTAACAAAGTCAGCCGTGAATAGTACCGAGGTCTAAGACCACACCAAGTTCTTACTTTATTAAGATTTAATACGAAATATTTAAAATTTGGTGGGTTCACTGATCAAGTTTTTAAAACCTTTGGAATTTGGCGTAATAAAAAGAAAACTTGCCAAGTAAGCCCACCAAATTTAAATCAGTAATAAGTTCTTAGAAAAGTCATGAACTTTTAAGTTGCATGTATATTTTCAAAATGACATAAGCAGACACTTCGAATCTCTATCGATCAACCAAATTCATTTCATTATTCTACAGCAATCGGAAGTCCTCCATATAATTGACAACAATTCTGAGAAGGTGAGTGGATACCATGTTCTCTTATAAAGAAATCTCAAATGTTTGAGTTATTCCTTTGATTGCGCCACACCGTTATGCAAAATTACAAGATTCCACGATGTTGGGGAGTACTCCATAATTTTGATTATCTGTCAGTCAGTCAGTTATACGGTTTTTGTGATTTTTAAGCCCTATATTTCAGGAACCACTAATGCTAAAAAGTTTACTGAGACGCCTGTGCTTGATCAGCTTAGCAAATTTTCCGAATTTAAAGTCTTCTGACTTCATTGGTACCGAAGATAGAGGGATCGAAAATCACCTGAGTTTGTTCCTGTAAAATTGTGTAGTGCCAGAACTTGGCTGGGCAGTACCATGCCCTTTGATACATGGGCTTATTAATTCAGACGTGTGGTGAAGGATTTATGTCTTATTTATGGTGGACTTGGACCTCAAACGTCAAAAAAAAAAAAAATACACCCAGTGTAGTTAGATTCCTCGAATTGAAAGTGTAATATTTATTTGTAGGTGTCGTAAATATTTCAAAAATATATGGCTACTGTTGATATTTTGTTGTTTTGTTTTTACTGAATTCATTGTTTAAAAAAACATAATTTTTAATTTTATTATTTTTTGAGATATTTTTAGGGCCGAAATTCATTACTAAAGAGAGTGTTACATTTTATATTGTATAGATAGACAAAGAAATTCATTCAGATGAATTAATAGTAGGTATAAAAGACAAAATAATATATGTATATTTTTTTTTAAAAAACTGGTGAAAACACATTTTGTTTTGTCTAGCATTTTTATTTTTTGACTTCATACATTCTAGCATATTTTTTTTTGCAGTCTAGCATTTTCTTTTTTGAAATTATGGCAACACTGGTTTCTACGCTGGAATCGGAAAACTTATGCGTGCCTGAAAAAAAAAACATGAATTTGAGTAATTTTTTGTTTTTTTCCTAAACCACTCAACCGTTTTCAATTAAATTTTGTGGCTGTGTTTGGTTGGTTACAGTTTGAAAGATAGATAGATATTTTGGACCCGATAGGTGACTCTGTCGTCGATATCATAAGCCACTCAACCGATTGGAATAAATTTTGTGGCTGTGTATGGTTGGGTTTTTTTTTGTTTTTTTTTTCCGCTGCGCTAGCTCTCGCGAACGTCTGACAAACATCCGAGAGTATAAATGTCTTGAAAGAGCTTCTCAATTAGCCGTTTGGAGTCGGCATAAAATTGTAGATCCCTTCCATTCATTCCAAAAATGAGAAACTCACACAAAACGAATGGTTGTGAGAAGCTAGGCCTAGGGTCTCTCCGGACCTATTGCGCCAACTATTTATTTTTTTTTGTATGGTTGGGTACAGTTTGATAGATATGACACTATTTTGGTATGGTGGGTACGGCCATATGTAAAAGAGACTGTCGTCCGTATGTGCAGTCATAACTCGGGAATGGATCGTGCTTCGTGGATTCGTATTGACCCAATGAAGGACATATGATACTTTTTGTCGTGAAAATAAAAGTTTACGGGGATGGGATTGGGGATGGAACTTTGCATGGAGAACCGCATTTAAAAAAAAAAAAGAAGATTGAATAGAAATACGGGTAGTGTCACTTCCAATACAACAAAAATTATTTAAAATCTTTATTTTTGAATTATTTTGATATGCCGGGCTTACCGCTACACAATTTGAAATTGAAAGTTGGCTCAATTATAGTTTTGTTGCGCAACCTCAATCCACCGAAATTTTGTAACTGATCGCGTTTGATTTGATTGTGAGGAATCTCAAATCAAATGTAATGGAATAAGCGACGATTTTGAGTGGAAAATTCAAAGGAAAACATTCTAATTCCACGGATTCCGCTTATTCAGAAAGATTTGCCATTCGTTTTTAAGCGTATCAATTTCCCGTTTCGCTATGACAATTAATAATTCTCAAGGACTATCGCTGGAATTTTGTGGAACCAATATTGAATTCCCATGTTTCTCCTGAAGTCAAATGTATGAACTTCCGCTTTATACATCGTGTATCGTAAAGGACATGTGCATTGTGCATGCTCACTTGATCAGCATAATTATTTTCATTACATTAACAAATAATATGCGCGAAACAAAGTTCGCCGGGTCAGCTAGTTTTTAATAAAAACAGTAAAGAGTGGTTCTACGGCAAAGTCTATCGTAATGTAAACAATCGATCATATATTATTGTTGACAATTTTAACAAGTATTATCGCAGAAATCGTAAGTTTTTTGCAAAAACCAACAATAATGAACAAAGAACAGGGGAATAACTATATGAAGAATATATTGACAAGTATTGACAAGTACTGAACCAGTAACACATCGAAATCAAAATAATATTGAAGAGTCAAAACAAGGACGAGAGTCCATCGCAGCCAACGGATCTGATGAAAGCTTCAATGGAACAATCGCTAAAAATTTAGAACCATCTGAAAATGAATCTGTTATTCAACCACTTGAGCCAGATGCCACAGCGATGCCGCATTGAACTCGTGTTGGATGAGCGGTAAAGCCATCAGAGCGCTATGGCGACTGGGTCTAATACTAATTTCAAATTTCAAAACAAGTAACTAAATAAGTTTATACCTTTAAGTTAATAAGTTAAGTTATTGTTAAGCTGAATTATATCCTAGCTGTATATATATAAATGAAAAAAATAGGCGTATAATAATATTGTATACGCGTCCCACAAAATGAACTGTGAACGCGCCCAGCGAAATTATTTTATTGACAGTTCAGTGCAGAGACAATACTGAGACCCCCAACTTCGACCGATTAACAGTTATTTGCCTTCAAGCTAAATTTTACGCTCCCAAAAAGTTTAGGTGCGCTAGTATTGTTGCATAGAAATTCGTATTGACAAATGTCAAAAATCCTCTCAACCAACACATTCGCACCTAATCTTTTTACATTTCACTGTGGGCAAAGCAAAACGGATAGGAATTGGCGTACACGGATAGGACAACAAAATGGCGGATTCCTGGCAAAAATTGAGGACCAGCGGCAAGAGGATTATGAGTTGGGGGTCTCAGTATGATTTGTTTATGGTTCAGTGGACGGTCTTGATGTAGAGGAAGAAGATTTGTACGACAGATAAAAAGGCGTAATAAAATACAGATAACTAAATTAAATTAACAACCTTTTTTGTATTTGTTAAACATAAAACATAATCAGTTCACTATAAACATCGCTTTTATAATGCAGATATCTTTCCAACAACAAATCCACCAAAGCGTTGCTACACCCCAAAATATACACGAAATCTTATCTTGAGCTCAAAATGTCTAATCACTCTAGATTCGATATGGTGCGGCAAAAGAGCTTTCTCATTGCCCAGCAGCAGCAGCAGCCCAGCACCTATATAATCAGCCAACCAAAGAACAATATTTTCAGTTTGTTTTGTTATTGAACGTGTTTGCAGCAGTCACCAGTCAGTCTACGTAGTAGCAATGGATCTGTGGTTCGGGGTGTTGTACGCGGTAATAGCGATATTATCAATCACTCTATATTTGATTAGAAGGAACATGACGTATTGGCAGAGACGAGGCGTTCTACACGATAAACCGGTCTTCCTATATGGAAATCTGAAAAATATATCCAAGACTAAAGTTGTATTTGAGCCAATGCGAAAGTTGTACAACAAATACAAGGGAAGTGCGCCATTCTGTGGATTTTACTTCTTACTTCGGCCAGCTGCTATCGTTTTGGATTTGGACCTGATCAAGAAAATCCTAATAAAAGATTTTCATAATTTTGCAAATCGTGGCGTTTTCTACAACGAGAGAGATGACCCGCTTACAGCTCATCTATTTGCGTTGGAGGATCAGAAATGGCGCAAAATGAGGGTGAAACTTACCCCGACATTTACATCGGGCAAGATGAAATTTATGTTCCCCACGGTAGTTGAAGTTGGCCATCGCTTTTCGCAGGTTTTCAGCGAAATTGTGGGCAATGGCACAGTAGTGGAAATAAGAGAACTCTTGCGTCGCTTCACCACTGATGTGATTGGAACATGTGCCTTTGGAATTGAGTGCAACAGCTTGAGGGATCCGAAGGCACAGTTTCGCATTTATGGGCAAAAGTTTTTGAGCAATTCTCAGAATAATCCGGTTATAAATTGGCTTAGACGAAGCTGTCCGGAATTAGCAAGAACCTTAAGGATACGTATTGTCCCCGATGACGTTCACAACTTTTTTATGCAAGTCGTTCGGGATACGGTTGAGCAGCGGGAGAAAAATGGAATCGTTCGGAACGATTTCATGAATATGCTGATCGAGCTAAAGAATACCAAGTCGACGAAGGCCGAGAACGGAGACGTGATTACTGGCCTTACAATGGAGGAGTTGGCCGCTCAAGCATTTGTTTTCTTTATAGCCGGCTTTGAGACGTCATCTTCGACTATGGGTTTTGCGCTATATGAATTGGCTATCAATCAGAACATCCAAGATAGGCTAAGAAAAGAGGTGAACGATGTACTGGCAAGGCACAATGGAATTTTCACCTATGAGTGCATGAAGGAGATGCGCTACATGGATCAGGTTATATATTGTTATAGTCCCACTACGTCTCAGCTTAAACCTGGAAAACAAAATGAAACTATAAATCAAAATTCGATGCAAAAATTTACTGAACTTACCTTGTTTATAACGAAAACACCGGTCACCGGTCTCCTGTGTACAGCGCTGTCTCATGTATGTTCTATAATGGACAAGAATAAACAAAACAAGACTTAGGTATATCCAAAAACAAATTCAGTACGCTTACCATTTCATCGCAGCTTTGTGATCCTGAATCTTTCAGCGTAGTCCTTTGCTCGTCCATCGTCCATTTCATAAGTGTAGTTATCTGTGATAAAAGGGAAACAATAATTAGTAGCACTATTGGAGTACATAGAATTATGAATATACATACATTTATTGCACAGAGGAAATCAGAATGTGCAAACATTCCAACTCAAAATGCGCCGTAGCCACTGCGCCGCGAAGTTCGCCTATGATTGGGAAAGATGATGAAAATGTAGGAAAACGATTAAAATAAAAGTTAAAATCAATAATTGAATAAATAAGAAGAAAAATAAAGAATTTTTTTTTTTGTTACTTACCCCTGCAATTGTTTTCCATGCTTGTTGCTCTGTAAATTCTGTTGTTGACACTTTGAAACGTCAAAATGTATATGTTGAACCGGTAGAGTTCAGGGACACATTGCTGTGAGAATTTTATTGATGCATGTTGACAGAGTTCAGATGCAATGTTGAATGAGTGAATTTAAGATTTCAAAGAGCAGGACGTTGAGATGGGATGAAGAAGGTAGCATGATCTCTAGCCGCTAATCCAGAAACGGAAGGTTGGCCAAGTATTTGTGGCAAGATGACATATGGGGCATTGTTGGCTGTAGAAGCCGAAGAGCTGTTTCCTAGCTGGAACCATTTGTGGTGCGAACAAAGCCCAGAGCAGAAGTGCTTATAAGCTTGGCCATAGTGCCAAGTAAATTTTTTTGCAACATTTTTTTTGTGTATCTTTTTTTTTTTTGTTGAAACAAATTAAGAAAATAAGTCCTAGATAGGCAATAGTTTTATTTAAAGTTTTATACTGTTTGCTGTGGTGAGTTTAGTGGATTTATGTGAGACATGGTATTTTTAGTAGCTAATTTGTGTTAGATTTATATAGATCGTTACCTTCGTATAGAGGTCAAGTGGCGGTCATGGACTTTACTCAGACGTCATATACGAAGAAAGTCGTGACCGCCAAATAAAAAAGGAGTTGGATGAACTGTCCTGGAATCAGAAAGATCTTGTTGCTGAAGAGAAGACATTTTTTTTTTTTGCGGATAAGTGGAAGCGCCAACCGAAGTGACTTGAGAGGTGAAAGTGGAAGTGTCTGAGGTGTCCGGAAAATACTTATCTCCGTATCACCAGCGAAAACCAGCATTCCAGAATCATAACGCCTATGTGACGTCACCAGGTTTGGTAGTCTTAGTTTTTTTTATATTCCGCACCAAGAGTTGGTAGCTGCGGGGATAGTGGAATCCGAAATCAAAGTCCACTCCCCCAGTACAGTTATCACTTCACCAAGAAGGAAACGAAAATTAACGTCACATACATAAAACAGTAAACCAACAAAATTAAAGTACCTGGATAGGAGCTACGCGTCGAATTTCATCGTTTTTGTTTGTAATTGTTTTAGTTTTAAGTGGCGTGAGTTAGGTTTTAAGTTTGTTTTATGGTTTTTAATTTATTTTAATATCAATTTTCGTGTTAATTTTAAAATTTTCGGCAGTAATTCGATTTCCGTGGTCCGTTTTGTCTTCGCGTTTTTTTTTTGTTGTTTTAAAGTTTTTTTTTGTAATCTCCCCCACCCCTCCCAAACTGAGCTCACTCTGGGTAGTTGATTAGTAGGGAAATAGGTAGTTTATTTTTGACCATGACCTGCGGGAATTTAATTAAAGAGATTTTTCCTTTTTAGTTAATAGTAAAGTAATTTTATTGCGTAATTTTTGTTTGTTTTTACCTTCTTATCTCTTTTGCCATTAAATATTCAAATAAAAGTAATTTTAATGCTTAAATTTAATCTTAAAGTTAATAAATGTGCTTATCCACGCCCAAAATGAAAGCCATCAGTTTTATTCAAGCGCCCAGCCGCTTGATGGGTTATTAAATTTAAATTTCAGGGGGTGTGGAAGGGTGAGCAGCTGCTTTCGGTCAATGGCTTGATCTGGTGAAGATGCCGTCGTCGTTGGGGAAGTTCACATCAGGCCGCCGAACTTCCAGGTAGGGTGGGAAAATTAATGGCCGCGCTGAATACCATCGACAGCGCCCTCTCATTGTGGAAATGTCCGTCTGCGTGTGAAAATATAATATGAAAGTTTAGTATAGGCACGATATATGTTTTGTAAATAGGTATTGTTGGTGTGTGAGGACAAGAACCCACAACATTCCGGCGAGTTAAGCCGAGCATTAGCAAGCGTGCCCGTTCTTCGCACCCAACACTTCCCCCCTTCTCTATCACATCCTATCCAATCATCATTTCCTCATCCTGTTTCCTGTCATTTTCAAATCCCAACGTCCTTAAGGTCCTTATATATGCCTATTACAATATGGTAAGCTTTATAGTCACTTCCAATTCTATTGCGGACTTATTCATTTGCCTTTATAGAAACTCTCCGAAAGTACACAGTTCTGATCGCGCTTGTGCGCATAGCTAAAGAAGATTATGTTGTTCCGGACAGTAATTATACGATCGAGAAAGGAACCATGGTCTTCATTCCTTCCGATGCCATTCATCATGATCCAGAAATATATCCTAACCCGGAAGTCTTTGATCCGGAACGGTTCAGTGCAGAGGAATCACAAAAACGCGACACAATAACTTGGTTACCGTTTGGCGACGGACCTCGCAATTGTATTGGTCTAAGATTCGGTAAAATGCAGTCGCGCATTGGATTAAGTTTACTGATTAAAAATTTCAAGTTCGACGTTTGCGATGAAACGCAAATTCCAATGAACTTCATAAATATGAGCTTTCTATTGGAGGCGAAAGGAGGAATACACTTGAGAGTCTTGCCGGTATAAAGGCGTCATTTTTTGTATTATGTTATCTAGACTAAAACTTATGTCACAGCTGCTGTAGATACCTAAAAAATTAACATGCATTTTCAATGGGTTATAAAGTATTTTTTATTTAGGATCTAGATCATGTTATTGTTTTAATATTTTACTAGTTGCAGCATACATATTTAGCCCTGCCCGAGTACTCCTTTTGCTTTATACAGAAACATGTTATATATTCTGTGGCCACAGGGAAAAACAGCATAAGTCACTTTTTGCAATTTTTCAGGAGAGCGGTTTGAATGTTTGCCTTTCCTTGTGCGTAGTATGACGTATGGTTTTTTCTTTCTTCTGTAGTTCAAAAACCGTAACAGATAAAAATACAAAAAAAAAATATGGCAAAAAGAATGGAATATTTCGCATACGATGGTGTAAAAAACTCGATTTCGACATAAGTCGACTTATGTTGTTTTTCCTTTTTGCCACAGATTAAAACGTTAGTCAGAATTTAAGTGTAATAACGGGTGATTTTTTAGCTGGTTTGGTTTTGGCAACACTGGTTTTGACAGCTGACGTGTGTTTAGTACCTTGTGTCACTGTCAAACAGCTTCAGTTTGGTTTGCAATTTAACCATGGATCGTCTTACAAATGAACAACGCTTGCAAATTATTGAATTTTACTATCAAAATTCATGCTTGGTTCGAAATGTTCATCGCGCGCTGCTTCCATTTTATGATCGGCATTCTCGACCTTCTGAGCAGTCTATTCGGAAGATTGTGACCAAATTTCGCACAAAATTTACTTTGTTGGACATTAAACCACCGACACGTTTACGTACTGTGCGTAGTGAAGAAAATATTGCGGCCGTATCAGCTAGTGTGACAGAAGACCGCGAAATGTCGATTCGGCGCCGTTCCCAGCAGTTAGGCCTTTGTTACAGCACTACGTGGAAAATTTTGCGGAAGGATTTGTGCGTAAAGCCTTTTAAGATACAGCTTGTGCAAGAACTAAAGCCAGGCGACCTACCACAACGCCGAATTTTTGGTGAATGGGCTCTTGGAAAGCTGGCCGAGGATCCGCTTTTTTATCGAAAAATTGTGTTCAGCGATGAGGCTCATTTTTGGTTGAATGGGTACGTAAATAAGCAAAATTGCCGCATTTGGAGTGAAGATCAGCCAGAAGCATTGCAACAGCTACCAATGCATCCCGAAAAAGCCACTGTTTGGTGCGGTTTATGGGCCGGCGGCATTATTGGGCCATATTTCTTCAAAGATGATGCGAATCGCAGCGTTACTGTCAATGGTGAACGCTACCGAGCGATGATAACAAACTTTTTTTTGCCCGAAATGGAAGTTCTTGACTTGCATGATATGTGGTTTCAACAAGACGGTGCCACATGCCACACAGCACGCGAAACAATGGCGCAATTGCGAGGCGAGTTTGGTTAATTTCACGTTTCGGGCCGGTCAATTGGCCGCCTAGATCGTGCGATTTGACACCATTAGATTATTTTTTGTGGGGGTATGTCAAGGCTAATATGTATAGGGACAAGCCCGCTTCGATTGACGCACTGGAAGTCAACATCCATGCATTCATTCGTGAGATACCGTCCGATATGTGTGAAAGAGTATGCCAAAATTGGACTCAGCGGATGGACTACCTGAGACGCAGCCGCGGTCAACATTTGCATGAAATTATCTTTAAAAATTAAATTGCAAGGTTCAAACTATCGATTCAAATAAATATTGCATTCATTTTTTCGAATTTTTTGTGTTTTTTTTTTTTTTAAAGTTCTAAGCCTCTTAAAAAATCACCCGTTATTTTTATTAGAAACAAATAAACTCCGTGGTATACTAAAATAAAATACAATTTTGAACAAAGTTCTTATTACTCAATTTAATAGCAACACAAATAGCAGATCTTTCCATTATCCATCCATCTACTTACAAATTTAATTTTCAGATATTGAGGTACATTGTACTGAAAAACAAATAACAAAATTTCCACAACTAACTATCTTGCATTTTATCTGCGAATCATTTAGAGGGAAAAGAAATTGTGACCAAACAAAAACATTAACTAATTAACTACTAAACAAAAGAAAGAAGTAAGTAAAAGTATATATTATTGTTTTGTCTAGTCGGGACCTAGATAAGGCAGGGTGAAATATAACAGGATATTGGCTCCTAAGATGGGTTCGTTTTAGTCGGTTTTAGATAACTGTGGAATTTTTAATGTAGAGTAATTACGGTGTAAGTAAGCTTCCGTCAAATCATCCAGGTTTTCACGAAATAACTGTGCAAGCTTTAACAAAATACTCCAAATCTTATCGTGAAAAGCTATTTTTTAATAAATACTGCGAGGCATTAGCTTTTTTTTAACAAAGCAATTTCTTACGAAGTCATTTCTACTTACTTTTCTTCTTGATTCCTAGCGTAGTGAGAGTTTATAGCGCAGTTGAGTCTACCAAATAATTGACTACCTCGAAGTTATAACTGTCGAGACGATGTTATGTGTTTAAGTTTTCTACAGAAATTATTGATTCAGATTCATTTATAAAGGAGGCAGCATCGCTTTATTGTCATTTCGATTGATTTCGTCATTGAGAAATAAAATAGAAACATTTCCTTTCCAATGAAAACGGCAAGAGGCAAACAAAAAAGCGTTACAAAACTAGTAGTCCGAAAATGTGACAGAAAAGCATAAACAACATGGCAAATCGAAAAGTACCTACCACAGAAATCGGGTCTCAAAACTTGCGAAAATCACGTCAAATATCTTGTTCAGAAGCGGGGGAGTTATAGCGTTAGGAAGTGCGTCAAAACCAGGTCAAAAAGATCAACAAAAACGTTTTAAAAAAGCAACAAGAATCCATTACAAAAGGCAAAGATCCCTTCAAAAAAAATGCCTTTGAATACGCGACAAAATTTCGTTTAGAACGTGTCAAACATTAGGTAGAAAAAGTATCCAAAAAGACGTAAAATATTTGTCCGAAAACATAAACTCAAAAAATCACCAATCAATGTAATGGCCTGCGCAATTGGAGGCAGCTAGCAATGGATCAAGCTGACTGAAGAAAGACCCATATTGGTTAAGAACCCGACAGCGCGTCAAGAAACTCGACATTAAATGCATCAAGAATCGTGTCCAAAAACGCGTGAATGAGTTCTCAATGCGCCTCTTAAGCACTTACAAGTCAAAAGTTAAGTCTCTTCCAGGCCGCTTAACATCGCCAAAAATAAAATATACGGAAAGTTCTTTCTATCAAAACGATTTCAAATTCTTAATAAACCATGATAAAGCTTTGAATGTCGGTGTATTTTTGGAGCTCAAACACCCTCTTTACCGTTCCCTACACTTTATTTGCAAGACTTCGCAATATCTGGTGCATGTAAATAAAAGTACGGCACACATAATCATTCTTAAATCTTAAAGTATACTAATGCAGTATAATTATTCTAATTGCAAATCATCTTACGATAACAATCCGTGTCTCAAATTTAGATAATGTAGGTCTGCATGCGCAAAAGAGCACTGTCATCGGCAACGCCCAACGATGCCTGGATGAGTAAACATCCATACAAAAATCAGCTGTCAGCGTTCATAGAATTTTATCCGTTAAATTTGAAGTTATTCGTCACGTGTAGATAGTATTTTATGAAGTGTACTTTGGTTGAAAAATGAACTATGTAGATTGATAGAGCAATTTTTCTTCAGTTACTTCAGAAAAATTTACTCATGAAATCGAAGTTAATGATATCCAAAAGAGAAAATGCACAACCATGTTGGTTCTAATATGTTTCTAGTATGCATATATAATGCATGTCATTTAGACAGTTTTATTAAACATTATTCGCCTTTTAAAAATATATATTAACTAACCAGCATTCAGATGGAATGGAGGAGCGAGGAGCCCTAAACTTAACCTATAGATGGTATCAGAACAAAGGATTGACCATAAATCCCTCAAAAACAGTCATGATACCATTCTCAAGAGAGAGAAAACTTGAATTGAAACCGATCAAGCTGAATAACGAAGTTATTAACTTATCAGGGAAGGAGCGTCTTTACGGCAAAACCTGCGTCTTAAAACCGAAAGTGATCTATTAGTCATACAAAACGATCATCAAACCAATGATCACCTATGCAGCGATATCATGGTGGCCAAAAACCGAACAATTAACGACCCAGAAAAAAACTAAACAATATATATCGCTTAGCATGCGTTGGTATAACGGGGGCAATGAAAACTTGTCCAACTGCAGCCAAAGGGGCAATGCTCAGTGTTCTGCCTTTACATATTTCTGTAAAGAAGGAAGCTAGTCTCGGTGCCCTCAGACTCTCTGATATATCAAATCTTAAAGCAGGAAATCTTACAGGACACCTTCGGGTATTACAAATGCTTCAATATGATCCTGTGATCATAGTATCAGACACCATGCTTACAAGGCTCGCTTCTCCAGAAAATTTAAGATAGTCATATCTGACAGGAGTACCTGGAGCACCAACAAATTCGTAACAACATCAGGATCACAAATCTGGTACACCGACGGTTCAAAGATGGAAGATGAAGCCACCAGTGCTGGGGTCTATGGGCCTAGGTTCCAAAGACCCGTAGCACTAGGAAAATCACCAGACATCTTTCAAGCGGAGATACACGCCATAGAGATATGTGTCCGGGAACGCTTACGAAGGCGCACTGAAGGTGCCCGTATCTACATCCTCTCCGACAGCCAGGCAGCTCTTAAGGACCTAAGATCGTTTTCGATCAGATCAAAGCTAGTCTGGGAATGTTTCAATCTCCTCGAAGATCTGGCAAAGGACAATAAAGTCACTGTTGCTTGGATACCAGGCCATGAGGGATTTGAGGGCAACGAACGAGCAGATTGTCTGGCGAGAAGAGGCGCATCAAGCCTGCTCACCGGTCCTTGGCCCTACTTCGGGTTACCTGTGGGTTACACACACTCAAAATTCAGGAAATGGGAAGATGTTCACCTTGCCGAATTATGGGTGGAATCCAAGAGACAGAGGCAGGCAAAAAGATTCATAAGCCCAGCTCGTAGTAAAGCAAAAGAGTTACTTGAGCTAAGCAAAGAAGATCTAAGGATCCTAACGGGTTATCTTGCTGGTCACTGGCCACTAAGATATTATCTCAGAAAAATTGGACTTTCCGACGATGACTCCTGTCGACTCTGCGGAGAAGAGGAGGAGACAGCGGAACATATACTCTGCGAATGCCCTGCCCTGATATTGGAAACATGGATCCAAGAAGGGTACTGAGGTTCATAAAGAGCCTCAACACCTCCTGGGTTAAATAATAAAGGCCAACACAATAGATCTCTTCTGGTCGTAGTGTACAGGGCCTATCACCTACAATACAATACATTCAGCATTCAGAAATGTGAAAAGGTGGTATTCCCGAACTCTATCACATTTCCCCACGGTTGGCAGCATTTATTTTATACTATAACACCGTTATTAAAACAAAATGGCGCATTTTTGCTCGAGACAGAACAGAGAGATCGGTTTATCAGTAGTAAATGGTAATAAAGGCGTATGTAAAGACGCCGAAAGTGTCATGGATGCTCTACCCATAATTATAGATACGTGAAGCGGAAATAAACACAAGTTCAGGGGTTTTTTTTTTTTTTTTTAATAATAATAATTATTTATTTAATAAATTAAAAATGTTATGTGTCGAAAAATGTAAATGTTATCCAAAATAATTTATGTTGTAATAAATTGAAGTAGGTATAATAACGTTCTTCTTTTTTTTTCTTTTTTTTTCCAACTAGTAATTACGATTTCTAGTGAAAACATCTGACAGCACTGATTACCGGTAGTAGTAGAAAGAGAGGTAAAGAAAAGTATGAATGGAGAAACAGTCAAAGAGTCAGTCAAGAGTAGGGGAGACTGGGTACGGTTGAAACAATTTCGCTTATACCATCCATACCATTGCCGTTTATAAGCTAATCGGTGATGAAGTTATGTGAAATGAAGGAGCATGTTTCTATGTATAAATGGAAAGTGTTTTTTGAGTACTCGGTGTGATATTTTTGCGTAGTACATCATATTAAGACAAAAATAAAAATTTGTTCCAACCGTACCCATACCAGGGTCGGTTGAAAAAGTTGTTGGGGTCAGTTGAAACATGAGCACACTCTTCCATTGTTACATATTTAATTAACTATTATTTTAAATAATAGTTTTTTTGGACAATATTCATCTCGTCATTGTTTTATATAGAATTTAAAAAAAGATAAACAGTATTTCTAAACAACAAAAAATTAAAGAAAACAAAAATCAAAAAAAAAATCTTTATTCATTAACTTAATTGAAAATAAACAAAAGGCAAATAACTTTAATTTCGATCATGCAATCGATAAAATTCAGTTGTCGGAATATTTCGAATCACAATTGTGGCAAACATAACTATTGCAACCTTCTGTGCACTCTTTGTGAGCCAACATTTTACAGGTGATGCATTTGTATTCAATTTTCACTAGATCTGCTCCCTGAATACGTTGACAACCAGACAAGGCAATAAAACTCCTCTTCTTCTGAATAAAAAAAATTAATAGAGCACTGGAATGCTGCATTTTTTTTTTTTTTTTTTTTTTTTTTTGACTTCCGTAACTTTTATTTTCTTTTTTACACCTTCCAAACTTTTCTTATCTTGCTCAGCTGGTTTGTTTCAGTCTTGCTTCATGATCCTTTTTTATTTGTTCTTTCTCTGGTGTATCGGTGTATATTGTAAGCTTTCTGTTTCTTCTAATTTCGTTAAAATAATATATAAGAATAAAAAAATAATTAAAGACATTGTTTCAACCGTCCCCTGAAAAATTGTTTCAACCGTCCCCAACCCCCCCTTTAAGTAAAAAAAAATCTATAAAGTAACGAAAACAACACTGACACGTTTTAACTAGTCACCATACTGTATTCTACACTCTTTACTGCATACAAAAAAAATAGGCACAGCAATCTCGCATCGATAGAAACTCCAGTAAAATAAAAAATAACCAAACAAAAATACTTACTTTTGATAGTCTAAATAGAACATTAGCTCTCACTTAAAACTGAACCGCCGAACGAACGATGCATGACTACTATTCGTCGACGGATTTATTTTTGCTTCATTCACTCCTAATACTCATAGACGCTGCGCGTACGGTTCACGAGATATTAGGCCTGTTTTTTTGAGCTTTGAACTCAGCAAAGCAAAGCAAAGTAGGATTTTCAGCACGCAATTACAACAACTACTGTGATTCCTCGAAGTGTCAAGTAGGGCGTAGTTGTTGTAATCGCATGCTGAAAATCCTACTTTGCTTTGCTTTGCTGAGATCGAAGCTCAAAAAAACACGCCTATTCTTGTTGTTTCAACCGTCCTGTGTTTCAACCGAACCCAGTCTCCCCTAAGCATCGAAACGAAGCAGATGTGGTTCAAGAAGCGCGTGTAAAATAAACGTATTTAGAGAAAATATATATGTAAACTCAAAAGAATTGACGTGGTTTTTATTTCAATAATTGTTAACCTAAACCCTTTTACAGTACCTCTTATGGAAAATATTTTTCGAAATAAATATTTTGCTTTAAATTTTAATGACGCATTAAAATTTAAATTATGAGTAAATTTTATTTTCACAGAACGTATTTTTTCGATATCTAGATGTCGCTTTGTCATTTATAAAAAAACAACGTAAATATCGAGAATTGTGGTACGTTTTTAAGTATTAAATATTAAAAAAGTTATGTGTCGATTTTCGACCACAACCGAGACTAGTATTAATAAACGTACGAACTTTACAATAAACTTTATTCCAATTGACCAACACATTTCGAACCTTGAAGACTTTTGTAAAAACCAACTGCTTAGGTAGCTATCGGTTCTGCAACATGTATAGCAAGAAAGACACATCCCTGACATTTTGGTTTATGCAAATCAACCAGTCAATTTCGTGCAGCAGTTTTTAAGTCTAATTCGGGCGACGCGTTACAGTTTGCAAAACGTAAGTATCGTCTAATCGAACATCAATTCGCCATGCAATAATGCATCTACCTCCTAGCTAAATCAGGTATCGTAACTAGCGAGTTTACGTCAAACTGTAGGTTTCCAATACTTCGAGAAAGCGCCGTATGACCAGTTGTTATGAAATTGTGAAATTTTATTTAAATCCTCTTCTGTTTTCAGCAATGCAACAATTCCAGATACCTTATGATGTATGTGTGTTACTTACAGAGAGCACATTGTATAAGTAGAAAAAACAAATTTTAGTTCTCTCTGTACCAAAGGGATGTAATGTGTAAACGATTCCGAAACAGTTCTTCAAAATTGGTCGAGTTGTCTATTTCCATCCGCCTTCACTAACTTCCTTTGACCTTCACTACGCGATTGCGTTATAATGCACAAAAAAAACACCAATTGTCATACCCAGAGGCTGACAATGTCCCTAACCACACCAGAATTATAGCTTTATGTCTATTATTATAAATGTATACTGAAATTTAATAGCATTGAAGTGATTCATATAAAGTAAATGCAGTATTTTATTCTCCGGCATTTTGCGTTTCGGCCATTATGGAAAGATGCTTTTGGATTCCAGTCAAGCTTGACTTAGTTGATAGGCAACCGCGAGTAATAGTATTGTATGTATGTATAATATGTATGTTGTATGATGATATTTTTCACTTGATGTTTTGTCCAATGTCGTATAGTTGGCTTGTTAATTCAAAATTACAAAACGGAATAATTGCTGGCGCGGTTCTTACACGACCACTTTTGTGTACTTTTATCCCAGATGCAGCTGGCTCATTGTAGAAATTGGAAACGCTTGCACTCGAAGGCCAATCAGTTCACTTTAAGTATCGCTTTTATAATTTATTTATTTATTTATTTATTATTATTTCATCTACTAGCTAAGCTATACAGATTACGTGATAACTATACCTACAAATTATAAAAACAATTCCTTAAGACTAAGAGAATGCAATCAAATTGAGTAAAACACTTTTGAAGCGACTACGAGAGAAATGAATATCAACATAATTACAAACTTCATTGAATGAAACAATAGCTCTGGACATAGGCTCATTGTGGCCATAATTAGTTCTGTGAACTGGTCGAAGGAGAAGATTTCTATCCCTTAAAGGTCTAGCCGGGGCATAGATTGGTACTTGGGCTAAGAGAGATGGACAGTTAATGTGATAGCTTAACAAGTCCCTTACAAACATGATGTCATGAGCTTTTCTTCTTGAGCTTAAAATTGAAATGCCTAACAATTGACACCGAGTTTGGTAAGGAATTTCAAAGTCCCATCTCATTTTGCGGAAAATGTATTTAGTGAAACGCCTTTGGACTTTTTCAATGCGGTCAGAGTGAACTTTGTATAATGGGTTCCATATTACATAAGCATATTCTAGCAGAGACCTAACTAATGCAATAAAAAGAGAAATAAGGGTATGAGGATCCGAAAATTCTTTGCAATTTCGTTTTATAAAACCAGAAAGATTATTTGATTTAGCAATAACTTGATCCACATGAGATGCAAAGGTGAACCTCGAATCAATTATAATACCAAGATCTTTAACTTCCAGAACTCTTTTTAGTACAATACTGTCGATTTCGTATTGATATTCAAAATGAGAAGAGCTTCTATAAAAAGATATTATAAAGCATTTTCTAATGTTTAACATTAAACAATTACTGATGCACCAAACAGATAGGTTTGTTAGATCATGTTGCAAATACTCACAGTCAAGTGAAGTTTTCATTTTAAGGAACAGCTTTAAATCATCAGCGTACATCAAACAATGGGAATATTTTAATACTCGTGAAATATCGTTGATAAAATGTATAAATAGGAGCGGACCCAAATGACTACCCTGTGGTACTCCTGATCCACACCCAAAAGATCGTGAAAAGTAGTCGTCTATTTTGACCTTTTGATTTCTGCCAATCAAGTAGGATGCTAACCACTCAAGCATTGCTGAGTGAAACCCAAGACTTTCAAGTTTTTTTAGTAATATATGATGATTGACGGAATCAAATGCCTTGCTGAAGTCAGTGTAAGCACAGTCAACTTCGATAGCATTAATGGCATAGTGTGAGAAGCAAGTCAGATTAGTGGTAGTGGACCTACCGGACACAAAGCCATGCTGCGCATCACAAACAAATTCCTTTGTAAGAAATTCTAGTTTTGATTTGACGATACATACTTTCAAAAAGCTTAGGCAAAGCTGATAATTTGCAGATTCCTCTATAATTTTCCATATCATTCTTGGATCCAGATTTGAAAATTGGAATAAGAAATGAGGATTTCCATTCTTCAAGAATTCCTGAGGATAGCGACAGATTAAAAATATGAAGAAGCGGATTGCATATTACTTGGGAACACATTTTAAAAATGATCGAAGGAATACCATCAGGTCCCGGACTTGAATTGGGCTTAAGATCATTAAGAGCCCCCATAATGTCACGAACACTTAGTTGAATGAGACCAAGGTCCAGTCTGCATTCTGTAGCTGGAACAAAACTTGGTGTATCAGGCTTTGAGTACACAGATTCAAAGAATTTAGCAAACAATTCTAATGTTGTATTAACATCTTTAGATTCAAAATTTTTATAGAACATGGATTTAGGCAGACCTGTAGATTTTCTTTTGCTGTTTATGAAAGTCCAGAAGCGTTTGGAATCTGTCTTTATTGCATTTTCTATTAGATTTACGTAATTTTTCTGCAGAAATTTACTTAACGCAAGAAAGTCCTTACACAGCTTGACAAAATGTTCATAATCCACAGGGCTACCGGACAATTTGAAATTTGTATGTGCCTTATTTTTAAGGTTCTTAAGATGAGTTAGCCTTCTATTGTACCACGGAGGCTTAGATAAATTCTTCTTCGATCTATAAGGAACAAAAGAGTTAAATCCATTAAACAACACAGACTTGGAAAAATTATAAGAGTCCTGAAAGGACAAATGTCTCAGATTACTATTTCAATCGATGTCCTGAAGGTAACAATTAAAACCATTAAAATTGCATTTTGAAAAATCGAAAGTTTTAACTAAATTAATATCAGCTTTTAAAAAATCGTAGACCTCAATTTCAATAGAAGTTTGATTATGATAAATTGAATTATTTAACAGAGGATATGGGGCTTCAAAAGTATTTGCCTTGATATCATCACAGCAGATAAAAACTAGATCTAATATTCTATTTTCTGAATTAACAATTGAGCTTATTTGACACAAATTAAGAGAAAGTAGAAAATCAACTAAAATAAATTCAATATCTTTCTTTAAGTTACATGGCATAAGCATTTTATCATCGTCGGACCAAGACCAAACAATGTCACCGACATTAAAATCTCCCAATACACAAATACTATTGGAAACATTATCGTGATTAACGAAAATATAATCTATATTACATAAGTGTCTTTCATAGACATCTAATCCACTCCCTGAAGGGACATAGCTTACAATAAAAATAAGTGAGCTCACAACACCTGTGACTTCCAGAGAAAAGCAGAGTTGTTCCACTTCACGATCAGGTAATGGAATCTCAAAGCAGGTAATACCTCGGCGAACTGCAACTAGAATTCCTCCACCACGTTCCTCCTTCTTTTTACATCGATCAAAACGGAAAACCCGATAGAGAGTCTCATCAAAAATTTCTGAGTCAAGAATATCATCATATAACCAAGATTCTGTGATAATAATAACATCATAGTCAAGATGACTAGAATAATTAAACAATTTAGTGATTTTTGTCCGAATTCCGCTGGCATTTTGATAATAAATTTTGAGATTCGATTTATCAAAGTTTCGCTTTTCTACGACTCTATGATGCGGGTAGTCAAGCTCGGTAAGTTTTTTGGCTTCTTATTGGTTTTGCCAGGTCGATTTGTAAACTCCTTAACTATCATATTTTTTGACCAGAAGTTAGGGTTTACTATAGCCTTTCCAATATCAAAAGGAGCAAGAAATTTGAACGAGGCTGATATTCGATCCGGCTGGTTATCAGGTGTGAGGCTATGACATCTGATAGCTCCGGTGTCAATGCCCTTGTTTTTTATGTAGTCCAAAATATCCATTGGTTTAGTTCCGTATTGTAGCCTTGCTAAAAATATGGCAGATGGTGGAGCCACAACTTTTAAAGACATATCACGGCTATTTGTAACGATGGGTACTGGAACGACCACAGGTGTATCGCAGTTAGCAGGAGGATTAACATCTTCATTATTCATATGTCTGTTCTTGTTGAATAACGCCGACGATGAAGTAGATGGTACTGGTGATAAAAGACCATAAGATTTCTCCAATGATATTCCTACCGTAGGTGTGACAACTGGTGTAACTGAGTTGGACCGTAGAATCCTTTTTGGCTGAACAGGTTGGATCTCTATAATTGGGCCGACTGTGAGATCGTTGCTCAGCTGCTGAACAGCACAATTATTGGGTCCTTTGGTATTTTCCATTGGCAAGATTTGAGGACTTAGCAAATTTAAGATTAGGTCGTTTGATTGAGGCAACTGTTGCAGTAAATCCTTCTCAATATTAGTAGAACTCTGCCACATCATTTGTGCATTCGCAGAATCAAAGTCAAAAATTTTCTGTAACTCAGAAAATAAAGTCACAATATTTTTAAAATATTTTTGCAGTTTTATGATTTTCCAGTGGAGGACATCAGGTGAGATATTTCTATGTTTCTCACAATAAAAACATAGACTGGGAGTACTAATAATTTTATCGATATCCTTCCCTTTCAAGCCTATGCATTTTGCATGAGCAGTGTCAAGGCAAATTCCGCACGAAACGCTTAAATCGTTCGTGTTCTTTTTACAGATGTAACAATCAGGGTTACTCATGATTGAGAAAAAATAGATCCAGTTAAAATAAATTATTACATAATTGTAGACGTGGCAACTCCGCACGTAGTAGATACAACAACCAAAAAAAAAGCTCAGCCGATAATGTGGTTGATGAAAATGATGAGTTGTGGTGCGTGGAAAAGATCCAATAATAAAAATTGCGTGATGAATATCAATCTTGCTGTAATGGAAGAACAAATACCAAAAGTTGTACTCACACGGAGGAGGAAGTAGGAAGAACCCAGGTATATATATCCCAGTTGTAAGAAGAGGATCGAAATAAGATTAGATAAGTCGTTGAAAACGGTTTCCAAACATGAAATGAGATCCGTATAAAGTATTCAGTGTACGCCAACAAAAATTGCTTCAAATTCAAACAATGCAAATATCTTTCCAAAAACAAATCCACCAAAGCGTTGCTACACCCCAAAATATACATGAAATCTTATCTTGAGCTCAAAATGTCTATTCACTCTAGATTCGATGTGGTGCCGCAAAAGAGCTTTCTCATCGCCCAGCAGCCCAGCAACTATATAATCAGCCAACCAAAGAACAATATCTTCAGTTTGTTTTGTTATTGAAAGTGTTTGCAGCAGTCAACGTAGTAGCAATGGATCTGTGGTTCGGGATGTTGTACGCGGTAATAGCGATAGTATCAATCACTCTATATTTGATTAGAAGGAACATGACATATTGGCAGAAACGAGGCGTTCCACACGATAAACCGGTCTTCCTTTATGGAAATCTGAAAAATATATCCAAGACAAACGTTTTATTTGAGCCAATGCGAAAGTTGTACAACAAATACAAGGGAAGTGCGCCATTCTGTGGATTTTACTTCTTACTTAGGCAAGCTGCTATCGTTTTGGATTTGGACCTGATCAAGAAAATCCTAATAAAAGATTTTCATAATTTTGCAAATCGTGGCGTTTTCTACAACGAGAGAGATGACCCGCTTACAGCTCATCTATTTGCATTGGAGGATCAGAAATGGCGCGAAATGAGGGTGAAACTTACCCCGACATTTACGTCGGGCAAGATGAAATTTATGTTCCCCACGGTAGTTGAAGTTGGCCATCGCTTTTCGCAGGTTTTCAGCGAAATTGTGGGCAATGGCACAGTAGTAGAAATTAAAGAACTCTTGCGTCGCTTCACCATTGATGTGATTGGAACATGTGCCTTTGGAATTGAGTGCAACAGCTTGAGAGATCCGAAGTCAGAGTTTTGCATTTATGGACAAAAGTTTTTGAGCAATTCTCAGAATAATCCGGTTATAAATTGGCTTAAACGAAGCTGTCCGAAATTAGCAAGAACCTTAAGGATACGTTTTATCCCCGATGACGTTCACAAATTTTTTATGCAAGTCGTTCGGGATACGGTTGAGCAGCGGGAGAAAAATGGAATCGTTCGGAACGATTTCATGAATATGCTGATCGAGCTAAAGAATACCAAGTCGACGAAGACCGAGAACGGAGACGTGATTACTGGCCTTACAATGGAGCAGTTGGCCGCTCAAGCATTTATTTTCTTTTTGGCCGGCTTTGAGACGTCATCTTCGACTATGGGCTTTGCGCTCTATGAATTGGCTATCAATCAGAACATCCAAGATAGGCTAAGAAAAGAGGTGAACGATGTACTAGCAAGGCACAATGGAATTTTCACCTATGAGTGCATGAAGGAGATGCGCTACATGGATCAGGTTATATATGGTAAGCTTTATAATCACTTCCAATTCTATTGCGCACTCATTCCGTTTACCTTTATAGAAACTCTCCGAAATCACACAGTTGTGATCGCGCTAATGCGCATAGCTAAAGAAGATTATATTGTACCGGACAGTAATTATACGATTGAGAAAGGAACCATGGTCTTCATTCCTTCCGATGCCATTCATCATGATCCAGAAATATATCCTAACCCGGAAGTCTTTGATCCGGAACGGTTCAGTCCAGAGGAATCCCAAAAACGTGACACAATAACTTGGTTACCGTTTGGCGACGGACCTCGCAATTGTATTGGTCTAAGATTCGGTAAAATGCAGTCCCGCATTGGATTAAGTTTACTGATTAAAAATTTCAAGTTCGACGTTTGCGATCAAACGCAAATTCCAATGAACTTCATAAATGAGGGGTTGCTATTGCAGACGAAGGGAGGAATACATTTGAGAGCCGTGCCGGTGTAAAGGCATCTGTCATTTTTTGTATCATGTTATCTAGATACCTAAAAAAATTAACATACCTACATTTTCAATGGGTTATAAAGTATTTTTTATTTAGGCTCTAGATCATGTTATTGCTTTACCATTTTACTAGTTGCAGCATATTTAGCTCTGCCCGAGTACTCCTTTAGATTTATACAGAAACATGTTATATATTAAAACGCTAGTCAAAATAAAATACAATTTTGAACAAAGTTCTTCTTACTCAATTTAATAGCAACACAACTCACAAATTTAAATTTCAAATATTGAGGTACATTGTACTGAAAAACATATAACAACATTTCCACAGCTAACTATCTTGCAGCTAGCATTTTAGCTGCAAATCCTTTGGAGGGAAAGGAAATTCTGACCAAACAAAAACATTAACTAATTAACTACTACCTAAACAAAAGAAAGAAGTTAGTAAAATTCTATACATTTTATTGTTTTGTCTAGTCGGGATACAACTTGTCTAAGATACAACCAGGCAAGGTGAAAAAATATAACAGGATATTGGCACCTAAGATGGGTTTGTTTTAGTCGGTTTTAGATAACTGTGGAATTCTTAATGTAGATTGTAGAGTAATTACGGTGTAAACAAGCTTCCGTCAAATTATCCAGGTTTTCACGAAATAACTGTGCAAGCTTTAACAAAATGCTCCAAATCTTATCGTGAAAAGCTATTTTTTAATAAATACTGCGAGGCATTAGCCATTTTTTAACAAACCAACACATAGCGGGAACTACGACACGAGATAAGGCAGTCAGTTTTGCAGGAGAATTATCAATAATCAGCTTTTTAAAACTTTTTTGCGTTCAAAATGACCAAAGTCATCTACAGCTGCCTTCGGATAGTCTATGATTTAGCGCCATAGACCTGCACGGTTTCTTACTAAGTCATTTCTACTAACTTTCCTTCTTGATTCGCTAACGTAGTAGCTAGCGAAGGAGTTATAGCGTTTGGAAGTGCGTCAAAAACCGGGTCAAAAAGATCAACAAAAACGTTTAAAAAAGCAATAAGCATCCGAACAAGAATCCATTACAAAAAGCAAATATCCCACCAACAAAAATACCTTGGACATGACGAAATTTCGTTTAGAACGTGCCAAATATAAGGTAAAAAAAAGCGTCCGAAAACATGTAAAATATTTGTCCGAAAACATAAACTCAAAAAATCACCAATCAATGTTATGGCCTGCGCAATTGGAGGCAGCTAGCAATGGATCAAGCTGCCTAAGGAAAGAGTCATTTTGATTAAGACCCCGACAGCGCTTTTCGACATTAAATGCATCAAAAAACGTATCCAAACCAAAACCAAAAACGAAGGAGTTCTCAATGCGCCTCTTAAGCATTTACAAGTCAAAAGTTAAGTCTCTTCTAGACCGCTTAACATCGCCAAAAATAAAATAAACGGAAAGTTCTTTCTATCAAAACGATTTTAAATTCTTAATAAACCATGATAAAGCTTTGAACGTCGGTGTATTTTTGGAGCTCAAACACTTTTTTTCCCTACACTTTATTTGCAAGAGTTCGCAATATCTGGTGCATGTAAATAAAAGTACGGCACACATAATCATTCTTAAATCTTAAAGTATACTTACGCAGTATCATATAATTATTCTAATTGCAAATCATCTTACGATACGGATTGTTATCAAATTTAGATAATGTAGGTCGGCATGCGCAAAAGAGCACTGTCATCGGCAACGACCAACGATGCCTGGATGAGTAAACATCCATACAAAAATCAGTCAATTAAAGAAAATAGTCTTTAGTTCATGTTTTCACATACAGAGACAATACTGAGCCCCCGCAACCAGAGACAATACTGAGACCCCCAACTTCGGCCGATTTTCCGTTACTTGCCTACAAGCTATATTTCTATGGGGTGGTACACGCTAAGTGCGTTAGTATTGTTACATAGAAATTCGTATTGACAAATGTCACGTAACTTCAATCACCAACACACTCGCACCTTGCGTGTACCACTTCCGCTGTCGGCAAAGTTGCTGCCAGCGTTCATAGAATTTTGTCAGTTAAATTTGAAATTTTTCGTTTCGTGTAAATAGTATTTTATTTTAGGAATAAGTGCACTTTTGCTGAAAATATTTACGAAAAATGATTAATGCAGAATGGTTGTAGAAAAATAAAAACATTTTGAGCAATTTTTCTTCAGTTATTTAAGAAAAATGTACACATGAAATCGAAGTTAATGATATTCAAAAGCGGAAAATACACAACAATATTTGTCCTAATATGTTTCTAGAACATAAAACATCTCATTTAGATAGCATTATTAACTAAACAAATTATATTCATCGTCTTTTAACAATTTATAATAACCAACCAATAGCATTCAGTTATCTTAAAATGTCGTATTCCCGAACTCTATCACATTCCCCATGGTTGGTAGCGGTTGGCAGCATTGATTTTATATTTTTTGTATGTTTTTACATGACACACGGATTCTAAATTGACATAACACCAATAGGAAAACAAAATGGCGAATTTGAAAAAAAACTGAGGGGGCCAGCGGCAAGAGGATTGTGAGTTGGGGGTCTCAGTATTGTCTCTGCCCGCAACTTCGTCCGACTTTCTGTTACTTGCCTACAATTTGTATTGGGTGCCAAATGCTAAGTGCATTAGTATTGTTGAATAGAAATTCCTATTGGCAAATGTCACGTAAATTCAAAAACCATTTCCGCTGGCGGCAAAATTGCTGTCAGCGTTCATAGAATTTTATCCGTTAAATTTGAAATTATTCGTCACGTGTAGATAGTATTTTATGAAGTGTACTTTGGTTGAAAAATGAACTATGTAGATTGATAGAGCAATTTTTCTTCAGTTACTTCAGAAAAATTTACTCATGAAATCGAAGTTAATGATATCCAAAAGAGAAAATGCACAACCATGTTGGTTCTAATATGTTTCTAGTATGCATATATAATGCATGTCAATTAGACAGTTTTATTAAAAAAAACAAATTACATTATTCGCCTTTTAAAAATATATATTAACTAACCAGCATTCAGATGGAATGGAGAGTGAGGAGCCCTAAACTTAACCTATAGATGGTATCAGAACAAAGGATTGACCATAAATCCCTCAAAAACAGTCATGATACCATTCTCAAGAAAGAGAAAACTTGAATTGAAACCGATCAAGCTGAATAACGAAGTTATTGACTCATCAGGGGAGGTAAAATATCTGGGAGTAATCCTGGACAAGACTCTCACCTGAAACTCACACCTTGATCAAGTCAACAAGAAAGCGACAAAGACAATTTATATGTGTCAGCGTCTTTACGGCAAAACCTGGGGCTTAAAACCAAAAGTGATCTATTAGTCATACAACACGATCATCAAACCAATGATCACCTATGCAGCGATATCATGGTGGCCAAAAACCGAACAATTAAAAAATCTTAACAGACGAAATTACTGAAAATCAGTGGTTAAATCTCATTAACCGCTCAAAATCGGCTGGTTATCGATTTTTCTGGTTAACTAACCAAACTACTGATTCTCTGGTTAATATTTTGCTGAACAAACACATTCGATGGTTACCAGCTGGAATAACCGATGATTAAAGATAACCAAGATTGAACAAACCGGGCCTAAATATTTAAAAAGTTATGGTCGATTTCGAAGTGATTCGATTTGAAGTGATTCATATAAAGTAAATCCAGTATTTTATTCTCCGGCATTTTGTGTTTCGGCCATTATGGAAAGATGCTTTTTGATTCCAGTCAAGCTTGACTTAGTTGATAGGCAACTGCGAGAAACAGTAGAGAGATCAATATACATATATGTATGTTGTATGATGATATTTTTCACTTGATTTGTTGTCCAATGACTTATAATTGACTTGTTAATTCAAAATTACAATACGGAATAATTGCTGGCGCGGTTCTTACACGACCACCTTTGTGTTCCTTTATCCCAGACGCAGCTGCCATTGTAGAAATTGGAAGCGTTGCACTCGAAGGCCAATCAGTTCACTTTAAGTATCGCTTTTATAATACAAATATCTTTCCAAAAACAAATCCACCAAAGCGTTGCTACACCCCAAAATATACACGAAATCTTATCTTGAGCTCAAAATGTCTATTCATTCTATATTCGATATGGTGCAGGGTGCAGCAAAAGAGCTTTCTCATCGCCCAGCAGCCCAGCAACTATATAATCAGCCAACCAAAGAACAACGTTTTCAGTTTATTTTGTTATTGGAAGTGTTTGCAGCAGTCACCAGTCAGTCTACGTAGTAGCAATGGATCTGTGGTTCGGGGTGTTGTGCGCGGTAATAGCGATAGTATCAATCACTCTATATTTGATTAGAAGGAACATGACGTATTGGCAGAGACGAGGCGTTCCACACGATAAACCGGTCTTCCTTTATGGAAATCTGAAAAATATATCCAAGACTAAGGTTTTATTTGAGCCAATGCGAAAGTTGTACAACAAATACAAGGGTAGTGCGCCATTCTGTGGATTTTACTTCTTCCTTCGGCCAGCTGCTATCGTTTTGGATTTGGACCTGATCAAGAAAATCCTAATAAAAGATTTTCATAATTTTGCAAATCGTGGCGTTTTCTACAACGAGAGAGACGACCCGCTCACAGCTCATCTATTTGCGTTGGAGGATCAGAAATGGCGCAAAATAAGGGTGAAACTTACCCCGACATTTACATCGGGCAAGATGAAATTTATGTTCCCCACGGTAGTTGAAGTTGGCCATCGCTTTTCGCAGGTTTTCAGCGAAATTGTGGGCAATGGCACAGTAGTGGAAATTAAAGAATTCTTGCGTCGCTTTACCACTGATGTGATTGGAACCTGTGCCTTTGGAATTGAGTGCAACAGCTTGAGGGATCCGAAGTCAGAGTTTCGCATTTATGGACAAAAGTTTTTCAGCACATCTCGGAATAATCCGGTTATGAATTGGTTTAGAAGAAGCTGTCCGAAATTGGCAAGAAGCTTAAGGATGCGTGCTATCCCCGATGACGTTCATAATTTTTTTATGCAAGTCGTTCGGGATACGGTTGAGCAGCGGGAGAAAAATGGAATCGTTCGGAACGATTTCATGAATATGCTGATCGAGCTAAAGAATACCAAGTCGACGAAGGCCGAGAACGGAGACGTGATTACTGGCCTTACAATTGAGGAGTTGGCCGCTCAAGCATTTGCCTTCTTTTTGGCCGGCTTTGAGACGTCATCTTCGACTATGGGTTTTGCGCTCTATGAATTGGCTATCAATCAGAACATCCAAGATAAGCTAAGAAGTGAGGTGAACGATGTACTAGCAAGGCACAATGGAATTTTCACCTATGAGTGCATGAAGGAGATGCGCTACATGGATCAGGTTATATATGGTAAGCTTTATAATCACTTCCAATTCTATTGCGGACTCATTCATTTACCTTTATAGAAACTCTCCGAAAGCACACAGTTGTGATCGCGCTAATGCGCATAGCTAAAGAAGATTATGTTGTTCCGGACAGTAATTATACGATCCAGAAAGGAACCACGGTCTTCATTCCTTCCGATGCCATTCATCATGATCCAGAAATATATCCCAACCCGGAAGTCTTTGATCCGGAACGGTTCAGTCCAGAGGAATCCCAAAAACGCGACACAATAACTTGGTTACCGTTTGGCGACGGACCTCGCAATTGTATTGGTCTAAGATTCGGTAAAATGCAGTCGCGCATTGGATTAAGTTTACTGATTAAAAATTTCAAGTTCGACGTTTGCGATCAAACGCAAATTCCAATGAACTTCATAAATGAGGGGACGCTATTGCAGACGAAGGGAGGAATACATTTGAGAGCCGTGCCGGTGTAAAGGCATCTGTCATTTTTTGTATCATGTTATCTAGATACCTAAAAAAATTAACATACATTTTCAATGGGTTATAAAGTATTTTTTATTTAGGCTCTAGATCATGTTCTTGCTTTAACATTTTACTAGATGCAGCATATTTAGCTCTGCCCGAGTACTCCTTTTGATTTATACAGAAATATGTTATAACTTAAAACGTTAGTCAAAATTTAAGTGTAATATTTTTATTAAAAACAAATAAACTCCTTGGTATCTATCTATATATATAAAAATGGATCTTGGTTTGTTCGGATGCTTAAAACTCGAAAACGACTGGACCAAATTGGATACTTCCTTCTGCGGATTTGTTCGTAATTGCTCCGCGAAGGTTTAGGAAAAAAGAAAAATTGAAAAAATTAAGAAAATTGCGCGGAAAATTAGAAAATTAAAGTTTGTATGGGGAAATACACTTTGAAAAAAAATTAACTGGAAAG
The DNA here is from genome assembly GCA_946477585.1 of Cheilosia urbana. Classification (NCBI taxonomy): domain Eukaryota; kingdom Metazoa; phylum Arthropoda; class Insecta; order Diptera; family Syrphidae; genus Cheilosia; species Cheilosia urbana. Next base: position 147,623,442 of record OX297854.1, read on the forward strand.
AAATCAAGAAGTGACACTTCAAATAAAAAAAAAAAAATATTTTGAATTTTAAAAACAATTGTTGTTGTCAATTATTTTAATTATTTTCCAAGCAAATTGTTGTTGTCAACAATTTTGAAGTTTTTTTCTTTTTTTTTTTTTAATAATATAGGTACCTAAAAACTTTGTTCTAATAAATTATGTTTACTATGTTACATTAAGTAACTTTTTGAAATGAAGTAGATAGGTACTTTGATTATACAAAGATGATATTATGGCCGACGAAATTTTGCATCGAATTCGCACTGTGACATCGGATAATGAACTGGAGATGTCAGATGAAATGCGCAACAAAGCTTTGATTTGACGCATTTAATCGAGAATTGGAGCGAGAAATGGACTTCGAACGAATCGCATTGAGTCAAGCTGTTCGAACAAATGTGCCAATGTTGAATCTATCTATATATATAAAAATGAATCCCTATTTCCCTTGGTAGGGGCATGATGCGTGAACGGACCGATTTCCGTAAATTTTTTTTGTTGTGTTTGTTATTGTCAGGAGAAAAATCTTATGAGAGAAAAAATTTAGACAATTGTGCGGAAAATTAGAAAATTTAAGAATACTTAACCACCATATTAAATTATATCTAATGTAACCATAGCGCTTTTACAATTCAAACTTTTTTGATGTAACCTTATGGCGTTGGCATAACATTGACAGAATGCGTGCTGCAAATATCGTCAACGAGGATGTAAACAAAATAAATATCTTTTAAAACAGATGCTTCGATCGGAGTTATTATATTGATAAAATACATATAAAATAATTAATTTATTATTTTTAACAAAATCTGAATTTCTTAGTGCACATCGTCGGAAAATCCTCAACATGTGGCGTTGTAGGCGTATGTCGTTATTCAAGTCAATTAAATTTTCTTTAATAATAATCTTCTTAATTCATACCTATAATTCTTTCGGGATGAAACTCGATGATGATGATATTACTCGATAACCACTGGGTCAATTTTTATGATTCTTCTTTTGTTTTGTTCGTATTGTTGTATTTCATCCGATTTCAATGAAATTTTGTAGATTTATATTCTTCGTTCCCGCTTGAAGGAAAGGATACTTTTGGACCTGATAGGTGGCGCTGTTGCCGATCGCCGAAACAGCGCTACCAAGTTGATTGAAATTTTGTAGGGAAAATTCAAAGGCAAGCATTCTTATTCCGCAGATTTCGCTTATTAAGAACGATTTACCATTCGCGCGACTTCAATTTCTCGTGCGTCTCGCTTTCGCTATGACAAATAATTTATTGCAAGGATAATCGATGGATGTTTGTCAATTTAGTGAAAAAGTAGAAGGTTGGGCGACACGTCAAAATCATTGCGGTTTGATTGAAAAAAATCAACATTGCTATTCATTATTTATTTCTATTGCATTTAATATTTATAACTTTTGATTAAAGAATTTTAATTGGTCGAATTACATAAATTAGCAAGTGCTTGGTGCATGCTCTGAATTTATTAACAAATTAACAAATTTGGGCGAAACGAAGTTTGCCGGGTCAGCTAGTACTAAAATAAAATACAATTTTGAACAAAGTTCTGCTTACTCAATTTAATAGCAAAACAAATAGCAGATCTTTCCATTATCCATCCATTTACCTACAATTTTAATTTTGAGACCTAGATAAGGCAGGGTGAAATATAACAGGATATTGGATCCTAAGATGGGTTCGTCTTAGTCGGTTTTAGATAACTGTGGAATTTAATGCAGAGTAATTACGGTGTAAACAAGCTTCCGTCAAATCATCCAGGTTTTCACGAAATAACTGTGCAAGCTTTAACAAAATACTCCAAATCTTATCGTGAAAAGCTATTTTTTAATAGATACTGCGAGGCATTAGCCTCTTTTAAACAAAGCAACACATACCGGGAACTACGACACTTGATAGGGCAGTTAGTTTTGCAGGCGAATTATCAATAATCAGCTTTTTAAAACAACTGAGACAGCAAACTCTAACCGAAGATAATTTGAAGATCTTTGCGTTCAAAATTACCAAAGTCATCTACAGCTGCCTTCGGATAGTCTATAATTTAGCGCCATAGACCTGCAATGTTTCTTACTAAGTCATTTCTAATAACTTTCCTTCTTGATTCGCTAACGTAGTAGCTAGGTGGAGTTATAGCGTTAGAAAGTGCGTCAAAAACCGGGTCAAAAAGATCAACAAAAACGTTTTAAAAAAGCAACAAGAATCCGAACAAGAATCCATTACAAAAGGCAAAGATCCCACCAACAAAAATGCCTTGGAATACGTGACAAAATTTCGTTTAGAACGTGTCAAACATAAGGTAGCAAAAGCATCCAAAAAGAAAATATTTGTCCGAAAACATAAACTCAAAAAATCACAAATCAATGTAATGGCCTGTGCAATCGGAGGCAGCTAGCTAGCTATGGATCAGGCTGCTTGAAGAAAGAGCCATTTTGGTAAAGACCCCGACAGCGCTTCAAGAAACTCGACATTAAAGGCATCAAAAAACGTGTTCAAAAACGCGTGAAGGAGTTCTCAATGCGCCTCTTAAGCACTTACAAGTCAAAAGTTAAGTCTCTTCCAGGCCGCTTAACATCGCCAAAAATAAAATATACGGAAAGTTCTTTCTATCAAAACGATTTCAAATTCTTAATAAACCATGATAAAGCTTTGAATGTCGGTGTATTTTTGGAGCTCAAACACCCTCTTTACCGTTCCCTACACTTTATTTGCAAGACTTCGCAATATCTGGTGCATGTAAATAAAAGTACGGCACACATTATCATTCTTAAATCTTAAAGTATACTAATGCAGTATCATATAATTATTCTAATTGCAAATCATCTTACGATAACAATCCGTGCCTCAAATTTAGATAATGTCTGCATGCGCAAAAGAGCACTGTCATCGGCAACGACCAACGATGCCTGGATGAGTAAATATCCATACAAAAATCAGCCAATTAAGGAAAATAGTCTTTAGTTCAAGTTTTCACATACAGAGACAATACTGAGCCCCCGCAACTTCGTCCGACATATGGCACCCCATACGCTGGCGGCAAAGTTGCGTTCATAGAATTTTATCCGTTAAATTTTAAATTATCCGTCAAGTGTGGATAGTATTTTATGGAGAGTACTTTGGTTGAAAAGTGAACAATGTAGATTGATTGAGGGAAAATAAAAACATGTTAAGCAATTTTTCTTCAGTTATTTAAGAAAAATTTACTCATGAAATCGAAGTTAGTGAAATACAAAATCGAAAATACACAACCATTGTTTTGGAATAGATGAAAACGATTTCGGTAAATGTGTAGTTGGTATGTTTACAGCTTATAATTTCTTTTATTTCATGAGTAAATTACCATTTTCGTCCGTACCGGTTGACGATCACAACCCAAGAGAGTGAAAAACCAGCGCTAACAAAGTTACACGGCGTTACCTCTGAAAATTTTCAGAAAGAGTCCAAAAGAGAGTCCCGACAGAAAAAAGGAGTCCCATAGTAATACCTCTGAAAATTTGTATAAAGAATCAAAAAAGAGTCCCATTTCGATCTAGGCTTTCTTAATGCGCGCTCAGTGGACTTCCACCTTCGAGTTTGAATACCCTTATTATGATAACAAAAAACGCCATTATTTTTATACGTTACCTATAATTACCTATATTGCAAATTCAGGTAGTAAAGAAGTTTATAAATAGTACAAACATAAAAACAGTTCATTTAAAATAAATAAATAAATTAAGTAGCCTTTTACTTATAATTTAATTCCTTAATTCATAAACAATCATCGTTTAAAGTAAACAAAAATAAAGAAGCTAAAAAAAAATTAAATAATAAAATAATATTTTCAGGTAACACAAAAAGATAAATAAATATCTTACATATTAGTTATTAGGAATTCTGTTCCTGTACTGCTGAATTAAATTCGAGCCAGGAACCCAGTCTTCTATTTGCTTATTTTCTAGTAAGTTGAGTGCCGAAAACCTTAAGTCGGTTGGTAAGTTTATTTTTGGGCATAGCCAATTTTGACAATACCGTCTCAGCACACGCGCTACTATGGGGCAATGTTAAAATTTTGATTACAAAATCGTACAAATTTTTGAATAAATCAACGACCCAATCAACGACAACACAGAAATATAATCCATTCAATGCAATAATTTCCAGTTTCCATTTCTCATTCCCATATCCATAATGTTTCATGCATTTTGTCTTTGTAATTTCACACATATCGTATTTATGTATCTTTTTTTGCACAAAGCCATTGACAAAATGAATGAAGCTATTCAAATACAAGTAGGTAGTAAAATAAATTTTACAAAATAACTCTACGAATAGGGCATCATTTTATGATTAAGTTACAGAAAAGGAGTCCGATTTCAATGATTTTCAAAAAGTCCGGGCGTTCAAAAAGAGTCAAAAGGACGCTAAAGCGTCCCTTAAGGTAACGCTATGTTGCACTTACAATAAATAATGATTAGCACTACAAGAAAAATGACTCAAACTCAAACGAATAACTACATCTACATCAAAGAAGACAACAAAGAGAGGATTTACGGTAATTTAGATTTTAGAGCTAAGAAGCACGGTTGCCGTTTTCGTGACTTTTTCACTATATCTAGTGGAATTTTCAAAAGTTTAGTGACAAAAATTTATTTTATGCTCGAAGTTTAATGTCGCTTCCACATTCAAATGCCGAAGTGGAACGCATTTTTAGTATGATGAACATAGTTAAAAATAAGTTGATAAATAAAGAACTGTTCACATGAGAGCGAATTGCGAACTGCGAACACGCTATTCGTAGTTTCTGATACTTCATTCACATGAAACCTTTTTTTGGTTGCAGATACCCGCGTATCAGTTTCATTTTTAAAGGTTAAGTTCGAACGAATTTTTCATTCGTGGGCTTGTGGATCGCTACTGTTTTGTGTGGATTGTGAATAAAGTATGAAAATTCGCGGCAAGAATATTCTATTCGCGGGAAAATTGCTTTAATTGTTAATTTAGCTGTTTAAATCAATTGAGATGCAGTTTTTTTGGTGGATTAGATGCTAGATTAATTAAATATAATTCTTTTTTGGTAGAAAAAAAATCGATTTGCAATTCATAAATACACTTAAATTGATTTGTACGCAATTCGCTTATTCGCAGTTCGCGCTCATGTGAATAGTCCTTAAAATGTCGACGAAAACTTTGAACTCAATAATGCTCATCAGAAATCAACTAAAAAAACAAAAAAAAAAATTGTCATGAATACCTACGAAATTCCTAAAAATGTTCTTTTAAGAAATAATTTTAAAAATGCTTCCGATATTGAGGTGAATGAAAGTGATGAAGATGAAATCGATCTAATTATTTCTGATTTAAAGTGATTTTAAAAAATATTTTAGGGGAGGGGGGAATTTAAAAATTAATGTTGTCAGGAGCTTCACACAAACACACTATTATTATTTTGAATATAAATATAATCCACACTCTTCAGAAACTAGGTATATGAATTACTCCCCTTCACGCGTGCACGTCTGATCTGTTCAGTGGCCCAACTTCGTCTGTCTTTACAAATATACCTACAGCCGGCAATCCCATCGCAGTCAGCAAAACCTGTTTTTTCGCCCCTCTTTCTTTTGCTTATGTACATATAATATTATCTTTGTGTTTGTCCTCTTACACTAGATTGTTCTTTTATTGTAACTATGAAACTGTTTTTTTTTTTTTTTATAATTTAACATAATCTATTAACATATTGTAAGTTTTTGACTAATTGTTAAAAATAAAAATGTTTTTAAAATTGAATATTTATCTTTTCTTTTTTTTTCATTTGTAGGCAGTGAAAATTTTTTTTTAGTGACTTTTTTTTTAATTTTAGCATATCTGGTGGTTTTTTAGGTTCGAGTTAGTGACTTGTTTTTAAGTTAACGGCAGCCATGCTAAGAAGTGAATATGTACAATACAAAGTACAATATACTGTAATTTTCTTAGAGTCAATTGAGATTGAGAAGTTGGCTGGTTTGTTGGTGAGGGTGAGTTTTTCACTCTTCAATGAGGCCGCTGGTTGGCCCGTCGGAAAAAGTTTTGTTAGGATGTGTGAAAGGATAGAGCTTGTGTTTTCAGCGAATCTATTTGTTCGCTTGGAGAACTCCATGATGTCGCGTAGTTCCACATTTATGAGGCATGTAAGGTCTGTCTGTCTACGATAAGAAGCTACAACTGAAGTTACTGGAAGGAAAAGAAATGTCATTGGAGGAAATCATTGAAAAGTGCAAAGTTTTTGAGGCAGCAAACGCGAACAAGGTGATTTTGGAACAGAACTTATTAAAAACAAATGTGCAATTCGTCACAACGGAAAACGCAATGGTTGGCGCTGTTACCAAAAAATGTTACAGTTGTGGACATGTTTCTACGCCGACGCAACTTCGTTTCTGTAAAGTCACTGGGGTAACATGCAGCAACTGCGGTCGTTAAGGACATTTCAAAAAAGATTGCAAGCAGCAAAAACGAAGTTATTCGGACAACATCAAGAAGAGAGCGGATAGCAGCAGTTCAACGGACCACAAAACTGAACAAACATCAGTCTTCAATGAGGCGAAACAGGTAAATTAGTATCTATACTTGATGGGGAAAGCACATTTAATGATAAATATGCATTTGGAATAAACGCCTAATGAGATGCATAAAGTAAACCAAGTAAAGTGGACCAAGGATTACCTTGTGGCGTCGACGTTCACCCCGTCGAACACATCTTTTTCATTCGGAATGAACTCTATCGATAACATCGCCGACCATCCACCTTCACTCGCAGGTAAATTTTTTTTATATAATAAACTTAACGTCAAATGTTCGTTTATTCATTTACATAAGTGATTTTAATAAATGGATTAAAGTAAATAAAATAAGATAAACCCAAAACCTATTTAATTAAAATGAAGTAATCGGTTTTAAATGGACCACTGGATCTGACGTAAATTGTATTCCATTGAAGCTTATGAAAAAAATAATAAATAATAATAAATAAAATAAAAAATTAAACTAAAATGTATAGATTTGGAAACTAGTTCGGAACAAGTAGCTGAATTTTTGGTTGTTGAAGACACATTATGAGCCATTACTGGGGCTCAAAACTTGTATTGCAAATGGGCAGATGTGTATTCAGTGAATGTATTTACGTCTAATACCATGTTCCCACCAACGTGATTTAGCTAAAGTAATTAATAAATCATGAAACACGTCCCCACTTAACTTTAAGTGATTAAGTGTGACATTTACGCCAACTTTGCCATATAGTAGTGGGACTTCTAACACTTAAGCGGTATTTCAACCACTTTTTACACTTTCGGAAATTCTACCAACCTGAACTCGAAATCTACCACCTTTTGACAAAGCTATTCGCTAATAATATTTATTTTCCATCATTAAATTGAAAATTGTGCCTACTATACCTATGGTTACTCGCCTTACCATACATACTCAGCTATCATTATTATTCTCGAAGAACTGCATCAACAGAAACTTCCAGTCCAGTATACACCATTTACTGCGCCATTACTTCATTATTTGACTGTATTAGTGCGAGGGTGTTTTGCTAAGTTTTGATATTTTGTATTTAATGATGAGTTGAATCTATGCCATTTTTTCTGTAGTTCTTGCAAAATTTTAATTCTAAATTTAAAAGCTGCCAGGAACTTCTGGAGAACGGGAAAGATTTTCAACCCCCGAAATAATTGGTAAAATATGCTTCAAAATATAAATTCGCAGACGGTTGCCATACGAAGTAATAATTAAGTTTTTTGTTTTGAACAACAAATGTGATTCTTAAAAATAATATAAATTAATAATTAGAAATGACTGATTTATATTTATTTTATTTCCGTTTTTTTTTTTTTTTTTTTTTGTTATTACTATTTCATCGGTATCAGTAAATTAATTATTTATCATGGACAATTTTTTTTTCTACCACTTTTCTACCACCGTTTTACTTTCCTCAAGTCCCATCACTGACTTTTCGTTTGCTGAATAAGTGCTGAACATAATAGAGGTACGTTCGATTTTATTTTGTGTGGACAGATACGTAATTAAATTTAAACACATCTAAATCACGTAAATCGTAATCACGAAAATGTATGATAAATCACGTAATTTATGATATGATTTAGCTAAATCAAGTGGATTTGACGTGATAAATCCACTTGATTTAGCTAAATCACGTTGGTGGAAACACGGTATGTATAAGGATAGGTTTTTGGTAATTAATAGTCATGTTTTTAATAGATTAGGTAGGTTAGGTTAGGCCTCCTCGCTGCTTTTAGCCCACGAACCGTCCGATTTCTTAATGAAGCTAGGGACCGCCGCGTCCTTGGCTAGCATTTTACGGAGTCTGGAAGCCTCGCTAGTATCTGCGATCGCTTCACAGAAGAGCTTCCAGGATTTCCTCTTAGATTGCCTGATCAAGTATTTAAACTCTTTCTTGCTCTCTATGTACAGATCCCATGTAATGTCGTCCCCTACAACTTTAGCCCTATTACAGAAATGTCTAACTTGCCTTCTTTTGGAGTTTAACTCCTTATTCCACCACTGAGGCTGGGACCTCTTGGTTAGTTTTCTGAGCGGGCAAACTTCTTCGTAAGCCATATTCATAATCCTGCCTAAGTTATCAACTGCCTTGTGTATGTCTGATGAATTGTCAATAAATGGTACTTCATTTCGTAACTCATGCCTGATTATGGATTCATACCTATTCCAGTCAGCCTTCCTGGGGTTCCGACAAGTATTCGTAGCCTTACTGTGGAAGCTTATTTGAAAGCGAATCCACCTATGATCCGATAGGGATGCCTATTTTAAGACTCTCCATTTCTTAATGTGAGGGAATCAGTGCAGGATGCGAGAGTGATATCTAACACATCCTGTCTGTTCCGTATCACAAAAATTGGTTTGTTGCCCTTGTTACATATGTTGAGGTTAGTCGGTAGGATAAAATCAAAAAGATACTCACTTCTCACCAGTACAGCTGAAACGTCATGCTTGATTACATTGCCAATCAAGCACGCCGTCGCAGCCCTACTGAGAGGCAGGTTTATTTGCATCGTCTCCATCATCATCATGGGGTTCTGTCACCCTTATATGACCTTCCCCATGCTGTAGCGCACCATCCCCTTGAACTTTTCAAGGGATGTAAGCGATTCCTTATTTATAGGCTTAGCAGGAAGTGCTGGCCAAATTGCCTTTGGGCCCGGTTTTCAGAACCTTCCTTCGGCTCTGAGTTCCCTATTCTGGATGTTGAGAATGCCGAGTAATTTATCGGGGTATGTGTATGACAACGGAACCCATACCCAGGCCTTGGGCGGAGAGTACTTTGCCAACCCCGCCACGGTTACGCATTTCAGTTGAGCCACGCTCCATACCTCGCCAACCCCTAGCACAAACTCCCTGAGGAAGCCCACAGATTCCTTATTCCCACAAGCTACTAGAAGACATCAGAAGCTTGTTCAGCTGGTGTGCGTTTTTGTTCATCCCTTATTTCGCGACTGCGGGGGATCCAGAAACAGTTTGATTTGCTCGAAAACGGCTCTAACGATTTCAACCAAAATTGATATTTAAGCTTATGTGGGTGAGGTTACCGTGACTACATACCCAGTTTTTGGCTAAAAATTCGAGTAATCTACTTTTGAAATTTGGACATATCTCGAAAACGGTCTATACGGATTGTAACAAAAATTAATTACTAAGGTTATATGCTCATTTCCAACTTAATGGCAACCTCAGCTTTTCTCGGTATTATCGTAAAATCGATTTTTGAAAAAAGTATTTTCTTTTTAAATTTAGTTTTTCTTAGCTTACCAGAAAACGGCAATAACGATTTTGACCACAATACAAACTTAGAGTAATATTGATGTTATTAAAATTTCTGCGTCCTTAATTTTCAATTCGAATAACCGAAACCGCTAATCTTAAGAACCGCTCATATCTCGAAAACCCCATTTTTGACTTCGATAATACTTTAAAAAACCAAGTAATTCTTATATCGCGAATAATAACCTTTAATCGGTTTTTAGCTATATAGTTAACAAACAGTATTTTCCAAAGTAAACATTGCAATATTTGGTACTGTTTTGTCTGCCAAATTTTACAAAACCGCTCTAATGTTTTTGATCAAAATACATATCAACGACAATATCAGTGTTCTAAATAAGATCCCGTACTAAGATTTTCTCAATAAATTCGAAAAAAAAATCTGTTTTCTTTAATTATTTCTCAAAAATGGCTACCCAAAAGCCGATCTCTGTTCATATATATATTTTTAAAACGCAATAGGTACTTTAAAATTCGGCTACAACAGCCATTAAAAATGCAATAACAGCAACGCAAAACTTATATTCAGCAAATATTACCTACTTTTCCTTTTTTTCAACCATTTTGAATATGCACCTTAGATAAATTCCAACCACTTGGAGTTTTAACAATCAGAATATCCCACTTCATTTACATCCCCACAAACGTTCATCGTTTTATTCAGTTTATAACTGCTAATGCAAATACAAAAACAAATCTTGCATATACATAATTTATATGGAAAGATATCTATATATAACAAAAAATACTTTCAATCATACACAACTTAAGTCAGCGTCATTAATATATTCCAGTCAAAAAGAACATCATTCCCTCAAAGATCGAAAATGAGAAACTCCTACTATGCTTTTTTATATAGCATTGATTCTCAGATCCTCACATCTTTACCTACCTACCTAATAAAATAAGAAAACAACCAACAAAACTTTTGATAAAATAGAAAGTTTTGTTCGACCCAGTCGTGCACTTTATTTCTTTACGTGCGCTTTCCAACGCAGTTTAGCGTCTAGACTCATGCCTATATATTTGGTAAAATTAATATGGACTGACTTAAGGTCATCTAATCTAATCTGCCATTTCTTAGTCCATTCTGAAATATTGTTTATTGCAGTTCGAAGCTTTTTTTGTTGCTATTTCAACATTTGCTCCTACAGCAAGTACAGCCGTGTCATCTTCAAAAGTTGCTATAGTGGTCTCTCCGCCCTATCACACTGCCTTGCGGTACACCAGCTTTAATCTCTCTTAATGTTGAGTATCTTGTATATCTTGTTTAATTCTGAAGAATCGATCCGACATATGAGACTCCAGAATTGTCGAATATTGCTTCGGCAGTTGTTTGTGTAATTTGTGTATCAGTCCTTTGTGCCAGATTTTATCGAAAGCTTGTGCTATATCAAGAAATACAGTAGAGCACACTTTTTTCTTTTCAAATGCTTTTTTAATCTTATCTGTGATTCTATGCACCTGATCAATGGTAGAGTGCTTATTTCTAAATCCAAATTGGTGTATTGCGACTATCGATTTTTCATCTATTATTTTTTGTAGACGTTTTACCAGCACTTTTTCGAATAACTTGGACAAAATTGGTAGAATAGATATTGGGCGATATGAGTTAACTTCGTTAGGTGGTTTTCCTGGTTTTGGTATCATTATTACTTCCGCAACTTTCCACATGCTTGGCACATATCTTAATTTAAATGCAGTACTTATAGTCTGCGCTTGTTTTTTTTAAACATTTTCGTGGTAACTGTCTTTTTTATATTTATGCTTTCTTTAATTTCTTTGGCAAGTTCTTTAGCTGTTACCGGTTGAATTGGCCTATCTTCTTCGCACCTTACTTCGGGTCCCTGATAACCTTTATCTTCAAAAGGTTTGAATACGTCTTCAAGATACTTTCTCTTGGCTGCTTTTCGCCCAGATACATTCTCTGGTTTTTATTGGCGGAATGTGGGCTATTGGCCTGTTCATTTTCTTTGTTGCCTTCCAGAGCGAGTAGTCGGTACTAGCATCATTTGTAAGACTTGTGTGGTAAGTTTTTAAAGACTCATTATTGAATTCAGATTTTCTGAGCTTCAAATTTAAGTTGTTCAGTGTGGTCTTGTCGCTTGGCGCCCTTGTCTGTTGCAAGCGTTTTCTAGCTTTCCTCTTTTCTGTAATAATTTCACATATTTCGCAAGGATACGATTTTTGTTTGATTTTTTATTTTTTTGTTTTGGGAGTTGCAGCCCACGCAGCTTTTTGTATACTGAGCGTCAATATTTGGACTGCTTCTTCTATTTGATCTTCTGTTTGACTAGCTGATGATAGTTGGATACTTTGTTCCAACTTCTGTCAGAAGTAGTTCCAATCAGCCAGTCTATTAACTAGTTTTGGGCTTTGGTATTTTATTATTATTTTATCACCAAGTGTTAAGAGTATAGGGGAATGATCTGATTGAAGGTCAGGTCTTCCTCTAAGCTTATTTTATTTGAAGATAGAAAGAAGTCGAGAAGATCTGGAGTGTTATCTCTATGTGTTGGCCAATAGGTAGGTTTTCTCGTTGATTGCTTCATATAGTTCTCTGCATCTAGCATTAGTTAGTCTAGATCCCCAATACAGTCGAACTTCGATAACTCGAGCCATCACTTGCCACGAAAAAAATTCGAGTTATCAAGACTTCGAGCTATCAAATAAAAAAAAATTGATATGAATTCATATGTACATATTTATTTGCGAATATATAAGACAAAAAACTACAGAAAAGGAACATATTTCAACAACAACGCACCAGCCCGACGAGTCTTCGAATCCATCCCTGAGGGACAACGCAGCAGAGGAAGACCCCACCTTAGGTGGCGCGCACAGTTAGAGAACGACCTCAACCAACTTGGTGTGCGTAACTGGAGGTAGCTAGCGAGGGACCGAGCTGGGTAGAGGGGCTTGTTGGTTGAGGCCGTGGTCCACCCCGGACTGTAAGCGCCACCAAAAGAAAAAAAAAAAGATAAAAGAAGAAAGGAACATATTTATTATTTAAAATAGTCTGTTATACATATGATTGAAAAGTATTTTTATTTTGGTTTTCAAAAAAATCTTCAATGGAATTTAAACCATTATAAATAGAATTGGTTGTTCTTTCATTAGTCTTTAAATATAAATAACGCAAAATGCTTAATAACTTTGCAACCAACTCGTTTGAAGGTGGTTGAGTCAAATCATCCTCTAAATTCAATTTTTGTCTTCCTCTTATTTTTCAAAAATTCAAACCAATATCGAAATAATAATTATGTCTTCTAAACCCTACTAACAAGAAATTTGTCAATTATCACTCACACATACGAAAATCACGATTTTCTACATGGTATGTATACTAGGAACATACAAACACAGTGCCCGCGAAAGTGATGCATTATAAAACCAACTTGTACTTATCGAAGGTGACGCCAAATAATCTCTTCGAGTTATCAAGACATTCGAGTAATTGAAGTTCGAGTTATCAAATAAAGATTACATGTAACCAATTTTATTCGAGTTATTAAATATTCGAGTTATCGAAGTTCGACTGTATTTATTTTTGGCGTTAGAATCCCCTCCCGCGATTAATCTATTGTGGAATATGCAGAAAAGACTTTTAAAATCGTTTTTCTTTAGTCTATAGCTAGGAGAGCATTATACTGATGCAACAGATATTTGCCCACTGCTCGTTTCTACAGTACTTATGGAAATTCCTTGTATGGCACATGACTGGAATTTTGCTTCTATATGATGTGGGATCATGACGTAATTTCGAATGACAAAATCTCGAATGCTAAAAATCTCGAATTTTTTGTTTTTAAATCTCGAATGCAAAAATATCGAATGTACAAAAATCTCGAATGTACAAAAATCTCGAAAGACTATATCTCGAAAAAATCTCGAAAATAAAAAGTGAATTCGAGATTTTTTTTTTGCTTCTAGTTTAAGAGCTAAAATTCGTATAAAACATAAAATTGTATGTTCTGTTTATTAAATAATTTATTCATCTTTGAAAAACAATCACAAAATATCAAAATTTAACAAAACAAAACTAACAGATAATTCATTATAACAAATTAGTAATTTCAAAATCGAATATATATTACATAAATACAACTAACTATACAAAGTAAAAAATAGCAAAACAATACAAAAAAACTCATAAAAAAAAATCACTAAATAAAATAAAAATAACAGCTGATAACTAGCGCCCATCATGGACAATGTAGGTACTGCACGTGGTTGATTGTTGTTGAGAGAATAGGCGTTTTTTATTTTCCTCAGATGATATACGTATAGAGATTATTGATTTTCATGCATTACAACAACTATGGGTTCATTTACAATTGTTCTGTTGCATGTAAACCAATGATCTATATAGATTACCTGGGAAAAATAAAAAAACAAGACACCTAATAATTGTAGCAATCTCGAATTAATATTAATTTTTGAGACAATGGTAATATTTTGCGCGCGCAAAATGTTACCATTGTCTCAAAAATTAATATTAATTCGAGATTTTTTTTTTCGAGATTTTTGTTATTCGAGATTTTGGTTTCTAGATTTTTGCTTTCGAGATTTTTTTAATTCGAGATTTTTTTTTCGAGATTTTTGCATTCGAGATTTTAGCTTTCCAGATTTTTTTTTTCGAGATATCGTAGGTAACCCATATGATGTATTATTGTATTCTTTATTAACACTGCAGCCCCACCTTTTGCACAGTAATGAGGATGTGGGGAGTGATATAATTCATATCCTTACAGTTTAAAGTTAGTAATCAACTTGAAGTGCGTCTCTGAAATGAGACATGTATCCATCTGGTGTATGTCAAAAGTCACTTGGATCTCGTCCTTGCGACTCTCGATACCATCAGCATTCCATTCAAGAATTTTTAATTCATCACGTCTGTCTTTTGGTAACAGCTCTTTTGTTGCTGTTCTGTCTCTCTTACAACGATATTCTATCTAATATCGTTTTATTCGATTTTTCCATGGAACCAAGCCTGTTTAGGATTTGTTTCATCAGGTTTTCCATTCCAGTGTTTGGTCTACTTTGCGTTTTACCACTTTATCTGCTGGTAGTGATTAGTGTGTTGGACTACTACGCTAGGGGTCGAGGTTCGAATCCCACCTCTCGCGAACGTCTGGCAAATATCCGAGAGTATGACTGTCTTGAAAGAGCTTCTCAATCAGCCGTTTGGAGTCGGCATAAAATTGTAGATCCCTTCCATTCGTTCCAAAAATTAAAACTCGCACAAAACGAATGGTTGTGAGAAGCTAGGCCTAGGGTCCCTCCGGACCTGTTGCGCCAACTATTTATTTTTATTTATTTGATTATTTATTGAAGCTGTCTGAGCAGTGAGCATATGTCATTTTTGGACCCGCTGTATTTTGTCTCGGGATCTTTTTGATTATCATTTCGTCTTTAGGCTTTTCTTTCTGTGGGCTCTTTTGTAGATCCTTTTTGACTTTTTGCTCTTCCTTATTTGTTTTTTTTTTTTTTTTTGCTTTTGTCCTTTGCAAGTTGGATTTCTCTTGCAACTAAACAATCTCTGTTGCTAGTAGGATGGTTCTCATTGCAGTTTACACATTTGGGATGCTCATCTTCTTTCTTCCTACATTCCTTAGTGTGGTGACTTCCTGCACATTTTAACATCTTGGATTTGAGCTGCAGTATCTATGCGTATGCCCATATCTTTGACAATTTTTGCATTGGGGCACTTTTTTCGATTTACGTAGGGTATGAATCTCAACTTGCACCCCAAGTAGGTTTTTAATTTCATAAACTTTTTTTCTTATCTACGTCATACTCAAAAATTAGTGTAAAGATTGGCAGCAGTACTTTGCTTTTAAATCTAAGCATATTTACAACTTCCAAGATTTTAAAGCCTCTGTCTTTTAACTCTTGTTTAACTGTTTATTAATAAACTAATTATTATCATATGCTGTATTACTTTTAGTTTATTGTTATCACTATTTAAAAAAAGGCATGTAATGAAATTTATTAAACGCGTTCATGTAATAATAATAAATTGTAAAAGTACTTAACGCGCCCATCAAATATAGAGAGTTGACGTGAAGGCAGATGGAGAGTGGTGGTAAAGAAATGTACTGAATTAAAGATAACAATTAAATAAAATAATAAAGACTAATCAATAATGAACACTTATTACAGTGTCATCAGACGATTCAAATGCATTCTGCAAGGCATGCAATTCCACATTTCAATGTGAAAAAGTTAAATTGAGAAGCATAGATATGTAGATGTAACAAAATTGAGCTTGCCCATAAAGTGCTCTCATGCAAGCTTTATAAAGAAAGGGGTCGATTTATGAGTGGATTAGATCGTCTTTAGTCGATAGGCAACCGAGAGTAATAGTATAGAGAGATCATTATACATACATATATGTGTGATGATATTTTTCACTTGATGTTTTGTCCAATGACTTATAATTGACTTGTTAATTCAAAATTACAAAACGTAATAATTGCTGGCGCGGTTCTTACACGACCACTTTTGTGTACCTTTATTCCAGACGCAGCTGGCTCCTTGTAGTAATTGGAAGCGCTTACACTCGAAGGCCAATCAGCTCACTATAAATATCGCTTTTATAATGCAAATATCTTTCCAAAAAAAAAATCCACCAAAGCGTTGCTACACCCCAAAATATACACGAAATCTTATCTTGAGCTCAAAATGTCTATTCATTCTATATATTCGATATGGTGCAGGGTGCAGCAAAACAGCTTTCTCATCGCCCAGCAGCCCAGCAACTATATAATCAGCCAACCAAAGAACAATATTTTCAGTTTGTTTTGTTATTGAAAGTGTTTGCAGCAGTCATCAGTCAGTCTACGTAGATAGTAGCAATGGATCTGTGGTTCGGGGTGTTGTACGCGGTAATAGCGATAGTATCAATCACTCTATATTTGATTAGAAGGAACATGACGTATTGGCAGAGACGAGGCGTTCCACACGATAAACCGGTCTTCCTTTATGGAAATCTGAAAAATATATCCAAGACTAAAATTTTATTTGAGCCAATGCGAAAGTTGTACAACAAATACAAGGGAAGTGCGCCATTCTGTGGATTTTACTTCTTCCTTCGGCCAGCTGCTATCGTTTTGGATTTGGACCTGACCAAGAAAATCCTGATAAAAGATTTTCATAATTTTACAAATCGTGGCGTTTTCTACAACGAGAAAGATGACCCGCTCACAGCCCATCTATTTGCGTTGGAGGATCAGAAATGGCGCAAAATGAGGGTGAAACTTACCCCGACATTTACGTCGGGCAAGATGAAATTTATGTTCCCCACGGTAGTTGAAGTTGGCCATCGCTTATCGCAGGTCTTCAGCGAAATTGTGGGCAATGGAACAGTAGTGGAAATTAGAGAACTCTTGCGTCGCTTCACCACTGATGTGATTGGAACATGTGCCTTTGGAATTGAGTGCAACAGCTTAAGGGATCCGAAGACAGAGTTTCGCATTTATGGACAAAAGTTTTTCAACACATCACGGAATAATCCGTTTATAAATTGGTTTAGACGAAGCTGTCCGGAATTAGCAAGAACCTTAAGAATACGTATTATCCCCGATGACGTTCACAACTTTTTTATGCAAGTCGTTCGGGATACGGTTGAGCAGCGGGAGAAAAATGGGATCGTTCGGAATGATTTCATGAATATGCTGATCGAGCTAAGGAATACCAAGTCGACGAAGACCGAGAACGGAGACGTGATTACTGGCCTAACAATTGAGGAGTTGGCCGCTCAAGCATTTGCCTTCTTTTTGGCCGGCTTTGAAGCGTCATCTTCGACTATAAGCTTTGCGCTCTATGAATTGGCTATCAATCAGAACATCCAAGATAGGCTAAGAAAAGAAGTCAACGATGTACTGGCAAGGCACAATGGAATTTTTACCTATGAGTGCATGAAGGAGATGCGCTACATTGATCAGGTTATATATGGTAAGCTTTATACTAACTTCCAATTCTATTGCAGACTTATTCATTTGCCTTTATAGAAACTCTCAGAAAGTACACAAATCTGATCGCGCTTGTGCGCATAGCTAAAGAAGATTATGTTGTTCCGGGCAGTAATTATACGATCGAGAAAGGAACCATGGTCTTCATTCCTTCCGATGCCATTCATCATGATCCAGAAATATATCCCAACCCGGAAGTCTTTGATCCGGAACGGTTCAGTCCAGAGGAATTCCAAAAACGCGACACAATAACTTGGTTACCGTTTGGCGACGGACCTCGCAATTGTATTGGCCTAAGATTCGGTAAAATGCAGTCGCGCATTGGATTAAGTTTACTGATTAAAAATTTCAAGTTCGACGTTTGCGATCAAACGCAAATTCCAATGAACTTCATAAATATGAGCTTTCTATTGGAGGCGAAGGGAGGAATACACTTGAGAGTCGTGCCGGTATAAAGGCGTCATTTTTTGTATTATGCTATCTAGACTAAAACTTATGTCACAGCTGCTGTAGATACCTAAAAAAATTAACATGCATTTTCAATGGGTTATAAAGTATTTTTTATTTAGGATCTTTTATTTAGCTTTAACATTTTACTAGTTGCAGCATATTTAGCTCTGCCCGAGTACTCCTTTTGATTTATAGAGAAACATGTTATATATTAAAACGTTAGTCAAAATTTAAGTGTAATATTTTTATTAGAAACAAATAAACTCCGTGGTATACTAAAATAAAATACAATTTTGAACAAAGTTCTTCTTACTCAATTTAATAGCCAAACAAATAGCAGATCTTTCCATTATCCACCCATCTACTTACAAATTTAATTTTCAGATATTGAGGTACATTGTACTGAAAAACATATAACAAAAATTTCCGCAACTAACTATCTGGCCGCTAGCATTTTATCTGCGAATCCTTTGGAGGGAAAAGAAATTGTGACCAAACAAAAACATTAACTAATTAGCAACTAGATAGATAGAAAGATTTTATTTTATTGGTATGAATATATACATTTCTTTTGTTATAGCACATATATTTAGTACAGAGATGTGATATACTAATGATATCTTTCTACTGAAACATTATTGGATATTAAATCGGCTTTTCTGAGTAAAATTAAGAAAAATGCGTTTAGAGGAAAAAACCAAAAAAAAAACCTCTATTTAAAGACAATAATATAACATAAGTATATGCAATGAGTAGCAGATGAATCAATTCAATTTAATTGTTTTGTTAATAATTTTAAAATGATTTAATTGCATTTATTTAATAAACGAAAGAATAAATAAATAAATAAATAAGTTATTAAATAATTAAATAAATAAATAAATAAAATAAATGAATAGATAAATAAATAAATAAACAAAATAGATAAACAAAGAAATAAATAAATAAATAAATAAGTAAACACATAAAAACAATTAAATAAGAAAATAAGTTAACAGATAAATGCGCAAGTTATATAAACAACAAATAGCATTTGAATCAGTAACACTTATTAACGTTACCACAAATTATCAATCAGAAGAATGAAATACCAGTTATATCACAAAAAACGAAAAATGTGGCAATGTTATTAAGCCAACTCGTTAATGAGAGGATTATCTGAGTAATCGCATCTCCTTATAAATGCATTGGTAAGTTTTTGTATTCTATTGAAGACCGATTCAACATTGCCCTTAACATGGAGGTTAGCAGTTGAATGATGCCATGGAAGACTTAGCATCATTTTTAGTAGTTTATTTTGCGAAGTTTGTAGTTTTTTAATATAGCAATTAGCACATTTACCCCAAACTGGACATCCATACGTCATTATTGCTTGGAAAATAACTTTGTGGATGATTATCTTATTTTCTACCGATAAAAGCGATTTCCTGTTAATGAAGGGATAAATAAGCTTAAGAGCAATGTTTACCTTTCTTATACTTTGCGTATTATGTACATTAAAGGTCAATTTTGAGTCGAGATATATACCTAAATATTTAACTGAGGATTCCCATTCAACCTGAGTACCATTAACTATAAGTTGATTGCTCGGAAGAAAACAAGTTTTCCTTTTTCTAGTAAAAAAAAATTCCTGATTTTTATCAGCATTCAACTTGATCCTCCACTTTTTGTAATATGTTTCTAATATTCTTATCGCATTGTTTAGATTTGTCTCAATATTAAGACCAAATTCATGCGATGAAAATATTGCTGTATCATCAGCATAAATAGCGGCATCACATAATGGTAGTTGTGGGAAGTCTGAGATATACAGATTGTACAATATTGTGCCGAGGACAGAACCTTGAGGAACACCTGAGTTAAAAAAAATTAGAACTAGAAGCACTACTACTGACATACACACTAAATCGACGGTTGGACAGAAAACTGTGCACTAATTTACATATGAACGAAGGAAAAGAATAGCGAAGTAACTTTTAGACAATACCGTTGTGCCACACAGAGTCAAATGCTTTTTCAATATTGAGTAACAACATTCCTGTAGATTTTCCGATATTGCGGTTTTGTTTGATGTGATTGCAGATTCTAAGCACCTGGTGAACAGTACTATGGAACCTCCTAAAGCCAAACTGCTCATCAGGATAAATATTTTTTTCCGAAACTACTAAACAAAAGAAAGAAGTAAGTAAAATTATATATTATTGTTTTGTCTAGTCGGAATACAACTTGTCTAAGATACAACCAGGAAGGATGAAAAAATATAACAGGATATTGGCACCTAAGATGGGTTCGTTTTATTCGGTTTTAGATAACTGTGGAATTTTTAATGTAGAGTAGTTATGGTGTAAACAAGCTTCCGTCAAATCATCACGAAATAACTGCGCAAGCTTTAACAAAATACTCCAAATCTTATCGTGAAAATATATTTTTTAATAAATACTGCGAGGCATTAGCTTTTTTTTAACAAAGCAACACATAGCAGGAACTACGACACAAGATAAGGCAGTCAGTTTTGCAGGCGAATTATAAATAACCAGCTTTTTAAAACAACTGAGACAGCGAACTCTAACCGAAGATAATTTGAAGATCTTTGCGTTCAAAATGACCAAAGTCATCTACAGCTGCCTTCGGATAGTCTATAATTTAGCGCCATAGACCTGCACTGTTTCTTACTAAGTTATTTCTACTAGCTTTCCTTCTTGATTCGCTAACGTAGTAGCTAGCGGGGGAGTTATAGCGTTAGGAAATGCGTCAAAAATCGGTTCAAAAAGATCAACAAAAACGTTTTAAAAAAGCAACAAGAATCCGAACAAGAATCCATTACAAAAGGCAAAGATCCCTTCAACAAAAATGCCTTTGAATACGTGACAAAATTTCGTTTAGAACGTGTCAAACATTAGTTAGAAAAAGCATCCAAAAAGACGTAAAATATTTATACGAAAACATAAACTCAGAAAATGACCAATCAGTGTAATAGCCTGCACAATTGGAGGCAGCTAGCAATGGATCAAGCTGACTGAAGAAAGACCCATATTGGTTAAGAACCCGACAGCGCTACAAGAAACTCGACATTAAATGCATCAAAAAACGTGTCCAAAAACGCGTGAAGGAGTTCTCAATGCGCCTCTTAAGCACTTACAAATCAAAAGTTCAGTCTCTTCCAGGCCGCTTAACATCGTCAAAAATAAAATAAAAGGAAAGTTCTTTCTATCAAAACGATTTCAAATTCTTAATAAACCATGATAAAGCTTTGAACGTCAGTGTATTTTTGGAGCTCAAACACCCTCTTTACCGTTCCCTACACTTTATTTGCAAGACTTCGCAATATCTGGTGCATGTAAATAAAAGTACGGCACACATAATCATTCTTAAATCTTAAAGTATACTAATGCAGTATAAATATTCTAATTGCAAATCATCTTACGATAACGATCCGTGTCTCAAATTTAGATAATGTAGGTCTGCATGCGCAAAAGAGCACTGTCATCGGCAACGACCAACGATGCCTGGATGAGTAAAATCATACAAAAATCAGACAATTAAAGAAAATAGTCTTTAGTTCAAGTTTTCACATACAGAGACAATACTGAGCCCCCGCAACTTTGTCGGACTTTCCGTTACTTGCTTACAATTTGTATGGGGTGCCATATGCTAAGTTCGTTAGTATTGTTGCATCGAAATTCGTATTGGCAAATGTCTCGTATATTCAAAAACCATTTCCGCTGGCGGCAAAGTTGCGTTCATAGAATTTTATCCGTTAAATTTGAAATTATTAGTCACGTGTGGATAGTATTTTATGGAGATGGAGAGTACTTTGGTTGAAAAGTGAACAATGTAGATTGATTGAGGGAAAATAAAAACATTTTGAGCAATTTTTCTTCAGTTAAGAAAAATTTACTCATGAAATCAAAAGCGAAAATACACAACCATTGTTTTGCAAAAAATGAAAACGGTTTCGGTAAATGTGTAGTTGGCATGTCTACAGCTTATAATTTCTTTTATTTCATGAGTAAATTACCATTTGCGTCCGTACCGGTTGACGATAACAACCCAAGAGAGTGAAAAACTATCGTTAACAAAGTAAAAATAAATAATAATTAAGCACTACAAGAAAAATGACTCAAACTCAAACGATTAACAAGATCAAAGAAGACAACAAAGAGAGGATTTATGGTAATTTAGATTCTAGAGCTAAGAAGTGAATATGTACAAAGTACAAAAGTACAATGTACTGTAATTTTTGAGATTGAGAAAACTAACAATAGCAATAACGAACTGAATATAAATGAGTGAAGTTGGAAATAGGGTAAATTTATAGTGTACAGCAGGCTAAACAATAAATTAAACTGATAATCGCAAGCAAACCATAGACACATTTGATTCCTTAACAACCATGTTTGTCCTAATATATTTCTAGTATATAATACATTTTATTTAGACAGTTTTATTAACCAAACAAGTTATATTATGCGCCTTTTAAAAATATATATTAACAAACCACCGTTCAGTAATGTGAAAATGTGGTATTCCCGAACTCTATCACATTTCCCCACGGTAGGCAGCATTTATTTTGTATTATTTGTATGTTCTTTTCATGTCAGCATTCGTATACGGCAATATGAGAGCTGCAACTGCAAGGCGTGTGGTAGTGGCTAGTGGTATACAAATTCATTAGGGAATCGTGATTAGTATACTGCAGTTATACCATCCCGCACGCGCATTTTTCTCGAGACGGGACAGAGAGATCGGTTTGTCTGCAGTCAATGGTAATAAAGGCGTATATAAATGAGATCACAAATCAGGCGCCGAAAGTGTCATGGATGCTCTACCCATAATAATAGATACATGAAGCGGAAATAAGCACAAGTTCCGGTTACCAATAATCCTTTAATCACTTGAAAACATTTCTATTGCCGTTTTAAAACATGTGAAATGCCAGTGGTAATTAGTGTCAGTAAATTAATTCAATAATTCTTCAATCATTATAACGAAATAAATAAATAATTGTCCATTCATCACTTCCGGAAGCCATTTTGTTTTATAAATTGTGGCAGTATGAAGCAAAAACAAAGTTTAAAGAGAATTGATAAAAAAACAGTTTAAAGAGAAACCGGCTGCCGGGAATAAGAAGCTATAGGTTAGGGTTTCCAGAACATCTCTTTTAAAGAGAACATGTCCTCTTTTTTGTCAGCGATCTATTTTACACTTTCTTTTTTCGTTTGGTTCTTTTTGTGTCCTCTTTATTAGTTCTGTCCTCTTTTTGTTCTCTTTTTTCAATCTCATTATATTTTCATAATAAAAACAAGCCCTTCATTTTAAAACTTTTAAGTACGCCCATAAAAACTAGCAGTGGGTGCACTTTTCCGATGAATTTTATTTCTTTTCTCTTTTTTCAACGACACTCACGTGCCACATCTGTTTTATTTTACGTGATGTTCACTTATACACAGTATAAATGTTTTCCTTGAATATGAATAACCAATAAAAGGGGGGGAGGGGGTATTAGGAGTTTAGGGGTTTGTAAAATATGTCCTCTTTTTTCGTTTGAGGTGTATGGAGACCCTAACTTACAGGGCATTTATTTACCTTAGGCACTCAGAAATGCCGCCAAATTGAGGATGAAACTCGTAATTGTATTGTCATAAAACTCGGCGCATTGGACTAAGTTTACCACTAAAGAACTTAAAATTCCACGCTTGCGATCAAACCTAAATTCCATTGGAGATCAGCACTAATGGATTAATTTTGGCAACAAAGGGGGGAATTCATTTGAGAGTCGAGCCAGTGTAAAGTGCATTTGAATTTGTTAAAAGCATCCTAGATGAAATATTTATAAACGTACGAACTTCACAATAAATTCTATTGCAATCGACCAACACATTTCGAACCTAGAAGACTTTTGTAAAAACCAACTGCTTAGGTAGATATCGACTTATAAATATCCGCTTTTGCAACCTGGATAACTAGAAAAACATACCTATCCCTGACATTTGTGTTATTGCAATGTGAAAACCGGAGTCAATTTCGTGCAATAATTTTTAAGTCTATGTAATTCGGCCGAACGCGGTACATTTTCCAAAACTGCAAGAATGCATCTTCCTCCCAGCATAATCAGTAGGTATTGTAACTAGCAAGCTCACGTCAAGCTTTAGGTAGTCAATACTTCTAGAAAGCGCTGTATGGCCAGTTTCCGCTCCACTGTGAAATTTTATTTAAAGCCTCTTCTGTTTTCAGGATTGCAACAATTGCAGATACCTTATGATATATGTGTGACTTATAGAGAGCACGTTGTCGTTCGTAAGTATAAAAAATAATTTTACTTCTCTCTGCAGCAAAGGGATGTAAACGATTCCGAAACGGTTCTTCAAAATTGGTCGAGTTGTCTCTTTCCATCCGCCTTCACTAACTTCCTTTGACCTTCACTAAGCGATTGCGTTATAAAAAAAAAAAAAAAAAAAAAAAGTTATAGCTGTATATTTATTATGATATCCTGAAATTTAATAACATTGAAGTGATTCATATAAAGTAAATCCAGTCTTTTATTCTAAGGCATTTAGTGTTTCGGCCATTATGGAAAAATGCTTTCGGATTTTAGATCATTATACATATATGTGTGATGATATTTTTCACTTGATGTTTGGTACAATGTCTTTAAATTGGCTTGTTAGTTCAAAATTACAAAACGGATTGATTGCTGACGCGGTTCTTACACGACCACTTTTGTGTACCTTTTTCCCAGCGCCAGCTGGCTTCTTGTAGAAATTGGAAGCTCTTCCACTCGAAGGCCAATTTGTAATAATATTGTAAACGCGTAACACAAAATGAATTGTGAACGCGCCCAGCGAAATTATTTTATAGACAGTTCAGTGTGCAGTCTTGATAAAGAGGAAGAAGATTTGTACGACAGATAAAAAGGCGTAATAAAATACAGATAACTAAATTAAATTAACAAACTTTTTTGTATTTGTTAAACATAAAACACAATCAGTTCACTATAAATATCGCTTTAATAATCCAAACATCTTTCCAAAAAAAAATCCACCAAAGCGTTGCTACACCCCAAAATATACACGAAATCTTATCTTGAGCTCAAAATGTCTATTCACTCTAGATTCGATGTGGTGCCGCAAAAGAGCTTTCTCATCGCCCAGCAGCCCAGCAACTATACAATCAGCCAACCAAAGAACAATATTTTCAGTTTTTTTTGTTATTGGAAGTGTTTGCAGCAATCACCAGTCAGTCTACGTAGTAGCAATGGATCTGTGCTTCGGGGTGTTGTACGCGGTAATAGCGATAGTATCAATCACTCTATATTTGATTAGAAGAAACATGACGTATTGGCAGAGACGAGGCGTTCCACACGATAAACCGGTCTTCCTTTATGGAAATCTGAAAAATATATCCAAGACTAAAGTTTTATTTGAGCCAGTGCGAAAGTTGTACAACAAATACAAGGGAAGTGCGCCATTCTGTGGATTTTACTTCTTCCTTCGGCCAGCTGCTATCATTTTGGATTTGGACCTGATCAAGAAAATCCTAGTAAAAGATTTTCATAATTTTGCAAATCGTGGCGTTTTCTACAACGAGAAAGATGACCCGCTCACAGCTCATCTATTTGCATTGGAGGATCAGAAATGGCGCGAAATGAGGGTGAAACTTACCCCGACATTTACATCGGGCAAGATGAAATTTATGTTCCCCACGGTAGTTGAAGTTGGCCATCGCTTTTCGCAGGTTTTCAGCGAAATTGTGGGCAATGGCACAGTAGTGGAAATTCAAGAACTCTTGCGTCGCTTCACCACTGATGTGATTGGAACATGTGCCTTTGGAATTGAGTGCAATAGCTTGAGAGATCCGAAGTCAGAGTTTCGCATTTATGGACAAAAGGTTTTGGGCACATCTCGGAAAAATCCGGTTATAAATTGGTGCAAACGAAGCTGTCCGGAATTAGCAAGAACCTTAAGGATGCGTGCTACACCCGATGATGTTCATAACTTTTTTATGCAAGCCGTTCGGGATACGGTTGAGCAACGGGAGAAAAATGGAATCGTTCGGAACGATTTCATGAATATGCTGATCGAGCTAAAGAATACCAAGTCGACGAAGACCGAGAACGGAGACGTGATTACTGGCCTTACAATGGAGGAGTTGGCCGCTCAAGTATTTATTTTCTTTATAGCCGGCTTTGAGACGTCATCTTCGACCATGGGCTTTGCGCTCTATGAATTGGCTATCAATCAGAACATCCAAGATAGGCTAAGAAAAGAGGTGAACGATGTACTAGCAAGGCACAATGGAATTTTCACTTATGAGTGCATGAAGGAGATGCGCTACATGGATCAGGTTATATATGGTAAGCTTTATAGTCACTTCCAATTCTTTTGCGGACTTATTCATTTGCCTTTATAGAAACTCTCCGAAAGTACACAGTTCTGTTCGCGCTTGTGCGCATAGCTAAAGAAGATTATGTTGTTCCGGACAGTAATTATACGATCGAGAAAGGAACCACGGTCTTCATTCCTTCCGATGCCATTCATCATGATCCAGAAATTTATCCCAACCCGGAAGTCTTTGATCCGGAACGGTTCAGTCCAGAGGAATCCCAAAAACGCGACACAATAACTTGGTTACCGTTTGGTGAAGGACCTCGCAATTGTATTGGCCTAAGATTCGGCAAAATGCAGTCGCGCATTGGATTAAGTTTACTGATTAAAAACTTCAAGTTCCACGTTTGCGATCAAACGCAAATTCCAATGAACTTCATAAATATGAGCTTTCTATTGGATGCGAAGGGAGGAATATACTTGAGAGCCGTGCCGGTTTAAAGGCATCTGTCATTTTTTGTATCATGTTATCTAGACTAAAACCTATGTCACAGCTCCTGCAGATACCTAAAAAAATGAACATACATTTTCAATGGGTTATAAAGTATTTAAAAACAAAAATGCATCAGGCGCAAATTGGTTATTTCGGATCTAGATAATGTTATTGTTTTAACATTTTACTAGTTGCAGTATGTAAACTCTTACATTCAAAATATTTGCTCTGCCCACGTGATCCTTTTCGTTGTTATTAATTTATACAGTAACATGTTATATATTGAAAAGTTAGTCAAAATTTGAATATAATATTTTTGTTAGAAACAAATAAACTCCGTGGTATACCTACTAAAATAAAATACCTACAATTTTCAACAAAGTTCTTCTTACTCAATTCAATAGCAAAACAAATAGCAGATCTTTCCATTATCCACCCATCTACTTACAAATTTAATTTTCCGAAATATCATCTCGGCTCTTTTTCAGATATTGAGGTACATTGTACTGAAAAACATATAACAAAATTTCCACAACTAACTATCTAGCAGCAAGCATTTTAACGTGGGAGTTAAAGCGTTAGGAAGTGCGTCAAAAACCGGGTCAAAACGATCAACAAAAACGTTTTAAAAAAGCAATAAGAATCCGGTCAAAAATGCCTTTGAATACGTGACAAAATTTCGTTTAGAACGTGTCAAATATAAGGTAGAAAAAGCATCCAAAAAGACGTAAAATATTTGTCCGAAAACATAAACTCAAAAAATCACAAATCAAGGTAATGGCCAGCGCAATCGGAGGCAGCTAGCAATGGATCAAGCTGCCTAAGGAAAGAGTCATTTTGGTTAAGACCCCGACAGCGCTTCAAGAAACTCGACATTAAATGCGTCAAAAAACGTGTCCAAAAACGCGTGCAGGGGTTCTCAGTGCGCCTCTTAAGTACTTAAGTCTTTTCCAGGCCGCTTAGCATCGTCAAAAATAAAATAAACGGAAAGTTCTTTCTATCAAAACGATTTCAAATTCTTAATAAACTATCATAAAGCTTTGAATGTCGGTGTATTTTTGGAGCTCAAACACCCTCTTTACCGTTCCCTACACTTTATTTACTAACACGGCAGACGGCACAGACGTTAAACAAGATTACAAGATTTCGCAATATTATGCTGCATGTAAATAAAAGTACGGCAAACATAATCATTCTTAAATCTTAAAGTATACTTACGCAGTATCATATAATTATTCCTATTGCTAATCATCTTACGATAACAATCCGTGTCCCAAATTTTGATTGCACTGTCGTCAGCAACGACCAACCAAACATAAAAATGACTTGGATTATGTTTGCCCGTTTAATTCCGAGTTCGGCAGCACCGAACTTTTATGATTATTTTTTTGTTCAGAAGGTATTCGTTTTTAGCAGGTTTGTATGTAAAAAAAAAACAATAACTTTCCAACGAAAAAATCTTGGAAATCGGAAATCGTCGAGTCAACGAAATGAGTGAATAGAGAAAGAACTTCGTTTTCGTTTATCCGTTTCTACCATTCACACTCCGTTCGAGTGGATGCTTGCTGCACAAGCACACAGTGGTATAGCCAGCATATATCTGCTATGAGCGTGTTCAGGGCTTCGCATTGTCGTATTTTGGATCTTTTTTTAAAAAGCGATAGAAATTAAATTTGTATATACTACATATCGTTTTACAAATATTTGTGTTAAAAACCAAAAGAAAATAAAAATTTCCGTCACTTTTAAAACTTGGCAGCACTCTTGCAGTGAAGTGACACGAGCGGTCGTTCAACTTGCACGCACACCACCAATTTATTTTGCAGGTCTTCTGTTTTGACACAAGCCACAAAAGGCAACTGCAGAAAATACAAGTCAAATAAAATCCGCGGCGCGCAAAGTGGGAAAAATACCGAAATTTCATGATTTCTTGGGTTTCTTTCTGGGCAACGCTTAAAGCAATGGCAACCCTATGCGTGTTGCACACAATTTAAGTATGGCAGCTTTTATGTTTCTTTTGTGTAAACCTAAATCAAGTGAAGTGTGTTTGTGTGTTCACGGTTAGTTTTGGCTAGTGCATATATAATATTCGATGTCAAAAAAGGATTTAGACTCAAACGCTAACACCAGAGGCACTATCTTCCATAAGTCCGTCCACCTACTCGCTTACGCCGACGACATCGACATAATCGGCAGAACGGAGCGTGATGTCACTGGCGCGTTCGTGAGCATTGAGACAGAAGCGGCAAAGATGGGTTTGGCGGTCAATGAGGACAAGACAAAGTATATGCTGTCATCAAGAAAGGACACCCAACACCGACCTCTTGGACAAAATGTCACCATAGACAGATATAACTTTGAGGTGGTAAAGGACTTCGTCTACCTAGGCTCCGCTATGACTTCAGACAATGACACCAGCGCTGAGATTTAACGAAGAATAACTCTTGCCAATCGCTGTTTCTTTGGGCTAAGAAAGCAATTGAGTAGCAAAGCCCTCTCTCGAACAACTAAAGTGACCCTTTATAAGACCTTGATCATCCCAGTCCTACTTTATGGTGCAGAGGCATGGACTCTATCAAAAGCGGATGAGTAATTTTCGGTCCCGTCTGCATAGACGGTGAATGGAGGAGGAGATACAACGACGAACTGTATGGGCTGTACAGCGACATCGACCTAGCCAGAAGAGTGAAGGTCCAACGACTGAGGTGGCTGGGTCATGTAGAGTCATCAATTAGTTCAAAATGGACTACCTATTTAGGCGACAATGGCAAGAAAAATGGTGAAGCTGGTGAACATAAAAATAAATCATCATAATGGTGCTTGGAAGCATTAAAATCATCGTCTCGAAACGATACAATCAAAAATGAAACAAAAAATGTAATAGGTATCATCGTCACCCCGCAACGATATAAGCGGCAAAGATTTTGTTGGCATATTTTGGGTGCTTTTTTTTTGTATATTTGACAGATTGAGACATACATATATCCACTTGAAGTTAGTGATAATTCATTCGGTAATATAATTTGGATTAATCATACGTTTTTCTTTTTTATCGGATGATTCCAACAATATACATTTTTATTTGTTCTTATAGGTATTTCAGATTTATACGATGAGGCGGAAAGACTTTCTCAAATACGCGGTTCATCGAAAAATTCATCGGCAAGCGCATCCCAAAAATCTCTGAATTTTTAGCAAAGCACTTCCCAAGCATCATCAGGCCAATCGGCTGCTTTAAAAAGTGGAAAATCAACTCAACAAATACATACCTAAACAATTTTATCGGATCGCTCCAAACTACCGGTCTACACTTTCCATCTTCCATATCTAAAATGAAAAAAAAACAAAAATGTTGTTTATAAGAAAGCATGTTAGAATAAAATGTAAGATATTTTTAAAACGAACTTTATTCAAAGTTTTCTTAATGCTCTCTCTTCGTATTGGCAAATGTCACGTAAATTCAAAAACCATTTCCGCTGCCGGCAAAGTTGCTCAGCGTTCATAGAATTTTATCCGTTAAATTTGAAATTATTCGTCACGTGTGGATAGTATTTTATGAAGTCTATTTTGCTTGAAAATGAACAATGTATGTACATAGATTGATTGAGGGAAAATAAAAACATTTTGACCACTTTTTCTTCAGTTATTTAAGAAAAAAATTACTCATGAAATCCAAGTAAATGATATCCAAAAGAGAAAATACACAATTATAGATACGTGGAGCGGAAATAAACACAAGTTCCGGCGACCAATATTCATGCAATCACTTGAAAACATTTCTACTGCGGTTTTAAAACATTTGAAATGTGAGTGGTATTATTAATTTAATAATTAATTCAATAATTCATCAATCATTTATACGAAAGAAATAAATAATTATCCATTCGTCACTTCCGAAAGCCATTTTGACATGCATCAGCTAGATACTGTCATTCGCCAACTAAGCACCTGATGTGTTTTTGGAAATTTAACTATTTTTAAGTTCGTTGCAAATGAAAAATAAGAAATTCAATAACATTCGCAAAATTTTATAGCGTTTATCGGTTTACCAGTCGTACTGAAAGTTTTGTTACCTGTGCCGATTAGCTTAAATGATGTTTTCGTTGACAAATTCTATTAGTTTTTCTTCCATTTTTGGGTCAGCCGATTTTGTACGCAAAATATTTGAAATAAACGTCAAACGCAATGATGCCAAATGCGTTCAAATTTAGTTTGTCTATTTTTCTGTGCCGTGGTGGCGTTGTCTTTTGCAGTGGATTTAGAAATAGCGACAACTTGCAGTACCTACTGCAACGCATGCTGAATTTACATGTGTTCTCCCGCATTCAAACGTGTGGGTTCTATTTCCCCTGCATGAAAAATTCTGTACGTGTGTTTTGGGCACTACGCGAAATGCAAGGAAAGCGCGCCTTTTTGTGGATATAGGTAATCTACTTCTTCATGCGCGTGATTGCTATAGTGTAAATTCAGAAACGTCAAACATTTATTTGTGCAGTGATGCGGCATCACTACTTATTTGCGTTGCACAGTTTATGCTGGTTGATTATGACGTTTGAGTCTTAAAACGCATTAAAATTAAAATACAGAATTCCAAAAAAAAAATTATGTTTTTTTCTGTGTATATATATCTATTGATAAAAATGTTTATTTACTTACTTTCTTTCTCTTCCGACATTTTTTTTTTTTTTTTTACTTTTTTCCCGGCGACTCAACAGCGCATAAGGTATTTCTGTGATGCCTTTTATCGTCATGTTTTCGCATCAGTTTGATCAACTCTGCAATAATGGACACTTGAAGTTGAAAGTGATGCCAATAGTTTGCATTAATGTACATTTTGCAAGATCATGATGCCAGTGATACGTTACTGAATTTACAATGAATTTACAAATGAAGGATTTCCATTTTGTGCTAGTGGACGCAAATGATAGCAAAGGTGAAATAAATAGTGAGCAATAGCTCTCGTCTATCAACTAATGCTGCAGACAAGAACCAGAGCGGCTGATAGAGCTGCCCGCGAGCTCTACGGGCAAAAAAGTAGGGAGGAACACCGACTTCTCAGAAGGAAAAAGAAAGAGCATGAGAAGCGAGCGGTCGAGTCAATTGAGGGACGCTACTGCAGAGGCAATGCTCGAAAGATCTACCTAAGGATACAAGGCCAGAACAGAAGCCTGCAGACTGTTAAACGGCGGAGACAGCCAACAATCTGCTGTCAGGCAGAATGACATGTTCAGCTTGGACGGTGATAGCCAAAACTTCCGTCCACCCGACCAACACGAAGTGAGAATAGCGATATCCAAACTTAAGTGCAACAAAGCTGCTGGAGCGGATGGCCTTCCGGCCGAGCTTTTAAAAGCAGTGGGAGATGGCTAGGTAAGGAGTATGCACCAACTCATCTGTAAAATTTGGTCGGATGAAAGCATGCCCGACGAATGGAACCTCAGCATCGTGTGCCCCATCCACAAAAAAGGAGATACTCTGAACTGCGCCAACTACAGAGGAATAAGTCTCCTGAATGTCGCGTATTGTGGCTGTATTGTGTGAACGCCTAAAACCTTTTGCCAACAATCTGATCGGCCCATATCAGTGTGGTTTTAGGCCAGGAAAGTCAACCATTAACCAAATTTTCACACTCCGACAGATCTTGGAAAAAACCCAGGAATTCCAGATCGGTACGCACCATCTATTTATCGACTTTAAAGTCGCCTATGATAGCGTATAAAAAGCCATGTCAAGTTTTGGCACCCCCGCCAAACTCGTCGCTACTCTCGCTACTCCGTCAAAGTCGGCAAGAACACCACCGAGCCATTTGATGTCGAAAAAGGTTTGAGACAAGGCGACGGGCTATCATGTACGTTCTTTAACATCGTTCTTGAAGCAATTGTACGAAACTCACAAACCAACACCAGAGACCAGAGGTACAATTTTTCAAAAGTCCGTTCAACTACTTGCCTACGCTGATGATATTGACATTATTGGGAGAACGCGGCGAGCTGGCAGTGGCGCATTTGCAAGCATCGCAACGGAGGCGGCGAAAATGGGTTTGGCTGTTAATGAAGACAAAACGAAGTATGTATATGCTGTCAACGAGAAAGGATTCTCAACATCGGCGACTCGGGCAAAAACTACACGATGGACACATACAATTTCGAAGTAGTTAAAGACTTTGTATACCTGGGATCCACTATCACTTCGCAAAATAACATCGGTGCAGAGATCAAGCGAAGAATCACTCTTGCCAATCGCTGTTTCTTCGGGCTAAGAAGGCATCTAAGAAGTAAAGCCCTCTCTCATAGAACCAAGGAGATATTGTATAAGACCTTAATAATCCCGGTCCTGCTTTATGGTGCAGAAGCATGGACCCTGTCAAAAGCGGATGAAAGTCTTCTGGGATGCTTTGAGAGAAAAATTCTTCGGTCCAGTTTGTGACGATGGAGTATGGAGAAAAGGATTCAACGTTGAACTATACGGGCTATACAGCGACGCTGACCTGGTCAAAAAGCTTAAAATACAACGGCTGAGATGGCTAAGACACGTGGAGCGTATGGACAACAACGCACCAGCCCGACGAGTCTTCGAATCCATCCCTGAGGGACAACGCAGCAGAGGAAGACCCCACCTTAGTGGAGAACGACCTCAACCAACTTGGTGTGCGTAACTGGAGGCAGCTAGCGAGGGACCGAGCTGGCTGGAGGGGCTTGTTGGTTGAGGCCGTGGTCCACCCCGGACTGTGAGCGCCAGCAAAAGTAAGTAATAGCTCTTGTATTGTGCTCTTTTGCTAGTTCACCTTTATTTAACGAAGACAGATCTTTTGCAAAGAACCTCCACACACGTACATCTTTTGCTTTCCTGATTTAACAGAATAAATATTTAGAAAAATTTCTGTACAATTAAAGTCTGCACATCGACATCTGACGCAGCTCTTAAGCGGTGAATTCATTTAAATTTTTTTCAGATATATTTCAATTTCTCAACATGTTTTATAAGAACATTTTTTTCGATTGCTAAAAACTAAATAATTATAAGTATACGCTCACATTATTATTATTATTATTATTAAGTTTAACCTTTAAATTAAGAGAAATTAGTATTTTTTATCTTTTTTTTTACAAAAATCAACCGAATCGACACATCTATATTTTAATTTGTTCTAGGTTATAGTCGTGTAAAATCAATGTGGGTGGCGGTGTGTTTCTCTATTTCACAAGCCTACTGTGAATCTAATTTTTGTTTGCATTTATTTATTACTTTTTGCGGTACAATATAATTTGTCTATATAAAACAACCCGTGGGTGTATCCAATTATCCATATTTTCTTTCTATACAGTATACGTTGTTAAATTGTTTTCCATCGATATTGATAGATTAATCAAGGCACAGATAAAAATTTGTTGTATATGCTCTAAAGATTCGGTAGCAGAAATGTAGTACAGAGGTTGAGATTAATAAGAGCTTTATAACTCCTGAAGAAACAGTGTTAAATTATAAACAGAAACAGGTTACGTTTTTGTGGGGGAAAATTAATAACAAAATTTTCCAATAAATTTGTTAGTAAGTGCGAACGACATTGATTTCGTAAAAACACATTTTTGTAATAACTACAACTACATTTAAGAATCATCCAATAATTTCTATTAATTTTGTTAACTCAACATGAACATTTAAATATCGTTAAATTCAAATCGTTCAACGTCTGTATATGTGTACGTTTTATGGCGCATTGTCGCAGATATGTGGAATGTGGGGCTTAGAAT
Organism: Cheilosia urbana; assembly: GCA_946477585.1. NCBI lineage: Eukaryota > Metazoa > Arthropoda > Insecta > Diptera > Syrphidae > Cheilosia > Cheilosia urbana. Next base: position 147,658,289 of record OX297854.1, read on the forward strand.
TTGATATTTAAATGTTCGCTTTATTTTTAGTACAATCAAAAAATTGATATGTTGGAGTCTTCATTAAAAAAAAAAGTATATGTTGTTTTCAAACTTCCTTCGTTTTATGCAAAAGTGCACAATTCTGTCGTTGAAATTCATTATACAATTCATTTTGTATTAGTAGAGTAGATCTCTCGTTAGTAGGTACCTTATAATAGATTTAATATTTTCAGCTCTTTGTCAAGTCAAGTTTGTTAAGTTTGCTAAAATTGCTGTTATATGTATCAGCGGCTGTTGAAATCGATCCATTGAAGTTAGTGTTGATTGATTATTGTGATGGATGCCGTTTGTGATGGCGTGGCGATGACGATGATGTTCGTTGCTCCGGCTTACTTGGCATTTTACTACGCAACATTTGCTCGTGCACGTAGAGAAGAAGGCCAATATCCCGATGTCCAGCTTGCCATGCGATCTTAAAGGCAGTACTTCCATCCTAGAACGAAAAATAAAAATTAGTTGATGTTGGTACCAGATCAAGGTATATCGAAATAATCACTGTAACGTGTAACTGTGGATTTAAATATGTTATGTGCTGGCTAGATTTCCAGCTAAAGTTTTCGCCAAAATATGTTAAACTAATATTCTGTATGCCTTGATGGGTCTATTACCGGTTTATTATCGCGTTTTACGAAGTCATATTGGACGGGCTTATGCTACTGCTACGTTTTCACAGGAGATTAACTGCGAGAAAAGAAATCTAATCCCGCATAAATCTCGGGTTTTAGCATACCAAAAGTTAATCTCATGAAATGGGAGACTAGAAATAAGTCTCTATTACCAACCAGGTTTGCATGTAGGTACATTCCGGTCGTGAACATAGTTTCCACAGCTCGAGATGTGAAAAATACAAAACTGCATTTCACAGACAGAAATGACAAATAAGACGTCAAAAATGGAACAACAAAATTCTATCTCTCGTGAAACGTCATCTTCTCTCGAAAGGACAGAGCCAGAGAGAAGTCAAGTTAATCTTCTTTCATTTGGTGGAAACACTTCAGGATTAGTTTAAAACCGGTGTACGGTGGAAACGCAGCATAAGTCTCGAGATTTATAATACAAATTTTAAACTCATGAATACGAGATTAAAAACAAATCTCAAAAACCAACCAAGTTTGCATGTAGAATCCAGTTTGTGAACGCACTCTCCATAGCGCGGGATGTCATAAATGTAAAACAAACAGAGCAACCAGTGTTGCCAAACTGGATCGAAGTTTTTATGTCTAAAACCCGAAAAAACTAAACCTTTTCAAAAAATGATGCCGAAAGAAAAAAATTGCATGGTAGTGCAAGGTATAATTGTACAAAATGATCCAAATGTTTTTAACAAAATGTTGGTCGATTGATGTGCAATGAATGTGAACTTATTTTGCACTCTGTGATCTAAGAAGCTAACAGATGATTTTGTTCCCCACTTTTTTTACATACTTTTGTTTGACGGCGAGTAAAGCGTAGTACGGAGTTCTTTCGAAACGAAATATCCCATACAAAAGTGACACAACGAAATCATGAACGAAAAATTTCGCTCTCCTTCTTGTTTTGCAGTACGCAGCTGCTGCGAAATGATGGCGGAAAAGTGGGTAGTTGTAGATTGTAGTAAATTGCTTGGTGCAATTCTCCACTCTCTTTTCGCAGACGTTTATTGTGCTGCAGTGTTGCCAGCTTTCATAAGAGGGTGGAGCCAAAATGAGAAATATTGAAGACGAAAACATTCAAACTCAAACATGAAAATTAAAACTGCACATTTTTTGGTAATATATAAAAAAAAAAAAAAAAACAACACAAACTCCTAATTGAGAGACTTTTTTTAGTTTCCATTTTGCAATGTTAACAAAAAAAATGTATATACACGAGTTTTTATATTAAACTACTTCGAAATGGGTTGCTATAAATTTGTGAAAATCAATTGCAATGGATTTATCAAATATGTTTTTTGATGCCAACTCAAAAAAGAAACCAAATTCGGATTCAATGTTCGATTTGACAGCAGAAATCTGAAATCTCAGATCAAAATCTGAAATGCCCAATAATCGAAAAATACAAATATAACTGTTTAGAAAGTTTAAGTTAAATATACGAAAAGAGCATGTTCGCAATAGATTTATAAATTCCAAAGGATCCTAAAAATCGCCAAACTTTAAATAAAGTGAATAGCGTAAATTACGATAAATCCGCAATGACAATTTTAAGGAGCCAAATTGCAAATAAATAGCCAGTGCTGGTAAAACTGCTACTTGTGTATAGGCTGATGGAAATCTACACAAATTATTTTCCGCTGCCTTTTCGCAGACTTTTCGCTGTCCATTTGAAGACGACTGGTAAATTTCGTTTAGAAAGAAGTCCATACTACGCTTAACTGAGGCCCAAGGTGCGCTTTTTATGTCATTAGTGAATTTTTCCGAAAGTTGTATCGGAGCGGATATTCCGTACAAATCGGAGAAAATTCCGTTCCGATCGGATACCTCGGATAGGGGGTGATAATCTAGAAGTATATCGTGACAACCTGGAAAAATGCTAATTCACAAGGAACTGCGCACATATTGTGATCTAACATTTATTTGATTCATGCGAATACGCTTACTTCTCAGCAAGCAAATGTTATCTAGAAGATGCATGAATATGATGGATAAAGTTTAAAATGATAAAAATAAATATTTAAATGTATTTTCAAAACAATGTTAATACTGTTGAAACTTAACTTAGCAGCATATAAGCGAGCATTTGAAATTTAAGAGAACTCAGAACTGAGTTTTATAAATTATCCACTGATTGGTAACTAAAATATATTGAAAACAATCAGCCGTAATAAGTTAAAAGAACAGTTTTGGCCAAGAAATGTGATATTTACGCTTTTTTATTTTAACTGACTGGAAAATCTCAAGAGGTTTTTGAAGAATTTTATGTATGTATTTAAGGTTCGACCCCCAACTGTATCCCAACAAAAAAGTACAAGTAAAGTATGAAGTACGTACTCCAATTAACTCCGGCAGGCGTGCCGGCAAATCTATTTGAATATAAAGAGCAACGTGAGGAGGATACCTTAATGATCCCCCATGGTAAAACCAATTTTTGCACTAATTAGTGAAATTACAATGAAATTAAAGACACGATATAGGTAGGTGGGTACGTGACTTCGCATCATGGTGGAAGTGGTATCAGTCTTTTAATGTGAACATTTTTTCGGTTGCCATATTGCTCGGGTTTTTATTCATGAAGTTCTGGAATAATTATACTCACCACATCCTGAATCAGCGAATCACAATCCGATTGCGACAACAAATGCTTTACAATATCCACGCGACCATGTTCTGCAGCACACATGAGGGCAGTACTGCCATCCTCGTCCTGAATGTTGATGTCAGCGCCAGCGCCCAACAACATTTCAACCATGTCCAAGTTTCCATGGGAAACAGCAAGCATTAGGGCGGTTTGACAGTGCTACAATCGAAAATAAAATAAATTAACAACAGCCTAGGAAATATATATATTTAGATTTGCGGAACCTTTTTAGCTCGTATATTGACATCGGCCATCTGGAACAATCGTTCGACGACTGTCCGATGAGCGGAATTCTTCAATTTCGCCAGCGAGACGAGCATAACACACGTGTATCCAGCGTTATTCATCTGGTTTACATTGCAAACCTTAGAATCGAGCAGAATGGATACAACGTCAAAGTTGCCATGTGAAACCGCATAATGCATTGCTGTGTTGCCCTAAGTGAGTGAGGAGCGTTAAAATAGCCTCAAACATTCAAATTACTATCACTTACATTGTTGTCCACCAAATTTACAATATACTTTAGCAGGGCGATTGAAAACTCCTCGAAGCAGTCCAAGTAGTCCTCTACGGTCAAAGGGTTCGCCTCGTCCGTGCTGGAGATGTGGAACCATTCCATTTGCACTACGGCTGTGGCGCTCTTATGGTCGCTGGTCTTCGAGGAGAATTTCTGCAGTGAATCGTTGATCACTTTCAGAGCTGCCTGCATCTCTTTCGATGGAAAGACCCTAGAAAAAGGCAAAGCGTCCCATAAGCTGTGGAAACACCTACAAACCCTTCATACTCACTTCTCTCTTGGAACATTCTCTTGGGAAACAATGTGATTCATTATCCTTGTTTGTACCTCCCGCTGACTTCTTTGACTAGAAACTGGCGGTGCTTCGATGCTCTTTCGCGCCAAGCCTTCGGCAGGACACTCGGCCGCCTCGACATCATCCGCCTCTTCAGCCGCAGCACTGTTATCAATTACAGTTTGTACAGTCGACGATGTGGAAGTGGATGGAGCTGGTGAATTTTCCCTCGACCATGATATGCTAACTCGGGTTTCCTCTTTCACAATAAGATCCTTGCCAATATCCGAAATGCCACCTTCCTGGCAGAGTTCGCGAATTCGGGCGCTGTTCTCGCTACTGGAAATATCCTCAAGAATGTGTTTCTGCTTCATTTCGTTGCTTTCATTCTTCGATAGAGAACTGAAGGGGGTTGAAGTCAGATTTACCGAATCCAGGCTGACGTCGTGAGGTGTCTTTTCATCTAATGAGCTGCAAATCGGACAAAAATTCGGTTACAAACACTCGGATATAATTTTCTCACTTCACATGCCGTTTTATTATTAGCGATGACCTTTCCCCACAAAAACCAATGCAAACAATTGGAATAAAATAAAACAAGCAAGAATTATGGCGAAGCGGAGATACTACTACTGCAAAGCTAACGTCGAACAAAACGAATACAAAATTAAATTTGCGCTCTAGTTGTGATGTGACCGTGAAAGGATATAAATTATGATACGATTGTGCGTAGTACTCGTCGAACACCTAATTCATGAGCTGATGTATACATACAGTTGACTATGAAAACACCTGGCATCTGGGCATATAAACTGCACACATAGAAAGGCGCGAGTTTATTGACTATTACGACGCTCTTATAAACATTGCAATGCGCATGGCTCATTCATAACAACCCTTGAGATGGTCCGATAGAGGAAGGAGGAGATGTCTGTACACCCCCAGAAATGAATAGAAAGAGAAACTGGAACGAAGCTAGCGACGAATGAGTTCATCCCTTATGTGATGATATACAGGGTGGCGTTGCACTGGCAACACTATGAAAATTAGGGAGCTTACAGTGGAGATTTAGATACCTACTTTTTCTTCGACACCAGTCTTTGTGGCACTACTAAAAGTACTGTTTTAAAAAATAAGGGCGACGAAAATCAACTGCAGCTCCGTTATCGGGCTAAACAGAAGCACTTGCAAAGGATGATTCTTACAGAGCTACACAACAGGCGTTTTTCTTTTTGATGTGTAAACATCTAAGCGCGCGTTATTGGATTCTGGTGGAGTAATTCCACACATTTAACTAGCGGGGACGGAAATGCGTCACTGTGTTTTATCATTCATACATTTTTTTGAATCTAGTGGAGTAATTCCACACATTTAACTTGCGGGGACAGAAAATGTGTCACTGTGTTTTATCATTGCAAACATTTTATCATTGCATATGTTTTTATCATTGCATACATTTATGAGCTGGGGCATATTAATTTCAGCTTTTTGTTGATGTGTAGGCGCAGTAGCTTAGTGGTTAGTGTGTTGGACTACTATGCGAGGGGTTGAGGTTCGAATCCCACAAAAACCCAAATTCCAACTTAGGGTTTTTTCACTGCGCCACCTCTCGCGAACGTCTGACAAACATCCGAGAGTATAACTGTCTTGAAAAAGCTTCTCAATTAGCCGTTTGGAGTCGGCATAAAATTGTAGATCCCTTCCATTCGTTCCAAAAATGAAAAACTCACACAAAACGAATGGTTGTGAGAAGCTAGGCCTAGGGTCCCTCCGGGCCTGTTGCGCCAACTATTTTTTTTTTTTTTTTTTTTTTTGTTGATGTGAAGTAAAGCATGTTTTTCATATATGATGGTCTCACATTTCTTCCCTGTGACGGATATCTTGAGGAAATTCGGTGCCAGATTTTTCGTGAATTACCAGGCACGCAGAAATCACAGCTGGACAACAACTAACAAAAATGTCGTTGACCAGCACCTCTACAATATGCAATGCAAGCCAAATGAAATTCCAATGACACTTTCATTTACTGTGTAACAGTTGATGTCATTTAACTTGCGGGGATGGAAACGCAAACGGGTATTTGTTATTTCATAATATATCAAGAATACGGTTATTACAATTCCCTCTTTTTTCAATGACGTGTATCAAGCTACACACATACCGCACGCACGGTGTTTACACATACACATATTTCGGGACTGTTGGATACAGTCGCATCAATTTTTTTAGTTTAGAGCTGACCACTGAACCAGTGAAACCAGATTACAGGATTTATCTTTTTTTCCAAGATATCTTAACTTCAAAATATGTACAAAGCCTTATATACTTCAAATTCATCATAATATCAAGATTTTGTATATCAATAATTTTCTAAATCTAACAAATTAAATTGTTCTATTGAAGAAAACTTTTTCTATTAATTCCATTATTATGTGAAAAGTGAGTCGAACACCCATGAACAATGTCGTTTTCCATAGGGACAGAAAAAGCATTTTTTTCAGATTCAGAGCAGTTTTTCTGGCTCTCAAAATCAGCTGACAATGTCAGTTCCATTGGCCACCAAAAAAGCAACTTTTTCAGAGTTAGAGCAATTTTGCGAATCTCGATTTCTGAGCGAGATTCACACCTACTTATACTAACACCAAAACATTTGTATGTGTCAAACTTAAAGAGTGTTGTTTTACGTTTTTAGAGACGACAAGTCTGTGAGAAATGGAGGAAATTTTACATTTGGCCAGTGCAATGGATATTAACATAAATTGAATAAATTTTTATAAACACAAGTTACAATTTAAGACAGCTGACTTATAAAATAAGCACCACAAATGCAAAGAAAGAAAAAATCTGAGAGCAAAATCTGAAAATCGCAATGAAAAACGACATCACTCATTTGGTGTTCGATTGGGCGCTCTCAGAGCGCTTTTTGTGTTCGTTGGGTAGGTACAAAAAAAAACAATATTTTTGAGATTTCACAGCACTTTTGCGAATCTAGATTTTTTTTCTCAGAACGCGCTGAAAAGTGTCGAAGGCTACACATATTCGAGTCGCACGAATGTCAACACAAAAAGGAGCAACTGACGTTTTTATGTTCGATTAGGCACACGAAATCTGGGGTCGAATCGCGTCCTCCGTGATTGAGCATTTCTTGACGGAAATTGTTTTGTTGTAAAACCAACTAAAACCAACGGGTAGCTCGTTCACGGAAGTGGCGATTCGACCCCTGAAATCTGAGATCGAATCTGAAGAAAAAGAAGCCCAATCGAATACCACATAACGTTTCCATCAGCTCTGAAATAAGGAAATTATTAGATAAAAAAAAAAACTTATGTTGGTAGGTAATACATATGTTTTTATAAAAATGTTTCAGGAGTAAAAACTGGACAGGAACGCATATTCAATCTTAAAAGATTTTATTTTCAATATTTTATCGCTTCCACATTCCTCTGCAAACGGTGAAACGATATTTTCTGCTCTAAACTTAAATGAAACAAAAACTCGTAATCTTTGGAGAACAGTTGAAATTTGAATCTTTACAAATGATTTGTCGCGCCTCAATTAGTGCTTTAATTTAACTTATCAGGAAAAAAAGATTTTCTATTTTAGAAAAACAAGATTTTCAGATTATTCTTCTACGAACACTGCACTGAACTGAGCTCGAGCATTGTGAGTGCGCTCTGAACCGAGCGTGCTCAGTTCGTTGCTATGTTTTATTGTTTTTCCTGTTTTTCATCAACTTTTTATTCAGCCTGCTTACTCATGCTCTGAACGAAGAAAGACACACATATTCTGAGCTCTGATGTGTCTGAACTAAAAAAGAAACACGCCTAATAAAACATTGTTCATAAAATTGTGTTATGCAATGGCACTGTTATTTGAGTAAGATTTCGGGCAATAGGCGACTGTATTCGATGGAATAGAGCGCAATGTGGGAAGTCTAGTATTCGACTAGTTCGCCGAGCTTCTACAAACTTTCAGTCTATAATCATGGTGATTTAAATATCAAAAGGAAGTCTACTCATGATAAAATGGCCGACGTTGCCTCATTTACCTGTCAGCTGTCAAATTATTAGTCGCTGAAAAAGTATTGCCAATACGAAAGACAGGCCTAAACAAGCCCTTTGAGCAAGTCAGAAGATTGGAAATGATTCCAAAAGGGATCAGTAGATATTTAAGATTTTGGGTACGGAGTAGTGGAAAACCAAGAGTTTGATACCACCAAAGTTCCGAAAAAAAGTAAGTTGTTTTTAATCGGAAACCCAACAGCCCGGCCTTCAGGGTCTAGATCACTTAAATACTACTCATCCATGACGATTCCATACTCGTACAAGGTAAAACCAATCTACTAGACAAATGAACTTCAGGCCAACTCATCTCTCGGACACTTAATCCACAAAAAGTTTCGTAGTAGCTCGCTTCGCTCCCGACAAACACTTTAAATTTATATCTAACATTTTTTTATGACTCAAAAGAGACTTTAAGGCTTAAATGCTCCTTGGAAATATTTCCCACGGAAAATAAACTCCATACATGGAGTTATGGGTATATGAAATGGCCCTTACTGTGGATGAGTTGCGACGGTCCCCTTCGAGAGCAACATGACAATCAGAAAGCTATAACCTTTAACAGAGATAAGATCCCCAAATGGGATCTCAAACCCACGATCAGTCATCCTTCCGCCAAAGCCTACATTGATTTGCATCAGTGAGGAGTGAGGTCTTTTGTAAATTTAAACATAGCAACTCACCGCAAAAGGGACTTTTTCTCCGCTACAGGGCTCGGCGTGGGCGACGGCGTAATCGTGTAAGTATTCTGTCGCATGAACTTCTTTCTAACTGGACTGGGACTGGATAGATGCTTGGGCCTGGGAATCCTTGAAGAAGAGTCGCTCCTCGTTACAGGAACGACAATTGGCTGCTGCACTTTGGAAAAGTCCTTTGCCAAATGCTTTATGGCCTCCTTGCAAGAATCACAATAATTATCGGCGCATGCTATTGAAATGTGCGGCTTGACAATGTCCCCACAGCCGATGTCCCGCTTGTGCAGCTGCTCGGTGTTGGACGAGGAATGTGTAGTCTTCGCCGGCGGCAGTGTATTGACTCCATGATCAGTCGTTCGCACAAGCTCGGTATTACAAGAACTATCACAGGTTATTGGCTTCGAAGGTTCCGGCAATTCATCGGTGTTAACATGAGACGTACGAAGCTGTATCAAACCACGAGTATCGGTTTGTCGGCTTGCATTTTCCACCGTGCACTGAGAGAACTCCGACTGCAGCAGCGGCACATTTTGAATGCCAACCGAGGCAACCGGGAAGGACGTTTGCATTCCAATCGAATGGGTTACCCATTGGGACTGTGTGCCGATAGTTTTTCGTTTTATGTTGAGCTTTTCGTTCTCTCCCAAGCTGAAGGTCTGACTCCGTCCAGGCATGTCCATCAGTTTAAGGGATACTGACTTTCTCTTCTCCTCTTCTGGCTCGGGTCCACAACCGACAGTTCGTTTTGGTATATCACACTTATCGCAGATCCTGTCTGTGGTCCGATGATCGGAAGAAGCAACTGACCGAGTTTCGGGCTTACATGACACCATGACATCGCGAAGGCTCGGTCGTGCCATTACTCCAATGGAGAACTTTTGAACAGGTCGCTCGGCTATCGTTTGTACCGCGCTATGGCGCATGTCTTTCTTGGCCGGACTAAACATTTGTGTTCCAACCGAGACCACCTTCTTGGTCTGGAGTATTCTCGTCTTCTCCTCGTATTCTCGGGTGCAGATCTGAACATGTTCGTTGAGCTCTTGCTTTGTGTACAATTTGTCGAAAATGTCGCCGGTATGAGACGAGCTCGTGCCGACTGTACGACAAATAACGGAGCTACTGCCGACACCAACATCACGCGTATAGGCCGTGCACATGACGGCCACGTCACGCTTCAGTACTTGGGGGCTGGATGATTGCTGTTGCTCATTTGCGGACGAAGGACTATTTCTTAGCCGGGCGCTGAGACTTTCCAAAGACACTGGACTAACGCGTTGCGGTGTGAATGTGACTGGTGATGCCAGCCTGGGACTGGGACTGCTGCCACTGACCTGAGGTACCGGAGAAGCGGAAAGTTGCTCCTTGGCTTTGGCAAGTTCATTTTCTTTACTTTTCAGGTCCTGCTGTAGTTTTTGCTTGTCCGTACGCAGTTGGGATACTTCGTTCTGTAATAGAATGAAAAACGGAGGGAGTTATAAGTGGTCCATTGACAAGTTCTATGAGTTTATAAAGTGCCTACAGAGAAGCACCTGGGGCCTGAAGACTTGTCGCATTTGCTGGCGACTTTATAGTGTGTATCTTGACCTTTGCAGGCATCTGTGTACTTTCAAAAAATTACAGGACATCCAAACAGAGTTATAAGAAGGCTAGTAGGGCCCTTACAAAGCATCCACTAGAGAGGAGTTTAAGCTACAAATTCATTCCTAAATCAGATACCTATAGATAAAAGGTAAGTATTTGGTAGGAACACTGCCTTAAGCGCACTGAAGCAGGTATTTGAATAACTACTGAAAGCCGGCTTATACGCTTAAAGTGCTAAAACATCTTCCATCTTCCATATAAAGCTGTTCGGCGAAACTAAACCTGCTCGGTGTTGAACCAAGCGAAGTGTTTAAGGGACTTCTTGCTAAATCATTGGTCCGGTTTGCAAGTATGGCAAAACATACAACGACGAACACCAGTGTCCGGCCTAAAGGATCTTCAACTGATATCTTGGCAAGGGTATGAACCACAGAAAACCTACAGAGCTTCTGCTATAAAGAAGCGGGATATATGACCCCATAAATCTTGGTCTTGGATCACTTGGTGAGTTACAGGTATAGTAATAATCAAACTACAGTCAAAACAAATGCTTGGCCGTTGGCCCTTTACTTATAAGTTGCACGTTGTACCGCCGGCATAGCTTCTTAAGCATGTCAAAACCCAAGTCTGCAGTGCAACAAAGACATTACTGCGACTTAGGAGATAGAGAAAGGAAAATACTGCTTGGATATGGATTTGGATTCATTGTGGGAGATCGATATCTTATAAACTTTTAGCTGCTACTTTAGTTTTTCAAGGCAAACGGCCTACGCCTACCCATTTTTTCGACGCCAAAACTATACAAGCTGAGACTAAGCTGATTTTAAAGAAATTTGTTCGAGTGATTTTTGGTGCAGGGAGGACACCAACCAAAGTCAACAAAGACTTTAATTTTAAAGTATAAGACGCTAGATTGGGAGCTGGTTAAGTAAGGAAGAGGCGATGGAGAAGTTTATTTCTACCAGCTTAAGTCGAACACTAAGATGATAAAGATGGAGAGCACGTATATCAATTGAGTGGAAAATTCTCCACAACGCATACTCTTTCGGTGGCTCAAATTTCATGCGAGGTGTCCGACTTCGGAAGAGAAATAAACAACCTTTAATAAATTCCCCAACCAATTTCTGTCGGAGGATATCGAAACTTAGCTGTCAAAAATTTAACAACAAAAATGCACTTCATCGCACTTCAACGTTATTCGCCGCATAATTACAAAATGTCAGAACAATTCTTCGAAGAGTTGTTCCGAAGAATACCTCGCAGCAAAAATCCTCCGAATAGTATAAAATCGGAGAATTTTCCTTTCCGACGGGTACCTCGCAAGGGCCGAACAATGGCAATTGGCAAACGCCAACTACCGAGAATATCGCAAACCAGGGTGCATAGCAATAATCTTGACTATATTGATCGCGAGGGAACTTTGGCGGTTGAAGAGAATCAGAAAAAGAGACAATTGAAGCCAAACAAAGAAACGCTGAACTTAATAATCAACCAACAACGGGGAAATCAGAGCAAGAATCGCTAACCAATCCCACAAAACAGTATCCTGACTGACTTCTATTCCAGTTTCGTTTGCTACAAAGGCGGGTATTCAGGTTTGCGAATTGTGCATACCAGTAACTTGTACCTTTGGAAGGTCCAAACGGCACATTGAGAAGCCTTGCATGACAGTTATACTCTCGTATGTTTGCCAGACAAGAGGAGGTGCAGTGGAAAAAAAAACCTTAAAATGGAATTTTCGGGTTTCTTAGTCCAACACACTAACCACTACGCAATGCGCCTACGGCTTAAAAGTATGAATTTCGAATTTGAAACGCGGACAACGGACATGAAAGTTTGGTTTTCCAAATGCTAAAGTGTGAGGAAAATAAATACACAGCCCTTACGCCACTTTGTTAATTCTTCTTTATAAAAATTGCAGATTAGGTTGGTGCCTAAATCTTGAAATATATTTGAGGAACTTTTACAAAAACCTTTCTTAATGAAATTGGCATAAGCTTTTTTTGAAAGACGTGTTTTGTAAAGGAAAATAGTCCAACGATTTGGAGGATCGATCAATTATTCAACAGCATTTTAAAATAACACACATTTATTTTATCCATGCTCGATTTAGAATCATTAAATTGTAAACAGATCACAGAATCTGTACGCTACGAACGTCAACCTTAAAAATAAGTTACTCAGCGTTTCTTACGTTCAAGGAATGCCTATTAATTTTATTTCTCTGCGGAAGCTCGTTTTAAGGTTAACCTAAAGGATATTATAACGAAATACAAATTAAATAGAATTTTAAAAAAATACCCAGATTTCCCCCTAAACAATATCTCCCTCCAGATTTTCCCCCGTGTCGCGTTGACCAAAGAAACCTCTAAATCTGTGGGAAAACCCCCAAACTGGCATCAGATACTCCACGTCAGGAGCTGCTTGACACGAAATATCAGAAGAGTTGGCAATCCTACGGCCACAAGCGAAATTGAACATCCATCCACATGATCAAAACCGCCACATTCTTCTACGATTATATCACCTGCGCGAAGGTCTAGACGGCTTTTTGGCATTTGCCGGCATTCGAACTTGAACCTTAGAATCAATACACCCAAACCGATATAACATAAACGTGAACCCCTACGTGCTCTCTGAAAACTAGTCAAGTATAAAACCGGTTTCGGTAACCACTAAAATTCATTATCAACATGACAGCCTTACGGGAGTCATCAATTGATACGATTGCGCTTGATAAGCGTATAAGATACGCAAACAAAAAAAAACTATATCAGTCTGATAAGGAGGTGAAGGGTGCACTGATCAGAAAAAAAAAACCCTCAACTCACCTGCAGCTCTGGAATACTTTTCACTTGTTCCTCCAAGTCCTTCATTCGATTCAAGCTTATGGCCATTTGCTGACGGATGCTGTATAGAGTATACGCCTCCGAGATGGTCTCTGCAGGTGGTGGCGGCGCCTTCGACGCTTCATCATGATCTTTAATCCGTCTCGGTGGAGGTGGTGGTGGCACCTTTGAACGTATGATTTCCGGTTCATTGTGACGCTTCGGCTTGGGTGAACGAGATCTGTTTCCAGCAACGCAGGAATCTGCAAACAAACGAAAAAAAAATAAATATCAAACAAAATTTAAAATTCAACTTGAGTGTCATTCAACAGTAACGAATTGCGGAGCAAAAAAAAGCAAAACCCCCCTCCCTACCAATCAGAGATATTTTTATTCGAAACCAGCGTTTGCCAACTGACATTATCTACTGTCAGCTCGCCTCTGTTCAGCTGGCCGAGTGTAGAATTGCCTTGCGTTAAGTAGATGCGCTTCGAAAGCCAAAGCAGCAGCTGTTGAACTAATTTATTTACTTGCGAAAATATTATCACCAACCAGAGTGACACGTATTTTAAGACGCGACGTTTAGTCAAACAACGCAACGAAAGAATATAATTAATAAAATTAGACAGCAATTTATTAATATTAGTTTAAATAGGGTAGTATGAGTGTTTGTTAATTTTATTCTCTTATTGGCAAACGGGTTTTGTGAGGGATTAATTCTGGTTTGTTTTAGAGGTTGCTTGGTCTTTGTATCTGATGAATGCATTTTGACGCTGCTGGAGGATTGGTCTGTAATAATTCATTGTGTGCAAAAATACGACTTCCTGATTTGAATCGTGTTTTTGAATGTTACGGCGAAATAAATTCACAATCAATTGCAAATGGCTAATTCTCGTTTTGAATGGAACTGGTTATTGAACAACCAGAGGTGTTGAGATGGCGATTTGGCAGCACTTTCCATAGGAGAACGTGAAGGATATAATAGAAGATCAGTTGACATATTGGCATGATAAAAATCGCCACGGCGATACTGGTTCCGAAGAACATTAATCCTTGGCATACCTACAGCACTTGGGGTCTTACTAGATGAAGGGTTTTTCAATAAGGACGGGTCGATATTGAAATGGAATAAAACGAGCTTTGTCAGGTATAAACGAAATTCTTTTTTATGTGAAGAGGCCATGTATGGTCATCATGTACGGTATATAACATCGTTTGAATGTCCGCCGCGGCTTCTCAGGAATCCAATTTTTTTAAGACTGCTCTGGTTGAATTTAAGCAACTTAGCACATATCCAATGTTGGGTTTAAGGGTATCGGTCGATTGCGTCTGAATGGCATAGTCTTGCGACTTGAGGAAACCCCACAAGAAAAAGTCTTCACTTCACATCTGCCAGAGATAACTCTCAAATAACCCTCCTTATCACCAGTTGGCGGGCTTGAACTCATCGCTCAGTTGGCGCAAGTGACAGTAACTTGGTCAATTGGAGAAAAATCGAAATGCAAGTTCATTTCCTGACAGGGGGAAAACAGAAATGTCCTTCCAAATGGAATTATATACGGAGATTTAACTGTCAGAATTCAAAACTATTCAAACAATCACTTCAAGGAGTCTCATGATGAATTAGTGGTATAATTCGTAAAAGCTACCATTCCTACCAAAGTGAATAAAAACTAGTCATCAGCATTTTTTTTTTTTTTTTTTTGTACAATAAATGTTTTACAAAACATAAAATAATACTTCAAGGAACGATGTTTTCTATTAATACTGTTACATTCAGGCTGGGATTCGAAAAGATAAAACACTATTCTGTTTAAATTTTCCAATAAAATCACCCTATTTACACTTTCTACTTATTCACTTATTAAGTACCAAAACAATATCACTTAAATCAATTCTTAAACGTTTTAATCCAATCGCTTTATTCACTGCATTACTTTACACTTATTTATCTCACAATCGATTACTCTTTCGAACTTCACCAATCACGGGTTAAAAATGAACTGTACATCTCTGTTCTCAACGCGCCTCTTTTATATCCGCTCTGCCACCTATCAGCGAATATTCCAGAAGTTTATTCCAGAAGTATATTCCAACTCTTCTCTAGATGGTTCTAGAATTAGCTAACTTGACAGATTCCAGTCTCCAATTGGAAGTGGAACTTGGAGGGTTACCATGTGCCCGATTCACCACAATTCCTAATTGCCTGATTCACCACAATACAATATGGGGGTCTTGAAAAGTTTGATCAATTAGGGTTCCGTGGCCAAAACAAATTGGGAACCTCTGGTTTATAGGATGTACTGATGCGCCACAATATGAAAAAAAAACTGTTTGAACACTTGCTAAAAACATTAAAACGGGGTTCGTCAATTTTATCCACTGTCGCAAAAAAAATATTCGTAATCACCCTGTGAACAATTAAATAGCCGCAGACATTTTCGCAAAAGTGGCGTACAATTTTCCTGTTTTTATTAAGCTTTTCTTTAATTCCTTTCTCTGTTAATTATTTTTTCAAAGAAAATCTTACTTTAGCCTAGGATTTAGAAACACCATGTAAAGCAATTTTCTTAAAAATCCTTATTTCAATAGGCAACAGGCTTGGAAATTTCCTTTAAGAAGAACACAAAACTAGCGATATATTTATGCATTAAAAAGATGTTATTTTTGCAATCAAAAAAGGAATTTTTGACCAGAGTGCGGCGTTGCCTATGAGCATTACCTTTGAGCTCCTGGATCAGTTGGATCTTGAACGGGTGAGCCCCAAGTGCCGACGCAAAATTCGCCAAGTTGAAGCCTACGAAAGGCTGCCTTCTTGTGCACGGCACGGGATTGACTGTCTCTGGTTCCCCTGTACATTCTCACGGACTGCGGCAACGTTCTTATTCGGTCTAGCGTTATTTTGACGTATAGGTGTTGGTTGATTTTCTGCTCAACCGGTTGTCGCGAATAAGGTGTCCCTAAACTTTGGAGAGTCGATTTTGAAGGGTCAACGTGTTTTTCGTAAAATGCGGGCTCAACTATTGCACTAACGAGAACTCATTTTGAAAATTAATATTTCTCATTTGCATGACATCGCGTAACTTGTCATGGTGATTTGGTATGAGTGACTGAGTAATAAACATAACATAAGACCGAAGCTACAAAAAAAAATCATCGACCCATGTCAATTGAAAAACGCTTAATTTAAAATTGCTAAATCTCAAGTCTCGGTGAATATCGTGTAAGCAAGCATCAAGTAGAGGCCTATACTTTACAGATGTTACAAATTCGAGGAATAATGAATGTCTCCTGGATTATAAGAAATATCGACCTGCAGCATGCCGTACAAATCGACATGTTGACAGAAGAGTTTCGAATGAACGGTGTGTCACACAAGACAACCAGCGATGGCAAGAGAGACTCTCTTAAATGCAAGAGGCAACATCTGAAGACGAAAATAACGAGACCTTATAACCTACTGACGAAGCGTATTCTGATATTCTGAACGTCTGAACGTTGGAAAAAATAGTCATAGACATGAAGACCTCATAAATTTGCTATGTTTGAAATGAAAGAACGTCGTTCCACTGGTGACCTGTTAAGCTACGTAACGCACTTATGGACACAATCAATTGAACAACACGGCGAATCCAGAGCCGTAGCCTTAGACATATCAAAGGCATTTGACCGAGTCTGGCATAGAGCCCTATTAGGCAAGTTATCGTCTTACGGATTACCACAACAACTCTGCGGATGGATGCAAAATGTTCTTCTGGGAAGATCGATCCAAGTTGTTGTAGATGGTGTATCATCCAATTCGTTTGCTACAAATGCAGGAGTGCCCCAAGGATCTATTCTTTCTCCAACTCTATTTCTTCTCCACATCAACGATTTGCTTGGATCGACAAATAATAATATCTACAGCTTTGCAGATGACAGCACTCTCATATCCTCCATCTCGAACAGTGGGCCTGTGAATACGGCTACATCACACAGTCAGAGATGTGAACAAATTAATTCTCTAAATGATGATCTGGACAAAATCCTGAAGTGGGGAAAGGACAACTTGGTTGTATTTAATGCAAACAAGACACAGCTCACAACATTTTCCAGAAAAAATGCATCAACAGTTCCTCAGATCCAAATGGATGAACATCCAATCCATCACAAGGACTCAATGCACCTTCTAGGAGTCACAGTCAATTCAGGAATCACATGGCAGAACCACAAATCCTGTATCGCAAGATCGGCGTCCGCAAAGTTGAGCTACCTATTTAGAGCAAAGAGGTACTTTAGCCCCAAGCAACTTCTCCTTCTCTACAAAGCACAGGTTAGACCAGGCTTGGAATATTGTTCCCATATATGGAACTCGGCCCCAAAACATTTACTTAACCTGCTTGATAGCATACAGAGACGAGCAGTTCGATCCTACACTCACATCGAATCTACAACCGTTGGTGCACAGAAGACAAGTCGCTGCCATATGCTTGTTCTATAGGTACTTCCATGGTAGATGTTCTGAGGAACTCAAAGACATTATCCCTCGAAATGCAACTTCTGGGCACCCAACAAGACAGGCTGTTAATGCTCATGACCATATAGTACACTTGACAACCGCGAGGACATCAACATTCAAAAACTCCTTCTGTTACAGGACAAGCAAACTTTGGAACTCGCTTCCTGGGGATATATTTCCAGAAGACTACAATTTTTAGCAATTTAAGTGCAGAGCAAACATGTATCTGCAGGCATCTCGGGGCTCTGTTGTAGCGTTATAGGTTCACCTTTCCCGGGAGAAGTATATAAAAAAAAATAACGATCGATTCTTGCTATCAACCAGCAAAAGTTGTGAAATTTTGAAATTAATTCTTTTTTTGATTGCAAAAATAAATCGAAAGTCTTTAGATCGAATTTTCTAAAAAAAAATGTGTTTTTCTAATACCGCATGGACCTTCCCCAGATTTGTGTTCGATCACAGTCCTTGGAACTCCGCAATCTGAGAAAGTTAAAAATACCCCAAAGCATATTCATTTAAACTCATTAGTTAGTGTAAAATGAAACAGCCCACATAAAAGATACAACAATTGCAAAGGTGAGCTCGAGAACCTCATATTTAGATGAGCACTAGTCGTTCTCTTTCTTTTTTGCTTCAGTGGCTGATAATATCACAGATAAACAAAATTCCAAAAAAAAAAGTAGGTAAATATCTGTATCTATAAACAAAGCCACTTGCGCAATTCATATTCCGATAAAGGTACAAGTAATAAACATACAAAATCAATTAGTGCGGTCTTATCAGGCAAACACATGCTATTTTTAAGTTAAACTTGAATGCAAAAATGAACACTTAACGTACATTTCCTCCACCATTTTTTGTCAATGAAATTTTCTTCGTACGAAAATGTGCCGATAGGAGCATACATCATTATTTTAAAAATGATTTTTTTCTTATTGCGAATAAACGATCTAAGCGCACAAGCAAATGCAAATACCAGCAAAAGAGTCCTTTAAGATCACTATGGTTTATCTTCTTCGGTATTGGCTGCAGCGAAATTGCACATTAACACATCCACAAGAGTAAAGTCCATCAAAAAGTTAACTCACTCAATAGTAGTTTCGATTTAATTGACCTAATAAGTTTCATATTTTGCCTTTTTAAATTTAAACAGTATATAGATACTCTCCGACTCAAATGTTTCGTTTTTTTCGACTTCGTTTTTCGGCTGCAATCAGTTTTCTTTTACTAATCATATACGCACGAGACGATTGGGGGGAAAAAAAAATTAAAAATTAAAACAAAATCACGGCGCGACACTTAAAATTATAATTTAATGGGCAAGTCGGAGGTTTACTTATTTTATCAGCAACGGCGATAAATAACAACCTTCAGTAATTAAAAAAAAAAAGTTTTTTATTAAAATTTACAAAAAATATATTAATAATAAGTTCGTTCGTGTTACATCATCGAACACGTTACAACTAAAATTCGTCGTCGACTAATTGGGCAATCGTGTCCGCTAAAGCTTCTAGTTCTAGGAGCTCTTGGTGAGTGCTTAGAGTGGTAATATTTATTCGCGAACAGAGATAAATTGTACGGCACACTATGTGGTACAAGAAAACATTTTTTTTTTTTTTTTTTTTTTTTGAATGTGTTTTGAAACTTTGAAGATGTCCCAACTCTGGCTAACAAATGACAAACTTTAAAGACCATTACTTTCATAAAAAAAATTCTTCTATATAAAAAAACAAAAATAGTTGGCGCAACAGGTCCGGAGGGACTCTATCCTAGCTTTCTCACAACCATTCGTTTTGTATAAGTTTTTCATTTTTGGAACGAATGGAAGGGATCTAGAATTTTATGCCGACTCCAAACGGCTAATTGAGAAGCTCTTTCATGACTGTTATGCTCTCGGATGTTGTCAGACGTTTGCGAGAGGTTGCGCAGTGGAAAAAAAAAAGCCTAGGTTGGAATTTGGGTTTTTGCGGGATTCGAACCTCGACCCCTCGCTTAGTAGTCCAACAGACTTACCACTAAGCCACTGCGCCCACCGATTCTCCCATAAGCGGCCTAAAAATACAACTCGCACGCCCGAATTACTGTGAGAAGATCACCCCATCTCTGTATGAACCTGTTTTAACTACAAATTTATTAATTTTTCCCCTTACTAATAAAAAAATTTGCACAAGTAAGTTAGTTACCAAACGTCAGATAGCATACAAAAATTGGACATAAGTAACAAGTTGATAACTTTTACACAAGTTGATAACTTTTACACAAGTTGATAACTTTTACACAGCCGTTATTTATACGGGGGTTTATGTTTAGCTTTTAAACAATATAGATGATGAAAAATAGTCACATTCATATATTTTTCTTCGAAAGATGATTGTCACATTGCTGAGATGATTTTCGGCCAATGACTAACTAACTGTCACTTTGTTTCACAAAATATACCTTCACTTTTATAATGGACATACAAACAGAACTAAGCGCACTTTGTTCAGTGGATAAAGATTTTATCAAACAAAATAGTTTGTCCAGATAATTATTGTTACCTTTTTTTATTTCAATTTCCATTTTGACAGCGATTTACACATAAGGGGTATTCGCGTACTTTCCCGAGCGAAGCACTAAAAATCTGTCAAATTCCAAAAATAGAGCGGAAGTCTCTCAGAGAGCGGAGAATATACTCAAAAGTACGTGGATAGATTACGAACTACTTTGAACCACTTACATATATTTTTGACAAATAATCTACAACACAAATAAATTTATAAATTTATAAATTTTGCAACATATGAAACGGTCTAGAGGAAGATTCGATCACCAGTCACCACAAAATTTTCTTTATTTTCAGAGATTTTATTTTTGGGTGGAATTGATTTTTTAAAAGGATTTCGAATTTGTTTCTTGTCAATTGTGTGTATTTGACATATTTAGCAGTAGTTGGCTGTTGAAATTCTCTGAGCTGTTTCGAGTTTTTTTTTTTTTTGCATTAGAACAATGAGCAAAACCGACAAGAAATGTGTTCTGTTGTAAATGAAGTATAAAAACAGTGACAGCTGCCTGAACTCTGTCAATAACGTAAATGTCATAACATCAGGTTGGCATTGCAAACAAAATTTATACCCGATCGCTTAAATGAGTATCAATTTTTTAAACAAGTATATACTTTTTGGCGAGGTTGCCAGCTGTAGAAGAATCACCCTCGGCTTAGAATCAGATATAAGCTATGAACAGAAAAAGTTCGTAACTTATATATAGGTCTAAACCAAAAAAGCCATTAGCAGCATGACCAATCAACATTTTTCGTTTCGGCTTTAAAGTTTAGTAGCTATATTTTCAATACAAATTTCGAATTTGTGAGCTTCCGTAAATTAAAAGTCGAGACTTAAGTATGTTATTGGTAGGTACGGCGCAATATAAATTGAAAAAAAAAACATTGTTCCTAAGTTTTCGATGGTTTGATACAATTATTTCAAGAACGAAAGATATTAACTGTCATTTTATAAAAATGAAATAGTTCTTCTAAACACTTATATCTGTTAAATCATTAAAATTAAGGATCAACGAAGATTTGTTTTTTAAATCTGCCTTCAGTGATATCCACTCCATCAACCTCAATACCGAAAGAGCGATGACATTTTCGAAACGTTCGTTTGAAATATAAATGGGCAGAGACCCAATTGCTTAGCAGAAAAAAAAATGACGTCAACACAGAGCAATCTCACAAGTGAAATGCTATGAAATTCTCAAACTTTGCACGCATTATTTGCGTAAATAAAACCTAAAAATAGTTGCTCGAAAACAAACTAGAACAATATGTGTAATCAATTTATTTTTACACCATTTTGACCTCCTCGGAATATGTTTGCAAGTTCTTTTTTTGTTGAACAGACTGTGTTAGTGTTTCTTGTTCATATATTCAAATATACCTACTTTTTCGATTGCAAATATTAAGCTCGTTGATAATAATAATAACACAGCACACTGAAAAGTCTGCTAGGTAAGATAAGCGAATTGCGTAGTGCTAAAGGCCTGCGCACTTTCCCCCAAAAAGAAACCAAAGCACAATCGGGAGCAAGCATCTTTTTAGCTTTATATGAGTACTATACATCATATACTTATATTGATTGTACAGATTTTTTCTCATTTAGACTAATTTCTTATGTGTCATCTACAATAGATTAATGGTTGGGTCGGTCTACGTCTAATAGCTTGAACTCCGAGTTTTTAGATAACTCAGGCTGTAGGAAAGGACAGATCTTATCGTGGCGAAGATATAATTTTAAGGCCAATAATAATAAATAGGTGCTTTGTATTTATTTTTATTTAATTAGGGCAGTTGGGATTACAACGTCCTTGGCCGTTATTAGCCGACATTTGAAGACCGTATCGGCATACTATGGCAATCCAAAATTTTCCCTATTCCACTTCTGGGCTCTTATACGGACTTGCTGTCAGATAACCTTTAGGCCGGAAAGCCCTCCAAATCTTATCTTGAAGTTACATCTGCCTAGATCTAGAGCAAGAGCTTAGAAATGCCAGAAATGTAAGTCTTCCTTGCAATGGCTTTTTATAGAAGCTGAAGGGAATAAGAGGGAGATGAGACCATTTTGAAACAAGAATGTGCCATCAGCGGCAAAATCTATACGCACTACGGTCAGACGTCAGACTATATCATTTCGAAAGGGAACCTTATCTGCGGGGTCAAAATATAATAGCCAACATTAATTTATTCGAAATAAATTGTCTGTTGGCCCTTGCAAGTCTTGGCACGAGTTTTAGTATTAAAAGCTTATATTGTCTCCGTTCACTTTGAGTGGTGGCATTGGTTATGTCTTATGTTACACACTTCTACCTCGTACGCACACTTGATGCGAATTAAATACAATGAACTTGAGAACAAAACATTAAGTTGGATACATTTCCACTGTTTAAGTTTTTAAGATCAGCGTGATGATTGTTTCGAGCTTTTTTTGCGATCACGTTCTTCTGACGGTGAGCGAGTATTTAAGGAAATATTTAATATTTGTATATTAAAAACACTCTTTGAAGTTTTTAAGTTTAAAATTAATATACTGCTCGTATGTTGAAAATTCATTTGAAAATAGATGATTCAGAAGATTTATGGCTCGAGAGTGTCATGAACTACTTTGTTGTTTAGTCAGCGGAGATGTTCATATATTTAAAAGAAGCACACTGAACATAGCCCTGATCTACAATTTTATGAATGATCACAGTGAACTCAATGACCAGGGGGCAGACTCCGTATATCAACGATCGTCTGAACGATATCGTTTTCGAAACTTTAATCACCATTAGAAGTTGTAATCTGCTTGAATTTTTTTTTAATGTCATCAGCTTTCATTACATTTGTGGGAAATGAACTAGATTAAGATCTCGAACTTGTAATTTTAGAACTCAGTTGCTAGTTTTGGGTTCTATCGTTTCGACGATAATCGCCTGAAAAGTTACGGAATGAGTGCCCAGTATTGTTTTTATAGTTTCAGACTCGGCAGTATTATTTTTTTAACTTTAAGAACTCGTACATAAAAGCTTTTTAATTAGAAAGACTGTTCAGTTCGTTTTTAGAGGAACATTATAAATACATAAAAATAAAAATGTTTCTGTGAAAAATTGGGGGACGAAAATTATCACCCAAGAAAAAAAACACTTCAGTGTCATAAAATTTAAACGCAGATAAACAGAATGTATGTCAGCAACTGCACCGGTTTATTGGCATTTATAGCGTACACCCACGCAACCTGAACAATAATTAAGGAAGGTAAACCAACTAAAAGATTTAACTTTGGTTCCTGTAGTTTTAGAATCTATTTTCTCAGTCTGTTTTTAGCTGCAGCTGGCCACCGTGTGTATGACTTTCATATCAGAGACAGATATTATATACACTGTACACTGTATTAAAATTAGTGTCAATTTGGTAACAAAATTAAAAAATGCCAGCCTTATCAGGATTACACGAGGATTTCATAAAAATAATCGCGATCTTCGTTTTGCCCTTAAGCAAACAAACGAATTGGAAAAGCGAAGGTCACACTTTATGGCAAAAACTAATAACTAACTTTATCAAGCGAGCATTTACTTGTTTAATTCATTAGCATGTGATATAAATTAGTCCAACGCGGAAGTGATCGAAGCGAATTCGCTATTTGGCAATGCTGGCGTCTACAGTTCCTGTCAAGCCGAACTATCTACTACTTACAGGGATGAAAGAAATGCATGTGCTATTTTAATATACTGTTAAATAATCATCCAAAGCTATATTTTCCAGTGAATATTTGTTGTTCTTATATCTTTGGACTATTTTTGTTCAGAAAATAAGTCTCTTCAAAAAAAAAAAAATAATAATAATAATAACAATGCCAGTTTCATTAGGAAAAAGTTGTAGTTGTAGAAATAATTTAATAAAAACGCATTTAAAATGAAGAATGATAAAAAGTTGGGTTTTTTTTTTGGAAAAAATGGCTAAATCTGCTGGGTCTTTTTCAGATTTATCTGGGGGAAATATTTTGATCGTCTGGCATCGCTGTTATCTCAATTAGATGCTCTTCGACATATTGAAATGCAAGTTCTAGGGATCTCCAAACCCACGCAACGGTATTGAAAAAGAGTTGGTGGCGGATACACCCGGTACCGGATGAAAAACTGAGTCGTTCCTATATAGATATAAGGGACAGAGCTTAGAATGACAAACTGAAGCTTCTAAAATCCAAAAAAGTTCTTGGAATACGAAAAAGGTTGTAAGCGTAAGAAAACTGTTATCGATTATATGAGATAGGGAACTATACCAACATACAGTGCGTGGAAATCAGACAGATAGGGCCAAGGACGAATGTGACTCTGGATCTTATAGAGTCAAAGATATCTCGCGGTACGTATAATCATTTTTAGTGTCCAGAGGGTCAATTCTCGTTCTGTGAAAAAGTGAAACGAAAATGTTTTCACACTTTCACCGCAATTTCGATTCTCGTTCTATGAAAAGCTGAAACCAAACGTCAACATATTTCATATGAATAATTTCTTTTCACGGCCCCATTTGTAAGTGAATGTTTTTAGTGAGAGTTTGAAAATTGAGAACCCTGTTTCATATTGTGAAGTTACCAAAGAAATGGAACCTCAAAAACTGTAAAAACTGGCGCGGTATCACCATTCTGTCTGTTTTTCCGAAATTAATGGCAACCACATCAACACCTTGCGAATCATACTTGAACAATCGTCTGAGTCCCAATCACCGCTGTACCTCATGTTTGATCGGGACAATCGCGAATGCATCTTTTTTTTTTTGTTTTTTTTTTTTTTTTTTGCGATGGAAGGTGGAAACCTTGCATGAGGCACCAATGATCCGACGTTCATTGGTAGTGCCGGATTCTTACCGGCTAAAACCACCTCCCTTCCTGAACAGACCGACATTTGTCCCCCGCGGAACCGCCGTAAGGCATTACTTCGCGGGGGTCGGTATAAAGCCATATTAGATCACTCTATTATTTGAGCTGTTCACTTTTCGTTGGCGCTCTAAACGCCTCAGATCGCTGAGTATTCACACGGCCACGTTGCTTACAATAGTCCAATTTTCGTCTTTAAGCAACATGTACTTTACGATGTTATCGGGAGTGGGCCATTCCCCAAATTGATGCCGTAAGGCAATCCTCTCGGTTTCGTACCTTGGGCAATGAAAGAACACGTGTTCTGCGTTTTCGGAAACGGTCTCGCAATGTGGACAGTTTGGGATGGTTTCATGGCCGAGCTTAAAGAGATATTCCCTGTAACAGCCATGACCCGTCAAGAACTGGGTCAGATAGAAATTTGTTTCGCCATGAGTTCGTTTTATCCATGCATCAATCACTGGTATGAGACGATGTGTCCATCTTCCCTTCAACGATTCGTTCCATTGTTGTTGCCAGGTTGCGATACTGCGATTTCTTTCGTACCTTCTTTTATCGTCGTCTACCCGGCCATTTCGAACTCGCTCGGTTCTTAGCGTTTTCGTTTCTTCAGCGAGTAAATCGATGGGTAGCATTGAAGATACGACGAGTATAGCATCGTTTGAAACAGTTCTGAATGCACAGGCGACTCTTAGTGCGCTAAGACGGTAGACGGATTTAGTTCCGCGTACATAAGACTTAACTTTCGTGGCATTTAACCATATTTCGGCTGCGTACATGAGTGTTGAACCGACAGCTCCTGCAAG
Source organism: Cheilosia urbana (assembly GCA_946477585.1). Classification (NCBI taxonomy): domain Eukaryota; kingdom Metazoa; phylum Arthropoda; class Insecta; order Diptera; family Syrphidae; genus Cheilosia; species Cheilosia urbana. The sequence continues at coordinate 147,684,258 of OX297854.1, forward strand.
AAGTAGTCTCTTATTCTGTTTCGGGCCTCCGATGTTACTCATCAACCTCGAAAGTGCACTAACAGTTTTTGCAGACTTTTCGCATACATGCTCTAGATGATATTTGAAGCTTAGACGAGCATCAATAACCACTCCTAGGTATTTAATGAATGGTTGAGAAACTACTTCATGCCCTCCCACGCTAAACGTTATCGTTTCTCGAACTTTCCTACTCGTAATAAGCACTGCCTCCGTTTTATGATCTGCGAGTTGCAAACCGGCATTAGCTAGCCAACTACGTACAGATGCAACTGTCTCGTTGCAGTGTAGTTCGACCTCTTCTAAAGTTTTTGCCACAATCACCACGGCAATGTCATCTGCAAACCCGATGATTGACGCTTCTCTTGGAATCGGTAGGCGCAGAATTTCGTCATACATAACGTTCCACAGCAAGGGACCTAGGACCGATCCTTGTGGAACGCCGCCAGTTACTTCATACTCTTTTATTCCCTCGTCAGAATCATAGGACAGGACTCTATTCTCAAAATAACTCTTTACCATTTTACGGAGATATTCTGGTATTTCAATCCGGTAAAGACAGCTCATGATACGCTCCCAATTTGCAGAATTAAAAGCGTTTTTTACGTCCAGGGTTATAACGGCGCAGTATTTTTTGGTGCCTCCCTTCCAACGCCTGCCCTCTATAGCGGCTTGGGCTCTCGTTATTACCGCATTGATTACGTCTACGGTAGATCTTGATTTACGAAAACCGTATTGGTGGTCCGAGAGGCCTCCGGCCGTTTCAATTGCTGGCTGGAACCTATTGTAAATGATCCGCTCAAGAATTTTACCAATTGTGTCCAGTAAACAGATAGGGCGATAAGAGGATGGCTCGTTTGTATTCGCCTTTCCTTTCGGCAGTAGGACAAGTCTTTGACGCTTCCAAGGCTCAGGAAAGATGCCCTCCTGGAGACACGCGTTAAACATATCGGAAAATAAGTCGGGCCGTGCTTTGATTGCAATTTTTAGCGCTCTATTTGGGATGCCATCCATTCCCGGAGCCTTCTTATCGCGTACCTTCTTACATGCTTCGAATAATTCTTCGTGTGTAATGATGGGTATAGGCCCTATCTCGTGAACACTTGGAATGCCCAGCCCACTATTTTCTTGGCGGGGAAATAGAGTTTCAACTATTTGCCGCAACAATACTGGGCACGTTGGCGAATGCATACGGGGACCTTTTAGCCTCATCGATACGATTTTGTAAGCTTTACCCCAGACGTCTTTATTAAGTTCTTCGCAAAGGTTCTTAAAACAGAGACGATTACTGTACTTAATTGCTTTTTTAAAACGGGTCCTTGCTTCTCGATGTGCGTTGCGTGCGAGTTGCAATTGATGGTCATCGGCGGATCTGCTCCGGGAGCGCTGGTAAATTCTTCGCGTTCGGTGACACACTGATCTCAGTTCCGCGATTTCGGGTGTCCACCAATATACTGGAGGTCGGTGCTCTCCTGTTCCCAACCTGGACATTGATGCATTACACGCGTTGACTACTAGCCGTGATACTTTTGTTACGAATTCCCCTGCATTTCTGGCTTCTATGATAGCTTCACTGACGACGAAGCTTAGAAGATCTTCATCTAGCGTCTTAATATTCCATTTAGATCGCTTCAGAATCGTTCGGTTTGTACGATTTCTTGCCCCTGTACTGGCGTTGAATAAAATAGCGTTATGGTCACTATGCGTGTAGTGATCGCTCACGCGCCAGTTCATATCTCGTAGCAGACTGCTGCTTGCAAAGGTAATATCGATGACAGATCCCGATCTTGCTGTACTAAACGTGTTTGTACTTTCATTGTTAGCTAAAACAATATCTAAACAAGAGAAAGCTTCTAGTAGAGTAGTCCCTCTACGATTTGTATACGAACTGCCCCATTCCGAGGCCCATGCGTTAAAATCACCTGCGATTATAACGGGACTTTTTCCCGTAACATCTGCTAGTTGCAGATGTCTCAAAATTTTCGATAGTGATGCTAGGTGGAATATAGCAGCTATATACATAAATACCTTTTATCTTAGCCCATATAAAGAAATGCTCAGGCACCTCCAAATATTCCTGAATTGAGGCGTCTCCGCAAGCCCAAATTGCAGACGTTCCCGTCGTACCGGTAACCCAGTTATTTCCAGATAGGTTCCTGTATTGCTCGCAGAGAATGGCTACATCAATCTTCCGTTCACGAACAGTTTGTTGTAGGAGATCTTGGGCCGCTTCACAGTGGTTAAGATTTAGCTGTAACATATTCATATTTTTTTTGTTATATTATCTACCGCTTTTTTGTATTCGGGACATCTCCTGCTACCGGTTATATGTCCAGATTCAGCATTATTTGCTACACAAAGCAAGCATTTTGGTCTGGCTTTGCAGTCCTTGAGTTTATGGCCGTTTTCTCCGCACCTAATGCACAGTTCCGTTCGGTCATTAGGGCTTTTGCATGCTCTCGCGAAGTGTCCGAATTCGAGGCATCTAAAGCAACGCTTAAGTACAGTCTTTTCCCGTATTCGGCAGTAAACCCAACCAATCCGCACCTTTCCTGATTTAAGCAGCCTGTTCGCGATTTCCGCAGGTAGGCTTAAAGTGGCTGTTTGCGTTCCACCATAGGCTTTTCTAACGTTTTTGATCATCGCGACTTTGAATTCGAAATTCATTTGATCTGTTAAGGCTGTACAGATCTCTTCCTTCGACGTTACTTCGTCTATGTCTTTGCATTCAAGCAAGACCTCTTGTGTAAGGGACCAAACGTTACCATTTTCTCCCAGTGCTTCCTTAATTTTGTCCTTATACACTGCAGTAGTAGGATTTGCCGCTTTGTTCAATGACAGTAAGAGGTCTCCGCTTGCAGTTTTACGGATTCGACTTACGTTTGTCCCTACTTCCTTAAGTGTAGGATCCGCCTTCAATTTCCGGAGTAACTCGGCGTACGATAGTTCACCGGTCTTTTTAATAACTATCGCATCCGTACGTAGTGTTTTTTTTTTTCGTCTGCCGCGCGCTTCTTTTTGGTAACCGTCACCCATTCTTGCGCCGTTTTAGCTTCAGGGTTTGATGCCGGTTTTGCGGTATTCTTCTTGTTCGATTGTTTTGGCTGATTTGATACCGATTTTGAAATACTCTTCTTGTTTTATTGATTCAGCTGATCTGAGTCTCATTTGGACGGCCCGCTTGTATTTTTCGGCGAGTTGGTTCGAATCTTTTTTGGAGCAGGAGCTTTAGATGGTTGCTCTTTGGATCGAATACCGTTTCCATCCGCATCCCTGTTTCTTTTGAAAGGCCGGAGAGACGATTTGTTTTTGTCCATCGCCTGGATTTCTTTAAACATTGCTTCTCGGCCCGTGTTTTTTTCTATCGGGATTATATCCGTTTGCGAGGATGTTGTTGCTTGGGTTTTTTCCGCATTACGGCAGAGGATCTTTATCTGTTCACGAAGATCAGATATTTCTTTCCGTAAATCGGCGACCTCGGATTCTGCTTCCCGGAAAACGGACTTTATAAGAGTACCCATCTTCTTAATTTCTCCATGAACGTTGTGCTTGCAAGCTGCAGCATTTTGGTATTCTCGTGTTTGTCATCGCTGTTCTGTGTGCCGTGAGCAGTGACAATGGCTCTTGTCGCGTCGGTTATTGCCGATGACGTCGACTCCGAATGGGAACGCGTGTTTTCTCTTAAGAGAGTCGCTTTAGTTGGCGAACGGGCAAATCGAGTGCTCTTCCTAAAAGGGTCGACAACCGTATCCACATCGTTGAGCTCTTTCCTTGTAGCATTACTGGCTACAGTATCCAAGTTTGCCAATACTGTAGCAGGTGCATTAGCACTATTATTTTCCATTATTTTGCAGTCGTTGTATCTCGACGACTTTGAGCCTGCTTTCGCACTCTCCGCCGCCGGTACTGGGGATCCGACTCCCTGCACCGTAACTTTATTCCTTTTGTTCTCCTCCATATTAAATTTTTTTAGAGTATCCACCTCCTGCCGGTTTTTTGGTCCGCGGGTGGTATTGGCTATTTCCACCAACCCTGCGAATGTGCACGCACACGCACAGGGCCCCCCTATCCGCCACTTGGGGACGCGCCCGATGGGAGAACTGACTAAACTCGCGAATGCATCTGGAGATCGCTTATTGCGAGAGGTATCCCCGAGAAAATTGTCGCTGTTATTAAAGAGTCTTACAACAACGCAAGGTGTTTCGTGTTGCACAATGGACAGCTTTCCGACTCCTTTGATGTGCGTCAAGGAATGAGGCAAGGAGATATCTTGTCACTAATTCTGTTTTCGCTTGCAATTGACGATGTGATGACTGCCACGGTGGGTGAAACTGAAAGACATGGTATCCAACGGAGTCTGTTTGACAAACTTAGCTACATATAGACTATGCTGACGATATATGTCTCATGGCTGACAACACGGCTGGGTTAAATCAAATACCTATGTCATTCGCTGCAACTAAATGAGGAAGTGGCTGGCTTAAGGATCAACAAGTTTTTCTAAGGCAGGGACCCATAGAGGAGATCACGCAGTTTAATTATCTGGGTAGTTTCATTACACTCGATGGCGGAACGGACCTGGATGTTAACAATAGAATAAACAGAGCCCGTAGTGCATTTGAAATCCTTTCTCCTACGTGGAACTCCAGCAAAATATCGCTACGCACCAAGTTGAGACTCTTCCAATCGAACGTTTAATCTGTGCAGTTATATGCTGCAGAAACATGAAAATGCTCTGCAAACATCTCGTTAACCGTTGTCTGCGGTACATTCTGCAGATCCGGTGGTCGCAAACCATATCGAACGATGAACTATGGCATAGGACCGGGCAGAAAAAAATGGATGCCGACATCATGCAACGGAAGTGGCGTTGGATAGGCCATACTCTGAGGAAATCTAAAGACAATATAGCGAAACAACCCTTCGAATGGAATCCTCAGGGAAATAGACGCGTTGGAAGACCAAAAACAACTTGAAGATCATCTGTTTTGAAGGAAACCTGTTTCCTGCATTTCTTTGATTCATAGGTAAGTACTATAACTGACAATTTTTTGAAAATGTTGCAATATTTCTCACATTTAAGGTTCGAGTGAATCAAGTGACAAACCGCGATGCTAATAATCATTTTTAGTGTCCAGACTCAATTTTTCCAACTCACAATGGCGAAATTTTCCATACAAAATTGCATATTGTGACCTTAAAAATTATTAGTGTGAAGGTTAAAAATGATTATTAGTAAGGCCCAAAGCATTTAATTTGTAGTATCATCACGAGACTTTTAAGGTGCCATCTTTTTAAGCCGCACCAAGGTGTGACCATGTTCAATTTACTCATAAATCGCCTCCGATTCCAAGTCAATAAATAAATTCGGTTATTTATTTTGTATATCTGCTGGCAGGCGAATCTGGGTCTAAAAATATACAAATGTATTTTTTTGGCAAGATCCCTCGAGTACAAAACATACACAGTTTGGCTGATTTAATGCACACAACTCGCCGCTGCCATATGGCTGGCTATAGGAGTCCGATTGCCTCTGCGACTCGTGTGATGAGACAGCAGATCGTCGCATGGCTAAATCCGTTGTGTGCTTAATTATAGATACCTACGAATATGTTTGAAGTTTCAATTTTGTTCTTGTTTTTGTGTATCTTACCAATGACATCGCTGAACTCATCCCATGAGTGGCAACTACGTTTCGGTTTCCTCTTGATGGACGTGCGCTCTAAAGTTCGTTCAAAGTCACTGACAACCTCATCCAGAGCGTCATGCAGAAATGCTGATGTTTCTTCAGGTGGGCTATTAGTTATTGGCTGTATACCGCTGATGTTCAAATTTGCATCTGTGACTGCAGTGGATGAAGATGTGCACGACGATGTCAATGAGTCACCATTGCAGGAATCGTGTAGTGCCGGATCGTTTCGACTGATGGATTTATTTACAGCCGCTAGCCTTGGGGATTCTGGCTCAATCTCAACGGAGACCTATAATAAAAGACGAAGAACACAACATCAATAAACATCACAAATTGGATTTTATGGCCCCATTGCGTTTTAGGGGAGCTCTTGTGGGCATAGATTTGACTACGTGTTAAAAATAAACGACATGTGCGGTGTAGGTATATCGTATGTAAGATCAACTCCATGTGAATATGATTTTGTTTTTTGTTGAGAAGTTATAATTTGAATACTCACCTCGGGTACGGACTGCACTCGTGCAGCTGGTTCCCAGTGTTCGAAAAGGCTCTCGAGACCGAGCATAAATTCCATGGACTTCCTCGAACGGCGCCGACTTCGACGGCGTAATTGTTCCTCGGAGGGTTTTGCATTGGCCAATGATTCGCAATAGCGGACAAAGTCCAGGTCGATGTGATAGCCATATGGACAGCAGTTGCAGTTCCGTATCCTCTTGTGCTGCAGACCTGTAAGAAGGAAATTATTTTAAATTGCAGCGCTCATATGCAGTGAAGTAATATTAATAATGCACTACGAGTGGTAAAGGTTGGATAAAGTTGCAGACTAGAAAACCATTATCGACGATCTCATCGAAGTATGATAGAACCAAAAAGTGTCGCTGCAGACCAATAGATGAGAGAAAAACGGAAACGGATAAGTGTTACTTCACGAGTAGTTTTACCAAAAGGCGAATCTCACAAATTGAAAAATTCTTGTCTACCAATAAACATTTTTAGGTTCGACTCTAAATTTTAGTGGCTTATTATTCATACAAATTTCGCAATTTTGAGCTGCCGTAAATTTAAAGTCGAGACTAAAATTTGATATTTTTTTTAGTACGGCGTGATGAGTGATTTTTCTAAAAATCATAGGTAGCACTGATTTTGTAAAATCAACTTGCCCGAAAATCGACAAACTCTTGCAGACTTTTGGGTCTAAGACTTTTCTCGAGAATTTATTTTCTGGTAGTTTTCATATTCATCCACTAACCGCCAGTGCCCAGGCTAAATTTTTCGACCACACAGTAGCGAAATTTTTCATACAAAATTGCATATTATGACCTAAAAAATATTTAGTGTGAAGATAAATAAATAAATAGTTGGCGCAACAGGTCCGGAGGGACCCTAGGCCTAGCTTCTCACAACCATTCGTTTTTGTGTGAGTTTTTCATTTTTGGAACGAATGGAAGCGATCTACAGTTTTATGTCGACTCCAAACGACTAATTGAGAAGCTCTTTCAAGACATTTATACTCTCGGATGTTTGTCAGACGTTTTTGCGGGATTCGAACCTGAGACCCCTCACTTAGTAGTCCAACACACTAACACTAAGCCACTGCGACTACTTAATCCAATTCCAAATTTTGAGGCTTATATTTGTATTTATTATATCTTTAACAATGTTTTGGAACGCATTTTGGCGATTCTAATGTCATTTTTGTGAAGGTTTTAGGAAGTTTTTTTTCTAATTTTTTGCCGATTTTGGGCGGCATTTAAGAAGAGTTGAGAGAAATAACATCACAACTCAAAATGTCTCTTTGTTGCAGGTTACAGCCACTCAGCCTCTGGTCTCAATAACAAGAAAAAAATAAATTAAAACAACTTTTTATCCAGTCTCTTTAGCAATGAAAAATGTTCCTAAATGTTAATTGACCCACTTTGATGGGGTTTCTTATTTTGCTTCTCTTGTGTCGTGTTTTTTGTAATTTGACATTTTAAAGACAACAAATTTTGTAAATAGTGGGTGTTTTCGTACGGCAGAGCAGAAGTGCCAATTATACTACACAAACAGCTCGTATTTCTGTTTAAAGCATTTTGATTATGTGGAATTGGATTTTTATTATTATTATTATTATTTACTGGCGATTCGCATAAAACAAATGTAGATATGTTTTAATGGAAACTGTTAAAAAATTGACAAAGAACTTTTGTGAAACGGAGCAGGACCAAATGTTGACAGTTGCCAAGTTGGGTTTTCAACACGCGATAGTGTCATAAAATTATCCGAGGGCTATTATTTAGCGCAATTGACACACGACCCTAAGGAAGACATGCTCAGTATGGGAATTGAAATTGATTTGCACCGAATCAGCCTGTTGGTATGCAATCATTTGAGATAAAGCGCAGTAAACTCGTTTTGGTGTATTTATCGACTTTTGATTTGATGCAGTTGCAGTGTTCTCCCAGTACCCGCTCGTAGAAAGTGAATGGCGTTGAAGACAACAAAATTAAAACTTTTATTCATTTTTCATAACAGGTAATACCATGTAGTGTAGGTTACTTGCACACCTGTCCAGTGTTTTACCAAAAATAGGGAAAAATATGCCACTGTCTATTAAAAAAAGGAGTTAATCAATTTTACATTATTAGCTTTATTTTATGTTGTGTTTTTGTGGAGCGCATACAGCTAGTCATAGAAAAAAAATAGTCAACCTTCAAGTCCGCGTATCAGCCTTCTCTTCAGTGATTGATTGTTAGCCTTGTTTATAAATTATATTCGTTGCGAGAAAAAATTCAAAGAATCTTACGTCATTTCCTATCGGGACAGAAAAAAAAACACTTTTTTCAGATCCAGAGCAGGTTTTTCTGCTCTTGAAATCAGCTGGTTGTCAAATTTCCTGTTCCATCTTCCATTGGCCGCAAAAAAAACTATTTTTCCAGAGTCAGTGCAACTTCGGGAATCTCGTTTTGTCATTTTTCAAACTTAAAGTTTTTATGATTATAGAGACAAGTCTATGAAAATGGAGAAAAATTTACATTTTTCCCTTGCAACATAAATTGAATACATTTTTGTAAAAACAAATTACAATTTAAGAACAGCTGTCTTTTAAAACACGCACCACCACAAATGCGTAGAAAGAAAAATCTCGTTTTATGTTCCATTGGGCGAGAAAAATCTGAACTCTGTGACCAAAATCTGAAAATCCCAATGGAAAACGACTTAGTTAGATCTTGAATAATAAGTATTTTACTTCTAGCATTGAATTGGTTCTCTTTTTCTGCGGCCAGACAACATATATAGTGGCGTCGTAGCTGTCACTTGCGCATTTGGGACAAAAACCGCAAAAAAAAGGTTCAGCCTTGAGTAAGCACAGAGAGAAATTATACTGTCACCGGAAAGTGATAAGTGACATGCAACATCGGCCAGTAGCGTAGAAGGACACTTTTTTTCAGACAGCACTGTAACTTTGCGGTAGTTAGGGACTTTTTCTACCTGCAAGGCTTACACTTGTTATAATTGCTGTTTCTTTCGAAAAAGACAACAATTGGTTAGCATAAGGACTTGGTTAGTAAAACATTCTCAAAAAACACTTAGGAGACTCTATATGTAAGACCCTCAACATTCCAGTTCCGATGATTTATTACGCAGAAGCAACGATGTTACTAAAGAATGTGGCAGAGTTTTAGGGTCATTTGGAATGCGAAATGCTTCGACTGATTTTAAATTCCATAGGACTTATCCTATGGGACTACCCCAATAGACATTTTGATGATTTTTTCCGACTATACGTGTTCAATCATTGCGTTATTTAATTTTTGCTAATTTAATGTAATTTTTACATAAAAAAAAATTAAAACTCATTTATTCAGAGATTTTTTTTTTCCGAATAAAAGAGTTTTCCGAATTAAAGGGCTTTTACTGTATGTTTCTTTAACTTACTTTCACCTGATCTTCTTCGATATTGGGTGAACAAGTTTCAAAATATTGCGTGGCGAAATTGTGGTACCAATCTTTACATATACACTGGTAGAGGTAAATACATCTCAAGTTGACTTTTTGCAATGGAACTAAGAACGATACCAAGTTCTGGCACTACTCCCCCAGGCGATTTTAGATCCCCCTCTATCTTCAGTACCAATGAAGTCAGAATATTTAAATTCGCAATATTTTCTAAGCTGATCAACCACAGGCGCCATCACAGGCGCCTCACTAAATTTCAATCAAATTTTAAGCATTAGTGGTTCCTGAGATATAAGGCTTCAAAAATCACAAAAACCGTTAATAGAAGAGAAAATTTATTATTTAGGTAGGTAGGATCTCAGTACTTTTTACGACTAACTTGTTACATAGAAGTTTTTATATGGAAGAATAGCTCTACTACTACACTTCTTTGTTAGATCTGTAGCCTGTGGCAAAATAAAAGACTCATGCAGTTATCCCAACGATACTCCAAACTTACATTTACAGCATCGCAACTGGCATTCGCTTCATCCAATTATACAGCACCGCAGTTCAGAAAAACAGAGACCCCTAGTTATTAAATCGGCCCACACGGTTTGATCATATTTTTAAATAGTTTTTCTGATGTTTTTTTTTTTTTTTATATCTGCTCCATGTGCGTACCTACTCTAGTTCAAACATTCAGCCACCTACACGTCACAACCATTTAAGTGCATTTTCACAGTTTATAGACGACAACGCAAACGGCCTTAGCTGCTGGTCAATGACTATTTGCCAGCGAACATTTCGCAACGATCTCTGATACACACACACATCCTACCTTAAAATCGGATATCTCTCCGTTTCCGTAGAGCAATACACTCAGACTCACAAGTACGAAGTACCGCTACATAGCTAAGCAATTTAGCTCCAAAAAGAAAACCAGATTTTGACAGAGATCGTGGGTGCTGGTTTTGGGTGACAAATTTCTGGAATTTCGTTTCAAGTTTTGCACGCACGACTTTATTTCTATCTCGGCACAATATCAGTCCATTAAGTGACTCAGCGCACACAATCTCTTTTGATGTGGCTGTCTATTTCGTACAAAGAGAATTTCGTTTAGTAGTTCCCGCATTTTTATTAACTCGAAGGGACACCTTTTGAAAGAATTTTTTCTATATCCGTCGTGGGCTCATCGAACAACTTGAACTTAGTTATCTGCTAAAAGAGGAGTCTTAGTTTTATTGCGCGCGCTATTAGTAAAATTCAAATTTGAAGTGCAACTGCGGCTGATTGACTGGCGCGGGCAACATTTGGCAATTAATCGTCTGTCTGAAAATAAACCCCAAACGGAAAGAAACTATGTCAACGCCCATGTTGTGCATATTGCTGTAACTGAGCGGGAGGAACGCCGATGGTAGTCAGCCCACGCGGTATAACCCACGGATAGCGAGATTATTGGGAAACGATCAACTGGGGCAGAGGAACGGCCGGCGGCGGCGTTGTTGTTCTTTGTGCCGGCAAAAATGCGTACGCGTGGTAGTCTCATAGGTATTGCTTGGATATGCAATATTTATGCACATGTGGTATGGGGCTTTAATCAGTAAATTTAATTCAATTTGATGTTGTAAAGTTATCGGCAGGGGTATTTTGTTAAAAGTGCTTTTGCAGATGTATAGGTCCTTTTGGGGGCATTTATTAGGTCTGTCTGACTTGGTTGGAAGAAGATCCGGAAGGCATTTACGTTTTACATAAAAAAAAGTCGAAGTCGAGATAAAATTGCTCCTTCTGTCTGCGATTAGAAAGTTTTCCCTCATAACGTCATCTGTATTTTGGAATGAGCACATGAATGGGGTGAATCTTGGACTGATTCAGGGGGTTCAACATATGCAAAAGCACCTCGACAGACTGTTCGACGAGTTCTTCCTCTTATGCGAGTTATTGCACAGACTCTTAATGAAGTAAACTAAAACTCTTACAATGTTGATGTAGCAGAGATATAGTTCTCAAACGTCACACTGCACAAACGAGTTTGATTTTTGTTATGTATAGGCAACCTTTAAATCGCAGTAGGTTTCTGGATCGTTTTTCTGGATTTTCGAAAAATCCCATCAAGTCCCATAGGTTTTCACAGATTATTACAGACCGAAATTTATGTACGTTCTTGAGGAGACTTATGCGTCTGTATAGTCAGCAAAGATCAAAGAATCTATTTTATTTAAGACCACAACAAATTTCATTCGGGCGAATTTTACGGATTTTAAAAATTATTTCCCCGAGCTTCAATATGCTCAATTTCAATCGACTAAGGTTTACATACTTCATACTTCAGCCTGATAACTGGTGCAGGGAAATAAGTCCCCGGGAACTAAATCCACTGAGGGACTAATACCTAGTGGGAAGTAAAACCACTTTCGTGAAGTGGACTTAGTTCCCATGTAAGGTGGGAACTAAGTCCACATCCTTTTGGGAACTTAGTACACATTCAAAAATAAGAAGAGGCAATTAACTTCCAACATTTAGAATTGGAATTTTTGATTTTGTTTGACAAAATACTCCATTCGAAATTCAGTTTGCAAGACTCTGAAAATAATCAAAGAAAAATTGCGGTGATTTTTCGGCGCAGGAACATAAGTCCACGAGACGAAATTCACGCGAACTTTTACTTTTAGATTCTAAAATTTTCTTTTTTCAAATTTCCTCAGTGGACTTAGTTCCCGGGGACTTTTTTCCCCGCACCACTCTCGGTAATCATCTGCAATGTTGAATATATCCCATACTGCCTGACAGCGGAATCTCGATTGTTTTTCATAGCCGCCATTTTACAGTCTGCAGAAGTTATCTTTCCAAATTGTGTTGGACTACTAAGCGAGGGGTCCGAGGTTCGTATCCCGCAAAAACCCAAATTCCAACTTAGGGTTTTTTCCACTGCGCCACCTCTCGCGAACGTCTGACAAACATCCGAGAGTATAACTGTCTTGAAATAGCTTCTCAATTGGACGTTTGGAGTCGGCATAAAATTGTAGATCCCTTCCATTCGTTTCAATTTAAACTTGGAAAACTCACACAAAACGAATGGTTGTGAGAAGCTAGGCCTAGGTTTGAGAGACGAAAAGAGACCCGACAACGATAATGGTGATCTGATTCGAATATCTCTCGAATCTATATACTTTACTTTTACTTTGTCTTTCCAAAAATCTCAACACCGACTTTCTACACTCTACTAAATGCACATAAGTTAAGTAACATTTTGCAATCTCATTTTTTCTGATGACTTTTTTTTTTTTTCTTGTAAGGACTTCAAAGGTAGAATTATTAATTTAGATCCTGAACCTCGGACGCTTGCAACGACATTTGTTAAAAAAAAGAAAATCCGTCGATGTCGGTGTCAACTGTCAACTATCAAAAAGATTCTCTCTCTCTCTCTCTCTCTCTCTCTCTCTCTCTCTCTCTCTCTCTCTCTCTCTCTCTCTCTCTCTCTCTCTCTCTCTCTCTCTCTCTCTCTCTCTCTCTCTCTCTCTCTCTCTCTCTCTCTATCTATCTATCTTTCTGTCTCTCCCTCTCTCCCTCTCTCCCTCTCTTCACCTCTCTATATATATCTCTATCTCTCGCCCTCATTTATCAATGAAATCTAATTCTGAGTCCCAATAGTTTTACAAAAATATCTCGCCAGCCGAACAATAAAAAAGAAATGTGAATATTTTCAACATGGCTACCTAATGGAAAGACAAAAATATGTCTATGACAGTATCCCCAGTCCGTGTATTCCCTATCTTCTGTCATCAGTTTCCATTAGATGACGGGCCGACCATCAAGACTCCACAATAATTTCACACATGCGCCTGCAAATTAACTACCAAAAAACTCAACTCACCCGCCACCCCGTGTTTTCCAACTGGAAAACATAAAAACCATAACATACTACCATAAAGTTCAACATCGCATACTGGAATCAAAAATAAATTTCAAAACATTGTTCCACTCACCGTTTTCGTCTACAAACGCTGGCGACGTTCGCATCGCCACTGACCTGAAAACAAAGGAAAACAAAAATTAAATTATAAACAACCATTTTTTTTTTTTTAATTAGCACACTAATTTTGTATTTATACATGTAATTAAATATAAATTAGTAAAAGGTTAATATTTTGTAAACGTCATGTTGATGTTCTGTTCTCTGGCGGCTATACCTCGCTGCAGCCAGAGAAATTGATGTCAAGATTTATTTGATGTGTCGGGCAGATGTCAAGCCGCAAGTAATGGACGGATTTAACGAAATTAATAAAAAAAAAGAAAAGAAATGCACTCGAAAATCAGCTCTATGGCGGTGTATGTGTGCACGCCCAGCACAATTTTCATCGCAACGAATTCGAATGACAAATCTTCGAATATTGTTTTAGACTGTGGAGAAGGTGCCGGCATCGTATTTTTGTCACTATTCCGTGGGGCCTAATCCATCGGGAAAAGTGGATTAAAAATACCCCGTGTTCTATTTAGGGGATTACGTACAAAAGCTCGGCCGGAAATTATATCTGATGGAAACAAGTGGGCGACGCAAATGGCTATAAGAATATATGTTTGACATAAGTAGGAATAAGTCAGAGGGATATGTTGGGAACACGCTGCCAAACATGGAAATCTAATTTACTGTGACAATGTGGTCCACCTCATGTGCACTGTTTCCGAACTCCAATTTAGAGGCGTTTCCGTTCTAGTCGTAAACAACTCTGAATTCATGTAAGTAAATTAAGGTGAGATAACGCGCTATTAAAAATACACTTCAAACACAAATATTTGACATGAGTTTAAGTTTCTTTTTTTTTTTTAAAGCAATCAGTGAACAATTAAGGAGATAAAATATAAATAGCTACTTTAAGGAAAAGAGAAACAGCTAAACTGTTTAGTTTTAGTTGGTTTTAATAAACGTTTTTTGTTAAAACGCTGTTACAAAAATAAATATCACTTGACAGTTGACATATCCTGGATTCACACAAGATCAACATGCTTATCAGATGTTAAAAAGTGTGAACAACTCAATTTCGAACGCTAGGGGAAGTATGTAGTTCATGTTCATGCCACTGCTACTGGGACCCGGTAAATCATTGACTTTCAGCGGACGAGTATATTAATATAAGAATGATTCAAACTAAAAGTCGGGACATATAGTAACTATACAACTTGTGCATTTTATCACAAAATGCTTGCATACCTGCAAGCTTATTCGGAGCGAGCCAGCTAATAAATCTGACCCAACCAACAGCTGATCTTTTGTTCCCGGCCCTAATAAATTCAAGAACTCATTCAAGATGGAATAAATATAAGGACTTGCCCTTAGTCTATACTTATTTGTCAAGCTATTTATAAGTTTTATAAACTAGTCTTAAAGTCTCATATGAAGCTCTATTTATTCACTATTATTACTGTTTTTTTGAGTTTCCACTTTTATGTCAACCGTCCAACGGCCCTGCAAGACCTGAAAAGCCAAAAGGCTCTCATTCCTTACACTATGTTGTTAAGTGTCATGACAAACCCAAGAAATCTACTTATACAGTATTTTACAGGTAGGTACGCAATAGGGGCTACTTGATATAATTTTCAAAACTGTGTAAAATAAAAACTTTAGATACCCGCTTTTAAAAATAATAAGAAAAAATCTGATTCAAAAAATTGATTACCTATTTATTTATTTATTTAAGTCTACCATTTTACAATTTACAGACTATATACATAATTACATAATTAAAAAAAAAAAAAACTCTTAAAGTAAGAGAAAAATTTAATATTAAGATAAAAAAAAACTCTTCAAGTGAAGAGAAAAAAAAAGAATTAAAAAAATTTATCAAGAAAAACAAAAAAAAAGCTTCCACCTAGTGTGCAAGAAAAAAATGTAATCGATTACCCTCAGGGAAAAACTTGTGCTTTTAATAATTACATTCGTAAAATTCTAAGCAAAAGTAAAAAAAAACCCTATAAGCAATTATAACAATTCGTTTAGTCTTTTTTTTAAATGCAATTCTGCTGATCGAAATATCAATACTCGAATCAACGGAATTGCATATTGAATTAAAACTCCTAATGCACCTTGTTAAAGGCTCATTCCTTCCATCGCTTGTAGAATGATTAGGTTCATAAAACAAGCCGTGCTCACGTAACGGAATTCTCGGAACGCAAAAAGAGAGATTGGACAGTAAAAACGTCGAATTTATTCTTCCAGAAGCGATGTCTTTTACAAACGTTATGTCCTGAATAAGTCTTCTCGTTTCCAGGGACTTTAAGTTTATTATCCGACATCTTTCTTCATAACTGGGCATTTCCACTGACCCATTAAAGTGACGAAGGCCATATCTTGAAAAAGACTTTTGTACACGTTCAATCCGATTTATATGCACCTAATATGCTGGTGACCAAATAATAGAACCGTATTCCAACACAGATCTTACTAAAGAACAATGCAAGGTTTTAAGAGTATGTATGTCTGAAAAATCCTTGATGTTCCTCTTAATAAATCCAAGAAGAGAGTTCGCTCTGGATATTGTGCTGTCTATGTGTTTATTGAAATTTAATTTCGAATCAAACGTGACGCCCAAGTCTTTAATTTCCTCAGATCTAGTTATTAAGTGCCCAGCCTTGGAGTAACCATAGAACATAGGCCGCCTAATGTGAAAAACTGACGAAACCTTACATTTCCCTATGTTCAAATGCAAATTATTACAATTACACCACTCCGTAATTGCGTCTATGTCCACCTGTAGCTTATGGCAATCGGATATAGAATTGACTCTACAAAAAAACTTCCAGTCATCAGCAAATTCCAGACACTTACAGAAAGACACCCTTGAATCAATAACGTTCACAAATAATGCAAACAACAAAGGTCCCAAGTGACTACCCTGAGGAACACCAGACTTTGCTTCAAACTGCCTCGAAAAAGTATTATATTGGGTTTTAAAAAAGGGAAGAAGTTACTGACAAATGTTTATGAAAACATTGTCTATAGGTGATTCCACAGAACTCGTCGGATTACAGAAATTGTGGAAAGTTAGAAGAGTCTCCTATATAACTTTTATTATGACTGAGTGCACGGTTTATCCAGATAACAGGCCCAAGAGTTGACTGTTATTTTAGTTTAACTGTTTTTTCCCCTCAATTTGTGAGTACATACATACTTTGTTCAAACAATACGGATCCATATTCCAAGTTTTAGGATTCTAGCTCCCATAAGATAACGCTTTGTATGGGAGGTGCCCGGCCTGTTTGACTGAAACCGCCCAAATAGTAAAATGCTTTCGACAAGCAACATACGTCCAGTAACCAAATTTCAAGTCTGAAGCTGCAATGTCAAGATATTTTGTTCTTTATTTGTAATTCTAACCATTTGGGTGCAACTTTCTACCAAAAACTCAGAATTTTAATGCGAAGCAGAAAACATGTTCGCGCTGGTCAAAAAGCTCCGATATCTTTCACCTTTTTTTTTTAAGATGTTGGACTCGAATCTATGTCAAAACTAAACAGAAAGTACTCCAATAAAGCACAGCGAAAACTACTTATTAATAGATGGACCTACGATAGATCTAGGACAATGCGATGCCAATCACATTTAGGTAGGCTAAAAAACTGCTCAACGTATACGATCACCCCTCTGAATTGTTCCCTACTTGCCTGATCTAAGAAAAATAAAAAACAACGAAATATGTTAAGTGCTTCGACATACCACAGGAATTCCTTCAAGACCTTATCAAAGATGAGTTTACTCATTTTCCTCCGCTTTATTTTTCGTTTCTTCTCATCACTTATCACAACTTATCACTACCACAACAATTCATTCTCAGATTCCCGGCCAATCAATACTTATTTCCAAAAGCCAATGACACATTATCTGTCTCCGAAACGAGTGTACAGATTGTACAACAATCTCAATGAACAAATTAGCATCTACTTAACAGAAATATGTGTAAAGTATAAACAACACAACCACTAATGACTCATTAATGCGGCTCACAAATTGGAAACACAAATTTTCAACAGACTATTCGTTTATTCACAGCAGTGGGGATATATTATTAGTAAACTACTTCAACTGAAAATAGAACAAAACAACCCCAATCGCTTACAAAAACTTTTGACTAGGTATTCCATTTTTCCTCCGTTGCGATAAGATACGCGCACCCATTAGCCGGTCCTTACGCAACCTCACCTACAGCGCACGTTCATACAGTCGTGCTGATAACTGAGATATCAAAAAATAGAACGCACACAACCTCAGGAGTGTTGTATGCACTTGTTTGCATAAAATTTGCGATAACTCTTATCACCTGTACTTGTGGTTCTTGGAAGTCTATAAATGGGTCAACAGCTGCGAGTTTCCATTGGTGGTGGATGGATAGAGCTTATGCTGGAGTTCTCATTCAATTCGATATTTCTATTTATTCTTTTTATTATTGCTATTTGGGGGAAAAATCCTTTTCGCTTTTTTTGTGATATGCTGATTTGAAGGTCGTTAGTGTTCCGAATATTAATGCCAATAATAGTGTAACAAACAGATAGAGGCTGCTAACTTGATATTCCAGTTTGGAAACATCGAATGAAAATATTGATGTTCTAAGCGCATAGGAATGTCGATGTTGGACGGAGATCAAATTCAGCGAGTTATTTTGCTTGTTTACATAGCAATCTGTGCATTTCGACAACCGATGCAAGTTATGAATGTAAACATAATTCCCCTGCGGGTGCGGTCTTGTTCGATTGTTTGCGATTTTATTTTAGAAACCAGTCTGGGGAAATATTGGATCACGAAAAACGTACGTATAGTAAATTTTGTTGGTGACCTTCAAGGGCGTGTTCGCAATTTTTAAACTTCTCGCAATTTCGGTTAAAATTTCCAACTCAACAAAGCTGTACGTGGGGGTCTCCCATTAAGTCTGTTAGATTTGTGTGAATATACTAGCGAGCGAGGACTTCCCGCTCTTTGCTGTACATATAGTTGTAAAAAAACGTTGATGTAAGTCTCTTTATGTAAGTCGGAAGAGGCGGTTACGGTTTGGACCAAGGCAATGAGTTGGCCAACATATTTTAAGGTTAGTTGAATAAGTTATTAGCAATATTGTTTTCCGTTTACCAAGCTATAATTAACCATCCAAGTTTTTTTTTTTTTTTTGTTTTTTTTTTCACCCGGTGAGATTTATAACGATTGCGACAGAAACCACATAACAGGTACCCAAAGTTCTGAATTCTCATACTCCTTTTAACCTACAGTAGCCGAATATTAAATGCAAAGTAAAGGCACGGACAGTAAAACATGCGCAAGAGAGAGATATTCACAATACAAAAATGTGTTAACAGTGATCCAGTGTTGTTCCCACGTCGCACCTCTATCCTAATGTGGTAAATTTAAATTTTAGCCGTAACCGAAAATATTTTACTCGGTATGGAACTTTATATTCCACATTGCATCAAAAAATTAGCTTCAAATAAACCGGGGCTTAACAAAGAATGCAAGCGAGCTACCGCAGCGAAAAACAAGGCTTTCCGTGAATGGCGGTCAAACCCTTCAGAACTAAAAGGATCTGAATTTACAATTCTTCGAAATAGATGCAACCTAATTATTGAATCGGCGAAGACAACTTACAGCGAAAGAGTCACTAACAAAGTGATTGGATATCCTAGCGGCTCACGCGCATTCTGGTCCATGGCAAAGGCAATCAGTAATAAATTTAGTTGCTCTTTTTTTCCAACTCTAATAAGGGAAGACGGCACGCTAGCAACAACACCTAAAGAAAAGGCAGATCTTTTCGCTAGCATGTTTTCAGAGAATTCCACCTTAGATTCTGCACAGCTAGAGCCACCAAATATCCCGAGGATGCAATCATCGATGGCAGAAGTGAAATTTCGGCCTCGAATAATTCAACGCATCCTTAAAGAACTAGATTGCAATAAGGCAACGGGACCCGATGGAATCCCGGCTATAGTACTGAAGAACTGTACACCAGAACTTGCACCTGTACTCTGTAAGCTGTTTAGCATGTCGTACTCCCAGAAGACGTTTCCTTCTTGCTGGAAGACCGCTCGCATTCAACCTATTCCAAAGAAAGGGAGAAAATGTCTGCCACAAAACTAACGTCCAATAGCGTTACTTTCAATGCTCTCTAAAGTAATGGAAAAGGCAATAAATGTCGAAATAATCAAATATCTATAGAAGGCCATCGATTAATAAGCGACAGGCAATACGGATTTCGGAGCCGTCGTTCCACTGGTGACCTGTTAAGCTACGTAACGCACTTATGGACACAATCAATTGAGCAACACGGCGAATCCAGAGCCGTAGCCTTGGACATATCAAAGGCATTTGACCGAGTCTGGCATAGAGCCCTATTAGGCAAGTTAGCGTCTTACGGATTACCACAAAAACTCTGCGGATGGATGCAAAATTTTCTTCTGGGAAGATCGATTCAAGTTGTTGTAGATGGTGTATCATCCAATTCGTTTGCTATAAATGCAGGAGTGCCCCAAGTATCTATTCTTTCTCCAACTCTATTTCTTCTCCACATCAACGATTTGCTTGGATCGACAAATAATAATATCTACAGCTATGCAGATGACAGCACTCTCATATCCTCCATCTCGAACAATGGGCCTGTGAATACGGCTACATCACACAGTCAGAGATGTGAACAAATTAATTCTCTAAATGATGATCTGGACAAAATCTTGAAGTGGGGAAAGGACAACTTGGTTGTATTTAATGCAAACAAGACACAGCTCACAACATTTTCCAGAAAAAATGCATCAACAGTTCCTCAGATCCAAATGGATGACCATCCAATCCATCACAAGGACTCAATGCACCTTCTAGGAGTCACAGTCAATTCAGGAATCACATGGCAGAACAACATATCCTATATCGCAAAATCGGCGTCCACAAAGTTGAGCTACATATTTAGAGCAAAGAGGTACTTTAGCCCCAAGCAACTTCTCCTTCTCTACAAAGCACAGGTAAGACCAGGCTTGGAATATTGTTCCCATATATGGAGCTCGGCCCCAAAACATTCACTTAACCTGCTTGATAGCATACAGAGACGAGCAGTTCGACTCATTGGAGACCCTACACTCACATCGAATCTACAACCGTTGGTGCACAGAAGACAAGTCGCTGACCTATGCTTGTTCTATAGGTACTTCCATGGTAGATGTTCTGAGGAACTCAAAGACATTATCCCTCGAAATGCAACTTTTGGGCGCCCAACAAGACAGACTGCTAATGCTCATGACCATACAGTACACTTGACAACCGTGAGGACATCAACTTTTAAAAACTCCTTCTGTTACAGGACAAGCAAACTTTGGAACTCACTTCCTGGGGATATATTTCCAGAAGACTACAATTTGCAGCAATTTAAGTGCAGAGCAAACATACATCTGCAGGCATCTCGGGGCGCTGTTGAAGCGTTTTACGTTCGCCTTTCCCGGAAGAAGTATATAATAAAAAAAAAAAAAAAAAAAAAAAAAAAAAAAAACAGTTTCTGAGTACTTGTCCAATCTACCCCCAATCTATTTAACAGCTATATTTCCTCTCAACATTTCCTGCACTTTCAGATTTTAGTAAGAAAATAAAGGTAAACAAAATGAATGTTTTTTATTATTAGTGTCGACATACAAATTTGCACGCCTGAGTAAACAAGCCATTCGCACTTAGTTCGTCAGCAAGCTCATCTGAGAATCCCATGCGATACATGCAAAATGTACAATGCTTGCGCAAACATGAGATGGGATTCATCTAGATCTAGTTGAACGCATTCGGCCAAGAGTTTTTCAGCTATCACACATTCTTATTGTGTTTCGGATTATTATATGTTTTGAATAGGCGATGCAAATAAACTAAAAACCTACCACTCAATTTGTAATCATGTACATTTTTCAAGTTATGAATTGGCAACACTAATTCCAAAAGATTACAGATGATCTTTCGTTTAACTTCCCCCTCATCTACGCAGATGACTTCAACGTACCTACAATATTTATTAATTTTTTTTATAGTTTTTATTGTAAACATAAGTAGGACACAATAAACAAGTACATACGCTTCAAAAAAGAATTTCTGTAAATGAGTTTTTTATAGCCAGTTTTGTTTCTTTTACATTTTCTAAAATGTCCCGTCGCCCTCAATGAATCAGTTTTTGATGGTGAACTGTATTTCTTTTATGGAAATATAATTGAATTTTATAAACGGTTGACTGTTTCTTGCCTACATACATTTCTTAAGAAACAATTAAAAATGTATCCCACTAACTAGTAAACTACCACGTACCTATTCCTACGTATTAAATTAATCATTTATTTGCAGGCTTCACATCTTTCGGATTAACGGCGATATCTATATTTTAATTTTCCATTTAAGTAGTGACATCTCATTTCACACAATAAAAAAAAAAATCTACTACAATAAATGTTCATTGGTGAAATGAAAATTATGTAAAATCTTGCAAAATTTCTGCATATATTATGGGAAGTACCTACAAGCCAAATGATAGCTGTCAGCTGTCAGCTGTATTATGTACATTTAAGTGCAAATTTCTGCCCACAGATGGAGTTTTCAAATTTGTTCCATTCGTCAGTGCTGGTTCGGATTTTTCTCGCATTTTGTATGAATCTGACATTTCACAAGCAGCGAATATTATAATGCGACAATTACTGCAGCTCTCTCTTCGCCCTGTTAATTTTGCTTCACAATGCGGGTATAATAATCTGTCAAAAGTATATTTTCAGGCCATCCTCGTATTTGCAATAATTATAATAACACGACGCGAATGATTGATAAGCTTTCGAAGATTCTCAAAAAAGTTAAACTAACCGCTTCTAATAAATATGGCTAACATAGTGGAGAATTTAATAACTGTAGCATTGAACCACACCTCACTTCAGTGGAAATGGGTTAACACTTCGCTAACAGAACTCTAATAACAAGGTGGGTAAATAGCAAACTACAAAATCAAATCAGCAGGTGATGCAAACGCCTTGAACTCCAATTAACGCTAAAATGTTTACTATACATTTGCGCCAGTGTTTTGAGTTACCCACGTACATGTGAACTGTACGTTTGGTAAATGGAGTGCACAATAGAATTGCTGTGTGCATAGTTTAAAGCTGCAACTCGTGATGAAGTACATAAATATCCAAAGAAATTAAATCGGAAGTAAATAGACGTCACATGAGTTTGCAAAAAGCAAAATCGTATCCACTTAGCGACACTGTGACACAAACGAAAAGTGAATAAGAAGCGAGTGTTGAGGAAAACGAACGCGACGAGAATTTGTGATTGAAAACGAGGTCCCGCCAAAGAATACAAATCAGTTTATTACGTCTTTGAGGCGGCGCCACGTACAGATAATTGGAACGATTTCTATGGGCGATTACTGTGTGCCCGATTTATTTTTTACATCTTCTGTACATTTCTACATAATATAATAATCTACAGTACAACATTGAAAAAACGAGGGCGTCTGTCGGTTGATATTGCGAAAGGAAAAGTGATTTGGGATTTCAAATTTACAGCACGATCACTTTTGTTCTGTGACCGCGGGAGTTTAGCTGTGATCACATGAAATGTCAGATTTATTCGGATTGACACCTCAGCAAGTCGCCTTGTCAAGGAATTTTAATAAATCGTTGGATAAGAGGCTTTTTGTTTTCTTTTCTAAAATGATATGATGATTTTAGTCTGAGATTTCTGTCAGATTTTAGCATAAAACTAAAGTAACATTATTCTAAGGTAGGTATAGCAAAAAGCTGAACGTTTAATATCGACGAACACGTGAATTGCAGTTGTTTGATAGACAAGTTGTCGCTCGTGATCCAGATCCACCACAGAGGTTCAACAAGAAAATTCTGACAGATTGCTTGCTAGTAGCGCTTTTAATTAAATGGTCGCTATTTAGACGATATGAATAAAAGTAAAATCCACATTCTCTGTCTTGGTGTTAATGTGAAGGAATTTTTCTGTTTTGTCAGACAAAAATCTGCTACTATATGTGAAAAAATATCATTCGCATCCCGAACCATTAATAACTCTCAACGCGAACAACCTAAAAGTAATTTTTAAACTTTACCTTAAACTTATTATTGGTCACACTGTCACAGTTGTTGTAGTTAGCTGCAGAGTTCGGACTTGGGGAATTTATTTAAGCAGTCGATTTTTCGAAAATTCAAATTTTCCGCAGTAGTTTTTTGTTTTGGAATTTTCTGTGTGATTTGCTTTTGTGTTTCCTGAATCATTTTTGCTATAACCTAATGTTTATTCATTCACAATAGGTGTACAATGTATAACTGCAGTTGATGAATGCATGACTGGCAGCCATTTCATTTCTTGAATGATAGTTGTCTGCATATCAACAATTTTGAATTTAAGTGCTACCTACCAGACTTTATAAATTTCGTACTGGATATAGATGGGTACGGATTGCAAACTAAACCTAAGACACCTTTTTACATACAAAAAACAAAATTAGCCTTATTCAAAAAGTGTAGTAGATTGATGTGGGGAGGCAGTAGCGCAGTTAATCTTTTTTTTTTTTTGTAACAAAACTTCAGTAGATCTACCGCAATTGCAATAATGTACAAACCCTGCTAGCTGGTTTTGTACAGATAAACAGGGCTGCCACTTTACAGCAATTACAGTAGATCTACTGAATTTTGTGCGAAAACAAAAAAATTTACTGCCACGAATCAAATCCACTGTAGAACTTTCAAGCCAACCCATTCACCGAACACAAAAAATAAAATCGTTTTATAGCTCAAAATATTTGTTTCTTATACTTAGCTTTTATTTACAAAAAGTACTTTTTTGTTGTGAAACAATAATTTGCTGCGTAAAACTTCAAACTACAGATTTTCTTTGACTGAGCAATTTTTAGTTTGCTTGGCAGCACTGTAGAAAATATTGCCATTTAAGCTGAGCACTAAAAATGATTGATAGCTTCCCTAAAATATTTAACAAGACTCTTTCAATACACTTTCACTCTCTATATAGACTGTATACAGTCTAGACAGCGATGTTACAGAAATGATTTATATTGAGAACGCACTCTATAGTGCACATAGCTATATGCATATGCAAAGTATATAACAAGACTACAACCCATTGGAGTATATATTTCGACTCGACACTCTCAAAAGTGCAGTCAGTCAACTCAATCGAGAAATAAATAAACATGTTCATTGCAAATGATTGGAGCAATGAAAACCCCTGAACTTATAGCATTTGCTTGATCAGCACTAAACTTGCAACACCGCATAAGCTTTCACAAGTGCGCCCATCAAACGATCGAATGTCTCTCGAACAATAACAAACATGCGTCACACGTCTAGATAGTTCAATGTAACCGCACTGTGTGTATATACGATGGCCGCTCGTGAGCAACAAACAAAAATGCATAAAAAATGCTATTCCAATTTCGACTTTATCTATTTATAAACCGGCAAGCGGACACATTTGACATAGGTATAGAGCGTTTCTTTCGCAGTTCAGGCATACTTCAATAGAAATTCATTAATCAGCTGCCAAACGGGAAACAAACTAACAATAGACGTGAAGTTTGACGCAACCTACTCGTGCGTTAATGATCTAGGGCAAATCCAATTAGATACAAGAAATATAATCAAATAAACGTTGAACTTGTATCCCAATATCGTTTTTTCTGCGATAGTGACCTAATGAATTGAATAAGGTAAAGGTACCCATATTATACAGGTAGGTGTGTCATAATAGAGGAAACAGAAATTGGTCCAACGCAACCCGTACCCGGAACAAAACTTATAACTTGGTTGATTTTTTGAATTCAGCATCCAAGTTGAGTTAATACAAAAAAAGGACTATTCCCTGACTGACCCCTGCAATCATTTTTCGTTTGTGCAGGATATCGATGAGGAAATACCACTGCTTCGATAAAGTCCGCAAGAACACCAACGATCCGTCTCATGTCAAAAACTTTGAAGACCAGTTGGCGCGCCACCCGCCACCAATAACTTGCTTGGCATCGTTTTTAAAATAATTGTAATAAATTCGCAAACCAACATGAAGGGTTAAATTTTGCCTGTCAAACTGTTTGCATACATGCAAAAAAAAACTCCGCGGTCTGACAGTGCGGCGTTAGAAAGTATTCAAACGGAGGTAACAAAAATGAGTTACTCTCTTATCGATGAGAGAAGGAGTGGCAGATAGGTAGTCTGTTACAGTGATATGCATCTCTAACACCTTTAAATCATGTAGATACTCTCGATGGAAACAACATTCTTTCGACATAGGTAATCTTTTCATTCTGCAAGATATAGGTCTATTCGCGTACTTTCCCGAGCCAAGCATTAAAAATCTGTCAAATTAAAAAAAAAAATTGCCGAAACACTCTCAGAGAGCTTTTTTTTTATAATTAACCTGCGCTAAAGAGGTTGTGACTACTCTTATAGTGTTATGTGATTACGCTGAAAATATATTCCAAAATAGGTGGCTGGTGGATAGACTTCCACCCAGCGTTGCCGTTTGGACCCTTTTGGAGAATCAGGAGCCTTGGCCTTTTGAAAAATGATCAAAATGGCCCCTTTTCAGTTTAAGTAAGATTTTATTCTTTATTGAACGAAAAAGACTGCAAACATATGAAAAGAAGTGAAAATATTTTTTTTGTTAAAAATAAATGTCTTTGTTGCTCTGTATTCATTTTTGCTATCTTGGTATTTTAATTCGAGGCCCCTTTTTTCGGCTCGTGCACTGAAAAAATTATTCTTCGTAATGTTACTAAATTATTTACGTTAACTTGTTTTTCATTGATTCAACGAAAAATTTCAAAAAAGGATTTGTTGTTTGATAAATATTTCTCAACGAAATTTAATTCATCAATTTGGGTCCTCTACGCCAAATTGATGAAATTGTTTCTATTATTAAAAGCTTACGTAATTTAATGAATTTTGAAACAACGAATAGTTTTGTAAAATACCGAAAACCGTCCCAGCTTAGTATAGTCAACGACTACTGTACGTTACCCAACAATCAATAAACGTTGTTTTAACGAGAACAAAACGTAATTTAATGAAAAAATTCGTTGATTCAATGAAAACGGTACGTTTACTTATGAAAAATTTGCGTTGATCTTTGAACAACATTTTGTTAATCAATGAAAGAAAATCGTGTTGACTCAACGAATAAATCATTAAGCAAGGAAGAGTATTATTGATGAACAAAAAATGTTAAGTTATGAACGAATCTGGTTACTTTTATGAAAAATACGTTAGTTAATTAACAGCTTCATTAATATATGAATTCCTATTCTTTGAACCAACGAACGTTTTCATCGGCTGGATTTTAATTAAGAATTCATTGATACAACGAATTATTTCGTTGTATTTACGTATGTTTTTGGTTCAGTGTGTTTTTTTTTTTTAGTCACCTTTTTGAAATTTTTCAGCAGCAACGCTGCTTCGAGTTACTTGGAGCCACTTACATCTTTGACATTTAATCCATATCACAAACAAATATATAACCTAACTTTTTGCAACAAATGAAACGTTTTGGGAAAACATTCGATCACCACCGAATTTACTTTATTTTCACAGATTTTATTTTTGTGCGCGATTGATTCTTAGGACACATTTTGAATTTGTTTCTTATCAACATTGTTAATCTGAGATATAAATATCAGTTACGTGCCGGTTGAAATTGTCTGAGCTGTTTCGAGCCAAGAATTTTCTCTTTTTCTGTCATTTTTGACGAGAACGTGTATAGAGTTTGTGCGATTGGAATCGATTTAAATGGCGTACGCCAATGAACCTATTATCTGCCCGAAGGAAACTTTTTAGTTGGAATTGTAGCTATTTAGAACTACAGCACTAATGACATGCATCGGATTCATTAAAATTCTGACAGTCATTTTTTTCAATTGTCAATTTGTTCCTTTTTAAAATGTTTTCCCCTGTCACAGGCTGTCAGGGTAGGCCTACACTACGTTTCGACGCCAAGCGACATCTGCTGAGTGATGAACAACTGCTAACTGAGTGATGAACAATAGGCCACCTTTTATTGAACACAAAACAATTTGAGAGACACCCGTTTTGCATTCTGTTTTTACTTATAAAGTTTTATCGATCTCAGGCGACTTTTTCTTTTCCAAATCTAAGAAGTTGCTTTAAAATGTAGCACCTATTTGGTATATAGATGATATACGTACAACATTACGTACATCACCTATACTCTTTTATTCCATTCAGGGATGTTTGGAGAGAACAACTATATTTTTTGGGTGCTTTTTGGTTCAGTTTGTTTCGATGGATTGAAGTACATCTACAACTATATGTGTAGAGAAGTTCCCCAATAAAATAAAACGCCCTTATAAGTAAATACCTGCTTATAATAATTAATTTAATGAGAAAAAAAGTTAATGAAAGAAATCGATGTGTGCACAGTGCCGGTCGTCGCTTAACTCAACTCAGTTTTTCGTCTTCTTAACCTCTCTCTCACCAACGTTGCCACCCATATATATGTGCGAAACTGCTATGGCCAGGTATTCTTTTCGATATTAAAATGCCGAACGATTCAGAACGACCCTGCCCCGGTCTCAATTTTTGTTCCGTTTCTATAGACAGAAATGGATTGCGCCTTGGGTATAAGAGCATCTTTTCAATTTTCCCTGGTGATGGAATGTCGTGTTGTAGGTTTGTTGAATGTGCCATTTTCACCAATCAAGCCTAGCTAAAAGCTAGCCAGTTCAGGTGGGTTGTTATACTACTTTAAAGTGAAGTCATACATTGCGCAATTCAACAATTATCTGTCACTATACCTGTACAGTTCTTACAAATATAAAGACTTTTTCCAAAATTTCAGCGTCACAAATTATCATAAACTTGTGCGAATATTGGTAAACTGACATTACTGACCTCATCAGCTAGACCTATTCAAGTGTACTAGTATTGACACATCTTTCCATCGACCGGAACTGTAGCATCTTTCCATATCTACGGTTATGGCTGAAATCATAAATGTCTCGCATAATTCTACTTCAATGAATACCTACTCCACCGCCAACGTGAATGCGTTGGCAAAGCTTACCTCGATTTTATTGATAATATTCAAATGAGCTGGGAAAATATTTCTACCTCTGCGAGGTAGTCAACATCACCTTAAGGCGATCTCTGTGTGTTTATGTATGCATCGTCAATGACCGCATGTGGTATGCCTATGATGTAAGCGACGACGAAGACGATCGACGGTAGCACGTCATTACAACCAGTCAATCAAATGGCATGCTAATCGATCGGTCATTTTGAAAATGCACGCTCTATCTAATTGCATCTGCACTTGGCAGTTCGCGATCTGCACCTTCACGGACTATAGCTCGGTGTCCGATCGTATTAGCTCGCATTATAAAAAGATTTACCAGATTACACTACACAATAAGATTGCACAATTTGCTAAATATAGTCAAATGAAGTTGAAATTACGACATAAGTCGTGTAAGGCATTCAGAAGCTGAGATTGAATTATCAGAGATGATATCACTGGATGGGAAGAAGCGCGCGGAATGATCACGGTGAACAGAAATATTTCAGTCCTAACTTGATGGTGATTTTATGTTTCACTATAGATCTTCCAAACGATCGATGATAGAATGAGACAATAAGGCTTCATTGAGACGCAAATGAGTTTCTAATATGACTGACCCTAGGCGGTTACGGCATAGCACACTAGCAGTTGCTAGTGTGCTTGCAAATGGTTTTCGACTTGATGCCTTGAAAAATGCCTTGCAATCGTGTCGTGTAATTTGAGGTTAACTATCCATCCGATTGTTTACGTGCCGCATGATCGGATTACGGATGGATTGTATAGTCAGAGTCAGACACATAAACCCACTATACTAACAGTGTGCCTAGCTGGGCTATTGTTACGCAAAGTAGGTAAGCGAATTTTGCAAGGTTCATCCACCGTTGGCAAGGCGGGTGTGTTTACACACAGTCGCTGGTGGTGTGTTGTTACCTAATGGCGAGCTTTTGCAGTACGCGAGCCGTGGAATGAGCGTATATACTAGTAAATAAAACAGTTTAGCATTTTAGCGAGTTGAGGTCATTCAAATATTTTCAATCAAACTGGCACATAATTGGAAAATGAAAAAACACTCAGAAGTCTCATCAAAGGCCTCGGGTGTTTTTCTAATTAATTCGCATTGCCAGATCTTTCCCGTTTGTCGCAGATGCACACCTTCGTGTATCGATCACTCGCTTATCACAGGTGCGGCCTGTTGTAGTTAACCCATCCAAATTCCAGACCTGCCTCTAGACTTCCATTTATTACTTTCAACCACTTAAAATGTTTTATTACTTATTTTAGCAAACAGTCGGGTGTGTCGCTATCGGCATTTTGTTTGCGTCTCATGATCAAATGATTTCATCTGAGTAAATTAGTTTTAAAAGTGAAAAGAGTTGCAAAAAACTATATTGCCAATCTTGCAAATGGTTTTCGCAAAACAAAATCGGGTTCAAATTCCAAATATTCAAAGTGCGAAGGCGAACTGTTTTGAACTGATTTCCATTTTGATTCAATTCGATGTTATGTTTCAGCCAGTGATTGGAGGAAATCTCAGAAAAGAAAAGTAGGTAGCTTACAGTCCAGGATATGGGTATCATGGCCTTCAGGACGGCCAGTGCACTTCAGGAATGTAAAAGCTGCATTTGTACGGACGGGGGTTCGTCCGCCACCACCTCTCACATACTGTATTTCTGTATTTTCGTGCTTATATCCTGTCCTCATCTGGCCTGGCTTTGCGGCCCCATTCGATGCCGACCATGATCAGCGTTACCAAGTCAGTGCTTTCAGCGTTAATTTGAGTGCCCAAAATTTAGTTTTAGTGCCGAAAAAGTAGATTTAGTGCTTGGGCGTTTTTTTAGTGCCTTAAAAAATATTTTAGTGCTTTCTTAACGCTGCCGCTGCACGCCGCATCTTTTCTCTTTCTTTGAATGCAGCCATCATTTAAACAAGTTCATTTCTCTTGAAATGTAATGCGTTCTAATGTTTTCCTTTTCGCTAATTTTTATTGATCTCGCAAAACTATTAAATCGTGATAGTGAAATGCTACAAAGGGAATAAATGGAATGGATAATCCTAGCAAATTTGAAGTGGCAATCAAAAACTACAAAAGATTTATGGCTAGAAAGTCATAGTCAGACATAGTTTAAGGGATTCAGTAGGTGAAAAGCCTTTCCAAAATATTTGCGAATTAGCCTTAAAATTGCCACGTTTGCCAGACTCAAATGGAGATGTGGGGAGGATTTTTAACGAAATGAGTTTAATGCAAAAATAAACTTAGAAATAATAATAATAATAACAATAAGAATTCCAAAAAAAGGTAACTTCCAAAATCGGTACCTACTTTGCAGGCATATATCACAGGGGCAATTAAAAAAAAAATTAAATGTTATAAGTATAGTACACCTACTTGTTATAAGTTTTATTAGATTTTATTGAAGTATTTATTGATGTGTAAACATCTAAGCGCGCGTTGTTGGAATCTGGTGGAGTAATTCCACACATTTGACTTCCGGGGACAGAAAATGTGTCACTGTGTTTTATCATTGCATACATTTTTTGGAATCTGGTGGAGTAATTCCACACATTTAACTTGCGGGGACAGGGAATGCGTCACTGTGTTTTATCATTGCATACATTTTTTGGAATCTGGTGGAGTAATTCCACACATTTAACTTGCGGGGACGGAAATGCGTCACTGTGTTTTATCATTGCATACATTTTATCATTGCATACATTTATGAGCTGGGGCATATTAATTTCAGCTTTTTGTTGATGTGAAATAAGGCATGTTTTTGTTATTTCATAATAGGTATATCAAGAATACAGTTATTACAATTCCCTCTTTTCTCAATGTCGTGTATCAAGCCACACACATACCGCACGCACGGTGTTTACACATATTTCGGGACTGTTGGATACAGTCGCACCAATTTTGTTTATATTTTACTGTGCAATTGCTATATGACCGAATATGAATAAACTTCTGTGGTTTTTTTACTTTAATTTTTGTTATGAGCTGTTTAAAACAAAAAAAGTTAGTTTTGGTGCCCAAGAGGTCAAAATTAACGCTGTAAATTTGAAAAACGGACCCCGGAATGACTTGGCAACGCTGACCATGATGCTCTAATCAGGTTATCACTCTTGTAAACACTGCTCTACGACAATTTGCGCCTAATTTTCTTATGTTTACGAAACAAGTTTAGCTTTACAATCTCATTTCATGGCCAGTAATGACCTAACCGCGATAACTACCTAATGAAAAGAGGTGTTATTTTCAAAACTCAACATAGCACCATCAATTCAAATCACCTCAACCGAGCAGTATCTCCATTCATCGCACAAAAGAATGTGTACCTACCTATTAAGGCCTTTATATTATAATAAAAACATCGCAGCGAACAGTTAAGCCTCCTACTTGTTGTCGTTTCTTAATTAGCATGCGAAGCGAAAAGCACGCACATTTCAAGGACAAGTAATAGGAGAGGTCTGTTTGCTGTCCGCACCCTTTTCACCACCCAGCCCTATGCTATGTATTCATATTCCTATTGTCCTTTTGCTATATTGCTATCCCTACTACACACAGATTTTAAACGTTTCGAAGCCAATTCCACAAATATCTTCTCCTTCTCATACGTTTACGTGCGTTTCAACAATGGGCAAAGTAACAATTTTTCGCCTTGGACAGATGCGTTCAACATTAGTTATATACAAAATACAAATACTCACATTTTTTGTTCCTCTTCCGTACAATAGATATACTCGTACCTACTATACTCTAAGGCGCACAGTGATGAAAAACAGATTGAAAACAGGTTGTAGTTGTAGATACACAGATTGTTTTCTTTCTGTTAGTCCGCTCTGCTCTTTCGCGTATCTTCTTGTATATATAGTTAGTGATGTTTCAGGCACGGCCTTTACACACGCTCACAGTGACAGTACAAATTCCAAGAAACATATTTGCACTTAATTAGCACCGAAAACACACACCGATACCGGTTAACAGTGGAGTGTCATTCTAGTTTATAACTATGAATGGATACCGAACGGAACGCGACTAGGCAGTCTGTGAGTAAATCTACACATAAGGTCGTTCATTGTGACAACAACTGCTTAACCAACAAAAGAACGCTACGTAACGTCTGGACCAGTTTCACTGCATAACCAAAAAAAAAATACAACACACCTTTAGAATCAAATTAACCGAAGCCGGCTTTGGCTGTAGTCCAGACACATTGACCAACGTGTATTGATGTTGAAGTCGCTATGAGTTCATTAGGAAGGAGTTCCGTGTTGACCTGCGCGAACGTTGCGAATTTCAAAAACGAAGAGGAATTCCAGAATTTAATTTGATCCGTTGATTGGAGGCGTACCAGGTCCAATCTTGGTCACAATCGAGTTTTGGTTGATTTTCACTGCTCGATGGGGATAAGATTGCAGTAGTTTTCGCACACAAACACACATTCGGTTTCGATTTGCGTTCACTTTTGCAAAACCAACCTTTCCAATTTGACAGAATTGCAATAACTTTGCGCAAAAAATCGAACAAATAACTCGATTAACACTTCAGTTACACTTTCTCTCCAAATTAAGCCGTAAAAATGATTGTGTACTTCAAAGGACACCGCAAATCACTGATCGGCGATCACTACTGCGCGCTATGACTTCCATTCGACAAATTCCTCAAATAAAAACTGCCCGAAACGGCAATTCGCGACACCAAACACCGAGACAATAAAAAAGAAAATGCAACAAAAAAAAACACCTGTTGATATATCCGTTAATTTTAAGTAGATCTTTTCGATTTAAGATCATTTGGTCAAGCCCACAGATATTCTGGGTTTGGGCAAACACCACCGCCAGACATCACTAACACTTTTAACCCACACCTGCTTCGAAAATCTTCACGGTCACTAAAATACCAAAATTTGGCTACCTACTTGCTATACTTCGTTCCTTACTCCAACGACAAAAACAAAAAAAAACGAAAAAAACACAAAACTCACATCTTCGCGACCGAAACACCAGCATCTGTGCGCAATATTTCTTGACTGAATCTTGGACACCGTCAAGAAAACGCACAAGGCGAATATTTTTAAAGATTTTGTGTTTTGGTGAAACCAATTTCATCCGATTTACAAGACTTAACACTTAACAATAACACAGTAGATGGTAGATCGAGGCAAAAACAGTCCTATTCATCTTCCAGTTGAACAGTATTCACCACACTTGACGTTTCCAGTGTAACGTCTGCCGCCTGTCGTCTAGTAAATCAATCTATCTATTGCAATGCAGCGGCACGATCGCGCTACGATCTACAGACCAATGCTTGTTGCGGCTCTTTTCTTTGCAATAGATGCGGCTTTTTGAGTGCGTACCTTTTTCAATCGACGACGAACGAACTCACTCTCAACTGGAATGGATGAACGTATAGAATGAGTTTTTGCATTGATAGATGGATGGAGTGGAAATGGCTGTGAATTGGAGTAGAGTGAGTGAATTTTTGTGTGAGTGACAATGACAACATCTCCCACTTCAATTTTGTTTTATAATAGAGTGTCATACGTTGTGTTTTATGTTTTTGTAATAACAATTAATGGCAGAACCGTTGACGATGTTGAATGGAAAATTTGTTGTTACTAATATCGTTTTCTCTAAGCCATTTTCATCGGACATAAAAATCTAGTTTTATTGCTATTGTATCTTTTGTGTTTTAAAACGGTTGCCGAAAGAGCTTTTTTACAATCGCTTTTAATCCGAAATCACATACGCTTGTCACACATTAGTGCGAACATATTTCGATCTTCAAATTCGTTAATTTAGGAGTAGGTATAGAAAAAATAAAAATTTAATCACAAAGTACATCCTACCGACGATAAATAAATATAATGAAATAAACGAAGAAACAATTCGAATCTTTTTTTCAGAAAAAAAAAAAAATGAATAAAAGGCTTAGATCAATAAAAAATTTACTAGTATGCCCGATAGAGGTTAAAGTCAGTGCGCCGTAATAATACAAAATTTAAGTCTCGATTTTAAATTAACGGAAGATCACAATGCGATTTTTGTATGGAAAATATATCCACTGAATGAATGAATGAGCTACTCAGACATCCGTCTGAAAGTCGTATTAATCACAAGAAATGCTTTAACCTTACCTACCTTTTATTTAACTTTTTTTTTTCTGACCGACAAAGACATCGTTAACGCGAAATTTTCTGTTGCTCATTTATGCATACTAGGGCTCTAGGGGTCGCCCCGTGGTCGTGGTTAAATAGTACTGAAACGTACAAAATACAAAATAATAGGTACCTACTTTTTTTTTTCAAATGCCATAAATTTATGTTATTGCGTTCAAGCAAAAAAAAAAAAGAAAGAAGAAAAACATATATAATAATCACTCAAAAACTTGCATTAAACCCGCTGGATGCAAATGCATTTAATGGTGGAGTTTAAACCGATTTTAGATCGATTTTACACCTAAGTAATGTTTAATTTCACATAAATTTACATTTATTTTTTGTTGTTTGTCACTTGGCAACTGCTTTGATTTGCTGAGTGCTGATTTTTAATTTTATTTTATTACATAATTATAAATTAAACCTCAAACATGCCTCTTTTTTTTAGCCGGAAATATTTCCGAAACTAAACGACATCTAGCCCTAGCCCGCTTGTGCATTCGATATAGACGAGGACGACGTTGATACACCATTTATGCTGTTCCATCAGTTCTAAATACGTCTTCTAACTACGAGCCATCAACATTTGTTTCATCGTTAAGAAACGATGAAATGTTAATATTATGAAATTGAAATTTTAAGCCGAGTTAAAATACATTCTTGTGTTCGTGTTTATTGATGTTATGGACTTGGGTTTAATTTTTGGAGTAAATAATATGGCCGTAAGTGAAAAAACCTCATGCAGCATGTTCGATTTATTCCGAAAATTAAAAATAGTACAAATAGTACTCAAAATTGAGAAGTGGTACTTGCGTACTCGGGAAAGTTAAATAGTACAGAAATTAGTACAATAGTAAGCCTTTTTTCATCTATGGCCCTCACACAGTTGATCTGACCTAGGTACGTGAAGTTAGCCCGCATTTGCTAATTTTTAAGTGATTCCATATTTGCATTGCTATGGAGTTATGAAGGGAAAATATCGCAGCGCTTAAAAATAGGCAATCGAAACCATTTCAGGCTTCCTTTAAATTGCGAATAAAAAGTGTCCAGAAATGCGGGCTGTCTTCTATTTTATATCACAGGTAGAAAAGGGTGCATAGTATAGATAGGCAAAGTTTCATCAGTGTAGCTCAACAGTTTTTGAGTTAGGAGGACCTTAAGTTAGAAGCCAAAATTTTGCTTAAATTTTATATAAATCATAAACCGTTAGGCCGATTCGTACAATTTAGTAATGTCGAACACTTTCGAAAATAGAACATTTTATCACTTTGCTTGCTGCGGTTTCAGAGATAACACGGTTTTAAGGGATTGCGATTTTTTTTTTTTTCAAATGGTTTTAACTTTCTAACGGTTGAAGTACAAAGGAAAATAATTTCACTACAAACGATTGTCTATCGAACTGCATTTCACGTTTTCCATTCTAGAAAAAGTGCGAGCTAACTTCACGTAGGTGCAATGTTGTTGGTGTTGTAATTTCATACAATTCGCTTAAATTTACCTGCTGTAATTCATAAAGTGTGGATAATTTTTGTATTGTGCACTTCTATGTATTTTCCCCTACACAAATATATAGGTACCTATAGTATTGGCAAATGAAGCAAAAATGGGTGGAAACACGTTATAGGCAACCCCGTATTAATATATAGATGACTACTAAAAACTGTTATTGCGGTCTAGGTAAAACAAAATAAATATTTTCCTTATAACTTATAAATACATAAGCCATTAGTAGCAAGGCTAACATTTTATAGTGATGTTATATACTTTGAAAATGTACAGTGTACCAACAGAACAGAAATCTTTCCATTTAAAATTTACTGCCAATATATTGTTTGTCAGTTTTCAGCCCAAAAAAACACCTAACCACATTCAAAATATAGGATGAAAATGTTCCGGAATTGCTGAAAAGTTATAAAAAGTAATACCAAAGAACTACCAAAAAAAAAAAAAAAACACTGATCAAGGCATACAAGCAACAGTTTTGTTTTCCTATACATTTTTTGAAGTTTAAACTAAAAGTATGCAACCCATCTGTACAATCATGGAGCTTGCGAAATACCTACTCTATTAAAAACAACTTCGGGCAGTGTGCTATTTGCGTTATCTATCTAATAACTATCCCCGGCTTTATTTCTGACCCTACCGTGAGGAATAAAATGTCAAAAATTATTCTGCTCCATGAGGTAGATTTTCAATTATCCGTTGACTAATTTTTTTTTTTTAATGTTTTCGTGCCTCTTTGTAGGCTGAAATAAAGAAATCGATTCCAATTGATATGAAGCGTAATTTTAAATAATCGTTGCTTGAAGATTGGACATTGCACATTGGACATGCAGCTTTTACAGAAATGTCAGAAAATTGCGCAAGGGTTATTTTTATTACCGGAGAGTAAATAAAATGTATTGGGACATTCAAAACACTAGACCTCGTAAAACAGATGTGCACAAGCCAGTAAGAATCATACAAAAATTGTATGCAACTGGTGCGTAACCAGTTAATAACTCTTAAAAAAAAAAAAACAGTTGGCGCAACAGGTCCAGAGGGACCCTAGGCCTAGCTTCTCACAACCATTCGTTTTGTGTGAGTTTTTCATTTTTGGAACGAATGGAAGGGATCTACAATTTTATGCCGACTCCAAACGGCTAATTGAGAATCTCTTTCGAGACATTTATACTCTCGGATGTTTGTCAGACGTGCGCGAAAGGTAGCGCAGTGGAAAAAGACCATAAGTTGGAATTTGGCTTTTTGCGGGACTCGAACCTGCGACCCCTCGCTTAGTAGTCCAACACACTAACACTAATGCCCAAAACACATGTGCAGAATTTTGCATGCAGTGGAAATAGAACCCACACGTTTAAATGGGAGTGAACACATGTAAATTCAGCATGCGTTGCAGAACTGCAAGTTGTCGCTATTTCTAAATCCACTGCAAACGACAATGCCACCAAAACACAGAAAAATTAAAAACTAAATTTGAACGGATTTGGCATCATTGCGTTTGCCGTTTATTCAAATATTTTGCGGCTCACACAAAAATGGAAAATAGAATTTTCAACGAAAACATTATTTCAGCTAATCGGCTAAGGTATAACAACTTTTTGTACGACTGGTAAGCCGATAAAAGCAATACAATTAAGCGAATTTTATTGAATTTCTCAATTTTCATTTTCAACGAATTTAATTACAAACAAAAACAAATCGGCTGCTTAGTCGGCGAATGACAGTAGCTGATGCAAGCATGTCAAACAATTTTCTGCACATGTGTTTTGCTTGCAGTACTGCATGCTTCACTGCGTCCAGAAATTCTGCACATGTGTTTTGGGCATAAGCCACTGCGACTACTAATTCTTACTCATCATTAATTTATCAATACGGGGGTAGCTTACTAACTGTGACAGTTAGTGACTGTCGTAATGTTTCCGAAAAGTATATTTTGCACTTTGTTTGATATAAACTTTTCACTAAAAATACTACGTTGGCTATATAAAAGCCTTATTTTTGTCCTACAAGTTACTTCTATATTATACTTTAATTTTCTCATTCTCATTGTGACATTGACGTTGTCAAAAAAAAAAAGCCTCGTATCTTTTAGAAATACCTATTTTTAATATCTCATCACCAGGGGCCAGATTCTGTAAAAAACGAAACGAAAAACGATTTCGCTTTTCAAGAAACGATAGAAATCACGCGAAAGCGAAAATTTGCTTCATGTAACTCCTTACGTTTTTTTCTTCACATTCGTTTGGGTTTGAGAAACTGTGTGACAGCAAAATTATAGTTTGGCAGTCTCAGTATGTCGTTTTATTTTCGTTAAGTTGTTTTGACAACGAACAGCTGACAATTGAAAATATTTTTAAAGTGGAATTTGATTGTTTACGAAGCGCATCCTCCTCCGGCCAGTACTTCTAATATTGCGGAAAGTTTTAAAATAGGAGGCACGTTTGTCGTTCGTGTACCTGTATGCAAATTAATATTGTCCAGCACATACTTAAAGGCGGCTTTGTTCAATCGAAAACGTTGCACAAAACTAAATAGAAAAACGAACTTTTTAACTAACTTATTAACTAACTTTTTAATCAAAATAAACCAACCTTTTGTCAGGTAATGTGAAAGGATTTGAACAATCCCGCAAACTTTTTCTAATTTTTCTCAAGTTCACATGTTCAATTTCAACTTCACTTTCTTCGCTGTCGCTGGTCAAAAAATAATAATTTGCTAACATATCTAATAAAATATTCAGCACAATCTTAAAACCACCAAATTCAATTAGAATAAAAACGAAAATGATAAACGTCAACAAAATAGCTGTCGTTTGTTTTCTTTCGTGGAGACGATAAAATCTGTTCGTTTTTAGGGTTACATGAAGCAAGAAAAGCGAAAACGTCAAAAAAAATGAGTTCGTTTGTTTGTTTTTTTTCGCGGCCACGAGAATTTCTTTCGTTTTTGATGTTACATGAAGCAAACCGTTCGTGCGCACGAAAACGTGTAGACGTTTTCGCCTTACAGAATGCCGGCCCAGCCTTTCAAATTTTTTTCAAGAGACGGGACAGAGAAATCTGTACCTACGCAGTCACTGCAGACGCATAAGGTGTCATGGATGTTCTACCCATAGTTATAGATACTTAAAGCGGAAATAAACACAAGTTCCGGTGACTAACATTTCTGCAATCACATGAAAACATTTCTATTTCCGATTTAAAACATGTAAAGTGAGTGTCTTAATTAGTTTCAGTATATTAAACCAACAATTCATCAATCATTTATACGAAATAAATAAATAATTGTCCATTCATTACTTCCGGAAGCCATTTTGTTTCGTTAACCACCGCTATAAAAATATCAACATGCGGAGCTATCCTATAATTCCTACCACGTGAACAATATGGCCGACCAAAACACGTGTCACGTTTTTTTGCTTGTTAGGCAATGCTTTTAGTCAGACGGCTATTTAGTATTGGGCATCCATGTAATCTTCATGTTAGGAATGTGTGATGTTGTAAATTTAACATAAATGTTTTTTTTTTTTTTACTTGATTAACAATCAGATTCAGTTCAAGGTAAATACTTTGAATGACATATCCTCTCCTACTTATATTTATTTCGAAGTCCGCGATTCGTTCCAAAGATCCGAGCAACTCTTTTGAAATTTAGTTTTTTTTTTTTTTTTCATATAATGCAAGTATATAAATATCTACCTACCCGCGCGCCATCACACATCCATACCTAACTATATAGCCATCGGATTAAGAGCGACACGACAATCAACAGACGGTGTCCAATTTGCATCATGTCGTTCTATATGGGGGACCATTTCAATCTCCTTTCATCTCTAGTGAGCCGAAGACCAAAACATCCAAAAATAAACAAAATCTGTTACCTTTGCAGCGATGCAAAGGAATCTTTTCGTGACTTTACCCAAAATGAATTGCAGAAGATGTCTGGACGACACCGACGCGATGAAACTGTTTTGGCTGTGGTTGGTTAAACGACGATATATACAAATACATTTATTGAGCTGCAGGATGAGGATTGAGGATCCAAAATCTGACTACAAAATCTATTGCCATAATGCATGCTTATATATATAGCTGCTGTAAGCTGTAGGTATGCACATCGTATATTGGGGAGACCACCATCGAAGCTGATGTAGACACAAATTAGGTTGAGGCTTCCTTACAAGGCAGATAAATACCTCGTCCTTGTTAGCGACCTCTAGCTTTCAAAGCAATTAGCTCTTGTAGATTTTAAATAAAAACGCAAACCGCTTTTCACCCGGATTTTCGTCATAGATAATGCATTTTATTGGAATCTTTGGCATTTTTGTTCGTTCTGTATTGAGTTGTACACTGCACGCTACCAGAAACCAATTTTAGTGTTCACTTCTAATTTAATGCACTCCACCAGCAGTATTGTAGCGAACTCGATAGGCAAAATGTGGTGTTGGCATCTCGTTCAAATTTGAAGTGAACTCTAAAAGTAATTACTCAGTAAGGCGCATTAACTTAAAAAATAATAATTTCATAGGTACACAGTAATAAAGCCGTCAAACTGTGATGCGTATTCCCACAACATAAATTAAAATAGAAACTGTTATAATTACGAATTGGCTAGAATTTCACAGCTAATTGTAAACAAATGTTAATTAAGTAGGTATGTTAAAGAAATATGTTACATAAAATAATATTTTGTTTGTGTGCAGACATTACAGTTTAGATTTCAGCTTGGCATGGATGTCGGGCAACTCTTCAGTATCCGATTTTAAGTTTCCTGCAGCGAAAATGTTCTTGGGATCTAGTTCATTTTTGGCAGCTTCGTAGAGATTACATCCAACCTGCGAAACTGTTTGTTTGTACCATTTGCTGCGAATTTTCCCCACACCATGATGATGGGATAGGGATCCGCCCGAGGAGAGGATCTCCTCGCGTGCGCTGTTCTCAATTGACTCGTATGTTTCTACAGGATTCCTGATGCCAGTGTATTTGAAGGCAAAATAAAAATAAATACAGCAACCGGCATCGTAGGTTTGTGTTACACGACAGGATATTAAGAAATGTTCGATTTTGTTGCGGGCACATTCCTGAAAAAAAAAAAAATATGTATGGATATATCAATCAAAGACAATATGATGTTATAGGTCTGTTCCTTTACTTTTGTACCTAGTAAGAATGGAAAAGACTGTCAAAATTGCAGTGGTGGGGATAAATTATCATACAGAGAAAGACACTTACGAAAAAGTTGGGGAACGCTTTTGTAGTAATCTAGAAAAAATTACAGATACATAATTCAAATATTCAAAAAAGTGGTACGTAAAGTCGTAATTTTAATTTATTTGCAATATAAGTTGATTCATTTAGCGATGAAAGTGATTCGGAATTAATCGATTCCGAGTATGTGGAAGAATTTGTACTGATTGAACTATGTACAAGCATTCGACAAGAGGAAAAAGCGAAACTGCATTCAGAATTACATGGAGGAGATTGTCCATTTATACAGCGATAACGAATTTCGTCGCCACTTTTAAAAAGAATATTTTTCATACGCAAGAAATCAAAACAAATGATGATGAAGATAAAAACTTAACGAAAGAACGAGAAGGTTTTGTGCGAGAAACAGATTAACACAGCAACAGCAACAGCAACAGCAACAGCAACTTTGACAACTTTTTAGAACCAATGTATTTTAATTACTTTGAACACAATTAGCACAGCAACAGCGAGTTCAACGTTAGAGCTAATCCAAAATTCGCTGTTGCTGTTGCTGTCGCTGTGTTAAACTGTTTCTTGCATTAATAATATGTATGACTAAAGTCAGTCTTATTCCTAAAACAGGCACCAACTAAGCAGGCAGTGTGAGCAGGAGCTGGAGCAGGTTAATGAGAAGGAATAAAAAAGTAAGACAAGTGCGAGTCGGACTCGCTCATTTTACCACTTTGGAAGTTTCTCTCGCGCAAACTATTCACTTTAGAAAAAAATGATTCTAGAAACCTAAATATCATTTTTGAAGACCTATACATAGATACCCCATACGTATGGGTTTGATGAAAAAATTTTTTTGAGATTCAGTTCTATGTATGGGGACCCCCAAAATTTACTATTTTTTTTTTTTAATTTTTGTGTAAAATCTTAACGCGGTTCACAGAATACATCTACTTACCAAGTTTCAACGATATAGCTCTTATAGTTTCGGTGAAAAGTGGCTGTGACATACGGACGGACAGACAGACAGACGGACATGACGAATCTAATAGGGTTCCGATTTTTGCCATTTGGCTACGGAACCCTAATAAAAATGGGGATCATGACGTAATCTCGAATAACGAAATCTCGAAGGCTAAAAATCTCGACTTTTTTTAAATCGCGAATGCCAAAATTTCGAATGTACAAAAATCTCGAGTACTGTGTAGCCTCCCAACGCGCGCGCACGCGAAACTGCAACACCAGTGAAACAAACGTGCATACATCACACATATATTACATATAATACAAAATAAAAATTAAACACCACAAAACACAAAAACAGTAACAACACAAAATACGTTTAACACAACACCTAATAATAATAATCATTGAAAACAAAAAATAAAACAAATCAATCAAATAAGTGTCCAGTGCAGTGCTAATAGTCAAAAAAAAAATCGCACACGCGAGTGACCTTTGTTCTTCCCGTTTTTGTTTGGTTTTCTTTTCTTTCTCCTTTGTTTCTCCTTTCGCCTGTTGCGCTTCTGTGATCGCTGCTGTGTCATAATTTTGGCTAAGCAGCGATCACAAACCAACATCTGATGAATAGCGGGTTGTAAGTGTGTGTCTTGCCGGATAACTGACTCGCTCTGTTGCATGGGCATAACACCTGTGACAGAGTGTTTTGGAAGTCCGGTGACGGATATACACGTTGCAACTCTGCTTAGTTGCGTTGGAGTTGTGTTTTAAATTTTTGTGTGTATTATGAGGGGTGAGTTCCGTGTTGATTTTTGCAACATTCGAGGCTTGAAAAGGAATCTCTTTGCTGCATACGTCCATGTCTTTCAATTCAAACCAGCTGTTTTGGCACTTTGTGAGACACAGGTGGACAGAAATTCGATTTCCTCGAATTTTGATTTACCAGGATATCACTTAGTGCCATTATTCTTTTTACATCGCGGGCTCGCCGTTTACGTCCGTGATGATATTGCTTACGAATTTCCACCACAAT
The DNA here is from genome assembly GCA_946477585.1 of Cheilosia urbana. Classification (NCBI taxonomy): domain Eukaryota; kingdom Metazoa; phylum Arthropoda; class Insecta; order Diptera; family Syrphidae; genus Cheilosia; species Cheilosia urbana. The sequence goes on from OX297854.1 coordinate 147,727,804, forward strand.
ATAACCATTGCTCCAATGCGGAATTTAATTACATATGGTTAAAATTCAATGTCCGTAAGCAAATAATACATTTTTGTTTTATTTATAGAAGTCCAAACATTGACTGTTCATCTACTTTTAACGAGTTTGATGAGCTGTCTAACTCCATCTTAGGAATTGTTTCCCAGTATCCTCATACTGAAATTGTCATTGCGGGCGATTTCAATATACACAATTCCGATTGGCTTCGCCATTCTGGACAGACAACACCCGAAGGAAGGTATGTTAGGATTTTCGCTGAGATTAACAGCTTAACTCAGCTTGTAAACGAGCCTACACGGATTCCGGATGCTGCAGATCATGCCGCTAACACATTGGACTTGTTCCTCACCTCTCATCCAGATAAATACTCTATTGACGTAACGTCGCCTCTAGGTTCGTCGGACCATTGTGTCATTTCAGCTAAATTCTCATACACAAACCACACAGTTAAAGAACAAGCTCCCAAAAAAACGGTATGGCATTATGAGAAAGCCAATTGGGACGGCCTTAACTTCTTTTTTCGGAGCTTTAACTGGTCACTATGCTTCCTCGATAGTGACGTGGATGCCGCCACTGAAATGATTACAAACACCATTCTCCTGGGTATGAGATCCTTTATTCCCAACAGAAAAAAGAGTATTATACCTAAGGAGAATGCTTGGTGCGACTCGAGCTGCAAAGAGGCTATCAGGTTGAGAGAGTTGAGCTTTCGGGCTTATAAAGCAAACCCAACCGAGGAAAACCGAAAAAAGTTTCGACGAGTCCGAAATGACTGCAACTCCGTGATACGACGTGCAAAATTTTCTCATGACCAAAACTTACGACAAAAAATACTTCACTGTCCCAGTGGTAGTAAACAGTTTTGGTCTTTCGTGAAAAATATTAAGAACTCCACCACGTCGTCAATCCCCACACTCGTTTACAATGACATTCCAGCTGTCAGCTCTTTGGACAAAGCAAATCTGCTGGCTGCGCAATTCGCCGCAAGCTCCAACATTCCAGATTGCATCATGTCTCCACCTGTGCTCGAGAGCGTCGAATATTTCATGGGACAAATACATTTCCGCACTCGCACAGTAGCAAGAGTATTAAAAGATCTTAACATTCACAAATCCGCTGGTCCAGATGGTATATCCCCCATAATTCTGAAGAGGTGTTCTTCCACGCTGGCAAAAGCACTGCGTAAGCTTTTCCACTTGTCCTACTCTTCTGGACTCTTTCCGAGTAGATGGAAAACTGCATTTGTCCAGCCCGTTCCAAAAAAAGGCGATTCTTCTTCACCCACCAACTACCGACCCATTGCACTTACGTCCATTCTTTCCAAGGTCATGGAAACGCTGATAAACCGTCAGCTTATGAAATATCTTGAATCACGAAAACTTCTTAATGACCGGCAATACGGTTTTCGTAGCAGCAGGTCCACTGGTGATTTGATGACTTATCTCACCGAAAAGTGGAACCAATCTCTCCACCACTCTGGTGAAACGAAGATTGTTGCGCTTGATATTTCGAAAGCATTTGACAGAGTTTGGCACCAAGCTCTTTTGTCGAAAATGCGTGCCTTTGGGATCGACGCGTCTCTTCTTCAATGGATTAGAAACTACCTTTCTGGCCGTTCAATTCAAGTTGTGTTGGACGGTTTCAAGTCTGCAATTCACCATATAAATGCTGGTGTTCCCCAAGGCTCTGTTTTGTCTCCGACACTCTTTCTCATATTCATCAATGATCTCTTGTCTGTTACTTCTAATCCAATACATTCTTTCGCTGATGATAGCACCCTCAGTTTTTCATATTCGTTCCCTGACTCACGTCCCTGCTCTTCGGCCGTGGATCTGGAACGGCGACGTATGCTAAACACATTAAATTCCGATCTTGACAGCATTATAAAATGGGGTACAATCAATAGAGTGGAATTTAATGCTTCCAAAACACAATGCTGCCTTCTATCATTAAAGCGAAACTTGAACCCTAACCCATTATCCATGAATGGGACTTGCATCGACGAAACCGAACGACTTTCCATACTTGGTATATGTGTCAACGACAAACTCCGTTGGAATGACCACATATATGAAGTCGCCAAAAACGCTGCGAAATGTCTAGGTTTCTTAAATCGATGTAAGAAATACTTTACACCCTTCGACTTAGCTACAATATACAAGGCCTTTATTCGGCCTAAGCTTGAGTACAACGCTCATATCTGGTCAGGTGCACCAAAAACTTCATTGCACCTACTAGACAGAATTCAAAAGCGCGCGATAAAACTTATAGGTGATAGAAATATAGCGGAGTCTATTGACCCGCTCGAACATCGCAGAAATGTTTCTTGCCTTTCTTTATTTTATCGATATTTTCACCATCGATGCTCTGATGAAATAGCTAACTGCATTCCGCCCCTTCAACAATTCTCTCGCAACACCCGTCACACATCGAATGCACATCAGTTCACCCTTAAGCCTACCTTCGGACGTACTGTAAAATATAGAGATTCTTTTGTGAGCCGAACAACACGCATGTGGAATGCATTGCCTCACACGGTTTTCCCCTCTCATTACAACCCACAATTGTTTAAGACCAATGTGCACCAGTACCTCTTCTCTATCCTCCCTATCAACCCTTCCACTCGTGCTGTGCATTAGCATTATAAGGGAACGAAAACCCCTTGAGCACTAGTGAATTATAAAAAAAAAAAAAAAAAAAAAAAAAAAAAAAAAAATCTCGAAAGAGTATATCTCGAAAAAAATCTCGAAATAAATTCGAGATTTTGTTTGATCTAGTTTAAGAGCTAAAATTCGTATAAAACATAAAATTGTATGTTCTGTTTATCAAATAATTTATTCATCTTGGCAAAAGAACTACAAAATATTAAAATTTAACAAAACAAAATAACAGATAATTCATTATAACAAATAAATAATTTCAAAATCGAATACATACATAAATACAACCTATGTATATACAAAAATACAACTAACTAAACAAAGTAAAAAATATCAAAATAAAACAAAAAACTCATCACAAAATAAAAAATGAAAGCTGATAATTAGCGCCCATCATGGACAATGTAGGTACTGCACGTGGTTGATTTGTTGTCAAGAGAATAGGCGTTTTTTACTTTCCTCAGATGATGTATATAGATTATTGATTTTCATGCATTACAACAACTATGGGTTCACGTACATTTTTGTGTTGCATGTAAACCAATGATCTATATAGATCACCTGGGGAAGATAAAAAAAAAACACCTAATAATTGTAGTAATCTCGAATTAATACGAGCGCAAATTGTTAACATTGTCTCAAAAATTAATATTAATTCGAGATTTTTGTTATTCAAGATTATAGTTTCTAGATTTTTTCTTTCGAGATTTTTTTTTTCGAAATTTTTACATTCGAGATTTTAGTTTTCGAGATATCGTAGTTAACCCATAAAAGTGTTTTTTTATAACATTTTTCCACTATAACTATCTTGTGTTTTTGTTTATTCTGACGCTTATTATTTTTGTGACGGTCTGTTTTCGTTTCTTTCCACTAATTTCCCTGAGCTAGGACCTACGATACAGCAAATTTCAAATCAGCTGTTAATTGTTGACTGAAAGCTTTTCCAATTCTTACACGAATGAATTTGTGGAGTAAAAATTCGCAAGATTCTCAATGGAGGGGTAATATCTTGCGAATTTTTCTAGTTAAGACACGGCATTGAGTAGGAATTCGTAAGAATTACTAAAAATTCGTAAGATTTAATTAATAGTAAGTGAACGAACGACATGAAAAGTGACCTATTATGCTTGGATCATTTTACTTTTTTCACACAAAAACAAACTCATATAGGTAACTGAAATATTCTATTTATAATTAACCAATGATTTTATGTAACCTATATTCAATAACAAAAATCTCAAGTCGATTTCCATTCGTACCACCAGATATTTTTTTCAGATCTCAGATTTTGCACGGCTCATGGAACATGAACGATTTTGATATGCTTTTGTAAATGAATTGTCAATATCAGCTGTTCAAATTGCATTGGTTTTTGGGAAAATCACAAATATGGATATCGACTTTAAAAATGTTTCCCTGTTGTGTACCTAAAATGGAGTCGTTTTGGTGATTCGTAAGATGAAGAATAAGAAGAAGAATATATTGTGGTGAATCGGGCACTTGGTAACCCTCTAAGTTCCACATCCAATTGGAGACTGGAATCTGTCAAGTTAGCTTATTCTAGAACCATCTAGAGAAGAGTTGAAATATACTTCTGGAATATTCGCTGATAGGTGGCAGAGCGGATATAAAAGGGGCGCGTTGAGAACAGAGATGTACAGTTGATTTTTAACCAGCGATTGTTAAGTTCGAAAGGGTAATCGGTTGTGAGATGGATGAGTGTAAAGTGGTACAGTGAATAAGGCGATTGGATTGAAGCGTTTAAGAATTGATTTGGTTGATATTGTCGTGTTGCTAAATAGGTGATTGAGTGGAAAGTGTGAATAGGGTGATTTTATTAGAAAAGTTGAACAGAATGGTGTTTTATCTTTTCGAATCCCAGCCTGAATGTAACAATATAGATAATAAATTCTCCAAAGTTATATCCATGGCTATTTATGTATCTTCTATTTCACGAAACTTTGCGCCTTAAAACAAACTTCCTAAAAGGGCGTAAAACAGCTGTGCAAAGTATATTGTTGTCCCAATGGAAAACCACACAAGTTGGACTTTCTTAAAGATGAAATAAGGCTAATGGCGTTTTCGATTGAAGACAATAATTGCCCTTTCTATTTCTTCTATTTCTATGTTTTCTATGTTTCACTGAAGAAAAAAGGGCACTTCCAGATAAATTCTTAACACGACATTTCGCCATTTCATAATACTACTCACCAAGTGCATCGTATCACAAAAGATATAAAAAATAACCTCTCAGAAGGCAAAAGCACTGGGATGGTAATTTTAGACGTAGAAAAAGCATTCGACACCGTTTGGCATAATGGTTTAATATAATACATAAGCTACTAAGATTAAATTTTCCATTGTATATCGTTGAAGTTATTCAATCGTTCCTATCATCCAGAAGTTTCAATGTGTCCATCAACCAAAGTCTGTCAGATAATTATTTGATTAATGCAGGTGTGCCAGAAGGATCTGTCCTCGGTCCATTCCTCTTTAATATATATACTTCCGATTTCCCAAACTTGACAAACTGTAACATTGCCCTATTTGCTGACGATACTTGCATTTATTCTTCAGATGCAATTGGTTTCAACATTGAAACTGACTTGCAATCTGGTTTAAATGCTGTTGAAGTATATTGTAGTGATTGGAAAATAAACATTAATGCTTCCAAGACTCAGGCTATCTTTTTTACTCGTAAAAGAAAAGCCTGCTTACTTCCAAGCAACAATCTTCTAATAAACGGTACTCAATTTGAGTGGAAATCGAATGTTAAGTATCTTGGCATATATTTAGACTAGCTGTGCCCGCAACTTCGTACGCGGCGTAAGGCTCTGTAATTTCCAATAAAAGAGATTTGACCGTTTTCTCAACGGCATATTTGTTTAAAATCAACAGTCTAGCTAAAACAAAGCGGTGAACATTGTCAATGTGAAACAATAAATCAAACAAATCTATTTAGTACCTAAAACACCAATTAAGAAAATTAAATTCAACAGCGTAAGTCCTAAAGTTCCACTTCCTTACTGTAGGTATCAACGTAGGTAATATCAAAACAACCACTAAAACAAAAGCCTGAACGGAAATTTGTATCTACACCAACAATAAGTAAATCAAACAACATAATTCACCTATATCGTCTTTACTTCTTGAATTCTTCAATTCTTTACTGTAGGTATCTACGTAGGTATATAACAACCATTAAAACAAAAACCATGAACTCAGTTTCTATACACACCACCTCCAACGTACATTCACCACCACACCACACGTCATCAGCCATCTGCGCATTTCCTCCGATCCGAAACACATTGTCGCTGTCTTTTGTTGTTGTTTTTTTTTCATATGAACGTGCTTGTGCGATGTGCGCCACCAAACCACCCCCAAGCAGAACAACGATCAAGAACCGCCGCTGCTGATAATATTCGATTTGAGAAAATAAATTTATTTTTTTGGTGTTAGATTTTAGGTTGTAGCTCAGCTTCTAGAGGACATAGAAAGCTGATTGATGGCTTGAAATAACTATAAAAGTGTTGGCTCTCCTAAGTATTTTGTTTTGTTTGCATTGATTAAGAATTATTTGAGTAATGGCGAGTTAAAGGCAGTAAAGTCAGAAAAAAAACACATTTTGGTCAAAAACGCTCTAGAAAATAGGCATGGCAATGAAAGGAATAGCCTATATGTTGCACAAAATCTGAAGGAACATTTCAAAAAAAGTTTCATCGAAATCGGTGCAGTAGTTCTCACGCCATTAGGTAACAGAAAAATTGCCAACAGTTTTATTATAAGTATAGATAAGCGACTTACATTCAATCTTCATGTTCAAGAAGTAATTAAAAAGGTTAATGTGACAATAAAAGTTCTCTACCCATTTATATGTCGGAATTCAAAATTGAGTGATGCCAACAAATTATTAATTTTTAAAGCAATATTCCAAGCAATAATGTTTTATGGATCTCCAGTCTGGGGTAAGTGTGCAAAAAGCCATCTGCAGAAGCTGCAAATAGCACAAAACAAATTGCTCAAAATGATATTCAATCTTCCCTGGTTTTTTTCAACAGAGGAACTTCACAAAATGGCAAACATTGAAATGGTTTCAGATAGAATCGTAAAACTAAACAATCAGTATAACATCTCTTGTTCTTCATCTGACAACGACTTGATTTCAAACTTAGTCTCATAAGAGTGCAATATATATATATATTTATTTATATATTTAATTGTTTATATATATTTATTTTTTATATATGTATGTATGTGCATATTTATTTATTTATTTATCTACTTATTTACTTATTTATTTATTTATTTATCTATTTATTTTTTTATTTATATATCTATTTATTTATTCACTTATTTATTTATTTATTTATTTATATATTTATTTATTTATTTGTTTATTTATTTACATATTTATTTTTTTATTTTTTGTTTATTTATTTATTTATTTGTTTTGTTTTCTTTATCTTAATCTGTTAGTTATTTATCTGTGTAACTTCTCACACGTTAACAATCTTTGTATAGTACTCTGAAATCAAGTGTTGAAACCGCTTCTCTCTTCCCCCTGCAAATTTAGTTTTAATGAAGGTTTTTAATGGCTTTTCCTTCGAATTTTATATTAATCTGTGATTTTATTTAGTGAAAAATTGTACAAATATTTTAGTAGTATGGTACCAGACCAAATCTCTGTATCCCTAAAATTGTATTCAACAAATTGTAATTTTCTTGCCACAATAAAATAAAATAATAATTAACACGACAGATGTGTTCGGGATATTTTTAAAGATTTGCCCTGAACTCTAAAACACACACTGGCAAAATATCCGATTGAAATTTTTGGTGAGTTGTGGGAAACAAATTTTGTGCTATGTGATCCGAAAATATGCCATAAAGCGTGCAAATGTAAACTTTAATTGAAATTAATTGATTTGGCTCATTAATATTTATTTTAGAAAACAAGAAAAAATTAGCAACAGAAAAAGAAATCTCACATAATGATGCCTACCAGTGTTATTAGCATTCTCGTAATTTGACCAACGAGGTGTGGTCATTTTTCCCTTTTCATTGTACTAAAATTACCTCAAGTAAAATTTGTATTATAAGGAAAGAATCTCAAATGAAATTAAATGGGAGCTTTGATGAAATTTCAGAAAAAAAATTATAGTTTGAATGTTTTTTGTTAGATTCCTAAAATTCCCACGGTTTGGTACTGTTTCCCTTTATCCCACACAAGGCTTTCGGACATCGAAATTCTCACAAAAAGGGATAAATCCCACGATATTACAACACTAGTGCAAAAGTGCTCCAAAGAACTTCATTGAAAAGATTAGTTCTGAATTTCGGGGCAATTCATCATTCCGGATCTTCAATGAAAAACGCCATAAGACTTTCTTTACTCACCACCTCGACGCGACGTTTCACATTTCGACATAGCGAGCTGCATCGATCCCACGATACTGAAGTTTCAAACGATTCCGCCACAATCTCATGTTTTAATGCAAAGTCCTGCAAAATATAATCACATTGTTAAAATTCCTTTCATTTAGTAACAAGCCAAAGCTCACCCTAATATATGCGATGACAAACGTCAGAATATAGCCCCTCTCGCCATTCTGACCGCCTGCCGGGAACCCTTTGTACTTTTTCGCAATTTCATAAATTAAATGCTCTTGTCTTTGTACGTCCACCAATTCGCCCTCAAACAGTAATGTTGCGGCACAGATGTTCTTCAACTCCAGTCCTTTGATGCCGGTCAGGTATGACTTTTTCAAAGAGTCCACCAAATTGCCCAGCCACCCTTTAACCGGCTTAAGACTTTGTCCAAATATGAACTGTTCATTATCCATAAGGCGTACACTGGCAGGTTGACAGCGCCGTTTCGCCACCTCTCGCATAAACATCACTCCGTATTCGAAATTTGGAAATACTAAGGAACCGTACCGTTTAACTGGAGGTAGGGGTCGCACTTTTAAAACCACCTCTGTCACAACTCCGAGTGTGCCTTCCGAGCCCATAATGAGGTGGTTGAAATCGGGTCCACAGCTCACGCGCGGTGCTGAGCACTCTCGCTCCAGAACACCCTTCGCAGTGACCATCTTAACCTTGACAATGAGGTCCTCTATGTTCCCGTAGACGTTCTTCTTCATTCCCGACGCTCGTGTGGCCACCCAACCTCCGAGGGTCGAAAATTCATAGCTATCCGGCTCGTGACCGACTGTGAGACCGAGTTTTTGAAGCTCTCGTTCCAGATCCTGCCCAACGATTCCACTCTCGAAGCATACAGTGAGGTTTTCCCTGCTAAGCCACAGCATTCGGTTCATCTGAGACGTGTCCAGAATGCAGATCATACGAGTTTCCTTTTGAGGGCATGTCACCGACCCAGACACAGACGTTCCTCCTCCGAACGGTATTACCACCACATTAAACTTCTGAGCGAAGCTTATAATAGTCACAACCTCATCGTGACACTTGGGCCAAACCACCAAATCGGGGATCCGCTCATAGGCATTCCGCCACAGATAGTAAATGTCATGCAGCGTCTGACCGTGACACCGTATCAAACGGTCCTCGCCTTGCTCGGAGAAGCTTATCCCTGACGACTTGACGAGCTCTAAGAAGTCCTCGTTAACAATGGGATCCGGGAAATCGGTCGGCATCTCCATAAATGGAATGTGCGAGTCCACTTGGAGGTTGAACTTTTGGTACACCCACTCTGTGAAATAAGGCAGCGCACAGCCCTTCAGTGGATACCTGCAAAAATCCCAAGAACAGTCCACATAATGCACGAAACGAATTGAGTCAAAAACAAAGTCTCACCTATCGCCCTCGAAACATATCATATGACCATCCGCATAGAACTGCGAATCCTTGTAGCCCCAGCCGTACCATTTGAGAACGTCTTGTCTGAAAAGATTGGCAAAACATTAAGCATTTCGAAAACTGCATGAACATACGTTTCTAACCTTCGTTTCGGTATAGCACTTTTGATCTCTTGTGACATCATCGCATCCACAGCGACGGCGGATGAAGATGTTAAATTGCCTTGAACGTTCATTTTCGTTTGACTTTCGACAGCCAATCTGTATTAAAGAGATGACAGTTTTCGAGTATTCTAAATGAAACAAGTAAAACTAACTGAGTCTGATGGACTTTATGCGGTAAAAAATGTAACGTTTAAAAAGCACTGCAAGTGAAGCGCAACGATGTTGAAAACGCGAAGCACAAAACTCTCTGACGTCCGATGGGAATCGTAAATGAAAACATTTCGAAAGTTGTGCTGAAAATCGATTTTTTTATTTTTATTTTTTTTTTCGAAGCACTCTTTTGCTTGTGCGAACAGTTTCTCTCTTTCTAGCTCAGTATAACAGTGAATACCTTCGTCTCTGCACGGCGTGTGACGTGTGAGAAACTAAACACATCCATTCATAGTTTGCAGCACGAAGTTCGATGTGCGCAAGGCCAGCATGGGGTAGAAATGCGTCCGTTTATTTTATATCGTCCGCCGCCGCTTTCGATTGTCTAACGAATTCGTATTGTGCGGTGCGTACATAAATGTCTACCATTCAAAAACACCGACCATGTGCGTGCCAACTGCCAATGCTGTGTTTGGAATGTGTCTAAGGGGGATGCGGCGCCATGGTGGGGCAATTAGTTGATGGTATTTTTGTGTACGCATACAACCCTTACTTTGCCGGCTTTTGAGCAAGTGCAAGCGGGAAAAACAAGGGAAAATCAAACGAATGGGTGAGCAGAACAGCAGAGAAAATACCAAATTTAAATAATTTAATTCGCAGGGAAAAACATCACATGTGCTCTACTTTTGCTGCCGGAAAATGACTTGGACTGGGAACTGGGACTGTGCGGTGTGCTGGTGCCGTAGCTGCGTATAACGGCAAACGAGGAAAGCCGGGTAGTTCGAGTTGAATAATTGAAGTGAATGCCATATCATGTCACAATTAAAATTAAATGGTTTAAATTATTTCAAGCGTTGCTGAATGCTAAGCTAAGTATTATGTGTCACACATTGTTTGGATCTGGACTATGATTACTGCTTCGAGTATGTGTCACAATCACAACCCACAAGTGTACCATTGTGTACCATTAGAATGTCTATTTTGGCAAGCAAATTAAAAATAAACAAGACAGGATAGGTGGTTTTCAATTTGTAAATGGCTTTGACCACTTTGACAGTTCGATTAATTCGTCGAGGCTAACTGAAAAATCCAAAAGCTTGCCAACTTGCCAAGCTCTTAGCAAGAACTCCAAAAGTTTGTTTAAAAAAATAAGAGATCTTTCATTAGCGACCTGACAACTTCAAACTTCCAGTGTGAACGCACCCGTAAACCGATTACCTGTCAATGTCAAAATATTCAGTAAAATCAACATTTTCATCATGGTGAAGTACACGAAGGAAGAACGTTTACGAATAATTAAAATTTACTACCGAAATTCCGAGGCGGTGCCAATATTGAACAAGAAATAACGGCAGTATCGGTCGAAATGTGCGGCCGAGTCATCGAAAATGTGGTGGACATATGAACATGGTCGAATTCAATTTATAAACGTTTTGATAGTAATTCAAGCCAATACATTTTATTTTTAGATATCTCAAGCAGTGTGCATTTGATTTGAAAAAGAAGTTGACAAGTCCATAAGGAAAGACCCTTTCTTAGACTTTTCAGAATATATTATCAGTATCTCGCCACTATGACATTAACCACCATAGCTACGGCTTATGATTCGTTTGCTATAAATATCGGTAAAACTCACTAAGTTCATTTAGACTTAAATTGACTTTACAGCAACAGGCACGCGCATTTTTGCACGAGACGGGACAGATAGATCCGTTTGTCCGCAGTCAATGCTAATACTAGGCAATTTAAAACATGCGAAATTAGAGTGTTAATTAGTTTTAGTAAATTAAACCAACAATCATTTATAGGAAATAATTTTGTTGTAATTTTGTTTGCTCATTTTGTTTTATAGGAACGCGGAATCTCGCTAACCATCTTACTTACTTAAGGTGGCGCTACAGTCCGGGGTGGACCTGGGCCTCAACCAATACGCCTCTCCAGTTAGCGCGATCTTTGGCTAACTGCCTCCAGTTGCGCACTCCAAGTTGGTTGAGGTCCCCTTCCACTTGCACGCGCCACCTAAGGCGAGGTCTTCCTCTACTGAATCGAAGACTCTCCGGGCCGGAGCGTTGCTGTCCATTCGCTCTACATGTCCTAACCATCTTAGATGACTAATGCGTACTTTTCTGACCTGGTCGATGTCGCTGTACAGCTCGTAGAGTTCGCTGTTAAATCTTCTCCTCCAAATCCCGTCAACGCAAACGGGACCAAAAATCACTCGAAGAATTTCGCGTTCGAAGCGACCAAGAAGATCCTCATCCGTTTTTGCTAGGGTCCATGCTTCTGCGCCATAGAGCAGTACAGGGATGATGAGAGTCTTATATAGAATCTCCTTAGTGCTTCTTGACAAGGCCTTACTAATCAATTGCCGTCTTAGGCCAAAGAAACAGCGGTTGGCAAGTGTGATTTTTCGCTTGATTTCTGATGTGATGTCATTATCAGAGTTTATAGCGGAGCCGAGGTAGACAAAGTCCTTAACTACCTCAAAGTTATAGCTGTCTATCGTGACGTTCTGTCGGATTCGTCGATGTTGTGTGTCCCTTCTTGTTGACAGCATATATTTTGTTTTACCCTCATTCACCACTAAACCCATTTTTGCCGCTTCTGTACTAATACTTGCAAACGCACCAGTGACAGCTCGCTGTGTTGTGCCAACAATGTCAATGTCGTCAGCGTATGCAAGCAGTTGCACAGACTTATGGAAAATTGTGCCTCTGGTGTTGGCTTGTGAGTTTCGCAAAATGTTCTCAAGAATGATGTTGAGGTCTCAGTGAGATTGTTTCCGACCTTTATGGAGCAGCGAGCGTTCTCCATCGTCATTCTGCACAATCTGACAAGTTTGGCAGGGATGCCAAAACTAGACATGGCTCTGTATAGCTCGTCTCTATAAATGCTGTCATATGCGGCCTAAAATCGATAAAAAGATGGTGAGTATCGATCTGGTATTCTTGGGTTTTTTCCAGGATCTGCCGTAGTGTGAATATTTGATCGGTCGTGGACTTACCGGGCCTAAAACCGTACTGATAGGAACCTATCAGATCGTTGACGAATGGTTTCAGGCGTTCACACAATACAGCAGACATGATCTTATACGCAGTGTTCAGGAGACTGATGCCTCTGTAGTTGGCGCAGTTTAGAGGGTCTCCTTTCTTGTGGATCGGGCAAACAATGCTGAGGTTCCATTCATCAGGCATACTTTCCTCTAACCAAATCTTGGAGATGAGTTGGTGTATGCACTCTACCAAGTCATCTCCGGCTGCCTTGAAGAGCTCGGCAGGTAAGCCGTCCGATCCAGCAGCCTTGTTGGACTTCAGCTTGGATATTGCTATCCTCACTTCATTTTGGTCAGGTGGACGGAAGTCTTGGCTTTCATCGTCCAGGTTGAATGGTTCGTTCTGCCTGACAGCGGAATTTGTGTCGTCTTCGCCGTTTAGCAGTCTGCAGAAATGGTTTTTCCATGTCCTCAGCACCGACTGTGACTCTACTACAAGGTTTCCTTGTTCGTCTCTACAGGTCTCCGTTCGGGTCTTGTTGGCATGACACGTTCTTTTTACCTTTTGGTAAAACTTCCGAACATTGTTCCTGGAGTAACACCTCTCTATATCCTCGATCGTGCGCTTCTCATGCTCTCTCTTTTTTCTCCGGAGAAGCCGATGTTCTTCCCTCCTTTTTTGCTCGTAGAGCTGACGAGCTGCTCTCGTCCTTCTATGCAGCGACGCTTCGTATGCACTTTGTTTTGCTGCATGTGCTTGCCGGCACTCTTCGTCAAACCAGGGGTTTCGGGGGGGTGGGCTGGTGAAACCGAGCACACCATCGCTATATATAATAATATCAACATGCGGAGCTTTCCTATAATTCCTACCAAGTAAACAAGATTTCCGACCAAAATACGTGTCACATTTTTGTATGCTGTCCCTTTCAGTCAGACGGTTATTTAGTATTGGGCATCCCTTTAATATTCTGTGTTAGGAATGTGTGATGGTGTAAATAAATGCAGCATTAATTGCAAATAATGAGATTTTCATAATTTGTTCCTGTCGTTAAAATATAAAATACGCTGTTAATGAAATTTGGAAACCTTATATGTACCTACTCATACTTGGGATTGATTAATGAACTTACCTACTGAATTTTTCTTTCGAAAGATTAGTGAGTTTTACCTGTCAACCGACGATATATAGGATGTCGTTTGCAATGCAGATACAGCATAATAAAGTTTTCGTAGGAGAATTGTTTAGAAGAACTCTGCTGGTAGAAACGTCAAACCTCCAACTCCTGCATCGACATAAATGAAACGGTTCATTGTTCAGCCATACTTTACTTATAAAGTGTTAAAAGCACTACGGCGACTTTGACAGCTTCTCCTTCTCTAAAGATATCTGTATATGCCTACTAAAAGTCGTCAAACTGCTGAACCAGGATAGTGTAGCACCCTGTTGGCGATAAAAACACATTCATGAGATCGATTGCGTTGACTTCTTATTGTAGAGGGTGTTTCTTGAGAGAATTGTTCTTTTTGAATTGGCAACATCTTTTACAGCGGCAACCAATTTGACATGTGAAAGGTGACTTGCTTTTGCTTTAGTTTGCCTTTTAACAATGAGCGCAATTATGCTTCTCATTTTATAAAACAAACGTACAGCTATAGCCTTATGTTGCCCCGCTCGAAAAACTAGTCGTAAATTAGATTTAACATATTCCATTCCGGATTGCACTTTATTAAACATTTATAGATACCTAAACAACAATGCGATTGTCATTCTAAAAAAGTCAGTAAGATAGTTCTTCAATAATTTGCAGTGCATTTTATTTAGTTTTATAGTTTAGTACTTAAAAAGTAGCACCCTAGCGCATTTGTCATCGCATTTCTACTACATACTTGACACGGACCATAAAGGTTTAAAATTGATCAATACGAACATTGCACATGAAGCACCCAAAGCACAAACGACTATAAGTAGAGCAATATTTCCGATTTGTCTGACAATTTACAGCATCCATGCGCCAATATGTCAAAAGTTTCAAGTTAATCCACTAAAAGGTGAAATCAGCGAACTGATGCCAATACTCCAACAATGCGCACTATGTGTGAAAGTGAACTGTGTAAACTTGCACAAGTTTCAATTTCGCTAATCAGGTCAATTTCTTATTGATTTTTCAAAATATTAGATGCCTGTAAGTCTGATCCATCACATCAATCAAAACCAATCTGCTGGAGTTGATACTGACGTATGCTCACCTCCTTCTCACTGCGATCCCTCTTTTCTGTTAATTTATAATCGCATAAAAATGTAATAGATCGCGCCATGTTTCTTTCACGAGGCGCCAAAACAATATGCAGAGTCAATTCCATCACGAGTGGCAACAACCACAGTCTGAATTCAATTAAATTTTTATAAAAGCACTTGAATAATGCCGAAAATGTGGTCAGACACTTGCCTATGCAATATGCACATACATTTACCTACCCATTTTTACAAATGGTTTTCTATGGCACGAAGGTTACACCATTCCATAATGGTTTTTAATATCGTATACACTATACACTCACTCAATATGTAATTTCTAAATTACCAGTAAAGTTTTTAAAAATATTAATGACAAAACAACATCCACAGCCGCACACACTTAGGTCATAGGTAGGGGTTATTATGTATTTCGTCTGTCACTTTGATTTACCGAACTAACGAAAGTCTTGTACGTAAATTATTGAATGTGTACGCCGTACGCGCTGGTTTTGACTGCACTAAAGCGACTTGGATCGCGAACGCGATGATGATGCGTTAAGTACAGACAAGCGGCATAGATCGTCATTTAGAGCGTGTGTCAACAATTAGTAAACAAATAAAAATAAACTCGGCCGGCACGTAAAGGGTAAAAATATACAGAATTGTGAATTACCATCAAAATTTAATTATGTAAAATACACAAAATTGTGAATTACCATCCAAATTGGATTATGTAGCGGTTTTGTAATTTCAGTAAACTCATTGGGTTCTTACTAATAATAATTATTTGTAACCTTTACCTTATGTTTAATGTAGGCAACTCAAGTTGAATGATGTCGTACATATGGAAACTTTGCCATTGTGAGCTCGTACAAATAAACCGCGCATTATCCTTCACTGCAATCAATCGGGTCTATCACAGAATCGGTCGTATTCGGAATTTTGCTACGAACCCCGAAAGAAATCCGTCGTAGGGTACATTTTTTGCTTTCGAAATTCGTAGAACGTGGTATATTCAGTGATACCACTTTCTACGAATTTCAAAATTCCCCTACGACGGATTCTTTAACAGTTCTTTCGGGGTTCGTAGCAAAATTCCGAATACGACGGATTCTGTGATAGACCCGAATATTGAAAAGCTTGCAACCGTATCATTGCATTAAGAACTGTCACTGAGTCACTAAAATGTTGAAACTAATGACTTTCATCCTATCATCTATCTATTTGGGGAAAATTTCGTTTACAGAGTCTAAAAAACGAAACCGGCTCTGTTTAGCTAGCAACGAAAAATGCAGAACTGTGTCGTGAACCACCTGAAACTAGTAGGCAATGTATACTTTAAAATATTCTCTTGCGAGCACACCCTACTTACATTATTATTAGCTATTTAAATGATTCAATAGCTGTGGAGTTCGCCTTTGTTGCGTATAAATAATTTTGTTTTAATTTCAGAACGTGTGCTAAAAATTAAAACAAAAATATGGCTATAGCCATCGTACTACACCAACCCTTGCAAGTGTGGCAGCATACTCTTTATAGTAATAAGAGAATCAAACACCAACATGGCAGCCAATTTCAAGCCGAGAGCAAGGTTAAAAGGCTACCATGAAACAGTGCAATGAGAACTTCATGCTCCAACAGCTGGGCTTAAGGCTGATTTAAACAAATGCACAAATGATTGGAAAGCAGCGAATTTTATACCTATACCACTGTGGAAACGGTTGTCGATATAGTCTCCGTGGAATGAAGAATATAAACTTCTTAAGCAGACCTTCTGATTAAGCTCTTAGTCACTTGAAAATAAGGAACTTGGAGGCAATGTGCTACCTGCTATACATACTTCAAAAATCTCTCATGTCTCACTAGACCCATTGCTTAATCTCCTTAATATTTAAACAAAACCACCGGATATACGTTTCGATTCAAAGTAACATGGGCTAGGTTGAAAGTCTGTTTTTAAAGTCACACCACTGTTTAAAGAATTACATAACATTCAAAGAGTAACAATTTTTTTATGACTTGTTCAAAAGCCAAAGTGACCTTATGTCTGAAAATAAAAACAACAAACTTAACCTACACTCGACGAAAATTAAATGATTTGAAAATGAAGAAAAAAGTAGTAGAATACCTGCGCCAGCACATGACATGATTTATTCTGTGACTTCAATAATGGCCACCTTCGGATACGGATATAACCATCTATTTCATTTCCCTTCTTTCTCTTCTCTTCTCTTACAAAGATAATGGAATGGATTTCTTACGCCGCCATTGCCAAAATACAATTTGCTTAGGTACCTACGTTATCTACTTTAAGATTCAAAATGGAAACCAGAAACAGAGACAGTAAAACTGTCTAAATGAGATGTTTTATTTAACATTTTAGGACAAATATGGTTTTTTTATTTTCCGCCTTTGAATATCATAAAGTTCGATTTCATGAGTAAATTTTTTTTAAATAACCGACGAAAAATTTCTTAAAATATTTTTATTTTCCCTCAGCCAATCTTGTTCATTTCTCATAAATATTTTTAGCAAAAGTACACTTATTCCTAAAAAAAAATACTATCCACACGTGACTTATAATTTCAAATTTAACGGATAAAGTTCTATGAAAGCTGACAGCAACTTTGCCGACAGCGGAAGTGACATATGCAAGGTGCGAGTGAGCTGGAATTTTCGAAATTACGTGAGATTTTTCAATACGAATTTCTATGTGACAATACTAACAGACTTAGCATTTGCCACCCTATAAAAATATAGCTTGTCGGCAAGTAACGGAAAATCGGCCGAAGTTGGGGAGTTGAGGGTCTCGGTATTGTCTCTGATGGAAACTCTGTATTAGGTACAATTCACATACTTTCTCGTAAACATTGCAGAATTAAATGTGGTGATGAAATTAGAGATCTGGATTAGTGCGGTGAATGTGCATGTGCAATGCTCGCTCCGCTAACTCGCTCCGCTCACTCGCTTAATATATTTAGTTCATCAATAAATGCTCATTCGCTTTTTGGCTCGGTCAAAATGTGCAAGAACTTTGACTTTCTGTGACCAACGTAACCGATTCCAATTGATTTTAATCGATTACCCCTTCGACTTCAAGACTTCGACTACTGCAATTACATATTACCTTCGCAGAAACGATTAACAAAGATCAAGAGCAAATACATCAGTTAACATTGGAAAATCTATGTTTTTCACACTCAAATGGCTAATTATTATAAGTTGCATATTCAACAGTGGGAATACATATAACACCAACAATTTTTTTTTTTTTTTTTTTTCTGTTTGTTCTCAGACGGAAGAGCCACGAACATTTTTGTATCCAAATGTTTCCAATAATAGGTAATCAATAGAAGCACTGAGCGAGAGCAGTACACATTTGTTCCCCACTGTACAAAAAGTCTACACAAAATTTAAGCTAGAGAATGGGGACGTTCGGATACCATGTTTAGGTAAAACGTCAATTAGATTGGTCGGGACTAGGTTTGCGAACGCGTTGACTAGGTAATTTGAATTGTTTTTGTATGCTCGCTTTTGTTTGATGTTGTCCTTTTTTATTTGGAAACGGCTCTTCGAAAATTTTTTAAAAATTATTATTTCCAAAAAAGTACGTTTAAAATGTTACACGGTTGCCTATCATAAAACTATTATGGTATTATGCGAACTAATGGTTGGTAAAATTTAAATTTACAGAGCTTTACAAAATGAAACCTTTTTCTCTCACTAGTCCGTTTTTGACTCTTCGGAATTCTGCAGCGGCAATTCTGTTTATTTTAAATTTGACTCTTCGAAATGTCAACTGAGTACGCAAGCAGGATTTTTTTGACTAGATGTGATGAGATGAAAACAATACACGTGACAACTCTGGGCTAATAAAAATAGATGTACTATATGCATTTACCCCCTTATTAATAAAAAAAATGTGCACAAGTAAGTTAGTTAGCAAACGTCAGATAGCATACAAAAATTGGGCATAACTGCTGAGTGCTGAGTAACAAGTTGATAACTTTAATGTGGTTTTCCATTGGGACCACCAGAAATCTTTTTCAGATCTCAGATTTTACGGTGCTCATGGAACGCAACGAAATTGATCTGATTTTGTAAATTAATTATTGCGTTAATTGACAACAATATCAGCTGTTCAAATTGCATTCGTTTCTGGTAAAATCGCAAATGGATACCGACCTCAAAAATGTTTTCCTTGTTGTAGATATAAATGAAGTATTATTGGTAGTTTGTAGTCTTCAGATGACGAGGGAGACAATGAAGATAATAATTCCTACGAAATCATATCCATAGCTATTTGTGTATTTTGCTATTTTGGTTTTCACGAAACTTTGCGCATTCCTCTCGAAAGCAAACTTCTTAAACTGACGTAAAACAGCTGTGCAAATTATATCGGTGTGTGTAGATCTGAAAAAATATCGAGATCTGCAAAAAGTGATCCGAATCGAAAAAAAAGATTGATTTTTCTGCTCAATGGAACGCGAAAAGTGATTTAGATCAAAACAAAAAGATTGATTTTTGGTCCCAATGGAAAACCACATTACACAGTGTTTATTAATACGAGGGTTAGTCAGCCAGCTATCAGACTCACTAAACTAGGAATCCGAATGTTCCCAGTAGTTCATAGTTTGATTGTTTCAAGCGAAAAAAATCGCTAAAGGCGCCAAGTGACAAAGAACAGAAACAGGAACAGAAACTGAAACAGAACAGAAAGTTTTTTCGTTCTGTAGTAAATTCTGTTTCTGTTTAGGTTGCTCGCTCAGCTACGCAAAACTGAAACAGAAACAGATCCATAAAAACATGTCTGCCGCCTGTATATGTATATATCAGTGGCGTCTCGTCACAGTGTGCAAGGTGTGCTCATCAGACACTGTGTAATAATAATAACACTCACAAATATGATATGCACAATATTCCACAATTCATAAAACCTCCATCAAACAGCCATATTCATATTCATCCTTCCTAATTTTTCGTTCAAAATTCCTTCATGGTTGAGAAAAAATAAATAAATGAATAAATAAATAAATTAATTCCCACGTAATTTCCCTGTGGAAGTCTTCTGTTGATTTCGTCACACAAATTCATTTATTCATCCAAACTATAACCTACAAGATTATCCCTATATTCATCCCCATTGTCATTCGTCACCCGCACGCCGTACATAAAATCGCTTTGATGAGCTTGAAGAAATGCACACCCATCTTAAGAATTCACGCGACGCCACTGATATAATATACAATAGTTCGATGCGAAACGAACAGCCAGATGATAGATGAAAAATTCAAACAAAAAAAAACCTCCCCCCACGATAAATTGGCATTTCTGTTGCTGGCAACAACAGAAACAATCGATTTTGACTTGTTTACGTTCTGTCGTCAAACAGACATTTTTCTGTCGCTAAATTCTGTAGCTGAAAAAATAAGTTCTGTTCCTAATTCTGTTTCTGTTGCAAATGTATGGGATTCTGTTTCTGTTCCTGTTTCTGTTCTTTGTCACTTGGTGCCTTAACAGCATGAAAACATAAAATTGAAACACTGGCGAGGTTCAAGTAGATATATAGTTTTGAAATTTTGACACCTGTGACCTGTCTAACTTGATCAGTTTTGATTGGCTAGCCGACGAATTTAGTCAAGAAATTCGTGACCTACTAAGTTGACAGTTCGCATATGCTGCTGAAAGTGGCGTTCGCGACCAATATTTCAAAGAAGCCGTAAGTTTGCAATTTTTTTTTCACCTGCACGATGAACTGTCAAAATTAAGCAGACATTTCTAGCAAGGTGAAATTAAAAAAAACAATCCATAGTTGAATATGACGGTCGATACTGAATTTTAATTCCACACTTTAGCCAGGCACGTAACTTGAGATTTGCGATAAACCTGCTTTTACAAATTTCATTGATCGACTATAACGGCAGCCCTAGACGCACTTTGCAATTAGCACCTGCAACAGGAAGCTAAGGTCTCAAATTGAACTAACATCTTGTAGCTATGTACGATAAGATGCGGAAACATACTGCACCTAACTTGAAAGGGGTGCGAAAAATAACTACAGACAATTACCAACTTTACAAGAGCGAGTTTTCAAACCATTGTTGGTAACAAATAAGGTTTGCCACTCACAAAAGGAAGAAACTCATGTATAGATTGACAAGGTACTTAAACAGAGATTAGTCTAATTTCTTTCTCTAGATGTTAGCACAATTTTAGCGACAATATGTATATAAACAAGACGGAAGCACAGAATGATTAAAATAATGTACCCTTGCAATTCATCACATCATCGCATAACATCACTTCACTAATCACTTCAAATTGACTGAAAGAGCACGGATGGAGTAGTCCAAAGTCCTGAATATTTTATATTTATCCTAATGATTTGAATCACACATAACCGCACACTTAACAGACCCCGGTCTAAACAATTTTGATTGCAAGTATTAATAATGTCGGCAATTAAACGCCTAAATTACTTAGCTCTTTTATAGTACTCACAGTTAATGTTAATGAAAAAGGTAAATCGATTAGTTTGTAAATCCGTTAGTACTAATCGCTTACACAGTCGGATAACATTTGCTAGAGACGCAATGCACGTTTACAACTTTTAAACTTTTTACGAGTCAAACTTATGTGCAATTACCGCATGTAACTCTTAAAGCAAACAACAAAATTAAGATGTGCAACTATTTACATTTGAATGTTTGTTTATTGATCAATGATCACATATCTACCGCGCGCAAGCGGGACAAGGTACTAGGCAAGGCACTATTATTGTAACTCACTATACGACCACGTTTTTTTTTTTTTTTGTAGGAAATCGGATGCTGCGTTTTGTCGTACAAACGTCGTATTGTAACTGGTAATGAAAAGTGATTTTATTAATGGAATTTGTTAAAAATAATTTAACTGCAACATTATTGACACGACTCTTGACATTACTTCGCGAGAGTGTATCTCTCATGTGTGAATGTATGAGATCATTACCACACGTGGTAAGACTGTAAGAGCCGAACTTTAACAACACAACGCACGGTGTCCCATTAGCGATTGAGACTCAAGCCAAAGTGTTTAAACGCGGTCTCGACTCGATTGTTAAAATAAAGGTAGATCACCGCCTACAGTTTTGAACATAGGCGGTAAGTGTGCTTAAGGATCATGCAAGTAATTGCAATGTGTATACACTATACGCAATATTGAATATTCAAGAAACCCACTCACATCGATCTGTAATCCGACAAAGAATGCATAATGTATTGTGATGTAATTGAATGGCCTAGAGGATGGTGTGTAGGGTACAGATGTACCATATTTCAGGTATGGTGTATGCGGCTTTTGTCGCATCTCAGCCTCATAACAGATGGTGATTGAGCTTTGAGCATACCTACCCACACTCACACATGGATACGTTTTAAATGTTGTTAAAGATTAATTGCCGGCACACATATTTTTCGTAGTGTACTGTCAACCTGTCAACTGTGTCAGAGTAGGTACCTACATAATAGTGGGTAAGTTTAAGGTGTGAAAAGCAAACAGCCTGCGATTGGACTTGCTTTACGACTGCAGTCAGAAATATGATGCATGCCTATTTTTTGCAACAATTTCGTGGAACTTAATATGACCACGTAACAGCAATGACAAAGAGAGGCATGTCTGCTCGTTTCGTTGGGCACGATTTCAGTTTTTCTTGAAGTGCTGTTAAACTTTCTCATCTGAAAAAGAAATAGTTGTGCGCATATTGGCTCGTGAGCACTTACGATTTTGAGCAGTTGATAAGAGTTGTTAAATATAGCCCGTTAAAAAAAGAGCGTTTCATGCTTTCTGTGTAGGTATGCATAAACACAAACAGTGGCTCATTGGTTAGAGTTTTGGGCTAGTTAGCGAGGGTTTTTAAAAAGTATCCTCTAATGAATTTTTGTTGAACTCAGAAGAAGCAGAATCTAGGCTGGTCGTTACATCACTGATGACAGGACCAAAGGTTGATCACATACAAAAAAAATCAGTTGACGTTTATCAGGGGTAGCCCACAAATCTAGGCACGAATTTCTTGACGATCGGGTACGAACACCAAGCTGATATCTATCTGTTTACTAGTCTTAAGTTATTTAATGAAATCATTTCTGTATTTACATCACACTAAGTACTAAAAAAGATTATATCTTAATGTACAAACCTTTTTAGGAAATAAATGAAATGAAAATGAAATGAAATGAAATATTTTATTTGTGGATCGGCGAAGCAAAAGTGACGTTGCCAAAAAATCTAATTTAATAGGTCTGCTCCTTTACTTTTGTAGGTAGTAACAATGGAAAAGACTGTCAAAATGGCAGTGGTGGGGATAAATTCTCTTACAGAGACAGACGCTTACGAAATAGTTAAGGAACGCTTTTGTAGTAATTTATGAAAAATGACAGATACATACATACAAAGAAAAAAAAAAAAAAACATTCTTCCGCAGCTATGTAATTCAAATATTCAAAAAATTGTACGAAAAGTCGTTAAAATGTCTGATAAGCTCAAGAAATTTGTTAATTTACTAAGAAAATTAGTTCTATCATTTATTTTGAACTTTATTTTGATGAATCCGAGTATGTGAAAGAGAAAAGAGGAAAAAGCCACACTGCATGCAGAATTTCATGGGCGAGATTATTCCCTGTTCCGGTGAAAAAGAATTTCGTTGCCACTTTTGAAAGAATCTCGGGGAGAACATTTAATTTTATTTTGCCGCCTGTTGATGCCATTTTAACGCGCAAGAAATCAAAAAATAATCCACGCATATGCCAAAATGGACAACAAATTTCAAATCAGCTGATGTTAATAATTGTAAGGTGACTGACAGCTTTTCCACTTCTTACACCAAGAAATTTGTTGAGTAAAAATTCGTAAGATTCTCAGTGGAGGGGTAATATCTTGCTCCCTCGATGACGTTCTCTTTTACAAATTTTTGGAGTTAAGGAATGGCACTGCGTCAAAATTCGTAAGATTTAAAAGTAAAGGAACACACCTAATGACTTCAGCCCGCTGATAAAAAATAAAACAGCTGTCACCAAATCAATCAATCAAATGGAATAATTATTAATGTGATGGTTTTGTTAGCTTTGTTATTCACAATGTTACAGACAGTTTACAGAGGTTGATTGCACAATGTTACATACAGGCTGAGAACCGAAAAGATACAACACTCTTTGGTAAAATTATCTTAAAGATTATTTATTTCTATTAGACAAAGAATCGATTATTCAAGCCATTCATGTGTTGAAATACATTACTCAAAGAACTCATAGTTGATTTAATCAATCAATAAACTTATTTTTCAGTATATTTTATTTATAATTTTTTGAATACACAAACGATCTATAATTCGAGCTTCACTTATCACCTAGGTACCTATTTAAAAAGAAACTGTCACTGGCTGCTTCCACCAGCCACAGCCCACAGGTCACTTTTATATCCAATCGGTTACTTAACGAAACTTCTAGTACATTCTCATAACTAACAGGTTGGTTCGTGAATAAGCTCTTCCCACCTATTATAACAGTGCGCCATAATATAATTCTGTTTGGAATTATTATAATTGGAAAATGTTATTCATAAAAGTAACTGAATAAATTAAATTGACTAAAGAATTATTGTTTTGGATCATAGTTGTTTTGTTACGCAATAAGTGAATTTATTTATAGAATAATCAGTACTTTCATCCAAACATACTCACAGAATAAGGTTTCCGGGAGTTTTCTGTTCAACCCACATACCTTATCCGAATTGGAACATCCAAAGAAGTCTGCGGACTCTGACCATTACAAAAATACAAAAAGTTGTACTACATGTTTAATTTATCAAAATGAAATATCTGTAAATTCAGTTTTTGCGTTTATTTACAGTTTTCTACTTAAGTTTAAGTATCTACAATTCAGTGGTTATGTGTACACCATTGGTCTTCTGGTTCCTAGAAGAAATTCTTTCTCGACCTGCGAATCAGTTGGAACGATATAAAATAGCAAAGATCCACCGCTGACATAAAAGCTATAGGAATCAAACAAACAAATTACCAAATACATCCTGAGAACCCAATTTGATGTAACTTACTCCTTTTCTCGTACAATGTCTGATACACTCTTCTTTAGATTAACTTTACACACCCTCGCTGCTTTCCTGTTCTCATAGTATACGCTCAACTTTCCTGGTTGGTATCGGCGTTCCTTATCGCACGGCAATGGTTCTTCAAACATAGCAGCTATGACATCCATCATTCTGTAAGAAAAAATATCATAGAAACCCTTTCACTTAGGTTATTTCAATTTCATACATCGCATCCTCGTTGAGGTTCTGTTGAAAATCGCTAAACAGAAATTCTGGATAGGAAAACGCAGCTGGCCATATCATTACCCCGATTTCGTCAAGATGTACTGGGAAACTTTCCAGGGGTAGAAACTTTGGTCGGAGAATTTCGGTTGTAATTGCCGTGTTTTGCTTGACATCGTCGAATTTAATTTGGCGAACTTTCAAAGCCTCAACTAGTCGATGAAGGTCTGCCAGTTTCTTCTTGGCAAGTAAGGCTTCTTTACGCTCATTCCGTTCTTGTTCCACCTAAGGAATGAAATGTGTAAATGATGGTATCAGGAAACGACTTCAACGTTATTAACCATCTTAGTTTTGCTCTTCTTTGCAAGATCCTTAGCCGCCGTATTGTCAGCATCTTCCTCCAAGATTTCATTGCACAACTGTATACACAGAGTAAACTTGTTGACGTGGAATGCACATTGAGCTGCTCGCCACTTGGCCTTAGCATAGTCCGGCTTTAGTTCTAATGCCTTTTGCGCATCAGAAAGCGAAGATCTAAATGTTGATTGATATTAGTGCTGAAGAAAAATATTAACTATATCCTGTTTTACCTATAATTTTTCAAAAAGAAATGAGATGCACTCCTATTGTTGTACAATATAGCATTGATTTCGGGTTTATCACATTTGGCTTTCAGCCCTTCGCTGAAACTGTAAATTCCCATACGGAACTTTTTATGTTTGAGATAGAAATTGCCATCGTCTTTGTAGCTTGTGGCCAAGTCTTCAGCTGTGTTTTCATCGGGATCGTATTTTAGCTTCTGCAACCCTTCGAATAGGGGATTAACAGGATCACCTGGTTCTGGTGCTTTTTTCATAAAAAACGGATGTTTGTCCATTTCCTACAGTTAATAGCTTTTGCATTTGATCTCGAGAAAATAGTATTATAAGTAGGTACCTCTTGCCATCGGTCTTCTGGCCATCCTTCGCTGTATCGTTTCTTCTCCAGTCCATTGATGAAATCATCCAATTCGCTGTCCAATTTCGCAGCTAATTCCAAACGTTCCTCATCTGTGAACTTCTTCTTTTCAGTTTCAGACATTGTAACTGCGATCTATTTCTGTTTGGCTTTAGTAAATTTTAAAAACGTAAGTAACAAAATTGTTGAAAATACATTTGCACATTGCACTTTTTGACAGCCGACTGACAACTTTAAAAATTGAAGGCTGAAGAAAACAATGTGCTAAACATGCGGGCTGAATGTCTTCATCAGTCAATGACGGCATTCAGACAGGAAAATAAAATACCGAATGAGTGTATACAAACAATAATAAACATTTACATAGGTACTGAAAAATGCCCGCGTTACCCTGCCCACTAGATGAACAGCGGCATGTTAAACTCCATATAAAAAAACTGACATTTCACAAATAGTGCTAGACGTCTAGCGCAAATGGTGAAATTTTCGTTTTTTTTATAGGTACGGAGTTTGACATGGCCGCTACTCATCTAGCGGACAGTGGAACGCAGGCAATGAATTCGTAAAAAGTATCAAGTAGTTAGTTGCTAAGGAATACTACTTTCGTATGTAAACTTTTGTGCGCACATTTTTTTTATAGACATTATTCATGGAATTTAGACTGAGGTTGCCGGTTTACGTAGATTATTTAAATCCGTTTCTATAAAAACCGATTCAATTTGCAACTGGGCTTAACAAGTACCTACTGGAATATGCTATTAATAAATACAATGAAGATCTTCTACAAAGAAAATTGCATCGACTGTAAAACAAACTGAAATAGACGACCATCCCAAAATAAACAAAGTACAAAGCATACTACAAATAATAAAGAAATAATTTATTCAAAGTAATGACACCCAGAAATAAACTATATCGCAATCACAAATGTTTGGCAACGTAATGCCTCACTCCATTCACAAGAAATGATCTCGCGTATTTTGTTAGAATATTCGACACGTTCAGCGTTGGCGTGCAAAAGTATTCCAAATATGGTTCGATCTCGTCCAAAGTCCACTTTGCTTTCAACTTGAATAGTAGATTAATTCTATCCTCAATATTAATAGTGATATTCTCCTCATTCAATGATCGTATGCATGGTGGCTTCGAGTCTAGATCTACGATTCCGATACCACGAAGATATTTCTCCTGTGCGAAACAAAAAAGTAAGATCAAACGTAAAACCATTGGTTGACAGAAAACTTACATCGACTTTCATGCCCTCTAGCAGAGCTTCCTGCCAAGTGGACATGAACTCATCGACCCTGAACTTCAGTCCAGGTTGGAGGATATTCAGCGCCACAATGCGGGCCACCAGCTTCTCTTCGTATTGGAACTTTCCTGTCTTCGATGTGCTCGGAACGGCATAAATATTGAAAATTCCCTCAACAACCTCTTTGGGAGCAATGCCTTGCAGTGCTCCTATTGTCTCATTTTGATCAACTTCATCCAGAGCCCACGAGTTTTCCGTAATTAGCCCCATCATCACACTAACAATACGATACTCGTAATCATACTCCATTACTCGAATGTAGCCCTCCAGTTCCAAGGCACGGAGCTGCTTCAATCCCACATCAAACTGATTTCTGCTACATTGAACGGTATCCAACAGTTGGTTGTATGTGAAAAGTAGTTTCTTCTCAATGAGATACTCATTTTCGGGCCCAGAGTAACGCGTCATCATTAAGAGGTCGCACAGCTTTCTAAATCGTGGCTGTACCTCTCGACACTCCAAGTACTCATAGAAAATTTTATGTACCTTTTTCTGTTCCAAAACTCGCTCTATTGTCACATCGTCATCGCTATCATCATTCACCTTTTGCAAACAACCATTAGCACCGATACGCGGACTTTTCAGAGGCGAGGTGCTGGTATCTGCTGCAAATTTCAGATCAGAAACCAATAGCAAACTATTGGATATTTCTGTATCTTTAACTTCGTAAGTTTTCTCATTTGTGCATAGCACAACACTCTCATGAAGGCCACCTTTAAATTCTAGAGTATCACCGTCGCGAATACTTTTTAGTATATGTGAGTCCAGCTCAAGAAGACGCAAGTTTTCGTAACCGGCATGACCCCTATTGGGGTAGTAGAATGACTACATAATCGTATCAATAGGTGTTACTAAATAAAGAAAAGAACAAGTTTACCTGAGTTACTGGTGTCAAATTACGTTCATCCAAACGTGCATATCTGATGATCTCTTTAACATCCTCTAGTGTTCGAATGTAACTTTAATAAAAGTTGGCCATGTAAAATTCACAGAACAAAGAAAATAATTTACCTACGGTGGACAGATTTTTTCTTCGTCTATCTGCATTTGAACTTCCATTGTAACTACAATATTATGAAATATGTGAAATTATCAACAAATAAATTAAATATGTACAAACAATAGGAAAAATACCGCCAAAAATGTTAGACTGTCAAAATGTCTTGTCAGAAAAGTCAACATCAAAAATAGTTCACAATGATGCCTCTTCTTGGATCAGCAATGGGTGCATTCAGTGTACATAATTAATGAGAAAGATTGAATTCGTGTGTTTTCAAAATGAACTAGGAAATCTGCTAGACAGAAATCAAAGGTGTACAAATGATTCTTATTATATTTTGTAATCGTGTACTCTGTACTATGTTTACATTTTTGTTTTAATGACCCTACTGATCAGTGGTTTCCGAATCAAAATAAATAATAAACTATTTCATTCTTTTTTTTCCATAAATGTTTCGTTGGGTTTTTCTTATTCGATTAGCACGCTCAGAACACTTTTTATGTTCGTTTGGTACAAAAAAAGCGATCTTATTCAGATTTCAGAGCACTTTTGCGAATCTAGATTTTTTCTCAGATTTACCAAAACAAGTGCGTTTGAGTTTGACAACTGGTGGAGTCTGTTAAGGTTTTCGTGAAATTTTTGCGAATTATTTATGTATAAGTATTAAGAAATCAGTCGGGACGAAAATTTCGAATGTTTTAATATAAAATTTTACCAGATGGAAAACGCTTTGAAAAGTGTTGAAAGCTACACATAATCGAATCGCACGAATATAAACATGATTAGCCACACGAAATCTGAAATCTGGGAGCGAATCTAAAGAATCCCAATCGAATACAACATTAGTTTTTATAGTTTTAGATAGGGTTGACAACGGTTGGACTGTTAGCGAATGAAGCAGATTACAGATGCTTGATTTGACAAGGGATATCGAGCTACGAAGGGAAAAGCAATTTTGAAGATTCAACAAAACGATAAGATACAAGCAAATCTTTCGAATAAAATATTCGTTTATCCAGATTTTTATTCAACTAAATATAACGGTCCCCTCTAGGCCCTTTTTCTTTTATTTCTCATCTTCTTTTCCAGTTTTAAATCATCAATTGCTTTCTTCATGACTTTCACTGCGCTATTAACAGTAGTTTCGTCTGTCGGTGCAGTCATGGTTGGAAGTTCAAGTTTGCCAGTACTAGTTGGATATCTGCAAATATTGATATCGAATTTCTTGCTTAGACTTATTTACCCATTAGGTTAGTAAATTTGTACTCACCTGTAGCTGAATCCTCTTGGGAAAATTGGCTGCCCAATAGATTCCTTCAATTTTGCTCTCACATTCTGCAAATGCATGCGGTTACGTTTTTTCTCAATAATGAATGCATCTTCATCATTGCTGTCATCACTGTGTAGATGAAATTAATGAATCGAAAAGAAGTTTAAGAGCAGGTCGATGGTACTTACGAATCATCGCCCATCCCATCAAAGATCATCTCCATTTCGTCTGCATTCTTTTTCATCCAACCAATCTCAGATTGGGTGCGTCGAATTTTCAATTCCAATTTGTCAACTTCACGTGCAAGATTGACACGCTCTTTCACTGGAATCATATACCTTTCAGAGATCGGGAAAATGGGTAAATCATCACCTGGGAGAAATTAAGAACTTTGATAAGAAATATCTGAGAAACTGAAACTGATTCAGCTCGTCATTAAACATAGACCGGCCCGGATTTAAGAACTATATGAAAAAAAAACTTACTTCTATCGAGCGTTCTGCAGAGCTTTAAATAGTTCTTCACCTCTCCTGGGTCCATGAACATCAAAGTGATCCCATCGCATTTTGCGCGGGCAGTTCTGCCCGACCTATGCACATAGTTTTCACTAGTTCTAGGCACCTGAAAGTGTGTACATTTATCAATTATGCACCATGCATACACTTAATCCGAATGGAAAGAGAGCGTACCTGATAATGGATGACATGTTGAACATTAGGAATGTCTAGTCCTCTAGCTGCTACATCAGTCGCAATCAATAGACCATCAGGATTGTCTCTGAACCTTTCAAGATTTTTTAATCGCTGTTTCTGAATCATGCTCGCATGCAGAGGCAGCGCTTTGCATTCCAACAAACCGAAAAGCGTAGCCAGCCTTTTGACACAGTCTATGGAGTTGCAAAAGACTATAGTCCTTCCGGGATGTCGCTGAACGAAGTAATAAAGGTAATAGTCCTTGTGTTCCATGGGACAAACCAACCGACACTCGGTTAGGTTGTGGGCAGTTTCTAAGAGTTGACTATGAGATTTATTTATTTTTTAAAGCATAGAAAACTCACGACTGGATGTAGTGACATCGACAATCTTGGGCTGGGAGATTCCCAATTCTTCGATAAGGTTTTGAATTTTCAATCCAGGTGTCTGTTTTACCAGCTTATTTTTCCTTCCGATATTTTTTCCTAAAAACAAAAAGTTTAAGCAAAATCCAATACAATCGGAAGCAACTTACTTTGCAAATGATCTGGCAAGTCATGAACTAGTGTCAGAGTGGCTGAAAAAACGAAATTCTGGCGCACCTGTTTTTTAGCTTCGTCTGCATTCAAGCGATTCAAGAGCAGTTTTAATTCTTCAAAGTGTCCCTTCTCCACCATTCGATCTGTTTCATCGATCACTAGGAAACTAACATCATCGATCTTACTCAGATGCGGATTCTCCTGTTGTAAGAGTTCCCATAACCGGCCAGGTGTAGCTACGACTATTTCTGGACATGTTCTCATTACTCGTTCTTGCTTAGCTATCGATAAGCCACCGAATATTGCCGCAACCTTAATGCCCGTGTATTGAGCGGCAGCTGTTATGTGATCTCTTACTTGGACAGCTAGTTCCCGTGTGGGCGTAAGTACTAAAGCGTATAGTGGTTTGTCTTTGCCATCAGCATCACCATCATAGACTTCTTCTTCGACGGGCAGCGACGGATAGTTATTCAACTCCTCCCTCGGTGGAGTCAGATTCTCACGCTCATCTCTTTTCTTCTTAAGAGCTTGTTTGGGCGCCTTTCGTATACCACTTCGAGAGTTTTTGGCCTTTAATTCCATAATCCCAGCCAGAATAGGGATGCCGAATGCCAGAGTTTTACCGCTACCCGTCTCGGCGGCTCCTAAGATATCTTTTCTGCCCATAATTGCGGCTGGTAGTGTTCTAGCTTGTATTTCTGTTGGAGATTTAAATCCCCTTTCGGCTAGGCTCTTCAAGATCTCAAATGGTACTCCAAGTCCGTTCCATCCCTACGAAAATCATAGAGGTAATCAAAATCACAAGTAAAATTCAGACTCACCTCTAAGTCGTCCATGCAATTACGTGTAGTTTCTTCGTCATCCTCATCACTTAGCCCAGGTTTCAACAGAACGAACCTACCGGGAATGGATTTTTGCTGTTCCTCTCCAGCCAATTGTTTGTTCTTTGCCTTTTTGTTCTTTTTTGCCGGCTGTTGAGGAAAATCTTGCGATAAACATTCAGAGTTATCTTCAACAAGTTTTCTTTTTTTGGTAGATTTCTCTGCTTTGAGTTCTTTCTTTTCCTTTTTGGATAGTCTGTTTTTCTTTTTCTGGAAACACATTTATTTGCAGAACTATAGTTTAAAACGACAAAATCACTGATCAAACCTTTTGTTTTTCAACCAGCACTGAATCATAATTTTCTAGGACTTCCAGACCAATCAACCCCTCGAATCCTCCTCCATCGTCGGAAATAACATTTCCTTTGATTTTAACTTTCTCCCAAGTTTGGTTTGAAATTTTGTCTACAGATATTTTAGTATTTTTCTTGACCATGGTTATTATTCCGTTTGCTAAATAAATTTATTGTGACTTAAAAGAAACTGACATTTGATTACACGTGCTAGTGACAATTAAATGACAGTTTTAGGGTTAGGTTACACTCGGCACACATAGGACAAGATAAGGTATGGCGCATATATATTTTCAATCTAAACCCAATGACGTACCCTGCGTAACTTTTGCATTTCGATTAAATATTTTTAAATCTTAAGATTTTAATAAGTAGTCTAATGAAAAATAAGATACAGACTTTGAGAATTGTGGAAACTCAGTATGTAAGAATGTTGACGTTGCGTTAAAGCTGTTGAGGTAATGACTGTCAGTGTCCAGTCAAACGAAAAGTTATACTTGACAATCGCTGTTTCTAGTGGAAAACGACATGTTTTCCATTGGGACAGAAAAAACATTCTTTTTTCAAATTCAGAGAAGTTTTTCTGCTCTTGAAATTAGCGGGATGTCAGATATCTTGCTTTGTTGGCCGCAAAAAAAACACATTTTTCAGAGTCAGTCATTTGTAAAACTTTAAAATGTTTTATTACTTATGTTCTTAGATAAGAAGTCTGTGAAAAACATAGACAAATTTACATTTGACCGCTGCAATAGATATCAAAATAATTGAATGGATTTTTATAAAGGAAATTGACAATTATGTCGTTCTCCATTGGGATTTTCAGATTTTGCTCTCAGATTTCAGATTTTTCGTGCCCAATGGAACATAAAACGAGATTTTTCTTCCTTTGCATCTGTGGTGGTGCGTGTTTTAAAAGTCACGTGTTCTTAAATTGTAATTTGTGTAAATAAAAATCCATTCAAATTATTTTAATAAATATTGCAGCGGCCGTATGTAATTTTTTTTCTATTTTTCACAGACTTCTCGTCTAAAAACGTAAGTAAACACACTTTAAAGTTTGACAAACGACAAATGTTTTGGTGTTAGTGCAAATAGGTGTGAATCTCGCTCGGATATCGAGATTCGCAAAATTGCTCTGACTCTCAAAAAAAGTGCTTTTTTTGCGCCCAATGGAACATGAAATCTGACAGCCAGCTGATTTCGAGAGCAGAAAAACTGCTCTGACTCTGAAAAAAAGTGCTTTTTCTGTCCCAATGGAAATCGACATTAAAGAACAGCTGGGCTCTAATCGCGTAAGCACAAAACGATTGAACGATATCGTCTCGACGATGCTTCTACATCGTATAACAAATAAAAAACGATAATCGTTGAAACGATTCGACGATCATCGTTTTTTGTTGCTTCACGTTACTAATTTAAACGTCAAATACCCTCGTCGAAACGATTCGATTGAACGATGGCTATTTTGCAATCGTTTCGTCTTTTTTGGTGCGTTTTTTCAGTTTAAATTAGGTTTGAAATATCTATAAAGAAAAATTTAAAGAAAGACCCACACCTACGATCTCTATAGAGGCGACTCGCTATATCCGAGTTGTAAAAGAACACATTATTTGCAAAAAATAAATTATTGCACTTGGATTTCATTTATTTTTTATTATAATTTTTTTTTTTGACAGCTCAATTCTGCAATACAAAATTATCAATATATATAAACACTTTCACTTAAAATTGCACTTTTTCGTGATTATTCTTTAGCACCTATCCATTTTTGAATTAAATTCCCCATTCCACGTCAATCAATGACAACAAAGAAAAATAAACAAATTAAAAAAAAAAAACAATTTCCATACATTTTTTATTTTTTAGGTGTCAGACTTTGTTTACAGTCATTTTCAAACTGTTCAAAATGAAAACGACGAACGATTCGATTGAACGATACGACGATGATGTTATATGAAGCAAACTAAAAACGATATCGTCTTGTTCAATCGTTTCGACGACTATCGTTTCAAAATTTACGCGATGAGAGCCCTGATTTTTAAAGTGTGTACCACCACAAATACAAAGAAAGAAAAATCTCGTTTTATGTTCCATTGGGCACGAACAATCTGAAATTTGGGAGCCAAATCTGAAAATCCTAATAGAAAACGACATTAGAAAGCCAATGAACAGAAAAGCCTACTGAAGACTAATTAAGGAAACGTTTTTTAAGAAGCATGGATCATGTCAACGGCGGATGTACCGGAACGCTCTTAGAACCATTGCAACACTGCCGAATCATTTTGTTTATATTATAGGAGCTAACGAGTTTTGCGGAAGCATGGGCAGTTCTTTCAGAATAAGTCAGTGATCACTGTAAAGCGAGTCTAGATCTGATTGCGTATTCCAGAAGTTGAGGATACCTAAGTCAACAAGAAAAACGATTTATGTGCGATAAAATGTACATTCACCTACGCATAATAAGCTCTGTTACTGTTTTTGTTTAAACGGATATTCATATAAATTAGGCCCACAGAAGATTGCAATCAAGATTCGGGTAAGATGGGACATAAATAAAAACAGCACCCACAATTTATGAGTTTCAATGCAGTTCGGAAAGCCTTTTGTCACAAATCAAGGTCATTTACATTGCATGTTATGCATCCAAAAAAAACGTAGACGAGTGCTGAACGTGACTGGAATTTTCTTTATCTGCCAACTTGACTTCAGCTTGAATCTACCTACTATATGTACCATAGGTCATGGTCTGTATTAGTAGCTAAGCTAGCTATCAAATATATTATAGATACAGCGAAAAGTAGTGCTTCTACTTGGACGATCCTCGTTTTTAAAAGTTGGGTTGCGAGGATTCGAAGTTTAGCGAGCCAGACGAGCCAGCTCAGCGATTGCAATCCACATGCCAATAATTCATTTTAAGTCATGATTGATTTAAAACTGTATGTCTACAATGTTAAAAATCATCAGTCTATTTTAACCATTTGACTGAATTTAAATGGATTTACGTCGAAGTCTGACACTCGCCCGAGAGTAATTTTATTATGGTTGACCCTTTCAGATTAACGTTTTTGTTTGACAGGTAATGCCATGTGCTGAGCTATTGGCTTCTATTATGTATACTGTATTCATGCATAGTTATTTTGCTTATGCTCGTAAGCACTGGACATTTTGGATAGACGGACGACCAGCTTTTTATATGGGTGACCAAACGGTCGTGTTTACTTAATCTAATATGGCTACCTACTTCAATTTTTTGTTCGCTCTATTGGGCATTACATATTTCGATTGAAAATATTCAAAATGCTACCCAATTATATTTTAATTCGATACGTGATTGTCATACAAATTAAGCAAGTGGTAGTGTGTTAGTTTCTTGGCGTTAGCTTCTGTAAATACCTAAACTGTAATTGATTTGCGTAAAATGTTTACACAATATAGTACATCATGTACTTGGTAGGCAATGGAGTTATTTTAATGTGGGCGAATTATTATGGGTCAATGGCAGGAGCTTATAGGTATTGTGTGCAAGTAGATCCATGTTTGTTGTTACAATTACTGATGTTATAATCAGATATGTCATTTGTTTTTAAAGTTAAATTATATCATTGGCCACGACTTACTTAATTATGGTTGAGTTTGTTACATATACATGTGTATTCAGAATAAAGAGGAAGCATATTCCCGCTATTGACATTTTTATAAAAAAAAAAATAATCAATTCCGATACCAGGCCTGTTTTTTTGAGCTTCGAACTCAGCAAAGCAAAGCAAAGTAGGATTTTCAGCACGCAATTACAACAACTACTGTGATTCCTCGAAGTGTCAAGTAGGGCGTAGTTGTTGTAATCGCATGCTGAAAATCCTACTTTGCTTTGCTTTGCTGAGATCGAAGCTCAAAAAAACACGCCTACCGTAATAGATAATTAGGTAGGTAGGTATCTAGTAATCTTGGTTATTCAAATTTGAGGATACATATTTCGCACTATCTCTGTCTGTACTAAAAATGAACCACTTGCTTTTGCTGTCATAAGGGTTAACACAGCCACTTTGACAGCAACAGCGAATTTAGGATTGGCTCTAACGTTGATGTCTCTGTCGATGTAGCTGTGCTAATGTATTCAAAGTACCTACCTAATTAAAATACATTGGTTCTAAAAAGTTGTCAAATTGCTGTTGATGTCGCTGTGTTAATCTGTTTGTCGGATTAGAGCTAATCCTAGTTTCGCTGTTTTTGTTGCTGTCAAAGTCACTGTGTTAATCTGTTTCTCGCATAATACTATTTAACAGGTGTGTTTTGTCATTTCTCCCAACAGTATCATGAAGGCGCGTCTTGCAAAATGGTAGTAATATTGGGGACGTTCGGATTCATAGTTTTGTAAGTTGACAGGCTGTCTGACTAGATGTATTTCAGTTTTGATTGGCCCAGAGTGGTCACGTGATTAGTTTTTGCAGTTGACGTTTATGGAGGGGAAGCCGACAAACCTAGTCAGGAAAATCCTGCCTGCATACTCAGTTGACATTTCGAAGAGTCAGATTTAAAATAAACAGAGTGGCCGTGGCAGAATTCTGAGGTGTCAAAAAAAGGGCCAGTGAGAGAAAAGGGTGCCATTTCTAAAGGTACTCTGCAAATTTCGAATTTTCGCACGATATTTAACAACCATTAGTTCGCATAACAGTGTAATAGTGTTGTGATAGGCAACCGTGTTACATTTTAAATGTAGGTACTTATTTGAAAAAAGTAGGCGCAGTGGCTTAGTGGTTAGTGTGTTGGACTACTACGCTAGGGGTCGAGGTTCGAATCCCGCAAAAAGCCATATTCCAACTTAAGGTTTTTTTTTCACTGCGCCACCTCTCGCGAACGTCTGACAAACATCCGAGAGTATGACTGTCTTGAAAGAGCTTCTCAATTAGCCGTTTGGAGTCGGCATAAAACTGTAGATCCCTTCCATTCGTTCCAAAAATGAAAACTCACACAAAACGAATGGTTGTGAGAAGCTAGGCCTAGGGCCCCTTCGGACCTGTTGCGCCAACAATTTATTTATTTACTTATTTGAAAATATCAATTTTTTAAAAAAATTATGAGGGGTCTTTTCCGAATAAAAAAGGGCTAATCAAACAAAGGCAACGCTGACCGCGAGAATACAAAAACAATTCAAGTTGCTCAGTAGCTCAGTCAACGCGTTCGGATTCCTAGTCACGACGAATCTAGTTGACGTTTTACAGAAACTATGAATCCGAACGTCCCCAATGTCAATGACATTTAGCTAAGAAAATGTGTCAGAATAGAAAGAGTGATCACATTCAAAACAGAAGTTATCTTAAGTCGACTAGAGTCGGTCGACTGGTCGGTAATGTGACTTTTATAACTTCAGTGACCTATGCGAACTGGCAGTCTCGAATTTCTTACCGGATTCGTCAGCTACGTGTGTTAATATGTTCGCATCAAAAATGACAGGAAAAGCGCAAATGATCAAAACAACGAGTAACTAGCGGTTCCTCTCTTGACTCGAAACTGCTCAGATAAATTAACCGACAAGTACCTACTGATAAATATGTCAAATGCACAAAGTTCACAAAAAGCAAAATAAAAATCCGTCTTAGAAATCAATTGAGCACACAACTAAAATCTGTCAAAAAAAGAATGGTCGAATATTTTCCCAGAAAGTTTCATATTCGGATGTTGTAAAAAAGGTAAGTTGTATTTTTATTTGTGATATGGATTATATGTCAAAGATGTAATTGGCTCTAATTAGCTGGAAGTCTATCCACGTACTTTGGAGTAGGTATATTTTCAAATCTCTGAGAGATTGGCCTAATATCTTTAAATTGGAACAGAGATGTCAAACGATATTTGTCTTTAATTATTTATTTCCCTTCTTTGCTGGGGTCTTCGTTATAAACAGTTAACCCATATTTAAAATCAAACATGGTGACGGTAAAACCAGACCCTCATCTTGTCTTTTTACTGAAAAAAAAAAAAAAAAAAAAAAAAAATCAACAATCTGATCGGTCATGCCAAGCGACCTCTTTGGCGTTTACCCAAATTTATATCACAAATGTGCAAGTGTCATTCAAATCGATTTCTGAAACCTGCCCGCTGCAATTATGTAGATATACAATGCAATATCGTTCGTCGATGACGGCTGCAGCGGCGGCGCGCCACTGACGACATGTCACACTCGAAGGTGAATAGAAACCGAGGGTCTACTTACTCATCGACGGCGTCGGCGACTACCTGCTTAATTACAAACATTGCAAAAGCGATGGCAATGTACCCAAAGACCATCATGAGACCAATGGCGTTCACTTGCATCGCTTCTGAGACTGTATTGTCTGGAGTCTGATGTAAGATGGTTCAACATCAACATGGCTTGAGAGTTTGAAGGATTTTATTTCTGTTA
This sequence comes from Cheilosia urbana, assembly GCA_946477585.1. Taxonomy (NCBI): domain Eukaryota; kingdom Metazoa; phylum Arthropoda; class Insecta; order Diptera; family Syrphidae; genus Cheilosia; species Cheilosia urbana. The sequence goes on from OX297854.1 coordinate 147,766,492, forward strand.
TCTTTCGTAAATTGTCTATACCGATGATTGCCACTATTTCAGTGCTCACTAAGTCATTAATAAGATAATCAGATTTTTTGTTCAGGTAGGTACCTGAGCCTGCGATTAAACAACGGTTTGGTCGGAGGTTAATATCAAGTACTCGGATTGCGAGGAATTATGAACCTGTACTTTATTTGACTTGTTGCGAACTAAAATTATACACTGCGGATAGTTCAAATCGAATTCAAGGGTATAAAATCACGTTTCCTCGCATAAAATATAAATCAACCATGATTCCTTAATAGATAATGCCCGCGTTCCACTGCCCGCTGGATGAGTAGCGGTCATGTCAAACTCCATATAAAAAAACTTAGATTTCACCATTTGCGCTAGACGTCTAGTGGTTTTTGTGAAATGTCAGTTTTTTTATATGGAGTTTGACATGCCGCTATTCATCTAGCGGGCAGTGGAAATGTTTACGGTTTCGTTTTACGTATGGCTATAACTAGGGCCTAAACAAAAAGCAGTCGTTTTGCGCCGTACTAATAACAAATTTTGGTCTAGACTTTATATTTACGGAAGATCACAATTGCAAACTACTAAAACTTAGAGTCGAAACTAAAAACGTTTATTGGTAAGGTCAAGTTTATTTGACTCGTTTTTGAGCGCCTAGACTCCAGACTCATCTTTTTGAAAATCAGTGAATTCGGACTCCTTTTAAAAATGAAGAATATTTTTGCTATACCTATTCAAAATTGTTCAGTGTATTTTGTTGAGTTCAAAAGAATTTGGTTTAACCTGAATTTGAATTGAACAGTTTGTTTACTTAAAAAAGAAAAGAAAATATTGAAATCGGAATGGGACTCTTTTTTATCCAGCACTCTTTTGTGACTCTTTCTGAGGTAACACTGGTAAGGTCCATTGGAAACAAGTATCGCTGGTTGCTGTTAACATAATGTTTCTGCCATTTTTGCTCTTTGTTTCTATTGAATGCTCTTTTGATTGTTCCTCTAAATTTGACTGGAATCATTTCCTTCGCTTCTGAGGCAACTCTCGTTGATTTGCGTTTCATAAAAGTACTCAAGTTGCATCTGTGTTTTTCTCCTGCAGCGTATTGAGACCTTGCGCGCTTATCGTGTTAGTTTCATTGCGGCAGCCACGTTCTTTGATTCCTTTGCAGACCGTTGTGGATATATTTTGCTCACTGCCAGTCTAGTCCGTGATGACATTCTAGTTTCTAAACGTAGATTCTACATCTCTTCCGAAGGTATCGGCCCTAGAGACGAATCTGTCGGAACGGAAAGTTCTCCGATTTTATATGATTTGGAGGATTTTTGGTGTGAGGTATTCTTCGGAACAACTGTTCGGAGAATTGTTCCGACATTTTGTAACGCATATCGGCGAATTACGTTGAAGTGCGATGAAATGCATTTTTTTGTTAAATTTTTGACAGCTAGGTTCCGAGTTCCGATAACCTCCGACAGAAATAGGTTGCGGAATTTGCTTACGATTTGGAGTGTGGTGCGGTACGACATCGCAATTGTTTATCCCTCTTCCGAAGTCGGACACCTCTCGAATGAAATTTGAGCCTCCGAAAGGGAAAACTCGCTAGGGCCGAATATTTTGTATAATTTTACTGCGCCCAACTAAAAAGTATGCATCTGAAACGTTGATTACACTTAGCCACTGGTTACAAACTTTAAGGCTTTATCTTCTTCTAATTTGCCGAATTCGTTCCAATGGAAAATCACTGTCCCAGCAGTCAGTTTTTTTACCAAACAAAGCTCGAAGATAATACTGCCACTGCGGGCGGTACAGTTCTTTATTTAAGAAAACCCCACTACAGCAATCCCAACAAAAATTATGGACTATCCACAACCGCCAGCGAAATAGGGTTTGTTGTTATTAAGCCGGCCGAGATAATTGGCAGTGTCTACCTCAAATCGACCTTATAGCTGGCTTTGTTGCAGTCTTTCTATTGAATTCAGTTTCGAAATCGTATGGATTTCGGTATCAAAATATGAATTTGCATAAAATGTTGCAACTTCCAAGATCTACCAACGAAAACAGCATCACGAATACACATATTAATTTATCGAATTAAGCGCTCAACTTTGAGTTCATTCCCGTCTGAAGTCGAATCAAAGAACTCCACCATGCTATTATTATTTCGAATATTTATCACTATTTTGATCGTTAAATGTCCAATTATAAGCAAATTTTTAACCATGCCTCGAGACCCTATCCGCAAGAAATGAAGATGATCAAACAAAAGTCAAACAAACATAATGAGGTTTCACCTCTGTGCGCATGCTAAACCGTTGGCACGCGATGGTGCACAGTGACATTGAACTTGATTTGTTTATACATATTTTTTTTTTAAATTGGCATCGCAAAGAGTTTAGCCGTCTTTTGGTCAGAATTTTTGTTGTTTGAAGAGTCGATGACCATTGACCATGTTGCACCATCAAAGGGGCAGATGAATGCGTTATGGGCCAGTCTGTACGTGATGTCTACGTACGTGGCCCGTTGCGAGGATTTTCGAACAATGACAAACTGTTGTAAAATAAGCTGCGCAGTGGGTTGCATACTAATTGCGCGGGTGCAACACGGATTTATCAGTTGGGGGTATAAAAGCCTAAAAGTGCGTTTTATTGCTAATCAGTTTGGTGAACACAGTTGATAGGATTGGTAGCCATGTTTGTTAAGGTGAGCAGCGTAGATAAATTTTATTTTATTCGGTTATAATATTTGGTGTTTCATTTTAGATTGTGATATTTGGTACTTTGTTGGCGATTGCCTTTGCGGAATTACCTGCGAGCGCGCCATACGGACCATCTGGGTGGAGACCACAGGGAGCACCTTTCGATCTACCAAATGAATATGTTCTACCGCTGGAGCAGCGACAAACACCAGTTGAGATCGAGATCACCAAACAACGTGTAGACTTTGCTGGGCAATTTTCTGGCATCAATGCCGGCCAGGTTGCGCCAAACACCGCATATCTACCTCCAAACGAGGTTGACGATCCCTCGGGCATTGACATCATTCGTGTGCAAGGTCTTCCGAACCGACCAACAACTCAGTTTAACGCATTCCGTGCCTCGCAGCTAAATACCCGGGAGTATTTCCCTCAGCGCCAAGTCGTTCAAGTTCGCAGGCCAGCACAGAAATTCTCCGCAAACTTTAGACAGCAGCAATTTGGTAGACAAAAAAGTGTTCCAGTTCCTGCTGCTCAATACGGAGCGCCTGTAGTTCAGCCAGAAACTCAATATGGTGCCCCCATTGCACAGCCAGCCACAGAGTATGGAGCTCCAGCAGCTGAACTAGCAGGGTACCCGGAGCCGCGGAAGAATACAGACAACGGCTTCAAGTTTCCCAATGAGGAGAACGAGGAAATCAATGACAGTAGCTATGTAACCAAAGGGGCATATTTTGTGCTGACACCGGAGAAGACTCTGCAAAAGGTCACCTATCAGACTTCGCAATCCGATGAGGAGGCACAAACGAATGCGTTCTCGGCGAAACTCAAATACACGCCAGTAGACGAAATTAACGGGCCGCTGTACAAGTACAATGAACAGGGACAGTTGGTGAGAATCTACAAGAAGTAACCGATGAGGCTTGCCGCACACAGTATTGCTTGTTATTTAGTACGCATAAGTTGTTTTGTTTTGTTTTGTAATTGGCTGTAAAATGTTTGATTTTTAAAATAGCAAGATGTTTTCGATTAGAGTGTGTCTTTTATTGAAGCTTTGTGGAGAGATATTGACAGCAAGCTCACTGAAATGCATTTTTATTACGATGTCACGAAACATTGATTAGACAGAGTTGGGCCTTCGGTCAGAGCTCAGCTATGCAGTCAGGAATCTGAAACAAGTCGAAGGACGTCAAAGATTCAAGTTAACGTATGAAAGCCAATGCTCAAAAGCATTTTGTGGGGTTAAGATGATGACAGATTGAAATCAATTCTTTGTTTTGCCGAGAGGTTATCGTGGACTGATTTACCTAATGTGCGGTGTCTAGTTTTTTCTAGATCAACACAAATGGAACATTTAGAAGCACGAAATATGATCTCGATATCTGATGATTCTAAGTAATAAGACTGAAAAACACCTTATGTCCAACAAACAAATTGGATTGACGGAATTGTATGCGATTCCACGATCATTAGTAAATGCTTTGATCTTTCCTATAAATTGTTACATAGACTGTGAGTGGATTTATATGAGAAACAGGATCGGTCTCAGAACAGAACCTTGAGGAACACCAAGATTCATTCCAGTCTTTCAGATACCTACCACATAAACTTACATTGAACCCCAAAAGCCCACGTTATACAGCTTATTTAAGGAAATGTACCAACAACAAGCCCATACAAGATCGTTTTTCATCAGAGCCTTCTCTATAATGCAATAAAACTTTAATAGGGCGTATTCAGCAGATAGCAAAGCTCTAAACCGGAACTAAATAAATTTATTTTTGGGGATTAAAAACAACAATGCTATCGGTCTGCAATTCCTTTTTAAAAACAGGAAAGTGTATACACAAATTGAAAATATTGTCCAAAATATCTGCTATATATAAAGGAAATATTTGTTACGAAAGTATTTAAGTACAATCCATTCGCTACCATATGAGCGTGTAGTTTATGGAACGAAAAGTGTGCAAGTGTAAAATCTAACACCCAAAAATTCGCTAAGAAAAGAATAATGGATGGAATATTGGATAGGTCAGACATTGAATTTTTAACTTCCTCCATTACGTAGTAAGAGAAAGATATTTCATTCGTACAAAATTTCGAACTCAGAGATGTTAATTAATTCTGACATTACGATGATAGCGGAACTCAAAAAAAAGGGTCGCCAAATTCAGTCCGTCTGTGCCGAGGCCTACAACCTAAAAGCCTGCCCGGATTTGATTCAAACTTCGGATTTGGAGTTTGGTTTACAAATGTAACCTCAATATTCACGGTACTTCCAATATAACATTTTTATATACCAGTTTGATTTGTTCGAAAACGGATCTATAAAGAGGGTCTTCCACTGAGGCAACAAGCAATAAGCAATAAGCAATAAGCAACTTTTATTTTAACCTATTCTCACATTAAAGCAACAGTGTTTCTAGCGACCTCTCACTCACTACTCGCAAATATTGATACAACGACGCGATATAATATCGCTTTTCAACATGCGCTGTGTATCGCCAGCAATAATGTTGCCGCAATCAGCAACATTATTCGTTCAACCGATATTGAGTTGCTTTAATGTGAGACGCCTAACTTGATTCAATATAAAATAACTGTTAGCGATAATATCACATGTTTCCTATTGCCAGTTGCTTGTTGCTAGTTGCTTCAGTGGGAGACCCGCCTAACGATTTCAAACAACATTTATTTTGAGGTCAACATGACTGCATACTCAGGTTTTGCCTAAAAAATCAAACAACGGTACTTTTGAAATATGGCCATATGTATCTCTAAAATGGTCCATACGATTGTAGCAAAAATCAATTTCGAAGGTAATATGGTCATTTCTAACTTAATAACAAACTCAGTTTTACTCTACATTATCGTACAATTGATTTTTGAAAAAAATAATTTTAAAAATTTATTTCTTTAGTTGACCTGAAAACGCCACTAACAATTTTCGCCAAAATGCATTTTAAAGTAAATTTGATGTTTACAGATTATTGTGTCCTTAATTTTCAATTCGAATCACCGAAAACGTTAATTTTAACCCCATTTTCGGTTTCGATAAAACATCAAAAAACAAGTAATGCTTACATCCCGAATAACACCTTATACTCAGTTTTGCATCAAATTAGTTGAGAAATAGTATTTTTCAAACTAAACATTGCAAATTTGTTACTGTTTTGTCTGACAAATTTTAAAAAAACCGCTCTAACGATTTTTTGATCCAAATGCATATTACAGATTAAATAAGTATACTAAATAAGATCCATTGCTTAGTTTTTCGCAAAAAAATCGAATAAATCCGTTTTTTAATTATTTCTCAAAAATGATTACTTTTTAATGAACTGTCTTCGTATATTTTTGTAAAACTCAAACAATTACAACTTCTAAAAAGCAAAAAGAAAACTACTTTTTAGGAAATATTTTTCACTTCTTGTTTTCAAATAATTTCAACCACTTGGGGCCTTACACAATCAGAAACTCCCACTTCATTTCCACCCCCTTACACGTCCAACAGTTTAAAACTGCTAATATAAATTCAAAAGCAAATCTCTAAAAACGTTCATACATATATACATACATATATCTATGTAAGGATATCGGTCTAATACGAACGCTATTTCCAATCGTAGACACCTTAAACCAGCATTACTTATATATTCCAGTCAAAAATAAAATCATGCTTCACAGCTTCACACATTTTTGCCTTGTACTCAAAAACTTGTGAGTGTAAGAGCTTATAAAATTATGCAGTAGGCGCTTACAACTCTCTAACTGGAACTTGCGACAATTGCCTGCTACTGAGAGCTTTAAGTTTTAAAAACTCACATTGTTATTTTTGATGTTATACTGCTAAATCAGATGAATTTCCCAAAAGTGGATTTTATTTTACACTATTCACATTTTTCATGGACCATTTCTTTTATCTAGCATCGGTCCTCAGACTTTTACCTACCTAATAAAATAAGAAAACAACCAACCAAACTTTTGATGAATGGGAAAGTTTCATTCGACCCAGTCGTGCACTTTATTTTTCTATAATTTTCAAGCAAAACAATACCGAACAAGCAAATTAGATATTCAAAAACGTTATATTAATAGGAAAGACCTTTTTCGTACCGATTTCTGTTGTAAAGGGTGATTTTTTAGCTGGTTTGGTTTTGGCAACACTGGTTTTGACAGCTGACGTGTGTTTAGTACCTTGTGTCACTGTCAAACAGCTTCAGTTTGGTTTGCAATTTAACCATGGATCATCTTACAAATGAACAACGCTTGCAAATTATTGAATTTTACTATGAAAATTCGTGCTCGGTTCGAAATGTTCATCGCGCGCTGCTTCCATTTTATGATCGGCATTCTCGACCTTCTGAGCAGTCTATTCGGAAGATTGTGACCAAATTTCGCACCAAATTTACTTTGTTGGACATTAAACCACCAACACGTTTACGTACTGTGCGTAGTGAAGAAAATATTGCGGCCGTATCAGCTAGTGTGACAGAAGACCGCGAAATGTCGATTCGGCGCCGTTCCCAGCAGTTAGGTCTTTGTTACAGCACTACGTGGAAAATTTTGCGGAAGGATTTGTGCGTAAAGCCTTTTAAGATACAGCTTGTGCAAGAACTAAAGCCAGCCGACCTACCACAACGCCGAATTTTTGGTGAATGGGCTCTTGGAAAGCTGGCCGAGGATCCGCTTTTTTATCGAAAAATTGTGTTCAGCGATGAGGCTCATTTTTGGTTGAATGGGTACGTAAATAAGCAAAATTGCCGCATTTGGAGTGAAGATCAGCCAGAAGCATTGCAGCAGCAAAATGCATTCCGAAAAAGCCACTGTTTGGTGCGGTTTATGGGCCGGCGGCATTATTGGGCCATATTTCTTCAAAGATGATGCGAATCGCAGCGTTACTGTCAATGGTGAACGCTACCGAGCGATGATAACAAACTTTTTTTTGCCCGAAATGGAAGTTCTTGACTTGCATGATATGTGGTTTCAACAAGACGGTGCCACATGCCACACAGCACGCGAAACAATGGCGCAATTGCGAGGCGAGTTTGGTGAACAGTTAATTTCACGTTTCGGGCCGGTCAATTGGCCGCCTAGATCGTGCGATTTGACACCATTAGATTATTTTTTGTGGGTGTATGTCAAGGCTAATGTGTATAGGGACAAGCCCGCTTCGATTGACGCACTGAAAGCCAACATCCATGCATTCATTCGTGAGATACCGGCCGATATGTGTGAAAGAGTATGCCAAAATTGGACTCAGCGGATGGACTACCTGAGACGCAGCCGCGGTCAACATTTGCATGAAATTATCTTTAAACATTAAATTGCAAGGTTCAAACTATCGATTCAAATAAATATTTCATTCATTTTTTCGAATTTTTTGTGTTTTTTTTTTTTAAAAAAGTTCTAAACCTCTTAAAAAATCACCCATCACCCGTTATTTCAAATCCGATTTGTAAGAAACATTTACAAAAAAAAAAAAACGGAAGCACTTTAGGTGATTTTCCGCATGTTTTTTAACTTTTTTTTATCGCAAGCAATAAGTTTCACAGAAATTGAAAAGCTACCTGTGGAATTATTTCCACAAAACGCGTCTTTATATTTCCATCGCAAGGTAAATGTTTGTTTCCGCCAAATAAGGACTTTGCAAGCAGAAATATTGAATTGTCTGTGGAGTTATTTTGGAAAATATATTTTTTTGCAACCTAAACCTATTCAATTGAACAGAGCAGTTCTTTTAAGCTCGAAAATGGAAAATTTAGAACAAAATCCATTTCACCGAATGGTCAAATGAAAAAAAAAACTAGGTGGCCAAATGATACTTCACGGCTGCTTTTTAGAAAGTACTTTCAGTGTATTACATTTTTGCACCCCCACATGAACAAAAGGAAAACAAAAATAATATATTTTTATACTTTTTACGTAAAAAACGATTTTTTTTATTACAAATATTATACAAAATATGAATGCAATTGATATAATAGTATTGTATATAAAAAATATATAATAAAGTTTGTGAATTATAAAATATACAAAAAGAGCGCTTAACAAGTAACTTTTTTTTTTCTTTCTTCTATTTTGTTAATAATTATGGCAGTTGGCTTTGCTGTGTGGCTTGCGCTTTTGTGGAATCGATGAATAATTAAATGAAAATCAAACAAACAAAAGACAATACAATGTACAAAAGGAAATAATAATAATACAAAGAACAAACATAAAAGCTGATGGTAAATAATACTACATTGCAATGAGAGAAATAAAAAAAATAAAAAATTAAAGAAAAGCATTGTAGAGGAATGAAAAACCACACAAAGAAACTGGCCTAAAACCTAACACAGGATGACAAACGACTTTAGGTTTTCTCCCTTAGCAGGATACTAGAATGGATAGTATAGTACTTGGAACTGAATAGATCCTTAGTTGTATCTGCTCTGAGCGTTGGCGTCATAGCCACCGAATGAACCATCACGACCAGCAGCACCGGCACCACCACCATTCTGGCCACCACCATTGTAAGCGTTTCCGGTTTGTTCATAAGTGATAGATGGACGGTATCCGTTCTGGTCGGCTTCGTAGTCTACAACCTGTTTCCTGCCATCGGGCAAGAGGACATAGTAGCGGCCAACAGTCCTATCACCATCACGAGCTTCCATATGGCCGAAATCATTGCCGGATTCATAGTCCTGTACGTCATACTTGAATTCGTATTTAGCTGGACCATAGTTCTCCTCGCTGCCATAACCGCTGTAGGCGTTGTTGTTGCCATTACCATTACCATTACCATTACCATTACCGTAGCCGCCGCCGTTTGAGAATCCCTGGCTAGCTGGATAGTTGCCTCCGTTTGATTGTTGTTTTGGGAAAATTGCCGATGTGATTGATGGCGCTGGAGCGGCCGAGGATGGAGCAGCGTATGAATTTTGTGGTGCATTTGCAGACGATTGACCCCTTTGGGGTGGCAGATAATTGCTGGCAGGTGACTGGTACGACTGAGTGGGTGGCAGGTAATTATTTGATGGCTCAGCAGATTGTTGATTTGGTGGAAGGTATGTATTCTGGGGTACTGGAGGTTCGCATCTAACCAGAGCGACGCAGGCCAAAACAGCTATCGTTGCAAAGCACTGAAAAGATGGTTACACCAGATTAGAATGAGAGACAACACAAACAAAAGTGAATGCTGCGCGACATAATTGACAAAAGAGACGGTGGTATTTTATTGTTGCCTCAATTGCGGTGTTGAGTGATGGTTATTATAACGTCGTTGAAGTAGTTATTTTCAAAAAATAGATATATTACCGCAGCAGGGTATATGATTAAAGTTGGCAATGCGATGTACCTACGTACATTATTGACATTCATAAGCATTTTATTTGTCATCATATTCATCATGCGATGAGGCACTTTGACAAGCTGAAGCTGTGCGCCACAGATGGGGAGTAATTATGAAATTCTCGAAATGTCTTGCTTTTTGATCGTGCATCGCGCCTATTAGTTTAGGGCGGAGTAGATAAAGAGGCTCTAGATCTATCTTTGAGATGAGCGCTTAAGTACTATGTTCAAGCGTCAGGTGAAAGGAGATTTGAAGTCACGATTTATTGACTCTTTGAAAGAGATTCAAGTGAAGAAACACCAGATTTATGTTACGTATACGCAAGAGTGAACTAATTATGCGCACAAAGTTCAACTAATTGCCAGGCATTGTATAATTGCTTGTCATTTGGTGAAAACTAAGTCAAAAACTGAGATTCTTAACTTCGATGGGACAGGCGCAGGCAAGTGACTTAAATGCTTGCAAATAGTTTTCCGAATTCTATTGGATTCTTCAAAATAAACCAGGGAAGGAGTACTTAGAGCCGCCGATTAAACCATGTTTAAACTCCGTTTCAGGAATATCAATGTCTCCATCAATTATATTCACTACACACTTGACAGCAGGACTATAAGTCGTGTTCACTTTATTCGTCTGAATATCCTTATTCCTTGTTATTGCTAACGATCCACAATCACTGGCACAATGTCCTTTTGAATTTTGCATACACAAAATGCTCACCAAATATAATTGAAATTTATTTACAAACACGGTATTTACATACCTTCATTTTGTATATTTTAAAAGCTTAATTGATTTATCACAAACTCAAAGGAGTATCCTTATTGGTCTTCTAGCGAAGATGGTTAAACAAGATTTGATACTGATCCAAATCCAGACACCAGTATTTATATCACGAAAAAGTACACAATATACTCACTCACTGGCAGCGGCAGAAAATCTCAATCTTCATCTTGCCAGTAGAAATCTTCTATATGCACAACAACAAAACCGAAACACACACAAAAAAAAATAGAAAACGAACGGTATAATAGTTATAATAAAAGTTTAGAGCAAAAATCTCACAATGAACGCCACTAGCGCAAGTGGTGTTGCTACCAAAAAATCCACAAACAACAACAAAGCTACAAGCAAAAATAATAAACATAATAATATTGGTATCATAGTTACATCTTTTGAGAAGCTATAAGATGCAAAAATAGACAAAAAAGTAACCCCAAACCAACTAACAAAATCTACACCTTTTTAAAAACCTTATCCACACACATCCACACAGAGCAAAATTATGTTTAGATACATTTTCTTCTGTGCTGTTACTTTTTGTTAAACTTATTTAGCCTAAATGTATCTAACCAATCAGAGGTTACCGCAACGAAGAGTGTAGATTTCACGTACATCGATGTGAAACGAAATGATGAGTACAATACAATTTTTGGCTATTGCTGAAGATACACAATGCAATTGGTTTAGATACTTACGGTTACGAGTATGTAATCCACAGTGAAATTAGTGCAGACATAGATCTGTCACTGTGTGTGTGTGTGGCTTTAATGCAGAGAATCACAGCGCACGAGATATACTTTCTGATGGCAGATTCATTCACCAGACGAACCAGGTGAAGGTGTTTGGTTTGGCTCAAACCACATACGACGATATCAACATCTTTGTGGCTCTCCTCTCATCATAAACGTTTAGACCATGATCGGGTTTGGTATGGAATTTGCACATTCGCTCATGTATCATGAGTGTTGGATCTTCAAGGGAAGAACACCTTGAAAAATAACCGCTACAAAATCCAACTTTTGAGTTTTTGTCTGGCACTATCGAATTTGGATTCTTCGAGGAATTGTGTGTGATTTTTCATTTATGCTGTTTCCTTGGAAGCAGGTGGTTATTAAGGAACTAAATGTTCCAAATGAGTGTCGTACTGTATTAATTGGTGTAAAGTAGCTGAGGTGCTGTTTGGAGTTTGTGCAATTTAATTGTGTGCGAGAAGATGAGTTTCAGGATATGCAAAATATTATTCAGACGAATGGCACGGCAAAAGCAAATCAGTCTTATTTACTTTTAACGTGCTTCAATTAAACAGCAATTTAATGATAAATATTTCAAAATAAAAAAGCTTTACAAATTTATTTCCATAATTGCGATCGCAAAGTGAATGCTTGTTTCTGCCAAAGAAGGACTTTGCAAGCAGAAATGAAAAGTAGGTATGGTCCCCCAATGGTGTTAAATAGAATATCTCTGTCCAATGATACCGTCGATCTATTTGCACACTTCTCTTTTGAATTTGTCTTCTCGCGATCAGTACATAATGCGCATACTTTGCTAGAGCTACATTCATTCCGCGACAGTATTAATCATTTTTCGTGTCCAGGCTAAAATTTTCGAACTCAAAATGGCGAAATTTTCCATACAAAATTGCATATTGTGGCCTACAAAGTATTAAATAGTTATTGGTAAGGCTCAAACTGATGTTGCCCAAAATATTCTGCAGATTCAGGATATTGAGGCTCGTACATATAGCCACAAACCAAACCCGACTTGTGGTGCTAAATGCACAATTTTGCAATAACTTTTTTATTCGGTCCATTTGCATACTATTTTTTTCCACCAGCTCCACGCTTATTTTTTTTATTCAAAAGTCTCGCTTACAATGCCACGCAGTGCTGTCGAAAGTACTACAATAGGAGTATTGTACTCATTTTTCATCTGCTGTACTCCGGTACTCCCCAAAGACAAATTATACCTACTCCTATTTTTTATTTCAGATTGATATTTCTCTTCAAGTAAATTGCAAAAAACATTTTTTTTTTAAATTTTTTTTTAAATGAACTAGTGCGCAATATATCCTTGAACTTGACGAACCTTCTGATACTCAACGACAACTTCGTAATCTACAGAGGCATTTGCAAGATTTCCGCTATGCCAAAGCTTCTCTAAGGTGAAGTTAAAAAAATGTACCCAATTGTTGGTATTTGGACCGACTAAAGATCATAGTTTTAAAAATCAACGTACTTGCCGAAGCGAGCAAAATGTGTTCGAAAGGCGTTATAACTTTGCAAGGATAAATTTCTTATTCTCCAAGAAAGCAGAAGCATCTTCTGTTTTGCTGATTTTTGCTATACGGGAAGATCTATGAAAGCAGTCATCAGTGGCTCCAAGAAAGAGCAATATCAATAATAAAAAATAGGAAACAACCTCGCAGGATATAAGCTACGATTGATAAGTTGGTTAACATAGTAATCGATAATAGGCAGTCTTAGAAAAGAATGTGAAAACTTTTTGAAGACTGTTTAGAAAAACCGCCACGGATGCCTTATTTTCAAATACGATCTTTGACACCCTTTTTTTGATTTTTATTGTAACGAAAGCTTAAATGGTCGCAGTAGCTCAGTGATTATAGTTCTCAGGTTTTATTCCCGAAAAAAGCAAGCACAAACTGCATCTTTAGGTTTTTTTTTTTCCTGACAAATATCCGAGCAAGTGAGAATACAACTGTCCTGAGAAAGTTTACAAATTCAGCAGTTCGGAAGTTGCATAAAATTGTAGGTCCCTTCCTTCCAAAAAAAATCCTCCAAATTATTAATGATTTGTTTTTGCCTTTAAACAATTGAAATTGCCCCTGCAGCTATAGCTTTTGCGATGATCACCAAGGACAATTGCTTCAAGTCTCAAAAGTCTCATCCAAAACTGTTTAGAAAGGTTAATTTTTCTAGTGGCAAGTACATGATTTATAAAAAGAAATAAAATACATACAAGCGGTTGTACTGTGACCAATTCACAGACTTTCTAAGATAATTATGTAATTTTATGACATGACATTAAAGGACAATGTATCGAATAAAAAAATAAAATCTAGTACTCTAATTATTTTCGACTAGTTTTTTAGCCTTGTATCGGTTTACCAAAAGTCAGGGGTCCGATTTTGTAAGGCGAAAACGATGAAGCAGTTTCGTGCGCACGAATAATTTTCTCTAAGATGAAGAATTAAATCTTTCATGCACACGAAAATGTTTGAACGTTTCGCATTACAGAATGTCGACCCGGCTGTCAGAGTGAATGTCACTAAAAAACTGGTTGTCAATTTTCAGAAAACCAACATCTAAAATCACCCATAATTCACATTTCTGGCTGCAATGACAATTTTAGATTGAATTTGTTTTTTTTAATGTGATTTTTCAGCAGAAGTTTTATTTCTTTGCCATTTCTTGTTTATTTCTGTCAAACTTTTTTACTTTTTCATTCTATTATATAAATATAAATAGGCGAAACGAAATAGTTAAAAACCACTTTCACTATCTCAAGCCTAGTATGCTGTTCCTGGTAAGCTAAAATTAAGCGACTCTCCAATGTTTCTCTCCACTATTTCTCTTAATGTTTGCTTAATTTTGACAGTGCAAGTTCCGTAAAAAGAAAAAAAAAAAAAAAATGGTTGGTACAGCTGATTGACTTGCTCTGTAAAAATGGTTTTCTTGGTATTTTATTTTGTTCGTTTCTTTATTTTTGTACTTCTACAACTCCTTGTTAAAATATTCCATTTCTAAAAGCAATTAAATTAACAACAGCGAATTTCTTTGTGTTCAACTAACCATTCTCCATACCGTTAATTTGCTTTCGTTTGAAAATTTGCGAATACCGATATTTTAGCTGTGTAAAAATGTATTTTGCATTAATACGCTTACTTAAATCCAAGCAAAATTTAGCTTGAACTGCGTACTGCTTTGCTTAATTTTACCTTTGGAGACATTTTTGTATGGGGGCTTAATTTAAGCGCGAGCAGCATAATAGGCCTTCAACTTTAAATCAAACATATCCGCTTGATTTTTGTATGTTGGAAAAACTGTGCAGAGATGCATTGCTGCCTGTAAATTGTTTTCCAACATGTTTTGAAAAAGCCAGGTCAATATAATGGTAGCATTTCTACCACAATGCGAACTCTAGTTTTCATTATTCGCCAGAGAAGAAGCCGCCAAGCAGCAGCTTCATAATAGGGTTTTGTTATTCTTAAATTAAATAAATCATATTCTTATGGAGGGCCGAAGAGTGGACATGTGCTTAGTGAAAAGCAACTAACTTTAATACGTCTCCTATTCATTACATCGCACTTTGTTATGCCAACTGTGATTGTGTTTTTTTGTATTTGTTGTGAAGATGAAACGGAACCGTAATCTATATATATATATAAAACAAAGATCGTCCATAGCTCGAGAACGGATCGTCCAGTTTGAGCTATATTTTCTTTGTTATTTTTGTCTACGTCTACATCGAAAAAATTGGAAAATTTTAAAAGTAAATTGAAAATTAATAAAAAAATAATATTCCGTAGAAAATCTAACGAATCTTTTTTTCTATCGCAATATACAGTGAGACGGTATTTGTCAAAAAATTCTACATAAAATTACTTATTTAGTAGATTTTCTTTGCCGAAACAATTCTTTTATCACGTGCAAAGCCAGGCTGGAAGAGCTAGTATGGTATAAAATCATCACACTCCTGCAAGTAATCATAATCACAATTTCTATTGTAAATCACAGGTTGTGACTTTGAATTTTGAATAACAGGTAAAAAATCACAGGTTGCTAACTTGTTATGTTTGCCATGTCTATAAAAGCGTGCATGTGTAACAAATGTTTACACGCATTTATATGACCAAAAGTATGCACGAGTACAAGCAGTCACCCGTGGCTTCAATCACGTTACAGTTGCCGCCGCGCCGGCCGTCAAATCACCGAAGATAATTATAAGTATATAACTAGTTGTTGCCCCGCGGCTCGGCTCCGCCTACGAATACAGTCGAGCAATGGAATTAATGAAAGTACTAGCTTCTGTTTTTTTTTTTTTTTGGTAAAGTATGCACGTAGTTTAAGCTTGTTTTCTAATTTTTAGTGGTTGAAAATAAGGGCATCGGAAATTGCAGTCGCTTGAAATTGAACCGGATATCTAGTACGAATCGGAATGCCTTAGTTGAAAAAGAATTTATTGTTATGTTCAATGGGACTTGCAAGTAATTTTTGTATCGCAATTCGCAAGTCAGGCTCCCTTAAAAAGTCAAGGTGGAACCAATCTCTTTAATAGAATTGTCAGAGAGATTTCTTCTTCTTTTTTTTCTTTTTTCTTTAAATGATGCAATAGATCCAATGGATTTTATATGCGTGGAAACATATTTTTCTCGTGTGCTGTGGTGTAGTGTGTCGCGTTGTGTCAAAATCTCTCCTGTTCCGATTGCGCCACACCGCTCTATGCAGAAAATATATTTTTATGGGGTGGCAAATGCAAAGTGCGTTAGTATAAAGTCTGTTCCCTTACAATAATGCATTCGAATACATAAGTCAAACTTCGTTCCCTTCGTCGGGTAGAAGTAAACGAAGTTTGACTAAATTTGAGTAATGTATTCGAATGCATTATGCATATGCATAAAAAAAAAGAGTACAGCACACTATACAAGAACAGAACGCGAACACACAATACATTACAAGCGTAGTTCCGGCTTAAGACGCTCTACTTAATTGGTGAACTCTGTAGTACCTATTTTTCGACCACTGGGGACCATATAAGCCTTCCGTGACTATCAGGCAGTAAATAAATACATAGTTGGCGCCACTAGACCTAACTTCTCACATCTATCGGTATTATCTGTAACTAAAATACCAATTAACAAAAATACAAAAAAAAAAAGCAAAACGAACAACAAGTGAAAATCATTACACTTTTGGAATGCCGTAACGAAGCACTCCCAGTCACAATGTATAGGAGCTTCTTAATTGTATACACACAATAAAACAAGCAGAAATCACTTAAATGAGACAAGTGCAATTTTGAGTGTGTAAATCAAACTGGAGATAAATAAAGAAACGGAAAGATTATTATTTATGCTGATGAGTTTAATTGTTACGAATCGAATTTCAAAGGCGTAAAATTGTTACTCTATGTAGACATTTCCGGTCTGTAGGCATTTCCGGCCAACGGAAAATTAAAGCTTCTTCATAACTGGAAATCAATTGATTGGCAGGTGGAATGTTATGCAATAAATTATTATAAGACTTGCATTACCCTCTTTAGTACGTAGTCGTGGACTAAGTTCCGTCATTGCAGAGGTTGAGTGTTTAACATTGAATTGGTTGCGGTCATGATATCTGTTTCCGTCACTCCACAATAATTTTTTTAATGCGAGAAACAGATTAACACAGCAACAGCAACAGCAACTTTGACAGAATCTTTAGAACCAATGTATTTTAATTACTTTGAACACATTAGCACAGCAACATCGACAGCGACATCAACGTTAGAGCCAATCCTAAATTCGCTGTTGCTGTCGCTGTGTTAATCTGTTTCTCGCATTATTCATTTGTGGCTTGGTGTAAAGGTCATGTTAATATTGAAGTCAAGCATCTTTTAATTAGTTCATAAATATTTTTAAAGAAGCAATCGTTTCTACATTCGGCCCTTAAATTCATGCAAGTTAGAAAGCAGCTGTCAGTAGAATGAATTTGCACTGAGGGCGTTCAAGTATCTAGTTTAGTAAGTCTGACAGCTGTCTGACTAGATCTATCTCGGTTGTGGTTGGTTGAAATCGGTCACGTGGGCACCTGTGACATTTGACGTTTATGGAGGGGTAGCCGACGAATCTAGTCAAGAAATTCGTGACTGAATACTAAGTTGACAGTTCGGGTATGTGGCTGACGTAGAAAAAGTGACGTTCCCGACCAATCTAGTTTTTGCGTTCAGGTTATATCGTACCCAGACCAATCTAGTCGACTTAAGATAACTAGATTCTTGAATGCGGCCACTGCCTTTGAAGGGGCATTAAATAACGTCAGCTGAGAGGCAGTGTTGCCGTAAGCTTTTTTAAAAGTGTAACAATTTTGTTCAAAAAGTGTAACAAATGGATAAAAAATGTAACAAACTGGAAAAAAATTTAATAATAAAATCGTCGTTTTTCAACTCAAAAAAAAAAAACTTTATTAGGAACTCTTTATCACATTTCAAATAAAGCTCTTTTTTTGACCTAGCTGCCCATTTTGTTTAACAAATAAAAACAAAACAAAAAAAGAAAAAAAATATTGGCCATCGAATTAAATTTCAATTTTTATTTCACGAACTTTATTTACCACGAGATACAGAACATTATCAACGGTGACGCGGCGAGACAGAAAAATATTGTTGTCTTTTCTCGTTTCCTCCCGTTCCCATTCCCACTCGCAGTTTAACGTCTTGCTCAACTTTTGCTCTGTGTAAACAAACAAATGCATTGACAGAAATTGGTAGAAGTTTGCTCGAAAGAAAAAAGTGCTGCCAGTTCAACTTTTCAATATTTTTAATGAGAAAAACAAAAAAGGATTTTAATGAGAAAAAAATGTAACAAAGCGAAAAAGAAAGTAACATTGTAACAAAATTATAAAATAATTAAAAAGTGTAACACTTTTGTTACACTTGTAACATTGTGGCAACGCTGCTGAGAGGCTATCGAACAAGCTCTAGAAAGGATGAATGTCGAGCTAAGCTTTACCAATTGGCTGTTATGGAAAATATAAATTCCACTCTTGGACACACTTCAATAAGGAAATCTGTTACTCGAGGTACTCCTCAGGGAGGAGCCATCTCTGTTCTTCTCTGGGTGCCTGTCATATAAATTATAAACTTAAAGAACAATGTAACGCAGGACTGAGCGTCACTGCTTATGCGGATAAATGCCGCGATTGTTCTTCACAGCAAATTTCTGCACACACTGCGAGCGAAAACAATATAGAATCAGCTCTCAATAGCTAAAAGTAGGATGAAAGTCTCAGTGCACTGGACTTCTTACGATGTGAATTGCGGAGCTACTAAAAATGAAGGTTGTCCAGACTGAGCTTAAAGCGCTAGAGAAAACTAGAAAAGGGAACTAGTCAGAATTTTTCGCACAATTCTAAGCTATTATGCTCCCTACGATGTATCTTATCCAGAAAAGGATGAGTGGCATTTAGACAAAATCACCAAACACTGTGAAATAGCAATTTACACAGACGGCTCGAAGACAGGGGAAGGCACTGGTTCAGGCATCTACTCTGTAGACCCACAACTAAAAGTGTCTATACGGCTACCGGATACTAGCAGTGTCTTTCAATCAGAAGTTTAAGCCGTTCTGAAGGCGGCAGAGCTTTTGCAGATGAGATCTAAATCTGGGAGGGATATTGGCATCTACACCGATAGCCAGGCTGCACTCAAGGCACTGGAATCCCCTAACATCAATTCCGAAATAGTCAGGGACTGTCGCACAATGCTCAAGGCATTATGCAGTCAGAACCAAGTAAGACTGTGTTTGGTGCCAGGAAATTGCGGTATAGCAGGAAATGAGGAAGCTGACGAGCTTGCTTGGTATACTAAATGGTAAAATCAAAAACCAAACCGAAATGAAGGCTGATCTAAGGTGGTCAAACATCACCGGACATAAAGTGTCCAAGGCACTTTGGCCACAACTCAACATCAAAAAATCTAGGGAAATTCCAAAATTAGGTAGGGAACAACTCAGAAAATTGGTTGGAATCCTGTCAGGGCACTGTCTTCTAAGAAAACATGCAAAAAGACTTAGACTGACAGGCACGGACACTTGTAGATTCTGCGACGACCTGCAAGCTGCAAGCTGATGAGGATATCAAGCACATACTGTGTGAATGCGAAGCAGTATCTCGCAACCGAAGGAAGTTTTTGGGTAGGTACTTTTTCCAACAGCTGGAGGAGATAGACCACACAAATTTCAAAGGGCTACTCAATTTCTGTAAGGAGATTAATTGTTTTTCAAGGGAAATTGTTAAGGTTTTGTTCACTGTTGCTTACTGCAATTGGTTACCCAGGGATCGCGATGGGCCCTTATGGTGCATAGTGCCGTATGAGATCTTATTATCTCATACCCGTTTTTACCTTACCTTACCTTACCTAACCTACTCTTATGCTGGCAGAAGTGTGTTTATGTTGGGTCGAAGTTCTGCCTAGAAAATAAGCTCCAGTTAAATTCAACAACCTGAATATCAAGCAATTGCTCGGTGTAGATGGAAGCACGTTTGAAGGTTATTTGAGAATTTCGAGGAGAAAGAAAAATTGATAACATAATACGATTTTGTAAGGAAATTGAGTACTTCTTGCGGGAGAATTGGTTTCGGTTTGAACCGTAAGGGTTCCCTACAGACGGCGATGGGACCTCTATGGTGCCTATACTCTGTTAAATTTATATTTTCAGTACAGGCCTTATGGGAAGCTCTTTTTTTCTACCAGTGGTGCCTGTAGCTGCTCTCACGGCACTCAAACACAAGATTTGCCACTGAAATATAAAAGAAACCACTGGCATTCCAAAGAATTTGTTGTTGTCATTTACGAAAAACCCACCCAATTTTCCTCAAAGGCGCATACATCCCACCATGACCAGTCTGCCACACAGCCGAGGGCAGAATGAGTTGCCATTTTATCGCAGAAAATAAACATGTGTGGTGTTGGTGTGTGTTTTAAGCACCTCAGAATAGTGTTGCCATATTTATTTGCAAAAATATCATTACGGGTTTTTCTATGCATATTCTCACAGAACTTTCGGTTTTGTTGCTTTTTAAAGCTTTTGAGAGCGAATAAATGAATTTCATCATGTGGGATGTTGCCATACAGTTTTTAGGTAATCCTTTAATTATTTTGTATTTCTGAAGGATCTGTTAATATGCAGTTAAACCATTTTTTCTTAATAAAGAGTTGGTATTTGGTAACCCTACCGATATTTGTGAGAGAATTATGCCAATTTATAGTGCTCACTATGGCAACCATGTGAGAGCTTTAAAACGGAGACAGCTTATTAAAATCCACAAAAGTAAGGGTGAAAGGCAAATAGCATATCTTCCCTGTAATGAAAATACAAATTGAACAGAGTATAGTCTTTTGTAAAGATCTCACAAAACTCCACAACCTAACTTTCCTTAACATAATATTTGTAATAAAGTGGTATAAGCTGTTACATTTAATTGTACTAGTCTCGCTTGTGGTCGAAAATCGACCCTACCTTTTATAAGTATGGAAAACTAAAAAACGTACCACAATTGGCTCAATTTTCGATATTTATGTTGTTGTTTTTTACGAACGAAAAAGCGATAATTATGTAGATATCAAATAAATACGCCCCTTTGAAATTATTTTTTATAGGAGGACATACACTGCACCTAAGTCCAACATTGCTGAATTAGTTAATTAACTAATTACAGGTCTTTTTTTACTGTTTAGAAATCAGAAGTGGTTGAACCCAAAAAAATATTTTTCTAGCTATATAAATTTAAGCATGAATTTAAATGCTAATTTAGACATATTAAATATCTTCCTAACGCATTTTGATGGATTGATTGATTGATTTGTTGACAGCTGTTTTTTTTTTTTTTTCATTAGTCATTAAATGACGTGCGGGATTTGTAAAGAGGATCCTTCGATTTGACAAATGTATAGTGGCGAAATTCAACACTTCGCTGAAATTAGAGATGTGGAAATATATGGCGAAATGCTGGACATTTGGCCTGCAATGTTGAATTCAACCGAAACGATGAACTTAAGTGTGGTGTAAAAATGTACTATTACCTACTCACAATTTACATTTTAATACGTCACTATGAAATGTCAGCACAAACGATTTGTCTCGAAAAATATTCATTTCCAAAGTACCATAGTCATCGAAAGAAAATTACGCAATTGCTTACTTTAGGGGTAGGTAAATTGCATTCCATCCAAAATAGTTTCTAATCTAAGATAAATACGTTACTACGGTAACATGGAGGCGACAAGTTATTAAAGTCACCAAAATACTTTCATTTCACTGATTCACTGATACGCATTTTGTATGTTAACTTCATTTTACAAGCGTTATTGGCGGCATATACCCACAATTTTTTTATTTGTGTACATCTGTGGCACAGTACCTACCTTTCGAATGATATAAGCTTCATGCTCTTCACTTCATAATAAATACTTAAAAAGTGTACGGAACCTTTTGATGTTCACGTATTAATATAATGATGTTTCGACTTTGAGTTTGATTACTATTACTAGTTCTTCTGTTTCCCACACGCTGAAAGTGAATGGCGTTGATGGGCAATCGTTTGTTTTTTTTTTTCTTACATCTTTTAGATAACATGTTCAACATGCTTTTGTTATGGTGCTTTTTTCGATACCTGAATTTTGATTAAAGCATGAATCCCGCAAAAGAGTGTCCGAAACCTATTCATTTCTCCATTCAACTATTTTCCTCGTCCACTTTCCCAAACGAATATCAAGGTCTTCGAAGACACTCTCTCAACCTTGTCTCCACTTCCATCTACTCAACATCAGCCTTCATTACAAGGCTAATAACAAAGGCGTCCCAAACGTAACATCTAAATATACAGATGAACTGAGGTATTCACAAAAATGTTAAACAATCCCTACCTGCTATAAAGACAGCTATTGGCAGAACATCAACCAATAAATGGTCGATTCTTGCGGAGCAGAAATTCACAACCTCGGTTACTTGTGGTCTTGTAATCACAGAAGCTTCTTAGTAGTTTCGCTCGCTAGAGTTAACTCGATCGAAGGTCACGTAATAACAGTGAATAACTTTGGCATATGATCTGCGTAATTGTTAAAAGTCCGAAAAGAATATAAATTTTCAATCCATCTAAACAAAAAGGTGCCCTTCTGTAATTGCAGTTTAACGACTAGCTGGAGGTACCTACCTTTAGGCACGATATAAGTTCTTTCAGTGAAGCGTATAACTTCAGCCGTTCCCATCGAGGACACCGCTTTTAACCTTTCACATTTTCGTTTCTAATCAATGTTGATGGTAGTTGTGAAGATACCAGTAGTACGTACATTAGTGGATTTTGGCTTACGTCCGTTTGTTGCTTTGGAAGGTTGCATGGGAGCAGCACGAAACGATTTAAAGCGTTCATTTCAAATTACAAACTAATGTAACGCCAACATTAATGGGAATCTATTAATTTCACGATCCCATTGGAATCGATATCAATTTGTCGCTTATTTATTGTGTTTTTGTTTTTGTTGTTGTATGTAGTAAACATAAACATCTTTCACTTGATTTTGATTACAAAAAAAAAAAGAGACGCGCAGGTTAGTCGATATGGGCTGTAATTAATTACCGAATCGCCAAGGGAGCATTTCGAAAATACCTCGCTGGCGCATATACCACAAAACAATTACTCAAATTTGAAGCAAAAACTGAGTGGGAAGGTGGCTTCATAATTATTAGTTGCGGCCACAGCTTAGGGCATTTCTCTCGCATACCTTTCTGCAGCTAAATCTGAAGCTATTATCTGTTTCGCAAGAGCTAACAAAATAAAATATGCACGGCAATTAATCTGTGCCTATCAATTGGAAAAAAAAAAAAAAATAATATTATCTACGTTCGTTTTTCAAAAAAGATGTGATTTATTGGAAAATTATAAGTGTGACTTTATGAAAGACAAGCATCTAATCTGTTATTGAGTTGTTGCGGGATTTGATCGTTTGAATGATGAACGAGGGAATATAATTTATGATGGTTACAGGGCTTAATGAACATCAACAGTATTGAAGGAGTGTTGGCATCAAGTGCTTCCGGAATGTAGTTAGAGTCTACCATTTAGTAATAATAGGCATTCGTTTTGAAATTGGATCAATCAGACAAATGCAGTGTGGACATAATTGTCAACGTTATAAGTCATTCACAGGTCAAATTGTGCTGCGGTTCCATTTGTATGTATTATGACGCATTGGTTTCTGACAGCATCATCAGCTCTATCCAGCACTGCTTCGACTACCGTGACTGATTATTTGCCTTGTCAGTATGGATATTTTGCACGACCCGATCGTCCTTCCTCTTAGTTAAAGTTAATTTCACAATATTTGGCTGTAGAAAGAGTCGTCGTTTTGAAACTTGTGGCTAATCCACTGTGATTTTCATTTACGAATGGTCTATTCGTTTCTGGGCTTTTCACGCTTTTAAGATTCGTTCTGGCTAAAAAAAATCCCAACCTATTTTGGATATTGATTTAAAAGCGGTTGCAGCAGAAATTTTCAAGGATACCTTACATGCTCTATTTTGACAAATTTAGAGCTGAGGTCGGTAAGGATTTTCTACTAGGCAACCCCTTAAAAATAAGTGCGCGACTGGATCGCACGAAAATTTCTCGTGATTCAAAAGTTTGGTTGGTTTTTATTTTTATATTTTACATTTTTATATTGTACAGAAAATACAGGAAAATCGTGTTGAATAATGTGCACTTTTGGCTTATTCATCTGATATGGTAGTACACCAAAGAACAATCCAAGTTCTTGTTAAAGTTAAGCTCTTAGTAACAATTTACCCAAAGTGTGTGGTTAGAAGTTTTTGAGCGCTTAATGTACTTTTTGTAAGACCTTACTTTTTATAAATCTTACACGATTTTTTATTCCAAAAACAAGCCTAGCAAGACGCAAGAGTCCTTGATCAGTTAGGGCTGGTTTTCTTAGTTGACTTTAATAGATTGGCTGGTTTCAGGTGCATGAGGTTGAAAGAAAAGTTGTTGATATACCGATATATTTACACAGCTATACCTATAAGTAAGAATTTTTTATTTTTTTTTATTTTCATTTTCAGTTATAAACTGCAAAGGATAGAGATAAAAGTGTGTGGGCGACAAATCAAAAAATCAATTTGACTCTGATTTTGCATTTTTGTAAAAATCTTTACTGTCGTTTTAAGGTAAACTAAAGAAAACTAAATTTGAAGAATGATTTTTTTTAATCCAGTGTACGATTGCTATTAAGTTAGAAATAATAATAGTACCATATAAATTAATTTTTGTTACAATCATATAGTATAACGCTTTCGAGATATGTCCAAATTTCAAAAGTATCGTTATTCGATTTTGTAGCGAAAAACTGAGTGCGCATGTGAAGTAATAAAAACCTCACCTACTTAAGCTTAATTATTAATTTTCGTTGATATCGTAAGTGCCGTTTTCGAACAATAAACAAACTGGTAAGAATATTTTATATGGGACGTACCAGGTTTGGGTATTGAGGTTATAGTGAAGAAAAGGTAGTCGCAGTAGCTTAGTGGTTAGTGTGTTGGACTGCTATGCGGGGGTTTAAGGTTCGAATCCCGCAAAAACCCAATTCCGCCTTTGTAGGGTTTTTTTTCCGCTGCGCTACCTCTCGCGAACGTCTGACAAACATCCGAGAGTATAAATGTCTTGTAAGAGCTTCTCAATTAGCCGTTTGGAGTCGGCATAAAACTGTAGATCCCTTCCATTCGTTCCAAAAATGAAAAACTCACACAAAACGAATGGTTGTGAGAAGCTAGGCCTAGGGTCTCTCCGGACCTGTTGCGCCAACTATTTATTTTTTATTTTTATAGTGAAGAAAAGGCTCCGAACTATAAACCCTCAAACTCCATATTCGAAATTTAAATCAAATCCGTTCAGCTTTTAAGGCTGTAGGCTACGGCACAGACGGACAGAAGGACAGATGAACAGAATTTCGCCACCCACTTTTTTCAGTTCCTCTATTGTAATGTCAGCATTAATAAACATCTCGAGTTCGAAATTTTGTAGGAATACAATATCCTTTTCTTTCTCATAATCGAGAAAGTTAAAAATAAGGTATTAGAGGGTAAATCTTGTAGATGTTCAAATTTTATTCTTTTGTGTACATTTTCGGAAATTCCAGCCGATTCTTCCATCAGCATTCACAGGTCACAGCGACTTTAACTTTTTGATACGAAACATAAATCATATGGTATTCTTGAACGAACTTGCCAGTGGATTAAGTAGGAAATGCAAGGTTTGCTGAAAAAATTCATAAAACCGTAAAAAAAAAACTTCAAACGGTGTCACCCTCGGCAGTTGGACAGGAGGGTTTTCGAGCCCCCTCCGTCTTTAGTACCAATGAAGTCAGAAACTTCGAATTCGGAATATTTGCTAAGCTGATCAAGCACAAGCACCTCAGAAAACTTTCTTGCATTTGTTTAGTGGTTCCTGAAATAGAGGACTTCAAAAATAACAAAAACCGTAAGTGACGGACTGACAGATCATCAAAATTATATAATTTTGTAATTTTGCAAAACGGTATGTCTTGTGGTGCAAGCAAAGGAATAAATCAAATTTGAGGTTTCTCTAAAAGGGGACGTGGTATCCACCCACTTTCTCAGAACTATTGTCAATTATAAGAAGGACTTCCGATGGCTGTAGAATAATGAAATTTGGTTGATCGGTAGAGCTCGACATTTTTTTCATTCGACGTGTCTGCCTATCGTCATTTTGAAAATATGCATGCAACTTCAAAGTTCACGACTTTTCTAAGAACTTATTACTGACTAAAATTCGGTGGGCTTACTTGGCAAGTTTTCTTTTTACTACGCCAAACTCGAAAGGTTTTAAAAATTTGATCAGTGAACCCATCAAATTTTAGTCAGTAATGATTAAAAAATAAAATTTCTCTCTTAATTTGTAGCTATTTCAGTATTGTTCTACTTTAAATATTTCGCATTAAACCTTAATACAGTAAGAATATGGTGTACTTTTAGATCTCGGTACTTTTCAAGACTGACTTTGTTACAAACATAGAGACTTTTATATAGAAGAACTCTCTGGCTCTTTTTTTAATATGAGTGGGAAAGTGGTGGGAAATATCTTAAACTTCGATGCACTGTATATCAGCTTAATGTACACGAATGACTAAAATCCCAGAGCAAATATCCAAAAATACTAAAATCCAAAAAAATGCTAAAACAGCATCTGGCATTTTTCTTTTAAAAAAAAAATGCTTTCAAGTTTTCGAAAATGCTAGATCTAGGTAGCATTAAAAATGCCAGAATGGCATCACTGGACACTATCACCTGTAGACACCACCATCGTTGCCATAAGTGGAGATTTGCCTGCATTTTGCAGATTTTCAACCTAGCTGGAGACTTTTAACAACCAGAAATCTGCGCTACAGATTTTATCTGCATTCGTATTAATATATTTTGTTCTTTTTACAAAATAATTTCAACATTTTTTGCACGCTTGCTTCCGCTGTTATGGATTTTCAGGGTTTTTTTTTTTTTGTTTTTTATTATTGTTACTTAAATAAAAAAGAAAAAATTGTGAATTAAGATTCTTCCATACAAATCTGTATTGCATATTTTTCTTGTCATGATTACAGATTTGTAAAACTATTTTTATGGCAACACTGGCACACCGCAGTTCATGTTCAGTTATCGTTTTCAGTACTTTTCAACGTTAGCGTCTCGCAGGTGCCGCACCAGTGTTCAATGCCCCAAAGTAACGACTTATCAGCTGTCGTGTCTGCTTGAACTGAGGTTGGAAGTGTGAATGAGCTTGGCTTCGTTAAAAAATCCACATTTCAATGTTGAAAATTTACTGCGGGCTCTTAGACTGTGATAATCCCATCACTATCACTGTTCCCCTTTTGCAAATAAGCGACAGGAAGTCTTCAAAAAATCGCATCCGTCGTGTGAGTGCCAACCAAACAGTAAAGAGCACCATACAGACACCAAACCAACCTCCGAGTCTTTGGTAAAGCGTGCGAAATTTACTTTTCTTAGTCTACGCCCTATATAGTGGCTAGAAATACGATTCCTTCTGGGAAATAATATCTTAAGCTGCCTTCATTCACGATTTTTTTTTTTTTCGGCATTGCATCATCTCTACACTCTTGCAGCGGCTGCGCTGTTTGACCTGCATTAGAAACAAATGAAAGACAAACAAAACATAGCTGATTGAAGATAAGTGAATTATATTGTTCCAACCCATAAGAATATGTATCCATAAAGTCAAGCAACGTAATTTTTTGTAACAAGCAGAGCAGCAGCACACCTCCACCAGGATCTGTGATCTCTGGTAAGCGCCATCCATCCACCAACCAATACACCACTCGCGCAGATTCAATTCAAAGTCATGATTATGCAACAAGATGCGATGCGATGCAGCTCCAGTTACACACAACCTGTGTGCATGTGCAAATGCAAGCAGTGTGTCAGTCGTCTTCGGCTTTGTTTGCGCGGCGCTAATGCATTCATGAAATGAAAATTAAAATTTCTTCGTGTTCTACATTCGTTATGGTGCGGTTATGCCGCCAACGACGGAAAAAAACAAACAAACAAACAAACACCAAAGCGCACCACTCATCCACTCGCAGTACGAGTGGGTAACATGTTATGATCCGAAAATGTCCACGATTTCAGATGCACGTGAAGTGAACGTAAACGATCTACAATCTGGTTGTACCGGGTCAGACCTCTGGTACCGTCTTCGTCGCGCACAGATCACTGGCTGGCGGTTATGTTACCGTCATCGCGTTGCACATTCTCGGCCATAAAATTGTTCCAAACGCGGCCAAAGTTCTTCACAGTTGCGCATAGATACAATTGGCGATGTTGCTTCTGATGCGCTGCGGCACTGCGGCGCTGCTGCGCCTACAGGCCATGGATTAACAAATTGCAGATGACGTTATGCGTGCTGACGGAGCAATTTATTTGATGAATGATCAACAGCTGGGCGACAATTGTCGACTGTAAATCACTGTTTCTTGTAAATGAGCCCTAAGCCCGATGGTCAACAGGAATGCGCTCCGCTGTCAGAGTCAACATCACCACGCCACGCAGTCACAGTTCACAGATGGGAATTGAAGAAATATAGCTAAAGGTACTCGAGCTTCAGTGCGGTTGCGACCAATTTGCCAAGAGCTTGCCATTCAATGATCCCCTTAGATCCATGCCCGCGATACACAATAACAGTAACAGCAACACACTGATCTCCAAACAGGTTAGACTGAATTGTCTTGGGGGATCTATTGTTGGTTTTGCTCTATGATAGTTGTTGCCACATGCGTGGTAAATACGCGGGGGGTTCTTGATGATTCAGTGGAGCGTGAATGTTGATGAGGGCGTGTGATTACTGGTCATTTCAGAACATCAGCGTCACGAAGATAAATTAAAACTTATGAGCCAAGATTTCGAGATGTGATTGTTTTTAACATGTCAAGCATTAGGTAGATCCGCATGGTAGGCAGCGGCATAATAAAACTTATCAGCGCCATTGGTATAGCCAAACAAAACCAAGTGAAAGGCATCCTCGTTGTGCGACGACGCGACGATGTGGGAGGAATTTGATGGGAAATTTTAAACTATCTGCCAATGATTTGTTAACGACAATGCATAACGGTTGTACCTTGTACACGCATTAAAATGTATTGAGAGAAGAGTGGGTAAGTTATCTAAAGTCATCTGTGCGGAGATCAATAGATAGAGCGAGACAAATAGACTGGAAATCGTTTTTTCATCTGGCAAAGGATAGCTTTATACAGAGGTTAGTACAGCTTCCTGTTATAGAGGGCTTTGGTAACGATGATATAATAAACCCGCTGATCCAATTTACAGACAGCGAGCAATGAAATTAGTTCAATTCTACAGTGAATAACTCACAATAGGGACTTTGAAAATGCTTCCCCGATGAAATTGCGAAAGCCGACCTAACGATTATGAAATGAAAATTACTTCGAACCTTGGCGCACAATTCCAGACTAGAGTCCTACAACTGAGGCGGTCGAGTGAACCCCATAGCTTAGCTTAGGTTGAAGTGGCTGTCGACTAGCCGACACACTTAGACCATTATTAGGTCCCTTGGGATACCACATGAATCTTTAGTTCGTCGCCCTAATATTGGGTTACCGTAAACGCCAAAATTCACTTTTTGAGTTTGGTATGCAGACTTCTGTTTTCGCCGTAGCTCTTTCCAAATCTTTTATCCGTTTTGCTCTTTTACCACCAAAACCAAAATACCAACCTTCTCACTTCCCCGCTTAAATAACCAATATCTTACCTTATCTTCTAGCGCAAAGTACCTTGGGGTCTTGCTTGACCCAAAACTCAACTGGAAGTTCAATATCGAACACAGAGTGCGGAAGGCAAGCATAGCCTTCTACGCCTGTAGTAAAACTTTCGGCAAAAAGTGGGGGTCTTCAACCAAAGATGGTTCGTTGGATATACACAGCAGTGGTACGTCCCATCCTCACCTACGGATCTCTGGTATGGTGTCCCGCCTTAAGCAAAGCCTATAACATCATCAAATTAAGTAGAGTCCAAAGAACAGCTGGAATTGGAATCACGGGAGCCCTACGATCAAGTCCGACCGAGGCGCTCAATGTGATTCTCAATTTTCTGGCAGTGGATCTGCACATAAAAAGTATTGCAGCGTGCAGTGCAGTTAGATTGAAGGAATCTAAATGTTGGTCCGAAAGGCCTTACGGCCACACCACCATCCTACTTTCCCTTCCGGACGGCATAGGTGGTATATCTACGGACTACACTATACCCCAACTCAACTTCCATAAAAACTTCTCTGTTAGATTCCCCTCTAGATCAGAATGGGAGGAAAATGCGGTCGTAAACGAATTCGACATTGATATCTTCACAGACGGTTCCAAAATGAACTCCGGAGTCAGAGCAGGCATTTTCTCAACAGAATTAGACATCTTCAAAACGTTTCGCCTTCCCAACGCAGCCAGTGTCTTTCAAGCAGAAGTACTGGCAATTAAGGAGGCGTGTCAACTGCTACTTAACATAGTGATACCCAGGAAAAAAATAGGCATCTTCGTCGACAGTCAGGCCGCGACTAAGGCTGTCGGTTCGACTAAGTCAACTTGTCATCGGTTTGAAATCACTCTCGTCTGGGTTCCCGGCCATAGGAACATTGAAGGGAATGAGAAAGCTGATAAACTTGCCAGACGAGGTTCTGCTCTGTGCGTGTCTCGTGCGGAGGATGTTTTCCCTCCGCTGGAATACATAAAGAGAGAAATCCTCCTGCACTTCACCACATGGGCCGTAACTAGATGGAGGAACCTGACGAACTGTGTCATTTCCAGGAAGATCTGGCCATCCTACGATGAAGCCAAAACAAACAACCTCTTAGCCAGAACACGTGGCAATTAGTACGGGCCATTGGCCTTTAGGAAGTCACGCGGCCAGGCTTGGTATCCTCCATAACACCCACTGCCGTAGCTGCGCCGACACAGACAAGAGTGAAACAGTGTTTCATCTTCTTTGTGAGTGTCCGGCCCTAGCCAAAACCAGATGCAGTGTACTAGGTCACCCTTTTTATGATGACCTTTCGGCCATCCAAAGTATCCATTTCAATAAGATCATAAAATTTCTCAATTCCACAGGCTAGTTTTGAGCTCCCTTTACTCCCTTCTCCTCCTTTTTCTTCAGGTTCCATTAGTTGTGGTCTCAAAACGGCGCTCAATGCGCTATTTGTGTTTTTCCTTGTCAGAAGATGGGAATACTGCCTCTTAAATCAACCATCCAACCTTTGCTCTATCTCTTTCAATTGCAAATATTTACAGAACTTTTTTGACGTATATCCACCAAATGCATCAAGTTCACGTATTGTTTTGACGTAAACGCCAAAATTTGGCATTTACGTCAAATTTCCCATACGATTTAAGCAAATTTTTATTCAAGAATTGTTTTGACGTACGTCCTATTGTCCTACAACGTAGTACGTCATCAAACTTCAAAGATTTCTTCAGTATTGTTTTGACTTATGTGCGCCTACAAATTCAAGGTAACGCTATTTAAACGTATGCACGTACGTCATAAGAAAGAAAAATATTTTTGTTTTGTTTTGCCGTACGTGCATACGATTTTACTGAAACCGTAAGAAAGTATAAATACGTTCTCATTCTAAAATATTTCAGTAGGTGCTTCCCATCTTTTGTAGTCATTAGGTACCTGTGATTTTTCTTATAAAAAAAAAATTAATAGTTAAAAAGTAGTTCTCTATTTTACGAAATGTGAAATAAATACAGTGGTGGTCCAGTATAACGAATGCCGATATAATGAATGATCAATATAACGTACACTTTTTCAATTTCATTGGTGTTACTTTATAACGTATGAAAAAAAGGGTTGACATTCGATATAACGAATGTTTCTGTTATACATCCCTTTAGTAAAGAAATATATGTGCCTATGCCAGTTTTACGGAGGCAAGAAGAGATGTTCGTAGTAACGAACACTTTGATTTTTCCCAGAGGTTAGAATCACTTTCAAAGGTATTGTTTTATACAAATTACATTTTATTGTACTTTAGGCTGACTTCAATGCAGGTGACTTGGAGGCTTTCTGAAATGTTTCTTGCAGAATATAGTCGTACCAGCAAATTTTAAGAAAACGAAGTTATTGATGTTGACAATGATGAAATTGCTAGCTCCTCAGAAATGGGTCCAAACTCTGTTCAGAAAGTAAAACATGCCGAAACGGTTGACAATTTTAACACGTATATTTAAACGCCCGAAGAACACAACGTTAAACATTCCAAAATATTTTTACCTTAGAAGTCTTCAAGAAAAACCTGTAAATTGCTGCGTTCAAAGTTCCCGAAAACAAACGTTTATTGGTGATTTCTTTTTAAGAAACGAATGATAGCATCCAGACTTTTTTCCTTTTTACTTTATGAATAAATGAAATAAAACTAATGAAAGAAACAAATTTTACATTTTATTTAACGTTTCGCAAAAATAAAATTTTCTCGATACTACGAATTTTTCGATTTTACAAATACACCTGGACATTGTGTCATTCGTTATACTGGACCACCACTGTACTTATATTTTTTATTCTCAAAAATCTTTGTCTTTTTTTTGAAACATAAAAACGTGTGCTATTAATTTCGTGATTTTAAGTAAATACATTTTTTACTAATTTATTATTGGAATACCGTATGGGCACAAATTTTGACGTATGAAAAAATACTGATTTTAGTGGGGTATACGGCAAACTAATTTTTTAATAACTTTTAAATATTTTAAAAACCTAAAGCGTTTTGGAATAGCTTCTTACATTTTTTGTGTGAATATTGTGTCAAAAAATGAAAAAAATCCCAGCGGTTGGTTTTCGTGCTGTAAAAACTTTGAATGCGATTTCCCAAAAACATTAAATTGGCGTTTACGGCAACCCAATGTTGGGGCGAAGAGTTATTTTTCCAACTCGTTGAACCAGTTGGAGCTTCTGATGAAGCGTAGGAGATTTCGAATGTCTTTGTTTTTTAGATCGTTCGTATCACTAAAGTATAGAACGCTCCCAAGTGGAGTTTTTAGCTTTGTGGGAGAGCCGGACAAGTACAGAGAAGATGGAAAATAGTTTCTTCCTACTTTTTCAAATTCTCAACTTAAAGCCAAACATTGCCCAACTCAACCGCAGGGCCATTATATAGTTTCGAACTATACCCCATTGTGTCAAACAACGCTGACGGCTACATCCCAACGATACTCCAGCTAATGTATTTGTTGATTGTCACTTAATGGCATTTTTTTTTTTTATCTCAACGGCTATCTTTAGCACTTCAAACATATTAATGGAACTTATTCAATAAAACTGTTGCATCCATCTCCGTTCATCGCTGACTGCAATCAGATGTTATCTGCACGCGAAATATATTCAAGTGACTGAAGCTATTTTATCCGCTTGGGGGCGCCAAATTTAATTCAAATTCGCTTTGCAAGAAGTTTCGCCGAGAAATCCATCGAGCGATACGGATCTTAGATTATAAGAGAAACTGCTTATTTCATCTCGTTAACACACTTTTCACCGGAACATTAGCAGTAAAGGATGTTTGCCGTGCTAAGTACCATACATTTGAATAAGGTTGGGCGTAAAGAAATCACTTGAAAATTGATTAGAAGATTTCGGTAACACACAGAAGACGCCAACGGAGCGCCATGTTAATGTAATAAACCCGAAACAGCAGTCATAACAAATCTTACATCATTTCGTACACAGATCACTGTTTCATATACAGAAGCTTGGCATGGCGGCAACGAATGTCTTTTATATTAATGTGCGGAATTTGTGCGATTCGTGCCATTGACGGTGTCTTTATGGTGCACGCTTTTGTCACAAAGATATTCAATGAGCCTTAAGGGAATCACGCTGTCGACGGCAATGTGAATGTGATAACAACTATTAGCTGTTGAAATCATAATGTGTGCGCGATCAGAAGCGGAGACGCTGAAGATCGTTCCCTTATGCATACGACGGTTGTCATCTCGCTGATGATTGTGTATACTCTTCTGCCACAGTTTCAATACGTTATTCCGTGTTATTGTTCTGACCCGAGGGCAATTTTTTTTTGTTCAAAACTTTGCGAAACCAGTACGGCTATGGCGATCGGTATGGCTCGGAAGGTGTACCGTGCGCTTATACTTGAGATTTCATTTTGCCAATTGTCATCCCATCAGCGACGACGCTTCGAGGTGATTGTGTGGCGAATTTTTAATGAATCGATTTCAAGCGCGCATATACCAATAGTCGATGACAAATTCGACATTGGGTTTTGTCCAATGAGGAATGGGGCAATGCAGACAGTTAGACAGATGGATGGAGGGGGCAGGGGCTACAAAACGCAAGAGAAGACGATGCAAAATGGTAGAAGGTAGAAGTGGCAGTAAGTGGTTACCCTGAGGTACTTTCGCCCACTTTTGCCAATGGAAGAGGCCTTCTCATGTACTTACACCCGTTTTCAAAGGAATTAGGTGAACGTCAAGTGAAATATTCTCTATGGGATTGTCTTGGTATTTACCATTTAGGCATCTCTTAATTGACAGATGTCACTAGTATTGCACATTTCTCTTTTGCCAACCGGCAAGTACTCGACGCCAAAGATATTGTAATCAGCTTGAAGCGTTTTTAGCTGAGGTTACAAGCGCAACTGTGTCAAATGGATGAGTTGGAAGTAATTGCTTCAGTCATGAGTGAGGATGAGGATTGATTTGATTGTCAGTTAAAAATATAGGGATTTCTTTGACTTAGAGTCCGGAGAGGTATGGATAGCAAGTCCATCAAGCTACATCTTAACTTCCGTGCGAGGCCTATGAGGTGACTGGCCGGAGTACGATCTCGATGTTATGCTTACGACCTCCCAGAAAACGAGAATGATTGATAACGTATACGGGATAGTCTGTTGATCATATGGCAGTGATAAGTGCCCCAAGGCTGCCAAAGTCAGAGATTTTCACTGTTACCTCTTGCTCTCGAAAACCGTCTATTCCCATGCTATAGACCGCCTAAACTCGTTTACTGAAACCACATCGGAAAAGCGTGCGACAAAGCTGCCCTTGTGTAGCCTTACAATCATGAGAAATATTGGAGAACCCAGACAGCAATTACCCTCCCTGTATCCATAGTTGGGTAAGAAAGGGCAGTTCGTTGGCGCCGTTGAAAGTTAAGCCTGGAGGCTAGAGGGTCTGTGTTCGAACGAGAAAATATCATAAAAAGGCTGATCGCATTGTGAACGACATGTGGATCTCTGTTTGGTGTTGTTTAGTACGCAGACTATTGCTGTCTTTTATGTATCCAGGGGTCGAATCGCTTTCCCCGTGAACGAGCATTTCGTGACGGAATTTGTTTTTGTTTCACATGTAAAGCCAACTTAATTCCGTGAACGTGTAGCCAGAAAAACCCTATACCTACCTACATAACCTAACTAATCTACCCTAGCTTATTATAATATTTATGTTATCCTTATCAGGGGCCGAATGACCGCATCCGTGAGCGAGCCATACGTCAATGAATTTTGTAGATTTTACAAGCAAAACAATAACAAATTCAGTCCTTCACTCGATCACAGATGCGTCAATTCAACCCCTTTCTTACCATCCATTAAATTAAATTCACTCTTTAGTCGAGTAAATGGCAAGGACTCCGTGGCGCAACGGTAGCGCGTCTGACTCCAGATCAGAAGGTTGCGTGTTCAAATCACGTCGGGGTCAAAACGAATTTTTTTTTTTTTTTCATTTATGTATTTCTTCTTCTTCTCTTCTTAATAATTGAAAATGGTTTTATTTTTCGGAAGAGTGGAATTGCTTGTGCATTTTCTGGCGGGAGAGTTACTCCGAAAAATCTGGCATCACTGTAAATTACCAGTAAATTCTATCTCTCGGTGACGTTCCTATAAATAGCTTATGTAAAACGTCAACTAGATTTGTCGTGACTAGGTTTCCGAGCGCGTTGACTAGGCAACTTGAACAGCTTTTGTATTCTCGCGGTCAGAGTTAACTTTGTTGGATTTTGCCATTTTTAATTTAGAAAGGCTCCTTTGCAAATTTTTCAAAAATTGTTACATAGATCCAAAAAGTTACGTTTAAAATGAAACACGGTAGCCTAAGACTATTATAGTGTTTTGTGAACTAATGATTGTTAAATATCGTGCGAAAGTTCTAAATTTGCACAGTAGTTTTAGAAATGACAGCTTTTTCTGTCTCTGGGCTTTTTTTTTTGGGTCTTCGGAATTCTGCAGCGGCCACTCTGTTTATTTAAAATTTGACTCTTCGAAATGTCAGCTGAGTATGCAGACAGGATATTCTTGACTAGATTTGTCGGCTTTCCCTCTTTAATCGTCAACTGCGAAAACTATACACGTGACCACTCTGGGCCAATGAAAACTGATATACATCTAGTGCTAGTCAGTCAGCAGTCAGACTTACTAAACTAGGAACGTCCCCAGCGTACGTAAATTAAAAGCTGAGTCTATTCTAAGATGCAAAAATCTATTACATTCAAGTGATGCCTACTGCGCGCTCAAAGCATGCGTGATAACTAGACGAAAGTGAGACGAAAAATACCGTTGTTTCGTTTTTTTTTTTTCATAGCAAGGCTGCAATTTTGTTTATTGTTTTTTCTAGTTTTAATAATCATGAAACCAAATTGTACTAGTTCTCTTGCTTAAGGTAAAAATAAAATAAATAAATGGTTGGCGCAACAGGTCCGGAGGGACCCTAGGCCTAGCTTCTCACAACCATTCGTTTTGTGTGAGTTTTTCATTTTTAGAACGAATGGAAGGGATCTACAATTTTATGCCGACTCCAAACGGCTAATTGAGAAGCTCTTTCAAGACATTTATACTCTCGGATGTTTGTCAGACGTTCGCGAGAGGTAGCGCAGTGGAAAAAAACCATAAGTTGGAATTTTTGGGTTTTTGCTTAAGGTATGATTCGTTAAATTTTGATATTCGTTGTTTTTCTTCGAGCAAATATTTGTTCAAGTGTTTGTATAGTGCAATTCACAATAATAACAATTTGTTATATAATAATTTATAAACTGGGTAGCTATAAATAAATATTCACAAAGATAATTAAAGTAGAATGGAATAGTGAGGATTAACAACTATTCTTCGCTAGTTGTTGGGGTTAACCCTGACAATTTCTGTTGGTAAATTTTGTCGAATTTCTTTTTGCCACAAACACTTAAAAAAAAAAACTCTAAAAAACACAGTTATTAAGATTTTGTTGTTAAACAAGTGATTACTGTATGTTCATCAGCAATAACATCGATTAGGTGAATAAAACATTTTCGTTGAGGAGCTTGTTTATGCCTTGTGTGTGGGTGCACCTATATTTTCGCATGTGCAACTTTAATGAATACGTCAAATTAATTTCAATTCCATCAATCCTACCTAGAGAAGAGATCTCAAGTGACGTGGCGAAGAAATAACTCAATCTCAGTTGTGCTTATGATTGATCACAAATAAAATCCACAGCACAATGAGCGTAAGTGCGAATTTAAAGTATTCGCTTGTTCTTTTCACTCTACGAAGATGATTGATTAAAGCGCTTTATTATGCTTAGCGTCGAAACGAGGCCTCATTTCTCATGTAGTTGGAAAGATGTAGTTTAATTCTTATTGAACTTCTGTTTCAATGGAGCGATGAATTGTAATTTATGATGGCACATGGTGGGTTTTAATGAATAGCATCGCCACTCAACAACAGACAGATCCATACCTAAATGCGGTGCATAACTATAAAAATGATCCGCCAACGCACCCAACTTTGATAATCATTAATGTTTTTTTTTTCTTTTTTTTTTTGTAAAAATGTTTGTTAACCTTACTCTCTTGGCTTGATATTAATTTAGCTTTTTGCCTGCAGAAGCTATTTTTTCGCGGTAAAATATCAAAGACAACCAATTAATATACACATTAAAATGTATACAACTGCAGAGATCGGCTATCGGCTAGCAAATTAATTGCCAAAACGAGTAACAGTTGTTGTACAACTTTTAAAGCATATTACCAGCGTATAAAACTTTGTCATGCTGTGTTTGCGGGGAAAGTGAGAGTAAATTGATGCAGATTCGTTCAATGTCATTATGTACTTTGGAATTGAAATTAGTTCGGTCGTCTTTTGAAAGTGCGATTGCTTTCAATAAGAATCTACGCATCAACTGACAGCGGTACAATTTTACTAACCATTTTGGCAAGTGAACATTGAAGCGGTATTAGCTGTAGAGTAACGAATTGAAACACTTAATGGCAATTATTGTCAATTTATCATTTCCCAATCGCTTTAGCGGGAATTGAGTCGATGAATATTGTGACAGCGCGTTACATTTGCAAGAGCTCAAGGCCAAATCAGCATGTTGTTCAGCAACAGTTGTAAGTATACCTTTTAGCAAGGTTTTTTCTTGAAGCTCATTGCAATTTTAGATGCAAATATGATTTTTAAAACTCATAATGAAAGCATGACCTTCGTAATTGTTTCATTGGCTTAGGACACAGGGAAACGAGCCTCCACAGGGTAGGTAAGTATACTGGGCACATTTTAACAATATAATTGAATTGAGTTGACTGCTTGAATGCTAGTATCAGAAGGAGAAAAATTTTGCACCTTACGTGAGTTTTGATATCTTTGGAGTTGAGGTCAGTGAAAACTGGGTCAAAAGTCTTGAATAAGGCCCCAGTTATAGCCATACCTAAAATGCAACCGAAAAAGTTGGAACAGTATGAAAAAAAAACTCACTGATTGGATTTCATCAGAAAAAAATTTCCTGACAGATGGAACAGTAAAGAAATGGCATACTTCAGTGGAATGATTCGGTTTTTTTTTTTTGTGAAACTGACTGAGAAGTTGATCAGAAAAAGTTTTTCGTACGGAAAAATGAATAAATTATTTTTCTAGAAAACTACAAGATCATTTGCATATTTTGTTTTGATAATCTAACTTCATAACTCATAAGCAACATTTTAAGGCCAAGATTGAGTTAAACCATCGATTTTAAGTGGTCAAAAAAAGCAAAAGAAAATGTTTACGGTTTGGTTTTACATATTGCTATAACTGGGGCCTAAGTGGAGCGTCTGCATTAAGGGTAAATTCGCCAATATTTGGCTGATATGTGCTCACGTTCTAAATAAAACGACGCTGCCATACATCCAACACAGCGTCTATACGAGGTCTGAAAAACATGGCTGTCAGCCGGTTAGCATGTCGTTGCAGTCAACTTGATTGGTGTTGCGACCTAAGGTACTTCTCTCGCTTAGATTGTAGGGCGGGAGAGCCTTCAAGGAGCTCTGGCACTGCGGCTTTTTAAAGGAGCCTATTGTTCCTTAATCGTTAATCTCCCTTTATCGTTAATCGTAAATTTTCCGCTGGGGATGTAACGGGTGATTTTTTAAGAGGCTTAGAACTTTTTAAAAAAAAAAAAACACAAAAAATTTGAAAAAATGAATGAAATATTTATTTAAATCGATAGTTTGAACCAGAGACAATACTGAGACCCCCAACTTCGGCCGATTTTCCGTTACTTGCCTACAAGCCATATTTATATGGGCTGGTACACGCTAAGTGCGTTAGTATTGTTACATAGAAATTCGTATTGACAAAAATGTCACGTAACTTCACTCACCAACACACTCGCACCTTGCGTGTCCCACTTCCGCTTCCGGCAAAGTTGCTACCAGCGTTCATAGAATTTTGTCCGTTAAGTTTGAAATTTTTCGTTACGTGTAAATAGTATTTTATTTTAGGAATAAGTACAATTTTGCTGAAAATATTTATGAAAAATGATTACTGCAGAATGGTTGTAGGAAAATAAAAACATTTGAGCAATTTTTCTTCAGTTATATAAGAAAAATGTACACATGAAATCGAAGATAATGATATTCAAACGCGGAAAATACACAACCAGTTTGTCCTAATATGTTTCTAGTATATAAAACAACTCATTTAGATATTATTATTAACCAAACAAATTATATTAATCGTCTTTTAAAAATTTATAATAACCAACCAATAGCATTCAGTTATCTTAAAATGTGGTATTCCCGAACTCCATCACATTCCTCTATGGTTGGTAGCGGTTGGCAGCATTGATTTTATATTTTTTGTATGTTTTTGCATGTCACACGGATTTTAAATTGACAGAACACCGATAGGAAAACAAAATGGCGAATTTGAAAAAAAAACTGAGGGGGCCAGCGGCAAGAGGATTGTGAGTTGGGGGTCTCAGTATTGTCTCTGGTTTGAACCTTGCAATTTAATGTTTAAAGATAATTTCATGCAAATGTTGACCGCGGCTGCGTCTCAGGTAGTCCATCCGCTGAGTCCAATTTTGGCATACTCTTTCACACATATCGGCCGGTATCTCACGAATGAATGCATGGATGTTGGCTTCCAGTGCGTCAATCGAAGCGGGCTTGTCCCTATACACATTAGCCTTGACATACCCCCACAAAAAATAATCTAATGGTGTCAAATCGCACGATCTAGGCGGCCAATTGACCGGCCCGAAACGTGAAAGTAACTGTTCACCAAACTCGCCTCGCAATTGCGCCATTGTTTCGCGTGCTGTGTGGCATGTGGCACCGTCTTGTTGAAACCACATATCATGCAAGTCAAGAACTTCCATTTCGGGCAAAAAAAAGTTTGTTATCATCGCTCGGTAGCGTTCACCATTGACAGTAACGCTGCGATTCGCATCATCTTTGAAGAAATATGGCCCAATAATGCCGCCGGCCCATAAACCGCACCAAACAGTGGCTTTTTCGGGATGCATTGGTAGCTGTTGCAATGCTTCTGGCTGATCTTTACTCCAAATGCGGCAATTTTGCTTATTTACGTACCCATTCAACCAAAAATGAGCCTCATCGCTGAACACAATTTTTCGATAAAAAAGCGGATCCTCGGCCAGCTTTCCAAGAGCCCATTCACCAAAAATTCGGCGTTGTGGTAGGTCGGCTGGCTTTAGTTCTTGCACAAGCTGTATCTTAAAAGGCTTTACGCACAAATCCTTCCGCAAAATTTTCCACGTAGTGCTGTAACAAAGGCCTAACTGCTGGGAACGGCGCCGAATCGACATTTCGCGGTCTTCTGTCACACTAGCTGATACGGCCGCAATATTTTCTTCACTACGCACAGTACGTAAACGTGTTGGTGGTTTAATGTCCAACAAAGTAAATTTGGTGCGAAATTTGGTCACAATCTTCCGAATAGACTGCTCAGAAGGTCGAGAATGCCGATCATAAAATGGAAGCAGCGCGCGATGAACATTTCGAACCGAGCACGAATTTTGATAGTAAAATTCAATAATTTGCAAGCGTTGTTCATTTGTAAGACGATCCATGGTTAAATTGCAAACCAAACTGAAGCCGTTTGACAGTGACACAAGGTACTAAACACACGTCAGCTGTCAAAACCAGTGTTGCCAAAACCAAACCAGCTAAAAAATCACCCGTTAGAACCGAACTACTGCAGGAGCATTGTTCGAAAGTTTTACTAAAAACTAAAAAGAACGTGTCAAGGAAGCAAGCCTCGAACAGAGACCTAGCAAGGAAACCTTGTAGTACAGTAGCACATGCAAAAACCGTATGAAACAAACGTTTTTACGATGAAAGCCCTCAGTTTAGTTGATTAATCACTTTAAGGCCTTGACTTACGAGAAAATTTGCCCGCTCGAAAAGCCAACAAAAGAAAAAGTCGCAACCTCAGTGGCCTATGTCGAGTGCGATGATGTTTCAAATGCGATGATTTAAAAGTTCGCTACAGCACATGTTGAGAAATGAGGGTCATACAGGCGTCGTTAAAAGAGATCACTCAACAACGAATTTGCGATCGGAATGCCAAAGTTCTAGCAGCCTATCATGGCTTTACGTTCAGTTGCAATAAAAATCTATGAGATCTATTTTGACTGAAGAAAAGTATCGACAACTGCGCAACACCCCACAAACACAATATGCACTCTGCACATTCGCACGTTAGTTTGCCCTGTAACAAGATCGTTATCCGCAAACGTGTCTTCCTTTTACATACCAGAATTGTGCGAATTCGCTAACACTATAGCTTCGGTTGCAGTTTACGACTTTTGCGCATCATTAGCCTCGAGTATTTACACCAAAGGTTCCTATTTATCTGACAGCGCTGCTGCTGATGGCGAAAGTGCCCCTCTTGCAATCTCCGTCTCACAGAGGGCTCATCAAATTGCGCAATTTTCCTTCGCAGACAACAACGCACGCGTTGCTCAAAACACTCAACTGCACTGACCATGAACCCATGACTCGTCAAATCATGAACCAAAGCTGGTGTCTTTGATCTCACAAGCAGACGGTCACGAGCTGCAAGTGGCGTTAGCCAGATCTTAATCATATACTATTCTACAATCTACTCATTTTAATCAGCGATACGTGCACGGTGCACCTACGGTAAAGAAATTATCCCGCGTGGGCACCTCTACCACGTCGGAACGGAATCGGAACTACTGTGTCAAGTCAAGTGTTTGTGCTACACACAATCTAGTTGCAGCAACAACAACAGCATTATATTCGCTAATTCCTGGAAGATAATTCTTCATCAAGTATACTCACGGATTAAGTATTTACCTTAATCTTGAGCACACATTGAGGTGTTTCAGTAATCTATACGCAGGCATCTCTACCTTGTTACGTGAATCTCACCTTGGATTCGCATTGAATTCTTCTTCAAATTGTTTTCAATTAACATATTTTTTTGCGATTTTTTGTGAGTGAGTAATTGTTTTGGAGAATATTTGTGGCGCACACATTCATTAGTGTCAAGTTGTGTATGGCGGATGATGGATTTAGTTCGCTGACGGCCAGATGCCATCATAATATTGCATTGAATGGTTTTATATATGTTTTCGGTCTTTCAGCTCAATGTGTGGTGAAATATGTTGGCGTATGGTCACGACCATAGGTAGGTATAACAGTTTTGCATAATTTTGGCAATTTTATTAAGTGTTTTTGTTTTCAGCGCTTAACTTCGTGATTTCCAACTGTTTGTGTTAGATATTGAATTGTTTTAAGCGTTAAAAATGTTTGAGTTGTTGTTTGGGTGAAAAGAGGGTTCAAACTCGCAACGGCGAAAAAGTTGTCTTTTTCTTGAAGATATTATATGGCTCAGAGTTCGGATTAGGCGAAACAAGAATTGAGCCAGTAACGAGGTGTAGTCATTGGATATGTTTTTGTATATATGAAGGACTCTGGTTTGACTAGGCTACTTGAGTTGTATTGGAGAACTGAACTGAAGGTCTCGTATTAAAGTATGAGATTTTGAAACAAATGGTAGTTAAGTTTTAAGGGCCGATGTTTATTTTGAATAAAACACAAATTATTTAGGAAATTATTATCATTTCTTTTTATTATGAAAACATTGGTACGGTTCAATTATTTATGGAACAAAATATCGGCCAAATGGCCACCGCGAACTCAGGGGCACACCTCCATCCGATGGTCCAAATTTTCGATGACGCTGAGGCATAATTGAAGTTCCATGCCGTTAATGTGCCGAATTATCTTATCCTTTAGCTCTTGAATTGTTGCTGGCTTATCGACGTACACCTTTTCTTTCAAATAATCCCAAAGAAAGAAGTCCAACGGTGTCAAATCACATGATCTTGGCGGCCAATTGACATCGCCACCACGTGAGATAACACGGCCATTAAATTTGTCGCGCA
Organism: Cheilosia urbana; assembly: GCA_946477585.1. NCBI lineage: Eukaryota > Metazoa > Arthropoda > Insecta > Diptera > Syrphidae > Cheilosia > Cheilosia urbana. Next base: position 147,810,261 of record OX297854.1, read on the forward strand.
AAAGAGCCATTGTTTCGTTAGCTGCGTGATAAGTGGCACCGTCCTGTTGAAACCATATTATCGTCCACATCCATATCTTCAAATTCGGGCCATAAAAAGTTCGTTATCATCTCACGATAGCGAACACCATTCACTGCCTGACCGGCCTCATTTTTGGAAAAAAAATACGGCCGGATGATGCCGCCAGCCCATAAACCGCACCAAACAGTCACTCTTTGTGGGTGCATTGGTTTTTCGACAGTCACTCTTGGATTATCATTCGCCCAAATGCGGCAATTCTGCTTATTGACGAATCCACTGAGATGAAAATGTGCCTCATTGAAGATGATTTTCTTCGAAAATTGATCATCCCCTGTTGCCATTTCTTGCCACCATTCTGACCATTGATGACGCTTGAAATGGTCAAGAGGCTTAAGTTATTGAGTCAATTGCAAGCGCGTAAATGCAAGCGCGTAAATGCAAGTCTTTATGCATAATGTTCATCAACTACGAGCGTGAGAGGTGCAATTGTTGGGCACGACGACGAGTTGAGGTGGACGGCTCTTCAGCCACACGCGAACAGCAGCAATATTTTCTGCAGTAGGAGCTGTACGAGCATGCACTGGCGTTTTCAAATCTCCTACAGACCCGGTTTGCTCAATTTCTGCACGATTTTTCCGATTGCACGCACTTTTGGACGATTAAATAGACCGAAAAAATCACGAAGTGCACGATATGCATTTTGATTTGAACGCCCATTTTCATAATAAGCCTGAATAACTTTAACGCGTTGCTCGATTGTGTACCTTTCCATGGTTCAAATTGAGTTAGTCTGAAATTGAGAAATGTTAAATGAAATGCAGAAAAAAGCTTGACGTTTAGGTGTGGTTCATATTCGACATTGGCCCTTAAAATTTAACCACCATTTAGAATATACTGTCAGATCACGTCGTGCAATGCAGTTATTAAACTGCTCAGCCCAAAAGGCCGACTATAGTCCATCGGTAGCCTTTTCTGACTTGAATTTGGATATTGCTGTCCTCTTTTTACATTCTTTTCGTCGGCATAAGCCTTGGTTTTCATTATCCTTGTTGAATGGTTTCGTGCTGCCTAACTAAATTTCGTTCGTTCTCGCCTTTTTTAGAGTATACAGAAGAAGTCTTTTCATATATACCGACTGCGATCTGTGACTCTACTACAAGCCGTCCTTGTTTATCTCCATTCCAGGCTTTGTTACTTTATTTAATACGTTTATTTAAGCTTTTGGTAAAGAGTTTTTTGTTCTGTTTTAATTTTCTCTAAGGAAGCTGTTGAATTGCCTCTTTTTGCTTGTAGAGCTTATAAAACGGTCTCGTCCAAGGGTTATATATTTTATATTTTTAAGGGTGGATGATGGAATCTTGGTAACGGTGTCATAATAGTCTAGGTCTAGGGCACTTGAAGCTACCTGTATAAGTATTCTCAAAGATATTGTCACTCCGTTTGATTACAGCTATTTAACAACAAATATTACAGGGTAGTGCTTTGTGTCTAATTATACGTACCTACGTAAATATACAATACTTTCTGAAGGAGTGCCTTATGTTTATTACAGCATAATCGTTTTGAACAGTTAGATGATCTGGGGGGTTGATGACTAAATAAACTACCAAAATTCGAAATTTTCTTTATTCACTTAACAATTACGACACGTTTTAAAATACCGACCATTGGCTATGACTATGACATTCACTATTGAACTGAACTCTCTTTTACTATTTACTACATACCGTACGTACACCGATAGTTTACAGAGTGACCGTTGTAGATTTTTAAAAAGTCGCAAGAATGAGGCCAATGAGAAAAAAAGTGTCATTTCTGAAGTTATTCTGTAGTATTTTTGAACGATATTTAACAAGCATTGGCTCACTAAATACGTTAATAGGTTTGCGATAGGCAGCTGCGTTACATTTTAAAGGTTTTTATTTGGAAATAACAGCTTTGAAGCGCGTTCTTCAACTAAAAAAAGGACCAAAATAGCAAAAAATTGTGGCAGGCTCTCAAAAAAGTCCGAAATTGTAACTTTAGTCGCACAACGGTCACGCTAGATTTCTCTTAGATTTCATTTTTTGACAGTATTGCCATACTATGACCCTATCATAAATATTTGGCAAATCACGCAGGTGTCTGATTCTGACTTCCATAACCGCCTCCAAGCCTAAGATCTAAGCATCTAAGCATCCGCCTACCTAAAGCGGCCGTTTGACATGTACCTGATGTATTCTATAGTGTTCTCAGCACGTTGATCTGCAATACAAGGAATAAGGAATTTTGTGTCTGGAGCTTATATCCGGCTCTCAATACCCCACGATCTGGCATTTGAAGGCCATTTAAAAAAAAAAAAAAAAACAATTGAGCCGTTTCACTCAGCAAACTTCTATACTGAAAGCGGCGATTACTGTTTTTGAAAACGTATGGCGGTTTCCTTCCTCTACATTCATTGGAACACTTCGAGTGTCTGCCGTGCAAATGTCCGTGCAATGCAATCATCACTGGCTTACCCTTTGCCTATCCGACTTTTGCTGGTCCGTTGACAGTTCAGACCCTTACTTACTTAAGGTGGCGCTACAGTCCGGGGTGGACCTGGGCCTCAACCAATACGCCTCTCCAGTTAGCGCGATCTTTGGCGAATCGAAGACTCTCCAGGCCGGAGCTTTGGTGTCCATTCGCTCTACATGTCCTTACCATCTTAGACGACTAATGCGTACTTTTTTGACCAGGTCGATGTCGCTGTACAGCTCGTAGAGTTCGCTGTTAAATCTTCTCCCCCAAATCCCGTCAACGCCAACGGGACCAAAAATCACTCGAAGAATTTTGCGTTCGAAGCGACCAAGAAGATCCTCATCCGTCTTTGCTAGGGTCCATGCTTCTGCGCCACAGAGCAGGACAGGGATGATGAGGGTCTAATATAGAATCTCCTTAGTGCTTATTGACAAGGCCTTACTAATCAATTGCCGTCTTAGACCAAAGAAACAGCGGTTGGCAAGTGTGATTCTTCGCTTGATTTCTGAGGTGATGTCATATTCAGAGTTAATAGCGGATCCGAGGTAGACAAAGTCCCTAACTACCTCAAAGTTATAGCTGTCTATCGTGACGTTCTGTCCGATTCTTCGATGTTGTGTGTCCCTTCTTGTTGACAGCATATATTTTGTTTTACCCTCATTCACCACTAAACCCATTTTTGCCGCTTCTGTACTAATACTTGCAAACGCACCAGTGACAGCTCGCTGTGTTCTGCCAACAATGTCAATGTCGTCAGCGTATGCAAGTAGTTGCACAGACTTATGGAAAATTGTGCCTCTGGTGTTGGCTTGTGAGTTTCGCACAATTTTCTCAAGAATGATGTTGAAGAAGTCACATGACAGCGCGTCGCCTTGTCTAAATCCTTTTTTGACATCAAAGGTCTCGGTGAGATTGTTTCCGACCTTTACGGAGCAGCGAGCGTTCTCCATCGTCATTCTGCACAATCTGACAAGTTTGGCAGGGATGCCAAAACAAGACATGGCTCTGTATAGCTCGTCTCTATAAATGCTGTCATATGCGGCCTTAAAATCGATAAAAAGATGGTGAGTATCGATCTGGACTTCTTGGGTTTTCTCCTGGATCTGCCGTAGTGTGAATATTTGATCGGTCGTGGACTTACCGGGCCTAAAACCGTACTGATAGGGACCTATCTGATCGTTGACGAATGGTTTCAGGCGTTCACACAGTACAGCAGACATGATCTTATACGCAGTGCTCAGGAGACTGATGCCTCTATAGTTGGCGCAGTTTAGAGAGTCTCCTTTCTTGTGGATCGGGCAAACGATGCTGAGGTTCCATTCATCAGGCATACTTTCCTCTTACCAAATTTTGGAGACGAGTTGGTATATGCTCTCTACCAGGTCATCTCCCGCTGCCTTAAGCAGCTCGGCAGTTAAGCCGTCCGGACCCATTCAGTAATAAAAAACAGTACCACAAATAAATCTTTTCAAAGATTGCTTCAATCGAAAGAGCTATTCGTAATCCGATCAGACATTGAAGGAGCTATATAAATATGAAGAGTCCACCAGATTGTTTTGGGGTTTATTTAATCTACGAAGAGAATCCAAATGGGCCTTAGAGCAGCCGAGTGGAAATGGTGCTTGCGCAACACACACCCTTCACTAACCTAAAAGCTATATAGGTACTCATGAAAAGAAGATATAATACTACCCACCCGTAAGATTCACAGCTTTAAAACTACTTTGCATTGCAAGGGAGACACCAACTAGGTAATAATAGGTATGTTCGATATTTCCCAACAAGATCTAGGTGTTTTCTGGTGACCGAAAAAGTATTTTATATGACAATCCTAAATAGATGTCATGGAAAGAAACCTGTGTACCCATTGGTGCGTAGTTTTTCCACGCTCTAACACGCTTGCGTCACCTATGATGTACCAGCAAATAAAACACAGCCAGCTAGAAAGTGAAAAACAAGACGTTTGCAAGCAAAAATTGTTTATGTTGGTCTTATTAACAGGCTTGCCAATATCCGACGCTCGTCAGATATTTGTGTCGATGATGGAAAGATTTTCTGTTCTTTTTGCCCTTAGAAAGGTTTCACTGCATTCGAAACGCAGAAAGCTACCTATACATCTACTGTCAAATGGCCTTTCCAAGGCTATGATGGTAATAACCATCAGAGATGAAAAAAATAAAAGAGATGTATATCTTTCGTGCCCCTATCCCCCTGAAACCCTTTTGTTTATATTGTTGTTTTTGTAATTTCAACCCCCGTCTGTGAATACGTATGAGCTATAAAAAAGCATGTTGCTAATGGCCGGCCGCTAATCAGCTTGCTTTTATGGGCATCGCAGTGTTTAATTGTTTTGAGTTTCGTATTGAATTGTTTGGTTTTCGTGGAGGCTTTGTTTAAATCGAGTTCCTGCATTAAAGTCCAATTCATTCAACTCGCATTTATCCTATAAAATAAATAAAATAAAATAAATGAGCATGTTTGCGTGAATTCATGAATTTTTTTCGAAAACATCTTGTAGGCAGCCGCGTTTCCACTGGAAAGGTATATAACTCTGTAATTCCATTATTTTCGATAATGTAGAGTCGGTAATAATGCAATTGCAATGAGCACAGTCTTACATTTCATATCGCAGCAGACGCCCTTAAGGTAAAGTGAGAATTTCCATTTTGAGTTCCTAAAAGGTGGTGTCCGGAATTTTCGAAAAGACGAAGATAATCGATCGACATCGATCGGTCATTGTATACGGAAAAATCAAAAAATGCGCCATTATAAATATATTTATTAAATAAAGAAAAAAATCAATCTTTTCATTACCTGCAGTAATCTTCTAACTTCTTTTTCTATATATATAATTCTTTCGGGATGAAATTCGATGATGTTATAACTCGATAACCCATGGGACGATTTACATGATTCTTTTTTGGTTTTGTTCGTATTGCTGTATGTCAGGTTTAGGAAGAGAGAAAATTCCGAAAAATCGCCGTGCGGTACTGATTTGGCATCCAATTATTCTTCCTATTAAATATTTATTTTGACTTTTCTATCTCATAATTGATAATAACTAATAAGTATATACGCAGTGATGCCAAACCGAATCGAAATTTGTATGCTCAAACCTAAAAACAAAGTATGTTTTTTTTTTTTTTTTGTTAAAAAGACAATAACTGCATATTTTACTTTGGTAGTACAACGAACCTATCGTACAAGGTGGGTAAACTTTGTTAAAGAAATGTTGGTTGAACTATAGGTAAATAAAACTTGTTTGTTCTCTGTAACCCAAGAAGCCTAAAGGCCCAAGTTCACAGCGAACTGTAACTCCACCTAAAATAAAATAAAAATTCCAAGAAGCTAACAAAGGATTTTGTTCCCACTATACAAAAAATTATATAATTTTGTTTGACGTCGAGTAATTCAAGTTAAGAATTGGAAAATAATCACGACACACAGTTCCGAATGAAGATGAGTGATGCAACTCTGATCAAAGTACCCGACTAACAAAATAAAAAATTTATTTGTATGGATTGGTAGGAACATTTCACAAAAATGTATACATTTTTTTTATTAAAAAGTTTCCTCAATGTCTCAAGCATCGGAACTATGCCTAAATGGAATCACTGTATTTACGCGTATTTACCTGTACTTAGGAGATCTCAATGCACTCGAAAGTAATGAAATAAAATAATTGATTGCAATTGAAAAAAGAGTTTGCTCAGCTTATTTGCTTGACTAAGCAGAGATCGTCCTTGAAATTGCTTCAAGTGCATTAATGTGTACATAAGCTCTCTCTCTCTCTCTCTCATTAATTTAATTTCTTCAAATTGTATTTACGTTCGCTAATTTGTTTCAAATAAAATAATATCCATTCAATGTCCATCTTGCGCGAGCGCACTTGGCGCATCGCCGCGCCTCTATGCCTCCATTTATGCGCACAGTCGTAAATCGTATTTTTTTTTCTCCGATGAACTGGTCGTGATAATTTCATATTTTGCCCTCTTCAAGGAGGAAAATAAAAACAAAAAAGAATCCAACTTGCTGGAGGCTGGACGCTGGGGTACCTTTGTTCCAGAAAAAATAAAAACAATGTCGACCTTATGTGCCACTTCTGTTTTATTGGTCTTTTTTTTTTTTTTTTTTATATTATCAAGATTATGGGCAAGGGCAACAATGATTGGCGCCTTCTTTGCGAAATCTCAATTACTTTGCCTAAATGGGTGAAGCCTATGATATCATTAATTTGTGATTGGTAAAAGTAGTTCATTATATTTGGAAAATAGGTATTGTATCATTATTTATTTGTGTACGGTGTACCTGTACAATGTTGTTTTCTTGCGGTTACAAGTGAAGTCCACTTTAGGGAATATACTTTTTTGACTGCTTCAGATACGTTTGTTTTTATGTAAGATGTCTCAAGGTTGTGTAGGCAGCGGAACATTTATGCGAAGAAGAAGAGGAGAAAGTGAATTACTCCAAAAAGCCGTTGGGGGTCTAATAAAAGTGATTGTTTGAAAGATGTGAATCTGTAATTGCTGTGGGGTAAATGTAAATGACCGCGATGATGAGGTGAGATTGGATGCTGAAAGTAGGTTACCTATTTCAAGAATTGAACAATTTTTAAGAGACTTAATTTCTTGTAGACTTTTTTGGGCCAACTATGAAAGAGTTCCGATGTAATAGCTGACACTTGAAGTTTCTAACCTTGCACTTGGTGCTAAAGTGGGCCGCCATATTAATTAAGATGTTTTTTGGAAAGGTTGGCACCAATTTATATGTATCTGCTTCCATAATATCCTCGTGATAAGTTTATATTGCTACCATTTTAGAAGTAGATAAACGTTTCAGCATCAAAATTGTGACACAATGCGCCGTACTAATAACAAATTTTAGTCTCGACTTTAAATTTACGTAAGCTTACAATTGTGAAGTTTTAAGAAAAGTATATGCACTGTTAACTACTAAAATAAATAAAGCCCACTTAAATCGATTTAATAACTACTAACAAAGTCTATTAAATATTTAAAAAATAACGAGGCCAGAAGTTACTTCGAAAGTCTAACAGCTGAAAAAGAATCCAATTACTCGCTTTGGATGGCTATTAAGGCCACAAAAAGGCCGAAGATCGCAGGGCCGCCTATTAAGATAACACAAGATGTTTGGGCAAAATGTGTGGCATGAAGGCCTCAAGTGCAAATTAAGACAAGTTCTACCCGAACGGTTATGGAAAATTCTAGAATCGTATTTAGAGAATATACTCTTTCGTGTCAAACACGGAAACTAATATTCGGAATTTAAAAAAAAATAAGAGCAGGTGTGCCGCAAGGAAGCGTCCTTGGGCCACTCCTGTACCTGTTATTTATGCGTGATATTCCGCAAACGGAAGGTATGGTACAACGACCAAAGAAACAAACAAAATATTACAAGGCGCGCTTAACCGGGTCTATGAATGGACAAAATCATGGAGGACCGCTCTTAACGAATATATATATATAGAGAACTTTATTGGTTACTCGGAAAATACTGCAAGCTTACCCTCGAGAACAAGCTTTTAGTATACAAGCAAGTGATAAAGCCTGTATGGTCATATGGAAAACAGTTATGGAGCTGTACCCGCGAAACAAATCTTAACATTTTACAATCTTTTCAAAATAAAGTGCTAAGATCATTCGTCAGTGCACCGTGGTACATTAGAAAGGAAAATCTCCATAGAGACCTCGGAATTCCCACCGTTAAGGACGAAACGAAAATATGCGCTCGAAAGCATAGAAATCGATTATTAGGACACATTAATAACTCGGTCCGGGAAATTCTCGATGAAACAAATTTAATGCGTCGTCTACAACGAACGAAACCTTCGGACTTAGTCCGATAATAATGTTACATTTGGGCTGGGATTCGAAAAGATAAAACACTATTCTGTGCAACTGTTCCAATAAAATCTCTTTATTTACACTTTCCAAATATTCACTTATTTATCTCTCAAAACAATATCACTTTAATCAATTCTTAAACGTCTCAATCCAATCGCTTAATTCACTTTATTACTTTACTCTTATCTATCTCTCAAAACAATATCACTTTAATCAATTCTTAAACGTCTCAATCCAATCGCTTAATTCACTTTATTACTTTACTCTTATCTATCTCTCAAAACAATATCACTTTAATCAATTCTTCAACGTCTCAATCAACCGATTACTCTTTCGAACTTCACTATCGCTGGTTAAAAATCAACTGCCCTCTCTGTTGTCAACGCGCCCCTTTTATATCCGCGCTGCCACCTATCGGCGAATATTCTAGAAGTCGATAGATTCCAGATGTAAACTCCATATCTTCTCCAATCCAGATCGTACTAGAATAACTTGACATTGGAGATTCCAGTCGCCAATTGGAAGTGGAACTTTAAAACCGCATTTACACTATCACGCACGCGCATTTTTGCACGAGACGGGACAGAGAGATCCGTTTGTCCGCAGTCAATGCTAATAAAGGCGAATGAATGAGATCACAAATCAGACGCCTAAGGTGTCATGGATGTTCTACCCATAATTATAGATACGTAAAGCGGAAGTTCCGGCGACCAACATTTCTGCAATCACATGAAAACATTTCTATTTCCGATTTAAAATATGTGAAATGAGAGTGTTAATTAGTTTCAGTAAATTAAACCAACAATTCATCAATCATTTATACGAAATTAATAAATAAATGTACCTTCATCCCTTCCGGAAGCCATTTTGTTTTATAGGAAAACGAAATTTCGTAAGCCATCGCTATAAAAATATCAACATGCATAGCTTTCCCATAATTCCTACCACGCAAACAAGATGGCCGACCAAAAAACGTATCACGTTTTTTTGCGTGTTAGGTAATGCTGTCCCTTTCAGTCAGACGGCTGTTTGGTATTGGGCATCCCTTTAATTTTCCGTGATAGGAATGTGTGACCGTGTAAATGCCCCATAAGAGGGAAACAGATTGTTACCAGGTGCCCGATTCACCACAATTCCTAAGTGTGCGATTCACTAAGTGCCTGTCACTAAGTGCCTGATTTACCACAATAATTATCAACCGCGTTAAAATTTCGGAACGAGCAGGAATTTCCGCCGGAATGTTTATGTTAACTGCCAAACGTGTATAGCTTCGTGATAAAAAAATTGCTTGATAAGTCATAACTTAGTTGCAGTACAAAAGACATTTATAGGAGGTGGTTTTAGTGAGTAAAAATCTCACACTACTATGAGCACGCGCCGAGTGCCCTCATAGTGTCTTCTAGAAGATTTTCACCTACCTCAGAGGAAAAAAAAATTTGTGTGGAAAATATTACCACTGTGAACTACTAAAATTTAGAGTCGAAACTAAAAATGTTTATTGGTAAGGCCCGTAATCTTTATTTGAATTGTTTATTCGTTCGATACTGGGCATTACCAATAAACATTTCTAGTTATGACTTTATCTTTTAGTAAATCAAAATAGCTTCTTTTTTCCCATACAAATTTTGCAATTGTGAGCTTCTGTGAATTTTACAGTGAATAAAATAAATAATTTCCAACAAACATTATTAGTTTTGATTTTAAATTTAATTAAATCAAAATAGCTTTAATAAATAAATAAATAGTTGGCGCAACAGGTCCGGAGGGGCCCTAGGCCTAGCTTCTCACAACCATTCGTTTTGTGTGAGTTTTTCATTTTTGGAACGAATGGAAGGGATCTACAATTTTATGCCGACTCCACACGGCTAATTGAGAAGCTCTTACAAGACATTTTTACTCTCGGATGTTTGTCAGACGTTCGCGAGAGGTAGCGCAGTGGAAAAAAACCATAAGTTGGAATTTGGGTTTTTGCGGGATTCGAACCTGAGACCCCTCGCTTAGTAGTCCAACACACTAACACACTAAGCCACTGCGACTACAATCAAAATAGCTTTATTTTCAAAAAAAAAAAAAAATGGAATTGTGAGCTTTCGTGAATTTAAAGTCAAGACTAAAATTTGTCATTAGTACGGCGGAGGGCGCACTATAAATAAAATTATAAGTACAGTTCATAATGTCGGTTCTATAGAGACTTATTTGTCACAGATGAAGGGCTGATTTATGCAGTTGCTTATTTATAAATACCTACCTATGTAGAACGTTCAAATGTATTTGTATGAAAGCCTTATGCTTCATAACCCCTCTTACCCAACCTGCTGCAGGTGTAGACATTCCTGAGAGCTGTGACATAAAACGTACCACTCTTGGTCGGCCTTCGTATTTACCTATTGCAGTAATATCTGCCCATGTTTCCCAAACGCAACAAAATACCATCGATTCGCATAAATCAATTTAAAGAACCAAGATCTATGATTACCTCACATTCGCCACGTTCGGCAGATGCCATAAATTCACTTTTTATTAACGCAAGCACATTTTAATTGACCCGCCGCCGTGTAGAAGCCCCAGAAGAATCGCGATTTCCGATCGCACAAGTTAGCTATACCTTCCCGCAGTCTGCAATTGTTAGCCATATCAGCGTATATGGCTGGTGAGATGAATCTTTCAGATGCAATTCTGCGATCTTCACAGTCTGCCCGGTGAGTGCGATGGAATGCCATATTCCTGAACAAATTGGTTTGTCTGATAAATGACGGATAAATGCAACAGTGAATTTATTTCGTGAGTCGCTTCGTATTGTTCACAGTTGATGGTTGCTGCTAACGAAACGAAGGAAATGAATGAGCGTCTCGCGTCTGCATGGAGGCCGCAACAATTCAATTACCATCTGGAGCGGATGAAGAGGTATACGAACGATCTTCTTTGACTACCGCGCTGCAGATTCCCTTGCCGGATAGCAGCTGTTGCAGCACTTTTAATGCGGATATAGGTAAAGGAAAAGATTTCAAAGAATTTTTGAACATTACACAACATGTGTGGAGTGTGTGCCTCTAAAAAAAATGCAACAATCCAATCCAATTACATCATAGGCTTGTTATAAGGCAGACGATGCACATCGCTGTTGAAGTTGAAGACGTGGTGGACTAGGTGCCCTATAAACTGCACGTGGTGATTTTTCTGGGTGGGTAATTCAGCTTTAAGCTTCGATTACAGAGTCCATCGTCCGGTACCAGTTCCAGTGCTTTGGGCCATGAGTAATCAGCGGTTGTAGTGAATGGAACTGATTTGCTAAGGAGCTCTTTGGAATTGACTTCAAGCGTGCGCTCCATGCATTCAAACTTTAGTTCGGAAGCTTGACACTAACGAGATCGTATACTTTTTATGATGTGCCATCAATGCAGTTGGAATTTAATTAAAAAAATTATTACTGTGCAGTTGTTATGTTGTTAAAGACACTTTGCAGCAAAGTTTTATGTTTTTAGTTGTTATTATGATAATGCCAATGAGGATCGCTGCCTTAAGCTTATTAAATGTACAGATGTTTATTATATTTAACTTTGCGACTGCATTGCGTTTGAACAAAGCCGAATGTAGTCACAAACGGCATTTTAAATCTAGAAAGTCTCGAAATGAAAAAGGATCTACTTCACTCTTTAGAGCTACCAAAGGCTTATGGGGCCATACACGACACAGACATGTCGTTGCAGACCAAGGAAAATTCAAAATGTTTTGAATTCACGCAGATGGTCGCTGCAAAGAAAAGACATAGGATACACACGACACTGATAGAGACAAATATATTGGTTTGCAACGACGTTTCTGTGTCGTGTATGACCCCTTTATTTGAATAGTTTTGAATTCTGACAGTCAATTCTCCCTATATAATTCCATTTGGGAAAACACTTCTGTTTTCTGCATTTCGATTTTTCTCCAATTGACCAAGTAACTACCACTTGCGCCAACTGAGCGACGAGTCTTTTTTTCCGATTCGAATCATAGCAACAAGGGACACATTTTTCAAGTCTATATCCGTTTTGTGATTTTTCCAAAAAACAAATGTAGTTTGAACAGATGATATTGCCATCAAATAACGCACTAATACATTCACAAAAACAGATCAATATCGCTGCATGTTCCACGAGTAGTGTAAAATCGTGTAAAATCTGAGATCTGAAAAAATATCAGTTGCTGGATTTTCAGGACGCAACTACTGTGAGTCCTCAAAAGGCGTTTTTCTTTTTTAGTTCAGAGCACAACCTGAACTGTTATACAAAAAGTTTGTGTTTCTTTTTTAGCTCAGATACATCAGAGCTCGAGTTTGTGTTTCTTTTTTCGTTCAGAGCATGATCAGAGCGCGCTCTATGAGCTCAGAATTAATTGACTGAGCAGGCTGAGTAAAATGCTGATTACACATATACATTCACACTTCCAGTCATATTTGAGAGAGAAAAAAAAAACAGGAAAAACAAAAAATCATCAGAACGATCTGAGCACGCTCGGTTCAGAGCGCGCTCATATAGCTCGAGCTCAGTTCAGTGCTCAGCTCCACACTAAAAAAGAAAAACGCCTAAAGTGTCATGTAGAGCGTAGTTGTTGTAATTGTGTGCTGAGAATCCTACTTTACGTTGCTTTGGTGAGCTGGGAGCTCAAAAAACAGGCCTAGTGTAACCTTCCAAATTGAATAGCTTTTTTTTAGGGTAATTTTTATATTTCTCCAAATCCTCTTGTCCAATACGTTTTTCTGTCTGTCACATAAATGTCATTTATCAGCCAAGTCACACTTTAATGTCGTTTTCCTTTGGTTTCTTTCGAGGATCCACTCATTCTGTAATCCAATGGAACAAGAAAACTGCTTTTGATTGAATCCACAAAAGTATTGGTGAAATGCCAAAATGGTATCTATGGCAGCTGTCAGCTGACTTGTATAAAATATATAAACTACACTTCTTGTGTGACTGCTTCTCGAGTGGATTCTGACTTCAAATCGAGAAGCGAAACTCTCTTCTCAGAATCACCTGAAGAGTACCTATTTTTTGTGCCAATGGAACGGTTTCAGAAGTGATTTTTTCGATTCCGGACTCCCCGGAAGCTTCTTTTTGCCCAATGGAAAACAACATAAATTGGAGCCACCAGCGACATTTGCCATTAAACAGCTGCGTTCGGATATCAGTTCGTAGGTTTGTTCCTTTACTTTTGTAAGAATGGAAAAGGCTTACAAAATGGCAGTGGTGGGGATAAATTCTCTCTCAGAGATAGACACTTAAGAAAAAGTTAGGAAACCCTTTTGTAGTAATCATGAAAAATGACAGACAGTTTTATATCTTGCTCTCTCGATTTAGCGTGAAGATTAAAAGTCATTATTAGTGAGGCCCAGTCTTTTTGATCAACAGTATACCTAAGCGAGACATTTCCAACCGAATTGGAAAGCAAACTGCGTTTAGATCACTTTCCAGAATATGTTGAAACAGCACAATAAACTCTGTACAGTAACCTAGGCCAGAGAGGGGGACAGCTCTGCCAGAAACGCCAGAAACAACACACGCACCCGTTCCCCGATTCCATAGAACTCATTATTAAGCGAATAATATCCCCAGGTATCAAAAAGTAGTGTTAGCCGGCTTACCCCCTAGGAAGACAGAACAAACATACACGCAGTGAAAACTTGACTATGTATTTGAGACCAAAAAGGCAAATCTACTCGTCACTTCGCCAATTAAGGCGAAAAATTTGTACCCGTTGCAATTTCGGGAGAATGTCGCACATTAATTCCACTAACGTCGAACAAATTAGTTTAATTTTCTCTAATGGCACATGCCGTGTCTGCCTAATCACATTCGATATGGCATGCCGGAGTTATTGGACATTGTTGGGAAATTCGCTTCGGCCTGCATTATATTGGGCTTAATTCATAAAATTAAATAAAGGTGTGTGACTTTAACGTGCCATTGCTGCCAATTATTTTCAGTTGTGAAAATTTAAATGCTTTGTATGTGCTTACGGATAGTTTAGGTATAGAGGTACTCGTACGTAAACTTGAAAACTTGTGTGCCAATACTTGACTTATGTCAAATCCACTCTGGCAACGATGAAGGTAATTAGGACGCAAATGGTGTGTAATTTTTAATTTCTTTTGTGAAACTTGTGTGATCGATCATAATTTGCAATTTGTGTTACTCGTTTGAATAAAATGACGAGTATCAGTGAATTGAATAAATAAAGGGTATCGTCTTGAAATAGTATTATTCATCTTAACGTGCACTGGTAATTTGTTTTATCCAATTACTGAACCACGAAACCAATAAATCCTGATGCTGTGTCAGGCGAGTTCCCGTCTTGTAAGTCACTTCTTGGATTTGTCATAACAGAAAACACGAACAAATTCAACAATGCAAATGTACGATTCGCATGTTGACTTAACATCTCGCTATTATGCGAAGATTAATGCCTTTCTACTTGAGCAAATTATTATCTAGTTAGCAGTTAACTCAAGCAAACTATGTATATGCAAGTCGAAGTTGAACACGGATTCCCTATAGGTATAGTGCAATGGTGATAAGCTGAATAAATTTCAATTTAAGGCTGGTTGCTTTTTGAATGACGTGTTGATGAGGTGGTAACGTTGGAAATTTGCTTGGAATATGTATGTGTGAGATGTCGGCATAATCTAGATCTAGATTGTGGGATATGGTTAGTTAAGATATAGTTGTTGTTATGTAAAGCGTTATTAATGGCGCCAAGTCGTTAAAACGGATCCTTTTTTTCAAATAAAAGCGCGAGTTTGCTTTGGAAAAATTGTTGGAAAGTATTTTCTGATGAGAAAATAAAGCCAGAACCTCATTTTTTTAGTGTTGGTCCTTAAAACATTAAAAACAGTATTTTAGGAAAACTAAGTCTTTTCTGTATAAGGATTAAGATGCAAGTGAGCAATTCCATTCGCCCTTGACGTTTGACAAGATCCAAGCATCGACCGGCGAAATATGGCAAGACGGGAATCTATACACAACGTTTGATTAGTTAGTCTTGAGATGGCGTTCCTATTCAATAAAAAAAAAACGATTTCCAAGTAACTCTGTGCTTGACCTCAGCGCTGTTCTCTATAGGTTTATTTGACGTGGCTAGCACTGGTGCCCTCTAGTGTGCACTGAGAAGTATCAAAAAACCCTGCACCACCCTGAAAATTCGGCTACTATATCGAACGCAAAATATGTTGCCCTGAAGACTCTCAGTTTTTTAAATTGATAAATATCTATTTTTTGGTGAGGAAAGTATGAAGAAGATAACATACATACTCTGTTAAAATGAGAGCACTCTATTCTGATCTTGTGATTTCCATATTACAAATAGTTGATAAAAGTTATTTGCAATATAGATGATGCGTTTGAAAATGTATTTAGCGCTGATTCCATCTTTTTCCATTCCATTTTCCTATAATATAAAATTTTAGTTCATAAACGTATTTGTTTTCAAACAATTCACTTTTGAACATAAAATTTATTGTATTTACCTTTATCAGTATCTAAAAAAACTGAATGACAGCAAAACTCAGCACTGAATTCTTGCCCCGACAAATTAACTGGGGTCAGCTTTGGGAAATAGGAGTGTATATTGTGTTGCTTTCAGTCATCGATCTCAGATTTGCCGCTCTGCTTCGATTTTTAGAAATGAATAACTGAAAGTCGTTTACACTTTTGAACGGCTTCCTTTTTTAAATCAATTCACCCTAAATAAGTTTTCAGCATTTTTCAAAAATCACAACCAACCAAGTTTTTTGTAATACCAACAGACACGTACGTCAATAAAGTTTCAGAAGAAAACACAAAAAGCGTTTTCACACGCGTAAACAAAACGCGACAAAAAACACTCCGAAAGGCACTCGGAAAAGAAGACGAAGATCCCATCAAAAATGCCCTCAAAAATGAAAGACCAAGTCAAATATTGCGTCTGAAAAAGCTTCAAAAACTAATCGAAAATTGCTTCAGAACATGCGTCAAAAAACATGTCGAAGTACACGCCTGAAAATACTTCAAATAACACGTCGAAAACGTCTTAAAACACGTGGGAAAACATGTATAAAACACAACTGTTCAAGACTGACACGACCGACCAAACAAGTTAAAATAACTATACATAATTTTATATACATATTATCAACTTAGCCAAGGAATAATTTTGAGTTAATTTATTTTGTTTTGCGATATTAGTTTATTATTCTTTTGGCGATTTTCGAGCAATATATAGCTATCCGAAATAAAAGGAACAAAAAAGAATAAAAATTGAAAAACACATTAATTTCATAAGGATTACATCAACTCAATTTGAATTGAGGTAAGTATACAGTCCACCAGCTATCGAAACATGGTCCATCGAACGCCGGATATTGAAAAAGAGCCCTAGTTTTGTGCGCTGATCGGGATTTCCGATATTTCGGAGAAATTGTGCTAGCATATAAATCAATAACTTCTTTGAAATATTTTAGATAGGCATATGATGAGCAAAAGCGCAGAGTGCATGGAACTGTCCGGCAGCAGTGACGAATATGACCAAAGTGCGGTGGTCACGGAGAGTAAGTATAGGTGTACATAAGCTGCGCGCCACTTGGAATGATATTTGCGGCAATAATTGTTTCCAAGTTTTGTACAAAAATGCTCTGCTGCAGTTTTCAATTGTATTTCTGTGCGATTCTGCGCTGCATTTGGAATGCAATTGGAAACAATTTTTTTTTTTGTGTGTGTGTTGTATAACACGGCGCTGCTACCCTTAACGCTATTTACAATTGCAGTTCTGGGCAATACTGCGCTGCACGAGAAATGCAATTTGTAATATGAATTTTGGGATAGCAATAAATAACTGCACGCGGCACTTTTCAGTTTTTCTGCGCTATCAATATTCTGCTGGACACTGCGCAGTTTTCGAATGTATTTCTGTGCGATCCTGCGCTGCACTTGAAATGCATTTGAAACTTTATTTTTTTTATATATATCGCGATGTTACCCCAGCGCTATTTTTAATTGGATTTTTATGCGATACAGCGCTGTGCATGAAGTTCAATTTGGAGTATGGATTTTTGGGTAACCGATGGCTTACTTTACGCAGCGCATTTTTCAGTTAAATTGCGTATAATATTCAAACACTGCGGATGCGCATGATTTACGAATCATTCCAAGTGAAGCCACCTTTTATCGTACAATGCAAAACGAAGAGTAAGAGATAAGAATTAATCCAACTTATTTTTCAGCCATAAACAAACCTGGAAGATTCGTTCGTATTTCGCGCGAGCAGCAAGCGGAAATCGATGCCGAATTATTGGATTCAGCGCATCTAGAGCCACTACGCATGGAAGATAATCCAGAGTTTGCTGAATTAGGTTATCTTCCAGTCGGAATGCGTATGTACGCAATCGCTATTTGGCGATTTGTCACGCATCAAACCGATACGACGGTGGCTCAAACTTCAATTGCCGAAACAGAAGCCAACATGGAGCATCTGCGCACATTGTGGCGCGGGTTTGAGGTCGGATGGGAGGTGGCTACGAAAATGTCATTTTCACCATCACAGCTCAATGACGCAGCAGTGCTCTACAACGATATAACCGGATTATATCTGCGTCAAAGTGCTGAGCTGCGCAGTCGTCACAAAAAACTGACGTTCAAAGCAGCAGTTCCTTTAGGCGAAGTCTTACCCGGGTCATGGCCATATGCAGACGGGAGTAGGGGGCAAGTGATACAGATTCAGTTGGCTGAGCCACCCAAGGTGTCAAAATTCTCGGGTCTAGAGATAGATTGGGCTAATTTTAAAGCACAATTCGAAGCTGAGGTGCATAGCAATTCGCAGCTATCAAATGCACAAAAATTGCGCAAGTTGCTGGAGGCTTTGGAAGGACGAGCTAAGCAAGCTATCGGTGACTGGCCAACTACTAATGAGAATAGCTATGAGCTGGCGTGGCAAGCATTGTGCAACCAATATGACAACGATTATAATACTATCCGTGCCCATATGACCAAACTATTCGCGCTAAACAGCATACACCAGCCGACGGCGGAGGCGCTGCGTACGATTTTGGATACTACTCGCGTCACACATCGTCAGCTGTCATTAATGCTCACACCGGAGAAAGTTGCTGAGTATATCTTGTTGCACCAACTCGAACAGCTAATGGACAGCGATAGCCGTTCTCAATGGGCAACACGCCGAATGTCGAATGGGCTGCCGACATTGTCGGAATTATACGAATTTTTAGAAATTCGGGCAAGCTTATTGGCAGCTATGCCAAGCGCATCACTGCCACGAGAGGAACCAAAGCTGCTGGTACAATCAAAGGAAGTAATTACGCCTCGAACACAATTTACGGAGTCCGAACCACGCCCGCGATGTTTATTATGTCCAGGTGAACGCCACTTCCCATATCGATGCACCAAGTTCGGACGGCTTAGATTGTCTGATCGATATTCCTATACGACCAAACAACAAATGTGTGTAAATTGCTTCAGCTCAAAGCATGCAGCAGCTGCATGCACCAAACCGCAATGCCCAAGATGCCGCGAAGCACATAATAGCACTCTGTGTCCGGCGAACAACAAGAATGAGGATACAGGAAGAAAGCGTCGCTTCGCAATAAGCACAGAGGCTTCTGATGGTACAATGGCGCCATTATCAGTCAGACATTAGCAATCATTACCTAAAAAAGGGCGCAGTGACCTCGGGGTGCCCACCATTGCAAGCCAAATAATGCGTAAATCAATTTTGAAACCAAATCAATTTTCAGAAACCAGTGTGGGAAATGTATGGGCGGCACTACTAGCGACAGCTGAAATACGACTCAAAAAGAATGAACGTATTTCGCCGTTTCTGCGAGCTGTTTGCGACACCGGTGCTCAGTCTAATATGATTACGACACGCGCTTTCCAGCAGCTTCTTTGGCCAACGCATCAGTGCAATGTTAGTTTTAACGGGATTAATGGGATCGCTAGCAAACCATATACCCGCAAATTCACCTGTGGATTACTATCACGATTTAGCACTGAATTACTAGCCATTATCGAAATAATCGTGGTACCAAACGAAGCTCTGGATATGTGGCTACCCAGAACAATACTATCAAAGCACTTCATTCCAGATAACATTCGTAATGATTTGGCCGACCCACGCGCAGACATACCGGCTCCAATAGATGTGCTGCTTGGCGCCGGTGTATGGGCCGCAACGGTGAAAGATGGAAAAATTTTAAATCAAGCCGGTATCGCATTCCAGCCATCTCATCTTGGTCGGCTAATGTTTGGCGGTGGTGTACAAGTACGAAACGAACTAACTACTGCCATCAATATATGTAGCGAAGAAGATGGAAAATTAGATTCACTTTTGCGCCGTTTTTGGGAGATGGAAGAGGTATCCTTAATGAGAAACCGCACAAGAGAACAAGAACAATGCGAGGAATATTTTGTACAGACATACCAGCGTGCCGCTGACGGAAGGTATCAAGTACGAATCCCTCTGCGCACCGATATTAAGGATTTAGGATCATCGCGAGGTGCTGCATTGCATCGATTCCACCAGCTTGAACGACGATTCCGGCGCGATTCAGCGCTTAAGCAAAAATATTTTGAAGCAATGGGAGCACTGTTACATGAAGGGCACATGCGCTTGGCCAATAAAGAACCGACCGGCTGGTGCTATTATATGCCACATCATCCAGTCCTGAAAAAGTTTCGGGTTGTGTTCGATGCATCTTGTCGCACTGACAGAGGAATATCACTGAACGAGGTACGCTTGGCCAATAAAGAACCGACCGGCTGGTGCTATTATATGCCACATCATCCAGTCCTGAAAAAGTTTCGGGTTGTGTTCGATGCATCTTGTCGCACTGACAGAGGAATATCACTGAACGAGGTACAGTTGATCGGTGAGAAGCTGCAAGACGATTTGGCAAACATCATTATGCGCTTCAGATGCAATCCAGTTGCAATAACAGCCGATATCCGCAAAATGTATCTTCAAGTGCATATTCAATCAGATCAGTGGGATCTTCAACGCGTTTTTTGGCGGCCCGCAGAACAAGAAGAGATTCAAGAATATTGGCTCACTGTGGTTACATTCGGAATGTCATCAGCACCGCACTGCGCTGTGCGTGCAATGATCCAAGGAGCAAGAGATTCGCAAGCACAGTTTCCGATGGGGGCGGTGGCAGTCGAACGAGACTTCTATATGGATGACTGCTTAACAGGTGCACATAACGACACCGAAGCAAGGCAGTTGTTCCATGAAATTGACGCGTTACTTCGCTCCTGTGGATTTGTGCTGGATAAATGGCGATCGAATCACTGTGGTGTTATTCAAGGATCAGATCTTCAAACACAGTCGGATGATGCGCTAGAGTTGAGCGAGTTAAGCGACACGACGGTCTTGGGCTTACGCTGGCTACCAAAATTAGATGCTCTCATGTTCAAATTTCAGCCGACGCTATCGCTTAGTGCAAAAGAGACCACGAAGCGGAAATTACTCAGCCACTTAGCACAAATTTTCGATCCTAATGGATATATTGGGCCGGTTGTGGTTCAAGCGAAAATGCTAATGCAAGAGCTATGGCGCTTAAAATCAGGATGGGATGTGCCAGTCACTGACGACATCTATCGCAAATGGCAACAATTTCAACAGCAGTTGCCGCTGGTCACTGAATTTCAACTACCGCGCTGGCTGGGCATCAGTAAAGAGAGGAATGTATCTTTGCACGGATTCGCGGATGCATCCGAACTAGCGTATGGGGCAGTATTGTTCGCACGCGTTGAGACGGTTGATCGAATCGAATGCATTCTGATCGCGTCAAAATCGCGTATAGCACCCATCAAGTCTATCACAATACCAAGACTGGAACTATGCGCTGCGCAACTATTAAGTGAGTTGTTGAGATCTTTTCAGCAGGCAACAGGCTCATTACATTTTAAAACAACATTGTGGTCAGATTCACAGATCGTACTAGCATGGCTGGTTAAAGAAGCGGGCACATTGAAGATTTTCGTGAACAATCGCGTGCAGAAAATTAATCGCTTAACAGCTAACGCAGATTGGAGACATGTGCGATCAGCGGACAATGCAGCAGATCTACTTAGCCGTGGTATGTCAGCAGCAGAACTACAGCACTGCTCATTGTGGTGGCACGGACCAAAGTGGTTGACGCAAACAAGCGCTTTTTGGCCTGATGCGCGGTCGGAATGGTCAGAACAAATGGAAATAGTTGCTAAACGAGAGATGAAACTTGATGGAATGGTTGAGAACTCGAAAATAAGAGCAACACAAAAGGCGTTGCTGATAATGAATCTTACGCTACGAGGATTTGATTTACTAACAAGAGCCTCAGACGTTCATGCGCTATGCCGTTTGACTGCATGGATCATGCGCTTCGTCTTAAACTTACGGCTACGACGAGATCACGCAGTACTACGACAAAAGGGGTCGCTTACAAACGATGAAGTTCAGATTTTGGATTCGTCAAGAACAGAACATTTACTACGCCAAAGAGATCAGACTGCTCAAAAGCACAGACCCAGAAGGAATTGATAAAACAAGCGCAATTTATAAACTCGACCCAAAACTAGATTCCAAGGACATTCTTCGTGTCGGTGGCCGACTGGAACGTGCGTTAATACCATTCGAGCAAAAACATCCAGCTTTACTGCCGGATGTCAGTCCCCTAGCAAAGTTATTTGTTCGACAAGCGCATGTGCGGACGCTACACGGCGGTCAGCGACAGATGACAGCATTACTTCGACAAAAATTCTGGATCACCAATTTGCGCAGTCTGATTAGGATAAATAATAACCGGTGCATCAGCTGTGTACGCCAGCGCCAAGAAGGAGTGCAACAAATGATGAGTGACCTACCGGCAGATCGGGTACAGCCATGCCGGGCATTTAAGCACGCTGGAGTAGATTATGCTGGGCCTTTTTTGCTAAAACGTCACAGCGGTCGCTGCGTCTCATTCCAAAAGAAATATGTGGCCGTATTTATCTGTATGGTGACCAAAGCCGTTCATCTGGAGTTGGTGGAGGATCTATCGACAGCTGAATTTATCCAAGCGTTCTTACGCTTCACCAGCCTGCGTGGTAACTGTACGCGGTTATGGAGTGACAACGGTAAGAATTTCGTCGGCGCAGAAAAGGAATTAGCAAAAATGCTGCGCAGCTGGAGAAGTATCGATGTTGAGGGTGCCCTGCTAGCATATGGAACGGAATTCCGATTCATCACTCCAAATGCTCCGCATCAAGGCGGTTTATGGGAAGCTGCGGTTAAATCAATGAAGTACCATCTGCGTAGGGTAATTGGACCACGAAAGCTTTCAAGTAGCGCATTCCAAACAGTTTTGGCACAAACAAGTGCGATCATGAATTCGCGTCCATTGTCAGCATTGACAGACGATCCGGAAGATCTAAGCTTTTTGACACCAGCACATCTTATGAATGGAGAGCCGATAGCATTGCCATTCGGGTCGAATCTGCAAAATATACCAGATAATCGACTAAAGCAAGCACAACGCGTTCAAAAAATGAGCCAAGTCTTTTGGAAGGCATGGGCGCAGGATTATCTGCATGAATATCAGCAGCGGCCGAAATGGAACAAAGCTCAAACAAATTTGAAGGTCGGCGATTTAGTCATCATGCGCGAAGAAAATACACCACCCACGTTTTGGAAAATGGCCCGGGTGGTAGAAGTTTACCCTGGCGCAGACGATCGAGTGTGCAACGTTTGCGTCGAAGCGAAAAATGATAACACAAAGAATGGAAAAAGTAGATACGAACGCCCTGTTCAGAAATTGTGTCGGCTGCCTGTGGATTTTGAAGCAGAGACTTCAAGGCGGGACTGTGTTCAAGACTGACACGACCGACCAAACAAGTTAAAATAACTATACATAATTTTATATACATATTATCAACTTAGCCAAGGAATAATTTTGAGTTAATTTATTTTGTTTTGCGATATTAGTTTATTATTCTTTTGGCGATTTTCGAGCAATATATAGCTATCCGAAATAAAAGGAACAAAAAAGAATAAAAATTGAAAAACACATTAATTTCATAAGGATTACATCAACTCAATTTGAATTGAGGTAAGTATACAGTCCACCAGCTATCGAAACAACAACTAAGTCGTCAAATCCATCAAATAACGTTCACAAAAAAGTCAAGAAAACAGTTTGAAAAACGCTAGCGCTTGCCAACGTTCATTACAATAGAGACGCACACCACCATGAACTTTAGGTTAGTTTATGCACACCACATACAGGTTTAAAGCAAACGAACCAGTCAAGGAAAGCACAAAAGTTTAGCTCTTGACTTTGGAAGGTTATACCATGTTTCCACCAACTTGATTTAGCCGAAGTGATTTATTAATCACGAAACGCGTCCCCACCGAACTTTAAGTTACTAAATGTGACATTTATAAATCACGAAAATGTATGATAAATCACGTAATTTATGAGATGATTTAGCTAAATCCACTTGAAGGGAACATGGTATTAGCCCCATATGCGAAATGCGACATACTAACATTGGCCAACAAACAGCATATTTCACCAAACAAATTCAAAAACGCAGTAAATTGATTTAAAAAAAAAAGTATTTTGCGCAGTATGCATTTTAATCAATGAAAATTGAAAAAAAAAATAGCAAATTAACGAACCACCGAGCAATTCATTTCCATCATCTGAATCGTCTTCGTTTTCCATTTCTATATCTCCTTCTGTGATTTTGTATTTTTTGTCCTTTGAAGTTATTTGACGAAGCGATTCCGGCTTTGTTTTGATGTCGAACCCGTTTAAATGAAATAAGAAAAAATCGTTACTTTAATTTCAATTAACCGGGTTTTTCATTTAAACGTACTTCGGATAACTGAAAAAAGTACACGGGGACAAATTAAATTTTTCATATAAACGGGGTTTTCAATTAAACGAGTTTCAAATAAGCGGGTCCGACTGCTATATTCAAATCAATCAACGCATGGATACCTTAAGCTTCATTTTTTGATGAATAGAATCGCGTTAAATTTTTTCGTTTCTAACCGAATTTTTTCTGGAAGTCCAAGTTTTGTTACCTGCAGAATAGACTCATTCAATCGGTGCTGAAGTTCCTACCAAGCATAGAACGTACCTATACTCAACGATTGTAGCCATTTTTTTGTATTCGCAATCGGCGTTGTTAATGTCCTTTCCCATTGGCATAGGAAAAGCAAATCAGCTGGCTGTCAGATTTCATGTTCCATTGGCCGCAAGAAAAGCAGAGCCAGACCAATTTTGTGAATCTCGATTTCTGAGCGAGATTTGCACCTACTTATACTTACACTAATCCCAAAACATTTGTCATTTTGTCAAACTTGAAAGTGTGTTATTAATTATGTTTTTAGACGACAAGTCTGTGAAAAATAGAGAAAAATTTACATGTGGCCGCTTCAGTGGATATCATGAATGGATTTTTATAAACACAAATTAAAATTTAAGAACAGGTGACTTTAAAAACACGTACCACCACAAATGCAAAGAAAGAAAAATTGTAATGCGTGCTGAAAATCTTACTTGAATTTGCTTTGCTGAGATCGAAGCTCAAAAAAACAGGCCTAATGTTCTACATCTCGTGGAAAATGAAGTTTGTGAAATAGAAATTGAAATCTACTTCGAAGGTCAATAATTTTGTTTCTTTTTTTGTTTTTTTTTTTATTTGTTAAGCACAAAATGGACAGGTAGGTCAATAAAGACTTTTTTTCCTAATAAAGATTTTTTTGAGTTAAAAAACGATAATTTTTTTAAAACAATTTTTTTCCAGTTTGTTACATTTTTATTCTATTTGTTACACTTTTTGGAAAAAAAATGTTACACTTCTAAAAAAACCTTGCGGCAACACTGGTCATGATCGCTTTGACATCTTTCCATTTCGGTGTAAGTGCTTATCAACGTTTCAGCGGCTCAAAACATGCTGTCCATAGATGGAAGTATGAGAGTGCAGCGACAGCGCAAAATAAGCTCTTTCACATTAAATGCTAATGATAAAGACAATTTTTTTTATGTTTTTATGACCGCTTGATTAAAGTCTTTGTCTGCTGCTGTTTAGTCATATCTCTTGTTTTCGACATTTAAAAAAACTTAAGTTACATATATTTTCGAAGTATTTTGGAAAAAAGCGGTATGTAGTTTTTGAGTCTAAAAAACAGTATAAATTTAAAAGCTGTATAGATACGAGTGTTAGATATACCCTGAAGAAAGGGTAAATTCCCATTATTACGAAATTATTCCTTATAACCACTTTTATTTCAAACTAATATTTGAATAGAAGAATAGGTCTTGTCCCCCTGGTAATCTCTAACTGATTTGACTTTGTGTAGTGACATGCCGACACATAAACAGTGTCCGTATGTTGTGAAATAGTGAATCCTATTTCGATTGTCCTCTCGTAGACAGTCCTTAACGCTTCACTTAACATCAGCACCTGAAGTGACATAATAATCTCACACAAGCCGATTGTATTTCCAGTGATGCAGAACTCCCTATCGTCGTCTTAATATACTTCTCCTTCAGATGACTATCTCAATAATAGACCAATTCTCATAAAAATCACTTTAGTTTCACATAACTTCCAATTGAAGCCGTGATTCAGCAGACGCTCTGTGCTTCCTTCTCTTCACTTAACCTACGCAATCATAAATATAAATTCCGAAATACAATTGCAGTGCCTTATCGAAACCACTGCTTGTATGTACTTTCGCTTTTTGTCTTTCCGTCGATACGGCGAGATACACCTCGTCATCTCCATGTCGATCGCTTTCCCTTCCTATCCGAAGCACTTGTACCCAACAGGCAACAGCTATTGGTAGATGACAGAACTTATGCAATCAATTCACCAAATCACATGCTTGTTGGTAATTCTCCTCAATTACCATGCGCGGCACATTCATATGGGACAGGACGCACTGTGAACATCGCACGGCATATAGACAGCGCCGCCGCGCCGTTTGGAGTAACAAAATTAGTCCAGAAGATACCATCACAGATTGCACAGCTCTACTTCGTGCCACAGTTCAAATTGGAGTTCTGTGACGTCGCGTCAGTGATCCTCAAGCTAGCATTGCTCGTCTGTGCCGCAGTGCAGTGTATCAACATCATCTTCATCAATGGAATTCAGGTTTCGTCATAACTACGGCTAAATATGTACAGTATGTGTGTTCAGAAGTCATAAATAAAATTGAGCCGGGGTCAGGGGTTGGATCATTTTTAACACAACATCAGCATCATAATCATCAGCAGCAGCTTGAGGATACATCATTACTCAATAATACAGTTCGAATGTGATTCGTAGGAGAGCTGTGGATATGGCACACAAAGGGGCCAAAAGTAACTCCGACTTTGGTAGAAACAATTTTTATTTCCCAATCAGGGGCTGCACCTATGCATTTGTGCATTTTACACATTTGGTTTAGAGAAGATTTGTAGTGAATTAAGAATGTGATGTGGACTGAGGAACCTGACTGACAGCAGGACACTCGAAACGGCGCCAGCAGCTGAGTTGTTTAAACATCGGAACAACTATATACAGGAATATGTACAGGGGATGAAGTATTTTACTGGAAGCACAAAGATGTTCGTGGCCTTAGTAAGTACTCTCTCTCTCAGTAATACTACAGTCCATAACCCATGAGAACGTTCGAGAATCTAGTTTAATAAGTACGTGTATGACAGCTGGCTGATTCGATGATGATGCGTCTCAGTTATGATTGGTCTAGATCGGTATCATGGACATGTTTTTTTTTTTTTTCAGTTGATATTTATGGAAGCGTAGCCTACGAATCGGGTCAAAAAGGTGACAGTTCAGTTGACAGTTCATATATATTATGTGGTTAACGTAGAAAAAGTAAAGTTACCTACCGACAAATCTAGACCAGACCAATTTAGTCGACTTAATTTCCATTGAGAAATATTCCACCATCAAATATTTGTATTTTTTTATATTTTTTTCAGATTGCATTTGTTACAAATGGATATCAACTTGAAAAATATGTCCCCTATTGTAGATACAAAAGGAGTATTTATGGTGATTTTTTTTTTTTTTTTTTAATATGCCCAGTAGGAGGTACCTACATTGTTTTCTCACGTCTCATCAAAATTAGCAAAAGACAGTGCGGTCTATGCAATGTGACTGTAAAAGAATGCATATTATCCTCAATGTGCCGGATAAACGGGGTTTACCTTCCATTTTGTCCGTGAATGTCCGTTAACAGTTTTTACACACCTTCATTATTGCCAGCGCCTGTCTGTGGAACAATTTTGCAGCAAATATCGTTTGCAACGGATATGCAACTGTCACCTCACGTCAATTGCCCGTACCTTAACATATTTCTCGACGTAACGAACCCGGCTGTTTCTAATGATTGGGCCTGAATATGTTGGACGAGCTCATAATTCATAAATAGTCTCCATCCGGCAAAGTGTAAGGGATGCTGCTTGTACTTGCCCAAACGAATTTCTATTTCAAATGTCAAGCAATCCTAAGAATGAGTTCGAGATCGAAAAATCTAGGCCTAGCGATCTCAAATTAAAAGTGACTATAGCCAACACAAACGAATTTACACAACATTCACAAAAGCTAAACTGCTGTGTAGTGTGTAGTCCTAAAATGCCCCCCTGTGCCTTACTGCAACGACCTACCACCTCCTTCCACCCTCACTAGGACTTTGTACGTTATTTGTTATTTACACTAAAGAGGAAGCATTCCGTCTACGAATGAAAGTGTGGACTATAGCTTGCCAGCATTCGACTTGATCGTGAAGATCTCATATTGACGCCGACAACGACGACGATAATGATGACGATCAGTCGCCTCTCCGTATTGCCAATCGACTATTGCAACTATTCAAATTATTGCATGGGACTTAACCCCATATATACCGCTTTCCACGAGGATGCAGCATTATGCTACTTGTACTCCGTTTGCTTAGGGAAATTTGTAGGTTTGTGGTTAATATTTGGATCCTAATGTCTTATAACACGTGCGTTCCACATTATAGATTGCTTCATGACACGCTTTCAGCATTCCTTTTGGATGCACACTTGGAAAACAACGAAACAAAAATAAGTACAACACCGTCAAGCCAGACGAACAAGACAAGTGGAGTTACTATTGGCAAGCCAAAAGGAACAGCTCGCCTCCACGCCATCAGAGAGTTGCGCACCTACCTCATCACATCCGACATCAGCTGTGTGCTCGAAAATCACTTTAATTGCAATTGGAATCAAAGTGAAGCATAGTGGCAGTGGGTAATGAGATTTTGTGGCTTTTGTTGGTTTTCCTTTTGTAATTCAGTTTGTCCGACGGTAAATCACACATGAGAAAGATATGGTGATTATATAACGTCGTGGCAGTGGCACTAGTGACTACCTACAGATATTTGTGTGCATTTACGTGGAATATGAAAAATATTTTCGTGGATTGTAGTTGTGCAGACAATCGATTAGCGCTTATGCAGGAGACTCTTGCGCAGTTACAAGATAATGACCTTGTAATGTTGCACAGATGGTTGGTTATTGGCTACCTATCATGCCTGAAGCTTTCTTCGAAACACTTGGAAGTGTCAACAGCTGAATTTAATCCTTCAGCCTATGATGATCTATATAGATCATTCAAACAAAAATAAAACGCCTGTTATTGGTGACCATAATATCTCCGTTTTTTTTTTTTTTTTTTTTTTTTTCAAAAAGTAAGCATGTTTGTGGGAATAATGATTTGATAATAATTTTATCTGCTATGGCACTGCTCGGGTACCGAACAACTAATAAAATTGCCGGTAACCACACGCCTTATAAAAAAGAATAAATACGACAAAGGTTGAGCGTGTCATTAAAAAGAATCTGCCTTCTTTTAACGATAACCGAACGGAAGGGTAAAACTTATCCCACTATGAAGAAGTTTGCGTTTTTGAATGAATCAACAGAGGCTACGACTTGTAATAGGTACTTGAAGGCTCTTGCAAATTAAGATCTCGCGGTCAACGAATAAAAGGGACTTGAGGAAGAACATTGCTTCCTCTGGATAAAAAGGAAAGCACGAGATGCGAACGAAGAAGAGGTTGTAGGGTGGGGTACTTTCGACGAAGGGGCACTTTTGACTTTCGCTATTACAGAAAGGCGGTTAATTTTTAAAATATCTGGGTGACCGAGCTTTGCTCGGTTATTACTATTTATTGTAATTTTAAAAACAATAAAAATTTAAAAAAATATATATAAACTTGAACATATAAAAAAATTTAAGTCTCCTAAATGCCGGTAGATGTCTTACTTTTTTCCTTTTACTATGGCGCGGACGGCAAGAAACGAGTGTTACAAGTTCGAATCCCGCTCGGTGACTTACTTTTATTTTTTTTTATATGTTCAAGTTTAGATATATTTTTTTAATTTGTATTGTTTTTGAAATTACAATTAATACTAATAATCGCCCAGGTACTGATGTCTTAAACCGATGAACCAGACGGACAGTGGCCGGAAGGACGAAATTAGCGACCATATTCTGCGTGGAAAGAAAAACGCATGAAAACTCGAGAACACGTGTTTTCCCAAACATAAGACTAATCTAGATAAGTGTTTACCCCCGAAAACCCCCATATACCAAATTTCAGCGAAATCGTTAGAGCCGTTTCCGAGATCACAGAAATAAATTTATATATATACATACATACATACACGAATTGCTCGTTTAAAGGTATAAGATTAAAACAAAAACCTTGAACTCAATTTCTATATACAGCACCTCTACCCAGCGATGCCAACCTAGGCTTTTTATGCCTTTTAGGCATTATTTCATTAGCTAAGGCTTTAAGGCTTTTTTGTTTCCAAAAACGCATCTTTTTTCTATTTCAAATATTTATTTATTTTTTGATCTGATGGACTAAAACTGTGTTTGTTTTGTTCAATGCTATTTACCTACCTACTCATGAAACTAAAGTCATGAATTTTGTTCCTATTTCTTCTGTGATTTATACATAATTTAAGTTTTTTTTTTGGAAATAAAAATTGTTGTTGTTAATTTTGTTATATTTGTGTTTAATTTTTGATTTATTGTTCCAATTTACATAAAAAATTTTTTTAGGCATTATTTTATTGAAAAAGGCATCTTTTTTTCTCAAGTTAGGCTTTTTTTCGTCAAAATTGGTTGGCAACGCTGCTCCACCATCCGTCCATCACCACACCACACCACACGTCATCAGCCATCTGCGCATTTCCTCAGAAAGACATTGTCGCTGTTTTTTTTTTTTTCATATGAACGTGCTTGTGCGATGTGCGCCACAAAACCACCCCAAAGCAGAACTACGATCAAGAACCGCGGCTGCTGATAATATTCGATTTGAGAAAATAAATTTATTTTTTTCGTGTTAGATTTTAGGTTGTAGCTCAGCTTCTAGAGGACATAGAAAGCTGATTGATGGCTTGAAATAACTATTAAAGTGTTGGCTCTCCTACGTATTTTTTGTTTGCATTGATTAAGAATTGTTTGTGTAATGGCGAGTAAAAGGCAGTAAAGTCAGAAAAATAAGCTCAAAACGCATGAAAACTCGAAAACACGCGTTTTCCCAAACATAAGACTAATCTAGATCAATTGCTTACCCCCGAAAACCCCCATATACCAAATTTCAGCGAAATCGTTAGAGCCGTTTCCGAGATCACAGAAATATATATACAAGATTAGCTCGTTTAAAGGTATAAGATAAAATGTTCGATGGCAACTCGTGCCACACTGTTATTTCAGATCGTACGTAAAGTAGGAGTTTCAGCACGCAATTACAACAACTACGTTCTACTCGACACTTCAAAAAGTCACGTCGAAGTCGAAGTTGTTGTAATTGCGTGCTGAAAATCCTACTTTACTTTGCTTTGCTGAGATCGAAGCAAAAAAAAACACAGTATTGATTCTTAATTCATTGCATCATCTAAATTCATGGCGAAAGTGCCCCACCCGGATGACGATTGTGCCCCACCATGGGGCAGATTCGCCTTTTTAGGGCAGTTCTATATACATTTTTTTTTTTTAATTATCAGCGTGGAGTTAACTTTTAAGAAATTATTCATTTATTTGCGAAAAAAGTTATTTCCAATCTGCGAACAAAGTGTTGAATTTGCGCCACCCTACCATACTCCAGGAACAGTCGGAAGTTTTATAGCCAAAGGTGAAAATAACAAACCAATCCATTATCAGCGAAAATTAAATCAGAAGCGTTTAAGGCCTTAATGCACTGGAAAAACATACAGGGTGGGCCAAATACAAGTTTCTTTTTTAAAATGCAATACAATGACCAAAATTAAATTTTGTCCATGTATTACGGTTTCTTTTTGTTTTCTTTTTATAATTAACACGCGCTAAAGAGGTTGTGAATACTCCTACCACCGTATTAATAAACATTGTGTAAAAGTTATCAACTTGTTACTCAGCAGTTATGTCCAATTTTTGTATGCTATCTGAAGTTTGCTAACTAACTTACTTGTGCACATTTTTTTAGTTATAAGGGGGTTATAGTGTAATGTGATTTACACAGCGCGGGCATTAAGGAAATCGGGATAGAGGAGATAGGAGATACCGATGCATATTGGTCTTAAATGTCTGTATATTGCATTGGGGACGAATGACAGAGCTGGGCAAGGAATTCCACATTCGCGTTGTACGGCTTATGAAAGAGTGTCTGTATTTTATAGTACGTCCAAAGATAGGGTGAATGGTAAACTGATGGGCATTGCTAGCATGGCGAGTATTGCGGTTGAATTTCTGAAGGGGAGGAATGCAGTTGGCTATTTCATTTGAGCACTGTTTGTTGAAGAAACGATAAAGCAATGAGAGACACGAAACGTTTCTACGATGTTCAAGCGAATTAATAGAATTCGCGATATTCATGTCTCCGATTAGTTTCAACGCACGATTTTGGATCCTATCCAGTAAGTGCAATATGGTTTTGGGTGCATCAGACCAAATATTGGAATTGTACTCAAGTTTTGGGCGAATGAACGCCTTATATATTGTAGCCAGATCAAAAGGGGTAAAACATCTCTTGCACCGTTTGAGGAAACCTAGACATTTCGCTGCATTTTTGGCAACTTCGTGTACATGGTCATTCCAATGAAGGTTGTCATGAACGCACATACCGAGAATAGAAAGTCTTTCGGTTTCGGTAATGCAAGTGCCATTCATGGATAATGGCT
Source organism: Cheilosia urbana (assembly GCA_946477585.1). NCBI lineage: Eukaryota > Metazoa > Arthropoda > Insecta > Diptera > Syrphidae > Cheilosia > Cheilosia urbana. Next base: position 147,842,853 of record OX297854.1, read on the forward strand.
GTGAATTCGGGTTTCGCTTTAGAGACAGCAGACAGCATTGTGTTTTTGAAGCATTAAAGTCCACTCTATTTTCTGAACCTCGAAATTAAATGAGCTTAACATACGTTGCAGTTCAAGTTCTATGGCCGAAGAGCAGGGTCGTGAGTAATGGAAAGAATATAAAAAGCTAAGAGTGCTGTCATCAGTGAAGTACAGACAAGAGATCATTTATAAAAATGAGAAAGAGAGTCGGAGACAAAACGGAGCCTTGGGGAACACCAGCATTTATATGGTGGGTTTCAGAACTGAAACCATCCAAAATAACTTGAATTGAACGGCCAGAAAGGTAGTTTCTAATCCATAGAATAAGAGACGCATCGATCCAATAAGCACGCATTTTCGACAAAAAAGCTTGGTCCCAAACTCTGTCAAATGCCTTTGAAATATCGAGCGCAACAATCTTCGATTCACCGAAGTGATGGAGAGATTGGTTCCACTTCTCGGTGAGATAAGTCATCAAATCACCAGTGGACATGTTGCCACGAAAACCGTACTGCCGGTCATTGAGGAGTTTCCGTAATTCAAGATATTTCATAAGCTGACGGTTTATCAGCGTTTCCATGACCTTAGAAAGTGCTATGGGTCGGTAATTGGTGAAGGAAGAAGATTCGCTTTTTTTAGGGACGGGCTGGACAAATGCTGTTTTCCACCTACTCGGAAAGAGTCCAGAAGAATAGGACAGATGCAAAAGCTTACGCAGTGGTTTTTCCAGCGTGGAAGAACACCTCATCAAAACGATGGGGGAAATACGGTCTGACCAGCGGATTTATTTATGTTGAGATCGTAAAGTACTCTTGCGACTGTACGAATTCGAAAATGGATTGGTCCCATGGTAAATTCTACGCACTCGAGTACAGGTGCAGACAAACCGCAATCTGGGCCTTATTAGTAAGAGCAAACATTCCCAAAGAAACACAACGTCGTTTAAGTGGCTGCCTCGGCTGGCTTCGCAGTAGCGGATTCTGTCACTTCAATTTTCCAAGACCTTTCCGACTGTAAGTCATGGATAACATAACATCGGTCCTTCACGGTTCCCCAAGGAATTTGGTGCGCAAAATATCCATTGTGGCATATGCTGGGTGGCACGGGGCGCCATCCTGCATGAAACAGAGGTCGTCTGAGCGCACCGTACGACGACAGGGACCATGAGTGTTGTCCACTAGCATACCAGTTTCACGAAATTTTTTCATAAACTTGCTTACAGCAGGCGCGGTGGGTGCTCCATTTCGACCAAAACTTCTTTTTTTAAAAACGCACTCTTTGGGCTACACAGCACTCAGTTTGGAAATCAAATAAGTTTTCAATATTTCCAACATTGTTTAGGCATAAAACGACTCAATTTCGCTAAGCGAGGGTATGATACTGACTTTCTGTCAAGATTTCGAGCGGGAAACAGCTTTCAGTGTCCAAATAACCTATGATTTAAAAATAAACCACTAGATGGCCCATCCTTTATATTTTGAACTTTTGATTTCATAACCGTGAGTACCTTAGGAATACTTTCAATTTTCACCCAACACATTGCACCCGAGCTATACTGGGTGTTCAGCTAATTTGGATATAAAATTCAAGCGATTCAAGCATTTAGTTTACCAAAAATACGCTTTCGGAAGAGAATGACTTATATTCAATCAATATGGAGGCTCAAAATGAATAATTTTGCACCACCCGACCAAACAGCAATACCTGAGCTGAAGTCAAACATAAAACCTACGTATTATTATTTTTTTTATACCTTTATTAACAAGTAAATATTTATTTTTGATCTAGTGCTAGCAGCTGCCAGGGCTTTTGACTAGTGTCATAAGGATGTTCTATGGAGTCTGCGAGTTTAAAATGGCAAATCATGTATACGTGTTTCTAACTAGTAGATCCAACAAAAAGAAGTGATCGCTTTCATATTCATTTACGATACTGAGATCGTTTTTCCAATAACAAGTTTTAGAAGAGTCATGCAATGGCCGTGTACTTTTTATCTTCTTCATTACCGAATGACATTTTTACATGCCTTCCCTTCTATCTTCGATAAAAGCAAACAATACAAATTTTCTAATTCTTAATTTACATCTGTAAATTGTGAATTTATTTTCCGAACATATAATAGCAGTTTAGCAACATTAATGCAGTACTCCTTTCACAGCAACTATTAAATTAAATTTCTTATTTATCAAATAAAGAGAAAACTACATAAATAAACGACAAAAATGATAATTATTATTTAATAAAACAAAGTACGTTTTAGACAATTATTCAGTCATCAAGATGCACATGTAGTGTCGACGATGGATGCAAATTTGCATCCTTCAGTGTTTGCATGACGCAGTCAGCGTCTAGATCGACTATTTTCCTTGGGAATGGCGAAATCAATTTGAATTTCTCCTTCACCATTGGAAAACGTTCCGAAATGTATAACTGCAGAGCACGTAGCTTAGTATCCGATGGCCATTTAATTGTGACACTTTCATCTACGTCTGCATTTACCAAACGCAACTTGAGTGTTGTTATTTCATCTGAAAGAGCAAAGCAAACATTTTTAAAAGCATTGGATTTACATCGGCTGTTACTGACCTAATGAGCTGCCAAGATATTCGGTATGGACTTCTGGAGCTGCCGCCGGCTCGGGCTTTTGCGATTCGTCCTCCTTGGTGGGATTCTTTTCCTTAGTAATTGATTCAGCAGGAACACTTTGTACATCATCATCGCTGTCAGATATCTCGTGGAAAGTCTCTTCGTCATCGTTGTCTTTAGAGATTTTGGGTTTCTTAGTGGTAGAACGACTACCGCAACCGTTTTCGCGAAGCGAATTGCGGACAGCCATCAAAATTTGCTCGTCTTCAGATAATTCGGTGGCTGCTTCGGTTAGAGATTTTCGTTTTCGTTTATCGCCCAGCTGTTCTGTTGATGATGATTCTTCGGATGATGACTTGGACGAACGAGAGGACGATGGACCCGCTTTCGCATCGCTATGGAAGAATCCCTTCAAATGATGGGATGAAATTGGAAGTTGTTTCAATTAGTCAAACATTGTTGTGGACACTTACTTCTGATGCGTTTTCACTGATGAATGTTTGTAGCGATTTTAGAAAATCAATTTTATTTGGCTGCTCAGATTTCCACAGTTCTTCGCCAGTTCTGGGATCGATTATGCAAATATACGGAGTCTCATTGCAGTGGTAGAACGCCGAAAATCGCGCACCTTCAGTTGTATCTGATGCGATCTATAATGAGGTTCAATTATTTGCAGGTCTATTGTTAACAAAAATTAACTGACATCAATGTAGCATGAAGGGAATCGTCCGTGAACGGGTTGTGTATTAGCTTGCGCGGACAGGCAAGGTTCGGTCTACACAAGGTACGATATGGTTACGCAACTTAATATGATTTCTCTCTCATTTGTTTACCCGACTGGGTTTATTTCCGCTCATTTGCGTAACCAAACCAATAAAATTGATTCAAAAATTGATTCAAAGGTACGATATGTTTTTTTTAAGCCAAAGTGCATACAAAAAATACGCTTTATGGAAAAATAACCTGTACAAAGGAAGACGAAGGACAGCTTGCAATGCGATTCGAAAACCTGTAGTCGTGTCTGACACACCGCGTTGTGCTCAGTGTCTAAATCTATCGAGTGACATTTGGCGAAAGTAAAGGAGTGCATTTCTAGTGACGATGCACGGATACGGGAGTCCACGTACATTGCAAGCAGAACACGTTTTCTAGTGTTGCTGAAAGCATTTGTATGAGGTCGCCGACGTTTCTATAATTTTACAGCCCTGCTTTAAAATTAAATATATAGGACTGCGCAATACACCCAATAGCTGTCAACACAGAAAGCGGCTAATTGCCACAACATATTGAATACCAAGAATAAAATCGTAGATATTATGTTTACACAAAAAAAGTGATTGCAGTGACCGATTATGGTAAATATGTAACTGATGGTAGCAGGAAAAAGAATCGACGCGTTGATCATTTCTATAGGCAATTCATAACGTGATGGGACACTGTTTAACAACATCCCTAACAATTCAACCTGGATTGCTGGGTCAATTACGAAGCAAAATTCAAAATACAGTTTGGGAACAATTCTCCTAAATTAGTACATGCGCAAGACACTGCCAAGTTCGATGTGACATCTGCCTTGAGCAGAGAATGCGCAGAACTGGGCGAAAAGGATTTTTCGCTTCATGCATACCACAATTTGTGTCTTATAAAAGTAAAAGCTAATATGAACTTACCTGCCACAGCAGAAAATGTTTCTTAACCAAACTTCGCACTTTAAACTGAGCCCATACATCTCGGTTCAGCAATTGCGAATTAAAGTTATCACTCTGAACGTTGACCAGCAGCCAACGTTTCATATTTGTTGCCCTTGTGCGAGCATATTGAAAAGTTCCAATTACTATTATGTCTGTAGGAGGACGGAACAAGTCCCCCAAACGGTTAACAGATGTCGACGTTGAGGACGAAGATCTAGTAGATGTAGAAGAGCGAGTATTTCTGCCCATCGATGCGATTCGCTGTGATCGTGTTTGACGTTCGGTTAATGGAGCTATTGCGCCTGAGCCAGTCAGACTTTCTTCCATTATACTGCCTTCTCGAGCAAAATCGCGCAGTGGGCACACTTTGATTCGAGGCAGAGATCGAGCTTTGGCCGACGCCCCAGAAGCATGAGTTGCTTGACGAAAGTTGTCGTCATCTGGACCAACCAATTGCTCGCGTATAGGTGCAATGGGTGCGCGTACTTCATCTTCGTTATTACAATCGACAACGGATTCAACGTCAGCGCTATCGTTCTCCTCGTTTGCAAGAAAAAGATCCACAGCAGCTTGCACGTCATTGGCACACGCGGAAAGTAGGTTTAATGCAACTTCTCGAGTGCTACCTAGAATAGAAGCATTTAGGAAGTATTTGATGTTATTATTGAGGATACAGATGCTATGTAGCAATTGTGTACCTGTAACTTCCATTACGGCAGCAGCTGCATCTGGAGAAGACATGTTGGCTTTTGTATAGTTCTCTGCAAATAAACAACCGATGTTTCTAAACTATAAATTTAGAAGACACATTTTTTTTATTAATCCGACGGCTTGGCTGTGAGCAAAAAGTAGTTGGCGCCACTACCAAGTTCAAATTTCTTGCGGCAAGAAAATGTGCTTGATTTTGCAGCTTCCCAAGCAAAGCGTGAAATAAATAATAATCTTACCAGACGACGTCTACTGAAAATTATCTATTTTTTCTGACTTCAATACTTTTACAATTTATGTCATTCTATTGACTCGTGCACATTAAATCCAAGTGAACACAACAAAATCAGAGCAAAACCTTAAAAATAATGCATTGGTTTCTCTAATATATAAATAATTTTATTAAACAAGTTTCGCACGACACTAAACTTTTTGATTTGAAAATCTGAGATACTTTTATTCGAGATGTTGAAAGTTGAATTTGTGTTCTGTGTTCTGTCAGACCAAGAGCAGTTGAGCAGTTCGCAGTTCTTTTGACGGGCGTCATGTAGAAAGAGAAAACCATTCACACAGAAAAATAGGTTTAACTTGCTATCCTGCTCTTGCAAGTGTATTTGAAAAAGTACACAGAAATATTTCTGTTTGATGTTTGAGGTGAAATTCTAATGGTGAATCCAAAATCTGCAAGTTATTCTCCAGGCATGTTATAGGTTTTCCGTAGTCCCTATTGGAGATGAGACAGTGCCTTTTGAAAACCGAAAAATTTAAATTAATTAATTTAAACGGATTAATAAGTTTAATATAGTACATTCTGAAACAAAAGGTTGATTATTTAGCCCGAGCAGCGAACCACTCATTTTTATAAACGAGTCTTGTCTGCAACTTCTAATCCAATCCATTCCTTCGCTGATTCTTAGCTTTTCATATTCTTTCCAGGACTCACGTCCCTGCTCTTCGGCCGTACAACTGGAACGGCAACGTATGTTAAGCTCGTTAAATTCCGACCTTGACAGCATTTCAAAATGAGGTTCGGAAAATTGAGTGGACTTTAATGCTTCAAAAACACAATGCTGTCTGCTGTCTCTAATGTCGTTTTCCATTGGGCAAAAAGAAGCGTCCGGGAGAGTCCGGAATCGAAAAATTCGCTTCAGAAACTGTTCCATTGGCACTAAAAATACTCTTCTGGTGATTCTGAGAAGAGAATTTCGCTTCTCAATTTGAAGTCAGAATCCACTCAAGAAGCACTCACACAAGTGTAATTTATCTATTTTATACAAGTCAGATGACAGTTGACGTAGATTTATTTTTGGCTTTTAACCAATACTTCTGTGCGTTCAATCAGAAGCAGTTTTCTTGTTCCATTGGATTACAGAATGAGTGGATCCCCGAGCGAAACCAATGGAAAACGACATAAAGCGAAACCCAATATCACAGCCATTATCCATGAATGGCACTTGCATTACCGAAACCGAAGACTTTCTATTCTCGGTATGTGCGTTCATGACAACCTTCGTTGGAATGACCATGTACACGAAGTCGCCAAGAATGCAGCGAAATGTCTAGGTTTCCTCAAACGGTGCAAGAAATATTTTACACCTTCTGATCGCGATTTCTTTTAATTCCCCTTCAGCAATTCAACCGCAATACTCGCCATGCTAGGAATGCCCATCAGTTAACCATTCACCCTATCTTCGGACGTACTATAAAATACAGACACTCTTTCATAAGCCGTACAACGCGAATGTGGAATGCCTTGCCCAACTCTGTCATTCCTCCCCAATGCAATTTACAGACATTTAAGACCAATGTGCACCAAAACACTATAAGAGTAGTCACAACCACAACCTCTTTAGCGCGTGTTAATTATAAAAAAAAAACTCAGCTAAAAGGGTTCGCTTGAATTTATCTCAGCTAATTTTTGGAGAAAATGGGGCGAACATTTAGTTCTAGCAGCGTACTTAGCTCTGAGCTGTACAAATACCTAAAGGAGTCAAACGGAAACGCTAGAATACACAGCCGCTTACGGAAGCTGACCCATAAGCAGCGCACGTGCCGGATACGACGAATAAAGCAGGCATATTTTCTACTTTTCTGTTCGTTGCATTGAAGTCATTGCACTATTTGAAAGTTGGAACAGCGTGAGCGGAAGCACTTTCATTGGTGCAAATATTAATGTCGTATTCCATTGGATTACAGAATGAGTGGAACCCCTAGTTAAACTAATGGAAAACGACATTAATATTTCCACCAATAAGAAAACTTCATCTAATTGAACCCACAAAAGTATTGGTGAAATGCAAAAAAATATTCTACGGCTGCTGTCAGCTGACTTGTTTAATGTTTACACTTGCGTGAGTGCTTCTGCTTCTCGAGTGGATTTTGAGTTCAAATCGAGAAGTGAAATTCTCTACCCGAAGAGTATTTTTTGTGCCAATCCCAATGGATAGGTTTCAGAAGTGATTTTTTTTTTCGATTCCGAAAGGGTGAAACTGTCATCGGCTTACACGGTATGCGACGTCCAGGCTCCAGGTTCAGTCGAATACAGAGAGTATCCAATTTGGTTCCTCTATGGTCGAATAGGTTGTTATTGACGGATGAGTCGACTCTACGAAAACAACGGATTATATGAGATAGACCCTTGAAACGGACTTTGGTCGGCCATCTTGTTAGCGTGTTAGGAATTATGGGATATTCTGCATGTGGATATTTTTATAGCGCTACGAGCAGTTTAAAATCAGTAATAAAGTTTTCAACGTTTTTAAGTTATTAAAATATGTTTAGTTTACTTGGCTTCCCTTCGTCATTATCTACAATTATAGGTAGTACCGCCTTTTAGGCCTCCGGCTCCGACTAGTGATCTCACTGTGATCTTAAATTGCTTTCCATAACTTCTCTTAAAATAATACAAAAACAACTCAAACAATTTATGATATTGCATAACATTGCATATAAATGATTCACTGTATTAGGGTTATAAAATAAATTACAAACAAAGTTAAACAAATTTATATCTAATTGTGCAAACACAATAAATAGCACGCACCTCTTCTGGCGCCAAAGTCTTTTCATAGCGAATATCGATTTCGCTCAGAGACGGTTATGGTGAATGTTAATAGTTCTTAAATCTCTCCGTTGCCATATTCCTTAATCTTCAGTAAATCACAGCTGAATTTGAAGAATTTTTCGCATTTTTCTGGATTTTTAGCATCCGGATGCATTGGTCTTTCACCGCCATTACTAAGATATGTGCCGCCTTCACCCTCGAGAGATGGTTCGATGGCTGCGTATACAATAGTTCTGGATCCTTGTTCAGGAGTCTACAAATATGAACAGCAATATAATTGTACTTTGTTAAAATATACACGTAAGCTACTACCTTAAAGATAAGCTTCTTTAAGAGCGGCACCGCTGTTGTGGCTGAATACTCGAATAGATCAGTGTCGACTACGCCTGGATGGACAGCTACCACTTGTACATGGGCTTTCTGTTCCACAAGGAGTCTATTTAAATGCCGTGAGAATAGAATTTGGGCCAATTTGCTCTGATTGTAAGCAGTAGCAGGATAATAATACTTTCTAAATGGAGTTCAAATATTAGCCGCTGGTGACTGATAATGTCTACTTACTCTCCATTGATATCTTTATAGTTAATGCGTCCAATTAGATTAACTATAGATGAAACATTAATCACGCGCGCGTTTTTGCCCTCGACTCCAGCTGCCTTGAGCTGTGGCATGAGCAAATGTGTCAATAGGAAGTGTCCCAAGTAGTTTACGGCGAAATGCGACTCGAAACCCTCTGTTGTTCGGTGTAAGGGAGCAAACATTATGCCAGCTAAAAGAAGGACTCTTGCGGTTATATTGAGTACTAATCAAGTTGGAGTTGCTTACCATTATTAAGAAGAATGTCAATCTTTTGATATTTGTCCTTTACAGTTTTCGCGAATGAAATGACTGAGCTGAGCTCACCAATATCCAGCGTTTCACAAATGAATTTTCCTTTTGTCTTAGACAAGTCAACAAGTTGTGCTACTGCCTTTTCACCCGATTTCGGATCCCGGCAACCTGAAATACATTAAAAGAACACATTCAAGAGTATGGAATCGAAAAACAATGAGCCTAGTATCCCAGCAAATCTATCTACTAAGTGGATATATGCTTCCATGCACTCATAACCCTCAGGAACTTCAATCCGTTAAAATATTTGTACTGGCAACTGATTTGCGCTCTACACTGTCGACGCCTGATCAGTATGCTTGACATGTTTTTCTACCCAACTCAGACGTGTCAATTGTATTAAGCCCACAACTTTAAATTTTTTTTCCAAACTTTTAACCACATGTTAGCAGAAAGTTCTTGATTTGTATGTTACTGTTGAAGAATTCAGTCTCATGTCGTTACGTACCCATAATAACAGTCATTTCACAGGCGAGAAGTTTTTCAATGATTCTCAGGCCTATTCCACGATTGCCACCTGTGATGACAGCAACTTTTCCCGTTTGTTGGAAAAGAACTGTAATAGACAAAATGAAATAATAACAATTAGATAAGAATTTGTTGGCTTAACACAATAGGTACACTTACCAACTTTATCTCTGGGTGCGTAAATCCAATCATGAATGAGACCCATCGTGCCAACATATTGAAATCTCAGCTCAGTCTTCCATTCGTACCAGTTTTTGGGCATCTCCTTTGAGGTTTTGAAAAAGTAGAACATGCACCATAGCGAGAGCAGCAACACGAATAATACAATTAACATTTTAGCAGCAGCTTAATTGGAATCTTTGGTTATTCCGGAATGTATGCAGTTGGAGCTTTTGGTTTTCTGTTGAGTTTGTTCTCAATTCAGCTTCTCACATTATTTTCTCTGAAAAAGAAGTGCGGATAGTTGAATTTTTGTTTGTTTCTCTTGTTGGTCTACATTATAATTAAGGTATTATGATGACAGTGCCACGGAGGACCGACTGCGTGGCAGAAAGGCTTCCAACGTCGCACAATCGCTGAACGCACGACGAAGTTTTTGAGCAATTTAATCTATTCTGGACTACAAACAGCCTTCAAATTCCCCTTTGTATGTGGTATGTCTGCCATGACATGATTAGGAAAAATGTTTAAGACTCTAATCAACATGAGACACCGATGACTCAAGAACAAACTGCGAAGTGATCGCGGTGTAATTCTGAATATGCATGCCTCTGATTTGACGGTCAAAATGCTTCACTATCTGTTGTCCACATTGTACAGACAACATTCATCCACTTTCGGTATTCGAGAAGGTCGTCAATAGATCTCTTTTAAGATGGGTTGAAGAAAATAAGATTATTCCGGACAACCAGTTTGGTTTTAGAGCGGGGCATGACACTATTCATGCCGCGTCGAAGCTGGTCTCCGACATTCAGTGGAATAAAAGTAAGAAGCAATGCACGGGTGCCTGCCTGGTCGACTTTGAGAAGGCCTTCGATACCGTATGGTTGGAGGGGCTCTTTTATAAGCTGACCAGAATGGGCATTCAAAAACCTTTGCTGTATATGATTTATGACATGCTTATGGGAAAGAAGTTCGTTGTCAAAGCTGGCAACGTGACTTCGAGCAGGGTTTTCGAAATTAAAAACGGCTTACAACAGGGAGCAGTGAATTCTCCGGTTCTGTTTAATATTTACACAAGTGATCTGGTGGGTTCCCTCAGACACGCTATAGCGTACGCAGACGATTTAGTGGCGTACAGGTCAGGACCAAAAATCGAGGTCATCAACATCCTTCTGCAGCGTGACTTCGAGCAAATTAAGAGGTAATGCGATGATTGGAAGTTGAAAATCAATTTCCAAAAATCGGAAACAATCCTGTTCAGAACTCCATTGGCTGGGGCCTCTAGGGACACCAGAAACAACTGGAGAAAATTAACAATTATTGGACAGCAGGGACGACCATTGGTGGTGAAAAACGTGGTCAGGTATCTCGGCATCCGGCTCGACCAGTATCTGTATTTTGACAAACATATAGATGCTTGTCTTGCCGGGGCTAAGAGGGCCTACGCTCTGACAAGGCGACTGTTTCGCAGCAGTCAACTTGACTCCAGGGTGAAGGTCATTTGCTACGTGGCCCTTATAAGGCCTATCATCGCTTATGGCTGTCCCATGTGGTTCAATATAGCGCCGTCCTATATGGAAAAGATTCGGGTGTTTGAGAGGCAATGCCTCAGGGCCTGTCTAGGGTTGTTTAGAACTCCTGAATCTCAGTACATAAAATATTATCCCAACAGGACCTTATACAATGGGGCTCGACTGAATAGGATTGACAATTTCCTTATTAAGGTGATTCGGAGGCACGTTGCTAGGGCGATGGCCAGTGATAATAACCTGATCTCAGGGGCTTACTACCCCAATTTAATGTACCACGAGAGTACGCTTCGGTATGGCTTTATTCCGCCTGAGGCATTTCTTCATGTAGACATGAAAGGGTTAGTCCAGACAAAGGATGGTGTGCCGGTATTGTACCACAGCCACCGCGGCGCGAGGGATAAGCGGCTCATCCACGACGGGTCCGCCGCCAATGCTCAGGAGCTCCTCCGTTTTAGTACCGCAATTGCGGAACGGGACAGGGTCGATACGGTAAAGCAGTTCACCGAATTTTGGTGGCTTGAAGAAGAGGTGAGGGTGGATACGCTCTCCCGGGCCGGTGCGCTACTTACGTAGCATCCTCCTTAGTTATAAGCTAGATTTAAGTTGGTAGGATTAGGGTTAGAGTAGGGGGTCTTTGGGAGGCGCCGGGCTAGCCAACATGAAAGCGTGCTTCCGAGACTTGACCGAGGCTTATGGCCTCGATCGGGTCTCGGCGGCGCGGATGAACCCCTGTTGGCGGCCGACAGGCAACCATGGACGCGATCAGGATGGTGACCAATCGATAAGATTGCTCACCACCCTGATTATAGGTAATGTAGGCTAAGTAGCTTAGGTAGTTTTAAGTAGTTTTAAGCAAAACCAATAATAAAGATTTCAAGTTTTCTAACGTTTCTTGAAAAATAAAAAACAAAACAAATTATAGACATAGATAGATTTAAGGCCGAAAGGCAATAATTTTAAGGATATTGTTAAGTTTAGAGCGCTCGCTTGGAGCCAGTAAGCTAGAATAAGATAAATGTTAGTTTTAAATTAGATTTAATCGTTTTTGTCTAGCATGTAAGTTTATTTGAAATTTTCAATAAAAATGAATTTAAAATGAAAAAAAAAAAAAAATGAACATTCATCCACTTTACCACATTTTACCACAATCTATCTGCGAAAAATGTCAAGATAGGGCGTTTTGCCAGCGCAATAATCTGGTTCTATTTGCTAGAAAAATTCTCAAAACTCAAAAGACGAATGTGTAGTATGGATAACCTGATAAAAGATAGCATTAAGATTTTGGAAGCATTTTACGAACAGCCCGTAACTGTTTTTTTTTTTTTTTTTTTTTAAATTTAACCAGAAGTAAAGAACTATTAATTTGCAAAGTGCATAGGTTTAGGTATTCACCATATCACATGAGAATAGTTTGAAAGGTATCAAGGTACAGATACGACGGGGTAACGCGTACCGTCTAGTCGTTGACAACGTAGTACTAATTACAAAGAGCAAACATGTCTCACGTTTAATTTATCACATGACGTGGTATACAAAAATACTCTTTCCAGCCGAAGAGGTATTCTTATATAGAGTGGATATTTGAATTATTTTATGATCAGTTATGGTTATGACATGAGAGATAAGGATCAATGTTGTTTTGATGGATTATATAAGTCATACGAATATTTGTGAACTTATGGCCTACTTCATTTTTAATATTGTGAAACTATCGCTCGAAATATTGTGGACTTTAGAAGCACACCAGGGTGGGTTACAAGTTCACAACTTATTTGTGGAATTATAACCCACTGAAGTGGGTCAAAAGTCTATTATGGACTTTTGGCTCGTGGACTTATATGTATGACCCTGCGCCACCCATATCATCGCTGCCGAAAGTACTACAATAGGAGTATTATACTCCTTTTCGTTGGGCCGTACTCCCCAAAGAGGAACTGTACTCCTAGTTTTAATTTCGGATTTAATTACTTCTATTTGCCTTGACATTTTTCTATAGGTAGTAAATTGTAAAACAAATTTTACTTACTGGATGTTCCACTAAGTTTTGTTTCGTGTTCGATTTTTAATATTCGTAGCGAACAAACGCTTGTGGATCCTTGAAATTCCCTTTTTTCTCCCACTGTTTAAAGGCGTTTTCAACAACGGCGTTGAAATGTAATAAAACAGGTTGAATGTAAAGTAATAATAATATACTTTCTTAATTTGTAAGGGGTATGCTATTATGTATAAAATAGGTATAGCATAGTCATTAATTATTGTCCGCAGCGGTTCTCCAGGTAGCCCAATTTTTGGTTTATTATTTACCGAATTTAGCCACCAAACGTTGCAGAGTCGACTTTGAAGTGACACCATGCTCGCTTTATAATGGGCGCAACTCTTGCAACAAACACTCATTTTGATAATAAATATTTATCATTTAGACGTACTTTACTTATTAGAGTAATTTGCCATGGTGATTGAAATTAAAAATTAATTTCTTGATTTTTGTTCTGTATTCCCCGGTACAGACAAAAATGTATTAATCTCCCCAACGAAATTATGAAACGGCAGCCCTGGCACCCATTATAGCAACATAATAAATCACTACTGCGAAGTATATATTTTAGAATGCATTATATAATTAATTATTATTATTAAAAAATTAATAAATGGTTGGCGCAACTGGTCTCTATAGTGCATTTGGGCGAGACTCTTAAAAAATTTCGTGTGTTTTTATTTTTGAGGTTATTAGTCATTAGCTTATAAGACTTAAGGGCCCAGCCCATCCGTCGCGTCGTCGGACTCGTCAATATTGACATATTCGACGGAACGAGCAGTCCCATAAAATCCGTCGATTACGGTGACAGGCAGTGTTTTAAGTACTCTATCATTATTTGTCCCACGAAAATTTTCCCATTCCACTGTACTCAATCCCCCCTTTAAATAATCCCCTGGATAGGTACCTACTTTTTGTGAATAAATCTCACTTTTCAAAGTAAAATTTATATTATACGGAAATATAAAAACATTAAATTACATTTGGTATATAAATAGAGGTTTGTTTATATTATTATGATTACCTCTTTGTACTAGAAAATGTTTGTACTAAAAAATCTTGCTAAAAGGTGATTTAACTAATTTTTTTTATGTATATCTATGTGTTGATGATGTGGTAAAATGTAGATATGTACATATTTTGATGAAATTAAAAACAAAAAAAAAAAAAATAATTTGAATGTTTTTTGGCAGATTACGGGTCACCTTCCATAAGCTACTGTGTATTGTATTAAACTGTCAGTCGAAAACGTTGCCGCAACGGACGCAAGGGATTCTATGGGGTTGGGCCCATATGCTGTCGCTTAGTAGTCCAACTTACTAACCACTAAGCCCCTGCGCCTACTAGTGATAAAGGTAAATACAATAAATTTGATATTCAAAAGTGAAATGTTTGAAAACAACTACCTACCCACGTTTATGAACTAAAATTTTATATTATAGGAAAATGGAATGGAAAAAAGCTGGAATCAGCGCTAAACACATTTTCAAACGCATCATATATATTCCAAAAAACGTCTATCAACTATTTACATTATGGAAATCACAAGATCAGAATAGGGTGCACTCATTTTTAACAATAAACGGACAAAAGTGTTATCTTCTTCATAGTTCCCTCACCAGAAAATTGATATTTTTCAATTTCAAAAACTGAGAGTCTTCAACTTTCAACATAGCATTTTTTGCATTCGATCGACATAACAGCCGAATTTGCAGGGTTTTTGACAGACGTGAAAATTGGCTGACACTTCTCATTGCGCACTAGTGCTAGCCACGTCAAAAAAAAACCTAATCTAAACCTAACCTATAATAAAAATAATGGGCCGTTGAAGTATCGCTCCTTTCGTATCAAATTGTATTCGAAACCATTTAAAAACCAAAATCATCTATAAAGTCCAGTCTATATTTTAGGACAGAACAATGATGTTCAGTCAATGATGATTCAATCCATAATTTGAATCCGTCTCAAATTGGGATTGTATTTACCCACAATGCCTACAGGCTTTATTAATATTTAACCCGACCCATGTATACATATTCCATTAGTGTTAAACTTATTTGTATCAACAAATTACAAGCAAATTGCAAATTACAAACAAATTGCGGCCACACTATATTAACATTAATTAATTTGCATTATCACGTTGAATTCGTAAATGCCCTCTCTCACTGTGTCTTCATCAACTTTCCTAATTTATGTAAATTCTATGCGCAAAAAAGAGTTCTATATATGGAAGAAGAAAACAAAATATAACTACTACACTTTGATTGCTTTCTCTCGCTCATTAGATTGAAGTTTTTTTTAATTTTATAACAGACAAATGGTTCCTGTAATGAATGGTGTGTACTGTGAACAAGTGTTAATTTGTTATAGCACTGTAGTGTTTATAGAGAACTTCGCGGTTTGGGGAAATATTTAGCATTTAATTGCAAAACAAACAGCACACATACTAAGGTCAAGCAAAATCTCGATTTCTTTACAATTTACAAAAATAATAAACATTGCGTTTGAAAATGCCCAAAACAAATAGAGATGCAATCAGCGATGCTTATTTGTGTGTGAACTGTGAAGTTGCATTGCATTGCACTGAAAAGGGTGCAAAGGTGAGTTAGCTATCACAAATTGAACAATTAAGCACGTGGGATTCGTATCGAAGATGGGAAGAGTAATTTTGACGACGCAGCATGAATAAAAAATATCCACTTAAACTACGATCAGATTTTTTCAATTAAAGCACTTAGATTTCATTAAAATCTGAGCAATACTAATCGGGTCTTGGGAAAACTGATGTTGCGTTTGTTGTCGATTTCTTTTTTCTGAATAGCTATTGATCTTTGGATCTGTTCCCACTACATAGATCGTCAACATCGCATACAAGATCTGTCTGCAATCTGTCTATTCGACAGGGATGACGTTGGAGAATACTCTATAAAGGTTGGTATGAGGTCACCAACTAATGTCGTTTTCGATTTCAGAAAAATCTATCTTTTTTTTTTGATCTGGGGCACTTTTGAGAAATCTCGATTTTTTCTCAGATCTATAGGTAAGGTACATACTTTTACTAGTACCAATGTGTGGCGGAAAGCTCGGTTCACCCTGTTAAATCCGGATAACAAAACGACTCATCAGTCATCACTATGATTTTTATGTCAAAATGTTAAATGACATATTTGCCCTCTAATTAACTTTGTAACGTAACTTATAAATATCTGTGAACTTCCCATTTTCGTTCTTTTTGTTTTAAACGAGCAACAAAAGAAGTAAGTCAAATTGATTATTTTTTGTATTTCATTTTATCGTATTAATAACTGTATCTCATTTTTTATGTACCATGTACCCATGTAATTATAATTCACAGAGAATAAACGTGCGAGAACATCACTATCCGGAAGCCTTTGTCATTTTTTGGACATTTCAGCCCTTAGCCGCGATTTGGTGACAGGTTTCTTCTACGCTCCAGCAAATCAAAAAGCAACACAATGTTTATGACACACAACGATTGTTATTTTAGCTGAATTATTTATTTTATTCGTACTGAAACGAGTTTTTATATTATTTCGAATTATTGCGGTATTATAAATGCATGAAAATCAATCGAAATGGATTTCCAGTGCAATTGGAAAAAAAAATATTTGTTTGCGGCTAACCCCATACATACAAGAACCAATAAAGGGAAATAAGCCCCAGGGAACTAAATCTACTGAGGGACTAAGTTCCCACCTAGTGGGAAGCAAAACCACTTTCGGAAAGTGTACTAAGTTCCCATGTAAGGTGGGAAATAACAAGTAAGTTCACTTTCTTATGGGAACTTCGTACAAATTCAAAAATAAGAAGAGGCAACTAATGTGATATTCGTTTGGGCTTCCTCAGATTCGCTCTCAGATTTCAGATTTCGTGTGTCTAATCGAACATAAAAACGTCACTTGCCCTTTTTCGTATTGATATTCATGCGATTCGAATATTTGTGTAGCTTTCGACACTTTTCAACTCGTTTTCCATTCACTGGTTAAATTTTGTATTAAAACGTTCGAAATTTGCATGCTGATAAATTTCTAAATATTTATACATAAATAATTTAAAAAACAGATTCACCCGATGCATTGCCTTTCTTTCTTTGCACTTGAAGGCTATACATATTCGAATCGGACGAATATCGACACAAAAAAGAGCAAGTGACGTTTTTATGTTCGATTAGCCACACGAAATCTGAAAGCGAATTTGCAGAAGCCCAATCGAATACCGCATAAGACTTTTACGAAAAACGAAACTTACCAAATTCGGTGGGAAGTTTTTTTTGAAGGTTTCTGATTAAATTTTTGAGCTTGTAAAATGAAAGTAAAAGTTGTTTAATGCAAATTGGTATGCAAATTTGCAGATATTTGAATTTACCACGTCTAAGAAAGATTCACATTTGCAAATTTGTGGTTCAAAGCGATCCGTATATTTTTGTTATTTTGCAGCAACTAGGAATTCCTCTTGCGCTGAGATAAATGTGACAGCCGAGAAAGTATGGGACAATAACTTAAATAGTACGAAGTCGCAGTTACACGACAGTTCAAAGGCGAAAATGGCAGTGGACCGGGAAACATTTCCATTGCATGACACACCATGCAATTGTTCGGGCGTAAGTCGCAGATGAAAGGAGAGCTGCTCGACCTTGATTATTACATTATGAGAATCCTACTTCGATCTTTGTCCTAGTATCCATTGCAACGGACACTTCCTTCGTGCGCCCCATTTACTAAAATATGAAGGTATTGAAAACCTCTGCTTGTTTGACGCAGTACAAAATTGGAATTCGAATGAGAACGCATGTAATTGGTATAAATTTGAATCACCATAGATAACATGAGATAACACTGTGATGTTCGAGTTTCCAATGGTAAAACGGAATAATACCAAACAACGAAATATGTAATACGAATGAATTTGGAAATCGCATGCACATTGCATTAAATCCGCTCATACTGCTGGACTCCAATTTCATTATGATTAAAACTCGCGTCGCAAGTGGAGAGCTGTACTGTTTGACTTCTACGGTAAAACGTTAAGTAAAATGAGACGAGTGCTGTGATCAGCGAAGGTATGCTATAATAATTATAATTATGCATTGAAGATGTTTAAGTATGTGAGTAACGAATATTGTCTATTCTACAGTTAGGATTTAGACATGCATTTCCCGTAAAAAGAACAAAACGTCAAAGCTTGCTCAATAAGAAACGCAAACTGATTTATTACATTATTGAGAGTTAGGTACCTAACAGACTTATCACCAGGGTTATACTTATACGACAGGCAATAAAAACAACGACAGGACACATCAAAGCAACCTCAAAGCATATAATGAAATATGCGATACCTGCCCAGGTGTATGCCTTGGTTGCTGCTAAAGCTGAGTTGTCCTTGCCAGTCGATTAAGTTTTAATTTGAAAATACTAACTAATGAATAACCTCTGTTTAAAATCTAATTGGACAGTGTTTGCTTGGAAGGGTGAATCGAATCATTTTGGGAGAACAAATAAAAAAGTCAAGTAGTTGGGGCAACAGTTCCGTAAGTTAGGCCTTTTCACAACCATTCCTTTTTGTGTTGGTTTTTCATTTTGAAGATGAATGGAAGGGATCTAAAATTGTATGCCGATTCCCATTGAGAAGATCTTTCATGTCAGTTACACTCTCGGATGTTTGTCAGACGTTCGCGAGAGGTGGTACAGTGAAAAGAGAATTTAAGATGAGAACTCCTACCATAACATGAAGTTTCATGAAACCTTAAGAGGAAAAAACCAGTGTATCATTGAAGAAACCGTAAGCTTCTGGCCGTCTTTTACTACACTGGTATTACGTACACATACAAGCAGTTTTGGGACGAGCCGCCGTCAGAAACAAGGCTGACGCTAGCGCAAGGCAGTACGGCCTTAAGGGGGTCTGCGGTTGAGTTTTGTTAAAGAAATTTAAATAAATCAATTCTGCCATCAGCCGATGACAACTAGAACGAGCAACAAATTAAAAGACACACATATGACGCTTATTCGTAGAATATAATGTTGTTCGTTTTAACAATAGGCGTCACTTTGACTGATGACTAAAACATGAGCCATAAATTCAGTTCAGCAGTCGTATCTCGTATGGCATTGAAGGGATGATCATGTGCAAAAGTAGTTGCGTCTCTGGAAAGTACGTGTGTTTGGACGTTATATATCACAACATCACCTGCTAGTAACAAAGATGCCTAGATATATCTTTTAAAGCATAAATGGATTGAACATGACTAAGTCCGCAGTACCTACCATAATACTCTCCAAAGGCTTTGCAATTGGCGCAAAGAAATGTGTAATTGCTATCGCTACGAGCGCGTGAAAATAATAACACACTATGTTGTAACACCGAATTAGCTCCACTACAAGAATACGACCATGAACTTGACTCAATGGACAAGATCAAGTTACAATCAAAGAATTATGATTGACACCAGCAAGCACTAACTCAACTATGCAGCAAAAACCGATTGCAAAATCTATCCATAGTGCGCAAGACAAACCATGGAGAAATCAAAACGGGTTTAAATTTCTATTGAAAAGCAATGAATTTCAAGAAAAATGATAGAAACATAAATCTAAAAACAACAGTTTCCTTCCTAGCAAACTACTACGCGGACGCGGATCTGTCCAATTTAAATATTCAATAGATGCGAAATGCAAACGGAAATCTCGCTACTGAAGATACGAATGAACTTCGTTAACCTCGTTGGCTTCTGAGACCCAACAAAAATATGCGAAACTTTCTTTTTTGCTTCTTTAGCTAGGTGCACAACTACAGTACTAGAGCCGTATCGACGCACGGCGACATTACTAGGACAAGTTACATAAAATTTCTTGAGATAAAGCATTTGCGGTGTTCTAATGGGTAATAAGCATAGACACAGATAACAGTAAGGTATTTGAAATTCTCAAAAATCGATAGCACTGGTTGTGCAAGAGAAAGCTGAAATTAAACGTACTTTTCTAATTGTGCCACTAACTGTTTAATCTGTTTTAAGAATGACTTACCTAGGCAAATCCAATCGAATTTTCTTGTCGCAGTGATGTACTTCACGTATAATCGAAGAAAAGAATGGGAATCTTGGAACTCGGAAGACGTATAATCAAAGAGAAATTCAAGAACAACGAACAGTGGCGAAGCCCCGGGACTTGTCAACCGGACCGATGGGGATTTTAAAGTAAACTGAACATGAACATAGTTTGAGTTTGACTGCGTCCGGGGCAGAAGATAGCTAAAACGAATTTCAAAACACTGAACACAGCAAACCCAAACGTGGAAAAGAAGACATGGGAATTTAAAGCGGTGCACAATTCGAAGAAATATGAGAAAAACTTTTTGTTTATTTTGCTGTGTTGACAAATGCAAACGTCAAGATAAACGTCACTTGGCAAATGACATCTTGAACTGTTCAGGCATGTTATCGAGACTGGCGAACGTATTAATTTGTACTTGCTTTCTAGTTCACATTAAAACGGCCGTATTAGGTAGGTAGGTAGGTAGGTATTAAAAACAAAATAGTGGCCAACTAGGTTAAGGACTATTCACATGAGAGCGAACTGCGAATAGGAGAATTGCGAACAAATCAATTTAACTGTATTTATGAATTGAAAATTGCTATTTTTTCTATCACAAAACCATTATATTTAATTTGTCTAACATCTAGTCTAAGAAAACTTGACTCTCAATTGATTTAAACAGCTAAATTAAAAATTAAAGCAATTTTCCCGCGAATTGAAAATTCTTGCCGCAAACTGTTACATTTTATTCACAATCCACATAAAACAGTCGCGATCCACAAACCCGCGAATGAAAAATTCGTTCGAACTTAACCTTTAAAAATGAAACTGATACGCGGGTATCTGCGACCAAAAAAAGTTTTTATGTGAATGAAATGTCAGAAACCACGAATATTCGCGTGTTCGCAGTTCGCAATTCGCTCTCATGTGAATAGTCCTTTAGGTTATGCAATCCCTTTCAGTCAAACGGCTTTTTAGTATTGGGCATCCCTTTATTTTTCCGTGTTTAGATTGCGTGACCGTGTAAATACAGCATAAATCCGAATTTTATTGGTTTTTGTGTGTACTGAATTGGCGAAAAAAAAAAAAAAAAAATATTTTCACTTACATTGTCAATCATTTTGAATTGATTTTCACTCATAATAACGCATTTCGAAATTATGTAACATAAAAACTCGCTCCCATACGCGTAACATTAATAATTCAGCTAAAACAAAACAATCCTTCCAACGTTAAACAATTCGTAGGTAACCTTCAGCTGTATGTCATAAACCAGAGACAATACTGAGACCCCCAACTTCGGCCGATTTTCCGTTACTTGCCTACAAGCTATATTTCTATGGGGTGGTACACGCTAAGTGCGTTAGTATTGTTACCATAGAAATTCGTATTGACAACTGTCACTCACCAACACACTCGCACCTTGCGTGTCCCACTTCCGCTGTCGGCAAAGTTGCTTCCAGCGTTCATAGAATTTTGTCAGTTAAATTTGAAATTATTCGTTTCGTGTAAATAGTATTTTATTTTAGGAATTAGTGCACTTTTGCTGAAAGTATTTATGAAAAATGATTACTGTATAATGGTTGTATGAAAATAAAAACATTTTGTGCAATTTTTCTTCAGTTATTTAAGAAAAATGTACACATCAAATCGAAGTTAATGATATTCAAAAGCAGAAAATACACAACAATATTTGTCCTAATATGTTTCTAGTATATTAAACATCTCATTTAGATCGCATTATTAACTAAACAAATTATATTAATAGTTTTTTTTAAATTTATAATAACCAACCAATAGCATTCAGTTATCTTAAAATGTGGTATTCTCGAACTCTATCACATTCCCCCATGGTTGGTAGCGGTTGGCAGCATTGAATTTATATTTTTTGTATGTTTTTACATGTCACACGGATTCTAAATAGACATAACACCGATAGGAAAACAAAATGGCGAATTTGAAAAAAAAACTGAGGGGGCCAGCGGCAAGAGGATTGTGAGTTGGGGGTCTCAGTATTGTCTCTGTCATAAACATTGAAGTTAGTGAAAGTACCTATGTAAAAATCTGAGAAAAAATCGAGATTTCACAAAATTGACCCAGATACAAAAAAAAAAAATTTTTTTTTGTTGGAAAATCGAACATGAAAAGCAATCTTGATCAAAATAAAAATTAATTTGTCATATGCCAAATCGAAAACGACATAATAATTCAATTAGAAGAGCAATCCTTCCGGCGATAAACAGCGGAGGTCCGCGGCATCCATTGCCATTATTGCCTTTGACGTTTTGTTTGTTTCCATCCTCTTGGCTGCTGTACATGAAGCAAAATAGAATAAGCTTCTATTTCAATAAACGAACAAATTCCTGCTTTTTTAAATTACATTTTTCTAGGCACGACAATATTCGATTATTAAAAGGTACCTAGCCTACCTACTTGTGGCGCCCAAATATTCGTGAAATAAGTTTTGTGAAAGGAGAAAAATCTCGGTATAGTTTTATGAATTGTAATGAAAATTTTTATGACATAACTGTTGCCTACCCTTAGGCTAGGCATTTTTAATTATTCCCGCATGATCTATATAGATCATAATATAAAACGCCTATTAGTAGATTGAGATTTTCATTTCTTTTGGCGCCGTTATTTTGAACTTTTAACGTGTTTTTTATTCGAAATTATCTTTATCCATGAAAGGATATTTTGACAAACTCATCAACACACAGTCGAAACCAGGTCCTTTCCAAAAATTTAGAAGTATAAAAGTTTAATCATGTTTTGGACTATCAGGGTAAATGCGCTCTATGATATAAGACAGGCTACGACTTAACTGCCCTCTTCGTGTTAAACTGCTTTTTAGAAATTACTTATCAGCATGAAAATTCCAGTTTTATGTACGATATCAGAAATCAGAGTCAGACCACTTCCTGCAGCAGTCTGAGGCACTTTAGTTATTTTATAACAATCGGTTAGAAAGAACGCAAAATGTTTTTTAAGTACATAATCCTGACAATGATGGGAATAATATTTCCCAGTAGTACTATTGCCAATAAATTTAATATAAGTCTATCGGACTTAAACAGCTGTGAAGTGTATAACATAAAAACAAGAGGATACACATATGCGGACTTCTTCCAATTGGATTCGATGAAAAACAATAAAATAAACGGCAGTGAAAGATTGCATTTAAAATTCTACGTAATGACATCGATGGATGCTCACATTCTGTTATCGGAAGTTGATAAACCAAGAAAATCAAATCGTGTATATGAAATCGGTATTAAAATATGCAAAGGATTGATTATTCATAAAAAGGGATGTCGCCCTTTGTATTTATAAATATAATATTTTTTTTTTTTTTTTCTTATCAGTTCTTGGCGCCGGATCAAACTCATTTTCCGCAATTCGCACAAAGATGTCTAGCGGGCGAGTCGCAACGACCTTGGTCGGAGATCTGTTATCAGTTTTTGATCCAATGCCAGTTGAAATTATACAATACAAAGGTGGGTGTGGTCGCTATGTAGATAAAGGATACAATTCAAAGTAACTGGAACTACGTGCTTTCTGTTTTTAGATGGCTTGCTAGTTGTGAATATTGCAAATGTTTCGGAGCCACATTTAAACTACACAGATGCCAGCCCTTTGAATATTCGCTATGTTAGCTTTAGTTCATATGGATCGACTCCAGCTAAATGGTATTATGATTGTCAATTTGATGGATTTTGTAAGTACTTTTTTATTTATTTAGATTTGTGCTCTATCGAACGAAAACGTTCCTAAGGTTTTCTAATGTACAAACACATCTCTTGGTAGTAGATTATAATGTTAAAGTAAGGGATTTAGGTCGTTTTGGAAAGACCGGTAGTGTAGTTCTAGATGACAAAAAAACAAAATTAATTTACCGAAAGATAATCAATCAGCATCAAATTCTCCTTTAGTACTTAAATGCCCAGCGTGGAATAAGTGACGTTCACCGATCACACAAATTGTTCACAAAAAACTCTAGTCCAAAAAATAATGCCTGTCTTTTCGGTGATAGACGTTTTTTTGTTAAATTGATTAAACTGTTTATATTGGTTATGTTAATGCAAGGCATTTAATTGTGCAAATACCTATTACTATTTTAGTTGGTGAAATGGAAATGGAAAGCCGCCCACTTGCCAATGAGGAGAGACTTACAGCCGATATTCTCAATGTGAGCGAACCAGATCTGCCGCCGCCAAATGTGAAACAGATCATGTTCTCCTTTAAAGTACGATCAGTTGAATTCGATCAACGAGCTTCGGTTATGAGCACTAGACTTCACTTGAACATGGTAATGTAATAGATATATGTAAACGAATTCACTCTAAAACGTCGTAATGTTTCTATCCCATTTTCTTAATAGGAATGGATCGATACTCGCCTTAAATGGAATGCTAGTGAATACGGAGACGTGAAATACATAGTTCAGCCTTTGTTCAAAATATGGCACCCCGTGCTCAGAGTTGAGGAGTAAGCATTAAACAAATTAAAAATATCTGCATTTTCAGCATTTCATTTCTAGTGGCGCTTTGGATACGTTCAAAAAGTTTAAACCATTCTATAGCATTCGAGTTGATTGCGATGGACGGGTTAGAATGTTTGCCAGAAATGCGGAGCTGCATTCGTGGTGCTTTGATGTGAACGAAAATTGGCCAAATGATGTTACCAAATGCGAGATAATCTTAGACACAAGCAACGATTACATTAAGCTGGCTTATAATAGCTCAACACCACTGACAGATCAAAGCATAAACGAACTGTCTGAATGGTACATTAATGAAATCAAAGTAATGTATTCAACTTATGAAAGAAACGGAAGTGATCCACTGACAAACAATACCAAAAAGGCATATCTGCAAGCGATTGCCGATGACTTGAAGATACAATTGACAATTAGTAGGAATAGTGACTTTTATCATTGTGTCTTTACTGCACCTGTTTATGGTAAGTGATTGAAATATGCCAATTGTTTTGAGACCGTCGATTTATTCTTTATTTAGTATCAGAAGTTCTCATTTTGCTGGCATTCTTTTTGGAGGAGTACAGGCGAGGGGGACTGAACTTAGTAGCCATAGTCGTAGTGTCAATCGGTTTTATGTTCGTTGCAAAGCATGCACCTCCGACTATACTGTCTGATATTGGTGAGTTTAATTTTTTTTTTTTTTATAACCTAAAACGAGTAAGAAACTGCAGTAAATAATTAGGTGCAGCACGTTTGATGTGTCAGAGTTTTGATTGGCCTAGATCTGTCACATGAACAGTTTGTTTATGTCGTTTTCCATTGGGCAAAAAGAAGCGTCCGGAATCGAAAAAATCACTTCTGAAACCGTTCCATTGGCACAAAAAATACTCTTCTGTTGATTCTGAGGAGAGAATTTCGCTTCTGGATTTGAAGTCAGAATCCACTCAAGAAGCACTCACACAAGTGCAATTTATGTATTTTATACAAGTCAGATGACAGCTGCCGTAGATTATTTTTTGGCATTTCACCAATACTTTTGTGGATTTAATCAGAAGCAGTTTTCTTGTTCCATTGGATTTCAGATTGAATCGATCCCCGAGTGAAACCAATGGAAAACGACATTAGTTCACGCGTTTATGAAGGAATCTACTCAAGAATTGCGCTACTACTTAATTGACAGTTAGTGACATATGGTTGACGTGAGAAAAGTAATTTACTGCAATTGACAAAAGGCCTTAGATGTCGATTATTCTGTTGATTCGCAGTAGGTGCATAACTGCATACGCTGCAGTGCGAATTGCGAAATGGAGCTAAAGTGGATGTTTGTACTAGATTACTGTGTAGATTGATGTCTCTCTTTTTTTTCTCAATTTATTTACCAAGACATACCTACTTTATTGGTAGCGAATTTTAAAAATATTTATTTTGTTTGTTATTTAATTACAATTAGCCATTGCAATGCAAATGAGATATTCCGAGAAAAATGTAGGTTCCTAGAATGTGTGAGCTGAGCTCAGCTGGAATTTTTTTGTATGCAAATTTTGGAAATGCTTTCAGGCAGCCTTTTATGTCGTTTTCCATTGGGATTTTCCGATTTTGCTCTCAGATTTCAGATTTTTCGTGCCCAATGGAACATAAAACGAGATTTTTCTTCCTTTGCATTTGTGGTGGTGCGGGTTTTAAAAGTCACCTGCTCTTAAATTGTAATTTGTGCTTATAAAAATCCATTCAATTTATTTTAATAACTTTTGCAGCGGCCAAATATAATTTTTTTCTATTTTTCACAGACTTCTCGTCTAAAAACGTAAGTAAACACACTTTAAAATTTGACAAACGACAAATGTTTTGGTGTTAATGCATATAGGTGTGAATCTCGCTCGGATATCGAGATTCGCAAAATTGCTCTGACTTCCAAAAAAAAGTGTTTATATTTGCGCCCAATGGAACATGAAATCTGACAGCCAGCTGATTCCGAGAGCAGAAAAACTGCTTTTTCTGTCCCAATGGAAAACGATATTAGTGAAATAGATCGTGACAAAAGCTGTTATAATATCGAATACGTTTTACATTCTGGGATCTGGATTTGAAGTGATATTTTTTATTTTCAATACTTTGCATTTTATAAATTTTGTTCGAAATTGGTCTGAAGAAAAAATTGAGTTTTGGATATTTGTACATGTATAATATAGCGAACGCTGTGGAACTCTTGTTTCTTGTATGTTCTCTCTTTTTTTAAGGTTAGTAAGTTAGAGCGTCCGTATGAATTAATCGAGAAATTATTTCAATTTTAACCGCTATTGGTCAAAAACTCTAAATAGGTTGAGTTATTTAACAAAAATAAAACCAAAGTGAACATTGCTTTCAACAGGATCTGAAAATCGAAATCTAGACTACCGAGTTCTTTACCAACAATTGAACGAATTGTGGAACATAGTTTTTTATTCAAATATAGGTACATTCTGACTGTTCTGAGAACATTTTGGTTCCGTGTAAAAATCACTTTCTGTGTCGTCCTCTTTCTTTGAAATAAAATGAGCCACATTCCTACATGCAGCCAGCAGCCTTGTTTTTAGATAGACTCGTTTAAGTCGTTAGATTTATTGTAAAACCTTACAGTGCGATCGTGAAATAGATCGTTAACCACTGCAATCAAGTAGTAATCAATTTCCTAAACGATTACCTGTCAGCCTCGTTCTTAGCCAATTACAATTAAGTAACGATTACCTACCATTTTAGTTATGTGGTTTAATAGTGGTTCTAGAACGGTACAAAGTGAGTGTTAATTTCTAAATTAAAGTCTTAATCTAGCAGACAGGCATTTAAGGCTAGGATTATACTTTAACCATTATCATTATTTTTTATTTTCCCACTCTAGTCTATTCTTACGAAGTCCTCCTGCAAGCAGCGACCGCCACTTATATACTTCACGTCGTCAGCATCTGGCTGGACTTGTACCCCCCGAAAGTCCAGCCCCATCTATATGTCATGAATGTAATAAATTGCTCAGCCTTGAGGTTCATTCTCGCCATGAGATTTGAAGATGTAAGTAGTACTAAATAAATCAATATTTTCAATTCAAATGATTTATCCACTCTCGCTCATCCGCATTAGTCAACCGCTTATGTCGCCGCCCAGGAATATCCATGGCAGGAAATTTCCAAAATTCTCAACCGCCTAACGTTCATAGGGATACTCATAACTTTTCTTTGCATTAATTGCACAATTTGAACATGCTTGTTTATATTAATAAAATGTTGTTTTTTTACAAAAAAAAAAAAAAAACTTCACCAATCGGTCTGCAGATGTGCAACCATTTGAAAAAAAAACCCGTATAGCATATTTTCTCAGCATATTTTTAATAAATATTTTATACACGCGTATGATGTAGAAAATGGTAAGCAATTTGCGAAAAATAATACGTGACATGCTATAAACTCTACCAATCAATAAGATGACTATAGTAACAACAAGTGACACTAGGATTTGTCAATCGTTCATGTTTCCATTTAATGGTAGCCATAGCCGTGTCCGCCATAGCCGGAAGAGATGATGGTCGGTGCAGCAGCATACTTGAGCACGGGTTGTGCTACAGCAACTGGGTGAGCATAGCTAATGGCTGGGGCAGCATGAGCGACAGCAACCGGTGCAGCTGCGTATTTAATCACTGGAGCTGGATGGGACACATGGACCTATATGGACGTGGCTAAATCAAAGCACTTAGAAAGACTATACGATTCTTACCTGACTGAAACTGGCGTAGCTGGTGGCAGCTGGTGCAACGGCCTTAACGTAGGTTGGAGCGGCTTGGACTACAACTGGAGCTGGAGCATACGATTTGACAATGGTGGGAGAAGCAACGGCAACTGGAGCGGCAACTGAAATACCACCCAAACCATATCCATGGCCTAGTCCATATCCTCCGTATCCGCCATATCCCAAAAGTCCACCAGGAGCAGCCAAACTGGCAGCGATCAACGAACACAAGATCTACAAAAGATCAGATGGGTGAGCAGATATATCCATCTATCGTTGGTTAATAATTTATGCACTTCTCTTACCAAGAATTTCATTATGAGTTTATTGCAAGTTCTCCAAAAGGATGCGATGTAACGATCAGAGGTCGATTGAACTGACTATACTGGATACAGCGTTTGGATAGTCTTTTATACCTTAGATCTGATTTGTTGATCTCTCAGATTTGTCCGTTCGTTTTTGAGTATCATTTTGTAAAAGTAGTGGGGTGTACGTACCAATTTACCATTAAACATCGATTTGAATGTGTGTCACTTCGTTGAACGCATGGTTTACCGCCCCTCGTGCGATATTAGAAGCTAAATTGTTGGTAGTGGAAATAAAGCTAATAGAACACGAAAAATCTGATACAACTCCTTTTACGAGCACCGACAATTGGAGTGTCGTGGTGTCTGCTCTTAGGTGAACCACTTATCCATAATGAGTGAGTAGCAGCCAGAAAGCTTGTCTTCTTTCTTGTCTGATGTGATATACACTGCGGTTCGTGAAGCCATAATTTCTGCAGTAGCTTTTAGGTTGTCTGTCCAACCGTCTGTGCGAGTACGATTATTTTTTAATGAACAAAAAGTAAAACACACACCTGTAGCATGTAGCTGACATCTGTAAGTTTTTTTTTTGTTTTGCCTACACTGTTTTGTTGGTCAAATGCAGGAAACATGTCAATGGTGTGTTTTGCTATTCGATAGCAGGAATTCTTGTTGTTGCCAATTTATTTTCAAGAGATTAATTAATTACGTCGAATATGGTTCTACAGAGATAATAAGATACAACAAGAGAGAGGGAATGTTGCTGGTCACAATCATATAAACACCTCAAAGTTACATTTGTGGACTCACATCATCCGAAAACCAAGCGATTTGCTTTAGGTTTACATCAAGACGGCAGGTGAGTTCATCTAAGAATCGCAGGCGATACTTCCCTCGGTAGAAAGCCTCGTGGAAGAACAAAATACAAACATTCAGAATAAGCACACGCGAATTTATACAGGAATAGTATACCTAGTAACTTATGTCGTTTTCCACTCATTCTGTAATCCAATGGAACAAGAAAACTGCTTCTGATTGAATCCAGAAAAGTATTGGTGAAATGCCAAAAAATAATCTTCGGCAACTGTCATCTGCCTTGTATAAAATACATAAATTGCACATGTGTGAGTGCTTCTTGAGTGGATTCTAACTTCAAATCGAGAAGCGAAATGCTCTTCTCAGAATCACCTGAAGAGTATTTTTTGTGCCAATGGAACGGTTTCAGAAGCGAATTTTTCGATTCGATTCCGGACTCTCCCGGACGCTTCTTTTTGCCCAATGAAAAACGACATTAGGGACCCAAACGCAAACTTATTGCTGTTGATAATGCAAGATCAAAAGAGGAGAATGGGCAAAATATGCGACACTGAAAAGAAATAATTCGTTGGCGCAACAGGTGCATATGGGTCTTGCTTTTTACCACAATTGCTTTTGTACTAGTTCTTATTTTCGTAGGGATTATGTATTGATAGTAATACTTTCGGATGATAGTCAGACGTTAACGACTTTTTCCCGGGGATCATACCTCAGACCCCTTGATAACAGTGCAATAAAAACTTCCCAAATTCTCAGCCCCTGTGCTTACTGATGTATATTTTTTTTTTCTGTGAGAATTCTGCATTAATTTGTCCTACTTATGCGCAGAAAAATGGAACGTGATATAAATGGTGCAGAACTGTTGATATGAAGAGTTGAGGCTCTGCTAAGACCCTTCCACAATGGCGCGTAGGTATGCATAAAAGATACCTGATAGATAGATACCTTGGGATTAGGACCCATACATAGGATTTTAACACATTCTACTTTTACGGCCACACTCAAGAAGAAGACTGGGTAAAAATAACAAAGACATGTTATCTCCCACTGCGCCATCTCTTGCGAACATCTGACAAAAATATCAGGTCCCTTTCATTTGTCCAAAATTTTAGAAACAGGCACGAGCGAATGGTAGAATTAGTGGTAAGTTGTCCTGTTGCTACAAGTTTGTCTGTCTTGTTTTATTCCTCCCTTTCTAATCTCAAATAAAATATAACAACATTTTCGATGACTTCGTGATATGTATACCGAACTACATTACCACATACAATCATATACGACTGAGTCTGTGATATATCCAAAGCTGTCACATCACATTAATAATAACTTCAAACTTAAACTCAACTGGGCGTTAAATTGAAAAAAATACTCATGATCAGTTGACCACCTCCAGCAATCTCAACGGCGCATAGAAAAATTTCATTCGGCAATCCATCTAAGCCAACGGCCTGAATATAGTAAGCATAGGTCGACTGCCATGTAAGCTCTATGCTCCTTTTAGCACTACATATATTGGAACTTGGAAGCGGAGCGCGCGATTCTTGATGCTGATGGGCAACAGAGTCATTCAATAACAAGCTCCGAATGCGCATTGCTGCAATATTACGCCTTTCCATAAGTGACAGAACCCAATATACGAACTGATTCTCATAGAGTCAGAAAAAGTGAGAGTCGTTTCAATTTGTGGTGCCTTTAATGCGTCATGAAATCTTGAGGCAATGCAAAAAAAAAATGGAATTTATGATCTTAATTGATCCAGATAACAAGACAGCAGCTCCAGATGTAGCGTGCGCACTGCTCCGAATGCAGCAATCGCACTTGCCAAAAGTGTTTTGGAAGTGGTCAAAGCCACGCCAATAGAGCTTTACATGCGTGGAATCGAAAATATCAATACACGTGATTCTTGTTGTAGGCCATGAACAAATGTGCGATTATCTGCGGATATAAAGATTGCAAAGGCTTTTTTTTTTTTGCCACGATAATAATTTATCTCATAGTGGAAGTGGGATAAAATTCGGACAGGTGTTTAATTTGAAGGAGTCGATCACCTTAGAAGCTAATACCTAGCATGTGATTACGACTGTAGAAATCTGACAAATCGTTCCGTCAATCGTAGCCATTTTTCATTCAGTTGAATTAGGTTGAAAGTCAGTCCACATGCAGTTTTTAATCGAATGCGATGCACTGACATTGTTGTTAAGCTTTTAGTAGATCTTGGAGCTACAACGCTGGTGCAATATTATAATTAGGAATTGACTATGGTACACTATTGCAGAGGGTAAACGAATCTGGTACGAAAAGTCGTTAAAATATCTGATAACGTCGAAGAATTTGTTAATTTAGGTACTAACAAAATTAGTTGATTCGTATAGCGAAGAAAGTAATTCGGAATTAGTCGAACTTCTTTTTGATGAATCCGAGTATATATGTGGAAGAGTTTGTACTGATTGAAATACAATAGATTGACCCTTCTTACAGAGAGGAAAAATTTCGTCGCCATTGATACCATTTTAATATGCAGGAAATGAAAACTTATGCACGCGTATGCCAAATGGGACAACAAATTTCAAATCATATGTCAAAAGTCAGGACGGAGACTGACAGATTTTCCAATTCTTAGGTACACCAAGAAATTTGTTGAGTAAAAACTTCGTAAGATTCTCAGAGGAGGTATTAGGGTAAAACTTGGTAATGCCGGTCAGTCGGTAATACCGGTCACCCTTGTATCTCGAGAATGGGAACATTGAATCACCAACAACATGGATTAGTGCTCCCGAAGATTGTTTTCATACCAGAAACCAGACTGTTGTTTGTTAAGTTTGTCTGTGTCCTTTGGAAGTTTCAGATCTATTGGTGTTTTCGGTCAATTTATTATAAGAAAAGGTGATCAGAAAATAGAGAGTAAGTACTTTTCCTTATCTATCTATCCTCTTATATTATATATATAAAAAGAAAACCTTAAAATTGTGTTCGTTAGTCGTCGATTCACGCCTTAACGCATATATCGATTTGAACCAAACTTTCACACATATTTGCTATTGGTCTATATATCATTTGTGTGAAATTTTGTCGCGAAAACAGAACTTTGAGGGGATGAAAAAGGCTATGAAAGTTTGTATGGGGAAATGCACTTTGAAACAACAAAAAAATGGATAGAAATCGAGTAGTGACATTTCAAATACAAAAAAATATTTTAAAAGCAATTGTTGTTGTCAATGATTTCAATTATTTTCCGAGCAAATTGTTATTGTGAACAATTTTGATTTTTTTTTTAAATATAGATACCTACCTAATAAGTTTGTTCTTTTAAATTATGTTTACTATGTTACATTAAGTAATATTTTAAAGTGGAGTAGATACTTTGATATTTGTTTGATGGTGTTTGAATCCATTATTTTCAGGATCCTTGCATTAGTATTGTGTGCATTGAGTAAGTTGAAATGTAGGGGTGATTGAGATGACGAGGACAATGATGTTGTTCAGCGTTTTGAGTTTTCACGTATGGGTTGTTACGAAAAAGAGAGAGTAACAATCTTGGTACCCTGCTCATTCGTGAGTAGGGTTATGGCACCTGCAACAACATTAACCAATTTTTTGGCACTTGCCGAAGCCACGAGTTTGCACGAACACTTACATATTGCGAAATGCCCCGATATTGGAATGCGTCGTCGAAGAAGTTCAAGCGGCGGAAACAAGGTGAAGTTGTTCCCGCATTCCGTGGTGTTTATGCAAGTGATGCAATTGGTAGAATATACACAGTTCACCCGAAAAACAACGAATGCTTCTATTTGAGAATGCTTTTTGTCAATGTTTGTGGCCCTACTTCGTTCGAAGCGCTGCGGACTGGTGACGGTGTGTTGTGTGCTATGGCCGAAGATATTTTGCATAAACACTGCCCGTGATACCCCGTTCAACTCCAGCAGATGAATTAAAGGCATGTTTAAAGTCATCAAATTTATGGAGAAATGCACAAACACTCACTTTAAAAACAAATGCGAGAGTAGAAATACAAAATGACCCATCGGCTGAAGAATTTTCTAGGCAATTACTGTCGATAGGAAATGGACGAATTCCTATTGATACTACTGGATTAATCACTTTGCCAGATAATTTTTGTAATTTCGCACAAACAAAACAACAATTGGTTTCAAGTGTTTTTCCAAACATTGCGCAAAATTATAAAAATCACAATTGGTTAGCTGAAAGAGCAATATTGGCTGCCAAAAATAAGGACGTCGGCCAATTGAATGCGGATATTTTAACTGATGTGCCTGGTGAGATTGTAACGTATCAATCAGCAAACACGGTCACAAATCAAGATGACGCTGTCAATTATCCGACGGAATTTCTGAATTCGTTGGATTTACCTGGATTGCCGCCTCATTGTTTACAATTGAAAGTTGGTGCACCAATTATTCTTCTTCGGATCATAAATCAGCCTCGATTGTGCAACGGAACAAGATTAGCAGTAAAAAAGTTTATGAACAATCTTATTGAAGCAACGATTTTAAAAGGAAAATTTAAAGGTGAAGATGTATTGATTCCGCGTATTCCAATGATTCCACCAGATTTAAGTTTTGAATTCAAAAGATTGCAATTTCCGATACGTCTTGCGTTCACTATGACAATTAATAAGGCGCAAGGACAATCGTCGGAATTGTGTGGAATCGACCTAGAGTATCCATGCTTCTCCCACTGTTCACGTGTAGGAAAGCCATCAGTTCTGTTTATTTATACTACTACTCACGGCAAAACAAAAATGTAATTTATGAAAAGGCTCTGCGATAGTTAAAAAACACGTACTTTAAATAAAAATAATAGTGATTAAGTTGTCCACAACATTTTTGCTTTTTATTTTTGACGAAACATTTTTTTTTTTTTAGTTTTTTAGATTTGGCATCAAAAAATATGCTTAACACCAAATCTTCACCGAACCACGATCCATTCCCGAGTTATGTGTGCTCGCACACACGGACGCTAGTCTCTTTTACATATAGCCGTACCCACCATACCAAAATAGTATCCTATCTTCAAACTGTAATCAACCAAACACAGCCACAAAATGTCATTTAAATCGGTTGAGTGGTTTAGGTATCGACAACAGCGCCACAAATATATATATATTTTGCACCGTTTTTTGTAAACAAATTACACAAACATACGTTTACCATTTGCAACCAAACTTTACAAAAATCATATATAGACAAATACCAAAGATGTGTGAAAGTTTGGTTAAAATCGGTAAATGCGTTAAGACGTGAATTGGCGACAAACGAACACAATTTTAATGCTCAATTTTTATAAACATAGATTTGGGCGGAACGAAGTTCGCCGGGTCAGCTAGTATGTTATAAATACAGTGATATTTTGCATAGGTACTTTATGTTGTTTTTTGTTATTAATCTGCAATGGTTGTACTTTGTTTTTCGTAACTTAAAATTTCATTTTGCATTTTTTTTTCCTTGGCGCTCCCGTGTGGGTAGTCCCGGTCAACTGATCGGCATTACCTATTCATGGGTAAGCCTAAGTCAAGAACCACTTCCAGAGGTTCGTGGTCAGAGGTGGCTATTAACAACGCCAAACAACTTATTGAAAAGGAAATGTCCATTCGCGCCGCGGCCAGGTCTACTAAAATAGCATTTTCGACACTGCCAGAACGTCTAAAAAAGAAAAACTTCTATGAGCCATCTCTGGGGTGACACACGGTTTTTAACAAAGACCAGGAAAATGAACTTGCAATACAGATCAAACATTTCGGGATTAATGTGAAAATTAAAAATAAATATAAGCATATTTTAAATAAACATTAATGAGCGCCATTACCAGAATAGCTGACCGGAATTAACGGACCATGCGTCTAATACCGGTCATTTTTGTCCTTTTTTGTTTTTTGTATAACTTTTTTCCGTTTTGTTCATTTAC
Source organism: Cheilosia urbana (assembly GCA_946477585.1). NCBI lineage: Eukaryota > Metazoa > Arthropoda > Insecta > Diptera > Syrphidae > Cheilosia > Cheilosia urbana. The sequence goes on from OX297854.1 coordinate 147,878,339, forward strand.
CTTTTTTTATGTTTATAATAATACAAAAACATATGAATTTAATAAAAAGTGAAGTAAAGGTATTATTTAAATAACGAATTTCGTTTTATTTGAGTTTTTGTTGAAATGACCGGTATTACCCAGTTTTACCCTACGCCTTATTATTATTATTATTGCTCTCTCCAGGACGCTATCTTTCACTATCACTAGTAACAATTCGTAAGATTTAAAAGTTAAGGAACAGACCTTGTACTTCATCGCCAAACTTACAGTTCAGTTAAGGACTATTCACATGAGAGCGAATTGCGAATAGGCGAATTGCGAAAAAATCAATTTAACTGTATTTATAAATTGAAAATTGCTATTTGTTCTATCACAAAACCATTATATTGAATTGATCTAACATCTAATCTAAAAAAATATGGTTCTCAATTGAATTAAACAGCTAAAACAAAAATTAGAGCAATTTTCCCGCGAATTGAAAATTCTTGCCGCAAACTGTCACACTTTATACACAATCCACACAAAATAGTCGCGATCCACAAACCCACGAATGAAAAATTCGTTCGAAATTAACCTTTAAAAATGAAACTGATACGACGGTATCTGCGACCAAGAAATGTATTCATGTAAATGAAGTGTCAGAAACTACGAATATTCGCGTGTTCGCAGTTCGCAGCTCGCTCTCATGTGAATAGTCCTTTAGTTGACGTTTTGAGTGGACAAGAGGATTGACATTTCTTAATATTCCCGTCACGTTAAATTTTTTAGGAAAATAGCGAGTTTCGTAAAATGTCCGCTTGCATGCACGGCATGCAAAATAAACCTGTACCTTGTACCTGAAAATGACCGAATTTCCAGTGAGAAAATACGTGTTAATTTATTTATAATTTTGTAGACGAAATTTATCTCCAAATTTACTTTTTATCAAATTGAACAGACAGGTCAATTTTTTCTCCATTTTTACTTTTCTAAATCCGGCATGTAATCTCAGTTTCCAGATGTAAGGAATCGTTGCAGATCTCTAGCACTAGCACCAGTGGAACCAAAAAAATCAAACGGGCGTCAATTTGTTTACACGGAGTCTGACAGTCTTTTTGTAAATTGTAAGTCCTTATATTCGATATAATGCCGGTACCGTGAAAATATAAATTTCGGAGAAAAATGTATTCTCATTTTGGAAATCCTAATATAACTAGAGTGAGAAATGTCAGCAAATAATCCAAAACAAAGCGAATAGTTAGGTAATAGTTGAAAAATATATCTGGATATTACCAGAATGTATCTATAAATTCAAATTAAGAAAAATAAGTACAGAATAATTGTACCAATTGTGAAGTTCATGAGAAATTGTTATAAAATTGCCAAACATTATTTATGTGGTAATCGATTGGGCGCTCTCAGAGCAGTTCTTATGTTCGTTTGGTACAACAAAAAAAAAAAAAAAAAACAATCTTTTTAAAATTTCAGAGCACTTTTACGAATCTAGATATTTTTTTCTCAGATTTACCGATAAAGTGCGCTTGAGTTTGACCACTGGTGGAGGGCGTTTAGGTTTTCGTGAATTTGTTCTAAAGCAAAGAAAGGCATTGCATCGGGTGAATCTATTTTTGTAAATTATTTATGTATAAATATTTAAAAATCAATCAGGACGTAAATTTCGAGTGTTTTTATTCAAAATTTAACCAGTAAATGGAAAACTCTTTGAAAAGTGTACACATATTCAAATCGCACGAATACTATCACAAAAAAGAGCAAGTGACGTTTTTATGTTCGATTAACCACACGAAATATGAAATCTGAGAGCGAATCTGAAGAAGCCCAAACGAATACCACATTAGTTTGGGTAGACACCTAACTTTGTGCCTAATAAAATAATTCAAATTGTACTAGACTAGTCTGAATGACGTCAAAAGTTAAACAACAAATTATACGTAGGTACCAAACCAACCCATTTCACATGACATATCTGTCTTTATATCAAGCCAAGAAAAGAGAGAGCTATATGCATTTTTAGAACATCCAAGAGAGCTCGTTGATTTTCAATTTGAATTTTTCAGATCCCGTTTGGTGCATTTATTTTATTTCGATTAACTCAGCTATGTGTGTATTTGCCTAAAATAAAATTTTGTTTATATATTAATTAATGTGTTTTTTTTTATTTTGTGAAATAGACAACCAGAGACAATACCATTGTCTCTGTAGACAACATCAAAATGGATCACCGCAGATTACTCTACAAAACCAATCTCGCCGCATTAAGCCCCAAAAATGCACGTAAAGCAGTTCGCGAAAGTCGAGCTAGACAGCGCAGTGAATTATATTCATCAACAAGAAATATATCATTAAGTCCTGCTCCGAAGTTAGAACAAATTGTTCGCGACGACAAAGAAAATGTTAAACCACCAAATGCCCAAGCGCCAAATGGAAAAGATGTAGTTCCATCGGAAACTGAAACTAGCTCTGAACCACCGCCTGCCAAAATTAGTGAAAAAATATCTCGACATAAGGCTTTTGCTCTTAAGTTTTTGGCTTGGAAAGCAGAAAAGGCTAAACGAGAGCAGCTGCAGAAAGACAAATTGAAGCGAGCACCATTTGTAGTGCCAACAGGAAGAGCGCCAAAAACTGAGTCAAATGTTACAAAAACGACGTTTGCACCGAAGAGCCATGTATTTCAACCGCCGGCAAACTTAAAAGAAGTCACCTTGGAAGTAGTCGGTGAGAACACGATCCGCTGTGTAAATGGAGCGGAACAAGTGACTTATCGTTTCGTCGAAACTCCAAAGAAGAAGCCCCACCCAGAATCAAAAGTGTCGTCAGTGAGTGCTAGCTCTTCGAGAGCGTTGGTCACAAAACCATTCGTTTCCTCTAAACCTACAGTGCATAAGACTCCTAATCCGGCACAGAAAATAGTGAAACCAGCAACAGCTAGGTTTCCAACTCCAAATGCGGTACAAAATTGTTTGAAACCAACAGGAGCAGTAGTGCCAAGTGCATCTAAATTTCCTAAACCTAACTCAGTACAGAAGAATTTAAAAACAACAGAAACAGCAACTTCTGGTCCGTTCAAATTTCCAAAATCTAATCCCGTACAGAAAAGTTTGAAACTTGCGGCTGAAGCGCCGCAAGCTACGTCAAGATTCCCAAACAGGGGCACTGCGAAGACCCCCTCGGCAGTCTCTAATGCAGCAAAGCCGACGGCACTGCGAAGTAAGACGCCTATAAGACAGCCTATGCCTCCGCCAGCACAACCGGCCCCTAAACCGCTTGTCGCCAAACCACAGAGTAATGTCCAAAAGCCAAAAATGCCCCCACCGCCACAGCCGGTGACCAGAAACACCCGCAAACCACACACATCCTCTGTTGCCACAGCCAGCTCATCCAACAAACTTCCGAATTCCAAGGCAGGACTACCGCCTCTCAAGCGCCCCGCATTTAAGGCGGCCAAAAAGGCCAGCACATCTATTTCCCATGCTGTAGTGGCAATGAATGCAAAATCTTCGAAGTCTGCCGCCCTACCACCAACTTTTAAACTAAATGGCAAGTCGTTCTTACACAGCATGGTGGAAACGACGAAACTCTCCGACCCGATTCCAGAAACACCAACAGACTCCAATCCTGACCATTCATACATGAACTTCGTGACATCAACGAAGCGCAAGTCATCGTCGTCAAAGGATCTTCGGTCGGACTTACTGTTCGCTGAGCTCGGTAACACTATCAGTCCAGTAGACGACGATGTTTGTTCCGCCCCCGTGGAAACAAAACCGAAGGATTCAAACGAAAATAAATTTAATTTTGTTCGCTACTCCATTGTAAAGTCGGACAAAGCAGAACCACCTAAGCCCATGGAAGCAGAAAAACCCAAAACCACTGACGAGGTACTTATAACCCCGGAGAAAACTGCTGCGGCTGCCACAACATACCTGAGTCCATATGTGTCAGTTTCACGAGGCAAAGTGAACACAAAAATAGAAAAGGAAAAGCGCAACAGCTTCTACATGCCGGCAGACGATATGGTCAAGTCTCCAGGCGTGTCTGCTACATTGCGCCGCACTCTCGCTACAGTTCATTATCACCGCAAGCAGCTAATGGATGAAATCGACCGTTTAGAAGCCCAGTGCCACATATGGGAGCAGTACAAGGAGGCAAACTCACAGCTCATCGAAGACGGCGGAGTGGATATGATCAATGTAACCATTGGTCAAACCAAGCTGCTCACTTCAAAAAAACTGAAGCAGTTTGGTGGCCTGATCGATCGATGTGAGGATGGTGTGCTGGGACGAACTGCCACAAGCAGCGCAGGTGGTGAAGCCACGAAAGTTATTCTACCTGAAGACTTGGAAGGGTTTTGGTCCATGGTTGGGCTGCAGATTGAAAACGTGGATAAACGCTTCGCCAATCTTGAACGCTGGAAGGCAAACAATTGGACAGATCCCGACGAAGTATTGCCAAAAGCTAGCAATAGCCTGGCAAATGTTAAGAGAACGAAAAAACGGAAGCCAGTGGTTAAAGCTAAGCCAAGTGGTGGCCTTCAGAAGATGCTAAGAGCCGCTCATGCTGCCTACCTCAGTAAGAAAGGTGTCGGTGGAGCCGATGAGGATGTTATTCTTACCCCCTCGAAAAGTCGTCAAGTGGTGATAATGAATCGTCGCTCCCGGTCTGCGGCCGCCACTGTCATAACAGTCAACACACCTCAACGCAAGTCATCGCCCCGGTGCCAAGCGGAACCCTCAAAGGGTTTGAATGAAACTCCAAAACACTTTCCCAACGTAAGTGGCCATCGAAAGACCGTGAATCTTTTGAAGAGCACACTTCTTAGCGAGCTGGAAAAGAATTCTCCAGCAACTGAGTGTGGTAGTCCAGTACGACAACCAGTGATGTCCAGAAAGTCAATATTAAAAACGCCGGGTTCCATAATCAGACCCAAGAGAAGTGTCATCTTCAATAGTCCATCGCTGAAGTTTACCATTGAAGATGGAGTTGGTACACCATTGGCGGAGCAGCAGCAGGAAGAAGAGGTTCGGCGCATGTACAAGTTGCGGAATAGAAGAATCGTTTTGCGAGATTCAGCCGAATTCGTGATTCCCAAGTAGAATTGGGTTGCTTACAACAATCGTAATTGATTTTTTGTTTGTCTGTTTTTCATTTTAGTTTGATTTTAACACGTTTAGATATTTATGTTTTGGACATCATCTAAATTCCCATCAATACTTCTTGTTGTGTCCTTTTTTGTAGCTTCTAAGTTATTATAGTAAAATAAAATTGTAATAAACGAAAACGAGGAATGCGTTCTTATTAAAGTCGCTTACATTCATAGATGGCCATGTTACTGGGGACAAACTGAAGAGGACATCACCGTGTCAGCACTTGCTGTATGGTTGAGTTAAAATTTGTTTCATTTGACCAGAGGTCGGTATCAAGTGTTGCAACGGATGCTGGACCGTTTTATTTGATTTCATTCCTCGTTTGAATGTTCTACTATTTTCCACGTAAAAATACTAAAGTAGTGCCGCCAAGAAGTAAAAGATGTACTTAGAATTGGTCCACTCAACGTCAACGTTGAGAAACTATTTGGAAAACTTGCACCTGATTTAATCGAAACAGGGTAAAATAGCCGTGGGCTCATTTTGAAACACAACTTACAAAATCGTATTCCATTGGCAATAGTTACCCTCCTTCACTTTATTACTTATTTCAGCAAATCAATATTCTAGCCTATGTGTTTTATTACGATCAAACACACAAGTTTCTAAATTTGGTAATACAACATACCAATTCTGATAACAACTTAATTTGATCGGAATTTGAGTATGCGTTCAGCTTGCTTAGTGCACATTTGTTACATTGTTGTTTTGAAATCGCAGCGATGTTGTACAAATACGGTTACCTTACTTATCATGACGTCAAATTAGAAGCGTGACCATAAATGTAACCAGAATGTTACATTCGATGTTGACGTATGAATGACTGGCTACGGGCTATAAAAAATACATATGCATTTGCTAGCGCCGGACAAGGGTCTTGCTATAATGCCTAGAATTTGACAGATTTCTTTCTCCATTTGTGAGTTGCGACGTAGGTATATTTATATCGATTCGATACCGAAAACAGAGAGTAGTGTAGGTCGGATTTATGGAGAAGAATACTTTTTGGTTTGTTTCTTCGAGCTTCATTTGGTTAAATCAGTTTTTGCAAATCCAGATTTATGTACATATTTTGACTACCTAAGACCTACGACGCATTGCATTTAGTGTCAAGGGGATTTTGCAAGTAAACTCTATTTTATTCATATACCTCTTCGAAACATAAAACATTAACTAACAATACTCTAGTGGGGCTACAGTCTGCGGCAGCCATAATGGGCTTCAACCAATATCTACGCTTCCCCTGTTAGTACAGCTATTAGATGACAAACATCTTGTAACTGGGCGTATGTGAAACATTTCTTTTGTCACTGAGTGGGGAAGCGAGGAGTAACAACGATTCTCGCTTGTTTGGAGGTTACCCTGACAATTTCCGTTGGGAAATTATGTCGAATTTTAGTTTGTGAATTATTGTTTGCGGGAAACAACTCTTAACAACAACTCGCAGAAACAGTCACTTTTGGTAGAAATGATAGCTATTTCGAACTACACCACTAATTCATCATCAGACTCCTTTGAATAGTTTTGAATTCTGACAGTCAATTCTCCGTATATAATTCCACTTGGGAAGACATTTCTGTTTTTCCCCTGTCAGGAAATGAACTTGCATATCGATTTTTGTCCAATTGACCAAGCGACTACCACTTGCGCCAACTGAGCGACGAGTACAAGCCCGACAACTAGGTGCTGGTGATTAGAACGGAGGGGAAGACCAACCTCTGTGCGTTATTGTTGCTACGAGGTGTTTATTTGTCAATTGTCGTTCTCTCGGGTCTTCTTCGCCTATTCGTCATTAAAGCATGTGCAAAAGACGCTGTGAATGGCTAAAGCATCGAAGTCGTAATTTTTGTAAAATTCAATTAACAAACCTGAATGCGGAAAGAGCAAGTAATGTATTTTTATTGACTGCTTGCATTTTTCTTAGGAAAATCACTTAAAATCACTGCATATATTTAGGAGATTGCAAATATAAGAACACGATACAATTCCAGTACTTAGGTGTGCGGAGTACTTCAGGGAGTTCAAATATGTACCTACAAAATATAATAATAATTATTTCTCGTCTTAGACACAATAACACAAATTGAGGCTGGTTGCGGAATTGTAATTTGAAAAACTCGCTCAATTAATCTGGTATTCGATTGGGCTTCTTGAGATTCGCTCTTAGATTTCGTTTGGCTAATCGAACATAAAAACGTCAGTTGCTCTTTATTGTGGTAATGATGTTTTCCATTCACTGGTTAAATTTTAAATTGATTGATTTCTAAACATTTATACATATCAACAAAATCACGAAAACCTAAACGCCCTCCACCAGTTGTCAAACTCAAACGCACTTTTTTTGGTAAATCTGAGAAAATATCTAGATTCGCAAAATTGCTCTGAAATCTGAAGAAGAGTTTTTTTTTTTTTGTGCCAAACGAACATAAACAGTAATCTGACCTCTGAGAGCGCCCAATCGAATACCACATAAGTCTATTTCTGTCATTTTCATCATTTTCGATTCGGTAATTCGGTACATACCGAGCTGCTGCAACTACAAATTGATAGGTAACGTTCATTACGTCTATTGGTGGGATAGAAAGCTCGCCAAGATCCCGAAAGAAGGAATTGCACCTAGTAAGTTGAAAACATGGTCAGAGAATAGAAAGTGGGTTTTGGATTTTTGTAGTTGTTAAAATTATTATATCGTTGTTTTTTTTTCGGTTTTGAATTAGAGCTGCAAATGCGTTAACTTAGCTTTGTGGGAAAGATCCTTAAATCATTGCGCTTCGTAAGATTACAGACCTCGTTGAATCGGTCTTTTCATCCAAAACTTCCTAAAAAGTTTACCATCCGCGGACAACATATTACACCTGTGCACGATATGATTTCGAATCTTCAAGACCGTCCTTTGCTATATGCCCTAACTGAAATAATTACAGTTACTCGGTCGCATGAACCCTTTATCCTAAAATGGAAATAAAAATACATACAAATATTCAAACTCCTGCAAAGCAACCTAAAAAAAAGCCCATTAGTAGGTAGGTACTAATGATCGTGTAGCTACATTTAATCCGTCTCGGGCGGTCATTCAGTAAAAATAAATTATTTAAATTTGATTACGTAAAATGCTACTACAACTTTCGATAAATTTCTGACAGCCTGACTATAAATAGCGCATCTCAGTCCATCCCCATCCAGTTCATGCCAAAGAAATTGCGGGCCGCACAACAAACTTAAATACTAGTATAAGTGACAGATTCTCAAAGCTATTTCTAAGAACTCCATTGCATTGTTTGACGTTGACATATTGTCTGTCAAATAATCCACTCTCGCTTCATGGGTTTCTTTTTGAAACTATGCCCGTTGTCCGCCTTTGTTTTGGCAAGAGCAATTCCGCTACAACACTGGTGGATGGTGGTAGCTAACAGATAGTTTATCGATATGCGCATATTAAATATCACTATAACCTTTCTTTTGAGCCCTAAAGCCATAACCAATACTTCATGTGTGACGGCGGCGCGGCGGCAGAGTGCATCATTATTGCCCAGGTATAGTGCGGCCTTAGCCATAATATTCACAGGGAGGGAAATCAAAGAGAACGGCCTGACGAACGGACTTCTGTGTGATTGATTTGCATACCTACCTGGCACCTGTAATCGCAGTGCAGCAATTTCTTAATAAGCGCGCATTGCTACTCACTTGTTGCCTTAAAGAAGAAACTTTGCGCATTCATAAGAGTAAGACCGACAAAACCTAAGAACTATTGCCGTTTGAATTTGTCCATAGAAATCAGTCAGTATAGAAGTGGTAAGAACTACCAAACCAACTCAATAGACAGTTTGAACTCTGCCGGTACGTGCGAGAATGTTGGGACAAGTGTGCGCGTAGGTATACTCTGTGAATATCTAATTTTTTGGGAGTATGCCTACGACGAAAAACAGTTTCATTGTAAATATTGTCAATTAATTTTAGATATTGGAATAAATTAATACAACGATTATGAGTGGATGACGTGACAATGTTGGAAAATGTCTTTGATGAAGCTATGATGGATACTTGTCTTTGGCGAGACCATAATTACGCATGCATGTGGTAATGTACATGAATGGCAATTTCACAGGTGGTTTGTTATCGATTATTATCATCTCTGAGATTACAGGGTCGCCTATCTATAAAAGGTTGCGATGCGAGGGATGTGTGTTATTTTCAATGCAACGACCTTTAGGTTTTTTTTCTCGTTTACTTGTGTGCTGAAAGGTGTGATGTGGAAATTGTTTGCTTTGTGGTTCACTGAATGTGGTAACGCGTATTAGAAGGATAGCGTTCTTGTTTTTTTTCTTTTCATGCGTAAGTGAGGACGTAATTATTTACGCAATGCGAGCTTCCTTGCAAAAATGGCAATTGATTTGTTTACACCTAAAATGAAGTCTGTCGAGGGTTATAAGCCCATTTGGTTTAACGAATCATAAATTGAAATAATAGGAAAAATAAGGCCTATAAGTGATTCCGTAATTGTAATAACAACCCGGAACTTCTAAAAGTTTACCGGATGCTCCAAAAACAATTTAAAATTTTAAATAAGTTTCTTTACAAACAGTAAGTTCTTTCTGTCGAATCTAATTTAAAGACAAATAGTAAACGCTTGGAGCTTAATTAATAGCAAAAGACAATCTAATGATATTCCTTACTGCATAAATAACGTATCTTCGTCTGATCTTTCAACCAGATATAACATGTTAGCTAACTACTCGCAGTCTGTCACTTAGTTCCTAGTAATACCTCAATGTCCTGTGATTTTTTTAATATCGGGTTCAATCCCTAAAGTTTAAATTGCTCTTTCTTTATTAAATTTAGATAAAAATCCTGGTATAGATGGCATCCTGCCAATATTACTTCAAAAGTATTCCCTTGCGTTTTCTGTACCTCTGTGTTTAGTTTTAAATTTGTCTCTCCGGTCTGGAAATTTTTTGAAAAATTGGAAGGGCTCATTTTTAACGCCCATATATAAATCTGGATCGAGACATATCATGTTCATGTCTAACTATCGTCCTATCTGCAAGATTTCTAGTATTCCTATAAGTTGTTTGAAAAACTAGTTTGTGACAAACTTACATCTCTCTTAAGGAGATTTATCTCTCCGTTTCAACATGGCTTCGTCGCAGGCAGAATTATTGCCACAAATCTCTCAATTGTTTGCAATTCTGCCTTGAATTACCTGGCTTGCAATGTGATGTAAAATATACGGACTTTGCTGAAGCGTTTGATCGCGTTAACCACAATATATTCATTTCCAAACTAATTGGCTTAGGACTTCACTCCAATTTCCTAAAGTGGATTCATTCCTAACTGATCGTATCCACTATGTTCGCATAAATGACACGGTCTAGTCACCAGTTTATGTTACCTCTGGAGTACCTCAAGGTAGTCATTTAGGCCCTCTGCTCTTCCTTTTATTTATAAATGACATTCCTGACTTGTTTTTGAGCTCCCAGTGTCTTATGTTTGTCGACGATTTGAAGGTGTTCTGACCTATACGTTCAGTTCACGATTGTATTCTTTTACAAGCGGATCTTGAACGATTTTCCATAAATGTCAAAGCCTGAAATTGATTGTTGGCAGGGCCCAACGCCGACTCCAGCCAAACTAGCGCCCTGTGCAAGATTTACAGAATTTCATTTTTATGTTTGACATATTTTCCTATGAATAATTTCCGATTGAATGTGCAAGAAATAACACCTGCACGTTAAGAAGTGGACTTTTTTTTGTTTTGCGATTTTTGAGTTGGATTCTCTTTGAAAATGTAAGTAGGTGTGCAAGAAATATACCCATACGACACGAACATGGGGTCGAACTTCCATAACTCGAATTTCTCCACAACTCAAAGTTTTATGGATAACTTTGATAACTTTTCTGTTTTCTGCTTCTGTTACTTATGTGGTTTTCCATTGGGACCACCAGAAATCTTTTTCAGATCTCAGATTTGACTGTGCTCATGGAACGCGCAACGAGATTGATCTGCTTTTGTAAATGGATTAGTGCGTTAATTGACAACAATATCAGCTGTTCAAATGGCATTTGTTATTGGCTAAATCACAAATGCATATCGCCCTCAAAAATGTTTTCCTTGTTGTAGATACAAATGAAGTATTATTGGTGGTTTGTAGTCTTCAGATGACGAGGGAGATAATGAAGATAATAATTCCTCCGAAATCGTATCCATATCTATTTATGTATTTTGTTATTTTGGTTTTCACGAAACTTTGCGCATTTGCCTCGAAATGAAACTTCTTAAACTGACGTTAAACAGCTGTACAAAGTATACTGGTATGCGTAAATCTGAAAAAATATCGAGATCTGCGAAAAGTGATCCGAATCGAAAAAAAGATTGATTTTTCGTCCCAATGGAACGCAAAAAGTGATTTAGATCAAAAAAAAGATTGATTTTTCGTCCCAATGGAAAACCACATTAAAAAAACCTTTTGCTCTCTTTGAAATACCTATGTATCATTATAATAAGATAACAAAAAAATCAAGTTTGTTTTTTATATCTCTAAGTCGAATTTTCTATAACTGGAATTTTTTTTTTTTACATTTTGAGAGTCGACTTATGGAAGTTCCAGTGTATAATATATTGAGATAAGGAAGGTTAGAAATGAACTTGCATAGGTAGGTATAGTGTGATTTTTTTGATTTACGATACTTTGAGTTAGATTCTCCTTGAAGTGGCAACATTGCAAGTGATGTGAGTAGTGAGCTGATGTCCAAGAAATAATTCAGCATATGTGTGATGGATGTTGTTATTAAATTTTCTTTCCCAGAAATTCGCCTCAAAGCTTGGCGCCCTGTGCATTTGCACATCTTGCACATATGGTTCGTCCGGCCCTGGCAGGGCCCTATAAAATATTCACGATGAACTTTAGTCCCTAGTAGGTAGTCAACAATGAAAAGCCATACCTACTCCCCATAATGCACGTAGAGTTGGATACGTATTTTATAGAGACCTCGCAATATTTGCTTAAAATACATTGCTTGAGCTAATCAACAGACAATGGATTCCATTCACAGCAGAGACACAGACAATAGCTCATAGCTCATCCAAAAGCTATGCATGTTATGCTCTAAAAATATTAAAGTCAACTCAGAATATGACCTTGGCGTTCTACGGACGCGAAATAGATATTGCATTACCCACTAAACAAAAAAATTCCAATGCACGTGATTTTAGAAAATTACATGACACCTCCACCGTCCAATATCTCTCAAGCAGAAAACAATGCACAGACTTCTTTGTAAAGCGTTTCACTTCGTTTCAATTGCCGCACACAATGAGCATAGAATAATAAATTTGGTAACGAATACAAGGCATTTTCCTATATTAGTTCCGCCACTAAAACGCATATGCGCGGAAGAAAAATTGTTGTGTACAAATCTGTAGTGGTACGAGTACCTTCAACGTAGACCCACAAGAATACCCAAAAAGAAAAATCCTCCAACCTTGTGCCCCAATTTGTGTAACAAACGCAAAATAGCCAACAGAAAAAAAAAAAAAAAAAAAAAAAAAAATATGTTTATTAATTGCGAATCCACATTCTGATACACCTACGCGGTGCTAGGCGCAAATGGCCGCTAGGTGGAGGCGTTAATTTGGTTCAATAAAAAGTCAGTCCAGTTCCAGATAAGGTCCAATAATCTTGCACAACCGATTAAGCGGCGGCGGCAGATCAATTCACCAAAACAGCTCTAGAATAGTGGTTGTGCCTGGAGTGGTCCATATATTGGAAACGATATAATTTATGATCAGTTGGCGGATTTCAGCGACGAATTTCCATTTTCCACGCAATATAAGTTGAACACTCTTTAAATGAGTTTCATTCGTTTCTCATTTGACGAATCTGCATCTCAGAATATGCTTCCTCTTTTCATTCATAAAAACAAACACAAATCAGATGGAAATGGAATGTGTGTATAGTGGGATAGCATACGAAACGAATGGGGGCGGGGACGTGGAAATATGAAATAATTAATTCTACTAATGAGGAAGGAAAACACTTTGCAGAGCCATGTTGGGTGACTTAATTTTTTTTAAGCTATCTGCAAAGCGTGTGCCATTCTACGTTTATAGAAAAGCTTCTAAATAAGACAAAGTCAACGACGTAAAGGACTGTTGCGGGACATGAAATTTGTATTTATTTAAGCCGTGGTAACAGTGGGTTCTCAATAACTCGGTTCACTTGCACAGGAAATCCATTTCGATTGATTTTCACACATTTATAATAACGCATTTCGAAATAATTTAATATAAAAAGCAGCGCTGCCACTTTACTACGATCGTAGCAAAACTGCTACGCGATTTCGAATTTGCTACGCTGCTACGCACTCTCCCTAAAAACATTTATTTTGCTACCTTTTTTTAAAGCACGAAATGTCAACATAAATCTTGGAATTTCTCTTGAAAAGAAAAAATCAACGAAAGTATATTCAATCTTTACTTACTTTCCCATACCAACTTATATTCTTTTCTACCTTATCCAACAAGTAAATCTTTCTATGGATGTGTTAGTGTTTGAATTTGACTGGAATCAAAAATGATATTTTGGAATTTTGAGTTTTGCTACTCAAATTTGCTACGCAAATTTTTTTCCTTGTGGCAGCACTGATAAAAAGTAGCTCCCACACAAGGCACAATAGGCTCCTCTAAGAAGCCGCAGTGCCAGAGCTCATTGAAAGCTCTCCCGTCTTACAGCTCCAACACGAGTAAAATGAATAATTCAGTTAAAAAAAGCAATCCTTCCAACGAAGTTATTATACCAGAGCAGTTCAACATAAATACCTACTACTTTTTGGACGCGTTTGGGGTTTTCGGGCGGGATTTTGAGGGAATTTTCCAACTCGAATTTGTATGCGTAGTACTCGTTTGTTGACCCCTTTTTGGACAGGATTTGAAACTCTGTTTTAAATACATTTTTAAACTGGATTTTAGATGCGTTTTTGGACGCTCTTTGTATTTTTTATTTTTTTTTTTAACACGAATCGGTGGCATTTCGAATACTTTTTTCTTGGACACTTTGGAATAAATTTTTACACTTTTTGGACAAGATTTTTGACGAGTTCTTTTCAAGAAATAAATTAACTATCTATTTATGGGGGTTTTAGACACACCTTTTGATGTATTACATCCCAAAATGTGCGTTTTTGGGATGCAATTTTTAACGTGCTTGTGAGCGCGTTTTATTACACGATTTTTAACACGTTCTTGGACTGAAATTCTTCTGAAAACTATTTTCTGACTCGTATTCACACTTTTTGACTTGGGCTTAGATTTTTTCTTATTTTTTGACGGGGTATTTATTTGATACGTATTTGTACGTGTTGTAGAGTTCCGGGTGGTGCAATCTAATGAGTTTTATACACTTTAGAATGTTTTAAGCTTCAATCAGTTGCCACTTATGAATCAAATTCCAAACATTACTACTTACCCCGCGTTGCCGTTGAAAAAATGCAAAAGGGAACTAAAATACTAAAAATCAGCAGCTCAAGTCATTTATTTATAACAAAAAAGAAACTAATTTATTCATTACGAAACAATTCTTTTCATAGTTTTGTATTCTTTCCCTTTCAATAGAGAATACAATTTTACTTAAACAGAAAAAGGGGCGGTTTTGATAAGTTTTTAAGAAAGTTGGGGCCAAGGGTCTTGAGGCCTCTTACTACAGTTGTTTTTATATTGTTTCTTTCTTTTCTTCAATAATTTCATTGCCTCCGGTGCAGTGCACCACTTTGACCTTGCTGTAACCAATTACACTTAATGCTTTTGACTGCTTGCACTAATCGAAATGGGAAGTCCTAAAGCATTGCTCTATAGCGATACCCTACCCTTCGACCGCAACACTAGCAAAAACATACATCGTTTTCAAAGAAATATTGCCCACAAACGATGCGCGAGATTATGATACGAAAAACAGTAACATGAAGTTGGTGTTAAAGCCATTGGGGGAGATTTTCCTTACTCTCTCTTCAAAATTTGTATAATTTTGAATCATTAAATTGCCGATATGCACTTTGAGGCCATTTTATTGTCTTGCCATTTCCTAAAAAAGGGTCCTTGTGCAATCGTCTAGGAGGTAGGGTCATGTCGAACACTCAGTGGCTCACAAAAGTAATCGTTCACTGTGAGGAAACCGCTCAGCGTAAATATGTGATGTAGAAATAATAATTTGCTCAAATTCAAATATTCCTTATTAAAATTAGATCTGTTTTTATCTGTTTATTTTTTTTTTAAATGTATAAACTGAAAAACTACCCCATTCCCCAGTAAATCTAGAACACTCTTGTTTGCTGATTCCGAATACAAGATCTCGTGTATAGAATAAACTTAAAATATCTATAATAAATTTTGATTTTATTCAATTTTACATATAGGTTAGGTTAAGTTAAGAGGTTCAGTCAATCTGGGAGGTTCTACCAAATCATTTGAAATTTTTGAATCTGAAGTTAGTTTTCATTTTAGAGGCAAGAATAAGTGGTAGGACAATTTCTATACATAAATTCAATTGTAAAAACTGTTCTTTGGTCCGAACACTGAGAAAAAGGTGTTCCAATACTGGCCCCAACGATTTTGTTATGTTTATTGATAGAAGAGCGTAAAAATGATTTAATTTCTTATCATATTTAAAGCCTGAGCGAGAAGAAACTATTTTAACGAAGTTGCCTATTAAAGATTTTATTTTATATTAAGTAAATATTTCATTCTTGTCCAACTACAAAAAGTTATTCGCTATGAAAAGTATCAGCAATCGGGCCTTAAAAACATAGTCAAAGCACCTTGCTACATACTTAGCACTGATCTACATAATAGAGATCTAAATATTGAAATGGTTGAAGACGAAGTTAAAAAAGTTTCTCAAATGCACAGAAGTAGGCTTCTCAATCACGTTAACTTAGAAATAACCGAATTATTAAATACAGACAATGTAATGTATAAATAATTAGCTAAGAATAGAAATTAGGTTATATTTTCTACCAAAAAAGTTCAGAAATCCGACAGCCGGCGGAATTTTCTTTCTAAAACTTTCAAACACTTCAAAAATAAATTTACGATTAGTCGAACGACTAGATGCAATCACATTTGTGATGACGAAAGTCAGTCCCCCAGGGATGTTTTTTAGATGGGTCAAGTCCCTAGGGACTATTGCAGAAGCATCCCACGCGTTCTAGGTCTGTAATGTCCTACGATGCTAACCAAAAAAAAAAAAAAAAAAAATTCGAACACTAAAAATGTATTATTTATATTTTTGCCCCGAAATTCAGAATTCCTCTTTTCAATGAAATTAATTGGAATACTTTTGCAATAGTGGTAGACGGTAGACCTATGTGAGATTTGGTTTTCTGTTGCTACTTTTTTGTTGTTTTCTAAAATAAATATTAATGTTTTAATGAGCCAAATCAATTTATTTTAATTAATGCTTACATTCGCACGCTTTATTGAATATTTTCCAACAGTACAACAAACATTTCAATCTGACATTCCACTAATAATATCCCGGACACTTCTATCGTGTTGAGAATTGACCTGGAACTGACATTTTTTCTTCACTAGGCCTTATTTTTTGAGCTTCGATCTCAGCAAATCAAAGTAAAGTAGGATTTTCAGCACACAATTACAACAACTACGCTCTATTTGACAATTCGAACTCGCAGTAGTGCTGAGATCGAAGCTCAGAAAAACACGCTAATTGAAACATGGAAAACATTGAAAGAGCACTTCTGGATTTAATCTTTTGATAGAAAAGGCAATTCATTTCTTCAAACGAAAACGCCATAAGGTTGACATTGATTGTACTAGTTGACAGTGTCGCAGGGGTTAAGACTTAAGAGGATAAACGCATTAAGAATTTCGCATTTACAAAATTTGAAAATCTGAGATATAGCACAGTTTAAATCATCAAATTCAACAACAAGTGTTCGATTTTAGGAGACTCTACTGCTACCCTATTCCATTCTTAAAATTCTCAAGCCTTGTGTCAGAAACAAAATAAATGCTCAAAGATATTTAAAAATATAGGGTTTTCCAATAAGAGGTGTTATTTTGGTATTCAAAGAAAAATGCCATTTTTTTAGATAAATGATCGGACGTTTATTTCATAATAAAGAGGAAGGTATGCCGTTACAACATCAGCCAAATGGCCACCACGAGCACAGGACCATATCCTTTCACAATAACACCTCTTATTGAATAACCATTTTTAAGATATTGCTTGTTGGCCCACCCTGCAGTTCCTATGATAACGATAACGATATCGGACTGATGCATACTATAATTTGAACTCTACATTTTACCCATTCATTTCAAAAAACCTCATTGATTAAATGAGTGAAGTGTAATAATGATGATGAACAAGACACCGGTTCAATTCCAATTTATAAACATTCTTAAGGCCCCCATTCCAAATTCCCAAATCCCAATCCACGCATCACTCAACTTGGTACCTAAATAGTTGGTATTATTTTCGATTTCGTCAATGGTAGATGGCAAAAATGGGGGTGGCACTGTGGCAGTGGCATTAACACACACAGAGCAAAGCAAAATAGCCGCAAAAGCCTTCAAACTTGTTGCATTCAGCCAAGCTGTCATATTTTATTCACCTCCACACCAAACATGTTGCACGTCAAACTTCGACACAACTTCATTCCGTTTACCTTTTTCACTTCATTTTGGCCGTCATAATTCTATTCACCTCGTAGCCGTCGTTTGGGACGAACGTGTATTGTTGTTTAACGCCGCGCACCGGACAACGCAAACAATCGTAAATATAAATAAAATATCGGGACGAACATAAATAAATATACAACCACACAATTTCTAGTTTGTGTTCAATATACCTACATAATTTTAAGAAAAAAAAAAAATCTGCGAAATCTGGTTTTTGGCAATCGGACCGGACAACAACAAAATAAATCGTGTTTGTGTTTGGCTTTGCGAACGGGGCAAGGTTACCATTACCACGCGATCTACCGAACAGCACCTGTTGCACACAGCACACCGACCCGCGACAATAACAATCGAAACATTCGCGCTTCGATTAGTGAATAATTGAAACAAAAGCAAACACAAGAGTGAACTGTAATGTAATAATAACAACTACTAGTTGATAGGTGCATTTGTGCATTTGCATAGTGGCGTTCCAAGAGGCGAATGTAGTTCACCACCTACTTGACTTGCTTACAAAGTGGATGCGAAGTATCTACAAGAACCAATCGCAAAGTACCTACCTATCGGTCTATAGTGTCACGTTTTGGTCTAGATTCGGGCCGAGTGGAAAATCGGTTACTCTCTGAGCTCGCATTTACATAATAATGAAAAATAGCGGTTTTATTGTTTTGGATTCCCCCTGCTCTATGTCTGTCATCTGTGATCTGTCCCATGGGCCATGACTCCATGACTCCATGACTCCCTGACTCCAACTCTACGAGTAACATAATAATAATTCTCCAGAGTGATTTATGAATGCTTTTTCAATTAGTGACTCTTTCGACGAGTGAAGAGTTCTATTTCAGTTGCTTGTTAAATGAGCCTGCTCTCCACTAGCTGGATGGATGTTCCTCGTTCGTGTGTTTAGTGGTGTTCGTGCAAAAAACAGTTAAAGCCCTCGAGTGTTAAACGCAATCATCCGTGAAATAATTTTCTTGGTTCTATTTTGTGTATCGGATTGAGACCGGCAAGTGGTTTTTCGAAAATTGACCATGGATCGATGTTGCTGGTGAGCTTCTTGGTTCTACTTTTAGACAGCCTACCCACCGCTTGGCTTGGAATTCACATCGAGTGGATTTAATTCTGATCGACCCGCGTCTCGTGCCAGTCAGTGCAACACGTACCTAGTTATTCGCGTCAGATAATCTTCGCTAAATACGTGATAGCTGGCAATATGCAAGTCAGGCTTGGAATTCAAAGCCTCAATTGACGTTCGCTTCGTTTTAAATTTACCAAACTGTTAAGTAGAAAATTCATTTCAATTGATTATTACTGCAAGTGTTGCTGCGGTCGTTAAGTGCAATTTATCACAGGCTGCATATGCATAATTTAAATCAATTTAGATTCAGCATTCAGCATTCAGCAATCTGCAATCGTATTCAGCTGACAGGGAAGAGTACTTCGAAATTGATTAATCATACTCGTCTTTCGGCTGTAAGAAAGAACGCGTGATTTATATTGCATAATTCGTTCACAACTGATTTCTTTGTTTGGTGTTTCATACATACACCACAATAACTTGACTGTGGCGTTAGTATCTTTATCTTGTTGTGCACAATTTGAATTGGATAACGCATTGCTGATTTCTTCGCATCTATGGAATTTATTGTGTGCACTTATTCAGTTAACTGGAAATAATAATGCTGACGAGTGTGGGTCTGCTATAAAAGGTTGGTTGCTACTTAATTTTATTTTTATTTATTGTATAGTATACCTCGTTTGGTTTAGTTAAACGTTATATTTTGAAAAATTAAACAAACAAGGTAACCATTAATCATTGTTCGAGTAAATACACTTGCATACGAGTTAATCATATCTTAGCGTATAGTGCATCAATCGCAGTGAATGGTGTTGGCGATTTAATGAACTTATTCTTGTTGTACAAATAAGCTATACCTACCTACCTATATTTGACAATGTTTATGGATCTTTGAAGACATGTATTTATAGATTTTAACGACCACAGGAAGTGGGTTAATAGTTAAGTTGCCTTGTCTGCATCGTTAGTTACCTCATAATGCAAGTAGGCACAAAAATAAGTTGTTCCCCTTTGTTATGTTGCTGTAGGTATGTAACGCACTGATGATACTCATGCGTCATGCCTACCTTCCTACCTAATTGGTCGGTTTAACAAATTGACTTTTGGATATAAGTTGCTAAGTCGAGCAGGTACCTATATATATGATGGATAGTTACAAACTTCTAACATGGAACTAAATCGAACTTGGTAGCTTTACGGTAGGCGGAAGCTTTACTAATTCCAACTTCCCGATAGCTTCGGCCACTTGCATCGGCGTTAATTATGCATGCGAACATCTTACCAAGGGGGGTTTTTTATACAGTACTTTCAAGGAAGTTATACCCTGCAAACGCAGAAGTACTGATATAACTACTGTAGATAATATTACGGAATAGAAGTAGGTAGGTACTTTCTTTTCACTGATAGGCAATTGGGAAAATACTCAGTTACTACCTATATACCGAAGGGAAGCACCTATTTCTTTTGGAAAAACTACTGCCTTGAATCTGTGTTGAATAAGGAGACCCTACACTCACATCGAATCTACAACCGTTGGTGCACAGAAGACAAGTCGCTGACCTATGCTTGTTCTATAGGTACTTCCATGGTAGATGTTCTGAGGAACTCAAAGACATTATCCCTCGAAATGGAACTTTTGGGCGCCCAACAAGACAGGCTGCTAATGCTCATGACCATACAGTACACTTGACAACCGCGAGGACATCAACTTTCCAAAACTCCTTCTGTTACAGAACAAGCAAACTTTGGAACTCGCTTCCTGGGGATATATTTCCAGAAGACTACAATTTGCAGCAATTTAAGTGCAGAGCAAACATACATCTGCAAGTATCTTGGGGCGCTGTTGAAGCGTTATAGGTTCGCCTTTCCCGGGAGAAGTATATAAAAAAAAAAAAAGTACTTTGTTCATAGGAAAAAGGAGGTACCTACTTCAGAAGTACATCGTACCTACGTAACGGGAAGTACTTCGGAAGTACTTTGTTCCTACATAAAAGGAAGTACTTCGGAAGTACTTTGATCCTACATAAAAGGAAGCACTAAATATGCATGTACCTTCTTGTCTTCAACGTTAAAAAACAGCTTTAAGGAAGTAGATACTTTGTTTCTGCTGGTGAATTCCAACTAGATATAAAATAAACAAATTAACATGAACTAAGAATCAATTTTTATTGTTTTATTTCTTTGAACGACCGATCGAATTAGGACGCACTGATCGCCAACACTGATTTGATTTCTTTTGCGTTTCTTATTGTCCAGGCATAAACAAATGTTTGCAGAGTACACAAATCCGAATACTCATACTCTAAGGGAGCTTCCACACCGGATGAAATAAAACGCCTTATTTTGTTTTATTGCTTTGTTTTGCCTTATCCGGTGTGGAAGCACCCTAAGGGAATGCAATTACATTGACAAAAACATGTTTCTCTTTTTATCAAAAGAGCGAATCTATAGAAGAGAACTCTATATAGGTATGTTTCATTGAAAAACAAAATGCACTTCCGTCAATTCTTAAAAAGCCATTGGATGACCAGAAAAAGTTAAATTCGTCTTACGAAATTGAGGATTCTTCTGTTGGATAATTTCTGTCACTTCATGTACCAATCTAAAAAAAAAGCACAGAGCCGTGCATTCTTTTATGTGGTATTCGATTGGGCGCTC
Source organism: Cheilosia urbana (assembly GCA_946477585.1). Lineage (NCBI taxonomy): Eukaryota > Metazoa > Arthropoda > Insecta > Diptera > Syrphidae > Cheilosia > Cheilosia urbana. The sequence goes on from OX297854.1 coordinate 147,899,895, forward strand.
TTAGAGCACTTTTCTTGCTCTCAGAGCACTTTTTATGTTCGTTTGGTACAAAAAAAGCAATCTATTTCAGATTTCAGAGCACTTTTGCGAATCTAGATATTTTTTCAGATTTACCAATACAAGTGCGTTTGAGTTTGACAACTGGTGGAGTTTTTTATTTTAAGCTTTCGTGGATTTTTTCTACAGCAAAGAAAAGCATTGCATCGGGTGAATCTAATTTTGTAAATTATTTATGTACAAATATTTATAGAACTATCTGGGCGCAAATTTAGAATGTTTTAATATAAAATTTAACCAGTGAAAACGCTTTGAAAAATGTTGAATGCTACACATATTCGAATCGCACGAATATCAACACAAAAAAGAGCAAGTGACGTTTTAATGTTCGATTAGCCACACGAAATCTAAAATCTGAGAACGAATCTGAAGAAGCCCAGCCCAATCGAATACCACATTAGTAGGTTTGAAAGTGGTCTAACTCTCTGAATATGTTCAGAGTTCGTCTAATTCAGTGTTTACTTCAATTCTTCGCGTTAGCTGCAGCGTCCGACTAAAATAGTTACTTCATCCATCATTTTTCTGTGTTTGATCCAAATAAACTAAGCTGCCAGACACCGCAGAAAAGAAAGAGCTTGAAAATACTTTCTCGATCAGATTCATAAATCAACTTATTCGCGGATGTTTTGTCTCCTATACCTACTATTAAATAAAATGTATTTGTCATAACAATTAACCTTTTCATCTGTTGTTGAAATAAATTTACAACTCCAATAACAATGTACCGAGGCATAACGTTAAATCAATTTAAGGTCATCATTGAGCATCACGCAACAACAAACAAGCAAACAAGCAAACAACTTCACAACTATACTCAAAAACTTAACATAACTAGTGTTTTTAACATTGACATTTATTTTCAGTTAATAGATTATCGAAGATCAACGGCCACTATCGACAAAGTGTTTCCTCTCTTATTGCATGAACAACTGGCTATGGGTCAGTCAGATGACCAAAAACAAAACCACTGAAATTGTTTTGAATTTAAATATATTACCATTTTGAATCACTCATGAAGATAACACCAGGTTGTGTATCGTGTTGGCCTTCTTCAATGTCAGATATATGTCTAAACAGTAGCTTAAATTTGTTATGTAAATTTCCAACCTTTGGAATGTCGGAACAAGTTGGAACAAGTGGAACAAGTGATCTGTTAAAGTTACAAGGGTTTTTTTTTTTTTTTTTGAATGATTTTTATTGCTTTACTCATATATTATGTCATGTAAAATCTGGAAACAATGTAAACTGCATGATCTCGGATTATGTCTGGGAGAACATTTGTCCGATTTGAAATTCTTTCGGGAAGTCTGTTCTTATAACAAATGACATCTAGCTGGGTCTTTTGTTTTTGTTTGGAGTTCCGACAAAATTCCAAATCCGTAATTTCATTCAGGGATTTACATAATCTTGTTCCACGATCGTGCTCATCAATTACCATTACAAGTATGAGTTGATGCAAAAACGTCATATCACTTGAAACTGATAATTTATTATGTACTTTTTTTTTTTAATTCAGAAAACGTGGACATATTACTTAATGAATTAAGAACAAACAAAAATAAAATTTGTGCTTATCTATATTTTACTCATACGATGAGTTCTGTTCGTCTATGCAATACATTCCGAGTTCAAAGTGCTGATGACAGAAAGTTGACCGGCTTAAGTGCTGTTTATGCAAATTGCAAAAAAAAAAAAAAATATATATATACGTATATATAGGTACCAACGATGGCAAAAAGGAAATCGTATATTTTGTTCACACTTCACAGTCATTTGAGTGTTTTTATGGACAGATCTTCTAAACGTGCGAGTGACTTCAATGATCGGGGATTAGATTATGGTGCGAAACTTAAATCGCTACAAAAAGAGAGAACCTGACACAAGCAGGTAGAAGGTACTTGACGCGGTTGGCAAGAAATTTGATTTTCCTCTGCAGTCGAAAATAACGAAAATGTGTTTAGATTCGATATTTAAGACTCTAGACAGTTTTTTTTTTTTTTTTTTTTTCTCGGTGATATCCCATTATGAGTTTGCACAGGATTATATTCATTGACACCATGCGATGCTTATTCAGCTCATCTACCAAAGAAGTTGACTTCAAATATCTGATTCTGATACTTTTTATCATCAAAAACAAACAATTTTTCGACATCAGCAAGTTTAGGGCTTTAAAATTTAGCTTTAGACGCTGCTTGATTTTGACATATTTGTATTCACACTTTCCAAAAACGCAATTTAAATTAAGTTTCTTGATTTTGAGCTGGGAGAACTCACCGACCTTACAATAACATGTCTCCTTTCTCCCCAATCGAATATAACGGGTGATTTTTTAGCTGGTTTGGTTTTGGCAACACTGGTTTTGACAGCTGACGTATGTTTAGTACCTTGTGTCACTGTCAAACAGCTTCAGTTTGGTTTGCAATTTAACCATGGATCGTCTTACAAATGAACAACGCTTGCAAATTATTGAATTTTACTATCAAAATTCGTGCTCGGTTCGAAATGTTCATCGCGCGCTGCTTCCATTTTATGATCGGCATTCTCGACCTTCTGAGCAGTCTATTCGGAAGATTGTGACCAAATTTCGCACCAAATTTACTTTGTTGGACATTAAACCACCAACACGTTTACGTACTGTGCGTAGTGAAGAAAATATTGCGGCCGTATCAGCTAGTGTGACAGAAGACCGCGAAATGTCGATTCGGCGCCGTTCCCAGCAGTTAGGCCTTTGTTACAGCACTACGTGGAAAATTTTGCGGAAGGATTTGTGCGTAAAGCCTTTTAAGATACAGCTTGTGCAAGAACTAAAGCCAGCCGACCTACCACAACGCCGAATTTTTGGTGAATGGGCTCTTGGAAAGCTGGCCGAGGATCCGCTTTTTTATCGAAAAATTGTGTTCAGCGAAGAGGCTCGTTTTTGGTTGAATGGGTCGTAAATAAGCAAAATTGCCGCATTTGGAGTGAAGATCAGCCAGAAGCATTGCAACAGCTACCAATGCATCCCGAAAAAGCCACTGTTTGGTGCGGTTTATGGGCCGGCGGCATTATTGGGCCATATTTCTTCAAAGATGATGCGAATCGCAGCGTTACTGTCAATGGTGAACGCTACCGAGCGATGATAACAAACTTTTTTTTGCCCGAAATGGAAGTTCTTGGCTTGCATGATATGTGGTTTCAACAAGACGGTGCCACATGCCACACAGCACGCGAAACAATGGCGCAATTGCGAGGCGAGTTTGGTGAACAGTTAATTTCACGTTTCGGGCCGGTCAATTGGCCGCCTAGATCGTGCGATTTGACACCATTAGATTATTTTTTGTGGGGGTATGTCAAGGCTAATGTGTATAGGGACAAGCCCGCTCCGATTGACGCACTGGAAGCCAACATCCATGCATTCATTCGTGAGATACCGGCCGATATGTGTGAAAGAGTATGCCAAAATTGGACTCAGCGGATGGACTACCTGAGACGCAGCCGCGGTCAACATTTGCATGAAATTATCTTTAAACATTAAATTGCAAGGTTCAAACTATCGATTCAAATAAATATTTCATTCATTTTTTCGATTTTTTTGTGTTTTTTTTTTTTTTTTAAAAGTTCTAAACCTCTTAAAAAATCACCCTATACCAATTTCGAATGAATATACACTGAAAATATACCCTAGTGTATTTGATAAAAATGCGGCTTCATTCAACAATTTTGTTGTCAATATACGTCAAACAAAATGTTTCTATCAGATTGACAAACTATTAATACGTTTTAACTTGTCTTAAGATTTTTGTTATGAAAATAAAAATATTGTTGTGCTAACAAAAACCGTGTCTTGTGCGTATCAAAATAATTTGTTAAATTAATCAAAATGTTGTTAAATTGCCAAAAAAGATTTACCAGCTCTACCATTGCTGTTTGGTCAAATCATCAATTATTGTTGTTATGGGATGCAACATTTTGGAATGCAAAATGCTAAATCGCAAATAAAAATATGCGAAAATGTATTCTAAAAATCTAAATTAAGAACATTAAAATTAAAATTTACGGCTACTGACTTGGAACATTAATGCTGTAGTTCTGGGATAAAGCGTTGCTTACATTTCGGAATGCAAAATGCTAAATCGCAAATAAAAATATGCGAAAATGTATTCTAAAAATCTAAATTAAGAACATTAAAATTAAAATTTACAGCTACTGACTTGGAACATTAATGCTGTAGTTCTGGGATAAAGCGTTGCTTACATTTCGGAATGCAAAATGCTAAATCGCAAAGAAAAATATGCGAAAATGTATTTAAATCTAAATTATAAAAAATTTTAAACGAAAAAAAATTATGAGATCTTCCTCACACCAACATTTAAGAACGCAAAATTCTAAATCGCAAGATAAGAAATATATTCATAGCCCTCTAAAAAAGTATCTCATTTCGACAAAAGGAAATACCTTAAAAAAAAAAAAAAAAAAAAAAAAAAAAAACGCAACAGTCATGCGTTTTCCATAAAATATCGGTCCCATTCTCATTTCAATATTAGGAAACATGGCTCTCGGAAGGAATGAAGTCCAACTCAAAACGATTGTGTACAAAATCTTTATTTACAGACATTTTATTTACAAACAATTTAAAATTAGTAAAGCTAAGTAGGTAGAGGTAAAAAATAATATTTTAATATTTATATATATACTAGCTGGCCCGGCGAACTTCGTTCCGCCCAAATTCATTAATGTAGGTAATGAAGTTAATAATTCCGAGCTTTCGCTTCATTCTATTCAAAAGGTATATTAAAATTAAGTAAATAAATAAAATCAAATCCTTGTCGGCCAACCTACCGCTTTTTCACTGAAATGATTAATGGTACACAACATTTTTTGTTCTATTTCTATTATCGGGTGTGTACACGTACAAAGCGAGAGCTTTGCCGACACGTGAAATTCAAGATTTATTCCACACACATCCAGCGATTGTCCTTGCGACTTATTAATTGTCTTAGCAAAAGCGAGACGTACGGGAAATTGAAGACGCTTACATAAATACGAACGGCAAATCGTTCTTAATAAGTGGAATCCGCGAAATAACAACACCTTCGCCTATGAATTTTCCAATCAAAATCGTTGCTTGAATTATATTTAATATTAAATTCTTCACAATCAAACGCGTACCGCTACAAAGTTTTGGTTCATTTAGGTTGCGCAACAAAATTATTACTGAGACGATTTTAAGTTTCAAATTGTGTGGAGGCAAGCCCGAAGCATCCAAAGAATTTAAAAATTCCGTGGGATAGTTGGTGGCTTCGTTTTCATCCATCACGGAGTCGACTGATTTGTATGAATGCAACTCACCAGCGATTTGGTTTTGAATGGTGAAATTCAAATGTTCGACGTTCTTGTTTTTCGCAGCCAAAATCACTCTTCTCTTACACTCAGCCAATCATGGTCAATATTATTCTGAGCGATATTTGGGAAAACATTCATGATTAGTTCTTCCGGTGTAGTTGTAAGGTTGCAAAAATTTTGTGGAAACTCAATCAGGCCGGCGATCATTGCTCCACCGAAAGGTCATTACGAAAACGATTCAGGGCCTCCAATGCGCGTTTGTAAGCCATTGTGCAATCGTCCCATATAATAATCTTACATTGCTGCAGTACTTTCGCCATCGCAGTGTTCTTTGAAATGTTGCATGTAGGTTCTTCTTCCACTTGCAGATTCTAACAAAGTAGCCGCTATCCCAGAAGAGGCTAGGGCCAAAGCGATCTCAGATCTCGAACGAATTATAGCCAAAATAAGTGAAATCATGAATGTATTTCCAGTTCCGCAATTTTCGTTATCGACTGAATGTTCATTATCCGATGTCACAGTACGAATTCGATGCAAAATATCGTCGGCCATTATCATCTTTGTATAATCAAAGTATCTACTTCATTTCAAAAAGTTACTTAATGTAACATAGTAAACATAATTTATTAGAACAAACTTTTTAAGTACCTATAGGTATTTAAAACAAAAAAAACTTTCAAAATTGTTGACAACAACAATTTGGTTGGAAAATAATTAAAATAATTGACAACAACAATTGCTTTTAAAATTTAAAATTTTTTTTTTGTATTTGAGGTGTCACTACTCGATTTCTATCCAGTTTATTTTTTTTCAAAGTGTACAAAAATGAATTTATTGGAATAAAAAAATCAGCGACTATAAATTGAGGTATAAACTATCCTATCTCTCAAGTGGGATAAAACTGCACACAATGTGCAAAATTTGATTAAAATCGGTTCAGTAGTTTAGGAATCCATCGCGGAGCAACCTGTGACACGTGATTTTTATATATAAGATATACCTACTAAAATTTCGAATATGTGAAATCGAGGAATGACAACTTTTAGGGACCAACCCTTGACAGCTTTTCTTAGAAAGATAAAGTCGAATTCTTTGTTCCATGGAATAAACTTTTTTTTTAAAGAATTGATTAAAATTATAGGATTTACGAACAACAATATAAACAAAATAGTTTCGTGTACCCTAGGGAATATGGCAGTAAATTTTTAATATGTACAATACATAGGTCCTCCTCTTGAAAATACTTTTTCGTTTTTCCCTTGCCATTAAGTAGATTATATTTTCAGTAATACAAATACCAGAATTTTAAAAAGAAACGTGCATTCTTGTCTCATTTTTTCATCTCATCTCTTTTTCTCGAAATATTCTATACAAAATCTATAATTATGACTTTTTTTTATAAGCGAAAAAGCGACATCTAGAAAAAAAAAAAAATATTCCCCTTTGAAAATATTTTTACTCATTATCAGTCATGAACATAAATTATGTCGAAAAATGTTCGTTTCCATAGTAACATCATTGAAACGAACCGTCATCTACTGCATCTATAATATGCCCCTGAATGAAAATTGCTTACTTTTCTGTAAATAAATAAATAAATAGTTGAGGCAATAGGTCCGTAGGGACCCTAGCCCTTAGCTCCTCACAACCATTCGTTTTTTGTGAGTTTTTCGTTTTTGGAACGAATGGATTTGATCTACAATTTTATGCCGATTTATGTCTTTCAAGACAGTTATACTCTCGGATGTTTGTCAGACGTTCGCGAGAGGTGGCGCAGTGGAAAAAACTATATTGGAACTTGGGTTTTCTTCGCGGGATTCGAACGTGGGACTCCTCGCTTAGTAATCCAACACTCCAACAACTGCACTATGCCACTGCGCCGACTTTTGCTTACGTTTTGGGGTAGGCTACAATCCTTCGGAAATAGGTTCTAACCTAAGATGATATATATTTGAATATAATGAAATAAGACCCCAAAAGAAGAAATGAAGTAAGTCCCCAAAACTATTTGTTTACTATTCTGACATGAAATACGTATGGAGGACATGCTGCCCCCCTGCAACCCCCCTGCTTTGGTTTACTGTTATTACTATTACGGGGTGGGTGCTAGGTTGTGTATATACGAAGTTCCTTTTCTTAATTAGTTTATCCTATATCAACAATATTAAATTTAAATCTAATAAAAAGGTAGTTTTCGTTATTTTTAATTTCATTGTGAAATAACACCCCAAATTTGGGTCCTTATTTCATTTTCTCTTTTGGGGCCTTATTTCCTACAGCCGGATAGAAAAACTTAATAAGATAACTTAGAAAAACTGGCTATAACTGAGGACTTCATTTTAAATTTATATTTGTTGTATTGAACTGTAGAAAAAAAGAAAAACCGGTGAAATAGTAATATTTGATGTCATCTCATAATGAAAATATTCCATGAGACCTAGTCGTGAACTTAGATAGTTCCTAATTCAATTAAAATAAAAGAATTCCTTCAGCAAGTTGCTATTTAAAACATGCGCGAAATGTCGTTGGCACCATCCATTCAAATGTTTGCAAAGTTACAATAGCTATGCAAATAACAGAACCAAATTAAAGATTACCGAATTTTGCAGAAACAAATAAAGGAAAAAATAAAACGTAACTCGATATCAAGAACAACTCGGGATTCTGTTCTTAGCTACGACTAGGCCACTTAACGAGCTTGGACTTAAAATGAATTTTAATAAATATTTCATGATTTCGCTAAAAAAAAAATTTGAACAAAAAACTTAAATATGTGTGGGGTGAAATATATTCCGCTGGCTTATCTTGTATACGTCAACCATAAATATAAAATCAAACAAGTTGATTGGACGTTGCTAATTAAGGTCGATTGACGTTAGTTGTAAAATCAAATTGTTACAGAAGGCTATATCAGTTAACAGACAATGACGACAGCTATTTCGAAATTGCTAATTTATTGTACCAATTGATTTGATTAGAGGACATGTTTTCATCGAGGATAATCAATTTGAAAGTTCTCAGCGAATTTTTAATGGAAGTCTTATGGGACAGTTTAGATAGATAGAATTTTATTTTTCTTAAATATATTACATTATTTTAGTTACAATATTTGCATATAGTGACAATTGTATTTCTGAAACAAAAAAAAAAAAAATAAATAAAGATAATTCCAATTAGGGTCCAAATAATAGGGTCCTTAAAAAAAAAACTGGTGGTGGTTGCATGGAATGTACATATAGATCGTACAATAGTTTAATATTTTTCTTGTAATGGATTCCTTAATCTCGGCTCAAGCGAAGCACTTAACAAACCTTCCCAAATGAAATGGAAAGCTTCGGAAGCATCATCATTCAATAAAATTATTAAGAAACAAATGTATAATCAGCAAAGAGCACAGTCCACACATTTTGACAGTCAAATACATATTCCGAGTCAAGCTGAGTTCTCTTAAAACTTTCTTCACCACCATTTCTCATGAATTATTACCTTTTTAACAATAGGAAACTTAAGACCATCATTACAGCTAAAAGATTCGAATTACGTAACTAAGCAGTTAATTAAAATGTACACAGTGATTTCGAGCGCAGTGACTAATTGAAAGTGTAAACTTTTAATTAAGTAATTGTTAAGCGAATGCAAGATAAAGACAAAATTACCCATGAGGCAACATAGAATTGCTATTGGTAGCTATAAATTAAAAGATTTGTTGTGGCATCGTAATGTACGAATTTTATTAGGAAAACATAAAAAAAAAAACATTTTACTTTTTATGAGAGATTTTTTTTTTTTTTTTATATACTTCTCCCGGGAAAGGCGAACCTATAACGCTTCAACAGCGCTCCAAGATGCCTGCAGATGTATGTTTGTTCTGCACTTAAATTGCTGCAAATTGTAGTCTTCTGGAAATATATCCCCAGGAAGCGAGTTCCAAAGTTTGCTTGTCCTGTAACAGAAGGAGTTTTTGAAAGTTGATGTCCTCGCGGTTGTCAAGTGTACTGTATGATCATGAGCATTAGCAGCCTGTCTTGTTGGGCGCCCAAAAGTTGCATTTCGAGGGATAATGTCTTTGAGTTCCTCAGAACATCTACCATGGAAGTACCTATAGAACAAGCATAGGTCAGCGACTTGTCTTCTGTGCACCAACGGTTGTAGATTCGATGTGAGTGTAGGGTCTCCAATGAGTCGAACTGCTCGCCTCTGTATGCTATCAAGCAGGTTAAGTGAATGTTTTGGGGCCGAGCTCCATATATGGGAACAATATTCCAAGCCTGGTCTAACCTGTGCTTTGTAGAGAAGGAGAAGTTGCTTGGGGCTAAAGTACCTTTTTGCTCTAAATAGGTAGCTCAACTTTGCGGACGCCGATTTTGCGATATAGGATATGTGGTTCTGCCATGTGATTCCTGAATTGACTGTGACTCCTAAAAGGTGCATTGAGTCCTTGTGATGGATTGGATGGTCATCCATTTGGATCTGAGGAACTGTTGATGCATTTTTTCTGGAAAATGTTGTGAGCTGTGTCTTGTTTGCATTAAATACAACCAAGTTGTATGTGTGGCTTTACGTGGCACTTAGTGTCAGATAGTATTCTTAGATGCGGTGGTAGCTTTTTCGTTCAACTTCTAAAAGGAAATAGCTAATGCCCTAAGGGGTGAGCGGTTTGATTTTAAAATATCTGAATTTGAAAAATATGAAGTATACAAGAACAGATGATCGCGGCTTACAGAGCAACAGGGTAATCGGTGGTGGAGTCAGAGCTTGCTTGATACCATTTTCATGGTCGTCGTCCTCAAATCGAAGCTATTGCAGATAACAGAGGGTATACCATAGACCTGAAAATTGGCTTGTTGAAGAATAAAATTTGAGTCCGGTATGACTATGAACACTGTAAGAAAATTTAACTTTTTGAGTTTAATTTTTTATTTTGGGCAGTGTTTTTTTTTGTAAAGATCAATTTAGGCTTCCACAATCCACATACTCGTATATAGCTGAAAATGCTATAAATGCTTTGAAGATATTATGTAGGGGATAACCGAGTTTCAATTTCAAGAGACTATACGTCAGCTAAGAGCTTCGCCGATCTCTTCCGTGTTTAAGTAAGTTATAAAGGTCTTATAAAGCTTCTAAGAGGCTTGATATCCGCCAAGTTCACCTTCTTATTCAATGCGCTTCATTTGAATAGGGACAGCGTATCTTATGTTGAATTAGTTTACCTTATATGTTTCGTTTCTAATTTTTAATTTTAAAATAGTAAAATAAAATAAAAATAGTAGTTAAACGGTATAAAAGGTTACTTCATTGCCCTCTCACTAGATATTTTATATTAACGCATGCGGAATGTTTACCAATTTCTTCGCACACTTAGGTAGGTAGGTCAATAGAATAGGGGCACTAGAAATGTGAAGTAAATCTACTTCAATTGAAGTAAAGTGGTATCGCTGAAAGGAAACAAAGTTTTGTTCCTTAAACTAAAGAACTGGAGATTTTGAACTAAAAATGTTGAAGCGGTTGTCCCTTTTCAAATGACCCGTAGTGTATATGGGTAATACCCAGACTTTATTTTTATTTTTTGAGCAACATTATGCCAGTTTTCGATTTACGACCTCACTGATGAAATTCTAAGATTCGCGATGGCCCCATTGTGGTATCATACATCGAGCTATTGTGCTGGCTGGCCAGTATTTCTGTCATTTCGTCGATGAGCTGCATAGAAGGGAAATATCGGAACGAATTGTGAGAAAGTACCAATATTGATTTGCTGCATCAAAACGCCTCCCCTAAACTGTTTGTAAACCGTTTCTCCTCTTCAAAACATTCACAGTGCCGCAGCATATTTTGAAATGAAGAAATATATAGGGTGTCCTGGTGTTTCCTTCCCCAGACTGCGTATATAAATACAAAGTGCTTTGCAAATAAATACATTTTATCTTTGACCGATATCACTCTGAAACAGCAAACACTTGTGCACAGCTCTCATGATAGCTCTGATATATTCAAGTACAATCCACACCTCTTATATGCTCTTCATCTTCACAAGTAATCTTGCCGCTTGAAACGTCTTAATCCCGACTTTACAAGCAAATCACGTTTGTCACCCAGCAACACGAACAAATAAAGAACAAAGTCATTAAAAAACTCCTGCAAATTATACACAAAGATGACAAAACGAAAAAAAAAAAAAAACTCCAACAACCGACTTACGTTAAAATTTTACACCTAAGCTACTCGTAGATAAAAATCTCCTCATCTATACACACCGTCGCTAACAACAAACATCAACATCAACATCGCGCAGCCGAGCAACTGCATCAAACAAACAAAACCCTAATGACAGCTCAAACGACAGAGACTAGTTAAAGGAAAACGTGTTGTATCAGAGTCATATTTAATTCCACGTAATATGAATGCATGCATTCCATCATCCATTCGTTGCTCTTTGCGAGTACGCAGTACGCAGTGTTACCAATTCAATATTTGACATCATGCAAGTTCAGAAATAAGTGCTAAATATTTTTTGAAGTCAAAATTAATTTAAAAACCAAAAAAATCCGACTGGCTGCAAGGAAAATCTTACTGACAACATTTGTGTTTGTTTAATGACATCTCACTCTTGAAAATCGGTCAATCCATTTAGGCTACAGGGCGTCACGTAGGAACGTACATAGGATACGTGCGAAACACATAACCCTCCCTGTGTCCAGTCGGGTTAAAAGCTGTTTTTTTTTTCAGAAAAAAATTAGAAATATTTCACAAAAATAACACTGAATAAAGTGTGTGCTTGGAAAGTTGATTGCATGTGCAAAGTTGCTGAATTCGTTGAATGACTGTGTTCACTGTCAAATAAGAAATGTAATGTAATGTTCACGCTAAGATTCGTCTGCTTTGCTTATATATTTTAATTCATAATTTGGCTAAATCAAAATCCTGGTAAAAAAAAATGCTTGCATTATTTAAAAATCAGCTGCTTAAAATAAGAAAATTCTTCTAAATTTTGCAAGAAATATGCTAAAATGGTCACACTGGCAGTACCACTGCCATCTGCCACTACGACTAGGAGTGCAAGTGCGATTGCGAGTACGAGTACGAGTAAGAGTATACTCTTAGTTCGCATTTCTATGACTATAAGGGTTCTTACTTCTTAGACTGCTTACTTCTTACTTCTGCCGGGCGTACGCGCACGATACGGTGCAACTTGTGTCGTTGATCCTGAGTATGAGTAGTGTCGACTGTTGTGGAGTACGAAAAAAGGGGGGGGTAAAAAAAATCTGTGTCCACCATCAGGCGCAATTGTTGATGGTATGCCAAGTCGCAGTGTAGATGACAACAACCAGCAACTGGATGATGGAAAATCAAAATAACAAATGTCCAATACGACGAATAGGAAAACTCGCAAAGGTATGCGTATTCTGCAGAGAAATGTTTTATGAAAGCCAGTCGGTAGTTTTTCTTATTTTCCTCGCTCGTTTTCTGTACAAACTGAACGCTGATGATGTGAATTCCTGAATTGTGTATAGATAAATGTACGTCGAGCGCTTCTCTGAGATAAGCTATCCGGGGCGATAACGATACAAAGGCACATTGCGTGACTGCATCTGCTATATTATAGCCCCGGGGCTTTTACATTGGTTTTATTTTATTTATTTATTTTTACAAAAAAGTGACAATTTAATAATGATGAGGCCTACACCATGGTGAAGATGGAAGACTCAAAGATTGGTAAAAGACTGTTTGTGGGTGAATGAAGTTACAGATCCACATGAATGAATCACAGGCATTTCAACTGTTTAAAGGCTGAGCGGGACTTTGAAAAGGTGCAAGTTACAAATGAGCTGGTTTATGCTAAATTTGGCCGCAATTACTCGCAAAAGTGCCGAAGTAAGTTCGCTTTAACTCACCATTGGGGCTTATACCAATAGTACTTTTAAACAACGAGTAAAGCGCGGGATTGGATCGCGTGGTACTCTCTTTTAATCACTGTGAGCAGTTTCTGGTTATTATGACTTTTAGTCAAATCGTTATAGCACTGTGCACTTTTAAAAATCTAGTAATCCTGAAAGCAAAAACTTAAGTGATGGATCACCTGTCCCTGTCCTACGTCAGCCACATATACGAACTGTCAACTAAGTACTCAGTCACGAATTTCTTGACTGGATTCCTCGCTCTTCCCTACATATACGTCTACTGAAGAAAACTCTTCAGGTGACCTATCTCTAGACCATTAAAACCTGAATTGGAAAACATGAAGTCAGTAAGCTGTCAGAATTACTGTGCGAAATGCATTGAAACAAAATGTCAGCTACTGTGATGTGTTTTTTCTCCGGCCGGGGTTTTGCTCGCCGGATCCAGGGTTTATCAAAGAAGAAAGAAACACCGAGACTCTGATTAAGAGGTACACTTTATTTGCAGTACTTTTCCTTAGTAATAATACAATATTATCTTAACGATATTTTGATAAACGATAATGTCTACACTAACACTACATCCAACTACGTGGCCCAACGGTGGCGTGGTTCCTTAGCAGCCCGACGAGGACGACAGCTTGGTTACTGGTTACAGGGGAAAGGAAGGGGGAGAGGGCCAACGGCAGCGTGGAACGTGGATGCGTGGTTCCTAGCAGAGATAATACTGAGCTGAGACCCCCAAGCCCCAACTTCGACCGATTAACAGTTATTTGCCTACAAGCTAAATTTTACGCTCCCAAAAAGTTTAGGTGCGCTAGTATTGTTGCATAGAAATTCGTATTGACAAATGTCAAAAATCCTCTCAACCAACACATTCGCACCTAATCTTTTTACATTTCACTGTGGGCCTGGGCAAAGCAAAACGGATAGGAATTGGCGTACACGGATAGGACAACAAAATGGCGGATTCCTGGCAAAAATTGAGGGGGCCAGCGGCAAGAGGATTGTGAGTTGGGGGTCTCAGTATGATTTGTTTATGGTTCCTAGTTGCCCGACGACTGCGCGGTCCCTTAGCGGCCCAACGACAGCGTGGTTCAAGGGGAAGGGGAAGCAAGCCAGCTAAAATTTAGAACATAGAGCAAAGTCACTTTCCAAAACGGTAGCCTTATCAGGTACACAAAACACAAGATTGGTACGATTCACACGTAGACAAGTCTCCCCGAATGCTTCTCTCATTCGGGTACTCATGGTTTTCCCACCACTAACAGAGTGTGACTTCTACGTGACCAATGTAAATTCTCGAAGTCACATAAGCAGTGATGCCATTCTGGCATTTTTAATGCTAGATCTAGCATTTTCGAAAACTTGAAAGCATTTTTTTAAAAAAGAAAAATGCCAGATGCTATTTTAGCATTTTTTTGGATTTTAGTATTTTAAGATATTTGCTCTGGGATTTTAGTCATTCATGTACACTAAGCTGATATACAGTGCATCGAAGTTTAAGATGTTTCCCACCACTTTCCCACGCATATTAAAAAAAGAGCAAGAGAGTTCTTCTATATAAAAACCTCTATGTTTGTAACAAAGTCAGCCTTGAAAAGTACAGAGATCTAAAAGTACACCATGTTCTTACTGTATTAAGGTTTAATACGAAATATTTAAAGTAGAACAATACTAAAATAACTACAAATTAAGAGAGAAATTTTATTATTTAATCATTACTGACTAAAATTTGTTGGGTTCACTGATCAATTTTTTAAAACCTTTCGAGTTTGGCGTAGTAAAAAGATAACTTGCCAAGTAAACCCACCAAATTTTAGTCAGTAATAACTTCTTAGAAAAGTCATGAACTCATGACGATAGGCAGACACGTCGAACGAAACAAATTTCGAACTCTACCGATCAACCAAACTTCATTATTCTACAGCAATCGGAAGTCCTTATAATTGGCAATAGTTCTGAGAAAGTGGGTGGATACCACGTCCCCTTATAGAGAAACCTCAAATTTGATTTATTCCTTGGCTTGCACCATAGGATATACCCTTGTGCAAAATTACAAGATTCCACGATGTCGGGGAGTACTCCATAATTTTGATGATCTGTCAGTCAGTCACTTGCGGTTTTTGTTATTTTTGGAGCCCTCTATTTCAGGAACCACTAAACTAATGATAAAAAGTTTTCTGAGGCGCTTGTGCTTGATCAGCTTAGCAAATATTCCGAATTCGAAGTTTCTGACTTCATTGGCACCAAAGACAGAGTTCGAAAATCACCCGAGTTTGTTCCTGTAAAAAAGGTGTAGTCCCAGAACTTGGCTGGCCACTACAATGCCCTTTGATACATGGGCTAATTAATTCAGACGTGTGGTGAAGGATTTATAGCTTATCTATAGTCGACATCAAACCCAAACGGCGAAAAAACTCACCCACTGTAGTTACTGTTGACATTACTTTGTTTTGTTTTTTTTTTTATTTTTTTTGCTGAAGACCGATTCTTGATGTTCAAAATAAAATTCATTGTTTAAAAAAACATGATTTTTGTTATTTTCTGAGATATATTTAGGCTTTAGGGTCAAAATTCCTTACTAAAAAGAGAGTTACATTTTATGTTATATAATAGCCTAGCAAAGACCAAAATATACATTCAGATGAATTTGTAGTATAAAAGACAAAAAAATATTGTTTTTATTGTAAAAAGCTGTTGAAAATACATTTTTTTGTCTAGCATTTTTATTTTTTGGCTTCATACATTCTAGCATATTTTTTCTTGCAGTCTAGCATTTTCTTTTTTGAAATTCTGGCAACACTGCACATAAGGGATTGGTGCAATAACCGCCAGTGGAGTTTCTGCGGCTAGTTGTGCACTGCGAAGACAGTAGTGGCCATATAAAAGTGTGACGAACGGTGCGGTTTCGTTTCACTACTAAAATCAGTTGTCAACTGCTGGCACTGGCACTAAGTCACTGGAACCAAAGCTCGTTCAATTTCAATTCCTATATAAAATCTATCATCATACCGCTCTTCATTAAGGTTACATTATTGCCATTTCCAATTTTAAAAATAAAGCTGCTGAGCACCTTGGGCCTCTAACACAATCCGAAAAGTGTCTGTTGAATTTGTCCACAATCATCATTGAATACGTAACGCGCTGTGTCACAGAAAAGCGTTACACCTGAAGAAGTTCCCTTGTTCAACAGATCCCTGATCGAAGACGGAAATCACTTTGTTTACCAATTACCTTGTGAATTTGCTTCAGAAAATTGGTGTATTATTTCGACAGAAGTCTCTTTTTAAAATTCAAGCATCTCATGAGATATATCCATGCTCGCAATATTTCGAAAAGCGATCGCTTTTGTAGAGCAGATTTTTAAATCGTGTGATTCTGGTGCTTTTATGGCGCCAAATGTCACTGTCAAAGTGACACGTAATTAAACATCAAACCATCAGACAAGACAGCCCACCCTTTGTATGGGAAGGTACAACAAGTAATTTGCACAATCATTGCTTATAGCAAAACG
This sequence comes from Cheilosia urbana, assembly GCA_946477585.1. NCBI lineage: Eukaryota > Metazoa > Arthropoda > Insecta > Diptera > Syrphidae > Cheilosia > Cheilosia urbana. The sequence goes on from OX297854.1 coordinate 147,916,686, forward strand.
GGATAGCGGATGTTGTTGGCTTCCTCACTTCCCACTTCTGCTGCCCAAGAATGGGCGAAAAAGTACCGAGCTCGTACCTCCACCTCACCTACACCCCTGCCAGCAAACGACTGTGGTAGTGGCACCTCCGCGTAGATGTCATCGATATTGTGGGGTGATTAAAATTCAAACGGCAAATGACAAGTCTTTATTAAGCCGTTTGCTTTTGGAAATGTTTCACCAAAAGGTGAAGGAACTTTGCGAATTTGTAGACATGAGTCAGACCTCACGATTAGCTAATTTGTAAGGAATTTAAATAAAAAGATACTCGACTGCAAATAGAAAAGAGAATTAGTGCAAATTATAGCGAACAAACGACCATGGAAAGATAAATAAAGCAAGGATGTACAAAAAATATCAGGAAATGATTTTCGATTAGACCGATTGCAATTATTTTGAAATCACACGCATCGTTGCATGCCATTTCACTTGAACTAATCAACAATTGAAAACGTTTAAAACCTGACAGATCATCATTTCCGCTCTCCTGAACACCACCCACCCACAGGGCAACCACTATTCTATCAGCGCCAGCGATTCGTTCCCCCATTTGCATGCGTGCACGCTCGTTGCTGTATCTGCGCTGAACTGACACTTGAACTTAAATTGTTGTTGTTCTTTTTCTCTTTTTTTTGGCGGGCAATACTTTTGCTTTCCGATTGTGTCGGTATCGAAGCCACTTGACAAGTAGTACCAACTGACTGACGTATACAAGAAAATAAAGGAACAACGACTTTAAATCTCAAGTGATTTTCCGACTTGCGGCAGACATTTTGTTTTATATGTTTTTCCTTTCACGATTTGCATTCCCAAATCAAAAAAGAATGAAAGAAAGAAGAAAACCCAACTGCAACACAGACAATTTTACTTTCTTTCAATTACTTGAGTTACAGCTTCCAAGTTAGTGTCTGGGTAGATAGCAATGCAGACCTAAGCGAGGGAGCAAGGCCAAGTGGTCTTGTAGACTGTAGAGAGTTTAGTTTGCTGTCACATGAAAGCAAAATGACCGGCGAAAGATAAATAAAGGAAAATGCATGTGCGATTTTCCAGCAAAGCAAACCAGACACACAGGTGTGCAGATGTAACTGGGTGCAAAAAAGTAGCATGACACAGCAGTTAGTTTCTGGTTGCAGTCGCCAATGTCTTTATGGAGACAAACTAGCTTCTTGTTTGTGTGGTGTGTTTTTTTTTTTTTAGGTTAGAAAGTGATTTTGTCTGTGCACGTTAAAGAGAATTTGATGCCGGGGAAATGGCTTATACGGAAAAGGAGAAAGGTAAAAGACGTTTAACTAATTAATCGTGGATAATGCTAAGTAGTTGTCCTAGAGCACTGTTATTGACTGTAAGTGGATTAAGTAGAGGTAGGTACGTCGCGGTACTTTGTAATGTCATCCACTTACTTAAGACATCTTTTGCGATTGTCGGACGAATACGCTTAGCCCAAGGTTCTTGATTGACCTACTGTATCAACTATGTATTCAGATCTTTGCCGTTGAATTTGGGCGACTATGACATTTTTTTAGAACCAATGGCTCTTAATTACATGGAACAGATTAAAAACAAAAAAAAAAAAAAAAAAAAACAGGTCCGGAGGGTACCTAGGCCTAGGTTAGGTTAGGTTAGGTTGAAATGGCTGTCGGCTAACTGGTTAGGTTAGGCGACACACTTAGACCATTATAAGGTCCCTTGTAATACCACATGAATCTGTACTTATTCCTCCTACTCGTTGAACCCGTTGGAGCTTCTGATGAAGCGTATAGTAGATTTCGAATGTCTATGTTTTTTAAATCGTTCAGATCACTATGGTAGAAATCTCCTTAGTGGAGTTTTCGTCTATGTGAGAGAGCCGGACAAGTAAAAGAGAAGATGATGAATTGTTTTTTTCTCCTCCTCGTCAAGACAGCTTCTGCAGAAATCGTTAAAGAATACGCCAAGCCCTTTTGCATGCCTGCCTATGAGACAGTGTCCCGTAATGACACCTTTTGTATCACTGATATGCTTCCTATCGAGGCAGATTAGATGTCTAGAACGTATTAGATCCAGCTTTGGCCAGATCTGTTCTGTCGCTAGACAAGACGAGCCGGTTGTCCACCTAAGATTTGTTCTTTCGATAGCAACCAGTTTTATTTTGGGTTTGCAAGTAGCGATTGGAATACCTAGAGAATCCTTAACTGGAAGCATAGGTAGTGTGGTTCCGTGTTTGGCGAGTTTCAGTTACCTGGGATGTCTGTTATAGAATTCGGGGAGACTGATTCCAGCAGCTTGACTATCAGAGAAGATACGGATATCTTTAGTTGATATCACGTTTTCCCTTAGCCAAGATAAGACTTCTTTTATCGCCATTATTTCCGCCGACCCTAGGCCTACCTTCTCACAACCATTTTTTTAGAACGAATGGAAGGGATCATTTACAATTCTATGCCGACTCCAAGTGGCTAATTGAGAAGCTCTTTCAAGACATTTATATACTCTCGGATGTTGGTCACGTTCGGACCTTACGTTTTTGGGTTGCTCTTTGCTCCAATCATCTGACAGAACAGTCTGTACTGTTTATAGGCGTTGTTGCTGTTTTTAAGTCTTTAATCTGTTTTGCATGACTAGCTGCTATTCGTGTTGTTTCTCCTTGCAACCTCCAGGGGTGTTTCTTCTGATTTCTCGAGTTGTGGATTGTGGTAGATACTTCGTTTCTTGCACAATTTCAGTATTTTGGTGAGTTACGTGAAGATCTTGTTGGTTAGTCCATGTGGTTATAGGTTATAGTCGGCCGCATGTGTCGCAAGCAATCCTAATTCGTCTGCGTATATAATGACTTCAAAGTCATCAATCCTGTTTTTGAAGTTCATTGGCCTTGGAATTTCTCATACAAGCTATGTCAATATCTTAATAGATTTTAATTAAATTGCAAATGGAGGCAGGTATTCATGACCTGGGCTTAATGAAGTTTTCTAAAGATTGAAAAAATATCGAAAGCCAGAGCGTGGGACTTTAACCTTAAAACTCATAACGGTCGTCGCCTGTTAAAACTTCTGCTTTATTGGTCTACTTCCCTATGTTTGCGTCTTACTCAAGCTTCGATTACTGGAATAAGACTGTACATAGATCAACCATTTATTAACAAATTCCAAGACTGCTCCTTCCAGTCTGTCTGGAGACCATTCGTCTTCCGGTATTTAAGCTTCTTGGTGAATATTTTCGTATTTTAACAGACTTCATCGTCCAAACCTTATGTACAAAAAGCACTGCTTGCTGTCAGTGAAGATATAATGGAAGACTTGTGACTTCAATTCAAAATCTATTCTGCCTCAGCTCCCCCTTGTTATAGGTGTATATGTCAAGTTTAATATAAGATGACCTTATTATGCGCCATCTTTGTATGTCTGTATAGAAACATTGGATAGCTTTGACATTTATCAACTGATTGGCTTCAGTAGACTTGGTTTTAAAACGTCAACTCAGTACAATTTTAACCACGAATCGCTTCACACCGAATCCAAGCGATACAATTCCAGCTCCTCAGCTCTCAAATCTCAATTCCGCGAGCAATTTTGCGTAAAATCCATCCTGCTGTCAGCGGACCACCCAATCCTTCGTCCAAACACGCCGACGTTTGTACTAAGTCCTCTGAGGGAAATAAATAAAAATAAAACCACTTTCGTGAAGCAGACTTAGGTGGGAGAAATGAATTCCGAAAACTCTGAGTGGTTTTATTTCCCTTTTAATGTGAAGTAAATGCTCACTGTCGACTAAGAACAAAGTAAAATTAAAGAGTCAAGTTGGTACTATGCAATTTTTTTTTAAAGAAAAATTAAATTTTAACTGAGGCAGAGTAATAGATATATATACAACATTTCAAAATCGAAATTCGGTTTGCAACTTGCAAGACTCTGAAAGTAATCAAAGAAAAATCGACGCACACCAAGACCGGTCGTGATTCTCACAACAACTTTTTTGTTCGCCCGAATTTTTGACTTGTATTTTCCTAAATTTTCGAAGGCTAAAAATTTCAATTTATTTTCTCAAACAACTTTTGATGTGTAATTGGAATCTGGTGGAGTAGTTCCACATATTTAACTTGCGGGGACGGAAATGCGTCACTGTGTTTTATCATTGCATACCTTTTTATCATTGCATACATTTTTGAGATGGGGCATATTAATTTCAGCTTTTTGTTGATGTGAAATAAAGCATGTTTTTCATTTTGTTTCAGCTCTCGAAAACTTGAGAAAATAAAGGTAAGAAATTCGCTCTAATTCAGTTTCGTGGACTTATGTACATGCGCCAAAAAGTCACCGCAATTCTTCTTCGAATATTTTCAGAGTCTTGCAAACTGAATTTCGAAAAGAGTATTTTGTCATACAGAATAAAAATTAAAAAATTCAGCTTGCAAGACTCTGAAAATAATCAAGGAAAAATCGCCGTGATTATTTAAAAAGGATTGCATCCAATTCTAAATGTTGGAAGTTAGATCCCTCTTCTTATTTTTGAATGTGCACTAAGTTCCCATAAGAAAGTGAACTTAGTTTCCAAATTACATGGGAATTTAGTGGGAAGTCCCTCAGTGGACTTAGTTCCCGAGGACTTATTTCCCTGCACCACCTTTCAACCGTTTGAACTGCCAATTGCGTAATGTAAGGTAGTTCGCTATTGTCAGATCATTTGCAGCTCATTGCCAGATCATTTGTAGACCTTACAATATTGTCAAATCTGGCATTCGTCTAAAAATAGCTTATAGGCGGTAGTTTGAAAATAGTGGTTCAGTTGTGTAATCTTAACGTACACTAAATTAGTCTTAAGTGCTGTCAAAATAAAGGGAAACTTTCGGAACGATTTGAATAGCTACTTCCTTCAATATGGCCGCAATTTAATTTTAAGTCTAATTCTAAACAAGAAATGAGAAGAAAGTGCGCTGTTAATAAGCAAATTTTCTCCAGCTGCTGAAAATAGCCCAAAGGTATGCAATTTAAACTATAAACCGTTTGCTAAGTTTTTGAGAAAACGAAATGAAATACATAGAGCACGTTTTTGCTTTCGCACGAATTCAAAAATGGTTTTCGTTTTACAAAATCTCATCCCTGGTTCTGGTGGAGTACCTCTGAGGTTGGAAAGGTGTTCGCGGCGCAGTGGGCCCCTGTTAATAATCTCTACGTAGGTTCGGACTACAAGTCAATTACCGTACTTTTTTTCTATAACGCCGTGAACCAATTTTACAAAATTCATTCTCATTTACTTTTGCTCTACCCTATACCTATATACCAAAGCATTAAGTATTTTTCCTTTTTAACTCCAGCTCAATTCGTATACAATGTTGCCGCCTCAATTATTCAACACCTCAATTTTTGCCCATTTGAGCATCAAACTCAAGACAAAAAGACTGCGTTATTATAACCCAAAACAGGAGTCGACAAATTGCGGTATCTTCTTAAAGCAATCTTCTTGCTCGCTGTTTAATTTGTATACACTCCAAAACAGCACGCTTGCAACGTATCCCCTTGCAGCTGTACGTACTTCATTTGTTTTAAATGTTGTAACAGGTGCATCATACACAATTTCCCCGTATCTATAAATCAATCCGGGAGCAGATTAACCAAACGCCAACTTCAGCTAAATTGGATTAGGGAACAACAACAACAACAAAAAGACGCAAAGAAGAAAATAATCTCTTGATCATGATCATGATCTCTTAACCGTGGGAATGAGCTGCAACTACGCGCACACTCTTTATCCATTATCAGATAATTGCATCCGTTGTGAGAGATGGATGAAATGGAAAACAAGAGACTACCATTCCCCCCCTCAGCCTGGTACTGAATATGATTTTTTAATTGAATTCTTCTTCTACCGATGATGGTGCATAGAAATGTTTGTTACAAGGATAGGGGAATCGAAAAAGGCCAGGTCACCAACTGCGGCTTATAAGTTCACGCAGCTGGAAATCGGTGAAACGACTGCCAACAGTAACAGCGGTAATTGGTATTGTACCGGTACCTATCGCTTTCTTTTAATTGCTTATTTCAATTTGGGTAGCTATACCGTATACTGTTACAGGCATCACGTTGTTGTCAGTATCTTTGCCTACATCCGAATGACAATGGAAGCAAAAACTGAACTGAAAGTCTGTCACTTTCGTCAGCGAACCAATTATGCAGCTGTCATTGTAATGACCTCGGATTTACTTCAATTACCGCTACATGTTGACATCGCAATGTTGTTATCAGCGACATGTTTCATTGTTTATTGCTGAATGCGTGACGGAACAAAGTTGTTGGCTTGGAGTCTGGTATTGTTTACTAGCCCGTAGTGTGTTTAAAAATATGAGCACTCTGATTAGGTGAACTCGTCAAGTATGACGAATTAGCTTTAGCGGAAGCTGTCATCGCAATCATGGAAGTCTCGAATTAGACACGATGCATTAATGCGGTATGTCTTCGTTCACGCATTTGACTGCTTTTGTAATATGAAGTATTTGTGGACATGCTAGCTAAAAGAACTCTCGCCCCAAAACTAACAAACTTCACATTTTTACTCATGTTCAATCTATACTTCTATACTTATAATAAAACTGTTGGCAATTTTTCTGTTACCTAATGGCGTGAAAACTACTGCACAGATTTCGATGAAACTGTTTTTGAAATGTTTCTTAAGATTCTGTGCAACATATAGGTAGGCTATTCCTTTCATTGCAATGCCTATTTTTTGGAGCGTTTTTGACCAAAATGTGTTTTTTTTCCGACTGCCTTTAACTCGCCATTTGTCAAATAATTCTTTATCAATGCAAACAAAACAAAATACTTAGGAGAGCCAACACTTTTATAGATATTTCAAGCCATCAATCAGCTTTCTATGTCCTCTAAAAGCTGAGCTACAACCTAAAATCTAACATTAAAAAAATAAATTTATTTTCTGAAATCGAATATTATCAGCCGCCGCGGTTCTTGATCGTTGTTCTGCTTTGGGGTGTTTTTTGGTGGCGCACATCGCACAAGCAAGTTCATATGAAAAAAAAAAAAAACAGCCACAACGTGTTTCTGAGGAAATGCGCAGATGGCTGATGACGTGTGGTGTGGTGGGGGACGCATGGTGGAGGTGGTGTATATAGAAAATGAGTTCAAGGTTTTTGTTTAAATGGTTGTTATAGTACCTACTTTGATACTTACAGTAAAGAATTGAAAAATTCAAGAAGTAAAGACTGTAACGATGCATTTTACCATGCTCGTTACATACTGTATACCCGTTGTTGTGCTCCCTACTGTTGTTTACATACAGCCTCCGAGTAGCAGTGCAACATACCAGTCAAACGACTACTCCGCCCCCCACACCGATATCTACGAGAACCCCGTCACAACAACACAATGGCTTTCCCATACAACGTGGCCGAAGAGAACACACCGCGCAACGAAAACAATAGTAGCATGACTCTTCAGTCAATCAACTGCTACGCCCCCCACACCGATATATCGTAGCAGCTCCGCGTTCACCCAGTGGAGCCAGTCACTGGCCCATGGTAAAAGAATAAATTTAACAGCAACAATTTCTAATGAATTGCTAAAAGTATAGAATAGAATTCACATCGGCTCGATGTACTAAATTACATTAGACCAACCATGAATTTCCAAACGATCGAGCAAACTCGGAAGTGGTAAAGGTACCAATCTAGTGTACTGCCGAATTTGTTCCTCAAGAGGTCGTGTGACACTTGAAAACTTTTTGTTGCTAGTAAGCCTGCGGGTAACTAGCGAAATTGCCGAGTCTACCGCAAGGAAGACTTGAGGACTGCCGGGACTGTCGAAAGACGGACCTGAGGACTGCCGGGACTGTCGCAAGACGGACCTGAGGACTGCCGGGACTGTCGCAATACGGACCTGAGGACTGCCGGGACTGTCGCAAGACGGACCTGAGGACTGCCGGGACTGTCGCAAGACGGACCTGAGGACTGCCGGGACTGTCGAAAGACGGACCTGAGGACTGCCGGGACTGTCGCAAGACGGACCTGAGGACTGCCGGGACTGTCACAAGACGGACCTGAGGACTGCCGGGACTGTCGAAAGACGGACCTGAGGACTGCCGGGACTGTCGCAAGACGGACCTGAGGACTGCCGGGACTGTCGAAAGACGGACCTGAGGACTGCCGGGACTGTCGAAGGACGGACCTGAGGATTGCCGGGACTGTCGAAAGACGGACCTGAGGACTGCCGGGACTGTCGAAAGACGGACCTGAGGACTGCCGGGACTGTCGCAAGACGGACCTGAGGACTGCCGGGACTGTCGAAAGACGGACCTGAGGACTGCCGGGACTGTCGAAAGACGGACCTGAGGACTGCCGGGACGGTCGAAAGACGAACCCGTGAACCACCGGGGCTACTGCATGCCCAACCGAAGACCGTACCGTTGACCGAAGATCCAGGACCTTTGAAGCCGAACCTGCTGCCGATTATAATAAGATAGGATTATATAATTATCAGTAGTATAATAAAATCATTGGAATTGTAACTTACTGAGTTAAGGAATCGAATTGTAGTTAACCGATTAAAGTATTTCTTATATTGTATAATTAGAAACATATTTAAACAATTTACTGAATTAAAGAATCGAGCTGTAATGTAATATAATTAACCGATTAAGGTACTTTTTATATTGTATAATTGTTTAGTTTTTTTAAACATATGCATTGTAACCGATTAACCGTAGATAATAAAGAAACACCTTCGATAAACCAAAGTTAGTGTTTCTTTGGTGAAGAACCTTGGCGATCCGGCGAGCGAACCTCAGCCCAGATAAAAAGCACATTACAAGACGATATAGGTGACTTATGTTGTTTGATTTATTTATTGTTGGTGTAGATACAAATTTCCGTTAAGGCCTTTGTTTAAGTGGTTGTTTTGATATTACCTACGTGGTACCTACAGTGAGGAAGTGAAACTTCAGTACTTAGGTACGCTGTTGAATTTAATTTTCTTAAATTGGTGTTTTAGGTAAATAGATTTGTTTGATTTATTGTTTCAATGTCGACAATGTTCACCGCTTTTTTTTTTAGCTAGATTGTTGATTTTAAACAAATAAGCCGTTGAGAAAACGGTCAAATCTCTTTTATTGGAAACTACACAGTCTCACGACGCGTACGAAGTTGCGGGCACAGCTAGTATATATATAAAATAAGTATTTGTGACCTAGAATACAAATTACGGCGAAGGTTAGCATTTTTTATTGGTATAGCCCGTTACCATTGAAGCTGAATGCAAGGTACCATTCTGGAGGAGAAATTTCAAGCTTTACCCTTGTTTATGAAGCATGCGGCAGCGTCCTCCCACGAGGAGCAGTATGTCTGAACCTTATTGGAAACCTATGAGAACTGTCCATGCACTTTGTATACTCCTGATACACAACAAGTAGCATTGTTTCCACCCTCATATAGTGCACCGATGTAGAACTATAAGGTCCAGGAAAATCAAACACAGTAGGAATGTAATTAAAGTTGCCGAACAAATCAAACTGGTACGAAAATTTTATATGGGAAGTACCAGTAATATTGAGGTTACCTTGCAAAATAAAAAACGGACCCGAACTGTAAGCCCACAAACCCCGAATCCAAAGTTTGAACGAAATCCGGGACCAATTCACTTTTTTCGTCAGAACCTTAAACTTGCTGGATCTTATGCGTATTTAAGATCTGTAAATCATGCGACAGCATTTCCTTATTTAAGTTTCCATTTCAGGGGGCAGATCCCAGATTGAGGGGAAAAGCGACAATTTTGGCGATTTTTCAATGAAAAAGGGGAAAACGCTTTATAAAAAAAAAAAAAAAAAATAGAAAATCTCTATGAAATGTAAATTGTGTAAAAATAAATCAGAAACGTATTTTCGTTACGATCAAACTTCAAACAATGACTAATTGTTCATATATTAGCCATGAAAGAAAACAGTCCATCGAACATCAACGTAAGTATTTTTATGTATCTGAATGCGTTCACTCGTTTTGATATTGCATACATATGTCTAATAGAAAAGGAAATTATTTTGTAATATGTATTGTATGTATATTTTTATGTTATATGCTTATATTAAAATTGTTAATAAAAACTTTTATTTATTTTTTTTCTGAAAATAAGTGCAAATTACACTTAGGGGAATAAAATGTATTTTTTTTTTTAAACTTAGGGAAAAACTAATGCTTTTGCTGATAGAAAAGGAACTCTTGGCAGATCTTTGCCGCTGACGACTTGGTAACTCTTGATTTCGTAGATTCCTCATAAAAGAGTTGAACAGCAAACTTGACTTTCCAACCAACTTGAAAAAGAAACCTAAAAAACCCACCCCAAAGAGTAGCAAGCATAGATTCGAACGCAATTCTATAAAACTTGAGTTTTTGTCCACATTTTGACATCAATTTCTCATACCTAATTTACACCCATCCAAAGGCGCGGCACAAGAACTACATAATACCTGCGTCCATCACCTACAAAACAAGAAAACAAATAATAGATTCTATACAATTCCAGTTTAGATAATAATACCCAACAACACCGCATTCCCGGCTCAAGTGTCCAGCGCTGACACAAAAATTCCAGTTGCAATCATGCAACCGTATCATCATCGCACCGTCCACAACGTCGCGTCGTCGTCGGTCAGTCGGCTTCGGCTGTACAGCTGCTGCACGAGTCCGACAACTCTACGTTTTGCAACCATTTGTAATACAAAGTTCTGACTCTACAAGCGAGATACAATTATGGGATCTGAATCTAAATGCACTGTCAGCCTGACTTATTGCGATGGGTAATAGAGAACCTGTGCTGCCTATAATCAGCTATTTATATCTGGCTATCATTGCATAAGACTCTCATTAGTGGGCTAAAATGATCCACTATAAGCCAATAATAACATAATATCATTTACGTTCTACGAAACTGGTTACACTCACTCACAACTATATAATCATTCAATACCGTTCGCTAGTTGAACAGCAAAGAAACGATAACAACGGTTGCTAACCTTATTTTCGCGGCAAGTGTGCTAAAGTGAAGTGTAAATAACCTCTGAATGCTAAAGGCCCTTATCCGATGTTTTGCTCCGCTGCTTTTCTCCTCAACTAGTAATGAATATTAATCCATTCATTATTTTTATAATCATAAAAATTAACAGACCTCCAAGCTCCAACTCTGGGCCAGTGAGGTTAAAAAGAAAAGGAAACGCGCATACCTTCGGCCAGTCTACAAAAATCAACAATAGCCCATGGTGTCTGTCAAGAAAGACAACCGAATACCAAATGCACAGAAGACAGAACAATGCCAAATTCTAAGAATTCCAGCTAAAAGAGGGCGAAGTGTTGTATATGCGTAGGTATAGAAAAGAGACAGACACGTCTGACGCGTCTGCTTTAACTTCTGTAATCAGTTTTCGTGGCACGATTTTCGCGCGTACAGTTCTTGGCAAATGTCACCAAGTGTGTTGAATAAGAACAGAGCTCCATTATGTACATGGTGTTTACATAAATATCGTTGTTTTGTTTTGTTATGGGTGCTAACTGATTTGACAGAGATGAATGGGTAAGAGTGTCATCACGCAGTTCTGTCAAAATTTGACATTGAGTGCGTGTTCATCGATAAAGTTCGAATGAAGTCAATGAAGAAAGCTGTCCCAAATATTGTTGACAGTACACTCAGCTGATGAGTGTCGACATTCTGAAAGCGTTCGTTGTCATGTTTGACATTTATCATTTTATTGTCATATTCACATTGCACATCATGAGGGAAATTGGATTTGGGTGCGCAACGTTTTGTGTGTACCAATTTAGAGGAGATGACATAAAGTAAAAGCGAAAGCTGGCTATTAACCTTCTAAAATCTGGTCAGAGAAAAATCAAGATAGGTTCCTAAATTAAATGGAATGGTTCTTCAAATAACGAAACTTGTAAACACTGTCTGCCTGAGGAATATGATGTCTGTCAAATATTGTTTGGCTGTTTTCACTGGCTCATGAGTATACTACTGTGTTTTAACCATCACGCACGAGCCAATGTTAATAAAGGCGTAAGAATGAGATCAGAAAACGGAAATTAACACAGGTTCCGGCTACCAACATTTCGGAAATTACTTGAAAACATTTCAATTTCTGATTTGAAATATGTGATATGAGAGTTGTAATTAGTGTCAATAAATTGAACTAATAATTATTCACCAATCAGTTATACAAATTAAATAAATAATTTCCCAATAATCACATTTTAGGAAAGCGAAATTTCGTAACCCATCGCTAAAAAAAAATATCAATATCAACTTTTGCAAAATTCCTACTACGTAAACAAGATGGCCGACCAAAAATCGTGTCATGTATTTTGCGTATAAGGTAATGCTGTCCTTTTCAGTTAGACGGCAATTTAGTATATTGGGCATCCCTTTAATATTCCGTCTTAGGAATGAGTGATCATGTAAATGCAGCATTACTTGACAAACTATTGAGCTGTCACTTTGTTGTCAGTTTTCATTTTACATTTAGCAGTAATTCGGAAATGGTCGAGTAGAAAATTACGAAAGAATTAAAAAAGGGGAAATGGATTTCAATTCTCTCATTACGTCGTCGTATTTGCACTTTTTTAGCAAATTTTTAAACATTTTACGTTTGCAAAAAAGTAAACGAACGAACCTAATGAAAGAGAAATATTTGCTGAGCATGGGAATCTAAACGGCAACGACAATATTTTTCTGAGGAAATTCCCCATTATGTCTAATTAATGGGGACGTTCGGATTCATAGTTTATGTAAAACGTCAACTAGATTGGTCGTGACTAGGAATCCGAACGCGTTGACTGAGCAAGTTGAATTGTTTTTGTATTCTCGCGGTCAGCGTTGCCTTTGTTTGATTTGCCTTTTTTTATTCGGAAAAGACCCCTCATAATTTTTTCAAAAATTGATATTTTCAAATAAGTACATTTAAAATGTAACACGGTTGCCTATCACAACTATATTACACTGTTATGCGAACTAATGGTTGTTAAAAATCGTGCGAAAATTCGAAATTTGCAGAGTACGTTTAGAAATGGCACCCTTTTCTCTCACTGGCCCTTCTTTCGACACCTCAGAATTCTGCCACGGCCACTCTGTTTATTTTAAATCTGACTCTTCGAAATGTCAACTGAGTATATGCAGGCAGGATTTTCCTGACTAGATTTGTCGGCTTCCCCTCCATAAACGTCAACTGCAAAAACTAATGACGTGACCACTCTGGGCCAATCAAAACTGAAATACATCTAGTCAGACAGCTTGTCAACTTACTAAACTATGAATCCGAACGTCCCCATTAATAAACAGAAGTTTGGCAATTGCCCTTTGCCCAGTTGTCACTTGTCACTTTGTCAGTTTGCAAATTGTCAACTAACACTTTTCGCGCACTTGTCAACTTTTATGAAACAGTGACAGTGAGTGTGCGGTGGTGTCAAATATGGATACAAATTGAGTCGAGCGTTTCCCCAGATCTTTGGCAGGAAACACTCGTAACTAACAATTTTAAATAAGCACTTGCTCTTCCGCTGAGTTTTCGAACTATTCTAAGTCAAGTTTTTAGGAATACATCTCATTCTCAGTCATATATTGTCACAGTCGGTATATCACCTCCATTTAAAAGGCATCCAAGTTAAGTGATATTTGGAAGTATGTGACCCCCGTTATCTATTCTTTCTAAACAGAAAATTCAATTTTTGAGACAACTCCGTATAGCAATTAATCAAGTACTACTTATATCGGGCAGCCTTAATACTCGCCTTCATTAGGGAAATACCTAATGAAAGCTCGACCTCAAAATGGGAAAGCCATTTGTATTCACACAAATATGAGCATCTATATCTAATCACTAATGGACAATGTTCGCTCAAAATTGAAATGGCCGACAAGTCGATAAAGTGAAATGAGTGTAAACCTTTCGTTTATCCTTTCACTCGGCTGTGCGCATATCGGTTGGATTTTATTCCGTTCACGTTTCACGGCACTTAAGAACAATATTTCAAGTTACATCGCAATAATAACCTCTCCGTAAGTTACAGCTAGATGGCATCTATTAGCCATCAATCGGTTTTCTTTTTCCGCTGCAATTGTATATACTGTTGTGTTGATGATAACGATGCGGTGGGGATGCGCTGCACCGCCATGATCATGATGTGGTGCGTTCAACTGTAACTGCAAGCATTACTCGTATCATCATCATCATCAGCATCAGTGTCAATTGATCAAGTTGAGTACTGGGACTGGGAATTGCGCGTGCTATAGCTAAGTACACACACGCTTTCGCTCTCACTCACACACTCTATGGGGCGAACGCACTTAGGTCTTACGTAAAAGATTTGTTTCGAACGTCGGCCGTCCAAATTTAGCCACAATCTTGATTTAATTATCAATTCTTAATCTGGTCAGATCCAAGTACATGTACACACCACACACATGAACGCAGTCGCAAGCCTATATAGAGATGGCACACCTGAGACAGAGGGGCAGATCTAGTCGCGAGGTAAACGATTCGCTTTTACCAATTTTGGCTAATGGTGATGGAAACACGCGTTCCATTGTGGCAATGGCAATGGCAAGACGTAGTAATGCACAACAAAGTAAAAGCTATATTATCGATCGGACTTCTCTATAGATACTGTCCTGTGAGCTCTGAAGCTACCTATAGCAGTAGTGCGCTGCAACAAATCTGTTACTGATGATGATGATGGCAGCGACTACGACTACAACGTCGAAGGTGAATCCCAATGGAGGAGCGAACCGTCGCGTCGCCGTCGTCGTCAGTATCCCGAATCGAAAGAGGAAAATTGTTGTTTTCACTTCGAATGATGACAACTATGCTGTTGTTGTGGGCACGTATACGCAGTGCATTCACAATCACAGCCTAATTTAGACATCGCGCATAGATCCATTGAAATATCTATACATACACTCGTAGTTACATTATATTGTCCGGTCTGGTATGGTGGATCGTTGTTAGAAGTTCGTTGAATTAAAAGTAAAAATTCCATAAATCGAATTCCATTCGGAGAATTTTGTTATTGTCGATCGGAGCATCGGGTCGGCAATCTATCGATTGGAAGATGCCAGGAGCTGGAGCTATCAAGTATCCCTTTTGGGCTTGATATATGGACGTGAACGCATGCTGCATGTCGAGAAGATTAATCGCTTTCTGTTGCCGTTTGCTACTGCTGTTACTTGAACTGCGTCCATGATTACTATACGGATATACTATGTGATGTAAGACGAGTTGATTGTCGATGTTCGTTTGTCTCGATTTGCGGGAACGAAATCAAGATCTAATCAAGAGCTTTGTTTGGATTCTTGTGGTGACTGGGTTTTTATTTTTCCCTTTAACATTCGTCATAATCTGTTGGTGTAGGAGGTGGCATCGAAACTGTGACAGCTGTTGGCTTTTTCTAATAGGCAATTTTATTCGCCGATAATGCGGCCTGTCTATTAGCATGTCAACAAAATGTTAACCTCTATTTTTGGTAATTGCCGGATGTTTTCATTAAAGTTTAGCCGCCGTTGGAGGCTCTTGACTTAGTAAACTGCCATCGACCAATGTTCTGGTTGGAATATGCAAAACTGTTGAGGATAGCTTACGTTAGTTGGCTTACAAGCTATACAAAAATTACCTTAGTCTAACAAAACAAAGCGTCAGGAAAAATAGACAGTTGTTAAAAAAAAACAAAAACAGAGTGTTCTTGTGAACACAGAACAGATGTGAAACTTCTCTCGCTAAGTGTGGATGTTACATTGTACTTTGTTGTAGTTGAATTGTATTTTAAGAGATTTTTTATTTTTAGAGACCTAGCTTCATCAGTTCACTCTCCAGGTCCAGCGTGCCCATATAAGTATTCATTTTAAGAATTAAATTTAAAGAATTGGAAAAAAATGCTTATATCTCGGCAACAGTGCCACCTATCGGGTCCAAGACTATCCTATCTTTCAAGTTGCAAGCAACCACACACACCTATAAGATTTCATTGAAATCGGTTGAGTAGTTCAGAAGATCGACAGCAGCGCCACCTATCGGGTGAAAAACTATTATCTTTCAAGTTGCAAGCAACCATATACCCAACCACAAAATTTCATTGAAATCGCTTGAGTGCGGTGGAGAGTGGCGGCTAAGTGATGGCGATAGGCCAATTTCCGCCGTCACACTGGAATTTCCGTCTCATTCGAGCCGATGTTATTCCCAAGTCGCGCCAATAGTTGTTTCACCTCAAAAACTTTGCAGTCATTTAGATTTTAGACTAACTGCGCTGCTACATCTAGAGGATTCGATGACGTTTATGAACTGTCCGCTTGGTGGTCTGGAAAGCTCGTCATTGTCCTGAAAGTAGTACCTCCCAAGGAATTTGTTACTATGGATTGTTATGGAGGCAGTGGCCTAGAAAGTGGGCTATGTATGTCCACAAGAACTCGCTTGTCGCCTCAGCATCTGCAAAGTTATTCAGCAGTCCTAGCGCATTTTCTTAAGCAGTATCGTGTCGAGGATCCTAAGGGCTTAATATACTTTTTTAATTAGTAATAAATTATAATATTAATATAAAATAATATTTGCAGCACTAGCTACCAGGGCTTTCAGCTGGCGGGGTCTTATACATTTTATTCACTAGTAAGAAACTCACGTGGTTTTTTAACAAACTCTTGGACATACCAGGCTTCAAATTGAACAACCTCGTTGACGTTAATTCCAAGTTGATTTTGAGCTGCGCTCCTTCTTTTATTTAGAAGTTTCTTGAGTAGTGATTTAAAAGAAGCGCTTAATGGGCCAATTTCGTTTCCCGGCGAGCATAGAGATAGACCAATATTTTACGTATACCTTTTTTGGGTCCAGCTGGTCCAATATCAGTTCAAAAAAAGTATGTATATGTTTCTCGAGGTGCGCCTACACAACGTCGATCCTTTCGACACACAAATTCTAGTTTTAAGAAAACTCTTCTACTTTTCATCCGGAGTCTCAGCGACAGAGCTGAACGAATTCAGACTTCGGACAGAATTCCGATATTGACTGAGTTGTCTAGTATTTGGGGTTTGAGCAATGCTTTACTACTCGTACCCACTAAGATAGATACTTAGGTCTTCGTCTTTTGTTCCTCACAACATAGTGCAAGGTCGTAGCCATATTTCAAGATTTCTTCAATGAAAAATCGACGCTTTAGTGCAAATAATTTGGGGATTTGTGTTTTCCCGATAGATGTCGCCCTCGAACCAACCCACAAGTTTCTAGATCGCTGTCGTACAGGAATTTCGCGCACTGGTAAGCAAGTTACTCTTTGAGTAACGCAGTGCAACTAGATGTTTCAAGCAAGTTAGGCGAAAAGAGCGACTTACTAGCCACCTTTACAGATTTTTTACACACACAAACAACTTTGACGTATGGCGTACGAGTACGAGAGGTTCTACTGAGACCCTCTACTCATAAGCCTCTTGCGGTTTGAGGTTGCAATCTTCCAGTTTTTTTTATCTAAAGTCGTTTTCTTTATTTAGTATTTTACTTAAGTTTATAAACACTTATTTAAAAGATACAAAAGTTTACAGTTAGGTATATCTGTAAAGCGTAGAAGTGATAAAATTAAATTATTAAATTTGCTTATTTAATATTCTAGTGAATTCCAAATTAATCTGAGGAACAACAGAAGGTTCGTTTTATTGAACATCTTTCTCAGTAAAGCAAAGTGGGCATAATATGTTAAATAAAACCGCTCAGAGAGTATTGCTTTGAATCAGCCTGCAGGTAGGCAAGCATTTATAATAAACTGACTGACCTTTGGTTAAACAAAGCGTTCTGCTACTTTCTACCCGCTTGCTAAAGGTGAATAGCGCTGAGAGTTGTTCCCGTGCATGAACACATCGATAACAGATAGGCATCGATATGAACTTCAATAAAAATTTAGTAGGTTTGAAGTCACTGCTACTTTGGATAAATACCCATGAGGAATCTCATTGGAACAGACCTAAGGTCAGCCATTTTGTTTTAACAAATTATTAGGTGCGAATGGCCTTTTTTTAAGATTTTTTTTTTAAGTTTTGTGACAGCTGTCACCTTCATCACTATTTCTTTGGAAACCGCAGATACCGTAATTTTCGTTGACGACGAACAAGTTCGAACAGCTACTTTGTATTTGTATTGCTTGTAGGAAAACAAGGAAAAACAAATTAAATTAGCAACCCGCAGCTCTTCTCAACACTTCCTTGCAAACAGTTTTCTCTAATTGCAACTATATCTACCACTTGGAAATGGCTATCTGCGAAATATTTCTAACGAACGAACAACAAACGCAATCGCAGATGTCCAAAGCAAACACTCCGGTAGGACTGCTTTCTATTATCGCCATCTAGATAGATACCGCACAAAGTCGTCCAACGTCCACCGTCCACCGTCCACCGTCCACCATCCAAGTCGAAGGCATCGCATCGCAACCATTCACCATTCCGTTCGCCATTGATTGATGGCATCAAAGATCAGTTCGCCGGTGAAGAAAATAACCAATTTGAGACCTGAATTATTAGTGGCTTATATGATTGCAATTGCAATGTTTAATAGAGTATAATAGAACGCGCGTGCATTTGGAGTGCTGCTCTCTCCCTTGCTCGCGTTGTTTGTCTTCTCTCTATATATAGCTGCAATTGAAAGGGGAAGTCGCTTCTTTCTCACACCATTTTGTGGAAACAGCTAACTGTGGTGATCGCCGCCGTTTGCGGTTTGTTCGAGTTCCAATCCCAACTCATTCCCAGCTTGCAAAGGTAAATCGATCGGAAAAAGTTTTTCTATACAGCATAAATGATGGCACAAGGCGACCACTCATAATGTTTGCATGCATAAAACGGGCGCGATTGAGTGGACTCTAACTCTACGTGAAATCCATGCCGTTATTCCTCTAGCGTCTTGCTCTATTAAGAGCGATCATTGAAGCGAATTCATTGCGCGCGGTGAGTGAACAATCGAAGAAATTGAAAGAAAACAAATCGCCGCCATGACCAGGTGTTTGGGTCAAGCTATAGGCTTTTGTGTGCGGTGTGCGGTGATCCGCGGTGGATTTGCGATTCAATGTCATTGGACTCTGTGTGCGGTGAAAGAAAGCCATTATGGCGGCTGTCGGTGGCAGCAAAAACGGAGGGAAACTCATGGCAAAAAAACATAAGTAACGTGCAAATTAGCTTATTGCAGTTTTGCCGGTCGGTGATGGTGCGAATCGCGGCAATTAGGCTTATGAGGTAATAAAAGGTTATGTTAGGGAATATTGGCTGATGTGTCTGTGTGGTCAGTTTTTATTTCTGGATGTGTATGGTTTTTCATGCTATTCATATGCGCAGATGAAATTGAAGGTACAAACTTAATGGGAATGATAAAGTGTGGTGGGCATGGGCATCGAGTAGAGACCTTTGACATTGGCATTGTGTACGATCACTTTGGGCCTTACCAATAAACATTTTCAGTTCTGACTTTAAGGCCCGTTTGCTGATACTACTCATGGCGATTTAAGTTCCATTTAAAATCTTATGTAACAGTTTATCTAGATAAAAGGATTCTATTCTTAGCACAGGAGAAATGCCTCTCTCATGTACAGTATACATGTAGTATTGCACTGTACCGTTCTTCTTGTAACACAGTTGAACATGTAGTACTCCATTATGACATGCAGTAGCTTACTTTATGTCGCATACAATTTATAGTTGATGTGGCCTTTTGTTAATTAAGCTAAAAAAAATGTAGTTGACTAGTGTAGCGTACAACTTGTAGTAGACAACTGTATCATGTAGTAGGTATATTATTGTACCATACTAAATGTTGAACATATACTGTATATATACTGTGGTATATTTAGCAGAACACGGTATGTAGTATTCTACTGTAGCACAATACCTATACTTGTAGTAAAGAATTGTCGTTTACTAAATATACAACTGTAGTACAATATATTTTATAGGTGTAGTAATGTAGCAGCCATTTTGTAGTACATTAAAATGACACCATACTACGTGTAGCACGCTACTTTTACTACGGAGAAATATGGCGAATTTTTTCATTAACAGTAGGATGTGGCAAAACTAAGGAATTGAAAAAAAAAAAAAAACTACTACAGACTGCAGTAGTAAAGTAAAGTAGGTAGGTATATAGGTACAGTGGTGGAAACCGAATTAGAAACAATGAAAATAATAACCATAGTTTTTTTTTTTAATCTTTGTTTACACACTTTTAACACGAGATATATGCACCGGTAAATTGCCGTTTTCTTGCGTCTATCATTGCGCTTTGTTTTTTTTATTTCGATCACTGGAATGTATTCACAGAAGAATATTTCTCAAAAGAAACTGGCGTCGTTGAGATCTAATTTGGAATTTCGTGGAAAATAAATTAGAAACAGTGAAAAAATATTGAAGAAGTACAGTTATTTTACGGTAATCTTTTAGAGCTTCATACTTGGTCTGTTTAAATATCTTAGCTTTACTATTTAGTTTCTCGAAATGGGAAAAAAGAAGAGCTGCACACCAGAATTTAGAAAGCTAATCATCCAAAAGTACTACCAGGAGAAGGCTCCTATGGACACAATCGCCAAGGATCTGCTGTGCTCCAAAAAGATGGTGTATGGTGCGATCAAAGTTTATAGGGACACAGGCAGTACAGGAAACCCCAAAAGAAAACAACGGGCGAGAAAAACAACTGCCAAAGAGGACAGGCTTATTTGTAGAATGAGTAAGGCAAATCCTTTTTTCACCAGCAAGGACATTCACTCATCTGTGTCGTGTCAGCTAAACGCACAAGTTACACCTTGGACCATCAGGAACAGACTGCTAGAAGCAGGTTTACGGGGGTGCATTGCACGCAAAAAGCCACATGTTTCGAAAAAAAATTTAAAACGTCGAATGGAATTTGCCAGGGAGCATGCAGGAAAACCCTTCGCATTTTGGAAAAAAATATTCTGGAGCGATGAATCCAAATTCAACATGTTTGGATCTGATGGTAAAAAATACGTAAGGAGACCAATAAATAAAGAACTCGATCCCAAGTACACCATCAAAGTCATCAAGCATGGTGGTGGTAACGTCATGGTTTGGGGAGCCTTTTCCTGGTACGGTGTTGGTCCTATTGTGCGCGTCGATGGCCGAATGGATCAGCATATGTATAAAGACATATTAATAAATGCAATGGAGCCATACGCTTTTGACCATTTGCCAGTTACCTACATATTTCAGCAGGACAACGATCCTAAGCACACTTCACGCCTAGTGAAGTGTTGGTTTGAGGAGGAAAAAATAAGCGTTCTGAACTGGCCAGCGCAAAGTCCCGATCTCAATCCCATTGAAAACTTGTGGGCTGATGTTGAGAGAAGTTTGGGCTCAAAAACCTCAAAAAATTCTACTGAGCTATTCAAAAACATCGAACAAGCTTGGAGAAACATCCCCCTTAAACGATGTCAAGACTTGGTAGCTAGTATGCCAAAACGCTGTTTAGCTGTTATTGCTAACAAGGGATACCCGACAAAATACTAGTGTTTATTTTTTCAAAAACGGTATCTGAACTGTAAAATCGAATTTCCTGCTATTTTATTTTGAATTGTTATTGTTTCTTAATTTGCTGTTTCTAATTATAATTCCTACCAAGAATGGATTAAACTATCTTTTTTTTTTAATATATTTCTATTTATGGCATAATTTATTTTTTTATTTTTTTCAATGCAAATAGAAATATGTTTCCGTTAATAATTGGTAATGATGTTTCTATTATTTGTGTATATAAATTAAGGTACCCAACTTTTCGTTAAGACAGTTTGTGTTTCTAATTCGGTTTCCACCACTGTAGATTCGAGAGGTGTTCGAATCAGACCAGCATTGTCGGGTCTCTTTTCGGCTCAGCCTAGGTTTTAGAGCGTTTTTTAGAGGTTTTAGAGCCTGAAAGAGCCTTTGTTGCAGTAGACACTAGACTGACGAATTCGAAAAATTGTCTTCAGGAAAATAGAATTAATTGAGCACGTATTTAGATCGAACAGACCCACAATTTTGAAGTTTAATTTTTTACGGAACATCCGTTTGACAAATGTTTGCAACGTTTTTTTGGTTAATTTGTTGTTGCATCT
The DNA here is from genome assembly GCA_946477585.1 of Cheilosia urbana. Lineage (NCBI taxonomy): Eukaryota > Metazoa > Arthropoda > Insecta > Diptera > Syrphidae > Cheilosia > Cheilosia urbana. The sequence continues at coordinate 147,938,800 of OX297854.1, forward strand.
TTCACGAAAGGTCATAGTGTTCAATCGGGATTTTAATAAAACGTACATAAACATAAAAACAGGTCGCCAGTATTCTGGCAACGCTGCTCACACTTCATGATGTTCCACAAAGTATGAAGGCTACTCGCCAAAATTCGCGAATTATAGAAGGCAAATTTAAACACAAAAAAAATATAAGAAGTACATCGGTTGGCGTACATTGTGAAGATCGGCTTCTGTGCATTGGCTTCAAAGATACCACCTAACAGGTTACACATTGAAGATCCCCAATAAACTACAATTTCGGGTGCCTAATATTCAACCAGCCTTTCGACGCGTCCTCGTTTCAACTGAAAATATACGTACAATCCCATACACCTACTTAAAACCAAGTCACACAGTGCTTTTGTGTCTTTTGCCCATCGCTGCAAGCTAGCTTCAATTACATATTTCTTGAGAATTTTTGTCTCTTTTTTTTTTTTGATGTGTCATTGAAAATCGTTAGGTATAAATTCCCAATTGAGACGGTTCAACTGTAGGTACAAGAGAAGGATAGAAGTGCATCTTCATCAGCAGACTACAAAAGCCCAATTCTCTGTCAGATTGCGTCTGAATTTTCTAAGTGTTGCTTACAGTACTTAGATTTCCCATAATTAGTGCACTACACCGTTTCGATTTTTTTTGTCCATCAGTTGCTGACTGTTATACTTTTAATCCTCTCAAACAAGTTCACACTGCATCTGTGAATCTCAGTGATGAGGGAATTTTGTTGCGCTTTAGATGATTGTTCATTAAGACCTCCATTGCTATCCCGTTTATAGATTTATTTTCTACCATTTAATGACCCCCTGTGTTTGAGTTGGGTTGTGCTGCTGCATTCTGTCTCGTTTACCTTCTTGTGTTTTTGTTTGTTACTCTGCTGCGAGAAGATAATAATGGTGATGGCGATGATGATGAGTGGCATCTGGTTTGCGGTCATTTTCTTTATAGACCTAATTGAAAAATACTGTTACCGTGAGAATGACATAAAGCCGTTGCACGATCTCTATCGAATGGGGGTTCATTTTTGATCAGATTTACGGTAGTGTGTATTCCCCAAACATGGAGTTACAACTGATGGTAATAAGACTATCTCCTTAGAAAAATCAAACCCAATCAACCCTTGGAGGCTCCTTTAAAATGACACATAGCGAAAATGAACTGCAGATGATGTAAGAATAAGAGACCATAGATGCGATTTAAACCTAATTTATCTTAATAGTAGTTCATCCAACATGTATCGGCTTGTCAAGCCTAACACTCAATTTTATGCGGAGGTCTCTGATATTTGCATTTTATTTTAAGCGATTCCTGTTACGCCAATCGGGGAAATAGGTACAATTAAAATTCAATTACAGACCACACTTATAAAGAACTTAGGATCGTTAGTGAACAATAGACGGACACTAAGGCTTCTTTCCAAGATAAAAAAAATAGTACAGGTCCTTAATTGGTACCGAGAGGAACTCCAGAGCTATACGTTTGATATTGATGGACAAGCGTAGTGGTCTCTTAAAAATGAAAGAAGAGGCCTCCGGTTGATATATAGGATTCCGTGATCCACCTAGCCCCGATATTATCCGAAGCGGATCTCAATTTAATGGTTGTTCGATCTTCGATGTGACAGTTGTTTAGCCAACATGTACATTTGATTGACATGTGTTAGGGGCGACCATTGTAGGGTGTCAAGCGAGTAGCACAAATTGATCGATTTGTGAAAACACATGTCAGAGTCTGAAAGACGAAAAGTCTTTGAAATATTTATTTAGTTGGAGGAGAAGCTTGCACTTGACCCGCACACCGTCTGCTTACCGTCTGTGTAAATACACTTTTCATAGTTCTTGATACCGCTTTCTTCCTGTGGAGTCTTACTGACAGTAACATAACCACATCAACCACTGGCTTGCTTGTTTGAATAAGACTGCGTTCGCCGGCGAATTAATCTGAGAATCCCAGGCGATACATGTATTCTGGCAAATAGTTGACGTCGCGAATGCGGGTCTAATAATCGCAAAAGCTCACGCGAAAGAACTTGGAAGTAAGGAATAGTTGGCGCAACAAGATAGAGACCTAGGTTGGGGTTTTTTTTATTTTTTTTAATTTTCAGAAAATTTAAAATCTCTTATATATATAAAATAGAGTTGCAAAGGCGTTGTGACTTTATAACTCACGAACGGTCAAACCGAATTTATTCAAATTTTAAGGGTTTGTTTGCAGGGTCGTGCAGTTGGTTTATCTAAAGTTTGAACGAAATTGGTCAACGCATTCGTGAGTTGTGTCAACATCTGATTTTGTTCATATATAAAAAAAAAACCTAGGCGCCTGTTGTTTTGTTTTGTTGTTTTTGGCATGATGTTTTATATAGTGTTCGACAGCAGTGTACACTTTTCATTTGCGTTTGCCGGTTTAATCGGATTTCCTGATTTTGTCCATATAAAAAATAAAAAAACGTAGGCGCCTATGAGCGTGTGCTGTATGTTCTGTAAGAACGTCCACACTCGAGAACGGATCGTCCGATTTGAGCTATATTTTCTTTGTTGTGGTTGTCTACGCCTAAGGAAGGTTCATACGGCGAAAAAATTTGAAATTTGAAATAAATAGTTTTCCATACATTTTTACGAGGAATTTAATTAAGTGAGATCGTATTTGTATTTGTTAAAAGTTCTGCCACGCGTTCTACGTCGCAAATTCGTGCAGGGCGAACTATATGAGAACCATAGCTCATACGACGCATTGCAATCCACTCATGTTCTGCCATGGAGAGGATGGATATCACTTTAAAATTAGTATGATCAATCCATCGATAGGTTATTAAACGTGTAGTTTAAATATTTTTCAAGTTTCAGTACAAAGTTTCTGTATTGTGTGTCATTCAATTAATCATCAAATAAAACGCGACTGCGTAATCGATCGCAAAGGTTAGATGCTTGAAATTATTTAAACCAAAAAATCTATTTTGGGCGGGACGAAGTTTGCCAGGTCCGCTAGTTAAAATATACAAACAGCTTAACTTTGAAACTATCTCAGGGCAATTGTTTTTAAGGAAATTTGTCAGACGATTGCAAAACATCCGGCAAAGTAAAAAAAAATCTGAAATCCGTTGCTAATTAGTTTATTCAACATGGGCACAGAAAGTGACCAAAATTGTGTTTCGATTCATTATCTCTAGTCAAACAATAACGCTCGGTCAGGATCAGGATCAGGATCAACTGGATCGTCCATTGTTATCAGACTCATACATAAACTATGTTGTAATACAGGCAGCTTAATATAACTCGTAGGATACACAGAGGAATAAAAAAACTGCCAACACATTCAAGCAGATCTACGTAAATAATTTGCCTCAATTGGCAACTCTGCACTGCTTGTTCGGTGTCCAGTTGAATTGTATCACACCGGATGATTCTCCACCCAAGCACGATAGAAGGAGTAGACAGCTAGAGAAAAGATCCGATCAGATATGATCTTATATCAAGATGTCAACCAATGGTCGAGCATGAACTTCACAATTTGTGACATCCAGACACATCGCATCGTCCAAAGGTTCAAGGGAATAAAACAAGCTGAAGATATAATTCCATTTCTACTCAACTGACACGATGAAGTGAAGATAGTTCGTTTTTGTTCGCATTTTTGATGCGCTTGGTGTGAATTGTCACACAGCGAACAGCATGGACGTCGTGTATGATTCATCTGTCATGTTAAATAAAAATAGAAATTCCTTATGCTTGCTGAAGTAATTCAATCTGACAAGTTGGGTGACAGCTTATTGAAATTGTCAACAAGGAAGTAACTAGGATTACCTGTACCTATACTTTCATGACAGAAACAATAATCGCAGACTGCCCATCAGACGTCTGCCGTTGTTTGTTCTGAGTTTGATCTTCGAAGTCATTTCAATAATTGTTCTCAAGCATTTGTTAATAATTGCAGTGTAGGTGAAGATGAGCTCATGCAATTTATACAAGTGACAACAGACAGATGACACTCAATTATCGGAAGACAATTGTTCAATTAATTTAAGTCGTTGATGGAATTAACTGATGGCTCTCCAAGTGACAGTTTTATTGGCGCACAACTCTGGTAAACATCAAAGGAAACCTCTGTAATCAAAATCTAGTACTTTTTCTTATTACATAACAGTTTGTTACTTCACACTGTTGTTATACAATATTTAGATTTGCTATTGAGGCAATAGCCGATAGCCGGCGAACTACTGTGTAACCACATTTAGATGTAAACGCAGCTTGTAATCGATAATCGCATATGCTGCGTACCGCAAATGAAATCCCCATACTATTGCAAGTCAGGTCATATCTGGCTGTGGTTGTTCACAGTTTGAGTGAAAAATTATACAATACGGTTTGTAATTCGAGATGATGAGAATAGATTCAATATTTGATGTTACGGGATTGGATATTTAATCAGAATGCTTTACTCTTGACCCTCGTGCATGTGCCACTTTTCATGAAAGCAATACTTTTTCTGAAATAAAGAAGTGAGTTCTCTTAAAGTTTATAGCTTGGTGCACTATCGCAGGAAATAAAAAATTAAGCGCCTCTCAAATGTTTCTCATCACTTAATTTTGACAGTTCGAAGCTCAGCGGAGAAACAACGAAAACGTACTACTGCGTCATGCATTTGGTGATTTTCAAATTACTTGTTTGTTCTTAACTTACCGGGAGAAGTATATATAAAAAAAAAAGATGTTTTGGACATCCATAAATTTAAGTAAAGTGCTCCTCAGTAGTAGCATCAAATGGGCGTTCAAAGGAACGTCGCAAATTCGCCAGTTTATTTCTAGGAAAATAAAAACATAAAAATTATCTTTGTTGAAAACGACAACAGCGAAATGATAAATCACCACTTCAATACGACGCCTCTTGTTAATAATTACTGGTATAATATCATTTCCGACATTCTAAACTGAAGAAACAAATTAAAATAAAACAGAAAGCGCCGGATAAACCATGTCGGAGCCCTTAGGCCCCTTTTTAACTTCCTAAAGTACATTCTTTCTACCACCATGCAATTATATTCTGGATTATGTTATTTTTTACGTCCTTACGAAGGGCCTACACTGCCTTATGGAAAGAAATGCTCACAAATGACACATCTGTGACACGATTTATCATTTAGTACATTTTTGTACACATTAGGTACACACAGCAGGTCAGCTATAATGTTGATATATCATTGGGATGATTTTTTCCTCGGACAGTTCATTTTTTCCCATTTCACCAATGTTGTGAAAACTGAATAGATTAATTTATTACTGACCCCCAGGCTTATGCTTGCAGTTCTGAAATTTCTGACAGATTCACCAAACCAAAAATATGCCATAAAGTGAGGACGCAAACACGTCAAAATAAAAGAGCACGCTGTATAAAATTGTAAAAAGCGTGCATGGCATCACTGTCGAAATTTAGCGCACATTCAAAGGAAATGGCTGGAAGATTTTCTTTTTAACCGTTTATGTCAGTGGTGTGGCTAAGAAGTGGACCTACTTCTATCGGCACTCTCACAAATTGGTTGCTGATATGTTTTTCTTCCCGACATCTGCAAATTGTTTCTAGAGAGGACTCCTAGTTGTTTTCGCACAACTGACGTTTATTGTGACACTTTATCGAAATCGCTCACTTATACAGAAGTTTTTCTAAAAATTGTACTTTCTATCGGAGAGTAAATGTATTTTGGCTCTACCTGCATGTACTTAGCTTAAATCATGTACGCTACTCGAGCTAAAATTAAGTTCACATACAAAATTCATCAAAACACATCAATCAAACAATGAATGAATGACTCCCTCAATTCCGAATCATCGCCCTTTTTACTGGCGCCTGCCTCTTTTGCCGTCTCGATTTTAGTATTTCTTTGTGGAATTTAAAAGACAAAAAAAGAAAAAGAAAAAAAGACTTAAAGTATTTTTAAATCGGCTAGTCGGCAACACCAACTAACTAACATAACCAGCCAGCATCACTACCATCGAGTCTATCTATAGAGTACAACTGAAAAAATTAACATACATAAGGGCATGGGCAAAAATTACTATTAGGGATGCCTCGTGTGTGTTTGCCCCTGTATAAAGCCATTCGAGTAGTTAACCTTCAGCGTTGTTCTACAAGTATGCTTAATCCAGGCTCCACAAACAACAGGACCAAGTCCAACTACCGACGATATCAGCGATGCATTAATAATTATGTCAGTCAGTGACTTTGCTGATGATGGTGGCGGCGCGGCGTCGACGCGACGTTGGAATATGGAATTCCTTTCCTGGACTATTTTTTTTTCTACCATAAAACCTGTAATTTCTTAAAGCTTAAAATAGATTCAGCACTTCATGCTAAAGGAATGGAATTTTTCGTTTTTGACAGTTTGGAGTATCAAACCCATTGACCCAGATGCACGAGTGAGGCATTTAAATTGATTGTGATTGCGAATTCCTCATACATTCCAATGCTGATTAAATTATACAAACGGTCATTTGGGACGACTGTCTTTATACGAAAATACGTTCACTTTTCCTGATGCGAAACTCAACGAAGAATGCACAAAACTGATGGCGCTTCGTATAGTTTATTGAAAGCATTTATGAAAATTAGCAATTCAGATTCACCACTTTGGTATGGGCCTGGGGACCTATTGCCACTGTTCGATCGTTCGATGTCATTGCTCTGCCAGTTGCGAATCGTATGGGTCTTAATGACATCACTAATGGGTATTCCAGGGAAATTATCTTGCTTTACTGTGCATTCCTTTTATACACTCTATAATATAGGGTAGACGACATTTTGTACGAGGTTTGCATGTAGACTTGAAAGAATCGAGCTGTGATTGTAGTAGATTTGTGTCATTAAAACAAGCGGTACAGGAAAAACATTTCCCTACCTATAATAAAGTCCATCGAAAAGGGATTTTTTAACGGTCAATCTGGGATATTCCATCACAACCTTTTGGCAACACTGTTTCAAGTAGCGTGTGGGTTTTTGTAAACGCTCTGTAATCCAGCTGTCAACATGACCATATCCATTGTATGTATTCCATGCAGTTCTTTTTCAAAATCTTAGTACTGCTCACAGCAGAGACAATACTGAGACCCCCAACTTCGGTCGATTTTCCGTTACTTGCCTACAAGCTATATTTATATGGGCTGGTACACGCTAAGTGCGTTAGTATTGTTACATAGAAATTCGTATTGACAAATGTCACGTAACTTCAGTCACCAACACACTCGCACCTTGCGTGTCCCACTTCCGCTTCCGGCAAAGTTGCTGCCAGCGTTCATAGAATTTTGTTCGTTAAATTTGAAATTTTTCGTTACGTGTAAATAGTATTTTATTTTAGGAATAAGTACAATTTTGCTGAAAATATTTATGAAAAATGATTACTGCAGAATGGTTGTAGGAAAATAAAAACATTTTGAGCAATATTTCTTCAGTTATTTAAGAAAAATGTACACATGAAATCGAAGTTAATGATATTCAAAAGCGGAAAATACACAACCAGTTTGTCCTAATATGTTTCTAGTATATAAAACAACTCATTTAGATAGTATTATTAACCAAACAAATTATATTAATCGTCTTTTAAAAATATATAATAACCAACCAATAGCATTCAGTTATCTTAAAATGTGGTATTCCCGAACTCCATCACATTCCTCTATGGTTGGTAGCGGTTGGCAGCATTGATTTTATATTTTTTGTATGTTTTTGCATGTCACACGGATTTTAAATTGACAGAACACCGATAGGAAAACAAAATGGCGAATTTGAAAAAAAAACTGAGGGGGCCAGCGGCAAGGGGATTGTGAGTTGGGGGTCTCAGTATTGTCTCTGGCTCACAGTCTCTCATTATAGGGTATCACACAATTCGTGTCGAACACATTTTACTGTTCTCATTTAATGTGCGATTCGTTTTAGCATTAACTTCTGCGTATAAGTAGCACAGCTGCTGCCTGAGATTCTCACTTGTCTCGTGTATTATGTTTATTTACGCATTTAGGATACACAATCGACACTAATGAAATTAAATAAATAATTAAATGAGTCGAAGCTTACGCGCAGTTTAAACCAGCATTCACATCAAGTCGAAGTCGGCGGCACCGATGTTCGAATTGAGGAATTTAGTGCTTGTGGCGAGCGATTTTATGCTCCGACTGGAGCTGAAGATATATTTAAAGTCTTTCTCGTTTGCCTTCGTTCTTTATTCGAATTAAAATTGCGTTTGCAATTAATTTTTATCACATAAATCTGTCGTGTAAAGTTCTTTGATTACCTCAAGGTGTTGCAAAAAAAAACTACCTGTGTGAGTGTGTATATCTGCGGTTGTGTGGAAGACATCATGCTAATAACCTGGCAGAATATTTATTTGAATAAAGAAATTTTAATGCTGGCTGGTGTGTAATTTATTCAATGGGAATTTAATTAAATATGTTTTATGGTAATGATTTTATGAAAATAATTTCTTATTTTATGTTTAGCTTTCTAAATTGACTTTTGATTGCCTACTCAATTTACTGTTAAAGCAATGGGCTCTGTCGCGCCGCCAAAATGAAAGAGACCCAACACCAACAGACGGCCATCCATATAGGTACTGGTTCTGGCTTCTGGGTTGCTTCGCATTCGGTTGTCGTTGACGCCGTGTCGGCCAAATTACCAATGTGATAATTCTTGACACTTGACGTTTGAGAAGATTCTATTCGATTGTGACAGCGTGATACAAATACTACCTCATTTTTGTTTGACGCTTAGGAATATTTTTTTTTAAATCCTGCATTGAATTCGAGAATTTATTTGACTAACACCCTAATTACACCGAGCAGAAAACCGGTTTTTCGCGAAAACACTCGGAAACTTCATCGAAGACAGAAGTTTTAGTATTTTAAATACATCCCATACATATTTTAGTTTCAAAATGAGTCGTTGAAAGTCGTTTTGCACGAAAACACCAAGAAAACGAATTCCAATCGTTGCCTTGTTGAAACAACCACACCTTTTGCAATATTCAGCAAAATTAGCAAAACAGATGACCGAACAAATGTCACAATGCACAGCTTAAAATTATTTTTCATACTTAATTGATGGAATATTATTTTTAAATGTCCTGAAATAATTTTATTTGTTAATTAATGCGATCGAAATTTGTACCTAACCAAAATACAGACGTTTCACGACCAGTGACCGTTAGGTGTGAATGCATCGGCGAGTTTTCGACGAAAATACGGTTTTCAGTGGTGGGTGCTTAGAGGTCAGAACAAATGTAGTTTATTTACAGTCCACAAGTTTGTCAAAACATTTCCATCGCTTAAAGCCTTTATGGCCACAAAAGATGGAATAAAAATGTTGTATGTGTATATATTATCCTTGTAAGTAAAAGCATTAACAAGCAGCCATATGTTTAGATTAAAGTGACGTGTTTTATTGAAAATTATCTTTTCAGCTTTAATTGAAGTCATGTAAACGTCGCACGACGCGATGATCTAAAACCTTAATTCCCCTGCTCCGCCTTGTTTTCGAAGCGTACATAAGCCCGACAATAACTTCATTCATTCTTATGTAAACATAAATATTTTCCCACATAGCAGCAAGTTTTTCATTTGGATTAATCATACTTACCAACCGCAAGAGATGAAAATGTCAGCTTAGATCAACACCTGCAGCTGCAACCTACCTACTCATTGCCTGTAGTTCGTTCCCAAAACAAAGACGTGGCGAAAGCATCATCGCTCATCAGTCGACCTTCGGCAATAGATTGATGACAATCTTCTTGATTTGCCACGGCCAGTGTGTCAGATCAACTTCCTCCGTTCGCGCGGTTGAGAAAGGCGTCAACACGATGAATGCGCCTTGTGTTTTCATTCCCCAAAAATCGATTTGAAGCAATTGTTGACGCATTCTTCAATTTGGGTTAAGCTGCTACAGTTAAGAGTGAACATTGACTATGAATTGAAAGAGTGCGCGTTCATTGAACCGTCTGAGCTAATTCGTTTAACTCTTATCGTTTGGCAACGAAAAATTACTGTGGGATTATTGCCACACAGCTAGAAGAGAGCAGGAGGGCATCCGCATCAATTATATCAGCAAACAGGGTATTTCTGGTGCGAGAATGACGAATCGATGGGTTAGTGAACTTCTGATCTTGCGAAAGCGAATTGATGTCGTTTTCATGATCAAATAGTGTTTGCTGCCTTTTTTTGGTGGTGCCAGACAAAATGAAAATATAAATCCAATATCCGGCTCCAAATGTTAAGCTTCTTAAGATGATTCTTGAGGGAACGCAGACCAACCCAAAAATTAACGAAGTCAGTTTGAATGATGAAAAGAAATATGGATGCGTTGCTTGCCTAGCACAAGCTAGCAGGCGAGTTTTTTGAAGTTTTATTCAAGATTCACTTTACATTAAATACGAGTAGGTACATTCTTCTTTGGTATTGGGCACTAGCGAATTTTGGTTGCGATTTATGGTAGTAGATTCATTCGCGTCTTCCTATTTATTTTAAGTCGATCGCAGTTGCCTGAAGTACGGGTGACAAAAAAAGCGGGAACTAGTAAGTAGCGATTACTCATTTCTCCTCTTCTCTTGATCTTGAAACTAAAGCCCTAGTCACATGAGGTGCGAATTGCGAATAATTCTCTTTATTAGAAGGGGCACTAATTTTCACTGACAAAGTCCAAACCTCAAAGGGGCCCACCCCTCAGAAAAAAAAAATCTGACTACGCCATTGCTGACTATATAGACGACTTAAGTAGTTGAGTAAGAGAAACTACACTTAGCGCCTTTCAAACAAACAGAAGCCCAGAACTTGCCTCTGGAATGTGACGACACAATTACCATACCCAACAGCTGCTAGACGATCGCCAACAGTCCGATTGATGCACAATTAGTTTTTGTGGCTATGGCTTGATTCATACTTATAAGTGTTTTTTTGTTTTTGTTTTTTTTTTTTCATTATGGTTATTACTTAAAACTGAAATTCATGCCCGGCCAGGTTTATGAGTAATTGCATGTCATCGACCACCTGTTCAATCCACATCTTGCCTTTCGCACTGTCTTTAGCCAATGCAAGTCATTCTGTTTAACATATCAAAATTCAATTGATTTATATAGGCAACTATTCGGACTTGTAATACCTCGAGTGCAGCAATAACATATTGAGTAGGTATCAACATTTTTTCCGTTCAGTCAAGTCCAGCGAAATACCAAATGGCAAATAATTTAAATTCCTCACCGAGAGAGAAGGAAAGACAACGCAAAGGCCGAAACGTTGCTATTCTCGGCCCAGATGTGGCCATAAATGCTGTAATTTTTTTCTCCAGTGTGGCATGCTGCATTTTACCAGATAGTGTCAATCCATGGCTGGAGTTGATTTTGCTTCGCATCGCAGGGAAAAGCAGCAGGGGGCGGCCTAAAAACGAAACAAGTGGCTGTAGGGAACAACAATTGAAATATTTTAAATTCTCTTAAAAAAAAATGTACAAATGTCATTACCTATACTATAAGGCTCGTATCTATCCTCTTTTTTAGGGGATTATCCCTTTTTTCAAAGTCAAAAAAACTATCCCCTGAAAATTTCGAAAATCCCTTTTTTTATCCTATAAACTCCTCTTTTTACCATAGCAATGTAATTTGCAGTACTCATGCATTGAATTCTACAATTTTTTGAAAACAAAACCTGAATTGCTTCGTTCAATCGCTGCAGAAGACAAATATAAGAAGGAAACCAAAAGTGGAGAAATTAATGGTATCGAAAACGATTTAGATGCGAATGACGACGATGGCGATGACGGCACGTTGGCTGTTTATTAAACAGATATGTAGTATAAAAATAATAATAATTTATTAAACACAATTTACATTAATTTTTTGTGTTGATATTATGCTTTCTCGTCAATTTCAGTGAGAAAACAAGTTAAAACATATCCCCTATATTATCCTCTTTTTTGAATTGCGATATCCCTTGAAATCTCAAAATTTCGGGCATTTATCCCCTTTTCTGTTCGCAAAAAGATACGAGCGTACCTATACAGTATAAATGTCAACTGAGTTTAGTAGTCTTATAACTTCGAAATAAATCGAAAAAAGGAATTTCTTATGGCAAAAACAAAGATGTGGTTAGCGATAGTTTTGCGAAAACTCTTTTTGTGTAAAATAATTGTGTTAATTTCTTGAGAGTTGAGACAATTATAATATGACAGCTGTCACCTGATTCGTACTCAATTTACTTTGATTAGACTTGTGATCGCCACAACAGCTTTTGTTACACTGTCATAGCTATAGCTGCTTGAAAAACTAATCGAAAATTATAAACAATATTGATCCTAGCTAAGAGCCACCAAGCGGACATTTTGGAACCACAAATTAAAGAATTTTCTTACAATTTATCTCTAAACCGAGGGTCCTCCCGGTCTTCGCTTGCTGAAAGTGAATGGCGATGAAGTTTACCTGTTTTTGTTTTTGAATACAAAATCAGGCTCGTACATATCAAAGATGCGAGGAGCGGGCCATACGTACGTACGGTGACCATATTTTAGAATTCCAAATAATGAATAGAAGAAAATGAAACTTATTTCTACATGATTTTTAATTAATTTCATTATTTTTCTCCACTTGATAAATAAGTATAAAAAAAAACTTTGAAAATAAACTTAAATAAACATATTTTTAGTACTAGATTACTTGCTTGCTCATTCAACTAGGACACTGTAGGTAGGGTTGTCAGATTCAAAAACACGAAAAGGGGGACATCATGAGTTTTCTAGGGGGGGGAAATATTCAAAAAGGGGGACAAACTTTTTTTAACACCAGAGTCAAAAAAATGTGAAATGAAAAATCAAAATATGAACACTTTCTTTTTTTGTTGGTTCTTTCTTTAAGTTCGGACATTTTACCAAAGTAAATCTTGGTTTCAAAACAAAAACTGAAAGAGAGAGAGATGCAGTGTTGTTAGCACTCTCTCTTCATTTATCCCACGAAGCGTGGTAATTTTTCCTTTTTTCCCTTTTCACTGTACTCAAAATCCCTTTTAAATCCCACGACATTTTTTCGCCTTTGTTATACAAGGAAAGAAAATAACGGTTAATAAACTTTAACTATAAAAATCATAGTTTGTAATAAGTAAGAGACAATTTATATAAGCAGTTTTTTTATGCACATTCAGTGTGTTAATAATCATAGTGAAATATAGGATTTTTCATGAAATTTCAGCAACAATTTATAGTTTTAATGTTTTTTGTTAGATTCCTCAAAATCCCACGATTTCGTGCTTTTTCCCTATATCCCACGAAAGGCTTTTCGTACATCAAAATTCCCACGAAAAGGGATAAATACCACGATACAACAACACTGGACAGATGACAGTACAAAACCAAAACTGGCAGTGTAGAACAACTTCAGCAAGTGAAGTGAGATGTAGTTCGTGAGTACTTCAAATGGATGTGTTCACAGAGAATCTTGTTAATAATATTAAAAGAAAGTATTTTCAAAGTTTTCAATTGAATGTTTTGTTTTATTAAATTTTGACTTAATAAGGGGGACAGTGTTTTGTACTAAGGGGGACAAACAGCATTTTTGTATGGAAAACGGGGGGACCCTAACTTTGGGATTATCATTTTGTTCATTGAATTTTGGTTTTATTAACGTTTACGTCATTGCCTTTAAGAATTTAAATGAAATACAGAACAAATCCCAAACAACTTCTAAAACATTGGTTGCCAACCGGTGGGGCACGGGTCCCAGGGGCCGCATGAGGATTGTAAAATGAAGTCGTAGACACAATTTGAATTGCAAATTCTTGATGCAAAGAGTATCACTATTTAATACTGTGTGCAGAATTTTGTCATTTTTATTTGACTGGCATGCGATTATCCATTGCCCCATGAGGGGAAAAGGTTGGGAAACACTATTCTAAAATATAGAACATTTACATGTTTTTGTGTTTAATCACACATGATGAATTTCGTCTTCAAATACAGAACTGTTCATTATTATAATAAGCGGATGGTCACCGTAAGTTGTCATCTCAGTTGACATTTTCGAACAGAAAATATTTCTTTGTAGCCCTCTTAATAAACTTCCGTAAAACAATTTTAAACTACCCCCCAATACGGCCCTGGTCTATATATGCCAAAAACATTTACGTCAGGTATCTCTCAGTTAATATCAAAAAAATGCTATTTGGTCGCAAGCCGATTTTAGTTTACTTACTCTTACTCACTGTGAGAAAGTTGTTTTGGCGCTTAAAGTACAAAAATGTATCCGCCAACGACAAACTCGCCCAACCAGTTGCTTTGAAATTGCGGTATCAGCTTAGGGTGGCATGGCATACCCGGCATTTATTATAGGTGTACTTATGCAGTCAGTACTTCTGGCGGTGCGGTTTGGTTAGCCGTCGAGACGCCCATCAGACATGTGTCTGCTAAGATGAGATGTCCATCGGTGATGAAATTTCATAAATTCCACTCGTGGTGTTGTGCAATCACACTTCATATTTTGTGTTGCGATATTTTCACTTTTTAACTGGTTTACGGAAAATTCGCTGTAGTTTTATACGTCTCTTATAATTGTGTAGGTATATTCGCTAATAATGCTGTAGGTGGATGTTTATTTGGTTTTTGGGCTTGAGCTACAGTCGAACCTATCAAGGCGAGTACAAATAAAGATGATTGGAAAATGTTCAAATCTAGTTTGAACGAATATTAGAGGAGCGAAACTAAGTTAGAGGGAGAAATTAGGGATGGGATTCTGTTAAAAACGAAACGAAAACCACTTTCGCATTTCAAAAAACCAAAGAAATCATGCAAAGGCGTAACTTTGCTTCATGTAACTGACTTTGTTTTCTTCTTCTCGTGAGCAAGGGCTTATGAAACGGTGGTACAAAAAAGGTAAAGTTTGAGAAGCTGTATTTGATGTATACATATTTCGTTTGTTAATATTTCGTCGTTCAGCCTGAGAGGATCCGAACAATGTGGAACATTTTTTCGGATTTTTCTTACATTTACACAATTCCCCACATCGCTTGCTGTTAACAAGTAATTCGCCAGTATATTATAAACAAAGTTAATGAGAAACGTCAAACAAATAGCATTCGCTGTATTCCTTTCGCATGAAACCAAAAACGAAAACGTCAATGAAATAGCTTTCGATTTTTTGCTTGCGGGCAAATGAAATTTCCTTTCGTTTTCGAAGTTAAATGAAAGCAAAACGTTCGTTTGAACGAAAACGATTGAACGTTTTCATCTTACAGAATCGAACCCAAGATTTTGTCTGTTTTCGAGATGCAAACGATTGGTCTTGAACGCTTTATTGGAGATAAATCGAACTTAAATTGCAGTAAGTCGTAAGTCGTTAGCAATATTTTCATAACTATCCCCTAAACTAAAAAAATTATAAATTATAGGATCTTCTTTTACGATCAGAAAGTCCGCAAACTTTGTAATCTAACCATCTTCTTTCAGCAACTCCCAACATGTCCAATTTATATTGAATGAGCTGCTGTTCAAGTTCAAGGAATCTGGCTTTCGAAGGTCATTTAGTACCTGAGTCAAAAAGAATCCTTTCATTTTCGAATCCAACGCTAATACGGGCATTTTTGATCACAGATTCACTTGTTACGCTACTAGCTCAACGTTTTGAAAAGTCTGCTGATATCTGTACGCGATGAACGACCCTATTTTGACAGTGACAGCTGTCAGACTTCATAAACTAGAGCTCCATAGGTACATACTAATTTATGGAAATTTCAAACCTTCTTTCCTAACTACCGATTCGGACTTTGCACTGACAAATCAGAATCACTGAATCAGAAATCGACAAGAACCCCAATGCATTCGCCATAAGTGCGCTTCGTAAAACCCAACAATTGTAGTATTGAATGTTCACATATCCACCAGAAAAAACGAAGAATCCAACAATCAAACAAAGAACTTCTCAGTTGACTGCTTCGCTACAAACAAAAGCAACAAACCCTCATTCGTTAAGACAGTAATAAAAAGGCCGTTCGTTCGCATATCGATTTGCACTCAAGCATTCGCATTAGATGTCTACTTCGCGCTTCCATCGATCCACGATCCACCTGTAGTCATGCGTCTGTATAATCCACAATTTGTTTACCAGAGCGGACATACAAATAAATAAGCATACCGCCGCCGCTTTTTATTTGCGCGCTGTTACCTTGTGTGAGTAAGCTTACCATCCTCAACACTGCATACCGCCTGATGTAGTATACCCAACCCACTAGACCAACTTTTAGCCAGATACGGCTATACATATACAGCACCTCAGAAGGTGGGCCAACGCTACACGCTTGAATGAAAATGGAAACTTTTTCTGCGCCCGCAGGCGCATTTGCGAACGAAATTCATGCGCGCGCGTATAATTAGCAAGGTACCACTCTGCATCTGTGGTGGAGTGGAATCATGTGGAGGCAAACTGAAAGTGAAAACCTCTTCAAAGCGTGCAGAAACCAGATTCCGCTAAATATTCTATATCTATATATATATACAGGCGTAAAGGTAAAGATTTTGCTGGTCTGCCCAAATCAGCAAGAATATAAAAATGAAAAAAAAAAAAAAAAGGAGGAAGCCGAATGTGGGTTTGGTTGTAGTGTTCTACCGTGCACTGGCTAATGCTGTCCATCTTGTTGCACAAGTGCTTAGAAAATGTCTGCTTGCTGTGAGCATCTGTAGGTTAGTAGTTTACTATGGGAACTCGCAGTTAAAGAGGAACTGCAAATGAGGCTGCTGCGTTAGCATTATGCAGTAGCTCGATGTCGAGTCAAGGTTGAATGAGGAAGCGTTGGTCATTTGGAAAGGTGTGAGTGCATGATTAATGGCTTCAAGACGCCTCGTTCTTCTTCTGTCTGTTCCTTTTTCGCCGAATTCGGTCATTGCAGACGGTTTATGTGCGTATATTTGCTCCTGCTGACATTTTTTTGCATGCGGACAAGCTAAGTTGGACGGAGTCGCTAATTACTCGCGGATGGTTGTCAGAGGTGACGCAGTGAAACATCGCTTGTGTGTTGCTGAAGGTTGAACTTAGAAACGTTTACTATAACACAGTAACCGATGAGACACTGCGTCCACCTTTTCTGGCTATGCAGGGCATATACGAGGATCGTTAATGTCGGAATATTAGTTAAGATTCGTTATAACATCTCTGGGCGATTATCATCAGGGATGCTTTCTTTCGAAATAATCTTTCATAAAGCTGTCTAAAAAAATATCCAACTCCCACGCGTATTCAATGTTTCAGACCACCACCATGGTTTAGGTACCTACTAGTTTATACAAGGTTGCCGTTAACTTAAAAAAAAAGGTCACCAACTCGAGCCTAAATATCCACCAGATATTCTAAATTTAAAAAAAAAGTCCCTAGAAAAAAAATCTTCACTACCTACAAATGGAAAAACAAAAATTTGCATGTTTCAATGTTTAACAACATTTTTATTTTGAACAATAAATCAAAAACTTAATACTATATATAAAAAAATATAATTTATATTAATATTAATGCATATATGCAGATAGTTCTTCAAATGTTAAGTTTCCTAAACTATTTTTTTGTTTGTTTAATTCCACCCATACTGCCACAATGTCGCTTTTTTTAGGGCCGCATTTCAAAATAAGATCGAAAGCCCCAATCAACAAGCGCCACTGCTTTTTTAAAATTTCTAAATTTGTTTTCTTACAGGGAAACTCATTAGGTATAAATAAATTTAAAATGGTTGGCTCTTAAGAAATGTAGTACTTTCTTTGGATTACGATGTAGTATGTAGTACGGCGTTAAAAAATCCAGCAAATATTTAGCATAGTTCTATGTAGTACAAGTGGTAACGCTAGATGTAACATCACTAGGGGCGTAATAATTTAGAAAAACATGTTTTTGCCAAAAGTCACTAGAAAAGTAACTAGAATTTTTTAGTGACAAAACCTGAGTTTAATATAATATATTCTGAGTAGGTAATTCTTTTCGCATCGTTCTGAACACTCCTGTCAGCCGTCATTCGTACGGTTTCTTGTACAATTGACGTCTCGTATTATACTCCACAACACACTCTCTTTTCGACTTGACTTTTAATTAGCATTTACCAACACATTGAGGACGTTCGGATACCTAGTTTATGTAAAACGTCAACTAGATTCGTCGTGACTAGGAATCTGAACGCAAGCAACTTGAATTGTTTTTGTATACTCGCGGTCAGCGTTACCTTTGTTTGATTTTGGCCTTTTTATTCGGAAAAGGCCCTTCATAAATTTTTCAAAAATTATTATTTCCAAATAAGTACATTTCAAATGTAACACGGTTGCCTATCACAACACTTACAATGTTATGTCAACTAATGGTTGTTAAATATCGTGCGAAAATTCGAAATTTGCAGAGTAGGTAGTCTTAGACACTTTTTCTCTCACTGGCCCTTATTTTGACTCTTCAAAATTTTGCCACGGCAACTTTGTTTATTTCAAATTTGACTCTTCGAAATGTCAAACGAGTATGCAGGCAGGATTTTCTTGACTAGATTTGTCGGCTTCACCTCCATTAACGTCAACTGCAAAAACTAATCATGTGACCACTCTGGGCCAATCAAAACCGAGATGCATCTAGTCAGACAGCTGTCAGACTACTAAACTATGAATCCGAACGTCCCCATTCATTCATAGATACGTTTGATTGTCAAAATTAAATCCGCATAAATTTACAATTATTTATTAAAAAAAAAAAAAAGCGAAATCCATTGCAATTACCTAAATATTTTTGTAATATTATGTGATACAAATTAAATGCGTCTGTCAATTCGCTTTGAAAATAATTTAAATTTATGCAGCCTGCTAGTTTTCAATTTGACAACAAACACGTCTTCTATGGGTGTGTTAAGAAAAATAAATTCACTCAGAAATCGGTTTTATTCGATTTATGATTGAGGTCACGCTCACGATAGGAATATAATTCAATACAACAATCGTAACAATATTAACCATTGTTGAGAAACCGCACGCGCTGCTTATGGATATATCTGTCAAAATTCAATTTAAATTGTAAGATTTACGGAAGGAAATTCTTTGTTAATGAGGTTTTCGATATTGTTGATGCCAATGCGATAGAATTACGGTCTTAATTACTCTTCGTAAACGATCTGTCAAAATATTGAGTGGACTGAAGACGGAATTAGACAAGTTCGTTGACTTTTAACATTATACAGATAATTTGCATTACGGGTCCTAGACGGAAGTCTTGGTGATATTAGTGGTAAGAACACGAGCGATTTAAATTGAAAAGAAGGTTCAGTGTTTCGTGTATTAAAGTAGTTCTTTCCCAATAGGACGGCCAACGCCAACAACACTCACGAACCCTCTTCTTAGACAGAACAGTACAGGAAAACCCAAATGCTATGTAAATAGCAATCGAAACCCAAAAAGTGGATCAGGCAAGACACTGATTAGGCCTGCTTTATTGAGCTTCGATCTCAGCAAAGTAAGGTAGGTAAAGTAGGATTTTCAGCCCGCAATTACAACAACTACGCTCTCCTTGACACTTCGGGGATTCACAGTAGTTGTTGTAAATCTTACTTTACTTTGCTGATAGTTAACAAAAAATCACGCCTATTGTCTGGATGATAACGTTTTGGAAATTTTGCATCCATTTTGATTATATTTCATAAACTATTGTAAAAAAAAAAATGATTCAACTGTACAGGAAACTGCTTTCAAACTTATGACATTGAGCAGCCAGCTTTACAATTCAATCATTTCGATTGCAATAGCCCGATAAATAAGTTACATATTGACATTGATCATAATGAATTTTGACACCCATAGCGTGTCAGATGTTTCAACCTCCAACCACCGGAAGCGCCATCTTGTTATTTTTCCCTAATTATGACTTACCAGTTACCACACACGACACGTCATCTGTCGCATTTTTTCTCACATTGTGTAAACACCTTTTTGCAATCAACTCTTTAACAATTTTCCATCTTCTTTTTCGTTTTTCTTTACAGATTTCGCCTGCCCCCCACTTGCATTGAGCTCTGTGCATAGGCGGCAAAACGACAACAGACAATTTACCGCCCCGAAGATGCGACTCTTTAAGTCTCGCAAGTCGGTAGACACAATTAATATTTCATCATCGCCAAGGGCAACGTGTGGTAGTGGCTTAAAATTGTCATCGGTTGGCATGACAATATCTTCATCGTTGCCAGATTTACATGATTCACCCGTGATGATCTTGAGCTGTACAAATCTGGGACTGCATCGGAATTCCACACTGCAATCGTCCACACAATCAATAGCGGCGACGACGCAAGCATCGACGACAGCAATATCCACGCCACCTTTGACGTATTCAGAGAACTGTGGCAGTGGCAAAAAATCATCAATGAACGAGGTGAATGGAAAAATCACAGCACACCTGCAGCAACAATTGTTTGGGAAGAGTAACTCCGCTCAACAACAACAACAACAACAACAACAACAACAGCAACAATACAATTCGCTTGGTGGCTACTATAATAAGTCAACGTCGTCGACGGCGACGACGGGCCATACTCGGTCGTCGTCCACGGCTGGTGTCTTTGAAAAGAACAAAGGCAACGAGAAGACAACTTCGCAGCTAATTGGACAAAATGGTGAGTCGTCGAGTTGAGATCGAGATTTCCTGTTTTGTGGATGTAGAACGATTCGATAATGAGAAAGAAATACTTAAGAAACTGATTATAAATTTGTTTTGCTCGATTCCTTATGCACATTTGCGTGGTATAGTTTAATTTGCATTTGTATACCATCGCGGCGCTCTGTTGTGTGAAATTGTAATTGGCGATCGAGATGTCAGGTGTCTTGGGCGGCTGTCAGATGACGGTATAAATAATCATATTTAGTGTCCATGGGATACATTTTACGAACCCACAACGGCGAAATTGCCCATAATCCATTGTGACCTTCACTAAATTTAAGGTGAATGGTAGAGGGCGCAGTTCGCGCTGAAGAAGCGAGGCGAAATGCGAGTTTTCCTTCCACGAATTTAAAGACTGCGATTGCGGCTGTGTAGAATAAGTGTATAGATAACGACTTTCTTCGGTGTATAGGTTAAATATATAGGGAGACATGCTCTCAGATTGGGCCTCCCTTCAAATGATTTCTGCAGAAGCTGTATGGACGAGGAGGAGGAGGAGACTATTCTTCACCTTCTCTGCACGTGTCCAGCACTGTCACTCCGTAGAAAACTATACCTCGGAGAATATTTCTTCGACAATCTCAGCGAACTCGCAAACATAGGTATCAACTGCCTCCATCGCTTCATTCTTAGCTCCGGCTGGTTCAACGGGTAGATAAGGAGTCGATATCGATCCTGTGGTAACACAATGGGCCTAATTTGGCCTAAGTGAGGCTGCACTTGAGGCGGCCTGCCACTCTAACCTAACCTAACCATAGGTTAAATATTATAATCAATAGTTGTTGCGAATTGAGTTAATATATTTTTTTCGTAAGACCTCAAAATTTCGATTGAGAAAGTGTGTCGCGCATTTATTACGCGAGTTAAAAACAAAACAGTCTGCTTGTGACCACACACTAGATGTCAAACTTATCTCTCGTTTTTAAACTTAGTACGCTACTCGAGCTACATTTTCGCTCCGATGTAAAATTCTCTCCAAAATTAAGCTGAGCTAAATTTAAGCGAACCCATTTAGCTGAGTTTTGCGCTACTCGAGCTGAATAATCAAACTTTTGTTTCAGAATGCACTTCATGTACCTATCTGTCAAAATTTAGCGTGCCCATTTAATGGGGCGTTACATTTTCTCGAGCTAAATTGTGACAGGTCGTTGTGTTCTGTTGTTCGGTTGCGTTTTTATATCCGCGGCTTGCTCTTTGTCAAAATTTAGCTGGGATTTTAGCTAATGTTTGAAAAGAAAAGTTGGAGAGCAGAAAAAAATTAGTTTAGCTTGAGCACCGTACTAAGCTTAATATGAATATTATATTCTTGTGCGCCGCAATTTAGGTCAGTGGTCCCTTGCCTTAGTTGTGGTTGCGGTGTGGAAGCAGTGATGAACAAGCTAGCTTTTCGCTATACGTCTGTTGTAAGTTCTTTTCCAGAGCTTATAGCGGAATCGAGGTAGACAAATTTCCTTACTGCCTCAAAGTTATAGATGTCAATTACAGTGCAATTATACCGTGGGATTTATCCCTTTTTGTGGGAATTGCGATGTCCGAAAAGCCTTTCGTGAGTTAAAGGGAAAAATCACCAAATTGTTGAAATTTCAGGAATCTAACAAAAAGCATTCACAGTATAAATTTTGGCTGCAGAAAATAAGGTTTCAATGAAAAAAGGCCCCAAATTTGGGGCGTTGTTTCATAATGAAATAATACCCCAATTTCAAATGTGAAATAAGGCCCCAAAAAAGGAAATAACACCTTAAATTTTATTAAAAAATCGTTGTTGTTGCTTCCTGTATAATATTTTGGCGACTTATTTAATTTTTTTTTTTTTTAGGCCTTATTTCGCAGAGCCTTAATTTTTGCTAAAGTTTCATCAAAACTCCTACATTTCATCATGATTGTCAACGCACTGAATGTTCATAAAAAAAAACTTATATACCAAATCGTCTTTTATCAAAATTTTCTAGTACCAAAAAATAATCGTAGCAATGTTACAAACTGTGGTTTTTATACTTAAGGTTAATTTACGTTGATTTTCTTTCAGTGCAATAAAAATGTTACTTTTAAAAACTGGATTTTGAGAAGGAAAAGAGGATCGTGGGATTTAAAAAGCAATTTGAGTACGTTGAAAAGATGAAAAGGGAAAAACTACCACGCTTCGTGGGATAAATGAAGAGAGAGTGCTAACAACACTGGTCAGTTGTTACGTTTTGTCCGATTAGTTGATACTGTGTATCACTCTTGTTGACTGCATTTACTTAAGTTTGGCAATTGTCATTGTCCATTTTTGCCGCTTGTGCGTCCTAATAATTGCAAACACGCAAGTTTCAGCTCACTGAGTCAATGTCATCCGTGTAGTATGTATGTGCAAGTTATTTCTTGGTATGTCTAAGTTTCGCATAAATCTATAAGCTACTTGAGTACTTGACAGCGATTTAAATGGTCTGAATCCTTTCAAATATATTTTTGGCATCAAAGTTTGTCTGACATGTAAAATAAATGTCATGCATTACGCTTCTGCACGGTATTCAACCGGCTGCTTGTTTTAACATCACAAACCCACTTAACCATAAAAGAAAACTCACAAATTATCTCCAATCAGTAAAAGAACAAAAAAAAAAATTCTCACCAAAAATATCATATCTCCAAAATATGGCTGACCTAATAAACACTTCGTAGACCAGAAAACTCTTATTGAAACCCAATATCAAAACCCAACCCATATCTGAATGCATATCTTGATTTATTTAACCAATTTTCCGACATTTTATGTTCCATCTTCTTGCATTTTTCAAACATAAATATTTATTTATTACACAATCTCCCTAATCGTGCAGCGTCCAATGTCCCATCCGCGATCAGTTATGTTCTCGCATGCCATAGTCGTTATCACATTATCACGTTTGTTTTTATTTTATTTTTTGTTCAAATTAATCTGAAATCGTCTCCACATAAATTAAACGTGTTAAATTCCAAATCAGTTATACACGATGGAAAGAATATTTCATATTTCCAAAAGAGATCATTTTTGTCCGACTGCTCTACTGTTTCGGAACGAATTCGTCTTGTAAGGTTCTAGATGGGTTGCAAGAGCAGACCCCAAAGAACATTCCCCCGATTATTATGCGTAAATCACATATGAATAGGAACTCGGTTAGTCTGATCCACATGCCATTGTCGTTTGTTCAATCTCGAAAGACAATAAATTAATTTGACGCTTATTGAATAAAAAAGAAAAAACCCAAAAGAAGATCTGAAATTAGAGAATGTCACTCTTTTTAATAAGCAATAGGATTTGGGAGAAGATCTCATAATACTTTTGTTCTTGAAAGTTCCGCATAAATTACATTTGGTTTGTTATTCTTTGTCAAATGCGGTTTCAAAAAACAACAAAAAAAAAAAAAACCTCTCTGCGATGTATGTAGATATTCGAAAATATTCATGTGGAAATTTCAACTGTCTTTCTCTACACAATTAGTGCGAATTTTATGTAAATGTTTAAAATAGATATCGTATTTATCGTTTTTACTGTCACGCAATGAGATAAAGTTATTGCTGAGGAAAAATTTTAAATCACATAACAGTAAGTAAGTAAGTAATTTGTAATCACTCTTTTGTTGAAATTATTAAATCTACATTTTATAAACAACTAGCTGACCCGGCAAACCTCGTTTCGCCCAAATTTGTTAATAAATTCCGAGCATGCACCAAGCACTTGCTAATTTATGTAATTCGACCAATTAAAATTCTTTATTCAAAAGTTATATTAAATGCAATAGAAATAAATGATGAATAGCTATGTCGATTTTTTTCAATCAAACCGCAATGATTTTGACGTGTCGTCCAACCTTCCACTTTTTCACTAAATTGACAAACATCCATCGATTATCCTTGCAATAAATTATTTGTCATAGCGAAAGCGAGACGCACGGGAAATTGAAGTCGCACGAATGGTAAATCGTTCTTAATAAGCGAAATCTGCGGAATAAGAATGTTTGCCTTTGAATTTTCCCCTTAAAATCATCACTTGTATGATATTTGATGTGAGATCCTTCACCATAAAACATACGCGATTCGTTGTAAAGTTTCGGTACATTAATGTTTCGCAACAAAATTTTAACTGAACCAACTTTCAAATCCGAATTATGTAGAGGTAAGGTAGCATAATTTCCTTCCTCCCAACCAAAAACTATAAAAATCGAACTATCCGTCCCCGAGTTATTACGGACGTCAGTCTCTTTTATATGTCAGGTCCAAAAGTATCCTATCCTTCAAGCGGGAACGAAGAATATAAATCTATAAAATTTTATTGAAATCGGGTGAGTAGTTTCGGAGATCGATTACAACGCCATATAGCGGGTCAAAAATCCTATCTTTTAAGTTTGCGTTAACCTGAAATACAACAATACGAACAAAACAAAAGAAGAATCATAAAACTTGACCCAGTGGCTATCGAGTTGTATCATCATCATCGAGAATTATAGGTATGAATTAAGAAGATTATTATTAAAGAAAATTTAATTGAACTGAAAAACGCCTACAACGCCACATGTTGAGGATTTTCCGAAGATGTGCACTAAGAAATTCAGTTTTTGTTAAAAATAATAAATTAATTATTTTATAGGTATGTATTTTATCAATATAATAACTCCGATCGAGAATCTGTTTTAAACGATATTTATTTATATTTATGGATGTTTACATCCTCGTTGACGATATTTGCAGCACGCATTCTGTCAATGTTATGCCAACGCCATAAGGTTACATCAAAAAGGTTTGAATTGTAAAAGCGCTATGGTTACATTAGATATAATTTAATATAGTGGCTTAGTATTCTTAAATTTTCTAATTTTCCGCGAAATTTTCTTAACTTTTTCTTTCATAAGAAAAATTTAGCGAAATCGGTCCAGCCGTTCACGCGTGATGCCGTGACCAAGGGAAATAGGGATTCATTTTTATATATATAGATTCAACATTGGCACATTTGTTCGAACAGCTTGACTCAATGCGATTCGTTCGAAGTCCATTTCTCGCTCCTATTCTCGATTAAATGCGTCAAATCAAAGCTTTGTTGCGCATTTCATCTGACATCTCCAGTTCATTATCCGATGTCACAGTGCGAATTCGATGCAAAATATCGTCGGCCATAATATCATCTTTGTAACGGGTGATTTTTTAAGAGGTTTAGAACTTTAAAAAAAAAAAACACAAAAAATTCGAAAAAATGAATGAAATATTTATTTGAATCGATAGTTTGAACCTTGCAATTTAATGTTTAAAGATAATTTCATGCAAATGTTGACCGCGGCTGCGTCTCAGGTAGTCCATCCGCTGAGTCCAATTTTGGCATACTATTTCACACATATCGGCCGGTATCTCACGAATGAATGCATGGATGTTGGCTTCCAGTGCGTCAATCGAAGCGGGCTTGTCCCTATACACATTAGCCTTGACATACCCCCACAAAAAATAATCTAATGGTGTCAATTCGCACGATCTAGGCGGCCAATTGACCGGCCCGAAACGTGAAATTAACTGTTCACCAAACTCGCCTCGCAATTGCGCCATTGTTTCGCGTGCTGTGTGGCATGTGGCACCGTCTTGTTGAAACCACATATCATGCAAGTCAAGAACTTCCATTTCGGGGAAAAAAAAGTTTGTTATCATCGCTCGGTAGCGTTAACCATTGACAGTAACGCTGCGATTCGCATCATCTTTGAAGAAATATGGCCCAATAATGCCGCCGGCCCATAAACCGCACCAAACAGTGGCTTTTTCGGGATGCATTGGTAGCTGTTGCAATGCTTCTGGCTGATCTTCACTCCAAATGCGGCAATTTTGCTTATTTACGTACCTATTCAACCAAAAATGAGCCTCATTGCTGAACACAGTTTTTCGATAAAAAAGCGGATCCTCGGCCAGCTTTCCAAGAGCCCATTCACCAAAAATTCGGCGTTGTGGTAGGTCGGCTGGCTTTAGTTCTTGCACAAGCTGTATCTTAAAAGGCTTTACGCACAAATCCTTCCGCAAAATTTTCCACGTAGTGCTGTAACAAAGGCCTAACTGCTGGGAACGGCGCCGAATCGACATTTCGCGGTCTTCTGTCACACTAGCTGACACGGCCGCAATATTTTCTTCACTACGCACAGTACGTAAACGTGTTGGTGGTTTAATGTCCAACAAAGTAAATTTGGTGCGAAATTTGGTCACAATCTTCCGAATAGACTGCTCAGAAGGTCGAGAATGCCGATCATAAAATGGAAGCAGCGCGCGATGAACATTTCGAACCGAGCACGAATTTTGATAGTAAAATTCAATAATTTGCAAGCTTTGTTCATTTGTAAGACGATCCATGGTTAAATTGCAAACCAAACTGAAGCTGTTTGACAGTGACACAAGGTACTAAACACACGTCAGCTGTCAAAACCAGTGTTGCCAAAACCAAACCAGCTAAAAAATCACCCGTTATAATCAAAGTACCTATCTACTTCATTTCAAAAAGTTACTTGATGTAACATAGTAAACATAATTTATTAGAACAAACTTTTTGGGTATATCTACCTATATTTAAAAAAAAAAAAAAACTTCAAAATTGTTGACAACAACAATTTGCTTGGAAAATAATTAAAATAATTGACAACAACAATTGCTTTTAAAATTCAAAAAAAAGAAATTTTTATTTCAAGTGTCACTACTTGATTTCTATCCAGTTAATATTTTTTCAAAGTGTATTTCCCCATTCAAACTTTAATTTTCTAATTTTCCGCGCAATTTTCTTAATTTTTTCTTTCATAACATTGTTCTCCTGACAATAACAAACACAACAAAAAAAGAATTAACGAAATCGGTCCAGCCGTTTGTGCGTGATGCTGGGACCAAGGGAAATAGGGGTTCATTTTTATATATATAGATAACTATTCCAAGTTCACAAGCTCTTCGAACCTGAATATGCTACCTACTCCTATATTCAGGGTGTGTGTCCTAGATGTTTGTTTTTCGAATTGGCACCTCTTTTTTCCGCAGCAACCGATTTGACAACTGACAGCTAATTTGTCCTTCACCATTTCAACGCAGACTTAAACCCGGATGACACTACATTTTTCTCTAATTTGTATCACATTAAATCATGTTGAAAAGTCAGCTGCGGGTAAAAGAGACAATAAGCGTAACACGAAAGTGGTGCAATTTTTTGCAAAGTATCCACAAATTTGCAAACGAATTTATTTTCGAATAAAGTTGAAATGTAAAAAAAAACTGCCAGCAGCTGACAATCATAATGTGACTCACTTCTATCGGGAATTTTTGTTCTTATTTTTCGTACTGCTTTTGTTTCAAAAATGAAAAAATGTAGTGTCATACGGGCTTTATCAATGACAAGAACAGCTCAAAAAAAAAAAAAAAAAGAGTCGAAATTTCAACTTCCAGGCACATGCAGAAATCTTATACCGGCTATTATGATCTAGTTTAGTTTTACCCTGAACGCAAAAACTAGATTATTCGGTAACGTCACTTTTAATATGTCAGCACCACATATACACTGTCAATTTAGCATTCAGTCACGGAATTCTTGAGTAGTAGTAGTAGGACGGAATTTATTGGGACTGGTCCTCCCATTAAGTAAACGTTGCAATATCTATCAACGAAAAAGATTCTGTGGTTTTGGCCCTGAACTATTCGGAAGACAAAACATGTCTTTCAATATGAAACTTGAAAGAAATCGCTCACTGCGTGACTTTTAATTTGATGAGCTCAGCCCCATTAAAAGTTGTGCATTCCACTTTAAGCGACTGAATAATCGTGCTACGAAAAACATTTAAAGATTGCCCTCATCTTTTATTGATCATTGATATTTACTCATAGTTCTCACATTTCCTTGGGAAATCAAATACCATCTACAGGTACACTCCATCTGAATCCACTTTGATGGTCTCCAATTAATTAACAAAATATAAACCTTTATTAAAAATGATCAATAAACACTAAATGACGTATCATTAGAGAGACTATAAAACTCAAAAGGCGTAGGCATATCAAACGGTATGCCTTGACGTGCACCTCTATACCGATCAGAATTTGTTCCTTTATTGCTATGCGACCAGCATTAACTTAAAGGAGGCGTACACTCAATGGCAATCAAAAAAGTTGAAAGATCATTCAGAATATGACCCGAAGGCATTTAATGATTACTTGTTTCGTAAATGTGTTCACCCGAGTAGAGTAAAGGTACATGTATAGCTCAGGAATTAATTAATAACAATCATAAAATAATAAATGGATTCGATTAACCCCGCACAGAGTTTCGGGTTCGATTCACACAGCCGCTCTGTCGGGGATATAGAGTTTCAACAAATAAAACCGAAACCAGAAGACGGCCATCCGAGGCAGAAGTCCCATCCATATTCATTATGCCAGAAGCACTGAATTCATTGTGAACAGTGGCAATTACAAGATGCTGCTGTGTGTCTTGAGAATTTTTTCTTTTTTTATTCCTCTCCTGCACAGATCCAATCGAAAGCGCTATTTATTTTCATTGTTTAACTGTTCAATATCAATTAACTAAGAGGAAAAGGGATACCGAACCGACATTTTTAATTTACGGAAGCTCACAATTGCAAAATTTGTATCGAAAATATGGCCACTGTGAACTATTAAATTTAAGTCGAAACTACAAATATTTATTGATAAGGCCTATTGTCAAATAATAAAGGGTGTCTCATTATTCATTAATGCGGTAAATGGGCAAAAAAAACAAAAAAAATGACAGCTGACATCTATTGGTTAGGTTAGTATGAAAATAGCGCAGTGTTCGCTAAAGAACATCATGTTGTCATTGTTGAACAATATTTAATAAATAATGAAAGTTCGACTGCCGCTGTTCATATACTCAGTAAAGATCTGTGTCTCCAGGTTTACAAAGTTCAATTGACACTATAAGAACTGAAGCCTATGGCCATGCTCAGTGAAATGTTTGTTTGTTAAATGGATTATACTGAACATCAAAAAGTGAATGCTGATTTTTCGAGCAAAATCGTCCTATTAGCATATTCGAAAACTCGAATATCCATTCACACCGAACACCAACTTGTTTGCGTTTGACGTTTCAATCAGCTGTGAGAAAATAATCGCGGAACTTCTGTGTAAGCTATTTTGGTAACAAATTTCGATAGTATTAATTAACAAATAATGTGAATGCACTGGATTTAAAAAAAAATATTCGCCAATCAATAAATCTGTCATCGAGCCAAAGCCCAAAGTTCTCCCTTTTATTTTACAGTTTATATTTAAGTTATTGAATTCGAATTGAATTATGTTTTATTTCAATTTTTCAATTAACGAGCAACGAGTGAGGGTAATGCACTGTGGCAACGCGGTTTTTTAAGCTCGGCGAATTAAGGCAGTTTCTGTCATTATGAAGTAATGGCGAATTCGTATCCATTCACCAATAACCTTTAATCGTTTGTTCTGTCAAAGGAAAAAGAGGGCTGTAGGAAATAAGGCCCCAAAAGAGAAAATGAAATAAGGCCCCAAATTTGGGGTGTTATTTCATAATGAAATAACACCCCAATTTTAAATATGAAATAAGGCCCCACTGCGATGAAATAAGGCCCCGAAATAAAAAGAAATAAGGCCCCAAATTTGTGGTTTATTTCATAATGAAATTAAAAATAATGAAAACTACTTTTCACTTAATATTGTTGATATTGGATAAACTAATTTAAATTAAAGAAACTTTTTATGTACTCAAACTCGCACCCAACCCGTAATCTAACAGTAAACCCAAGCAGGGGGGTTGCAGGGGGACAGCATGCCGCCCCATACGCATTCCGTATCAGAAAGGTAACAATTAATAATAAAAAAGTAATTTTGGGGACTTATTTCATTTCTTCTTTTGGGGTCTTATTTCATAATGAAGTAAGACCCCAATTTTCATTAGGAAATAAGGCCCCAAAAAAGGAAATAACACCCCAAATTCTATTAAAAATCGTTGTTGTTGTTTCCTGTATAATTTTTTGGGGCCTTATTTCATTTTCTTTTTGGGGCCTTATTTCATTGGGGCCTTATTTCGCAGAGCCGAAAAAGAGTACCCGTTGTTATCGGTTTTATTAGAATAATCCCGACCAGTGAAAGTCATTGTTTTACAAGTTACGTGTTCACTAAATATAAACTTATAATTTTTCAGAAAATAAAATTGAATTTCCCTTTTGAAAGTTCGCCAACGTCGTTTTTTCTTCTCCGTAGGAATTAATTGGTAAAAGAGCTCTTCAATATTTATCGTTGGTGAGCCGGATTATTTGGTGGTGAATTTCTGATTTTAAGTTGTGAGTTGTGACGTTTGTTCGATCAGCTGATCTGCTGAATATTGCAAAAGGTGTGTTTGGTTCAACAACCTAACGATTGGAAGTCGTTTTCGTGGTGTTTTCGTGGAAAACGACTTTCAACGACTCTTTTTGAAAACTGAAATATGTATGGAAAAACTTCGGTTTTCTATTAAGTTTTCGCGAAAACCCAGTTTTCGGCTCAGTGATGTGAATAAGAAATAAGCGATGAAGCTCATCACCGGTATGACTTCGTTAATTATGTAGGTCATTGACGGATGTGTGACTCCATTCATAACCCTGTCTTTAAATTAAAAAAAAAAATACAACTGACGAAGAAAACTGGTGTTTTCTTATTGACTGAATTTCGGGACACCCTTTTAACTAGTGAGGTCGTGTTCAGTCAAAAAGAAAAAAATAGAAGATTGGCAAATCAAACGAACACATTCTATTGCAATAACGAGTAAAGCGAGGGGCAACAACAGTTTCACTGAATTTTGGGAGCAGCTCTGATAGTTTCTGCGGGAAAATGTCTACTGAATTTCCATTTGATACTCTGTTTTGTTCCCTGTTTTGAGGAAACAACAAATTGTCATGGCCTTAGGTTTATTTCCCGTCTCCTTACCTCAAACATATGTCCTTATCCTTGTCACATGTATTTTTCAATCTGACACCATTCCAAGAAGCAGACGCATTAAAGTACAAACCACAAAAGAAGCCCAAACGAGTCAAGAGAATAAGAAGATTACAACACTCCTGTCCTAAGCCGCCGACTGATTGCGTAACTGCGGCTGTCTTCCACGAACGAGAACACATTCATTTGGTAACTATTTCACCTTCTCTGTCTATAATAAACATCGACAATACCAGTTTTCCAAACAGATTAATTACTGCCAGATAAAACCGATAAAAGCGCCCAACACAAGAACAAATGTAATTCAATCTATTGTAGTCTACCTCGGCCTCTATCGAACACAGCAACAAAATCATATGTTATTCTCAACATCTGCAACCTCTCATTAAACAAAAAAAAATGTTTTTATATTTGATTCCGTCAAACGTCTAAAAAAAATCTCCGATAAAAACCTCAGAAAAGCATTCACCTCCAACAAAGCCTCAACGAAATTCAATCTCCAATCTCCATTTTATCGACACATATTTGCATAGGAATGCGTTCGAATCCGAAGATCATTTGGAGTTTTTATTTTTTACAAATCAAATGATTGACAGAAATTTGACACGCTTCAAAGCCACCACAACATCGCATTTGACTAATCAGATGTGTACGCTTACAAAAGAGCGCCGCTGCAAGAGTGTTCACTATTCACATATTGATGGTCCATCTGTGTCTGTATTCCAGTTGTAAGCGATATTGCAGTCGCCCAGATTTAGATCGGTTTGCTCTAAGGCTTGATAATAACCACAATTAGCACAATGTGCTATTGAGAAGTTCACAAAATGGCCAACAATGCAATTGAAAATGTATAGATTAGGTATTTAGGTGTTTGTCTGGTTTGTTGATCGGGTCCTACCTAGAAAGCATGCTGCATGTCATTTTTGTGGAAGGAGTTCATGATTATTTTGAGTCTTCAGTGTATGCAGTCTATCTGCGAAAAGTAATGATCACTATTTCGTGGTAAAATAGCAGATTCCTTCACTCAGTTACTACCATGAGGCTACACAGGTTCGACCTCTTAGGATACTCAAAGTGAAATATCGATGGAGAGCTATGCATCTTTTCTAACTTGAACTCAATCTACAGAAAAATTTGGTGATACAAAAAGCACAAAGACTTAACTGCTACTTGCAGTCAACTACGGCTGAGTTTTTATACCCGCTACTGTCACTTTTCTAGAAACAATTATTCAATAATTGGATCAAATAAAACTGCGCTTCATTTCAAATTCAAAAACTTCAAACTTGGTGCCTTAAGCTTAGTTTCCTGCTCGCGCTAAATTTTACCCCCCAAACAAAAAAAAATTTCTACAAAGATAAAATTTAGCGAGGCACTTTAGCAAAGCAGATAAATAAATATTGCGATGTCTTTGCATTACGTGTGTAATTAAAATCCCGTTTGCCGACATCTGTCATGAACATAATTATGGATTTTTGTCCCATCTATATCATATTTACAAATGTAGGGACCATTTATCTTTGGAGTATGGAGCAACAACGAAGTGGAGACAAGTAACGCTAAAATTTAGCGCGAGCAGGATACTAAGCTCTAAACTGCATTTACACTATCACGCACGCGCATTTTTGCACGAGACGGGAAAGAGAGATCCGTTTGTCCGCAGCCAATGCTAATAAAGGCGTAGGAATGAGACATAAAAATAGATACGTAAAGCGGAAATTAACACAAGTTCCGGCGACCAACATTTCTTCAATCAAATGAAAACATTTCTTTTTCCGATTTAAAATATGTGAAATAAGAGTGTTAATATTTCAGTAAATTAAACCAACAATTCATCAATCATTTATACGAAATAAATAAATAATTGTACGTTCACCACTTCCGGAAGCCATTTTGTTTTATAGGAAAACGAAATTTCGTAAGCCATCGCTATAAAAAGATCAACATGCAGAGATTTCCTATAATTCCTAAGATGGCCGACCAAAATACGTGTCACGTTTTTTTGCGTGTTAGGTCCCTTTCAATCAAACAACTATTTAGTATTGGGCATCCCTTTAATTTTCCGCGATAAGAATGTGTGACCGTGTAAATGCACTATTAGAATTAGCCAATTGCTTAATATAAATGAATGCGTTCAGAGACAAGTTAGTTCAAAAACTATAAATTCGGTTAATTGATGTGCACATTTGTCGTATTTAATAGATTCCCTTACGACGCTTAGTTAAACATCGCTTGAATATTTACGCAGCCTAAAACTATTACATTTTTCCGCAGTAACTTTACTAAACGAGTTTTGTATCTAAAAAGGTACGAATTTCGATAAACTATTACAGAAAACACTGAAATCTATTACTTTTTGCTCTGAAACCGACATCAGCTGTGACTAGCTTAAGTAAGCGTAAGCGTAAGTAATACCATGTTCCCACCAACGTGATTAAGCCGAATTGATTTATAAATCACGAAACGCGTCCCCACCGAACTTTAAGTGATTAAATGTGACATTTACGCCAGCTTTGCCATATCAGTGATGGGACTTCTAACACTTAAGTGGTATTTCAATCACTTTTTACACTTTCGGAAATTCTACCAGAACTCGAAATCTACCACCTTTTAACAAAGCTATTCGCTAATAATATTTATTTTCCATCACTAAATCGAAAATTGTACCTACTACTACTACTTACTGCTACTACTTACTTTTACTCATACACACTCAGCTATCAGTATTTTTTTTTCGAAGAATTGCATCAGTAAAAACTTCCAGTCCAGTATACACCATTTACTGCGCCATTACTTCATTATTTACTGAATTATTTATCATGGAGAATTTTTTTTTCTACCACCGTTTCACTTTCCTCAAGTCCCATCACTGACTTTTCGTTTGCTGAATGAAGTGCTGAACATAATAAAGGTATGTTCGATTTTATTTTGTATGGACAGATACGTAATTAAAATTTAAACACGTCTAAATCACGTAATTAGTAATCACGAAAATGTATGGTAAATCACGTAATTTATGAGATGATTTAGCTAAATCAAGTGGATTTAGCTAAATCACGTTGGTGGGAACATGGTATAAAGTCAGTTTACACAATAAAAAGTAAAATTCTCTGGCACAATTCCGGAATGTCTTCGGAGGGACTGCTGAAATATCAACCTGCAATAATATATTTATCCATATTCCTCGTCTAATTCCACCAACAACCTCCAAGTCTAATGCCTGGCCATAGGTACACACATTCACATACATTCTAAAACACTTCCGACAAGCAACAAAACCGAAGTAGAAGAAATATTATCACAAACATTTATTTGATATTTTTTTGTTTAATAATTTATAATTTATATTTTATAATTGCATATGCAAACGAAATTCGTTTGGCGCAAAGTTACGCACCATGCGAAGTTAATGCTTAAACAAAAATTAATTTCACTTTTTGGTTTCGCTCACATTTCGATCACGACCAAATGACATTTGATGCACAACATATTTACGTAAGCTCTACGCAGGCCCTAAACGCAAATTTTCGCGTTTAACTTACGCAACCCTAAAGTTACATTGCTTAGGTTCGAAAAGTCGCTATATATCACATTTTACTGCGTAAGGACATTTAAGAGGCGTAAAGATAAGCAGACTCTACGCTAGGCTTATAAAAAAGGCTGTTATTTTGTAACGTAAAAGCAAATTTGCTTAAAAAAGACAAATAGTGCTAAACCCAAAATAAAAACATTGCTAAATCGAATGGGAAAGTACTAGAACTTGGCAATTGACCCATAGGCTTGGCATCACTTTCACACTTTTACAAGATGTTGCCCCACCCGTCTGTTCGCTTCTGGAACCATAGAAAATGGTAAGATCATTTAAAAAATATATATATTTTTGTTTTTCTACCCCTAAGCTACCCCCAAATGTTGGCGATTTGTTTTGTGGCTCGACACCTCAAAAAGACTACATACCTATTATATGTGTCAGCCAAAATACTTGCTGAATGCTTTTCAATTCTCTGTCAGCATGTCAAAATTCAGAAAGCTTTTCTAACCTGGTAGGAAAAGAAAAGTACGTGTTTTAAATACATAGTGTACCCCTAAAAAAACGCGATAGAGGGATCATTTTGAAAAATGGTGAAGCGCCCTGGTTCCATGCCAATGCCGTCTGATGCAATGACACTGCTGGAACTTCGGCTGCTGTACAAATTTAATTTGATTGATTCTTATAATAGAAATGTCATGTAATTTAGAGTCACTTTTTCTTTCGTTTTGTCAGAATCTAAGCCTGAATTGGGATGTAATCGAATCGTTACGGGTGGCTCCAAAACAAGTAAAGTGTCCGGTGCTGATGTCTTCCTGGAAATAGACAACACTAGACTTTAGTATACTCGTTAGGCAAGCATACCTCTCTTTTTCAATCAGAGATCTTTGTTATCCCAATGGTTTTTTGCGGGTTCAACTTGTAATTGGATTTAGCAAATTCAACTAAAAACGTTCTCCAAGCATAAATCCACCCAAAGCTACAAGTTTTAACCCCACGATCTCCTAATGGTGGTTTTTGGAAATATATGTACAAATTGAGCTAACATTTTTGAACCTAAACGTGTTCTACAAACTGAATGATTCTAAAAATGATTGCATCAAAACCAATCGGAGGTAGGAATTTCGGATAGCTAGTACCTCATGTGCCCTAAACTGTCACTATAGCTTCGAACCAACAATAACATTTCAATCACCCTCATGCCTTCACCTATTCTTCGAGGCTTGCATCATTTTACTCACGCATCCTTGCTCCGGTAGTCGCAGTAGCTTAGTGGTTAGTGTGTTGGACTGCTATGCGGGGGTTCAAGGTTCGAATCCCGCAAAAACCCAATTCCGCCTTTGTAGGGTTTTTTCCGCTGCGCTACCTCTCGCGAACGTCTGACAAACATCCGAGAGTATAAATGTCTTGTAAGAGCTTCTCAATTAGCCGTTTGGAGTCGGCATAAAACTGTAGATCCCTTCCATTCGTTCCAAAAATGAAAAACTCACACAAAACGAATGGTTGTGAGAAGCTAGGCCTAGGGTCTCTCCGGACCTGTTGCGCCAACTATTTATTTTTTTTTTATTATCCTTGCTCCGGCTGCCCAGCACTTCACTTCACTCGCATTTTGCGGATCAAAACAAACATCTCTTCTTCCTTATGGGCCCATAATCGATTATAAAACTGTATTTCCTTTGTATCAATTCCAGGTCACTTACCAGACTACAAACTGGTAACAGCTGTGCCGGTCGTTGTTCTCGATGACGATCACCGCCGGGAAACAAGGAACGGTATGTACCTATACCATCTATCTACCACTATATTTTCTTTTAGAGACTTAATATTCCCTGATCCCTGGTTGGTCGTCGTTCTCCTTCATATTAAGATTGAGAACAGAGAAGAGTAATTGAATACCTCAAACCTAAAGCTAAGCCCCAAGCACAGTAAAAAATATGAGCGCATGTGCTGTCGTGTGCAATAACCGCATGGTTGCGTTCATGTGCGAAGAGATTGAAATGCCCCATGTGCCATATTGCAAGAGCCGCACTCACGCCCTTCGCTTCATTTGACATATTCAATGATGATGGTGATAGGTGATGTGTCAACAAGATCGATGAAGGGCTTAGAGATGCAAAAATGCATTCTTCGTAGGGATGGCAGAACGACAGACACTCGAACTTGAAAGTGTACCTACAAAAAATGGTGATGCTTATAGTTCTTAGAACTGTTATTTCTTTTTGTTTTTGTAATGAAACTATACAACACTCTATGTATCATGTGACACATTCCGATTATCTACTCTCGTATAATAAATATGTGTACAGAGATCAGGGATATAATACGAAGGGCGACTTACTTACTACGTCTATACAAAGAATTTAAAACTACGCAGGAGGTAAGAAGTGGATGGTGTTATTGAAATCACCCACTTTAATATAAAAATCGATTGAAAAATGAACGCAGATAGATAATCTAGGAAACACTTTGTAATCTGACCAAACGCGAAAATCGCTCTTTAAGCCTAGTACGCAGCTATGTCGGAATAAAAATTTCCAGTGGTCTCCAAATGGACAGTGAAACGTCTCGAAAAGGCAGCGGAAAATAATTTGCGGAGAGATCAACCAGCTACTACACAAGAGTCAGTGTTATTAGCACTGGCTATTTATCTCCGATTTAGATATTCGAACTTTTCACTGGCTCCTTATAATTGTCATTTGGGATTTTATCCTAATTTAGGCTATTTCCTTTAAAGTTTTGCGAGTTTTAGGATTCAATTGCGAACGTACTCTTTTTGTATAACGTATAAATATACAGTTCATTGTAAATGAGCCTACTCCATTTTCATACAGTTTTTGAACAGACTCTTACATCTCAGCAGTAAAATCACCTCACAAGATATGCATAAGTTTGAAACCACACTGTCCAAGTATGCAGGTGCAGGTGTGCAGTATTCCCCCTCCCAGCTATAGAAACTAGAAAAGTTTCTCAATTGAGTTTGCGTTGTATTGTTTTTTTTTTATTTAATATTGTCGTCTTTAAAAACAATTCAACCAGAATAAGTGTTCCTATGAACTACAAAAATTTTATTATTTTATTATCTTCATATTTGAGTTTGGGTATTTCTGGCACCAACATTTTTCAATTTGGCTACATTCCTCTTGTAAAAGCTGGCAACACTGCAGTTTTTGCAAGCAATTAATGTCCCGGACAATGACTGTGTGCGAAAAAAGGTGGATCCGTACAATCAACTACAATTACCCACTTTTCCACCATCATTTCGCAGCAGTTGTGCACTGCCAAAAGAAAAGTTTTTTCGTTTATGATTTCGTTGTGTCACTTTGGTATAGGATTTTTCGTTCCGGAACATCTGCGTACTAGGCTTTATACAAAAAAATCATGCCATATTTCTGAACTTAGAATGATTTCAAATATTGAATTGGTCACACTGCCCCGGGTACCATTTGGCTTATTTATTGTTATGCTTCGTTCAACATGTCCTGTGATCGCAAATTGAGGGGAAATGCTCCAATTTTGTCACTTTTATAATGAAAAAGGGAAAAACGAAGGACAAGCTAAATTGTTATGGATGTTGTATCCATATTTATAGATACGTAAATCGGAAACAAACACAAGTTTTGGCGATCAACATTCCTGCAATCACTTGAAAACATTTCGACTTCTGACTTAAAACATGTGAAATAAAAGTGGCAATTAGTGTCAGAACAATTCGTCAATCAGTTATATGAAATAAATAAAGAATTGTCCTTTCATAAATTCTGGAAACCACTTTGTTTTATAGGAAAGCGAAATTTCGTAAGCCATCACTATAAAAATATCAACATACTGAAATTTCCCATAATTGCCACCACGTAAACAAGATGGACGACCAAAATACGTGTCACATTTACGTCAACATTCACATTAGGTGTCCAACTTTCAATATCCTAACATCCTTTTTTTTTTTTGGTTTTGTTGCCTGCCAAGAATAAAATAATTTAAATTAAATATACTCAATAATAAAAATACCAAAACTCACCGAATCACGAAGAAAATTTAATTTTGACAGTCTGTTTTGTGGTTTTTTTTTTCGTTTGCTGAATGAAGTGCTGAACATAACAACAGGTATGTTTGATTTTATTTGAGTATGTTCGATTTTATTTTGTGTGGATTTGCGATGACAGATACGTAATTTAAATTTAAACACGCGTAAATAACGTAAATCTTAATCACGAAAATGTATGATAAAGCACGTAATTTATGAGATGATTTAGCTAAATCAAGTTGATTTAACTAAATCACGTTGGTGGGAATATGGTATTAGGTAATGCTGTCCCTTTCTTTGTATATTTATATGCTTGTTTTAAGTTTGTTAATAAAAGTGGCTTACATTTTTTAATTTGTTCATATCAATACAAATTTCACTTGGACGAAGAATGGGGAATACTTCTCGAATTGAAGGGAAAACCAATGCTTTTACTTAAAAAAGAAAAGAAAGGTGGAAACAGTCTTCAAAGTCTGGAAACACTGACCTGTTCCAGTGTATTTGACACCAATCGTCAAAACTCTCTCCATCTTAGGTCCCAAAAGAACAGCCTGCGTCACTGAACAGAGTTTGGTTAGCAAAATGTTCGTTTTGTTGCATTAAAAAGTCTTCATCACATCTTTTGTAACGCAAAAGGTCCAGATCGATCAACATAAAAAGCCAAGCCAGGTCCTCCATCCGAGGTATGACGTATCTGTTGCGTCTGTCGTCGCTGAATGTCAATGAAATTCCACCAAGCATCCATTTTTACAAATAAGCAAACCATTCCAACTATAATGAAGTACAACACACTTAATTGCGCACGGCCATTAGCAGTAAACGTCAAGTTAAACATTTGCTCTCCGAGGAGCTGAGGAGCGCTAACATTTTGCACTTATCTTTGCTATCACCATGCTCACCAACAGATAACTGTCAACAAATGGCTTAGCAAATAGAAAGCTCAATCAAACACAGCATCCTCGTATCGGAATCCGTTTCAGCCAAAGCAAGAACGACACATGCGAGTAGCACATCACCCAACATATGCATCGTACTGGATAAAGGTCATTATTCAGCCACTCCAATCATCATACAGAGAGTCACAGCCAGAGGTTGTGTACTCAGCTTGTTCGTAGCACGCAAGCGGTCGATTATCAGTACTAAACTGAGTAAATATTATACAGCGGAGGTGCAGCGCGGCTGGGTGCTGCTGTCGGTGTTGGTCTCACACTCGAATAGGCTTATAAGCGTGAAGATCTCTTCCTGAACAGCATCAGCATGATAGTTAAATTATATAAGATGACGGAACTGGTAGCCTCTCTTGCTGATATGGTTTCCAGCCAAGGCACCCATAGAAGTAATTTTGACCGCAGCCACTGCACCACACCGACTACTGCGCAGCAAATATGAATTCAACCTGACAGTTGGCGGGCGGCAGAGGCTATAAACGCCACCACCATCATTATCATCATCATCATCATCATCATCATCATCATCATCATCATCATCATCGAGGAGGCTCAACACGATTTGAATCGGGATGCAACGAAGAAGGAAGAAACATCGGCTCTTGACTTGGTTGCGTAACGAAATGTGATTTGTGCAATACGCTCGGGGCCAAGGTACGTACAGCTTAGCGCTGGTAATGGTTATGGAGGCGCTGTGCATGGTAGTAGCTGCACATATTGACAGAGTAAAGCTGCCTACCCAGAGTGACTTTGATTCGGCTACTGCGCGGAAGTATTCAGAATTGATTTGATACGCTTTGCAGTTTTCGACGAGATTATGAATTGGAATGCGCAAAGTTAGTGAATCCGCTTCAGAAGGTGCGGTTTGTTGTTATTTCCGACTGGAGGTAGAGGCCCGCAGTGGTGACGGACTTAAGTGTCATGCAGAATGGTGCGAGGATGCAATGTGACCGGCAGCCTTTTTCATATTCCAATAACAGGCAGGCGACAGTCTCCTGCAGTAAGTCAGGTCTTTTGCTGTTCACGCAGTTCACGCACTAAACTATCAACAAACATAGACCGCGATGAAATGTTAAGAGGCCTCTTCCCAGGAACCGGACAAAATTAGAAGGCTCTTGTGAAGCTATCTTGTGTTCTACAATGTGGATATAGGTCTCTCAGTAATTGCTGACTTTAAGGCCCGAATTTAGGCAATTTCTTGACCTACGGCTGTTGTATTTTGACGACGTCAATGTATTCAAGGAATGTACGTGGGAAGACCAAGAAGACTTTTATTGGGTATTGTTAGATGTTGTCCTCGACCGCACGATCGATTAAAAGTGTAAAAAAATAATCTCAAAGATTAAAAATTCCCCAAAACGCGTTCAAAAATACTAACGAAAATTAAAAAAAAAATACGCATTTTTCGCATCCCCAAAACCCTTCTAAGATGAAAAGGCTATATTCCTGCAGCTCTGGGAAACAGGTTTTTTTTAAATGTTGCGCTTCATCATTAATTTTATAGAGTAGCTAATATTATTACCTAACGTATTTCAAGTATATCCAATTTCAAGTCCTATTGAGATGAAATTAAATATGTCTTCAATTGTTTTCTATTCTGTACCACTGCTTCGGCTTACACATCACTGTAGCAATTCGTTAGGAAGCTACACAGGTCAATTAAAAAAAAATACCGAATGCCCTTTAACTTAAATATGATCGTTTAATGTAACAAATTAATGAGAAAAACAAATTCTCAGGGCGGTTGGATCTGGGATCATATCCAAAAGCGAAAACCCAATCTTAGCATACTCTAGTGGAATCCCGAAAGTTTCATGACTCTGCAACTAGCGGCTTGGCCTTTCCGTCAGTGGTCCCAGATTGAGGGGAAAAGCGGACAAGCTTCAAAAAAATTAAAACAATAATAATTTCCATAACGAACAAATTTCAAAGAATGAATTGTGAATAAACATGAAAGCAAAAGCATACAGCCCATCGAACGTCTACGTACGATTTTTTCTGCATCTAAATGCATTCACTCGTTTTGATATTACATAATAAATCTAGTAGAAAAGGAAATTATTGTATAATTATAGCGTGCCTGGCGAACTTCGCACCCAAAATTAACTTTTTGACTAAAATAATTTGGAGCATTCACGAATTCCACCACCTGAAACGAATTTTGTTGATCCAAAATATCTTTTGACAAATACGATCTCACTGTACACTACGATCGAATTAAAATCATAAAAATCAAACGATCCGTTTCCGAGTTATGAGTGCACATACGGACGTCAGTCTCTTTTACATGAAGCTGTAGGTACCCATCCGGCTTTGCTCCTACATTTCGTATTAAGTCCTGCTCACATTTCGCAAAGTGCTTTATTTGGACAATGTCCATTAATAATTTAAATTATACAACTTTAGAAATAGCGTTTGATTTTGTGTTTGAAAGGGAGGTGGTGCCACAATCCGTTTACCTATCCCGTTTATATGTCTTACAAAGTACCACCTACATATAGGGTCCAAACTATCCTATCTTTCAACCGGAAACGAACAGTATACATGGATAAAATTTCATTGAAATCGGTTGAACTGCTTCTCAGATCGACAACAGCGCCACCTTTCAGGTCCAAAGTATCCTATCTTCCAAGTTTCAACCAACCATGCACACCCACAAAATTTCATTGAAATCGGTTGAGTGTTTTCAGAGATTGTGTGGAGGCAAGCCCGAAACATCCAAAGAATTTAAAATATCCGTGGGATAGTTGGTGGCTTCGTTTTCATCCATCACGGAGTCGACTGATTTGTATGAATGCAACTCACCAGCTATTTGGTTTTGAATGGCGAAATTCAAATGTTCGACGTTCTTGTTTTTCGCTGCCAAAATCACTCTTCTCTTACACTCAGCCAATCATGGTCAATATAATTCTGAGCGATATTCGGGAAAACATTCATGATTAGTTCTTCCGTAGTCGTTGTAAGTTGCAAAAATGTTGTGGCAACTCAATCAGGCCGGTGATCATTGCTCCACCGAAAGGTCATTACGTAAACGATTCAGGGCCTCCAATGCGCGTTTGTAAGCCATTGTG
Organism: Cheilosia urbana; assembly: GCA_946477585.1. NCBI lineage: Eukaryota > Metazoa > Arthropoda > Insecta > Diptera > Syrphidae > Cheilosia > Cheilosia urbana. The sequence continues at coordinate 147,981,985 of OX297854.1, forward strand.
CATTCGTCCCATATAATAATCTTACATTGCTGCAGTACTTTCGCCATCGCATTGTTCTTTGAAATGTTGCATGTAGGTTCTTCTTCCACTTGCAGATTCAATGGCAATTTCAATGCAGGATGAGCTGTTCGACCGCCTTCGAACAAATTAGCCGCTATCCCAGAAGAGGCTAGGGCCAAAGCGATCTCAGATCTCGAACGAATTGTATCTAAAATCAGTGAAATCAGGAATGTATTTCCAGTTCCACCGGGCGCATCAAGGAAAAAAATTCCGCCATTTTCGTTATCGACTGCTTGCATCAATTCATCGTACACTTTCTTTTATTCTTGATTCAACAGTGGCACATTTGTTCGAATAGCTTGACTCAATGCGATTCGACCGAAGTCCATTTCTCGCTCCAATTCTGGATTAAATGCGTCTTGCATTGAACGATTTGGCTGTGGCATCCCCAATTTGCACAACAAATTGCCACTCATGAGCAGACACATATCCTCGATCAAAATCAAAGCTTTGTTGCGCATTCCATCTGACATCTCCAGTTCATTATCCGATATCACAGTACGAATTCGATGCAAAAATATCGTCGACCATAAATCATCTTTATATAATCAAAGTATCTATCTACTTCATTTCAAAAAGTTACTTTATGTAACATAGTAAACATAATTTATTAGAACAAACTTTTTAGGTTCCTATAGGTATTTAAAAAAAAAACTTTCAAAATTGTTGACAACAACAATTTGGTTGGAAAATAATTAAAATAATTGACAACAACAATTGCTTTTAAAATTTAAAATATTTTTTTTTGTATTTGAAGTGTCACTACTCGATTTCCATTCAGTTTCTTTTTTTTTTTTCAAAGTGTACAAAAATGAATTTATTGGAATGGCGGTTGCACCTTCATTCAAAAATTTATCATACTAATATATTAACCTTCTCTGCATGGTCTATTAACCAACAAAAAAAACTAAATCAATATCGGATGTGTGTGGCAGTCGGTAGGCTGTCACACACACATTTATCAAGTTATTTTTATATATATAGAAGATATAGAAGATAGAAGAAGAAGAAATTTATATTACTTTCATCTTTTTAATGAACACACTTACAGTTTTTAAGTTTTTCTTATGGAAACAAGTGCAAACAATTTCAGTTAGGGGAGAAAAAGGGGAATTTTATGGAATTTAGGGGAAAACTAAGGGTTTTCCTGATAAAAAACAAAGGTTAAACTATCTTCAAAGTCTGGGAGTTCTGTTATAATGGAGATGATGCCCCCACCCATTGGTTAAGGCTCATGTCCGACGTTATAAAAGTAAACCAAGTACTTACTAGTACATAGCCCCTGATCAACGAAAACCGTTTCCACCTGCAGCCGCAGCGTACAATTTCTGACAGCAATCCAGAGCAAGTACGCAAGTTTTCATCAATCATTTTGTAAAAGTTTCGATTGTGTTTTCTTTTTTTTCCTTCTTTCCATTTCATTTAAATTAATTTGATTTCCCATCAAACATCACTAGGTGCGTGCACACTTACAAATTATACGTATGAAACTCGTTCTGGTTCAAAATCTGTAACACGATTAATACTCTACTTAACACGACCCAATTTATTATTTTTAATAAATTCTCTTCAGATGCATTTTAGACTACGGACCGCTCGCAATCTTATCTCGAGAGATAAGTTAAGAAACTAGCAGCAACAACAAGACCAACTTCAAAAACTGCTCACAATAAATCTCGGCACACAATCTCGATTGCAGTATGTAATTGCACCGAAACGAATGTCTGGAAAAGTTTCTCCCCAACGCAGATATTTGGATACGCGCACGAGCATTAGTGCATGCACACGCTTCAGAGTTAATTATGTGTCTGAAGGTATACTTTAGCACTTAAGTATAATAGTTTTTGGTGGCGTTAGACTGTGGCATTTCCATTTATTAGCCGAAAGCCGAAAACGAATTCCGCGACTCTGTGAGACAAGTTACTTACGCAAGTGCATGAATCAAATTACAAATAAAAACAGAACATGCGCATTTGCCGGGGCTATCGTGCGAACGAGGTGAACAAACGACAGCAGCGCACCTGTCTCGTGATAATAGTGGCTTGCATATGTCACAGCTATATTCGGATCAGTGGGCGCGCATTGGGGTCTCAAATTGCCCGGGTTTTATGATCTTCGGTATAGCCATGGGCCCAACTAACTGAACCAGGTGACATTTAGCGAAAAGACCAAGCGTTTCGGACACATTTCCCGGCTATATATTTGCAAATGACTGCAAGTTGTCGTGATGGAGTTGTGTGCTATCTACCTCGGCATCTGAAATCTGAGTCCAATCGAATAAAATATATTTTTACACTGATTACATGTCCTCCAGCTCGAAAAGTTATTAAATAATATTCGATGGAAATGGCAAAAATAATTCTGCAATCGTTAGATAGATATAGGTAACCCAACCCATCGAATTGTTGTAATAGCCGCGACGCAACGCTAACTATATACGTGAGGCCTCCCACTGAAATTGGATACCGATCATAGACATCTTTGGGCTTACGGCGATGAAACTGTGCACGCACTTGGTGTTCCGATTCGTCTAACTCTAACGTGTTTTCTTTATGTGCCGATGAGTGACCGAAAGTGCCGCCTGCATTTGCATAGCAGTGGGTCGGAAACCATATATAATTAGCCGCAGAACAAGTTGGTCAATTAAATTTATTTACTCAAGCTTACGATTGATATGGTTATGGAGTAAGAGGATTACATGGGCGCAGTTGGTGTGCTGGAACTATACTGAACGAAAACAAAAGCACGTTAGGGATTTTTGTACAGCGACATCTCTCGAGAACAAGTAATAGTCTAAGGTGTAAGGTGTCGCATCGGCAAAATAATTCTTCAGCTAACAAAGTTTGGAACCTGGAGCTCGATAAATACCTAAAATGAGGATACTCACCCTAGATCGCCCTACAGCCTACACTCACCTACTATGCACTGTTGTACAATTATGCCAACAGCCATTGGGGACGTTCAAGTATCTATTTTAGTAAGTCGGACAGCTGATTAGCATCAGGAAGTTCAACTTTGAAAAGAATTTCATAACGAAACTCAGCAACGAATCCATGATCTACGGACTGAGCCACCATACTGTAAAATGGTGTACAGATGGATCGAGAACGGACGAAGGAGCTGGTGCAGGAGTGTTTGGGCCAGGAACTAAACACTACGAATCCATGGGCAAATGTACCAGCATCTTCCAAGCGGAAATATGCGCTATAGACAAGTGTGTTCGAATCATTCTCAAGAAAAACTACAAGAACTGTAATATAGCAGTGATGTCAGATAGTCAAGCTGCCAACAAGGCACTTGTCGCCTATATGATAAAGTCTAAGCTTGTATGGGAATGCCTGCACACGTGCACAGGCTTAACGAATCAGGCAAGAGAAACAGAGTAACCATCTGCTGTATCCCTGGGGTTGAATTACCGCATCCGTGATCGAGTAATACGTGACTGAATTTGTCAGGGAATGAAGCTGCGGATTCTCTGGCAAGACGGGGTGCAGCGGAGCTCTTCATAGGGCCTGAACCATTCTGCGGAATAGGGTAACACACTCTACGAGAAGAGTTCAGGAGAATGGAAAAAGAAAAAAGAACCACAATCTTTAAAAACACCCAAGGCCTGAGGCAAGCAAAGAAACTCCTAGGGAACTATAACCTAAAAAGCTTCAAGGAATGTATCGGTCTAAGCAAAAGTAACCTAATAAGAATCCGAACAGGTCTCCTAACGGGACACTGCAGACTAAGGGAACACCTGAGGAAAATAGGCTTATTTCTCTGCAGATTCTGTGATGAGAGCGCAGAAACCCCAGACCACATTCTGGAATCATTTGGAGCACTGATCCATAAGAGGATTAAAAATGTGGGCAAGTACCAACTACTAGACAAGGATATACAAACCAATGACCCACTACTCATTCTCAGATTCATAAAAGAAACTGGACTGGATGAAGTGCTCTAAGGTCGATATTCTTACCAAGGCTAAGACAGAGCAAGGACCCTCAAACACGATTCTTAATGGAACTATTATACGATGGGGCTCTGGAAAAGGGCATGAACCTTTCCATGGTATAAGCAGGGGGCACAATCGACAAGGTCGCAGCGCATTAGACCCTCTCTACTATTATTGTTATCATTAAGTCAGACAGCTGTCTGACTAGATGTATCTCGGTTTTGATTGGCTAAAATCGGTCATATGAGCAGCTGTTTCAGTTGACGTTTATGGAGGGGGCGAATCTAGTCAAGTAGTTCGTGATAGAGTGCTAAGTTGTAGTTCGGGTATGTGGCTGACGTAGAAAAAGTGACGTTCCTGATTAATCTGATTACATCTTATCCAGACCAATCTAGTCGAGTTAAGATAACTAGATTCCAGAATGTGCATATTGAAATTTTTCTCTTTTTTCGAATTTGTCAACTGTGTTTAGTTAGACACGTTCCTGACAGCTAGTTCTACTCTAAATCTACTACATTTAGCTTTAATCAATTACGAAACCCCCTTTTACGATGCAAATAGCTGAGAGTTGCAATTTTGTGCTTTTTTAATGTTACGTCTTTTCTCAAATATCGACCAGGGTTGCCATAATTTGGTTTGCTTTAAGCGACCAAACCGGGAGCGTATCGGCATCCCGCTTTTTAAAATCTATTAAACGTTTTTTTTTTTAAAATCCCGCTTTAACAGTTTTAAAACACCATCTTCTAAAATCCCGCTTATTCTTAATCCGGATCTATTATAATACCGCTTTTTTAAATTCCGTTTAATCCCGCTTTGGGCAGCTTTGCGGCGATTTTTTAAAATGAAACATCTAGCTTCAATTGCAAAAGGGACGGGAATAAAAAAAAAACGGACTTATAAGCAACTGGATTATAAAAAGCGGGATTATGAAAAGGCGAGATTATAAAAAGCAGGATAAAAAAAGCGGGATTTTAAAAACGGGGTTTTAAAAAGCAGTGTTTTGAAAAGCAGGATATCGTATACAACCCGTCTAAACCTTAAAAATATCTAGCTCAAAATCCCTGCCCAGAAGGAAGTCTAAAAAATCGTTTAAAATGTTGGTATATTTCCCACTTACCAATCTGACTTTTGCGCGTTGCGGATTTCATTTGATTTGTATTTTTTGCAATTGGCTTTTGTGGCATGTGTCAAATCAAAAGGCCTGCAAAATTAAATTTGTTGTGCGTGCAATTTGAACGCCTGTACAAATACCTATATGATAAATAACCGAACTCTATCACATTCCCCCACGGTTGGCAGCATTGATTTTATATTTTTTGCATGTTTTTGTGTGTCACACGGATTCTAAATTGACATAAAGCCGATAGAAAAAAAAAATGGCGAATTTAAAAATAAAATTGAGGGTTCAGCCGCAAGTGGATTGCGAGTTGGGGGTCTCAGTATTATCTCTGTTTTAACGGAACTAAAAACAACTTGAACGAAGAGGGTACCTACCATCTGTCATTGTAAAAGTTTTATTAAATTTGTTTAAATTTTAAATAAATTAAAGAACGGTTGGTCACAGAGTGCATGGGTCTAATTTTGCAGGGAGGGCACTCAACCGTGTGATATCTAACATATCTATGGACAATCAATATGCATATTCAAACATTAATTATGTAAAGTCGGCCAGATTGATCTGGGCTAGGTGTACGCTGAACGAAAAAACTAGATCAGCAACGTCACTTTTCCTACATCAGCCGCATTATACAAAAAGTCAACTTAGCGCTTAGTCGTAAAATTTGTGTTGAGATGTGTCAGCTACCCCTTCCATATCAATCTTTTCCAGTTAAAATTGAAATATCAAGTCATAGCTGTCAGAATTACTAAACTAGATTATTCTTGAACGCCCCCATGTCATTTAAATCTCTTCGCATCACCATTTACGATTAAATGCCATTTTATACGCCTTTTTTTTTTTGTAAGATTTGAAAAAGTTTAATTATAGAAAATCATGAAGTAGGTTAAACCCTTCGCAGGCATAAACTCTTAAAAGGGACTCTGTGTATTGTCGGCAACTTAAAAAAAAAAAACACGAACAATATTTAGGCATAATCGACCGGAACCAAACTTAAATCACAGTTGAAAACAAAACACGGAAGCACTTTTGCCTCTCACTCACATTAATTTAAACAAATTTCACTCCACTTGCTTAGGGCCCTTAATTGTTACTTTCCAGTTTCCACTCTGGCAGTCCGGCCTTAGGGGGCCCTTAAACCAGCGATAGGTATACTACACATAAAATCCACTTTAGATAGGTGAACTGAAATTGATACTCCTCAGCGAAATAGACACATGTTGCACTCGCTTGTAGCTGGTGTTGGTGCATTATTGAAAAACTAGGTCATTACTTGAGCTAAGTATTAGTTTCAACAAAGCGACGGCTATATTGGTTCATTTGTGGCAAATGAAGTAGGGTGGCTCTGTCATCGTCACACTGAGGGAAGACATAAAAGCCTTCGTGACTGTTTCCTATGTTGCGTACAAGCGAGGTTTTGCTTTTCTACACCAATATAAAGCGTTTCCCCATTCAATTCATATGGGGCTCGGATTAACGCGGTGATTGGTTGCGAATAAGATCTGCTGCACTGGCCAAGTAGGTATGACAAGTGTTACTCATTGGTTATGCTGGCTGGCAATCCCAGGGTAGCATTTTCGTATGAATATGTCTGTCATTTTTTTCTATCTACATTCCAATCGTGTTATCCAGCTGACATAAATGTTTTCGGTGAATGGCAATAAAATATTAAATCTACCGCGGTCATCACAGGACTGAATTATTGTTTTTATATGACTCTTTGTCCCATCGTAATTTTGTGAAGATTATGTTTTTATTTTTATTAGGTTAGGTGTGGGACTGCTGATTTGTTTGATAGCGGTTAGGGCTTAGAAGGAAAGGGGATTATTACAACGTACACCCGCAATAACGCCTTTGTTAGCTGGTTTCTCCTGATAGATTCTGAAAAAAAAAACATACAATATGTGATTTTTTATTGCAATAATTTGGTTGTATAGAATTTTATTTAAAAAAAAATATTAAAATGGACAAACTATTGAAATTTTATTGAAAGTGTTTATTGCCCACGTGCTGTGTGATTATTGTAGCACCTTAAATAGTTGAATGGATTGATATAGACACTTAAACGTCATAAAAAAAAAGAACAAATGGGATAAGCGGTTTTATGACACTTTTAAAATTAAGAAAAATTCTTCAACGATATATAAACCCAGTTTGTAGCATGGACAATATCAACAGTGAACTAAAACATGTTCAAGTTTTTTGTAGAATTTGATATTTGACGTATATTTACGGGTGGTAGATGCAGAGCTACCGTTGAACATTTTTTTAAAAATCGTACCAATCTGACCAACGATGACAGGTAATAATTTTAAGTTCTGTTAAACTTAAACGTACCAAATGTGTGCACAAATAAATGAATACAAATAAACTCAAATTGTTAAGAACTACCCTTACAACAATTATGAAAGTTTTGATAATTTAAAAAACTAAATCTTAAAACCAAATACACATGATTTCAATTTTTGTACTTGCACAACAATATATTGCAAGGCTCATCAACAACAAAGAAGCACAACCTTAAGCCTAGTGTGCAGCGGTTCCGGAACGAAAAATCCTAAACAATAGTGACACAACGAAATTACGAATGACAAATTTCGCTCTCCTTTTCGTTTTGCAGTACGCAGCTGCTGCGAAATGATGGCGGAAAAGTGGATAGTTGTAGTAGATTCCTTGGTACAATTATCCACTCTCTTTTCGCACACGTTTATTTTCCGGGACATTAATTGCTTGCGGAAATTTGTCATTTGTGCTGCAGTGTTGCCAGCTTTCATAAGAGGGTGGAGCCAAATTGAGAAATTTTGAAGCCGAAAATATCCAAACTCAAATATGAAATTCAAAACTGCACATTTTTTGGCAATTAAATGAAAAAAAAAACAACGCAAACTTCTAATTGAGAGACTTTTTTTTAAATAAATTGCGATTGATGTCCAGTGCAAGTGAAAAATATGTTTTCTTGCGGCCAACTCACAAAAGAAACCAAATTCGGATTTAATGTTCGATTTGGCAGCAGAAATCTGAAATGCCCATAATCGAAAAAGACATAACTGTTTAGTAAGTTTAAGTTAGGTATACGAAAAGAGTACGTTCGCAGTAGAATTATAAATTCCTAAGGATCCTTAAAATCGTAAGACTTTAAATAAAGTGAATAGCGTAAATTACGATAAATCCGAAATGGCAATTTTAAGGAGTCAAATTGGAAATAAATACCCAGTGCTGGTAACGCTGCTACTTGTATTTCAGCTGATGGAGATCTACACAAATTATTATATTCTGCTGCCTTTTCGCAGACGTTATGCTGTCCATTTGGAGACCACCGGAAAATTTCGTTTCAGATGAACTGCATACCACGCTTTAAGCGCTAAGCCATTTACACTGTGAAAAATGTTTTTGTAACAGATTAATGTTAAGTGTAGTAGATTTGGAGAATAGAATTAGCTTCTGTCTCGTGTGCGTGTTCCCGTACGATAAAATGCAATCGAACATTTTAGTCAATGGTGGTCGAATTTCATCAAACTCATTTGTCGTTCACAAAAGAGAAAAATAAAACTCCATAAAAATTACTGCATATTGTAGCTCAAGAAATTTCTTTGGACTTGTTCGTTAAAACTGTCAGATGGGTGTCAAATCGTTCAAATACCTTTTTTTATTGTAACTGACTGTTTATTTGATTTGATTTTTAAGGATATAATATTGCTATTTAAAAATGTTATTGCACAAAGCACGGGTTGGCCAACTTTGAATGACACTTGCGTTTTGACATTTACCTCAATCCATAAATTATCGTACCCGACTCCCGACGGGAGGTAAAATGAGCACGTAGAAGAGTAGGCAGGCAGTATACATCGCCAGGTTGATGGCAATCAGTGCGCAGTGCGCACCCTATTGCTACAATATCCGTCATAAGCGTAAACTTGCATATAAATATGTCAATACACTAGACTATACCATACATATCGGAACCTGCAAACATATTCGCAAGCTTGATAATTGCGTACACGCAGCTGGTATTCTAGCAGATTAAAATCTTAATTTCCTATCCAATAAAAGTGTCTATCGCATGAAACCATCCCCACTCTTAGATGGAATAAATATGTCAAAGTTTTCCTTTAGTTTAGTTTACGTCAAACCTTGGAGAGATACACTCCATTAACTAGTATCGAACAAAGTTTTAATGGTTTTTGAAAGTAGTAAGGACATATTTCGAATTCATCGATGGATTTGGAAACTCTGCGGATTTGTTCCGGCCAAGAGGGAACGGATCCTTTATTGGTTTTGGGTTTTTTTTAATACGTTTGGCATACAGTTTTACTATCCCGTTCACTTGGCCATGGGTCTGATCGAAGCTCGCACTAAAAGTGAAGTTTTAAGCAACCTTTCAATTTTGCTGACGGTTCTGCAATGCTCCCTGAAGTTCTTCATAATTTGGTACAATTTGGATAATATTTCGCTCGTCGAGGATATCTTTACAACAATGGATGGACGTATTCAAAGTAAGGACGAAAGGAGGCACTTTCGGAAAACCATTCAAACCTGTATGCGTATCACTTACGGTATAGCTTCTGTGTACACAAGTACAAGCATGCTATCGCTATTAGCTACTTTACTTACGTTCGAAACAAGACTCATGTATCCGGGATGGTTTCCATTTGATTGGAAGAACTCTACAACAAACTATTGGATAGCCAATATGTACCAGATCATCTGCGAAATCATCCAAACCATGGCCACCTATGGGAGTGATACGTATACGACATTAACGTTGGCGACGTTAAGCGGGCACACACAATTACTCGCAATGAGGCTGTCAAAATTAGGAACAGACCCGAGCAAGAGCCTAAGGCAAAACAACTTGGAGCTGAGGATGTGCATCCTGGACCATAAAAATTTGATCAGGTAGGTGGTGCGATACAGCATGCATTGCAATTCGTAACCATCGGTTTTTCGTTGCAGGCTCTATCACGTGTTGAGTAAAGTGCTCTCGGTGGGAATGTTCTTTCAAATACTATGCACGGGCATAAATATGGCGTGCTCCATAACCTACTTGGCATTCTACGTTGAGAATGTGGCGACTCTTCTCTATTACTGTATTTATCTCATAGCATTGTGCCTTCAAATTTATCCGAGCTGTTATTTCGGAAGCGAGTTTGAAATCGAGTTTAAAAATTTATCATACGCACTGTTCTCGTGCAACTGGTTAGACCAGGACAGAGAATTTAGACAAAACCTTTGTACATTCTCGCTACGTGGTCTACACAGGACCGAATTCGATTGCATGGGATTCTTCAAAATTAATTTAAGTTCATTTGTGGTTGCAGTGAAAAGTTCATATTCGCTGTTAAGTTTAATTGAGCGGCATAAGTAGTGTGCGATCTGTAACAAGACTCCGAGTCCACAAGTCTCTGAATTAAGCTACAAGTTTTAAGGATATCATTTTAATTATGTTGCAAGTACTTGTGGTATTGTTTTTTCGGCTTTAATTTATCTTTTCACGCGCAACACAATTGAATACCAACGGCAGCACTCGTGGACTTCAGCTGAACGACTTCGACAGCATAATGCATATTGCATACAGCTATATCCCATACAGGCAAACACATACCTTCTCTACGGTAAACATACACTTCTGATGGCTGCTGCAGCGGCATTTTTGCACCTAGTTATTGTTGTTGGCAACGGTAGTAGTTGTTCCTCTACTTTTCATTTTTTATTTCCCCCAGAAAAAAAAGACAAAGTCGAGTGCGCATTTATAAAGTTAACCGCCTGATCAATATTTCTCAGATTTAGTTTTAAATAAAGTGCAATATCCACTGAAGTTGTGTTTTCGTTTCACTTAAATTCTGATTGACTTGTTAAATTTTAAAATAAAGCATTTAATCTGGAAGGTTGCTTTGTTTCTTTTCATCGTTCGTCGGATCGGTTAATTATTCGCAATTTGAGTTTGAGTAGGTACTAGAATAATGCTGGACTTTCGAACTTTCGCGTATTTCTTTTTAAGAAATCATTAGGTCTGTTCCTTGACGTTTGAGTTTTACGAGTTTTTACTAACTCTTGCGAATTATTACTCAATGCCGTTCCTCAACTCGAAAAATTCGTAAAAGAAATCATAAACGAAAAGGAGACGCCCTTTTGAAAATAAGTTTTACTCATGATTTATGTACGCGTATTAATATAACGATGAAAAGTCAAAAACTAAAATAGGGGTATTCATGATTCGGTGTAATAGACCTAGTGAAATTGCGAAATTTTACTTTTCTTATCAGATCGTAAACACACTTTTTCTCATCGTTAGCAAAATGGAAACAAATGACAGATCCAGTTTGACAATTGACATTTGTTCTCAAAAATGCTTTTAAACTTTTCTCAAACTTCTGTAATTAATAAATGGTTTCAATTGATAGATCAATTTTATGCCTGATATTAACCTCGAATTTTCCTGATATCTAATATCATGAAAACCTCTTTTTCTGTCCAACTTTTGACTGGATTTTCCCCGTTGGCGGCGCTGTCTTTTTTTTTCATTCTCTTTATTTTTTACCGATAGTCAGCTTGAGAAGGCTATACTTTACTCTGTTGTATTTTTTAAGTTACAATAGGGTCAGTCATGGCTCAGTGTATAGATAAAGCGCAAAAGTGTAGCCAAATTTTAGTCAGTATAAATGCTTTGTTGTTGTATTTCGCAACGATACAAGATCAGTTGCATCGGATCGTAAAAACCCCTTATATATTATTGTATATACATGTTCTTTTTTTTACTGAATCTCTTGTGACAAAATTCTTATTTTAACTTTTGACTGATTTAAAAAAAATCGGCCATTCGGTCAGATTTTAGCGGGTTCACTTTTTTGTAGTGGCAACACTGTTGATAATTGCGTACATGCAGCTGCTATTCCTATAGATTTAAATCTTAATTTCCTATCAAATAAAATTGTCTATCGCATAAAACCATCCACACTCTCACTCACATGCAATAAATAGGTTAACGTGTTTCTTCAGTTTAGTCTACGTCAAACCTCAGTGAGTTATACACTGTAGACCTTTTATCGAGCTAAATTTTAATGGTTGTGCAAAGCAGTAAGGACATATTCCGAATTCATCGATGGATTTGGAAATTCTTCGGGCTCCTGCCGCCCAAAAACAATCGAATCCTTTATTCGTTGTGGTTTTTTCTTATTTTATTCGGCATAATGTTTTACTATCCGTGTCACTTGGCCATCGGGTTGTTTGCAGATAAAACAAAAAATGAAGTTTTTAGTAGTCTTTCAATAATAATAACAGATGCGCTGTTCTCCCTTAAGTTCTTTCTAATTTGGTACAATTTGGAAAATATTTGGCTCGTCGAGGATATCTTAACAACAATGGATGCACGCATTCAAAGTAAGGAAGAGAGAAGACACTTTCGCAAAACCATTCAAATCTGTATGCGTATAGTTTACGGTATCGCGTTTGTGTATGGAATTGCAGGCATGCTATTGCCACTAGCTACTTTACTTGCAACGAAAAAACGCCTTATGTATCCGGGATGGTTTCCATTCGATTGGAAGAGCTCTACTACTAACTATTGGCTAGCCAATGTGTACCAGATCACTGGCAAAACTATCAAAATCATTACCAGCTATGCTAGTGATACATACACGACATTATCCCTTGCAATGTTAAGTGGGCACGTACAGCTACTGGCAATGAGACTGACAAAATTAGGAACAGATCCCACGAAGAGCGTAAAGGAAAACAAAGTCGAGCTGCGGATGTGCATCCTAGACCACAAAAATTTAATCAGGTAGGTGCTGCGATAGAAACTGCTTTGAGATATGTAATCCTTTTCCTTTCCTTGCAGACTTTATCACGTGTTGCGCAGAATATTTTCGATTTGAATGTTCTTTCAAATACTATCCGCGGGCATAAATCTGTCTTTCGGCATAACGTACCTCGCCTTCTACAGTGATAGCGTAATGACTCTTCTCTATTATTGCATTCATATCATAGCAGTGTGCTTGCAAGTATATCCGAGTTGTTATTTTGGAAGCGTGTTTGAAAGCGAGTTCAAAAATTTGCCATACGCATTGTTCTCGTGCAACTGGGTGGACCAGGACAGGGAGTTCAGACAAAATGTTTGCACCTTCTCTCAGCGCGGTTTACTTAGAACCGAATTTATTTGCATGGGATTCTTTAAAATTAATTTGGGTTCATTTGTTTTTGCAGTTAGAACTGCGTATTCACTGTTAAGCTTAATTTTACAGGCTAAGTAGTTCGAACCGGCTCGCCTGGAGTCTTTAGCACAAAACCGCAAGTCCACAAGTCTTACAAGTGTCAGTGTTGAATTCGTCTGCAATTGATAAGAGTATTAGATTTAAAATTGAAAATTGGACAATGGACATCTTGTGTTATAGAAATGTGTTGCACTTGTATCAATAAAAATAAAAATATCTTGTAGGTGCTACAAAAACAAATAGTGTTATTTTATAATAAGAAGTTCAAACTTCAAACTAGCGCTACAGACAGACCACTTAAAAAATAAAGCATATTCACGGGAAGGTTACAACCATTGAAATTAGTCACAAGAGGAGTAAGTACTAGAATAATGCTTGTCTCTTTTAGTACTTTAAGAAATTGGCTTTCTTTTGACGTCTCACTTGTAACGATTGACTGGAGTTGAGCACCGCAAACAGAATCCCTACACCCTACTACAGAAATGTGTAATATATATATATTCGCGTCGCCGACGGGAGGTAAAATATGCACACTTATATGTCCGTAGGGTTACAATCGTATAGTACATTTATACCGCACCTAAATACATCGGGGAAAATTTTTCAAAATCCAATTAGGCGTTTCCACTGAAACTTTAACATTTCACATGACAGCTGGTGGCAGAATTGATTACTAATCTTGAACAATAATACAGAGACAATCACAGCAAAAGAGACGGGAAGAACATCGGCTTCTCAGGAAAAAAAGAAGGAGCACGAGAAGCGCGATATCGAAGAATTTGAGAGATGCTACTCCAGAAGCAATGTACGGAAGTTTTACCAAAAGGTTAAGAGAACGTGCCAGAGCGACAAATCCCGTACGGAAACCTGTAGAGATAACGAAGGAAACCTTGTAGTAGAATCACAGTCGGTGCTGAAAATATGGAAAAACTACTTCTGCAGACTGTATAACGGCGACAAAGACCAAAATTCCGCTGTCAGGCAGAACGAACCATTCAACTTAGACGATGATAGCCAAAACTTCCGTCTACCTGATCAAAAGTAAAGTCCATCTGAAGTAAAGGTAGCAATATCGAAGCTTAAAAGCAACAAGGCTGCTGGGCCTGACGGTCTACCCACCGCCTCAACTGCGCCAACTACAGAGGTATCAGTCTCTTTAACATCGCGTACAAGATCTTATCTGCAATATTGTGTGAACGCCTAAATCCCTTCGTCAACAATCTGATTGGCCCCTATCAGTGCGGTTTTAGGCCAGGAAAGTCCACCGTCAATCAAATTTTCACACTTAGACACATCTTGGAAAGAACTCAAGAAGTCCAAATCGATACTCACCATCTTTTCATCGATTTCAAAGCCGCCTATGACAGTATCTATAGAGACGAGCTATATAGAACCATGTCTAGTTTTGGCATCCCTACCAAACTCGACCGTCTGTGTAGGATGACGATGGAGAAATCTCGCTGCTGCATCAAAGTCGGTAATGACCTAACCGACACCTTCTTTAACATCACACTTGAACGAATTGTGCGAAACTCACTAGCCAACATACGAGGTACGATCTTTCAAAATTCTGTACAATTACTTGCAAACGCGGACGATATTGACATAATTGGAAGAACACAGGGAGCTGTCACTGTCGCGTTTGCAAGTATAGACACAGAAGCGGCTAAAATGGGCTTAGCGGTTAGCGAGGGCAAAACCAAATATATGCTGTCAACAAGAAGGGACACCCTACATCGACGAATCGGGCAGAACGTCACAATAGACAGCTATAACTTTGAGGTAGTAAGGGACTTTGTCTACCTTGGCTCTGCTATAACATCTGAAAATGGCATCTCATCAGAAATCAAACGGAGAATAACTCTTGCCAATCGCTGTTTCTTTGGGCTGAGAAGGCAACTGTGTAGTAAGGCCCTCTTCCGAAAAACTAAGGAGACTCTATATAAGACCCTCATCATAACAGTCCTGTTATATGGATCTGAAGCATGGACTATCTCCAAAGCGGATGAAGATATCCTTGGTCGTTTCGAGAGAAAAATTCTTCGTATGATATTCGGTCCCGTTTATGTTGACGGGTTTTGGAGGAGACGATTCAACGACGAACTATACGAGCTGTACAGCGACATCGACCTTGTCAAAAAACTGCGCATTGGACGTTTGAGATGGCTAGGACATGTAGAGCGAATGGACATCAACGCTCCGGCCCGCAGAGTCTTCGATTCCAATCCAGAGGGTCAGCGCAGTAGAGGAAGACCTCGTCTCAGGTGGCGCGCACAAGTAGAAAACGACCCCAACCAACTTGGAGTGCGTAACTGGAGGCATCTGGCTAAGGACCGGGCTGCCAACAAATCACAGCTGTTTTTTGTCTGTCAGCGGTCTGAAAAGTCATAAATGACGTGCGTTTATATAAAGTGGTTTGTTCGATTTGACAAACTTACAAATGCAGCGACGAAATTATGACCGTAGTGGTAAATATTAAAAGAAACATATTGCTTATCAATATTTAGAAGAAATTCAACATTTAGAAATGTTGAAATTAGTCGAAACGATGAATTTAGGTGCGGTGTAAATGTACCCTATAAGAATAACTAGCTTTCGTTTGACGTTTCAATCAACTGTGAGACACTAGTCGTGAAACTTCTATGTAAACTGTTTTGTTTACAAATTTCAATCGCATTAATTAACAAATAAAACGAATTCAGAGCAATTAAAAATAATATTCACCCATCAATTAAGTGTGGAAAAAAAATCATTCATTCGTTGTGACATTTGTTCGGTCAGCTGTTTTGTTGAATTTGCTTAATATTGCAAAAGGTTTGTTTATTTCAACAACCCAACGATTGGAAGTCGTTTTCGTGGTGTTTTTGTGGAAAACGACTTTCAACGACGCGTTTTTAAACTTGTTATACGTATGGGAAAACTCCTGTTTTCGATGAAGTTCTCTAGTGTTTTCGCGAAAACCGGGTTTCCGGCTCGATGTGAAGAGGGTATTACCCAACGTAAGAGTAAACATGGGGATAAATGCACCAACAAGATTTAGATTTAGATTGTTTGAGGGAGGTGGAATTAAGTTGCCATATCACTGCGGCCACGAGTGGGCCTATTGTGATTTCCTCCACTTAGAGCTCGCTCATGATACTGGATTTAGTTATGAGTCCTAGTAGATCTTTGAGCGCGCTGTCAGATATGTCCTCTGCCCCAAGGTAAGGTTTACCTAGGTGGTGTTGACGTAATCTGACTAGACATTCACAGTGACACAGTATGTGTTCTGCTGATTCTTTATCCTCGTTGCATAGTCTGCAAGTGTTGTTTTGTATTATTCCCATAGTCATGAATGCACCAACTAACTATATTGATATATTCTTATACTCTGCAAATATATCTGCAAAAGTCATAAGCTTGACAATTGAGTACACGCAGCTGCTATTCCTGTAGATAAAAATCTAAATTGCCTATCATACTTTCACACGCAATAATTAAGTTAACATTTTGCTTCAGTTTAGTCTACGTCAAACCTCAGAAAGTGATACACTATAGACCTTTTATCGAGCTAAATTCTAATGGCTGTGGAAAGCAGTAAGGACATCTTCCGAATTCATCGACAGATTTGGAAATTCTGCGGATTCATTCCAGCCAAGAACGAAAGAGTTCTTTATTGGTTGTGGATTTTTTTTATTACGTTTGGAGTACAGTTTTACTATCCCTTTCATTTGGCCATGGGTCTGACTGAAGCTCGCACCAAAAGTGAAGTTTTAGAAAGCCTTTCAGTTTTGCTGACAGTTCTGCAATGCTCCCTAAAGTTCGTCATAATTTGGTACAATTTGGATAACATTTGGCTCGTCGAGGATATTTTTACAAGAATGGATGCACGCATTCAAAGTAAGGACGAAAGGAGACGCTTTCGCAGAACCATTCGAACCTGTATGCTTATCAGTTATCACTTACGGTATAGCTTCTCTGTATACAAGTATAGGCATGCTATCACAAATATCAGCTTTAATTACCATCGAAAAACGACTCATATATCCGGGTTGGTTTCCATTCGATTGGAGAAACTCTACAACTAACTATTGGATAGCAAGTGTGTACCAGTTCTGTGCAGTGTCTACCCAAATAATTGTCACCAGTGGTAGCGATACGTATACCATAATAACGTTGGCGACGTTAAGCGGGCACACACAATTACTCGCAATGAGGCTGTCAAAATTAGGAACAGACCCGAGCAAGAGCTTAAGGCAAAACAACTTAGAGCTGAGGATGTGCATCCTGGACCACAAAAATCTGATCAGGTAGGTGGTGCGATACAGCGTGCATTGCAATCTGTAACCATCGGTTTTTCGTTGCAGGCTTTATCAAGTGTTGAGTAAAGTGCTCTCGGTGGGAATGTTCTTTCAAATACTAAGCACGGGCATAAATATGGCGTTCTCCATAACGTGCTTGGCATTCTACGTTGAGAATGTGACGGCTCTTCTCTATTACTGTATTTATCTCATAGGATTGTGCCTTCAAATTTATCCGAGCTGTTATTTCGGAAGCGAGTTTGAAATCGAGTTTAAAAATTTACCATATGCACTGTTCTCGTGCAATTGGCTGGACCAGGACAGAGAATTTAGACAAAACCTTTGTACATTCTCGCTACGTGGTCTACAAAGGACCGAATTTGATTGCATGGGATTCTTTAAAATTAATTTAAGTTCATTTGTGGTTGCAGTGAAAAGTTCGTATTCGCTGTTAAGTTTAATTCAGCGGGCTAAGTAGTGTGAGATCTGTAAAAAGACTCCGAGTCTACAAGTCTCTGAATTTGGCTACAAGTTTTAAGGATATCATTTTAATTATGTTGCAAGTAGGTACTTGTGGTATTGTTTTTTTCGGCCATAATAATCTTTTCACGCCCAACACAATTTAACACCAACGGCAGCACTCGTGGACTTCAGCTGAACGACTTCGACAGCATAATGCATATTGCATTATTGCAGCTATAGCCCATACAGGCAAACACATACCTTCTCTACGGTAAATATACACTTCTGATGGCTGCTGCAGCGGCATTTTTGCACCTAGTTATTGTTGTTGTAAACGGAAGTAGTCAATGTTGTTGTTCCTCTACTTTTCATTGTTCATTTCCCCCAGAAAAAAAGACAAAGTCGATTGCGCATATAAAGTTAACCGCCTGATCAATATTTCTCCGATTTAGTTTTAAATAAAGTGCAATATCCACTGAAGTTGTGTTTCATTTCATTTAAATTCTGATTGACTTGTTAAATGTTAAAATAAAGCATTTACTCTGGAAGGTTGCTTTGTTTCTTTTCATCGTTCATCGGATCGGTTAATTATTCGCAATTTGAGTTTGAGTAGGTACTAGAATAATGCTGGACTTTCGAACTTTCGCGTATTTCTTTTTAAGAAATCATTAGGTCTGTTCCTTGACGTTTGAGTTTTACGAGTTTTTACTAACTCTTGCGAATTATTACTCAATGCCGTTCCTCAACTCGAAAAATTCGTAAAAGAAATCATAAACGAAAAGGAGACGCCCTTTTGAAAATAAGTTTTACTCATGATTTATGTACGCGTATTAATATAACGATGAAAAGTCAAAAACTAAAATAGGGGTATTCATGATTCGGTGTAATACACCTAGTGAAATTGCGAAATTTTACTTTTTTTATCAGATCGTAAACACACTTTTTCCCATCGTTAGCAAAATGGAAACAAATGACAGATCCAGTTTGACAATTGACATTTGTTCTCAAAAAAGCTTTTAAACTTTTCTCAAACTTCTGTAATTAATAAATGGTTTCAATTGATAGATGAATTTCATGCCTTATATTAACCTCGAATTTTCCTGGTGCTTTGAATGTAGTCTAATATCATGAAAACCTCTTTTTCTGTCCATCTTTTGACTTCCCCGTTGGCAGCGCTGACTTTCTTTTCCATTCTCTTTATTTTTTCCGATAGTCAACTTGACAAGGTTATACTTTACTCTGTTGTATTTTTTAAGTTACAATAGGGTCAGGGCTCAGTGTATAGATAAAGTGCAAAAGTGTAGCGAAATTTTAATAAGTAATAAGGGGTATTCACGATTCGGTGTAACAGATCTAGTAAAATTGCGAAATTTTATATTATTTTATCAGATCGTGAACACACTTTTTCTTATCTATAGCAAAACTGAAGCAAATGCCAGATCCAAATTGACAATAGACATTTGTTTTGAAACAAAACGTTTAAAAGGCGAAAAAGAAAAATGATTCTGTTTATTGGAAGATAATGGAGACAAAATTATGTTACCTAATGATTAATTAATGTTACCTAATGAAAATTATGATTTTCCCTTCGGCGGCACTTATTTTTGTTTTCCATTCTCTTTATTTTTTCTAATTTAGCGAACTGTCAACTTGATGAGGCTACTCTGTTGTATTTTTCGGTTGCAATAGGGGCAAGGCATAGATAAAGTGCAAAAGTGTAGCGAAATTTTATTCAGTATATTTTGTTTTTGTAGTGCGAAAAAAAGTTGCACTTTCACACTTTTGCAATGATACAAGACCAGTTGCACCGGATCGTGAATACCCCTATACTTTGTTGTTGTAGTTCGCAACGATACAAGGCCAGTTGCATCGGATCGTAAATACCCCTTATATATTATCTATCTCTATTATTATATTATTATTTTTATATATTATTTATATATATATATTATATATATAAAAAGAAAACCTTAAAATTGTGTTCGTTTGTCGTCGGTTCACGCCTTAACGCATTTATCGATTTGAACCAAACTTTCACACATATTTACTATTTACTATTTACTATATATCTGTATATCATTTGTGTGAAAACAAAACTTTGAGGGGATGAAAAAGGCTATGAAAGTTTGTATGGGGAAATGCACTTTGAAACAACAAAAAAATGGATAGAAATCGAGTAGTGACATTTCAAATACAAAAAAAAAAAAAATTATTTTAAAAGCAATTGTTGTTGTCAATGATTTCAATTATTTTCCAAGCAAATTGTTATTGTGAACAATTTTGAATTTCTTTTTTAAATAATAGGTACCTACCTAATAAGTTTGTGCTATTAAATTATGTTTACTATGTTACCAAGTAACATTTTAAAGTGGAGTATGTAGATACTTTGATATTTGTTTGATGGTGTTTGAATCCATTATTTTCAGGATCCTTGCATTAGTACAAGTGAGTAAGTTGAAATGTAAGGGTGATTGAGATGCGTGGACAATGATGTTGTTCAGCGTTTTGAGTTTTCACGTAGGGGTTGTTACGAAAAATGAGCGAGTAACAATCTTGGTACTCTGCTCATTCGTGAGTAGTGCTATGGCACCTGCAACAACATTAACCAATTTTTTGACACTTGCCGAAGCCACGAGTTTGCGCGAACACTTTCTTATTGCGAAATGCCCCGATATTGGAATGTGTCGTCGAAGAAGTTCAAGCGGCGGAAATAAGGTGAAGTAGTTCCCGCATTTCGTGGTGTTTATGCAAGTGATGCAATTGGTAGAATATACACAGTTCACCCTTTTCTTGCTTCTATTTGAGAATGCTTTTGGTCAATGTTTGTGGCCCTACTTCGTTCGAAGCGCTGCGGACTGGTGACGGTGTGTTGTATGCTATGGCCGACGATATTTTGCATCGAATTCGCACTGTGACATCGGATAGTGAACTGATCGGATCGGATAATCATCTGATGTGAGATGAAAAGCGCAACAAAGCTTTGATTTTGATCGAGGATATGTGTCTGCTCATGGGTGGCAATTTTTGGTTTAAAATGATGACACAAAGATATTTTCAGGAAATCTAGATGGTTTTGGCGTTCATCAAGATTATATGGCCTTTTATAGTGATTTGACGTCTCAAGATGTCGTTCGAGAAGTTAAAAACTACGAGTTGGAAGATTTTGACAAAACAACAACACTCGAAATTTATAATGAGGCATTAGTTATAATTGAAGATATGTGCTTAGCAATTGCAAATAAAACATTGTCACAATTAGGTTTGCCAGCTCCTAATTGACCATTGCATGACGTATTTAATCAAGAAATGCAACGTGAACAACAATACGATATAAATGAACTGAACACATTTATAAATTTGAATCTGCCGAAATTGAACCGAGAACAAAGAAATGTAGATGATACAATAATTCAAGCTATACAAAACGAAAGCGGAGGAATGTTTTTTTTATACGCGCCAGGTGGTACCGGAAAAACGTTTTTGATTTCCATGCTACTAGCTACTATAAGATCACCGAAGAATATAGCATTAGCACTTGCATCGTCTGGAATAGCTGCTACATTGGATGGTGGTGGTACAGCGCACTCCGCACTTAAATTACCTACCATTGAATATGCAAATTAATGAAAATACAACGTGTAATATTTCTAAAAATTCTGGAATGGGAAGAGTTTTGCAACAATGCAAATTAATAGTATAGGATGAATGTACAATGTCACATAAGAGATCGGTGGAAGCTTTGGATAGGACTTTGAAAGATTTACGTAATAATCAAGAAATATTTGGTGGCGCTTTAATATTTTTGGTTGGTGATTTCCGTCAAACACTGCCAGTGATACCCCGTGCAACTCCAGCAGATGAATTAAAGGCATATTTAAAGTCATCAAATTTATGGAGAAATGTACAAACACTCACTTTAACAACAAATGTGTGAGTACAAATACAAAATGACTCATCGGCTGAAGAATTTTCTAGGCAAATACTGTCGATAGGAAATGGACAAATTCCTATTGATAACACTGGATTAATCACTTTGCCAGATAATTTTTGTAATTTCGCACAAACAAAACAACAATTGGTTTCAAGTGTTTTTCCAAACATTGCGCAAAATTATAAAAATCACAATTGGTTAGCTGAAAGAGCAATATTGGCTGCCAAAAATAAGGACGTAGGTCAATTGAATACGAATATTTTAACTGATGTGCCTGGTGAGATTGTAACGTAACAATCAGTAGACACGGTAACAAATCAAGATGACGCTGTCAATTATCCGACAGAATTTCTGAATTCGTTGGATTTACCTGGATTGCCGCCTCATCGTTTACAATTGAAAGTTGGTGCACCAATTATTCTTCTTCGGAATATAAATCAGCCTCGATTGTGCAACGGAACAAGATTAGCAGTTAGAAAGGTTAGGAACAATCTTATTGAAGCTTTTGAATTCATTTAATATAATAGTGATTAAGTTGTCCACAACACTTTTGCTTTTTATTTTTGACGAAACATTTTTTTTTTTTAGTTTTTTAGATTTGGCATCAAAAATAAAGTTTAACACCAAATCTTCACCGAACCACGATCCATTCCCGAGTTATGAGTGCACATACGGACGTCAGTCTCTTTTACATATAGCCGTACCCACCATACCAAAGTAGTATCCTCTTTTTCAAACTGTAACCAACCATACACAGCCCCGAAATTTCATTGAAATTGGTTAAGTGGCTTAGGAGATTGAACACAGCGCCACCTATCGTGCCCAAAATAGTCATATCTTTCAAACTGTAACCAACCAAACACAGCCACAAAATTCCATTGAAATTGGTTGAGTGGTTTAGGAGATCGACAACAGCGCCACAAATATATTTTTTTGCATCGTTTTTTGTAAACAAATTACACAAACATACGTTAACCATTTGCAACCAAACTTTACAAAAATCATATAAGGACCAATACCAAAGATGTATGGAAGTTTGGTTAAAATCGGTAAATGCGTTAAGACGTGTATTGGCGACAAACGAACACAATTTTAAGGCTCAATTTTTGTATATATATAGATTTGGGCGGAACGAAGTTCGCCGGGTCAGCTAGTTTTATTATACATATTTTAGTTTTTACTGAATCTCTTGTGACAAAATTCTTATTTTAACATTTGACTGATTTAAAAAAACATCGGCCATTCGGTCAGATTTTAGCGGATTCACTTTTTTGTAGTGGCAACACTGTTGATAATTGCGTACATGCAGCTGCTATTCCTATAGATTTAAATCTTAATTTCCTATCAAATAAAATTGTCTATCGCATAAAACCATCCACACTCTCACTCACATGCAATAAATAGGTTAACGTGTTTCTTCAGTTTAGTCTACGTCAAACCTCAGTGAGTTATACACTGTAGACCTTTTATCGAGCTAAATTTTAATGGTTGTGCAAAGCAGTAAGGACATATTCCGAATTCATCGATGGATTTGGAAATTCTTCGGGCTCCTGCCGCCCAAAAACAATCGAATCCTTTATTCGTTGTGGTTTTTTCTTATTTCATTCGGCATAATGTTTTACTATCCGTGTCACTTGGCCATCGGGTTGTTTGCAGATAAAACAAAAAATGAAGTTTTTAGTAGTCTTTCAATAATAATAACAGATGCGCTGTTCTCCCTTAAGTTCTTTCTAATTTGGTACAATTTGGAAAATATTTGGCTCGTCGAGGATATCTTAACAACAATGGATGCACGCATTCAAAGTAAGGAAGAGAGAAGACACTTTCGCAAAACCATTCAAATCTGTATGCGTATAGTTTACGGTATCGCGTTTGTGTATGGAATTGCAGGCATGCTATTGCCACTAGCTACTTTACTTGCAACGAAAAAACGCCTTATGTATCCGGGATGGTTTCCATTCGATTGGAAGAGCTCTACTACTAACTATTGGCTAGCCAATGTGTACCAGATCACTGGCAAAACTATCAAAATCATTACCAGCTATGCTAGTGATACATACACGACATTATCCCTTGCAATGTTAAGTGGGCACGTACAGCTACTGGCAATGAGACTGACAAAATTAGGAACAGATCCCACGAAGAGCGTAAAGGAAAACAAAGTCGAGCTGCGGATGTGCATCCTAGACCACAAAAATTTAATCAGGTAGGTGTTGCGATAGAAATTGCTTTGTGATATGTAATCCTTTTCCTTTCCTTGCAGACTTTATCACGTGTTGCGCAGAGTATTTTCGATTGGAATGTTCTTTCAAATACTATCCGCGGGCATAAATCTGTCTTTCGCCATAACGAACCTCGCCTTCTACACTGATAGCGTAATGACTCTTCTCTATTATTGCAATCATATCATAGCATTGTGCTTGCAAATATATCCGAGCTGTTATTTTGGAAGCGTGTTTGAAAGCGAGTTCAAAAATTTGCCATACGCATTGTTCTCGTGCAACTGGGTGGACCAGGACAGGGAGTTCAGACAAAATGTTTGCACCTTCTCTCAGCGCGGTTTACTTAGAACCGAATTTATTTGTATGGGATTCTTTAAAATTAATTTGGGTTCGTTTGTTTTTGCAGTTAGAACTGCGTATTCAGTGTTAAATTTAATTTTGCAGACTAAGTAGTTAGAACCGGTCCGCTTGGGGTCTTTAACCGTAAGTGCACATGTCTTAAGGCTTCAGTTTTTCATATAAATTTTTCACCGCGAAATGTCAAAATGAACTTTCCACATTGCAAATTTCACTTGGCAGTACGCAGTTGGAGTGAAAAATAGCGTTTCAAAAACTGAGTTGTAGGTGGCGATAGTAAAATCTGTTTACAGCTATTTCACTTGGTTTTTATTGTCCGTCGCATGAAATTTTTGACATTTCGACGTGAAAAATGATTCGTAGGAAGACGGTTAAGAAATTTACTTCAATTTCAGATGTTTCTTTAAGAGAGTACTACACTTTTCGCACTTCTAATATCATTTTTGCATTGAATATATCACCGTAGAGCTAGGTGTACAAAAAGTTGGTGGCGTGGATGACCTTTTTGATGAGCAGGATGCCCTCAAGTAAATTGTTATACACTGTTTACTATAAATATAAAATGCTTTGTGGATACTAAAATGGATATTTTCTGTTCTCATACAAAAATTGATTTGATCGCAGCTCGCAGTTCCCTTTGGTGACACGGCGGCTGCTGCAATTGCATGAATTGAACATGTATTTGACAAATTGTATAAATAGGTAGAAATAAAGTGACGAATTTTAACAGTGTTTAATTAAGGATTACACGAAAATGTATGATGATGTTTCTTTATGGTGTTTTTGCGTCCGTCCGCACTGCAATTCTTTTTCGAACTCTTTTAAATTGTATTTCTCACCCTCACCGTGGATGTGTTGGTATGTATGGTTTTGTCCGGTGTATTGAATGAGAGTTACTTCAACAGCTCTCATAATAAACCTTAAATATTAAGAAAGTTCTGCAAATATGAATACAGCAGTTTTTTTTTTTTTTTAATTGTGTGATCTATACGCTGTCCAACAAAAATTGTCAATACAGGCCTTATGGGAGAGTTTTTGAAGTGATAACTTCTTTAGGCGCGTTGGGCACTATTTGGATGGGCAAAAATTAGCAAACTCGCGACACCGACACCGACACCGACACCGATTGCATACTTTTAGGGCGCGTTGGGATGGGCAAAAATTAGCAAACTCGCGACACCGACACCGACACCGATTGCATACTTTTAGTTGTAAACTTTTGTACTATTGCTTACTTTTAGGGGTAGGTAATTTATAGCTTAATCTACGATGATTTTTATTTGAATAAGTTACTATGGTAATTTATGGTAGCGACAAATTGATTGTCACCAAAATTATTTCAATTACCTGTTTTGTATGGGGAATTCATAACTTAATTTTACCAGGCTTAGTTCCGACATATTATATCCACGATTTTGGGTTTGTGCACATTTACGGCACAGTAGCTTGTGTTATAATTACCGAAACAAGAAATAGAAAACTGTGGTAAACTTGCCACCCTAAGAGTAGGTATACTATATAAATAATTGTAATATTCATGTCGCCTTAGTGTATACTGTAAAATATGATTAGTAATTTTTGTGTAAAATAATGAATATAAAACTACAATTGATGCCGTACCACGAGATCTAGAGCATTATCAATGGCGATGCAGCAAGACAGAAAAATATTGTTATCTTTTCTCGTTCTTTTTCTTTTAAAAGTAAAATTTGTATTTTTCGGAAAGAAATTCATATTCAATTAAGCTTCAGTATAATTATTATTAATTTATTCGTTCTGTGCTAGTTTCGGTAGAATACAAGTAGATACAATCGGATTGTGGTAGCTGAAGTAAGATATGTACATTCGAGACTGTAATCTATCTAGATTACGCTGGAAGACAGCATCTATGAAAATTACTTATATATGCTAAAGATAATTCTGCATTACTTCAAGATAAAGTTGGGAAGAGATTTGATGATATTCCAATCATTTTGAGTGGGGATTTCAACATCAATTTTGCAGATGATAAAAACTACCATTAATTGAATTTTTAAATAGCAAATTTTATTTAACGATGAGCAATGATCGCAATCTTAGCACGACTAGACATAAAACTACAATTGATGCCATCTTTACAAGATATTTAAATAGATTCGAATCAAAATTGTTTGTTTCATATTTTAGTTACCATTAACTCTATAGTATCCGTTTTCAAATATAATGATAATAATGATGATGATGATGGAAGAGTTTGAAGTTGTTGATTAAATTTCATAAGTGTCATTGGTATTCATTTCAAAGAATACCCATTAATTTTTAAATTTAATATTTCATGTATCTGTAAATTTACATTTTAAGCAATAGATTGCAATTCTGTATGTAAAATAATATGTATTATTTTTGATGTAAAATACCGCATTAAATGAAAATGAAAAATGTAACAAATTTTTGTAGTAGTAGTAGTTTATAATAATGAATAAAAAAACACTTTATTTAAAAGTACTTCCTACACAATAATATATTTTCTGACGATTCGAAAAATACACACGTAATTGTTCAAGTTATCACTTCTGTCGGCACTCCCGGAGTGCCTTTTAATTTTTTATTTTTCTCCAAATCCTCTTGTCCAATACGTTTTTTTTTTGCTACCAATGGTGCCTGTAGCTACTCTCACGGCAAACACAAGAATTGGCACTGAAATAAAAACCAAACCACTGACATCACAAAGAATTGTTGTTGTAATTTTCCCTAAATTCGCATGCAGCAGACCATAACCAGTCTGCCACACAACCGCTGGCGGAATGAGCATCAGAGACAAACCATACTGCGACCCGCAACTCGCAATCCTCTTGCCACTGGCCCCCCCAATTTTTTCTTCAAATTCGCCATTTTGTTTTTCTATCGGTGTTATGTCTATTTAGAATCCATGTGACATGCAAAAACATGAAAAAAATATAAAATCAATGCTGCCAACCGCTACCAACCATGGGGGAATGTGATAGAGTTCGGGAATACGACATTTTATCATAACTGAATGCTATTGGTTGGTTATTATAATTTTTTAAAAGACGAATAATATACCTAATTTGTGTGGTTAATATTACTATCTAAATGAGTTGTTTTATATACTAGAAACATGGACAAACATGGTTGTGTACTTTCCGCTTTTGAACATCATTAACTTCGATTTCATGAATAATTTTTCTTAAATAACTGAAGAAAAATTGCTTAAAATGTTTTTATTTTCCCTCAACCAATCTACTTTGTTCTTTTTTCATAAAAAGTCCACTTATTCCTTAAATAAAACACTATTCACACGTAACGAATAATTTCAAATTTAACGGCCAAATTCTATGAACGCTGGCAGCAACTTTGCCAACAGCGGAAGTGCTACACGCAAGGTGCGAGTGTTTTGGTGAGCCGGAATTTTTGAAGTTACCTAACATTTGTCAATACGAATTTCTATGTAAAAATACTAACGCACTTAGCATGTACCACCACCCCATAAATATATAGCTTGTAGGCAAGAAACGGAAAATCGGCCGAAGATGGGGGTCTCAGTATTGTCTCTGATGAGCATCGTCTTGTGTTCGCTTGCTATTATCAATTTTATCATCAACCAAAATAAGCAGTGTGTGTGACTGGAGCACATCAGAAGAGTGTTACCATAATACAATGAAAGCATATCCATAAGGGTTTTTCTATATGGATTTTGTCAAAGAACTTCGGTTTTGTTGCTTTTGAGAACGAATTATTGGGATTCGGTCGAAATTCTGCTTTCAAAATTCTGCTTTGCAAAATTCTGTCTCCTCACACAAAAATTCTGCTTTTTTTAATTCTGCTTTTCAAATTTCAAACAATAAAATTCTGCTTATTCTGCTTTAAGAAAAAACTAATATGGTCTGGTCATGAACAAAAAAAAAAATATTTTTGTATTATAATATATTATGCATTTCAGGATTAAATAACATAATAATTACAAGAAAAAAATCAAGTAGAAGTAAATTATTTCACATTTGAAACTATAAAAAAATTAAAAAACTAAACAAAGCTAGAGAGAGCTATATTTTTTGATATTCGTTTAAGAAAACCAATATGGCTAAGATCTGCCCTCTTTTTTTGGATTTCTCTTATTTTTTGTTTCAAAAAAAAAAAAGCATCTTTCCCTTTATTGGATTTAACGATTGAAACATTCATTATGAGTATAAAACTATCATCACACGTTCACGAAGGGATAGCAAAAAACAAATACCTAGAAGAGTAATTGTCTAAACAACACTGCAATCTTTAAAAAAAATGTCTCTACACTTTATGCTTAAGTAAGTGCGAGGAGGAATTCTGCAAACAATAAGGTTTGGAAAGTGTTCAAAAGCGCGCCCTTTTTTTATTGCAGAATTTTGAAAAGCAGAATTTTGAAAACAGAATTTTGAAAGCAATATTTTGAAAGCAGAATTTTGACATCCAGAATTTTGACCCCAACCCCGAATTATTATGTGGGGTGTTGCCATTCGGTCTTAGTTTGTTTGTATTTCTGAAAGATCCAATAATATTATTTTTAAAACATTTTTTTTTAATGTTGTCTTTTCGAATTAAGGTTTATTCGTGAGGTGTTTTAATATATTCATTTCATTAACGCAACAAGTGATCATAAGTGCGTTGTAGTGATATTGCGGTAAATTAATAGTTATTCATGCAAAAGCATGTTTTTTTTGGAGATCGTACATATTTTCAGCCCTATTCGTTAAAGAATATTTCTGCATATTTGAGTATAAATGCATATTTAACTTTGTAGAGCATATTTTTGCCATATTTTAGCATTTTTTTATATTTTTGCATATTTGTCTATTTTTTGATCAAATAGTTTTTCACACTGAAATATCAAAAGGACGAAGCAGGCAAACCTACATACACTGTTTACGTTCGTCATTTTTTTGCTACTGTTTCCGCGAAGATCTGTACTGTAGGGTAATAATTTTTTAACAAGTATATAATCTAGGTATCTATGTCTATATGTATGTATGTATGTACAGCTGCACAAGTACAGTCCTTTTACCATCTGTTTAAGTATAGGACATTGCGTCGTGGTTACATAATTTTGTATTCCAATTGCCTGTTTGTGTATATATATTTTTTTTGGAAAACAAACTAAAGCGATTAGGCCTGCTGGGGATACCCTTAAAAAACGCGCCTATTATCTTGCCGGAAAAGGATAAACGGAATTTATTTCGTTCAGCAATGTTTTTTGTTTAAATTGGAAGCTGGTAACCCTAATAGCATTGCTCTCTGAGTTATGGCGAATTATCATACACACTACGAAAACCCTGTGAGAGCTTTAAAGAGAGACCGATTTATATAAGTCATTGAAGCCAGACTGAGAGACAAACATCCTATCTTCCTGATAATTTACTGATAATTTTTGTTGGACAGAGAATAGTACATTTATACCATGTTCCCACCAACGTGATTTAGCTAAATCTACTTGATTTTGCTAAATCATCTCATAAATTACGTGATTTATCATACATTTTCGTGTTTAAATTTTAATTACGTATCTGTAATCGCAAATCCACACAAAATATAATCGAACATACCTCTATTATGTTCAGCACTTCTTTCAGCAAACGAAAAAAAAATCAAAAAACAGTGATGGGACTTGAGGAAAGTGAAACGGTGGTAGATAACCTTAAAAAAAGGTGGCAGAAAAAAAATTGTCGATGGTAAATAATTAATTTATCTATGCCGATGAAATAGTAATAATAACAAAAAAAAAAACGGAAATAAAATAAATATAAATCAGTCATTTCTAATTATTAATTTAAATAATTTTTATATTTATTTATTTTATTAATTTAATCACATTTGTTGTTCAAAACAAAAAACTTAATTATTACTTCGTATGGCAACCGTCTGCGAATTTATATTTTGAAGCATATTTTACCAATAATTTCGGGGGTTCTCCAGAAGTTTCTTGGCAGCTTTTAAATTTTGAATTCAAATTTCGAAAGAACAACAGAAAAAACATAGCATAGATTCAACTCATCATTAAATAAAAAATATAAAAACTTAGCAAATCACCCTCGCACTAATGCCCAATTCACAATGTCGCGTTGACGCGCGCGTGCGTTGACAGATTATGTAGAAACTAAGCGTTCATATGGTGCAACACAAAATACAACTTCAGGCGTTGACTCGACTTTAGATCGTAAATATCGTAAAGTTCAACGCGACGCGTGAGTAGAGCTACTTTCTACTATCACGCGCGTTTGACAACTTTAGAATTTCGAATTGTTCGATTTGAAGTCATAGAATGTGCCGATTATAGATGGAGTGGCACAGATCCGCTATTGTTTATTACACACAACTTTTAAAAAACTATATGATGTTTTTTCAAAGCATAATTTATTAATTCAGTGTGTGGAAATGAGGAATAACATTTTTTTTTTTTTGTAGGGCAACTACTAATTTCTTTAGATGTTTTGGAGGAAAAATATTAATCAAGGGCCTTATATCCGTATTAAGGTTGTTGTGTGCTTCGATATATTGTTAAATTTGATTTTCTTGTATTTTGGAGAGTCGTTTTTCAATTCGTGCATAAAAATTACAGCTTCAAGAAAAAAGAGCGTAGACTTGAAATTTTAATTCTGCTCTGAATTTGTATTTTCCAGCCAAAAAACAAACAGAACTTTTAGTTTGTCAAAATTTTCCCTGTTAACGCGTAGTCGCTTCAAAGCAGCATTTTGTTTTACAAAATTGTTGCTCGCGCGCTTTGGCATTTAAAATCGTAAAATTTCGATAAAGCGTGTCAAAGCGCGCCGACGCACGCACGCGTGCAACGCCGAATTGTGAATTGGGCATAAAATCGTAAAATTTCGATAAAGCGTGGCAAAGCGAGCCGACGCACGCACGCGTGCAACGCCGAATTGTGAATTGGGCATAATACAATCAAATAATGAAGTATTGGTGCAGTAAATGGTGTATACTGGACTGGCGGTTTTTGCTGATGCAATTCTTCGAGAAAAGTACTGATAGCTAGTGTGTATGGCTAAAAGTAAGGCGAGTAGCAGTAGTTATAGTAGGTACAGTTTTCAATTTATTACAATGATGTAAAATTAATATTATTAGCGAATAGCTATGAGTAAAAGCTGGAAGATTTCCAGTTCAGGTTGGTAGAATTTCCGAAAGTGTAAAATCGGTAGAAATACCACTTAAGTGCTAAAAGTCCCATCACTAATATGGCAAAGTTGACGTAAATGGCACACTAAAACACTTAAAGTTCGGTGGAGACGCGTTTCGTGATTTATAAATCACTTCGGCTAGATCACGTTGGTGGGAACATGGTATTAAATAGTATTAGGTTCAGTAATCACATCAACAGAATTCACGGATTTTTAAAAAGTTTAATACTTTCTATGCACTATTGATTGTTTAAATCCGCTGGCCTTATGTTACAAATCAGATATTATTGCCAAAATTAAATGCTATTACTAGTATGAACTAAAGTAAAACGAAATTCGCAATTTCTTTTCTCCAGCTATTTTTATTTTGAGTAAAATATGAGTGCAAAAATGTATGTATATTTTATAGTATAGCTCTCCTGAATTTTATGGAATTCCCAGCAAAAAAAAAAAAAAAACAACATTTTCAGCTCAGTCGCCCTGCATTAATTTCTCCGCGAAAATCTCCAAAAAAAATATTTCGATTTCACAGCATTTTTTGGAGAGCAGTGAAAATCTCACATCACTCAAACAGCGTACCAGCTTTCACATGTGCCAGTGTTGAATTTGTCTACAAGTGATAAGAATATAAGCTTTAAAATTGAATGTTATTTATTATAGAAATGTGTTGCACTTGTATCAATAAAAATAAAAACCCTTGCTGGTGCTACAAATACAAATATAGTAATTTTATATACCTTAGTCATAGCAAGTAGTTAAAATTATCGCTATACAGATGAGACTTCAACAATCGCTCTGGTTGACTTACATATTTACAGCACTAAACTAAAGCCTTTACACGGGAAGGTTAAAGGTTTTTTTAATCGAAAAAAGAAATGTCCGGATTTTTTGGTCGATTTAAAAAAAAATCGGTCATTCGGTCAAATTTGAGTGGCTTCACTTTTTTGTAGTGGCAACACTGTTGATAATTGCTTACATGCAGCTGCTATTCCTCTAGATTTAAATCTTAATTTCCTATCAAATAAAATTGTCTATCGCATAAAACCATCCACACTCTCACATGCAATAAATAGGTTAACGTTTTTCTTCAGTTTAGTCTACGTCAAACCTCAGTGAGTTATACACTGTAGACCTTTTATCGAGCTAAATTTTAATGGTTGTGGAAAGCAGTAAGGCCATCTTCCGAATTCATCGATGGATTTGGAAATTATTCGGGCTCCTGCCGCCCAAAAACAATCGAATCCTTTATTCGTTGTGGTTTTTTGTTATTTCATTCGGCATAATGTTCTGCTATCCGTCTCACTTGGCCATCGGGTTGTTCGCAGTTAAAACAAAAAATGAAGTTTTTAGTAGTCTTTCAATAGTTATAACGAATACGGTGTTCTCTCTTAAGTTCTTCTTAATTTGGTACAATTTGGACAACATTTGGCTCGTCGACTATATCTTAACAATAATGGATGCACGCATTCAAAGTAAGGACGAAAGGAGACACTTTCGCAAAACCATTCAAATCTGTATGCGTATAGTTTACGGTATCGCGTTTGTGTATGGAATTGTGGGCATGTTATTGCCACTAGCTACTTTACTTGCAGCGGAAAAACGCCTTATGTATCCGGGATGGTTTCCATTCGATTGGAAGAGCTCTACTACCAACTATTGGCTAGCCAATGTGTATCAGATCATTGGCAAAAATATCCAAATCATTACCACCTATGCTAGTGATACATACACGACATTATCCCTTGCAATGTTAAGTGGGCACGTACAACTACTGGCAATGAGACTGACAAAATTAGGAACAGATCCCACAAAGAGCGTAAAGGAAAACAAAGTCGAGCTGCGGATGTGCATCCTAGACCACAAAAATTTAATCAGGTAGGTGTTGCGATAGAAATTGCTTTGTGATATTTAATCCTTTTCCTTTCCTTGCAGACTTTATCACGTGTTGCGCAGAGTATTTTCGATTGGAATGTTCTTTCAAATACTATCCGCGGGCATAAATCTGTCTTTCGGCATAACGAACCTCGCCTTCTACAGTGATAGCGTAATGACTCTTCTCTATTATTGCATTCATATCATAGCAGTGTGCCTGCAAGTATATCCGAGTTGTTATTTTGGAAGCGTGTTTGAAAGCGAGTTCAAAAATTTGCCATACGCATTGTTCTCGTGCAACTGGGTGGACCAGGACAGGGAGTTCAGACAAAATGTTTGCACCTTCTCTCAGCGCGGTTTACTTAGAACCGAATTTATTTGCATGGGATTCTTTAAAATTAATTTGGGTTCATTTGTTTTTGCAGTTAGAACTGCGTATTCACTGTTAAGCTTAATTCTACAGACTAAGTAGTTCGAACCGGCTCGCCTGGAGTCTGTAGCACAAAACCGCAAGCCCACAAGCCTTACAAGTGTCAGTGTTGAATTCGTCTACAATTGATAAGAGTATTAGATTTAAAATTGAAAATTTTACAATGGACATCTTGTGTGTTACAGAAATGTGTTGCACTTGTATCAATAAAAATAAAAATATATTGTAGGTGCTACAAATACAAATAGTGTTATTTTATAATAAGTAGTTCAAACTTCAAACTATCGCTTCAGACGGACTTTAACAATCACTCTGATTGACTTATGTTAACCACTTAAATAAAGCATATTCACGGGAAGGTTACAGCCCTTGATTGACTGGAGTTGAGCACCGCAAACAGAACCCCTACTACAGAAATGTATAATAAAGGGTGGTTAAATTTTAAGGCCGATGTTGAATGTGAAAAACGCTAAACGTCAAGTTTTTTTCTGCATTTCATTTGACATTTATCAATTTCAGACTAACTCAATTTGAACCATGGAAAGATACACAATCGAGCAACGCGTTAAAATTATTCAGGCTTATTATGAAAATGGGCGTTCAAATCAAAATACATATCGTGCACTTCGGTCAATTTAATCGTCCAAATGTGCGTACAATCGGAAAAATCGTGCAAAAATTTGAGCAAACCGGGTCTGTAGGAGATGTGAAAACACCAGTGCATGCTCGTACAGCTCCTACTGCAGAAAGTATTGCTGCTGATCGCGATAGTGTGCCTGAAGAGCCGTCCACCTCAACTCGTCGTCGTGCCCAACAATTGCACCTCTCACGCTCGTCGTTGATGAACATTATGCATAAAGACTTGCATTTACGCGCTTACAAGGCGCAGTTGACTCAAGAACTAAAGCCTCTTGTACATTTCAAGCATCGTCAAGGGTCAGAATGGTGGCAAGAAATGGCAACAGGGGATGATCAATTTTCGAGGAAATTCATCTTCAATGAGGCACATTTTCACCTCAGTGGATTCGTCAATAAGCAGAATTGCCGCATTTGGGCGAGGGAAAATCCAAGAGTGATTGTCGAAAAACCAATGCACCCACAAAGAGTGACTGTTTGGTGCGGTTTATGGGCTGGCGACATCATCGGGCCATATTTTTCCCAAAATGAGGCCGGTCAGGCAGTTACTGTGAATGGTGTTCGCTATCGTGAGGTGATAACGAACTTTTTATGGCCCGAATTTGAAGATATGGATGTGGACGATAGTTTCAACAGGAAAGTGCCACTTGCCAACGAAACAATGGCTCTTTTGCGCGACAAATTCAATGGCCGTGTTATCTCACGTGGTGGCGATGTCAATTGGCCGCCAAGATCATGTGATTTGACACCGTTGGACTTCTTTCTTTGGGATTATTTAAAAGAAAAGGTGTACGTCGATAAGCCAGCAACAACTCAAGAGCTAAGGATGAGATAATTCGGCACATTAACGGCATAGAACCTCAATTATGCCTCAGCGTCATCGAAAATTTGGACCATCGGATGGAGGTGTGCTGCCGAGGTCGCGGCGGCCATTTGGCCGATATTTTCTTCCATACATAATTGAACCATACCAATATTATCATAATAAAAAGAAATGAAATGAAATGAATGAAAAAGAAACGTATCGTAGCTCAGGGAAATCAGTGGAAAGAAAAGAAAACACACCGGCACGAAAATAATACGCGTCAGAATATATAAAAACACAAGATAATTATAGTGGAAAAATGTTATAAAAAACCACTTATATTTATTCCGTCTCAGTAATATTGGCTCCTCTCAGCAGAGACAATACTGAGACCCCCAACTCACAAATCACAATCCTCTTGCCGCTGGCCCCCTCAGTTTTTTTTTTTTTTTTTTTTAAATTCGCCATTTTGTTTTCCTATCGGTGTTATGTCTATTTAGAATCCGTGTGACATGTAAAAACATACGAAAAATATAAAATCAATGCTGCCAACCGCTACGACATTTTAAGATAACTGAATGCTATTGGCTGATTATTATAAATTTTCAAAAGTCGATTAATATAATTTGTTTGGTTAATCTATATATATAAAAATGGATCTTGGTTTGTTCGGATGCTTAAAACTCGAAAACGACTGGACCAAATTGGATACTTCCTTCTGTGGATTTGTTCGTAATTGCTCCGCGAAGGTTTAGGAAAAAAGAAAAATTGAAAAAATTAAGAAAATTGGGCGGAAAATTAGAAAATTAAAGTTTGTATGGGGAAATACACTTTGAAAAAAAATTAACTGGATAGAAATCAAGAAGTGACACTTCAAATAAAAAAAAAAATATTTTGAATTTTAAAAGCAATTGTTGTTGCCAATTATTTTAATTATTTTCCAAGCAAATTGTTGTTGTCAACAATTTTAAAGTTTTTTTTTTTTTTTTAAATATAGGTACCTAAAAACTTTGTTCTAATAAATTATGTTTACTATGTTACATTAAGTAACTTTTTGAAATGAAGTAGATAGGTACTTTGATTATACAAAGATGATATTATGGCCGACGATATTTTGCATCGAATTCGCACTGTGACATCGGATAATGAACTGGAGATGTCAGATGAAATGCGCAACAAAGCTTTGATTTGACGCATTTAATCGAGAATTGGAGCGAGAAATGGACTTCGAAAGAATCGCATTGAGTCAAGCTGTTCGAACAAATGTGCCAATGTTGAATCTATATATATAAATATGAATCCCTATTTCCCTTGGTCGCGGCCGGGTGGGTACAGTTACATATAAAAGAGACTGACGTCCGTATGTGTACTTATAAATCGGGGACGGATCGTTCGATTTTTACAATTTTTATAATTCATATATTTATCTACATAATTCGGATTTGAAAGTTGGTTCAGTTAAAATTCTGTTGCGAAACATCAATGTGCCGAAACTTTGCAACGGATCGCATTTGTTTTATGGTGAAGGATCTCACATCAAATATCATACAAGTGATGATTTTAAGGGGAAAATTCAAAGGCAAACATTCTTATTCCGCAGATTTCGCTTATTAAGAACGATTAACCATTCGTGTGACTTCAATTTCCCGTGCGTCTCGCTTTCGCTATGACAAATAATTTATTGCAAGGATAATCGATGGATGTTTGTCAATTTAGTGAGAAAGTGGAAGGTTGGACGACACGTCAAAATCATTGCGGTTTGATTGAAAAAATTCAACATTGCTATTCATCATTTATTTCTATTGCATTTAATATAACTTTTGAATAAAGAATTTTAAATTGGTCGAATAACATAAACTAGCAAGTGCTTGGTGCATGCTCTGAATTTATTAACAAATTAACAAATTTGGGCGAAACGAAGTTTGCCGGGTCAGCTAGTAATACTATATAAATGAGTTGTTTTATATAGGTACTATACTCTGTCCAAGAAAAATTGTCAGTACAGGGAAGATAGGATGTTTGTCTCTCAGTCTGATTGCAATGACTTACATAAATCGGTCCCTTTTTAAAGCTCTCACAGGGTTGCCGTAGTGTGTATGATAATTCGCCATAACTCAGAGAGCAATACTAACAGTAGCAAAAAAAGGATCATAATATCCTCTCAAGGCATTTCCTTTACTGGAGAGGAGTGACCGGATGTGGTAAAATCCAACGACCGAAAATAAACAGTATAGGTCTACCTGCTTCATCATTTTGATATTTCAGTGTGAAAAATATGCTCTACAAAGTGAAATATGAATTTATACCTACCAAAACATGCAGAAATATGCCCTAACGAATAAGGCTGAAAATTTGTACTTAGTTTTCTTTAATCAAATATTTAATCAATTTTTATCCCTTAAAATACCATGCTTTTGGATGAATCCGGTTGAGTTGCCCTAGCTCTATATCTATATCTCTACAGCACAGATATGATCACATGTTGTATTAATGAAATGAATGCATTAAAACACCTCACGAATTAACATTATTTCTAAAAGACTGTTGTGAGTGTATGTTTATAAGTACATATTATATTACTAACATATATTAGGTTAAGTACTACAATGTATTGTGACAGACATATTAGGCAGTCGTTGAATTAAAGTCAGGAACTAAGCACATTAGGTCGTCTGATTCTTTGAATTACAAGTCTTCAAAAAGACAAAATTCAAAAATATGTTTTAATTGAATATTATTGGATCTTTCAGAAATACAAACAAATTAAAACCGAATGGCAACACCCCACATAATATGCCGCTCTCAAAAGCTCCAAAAAGCTCCAAAAAGCATCAAAACCGAAAGTTCTTTGACAAAATTCAAAGAAAAACCCTTAATGATATGCTAGCATTGACATATGGTAACACTTCTCTGATGCGCTTCAGTCACTCACACTCAGTGTTGCCGCAAGCTTTTTTAAAAGTGTAACAATTTTGTTCAAAAAGTGTAACAAATGGATAAAAAATGTAACAAAATCATCGTTTTTCAGCTGAAAAAAATCTATATCACATTAAAAAAAGCTTTTTTTGACCTACCTGTCCATTTTGTGTTTAACAAAAAATAAAAAAACGAAACAAAATTATCGACCATCGAAGTAGATTTCAATTTCTATTTCACAAACTTTATTTATCACGAGATGTAGAACATTGTCAACGGCGACGCCGCGAGACAGAAAAATATTGTTGTCTTTTCTCGTTCCCTCCCATTCCCATTCCCACTCACAGTTTAACGTTTTGCACAACTTTTGCTCTGTGGAAAAAACAAATACATTGACAGAAATTGGTAGAATTTTGCTCGAAAGAAAAAGGTGCTGCCAGTTCAACTTTTCAATATTTTTAATGGGAAAAACAAAAAAGGATTTTAATGAAAAAAATGTAACAAAACGAAAAAGAAAGTAAAATTGTAACAAAATTATAAAATAATTAAAAAGTGTAACACTTTTGTTACACTTGTAACATTGTGGCAACGCTGCTCACACTGCTTATTTTGGTTGATGATAATAGCAAGCGAACGCAAGACGATCGTGCTCATTCTGCCCGCGGCTGTGGGGCAGACTGGTTGTGGAGGGATGTATGCGAATTTCAGGAAAATTACAACAACAAAATTCTTTGGAATGCCAGTGGTTTCGTTTTTATTTCAGTGGCAAATCTTGTGTTTGAGTGCCGTGAGAGAACTACTACTTCCCATAAGGCCTGTACTGACAATTTTTCTTGGACAGAGTATAGAAACATATTAGGACAAACATTGTTGTGTATTTTCCGCTTTTGAATATCATTAACTTCGATTTCACGAGTAAATTTTTCTTAAATAACTGAAGAAAAATTGCTCAAAATGTTTTTATTTTCCTACAACCATTCTGCAGTAATCATTTTTCATAAATATTTTCAGAAAAAGTGCACTTATTTCTAAAATAAAATACTATTTACACGAAACGAATAATTTCAAATTTAACTGACAAAATTCTATGAACGCTGACAGCAACTTTGCCGACAGCGGAAGTGGGAGGTGGGACACGCAAGGTGCGAGTGTGTTGGTGAGTGAAGTTACGTGACATTTGTCAACACGAATTTCTATGTAACAATGCTAATGCACTTAGCGTGTACCAGTCCATAGAAATATAGCTTGTAGGCAAGTAACGGAAAATCGGCCGAAATTGGGGGTCTCATTATTGTCTCTGCCTCTCACGTTGGTGCCTGCTATCTTCTCGGTCTTTCGTTAAGTTTTATATCCTCTCTCAATACATCGACCGCAGAGTTGCAATACTCATGCAGTTCGATACAGGTTACATACTTATAGTACTTTAAACCGCACCTAAATTAAACATATCGGGGAAAAATTTTCGAAATTCAATTTTGAGTTTCCACTGAAACTTTAACATTTCACATAACAGCTGGTGGCAGAATTGATTACTAAACTTTTTTTTTCTGTTTAAAAATCAGAAATACCAAATTGAACCTAAAGAATGCAACAAATATTGAATTAATAAAGTAATGCAGAGACAACCACATCCTTCTTCCTTGTTCATAAATTGTTTGTTCCATATTTATAATTTAAATAACCTTAAATTATTGAAAAAAAAAAAAAAACAGCTGCAATTGCGTACACGCAGCTGTTAAATTTCAAAATTTCCTATCACACTTTCACACGCAATAAATAGGCTAACATTTTTCTTCAGTTTAGTTTACGTCAAACCTCAGAAAGTGATACACTATAACCCTTTTATCGAGCTAAATTCTAATGGCTGTGGAAAGCAGTAAGGACATCTTCCGAATTCATCGACAGATTTGGAAATTCTGCGGATTCATTCCAGCCAAGAACGAAAAAGTTCTTTATTGGTTGTGGATTTTTTTTATTACGTTTGGAGTACAGTTTTACTATCCCTTTCATTTGGCCATGGGTCTGATTGAAGCTCGCACCAAAATCGAAGTTTTAGAAATCCTTTCAATTCTGCTGGTTGTTCTGCAATGCTCCCTGAAGTTCGTCATAATTTGGTACAATTTGGATAACATTTGGCTCGCCGAGGATATTTTTACAAGAATGGATGCACGCATTCAAAGTAAGGACGAAAGGAGACGCTTTCGCAGAACCATTCGAACCTGTATGCTTATCACTTACGGTATAGCTTCTATGTATACAAGTATAGCCATGATATCGCAAATATCAGCTTTAATTACCACCGAAAAACGACTCTTATATCCGGGTTGGTTTCCATTCGATTGGAGAAACTCTACAACTAACTATTGGATAGCAAGTGTGTACCAGTTCTGCGCAATGTCTACCCAAGTAGTTGTCACCAGTGGTAGCGATACGTATACCACAATAACGTTGGCGACGTTAAGCGGGCACACACAATTACTCGCAATGAGGCTGTCAAAATTAGGAACAGACCCGAGCAAGAGCCTAAGGCAAAACAACTTAGAGCTGAAGATGTGCATCCTGGACCACAAAAATCTGATCAGGTAGGTGGTGCGATACAGCGTGCATTGCAATCTGTAACCATCGGTTTTTCGTTGCAGGCTTTATCACGTGTTGAGTAAAGTGCTCTCGGTGGGAATGTTCTTTCAAATACTATGCACGGGCATAAATATGGCGTTCTCCATAACGTGCTTGGCATTCTACGCTGAGAATGTGACGGCTCTTCTCTATTACTATAGTTATCTCATAGGATTGTGCCTGCAAATTTATCCGAGCTGTTATTTCGGAAGCGAGTTTGAAATCGAGTTTAAAAATTTACCATATGCACTGTTCTCGTGCAACTGGCTGGACCAGGACAGAGAATTTAGACAAAACCTTTGTACATTCTCGCTACGTGGTCTACACAGGACCGAATTTATTTGCATGGGATTCTTTAAAATTAATTTAAGTTCATTTGTGATTGCAGTGAAAAGTTCATATTCGCTGTTAAGTTTAATTCAGCGGACTAAGTAGTGTGAGATCTGTAACACGAGACTCCAAGTCCACAAGTCTCTGAATTTGCAAACAAGTTTTTATTTAATTTAACTATGATGCATGTACTTGTGGTATTGTTTTTTCATGGACCTTAGCTGAACGACTTCGACTGCAAATAGTCCATTCAGGCAAACACACCGTCAATACGGTAAACATACACTTCTTCTGCTACTGCTGCAGCGGCATTTTTGCACCTAGTTATTGTTGTTGTAAACGGTTGTAGTCAATGTTGTTATTCCTCTACTTTTCATTTTTCATTTCAACCAGAACAAAGACAAAAAGTCAGTAAGTCATTCGATTGCATATAAAGTTAACAGCCTGATTTCTGCAATTAATCAAAAATAGTTTCATCACTGAATTAAATTGTGCTATGATTTGTTTCAGTAAATTTTACCAACTGTTTCATAAATTCAATGAAATAAACAAGTAGTGGTCTGTTCACCATTTCCGGAGAACTTTTTGTTTTATAGGACACCGAAATTCCGTATACATTGCTATAAAAATAGCAGCATGGAAAGCTCTCACTTCAGATCAGCTTCAGATCACATAAACAAGATGGCCGAGCAAAAGAAGTGTCACTCGCGTTAGTTTGCAAGTAAGTAGTTCTTCACAAACGATATATCCCATACAAAAGTGACACAACGAAATCATGAACGAAAAATTTCGCTCTCCTTTTCGTTTTGCAGTACGCAGCTGCTGCGAAATGATGGCGGAAAAGTGGATAGTTGTAGTATATTCCTTGGTACAATTATCCACTCTCTTTTCGCACATGTTTATTGTCCGGGACATTAATTGCTTGCGGAAATTTGGCATTTGTGCTGCAGTGTTGCCAGCTTTCATAAGAGGGTGGAACCAAAATGAGAAATTTTGAAGCTGAAAATATCAAAACTCATATGAAAATTAAAACTGCACATTTTTTGTTAGGTAATATTAAATTAAAAAAAAAAAACAATGAAACTCCTAATTGAGAGACTTTTTTTTAATTTCCATTTTGCAATAGGCCTGTTTTTTTGAACTTCGATCTCAGCAAAGCAAAGTAAAGTAGGATTTTCAGCACGCAATTACAACAACTACTGTGATTCCTTGAAGTGTCAAGAGCGTAGTTGTTGTAATTGCGTGCTGAAAATCCTACTTTACTTTGCTTTGCTGAGATCGAAGCTCAAAAAAAAGCGCTTAATGTGCACAAAATGTAAATGAGTTTTTATGTTAGACTATACCTACTTCGAAATGGGTTGGTATAAATGAATGAATGTCAATTGCAATGGATTTCCAGTGCAAGTGAAAAATATGTGTTTTGGCGGCCAACTCAGAAAAGAAATCAAATTCTGATTTAATGTTCCATTTGGCAGCAGAAATTTGAAATCATATCAAAATCTGAAATGCCCAATAATCGAAAAACTAATACCTGTTTAGAATGTTTTAGTTATACGAAAAGAGTAACTTCGCAATAGAATTATAAATTCCTCAGGCTCCTAAAAAACGCAAAACTTTAAATAAAGTGAATAGCGTAAATTACAATAAATCCGAAATGAAAATTTTAAGGAGCCAAATTGGAAATAAATACCCAGTGCTGGTAACGCTGCTACTTGTATTTCAGCTGATGGAAATCTACACAAATTATTTTTTATTATTTTTATAGGTACATAAAGAAGCATCGTTCGACTCCTATTTTGTATTTCCTTTTTTACTTCATTTATCATGACATTTTTCTGTCTGTACTTCTTCTTCTTAATACCTCTGGGAACA
Source organism: Cheilosia urbana (assembly GCA_946477585.1). Lineage (NCBI taxonomy): Eukaryota > Metazoa > Arthropoda > Insecta > Diptera > Syrphidae > Cheilosia > Cheilosia urbana. Next base: position 148,025,198 of record OX297854.1, read on the forward strand.
CTTTCTTTCTGAACGCCTCCATTGAGACTTTTTTAACGTTTTTTTTTTTTTTTTTTGTCAATCGCTTCCAACAATTTCATACGGAATGATAAACGAAATTTTCGGGTTGTCTCCAAATCGACAGCAAAGCATTTGTGGAGAGTTGCACCATGGAAAAACTGCAAAGTCACTAATTGCAAAATTTTGAGTTGCAAATCACGAATTATATATTTTTCGCAAATCACAACGATTTTGTCTTGAATTGATACAAAAATTGGTAATTTAACATTTAAAACGGCGAAAAATATCAAAATCTGTTTTTTGAATATTGCGATTTGAAGTATTAATTAGAGCTTCTTTTATTTATAGTGATTTGCGACATTTTTGGCGCAATTCACTACTTCAATAGGTAAATTCCTCAAACACCACTTTAAAATCTCAAATTGCAAAAAATATTTCGTAATTTACCACCACTGAATGATGAAGTCGTAAATTGCAAAATATGAATTGCAAATTGATAAAAATAAGTTGCAATTTACGATTAAGAATTTGTAAATTGCAACTACTGAAGTAGTAAATCAACCACTGTTGCAACTTACTAAGGGATGAAATCGTAATTTCAACAGAAAAGTGGTAATTTATGATATTTTGTTTGCATTTCACAACCACAGTAATATCAAATTGATAACTATTTGTATCAAATTTCGATTGGTTATGGCAATATGTATTTCATGCCCGATCGCATTATTGACACATTGACACTGAGAAGTGTTGGTTCACGACTTTTGAGGGTCAATATCTTCACTTTGTACAATTTCTAGAATTGCGAATAAAAAGTCGTGAATTAGTAAATCCTGAAAACTTGTCGTGATTCGGCGCTTATTTTTCTTGATTTGATCTAAGAATTTTTTCTGTATACAGAAAAACACAACTCAACAAATTTGAGTTGTCAATTTATGAATGAAATAGATGTCGCATCTCTCCGTAAATGATATCAATTTACAGAAGATTCCGAATATTTCCACCTGCTGCTTAAGATAAGTGAATAAATATTTGCTTAACCCTGATAATAATTTATTTATTTTGATTGCTAAATCAGCCGTAAACTCCACTTGAATGTTCAAAAAGGTAGTTGGTCGCCGGCAATGACGCAGACAGTTGGGAATCATCAAGAGAAACTGTATTAAAATATAGATTTAGCTTAGTACTAATTCGTAAGCTTCTCAAAAACTAAATCTTAAAAACGTTACTTAATTCCCATTTTTTTTCTTTCGTTAAGCAAATTGTATTATACTCGAAAAAAAAATTATACTCCCAAGAGAAATTAAAAAAAAACAGGCCTGTTCTTAAGTGATATAGACCTATCTAAGTTTACCTATATTAGTAAAGTAAGGCATGTTTTTTTTTTTTTTTTTTTTTCAACAAATATTTGATATCGTACGCGTACGAGAATTCACACGAACTTTTTTTTAGCAAACTGGTAGGTAAATGGAAATAACGGATATATCATTCATTTGTGACACTTTTATACATATCCTGTCCTACAAAGCTAGTCGTTTAAGGCGTATTAGCTTACTAATTGAATTCAAGCAGCTGCCACCTACTCCTGGAATAGATTAAAATCTACATTTTAATAGATACAGCAACAACGACTTTGCATTTTTAACCATGCTGCTGTCGTATGAAAATATCCACCACTTGGCATGCAATAAATATGCTTACGTCAGTCTTTTAGTTTAGTTAACGTGAAACCTTTAAGAGAAACACTCAAGGCCTTTTAATGGTTACTAAAAAGAGTAAGGACATCTTCCGAATTCATCGACGGATTTGGAAATTCTGCGGATTCATTCCAGTCAAGAACGAAAAAATTCTTTATTGGTTATGGGTATTTCTAATTTCGTTTGGCGTAATGTTTTGCTATCCCTTTCACCTGGCCATGGGTCTGATTGAAGCTCGCACCAAAAGTGACGTTTTAGGCAGCCTTTCGATTTTGCTGACGGTTCTGCAATGCTCCTTAAAGTTCATCATAATTTGGTACAATTTTGACAACATTTGGCTCGTCGAGGATATTTTTACAACAATGGATGAACGCATTCAGAGTAAAGACGAACGGAGTCATTTTCGCAAAACCATTGCAATCTGTAAGCGTGTAATTTACGGTATCGCGTTTGTGTATGGAATCGCAACTATGCTATCGCCACTGGCTACTTTACTTGCAACGGAAAAACGCCTTATGTATCCGGGATGGGTTCCATTCGATTGGAAGCACTCGATTACGTACTACTGGATAGCCAATATGTATCAATTCATCGCGCAAACTATTCAAATCACTACTACATATGCTAGCGATACGTATACGACGTTAACATTGGCGGCTTTAAGTGGGCACACACAATTACTCGCAATCAGGCTGTCAAAATTGGGAACAGACCCCAGGAAGAGCGTACAAGAAAACAACGCAGAGTTGCAGATGTGCATCCAAGACCACAAAAACTTAATTCGGTATGTGTTTGAATAGAAATGTCATTGCAAAATGTGATAGTTGTCCTTCCATTGCAGGCTGTTTCAAGTGTTAAGTAAAGTGCTCTCGGTGGGAATGTTTTTTCAACTACTATGCACAGGCATAAATATGTCGTGCAACATAACGTACATGGCATTTTACATTGATATTGAGAACTTTTTGACAATTTCCTATTACTGTATTTATCTCATAGCATTGTGCCTGCAAATTTATCCGAGCTGTTACTTTGGAACCGAGTTTGAAATCGAGTTCAATAAGTTGCCATACGCATTGTTCTCATGCAACTGGCTGGACCAGGACAGAGAGTTCAAACAGAATATTTTAATATTCTCGCAGCGTGGTTTACACAAAACCGAATTTGTTTGCATGGGATTCTTTACAATTAATTTAAATTCGTTTGTTGTAGCAGTTAAAAGTGCATATTCGCTCCTAAATGTAATTGAGCAGACTAAGTAGCTTGGAAGTTTGAAAATAACTCTTGCCTTTTTACGCATCTAATGGGATCTATAAATATACGAAAGACGAGGTTATTAGCATTGGAATTGGAAAACTCTGTGTTACAGAAATATGCTGCTGTTTCTAAGAGTTTTTTTTTTTATAGTTATTTGATTTTTAATTGAAATAAAGAACACATAAGATGAGCAGGAGCTGATTTTTTGTAAATTTAGAGCGCAAATATTGCGCACAATTAGCTTCACAAAGCTGTTACCGTTTTTAGCTTGGTGACCAATGACTTGCCCAGCACACCATCTTGGATGTCAAGCCACAGGTATATTTCTGCAGATAGTGTTGTTGTAACGGGTGATTTTTTAAGAGGTTTAGAACTTTTTTAAAAAAAAAAACACCAAAAATTCGAAAAAATGAATGAAATATTTATTTGAATCGATAGTTTGAACCTTGCAATTTAATGTTTAAAGATAATTTCATGCAAATGTTGACCGCGGCTGCGTCTCAGGTAGTCCATCCGCTGAGTCCAATTTTGGCATACTCTTTCACACATATCGGCCGGTATCTCACGAATGAATGCATGGATGTTGGCTTCCAGTGCGTCAATCGAAGCGGGCTTGTCCCTATACACATTAGCCTTGACATACCCCCACAAAAAATAATCTAATGGTGTCAAATCGCACGATCTAGGCGGCCAATTGACCGGCCCGAAACTTGAAATTAACTGTTCACCAAACTCGCCTCGCAATTGCGCCATTGTTTCGCGTGCTGTGTGGCATGTGGCACCGTCTTGTTGAAACCACATATCATGCAAGTCAAGAACTTCCATTTCGGGCAAAAAAAAGTTTGTTATCATCGCTCGGTAGCGTTCACCATTGACAGTAACGCTGCGATTCGCATCATCTTTGAAGAAATATGGCCCAATAATGCCGCCGGCCCATAAACCGCACCAAACAGTGGCTTTTTCGGGATGCATTGGTAGCTGTTGCAATGCTTCTGGCTGATCTTCACTCCAAATGCGGCAATTTTGCTTATTTACGTACCCATTCAACCAAAAATGAGCCTCATCGCTGAACACAATTTTTCGATAAAAAAGCGGATCCTCGGCCAGCTTTCCAAGAGCCCATTCACCAAAAATTCGGCGTTGTGGTAGGTCGGCTGGCTTTAGTTCTTGCACAAGCTGTATCTTAAAAGGCTTTACGCACAAATCCTTCCGCAAAATTTTCCACGTAGTGCTGTAACAAAGGCCTAACTGCTGGGAACGGCGCCGAATCGACATTTCGCGGTCTTCTGTCACACTAGCTGATACGGCCGCAATATTTTCTTCACTACGCACAGTACGTAAACGTGTTGGTGGTTTAATGTCCAACAAAGTAAATTTGGTGCGAAATTTGGTCACAATCTTCCGAATAGACTGCTCAGAAGGTCGAGAATGCCGATCATAAAATGGAAGCAGCGCGCTTTTCATCACCTTATAATATAAGAAAGTAGCAGCGGTCATTATTATTTTCAGAATAATTAACGCATCACCGACACAGCATAATCAATCGGCACAGTAGTACGCGCACCACAAACAACAGGTGTCCAGATAATTTGAATGCTCCGGTCAATGTGTAATACTTGCAGTGGCGCGGCGTCCATATAACCCCATTCCTACCGACTTCCCTTTTTAAATTTCCACCAGTCAACACTGTCTACCAAAAACCAAACTATACATGAAAGATGAATAGAAAATGAATTTGATACTCGTACACACGCATAAGCCATCAAATAAAATTGTGTGTGCACCCATTTTCATCCACGTCATTGTATTGTCACGACAAAGCAAAGATAACCAAAAATATGTTGGGTTATTAATTCGCTCACTGGATAGTTGATTTTGAGAAAACATTTGCTTGTTATCTCTTTCTTTTTTTCCTCCCTGTGTTTGACAGTTGACACTTCTTTCTACAACACCCACTTGGTTATGAAGAAAATAGCGCGCTTTTCTTCGAATTATTCTCAGTAAATTGATTTTGAGTGAACATTTTGTTTGTAAGTGGAAGTCTTTTGGTTTCCAAATTCAGTTGACTGATTGCAGTGCATGACTTAAAGTGAGTTTTGTATTATGAATCCAATTTGCAAATGTTCAATGTATGACTTTGTTTCAAGGTATGTACATAGATGTAAGGTTTTTTAAATTTGTATGGGATTCATTTTGCTTCGACTTCCCATTTGAAAATGTTCATACGACGCCACTGAACACTTGTCATCAATCAACATCATCGACCGACCGCTCTCAAATAGCGGGAGTTGCGACCGAAAACGAGCTGCCAGCGAGTACAAGGGCTAGCACAAGCACAACCATCGATTTTAACTTCAAGTATCAGTAGTTAGGACCGACAATAGCGACGAAGAGGAACACCCTGTTAACGGACTTGGCGTGTGTCAAAATATGACATATTATACCCAGGGTTTTCCAATAAGAGGTGTTATTGTGAAAGGATATGGTCCTGTATGCGTGCTCGTGGTGCCCATTTGGCTGATGTTGTTTTCCATTACTAACGGCATACCTTCCTCTTTATTATGAAATAAACATCCGATCATTTATCTCAAAAAATGGAATTTTTCTTTGAATACCAAAATAACACCTCTTATTGGAAAACCCTTTATTTCACAAAAAATGCTACCCGTCTTCCGTCTAGCGCAAAAGGTGAAATGTCAATTTTTGTTAATATGTAGTTTACCATGCCGATATAGTCATCTAGCGGGCAGCGGAACGCGGCCAATCCTTATCACCAAATGGAGTCAGCAATTTTGCGAATTTCGAGCGAGATTTACACCTATTTGCACTAAACCAAAATATTTGTCATTTGTCAAACTTTTAATTGTATTTACTTACGTTTTTAGACGAGAAGTCTGTGAAAAATAGAGAAAAATTACATTTGGCCGCTGCAATGGACTCAAATTACAATTTAAGTACAGTTGACTTTTAAAACACGCACCACCACAAATGCAAAGGAAGAAATATCTCGTTTTATGTTCCATTGGGCACGAAAAATTTGAAATCTGAGAGCAAAATCTGAAAACCCCAATGGAAGACGACACAACTCATGCATTGTAAAAATAAAAACAAGATTCGAGCGACAAGAACACACCGTATTATGACGGCATCTTTTAAGGCTTTTAGAACTCAAATCCACGTACAACATAGAAGGTGTAGCAATCTCAAAAGAAATCACAAATGAAAGTGTTTGCAAAAACTCTCTTCGCTTTATTTGAACTTGCACTTCAATATTATGGTAAACGTGCAAATTTATATCGTAGCCCACTTCGAATATCTTACTAACAGTTAGAAGGGAAACGTATTTAAATTTCAACCTGAATCAGCAGCACGTGCTATACCTCTTTTCCATATGTCCACTCCCAACTTAACCGGAAGATTAGCATAATAAATATAAAATACAAATCACTGTTTATTGCAAACTAAATGTAAATCACTTTTTCGGTGAGGTTAGGATGTGCCATTTACCTGAGTGAGAAAATTAAAAAGCCGGTTGACAATAAACTACTACTGAATGGAAAATGGAATATGTCATGCCATTAGCCTAAAAGTATACTTTGTTTGCACGATTTATCTGCACCGGAAATTCGTCACCTGTCCAAGTTGTACAATATGCATGCATACATAGATCACAGTGAATCAAATTGACAATTTTCTCTAATAATTATAGCTTGATCTGTAACGGAATTATGGTATATCGATAAGAGCAAAGAATACACAGCAATTATTCGCTTTATGCATTGGAAGCCATGGAAAATTATCTACACCATTGAACTGTGATATCTTTTTGAAGTGATTTTGCTGATGCCATGACGACAGATAGAAATTTGTGTCGTTTGTTGCTGTTGTGCTTTTGCCCATTGAACTGTGAAAAAGGTAGGTAATCAAATTGTTGCACTTAACGTTGACGTTCGTCTGTGACGTAAATCTGCTCTGCATTTGGAATGTTTCCCGGGAAATAGAACTATTTCGTTTGAACGCCATCATCATTGAGCAGTAGGAAAGGTATTTCGATTAAGTTTTCGAGTGTTTTCGCGAAAACCCGGTTTTCGTTGAATAGGGTAAAAGGTTTTACATTTTTGGAATACTTAAATGGCTTGAGCCTTTTCTTCTCGCTTTTGTTTTAGAGCGGTTTTGTATAATGTGTCCCGTTTCATTTCACATTTTGTTATAAAGTTCCAGCCGAAATAATGAAACCTTATACAGTCAAACCCGCTTAAGTGAAATGGCCAAAAACATTAACTTCAGTTTCATTTAACAGGGGTTTTCAGTTAACCCCCCGGATAACTGAAAAAAATATCAGTTAAGCGGACCTCGGATTACTGAAAAATAGTTTCAGTGAAGCTTACCCTGGACAAGTTTCTCATCAAAACGAACTGGTAATATTAATAAAAAGAATGTAATAATGAAAGAATTTACGTCTGTCATTGTCAGAGGTAAAGTGGAATGTGGAAGGTGAATAATGCAAAAAAAAAATGGATGCTTCAACGCCTGCTCGTTACTTTATGCTTTTTTTCAATTCATGTAGGTGTGTTAACATTTTCATTTCTTTCATTTAAGCGGAGTTTTTTTCTATAAAATGTTATAACGTTTTAAAGGAATCGTTTTTCAGATATCCGAGCTTTTCACTTAAGCGGGTTTCAATAAAGCGGAGTTATTTGTATGATTTTTTTTTAATACAAGAAGATTAATTATAAAGTTTAAATAAGCGGGTTTTTAATTAAATTGGTTTCAGTTAAGCGGGTTTGACTGTATTTTATAAACGCCGCCAGCTATTTATCGGTAAATGGAACGCGGACAATGAGCTTTTCAATTTATCGCATTTGACTTTAGATAAGACTCTGATGACAGTTGTACCCGAAATTTTTCATGAAAGCTGTCATTTGATTGTTGATGAGGAGAGAAGTAAATGGGTACATTTAAAAACTTAGCTTAAGGCAACTAGATAGTTTTGGACTAGATGTACCCAGAAGCAAAAACTAGATTGGTCAGTAACGTCACTTTTCAATACGAACTGTCAACTTATATTCAGTCAGTGAATTTTTGACTAGATTCGTCAGCTACCCCTCCATAAACGTCCACTAAAAACCGTTCATGTGATCGATCTAGGCCAATCAAACGTCAGAGACACATCAAGTCAGCCAGCTGTCAGACTTATTAAATTAGAGGACGACGACTGATTGAACACTGAAGTCCATTTACGCAGCGGCATTAATAGGAAATTTTTGTTTACGGGTTGCTCCATTTAGTTGGTGGGAAGTTTTAAACTTTTTCTTTTCCCCAGCAATCTTGGATAGATGGGAACTGTATTCTTTCGTTGTCACCTAGGTAGGCCGTACACAATGGATTTTGAACAACTTACAACACCTATTGTTTTTGATTGTTAATTTAAGGCTTCTAATGCGCCGAATTAAATTACTTTCGATCATATGTATATGCGAAATTATACAGGCACCCACGTAGATAACTACATCTATTTTTTAGAAAGTTGTAAACATGTATAGTATAGGCAGGTATTCACAGTAACAATGCAAAGTTATGCATCGATAATCTTAAGCCATTCAAATGTCAATTACACATAAGTGAAGCTCTGCTTGCATTAATCTATTGACTCAACTTTGTATCCAGGCTCATACATAATTGTGCACAGTACATGCAATAAAATCGAATTACAATTTACGTGCAACATCACCATTATCAACATTATCGCGTGCTTATTCGAGAGAGCCTCTCCAATTTACAAGTTCAATTTGGCACAATGCGTTTTTAATTATGGCAAACTGAAAAGCAAAATGCAAAATGAAATCGAAAGACCTGCACGCTTGCAACACAACGCCCGCCCGACTTTACATTTCTAGATTAACATTTCTACTTGTTTTATTTATCAACTCTGCAGACCTTGGGGTTATAGCAATCTCTCCCCAAGATCGAACAAAGTACATTATACACATCGAAAATGTGTTTTTATAATTTCGAAAATAAAATTCATTCCAAATTATTTATTCATCGTAGTTAGATTCCATTTCTTATGATGTATCCAAGTTATAATTAAAATTCAACACGAAATCAAACTATACTCCCGAGTCTTTGACATTCATTTGGCATAATCCCATAAATTCGAAAGCTAATTCGAATAATAATCTAATTTATTTACTGAAGAAATACGAGTGTATGTGGTTGCTGGTGGCACTCTCGCGTTGTGCAGGAAACAAAGAGACGCACATATTGTGATGGAAATAAAAGAAACAACAAAAATACGTAAAAATGAGTTCACCGTGTTCGCTGGTTCACCTTGAGAAAATGCATCATCTATCAGAGATCAGCATATTGCATGGACAGGATTTTGGTCATTGATATGCATATACGGTTGCTGGTGCAGTTGCCCAACAATAGTTGGCCCCGTCCAGTGATCACTGTAGGCAGGAGAGAGATATCACGATCGAAAAGCAAAATCACACGTTAATCGTAGTAATCATATTTTTCTGGAAGGAGACGTATACCTACACCACGTGTGAGAGAATATGTCTGGAATGTGGAAATTGGACCTGGCCTTGCGAAAACCGAATGAGAAGTAGTGCAGGGGCTGTCCTTTAGCAAGCTGAAGTTCAAAGACTTGTTAGATTTGTTTATTGTTCACCTCATAATCAGCGCTGCCACTTTGCTACGATCGTAGCAAAATTGCTACTAATAATAATAATAATAATAAACGCAAGTATATTCAATCTTTACTCACTTTCCCACACCAACCTGTATTCTATTCTACCATACCCAACAAGCACCCATTTCTTCGGATGTGTTAGTGTTTGAATTTGACTGGAACCTGGCAAGCCACTGTTTTTAAAAGTTTCCAATTTAATAAAAAAACGTCTCATTCTTACACATAGCAGCACAGCTGCTGAAAGAACTTTTTTTCTGATTTAAGCTCAACGAAGAACAAGAAGACGAACTCATTTAAAATAGAGACAGTAGATAAAATAATGGGTGGAAAATGTTTGGTTTCAAAAAGAAATGAATATATGGGTGTCGAATCTTTAATTTTGTTCTTAAACGAGTTAAAAACTTAATTTTTGAATTATTTAAAAAAAAAAACTGTATTAATCTAATAGATTTCTATGTGATATTAGTTCTACTATTGGTACAAAGAACCTACATTTATATTTTGTGATATGAACTATTTTTTTTTAAGGCAATGCTTGCATGCAAAGCAGTGAAGTTTTTAATGTTTTCTTTTTTTTTTTATAGTTTTTTTTAAATATATAGTTTACCAATTATACTTGTACTAGTCCTTAAAAACATATTCACTTTGAATAAGGAATTGAGTGTTTTTTTGTTTGTTTTCGAAAAAAAAATATATATATATTTTGGACTTTTGTGTTTTGCTACGCAAATTAAGTTTTGCTACTCAAATTTGCTACGCAAATTTTTTTCCTTGTGGCAGCACTGCTCATAATTAGTTGTTCAAAAGAAAGTGTTTCTCGGGACGGGCATTTCCCTTTAAACTTGCAGTGCTATTTATGCCGAAGATAAATTTTCATTTTCCTTCCGCTGTCAGACAGAATGAACCATTCAACCTGGGCGATGAAAACCAAGACTTCCTTCCACCTGACCAAAATGAAGTGAGGATAGCAATATCCAAGCTGAAGTCCAACAAGGCTGCTGGACCAGACGGCTTACCTGCCGAGCTCTTCAAGGCAGCCGGAGATGGCTTGGTAGAGTGCATACGCCCACTCGTCTCCAAAATTTGGTTAGAGGAAAGTATGCCTGATGAATGGAATTCCAGCATTGTTTGCCCGATCCACAAGAAAGGAGACTCTCTAAACTGCGCCAACTATAGAGGCATCAGTCTCCTTAACACTGCGTATAAAATCATGTCTGCTGTACTGTGTGAACGCCTGAAACCTTTCGTCAACGATCTGATAGGTCCCTATCAGTGCGGTTTAAGGCCCGGTAAGTCCACGACCGATCAAATGTTCACACTACGGCAGATCTTGGAGAAAACTCAAGAAGTCCAGATCGATACTCACCATCTTTTTATCGATTTTAAGGCCGCATATGACAGCATTTATAGAGACGAGCTATACAAGACCATGTCTAGTTTTGGCATCCCTGCCAAACTTGTCAGATTGTGCAGAATGACAATGGAGAACGCTCGCTGCTTCGTAAAGGTCGGAAACAATCTCACCGAGACCTTTGATGTCAAAAAAGGATTAAGACAAGGCGACGCGCTGTCATGTGACTTCTTCGACATCATTCTTGAGAAGATTGTGCGAAACTCGCATCAAGCCAACACCAGAGGCACAATTTTCCAAAAGTCTATGCAACTACTTGCATACGTGGGCGACATTGACATAATTGGCAGAACACAGCGAGCTGTCACTGGTGCGTTCGCAACTATTAGTACAGAAGCGGTAAAAATGGGTTTAAATGGGTTTTGAAGTAGTTAGGGACTTTGTCTACCTCGGCTCCGCTATAAATTCTGACAACGACATCGCATCAGAAATCAAGCGAAGAATCACTCTTGCCAACCGCTTTTTCTTTGGCCTTAGAAGGCAGCTGAGAAGTAAGGACTTGTCAAGAAACACCAAGGAGACTCTATATGAGACCCTTATCATCCCAGTCCTACTCTATGGCGCAGAAGCATGGACGTTATCAAAGGCGGATGAAGATCTCCTCTGTCGTTTTGAACGCAAAATTGTTCGAGTGATATTCGGTCCCGTTTGCGTTGACGGGATTTGGAGAAGGAGATTTAATAGCGAACTCTACGAGCTGTACAGCAACATCGACCTAAGATGGCTGGGTCATGTAGAGTGAATGGACACCAACGCTCCAGCCCGAAGAGTCTTCGATTGCAACCCGGAGGGACAACGGTGGCGCGCGCAAATTATTATAAATTTGCACCCCCATTGATTTCTAAATATTTTCCCAGAAATAATTAACAAACATAGATTCACCCGATGAAATTTCCTTTTTTGTAGTTGAACAATTTACCGAAAATGTAAACAAACTCCACTGAAGTTTTCAAGCAGCTCTGAGAAAAAATCCAGATTCACAAAAGTGTTCTGAAATCGAAAAAAATTACATACCTATCCAACATAAAAAGTGACCTAAGCCCAATTGAATACCACATAGTTTGACAGTTCGTATTAGTTGCTCACATAGCAAAAGTGACGTTACGATCAGCTAAGCAGTTGTTAAAGATAGTGGCAGACTTATGTCGTTTTCCATTAGGACCACCAGATATTTTTTTCAAATCTCAGATTTTACCCTGCTCATGGAACATGCAACGAAATTGATCTGCTTTTGTAAATGTATTAGTGCATTATTTGACAGCAATATCAGCTGTTCAAATTTCATTCGTTTTTGGAAAAATCACAAATTAATATCGACTTGAAAAATGTTTCCCCTGTTGTAGATACCAAGGGGGTATATTTGGTAATTCGTATAGTCTTCAGATGACGAAGAAGACAGTGAAGATAATATAACCTCCAAAATGATATCCATAGCTATTTATGTATTTCGTTATTTTGATTTCCACGAAACTTTGAGCATTTCTTTTGAAAGCAAATTTTTAAAATGACGTAAAACAGCTGTGCAAAGTATTATGTGGCAGTAGGTATGTGTGAATCTGAAAAAATATCAATAAAAATATTATTGTTTTGCCCAACGATTTAGATTAAGAATATTATTGATTTTTTATCCCAATGGAAAACGACATTAAAGGACTATTCACATGAAAGCGAATTGCGAGCTGCGAACACGCGTAGTTTCTGACACTTTATTCATATGAGAACTTTTTTTGATCGCAGATATCCGCGTATCAGTTTCATTTTTAAAGATTAAGTTCGAACGAATATTTCATTCGTGGGTTTGTGGATCGCGACTGTTTTGTGTGGATTGAGAATAAAGTGTGACAGTTCGCGGCAAGAGTTTTCAATTCGCGGGGAAATTGTTTTAATTGTTAATTTAGTTGTTTAAATCAATTGAGAGGCAGGTTTTTTTTTTTTTGATTATATGCTAGATTAATTAAATATACTTCGTTTTTGGTTGAAAAAATATCGATTTGCAATTCATAAATATAGGTAGTTAAATTGTTTTGTTCGCAATTCGCTGTTCGCTCTCATGCGAATAGCCCTTAAGAAATACCAAACACACTGTTCGCGTGGTGCATTTTTTGTAGTCATATGTCAGTATGTGCTAAAAAGTGTTGCATAAATAAATCATGTCGCTCTGGACACACTCTCTGTTCAGTGCTGTACTTGTAACCATAAAAGAAAGCCTCTTTTAAAAGAATATGAATCCAACGAAATACCAACAATTATCTGTGCTTTTCAGTTCGATGTGACGCGCAGAAACGAGAAATCTGTGAGCGAATATAAGAATGGCACATCAAAGTCGCTATAGTGCAAAAGAGCGCTTCGTGGCTGTCAAAGTCGCGGTTGATTTTACTCTTACTGTACCAATTTGCTTGTCGCATAAGAACTTCGATGCTTTTCAGAATAAGACAATATTTGTCAGGCTTATGAAACTTGATTTCATTATTTCTTTGTGATCCGGGTACGCTGTCACCAGTTTTCAAGGCCAAGAACTTTCGATCAACACAACAGCACAAACCTTCGACTTTACTGATCTCGTTCGCATATTTAACAGCGCAGCTATTCGCTTCGTTTCTCTCGCTTGTACGCAAAGATTTGTTCGCCTACCTATCATAATGTTTAGTACTAGCTGTCATGTAAACAAAAAGAAGAAAACAAACACCTAAACCATATTGTAATCCAATAGTGTTGACATTGACATTAAACAAATAAATTTGTCTACTACTTGTGGGTCATTTGCATTTGAACTATAACAACTCGCCATCTCGGCAATCATAATTATTGAATGTATTTGTAATCATTTCACACTTTCGAATTAATTATCATCGAATTATCGCATCATATCGTACTATAACCTTTCATTTTGCTTCGCTTAGCTAAAAATAGTCACCACTCCATAATAATATATCCAACCTCTGGTAACCGTGCACTGTTACGTTTGCTTCTTTTACTCAAAATTTAGTGGAAAAGTTTACCCGCAGCGGGTTTGTTTTGTTTTATTTTTTATCATTTTTATTATATTCGCTTACTATGCAATCTGTGTATTGGGCTGATTTAATTAATTTCTATGCCCCGCAGATGACCATTGACTATTGGCGTATTTCGATTTTTCAACTGATCAGTTTACCTTTTTCAGTCGCGGTATTCAGATGCGTGTGCTTTGTATTTAACAAGAAAAAAAGCGAAAGTTGTAAACAGTTTTTAGCTGTACGTGCAGGAAAAAAATTGCGGGCGAAATTTACGGAGTTCAATCCGCGACAATGTTCTATAAGCTTGTTTTCAGAATTCGTAATTGTACAAAATTGAAAAACACCAATTTCCAGTTCCAAGTGAGCAAATTTAGAACCAAAAAGCGCGGAGTACATTTGAGAAGGATTTTGCCAAGGGGGAGGGACTGTTTGGCTTAAAATCAATCTAATTTAAATTTTTAACAAATTGGGGCGGAATAATATAAAAGTTAACAAATGTTCTGCTTCCCTAACGAATTTATTCAAAAAATGTTTCTTATATCAGTATCCGGAGTGCAGAAGAAAGCGAAGAAGTATCAAAAGACTGTATTCGCAAAAGGTAAGTTGTCAGAGACGAAACCTCTGAAGAGATTTAACTCATCAAATCCGCCTTAAGTCTAACTAAGGCTTTTTAGTGAGTCGTTCAATCATTGTGAATAGCATTTCTTGTGACAGATTCACGGTATCAAGTCTTAAAAGAATTTTATGTGCAAAAGGAGCCTTGTTATTAATAAATCTATTGTTAAATTGGTGTGGGTCACATGAGAATGTTTTATACGGAAAATTGCCCCATTGTGACTTTACCAACTTGGTTATTAGTACCGCTTAAATATTTTAGAGTCAATGTGCCTTACTGATAACAACATTTTATGTTTGATTTCAATATACCTATTTAGGGAAGTTCACAATGGCGAAAATTGTTTTGAAAATATAGCTATTTTGAACTCGCTCAATTAAACGCCTAAAAGTGTCGACTAATCGACGATTCTATAGCACGAACAAATTTTGTTGAAACCTTAAGCGCTCATAAGAGCCGTTGCCATAATAATTTCTTAACCTCATAGATTTTGTAGGTCACAATCAAATTTTGTATAAACAAAATTGAGCACCTCGTCTTGTGATTGAATAGATTCTTTTTTGAGAAGAACAATCTCACTTTTGATTTAGTTTGTCTCTGTCACAATCAGCGTTGCCAGTTTGGGTTTTTTTTTGGTGGACGTTTCTTTTTATTTTAATTTTTTTTTTTTTTTTTTTTTATTTCGTTATATAATTCTTTTTAGTAACCTTAAAATATGCCTCCACAGGAAAAATTATAGGCATTGTGGAAATATAAGAAAAGCTGAGTAACTAAAACCTAAGAATGAGTTAGCTTGGAGATTCTTCATTCTGTTCTGTCGACAACCAAGTGATTCAAAATTGAGCGTGACAATCGAGGATGAAATAAATGTGTGTGTTGCTTTAAAATGTTGCTAAATTATAGATTGATCCACCAAAACTATATTTGCAGTGAAAATTAATTGTTTTTCCAAAGATATCGGACTACTTTTGTTTACAAAACAAGTCTTTAAAAAACAGCTAATGCGAGTTTCATTACGAAAAAGTTATAGCTTTTTTTTGTGATAGTTCCTGCTAGTTTTTCCGCATTCTGTAAATTTTATAAACAACAATTTCAACAAAGTGGCCTAAGATCTGTGTAGATTCTTTCAGGATGGTTTAAAACTGCAAAATTTGCATTGCATTTAAGTATTTCTACTTTTGCATTCGGAGAATCAAACTTACACGTTCACATTTCAAATTCGAAATTTTTTTCTTTTAAAAAAAAAATAACCAAATCTGGGGGAAATATTTTGACCGTCTGGCAACACTGGTAACAATCTATATTTACCATTGATATTAACGTTTTCGCTGTCCTTTCGCTTAAACAAAAAATGTTGTCGCATTGAAGCATTTTTACCGTCAGATACCTCCGCATTGAAAGGGAATACTCCAAGAATGCGTTTCGTTCAGATATTGTGGGTGGGATCATCAGTAGAAATCCACCACATCTAAGGACGAATACGTTAACCATAGATGAACCAAACTAGAGAGCCAACTCCCGTGCACCTACCCGATTTTCCCCGCAAATTTTGAATGACAGCCCTCTCTCGCGCGCTCTTATTTTTCCTGTCGGTGAATACGTGTAATTAATGGCCGCCCGGTGGTACTTTTTCAATTAAAAATAATTTGTAAATGCATTTATAGCAATAAATGTAGCACGAATAAATGTTGAGTATGGTTTTTTAAATAGCTTTACTTGTTCTCTATCCATATTCGATTCCAAAAAATGTTCATCCATTCACATTTCAGATCTTTTTAATTTTGTTTATATGAATTACATATTTGACAGCAGAATTCATGCAGCTGAAAATTGGGGGTTGTTCCATAAATAGGTTAACAACATGCAAGTTAAGCCCAAGGTTCCACTAGAGCAAAAGTAAACTTTATGTGGTATTCGATTGGGCACTCTCAGAGCACTTTTTATGCTCTCAGAGTAGTTTTTATGTTCGTTTGAGACAAAAAAAGCAATCTTTTTCAGATTTCAGAGCACTTTTGCGAATCTAGATATTTTCTCAGATTTACCAACACAGTTGCGTTTGAGTTTGACAACTGGTGGAGGGCGTTTAGGTTTTCGTGAATTTGTTCTACTGCAAAGAAAGATATTGGCATCGGGTGAATCTATTTTTGTAAATTGGATATGTATAAATATTTAAAAATCAATCGAGACGCAAATTTCGAATGTTTTAATTTAAAATTTAACCAGTGAATAGAAAACGCTTTGAAAAGTGTTGAAGGCTAAATATATTCGAATAGCACGAATATTATCACAAAAAGAGCAAGTGACATTTTTATGTTCGATTAGCCACACGAAATCTGAAATCTGAGAGCAAATCTGAAGAAGCCCAAACGAATACCACATTAGTAGTTGTTGGAATTGCGTGCTGAAAATCCTACTTTACTTTTTGTTTGCTGAGATCGAAGCTCAAAAAAACACGCCTAATAATGACGTATTTAATTGGATTTTGCGATATAATTTCCGATTTCGGATTTGGCGTATTTGTTGAAATTCGAATGTATTTTATCTGCTATCTGGCACCACTGATTTGTCTCGCTTGTGCCAACCCGATGACATTGGTCATCCTTTCCATTTTACTTCGTCCTAAATATATTACGTTTAATTCTAAGCTGCGTGGTTTTACTTTTTATAACTTTGCTTCACAACAGTATTCAATCGTGAGAATCCAAATAATTTTGTTCATTGTAGGTATTCTCATGTTCTATTTCGTTTTTTGTAGATATAGCGCATTACTTTTAACAAATTTCAGTCTCAACATTAAATTTATGGTAGCTCATTATTGCAAACATTTTTTTTTTTTGGAAAATAGAGTTTATTTTGAATTACTAATGTCATTTTCCATTGGAATTTTCAGAATTTGCTCTAAGATTTCAGATTTTTCGTGTCCAATGGAACATAAATGAGATTCTTTGCATTTATGGTGGTGCGTGTTTTAAAAGTCAGCTGTTCTTAAATTGTAGTTTGTGTTTACAAAAATCTATTAAATTTATGTTAATACCCTTTGCACTCACCAAATGTTAATCGTTCTCTATTTTTCACAGACTTGTCGTCTGTAAAAACGTAAAATAACACACTTTCAGTTTGACAAATGACAAATGCTTGGTGTTAGTGTAAGTAGGTGTGAATTTCGCTCAGAAATGAAGATTCGCAAATTTACCCAGACTCTGAAAAAAAGTTAAAGCTAAATTTGAGAGCGTACCTATAAACGGAACAAAAATATTGAATTAATTTTTTGAATTTAACAAATTCATGATTGCACATATTTATATTGTGTAAGTATGCATTTTACGCATCAATTAGAGATTGTAAAATATGCTGAAACTGAAATATGTTTTTCCCACGGCATACAAATTGTTTCCCCTACATTGTGTTTAAATATTGAAGTAAGGAGATTTAAATCAAATAAAAAAAGGCAAAAGTGCAAAAAACCGTGTTAGTTCATTTTTCTCTGATTAATAACATGAGATGGATTTCTGATATTGACAAATGATTATTAAAAGGTATTTGACATTGCGATGAAATTATATTAGGTATATTATATCCGAAATTCGATTTTCCAACAAATTCATAAACTTTAAAAAAGTTTAAATTGAACTGCGATGTGAACGCCGTGTAACTAATCGGCACCAAAAATGACGAACACAGTCGCCCCCACTTAAAGTTCCACCAATAATGGCCGCCCGATTGACATAAAGTCCCTGCACAGGAATATACTAAGTGTGCGTGCGGCAGCAATGGCGCTCCTTTGATTTGTACATACACGAATACTAAGAATATTCCTGTGCAGGACAAGGTCATAGAAAGCTTGTGGGCAAATGTACCGTTTCTGCTCTCAGTTGGCTCTCTAGTTTGGATACTCTCTGACGTTAACGTTAATATATTCAACGACAGTTGAAAATTCCTGTGTGTTTAAATATAAACAAAAGTAGAAAGAAAGTAGGTTACTTTATCCGTCGCATCTGGTACATGAGTTATTTCCAAAAAAAAACTATATGCGTGTATGTATTCCATAAAACTGTCAGTTGAATACGTTGCTTTAAAGAACACGACGGATTCTATGAATCGGGCCATTAACTTACCCGTTGGTCTTTCTAAATGCTATAATAATATAAATGCTTACTTATTACTTTACTTGAAAGTTATACAAACCAAAGTAAATTGACTCATTTCATTGCTACGACTTTTACGAAGAATAACCCTCTACCGGTCTACCGGATGATATAGCCAATTACCATTAGTCCAGATGGTCAATAGAATATGAATTCGATACACTGGCACTGGTTGGATATAACGACGATGGAATTATTTCTTAACGCCTATAGGTTTGAAAGCACGCACCTACTTGTGCGCAAAAGGGTATGCTATTGTTTGTCGACACTTTGATACTTAGAGCAAATTAAGTCATGTCTTTTCGCAAACGTCAGATTTGTCGGTATTATTATCGAACGGGGAAAACTTGCCCCAAAAAGTAATATTCGTTTTCCGCTCTCCAACTTACTATCCAAAAACAAGCTCATCCACATTTAACTTATGCAAAAGTATAAATTTAGCACATACGTCATTTCAAATGCATGTACCTACAACTACAACACACTAGTTTACAAATTCTGACAGGTGGCTGTCACGATTTTTCTGAGTTCTTATAGAGATGTTACCGACAACGTCGAGAAGAAGAAGTGACAGCTAAGAACCTATTTCGAAGGGCTTAGTTTGTCTTTACATAGGGTACGCTGCAATGCATCGCAAAAGAAGTGCAGCCTTCCCATTTGTTTAATGTGAAATTTCCATTTGGAAGTGAAATGCGACGTCGTTCTGTCTAATGTGAACGCAGCAAGCATTTGTATGATAACCGGATACACCTACAATAGTACATATAACTGTCTGGTGGTAAGTCCCGGGGATGTTTTTTTTTTCTCCTGAATTGAGAATTCTATATTATGGTTTTGCAAAAGACTCGCATAGTGTGGTGGCTGGTGGGCGAAGGGCGATTGAAATGGTGGCACGTGCTCTTGCGCGCACACTGAATCCTGCTTTATGGGGCATTTCCGATAATTTGCAATAATTTTAAAGTTACGACTATTGTCGAGGCAGTTGAAGCAGTGCATTGAGAATGTGGCTCATTATAGAAGGGTTAGACGTTATCTGTTCGTATTGAGTGGAATTTTGTTTATAGTTTGTTGCAGTCATTGTGAGATTCTCACAGGGTGATGCATTTTCATGTGTTCTAAATGCGTTTTATAGTCAAATTATTGCACATCTGTCGCACAGCGATTGAACAAATTTTGTGTCTAAATAGTTCAACGGAAAACAAGTTTTGTGATTGAACTGTTAACGGGGTATCAAAGTCGTTATCAATGGACACATTCAGGAATCTAGTTATCTTAAGTCGACTGGATTGGTCTGGATACGATGTGACCTGAACGCAAAAACTAGATCGGTCGGGAACGCCACTTTTCCTACGTCTGCCAAATATGCAAACTGTCAACTTAGTCACGATTTTCTTGACTAGATTCGTCGGCTACCCCTTCATAAATGTCAAATGAAACATCTGCTTATATGACCGATTCTAGCCAGTCAAAAACCGAGATACATCTAGTCAAACAGCTGTCTGATTTACTAAACTTGATAGGGACTTGAACGTCCTCAATGAATTAGGAAAACTGTCATCGAATTGAACAGACAGAAAAATAGAAAGTAAGCCTACTTTATCCGTCACATCTGACGTTTCGTATGTCTCACCTTCCATAAACTGGCGTCTATTATACGCATCTGTCCTGTGAATGATTTGGAACTAGTAATCTACAGTTAGCTGTGTAGTGTTTTTAAACTGAATTTTGAATTGCTTTCAAGAAAATGTATGAATAAATAAATAAAAATGTCAAAAAATGGCTGAGTGGTAATTGTACTGGAATTACTGAGCGATGGATTTCAGTAGCTTTCGACTATTGTGACTTTGCATTTCAAGCAATTGTTAAATTCCATCCGATGCGGGCACTAAACCTAAGATTATGGCTCTGCGAAATAAGGCCCCACAACATTTTATTTCATTTTCTCGTTTGGGGCCTTATTTCATTGGGGAATTATTTCCTACAGCCAAGATTATACGTGCCATTTTTGGTGGCAAATTTTGACATGCCGACGTTATTTTGACGTAAACGCTTGTCCTAAATGTGTCACAACGTGTGATCGCCTGTTAAGCGACTGGTCACGCTGGCTGTTGCAGCTTACTTTCAGAAACACGGACACGAGTGACAACAGAAAGAGCAAATTTTTGTGACGTTAGAATGTCAAAATGTGCCACGAAAAATGGTACGTGTTATCTTAGCTTAAGGATTGCCTTATGCTATATGGCATGACACAATTTTATAAAAACGAAATTTTATAAACTAACCCATGCCCGGAACACTAATTATTTTCCTTGTCACTTTTATGGATATTTTGAGTCTCAAAATTACCAAACAATATTTGAAAATCATATCGGCCAATCTGTGAGCTGAATTTTTATGCATGTACGTGGGTTTATCTTCATACTTCACTCTAAAATTATTCCGAAGTCGTCGTACCGAGAACAATTCATGAGCGGAAATTCGACATTTTAACAGTTTCAGAACAGAATCTGAATTGTGTTACTTTAGAAATACATGTTCAATAAATAAAAAACCTATTGCTGTATTAAAACAAAATTAAATATTTTACCTTTTCCAAACAGCGCATTGACAGCTTGTTTCTGCACTCTTTATTTCTCAGTCTATAGGGGATAATTTTACCCTAGATCGCGAAAGTTCCCTTAAAGGGAAATTTACATTATATATGCTGGAGATTTAATGAAAAATGGCCGCGTTCCATTGCCCACTAGACGTCTAGCACAAAATATCCCAGATGAAGGAACTCCCGCGTGAGAACCCTAGCGCCAGCGGCCAGCGCTGCCACTTTGCTACGATCATAGAAAAACTGTTACGCGATTTCCAATTTGCTACGCACTCTCTCTAAAAACGTCTATTTTGCTACTTTTTCTTAAAGCACGAAATGTCAATCTTTACTCACTTTCACACGCCAACTTACATCTTTTCTACCATACCCAACGAGTACCCATTTCTTTGGATGAGTTAGTGTTTGAATTTGACTGGAATGTGGAATAAAGGACTGAGTTTTTTTTTTTTTTTTTTTTCTTATTTTCGAAAAAAATTATATTTTGGATTTTTGCGTTTTGCTACGCAAATTAAGTTTTGCAATACATATATTTATAAGAACAATATCTGAATTGCTATTTTACTTACTTCTTTGGCCCTAGCGAAGTATCCGTCGGAACGGAAAATTCTCCGATTTTATACGATTCAGAGGATTTTTCCTGCGAGGTATTCTTCGGAAGAACTGTCCGTCATTTTGTAACTCATATCGGCGAATTACGTTGAAGTGCGATGAAGTGCATTATTTTGTTAAATTTTTGACAGCTAGTTTCCGATATCCTCCGACAGAAATTGGTTGCGGAATTAGCTTACGATTTGGAGTGCGGTGTGCATGCGGTGCACCATCGCAATTTTTTATTTCTCTTCCGATACCTCGCTAGGGCCGATTACCAACTTTATCATAATTGCACTTGCTCGGCTTTATATTTATTTTCATTTTGTTAACGTTTGAACGATTTCCTTTGACAGGTAGTTTTTTTTTTTTCTCAATACAGCGGGTAGTTTTGCGCTAGATTGAGAAATTTCCCTGAAAGGCATATTTCACAAAAGTGCTAGAGGTCTAGCGCAAATGGTGAAATGGCAATTTTTAATATATAGAGTTTGACATGCCGCTAGTCACTTAGCGGGCAGTGGTACGCGACCAAATGATTCAATCTCAGTTTTAATTGTGTGGAGTTTAGCATGCCGCTAGTCAATGCCGCTAGAGTTCAATGGAACGTTGCCAATTACTATTTAAGGAATTTCAGACTACATTTTAACAGCTCGTATGAAAAAATGTTCTTCAATAAATTCCTTCTGAATCACCCTCTGATCTGACACCTAGGGAATCGAATGCACCGCACACTTCGGATATTAGTGAAATTCACATTCGATCAATAGCTAGCGTTTTTGTACACCCACACTCGAATGAAATTATTTAAGTTATGATATTTTGATACGAGTATGTTCCCGAAGTTGATCACATTCAAAAGATTAGCGGATACATTATTTCTCTCCTTTGCATATGGGCTATATGTCTACCACAAAAGATCATAATTCTTGATGTTTATTACACCCATTCGGGCGCAGGCATAGAAATCGAGAATTCTTATCCAGTGGGTTGCATTAAGCATACCACTCGCAGCTATACAAATTGCACTTCGATTTGGATATGATAAATGTTGTCAGACACATTCCTATTGTGAGCGTTTTCAAATGCGGGAAATTAATAAATATGGAAATCGAAACGAAATATCTATCGGGGACTTGTTTTGCTGTTGTAATCTTTAATAAATTTCGATGACACATCATTGCAGAAATTTCGCATCTGTCCAAGGCGTAAAAAGAGATGTCAAGGTCTCAGGCGTTTGCCCGTTTTTGGAGTTGTTCGTTTGAAGTCTTTGAATTATTTATGATGCCGAAGGAATGTCGAATAATGTTAGTGGATTAGTGATAGAAAAAGAAAGTATTGTTTGGGAAATGATCGGATGACATGTGTGTAGTTTGTTTTTGTTTCAAACATTGAACATCACAAACAAATTCAAAGCTCTGATGTGTCTTAGCTAAGAAGAAGCGCGAACTTTTTGACAGTTCGAGGTCAGCTATGAAATACCAAGCGGTTGTCAAAAAATGCTGTGTTCAGAGTTTTTCGCAAACTGCTAGGTAAATTTATTCTGATCTCACAGAGTGCGCTCATATATCATCATCAGGCTCTGATCGAAAAGAGAAACAAGAAAATACCCAGCGCCAGCGGCGATGACAGTCAATTATTGGAGAGAACAATATTCGAGTGTGACTTTTGAGAGAGTGATCTAAGTCTGATCACAGCACAGATTGCAAAAAAGCAGGAATTTTCGTCGAACAACCAGTTAAGAGAAAATAAAAACCTACCGATTCTAAATTGCTCGGGCAACCTCCTGGATCTCTCATCAAGGCGACTCCGAGTAAAACAGAACTGACTGTTGTTCTGTTGTTCGTATTTTTTATAAACTCCTCCTCGAAATGCACTTTTTGCTACGACAACTACACACCAAGAATGTCATGAAAGTGAGTCTTTCTGCGCATTTGCGGTTACCGGTGATGAGGACGTAGCGAAATGGGCTTGAGGGAGGCTAGATAAGTCGTGTATTTTTTAAGATACACTAGAAAAAACATTTTCACACATGCAATACTTTAAACTTCTCAATCCTTACCCCACTTTAATGTTCTTCTTCTTTTCATTTCAGTCTTCACATGGGGCAAGCGAATGAGCCGCAAACTGGACATCCTCAAGCGAGGTGAACAGAAAGGCCACGCCGATCTTCAAAGCATCTTCTATCCACCACCAGCAACCACCACAACAAGTACTCTGAAAAAATGCAAATCCGGACCAATAGAAACAATCAAATCACATCAGCAGGATCAACAGCAGTCTGCGAGAAAGTCTTCAAAGGACTCACCAATTTCTACTCCGCACAATACACCCAGCAAGAGCGCATCCCTAACAAAGGACCGACAAAAAGCTCTCAAATCGTTCTTCCATCGAATCGGTTCGACAGGAATGCTTAACCACAAATCCCATAACCTAGTTAAAGCCTCAGAACCCCAACTTTACCGCAGTAGTTCGACCAGCCAATTGAGCACCTGTTCCTATGTCAAATGTGACGATCCATCGGAAGGCCTCAATTTGGCCAACAGTAAGAAAACCCTTCATAAAAACTCAACCATTGGTCCGTCAACTTTGAAATCGTCAAGCTGTGACGATATCGCCAAGGCGGGCATCGCTAGCTCTAGCGAACAGCCGCGCCGTGGAAACTTTCCCTACGCGTTTCTTCGCTCCCGTTTGTCGGTGCTGCCCGAAGAGAACGGAGGCTCCGTAATGAACAAACAATCGTTGACAAATCTTCATAATCGTACCACAGAACACAACATCATGTCGTCGCCGGCAATTACAAATGGCGGACGAGACGGTGACACCGTCTCACTGACTAGCACTAGTCCAAATCACCAACAGAAGGTGATTTATCGGAGTGGCGTCATAAAACGCTACTCCTCGGATGATAGTGCGATAAGTAATTGCTCCCCACAGGGTGACGTCTCTCGAAATAATAGTATTTCGTCAAAGGACTGGGAACCACTTTACCAAAGATTAAGTAGTTGCTTGAGTTCAAATGAATCGGGTTACGACAGTGATGGTGGTCGTGGTCAAATTGATGATGCGTCTACGAAACGGAATAGTCTGGTGTCGATAAGTTCGATAAGGATCGGCAGCGGTCCGGCATCTTCGACAGTGACCAGTGGAAATGATGGTGGCAGCCGGCCCGTATCAATGGGTGGATATAATTATGATTACGAAACTGAGACGATACGACGGCGCTTTCGACAAATCAAATTGGAACGACTGTGTGAAGGTGACTTCATTGGATTGGTGTTATCGCCGAAGACGGTGCTGACGAGTGCCAACGAGCAGCAGTTTCGATATTTGATCGTGGAAATCGACACGTACGGAATTGCCCATAAGTAAGTTGTACTTGAAAATATTGATGAGATTTTCAAGGTTATGTAGGCTCTGTTGGCGGTGAAACTGTTGAAAACTAATAAATTGAAGCGACGCAGCCTTTTGGAGTCTCTTTCTGTTTTCGATTTATGTGATGACCTGACAAGGAGAAGGTTTTCTGGTTGTGAAAATAGCTACCTTCCATCAAGCTTGCAGGGAAGAGTTTCGCCCCAGGTGTTTAAAAAACTAGTAGCAAATTAAAAAGGTTTTTTTTTAGTTAATTTGTAGTACATTTTCCTCAACGCTAAGTAGAAGTGACTTAACAGGGGCAGCTCATTGTGTTAACTTTCTGTGATGTGCTCTTGAAACTGCTTTCAGTTCCATTTTTTTCCGCTAGCGAACTCTAGGAGAACGTTTTTAATCAAACTAAAAGTCGAGGAACGCAAAACAATATATGAGGTTATATCTTTCTTCTTCTTCTTCTTTCTTTTGTTGGCTCAACTAGAGCGTGGTGCTCCTAGGCCTTGTTCAATATACCCCTCCAGCCGGCTCGATCTCTAGCCCGCCGTCTCCAATTTCGCACTCCAAGTTGTCGGAGGTCTCCGTCGACGTGGTCGCTCCATCGGAGATGAGGTCTACCTTGGCTTCTGACTCCCTCTGGTTTGGCGTTGAAGACTTTTCGCGCTGGAGCGTTGATGTCCATTCACTCTACATGACCCAGCCATCTTAGTCGTTGAATTCGAATCTTTCTGGCTAAGCTTAAGTCGCTGTACAGTACGTATACTATACGTCGTTGTATCTTCTTCGCCAAATGTTGTCTTCTTGGTTTACGCAGACAGGACAATAAATCGTACGCAGAACTTTTCTCTAGAAGACTCCAAGTGACTTTTCATCCGATTGGGAGATTGCTTATTCAGTTCAAAGAAGCAGCGATTAGCAAGAGTTAATCTGCGTTTGATTTCAGCGCTGATGTTAATGCGTGAGTTTACATAGTGTCTAGATAGACAAATTCACTGACTACCTCCAAGTTATACCTATCAATGGTCACATTTTGACCAACTAGGTGGTGGGATTGGACTTTTGTTGATGAAAGGATATACTTCCTCTTGTCCTCGTGTATTTTCAGTCCCATTCTGCTTGCTGCTGACTCCATAGTAGTGAATGCACCGGTTACTGCTCGCTTCGTTCTACCTATCACGTCAATGTCGTCTACAAACCCAAGTAATTGTGTCGATTTATTGAAAATGGTGCCCGATGTACTGGCATGGGTGCTCCGTATTACATTTTCAAGCCCAATGATAAAACAGCTGCATGATAGTGCGTCGCCTTGTCTAATCCCTCTGGTGGTTTCAAAGGTTTCAGTAGAGTCTCTACCAACTTTGGCGGAACATCGAGCATTCTCCAACGTCATTCTGATAAGGCGTATCAGTTTAGCAGGGATTCTAAAGTTAGACATAGCACGATACAGTTCAACTCTATTAACACTGTCATAGGCTGCTTTAAAATCGACGAACAGGTGGTGGGTGTCGATGTTATATTCTTGGGTTTTCTCCAGGATCTGGCGTAATGTGAAAATTTGGTCGGTGGTAGATTTTCCAGGTCTGAAGCCGCATTGATAAGGACCTATTAGATCATCAGCAAACGGCTTGAGACGTTCACATAAAACGCTGGAAAGGAGTTAATAGGCGATGTTTCAAAGACTTATGCCTCTATAGTTGGCGCAGAGTAGGTGGTCTCCTTTTTTGTGGATCGGGCAGATGGTACTGAGGTTCCACTCATCGGGAATACTTTCCTCTGACCATATTTTGCAGATGAATTGGTGCATGCTCCTGACCAGGTCGTCTCCAGCGTGCTTAAAAAGTTCCGCTTGTAGACCGCATCACACCCAGCTGCTTTGTTCATTTTTAGTCTAGTATTGGCTACTTTGATTTCATTTTGGTCGGGCTGTTGTAGATCGTGGCATTCATCTAGATTCACTGAGACAAGTTGATATTGGGCGGGATCTTGGCTGTCATCACCCTTTAACAACTGGTTAAAGTAGTGTCTCCAGATGGTTAACATCGCCTGCATTTCCACTATGGTATATCCATCCTGTTCTTTACAGGGCCCAAGGCGGCTTGTGAACCCTGATGTAGACTGTTTCACTCTTCTGTAGAAGTTTCGCAACTCTTTTCTGCAAAAACATCTCTGCATCTCCTCGATTTCGCGTTGCTGGTGTTCTTTTTTTTTCCTGAGTAAGCGTTTCTCATCCATATGAGGTTATGCCACTTTATAACAAATTGCACTTACCTTTATCCGCATTGAAGCATTGCATCCGTCTTTGATGTTATTCCCTAAGAGTAGTACTGCGTTCTCTGACGATCTTTCTCGACTTTCCTGGTCACTTACAATTTTAGAGACTCTTTGTCATAAATGAAAATGTTTCACATACGCCACAGTGCCCAACATTTTGGATAAGGTTTCGATTGACTTGTTTATTGGTAAAAACTGTATTCAAAGTTCGGTTTAATTTATATACTTCGATGAGTTCCGTATTACTACAAATACTTATCTCAAATCTTGGTTTCCTTACAGAGATGGACGACTCCGACTGGGTGATGAAATTGTCAACGTCAATGGAAATCATCTACGTGGCATTCAATCCTTCGATCAAGTACAAAAGCTTCTCTCAACCTTCGTGGATAACTGCATTGATCTTGTGATTGCCCATGACGAAGTTGCAACTGTGACTGATTTTTGTACGAAAATAAAAATAAATTGCAATGATCGCCTAATGCAGTCGAGCGAAACCGACGACTACTATATCAGAGCGCGAAAACGCTTATCCTACTGTCATCGTACACACAGCACAGACAGCATCAACAGCTATGATCTGAGTAGCCTTCAGGTAGCCCTCGAAGAAGATGACGATGCAAGATCTGTGATCAGTTCAACGATGACATCTCAAAATCTCCCGCAAACAAGATGTTCAACGCCCCGTAGCACAATTGGCAGTGCTGCCGAAGAAATGGAACGCATACCGCGTATTCGAACATCACGTAATCTGGAACTCACCCCACTCTATAGTACGTCCGAGTATACACCCGTCTATGCTAATCGCGTAACAACAATAACCAACACAATCAGTGACGATGAGAAGTGGCAACTTCTCAGTCGAAAACGAACTGAAGCTCTCAAGCATTCCGATTATGCGCAATTGCTGGGAGCTAGCACCGCCAAACGCAATAGTAGTCCAAATACTAACCCTGTTTCTAAGCTGCCCGCTTCAGTATCAGCTTTGTGCAAAAGTTCTGAAAATGTACATCGGCTGCATATTGAAGCGCCTAGGGAAAAAAATCATACAGAAGTCGGTGATAGTAGCCAATTTCCGTCCCGTACACATTATTCTCGAAATTCGATAAACTATTCGAATTCGAATTACCGATCACTTCGATTCTCTCACTCACGCCTGAGCTCTAGTCGGTTGAGCTTGTTCGTTCAGCCGGCGAAGAGTGACAGCGACAGAGAAACTTATCGTTCTACAGACTCACCCAAAGAATTCGTAACAAATTCAGAACAAAGTTTAACCAATAACAGTACAAAACTGAATCGAGGTTCTCTAACAACTACTATCAGCGTTGAAAGTAACAATAACAATCATTGTGATATCATAATTAATCATTGTAAAAAACCACAACCACAACAGCAATTAAAGCAAACAGATACTGAGTATTTTAAGTCTGACAGTTTGATAAAACGAAAAGAATTCGAAACTGCAAAGACGACAACGGCAACACTAACACATAAGAATGAGCCGACGAAGGATGTCCGGTCATCGAGTGAAGGTAAGTAGTTGATATTTTATAGAAGGGGATAACAGATTTGTAGAAGTTGGAGTAGTACATACTGAAGGTGTCAATTTGGGAAAGTACGTAGTTAGAAATAGATCGGCACTAACTCGACCGAGTTTTAACGAATCCCCCCCCCCCCCCCCCATTCGTCCAACAATGTTTGAGCTAAAATTAAGAGCTTATGCAAAGCATCTACGAAATTCTTCTCATTCATGCATTCTTTCGGTTCGATTAGTTAAAAAAAAAAAAAAATTTTATAAGATTTAGTGGGATTTTCAGATTTTGCTATCAGATTTGAGATTTTCCGTGCCCAATGGAACATAAAACGAGATTTTTCTTTCTTTGCATTTGTTGTGGTGCGTGTTTTCAAAGTCAGCTGTTCTTAAGTTTTAATTTAAATCTATTGCAGCGGCCAAATGTAGATTTTTCTCTATTTGTCACAGACTTCTCGTCTAAAAACGTAAGTAGATACACTTTGAAGTTTGACAAATGACAAAATGACAAATGTTTTCGTTTAGTGCAAATAGGTGTAAATGAGGGCGTTCAAGTATCTAGTTTAGTAAGTCTGACAGCTGTCTGACTAGATCTATCTCGGTTGTGATTGGTTTAAATCGGTTACGTGGGCACCTGTGACATTTGACGTTTATGGAGGGGTAGCCGACGAATCTAGTCAAGAAATTCGTGACTGAGTACTAAGTTGACAGTTCGAGTATGTGGCTGACGTAGAAAAAGTGACGTTCCCGACCAATCTAGTTTTTGCGTTCAGGTTACATCTTATCCCGACCAATCTAGTCGACTTAAGATAACTAGATTCTTGAATGCGGCCAATCTCCCTCAGAAATCGAGATTCGCAAAATTTCGAATGAAAACGGCCAATGGAACATGAAATCTGACAGCCAGCTGATTTTAAAAGCAGAAAAACTGTTCTGAATCAAAAAAAAAGGGCTTTTTTGGACCCAATGGAAAGCGACATTAGAATATTTTGCAAACATATCACTTTAGAAGAAAGTAAATGTGTACGTTCAAGTATCTAGTTTAGTAAGTCTGACAGCTGTCTGAATAAAAGTAGCTTGGTTTCGATTGGCTGAAATCGTGAAATCGGTCATTTATGAGCAGCTGTTTCAGTTGACGTTTATGGAGAGAGAGCCAAAGAATTTAGCCAAGAAATTCGTAGCTGAGTACTAAATTGACAGATGGGGTATGTGGATAACGTAGAAAAAGTGACGTTTCCGACCAATCTAGTTTTTGCTTTCATCTTAACCAGACAAATCTAGTCGACTTAATATAACTAGATTCCTAAATGTGCCAAATATTTATCTCCACCATTGCTGACACGACTACCAACGACTTAAATTCTACCTCTATGCACATGTGCTAATTTTCGTAAGGCATGAACTGTCACAGTTTATATGGAACGTAATTCACTCGAGAGTCGCAGACGGCATGGGCTATCTTGCTCCCGGAGCTGGATATTTGTTGAACAACTAAAATGCACGATTTTCAACACGGAGGTGCAAGAGGTGATTCGAGTGTTATTATTTAGCGCAATTAACAGACGGCCTTACATAACGACATCAGAGATGAGAAATTACAGAAATTCCTTTTTCAACCTCGTAACTTTTCATAACGCTTGCACGTCAACTTCAGTTTTAACGTCAAATAAAACTCACCACACCTTCCAACTCTTTTGGTAGGTAACTCATCGCATTTGTGGTTAAATTGAATCAAGTGTTTTGTGTACCTGCCTCACTACCTGCGTTAACAGGTGCGAAGACTGGTAAATTACACATCCAGTTGGCATTGGCAACGTTCAGCATATATCACCATCCACCCCTGCACTTCTTCATCTTCTTCATCCGCCATGGCGCCATTCATTGCCCATAACACTGGAAAGTTTGTTTTCATTACAATTATTGATTTTTTAATTCGACATTGGAGTGCATATTTCACTCACTGTTGTTGCGGCTAATTTATCTAAGTAATAAAAATAAAACACAATTTGTTTGTGTAGAAAATGAGCTCATCGGAAGATACTGACGTAGAAATTGATGCCGGCTTCTGGGAGGAAGAGACTGCAACTACTCCAATTTCCAGAGAACAAAATGGCTCACTACGTACGTACCGACTTAAATAAATTACTTAGCCATCCTAGCATTGCTTGCAATAAACATACTGTTTGCTTATAGTTTTGTTGTGGTTTATTATTGGAATTGTGAATAAAGGAAATAATGTAAGAAAAACATGGCTGGCCGGCTGTAATAATCTACTTCATCTCTTAAGATTGCAAACATTTAAATAAACAGAAAACAGCTCTCAAATAGCAAACTTTTCACTTCTTTTGTTTGAGTTAATAGGTAGTATATTTTTAACTGAATGGTCAACAAATAGAGAACATAGTGTTCGAAAAGAATCCTTTCTTTCACAACACTAATAAGAGGTAGCATGCATTTAAAGTTATCTGTTAAAACTCTGGAAAGAGTCCGAGCAGGCTCCAATACCAGCGTGATGAGTTTTTCTAATAGAACACCTTTGAGGAATATCTGTCATGCTACAGGCTACAGTATTTTTTGTACAATCTACTTCCTTTTTTGAAATGTACAAACATTGCGGGGACGGGGGGAGGCTCAAATATATAGTTGAGTTAACCTGACAGCTGGCTGGCTTGATGTATTTCTGTTTTTATTAGCCTGGACTCGTCAATAGTCACTAAAGTAATTTGTTTTTCAGCTGACGTTTATGGAGGGGTATCCGACAAAAATAGTCAAGCATTTCTTGACTGAGTACTAATGCCGTTTTTCATTGGGATTTTCAGATTTTGCTCTCAGATTTCAAATTTTTCGCGCCTAATGGAACGAGATTTTGATTTTAATTGCATTTGCGGTGGTGAATGTTTTAAAAGTCAGCTGTTCTTAAATTGTAATTTAGGTTTATAAAAAACTATTCAATATGTTGATATCCATTGCAGCGACTAAATGTAAATTGTTCTCTATTTTGCACAGGCTGTCGTCTAAAAACGTAATTATTAAAGTTTGACAAATCTGTAAGGTTAAGTGTAAGTACGTGTAAATCTCGCTCAGAAATCGAGATTCGCAAAATTGCTCTGACTCTGAAAAAAAAATGTTTTTTCTGTCCCAATGGGAAACGACATAAGATTACGTGTAAATTCAGTAACGCATCACTCGCATCATGATGCTGATGATGTTTTGCATCATGTCCATTAATGCAAACTATTGGCATCACTTTTAACGTCAAGTGTTCATTATTGCAAAGTTGATCGAACTGATTGATGCGCAAACATAACGCAAAAAAGCATCACAGAAATACCTGATGCGCTGTTGATTCGCCGGCAAAAAAGTAAGAAAAATGCCGGAAGTGAAAGAAAAATAAGTAAATATACATTTTTATCAATAGATTACTATGCTTTTGAAAGACAAATTTGTAAACTTTTGTTGAAGTCGTTTTATTAATTTGTTCACAAACAATGCGTTCTGAAACTCAAACGACACATTCAATCACCAACGCATCAGCATAATCTGTGCATCGCATCATCATAGCAAATAAGCAGTGACGCCGCATCACTGCGCAAATGTTTGACGTTTCTGAATTTACACTACATTTCGTATACAAATTTGGCAAACGTTGGAAAAGTAATGTTACCGACCAATCTAGTTTTGACGTCATTCCAGATAAATCTAGTTCACAGGCAACTAGATTTTGAAATGTAAACTTTTGGAAATTGCTGATCAGAAACTATATCTGTCAAAATACCTGCAATTTATTGTGAGCTCCAGAGCAGAATGTGCTTGCATTTTTGATCATGCTTGAACCAGAGAGTATCCAAAAGTTTGGATACTCTCTGGCTTGAACTCTTATTTATTGTAGGCCTAAGTTTGTTACCTTTAACATGTATGTACTATCAGAAACTGCTAACGAACCGCGATAATTGCTTGGAGTTGACTGCACTTGAAAAAATGTTTAGGGGACTATTTTGTGTATCGAAGATTACCCACGTGATCGATCTAATTTATAAACGAGGTAAGGATGAGAATGCGTTCCAAATATCATCATTATGTTAGCCATGGTTTATGTCTGTGATTAATTGCATATACTTTTCCAAAAAGTTCTGTAAATAAAACATTTTTTGCGGTGGCGGTCTTTGGATTGAAGGAATGATTTTCGAATCTAATTGTATGACTGTTATTTATTACATTTTAAGGACTCCACAGATGTCAAATGAAAACTGTGAGCTTCTACAAAGGACACGGTATGAAATCCTTGGGTTTTAGCATTGTGGGCGGACGTGACTCACCCAAAGGCAATATGGGAATTTTCGTGAAAACCGTTTTCCCCTCTGGGCAAGCTGATGACGATGGCACCTTACAGGCTGGTAAGTTATCTTTTTTTTCAGGAAAGGTATGAGTATTTTGCAGTGGGTTTTCACACATTTGCATCTGATATTCCTCGTTTGGGTTATAAGTGAGAAAATTGGACCCTACATGAAAGGTCCAGCTGATGCACGTAGTAGAAAGATCAAAAGGAACCCTAGGAGCTAGGACAGTCCTAATCCCTTTGTACCTGTAACCAGTACGGAAAATAAACCTTCTAAATCGCTTGTTTCGTATATTCTAGGTGATGAAATTGTTGAAATCAATAGCATATCAGTTCAAGGTATGAGCCATGCTGAGACGATAAGTCTGTTCAAAAATGTTCGCGAAGGTGCCATTGTACTCAAGGTCCTAAAGCGAAGGTACAAAATTTATTTACTTCATTTCCCATCCTCTTACTAATCAGTTAATTTATTTATTCTCGCCCACAGATTCGACAAGGCTAAATCCATTGGAAACTAAATAAATGAAAGGAAAATTTTAGAAATGTACTTCAAAATGAAGTGCAAAATAGGAGTGTTTGGGTACAAAGAAATTGTAGGCGGCTTCCATTATCTGTACGCAACCACACCTGCTTCAAATATTTGTATAAATACATTAAAGAAAATAATATTAAAAATAAATTTATCATAAGTGTCCAACACATAAAATCGTACCTAAAAAGGCATAAATGTTATCCAGCCTCTTTTAGTTAAGAAATAGAAATACTAATGGTGTTTTTTGGAGTAAATTAGTCTGCAATGATGTAGCTTTAGTTTAGTTGTACAATATGCATGTTCATTTCGACTGTAAGGTTTAGTGTAGAATTATTTCTAAGCGTAGATTTCTTTATGACAAAATCTAATGCAACCTGCAGGTGTATACATTTTTTTTGTGTTTCTATTTTTTAGCTAAGATTTGGCAGATTATCATTATTATAGTTCAAGATTTAATCTCTTAGATTTAGCAAAGGCTGGTTTATTTTGCGCTTTCCATGCAATTTTTGCTAAAAAATTTGTAAGCCTGTTGTAAGTTGTTATTCATTTTGTATATATAGTATTTCTTTTTTGTCTATAGAAAATGTTTAATTATTTTTGATATCTAATCACGTACGTATTAGAATTCTTATGACTGTCTAGGATTAGTGATATTTGAAGAAACATTTTGTGTTGTAAAAATAGTTATTGATGTTGCAGATAAATAAAAAATAAACATTTATTGAGATGTCTGTCTTTTATTAACTAGTTTGATGGTTGTCCTTCAACATTAAATACAATTGGTAAGTTGTTGCAGTGATATGGGTGCGGGGATTGGGCATCCTCGGAGATAGCTGCGTTTTTTCTGTAGTTAATGTTAATAGTTTCTATGTGTCTTTAACAATAAGTCGCTGTTTCTTGACAAAATGCTCAACGCGATTTTCAAGGCTTTCTGAAAAGACATACAAAATGAATTTCGGAATTAGAATTTTAGCCAGTTAGTAGTACATACACCGATAAAAAGTGTCTTTGATTGGAATATATCGGACAACCCCACTTGTCAGATACATTTAAAGTTTAAACTTGCGTGCGCTACCGCCTAGCACATTTCTGCGGCATGTAATCGCGTCTAGCATATAGCTTCAATTATATTAATTAGCTATTCTAGTTGACAAATATTTAAATTTTTTCTCAGTGCGGAACAAGAAATTAGACCAGCTAAACTGCTGAAAATCTAGCGCCCTCAACGAGCTAAATTGGCTTCACATTAGTACAGTTTCATGCCCGGGCTGAGCAAAAATTAAACTTACCGCATCGCTTTCGCGTCATCAACTTTTGATACTGCTTCCGTCGTACGCACTCTTGAAGCACATTCGCATGCCCTTTGGTTGTGCAATCACCGTACATTTGCTTACACAAGACTTCCAGACTGCTAAGAACATTTCTAATCATGGTGGATCTGAAATGAAGTATAATTTTAATTACAAATTCCATAATTGAGTACTTGTCACTACTTACTTGACACTAAACTGCGTCCATTCACCTTGTAAGGTCTGAATGAGTTGCGTCAAGTTTTCCTCGTTGTGAACCCATTCGGTTATATCGGGAACAATGTGATCCTCTTCCTCAATAGCTTCTGCTGGTACATCGTCCGCCTGAGCCGCATCGGGTTTAAATTTAACAGAATTTTGTCGAAATTCACAATCGTATAGGTTGAGTGGTGTTGCAGCCGCTGGGGTATACTGCGGTTTGCTTTACAAAGAGGAACATTATTCATAAATAAATATATATAAACCTGAAGATAATGTAGCTTACCAAGGATTGGAATCAATGTTCAACAACTCCTGAATGACATCGGGTTCCTCATTTCCCTCTCCAATGAGCAATAGTACTGCCATGATGCAGCGAATCTGGTGCCACAGGAAAGAATTCGCCTTTATTTCCAAATAGCACATCCAATAGCTTTCGGTATCTGCCTGGTTCGGACATTCCTGTATCGTAGCAGAATAGATATGCCTTTTGTAGTTCATAACACCATTGTGGACATCCATTTTGCAAAGATTTCTAAAGTCGGCACCTCGAAGGTTGCTTAACAATTCGCAACCTGCACGCATGGCTTTAAGGTTTAGATCGCCAACGGGAAAAAAGTAGCGATAAGTTCGACTTTTACAGTCGAATCTCGCACTATACTCGTTGCAACGCAATGGCATCCATGCGATGCATTGGATATTCTTTGGCAGGACTTTGTTTAATAATCCACAGTAGTCGATATCATTTTTGATTGCATCAGCACTCAGTTGTTGGTCTTCGGGGAACTTGCTTCGTAAATCGATTGATATCACCTGGCAAAATGCACTGACCTCTTTATCTGTTCGACCACAACGATGGTAATTGGATGTTGCGCGTGATTCAATGAGACAGGTCCTGGTGAGAGCTTTGAACATGTGGTATTCTAAAAAATAAGACAGTGTCAATCATTTGGTTATTTCTCGAGTAAAGGAAACTTGCCAATAGTTGCATTGGAGTCCTCCTGAACGGCCAATCCGTGATAGTCCCAACCAAAATAAAGAAATTTAAGCAGCACATGCCGCTTATGGCATCTGTGGCAAAAGTAACGTGTTAAGGACAGGCTTTGATTCGTTTCGGTAGACTCTTACTTAGTGAAATCGAATTTTCGTTTATTTCCTTTTCGATTTACGAGCTCCTCAGAATCTGGAACAACCCTATCAACAGCATGTTCGTCTAGTTTCTTCTGCAGAATGTTCTTCAGTTGGAAATTGTATGCTTGTAATTGAATTATTTTGTCGATGAGTTCTTCTTTTGTAAGAAATTCTAGTTCATGACGAGCTAGATTTTTTTGTCGTTTGTTTACAGATATTTGTTGCTCCATATTATTATTTTGCTTGATAAAACAAATTCTGAAACTTCCTAAACTCGGTTATTGCTGAAAACAAAAGTACCACCGGGAGGATATATGACATTTGAAGTACCTATAAAAAACATAAAAAGTGACACTTCATTATGATTATGAATCGTTCTAATGGGACGAACGAATTTAAGACGAGGTCTACATTAGACGCACAATTGAACGATTCGGTTTCGGACGATCACAACAGGTCTGTTCCTTTACTTTAAAATCTTACGAATTTTTACGAATTCTTACGAATTTTTACTCAGTGCCGTTCCTTAACTCAAAAAATTCGTAAAAGAGAGCGTCATCGAGAGAGCAAGATATTGCCCCTCCGCTGAGAATCTTACGAATTTTTACTCAACAAATCAACCTTACAACTAACAGCTGATTTGAAATTTGATGTCCCATTTGGCATATGCGTTGATTATTTTTTGACTTCTTGCTTATTATGGCATCAACAGGCGGAAAAATAAAATTGAATGTTCTCTTTAAGATTCTTTTCGATATTGGCGACGAAATTCTTCCTTAACAAGGAACAATCTCTTCCATGTAATTCTTAATGCAGTGTCCTCTTCTATTATGCTTGTAGTTCAAGTAGTACAAACTCTTCCACATACTCGGATTCATCAAAATAAAGTTAAAAATAAATGATAGAACTAATTTTCTTAGTAAATTAACAAATTCCTCGAGTTTATCAGACATTTTAACGACTTTTCGTACAATTTTTTGAATATTTGAGATATGTATCTGTTATTTTTCATAAATTACTACAAAAGCGTTCCTTAACTTTTTCGTAAGCGTCTCTCTCTGTGAGAGAATTTGTACCCACCACTGCCATTTTGACAGTTTTTTCCATTCTTACTACAAAAGTAAAGGAACAGACCTAATATGATGAATTATAGCTGACGGCTCGAGCATCCGTATGAGCAATCTTCCTTTAAACCGCATTTACACTATCACGCACGCGCATTTTTGCACGAGACGGGACAGAGAGATCCGTTTGTCCGCAGTCAATGCTAATAAAGGCGAAGGAATGAGATCACAAATCAGACGCCTAAGGTGTCATGGATGTTCTACCCATAATTATAGATACGTAAAGCGGAAGTTCCGGTGACCAACATTTCTGCAATCACATGAAACATTTCTGTTCAATACCCAGTTTTACCTTGTGGACTGTATTATATACCTGTTTTCCTTTCCTTTTGAAATCTTGAATAAATCCCGGTTTTCCTTTCCTTGTGAAATCTTGAATAAATCCCTTTTAAAAATAGTTTGGAAAAATAACCAAAAGTCTTCCAGCAAAGCAAAATTATAGCAAGAAAACTAAAAACGAAAACTTAAAAATAAAACTTAAATAACAAGTAAAATTAGTGACAGTGGATTTAATTGATGTTCCATTTCTACGCCTATAACTCTTATCGTAATTCGGCGTTAACACATTCCCCCCGTGAATGCTCTGCTTCACTTTCTACTGGTAATCGGCACAGTTTTTGTATCGGGCGCTCCAAAATAGCAAACGGCACCTTTTTTTCGGACGGTTTTAAGTTCCAGTCGGAAGTGGCTATTCGAAGACGGGCATTGCGTACCAGGCCATCAGCTCCAGAGAAAATCTGAATCACCCGTGCCGTGTTCCAGAGTGTCGGTGGAATGTTCTCCTCCCGGATGATAACCAAATCTCCCACTCTTAAATTTGGTTGCCTTTGTTGCCATTTCGTCCGCTGCTGCAGTTGGTGGATGT
The DNA here is from genome assembly GCA_946477585.1 of Cheilosia urbana. NCBI lineage: Eukaryota > Metazoa > Arthropoda > Insecta > Diptera > Syrphidae > Cheilosia > Cheilosia urbana. The sequence goes on from OX297854.1 coordinate 148,063,862, forward strand.
AATCTTGACGCCAGGACTTCCAAAAAACCTGAGTCATTTTCTGAATTTGCTCCAGTAATTTTAAACGATTATCGGGTATATGTGCATCGTTGGCTCCAAAAAGCTGTGTAATTGGTTCGCCGATGAGAAAGTGCGCGGGAGTAAGGTAAGACAAATCTTCTGGATCATCAGATAGTGCTGAAAGCGGCCGGGAGTTCATTACTGCGCTTGTCTGTGCTAAGATAGTTTGAAAATCACTACTTTTGAGTTTGTGTGGTCCGATTACTCGGCGCAAGTGACGCTTCATTGATTTGATAGCTGCTTCCCAGAGACCTCCTTGGTGCGGCGCTGCAGGCGTGATAAAACGCCAGTTGGTCCCATAGCGCTGTATTGCTTTTGACATGTCCATTTCATTCCAGCTGCGTAGCATTTTTTTAAGTTCAACCGCAGCACCCTCAAAATTCTTGCCATTATCACTCCAAAGCCTCACACAAGCTCCACGAATGCTGGTGAATCTTAGAAAGGCTTGTATGAAGTCGGTTGTTGAAAGACTCTCAACCAGCTCCATATGTACCGCCTTCGTAACCATGCACACAAATACGGCTACGTACTTTTTTCGATGATATTACATCGCCCTCCGCGCGCTTTTAACAAATATGGCCCAGCGTAGTCGACACCCGAGTGACTGAAGGCTCGACAAGGTGTCACTCGATCGACAGGTAGTTCACTCATCATTTGCGTCGCTGCTTGATGCCGGTGCCGTGTGCATGTGACACACTGCCAATTACTTTTTCGCACTGCACGGCGAAGATTAGTTATCCAGAATTTGCGCCGCACCAGCGCCATAGTTTCATTAGGACCACCATGGAGTGTTCTTTCATGTGCTTCTCTGATTAATAGAGTGGCCAACGGACTGACGTCAGGCAGGAGTAATGGATGCTTTTGTTGGAACCCAATGGGGCGCGTCCTAAACGGCCACCTAAGCGCAGCATCTCCTTTTCGTCAAGCCACGGCGTGCAATTAGCTATCGAACTGGATGGATCAATACCTTTGCTATGAGTATTCTGCAATATCTTGATTTCTTTGTCGTAGTATATTCGTTGTTCCTCTCGCACCCAGTACTCTTGAGCCGCCTCAATTTCCATGTTGCAAAGTGGGCCGTTCCGGCGATATCCCAGTCGTTGTCGTGCATTATGGGAGAAACGGAATAGCCATGCAGTTAGCCGGCAGAGCTCAAACATTTTGGAAGCGCGTCCAAGTAGATCCACTCCCCGCAGGGTAGCGCTCATAACCGCTAGCTCTTTTTGGCGTTTTCTGGGTTTTGTACCATCTCCCACCGATAAAAGCTCCTTTACTATAGCCAAATCAGTATCAGCTGTCATCTTCCGTTGATGGTGCGGCCAGTGGATATTTGTTTGCTGTAGCCATGGTGGACCATGCCACCAAAGCTTTGAGTCTCGTAGCTCAACGGCAGATTTGCCCCGGCTCAGCTGATCAGCTGGATTGTCAGCCGATGGTATATAGCGCCAGTCCGCATCTGCTGTTAGTTGATGAATCGTTTGTACTCTGTTATTAACATACACTTTTAATAAGTCTGCATCCTTCCGCAGCCACGCCAGCACAATTTGAGAATCGGACCATAATATGGCCTTCACATGTTGTAGTTTAGCAGTAACCTTGAAGTTGTGAAGTAACTTACTAAGCAATAGCGCTGCGCATAGTTCCAAGCGGGGGATGGTAACCATTTTTAGTGGTGCGACACGCGATTTAGCTGCAATGAGTGTGCATTTGATATATTCCGCTGTTTCTACCCTGATGTAAAGTGCAGCGCCGTATGCCAGAGTTGACGCATCAGCAAATCCGTGCAGCGAAATATCTCGTTTGCGCTGAATACCCAGCCATCGTGGCAATCGAATTTCTGTGAGCAAGGGCAACTGTTTCTCGAAGATCCGCCATTCTCGATATATGTTATCTGGCACAATCGAGTCCCATTCCATTTTCGCGCTCCAAATCTTTTGCATCAGTATCTTTGCTGCTACCACAACCGGACCCAGGAAGCCGTTTGGGTCGAATAACTTTGCGATCCGACTCAGTACTCTTCGCTTAGTTGCTTTTTCAGCTTCTAGTGTCGGCAGCGGCTGGAATTTAAACATAAGCTCGTCCGCTGCTGGTAGCCAGCGCAATCCTAATATGGTCGTGTCTTCAAATTCCCAAAAATTTAACGTTTCTTCTGAGTAAGCACTATCTGGAACAACATTAGGCCTATTTGATCGCCATTTGTTCAGCAAAAACCCACATGAACGCAATACTGCATCGATCTCTTGACACAGCTGACGGGCTTCTGCATCAGTTTCAGAACCTGATAAGCAATCGTCCATATAAAAATAATGCTCCACAGTATACGCACCCGTTGGGTACTGTATTCTTGCTAGTCGAGCACCCTGAATCATCGCACGAACAGCACAATGTGGTGCCGAGGCCATTCCAAAAGTGACCACCGTTAGCCAGTATTCTTTTATTGGGCTGTTTATAGCAGGGCGCCAAAAAATGCGTTGCAGATCCCACTGCGCTGGGTTAATGCGCACCTGCAAATACATCTTTTTAATGTCAGCCGAGATTGCAACTGGCCAACAACGAAAACGCATAATCAAGTCAGCCAAGTCATCCTGAAGTTTTTCGCCTACCAACTGCACTTCATTAAGCGAAAGTCCTTGATCCGTTTTACATGAGGCATCGTTCACAATCCGGAATTTTTTAAGCACAGGATGATGTGGAATGTGATAGCACCATTTATGTGGCGTCCGGTCGACCAACTGCATTTGACCGGCTATCACTAACTCATCAATGGCTGTAAAGTATTTTTCTTTTAATAACGGGTCACGCTCGAAGCGACATTCCAGCTGCCGAAACCTGTGCAACGCCATAGTTCTTGACGATCCGAGGTGTTTAATGCCGTCGCATAGCGGAATATCGACCTGGAACCGACCATCAGGCAATTGACGATGAGTCCGCATAAAAATGTCTTCGCAGCGCTCCTGTTGTTCTGTTCGCATACGTGTTACTGCAATTTCTTCACTTTCCCAGAATCGTTGTAACAGCTGATCAAGATGCGGCTCTGTCGACTCGATCGCCATTGTTGCTGCCATTAGAGCACAATGTGTACTAGTTCCTCCGCCGAACATCAACCAGCCCAATCTTGACGGCTGAAATACAATTCCTAGCGGGCTTAAAATACTGCCATCGCGGATCACAACAGCCCATACTCCCGCACCGAGCAAAATATCAATAGGTGCAGATGTGCATGCCCCAGGATCTGCTAAATCTAAAGCTATTTCTGGTGGAATTATGGATTTTGGAATATCTTTACTTGGCAGCCACAGCTCTGACAATTCTGTCCCGATGACCAGAGTAACGGTGGCCAATGGAGTGTTACCCGTTCTTGCCAGCAAATGGCATGTTAATCTACGCGTGTGTGGCTTCTTTGACGCACCGTTGACTCCGTGAACTCGAATCCTGCACTGTTGTGTGGGCCATTTGAGTGCGCGAATAGCTCTGTGGCTGATAAAGTTTGTTTGTGCGCCAGTGTCACATAATGCCCGCAGAGGTGATGATACGCGGTCATCTAATTGGATGCGTACAATGGCAGTGGCCAGCAATGCAGCACAGACTCCTTCCTCTTCGCCAGTATTAGCTTGTACTTTAATGGGTGTATCGAGGTCACTACGCCCTTCATACGCCATCAATTGCTATTGCGTATCTTCTCCTGCCTTTTTGTGGACCCCAGAGCCCTGTTGCCTATCAACATGTCGTTGCAGCTGATGAAGTGACTCCAAGGGGCCACCAAAGTTATAATTCGTTGGGCAAAGCAAACTGTTGTGCTTGACTTTACACCGTGGACATGGCTTTCCGGACACTTTGCAGATTGATGTCGCGAGCTGAAGCAATTTATGCACCGTCGTTGTTTGGTCACGTATGAAAGGCGCTCAGCCATAGCCAAGACCTTAAACTTGGCACAATGGAATGGCCAATGTCGCTGTCCAAAGCACAAATTGCATTCCGGCAGTGGTTCATCACCACGGCCAGTGCTTCGAACACGGTCGTTTGACATGTTCGGGGCTCCAATGCCTTTTGAGTATGTCGCCCACTGAGCGCTGATGTTCGGACCTGCTGCTGGAATTTGAGACAACAAACTAGCTCGCAACTCTAGAAAACGAAACATTCTATCGAGCGTTGGCAAATCCTCAACTGATCGACGCTCACACCACTGCACACGACTATCAGTATCAAGCATCTGTTCGAGCTGATAAAGAAGCATGTGTTCTGACACAGCCTCAGGGTTTAATAATAACTGCAACTGACGAAATGCGTTTCTAGCTGCGTCAAGCATCTTTCTTATAGTATCACATGAGGGATGTTGCAGTGGTTTTAACGCTGACAACGTTTGCAAATGCGCACGGATAGTGTTATATTCGTTACCGTATTGCTTGCACATTTCTTCCCATAGCTGATTGTAAGTGCTCCCATCACCAATTGGCCAATTCTTGTAGATTTGTTCGGCCCTGCCTTGTAAAGCACCCAAAAGATGACGCATTTTTGAGAATCTTATCTGATTGTGCACATCGGCCTCGAATATTGAGCGAAAATTGGCCCAGTCAGTCTCCAGACCAGAGAAATTGGTTATACGGGGCGGCTCTGACAGTTGAATCTGGATTGGTGGACCACCGTACGGTGCGGAAAATGTGGTTTCTCCTTGCAAGCCTAAATCGGTTGTAGGCAACTGTCTTCGGAGTTTAAACTTAAATGATAAATACTCCTCTTCAGCTTCGGTCAAAAAAGCGGTGCATTCGATTAACTGCTCTTCTGAAAGTTGTTGTTGGCCCAGTAATGGCAACTCTGCTTCAAACCTTACCCAAACCTCATCGAGTCGACTGAGACGAGTCATAATTTCGTCAACCGACCAAAGTGCTATTTCTTCATCAGTATGACAGGTTATAGCGCCCCTCAACGTTGCACGATATAGCCGCATCGACTGTGGCACAGAGCTCATCATCGGTCGTGGTTGCATAGCTTGATTCATGCTTGATTGTGAGTTTACGACTGGTCGGTGCTCAACTTCCTCTTCCTCCATTGCATACGCAGCATCAATTTCCGCCTGCTGTTTGCGTGAAATTTTTACAAATGCACCAGGCACCCCTTCAAGAATAAAAGAAATTGCACATGCAATTAGCGGATTTGCTCTCTGATTTTAACAGTAAAAAAGAAAAAACTCCAAACTTTAGGATTTATTATAATATAAGCAGTTTAGCACTGAATTCGAATGTCGTCAGCACAACAACAAAACGAATATTTCTTCAAATTTCTTCGCGAACGCATTTTCGCTCCAAATTTTGGAATTTATTGAAATATTAGCATTTTAGCACTGAATTCGAATGTCGTCAGCACAACAACAAAACGAATATTGAGAGAGGCATGAATAAAATCCAAATTTCTTCGCGAACGCATTGTCGCTCCAAATCTTGGAATTTATTGAAATATTAGCATTTTAGCACTGAATTCGAATGTCGTCAGCACATAAAATCCAAATTTCTTCGCGAACGCATTTTCGCTCCAAACCTTGGAATTTATTGAAATATTAGCATTTTAGCACTGAATTCGAATGTCGTCAGCACAACGACAAAACGAATATTGAGAGAGGCATGAATAAAATCCAAATTTCTTCGCGAACGCATTGTCGCTCCAAATCTTGGAATTTATTGAAATATTAGCATTTTAGCACTGAATTCGAATGTCGTCAGCACAACAACAAAACGAATATTGAGAGAGGCATGAATAAAATCCAAATTTCTTCGCGAACGCATTGTCGCTCCAAATCTTGGAATTTATTGAAATATTAGCATTTTAGCACTGAATTCGAATGTCGTCAGCACAACGACAAAACGAATATTGAGAGAGGCATGAATAAAATCCAAATTTCTTCGCGAACGCATTGTCGCTCCAAATCTTGGAATTTATTGAAATATTAGCATTTTAGCACTGAATTCGAATGTCGTCAGCACAACAACAAAACGAATATTGAGAGAGGCATGAATAAAATCCAAATTTCTTCGCGAACGCATTGTCGCTCCAAATTTTGGAATTTATTGAAATATCAGCACTCAAAATTTCTGCACGAACACGTTTTCACTTGAAATGTTAATCGCTTCTCCCATTTTTGTTTTCTTACCTGGTCCGCTTTGGCTGCACGCTTCATCTCCGCTCTCGCTCGACCAGACTTCGTCGACAAAAAACTCATCTGCCTTATACATTTTGCTATCACTTCCTGCTTAGTAAAAAGAAAAGAACTTATCGATTTCTTCAGCTATTGATTTTTAAGAAAGGTTAACGCCACATTATGAACCAACAAAATTCTCGCTGATAACAAAAAAGGCTCGATGGACCATGTTCAATACCCAGTTTTACCTTGTGGACTGTATTATATACCTGTTTTCCTTTCCTTTTGAAATCTTGAATAAATCCCGGTTTTCCTTTCCTTGTGAAATCTTGAATAAATCCCTTTTAAAAATAGTTTGGAAAAATAACCAAAAGTCTTCCAGCAAAGCAAAATTATAGCAAGAAAACTAAAAACGAAAACTTAAAAATAAAACTTAAATAACAAGTAAAATTAGTGACAGTGGATTTAATTGATGTTCCATTTCTACGCCTATAACTCTTATCGTAATTCGGCGTTAACAATTTCTATTTCCGATTTAAAATATGTGAAATGAGAGTGTTAATTAGTTTCAGTAAATTAAACCAACAATTCATCAATCATTTATACGAAATTAATGAATAAATGTACCTTCATCCCTTCCGGAAGCCATTTTGTTTTATAGGAAAACGAATTTTCGTAAGCCATCGCTATAAAAATATCAACATGCATAGCTTTCCCATAATTCCTACCACGCAAACAAGATGGCCGACCAAAAAACGTATCACGTTTTTTTGCGTGTTAGGTAATGCTGTCCCTTTCAGTCAGACGGCTGTTTAGTATTGGGCATCCCTTTAATTTTCCGTGATAGGAATGTGTGACCGTGTAAATGCCCCATAATAAAATAAAACAACACTGAATTTCAATTCTGCAAAGCTCTCTTCCTCTTTTTCCCACTCAATCTTAATACTTAAGCAACTTTTCCATTGGGCACATTCAAGAATCTAGTTATCTTAAGCCGACTAGATTAACTAGCTGCATGTTCGAACTTTCAACTTAGTACTCAGTTACGAATTTTTTGACTAGATTCGTCAGCTACCCTCCATAGACGTCAATTAAAACAGCTGCTCATCTGACCGTTTCAGCCAATCAAAATCCAACTACATCTAGTCTACAGCTGCTGTCAGACTTAATAAACTAGATACTAGAACGTCCCCATTGTTTTCCTACATTTTTTTTTTTTTGTTAATCCCACTTATGGTTTCTTTGCTTCCCATTAACGCTGACAACTGGACACTTCGAGAACTCACAGTAGTTTTTGTAATTGCGTGCTGAAAATCCAGTGACATGCTAAAAATAGATAATCTGCATGCAGCTACTACCTGTACCAAAGATAATGGAATTATCCATTATCTTTGCTTAAACATACCAGTGATGAAGTAAATTCTACTACCTATCGATTATCTTTGACCTACTACAAATTCCAATATTTTAGTACTACTGCGGGCATGTTCAAATGTGTACAATATTGCCTTTGTTTGGCAACGCCATTCAAAAATAGCATCGATAAATCGGTTGCTCTCTTTCTCGCATTTCCACTGATGGCAAAGCGTCCATGTTGAATTTTTTCGTATGCAAGAAGTTTTTTACTTGTAAAGTTGTGGTTCGATTTTACACAATAAAAGTGCATCCTAATTAGAAAGAGTATTATTTAAATCTTCGCAAGTATTCGTACATTATTTTGCGACTTTATATTCGTCTTCCGCTCCGTTCCAAGTGCGTTAAATGTCCATTAGAAAAATTTAGCCACCGCCATTCATTTCTCAGCATACTACCAGGCCAGAGTATAAAAAAAATAATTAAAGAAGTGCGTGTACTGTTGGCATTTTCCTTACTTTTTCTACCCAACAATTTTTTTTTTGTTTTTTTCGTTTTTATTTCCTTATATATCCGAAAATAATTTCCATTAAACATGCCCTAATGAAAGCTGTTATATTCTTTCTCTGTAGACTAACCACTAAATGAAAAAAGGGATTTTTGAAATAAAAGAATACAAAATTGAAAGAAAAATAATTTTGGTGTTTTGCGCAAAATGAGTGTCGTTGCCGCCGCTATGACTCTTGATGAACAGAAGACAATTTTAAAGACGTGTGGTGGTACTGCTGGTGGTGATCATAATATACCAGACAGTAATGATGATGAGAATCATATCTTACATAAATTAAAGACAGCGCCATCATTCGCAACATCAGCAGCTAGTTCTGTCGCCACCGATGGAGGTAGTAATCCCAGTGTTCTACCTCCAGCTTCGCCACAAACCACCATCAACAACTCATCAGCACTAGCATCAGCAACAGAAACAAGTTACACAGCCCAGCATCGACGTTTGTTGGAAGGTATCTAAACCAAAAAATAAACTCTTACAAATCAAAAAAAAAAAAAAAAAAACTAATACAAAACATTTCCAAAAGAAATTGTATTTTTGTTGCAAGGCAAATATTTTCGATTTTTTGTCTTTTGTTTTCCTTTCTCTATTAAAAACAAAAAAAGACGTAGATATATAAACACAAATGTGCGGTTAGAATCGAAGAATATTTCTATACACCATTGTTCTATTTTAATTTTCAAAATTACCTACATACATATTTCTTACGAGTATTTAGTATATCGTTGTTGCTCGAGACTCCAGGTTTAAGGCCGAAAAAAAAAAAAAAAATCGTAAAAATTAAGATACAAGTGTTTTGTCTGAAAATGAAAGCAAAAAAAAAAGAAAAAAGAAGTTGATGTCCGGCGCTTGGTAGAAATCAATATTTTCGGTTCTTTCTCTTAGCAGGTGACCGGGAGGACAGTGCAAGAAAAAGAAGAGATAAGTGAAAAAAGTAAAAGAATGCATTATGCCCTTTGAGTGTAAAAAAGAAAAAGAAAAAAAATGTATCTATTCGTCTATCCATTGTTTTCCTTGTAAATATGAAAGTAAATTTTTGTTTTTTTTATTTAAAAAGAAAAAAAAAATGCAAAGGATATGCAGAATTGAACGGTGAAGTGATTACTTGAGCGCGCGATCGTTTCTGATTGTGATATTTGCAAGAGCAAGCGTTTCGAAGATGCTCTTCAAATTAAGTGGTCATTCCAAAGTAATTTATACAAAAAAAAATAAAAATGTGCCGCGATTATTGAATAAGTTTATTTGTTTTACGAACCTAGTAAATATGTCACAGAATTCACTTGCAATGGAGTAACAATTTTATATTTATGGTTTGTCTGAAGTGCGAATTGCAACATTAATCATTAATCATAAACATCTCCACAAGAGGTAGAGTTTTTATTCGATCTGAATGTTTAAATTGGTCATAGAAACATATTTAATAGGTAGAATGATCCTTTGTTGGTAAATTCATCCTATATTTTTTTTATGTATTATAATTGAAAAGATAACCAAGTTCAGAACTCGAAGGTATAGCGACGTCCATAGGGTAAGAGTAGTACCCCCCACAGTTGTAACGAATTCCTCGAACCGATTCTCATTCAAAAATGAATGCGTCTATCATATTTCTGATCCTTTTATTCTTATTCGTACCTACACGAAGGTTTTTTTTACATTTGATAGTTTTGTTAGTAACGTGTAGGTACCAGATGTGTCTTCTTTCCTTCTCTCGTACATGCTTAAGAATACATTCTGTTTATCAATAGCACTTACTTACTTACTTAAGGTGGCGTTACAGTCCGAGGTGGACGTCTCCAGCCAGCGCGATTCTTAGCTAGCTGTCTCCAGTTTCGCACGCTAAGTTGGTTAAGGTCCCCTTTCACTTGCGATGAAAGGTCGATGTCGCTGTACAGCCCGTACAGTTCGTCGTTGAATCTTCTCCTCCATTCACCGTCAATGCAGACGGGACCAAAAATCACTCGAAGAATTTTCCTCTCGAAACAACCTAGGGTTACCTCATCCGCTTTTGATAGAGTCCATGCCTCTGCGCCATATAGCAAGACTGGGATGATTAGGGTCTTATAAAGGGTCACTTTAGTTGTTCGAGAGAGGGCATTGTTACTCAATTGCTTTCTTAGCCCAAAGAAACAGCGGTTGGCAAGAGTTATTTTTCGTTTAATTTCAGCGCGTTTTTTTTATCAATAGCACACTAAATTTTAACAAAGTTGACAAGAGGTTAGACGAATTTCCGGATTTTTTAATTGCACTAGGTAGGTATTCTAATTCAAAACTGATGAATGTGTCTGAAAGACTATGCTTCGGGTATCATTTAAAAAACGTTTAGCAATATACCTAGATGAGTTGAGAATTTATCATACCTACCCTCCGTGTTAATAAAAACTTGTTGAATAGATCTTTTCGAACGCGTTATACCAAGTACGACTCATAAATGTGGAAGTAATTAGATTAGGAAAGTTTAAACAAACCCGAAATGACTGTATCGTTTTTATTAAGCGTACAATATAAACTTACAATATAACCTCACTATACCTATATCCCCAAGCTCACCTACATTGCCACAAAACTTGCTGCACATTTCAATGTTCCCAGATTGTGCTTCCTTTCCACCTGTACTTGAGAACATTTTTTTAACAGTGTTCAAAGGACATCGTCCGCTGTATGCCTTTATAGCTTAAATTAAAACCCCAGCTGTGACGAATAGGTATATAGAAATATTTTGTTGTGTTGTTAAAAACAGTTTATTTTAAAAGATCTCCTCACATGTTAAGGTTGCAAATTAAGCCTGGTGCAACCTAAATTTTGGGCGAAGGGGCTGACGTACCTCGTTGGATCTAAATGGGTAACTCAACATAGAGGACACTGATTTTCCATGTAAATTCCAAATTAACTGTCGCTCCAGAAAGGATATTATTTGAATAGATATGAAAATATACGTCTACCATCTGTTAAAAATTTACATTTTTATAAATAATTGTTTGAGAGAATAGGTATCTCTTAACAACGACTCGTAAACACAGTCACTTTGGTAGGAATGATAGCTTTTTCGAACAACACCACTAATTCATCATCAGACTCCTTGAAGTGATTGTTTTGAATAATTCTGAATTCTGACAGTCAATTCTCCGTATATAATTCCACTTGGGAAGACATTTCTGTTTTCCCCTGTTAGGAAATGAACTTTTATTTCGATGTTTTCTCCAATTGACCAAGTGACTACTACTTGCGCCAACTGAGCGACGAGTACAAGCCCGCTAACTGGTGATTCGAACGGAGGAGAAGACCAACCTCTGTGCGTTGTTGCTACGAGGTGTTTTTTGTGTCAATTGTCGTTCTCTCGGGTTTTCTTCGCCTATTCATAAACTCAAATTCGAAAAAAATTTCCCAACAGAAATCGTCAAGGCAAAACCCCAAGAACTAGCGAGAATCGTTCCTCGCTTCCCCACTCAATTTACATTTTTTTTTTTCGAGTCAATGGTGTTGAGATTCTTGACAGCTCGTAAAAAACACATCTTCGTTATATATATATAGATTTCGAGAGATATTCGAATCAGACCACCATTGTCGGGTCTCTTTTCGTCTCTCTACCACTATAAATCTTACCCAGAGAGACTTTCTGGATTTCTCCAGAGTTCTTCCCTGAGCTCGATTCCTAGTGTTAACGCTAGCATCTGTTTATGGGAGATCTGTTTCATCGATTGGGTCTCGACCCAATGATGTCCCAAGATCCTCATTCGTTTGCCAGCCAACGCCGGACATTGACACAGTATGTGTGCCGCTGTCTCAGGTTCCTCCAGGCATAGTTGACAGGTATCATCCTCTCTAAGGCCCATCTTCCTTAAGTGATACCCGAAATTACCATGTCCTGTTAACAAAGCCACCACCCACTTCAATGTTCCTCGACTCATGCTTAGAACCCTTCTTTGAGTGGAGCAGGTCGGCCAATTAATTGCCATTTTAGCCTGTCTACACTGTTCCACGGTTGACCACCTTCTCAGGTGTTCCGCCGTGATCCATTTGTGAATAAGCTGTTCTACCATTCCTTTGCCAATTGAAGAGAATGGTTCTGGTCCCAGCAACTTTTCAGTTGACCCCTGTTTTGCAAGGGAGTCCGCTTTTTCGTTGCCTTCGATCCCTATGTGTCCTCGTACCCAAGTCAGTGTTACTTCATTTTTAGATGAACACTTATTGAGCTTAAGTACACATTCCAATGCCAATGATGTTGTGATGTTTGTTTGTTCCATGCATCTGATCACCGCCTGATTGTCCAGTGCTATAAGGATGTTTCTTCCCTCCACCTGACTCTCAAGCAAGTAGTCCAACGCATGCAGCAATGCAATCATCTCAGCCTGGTATACAGAAGTGTAATTCCCGAGGCTGACGTGACGGGCTAGTTCCAGCTCTGCTGAATAGATGCCGGCACCCGCTCCATCATCCATCATGGATCCATCTGTGAAAATCACTATTTCACCACTCCTTTTTTCTGGAAGTAATCCGTTCTCAATACGAGTTTTGTGATTCCTTTCCATAATACGCACCCTTGTTATCCCATCCATAGGCATGTTCAGCTCCCTAATCTCGTTTTTGACAAGTTCCAGGATCTTCCTATGTCCATAGATGGTACCACGATTGTGCCATTTCGCATCTCGATGCAAACGAAGTGCCGCTAGGGCCGCTGTTTTCTTAATAAATAAGTCTAGCGGTAAGATCCCTAGGATCACTTCCAATGCGCATGTTGGTGTTGTCCTTATTGCACCTGTAACTCCTATACATGCTAAACGTTGGACCCTATCCAGGTGCTTCCTCACAGTTTTCTGGGAGGCTTTCGCCCACCATACAACCGAGGCATAGGTAATAATGGGTCTAGTTATCATCGTATACATCCAGTATGCTGACCTAGGCGAGAGTCCCCACCTCTGTCCACATACACGTTTGCACTGATGTAGTACCCTTTTTGCCTTCCTGACCTTCTCCTCAACATGGTAGTTCCAAGTAAGTCTAGTATCTAGATAGACTCCGAGATACTTAACCTTCTTGGCCATTTTTAGTTCCGATCCGAAAAGTGTTAAGGGTCGAAATTCCAGATTTTTCAACTTCCTTGTGAAGATTATTAGATCTGTTTTCTCCGCATTAATGGAAAGCCCTTGTTCCAGACACCACCGTTCCACCACTTTGAGCGCATTTCTCATGATATCTGCGGTGACGTCTATGAAACTGCCTCTGGCCATTATTGCTATGTCGTCGGCATATCCCACTGTGTGAATGCCAGTCGCCTCAAGTCTGTCGAGAAGAGAGTCCACAGTGATATTCCACAGTGTAGGTAAGAGAACACCTCCTTGTGGGCAACACATCTTCGTTAAATATGTACTTGCAAACCCTCTGACAGTTCACTTCGTTCTCACGATACTCTTATATCGTTTTCCATTGGGACAGAAAAAGCACTTTTTTCAGATTCAGAGCAGTCTTTCTGCACTTTTATTCACACCTACTTACACTAACCCATAGGGATACGTTATGTTTTGCGTGACAACCTTGTTCAGTCGGCAAAGACAGGGAGGTTTCAAAATTTGATGTGCCTAGCAATCTGATACGACAGACGAAGACTGTGGTAATATTTTCAAGACATGTAAGAAGCGTAGAAATTTTAATATAAGCAGCCGCGTTAAGCGAGTTTCCAAATGCATCGCGTTATGCGTATGTTCTGGTACTCAAATCATTGTCTTAAGGAAGTATCTAAGAAGTACATTTACCTTCGTTTTTCATTTTATTTCATTACTTTTACATTATCCTGGAATATGCCGAGGGGAGCGTTTCACTCAAAATCAATACTTGGCATCGTAGGATTTATTCGAAGTGAAAGATTCACCAGTCGGTAAAGTGAATGCGTTTAACACGATCGTAGAAAACTATCGAAGCGAAACTCCCCATACAAACTTTGACATTTCAAATACGCAGCTAATTTCATTTCATTGCGTATCCTATCGTTTGTTGTAGGGTTTCGTTGTGATTTTCTAAATTGTAAGTTCAACACATCAAAAACATGACATGAAAATGTTACTTTATTAACACGAAAGCACTTGGTAAATCTGAGAGATAAATAAACGTTACAAACAATTTGAATAACAACTCTACCTATTTCAGAAAACGTCACGTCGAATCCGAACCGAAAGTTCCATTATTACCTTTGCAGTTCCTCCTTTTAATATGCACGCATTGTCGTAGGATGCTCTTTCCACATTGTTAAATATATTCTACTCAAATATGAGCCTCTACTACTCGTATCCATTTATTTTTTAATTGATTTCTGTAAAATAAATTCTAATTTGCTTTGCTCGATCTCTGCTATCATTTAATGCAAAGCAGCTGATTTGCCGACCAACTTTAAACGAAAATACTTATCGATAAGACAGTCTCACCCGGCGGATTTCACGATGCATATGGAAAGTGAATCTCAAATACGCCGTATTCCACGATAGGGGTGTTAATGACTGCTCTAAAAATGTTCAGGGGCAGATTCCGTAACGATCGTCTGAACGATATCGTTTTCGAAACTTTAATCACGATTAGAAGTTATAATCTGCTCGAATTTTTTTGAATATCGTCAGCTTTCATTACATTTGTGGGAAATGAAAACTGAATTAAGCTATCGAACTTGTAATTTTAGCACTTAGTTGCTAGTTTTGGGTTCTATAGTTTCGACGACAATCGTCTGAAAAGTTACGGAATGAGTGCCCAGCTTTGTGCTCGGGACGATGCTCCCATTTCTCAATGTACCTTTCCCAAAAATGTTGTTTGTTGGTTTGAAATCTGTCAACTTCTCTCGGAAGTGCATTTTGTACGAAACTCCGAATATTTATATTCCTTCCCCTGTATTAATAAAAAAACGATATCCGCTCTCTAACACGTGTTTCAGCTGACAGACGGATAGTGACCTTATCCGTTTGTTAACTTTTTTCATTAATAAACACATTTCTCGGCTCGGCGTTTATTAATACGGGGGCTTTCTTTTCCATCCCAAATGTATATTCCCATTTGCCCGGAAGGTTTTATGTGGTTTTAGTTTGTAATTGTTAAGTTCACGCGACACAGTATAGCTGCTTATCATGATGGGTAGACTGTTTTATTATTAACAGAAACATTTAAAAATTCTGTCTGTAATAATATTATTGCCCCTATTATGGATGACAACTTCAACCAAACCAAACCAAGGTTGTCTTTCTCCAATTGGGATTATCGATTACAACTAGTTGTCTGTCAATGGACAACCATCATCCTATGAGTAGACAACTAATAAAATGCTTGTCTTTTCAGTTGTGTGTATTTATTATAGAAGACAACTGAGTTGTGTTGAAGTTGTCCTGAATGTCAAAATCAGACAACTGCTTTTTATAAGTTGTGTTGGATTTGTTGAACGAAAAGAGTCAGCTTTTTTTTAATGAAAAATGGACAAAAAATTGTAAGTAGGAGTTAGAATAAGAAATGGATAATGGAATGTGTGTCCTGAAGTTTAAAAGTCACAAAACCAGCGTAATTTGATCAGCTAATAGGAATTTTGCAAGAACAACCTGATCTGGCCAGGGGTAAAGGACAGTTTGGTTCAAAAAAAAAATTGAAGAATGGCAAAAAATAGGTTTGGAGCTCAATAGAATCTGGCCACCTTCAAGTAGAGGAAAAGAATGGCAAAGGGTTCATTAATAATGCGAATAAAGACTTTTTCTACATACAAAATATTTTTGCAAGTTTGGGTACATTAGAAGGCCAACTTGAAAAGAAAACTGTCCAAGAATAAGCAAAGAATATTGAAACAGGCGGGGGTGGTCAATGGTCATAGGGTTGGTGGACGTGGAGCTGCAAAGTGCGGTAAACGCAATTGGTTCGACCTTCGGCTTTAACAAGTCAGGGACAAGCCAGCTCTTCGAAGACGAGAATGCAAGCGACGAAGAGAATGTGCAACCGGAAGGTGATCGTAAAGATCCTGCGGTAGCATCTACATTCGCACAATCGTTAAAAGTACCTAACAGGAGGATACCGGTGAAAACTATTCAAAATTCAAACTGAGAACCAAACGAATATGCTAAAAACAATTAGGAAAATCGAAAAAGTGAATTACAGAAACTATGTTCTAAACAAAAAAAAGCTGTCGAGATACAAAAAGCATTAGAACTGCAAACCAAAAAATAAATCAAAACTACTTGCCATTGTTTTTTTTTTAACTTATTCGTTTTAATTGCAAATACTTTACTTCGTGCGATTTCAATTTCCACAAATATATTCACAAATTTGACATTTAACAGCTGATTTCGAATTTCAATATGCTCCTAAAAGACGGCAATTTATTTTCTAAAGACAACTGAAAAGAGTTGTCTTGCATAATACGAAAATTTTGTTTGGTTGTCTCAAAGTTGAGTTGTCATCCATAATAGGCACTTATGTTGTTTTTTTATTGGTTCAATCCAGTAGAATAAGAAAACTGCCTCTGATTCAATCGAATAAACGCAGCGATTCTCAAACTTATTAAGCTGTGGAACCCTAAACAAGGTCCAAATATATTTCGGAACCCCAACTCTTAATACCCTATTCACATCGAACCGAAAACCTGGTTTTCGCGAAAACTTCATAGAAAACAGAAGTTTTCCCATACATATTTAAGTTTTCCAAATGATTCGTTTAATAGTACCTAAATTTACACCGCACCTTGATTCAAAGGCTCGGGAAAAAAAAATTCTAAATCCAATTTAGCGTTCCCACTGAAACTTCAGCATTTTAAATGACAGCTAGTGTCAGAATTGATTATTGATCCTTTTTTTTTCTGTTTGGAAATCAGAAGTTTTCGTTTTCCACGAAAACACCCCGAAAACGACTTCCAATCGTTGGGTTGTTAAAACAAACACACCTTTTAATTAATTGAAGGACTCGTAATATTCTTAAATGCACTAAATTCATTTTATTTGTTATACGATATAAAAAATGAAAAACAACACATTTCAAAATCAATTTCTTTATTTAAGATATTTTTTTCAAGGTTAGTGTGAAGAAGGAAATTGTTGCATTGTATTCGCATATTTGGGGCAGCGTCCAATCTCGATCGGTATTTAGTCTTCGCATAAGTATAAGCCGAAAGACCTGCTTCACAGCGATACGTTGTTTTATTAAATATAGCCTGTTCGGAAAGTTCAGGCGATCAGGTTCAGGGTATTCACTCCTAATAACAACCCAAAATTTGTTCAATAATACAGAAGCAAAAATACATGTTTTGATGAAGAAGACCTCTGCAGATCTATAAGAGACTCCTTTTCCGGAATGCTTAGTGTCGTTGGCTGGATTTTTGTTAGAAATGGATTTTGTTTTCATACCAAACGTCACACATTTTCCTTAAAAAAAAATTTAAATTTCATACTTACAAAAATAGTTTTTGTGTTTTACTATTCTTAATTCAAGGGAGTCGCGGAACCCTGAAAACTCTCGCGGAACCCCAGGATTGCGCCGAACAGAGCTTAAGAACCGATTTACTAATGTGGTTTTCCATTGGGACCACCAGAAATCTTTTTCAGATCTCAGATTTTACGGTGCTCATGGAACGTGCAACGAAATTGATCTGCTTTTGTAAATGGATTAGTGCGTTAATTGACAACAATATCAGCTGTTCAAATGGCATTCGTTTTTGGCTAAATCACAAATGGATATCGCCCTCAAAAATGTTTTCCTTGTTGTAGATACAAATGAAGTAATATTGGTGGTTTGTAGTCTTCAGATGACGAGGGAGATAAAGAAGATAATAATTCCTCCGAAATCATATCCATAGCTATTTGTGTATTTTTTTATTTTGGGTTTCACGAAACTTTGCTCATTTCCGTCGAAAGCAAACTTCTTAAACTGACGTAAAACTTACTTACTTACTTAAGGTGGCGCTACAGTCCGGGGTGGACCTGGGCCTCAACCAATACGCCTCTCCAGTTAGTGCGATCTTTGGCTAACTGCCTCCAGTTGCGCACTCCAAGTTGGTTGAGGTCCCCTTCCACTTGCGCGCGCCACATAAGGCGAGGTCTTCCTCTACTGCGTTGTCCCTCCGGGTTGGAATCGAAGACTCTCCGGGCCGGAGCGTTGGTGTCCATTCGCTCTACATGTCCTAACCATCTTAGACGACTAATGCGTACTTTTCTGACCAGGTCGATGTCGCTGTACAGCTCGTAGAGTTCGCTGTTAAATCTTCTCCTCCAAATCCCGTCAACGCAAACGGGACCAAAAATCACTCGAAGAATTTTGCGTTCGAAGCGACAAAGAAGATCCTCATCCGTTTTTGCTTCTGCGCCATAGAGCAGGACAGGGATGATGACAGTCTTATATAGAATCTCCTTAGTGCTTCTTGACAAGGCCTTACTAATCAATTGCCGTCTTAGGCCAAAGAAAGTTAGCAAGTGTGATTCTTCGCTTGATTTCTGAGGTGATGCCATTTTCAGGTAGACAAAGTCCCGAACTACCTCAAAGTTATAGCTGTCTTTCGTGACGTTCTGTCCGATTCGTCGATGTTGTGTGTCCCTTCTTGTGGACAGCATATATTTTGTTTTACCCTCATTCACCACTAAACCCATTTTTGCCGCTTCTGTACTAATACTAGCAAACGCTCCAGTAACAGCTCGCTGTGTTCTGCCAACAATGTCAATGTCGTCAGCGTATGGAAGCAGTTGCACAGACTTATGGAAGATTGTGCCTCTGGTGTTGGCTTGTGACTTTCGCACAAATTTCTCAAAACTGACGTAAAACAGCTGTGCAAATTATATTGGTGTGTGTAGATCTGAAAAATATCGAGATCTGCAAAAAGTGATCCGAATCGAAAAAAGAACGCGAAAAGTGATTTAGATCAAAAAAAAAGATCGATTTTTGGTCCCAATGGAAAACCACATAAGGTATTGGTGAAATGCCAAACAAAATTTACAGCAACTAGGTACTGTTCGCTGACTTGTATAAAATACATAAATAACACTTGCGTGAGTGCTTCTCGAGTGGATTCTGACTTTAAATCGAGAATCGAAGTTCTCGTCTCAGAATCATAAGAAAAGTACTTTTTGTGCTAATAGAATGGTTTCGGAATTGATTTTTTTCGATTCCGGACTCTCTCGGACCCCTCTTTTTGCCCAATGGATACCGACATTAAGAAAAAATAAAATATACCGACATTATTCCACAAAATATCATTCATTTTAACATGATTCAGCTATTTGACCTGGAGGTCAGCTAGGGCTTCTAGAACTTGTTTTCAGAGAGATATTAAGTTCTCTTTCATATCCGTTATCAATTTTACACTTTCCTTGTAGTGTTTTTGTTATAGGTCCTAAGAAACGAAAACACAGTAGGTAAGATAGATCACCTTTATGATAAAATATAGGAAAGCGCAAATACCTACCCCTTATCGCTGCACTTCAGTCCCTTTAATGTAGATAATTAATAGGGAGGTAATGATTTTTAGTTTAAAAACCTTTGGGTCTTTCTTTTTCGCCAACGTCAATAGTAAAGAACTTTGGGAGTGTGCTTAATCATGTGGAAATGTGGTCAAGGCCCTGGAGTAACTTTTACCCAAAAAAGTCGCAGTTCCGAAACAAGTGAAGGTTTTGTAGATTTTTGTTCATCAACTATCAACTCCATCTGTGAATAATTGTCAACGGCTGTGATTGCCTTAGTTTTTCATCGTATATTTGCATTCAGACAAACCACACAATAAATAAATAAGTTTACTTCTATCTGCAAGTGAGCTAAATTTCTGTGTCCAATACAATTTTATTTGAATAGCAAGTGAAATCCTTGAAATATGCAAAAAAAAATGTTTAAAAAGTAAAAAGAAAAAAAAAAAAAAACTGTGCAAGGGAAAGATTCCAAAAAAGAACAGTGAAAATCAGTGATGTGCCGAAAAATCAGTTTGAAATTCGTAAATAAATCCTTAAAGTTTTATCCGAGAGTAGTTCAGAAAATCTTTCCCAATAAAGTGTAAAAGAGAGAAAAAAAAAAGTTTTTCCATTCCAAATCGAAAAGAAAATAATTGAAGTGATTTTGTTTAGTGTCGCTGCGCCCACTTATGAGTCTCGGCAATTTTCTCGGTTAAACTACTCTTACTCAAATAATCGCTAAACTCGTCCAATCGTACGATGTGCACCTTGCATCCCAAGTCAAGGATTGACAAGAAAAACGTGGATGGACGATTTGAGTCTCTCTCGCACACAATTCTAAAGAAATTAAACTCGTTTCTTTTATTGGTATGATTTCGAATAAGTTTATGGTTAAAGATGTATATTAATATAAAAAAAAAATGATTAATAATAACAATAGACTCGTATCGTATCCACCATCTAACTTGTTCCTTTCTCATAAATTCACAGAAGAAATACACAATCTCAAAGCCGAACAAAGTCGACTCCAGCAGCAATTTACTGATGCGCAACGACGAGAGAAAATCCTCATGCGGAGGCTTGCCAACAAAGAACAAGAATTTCAAGACTATGTTGTAAGTGACAATTTGATTCTATAACTTTTGCAGTCGCACTGTCATGTTGTTTAATTTTACAGAGCCAAATTGCTGAATATAAGGCGGCTCAAGCACCGGGCCCAGCTGCATTGCGGTCTGCCCTTCTCGATCCGGCTGTTAATTTACTCTTTGATAAGCTCAAAAAAGAGTTGCAGGCAACGAAAGCGAAACTCGAAGATACGCAGCAGGAATTGTCGGCGTGGAAATTCACTCCGGATTCTAATACGGGAAAACGGCTGATGGCAAAGTGTCGACTTTTGTATCAGGTAAGGCAAGGTACCTTCATAACTGTGACTTATGACTACAATGGCTAAATTCGTTTCCAGGAAAATGAGGAACTCGGGAAAATGACGTCCAACGGACGACTGGCAAAGTTGGAAACCGAATTGGCCATGCAGAAAAGCTTTGCAGAAGAAGTGAAAAAGTCTCAGTCAGGTGAGCAGTTGTCTTTTTGAATAAGAATTTGTGTGTGGTTATGCACTGTCTATTCTGCAAGTAGGACAATTTAGGGCAAATTTTGACATGAAATAAGTCCTATTATAGCAACTTGGCGGCGCTTGATTGGGCACAGTAAAACCCCAAGTTCGGGCTCACATTGGGCGCCCGCCCACATTCAACGCCAAAACTGTGTGTTCTATCTCAGTAAAGCAAAATAGAGTAGAATCTTCCGCACACAACTAGATCAATCTTTACTTGTTTCATTGCTCGTTCGTTTACTTTTCTTCACTTTACTGAGATAAATGAACAATGATCCAACAGAAGTAGACTTCTGATGGGCGCCAAATATGTCCAGCATTATCAACAAAAGGCGCGGTGGCCTAGTGGTTAGTGTGTTGGACTACTAAGCGAGGGGTCGAGGTTCGAATCCCGCAAAAAACCCAAATTCCAACTTAGGATTTTTTCCACTGCGCCACCTCTCGCGAACGTCTGACAAACATCCGAGAGTATAACTGTCTTGAAAGAGCTTCTCAATTAGCCGTTTGGAGTCGGCATAAAATTGTAGATCCCTTCCATTCGTTTCAAAAATGAAAAACTCACACAAAACGAATGGTTGTAAGAAGCTAGGCCTTGGGTCCCTCCGGACCTGTTGCGCCAACTATTTATTTTTATTATCAACAAAATGAAAGCTCGATTCGCGCAGATAAAGCACGAAACTTGTATCCAAGGCATGTGAATAGAGCAACTTTTCTGATTATTTGGAATAAATTACGACAGTAGTTCATAGTCTCATTGCCGTCGTTTGCCAATCATTTGAGTTCAGCGAAAGTTTTATCTAGTAAGCTTTAAAGTAGGGTAGGTAGGTGGGTGTGGCGGTTTAATTTAAAAACCAAAGTAGCACTATGTGCCGTTTTGTTACCACAGCTCATTTGACCTGGTTGTTTAAGATTGTCGAATAGGAGAGTCTAGATCCAGCCTGTGGAATTCAAAAATTCAAATTCAATCAGTTCCCCAATACTACGTTTCCAGACTTCCTCAAGGGAGTCGAAAAAGAGTTTACCAAAAGATCGCTGTCTGGCCCTAGCTAGTGCTGGACAGGCGTTGAGGAAATGAGTGAGTGTTTCCTTTTCGGCTGTGTCATTTTCCTATTGGCCAATGGCCTCTGGTTATCGCTGTTATTCTGGCAATATCTTTTCGTGTTTTACTTAGAAGGTGGGTTGTTTTATCCGTGCTGTAGTTTGGCCACATTCTCCTGGATATGATACAGTTCGTCAGCCTCCTCCATCTGAGGTTGGCCTTCGATAGGAATTCTAGGGAGATCTTTGCTTTGACTGCTCCGAGTGGCATTTGAACCGATTCCGCAAGTGAACAGTGAAGGGCTGAGCCTCGCCTGGCCAGCTCGTCAGCATGTTTGTTGCCGCAAACATTGCTGTGAACTTTAGCTTTAAAGTGTTACCCCTGGATTTCTTAAAAACCGTCAAACATTTCTGCTCGATGAAAAATTAAATAAAATGACGAATACTTTTAACCATGTCACTCATGTTTCTTTGCAGAACTTGATGACTTCCTTCAAGAACTTGACGAGGACGTCGAAGGCATGCAGAGCACGATTTTATTTCTGCAGCAAGAATTGAAGACCACTCGCGATCGCATACAATTCTTGGAAAAGGAAAACTATCAACTCAAAAATGGTAACACCGATGAACCTACCGATACCGCAGCTGTATTATCACCATCCGCCCAGCAACAAGAACAACAACAGCAGCCGCACCGCTCCATGAACGGTGGTGGCACAGTCAAAGAAATCACTTCGGCAGACGATTATTCTCAGCCATCCAACATAAATGAAACTAATTCAAATTTCGCCGCCGGTACTAATAATAATTTTAATATGCTCGAGACAATCGATGAAAATTCTTGTCTAAGGACGCAAAATCCCAACAACAGTAACAATGCCAATAAAACCTTGGGTAGTGCAAATAATAGTGAGTTTTTTAACGGATTAGTTTCGAATGACGGCATCGGCAACGATACTGAACTAACACAACCAGTGTCCGCGAACAGTGACGACCTTATTATCGATGCAAGCAGCAATAGTAATAGTACAGTGGGTGGTGGTGGGGGTGGTGTTACGGTCAAAACGCGATTATCCGCTCGTAAACGTAACTACGACAGTGATTCAAGTGAATGTGGCAGCACAAATGGCGCAACAACGCGCAACTCGCTCGTAAAGAAAGCGAAAAAGAAGACTCGTCGTTCATCGTCAGTGCTGTCGATCGATTTGAATGAAGATGATTCGCGAATTGGAGGGGTTTCTGTTGATCGCAGTGACGAGGAGAACAGCAATAGTCAGCCAACGAGGGTTATGACCAGACGAAAGTCAGCTCGAAACCATCAAAACGGTGGCGACACTAATATGTAAAAATAAGTAAATAAATAAAATACAAACCGGGACAAAAACGAATGTAGTAATAATTTTCTCTTTTTTATTTTTTAACTGAAATTAATGCCCGTCTTTAGTATCTATTAATTATTTAAGTTTATACCACATAAAAGACTAGAGAAGTGAACAAAACAACTTTTTAACTTGGTTGATGCAGCGTACAATGATGATTATTTTTTTTTAAGTTTCCAAATTAAGATGAGGATGAGGAAGAGTAGTTTTCCTTTTTATTATTATTATTATTATTATTCAACTTGTACAAAATACGGAAGAAGAAAGAAGTTAGTAGTAGTTAATACCTTGCACGATTTTTTCGAAGCGTAAAATCAACTGTGAGACATCAAGAACCGAATAGGGAAGTTTTCAGCCGTTAATTTAACGTAATAAATACATAACTAAAATAAAAGTTTATTATAATTATTAACAGAAATATATATAATATATATAGTTATATACTTAGTATGTTAAGGTCACTTAGTTACGTAATTTTGTATGGATGTTTATTTATCCATAAAAATGTTTTAAACGAAAAGAATGCAAAAACATACAAAAAAAAAAAATATATGTAAAAAGAAGAAAAATACTGACAAAAACAAATAGTAATAAAACTTAATACAGAAATATGAGAAAATTATAAAAATTGTATGAGTTTTCTTTGATTCAAATCGACAAGTGTGGTTTGCGTTGTCACAAGAAATGGGGATGAACGTGGATTATGTGTCGCAACAGGAAGTTTTTATTTGCACACGACTTGATCCTTCAAACATTGGAAAAACATTCAACGGCAAGTTTTATTGTAAGAACCACTTTTCGTGCGCTAGCTCCTGAGCATAAATTTGTTCATTATTTTTATTAAACCATTGGGATTTTCAGAATTCGTGTGTCTAATACAATACAAAAACGTTACTTGCTCTTTTTTGTGTTGATACTTCAGCGATTCAAATATGTGTAGCCTTCGACACTTGCTGGTTAATTTTTATATTAAAACATTCGAAATTTGCGTCCCGATTGATTTCTTAATATTTATATCATACTATCCTTACTATAATAAAACTGTAGCTTTTTTTCCGGCTGTAATCTGTGAGCAAAGAATAGATTCAAAAAGTACTGCACGAATTTGATTTCGGTTTTCACAGTTGCATAGGAAATCGTTCAGATTTGAACATAGGATATGTTTTACCATTATTCGCTGTCCGGAAGTGGAAATCTAAGCTGATATCTAAGAAAAGTTGTAATTCTCGGATGCCTTCTAGCTCCTAGCTTCGGAATCACTCATCCAAATGAAATGGGATTTTTTTTAATACAAAGTTCAATTATGTACAAAGATTTTAAGATATAAATCATCTTTGTACGTTATCCTGAAGTCGAACAATAAGCAATAAACTATAAATTTAATACAATTGAAAAAAGCAAAATTTTCGATTGAAGCTAGATCGTTGGATTTTTCCAGCGTTGAGTGGAGGAAATTTTGTGTGTGTGTGCGGCAAAACCTGTTTCTCTTTCTGTACACTTTCTGCGGTGCGCTTTTTCTTTCTCTTTTTTTGTGCACCTTTTGCTTTTGGGCTTTGTGTTGTGATAAACAGATTAATGCGAGAAACAGATTAACACAGCGACAGCAACAGCAACAGCGAATTTAGGATTGGCTCTAACGTTGATGTCGCTGTCGATGTTGCTGTGATAATATGTTCAAAGTAATTCAAATACATTGGTTCTAAAGTTATGTCAAAGTTGCTGTTGCTGTTGCTGTGTTAATCTGTTTCTCGCATTAATGAATAATGAGTTGAGTAGTAGAGTAAATAAGATGCATGGAACATGTGATTGAGAGAGATAGGTCTGTAATTGAGATGGAGTCACACTCAGTTGTAATTGTGATTTAAAATGCGTTATAGTGATTCTGATTTTATAGTGATTCATGTGCATGCCAAAACCTGTTTGTGCAGTTGCACCTTTTTTGCTTTATGTTTTGCTTTCTGTTTTTTTTTTTTAATTTGAACTTGAGGATGTTTGTGTTTGAGTAGGTAGGTAGTAAGTGAACGAGTGTGGCGCATATGGGTTATGGGATTGAGAGGGATGGGGTATAAATTGTAACAACTAACAATAACAAGTGGAATGTAAATGAGATTAAGAGGGAATAATAGAAGTTAGAAGTTAGTTAGGGGTATCAACGTTAGAGCTAATCCTAAATTCGCTGTTGCTGTTGCTTTCAAAGTCGCTGTGTTAATCTGTTTCTCGCATTATTGACAGTTTTTCTTCTCTTTTTTCGGGTAAGGATCTTTTTGTATAACGCTAATTGTTTTGTTTTAAATCTGAGAAGTGGAACTCTGGCGAAGCAAGGCGAGCACGGGTCAGCTAGTATCATATAAATATAAACTAGCTGAACCCCGACGGCTTCGCCAGACACTGGTAGAATTTATGTTTTTTTTTTTTTTAATTTTTTGACCTATCAATTGATCACCGTAATTATCGACATGTTGAACATGAAAAATAAACTTGGTTCTAAATTACGGGCGACAGACGGAAACATACACTTTTTGCCAGTTTTTTTTTTTTATATTATAGAGATTTACAAAAATAGATTCACCCGATGCTTTTCTTTGCTGTAGCAAAAATTCACGAAAACCTAAACATACTCCACGTTCGCAAACTCAAAAGCACTTGTATTGGTAACTCTGAGGCGAACCTGGGAAAAAATCCAGATAAGAAAGTGATCTGAAATCCGAAACGAACATAAAAAGTGCTCTGAGAGCGGCCAATCGAATACTACATAAGGCAAGGACCAGAGACAATACTGAGACCCCCACCCCAACTCACAATCCTCTTGCCGCTGGCCCCCTCAGTTTTTTTTTTTTTTTTTTTTTTTTTTTCAAATTCGCCATTTCGTTTTCCTATCGGTGTTATGTCAATCTAGAATCCTTGTGACATGTAAAAACATACAAAAAATATAAAATCAATGCTGCCAACCGCTACCAACCATGGGGGAATGTGATAGAGTTCGGGAATACGACATTTTAATATATATAACTGAATGCTATTGGTTAATTATTATATATTTTCAAAAGTCGATTAATATAATTTGTTTGGTTAATAATACTATCTAAATGAGTTGTTTTATATACTAGAAACCTATTAGGACAAACATTGTTGTGTATTTTCCGCTTTTGAATATCATTAACTTGGATTTCACGAGTAAATTTTTCTTAAATAGCTGAAGAAAAATTGCTCAAAATGTTTTTATTTTCCTACAACCATTCTGCAGTAATCATTTTTCATAAATATTTTCAGAAAAAGTGCACTTATTCCTAAAATAAAATACTATTCACGCGTAACGAATAATTTCAAAATTAACGTACAAAATTCTATGAACACTGGCAGCAACTTTGCCGACACCGGAAGTTGTTGATATTTTTTGAGGGTGTGTGTTGGTGTGTTGAAGTTTCGTGACATTTTTTGTCAATACGAATTTCTTTGTATCAATACTAGCGCACTAAATTGTGTACACTCCGTACAAGTATTGCTTCTAGGCAAGGTAAGCGGAAATCGGCCGAAGTTGGGGGTCTCAGTATTGTCTCTGGCAAGGACAGTCTTCCCATTTCAACTGAGTCAATGTAGCTACAATTTGTTTGCTCTAGAAGAATAACGCAAAACATTTGCTGTAGGGGACGCGACTCTTTAAAAAAAAAAATAGTGCGTGGAGTCCATCCGCGCGGAAGAAGTGAAACTTCGAAATGTGGAAATGAAAATAGGAAGGGGTAGAAATTGATTTTTAGTGAAATCATATTGTTTCTTTAAGACAAACAAAGGATGAGGAAGAGTAGTTTTCCTTTTTATTATTATTATTATTATTATTCAACTTGTACAAAATACGGAAGAAGAAAGAAGTTAGTAGTAGTTAATACCTTGCACGATTTTTTCGAAGCGTAAAATCAACTGTGAGACATCAAGAACCGAATAGGGAAGTTTTCAGCCGTTAATTTAACGTAATAAATACATAACTAAAATAAAAGTTTATTATAATTATTAACAGAAATATATATAATATATATAGTTATATACTTAGTATGTTAAGGTCACTTAGTTACGTAATTTTGTATGGATGTTTATTTATCCATAAAAATGTTTTAAACGAAAAGAATGCAAAAACATACAAAAAAAAAAAATATATGTAAAAAGAAGAAAAATACTGACAAAAACAAATAGTAATAAAACTTAATACAGAAATATGAGAAAATTATAAAAATTGTATGAGTTTTCTTTGATTCAAATCGACAAGTGTGGTTTGCGTTGTCACAAGAAATGGGGATGAACGTGGATTATGTGTCGCAACAGGAAGTTTTTATTTGCACACGACTTGATCCTTCAAACATTGGAAAAACATTCAACGGCAAGTTTTATTGTAAGAACCACTTTTCGTGCGCTAGCTCCTGAGCATAAATTTGTTCATTATTTTTATTAAACCATTGGGATTTTCAGAATTCGTGTGTCTAATACAATACAAAAACGTTACTTGCTCTTTTTTGTGTTGATACTTCAGCGATTCAAATATGTGTAGCCTTCGACACTTGCTGGTTAATTTTTATATTAAAACATTCGAAATTTGCGTCCCGATTGATTTCTTAATATTTATATCATACTATCCTTACTATAATAAAACTGTAGCTTTTTTTCCGGCTGTAATCTGTGAGCAAAGAATAGATTCAAAAAGTACTGCACGAATTTGATTTCGGTTTTCACAGTTGCATAGGAAATCGTTCAGATTTGAACATAGGATATGTTTTACCATTATTCGCTGTCCGGAAGTGGAAATCTAAGCTGATATCTAAGAAAAGTTGTAATTCTCGGATGCCTTCTAGCTCCTAGCTTCGGAATCACTCATCCAAATGAAATGGGATTTTTTTTAATACAAAGTTCAATTATGTACAAAGATTTTAAGATATAAATCATCTTTGTACGTTATCCTGAAGTCGAACAATAAGCAATAAACTATAAATTTAATACAATTGAAAAAAGCAAAATTTTCGATTGAAGCTAGATCGTTGGATTTTTCCAGCGTTGAGTGGAGGAAATTTTGTGTGTGTGTGCGGCAAAACCTGTTTCTCTTTCTGTACACTTTCTGCGGTGCGCTTTTTCTTTCTCTTTTTTTGTGCACCTTTTGCTTTTGGGCTTTGTGTTGTGATAAACAGATTAATGCGAGAAACAGATTAACACAGCGACAGCAACAGCAACAGCGAATTTAGGATTGGCTCTAACGTTGATGTCGCTGTCGATGTTGCTGTGATAATATGTTCAAAGTAATTCAAATACATTGGTTCTAAAGTTATGTCAAAGTTGCTGTTGCTGTTGCTGTGTTAATCTGTTTCTCGCATTAATGAATAATGAGTTGAGTAGTAGAGTAAATAAGATGCATGGAACATGTGATTGAGAGAGATAGGTCTGTAATTGAGATGGAGTCACACTCAGTTGTAATTGTGATTTAAAATGCGTTATAGTGATTCTGATTTTATAGTGATTCATGTGCATGCCAAAACCTGTTTGTGCAGTTGCACCTTTTTTGCTTTATGTTTTGCTTTCTGTTTTTTTTTTTTAATTTGAACTTGAGGATGTTTGTGTTTGAGTAGGTAGGTAGTAAGTGAACGAGTGTGGCGCATATGGGTTATGGGATTGAGAGGGATGGGGTATAAATTGTAACAACTAACAATAACAAGTGGAATGTAAATGAGATTAAGAGGGAATAATAGAAGTTAGAAGTTAGTTAGGGGTATCAACGTTAGAGCTAATCCTAAATTCGCTGTTGCTGTTGCTTTCAAAGTCGCTGTGTTAATCTGTTTCTCGCATTATTGACAGTTTTTCTTCTCTTTTTTCGGGTAAGGATCTTTTTGTATAACGCTAATTGTTTTGTTTTAAATCTGAGAAGTGGAACTCTGGCGAAGCAAGGCGAGCACGGGTCAGCTAGTATCATATAAATATAAACTAGCTGAACCCCGACGGCTTCGCCAGACACTGGTAGAATTTATGTTTTTTTTTTTTTTAATTTTTTGACCTATCAATTGATCACCGTAATTATCGACATGTTGAACATGAAAAATAAACTTGGTTCTAAATTACGGGCGACAGACGGAAACATACACTTTTTGCCAGTTTTTTTTTTTTATATTATAGAGATTTACAAAAATAGATTCACCCGATGCTTTTCTTTGCTGTAGCAAAAATTCACGAAAACCTAAACATACTCCACGTTCGCAAACTCAAAAGCACTTGTATTGGTAACTCTGAGGCGAACCTGGGAAAAAATCCAGATAAGAAAGTGATCTGAAATCCGAAACGAACATAAAAAGTGCTCTGAGAGCGGCCAATCGAATACTACATAAGGCAAGGACCAGAGACAATACTGAGACCCCCACCCCAACTCACAATCCTCTTGCCGCTGGCCCCCTCAGTTTTTTTTTTTTTTTTTTTTTTTTTTTTCAAATTCGCCATTTCGTTTTCCTATCGGTGTTATGTCAATCTAGAATCCTTGTGACATGTAAAAACATACAAAAAATATAAAATCAATGCTGCCAACCGCTACCAACCATGGGGGAATGTGATAGAGTTCGGGAATACGACATTTTAATATATATAACTGAATGCTATTGGTTAATTATTATATATTTTCAAAAGTCGATTAATATAATTTGTTTGGTTAATAATACTATCTAAATGAGTTGTTTTATATACTAGAAACCTATTAGGACAAACATTGTTGTGTATTTTCCGCTTTTGAATATCATTAACTTGGATTTCACGAGTAAATTTTTCTTAAATAGCTGAAGAAAAATTGCTCAAAATGTTTTTATTTTCCTACAACCATTCTGCAGTAATCATTTTTCATAAATATTTTCAGAAAAAGTGCACTTATTCCTAAAATAAAATACTATTCACGCGTAACGAATAATTTCAAAATTAACGTACAAAATTCTATGAACACTGGCAGCAACTTTGCCGACACCGGAAGTTGTTGATATTTTTTGAGGGTGTGTGTTGGTGTGTTGAAGTTTCGTGACATTTTTTGTCAATACGAATTTCTTTGTATCAATACTAGCGCACTAAATTGTGTACACTCCGTACAAGTATTGCTTCTAGGCAAGGTAAGCGGAAATCGGCCGAAGTTGGGGGTCTCAGTATTGTCTCTGGCAAGGACAGTCTTCCCATTTCAACTGAGTCAATGTAGCTACAATTTGTTTGCTCTAGAAGAATAACGCAAAACATTTGCTGTAGGGGACGCGACTCTTTAAAAAAAAAAATAGTGCGTGGAGTCCATCCGCGCGGAAGAAGTGAAACTTCGAAATGTGGAAATGAAAATAGGAAGGGGTAGAAATTGATTTTTAGTGAAATCATATTGTTTCTTTAAGACAAACTTTATTAACATTGCTTACAATTCACAATTGATCGCATCTTTTAATTATCATTTTCGAGTGGAGAAATATCCAAATCTATTAACATTACAATGGGATTATGACAACTAAAGTAAGATGCGAAATGTTGGAAATCGCATTAGAAGTTTCAGTTCAACAAGACATTAACTGCCGATTTAGTCATTATTTTTGGAAATTAATCTTCACCACAGAATATTCCTTTCCCAGCATTTGCTGCCAATAAACTCACTCACCATTGCATACTCTGAAGCGTGAGCGGTACCTTCACACCTTTGAGTACGCAATGCTTTTAGTACCGTTAAACGTTTAACGCAACCTTGTTGGAAGTCGCATAAGAACGGGGTTACATCGCATGCATGCTTATTTTGAGATTCGAACGAATAGCCAATTCTAACGAATGTCTATCGAAATAGAATTGGCTATTCGTTCGAATCTCAAAATAAGCATGATGATCTTGGTGGCTGATTGTCGAAATCGCAAAGTTTCAAAATTTACTATCGATATCTGGCAAATTGCACCGTCATGTTAAAATCACATGTGTTCCACGGTAATCGGCCCTAGTGAGGTTAGGAGAATTGTTCCGACATTTTGGAACGCTTATCGGCGAATGGCGATGAAGTGCATTTTTTTCTTAAATTTTTGACAGCTAGGTTCCGATATCCTCGAACAGAAATTGGTTGCGGAATTTGTTTATGATTTGGAATGCGGTGTGAGGGTATTAATAAGTGCGACACTGGTAATAGGCGCAGCTGCTTAGTGGTTAGTGTGTTGGACTACTTAGCGAGGGATTCCAGTTTCAATCCCCGAAAAAAAAAAACCATCTGAATGTTTTATTTACCACTGCGCCACCTCTGGCGGGCGTCATCGGAGAGTACACCTTTCATGAAAGAGTTTCTCAATAAGCTGTTCGCACTCGTATTAAAATTTAGATCCCTTCCATTCGTCAAAAAATTGAAAACTAACAAAAAACGAATGGTTGTGAGAAGGACTAGACTTACGGACCTGTTGCGCCAACTTTTTTTTATTTTACTGGTAACTTCATAGAATTTTGTTCCTGCACCCCGGGCAGGTTTGAAAAACTTGTATTTGTATTGTTTGTGTTAATGGTAAGCTGATTCAACATCACCAATGCAGTGATGCGTCTCTGGACGCGCAATCGTGCGCAGTGCACTAACAGCGGCGTTAAATAATTGCTCATCAACACCATATTCTTTCGACTATGCACAAACTATGAATAATCACAATATCTCTATCTATGTTCATCATTCTACTGCCCCATGCAACAAAATCATTCCTGAAAAAAAAAACAAATAAGACACATCGTTATAAAATTTATGAAATAATCGCTTCGTTTTTTCATTTATTGTTAAATTGT
Source organism: Cheilosia urbana (assembly GCA_946477585.1). Classification (NCBI taxonomy): domain Eukaryota; kingdom Metazoa; phylum Arthropoda; class Insecta; order Diptera; family Syrphidae; genus Cheilosia; species Cheilosia urbana. The sequence goes on from OX297854.1 coordinate 148,096,152, forward strand.
TAATTTGTATCTTACAGTGTTGTGTATTTCATATATTATTTTCGTTCTTGATATATAATTGAATTGGATAAACATTGTTATACTCAAAAACTCATCTATATTATATACTTTATTTGTTATTATTATCAATGTTCAACGTTCGAGAACAAGAGTACCTCTTCGTAGATTTCTTTACATTGTATTGGCTTATGTCTAACAATTCGGATAAATAAATTATGCTAAATAAAAATAGAGTTACACAAAGATTTTATAATATATATATTAGAGGACAGAGTGGGAGAGAGAAATATATAAATTATGTTGAAATAATAGTTTTCAAATGGCTCATCTCCTTTGCTTTCTCTTTCTACTTCATCATACGCTGAGTAAATAAATTAAATTTACAATTTGACGTTTTCTAAAAACTACACGCAGCTTATGTATGTATATATAATTATTATTCCATGCCAAAATGTTCGCACTTAAAAAAAAAAAACAAATCCACAATGTATATGTTTATAAATAATTTTAAAATAAATTACTAATCATACGCTTTAACTGTAGTCAATCACTTATACTAAAATGGTATACTTAATAGAATTAATACATTTTATATTTTATTGTATTATCGTTCCAAATGTAGAAATTGAATAGTTTCTTTTCCTCGTATATGACTTAAGTATAGTTTCAATGCTATCATTATTTTTTGTTGTGTTGTCGTAACGCCTTTATTTTTGAACTTACTTTATACTACCGCATCACATTGTTGCAAGATGCCTCTTGCCTCTTCGAATGAAGAGGAACTCGCAACAACTTCCTTTTAACAATAAGCAAGAATAGACATTTTAATTAGCTGTCAAATCAAAAACAGTTTCCCAACAGATTTATATACAGTTTGTCTTTTTATATAGATATTAACTTTTTCTTACAACGCATGTAACGATCGCTGAGAGTTATTTTCACAATGTGTTTAACAATATTTTCGTGTTTACTTGTTTGTAGTTTAAATGTTTAAAAGTTTCAGTTTTTATTTCTTTTCTATTACAATTGTTCTATTTCTAATTTAAAGTCTCGTAGGAATAGCAATCACAAGCAAACGAAGACACTAGGCGAAGGTTTACAGGTGCAGGGGCATATACATTTTGTAGGTTATGTTTATTATGGTGATATGCAAACAAAAAACAACCAAAATCTAGTTGAAAATACATAGCAACGGAAACGTTTCGGACTTTCACGGGTTCATACAACTCGTCTACGAAACGACTGAACGTCAGGACAGGACAAATCGAATATTTCACTTACCATTGTTTTCGCAACGTTTACCTTTTAATGCATATAGCCCTTCACTAAAAAAAATACAGCGAACAATAGTTCAAATCGAAATCAAATACGTTCATTGTTTCTCCAGATCAACAAGAAATAGCAGACACATGCATTTTGTAGATCCCTTTATATTAAGTGATTAACTCCGTTCCAAAACAGAGTTTTCCCAAAATCACTCGGATCTTTCATCAACAACAACGTTTCCCAATATAGTTCTTAAATTTTCTGCACGAAATCTACCGGCAAATTTAAGTTGTTACTAAGCAAAAACACCCTTCGAAACATTCAACAGAAAATGCTAAATATTGCTGCAGTTCTACTGTTCTGTTCAAACATTTTAATCAGTAAAGTTGACGCCTTGAATGACATTTATGTTCTTCACAGATTTCGTTTTAGAAGTTTTACCAATTTACTGAAAAAATGACTTTAGTGTAATAGTCAGCCCCATTGCGAAGATCAATTATCAATCGGTTGACGATTGACAAATTTATCAATTATAATTGATGGTGGTATTGCGAAAAACAATTGATAAAAATATAACCTATTGTGACGCCAAAAATAAAGTTATTGTGAATGAAAACTCAACTTTGACAATTCTAAAATATTTGATATGAAGAGTGATTGTTACGATTTTTGCAAACAATTTAATTAAACAATAATTACGTGTGTTAAATCTGTGAAATTTATTGAAAATCATGTCATCGGTGGAATTATTTTTTGATGATGACGAAGACGAGACAGAGTACGCGGAATTGGCTGCAATACGGAGGAGTTTGCGAGTCGCATCTAATCCTTTGGAACTGGAAAACCGAAGGTAGCTAATTTAATTTCCAAGGAATGCTTTTGAGTTGCATTCGTAGATTTGTTGGGAGATATTGGACCCAAACTTAAACCGATTAATTGCAGCTCTGCTTGGTCTCGCGCAGTCAACAGCAACACCAGTGTCTCTTATTCTAAGTGAACTGCTAAACGTGTTATGGAAAATTACATGTGCCCAAAATGGATAAAATTCATTACACATAGGAAGAAAAACGAATGGCAATATGTATATGTATATATAGGCCTTAAAAAATAACAACAATAACAATTAAAAACGTTGATGTTCAACATTTTCTTATCATTCGTACTTATCAACACCGAAATTGCGATTGATAGAATAATTGACAACTACCAATAAAATTGTTCAAAATTGACATTCACAATACCGATTTGTCAACCGACAATTGCTGCACGTTCACAGCCGATCAACACTTAATTGATAATAATTGATCTTCGCAATTCATTGATAAATATCAACTATCAATTGATAGTTGATCTTCGCAATAGGGGTGATTAATTTTCAATGTTTACCTCATGTAACATTAAATACAGAAAAAATCAATAAACATTTCGCATTTGAATTTCCGCAAATTTAATTTGGTGTGTAATTACTAATTACCTTTGACAGTGCGAAAAAGACTCCGGTTTGCCCTTGAATTTATTGAAGATCAAATAAGTGAATTTTATACCGAAAATATCGCCCTAAGAGCTCATAGATTGCGACATTTTAAAGCCGTAATTGAAAATGGATTTAGGATTAATTTAAGAAATCTATGATAATGACCATCATTTCTCACGTTCTGTCGCATGTACCCAAAAAAAGACATAGCTGAAAGGGAAAACTGTTGTTCATGACCTTGTCCAGTGTTAATAATCCGCCAAAAGTGCCTGGCGTGTTCTCTTACTTCGAGCAGATACGTCACAAGCACAATAGGCCTTACTAATAATCATTTTTAATCTTCACACTTAATTATTTTGTAGGTCACAATGGGAAACTTCGCCATTGTAAGTTCGTAAAATCTTTCCTAGACACTAAGTATGATTATTAGTATCGCGCAATATGACATAAGTAACAAAAACGTCACATTATAAACACACTTTCGGTGTCGGTGGGATGTGTTATTTTAAAACAACAACAAAAATGACGATCCGAATCATAGCCACATTAACCTTTCCGATAGAAAGTATGGCCATTGTGACCCATCTTTATGAAAAAACAACATGATTTCTTTCATACCATTAGTCTGAAACTTTATACCATCTTAGTTGATCTCATTTTTCGTAAATTTTCAAAATTCCTGGAGCACATCTGAAAAGCAAATCCTAGTAATGATTAGCAACAAAGTTTCGTCCATAAAAAGTTCGCTTTCCTTTACTTGTTTCGAGTTTCGACAGTAATTTCAAGCATGTAACTGTAAATTATAAACATTCGTTTAAATAACCTTTATTTAAAAAAGGGTCGATAAAAACCTTACGCACATCATAAAATCAGTTAAAATCTTAAAACATTAGTTTTTATTAATATGACAAAACAAAATTTACAAAAAAAAACTTGTACTAACAGGTCGTAGAGTCCGTATAAATAAATGCTTACGTAAAACTACATGAGTGAGTGTGCAAAATAATTAACATACAAAGTTTCACTGATGTACAAATACAACATATAAATAAATTTGAAAGTGATTTTCATTTCCATAATTCAGTAATATACTTCACACAGGCATGTGATTTGTACTGAATTCTGAAATTGAAAATCTGGTACTTCAACTGTCAGTTAAAAAATAAAAACCCCATTTAGAGCAAAAAGCATTTGAATTTCTTAAACTATGGCTACACGATCACGGGGATGAAAGTTATGTCAAAATTTGTTTCATTTTTTCGTCTCTTGTCTACTCACTTGCAATCTACCTTACTCACTTGGAGATGTCTTTCATTCCCATGAGCGTGATGACATTGGATATGCTTTTGAAAAGCACAAGTTCCCTCTGTATGGTTAGAAAAATTATTAAGCGCTAACATATCATGAACCGTAATTTTGTTTCTTGTGACGTAAGGTACATGCTTTGTCCACCTGCGTCTATTGTTTGCTGTGGTCGCTATTTTTTTTTTAAGTATTCGCTTTGACGTACGACGTTTTCTTAAAACTTACCAAAATTAAATTTAAAAAAAAAATATACATAAATAAATCAATAAATAATAATCAAACAGAAAGTTGCGACACACAATTATTGTTACCCATTGCACTGCCACTATTGCTGGCGTTATCGTTATGAGAATTACTGCCACTGGTAGTCGAATCGCCGCCGCTGCCACTGTGGTTGTTTATTTCATGCGTTGACTCTGGAATATTATGAGGTAGTTGATCAGTATTAAGCAGTAATGGCGCTGATAAGGTATTTTCTGGACTCGCTACTTCTTTTGTAAACGAGGGCAGTAGTTTTTGTGACTGTAGGGAATACTGACTTAAATCTACGGGCATCTCTAGACTGCTGTCAGTATCCATTGGATGAGAATCGGATTCGGTAAACGATTCCTTTTGTATGTTCGGCAAGTTTGTATCAACATTCATGGGCTTTAAAAATGTTTTCTCCTCTGACCGCAGATGCAGTCTATTGTGTTGTATAGCTGATACAATTGGCGATGGTATCCTTTCGATTGACACCGAACATGGCACAATTCGTGGTTGACGGTATTCTTTTGGTATTTTTGGAATACGAAACTGTCGTAAGGTTTGCGTCGTTGATGATTGTTGATTGTTGCTATGGTCGGCTGCTGGGCTGTCTGCACAAGTGCTATCTGTAGGCAAATTTTGAGATCGTTCAGATAGTGAGACTCCACCTTGGTAAGTTTTTAGAAATTCTGTAAATCTGCTCACAAAACTCTCGTGTAATTGGCTGTGTACTAAGCTAATGTTTGATCGCTGAGCGACGTTTTTTAGATCTAACGGGAGATCTGGTGGGAGAGAAAAAACAAATTTTAAGTACAAAATAACAACAGCAGCAAGTTGATATTCGTTATGCGTTATGCTAGATATGGTAGATACTTTCTAAAAATGCTTTTAGGTTTTACACGGAGAAGTCGTTTGGGTTTTGTAATTTTCAATAGTTCGAAATGTAACAATTAGTATTTAACTTTTAATTACATTTATCATGAAGAGGATTGTAAACAAAAAACTACAAGAGGAAAAAAATCTGTCAAATTGAAATTGAAATATTTACTCTAAGGAATATTATTGAAAAATTCGATTGGGTTTCTGCAGATTCGCTCTCAGATTTGAGATTTCGGGTGTCTTATCAAACATAAAAACGTCACTAGCTCTTTTTGGTGTTGATATTCGAATATTTGAGCGTTTTCCATTCACTGGTTAAATTTTACATTAAAACATTCCAAAATTGCGTTCCGATTGATTTCTAAATATTTATACATAAATAATTTTAAAACATAGATTCATCCGATGCAATGCCTTTCGTTGCAGTAGAAAAACTTCACGAAAATGTAAACAAACTCCACCAGTTGTCAAACTCAAGTGCACTTGGAAAATCTGAAGCTAACCTGAGAAAAAAATCCAGATCGCAAAAGTGCTCTGAAATCTGAAAAAGATTGCTTTTTGTACCAAACGAACATAAAAAGTGGCCTAAAGCAAAAAAAAAAAGAAAAAACTCTGAGAGTGACGAATCGAATAACACATAACTCACTCACGCAGTTGAATTGTTTCTCGGATCTGTTTCATATATGCCATGTTAAACCGTCTTGTTGAAATTGAAATCACATGGCGCCCACATTATCATGTCGCAATAGGGAGCACCATCAACAACTGTTATTGCTCAGCAGCCGCGAAATGGTACGTCGAAATATCACGACAAACATCCGGCCTTAGCGAGGTATACGTCGGAACGGAAAATTCTCCGATTTTATACGATTCGGAGGATTTTTGGTGCGAAGTATTCTTCGGAAAAACTGTTCGGAGAATTGTTCCGACATTTTGTAACGCATATCGGCGAAGTGCGATGAAGTGCATTTGATTTGAAATTGATACCTCGCTAGGGCCGATTGATACGTTCTGAATACATTTGATTCTTAACAATCACTCGTAGATTTTCCGAAACTCGAATTCGACAGTTTTGGCGATTTACAAAGTCGTCAAAATTTAAGTGAGTATATTACTGAAGTAAGAAAAGTGCAAACTTTAATTAATTTAAAAGTACGTATTGGTCAAACGCGTTGTTTTCGCGAAGAACTCCATTTTATCCTAAAAGGTCAGTTGTCACGCTGTCTTTTGTTGGCAGCACTTTACAACTCAAAATGGCGCCCAATGGTAAACCTTTTAGATTTGTTAACTTTGTTTTGACAAAAGTTTAAATACTTAAATCCTGAATGGGCACAGGAAGTAACGTAGAGAAACAATGATATTCAGTGAGAAATGACGGGTACAACAAATTTCTAGATCATCGACATCGTGGAAGATGACTGGACAATTACAATGGCGGTTCTCACGACTGGGTCGCTAGAAATTTTCTCGTTCATTGCAAGTTTCGCTTAAACAATCGTCTGAATATGCAATGTGATTAATTTGCTCTTGATTTGATTAGAAAGATATCTTAAAACTGAGTGGGGAAGCGAGGTGTAACAACGATTCTCGCTTGTTTGGGGGTAACCCTGACAGTTTGTGAATTATCTTAAAATCGATATCCTACATAAAGTAAATCTTTCCTAAGGTAAGTACTTTTCCTTGTAGGACCAAGTCAGAATACAAAATTGAACACAAAAAGGAGTTTTTGGATCCCAATGTGTTATTTACGGAAAAATAAGTAAATTCTCTTCTCTTTTTTTTTTGTCAGTATTCACCCCTATCGAGGTATCCGTTCGGAAAATTGCTGAACTCAAATTGCATTCGAAGTATTCGTTTCGGAACAAAATAAATGAAGCATAAACTCGAAGAGTTAATTTCCCATTAAAACATTCCGCAGCAATTAGAGTTGTCGGAGAGCTCCGAAAAAAATGTTCCGTGTAGCTGTCAAAAGTAAGTGGTCAAACGTTGTTCCACGCAATGCGACAAGGTGCGCTATGTCATCGTAGAATTTCGTACAAATCGGAGAAAATTCCGTTTCGAACGGATACCTTGATGGAAGTGATTGTGTCCGATTGCCATAACCTGCATTCAAAAGCAAAGATTTTTCAAGGCCATTCGAAAATGCTTCAAAAAAGCAGGAACACAAAGCTAAACATGTCGGCTGCATATGGGCTCCCCCACACCGGGCGATTGGACAGTATCATGTTCCAGCAGGAGGATATTCGCCAACCGGGTTTCAAACGATATGATCGAATCAGTGTTTCCAAAAACAATCCATCGCGGATAACAGAGCGCTTAGTTTGGACAACTAAAAGCAACGTATTGCTCCTTTAATTTTCGGTGGGCAATCAAGCTTATCACCTGGTCACCTGATCATCAAACCGTCAACCAAATTGATCACGTTGCGATCGACGCAAGGCACTCCTCCAGTATTCTAGATGTCCGAACTTTCCGAGCGGCCAACATAGACTCGGACCACTACCTTGTTGTAGCCAAGGTACGGATGCGGATATCCAAGACGCCACAACAACGAGAAAATACTGTGAGGAGATTTAACGTTGGACGACTACAAACGCAACAAACCGCCAGAACCTTTGCCGATCGCGTATCCCTCAACCTCTCGAGAAGTCCTATGCTGCCAGCATCAAGTGCCGAAGACCAGTGGCGCCGATGCCAAGAAGCCATCAAAAACGCCGCAACTGATGTGCTCGGTTTCACCAGTCCACCCCCCCGAAACCCCTGGTTTGACGAAGAGTGCCGGCAAGCACATGCAGCAAAACAAAGTGCCTACGAAGCGTCGCTGCATAGAAGGACGAGAGCAGCTCGTCAGCTCTACGAGCAAAAAAGGAGGGAAGAACATCGGCTTCTCCGGAGAAAAAAGAGAGAGCATGAGAAGCGCGCGATCGAGGATATAGAGAGGTGTTACTCCAGGAACAATGTTCGGAAGTTTTAGCAAAAGGTAAAAAGAACGTGTCATGCCAACAAGACCCGAACGGAGACCTGTAGAGACGAGCAAGGAAACCTTGTAGTAGAGTCACAGTCGGTGCTGAGGACATGGAAAAACCATTTCTGCAGACTGCTAAACGGCGAAGACGACACAAATTCCGCTGTTAGGCAGAACGATCCATTCAACCTGGACGATGACAGCCAAGATTTCCGTCCACCTGACCAAAATGAAGTGAGGATAGCAATATCTAAGCTTAAATCCAACAAGGCTGCTGGTCCAGACGGCTTACCTGCCGAGCTCTTCAAGGCAGCCGGAGATGACTTGGTAGAGTGCATACACCAACTCATCTCCAAGATTTGGTTAGAGGAAAGTATGCCTGATGAATGGAACCTCAGCATTGTTTGCCCGATCCACAAGAAGGGAGACCCTCTAAACTGCGCCAACTACAGAGGCATCAGTCTCCTGAACACTGCGTATAAGATCATGTCTGCTGTATTGTGTGAACGCCTGAAACCATTCGTCAACGATCTGATAGGTCCCTATCAGTGCGGTTTTAGGCCCGGTAAGTCCACGACCGATCAAATATTCACACTACGGCAGATCCTGGAAAAAACCCAAGAATACCAGATCGATACTCACCATCTTTTTGTCGATTTTAAGGCCGCATATGACAGCGTTAATAGAGACGAGCTATACAGAGCCATGTCTAGTTTTGGCATCCCTGCCAAACTTGTCAGATTGTGCAGAATGACGATGGAGAATGCTCGCTGCTCCGTAAAGGTCGGAAACAATCTCACCGAGACCTTTGATGTCAAAAAAGGATTTAGACAAGGTGATGCGCTGTCATGTGACTTCTTCAACATCATTCTTGAGAAGATTGTGCGAAACTCACAAGCCAACACCAGAGGCACAATTTTCTATAAGTCTGTGCAACTGCTTGCATACGCTGACGACATTGACATTGTTGGTACAACACAGCGAGCTGTCACTGGTGCGTTTGCAAGTATTAGTGCAGAAGCGGCAAAAATGGGTTTAGTGGTGAATGAGGGTAAAACAAAATATATGCTGTCAACAAGAAGGGACACACGACATCGACGAATCGGGCAGAACGTCACGATAGACAGCTATAACTTTGAGGTAGTTAGGGACTTTGTCTACCTCGGCTCCGCTATAAACTCTGATAACGACATCACATCAGAAATCAAACGAAGAATCACACTTGCCAACCGCTGTTTCTTTGGCCTAAGACGGCAACTGATAAGTAAGGCCTTGTCGAGAAATACTAAGGAAACTCTGTATAAGACCCTCATCATCCCAGTCCTGCTTTATGGTGCAGAAGCATGGGCGCTATCAAAGGCGGATGAAGATCTCCTTGGTCGTTTCGAACGCAAAATTCTTCGAGTGATTTTTGGTCCCGTTTGCGTTGACGGGTTTTGGAGGAGAAGATTTAACAGCGAACTCTACGAGCTGTACAGCGACATTGACCTAGTCAGAAAAGTACGCATCAGTCGTCTAAGATGGCTGGGACATGTAGAGCGAATGGACACCAACGCTCCGGCCCGAAGAGTCTTCGATTCTAACCCGGAGGGACAACGCAGTAGAGGAAGACCTCGCCTTAGGTGGCGCGCGCAAGTGGAAGGGGACCTCAACCAACTTGGAGTGCGCAACTGGAGGCAGTTAGCCAAAGATCGCGCTAACTGGAGAGGCGTATTGGTTGAGGCCCAGGTCCACCCCGGACTGTAGCGCCACCTAAGTAAGTAAGTAATCAAGCTTATAGCCGCTTAAGGTGGACATAGATGATATAACGAGTGTCAATTCATGTTTTACTATTAGTGTTTTTCGATTTTTCTTTTTGTACATCAATCGGGGTCCGGAAATAACAACACACTCGTCCTTCATCGAACTATATACAGAAAGCTTAGTCCAATTTTCCACTTTCCCGCCGAAAATAAATCACCAAATTGAGGAATTTCTGCTAGAATTGTGATTCGCAAATTTAATATACTTACACGGGGATTCGTGCCCTACGGTCCTTGTTTCACTTTGTTAAAAGCTTTCTGTTACATTTACAAAACCGGCACATGTACCCCATTCGCACTGCGCCGAAAACCGGTTTTTACGAAAACACTCGAAAACTTAATCGAAAACAGAAGTTTTCCCATACTTATATATTTTAGTTTTCAAAACGAGTCGTTTAATAGTACATTTACACTGCACCTAAATTCATCGTTTCGACTCAATTCAACGTTTCAGGCCAAATGTCAGGCATTTCGCCATATATAGTTTCCAACATTTCCAAACAAACACACCTTTTGCAATATTCAGCAAATTCAGCACAACAGCTGACCGAATAAATGTCACAACTCACAACTTCGAGATTTTTCTTCTTTTTTTTTGCATTTGAGGTGGTGAGTGTTTTAAAAGTCAGCTGTTCTTAAACTGTGGTAGTCGCAGTGGCTTAATGTTAGTGTGTTGGACTACTAAGCGAGGGGTCTCAGGTTCGAATCCCGCAAAAACCCAAATTCCAACTTATGGTTTTTGTCCACTGCGCTACCTCTCGCAAACGTCTGACAAACATCCGAGAGTATAATTGTCTTGAAAGAGCTTCTCAACTAGCCGTTTGGAGTAGGCATAAAATTGTAGATCCCTTCCATTCGTTCTAAAAATGAAAAACTCACACAAAACGAGTGGTTGTGAGAAGCTAGGCCTATAGGGTCCCTCCGGGCCTGTTGCGCCAACTATTTATTTTAGTTTACACAGAAGTTTCACGACTAGTGTCTCACAGCTGATTGAAAGGTCAAACGAAAACTAGTTGGTGTTCGGTGTGAATGCAATTTAGAGTTTTCGACGGAAGCAAGGTTTTCGACGGAAACACGGTTGTCGGTGCGGTGTGAATAGGGTTTTACGATCAATATTCATAGGACGATTTCTCTCTCCGTGTAAAACCCATAAACCAACCTATTTGGTTCAGCATACGTAAATTGCTTTATTTTTTTACATAAAGTTACGCTCCTATAATAAAAATAAAATAAAATCAATAAACCGATAAAAGGTTAATCGCAAAAACTGTGCACACTAATATATTGAAATATTTTCCTTTTTTTTATCAATACTTTTCTGAAAATCTTTGAAATTAATTTAGACATTTGTTAAACGGTTGGATTAGTAAATTGTTTAGATAATGACACATACAAGCTACCATCCATAATGCGACATAATAAATTGTTAGTGAAATAAAAAAGAACGAATAACCAAACATGCAGTGACAATTCAAAAAATGTGTTGTGTGTAAGGAAAAATTAAAATCCACATACCTCAGAGTTTGTATATAGTTTTTGGGTTGGGGCTTAACATATGTAATAAAAATATCTGTTTTAGAAAGACAATTTCACTTGTCCCCTTGCGACCAATTATTATTTATTTACATGTTTGACAATGTGATTGTTTTCAGTTATAATTCCAATTATAATTGCTATATTTCGGAGTCTCAGAGAGCTAATAACACCGCCTCCGATATATCGTAGCTGCAAAAAGTTGTTGTTGTTTTTTTGTTTAAAAAAATAATAATATATAATAAATAAATGAAATGGTAAAGTCCAAAATAGTTTCAATCAATTTTACAAAATGTTTTTTTCAATTTAAAAATCATATTTCACTTCACAAGAAGTCTACAATTTTTTTTTTGTTTTACAAATTCAAATACAAAATAAATTAAATTACTTTAGAAATAAAAAGAATACAGAGGTGCAAACAAAATTATACAATGTCCAATTGAGTATCAAATCAAAGTTTTTATAATTACAAAACAAAACATTTAAGAAGGGCTCGGTGTACTTAAGCGGAGTATATTGCAGTAAAACCATTTTACATGTGCTAGCGTTGCATTTTATAATTTTCAATTCGTTTATTGGTTATTCGGCGACTTTTAATCTCGCTGGGTACTATACCTTGTTCTTTCCACAATCGTTAGCGCGCCCAATGAATGATACGAATTTGATCTTTTTTTTAATAATAACAACAGAAGTGGAGGAGTTTGAATGAAGAGTGACACTTTCCTGTTTTATAAAAGGCACCCTAAAAGATTGTAGGCTTCGCAGAGGGTCAGAGCCTTGTTAGAGTGGTATAGCAGAGAAGTTTGTATTGCGATGATTATTAGTTCAGCGCAGTGATGCCAGACTTTTCGGACTGAATTGACCACGACAACTATAAAAAAAAATACATAAAAATACCATTTTTGCCCACTCCGACGTTAAAAAACAACAAAATACACAATTAATTGTTTTTCTGAGCGCTAAAAATGTTTTTTATTTTTTTTTTTTTTTTGCCCTTAGCTTGCTTGAAAGGCAAACTGCAACGAAATGGGTAATTACCCACGATCTGGCATAACTGGTTCAGGGCACATGCGCTCGATCGCAGCCGTGCACGCTTTTCGAATATTCGAATATGTTTCGAAGTTCCCCGCGCGCATCGAGTATATTAAAGGTATTTAGCTGTAATCGTCCAATATTTGCATTTTTTTTTTTGTAATAAGTTTTTGCGAGAACAACAAATTAACTCGCACTTATGCCCAATTCACAATTCGGCGATGAAGGCGTGAGTGCGTAGGCTTTGACGCGCTTTATCGAAACTTTACGATATTAAATGTCAAAGTGCGCGAGCAACAATTTTGTAAAACAAAGTGCTGCTTTGAAGCGAATACGCGTTGCGAGGGTGGAGTATGATGTATGACAGACTAAAAGTTCGGTTTGTTTTTTGGCTGAAAAATACAAATTCAGAGCAGAATTAACATTTCAAGACTACCCCCTTTTTTCTTGTAGCTGTCATTTTTATGACAAGTCACAAGTCATAAATAACAATACATACTATATCAAAGCAAAAAACAACCTTAATACGGATACAAGACCCTTGATTAATATTTTTTCTCCAAAAAATCTAAAGAAATCAGTAGTTCAGTTCAGTTGCTCCACAAAAAAAAGGTACTCGTCCTTTTCACACACTGAATTCCTTTATTTGCATTGAAAAAAGATCATAGAGCTTCCTAAAACTTGTTTGGATCTGTCCACTCCAACTATGAACGGCACACTCTATGACTTTAAATCGAACAAATCGAAAGTCTGAAGATGTCAAATGCGCGTGGTCGCGTTGAACTTTACGATACTTACGATCTAAGTCGATTCAGCGCCTGAAATTGTATTTTGTGTTGCAGGTGGCAGCATATGAACGCTTTGTTTCTACGTAATCTGCCAACGCGACATTGTGAATTGGGCATTACCATTTGCAACTTTGGGCAAGGCTTCTTATTGAGACCGTTGCTGTATCAACAAATTCGTTCAGAGCCTAATTGACTTCACTCTGAATATCAATGCGTCTGTCCTAATGAACATCATTAAGAGCATTAAAGTAAATCACAGTCTCTCAAAGGTATTATGTGTATGCACCACAACAAGGCTCTCACAGCACAGATCCTCTTGCCTTGCTTTGTGTGTCTTCAAAAACATCCACCCAACCTAACCTCAACATGAAAAAAATGCCGTTCATAAAACTGACGGCTTAAATTTGCATATTGATGCGACCAAAAATAGGTTCGTTCGTGTACTTTCAGCACAGAAAAATGAAAAATGTCAAATCTCAAAAATCGAGAGAGAAATCTCTCAATTTCAAGAGAAGGTTTTCTTACAAAAAGTTTAAGAAATGTAATTTTGACATAAAAATGAAACGAAAGTAAAAGTGAACACTTAGTAAATTTTATCCGAGTCTAGTGATGAAGAGGTAATCTGATAATAGGTCTGTTCCTTTACCTTTGTAGTAAGAATGGAAAAGACTGTCAAAATGGCAGTGGTGGGGATAAATTCTCTCACAGAGTTAATTGTTAATTGTTAGGTGACAGCTTTTCCACTTCTTACACCAAGAAATTTGTTGAGTAAAAATTCGTAAGATTCTCAGTGCAACTTTGAGGGGTCGCTCTCTTTTACGAATTCTTCGAGTTAGGGAACGGCACTGAGTAAAAAATCGTAAGAATTAGTATGAATTCCTAAGATTTAAAAGTAAAGGAACAGGCCTATTATTCCGCCGACATCGTTGAAGACAAAAATAAATAAAGTCTTACTTGTCAAACTTTTGAGCTGTCACTTAGTTCTCAGTTTTCATTTTTTCATTTTTCATTTTTCAGTGGGGAAATGGATTTTTCTCTCTCTTTTTTCAATACGGGTCGCATTCACAGTTTCTTAGCAAAATTTTAATAATTTTACGTTTGCAAAAAGTCACGAAACTTATGTGTTCATGTGAATCAAATGTCAAAATATACGAATATTTTAATTTAATTCGCATATGAAAAGTGATGCAAATACGCATTTCTTTTCTTTTTTTTGTAGTTCCTGCAATTTATTGGGAAAATAGTGCAGAGATGCAATGCTGTCTGTAATTAGTTTTCCAATTTGTTATGTATAAGCCAGGTCAATACAATGGTTGAATTTCTACCACTGGGCAAACTTTAGGTTGGGTAATATTATTCGTAATATGCCAACTCCCTATATGAATTGTATTTCGGTCGAATTCAAAATTTTCGATCTGTTTGTAACTATGTCGTGTTCATGTTTTTAAATCATGCAATACAAAAATGTGCGTTTGAATTAAATACGATTATTAAAAGGGCTGACCAAAAGCATGCAACATAAATTTTTTCAAGTGCAAAAACAAACTTACAACATTCAAATTGCTTCAATAAAAACTTTTCTGATTGCAGAACAACTACGGCCAATTTTTTGCTTCTGGTTTGTAATCCCAAATTTTCGTGTGTGATACTATATTCAAGACAAGTTTTTACTGAACATGCAATTGTAAACTTAATGTATACGATTTATTTAGACAAATTAAGGCGCTTCAAATTTCCAATACGAAATATTCGACAAAGAAATTTGTACATTTGTTTTTAAGAATGTCAAACGCTCGTTAATGTCAACAAGCCGACGTAAAGGAATAGAATAGCGCATTACATTTTATTCGGGTCTATCACAGAATCCGTCGTATTCGGAATTTTGCTACGAACCCCGAAAGAACTGTTACAGAATCCGTCGTAGGGGAATTTTGAAATTCGTAGAAAGTGGTATCACTGAATATACCACGTTCTACGAATTTCGAAAGCAAAAAATGTACC
The DNA here is from genome assembly GCA_946477585.1 of Cheilosia urbana. Classification (NCBI taxonomy): domain Eukaryota; kingdom Metazoa; phylum Arthropoda; class Insecta; order Diptera; family Syrphidae; genus Cheilosia; species Cheilosia urbana. Next base: position 148,111,443 of record OX297854.1, read on the forward strand.
CTACGACGGATTCTGTGATAGTTCTTTCGGGGTTCGTAGCAAAATTCCGAATACGACGGATTCTGTGATAGACCGAGTATAACAAAAATTGTTTATATGTTTATATAAATAAAAATTTGTCTTAGCTCTAAAATTCTACATAGCTAATGGACGTAAAACTAAAATTTATATATAAAGAAAACATATTTTCGAGTTCGACATGTTTTTCACTGAATTCGAACAAATAAACGTTACAAAGGTGCCAGTAGGTATTTCAAAAGGACACAAAATATGACAACAAAGTTCGTGTCGGCAGAACTATATGTTCTCCAAAAGGTTTTAATTGGCCTCAAACTTTGAATTGGGGGTCACAAATGCCGAAGTGAAGCTGTATCAGTAATAAAGGATGTCTTTTGTAGACAGTCAGCGAAACGTGGGTACTTTTTTATTCTTCGGATGACATTTGTGTTGAGTATGTCCTGTGGAAAATCGGTATAGAAAGATCTCTTAAGACAAGGTTTGAAATAAGGACAAACGCCTTTCAGAGGAATTTCGAAAGCAAAGTGGATCTCCGTAAAGGATCTACTCACAATTTGGAACTATTACAACTCATCAATAAACAATTGAACTTCGGACATCACCCGGTAGGATACGGGCCCGGTTGCATTTGGATGAAATTTCCATGAATGAGTTGTCCTAAAACTCAGTTGTATCATACATGAGTTGTATGTATGCAAAATGGGTTGCAACTACTTGCTAAAGTGCAATAAACCAAGCTAGAAATTTCGAGGCAGTGCCCCTATTACGTCGTTCTTCATTGGGTAAAAAAGAAGCATCCAGGAGAGTCCGGAGTCGAAAAAATCACTTCTGAAACAGTTCCATTGGCACAAAAAATATTCTTCTGATGATTCTGAGAGGAGAATTTTGCTTCTCGATTTGAAGTCAGAATCCACTCAAGAGGCACTCACACAAGAAGTGTAATTTATACAAGTCAGCTGACGAAGACTATTTATTGGCATTTCACCAAACTTTTGTTGATTCAATCAGAATCAGTTTTCTTGTTCCATTGGATTACAGAATGAGTAGATCCCTGTGTGACACCAATGCAAAACGACATAAGGGCACGCATTTCTTACTTTTTTTCGTTTATACTAGCACCACCTGTGCTCGGAAATAAATTGGAGGGACTGCAAGGCAACAGGATAACCCTGTTTTGAAGGTAATTTGTTTACACTCCTTGGACGAATCCATGAGAAGAGGTACTCATGAGTAGGTAGTCTCCTCTCACTGAGCCTGCACTCATTTGTCAAAAGGAGGCAATGGAGTTATCACTCCGCACCAACATTTGAATCTGGTTACACTACGAATGAAAAATCCAGACCAGCCCGTAATTTATCATAAGGATGTACCTGGTTAGGAAGTGCTTCTTGAATTCCAACAAGTAGTTCAAAAATAAAAACTATTTAGCTATGCAAACATGCAACTTTTGAGAACGACCGACCTTTGTGTAAAATGAGTGTAGCATTTTTTCTTGACGCGACATTTATTCCTTCAGCAAAAAAAAAATCATACATATGCAGATTGTGCACCAAATAATATTCAAATCCAGTGAAAAACAATATAGAGCTTGTCAAAAACACACAAACTAAAAACAAATACAAATAAAAATCTAAAAACGAACTAAAACTGTCCTAACCTCTGGGCTACTTAGATACGAAAACGTTCAGAGTTCTACCACACAATTGCTATGCTAACTAATCGAGATACATATACATATACAGCAAAAATTACAAACAGTTATTTGTAAAATCAGTTTTCGTTACCTAATCTCTTTGGTTTCCAGCATTGAGGAGCCATTCACATCGCTGACAGCGTTTATCATCGAATTGGGCGAAAATGGCAAGTGATAGAGTCCTGTAGTGTCCATGAACTGATCGCCCTTGATCAGCAGCTCGTTTTTGATGTCCATAAACTGAGGCTGGTCCGAGTGGCCGCCGGTATTGTTATTGCTTTGGCTGGTCGAAGTAGTGGCGAATGTGTAGCCGCCGCCACCCGATGCTGTGGTGAAAGGACACAGTTCGATTTCATTCGCATTTATTAGTTTTGGCTGATAGGCATGCAAGCCATCTGGGGTGATAATCTGGTAGCTCTGCACGGTGCCAATGACATGGTTGTTCTCATTCGTGGTCGGCAAGTACGATACATTTTCGAGTTTCGTCAGCGAAGTCATGTCCATTTGATGGTGTTGCTGCTGCTGTTGCTGATGATGCTGCTGCTGTTGTTGTTGCTGACTGTCGAGTTGCTGTTGGTGGTGGAGGTGATTGTTGTCGCTGTTGTTATTGTTGTTGTGATGATGGAGCTGGTGTTGTCGCTGCAGCAGGTGATGACTTGAATTAGATGTCGCAGATGAGAGCGTTGTTGTCGAGTTGGTATTCAATGGTATCGATGTCATCACATGTTGAGAATTCTTTATTTGGATGTGTGGCTGCGACGAGGACTGATTTAGCTGTGACTGATGATGGAACATACTGCCATCGAGGTTGTTGTGAGTTTGAATCGCTTGCACTGGGAGCAGGTTGCCGTTGGAAGTCGACATCGGAGTTTGTATTATAATATTGTTCGCATGCAACTGATTCTGCAGCAGTGCGTTATTCAAATCAATTTGGTTATACAGTATCGTTGCATTTTGCAGCTGTTGCTGCTGCTGTTGTTGTTGTTGCTGCTGATGGTGTTGCAGGAGCTCAGCGGTACTTATTTGCAGTTGACTAGGTATAATCATGTTGCTCAAATCGATTGTTTGCAGCTGATGAGAGGTGCTCAAGTTGCTCAAGCCCTGACTGCTGTTATTATTCTCCGGATTTGCATCGATGATTGTTGTTATGGTTGTTGTCGTTTGGTTGTTGTCACTTTGTGACTGTTGCTGCTGCTGCTGCTGCTGTTCTTGCTCTTGCTCCTGCAACTGTAGCTGCTGTTGTATTTTTTGAGCCTTGCTCAATCGCTTTCTTCGGACGGGTGTCTTGGCAACTACAGGCTTCTCGTCATCAGCAGCGGCGGCCTTCAATTGCTCCTCCAAATCAACGACCTCGCTGTGCTTCTCCTTTTTATGCATTTTCATCTTGTCCGGCCGAGAGAACTCTTTGCTGCACACCGGACAGGCGAATATTTTTCGATTGTCGCCCTCGTGGAAAAGGTAGGCGTGTCTTTGGAAACTGTATTTATTCTTGAAGGTTTTGAAAATCTCCTTTTTGGCACAGACCCCGCAATAAGCGACTCCGTCAACCACATGCTCATAGCGTTGGATATCTAGACCGCGCACAGACATTTTCTCCAAGTACTCGGACTGCTCGTTGGGCTCATTGCGCAGCTTTCGTTTGCGTTTATGCTTGAGGTTGTAGAAAACTTTGGCCGAGTAACTACCTGGGATACTATTGATGTCGGATTGGGTTGCATTCCCGGTGTTAGTACTATTAGGAGGCGAAGTTTCGCTAGTATATTGCGAGGTGTCATCACACGTCATATTCGACAGTGCAATTTCCTGCGGTTGTTGATTTATGATGAACGTTGTGTTATTATCAGTGGTCACCATGTAAACCTCTTTATTTATTTGTTATTTAAATATTTTTTTTTTTTTTGGGTTTCGTTTTGACAGATTCATATATACACAAACATATATATTTTAATATATATAGAGAGAGAGAGATGTTAGGAATTAGAAAAATAAAATTAAAAACTACTTCACAGAAAATATGCTTTTTATTTTGTTGTTTTTGTTTATATAGAAATAAATTCAAATCGATTTTTAATTGCAAGTAAAATAATAAAAGTAGTAGAGAACTAAAACTCAAAACGATATTGTTCTTCGAAAATTTATAAAAACAAAAGTAAAAGTATAAAATAAAAAATAATAGTAACGCAGAAAATGATATATAAACAATGGAAATAATAATGGAGACAAAAAAAAAACAAGAAGCTAGCTTGTAATTTTCTTTTTAATCTTAAGTCTTATCCAATAAAACTATAACGTAAGTAACTTTATTTTAAGTATTTTTTTCTTTTGTAAATCAACTGCTAATAGCGACGAGTATTGTTAAAATTTCTTGGGGGATAATAATGGTAGTAGTTTTGATATCTTGAATTATATGCATTGTGTCTTGAATAATGGGCATTGTAGTAGTGGTAGCGGAAGTTTTTTTGATGTCTTCGATGGACTACGAAGAGAATTACACAAAGATAATTTATGGAATATTTTGGATATCGATATAGCCGCAAAAAAAATTAACAACTTGATTAAAACAAAAATTAGCAAAAATGAAGCAATTCATGGTGGGTTGCGGGTGAGGTGTGTCACACATGAAGAAACCATATTATAAACAAAGCACGGGGGATTCAAATTAGGATAATTAGTTTGGTAGTTGGTCGAGTTTTTGTACACAAAACAAATGTAGGTATATGTGAAGGTTTAGTAAATACACCACCGTAATTTGTTTCTTCATCTATGGCGGGGGAATGCTGGAAACAATAGTAGGCGTCTATCTAGTGCCACTGCGCAGCCACCTATATTCCCGTTTACATCATTTCCATTTTAAGTCGCCGTTTGTGGCTTTTTAAAGACGACAAACTAATCGAAAGTAAACAAATTGACAAAAGAGACAAACTCCTTGATACAAGTACAGATAAAATCTAAAAATGGTGTCGCATGCATCAAACAAACGACAACGGGAATTGGGGTGAATATCTCTGCAAAAAGATGAGTTATTGAAACGGTAGACAAAGTTAGTAGATTAGTGTTGGAAAAATGTTCCAATACAGTAGGGGCGCTACTGTTTTATAGCATAATTTATAGCATAAAAGTGAAGAAACACACGGCACAAATTTACGTTTGCACAGTAACTTAGACGAAAAAGCGACAATATGTTGAAAATATTCGCTACCATAACACGTTAACGTAGTGGAAAGATAATTACTGGCTCGAACTATAGATGACTTACACTGCGTTTCACTTAAATAGCACATCTCATGTTTTTGTTGTTATTTCCTTATCAAATAATGGGTGTTTTAATAAACGTCTGCCTAACTAAGATCTGCGTAAAACGTGTTCATAAAGTCAGACTTTTGATCGAACAAACGCAGATGAATTGCAGAAGATATGTTCGTAAATATCATAAATGTCATCAGCGTCTGGCAGATTGTGCATTCACATTTTTTTGACTGCAGAAAGCGCGGGTGGTAAAAAAATGTAAAGTGCGAAAAAAGTAGGTTTTATTGTGATTTTTTATGTGTTTTAAAAATTAATTCAACTTTTTTAACGGAGAAAGAAGCTGCGGCGTGGAATGTGGCGAAAACCAAATTATTGTAATGATATTTTTGTGATTTTTTTCTGACGTTTATGAACATTTAGTGACTTCTTAAAATTGTACTAAAGCAGGCCTGCACAAGTGCTGCAGAATAAGTATGTTCATTAATGCAACAAAAAAGAAAGACGATTGTACTAGCGCAGATATTCGACGTTTATGAAAACCCCCTATTTTTCTTCTTTGTACTTGTTTTTATTTCTGTTCCGTTTTCACCTTCATTTCAGCTTGCTCAGTAAAAAATTGTATGCTCTAGAAATACGCAGTTTTACATTTTTTGCTACTTTCTATTAGAGTTGTACAAGAATGCTGCGAATTTTTTTTGTTTTTCACTTGAATAACACTTGTGGTTTAAGCTTCATTTACGTAGTTCAAATCGACAAGAATTGGGCAGAGAAATATAGTCATGCTTATTTTGACATTTGAACGAATAGCCAATTCTAACGAATGTCTATCAAAATACACAAAGTTCATTCGAACAAATAGAGACATTCGTTAGAATTGGCTATTCGTTCGAATGTCAAAATAAGCATGAGTTTTAGTTATTTATATCCCAGTAAATTAATTTAAAATTGTAATGGGTCGCGGTTGGACCTTAACGAAGGAGGAACAAGGCAAAGCCTTTAGAGATTGTGGCCTTTCTGTGACTGATATATCGAAAAAAAAAAAAAGTCGGAAGAAGCAGAAAAGTTGTTTACAATTTTATTCAAATTGGGGTAAAGTGTGGACAAAATATGAAGGGTCGTATGCAAAATTTCCTTTCTGCTGCAGATAAGCGGGCTATTCTGCGCAACGCTTCGAATTCGCATGATCCACACAATAAAAAAGTGTCTGGCGCGTTATTTCCAAAGCAGAACACATCAAAAATCTAAAACTTAAAAAAAAACCACCACTACCCTGAACGCAAAGGAATGCGATTAACTTTTTGCAGATCCAACATGTCGTGGAACAAAGTGTGGCATCGAGTTGGTTGTTTTCTCGGATGAGAAAAAAAAATAATTTGGAGTGCTCTGATGGTTTCCATTATTATTTTCATGATTATTTGAGGAAGGAGACTCACCACATGGATCGCTTGCACAGTCGAGAAGGTGGTGTTATGGTTTGGGGGGGCATATCATATTATGGAACCTGTGAGCTTCAAATTTTAACAACAACTATGAACGCAAAAACTGCATAAATGTTGTAGAGAAGGCTTTTCCGTCATTGTGAGACCTCTTTGGGCCTCTGCCGTTGACTTTTCAACACGACAACGCTCCTATACACACTGCCCCTGTGGTCAAATCGTGCATCGAGTTCAAAAATGTCAGACTTTTGAACTGGACGCCATACTCGCCGGACCTTTACATTATTGAAAATGTTTGGGGATGGATGGCCCGAAAAGTTTATGATTCGGGAAAGCAGTTTTCATCAAAAACTGAACTGAGCCCGGACTTTATTTTCCCTTGATTACATCACAAGTTTCTATGGTTCAATACTAAATAGAATTTATGAGACAATAGGTCTGTTCCCTTACTTTCTGGTTCACTTTTGGCAATATGTCACATTTCTCTTTGTGAGAGAATATGCTCACTGAAATTAAATATAACCAAAAAGAAAAGGAACGCGTTGAACCACAAATTTGAAAAATGTGAATTTTTTCTTGGCGGGAATATTCAAATTTCAGTAGAAAAAAGCACAAATTTATATTTAAGACCAGGATTTGAATTGCTTTTATTGCATAAACTAAAAAGTACAATTCCTTTGTTTCTTACATCGATTTTAATGCTATACAAGCACTAAATATAAATGAAATTAAATAAAAAGTCAGTTACAAATTAGAATTTGAACGATTTGACAACCATCTGTCATCTGTCAGCAATAAACAACTAACCCAAAGAAAATTTCTTGGGCAAATATTTGCAGGTTATTTATGGAGGGGAAATTTTGTGTTCTCTCTTTTTGACTCTCTTCTGCCCAACTTTTGCGTAAGGGAACCAAGTTTGACTAAATTTGGCGAATGTGTTCGAATGCATTATCGTTAGGGAACAGACCTAATATTAAACAAGGGAGGCTCTACCCATTACTAATATTTCTTAATTTTCTTTTAATTTCATCCTACTATGTATTATTAAAATATTCGCTCATACATAAAATATTATTTAATGTACATAATAATATGAAACAATGAAGTGTGCTATTCAAATGAAACAAAAAACAAGCCGTATTTTTTTAGTATTTTTCTTTTTCGACTTGGTTTTCAGATTGCGTTGAACATTTTTAAGTAGGAATTCTTTTTTCTATAAGTGTAACTATTGTACTTGAAATAAAAACTGTAAAAAAATCCTGGCTTTATTTATAAAAATATATATAAAGACTAGAAAAACAGTTGACATGGTTCAAGTGAAACGCAGTGTATATTATAACAATAAAGCCTGAACTACATCAAAACAAAAGTTGAAAAAAAGTACAAAAAAGTGGAAACAAAATTGTTTATACTTTTCCATCATATACAGGGTGTCCGCCGGGAAGGCATGATACTTTGTTTGTTTATAATTTTTGATGAAATGAAAGATAATGGATCTTATATTGATAAATGTTTTATTTAATGTCGGCAATTATGTATGGAATACAATATCAGGTAAATGTCCGCCTCTGTCAGTCTCACAAACGCGAGCCCTTTTGAGCACATTTTTCATTACATTTGCACATATTTCACCCGATGTTTCATTAATTTCATCACGAATATTTTGTTTGAGTTGCTCAAGCGTTTCTGGTTTGTTTGCATAAACCTTGCTTTTCAGATATCCCCACAAACAGAAGTCCAGAGCAGTCAAATCAGGCGACCGTGGAGGCCAATCAACATCACCATTTCTTTGAATAACTTGTTGTGGAAAGTAGGGATGTTACGGAGGTGGTTTTACCGGAGTCGGAGTCGGAAGCGCCATACCAACCTCCGCGGAGTCGGAGTTGAATCGGATTCGGAGGCGGAGGTCGCACGCAGACACAAATTATTAATATATAAAATTTGAAAATATGAAATTGACACACGCACTCTCAACTTCAATGCAAATCTCGCCTAGTTATGTAAAATACAGAAAAGAGTGAAAAGACAGTCGTATTGTAAGATATTGCAACTCGATAGTTCTTTGTTGTTCATGTTCATCGGTCGCCTCGTCACCCATGATGGTGCTCCGATAAACCTCCAATGTGATTATATCGGAACCGAAGCCAGATTCGGAGTTGCAATTTAAACCGGAAGTTCCGACATATCGGATTCGGAGTCGAAGCTCCGTATCATCCCTAGTGGAAAGAGGTCTCGCAGTAATCCCATTGTAATCCTGGCTATATGCGATGTGGCACCGTCTTGTTGATACCACATTTTAATCAAGCCCAAAGCATGAAATTGTGGCGTTAAAAAATGGTCAATCATATCACGATATCGCTCCCCATTCACAGTTACCGTTACGCCATTCATTTTCAAAGACGTAAGGTCCAATGATTCCTCCTGACCAAATTGCACACCAGACTGTAACATTTAATGGATGCAAAGGTGACTGATGAATCACCTACAGACCCTCTTTCTTCGAAATCATTTACTACACGATATATAGTGCGTTTTGTTGGCACGTTGTTTCGCCCAAAAATTTCACGTAACTTTCTCATCGTCACAGTAATCGATGATTGATTTTGATAAAGTGTTTTAACGATTAAAACGAGTGGTTTATCGAATATTTTTCCATAATAAATTTGCCACGTGTCAACTTCACAACTGCCAAATATGATCTGTCAATACTTATGTTTACCAAAATGGCGGCACAACAAAGTAGTATACCTTCCCGGCGGACACCCTGTACAAAAGGGAAAATGATTTTTTTTTTGTTCTTTTTAAATCATTTTCCTCGAAAGTGCGAAAATGTTAGCTAGAGCCTATTGGGATCCTGCTGTAATTAAAAGTTTATGAACACTTCCCTTGTAGTTCCAAAAAGAAATTATTCACGTTCCACTGAAACTAGTATAAAAGGGGAAACCCCTCAAAGAAAAGAGCAAAATATATCTATATAACTCTTTGTCAATTTCACTCACTTATTCCCCGAACACCGTAAGCAGAGGACATAAAATAAAATTAAGGAAAAGGAAAGTTGTTTTTTTATTAACAACTTAAAAGGAATATTATTAAAGGGGGCAGCATTGTAATTATATCTTAGGTAAATAATAAATATTAAAACAACTCATCACCGATAAGCAACCCTCATAGAACACGTGTCTGTTTGGAACGTAAATGCCACTTTGTAATCAGATTCATTTCCGTATGTCAAATGAACAAATTGCTTTTTGGGAATAGAACCATCTGTGCTCTTAGTCAGCAGAGAAAAACTACAAACAAGACACAAGCATCCCGAATTGCACGACAAGACATCGCATTCCGCATAGCGACCTAAGCTAAACTAGAAAACTCTCGATCTTAAAATAACTTGCGGTTGAATTAAACTGTGAACTAAACTTATCAATTAAGGCATATGACTTACGCATTTTTTTCTTTCTGTGACAATCACATCACGCAACGGTGCTTCACACATTTGTTGTGTATACAAAAACAAATAGAACAATAAAACTGAAACAATTGTTAAATGTTTAATGGGTAAAAGTTATGACAAAAACAAAAACATTATCAAATACCAAACAAAAATAATCCAAGCAAATCCCCAAGGAATAAATGTCTTTGCAAAAGAAACAACACGATCCGTTAGCCAATTAAAAGTAATTAGTAAACAAAAAGGAAGCTTGTTATCCTCTTTAACACCTTATTACCGTTTTTTTTTTTTATATATAATTAATTAAGATGGATGAGATTAAAAAAAAAAAAAAAAAAACTAACTCTTTGCAGCTTAAAAGAAAAATATAAACAAAATCTCTGATAAACGTACGAATTTGTGCAAAATTTTTGCGACAACGGTAAAAGAAATGAATGCAAAACAAAAAAAAAAAAACTTGAAATAAACCAGAAGAAAATCAAATAGAAAGTGATAATAAATGAAATCAAACAAATCAAATTCGAACGAAAATCAAATTGACAAGAACAATATTTTTATTTTATTTTATTTTTAAATGGGAATACTGCTTACCTTGTGTTGTTGCTCCTGTACCATCATTCTGACTAGCGTTCGAATTTATCAACTCCGAACTGGCATCACCACTGCCATCACTGTCAATAATTTCACTTTTGATGTGGAGTGCAGCACCATCCGTGGTTGTGCTCATTTTATTCGCAGTAGTAGTATGCATTGCAACTGGAATCGGTGACAATGTTGTTGTTCCACCTCCGATGGCTTTGTACACAATGGTAGTATTCAGAGATCCATTGTGATGACTAGAATTGTTGAAAACAGCTGCTGCAGATGCGTTGCCAGCTGAACTGTTCGGAGATGTTGTATTGAAATTTAGACACAAAGTGGATGGCGGCGATGATAATGCTGAATGCTGGTGTTGCTGCTGTTGCTGGTGAAACTGATATTCACTCACTTGGTTCAGACGCTCTGATGAAGGAGATCTTTTTAATATTGGAATTTTCCCTTCGAATTTAATGGGATGGTCTATGAACTGAAGAGTAGGACTTAGATTTTTCATCAAATGTTCGTTGAGTTTACGAAGGACTTCGCTATCGGCTGGTTTTGGAGTTGTAGATGGAGATGATGGTACGGAGCTTGACGAATCTAGAGAAGGAGATACTGATAGAATGATTGTTCTTGCAGAAGTTGCACTTAGCATACTTCACGTACCATTGTTCTCCTTCTTCTTTCTTGTTGGTGTCTTTCGTGGCGTTTTCTTAGGTGTCTTTTCTGTCTTCTCCGTAGAGAGACGTTCTTTCTTTATTTTCACTGTGCCCTCCGCTGGTGATTCTTTGCCCTTAGGACTACGTCCTTTGCCGCGGGAATTAGATCGGCGCTTACTTTCATACCAATCGTCGTCGTATTCAGCGTCAGATTTTCGTTTTTGTTTACGCTTTTTAAATGCTTCCTCATCATCGTCAAATTCTAGAACAAAGAACAGAGAAATGTTATAGAAGTTTACTCGAAACATAAGCTCTCTCTATAAATGTCTTTGCTTATGACAAACAGAATAGAAATAAAAAACGAACAATTGACACTGTATGTATCTAGGGATTGGTTTTACAGTGTTAATAATATTGGTGTTACTGTTAATGTATTTGGTTAGTTAGACTAGTTTGGGCTTCAGCCAACGAACGAATGGTGATGGCTTAAATTTTCGACGACAGCAACGCCGCATGTAATACAACGGGCGATTATGGCTCTTGGTATATAAGAGTTAAAAAGTGAGTTGGTATTAACAATAACTTCAGTTCTAATTTTTTTCAGTTTTCTATCACGAAAAACTGGACCTCTATAGGCAATTTAACAAGTAGATGGGTGGGCATAGGGTTTTCACTGAATCGATAGGCATGTGATCAAAGATTACTATTGAGTAAGTCCCAAACATGCTAAGGAATATCGTTTTTAAATGGTTGCGAGTTGCAGTCTAGATTCAGTGGATATTGCAGTGCGCGCACACATGATACAAACGCAGGTCACACATTTTTAAGATGGTTGATTATGACAAGAACTTCGTTCAATGCACGTGGCCGTTGAATATTCAACAGCACAAACCACTCAACACCGTTTAATAGCCCTTAGTAATAGACGCGTAAGATGCAGCAGCTTCTGCCACCGTCCCCACTCCTTTTGACGAAAGACATTAATTCGGCCAGTGTATCTAGCAATAAAAAAAAAAAATCACTTCAATTTAACTGACTAGCTCTATCTGGACGTCGGTCGTCCAAAAACCCAAAACAGTGGGCAACAAAGTTGATGAGACAAGTAATGAACGTATCTATGTTTCAAGTGACTACGTAACCTATGCAGCAAAAGCAATCGGTCTATAGAACATCAAAGATGATAAATGGTTTGTAGACGAAAACTTCATCGACACAAATGAGCTGCGTTTTCTTGTTGTTTGCTAACACAGCACACAAGGCTCTGTAGGATACTCGTGGGGCGCAACCAAATGGTAGCGCGGTAAAACAGCTCTTCTGACACTAGCCCAACTGTCAGAAAGTCTACAAGTACAACAGACTTTCCCAGCTCTCAGCTCTCAAATTGTAAACTGTATTCCTATCGAATATTTAAAATCTCTGCCCGTACCACCATATCCCCTGTTTGTCGACCAGCATTAACAAACCCGTCAATTGTTGCCCGACAAACGAGGATTTGGTCTGCTTGTGCGGCGAATGCCGTAACACTCAACAATCCATGATTTCAGTAATGGAGCTCCTTATACGGAACGCACGCACTCTGCTCTCAGTTATAAAGACCGATCATCCTGATTTCACTACAGTTTGGAATCTGATACAAAGTAGACAAGTGACGAGCATGGTTAAGACGCATGGACAGGACACCCTACGACTTCTTTACAACGACTTATGAATTCTTTACCACCACCAACGACATTTTATTCGACAAGTCATCAATCATTGCAATCAAACGCAAACGCGACGATAGACAGCCACAGTTTCGAGTGAGTACAGCACTTTTTCAGTTTGTAAACGATTTTAGATAACGACACCAGCGCCGACTTTGAATGAAGACTCGCTCTTGCCAAGAGTCGGATTATTATCGAATAGCAAAGTCCTTCTAACGAACATTCATCGAACAGCAAACTTTACAAACAAATACTAAGTCCTACTGACCGCTTGCCTGAATCACAGTACTCTGTCGGACAACATTCGGCTGAGGAGAATTTACTTTGAACAGAGCATTGTGATTCACGCATAACGTTTTTCAATATAACACAAGTCTAGCTACATACTCGAACACACACTCAAACACGTGTAAAACTGAGAAGCACAAAAAGAACATCTACAACAAACGAGCGAGTGAAAGCATCACTTACCTGAACCATCGTCTATATAATCCAATAGTTCTTTCTTAGTTTTCAAAATGGCCGGGCACATGGTGCTCATCTGATTAGGCTGATCCGCAAGAGTAGGTACCTCGTCCTCCTCTTCAATGTCCAGTGTAAGGACACTCTCTTTGAGTACAGCCTTCACGTCATCTGGTATATTTGGATTCAGTTGGATCTCATCGAGATCCAGATCGGGGTTGCGCTCTTTGAATGATTTCTTCTTTGTAGGATTACATTGTTTCTTCATTCTTTGGAATAATTGTACAGGTACATCCCCATTTCTATGGGGTAGCCGTGTGTGATAGAATAAAGAAAGACAATGCATTTAGTAACGAGTAACAATGAAATCAAATCAATGTACAATGACTTACTTCTTATTGCACAGAACGTCTAACTGTGTTGGCGGTGGTGCAGCTGTCAGTGCATTTGGTGGATCTTCCGGATGTTGGCCTATGTCGGTGCCCTCTAACCATGCTTGGTAGCGATCTGGTTGAAAGCGTTTGACAAATGTGTCCATGGATATTTTAACCATATCATTACTGTGCGAAATAAATCACATTCATTGATTGTGTTTGATGGAAAGAGTAAATTATTTACCTGCAGGTACATTGTGTAGCACGTTTGCCATACTCAATCCAACGTTCCATTGCGAAATTTGTTGATTCGGCGCAGTTGAAGCCGTGGTTGAAACCAGCATGATAACCAAACGGAAATGTGATCATTATCTCGCCAGCTTCTTGAGTAATCTAGAAGAATTCATTCATGAATCATCTATTGTTTGTGACAAGCTCACTCTTTTGTATACCTTATTGACTGGAATTTCATGTTGTTTGAGAATTTGCGGGCTTATCAGTGTCATTTTATGCCGCAAATATGCATTGCAGTTCTGATAGCTTGCAGGGAAGTAACTGTTGGCAACCTTTTCCAACTTCCTGCCATGCTCTGGCGGAACCACATACCATGTCTTGGCTGCACCAAAATGCAAATAATTGATAGAATACAAGTCCATATCTTCGGTGTGCCAGGCAAATGTTGTTTTCCACATTCCAAAATATAGGTACGCTGTGTTAACACCATCGATTTGGATGCCATAGTCTTCGTTCACAAAATCTAAGATTGTGCCCAAACGGTTTATGTTCCAACTCTAAAATTATTTTCATAAGATCCACCATTCATCAAACCGCCCACACATGTATACTTACATCCATATCGGGATCTGTAATACTGCCGCTAACATCTGCACCATAAATCGGAGCCACGTAGGTGATATTTTTCCAGTACTTCCGTTCAAGATCCTCGAAATCAAAGTGCTTCGGTGGTTGATAACGTTCAGTGTTTGCCAAGTCGGAAAATTGCTTAACTGTGAGTGGTTTCTTTTGGATGTTGATCTGTTGGTAGAGTCCCTGTTTGCCAGTGACAACTTGACAAATTGGCGCAGGAATAGTTATATTTAGGGCATCCAAGTCCTCGTAACCACTTTTCCTTGGTACCCATTCTGGGGGTGGTACAACCTATAAAGATAAATACCCTGTTAGTGCTGGTCATGTTTTGGGGTCTTCGTAAGGCATATTTACTTTAGCGAGTCCGGCCTTGTGTGCACCCTGTGATTCCATGTAGGCAATGTATTTTGGGAAATCTTTGAATTCCTCCCATGTTGGCCTAAAGACCATTATGCGGGGAACTTTGGTGTCTTGTCCTCCGGTTGTCGAGGCCATTTTTATTATTATTTTATTTTTTTATTTGCGTGTCCAGTTAAATAAAAATTCTGAAAACAGAAGAAACATACAGAAGGATAAGCAAAGAATAATGCAGCGTACATTATACACTAGTCGCATTTGGTAACAAAAGCGTTATGTACACTCTTAATAGCGTACGCTTAATTAGAAAACAAAATCTACTCATGTGTATCTGTCACATACGACTGCATTATTTAAAGAAGTTCAAAGCATACATAGTTCTTCTAGAAGTAGCTACCTACTCTACTCTACTTTAAGATTCTTCAAATTGGATTAGTATATATGTATATATTGTTTTCGTTAGGAATTTGCTATTCGTTCATTAAGAGAAAAACAACGAAATACGATTTAAATCGATTGCAGATTAGAAAAGAGAACACACAATCAGCTTAAACCCACGCAGCATCGAGGAAAATAAAAAAAAAATAAAAAAAATTACAAACCTTATGTATGAGTATGAGAAAAGACTCCACCATTGATAGGTATCTGTGATTGTAAAGGAACAAAATCACAGACTCACTACCGGGTATCACAAACACGCAAACAATTTAATCAGGAAATTATTGGCCAACGCATTATTCAACAGACATTCACGACGCACGATGTACCTTCAAAAGCAGCCCTACCAGACCAGCGCACTATTCGAGAAAGTAGAACATACCAAATACACAAATCTAGTAACTGCTGTATCGATTGCAGGGTTTAGTTGTGTCAAAGGCAGCTGTGAAAACTTAATTTACGAAAGAAAATAGTTAAATCCATTGTAAAAACAAATAATGACGAAACCTAATCAAATTGATTATTGTTTGCTTAAGCAATGTGCGATTCAATAATTCAATTTTAAGATTTCAAGCAGCATTAAAGTTTCTGACACTTCATTCACATGAAAACTTTTTCAGTTTCATTTTTAAAGGTTAAGTTCGAACGAATTTTTCATTCGTGGGTTTGTGGATCGCGACTGTTTTGTGTGGATTGTGAATAAAGTGTGACCAGTTCGCGGCAAGAATTTGCAATTCGCGGGAAAATTGCTTTAATTGTTAATTTAGCTGTTTAAATCAATTGAGATTTATGTTTTTTTTTTATAGATTGTTTTGTGATAGAACAAACAGTAATTTTAAATTCATAAATACTGTTAAATTGATTGATTTCTTCGCGATTCGCTCTCATGTGAATAGTCCTTAACCACTGGATTGTGAAATTTCTCTACTTCTTCTTCCAGTCGAGACAAAATGTGCTAATTTAATTTCTATTCCATTCTCTAAAAAAAAAAAAAAAAAAAAAATCGCCAGGAACTCTGCAAAATGTGTAGAATTCCTCAAACGGCACAAGAAAGATTTTACTCCATCTGATTTGGGTACAATATATAAAGCGCGAAACTCACAATCGCGACATTTTTCATATAAAATTTACCCACTGTGACCTGCAAAGATATATACGTTAGTTTCAAATTCCCAAATTGCGAACGCAAGACCGATTTTAAGTATAATCACTTTTGTGAGAGTCAAAAGTCACATTGTTATTCTCCTTCATAATAATGGATACAAAAACATAAACTTAACTTAACATATAAAAAACACAAGGTAAGCGATTCTTTCGACCTTACTAATAATCAAACACTAATTTCGGCTGCCTGTTTACAATAAAATGTACAGCATTTGCGAAAGGGTACCAATAAACAAATTGATCTGCACCTTTATTAGTACGAAGACTTTCTGGTGAATCTATTACATTTGATGACACGCAGAATTTGAATTTCATAATTTGTTCAGTGGTTTCTTTCACAACGAAGATTTTATTCTAAAAAGAATGAAAACATAAATTGCACTTAAATTTGCCCAAGAGATATCTTTCAAAGGCTTCTTGAGGCTTATTACAAGCAAAAAACCAAACACAAAATAGGAAATCCACGAAGTATCCGCCGATCTGTCAAATATCATATGCAATACAGTAATGCCCTATCATTCGTTCGGGCACAATTTTCGTTACTTTTAATAGACACTTTCCTTTGATTTCTAATACTTTATGATTGATTGATGAGTGCATTTGTTTCGTAATAATATACCTTTCAAATTATTCAATAAACGGAACACAGTTTATTAGAAAGCTTTGATGCAAATCAAACCTTATTGGTAGTCTAAAGATCACAATTTAGAAATGATAGCCTGCTAATCCTTTTTAGAAATATCACTTAGGAAGCCATAATCGCTTCCGCTTTCGAGTTTCAATTTGCCAAGCAACGAGACTGAGCTGGCCAAAGTATATAGAAAAGTGAAAATAAATACAATTAGATCTTTTAAAAATTGTCTAGATTATTTTACTTAATTCGGGAAACTTAGAAACCGCCAAAATTAAATTCTCGCAGAAAAATATAAAGCCGTGGCGCACATTTTTATGGACGAAAACTGTCATGTTTCTCCCTCCATGAATTCACACATACTACCTGCTATTCATCCAGAATTTCCTAAATTTGTTAGTTTGTTTGTATATTTCTGAGTGGTGAGAATTCTATTCTTATATCTATATTTTCCGTGAAGTCCTTTTCACACCAACCCTTGTGTCCTCAGAGATGGTCATTCTCGGTAAACAACCTCCTTTTGCAAAGAGTTTAATAAGGGTTTGGTTGCAGCCAAATATCTACCTGAGACGCCTAAGGTTCTGAGAATTTTTGAACAAAATTAAGTATTCAGATACTGTCAATAATGCGTTGGAAATATTCCAAACTTATATAAGATAATTCTTTTAGTAAGCATCCATTCATTGCTATTCATTACTTGGGAACTATTTAAAAAGAAAACCAATCAAAAAGCAAGAACTAGTGGTTTAATAAGATAAAACAGCGAAAACAAAAAAAAAATGCTTCAAGCGTTTAGAAATAAAACAAAATTGCAATATTTTTCAATTTTTTTGCATAATTTGTTCAAATTTGTGTTTGTTAGACTTAAAAACCATTTGCATTATTGTACTACAACGAATAAAATTAGAAAACATTTACAATTTCCTAAAATTAATTCTTTGACGTTGGCCAAAAATGTCTTAAGTCAAAAAATGCATTTTTGGTTTTGTATTGGGTTTAACTCAATTTTTTTCTATTTCGTTTGGTATTAACGACTTTAGTCTAGCACAACTTCTCCCATCGTAATAATTAAGTCTTTAGGCAATAAGTCAAACTAAACTAACTAAGTTAAGACTAAACTTAACTAATTCTAATTTGGTTTTACGAAAAACTGCAGTTTCTGACTTAAGACCTTTTTGCCTAACGTAAAATTTATAATTGTAAACGCCCAGGCTGAACAACAGCGTATTTAAATTCGCTCCTATTACGAAATTTTATGCCGTGATTTTGGACGGTTGGGCAGCATAAGGGGGAAGTTATTTAGCTAATGCCGGAGATAAACATGATTTTCTCACCATTAACATTTTTAACCCTACAGGCTACAGTTAGCGATATTCCGGCAACTAAATTTGTTTATTGGTAAAGAGATTTTTGAAAGTCTGGAGTCTTTCCGTAAACTGCCAGACTAAAGTTGATTATTGGTAAGGCCGTTTATGTTTTCGTATCCACTTACTATGAAGAATAACTATGTGACTTTTGAATACCACGTTCCACTAATGTTTTAAATATGAATGTATTCAATTGAGAGAATGCAGAAGACATCGTAATATTAAAGAATAGTGCGATCTTTGCAAGTTTTGTCTTCTTTTTTTTTATTACCGATCGTTGAAAAATCAGATGCAAATCGCACATAAATGTACCCTGAAAGCTGTGACCTGTGAACACACCCAATGTA
Organism: Cheilosia urbana; assembly: GCA_946477585.1. Taxonomy (NCBI): domain Eukaryota; kingdom Metazoa; phylum Arthropoda; class Insecta; order Diptera; family Syrphidae; genus Cheilosia; species Cheilosia urbana. The sequence continues at coordinate 148,130,232 of OX297854.1, forward strand.
CACTCAAATAAGAAATTCTACTGTATTATAAAGTAAATAATTACAAATAACAAATTGAGAGTAAAATATTTTCTATATTTCTTCTACATAGAACAGGCTTAGCCGCTCAGCTAGAGGCCTACTGGCATTCCACGGTACTAATATTTAGTTATAGTGTCTAGGATGCATTTTTCGAACTCACAGTGGTGAAATTGTCCATACGAAATTGCAAAATTGTAACCCATAAAATATTTAATGTGAAGGTTAACAATGATTATTAGTAAGGCCCATTGACTTATTATATTGACTACTAGTAGGCAACTTCATGCATGTTCCGAAAATAAAGACGCCCTACTGTTTTACAGCTGAAAACAAAGAAAAGTTCAAATGACCAAGTTTACTTTCATTACAAATTTGCATATAGTGTCAGGGTTGTCATTATTTGGTTTGCTTTAAGCGCCCAAACCTTCACATTCAAGAATATAGTTATCTTAAGTCGACTAGATTGGTCGGGATAAGATGTAACCTGAACGCAAAAACTAGATTGATCGGGAACGTCACTTTTCCTACGTCAGCCACATATCCGAACTGCCAACTTAGTACTCAGTCACGAATTTCTCGACTAGATTCGTCGGCAAACCATCCCAGTGATGCCAACCTGGATCAGAGTTTTTATGCCTAAGCCCGAAAAAAATTATGCCTTTTTCAAAAATATTATGCCTTTTTGGTAAAAAGATAAAAATTGCTTATTTTACAAAGAAACTGAAACTGCAACCTACAAGGTGATTAAAATTTGTTAAAAGAATATTGCTCAATCGATAGGTAATTGTACCATTCAAGGTTTGGGTTTGGTGAGTAAGTCAAGAAGAGAATGAAAACAAGCATGACGCACAGTTGTAAATGAATATTAGTGATGGGACTTTAATCGAAGAATGTACCAGATGTACCAAATTCAAAGTTCATTTGTATGAATTTCTCTATAAAAACATTTCTCAAAAAATTATGCCTTTTTCCTTAAAATTATTCCTCAATGCCTCAGTTGGCATCACTGAACCATCCATAAACGACAACTGAAACAGCTGCTCATATGATGGATTTCAGCCAATCAAATCCGAGATACATCTTGTCTGACAGCTGTCAGACTTAGGTTAGGTTGGGAGGGCAGTTTTGCAACCGGTTAAAACCCCGACGAGCATCCGGATTTGGCTTCTATTAAGGGAGATTAAGAACTTTGAGCTTTTGGTGTCAACCACAACTGCTGCCAGACTTACTTAACTATATACTTGAACGTCCCCATTGGTTTTTGTAGGTCTGCAAAATAAATTGATGTGCGCAAGTTGAAGGACTGTTCGATGTCACTTCACTGCAGAGTGATGAGTTGTAAGCCAATGCTGCCAAGTTTAAAAGTGCGTGTTTTTTAGTTTCGTGAAGGAAAAAAACAAACAAAATTAACGCAAAATGTGTAAAACTAGGTATATTTAGTTTAAAATTGTGGTGGGCGCTCATCTTTTTCATTTCTATCGTTTTTTAAGAAAAAAGATAAAAGAAAAATACAACATAGCAACCAATCTGACAACCCTGTGTTGTATATGCGTAGAGAGTGAGAACTAATATAAACGGTTCATTAGCGAGTTGACAACTTCAAACTTTCAGTATGAACGCACCCTTAAACCGATTACCGACTATCAATGTCAGAATATTCAGTAAAATCAACATTTGCATCAGGGTGAAATACTCGAGGGAATAACATTTACAAATAATTAAAATTTACTACCGAAATTCCGAGTCGGTGGTCGCAACGTTGCGAAACTCACAGGCCAACACCAGAGGCACAGTCTTCCATAAGTCTGTGCAACTGCTTCCATACGCTGACGACATTGTCATTGTTGGCAGAACACAGCGAGCTGTTACTGGAGCGTTTGCTAGTATTAGTACAGAAGCGGCAAAAATGGGTTTAGTGGTGAATGAGGGTAAAACAAAATATATGCTGTCCACAAGAAGGGACACACAACATCAACGAATCGGACAGAACGTCACGATAGACAGCTATAACTTTGAGGTAGTTCGGGACTTTGTCTACCTCGGCTCCGCTATAAACTCTGATAATGACATCACATCAGAAATCAAGCGAATAATCACACTTGCCAACGGCTGTTTCTTTGGCCTAAGACGGCAATTGATTAGTAAGGCCTTGTCAAGAAGCACTAAGGAGATTCTATATAAGACTCTCATCATCCCTGTCCTGCTCTATGGCGCAGAAGCATGGACCCTAGCAAAAACGGATGAGGATCTTCTTGTTCGCTTCGAACGCAAAATTCTTCGAGTGATTTTTGGTCCCGTTTGTGTTGACGGGATTTGGAGGAGAAGATTTAACAGCGAACTCTACGAGCTGTACAGCGTCATCGACCTGGTCAGAAAAGTACGCATTAGTCGTCTAAGATGGTTAGGACATGTAGAGCGAATGGACACCAACGCTCCGGCCCGGAGAGTCTTCGATTCCAACCCGGAGGGACAACGCAGTAGAGGAAGACCTCGCCTTATGTGGCGCGCGCAAGTGGAAGGGGACCTCAACCAACTTGAAGTGCGCAACTTGAGGCAGTTAGCCAAAGATCGCGCTAACTGGAGAGGCGTATTGGTTGAGGCCCAGGTCCACCCCGGACTGTAGCGCCACCTTAAGTAAGTAAGTCGCCACGTTAAGAGTGTTAAAGCCTATTTTCAATCTTGAGCGCTGAAGTGCATTTTTGGTTAAACGTCATCGTCAATGAACAGGTGAGAACCCCCAAGTGCTTCATGAAACAGCACTTCACCAGCAAAAAAACCAAGTGTTTGGTGCGGTTTTCATGCTGTTCATTGGGGCGTGTTTTTTCGTCGATGAAAATGGTATTCGCTACAGAGACATGTTTGAACGTCATTTCTTTGTAGCAATTGCATGAATTGGACATCAGTGATACGTGGTTCCAAGGAGACGGTGCCACAAGCCACACAGCTGGTGCAACAATCGAGTTATTGAAGTCTCAGCTCGGTGAACGTGATATCGCCGCCAATATTGAACGAGAAAAGCGGTATCAGTGTGTGACCGAGTCATCGAAAATCGGTTTCAACGTATCGACCGAAGACGAATTGCATTCATAAAAGTTTTGACAAATTACATCTTAAGGTTTATTCCACGGCACCGTCTCTCGCGAACGTCTAACAAACATCCGAGAGTCTAAGGGAACTTCCACACCAGATGGAACAAAACGCTTTATTTTGCCTTATTCAGTGTGGGCGCACGTATGAAATGTGTGTATTTAAATTTCAGACACACACAGAAAAATTGTTTTGTTATACCATGTTCCCACCAACGTGATTTAGCTAAATCCACTTGATTTAGCTAAATCATCTCATAAATTACGAGATTTATCATACATTTTCGTGATTTAGACGTGTTTAAATGTTAATTACGTATCTGTCCACACAAAATAAAATCAAACATACCTTTATTATGTTCAGCACTTCATTCAGCAAACGGAAAGTCAGTGATGGGACTTGAGGAAAGTGAAACGGTGGTAGAAAAGTGGTAGAAAAAAAAATTGTCCATGATAAATAATTCAGTAAATAATGAAGTAATGGCGCAGTAACGGGTGTATACTGGACTGGAAGTTTTTGCTGATGCAATTCTTCGAAAAAAATACTGATAGCAGAGTGTGTATGGGTAAAAGTAAGGAGTAGCAGTAGGTATAGTAGGTACAATTTTCAATTTAATGATGGAAAATAAATATTATTAGCGAATAGCTTTGTTAAAAGGTGGTAGATTTCGAGTTCTGGTAGAATTTCCGAAAGTGTAAAAAGTGATTGAAATACTACTTAAGTGTTAGAAGTCCCATAACTGATATGGCAAAGTTGGCGTAAATGTCACATTTAATCACTTAAAGTTCGGTGGGGACGCGTTTCGTGATTTATAAATCACTTCGGCTAAATCACGTTGGTGGGAACATGGTATTAGTCTAAGGCGTTTTGTTCCATCCGGTGTGGAAACTCCCTAACTGTCCTGGGAGAACTTCGCAATTCAGACTAAAATAATTATAAATCCTTTCCATTCGTCATCTTTCCATGATATCTCTCAGTTTAGATTGGCTTATATTGGTCACATGAACAGCTATTTCAGTTGACGTCTTTAGAAGGGTAGCCGACGAATCTATTCAAGAATTTGGTGACTCAGTACTAAGTTGACAGTTCGCATATATGGCTGAAGCAGCAGAAGTGACGTTTCCGACCAATCTAATTTTTACGTTCAGGTTACTTCTAGTCCAGGCCAATCTAGTGGACTTAAAAGGGCCAGATTTTTTAAAGTGCCCACTCTTTTTAGCGTTTGCTTTGCATCTTTCGACTAGATGACGCACTTTAGTATATTTAATTAACAAATAAAATTAATTCACAGCATTTAAAGATAATCGGGTCTATCACAGAATCCGTCGTATTCGGAATTTAGCTACGAACCCCGAAAGAACTGTTGCAGAATCCGTCGTAGGGGAATTTTTAAATTCGTAGAAAGTGGTATCACTGAATATACCACGTTCTACGAATTTCGAAAGCAAAAAATGTACCCTAGGACGGATTTTGTGATAGTTTTTTCGGGGTTCGTAGCAAAATTCCGAATACGACGGATTCTGTTATAGAGCCGAATATTAGACCATCAGTTAAGTGTGGAAAATGATTTTAAATTGTGACATTTGAAGCGTTGAGAATGAGAAGGTGTTAAGTGACATTTTTGAAAATTTTGATGTTTTTTATCTGATAAAGGTATTATGTGACAACTTAAATTTTGGTCTATTCGCCGATACTCTACTGTACTTAATATAGGAGTTGGATATGCTTAAAGTTTGTAAATACACAACTTTTTTAATGAAAAGTGATTGTAACTTTTTTTGCATAAGGCCATTAAAGGCATTAATTTGTAAAAAAAATTCCACTTATTGTAACGTTTAATAAATGAAGTCACGTTGCCTAAAATATAATTTTCTTTATTTACTTTTATTTCGTATTACCGAACTCCAACTTCCTTTATAGGAAGATTTAGGGGCAAACAACTTTAAACGCCTTTTACTCGAAACTAGAAATTTGTCACTTAACACCTTCTCATTCTCAACGCTTCATTTGTCTGTCAGCTGTAATGCTGTATTTGCTGAATATTGCTGAAGGTGTGTTTGTTTCAACAACCCAACGATTGGAAGACTTTAATAGTACATTTACACTGCACCTATATTTAACATTTCGGGAACAAAATTTCGAAATCCAATTTTGATTTCCCACTGAAAGTTCAACATTTCAAATGACAGCTACTGTTTAGAAAACAGAAGTGGCTGAACCTAAAGAAATTATTTTTTTTAGCTATCTGTACATATTAATTTAAAAATGACTTGAAATGGTAATTCAGACATAGGTATTAAATATATTTCAGACTCATTTTGATTGATTGATTTGTTGACAGGTGTTTTTTTGTTTTATCAGTGGGCTAAAAAGTCATTAAACGACGTGCGGAATTTGTAAAGAGGTTTGTTCGATTTGACAAACCTACAAATTCAGCGACGAAATTCAATATTTGGAAATGTTGGAAAATATATGGCGAAATGCTGGACATTTGGCCTGAAACGTTAAATTTAGCCCAAACGATGAATTTAGGTGCAGTGTAACTGTACTATTAAACGATTCGGTTTGAAAACTAAAACTTCTGTTTTCGATGAAGTTTTCGAGTGTGCAAAAACCCGGTTTTCGGCGCGGTATGAATAGGGTACAAGATTCCATTTTCCCCGTAAAACAAAAATATAAATACAATTTAACAGTAGTTCATTGATTGAAAACCCACCCCCTGTCTGTATCTTTTATTTTATTTCATTCTAAATCATGTTTGCCATTGCACTGGCGCACCACTATTAACACCATTTTCACCGGTAAACACTACCCACCTTTTTTTAGTGCATTTTGTAACTTGTAATATTGCACAACAAAATAGTTACAATATGTCAGTTGTACTTAAACATTATCACAATTGATTATCACAGTAAAAATATGTGTTGGTCACCAAAGTACAAAGAATAAATTTATTTATAACAAAAAAGAAATAAAAACAACAATTCACGGAATTCCCGATGACTGTCTGTGTTGTCGTGTCTGTATCCTGCGATTAAGTTTTTACAATTAAACTCCAACGAACTGCATTGAGGTCTTCTGGGAACCCCAAAGTTGCAAGGACAGATGCACAAACAATTTGAAATATCAAATTGTACCGATTGTGAACTGGACACGATACACACTGAAGCGAGGTATTGTGTTACGAGAAGGAAAACGAAATTAGGTATCACACATCGAAGACTGTGAAAAGTGGTTTGGGTCCCCTCATCGTATTAATGCTTGATGCACGCCGAATGGCAGTAATGTCCTGCGTTAGCGTTTGGGTTCGTTCCCTTCTTGTCACGGCAGGGAACAACGAAATTACATTTTATCCGTTACCAGTGCATATATTAATGTGTTTGTGTAAAGCCAGTTTGTGCAAGGGCTTACTTCCGTTGATATTCGGGCTGCCGATGGCGGTCGATCAACCCTCCAGCGAATGAGTCCTGTTTTCGGTTGAGTTTCCAACCAAATCCATTTTTTTTTTATTTTTATATTCCTTTATGTATTGAATGACTATGGCATACGGCACGGGCTATGAGCAACTGTTCCTGTGTGTTAATAATTTCCTCAGGTAGTCAGCAAGCAGGCGCAAGCGCAGGATAAAGATATTTAGAGAAGCAGCAGTACGTAAGTACGGTCCTCTTTTTGTTCAATGTCTAGTCGAGTCCTTTTGTTACGCAGCCATTGTTTGCGCATGTATCCAAGCACACAATTTGTCTACATATTTGATTCTTTGGCGTTACTTTTTGTTTGAATCAGATGTATCCCAGAATTTATATGGTTAACTGATCGCAGATGGTCTGCGTTCGGAATGGGTGAGTGTTTTTTTTTTTTCTTAAAACCAGTATGGATTTAGGTAGCTACGACAGGACAAAAAAAAAGTCTGATCGGAAAAACAAGGGAACTAGGTACATTATGGGATGGCATGTATTCGTTCTTCCAAAAGTAAATGTGATATTGAAGAAGCTTGTAAAATTATCAAAATCAGAGCGATTCCTAGTATTTATTTGTCAAAACTAACATTTCAATAGTTCAAGCTGTTAAACCCACCTAGATGGATAGATGGATTAACAAAGAGCAGTATTGCCATTGGTTAATCGTACTGTTGACGCAATGGGAACGGACAAATCCAGACGGAAACTTAGCGCTGGTACACAATCGTCAGCAGTTCAGAGGACGTCCGCAAGGAGGGCACCTATCCCTTTTATAGTTTAGTCGCGTTGTAGTCTGTCTGAGGCAGAACCCTTCGACAACCAACATTATTCTAGTTTCCAGGAAAATTCACAAGAAAGATTAAGCTCCTAAGACTAAAAGCCAACTATCCGAAGCAACAGTGATACCAGTGGTCAGTAAAATTAAGTTTCTTGGATTACAGTGAGTACCCAATGTCCAGCAACTATACACCTTCTGCCGAAACAGTCCATGCTTTAGTGGTTTGGTCACGATGAAAGAATGTCACCAACTCGGATTCCAAGACGTGCTTTTGAGTCGCAGCCATTTGGCAAGTGTCCTATAGGTAGAGCCTAGACGCGATGGTTACTTCAAGTGCGAAATCTCTCCCGTATGAGAATTGTCCTACCTGCGTGCCGCTAAGTCCAGTGAAGAAATTCGATAGAAATACAACTCAAACATCTCGACTGAGCTGAGAAGTGTGCATAGGCATACTCTCCCACCGAGTTATGGACTTCAGTCAAATGACAGGAAGTCAAATGTCGTTATGAGCGTCTTAACAAAAATCATCAGCCCAGGGCAAAACTATGCCAACGACAGCCTCTCTTTCTTGAAAACCTGCAAATCGCTCCTAACTTTTCAATATTTAGCCAACACTGATTTACATCCCAGTTTCGTCCTTTACCCAATTTTTAACGTTTTTTTTTTTTTTTTACATTAATTTAAAACTAGTGTGGCAATGCAGCTCTAAACGTTCTCATCGAACAGAGCCACGACACAACACCCATCCACTTCGTTTACAACACGACCATCCATTTGGTAAACCATCGCTTACCAGCTGTCAGATTGGCCTTTTTCCGGTCTCCTTTTCTTTGACAGCGATGGCGAGAAGTTCCCTTTTAATTTAATAAAATAAATCGACCTTGTTCCTAGTATTTTATTCTTTTGTTTTATTGAATTTCATCTTTTCATTACACTAGCAACTATGACGTCCAGAGTACTTGACACTCTTTTCAACAACAAGTCGACAGCCTTTATAGAGACAGAAACATCGCATTCACCTCTTAGAGGGATACTGGCATGTGGGTACCAGAATGAACTTCCTACATTTAATCTCAGCAAAATCACCACCTAACCGCCACATGGTACGGTTGTCGATGGCCACGGCTGGCGCACTCTAAGGGTGGATCCTATAATATTATTATTATGAACATTTTACATACCTTCATGGAACTGTTTACTTGGTGCGTTGAACTTGAATTTTCCAGCAACCTGTGCATACATTTTATGCCATATCATTTGGTGGTTGATTTTCAACACCCTTAACCTGGGCCTTAACGCATTTTCAACCCTTAATCAATAAAAAAAAAACAAGTAAATTTTACCCGAACCTATGACAATGCTTTGGGTACTCTGCATGCCAGGTCAATAGGTTCTTGTTCTACAGCTTGAAATAGTCAAAATGAAAGTCATTTATATTTGAATAACACCTAGCGGTCTGGGGCTCGGGCACTGTGGTCACTCTAAAAGGAGCCTATTGTGCCCTACTTGATGTGGTCCCAGAACCAACTTTTTTCCCCGGATGAATTCAGGAAGACGAATAATTTCTCTGTAAGTGTTTCAGCAAGGTTTGCCGATGTGACGATTTCCTCGCCAAGGATACTTTTCCTGAGATGAAGGAGGGCCGGGCATTCCATGAGTTGGTATGTAGCGAGAGGATTCGTCACTCTCTAGACAAAGTCTGCATGTAGGGTCCGGTGGGAGCCCGATGCGGTGAAGATGTTTTCACAAGAGACAATAGTCACTGAATACTCCTGTTAAAATTCTCAGGTTATTTTTGTCCAGGTTGATTAAGGATTTAGATTTCCTGGGCAGAATTTTGGGAAAAAATTGTTTGATCCAGTTCTGTCCATGTGTTTAAAGCCAAACTTATTTGGGTTCTAAAGCGAGCCAGTCTCACAGCTTGTTTTTTGAAAAGTATTTTGCTGACACCGCAGAAGGGCTTAGGGCGTATATACACAGCTCCGCTTTTAGACAAAAGGTATTAGGTAGGTATGTACCTATGTCCTATATTTTGTTTATTTGCGAAAGAACGAATTTGAAATTGTATATGCTCAGAGACATTATGCGGCTTGGAATTTTTTTCAACTGATCGTGGCAGACAAACGTACTTGTTTAGGATCCCTTTGAATAAAAGAAGAAGACTGCAAGTCAACTGTCAGCAACCACAGAGGATTTTATGACATATCACCAATAAATGGAGTCGGTCACAAGCAGATTTTGTTTAATCCCACTGCCCCCGAGTAAAACCAATTGAAACGACATAAATATGTATGTATTATTATAGGTAAAAAGTAAACAAATTTGTATGTCAAAATATAGATAAACAGTTATGGAAATATTGAGGAAATGAGAGAGACTGTCAAGGTAGCGGAAAGCACTGAGATGAAACACATTCATTGTTGAAAACTTTCTGTCTGCGAAATTATTATGCAAAAACGAATGCGTATTAGGTAGGTTTGATATAAATTTGATGGGACTGTTTCTTCTGTTGCATATGTCAACAGAGCCGATAAATTCTATGTAGGTATGTGGGACCTTAAAATGACGATTGGAAATGTGAATTTAAAGCACAAGCCAGATGTGACGTCCCAGGAAATTCTTTCAAAAGATTAGGACTTAAATAATCTTGTTTAACCCTCACCTTAAAATTGTTTATCTATCAACAATTTTATTTATTTAGAGATTAGATTAGGTAGGTAGATTGCTATTAAAATTCATAAAAAAAAAAGTTCTGTGTTACCTATAGTTTGAGCTTAATATTTGATTTGGTCACAATAAGAAACTATGTATGTATATGCAGAATTTCGGGCGCTTAAATTTATGAATAAAACAGCGCATAGTGCAAAATTGGAACAAATTCGCAACCAAACAGCGGTAGTACACTTAAAATGTCTTCGAAACTGTCTTATTTATTGATAATTTTCTGGATTTAATTTCTTTGATTTGTTTTATTCATTTTTGTTAGAGTGTGTGACAAGGTCAGTTGTTTGATATTTCTGAGTGAGGAAGCGGGGAGTAACAACGAGTCTCGCTTTTAGTTGGGGTTGACTCTGACAATGGGGACGTTCGGATACCTACCTAGTTTATGTAAAACGTCAACTAGATTTGTCGTGACTAGGAATCCGTACGCGTTGACTTAGCAACTTGAATTGTTTTTGTATTCTCGCGGTCAGTGCTACCTATGTTTGATTTTGCCCTTTATTATTCGGAAAAGACCCCTCATAACTTTTTCAAAAATTGTAATTTTCAAATAAGTACCTACATTTAAAATGTAACACAATTGCCTATCACAACACTATTACACTGTTATGCGAACTATTGACTGGTAAATATCGTGCGAAAATTGTAAATTTGCAGAGTAGTCTTAGAAATGGCACCTTTTTCTCTCACCGGACCTTTTTTCGACTCTTCAGAATTCTGCAACGGCCACTCTGTTTGTTTTAAATTTGACTCTTCGAAATGCCAACTGCGTATGCAGGTAGGTTTTTATTGACTAGATTTGTCGGCTTCCCCTCCATAAACGTCAACTGGAAAAACTAATCACGTGACCACTCTGGGCCAATCAAAACTGAAATACATTTAGTCAGACAGCTGTCAGACTTACTAAACTATGAATCCGAACGTCCCCAATTTCTGTTAAGGAATTTTTGTAAAATTTCAGTCGAGTTAATGTTTTATCGAGAGAATAACTTTAACAACAACTCGTAGACACAAGTCACTTTGTGGTAGAAATGAAAGCTATTTCGAACTAGGTAGGTACACGACTAATTCATTATCAGACTCCTTAAAGTGATTGTTTGAATAGTTTTAAATTCTGACAGGTCCGTATAGGTACCTATAATTCCACCTGGGATGGGAAGGCATTTCTGTTTTCCCTGTCAGGAAATGAACTTGCATTTCGATTTTCTCAATTGACCAAGTGACTACCTACCTACCTATCACTTAATATTTAGCTGAAACCTGTCAGCGAATACCTACCAATATGCAGACAAACTGAAGTGGAATCATTTGTTTACATTTTGTCCTCAATCGGGGTGGATGACATGCAACTGTTGGAATTAAGTTAAGACAAAATTATATTATTTGTTTTCTATTTGTATTTATTTCTTTATTTTGTTCTTAAAATAGTTAGATACCTAGGTAGGTACCTACCACGGAAACTATTTAAGATATTAGGTACCTATACCTACCTAGGCATAAATCTTTTCTTCGCTTCAACAGTAAGAATGTTTTGTCATGTTTCTTAGCAGTTTTGGACTATTTTTTTTTATTACTGAAAAAAAGTGAATCCGGTTAAATCTGACTGAATGACCGATTTTTATTTTTTTTAATTCGGTCAAAAGTTAAACTAAGAATTTTTGACCAGAAGTTCGGTCAGAAATAAAATATACTTAGTAATATATTTTTCCTAAAAATAGAAAACAAAAATTAACTGACATTATACCTACCCACTATAATTAGGCACCTATGTAGTTTATTTATTATTCTAAACAAAAACGAGCCAAAAACCGGGTTTCCGCGAAAACACTCGAAAACAGAAGTTTTCCCATACTTATTTCAGTTATCAAAACGAGTTGTTTTATATTTGTTTTCCACGAAAACACCACGAAAACTAGTATACCTACCTACTTCTAATAACCAAATGTCACAACTTTAAATCATTTACCTACCTACCACACTTAATTGATTCGCTAATATTATTTTTAAATGCTCTGTCTTCATATAAACCAAAATATAGGTACAACAAATTATACAGAAGTTTAACGAATTGTGTCTCATAACTAAAACTAAAAAACTAGTTGTGAGTTTCCATCAATTAAAAGTCGAGACAAAATTTTGTTACATTAGTATGGCGCAATGTCCATATAGTATTAACCATTGTGAACTGAGGTGAAGATTAAAAAAGATGCAAGTTCCACACAAAATTAAACGATGACGATTTTTAGATACTATTTACCTATGTAATTGTAAATCAGTTTTTCTACCCAATTGGTTTCTTTCCAGTACTAGATCCTATACTTGGGGATGCTGTCAAAAAAAGTCAAACGTCTCTTCAAACACGTGATGCTGAATGTGTTTTGCATTTACAGAATTGGTTCATAATTTCATCATAGGTAGGTATCTGATGAAATTTCGAAGTGATTGGGTAGGTACATTCATAGTTACATACTTAGGGCCGTTTTATTCACTCGAAGTTGAACACAGTTGGGGAGTTTGATATAGGTAAATAAAAATCTCCAAGTTGTGTTCAACTTGGAGTGAATAAAACGGCCGTAAATATTCTTATTAGCAGGATGCTATTGTGTTGTGTCTTATGACTGACCAACGACTTTCTGTCGAATTTCCAACAGAACTTCAACTAAATGTCGATTCATCTATAAAATTCTAATATCAGTGTAGCACTTACTTAGGAGTCAGATGCATGAACATAAGCAGTTGCACTATACGCATATACACAAGAGAGGTAGAGTCCTTGCCCTTTTCAAGAGCTCTAGGGACGGTGTTCATTGTTTTCAACAATTTACATAAGTTCCACTTATATATCGGAGGGATTAAATTACTTTATATCCTGCTTGGGAATTATACGCCATCATCGCTTACGTATCTATTTCGATGCGGGTTTAAAGGCTTCGATTACTACTTAAATGTTTTTTTTTTTTTTTTGTCATGAAAATGTGATTGTAGAACAAACTGCGAGGGCTAGTTTATAAAAGAAAAATTTGTACAAATCTAATTATCCACCTATCTCTGTGATCCCTCTATTCTCTTTTTGCTTTATTTAATCGACGTCGCGCAATTTTAAGCTCCCATTGTGAATTACTAAACAGAAACACACGCCATTCCATACCCAAATCTGCATGAATACAACTAATACTATTCCAACTAAAACCGCAAGCAAAAAAAGCAGGACAACAAGGAAAAACACCAACAATTCAATTAAGTACCAACAACAGCAGAAAAGGGAAACAAGAGGCAGATGTCCACAAAATTAGGGGAAAACTCGTTCTACTTTCCCAATTCCACTATGTCGTTCTCGCTCTTGTTTTCGTTTTCCAAACGATTTCTTCTCCCTTCGCAAATTATTTTAAACGTATCAAGTTAAACCAATTACACTTTTCCAAAATTGCATAGAACAAAATAAATCATCAATAAACTTACCATAAACTCCGTATGTAGTGGTTCTTGTTGCTATAAAATAGGTGTACGTGACAAACGGCGACTGCAGAGCTAACACTAGAAACACGACCGATTCACAATAACGATATACAATAAAATTTTTCCTACGAGAGGTACACAATTGCACAAGAAAATAAGAACATTGAACAAAACGAATAAAGTACGCTCTTGTTTCTCGTTTTTTTTTTTTACGAGTGTTGCGTAAATTGTTTACTTTTCATTTTCACACAAAATTCTTGTCAATTAAATTTTGTTTATTAGCTTTCGCACAGTGTACATAGCGGCGAAAATTATTATTCACTTTTAATTTTTTTTTCCTTGCGGGCAGCAAGCACTGATGAGAACTACTACACTCGAAATTATTTGGGGTGAGAAAAAGAAAACAAAATGGTGGTGTAGTTGTGTAAATTTTCCCCCGACTAGTCAAGATTTTGCACTGGGATTTTAATGGAATTAAAACTTTTAAGTGATGAACTTTATGCTGTAGATTGTTGCTGCTATGATAAGCAAGTTATTTTAAACTTTTTAATGTTTTTCTTTTTAATAAATTCGAGTAAAACTGGACTGCAACACGAGCGACGATTACCCGCACGCTACGCTTCGATCAATTTTCACTCGGACTCGCTATTCAACATACAGTCATTTTTATTTACCAAAAGTGGTGGTATGGTGAGTTAGATATTGGATTAAGTAGCGCCACCGTGGTGCGAGACGGGTGTTTAACAGTAACAGTATAGTTGCAGAGGCCAGAACAGTAGGGGCCGTAAGTTATGATGATTTATATAAATGAATGGATTTATTTTGTAAGAGAATTGATTGCATTTTGTTGGAAATAATTTAATGTGGTATTCGTTTGGGCACTCTCAGATCACTTTTTTTGCTCTCAGATCAGTTCTTATGTTCGTTTGGTACAAAAAAAAGCAATCTTTTTCAGATTTCAGAGCACTTTTGCGAATCTAGATATTTTCTCAGATTTAACAACACAAGTGCGTTTGAGTTTGACAACTGGTGGAGTGTTAAGTTTTTCGTGAATTTGTTCTACAGCAAGGAAAGGCATTGCATCGGATGAATTTATTTGAATAAATTGGTTATGTATAAATATTTACAACTTAAGCAGTGAATGGAAAACGTTTTGAAAAGTGTTGAAGGCTACACATATTCGAATCGCACGAATATTATCATAAAAAAGAGCAAGGACGTTTTTATGTTCGATTAGCCACACGAAATCTGAAATCTGAGTGCGAATCTGAAGAAGCCCAAACGAATACCACATAAGTATCTATTTTTATTATTAGTTTACTTTTCATTGTAACATTTGTAGAATACTAATAGGTATGTGGAAAATAGAGAAATATTTCCATTTTTTAAGAAAACTTAAATGAAAGGTATTTTATAAACATAAATTGCAATTTAAAAACAGCAGACTTTTAAATCACGTACCAACAAACCCAAGAAAAAAAGAAGATTAACTACACTTCATGTTCCATTGTGCACGAAAAATCTGAAATGAAAAACAAATGACATTTCTGATGATGCGCAAGCCAGAAAAAACTAATGGCGTTCTCAATTGAAGAAACTAACTCCATTTTCATTAAAATAAAAATGCTCTATTCTAGGTTTTCTTTTTCATTGAACAAAAGGCGTGTTTTTTTGAGCTTCGATCTCAGCAAAGCAAAGTAAAGTAGGATTTTCAGCACGCAATTACAACTAGGTACTGTGATTCCTCGAAGTAGAGTAGAGTAGAACGTAGTTGTTGAAATTGCGTGCTGAAAATCCTACTTTACTTTGCTTTGCTGAGATCGAAGTTTAAACAAAAACAGGCCTAAAATAGGGCCCTGAACTTAAGGCTGGTACACTGTTCGAGTGATGTGAAATATTCAAACCTCAACAAAAAGTTCTGTGAAATAAAAACTGAAATATTTGTTTGGAGATTTTTCGTGGATAAATTTATACAGGATGGCTGAGCTCAAAAGTTTTATTTTTGTGGGAGTTCAATAAGATCTTATACCCTTTTCACACCGCAGCGAAAACCGTGTTTTCGTCGAAAACTCGAAATTGCATTCAGACCGAACAATAACTAGTTTTCGTTTGACGTTTCAATCAGCTGTGAGACACTGTTTACAAATTTCGATAGCATTAATTAACAAATAAAATTAATTCAGAGCCTTTAAAAATAATATAAGCCCATCATTGTGAAAAATGATTTTAAGTTGTAAGTTTTGACATTTGTTCGGTCAGATGCTCTGCTGAATGTTGCATAAGGTGTGCTTGTTTCAACAACCCAACGATCGGAAGTCGTTTTCGTGGTGTTTTGGTGGAAAACGACTTTAAACAATTCGTTTTGAAAACTGAAAAATGTATGGGAAAACTTCCGTTTTCGAAGAGGTTTTCAAGTATTTTCGCGAAAATCCGGTTTTCGACTCGGTGTGAAAAGGGTATTAGGTTACATACTTTAATATTCAATCTTCACAATCTTCACAAGGTCTTTCAAAATATATTACAAAGGAACATAATCAATGCACCTTGGTACATATGCATACTCAAAGCTGATCTACATAGAGATCTAAATATTGAAATGGTTGAAAAAGAAGTTTAACAAGTTCCTTAAATGCACAGAAGTAGTCTTCTCAACCACGTTAGCTTAGAAATAACTGAATTATTAAGTACATACAATATAATAATTAAGGCGGATAAAACCTCTTTATCTATAAAAATTAGCTAAGGCAAAGAAATTTCGATATTATTTTCTAACAAAAAAGTTCAGAAATTCGATAAATGAGGGATTTTTTTTTTTATATTTCAAATATATAATTCATAAATAAATTGCCGATAGTCGTACGGCTAGGTGCAATGGCATTCAGTATAACAATGGAAAAATGATGTTATAAGTTCGAAAAACATTATATCCTTCGAATCTTGTTCACTCTGAAATGTCAAAAATTGAATGCGACGGACAATAAAAACCAAGTGAAATAGCCGTGGAGAGATTTAAGTAGTGAAATTTTCGTATGGAAAGTTGATTTTGACATTTGTAGGTATATGAAGAACTGGATTTCACGTGAACTGCGTTACAGCAAAAAAACCTTTTTTGAGATCAAATTTCTCCACGAAAATTCTCCAAACAAGTATGTATTTCACTTTTTATTTCACAGCACTTTTTGGAGAGGAGTGAACATATTACTTCACTCGAACAGCGTACCAGCAAGGTGAATATCATTTCGTTCGCTATCAGTTTCCCGAATGAAGATTGCATCTCAAGCGATACATTCGTATCGTATCGTGTGAAATGATTGACGTCGCGAAGAATGTCGATGGGAGGATAACCGCCGGTTCGCCAATACTATTTTGACTTCCCTATTCACAATCTTTTACCAATACTGAAGCATTAGGTAGATAATTACCTATGACTGCGACAACAACCTTGTTTCTATTTAACAGACAACAAAGCCTTCCGAATAGCTCATCTGTCGCAGCACCAATAACACGTAAGCCTAGCTAAGTATATAGTCAAAAGTGACTCAAACCGGATTGATATTTTCCAAGTACAAACAATTTAGTGCATTATCCAAAAAAAAAAAAAACTGTGACCAAAACCTAAAGAGTGGTAGATACTGTTCTAATAATCTGTTTACGCTCTACGGTTTGAGTCTTTTGAACTGATTATCATATTAGCTGAAGGACTAGCTATTTTAATATTTTATTTTTATTTTTTCCTATCTCTTTTCCAATAAATATGTGACAATTCTACTATATATGATAAGGCAACTAATATATTTATACAACAACTTCTAGTTCCAATAGTAAAATGTCGGAAAGCAAATTTAATTTAAGGAGACTCACAACTGCAAAGTTTGTTTGGAAAATATAGCTTTTTAAAATTTAAAGTCGAAAAAAGTGTTTATTGTTAAGACTCGAAGAGGCCGCGGTAGTAGTGGTATATAGCGATGTCAAAGTTAACAAGCGATACAGCATTGTGTTTCTTTGTTGGTATATTTAGTAAATATAGCGCTGCTCAGTTTGACAGCTTGTATAAGACCGCCACATAGCAGTAAAGGCAGTTAGAGGCATTATAGCAATGCTGTTTCGCGCATAACATTTTTGACAGCTACTAAACTTGATTTGGATTATTGTTCGTCATGGAACTATTGTTATATGGTCAAAAGAGTAAAATGGAAATATTGTGATATGAAATTGAAATTAAGCAAAGGGGTTCCTACTTAAAATAACATGTTTTTAGAAAATCGTCTCATTAAGATAGAGCTTTGAACAAGGTGTCTACACATATGGTGAAATGGCGAACCCAAATGTGCACATTTTATTCAGATTTAAGCTTTCAATTTGGTTTTGGTTTTGCTTCGGCTCACTCAATAGGTTATTTGCATATGAAATACAGGGCGCTAATAAAAATATCACTCGGGCGCCCGAATGGCTAAACGTACTATATTATTACATATGAAACTTTGGGTTGTTGAAACAAACACACCTTTTGCAATATTCAGCGAATCCAGCAGAAGAGCTGATTTTTCATATTTAATTGATGGGTTTATATTATTTTTAAATGCTGTGAATTCATTTTATTTGGTAATTCATGCGATCGAAATTTGTAACCAAAATAGTCTACACAGAGGTTTCACGACTAGTGTCTCACAGCTGATTGAAACGTCAAACGAAAAGAGTTGGTGTTCGGTATGAATGCATCGCCAAGTTTTCCAAAAAAAACACGGTTTTCGGTGCGCTGTGAATAGGCTATAAGACTTGCGCTAGTTGAGTATTATGGGGCATTTACACGGTCACACATTCCTATCACGGAAAATTAAAGGGATGCCCAATACTAAACAGCCGTCTGACTGAAAGGGACAGCATTACCTAACACGCAAAAAAACGTGATACGTTTTTTGGTCGGCCATCTTGTTTACGTGGTAGGAATTATGGGAAAGCTATGAATGTTGATATTTTTATAGCGATGGCTCACGAAATTTCGTTTTCCTATAAAACAAAATGGCTTCCGGAAGTGATGAACGTACAATTATTTATTTATTTCGTATAAATGATTGATGAATTGTTGGTTTAATTTACTGAAACTAATTAACACTCTCATTTCACATATTTTAAATCGGAAATAGAAATGTTTTCATGTGATTGCAGAAATGTTAGTTGCCGGAACTTCCGCTTTACGTATCTATAATTATGGGTAGAACATCCATGACACCTTAGGCGTCTGATTTGTGATCTCATTCCTACGCCTTTATTAGCATTGACTGCGGACAAACGGATCTCTCTGTCCCGTCTCGTGCAAAAATGCGCGTGCGTGATAGTATACCTAATCCTAAATGCAGTTTTACTTTGGCAACCTTCTATCCAGCCAGTGTACCTCTGTCCTGAGCTAGCAAATCCAAATATTTGCTGTAGTCTGTGTTATTTTACTAATCATTATTTTATGAGGAGAAAGCAGACTTTTACTTTAGTTAATAACTATCTCTCTTTGTTTGCGGATTCCGGAACACATTTTCACCATTTCTATCACTATACATCAGAGTAATGATCACGGCATTGAAATAAAGGACTTAACCTAAACTTTGTCAATTTACTCAGCTTAGCAAACTTTTGCTGTTTGTCTCTTTCTTTTATTTTTCAAAACAAAAATCAACATATACTATGTATTTAAATGCATAACAATTACCTGTACCTGGGTATCGTTGAAGAAATCTTTGAGAGCAAACATTAACCTTACCAATAAAGGATTTAAGGTATGCGGGTTGGCATGGAGTACCCCGTGCCACACTCCAGTCAATATTGACCCATTGTTATGCCAATTGTGGGAAAAGGATGTCCCTTACCTTACCCAAAAAGGCTTTAAGTTTCGACTTTAAATTGCAGTAATTCAAACAGCTACATTTTCCATAAAAAATCTCGCAACTGTGAGCTTCCGTAAATTTAAAGTCATAACTTAAGTTTATTCTACGAGTATGGTGTCGGTAGATTTACTAAGAAAAAAAAAACCTTAATAATATACAGCAACAGATAAACTATCATTAGAAATTGTAAAAATAATAATAATAACGCAAAATAATACACTGAGTGATAACCCCGTCCCAGAAAACAAATATATACCGAGCGTCTGAGCCCTACGCAATTTCTGTATTGATATTTTTGAGCTAACATATACAAGCTGTTTATGTGCCATTTATTTATAGGGTAACTTCATACTTCATAGAGATTAGTTGTCCTTGTGTGAGTATAATAGATTAGTGGTTTATTGTTCTAATTAAAATAAAGACCGCAACTTCTCAAAACAGGTGCCATAATTACTTGGCATTTTTTGAACCCAGTATGCTTGAAACACTGATGTAACTTTTAGGAAAGACTAGACTGAAATCAAAAATGCTGTCACAACTCACAACATAAAGGGAATAATTTAGTAGTTCACAGTGGCTTTATTTTCCAGGCAAATTTCGCAATTGTAAGTCGAGACCAAAATTTGTTATTAGTACGGCGCAATAAGTAGACGGCTGACTCGCTCTTTTCTGACAGGATCGATGTCGATGTCGTTCTACAGCTGCTGGCGTTAGCGTTCACTGTTAAGCGCTTTCTCCGAACCCCGTTAACACAAAAAAAGCGACGTAGGATATCTTCATCGTCAAACGCAACACAACTCCCTGAATTATAATATTGATGAAGCAAAGCAACTTCCAAAAATGGCGTTTCGATATGCTCTTCGAATGGAATCAGGTGAACCTGTTATTTGGGCTGCACCCCTGCACATATGCACCTATATTTATGCCATCAAGAACCGGTTAAAACCGATCACTTATATGTATGTGGTATTCGATTGGGCTCTCTCAGAGCACTTTTTTTTCGCTCAGAGTACTTCTTATGATCGTTTGGTACAAAAAGAAAAACAGTATTTTTCAGATTTCAGAGCACTTTTGGGAATCTAGATTTTTTCTCAGATTTGCTTCAGATTTACGAATGCAAGTGCGTTTGAATTTGACAACTGGTGGACTTTTTTAACGAAGTAAAAAAGAAAAACGCCTTGCATCGGAATCACAACGTATCTTAGAGTCATAAGGATTGTAATTTTCACACCTACTTAATATTTTATACAAATTTAAAAATATTTCTGATATATTCCTAAGACTTATTATTATCATAGTTAAACAAATAAGTATCGAAACAATACTACCATTAAACGTAAATTTGCGGCACCTGAGAAAACTGTTTACCCAATCCATTTATTTAGGCCAGTCAAAATTTAGACATAAGTTTTTTTCCTTATGTCAGGCTTACCAAAAGCACGATAATCACAAGATAATACTTTAAATCGATGGCAGCGCAAAAGTCAAACAAACAATTTATTTACAGCGAATGTTTTTAAAACATGACTTTGTATACAAGGTTTGGGTTGAACACTTAATCATTTTGCTCAAAACATCAGAAAGTTTCATTTTTTTCGTATCTGGATTGACGACAATAATCAAGGACCACGCACACACAAATGTATATAATACACCCCAGCTGAAAAATCAGAACTTGCATTAAAGCACTGGGTCAGCGTCCACCGTTTACCAACGTCCGCCATTTCGCCCGTCTCGTAAAATTTAAATCACTTCGATTCTGCCTCGAAATTTTGACCCATTAGACCTCTGATGCAGATATGAAGTTTTAAATAAATCTTAATAGCGACATACGCAAACATTATACATAATTAAATGACGTACCCACATTTTAGGTTAAACCGATTAGTACCAACTAGTGGTATACACACGAAAAGAATTAAAATCATGACAAATAACGAACGCATCATTTTCAAGAATGCATTATACGAGAGCTACAGTCTGTTCGTAAGTATATAGGTACTTGTTTAAAACGCTTGTTAGCTGATTGATTTCACTCTCCACCGATAAGAGAGTCCATTTTTTGTGGAATTATTTCAAATCTATTTAATAAATAACCTCGAAAAAATAAGAAGATTAAACTTAAATATAAGCATTTGCAAGGCAGCTACAGGCTCTCATTTGAGTTCGAATTCTCAAAGTGAATGTGTTCTAATACCTTCTCGTCTGGTTTGCGAATTGTTGCGTCTGTGCCGAGTCTCGGTGATTTTTTTTCAATATTGTAACAACAGGAGAAACTCTAATTCTCCAAAAGTAGAATACATATTGCAAATATTCATAACAAGAAATCGAAAGCCATTGTTTAACTGCTGAAAATAGTTGCGATCCACTACAATTCAACATAAACTGACTTTACAAACTTTAATGGTGATTTTCAATAAGGCTAAGGTCGATTTTAGTGATTTGCTACTGCTGGTGAATTTAAAAAATCAAAAAATCAACTTGGACTGCTTTTTAAGACGGATAGTCGCTGATAAACTCTTCGATCTTTGCCGAGGTATATTTGCTATTATTTATTATATTTATTTGTTCTAGAAAAAAAAACATTTTTTTTTTCTAAAGCGATAACATTTAACCTGGAAATTGTTTGCATGTGTTGATTAATTATTAATATGATGTGTGTAAAAGTCATATGCCTCGATTGCCTAATGGATTTTCTTTGCAAATTTACAATAATTACTGTCAATCCAAATTTCAGTAGCATGTAAAATTCGAATTCGATTTCGAAGTTCATGACAGCGTTACAATCGCATTGCAATTGCATAGCAATGTTGCTATGGACAGGCAGCAATCTATCTTAAATTCGATAACAATATTTTCTGCATTATACAGATGCAGCAATTGCGATTGTATTTGTATATCATGCGAAAGTATTTACTGCACTGATTAGAACGATGTATTTAATAAGGCAGGCTATAATGGACAAACTAACAATGGAATTTAGGTCTGTTTTTTTATAATGAGCTACTTTTTTTCATAACTACTTTGGTAAATTGTAAATCATTTTATGCGTACAACAATTGCATAATTGAATACTTTGATAACAACAATCCGAAAGAGCCTCGTGCTGTCTTGATAAAGCTTCTCATGCCAGCCGTTCGGATTCGGCATAAAATAGTAGGTCCCTTATATTCGTCGTAAAATTAAAAACAAAATTGTTCTGAGAAACTACGTCTGGAGCATCTTCTATGAAATGATTGCGCACAACTATATATAATACTAGCGTGCCCGGCGAACTTTGTCCCGCCCAAAATTGACTTTTTAACTAAAATAATTTTCACTTCCCCCTGAAATTAATTTTATTGATCCCAACTATAGCTTTTGACAAATACGATCTCACTGTATAGGTTTCTTAGAAAATGTATGGAAAATCAATTTTCACAAACTTTCCAATTTCCCGTTAAAATTTTCCAATTTTGTCGCCGTATGAACCTTCCTTAGGCGTAGACAAACGCAACAAAGAAGATTAACGTGTCGGCCAACCTTCCGCTTTTTGACTAAAATGGTTTACAGTACACGACGTACAAATTCGTTCTCAATAAGCGGATTCCGTGGAATGAGAATGTTTGTCTTTGAATTTTTTCCTCAAAACCGTCGCTTGTATGACATTTGATTTGGGATCCTTCACCACCAAATCAAACGCGTTCTGTTACAAAGTCTCGGTGCATTGAGGTTGCGCAACAAAATTATAACTGAGCCGACTTTCAATTGTAAGCCCGGAACATCCAAAGAATTCAAAAATTCAACTAATCCCCATAAAGTTTTGTTTTCACGACAAAAAGTAGCATAAATGTCCTTTCTTAGGCCCATGCGAATTAAAACCAAAAATCATAAAAATTGAAGGATTTGTTCCCGAGTTATGAGTGCGCACATACGGACGTCAGTCTTTTTTATATGTAGCTGTACCCACCCGGCTTTGCTCATACCTTTTGTATTAAGTCCTGCTCACATTTAGCAAAGTCCTTTATTTGGACAATGTCCATTAATAATTTTAATGCTTCCACAACCCGGTCTCCTATTCCGCTTATGTTTTGCAAATTACCATCTATACTATAGTATAGTATTTCAATCTTGAAGCAACCATACCTACCCATCCACAAATTACAATCAACTCGGTAGAGCTATTTCGGAAATGGGCAACAGCGCCACCTATCGGCCCAAAAGTATCCTATCCTTCAAGTGGGAACGAAGAGTATACATCCACGAAATTTCATTGAAATCGGTTGAGTAGTTTCGGAGATCGACAACAACGCCACCTATCGGGTCCAAAATTTTATCTTTTAAGACTGCCTAAGCCTGAAATACACCAATACGAACAAAACAAAAGAAGAATCATAAAATTAGGCCCAGTAAGAACATTTTCCTTGGTTATGTTATTTGTGCCGGAAATCGAATGGAAATGTTTTATTTACCTATTTAAAATTGATTAAAAACTAATTTGGAGTTTTCGTCGAACAATTGTACTTTGTACAGCTAAATGAAATATGAGTTACTGAAATGTCAAATTCAAAAAAGTATACCTAGACAACCAACACGCCAACTATATTATTACAATTAAATTTAATGTCGTTGATACAAAATTGATATGCAGGGAAATCTAACGTGTCGTAAATACCTCCCAGCGCCACCTATCGGGTCCAATTTTTTTTTTAAGTGTTAGGTCTTAATTTGAGCCAAATCGGTCCATAAATAAGAATTTTCAAAAAAGCGACTCCAGCGCCCCCTATAAGGTCTAAAATAAACATTAACCATCCGGAGCACCACACAAACATATGGTGTGAATATAATGGGGATAGCTGCAGTGGTTCTGTCGTTGTTGTCGGTCATACACACGCACGAACGTTTTTATATATTAAGATTATTTCAATTTCGAAAATGCTGCAAACTTCATGCTTTGAAACTTTAAGTCGGTGCCGGCTTGCAAGATGTACATTGTGCAGGTTTCTTGTGTTTTTCCAATTAATGCATATTTTTTTGTTAAAACTTTTTTTTTGTGGCTAAACCTGCAAATAAAATATAAGTTTAAACTCACCGATTGAATAGTCGGCGGTTGTCTATACTCTAAAAAGAATCTGACAGCTGAAATTTTTGCATGTGAAAGTTTAAAAAATTATTGGGGGAATCAGAAAACAAGCGATTTATTACCTACTTACTTAGTTGATGTAGTACGTTGACTAGAATTGTCTGGACTAGTTATTAATGTACTAGTCCGTTTGAAGTTATTTATTGTTTAACTGGAGACCAATTTAACTGTTCATGTGCATGTTAACAAATTTTGCATTGTGGGTGCGCTTTGTTAAATTTAAAGATTTTTAAAGTTTAACTGCGCCACCTCTCGCGAACGTCTGACAAACATCCGACTGTCTTGAAAGAGCTTCTCAATTAGCCGTTTGGAGTCGGCATAAAATTGTAGATCCCTTCCATTCGTTCCAAAAATGAAAAACTCACACAAAACGAATGGTTGTGAGAACCTAGGCCTAGGGTCCCTCCGGGCCTGTTGCGCCAACTACTTATTTATTTATTTATTTAACTGGTTAATCCAAAAAATTTTCGTTAATTTAATTCGAAACGAGCACTGTGTGAAATTCTCTTGGTCGGTTACTGTTCCGTGAATGTCAATTGATAAATTGTTCATATTCTGTTTCTTTTCAGATTGTAAAGCAATGGCGTCAATTCCTCAAGGAGCATTTGCCGCGTGCAAAATGTCCGCCTACAAAGAAAAAGAGTTGACTATTGCTAAGATGAAAAGTAACACTGAGAAACCAGATATGAGGAAGAACTTTGCCAATAAGAAGCGTAAGTATGAAAACAATATATAGATGACAGCGTCAGCGGATGCTAGCTAGAGTTAAAAATGCGTTTTAAATACACAAAAGATTTCCGTCTTGCTTCAACTCAATCTACATCGTCGTTTGTTTAAAGGAAGACTTTCTTTCTGGGAGCCTTTTCAAAGCTCCTTATTTGATGAACGATTGTCGATCTGCAAGATTTTGGTTACTAGAACTGGCGTCTCTACTTTGGATACTTAGTAATCATGACAGAGCATCCCTTCGTCTAAATAATTTTTGGACATTTTTGCCAGTTGGCATTTAGCTTGGATGTTCGGACGTTGCACGGTTGCCAACTTTAAACATAATTTCGGGCAAATATACTGTAATAATTGGGACAAAAATTTGATTTTCCAACTAAAATAACAAATGTTGCACATATTATTCGGTTTAAAAACAATGTTTTATGAACAACAAAAATCAAAATTTCAAGCCAATTCGTATTTAGTACACCTCAAAAAGTACTACATAAAAATAGCTTAAAGAATATTTTTCTCGCATAAGCAATGTTAATTGTATACGCTCATAATTTTTCCGCGATTTGAAAATTCTTACCGCGAGCTGTCAAACTTTATTCAAAATCCACACGAAAAAGTCGCGATCCACAAACTCACGAATGAAAAATTTGTTCGAAATTAATGCGCTCTCAGAGCACTTTTTATGCTCGTTTGGTACAAAAAAAAAGCAATCTTTGCCAATACAAGTGCGCTCGAATTTGACAACTGGTGGAGTTTGTTAACGTAAGCACGGGCATGCGATGCGATGCGGCTAATCCGGGCAGCTGTCAAATTCAAACAGATGCTAGCAAATGTAGATGTCCAGCGTAAGCACGATATTGCGGCAACGCGTGTATTGCGACTTCCCCGTATCGCACGCTTTGTTTGAAAATCAAACTGGTTTGATTTTGCCCGCATATATCGTGTGTACCTACATTGAATATTTTTGATTCAGAAATTCCAAAAAAAATATTTCTTATGGAGTTTTCTCAACATTATTATTTAGGAAACTATATTCCAATAGTAAAAAACCGAAAAAAGCTATTGTAGGTATACAATAAAAAATTATTGTTAGTGGAACCCGCATGAACAACAATTGCAGTGCGTAGGGGAATCGCATGGCACGCGAAAACAGTGCCCGTGCTTACGCTGGACACAGCGTTACGTTTTCGTGTCCTGTAATTTTGTTGCGTTTTTTATGGTGGAGAATGGGAGAAGTGAGCAAGGATTAGTTTTTTTTTAATAAATACCTCGACGATGAGTACCTAGAATCGAAAATTGTTGAAATCAGAGAGTGTTGAAGTTTTGAAGTAGGTAAGTTATTTTGAAAGAACAGCTGTTTTCTGTGACACATATCCGCGACGTGCTCTTTGTCAACATTTATCTGGGATTTTAGCTAATGTTTGGAGGGAAAAGTTGGAGAGCAGATAAAATGGAAACCATGTAGAAAAGTATCGAAGGCTACAAATATTCTTATCGCACGAAACAACACAAAAACGAGCAAGTGAAGTTTTTATGTTCGTTAGACACACTAAATCTGAGAGCGAATCTAAATCGAATCTAAAGAACTCCAATCGCATACCACATAACCTTCAACAATGAAACTAATTCGCGGGTACCTGAGACTGAGACTAAACAATTTTCATGTGAATGAAATGTCAGAATCTACGAATATTCGCAGATACGCAGTACGTAAATCGCTCTCATTTATGAACAGCAGGTCCTTTAATCTATTTTTTAGTTTTTGTTGAATTATGTAGGTATTTTTTTATTTTATAAAATAAGTTTGGGATTGAGAAATCATCAGAGCCCTACCAATAAATATTTTTAGTTCCGACTGTAAGTTTTAGTAGTTCACAATGGCTAAAATTTGTTATTAGTACGGCGCAAAGACTTTGGCCCAAATATACCGTGTTGGCAACCGTGGATCATTGTTCGTATTGATATTTAGATTTGATTAGACGTTTTGTCAATCACATAAACTATGAATGGATTTTCGTAAAACTTTTCGTAATTACGTAACTTTTACATTTGGAAAGGGCGCCAGTTTTGCACAATGTACATCGCGAAATATGTAAACATATTGTTACTTCTATTACAAATCTACTCTATATCTGCCTATCTATATATTCTATAAAACAGCAAATTATCTTCCCATCTAACTTATATTATCTTATTTCAGTACTAGAATATAGCCCGGTTAAGTACAATAGCAAAATGATGAACTCCATTTGGGGTTATTACAATCGCTATTCACCTCATAATATTAAAAGCAACGATTACGAAACAAAAAGCAAGAACTTTTATAAGCAACAGCCGTAAGTACATTTTTGGTTTTATTAACTAATCTACAGGGTCGGCAGTTGAATATTTACAAACAATTAAAAATAACCTATCCATTTGACCCTGTCTTCTCTTATTTTTGATAAGGTTGCATATATTTAAACAAACACAAGTTCAACTGCCGAACTACAATGCTTCAATCTTCGTTATTAAAACTACTTAATCCATTTCCAGATTGGCTGTTGCATCGTATGCCATTGAGAAAAATCTATCAATGGCAGATCAATCTGGAAAGGAATGGAACTTTCCATTTTAATTCTATAAATTCAAAGCGATATAAATAACTACTATCAATCGCAATCAAGTTATATAAATAGCAATGTAAATGAAGAACAATACCTACACAAATAAAAGCAATAAAAAATCGAAATTAGTTCTTGTACATAAAAGAAACATTTGGCTTTGATTTAATTAATTTATTTTATTTTTATTTTACAAACAATAACAATAAAATAAGATAACATCATGAATAAATATAAACAAATACCACTATACTAATAAACACTGCGTAGCTATAACTTAACAACCGGTCAATAATAACGGCCGGTAGTAAGATGCTTTTTGACAATTGGCTGCTAATCAGCTCCAAATATAAGCTGCGTACAAGTTATCAACTACTTGTACGTCACATTTTTGTATGCAAACTGACTTATTTTGGCTTACTAACTTTTTATAATCACCGCGGCAACTGCGAAGGTAAATCAGCGAAGTACATAGAACTCGGTATAGCATAGTTTTCTAAATTAGAGTATCTAACTGTTAATGATTAATTTTACGTTTTTACTTCTGACAGCTGGATCTGCACTGCTTTATCAGAATCGACCTTACAGTGTAAATCTGAAAAAATATCGAGATCTGGAAAAAGTTATCCGAATCGAAAAAAAGATAGATTTTTCTGCCCAATGGATACGTGAAAAGTGATTTAGATCAAAAAAAAAGATTGATTTTTGGTCCCAATGGAAAACGACATTAGATTGGTCGTGAACGTCACGTTTTCTACGTCAGTCACATTCACATAGTGGCGACGTTCGGATTCATAGTTTAGAAAGTCTGACAGCTGTCTGACTAGATGTATTTCAGTTTTGATTGCCCAGAGTGGTCATGTGATTAGTTTTTGCTGTTGACGGTTATGGAGGGGAAGCCGACAAATCTGGTCAAGAAAATCCTGCCTGCATACTCAGTTGACATTTCGAAGAGTCAGATTTAAAATAAACAGAGTGGCCGTTGCAGAATTCTGAAGAGTCAAAAAAAGGGCCGGTGAGAGAAAAAGGTGCCATTTCTAAGACTACTCTGCAAATTTCCAATTTTCGCACGATATTTAACAACCATTAGTTCGAATAATAGTGTAACAGTGTTGTGATAGGCAACCGTGTTACATTTCAAATATACTTATTTGAAAAAATTATGAGGGTCTTTTCCGAATAAAAAAGGGCAAAATCAAACAAAGGTAACGCTGACCGCGAGAATACAAAAAGAATTCAAGTTGCGTTCGGATTCCTAGTCACGACGAATCTAGTTGACGTCTTACATAAACTAGGTATCCGAACGTCCCCAGTGTAACGAACTTCTTGACTAGATTCGTCGGCTACCCCTCCATAAACGTCAACTGAAAACGCTGCTTATATGACCAATTTCAGCCAATCAAAACCGAGATACATCTAGACAGACGGCTGTCAGACTTACTAAAATAGATACTTGAATGTCCACAGTGTATAACTGTCAAAAAGCTTGCTTTATTAAGAACCCATCTAATCAAAGTAAAGCAAACTTTGTGACCTTAATAGTTTGTCAGAAAAACAATATTTTAGTGGAGAATATTTGGAGGCGACTTTTGTAAAGTACGAATCTGATGCCAAAATTCAGTTGGCATTTAGCAAGGCGGTGTAAGCGCTCTTAATTTTAGCTCCGCGTAGTGTGCGTTCTAAGCTTAGGTTAGCTAAAACTAGCGGAGACATTTCAGTACTCTCCGATAGGAATGTTGTTAAAATGTAGCAATGGTACTGCTCGGCTGAACCGTTTTTGTTTTAACTTTTCGATATTTTGCATTCGAGTTGAATTTAAGCGCAAGCATTACGTTAACAAAACGTTGACAATAATGAATAGAATAATTAATTATCTAGCTCCCAGGGCCATGTAATTTTTCGATACCTTACCAACACAAAGTGCCTGAAAATATAAGTCAAGGACAAGCATATTTAAATCTAAAGCAATGGGTACGAAGGCAACAGGACAACGTCAATAATTATTCAAAATGTACTTAATTTAAGAAACACGATTCGTATGTTGGTACCATATACTTGATATTGATGAAAGCATCTTCACCACCGTGCATTTCCAGCACTTGAAGGGTTTCATCAATCAAATCTCCCAAATTCATATTATTCTTTTGACTATAATCGATTTCATCACCGCAATTCACTGAAACAAAAGATCGCTCTGTTATTTACCAATCAGATACTTAAACACTAACACGAACTTACGATTTTTCACTTTGTATGAGTTGAACATAGGTAATAGTTGTCGGTAGAAAGGCACCAAAGCTGGCCCGACTAGATCAGATGACATAACCAGTTGTTGGAGAATTTTTAACGTAGTGCACATAACTTCTAGATTTTTTGTACTTAAAGCGTCTGTAAAAATAAGAGTTTCTTAGTTTAAGCCAAATTTTGAGTTTTGTAAGAACAGACTTTTAATTGGTAAGATAAGTTGGGGTATAACCGGATGAATTTTCTCCCCGCCATGCGTTAACAAATCTAAGACGCCTTGACGAGCATATGTCTTATATGGGTGCTTAGTCTCCGAAAGTCCATCGAAGAATAGCGGTAAGTATAGGCTATAATCCAGTTTTTCAATGTCCACCTATAAATGAAATGAAAATGTTTATAAAATGTGTTCTTTGTTCCCACGTTTGACGCGTTTTTGGGCGCTTTTTCGAACCCGTTTTTTGAGATAATTGCCACCTAATCTAAATAGCACTTTCAGCAGATGCTTAATGGTCATCCTATAAAAAACTGACAGAGCAAGAAGAGAACATGGGACCAGCCAAGAAAGAACCAGTTAAAAAGGCTTAAGAACAACAATGGCGTCTACAAGAAAACCTAAATAGCTCAGCTGGCACTTAAGGTTACCATAATGCTGGAGGTATTTGTTGGTTGTACTACATTCCAATTTTGCTTCCATGTGTAAAAATATCCACATACTCCAACCCCTGACGTTTATTCTCACGCGATGTTCAGTTATAATTTATTTTACTTCCAAATAGAGAAGATTCGGGGAGTGAAGTATACCTCTAGTAATCGATACCATCTTTTAGTGGCACTACTATATTTTAAAACTCCTTGTTTCAATTTAAGGAAACGCGAATTTGATAAACATTTCTAACGACCAATCAACGACTTTCTAAATACAATTAAGAGTTTTTTTTTTACAAATATGTACCCATCATTACCGTCCATCCTATTTTATCGCCTCCAGTTAGATATTCCATTTTAATCGGTAAGTCACCTCGATCATAGTACATGCGAAATGATGTCGGTCTGTTTGAATGTGATCCATGTCCTTTGGATGAATTTTTGTTACCTTCTACTTGACTTTCTTTGGGAAATGTGAGTGACTTACTGTGTTTACCTCTGGCACTGTATTTGGACTCCTCAATAACAATGGTGTTCTTTTGTTGGGATTGAATTGAAAACGGTGGAACAGGCCTGGGAGTCCGATAACGCTGAAGTGGAGCCGACGAAAATCGTGGCTTATTGGAATTAAGTCTTTCTGATAGACGTGTTTCGGACGGACGAGCCGTTAAAGACATTTTGCCATAAATTATGTATTGATATTTTTAGGATGACACGGTACAGAATCCTATGCAGAATTTTATACTACTGAACAAGTGGAGGTATGCAGTAAAGTTCAATAAACAGCGACCACAACAAAAAACTCTGCGTTGCTATGAGGTTTGTGCGCATGTAACCAAACTTTAAATCAGCAGTTTACAGTTTTGTTGACGTCTGAAGGGCTTACATAGTCCAGACCAGTGATTTTAAAAGTTCAGTTTTCTGGGAGTGTACCTGAAATAGAGGTAGGCATAGGCTTATGGCTACCAGAAGCAAATTATACTGAGATCTTCGACCCTCAAGGCTCAACTCGCAAACCACCTCCGTTTTCTTCTAAGTGTAAAACTACATGACGCGATTTTTGGGCGCATTTTTATGAGGAGCTTCTTGGCACATTTGTGACAAGTTTTTCGAGGGCGTTCAAGTATCTAGTTTAGTAAGTCTGACAGCTGTCTGACTAGATCTATCTCGGTTGTGATTGGTTTAAATCGGTCACGTGGGCACCTGTGACATTTGACGTTTATGGAGGGGTAGCCGACGAATCTAGTCAAGAAATTCGTGACTGAGTACTAAGTTGACAGTTCGGGTATGTGGCTGACGTAGAAAAAGTGACGTTCCCGACCAATCTAGTTTTTGCGTTCAGGTTACATCTTATCCAGACCAATCTAGTCGACTTAAGATAACTAGATTCTTGAATGCGGCCATTGTTCATAAGCTTGCATGTTAATTATGTGATAGTAACATAGGGGATGAATGAATAAACAATGTTTTAAAAAACATATAACAAAATTACAGAGAAAATCCAAAACCAACAACGTTTTTATTCCACTTGAGTGTTCGACTTTATCAAATACACCAGCCAAAAAAAAAAATCTAAGTTAAGAACCACTTTCACTGCCTTAACCAAAACATATTCGCTTGATTTTTGTTTGTTGGGAAGATAGTGTAGGGATTCAATGCTGCCTGTAATCTGTTTTCCAATTTGCTGTGTATAAGCCAGGTCAATATAATAGAATTTCTACAATTGCGCAAACTCTAGTTGAGAGAAAAAAAACAAAACCGGGATTAAATAACAAGAACTTATGTCGTTTTCGATTTGCCAAAAAGATCAATCTTTATTTTTTGATCTGAGGCCCATTTGAAAGATCTCGATTTTTTCTCTGATCTACACATACTTTCACTAATACCAATAGGTCTGTTCCTTTACTTTTTTAGTAAAAATGGAAAAGACTGTCAAAATAGCAGTGGTGGGGATAAATTCTCTCACAGAGAGAAACGCTTACGAAAAAGTTAAGGAACGCTTTTGTAGTAATTTATGAATAATGACAGATACATAATTTAAATATTCAAAAAATGGTACGAAAAGTCGTTAAAATGTCTGACAAACTCTAGGAATTTGTTAATTTACTAAGAAAATTAGTTCTATCATTTATTTTGAATTTTATTTTGATGAATCCGAGTATGTGGAAGAGATAAGAGGAAAAAGCGCCACTGCATGAAGAATCACATGGAGGATATTATTCTCTGTTCCAGCGAAGAAGAATTCCGTCGCCACTTTCGAAAGAATCTCGAGGAGAACATTCAATTTTATTTTGCCGCCTGTTCATACCATTTTAATATGAAAGAAATCAAAAAATAATCCACGCATATGCCAAATGGGACAACAAATTTCAAATCAGCTTTTAATTGTAAGGTGCTGACAGCTTTTCCACTTCTTACACCAAGAAATTTGTTGAGTAAAAATTTGTAAGATTCTCAGTGGAGGGTTGATATATTGCTCTCTCGAGGACGCTCTCTTTTACGAATTTTTTGAGTTAAGGAACGGCACTGAGTAAAAATTCGTAAGAATTCGTAAGAATTAGTAAAAATTCGTAAGATTTAAAAGTAAAGGAACAGACCTAATGTTTATGTCACAGAGCTGGCGGTTACAATTTTTTTTTTTTTTTTTTCGTTGGAAGGATTACCTACTTTTTTAGCTGAATAATTTCATTTTACTCGTATGGAAACGAATTCTTTTATTAAATTATTCCGAAATGCGTTATTATAAATGTGTGAAAGTCTTTTTAATTTAATTCCAGCGCAAGTGAGAAAAAAATATTTTTTTTGCGGAAATCTCAGATCAAAATCTCAAAAGCCATATCGAAAATGACATTAAAACGCTTGCAGAATTTCAGACTGAGAATAAGTGAGACTGATTGATGTGCTTTGCTTTTGCTTAAGCTGAAATAGGATGTAGGATAGGATGAAATACACAACCATATTTGTTCTATATTTTGGGTACTGTAGTATTGACAAAATCTGTAATGTACTATTATAAAAATGCGTATGATCAATATGTCGAATATGAAAATTGGGGTCTTATTTCATTAAGAAACAAGACCCCATAAGAAGAAATGAAGTAAGTCCCCAAAACTATTTTTGTATATATTAATTGTTACCCTTCCGACATGGAATACGTATGGAACCCCCCTGCTTGGATTTACTGTTAATTTACGGGGTGGGTGCGAGGTTGAGTATATTCAAAGTTCCTTTAATCTAAATTAGTCAACGCAATATCAACAATATTAAATAAAAAGTAGTTTTCATTATTTTAATTTCATTATGAAAAAACACCCCAAATTTGGGTCCTTATTTCATTTCTTTCATTTGGGGCTTTATTTCACTGGCGCCTTATTTCCTACAGCCGAGATTTTCCCTTGTTGTTTCGAAATTTACGTTTACTACATTACCGATATTTGACATCGTACTCTACCTACGGATGTGGAACTTAAATGAAAGCAACCCTACCGATGTAGGAAACTGTAGTACCACCAGTGCTTCAGTCTATTTTACTTCAAAATGAACAAATTTCGCGGCGAATTCAACTATAAGTCAAAAATTGCAAAATTTTGTATAAACATTTCAATAAATTGTTGTGGTCTAGTGTTTTATCTTATTTAAGTTATACAATTTCTCCTTTAAATAAGGTAAGATAGGCTATTTAGAGCGTTAGTATTTTATTGAATTTTTAATTTCAACACAAAAATATCAAGTTTGTGCCTACATAAACGTCGTACCAAAACTCTGACAGCTGTCAAAACTGATTTTTTTTTATTTGCAATTTTCAAACACATTTGCTTGATGCAACGCATTTCAAGTTCATGAAAACCGAAAGTCGTTTATTAGTTATTCATATTCCTATAGAAGGCATTATTGTTTGAATTACTCGAGTTACTAAAACTTAAAACAAAAACAAATAACAATCAGGTAAATATATGGAATATGCAGCAGTATATGCTCTGTATACTGTATGCACTCAAAACTTTGAATACGCGAATCGGCGTTCTTCCAATATGTTTTGGAACTTTCTTTCAATTGGAAAATTCTTAAGTAAATTGATTATAAAATGCAAAAGAAGCTTATTGAGAGTTTGGCAGACATTCATTAGAAAGATGTGCTATCGGCTACTAATCCTACACGACTTAGTTTTGCTACATACTTATTTTGCTTTGGAACACAAAAAATATGCACTGCAGTGAACTACGTGACGCTTGATGAACCGTACAGTAGATTTATAAGTGGTATTTACATGACTAATAAAATGTTGCTTTTTAAGGCGGAAATGGCAGAACATCTTCCAAATATTTCTATTGTATGTTGTATCTCGATACACCAATGCCCATTTGTCCGTTGAATGTCAACAGTAATTAGCTCCACTTCCCGGTACGTAGCGCTTTATTGCGAACTGTTGTTGGGAATGAAATTTCCCACAGCTTAACTCCTCGTCCAGCACTATGAAGAGCTTATTCAGGAAGAATCTGCTTACTTAGCAGTGAGTTATCCAATACGTTTCACAGCCCGATAAAGTTCTCCGAGCACTCTTTTTTTTTTCATTCATATGGATTCACATTGGCAGTAGGCCGCTGCTAGAGCAAATTTAAGTACCTTAGTATGTTTTCTTTTGCCAATCAATGCATTTAATCAATTTTCCAAACGACAGTACAAAAACCCGTAATACTGTTTTTTTGTTCGCCAAATAAAATGTTTAATTTCTCTACAGCCTCACATTGAGTTGAATGATTCTACCAATTGAATTGCTAAACACTCGACAAAATGAGCTCGAAATGCTCGCGCGCTGATCCCATAGCGCTGAGCTTCCATGACACCCTGTTGCGGGTATCTGACATACAGCTCTTGCAAGGACCACACTGGCTAAACGATCAAATTCTCTCGTTCTACTTTGAATACCTCGAACGATCGAGATACAAAACCAACAGCGATCTACTCTTTGTATCACCAGAAGTGACGCAGTGTATGAAAATGATGGACGACACAGAACTGGAAAGCCTTCTCGAGCAACTTACTGCCGATAAGAAACCCTTCATATTCTTTGCTCTCAACGATAACGAGTCACATCGTGCTGGCGGTACTCATTGGAGTCTTTTGGTGTTTTCAAGGCCAGAGCGTACGTTCTTCCATTTTGATTCGCTAGGCAGTTCCAATCAAGACGCAATGCACCAGTTTGTCAATCGAATCAAAGATGCCTTAAATTGTAGAAATTGCCACATGAAACCGATCCGTTGCCTGCAGCAGTCAAACAGTTACGATTGTGGTATACACGTCCTTTGTATGACAGATAACATTGCCGATTATGTAAATCGATTCGAGTGTGTCGATGGAGTGGGTCCACTACATCACGACACGATTAGCGCAAAACGTGGTGAACTCTTAAAATTGATCTCGTCGCTGGGAGGCAAAGTCTAAAAAGCGATCGAGGCAAAATCCTGAAATGTAACTCACAATTAATTTCTCTGTATTTGTTTTAAAACTTTGCATTCTGTTTTAATAATGCACTTTTATAATTTTATTTGCAAAAAAAAACTCTCTTCTTATACCCACACGATTTCATTTGTCTATTGAAAAGTTTAACTCTGTAAGTTGGCTTGTTTATTAACATGAATTTATAAAAAAAAGCAAAAAAAAAAAGAAACAATTGAATAGTTTTATTTTCATTCTGATTGCCTTAAAACTTAGTTCGATATAATTTTAAGTGTGTGGTTGTAAATCTTTGTGTACACTCCTTTGGCGAAGTGAGTTTCGTTTAGATACATTTTGTATAAAATAGAAATCATGCCGACGGATGATGGAAGACAAAAATGATAACTAGTTCCTGAAGCATACAAATTTTTAATTGTATAGGTACATACATAATTTAACGAAAGGCATTCATAACCTACAAAAAAGTTTAACTAAGGAAGAGAAACCACTGAAACGAATTAAATTGTATTTCCAATTTTTAGCGAGCAAATATATTTGGATGACGAATTCTTTCCAAGTCGGTGTGTTCTTTATTTTACGAAATTCTTATGGTGATTGGCCAAGAACTTTCCGGTAAAAAAAATGTGCTTAAAATGTGCAAATGTTGCAATTTGTATTTCTGAAATTCCGTTTTATACCTACGCCAATTTTCGTAGTCAGTTTAGAAGTTACACCATGCTCCACCAATATTATCTCTCTAAGGCATAGGTATAGCGCGGATACAAACATTTCAAAAATGTGAAAAGAGCCGCCTAATTCACAAGGCGCGAGAAAAGTTTAAAAGGGAAAATTATTGTTCAAAAGAAAAAAAAAAAATAACAGCAGAGGGAATTAAAAGACATAATTTTTCACGCTCCTAGTTGTGTGCTCGGGTCTATCACAGAATCCGTCGTATTCGGAGTTTTGCTACGAACCCCGAAAGAACTATCACAGAATCCGTCGTAGGGTACATTTTTTGCTTTCGAAATTCGTAGAACGTAGTATATTCAGTGATACCACTTTCTACGAATTTCAAAATTCCCCTAGGACGGATTCTGTAACAGTTCTTTCGGGGTTCGTAGCGAAATTCCGAATACGACGGATTCTGTGATAGACCCGAATATCTTCGCGACCCGTTGTGTAATTTTGTGACCGTTATTCATCGAACCGTATGGTAATCGGAAGTTATCCGTTTGCCCCGAAACCGCAAAGTGAAATATGTAGTTGATTTCATAAAGTTTGGGTGCATTTTCCCTTTTGGAAGTTGCGTATGTCAAAATTGTTTTGCCTAACACTTTGCGCTCCAACTTCTCGCTCTTGTTTCGAACGGAGGAGATTGTAAGTCGCGCAATAAAAAACAGTTGTGTAAAGCGATACTGAGAGCTTCCAGCTCTGTGATATTTTTCTAAAACCAATTGAATTGAGCTCATGGAAGAACTCTGGAGAAATCCAGAAAGTCTCTCTGGATAAGATTTATAGTGGTAGAGGGACGAAAAGAGACCCGACAATGATAGTCTGATTCGAATATCCCTCGAAATCTATATATATATTCTAAAAACAATCCGTGGCCATTTCACAATTTTTAATCTAATTTAAACCAATAAACTTGTAAAACTCCCCGTTGTGGGAAAATAACTGAAATCTTTTAATTCATTGTTTCGTAACTTGTTACCATCGACAATCGTCGTACCAAAGGTTTCGCAATCTCCCTTTTCCAAAGACTGCGTGGCGCCCTTGGCTGAATTCCAAAACGCAGTACTTCTGCATCACTGCTTAATCAAGCGTTCCAAAACGCAAACGGATTACTATGATGCAATGCATAATTTTCTAAAACGCATTGTGAATGTATCCACTGCGCAAACAAAAGCAAACAGCGCATCGTGTATGACTATGATGCAAATGATATTTGACATTTCAATTTATTATGCTTAAACGTGTTGGCATTGTACGAACTTACATTGTTTATTAAGCTGTTAAAAAGTATGGTTGTTACTAATTGTTTGGACATTATTGGTGTTTGAGACATTTTACGATAGTTCGCATCAAATTCGTTCCAAAACGTAAAAAAAAGCGAAGCATAACAAATGCAAAGCAGCGCTAATGCATTCATAACCTGGCATCAGAAAAGCAGTGTGCATTCTCTATGCGCATTGTTTTGACGTTTTGGAATTCAGCCCTTATTTCAAATAATCGATCATACCTTTTTATCAATTCGTTAACTCTACCGTGATCGAACCCAAACCCGGCTCTTTTATTTATTCTCTTTTACCCTCCCCTCTCGTTTTGTCTTATGTGGTTTTCCATTGGGACAAAAAATCAATCTTTTTTTTGATCTAAATCACTTTTTGCGTTCCATTGGGACGAAAAATCAATCTTTTTTTCGATTCGGATCACTTTTCGCAGATCTCGATATTTTTTCAGATTTACGCATACCAATATACTTTGTACAGCTGTTTTACGTCAGTTTAAGAAGTTTCATTTCGAGGCAAATGCGCAAAGTTTCGTGAAAACCAAAATAACAAAATACATAAATAGCTATGGATATTATTTTGGAGGAATTATTATCTTCATTATCTCCCTCGTCATCTGAAGACTACAAACCACCAATAATACTTCATTTGTATCTACAAGAAGGAAAACATTTCTGAGGGCGATATCCATTTGTGATTTAGCCAAAAACGAATGCCATTTGAACAGCTGATATTGTTGTCAATTAACGCACTAATCCATTTACAAAAGCAGATCAATCTCGTTGCGCGTTCCATGAGCACCGTAAAATCTGAGATCTGAAAAAGATTTCTGGTGGTCCCAATGGAAAACCACATTAAATTAAAGTGCACCAGATTGGCAAAGCCGCTTCCAACTTCAACTGACAATAAAAACAAACTGCATTACCATCAGATACGATCTTCTGAATAATTTATTGACATTGAAAGCAATTTACAAAATAGTTGATCGTAATACTTTGTATTTAGAATACAACAACACCTCCTCACGACAGTTCGTGTGATGTTTTTTATAATTTAATTTCTCCTATCTTTTCGCTATCCGATCGCAAAGAGATCATAAATTGTGGTTATTTACAAAAAAAAAAGGACGAAAACATACGAATACACTTGGGGTATATAAATACAAGTAACATTTGTTTATAAAAAATATATATGTATGTATATAATACGCTTTATCCCGCATACTTAACAGTATACAAAAATGTAGATGCAATGCATTAAATATTAGTAACATAGACCTCTCCGCATTAAATAAACCCTTTTACAAACGTACATTCGAACAAAAATCAAAAAAAAAAACCTTAAACCCTAAACGTTAACTTCTGGTCGGACCCAACCACCAAAGGCTCTTTCGAGCTCTTCTGCTACAGCTAAACACAGTCCGTCTTTATTGAAGTTAGCAATCACTTGAACTCCGAGCGGAACCCCTTCACTGCCTAAGCCCAGGGGCACGGCGGTGGCAGGAAAACCCAGCACATTTACGATTCCAGTGTAGGCGAAATTGATGGGACGCACCAACGGCTCGTTATGGTAGGGCGCTACAGTGGGATGGGTTGGATAGATTAAAACGCCATTATCGCCCAGTATGTCTTGTAACTCCTTTCGCAAGTCGTTTCGCTTCTTAACCAAGTAATGGTACTTTGACGACCCGAACTGCGGTTGTGCTCTGTCCACTAAAGCCGTGATCAGTCCAACGAAAGTGTGTTTTGACTGGCCAATAAAAAACTTAATCAGTTCAACTATCGGATTGATTTCCCCACTTAAATTGGCCAATTGATGTGCGAATCCCTTTCCAGAATCGTCTTTCATGTTGGCGAACCAAATGGCTGCAGATTGCTTGAATTTTTCCAACTGAATTTTCTTGGGCTGTGAACCAGTGACCTTGTGCAAATGCTCAACGACGTCTCGCAGAGACTTTGTCAACTCCCCATCGACTGGTGAAATGGAGCGACCACCTCCGTCGCTCTCCTGAAAGAAGTAGTTCAATTTCTTCACATCAACTGGTTCGTCCAGGTTTAGAAGACTGGCTTTGTCACCCGAAATGATTCTCAACATCGGTTTCAAGTCGGTGGCGAATCGACAGATCGGTCCGATACCAAGGAATGATTCTTGTTCAGCTGAGAATGGCATGGGAAATTGTCCCTTATTAGAGACGATATTTTTCGAGGGTTTATGGCCGAAAACTCCGTTGAAAAACGCAGGCATGCGAATGGAACCACCAATGTCGGAGCCGAGCCCGAATGCAGAGGCGGCAGATGCTTGGGCACAGCCCTCACCTCCGCTGGAACCGCCAACAATGCGTGTCGTATTGTATGGATTGCGTGTGCGCCCGTGAACTGTGTTGGAGCTCTCCCACCTGAGGACAACCAACATTTAGCAAGCAAAATTGATGTGCTGCACACTTTGCACTTACCACATGCACATCTCTGATACATTTGTAAGACAGAACGGAATTGCTCCTGCTTTTCTCATCAAGCCCATGGCATCTGAGTCCTCCTTGGATCGGTGGTTTTTCCTAGCATATAATCCAGCAGTGTGCAGGAAATCTGAAGGAGAAAATTAAAGTTTCAAGAATTGTCTTCGAAGGTTTATATAAAGTGCAGGCAACACGGCAACAAAGCCGGCCATAACCTGGCAGGAAAGAATCACTCCACTATTTTGTATTTTTAGGAAACGATTAAGGGCTGAGATCCGAAGAAGAAACCTCTGTGTCGCCTTTTTAAAATAATAGTACTAACAATAAGTTTAGTTACTGTTCTTAGAAACTGACGTGGTGTTTCCTCCTAGCCATGTTTAAATTAACCATTCATTCTGCATCTGCCATGACAATAGTTTAAAAAATGTGATATGTGGCCTACCTTTAACAGCAATGCAGTCCTTGGTGGAGATAGGCACTCCCAAAAACGGTTTTATTTGCGCTAGTTCTTCTGTGGTATATCTTCCCGATGCTACTAGAGCATCAGCTTTGGCAGCATCCTCCAGGGCTTCTTCGAAGCGTTTATCAACAACACAGTTCAGAAGCGGATTAACTTCTTCTATTCGACGTATAAATGCTTCTAAAACCTCCACACTGGTGGTCTGCGAATAATACAACACAAACCTAAAGTCGATCACAAAGAAAATCCAGTGTAACAAACCTTTTTAGTGCGAATTTTCTGTGCCAATGAAGTGGCCGACTCCAATAACAGTGGATCCGTTATTGGCGGCATAGAACTGCCTTTCCGGCCATAGATTAACTGACAAACAAATCTTCCAATCTTTGTAAATAGTGTGAAAAATACATGCTCTATAAAAAGTTTTATAGATGAAGGTTTTGAACGTTGCGGTAATGTTTCGGTGGAAAATGCATTCGTTTCGCCCATTGTGTTGGTTTTTTCTCAGTATGGATTTGTACTCTCTTATACCTAAATGAATTCCCAACTTGGAATGATTTAAATGCCTAGCATATATGTATTGTATATATTTATTCTTTGCTTTTGTAAAACTATTTCAAAAATACTCTAGTAATGGTGGGTGGTAAGTTCGTATGGCTATGCGATGTTCTCATCCTGAAAAGAGAAAAATTACAATTTGATTAGGTAGGTGCAAGGTGCATGCTTCTAAATACAAATAAACAGTAAAAATAGAAAATACGAAGCCTGTAAAGATTGTTTCTGACAGGATTTTTAATATTGAACTGAGACGGGTGCAAATCTTTTGAGTGCGCACTCAAGTTTATTCCCTTTTACCCGAACACAGCAGATAAGAGACGTGCAAATATCATACTCCTGCACAAAATTTCAGATTTTAGCTCAAGAGACTCAAGTGTATGCCCTTTACAGATCTAAGAACATGTTTAGACAAGAGTGACGTATTTGCAGGCCTTCTCAAGTACGACTCTAAACATCGTGTTTGCAACTTAAAATTGCAATCTTTTCTCGAACTTCTTTCAGCACGCAATGCATCAGTTGTATGACCTTATGGATAGGCGCAGTGGATTAGTGTTAGTGTGTTGGACTACTAAGCGAGGGGTCGAGTTTCGAATCCCGCAAAAACCCAAATTCCAACTTAGGGTTTTTGTCCACTGCGCCACCTCTCGCGAACGTCTGATAAACATCCGAGAGTATAACTGTCTTGAAAGAGCTTCTCAATTAGCCGTTTGGAGTCGGCATAAAATTGTCTATCCCTTCCATTCGTTCCAAAAATGAAAAACTCACATAAAACGAATGATTGTGAGAAGGTAGGCCTTGGGTCGTCCCTCCGAACCTGTTGCGCCAACTATTTATTTATTTATTTATAACCTTATGGATATCTTTCTGTAGAATGGCAATATTCATAATGTAGACGAAATTTTTAGAAAAAAACAAAATCTTGTGTAAATTCAGTACTGCATCACTGGCACCATGATGCTTTGCAAAATGTTAATTAATAATTAATATTGGCATCACTTTCAACGTCAAGAGTTCATTATTGCAAAGTTGATAAAATTCTATGAACGCTGGCAGCAACTTTGCCCACAGCGGAAGTTGTTCATATTTGTGAGGGTGTGTCTATGAGCTGGAATTTTTGATGTTTCGTGACATTTGTCAAAACGAATTTGTGTGCATCAATCATCAATACTAGCGCACCAAAACGAGGACACTCCGTAAAAATATAGCTTGTAGGCGAAGTACCGAGATATCGACCGAAGTTGGTGGTCTCAGCCAGTCTCAGTTAGAGATGAGCTAAGTCGTGATTGCGCAATCACAGGTAAAACTGTGACAGTGATTTTCAAATCACTTGTGAATTTAAACTGTGATTGTGACTCGCGAACTCAACGTAGGTACTGCAATGCCATTTTTAATGAATCTTTTCAGATGATGCCTACCTATTTGTTATTAAATATACTAAATTAGCTAGATGGGTTCCATTTGACCATCACCATTTAATCTTATAAATCTCATATTATAATTATAAATGCACTCGAAAATTCATGAAAATTGCAAAATTATTCCGACAGTCCGACTCCCTGTACTTCATCATATTTTTTCAAGTTTTATTTGGCAAAATGTTCCTTTTCCTACCACTTATCCTGCTACTGAGCCTTACCTACCTGCGTGAGTGCCTACTTTCTTGTTGCTTTGCTACTTTTATTCGCATTTATCTCTCCAATTGCCTGGTGATTGTGATTCTTCATTCTTGTGTGTACCTATACCTTCTTTCACTGTTTCGCTGTTTGTTCTGTGATTGCGATTTGTTGCGACTTTTTCTGTTTGGCGTGAGTCGTGATTTTCAAACTGTGACTGTGATGGGAAAAATATAAAAAGGAATGAGTGAAAAGTCGCAATCACGCTTTATTTGAAAGTCGATCATAGGTAGTGATTGCAATTTTGAAATCACTGTGATTAAATCACAGGTAGTGATTTTGTGCTCATCTCTAGTCTCAGTATTGTCTCTGATTTAAATTAGTTTTGTTATGAAAAGCTATAAAACGTGTTGCATTATAATTACGGTGACCATCCGTCCTTTATTTAAAAGGACAGTCCTTTCTTTTTAACCCCTGTCCTTTATTATTTTCTTTTTAATAAAGGACGGATTTTGTCCTTTATTTTTGAAACTGTCCTTTAAAACACTGACTAAAAATTGTTTGCTTTAGTTCAATTAAAAGTATTACGTATAATGTAGGTACTTACATTACTTGAAATTGTGTTTACACCCTCAGTGCTTCAGTGCAGGCACTGCACACCTTAAATTTCAGTTTGTGCCTACCGGGTTTGTAGTGCACGGTGCACCAACTGAAGAGTATTTTCAATCATGAATAACTCTTGGAGGGTGGAGCAGTGCCAAATCACTAATGAATGTATATGCTGTTAAAGCTATTCTTATAACTAAATGCAGTTTCGGAAAACCCTACAGGCTTGCCAACTTGACACATAACTTCGGACAAATATACCGAAAGAGTGGGGCGGA
Organism: Cheilosia urbana; assembly: GCA_946477585.1. Classification (NCBI taxonomy): domain Eukaryota; kingdom Metazoa; phylum Arthropoda; class Insecta; order Diptera; family Syrphidae; genus Cheilosia; species Cheilosia urbana. The sequence continues at coordinate 148,174,378 of OX297854.1, forward strand.
GAAATCAGCATTGGGACAAAGATTTAATTTTCCAACTGAAACAACAAATTTTAAAAGCTTTATAAATTGCTCAACCAACTCGTATTTTAGTACACCTCAAAACGTACTACCTTAAAATAACCTTAAAAATATGTTTTCCATAACCAAGGTTATTTGTGTACATTATCCTGTTATTTAGTTATTTGTTGAATTAAATTAACTTTCGGACTGACAAATCGTCGGGAAGGACAAAGGGCAAAGAAACATTGGGAAAGACAAATACTTTGTCCCAAATGTACCGCGTTGGCAACCCTGAAACCCTACTTAGAATTTAGAGATTTTCGTAATGAAAATGAAGATGTTTTTAAATCTATCCACATTTTATTTTTATTTTTTTTTCCTGTAGACCCAAAAGTAATATCGATCAGAAAAAGAAATTGATTTTTTATCCAAAAAATTAATCTTTTTGGCAAGTCGAAGACGATGACTTATCAGTCCGCTGACTAGCATAAAAAAAAAAAAAAAAACAGTTGTCAACAAATCAGTTATTTCAAGTTATTCAAATTATTAATATGAAACGAAAAACTTATTATAACAAAGAAGAAGGAAGTGGTTGCATACCTCTATATTAAGTCAGCAATAGGTATATTTAATATGTCTGAACTAGCACTTAAATTCATAACAATAATATAGCTAAAAAAAATTAATTCTTTAGGTTCAACCATTTCTGATTTTAAACAGAAAAAAAGATGAATAATTAATTCTGAAACTAGCTTTCATTCGAAGTTTCAGTGGGAACGCAAAATCGAATTTCGGAATTTTTTTTTCAGAAATGTTGATATTAGGTGCGGTGTAAATGTACTATGATGTTCGATTTTGCAGCAGAAATTTGAAATCTCAGCTCAACATCTGAAAAGCCAAAATCGAAAAAGATATTAACTTTTTTTTTAACAAATAAATACAAAAATATTGGAAGCAAAATAGTTATTGTCCTTTATTTTTTTTCGGCGAATATGGTCACCGTAATTATAATCTACCCCGTTCACCTGAACTTTGGCCGGATATGACCGCTCGAGTTTCCTCAACTCTTGGGGGATATTCTTAGGCACATTGCACACATGGACCGGTCCTAAAAATCAAACCGTCTAGTCTAATTTATTTATTTAACGACATTTGGTAATACAGTTCTGTCATAACCTACAAACCCAATCATCACTAATCTTTATTTTTTGGGTGGTACTTTAGTGTAAGCAAATTGTCGCTACATTCGGTCCGATATATGAAAAGTGCAATTCACACGTTTTAAGCCTCGCCTGTCCAATATTTAAGTAAATTTTATTATGTTAAAGGAGCCCGCCATAACGAAGCAGCATTTTTGTCAAACAAAACTTCTTAACAACCATCAGTCTCCTTCTTAGTGATATTATTCCAAATATTAAATATTTAATAGCAGTTCACACCAAAGCACCACTTGTTTGAAAACAAAAAAAAACTATTTTCTCAACAATATGTTAACCCACAGCGTTTTCAGCGACTTCACTTCCCTACTGTAATGAGTGGTGAAATCCCAGCCACTCATATTATAACTACGTATTCTTTAGAGGAGGTCCTGCACATGCAGCTCGACTGGGTGAAGTTGGTGGATGGAGTATTTATATTCATTCCATAAGGTTCCGACGGTTATGGGCGCTCGGTCGAGTTCGCAAGGTGTGCGGGTAATAAATAGTTATGCAAACATTATGCTATTTACTTCAAAAAATACATATTTATCTAAAAACTCATATCAGTAGACGTGCACTGATTCACTAAAGCACATTTCTCTGCAGCAAATCTGAACTTGCTGTCGATAGAAACGTACACTATCAATCACATAACCCTATATCAATTACTTATAGTAAATGAGCATGTTCACCGTAGTCTTGGCCCTCGAACTGATTGCTTATACGAAAATTCGATACCACATGCCAGAAATTAAATAATCAAAATAATAATAGTAACCGCATAAATAAAGTGATTCAAACAAGTGATGTTCATTATTGTGCGATAATTTTCAATGAATGTGACTTCACTATTTTACTATAATTACAAAACTAATCAATAGTTCTTCAATTGGCTTTAATAGACATGCATTTTGATTTACGAGAATTAACTTGTTTTCCGTTGAATGAAATGTAGTACTGAAACTGATTACGATGGGCGGACAGATTGCTGCCCGGTATAATGGAGTAGTAACCAACGTCCACGATTTGTGGCAAATTGACGCGCTGTTGGTTGTTATTATGTATTATAGGGCTTTGCTTTGGGAATTGTCAGTTAATGCTTTAAGTGTTTAATTATATAAACAAACTTCTTCCAATAAAATAAACAATTAAGCCCTGACATAACTTCTTTTCTGTAGGATGTGTTGGTAGTGCCAAAGGCTTCATTCGTTGATAGTTTGACTGATTATCAGTCTCCTGGAGTCAACTTGACTGGCTATTTCTTGTTCTAGAGCATTTCTGGCTGTTTCGTTTAGGTCATCAGCATTCTTATAGTCCTATATGAAGTTTAATGTCCTCAAGTTTCTCGAAGTGCGTTCTCTCTGGTCGCCGATTGTCTTTGTGGTTGAAATTACTGTAACAAATGAGGTTCTAGGTCCGCCAATGAATGCTTTTGCCTTGCTAAATCATGAGTGAAGTTTTACAACCTTTTAATACAGAAAATCTTTACCGAAGGCGATGAAAACTAAGAACTGCATAGTGCCAAAAAAAAAAAAAAAAAAAAAACATTTCACAAAAATGCCAGCCAATAACAGATCATTTTCATTCTGGATAAAGTTCTGTCTTCTTTTTGCCAATCATTTACATCATACTTTTCGCAACTGCAGTTTCTTGAGTCATTACACAAGCGAACAACACATTTAAACATTTAAACACATTAAGCCTAACTGAAAACTAGTTTCGAACGACATTGCTTGAAATATGATATGCATACCGAACCGGAAAAAAAAAACTCAATTGACTCAGTTCTTGCTAACCTTTGAGACATTTTTTGATGAATTTCTATTTTTCTGTGCCAACAGCTTAGCAACGATATCTCAGTTTTTGCTAAAATAGTTACGCATTAGAAACGGTTTTATTCAAAAACGCAAACAGCACCAGAAGGTAAGCGCGTTACCTTTTAGTATACTGACCTCTAATGCAGTAAAACACACGCCTCTTCCATAAAAAAAAACACCCGACTGAATCACACACTGGCTAGACTGCACTAGCACGACACATCAAAGATATAAACTAATCAAAATCATTATAATCATGTCGCAATATCGCCTGCCGATATCTAGAAAACAATCTTTAATTCACGGTTTTATTATTCGGTGTACCTAATTCGTCTGCTTTATTTGAAAGCAGAAGCCCATTTCGAAATCTGATATCGTTATTATTATATTGAATTGACTTGTTCCCCAGTCGCGGTGTTCATGAGTCATGGTAATGGCTGAACTTTTTCTTCAAGCCATTAAGTTTGATAACTAAATCTTTTATATCTAGTCGCCTGTAAACATCTGTTGCTACCAGCCTTAAACAACGTCCATGACGCATGTGTTTGTGTCAAGAGCATAGGGGAACGCTTTAAATACCAACAAGTATACCCTTGTCTATATCTACATCTTATTAGTTCAACAATCGGACAATCACAAGGCGAAAATCTACTAGTACCTACGTTTTCTCGCAGGCAGATAAACTGTTGATAAGTTTTATTGTTCATTTCACGCAATTTGTTCGTGCGGCAAAAGGGCAATAAAATTTGGAAAAACAGATGCATATGTAATGTAGCCTGTCTCGACACACCATCTTAAAGCAGTGATATCATCCTTTTGGATAATCAAATTAATTATAAATGAATTCAAAAAGTAGGTAGCTATATCTCAGGTAAGTTTGAAGACCTATGCACTTTGTTCAAGCAGGACAGGGTGGAATTGATTTTCTGTTCCTTTAACTATGCAAATAAAATGTTACATAATTATAATTGTGGCTTATATTCTACAAACACATATATTCCCCGATTTAATTAAAACCAATCGCAGAAATATAATTACATGGAATGGAAGAACGAACCTAACAAAGGACAAAATTTATTTGGTTGAACAATGAAATTCTCTTTATTCAGTAGATAACTTACGCACGCCACCGTGGTTATTAGTTAAACTCTTGAATAAAAGTAGTTTTCGGTAGGGAATTATGAAAATATTCGCGAAAATTTTCAAAGAACTCAAAATTAATCTAATTTACCGGAAGATGGAATTACTTTTGTTTTCTCCACAAGAAATGTTACTTTAAATTCTTGACGTTTAACTAGTCGTTTGAATGACTTGTGGATTGTGAATCTCTGTGGATCTTGCGGCGAATATCGAAGTACCTATGTAGCTGTAGGGTTACCGCAGCGTTGCCATAAGTGCAGATTTGTTTGCATTTTGCAGATTTTCAACCTTGCTGCAGACTTTTAAAAAACAGAAATCTGCGCTTCAGATTTTGTCTGCATCCGCAATAATATATTTTGTTCTTCTTAACAAATTTTAACATTTGTTGCACACTTGATTTCGCTGTATAATGTCATTTTCGAATTCAATTTTTTTTTTTTATTGTTACATAAGCAAAACAATAGAAGATGTTTTTTGTTGTCATAATTGCAGATTTGTAAGAATATTTTCATGTCAACACTGGGTCACCGTGAAATAGTAAACAAATGTTGGTTCCATATAAGATTTTAGAGAACCAATTAGAAATATGTTTTTATTCAAATGCGGTATATATATTTTAAAGAATTTAATACAAACATAAAAATCATACTAAATTATATAAATATAGTGGGCTAAGGATTTATGTACACACTAAAATTTGGGGTTTAAATTTATTAAACACGAAACTACTGAAATTTACATTTACATTTACATTTATTGATTTGGAAAATATCTTTTACATTGGACTTGGAGTCCATTTATAGCAAAAGGTACTATTTTAATTAATTAATTAAGCTAAACGAATGAAATTAATTATATTAAACAATTAGATTTAGGCAAATAAGTGAACATATTCAATTCAAAACTAAGAGAAAAACTACATTATTTAATTTTAAAATTAGCAATTAATGAAACGTAGGAAAACAAAAATAAAATGAATTAACAAATAATAAATATTATGCATTATTGACTAGATGTCTGAATAAAACGTATTCGAAATATTTGTTACCGCGATGTCTTCGTATATTTAGGGGTAGGGCATTCCACTGTCTGATAACACGAACAAAAAATTGACGTTCTGAATTTGTGCAGGTGAACTTAGGCTGTACAAGTATTAACGATCGTGACGAGATGGCAAAACTTATTTTTTCATAAAGATACGATGGTTCCTTGTTCATTATTATGTTATTTAACGTCTTAAGTCCGCAATACTTAAGATATGTATACAGACTACATCCAAATATGCTTTCCGAGTAACTTGATATGTGATCGAAGCGTTTAAGATTACATATATATGTATCGGATGACGTTGTTAAATGCCACAGTTAAATTTCTTTTTGTTTCGCAGTTATGGCCACAAAAAATTTCACACCCATATGTTATGATCGGCATAATAATTGATTTGGCTAATTGCATTTTGATACGTTGAGGGGTAAAATGCTTGGATAAAGATAGGTTTCGTAGACAACCATAGATCTTACCAATTGACAACCGTATATGATAGTCCCAATTAAGGGTAGAATCTAGAAATCTGAAATCAGAAAATGAGAATCACAGTGAAATACCACACGGAGACAACGGGTACGTTCGGATTCGTAGTTTAGTAAGTCTGACAATTGTCTGACTAGATGTATTTGAGTTTTTACTGGCCCAGAGTAATCACGTGTATAGTTTTTGCAGTTTTATGGAGGGGAAACCGACAAATCTAGTCAAGAAAAACCTGCCTGCATACTCCGTTGACATTTCGAAGAGTCAAATTTCAAATAAACAGAGTGCAAAACTACGAAGAGTCGAAAAAAAATTCAAAAACAATTCAAGTTGCCTAGTCAACGCGTTCAGATACCTAGTCCAAATCTAGGTGACGTTTTATGCCCAAAACACATGTGCAGAATTTTACATGCAGTGGAAATACCCACACGTTTAAATGGGAGTGAACACATGTAGTATTGTTGGCATTTAGTGTTGTGTTACTCATACATGAGGCAATACAAATGTCCCATACAACTGTACAAAATGTCCCAACACCTCAAAACGAATATTTGTACCACCTCTCAAATTTGTCACGTCCAAGACAACACAAAATTTCGTGAAAATAATACAAGCACCACTTGACTTATGTGATCTGAAAACTATATCCAACCATAACCAATACATATAACATTACCAAAACCATATTCCATATTAATTGTGTAACTCTCTCTCAGCTCTCACTCTCAATTCAACTCAGTCTCAGAGTACAGAAGAGATCACAGCAGATGAGCTGCAGAATACGCCAAATCTCTCAACTTAACTCCTTTTATGACTATGAGAAAGAGAATACACAAATATGTACCATTCATGATTCATTATTAATTTGAGGATTTGAGATGCCTCATTTTCTTCCAACACCTCATATGAGGTGGGATTGTACCAGAACCACTTCATTCTTTTCTAAATGCATATTCTACCTCCTACTCTACCCAACACTAATATCCATATTCCATACCATTGCCAAAAAGGAAATAGGAATGTGTCTGTGTCTCTCTCTCACACTCAATTCAACTCACTTAAGAAGAGTACGCGAACTCTCACAACTCAATTCCTTAAGACGAAATACATCAGAGTTATGAGTTATATGAGTTGTTTATGAGAATGCCTATACAAAATGTACCATTCATTTGAGGATTTGAGAGGCAACACAATTGAGGGTTGAGGCCTCATTTTTGGTTTTGGTACAATATTGATTTCAGATCAAAATCTCATGTGAGGTGAAATACAGCATACCAACTCATTTGATGAGATTTAAAGTAACACCTCATTTGAGGTGGGACATTGTACCACCTCATATTTCGAAATGTAGGCCTCATACAAACTCATTATAAATTCGTGTCCTACCCAACACTATTGGCATTATGCGTTTGCCGTTTATTTCAAATATTTTGCGGCTGACACAAAAGTGGAAGAAAAACTAATAGAATGTTCAACGAAAATATTATTTCAGCTAATCAGCTACCTTATTAATATAAAAATGTGCACAAGTAAGTTAGTTAGCAAACGTCAGATAGCATACACAAATTGGACATAACTGCTGAGTAACAAGTTGATAACTTTTACACAGCGTTTATTAATACGGGGGCTAAGGTATAAAAACTTCCTGTATGACTGGTTAACCGATAAAAGCAGTACAATTTTGCGAATTTGATTGAATTTCTCAATTTTCATTTCAGCTGCTTAGTCGGCGAATGATAGTAGCTGATGCGAACATGTCAAACAATTTTCTGCACATGTGTTTTGCTTGCAGTACTGCATGCTTCGCAGTAGTCGCAGTAGCTTAGTGGTTAGTGTGTTGGACTGCTATTCGGGGGTCCCAGGTTCGAATCCCGCAAAAAACCCAATTCCGACTTAGGGTTTTTTCCGCTGCGCTACCTCTCGCGAACATCTGACAAACATCCGAGAGTATAAATGTCTCGAAAGAGCTTCTCAATTAGCCGTTTAGAGTCGGCATTAAATTGTAGATCCCTTCCATTCGTTCCAAAAATGAGAAACTCACACAAAACGAATGGTTGTGAGAAGCTAGGCCTAGGGTCTCTCCGGACCTGTTGCACCAACTATTTATTTATTTTTACTGCATGCTTCACTGCGTCCAGAAATTCTGCACATGTGTTTTGGGCATTACATAAACTAGGTAGGTATTCGAATGTCCCCAATGCCACCACAACACAGAAAAATAAAAAAATAATTTTGAATGAATTTGGCATAATTGCGTTTGGCGTTTATTTCAAATAATTTGCGTTCAAAATCGGTTAACACAAAAATGGACAAAAAACTAATAGAATTTGTCAACGAAAACATCATTTCAGCTAATCGGCACAGGTACAAAAACTTCCATTAGGTACGACTGGTAAACCGATAAAAGCAATACAATTTTGGGCATTAGGCTGGGCTAACTTTTCAAAATATATAATAACTAACCAATAGCAAACACGGATTCTTAATTGACACTGATAGGAAAACAAAATGGCGAATTTGAAAACAAATTGATGGGGCCAGCGGAAAGAGGATTGCAAGTTGGGGGTCTCAGTATTGTCTTTGATAAATATGTTAACCCCCATCGCGAGGGACGCCAAGCTTTGAAGTATTAAATACACACCAAAGCTTTTGTGTTAATTAAGAAGTGGAAAAACCGAAGGATAACGCAACTTTATTTAATCAGTGTTACCACAAAGGTATAGGGTGGCTCGAAATACTTTTAAAAACACGCGTGATTAATGCAACGGTTAGGAAAAAGTCAAAAAGTCAAGAAACCAAAGCTGTGTGACATATGCCTTCTGCTTGAGCACTGTAATATTCACCGTCTTGTCAAATGTCATCACAGATATATAGAGTACCAACTTATTTTATCTTCGTTTAAATAACGTTCCAAATATTTCACACTCCTTTTATTTACATGTTAAGACTTAAAATGTCAGTGCCGCAGAATACTAACCTTGGGATACCCTCAGCCGCATCTAGTCTATTACCTTCAAAGCAGAAACAAAATGCAGGATCTGCTACAGGTAAACCCAGTCGTATTACTTAAAAAAAAAAAAACAAAAAAAAAAACGAGAATAATAAAATTTAAGGGAACCCACGTAATAAATGCGCTCTCAAGCCCGGCCATTCTCTTATGGACTGGATACGCTTAGGAAACTCTGGCTGTGATTTATCAGGAACAAAGGGTGCTATCATTCCGGTGAGTACCAGTGAACTTAGTAAACACTGCACCCAGAATGATGCTTGGATGGCGATACGAGGAAAAGTTTACAATGTTACCAGATATATGGACTTTCATCCGGGTGGTAAGTTAAACTTGTTCTTAATTTTTATTTTCTTTGAATTTTTACAATAAATGAGCGACAGAAAAAATTATTATTTGCTATAGTCAAACATAATAGGATTGTATGCGCTTAAGTCAGTTTAAGAAATGAACGCGCCACTCAATTTAAATAAATATTATGGTTCCCTCTTTACTAAAACGAATGGCGAAAACTTTAGGTCTTGTTCAAATTTAATCAGTCATAAAGCAAGTTTTTTTCACAATTCACGTACATGCAGAATAATGTGCACAACTGTGGCGTATACGTAACTTTTATTAACTTCTCTTAAATGTGTATTTGGGAGTAATTCGTGACAGGTCGGTTTTTTCGATTGCAAAACTTTTTAGGAAATATTAATATAAAACAAAAAATCATTTATGCAGTTTACACAAAAGTCAATGGAACGCTGTCATAGTAAGCTCATTTTTTTTTTTTTTTTTTTCTCAATTGCGTAATTTAGTAATAAATAGTGATCAATTCCAGGTTCCATTTGCTGCAAAAATCGCCTACTTTTTAGTCTTAATTCGGCCGCCGTTCGTGCCAAGGTTACGTAATTTGTCAAGATGTAGTAGGTGACAAAACTCCAATTTATCATTTTCGGAAATTATTCTCCTGAATCGAGTTAGAATTTTATAAAAACAAATGTTTTCGATAAACGGCCGTTTTAAGAAATTATTTTGGCCTTAAAACGTACAGGATGATGCCCGAAAATGAAATACTAGATTTTACCGTCTTTGACGCAATATAAATTTAGCAACAGCCTCTTTTTGTATATAAAATTAAGTTATAGTTTGATAAAACTAATCGAAAACGCTTAATAACACACAGGCCCAGATGAACTTATGCGCGGAGTAGGAAAAGACGCAACGAAGCTATTCGATGAAATTCATGCATGGGTTAACTACGAGCAGCTCTTAAAATATTGTCTCATTGGACCACTGCGCAACGTTGTCAAAGTTGATGTCGACTTTTTAAAGTCCGCCAATGGTGATTTCCGTCCTCCGGCTAAGGTATTGGTGGCGCCAAAAATACCACCCGTACCTACACAAATCATTCCGCGTTTTGACTGGATTCAAAAAAAGTCGGAAATAAGTTTATACTTTTACACAAAACAGTTTTGCAACCCCGGCTTAATTCTTAAGAAAAAGAGCAATAAGAACATTGCCGTAAGTATTTTTATTGAGAATACTTGTCATCTGTACGATTTTGAGCTTCATGATGGGATCGAATGGCCACCAACTGCTGTAAAGGTCTCAAGTGAATCGGGAAAGATAGAGCTTAATTTTACAAAGTGCGAGAATAGTTTATGGCAAGGTTATGGCACCAACAACGTTTCGATGGTTAAGTGGTTGGAAGATTATCGTTACGAGTTTGAGATTGTGGAAAATCATAAATTTAACCATGATTCGTTTGCACTGCTCCTTAGAGGACGGAATGGCGTTATTTTTGGTCTACCTGTTGGATACCATTTAACTATTTCATGCTGTGTTGCGGGTAAGTTTATTGAAATTCGAATTTCGAAGTCGATATTCTGCAAGTTTTTCTAAACTTATCAATGGCACCGTTATATCTGTAATCATTTTATAACGAAACGATCTGGAGAGTCAATAAATTTGTTTTTTTTTTTAGCTTGAAATTTTGGAAAACCACATAAAATTGAATTTTTACAAGTTCGAAAAACTGACAGAATGCACACACTTTCACTTTTATATCGTAAATCAAGTGATTAAAGAGATTTTTATTGTTTGCTGAATTTGGTTGTAAACAGGTTCAGAAGTAAGCCGTAGTTATACCCCAGTTTCGAAAAACTATTCCTTAATTGACAGTGGTAGCTCCCTGGACTTACACTTTCTTTTGAAAACGTATGACGATGGATTGCTTGCAAAACACATAAATGGGCTGCATGTGGGCTCTGAATTGGAGTTGTCACAGCCAAAGGGAAGCTTAAAACTTAACAAGTTCCTTGGTCACACTAGAATCGCCTTACTTGCGGCGGGCAGTGGAATAACGCCGATGCTAGGGCTCATCGATCATCTCTTATCCAGAAACACTAACAAAATGTAAGTACTAGTGTCGTTGGCAACTATATAAAAAAAATAATTAAATTTGTAAATAAAGAGAAAAGCTGGTGCTACTGTTTTTCAATAAAAGAGAGGAGGATATATGGTGCAGAAGTAAACTGGAGGAAATTACAAAAACTGATGACAGGTACAGTAGTAGGAGTTTTGGTCCGTATTCAAATAGTCATTTCACTGGTTCATTTCATTTGCACTATCTAAAATGAGTAGTGATAGGCGTGTTTTATTGAACCTTTCTTCTTTGCAAATTAAAGTAAAATCGTCAGCATGCAGTTACCAACAAAAATGTGCTAATTTTGTATTTTATTGTTCTGTTAAAGAAATATCTGCAGTTTGTCACGCAAAATATTTATAACCATGCGAGCTGCATTAAAAGCGCATTCACCCATTTAAGTAAAAGAAAATGACAAAGTGACTGACAACTATTAAAATGCAGATTTTATTTTAGAAAATTTTATTAATTTTTATTCTTGTAGATTGCATCTGATACATGTACTATCCCAGTCAAGCGACGAATGGAAAGGAGAAAAGGGTCACATATCCACAGAACTTTTGTCGACCATCAAAGACCAAACATCAGCAAACAACTCTACATTTGTATGCGTTTGTGGACCACCAACATTTAATAATTTAGCTGAGACAATATTCAAGTCAATAGAATTTTCTGACACGGCATTACATTTTTTTAACGGTTAGAATTCAAATATGATATTAAAGCTATTTTATATACAAATTGCAAGAACAATGATGTTAATTGGATGGGTTTTAATACCAAATTTAGTGGGGAAATGTTTATTTTTTTGTTTAGCCACCAAAATTATGTAATATATATAGTGAAAATACACAATCATAACATTACGACTGATCATTTTATTTACATTGGGATATGTGAGTTCTTCCATGGCATATTGTGCCAGATCCTCTCGGATACAATCGAACTCAAAGCATTTAATGTGGTTTTCCATTGGGACCACCAGAAATCTTTTTCAGATCTCAGATTTTACTGTGCTAATGTCAATTGACAACAATATCAGCTGTTCAAATGGCATTCGTTTTTGACTTAAATCAAAAATGGATATCGCCCTCAAAAATGTTTTCTTGTTGTAGAAACAAATGAAGTATTGTTGGTGGTTTGTAGTCTTCAGGTGACGAGGGAGATAATGAAGATAATAATTCCTACGAAATCATATCCATAGCTATTTGTGTATTTTGCTATTTTGGTTTTCACGAAACTTTGCGCATTTCTCTCGAAAGCAAATTATATTGGTGTGTGTAGATCTGGAAAAATATCGAGATCTGCAAAAAGTGATCCGAATCGAAAAAAAGATTGATTTTTCTGCCCAATGGAACGCGAAAAGTGATCGTACATTCGATTCACCCACTCGATTCCCTTTGACTCTGCCTTTCCATTTTGCTTTCCATCGGGTGAACTACATTATCCAAACCAACTTGACATTCAAGTTAGCACGTGTTCATGTGAAAATCATTAGAAGTTTATTTTTGAAATTGAAATAAATGTACATATTCAATTTGATCTCTATTTATGACAATCTTTGGAAGTTGGATAAAGTATTTTGGTTAACTAAAAACAAAAAATATAAACAAACAGATATGGATATTCATTGTGGAAATTATTGCTGTAAATTGGTCTGCTTCATGTTCTACCCCTAAAAATGAATAATCTTTATATATAAGCAAATAATTCCGCAAAGAATTAGTTTTTACTTACATTTTATCAACCACCAACCAGACAAACGATCCATTTACTTTCAAATCCGCATCATTTGACATGCGGATCTGAATTGTATAGGATGTATGCGTTCACGTGAATAAGAGAATACCACGCAGTATTGCCGACATTGGCGAGGTGAATCCAAATTCAATTCGAATGAATAGTAGAATAGTGTTCAGTAAAAATTGAAGAAAAATTCCCCCGATGAATAGCAGAATAGGGCTGTATGTTACTTATACTCTTATGTTACACAAGCAAATTTATACGTGCACACGTAAACGTTTGAACGTTTCGCATTACAGAATGCCAACCCAGGGCTCTCACAGCGTAATTATTTATGAAACAATCGTCGAAACGAAAAACAAATGACTTCGTTTTTAGTTTGCTTCAAATAACATCATCGTCGCATTGTTCAATCGAATCGGTCATCGTTTTCATTTTGAACAGTTTGAACACGACTTTAAACTTTTGTATAGGTATATACTGGGAGACGAAATCTTTACGACTAGGTCACTCTTTCAACAACAAAACCATAAACTATTAAAACAAAATACAAAAAAAAACGTCTTCGTAGTTTTTAGGTTACGCTATCCTTTTTTTTTCATTTCATAAATATATCATTCAAAATATTATCTTCATGCTTGTCACAATGATAACCGAAATAAATTACATGACAGTAGAGTAAAATAAATAGCAAAAGTGATTTTGGTTTCTCTATATAATGTACAACAGGGACAGTTTCAATTTTTTTAAACGTTTTATTAACATTGTTTTTTTGTTGTGTTCAATAGAATAAAATGTTTTAAATGTTGAGAGGCATTTTCAAGTTGTTTGTATCAACAAAATAAAAAAACTAAGCTTGTCGGTTTTTGTGAGTTTAATAGGAGCGAACCGCTGGAGGTACTGTTTGTACTGTATCGTCTAAGGGCTTATCAATAACATTTCTGTATTTAATTTCCACGTTGCCGGTGTTGGGATTAATCCAGAGGAGAGTGTGTTTACGCCAGTGCTCGTCGAGAGGGCGCCTTTGCTGTCCTTCAATGGGTTTGCTGAAATCCTGTAGAAGAAACACAAAAATGCATTCAGTAAGGCTGTTACTAACTGATGATGACTTTGATCTGTACTTACGAACTCATCAATACGTGTTTTGTAGTCTTCGCGGGCGTGTGCACCACGAGATTCTTTACGATTTTCGGCACCAACAATCGTCATCATAGCGTTAGTGAGTAGATTTTGCAGTTCGAGGGTTTCAACTAGATCCGAGTTCCACACCAATGATCTGAAATACAAATAAGAAAGACGAAGTATTTCAATTCAATTTCAATTCAATTTATTATTATAAAAATGTTATGGTACATTAAGATATAAATCTTTTATAGTACTTAGATATTATAATTACATATTTTAATTTACAGTAGTGAGAAAAAAAACAAAAAACAAAAAACAATAGAAAAAAGAGAAGAGAAAAAAAAAAGAAAAAAGAAAAAGAAAGGTGATGTGAAATTGAGATAGTTGAATGGGCATGTGAAATTTAAGGCAGGAGGGAGAAATGAAGGAGGACAGCCTTTTTAAAGCGTGTGGCATTAGAAATGTTTTTGATACTTAATGGAAGAGAGTTCCACAATTTAATTGCATAGACAAAAAACAAACGAGATGAATTAAGGTACCGACAACGTGATGGAATTATAGTAAGTGTTCTTGGGGAACGAGCAAAATTAAGCCTTTCATACAAATACGATGGAGTCTTATTCATTATAATATTATGCAGAAAAATAAGATTTCTTGCATCGATGAAATGTTTGAGCGTACATCCCAACAATGCTTTTGAGTACTGTGAAACATGGTCATATCTTCGTAGGCCGTAAATATATCTAACCGAGTCATTAAATGCCACTTGTAGCTTGCGTAGAGATAGGGAATCAATATTACTGTAGACAACTTCAGCATACGTGATAAGAGGAATAATTAGGCTTGTAACAAGTTTACGTCTAATATTAGTTGGAGTAAAATTTGCTGTTATCCAGAGCTTGCGAAGACAGCCATATATACGTCTTATTACTGTATTTACGTGGTCGTATCCTGACAATTTACAATTAATGACAAAACCGAGACTAGTCGCAGTTTCAACAATTGCAAGTTTATTAGCAGACAACATGACATCAGGCAAGGAGTTAAAGTTTATAGTTTTGTTAGCAATTGGAATAACCTGTGACTTTTTCGGATTCAAATGCAGTCCATTGGTAATAGACCAAGAGCAAATACTGGCAAGATCTTCATTAACACCACTTACTAATTCATCTGTATTATTAATAGGCTTTGTTGAGTACAGTTGGACATCATCTGCATAGAGGTGGATCGTGGTATGTTTACAAACAGAAGGTAAGTCATTTATAAATAGGTAAAAAAGAATTGGACCAAGTATTGACCCTTGTGGCACACCACATTTCACTGGTAGAAGATCTGAGGAGGAATCGCAAGTAACAACTCTCTGAAATCGATCACACAAATAGCTTGTAATTAGACTTACTGTACTGTTGCCAAAACAGAACAAACTTTTTAATTTCCAGCAAAGGATTTTATGGTTTACCTTGTCGAAAGCCTTTGAGAAATCAAGTAAACAAAGAAGCGTTATATGTCCTCTATCAAAACCCTGTCTTATATCTTCCATAATATTTACCATAGCAGTGGCGCAACTGTGGTTAGATCTGAAACCAGATTGTCCCGCATAAATAAGGCTATTAAGAGACAGGTGTTGGAGGATCTGGTTCGCTATTACCTTCTCAAATACCTTCGACAAGCACGGTAAAATGCTAATTGGTCTGAAATCAGAGGCCGATACCGCACCTGCTTTTTTGGCAACTGGTACAATACGCGCTATTTTCCAGGACTTCGGGAAAGTAGATGTTGTGATACAGTGGTTTAGTATGTGTGTTAAATGGCTAATAATAAAAGGCAGAATAAGCTTTATAAATCGCATGGGTACCCCATCTTCCCCAACAGCATTTGATTTAATGGCTGAAATATAGCCGATAACCTCGTTTTCAGTAACTGGTTCGATTTCCAATCCTCTTTCCAACGATTGGCCAGAGTTTTCAGAAAAATTAAAGTAAGAATCATCGGGAATACTTTCTAGGAAAAAATTGTTTAAAACATCAGGATTAATCTGGCATTCGAAATTACATTTATTTGAAAGACCTATTTCACGCAGATTACTCCAAAGCTTTTTTGGTGAAAGTGACGTATTCAGCTTGGAAGCATAGAAGTCTCTCTTAGCATTTCGTATTAGAATAGTAGAATGGTTTCGCATATTTTTGTACGCGAGCCAATTGAAATCTGAGGGCCTATGTTTCCATTTACTGTAAAGCCTGTTACGAACTTTAATGGTATTGATCACTTCAGTTGTAAACCAAGGACAACTTCTGTCTCTAATTTTAACAATTTTAGATGGTACAAATTGATTGTATAATTCTTTTATGACTTCTTGAAAATAGTTTAGTTTTACATCAGGATCAGTATGCAGGCGACAACTACTCCATGGGGCAGACAGAGCGGCAATTGCAGTGTATTGAAAAGGTATTGAAAAGGTGGGATAGAGATATCTTAATTCGAATGTATTACAGAGTCGGTAGAAAAGTATTCACTGGATCCTCAATGATAAGTCAACAAATTGAAGCTCTTTGTCTTAGGACGTACAGTTTGAATTTAAGAAACCCTGGCCAAAGTTTTATTAATGTAAAACAAATTGATTAATGGAAAACCTTGTTTAGGGGATATTAACAATCCAGACGAAGACTATAGAGCTACAACGAAGTAATCCACTAAAATGTAGCGAGAATAAAGAATGAAATGATCTCTTTTGTGATTACGAGCAGGCTTGATCTTTTAAAAAACCCACCATTTCATGTCAGGGACATTTAATAGTCGCGAACGTCAATAAAATCAAAGCAAAAGTAAACGTATTGCCCAGAAAATGTGTAACGTGGCTCTCCCTCTTTCATTTCATACGTCGCTCAATTCGAAAATATGCAATGCATCAACAGAGAAGGACGACAAATCCGGTTATCGTAAAAATTCTAAAAAAATTTAAATGAAAGTTTGCCTTACCTGTCGGAGACCTTAATGTCTTTGAACTCGTTGAAAATATCGGAGATCAGTTTGCAACCCTCCTGAAGTACAGGACCGTCGCGGAACACGGCAGCGTGTTTCTGCATTGTCTTCTGCATTTTCAACCTCAAATCAGCAGTACTGATCTTGCCGTCAGCATATCGCAGTTTGTCCAAATTTGCCACAGATATCTCGCCAGCGTTCTACAAAGCACACAAATAAACAATTGTAATTCCATTTGTCCAACAAACAACATTTCAACTTACATCGGCAAGTGATGGTGCGGGCGCACCAGCCTTGTTCTCCTCAGCAATAGTCTTAGCACAGGCACGACCAAACACAACCAAATCCAACAACGAGTTAGCACCCAAACGGTTGGCGCCATGCACAGACGACGAAGCAGACTCACCGCAGGCATACAATCCAGGAACAATGACATCATTACCACTCTTGTCGATGGTCAAAACCTGACCACGATAATTTGTTGGAATGCCACCCATGTTGTAGTGCACAGTTGGCAGGACAGGAATTGGTTCGCGAGTTACATCAACGCCAGCAAAGATCATAGCTGTTTCGGAGATACCGGGCAGCCTCTGCGCCAACTGTTCGGGGTGCAAATGGTGCAGCTGTAGGAACACATGATCCTTTTCGGGTCCACAGCCACGGCCTTCCATAATTTCAATAGTCATCGAACGTGATACGACGTCACGAGAAGCCAAATCCTTAGCCACTGGCGCGTAACGTTCCATGAAACGTTCACCCTTTGAGTTGACTAGATATCCACCCTCACCACGGGAACCTTCAGTGATCAAACAACCAGCACCGTAAATGCCAGTCGGATGGAACTGCACAAATTCCAAATCTTGATTTGGTAGATTTTGACGGGCAACCATAGCGGTACCATCACCAGTACATGTGTGCGCTGAGGTACAGGAGAAGTACGCACGACCATAACCGCCAGTTGCGATGACAGTACTGCGCGAACGGAAACGATGCAGAGTACCATCTTCAAGGCATAATGCAATAACACCGCGGCATTCTCCATTTTCGAATATAAGATCGAGGGCAAAGTATTCAATGAAGTAGTTGCAATCGTAGCTAAGCGACTGACCATACAGTGTGTGAAGGAGCGAATGGCCAGTTCTGGAAATAAAACCAAATGAAAATATTAATGATGCTCCGTTGACGAAGAAACAGATTGCTTCAACTTGGTCAAAGTGAGTCTTCTTAAGACGAAATTCTAGCTTTAAATGCAACTAGTATTTAAAGCTTGAATTTCTGAAACACGTCGCCATGTTTATAGGCGGCCTGAACCAATCTGATAGAATGTCCTTTTATAAGTAGAAACTTACCTGTCAGCGACGGCACAACACCGATGCGCCTGACCGCCTTTGCCAAACTTCAAACTCTGACCACCGAACGCCCGCTGATAGATTTTACCCTCCGGTGTGCGCGAGAATGGCATGCCGTAGTTTTCAAGTTCAATAACAGCCTTCATTGCTTCACGCGTCATATAGTGAATAGCATCCTGATCGCCCAACCAATCGGAGCCCTTGATCGTATCGTACATATGCCACTTCCAATCGTCTTCTTCCATATTGCCGAGTGCGGCATTGATACCACCTTGGGCGGCAATTGTGTGCGATCTGGTGGGGAAAAGTTTTGTAATTACGGCTGTTTTAAAACCTTCGGCAACCAAACCGAAGGCAGCACGTAAACCAGCACCACCGGCCCCAACAACAACGGCATCAAATTCATGATCAACGATTGGGTACTCCTTTGAGATGGCATCTGATTTTGTAGTCGCATTCGTATTGCCATGAGTAATGTGCAGACTACGCGTTGGAAGTGCTGCTACGGCGCGTGTCTAGAAGTACATAAAATACATTTGTTTTATTTATTCTCTTCTCTTTCAATTAAGTCTGGCAAACAAAAAGCAACAACAGTATAATAACTTTTACTTTTAATCATAGCAAAGGAGATGATTTTCACTGCAATCGTCAGTCGAATACTTTTGCGGAATTTGTTTTATAACAGCTGTCGGCGCGCGGGTTCACTGCTATCGGTGCTTTGAGTTTGCATGGCTAGTCTAATCTCAAAAGGTTTACCATACAAATTTGCGTATTACTAATCAGCGGCGAAGGTATTTTATCTCTGACGGAAAAGCACAACAAAAGATTAAATTGTCGACTTGTCATGCATGAAATAAAACAAAAACACACTTAAATCGCTCAACTAACAAATTTAGATTGTAAGTGAGCTGTAGGTTGCGGGTTAAAGGGGCGGCCGGCGCCGTGTGCAACTGATTCTCAGAATGTAGTGGAATCTGTTACGCAAATTTATTCACGAATTACAATCAGATAGAACATGCAGTTATACTACTAAACGATTCTTGGAAGTTAATGACTGGAGTGTATAATATAACGAACACCACTAGGCAGTCCTTCAAGTTGAGAAAGTTCAGCTAGATCACGAAGTTGAAAATGTCCAACCATCAAGGATTTGTTGGGCGGATAGCATCGCAGAGCCTCTTAAGAATTGAATAACCGACTTGTGCAGTTGTGCGCCAAATATCAAATATTTTTCTGACTATTAGATATCTAAAAGGATCACACAAATTCATAAAATAAACTGATACCACAGTTATTATATTGTATTTGCGTAGCTACTATCTAAACGTTCATAACGCTACTTAATGTGATAACGTATTGAAATGGCAAACTCTGGTATCTCCAAATGTATATTTTTTGTCAACAAAACTCGAAAAACCCACGGTAACTTTGGAAGGAAGCTGGATTGTTAACAGATCTAAGCAAAAGGACTTTCAAATGATAATTCGCGAGTGTATCCTATAGAGAAATGGACACATGAACATGACTATTTCTACACAAGCGAACCCTCCTATGAATCTCATAGAGCGCTCCCGAATCATGCTCTGAACGAAAAAAGAAACACAATTCAGGTTCTGCTCTGAACTAAGGAAAAAAAACGACAATTTACGACATTCTTGGGGAAAATCTTTGACCTGCTGAAAACACGTTTTCTTGGAAAAAAGATAACCGCCAGTACACTTTCCAAACACCTCTTTTGTGTCCAGCGTTACCAAGTCAGTGCTTTCAGCGTTAATTTTAGTGCCCAAAATTCAGTTTTAGTGCCGAAAAAGTAAATTTAGCGCTTGGGCATTTTTTTAGTGGTTTAAAAAATATTTTAGTGCTTTTTTAATGCTGCCGCTGCACACCGCCTTTTTTTCTCTTTCTTCGAATGCAGGGGCAGGCGCCAATTTATACAAGTTCATTCCTCTTGAAATGTAATGCGTTCTTCTCTTTGCCTTTTCGCTAATTTTGATTGATCTCGTAAAACTATTTAATCGTTATACCTCGTGAAAACTGCGAAGATACAAAGGGAATAAATAGAATGGAGAATCCTAACAAATTTGATGTAGCAATCAAAAACTACAAAAGATTTATGGCTAGAAAGTCATAGTCAGACATAGTTTAAGGGATTCAGTAAGTGAAAAGCCTTTCCAAAATATTTGCGAATTTGCCTTAAAATTGCTATGTTTGCCAGAGTCAAATGGAGATGTGGAAAGGGTTTTTAGCCAAATGAGTTTAATGCAAAAATAAACTAAGAAATAATAATAGGTCTGTTCCCTAACGATAATGCATTTGAACATATTCGTCAAATTTAGTCAAACTTCATTCCCCTACGCAAAAGTTGTCCCCTGCATAAAAAACCTACGAATATTAGCCAAAGAAATTTCTTTGGGCTAGTTGGTTATTGCTGACAGATGGTTGTCAAATCGTTCAAATGCTAATTTCAAACTGACTTTTTATTTGATTTCATTTATAATTTTGCGCTTGTATGGCATTAAAATAGATGTAAGAAACAAAAGAATTGAATTTTTTAATTTCTGCACTAAAAGCAATACAAATCTTGTTCTTAAATAAAAAAATCTGTTTTGTTCTACCGATATTCGAATTTTCCCGCCTTGGAAAAATTCAAATTTTTCAAATTTGTGGTTCAACGCGTTCCTTTTCTTTTTGGTTATATTTCGTTTCGGTGAGCGAATTCTCTCGCAATGAGAGAAATGTGAGTTTTTGCCAAAATTGAACCAGAAAGTAAGGGAACGGACCTAATAAGAATTCCTGAAAATCTAATTTCCAAAAACGGTACCTTGCAGTCATATATCACAAGGGCAATTTGAAAAACAGAATAAATGTATGTGTTCCAGTAACTACCTATTATAATTTTTATTAAGTTTTATTGTTGTTGTTTTTTTACTTTTATTTTTGTTATCTACTTTGGAGCTGTTTAAAAAAAAAATCAGTTTTGGTGCCCAAGGGGTCAAAATTAACGCTGACAATTTTGAAAACGGTGCTCGAACGCCAGAATGATTTGGCAACGCTGTTTGTGTCTGCCACTGGGAGACGGCATTTGGAATGCATTTTTTTTTTTTTTTTTTTTTGTTACTCGGCACAGTTGGTATAACACCTGTAGTCCACCTACCTGATGTATTAAATGCTAATGACCTTAGCGTAAGCCTGTTTCTTAGACAATGAAGCAAATAGAATCATTAGTACAATGAGCAGACTGCTGGCTCTATTTCATAAAATGTTAAGTTCAGTTCAGTTCTAGTTATCATAAGGAGATTATGTTCATAATGTATGCCGGTGATGGGGACATAGTCACTGATGTACGCACACAAGCTATTTCGGCTACTGAAATCAAATCAAAGCTAATTCGCAGCTGTCGCGAAGAGCTCAAGGCTCTTGGCTCGATGCATAATATAAATCTCTGCTGGGTTCCTGGACATAGGGATAAAGCCGGCAATGAGATTGCAGACGAACTGGCAAGAAAGGGGTCTGCAATAGACCATGATCAGGTACTACAATCGATCAAACCACCACTCTGTAACCTCAGAGAACGGGTGGAAAACAAGATCCGAATGAAAGCCAATAACAGGTGGAAGACACTAACAACCTGTGAAATATCAAGGAAGCTTTGGCCTGAATATGACAAAAGACTGGCCAACAAACTCTTGAAGTTTGACAGATCATCACTGTCTAAGTTGGTAGGTGCTCTGACAGGTCATAACTTCCTAAGAAACCATACAATGAAATTAAACCTCATAGACGACGACATCTGTAGAGGCTGCGGTGATGAGGAGACGCATGAGGACACACCTCACTTCCTCTGTCACTGCCCGAGCCTCTGTCACTTGCGAAATAGAACACTTGGAAGATATTACTTCCAAGACATTCAAGAACTCTCAAACATCTCACTTTTTGATCTTCACAGGTTTTTGAGGACATCAAGATGGCTGGACAACATCGAATAAGGAGAAGGAAACGTGACCGAAATACAATACGGCTAAACCCCACAAATAAAGGGTATCACAATGGGTCCACAAGGACCTGAGTGTGGCGAAGCGAGGGTCACCCGCTTCGTCAGCCCAAAAACCTAACCTAACCTAACGCACACAAGGAGCACTTGCATGTTGGATCAATCAAACACAGCCGAACAAAAGTTTATTACGCGTTTTTCAAATCTCTATTTCAAAGAAGAGTATCTACAAAACTACTACTAAAAGTACGCGCACGTACCTACCTACTGCCTCAAATATGATATTATTTTAATGTCTAGCAATTAACAACACGCGACAAACATTGGCCATTCAAACACAGAAACAATGTGGAAACACAAACATTAACCTATAACTGCAGCAATAATATTTGTATATGTATATATTTGCAGTCTAATAGATATAGATGACTGTAATAAAAGTATTCCACATACCTACTATACGGACCTTATCGACTTGTATTTATAAAGCCTTCGGGATAAGTAGTATCAACAAGTTAAAGAGAAATACTTTTACAGTAGGTATTTGTGACATAACACATTTTTAGTATACAAAAAATGTGAAAGAGATGGATTTGAGTGTAATTAATAATGAAAAATAAAAGTTGTTTGTGATCTTCTTCGTCGAAGTCCTATACAGATAATTATTCCTTAAACTGTATTTTGCATTTAAGGTTTGATGTATACTGCTATTGTTACCTTAGCGAAATACTAAAGAACACTGGTTCTGCTTTCTAGATAATATTCAGAGTCAGCGATTACCTATATACCTAACACCTAAATATTCGTTGCTTTTAACGTACACTCATGCTGACTAATGTCAGTAGCATGTTTTAAGCTGTTCAGCCGAAAATGCCAAGAACCTCTTACATTTTCATCAAACGCCACATGCAGGTATGCATCGTGCAGAAAGTGAATTTCAAAAATTGTGAAATACCCATATATTTTAAATCAATCCCACCCAACTAACAACATGTCTATATCAAAATTAGCGCAATTAGTTTGTAGTTGGATACGGTCGAGTTCTCCTAACCTATTTCTCTTCAAAGTGAAAAGTTATTTACCCCTAACTCTGCCGATACCATTGCAAGACATGCCTCCGAAACAGAGCATTCTTATTGGGCAATACATTGTAAAAGAAATGTGGAGAAAAAAATCAAGAAAACGACAAGTTTTCTTCCTCGTACAATTACATAACACTTGTGACCAAGTTATCACATAAAAGAGAAAAAAAAAAACACCCAGCAAACCCCCAGCAACGATTCCGAGTTGTGCAACCGATTGTCTATTTCAAAGCGCTTCCGAGTCACACCTCCATGATTACGATTGCAATTAAATATTACTATTCGATTTATTTTAGAATAAAATAAAATGGAAAATACATTACCATCGCGGCTGCATTTTTGGCCAAAATCGATGGCAATCGTATTAGGCTGGCCATATTCACAAATTATGCACTAGATGCGCTTACGTTTGACTGGCAATGAAGTCAAAATAAAAATATTATGCACTTGAACTGATGGTATGGTACAGAAAAAGACTTCTTTTAAGTTCACTTTTTCGATTTTTCGTATTTCTCGGTTCGATGAAACTTCCTCGTTCGCACCGATCGACTGAACTCGAAAATTTCCGAAAATATACCAAAAAGATAAAAGCAAAACAAGCCAGCTGCCAAAGAGGAATTTTGACACTTGCTTGAATCTGACGTTTGGTTTTAGTAGGGTGAGTTTCATTCCGAAAAATTCGTTACCAAATCCACCACTAGCAGTGTAAGGGTATGTTTAATGTAATGTAATGTGATTTTGGTCACAATGGCTACATCTACTTGACACTTCCGAGATTTGCAGTGGCTCTCATCGCGTAATTTATGAAACGATCGTCGTCGAAACGATTGGACAAAACGACGTTGTTTTTATTTTGCTTCATATAACATCATCGTCGCATCGTTCAATCGAATCGTTTATCTTTTTGATTTTGAACAGTTTGAACACGACTGTAAACAAACTCTGACACCTACAAAATAGGTGTATTAAACATTTTTTTCGTTGCTAAGAATGTTTTCTTTTACAACTCTTATAAGAGTGAGTCCATTCCAAAGAGGATATAACTCTATGTCTTCCTTTAAATATTGTCTAATACTTCTCTCAAAGCGAATTAAAATTGAAAGATTACACCAAAAACGATGAAACGATTGCAAAATAGCCATCGTTCAATCGAATCGTTTCGACGAGGGAATTTGACGTTTGAATAAGTAACGTGAAGTAAGAAAAAACGATGATCGTCCAATCGTTTCGACGATAATTATTGTTTTTTGGTTGTTACACGATGTAGAAGCATCGTCGAGGCGATGTCGTTCGATCGTTTTGTGCTTACGCGATTAGAGCCCTGGCTATTGGGCACATTCAAAAATCTAGTCATCTTAAGTCGACTAGATTCATCTGGACTAAATGTATCCTAAATGCAAAACCAATGGTTGGTAACGCCCATTTTCCTACATCAACCCGATGCGCGAACTGTCAACTTAGTGCTCAGTCACGAATTTCTTGGCTAAATTCATCGGCTAAAACTCCATAAACGTTAAATGAAAAAGATGTTCATGTGATCGATCAAGGCCAATCTAAACCATCAAGTCAGCCAGCTGTCACAATTACTAAACTAGATACTTGAACGCCTCCATTTATGCAAAGTAGAAGCTACACATAGAAGTTTATTTTGAATGAATTTTGGTGATGTATTTATGGCTAGTAAACTGCTTTTAGTGTCATTGTACTTTCTGCGAGAGGGAACTTAAAGATCTTTAAACAAAATAGCAAGTTGAAACAAGCAACGAAATATAACTCTGAATTGTTTTATTTCCCATTCATCTACTTTACTTTGCTGACAGAGGTGTTCAATAAAACAGGCCTTTTATGTGAAAAAAAAAAATGTCATGCCAATTGAAAATTGCTATCCACCTTACTTTTTCACTCTTCACTTTATATATAAGCGTGATGTTAAAGCCGCATAACATGTTTTTGTTTCTAAAGGCTAGTACGCTGCTCAAGTGAAGTGAAATTTTCACTGCTCTCCAAAAAATGCTGTGAAATCGAAAGTGAAAAATTTTTTTGGAGATCTTCCTGGAGAAATTAATGCAGGGTGACTGAGTTGAACATTTTTTTTTTTTTTTTTTTGGGAATTCCATAAGATTAAGGATAGCTATAGTATAAAATAAACATATTTTTTCACTCTTATTTTACTTAAAATGAAAACAGATGGAGGAAAGAAATTGCGAATTTTGGTTTATTGTAGTTCATAGGTTCTAGAAGTGTTTAATTTTGGCAATAATTTCTGATTTGTAAATAAGACCAGTGTAACACATTTTAAGAATCAAGAGTGCATAGAGTATACCGCACCTTTTATAAGATCCGGAAATTATATTGATTTGATTACTGAACCTCATTGTAGTAGAACATTCGAATACTGCTGTATTCTTATTTGCAAAAGTTTCTTATGTGGTATTTGATTATGCTTCTTCAAATTCGCTCTCAGATTTCAGATTTCGTGTGGCTAATCGAACATAAGAACATCACTTGCCCTTTTTTGTGTTGACATTCGTGCGATTGGAATATGTGTAGCCTTCAACACTTTTCAAAGCGTTTTCCATTCACTGGTTAAATTTTATATGCAAACATTCTAAATTAGCGTCCCGATTGATTTCTAAATATTTATACATAAATAAATTACACAAAAAAAATCACCCAATGCAATTACTTTCTTTGCTGTGGAGAAAAAAACAAACTGAAACGCACTTGTATTGGTAAATCTGAGAAAATATATAGATTCGCAAAAGCGCGAAGATTGCTTTTTTTTTGTACCAAACGCACATAAAAAGTGCTCTGAGAGCTCCCAATCGAATGCCACAATAATATTTAAGGATTTATTATAATTTTAAGTAACTCTCATACATTCATTAAATAGTAATAAAAATGCATAAAAAGAGTATCGTGTGTAAACTTATGTAAAAGCGCCATCTGTGCTTTCAACGTATGAAGGTGTTTGCCAGACGCACCCATTGACGACTACTTGTCAGACGCACCCATTTCGACGACAACAGCTGCACCCAACTTAACGACGAAGGTGGGATGACAGCTGTTGGGAATTTAAATAGTTGTTGGACGCCGTCGTTTTCTTGGATAAGTTGATAGTTATTAATAAAGATTTTAATCGAGTGTAATCCTCTAAATTAATAAATAAAAACGTGTTTAAAACTCAGATGTGGGGTCAGAATATCACTGGCCTGTGAAATAAAATAAAATTTAATTAAAAATTCTGATAATAATTACATTAAACGTGTTAAAATGCCGCGTGTCTTGTCAAAACAGCAGTTGGTAGAAGCGCTCAGGGAAGCTGGCGTAGAATTCCCCGAAACAGCTACCACGGCCCAGTTAAAGAGACTGCACCACAGTGAAGTCAACAAAAGCAACAATTTATCTGCGGCAAGCGAGGAAGATGCCGATGCCGATGCCGATGCCGATGACGTTGCCGATGACGTTGATACCGAAGCCGACGATGCCGAGGAACTGAGAAGTGCCGCGTTGGATGAGGAATTAAGCGAGCTACGTAAGCGTCTCGAAGTGCTGAAGCTGCGGAAGCAGATTAAAGAGTTGGAGAATGATGCCGCCCCTCCTGCCGAACGACGATCGGAATTTGGCGAAATTGAGCACGCCATTCCAAAATTTGATGGCGATGACGTAAGCCATTCGGTAAAACATTTTTTCCGTGATTTTGAAGAAATTATGCAGACGGTAAATGCCGATGAAAGGTTTAAATTATTGAGCTTGAGACGTTCACTAATAGGAACTGCTAAAGTGTTCCTACTCTCGACGGTGGCGCTTAATTATAGCGAACTGAAGGCAGCACTATTAAAAGAATTCGACATAGCTGTGTCTCGCCAGGATGTGTACAGAATGCTAGCCCTAAGGAAGTGGAAAAAACAAGAAGAGTCGCTGCATTGCTACATTCTAAACATGCAGGCGATTGCCAAACGATCCGACATTGGTGAAACGGAGATCATTGACTTCATCATAGACGGGATGGGTAGTAACATATCCAATGTTAATCTGCTGTTAGGTGCTCGTACCATCGACGAACTGAAACAACTCGTTAATCGCTATCAGCAGAAATATTTGATGGAAAGTGCTACGAGTACATCAGGATGTATTTCTAATGCCGTATCGACGAAACCTGCCGCTGTAACCAAGCCGAATGTTAATAGAAATGCCGTACTATGCTTTAATTGCTCACAGACGGGGCATATTAAACCATACTGTCCACACCCTTTGCGCCGAAATGGGTCGTGTTTCCGATGTTGGGAGATGGGACATGACCACAGGACGTGCCCGAACCCGAAGAAGATGCTGTCTGCCGCTGCCGTTCCGAAGCGTAATCAACAAGTTGCTGCCGTTTCGAAAGTAGGGTCTGATAACGATGAAAGTTTAAGCGAAGTAGTTGGTGCTGTAAATTGGGTGAGTGTCGCTTTTGAAGTTGATTTGGCAAAAGATGTAGAATTCATGAAGTTCCTTTCTCTTTTTGATACGGGCAGCCCAACTAGTTTTATAAAGTCTTCGTATGTCCCGGTTAAGTTGCTGCGACGATTGAAAATTCCGAAATCCTCATTTTACGGGGTGGGTGGAAACAAATTAAATGTTTTAGGAGAAATGAAATGTAAAGCAAAATTTCATAATAAAATAAAGACGATAAAAATTAATATTGTCCCAGATGAAAGTATGGCTCTACCGATTATTTTTGGACGTAATTTTTTGTATGCTTTTAGTATCCATTTGACAAGAGTAAAGGTTAGATACTCTAAAGAAAAGTTGGTTGCTATAAATAGAAATAATAAATTTGTTTTGCCAAATGAACTTCTTACAACTCTTAATAGATATAGCCTCATCGGGAATAAGTGTTCGCTAGTTGGTAATAAACCAGAAAGATTTGAAATGGTATTGGAAGTTGAGGCAACTGAGACTAATTACGAGTACTATAAAATGCCGGATATATTTAATATTGAAGTTGTGTCTGACGAATTAGATTTGAATATTGATCATAAATTGGGTAAATTGTGCTGTGCCGAACTGAATAGTTTAATTATAGATGCTTATGTGTTGCCGAAAGATATTGAAGTAGAACCGTTAGATTATGAAATGAAGATTCATCTGACTGATAATGTTCCGTTCCACTGTTCTCCCCGACGACTGTCTTACTTTGAAAGAACTCAAGTGCAGGCAATAGTGAATCAGTTGGAAAAAGACGGTATTATTAGACAAAGTAACTCGCCGTATGCGTCTGCTATTGTGTTAGTAAAAAAGAAGAACGGAGAACTTCGAATGTGTGTGGACTATCGTGGTCTCAATAAAAAAACCATTAGGGATAATCAACCTTTGCCGCTTATAGAAGATTGTATAGAGTATCTTGAAGGAAAACAATATTTTACGCTCCTAGATTTGAAAAGCGGATTCCATCAAGTTAGGGTTTCTGAGGAATCTATTCCTCTTACTGCGTTCGTTACTCCAAATGGCATGTGGGAGTATTTAAAAATGCCGTTCGGGTTGAAAAATGCTCCGGCCGTTTTTCAGCGGTTTATTAATGTTATTTTCCGAGATTTAATTGATTCGGGTAAAATAGTTGCTTATATGGACGATATATTGATTGCTACAGCAGACTTTGAGGAACACAAATTATTGCTAAGAACCGTTTTGAGACGTATAACTCAACGGAATCTTAAACTAAATCTCTCGAAATGCCGGTTCGGTCATACGGAAATAGAGTATTTGGGATACGCCGTTTCTTCGCAAGGTATTGCGCCAAGTGATTCTCATATTGCCGCTATTAAAGAATATCGAGTGCCGACTAATCAGAAACAATTGCATTCTTGTATTGGGTTGTTCTCTTATTTCAGACGATTTGTGCCGTCATTTTCCCGAATTGCAAAGCCGTTGCAAAATTTATTAAAGAAAAATGCCGACTATGATTTTGACAAACCATGTTTGGACGCTTTTAATGAGTTAAAATGCAGACTAATTGAAGCACCGATTTTGGCTATTTATAGTCCTATAAAGGACACAGAACTGCATTGTGATGCCAGTTCAATTGGTTTTGGTGCTGTCTTGCTTCAAAGGCAAGATGATAGAAAATTTCATCCGGTGTCTTACTTTTCTAAGACAACTTCCGCTGCCGAATCTAGGTATCATAGCTTTGAACTAGAGACGCTTGCTATAATTTATGCTTTGAGACGATTCCGGGTATATTTGGAAGGAATACCCTTCAAAATAGTTACGGATTGTAGCTCGCTGACGATGACATTAGAAAAGAAACAAGTTAATCCACGGATTGCCCGCTGGGCCTTAGAACTTGAAAATTATAATTATAAAATTCAGCATCGTAGTGGTATATCTATGGGACATGTGGATGCCCTTAGCAGGTGCCAGGTTGCTGCAATTTGGGATGTTGATGATACGGATTTTCAAATCCAAATTGCGCAAGGACGGGACAAAATAATTATGGAATTACGGGATCGAATGGAGGTTGAAGAAGTCAAAAACTTTGAATTGAGGGATGGACTTGTATATAGAGTGAAGAGAAGTGGAAGAAAGGCATTATTCGTGCCGAATGAAATGGAAGATAATGTTATACGGTTGATTCATGAAAAACTAGGTCATCAGGCGCTCGAGAAATGTTACGATAAGATTGCTATGCATTACTGGTTTCCGAGCATAAGACGAAAGATTGAAAGATTTATCCAAAATTGTATTAAGTGCATTATGTACGCTATGCCGGTCCGTTCTAGCGAGAGGAACTTGTATAATATTCCTAAAAACCCTCTGCCGTTTGACACAATTCATGTGGATCACTTTGGTCCCTTGCCGTCCCTTAGTTCGAAAAGGAAGCATATTTTGGTAGTAATAGATGCTTTTACAAAATTCGTAAAGCTATATCCTACGAACTCGACGAGTACAATAGAAGTAATTTCCGCATTAGATAAATACTTTCAGTATTATAGCAGACCGCGACGCATTGTGTCAGATAGAGGTACATGCTTTACCTCTTTCGAATTTGAGGACTTTCTAATAAAACGAAATATAGAACATGTAAAGGTTGCCGTGGCTTCACCCCAGGCAAATGGGCAAGTCGAAAGAGTCAATCGGGTTATCAAGTCTATGCTGGGAAAATTGAGTGAGCCGGTAAATCATGCCGATTGGTCGAGTAAGTTACTAAAGGTGGAGTACGCTATTAATAATTCTATTCATAG
Organism: Cheilosia urbana; assembly: GCA_946477585.1. NCBI lineage: Eukaryota > Metazoa > Arthropoda > Insecta > Diptera > Syrphidae > Cheilosia > Cheilosia urbana. The sequence continues at coordinate 148,204,970 of OX297854.1, forward strand.
CACGACGAAGAACTCACCTAGTATGCTATTGTTTGGTGTTAGCCAAAGGGGTGAAATAATAGATGAAATGACGGAACATCTAGAGGAAAAGATGGCTTCCGAGAGCTGCCGTAATTTAGATCAAATTCGTGCCGAAGCTTCAGAAGAGATTGATAAGTCTCAGAAATATAATTTAGACTATTTTCTTAGGCACAGTAAAAAAGTTAAAGAATATAAAGTCGGTGATTTTGTTGTTATGCGTAACGTTGATACTGCCGTCGGGACGAATAAAAAGTTTTTGCCGAAATTTCGTGGCCCTTATGTCGTATGTAAGATTCTCGGACATGACAGATATGTATTGCGGGATATTGAAAACTGCCAGTTGACTCAGCTTCCGTACGATGGTGTTGTTGAGGCGAATAGAATGCGAAAATGGTTGTTAGACCGAAATGAAGAGGCTGTTTCTATTGAGAGTCCAAGTGACCCTCTTGCCGTAGATATAAGTTTGGAGTAATATGTAGAGATTATTGATAAGTATTTAGTTTATCTTTTGTTCGAGGTCGATCAATTGTCAGATTGGCCGAGTTGTAAACTTATGTAAAAGCGCCATCTGTGCTTTCAACGTATGAAGGTGTTTGCCAGACGCACCCATTGACGACTACTTGTCAGACGCACCCATTTCGACGACAACAGCTGCACCCAACTTAACGACGAAGGTGGGATGACAGCTGTTGGGAATTTAAATAGTTGTTGGACGCCGTCGTTTTCTTGGATAAGTTGATAGTTATTAATAAAGATTTTAATCGAGTGTAATCCTCTAAATTAATAAATAAAAACGTGTTTAAACGTGTTCAATTTTATAACGGAATTGCAGCAGCCGCCGTGTCGCCCTTACAAAAGGTAACTGCCAGGTATCTGCGAGCTACGAACAAATCATTTTTTGTATGAAGACACTAAATTGCCATTTTAGTATCCGTAAACCATTTTATGTAATTGTTGTGACCGCCGATTAAAAGTCTGTATGCTTATCTTGGGCAAAACAGTGTATAACAATTTACTGAGGCACCCTGCTCATCAAAAAGGTCATCCATACCACCAAGTTTTTGTATACCTAACTTTATGGTACTATATTCAATGCAAAAATGATAAAAGAAGTTCGAAAAATGCAGTACTCTCTTTAAGAAACATCTGAAATTGAAATTTATTTCTTGACCGTCGTCCTACGAATCATTTTTCACGCCGAAATGTCAAAAATTTAATGCGACGGACAATAAAAACCAAGTGAAATAGCTGTGGAGAGATTTTAGTATCGCCACCTACAACTCAGTTTTTGAAGCGCAATTTTTCACTTGAGCTGCGTACTGCCAAGTGAAATTTCCATGTGGAAAGTTCATTTTGACATTTCGCGGTGAAAAATTTGTATGAAAAACTGGATTTCACTTGAGCAGCGTACTAGCCTTAAGCTGTTTGATGGTTTACTTTTTTACTTGCTTACATTGTTTTAGTCTTAAACTACTCAACGGTACAATATCCCATCCATAAAAATCAATTATCTATAGATAAAGATTATTTATTCAAAATTACCTGGGCTCTAATCGCGTAAGCACAAAACGATTAAACGACATCGTCTCGACGATGCTTCTACATCGTTTAACAACCAAAAAACGATAATCGTTGAAACGATTGGACGTTTTTTGTTGCTTCACGTTACTATTTCAAACGTCAAATACGCTCGTCGAAACGATTCGATTGGACGATGGCTATTTTGCAATCGTTTCATCGTTTTTGGTGTAATTTTTCAATTTTAATTGGTCTGAGAAAAGTATTAAACAATATTTAAAGGAAGACATAGAGTTATATTCTCTTTGAAGGGGACTCACTCTTATCAGAGTCGTAAAAGAATACATCCTTAGCAAAAAAAAAAATGTTCGTTATTTATTTTATAATTACATATATTTTTAATGCAATCAGAAAAAAATCCTATCATAAAATTGCATTCATTAGATACCTACTTGTCTATTTTTTGCATTAAATGGCCAATTCTGTTTCAATCAATGACAACGAAGGAAAATAAACAAACTCAAGAAAAAAAAAACCATAGCTTTTTTTTTATTTTTTAGGTGTCAGAGTTTGTTTACAGTCGTGTTCAAACTGTTCAAAATGAAGACGATGAACGATTCGATTGAACGATGCGACGATGATGTTATACGAAGCAAACTAAAAACGAGATCGTTTTGTTCAATCGTTTCGACGACTATCGTTTCTTAAATTACGCGATGAGAGCCCTTGTATTTAATTAAATAACTACATAATTATGCTTCCCGCTGTTCATTCAAATATAAAAAATAAAACTAGTGTAACTTCACCCTTTGAGTGCTAGCATTGGGGACGTTCGGATTCATAGTTTAGTAAGTTGACAAGCTGTCTGACTAGATGTCATTCAGTTTTGATTGGCCCAGAGTGGTCACGTGATTAGTTTTTGCAGTTGACGTTTATGGAGGGGAAGCCGACAAATCTAGTCAGGAAAATCCTGCCTGCATACTCAGTTGACATTTCGAAGAGTCAGATTTAAAATAAACAGAGTGGCCGTGGCAGAATTCTGAGGTGTCGAAAAAAGGGCCAGTGAGAGAAAAGGGTGCCATTTCTAAACGTACTTGCAAATTTCGAATTTTCGCACGATATTTAACAACCATTAGTTCGCATTTCAGTGTAATATAGTTGTGATAGGCAACCGTGTTACATTTTAAATGTACTTATTTGAAAATATCAATTTTTGAAAAAATTATGAGGGGTCTTTTCCGAATAAAAAAGGGCAAATCACACAAAGGCAACGCTGACCGCGAGAATACAAAAACAATTCAACTTGCTCAGTCAACGCGTTCGGATTCCTAGTCACGACCAATCTAGTTGACGTTTTACATAAACTATGAATCCGAACGTCCCCATTGATTGTTTTTATTCCGCCCTGTAATCATTCGTGTCATTTTGTTTAAATTCACCTCAGTTCAGCTGATCAATTTATTTATAAACAAAAACAATCTATTTTGCTTCTATTTTTTATGAGTTTTATATTTTAAATAGTCTTAACACATGCATTTAATTAGGTCATTAAATCAAATAAATGTTGTTCATACTGCAAATCAATTCCGTTTATTAGATTCATTAGACTGACTGCATTATCAGGAACAGTTCGAACTCCTACATACAAAAAATGTAGAGTTGACCATGCGGCAAGGGCAAAAATAGATCAGCGTCAGCTATTCCTCAATCCTCATTTCAATATGCAGTTGTTTTGTTCTAAATAAAGATTCTCCGGCAATCGAAAATATACCAATACCATACACAAATGACACAACCTCATCGCTCATCCTCTTGCCGTTGCCATTTGCCATAGATTCGTTAGCTCTCAGTTCAGTCGTCAGTCGGCAAAATATTCTCAATCTCGTAAGAACCAAACGGTTCGTCAAACGAAATTTTGTTATTGTGCGGGAGTGTTGTGCGATTCAGTCCGCATAATCGTGATCGATCTCGAAAGCAAGATTTTAGAAACATATTTTAGAATCGTATAACTTGCAGGTTGCAGCAGTTTCTGCCTAACAATCATGGATCCAATGAAAGTGGAAGTCAAAGACATTCAGAATTTATTCACTTTGGATTCATACCTTAAACCATTCGAAAAGGAAATCCGCAGAAGGTATTTTTTAAACTATAGAAAATATTAAGCATTAAGATTACAAATATTCAAGGTGAAAAGAGGCAAGCAAATGTGATAAGGATTTATAGTACCTACCTAACCCAATGAAAGGGAAAAGAAAAAAAAAATCTTTGCAATGTCAGTTCAAGGTTATTCCAATACGGAGTGCGTTTAAGTGGACTAGGTACCTACATCTCTTACGCGGGGAAGAACAATCCTATGTCGGCTGAAAAGGAGATTCTCTTGTTATTCGTGCATCAGTCGGTCTTCCGGCCTTGATACCCGGCAATTGAAGGTCAATGTCATGCTTGTAATCTTACGATTTAGTAAGACCCGGCATTTTTTTTTTTTTTTTTTTATTTGAACTAAGTCATAGGAAAGTAGTTGTTTGGCTTTATTTTAAAATGTTGTTACAATTAAGACGAATGGCGCATCCATACACAGAAACTCACTGATTATTTGATAAGAGTGTGCGGTTGTACTTTATTTTATTTATTTTGTGTGTGCTAAATGCGGTCTATCAATATCTAGGGGTAAGTAGGTAGGTTATGGTATGGCATATGTAGTTATGCAAACTATTCTTTGTGGGAGTTGAGATTGAGATGTTTATTAATAATTGGCATATCAAGTACAAATTATACCGGCTCAACTCTGATACCGCTTTACCACACATATATATACATAGTTAGTGCTCTTTCTTGTTTGTTGTTAAGACAAAAGGTAAATAGGAATGATCGTTCCACCTAAAATTACCCCTATTGAGTGAGGTATCCGTTCGGAACGTTATTTGTTCCGATCTGTACGAAATCGGAGAAATTCCATTCGAGGTATCCGTTCCGATACAATTTTCGGAAAAATTCTCCGATGACATATAGCGCACTTTGTCGCATTGCTTGGAACCGCGTTATACCACTTACTTTTGACAACCACATGGCACATTTTTTCCGAAGCTCTTCGACAACGAATTGCAGAATACTTTCATGTAAAATGAACGCGTTTGTAAGCTTCATTTAATTTATTCCGAAACGGATACCTACTTCGAACACAATTTGAGTTCCGATCGAATTTCACTTTCGTATCGGAATTTTCTCCGAACGGATACCTAGGGGTGGATATCTTTTCAATTTATCCCAAAACGTGAGATCCGTTATTTTTTTTTTGTTCATGCTAGATACTGTAGTTGTGATCGATTAGGGACAAGAACGATCGACAATCAGGCCTTTTTCATAATCCAAGTCCAATTTTCCACTACATTGATCCCATTCTTGTTGACGTATGAATAAATGAAAACTTAAGTTTATAATAGGCAAAAAAAAGAAAGAGTAAGGAATCTCTTCACATGTACAGTACATGCACCACATTATATAAAAAATCATTAGAATCTATGTAAATAGGAAAGAGTGCACTGAGATGCAAATGTTGTTGGGTTAGTAAACGGCGAGATTGCACTATCACGCTTATTATTGTAAATGTTTTTTGATTTCGAAAACATCGTTGTTGACTGTTTCTGATTTATTAAGTTCTAAGAATACAAATCTTATTTGAAAAGTTGTGTAATGCGAATCTATGGCTGCTGCCAGAGGGGCTTGTGTGAAGTATATCATTTGACTTATCAGTTAGAGAGGCTTTAATTTTTTTCTTTTCAATTAACCTTTACAAATTTGAAGTTATTAGGAACACTTGAGTAAAATGATATTTCTGGTTCATTGACAGACATGGAATAATCAAAGACTGGCTACACAAGATCGACAACCTAGAAGGTGGCATGGACACATTTTCTCATGCATATCAATACTATGGACTTCATTTTCAGCAGGATAACTCTGTAATAGCTCGTGAATGGGCACCCGGTGCCAAAGATGTCTATTTAACGGGAGATTTCAGTAACTAGAGCGTGGTTCCATCAAATTTGAATAATTCCTTGCAATGCTCTCATTTCTAGATAACTGGCAATGGGAGGCTACGCCTTTCAAAAGACTGGACTTTGGTAAATGGGAATTGCAAATTCCAGCTAACCCAGATGGTTCTGCCCCAATCAAACATTTGTCCGAAATCAAAGTTATAATCCGCAATCAATCGGGCCAACTTTTGGACAGACTTTCACCATGGGCCGTCTATGTGAAGCAGCCACCAAAAGAGGCGAATCAGGGTGTCAACTACAAGCAGTATGTCTGGAATCCACCCAAAAATGAGGTAGCCTAACTTTAACTGATCACAATGCAAAGTAATAACATGTATGCGTTTTTCCAGATTCATCAATTCACTCACCCACGGCCGCCACGTCCAAAATCACTTCGTATTTACGAGTGTCACGTTGGTATTGCATCACAAGAACCAAAAGTTGGCAGCTATCAGAATTTCGCCGATAACATCATTCCACGTATAAAAAAACAAGGATATAATGCCATTCAGTTGATGGCCATAATGGAGCACGCATACTATGCCAGTTTCGGCTATCAGGTGACCAGTTTTTATGCCGCTTCCAGTCGCTATGGCACCCCAAATGACCTGAAGAAGATGATTGATGTGGCCCATGCCAACGGACTGTATGTTTTGTTGGATGTTGTTCACTCGCATGCGAGTAAAAATGTCCAGGACGGGCTTAATCAGTTTGATGGTACAAACAGTTGTTTCTTCCACGATGGCGCAAGAGGTGAACACTCCCTGTGGGACAGTCGTCTGTTCAACTATAATGAATATGAAGTATTACGATTCCTGCTCTCAAATCTGAGGTGGTGGCACGATGAGTACAATTTCGACGGATACAGGTGAGTATGCTAAAAGGTCGAAGAACAGCTTTTACATGACGAATTTTGTCTTAGATTTGATGGTGTTACATCAATGTTGTATCACTCGCGGGGCATAGGAACAGGATTTAGTGGAAGCTATGACGAGTACTTCGGATTGGGCGTAGATACCGAAGCTCTGATATATTTAGCTTTGGCAAATCAAATGTTGCGCGATCAAAACAAGGAAGTGATAACAATTGCGGAGGATGTCTCGGGTATGCCCACTTTATGCCGTCCAGTTTCGGAAGGCGGTATTGGCTTTGATTACCGCCTTGGAATGGCAATTCCAGACAAATGGATAGAGTACCTCAAGGAAAAGACCGACGATGAGTGGGAGATGGGAAACATTGTCCACACTCTCAGCAATCGTCGCTGGAAGGAAAACACCGTAGCCTACGCCGAATCGCATGATCAAGCCTTGGTTGGTGATAAAACAATTGCCTTCTGGTTGATGGACAAAGAAATGTACACTCATATGTCATGTATCAGCGAACCGTCAATCATAATTGACCGTGGTATTGCACTGCACAAAATGATTCGTCTGATTACGCACACTCTCGGCGGAGAGGCATATTTGAACTTCATGGGCAATGAATTCGGTCACCCAGAGTGGCTGGATTTCCCACGCGTCGGTAACAATGATTCCTATCACTACGCTCGTCGACAGTGGAATCTGGTCGATGATCCGCTTCTGAAGTACAAATACTTGAACGAATTCGACCGCGCCATGAATCTGACAGAAGAAAAGTACGGGTGGCTGCGAGCAGATCCCGGCTATGTAAGCTGGAAGCACGAAGGTGACAAGATAATCGCATTCGAAAGAGGTGGCCTAGTATTTGTCTTCAATTTCCATCCAACACGAAGTTTCACCGACTACCGCATTGGCACAAACTGGGCTGGCACCTACAAAGCGGTATTGACCTCCGATGATGAACTGTTTGGTGGACAAAATAGAATAGACAGAAATTGTGAGCACCTGTCAAATCCAGATGGACATGCTGGAAGATCAAATTTCATACAGGTTGGTTGATAAACTGGTAAACGTTTCGTGCGATTTAACATGTTTTGTACGTCTTGTCTGTATTTTAGGTTTATGCGCCGTCGCGAACTGCTGTCGTGTATGCCAGGATAGGCTGAGGTGTCTGATGTTTGTTTGGCATATAGTTGTAAACCCCTATACTGTTATATATTCTTATGCATAAAATATATTTTTCTAGTAGAGAGAATTGATATGAATGGTTAAATACATTTGTTGTCCAACAGACAAGATCATCTTCGGAGTTTTATTTAACGCATTATTTGTACACATGTTAAACATTTATCTGTCAAATGGAAGGGAACCACGTTCGAATTTGGTTCTTCTTCTGTCTTTAAGAATAGCTTTTTTCAATAACATAATTTGAGTAGAAGTAAAGCATATTTTCATACAACGGAAACTAGTTTTATATACATTTATTTTGATTTGAAAAATGTTGTTCAGCAACCATAGGTCAAAAAAATAAGCCTCCATTATGATTGTGCAACATAACTTTATAAACTATTAGCATACAACAGGAAAGAAGACACAAATGCTGACAAACTTTGTAAGAGTGCTAAAAAAAAAACGAAATAATTTGCAATCTGCATGAACTACCCTAAAACATCTTTGGAAGCCTTTTCCAACACTTCGCAAGCTTCACTTAACTCTTTATCGGTTAAAAGTCGGTTTGCAGTTATACGTATACTTGGCCTGGGTGGAAACTTTTCCATGGCTTCCAAATAGTGGGCTTCAACAACGGCTACACCATTTTCAATGCACTAAACAAAAACAAGATGTAGAATAAGCTTAATAAAATAATGACTGATGTATCTAATAATTACCTTGTTAGCGATCTGAGCAAGTAGCCTCTGTTCTTCTTCATTTTCCTTAGAGTCCTTCAAGTGTAAATGTTTCACTGGGGAGATTTCATTTCCGCGCAATGTAAATTTCGATAATTTACTCAATTTTGAATGCATATTACGCGTAACAGTTTGTAGTTCAGCAAACATTTGCGGCTGCTTTTCGAAGCGGTCAAGGGCACTAATTGCCGCTTGTGTCAAAAGGGGTGGCAGTGAGGCCGAGAAGCAATAGCCTAAGCCGGAAAGACGTTGATGCTCAACAATAAATGACGAGCCCACACAAAATCCTCCAATTGATGCCATCGCCCATTCCATTCCCGCAGAAATTAGATCCACTTCTGTGGACTGGAAAATTAAAATTGAAAAAATTTAATTTTTCAGCATACTGGTTGTATGATGGGTTTTTCGTCGGTAAAGTGGTTAAGTATTGTGATTTGGTGGGTGCATTACTTGTTAAAATAGAAATATTTACTGGAAATACTTACATCCACATTAAAGTGTTCGGTGAGCCCGTGTCCAGTTTTTCCCAAAGTTCCAAATGAAACACTTTCATCTAGAAATAAGCGTAGCTTGTATTTGGAACGCAAAGCCACGAGCTCGGGCAGCGGACAAATTTCCCCTGTGTTTACATAGATTCCTTCGGCCACTAGAAAGCGGCGAGTCCTAGCTGCCTTATTTGGGTTCTGGATAATTATAAAGAAAAATAAAATAAAATTTGCAATTTTCTAGAAATATACCTACAAATTTGGACTTTCCCCCACCTAGTTGTGTATGAGAGTAAGTAGGTACCCTGCAGAGCATACCTAACCTTTAAAAGGTCAAATAGTTCATGGTCAAACAAATCTGCCTTGTAGCGTAGGAGTTGTGTGGTGTTTTATGTTTGATTTTTTTTTCCAAATTTCGATATATAGGCACATTTTGCATCCAATAGCCAATTTCATATTAACAGCCTGCGATCAATTGCCGAACAATGAGTTAAGCGTCGCGGCGTACAACATCATAACCCGAACACGATTATCACCCCTATCGAGGTATCCGTTCGGAACGGAACTTTCTCCGATCTGTACGAAATCGGAGAGATTCCATTCGAGGTATCCGTTCCGATACAACTTTCGGAAAAAGTCTCCGATGGCATGTAGCGCACCTCGTCGCATTGCGTGGAAGCGCGTTATACCACTCATATTTGACAGTGGAATATTTTAATGTGAAATGAATACGTTTGTAGGCTTCACTTATTTTATTCCGAAACGGATACTTCGAACGCAATTTGAGTTCCGATCGGATTTCACGTTCATTTTTTTCATTTCATTTATTTACACATTAAGACGTTCGTATCGGAATTTTCTCCGAACGGATACCTCGATAGGGGTGTATATATATATTAAATGTAAATCACTAAAACAATGCGGGAGATGCTATCTATTTTAGATTTTTTCCTAGTTTTCTTAAATGATGTCAAGGTATGCAGGTAGAAGTGGCGGTTCAGCTTTGAACCCAAGTAGCCTATATCCAACCTGTGGAGTTGAGGAAACGGATTATGTCTAAAATCCCTTTACCCGAAATGTCGCTAAGTTCGTCGAAAAACAAATGGTAGAGTTTATTTCTCATTTATGTTCCCGCAACTGCGGCAATGAGGGTTATGTGGGATCCCAAGTTTGGTCGCATGGTCTCCAATCGGCCAATGCCCCGTGATTATTGCCGTGACTCTGGCGATATCTGGCCGGGTTCTGTTTAGCAGGTTCCTTGTTCTATTTTGATTGTATATAGGCCATGTCTTCCTTGATATGATGTAGTTGGTCAACCCCCTCCATTGGAGATTGGCTTTCTGCAGAAAATGTGAATGCATTTTTCGCTTGACCACTCCTAGTGGAACGTGGACTCTTGCCGCGAGTCAGCTGTGTAAGGCTGAACCCCGCCTGGCCAGCTCGTCTGCACGCTCTCTACCTGTTATGTCACTATGCCCTGGTACCCAGAGAAGTGTGACCCTGAAACGTTCGCCCAGGCGGACAAGCTCGTTAAGGCACTCCTTCACCAGCTTTGAGGATATAGTAGCCGAATTGATGGCTTTGATTGCGACTTGGCTATCTTTAAGGATAGCAATGTTTTGTTTGTGCTTTGCGTCACGCTCTAGTTGCGTGCAAGCTCCTCGGATAGCCAGTAATTCTGCCTGAAAGACGCTGGCAAAATCCGGCAAGCGATATGACACTGATATCTTCGGTGATTCTGAGTAGACCCCGGCCCCACACCACAGTTCACCTTAGATCCGTCGGTGTATATGACCGTGTCGAAACCCTACACTACCACGTTCCTCTTCCACTGAGCTCTGGAAGGGAAACTTACCTGGAAGCCTTTGTTGAAATTAAGTTGGTGTGTGATCTAGTCGGTTGGAAACGTAACCATACCGTTTGGTAACGAGTCCAGGATGTTGCAGTGGCCATACGGCCTTGCACTCCAGCACCCAGACTCCCTGAGTCTTATAGCGCTGCATAGTGCGGTATATTTTGTGTGTAGGTCGAGAGGTCGAGAGAAAGATGCAGGAGCACAGTAAGGGCATCCGTTGGGTCCGTCCTCATTGCACCCGTCGTGCCTATACTGGCTGTTCTTTGCAGTCTTTTTAGTTTTGTAAGGTTGTACCCTTTACTCAACGCAGGGCACTACACGATAAACCATAGGTGAGAATTGGACGTACTACGACCGTGAACATCCACAAGGTTATCTTTGGTTGAAGTCCCCACTTCTTTCCAAAAGTTTTACTGCATGCGTAGAAAGCAATACACGCCTTCCTTAGTGTGAGTCAAGTATTTTGGTTTTTATAGTGAACAGCATCACTTTAATTTTGCTCGGATTAACGCCGAGGCCGCAACTTGCAGCCCAAGTGTTGACCTTATCTAGAGCGACTCCCATAATTTCGCAAATAACTAATGTTGTCAAAGGAGGAACAATAAAACAAAAGTCAAAAGCGTAAATAAACCGAAACACTAGGTAGGTACTTAACGCCGATAATTTACTTGTGGCATTAGTTATAAAATACCTCTTCCACTTCATAATACTCTGATAACTTCTTTGCGAAGGACATACAACCATTCCCAACGTGTCATGTAAAAGGAAAATAAAAAATTACTAAATTCTGATACATTCATATCCAAAACATTCAACTACCTCAACATACGACGGAAATATTTATATATGAATTTTCATACTACCCTCTAAGCCATAACGACACACCAAGGTAGATAAAAATTCACTAGAAAGGGAAGAGCCATAAGCGCTGATAAGCACGGTCTCCAAATTATGACTAACCACTTACCTTTAAATCTCTCTTTTGTTGATCAATTAATAAACGCTCTAGATCAGCCATGTCATTGTGCTTAAAGAAATAAACTTTACTTCTCGACGCGTCCAAACCCTTTTGTATTGAGAAGTTAACACGTTCGTCACTAAAATTGAGCAGATTCTACAATACTCTCAAACGATGTAAGCTGTAAGGTATACTTACGCAAAAATCACATCAGCCTTCTTAGAATAGGCAGGTATTGCGCTGGCTATTGTAGAGAAACCGTATGAATAAACCACAGCTTCCTCACTTCCCATGAATTTAGCAAGCCGCTCCTCAAGCTCCAGATGTACATCTAGATACAAGTGTTATTTCTCACGTGCTGTGTTTTTTTAGAGAGTGCCTCCTTACCAACAGTTCCATAGAAACCCCTTGGCCCACATGACCCAACACCATACTTTCTCAAGCTTTGTACAGCGTCTTCCAAAATCTGATCATCTTCCAATAGACCCAGGTAGTTGTGCGCAGACAAATTTAAACAATTGTGACCGTCGACTGTAATGCGCTTTCCGACTTTACCCGAAACCATTCGAGGCTTCAGCGCTGGATGGTTTTTATCCACCTCGCCGACAAGCGGTTCTGGACTATAATTGGCAATGATTGCTTCTTCTTCTTCGAATGTATAGCGCTTGCGACCATTGCGCTTGTAGAAGATCAGCCAAATCACCGACAAAAGCAGAAAACCTTCCAACGCAATAGCATAGAAAGGAGTCTAAATGCAAAATTAGTCATCAAAATAAAAACAAATTAAGAAACTCTTTTCTACTTACGTTCTTGAAAATTCTTTCGATTTCATTAAAGAGATAAGGAGTCGCAACCATTATGATTCTTCAGTTTTTTAAATTAAAATCAATTAAATGCAATTAAATACAAGCGAGGTTTTATGGAATACCTAACTACGGAATGTATTGACACTTTTCGTTGCTACTAGTAATGGGTAGCGTGCAAATGAATTTTTCGAGATGGAATTGTTGATATGAATTCTATCCGATTTTATGTATTATAGATGTCAATAATGGTTTTAACTTTAAAACGTGAAGCAAAAGTACTCTAGAGACCACAACACAATTGTCGCATTTAAACTATAGCCACATAAAACACGTGAAGTGAGTTCTGAATTGAAGAATACACCTGAGCCCCGTACAAGAAAAAGATTCGTGATATCTTTCTTAGAAAAAATAAATAAAATTTGTAAATCGCCAGAGTCGGCATGGCAGTCAAGTGTCAACATTTGACACAAATAGGGATACGGTAGTATTATTCTAAGGGTTTGGTTACATGTTGCCCTAACCCATCCATATAGGTAAATAGATATCGATTCTTCTTGATCTTCCGCCTAACTAGACCTTTTTCTACCAATAGATAAAACCTGAAGTTCATAAATCTAGAAGAAGAGCGTCAGCAATAATTTTGAAAGGAGAGAGCAACTTTTTGCTGTGGATAAACATTTTCCAGCAATAAAACTTTTTGTTGTTCTCGACATGGCTAAAGTGCTGTGCTTATGCAAACAAAAATAAGTAAACCTGAAATCAATCAAGATTTAAATAAAGAGATCTAGTATCAATTAAGATTGTAATTCTGATAAATGCATTTAAAAAGAAGTTGGTATCAGGGTGTAATAAACTTATCATTGTAAACTCTAGAGCAGGGGTTGAATTACCACATCCGTGATCGAGTAATACGTGACTGAATTTGTTATTGTCTTGCTTGTAAAATCCACAAAATTCAGGTATAGCTAGCTCACGAATGCGGTAATTCGGCCCCAGGACTCCACATTTTTCCTATTATCCTTTGAATCCGAATATCAGTTTTGTCTTAAGGTCTGCTCATCACACAGACACTAGAACCGAAGTGCGATAGAACAAGCGCTCATAATACTACCACAATGTAAAAATGGTCAAGACAAATACTGAAAAGAGCTAGCTTTTACTCAAATTGAATAGTCATCAGCTGAAGCCAAACAAATTCTTAAGCTACAATCCGCAACAGGAGAAGGTAGTTTATACGACAAAACGTACGCTGATGGATTTATGTTAACCAGTCGGTTTATTCACAATGCAGATAACACTTTCCCGTGTCCCCATCATGACCAAATACCCCGCAGTCTCAGTTATTTTTGTTCCAATATTCAAGTGAGCAACGCGAATCTTTCAAAGACCGCATCGAAATCAAAATGGTAAATAATTTTAGTTTCTTAAAAAATGTTCTTAATACATATTTTATTAAAACTAGCACATTATTACAAATCGAAATCATCTCGCAAGTTATTGTACGCCAACACATGTTGCCTGATGGCGGAGCCATCTACCCAGGTAACGAAATCTTCAAGGTTTCTTGAAATCAAAAATGCAGGATCCTTTACCATTTCTGGGCCCACACGGACATGACCGTGTTCTATGAGCTTTGTGGCGTTTTTAATATTCTCAGACATTCTTTCTGTAATAGAGTATTGTTCAGTTTTTACAATATTTTCCTTTTTTTTTGCATTTATAACTTACGTTTCACCATTATGACAGGTAATCGTCTCCGGCAGAAGCTACTGGCTGTTAATTTACTTGCTAATTCTAGATCCAATTTACTGCGCACCAAACCCAATATATACAATTTTTCCAAAAGCATTGCAGTTGCTTCTGCCTTGAAGGGGTCATTTCTTTCCAACTTTGCAATTTTCTCTGCTAATTCGCGGACATTTTTCGAAAGTTTGTTGTACCTAGAAAAAAACTTGATAGAGATCATTCAGCCTTCTTGGACGTCCATAAAACACTTACTTTGTATAATCCTCACGTTTGCGTATGTTATATCTTCGAAGAACAATATTTTCCTTTGGACTGTTATCAATTTTCCAAGTGATAAAGTCGACTTTTTTGAGTAATTTTTGTTCGTGATACTTTAATTTGCGCACCATATTTGCTTGCTTGCAATATTTTTGAAATAAATGTCAAATTGATGACATGTGCTACTGCCAGTCAAAGATAAAAAGAAGAAGAGAAAAAAACTGGGATATTTTCCTATGGCACGATTACACTAATAAAATAGATTAGTATAGATTTTGGATGAACCACCTAGTCCTCGTTTTATTTTTTATTTTCTTGACCACCTAACTCAGCAAAGTTAATCAAAGCAAAATAAAGTAGATGAAATACGGACTAAAACAATTTCAGTCAGTCACAATGGAAGCGATCAAGTGGTGATATATTTTGTTGTGTGTCTCGAATTTTAGTTTTATTTAACTTTCTCCTAGCAAGTGAATGTCGCTGAAAGCATTTCAACATGAACTGCAGCTGCTAAGTCGTTTTACGTGGGAATTGGCTACATTTATTTTCATGCATACTTGTCTGTTTCTTGTGGCAGCAGTATCCGCTGAAAAACTAAAGCACCTGTGTTGCTTTTGAACGATCTTGAAGTTGGCTATTGGTAGTACATGTACCAACTCAATTATGTCTTTCCTTTGTCACCTCAATGCGTCAATAATAATTCTCACTTTTGCTCCCTACAATTGCCGGCAACATTTTTTACATATGATGCTCCGTAAATACTGGCAGCGTTCCACTGTCCGCTATACATCTAGGACAAAATATCCCAGATGAAGGAACACCCGCGCTAGAACACTAGCGGCAGTGGTAAAGTTCACGCTACAATTAAAGAAATGATACAAATATTATAAAAACAATATCTGAATTGCTATTTTATTTACATTACTACCAATTTTATCAAAATTACACTTGCTCGGCTTCGTATTTGTTTTTATTTTGTAAACGTTTGAACGATGGCCTTTACGACAGGTCGTTTTTTTTCTCAATGCAGCGGGTAGTTTTGCGCTAGATTGAGAAATGTTCCCGAATGGGAGATAATATTTATAGGTATGGACTTTGAAATGCCGCTAGTCATCTAGCGGGCAGTGGAACGGCGCCACTGTTTAATACTAAACAAACAGGTCTATAGCCACTGTCATCAAAATTAACAATCGCATAGCGTAGTCCAAATGGCTTTGTTAGAAATAATTAATTGAATATAATAATATTGATACATCGGCAAAGCTTATTAACACAAGTTAATAAGAAAATTCAAAAGAAAACAAAATATGGTGGGGAAAACTGGAGGCGATGAGGATCCGCTGAACGAAGAACGTTTGGGCACAGTTCGTGAAGTTGGTTCACAAGCAGTCTGGAGCTTATCTTCTTGCAAACCCGGTAGTACTGCTGCTATGATTGTTTATAAAACTATTTTCATTGACACGAATAAATGCTTAAGGATTTGGTGTTGAACGGCTGCGCGATAATATAATGGACACATACTGGCAATCGGATGGACAACTTCCACATCTAGTGAATATTCAATTTCAACGAAAAACCAGCATTAGCCAGATTTACATATACACTGATTATAAGTTAGATGAAAGCTATACACCAAGCAGAATATCAATACGTTCTGGGACACATTTTAATGACTTGCAAGAGTTGGAAATTGTCGAATTGTCTGAACCCACAGGTGAGGCTGAAGTAGTTCCAGAGCACAGAACTTGATAAATTATTTGCTTCAGGTTGGGTGGTTGTTCCGATTAAGGATGGTCAGGGTAAGGCTATTCGAACGTTCATGATACAAATAGCGGTCATATCGAATCATCAGAATGGCAGGGATACTCATATGCGCCAAATTCGGATTCATTCACCAGTAGAAGGGAAAGACTACCCGCTAGAGTCCTTTGGGAAATTCAATACAGTTGGATTTCAGAAATTTTCTACTATCCGATAGCTAAACCTATTGTTTCGTTAAATATTTTCTATTAGAATATGTATAACTTTATAATGTTAAAATAATGGTTTCAAAAGATTTGAAATTATATCATAATAAATCGCTTGTAAATTGTAAACTAAGCTTACCTGATAGTGAAAAGCAGGTAACTCAAACAGTTTATATGCAGTTTCAGTAACCGATCTGCAATTCCGTAAATTATACCATCAGGATGGCAGTCAAAATCAAATCGCATCTCATTCACATACTTTTTTACGGTTTTGTGGTATTCTAGGCGTATTTGACAGAGCATTGAGGATTTCGCCTCACAGTTTTTTATTACGGGCACGATCTTATACGTGTCATTCAGAATACTTATTCCCTTATTTTTCTGTAGTTGGTAGGAACGTTTTCAAGTACCTACCTCCTTCCTTGTAAATGGGGCACACGATGCTGAGGTTTTAATTCAAAGGGCATAACTTTTACTGATTAAATTTTCCAGGTTAACACATGATATTCCACCATGAAATTTTCCAGTGCTTTATAAAGGTCAGCCGGACATCGCTGTCCTCATTCCGTGATGATCGATTAGACGGAAGTTTTTGCTATCATCGGCAGGACGAACAGACTCGATGTTGTCAATGTTGCCACTGATCCTCTGCATTTAATGGATAATGGTCTGCAATAGATGTCCTACAGAATGTCCTTTCCGGTATTATAAACAAAGACGAGTATCCCTTTTTCAGTTTCAGGTGCTTCAGACCCCAAGTTAGCGGTCGAATTACCGCATCCGCGAACGAGTAATACGTCACAGAATTTTGTAGATTTTACGAAACAATTTCAGTCAAGTCGGCTGTAGTTAACAACAAAAAGAAACATCTTAAAATCATTGTTTGGTTTTGAAATGTTATCCTTCCTTATACTTAAAATTTTAGTTACTTTTGTATTTAGTTTGTCCAAACCAGATGAAAAATCGTGGTAGACAAATTTACGACGAAAAATATTAACAATACCTACAAACCTATGAACTATGACGAATAATCACCCCTATTGCGAAGATCAACTATCAATCGGTTGACAATTGACAAAATTTATCAATTGGTATTTTACACAACATGCAGTTACGTGGCAGTTACTCTCATTAGTAATTTTTTGTGTAAACCACGAAAATCACCCAATTTTGTAGATCACAAAAGTTCACTTTTTGTAGTAGGTACTTACATAGTTTTTTTTCACTGCGTCACCTCTCGCGAACGTCTGACAAACATCCGAGAGTATAACTGTCTTGAAAAAGCTTCTCAATTAGCCGTTTGGAGTCGGCATAAAATTGTAGATCCCTTCCATTCGTTCCAAAAATGAAAAACTCACACAAAACGAATGGTTGTGAGAAGCTAGGCCTAGGGTCCCTCCGGACCTGTTGCGCCAACTATATATATATATATAGATATATATACATACTTACATAGTTTTTAATCCGGTTATTCACCGGGATAATTTGACACAGAATCGGGCTCTAAGGACACGATTCACGAGATTTCTCCCCAAATTGAGATAAAAAAAAAAAAAAAAAAAAAAAAAACAGAGATATCTAATGTCTGATATATTATAATGTCAGACTGACTTGGAGGAGGTGACACTCTAGTTGTTCTACTTTACTTTCCCTGAGATAGGATGTTTGTTTTAAGTACTACATCAAAAACAAACAAAAATGGACCAATCTTCAGAGTTTGATATTTCTGTCGGTGTAGCCTGTAGCGATTGGAATCTTTAATTTTGCATGGACCGAAGGGGAAAAAACCGGGGCGAACAATAAAAAAAAAAACTTCGGATTAACGTAAGTTTTACCATAGGCGTTTTTCTTTTTTAGTTCAGAGCACAACCTGAACTGTTATACAAAAAGTTTGTGTTTCTTTTTTAGCTCAGATACATCAGAGCTCGAATTTGTGTTTCTTTTTTCGTTCAGAGCGTGATCAGAGCGCGCTCTCTGAGCTCAGAATTAATTGACTGAGCAGGCTGAGTAAAATGCTGATTACACATATACATTCACAC
The DNA here is from genome assembly GCA_946477585.1 of Cheilosia urbana. Taxonomy (NCBI): domain Eukaryota; kingdom Metazoa; phylum Arthropoda; class Insecta; order Diptera; family Syrphidae; genus Cheilosia; species Cheilosia urbana. Next base: position 148,223,424 of record OX297854.1, read on the forward strand.
TTCCAGTCCTATTTGAGAGAAAAGAAAAACAGGAAAAACAGAAAATCATCAGAACGATCTGAGCACGCTCAGTTCAGAGCGCGCTCATATAGCTCGAGCTTAGTTCAGTGCTCAGCTCTGAACTAAAAAAGAAAAACGCCTCATGTCCACTAGGAAAATGGTGAAAACCCCGTCGAATCGGGCCTTACTACATTTGTTTTTGTTCAATACTTTCTTAACGCACCCGCAAGAAACTTGCAGTTTGGCATCATTTATTATGGTATCTATTTTTTGCATCGTCAATTTGACAGTTAAAATAAAATCTATAATTCAGCCGGCTGACGAACGAAATTAGTCAAAGAATTCGCATTTTAATTTGAGTCAAAGGTTCTTAATTGGTTGTCCAATTCTCATTTGTTTGTTAATAAATTCAAATTCAATTCATTCCTTTCAGTTTCTCCATTGCAACTATGTTTTCACTGGCACGCAATGTATCCAATGCAGCTAAGTAAGTAACACATAAACCTTGAACTTGTGCTTCTGCCGAAAGTGATTACATAAAACCGGTTCTTTTGCCCAGCTATTTTCTCTGTTAATTATTTGTTTGTGTAATTTAATTAAATCATTATGCAGGTCTGCTGTAAGAACTAAACATACCTTACCATCATTGCCATATGATTATGCAGCCCTTCAACCCATTATCTGCACCGAGATTATGGAGGTAGGTCGTAACTTACGTACCTACCTACATTTAATGGTAGTTGCATCCGTATATAATTTTTTTTAGCTGCATCATCAAAAGCATCACCAAACCTATGTCAACAATTTGAATGCTGCCGAAGAACAATTGAAAGAAGCTCAGGCTAAAAATGATGTTTCGAAAATTATCTCATTGGGTGGCGCCTTGCGTTTCAATGGTGGTGGCCATATTAACCATTCAATTTTCTGGCAAAATCTGACGCCAGATACCACAGAGCCATCAAAGGATTTGAAAGCTGCGCTGGAGCAGCAGTTCGGTAGCTTTGAAAATTTCAAAAAGGAATTGACTACCCAAACTGTCGCAATCCAGGGATCTGGTTGGGGGTGGTTGGGCTACAATAAAAAGACTGGAAAATTGCAAATTGCTGCACTCCCGAACCAGGATCCACTAGAAGCAAGCACAGGTATGGAGCAAAAGACCTTAAAAAATGATTTAATTGAAAGTCGGTTTTGTTTTTTGTTTTTTTAAGGACTTGTACCACTTTTTGGAATCGACGTCTGGGAGCATGCTTACTATTTGCAATATAAAAACGTGAGACCGTCTTACGTTGAGGCAATCTTTGAAATTGCCAACTGGAAGGATATCTCAAGTCGATTTGCATCGGCCAAGTAAATAGCTGTTGAAACGCAACTTATACTCAATGCTTTATAATAATTTGTCATCTGTTGCTACAAGTAACATTATTTGTCTTCAACTCTAAGTAAAGACAATCAAAAATAATGTATGTTTTATTTTAATTTTACGTCTCTGAAGACGTTATTCGCAAGTTGGTTGGCTTTAAAGTGCAGTCCACAAAGTGCTGTAGGTCAACCCTTACTGATTTTAGCGTAAATAACAGATTTGTCATCGTTGAAAACGATCTTAAAACATAAATGGGGCCATAATGGGCCAAATGCAGGCTTCTGCATCGCCGAAGTGCGTAGCTCACAAGTGAATGTCGTAGGTCAAAGCAATTATGAGCTTTCGGCACGTAAGTGACCGCCTTATGATGCGCCGCACACCTAAAGATGATAGGCAGGAACATTTTTGGTGGTACAATTGGAAACCAACGCATGGATTTTCATAACAGCTCTGCGGATGAACGCAAAACTTTATTCTGGTCAAATCAATTTAAGTTGTATTTCATTTGGTAAAACAGCAGGAGAGTGGTAAGGAAATGTTTTTTGCCATATCTTTTCTATATCAACGACTCACTTGATCATGTAGACAAAGCAGTGAACGCAGCTAGTTTCCACCCTTCCTCTGTAAACGGCCAGGATCATAAACTATTAAATATTTAATACCTACTTAGTTTATGGCCAGGGTATCTAATCAGCATTGTACTAATTATGTGCATTTGCCGAACTTTGCCAAAGCTCTCGATTACTTAAAAAATACATATATCAACTAATTTCAACTAATCAGATTGAGATAATAAATAAAATTTTATTTTCGATAAAAATAGAGATTGCTGTATAACAGTTATAAATTTAAATTTTCGGAACTAGTAAACTGTTTAGAGCGCCATTAGGCGTTTTTCTTTTTTAGTTCAGAGCACAACCTGAACTGTTATACAAAAAGTTTGTGTTTCTTTTTTAGCTCAGATACATCAGAGCTCGAATTTGTGTTTCTTTTTTCGTTCAGAGCATGATCAGAGCGCGCTCTATGAGCTCAGAATTAATTGACTGAGCAGGCTGAGTAAAATGCTGATTACACACATACATTCGCACTTCCAATCATATTTGAGAGAAAAAAAAACAGGAAAAACAAAAAATCATCAGAACGATCTGAGCACGTTCGGTTCAGAGCGCGCTCATATAGCTCGAGCTCAGTTCAGTGCTCAGCTCTGAACTAAAAAAGAAAAACGCCTATTACATACTCCCTAGCAGAGTCCGGAACTTGAAGTTAAGTTCATATAAATATTCTAATCCTATTACTCAATAGATGCCGCGTGTTGACGAAACAAATAATTATTTCTGCTTCTGTCTCTCTCTCTCTCTCTCTGTCTCAGTTTTTTTTGACAGATGTTTTTGTTTGATTTTTATCCATTTTCCAATTGACAGAACGAACAAAAACAATAACATTGGGTTTTCATATCGCCTTTGGATCGGAAAATTTCACATTTTCGTGCGCAGATTCAGGAAAATTGTTCCACCACCATTTGTTGTTGTATTGGAGAAAGGATTGTCCCCAGAAAAATTGTAATTTTTTCTCAAGGAACGCAGCAAAATTGTGCGTCAATTAAAAAGTGGAAAAAATTGTTGTGAATTTTTGTGAGAACTCTGTAAAAAAATAAGCAAACATTTAAAACAAAATTTAAGACTACAAATCTGTGAGTGTTCAAGTTTAAAGTTATTCCGATTTTTTTTCCTGACTAGGTAAGTTTAAAATTATCAATACTTTTAATTATATCAGAGATCAAGAACAAAGTGTAATCATGAAAACTTTTTATAAATAAGCAGAAAGATAATTTTGATCAATTGTTGTGCATTCTGAAATATTGTTCTATCACATAGCAAAGCGACATGGAGGTGAAACATGTTTTCCATTTTCTAACGGTGGATAGATTTTGGTGAAAAATCAATTTTTTCACAAATGATGTACTTTTCAAACGTTGATTTTGCAAGTTTTTTCCTTTGACTGTGTTCTAAATAAGTTTTAAGTGAGTAAGTACCTGTTACAAGTTACAATTTTATTTGAATCTATTTGTTGTAGAAATTTTAGATCCAATATATGTATATTAAAATCAAGGCACATTGTATAACCTTTCATTCTATGAACTTTTTAACGTACTTACGCGGCGCTACAATCCGGGGTATGGGCTTTACATCTCCCAACCACCTTAGCCGACAGATTTTGAGGCGCTGCTTAGCCACGTATTTGAAATGTACTAACAGTTTGATCTCTCAACCTGCCTAAGCCAACAATATATTCCGCTTTATAATGTCTTAAAAAGCACGTTAGCAAAAAGGCTTGGGGTCGTATAATCGAAGAATCTTAAAAAAAAGGAAGTTAAATGGATGAAGTAGGATGTCGCGCCTGGTCTTAACTTTCTCTTTATATACCTGGCTCTTTCCGAAACACTTCTAAATTCAAATGCCGACAATGATGACTCTGAAGGTGTAAGACCTTTTGACTTGCATACTTGAATTAAGAGATTTAGAGCAGTAAACGCCTAAAGCGTATCCGCATATCTTTATATTGGTGACTGCACAGTACACACACGCAAATATCCTCTAGACGAGAATTCATTTCCAGATTTGGTGTCACCGCCAGCAAATCCATGAAGGGCACAGTTCATATGGCACGGGGCAACGCAACTGCCTCTGTGTCCGAAACTTGGGGAAGCTACCCACGGACCGAAATGGTTGGATTGACTTGTTTCTTGAGTTGAATGTTTAACTCAAACTGTAAGCGCCAGTAGTTACGCTTTATTGCTACTAACATGAGAACATTCATCCACAACATCCAAAATTTGTAAGAAAGTTCCTCAGTCAGTCTGGCGGATGCGGAATATTTTCTCAGAGACTTTGTGAACAAAATCAGAATTATTGTTCGCACAGCATTCAATTTAGCGCCACTAAGTCGGGCAATACATTTTAGATTCCGTCCCAAGTGATACTGAGTTAACTCCAAACGAATTTATGAAGTAGAGGAAAATCGATATTCATCTGTCTGTGTTTCTATGCCTTTGTTGATCCTAACATAAGTACGACAACACAGTACAAATACGAATAAATACGTATTTTTAGCAGCCGCCCACGTTGATTGTAAAAGCGCATGAATAAATACACAAAACATGGCTCTGAGCACCCTGATTGCTTTGACTATAATAAATCATAAATACAATTTTTGTATGGAAATGAGTGACAATTATTGTGGACATCTCATCTAAGGTCAAGAGTTATAGTTTTTCATTTGTTACGTTCTTTCTGGTTTATAGTTGTTACTCATTTTGCAATGACCTCTAATTTGATAAGAATCACGTTATGGTCGTTCTTATAGTGTTTGAAGGGTGGGAATCGGGGGCTAAGCATTTTTGCATGCATATTACGTACATATTACATGCGTGTTTGTCTTTTAATTTTCATATGAATAAGTTTGCCAAGCTTCTTATTGGAAATGCATGCCGATATCAGTTGAATATGTCATTTTATATTTGTAATGTACACGCATTGTTTGCCATGCAATGGATGTTTGCACACACGGGTTTAGTCGCTTTGAGACCAACCACGCAATATTAACTTTTTATTGTACTTGGTTCGAGGCGTTTTTCCAACTGCATGGACTTTGTTAACCCAAACTTCTTCTGTCTTGTGTATCTGGGACAACATTGATTCTGCATCATTTGACATTTGTCCTTTGAAATCGTGACTTTCATATTCAAATCTACCTTGAAGGTCTGTGTAGACCTCCAAAGGCTGCATTTTCATGTGATTATTTGTGTTTATCATTTTTATAGCAGCTATGCAGACAAAATACAATGCTACATGAGCTTGATAACGACTCTACCAAAAAGTCTAAAACTGTAATATCCGTAAAAGGAACCGGCCATTAACCTCTCAATTTTTTTTATGTAAGTCTGAAACGTTTCTGAATAGTGATCATACCTTTAATAGTTGAAATTACGTATGCAATATTTTCTGCTAGTCTCTATTTACGGTTAAAAGATACGGCTTAGTTCGCAGTTCGACCTTTTCAGATGAGCTAACACCCGAAACCATGACACGAATTTTTTGAATCCACTCAGTGTTTTTTTGTTTAAATAATTTTCATAAATACATTAAATTATTTGAAGAAGTTTGCGTTTTAACTGACAAATAACTAACGAATATCCTCCTGTGTCATAGGGAAGGACTAGCATGAGGCTCTCAGTGACATTATTCGCTTGATTTTTAATGATAGGTTATAAAAGCCTATAGCTGTTATTCGCAACAGTCGGATCGATTTGCTAATGTTGTGTATACTTTCTTGTTGACAGCATATTTTCGGTTTTGTTCCATTCAAAACTTAGCGTTTGCCGAGGACGCTTTGCTCTGAACTAAAAATGTAAAAATTGATATTGGCAGGAGCTGGTAATGTGGTATTCGATTGGGCGCTCTCAGAGCACTTTTTTTGCTCTCAGAGTACTTTTTATGTTCGTTTGGTACAAACAAAAAAACGACCTTTATCAGATTTCAGAGCACTTTTGCAAATCTGGATTTGTTCCCAGATTTGGTTCAGATTTACTAATACAAATGCGTTTGAGTTTGACAGCTGGTACAGTTTGTTCAGGTTTTCGTGAATTTTTTCTACAGCAAAGAAAGGCTGAATCGGGTGAATCTATTTTTGTAAATTATTTATGTAGGTATAAATATTCAGAAATCAATCGGGATACAAATTTTAAATGTTTTAATAAAAAAATGTACCCAGTGAATGGAAAATGGTGAGAAAAATGTCGAAGGCTACACAAAATCGCACAAATATCGACACAAAAAAGAGTAAGTGACGTTTTTATGTTCGAGGCGAATTCCGAAATCTGAAATCGAATCTAAAGAAGCCCAATCGAATACCACGTAAGAAAGATGTCGTTCTTTTCCACTGCATCCGAAGGATTCTATCGATATGCTAAACTGCTCATCCTATACCTTAAAATCTAGCGTGCGTGGGGCGGCGCATTGCCCGCGATCCACTGCCCGCTAGATGAGTAGTTGCCATGTCAAACTCCATATAAAAAAAAACTAAAATTTCACCATTTCCGCTAGACGTCTAGCACTTTTTGTGAAATGTCAGTTTTTTTATATGGAGTTTGACATGCCGCTATTCATCTAGCGGGCAGTGGAACGCGGGCATTTTCTCAAGCTAAATTTTGATAGATCGTTGTGTTCTCTTTCTGTTGCATTTTTGTATTGCGGAGAATGGGAGAAGTAAGCAAGGATGAGTTTTTTTTTTAATAAATACCTCGGCGAGGAGTACCTAGAATCGGAAATGGTTGAAATCAGAGAGAGTTCAGTACATAATGGCGTTTTCGATTACAGAAAAGAATTGCCCTTTCTATGAAAAGAGCAAATCCAGAAGTGCTATTTCTATGTTTACTATGTTTCATTGAAATAAAAAGTGCACTTCCAGGTCAATTCTTAACACGACAGAAGTTTCCGGCCCCGAACTCACTAACACAAACTAGCAAAATGTCAGATTTAAATGTTTGTTGTGTTATTAAAAACAAATTTATCGCTATGTGATCAGAAAATATACAACTATACGTGCAAAATGTAAACTTAAATTGAAATACATTGATCTGGCCCATTAAAACATTCGCATTGACCGTAGAAAACAAAAAAAGTGACAGAATACCAAAACTTACATATGGTGTCTACCACAATTACAAAAGTGCTCCAACGATCTTCATTGAAATGAGCAATTCTGAATTTCGGGGCAGTTCTGCCGGATCTTCAATGAAAAACGCCATAAGTTATTTTCAAAGAACAGCTGTTTCCTTTGACACTTACCCGCGGCGTGCTCTATGTCAAAATTTAGCTGGGATTTAAGCTGATGTTTGGAGAGAAAAAAAAAAGTAGCTAGTAGATAGGTATATAGTTATCTAAGGACAAAAAGAAACCCGATTCAGTATACCATTCCTCTGTTTCAATTGAAAAAAACCTTTGTGCATATTATAACGACGCCTTCGTGCCGGAGTCAAATATTTCCATTACTGTACCGGGGGGAGCTTAGGGACACTGAACGTAGGTAGGTACCTACAAATAAATTCTTAAACTCTTTCGCCGCTATACATGGATTTGCGTACACGCGACAGGTGCAATTCAATGCCTCAGGTTAACAGCAGTAAGTCTATCGACGTATGCTTATATACACGCAAATGTAAATAAAGGCCTATACACAGCACACTAGTGAAATGAAGACGAAAAATCAATTTCTCTTTGCGAATTAAGGAAGCACGCATTTTTTTTTAGCATGAAGGTGTAACTGCCTGATGGCGGGGTTCCCTATGAAATTCGTTCATGCCTGATATCCGTAAATTTAAGATTTTCAATAAAATTGGATAAATAATAAATTATAGCTTATCAACAGAAAGCCATCAAAATATCTATCATTAATCCTTTGATTAATTATTTCAAGTGTTTTTGTGGTATTTGATTTAACGTAATCGATAGCTTTTTAGTTGAGGGGTTACATGAGCGCTTTCTGTCAATGAACCCATAACGTGTGGCTGGTGAAATGTTCACAATATGTTCCCATCAATTTGTATTTTGTTTTGTAGCTTTTTATATCGATTTACCTATTTGACATCGCACTTACCGGGGTCTAAGTGATTTTGAGTAGCTTATGACCAGTTCATGTTTCGTTGTCATAATGAAATTCCTTAAAGGAAGGACTTAAACTTTTTATGTACCTGTGTAGTTCTGCCATATGGCAGAATTGCGATGTAAGCTATTCTTTATTTAAATTGTAAATGCCTTCTGTTTTGTAAGAAAGTGTGGTACATTAATATTGTAGATAATACACGAGGTTAATGTCAACAGATCCGGTTGTTTCCCCTTAAATTATGGGTTTAAGGCTAGGTTTAACAGGTCATGAGGACTGTCATGGACCGATCGCGATCCAAAACGAATCTTTCTAGCGGGAAACAGTCATTGGCATATTTATCAAATCTGCCAATAATCGTCATTTAGGTTAGGTTTATTTTACGAACTCACAATGGAAAACTTTACCATATCAAATTATAGATTGTAAGTTTTAACCTACGAATTATGTAAGGTGAAGATAAAAAAGATTATTACCACACACAGCGGATATAAGAAAGTATTCCGGAGTATCCGAAGTATTCTGCTCACATACAGGAAACATGCATTTCTTATAAGCGATATGTTCTTATATGAGTGTTTCGTATATCTGTCGTGAGCTGTAGTAAGATCCAGTGACTTTTTTTTCGCTCCAAATTCGGTAATTCTGTTGATGTAGTCATTCATTTAAAAATGAGAATTTTTTTAATCACTGCTCTGACGTAACACGTAAGTCTGTTCATTGTGAAAAGGCGATCCAAATTGAGCAAGGATCAGTTTTCAGTCGGCTGTCAAATTGGTTTTAGCTGTAACGTCAATTTGCTATGTATACTAACTGTCAATTTATATTAAGTATTCGATTGGGATTCCTCAGAGTCGCTCTCGGATTTCAGATTTCGTGTGTCTAGTCGAAAAAAAAAAAAAATAAAATAAAAAAAAATGTGAATGAATGAATGAAAAATACATTTATAATATATCTTTTTTTTTTTCTCTTCTTTCCTATATATAATAATTTATAAAAACAAAAAACCCGACTGACTGTAAAGAAAATCTCCCTGACGACATTTTTTTTTTTTTTTTTTCTTAATTTATATTTTTACATTTATTTGTTTAGCCTATGACACTCCGGGAAAGAATACCAATTTAATGACACCTCACTCTTCAAAATCGGCCAAGCCGGTTGGGCTACAGGGCGTCACGTAGGAACGTACATAGGATACGCGCGAAACACATAACCCTCCATGTGTCCAGTCGGGTAAAAACGACTTTCACTTTTGTGTGTGACCTTATATCTAGATTCCGGCTGGGTGTTTTTCTTTTAACTTTTTGTTAAATGAAAGGAGACCATTTGTAGATGGTTTAGTAATAAAAATCGTTCCACTGTGAAAGACATTCGAAGGGCGGGACGAAGTTCGCCGGGTCCACTTGTAGTTATAAATTCACCCGATGCAACACAATTCTTTGCAGTAGAAACCAACGAACCAGTTGTTCGGAAGTCGGGACTAGGTATCCGAACGCGTTGACTAGGCAACTTGAATTGTTTTTGTATTCTCGCGGTCAGCGTTACTTTTTTTTCTTATATTGGCCGTTTTTATTTGGAAAAGGCCCTTCATAAATTTATCAAAAATCGTCATTTTCAAATAAGTACATTTAAGATGTAACACTGTTGCCTACCACAACACTATTATACTGTTATGCGAACTAATGGTTGTTAAATATCGTGCGAAAATTTTAAATTAGCTACTCTGCAGCTCTAGAAATGACCCCTTTTTTTCTCACCTGTCCTTTTTTTGATTCTTCAGAATTCTGCAGCGGCCACTCTGTTTATGTATGTTTGTCTCTTTGCATTGTCAATTGCAGGCAGGATTTTCTTAACTATATTTGTCGGCTTACGCACCAAAAACGTCAACCGCAAAAACTATTAAAGTGACAACTCTGGGCCAATAAAAACTGAAACGTATCTCATCAGTCAGTCAGCTGTCAGACTTACTAAACTAGGAATCCAAACGTCCCCATTCAGCTACAAAATTCTTGACTAGATTCGTCGGTTACTTCCCACTGAAAAAAAAAAACTATTCACGTCACTAATCGAGGCCAACGTAAAAACTGAAACACAGCAAGTCGGCCACCGCTCAGACTTACTAAGCTAGATTCTTGAACGTCCCACTCTTGTAGGCCCTCTACCCCCTTCGGGTAGGGGTTAGAATATACCCGAGGTAGGCATGCCTGTCGTAAAAGGCGACTAAAATCCAACCTCCGTATACCGAGCGAAATGGTGTATACAAAAAATGCAATGAACAAAACGAAAAGATTAACTACCCCAGGTGGCAGTCCAGCTTTACTGGAAAATCCACCCTCTTCGGAGGTCGGCTCTACGGATTCTGGGGAGAGCCGCTTATTGCAATCTATTAACCCTTTTATTAAAAGCTCAAGGGTATCTCGATCTCCTCCAACAAGATCGAATAACGCCGGGAAAAGAAGTCCGCCGGGAGCGCTAGCGCGTGAAAAACAGGACTCAGTGAAAGATAAAAGTCTTGAGGAAGAAAATAAAGAACTCCGAATCAAGCTTAAGGAAATGGATCTACTCTTTCAAGATCTTAAGAAAGAGATAGAACTGCTAAAAGAACAAAATGAGGTTCTAAGGAACACCCATTTGCAGAAAGAACGCGAAAGTACTCCACCACGCTTGGCTAGTCGGGAATACCACACCGACGAAGAAGAGCTAGCGCGCGAAACGAATTGGGTCACTAAAAAAAGACCTAGTAAGAAAAGGAGAGCCGGTTCTTCGCCTGAAGTCGAGCCCTTAAAAGAACAAACGCGTAAAGTACCGCAAGAAAAACAACTCCGAGGGCATATTCGCGCACCGCCTCCAATAAACGTCGTTGGGATAACGGAGTATAATAAATTGTACAGCCTCCTTAAAGGAACGATAATATCGCAATTTAAGGTTACATCTTTGAGGAATAATGCGTGGAAAATTAACGTCGATAACCACGAAGACTACCGGGCAGTGTCCCAAAAGCTAAATACTGAGAAGATCCAGTGGTATACTTTCGAAGTAAAGTCAGAAAGGCCACATCGTGTTGTAGCAAGGGGACTCCACCCCTCATGCAAAAAAGAAGAGGTTATAAACGACCTTCAAGCTAAAGGGTTTAAAATTCTTGATGCCGTTAATATCATCAAGAAGGAGAAACAGAAATCGGAAGAAGATAAGGATGTCATGATACCGCTCTTTATGCTTACCTTCGATAGGTCTGATAATATCGAAGATATCTACCGAATTAAAACCATAGTAAATATCGTGGTTAAAATCGAGCCGATGCGCAGAAATTTGAAAATAATTCCACAGTGCAAACGTTGCCAGGAATTTAATCACACGCAAATGTATTGCAAAAAAAAGCCGCGATGTGTGAAATGCGCCGGAAATCATTTCTCCCAAGACTGTGGAGCAAATAAACAATCCTCCGCTACTTGTGCTAACTGTAAGGGAAAGCACCCTGCAAATTATAGGGGTTGTGAAGTAGCTAAGGAGTTGCAAAAACGCAGAGATGCGCTCCTTAAGCCTCAACATAAAAAAACAAAGCCGCTAACGAATACAAAGCGTAAGACCGCCCAGGATGTAGTAGGCAACATAAGACCTCCGGTTCCAGAGCGTAATAATGTCAGAGAAAGAGAGACAACAGAAAAGCCCTCGACCTCTGTTGCCAAAAGAAACGCTACTGAAAAGTTACCATCAGTAAAGCCATCGAATAGTGGCCCTCGGCCAGCCAGAGAAGTGCAGACCTACGCTCAGGCCGCGGCATACGACGGAGCTAAAAACGTTGAAACTTCGCCGGACCCTGTTTCCCATGTATTCTCAGTTGTTCTCCAGAAACTTGAAGAACAAAGCAAAATAAATAAAATTATTCTCGATCGCTTGGTTAAGCTCGAGAATAATTCACGGAAAGCGCGTACATCAAAAAAAATATGAATGAAAAACCAATGTTAAAAATATGCACTTGGAATGCAAACGGTCTTTTGCAAAAACTCGACGAATTGGAAATATTCATACGCGAGAAAGATCTCGACATTTGCTTGATTTCTGAAACTCACGTGAAAAATAAAAGGCTATAATGACATTCACGCTTGTCACCCTTCGGGAAACGCGAGAGGTGGATCGTCATTGTTTATTAAAGAATGCATTGAACAATACGAAGACCTGAAGATAGAGCTTGAAACTATGCAACTGTGCACGATTCGAGTAAAAAATAGTCAGCGTACTCTTAGAATTTCATCTATCTACTGTCCACCGCGTTCCGCGCTTGAAAAAACTGATTATACTAACTTGCTTAGATCGCTCAAACCAAATTTCATTATTGGCGGCGATTTTAATGCGAAACACACGTTCTGGGGTTCTAGATACATCTCGCGAAAAGGAAGAATGCTCTATGGGGCAGGTATGGAGTACAGTTGCGATTTCCACTCGACGGGCAAACCGACCTACTGGCCAACTGATACTTCAAAAATACCTGACCTGATCGATTTTTTCGTCGTGAAAGGAATATCTACCAACCACATTAAAGTTGAAGAGAGCTTTGATCTGTCATCTGATCATTCACCGGTTATTTTAACATTGAGCGTAAAACTAGTAAATAACCTTCAGCCAGCGAGATTAACTGGTAGAACAACTAACTGGGAAGACTTTAGGAACGAAATTGAAGAGAATGTTGAACTGAGCGTTCCACTTACGACACCCCATGAACTTGAGGTTGAAGTAGATCGCTTCGTTGAGATCGTACAGCTCGCTTCCTGGAATAATACGCCTTATCCAAGGAAAACGCCGGCCAAATACGGTCTACGATATCCTCCCGAAATAAAAGAATTGGTCAACGAAAAAAGGAAGGCGCGTAAAAAATGGCAACAGAGTCGCGCCCCGCAACATAAAACACATTTGAATTATTTGTGCAATTTGTTGAAGACAGCTATTAAGGACTTTAAAAATCGTGCGATAGGTTCTTACCTTGAAAGTTTAACGGCGAAAAAAGATTCCAACTATTCACTTTGGAAAGCTGTAAAAGGCACCAAAAGGCCCAAAATCCCCGCGCCGCCAATTAAAATAAATCAAAATGAATGGGCAAGGGAAGATAAGGAAAAAGCGGACGTTTTTGCCGCCCATTTAGAAGAAACCTTTAAACCGTACGATGGTCGGGCGGTTCACGACAGTGTTATTGCGGCGGAATTACTATCCGACGATTTAGTACTCACAAGTGCAACGCTAGGGGAACTAAAACGTGAAATTGAATCCCTAAAACCTAAGAAAGCTCCGGGTTATGATTTGATCACGGGAGAAGTTCTCAAAGTTCTACCAAGAAAAGCATTAATTAAGCTTCTTCATATAATAAATGCCGCGCTCAGACTAAAACACGTACCGAGCCAATGGAAAGTTGCGGAGGTCATAATGGTTTTAAAACCAGGAAAACCGCCAAATGAAGTAAAGTCGTATAGACCAATTTCCCTTCTTCCAGTTATATCCAAAGTTTTCGAGAGAATCTTACTAACGCGCCTACAACCGGTTATAGAAAACAATAATCTTATCCCTGACCACCAGTTTGGGTTCAGAACCAAGCATTCCACGATTGACCAAGTGCATAGAATTACTGACGTAATTGAGAAAGCATTTGAAGAAAAAAAGATATGCTCAAGCGTATTCCTTGACGTCTCACAAGCCTTTGACAAGGTGTGGCATGACGGTTTGAAATTTAAATTACGACAAGTTCTTCCCGTACGCCTATATGATATTTTAGAATCATATCTCGGGAATAGACTCTTCCGTGTAAGACATGGAAACGAATACTCTGAGCTTAAGGAAATTTCGGCCGGCGTGCCGCAAGGAAGTGTCCTTGGGCCCCTCCTCTATCTGTTATATACTCGCGATATACCAAGAGAAGATGGCACTACTCTCGCTACGTTCGCCGACGACACCGCTATCCTAGCAGTAGGTAATACAATTGAAGAAACGACTGCAAAACTTCAAATCGCACTGAATAAGGTAAATGAATGGACGAGGGACTGGCGGATCGCCCTCAACGAAACTAAATCTGTTCACGTGAATTTCACGTATAAGAAAACTAATGACTTGCCAATTTTCCTAAACTTGGCCCGAATACCCTTTGCAAACGAGGCCAAATACCTGGGAATGACACTCGACGCAAAGCTGAAATGGAATTCGCACGTGAAAATGAAACGTAAAGAACTCGATATCAAATATAGAGAAATGTACTGGTTACTCGGAAAACATTCCCAGCTCAGTACCGAAAACAAACTGCTTCTATACAAGCAAGTGCTAAAGCCGGTGTGGACCTACGGTATACAACTCTGGGGTTGTACCAAGAAAACAAATGTCAATATTCTACAAACTTTTCAAAATAAAGTGCTTAGAGAAATTGTACAAGCACCATGGTATATTAGAAACGACGATATCCACAGAGATCTCGGAATTCCAATAATTGAAGCTGAAACAAAAAGCTTCGCGAGAAAGCATAGAAACCGACTAATCGGATATGTCAACAATTCAGTCCGACAAATTCTGGACGAGAACAATTTATTGCGCCGACTACAAAGAACGAAACCGTTCGACTTGGCAAGATAGGATTAACCGCGTCTTAATTGCGGAACATGCAGGGTCTTTCATTGGAAAGTAGCCTGTCAAAAGTTGTTATTTCGTTATAGAAAAATTGCTTGATAAGTTATATCTTAGTTGCAGTATCTAACAATCTTTCGAAGGGTGGTGTTTTTAGTCAGTGAGCACGCGCTTGCTATTCTCATAGTGTCTTTGGAAGATTTTCACCTTCCCTCGGTAAAAAAAAAAAAAAAAACTCTTGTAGGCCACCAGGGATAGAATTTAACAGTTTTTTGGGCGCAGCGCGCATCGCTCGTAAGAGCGTCTTTTGGTATCGCGTATCGGCTCCTTGGTCCATTCCAAAAGTGCTCGCTCCTTTCTACATGAATGAGGACTGGTCCTCAGCGGCGAGAATGGCAAAGATATCTATGGCTCTGAAGTCTGAAGTAAAACTTTTAGCTAGGCAGACATGGACGCAACTTTGAATTTCCGCATCCGTGATCGAGTAATACGTGACTGAATTTGTTATTGTTTTGCTTGTAAAATCCACAAAATTCAGTGACACATGGCTCGCTCACGGATGCCGTAATTCGACCCCTCTTTCTTCTTCTCCATAGAGATCACTGAATTGCGGGTGTTGCTAAGAGATGTCACTACAAAGGGTTTTTATTTTTGTTTTAGTTACATGCACTATAAGGACATTCTTCAGATGTGAATAAACAAAACCAAACAACCCACAATCACGGTCAGGTCATGTAGTTAGAATTCTGTAAGTGGACTCTGAAATTACCAGCAGCAACATAAGCTGCAGGTACACTTCATTATCATAACATCACCGACATTTTGGCACCACAAAACCAACCTCATTTTGTAGTACATACACTTCGCGCTCCGCTCAAACGTTAGTCATATCCTCGTATCATTTTCTCAACACCACATGGAAGGCGAAAAAAAGGAAAACAACGACAACAACAACAACAGCGGCAAAAGCAATATGTAAGGAATGAGAGAGGAAAGCCCTCAAGTTTCCACGAAGGCAAATGCGAGCACCACTTTTATGAGTCACGAGTCATGAGTCATCGTAGTGTTCACTGTTCACAACCAGCAGTCAGCAGACATTTTAGTTTTATTCGATTTTTTTCCCCGCCACTCTGCTTTATGACTTTTGTTCCATAATATTGATATTGGGCATAATTTGAAGAGAAAGGAGAAAGTAGGATAATAATAAAGTAGACTGAGAAAATGGGGTTTTCTTGGTTATTCGTCGTTTTCTTTCTTCTTCTTTTTTCTGTTGGTTGTGGTTGGGCGTTCTCATTTCAGCAATAAGGACACATTCCGGTAGACTGAACTTTATACAAACTTTCATTTGCAGATGGGATTGTGTTAATTCACTATTGCAATTGTTGGACCTATGGCGATGAGGTACGTACATCATTTTATCTGGCACGTGGGTGCCGTGTTAATTAGACGAATAATAAGAGCACTTGAGTGGGAGTGTGCATTAAATGGTTGTTTGCTCATCATCTCCATCGACTTGATGATGACTTACATAAGGCATTTGATTAGAAACCCATTTCCAACTTGCCATTTTAAAGTGAATTATCTCAGTTGGTTGGCAACGACATTTGTACATTTAGGTGGGTGCAGATTTATCTTCAGTAGAGATCCTTGCGGAAATATCAACAGAAGGTGACATATGTACTCAAATAGGCAGAAATTTTATAAGATAAATAATGTCAGTTGCCGCAACAAAAGAATTTGACTCAATTTTGTTTACACGATTAGTGAACTTATGGAAACAGCCCTCAATAGGCTCAGAATATGGGCTAAGGATGTGGACTAAGAATCAACCCGGAGAAAACAGAACTAGTACTATTTGGTACAAAATACATGATACCAAACTTCAAGCTGCCCAGGCTTGCTGGAGTGAAACTTGCTCTTTCGGAAAGCGCAAAATATCTTGGTACGGTATTAGATAGGAAACTAAATTGGAAAAACTTAACGTCCAGGAAAGAGTCCGCAAGGCTCACAATGCTCTCTTCATTTGTAAGAGGACAGCAGGTAAGAAATGGGGTATGAGGCCTTCAAAGTTGCATTGGCTATATATAATGGTAGTAAGGCCCATAATTACATATGGGGCTCTTGTCTGGTGGAAAGCCGCGAACAAGAAGTATGTACGGGATATGTTGACCAGGGTACAAAGAACAGCCTGCATTGCCATCACATGTGCTTTACGTACCACACCAACGGCTGCACTGGAAGCGTTTATGCATCTTTTACCATTGGATTTACAATTACAATCAATAGCAGGTAATAATGCGCTACGGCTAACTAATGCAGGGCTTTTTAAAAACAGTAGCATAGGACACAGTCCTATTTTAAAGAAATCATTCTCCGAAATCCCTGGAAAGGCTGATGAAAGTCTTGGTACACTTGATTTTGACACACCGTTCGATGTGTCGTACCCTGACCGACAGGAGTGGCATATGAGCTTAGTTTCGAGGGGAAATGAGATCTCAATATCTACTGACGGATCCAAAACCAGTGAGGGTACGGGGTCAGGTATATACTCCAACGAGTTGGACCTAAATATGGCCCTGAGACTTCCGGACACATGCAGTGTGTTCCAGGCAGAGATTCTGGTCGTACTCAAAGCTGCGGAGGTACTTGAGATGAGATCGATATCCAATAAGAATATCGCCATCTACATTGACAGCCAGGCTGCGCTTAAAGCGCTAGAGTCACATAACACTAAATCTGAACTAGTCAGGAATTGCCGCACATTGCTTAAGGCATTATGTTCGCAGAACCGTGTCAGATTATGTTGGGTACCTGGGCATTGCTAAGGAAGGAGCGGAACTCCCTGTAAATACAATGATTGAGGGCATCAGACCACCTATGGCCATTGCTAGAAGGGTTATCTTTGAGAAAACCACCAATAAAACAGCCACAAGATGGTCACAACCATCAGAGGGACACAGCTTTAAATCGGAAGAAATCGGAAGAATTAATCAGTCTCAGTAGAACAAAGTTAAGATTAACGGTAGGAGTACTCTCTGGACACCACTGCCTTCTAAGGAAGCATGCCATGAGACTAGGCTTAGCTAATACGGATACATGTAGGTACTGTGAGGACCTACAAGCTACGGAAGACATCTCCCACCTTCTATGCGAATGTCAAGCACTTGCTCGGAGCAGAAGGAAGCGCCTAGGCAGGTACTTCTTTAATAACTTAGAGGAGGTTGGTTTCTCAAATAATATTGAGACCATAATCAAATTCTTTAGGGAAATTAATTGGTTGGGCGATTTGGTTTAGGTTTTTAACCGTAATGGTTCCCTGGGGATAGCGATGGGCCCGCTTTGGTGCCACAACCCCACCCAACCTAACCTAACCTAACCCTAGCTATGTTTATATTAATAATGTGCTGAAATTGTAAATAATTCAGAGAGGCAAAGTGGTAATCCGAACTCATCGTCTGCATGTTTCCTTCAACCCACGGAGGGATATAAAGTGCCAACTAATCTGCTCCATCTTTCCTTTCTCTGCAGCTGAATATTTTCATTGTGGCATGACGCATGGCCACTGTGGTGAACTTAATTGCATTCAAAGCAGTTGCATCGTCTCTCTCTCTCTGTAGAAGAACTTCGTCTGCACTTCTATAGTCAGTAGTTTCCAAAGTATAGCTGATACCATTTTTTTTTTATAACTGATACATGATATCGACATTGATCCGTCGAAGATACCCGAAGAATATCGCAGTCTGAGCTACATAAGCGTGACTCGAAGTACTCCCCCTTGCCAGCCCACGAACCTAACCTAACCTTCCGACCACCTGAACCAGCATTTTATTTTTAAACTCATTTGAACCGCAGATCCTATAATTTCATTTCATTGCATAAATGGCAACCTAAAACAGGTGTAATTAGATTCGAACAACAAATCGGCAAAAGTCTCTCGTCAAACAAACATTAGCTGGCTTAATGTAAACGTAACGTATACATGAAAAGACTTTTGTTTTCAGGTTATAACCCCCCGCAATTATTCAAGCAAGTCTTTCGAAGGAATAAAAGACAACCCCTTGGATTTTTTTTAATGATTAATTGCTTCAAACTTATACGTGCAGTCTCAAAGGACATTTGTTTTATGTGTTTTTAATTTTTTCAGGCTTACAAAATATAATTTCTTGATCATTACAGTAACTGACACACGAACAGATTTTTTGTGCAATTTACACGAATACACGGGCATAGACAAAGGAAACAAAGTCATAAATGAAACCACATCCGTTTCAAGGCACCCACCCACGACGAGAACACACTCGCAACCAGACAGTCATTAAAATGAAGGTATATTACTGAAAGGATTCTTCTCGTCTATTTTAATTGCGTGCTCTTGGGTGTTATTAACATGAAAATATCCCTCGGGGGTTGGATGACGTTTACAGGCAGAAATGACAAGCACACGTGTAATAATTGAGGCGGCAGAAAGAAAAGCACACTTGAGATGTAAACAATGGCAATATGTTTTCCTTAAAGGAGGATCGCCTGTCTGTACACTATAATTGCAGAAATAAAATTACGTATCTAATATTCCTATGTAATTGAATTTCTAAGGAAAGTAATCAATGTTTGGTTGCACATAATAAATGTGAATTCAAGGGCTCGTGTGGCTATTCATGCAAAGAGCTATTTCCTTTGGGATTGAGATGTTTACTAACTTCGATGCGGTATAGCCGCCTCTTAATTTCATTGTCTGATTTGCGAAAACAAGACCCGAACAGAGACCTGTAGAGACGAACAAGGAAACCTTGTAGTAGAGTCACAGTCGGTGCTGAGGACATGGAAAAACCATTTCTGCAGACTGTTAAACGGCGAAGACGACACAAATTCCGCTGTTAGGCAGAACGAACCATTCAACCTTGACGATGACAGCCAAGATTTCCGTCCACCTGACCAAAATGAAGTGAGGATAGCAATATCTAAGCTTAAATCCAACAAGGCTGCTGGTCCAGACGGCATACCTGCCGAGCTCTTCAAGGCAGCCGGAGATGACTTGGTAGAGTGCATACACCAATTCATCTCCAAGATTTGGTTAGAGGAAAGTATGCCTGATGAATGGAACCTCAGCATTGTTTGCCCGATCCACAAGAAAGGAGACCCTCTAAACTGCGCCAACTACAGAGGCATCAGTCTCCTTAACATCGCATATAAGATCCTATCTGCCGTACTGTACGAACGCCTAAAACCATATGTCAACGAACTGATTGGACCCTATCAGTGCGGTTTTAGGCCCGGTAAGTCCACAACAGACCAAATATTCACACTACGGCAGATCCTGGAAAAAACCCAAGAAGTCCAGATCGATACTCACCATCTTTTTATCGATTTTAAGGCCGCATATGACAGCATTTATAGAGACGAGCTATACAGAGCCATGTCTAGTTTTGGCATCCCTGCCAAACTTGTCAGATTGTGCAGAATGACGATGGAGAACGCTCGCTGCTCCATAAAGGTCTGAAACAATCTCACTGAGACCTTTGATGTCAAAAAAGGATTTAGACAAGGTGACGCGCTGTCATGTAACTTTTTCAACATCATTCTTGAGAAGATTGTGCGAAACTCACAAGCTAACACCAGAGGCACAATTTTCTACAAGTCTGTGCAACTACTTGCATATGCTGACGACATCGACATCATTGGCAGAACACAGCGAGCTGTCACTGGTGCGATTGCAAGTATCAGTACAGAAGCGGCAAAAATGGGTTTGATGGTGAATGAGGGCAAAACAAAATATATGCTGTCAACAAGAAGGGACACACAACATCGACGAATCGGGCAGAACATCACGATAGACAGCTATAACTTTGAGGTAGTTAGGGACTTTGTCTACCTCGGCTCCGCTATAAACTCTGATAACGACATCACGTCAGAAATCAAACGAAGAATCACACTTGCCAACCGCTGTTTCTTTGGCCTAAGACGGCAACTGATAAGTAAGGCCTTGTCGAGAAATACTAAGGAAACTCTGTATAAGACCCTCATCATCCCAGTCCTGCTTTATGGTGCAGAAGCATGGGCGCTATCAAAGGCGGATGAAGATCTCCTTGGTCGTTTCGAACGCAAAATTCTTCGAGTGATTTTTGGTCCCGTTTGCGTTGACGGGCTTTGGAGGAGAATATTTAACAGCGAACTCTACGAGCTGTACAGCGACATCGACCTGGTCAGAAAAGTACGCATTAGTCGTCTAAGATAGTTAGGACATGTAGAGCGAATGGACACCAACGCTCCGGCCCGGAGAGTCTTCGATTCCAACCCGGAGGGACAACGCAGTAGAGGAAGACCTCGCCTTAGGTGGCGCGCTCAAGTGGAAGGGGACCTCAACCAACTTGGTGTGCGCAACTGGAGGCAGTTAGCCAAAGATCGCGCTAACTGGAGAGGCGTATTGGTTGAGGCCCAGGTCCACCCCGGACTGTAGCGCCACCTAAGTAAGTAAGTAGATTTGCGAAAAAATCAATAGCCTTTCTAGAGTTTGAATTGAAGGGGCATTAGGAAGGAACATCAATCTCAGCAAATCAATGCAAAGTAGAATCTTCAGCACAAAATTACAACATCTGTACTCTAGTTTAAACTTCCGAGACCATTTGCTTTCATTGAGAGGGAGCTAGGAGAACGTTAAGGGCCGATTTTTTTCAATAGTAAGTTAAATTGCCTGATTGCTAACTAATTAAATTTATTTCACTCTGTATCTGCTAGATATAAGCTTTGAGTTTTTCAATCATAAAATAATAGCTAGATAGCTATTCGAAGGTTAAGTGGAGTGAGTGAGACAGATTGACTGACAATACGAGATGATCATCTGGAAGCTGATACCAATAAGTTTATGCGCTGTTACAAAATTCGACTTTAAGAAGATATCAATTTGACACAACCGCAGTGTGGTTGGTATGGAAAGTCTGCAGATTTCTAAACTGCTCGATAATGACACGCTAATGGTGCTAAATGGTTATTTACATGTACATAGGTCGTATGTTGTGTTAAACCATAGCAGATAGTCATGTTCAGAGCTTGACGTTTATCACTAACCGTTTTGTACCAAGAAAACAAATGTCAATATTCTACAAACTTTTCAAAATAAAGTGCTGAGAGAAATTGTACAAGCACCATGGTATATTAGAAACGACGATATCCACAGGGATCTCGGAATTCCAACAATTGAAGCTGAAACTAGAAGCTTTGCGAGAAAGCATAGAAACCGACTAATCGGACATGTCAACAATACAGTCCGACAAATTTTGGACGAGAACAATTTATTGCGCCGACTACAAAGAACGAAACCGTTCGACTTCGCAAGAGAAGATTTACCGCGTCTAAATTGCGGAACATGCAGGATCTTTCATTGGAAAGTAGCCTGTCAAAAGTTGTTACATATTTCGTTATAGAAAAATTGCTTGATAAGTTACATCTTAGTTTCAGTATCTAACAATTCTTCGAAGGGTGGTGTTTTTAGTCAGTAAAAATCTGACACTATGAGCACGCGCTCGCTATTCTCACAGTGTCTTTGGAAGATTTTCACCTACCCTCGGTAAATAAAAAAAAAAATAACCTGTTTAGTTTCAGTGCAAAAAGGTTCAAATAATTTGCAATGGAAAAATCCAATTTAATGTCGTTTTCCATTGGGACAGAAAAAGCCCATTTTTGAGATTCAGAGCAGTTTTTCTGCTGGCTGTCAGATTTCATGTTCCATTGGCAGCAAAAAAAGCATATTTTTTAAGAGTCAGCGCAATTTTTCAAATCTCGATATCTGAGCGAGACTTACACCTATTTGCACTAACACCAAAACATTTGTCATTTGTTAAACTTAAAAGTGTGTTTATTTACGTTTTTAGACGAGAAGTCTGTGATAAATAGAGAAAAATTTACATTTGGCCGCTGCAATAGATATCAACATAAATTGAATGGATTTTTATAAACACTTTGAGAACAGCTGACTTTTAAAACACGCACCACCACAAACGCAAAGGAAGAAAAATCTCGTTTTATGTTCCATTGGGCACGAAAAATCTGAAATCTGAGAGCAAAATCTGAAAATCCCAATGGAAAATGACATAAGAACTTTCTTAAATAAATAAAAGTGTGGACTTTATAAGAATCAAAACAGTTCTAGTACATATTTATAACTAACCTTTCTGTTTTGTGTATGATTTTGTTTTTTATCATGGAAAGTATGCACCGGCAAGTATCCATTGTACCTAATGATAAAATCTCTTTCTGACTACTCTTGGTTTTCTTGTTGGGTTGAATTTATTGTTCGCGAATTAATCTTCTTTAATAATAATATCGTCAATACGGTCGAACAATTCCATTTTTACAATAGGTCTGTTCCCTGACTTTCTGGTTCACTTTTGGCAATATGTCACATTTCTCTCTTTGCGAGAGAATATACTCACTGAAATTAAATATAACCAAAAAAAAAGGAACGCGTTGAACCACAAATTTGAAAAATGTGAATTTTTTCTAGGCGGGAATATTAATTTTCAGTAGAAAAAAACACAAATTTATATTAAACCAGGGTTTGAATTGCTTTTATTGCAGAAATTAAAAAGTACAATTCTTTTGCTTCTTACATCTATTTTAATGCGATACAAGCAATAAATATAAATGAAATTTAATAAAAAGTACAAATTAGAATTCGAACGATTTGAAAACCATCAGTCAGCAATAAGCAACTAGCCCAAAGAAATTTCTTGGGCTAATAACGGGTGATTTTTTAAGAGGTAATCTAATGGTGTCAAATCGCACGATCTAGGCGGCCAATTGACCGGCCCGAAACGTGAAATTAACTGTTCACCAAACTCGCCTCGCAATTGCACCATTGTTTCGCGTGCTGTGTGGCATGTGGCACCGTCTTGTTGAAACCACATATCAAGAACTTCCATTTCGGGCAAAAAAAAGTTTGTTATCATCGCTCGGTAGCGTTCACCATTGACAGTAACGCTGCGATTCGCATCATCTTTGAAGAAATATGGCCCAATAATGCCGCCGGCCCATAAACCGCACCAAACAGTGGCTTTTTCGGGATGCATTGGTAGCTGTTGCAATGCTTCTGGCTGATCTTCACTTCAAATGCGGCAATTTTGCTTATTTACGTACCCATTCAACCAAAAATGAGCCTCATCGCTGAACACAATTTTTCGATAAAAAAGCGGATCCTCGGCCAGCTTTCCAAGAGCCCATTCACCAAAAATTCGGCGTTGTGGTAGGTCGGCTGGCTTTAGTTCTTGCACAAGCTGTATCTTAAAAGGCTTTACGCACAAATCCTTCCGCAAAATTTTCCACGTAGTGCTGTAACAAAGGCCTAACTGCTGGGAACGGCGCCGAATCGACATTTCGCGGTCTTCTGTCACACTAGCTGATACGGCCGCAATATTTTCTTCACTACGCACAGTACGTAAACGTGTTGGTGGTTTAATGTCCAATAAAGTAAATTTGGTGCGAAATTTGGTCACAATCTTCCGAATAGACTGCTCAGAAGGTCGAGAATGCCGATCATAAAATGGAAGCAGCGCGCGATGAACATTTCGAACCGAGCACGAATTTTGATAGTAAAATTCAATAATTTGCAAGCGTTGTTCATTTGTAAGACGATCCATGGTTAAATTGCAAACCAAACTGAAGCTGTTTGACAGTGACACAAGGTACTAAACACACGTCAGCTGTCAAAACCAGTGTTGCCAAAACCAAACCAAACCGTTATTTGCAGGTTTTTTATGGAGGGGAAATGTTGCGTAAAGGAACGAAGTTTGACTAAATTCGGCGAATGTGTTCGAATGCATTATCGTTAGGGAACAGACCTAATATGAACATATTTCCCCAAACAAAACTTTGTAAAGTAGAATTTTCAAATTTGACAGTTCGCTAGAGATTAATATTTTATCCGTATCAGAAATGGGCAGATAACTTTATGAGACAGTTAGCTGTTATATTCTTCGAATCGCTGCTATTCGACTATTGAAAAATGAATTTATGTCTTATCTGACAGATAACCCTTATCTGATTTTCTATCTGTTCGCTTCAAAAATAAGCTTTACTAATTTGATATTTGACACAAATATGCAATAACTGCTGCCGAAGAAATTACATTTTAATAGATTTATGTGCAGAAAGTACTACACTGTTGTGCAATGTAAACCCGGTAGTATAGGTTGGTTGGTTGGTTTGAGTGGCTGTATTCCCGTCTTCTGACGAAGGAAAATAAAACTTTAACGCCAAAAAAGGAGGTATAGGTACCCGTCTACCGTTCTGCGGGGATAATCTTTATTTTAATAAGGACAAAAGGGACGGAACGGAAGAAAGGAGCGTGAAAATATTGTGTTTCTGTGTGTTGTCTGCTGTACTATACCTAACCTCTTTTGGCGAGTTTCGGTTTGCAAGGCGCAATCGAAAAAGATGTTTGCGTTTGCGCATTGCAATGATGATTAAACTGTATAGGAATGTGTGGCATGCATGATGCATGGATATCGCAGGATATTGTAAAGGGTTTTCCAATAAGAGGTGTTATTGTGAATGACCCGCTATTTCGGTAGCTGTCAAGTAGAAACTTCAACAACGCATTGAAATTATTAAATTTCACTACAAAAATGGTGAAAATCTTGCAGTCACAGTTCGCAAAACTAAAGCATTTTTTGGTCGTCGTGAAGCACCTTGTCGTACCGCAATACAGAAATTGGTGGAAAAATTCGAGCTGTTGGGGCAAGTTAGTGATGTGAAGAATAAAACCCGTGCACGTCGCTCAAGAACAACTGAGAATATTGCTGTTGCAGCCCAAAGTGTTGAAGAAAACCCAGGTTTGTCCATTCGTCGTCGTTCTTTGGAATTGGGCATTCCACAAACGTTATTACACCGTATTTTGCATAAAGACTTAAGGCTTATGAAGTTCAGTTAACACAAGAACTAAAGCCGGCCGATCATCAACAACGTCGTGTCTTTGCTGATTGGGTCCTTGAAATGCATGAAAATGACCCGGAATTCCATCGAAAAATCATCTTGACTAATGAAGCCCATTTCCACCTCGGTGGCTAAGTCAACAAGCAAAATTGTCGCATCTGGGGCTCGGAAAACCCAAGTTATTGTTGAGAAGCCTCTCCATCCTCAACGTGTGACGTGTAAAATTCGTGAGGCTATCGAGGACATTTGGGCGATTTGGTTATGGAAAATTTCATGAAAAGGATATGGTCCTGTATGCGTGATCGTGGTGGCCATTTGGCTGATGTTGTTTTTCATTATTAACGGCATACCTTTCTCTTTATTATGAAATAAACGATCCGATCACTTATCCGAATAAAAAATGACATTTTTCTTTGAATACCAAAATAACACCTCTTATTGGAAAAACCTTTATATACGCATTCATAGGTATACATGTGTAAAAATGAAATTAGGGTTTAGGAATTGGTAAGACTGGTATTTTAAGATACCTTTTGGAAATGCCAATACCTACGTTCCCAAAAGCCAAAAAAAAAAATCTTGTTGGGTTGAGAATTTCCGAACTCAAATACTTTCATAAACGGATGACTTCATCTGACACTGATTTTCTTGATTATAACTTCTTTTTTTTTTTTTGAGTGTTATACACCCTATTTACACCGAGACGAAAACGGTGTTTTCGCGAAAAGACTCAAAACTTAATCGAAAACAGAAGTTTCCCCATACATATTTCAGTTTTCAAAACGAGTCGTTTAAATTCATTTTCCACGAAAACGACTTCCAATCGTTTGGTTGTTGAAACGAATACACCTTTTGCAATATTCAGCAAATTAAGCAGAACAGTTGACCGAACAGAAGTCGCAACTCACAACTTAAAATAATTTTCCACACTTAATTGATGATCTAATATTATTTATAAATGCTCTGAATTCATTTTATTTGTTAATTAATGCTATCGAAATTTGTAAACAAAATAGATTACAGGGAAGTTTCACGATAAGTGTCTCAAAGCTAAATGAAACGTCAAACGAAAACTAGTTGGGTTCGGTGTGAATGCATCGACGAGTTTTCGACAAAAACACGGTTTTCGGTGCGGTATAAGACCACAAAATCCTATTATCGTTGAGAAAAACAAAATGCCCATCGAATACAAAATGGCGCTGCGGGCTTGTAAGCGCATCTTCCAAACTAACCATTTACATTTAAATGTACTATGTGGGTACGTAGTATGTATCTCCAATTGGAATTGATTTGTTTCATATATAACTCCAGTGGGATAAACGTGTGCCGTTTCCCTTTCTTGACATCCTTGACGTTGGTCTTTTCAAAGCCCATAGCTCCCCAAAGGTAAATAAATACCGATATTACAAACTATTCAACCCCAACTACTGCTAGTACATAAAATGTCTTATTCCTACACGGTAGTCGGTATCGGTTCGGTATCGATGACTTTTTACCGTTACCCATTGGAAATCTCTTCCCTACAAAAGCAAACGCATTCATTTTCATTAACACACTACCATTGTCATTCGATAATCCGATTTCGCAACAGACCACCCCCCATCCAGAATCTATATAAGTAACCTCATTCGAGAATTCAATTAAATGCGATTTAACTGGGAATTAAAATACGTACTACACACATACAAATGGGAGGTATACATATCAACGACTGTCGGTCGATGAGTTGAATTCAAAAAATCTCCACCGACTTGTTTGTTGTTTGTTTTCGCTCTCAACTCCTTTGTTAGCGATTAAGCGCACATAAAATAGGAATAGGTCTTAAAAGACGATCCGACCATATGCTAGGCCAAAGAAAACTCCCGGACGGTTGTTGTCTCACTATCTCAGCCGGCACCAATTGCGTTGCCTCTTAACCCCTGTGGAAAAGTGTGCTTTTTCTATTTGGTCGCTGACAGCCGCGCTACAAATCGATTGGAAAGACACTTGCAACGCAGTAGCAGCCTCCGTCGCAACCAAACCGACTGTAGGTGGACCTCTATACGAGCTATGAAGATTGACGACGACGAGTAGAGGTTGTAATGTTAGGTCAGGACCATCCCCAATGCGATAAAGTTTGTGTTGCTCATTTTACAATAAAAGTAGACGCCTGTGACGTATCACCCACTCGTTTCTCTTTCTCTTTAGCGAATATGTGAATGTGAATGTGAAAAAGTCCATTTGTTATTGTTGTTTCGCAGGTATATACACTTGCCTTGCGCACCTTCGCTTTTAAGTACCTACTCCATAGATCTAGTTCTTTCTCCTTTTGTCTGGCGAAGGCGAGCAGCTTCTACTTCAACCGAACGACTATGGCGGTCGTAAGAAACAATAAATGTCTATTCAAATTTTACTGGCAAAATCGTCCTTTGTTTTATTATTGCGGATATGAGCAAAGACGGCAAAGGGGGATATGCAACTTTACAAGAGAAAAGAGTAAATAAAAATAATAAGAAACAGAAAAAAAAGTTTCATCTGTAAAAATCAATAAACCGAGAGCGTATAGTCAGGCGCACTCGCCAAAAGTGTCAAAATCACTTTGGTAGATGGGTAGACAGAAACAGTAGCGGTTGCTTTTATTAGACAGACGCAGAATAGTTTTATACGAGCGTTGTTGTGTCCGCCCACTGAAAGTCCAAGACAGAAAAATGTTGAGTCATCTACAATCCATGACGTTTGACGTCCAGTACTTATCCATATGCATACGTACGGTATCAAGAAACGATTTTCAGCAGCAAACAGACAGGTGATAAACGGAATAGTTCCGCTTGATAGTTGCTGTGCAACTGACTTTTCGGTCAAAGTTCGCAATTCCTTCACGCATATTCAAAAATTACTCCTTCCCGTCAGTCAATTTTAAGGTGGGTATGTATTGAGGTAGTCAGGAAATGAAGAGGACAGCAGGGCACCGCTATAGCCCCGGAAATCGTTGAAAGAGTTCGAATATCTATCTATCCTTTAATCTAAAGTTATGTTAGAAGCATTTTTACCTATAGCCAAGAACATAACAAAGAGCTGAGAAGAAAGAGACTCCTGGCATGAGAACTCTGTTAAACTCCAGAAAGTTCGTGAAGGTTGCACGTCTTTAAAAAATACTTTAAAAGGACCATTCCACCTGCATTGTATTGCAAACCTATCCCACAGCTTCTATAAAGACCATACTATGACTAGCATACATAAGTCAAAAGAAATGCACGATTACTGCATTGTTTTTGTTGTGAAATTTGACAGCTTATCGATGTTGAAGTATTCAATATGAGAGCCCATATTGTGACGAAAATATTTCTTATATTCTGACGGAAGTATCTAAGTGGAGTTGGAGAAAATCAAATGCACTTGCGGCAAAATCGTTGACACAAGAAAACGCCACGCCACCGCTTTCTTCCTCTCCACTATTTCTCTTGGCATACGTATACGTATACGTAGTCGCAGTGGCTTAGTGTTAGTGTGTTGGACTACTAAGCGGAGGTCTCAGGTTCAAATCCCGCAAAAACCCAAATTCCAACTTATGTTTTTTTTTCACTGCGCTACCTCTCGCGAACGTCTGACAAACATCCGAGAGTATAACTGTCTTGAAAGAGCTTCTCAATTAGCCGTTTGGCTTTGGAGTCGGTATAAAATTGTAGATCCATTCCATTCGTTCCAAAAATGAGAAACTCACACAAAACGAATGGTTGTGAGAAGCTAGGCCTAGGGTCCCTCCGGACCTGTTGCGCCAACTATTAAATTTTTTTTATACGTATAAATCAAAAGTGAACGTGAGAAAATGTAAACCGAGTCTTATATTTCTTTCACTTTTGACTACAATCTCTCTTGCAAACATATACTCAGTGACATAAAACATGTAAAAATCACGGTTATGGTCATGGAAGTCATTTTCGACAAGTTGGAAGCACAAATCAGCTGTCATCTGTCATATTGGCTGTCGCTGAGAAAAGTGTAAGTGAAACCCATTCGAAAACCTAACTCCCCTTTTAGTTTTTTAATATTGATGGGGAAATCTCCAGCGAATTCGAGGCGGAGCTCCTCACCATTAAGGATGCTCCAATCACTCAGGGAACTCCAGGGAACAACAAACAGCCGATGAACTAACCTACAGAGGCTACGCGCCTACGACAACGACTGTAAATCCAGCCGTAAAAATCTGGTGTAACATCCAGGTCAGTAGAGATGATGTCAAAAACGTAAGGCCATGTAAAACTACAGGGTGTCCGCCGGGAAGGTATACTACTTTGTTTGTTTATAATTTTTGATTAAATGAAAGAGAATGGATCTTATATTGATAAATGTTTTATTTAATGTCGTCGGCAATCATGTATGGAATACAATATCAGGTAAATGTCCGCCTCTGTTAGTCTCCCAAATGCGAGCCCTTTTGAGCACATTTTTCATTGCATTCTCACACATTTCATGCGGTATTTCATTAATTTCATCACAAATATTTTGTTTGAGTTGCTCAAGCGTTTCTGGTTTCTTTGCATAAACCTTGCTTTTCAGATATCCCCACAAAAAGAAGTCCGGAGCAGTCAAATCAGGCGACCGTGGAGGCCAATCAACATCACCATTTCTTGAAATAACTTGTTGTGGAAAGAGGTCTCGCAGTAATTCCATTGTAATTCTGACTGTATGCGATGTGGCACCGTCTTGTTGATACCACATGTTAATAAAGCCCAAAGCATGAAGTTGTGGCGTTAAAAAGTTATTGTCGCCAAAGAAAATTGTCGCCAAAGTTGTTCTTTGAAGACCAATCTCCTGAGCACGGCGTCGAATTGAGGTTGATGGATTGTTTTGAACAATTTCTTGAGCAGCAGTACTGTTTTCAGCCGATTTTGCAGTACGTTGTGGTCCATGCTTGGCCCTATTACCTACAGTCCCTCTTTCTTCGAAATCATTCTTACTTACTTACTTACTTAAGGTGGCGCTACAGTCCGGGGTGGACCTGGGCCTCAACCAATACGCCTCTCCAGTTAGCGCGATCTTTGGCTAACTGCCTCCAGTTGCGCACACCAAGTTGGTTGAGGTCCCCTTCCACTTGAGCGCGCCACCTAAGGCGAGGTCTTCCTCTACTGCGTTGTCCCTCCGGGTTGGAATCGAAGACTCTCCGGGCCGGAGCGTTGCTGTCCATTCGCTCTACATGTCCCAGCCATCTTAGACGACTGATGCGTACTTTTCTGACTAGGTCGATGTCGCTGTACAGCTCGTAGAGTTCGCTGTTAAATCTTCTCCTCCAAAGCCCGTCAACGCAAATGGGACCAAAAATCACTCGAAGAATTTTGCGTTCGAAGCGACCAAGAAGATCCTCATCCGTTTTTGCTAGGGTTCATGCTTCTGCGCCATAGAGCAGGTCAGGGATGATGAGAGTCTTATATAGAATCTCCTTAGTGCTTCTTGACAAGGCCTTAGGTCAAAGAAACAGCGGTTGGCAAGTGTGATTCTTCGCTTGATTTCTGATGTGATGTCATTATCAGAGTTTATAGCGGAGCCGAGGTAGACAAAGTCCCTAACTACCTCAAAGTTATAGCTGTCTATCGTGACGTTCTGTCCGATTCTTCGATGTTGTGTGTCCCTTCTTGTTGACAGCATATATTTTGTTTTACCCTCATTCACTACTAAACCCATTTTTGCCGCTTCTGTACTAATACTTGCAAACGCACCAGTGACAGCTCGCTGTGTTCTGCCAACAATGTCAATGTCGTCAGCGTTTGCAAGCACAGACTTATGGAAAATTGTGCCTCTGGTGTTGGCTTGTGAGTTTCGCACAATTGTTTCAAGAATGATGTTGAAGAAGTCACATGACAGCGCGTCACCTTATCTAAATCCTTTTTTGACATCAAAAAATGATATTTAGCTCAGCTAAATTTTGGAGAGATTTTTGTATGGTAGCGAAAATTTAGCTCGAGCAGCGTACTAAGCTTAAAAAAACTCTTCCGTTTACTGTTTTTTAAAATACATAAAATGCACTTAATCTGCAATTAAAATTTGAAACTCCAAAAAGCCGTAATTCTGAAAGCAAACTTTAACTACCACCACTGTTGTGCAATCGATAAATGTTTGCATTGCGCAAGACTCACCACAAAGCACCCTTCAAATTTTTGTCCAAAAACCCACCGACAGACTACGGACTTTCATTGGGAAATTTTAATACGTAGTTAACCCTTACTGGGTTCACTTCGGTAGTACATATACGTTTCGTTTTATCCTAAAATCGATCGATTGCAATAGTTTTGCAAAAACAAAATTTTTTCTAATCAGTTAATTTTCACAATACATAAGATTTATTCAAAATAAAATATAACCCTCTGTGGTATTGTTAAAAAATCGTGCAACAAAAACGCTTTCAGTGAAAAACAGTGATTCTGTTATACCAAAGAAAATGTGAAGAAAAAGTTAACAAGAAAGAAAATGGGAAAAATTCGATAACAAAGAAAAAAAAAAACCCAATTCCATCGAGTGCTAAAAATCCTAACTGATGTGCATATTTGGATGGTTGCTAATAATCTCTACATTCTTTACAACAATACTAATACTTTTATTATTTTTTGCGACAGCACAAAAGCCATTGATTGAGAATTTCGAATTTTTCTATAAAAATTTATCATTATCGTTTTAAAATTGGTAAACAAAATGTTGCAATTTTTGTGGTTTTTATTTTCTCCTTAAATTTTGGACAAAATTCAATAAAAGTTTCGAAAAGAATGAAAACTATTGATAAAGGTCATGAAAAAGTTGAAATTCCTTTATTCTCGAATAAAAACTTTTCCACCAAACTGTATCCCTGTACAGTGTACATATTGGGAAGGAGGGGAAACGAGCTGAAGGAAAGGACTTTCATATGTTTTTGTTGTTTTTGAAATAATCTTGAGCGAGAAGCTCTCATATAACATATATGAACGATCAATGTAATATGAGACGAGAGAAGCATGCGCTGCTAGTTGCTATCAGGAGAGTACTCCTTACTCCATTTGGCTTTGCATTTATAGGAGTGTAGGTGTACTACAACTTGTGTGAAAAACTAATCCAGAACGGGAAAGAAAAGCTCGAGTTGTTCGTATACATCGCGAGTAGTGCCTGTACCCTATTGTGTGGAGTTTGAAAATTGTCTTACATTGAACAGTTTTTTGTGATTCAACGCTAATTTTCTTCGATTATTTTTTTTTTTCTTGCGTTATGTGTTTTCAGCCATATTGTCTCATTTAAAAGAATGAATTGAAATACAAAACAAATTGTTCAACCGGAGTGTTGAAAGTGAATTAAATAAATTTAAGCACATTTTTGGATACAAGTTCTTTGCGGATTGGATATCGTGTTTTGAAGAGAACATCTGCTATCTACAGCTCGGCCCCGCAAGTCGGTTTACAGAGGATTAACGCATTTTACGAATTTTAAGGTAATTACCGAAAAAGTATTTGAAAAGTAGCAATTTTCATTGTTGTCCTTCCCCACACCCATTTTTCGAGAACAACGGCTACAACAACCCTTATGACTCATGCAGATATGTGAAGAAAAAAAAATCATAAAAGCTTCAGATAGGGGATGGGGCGACCGAATAGCAAGTGCAGAAGGAATGCGACAAGTTCTCGTTTTGCATGGTGGAGTCGCAATTTTTCGACAAATGTTTACAATTACGTCTTGACGTTATTAGGTACATTGGCAAATGTAATTCTACCTTTATACAAACAGGTCTTTGTCTATGCGGTACTGAAAAGAAAAACAAAGCGAAACGCAACAAAGAGCCAAGCTTTTCACATACACTAAATCTATAACACTTCCTTGCCGACGCACACAGGAAGTCGTCTTTTTTAGTGTAGTTTTTACATTTTGCTTCTCACTATTTTAAATCAAAAATCAGCTCTGCTACAATGAACAAGGATGTATTTGTGTAATACAACAACAAAAGGACGAACTTGGAGTGACTCATTCAATATCGGTTCTGAGTTGTAATGCTATCTATACACATATACAGAATTTGCTACTTTCGAACTTTATGTGGCGACATTTTAGCTGTAATGGAACGTGTGTCCTTTTATGGGCAAAGTTTGTGCTCACAAAACGAGCTCCATTAACACCGTGTACTATATACCTTATGACGCAAAGATTAACTGGCAAAAAGCCAAGGATTGTATTAATCACCAGAATACCTACTACTTGTGAGACACTTAGTAAAGACAACGAGAGACACCTCTATACACAACTACACATTGAGCGTAATTTTTATGCGCATTTAACTATTTTTCGGTGAGGAAGGTCATGGGGATTGGCTTACCGTGCAAATTTTAATTACTCGATGAGATGCTTTTAATTTTCTTCACGTATAGTTGTGTCTACAGTCAATATTTGACTTTGTTTGGATTCTGGATACAGGGTGATTCATCGATCAAGGTCAAGAGTATATTGAAAAAAGTTATGTGGGCAAGGATGTATATTTTAGACCTTGTGCGCGGTCGGTGAGATATTACTTTGCGGGACAATAGTGCCTTTGTAGTTACTAAAAAGAAACAGCAAAAAATTGGGCCTTGAATGAATTAGTAACGAACTCAGAGAACCTCTCTTTCTCTTTTGTCGCTTTATTTTCGGAAGTGTAGAAATAAAAAAGTTGTAAATTGGATTTCATGCATATGGAAAGGAGACTCGTGCCCAGAAAAAAAATAGGAAAGCATCAGATCAATGAGGAAGGTCACACTTGCCGGACTAACTTCTATTAGGGTTTTTCTTTTTTAATTCAGAGCAGAGACTAATTTATAAAAAGACACGTATCAAAGCGAACTCTGTCAGAAGTAGAAATTGATGGTTATATCTTAGGCGCTGTTACTGCATTTCAGAAATGTTACCGTAACAGTAATCACTACATAGTATAAAGCAAAGTCGCTTTCTCTGTCCCTATGTCCCTATGTCCCTATGTATGCTTAAAAATGTAAAACTACGTAACGGATTTTGATGCGTTTTTTTTAACAGATAGAGTGATTGAAGAGGAAGGTTTGTATGTATAATAACATCCATTAAATAGTGGAGAAATACTGTTACTTTTGAGGTTTCTAATGTGATGTCGTAAATAATTACATTTTTTCCGCTTACATTGCAAACGCAACCTGAACCCTATGTGCGAAGCCGGGGCGGGTGGCTAGTAGTTATAATAGTTGTAGTGAACATAGTTTATCAAAGTGCGTACTGTTTCCAGTGCAGGATGGAACGGTGACCAAAGTGGGGAATTAATTTAAATTACTATTTCGGAAAATACACATAAATGGATTTGTAACCAAAATGTGACCGAACTTTAGTGAGCTGTCAAATTTGTTTTCATGTGTTTGTAAGTTAGTTGGGAGATAAAAATGCTGGTACCTATATGAAATGTACACACATAACCTTTCCACTTTAATGGGGAATCTCAAATATCTAAAAGAAGATAATGGGGACGTTCAAGTATTTAGTTTAGCTGTCTGACTAGATGTATCTCGATTTTTATTGGCTGACTAATCTAGTCAAGAAAATCGTGACTGAGTGCTAAGTTGACAGTTCGGGTATGTGGCTGACATAGAAAAAGTGACGTTTCTGACCAGTCTAGTTTTTGCATTCAGATTACATCTTATCCCGACCAATCTAATAAACTAAAGATAACTAGATTTTTGAATGTGCCCATTGTCAGGAAGGTGTTAATGATGATAGCGTGAATTTAAGAATTGCATTTCTTCTTACCATAATGCAAAACATTCTAATGGAATGGTAGTAAAACTAATTTACTACAAATAATAAGTTGTCATGGCAAAAACTCAAGCGCTCAAGAAATATTGAGTATTTATAATATTCAATTTTATTTCGAAGCTAGGTAGCATAAAGTTAAAACTTACTTGCTTAACGAAAATTGACGAAAACCATTTACCAAAAACAAAACGCGTTCGCACTTGAATTTCACCTTTTTAACTCTATTTGACATATAAAAGCACACTGAAGTGTCTATTTTGTGGGTGTAGTCAGAACATAATTGCAAGGAATTCTGCATTTAAAAATGAACGCATACAAGTCTAACGTCTCCTTTAAACGTCAGTGTTGCAACCGACCTTTACGTTTTTTTAATTTTAGTTTAGCCTTTCTTTAGGTTGGGGCACAGGGTGCATGTACATTGTACATACATTTTTGCGTTTATTGTTATTAAGTCGCAATATTGGTTAAATTATTCATTCTATTGATTTTATACTTTTAAGGTATAAGAACATTCAACAAACGTTTTGGTAAAATAACAAGAAGAGGGTTTTGCAAATTTTAAGATTTTTTTCGCCTTTATAAGTTTTGGTACTGCTAGTTTTGTTTGTTATAAGCGACATAAGTAAGTGAACATATTTAAATGTAGGTATTGTTGCATTTCTATAGCATTACTTCAATAACATGTTATTTATTGAAAAAAAAAAATATTGATAACATTTGATGTAATAATCGAAGTTAGATTATCGCATTTTCTTAAATTTCCACTATTTTTGCAAAAAAAAAAAACAACAATATTTTTCACAATTCATAAATTGTTTCTACTTTAATCTACTTAGTTTATTTAGAAAATCAGAAAACATTTTCATTTCTTTTAATTTAATAGAAGAAGTTTTTGATATTGCCCACATGATAAATAAAAAACACCAAATAGTAAAAAGACGCAAATCGCGTCGCAAGTAAAATTAAAGTGGAAAATGGAAATGAATACATTTGGGGGAATATATAAATAGGCGAAGGCAAATAGTTAAGAACCACTTTCACTGCCACGACATATTCGTTTGATTTTGTTTGTGTTGGGGAGGTTTTGTGTAATGAAATGTTGTGTGTAATTTATTTTCCAATATTTATAAGCCCGGTCTCTATAATCGTAGAATTTCTATCCCTGGGCGAACTCTAGTATAATTAAATTTCTAAATTACATATATCGACTCTTTTAAGATATTCATCAATAAACCATTCATGATTATTTTTTTTTTTTCAATGCCACCCTGTGTAGATCTATGATGCTTGATGAGAAATGTCATATCTTTTTTCCTGCACCAACTTCGTCTGTGTACACAGCAGACAATAGTTTGTAGTAGTATGTGTAAAGATTGTTTGCAAAAAAAGCACCAAAATATTATGGTCGGATTCGGTGGTCACAAATCAGACTGTACGCAATCAATTCGCGTTGCTGTTAAGTGGTAAAATTAAATGGCAACTCTACAGTTTTTGTGTGTTTTGATGTGTTACAGTAAGCGACATTTGTATCTTTGCGGCCCGTTTGCTGATACCCTCATAACGATTTAAGTTCTACTTAAATAGCTTATGGGCTACTTTTTCTATGTCATAAACTGTCACATAAGATTTTAAGTGGAACTTAAATCGCTGCTAGCAGTATCAGCAAACGGGCCTGAGAAACGTAATGGTACAAACAAATGTCAAACAGTTACCATTTTAGTGGAATGTTTTTATCGACTCAAAATTGAGTCAAATATAACGTGTATGTAATTTAAAGTAAATGTGGATAACAGTAACAAATTTCTATAGAAGGATCAGCCGGTTCTAAAACAGTTTCGAGACCTTGTGCTGTGTTCACAAATCCATAGCGTTCTTCATTGTTTGACTTTTCGGCGTGCATTGGTCATTGAAGAGGAATTTCTTCCACCTTTTACGAATGTGATGGGGTCTCTAACAACTTTTATTTTGAGAATGAGACCAAGGGCACTGCAATTCCGTTTAATGTCCGTTTAATGACCAAATAACGAACGAAAGTAAGAGTAAGTCATCTGTCACCTGTCAAATTGGAATGATATTCGTCAAGCGTTTACATGTTACATTGTCACATAGAAAAGAAATAGTTTTAGTTTAATGGGGCGAGAGCGAGGATTTTGGCTTGAATTGAGGTGCGGCCCCTGACAATTTCTATTCGGAAATGTTTGTAGAGTTTTTACACTCCAAACTACACAAGGAATTCATCATCTGAGAAAAAGATTGTTTAAACCGCAGAATTGGAAAAATGCCTCTGCTCTTTCTTTCTGCGCGATGCATCAATTTCGAGCTTCGAACTTCGAACGCATTTATCTCTAAATGACTACTCATATTAGATCGGATTGCGAACTGCAAATGGGCGAATATTCGTAAATTCAGGCATTTCCCGCGACCAAAGACATTGGTCATGTAACCCTATTTCTTGGTCGCAGCCCATGAGCCGTCAATTGGTAGTTGCAATAACTATAAAAGTTTGAGATTAAGTCCGGCGAAATTTTTCATTTTCAGACTTGCGGACTGCGGTATATTTTGTGGTAGTCTGACAGTTCGCGTCGAGGATGTTCCAATTTGCATTTTTGTTGTCTTAAATTTATCTGTTTAAAAAGTTAAGGTCAATTAAATATGTATAAAATATAATGCTATATGGGGAGTAGGGAAAATGGCAATTTGCTGTTCATAATACTAAAGTTGATTTGTTCCCAGTTCGGAAATTCAGAATTCGCTCTTCGCTCCAACTGGAAATCAATGATCTAAATAGATCGTGTGAGTAAAATAAAAAAACGCCCATTATTGACCAAAGCGTTGCTAACAGCTAACCAAGCAGTTGGAAGAATTAACTGCGCACGTTGTGTATGTCCATCATTTTTCGTCATTCTTTCTTTGCAGGCATCTGAATTTCCACAAACTCAACTAACCCAAAAAATTGATCAGAATCTTGGTTAGTTTTAAGTTAAAACACTTGCTGTGCATTGAACGAATCAGAACAAAAATAAAAAAAAATTTGGTTACAAAATTCGATAACAAAAACATATTTCGGAAGTGACATTGGGGACGTCCAAGTATCTAGTTTAGTAAGGGCCGGTATGTTCACAGCTGGTTAAAGCCTTGATTTAGGTTAACCCATGATTATAAATCAGTGATAACCAGTGAGTGTTTGTTGACCGTTTTTTTGACTTCAGTCACCAAACCATAACTTTTCAACAAACCTTTCCATTTTTCCAGTTTATTTGTCATATAGTGATTGACCGAATCCATGGTTATATAATATGTATATTTCTTTTCTTTCGGATCCGTTTGTTTTTGATAAGAAATTTATTTAGATAGATATTTTATTAATGTATTTATTTTAAGTAAACTTAATAAACACAAAAATGAATGTCATAACCAAATAATACAGGAATTTTTAAGAACTAAAGAATAAAACTTTGTATTTGTGAGTCAATAAGCAATTTTTTGAGAACAAAATTATTAATTTATTCAACGACAATCGCAACTTCCTCGCTCTCTCAATATTTTTCCTAACGCGTGTGCTTTATCTCAATTTATGAGAACTGTCATCGGCCAAAAAATGTTGAAAATAATCTCATTTCATCCTTTGCATCCATAAAATGAATACCTACGTAGTCCTTAAAAAATCTTGAACAAACGAAATTACAGAAAATCAGTGGTTGAATCTCATTAACCGCTCAAAATCGGCTGGTTATCGATTTCTCTGGTTAACTAACCAAACTACTGATTCTCTGGTTCATATTTCGCTGAACAAACACATTCGATGGTTACCAGCTGGAATAACCGATGATTAAAGATAACTAAGATTGAACAAACCGGGCCTAAGTCTGACAGCTGTCTATCTCGGTTTTGATTGACTGAATTGGGCGTATGAGCAGCTGTTTTAGTTGACGTTCGCATATGTGGCTGGCGTAGGAAAAGTGACATTTCCGACCGATCTTGGTTTTGCGTTCAGGTTACATCTTATCTATACCAATCTAGTCGACTTAAGATAACTGGATTCTTAAATGTGCCCATTCTAACTCATACATTTTTTCCCCACTGTATAAAAATTGAAATTAGTTTTTACAGAAGTGAATTATGAACGTGACGTAGAAATACATGTAAAATAAGACAGAAAGAACAGCGGGTTTTGTTTATTTTTCTGCTGAACTTTGAACTGTCAAAATTAAGCGAACATTTAGTAAGGTGGTGGAGAGAAACATAGGAGGGGGATACGTACCTTATTTTAGCTATCCTGAAACATCCAAATTTAGGCACGTGTCTGCCAAAAATTCCAAGTCACAATCTGGTAATCTATATAAACCTGAATAAATTTGCTTTAATTTTTTATAGAACACATCCTTTTATAATTTTTTTTGCAAAAAATGAAATTAACTACGTAATTTTCTGCGAAAATATGGAGTTAAACAATTTGTAGGCGACAAACATTGCCAAGTGACCTTATCGAGGTGCACAAATAAATTGTTAAGATCTAGCTTACGCAGTTTTCAGTTTTGGGGACAAACTTGATATCTATATATCAAACAAAGTTAGAAATGAGTTTCTGTAACTTTTGCTGTTGCTATATTATTAAAACCAAATCCACTTTTAATTATAGCTCTTTGTGATAGTTTTCTTGAACAGGGGAATCAACGTACAAAACCGTATAAAGGTTTTCATACACAAAAAAAAACAAAATGCTCAAATAGCGTGCACTGGTTTTGTAATTACGCACAATTAAATGTTGCAAGTATTACTAACAATATGTTGCTACAAAGCATTTTGACAGAAAATATTTTTGACACGCTATTAGCAACTTATAAGAAAAAAGAACTAATATAACATACATTTTCGTAGGGAATTAGTGCACAACGTTATAAGGATGTTTGCAACAAAAGGAGGGCACCGCTCTTAAATTGCCTATACGACAGTATCAATAATATTCTCGACATCCATGCAATCAATATAAAAAGGCCGACCCAATTTTTAAAAAGGAAAGGCTTTTTTCGAACTGAAAGATAACATGCCCATGTTTGAATGTTTGAATTATAATGTTCCTTATGTGAAAATTGAACTCCCAACCTTTTTTTGTTAAGAGGCGTTTCAAAGTATATTGCCCCATATGTATACCTATAACTTCTTATAGTGCTATTATGATTATGACGTGCATACACAAGAAAAGGACGTCATTCCTTTATTCTCTTGACGCCCACTTGACACGTAAAAAAGCTCATCAAACCGTATATATACAGCTTGAAAGGATTTTTCATTCAGTGCGTGGGAGCGCCCACTGGCGTCAGTCACAATTAAACCACAGACAAATGTTGAACGTTCATCACGTAACTGTTATTTATGTCAAAAATCTTCAATTATTTTATTTTGGGAGAGAAGTATTATAACGAATAATGTGTAAGTACGTGCACTTAATAAGGGGAAAAAGTTCACAAGTGCAAATTGTTGGATTTTGAAGGGATACCATGATTGAGCTACATACGTTCTGATTTATAATAGGATGGCATGTATGTTTGTCAAGTCCAGAGAACGTGTTCTGGATTTTGTTTTCTATTTTTAGCACAGAAAGTTATTCTATGGGGTGGTTGGGTGGCGCACATCGCACAAGCACGTTCATATGAAAAAAAACTGCGTGGTCTTTTCTCCACATTAAGTGAAATGAAAGAGAAGTATGCGACGTGAATGTGTATGTAATCAACAGCGACAATGTGTTTCTGAGAAAATGAGCAGATGACTGATGACGTGCGCTGATGGACGTATGGTGGTAAATATAGAAATTGAGTTCAAAGTTTTTGTTTTAGTGGATGTTTTGATATTACCTAGTGTTAATACCTAAAGTAAGGAAGTGGAACTTTAGTACTTACGCTACTGAATTTAATTTTCTTAAATTGGTGTTTTAGGTAAATAGATTTGTTTGATTTATTGTTTCACATTGACAATGTTCACCGCTTTTATTGGAAATTATACAGACTCATGCCGCGTACGAAGTTGCGGGCACAGCTAGTTACAAATAAAAGGGATACAGCCTATGACTAGCTGTCGTATTGAGAAATTATGTAGCATCAGTGGAATTTTCAGTGCTGCCAATTGCCCAACCCTTTCAATGCGATGATGGTAATCGATATAAATGATTAATAATTTACACAATTATAGACTATTATATGTCCAGCATTCCCCATGCGTCGTTTTTATATATCTATCGTTTTTATTATTCTATCTAAAAACATAAAAAATCACTAACTTTCCTCAGGTTGCGTTATAAAAACAAAATAACAAAAAAGTTACGTATACGCCCCGTAAGGAAATGTAACTTTAATTACATTTAAACGTCTTTCTATTAAATTTCACTGCTTTCTTCAACCAGTCGTGCAACATAAGAAAATAAATATGTGGCTCAAGTGGTACCCTTTGTAAATAGTGGCGACTTTGACATTCCAAAGATAACATTCCTATTCGAGCTATCACTGATTTTCGGACAAAAAAAAAGAAGACCATAACATGCCTGCAATGCTCACCAGTTACCACTTTCGTAAAGTTCCGAGCGGAGCTATGCCTCAACC
This sequence comes from Cheilosia urbana, assembly GCA_946477585.1. NCBI lineage: Eukaryota > Metazoa > Arthropoda > Insecta > Diptera > Syrphidae > Cheilosia > Cheilosia urbana. The sequence continues at coordinate 148,265,292 of OX297854.1, forward strand.
GATGTCACCGCTTCAAGTTGTGTTGCCGCAAGGGTAAAAGAACACTTCTGTTGTCAATACTACTTAATACAAGGTCAAACTGTTTGCTGTGCATTTCGATTTCAAATCTCAATTAGTTTCGCTTGCACGTTAGAGTGTCGAATAGGTACTTAATGGAAGAAAAAGAAACCAACATTGGTACTCGGTGTAACGACATGGATTGCGTACTTAACGCTCATTGAATACTTATTTGCTTGTTCAGACATTAGTTTAGCTAAAATTCAAGGTGAAGTATTCCCTCGAACATATTTAAACATTTTACAACGGCAAGAACTATTTCCACTCTGCAGTTATGTTAGAAAAATCATTGCACTGATGTGAGGAGAACACTTGTGTCCCATGTCGTGGAGAATGAAATGCACAAGAAGTGGTTAACTCAAATGAGCTAAATTGAAGTCGAAAGAGTTTGATTCTTAAAAGTGTACTACACAATTTTATTACGGCACAAAATGAATACGCACTTGTCAGAGCTTTTTAAATGTTGGTTGAAAACAATTTTTTGTCCAACATGCCTCATTAGACTTGTACATTTGAAATAATTTGAGGGCACACAGAATTCACTTCAATTTTACTTATTGAACAACATAATTTTTTTATATATAGTGTAAACTTTATTAAAGGCGACATCTTTGCACCTGAAAACATGAGAACGTAGAATCGGAGGCACCCGGTGATGACACCAACTGCACCCAACTTCACTAACTAAGAATGCGCGTTTGTTCTTGTTCGTTGTGATTTAGCCGAGATTACATCTGTAAACGTTTAAAGAAAATAATTTTAAGTATAAAAAGTTTAAAATATTATGCTCTGCCCATTAGCGTACTGGGTTTTAATCAAACGCAATGTATAGCCATCATCGGAAGTCTTATTATAAGGCGTTTTTTTTTTACAAATGCCATAAAAAAAAGAAAGAAAGAGTAACGAGTAGTTATTTCTGCTTTATTAACTCGTTGAACATGACCATATTTATGTTCGCAGTAGTGCGGAACATTGAGGGCGTTCAAGTATCTAGTTTAGTAAGTCTGACAGCTGTCTGACTAGATCTATCTCGGTTGTGATTGGATTAAATCGGTCACGTGGGCCAGTGACATTTGACGTTTATGGAGGGGTAGCCGACGAATCTAGTCAAGAAATTCGTGACTGAGTACTAAGTTGACAGTTCGGGTATGTGGCTGACGTAGAAAAAGTGACGTTCCCGACCAATCTAGTTTTTGCGTTCAGGTTACATCTTATCCAGACCAATCTAGTCGACTTAAGATAACTAGATTCTTGAATGCGGCCATTAACTTTGAACTACTGATAGTTAAAAATCAAATTTATACAGAGCAAAAGCCTTTTAAATGGGAGTGAAATCGTAATTTTTCTTCTTTATGTTGTCAATCTGTCATTTGATACATTCATCATTCATTACGCATTTCTCGTTAGTTTGCTAAATTTCCCTTTTTTGTCAATTTTGATGACAATGGCCGGGTTCCACTGCCCGCTAGATGTCTAGCACAAAATATCCCAGATGAAGGAACGCTCGAGCTAGAACACTATCGGCAGCGGCAAAGTCCCCATTGCAATTTAAGAAATGATAAAAATTACATAAAACTAATATCTGAATTGATATTTTATTTACATTATTGCCAATTTTATCACAATTACACTTGCTCGGCTTCGTATTTATTTTCATTTTGTAAACGTTTGGAAGATTTCCTTTGACGGGTCGTTGTTTTTTCTCTCTCAATGCAGCGGGTAGTTTTGCGCTAGATTGAGAAATTTCCCTGAAGGGGATATTTCACAAAAAGTGCTAGTCGTCTAGCACAAATGAAGTTGATATGGATTTTGACATGCCGCTAGTCATCTAGGCATCAACTGTGGATAGAAATAGGTCGAAAAATAACAGCACTCTGAGGCAAATTGTAAGCAGGGTCTTAGAACATTCAAGAAGAAGAAGACTTCAAAATTACTACTCTACCGGGTTTTCGCGAAAACACTCGAAAACATTATCGAAAGCAGAAGTAGTGTTCTTCTTCTTTGAAATTAATATATCAAAGTGTTCGTTATATTCACGGTTTTTTTTAAGTCATTGAAAAATATGCTTAGGTATTTTAAAAGATTTGATTTGATTTAAAATTAAAAGATGATTGTTCGTCATTTAAATACTTTGAGGGTTCTTAACCCAATTTTTATGTACGTTCCTTATATCGGATAGCAAATCCTTGGGCACCATTTGCTATACAGAGATACTAAATGTATGTATATCTGAAAAGCGTTCGTTATAGGTACCGCAAATTCGCTATATCGGTTATTCGTTATAATGGACGTCTACTGCCGAAATAATTTAAAATTGAAATTCCTTAAATGTATTCATGATCTTCCGTTCGCGGATTTTTGAAGAAGGCTTACATTTCTGTTTTTACTGTAGGTATCTATATGAACTAAACTGGAAATGTTTTTGTTTTAATGAGCTTACTGATCAGTGGTTTCCGAACTTAAATAAATAAACTATTTCATTCTTTTCTCTACTTTTCGTTAGGTTTTTCCAACTTCCTCAGGGGGATGTTTTAGTCTTTATTTAGGGGCTGAAAAAGCAAATTCTATTTTACACCATGTTCTTTTCTAAAATATTGTTTGATTGGTTCTTACATTTTACATCGGTTTTGTTTTTTAAACAAACGAAAAATAAAAAACAACCGTACTGAACAATTAATAAACTGGAAAACACATACAGTACACAAATGTTTTCAAAATCATTTCACGAACCTTATTTCCATTTGCATTTTGGTTCTGTTTTTGAACTCCTCCAAACTCCAAGTGCTTAACTATGGGCAAGCATTCATTCATTTAGTTCATAGCAGAATTTCACCCTTTGCACCGGCCCTTGACCAAAGTGTTTATTCTTCATTTCGCCTTATCTCTGCCCACTCGACCCATCCATTCATCTTGAGTTCTATTTCCTCCTTTTCAATTATTTCTTTGCCCGTCTGGGTTTTCTTAAAACTCTGGGTTCTTTGTGAATATTAAAATGCGCTTTAAGGTAGTCCGTACTCCAGCAATGTCGGTCGGCGTACTTGCACACTTCCTGGTGATTTTATGAAAAATTCTTCAGATAGGTATATATTTATGGCAAAGTAGATAAGAATTATTTGCCTTAAAGCAGTCAAACTCTTCCTTAAAAATTTGTATGTTTTACCGGGTGTTATATTTATTAAACCTTGTACATTCAGTTCTTATAAAATAATAACGATTCTCTCTATCTCTTGCAGAAAGTAAAAATAAGGCCTAGGGCCTCTCGCCGTCATGTCGTCTGTTAAAGTGGCGGTTCGAGTGCGACCCTTCAACTCACGTGAAATCTCAAGAGATTCAAAATGCATCATCGAAATGACCGGTGCAACCACCGGTAAATATACTCATATAAACTGTAATTTCCAAAACGAACGCTAACCGCAAATGTGTGTAATTTTTACAGCAATTACAAATCCCAAAGTACCACCAAATTCAAATGAAGCCATTAAACGATTTAACTTTGATTACTCATACTGGTCGCACAATGTAAGCAACTGAATGACTTTATATAGAGTTTGACACTAATGCCATTTTAATTGTACTTTCTAGCCAAGGGATCCCGAATTCTCCACTCAGGAGATGGTGTACAAGGATATTGGGGAGGAAATGCTTCAACACTCCTTTGATGGGTACAACGTGTGTATTTTTGCATATGGACAGACGGGTGCTGGCAAGTCGTACACCATGATGGGTAAACAGGAAGAAAATCAAGAGGGCATCATCCCAATGATTTGCAAGGATTTATTCAATCGAATCCATGACACAGAGACGGATGAGTTGAAATACTCGGTTTGTACTGCAGACTACTGTCTTAATTGAAAGAAATTTACAATCTCTATGATATTCTTTACAATAAAGGTTGAAGTTTCCTATATGGAAATCTACTGCGAGCGCGTACGTGACTTGTTGAATCCAAAGAACAAGGGAAATCTTCGCGTTAGGGAGCATCCCCTACTGGGACCGTATGTCGAGGATCTTTCCAAGCTGGCCGTTCAAGACTATCAGGACATTCATGATCTTATCGATGAAGGCAACAAAGCAAGGTTAACAACGAAATTTTTGTCTTGCAAAAAAAAAAAACACCATTCAAATCACTTTTCATTTGCAGAACTGTCGCAGCAACAAACATGAACGAAACTAGTTCCCGATCTCATGCTGTCTTCACTATCTTCTTCACCCAAAGGCGACACGACGAAATGACCGATTTAACTACGGAAAAAGTATCGAAAATAAGTTTGGTCGATTTAGCCGGTTCTGAGCGAGCCGATTCCACCGGTGCGAAAGGTACACGCTTGAAGGAAGGTGCCAACATCAACAAATCGTTGACAACTTTGGGAAAAGTCATTTCCGCTCTGGCTGAAATTGTAAGGAAGATATCATTTGCTAGTCTCCTATTTAATTGATTAACATTTTTTATACAAGAACTTTTATAATTTCCCTACTTTGTTATTTTTTCAAAATTCTATTGAAAAAATAATTTTTCTAAATTTCTGCAACAAATTTTTCATTTCTCATTCACTGCAAATATTTTGAAATCCGGATTCATCATTCTATCATTTAAATCGTTTTGAAAAATAAAACCCAAATCAAATAAAATGTAAAACAAAAATAGTCTGTAAGTATGATTTTCACTCTAAGAGTTAAAAGTTACTTTTAAATATATTAATTTCGGTTTTACTTCATCATAATGATTTTGTTTGTATTTTTGACATACACATACCCCTCATCTTACACATAATATATTCACTCATTAAATGTTTTGTAGTTTATTGTATTTTTATCTAAACGCTTCTGTTTTAAACAAGAAAAAAGAAAAGTTCCTTCTCAGTGGGGTAGTTTTTGTATTCATTTTTAAATCCAAACATTACAGGCATCAAAGAGTAAAAAATCAAAGAAAGCCGATTTCATTCCTTATCGTGACTCTGTATTGACATGGTTGCTTCGTGAGAATTTGGGTGGCAATTCGAAGACGGCTATGATTGCTGCTATTTCGCCTGCTGACATCAATTACGATGAAACGTTGAGTACGTTAAGGTGAGTTCTTAAGTTATTACATAGGTTGGGGCAAATGTAACGCATGTAAAATTATTCGACTGTGTAACGAGTTAAGTTAAGCAGGTACATTAAATTAATGGCATTTTTCATTGAAGATCCGAGAGAATTTCTCTTTGCAATAGTGGTAGACACCATAATTATTATGCGAGATTTGATTTTCTGTTGCTTCTTTTTTTATTGTTTTGTAAAGTAAATATGAAATTAAATATCCCTTCCTCTTTTTTTATGACACTAGTCGAAAGCCCTGGCAGTTAGCACTAGACCTAAATATTATTGCCTTTGTAATTTATTTACCTGTTAATAAAGGTATAGTAATAATAATAATAAAATCAATTTATTTGAATTAAAGTTAACATTCGCATGCTTAAATTGCAAATTTTCGGATCACATAGCGCAAATTTTGTTCCGAAAAACACAATAAACATTTCAATCTGACATTTTGCTAGTATATGTTTGTATTGGTGGGTTCGGGGTAATTTTTTTTAAATATTCCGGACACTTCTGTTGTGTTAAGAATTGATGCTTTTTCTTTAAACATAGAAAGAACACTCATATCACTCGATCATTTGAAATAAAGCAATTCTTTTCTTCAATCGAAAACGCCATAAGTTAAAACAGGAGATTAAAAAATATAACGAGTAATTTTCCTATTGGCTACAAAAGGCTAAAGACTTTTTCTTTAAACATAGAAAGAGCACTTCTAGATTCGATCATTTGAAAAGAAGGGCAATTCTTTTCTTCAATCGAAAACGCCATAAGTTAAAAAAAAAGTGCTAAAATATAACGAGTAATTTTCCTATTGGCTACAAAAGGCAGTGCATTTCTTATACAACTCATAATCGTGTCGGGATTTATTAATTTTAGGTAAAATAAAGTTTATCTGTTATCGAGACCACTCCGTAGGTATATGTTTCAAACTGACTCAAGTGATGTAATATAAAACGGTCGCACAAAGTCGTATGTCGTACACATTCTCATCAAAAACGATAGAAAAAGAAAAAATTCCCAAAATAACGAGTAACGAAGTAGTTCCTCTCTTGGCTCGAAACAGCTCAGAGAATTTCAACCGGCAAGTACTGATAAATGTGTCAAATGCAAAAAGTTGATAAGAAACAAATTCAAAATTCGTATTAAGAATCAATGGCACAGAAAAGTTAAATCTACGAAAATAAAGAAAATTCGGTAGTGGTCGAATGTTCTTCTAGAACGTTTCATATGTTGCAAAAAGGCAAGTTATATATTTATGTGTTTGTGATATGGTTTAGGTGTCAAAGATGAAAGTGGCTCAAAGTAGCTCGAAGTCTACCCACGTACTTTTGAGTACCTATATTTTCTGACAGAGTTTCGCTAAATTTTTTGAGTTTGACAGATTTTTAGTTTTTGGCTCGGGAAAGTACGTGAAAAGACCTACCCCCGTATTAATAAAGGCTGTGTAAAAGTTATCAACTTGTTACTCAGCCGTTATGTCCAATTTTTGTATGCTATCTGACGTTTGCTAACTAACTTACTTGTGCACATTTTTTTATTTATAAGGGGGCTAGTCTGTACTTTTTATAAAAAATTACAGAGAAATAGAAAATTGGCAAAACAACGAGTCTCGAAACATCTCACAGAATTTGGTCATATTAATAAATGTTACGAAGTTGACAGGTAGACAAAATAAAAGAAACAAATTTTATCCAAATATATAAAAAGAGATGTTGATTGTGATTTTCCACTGCGGTTTTACAAGGATTTGCTTTGTTTTAGACACATTGGTGTTTAGCTGTTAGCGAGTCCTCAAAGAAGCGCGAACGTGTTTATGAGTTATGGGATGGTTTTCCGCACTGTGAACTGTGACTGATAGCGCTTCGTTCAGCTTTTTGAATTACCTTGAAAAAATGCGCGTGTTACGAAAACTGGACAAAACTACTTGTTACAACTACCTGCTTGAAAACAAAGTTTATTGCCATTCGGATCAGTCCATAAATGCCTGTTCTTTAAAGAAAATAAACGTGAATACAAATCATGCCTGCCATTACAAAAAAAAAAAAAAACACTCAAATATCACATTTTTACATCGACATACCGAAAATTAAATTTCAGATATGCCGATCGCGCTAAACAGATTGTCTGCAAAGCTATTGTCAATGAGGACGCCAATGCCAAACTTATTCGCGAACTCAAGGAAGAAATTCAAAAACTTCGCGATCTTCTTAAAGCCGAGGGCATTGAAGTTCAAGAAGGTAAGCCTTACAATGCTTCTTTATACATGTTCTATTACAAGTGTGTGGTTTAATTTTAGTATTTATTTATGTTCATACAACTATTTTTAATTCTTGATTTGAAAACATTTAAAGTTTGTATAAATATTATATATATTTAATGTCAACGGCATTGTATTTAACATACCTACTTAAGAAAAAAAAAATCATTACAAAATCAACCAGATAAGAAACACGAACAACTATTTTCATTTAGGGCCAGATGGTAAAGTGGTTTGTGAGAAACGAGACCCAAATAGTAAGTAGCCCAAACAACAGAAAATCATCCTTAATAACGAATAATTTTCTGACCAAAATGCAAATTTTTCTTTTATTGTGTCAGCAATTGAAAGCATTTTTTTGGTATTTTTTCGTTGCCCTTGCAAATGCTTGTGACACACTCGATATACTATATACATACAGCCGAAGCAATAATATAATTATTTTATGTAATACCATTTTGTTGAAATGGATATTCGTTGTACTTAACCTCAAAACCACTGTTACGCTTCTTTGTGTTCGAAATGAAGGATCATACACGCACCTGTGCCGTTGTGTGTATTTTTCTCTCGTTTAGCTATTATTTTTCAATGTGTACGCGTGTGTAGAGAAGAGACCGCACAAATCAATTTGCATTTGGGATCAAATTTTTATAAATTAAAAAGAATCGGCCTACAGAGTATATATATATATATATTATTTCAAAATTGAATCTTACATTCGTTCGTATTTGAATTCGTTTTGTGAGCGCTTTTCTAGCGTCAGCTTGGGGTCGTCTCTACGTGCACTTATTTATGCTCATTGCTCATGTGCTAAACATAATAAAACAAAAACAAATACCATATATATGTGACATTTGTACATAATAATATTATTCATAATCTACATGTATTCCTACGCCGTTTTTTTTTTTTTTTTTTTTCTTTTTCTTTTTGACACACTGCACAATATTTGCAGTCAAACGCTAAGCTTATTGTAAACAAATATTTTATTATATCGTACTCTTATTTAAAGTCTGTAACATGTATAAATATATTTTAAGTTGACATTTTGTGCCAGTAAAATTTCTACTTGATTTTAGTTTTATTTTTTTTTTTTATGTTTTTATGTAGCTCTGCTGCCGCCGAATTGATTTTCGTGACAGTTTCCTAAGCAAAGTAGAATACAAAAGAAAGTACTTCAGGAATCTGGGACAATCGTAATTTAATTGATTTTGCGTAATCCCACTTAAGCCACTATGCGTTTTTTGTTGAATTGGGAGTGCATTTAGTTTGGGATAACCTGAGTGGATTTGTGACCATATTTGACACTAGTGAAGTCCACGAAATCTCAATATTGTTGACCCTTAAAATTGTAATAGATTGTGCAGTATTTATTAAAATTTGTCGCTAATGTCGTTTCCATTGGTTTCACTCATTCTGTAATCCAATGGAACAAGAAAACTGCTTCTGATTGAATCCACAAAAGTATTGGTGAAATGCCAAAAAAGTAATCTACGGCAGCTGTCATCTGACTTGTATAAAAAACATAAATTACACTTGTGTGAGTGCTTCTTGAGTGGATTGTGACTTCAAATCGAGAAGCGAAATTCTCTTCTCAGAATCGTTAGAAGATTATTTTTTGTGGCAATGGAACGGTTTCAGAAGCGATTTTTTTGATTCTGGACTCTACCGGACGCTTCTTTTTGCTCGAAAACAATATAAAAAATATAGTCTGTGGTAGATTTTATCCCATAAATCCATCAACTTCGCAAATTACTTGCTGAAGGAAGAATAAACCCTTGAAGGCCTTACTGTAGCAGCTCATAGAAACTTGTCTATTAAATTGGTCTTTAAAACTACTTGTCGCTAACAGATATTCAATACGTATACCAACACTCCCTATCCACGCATATCGTATTTATTTACTTAACTAACTTGGTAAGAGATGGTTGGATACACTGCAACTACACTGAATCCCCTTTAATAAAGGACACACGTTACTAGTCATCTAGACTGGCGGGAGCCTTATTTGTTTGGTTAGGTTGAAGATTATATTTGGTTTGTACAAGTTAAAAAGGCAACTGTTCGAAAAAAAAGTATTCAAATTGTTCCCATCCCTATTGTAGCCTGAAGAATTTGCAATTAGACTTTAGAAACCCAAGAGTATACCAGCTTTATCAGAGCAACATTTGCTTTTGTGGACCAAGTTTATCAAATACATTTGCATGGCTGCGACATATAAAGCAACAATAACTCTGCAGCCCGCAATCTTTGATTCTAAACTAACAACCGACTTAGAGTGGGCGACTGAAAGCAGTTGGTTAAGGTTCATACTAGGGATGTTACCGGAGTCGGAAGCATCATACCAAACTCCGCGGAGTCGGAGTTGAATCGGAGTCGGAGGCGGAGGTCGCACGCAGACACAAATTATTAAAATATAAAATTGACGCACGCACTCTCAACTTCAATGCAAGTCTCGCCTAGTTATGTAAATACATAAAAGAGTGAAAAGACAGTCGTATTGTAAGATATCGCAACTCGATAGTTCTTTGTTGTTCATGTTCATCGGTCGCCTCGTCACCGATGGTGCTCCGAAAACCTCCGATGTGATTATATCGTAACCGAAGCCGGATTCGGAGGTGTAATTTTAACCGGAAGTTCCGACATATCGGATTCGGAGTCGAAGCTCCGTATCATCCCTTGTCCATACTGTAGGTACCGCCGCTTTGGGCATCCTTCTATAGATTTTAGGACCCAGTCTTACAAATTCTTCCTGGACCTTAGCGCCATATAATCGGAGCAGTTCTTTTTTCATTTTTATGACAATTATTCTTTATTACGTTTGTGAATTGTTGTTTTTTTCTTCGAGTGAACAACTCTTAACAACAACTCGTAGACACAGTCGGGAATGATAGCTATTTCGAACTACACCACTAATTCATCATCAGACGCCTTTGCAATGATTGCTTGAATTTGTTCAAATGTTCTTTATTACATTTGTTACTTTTGGCTTATTTATTAAACTATTTATTTAATTTACGCCGATGTAATTTGTACTATAAAAGATCAAGTCTTATTTTACAACTCAAAACTAAAGATGTTAATAAATTGAAATTGAAAATTAGATTTATTCAGAGCTAGTACTTTCCAGTTAGTAGATTCTATCCAAACTTACCCAATCTGTTTTCAATTATAAGTAAAATTCAAAGGCCTTTGTTAACAGGTAGAGTGTTCCGGTGTCCGGTCGCTATAACTAGCCCCTAAAATAGCGATTGCAGAATTTCGGTTCCACTTCAAATATTCTTCCCATCCAAAATTTCAAAATCTTTAACCTCTATTATGCGACTTAGTTTCATATTACTCTAATCTTTACAGAAGTCAAATCACAGAAATCAAAATAGCACCGTCATGTAGTGACGGCGCGTCACACGTCGCCCCAGACATTTGAAAACCCATTTCCATATATCCCCTAAATGATGAAAGCGTGTAGTCGCAATTGTAATGTTTGCTACTGTATTTTTATATGTATAAATTATTTTGTTTGTTTTTTTCTTAAGCTTCATAATCGTAAATAAAAAATGTTTATTTATATAAATAACGGCCTTGAAATATGCACGATGACATAATAAAAGCATAAACTTTTTAAATTACCTACACATCCATATTTCACTTTAACCCTATTTTAGAGGATGAATTGAATAAGAACGGCAACATTAATTCGGATAACAAATCTCCGACTAAGGGACGCAATCGCAACGGCTCAACAACTGATATGGCTGTTGATCAGCTACAGGCCAGCGAGAAGTTAATTGCAGGTAAGGTGGTCTTTATTTTTATTGAGCTTATAAAGTTCGCCTCGTGACCAACAATCATTTTTACCGCCCACAGAACTTAACGAAACCTGGGAAGAAAAACTTAAGCGCACCGAAGAGATTCGCCTTCAACGCGAGGCCGTTTTCGCTGAAATGGGTGTTGCTGTCAAAGAAGATGGCATCACAGTTGGTGTGTTCTCACCAAAGAAAACACCGCATTTGGTAAATCTCAATGAAGATCCTAACTTGTCCGAGTGTCTTTTGTACTACATCAAGGACGGTGAGTTTTTCTTTGTGTTTTACCTTATACCACTTACTGACTTGCAACAAAATTCACAGGCAGAACACGTCTGGGAACCCACGAGGCCAACGTGCCCCAAGATATCCAACTGTCTGGTTCGCATATTCTCAAAGAGCATTGCACATTTGAGAACCGCAACGATAGCGTTACATTGATTCCACACAAAGATGCGTTGGTGTATTTGAATGGTCGCAAACTGACCGAACCTGAGGTCCTGGTGACTGGTTCGCGTGTTATCTTGGGAAAGAACCATGTGTTCAGATTCACTCACCCGGAACAAGCCCGAGAAATCAGGGAGAAGATATCTGCCAATGAGACAGAAACTGAGAAAGCTGTCACTGAGGAGACCAATCAGGAGGTTGATTGGAATTTCGCTCAGTGTGAGTTGTTGGAGAAGCAGGGTATTGATTTAAAACAGGAAATGAAAAAGCGATTGGACGCATTGGAGGAACAGTTCAAGAGAGAGAAAATGCAAGCTGATCAGGAGTTCGAGGAGCAGAGGAAGGTAAGTTTGTATACTTTGTTTTATATAACTAACAATCTTACGAGTATGTTTTTTGTTGTTTTTTTTTTTTCTAGTCGTACGAAGCTCGTATAGATGCTCTGCAAAAGCAGGTGGAAGAGCAGTCGATGACTATGTCGATGTATAGCAGCTACAGTCCAGAAGATTTCCACCAAGAGGAAGACATTTTCGGTGAGTAAGACTGCGACTTTGGAGTTAACCTCATTGTTAATTCTGGTTAATAATGTTCTCCATTTAAAATTCAGTTAACCCATTGTTTGAGTCATGTTGGACTGCAAGAGAAGCTGGCTTAGCCGCATGGGCATTTCGCAAATGGCGTTACCATCAATTTACTTCCTTACGTGACGATCTATGGGGAAATGCTATATTTTTGAAAGAGGCCAATGCTATTTCTGTGGAGCTAAAAAAGAAGGTAAGAGACATGTGTGGGATTTTTAAAAATAATAAATTGTATACTTGGGCTGCGTATCAGCTTAAGGCTTGTAATGATCTCTCTTCATGGTAGTCGTCCTTCCTACTCTTGATTAATTATAGTAAGCAGTGATTTCTACGGCAAAGCGTCTAATAGGTGTGAAGCAGAAGACTTGTTTTATTGAAAACCTCTCAGCAATGTAATGCCAAGCAAAATATACGAATGCGCAGTTAAACTCTTTCAGTCACATTTGTATTTAAGTGGCCTTAACTGTAAAATTCTATTGTGTGCCTCGGCTCTAGTTTCATTTTAAGTTCTGCAAGCTCCCTCTCGCTGAAATTGAATTTCGGTGAAAGCAGTTACAGTGTCAAGTATATAATCCAGTTGCCTCTTCTTAGATCACCTAACCGACTCAAGTCTATGCCAAGTTAGTGGTATCACAAACTTTATGGGTAGGCAATTAGACCTTATCTTCACCTCTGATCCCAATAACTCCTCTGTCTCACTTTTTCCTCTATTGCTGTCAACTATTGATAACTTACACTCCCCACTTCTTCTCTCTTTTTTTCATAACGCTCCACCGCAGCCCACACCTTCCACAGCTCACCCTTCCTACGACTTTCATAAAGCCAACTTCCGCAAAATCAATGAATACCTCAGCAGAGCCTCTTTTGACTTTGCCAATCTGTCTTTAAATGATGCCCTCTCCATGACGACGTTATTACAAATGACTTCAGTAAGGCCTTTGATAAAATATCCCATAAATTAATCCTTTTAAAATTGTGAGCTCTTGGCTTTGAACCTATTTTGCTAAAGTGGTTAACTTCATACTTGGAAAATCGCTTTTACAGTGTTCGCTTCAGGTCCGTCCTATCGGCGTACACCAAGGCAGCCATCTAGGTCCCCTTCTTTTTATCTTAACCATTAACGACCTTAAAACGGTCATTCAGCACTCAGCACTTTCTCTCTATGCTGACGATACAACATTTTTCAAATCCATTTCCTCACATCACGACTCCCTTCTCCTTCAAATAGATCTAGATAATTTTTCCATCTGGTGCCTCAAAAACTGCCTTGAACTCAATGTCACCAAATGCCAATCTATTACCTTCTCACGCAAGTGCAACAAGTCTCCTCCTCGAACTTACCTCCTCCACGGCCAAGCTATATCCATCGCCCAATCTATTCCTGACCTTGGTGTATTATGCGAAAGGGAACTTAATTTCCGCTCGCATATTAATGAGATAATTCTTAAAGCCAACTCATCGCTTGGCTCCGTTAAAAGATGGTCCAGGGAATTCTCCGACCCGTACGTGACCAGATCTCTGTACGTCACATTTGTTCGCCCTCTGCTCGAGTATGCTAGCCAAGCATGGTCTCCCTTTCAACGTGTTCATATAGACAGAATTGAGAGTATCCAACATCGTTTTCTTCGATTTGCGCTTCGGGGGATTTCTTGGAATGATCCCTTAATCTTACTTCCCTATCAAGACCGCCTCAAATTTATTAACCTCAATACCCTTGAGGAATGCAGAGACGTAGCAGACATTCTCTTTATTCACCGTCTACTCTCATAGGCTCTATCGACTGTATGTCGCTCTACAACTCTATCTCCTTTAACACTAACCCTCGGAATTTTCGTTGTCCCCGTCTCTTCTATTTACCAATTCACCGCACCTCATATGGGTCAAACGAACCAATCTCCCGTATGCTGCGGAAGGTTAATTCAAACCATACTGTTTTTGACTTCAACCGCAGTCCCTTAAAATTGACCTCCTTCACCATCCTTAGCTTTTAGTAGTAGATTTAAGTTAGTCTTAGTTTAATTGTAATAGCTTGTATTAAGCCAAATAAATAATTTTAGAATACGATTTTCATTGCATTTTATAAATAAAACATAATCGTAACGAGTGGTGAATAATTGACTTATACGTTTTAATTTCACAGGTTCAATTCCAATTCACCCTTCTCACGGACACCCTCTACTCACCACTTCCACCGGAATTAATACCAACCGCCCTCTCCCCGATTCAAGGTGAAGACGAATTCGGCGCACCGCCCATTTCAAAGACAATTGTTGCTGTCGAAGTAACTGATACCAAAAACGGTGCAACTCACTATTGGTCCTTGGAAAAATTGCGGTAAGTCTACCAATTGCATGCTATTTATATCCTTTTTTCGTTGTTTTATTATTTTCTGCTGTGAAAATAGGTAGAGATAATGGATTTAATAAAATTGGATTGTTTACTTGTTCGGTTTGACACGGTTTCTTTGTTTTATTGTTTTTATTTGACTACCAAATAATGTTTTTTTTTTTGTTTCCTCAAAGGCATTTAGGCATCGTATGCTTCTGGGCGTGCATGGTGGTTGCTGTTTGTTTTTAATAAATATTTCTAAAACTATTCGTTATGTAAATTTCGAGTTGTTTATGACGTTTGCTTGCTACCAAAAATATATAAATCAATTTAATTACTAATCAATCAGTAGCTCACAAAATTCACCACCATTGCGTCCTTTTTTCTCATTCGATATCTCTTTCCCCGTAACATTACATCAATTTATTTAGTTCTTTAAATTCATACACATCTATTTAAGCGTTTAAACAAAAATCTGAACTTTCGAAATTTGCCAGTTATCGCCTCGAAATGATGCGTCAAATTTACAATGTCGAGAGTCCACCATCGTCGATGATTTTTGATATTTCGCCAATGGCAGAGCGAATAACATCAATGTCTCCAATGCACATTCCTTCTGCGATGAATATCTCGCCAACTTACAGCTCAAGTTTACCATCCGACAACCAAGTGACAAGTAATGGCGGCAACATGTCTTTGGGTGATAATGAGAATAACGCCGCAGGTGGACGCGGACAGCAAAATGAATTATTACAGTGCATAACACCGTGTGCCAATGGGTCAACTAATAGATTGTCATTAGCCAATTTGCTGCCAGCTAGGTTAGCATTTGCTGAATACTCATTTCTTTTGTTACTTCAATTGGTATCTGTTGTTATGTTTTTATTTACATTCTATAATAATCCTTGTTCTTTGATCAATGTATTGTAGAAACTTTGTGACATGGTTAAAGCATTTATACTTATTTTTCTTTTGGCTCAATATTTTACTGTGACTGTCCGTAGACCAACAGATTACGCTCATTCGCTTTTCATTGCATCCGTTGAGGCTTGAGATTAGGAAAAACTGCACATTTTGAATATATTGCTTTGCTTTGATTGACATTTTAAAACATAACCAATATGTGAAAAAAAAAAATGCTTGATAATAAAAAATTATTACTTCAGTGCCTTTGAGGAGATGTTTAGCTAGTACTTTAAATAGTTTTAGTACACTGGAAAGGTGATTTATCTGATGCATCGTCGCGTAAAAAGAACTGGTTAAGAGTTTTATTGGACACTAGAGATCTGTATAAACAGCTTCTATACTTTAAAAACTGAATCTAAGGCTGTGAATTTGTTCTATCGATTTAAGTCTGTCTGATAATTTTGTTTTTGTTTTAAGGATATTCAAACTATGGGGTTCGTCCATAACTTTTAAAGAAAAGTGCATTGACAGTTTTTACTGAAAATCCAGCGATTTTCTCGTAGTTCTCGTAGATTTTTTTTCAATAGTTCTTTATAGACACACATAAAATAAAAAAATATAGAATAAAATAAAATAGAAAATAAAATATTTCAAATCTCAGTCTAGCGTTTCACGAGTGGGTATTGACGAGTTCAGCACATGTCTTCTAAAATATCTCTACGTATTTTTGATTTGTCAGTTATGTGGCTTTTATAGTTAAGAAAGAAGAGCCCGGAACTGTAAAAAAATACCTTTTCTTAAGCTCGGGCACATCCGATCTCTGCATTCATGTTTCTTTTCTAGATCAGAGCATGACGAGCGGTCTGAGTAAAATCTGAGCATAGTACATTTTGACAGACGATCATTTTTGATTGTTGATAAGGAATGGCAAATGGCGGGTACAGTAAAATTAATATGGTTTTCCATTGGGACCACCTGAAATCTTTTTCAGATCTCAGATTTTACGCTGCTCATGGAACGCGCAACGAAATTGATTTGCTTTTGTATATGGTTTAGTGCGTTAGGGTCAGTTGGGGTAAATGGAAACACTTTCTGCCTTTTTTTAAACCAAATTTTGAACAAAATAAAAATAAAAATGTTTGGTACTTCCTTTCCACTTTCGGATAATAGTTTTATTATAAAAAAACACCAAGAATTGTACTGGTGATCATTGCACTTCTGATCTGTAACCATGAAGCGCAAAATAGTGTTGTTTACATTTACCCCGGCATTGTTTACATTTCCCCCAATTATTTTGAAAATCAAGGGGTAAATGGAAACAGTTCGTTTGATTCCTGTAGACACTGGGGACTTCGGTATGGGGTGAATGTAAACAAGTAAGAACTGGCTATAATTGATATTGATTTTTTACGACTAAAATTTTCAGTGATATATGAAAGTCAAAGGCGCAGTAAGTGCGGCGACAGATTGGCGTCAAATCGAATTGTCTTTTTGTTGTTTATTGGCCTACGACAATTAATTTTGAAAGGATAAAATAACCGACGTTTACAATTACCCCGTTTTTACATTTACCCCAACTGACCCTAATTGACAACAATATCAGTTGTTCAAATTGCAATTGTTTTTGTCGAAATCACAAATCGATAACGACCTGAAAAATGTTTCGCCTGTACATACAAATGAAGTATTATTTGTGATTTTTTGCCTTCAGATGACGAAGGAGACAATGAAGATAATAATTCCTCCGAAATAATATCCATAGCTATTTATGTATTTTGTTTTTTTGGTTTTCACGAAACTTTGCGCATTTGCCTCGAAAGCAAACTTCTTAAACTGACGTAAAACAGCTGTGCAAATTATATTGGTGTATGTAGATCTGAAAAAATATCGAGATCTGCAAAAAGTGATCCGAATCGAAAAAAAAGATTGATTTTTCTGCCCAATGGAACGCGAAAAGTGGTTTAGATCAAAAAAAAAAAAGATTGATTTTTGGTCCCAACGGAAAACCACATGAGTAAATTGTAAAAAAAGGGAGTCAGACTAAAAAAATACCACAGGTATTATTCTTTTGTTGTATTTTTATAGTCGAACAACAGCTCGAATGTGTTCCATAATTTATTCAGGTCGCTCTGATCACGCTCGCAGTTCGAACTCTGTTCATAGCTCTTCTAAGAAAAACGTTAAGGTACAATTTTTTGATTTTTTATGACGTTTCTGTGAACTGTGACGTCCAATTTACAATTGACTACTTTTTGTAAAGTAAAGTAGTGTTAATTAGCTTTGGACTTGATTAATTTATGTAGGTATGTACTAGATTAAAAAAAAAAATCGCAGTTTATTGTTTGTATTATTATAACAGCCCTACTCTGCTATTCACGTGAATCGTACATTCGATTCACCCACTCGATTCCCTTTGACTCTGCCTTTCCATTCTGCTTTCCATCGGGTGAACTACATTATCCAAACCAATTTGACATTCAAGTTAGCACGTGTTCATGTGAAAATCATTAGAAGTTTATTTTTGAAATTGAAATAAATGTATTCAATTTGATCTCTGTTTATGACAATCTTTGGAAGTTGGATAAAGTATTTTGGTTAACTAAAAAAAATATAAACAAACATATGGATATTCATTGTGGAAATTATTGCTGTAAATTGGTCTGTTTGTTATTCTACCCCTAAAAATGAATAATCTTTATTCATAAGCAAATAATCCCGCAATAAATTAGTTTTTACTTACATTTTATCAACCACCAACCAGACAAACGATCCATTTACTTTCAAATCCGCATCATTTGACATGCGGATCTGAATTGTATAGGATGTATGCGTTCATGTGAATAAGAGAATACCACGCAGTATTACCGACATTTACGAGGTGAATCCAAATTCAATTCGAATGAATAGTAGAATAGTGTTTAGTGAAAATTGAAGATGAATAGCAGAATAGGGCTGTAAACTAGGTTATAGTCTATTGACACCGCACTGAAAACTGTGTTTTCTTCGAAAACTCGAAGTTGCATTCACACCGAACACCCAACTAGTGTTCGTTTGACGTTTCAAACAGCTGTTAGGCACTAGTCGTGAAACTTTTGTGTAAACCATTTTGGTTACAAATTTCGATCGCATGAATAAACAAATACATAAAATAAATACGGAGCATTTAAGAATAATATTAGTCCATCAATTAGGTGTGGAAAATGATTTTAATTTGTGAGTTGTGACTTGTGACATTTGTGCGGTCAACTCTTGTGCTGAATTTGCCGAAATTGCAAAAGGTGCGTTTGTTGCAACAACCCAACAATTGGAACGGGTTTTCGTGATGTTTTCATGGAAAACGACTTTAAACGACTCGTTTTGAAAATGGGAAAACTTCTGTTTTTTACGGCTCGGTATGAACAGGGTATTCGGCTCTCTCTGTTTGAATATTAAGGTCTGTTTAGTGAAAAACAGCTGGACCAAAACAGTACAGAACAGCACAAGTTATAGTCAAAACTGTCAGAACAATAAAGATAGGCTTCATATTGTTAGAATAAAATTAAAAATAACACAGGCATTTTCTAAATGTTTTTCAATAAGAAAAATAATGCAAGAAGTGTTTGCGTTAGCGGAAACTTGCTGTAAAGCAGCTGATTTTGAGGCTTTAGAAGTATGTTTTACGTCAGAAGTAGGTGCAACAAATCGTGTCTACGCCACTACAGCCCAAGAAATAAAACAGTTTCGGACAGCACTTTTTGTTCTTCTTTTCCGTTTAATGTCACTTACCTTTTATTGGACTGCATCGGTTACGTTAACCGAAAAATCTTGAGAAGCTTCGACTGAGTACTCAACTAACGTTCAACTGTGTAAAACCAAATGATTTAAATTCGAAGTGGTTTTGGGGAATAAGTGAATGACCAAAGTGGGAATTATGATTATGATAAATCAGTATAGACTGCAAATAGATTACTTTTGTAGATTTTTCAACTGTGGCCGTTCTGTGCATTGGATATTTTTAACCCTACTTTTACGAAACACGTTTACCAGTCATCATCAGTAATGGAATTTTTTGAGTACGATATTGTAACTAGTAAATATTTTTCTTTATTCACACTCTTAAGGCCGAATTACATCGAATAGTCCATTCGTTCCAAAAATATAAACTCACACAAAATGAATTGTCTAGGCCTAGAGTACCCATTCGGACATGTTGCGCCAACATTTTACATATTCATTTATTTACATCGAAAAAAGAGTTTTAAAAATGACCATAAAATATGAAAACATCCTAATTCATCGGAAGCACACGTATTTATTTCTATAGTTCTAAATTTATATGAGTCAGACGTTTTTTTTTTTTGGATTTTCAATTTGTTAAGGATGTTGGTAGAAAAAAAGAATAAAAAGAACAAATCTGTAAAAAAAATATTACGTATACGCCCTACGTATTGCTTACATAGAAACTAAAAAAACCTTAAGGAAATTGATATAAGGGTGCGGTAAGCGACAAGCACTTGGAATGGCGCCTATACGAAATGCGCAATATCTATTGAGTAGTTAGGCTTTCTTTTCTGGACTAGAATTGTCGGCTAACCCTCCGTCAACTTCAGTTGAAAGATCGTTCAACAATTATTTGAACTTAGATCACCGAAGAGAGAGGCAAATGATTTTAGACTGGTGTCAGACTTACTGAACTATAAATCTGAGTGACCTCAATATTCACCCTCGGTCTCTAATTAGAGTGAAATAAGTCAAAACTTCGTTCACCCATCATACGACCCATCCAAAAGAGACATAAATCATCCACATGCTTGATATTACTTCCGCTTGGCGTAGTTCAGAAAGCACGCACGTTTTGCAGTTTAAAAATATGACAAAGCTTTTAAACTATGCATGAGCTTCAATATGTATTCGACTTCCTTAAAATATGTGCGGCTTTTATTTAATTCTCATGATTGAATTCATATTCTATAATTTCAGACAACGTCTGGAACTTATGCGTGAGATGTATCACAATGAAGCCGAATTGAGTCCAACATCTCCGGACTACAACGTGGAGAGCCTAACCGGTGGGGATCCCTTCTATGACCGTTTCCCTTGGTTCCGAATGGTTGGCCGATCATTTGTGTATCTCAGCAATCTTTTGTACCCGGTGCCACTGGTCCACAAAGTTGCCATTGTCAACGAAAGGGGAGACGTTCGTGGATACCTGCGAATTGCAGTACAACCTGTTTTGGTTAGCTCAACCAGAGTGATTAAATTGTCTTTACAATAAATTGATTTGGTTTGTTTAGGACGAGGAAAGCATTGATTTCAACAACGGTGTGAAACAATCGGCTCGTCTACTCTTCGACGAGGAAGCCAAACCGAAATATCGCCCGATTATGGAGAAAGACGAACGCTACATCGAAGGAGGTCTCGACACAAAAATCGAAGGTGAGTACATGCGAAATGTCGAAATTCGCCTAGAATTTAGATTAATTTTCGACCAAACAAAAAAAAAACGAAAAAAAAAATATCGTATTAAGAATTAGAACTCGAAGATGCAGATTCTGGGCGTGGCGACTCAAGTGTGGCATCCGAGTGCCAGGAGGCAAACGAGGAACCAGCGGAACATCTCCAAGTGGGCAAGGAATTCACTTTCCGTGTAACCGTATTGCAGGCAACCGGTATTAGCGCTGAATATGCTGACATCTTTTGTCAGTTCAAGTATGTATTTTTGCATCTTTTTTGCTGTAGCAAACGGTGTTAATATTCGATATTTTGAATTTCAGCTTCTTGCATCGTCATGAAGAGGCATTCTCGACAGAACCTGTCAAGAATTCTGCATCTGGCGCACCACTCGGATTCTATCATGTTCAGAATGTTAGTTGTGCTTTTTGTTTTTGCTTAGCTATTTGTGAAAATTTTGTTTGAATTTGTCTCTTATAGATAACTGTTCCAGTTACGAAATCCTTTATCGAGTATATGAAGACACAACCCATCATGTTCAAGATATTCGGACACTACCAGAACCATCCGCTGCATAAAGATGCAAAACAGGAATTCATTTCACGACCCCCACCAAGGCGGATGCTTCCTCCCAGTATTCCCATTAGTCAGCCGGTTCGGAGTCCCAAATTTGGGCCGCTGCCATGTCCGCCATCTTCGACGGTACTGGCGAAACACGATGTCTTGGTTTGGTTTGAGATCTGTGAATTGGCACCCAACGGGGAATACGTACCATCTGTAAGTTGAACTTTATAAACAAATCAAGTTGTTTACGACAGATGTACAAAAATCGTAGATCATAATTACCTCAAGTCCTGCAAGAAGACAGAATATTTCTTTTTCCGCTCAGAAATAAATCGCAGGATAAAATTACACGACTAGTTACATTAAGTTTTGTGAAAGTTCATCGAATTCCTTCGCTTGTCCTCGACATATTGGAGCGGCAAACAAAATTAATCTTGATAAAAGGCAAACACTCGTCATCTCTGATGGTGCTGTCGTAGTAGTTGTTCGATGCTTTCAGTAGTTTCACCTGTCGTAGTCTTCCGCAGTCACCATTCAACTCACTGTGAAATGAGGAGCATTAAATATTTTAATTTATCCTTGCAGGTGGTCGAGCATAGTGATGATCTTCCTTGCCGTGGTCTATTCTTATTGCATCAGGGCATACAGAGGCGTATTCGCATTACAATTGTCCACGAACCAACGCCGGAGGTTAAATGGAAGGACATCCGCGAATTAGTAGTCGGTCGCATTCGGAGCACTCCCGAATCATCGGATGACATTGATGATGATTCGTGTGTCCTGTCGCTGGGACTATTCCCTGGTGAAGTACTCGAGGTGCCTGGTGACGACAGATCATTCTATCGTTTCGAAGCCGCATGGGACTCCAGCTTGCACAATTCAACACTTTTGAATCGTGTGACTCAAGCTGGTGAAACGATTTACATTACATTGAGTGCATACTTGGAGGTAAGTGCAACTGCTAGCCGTGCATACGAGACGTTATTTTATCGATTTCTCTTGTTAAAGTTGGAGAATTGTGCTCGTCCAGCTATCATAACCAAAGACCTTAGTATGGTAATTTATGGACGCGATGCACGCACCGGACCACGCTCCTTAAAACACCTATTCTCTGGGCAGTATCGCAATCCGGAAGCCAATCGATTGTCTGGAGTCTATGAACTTTCGCTAAGGAGAGCTTCTGAAGCAGGTAGTCCAGGTAGAAATTTCTAATGTAGTTGTGTATTGTAAACGATTTTGTTGCTTTGTTCGCTTGGTTTGACATTTTCGATAGAAATAGCAATCAGACAAGGAAAGGCTAATGTTTGTGTATTTTTTGTTCCCCTTAAAACTAAGGTGTACAACGCCGACAGCGACGAGTTCTTGATACCAGCTCTACGTACGTGAGGGGAGAAGAAAATCTTCATGGATGGCGACCACGCGGTGACTCCCTGATATTCGATCACCAATGGGAGTTGGAAAAACTCACCCGACTGGAGGAAGTGGGTCGTGTTAAGCATTTGTTATTGTTGCGCGAACGTTTGGGCATGGACACAAATCCCAATCCTACGACAAAGACAGAGAAGGATGTTTGCAATCTTGCTGCTAGAGCTGGAACTTCACCAGTGCATATGGTAATTCCACCATCTCCACAAACGCCTGTCAAAGATCCACAACAAATAATGCCAGATCGTGAATACAACCAACGAGAGCAAGAACTAATGCTCAAGTGTTTGAAATTAGTTCAAGGTAACGTATTAAGTTCTCTGCATCTGTGCAGCACTGCTAAATGTGTACTTCCCTAGGACGATACCATAACAAATCCGAAGCGGCTGATAACTCACAGTCACAATCTGATGTATCACCTGGGGATGAGGGATGCGCTGACATGACCGTTAGTTGTATTTCAGGCAATTCGCTCGAGTAAGATAAATCTGTTGTTTTTTCTTGACAAAAACTTAAGTGTTGTTTTATGTTTTGCAGACTTTGTTCTCCAGATCGAACAGACGCACCAAATGGCTGGGAGGCGCCAGCTCCAGCAACACAACCTGCACTTCCGCTCAGACTCTATGTGCCCGAATTGGAAGAGATTCGCGTGAGTCCAGTTGTTGCACGAAAAGGTCTGCTCAATGTCTTAGAACACGGTGGATCTGGGTGGAAGAAGCGTTGGGTGGTATGTATTTCTGCCGAATTTCATCCATTAAACACCTTTGCCAACAACGACTGTCCTTGATATTTCAGACTGTTCGTCGCCCATATGTCTTCATCTACAAATCCGAGAAGGATCCAGTTGAGAGAGCGGTACTCAATCTGGGCACAGCACAAGTTGAATGCAGTGAAGATCAAGCAGCTATGGTCAAAATTCCAAACACATTTAGGTAACACCCTGAATGACTGGATCTATTTCTATTCATATAACACAAACATTTTTGAAATTTTTCTTTCAGTGTTGTCACAAAGCATCGTGGATATCTTTTACAAACACTCGGCGATAAGGAAGTCCATGATTGGTTGTATGCTATTAACCCTCTTTTAGCTGGACAAATTAGGTAAGCTAATCGAAATGATACCTATTGCAGATCTTCTACGTATACATGATATAGCTGCAAGAGAGGTAATCTGCAACGTGTCTTTTTGACAAAATACTTCTACCTTTCACGGCTTTTTACATTATTTCCTCGTCCATTCCTACAAGTGATCTACTGAAAATGTTGGGTTTTCATCCGATTCAGACTAGGGAAATAATAGCATCACATGTTGATTTGGTCGTATAGTTGATTTTCAAGGTTTTAGCTACGACTACCACAATAAAGTCATTGTCGTATCCGATTATGGCCGACTCACTTCTGTCCTTTGCTTGCTAGTTTACTCGTACAAATTCATTAATTTATACTTACTTGCGTTAGAATTAACGTTTATAAAGAATAGTTCCTGGAGAATTCTTCGGTACCACGCGCATTGGAATTTTGAAGAACTTGTGCGAGAATTATCCTTTGACCCCGGTCTTATGGATATGCCCTCTGACGCAATGACTCCAAAAATCCTACTGCGACAAAACTACCACGTCAACTTTCCTCAGGCAACGGAATGGCTTAGGCCCGACTCTGAGCCAGGGAAAGAATGCCATCGTAATTTTACGTCTTCGTCGTCTGTGTGGAAAGCGAGAACATTAGATTTCACTTCCCCTTAGGAAACCATGCGTCTGTCTTCCAAGCGAAGATCCTTATGGCTATGCGCTATATTGTGACAAGCAATATGCGTTTGCAGCGACAGCCAGGCTGCATTTAAAGCGCTGCTTAACCCGCTTACCTCGTCTAAATTAGTGCTCGAACTCAAGCTTTCTCTGAAATTGTTCGGAAGGCTCAATACAGCGTATCTTGTCTGGGTCCCAGGCCACACTGGTATCCAGGTAAATGAGGTCGCTGATGAGCTTGCCAGGCTGGGTTCAGAGGAAGAATTCTTAGGACCTGAACCTGCGTTGGGTCTGCCTACATCGGTGGTTAAGTCATCCATTGATACTTGGGTTTCTCACGAACACGAGTGTCGGTGGCGTGGCTGTGCTGGGTGTGGACAGACCAAACGACTGCGTCCGGACATCTGCAAAAGGTCGGCCTTCCTTCTGTTTCTCAGGAGAAGCGACTGTAGAAGTGTAGACTGCTTGTGGGCATCCTTTCGGACCACCTAGCTTGGGCTTGAGCGTCTCCACCATCTGTCCTGCCTGTGGAGAGGATGATACAGCGAAGCACTTCCTCTGCCTTTGCTCGCATCAGGTGGCGGATCTTTGGGGCTGACGTGGTGAGTGCCGAACATCTAAGCTCTTCATCACTGAAGCTCCTTCTCATCTTTATTCGAAAGACGGGATAACTAAGTACATAAATGTAAGGTGTCTGTTTGGCAGTACAATGAACCAATAGTTGTGTCTGAGTGCTCCATCGGATAGTAACAACCTCCGACAAAAAAAAGAACTCTTCGGTACTTAACATTTTGTTATATGACACATATCCATTCAATTTAATCTATTGCACTAATATTAACACAGAACCATAGACAATTTTCAAAAACAATTGGAAAATGCAAGGAATCATATTTTATGTTCGCTCAATGGCTCGATTGCGAGTGCCTCAATAAACCTCAACTAAATCCTGTTACAAATTTCTTGAAACCATCAAATTTTATGTTTTGCAGGTCAAGACTGGCGCGACGTACTCTAGAGACTGCATCCCAAACGCAAGTATCTCCAAATTCGAACAAATGAGATACGATTACGATGGAATCCGTATTAGTGTTTTGAAATAAAATGTTGAGACAAATTAACATTCAGCTAATCATAACTAATCTAAAGTTTAGCTCTCAACATTCTAACATCAAAAAAAACAAATAAATACAACTGATGTTCAAAAGATGACAAACAAACTTAAAACATACATGGATTCCATCAACAGAGTAAAAGAAAAAAAAGAAAGAAAAAAATATGATAATTAAACGATAAAAAAGAATCTTACACACATACACTTGTCAATATTCGTAAAACTCTTGTTTTCTTTTCTTTTTCTTTCAACTGTAATCTCAAAACGACATTCATCATCGTTTTCCATTTAATTAATAGAAAAAGAACAAAAACACTGAGTTCAAAATATATTTATAAAATTACATTGTACATAGTATATAAATATTTCAAAAGAAAGACGTAGGTATTTAATTTGTACGTGGATATATTTATTCTGTTCCGACTTTAAGATAATTAAGTTATTTATGCATTTTTATTTTATACATATATTTTGTTTTTGTTGGAGCTTTATTATTAATTTTGTTCACAGTATATCCATTTTGTTTTAAAGTTTAAATTCCAATTTGAACATATTGCACTAATATGGATTCCAGCGATCTCTCAAAGTAAAACAACTTATTTATATAAATGTAGATGTACTTCAGACACATTATATAAAAAAATATATATATTATAAAGAAAATTACAAGATATTATATATAGATACATATATATATATATAAATGTGAAAAGTCAACTTTGTTTCTTTTCTTTTTTTTTTAGAAATATTATTTTAAATATTAAAATATATACATAAACGATAGTATTAATTATTTAATTTAAAAAAAACAAAAACAAAAACAAAAACAGAAGAACCCTTTTAAACAAATATATATTTAAAATATTTCAATATTAAAACAAAAATATATAAATTTATGAAAAGTAAAAAATAAATGTAGTAAATAGTAAAAGAAATAAGAGAACAAAATAGAAAAAAAAAACTGAGCAAATAACTCGTTAGGGTAATTTTATTGAGTGATGTTGAAACAGATATTGGAGTGGTTAAATAATTAAGCAAAAGAAAACAATAATAAATATCCATTATACTTGTTAATATTATATCGAATATACATTTTCTTTTGTGCAATGCTTACCTAAATCAAAATTTACTTTCTCTTTTTTTTCGCCCCATTCTTCGCGTTTACAGCAAAAAACTGAACAGAATTTTAAAAGCCTATTTATTGAAATCAATGTAAAAAAATAAATAATAATGAATGAGTGTGTAAATACGCGCAAAAGTCACAGATGATATGTAAAATATACTGCGCTAAGTCACACACGTTATGTATAGGAAGAAAACATTAAGAAAAACACAACCAAATGATGAGGAAACAATAACGAATAACGTATATTATATACGATAAATCGTGTGTACAGAATGTTTCATTTATGTGCAAACGGAGAAAGAATATTATGAAAGCTTCAAGTATCAGGCCTACGGATAAATTGGAATAATCAAAAATGTCGTTTTTAATATTTATCTCAATGTTGCAATTTCTGTTTATAATAAAAAATAAAGCAAAACAACAATGAATACTATTTTATATATTTCAGTTTTATGATGTTTGGTTGCAAGTTAATCAGAAAAACAATTAATAAGGAGTCAGGGATTTCTACTAAGAGACAAACAAAGATAACGATAAAAAGCTTTAGTCGTATGCAGATACTGATTCCTATTTTGATAGACTATTTTCTAACCAAAGTTTTCGATATCAAGCAGACACTTGAATCTGCCACAAATCACGTTGGGCCTTACTAATAATCATTATTATTTAACCTTCAAATTTTTTGTATGGAAAATTTCGCCATTGAGCATTCGAAAAATTTAACCTCGACACTTAAAATGGTGGCTGAACTCCAAAACGTCAAAAAAATGCGCATAACGACTACATACTGCGATCATTATGCATTCAAATAATGCTTTTATACTGCTTTATATCCGTGATGCATTTTAATATTTGACGTTTTGGAATGACATTTGAAGAAAACACGCGTCAATTGATTTCTTGTTTTAAACAGCAAAAATGTTTTTAACAAATTGATTAATAACTTTGGCTCATACAGTGGCAATATATATAAGCATATTGTTATTATGAAGAGAAAACAATTTTATCGGATTCTATGAATTCCAGCAGAACCATTTGCGTCATAGCTATTCACGATGCGTTGTTTGCTTTAATTTGCGCAGTTGATTCATTCACAATGCGTTTTGAAATGGTATGAATTGCATCACTGTGATCTCTTTATGTTTTAGAACTCTTGACGTTGCAGTACTTCGGCAGTACTGCGTTTTGGATTTCAGCCGGTTATTAGTATCGCGGTTTATCCGATTTTAATGTCATCGCACATTGGCTTAATCTGGATGGCGCCCAAACAATGCGATTATTGTTATTATCATCCCTATAGTATATTTAATTTAAGGAACTTACTATGGCGCCATTTTCTTTTTAGTTATTTGAACTACAATGAATTTCCACTACAGATGGTTGTTAGTTAGGCGCATTATCTTTCATTTGTGGTTATTATAAAAATCGACTGAGCGATTTAGGGAGGATTTTTTTGTCTCGAATTTGTATGGAACTTTTGTGCAAACCTTCGACTTAAAGTAGACACTAAAACTGGTCAGGTCGCCCACTAATTTTAAGAAGGATTTTCATTGAAACTCATTGGATAAAAATAATAGTCTATTCTTTTTTAATGGTGGCGTGATGAGGGCATGAAACTTTAGTATTCATTTACTTTGACGTTGGGAAAAAAGGTCTTAAGTAAAAAAATTCATTTTGTTCGGGTTTAACTCAATTTTTGTCTATTTCGTTTGGTATTAACGACTTAAGTCTAGCACAACTTCTTCCCATCGTAATCATATACCCCCGTATTAATAAACACTGTGTTACTCAGCAGTTATGTCCAATTTTTGTATGCTATCTGACGTTTGCTAGCTGACTTACTCGTGTACATTTTTTTAATAAGGGGGTTAGTCTTTAGGCAATAAGTCAGAGTAAACTAACTAAGTAAAGACTAAACTAATTTTAATTTGGCTTTACGAAAAACTGCAGTTTTTGACTTAAGACCTTTTTACCTAACGTCAAAGTTATTATGTTTGCATTTGCTTGATTCAACTTCACCTTATTCAACTTCCCGTCGAACATTGCATTAAAATCGAACGCCAAATTATCGAAAGCATTCCTTTCAAGTACCTATGAAGCATTCACCTGAATCAGTATGAAGTTACCCACTTCAAAAACAATTCCTACTAATCCATCTGTGCAAGGAAGAACAACTTAAGGGAAACATGGCGGTATAAAATTCATATGTATGATCTTAATCAAATCGATAGAAGTGTAACTACCTGGATAAAATATATTAAAAAACAAATCAAACATGTTTACCCAAAAAACATGGTTTCGTTTAACCTGTATACGATTATTGTCCACGGTCAAAGTTTACTGAACGGAATATTTCGCCATCTTCTTAAATATCCGAATATTACAAATATGTATGTAAGTCTGACATATAAGTATTATTTTTTAAAAGCACTATCCAGTGGCTGAGAGGCTGCTACTATTCTCAAAACAAATATTATAAACAGAATTTATAATGTTAAAAAAAAAAACTTTTTTAATGACTTAAAAATTGGTTGCAAACTTTTGAGCATAGATTTCTTTACTAATTAAGAAAACATCTTCAAAGACCACTTCCACAGGCCTATACCTTCACCAATGTGCAATCGAATGAGAACCATTATATTTATAATAAAAAACAAAATCTAAAACAAAACCAATCCAATGGACATTTATTTTGTTAACTTTACGCTTATAGCGATAAATATAAAGAATAAAACTAGTTTTCTAAATGTCAAAAGCGCGATTTACTAGCTTAGCTACACCTTTTTTTTTTTATTAAACGTACCTACATGTATCTATGTGTAATCATGTATCTACTTGCATGTGTTTTAAGATGCGCTGCAAATGCAATATATATGATATAAATCAACATCGCAGAATGTTTACTAAATAAACTCGTATGTGTGACGTGTGTTTATTTAAACTTTAAATCTGGCAACTATTTCATTTAAATTTATCGAAATAGTTACCCCGAGAAAGATGCACAGAATTTAATATAATCTTCATTAAATTGAAGATCAGGGGTCGAATCGCCACTTCCGTGAACGAGCTATACGTTCACGGAATTAAGTTGATTTTACATGTGAAACAATAAATTCCGTCACGTAATGCTCGTTAACGGACGACGCGATTCGACCCCCAGGAGATACCTTGCGTAAATGAATAAAAATCATTTTTGACGTTAAGTTATCGGGTGATTTATAATAAATTGTTGCTACGGAAATATTTTTCAATTGCTTTGCTTGAGTATATTCGTTTTGTCTGTTGTTTATTTAAGAACCTTTTTTCTTTTTTAATTTTTAAGGTATGTGTAAAAAGAAACAGAAGGGACGAAATTTCCTTTACCAAAATGAAAACAAAAAAAAAATGCTAAAAGTAATTTAAAATAATTATAAAAATTTGTGTAACTTTCAATGACATATATTACATAGTTCAGAAATGAGCATAATTATTATAAACATTAATTATATTATGTATTATTGATGACAACCAATAAAATAGTTATTATAATGAAAAGAAAACAAACCAAAAACAGATACCTTCATGGAGCCAGACATACGGAAGATACAAAATTATTTAAGCTAAATGTATTATCTAAAGATATATACGTGGCGTATCACTATTATAAAATAAAAAAAGCTTTAAATAAATCGATTTGTTTTATTTCCATGCGAGTTTTCGAGTGGCAAAAAAGTAGCTCTTCAATCGCATCCAAAATTAACTTCACCAAACAAAAGGAAGAAAAAAAAATTAGTTTAAGACGGAATTTTTATTTTTTAAGCATTTAAAGAAATAAAGCAAATGTTGGTCAGGAGTAAACGCCAGTGGCGTAGCGTGGGTTGGAGCCGCCCGGGGCAGACCCAATTTATGCCGCCCCCGTAATTTTTTCACACATTAAAAAAAAACTTTGTAAACTTGGTGAAATTTCTGGAATTCTGGACAAACAAAAATTAATTTCTAAGGTAATATCTTTACAACAACTCGTAGACACAGTCACTTGGCAGGAATGATAGATATTTCGAACTACACCACTAATTCATCAGCAGATTCCTTGAAGTGATTGTTTGTTTGTTTGTTTGAATTCTGATAGTCAATTCTCCGTATATAATTCCATTTGGGAAGACACTTCTGTTTTCCCCTGTCAGGACATGAACTTGCATTTCGATTTTTCTTCAATTGACCAAGTGACTACCACTTGCGCCAAGTGAGCGACGAGTACAAGCCCGACAACTGGTGATTAGAACGGAGGAGAGGACCAACCTCTGTGCGTTGTTGTTCCTACGAGGTGTTTTTGTCACGACCAAAATAAGTAGTTAGTGTAAAATTTATGTTTTCAAAATGATTGTGGCCTTAATTTTAAATTCGAATCACCGAAAACGCTTATTTTAAAAACTGCTTTTATCTCAAAAACCCCAATTTTAGCTTCGATAAAATTCTAAAAACCAAGTAATGCTTACATCCCAAACAATAACTTATAGGTAGTCAGTTGTCAGCTGAATAGTTAGACAATAGTATTACTCAAACTAAACTTTGCAAAATTTAGTACGATCTTGATCAAATTACATAATATTAAGGTGTGTCCAGACCAGTGAAACATTTGCTTAATAAATGTTTATTAAATGTTTATAAAATGTTTCCGATTTGCTTCAGAAACATTTCATAAATATTTATTTAACATCTCTCAAATGTTTCCTTCAATCTGGACGCAGATGAAACATTTCTGAAATGTTTATGAAATGTTTAATTTGTATCAATTTTTGCACTAAATAATGACGATCTCTAAAGCGGTAGGGTTATTAGCAGCGTGCTTCATTATCATAAAAAAAAATTTAAAAAAATAGATTTGGTTCAAATAATTTAATTAAATGAATAACCTCCTCATTGCTCCAAGATTTTTTTGACATTGTAATTTTTATGTTCAAAGGAATTCAAAAAACACCGCCTCCTTACTGCCCAGAAACTTTTGAAACAAAAATTATTTCCCGTCACGAATGGGAAACTGCGAAACATTTCATAAACAATTTTTTCTGTTTAATAAATGTTTATGAAATATTTATGAAAGATTTATTCAATGTTTATGATATGTTTCGATGGTCTGGACACACCTTTAAAGATAATATAGGTATTTTAAACAAGATCCTCTACTAAGTTCTACGCAAAAATTTGAATAAATCAAGCAAGGCAAAACTTATTTTTTGCAAATATTTCAAAATACATATTCTCTTTTTTTTCAACCATTTTGAATATGCACCTTAAAATAACTCCATCCACTTGGAGCGTTACACAAAAAACAGATCAAAAAACAGAACTTTTGTCCTCGTACTCAAATATCTTGTAAACTGTAAGAGCTTATAAAATAGTGCAGTAGGCGCTTATAGCTCTCTAACCAAAATTTTGAAAATTATATTAATAAACACATACAAATTATGTACATATTTACAAAATTAAAAAAAAAAAAATTTAGCTGCTCCAAAATTGCCGCCCCTAGCAAAGCGCCGCCCGGGGCCTGTGCCCCCCTTGCCCCCCCCTTGCTACGCCACTGGTAAACGCATTCACTTATTTTAAAACGCATCCACTAAGCTAGGCAAAATACGGTCATTTTTCAGAAAAGTTTAAGGAGCGACGACAAACAAGATAAATAGGAACTGCGTTGAATATTAGGCGTGTTTTTTTGAGCTTCGATCTCAGCAAAGCAAAGTAAAGTAGGATTTTCAGCATGCGATTACAACAACTACGCCCTACTTGACACTTCGAGGAATCACAGTAGTTGTTGTAATTGCGTGCTGAAAATCCTACTTTACTTTGCTTTGCTGAGTTCGAAGCTCAAAAAAACAGGCCTATTGTGGTGTGGAGTGTCGAACCTAAAATGGTGAAATGAAAAACAACCCCTGCGAACACAAAACAAGTTCCACTTCCAGTTCTAATTGGAAACGCAAATCCATCAAATGTCAGTGCCATCTATCATCTGTTAAGTGTAACTCACCACACTTCTACAACTTTCTAGTTTATTCTAGAACCACTCTCTCTCTCTATAGCTAATCGTAGAACCATCCAGAATAGTTTGAATACCTACACGAGAAAATTCCAATAGGTGGCAGAGCGGATATAAAAGGGCATGTTTGAGAAGAGGGAGAGACAGTTGATTTTTAAACAGTGATTGGTAAAGTTCGAAATAGTAATCGGTTGTGAAGATAAATAAGTATAAAGTAATACAGTGAATTAAGTGATTGGTTTGAGTCGTTTAAGAATTGTTTTAAGTGATATTGTTTTGGTACTTAATAAGTGAATAATTATAAAGTGTAAATAAAGTGATTTTATTGGAAAGGTTAAACAGAATAGTGTTTTATCTTTTCGAATCGCAGCCCGAATGTAACAATATGATCGCCTTGGGATCACTCATGAGACTGATGTCGTTTTCCATTGCGACCACCAGAAATCTTTTTCAGATATCAGATTTTACGCTGCTCATGGAACGTGCAACGAAATTGATCTGCTTTTGTAAATGGATTAGTGCGTTAATTGACAACAATATCAGCTGTTCAAATGCATTCGTTTTTGTCAAAATCACATCGACATATCGACCTGAAAAATGTTTCGCCTGTTGTAGATACAAATGAAGTATTATTGGTGGTTTGTAGTCTTCAGATGGTGAGGGAGATAATGAAGATAATAATTCGTACGAAATCATATCCATACCTATTTGTTATTTGCTATTTTAGTTTTCACGAAACTTTGCGCATTTCTCTCAAAAGCAAACTTCTTAAACTGACGTAAAACAGCTGTGCAAATTATATTGGTGTGTAAGATTCAGAGCAGTTTGTCTCCTCACGAAATCAGTTGGCTGGCTGTTTGATTTCATTGGGCACAATTGCTATCTGTGAATGCAAGGAAGCAGCGAAAAAAAAAATGCTTATGCTCCTGCCATTCCAGCATTTTTTTTCGCGTAACAAAAGAAACAATTCATTGAACTGTTTGGTTACTATGTGAGGGTGTATGCGTGCGGCTAATTTACTTTAACATGACACACATTCTTTCCCACATAGTATCACGGCAACAGCATGTAGGCAAATTCTCTTACGATCTATTTTTTACTTAGTTTATGGACTGAAGACCATAAACAAATCATACTGAGACCCCCAACTCACAATCCTCTTGCCGCTGGCCCCCTCAATTTTTACCAGGAATCCGCCATTTTGTTGTCCTATCCGTGTACGCTAATTCCTATCCGTTTCGCTTTGCCCACAGTGATCGGGAAAAAGATTAGGTGCGAATGTGTTGGTGGAGAGGATTTTTGACATTTTTCAATACGAATTTCTATGCAACAATACTAGCGCACCTAAACTTTTTGGGAGCGTAAAATTTAGCTTGTAGGCAAATAACTGTTAATCGGTCGAAGTTGGGAGTCTCAGTATTGTCTCTGCTGAAGACTACGAGTCAACTTCTTCTCCTAGCACACATCCTTATCCTTGGGCACATAGAAACATTGCAGGAAGCTTATAGACGGTGTTTCTTTTATCTCTACTAGATATATATAGTTTTTGCATCTGTGTTTACTTGATAGAAGTTTACCATAAGTTATGTAGATGAAATGTGACGTTAGTTTTTTTATTTACATATTTGATAGCAACAAATAATAACTGATCTCATAAACCAGAAAAAAATACGGTGGGCTATACAATCCTTTAAGCCGTATAAATCGCCAGGTCCAGATGGCATTCTGCCGATCATGTTGCAAAAAGCACCGGAAAATGCGATAGCGAAAATTATGGAAATTCTAAGACATAGTTTTGAAATCAGGATATATACCAATTGCTTGGAGGGAGGTAAAAGTTGTTTTTATTCCCAAAGCAGGCAAGCAGGGGCATACAGCCGCGAAGGATTTCAGACCAATCAGTCTGTCATCTTTTATGTTGAAAACCCTCGAACGCCTCCTAGAGGCACATATAAGGAGTATATGCGGCAATGGCTTCTTAAGTGAATCACAGCACGCATACATGAAGGGAAAGTCAGTAGAAACGGCTCTACACAATGTAGTAGGAAAAATAGAAAGGAGTCTGCATCTAGGTGAGTTTGCTTTGGCAGCTTTCTTGGACATAGAAGGGGCTTTCAACAACGTAGAGGGCAGATCGATCGAAAGTGCAATGGTGAATGCTAACATTGAACACGGCATTCGTTTTTGGGTAAGCAACATTTTTAAAAGTAGGAAAATTAACTGCACTCTGGGGCGAAGTTCACTCAGAATGTCAGTAACCAGAGGGACCCCGCAAGGTGGAGTATTATCACCTCTTTTGTGGGTACTGGTTATTGATGGCATTTTGAAGAAACTAAATTCTATGGGGATAAGTGTCACAGCGTATGCAGATGATGTGGTTATCACTGTTCACGGAAAATATCTAAACACTCTAAGTGAAATCATGGAGGGTGCTTTAAGGATGATTAGCCAGTGGGCCAAAGGGTGTGGGCTCAATGCCAACCCATCCAAAACGGAACTAGTACTCTTCACCCGAAAGTACAAGATACCGCACTTCAATCTTCCGAAGCTGGAAGGAGTAGAATTGCCCCTATCAGCCAGTGCGAAGTATCTAGGGGTCATCCTGGACAGGAAACTAAACTGGAATCTAAATGTGGGAGAGAGAATAAAAAAGGCATATAATGCTCTCTTTACTTGCAAGAAAATGGTTGGTAAGACTTGGGGTCTGAAACCTGCTATGATGCATTGGCTATACACGGTGGTAGTCAGACCCATACTCACATATGGCGCACTAGTGTGGTGGAGGGCCATTAAAAGGAAGACAATAGTGGGCAAAATGGCGACCGTGCAGAGGGCGTCATGCGTAGCTATAACGGGTGCACTTCGGAGTACTCCTACAGCAGCGCTAGACATTTTTCTGCATCTTATTCCATTAGATTTACATATAAAACAACTAGCAGGAAATAGCGCCTTAAGGCTCAATGCTCTAGGCTTTTTCAAGGATG
The DNA here is from genome assembly GCA_946477585.1 of Cheilosia urbana. Classification (NCBI taxonomy): domain Eukaryota; kingdom Metazoa; phylum Arthropoda; class Insecta; order Diptera; family Syrphidae; genus Cheilosia; species Cheilosia urbana. Next base: position 148,301,150 of record OX297854.1, read on the forward strand.
GCAATTTCGGACACTGTTCCATATTATCAGAACTGTTGCCCGGTAATCAGATACAAACGGACGAAATCTTCCCTTTGGTTGATCTCGATATTCCCTACGATGTTTCTTATCCAGAAAGGGATGAGTGGCATTTAGATAAGGTCACCAAACGCTGTGAAATAGCAATTTACACAGACGGCTCGAAAACAGGGGAAGGCACTGGTTCTGGTGTCTACTCTAGACCCACAAATAAAAGTGTCTATACGGCTACCGGATACTAGCAGTGTCTTTCAATCAGAAGTCTTAGCCGTTCTGAAGGCGGTAGAGCTTTTGCAGATGAGATCTATATCTGGAAGGGATATTGCCATCTACATCGATAGCCAGGCTGCACTCAAGGCACTGGAATCCCCTAACATCAATTCCGAAATAGTCAGGGACTGTCGCACAATGCTCAAGGCATTATGCAGTCAGAACCAAGTAAGACTGTGTTGGGTGCCAGGACATTGCGGTATAGCAGGAAATGAGGAAGCTGACGAGCTTGCGAGAAAAGGAGGGGAACTAGGTACAGAAGTGGAAGCATGGCCCAAACCACCTCTGGGTATACTAAAAGGTAAAATCAAAAACCAAACCGAAATGAAGGCTGATCTAAGGTGGTCGAACATCACCGGACATAAAGTGTCCAAGGCACTTTGGCCACAACTCAACATCAGGGCACTGTCTTCTAAGAAAACATGCAAAAAGACTTAGACTGACAGACACGGACACTTGTAGATTCTGCGACGACCTGCAAGCCGATGAGGATATCAAGCACATACTGTGTGAATGCGAAGCAGTATCTCGCAACCGAAGGAAGTTTTTGGGTAGGTACTTTTTCCAAAAGCTGGAGGAGATTGACCACACAAATTTCAAGGGGCTACTCAATTTCTGTAAGGAAATTAATTGTTTTTCAAGGGAAATTGTTTAGGTTTTGTTCACTGTTGCAATTGGTTCCCCAGGGATCGCGATGGCCCTTATGGTGCCTAGTGCCGTATGAGATCTAATTATCTCATACCCCTTTTTTACCTAACCTATAGCAACATTTTTATTTAGTGAGCACAATAAAAAAATCTGGAATTTTTTACATAAGCCAAATGTATTTGCCTCACTGTTTCATATGATACCAAAAGCCAAACTCAACAAAGGTAGTTCTGTGAATTGTAGGTACAATAAGCTCGGAAATGTACCCAATAGTTACTTTCGTACCTGATAAATCATGTTCGATTTTTCTATATTCTAAATAGTAAAAGCTTTGTGGTGGCTAAGCAAAATGCAGTTGCAATTCAACCCCATTTACTACGGCCGTATTTTATCAACGCTCATATCAACATACTGTACGCATACGTCATAACCACTATGTTGCTCATATTTGTATGTATTTGCAATTGCTACCATTTTTTATTCTTGTGCTTTGTGTTTGCAAATTTCATAATTTTTGAGCGTTTTATCTTAAAATATGATTTTACATTGATCCATCTTGTTTTATTTATGTGATCTGATCCGGATCAGATCAGGCTGATAATGAGACACGGTTGTTAAGGACTATTCACATGAGAGCGAATTGCAAATAGGCGATTTGCGAACAAATCAATTTAACTGTATTTATGAAATGGAAACTGCTATTTGTTCTATCACAAAACCATTATATTTAATTAATCTAACATCTAATCTAAAAAAAAGATGAATCTCAATTGATTTAAACAGCTAAATTAACAATTTAAACAATAGGTATGCCCGCGAATTGAAAATTCTTGCCGCGAACAAAACAGTTGCGATCCACAAACCCGCTAATGAAAAATTCGTTCGAAAAATGAAACTGATACGCGGGTATCTGGGACCAAAAAAAGTTTTCATGTGAATGAAATGTCAGAAACTACGAATATTCGCGTCTTCACAGTTCGCAATTCGCTCTCATGTGAATAGTCCTTTATATCGGTCATAATATTTACGTACGAACACTTCTGAATAAAAAATAAGTTCACATTTTCGTTGCTACAAAATCACTGTTAAAACTTCAAAACCTTTACCATAATAATTTCCCTTTGGCTTTCTGATTTCATAGGTACTTCATATTGCAGTAAGCCAAGTTTGGAACATATAATTAAGAGAAAAAACATGTATTTTATTCGTAAATATATATAGGTATAGGTATATTCCTTATCCCACCCGGAATTTTTGTCTACAAAATGTAGGAACAGAAGTACGCGCTAGACGGTAGGTATGTTTGACTGGTTAAAGTACCTATGCTGTATTTGGTGAATGGTGGCATAAAAGGGTTGTATAGTCAGTAAAAATAATCATATCTACCATAATTTATTAACAAACAAACATTTTCACTAATGTGGTATTCGTTTGGGCTTCTTCAGATTCGCTCTCAGATTTCAGATTTCGTGTGGCTAATCGAACATAAAAACGTCACTTGCTCTTTTTTATGATAATATTCGTGCGATTCGAATATGTGTAGCCTTCAACACTTTTCAAAACGTTTTCTATTCACTGCTTAGGTTTCGAAATTTGCGTCTCGATTGATTTTTAAATATTTATACATAACCAATTTACTAAAATAAATTAACCCGATGCAATGCCTTTCTTTGCTGTAGAACAAATTCACGAAAACCTAAACGCCCTCCACCAGTTGTCAAACTCAAACGCACTTGTGTTGGTAAATCTGAGAAAATATCTAGATTCGCAAAAGTGATCTGAAATCTGAAAAAGATTGCTTTTTTTTGTACCAAACGAACATAAAAACTGATCTGAGAGCAAAAAAAGTGATCTGAGAGCGCCCAAACGAATACCACATAACATTATTTTATTTTTCCAACTTTCGAATCCATGCAAATCCATCACAGATTCTGTAGGTTGGAATTCCATGCAGATGACTTGTGTTTTGACACTATTTCACAGCACCCTATATCAACTTAAAACAAAACACAGCCCACTTCACACCTATTCGCCAGTAATTTTTTGACATAAATGACGTGGTTCCGTGATAACTAGGAGAAAAAAACTTCTCATTCATTAAATTCGTTAATTTTTCTCCAGAAAAGCTATGAAAAATTAGTGATTTCATTAAATTATTTTATTAATAAACTATGCATTTTGTGCGCAAACGGTCAACGTAGATAAAGACAGTACTTCAGCTGATATTCTAGCAAACTATGATGAATGAAGAGACGACCTCATCGTCGTCGTCCGGTGGCGGTATCACAAAAATTTTCACCCGATTGTCACAGGTATAGTGGTGAAAAGGGTGGTTGATTTTCTTTAATATGCAAATGAAACTAGCTAATTATTATACCCTGCGTTTAGACATACCAATCGATACTAGACAAATGGACACCTCACACCCGACTGCGTTGGACTGGTGCTTGTGCCCTAGTGTTACTGTTTCTCCTCCGAGTATTCCTTAAGCAGGGCTGGTACATCGTCTGCTATGCATTGGGGATCTATCACTTGAATTTATTCATTGCTTTTTTAACGCCGAAGATCGATCCCGAATACGATCCTTATGGAGGTAAGCTATAAAGTGAAACAGAAAATTAATTATTTAAATGTCTTGTAAACAGAACTTATTGATTTATTCTTGTGCAAATGAGCAAGGCCAGCAGAACATGTGAAGAATTCCACTCGTTTACCAAGGTAAACAGATTCTAAAATCGATAATTGCCAATCATGGGCGCGAATAGTTCCGACTTGTGAATAGCTGCGGGCCAACACCGATCGGGCTGGAAAGTTGTTAGTCATCTTTTTGTCTTTCTTTCTTTTTTAATCTTGTTAATGGGGGTATGTATATGATGAAATAATGCTTTGGGTTATCGTTAATAGGCAGAGTGCTGATTAGGGATATGTCTATGGGTTTGCTGTAAACATCTTTAGTTGGGTGTCAATTTTGCAAAAAGCTGATAAAGCGCTTTTGTACATCACGCGGGTAGGTAGGTAGTTTCGATCGTTTTTCAATTGCAGTATTGTTTATTGGGACGAATACTTATCGCATTCTTTGAATTTCCAAAAAAAATCTCGTATCTTATGTCGTTTATGCCGGTATGACAGAATCAATTACTCATCAAGAAAGAGGGTTGCTAACAAACCTGTATTTAATGTTGTCGTAGCTCGGTCATTGCCCTACTCGAATGTTAAGCATTCAATAGATCCTGCGGCATTAAATGGGTCGCTGATGAGCGCTTATAAAAATTAACTGCATTGCTCTGGTTTTATTTAATTTCCCTTAACAGTTGCAGTTTAGTAATTGTTGATTGCATTTTCAAGTAATTTTTTTATTTTACAATATCTACATACATTTGCCGTCATTCGCTGGCTTTCTCGTCGTTATTTACATTGATTGGATATTAATAATAATTTTTGTTATTACTTGTGTTTCGGAACTTGCATATTTAAAAGAAAACTCTTAAAACTCTAAGGCAACCTGCCTTTTGTCTCCATCCACGCCATAAGAGTAAATATATGTTTGTATATATTGTTTAGTTGGTTTGGAAGACTCGCATGAGTTATCTTCGTTGGTGATCGTTCAGTATCTCTGAAGGTCACGCGCCAGTTAAGGATACTCTTTGAATTTCTTAAGGCTGCCTCTCTTACGAGCGATATGTTCCCGGATTCCTTTATTGGTTACTTGGTTTATTGCCAGATATTCTATTTTGCTGGCAGTTGTTGTTCACTGTTTACGTGCCGTGGATGATGCCTTGTTTCTCCATTATTTTTTGCTCACCACTTTTTGTCTATTTCAATTTCAGATGACCAAGGTCCCGAATTGCCAACAACAGTTAATGAAGAATTCCGACCGTTCATACGACGGTTGCCGGAGTTTAAGTTCTGGCTCTCGATCGCGAAAAGCACACTGATCGGGGTCACGTGTACATTCTTTGATGTATTCAATGTACCAGTGTTTTGGCCAATATTGGTCATGTACTTTATAACGCTGTTTTGCATTACGATGAAACGGCAAATTAAGGTTTGTTACACACCACCGCGCATCACTACATATTTGCTAACCACTGTCTTTTGTACACCTTTCCAGCATATGATAAAATACAAGTATTTACCATTTACCCGCAATAAGCCACGTTACCAGCGAGTAGGTGAGACAAAGTGACAATTAGCCGCACAGACACCGCAGAAGAGCGACAACTTCACAGCATCGGCAAAGGATATTTCGCCGGTAGCCACACACAATCCAACAGTCCCGGCATCAGTAGTAGCAACAGAAACTAATAAATCATCCCCTGTAGAACCACCGCAAATTATTACAGTTGTCTAAATGAAACAACAACACACTACTTTGTTATATCGTGCGTATAATTTTGGTCTTACCCCTTTGATGTGTTCAAAGGAGGAACGCTTCTAATTCTAAACCGAAAACACCAAACAGTTTAATTTGTCAATAAACAAAGTTTTTAATCATTTGCTGGTTAGCATTTCGGTGGCCTTATGTGAATAGATACCAAAAATATCAAAGTAATTCTGTTTTTGTTTCCATTAGAATTTATTAGTTTCCTTTAGTTGCTTGTATGTGTATGTGTAGAGTCGTTGCAGTGTCTTGTGCAAATTAAACGAGTTAATTATAATTTACACTTTCTCATGGTATACCTATATTTATGTAAAAACGAATCAAATACCCAGAATATAGCTAATATTACCATTAAATGTTTATGAACAACATTATGAAATTTTGTTTGTTATTATTTTTGCATACCTATTTATAGTTTTTATTGTTTCTTTTCTTTTAGTTGCGTGCTAATTAGGTTTTCCTCATTTTTGTTCTATGATATGATTTGAAAGCATAAAGAGCAAGGGACGGATATGCAGTATGTGTGAGAATCAAACTGATTTTGTACTTTGTAATACCATCTTTAATTTGAAAGCATGTATTTGACGCGGTTCTTTATTTTGTCATCGTTTGTAGAAACCAAAAATGAAAACAACAAAAAACTGGTGATGGTGGTAAAACATTGTAGGGATAATTAAATAAGATCATTGTACAATTGTAATAGAAATTGCCCATTCTGTTGAAGAATAATTATTAACTAATAATAACTACGAAGTAAGAAATCAAATTTTCAAAAAATTAACCTCGTTTTTTTATTGCCGGAAATTAGACCCCTATCGAGGTATCCGTTCGGAACGGAACTTATTCCGATTTGTACGAAATACTTCGAGATATCCGATCCGATACAACTTTCGGAAAAATTCTCCGATGACATTTGGCGCACCTTGTCGCATTGCGTGGATTCGCGTTGTAAAACTTATTTTTGTCAATTATATACCGTAAAATGGGGTTACAAGCATTTTTTTTTTTTTTTGGTTTGGTTATATTTTCTGAAGTTTTTATTGTAGCTTTAATGTGAGTACACCTAAATATGAGTCATGGCTTCTATTTTCATTGCTAGTCTCCTCGTTGCTGTACAACAAGCATTTCTATTATATCTCAAGCAAAATACACCATGTTGCGAGTCACCCAGCCTAGGACCCCAGTGACTAGCGACGAGAAAGGGGTGACTAGCGACAGTAAAGGGGGGACAAGCAACTACACTAGGTTACAGAAAAACAACAAGTGTAACATTAAAAGTTTCAACCTGAAAGAAATTTAAAAAAAAATGAAAAGAGACATATATCAGAAACTTTTTGGGTGCAATACGGAATAAGTAGGTATATAAGAATCGTAATAGGTACTTCAACTATGGCATATCATTAAAACAAGTAGTCACATAGACCTCGGAACAATCCTGTCTTTTATTTGGTGTTGTAATTTTCTTTACCCTATTGTTGTTGCTAGTCACCCCTTTCTCGACGCTTGTCACCCCACTTATATCAGAAAAATATATAAGTTAAAACTATTGACTAAAACTCATTGCTTAATAGAGTTAATCACTTACTTTCGGTCTTATTTCTTTCATAACCAAATAGGATTTGCCACAAACACAACTCCAGTATCAAAACTTTACTTTTTAATACTGAAATACATAAAGTTTAACATGTATAAAAAACACTTGAAAATACATACATCGATACTTGAAGGCAATTTGGCGCGAAAGCAGATTTGCTACTTGGTACTAGTGCTGCCAATTTGCTACACCAATACCTCCTTTGCTCATAATTGTGTGCAAGTGTGGAATGATGTTGAGCATATAGTAACATTTAACTTTTTCCTGAAGATTGTTGCTAGTCACCCCGCTGTTGCTAGTCACCCCATTTTACGGTATGTTGTTTTTCGCAGTATTATACTTTTTTTTTCAAAAACCGAATATAGGTACCGTCTTTTTTCTCAAAATACTGTGTTTATACTGCGAACAAATATAGGTCTGTTCCTTAACTTTTAAATCTTACGAATTCTTACGAATTTTTACTCAATGCCGTTCCTTAACTCAAAAAATTCGTAAAAGAGAGCGTCATCGAGAGAGCAAGATATTACCCCTCCACTGAGAATCTTACGAATTTTAGGTCTGTTCCTTTACTTTTGTAGTAAGAATGGAAAAGACTGTCAAAAAAGCAGTGGTGAGGATAAATTCTCTCACAAAGAGACACTCATGAGAAAGTTAGGGAACGCTTTTGTAGTAACCTTTAAAAAATGACAGATACATAATTCAAATATTCAAAAAATGGTACGAAAAGTCGTTAAAATATTAGATAAACTCGAGGAATTTGTTAAATTACTAAGAAAACTAGTTATAGCATTTATTTTGAACTTTATTTTGATGAATTCGAGTATGTGGAAGACTTTGTACTGATTGAACTACAAGCATTCGAAAAGAGGAAAAAGCGACACTGCATGAAGAATTACATGGAGGAGAGTATTCCCTGTTCCAGCGAAAAAGAATTTCGTTGCCACTTTCGAAAGAATCTCGAGGAGAACATTTAATTTTATTTTGCCGCCTGTTGATACCGTTTTAATACGCAGGAAATCAAAAAATAATCCACGCATTATGCCAAAATGGACAACAAATTTCGAATCAGCTGTTAGTTGTAAGGTGACTGACAGCTTTTTCACTTCTTACACCAAGAAATTTGTTGAGTAAAAATTCGTAAGATTCTCAGTGGAGGGGTAATATCTTGCTCTCTCGATGACGCTCTCTTTTACGAATTCTTTGTATTAAGGAACGGCAGTGAGTTAAAATTCGTAAGAATTCGTAAGAATTAGTAAAAATTCGTAAGATTTAAAAGTAAAGGAACAGACCTTTTATCTCCACCATTGCCGTTTTGACAGTCTTTTCCATTCTTACTACAAAAGTAAAGGAACAATTCTAAACTACCGAGGTCCGATTGGTAGAGACAAAATATTTAAGCCCTAAATGACTTCAACCTATATACAAATCGGCAGAACATGGTGGCCAGTCAAACTGAAAATGACTTCGGACATCATCCCGCTAGCGCTTGATATAATGCTGAAGAGTTCTCAAACAAAATACAACAAATTATCAATTTAATTTAATTCAATTTATTTAATTTAAGCCTACGTATTTAATTACAAAAGTAAAAATAAAACAATCAATGCTACGCAGTTAGTCCGTTAAAGCTCCATGAAACAGGTATTTGTGTTAGCTGCTTAATCCAGCCCTCATTTGTCATTTTGGTAGGGGCATTTTTTCGAGCAAAATATTCCATCGAATACAAACATATGATGCCCGTTATTCCTATCAACATGGTGAACATGAAATATATTTTTCCAGCGGTTTTAGGCAGCTTTCTGGTGGTAAAGAAGAAAAGCACACCAAGCCCGCCAAAAAATACAAACATCGCAGGATAAAACATATGTAGGGTAACTGCAATCACATGCTCATGCATCAGTGCCGATAAAAAAAAGACCACCAACGAGGAACACACCTTTGAACCTTTAAAGATGTACCTGCAATCCTTGTAAATGTATTCGAAAAACCACTCCTGAACCACAATATTCCAGGTGCGATAATAGTTGTCATAGTTTGCCGATGTCCACCAATCTGTATAGAACAACCGGTCACCGAATCTTAAAATCTCAGCTGTGAAGTTTAACCAGCAGTGCAGGATCATATAATGGGTAGCGACCAAAAGAAGGATACATGGTAGAATCATTGCGAATATTGTTTCGACAAGTTCTGCGGCTGTAAGTGTTTTGACTCCAAAGTCTTGGAAATTCTTCAGAATAAAACGTTCGTATAGAAAGCTGAGTAGAAGTAGAACAACAATGGCCTCTAGTAAATTTACAAGGGCGAAGGACCATCTGATCCTGGCTGTCCTGGGATACGAGTCTCGGTACAGAAATGTTGGAGCAAAAAGGAAGTACAGATATGAATATATGGGAGCAAGTTCAACGGACTTGTCTTTTGATTGATCCTGGAGTAGCTTTGGCACGTTGGATCTAACGAACGCATGAGCCTTCATAATGAGACGAAGTGTTTCCATTTGTATTGCAGCTGAAGATGCGAAGGGTAAATCGAAGGCATAGCAGGTGATGGTGCCTACGTAAAACAATGTAAGTTGAAATGCAACGAAACTTAATAGGCAGACATAGTTCCAGATATTCCGAAGTCTTGCGTCTGAAAATGGAAAATATTATTAAAAAAACATTTATTTAAGATATGGTCTATACTTACTACCATTCAGGTTACGCGATACCTTAGCCCAAGTCTGTAAAGCGTAGTATAATCCCACCATTGGAATGTGCATGAGACTCCATACCGCAAAGACCATATCAAACCTTGCAAAACCTTGTTTTATAGTTAACAGGCCTAGTTGCACCCTGATGAAGAAATGAAAAAAAGTTTTAATATCTGACATCGATAAATAGGGTGGGCTAACAAAAATGGGCCTACCGAACTTGAAGAGTTGTAGGGACTAGCTATGCCTGAGGTAACGAACATTGTAAAGAGTCGATTTAGGTAGGCGAAGAAATAATTAATCGTAAGTAAGTCTTCATGGTTTTATTGCTCAGAGAGTGCAAAGTCGCTGATTTTCCAACGAAGCGACTTCCGATTTTAATTCCAGCCTTTCTCCCAATGAAATGAGCAATGTCTCTCTCTCTACAACAATAGGTGGTTTTTTTTTTAGCTTAGACCAGAACCTGAACTGTTAAGGTGCATTTACAGACACCTAATGGGGTATTTACACGGTCACACATTCCTATCACGGAAAATTAAAGGGATGCCCGATACTAAACAGCCGTCTGACTGAAAGGGACAGCATTACCTAACACGCAAAAAAACGTGATATGTTTTTTGGTCGGCCATCTTGTTTGCGTGGTAGGAATTATGGGAAAACTATGCATGTTGATAAAACAAAATGGCTTCCGGAAGGGATGAACGTACAATTATTTATTTATTTCGTATAAATGATTGATGAATTGTTGGTTTAATTTACTGAAACTAATTAACACTCTCATTTCACATATTTTAAATCGGAAATAGAAATGTTTTCATGTGATTGCAGAAATGTTGGGTAGAACAACCATGACACCTTAGGCGTCTGATTTGTGATCTCATTCCTTCGCCTTTATTAGCATTGACTGCGGACAAACGGATCTCTCTGTCCCGTCTCGTGCAAAAATGCGCGTGCGTGATAGTGTAAAATGCGGTTTAAGAGTTGGATGTTCTTAATAATTATAGATACGTAAAGCGGAAATAAACACAATTTCCGACGACCAACATTTCTGCAATCAGTTGAAAAACATTTCTATTTCTGATTTAAAACATGCGAAATGAGAGTGTTAATTAGCTTCAGTAAATTAAACCAACCATTCATCTTTCATTTATGGGAAATAAATAAATAATTGTACTTTTCTCATTCCCAGAAGCCATTTTGTTTCATAGAAACGCAAAATTTCGTTATCAATCGCAGAAAAATATCAAAATGCAAACTTTTACTATAATTGCGAACACGAACAAGGTGGCCGATCAAAATACGTGTCACGTTTTTTTGCGTGTTAGGTAAATTGCTGTGTCTTTCAGTCGGACGGCTATTTAGTGTTGGGCATTCCTTTAATTTTCCTTCTTAGGAATGTGTAACCGTGTTATGTAGCATAAAAAAAAGTTCAGCTCAGAGTTTGTGTTTCTTTAAAAACAGGAAAAACAGAAAAACATCAGAATGTTCTGAGCTGGTTCTGAGTACGCTTGATTCAGAACTAAAAAAGAAAAACTATTAAAAATCTACTATCAGCTAGTTATGTTCACTATCTGCAGTTTCCCCTGGTCAATTGGACAAATCCGGTATTTTCTGTCACTAAAGCTAAGATTAGACTGTATGCCAATTATGCATATGAATTCCAACAGACAAATGACCAGATTAGCTGTCAAATGACCAAAATGTCAGGATTATCAAAACTGTATATTAGACTATATGACCAAAATCACCAATATGGTCATATTTTCCTTGGTGGTCATTTAAGGCATTTGCTATTTTTTCATTTCATATTTGTTATTGTTCCACAAAAAAAGAGAACGAACATGAAAATAAATCACAATCAGCGTTGCCACTTGAATCTTAAACAAATGTAATACGTTAGCGGACAAAAAGTAGCATTTTCAAACAAAATGTAGTACCTGCTTTTTTTGTATTGAAATTAAATAGTTAGGTATATATAATACAATATTTATTTAGATAGTTTTACAAATATTAAGTTTCCTAAACTATTTTTTTGTTTGTTTAATTCCACCCATATTGCCACAATGTCGCTATTTTGAGGTCCACATTTCAAATAAGATCGAAAGCCCCAATCAACAAACGCCACTGCTCATTTAAAATTTCAAAATTTGCTTTCTTACAGGGAAACTCCTTAAAAAAATGTAAAATGGTTGACTCTTAAGAAATGTAGTACTTTTGGGTAACGATGTAGTATGTAGTACGGCGTTAAAAAATCCAGCAAATATGTAGCACAGTACTACATATGTAGCACAAGTGGTAACGCTGATCACAATCCCACGAACTAAAACACAGATGACAACAAAATAATTCTTGTCCCTCAAAAATGCCAGCAATGCCACAACGAAACTTCAATAAAGTGCTTATGGGCATATAGGCCTTATGCTGGCATTCGTGCTTATTGTCCGATTACACTATATGCTATTTGGGCATTTTTATCTGTCAAAATCAGCGTTGTCACATGTGGCATTTTGGTCATTAGGGCATATGAGATATGCCCATTACATTGTAGGTCTGTTCCTTTACTTTTGTAGTAAGAATGGAAAAGACTGTCAAAATGGCAGTGGTCGGTATGAATTCTCTCACAGAGAGAGACGCTTACGAAAAAGTTAAGGAACGCTTCTATCATTTATTTTTAACTTTATTTTGATGAATCTGAGTACGTGGAAGAGTTTGTACTGATTGAACTACAAGCATTCGAGAAGAGGAAAAAGCGACACTCCATTAAGAATTACATGGAAGAGATTGTTCCTTGTTACAGTAAGGAAGAATTACGTCGCCAATATCGAAAATAATCTTAAAAAGAGAACATTCAATTTTATTTTGCCGCCTGTTGATACAATTTTAATAAGCAAGAATGCAAAAAATAACGCATATGCCAAATGGGACAACAAATTTCAACTCAGCTGTCATTTGTAAGGTGACTGACAGCTTTTTAACTTCTTACACCAAGAAATTTGTTGAGTAAAAATTCGTAAGATTCTCACTGGAGGGGTAACGGGTAATATCTTGCTCTCTCGATGACGCTCTCTTTTACAAATTTTTCGAGTTAAGGAACGGCACTGATTAAAAATTCGTAAGAATTCGTAAGAATTAGTAAAAATTCGTGAGATTTAAAAGTAAAGGAACAGACCTTGTATGACCATATTTTGACAGGAGAACTGTCAGAAATTGGCATTTCATGACCACTTAGCATATAGTCTAATCTTACCTTTACTTAAGAACAGAGAAGGAAATAGCCCTTCTCTAGCGACTGACACATCAATATACTGCACAAGAAAGCTGCCAGAAAGGAGACATTTTAAACATTGTGTTTTAACAAGGCAAAAAATTGCAAAGCTGACTCCAAAAACTCCAACGCACTACGATAAACTTTTTCCGATCAAACTTCCCAGTAAATTACACAAAAATAAAACAAAAATAAATAAATCATTCTACTGAAATATTTAATTTCTGATGTCGTTTTCCATTGGTTTCACTCGGGAATCGACTCAATCTGTAATCCAATGGAACTAGAAAACTGCTTCTGATTGAATCCACAAAAGTATTGGTGAAATGCCAAAAAATAATCTACGGCAGCTGTCATCTGACTTGTATAAAATACATAAATTACACTTGTGTGGATTCTGACTTCTAATCGAGAAGCGAAATTCTTCTCTCAAAATCAGTAGAAGAGTATTTTTTGTGCCAATGGAAGGGTTTCAGAAGCAAATTTTTCTTCTTCTTTTTGTGTCCAATGGAAAACCACATCTGTCACGATTTTTTTTTTTTTTTGTGATGAATTCCAATCAGTGGTGGTTGGTTTTTGTTGTAATTGTTTTCGTAGGGAAACATTTTTCTGACATATTTTTCGCTATGAACGCCTTTAACGAACAAAACTCATTTTCTGTTCTGTTCCAATTTTTTCGGTTGAATCATAGGTACCTATACGGCTATAACTAGAGCCTAAGGTGTAAGAGCTTATAAAATAGTTCAGGAGGGTCTTACAACTCTCTATCCAAAACTTGCGACAATTATCTGTAACTGGGAGCTTCAACTTTGAAAAACTCACATTTTTATTTGATATAATACTGCCGTACCAGATGAATATAACCCAAAAGTGGATTATATTTAACACATTTAACACATACACATATAACATATTTCATGAACCGTTTATTTTGTCTATAGCGTGGGTTCTCAGACTTTGACCTAACTCCCTTACAAAATATAAAAACAACCAACCAAATATTTGATGAATAAGAAAGTTTCACTCGACCCAGTCGAGCACTTTATTTTACATGTTATCAGATTTGAATCAAAATTTTGGTGTCAAAATTTAACAACAATTTTTCAACAAATAACAGCTTTAAAATTATTTGCACTTTGTTCAGCTATAGCCTGTTTTATGTTTACACTCCTCTTGGCCTAGAACTTGAATTGGTGGTGAAAATAGCATATTGAGAATAGTTCCCCTACTTATTTTGCACACTGAAAGAAATCACTTGAATTGTTAACGAAGGATGCTGGTGCGTAGGTTTCGGCAGTGTTCCATTGAATTGAATATTACTTTTGAAATGTATAGTAATATTTGTCAATAAGATTTGCTACAATCACGTAAAAAATTAACTCATTATCAGAGTTATAAACACACACTACTATTTAACGGCCAATAAAAAAAATATAAAAATGCCGGACTAATGACCTGCTTATCAACTTCAACTAACCTTCCACTTGTCAGCAAGTCATGACAGATTTTGTTCAAAATGAACAAAATAAAAATAGCCACACACAAATAGTACACACTTCTAGGATGGTCATTCTGCAGATGTGTAGTAAAATACGATTCCCGCACTACAAACACTTTTTCTTTCCTAGGATTGACGAACTTTTTTCCCAGTTCATGATCAGATTTATGAGGCTGATCTTGTGGTTCGGAATCAGACATATTCCTTCAGCTTAAAGTCAACCGAACGTAAATGCGACGCGAGAGATAATGGAATCAACACGTAGTCAAGCTTGGAAAGAGATTCACATTTTTAAGACGACCTTATCATGCTTTTTATACAATGTTTTAGATCGTGCTCATTAATACTGCTTGTTGCGGTTTAATAGCTTAGGTGACAAAGTGCATTAAATTAAGTAATTTTTTATTTCGAGTATCTGTGTATTATAAAGAACATTAATTTAGACATTACACGTGTGTGTTTATTTTTCATATGTCAGGAAAGGTACAGCAATTTCAGGCAACTACTTAATTGCGGTCATTGGGGCCATCCAAATCGTAGACTGTATGAAATCGGTGCGAAAGTTTTTCAATACTGGGTGTCCAAAAAATGATGATAAGACTTTTTCGTTGGTCAATGAACCGATTTTAAGAAGGAGGCCTGTCAGTGAATATAGAACGTTCCAATTACTGATCAGTGATCTTGCGTCAAGTGAATAATAAGGGTCTTTCATCTTTGCTAAAAAAAAATGTCGTTTTCCATTGGGACAGATTTTTCTCTCAGATTTTAGATTTTTCGTGCCCAATGGAACATAAAACGAGATTTTTTCTTTTCTTGCATTTGTGGTGGTGTGTGTTTTAAAAGTCAGCTGTTCTTAAGTTTGTGTTAATTCATTTAATTCATGTTGAAATCTATTGCAGCGACCAAATGTAAATTGTTCTCTCTATATTTCACAGACTTGTCTAAAAACGTAAGTAATAACACACTTTAAAGTTTGACAAATGACAAATGTTTTGGTGTTAGTGTATGTAGGTGTAAATCTCTCTCAGAAATCGACTTATCGCATTCCTAAGGATGAGACATGTAATTATACCTGGGGCGCATTGGTATCACTACAGCACAGCCCGACGCGACGTAAAGACACCGTCACCGAGTCCCACATTAAATGTCATATCAAGTGAGCGCACTGGCACCTAGTAGCGATAACGCGATGACACACGGATCAGGTTAAACACCAGACGGAGATATGCAATTCGTGGAATAGCCACATGATGTCGAAGAGAATATTGGTCTGCGTTTTTGTATCTGGAATGTTTGGGGATCGGATGGCTGGTGACGGTGAGCTGGCAACGAAGGCGTGTGCGTGGTACCAACTGCTGAGTCGGATGTACCTACATCTCGGAACTGATGTGATTGGTGTGATTGTGTTTGGCAAGCTGTTGTTTCGAGGAGTTCTCTTTTATCATCAATTTTATTTATTAATGATTATAACTCGGCTCGACTCGTTCAATTTTGGCTCTAAGCTCCTTGTTGGCATAAACCAATGATTTAATGAAATTCCATAAAAAAAAGTCTAGAAGCGTTAGATCACAGGATTTCGGCGGCCAATCGACGAGTCCATTTCTCGAGATAACAAGTTCACCGAACTGAGACTTCAATAACTCGATTGTTGCACCCGTTTTGGAACCACATCACTGATATCCAATTCATGCAATTTCTCAAATAAATAACGTTCCAACGTTTCTCTGTAGCGAATACCATTTTAACATGACGGTAATTTTCATTGACAAAAAAGAGGGCCCAATGACGCCACCGGCATGAAAATCGCACCAAACAGTGACTTTTTGCGGATGAAGTGCTTTTTCTTGAAGCACGTGAGGGTTCTCACCTGTCCATAATGCTGTTTTGCCTATTGATAAAGCGCTTCATCGCTGAAGATTGAAAATTGGAGTTAACTCTCTTATGAAGCTTATGTGGTATTCGTTTGGGCGCTCTCAGATCACTTTTTTTGCTCTCAGATCAGTTTTTATGTTCGTTTGGTACAAAAAAAAAACAATCTTTTTCAGATTTCAGATCACTTTTGCGAATCTAGATATTTTCTCAGATTTACCAACACAAGTGCGTTTGAGTTTGACAACTGATGGAGGGCGTTTAGGTTTTCGTGAATTTGTTCTACAGCAAAGAAAGACATTGCATCGGGTGAATTTATTTTAGTAAATTGGTTATGTATAAATATTTAAAAATGAATCGAGACGCAAATTTCGAATGTTTTAATTTAAAACTTAAGCAGTGAATGGAAAACGTTTTGAAAAGTGTTGAAGGCTACACATATTCGAATCGCACGAATATTATCACAAAAAAGAGCAAGTGACGTTTTTATGTTCGATTAGCCACACGAAATCTGAAATCTGAGAGCGAATCTGAAGAAGCCCAAACGAATACCACATTATAAAGATGCGTCGTGTAGGTACTTCACCCCGATGCACATGTTGATTTTACTGAATATTTTGACATTGACAGTTTGGTAATCAGTTTAAGGGTGCGTTCACACTGAAAGTTTGAAGTCATCAAGTCGCTAATGAAAGATCCTTTATATGGCCACAGTAATGGTCATGTTCCACTGGTAGCTATATGTCAAATTGAGTACAAAAAATAAACAGACATTTAACCACTTATGTGGTATTCATTTGGGTTTCTTCAGATTTCATTGACGGTTTATTAGGTAGGTTGGTAGGTTTGTTAACATAATACCCTATTCAAACACTAAACATTAAACACTCGAAAACTTAATCGAAAGCAGAAGTTTCCCCATACATATTTCAGCTTTCAAAACGAGTCGTTTTAAGTCTTTTTACACGAAAACACCTCGAAAACGACTTCCAATCGTTGGGTTGTTGAAACAAACACACCTTTTGCAATATTCAGCAAATTCAGCAGAAGAGCTGACCGAACAAATGTCACAATTCAAAACTTAAAATCATTTTCCACACTTAACTGATGGGCTAATATTATTCTTAAATGCTCTGAATTAATTTTATTTGTTAATAAATGCGATCGAAATATGTAACCAAAGTAGTTTAACAACTACAGTCTCATAACTGACTGAAACGTCAAACGAAATCTAGTTGATGTTCGGTGTGAATGCATTGACGAGTTATCGACGAAAAAACGTTTTTCGGTTATCTACGATAAGCCATTTTGTTTTCTAAACACAATTAAACAAGATGGCCGACCACAATACGATCGACTATTTAACATACCACCCCTCTTCCGTGACAGTTTTGTGTGGCGCTGTAAATGTCCGATCTATTTTCAGAATTGTAAACTTGCTCAGAGCCTTAAAAAGGTGCAATATAAACAATTTTATTTATCCGAAATGCAACTATGAAATTATGTATGTACACATCTTAATAATAATACACAAAACTATGTCCTAGCAGTTAGTGATGTTCCCTCTGCAGAACTGTCAGCTCTCCACTTTTCCATTACACACCCACGACACAGGCGTGAACAAATCCAGCCAATTTGTAGCTTTCACTGCTGGGCAATTTTGTCGGGCAAAGTACTCCATGGTATATAACGAGATCGTTAAGCTGCTTCCAAAGATCAACGAAAACCACAAGAAGATATTTCCAAACCTTACAGGGAAGCCCTTCGAAATGAACACCAATGCAACTCCCAGCAGACCGAACATAACAAACAGAACGGGATAAAACATCCCAAACGCAAATCCAATAATATGCTCATGCATGTAGGCCGACACGAAGAACACCATCATCGACGAGGCTGCCTTTGATCCTTTAAATATGTGATTGTAACAGTCTTTATAGACGTATTCATAGAGAAAGTCGTGCACAACTACATTCCAATTGCGGTAATAAGTCCCGTAATTACTCGACGTCCACCAGTCCTTATAGAACATGCGATCGCCAAAGCGCAGCAACTCGGACGTGAAATTCAGCCACGAATGCAGGATGAGATAAAAGGCGCATAGGAAAATGATAAAGCCCGGCATGATCATTCCGAAGAGTTTAGCAATGAGGCTTGCATTCGTTACCTTTTCGATGCCGTAGTTTCCAAAATGCACGTGAATGTGACGCTCGTAGATATAGCTGTAGAGGAATGCAACTGCGAGAACTTCAATAAAACGATTCAGGGCAAATTTCCATCGAATTTGTTTTGTTCGGGGATACGAGTCCCGGTAGACGAGGGTTGGCGCAAAAAGAAAGTAAAGGTACCACGAAACGGGAGCTAGTTGAACATCAGGACTGTGCACCTTTTCACCGTCAGTTTTGGTTTTTCCGTCAATAATTTTGGCTGCGTTAGTTCGTACGAAGGCGTGCCCTTTCATGATGAGTCGAGTAGTTTCCAAAAGCATAACTGATCCAGATATGTATGGCAACTTGAACTTAAAGCAGGCAATTGTTCCGATGTACAGTAGTGAAGTTTGGATGGCAATAAATGCTGCCACGCATGTATAGCTCCACAGGGACTGCATGGGTTGATCTAAGAACGAAAAAGATCAAGTCAGATTCGCGATTTCAAAAGTGAGAAGTTATAAGAAAACTTACTTTTCATCAAACTCTGACGAACAGTGGCCCACATTTTAAAGGCATAGTAAAGCCCCAAGACTGGTATATGCATGAGACACCAAAGTCCCATGACTCGATGAATGTTCCCCAGGCCTGCCTTAATAGTACCCAATCCGAAGTGCACCCTGAAATAAATACCAACGGTTCACACATTCATCTTGAAGAACTCTGTGGTCTTGTTGAACTTACCGTCCCTCAACGAAATAATCGTAGCACACACTGTTCATCAGAAACACAAGCACAATGGTGAAAAAAATGTTGTAGATGCTCTTCATGTGATCCACTTCGAGTAACGCCGTTAGGAAGGATTCCCGAATAACGAATACCTTGTCAGGTAGACTCTTCCTATATCCGTCAGTCTTATCTTTGCTCTTTATGCCATTAGCCTGGGCTGAGGGGTTCTGAGGCAGCCTGTTGCTCCAAGTTGTGCTTGTTTGTTTCGGTCTACTGGCAAAATTGTTAAATTCATTTGTTTGTAACTCCTTTTGTCGGATCTCCTGCATAACTTCATCGATCATGTTCGACATCTTGCGATCGACATCTTTTAAAACTGAGCTGTGGAGCCCCTGACAGAACAAGAATAAGAGATTTCATTTTAACGCTGTTCAACGAAAGTGTATCGCATATTTACCTCCAGTTTGCGTCTCAAAAAATCCAGATCCTGGTCGTTAGCCATTTGAACTGTGTGTACAAAATTGAATTCGAAATTATTTTTATCAAGCCATTACAGATAAGATAAAAATGCTTAAGTTAAAAAAAAAATATCTTACTGAGACGTTCATTGCATTATAATTTTATTTCGCGTGATTTTTAACAGATAAGCGCCTAATCGACGTTAACTGCGAAGTTATACATCAATAATAAGCTTTCCTCACTCCCAATCGGAATTACTAATCTGTCAATAGGCGTTATTTAAATAGCTCCCTATCAATTGTAATTAATTGTTATCGATTATAGGTTCATGTTTGGTTGGTTTCTGTTCCGGTAAAAACGGAGACTTTGAATGGGACTTATGTTTGGCTAACACATTTGATTTGCACATTGGTTTTTCAGGAGCTTTGATTTCATTACATGTCTTGCCCATTTCAGTACTTAATAACAAAGCTTTGAAGGCTCTTATTGAATGATTTCGTGGCATCTTTGAAACTAAGCGGTTCTCAAGGCTCACTTTACAAAGATTGAAAACCCCGCTTAATTAATTCTAGAAATGATAAACAGTACCATTTGAGAATGGCTAACATGCTTGGCCGATTTTCGCAAGAAGAAAGAGCCGGGAAGCAGATTGTTTATAGCAGAGACAATACTGAGACCCCCAACTTCGGCCGATTTTCCGTTACTTGCCTACAAGCTATATTTCTATGGGGTGGTACACGCTAAGTGCGTTAGTATTGTTACATAGAAATTCGTATTGACAACTGTCACTCACCAACACACTCGCACCTTGCGTGTCCCACTTCCGCTGTCGGCAAAGTTGCTTCCAGCGTTCATAGAATTTTGTCAGTTAAATTTGAAATTATTCGTTTCGTGTAAATAGTATTTTATTTTAGGAATTAGTGCACTTTTGCTGAAAATATTTATGAAAAATGATTACTGTAGAATGGTTGTATGAAAATAAAAACATTTTGGGCAATTTTTCTTCAGTTATTTAAGAAAAATGTACACATCAAATCGAAGTTAGGTAATGATATTCAAAAGCAGAAAATACACAACAATATTTGTCCTAATATGTTTCTAGTATATTAAACATCTCATTTAGATCGCATTATTAACTAAACAAATTATATTAATCGTTTTTTTTTTTTAAATTTATATCAACCAACCAATAGCATTCAGTTATCTTAAAATGTGGTATTCTCGAACTCTATCACATTCCCCCATGGTTGGTAGCGGTTGGCAGCATTGAATTTATATTTTTTGTATGTTTTTACATGTCACACGGATTCTAAATAGACATAACACCGATAGGAAAACAAAATGGCGAATTTGAAAAAAAAACTAAGGGGGCCAGCGGCAAGAGGATTGTGAGTTGGGGGTCTCAGCATTGTCTCTGGTTTATAGTAAGAAAAGATAAACATAACCACAATCAAAGTGAAGAGCGAAGGACGTGTGTTCCAGTGTATTCCACCTTTCAATAATTTAAATCGAACTGCATTTCGCTGTGATTCCAAACTCGAAGGGAAAAGGGCAAAATGGAGAAATTGGCGAACGGGAACGGGACAACAATATAATGATATAAGTGTTGCCGATTGGTTGCAGTTGATGATTGTGTCATCTTCTGTGCGTTAATATTGGGCCATTGAATGTCGACTGTCAGCATTCCAATGCAATGGCACCGCCCAACAATATAAAAGCTGCTTCCAAATGACTTCATTTCGACTCACTGACCGCGATTACAGTTCAACCTTTAGGTAACGTCGTCGTCAAACGAACTTTCCCATATGTCAAATGTGGATCAATATTGTTCCATTCCCCATCCACTATTCATCGTCGACAACGCCTCACGATTTTTTAAACAAAAACTCAAAACGATAATGGACTTCTTAGCTGGAAACTTCCCAACTGAAAATAGAAACTAATTGTGGGATGGATCAAACACATGCCGAAACTCCCAACTCATTTATGAACAAATTTAAATCTAAAAATGTCCAAGAGGTTAGATTTTACTTTCTCCCATAGAAAAACAAAACTAGTACCTATAAGAAATATGTGGAAATTCTTAATGAATGTGCATCGACTCGGTGTCATTTTCCTTGAAATTTTGTAAATGAATGGAATCAATAAGCTCAGCTGCCGAAACTATTCCATTCAAAAAGTTTAATTTTTGTGGGAAGAATGGATGGGGCCATCGATTGTGTGCCGAAGGGCTGTATCACGAAGCCTTTTCAGGAGAAATTTACCAGAGATGGCGACCATTTGGTTGTAATAGTTGTTTCTCCAGGAGTTAAACCTGAGACCCATAGCCCAATAGTCGATAACACATTCACTGACTTAGTGCGCCCTTTTGCGCAATATCACTTCAGAAAAAGTAATTTTTTTAACGGATTCCGATGATTGATTAGGCATTTTTCTTTTTTAGTTCAGAGCTGAGCACTGAACTGAGCTCGAGCACTATGAGCGCGATCTGAACCGAGCGTGCTCAAATCCTTCTGATGTTTTTATTTTTTTTTTCCTGTTTTTTTATCTGTCAAATGTGACTGGAAGTGTGTATTAATATGTTTAATTGTGTGGTATTCGATTGGGCTTCTATAGATTCGCTCTGATTTCAGATTTCGTGGGTCTAATCGAACATTAAAACGTCACTTGCTGAATATGTCGATATTCGTGCGATTAATGTTTGTAGCCTTCAACACTTTTCAAAGCGTTTTCCTTTCCTATATTTCTATATTAAAACATTCGAATTTTGCGTCCCGATTGATTTCTAAATATTTATGCATAAATAATTTACACGAATAGATTCAACCGATGCAATGCATTCCTTTGCTGTAAAACAAATTCGCGGAAACCTAAACAAACTCCACCAGCTGTCAAACTCAAACGCACTTGCATTGGTAAATCTGAAGCAAATCTGAGAACAAATTCAGATTCGCAAAAGTAATCTGAAATCTGAAAAAGATTGTTTTTTTTTATACCAAACGAACATAGAAATAGAAACTGCTCTGAGAGCAAAAAAAAAGTGCTCTGAGAGCGCGCAATCGAATACCAGATCAGCCTGCTCACATTCACAGCTTAGTCAATTTATTCTGATCTGAGTTTATAGAGCGCGCTCTGATCATGCTCTGAACGAAAAAATAAACACCAATTCGAGCTCTGAACTCTGATGTGTGCTAAAAAAGAAACACGAAATTTTCGTATAACAGTTCAGGTCAACTCTGAACTAAAAACAAAAAAGGCATTTTGTGATATGCAGGACCGGACTTAAGGGAGGGCTTACCCCCGGGGGAGGTACCACGGCCTCCACAATAGAGATTTCAAAAAAAAATCTTCCAAATTTCAACGAGTGAACGAAATCATCAACGATTCGTCGTCTAAAAAAGCTCGGAAGGTTCGCCTAATTCTTGGTTTACTTGGTTTCAGAATAAATCCGTCCCTGGTGATGTGTATGCATTTAAATGAACTCAGAGTATGCAGATGGTAGAATGCGACACAACTGCTCATACTGATATTTATTATATTGTTTATTAATTAATTAACCGAATCTAAAGTTTAACACAAGTATGGAAATCAACAACACAGCACGTGGTTTTCTTAAAAACAACTCACTATCCATATAACGAGATGCTTTGCACTTGACATTATATGACGTTCGCCTACATTTATATTTTATATGTAAATACTAGGTACATACATATATGCTTCCACTAAATACTGCACAAGCAGCAAATTTCACTGTACCATCGCACTGACGTCCCTAATAAGCACGTTTGTAGCAGAAGTACATAATTTTATAAATAACACGTTTATATCAACTTGAAACTGATGTTTAATGTGAATATTTGTCAATCATCTTATTACCTAAGCCAATGTCTTCCGTCCGCTCTGACTGCTTTCCAGATTGCAATCGGCAATAATTGTTTGCCAAAATATCTTCACCCATTCGACGGAGCGCGTACGTTGACACAAATTATGACTCTAATCCGATTGGTATACTGTTTGTGTGACTTAAGTATTGTACACTTAACCCGCAGTAATGCGCACAAGCAATGTGACCGCACTCAGCCGCGTCTATTCTATATAAACACTTTGATTCAACTCTAACGCTACTGTAATCAATATAATAATCACACACTTTACGAAGTTTGACTAGTTGAGCACTTAGGTACCTACCGCTGTATTTTGTAATAGTACCTTGCACCGAGAGAAGCGAGCAAAAAAAAAAGTATTAAACCGCCAATAGACGATAAGATCAGTCCTTTGAAGCAAGTCCACTTGCACTCGGTTTGCGTACAGCCGACTATTGATAAACACGCACTTGCGGGTAGTGTTTACACAACCATGGTCATGATTAATCGACTCTGAATCAGTTTTTATTGATAAGAGTTGAATTTGTTCTGTTTATTTTTTTTATTTATTTATTTTTTTTTTTCTATATGCACTTCAACAGTTGCTGTGTCTGAAGAGTACAGTGGAACTTGTCCCTTTGTAGGTACTGAATCTCAAGATTACTCGGATTACTCGGTTACGGAGATACCTAGTGATTTGAACTATGGTTTTGGGAGTACCTATTGCTATTATGATGTTGACTATCTGTTTGTTTTGCTTTTTGCGAAGCAAATAAGATTGCGGAGCAAAAGGAGTAATGCCCAATTTGGAACTTTAAACAATAAATGTAATTAATAGAAGTAAAGTACCTACTTGTAACTTAATTCCCCAGTTCAGTTTTTTTTTTTTTTTTTTTTTTTTCAATTTGCCCGCAACAACTTGTAGCACAATATAAATTGTGATAACATTGTTTGAGCTTGTACTTGAGCTTATCGGTTAATTCGCAGAATGAGCAAACATATTCTGATAAGTGTTTTATCCAGTGCCACACAAACTTACAGTGCGAAAAGGCCTACTTGCTGCGGCGAAAGAGTTTTCCGGTAAAGTCAGTATATTTTTTAACCAAGGGGTACAGCAAAAGTACGGTCCTTCATGCTGTGGGTGTTCGTAAGATCGACCTCGACATGCGAACATCATTTAGGCCCGTTTGCTGACACCACTCATATAGCGATTTAAGTTCCACTTAAAATCTTATATGACAGTTTATGACATATGTCACTGGGCAAAAAGAAGAGTCCGGGAGAGTCCATCGAAAAATTCGCTTCTGAAATTATTCTATTTACATAAAAAAAACTCTTCTGCTGATTCTGAGATGATTATTAGATTATTTTTTGGCATTTCACCAATACTTTTGTGGATTCAACCAGAAGCAGTTTCCTTGTTCCATTGGATTACAGATTGAGTCGATCCCCGAGTGAAAACAATGGAAAACGACAATAGAAAAAGTAGCCCAAGGGAGTAGTATCAGCGAACGGCCCTACGGCCCATTTAGCGTTTTAAGTTCTACTACTATCTATCTTATGAGCTACTTCTTCTATGTCATAAACTGTCACATAAGATTTTAAGTGGAGCTTGAATCGCTATGAGTAGCAAGAAATAGTGTATTTTTAGTTCTATTCTATAACACTACGAGGACGTGATAGTCAACTTATGTGGTTTTCCATTGGGACAAAAAATCAATCTTTTTTTTGATCTAAATCACTTTTTGCGTTCCATTGGGACGAAAAATCAATCTTTTTTTCGATTCGGATCACTTTTCGCAGATCTCGATATTTTTTCAGATTTACGCATACCAATATACTTTGTACAGCTGTTTAACGTCAGTTTAAGAAGTTTCATTTCGAGGAAAATGCGCAAAGTTTCGTGAAAACCAAAATAACAAAATATATAAATAGCTATGGATATTATTTCGGAGGAATTATTATCTTCATTGTCTTCCTCGTCATCTGAAGACTACAAACCACCAAAAATACTTCATTTGTATCTACAACAAGGAAAACATTTTTGAGGGAGATATCCATTTGTGATTTAGCCAACAACGAATGCCATTTGAACAGCTGATATTGTTGTCAATTAACGCACTAATCCATTTACAAAAGCAGATCAATCTCGTTGCGCGTTCCATGAGCACAGTAAAATCTGAGATCTGAAAAAGATTTCTGGTGGTCCCAATGGAAAACCACATTAGTTTTCTTAGGTAGTATTTTTTTTTACTTGCGATCAGATACTTTGGAAAAAAAAGCAGGCAAGGCTAACAGGGGTGCGATTATGTTGGTGAGTGAAGTTACGTGACATTTGACAAAACGAATTTCTATGTAACAATACTAACGCGCTTAGCATGTACCTACCACCTCATAAAAATATAGCTTGTAGGCAAGTAACGGAAAATCAGCCGAAGATGGGGGTCTCAGTATTGTCTCTGCACAGAACATCGACGAATCCGACAGAACTTCGCGATAGACAACTATAACTTTGAGGTAGTTCGGGACTTTGTCTACCTCGGCTCCGCTTTTAATTCTGAAAATAACCTCAGAAATCAAGCGAAGAATCACACTTGTTAAACTCTGTTATTTAGGTCTAAGAAGGCAGTTGATAATTAAAGCCTTGACGAGAAATACCAAGGAGACTCTGTATAAGACCCTCATCATTCCAGTTCTGCTTTATGGTGCAGGCCCATGTACGCTATCAAAGGCGAATGAAGATCTCCTTGGTCGTCATTTTTTCATTTTAAATTCATTTTTATTTGTATCTTTAATTAAACTTATATACTAGGCAAAAACGATTAAATCTAATTTAAAGCTAACATTTATCTTATTCTAGCTAACTGGCTCTTAGCGAGCGCTCTAAACTTAAAAATATCCTTAAAATAATTGCCTTTCGGCCTTAAATCTATCTACATTTATGATTTGTTTTGTTTATTAATTTCCAAGAAACTTTATAAAACTTGGATTCTTTATTATTTGTTTTAATAAAACTACTTAAATCTACCTAAGCTACTTAACCTACATTACCTATAATCAGGTTGGTGAGCAATCTTATCGATTGGTCACCATCCTGATCGCGTTCTTGGTTGCCTGTCGGTCGCCAGCAAGGGTTCATCCGCGCCGCCGAGCCTCGGCCGAGGCCATAAGCGTCGGTCAAGTCTCGGAAGCACTCTTTCATGTTGGCTAGCCCGGCGCCTCCCAAAGACCCCCTACTCTAAACCTAAACCTAATAACTTAATTTCTAGCTTAAAACTAAGGAGGATGCTACGTAAGTAGCGCACCGGCCCGGGAGAGCGTATCCACCCTCACCTCTTCCTCAGGCCACCAAAATTCGGTGAACTCCTTGGTCGTTTCGAACTCAAAATACTTCGAGGGATTTTTGGTCCCGTTTGCCTTGACGGGCTCTGGAAAGGGAGATTTAACAGCGAACTCTATGAGCTGTACAGCCACATCGACCTAGTCAGAAAAGTACGCATTATTCATCTAAGATGGCTGGGACATGTAGAGCGAATGGACAGCAGCCCCGAGGGACACAGTAGAGGAAGACCTCGCCTTATAAAGCGCGTGAATGTGGAAGGCGACTTCTCTGTGTAGCCGACTTCTATATTAAATTCCATATCAATACACTCAGAGGACCAGAATTTAAGCGACAAAATTTATAGCGCACCACAGGGGAACGATAAGCACTATGATGAAAATGGGACGCTAGCTGTGGCCTGTGGCGGCTTGTGTTGTGCTTGTTCTTCTACTTGTTCGTGAACACCCTAAACACACACCGTGTGCGGTTTCGGTTTACATTCCTACGTTTGCCAGGGAGCAGTGCCGAATCCAGCCAAACTAGCGCAGTGCGAAAGATTTACAGAAAGCGCCCTTTTTTTCATATTTGCACACATGCAAATATCCATCAGCTGCACATACGAGTTGGACAACGTTGTGATCTGAGTTAATGTGCAAAAAATATTTTAGCATAGGTGTGATGGATGTTGTTCATTTGGGCTTATTTGAGCAAGCTTATTGTTTAAATGAAAATGGCAGTATTTGTTCGGGGCAAGATTGAATTAATTTATCTTTCCTAGCAATGCGCCCCCAGAACTTGGCGCCCTGTGCATTTGCACATCTTGCACATATGGTTGGTCCGAACCTGCCAGGGCGGAACGATAGCGAAAATGAAACTAGTTTTTGATTGAAACTGTCGATACTATCGAAACTGTCAACTATCGATGTTTAAGCAACCCTACCATACAGGGAGTTTTGGGTTTTGGTTCGATATGATTTTTTCAACATCTTACGTAGATTTCAACTATTCATTTACAAATACTGATTAGTTAATACCTATATAAATTATTGCAAGCATTAAAGTGTTTCATAATGAACTTTATGTGGTTTTCCATTGGGACCACCAGAAATCTTTTTCAGATCTCAGATTTTACTGTGCTCATGGAACGCGCAACGAGATTGATCTGCTTTTGTAAATGGATTAGTGCGTTAATTGACAACAATATCAGCTGTTCAAATGGCATTCGTTTTTGGCTAAATCACAAATGGATATCGCCCTCAAAAATGTTTTCCTTCTTGTAGATACAAATGAAGTATTATTGGTGGTTTGTAGTCTTCAGATGACGAGGGAGATAATGAAGATAATAATTCCTCTGAAATCGTATCCATAGCTATTTATGTATTTTGTTATTTTGGTTTTCACGAAACTTTGCGCATTTGCCTCGAAATGAAACTTCTTAAACTGACGTTAAACAGCTGCACAAAGTGTATTGGTATGCGTAAATCTGAAAAAATATCGAGATCTGCGAAAAGTGATCCGAATCGAAAAAAAGATTGATTTTTCGTCCCAATGGAACGCAAAAAGTGATTTAGATCAAAAAAAAGATTGATTTTTTGTCCCAATGGAAAACCACATTAGTTAAATACATATAATAATATGGTTTTGGATAGGGTATACAGTGCACACCTGCGCACCCTTGAATAAACGTCACTGAGTCCCCCACCCACCGATGAACTAAAAGCTGGCTGCATTGCTTCTCTTGTATTGCTCTGCAGCGTCTTAACAATTGCATTTCCTGTGCCTTTTTCGATAAACACATTCATCTGGCACTGGTGGTTGATAGACTCTTTCAGCTTGTCGCGATACTGCATCAATGGTCGTTGGTGCCGGTGTTACATGAATGTCAGCTACTCCATGTGTGAAAAGACCTCTCACATAGAAATTCTGTGTTACTGTTTGATAACCTAATGAACCCACCTCGTGGTAGCTAGAAAGCTTATTCCACTCCCCATCCAAGTAGTTATCAGTTAGCCTGACACCAATCTAACCCCTACGATTAAAACAGCAATCCTTTTAGAAAATAGGGAAAATCTCCCATTCATTTGTTTATTTGCGTGAGGTCAGTGTACAATATAAATCATCAGTTTCGAATACCGCTTCCAGTGTACTCAAACAAAAAGAAGAATTTCCTTACACACTAAAAACTTACATATAAAATGTGTTAATAAACACCGGTATATAACTACAACAAATCTACCCCTCATAGCTCTCAAATTAGAATCAACAAGATACAAAAAATGTTTTAGAGATAAAAATTGCATATGATTTCCAAAAGAAAAAGAAAATATATTCTAACAACGATCAAAACAGTGAAAATATTTATCTAATAAAATTTCAACCTAACACATTTACATACATCTACACAATTTAAATTAAGTACTTTCAAAGATTCGCATGCAAAAATATTCAAATAAGCCAGTATATACAGAGTTTCATTTATTTCACAGTGGATAAACCTAGGCTAGGGAAGCAGATGGCTGAATGGGCCGAATTTATTTCTCTTTTCTCTGAATGCTCTGCTATAAGGTCGTCCGGGCCTTTGAGTCTGTGGATCGGTTCGTTGTAGAAACTACACGAGCTGTTGTTGCTGTGGCAGACGCAGTTGGTTGGGCGGCTGCTGCCACGTTGTGAACACCGAACTCCTTTGGGTTATAGTCAGATAGCGCGAGCTGCTTCTCTTGCGATGTGTCTGGCTGTTTGTAGATCTTCTCGAGCCGCACTTGGACGATTTTCAAATGTTTCAAGATGTATTCCTCCCCGGGAGCCAGCTGATGGGCATATTTCAAACATGCCATGGCTTTGGCAAGCATCCTGCGCTCAACGAAAACCACACACAAGTTGTGAAGACCCTGAATGTTGCGCGGCTCATACTGCAGTATGCTGCGATAGCACACTTCGGCTGCATCGAGATCCTTCATATGATTGATGTAGATGTCACCGAGAAGAATTAAACCCTTTATGTGATCCGCATGATAGCGGATCAGTTGATTGAGAAAGGGTACTGCATCTAGGGGGCGATTGGCATCGGCCAACATCAGTGCCAAGTTGAACAAGGCACTGCGAAAGTCCGTCTTGATGTGGATTGCACGTTTGAAGTAGTTTTCGGCCTCTTCGAAATTGTTCTCATCCATCGCCAACATGCCCAGATTGAAGTATACACGTTCGTTGTTCTGATCCTTTTTAAGTATTTTGAAAAGTCTTTCTCGCGAAATCTTGCGGTATTCTTCGCCGCCAAGCTCTTGAAGCAGAATTGCAGAATTCAGGAGAGCTTGTTCGTGCTCTGGCGCTAGCTCTATTGCTTTGTTAAAATACACGTTCGCCTGGGAGGACTTTCCCTGCTCGAGAAACACCACCCCAAGGTTATAATATATGTCTGCATTCTCATTATCGTACAGCAAGGCCTTCTCGTAGACCTCCTGGGCTTCGGCCGTCCTGTTTAGCTTCATCAGAATATCACCGCGGTTTATGTACGCCTGTACATAATCAGCTCTCATACTTATTGCTTGTTTATACAAACGATCCGCCTCTTCCAGTCGCGTATGATTCTTCGAAATGAGATTCGCCAAATTAATAAACACATTCAAGTGGTTTGGAGCTATTCTAGCCTGATAGGATTCGCCCGGCTTGATTTTGGGAAAGAGACCTTTTGCCTTTAAATAGGCATCCTCTGCTTCTTTGTACATCTTCAAATGATTATATGTACGGCCGACATTGATGTACGCTCCGATGTCGTCTCGCTGTATGGTCACAGCTTTTTGGAAGTAAACAAGAGCTTGCGAGTACTTTCCTTCGTTTTCCAGAGCGTGTCCGACATTGTTAAAGAGTTTGGCATTGCGGTTATTTACATTTAACCCCGACATAAATAGCGAGTACTCTGTTCGCCAATCTGAATTCCTGGTATAGGTCTTGAGGCCATGACTGATGAGCAGCAGAAGGAGAACAATCTCCGCGAAATGCTTATTTCTTTTCGACAAATTGTAGAAACCATATGCTACTAGCATACAAAATCCCATAGACGGCATGTAAAGGACACGTTCTGCGACCACGAACCCCACTGGGAAGAAGACATTCGATGCTGGCAGGAAGGGAAAAGTCATCCATACCAGACTCATGATAATTACTTTCGAGTGTTGTAAATTTTTTGTGGTAATTCCATTTAAACCGATAACGAAAAGAACTATGAATGTAGCTAAGGTTGCTAAGTTGCGTATATCGTTGAAACCTTCGATGAGTGGAATGGTGCCTGAAATTGGAAAATAGATTAATACACGGAAGTGATTTAATTGAGTGGTGTACAAGTGCGACAGCTTCCTGCAACTAGAATAAGTAAACACTTATTGGACTCCGCGAGATATTTAGGCTATTTGGAGTGAGACTGCGGGTCACACCAACAGCATGCAGAGCGCAAATTACCCAGTGGCGAAAGGAATTTGACCGCCAGATTCGAAACAAGAGTTCGTATCGAGTGTATTTTTTTTTATTCTCTTTGTTAGAGACTCGTGGTTAGTGGTGCAGTGGAAAAAACCTGAAAACATACCTAATAGCTGTGTTTTCTGAAGATTGAACCTAAGACCACTCTGGCGTATACGCAACATCTTTATTAGTTAAATTAAGTGCAGCTTTGTAGGTGCTTTGAATTTTATTTAAAAAAGTATAAGAAATATACGGAAATATTTAGTTTACAAAATTTACAAAATTTAGACTACAAGACGACAGCGTAGATTGCTACACCTCTTCAACATGCTGATTAACCAAAAATAAAACAGATCACATTTGGTAATTTACGCGAAATTGACTTTTTTGAACAGCTGCTCATTTATTTCAGAAAATGTTCTCTTATTCAGGATCCAGGTTGAGAATATACCAGTGGGTACACGGCATGCGTTGCTTATGCGTCTTACAGGAGGAAAAACATGCAGCTCGTCAAGTGAGTCAGATGAGTTAATATTGAGTAAAGATAACGCGGAAGTTGAAGGCTCAAACAAACATTTTACTTTTGCTGTCCACGTTTTAGTACCAGGGTCCCCTCAAAGGTCATCGAAATTTTGTTGCTTGTGACAGGAGTTTAAATGCAAGTGCATACTTTATGCGTGCTCATTACTTCAAGTGTTCTTTCCTAATTTTAAATAAAATGTTAGAATGCAGCATTTCACCATTAGTCCTGCTCCACTCAAATCAATTCTAGTTGCAGGTACTCTATATCTCTATAGCTTTCAGCATTCAAAGTAATTCCTTGATTTGAATATTGGGGAAACAGAGGAAATGGGACAATTAAGCGGAGGAAATGACGTTCACCACTGATAAAGAAGTGGAAACAATTTATACAACCAATGATGCGTGACAACTGGGAGCCCCCCTTAACCTAATTCATTTTTTGAGGGAACAATTCAAAATAAAATTGGATGCTGATTGGTTTCAAGAGTTAACAAGAAAATCGAATGATGCAATTTATGGGAGTCAGGCGCCTTATAGGTAGAACGTTTTGAAAATGTAAGAAAAGGATCGCTGCAAGCCAGTGTTAAGTGGTACTTGGGTGCACCGAATTTTAAACCAACATAAATGCAGTCAAGCGAATTCTAGCGAACGTACATCAAAGGAATTCATTAAAATGGGGACACTTTTAGAGAAATCTAAATATAGTCTTTTCGAGTGACACGGAACAGGCATCGTTTGTACTCTGTTTGCAATGGATTTATTTTTAAAATTGGAAACGGGCCACTGTTAGAGTGTGTGGCGGCTTTAGAGACTCTGGTATTGTAGTGGTCTCTATTTTGGCGACTGCTATTGGAATTTTATTTTGTCCTTTTAAGGCATGTAGACAAAAAAAGGTTATTACTGAGTGGGGGAAGCGAGGAGTAACAACAATTCTCGCTTGTTTGGGAGTTACCCTGACAATTTCTGTTGGGAAATTATGTCGAATTTCCTCGAAAAACAACAATTCACAAAAAGTTATATTGTTGAGAGGTTGCTTTCAGATTAGATTAGATTGATTGGAGAGCCTTCAAGGGGCTCTTTCATCTTTCTTTCAGCTTCTTAAAGGAGCCTATTGCGCCTACCCTGGTAAATTCCTACAGCCATCTTTTCACTCCAGTGGCAGTCAGGAAGACCAGAATCTTCTCTGGGTGTTTATCCGCAAGAGTTGCTGAATTTATGATTTCATCATCAAGGATGTTTTTCCGACAAAGAGCCGGACATTCTGTGATTACGTGAAGAGAGGATTCGTCACTCTCAAGACAGAGTCTGCAGATAAGATCCGGTGAGACGCCTATGCGGTGAAGATGTTTTCTCACTCGACCGTGGCCACTGTTTATTCCTGTTAGGATTCTCAGGTTGTTTTCGTGAATATTAATCAGGAAGAGTGATTTTTTGGAGGAGAATTTGGGGAAAAAACTTCTAGTGCAATTCTGCCCAGCTGTATTGTGCCAGATCTGGTTAGACTCGATGAGAGTTTGGTTCTTGATGTAGTTCCTGAAATGTTTTTTGCTGACTTCGCAGAAGGGTTCAGGTCCGTGAGTGGAGTGGTTGCTCCGATTTAAGCCAGTGAGACAGTCGATTCGTTACCCTCGAATCCTCTGTGGGTTGGAATCCAGTGGAGGATGACTAGGTTTTTCTTAGAAAGTTCATAGATGGTTGTGAATGTTTCTAAGACGAGTTTGGATTTGATGACAGATGAGTCAAGAGCTTCGAGAGCTGCTTGGCTATCTGAGAATATGAATATGGTTTTTCCACGTGTGAACTTCGATTTATTCTAGCGCAACAGCAAGGACTTCAGCCTGGAATATGGATGAGCTTTTCCCAAGGCTGACTTACAAGTTCACCTGGGTTGAATCACCGTAGATTCCAGAGCCAGTCCCTGACTGCAACTTAGAACCGTCTGTGTACCAGATGATGTCGAGTCGTGATGGATTGGGTTTATATTTTTCCCAGTCTTCCCTAGGGGAGATGATTATGGAGAAGTTTTAATGGAATCTGTATTCCGGTAGCATGTCATCAAGCGGCATGCTGAATGAACTTGAAGGCTCAATGGTGCCGAGTAAAGACAAATGACCTCCTTGATAGGTATAGGGGTCAAAGTTGTTCGAATGGAACCGAAGTGATATACTTACTCTAGCCTCCATTTGAATATGTATTTGAAAGGGTGTTTGACCAAGAAAGACATTAAATGCCATAATCGGAGCGGTGCGTAGACAGCCCGTCATACAGTTTCCGGCTATGCGTTGAGAGGTTGCTTTATTAGATTATTAGATAGGGTTTACGGTGTTCAATTTACGAAAACGTATTGTTGGAAGTAAGGCCCCGTGCTGTCCGTAATGGAGTTTGAGAGTTTGATTGGAAAACTTAACTTCTAGGAAAATTCAAATACGGGCATATGAAAATGTCACCTAAATGAAGTTTTACCGGAAAACTGAGTATGCATCCAAGGACCTAATCGTATTTTCTTCGTCAGTCTGATACTAGTTTCTTTCTAGGGTGGAAATGGACACCTTACCTAGTTTTTCAACAGAATCAATCAACAGTGCTGCTTTATTCGGTCTTTATAGAAACACCCACAGGTGGCCAAACACGTATATAATCTATAACCAAAAAAATAAATAAATTAAACTAAATAGAGTGATTTACAAATTGTATACCTATTCCTTATTTCAAGTAGATTCGTTAACTCGAAGTACGTAGCTAGTTTTCAAATGCATAGCTAACTACGTCTGTAAAATAAATCGGAAGAGTCTTTAAAAAAGGCGTGGATGGATGTTTCATGCAAAATTTAAACGAACCCGGAGCAAGTCATTTACTTCGAGAAGGTTTCGCATTTACTTTGGCTCTTAGTTACAAGAGTTTTTTTTTTTTTCTTGAATTTTCTATTTACAAGCGCAGATTATGGACGCCAATTCTCGTGGCATAGGTATTACATTTTACATAGACGTACGTACAGTAGTCAGCGTTACTACCCTTACAATGTAATGTAATGCAGTTTCCCCGCATTTTGCGCGCACGACCTGCACTTCCGTCACCTAAAGCAAACCCCCAAGTCCCTGCGCAACATTGTACGAAGGAATACACATAAACTGCATTATTTCTGCACACAAAGTTGCAGTCAAAAGGCCGATTACAAGTATCACTACATAACATACTCACCCATTGTCCAATCACAGCATAGATTGCATGGGAACACCAACAACCAGCAATTGAGGTAGATGAGATAGCTAAAAGTTAACTGACGCGATGGTGTTTCTGCTGCCGATGCCGGATTGTCGAATCTGGTGAACACAGGCAACTGTGACCCCATCACGTAGAGTCTTCCGATGAGCAGAATGAGCGTTATTGAAACCAGAAATGTGATGCGTGCTATCAGGGTTACACTGTAGTGATTTCCAAAATGCTCCGAACGCGTTTTCTTTTTCTTTTCTTCGAAGAGATTTTTAACAAAATCAAATATTTGCTGAGGCCGAATCTGTTGCACCACAATTATTTCGTATGCTGCACAAATGCCAGCGATAGTGATTCCTTGTTCTTTGCATAGCATTGAGCAGAGTAAACACACAGCGAAATGGGTAAGTGAACTCAAACGGGTGCAGCGTGGAGATTTCACAGCTCTAACGTAGCACAGGAACGCTCCCAGAAAGAAAATCGATGAAAGCAATTCCGCCCGGCCCACTACGCCTGTTACCGCCTCAGTATGCACCGGATGCACAGCAAACAACAGTGCTGCCACAAAACTCATTTGTTTGCCACCCCCGGTGCCGCCAGGATGCTCCATTAATTGCTTGCACGCCCGCTTGAAGAGAATACACACCAACACATGCAGCATGACATTTACAACATGGTAGCCAGCAGGCTCCAGCTGATGCACGAAGTAGTTCCAGCGAAAAGTTAACACAGTCAATGGCCGATATGATTTATGCGATTGCTCTTTGCGCATTGGCGTACCCCAAAAGTCGTTTAGGAATATGTTTTGCAGTGGGGTGGTTGGACGCAAATCTTTATTGTCCTTTACAGCACTGATGTCGTCAAACACCAGGCCACACGAAGAGCTGTTATAATAGCACAACGTGCATACCGACACAATCGCAACAAACTGATAAAAGTTACTACTGGGCATGGGCATGATTGCTGTGCTGTGGGAATGAGTGGATGAGGGACTCGCTTCCAAAATGTCGCCCGGAGATTTTCTTTAACAAAATATAACTTAGATCTGGTGATTCTGTGATTGAAATCCTAGTGATTTCCTATTTATTCATGGTTTTTATCATTATTAAATTCCGCTCAAATGTCATCATCGATTCGTGGATATTTTCTGCACATGCCTAGAACAACCTTAAACTCCTTGCACTTTCACTTGGCGAGATGTAAAATTACTTTGACCGAGATTCGATATTCAGTGGCCTCCATTACACGACAATTTTATGGCAAATTTTCACGAACACCGGCAACTAATGCTACACAATTTGATTGCAATAATTTTCTACACAACACACGACACCTTTTGCGAATTAATTTTCCGAGTTTAAATGCGACTTTAATGAAGATATTTTGGGATGGCGATTCCAATGACGCTGTAGCTGAAGAAGAACACAAGCGTTGTTTCGTCCTTGCTCCATGTAACTGTCAAGTGGGGCTACACAGGAATCGACGAAGACAAACAATTCACTTGGCTGGCTGGCACTGGCAGGCTTGGGGAAATTCGCGTATGTATTTTTAAAAAGGGGACAGAGGAGGAGCATTTTCATGCTCCATCATTTCCCCCTAGCCTAACAAAAATTACAGAATGGGAATTAAAGTGTACTGGCAGCACTTGTATAATAGGGTAGTCTTTTGTGGTTAGAACATTAAACAAAAACATGACCTTTCCATAAAAATCTGTTTGACATTTTCAACAAGTTTGTAGATTTTAAATAAGAACAAAATCGAGATAAACATTTAGTAGTAGTATTTATTACTAGCTCCTTCTGAGCTATTGAAATTCAAACATTACAAGTACTCATTTAGTACTTAATCTTAGCGAAATCGATACATTTTCTTTTCGGGTGATTACGTTTAGTCGTCTTAGATATTTGGTGTAGAGTACAGAGAGTTTTATTGCCCTGAATAATAACAGTGGAACATAATACAAAGTTAATCCAATCTTGGATCTAGCACGTGCGATTCCAAATAATCCAAAAACCTGGTAGTTTTATTATACATTCCCCTTAAATCTTATAAACGTAGAAGATACTGGTAGAGTGAACTGTGTTTTTTTATGCCGGAACGGAACCACACTTGTAACGTGTGGTATGATGTGGATTGAAGTGTCGTAGAAACATATTTTTCTCATGTGTGTGGTGCAGTGTATAGTGTTGTGTCAACATCGCTCCTCTTTCAGTTCGAATTGCGCCACAACGCTCTATAGCACAATGAAACGAAACATCTGAAATTGGCTATCTGAAAGAAAGTATACACATCAACTAGGAAATCGAAAACGACAAAAATGCAAAACAAACATTTAAATTCATTTAGAAAAAGTTACAGCACACTAGATGTGTACACAGAAGGCGATACGACACAGCACAACACACCATACCTTACAAGTCTAGTGCCGCCTTTATTCTGACCACCTTCCCCTATTTAATTTAAGTCGTATCTTAAAAAATAATCAGATTTTGTTTCGGATTCTATTAATAAAAAATCTAATCTATGCACTTAGAAATGTTCAATCTTTGAACACTGTACAATTTTTTTGGAATGGTTTCCAAAGAGCTTTACAAAATACTTGGCATCACCGCTATAGTTTGACATCCACCAAAATTGACATTGCATGGTTTGCTTTCTGAAACAATTTTTTTCCCGGCACAAGGTGAGTTTAAACAAACGCTAATATTTGATTTTCCAAGCATTTAATAAAATACAATTCATTTAGAAGTCTACAAAATGTCTACCGAAGACTTCTATTTACGTTACTACGTAGGACACAAGGGAAAATTTGGTCATGAATTTTTGGAGTTTGAATTTCGTCCCGATGGCAAATTGCGCTACGCAAACAATTCCAACTACAAAAATGATACCATGATCCGAAAGGAGGCTTTCGTGCATCAGTCCGTAATGGAAGAATTGAAAAGAATTATTTTGGACTCGGAAATTATGGCGGAAGATGATACACCATGGCCGCCGCCGGATAGAGTCGGGCGACAGGTTAGTGCCGGGAGCGATGACCGCGCAAGAATTGTTTTATTTATTTTTTATTATTGTATTTTCAGGAGCTCGAAATAGTAATAGGCGATGAACACATTTCATTCACTACCTCAAAAACAGGCTCGTTAGTGGATGTAAATAGGTCTAAGGACCCTGAAGGTCTTCGGTGCTTCTACTATCTCGTTCAGGATTTGAAGTGTTTAGTATTCTCACTCATTGGGCTGCATTTCAAAATTAAGCCCATATAAAACGATCCAATTTTTCTACGTACAACATGTAATATTTATAGCAAATATTTTTTTCAATAAATCCAACATTCTTTCGTACATTGTAAATATTTTAATATAGTGAGCAAACTAAATGCCAAACAATGTTAATGCTATTGTTCTTTGGAATTGAATGTTCATAACAACAAAAGCCTCTGTGCGAGGTATTCGTCGGAACGGAAAATTCTCCGATTTTATACGATTCGGAGGATTTTTGCTGCGAGGTATTCTTTGGAACAACTGTTTCGGAGAATTTTTTCGACAATTTGTAATGCGGGAAACAGGTTAACACAAGGACATCAACAGCAACTTTGACAACTTTTTAGAACCAATGTATTTTAATTACTTTGAACACATTAGCTAGCACAGCAACATCGACAGCTCCGACAGAAAATTATTGCGAAATTTGTTAACGATTTGGAGTGCGGTGCGGTGCGCCAACGCAATCGTTTATTTTTCTTCCGAATTCGGATACCTCGAATGAAATTTGAGCCTCCGAAGGAGTATGCGTTGCGGAGAATTTTGAATTCCGACGGATACCTCGCCAGGGCCGAATATTTAAACGTCCAACTAATCCCTTTTGAATGAATTGACAAGGAACTCGGGTACTTTTAGCATAGAAAAAGAAAGCTCAGAATCAAGAAGAAAAGTACGTGTGGTAATCCGTCTTCTTACAAAAATTATTTAATGTAATAAGTTCCCTCATTTCTACGGTTGTGTTCTTTTTGTTAGGCTTTGTGTCAATTGCACATAGTTAATTACCTTCATGTAATTTTCTGACAAGAGAAAAAGTGTTGAAAGGAGAAGTTCATCTAACTTCAATTTTAGATATAACGATTTTAATCAATTATAGTTTTTCTTTGTCTAAACACTCTGGCAAAGCCATGTAGAGGAAAATGTCAAAAAATTATTCTGTAGTTAATTTATGTCTAAATTTTCGTTTTTCACCACGATAGTGTCAGAATAATATTCAAAGATAAATAGTCGTAATCGTAGTACGTTTACGATGATACCCCCAAGCACCCCCAGGTAAGACTGAAATACTTTGTAAATCGTTATAAATGCATTTCATTTCTACTTGTAGCGCAATAAAATCATGGTGAACCTGACTTTTTACGGAACATCCTGTAGCTGTCCATTACAAATTGGCAACTCACACAAAGTTGAATATCTCGAAATAACTTATCTCTGCATACCTACAAATTGAAAATATTTTGATCTGGGATTATTCATGCTTATTTTGACATTCGAACGAATAGCCAATTCGAACGAATGTCTATCAAAATACACACAAGTTCATTCGAACGAATAGAGACATTTGTATGAATTGGCTATTCGTTCGAATGTCAAAATAAGCATGATTGTTTTCCCATTTCCCTTGGGATTGAAATCAGAGTGACGGAAAGCAAGAAATTCAGCCCTCAGAGCCGATTATTTTACAAGAAACCGAATAATTATAGCAGAAACCTTGTGCCGACCTCAGCTTAAATATGCTTCGCAAAGTATTTGAAGTAAGTTTATACACATATTGTTTTTCTAACAATACGCATGATACCAACATTTTAGTTAATTTCACAACTTGATGTTATATAACATGGACTACCCATAATTCCTGTTTTTTTTTATGTAGATCTCCAAGGTCGCTCGCAGACCTACACTTTTCGGAACCGTTCGCTTCTATTCAAACAACAGTTCAGATAAACCCCCAGTACTTAACCATGCCGATGTGCCCATTGTCGATTTTGACGACCCAGCTCATTTACCTTTACCCGAGTACGCGGCAAAAATAAACGAACCATTGGCACAGCAAAAGCAAAGGTAGGAAATATTAACGTAAACCTGATCAAATACCTGATACATGTTTTTATAGGCTGATCTATCAATCTCGCAAACGTGGAATGCTCGAGAACGACTTACTGCTAAGCACATTTGCCTCAAAGTATCTGAAAGATATGTCCAAAGAGCAAACAGATTTGTACGATCAGTTGATTAATGGAGTGACAAACGATTGGGAGATTTACTACTGGGCAACAAACACAAAGCCAACACCTCCCGAGTATGACACCGAAATAATGGCAAAGCTCAAGGTGCACGTAATGAATGAGCACAAGGAGAAAAGAATACGTCAACCAAATTTATAAAATAATTAACACAATCTGTATTTTGCAATAAACAGCTTATAACCCTTCCTCCGCTACTCAACATCTTTCAAACACTTTGTAAAGCGTTTGCAGATTCGTTAACTCATAGAGATGGGCGTTCATTTGATTACTGGGCAGAAGATACCTTTTCAACGAAGGAGTAATCACATATTCAACCATCCATTTGTGTTTCTTTGTGTTGGCATCCGCTTTGGCAATGTTCGAATAAAATTTCGCAGTCTCGCGGCAGAAGGTTTCGAAGCACTCTTCTTCGGTATTCCATTCGACTTTTGTGGAAAGTCGCAGCAAGTACAGAGGAAGGAATGCAATGCTGGGTTCGTGATTATCCAAGAGTGATGGAATGCTTTCGAGGATACCGTCTTCGGTTATTTTTAAGGAGAAGTACTCACGCATAAGAAGTGATTTTTCAATGAGAATTTTTGTAGCGCGATGGGCTAGTTCTTCTTTATTACCATCGTCCTCACTCCAGCTAAGAGATTCAATTGCAATGATCATGAGGTCCTTAACCTGCAAACCGGGCTTGAAGCTAATCTCTTTAAAACACTGGAATTCAAAAACGAGACGCTGATAAATGAGCTCCTCACTGAAAAGAGAGAAATACAAAAATAAAAAGGAAAATAAGGAGGGCAGACAAACAAGATGTAAACAGCACCGCCCAATAATGTCAATGCAATGGTAGTTGCTGTAACGTTAGGGGAGGGAATGCAATTTCTTGGAATATGTGCAACGATGGTGCTTTTTTAATGTTTTTCTTACATCCCCTTCTATGTAAACTTGTTAATAGCTCTTTCGGAGTTAATTTGATGAGCAGCAAGGACCCTATCAGCTAACCTTGGTTGTAAGTTTCCCAATTGAGGTATCCAAACTGAGTTACCCGCATAACATTTACCATACACGAGGCTTACGTATGAAATTCTTCGTGTTGTCTGTATCGAGAGCTAACAAGCAAAAAAAGTATATGCTTCAAACTACTCACCACAACTTTAACGTATTGCAGAGATACATCCTGACTCCGTATTGGAAGAGCGAAAACGTTCGGTCTACGACTCCCACAAAAACCATATTCTTTATTGTTTTCCTTAGCTCGGAGCTACACGAATTCTCCACGTGCTTCCTCATTTTAATCACGCTTGAGAGTTTGACTTCCTTTGACTTCTTCGCTATCTCTTGTCTAAAGCTAATTTCAGGATCGGCGTTCAGTTTTGCACTCGTAAATGGATTTATTAGGAACTTCTCCAACTTTTGATCCTTGGAGTCGGTTCGAATCATACTATTTGGATTCACATGCTCCGTGGCTGATGTATTTTTGGCGTCATTGGCAGGCTTATCCTGACTTGACACCCCAGGCAACTTTAGTTGCTGGTAAATCTTCTTTGTTGTCTTGCTACTTAAGAGCTTCGCTTCTATGGCGGCTTTTACCTTTTCGATAATATCGTGCTCGTTCAGAAAATGCACCTCGTGCTTTGTGGGGTGAACATTCACATCGACATTCGTCGGATCGAGATTCAGACTTAAATATACGAAAGGGTGAGCGCCTTTCGGCAGCAGTGTGCTATAAGCTGCGTCGATGGCGTTCTTCAGAGCGCCCGACTCAACTAAGCGATTGTTTATGAACAGTAGGAGCGTGATTTTTTTAGCTGAAAATGAGACTTTTGTAATCAGGGCTTTCATATCGAACCTATGCAGATTGTCCTTCAATTCGACATCCATTAACTCTTTTGAAATTTGCATTCCATAGAGATTTTTGATGTTATCGATTTGTGTACCGTTGGGCATTGTGCGTATAAAAGGACTTTGGCCCTGTTTTTTTAGGGTGAATCCAACTTTGGCGTTGTGCACCGCGTACTTCATGATAACGTCAACAATTTTTTGAAACTCATCATTCGGAGATTTGAGGGCTTGTTTTCTTTGCGGCATGTTATAAAACAGATCTTCAATGGTGATGATGGTTCCCTGGGTTCCAGCGCATGGAGTTAGATTGCCCACAAGCTCTCCATCCTCATATGAAGCTCTGGAAAACCAATGCATAAGCAACTCACGCGGAATATTATAAAAATTAAACAAACTTATATGCGCTTTGCTCCTGTCTAGTTTTAGTTTGAATTGTGAGGTGGGCTACATGACTGATACTGGCTAATGCCTCGCCGCGAAAACCAAACGTTGCAATGTTGGATAAGTCCTCAAAGTCAACCAGTTTGGAGGTGGTAAATCGATTACATACAATTCCCATGTCATCTTTGCGAATGCCCGTACCGTTATCGAGAATTTGGAGCAATTTTAGACCGCCAGACTTTACGGTGACTTGTATGGATGTTGATTTGGCATCAAGACTGAAATATGAGTTGTTTGAAAGAAATCCTGGGTCGATATCGCCGAAACGTACCTATTTTCTATTAGCTCTTTAATTGCATTTGATGGTCTCTGAATAATCTCTCCTGCTGCAATACGGTTAACAACAGCCTCATCTAATTTGTGAATAACACCGGGATCCATTCTTCAGCACGTTTTCATTTTTCAAAACAAAACCATAGAGGAACCAAACTTGTTTGTTTGTTTGGATACTCTCTGAACAAAACAAAGCACAGACCACATACACATAGTCTGAGAAACAAGATTACATATGAAATATTCAGTGGAATATCTAGGTATGATTTGTTGCGCTGATTTCCACCAAACAAAAAATTCCCGATTTCCAGTTTAGCCTAGAATTCACCATCAATATGAAACTCACCACAGAAGACATTAATTAGTGTATTGGGATTCGCTACTCGAAAATTATGCCCAATTCACAATGTCGCGTTGACGCGCGCGTGCGTTGACAGATTATGTAGAAACAAAGCGTTCATATGGTGCTACACAAAATGCAGCTTCAGGCGTTGAGCCGACTTTAGACCGTAAATATCGTAAAGTTCAACGCGACGCGTGAGTAGAGCTACTTTCTACTATCACGCGCGTTTGACAACTTTAGAATTTAGAATTGTTCGATTTGAAGTCATAGAATGTGCCGTTTATAGATGGAGTGGCAGAAATCCGCTAAAGTTTATTACACACAACTTTTAAAAAGCTATACGTTGTTTTTTCAAAGCATAATTAATTAATTCAGTGTGTGGAAATGAGGAATAACATTTTTTTTTTGTAGGGCAACTACTAATTTCTTTAGATTTTTTGTAGGAAAAATATTAATCAATGGTCTTGTATCCGTATTAAGGTTGTTGTGTGCTTCGATATATTGTTAAATTTGATTTTCTTGTATTTAGGAGATTCGTTTTTCAATTCGTGCATAAAAATTACAGCTTCAAGAAAAAAGAGAGTAGACTTGAAATTTTAATTCTGCTCTGAATTTGTATTTTTCAGCCAAAAAACAAACAGAACTTTTAGTTTGTCAAAATTTTCCCTGTTAAGCCTAGTATCCTGCTCGCGCTAAATTTTATCTCCCATACAAAAATGTCTACAAAGATAAAATTTAGCGAGGCAGTTTAGCAAAGCAGTATCCTGTTCGCACGCTAAATCCTTAACTTCATACAGATGGGCCGATGAAAAGTATCCACTCATTTAGCTCGCGAAATAAATGTCCGGTACATTAAATCGAAGATTAATTCTGACATACAAAACAGAG
This sequence comes from Cheilosia urbana, assembly GCA_946477585.1. Taxonomy (NCBI): domain Eukaryota; kingdom Metazoa; phylum Arthropoda; class Insecta; order Diptera; family Syrphidae; genus Cheilosia; species Cheilosia urbana. The sequence goes on from OX297854.1 coordinate 148,345,151, forward strand.
GAAAGAGTTTGTCTTATGTTTGCTGTGATTTTTTTGGCGGAAAACGTAGATAATGTTTGCGTGATAATAAGAGACAGCGCAAAGCCAAACAATAGAGCCATAACAGAGATATAAATATAAATAAAGCGAACCGAATTTCAGGGGGACTTTTGCTTACATTTGGCCTCGTCTTTTGCGTAGGTAATAAGAAGTGTTCCACTATGGTGAGGAGATTGTGGAAAGTTTGAGGATACATGTCGAAGTTATTCTTATAATTTCTAGGTTTCTTACGTCTTTCAAGTTTTAAATTCGAAAATTCTATCAAAATTACGTTTACTGATGTCTGTCATGGTACTCATGGTTCATAACCATATGGGTTTTGTCCCATCTATATCATGTTTAATAATAATTTAGCGACCATTTATCTTTGGTGTGGAGAAACGAAGTGGAGACTAGGGGCGCTAAAATTTAGCGCGAGCAGGATACTAGGCTTTAACGCGTAGTCGCTTCAAAGCAGCATTGTGTTTTACAAAATTGTTGCTCGCGCGCTTTGGCATTTAAAATCGTAAAATTTCGATAAAGCGTGTCAAAGCGCGCCGACGCACGCACGCGTGCAACGCCGAATTGTGAATTGGGCATTAAAGCAAAGATATCGATTGCACTTTTGTTATTGACAGAACACTAGACGTGTTTTGATAAACACTTTTCTGACGTAAAGAAAAGTAAAAAGGAACGTAATTAAAACATCTACACTCTGGTTGGCAGTTTTGGAATCCACATAAATGATTTTTTATATGAAGTAAAAGTGACTTGGGTGACTAGTGTGTTGGACTACTAAGCGAGGGCCCAGGTTCAAACGTCTGACAAACATCCGAGATCTTAACTGTCTTGAAAGCTTCTCAATTAGCCGTTGGGAGTCGGAAAAAATATTGTAGATTGTAGATTTTAGAACCTATTGCGCCAGCTGTTTACTATTATTATTATTATTTATTATTATTATTATTATTATTATTATTATTATTGTTAATTTGAGATTATCTACAAATATAATATAGGCGTGATTTTTGAGCTTCGATCTCAGCAAAGTAAAGCCGAATTTTCAGCACATAATTACAGCAACTACTGTGAGTCTTCGAAGTGTCAAGTAGAGCGTAGTTGTTGTAATTGCGTGCAGAAAATCCTACTTTTCTTTGCTTTGCTGAGATCGAAGCTCAAAAAAACAGGCCTATAATAACCATTTACATAATTATCATTGCCATTGGAAAATGTCATCGAAACAAATAAATTAATCTAGTAAGAACTTAAGAGGCATAAGCCCTGATAATGCCAGAATCGAGGTGCAACGTGTAAACACACGCTTTGTAAAGCGTACAAGTCAACGCTGTAGTCACTATTTTCACCGCTGTCAAATTCACTTTATAAACAAACTTAATTTCGTTTATGGTAGCTGCCATTAAGTAATTAAAGTTGCTACAAGTTTGTTTTGAAAATATTATAATAAAAGCCCATAGCATTACAAGTATTTGAGGTAGGTATACCATTTTGTAAGCAATTCCTTTTTCCGGAAATTAAAATAGACCTTCTGGTTTTTTTTTCAAAATCTTGCGTAATGTATAAACGGTTGGCCCGTTGTAGACTTTGGGGAAAAAAGTCTGCAATTCAACAAGATAAACCAAATTTACAAACCAAATTCTTAAATTCTTTATAGCTTTTCTTCCATACAATATCCACCATTTTCACCACCATCCACCATTCGCTCATTCAACAAAGTGTGAACAATGCTTAAGAATAATGAACTTTCTATCTAAAATGAATCGATTCTCGAGGTCATGGCAGAATTTTCTAAAATGTCACGATTTTGACTAGCTTTGCGTCGTGTGCTCCTTCTATGTTTATTTTTGTGTGTGGTATGAAGTAATTTTTTTTTTATTATTTTTTCAAAGATGCAGAAAAGGGTTCGTAAAAATTCCGACTATATTTGCGCAAAAAAACCAAAACTCGATATCGCAGTTAATAATGAACCAGAAAAAAATAATCCAAATACAATGCCAGCACAATATGGACACTCAAAAGAAGTAGATATTAAAAGTGAATCACTTATGAGAAGTGTATCTTCGGTGGAGTGTAGTGAATTTAGTGATGTAAATATTGTCGATAAATCTCCGATAATGAGTTCGAATATAAAAACATTTAGCAAATCCGACCCTGATGCTGTGGTGGAGTTTAAAGAAGTTTTCCAAAAAATACTGCAGGCCGACGAAAGCGAAGATCTTGTACATTGTCCAACCGATGGCACTACAAGCGGTAGTTCTAGCAATAATGTATGCTCTGGCAGTATGCACTTTCAAGACAATTCCGAAATACTCTCAGATTCTGTATTGAATACAAAACTTGATACCGAATCCTTGGAATCGTTAAGTAATTATAAACTTTTGCAGCGAGAAAATGACATTTTGTTAGATTTTGATACGAATTCGACTTTGGAGAGCACAAACAACCATGGGGTTGCCGAGGGTAATTCAATTTGCATTCAGAGTGAAAATGATTTATTTCTAACAGATGGTAGCAACACCAAAGACTCGATAATCATTCAAAAGTCTGTGGAATCGGTAGCTGATACGAAATCAAATCCACCGCCACCCGCCAAAAACAGTCTGAGTTTGGGCAATGCCCCATCGGTGGAGATGACCCCTGTAAATGAGAAGAAGAAGATACCACCAGTTGACCAGACAGCAAAGGTTTCCATTGGCAACACTACGATATCGGTTCCGCTGTTGAAGCCTGTGAATTTCCGGGGTATCATCAACAATGAAGGTAAATCAGTTTCAAATATAGTTCGCAAAGTAATAAATATACGCGGAAAGAAGATCAAAGCGCCTACGATAGTACAACTCTCGCCAGTTCAAATGAATCGCAAACCAAGCGCGAAAATTGTCCAAGCCACACTAGTCGGCAATAAGATTCAGCTACCGAATATTGGTTTCAAATCGTCAGGCAATTACATTAAGTCCAATATGGTCCAAACATCGCCCATGACAGTGTCTTCATTGCCCAAACAAATATTCGAAGACGAAATGGTTTTCCTCGAAAACAGCCCACAATCTCAGGCGCAACCCACAAGTGACTATGAGTTGAAAGCAATCGAGAACAACCCCCCAGTGACCAGTGTAAATAACCAGCCCTTAGTACAGCCTAAAGAAACAAATGGCAAAAGTGTTGCCTTTCAAGAGTTTGTACCAAAGAGTAGTCCCTCCTACATGACACAGTTTTGCGTCGTCGACAGCGAATCCAATGTGCCGCCCAAGTCGTTCGAAAGCATTGTCACCGATGCACTACCCACTTCGATAACTGTGACTTCCAGCGGTGACAACTCTCTCCCAAAAGTCTCGGCGTCCGTATCTAAGCCGAGGAAACCGATAATGCTCACTAAAACAGATGTTAGCAGCGGCACAAGCGTCGGCGATATTATAAGAGCTTCCAATCCCAGTGGCGAAACGAATAACTTATTGAAAGACAATCACCAAAATGCTGATACCACAGCGATTGGCAAAATGTTGGAGGACAATTTCCTTCTGCGGAAACAGATCGCCCTTGCTGTTCAGAATTGCAATCGGTTTCAATTGAAAGTGACAAAGACAACCGACGACAACAAGGGGAAGAGAAATGAAATAACACTCGGCCAACCAAAGAGGCAGATGAACAAATTAGGCCCAATTATGAATCAAAATTCTACCAGTGAAGCTGTGTTGGTCATGGAGAACCTTCAAAAATCAAACACTCTAAAATCTGACGAGACTCAGAATGTGCTGCTGAAGCACCTGCTACAGTCCTCGATCAACCAACGCTCAAACCAAGCATGCAATCAATCGTTGGCTCCGCGAAAATTAGCTACAGTGCGTGCGCCCAGCTTAGGAGTCGTTAGCTCACTAGAAGCCCAATTGGCACGTCCAGGCATTCCGCCTGTTTCATCATTAAACGACACGAAAAGCGAACTGAATAAGATGCCGCCTAAAACTGCAAATGACAAACTCAAAAAGCACCCAGTGGACCGTGAGCCTGCAAAGACCCGTCCCGAAATGATATCACGTGAGACTTCATTTGTCTCGACATTCTCGGCGAAACCGAAAGTAATCCCCACATCTTCGGAAATTGACAACAGAACGCAAAATGCGCAGACCAACACGACTCACGTAGCCGAAACTTCCGACAGCGCCAAGCAAATCTCGTTCCAAACGATTCCAACAAACTCCAACTACAACTCTATCAATTTATTCAAGTTTTTCAAGCAAAAGGAGGAATCGAAAACCAATCAACACCAAACTCCAACAATCGAGTTAATATCCAATCATAACCAAGTCCAGAAGAAAACACACTCTCCCGATGTGATTTCCGACATAAAACTGCCCACCAACAATGAGTACGATCACCTTGGACACGATGCTGCCGCCGCATCGACCTCCAACGCCAAAACGACAAAGGCCGACATTGAGCAAAACATGGAAATTCGAAAGAAATTCAAACGCGACTACCAGAAACACAAACGCCAGATGCTCTTCAACAAGGAGCCACAAAACCACCAGAAGAAAAAGTCGCGCAAGCTGTCCAAAGCGAGCGAGGACTTTGACGAGTTCATCGAGAACAAAGTGGTCCAAATGAAACAAATGTTCGTCCTCGAAGTTCTGGAACCCTTCTTGAGTACGTTTCTCGGCATATGCTCCATCTATGGCTACAATGACAAAATAAAGAATCACATCGACTACACTTATCACAATGTCTTCAAAGAGGACTTTGGTCGGACGAATTTGAAGAACTTTGTCGACTTCTATTCGACAAAACCGTACGGACCGTGTACAAACAACAAAGAGACTAGTGTACCTTCTTTCCAAAACAAATTCTACGATGAGGAATTTTCCACAATGAACCATCAGACCTGTGATAGACTCTATCAACTCATTAACCAGCTAAAGCACCAGCATTTGCAGTCATCGGAGAATATCTCACTGACATCTAGGTCGCCATGCAATGGGACCACAGCTTCATCGCATCACAACGTGAACTATCCGGGCATTAAGTTCCAGAAGCATTTCAATTTGAACGTCGATCGGATGTCGCCGGTAATACCCATGATCAACCCCAGTCATTTTGGCGTCATCAAGAAGAAGAAGCCGGGTCACGCGACTCGCAATAAATGGTGAGTCCTAAGATGTTTCATAGTTTCCATAAGTTCGCACATATTTCTGCGCGATTGAAGTGTATATTAACCGGGCATGTGTGGTCAGATTGTCTTAACTAATCGCATGGTAAAGAAGGAGCATTTTGTGTTTGTCAAAAATGGTTTTTGTATGCCAAGTAAATAAATAGGAGAATAACTGCCAGTTCACCTACAAACTTGGCTCAACTTATTCAGCAGCGATAAGTTTATTAGGTTAGGTCAGAACCAGCGGTGAGAGCAGGCCGTTTACCTGCGTTAAGTCTGTCCTTCTTGTAGACGTATTTTTGAGTAATTGATTGAAAACAAAATCAAGGAGAAGGGGAATCTTTATTTATAACAATAAGCGCAAACTTTTCCATTCAATTTGATTTTGGTAACTAATTTAGAACTTTGCTCACGTTTTGACGGAAAAGGGAGCCCCATCTGTACACCCTACAGCTAATTAGTCTGAAGGTCGCCAGGTATTCGCATACCGCGATGGCAACAGCTTTATTCAAAAAAAAAAAAAAAAACTAAACCCTGACCCAGGTCGAAAGTGGACACGGCTCTTCGAACGTAGATAATTTAAATGGATGAGGGAGAGAGTTTAATATTCGATTGGGCGCTCTCAGAGCACTTTTTATATTGGTTTTGTGCACAAAAAGCTATCTTTTTCAAAAATCTAGATTTTTTTTCCTCAGATTTGCTTACCAATCCAAGTGCGTTTGAATTTGACAACTGGTGGAGTTTGTTTACATTTTTGTGAAGTTTTTCTACTGCAAAAGAACGCATTGCATCGGCTGAATCTATTTTTGTAAATTATTTATGTATGTATACATATTTAGATATCAATCGGGACGCAAATTTCGAATGTTTTAATTTAAAATTTATCCAGTGAATGGAAAACGCTTTGAAGAGTGTTGAAGGCTACACATATTCGAATAGCACGAATATCAACACAAATAAAGTGCACGACTGGGTCGCACGAAACTTTCTCGTTCATCAAAAGTTTTGTTGGTTGCTTTTTTATTTTATTAGATAGGTAGGTAAAGATCTGAGGATCTGGGAATCAATGCTATAGTAGGAGTTTCTCATTTTTGATCTGTTAGGGAATGATATTCTTTTTGACTGGAATATATTAATGACGCTGGCTTAGGTTGTCTATGATTGAAAGTATTGTTCGTGATAGATCGATATCTTTACATATAAATATATCTATTTGCATTAGCAGTTATAAACTGAGTATAACGATGAACGTGTGTGGGGGTGCAAATGAAGTGGGATATTCTGATTGACCAAGTGTTTGAAATTTATTTAAGGTGCATTTTCAAAATGGTTGAAAAAAAGTAGAAGTAGGTAATATTTGCTGAAAATAAGTGTTGCGTTTGTGTTATTGCATTTCTAATGGCTGTTACAAATTCGAATTTTGAAGTGCGGTATTGAGTCTTAAAAATATATAAGAACAGAGATCGGCTTTTGGGTAGCCATTTTTGAGAAATAATTAAAATACAGATTTCTTCGAATTTTTTGAGAAAAACTAAGTACGGCTAGACCTATTTAGAATACTGATATTATTGTTAATATGTATTTTGATCAAAATCGTTAGAGCGGTTTTCGTAAAATTTGGCAGACAAAACAGTACCAAATATTGCAAAGTTTAGTTTGAAAAATACTACTATACAGACAGACAGACCGGACAGTATTTTGCGACCCACTTTTTTGAGTTCGTCTATCATCGTAATGTCAGAATTGATTAAAATCTCGAGTTCTCTTACTACGTAATGGAGAAAGTTAAAAAGAGCAAGTGACGTTTTAATGTTCGACACCCGAAATCTAAAATCTTAAAGGGAATCTGAAGAAGTCCAATCGAATACCACGTTAGAACGTATTTAATTTAAATGGATGAGGGAGAGAGTAGGTATAGTTTTGATTTATGTATGAGTAGGTATTGGAAAAGAAGAAAGCGCACTTTAGTTTTAATACACATCTTGAGAAATTGTCAAGAAATATTCAACTTACACAGTTGCTGCGACTTGTCAAGTTCGACGCTGGTGTAGGTGGTTTAAAATATTGTTACATTCAGGCTGGGATTCGAAAAGAAAACACTATTCTGTTCAATTTTTCTAATAAAATCACTTTATTCACAATTTCTAATTATTCACTTATTAAGTACCAAGACCGTATCACTTAAATCTCTTAAGCGTTTCAATCCAATCGCTTTATTCACTGTACTACTTTACACTTATTTATCTCACAACCGATTACTCTTTCGAACTTTATCAATCCAATCACTGGTTAAAAATCAACTGTGTCTCCCTCTGCTCAAACATGCCCTTTTATCCGCTCTGCCACCAGGTATTCTGGATGGTTCTACAATGAGCTATAAGAGAGTGGTTCTAGAATAAACTATTAAGTTGTAGAAGTGGTAAGGTACACCTAACAGATGACAGACAGATGAGTACAAGATTAAGCAACTAACCTATTGTCAAAGTCGTATTCATACTTGGGACAAGGAGAATTGCCTGAAATCATTTGCGCACGGGGTCAACGAAAATGTTTTCACCCTTTCACCGCAATTTCGATTCTCGTTCAATAAAAAGGTGAAACCAAACGTCAACATTTTTCATTATGAATAATTTCTTTTCACGGCCCCATTTGCAAGTGAATGTTTTTAGTTTCTTAGTGAGAGTTTGAAAATTGAGAACCCTCTTTCATACAGCACAGTGTGCGGTATTGAATTCACCACGATATTTTCACTTATTGAACCAGAATCGCATTTTAGTGCAAAGTGAATCGAAAAAATGAAAGCAATGCGTAAAAGCAAATGTGAAAACGATTTATTCGATTCCCTCTTTCACAGAACGAGAATTGACTGACAATGGCGAAATTTTCCATAGATATATATTTAAATATTGTCGCCCAAAAAATATATAAGGTGTAGGTTAAAAATGATTATTAGTAAGACCCAACTTAGACAATTGAAAAATTCTGAAAAAGTAACGTCAACCACGTCTTTCGTAGAAATTATAACTGCTTAGATGCACTGGAATGGATAAAGTTCAAGCAACTTCAAAGCATCGAAAGCTTTGCAGCTAAATTAAATGATAAATGGACGTCAAACTTTTGCAACATGTACTCTTCAACTGAAGATATATCCAAATTATGGCTATGGGAGGGTTCAGGGTTGTTTGCTACTTATGCTGACAACAGGACCCGATTTCCTTAACAGATACGAACAAAACTGAATAAGACAGATAATTCCCGATGATTAAATCAAACGAGTCGTGCCCGAAACGCGAACATATCGAATTGCTAATGCAGGAGAGTTTATTTCATTCATGATATTGCTCTCAAACTGTGAACCGACATCGGTGTACTAGAATTGTTCTCATGTCTCTGCCCAATTGACATGGATTCAAGTATTCTTTACCGGAACAGAACGTTCAACTGTAAGGGCATGTTAATTGACTTTTAGTTTATCAGCACTGTAGATTTGATTAATATTAAATAATGACATTTATGGCGGGAATAATCTAAAGAATAATATAAAGTACATTAGCGGAAGCCAACTTTTTAATCTCAGGGACGGACACAACTTTAGGCCAACGGCTAACTCTTCAACGTGCGCTTAAAAACAGGCACTTGCAATACTAAGCGAGGAATTCCAAATGTGTTCCACAGCCCTATGAATCCGAAGTAAAGGACTATTCACATGAGAGCGAATTGCGAACTGCGAACACGCGAATATTCGTGGTTTCTGACACTTCATTCACATGAAAACTTTTTTTGGTCGCAGATACCCGCGTATCAGTTTGATTTTTAAAGGTTAAGTTCGAACGAATTTTTCATTCGTGGGTTTGTGGATCGCGACTAATTTGTGTGGATTGTGAATAAAGTGTGACAGTTCGCGGCAAGAATTTTCAATTCGCGGGAAAATTGCTTTAATTGTTAATTTAGCTGTTTAAATCAATTGAGAGTAATGTTTTTTTTTAGACTAGATGTTAGATTAATTAAATATAATGGTTTTGTGATAGAACAAATACAAATTTTCAATTCATAAATGCAATTAAATTGATTTGTTCGCAATTCGCCTATTCGCAGTTTGCTCTCATGTGAATGGTCCTTAAGGTCGTGGCCATAATAATAACAGCAACGAATTTCGGAAGTTAGAATTAAATTAAAATGATTTTGAATAACTTTAGCTGTGGTTGAACTGCGAGCCTAGTCGATGCCACGCTGGCGACGGAAATTGCTATTTGGTTGAATGTTAATTTATTTAAGAGTAAGGGTACAAGATGGTGCCATGGTGGATCAGTTTTGGGGGCGACCGGAACTACCGCGCCTGCTCAATATTTTTCCTCAGTGAGACAATGTAAAGTAGAATCTCTGGCCCGGCAACAACTGCTTGGCACTTTTGTGATTCACACTAGCTTAGGTACTGATCTGGCGAAAAATGTATTTCGGAAGAATATTTATTTGGGAAATTAAGGAGAGTATTATAGTAAATGTTGGTACCTTTGTGGATGCGTGCCACACGTTAAATTTGGGATTTCTCAGTCACAAACTTAATTTATAAAAAAAAAATTAATTCAACAAAACCTAAGAAATAGAGTAACGTACATTGCGGGCGTATACAATTAACCTTTAAATATTCTTCTAAGTTATTCTGCGCTCTTCTCTTCTTTTCAGCCCAAAGGTGTGTTCAGCAGCTTTAGTCTGAGCAACTGGTCCTTATGTCTTTTGCTTAATCGCATGCGCTCGCCGGTATTTGTCCCTACGAATTTATTCTTGATGGTCCTATGGCGCGACCTGTCATCGGAGGCAGCAATTGTGATAGCTTCCCGTCAATGCTACTGTTGTTTTCTGAACTTGAATATGGCGGCAAGGGAATTATTGAGATTTACAGAAGAACGCAGTTTTGGTAGTCTTGCCAAATCAGCTCTACGCAGTCGAACTTTATCCGCAAGCGAACCTTGGGTGATACTGGGTAGTGTTTCCAGTCAATGTTGCAAAGTGCAAACGTTCAAAATACTGGACGCATGTTGTCCGTAGATGAATCTGATTTTTCATCTTTTATCAGGGGACGGGACAATGTTCCGAAGTCAATTACTCTTTGTCCGTTGCTGGATATGGTGTCGTGTATGCTGTACATATCAGTGATCCCCTGTTTTTACCCGGCTGGTTATATTTTCCTGTACATAGCCAGCGCACCACAGTGGGCGTCAAGCTCGTACTCTTGCCTATTATTTAAAACGTAGATTTCTATATAAACTTGTGGCAAGTGTATTTAAATGCACTTAGCATTTTCCACCCATTTCAGCGAGACGAAATAACCGCATAAAAAGGAGGAAAACAGAAATTTCTGATAACTCGCTTATAGAATCCGAATCCGTTATAGGGAATGAGCAAATTGTGCCCTTGTGCCCCAAAGTAGGTCCTTTATTTGTTGTATTTTAATTTATGTGATGACAAGCTGAGATCTGAGTTACTAACAAACTAACACAAAATAGAATGAGGTTAAATTCGTATTTATTCAAAACTAAAATTATCACCAAAACTGTGTAAATGTCCTAATTTATCTCCTTGTATATTTTCAGTTCTTATGGCAACATGGAAACAACTGTAATCTTAACCCTATCATCCTTTGTTGCTGAAAATATTCTTGAAATTTTGCGCGATCTGGAGAACTTACTTAATATTTATTCGCCCATCTCCCACAAACTACTCAATAACGATAACAAAATCAACGTTCGCAATATAAAGGGACTGTACATGTCTCGACTTAAAAATCTCCAGAAAACTGAAACAACAAATATTCAAAACTTTCTCAATGGCACTTACAAGTGCTGTCGAAATTGTCATTTGACCATTATTTGCGGGATTGTGGGTGCGGACTCCAATTCAAGTCAAATCAAAAAGCGAATAATGGCCGACAGTCATTTTTGTGACAAATTCTGTTGCATACAATACAAGAAGAAGGGACGGAAATTTGTCGTTTCTCGGAAAAGAGAGCGCTTGTATCAAAATAACAAAACGGTCAATCGGATAAGTGCAAATGAGAACAACAACTGTTGTAACAACTCGTCAAATTATAAAGTTGTCGGTCCAAATTGTTTTTGGAAGCCATCGTACAAAGGCTCATCGAATGAAGACGTGAATGATACTTGTTTAAAGATGCGAATCGCAATAACATTGAATAGCAGCAAGGACACCAGACGATGTATATTGTGCAATCAAAAGGGGGACAGCTTTACGGAAGGATCTTCCAGACTGTTGAACTATGATGTTAATAAGTGGGTAAGTATTGAACAGTGTTTCGCGTAAAATAGTCGCTTCTTCTGGTTAGTTAAAAGCTACTTTAATAATACTTTAGAAACAAACCAATAATAATCTATTTTAACATAGAACGAAGAATCAAAACATAGAAATGGGTAAATTACCCAAGACAAGACACAAACAAATTCGGGAGACTACAAGAGTTTCCATGCAAATTGGACGCATCGACAATGTCAATCGGATGCCATCGTTCGTCGTGTGGTGGTACTTTTTAACAGGCACAATAAGAATATGATTTTTTTTTTGTAATAATAGTTGTAAGTGTGAAATTGAACTGGTTTACTGACTCCTAACAGTTGAGAACAGAAACTACTGCGAAGGTGTGTACTATTTATAATTCATTTTGAGTGAAATTACCTGAGCATAAGCCGGTTGAGTTATTTGATCGTTTGTTAATGTCTTTGGGAAGGTCCAAATACATATATAAGCAAGTAGTAGCCGGCCGTTCTTAGGTTGTGTTTTTCGGTACTATGTTGAAGATACCAATGGCATCTCTCTCTCGAAATGTCGTTGACTTAATGTTTGACCAGTCATTCGTCCTTAAGCTTCACTTCACTATTTGCCCAATAACCAGTAAAAAATCTGTGTCAAATATATAGTACAGTGCCTGGCATTACTCGAACTATTCGTTAATAATCAAGTAGTACGTACTACTAGTTTCTTTTCCACTACGGTTGGCAAGTGAAGTCTACAATATGTAATTTGCGTATGACATTGGTACACCTTCTGACTCCCAACTATTCTTGAGTGAGTGGCTACACTCAACTAAGCTGTAGGATTTTTTTTCCAAATGACTTTTCCTCAACTAACCCATTTAACTACTTCTTCAACAGGTTCACCTCAACTGTGCGCTCTGGTCAAATAGTGTTTACGAAACCATCAATGGCGGCCTGATGAACTTGGAGCTAACAATGCAACAGGGACTGCATCAAATATGTACCTTTTGTAATCAGTACGGTGCCAGCATAAAATGCTTTAAAATGAGATGCACCCACATCTACCATCTGCCGTGTGCTATCAAAGAACAGTGCGTATTCTATAAGAACAAAACAATACACTGTGCCTCGCACGCACACAGAATGGAAAAGAAAAACGAATTGAACTCGATTCGTGTCCGCCGGCGGGTATACATTGAGCGCGATGAAAATCGCCAAGTAGCGGCTGTCATGCATCATTTAGAGTTGAGTAATCTGCTTCGAATTGGAAACCTGACATTTATTAACGTCGGACAGCTGTTACCCCATCAGTTGGAGGCCTTCCATACGCCCAACTACATCTACCCGATAGGCTACAAAATTGTACAGTATATATATCTATGGTATGCAAAGTATGTGTTGCAATAAATTTCAATTTACAGGTGCGATTCTTTTGGTCGATGAAAAAACTGAACAAGCGTTGTAGATACATCTGCTCAATAGTCGAAACGAATGGCCGGCCTGAGTTTGTAATCCAAATACAAGAACAATTGGAAACCGATGTAGAACTGAGGGATATATCGCCAAAGGCTGTTTGGCAGCGGGTCTTGGAAAAGATTGTGCAACTTAGAAAGGGCCAGTCACTGGTGCAACTCTTTACAGAGTACTTTTCGGGCGAGGATTTATTCGGCTTAGCGGAACCTTCGATTGTGAGAATTTTGGAGAGCTTGCCCGGCGTTGAAAGCTTAACGGACTACAGATTTAAATATGGTCGCAATCCGCTGCTCGAGCTACCATTGGCCCTGAATCCATCTGGATCTGCGAGAACCGAACCCAAACAGAAGCACATTATTAATTGGAAAAAGGCGCATACCCAGCGTACTAGTTCTATTAATTTGAAACTCACGCTATCGCCGTCATCGCTGGTAGCTGGTGAAGTCGCATGTCCCTACAGCAAACAGTTTGTGCACTCTAAAAGTTCGCAGTATAGAAAAATGAAGCAGGAATGGAGAAACAATGTTTACCTTGCGAGGTAAGAGGCAGTATTTATTTATTTAATTCGTACAGCATGTGTAGCAGTAAATGTTTGTTTGCTTTATAGATCCAAAATACAGGGACTTGGTCTTTACGCTGCCCGTGACTTGGAGAAGCATACTATGGTTATTGAATATATTGGACAAGTTATCCGAACAGAAGTATCGGAATTACGTGAAAAGCAATATGATCTCAGGGTAAGTGAATTAAATTGTGAGCATATCAGTATCTTACATAGCACTGGGGGTATACGAATTGCATCGGATATAACTGGGACTTGGTGCCCACCATCAAACCAGTCTCAACAGTACCGCATTTCGGATCAGCTGTACGCTCGTCTGATTTGGAATTCAACAGAAGTGATTGGATAAAATGCGTAATATCCTTGGATCCTTGCAAGACGAATCTCCCTGCAAAGGAAAGTGTATTACGTTTTCAATCAGAAAGTAGTAAACATCGACAAATGCAAATGCAGTCAACAGGGAAAACGAATCAAAAAATTAGCCGTTTATTTAGGACTAATGCAACAGTGATAGTAAAGTGAAGAATTAGACGTATTTCAAGTTGGTTTTATAAAGATCATATTGAAAAAGAACAACCGATCTTATTATTCTTGAATATTTTATTTATTAAAAACTATGAAAGCAAGTGAGCGACTGCTCGCAACGAATGTTCGTTCTCGAATGCCGCTCGGTATCCCTTTTTGTCGCGGCATCTCTTTCTTCTTATAGTTTTATATTTATTTATGGTTTATGCAACATTTTCGGATTTCATCTGTCAACGGTTTATTTCAAAACAACCCAGTCAAAATGGCGCCCAACGCCAACCCACATTTTATATTATTTTTGTATGAATTTCGATTTTCTTTATTTTTGCTCTTTATGTGTCTTGCAGAACAGAGGAATTTATATGTTCAGACTTGATGAAGAGCGCGTTGTGGACGCTACCCTTTCTGGAGGCCTAGCCCGCTACATTAACCACTCGTGTAATCCCAATTGTGTCACAGAAATTGTCGATGTAGATAGAGAATATAGAATTATCATCTTTGCCAAGCGAAGAATCAATAAAGGAGAAGAGGTAACATTATTCAAAATATCTGATTGAGCGTTAATTATATATTTTTCTTTTTAAATACCATTTCAGCTTTCGTATGATTATAAATTTGATATTGAAGACGATGCTCATAAAATATCGTGCATGTGTGAAGCGCCCAATTGCCGCAAGTGGATGAATTAATTTAATTAATGTTTTATTTTGTAAAGATTCGTTGATCTATATTATGACCATGAATACAATTATATAATTATGTAAGAACTAAAGTTGCCTTTTGTGTAGAAAGTACATCTGCACGCATATGAGTATTAGGTATTGTGTAAAATAAATAAAGAAATGTCTATAACTGTATGCTGGATTCATTTTTTTAACTAATTTATAAAGCTCATAAGAGGTAAAGTGCCACAATACCTTAGTGTCAACTTTCACGATGATAAACAATATTGTCTCGGACGCACATAATAACAGCGGTGTATCTGAGGTTGCGAATATTTGAACGTCACGCAATGATCGTTTTCTATGCAACACTTTCAAAAATCTCGTAGTCTAGTCGACTAGTTTGATCTGGACTAGATGTAAACTGAACGTAAAGATTGTCGGTAACGTTGCTTTTCCTAACACCAGCTACTTAAATTGCGAACTGTCAATTTAGTTCTGTCACTAATTTCTGAACTATATTCGTCGGGTAATACCATCACGCACCCGACAGAGAGAAGCGTTTGTCCGCCGTCAATGCTGATAAAGGCGTAAGAATAAGACCGCAAATCAGACGCCTAGGTGTCGTGGATGTTCTACCCATAATTTTAAATACATAAAACGGAAATAAACACAAGTTCCGGCGACCAACATTTCTGCAATGACTTGAAAAACATTTCTATTTCCGATTTAAAACATGTAAAATTTCAGTATATTTAACCAATAATTCATCAATCATTTATACGAAATAAATAAATAATTGTCCATTCATCACTTCTGGAAGCCATTTTGTTTTATAGGAACGCGGAACTTCGTTAACCATCGCTATAAAAATATAAACACACGAAGCTTTCCTATAAATCCTGCCACGTAAACAAGATGGCCGACCAAAATACGTGTATTGTTTTTTTGCGTGTGGTTAGTGAATAGTGATGTACCAAACCGATAATTTCCCATACCGGTTTAGAATTGAAGCAAACCGAGTTGCAACTCAATAAGAAAACGAACATAAGAAACTGATTTGTACCTGGTTGCTGCAAACCGATTTAAGTACCTGTAGACTCACTCAATTGACAAAAACAAAAACCAAGAGACTCATTAGAGAAAACAGGAGTAAAGAACACAGCTTTCCAATTGGAATTTACATGTTCATTAATAAATAAATAGTTGGCGCAACAGGTCCGGAGGGACCCTAGGCCTAGCTTCTCACAACCATTCGTTTTGTGTGAGTTTTTTCATTTTTGGAACGAATGAAAGGGATCTACCATTTTATGCCGACTCCAAACAGCTAATTGAGAAGCTCTTTCAAGACATTTATACTCTCGGATGTTTGTCAGACGTTCGCGAGAGGTAGCGCAGTGGAAAAAAACCATAAGTTGAAATTTGGATTTTTTGCGGGATTCGAACCTGAGACCCCTCGCTTAGTAGTCCAACACACTAACACTAAGCCACTACGACTACATTACATGTTCATTGATGAGTTCGTAAATTGTGCTCATACTTAACTCACAACAACCTAACCAACCGAAACCGAGTCGTGTGTTGAACTCGGTTTAATGCAGTGAAATTTTATTTTATGAAATTTTGGGTTGGTCGGTTCCATCGGTTTTCGATAACTTGGTTTGAAATAAATACAACTCGGTTTACTAAGCCGAGACGACACATAACTAGAATTGGGCATCCCTTTATGTCGTTTTCCATTGGGCAAAAAGAAGCGTCCGGGAGAGTCCGGAATCGAAAAATTCGCTTCTGAAACCGTTCCATTGGCACAAAAAAAAACTCTTCTGGTGATTCTGAGAAGAGAATTTCGCTTCTCGATTTGAAGTCAGAATCCACTCAAGAAGCACACACACAAGTGCAATTTATGTATTTTATACAAGTCAGATGACAGCTGCCGTAGATTATTTTTTGGCATTTCACCAATACTTTTGTAGATTCAACCAGAATCAATCCTAAATTCGCTGTTTCTGTTGCTGTCGCTGTGATAATCTGTTCCTCGCAGAACATGCAAGGTGCGAGTGTGTTGGTGAGTGAAGTTACGTGACATTTGTCAATACGAATTTCTATGTAACAATACTAACGCACTTAGCTTGTACCACCCCATAAAAATATAGCTTGTAGGCAGTAACGGAAAATTGGCCGAAGATGGGGGTGTCAGTATTGTCTCTGATACAAAGTGCTCTAAGAGCAAAAAAAGTTCATTAATCTCACAAAAACAAATTCCATACGAGAAGAAAATTTGAACACAACCCCATTCTTAATACCCAGCGCTTTACATTCTTTGAATGCACTCACTTTCCTACCACTACACTGAAATACTTTACGTTTGTTGCTCATTTATATAAACTTAAGCCAAACTGAGAACCAATCCGATGCTACGCATCGTTTTGCATATAATCTTGGGCTAGTGTTCGCTTTGTGAGAGATGAGATGGGAATTGTTATTTTTCCGTAGTTCTCCGTTCGGTTGCGCTGTTTGTGTTCTTATGTCAATAAAATATAAAAAAATGTGATTTTTTTCCTTTTTCCCCTACAAATAAATAAAGTGAATGTAATATTTGTTTTTAATAGTCAAATATCAAAATCAATATCAAATGGCTTTGTTTACAAGTCCGTGAAAAAATAATTTTGTTCGCGTTCCTCCTCGCTTCAGTGTACAATTTGTCGGGGGCCGGTAAAAAAAAAGAAGAAAACTTAATACTCACCTAATTTTCTTTTACTATTCCACAAGAAAACAAAGAAAAGTCCATTCAATTTTCTATTCAGTCGCCTCCACTTGGCGATTGCCATCACGGTGTTTTTTTGTTTCGTTCTTGTTTGTATTGTGAAAAATTAAGTTAAAATAAAAATGCGTCGTCGCCGTCGCTCTTTGCCCCCTTCCAAAATGAAATTGAAAAAAAATAATCTATTCCCAAATGTGCTACAATTGAATGTGAACGTATTTTGTGCTCTCGCAATTATTTTTATATTGCAAGTCAGTTTCACCTTTGGCAGTGATAGTGATGACAAAACAAGGACTCAAGTGTCCAGTAGTTATGTAGATAGTGAGTTGGATAGTGTGAGACATGGCCATCAACAGCATCCACCCATAGCACCCAAAGAAACATCACCACCGCCATCAGGAGCAGCAGCAGCATCAACATCTTCACAATCCGGCTCTGTGCTCACAGACAGCGGAAGTGAATATTCCATTTATAATGCGAATGGAAAGTCTTGGAAGCTGGCGACAGCTGCAGCTGCTATCAAGAATCTTCGAGATGTAGCTGGACCACATCGTAGAAAGAATTTAAACACAAAATTCGGAGCTGCATGGAATCAGACGACGGAAAGCATTGCTGTGAATGAGAAAAGTAAGTGTACCTATCCCAGTAGGAAGAGTTTGGGGTGCTTACAACTTGTACTAAAGTGAGATCCTCTTTCGGACATTTTACCCCATAAACAACAATAATTGTTGTTTTTCTGTCTGAAATCTAAATAAAGAACCTGTTTTCGAATGCATGCATACACGAAGACGGCTAAGTGCTTATGCGTTCCATGGAAACAAATTTACGATCACAAGTACGAGTATTGTTCGTGGTGACTGGTGATGATGTGCACTTGATTGAAGTAATTGTTTTTAAGAGCGCATTGCTACATACTCCGATGAATACTTAACACAATTTATTCCGTATTCCGCTTGCTTTAATTTGTTATTAGCGCCGCTGCTTGCGAACAGAGAACAGACTACTTCAGTTGACTGGAACCATCATTGGAGTTGATTCGAAGTGGAGATTTTGCTACTGCGTGTTTCAAATTGACGACAGCAGAGGCAGGCGCAGGAGGAAAACGTTGTTTCTTTAATTGTATATCAGTTGACGGCTTCCTTTATGATCCTATTTATATCGTTGGCCTTAATTCAAATGGGCGGTAGTCAGGAGAACCGAGCTTAAGTGAATTCACGTGTGAAGAAATCACCGACTGGTTCCATATTGGAAACCGCTCTATAGTTTGGTGAGATCGTCTTTAGCACCGACTAGCTGTGGACGATACGAATACTAAACAAATTGACGTCAATGCTGCACCCAATTCTCATACAGAGTAATTGCATTTAACGCCTACCTACTGCATAGGCAAACTATTGCCGTTTTGTAAACAAGTTTATTGATTTATGACTTCAATACATAGTAAAAAGTTGGCGTCTACACCCCCTTTCGGTTTCGATTAGTTACAACTTACAAGTAGGTAGGTGTATCTACCCTAGTTTTGATTTCAATAAATTCAATTCCACGCTAGGTCGGTCTAAATTGATTTTAATTCGAAGTCTATAATTATTGAGTTCCCTTTATCGCAAGCTTGACAATCAGCAGCTAATGGGTCAATCGTTTTGAATGTTCAATTAAAAAGATTACAGTGTAGTAAACCAGTGTGTCGCAGAAGCTCCCCAGAGAGTGTTTAGTGATTAAAACATCAATTGGGGCTATTTATTATATGCACGGTCTGTACACCATACAAATTACTGGTAACCAAAGAGCCCTTAGGTTAATTATGGATGATGCTGTTAACTTCCGGCAGACATGAGTGAAAATGAGTGAAAATTCGTTTAATTGGTGTGCAACCAGCGGAGGTATGCATAAGAGGATTTTGCTTGCAAGGAACCTTGTCATTAATGTCCCAACGCGGCAGAAGTCTGTCTCTGGACTTTTGTTTTGTAGTTTCAGTGTGAGTGATTCCAGACCCCGCAGTGTTGCCGAAAGTACTCCCATAGGGGTATTGTACTACTTTCAACACCTCTGTACTCATCCTTTCAAATTCGTAGGATTTCCTATTTTTTTAAAGACCTAAAATATCTTTCATTCGCAGCAAAGTGTCATTTCAACTTTAATAAATTTAATTCACTTCCATAGTTTAATGCAAATTTGGCAGCACTTTTATCTTCCAAACTGTCGTCAAAAACGGAATTTACCTCTCTCTAGTTTGTTTTTGTTTTCCGTTGGCCTTATGCAATTTTCATCTGTCAGTTCGGTATTTATTTTATTGTTAAGTATAGAGTATAGTTCAATACAATTGTTGCGCCGCCGTTGTTTGGATGGGATGAGGAAAAATAAATGTCTAATCCTCTTGAATGATTTTATTTGCTAAAAAATATAAAGAGACAAGAAAAATGACTTATTCATGTCGTTTTCCATTGGGCAAAAAGAAGAGTCCGGGAGAGTCCGGAATCGAAAAATTCGCTTCTGAAACTGTTCCATTGGCACAAAAAATACTCTTCTGCTGATTCTGAGAAGACAATTTCGCTTCTCGATTTGAAGTCAGAATCCACTCAAGAAGCACTCACACAAGTGCAATTTATGTATTTTATACAAGTCAGATGACAGCTGCCGTAGATTATTTTTTGTCATTTCACCAATACTTTTGTGAATTCAATCAGAATCAGTTTTCTTGTTCCATTGGATTTCAGATTGAGTCGATCCCCGAGTGAAACCAATGGAAAACGACATCAGTTCAGTGGTTTAGTGTACCGCGCAAGTTCAGGCTACTAATAGTACTAGCTATACAAATTTTGATAAAATGATCGGCTCGATGACACAATGAAAAGGTTTGTTAAATTAATGCTTGATACTAACTTATAAAATATAAAAAAAAACAATACATACAAATTTGACGTAAGCAATGTAGAATGTAATATTACTAAACATGTTCCATAAATGTATGTTGTGTTTTTTTAAGGAATTGAATAAACAATACCTCTGAAGATGTTGGCAAAAAACCGACGAAACGTAGGGTGCAATGATGGATTAAACGTTAAATCGAGATGAACTTCAATAATAAAAAAGAAAAACAAAAAAAATTGTTATGCCCATATTTAATTTTGAAGACAAAAAAATGTCTGCACTTCTATTTTTTCAAAATACTCCCCTTCTTGAGCTGCATTACTACCTTATAATATTTCTCTCCGGCAACACTTCCAAAGAAAACCGATCAATCAATCAAGCCAATCAATTTGAATGCAAAGTCCAAACTATTGAATTAAAGAGGAATGCCGGGCCTATCATCTATCTTTACAACTAGACGAAGATACGCAAACTCACCAGGTATAGACTTAAAGACCTGGGGTCAGATTCCTTATATCAACGATCGTCTGAATGATGTGGTTTTCGAAACTTTAATCATCATTAGAAGTTATATTCTGCTCGAATTTTTTTGAATATCGTCAGCTTTCATTACATTTGTGGGAAATGAACTGGATTAAGCTCTCGAACTCTTGCTAGTTTGGGTGCTCTATCGTTTCGACGATAATCGTCTGAAAACTTACGAATGAGTGTCCTGGACTGTTTTTGAGCTGTTTGAGAAATCTAGGCTTTTCCGTAATTTATGTAGCCAGTTTCAAACACGTTGCACGGAAACTCAAATGCGCTGTTTCAAGATCATAGTTCATGAGACCTACAATTTAAGGTGAGTGGATCTCACAACCAAACTGTGGAAGTGAGCCTGCCAACGAGTTATTAAATTGATGCCAGGGATGTAAAAGATGTTATCAAAGCACTTGCCTAGTGGGAAGTCTGGTTTAAGCTTAAGCCACACGTCCGCCAAACAAATGAAATAGCGCTAGGACCGTTCGGATACCTTGTGCATGTAAAAGGCAACTAAATTTGTTGGGACTAGGTATACGAGAGCGTTGACTAGTCAACTTGAATTGTTTTTGTATTACCGTATTACCTATCTCAAGCATACGCGAATGATGTCGCCGGTTTGTGTGTCGGTTGTGACCTAACGACTGTCTACGCTCGGGCTCAGAGATCCTTGGACTTGATCAATGGCTGGTGCACAAGAAATGGACTTTCAGTGAATCCTCTTAAAAAGACTGTTGTTCTCTTCACGAGAAGGAGGAAGGTTAGTGGTCTGACTCAACTTGTGTTAAAAGGTGTCACCATACTGCCTCTTTTGCCAAAGAACGGTTTGTATCGACTAAACAGGCGCCTTCCCCAGCACACCGGGCTCCGCTCTAGATGCTATGATGAACCAAGCCACCCTTGATAATTTGATCATGGGGTGTACGCTGAAAACCATCTCTTAAAGAAAGGTTAAAGAGAGGTGGCGTTTGGTACCACGCGCATTGGAATTTAAAAAAAAATTGTGCGAGAATTATTCTTTGAGTCCGGTCTTATGGATATGCCGTCTGACGCAATGACTCCAGAAATTTTACTGCGATAAAACTACCACGTCAACCTTCCTCAGGCAACAGAATGGCTTAGGCCAGACTCTGAGCCAGGGAAAGAATGCCATCGTATATTTGTGTATATATTTGGATGGCTCCAGAATCGGACAGGGGTCTGGTTCTGGAGTCTTCGTGGAGAGCGAGAACATTAGTTCACTACCCCTTAGAAAACCATGCGTCTGTCTTCCAAGCGGAGATTTTCGCTATCCTTATAGCTATGCGCTATATTGTGACGAACAGGTGGAGGGCTAGGAGTATATGCGTTTGCAGCGATAGCCATGCTGCATTAAAAGCGCTGCTTAACCCTTTTACCTCGTCCAAATTATGGCTCGAACCCAAGCTTTCTCTGAACTTGTTAGGAAGGTTAAATACAGCGTATCTTGTTTGGGTCGTAGGCCAAACTGGTATCCAGGTAAATGAGATCGCTGATGAGCTTGCCAGGCTGGGTTCAGAGGAAGAATTCTTAGGACCTGAACCTGCGTTGGTTCTGCCTACATCGGTGGTTAAGTCATCCATTGATACTTGGGTTTCTCGCGAACACGAGTGTCGGCGGCGTGGCTGTGCTGGATGTGGACAGACCAAACGACTGCGTCCGGACATCTGCAAAAGGTCGGCGGCCTTCCTTCTGTCTCTCAGGAGAAGCGACTGTAGACTGCTTGTGGGCGTCCTTTCGGGCCACCAAGCTTTTGCCAAACACTTAAATGTCTTGGGCTTGAGCGTCTCCACCATCTGTCCTGCCTGTCCTGCCTTTGCTCGCATCAGGTGGTGGATCTTTGGGGCTGACGTGGTGAGTGCCAAACATCTAAACTCTTCATCTCTGAAGCTCCTTCTCATCTTTCTTCGAAAGACGGGAAAACTAAGTACATAAATATAAGGTGTCTGTTTGGCAGTACAATGGACCAGTAGTTGTGTCTGAGTGTTCCATCGGATTGTAACAACCTCCGGCAAAAAAAAAAAACTATCTCACTTTGAAATGTCAACTGAGTGAGTGTATTCAGAAAGGATTTTCTTGCCTAGATTTTTCAGCGACGCCTCCATAAACGTCAGCTGAAAAAAAACCATTCACGTGACCAATCTGAGTAAAAACTGAATTACATCAAGTCAGACTTACTAAACTAGAATTCCGAACGCCCCTCTCATTTGGGGCCTCGCAGCTTCGGCAGTAAGTATTATTATTAATTAATAAGGAAGCAAAGCTTAAAGCCCTTCAGTCAGTAGGTATAGCCACAACAAGATTAAATATACTCGTGGATAAATCGAGGGCATTAATCGCGGCCTAGTTGTCGACAAAGTTGCAATAACTTAGTTCTTTCCACCTTTTGGAAAAAAGTTCATCATACCTAAGAGAATGGTGCTTGTTCTAATTGCAACTACATCAGGATAGTTTAATTGGGAGCTGGTTGACATGATATGACACATCATAAGTAAAGGTTAGGTTGAAAAAGGTCTCTTTTGATATAAGACCAATCAAGGAAGATGTTTCTACTGTTCGTTGAACGTTGGATCATTTTAAGTTTCTAAAAACATGTACCAAATGTTGAATCTCTGTGTTTTAATAGATGGTTGTACATAGTAAAAGGTTTTCAGATGGATTTAGCGGAGACAGGGGCCTATAACACAATACAAAAAGTGCTTGTTAAACAAGCCATGTTTTATTTTAAAAATAGCCCTAAGTGTATTAAGCTCCAACTTTTGTTTAATCGTTAACCACATTAGAGCGTCTAACATGAATCTTATTGGGCTAAATCGGTTGCATCTCAAGATACTCCTCATTGCTTTGTTTTGCAGTTTCTGTAACCTTTCAATTTGGTTGAACAAAACTCGAAATGCGGTTTCACTATTGTATTGTAAACCGTTAAAGCTGTCATGTAGTCCATCCTTTTCCGAATACGTTTGAAGAAACCAACGTTTCCGCTAATTTTCTTGCATATGTAGTCTACATGTTCATGCATTTTCAAGTCGCTGTCAATTACCATTCCCAGGTATTTGATACTCCTTACATTTTGAATAGGTGCCCCATTTATTTCTATTGTTTCACGGTTTAGATTTACTTCCAGGAGCTTCGTTTTCTCTTCGTTTAACTTTAATTTGTTCATTTTTAGCCAAACCGTCAGTTGATTAATATCAGATACGTATTTGTATTGGCATTCTTCCGCGTTCAATCCCTCGACATAGATCAAGGTATCATCACCATACAATAGAATTTTAGCTTTATTTTATTACTGCTGGCATATCGTTTATATAAATTATAAATAAAAGTGCACCTAATATTGATCCTTGCGGTACTTCTTGTTCCACTTCAATGAAATCAGATGTACAATTGTTAAATTTTGTTTTTTGAGTTCTATCGGGTTTTTTAATAAGAGCGCTACAAATTTTTTTTAAATAAAACAAAAACTATTTTGGATATTAATGAAATTCGTTGTTCCTGTGAAAGTACGTTCGATGCCATTATGTATGGCCACCACGGGCACGCTTGCAGAAGTCCAGACGCTGAACCCAATTTTCGACGGGTTTCAAGCATAAATCGGCCGATACTGCTGCAAATTCACGTTCGATATTCGTACGAAGTTCATCAATCGTCGCTGGCTTGTTGGCATAGACTTGACGTAGCCCCATAGGAAATAGTCTAACGGCGTCAAATCGCACGACCGAGGCGTCCAAGCGACTGGACCATTTCGTGAGATAACACGTTCTCCAAACTTGGTTTCCAATAAATTGATTGTGACATTCGCTGTGTGGCTTGTGGCGCCGTCCTGTTGGAACCACATGTCCTCCGAGTCCATATCATCCAATTGGGGCCAAAAATATTCGGTTATCATTGAACGTAAGCGATTCCCATTCACAGTAACGTGCCGGTCTTGATCATCACGGAAGAAGTACGGCCCAATGACGCCGTCGGCCCATAAACCACGCCAAACCGTAGTTTTTTCGGGATGCAATGATGACTCATGGAGTACGTGTGGATTGCTGCCTGGCCAATACCGCATATTTTGTTTATTGACGAAGCCATTCAGCCAGAAATGAGCCTCATCGCTGAAGATGATTTTTCGATGAAAATCCGAATCATTTTCAAGTTGTTGCTCAGCCCAATTCACGAACATATGACGCTTCTGGTGGTCAAGCGGCTTCAGTTCTTGCGTCAATTTAATCTTGTAGGGATGTAGGCCAAGATCTTTTCGCAAAATTCGCCACAACGACGTCACAGAGATGCCCAACGCTTGAGAACGACGTGTCAGAGACACATTTGGGCTTTCTTCAACTGAAGCCTCAGCGGCAGCAATATTCTCGACACTACGGGCACTTCTTTGTCTTACTGGTACGGGAACATTTTGTACTGTGTCTGTGGATTCAAACTTTTTCATTAGACGCTCAATTGTTGATCTGCTAGGACGATTATGACGACCATAAATTGGACGTAGCGCTCTTAACGTTGAGGCCACTGACTCCGAATTTTGGTAGTAAATTTTAATAATTTCGACTCGTTGTTGGCTCGTATATCTTTCCATCATGAAATGGCAAACCTTACTAAAGAGAAATGTCAAAAGAGCGGGAAGAACTTCGGCGTCGTTTGCTGTCCCTGTCGCTCTACTTTTGTAGCGTCCCTGTTGAAAAACCCTTTATTTGTACCACTCAAGCTTTTTATCCTGTATTCCATATTTATAAATTTTTTTCAAAAATATCTCCCTGTCTATCGTTTCAAACGCCCGCTTAAAATCTAAAAAAAGAGCCATTGTTTTTTTTTTCACTTCCATTCATTTACTATATGGTTCACAGCCGTCTCGCATGAATAGTTTCTCCTAAAGCCTGATTGATATATTGATAAAATGTTGTTGTCTTCTTTGTACTCTATCAGCTGTGGTTTGACTATCGTTTCAATAAATTTTTCAATCGTTTTTAATGTATTGATTGGTCTGAACTCCTCACTTTTACATGTGTTTACAAATGATTCCACTGGTGTCACCATTGTGTCCTTCCATGAACTTGGAAAAACTCCTGTCGTAAGCGATTAAAAAGTTGATTAATTCTAACTGACAGTGACCGACTTGTTAGAATTAAAGATTTGCAGTAGTATTTCCAAACTGATAATACATTTAAAATTTATTTACTGAATACCTAACAATTTGCCATTAAACAAAATATTTTTTTTTTTTTTTTGTGATTCTGAGTCAGATTGAGTCTGAGTGACAGTGAAAATTTACGAAATATAAAAGTATTTAAAGAAAGAATAAATTTCGAAAAAAAATTCCAATTTGTTCGTTGAAAAATTTCGTGTGCCAGTACAAGTTGTTGATTACCTGACAGAAAGTCTCTCTCATAATTTACGTTCGCCAACTAATAAAAGCAAGGCGCTTAGTGTTAGGGAGAAAATTCACGAATTCTTCGACTCATTGCGAGTGACTGTTGTTAAACTGATTCAACAAATCGAGGAAACTTTTCGATTTTAACAATTGTTACGATTTATGTTGTGTAACAGCTTTAGTCTACACTTGTCAAATAAATGTAAATCAACAAGTGCCTGTTGACATGTTGACTTGTTGTTCTGTGTTATAGGCCCCAGGACATACCCTGAGAAAGTGGAGAATGGTCTCATATTCCCACCGTCCATACTGCTATTTAACAAAAATCGTTTGAAAGTCAAAATAACCCCAAGCCTTGTTGCGTGCTTGGCTGGTAGACGGCGGGCGCCCCCGGCGAGTGATGATAATATGCACTCTGTCGAGAGAGATCAAACTTTTAGTTTACTTCAGATCCAGCTTGGCTTTATTTGTTGCTCCACTTGTCCATTTGTCGACATCAACCAGATTTGACAGTTGTCCGTCACAAGGAATTAGTTCAATATGTTGACTGGTTGATTTCTTATATCCGGAATCCGATGTAAAAAGCTAATTGATACTCAACGATACATGTGTTAAACTGTTCTATATATTCTGCGTCTCGTTAAGTTCCAACAGAGCTTGTTTGAATTCGAAGACTTGGACTCGAATGTTATAGCTAAGCAGTACTATAACGTCTGCATCCATCACAATGTATAACACAATCCGCCACAGGTGCTATGCCCATGCAGCAGAGTCGGTCTGTTATCCGGCAAGACAAACACATACAACCCGTTATTCATTATATGTTGGATCGCGATCGCTTCTTAGCGGAAATGATGAACACTTGGCACAGCAGCGAGCAACGACAACGCACCGGGCGAAATGAAAAACAAATAGAGAAAAGAAAAACTAACAACGGGAAGAAGGAAGGTCTTCCGCGTGTGAATGTTTTTATTTTATTACATATCCATATCCAGTGCCTTAGGGACAATGCACTATTATTTTTCCAATTAGTTATTCCTTTTTTTTAAATCGCTGATTTGATCTTGTTCTTGTACTGTACAGAATTTGATTGGTTTGATTGTTATTGGCTCATATTGGGATCAGGGCTACCAATGTACTTCAAATGTAGTAGATCTATTTCATTTATTTTTTTGTTATGCATTTGCTGCGTAGCAACTTATTTCACGTTTGACTCATGTTTATAAAAAGCTTAGTACGATGATTGAGCCAAACTGAATTTTATCTGCTCTCCAACTTTTCTCTCCAAACATTAGCTAAAATCCCAGCTAAATTTTGACATAGAGCAAGTCGCGGATAAGTGTCACAGAAAACAGCTGTTCTTTGAAAATAACTTACTTCAAAAATTCAACACTCTCTGATTTCAACAATTTCCGATTTTAGGTACTGCTCGGTCCTCGTCAAGGTACTTATTAAACAAAAACTTATTAAAAATACAATTTATTAAAAAAAAACATCATCCGCCCCATTAAATGGGCACGCTAAATTTTGACAGATACATGAAGTACATTCTGAAGCAAAAGTTTGATTATTCAGCTCGAGCAGCGTATCACTCAGCTAAATAAGTTCGCTTAAATTTAGGTCATCTAAATTTTGGAGAGAATTTTGTATGGGAGCGAAAATTTAGCTCGACCAACGTACTAAGCTTAACGAAAAAAATTTCATTTAATATGTGTTGTATTGATTCATTTTTGCAAATCAAAAAATTTGATCTGAATGCACTCATCGTAAAAATCTAGTACAATTTGCCTTCAGATTTCCAAACTGTCAAACTTCTTGTCATGGAGGAGTCAATTTATAAAGACGTGGAAAGCGACTTTAAACGACTCTTTTTGAAAACTGAAATATGTATGGGGAAACTTCTGTTTTCGATTAATATCGTTTTCCATTCGGATTTTCAGATTTTGCTCTCAGATTTCAGATTTTTCGGGTCCAATGGCGTGTTGTGTTGTGTTGCGTGTTTTAAAAGTCAGCTGTTCTTAAATTCTAATTTGTGTTTATAAGAATCCATTCAAATTATGTTAATAACTATTGCAGCGGCTAAACGCATTTTTTTTTTCCATTTTTCACAGACTTCTCATCTTTAAACGTAAGAAAACACGCTTTAAAGTTTGGCAAATGACAAATGTTTTGGTGTTAGTGCAAATAGGTGTAAATCTCGCTCAGATATCGAGATTCGCAAAATTGTTCTGACTCTCAAAAAAAGTGTTTTTTTTTTGCGGCCAATAGAACATGAAATCTGACAGCCAGCTGATTTGGAGAGCAGAAAAACCGCTTTTTTCGGTCCCAATGGAAAACGACATAAGTCTTCAAGTGTTTCAAGTGTTTCACACCGGTATTCGGCTCGGTGTGAATATGGTATTTAGACGATGTGTCCATTTTTCTTAACGATTTGTTCAGGTGTTGTTGCCAGATTGCGATACTGCGCTTTTTTTGTATTTTTCTTTTTTCCGTCTTTTCGGGTTCAAATTTTTAATGTGAAACATCTATTAGCAGTGTTGTTAGCACTCTCTCTTCATTTATCCCACGAAGCGTGGTATTTTTCCCTTTTTTCCCTTTTCACTGTACTCAAAATCCCTTTTAAATCCCACGACACTTTTTCGCCTCAAAATCCAGTTTTTAGAAGTAAAATTTGTTATACAAGAAAAGAAAATCACGGTTAATTAACTTTTAGTATAAAAATCACAGTTTGTAACATTATTACGAATATTTTTTGGTACTAGAAAATTTTGATAAGAGACAATTTATATAAGCAGTTTTTTTATGCACATTGAGTGTGTTAATAATCATCGTGAAATGTAGGAGTTTTCATGAAATTTCAGCAAAAATTTATATTTTTAACGTTTTTTGCCAGATTCTTCAAAATCCCACGATTTGGTGCATTATCCCTTTATCCCACGAAAGGCTTTTCGGACATCGAAATTCCCACGAAAAGGGATAAATCCCACGATATAACAACACTGTCTATTAGCGCGACTCGACTCGAATGAGACAGAAATTCCGTCGTCACGGCAGAAATTGGTCTGTCGCCATAACTACGCCGCCGCTCTCGAGTCTCGAATTCTAAACCACTCAACCGATTTCAATGAAATTTTGTGGGTGTGTATGGTTGGTTGCAGTTTGAAAGATAGAATAGTTTTGGACCCGATAGGTGGCGCTGTTGTCGATCTCCTAAACCACTCAACCGACTTCAATGAAATTTTGTGGATGAATGTGGTGGGTTGCAGTTTGAAATATGGAATAGTTTTGAACCCGGTTATCGCCGCTGTTGCCAAGATATAAACAACTTTCTTTTTTTTTCAATTCTTTCAGCTTAATTCTTGAAGTCAATACTTATATGGGCACGCTGGACCTGGTTTGTGGATTGATAAAGCTAAGTCTTACACAGACACAAGACTACTGAATTATTTGATTAATTTAAACCTAAATGCAAACAAAAACTCTAAAAATAGAAAATGTTTGATTGCGTTGTGAAAACATTTTAAACGGATGAATATACTTATCTACTATCGATTTGGTTTTTAAATTAAATTTCTTTAAACAATTCAACTACAACAGACATAGGTATTCAATATTTCACATTAAGCGGGAGAAGATTCACATCTGGCGATGGTCACAAACACACTTACTGTTTTTTTTTTCTGCATAGCAAGTACCGAGCGATAAGTTTGGCATCGTTGTAAACAGTAAAATCTGCGAAGCGGGTTCATTTCTTTGACTTTTTGAACTGCGAGCGAAATAGGTCTAATCAAGAACCTTCAACACTGCTCCAGAGTAATGTAATGAGCTTATGACGTTGGAAATGGTCCCCCACCAACGAACCGTGCGCAACTGAAGGGAACTAGCCATAGTTCAAACTCGCTGGAGAGAAATGTATGTGGTCCGGTGTCCTGACGCCATCACGTTTCGCAAGACTTGGAAATATCGCCGGCGCAAAAACGTGAAAATCTGCCAAAAACTTCAAATTGCATTTTAACACGAACACCAGAATTGGACCGCATACTTCGCATGGGCCGAATATGCGGAAGCACTACTCAGATATGATTTTTCACTTGAACGCTCATTGATTGGCGTACTTATGTCAGATAAAATTTCAAACAAGTAGGGCACTTCTACACCCCGCTATTGATTGCACTGATATTTTTATATTTTCTGCAAAGGAAGCCAAAGAAATATGATTTTGTTTGTACAGCCCAAAAGATTTTGCGTTTTTCCTAAACGGGCTAAAGTACTGACGCAAGTGCCAAGACACACACTAACGGCACGGGTGGTCTTTGCATTCATGATGGTTATATATATCTAACTATAAAGTATTTTTAAATCGGATTTGTACAGTTGTTTGTTTTCGTATTCGATTTATTGGTAAGCACTGGCTTTCCTGGAACGATAATTGATTTAAGAATTTATGATCTACATAGGTATTTTAACGAAGGCCAGGTGGCGATATTGTTCAAGCTTCTTAAGTTTGAGCTCTGCGTCGCTCTATTTTATACTGTAAATTCAGTTAACTCTTTGCGGTCATAAATATCAAACAGGGACATAGCTTTTAAATATGAAAACTGAGCTATGCTGTGACTGAGGCGGTGAGGCCAATATGTACATAGATCCTGGGCTAGTTAACATAGCTCATTGCAGCACGTTGTTGTTGGTCGATTTGATGTCTCTGTATTGTAAAGAATTTTTTTTGTTTATTAAAATTACATTGAAAATCTTAGGTTAAGAAGAATCATTTATGAAAAAGACATTGGGCAGGCTATTGGGATCTGTTTGTGTAGTTAGATGTGCAGATGAGTTGTTTTCTAAAAAAAAATGTATGCAACAGTTTTGTGTATACGATAGGCCTAACTTCTCGCAGACATTTGTTTTGTGTGAGTTTTATATTTTAGGGACGAATGGAAGGGACCCAACATTTTTATGCCGAGTCCGAATGGCTAATTGAGAAGCTCTTTGTTATACTCTTGGTAACAATTACGAAGAATCTTGCTCACATTGCCGTCGAACTTTAGGAAAACATTTGTAATTGGTCTCCAAAAGAAGGATTAACGTAGAAAATTGTGCCTCATGTGCTCTCCTCTCACGTTACAAGCTTGTTTTTGTTTTATTTTGCCATTGAAAACACTCATCCAAAACACTACGCTCATCCACGCTTCATTTTTAAATTAAATCGAACCCATTTAGCGGAGTGGTACGCTGCTCGAGCTAAATATTCAAACTTTTTCATGTATATCTGTCAAAATTTAGCGTGCCCATTTAATGGGGCGCTACATTTTCTTAAGCTAAATTTTGACTGATCGTTGTGTTCTGTTGTTTTGTTGCGTTTTTGTATTGCGGAGACTGGGAGAAGTAAGCAGCACAGCTTTTTTCTGTGACACTTATCCGACGCGTGCTCTATGTCAAAATTTAGCTGGGATTTTAGCTAATGTTTGGAGAGAAAAGTTGGAGAGCAGATAAAATTTAGTTTAGCTCGAACAGAGTACTAAGCTTTACAAACGTGTACATATCGGCTAAAAATACAACAAACAAGAAGAATCGCGCATTCTTAGTAAGCGAATTTGGGTGCAGTTGGTGTCGTCATTGGGTCCGTCCGACTCTACTTCCTTATGTTTTTACAGATTGCGCTTTTACTAAGGTTTACAGTACTAATTATTGTTTCATGTTCATAGACCTAAACTTTTCCAATTTAAGGCTGGTACGCAGTTCACGTGAAATCCAATTTTACTAGGCAGTACCATTAAATGAAAAATAGCGCTTCAAAAACTGAGTTGTAGGAGGCGATCCTAAAATCTCTCCACAGCTATTTGATTTGGTTTTCTACTACGTTTTTCGAACTTACAAAATAATTTTTCCATTGTATATAGTACCTACGATAAAGTTGTGAAAACAAGAATATGATGTCATTGATGACCTTTTTGATAAGCAGGGTGCCTAAACGGATTTTTGAAAAAATGTGTAATTTCGATGCAATGTTATAAAGGGTTTTCCAATAAGAGGTGTTATTTTGGTATTCAAAGAAAAATGCAATTTTTTAAGATAAATGATGGAATGTTTATTTCATAATAAAGAGGAAGGTATGCCGTTAATAACGAAAAACAACATCAGCCAAATGGCCACCACGAGCACGCATACACGACTATATCCTTTCACAATAACACCTCTTATTGAATAACCCTTTATGTTTAAATTTGACGGCTGTTTTTATTTTAATACAAATCAGACATTAGGTCTGTTCCCCTACTTTCTGGTTCAATATTGGCAATATGTAACATATATCTCATTGCGAGAGAATACGCCCACCGAAATGAAATTTATACCTAACCAAAAAGAAAAGGAACGCATCGAACCACAAATTTGAAAAATGTGAATTTTTTCTAGGCGGGAATATTCGAATATCAGTAGAACAAAGCACAAATTTATACTTAAGACCAGGATTTGAATTGCTTTATTGCCGAAATTAAAAAGTTCAATTGTTTTGCTTCTAACATCTTTTTTAATGCTATACAAGCACAAAATATAAATGAAATTAAATAAAAAGTCAGTAACAAATTAGCATTTGAACGATTTGACAACCATCTGTCAGCAATAACCAACTTAGTCCAACGGAATTTCTTGGGCTCATATTTTCAGGTTTTTTTTATTGAGGGGAATGTGTTGTTCTCTCTTCTTTGCTCTCTTCTGCCAACTTTTGCGTAAGGGAACGACGTTTGACTAAATTTGGCTAATGGCCAGGTTCCACTGCCCGCTAGACGTCTAGCAGAAAATATCCCAGATGAAGGAACGCTCGCGCTAGAACAATAGCGGCAGCGGTAAAGTCCCCACTACAATTAAAGAAATGATACAAATATTATAAAAATAATATCTGAAATAGTAGGTACCAATTTTATTACAATTACATTTGCTCGGCTTCGTATTTATTTTTATTTTGTAAACGTTTGAACGATTTCCTTTGACAGGTCGTGGTTTATTGTTTTTTTTTTTTTTTCTCAATGCAGCGGGTAGTTTTGCGCTAGATTGAGAAATTTCCCTGAAAGGGATATTTCACAAAAAGTACTAGACGTCTAGCGCAATGGTGAAAAGTCTTTTTTTTATAAGGAGTGTGACATAGTGTGTGGATCGTATCCAATGTGTTCGAAAATATAATCGTTAGGGCCAAATTGAAAAATATAAAAATTGTTATGAACAGAAAACAAAACATTTTATCTGGACGTGCACTAAAGTAGTTACGCGGGAGATGCTTCTGCAATAGGGATGGACTCCAAACCGATCTTAAATATCCCCCGAGGTACTGACTTTTGTCATACCAAATGCGATTGCACCTGGCTGTTCAACTAATCGGCAATTTATTTATGAATTAGGTATTTGAGTAATTTAAAAAAAAAAGTTAATTGTTTGTCGAATTTCTGAACTTTTTTGTTAGAAAATATATCGAAATTCCTTTGCCTTAGCTAATTTGTATAGATCAAGAGGATTTATTCGCCTTAACCTCCTGATTACTTGGGTGTATTTAATAATTCGGTTATTTCTAATCTAACGTGGTTGAGAAGCCTACTTCTGTGCATTTAAGATACTTGTAAAACTTATTTTTCATACATTTCGATATTTAGATGTCTGTAGATCACGATCTAGGCGCCTCGGGCGAGTCATGCATTTGGTATGCCTTTCATATTTCATTAATTAAAAGAAAATAATTTATTTTCAATTGTGTAACAAAATAACCTATATTATGTGTCATTGCTCATGATGCTTTGCAAAATGTTCATTAATGCAAACTTTTGGCATCACTTTCAACGTCAAGTGTTCATTATTGCAAAGTTGATCAAACTGATGCGCAAACATAACGCAAAAAAGCATCACAGAAATACCTGATGCGCTGTTAATTCGCCGGCAAAAAAGTAAAAAAAATGCCGGAAGTGAAAGAAAAATAATTAAATAAACATTTTTATGAATAGATTACTATGCTTTTGAAAGACAAATTTATAAATTTTTGTTGAACTCTTTATATTTTTTTTTTCTTAAACAATGCGTTCTAAAACTTAAACGAAACATTCAATCACCAACGCATCAGCATAAACTGTGCATCGCATCAGCATAGCAAATAAGCAGTGATGCCGCATCACTGCGCAAATGTTTGCCGTTTCTGAATTTACACTTAGTCACGAATGTTTATAATGAAAACAAAAACAATTATTAAAAAAACAACTAAAATTCTATTTTTGTTGCTTTTTTGTCAGCCAATTCTCTGATAAGACTGTCTACGTTTCCTGCAATTTGATTTTCAAAGGACAGTGAGGCCAAACTACTTCATCTTGTTTGTGACACTGTAGGCCACTAGTTCTTTCGCCACTTTAAACGGTCACTGCTACTGATAACAGAATACGCAATTTATCTGTATTTATGAATTGAAAATTGCTATTTGTTCTATCACAGAACCACTATATTTAATAAATCTAACATCTAGTCTAAAAAAACACGACTCAATTGATTTAACGGGCTAAATTAACAATTAAGTAATTTTCCCGCGAATTGAAAATTCTTGCGCGAACTGTCACACTTTATTCACAATCCACACAAAACAGTCGCGATCCACAAACCTGTGAATGAAAAATTCGTTCAAACTTAACCTTTAAAAATGAAACTGATATACGCGTGTATCTGCGACCAAAAACAGTTTTCATATGAATGAAGTGTCAGAAAGTACGAACATTCGCGTCTTCGCAGTTAGCAATTCGCTCTCATGTGAATAGTCATTAACTCTTGAAGACTGTGCTTTTTGATAAAATTTAATTTCTCGATTCTGCCTGTTTGTCTTCGAGATGCAGACCTAAAATTTCCTCGCACAACAAATCTCTATCAATTTCAGATTTAAAGTTGATCGTTAACTTTTCTGCAAGTGTGTTACGGAAAAATAAAAAATATTGTTCAGACTCACCAAAAATCAAAAATAATATCACGGTCACGACACTCGTTTCAGTCCCTATAATTTTTGAATGCGTAATAGATAATAGTCCAAAGTCTGAAAATTTCGTTGAAGTTAATTACAATATAGGTATCACCACAAAGTACTGACTACGTTAGGTTGGTAGGATGGCGGGGAGTGTTCCGCCCCACACTCAGGTCAAAGTTGACCCATTGTGATATAGAGATCTCACTACGTTACTAGGTACTGAACGATGCTTGCCAATATTTACGATGGAAGTTATCATTTCATTCACTTAAGAAAAATTCTTATTCGGTATTCCCCCCAAATAAAAAACCTCAAACTCATTCGGCCTTACTAATAATCAAACACCAATGTCGGCAATTAGTTGGCTGCCAGTTTACAATAAAATGTACAGCATTTTCGAAAGGGTACCAATAAACAATTTGACCTCCACCTTTACTAGTACGAAGACTTTCTGTTGAATCTATTACATTTGTGGTCACGCAGAATTTGAATTTCATAATTTGTTTTCGTGAAAAAACAATGTCAGTGAAGTGTCAAAGAAGGAATACATAAATTGCAATTAAATTTGCCCAACAGATATCTTTCAAAGGCTTTTAGAGGCTTATTATAAGCAAAAAAAAAAAAAACAAAACACAAAATAGGAAATCCACAAAGTATCCGCTGATCTGTCAAATATCATTTATGCAAATCAGTGATGCTGATGATGATGATGATGATCATTCGTTCGGGCACAATTTTCGGTACTTTTTATAGTACACTTTCCTCTGATTTTTAATACTTCATGAATGATTGATGGATTGCATTTGTGTCGAAATAAGATCCCTTTCAAATTATTCAATAAACGGAGCACAGTTAATTAGAATGCTTTGATGCAAATAATAGCCTGGTAATTCGCTATCGGTATCGGTATCGCTTCCGTTTTTGAATTTCAATTTGCCAAGCAACGAGTTCGCTCCTATTACGAAATTTAATACCGTGATTTTGGACGATTGGGCAACACTTGTCTTCATGACAATGAAATAGGATTTCTTTTAATATAAAGTTCAATTATGTACAACGATTTTAAGATATAAATCATCTTTGCACGTTATCCTGAAGTTGAACAATAAGCAATCTCTATCTTTTCTACATATATAAAAATCAATTGCTGTGCGTTAGTCGGGTAAAGACTCCAGAACGGCTCGACCGATTTGAATGATTTTTATTTTGTTTTATTCGTCTTGACTCAAGGATGGTTTAGGAATAAAGAAAAGTCAGAAAATCCTCAACATGTGGCGTTGTAGGTCTATATTTCGTTTTTCAGTTCAATTCAGTTTTCTTCAATAAATATCTTCTTAATAAGGGTGATTTTTTAGCTGGTTTGGTTTTGGCAACACTGGTTTTGACAGCTGACGTGTGTTTAGTACCTTGTGTCACTGTCAAACAGCTTCAGTTTGGTTTGCAATTTAACCATGGATCGTCTTACAAATGAACAACGCTTGCAAATTATTGAATTTTACTATCAAAATTCGTGCTCGGTTCGAAATGTTCATCGCGCGCTGCTTCCATTTTATGATCGGCATTCTCGACCTTCTGAGCAGTCTATTCGGAAGATTGTGACCAAATTTCGCACCAAATTTACTTTGTTGGACATTAAACCACCAACACGTTTACGTACTGTGCGTAGTGAAGAAAATATTGCGGCCGTATCAGCTAGTGTGACAGAAGACCGCGAAATGTCGATTCGGCGCCGTTCCCAGCAGTTAGGCCTTTGTTACAGCACTACGTGGAAAATTTTGCGGAAGGATTTGTGCGTAAAGCCTTTTAAGATACAGCTTGTGCAAGAACTAAAGCCAGCCGACCTAACACAACGCCGAATTTTTGGTGAATGGGCTCTTGGAAAGCTGGCCGAGGATCCGCTTTTTTATCGAAAAATTGTGTTCAGCGATGAGGCTCATTTTTGGTTGAATGGGTACGTAAATAAGCAAAATTGCCGCATTTGGAGTGAAGATCAGCCAGAAGCATTGCAACAGCTACCAATGCATCCCGAAAAAGCCACTGTTTGGTGCGGTTTATGGGCCGGCGGCATTATTGGGCCATATATCTTCAAAGATGATGCGAATCGCAGCGTTACTGTCAATGGTGAACGCTACCGAGCGATGATAACAAACTTTTTTTTGCCCGAAATGGAAGTTCTTGACTTGCATGATATGTGGTTTCAACAAGACGGTGCCACATGCCACACAGCACGCGAAACAATGGCGCAATTGCGAGGCGAGTTTGGTGAACACTTAATTTCATGTTTCGGGCCGGTCAATTGGCCGCCTAGATCGTGCGATTTGACACCATTAGATTATTTTTTGTGGGGGTATGTCAGGGCTAATGTGTATAGGGACAAGCCCGCTTCGATTGACGCACTGGAAGCCAACAACCATGCATTCATTCGTGAGATACCGGCCGATATGTGTGAAAGAGTATGCCAAAATTGGACTCAGCGGATGGACTACCTGAGACGCAGCCGCGGTCAACATTTGCATGAAAATATCTTTAAACATTAAATTGCAAGGTTCAAACTATCGATTCAAATAAATATTTCATTCATTTTTTCGAATTTTTTGTGTTTTTTTTTTTTAAAAAAGTTCTAAACCTCTTAAAAAATCACCCTTTATATATATACCAATAATTCTTTCGGAGTGAAACTCGATGACGACATAACTCGATAACCACTGGGCCAATTTTTATGATTCTTCTTTTGTTTTGTTCGTATTGGTGTATTTCAGGTTTAGGCAGTCTTAAAAGATAGGATTTTGGACCCGATAAGTGGCGTAGTTGTCGATCTCCGAAACCACTCACCCGATTTCAATAAAATGTCGTGGATGCGTATAACTGGTTCCAGCTTAAAATATAGGATACTTTAGGACCAGATAGGACTCGGTGTCAATGGTGTCGATCCACTCAACACATTGTATTTATATATTTGGCATCAGGTTGAAAGATAGGATACTTTTGGAGCCGATAAGTGGCGCTGTTGCCGATCTCCGAAACAGCTCCACCGAGTTGATTGAAATTCTGTAGATGGGTATGGGTATGGTTGCTTCCAGTTTTAAGGTTCGGATAGTTTTTGACCCTATAGGTGGTACTTTGCAAAACATAAGCGCGATATGAAAACGAGTTTTGGCACGTCCCATTCAAAAATCAAACCAAACGCTATTTCTAAAGTCGAAGGTATAATTAAAATTATTAATGGACATTGTCCAAATAAAGCACTTTGCGAAATGAGCAAGATTTAATACGAAAGGTACGGGCAAAGCCCCTTGGGTATAGTTACAAATAAAAGAGACTGACGTCTGTATGTGCAGGTGCACTCATAATTCGGGAACAGATCGTTCGATTTTTATTATTTTTGGTTGGAGGGAAGGACATATGCTACCTTTTTTCGTGAAAACAAAATTTTATGGGGATTAGTTGAATTTTTGAATTTTTTGGATGTACCGGGCTTACCTCTACATAATTTGGATTTGAAAGTCGGCTTAGTTATAATTTTGTTGCGCAACATTAATTTACCGAAAATTTGTAACGGATCGCATTTAATTTATGGTGAAGGATCTCAAATCAAATGTCATGCAAGTGACGATTTTGAGGGGAAAAATCAAGGGCAACCACTCTCATTCCGCAGATCCCGCTTATTCAGAATGATTTGCCATTCGTATTTAAGCGGCTTAAATTTCCCGTGCGACTCGCTTTCACTATGACAAATAATTTGTTGCAAGGATAATCGATGGTTGTCTGTGCATTTGTGTCATCAATCTTGAATTTCCATGTTTCTCATGCTCATGGTCGGAAATATTAATTTTGATAACTTAACGAATTTGGGCGGAACAAAGTTTGCCGGGTCAGCTTGTTAACAATAAATTTTATACAATTCAAAAAAATAAAATGTTCGATTGAAGCCAGATCGTTGGATTTTCCCAGCGTTCAGTGGAGGAAATTTTGAGTGTGTGTTGGAAGTGGAGCTTTGGCGAAGCAACAAGCGTGCAAGGCGAGCACGGGTTAACTACGCGCCCAATAAGTCAATACATTTTACTGTTTCGCATAATTTACAAAGAAAAATTATCAATGTGTTTCCTACAGCTGTCAAAGTTGAATATTGAATTCTTTTTGATTTTATAGGTAACCTAAAATCTTCTTGAACTCCCAAAAAAAAAAAAAAAAACGTATGAGTTCAGTCACCCTGCATAAATTTCTCCACAAAAACTCTCCAAACAAATATTTCACTTTCTATTTCACAGCACTTTTCGGAGAGGAGTGAAAATTTCACTTCACTCGAAAAGCGTACCAAAAAATTCTACAGCGCTCGTTGATCTTTCCTCTGCGTCTGACTTGACCCTCTATGACTCAGAGGAGGAACTATTCAGGCAGGGATGTTACATTCTTCTTTATATCTTTACATGGAGTTTCTTGCAGCGGAAAATACCATCCAGCCAAGTCTGAAATGTCCTTCGTCGCGGCGTGTATAGTTCTTGATTAGGTCGAGACGGCTGCGTGCTGCCAAGTTCAAGAGCAAGCGATAACCTCTTATAGTAAGTAGGTGGCTCCTATTTATAACGCTGCTGACAGCAGTCATATCTTTTCTTGTAATGAAGTGCGTTGCCTCATTGCGAGAATATGCATTTTTATTCATGTCACTTAAGAGTGATCTGCTGGCTTGAGATGATACTGTTGGAAATGCATAAGCCCAGTCGTTAGTCACGCGTTTTTTTATTTCTTATTATTATTAAATAATGAGTATACTGTTCTCATCTTTGTAGACTGACAATGTAATGAGTTCTAGGTCTTTGGCATTAGAGATAATGTTACCTACTTGTGGAAATGTTTTTATTTTATTTTTATTTAAATGCGGTGGCAGCAGAGAATAGATTGTTTTGTTTTGTACTGATGTTTACTGAATAAGACGAATCTTATCGGCTTGTTCCAAATAGTTTAAGGGTCCTGACTCCAGCCAATTTTCGATTAGAACGTTGTATCTGTAGCGGGCAAAATACTCTAATATGTACGGACGTACCACGTACCTCCTACGTGTTAATTTGAGTTATTAACATAGTTAAACGAAAAACTAAGTCAAGCTCTTTCAACTAAATAAGTTATAGGTATTGAAAAATGAGATAGGTCAATTGGATAAATTAGCGTTGGCGAACATTTTCAATTCAGTTGGACATTTATTTATATCACCTTTGGCTGCATAAATACATACAATATGCAAACATGTCGCGTTGGTGACACACAGCAATTCGTTCATTTTCACAAGTAACATTTCTGTTGTGGAAATTGAAGTGTGACTAAGTTCGGGTGGTTTTTGAAGGCAGCTTCAAGTTTTTACGTCACCAGGACTTGATTGGCGAGATCTATTGGTATGGCAACTCTCAATAATGACACATTGGTTATATACTATGATGGTAAGACCCATTATCCCGTACGCGGCAATCGTCTGGTGGCCGAAAGTACTTGAACGAACTATTCGGCAAATAAGCTTCAGGAGCTTCAGCGAATTGCCTGCCTCGGCATCACAGGTGCTATGCGCAAGTGCCCAACAACAGCACTTGAGGCCATTATTGGGCCCTTACCACTGCAATTCTTCATTGTGAAAACGGCTGCTAGATGCGCCATAAAAATGCAGCTAGAATATAAGTTTAAATCAGTTGATCATGTGGGACACCTGAAAATACTTAAACAAATCCCAAACTTGGATATGTTCTGCACCGTCCCGGGCACTATGGTTAGGGAGTACAGCTTCGGGAAATTATACGAGGTACAAATTCATGAACGCGCTATTTGGACCAATGGTATTCCGACACCCGACTCGAAAAGCTTAGTATGGTACACCGACAGATCAAAAATGGACTCCGGAGTTGAAGATGGTGTTTTTGGACCCAACACTTAACTATCTATACCCTTGGGAATGAGTCCCACGGTTTTTCAAGCGAAAATCCATGCGATCGAAAACTGCGCTAATCTTATCTCTAAAAAAGGTATGCGATCGAAACCTGCGCTAATCTTATCTCTAAAAAAGGTATGAAAGGTGCAGCTTTACTAGCCTTGGTGTCCAATACAAACTCCAAAACAGTTAAGTGCTGTCACGATGCTCTGCAAGCCCTTGCCATACACAACAAGGTAAGGCTTGGCTGGGTGCCGGGTCATCAGGGTATTGCAGGCAACGAACATGCAGACAAACTAGCTAGGGCTGGTTCCGAATCTTTTCTGTGGGGACCACAACCATACTGCACAGTCAATTGGACTACTGCGCTAAGGCAAATTAATGATTGTAAAAAACAACAAGTCTAAGACAATCCAAACGATTAATTAAGCCTTACTCCTATAA
Source organism: Cheilosia urbana (assembly GCA_946477585.1). Lineage (NCBI taxonomy): Eukaryota > Metazoa > Arthropoda > Insecta > Diptera > Syrphidae > Cheilosia > Cheilosia urbana. The sequence continues at coordinate 148,386,684 of OX297854.1, forward strand.
GGAAAACCTTGGGCTCAGTAAGGATAATATAAGAAAGCTAGCGGGCTTCCTCACAGGTAATTGTGGCCTTAGATATCACTTCAACAATATGAACCTTTGCCCGGAAACAGAATGCAGATTCTGTCTGGAGGAAGTCGAATCCTCTGAACACATGCTCTGCGACTGCCCGGCTTTTCATTGGTTAAGAAAACGTGTATTTAATAGAGAGACTCGCACACCAGCAGATATAGCGCACTCTGCTTCTAAGGACTTATTGACTTTCATTAGAGAGGTCACACGCCTCTTAGATTAAATTTTCACTGATACAATAGATCTTTTAGGTCGCAGTGTCGGCGAGTTTTTTTTTCTCAAAGGCTCTTTGTGAAGACTGTTGTTTTAGGCTTTAACATAAGAAAGGGTCGTTCATTATAGGCGGGATTAGTCTTTGAACCAAAGTTAGAAAAGTTGAATGTAAGGTGTAGCGAATCCTTTTAAAGTTCAAGATCATTCGTGAGCATTGATAGCTTGATGGCGGTCAGTTCAATTTTTGAGATTCGAGCAGTCAGTCAATTCCGACAGAGCATTTTTTCTTTCGAGTTCAACACTCGCGCCAGAAAGCCTGTACTCTGATGGTTGAAACTTGTATTAAGAGTCGGTGGTTACCACGGTGTATGGGATACATAGTTTCACCAAGTTGATGCCGATAAGAGCAACCCCTATTCATAAAATACCCAATAACGTCTTGACATATAATCCCAAAAGAAGCTATAACCTGGTTGGGAAATGCCTTTGATATGTCGAAAAGTCTGCGTGCGTCCATAATTTGTTACAGGTGAACAGGTATTCAAAAGGACGACAGCTTTTAAGTCCATACTGGTATTTTCCACTCATTGGTACCACTTTAGATCACAGCTCTTTAAAGCCCAGTTGCTTATAAAGGCTCTTTCATTAAGAACTTGACAACTTCTTTTTTAAATAAAATGCAAACTACGTGGGATAAAAATACAAATAAGTAGTTGGCGTAACAGGTCCGGAGGGACCTTAGGTCTAGCTTCTCACAACCATTCGTTTTTTGTGAGTTTTTTCATTTTTGGAGCGAATGGAAGGGATCTACAATTTTATGCCGACTCCAAATGGATAATTGAGAAGTTCTTTCAAGACAGTTATACTCTCGGATGATTGTCAGACAATCGCGAAAGGGGCGCAGTGGAAAAAACCCTAAGTTGGAATTTGGGTTTTTGTCGGATTCGAACTTCCGACCGTCGCTTAGTAGTCCAATACACTAACCATTAAGCCACTGCGGGGATCGCATGCAGCGGTCGATACGTTGAACCCAATTCTCGATGACTCGGCCGCACATTTCGCCCGATACGGCCGCTTTTTCTCGTTCAATATTGGCTCTGAGCTCCTCTAACGTCGCCGTACTCATGATTTAATGCAGCCCCTTACAAAAAGTCTAGAGGTGTTAAATCACACGATCACAAGCTGTGGGGCTTGTGGCACTCTCTTGTTGGATCCACATATCACTGATGTCCAATTCATTCAAGTGCTCAAAAAATAACATTCCAATGGGTCGTATGAATAAAACGTAGCATTTGCTTTTACTCGAGAGAAATGTCAAAATCAAGCATTTGCTACGTTTCGTATGAATAAAAACCAATTTGAGTTAGTTTCAACTTTAGACTTGTTCGAAAAGCGGCGGCACTGACCTTTTACTCAGATTGGTATGAATAAGACTAATCAGACAAAGCAAATGCTACGAAAACTCTGAGTCTGCTATTTAGTCGACTCACCCCTTTTGCTAAATATTTTGTACGCACATTTGTTACACAAAAAAAAGTAAGCAATGTGAATTTTCGATGGTTTGTCTATAAATAGTTAAATTAAGTTTTGTTCGTGCAGGAAAATCATCAAAATACCTGTGAAAAAATCAATTATTTCTTGTCACGCGAAAAGTATTGAGCGCGGACTATTTATGGCTAATATTTCGTTCAGATGCAAATATTTAGAAAGAATCATTTCTAAGGTATACAAGTGATCCGAACTTTTAGGTTGACAGTTCAAAGGACTGGCGTGTTAACAAACATTTCCAACAAGCCTATGACTATGATAGAATTCCCGACACCCGAAGAAGAAATAAAACATCAACAACCTATTTGGCAAACAAAAATCATATTTCCAGGTGCAATTGGAGCTATAGATTGCAATCATATTTCTGAATTTAATTTTTTTTAATTTCAATTTCCACAAAAGTTACTGGTCAGGTTTGACAGGAACTGCAAGGCAAGTACACGTACATCGAACTTAATGCCAGATCCCAGATCAAAACAATTGCTATGTTCGAATTTTCGAACTTACTTTAGCAAAGTGGGTTTTTATTCATACCGGTTCAAAGCAATTGCTAAGGGCTTTTACTTTGCTACAACTTTTTGCTCAAAGCAAATGCTAGGTTTTATTCATACGACCCAATGTGTCTCTTTAGCGAATACCATTTACCGGAAAGTGGCGGCCATTTTCATTGGCCCATTGACGCCACCGGCATGAAAACCGCAACAAAAAGTGAGGTTTAACGGATGAAGTGCTGTTTCATGAAGCACATGAGGGTTCTCACCTTTCCAGTAACGCATATTTTGCCGTTTAAACAAACATTGTGCTACCATCGCTGAAGAATGAAAATTGGCGTTAACGCTCTTAATGTTGCGACCACCGACTCGGAATTTCGGTAGTAAATTTGAATTATTTGCAAACGTTGTTCCTTCGTGTACTTTACCATGGTGAAGATGTTGATTTTACTGAATATTTTGACATTGACAGTTCGGTAATCGATTTAAGGGTCCGTTCACAATGAAAGTTTGAAGTTATCAAGTCACTAATAAAAGACCCTTTAGTTCTATCTTTAGCGAAAGATAACCCAGCACCTTGTGAATGCAGATAACAACAATTAAACGGATGATTTGTTTTCTGAAAGATTCAGTATTCGAATTGATTGAATTTCCTTCATCGTTATAGTTTTGATACGCTCAAAATGGGAACATTCAAATTTCAAATTCCACCTAAACAATCCGATCTCTTTTAGAAACTTAAATTGCAGTACCGCTGAAATATCATGTCACCACTTTCGTAGACTTTAAAATGTCAGCCCACTGAAGCAATTGCATCACCTGATTTATCCAGTTTACAAGTAAATACGTTCTGCTGCCCACAAACCACAATACTAGTTTCACCACACAACGCAGGTGAATAACACATAACAATGCAATAACAACAGCCGGCCGCAACAGCTCGTTTAGAGGGCAATCACCAATCACACACACACAGCCTTCTCAAATGTTCTGTAACAAACATATCGGAGACCACTCAGCGACACCGTTCGAAATGTTATTCAACTGGACTGGCTGTCAAGAACGATGACCCACGTAATGCTAGAGACTCGAATGTACATGTGCGTGGTGTCGTTTGCCGTGTAATACCTACTGTTATGAATATAAAATCTTCGAGTGCAAAATGTAAATGAAAACACAACTGAAAATGAGTAGCTATGTCCTTCACACATTCAAATCCAACAAAAAAGTCAATTTGAAACGGAAGACTCAATTAAAACTCAGCTCTTGTCACATGAAGGGGCATCATGTGATGCATCTGGTTCGTTTATATATTTATTTCTCTGAAAATTAAGCGGGTCTCAATTTAAGTTCAAGCAAATGTGACTGTCAACAAGCCGGCACAATAGCAATGCGGATTGCGGACACATGTACGCAGAAGTCATACCTACAACTACAAGTGTGCATTCAAGTTAAAATATTCAATTACACAGCAACACTCCGAGTTGAAAGATAGATGATCCATCTACAGTTGTTTGCGACTGGATTATAATAATGTAACCACTAACCGCCATCTTTTTTATGAATACTCTCTTTGTTATCATTATTATGCTGTCAAAGTGATTCATATCATTCAAAGATTTACTGTAGTAGGTACTTATCTAAACTGCAAGTTCAATTGTAGACACAGACTCCTGTCTGCGAAATTGAATCTAGAAAAAGATGAGGGCGGACAATTGTTTTCACATTTTATTAATGGATGGATGTATGTAATAGGGAGAGATTTGATTGATATATGCGAGTCAAATATTCTTTTGAATGTGCTGCGCTTTTTCCCTGATCTAGTTCAGTGTGTGTTGTGTGCATACAAATTCTTACGCACGAACTAATGACGTTTTCGATTTGGCTAAAAGATCAATTTCTTTGAGAAATAATCAATTTTCATGTTCGATTTGCCAAATAAACTAATTTTTTTTTTTTTTTTTATTTGACGCACTTTTGAGAAATCTCGATATTTTCTCAGATCTACACATACTTCCACTAACGCCAAAGTTAATGACACACAGCTGGCGGTTACGAATTGTTTTTTGTTTACTTTTGGAAGGATTGCTTTTTTTAGCTGAATTATTCATTTAATGCATCTGGGAGTGAGTTTTTAACGGGTGATTTTTTAAGAGGTTTAGAACTTTTAAAAAAAAAAACACAAAAAATTCGAAAAAATGAATGAAATATTTATTTGAATCGATAGTTTGAACCTTGCAATTTAATGTTTAAAGATAATTTCATGCAAATGTTGACCGCGGCTGCGTCTCAGGTAGTCCATCCGCTGAGTCCAATTTTGGCATACTCTTTCACACATATCGGCCGGTATCTCACGAATGAATGCATGGATGTTGGCTTCCAGTGCGTCAATCGAAGCGGGCTTGTCCCTATACACATTAGCCTTGACATACCCCCACAAAAAATAATCTAATGGTGCCAAATCGCACGATCTAGGCGGCCAATTGACCGGCCCGAAACGTGAAATTAACTGTTCACCAAACTCGCCTCGCAATTGCGCCATTGTTTCGCGGGCTGTGTGGCATGTGGCACCGTCTTGTTGAAACCACATATCATGCAAGTCAAGAACTTCCATTTCGGGCAAAAAAAAGTTTGTTATCATCGCTCGGTAGCGTTCACCATTGACAGTAACGCTGCGATTCGCATCATCTTTGAAGAAATATGGCCCAATAATGCCGCCGGCCCATAAACCGCACCAAACAGTGGCTTTTTCGGGATGCATTGGTAGCTGTTGCAATGCTTCTGGCTGATCTTCACTCCAAATGCGGCAATTTTGCTTATTTACGTACCCATTCAACCAAAAATGAGCCTCATCGCTGAACACAATTTTTCGATAAAAAAGCGGATCCTCGGCCAGCTTTCCAAGAGCCCATTCACCAAAAATTCGGCGTTGTGGTAGGTCGGCTGGCTTTAGTTCTTGCACAAGCTGTATCTTAAAAGGCTTTACGCACAAATCCTTCCGCAAAATTTTCCACGTAGTGCTGTAACAAAGGCCTAACTGCTGGGAACGGCGCCGAATCGACATTTCGCGGTCTTCTGTCACACTAGCTGATACGGCCGCAATATTTTCTTCACTACGCACAGTACGTAAACGTGTTGGTGGTTTAATGTCCAACAAAGTAAATTTGGTGCGAAATTTGGTCACAATCTTCCGAATAGACTGCTCAGAAGGTCGAGAATGCCGATCATAAAATGGAAGCAGCGCGCGATGAACATTTCGAACCGAGCACGAATTTTGATAGTAAAATTCAATAATTTGCAAGCGTTGTTCATTTGTAAGACGATCCATGGTTAAATTGCAAACCAAACTGAAGCTGTTTGACAGTGACACAAGGTACTAAACACACGTCAGCTGTCAAAACCAGTGTTGCCAAAACCAAACCAGCTAAAAAATCACCCTTATATTAAATTATTCCGAAATGCGTTCTTTTAAATGTGTTAAAATCAATTGAAATGGATTTTCAGTGCAAGTGAAAGAAATTATTTTTCTGCCACCAACCCAATACATACAAGAACCAATAAAATTCGGACTTCATATTCGATTTGGCAGCAAAAATCTGAGATCTCAGATCAAAATCGGAAAAGCCAATTCGAAAATGACATACCTAAGATATTGGCAAACAAAAATGTAAGTACAGGGTGGTTCATAAGTCACGATGGGCACAGACATTTTTGTACTGCTTTCATTAGCACTTGGAAACAATGCTGAGACCGCCAACTTCGGCTGATTTTCCGTTAACTTTCCTACAAGCTATATTTAACTTTCTCCATTACGTAGTAAGAGAAAGATATTGTTTTCGTCCAAAATTTCGAACTCGATATGTTAATCAGTTCTGACATTATGATGATACACGAACTCAAAAAAGTACGTCGCAAATTTCTGTCCGGTTTGTCCTTTCTTCCAGGGACCGCTTAAACTGCTGCCCAGATTTCGTCCGGATTTCGACTGGAGTTCCACAAACTCCTGCTTACAGTTCAGGGCTGTTTTTTTATTTTACAAGGTAACCTCAATATTGATGGTACTTCCCATATAACATGTTCGTACCAGTTTGATTTGTTCGAAAACGGCTCTAACACAATTTCAACCAAAATTGATATTTGAGCTTAAGTGGGTGAGGTTACCATGACTACATACCCAGTTTTTGGCTAAAAATTCGAGTAATGGTACTTTTGAAATTTGGACATATGTATCTCAAAAACGGTCGATACGATTGTAACAAAAATTAAATTCTAAGGTTATATGGTCATTTCCAACTTAATGGCAAACTCAGTTTTTCTCGATATTATCGTAAAATAGGTTTTTGAAAAAAGTAGGTAATTTTTTTTTAAATTTTAAATTCTTAGTTTACCAGAAAACGGCAATAACGATTTTGACCAAAATGCAAACTTAGAGTAATATTGGTGTTCTTAAAATTATTGAGTCCTTAATTTTCAATTAGAATCACCGAAAACGCTAATTTAAAAAAAATGCTCATATCTCGAAAACCCCATTTTTGACTTCGATAAATCTTTGAAAACCAAGTAATGCTTATATCCCGAACAATAACTTTTAATCGGGTTTTCAGCTATATAGTTAACAAATAGGATTTCTTAAACTAAACTTTGCAATATGGTAAATGGGGAAGAAATACTAACTTTAGTTATATAAAAGTATAAAAATAATTAATTTATAATAATTGATACTGTTTTGTCTGCCAAATTTAAGAAAAAAACACTCTTAACGATTTTGACCAAAATACATATTAAAGATAACTAGGGGTCGCCCCGTGGTCGAAATTCGACCAATTTATTCTATAAGTTAATTTTTGAAGGGGAAGTGAAGGGGAAATATCGGAGGGCTTATAAATAGGCAATCGAAACCATTTTAGGTTTTCCTTAAATTGCGAATAAAAAGTGTCCAGTAATGCGGGCTGTCTTCTATTTTATATTACAGGTAGAAAAGGGTGCATAGAATAGATATGCAAAGTTTCATCGTTTGTTGTTCAACAGTTTTAGAGTTATGGGGACCTTAAGTTAGAAGCCAACATTTTGCTTAAATTTCATATAAATCATAAACCGTTAGGCTGATTGGTACGATTTGAATTTTATTAGATTAGTATTGTCGAACACTTTCGAAAATAGATTTTAGAAATTTTATCACTTTGCTAGCTGCGGTTTCAGAAATAACACGGTTTTAAGGGATTGGGATTTTGTTTTTTCAAATGGTTCTAACTTTCAAACGGTTGAACTACAAACGAAAAGAATTTCACTACCAACAGCTACAAACGATTGTCTATCGAACTGCATTTCACGTTTTTCATTCTAGAAAAAGTGCGAATTAACTTTACGCGGGTGCCATGTTGTTGTTGTTGTAATTTCATGCAATTCGCTTAAATTTACCTGCTTTAATTCATAATTTGTGGATAATTTTTGTATTGTGCACTTCTATGTATTGTCCCCTACCCAAATATATATAGTGTTGGCATATTTATGTGACTTATAATAGGAAAAAAGGGGGGAAACACGTTTTAGACAACTCCGTATTAATATATAGATATCAGTATTCTAAATAAGATCCCGTACTTAGTTTTTTCTCAAAAAATGAGAATAAATCCATTTTTTAATTATTTCATACATATTTTTAAAACTCAATACCGCATTTTAAAATTCAAATTTTAACAGCCATTAGAAATGCAATAACAGCAACGCAAGACTTATATTCAGCAAATATTACCCACTGCTACTTTTTTTTTAAACCTTTTTGAATATGCACCTTAAAATAATTACAACAATCAGTAATCAGAATATCCCACTTAGTTTATACAGTCGGACCCGCTTATTTGAAACTCGTTTAATTGAAAACCCCGCTTATATGAAAAATTTAATTTGTACCCGTGTACTTTTTTTCAGTTATCCGAAGTCCGTTTAAATGAAAAAACCGGTTAATTGAAATTAAAGTAACGATTTTTTAACTTTTTTCTCATTTCATTCAAACGGGTTCGACTGTAACTGCTAATGCAAATTCAAAAACAAATCTCTGAATTCTTTCATTTTACGTATGTGTAAAGACATCGATCTATCACGAACAATACTTCCAATCATTGACAACCTAAATCAGCATTCAACATATTTATTAATCTATTTCAGCAAAAAAAAAAAAAAAGAACGTTTAAAAACTAAAAGTGAATTTTATTTAACACCATATATTCCTTTTTCTATATTTCATGAACCGTTTCTTTTACCTAGCATTGCTTCTCAGATCTTTACCTACGTATCTAATAAAATAAGAAAACGACCAACAAAACTTTTGATAGGCGAGAAAGTTTCGTGCGACTCAGTCGTGCACTTTTTTTTTAAGTAAAGATTTTTTGTCAAAATAATTGTGCCAAGTAAAAAGTTTATTTTTTTCATTTTAATAAATTTAAATAAATATATTTAAGAAACAAAAATTGAATAAGTTCACCTGTCAATTAAGTAAGTAAAAAATGTTACTTTTGACCTTGTTAAAATTCTTGTGCCGATTAATGAACTTTGTCCTTTCGTCAAAGTAGATGACTTCTGATTTGAAATGTTCATCAAGAAATAATTAACAACACAAGCCCGTGGAACAACAAATACAGGGTGGGCCAGATACAAGTTTCTTTTTAAAGATGCAATAAAATAAACAAAATTTATTTTTTTCTATGTATTTATGGCTTTATTAGTGAGAGCAAACATTCTATTTATTTATGGAACACTACGTCTTTCAAGGCTGGCCTCGCACTAACGCATTCTGTTACTCCAATTTTCCAAGACCTTTTGATGGTTTCGGGCTGTAGCTCACGGCTTACTTGGATGATATTGGCCTCAAGTGCTTGAATCGTTTCCGGATTGTTGGCATAACATCGGTCGTTCATGGTTTCCCACAAAAAAAAAATTCCAAAAGGGTCCAATCGCAGCTCCGAGGCGGCCAATTGACATCGCCAAGACGGCTGATAACACGATTTTGTAATTCGGTGTGCAAAAGATCGATTGCGGCATGAAGCATGGTCTGTGTGGCATCCTGCATGAGCCAGAGGTCGTCCAAATCCATGTCTTCAATTTCAGTAAAAAAAATAGGCGGTTAACATGGATCTTTCCACCGTTGACCAAAACGTTGTTTCCAGCCTCATTTTCGAAGAAAAATGGTCCAATGTTGCCACCTGCCACATTCTCGTCTGTGCGCACCCGTTTGACGATGGGGACCATGAGTCTCCACTAGCATACCGCTCTCACGAACTTTTTGCACAAACTTGCATTTACATATTTACAAACTTATATTTTTTTATTTTCGGAACGAATGGAAGGGATCTACAATTTTATGCCGACTCCAAACGGCTGATTGAGAAGCTCTTTCAAGACAGTTTTATACTTTCGGATGTTTGTCAGACGTTCGCGAGAGAAAAAAAACCTAAGTTGGAATTTGGGTTTTTGCGGGATTCAAACCTCGATCTCTCACTTAGTAGTCCAACACACTAACCACTAAGCCACTGCGCCTACCCTTGTTGTTGCTCAAGCGTAAAGCGACTCATATCGTTCCGCGGAGGTATGATACTGACTTTCTGTCAAGTGTTCGAGCGGGAAACAGCTGTCAGTGTCAAAATAACCTATGATTTAAAAAGAAACCACTAGATGGCCCACCCTTTATATAAATTAATATCACTAACTAAAGTCAATTCCAAAAGTTGATAGCTTCTTCCTTTTTTGCTTGCTCCTTGTTCGTGCAGTGAATTCTCTAACTTAAGTTACATAAATCTTTAACTTTCTCGTGTAGAAAAAAATAGTTTTGCGATCAACATTTCGATCCCGAAAATATGTGGTTTTTGGGGGGGGGGGGGGGGCTTTGTTCTAAAATTTTGCTTGCAAGGTCTAGTAGCTCTGGTGGCATGAGAAGTAGTAAAGTTGCTTTTAACTGTAGTTAGACTGTAGCATAGTATCATAACAAAGTAACCTATCCTCGATTAGTTGCTAATCGCATTTCGTTGTTTATTTTTTTGTGTTAGGAACATGTCCCTCGTCCTACTTCACTTGTGACGATGGCATTTGCATACCAATGAGGTGGAAATGTGATTCGAAATATGATTGCCATGATAGATCCGATGAGCCACCCGAATGTGGTAAGTTTGCTTTTTTAACTACCTACCTACCTAGCTCCTTACTGCCGCAATGAAAAACATAAAAATAATGAATGAGAAAAAGTACTAGCAAAATCCAAATGCGCCATTAACATACTATTTACTTAGGAGGCACGTCTTTATTCAAATGCGAGTTGTAACCGTAGAAGTTCACGAGCGATTATATAAAATTCGACAGCGAGAACCAATTGGGATCAATTTAGTCATAATTTCAAAAGTCTCTCGGCGTCAACAATGCCCAAATAATTTACCAAAATGGTCTTCCTTTTTTAAAACCGGCTACACTGGGACTAGACTTATACCCTATTCACACCGCACAAAAAACCGTGTTTCCGTCGAAAACTCGTTTAAGCATTCACACCGAACACCAACTCGTTTTCGTTTGATATTTCAATCAGCTGTCACGAAACTTCTGTTAACTATTTTGGTTACAAATTTCGATCGCATTAATAAACAAATAAAACTAATTCGGAGCATTTAAAAATAATATTAACCCATCAATTAAGTGTGGAAAATGATTTTAGGTTGTGAATTGTGACATTTGTTCGATCAGCTGTTCTGCTGAATTTGCTGAATATTACAAAAGGTGTGTTTGTTTCAAGAACCCAGTGAGTGGAAATGGTTTTCGTGGAAAACGACTTTAAACGACTCGACTGAAATATGTATGGGAAAAGCTCTGTTTTTGAAGTCGTTTTCGAGTGTTTTCGGCTCGGTGTGAATAGGGTATTAACAGAATTTATTAATTTTTATTTTTAGAACATGAACAGCAGTTAAGTTGCCAGTCACACTTCTTGTTTCTTTGAGAAGTGACCTATGACATGAGAGATGAAGCTTTTATCGCATAACCGTCTTTATTCAGTCTTTATTTGAAGAGCCACCTTATACAATTACTCAGTCTTTTATAGATTTCAAAAGTTAACAATGCTTCATCAGTATGCTTTGTGTTAATGGAAAATACTTTTTGGGTGACTATTAAACGTTCACGCAGACAATAATGTACTACTGACTAATTTGACGCCTGATTAAAGTTCTTCAGAAATGCTGTCACAACCAATCTTATTCGACTTTTTTTCCATCTTCACAAACTCTAATTATGTTTAAGTTTATGACTAAGCGGTAAGATGAAGCAAAACAAACTTAACCACCAACAGCGTCATTGCAACCTTTTAGTACGTGCGAAATTGAGTTAATAACCAGTGTGCTATAATCTTAAATAGATAACTTGCACTTGTTTTGGCTTTATCTATGGTAATGGGTCTTATGCGTAAACATGGGACTGAGTCAACTTTATTTGAGCTCACATACTGATGACATCTATTCAGCCGTGCTAAACGTTCAAATTAGTGCGTTGTTGGCGGCTTTGACTTGACGGAAGTGAGGTCGATATACCTAGCTATAATATCGACCTCACTTCCGTCCAATTTGCAATCTGTGTTCAATGAGTAGACCAGGAGCTGGGGAAAACTCAGCATTGCTTCTTCTATCAAACTTCAACTTCTCCACATGTTTCCCAGAAGTCCTACAAAAATGCCTCTTCCTGATTCTGCTCATTACGCCAAAGAACTTTCTCCATACCAATACAACTACGTCACCCGCATGCGCATAGGGTGTCCCGTAAAATTTTTTTTTATTGTATCTTAACAAAAGGCTCCGCAAACGTTGCGTATTGCTGAGCTCATTACAGGAAAAATAACATAAAAAATATTCAAGGGTACTTTTGGGCCTCTACCGGCCGTTGAAGTTTTGGAAAAAAAATGTTGTTTTCCCTACATTTTTCTTTTTCAATATTTTTTTAATATTTGTAAAGTTATAGCATATTCTTTCAAATCAAATGTATTTTTGGTAGCATTTGAGCACTTGAGAGGTTATTTTGATATCTCTTAAATGCTGGAATCAAAAAACACATTTGTTTTGTCTCAACCACAAAATTCTATATGTTCACAAAAATAAGTAAATTCGAATTTCTTAATTTAAATATTAAAACATGTAAGCAAAATGAGTTCTGGACTCCCTCTCCGAGAGCTATTCTGTCCTCTTTTCGATCCCTTCATAGTGAATTAAAAAAAATCATTTACCGTCTGTAAGAGATGTAAAAAAGTATACCTATGCTTTTGATCCAAAGAAATCTTAAAACAGAATACGGTGAAAAATCCCTCTAATTCCGAATTGTTTATTATAGTGAGTGCATGCAGATATCGAACAGATTTTGAAGAGGGCTTCAATTCCAATTGTGTGCCACAATCAAATACTAAGACTTATTAAAATGAACTTCCATAAATATCTACTCTAAAAAGATACCCAAGTATGAAAAAATGCAAACTATCACAATAGAGTACAAGATTTCATAACATTTTCTAGTACAAAATTGTTTGACATTGCCTCATGTAAGTTTGATAACTGCCACTGTACAAAGAAAAAAAGTGCCTAGTAATGAAAGGGTATTTTTGGAAAATAAGTGTTGATAACCTAGAGACGATTAAAATGCAAAATCGTCTAGATCGAAAAGAACGTAGTGCATTGAATAATCTTGCCCCTCAAAGTTTACTCCAGAGAGTAGATCCAAACGAAACAGACGAAAGAGTGGAGCCAGTCAAGATAGTAAGGTCACTACTTTGTTCTTCAGAACTTTCAAAGTCTTCTTCAGATCCTTCCACGTTTTCAGATACGCTCAATTTGCTGGTCCAACCATCTGTAGAAAGAGTTTTTGATCGATATGGAGTATCGGAACGATCTGCCCCAACAGTCGCTTCAGCGGTTTTGCACGATGCTGGACTCGCAAATAACACTGACACAAGGCTTGTAATCGACAAAAATAAAATACAGATACCGAGCTTTGTCAAAATCAAGAGAGCATCTAAGAAGCCAATACAATGATGCCATTCCTAAGAATATTTATCTTGACGGACGGAAAGACAAAACTCTTGTTTCAGATCAAAAATATAAACGTCATTATCGCAAGGAGCTCCTAGAAGAACATAACAATATTTCTCCGATATATTATACAGGGGAAGAAATATGCAATTCAAAGATTCATTTTAAAAAATAATGTCTGTGGTATGGACCTTACTAATTATCATTTTTAACATTCAGGCTGAATATTTTTTAACTCGCAATGGTGAATTTTTCGAAATACAAAATTGCATATTGTGACCTACAAAATATTCAGTCTCAATGTTAAAAATAATTATTAGTATAAGGTCCATGCCATAGACATTATTTTTTAAAATTAATGTCAGACAACTCCTCCACCTATCTTAAAAGATCTGCCTGATGATGAACTTTCATTGCTTGCAAATGCAACAGAGCTCAGAATACCAGATATAAAACAAAATTGAATCTAGAAATCGGATGCCATCTCTTAATTTCAAAAGCCAATTTTCAATGTAAAATTTGTATTTATGCCTTAATAGCTTCTTTTAAATTAATAATTTAAAACTGTTGATTATACGCAAATGAATATTTATTATTTTAATTTAGTACCAAGTTATATTTGTGTATACATTTTTGAAATAGTAATAATATTTTGAACAAATAGAAAAATTGAAAGATATTAGCGCCTTAGTAACTTTTCCCTGTCCTTCAATCGTCGGTAGAGGCCCAAAAGTTATGCCGTAATCAGAAAGTAAGTACACATTCGGAATCTTCTCGTCAATACGCAACTTTTGATACCCCTTTCGATGAGATTTTCCACGAAATTTTTTTCTTCATATAACGACGGGACACCCTAATGCGCATTACATATTCCCCAATAATGCATTTGCTCCTTCCTTTATTTGAACGCCGACCATCCAGTATGTAGATAGATCGTACGTTTTGAAATGCCCAGAATACTTTCAAACCTCCTTCTGGTGCAATTAAATAAATAAAAATAAATAGTTGGCGCAACAGGTCCGGAGGGACCCTAGGCCTAGCTTCTCATAACCTTTCGTTTTGTTTGAGTTTTTCATTTCATTCTAGTGCAATTATTAAAATAAAAAATATCTTGCAAATTCTCTTCCAGCAAATGCGACTAAATGCAACGAAGGACAATTCCAGTGCACATCATCACACAAATGCATTCCCAACAATTGGATGTGCGATGGCGAACGCGACTGCGGCGATACTGACACGTCTGACGAAAACAATTGTAAAAAACTCACAGCCATTTTTAACCTACACTCATACTAAATTTTAATCTACTTACTTCAGGTCCTAATTCAGCTCCAAAGTGTCTGTCTTACCAAACCGAATGCAAAGACGGTCTTTGCTTGGATATATCCAAATTCTGTGACGGCAATTGGGACTGTGACAGCGACGAGTGGAACTGTGGTAAGTTATCACTGAAAATGTCTTTTCATATACATTCAATTGATTTATCATGATTTATCTATTCGCAATTTAGATACGCAAGAGGAACTCTGTTCGTCAATGAATTGTTCGTTCAATTGCAAGCTAACTCACAATGGACCAAAGTGCTTTTGTGCGCCAGGCCTGGAACCTGTTGGTACACAGTGTCAGGACTTTAACGAATGCCTAATCGAGGGAGTCTGCGATCAGCAATGCAGAAATACGCACGGCTCATTTGAGTGCATTTGTGTTTCCGGGTATGTGAGGAATAAGAATCGATGTTTAGCGGTTAATGGTATTTCATTGAAATATGCATATGTGAATGCTTGACATTGATTGTGGTTTTTCATTACAGTTCCGCAAAATGAGAACGCGTCACTAGTCTTTGTAACACAGCACGATATTCAGCGAGTGTCAACGAGTGGAGAGCCGTTGGGCAGATATCCCACCGCTGATGTATCAGCCATAGAGATTTGGCATCGGAATCGGACACTGTGTGCCATGTACTCTACGCCATGGACAGAAATAACAATGCGTTGCCATAAGATCGATAATTTGACAGATAGTTGGCTGATGCCAATACCAAAGATCATCACGAGTACACACTGTGAGTTGGGGACTCTGACAAATTGCTTTAAAGAGGATATAAAAGACCAAGCCACTGGATACGTTGGAAAATAAAAACAAATAGTAAAATAGAACTCTCCAACAAAGTCCTTGCATTTGGGTCGTTATAACAACACAACGTACGCAGAGAGAAGTGAATGCTATATAATGTTATGTGTTAAATAATAATCTTTGTGCTATTCGGCAAGTTTTAGTGTTAATGGGGCTTAACAAAAGTGTCCATTCGTTCTTTACTTTTGATTTGTATCTATCCCATGTACATAGATAACTCCATTTGCACTACATTTCATTTCTTCAATATCTACATACAATCATACATCATGCGACGGCATTCGAGCTTAACAAATTCATTTAAATTTTCCCAGAAGCTTGACTTCATGCATCTTCGTCGGAACGACAATTGCTGTTCATATTCGACTACTTAGATTTTTGTATAAGAATGTTCATATTTACAACTCCTTCCGTGCTTTGGATTTGTTTTGTTTTCGATGTGATGTTTGTGAGTATATTGTTGTTTGTCCTTTTTTTTGTTGCTATGTTTCTATGCTTTGGAATTGTTGGGTAATCCGAACATATTTGATAAACGAGAAAGATATTACACACTGAAATCAATGGAATATAAAAGCATTTCATATTGTCACATGAATACATCTCTATCTCTATAGTATATCACCTTCTGTCCGTAGGATACGCACGGGATTACACTTGTGCCTTCCCTACTGCCTACAAATACTCAACTAGTCCGCATAAGCTGGCATGCACTATTCGTATGGGATATATTTCTCCAGCTACGGACTTAAGCTCAGTACTCCTCTGCTTAGGTTTCACTTCCTGAAGCAAGTTTGGAACTTGGCATCAGGGGTTGAATTACCACATCCGTGATCGAATAATACATGACTGAATATGTTACTGTTTTACTTGTAAAATCCACAAAAATTCATTGACGTATAGCTCGCTCACGGATGCGGTAATTCGGTCCCTGCATCAGCCAGTTCGACTATGTCTTATTGGAAAGTTCGCTCTTTCCTCTAAGTTTCTTCACCTGGACGTTCAAGAAATTGTGGAGATAAAATGTTAAATATTATTTGCAGTCCCCGCGCGTTCTCGTTGCCAATTCCTCTTTAGTGGCGATCACTTTGTGCGTCCATCTGTATTCTTTGACCTAATAATAAAGTTCCCTCGTAATCGTAAATTTGTGCATTCCACAGTTTTAATGCTGGTTATTATGACAGTCTCGGCCTTGTGGTCGGCTAATTCTGGCGACTGATTCACCCAAGACGGACTTTGTCTTATGACTGTTTCAAAGTAACCACAGCGATATCGTCAGCATTTCCGATCACTTCTTTAAATTGCGACAGTGAAGGTCGACCGCAGCAGTTCAAGGACCGACTCCCATGGTAGTTTGTAGCTAAATGTGATTCGCTCGGCATCGGTTTTTAAGAGTTATTTTCAGTCTGTTCCCTTACGATAATGCAATCGATTATATTGAAGTTTGACTAAATTTGACTAATGAATTCGAATGCATTATCAAGAGTACAGACATTTTATGTTTCTTCTTCTGACACCCGCCGTTCTAAATCCAGGTCTTCCCACATTTCAAGCTATGTCATGATTGTCATTCTACAAATCTTATTGTGAAAGTATGTATTCATATTTTACTTTTTATTTTTCGTTGTCTCCATGTGGCTAAGGTTTCTAAATGCCTCTAAAATGTCAAACTTTGTGCATTTCTATCATATTTGTTGCTTTCTTTTATTTCTGTTTGTGTTCATGTAGCTGTCGACATTATTCGCTTGGATTGGATTTCAGGAAACTGGTACTTTCTTTGCAATGAACCCGGACTGATGTTTATGTGTACAAACAACATGAAGTACTGCAACATTATACTAAATAATGTACAGAAGCCTGCGTCAATGGTGTTGGATCCAACTAAAGGGTAAGTTAATGTAGTTTATTTAAACTGCTATTAAATTAAGTCGTGTTCATGAATATTTCGTGTAAAAGTTATTTGCGCCCACAATTTTATTTGCTATTTGAGAGCATATTCTTGGGCAAACAGTTGTGGGTTGGGTGTAAACCCTCACAAAACGAAACCTTTCCTCTTTTCTAGGAAATAGATTCCACACATTGACCCTCTATCTATTAATGGAACTAGCTTGACATTCTCAAATGAAGCTAAATACGAGGGTCTTATTTTTGATAGAAAGTTAACCTGGAAGCCTAACATCCAAGAAAGAGTTAAAAGGCACTGTGGCACTCTTCTCTTGCAAAAAAGCCATAGGGAATAAATGGGCTTTACAGCCTCGTATCACCCACTGGCTATATGTCTCGGTCATAAGACCGATACTCACGTACGGTTGTCTGGTGGACTGCCTTGGACAAAGCGATTAATCGCGATAAACTAAGCAAAGTCCAAAGAACAGCTTGCTTGTGCATCGGCGGGACTCTTCGCACCACCCCCTCCGCTGCACTTGACGTCCTGTTTCATCTGATACCCATTGACATCTTCAGCAGGCAAACGGCAGCTTCTGCAGCCGTACGCCTCAAAGCTACTTCACAATGTACCAGCAAAACAACTGGCCATGCCGCTGTCTTGAACACCATTAGGAACCCACCAGAAAACATCGACTACACCACACCAGAAATAAAATTTGATAGAAATTTCCAGGTCTCCATTCCTATTAGATTATTCTGGGAGGAGGAAGCATTCCTGGATGATGAATCGAATCATTTCTTAAAAGATGGTTTGAAAACTGTGGACGGCGTTGGTGACAGACTAAATCTAATTCTCTCCTTCCGTCTTCCTGGTCAATGTAGCGTTGTTCAGGCTTAAATAATGGCGATAAAAGAACTCATTTTGGCTAAGGGAAAACTAAACTGCTGTCAAGTGCCTGGAATCAGTCTCCACAAATTTGATAACAGTCCAAGACTGTCGTGCGCCTCTCAGAGAGATGGCGGAGAAGTTCAATATTCACCTCTGTTTGGTGACGGGGCATAGGGACACCCCATCAGGTAACTGCAAGGCTGATGAACCCGCCAAACAAACATGGAACTACACTACCTTTGCTTCCAGTTAAGGATTCCTTAGGTATTCCGTATTTAAATCGCTACTTGCAAACTTAAAATAAAGCTGGATGCTATCGAAAAAACATCTTAGGTGGACAAGAGGCTTGACATGTCTAACGACAAAACAAATCTGGCCAAAGCTGGATCTAAAACGTTATAGGCATCTGATCTCCCTCGATAGGAAGCATACCAGTGCTACAATAGGTGTCATCAGGGCAGGCATGCAAAATGCTTGGCGTATTCTCTAACGATTTTTTCAGAAGCTGTTTTGACGACGAGGAGGAAGAAGAAACTATTCTCCATCTTCTCTGTAGTTGTCCGGCTCTCTCACAAAGACGAAAACTACATTTGGGAGTGTTCTACTTTAGTGGGCTGTAGGAAATAAGGCCCCAATGAAATAAGGCCCCAAAAGAGAAAATGAAATAAGGCCCCAAATTTCAAATATGAAATAAGGCGCCACTGCGATGAAATAAGGCCCCACTGCGATGAAATAAGGCCCCAAAATAAAAAGAAATAAGGCCCCAAATTTGTGGTTTATTTCATAATGAAATTCAAAATAATGAAAACTATTTTTCATTTAATATTGTTGACTAGCTGTGCCCGCAACTTCGTACGCGGCGTAAGGCTCTGTAATTTCCAATAAAAGAGATTTGACCGTTTTCTCAACGGCATATTTGTTTAAAATCAACAGTCTAGCTAAAACAAAGCGGTGAACATTGTCAATGTGAAACAATAAATCAAACAAATCTATTTAGTACCTAAAACACCAATTAAGAAAATTAAATTCAACAGCGTAAGTCCTAAAGTTCCACTTCCTTACTGTAGGTATCAACGTAGGTAATATCAAAACAACCACTAAAACAAAAGCCTGAACGGAAATTTGTATCTACACCAACAATAAGTAAATCAAACAACATAATTCACCTATATCGTCTTTACTTCTTGAATTCTTCAATTCTTTACTGTAGTCTGTAGGTATCAACGTAGGTATATAACAACCATTAAAACAAAAACCATGAACTCAGTTAGTATATACACCACATCCAACATACATTCACCACCACACCACACGTCATCAGCCATCTGCGCATTTCCTCCGAAACACATTGTCGCTGTTTTTTTTTTTTCATATGAACGTGCTTGTGCGATGTGCGCCACCAAACCACCCCCAAGCAGAACAACGATCAAGAACCGCGGCTGCTGATAATATTCGATTTGAGAAAATAAATTTATTTTTTTGGTGTTAGATTTTAGGTTGTAGCTCAGCTTCTAGAGGACATAGAAAGCTGATTGATAACTTGAAATAACTATAAAAGTGTTGGCTCTCCTAAGTATTTTGTTTTGTTTGCATTGATTAAGAATTATTTGAGTAATGGCGAGTTAAAGGCAGTAAAGTCAGAAAAAAAACACATTTTGGTCAAAAACGCTCCAAAAAATAGGCATGACAATGAAAGGAATAGCCTATATGTTGCACAAAATCTGAAGGAACATTTCAAAAAAAGTTTCATCGAAATCGGTGCAGTAGTTCTCACGCCATTAGGTAACAGAAAAATTGCCAACAGTTTTATTACAAGTATAGATATTGGATAAACAACCTCGCACCCACCCCACAATCTAACAGTAAACCCAAGCAGGGGGGTTGAAGGGGGGCATGCTGCCCCCCCATACACATTCAATATCGGAAGGGTAACTATTAATAATGAAAAAATAATTTTGGGGACTTATTTCATTTCTTCATTAAAATAAGGCCCCAAAAAAGGAAATAACACCCCAAATTCTATTAAAAATCGTTGTTGTTGTTTCCTGTATATTTTTTGGGGGCCTTATTTCATTTTTCTTTTGGGGCCTTATTTCATTGGGGCCTTGTTTCGCAGAGCCACTTTAGTGATCTGAACGATCTAAAAAACATAGATTTTCGAAATCTCCTACGCTTCATCAGAAGTTCCAAGTGGTTCAACGAGTAGGACGAATAACTATAGATTCATGTGGTATCACAAGGGACCTAATAATGGTCTTAATGTGCCGGCTAGCCGACAGCCACTTCAACCTAACCTAACCTAACCAAAAGGCGTCAAATTGTAATTCCTCAGTAGTGGAAATGTTCGTAGACCGCACAGTTTTTTTATTTTTTATTTTATTTTCCCATGGCCTGTTGGCACTGCAAGTTTAAAGATCTGTCAATGGACATAGGTTATTCTAAAAGGCAAGTGACCTTCCTATTTAAAGACAATAAGTCTTTCTTTCATTAAAAAGATCTGCTGCACCTTAAATACACCTAGTTGTACTTAAATTGAAAGATTTAAAGAGCTACTGATCTTGCAATCCGAACATGGGTGAGTTTATTATTCGTGGCTTGCAACCCTGTCTGATTATAGGTCTGATTGAGCCTTAATCTTGAGTAAGGCTTTGTTTATTTAAACGTTTCCATATTGTTTGAGAGAAACAACTCTTAACAACAACTCGCAGATACAGTCACTTTTGGTAGGAATCAAGGCCGTATCTATGGGGGGGATCACAGGGGTTTGAACCCCCCCCCCAAATTCTTAACAAGTGCACATTTTTAAAACGAGAACAGAGCAAATCCAAACAAAAATTATCCAATTCGGCCACTTACCTAAATGCAAAAAGGTTCAAATCAAATCAAGCATAGCATTGACTTTTTTCAATTATATTTTTATAATTTTTTATAATTTGTTATGTTGAATATAGCTATTTTTTTAAACTGTTACTACTATCTATATATATAAAAATGGATCTTGGTTTGTTCGGATGCTTAAAACTCGAAAACGACTGGACCAAATTGGATACTTCCTTCTGCGGATTTGTTCGTAATTGCTCCGCGAAGGTTTAGGAAAAAAGAAAAATTGAAAAAATTAAGAAAATTGCGTGGAAAATTAGAAAATTAAAGTTTGTATGGGGAAAAACACTTTGAAAAAAAATTAACTGGATAGAAATCAAGAAGTGACACTTCAAATAAAAAAAAAATATTTTGAATTTTAAAAGCAATAATTGTTATTGTCAATTATTTTAATTATTTTCCAAGCAAATTGTTGTTGTCAACAATTTTGAAGTTTTTTCTTCTTTTTTTTTTTAAATATAGGTACCTAATGAAGTAGATAGGTACTTTGATTATACAAAGATGATATTATGGCCGACGATATTTTGCATCGAATTCGCACTGTGACATCGGATAATGAACTGGAGATGTCAGATTAAATGCGCAACAAAGCTTTGATTTGACGCATTTGATCGAGAATTTGAGCGAGAAATGGACTTCGAACGAATCGCATTGAGTCAAGCTGTTCGAACAAATGTGTCAATGTTGAATCCATATATTTAAAAATGAATCCCTATTTCCCTTGGTCGCGGCATGACGCGTGAACGGCTGGACCGATTTCGCTAAAATTTTTTTGTTGTGTTTGTTATTGTCAGGAGAAAAATCTTATGAAAGAAAAAATTAAGAAAATTGCGCGGAAAATTAGAAAATTTAAGAATACTTAACCACCATATTAAATTATATCTAATGTAACCATAGCGCTTTTACAATTCAAACTTCAAAACAGATGCTTCGATCGGAATTATTATATTGATAAAATACATATAAAATATTTAATTTATTATTTTTAACAAAAACTGAATTTCTTAGTGCACATGGTCGGAAAATCCTCAACATGTGGCGTTGTAGGCGTATGTCGTTATTCAGGTCAATTAAATTTTCTTTAATAATAATCTTCTTAATTCATACCTATAATTCTTTCGGGATGAAACTCGATGATGATGATATAACTCGATAACCACTGGGTAAATTTTTATGATTCTTCTTTTGTTTCGTTCGTATTGTTGTATTTCAGGTTAAAGCAAACTTAAAAGATAGGATTTTTGACCTGCTATATGGCGTTGTAATCGATCTCCGAAACCACTCACCCGATTTCAATGAAATTTTATAGATTTATATTCTTCGTTCCCGCTTGAAGGATAGGATACTTTTGGACCTGATAGGTGGCGCTGTTGCCGATCGCCGAAACAGCGCTACAAAGTTGATTGAAATTTTGTAGATGGATATGGTTGCTTCCAATTTTAAATTTTGGATAGTTTTTGACCTATAGGTGGTACTTTGAAAAACACAAGCGGGATAAGAAAACGGATTGTGGCACGTCCCATTCAAAAATAAAATCAAACGCTATTTCTAAAGTTGTATAATGAAAATTATTAATGGACGCTGTCCAAATAAAGCAATTTGCGAAATGTGAGCAAGATTTAATACGAAAGGTACGGGCAAAGCCATACAAGTGATGATTTTAAGGGGAAAATTCAAAGGCAAACATTCTTATTCCGCAGATTTCGCTTATTGAGAACGATTTTCCATTCGTGCGACTTCAATTTCCCGTGCGTCTCGCTTTCGCTATGACAAATAATTTATTGCAAGGATAATCGATGGATGTTTGTCAATTTAGTGAAAAAGTGGAAGGTTGGACGACACGTCAAAATCATTGCGGTTTGATTGAAAAAAATCAACCTTGCTATTCATCATTTATTTCTATTGCATTTAATATAACTTTTGAATAAAGAATTTTAATTGGTCGAATTACATAAATTAGCAAGTGCTTGGTGCATGCTCGGAATTTATTAACAAATTAACAAATTTGGGCGAAACGAAGTTTGCCGGGTCAGCTAGTTGTTATAATAAATTTGAAATTTAGGATTATTTTATTTTCCTCAATTGCTTCCAACCTATAAAATAAAAAGCTATTTTTTGAAGATCATATCCCCCCCCCGAAATATTTTTCTAGATACGGCCTTGGTAGGAATGATAGCTATTTCGGCCTACACCATTTATTCATCATCAGACTCCTTTGAAGGGATTGTTTGAATAGATTTTTTTGAATTCTGACAGTCAATTCTCCGTATATAATTCCACTTGGGAAGACATTTCTGTTTTCCCCTGTCAGGAAATGAACTTGCATTTCGATTTTTCCCCAATTGACCAAGTGACTAACACTTTCTGTTGTTTATTTTCAAATCATTCGCAGGTTGATATTCTACGCCGATTGGAGTCCTAGCCTTAGTCGTGCCAATTTGGATGGCACCAACCAAACTGTGATAGTCTCTACGGCAATCTATTACCCTAGTCGTGTAACTCTCGACCTCGCAAACGAACACGTCTATTGGATTGATGTCTATAAGGATTTTATCGAACGGGTGGATTACGACGGACAGAATCGTTGGTCAATGAAAAAGACCTCAGATGTGAGTAGAACTTTGAATTGGATGCTGATGTAGGTCATACATAAATGTCCTCCCCTAGATTTATTTCGCCTTAAAGTCCCTTCATGCGGTAGAGATCTTCGAAGACACCATATACGTAGCACCCTGGACGGGTAGTTATGTTATAGCCATGAATAAATTCACCTTCAAATCGGAGTATATCGTGCAGGATGTCAAGAAACCCTACGATTTCAGAATATTCCATCGCCAGAAGCAGCCTGAAGGTGGACAACCAATTCGAAGGCTTCTACAAAAGTTACTAATCGTTTGCTATGTGTTTTTTTTTTTTTTTTTTTTCAGTTGCACATCCTTGTCGCGATAACAACGGCAATTGCAGTCAAATTTGTGTGCCCCTATGGAAGAAGTTATTTGCATCAGTGCAATGCACGTGTTCGCCCGGCTACCGATTGGTGAATAAAACCGAATGCATCATCGAGAAACATGAGACATTTCTATTGTACACCCAAAAACGGCTTGCGTGTATATCTGGGATTTCGATAAATCCCAAAGATGTGAGCGGAGGCCTGGAGAATGTCCACAATGCGATGGTACCGATATACAATGTCAGTTGGTCCGTTGGTCTTGATGTGAATATTCGCGACAAGTTGGTCTATTTCATTCAGACAAGTTCGTAAGTAGAACGAGCTTTATAAGTAGCAACTTCCCGCTCACCCTGATGTGTGTTGCTTTGTTGTAGAAACGGTCACTGGATTCATAGTCAAAAAATTGATGGCACCGAAAGGAAACTCTTAACCAGAGGCTCTGGTAGTGTTCCAGTCATTGCCTATGATGAATTACATCAGCATTTGTATTGGGGCGGAACAAATGAGCTCACTGTGGCGCCCATCTCTAACTTTAGCATGACGATAACCCTGCCAATTGGAAAGGAACCCATGTAAGTGTGTCTGTATGTAAATTGGTAAAGTTCTTCTATTAATCAGCGAAATCTTAGGTCCATCGCTATAAGTCCCAAAAATGGTTTGATTTTTTGGTCCCACTGGCTTTTCGGTGAGCACGAGGGATCGATTATGATGTCTTGGATGGACGGCACGCATAGGGCACCTCTGGTTGAGTCGACTAAAAGTTTGCCAATGAAGTGGCCGATTAGTCTTACAATCGACCATAAGGGGGATGTTCTTTATTGGTGAGTGCGGAATGGGTTAATCTTAAACATACCGATTAATTCGGAATTTCCTACTAGGTGCGATGTGAAAGAGAACACCATAGAGCGAGTTAACTTGGACGGAAGTGCGCGGACTGTAGTATTTCGCCATGAACTCTACCATCCGATTTCGGTAGCTTTTCATGATGGATTCGTGTTTTGGGTGGACAATCAGAATGGCAGTATTAGACGGTTTGACGTTCGCCAAAACAATAAAGTTAAAATGGATGCACATATGTAAGTTGAATGTCCCAGTGTTGCGCTCAGTTCTGCTCGGTCTGGTTACGTGGTTTTGTTATTCATTTATGGTTATCCTGCTGCAAATATAAACAATGTTTGGCTATTATGTTTCGGCATTTGTACCATGTTCAGAGTGCCTGTAAAACCTTTCATTGCGCTTCTGCATATGACAAGTAGTGACAATTGTACTTAGATATTCTACGATTTGGGATGGCAACACAAGCGAAAACAATATCCGCCATTTTGGTGACAGTGATAACCATCGAATGATAATACTAAATGCAACCGTAGGACTGGTCTAAATATTTGTATAGTAATTCAGCTTTCTCTCTAGTCAAACAGAAGTGTTCGCTCTCGTCCGTGGCCACACGTCGAATCTTCGAATCTTCGACAGCGCACTGCAGGTCGGATCCAATTCGGGCGAATGTATTATGTGCCCTGGCGTTTGTCTGAATACGCCAAAGGGCCCCGTTTGCAAGTGTCCGGATGGTTTTTCCGGAAGTCAGTGCGTCCAAAAAGTGAGCATTGAAGACGATGACATCTTCGCAAAGAATTGCACTGGATTTATGTGCAAAAAGATTCCCCAATGTATTAACTCGAAAGATGTCTGCGATGGCTTTGATGACTGCGAAGACGGTAGCGACGAGGATCACAGCGAACAGGGACAGTGCCATAAGAATAACTGTGATATGAAAACGCATTTTGTGTGCGATGACTCGCGATGCTTTCAGAGAACACTAATGTGTAGTTCGATTGCCTACTGCCAAGATGGAAAAGATCAGATAAACTGCGAAGCGAAGTCCTGTAGCAGCGCAGAGTTTACATGTGTTAAGAGCGGAAAATGTATTCCACAAGCTTGGGTCGGAGATGGTGTCTGGGACTGTGGTATGAATGGTGTTGGCTTGTGTTTTACTGGCCAGCGATTGAACAAAACCGTTTTTTTTTTTTTTTTTTTTTCGTAGGCTTAGAAGACAGATCTGACGAGGGCTTTTCGGAAATGGTTATATGCTTGGAGTTCGAGTGTGGAAACGGTAAATGTTTACCGTTTACAGAACACTGTGACGGAGTGGATCAGTGTGGGTAAGTCGGATATTAGTATATTTCATTGGCTATGCTAGAAATGATTCCTTTGTAGTGACAACTCGGATGAAATTGGCTGTGAAACAGATTGCGGTCCGGGTGAGAGATTCTGTGCACCCATGGGATGCTATAGTGAGCGAATGCGATGCGATGGAATCCATGACTGTCTGGACTACAGCGACGAAGCGAACTGCACCGATGTCGGGAGTGACAATCATGAAGAGGATTTGGGTGTTGCGCACATGTGTGGACCGTTGGAGTTCAGCTGTGGAAATCCCTTCGAATGTATTCCAGACATATTACGTTGCGACGGAGTCGCGCATTGCTTTGATAAGACGGACGAGGAGAACTGTACGAAAATCAATCAGGCGAAAGAGTCAAATGAGACCATTACGTGTGATAGTCCAGATCGCTTGTGCGCGGTATCCAATCGATGCATATCTGTGAATCAGCTATGTGATGGAGTTATTGACTGTGGTGACGGTACTGACGAGGGCTTCAGATGTTTGGAGAAGCTCTGTGAGAAGAACAATGGGTGTTCTCACTATTGCCATAATGCGCCAGAGGGCCTAGTTTGTTCATGCCCGGCGCACATGTACCTCCAACCGAACGGGATGCGTTGCAGTATGGATCACTCGTGCGAGCATTGGGATACTTGTTCGCAAATTTGTGAGAAAGTCGGCAAAGCGTACGAGTGTAAGTGTCACGAAGGTTATAGCCTCGAGTATGACAAGTTTACCTGCAAGAGCACGGCCGCCGATGAGCCGTATGTCATCTTCAGCAATCGTCAAGAAATAAGAGGAGTGAATCTCAAGACGTCGGTGGTTAGTAATTTTTACACATCACTGCGGAATACCATTGCGCTGGACTTTTTGTACCATAACGATTCGGTGGAGATCTTCTGGACCGACGTAATGGATGATAAAATTTACAGGGGCCATCTGGTTGGTGAATCTCTGAGAAAGGTTGAAGCCGTTGTGCGGTCAGGCCTGTCGACTACAGAAGGCCTCGCTGTCGATTGGATTGGTTTGAATCTCTATTGGATTGACAGCAACTTGGATCAGATCGAAGTTGCACTTCTGAATGGCAGCTTTCGGCGAACTTTAGTCGCTGGCGATATGGAGAGTCCACGTGCCATTGCATTAGATCCCAGAGAAGGGCTTCTCTTTTGGACTGATTGGGATGACAATTTTCCACGGATAGAACGCTGCTCTATGGCTGGTGAACTCAGGCGAACGATTACCCAGGTGAACCAAGTCCGCTCGGCATGGCCCAATGGGCTTACTCTCGACTACACTCAGAAGCGTGTTTATTGGGTGGACGCTAAAGCTGACGCGATATACACAACAAAATACGATGGAACTGATCACCATTTAGTTGTCAGAGATAAGGAGATCCTCTCCCACCCGTTTGCAATATCCGTTTTTGAGAACTACGTCTACTGGACCGACTGGCGTACCACCTCTGTCATAAGGGCGAACAAGTGGAACGGATCGGATATTCAGGTTATTCAGAGAACGTTGTCGCAACCCTTTGGCATCCAGGTGTTGCATTCAAGCAGACAGCCGCGAGATGAAAACCCCTGTGGCACAAATAACGGAGGTTGTTCGCATTTGTGTTTGCTGAGGTAAGTGTAGGCATTGTATTGCAACGTATCAGAGGATGTAGGCATTAATTTATTGTTACAGTGTGAAGAAGACATTCAAATGCGAATGTCCCCATGTGATGCGCTTGGACTCGGCCGATCAAAAGACCTGTGTACCAAATGAACAGGTGTTGTTGTTCATAATGGGCAACGAGATACGAGGAATTGACCTAATGCAGCCAAATCATCACACGATACCAACAATTCGACAGTCGCCACAGGTAAGGGTTGTGAAAGTAATGTCCAGGTGAATGATAATGATAATGCTCTAATGCTAATCGGACGCTCTTTTTGTTGCACTTTAATTTGATGGAAAAGGGAAAACAATTCTAGAGCGTACAAAATCGAAAAAAAACACATGCAGCCGCAGCTGCCCGAGAGGTTGCAAGTCGAAATGATAATTTTCTTCCGATCTGTCAAATCGGAAGCGAATGGACAGGGTAAGAGAATAGGCGAGAGTGCAACAAGCGGCACGTTGATGCCGCGATTTGGCTAGTCAGCTGGGTACTGGTTCGATCACGGTAGATGTTTTTTTTTTTAAAGAAGAAAAAAATAACAGGGGAGTGATCTATAATTTGAAATAAGGGCGCCACACAGTCTTTGAATAATGAAGATTGCGAAACCTTTGGTACGACGATTATCGATGGTAAAACAATGAATTAAAAGATTTCAATTATTTTCCCACAACGGGAATTTCACAAATTTATTGGTTTTCCGTTAGATTTAAAGAACTGCAAATTGGAAAATGGCCACGGATTGTTTTAGAAAAAAATCACAGAGTTTGAAGCGGTACTGAGATCGCTTAACACAACTGTTTTTTGTTGCGCGACTTAAGGGCCCAACCCATAGAATCCGTTGCATCCGTCGCGTCGTCGGATTCGTCAATATTAACGCATTCGACGGAACGAGCAGTCCCATAGAATCCGTCCCATACGGTGACAGGCAGTATTTTGAATATTCCATCATTATTTTGTCCCACGAAATGTGCCAATTTTTCCCTTTTCATCATATTAAAATTCCCTTTTACATAATTCTCTTGATAGGTGTTTTTTTGTGAAAAAATCTAACTTTTAAAAGTGAAATTCATATTGTACGGAAAGACTATCACATTAAACTACATTTGGTATAAAAATCACAGTTTGTTAATATTATTATGATTACCTTTTTATACAAGAAAATTTTGATACAAAAAATCTTGCTAAAAGGCGATTTAAATAAGCTCTTTTTTAATGTGGTGTTTACATTGCGAAATGTAGACATATATTTTTATGAAATTAAAAAAAAAAAATGTTAGTTTGATTGTTTATTGCAACATTTTCTTTTTTCTCACGGAAAGCTTTTCCGGACACCAAAATTCCCAAAAAAGAAGAAGAACTCCCTCGATATAAGAGCACTAGCGACAGCCTATGACAGTTTCTCTTTCTCTCTCAATATTTCTCTCACGCTGTGCCAACTGTCAACGGGTTCAACGGACAGAAAAGTAGAAAGTAAACCTATTTTATCCGTCGCATCCGGCACGTGCGCTGCTTATGGGTCACCTTCCATAAGCTACTGTGTATTCTATTGAACTGTCAGTCGAAGACGCGACGGATTCTATGGGTTGGGCGCTTTAGAATCTCCTCCGTTCGAAACAAGAACGAGAAGTTGGAACGCAAAGTGATATATGAAGCACGCAATTTGCAAATGGGAAAATGCACCAAACTTTAGGAAACAACTAGGTATTTCACTTTCCGGTTTTAGGCCAACGGATAACTTCCGATTACCATACGGCTCGATGGATAACGGTCGCAAAACGACACAACACAACGGGTCGCGAAAGTATTGACTATTCGTTAATTGTTACGGTTAAAGAAAACGGAATGGAACCTCACTCGACTATATTTTTTACAATTTATCCGAAACTGACAACCTGTTACACATGTACAACACCCTACCTATCTGTTTTTTTTTCTCTTATCCTTCCTCTCCTATAAGGAAACTCCTTAACGTCCTCTGTACTGGGGATTGGGGTTGTCAAAAGCTTCCCGCTACAACCACTGTATTAGACTATACTCTGTCCAAGAAAAATTGTCAGTACAGGCCTTATGGGAAGCTCTTTTTTCTACCAGTGGTGCCTGTAGTACTCTCACGGCACTCAAACACAAGATTTGCCACTGAAATAAAAACGAACCCACTGACATTCCAAAGCATTTTGTTGTTGTAATTTTCCTGAAATTCGCATACATCCCTCAACAGCCAATCTGCCACTCAGTTGCGGGCAGAATGAGCACGATCGCTTGTGTTCGCTTGCTATTATCATCAACCAAAATAAGCAGTGTGAGTGACTGAAGCATATCAGAGAAGTGTTACCATATGATAATGTTAGCATATCATTAAGGGTTTTTCTTTGAATTTTGTCAAAGAACTTTCGGTTTTGGTGCTTTTTGGAGCTTTTTGGAGCTTTTGAGAGCGGCATATTAATATTATTTGGGGTGCTGCCATTCGGTTTTAATTTGTTTGTATTTCTGAAAGATCCAATAATATTCAGTTAAAACATATTTTATATTGTTGTCTTTTAGAAATAAGATTTATTCGTGAGTTGTTTTGATGCATTCATTTCATTAACGCAACAAGTGGTCATGATGTGCGTTGTAGTGATATTGCGATAAATTATTATTCGTTCGGGGAATATTTCTGCATGTTTTGGTAGGTATAAATTCATATTTCACTTTGTAGAGCATATTTTTCACACTGAACTATCAAAATTATGAAGCAGGTAGACCTATACTGTATTTTCGGTCGTTGGGTTTTACCACATCCGGTCACTCCTCACTAAAGCAAATGCCTTGAAATTTGATGATCCTTTTTTTGCTGTTTCCGCGAAGTTCTGCATTGACGGGTAATAATTTTTTAACAAATATGTAATCTAGGTATATATGTCTATATTAAAAAAATTTATGTAGAGCTGCACAAGTGCAGTCCTTTTACCATCTGTTTAGGTATATGACATTGCGTCGTGGTTATATAATTTTTCTAATTGCCTGTTTGTGTATATAGGCGAAAACAATGGTTGTTATCTCAATAGCGGATAGTGCATCTAAGCAAGTGGTAAACTTTATTGTGCATATGAATAAACAGAAACATAGCCACAAAGTCTTCAAAGGATCTAAGTGTAGAAAAGAAACAACAAATTGTTAATGCAACTGAAAAATTCTATGGCCTTTTCAAAAATAAATCGGAGCCGTAGGAAATGCGGCTACTGTTTTTTCTGTTACGGAACGAACTGTATACAGGCTTTTAAGGGAAAAAGTAATCAAAGGCCACAATTCACCACCAAAGAAGAAAAATAATTCCGGTATCAAGAGCAAGGTGGATGATTTTGACAAATGTTCGATTAGGCGGATAGTCCATCAGTTTTTTATGGATAATGACCTTCCAACGCTAGACAAGATATTATTGGAAGTACAAAAAAGCGAAAATATAACAAAACTAAGCAGATCAACTTTGCATACAATATTGCAAAAAGATCTCGGACTTAAATTCGTCAAACGTCAGCGAAAGAATTTGTTGTTGGAAAGAAGTGACATTATTTCTTGGAGACGAAGATATCTACGTGAAGTAAAAAAAATTAGAGAAGAGAAAAGAAAGATTTATTTTACTGATGAGACCTGGCTCAACGAGGGACACACTCGAGAAAAAACTTGGATAGACCCAACTATTACAACACCACGACAAGCGTTCATTGAAGGATTGTCAACAGGACTGCGATCACCATCTGGAAAAGGAAAGAGATTGATTATAACCCATATTGGAAGTTCTACAGGTTTCGTCGAAGGAGGACTTTTATGTTTCATTTCGGGAAAAACTGGAGACTACCACGAGGATATGAACGCTGACGTGTACGAGAAATGGTTTAAAGACATTTTAATACGCCTGGAAACCAACTCCGTCATAGTTTTGGAAAATGCTTCCTATCATTCCAGAAAGCAAAATAAAGCACCATCCACTTCCACGACAAAAGATGAAATAAAAAAGTGGTTGAGGTCTAATGCGATAAGTTTCGAGGATGATATGGTCAAAGCAGAGTTGCTTGAAATCGTTAAATGTTATAAAGCCAAGTATGAAACATACGTCGTGGATGAAATGGCTCGAAATGCGGGACATAAAGTGCTTCGCTTGCCGCCTTATCACTGTGACCTTAATCCAATAGAATTGGTTTGGGCTCAAGTGAAAGGGTTTGTAGCAAGCCAAAACAAGTCATTTAAAATGGCTGAAATAAGAGGCTTATTAACGACAGCACTTAAAAGGGTTGACAATGAAAAATGGCATCGATGTGTCCAACATGTTGAACAGGTTGTTGAGCCAAAAATGTGGGAAATGGACGTTTTCGCCGAGGAAGCAGTTGATAGGTTAATGATAAACCTAAATAACGAGAGCAGTAGCAGTTATTACTCATCGGATTAGTTGATGTTTTAATAAGTTATATTAGAAATTAGTATTTTATGTTTAACAATATTTATAACGAAAAAATTGGATTACGGTGATATATTTTTTCGTTTTGATTTTTGTTTTTGTGTTACGAAATTTGTATTTTTTGTTGGAAAACAAACTAAAGCGATTAGGCCTACTGTTGATACCCTTTAAAAGAAGCGAATATTAGAAAAGGAAAACTAAAACGATAAACGGAATTTATTTCGTTCAGCAATATTTTTATTTTAAATTGGAAGATGGTAACCCTAACAGAATTGCTCTCTGAGTTATGGCGAATTATCATACACACTACGGCAACCCTGTGAGAGCTTTAAAAAGGGACCGATTTATGGAAGTCATTGCAACCAGACTGAGAGACAAACATCCTATCTTCCCTGTACTGACAATTTTTCTTGGACAGAGTATAAGTCCAATTATTTCCACTGCACACTACTATACTCTGTCCAAGAAAAATTGTCAGTACAGCGACGATAGGATGTTTGTCTCTCAGTCTAGTTGCAATGGCTTACATAAATCGGTCCCTTTTTAAAGCTGTCACAGGGTTGCCGTAGTGTGTATGATAATTCGCCATAACTCTGAGAGCAATTCTGTTAGGGTTACCATCTTCCAATTTAAAATAAAAAAAATATTGCTGAACGAAATAAATTCCAACAACAAATTCATTCGCTGACGTTTGACGAATTTAAGATCTTTTTGCAATATTGTATGCAAAGTTGATCTGCTTAGTTTTGTTATATTTTCACTTTTTTGTACTTCCAATAATATTTTGTCTAGCGTTGGAAGGTCATTATCCATAAAAAAAACTGATGGACTATCCGCCTATTCGCACATTTGCCCAAATCATCCACCTTGCTCTTGAATTATTTTTCTTCTTTGGTGGTGAATTGTGGCCTTCGATTGCTGTTTCCCTTAAAAGCCTGTATACAGTTTGTTCCGTAACAGGAAAAACAGTAGCCTTTGAAGACTTTGTAGCCATGTTTCTGTTTATTCATATGCACAATAAAGTTAACCACTTGCTTAGATGCACTATCCGCGATTGAGATAACAACCATTGTTTCCGCCTTATATACACAAACAGGCAATTAGAATACAAAATTATATAACCACGACACAATGTCATATTCCTAAACAGATGGTAAAAGGACTGCACTTGTGCATTTTTGTAATATAGACATTTCCAAAAGACAACATTCAAAAATATGTTTTAACTGAATATTATTGGATCTTTCAGAAATACAAACAAATTAAAACCGAATGGCAGCACCCCAAATAATATGCCGCTCTCAAAAGCTCCAAAAAGCTCCAAAAAGCACCAAAACCGAAAGTTCTATGACACAATTCAAAGAAAAACCCTTAATGATATGCTAACATTGTCATAGGTAACACTTCTCTGATGTGCTTCAGTCACTCACACTGCTTATTTTGGTTGATGATAACAGCAAGCGAACACAAGCGATCGTGCTCATTCTGCCCGCAACTGTGTGGCAGACTGGTTGTGGAGGGATGTATGCGAATTTCAGGAAAATTACAATAACAAAATTCTTTGGAATGCCAGTGGTTTCGTTTTTATTTCAGTGGTAAATCTTCTTTTTGAGTGCCGTGAGAGTACTACAGGCACCACTGGTAGAAAAAAGAGCTTCCCATAAGGCCTGTACTGACAATTTTTCTCGGACAGAGTATAGTACCGTGAATTCTTCTACTCTTAATTTTTCTCTACTATGAACTCTTCTGCTTTTGTGAACACTTCCTTTTTTTCAAACTTCTTGCGTCTTGTCTATCAGGCGGCTAACCAAAAAGTGAGTCAGCCTTTACCAAGCAGCCCTACCAGACTAATTATTATTATTATTATTATTATTATTTATAAAACAACCCAACGAGCGAGGAGGATATGTAATTCGCGACCCCCATACTAACGTCGAGTGAGTTTCCCCGCAGAAAGGTTAAACTAACAGAACCCAGGTAGTTGGAAGTTATCGTTTACAATATTATTTAGTTTGTTCAGTTTGTATTTAGGATGAGTGGGTTAGGTTAGGTAAGCGGGTTGGCGTGGAGTACTCCATGCCCTTTGGCGGAGATGGAGCGTTCTTTTTATTCCACTTATGATTCCATTTTATGATGACTTTAATTTTCACTCATAAGCTGCTTCGCTCTTTAGGTTATTGGCCCACAAAGAATAGACTTTACGGTAGACGATAGCCGCATTTATTGGACCGATATAGCGCTTAACGAAATAAAAACTGCTGGCCTGTCCAACGGACTGATCGATACTATACTCAACACTGATATTCAGAAGCCTTATGTAAGTTCAATGCAGACAAAATGTCCACACAAAACACCAATGACCTGCTTTACAGGGTTTTGCCGTCGATTGGATCACCAAAAATATGTTCTTTTCATCCGGAAAACAAAAATGCCAAATATTTGCATGCAATCTGAAGGGCGAGTACTTTACCGAAATACACAGCAACTTGAATATGGTGGAAAGCATTGCTCTGGATCCTGCAGAGTAAGTGTGGTTTTTAAGAAGCATGGCACTTTGTACTGACTTGCATTTGTAGTGGCAAACTGTTTTGGGCGCACACATCTCGCGAGGATAATCTCACCAGTATTGAGATCAGCAACCTGGACGGGTCTGGTCGCCGCGTACTTGCCAGCATGAAAGAAATTGTGCAAAGTTTATGCGTTGACTTTGACTCCCGTCGATTGTATTTCGTTTACCAGGGCTCGGGGATTGCTTACTTCGATCTGAAGACTGAAATCATAAATCATGTTCTCCCCGCCAGCGACATTATGACCATTAGCAGTGTAACCGTGTACAATAATACGCTGTATTTCCCCGAGAATATCCAGAGTGTGATCATGAGCTGTGAGAAGAACTCTTGCATGAGCTATTCGATCTTGAGGAAGAATACCAGTGAGTATTGAATGTGGCAGACGAGTTGCATCTGTCTTATTATTTAATTTTAATTTTAGAAAGCATCCAAGCCATGAAAATGTTCTACAACGAAGCGCAGAAGGGCACTAACTCGTGCGCTGGCGAAAAACGTGGTGGTTGCGAGCATTTGTGCTTGTCTCGGTGGAGCGATGAGCATGTTTGTAAATGCGC
The DNA here is from genome assembly GCA_946477585.1 of Cheilosia urbana. Taxonomy (NCBI): domain Eukaryota; kingdom Metazoa; phylum Arthropoda; class Insecta; order Diptera; family Syrphidae; genus Cheilosia; species Cheilosia urbana. The sequence goes on from OX297854.1 coordinate 148,422,163, forward strand.
CATCGGATTCGATCAGGATCCAAGCGATCCAACCAAGTGCATCGGGAAGCCAGAGTTTATATTCTTTTCAAACCACGAGCTGAAGGGCATTGAGCTGTTTGATAAACAAAATCCTACAGAAAATTTGGAAGAGAAAAGGGTGGGTAAGCTTACTTTTTTGAGTCTATTAATATTTAAATGTACACCCTGGTAGGCACTTGGATCGATATCTCGCATCACGCTGGCCACCTACATAGATTATTATGCCGCAGAGAACTACCTGTACTGGGCAGACAGCGAGAAAGGCATCATTTCGCGCATCAAACGTGACGGAACGAAGCGGGAAGTGATACTGGAACAACCAGAGCAAACGGAGCAAAGCAATCAGGATTGGTTGGGTGCGATTGCAGTTGACTGGGTTGCTGGCAATATCTACTGGAGTGACACGAAAAGGAACATCATTGAAGTGGCCCGTTTGAATGGGTCCTCGAGGCATGTGGTAATTTCGAATATTGAAAATCCCACAGCTCTTGCTGTTGATCCAGTGCAGGGCTTCTTGTTCTATGTCGGCGAGGGTGTGATAGGAAGAACAGGCCTCGATGGGAGTCAGCCGTTTATACTTGTCAACCAAACCAAGTCGGTCAACAACATGGTATTGGACATTGACGCGACAAAAGTCTATTGGTGCGAGTCGGGCAACGATGTTATAATGAAAGTCGATTACGATGGAAATTTGAAGACACAGGTCATGAACCATAGCTTGAACAACCCAGTCGCGCTGGGCTTGATCGATGATCTCCTTTACTGGGCGGATAATAATCACAACAAGGGAAGCATCAAAGTTGCGCCACTGCAGAATCTGTCCGACTTTACCGAAATTCTCAAATCGGAAGGAAACACACTGAAAGACTTGAAGATCTTCTCAAAGCGGGTGCAGAAAGGAACGAATCCATGCGCTCAGGATAATGGCGGCTGTCAGGAGTTGTGCCTATTCAATGGGACAAGTGCCATCTGTGCTTGTTCCCATAGTCGAGTCGCTGTAGACGGTCTCGGCTGCGAACCCTACGATAATTTCTTACTCTTTTCGCATCGCAGTTCAATAGAGAGCATCCACATGACGGACCATCTGAACAAAAACGGTCCAATCGAGCGCATTCTGAACGCCACATTTATGCGCAATGTGATAGCGCTGTCCTACGACTACAAGAACAACAAGGTGTTCTACTCGGATGTCCACATGAGTACGATCAATTCGGTGCACTTCAATGGGTCAAAGAATGCAGTCTTGGTCAACCGCCAGGGCAGAGTCGAAGGGTTAACTTTCGACGACGTCAATCGGCACCTGTTTTGGACATCCAACAATGATGCTACAATCCGAAGCATTGACTTGGCACGGACCACAGACAATCCCGATAACAACATCCAACACGTCCAGACCATTTTGAAATTAATGTCTCACGACAAGCCTCGCGGAATCGCAGTTGAGCCGTGTATGGGTATGATTTACTGGACAAACTGGAACGAACAGACGCCATCAGTGCAGCGGGCATATGTGACAGGTTTCGGGGTGGAGTCGATTATCAAGAGTGATATTCTGATGCCAAATGCATTGACGCTGGACTTCGAGGAGCAAAAGCTGTATTGGGCTGACGCTAGGCTGGATAAAATCGAGAGAGCCGACTATGATGGGTCACACCGTGTGGTATTGGCTCACTCTACGCCGAAGCATGCCTTTTCGATGACTGTATACGGAGATCTGCTCTTTTGGACTGATTGGGTGCTGCATGCGGTGGTGCGGGCCAATAAGTACTCGGGTTCCGATGTGGTGTTTCTTCGCGAAGATATTGTACGCCCAATGGGGATCATTGCTGTGCAGAATACCACAATTAATTGCGATTCAAATCAGTGCAAGGTGTTGAATGGCGGCTGCGAAGATGTGTGCATTTTAAGGAAGAACGGCACCATAAGCTGTCAGTGTACACGCGGAGTTCTAGCTTCGGATGGCCGGCGCTGTATTCAGCAGGTTAACAGTGTATGCGCCAAGGAACAGTTCACGTGCAAGTCGGGTGAATGCATACCCTTCGAGATGACTTGCGACAACATTTCCCATTGTTTGGATGGTTCGGATGAAGTCCGTAGTTACTGCATTATTCGTGAGTGCCCCGTGGATTTCTTCATGTGCCAAAATCATCGGTGTATTCCGCAGAATCAAACATGCGATGGTGAGCAGCATTGCGGAGATGGATCTGACGAATCCGAGCTGCTGTGCAAATGCGAGCCGGATCACTTCCACTGCGACAGTGGCGAATGTATTGAGATGACGTTCCGTTGCGATGGATTGAGGGATTGCAAGGATTTCAGCGATGAGAAGCGGTGTCCGCCGCACCATTGCTCGCAGGGAGATGTGAATTTTACACAGTGCGGGGACTCGACTGCCTGCTATATGCCACAGTGGCGCTGTGACGGCGACCGTGACTGTCCGGATGGCAGCGACGAAGAGGGCTGTGAGAATGTCACCAGGTTAGGCTGTGCAGCGCGACAATTTCAATGTGCCAACGGTCACTGTATCAATGAGAAATGGCGCTGCGATGGTGAGAATGATTGCAACGATGGATCGCCAAGCTCGGACGAGCTCAATTGTCCGGTGCAATGCAAGTTAAACCAGTTCCAATGCGATGATGGTTGCATTCCCAGCAGTTGGCAGTGCGACAACAAAACAGACTGCTCTGATGGTTCGGATGAGGGCAAGCAGTGCCCACATCGAGAATGTCCAGCAAGTATGTTCCGGTGTACGTCGTCGGGCAGGTGCATTTCGCAGAGGTGGGTGTGTGACGGCGAAGCAGATTGCCCGCCGCCTGGCTTAGAAGATGAAGGGGAACATTGCGGGCTAACGTCAGTGACGCAGATAAATGCATGTCCACCGCCGATGTTTCTATGCTCCAATGGGCAGTGCCTCGATAGACAGTACGTGTGCGATGGTGATCACGATTGTCCAGGAGGGGAGGATGAATACGAAAATTGTCCACACAACACTTGGGGTGCGTCCCTCTGCTCTGTTGATGAATTCGCCTGCGCGTCGGACTTGACGTGCATTCCACGGAATGCGACATGTGACTCGAAATCCGACTGCGAAGACCAATCCGATGAGGATATTGTTCTGTGCGCCAATTCAAGTCGACTTTGCACTGGGCCAACCAAGTTTAGGTGCAAAAACGGAGCTTGCGTAAATACCAGTTTGCTTTGCAATGGCGCCAACGATTGCATGGACTTCAGTGATGAAGAGCGCTGTGGCATCAACGAATGCAAGATCCCAGACATTTGCGAGCACGAGTGCGTAGACCTGCCAATCGGATATGAGTGTAAATGTAAGCCTGGCTACAAGGTGCATCCATTGAATCATCAACTCTGCGACGATGTGGATGAATGTGCAGAACTGCATCCGTGCAGTCAGATCTGTGTAAACACTTACGGCTCATACAAGTGCATCTGTGGTCCGGGCTATGAGCTTAAAGATCACCAAACCTGCAAGGCGACGAGCAATGAGACCATGAAATTGATATTCTCCAACAGATACTATATCCGGGAGGTGGACATGCGAGGCAATGTTTCGATTCTTATTCATCAGCTGTCCAATGCGGTGGCGTTGGACTTTGACTGGGACTCAAAGTGTCTCTACTGGTCGGATGTCACTTCGACTGTGGGCATGATCAAGCGGTATTGCCCTTCGGACAACAAGACAGTTACGCTGCACCAAGCCATGTTGAAGAATCCAGATGGCTTAGCAGTCGATTGGGTGGGAAAGAACCTCTACTGGTGCGATAAAGGACTGGACACGATTGAAGTATCGCAATTGGACGGAAAATACCGCCGTGTTCTGATCAATAAGAACCTAAGCGAGCCGCGTGCAATCGCACTAGATCCCTTCAATCGAAACATCTTCTGGTCGGATTGGGGAGACAGTCCACACATTGGAAAGGCTGGAATGGATGGTTCCAATAGCCGAGTGATAATCCACGATAACTTGGGATGGCCGAATGCGCTGACAATCAGTTTTGAGACAAACGAACTATTTTGGGGCGATGCGAGGGAAGATTTCATCGCTGTCAGCGATTTGGAAGGAAAGGGTCAGCGACTGCTCCTTGGACGAAATATAAATCCTTCCCTGAACCTTCATCATATATTTGCGATCGCCGTTTGGGAAGATCGCATCTACTGGTCCGATTGGGAAACCAAATCAATTGAATACTGCAACAAGTACGACGGACAGAACTGTTCGACATTAATCACAACGATTCACCGGCCGATGGACCTTCGAATATACCATCCATATCGTCAAATGGCACCGAAATCAGGCAACCCCTGTGAATCGGCTGGATGTTCAACTCTCTGCCTTCTGTCGCCGGATCCGCCGTACTACAAGTGTGCGTGTCCGAATAATTTCATTCTCGGTGAAGACGGCCGCTCATGCAAGGCCAACTGTACCGCTGCGCATTTCCTATGTGTAAACACGTACAAATGCATACCGTTCTACTGGAAGTGTGATACTCAGGATGATTGCGGCGATGGCAGCGACGAACCCGAAACGTGTCCAGCCTTCCACTGTGAGCCCGGCCAGTATCAATGCTCGAACAACAAGTGTATTCATCCTTCGAACATTTGCGATGGACAGAATCAGTGTGGTGATAACTCTGATGAACAGAATTGCGATGAGTTCACGTGCTTCGAGAATCATATGAAGTGCGATCGATTTGGTAATAGTTCCGCTTTCTGTATTGATCATGTGAAGAAATGCGATGGAGTAAGAGACTGTCCAGGGGGAGAGGATGAGGCTGGCTGCACACCGTTGGTATGCAAAAAGGATCAGTTCCAGTGCGGAAATAATCGCTGTATGCCATATGTTTGGGTGTGCGACGGCGACATTGATTGTCCCGACAAATCGGACGAAGCGCATTGCGAGAAGATTTCCTGCTCACCTAGTGATTTTGCGTAAGTTTTTCAAATACATCGCGCACACTCTGTCGTTTATCAAGTTGACCGTGTGCGTTTCAAAGTCAAACTTGAACTGAATGTTTCTCCATCTTTTTATTTTAACTAGTTGTTCATCAGGTCGCTGTATTCCAATGACGTGGCGTTGCGACGGCGAAGACGATTGTCCGAACGGAGATGATGAACCACCAACTTGTCATTCGTCAAAGGAAACATGTGATCCAACTTACTTTAAGTGCGTATGACGTTTAAAATTTGTTTATGGTAGACGAATTGAATGTGGAATTTCTTTTTCAGATGCAACAATTCGAGGTGCATCCCGGGCAGATGGCGTTGCGACTATGAAAACGATTGTGGCGATGGGAGTGATGAGCTCAATTGTGAGATGCGGAACTGTTCGGAGAGTGAATTCAGGTGAGTTTGACGGAGAGAGGGAGGGTGTGGCAGAGTATTTTCTGCCTCAGAAATGAAAAAAAAAACAATGTGATTGAAAACATTAGTTTCTTCCCCATACCTCGTACATAGCAGTGGGTCGATATTAACAGTGAAAGACGCGCAGCCGTGATCTTACCAGTGCCACAAGTTCCTGTTGATTTTTTTCTTCCGTATATTTTGTAGCTTATCTCTACGACAGAACGCACTAAACACTTGCTGATATTTATGTTAGGTTAGGTTAGGTAAACGGGTAGGTAGGGTATACCTCACGCTGTTGCTCATGACCCATTGCGATGCCCTTTTTTGGGGTTAACCGTTGGTGTTACATCGGTGGTCTAAGTCGCTTCTCCTCTTGTGGTTACCTGACGCTGTCTAGCCATCACGATGTCCTCAGAAACCTGTAAAGATCAGGCAGTGAGACATCAGACAGTGAGACATCAGAAAGTTCATGTGCGTCATGGAAGTAATAGCTTCCGAGTGTTCTGTTCCTCAAGTGACAGAGACTCGGGCAATGACAAAGGAAGTGAGGTGTGTCCTTGTGGACATTTATGTATGTCATCAATATCATATTTCGTCATCTTTGAGATTTAGTTTCATTGCGTGGTTTCTAAGGAAGTTATGACCAGTAGTAGTTTGTTGGTCCGGCTTCTGTTATATTCTGGCCAAAGCTTCCGTGATATTTCACATAGTGAGTTGTTTCCACCTGTTGTTGGTTTTCATTCGAATTTTGTGCTCCACTCGCTCTCTGAGATTGCAGAGTGGTGGCTTGATCAATTGAAGTGCTCTATCAAGATCCATTACGGACCCCTTTCTTGCCAGTTCATCCGCCATCTCATTGCCGGTTTTGCCTCTTTGTCCATTCGTGGTGTGCTGCGAGCAGAGAACCTTGAGCTCTTCGCGGCAGCGGTGTATTGTTTGTTTGGATTTTAATTCATTAGCAGCAACTGCTTTTATAGCCGCATGACTGTCAATGCAGATGGTAATATCGCTACGAGGTATGCTGATATGTGACTATACATTCCGGGCGAGAACTGTCAAATTCTACTCGTGTGCGTTTTCTTCCGTGCTTTTTTTTTTTACCAGTGATTCTTAAAAATCCCCTTTTGCTTAAGGCTTAAGATTTCTGATGTGATATCGTTATCAGAGTTAAGCGCCAGTAAATAAAGTCCCTAACTGCCTAACATACAACTATGGCAACTATGGACTAAGTGTTTCTTTCTGAATAGTTACCTAACGTAACATTCGGGGGATAGTTCAAATTGTGAACCCCAGCAGGACCTCTCAACTTCTCAGAACTGTGACTCATAAGTCATAACTCATCAAAGGCTGCTTCATATCCGGGTAAGGCAATGGAACAGACATAGTGGAAATGTTGCCAAGTTCTACGGTGAGTCGTTCCCCTCAGTTCCACTATTGAGCGACGATATTATTTTTTTTTTTTTTTTTAAAACTTCTGACTTATCGCCATGGCGATAAAGAGGCACTTTGACCTAAAAGATCTATTGTGCCGACGGTTGCCAGAAAATAAAATTTAGGCTAGCAGAGTTTCCACTTCCCTAATGTAGCTGATAATGTTTTCAGCAGAGGACTTCTTCAGTTCTTCAGGACTAAGTATTTCACGGAAGAAGAATTTCCTTCTAGTACTGTATAGAGCTGGACATTCGCACAAGATGTGTTCAGCTGTTTCGTCTTCTTCGAGACATAGCCGGCACTCCGGGGAGTTGACTATATGCATTTTGTTTAGATGATATCGCAGACCGTGGTGACCAGTTAGGTAGCCTACAAGTTTTTTGATATCGTGCCTTCTGAGGTTTAGAATTTGTTTGGCATTTCTTTTAAATGGTAAGATTGCCTTTTTGGCTTGTCTGAGGCCTGGGATTTCTTCCCACTGTTTGATACACATTTTGTGTTCCCAGCTTTTTAAGATAGAGTTAATTGCTGATTTGGTGACGGCACAGAAAGGTTCTGGTCCTATGAAAGGGGTCTCCGACCCTTTCCTGGCAAGCTCGTCAGCTTTTTCGTTTCCTTCAATACCCTCGTGTCCGGGAACCCACCATAATTTGGTTTTGTTTCTGGAGCCGAGAGATTGAAGGGCATTTAGGCAGTGCATGACTGATTTTGAGACAATGATTGGTGAGCTAAGGGCATTTATAGCTGCTTGACTGTCTGTGAATATATGGATGTTTGCACCTTTTATACCTGAGGAAATGATGAGGTTTGCGCATTCCTTAATGGCATGGAGCTCCGCCTGAAATACACTGGGGCTTTTCCCCATAGGTATTGATAAATTGCGGTTTGGCCCATGTATGCCAGCTCCCACACCCGATTCCATTTTGGAACCATCCGTATACCACTTTAGGCCGTTTTGGCAGTTAGGTGGGTTATTGCTAACCCATGCTTCTCTTTTAGTGATCTCCGTGGAGAATTTCCTGTTGAAGCATAAAGTTTTTGGTAGTCGGTCAGTTACCGCGCAGGTCATGTCAAGTTCCGGAAGTTCCGAGATAAGGGTCAATAGCTCCGGATGGTCACTAAAATTTATCTCTTCCCCTTGCGACGATATTAACTAACAAGTGTTTTCCACGTGTAGCAGTTGATTGATTGCAATTGACTTACCAGTTAAAACAAACTCTATCGGGCTGTACCCAGCCGTAATTGTCACGAAAAAGCACTCAAACTTCAATTACTCGTTGATGATGCTTCCTCGTACGAAGCGCCTTACTTTGTTAATCACTTGGGAATTTACGTCTTGCGTAAATCCAACAACTGTCGTAAATATTTGCAAAGTTATTCGTCACTACGTATCTTAATGCGTGGCAAGTAATTATGACCTACTTATTGTTTGTATTTCCGATAAAAGGCGGGCAGTCCAAAATACAAAAAAAATACAAAAAAATCGATAGTTCTTACCGTTCTTACATCTTGAGCATACAAGTGAGATACAAACTTTGTGCGCACTTGGGGGATCTACATAAATCTGTTTACATTGAGTCAAGAGGAAGTCTTCACATATCTGCAATGATATTCACACCCCAGCAAATCTGTCAGGTGTACATCCCCTCGCATAATGATTTTCACATCGAGCTGATAATTTGTAAAACCATCAAGTCGCAGATCTCATCTTAAGCTCTTATAAATACTATCGCACAATAATCGTTGCGAATCATTAGAAGTTTAGACATCAAAATGAAAATACACTCTGTGACAATCGTTTCTGCGCTGTTAGTGCTTTCGGTTTGCTATGTATGCAACGGCAATCCTGCACCCACCTATGGATACGGCGGAGGTGGATTCATAGGAGCACCAGTAATAGTTCCCAGACCGATAGTTGTTGTAGCTCCACTTCCACCACCACGTCCAGTGCATGCAGTGCCCTTGGCAGTTCTCAGGGGCGGTTACGGTGGCGGCTATGGATATCGTGGACACGGACACGGGCATGGTCATGGTCATGGTCATGGCCGTGGATATGGAGGATATAGACGTGGATAGATTTGTAAACAGATTTTCAAATTGTGATGAATTAAAAGTAACGACAAATTGAAACTTTTTGTTCTTATTAAAATGATGGTTCGATTGGCGAAAAACTTGTAACTATTAATAAAAAAAAATACACAAATGGTACCCAATTTATACAATTTTCACTACTGTGTTGTGCTACACTTCACTCACTTATGTCCTGCTAGCTGATACCCATTGTGGTGTGAATACTACTTTGCGGAGAATATCTCTCAACTACCAGTGAGTAGGTACATTTTCACTGCATATGCAAATCGTACAAATACAGAGAAAAAGTACAACAAAAACGTGAAATAAGCGACAACAGGTAAAAATTGCTTTTTACCCTTTGTGCGATTGCTTATGCTAAAAATAGTACTCCACAAATTTGACCTACACCATCGCATGCGGCTACATGTAAATGCATTTTCCCATAATCCTTTTCTTCAGGGTGGTGAGTAGGTAAATGGGTGCTCTTGCGGCGGTTGCCACAGCTTCACTTAGACCATCAGTTGGGTCCATTGTATTCAGTTACTGGAACCATCCATTGCAGCCTAGTGAGAAATAAGAAATAAACAGCTTTTCATATTGAATTTCATGGGTTCTTAAAGCTCCGTTGTAACCTGATCCTCTAATTCGTTCTACGAGTAGCCAATGAAGCACCACTAGAACCACCCAGATTTGAGTATGAATCTCAGGAGTACTTTGAGATCAACATTCTTCAAATTGAGTATTCTCTGTCTGCTGTTTTTAAGGGCTGGGCATTCACAAGATAGGTGGCGAACAGATTCTATTTCTTCAACGTCCATACAGCTTCTGAAAAAATTATTATGTATTATCCCTAGCCGTTCCGCATGTACGCCTATCGCACAGGGTCCTGTAATGACCCCGTGTTTATGCAAATATCTTTGCGGCTTAGTTCGATCATACATTTAGATCTCTTTTTGCTGACCTCTGGCCATAGTTCTTTAGTGTACCTGCGGGTGATGAGATTAGTAAAGTGAAGGTTAGTTCTACTCCAGGATTCAATGTCAATCTTCCTTGCAAGCGTACTTAGCGGAGTTCTTACTGATTTAAGGGCCATAGATGCATGTATTTTCGACCCGTTTCTTGCAAGCTCATCCGCCTGTTCCCTACCCAGAATGTCCCTATACCAAAATAGTTCCCTATCGATCCAACTGTAACGAACCATATAATAAATAGTCCTATCTTTCAAACTGTAACCAACTATACACAGTCACAAAAATTCATTGAAATCGGTTTAGGTAGGAGATGGACAACAGCGCCATCCGAAAAAAAAACAAAAATTTACTCAAATTCATGTTGTTTTCACGCACGCATAATACACACATAAGTTTTCCGATTTCAACCAAACTTAAAAAAAAACATATATAGACCAATACCAAAGATTTGTGAAAGTTTTGTTAAATTCGGTTAATGTGTTAATGCGTGAATCGGCGACAAACAAACACAATTTTAAGGCTCAATTTTTTTAACAATCAATAGATTATCATTTCTTGTTGTGCGATGCGATTGCATTCTCAATTTATCTTGCTCATTACGTTGTTCACATTGTTCAGATAAATGACCTAAGCGTGATCTGGCCATACGTTCTCTTTGAATTTGATTTTGATTTTCTCGCTCTTCTTGTGATTGATTTTGCCTTTCATTTGATCTCTTTTGCGTTCTACACAAACTAAAATAAAATAATGAGATTATAATCACCCCAATCATTGAAACCGGCGGATGCTCTGCGGAGGGAGTAGTACCTGTTTTGAACATTTTCCCTATCATTGAAAACGCCGGTAGGTAAGTGAGCGGATGTCGGTAGCGAAGTTCACATTTCATGCCTATCAATATCTGGGTGACCGAGCTTTGCTCGGTTATTACTATTTATTGTAATTTTAAAAACAATAAAAATTAAAAAAAATATATATTAACTTGAACATATAAAAAACTTTAAGTCTCCTAAATGCCGGTAGATGTCTTACTTTTTTCCTTTTACTATGACGCGGACTTATTACTTACTTATGCGACTTCCAACGCTAATAAAAGCATTGGATACTCAAAGGTGCGAGGGTACCGCTCACGCTTCAGAGTTCAGAGTATGCATATATACATACAAGAATTGCTCGTTTAAAGGTATAAGATTAAAACAAAAACCTTGAACTCAATTTCTATATACAGCACCTCCACCCAGCGATGCCAACCTAGGCTTTTTATGCCTTTTAGGCATTATTTCATTAGCTAAGGCTTTAAGGCTTTTTTGTTTCCAAAAACGCATCTTTTTTCTATTTCAAATATTTATTTATTTTTTGATCTGATGGACTAAAACTGTGTTTGTTTTGTTCAATGCTATTTACCTACCTACTCATGAAACTAAAGTCATGAATTTTGTTCCTATTTCTTCTGTGATTTATACATAATTTAAGTTTTTTTTTTGGAAATAAAAATTGTTGTTGTTAATTTTGTTATATTTGTGTTTAATTTTTGATTTATTGTTCCAATTTACATAAAAAATTTTTTTAGGCATTATTTTTAATGAAAAAGGCATCTTTTTTTCTCAAGTTAGGCTTTTTTTCGTCAAAATTGGTTGGCAACGCTGCTCCACCATCCGTCCATCACCACACCACACGTCATCATCCATCTGCGCATTTCCTCAGAAAAGACATTGTCGCTGTTTTTTTTTTTTTCATATGAACGTGCTTGTGCGATGTGCGCCACAAAACCACCCCAAAGCAGAACAACGATCAAGAACCGCGGCTGCTGATAATATTCGATTTGAGAAAATAAATTTATTTTTTTCGTGTTAGATTTTAGGTTGTAGCTCAGCTTCTAGAGGACATAGAAAGCTGATTGATGGCTTGAAATAACTATTAAAGTGTTGGCTCTCCTACGTATTTTTTTTGTTTGCATTGATTAAGAATTGTTTGTGTAATGGCGAGTAAAAGGCAGTAAAGTCAGAAAAATAAGCTCAAAACGCATGAAAACTCGAAAACGCGCGTTTTCCCAAACATAAGACTAATCTAGATCAATTGCTTACCCCCGAAAACCCCCATATACCAAATTTCAGCGAAATCGTTAGAGCCGTTTCCGAGATCACAGAAATATATATATATACAAGAATTGCTCGTTTAAAGGTATAAGATTAAAAACGCAACCGATCCGCGGTTCATACAAATGTGGTTGTTTTCAATCCGCATCAAAGTCGATGCGGATCTCGAAGAGATAACACACATACACGCAATAAAAGTTTTATTTTTCGAAAAAAAAGGATAAATTTAAAAAGTTTACGAACAGTTAATTGATCTTTCCGATTTAGAAAACAAACAACCCGTCCTCAGTTCCAAGCAATGGTGGAAATGATGAAAAAACATCCAGACATAGTATCCTAGTATCACTATTAATAGCTATTTCTTCAAAATTTAAGAAAAATCTAATGCCATCCATGTTCGTACACTTAATAAAAACAAAATCGAATAAGAAAAGGTTTTTATTTGACAGCTGACTCGCTGGACTACAAGCAATCGGTAATGCGGTTTTGCGGACCGATAATGTAGTCCATCCGCCGTTTTCAATGATAGGTTTTCACTTGTGAAGTGATCAACTGCGGATCGGATTGAATCCGTCCGCAGAGCATCCGTCGGATTCAATGATCGGCCTGAATAATTCAATCTTGAAAAGGAACCGCACAACTCCAATTTTTCGAACTCCAAAATTCGAAAAAAGTGATTTGACAAAACAAAAATTTATTTCTCATGAAACCAAAAAAAACAACATCTTTTACAGTATAAAATAAATTTTTTTGCACCGTTTTTTTGTTTGTTTGTAAAAAGATTACACAAACAAACGTTTTCCAATTGCAACCAAACTTAACAAAAATCATATATAGACCAATACCAAAGATGTGTAAAAGTTTGGTTAAAATCGGTAAATGCGTTAAGGCGTGAACCGGTGACAAACGAACACAACCTTTAGGCTCAATTTTTATATTGTAGTATATCAATGTTTTGTAAACCGGTTTAGAATTGAAACCTATAGTTGCAACTCAGTAATATCTTCCACTGGTTTCACTCGGGGATGCACTCATTCTGTAATCCAATGGAACAAGAAAACTGCTTCTTATTGCATCCACAAAAGTTTGGTGAAATGTCAAAAAATAATCTACGGCAGCGGTGCGCCATCGCTATTGTTTATTTCTCTTCCGAGTCGGGCACCTCGAATGGAATTTGAGCCTCCGAAAGAGTATGTGTTGTGGAGAATTTTCTGTTCCGACGGATACCTCGCTAGGGCCGATTGATTTGAATCAAGCAACTCGGTTTATACGGTTACGGTTCATTTAAACCGGTTCATTTAAAACGGTTCATTTAGGGAAAACAGGTAAAGAGCACAGGGTCGGCATTCTCAATGGCGAAACGTTCAACAGTTTTCGTACGCACGAATAAAATTGCTTGTGTAACATATCGCGTTTATCTATAAAATTATGTTCTTTTCTGTTGTTGGAAATATATAAAATAAATGTTACACAATTAACAGGAACTCACAATGGCTATTTTTAATAAAGCCCGGAGCCATTATCATTAAATTGTCGTTAGGGCTACGCATCTATATTTAGTAGGTTCAGTGTAAGAAAATCTGGTGTGTTCATAAAAACAATTAAACGATCGGGACTTCCATTGACGACAATAAAAACATACGAGTACACACTTTGCGGCTACATAAAATAGTTAACAACTTTGTTTTGGTACTGCTACCTGTTTTACTTGTTCCGATGTTATGTTCATTAAAACAAAGAAATATGTAGTATTTTCGACGAACAACACACCCCGAAGTTGATTGCATTTGGAAAATTGTCTGTCAAAAACTCATAATTCATAATTTTAAATCAAAATTCAACCAACCGGTTAGGGAGACACACACACAGTGGTGGAAAACTGTGAGAAAGCACCTGAATAGGGTCCAACGTTTAGCATGTTTAGGAGTTACAGGTGCAATAAGGACAACACCAACATGCGCATTGGAAGTGATCCTAGGGATCTTACCGCTAGACTTATTTATTAAGAAAACAGCGGCCCTAGCGGCACTTCGTTTGCATCGAGATGCGAAATGGCACAATCGTGGAACCATCTAGGGACATAGGAAGATCCTGGAACTTGTCAAAAACGAGATTAGGGAGCTGAACATGCCTATGGATGGGATAACAAGGGTGCGTATCAGGAATCAGGAAAGGAATCACAAAACTCGTATTGAGAACGGATTACTTCCAGAAAAAAGGAGTGGTGAAATAGTGATTTTCACAGATGGATCCATGATGGATGACGGAGCGGGTGCCGGTATCTATTCAGCAGAACTGGAACTATCCCGTCACTTTAGCCTCGGGAATTACACTTCTGTATACCAGGCTGAGATGATTGCATTGCTGCATGCGTTGGACTACTTGCTTGAGAGTCAGGTGGGGGGAAGAAATATCCTTATAGAACTGGACAATCAGGCGGTGATCAGATGCATGGAACAAACAAACATCACAACATCATTGGCATTGGAATGTGTACTTAAGCTCAATAAGTCTTCATCTAAAAATGAAGTAACACTGACTTGGGTACGAGGACACATAGGGATCGAAGGCAACGAAAAGGCGGACTCCCTTGCAAAACAGGGGTCAACTGAAAAGTTGCTGGGACCAGAACCATTCTCTTCAATTGGCAAAGGAATGGTAGAATAGCTGATTCACAAATGGATCACGGCAGAACACCTGAGAAGGTGGTCAACCGTGGAACAATGTAGACAGGCTAAAATGGCAATTAGGTGGCCGACCTGTTCCACTCAAAGAAGGGTTCTAAGCATGAGTCGAGGAACATTGAAATGGGTGGTGGCTTTGTTAACAGGACATGGTAATTTCGGGTATCACTTAAGGAAGATGGGCCTTAGAGAGTATATGATACCTGTAAACTATGCCTGATGGAGGAACCTGAGACAGCGGCACTTATACTTTGTCAATATCCGGCGTTGGCTGGCAAAAGAATGAGGATCTTGGGACATCATTGGGTCGAGACCCAGTCGGTAAAACAGATCTCCCATAAACAGATGCTAGCGTTAACACTAGGAATTGAGCTCCGGGAAGAACTCTGGAGAAATCCAGAAAGTCTCTCTGGGTAAGATTTATACGAAAAGAGACCCGACAATGGTGGTCTGATTCGAATATCTCTCGAAATCTATATATGTAGGGAGACACAATTGCTGTTGTTTACGTTTATTTAAACCGCTACACACAAGGCCAATAAAATTTGTAAGTGGCCGCAGGCCAGTGGTAAAGTGTTCACTTGTTGAGTGAAAGGTTACATGTTCGAATCTGAGCCAATACTCTGAATCTTCTATGAATAACTTATAGCAAAAGCCCAGTGGACGTTGTCTTTGTTAAAAATAAATTTTGGGAACTGCAAGCGAACGCAAAACAACAATAACAACTTTCTCCTATTTATTAAATAGGAAGGCACTCGTGGAAAAAAAAAAAACATCAACCACAACCGCTCACAACCAGTACTGTTTTTCTTCTTCTGTGTTTTGTTTTAATCAACCAAAAGTAGTTGTAATACTTTATTACCAGAAAAAAAATTTAAGAAGAATCAGGCCTAAAACTACGGATTTTGATTGTAGATGATCGTGTTGGGGTGAATAGTGTCACCTGGTTGGTTGGTTGGGTGGTGAGGGTGAGCTTTCCACTCTTCACTGAGGCCTCTGATGGGCCCGTTGTGGTCCCCTCTTGTTTTTTAAAACTATCGGAATGTTATGTATGTTAAGTTAAAGTAGCTCTCGATGAGAGAAACACTTAGGCCGTTAATCGGCTCATTGTGTATACCACTGGTGTTTAGGGGTTCCTTAACTGGTTACTCATGTGAACCATTTACTTCCGCTTCAGCGCTTGTGTAGTATAGATCACTAAAATCATTGAGGAAGTAGTGTCCTAAATACGCCATCCTTAGATTGGATAGGGCAGCTGCAGAGAAGGTGGGTGACGGATTCATCCTCTTCCTCGTCCCTACAGCTTCTGCAAAAGTCATTGTATGGCAATCCAAGTCTTTGCGCGTTTTTGCCCAGAATACAATGACCGGTAATGACATTAGCAACCAACGAGATACTAGGTCTGTTTTGTCGCAGAAGCTACTTGGATCTTTTAGAATCCAGTCTCGGCCAAGTAAGCTTGGCGACGTCGCAATATCCCAGATGTTTCCATCTATGGTTTTCCATTTTTCTTGCGTCCGCATCAATGATTTGTTTAGCGTAAGACAGCGGCGCATGCACGTTGTACAGACTAACGCTGTCAACACCGGAGGAGTCTAATCTTGCAAGTTCGTCAGCTGCACAGTGTCATCCCTGGGATATCACAGTGTTCCGGAACCCAGCAAAGGGTAAGGTTGTACTGTCCAGCTATCTCGTAAAGAGATACGCCGCAATCTTCCACCGCCTTAGATCTTTTTTCGCTGGAAGCTAAGGATCTGGGGTCGAATTACCGCATCCGTGATCGAGCCATACGTCACTGAATTTTGTGGATTTTACAAGCAAAACAATAACAAATTCAGTCACGTATTACTCGATCACGGATGTGGTAATTTAACCCCTGATTGCAGCCTGACTGTCAATATAAATAACAATATCCCTGTATGATATACTATTAATCGACCGCCACGCCGCGGCTTGACGAATAGCTGTGATTTCGGCTTGGAAGACACTACAGTGTTTCGGAAGGGAGAAGGAGAGGCGCAAGCTCAGTTCTTCTGAGAATACCCCAGCCCCGACTCCCTCTAATGTTTTGGAACCGTCCGTAAATATTGACAGTGCTCCTACATTTAGGACATTCCGTGAATCCCATTGGGGATCTGTTCGGTATTTCCTTGGTAAAGCCCTTTTCGAAATCGATTTTCGTAGGTAGATAATCAGTAGTAGTAGGTAAGGGGCTTTTCTGCAGGAGGATGCTGGCATGTCCAGTTGGTTGTCTTCTCCAGTGCTTACCCTCCCTTAGTCTGATTGCCAAAAAATTGTCGGAATAATATTATTAGGATGTGTGAAAGGATAGGGGGTAAGGGGTTGGTTAAATTATGGCTAGCCAGAGAAATCTGTTTTTTTGTTACGTAGCCTCGCTGTAGCTGGACAGTGGTATAGGAAATGTTCTATATCTTCCTCCTCCTCCTGGCAGTTTGGACATATCGATGTTTCTGAAATGCCGATTCTATTTGCATGTTTATTAAGATAGATGTGTCCTGAAATAAGTCCCACCATAAGTCTTAATTGCAATCTTCCAGAGTTAATCACTCGTTTTGCCAGTTTATTAGTAGTTAATGTTTCTAATATTATTTTTGCCACTCTGCATGTTTCTACTTTGGCTCGTTGATTTATTATACTGTTTTAATAGTCGTCAGTGGTACGCGTATTTCTTTTTCCGGTGGTTGTGTTTTTTTTCCCCGCACCTTCCCTTGCTAGTTCGTCTGCTCTTTCGTTGCCGGTGATACCTTCGTGTCCCGGTACTCAAACGTTCAATTTGTTTTTCCACTCCCTTACCAGAATAGATTTCGTGCCGGGGTTGCTTCTGGCTGCCTTACTATCGGAACAGATATCTTTTTGTCTCCCTGATGTTTGGAGTGCTGCACGCGTTTCCACTCCTTTAAGTATGGCAAAGACCTCTGCTTGAAACACTGTAGTGAAAGGTTCCGAATGCGTTGCCAGTTGAATCTGTGGGTCGGCGCTATTTATGCCTGCCCCTGATTCTCCTGCTATATATGACCCGTCCGTGTATTCTGTTATTCCCCCTGTGATTTCTTGTTGAGCTAGTTTGCTTCCAATATTCTCTTGAGGGAAAGACATTTACGAAGTTTCTATTGAAATTTATGGATGTATTAGTTAGGTCATTGGGTCAATCGATAAGAGGTGTTATTTATTTTATCAGGCCCATGCTTATCCGATGTCCAATTTTCATTCGAGACTTCCCGAAAGCCCTCCTGCATATCCTATACGATTTTTTGGCCTTGGTTATTCGTTCTTCCAAGTTTTTCCTTCTTAGTTTCTTGTTTATGACTATAGACCAAGATACCTGACGCTGTCGCGGAGTGGCATGCTTATACCTCCCATTACCGGGACATGGAAGTCACTTATGTTGATTTTCCTTGTGAAGACTACTATCTCAGTTTTACTTGGGTTTACACCCAGTCCATTTAATTTCGCCCATAGTATCCCCGCTGGTTGCTCCCGGTTTGTTGTCCAAGAAAGACAAAAAAAAAAAAAAAAATTTCCGTTTTTTCCCCGTTACAATTTTATTCCTCTCGGGTCTAACCTCGACGAGGTCTAAATCAAGAAGACAGAATATGGGAGATTAAAAAAATATGACCTAGCGGTTTCCGATCTCAAGTAGATTTCAGTGCGACCACTGATCTTTCGAACGAAAAATAACTGCTAGAATTTAAGGTACTTATAGGTTCGATCACGTTGCGATCGACGCAAGGCACTCCTCCAGTATTCTAGATGTCCGAACTTTCCGAGCGGCCAACATAGACTCGGACCACTACCTTGTTGTAGCCAAGGTACGGATGCGGATATCCCAGACGCCACAACAGCGAGAAAATACTGTGAGGAGATTTAACGTTGGACGGCTACAAACGCAACAAACCGCCAGAACCTTTGCCGATCGCGTATCCGTCAACCTCTTGAGAAGTCCTATACTGCCAGCATCAAGTGCCGAAGACCAGTGGCGCCGATGCCAAGAAGCCATCAAAACCGCCGCAACTGATGTGCTCGGTTTCACCAGCCCACCCCCTCGAAACCCCTGGTTTGACGAAGAGTGCCGGCAAGCACATGCAGCAAAACAAAGTGCATACGAAGCGTCGCTGCATAGAAGGACGAGAGCAGCTCGTCAGCTCTACGAGCAAAAAAGGAGGGAAGAACATCGGCTTCTCCGGAGAAAAAAGAGAGAGCATGAGAAGCGCGCGATCGAGGATATAGAGAGGTGTTACTCCAGGAACAATGTTCGGAAGTTTTACCAAAAGGTAAAAAGAACGTGTCATGCCAACAAGACCCGAACGGAGACCTGTTCACAATGACACAAATTCCGCTGTTAGGCAGAACGAACCATTCAACCTGGACGATGACAGCCAAGATTTCCGTCCACCTGACCAAAATGAAGTGAGGATAGCAATATCTAAGCTTAAATCCAACAAGGCTGCTGGTCCAGACGGCTTACCTGCCGAGCTCTTCAAGGCAGCCGGAGATGACTTGGTAGAGTGCATACACCAACTCATCTCTAAGATTTGGTTAGAGGAAAGTATGCCTGATGAATGGAACCTCAGCATTGTTTGCCCGATCCACAAGAAAGGAGACCCTCTAAACTGCGCCAACTACAGAGGCATCAGTCTCCTGAACATTGCGTATAAGATCATGTCTGCTGTATTGTGTGAACGCCTGAAACCATTCGTCAACGATCTGATAGGTCCCTATCAGTGCGGTTTTAGGCCCGGTAAATCCACGACCGATCAAATATTCACACTACGGCAGATCCTGGAAAAAACCCAAGAATACCAGATCGATACTCACCATCTTTTTATCGATTTTAAGGCCGCATATGACAGCGTTCATAGAGACGAGCTATACAGAGCCATGTCTAGTTTTGGCATCCCTGCCAAACTTGTCAGATTGTGCAGAATGACGATGGAGAACGCTCGCTGCTCCGTAAAGGTCGGAAACAATCTCACCGAGACCTTTGATGTCAAAAAAGGATTTAGACAAGGTGATGCGCTGTCATGTGACTTCTTCAACATCATTCTTGAGAAGATTGTGCGAAACTCACAAGCCAACACCAGAGGCACAATTTTCTATAAGTCTGTGCAACTGCTTGCATACGCTGACGACATTGACATTGTTGGTACAACACAGCGAGCTGTCACTGGTGCGTTTGCAAGTATTAGTACAGAAGCGGCAAAAATGGGTTTAGTGGTGAATGAGGGTAAAACAAAATATATGCTGTCAACAAGAAGGGACACACGACATCGACGAATCGGGCAGAACGTCACGATAGACAGCTATAACTTTGAGGTAGTTAGGGACTTTGTCTACCTCGGCTCCGCTATAAACTCTGATAACGACATCACATCAGAAATCAAACGAAGAATCACACTTGCCAACCGCTGTTTCTTTGGCCTAAGACGGCAACTGATAAGTAAGGCCTTGTCGAGAAATACTAAGGAAACTCTGTATAAGACCCTCATCATCCCAGTCCTGCTTTATGGTGCAGAAGCATGGGCGCTATCAAAGGCGGATGAAGATCTCCTTGGTCGTTTCGAACGCAAAATTCTTCGAGTGATTTTTGGTCCCGTTTGCGTTGACGGGTTTTGGAGGAGAAGATTTAACAGCGAACTCTACAAGCTGTACAGCGACATCGACCTAGTCAGAAAAGTACGCATCAGTCGTCTAAGATGACTGGGACATGTAGAGCGAATGGACACCAACGCTCCGGCCCGAAGAGTCTTCGATTCTAACCCGGAGGGACAACGCAGTAGAGGAAGATCTCGCCTTAGGTGGCGCGCGCAAGTGGAAGGGGACCTCAACCAACTTGGAGTGCGCAACTGGAGGCAGTTAGCCAAAGATCGCGCTAACTGGAGAGGCGTATTGGTTGAGGCCCAGGTCCACCCCGGACTGTAGCGCCACCTAAGTAAGTAAGTATAGGTTCGTTCAAACCTCTCAAAAACAGGCTGACTGTGATTGTTCTTTAAAAGAAGAGCCGTTAACCTCACTCTTGTGTTTAAGCTTTTTGGTGGACCTTAAGATAATTATCTGAAAGCTTAACTCCTATCATCCCGAAGCCTTCACGATTCTAAGCTTGAAGCTAAAGTGGTGCGTGAGCGTCTAAATTGTACTTTTAAGCTTTTAATATAAATGGGTTGGAAAAATTGTCTACTTTCTGAAGTTTAACAACGCCGCGGGGATCTGGGATAATGCTGGACCTGCGTCGTTGAGTCTCCTCTCATTGTCGAATCTTAAAGGAAATCTTGTTTCTGGTTGGGACCATGGCCCGAAAACGTATTATTCTTGCCGAGCTGCAACTACTGTTTAGCCGGGACGAAGAAAAATAATTTTCATTGTCGAGCGAGCATTTAGTGAGAGTTTTACTTTTCGCACTTGTGTCAAACGAAACAAAATTTTGCTCTTGACGACTTTTAGGTTAGTTTTACTTCTCTCAAAAATGTCTGTAATTACTAATTGGATCTTATAACTGCTCTCATCGGGGTCTAACTGCCAAAACAAGCAAATTTGAACGCCCTTTTTCTCTTATTCGAATTTCGTTACAGATGTGGTACAGGGAAGTGCATCAAACACGACCTGCGTTGTGATGGAGAGATTCATTGTGACGACAGCAGCGATGAAATCAACTGTAACATCACCTGCAAGGAGAACCAATTTAAGTGTGCAGCTTTCAATACATGCATCAATAAGTAAGCAACCTTCGTGCCTGTTTCTTGTCATGCGCCTGCCTGATGTATCATTTTATTTTATTTTATTTTATTTTTTTTAATAGAAGCTACCAGTGTGACGGCGACGATGACTGTCCCGACGGATCGGACGAAGTGAACTGCACTTGTCCTCCAGAGCATTTTAACTGTGCCAATGGTAAATGTATCATGAGCCGTTGGAAATGCGATGGTTGGGACGATTGCACTGATGGATCTGATGAGAGCTTGGCTACCTGTGCTGATGTGCCTTGTCATGCGAATGCCTTCAAGTATGAACCTCAAAGCTTATTGTGATAAGTTTGTCTAAATAAGTTCCATCCCATTAGATGTAACAACCTGTTGTGTATCCGCAAATCTGCGTTATGCGATGGTATCAACGACTGTGGCGACCAGGAGGATGAGGCGCCAACAGTTTGCGCCGCGCTTCCCAAGTGCAAACACGAACAGTTTCAGTGTGAGAACGATGATTGTATATTGCAAAAGTTCCGATGTGATGGCCAATACAACTGCATCGATGGCTCAGATGAAATGAATTGCCAGCCGCCGGTATGCGGCTTTGGTACTTGTTCCCAAATTTGTATAGAGAAAAAGGCGGGGCACTACAACTGCAAGTGTAGCGATGGATATTCAAAGGGGCCGAAGAAAAACGACACGTGCATGGCCTCAAGCCCAGATCAGATACTGCTGCTAGCTTCGGAACAGGAATTCCGCTTTATTTTGCCAGAGAAGCAAGAGGGAACAACTGTGGTTGGTTTCTTCCAAACGGACAGCCTGAAAATAGATGTATTCGATATTTTGATTCGGCCAAGGGATACTTTACTGTTTTGGATCGATTCTCACCATGGAAAGGTGCACACGATGAAAATCGCTACACCCTCTAGCGACATAAAACATGAATCGGCTCGGATAAAACGAGATCTAAAAGAGTTGACAGCATTTGACGTAGGGATAACATTCTCTATCTTTTTTTATTATTTTCAAATGTAATTTCCGTTTTTACAGATTCCCTCGTTGGATGATCCAAAGTCTCTGGCCGTCGATTGGGTGACTCACATGGTGTACATTATCGATTCGCGTCACAACGAGATTATAGCTACGGATATTGATGGCAAGAAATACCTTTCGTTGGTGTCGACTGGAATGAATCCAACCGATATAGTGTTGGAGCCCGAGTCCCGCATTATGATTTGGTCCACATTGGAGAATGGCATTCTAATTGCTTCTCTTGATGGAACGAACAAGAAGAGTCTGGTGGAAATCGATGTCGGCTGGCCAATTAGTCTGTCAATTGACTATCCAACCGGACGTCTGTATTGGGCTGACTACCGCAAAGGAACTATTGAGACGTGTCGCCTGAACGGAAGGGACCGCAATGTTGTGCGAAGATTTTCGAACAAGGAAAAGCCACAGAAAATCGATGTCTTTGAGGATTATTTGTACATCAAGTTATACGATCAGAGTATAATCAAGATGAACAAGTTCGGCATTGACAATGGCACATACTTATTGAAGGGCTATCGGTCGTCGGATATTGGAATCCTCCATCCTTTGAAACAAAACAAGAATAGTAAATTGTGCTTAGTGAAATGTTGACTGGGTTTAACGATGATTTATATTTTCAGTAACGAATCCATGCGCCAAGGACCCATGCAAGTCGATACGAGCTCTTTGCATTCTGTCATCGGAGAGTAATACAGGATACACTTGCCTCTGTCCAAGTGGTTTGGTTATGGTGGTAAGAAACGTATTGTGTTTATATATCAATGTAGGTGCAAGTTGCTTGACTATTCTAAGACCGTAGTCTTCATCTTATCCTTATATGAGCCATACTTACCTTATATCACATTCCTGGCCGAACATAAATATCCTCTCATGATTCGTATGCCCGGTTGTTTTGAGCTTGTGTTCGATATTGATGCTGATGATGGAATATTAATGGAATTTGTCCTTGCTTTCATTTTTCCTGTAGAAAGACGAATGTAAACCACACATAGAGGTTCCCAATTACTGCCCGTTGAAATGCAACCTTGGTACTTGCAAAGTTATTGATCACGTTCCCAAATGCGTGTGTCAGCCACAATTCGACGGCGATCTCTGCGAACATTATCGTTGTTCTGGTTATTGTTTGAACGGAGGATTGTGTACAATTGCAGCATTTCTACCAAGTTCAACGGAGCCACCTCGATTGGTATGCTTATGTCCGCCCGGATGGACCGGAGCTAAATGTGAGACATCAGTTCCCGAATGCCAAAGTCGTTGTCACAATGGTGGCTCCTGTTTAGTTACTGAAGAGGGCATGAAATGCACTTGCCCTGACACATTTGTCGGAGAGAAGTGTGAACATTGTGCCAATCTAACGTGTGAGAACAGAGGAATTTGTCGTGAGACAGTGTCGGGCACAACGCAATGTGATTGCCCTGATGGGTAAGTTTGAAAATTTGTAAGACTACAGACAGATCCGCTGATCACATAGTTATTCTCTAGATTTACGGGAAAGCGTTGCGAAACAAATGTGTGCGATGGTTTCTGTAAGAACAATGGAACTTGCACCATTGGTAACAAAGGCGGGCCACAATGTGAATGCCTGTTCGGATATTTTGGAGAACAATGCGAATCGGATTCATGCAACGATTACTGTTTGAACGGCGGCACTTGTACAGATCTTGGACAACATTTGGATTGTGCCTGCACGGAGCGTTATGGTGGTAATCGTTGTGAAACTGACCTCTGCAAGACGTCGAACCCTCCAAGATGTAATTAAATGCAATTTCACCTAAATGGGCGTATTTACTTTAATAATACTTTTGATTTTAGTTTGCGATCAGTCTTTGGTGCCAACGCGTGATATTTGTACAGGAATTATTTGTCAGAACGGTGGCACTTGTCATGTGATCAAGGGGATGACGGCAATGTGCAATTGCACGGGACAGTGGGGTGGCCATCTCTGCGAGGTAACGAGCAAATGGTTTTTGGCTTAGTCTTGATGACTGTTTTTCTTGTTTGTTTTCAGAAACCTTTTCGTTTTGAAAATCCGTGCATTGATTACTGTAAGAACAACGGCATCTGTAAACTAGATGCTTATTCAGATCCTCATTGTACCTGCATTAGCGAATGGGAGGGCAATCGCTGTGATAAGCCACCAAAGTGTATAAATGATTGTGGCGTTTGCCTTAAGGGTAGCTTCATCAACGAGTGCTTGTAAGTAGATTTGTAAAAGTCGAAAGTGTGTAATCGATAAGAGGTCGCACCTTCGATGCGCAAATGGGATTGAATAAGGACTCAGACTCGGATAGCACGGCTGTTCACTTTTCATCCTACACAATTATTTCCAAGCAATGAATGGCTACCTCTGCAAAAGGACCAGCGCTTGAACCCTGACTCGTCCTGGAGCCGTCTGGGTGTTTGCAAATATAAGCTGGCCCAATCTTTACTAACAAGAGTGAATCGATTCTAACCTAATATGACTTTCTATGTTTCTTTTTAACAAACAACAGCTTTTAGCTTTATTTTACTTTGGAATTTTCAAATTAAATTCCAGATGCACTGATGGAAGTATAGCAGCTTGTTTATCAAATAGTGCCGACGCTCTAGGGGCAGCTCAACAAGAGTCGGCGCGTGTTTTAACAATACTCAGTGTATTACTGGCGATAATGATTTTATTGATTGCCATGTTCGGAAGTGCCATTTTCTTTTTAAAGTAAGTTAGAAGGGAGGTGAATATTTCCATTTTCATTGATATTTCTTGTTCTTTGTTTCATTTCAATTTTAGGAAACGAAAAATAAGTCAACCATTCTCGCATGCAAGACTAACAGATAATGTAGAAATTACAAATCCGATGTACAGAGGTGATATCGATGAAGCGCCAACGTTTGTAAATGAAGATGACAAGGTAAGTTGTTTGTTTACTTTGAATATGTTTAAGTAATTACCAAATGGATCGTTTTACCAATGCTTACTGCTTAATTTTCTAAATTTAAACAAAGAAAACATTATTTGCAATTGATTTCAGGGAAACTTTGCCAACCCAGTGTACGAATCCATGTACGCTGGTGCCATAGCTGAACCCTCGGTATCCGAAAGTGTCAGCACGGCCCCCGACGAACGAAAGGGTCTACTCCAGCACTCACACGACGACACAAGTGCACCGGATATTCTTTGATCAACAACCATATTTGAGGTTGAGTGATCTCAATTAGAAAGTAGTTCTCGTCGATACATCACTTAGCTATGTAATCTGCAACAAATGCAAACGAAATCGAATTTAGTCCATTTTTATTTTTAATACTTCATATAAAATTTAAATCAAAATAATTCTACATTTGTAGTTAATACACCTTATGATATAATTCGACTAACCAATCGATTTAGTCGTCTGGTAAAACATTTGTGTACATAGACTTTTTCTACTGAAATACCAGAAAAGAATTATATTATAATAAACAAAAAACAAACCAGCACCATAAAGTTAAGTTTAATAATTTTGTAATACGAAAAAAAAAAAAAAAAAAAAACGCCGACTGTAATGTATTTAAGCTCAAAACACTATTTGTAATTTTTATATATGTTTTGTTTTTCTGACATTTTTTTTATGTTGTTTTTATTTTTGGTTAATTTGATTATTATTATTTTTATCAAATTGAGATTTTTAAATTTTTCCTTATTTATGAAACGAAAACATTACATTCATCCAGGTGCAGCTATTTTTACCTATATCATTATTGTTATCATTATTTTTCGTTTTAATTCAAATTTACCACCGCAAAATGCGAAACATTATATTTTTTGTTTACTTACCACTCATTTTGGTATTTAGAAAATTAATTATAATAAGAAAATCGCACAATCAATTTAAATTGTAAAAAAAAAAAAACGAATAAAAAATGAACTGAAATGAATATTGATTTTTTTTTTTTTCCAAAAACCGTGTTTAAAGTTTAGCACTTTAAAGGACTGTTCGTTTACTCTTGAATTCTACGAATTTTTACTCAATGCCGTTCCTTAACTCGAAAAATTCGTAATAGAGAGCGTCGTCGAGAGAGCAAAAAATTGATTAGTGTAAGAATTGGAAAAGTTGTCAGTCACCTTACAATTAACAGCTGATTTGAAATTTGTTGTCCCATTTGGCATATGCGTGTATTTCTTTTGATTTATTGCGTATTAAAAAGGTATCAACAGGCGGCAAAATAAAATTGAATGTAAATACAAGATAAATAGTTGGCGCAATAGGTCCGGAGGGACCCTAGGCATAGCTTCTCACAACCATTATTTTTGTGTGAATATTTTTTTTCATTTTTGGAACGAATGAAAGAGATCTACAATTTTTTGCCGACTCCAAACGGCTAATTGAGAAGCTCTTTCAAGACAGTAATACTCTTGGATGTTTGTCAGACGTTCGCGAGAGATGGCACAGTAAAAAAAAGCCCAAGTTGGAATTTGGATTTTTGCGGTTTTCGAATCTCGACCCCTCGCTTAGTAGTCCAACACACTAACCACTAAGTCACTGCGCCTACGAATTGAATGAAATTGAATGTTTTCCTCAAAATTCTGCGAAAGTGGCGACGAAACTCTTAATACACTGTCTCTTTTTGCTATAAAAGAAGTTCGATTAATTCCAAATCACTTTCATCGCTAGGTAGATGAGTCAACTAATTTTGTTACCCCCTTATTAATAAAAAAAATGTGCACAAGTAAGTTAGTTAGCAAACGTCAGATACCATACAGAAATTTGACATAACTGCTGAGTAACAAGTTGATAACTTTAACACAGTGTTTATTAATACGGGGGTTAGTAAATTAGCAAACTTTTCGAGTTTATCAGATATTTTAACAATTTTTCGTACTGTTTGTTTTTAATTTTCAGCCCTATTTAGCTATTCACGAGAGTCGTAGATTCGATTCACCCACTCGATTCCCTTTGACTCTGCCTTTCCATTCTGCTTTCCATCGGGTGAACTGAATCAAATTCAATTCTAATGAATAGTAGAATAGTGTTCAGTGAAAATTGAAGAAAAATTCCCCCCGATGAATAACAGAATAGGGCTGTATATGCATCTGTCATTTTTCATTACTACAAAAGCGTTCCCTAACTTAATATAAAAAATATCATGGCAGTGGAAAAATGTACCTATGTTTAAGCCCTGTATGCATTATATTCAATGCACGAAAAGCCTCTCAAGTGAAATCCCATTTTTCATACAAATTTTGCCCCGCAAAATGTCACAATTAACTTTCCAGTTTCCACGTAAAAATGTTATGCCCCTATTATGGAAGACAACTACAACCAAACCAAGGTTGTCTTTCTCCAATTGGGATTATCGATTACAACTAGTTGTCTGTCAATGGACAACCATCATCCTATGAGTAGACAACTAATAAAATGGTTGTCTTTTCAGTTGTGTGTATTTATTATAGAAGAAAACTGAGTTGTGTTGAAGTTGTCCTGAATGTCAAAATCAGACAACTACTTTTTATCAGTTGTGTTGGATTTGTTGAATGAAAAGGATCAGCTTTTTTTAATTAAAAATGGACAAAAAAAATTTAAGTAGGAATTAGAATACAAAATGGATAATGGAATGTGTGTTTTTAAAGTTTCAAAGTCACAAAACCAGCGAAATTTAATCGGCTAATAGGAATTTTGCAAAAACAACCTGATCTGGCAAGGGGAAAGGACAGTTTGGTTCAAAAAAAAAAAAAAAAAAAAATTGAATGGCAAAAAATATCTTTGGAGCTCAACAGTATCTGGCCACCTTTAAATAGAGGAAAAGAATGGCAAAGGGTTCATTAATAATGCGAAATAAGACTTTTTCTACATACAAAATATTTTTGCAAGTTTGGGTACATTAAAAGGCCAACTTGAAAAGAAAACTGTCCAAGAATAAGCAAAGTATTGAAACAAGCGGGGATGGTCATAGGGTTGGTGGAGCAGCAAAGTGCGGTAAAAGCAATTGGTTCGACCTTCGGCTTTAACCAGTCAGTGACAAGCCAGCTCTTCGAAGACGAGAATGCAAGCGGCGAAGAGAATGTGCAACCGGAAGGTGATCGTTAAGATCCTGCGATAGCATCTACATCCGCACAATCTTTAAAAGCACCTAAAAGGAGGATTCCGGTGAAAACTGTTGAAGACGAGCGAATTGCCTACCTCAAAACTCAAACTGAGAACAAAACTAATATGCTACAAACAATTAGGAAAATCGAAAAAGTGAATTACAAAAACTATGTTCTAAACAAAAAAACGGTCGAGATACAAAAGGCATTAGAACTGCAAGCCAAAAAATAAATCAAAACTACTTTCCATTGTTTTTTTTAACTTATTCGTTTTAATTGCAAATACTTTACTTTGTTCAATTTCAATTTCCACAAATAAATTCACAAATTTGACATTTAACAGCTGATTTCGAATTTAAATATGCTCCTAAAAGATGGCAATTTCTTTTCTAAAGACAACTGAAAAGAGTTGTCTTGCATAATACGGAAAATTAGTTTGGTTGTCTCAAAGTTGAGTTGTCATGAAGACAACACAACTAAGTTGAGTTGTCATACATAATAGGCACTTTAGTAAGCAGTACGCAGTTCGAGTGCAAAATAGCTGCTTCAAACACTGATTTGGCAGACACTTGGGTTTTATTGTCAGTCGCATTCAATTTTTGACATTTCGGCGTGGAAAATAATTTATAGGAAAACGTGAAATTTATTTGAATTTCTGATGTTTCCTTAAGTCTTCAGAGAAATTAAAAGAAAAGTGTACATATCAAATCATTCAAGTATGAATTTTACCCGCATTTAGGCAGTTAAGCAACGGCTACTATATAAAACAAATACCACGTAACTTACTAAATTACTAGTAGTACTTTAAATCCTGTTCCTGAAAATTTAATGCAACATTTAGATGTGGTTCAAAAATTACCAAAACCAGATACAAATTACCAAAAATCACCAATTAAGAAAAAAGTTACCAAATTTGGTAAAATATTACCAAAGTGGCAACCTCAGTTGATTTGTTCTGTAAATTCAGTAACGCATCACTCGCATCATGATGCTCATGATGCTTTGCAAAATGTTCAAATTTTTGTTGAACTCTTTACATTATTTTTTTCACAAACAATGCGTTCTAAAATTTAAACGAAACATTCAATCACCAACGCATCAGCATAGCAAATAAGCAGTGATGCCGCATCACTGCGCAAATGTTTGACGTTTCTGAATTTACACGTACAAAATACATAAATTTACACTTGTGTGAGTGTATTCTAACTTCAAATTGAGAAGAATCACCAGAAGAGTATTTTTTTTTTGAGCCATTAGAACGGTTTCAGAAGTGATTATTTCGATTCCGAACTCTCCCGGACGCTTCTTTTTGCCCAATGGAAAACGACATAACAAGCAGTTATCAAGGAAGTTGCTGAAGTTAGCGCTGGTTGCTGGTGGGACAACTTTTACTCTTATACCAACGTGTAACGTTTCAAAATAACGATTTAAAAGAACTAAAAAATATGAAAGTCTGCTAGAACGATAAGAATCAACACAAAAACCTGGGATCTCTCCAGACAGTCAAACCCGTAACCAAATCGACTAAGTGCTAAGCCATTGTAGCCATAGATTCAACATTTTGAACATATTAGGCGTTTTTCTTTTTTAGTTCAGAGCACAACCTGAACTGTTATACAAAAAGTTTGTGTTTCTTTTTTAGCTCAGATACATCAGAGCTCGAATTTGTGTTTCTTTTTTCGTTCAGAGCGTGATCAGAGCGCGCTCTATGAGCTCAGAATTAATTGACTGAGCAGGCTGAGTAAAATGCTGATTACACATATACATTCACACTTCCAGTCCTATTTGAGAGAAAAGAAAAACAGGAAAAACAGAAAATCATCAGAACGATCTGAGCACGCTCTGTTCAGAGCGCGAATTAAAACACTTGTTTCTTACTTTTAAAATTAAACAATATTTATTTGGAACTATGTCCTTTATTATTGAAATACTTTTTACTAATTCTAAAAGGAGCTTAAGGCTACTATGTAGTTACAATAAGACTGTTGATAAATTCATCATACAGTCGTATTTATATACTTTTCTTATCTATCTACAAGGAGACCCAAGCGTACAATCGTCTTGCTTGATAATGAAGAAGAGATAATATTCCAACATTGTATACAAACGATATTATCTCTTTTACATATGTTATCATTGTAGCGTTGTGTGCAAGACTGTACTAGAGACTAAAGATATCATTGAATACAAATAATGTTATCTTTTTTCTCAATATGTTTTGCTATGGATACTTAACTCCCCCCCTTGTTAAACGAAATCGTCCCGATTTTTCGACGCTATTTTTAACATTTCTCTTTCATAAGTTTTGTTATATGCGTCAATCTTTTTTTGTTTTTGACGATCTGTTATACATTGTATAGTTTTTATCATTACGTACGTAAATGCTAGAATAACAATCAGTGTTACAATTGTGTATATAGTTGATAATATCGGTTTTTCTTCAAAAGGAATAATTAGTTTTTTTTAAAGTATCTATGTTATCGAATTTGTACATTGTATCTTCTTTAATTATTTGGTCGATGTAAGACTCTGAATTATGATTTCTTAATATAACTTCTTTAATTTGCTTATGCATGTTTTTGTATATTTTATCGTCTAGATTTATAGTATTTTCATAAGTAACTAAGTTTATACCATTAATTGTTTGATTATTTAACTTATGCTTACCGCTTAATAACATAACACCGGATTCAATTTCTAAGTCGTAATCGTATTCTTGTTTAATGTTGCATTTTGAAGTTATATTCTTTAAAAGTGGAATAAGACAATTTTCTTCTTCAAAGTTAATTTCACAAATGTTTTTATTATATCATTAGAAGAACTTTCAGCTGAATGTGCTGTTTCTATGGTAGAAGTATTTATGCGTTGACGTGATAATGCGTCAGCTACAAGATTTAGGTTTCCTGGTTTATAAACTAATTTTGCTCCAAAGTCTTCAATGATTCCCTTCCAACGTTTCAGCTTTGTGTTGGGATTTTTTTCTGATACAGAATATATAAGGCTCTGGTGATCGGTATATATGGTTAAGTCTGCTATACCATATATGTAGTTTCTGAGTTTTTGTAAGGACCATATGATCGCTAATAGCTCTTTCTCGTTTGTGCTATAGTTCTCTTCTGTCTTACTCAGTGTTCTTGACAAGAAGTGTATAGGTTGCTTATTCTGACTTAGTACGGCTCCAATAGCTATGTTGGATGCATCAGTAGTAAGCTCGAATGGTTTACTATAATCCGGTTGAAAAAGTTCGACTTGTTCTTTCAAATAATTTTTTAAAATTCTAATCGCTTCTAATGCTGAATCATTCAGATTTAACTTAATATTTTTACTTTGTTTTTTGTTTACTTTACCGTTATCTCCTCGTAAATATAATGTCAGGGGCTTGGCTATGCTTGCGTATCCTTTTATAAACTTACGATAGTAACCTGTAAGACCTAAAAATCCTCTCAAATCCTTTACCGTTTGTGGGACTGGAAAATTTTCTATAGCTGCTATTTTCTCAGGGTTCGTAGTGATTCTACCATGTCTGATTATGTGACCTAAGTATTCTACTTCTTCTTGAAAAAACTTACTTTTCTCATCAGATATTTTTAATGTGGCTTTATTGAGTACGTCGAATACTTGACTTATGTGCTGTATATGTTCTTCCTCAGATGAAGAATATATCAATACGTCATCAATGTAAACGTGTACGAATTTACCTACAAAGTCTCTCAAAATGTCGTCCACGCATCTCTGAAATATGCTTGGTGCATTTTTGAGCCCGAAAGGCATTCGTTTAAAATGATATTTTGCGCCATTTATAGCAAAAGCTGTTTTTTCTTTATCATCTGTTTTGATTTTAATTTGGTGGAAACCTGACTCCAAATCTAATGTTGTAAAGTACTTGGCTTTACCTAAATTTTGAATTGTCATGTTGACATCCGGAATGGGGTATCTGTCTGTTACAGTGTGAGCGTTAAGTTTTTGGAAATCAACAACCATGCGCCGTTTTGGTTTTCCTTTTTCGTCCAAACCTTTTTTAGGTACTGTCCATATGGGACTGTTATAAGGACTATGGCTTTTTTCTATTATATCGTCATGTAAGAGTTTCTGTATTTCTTTGTTTACGAATTCGTTATCTGCTATGGGATATGGATATTGTTTAACATAAACCGGATTATCATTGGTCGTCCTAATGCTTGCTTCTATAGTATCTGTAAAGGGTAACGGTCCTATGCTGTTATTAATCTTCATCAGTCTATCTATGTCTGCTTTATAAATATTATTTTCCCCAATTATGTAATTAATTTTCTGAATAGATTCGACACTGCTTATGGTAGTTAGAGTCATATTACTGAAATTTATTTCCGCGTTTAGAACTTTAAGTCCTTCATATCCTAATATCATATCAAAAGACTGAATATCCTCTAATTCAAAAAATGTTATATTTTTCTTTAATATCCTAACTACTTTCTTTGTATCTACCATAGAATAACCATGCATTGTTTTTATTTTTATAGGTTTAATTTTAATTTTTTTGCTAGAATCGCATTTTCTATTAATGTAATTATGGGTTGCACCAGTATCAATAAGAATTTTATAAATTTTCTTAGAAATAGTACTAGTTAAATTTAAGCAGGGCAACCCGTCTACTAGTTTAAATGATCTATTCTTATGTTATTATTTACCATACATTCCGTTTCATCTGCTTCTGCATATGTACTGCTGACATCGTCTCTGCGTTGTTGTCGGGAGTTATTTACTCTCTGCTGCTTGAAGTTCTGCTGATAAGATCGTTGCGGTCTGTTGTGTGTGTTGAAACTCCCGCTGTGTTCACGTTTCGCTGGTGGATTATATACATCGGGTTTGTATTGATTCCAATTTTGTCGCTGTGCATGTACAATTTGTCTCGAGTTTATCTCCATCGGCTGTGGTCCTTGATTGTGTTGCTGCATATTATCGTATTGCTTCTGGGGTTGATAATTCGTTGTTTGGCTCGAATAATTTGGTCTTCTTTCGTTTCTGCGTTCATGTGGCATATTTTTGTGGTGCTTATCCTGAGTGAGATGTAAATGCCTGTGCACATTATCATGTTCTATTCTGCGAGCAATTGCGAATGCGTGTTCTAGATCATTTATTGTAGCTGAATATAATGATCCTCTTGTAAAGTTGTCACTCATACCATCAATGAATATACGAACTGCGTCGTCGTTAGCATTTTTAATTAGTCTGTCGATTATATTCGGCGGATCACCTGACATAGTGATTTTTGATATTATTAAATTGAGATTTTTATTTATCTCGTCGTGGTATTCAGACAGTGTGCTTCTTTTTTGCGTGATGGCTTTCATCATGTCTTGTAGCACGTATAGAGGTTCTTGATTAGAGTACGTATAATCTAATCTGTTACGTATCGCCTCAAAATTAAAAATTGTGTTATAATTAGTTAACACATTCGCGGCTGCACCCTGTATTTTACTTTTCACTATAGTCAATGCTGCTGCGTACTTACTGTGTGTTTTGAAGTTTTTAATGCTGTCCATTAATCTGGATGCTTCTTCGCGCCACGACCGATAATTTGATTGATCGCCGTTGAAAATAGGTAGGCTTTTAAATGCGTCTAACTGTATTTCACTACCATCTGTATATGTGGTTCTTATTTCCTCTAGCACAGGTATGTTTGGTACTATGCCTAATCCAGATTTTACTTCATTTAGTTTTGTTTCTAAATTAGTGTTTATTTGATTTTGGTTAGTTATTATTGCTGCTAACCTTGCATTCTCTGTGCGTGTGTGCTCTAGGGTTTGTGTTACTGTGTTGCTCCTGGTTTCTAAAGCTTCTAATCTTGCCATTAATACTGCGAGTTGTTCCATTTTGAACTCGTGTCTGTTGTCGTCGAATTTGTGTGTTTTTTTTCTCCACATATACACTTTCACTGAATTGCTTTGCTGCTTCGTACGAAGAAGCTATATTTGTACCTGCTATGCTAGGTAATTCTTGTAACCGGTAACGCGAGTGTTCTGTTTATACTAGATTTCACTACTTGTTCCCGAGGTCCGCTCGATTGAAGTTAAAAAGTATATTTAACCTCCTGGCAGGATCGCCAATTAAAACACTTGTTTCTTACTTTTAAAATTAAACAATATTTATTTGGAACTATGTCCTTTATTATTGAAATACTTTTTACTAATTCTAAAAGGAGCTTAAGGCTACTATGTAGTTACAATAAGACTGTTGATAAATTCATCATACAGTCGTATTTATATACTTTTCTTATCTATCTACAAGGAGACCCAAGCGTACAATCGTCTTGCTTGATAATGAAGAAGAGATAATATTCCAACATTGTATACAAACGATATTATCTCTTTTACATATGTTATCATTGTAGCGTTGTGTGCAAGACTGTACTAGAGACTAAAGATATCATTGAATACAAATAATGTTATCTTTTTTCTCAATATGTTTTGCTATGGATACTTAACTCGCGCTCATATAGCTCGAGCTCAGTTCAGTGCTCAGCTCTGAACTAAAAAAGAAAAACGCCTTTTATAGACGGCAAATACGTATACTCTGCCTAATATTCAGATTCAGAACACGGAAGAAGAAATTCATCTAGTAAAACTAGTATACACCGTATTATTCCACCCCCGTTGTCAACTCATTATGCGAAAAACAGGGGTGACAGCTGGCAGCACGTAACTTGATACAATAGGCGTTTTTCTTTTTTAGTTCAGAGCACAACCTGAACTGTTATACAAAAAGTTCGTGTTTCTTTTTTAGCTCAGATACATCAGAGCTCGAATTTGTGTTTCTTTTTTCGTTCAGAGCATGATCAGAGCGCGCTCTATGAGCTCAGAATTAATTGACTGAGCAGGCTGAGTAAAATGCTGATTACACATATACATTCACACTTCCAGTCATATTTGAGAGAAAAAAAAAACAGGAAAAACAGAAAATCATCAGAACGATCTGAGCACGCTCGGTTCAGAGCGCGCTCATATAGCTCGAGCTCAGTTCAGTGCTCAGCTCTGAACTAAAAAAGAAAAACGCCTAATGGAGTTCAGTCGATACAGTCGAACTCTGGCAGCACCTAATTTGTCTTAATCAATTATCCTCGATTGTACCTACCGACATTTTATTTTCTTCGAAGTGGCTATTCACACGTTTTTCTGGCTTCGGGACACGGCTACGTTTTTTGACGTAACGTTATTGTATATTCATTAAAAACAGTGTTTTAAGAAATAAGTTGGGCCTTAGATTAAAAAAAAATACCCAATTTGACACTTTATGTGACACTTTTAAGTACAAGTCAGAATCAAACTCGTTGCAAGTTACGTGCTACCGAAATTTATTTGTTTCGAGTTGGCTGACGATGAACAGTCCTCGATTGTATCAAGTTACGTGCTGGCAGATTGGCACCCCAGATTAACACAGCGACATCAACAGCAACTTTGAAAACTTTTTAGAACCACTGTATTTTAATTACTTTGGACACATTAGCACAGCAACATCGACAGCGACATCAACGTAAGAGCTAGGTAATTGCTGTTGCTGTTGCTGTCAAAGTCGCTGTGTTAATCTGTTTCTCGCATTACTCAGTAGTTACGTTAACTTTTTGTATGCTATCTGACGTCTGGTAGCCAATTTACTTTTGTACATTTGTTTATTAAAAGAGGTCTTGTAACACGATCAAAATTGACAAACCACAGTAAGGACCACAATAAAGAACATGAACAAAAATGTGGATAAGAAATCTTCTTCTTGACGATGGGAATGGGACACAAACGGCCTATTAAAACTTAACTCAACAAAACACTACTCGTGTTGAGCAAACTCACAACTAATCACAAGACAGCTAGTGCTCAAATGCATTTCACAAAGAAATCATATCAATACCCTTGGTGCGATGTGCTCGAGCTCCGTTGAGTACTCAGCCCTGAACAAATAAAAAAGTAACTCCACCTTTTGAAGTAGGAAGGTATTTGAGAAAATGTCAAATATTTTACAAAAGTATTTCCGACGTCGCATTGAAATACCACTATGCAAGATGTAACTCATTGTTTCTCCTGAAGATTTCAGTAGACGTGTGCCAGTCTTATAACATCTTTATTGTCTAAACTCCTTCAGATCCAATCCAACCCCAAATTTTTAAATCACCCTGCACTTACCGCCTGGTATGTACCGAAAGAAATCCCAAATTCTCAAGCAGTTACCTGGATCTGCAATCGTCCACCTCATAACAGCTCACACTGCTGTTTTCATATTTAATGATGCACACGAGACAAAATTAAAAACATCTACCTCCAGCAGCTGTCGAGGTTCCAGGCGCCTTACTGATGACCCTGCAGCTGATTACTGACCTTTGTCAAATTTTAGGACGTTATATTGATTCAAACTTCTCAATTTATTCGCTTCGGCAGAAGACGCTTATTATTGGCATCTTCTGTATACGCGTTGCTTCTTATGTGCACAGTTCAATGCGAATACCTATGCACGAATAAATATTTCCAAGTAGCAGAGTTTCGGTGTGTGACTGCAGTTATCGAAGGTATCGTCTTTTCTTAACACAATACAGATAGGTTATTGACCCTTCTCCGCAAATGAGGAGATCAGTGTTTTAATAAAAAAATGCTAGCCTCGTGTCCACAGATATTATGTATAGTATCTTCCCTAGCGAACTGTCGATTCCAGTTTATCCTTTCTAACTGCGTCATTCGAATAGATGTTTTCATACCTATGCCTCAAACGCACGCGTACCTATAAATTGGCTGTGGCACCAATTTGAATGCTCGCTTGAAATTACAATTTTTGTTGGGACTTACTCGTGATTTACAAACAGAATAAATTTTGTTTTACGGGAATCTAGTTATTTTTCCATTTGTTTGAACAATAGGGTATCCAAATCCCGGTGTCTACATCTCGCGAGCGTGTGTGTCCTTTTTTGCTTTATAACAAAACCCCGACGTAACTGTACAGAATTTATAATATTATGTGAGTTGAGTATACCTATGCCCAAGTCTTACTTCCGAATCTGTACTTCCTTCCTTCCTTCTTTCTTTTATTCCTTGGTTGGAATACACGACCCTAAAGAAAATTTCCCTACACAATAAGGGGATAGTTTTTCCCCTCTCAGACAAGATCCTTACACAGTACACATCTGTCGCTAATCAAAGTTCACTGTTCACCCCAAGATATTACAATTAGGGTTCCTTTTAGTTTTTATAAAAATACGCCAAGTATACGTGCGTACACGGTACGTACGACTTCGACCTCATCGCGTGTGAAATTTTATAAAATGTCTTTCTCTGTTTCTCTGTAATGAGGTGAGAGAGGGTTCGTATGCGCTCGTGCATGAAAGGCAGAACGCAGAAGTCGGACTTTGTATTCGGATTCAATGGTTGCGATCGAATTGTCCTTCATTTGTTTGGTAAATGCAACGACCCGATTGAATTTAAAATACTCGCATTCGATTTTGAATATGCAAACATTATAGGAAATGTGCTTTTGGGGCAAATGTATATCTAGTTCTGTTCGTGATGCTGACAGATATTTTTTTTCACCAGTTTCCGACCTAACATAAGGCGTTCTTAGTTCAGAGCTTAGCACTGAACTGGGCTCGAGCAGAAGGAGCGCGCTTTGAACCGAGCGTGCTCAAATCGTTCTGATGTTCTGATGTTTTTCTGTTTTTTCCTGTTTCCTGACTGGAAGTGTTTATTCATATGTGTGAACAGCTTTTTACTCAGCCTGTTCAGTCAATTTATTCTGAGCTCATAGAGCGCACTCTGATCAAGCTCTGAACGAAAAAAGAAACACGAACTTGTTGTATATATCAGTTCAGGTTCTGCTATGAACTTGAAAAGAGAAACGCCTATAGTGAACGATTACGGAGGCGGGCGACGATGTGGCCCCACCTCAGAGCACTCTCAGCTTAAGGTACGATTACACGTCTCATCATTCTTAGAGGAGCCTATTGTGCCTTCCCTGGTAAATTCTTAGAGCCATACTTTCACTCCAGAGACCGTCAGGAAGACAAGGATCTTCTCTGGGTGTATTTAGTCGACGAAATAAAAGGCGTTATTTCTGAAATAAAAGGCGTTATTCGGGAAATAATTATTGTCACTTTATTCTCACTAAAACTTAGAAAGCTTGGGTAATCGTTCGTGCTTGACGTTCAATACCAGACTGGTTCGTTGCCGCTACCTCGCGACGTTGCCGGCTGGCGTCGACGTGGTAAACGTTGATTGGTTGGTTCAGGCGGCTTCTATCAACCGTCGCTTCTGTCAGATTGCCTGAACGGCGTTGCCAGGTGTAGTTGCTTGGTGGTCCAACACCCCCGCCACATTTATATTCGCAAGAGATGCTGAATCAACGATTTCATCACCAAGGATGTTTTTCCTGAGACGAAAAAGGGCCGGACATTCTGTGATTATGTGAAGAGAGGAATCGTCACTCTCGAGACAAAGTCTACAGGTGGGATCCGGTGAGACGCCAATGCGGTGAAGATGTTTTTTCACGCGACCGTGGCCACTGATTATTCCTGTTAGTATTCTCAGGTTGTTTTTATCCAGATTAATTAAGAAGAGTGATTTTCTGGAGGAGAATTTGGCGAAAAATATTCTGGTGCAATTCTGCCCAGCTGTATTGTGCCAGATCTGGTTAGACTCGATGTGAGTTTGGTTCTTGGTGTAGTTCCTGAAATGATTTTTGCTGACTCCACAGAAGGGTCCAGGTCCGATGAGTGGAGTGGTTGCTCCGATTTTAGTCAGTGAGTCAGTCGATTCGTTACACTCAAATCCTCTGTGGGCTGGAATCCGCAGTGGAGGATGACTAGGTTTTTCTTAGAAAGTTCATAGATGGTTGAGAATGTTTCTAAGGCGAGTTTGGATTTGATGACAGATGAGTAAGAGCTTTGAGAGCTGCTTGGCTATCTAGGAATATGAATATGTTTTTTGCACGTGAGTTGATTGCAAGGACTTCAGCCTGGAATATGGATAAGTTTTTCCCAAGGCCGACTGACAAGTTCGCCTGGTTTGACTCACCGTAGATTCCAGAGCCAGCC
This sequence comes from Cheilosia urbana, assembly GCA_946477585.1. Taxonomy (NCBI): domain Eukaryota; kingdom Metazoa; phylum Arthropoda; class Insecta; order Diptera; family Syrphidae; genus Cheilosia; species Cheilosia urbana. Next base: position 148,461,629 of record OX297854.1, read on the forward strand.
CCTGACCCCATCTTCGAACCGTCTGTGTACCAGATGATGTCAAGTCGAGATGGATTAGGTTTATATTTTTCCCATTCTTCCCTAGGGGGGATGATTATGGAGAAGTTTTTATGGAAGACGTATTCCGGTAGCATGTCATCAAGAGGCATGCTGAATGAACTTGAAGGCTCAATGGTGCCGAGTAAGGACAGATGACCTCCCTGATAGGTAAAGGAGTCAAAGTTGTTCGAATGGAACAGGCGGTAAATACTTAGTCTATGGCTTCCATTTGAATTAGTGTTTGAAGGGGTGTTAGACCAAGGATGACATTGAGTGCCATAGTCGGTGTGGAGCGTAAACAGCCCGTCATACAGTTACCGGCTATACGTTGGACTCGTTCTAGCTTTTTGACTGTGGTGATTTCGTTAGCACCAGACCACAGCGGCATAGGTAACCGTTGGTCTTACGACGAGCGAATAAAGCCAGTATATCATCCGAGGCCTAAGACTCCAGTTTTTACCGCAGACTCGACGACAGATCCATAGAGATCTGGTGGCTCTGATGTTTACGGTACGTTCAATGTTCAGAAGAAATTAACACGAATTGGTGGTTTCGCCCCTTATGTGTTCCGACCTACAAGGTCCCCTAAATGTTGCTGGCGCCTCCCACACCCTAGTACTCCAAGCAGAAAGTCAATATTTGTATGCAGTATGATGGAAGAACTTGAAAAAATCTAGGAAGAATTTTGTACAGCTTTCGATAAGGAACATCAAAGGACCGAGAAACACTAAAATGGAGTTCAATGTAAAAGCGATACTTATAGTTCGTTTTAAAATATGCTATAGGTAGGTACTTGTTGTATTTTTGTATCTTCAAAGCTTGAACAAACATGAAAACCGACTTCGAAATAGCTCAAGATCGAGGTTGCCGTTAACAACTCGTTGGCTGCTTTGCTTATGCAGTCACTTATGCGGTATTGGGTTTCTTCAGATTCACTCTCAGATTTCAGATTTCGTGTGGCTAATCGAACATAAGAACTTAGAGAACATCACTTGCTCATTTTTGTGTTCATATTCATGCGATTCGAATATGTGTAGCCTTCAAAAGTTTTCGAAGCGTTTTCCATTCACTGATTAAATTTTATATTAAAACATCCGAAATTTGCGTCCCGACTGATTTCTAAATATTAAAACATAAACAATTTACAAAAATAGATTCAACCGATGCAATGACTTTCTTTGCAATAAAAAAAAAAACGTAAACAAACTCTACCAGTTGTCAAACTAAAACGCACTTGCATTGGTAAATCTGGAGCAAATCTGAAAAAAAAATCTAGATTCGCAAAAGTGCTGTGAAATCTGCAAAAGATTGTTTTTGTTTTTGTTCTAAACGAACATAAAAAGTGATCTGTGAGCAAAACAAATTCTCAAGAACGCCCAATCGATTATCACATTATTGAAATCAGGTTTTGTCCTTTTCCGTTTCCGTGTATTAAGGCGGCTTAAGTTTTAGCTTCGTCGACATTTTGCTGATTGCGGTTTTGATCAGTCTTCTAGTTGTATCCTTGCTGTGCAATTAATATTCGCTGAATTACCATCAACAGAAAGAAAAACAGAGAAAGGATACTTTTTTCTTGGAATAACTCTATATCCCACTATGACAGTTGATAAAACTGTCATTTGATTTATTTCGAAACTGTCATCCAAAATAAATCATTCTATACGACAAAACTCTTTTATACAACAACCCCGTACACAGTTTACAAAATTTTTCCCAGGAATTTAAATAATTTCCTCCCCCATATCGTATGTGACAGCATAATGATTGAAATTGACACTGCGACAAGTGACCCCAACTGTGAGCCAACAAATAAGACCATTGAAACGCAGCGACATTACGTATCACCACACAAACAGAAATGGTAATCCGTACTTCCGATTCGATACGAAAAGGGGACAACAATCACGATAACCCTGCTGCTGTTGATTGTATCGCGCTGGCCTTACCGCCGATATACACATACACACCACACCACAGTCACAGTGTGTGGCGTTGTTAATCTCGGATTGATTGAATGCCTGAGAATCTTAATCATCTGTGCCAGTCAGACTGCAGAACAGACAAAACCGACAAAACTGCTTTCAAAACTGAGCCATCGTACGACTGACGCGTGTGTTTTCATTTGGCTTTATTTCTATACGAGAGGGAAAGTATCCAATCCATCCACGCTGCGTCCGCGCATATAGTTATGCATTTCTCAGCCCCCCTCTACTCCCATTCCATACCCTCGTCAATATTTTGTATGCGCATGCACAATGAAGAAGGAAGAACAAGAACCGAAAATTCCCACAGTCTGCAATATAAATAATATATCCACGGAAAAGTTCCCATAAATGAATATTCTCAGTCTCACATATCCATATGGCAGGAGCAAAATGTATGGGAAATGAGCGAATCGTAAACTGTGAATGCAATCGAAAGGGAACGACTCTACAGCGAAGCGAACTACATTTGGTTATCTGAAGTGGATGGCCGGTTATGTTTGGCTTGTCATATGGCATCGAAGAAGAAATACTGTGTCCCTGTCCATTTATTTGTACCTGTTCAATTAAGGATCCTTAATGGATGTGGTAGGCTTTGTTTTGAGAAGGTTGTGGACGGTAACATTATTTTTTCCCTGCCCAGTCTTGAGGATTTATTTTGATAAATAAGGCTGCACTTTCGGAATAGTAGGTAAGGTACTCACATCTTCAGAAGTGAATCTGCCCAGGGAAGGAAACGTCGATAGAAATGAGTTTGCTCGAGTTCAAAAGTACAATTTGCGTTCTTCATCCATCTGTATCTTTTAAATTATATTTTTCCAAAAATAACAAATCAAATCAATTAACGAAATATCAGTACGCACTTTGGCAATTCATCATGAGCAGGGCCGGACCAACCATATGTGCAAGATGTGCAAATGCACAGGGCGCCACGTTCTGGGGGCACATTGCTAGGAAAGAAAAATTAATTTTATGTCCCGCGAACAAATACTGCCAAAGCTTTTTCAAATAAACCCAAAATAAGAACATCCATCTCACCCGTGCTGAATTATTTCTTTTGCATTAACTCACATCGCTTTAAGTTATCAACGAAAATTTTCCAATGGCAAGGTAGTTTCGAGCACTCAATAAAAACCATTGAAAGTCTACCTCCTGGATTATGTGGAAAATACCTATGCATGCGCGTATATATAAAAAAGGCCGCTCTCTGTAAATCTTGCACAGGGCGCTAGTTTGGCTGGAGACGGTACTGATCTCATGATCTCACAAGAGCGAATCTAGAAGTGTTCCTCTATGTTTGATCTGCGCCATAAAAACCTTACCCCATTTCTTTCAGATTTTCAATGAAAAGCGAAATAAAATTACACTGCTTGACATCTAGTCAAATTATGACAATTTCTGACAGTTCTTGCTGTCAAAATTTGCTCATAAATATCCCAATATCATCTAATGATAATTTCTACATTGGCCTCCGGAAGCTGCGTCGTTTTAAATCTTTTGGGTAGAGCATTCTACTTATGGGGGCGTTCAAGTGCAAAGATTAGTAAGTCTGACAGCTGTCTGAGTCTTGATTGACTTATATCGTTTTCCATTGGGACAGAAATAACACTTTTTTCAGATTTAGAGCAGAAAAACTGCTCTCGAAATCAGCTGGCTGTCAGATTTCATGTTCCAAAGTCAGAGCAATTTTGAGAATCTCGATCTTTGAGCGAGATTTAAACCAAACTACACTAATCCCAAAACATTTGACATTTGCCAATCTTTAAAGTGGATTAGATATTATGTAATTAGGTACGTTTTGAGACAAGACAGTAAAAAATTGAGAAAAATATACATTTGGTCGTAGCAATGGATATTAACATAAATTGAATGGATTTCCAAAGAAAGAAAAATCTCATTTTATGTTTCATTGGGCACGAAAAATCTGAAATTTGAGAGCGAAATCTGAAAATCCCAATGGAAAACGACATAAGATCGGTCAAATGAACAGCAGTTTTAGTTGACCTTTATGGATGGGTAGTCGACGAATCTATTCAAGAAATTCATGACTGACAATGAGTACTAACTACTAAGTTGACAGTTCACATATATGTAAGTGCGGCTGACGTATGACGTTCCCGGTCAATCTAGTTTTTGCGTTCAGGTTAAAATGGGTCGTATGAATAAAACCTAGCATTTGCTTTGAGTAAAAGGTTTTAGCAAAGTAAAAGCCATTAGCAATTGCTTTGAATCAGTATAAATAAAAACCTAGTTTGCTAAAGTAAGTTAGAAAATTCGAACATAGCTTTTACTTCACTGCACGTGTACTTGCCTTGCAATTTCTGTCAAACCTGACCAGCAAATTTGAATTTTTGATTTTTCCTTGAGATTCTAACGACTTTTGTGGAAATTGAAATTTAAAAAAAAAATTCAGAAATATGCATGCAATCTACAGTTCCAATTGCACCTGGAAATACGATTTTTGTTTGCCAAATACGTTGTTGGTGTTTTATTTCTTCTTCAGGGGCCGGGAATTGTATAAGATCATAGGCTTGTTGGATACATTTGTTAACACGGCAGTCATTTGAAGTGTAAACCTTAAAGTCCGGATCTTTCATATACCTTAGAAATGATTCTTTCTAAACATTTGTAGGTATGTGAATGAAATATTAGCCATAGATAGTCCACACTCAATACTTTTCGCGTGACAAGAAATAATTGATTTTTTCACAAGTTCTTGTTGGTTTTCCTGCACGAACAAAACTTAATTTAACTATTTATAGACAAACCATCGAAAATTCACATTGCTTACTTTTTTTTGTAAGAAATGTGCGTACAAGCAAAAGGTCTGAGTCAACTTATAGCAGACTCAGAATTTGCATAGCATTTGCTTTGTTTATTCATACCGATCTGAGTAAAAGGTCAGTGCCGCCGCTTTTCGAACATGTCAAAAGTTGGAACTAACTCAAATTGGTTTTTATTCATGTGAAACGTAGCAAATGCTTCGACTTTGACATTTCTCTTGAGTAAAAGCAATTGCTACGCTTTTTTCATACGAACCATTACATCTAGTCCAGCCCAATCTAGTCGATTTATAAGATAACTGAATTTTTAATGTGCCCTATGTAACAGAAGATGTCTGTGTTTGTATTTTATGACATACTCATTATCCGTTCATCGATCCTAAACTTCCGTTTTCGATGAAGTTTTCGATTATTTTCGCGAAAACCCAATTTTCGGCTCGGTGTAAATAGAGTACCTTTAACACTCAGAAAAAAAAATAAGCTACCTATAATCAAGAAAATCAGTGTCAGATCAAGTCACCCGTTTATGAAAGTCTTTGAGTCCGGAAATTCTCAACCCAAGTAGGTATACGAAGTTTTTTTTTTGTCTTTCTTTTGGAAACGTACGTATTGGCATTTCCAAAAGGTTACCAGTCTTGTCAGTCGGATTTCTATACAACCCACTTCCTAAGCCCTAATTTGGATTTTACACATACATTCCTATGGATGTGTATATGCAATATCCTGCGATACTCATGCATGCCACACATTCCTATACAGTTTAATCATCATTGCAATTCGCAAAGGCAAACCTCTTTTGCGATTGCGCTTTGCGAACCGAAACTCGCCAAAAGAGGTTATAGCACAACAGACAACACACAGAAACAAAATATTCTCACGCTCCTTTCTTCCGTTCCATCCCTTTTGTCCCTATTAAAATAAAGATCATCCACGCAGAACGGTAGACCCCGCATTATCATAAAAGAACCGAGAGTGAGAAAACGAAGCGAGTGCTGGTCGTCGTCGTCGGTCGTCATCGTCATCGTCACACAGTCAAATGGAAGTGTGGGAAACTTTGATAAAAATACGCTCGCGTCCTATTATAGCCTTCGCTTCGACATTATTTAGCAGTCATATGGCCATTCCGATACATTAAAGATACAAAGTTCACCCGGGAACGAAGGGGTGATCCAATGGACGAAAATTATTGCAAAATGATCGCAGTTGTCGTCTGTTGAGCTGTAGAGGTATGTCGCGTTTGTAAGTGTGGCTGAGGGTAAATTATTGCAGTGGGAATGAGTTGGGCGACCTGCATTTCAAAAATTGTGGTGGGTAGATACATTTTAGTTTGGTTCTCATCAAGGTGTAATTTTTACTTACAATTAGATGTTAGATAAGCTAAAGTGATGCTTATTATTTTTTGTTAAAGAAAAAAAAGGAAACACGATTTAAGGAGACGCTGCATATGTGTGGATGGATAGTGCGCTTCCTTAAAATTTGGGTATTTGGTTGTTATTTTTATAGCAGATAATTGCGGACAACTGCGCAATCCGCTAGCATTTTAAAAAATGAATAATATAGACAGGAGAAAACTCAGTTCAAAACTCTGAAAGCTGTAAGCGATTTCATATTCTTAGACAGCTTCTTCGAATAATCCAAGTTGAGCTATGTATGTACTTCCAAATGCATTCCGTTGCCGTACGTATTTTGCAGAATGTAAGGTGAGGCGCCCAACAAAAGGCTCTGTAAAAATACTTGTACAAAGTAGAGAAATGCGAATTTCGCAATCGGCTTTCATTGATCTTTCGGGTTGAAGAAAGGTTGATATTACTCATGCTCAGTTTCCTGCAAGACTGAAAATGCAATCACAAAGTTTCGAAATAGATCGAAAAACTACAACAATTGGAAATAATTTCCGGCTTCTTTGGAACGTGAAACTTGATTTCTGTGGAAAGAGAACCCTGAAGTGCATTCAATATCCCAACCATCGTTTCCGAATGTGAAAGTTTCACCCTTCAACAAAGGTACAGAAGTTGTTCTAATGGGGCGATTATTTGAACTGTAGCGCTTAATCTCAAAGATGGTATACACTTCTATCCAACGAGAAGCACATCTTGTGCAAATGGAGCCTGTACTTTTCTGATTTAATTAGTCCGGAAAAGCGCATTGAGGATGACATATTTTTTGGTTAGTGAAGGGCGGAAATTAGGACCATAGTGGAGGGGTCACGTGCGCGTTTAATTGCCTAAAATTTGCCAATCCCCGGGGGAACGCGCTAATAATAGGGAAACATGAAGATAATTGCTCTTCGCTGATGGGCTCTTTCAGACTAAACATGCTACACTTGTTACGTTTGCAGCCCTCTGTGTTGAAGCTGGAATGGAAGTAAACTTGCAGTTATGGTCTTTTCAGAAGAACCGAATTTTCTGTCAAAGGTTAAGTTGTTGGTCCTTAATTCGGCGAGTTTTCCAACCCATATATTTATTCTTGGGGATTAGGCTTAATACCCTATTCGTACCTATACCGAGCCGAAAACCGGGTTTTCGCGAAAACACTCGAAAACTTCATCGAAAACAGAAGTTTTCCCATACATATTTCCGTTTTCAAACCGAGTCGATTAGAGTCGTTTTCTACGAAAACACAAAGAAAACAACTTCCAATCGTTGGGAACACACCTTTTGCAATATTCAGCAAATTCAGCAGAACATCTAACCCACAAGAAGTCACAACTTACCACTTAAAATCATTTTCCACAGTTAAATGATATTATTTTTAAATGCTCCGAATTCATTATTTTTTTTGTTAATTAATGCGATCGAGATTTGTAACCAAAATGGTTTACAGAGAAGTTTCACGACTATCAGGTCTATTCGCGTACTTTCCCAAGCCAAAAACTAAAAATCTGTCAAACTCAAAAAATTTAGCGAAGCTCTCTCAGAAAGCTGAAAAAATACCCCAAAATACGTGGATAGACTTCGAGCTACCTCGAGCCACTTTCATCTTTGACATCTAATCCATATCACAAATAAATATGTAACTTAACTTTTAGCAACATCGTCACCTCAGTATTTGAGTGATACATTTGCATTTTTGCCATTTTTGAGTTAGGAATGATTTCTAAGAGACAAAAAGGAGATCTTTCTTTTGGTGTAATTAAATCTATCCTATGTCCATTATTGCCAAAGATATCAGTGTTACAAATGATCTAAACGCACTTTTGGGAATTAATGGTCAGTATTGGTCTGCCACATAAGCCTACATATGGGAAGGTCACATTTTTGTATGAACTTTTCTTAAATTTCTTAAACCTTTTAAATGACCTATACATACAATTGAACAAAATTTATGCTTCATTGACAAACAGCAATTCAGTGCTTAAATGATCTAAACATACAATTCTCCCTCAAAAGTGCTTCATATGCATAATAATTTTTCAGTGTTTAAGTGATACATACAAACAAAGTTCCAAGTCAAATTTGTAATTCAGTGCATAAGTGATACATACAATACAGTCGACTTCATAAATTCCTTATAGACAGTTACTGTTCAATTTATGTTTGGTTTTTCTGCATTATAATTATTTAATAATATATTCTGTACAAGTATGATCTGAATTTAAAGTTGGATAAAATAGATATTTTATTTTATTGTTTTCCTTTTTCACCCTCTGAAGGCACTAAATTAATTTAAAAAAGAACTGAAATATTGGATTTTTAGATCCCCGATACAAACAAACGTTTGTATATTACAGAATTATTTTTCTTTGAAACGATAACTTACCTTGTTTTTTACATAAAAAAATAAGTTTGCCATAAAAAACGCCAAGAAAAATAAAATAACAGTAATTTGAAAAAATGCTTTTATTTCAACTTTTGTATGAATATATGCCACATACGCATTCAAAAGTCACAATGCCGCTCAGTATTTAAATGCCACATAGGTTGCTCAAAAAGTGCCTCATACCATACAAATACGCATTATTTCGAAAAAAAATCATGCCACATATGCAATTTCCTTTTTTTCAACTTGAGATTATAAAAAAACCAATTGTCCAATTGAAACAAGAACTAAAAAGTAAGTAGAACTCAATAGCCACTAAATTAAAAAATTTAGTTGATGGTTGTCTTACTGAAGGTTTTTGTTTTATTCGTTTCCAAACTTAAAACGTCGTTTTCTCGAAACTATGTTTTTGTCGTTTAGATCACTCAAATACTGAGGTGACGATATGTCATACGTTCAGGGAGAACATTCTACCATAGCCAAATTTTCTTTATTTGCACAGATTTTATTTTTGAGTGCAATTGATTTTTAAGACGGATTTTGAATTTGTTTCTTGTCAACTTTGTGCATTTGACGCAGTGCCGGCTCCAGCCAAACTAGCGCCTTGTGCGGGACTTACAGAAAGCGTTTTTTTTTTTACATTTGCACACATGCAAATACCCATCACCACGCACATACGAGTTGCAACTTTTTTTGTTTTGAGATTTTTGAACTAGATTCTCTTTGAAAATGTAAGTGGATGTGCAAGAAATATTTATCTATACGATACGAACAGGTAGAATATTTTGAGATTAGATAGGTAAGAAATGAACTTGCATAGGTTTAGTGGGATTTTTTTATTTTGCGATATTTTGAGTTAGATTCTCCTTGAAGTTAAGTTGCAACATTGCAAGTGATGTGAGTTAATTTGCAAGAAATAATTCAGCACAGGTGTGATGGATGTTGTTATTTTGAGCTTATTTGAGCAAGCTTTTTTTTCAAGCAAGATAAATTTAATTTTTCTTTCCTAGCAATGCGCCCCCAGAGCTTGGCGCCCTGTGCATTTGGAAATTTTGCACATATTGTGTGTCCGGCCCCGTCTGCCCGTTGAAATTTTCTGAGTTCTGTCTTTTTCTGTCATTTCTTAATTAGACTTTGTTGCAATATCGATTGCGTTCGATTTAACCCGCGTACGCTAATAAACCCAAGGTCTCACAGCTGATTGAAACGTCAAACGAAAACTAGTTGGTATTCGGTGTGAATATGTTCTTCGAGTTTTCGATGAACACGCGGTTTGCGGTGCGGTGTGAATAGGGTATATGACGGAAAGAATTTAATCAAGTTCCGGCGTTCATTCAAACAATTGACGATCTTGTCATTCAACACTCAATACTCTCTCTCTCAATGCCGACGACAGAGCAAGTTTTTTTTAACCCATTTCCTTACAACTCCTAGCCTCCTTCCCGAAATAATGCTGTCCATGGCCAACCCAACGTATATATCTCTCGTCAAATCTTAATGCGCCACTTCTGTTCGCCCCCTCCTCGAGATAACCAAGCGCGGTGTCCCTTTCACGGATTTTGCGTATTTTAGGATCGAGGGCATGTAGCGTCGATTACCTACTTCTGGGTCTGTGAGATGGTTCGATTAGGTCCAAATCGCTCATCTGCCCTTTGGAGATGTTTTAGAGTCGGATGAAGGTTAAGGAGACTCCACTTAAGCATCATACACCCGCAATCCCTTCAAATTAGGATTTCGTCTCCAGCTGCATACATAAACTGACCGCTGATTCGTAGGTTGTTGCGAAACCAGTAAAATAAACTTGATGACTTGATTACTAGCAACTGAATGTACGAAATTCGAAAACGAAAACACCTCATAACCACAAAAAAATAAAAAAATTAACCCATCTAAAAAAATTGCCAGTCAACGAATAATGAAATTGACATTTCACCATTTGCGCTAGACGTCTAGCACTTTTTGTGAAATGTCAATTTTTTTTTTATATAGAGTTTGACGTGCCCGTTGCCCGTTACCCGGCAATTTTATTCAAAACATTATTTATCAAGTGCTGGCGCTGCTGCTGATCTCCTATCACCATCATACTGCACTCCAAGTCCAAACCATACTACGTCTCTTTCTATCACCGTTCGTTACTCACACAATCAAAAAATGTAATTAGTAAATCGTGTATTCCTCTGAGCTCTGACTGCATTTTGCATGTGATACTTTCGCTTCGAAGGGGTGTTCCGGAATTCCCATAATCGTGTATCTGAATGTTTCCATGTCGTTCGCTGAGTGTGCGTCGCATCTCGCCTGAATATCGTTAGGTAAAAATAAGGGTTGTTCAAAAGAGGTGCGCTGTGTCGAAATTCGATCATCCCCTAGCTAAATAAATGTACACACTCTAACCGTATTCCCTGCCGCAAAGATCATAGAGTCGGTAAAAGAAGTTCACACGATACAGTCCTAAGAAATAGGTGAGACAAGAAGGAGAACAAAAATACCCTTGGATTGCTAAATATTTGTATTCTTCAGTTCAGTTTTTGGTATGAGAACGAGAAGTGGATATCGTTTGTTATCGATGGTGATCAGTTTCAGTATCCTTAGGAACGTGAACGCATGAGGTTTGCTTTCCACTCGGCGTGATCTTGTTAAATTAAAAAAAACTCGTTCGGGTTGTTTCTTTTTTTGTTGTGTTTTAATGTTAAGTTAGAAACAGTCGGTTGTTCTTTTTTTTTTAACTGGGTTAGTGCTTAAACTATAGTTGATTAATTTGAAGGACTTAAATAACAATAGTTAGTTTTGTAAATAGTTAAGTTTCTTTTGGATTATAAATACCTATACTCGAGGATTATTTAAAACAACAGCAAATGAAAATGGATTACAATTTAAATTCGGACGATGATTACGACGGAAACTCAAATGGATTTAATAGCGACATGATGAACAACAATAACAATATGCAAGCGATAAATCCCAATGGACTATCGAAAGCCGAGCTACGAAGGGTAAGCTTTACTGTCTGTTGAATGGATAAATATTAGCAGGCCCAAGATTGATTTTATGATTTTTAAGTGCAAAACAAACACACGCTTAAAGGGGCTTGCTTAACATTATTTAACCTCTTAACAAATAAATTCTCTAAACAGCCAAAGCAGAAATGTTTTTTTAAATAGGTAGGTTTTTCAAAAATAAAAGGAGAACATTTATTACAGTTCTTTTGGAAAATCTACTATTAGCTTCAAAGTACAAAAAAAAAAAAAAAAAACTCTTTAAACTCAATTGAAAAGGCCTTTCTGGCAGTAGTTTAGTTCCTCATCTCATCATGGAGGAAGATTGTTTTCCTCCAAAACTTCTGATATTTAGTACCAGCAGGACAAAGCTCTGAAACGTCTTCTAAATTCTATTTGAATTGGTGTATTTATGATCGTGTAACGCTGAAAGGTTTTAGCTGTTTTTTTTTGCGAAGGCAGCTTGTTGCCAAAGCGATGTGGTGTTTAAATGATTTTCCATTATATCTGATAGAGATTTGTGTCGTTCTAAAAAGTCAAACTCTCTCCGATTCGTATGTGGATTGGTCTTTTGAAAAATCGTCATAATTCGTATTTTCTTTGTCAAAAAATGGTAGACATCTAAAAGCTGGTCCAGCAATTTGTTAATTCGAGGTTAAGAACTTTCAACATCCTCGCTTTTTGTGCTGGAAGGAAAAACATATCTTCGATGTAGATATGTTTCGGAGGTTCATAGGATGGAAAAATATAAAACCTAAAATATCCACCGTGCTACCAAACATTCTCAATTATGATTCTGAAAATGATCAACGAGGCAATATAGTGGTTCTCACCGGAGGGAGGTAAATGCGTTTCCAATACCTTAGCCAGGATAAAGTCTACATGCATCGCTGATGGATACCGACGTTCATGGCAGTGAAACGGCCGTCTCCGATTCAAAGTTTCCACCAATGAATGCGCCTCATCTCAATTCATTCAATATTTCCACCATTAAAATAGAAAGTAAACCCATTATTGAGAGACTTTTCGGACAGACTTGCCCAGGCCCACGACGATTATCAACCACCATTATGGACCTTTCGTTTTTAGGAAAGCCCCCACGATATTGAATTCGAATGGGTTTTCTTCAGATTCAGGAATGAGAAGGTTATTTATTGGAAATTTCAAGTTATTTTGAAATGCAAAATGCCCACGAACTTCTTTATACGTCGTTTCTGGCATATGCGTTGCTTGCTTATGTCTTTCGTGCATTCTACCAGTCAGTTGAATACGTTGCTGCGACGGACATGATTGTTCTATAGGTTCAATCAATCTTTTTAACAACCTTCCTTGAAAATCGCTCCAGTTTGCAAATAATCGCCGCATTCCCATTTCACTTTCATGACACCAGACTCTCATTGCTCCTTATGCCCTATTAACATCGAGCTGAAAACCGGGTTTTCACAAAAACACTCGAAAACTTAATCGAAAACAGAAGTTTTCCCATACAAAATCCATAGAAAACGTTGAATTGTTGAAACAAACACACTTTTGCAATATTCAGAAAATTCAGCAGAAGAGCGTTTTGACGTTGTGCCCACTCTCTTCCAAGTGTGTTCTTTGGCTGCTTTAAATTGTATTTTGAAATGAGAGTGTTAATTAGTTTCAGTAAATTAATAGTGCATTTACACGGTCACACATTCCTATCACGGAAAATTAAAGGGATTCCCAATACTAAACAGCCGTCTGACTAAAAGGGACAGCATTACCTAACACGCAAAAAAACGCGATACGTTTTTTGGTCGGCCATCTTGTTTACGTGGTAGGAATTATGGGAAAGTTATGCATGTTGATATTTTTATAGCGATGGCTTACGAAATTTCGTTTTCCTATAAAACACAATGGCTTCCGGAAATTATGAACGTACAATTATTTATTTATTTCGTATAAATGATTGATGTTGGTTTAACTTATTGAAACTAATTAACACTCTCATTTCATATATTTTAAATCGGAAATAGAAATGTTTTCATGTGATTGCAGAAATGTTGGTTGCCGGAACTTCCGCTTTACGTATCTATAATTATGGGTAGTACATACATGACACCTTAGGCGTCTGATTTGTGATCTCATTCCTACGCCTTTATTAGCATTGACTGCGGACAAACGGATCTCTCTGTCCCGTCTCGTGCAAAAATGCGCGTGCGTGATAGTGTAAATGCAGTTTAAACCAACAATTCATTAATCATTTATAGGAAGCCATTTTGTTTTATAGGAACGCGGATTTTCGTTACCATCGCTATAAAAATATGAAAATGCAGAGCAACAAAATGGCCGACCAAAATACGTGTCACTTTTTTTTGCGTGTTACATAATGCTGTCGCTTTCCGTCAGACGGCTATTTAGTATTGGGTATCCCTTTAATTTTCCGTGTTAAGAATATTTATAGCCTCACGTAAAACGAAACCGTACAAATTTTCTTTTGCTTTTGCTGAACACAGTCTTGGTCTTAAATTGTTGCTTATGAATTATAAAGTTAGCAAAGTATCTTTCAATTTACTAGTAAAATTATTTTTAATTTTTCCGTACGAAAATATGTTTCCGATCAACTTCCCAATCAGTCCCACAAAAAAAAAAAAGAAAAAAGAAAACGAATTCCACTAAAATATTTAATTTCTATACATACTGCTCCACCTGTCAAGAATTTTTTTTTTGCGTTTGGACTCCAATCAGTGGTGGTTGGTTTGTTGTAAGTTTTCGTAGCGACAAATTTTTCTGACAACATTTTTTTATGGCCGCCTAAAAGAAGAAAGAAGAAACTCATTTTAATATTCTTCCAACTTTTTCGGTTGCATTTTACGATGGCTATAACTGAGGCCGTAATAAGAAATTTGCAATTTCTTCGAGATTCCTTGCATTGGTTGCGAGAAGACGAGTAGGTAACTGTTGAAATCACAAACCCAATAGTCTGAATTCAATTATGGAACTCATTTATGACTTCGCAAACTTCAAAGCGTACCTATAACTTTTTTTAAATTTAGAGCTGCAGCGATTTCAAAAGTCTCCTGAACATTTTGAACTCTGTTCTTAACTTTGTCACACTCTCGGAAACGCATTTTCTCTTCCAAAGTCGCTAAGACATGGAATCATAGCAGTCTAAACAGGAGAACAGAGATCCCTTGTCGTTGGAGCCCTATAGTTAGCAAACGTCAAATTTGTAGCAACCATTTTACAAAATTCGCTGGCTAACCGTTTATAAGGTCACAGCATTTATAAAATCATTCATTTGTTTGTCTTACTTTGCAATATATTTATAACATTTTTTTTTTTTTTTTTTCAGAGTAACAAGCCAATAATGGAAAAACGGAGACGTGCAAGAATCAATCACTGCCTGAATGAATTGAAATCACTTATATTGGAGGCAATGAAGAAAGACGTAAGTTAACTCAAGTTGTGAAATTAATTTGTTAGAAACCCTTCGCACTAGAAAAATAAGCAATTTACCAATCTGTGGGCATATGGTTACAAGATCTCAAAACGAAAACAGGGGACAATCATTTTGAGACATTAAAGAGGGACGTATGGCTACCTTGCACTTGCACCTTCCAATGATAGTTAAGCCGGAATCACACTTGTAACGTGTGGTGTGGAGTGTCGTGTCGCATCCTATGCCTACTTTCCTAGAGTTAGAGTGTGATGTGTTTTTTTTTTTTTTTAATGAATTCAGATGTTGTTTGTTTCGCTTTTTTGACGTTGTCGATATCGTAGTTTATTTTGCACTCTTTCTTTCACATAGGCAATTTCAGATAATATATTTGTCTCGTTTCATTGCGCCACTTGCCGGTTGAAATTCTCTGAACAGTTTCGAACCAAGAGAGGAACTACTCGTTACTCGTTACTACTTACTCGGTACTCGTTATTTTGCTAACTTTCTCTTTTTCTGTCATTTTTGATGAGAACGTAGATTGTATATAGATTTTGTGCGATTGGGGACGTTCGGATTCCTAGTTTATTAAGTCTGACAGCTGTCCGGCTAGATGTTTTTCAGTTCTTATTGGCCAAGAGTGGTCGAGTGTATAGGTTTTTGCAGTTGACTGTATGAAGGGAAAGCCGACAAATCTGGTCAAGGAAATCCTGCCTGCATACTCAAGCTAAGATTAGACTGTATGCCAATTATGCATATGAATGCCAACAGACAAATGACCAGATTAGCTGTCAAATGACCATACAGTCATTTGTATATTAGACTATATGACCAAAATTACCAATATGGCCATATTTGCCTTGATGGTCATTTAAGGCATTTATTATTTTTTAATTTCTTATTTGTTATTGTTCGATCCACAAAAAAAGAGAACGGAAAACACCGATGACAACAAAATAATTCTTGTTCCATCAAAAATGCCAGCAATGCCACAATGAAATTTCAATAAAGTGCTTATGGGCATATAGGCCTTATGCTGGCATTCGTGCTTATTGTCCGATTACACTATATTGAAATTTTGGCATTTTTATCTGTCAAAATCGGCGTGGTCATATGTGGCATTTAGGTCATTAGAGCATATGAGATATGCCAATTACATTGTATGACCATATTTTGACAGGAGAACTGTCAGAAATTGGCATGCAGTCTAATCTTTCCTTCAGATGACATTTCGAAGAGTCAAATTTAAAATAAATAGAGCGGTCGTGACAAAATTCTGAAGAGTACGATATTTAACAACCATTAGTTCGCATAACATTTTAAAGGTGTTGTGATAGGGTTGTGAAAATGTAACAGTCTATGTATTTTTTTGGAAATAACTATTTTTTGAAAATTTTGTGAAAGGCCTTTTCCAAATAAAAAAGTGAAAAATCAAACAAAGGTAACGCTGACCGCGAGACTACAAAAACAATTCAAGTTGCTTAGTCAACGCGCTCGGATTCCTAGTCACGACGAATCTAGTTGACGTTTTACATAAACTAGGTATCCGAACGCCCCCATTGTGATCAATTTAAATCGATAGAGTATTTCGCGACAACGTCAGTGTCAAATGACCACATCAGTGTTTATTAAAAGTGTTAAAATAACTTAAATCTGGTATTTTTCTACTTGGTCTTCTGGCAATAAGTTGTTTGTGCCGCTGGAAAAAAGCTTGGAACCCAATCCGGATTCAAATCGTCCGACAGTTTGGCACATTTACCTAAATATAATATTTGTCACAATGGTTAGGTAGTACATTATTGTAAATATGTCAACATACCTGAAATAAAATGCCTGGAACGAACACGAGCTATTTTAGTATTAATTTTCTTTAAATTTATATCAGCTAGCCATCGTTTGCGCCTCTCCTTAGACAGATTTCGAATTTCAGGTTTTTGGTTTGACGTTTAAGTGAAAGAGGAAGCAAAGTTTCGAAAGCGATAGCTTCGCGAAATACCCTATTGCGTTTGATTTAAACCGCCTACGCGACTGATCCTATTCTGTGTCAAGAGATTTTAAAAAATTCGCCCTCACAAATCGGTGTTTATCGATAAAGTAGCTTCCGATAATCTCACTGTCAAATGAAAAGGAGAAAAAAGCAAGTGACAGCTATATAAACAGAAAAACATGTACCACCAGCGCTTTAATATAAGTAGCACTATTTTGCTGAGAAATTGTTGAAATTGTTATAATAAATTGTAAAATCGAAAAGAAAATATTGTAGAATATTTTGAGCTACAGAATTCTGCTGCACTTATTAAATTTCAGTTGTTCTTCGCCCAAAGTCCTGTATCGGGAAAAAGTAAGATACCAAAGACCTTGCCACATAGAAATAAAATTCCATTTCAAAGCAATCGCTCTTTGACTCCGAATTCAGGGAAAAACCTATATTCCTTAATATAAAACAAAGGAACTATATCCCTTTCTAATAGCCGATTAACAATTATCGAAATGATCCACACACACAGGTAGGCATGTCTTACGCAATCATTTTCCTTTTTCCCATCACTTTCAATAGTGCACTTGATCCCGGGAAAAAATGTAAATATTTGCTGAGAAAAAAAAAACACACACGCAAATAAACGAACAGGTTTCCTTTGAACAGGTATGCAGAGGCACCAAGATCGAAAGTAGATGCACACGATATATTGGGAAAGAGGACAATAAAAATGCCTGGGAACCTTGAATCCGTACCAAAAAACGTAGGCAGACAGACTGTTAAATTGAAAACGATCACCAACATTTCGCACGACCTTAATCATGCCTCCGAGGATCGCGCTGCGGTGCAACGTAGCCAACAGCGGGAGCGACACACAGCCAGACCTCAGAGCCCAATGAAGAATAAGAAATATGATCATCAACTTCAACATGGTTTCAATGAACCTGTGCAAAGAAGATAGACGAGGAACAGTTACAGAGAAAGAAAATGATTCTTTGTTGTGATTATAATCGTTCTCTTCGATTTTTGTTTTTTTTTTTCGTCGGTGTCGGTCGGTTTTCGTTCTTCCTTGCTATATCTTTTGCCTTTTCGTGTAAAATTGTATTTCCGATGAGAATTTTTCGTGGTGTATCTCCTTTTGTTTTCGATTTCATGCACTTGTCTTCGTGGATCGTTCCCAGTTCCCACATGCATAAAAAAGGTTTACGATCATCCATAATGAAATTCCGTTTTCGAAATGCCATGCTGAAAGGATCTAGTTATAGGTTGTTTGAATGTGCCAGTCGTGTGAAAAATCGTTTCTTTTACTTAGCCGATTTGTGTACCTGCCCAGTTTTTCTCGACCAAAAAAAGCGAAACCAAAACACACACAGAAACGGGTCCTGTTCCTGTGGGAACAGATATATACAGTTTTCGGTCTTCGCTATTCGAGCTATATGGAAATCCTTGAATGTTGTTATGAGTTGGAGTTTTCACGGCACGGAGATAATCTCAGCTAAATTAGGTATTATGAGTTTTATTGTCGTGCACACCATTGAGGTCAGTGGCCGTTTATGGTGTTTGGGTAGGTAGGTGGTTGGTTGATAGCGGAAAGGTAAAATGGAAAGGAATTGAGGGAAGAGCTACGCGCACATAATGGTTACAGCAATAAAACCATTTTGAGTAATTAAACAATTTAATTCGATGTTTTGCTTGCGATTCGCTTGAAGCAATAAACCAAATAGCGTATACGGGTATTATGACCAATAAAAGATCATCAATGTCATTTACCGAACAACACACTAACCTTCGAGTGAACTCTAAACTGACAAGCTATAATAAAACCATCAAGGTAATAAGTAGGGTGCTCAAAGTGTGTTGCCAAAAGAAAAACCTCTCCCATATTTAAACGGGACGGGGACCTTCGGTTTTTACTTTTCAGGAATCAATTATGAGCGTCAGATGTGTGTATGTGTAAAGATCCCAGACCGGGTTCTAATACCCTATTCACACCGCACCGCAAACCGTGTTTTCATCGAAAACTCGTCGATGCGTTCACACCGAACAATAACTAGTTTTCGGTTGACGTTTCATCAACTGTGAGACACTAGTCGTGAAACTTTTGTGTAAACTATTTTCTTTACAAATTTCGATCGCATTAATTTACAAAATAAATTAATTCATAACATTTAGAAATAATATTAGCCGATCAACAGAGTATTTCGCTTTCCCTTTCACTTAAACGTCAAACCAACTTGTAGGAAAACAAAACAAATTTTATATGGCGGGAGATATGATTTATTTCGTTTGAAGATTAAAAGTTTATGATAAGGAGCAAAATAGTTCGGTAAAGAGTTTGTGTACCTACAAAAAATTAATAAACAAATAATAGTTTTCGAGTTTTGAATACAACTGATTTTTAAGCTGGAAATTTAGTTATGGGATTATGTTTGCAAAGAAAAATAAAATAAATATATCCTGTATAAGCTTGTGTGAGCTTCGACGAGCTTTTGCAGCATTTCTGCAGGAATTTCAAAAAGACCAACACCCAAGTCTCAAGTGGCTTTTCACCCAGACGTTATGAATGAAGAACCTAAAGAACGTTCCTAGGAATTTTTTTTTGATAAAGACAACAAGAAGTATCTAGCTCTTTCTTTCCCGACCTTCTCAATTTTTTTTTAAGAAGCAGAGTTTATTCAGCACATTAAGGTCTTTTGCGTAAGCAGATAGCTCCATTCTTATACATATGAAAAAGTTATTCAGTAAGTTATTAGATTACTTTTAACACTTTACAATTACTAATATGGTATTCGATTCGCATTCTCAGAGCACTTTCTTTTGCATTAGGACACTTTTTATGTTTGATTGCTACAAAGAAGAAAAAAAAAACAATCTTTTTCCGATTTCAAAGCATTTATAGGTCTGTTCCCTAACGATAATGCATTCGAACACATTCGCCAAATTCAGTCAAACTTCGTTCCCTTACGCAAAAGTTGGACAGAAGAAGAAGACAGCCAAAAAGAGAGAGCAAAACATTTCCCCTCCATAAAAAACCTACGAATATTAGCCCAAGAAATTTCTTTGGGCTTGTTGGTTATTGCTGACGTTATCAAATCGTTCAAATGCTAATTTCAAACTGACTTTTTATTTGATTTCATTTACTTATAATTTTGTGCTTGTTTAGCATTAAAATAGATGAAACAAACAAAAGGATTGCATTTTTTAATTTCTGCAATAAAAGCAATACAAATCCTGGTCTTAAATAAAAATTTCTGTTTTGTTCTACCGATATTCGAATATTCCCGCCTTGAAAAATTCATATTTTTCAAATTTGTTGTTCAACGCGTTCCTTTTCTTTTTGGTTATATTTCATTTCGGTGAGCGAATTCTCTCGCAATGAGAGAAATGTGAGTTTTTGCCAAAATTGAACCAGAAAGTAAGTAAGAAAGTAAGACTCTAATAGACTCGTTTCGAAAACTGAATACGTATGGGAAAACTTCTGTGCCTTGATTTTGTGCGGTTTTCGTCCGCAATTGCGCTAGGGAACGTTCCGAATCGGATTTGAATGTGTGAGTGTACCGCGCGCTAGACTAGCCGTTGACCGTTGCAAAAATTTGACACTTTTTTCGAGGACAATTTGTTGGTACTTTTTCCCTTTTTTTTTAGCTGAAAAAGAAACTTCGCAAATTCTTTAAAAAAAACTGTGATTTCCAAATAAATATGTTTAAAATGTAACGCGGTTGAGTTTCACAATACTATTATAACGATAATAGAGTTAATACTTGTGAAAATATTGTGCAAAGGCCCCAGTTATAGCCATACGTAAAACGGAACCGCACAATTTTTCTTTTGCTTTTTTTAACCACTTAAACTTGGTGGGTGACCTCAATCTTGGTCTTAAAATGTTGCATATGAATTATTTTGTTCATTATAAACAAAATTAAAAAAAAAAAACACACACACACACATTAGAGATGTCCTTAAGATAGTTAAAAAAATAGATGCAATGCGTTTTCGAATGACAAGTTTTAAAATGAAAACCTTAAAGCCTTGATTTTGACTTATAGATATATAAAAATTAATTATAAACATTGGTTGTAAATATATCAACTTATATTAATTTGTACATCTTAAGATCTCGTTCAATTTAGTTTTGAGAAGTTGCAAAAAAAAAGATGCAAGAAAAAAGTGCCTTTTCTGAAGCTCTTCTGCAAATTTAGAATTTTCTCACAATATTTAACAAGTACCTATTGGCTCGTTTTAACCGAAAATAGTGTTGTGATAGGGATCTGGCTACCTAAATAGGTTGCGTACGGAAAAGCTCGACTGGAATTTTCAGGAACAAGGCTACAATAGAGCAGGAAATATTGGAAGTTGTCACTTCTCATATCACATATTTCACAGGTTTGGTCTGATTTTACATTCAAGGTCAAAAAAAAAAACTTCTTCAAACAAAAGTAGTTGTCAGATTTAAAAGAAGTACTCAGCTACAAACAAATTATAAGTCCGAAAGAAAAAGTCTTGGATGGAGCACAAATTGGTTCAACTCTGAAGTCATCCACATCAACGAAAAATCATCCTTGTCATCATCTCACGTTTTCGCATGCATCAACTTTATTGGCACCATTTAGAATTAATAGACATCAACGATGCCTTTTGTGTTGATTACACTGATATCTCTAATGATCAACATCAAACTGAAGAAATTCAAAACTACTCCAAAACATTGCTTCACTATTCATTTTTAGGTTACAACTTACAATTTCTTTCAAAAATATAAATCCCCATAAACTGATACCGCCGTTTACCTATCATTGGTGCATATCAGCTGGTGTGGATCGTATGTGGAATGTGAACTGCTTACCGATGACGTTTTACGCTGTCGTGGAAGTTAGGGAATAGGTTCTCTAAAATGAAACGCCTCAAAAAACGACAAACGTCGTGAAAGTAAAATGCCACTCGGAATAAGGGTGATTGTGATTTGATTTTCATCTTTTATGAACCCGAGCTAAGATTTTCTGGTCCAACTTTTCCCCTCAACCATTATCATGACTTTTTCCTCTAACAAAGAATGTATCAACAAATATTTCTCAATCAATTTTCTGAGATTGGAGCTCAATAAAACAGGTCTTCGTGTGCTACAGAACCTACTAGAATCACTTTCTGTCACAAAAGCTATATACCTTTTCTGACAGCTTAAGCGCTTCAAATGCGGAGTAGATACAACAACTTTTTATTTATTAATTCTCTATCAAATCTCTATAGTCTTAACTTTACTTCTCTTTTTAGCCAGCACGACATACCAAGCTTGAGAAGGCCGACATCCTTGAGATGACCGTTAAGCATCTCCAAACAATGCAACGGCGACAACTATCTATGGCGATTCAAACGGATCCCTCAGTAATCCATAAGTTCAAGACAGGGTTTGTGGAGTGTGCTGACGAGGTCAAACGCTACATCGGAAAGATGGATGGTGTAGATGCTGGAACGCGACAACGTCTGTCAAACTATTTGAACACCTGCGCAAATGGTTTAGAGCAGATCGGATCGTTTAGCAACTTTTCCAATGGCTACCGATCGCAGACGGCATCACAGACCTTCGGCAGCGCAACAGGCCTTCCCAACCAACTACCATTCTCGATGCCTCAAGATGCTAACAATAATGCACGAGCTCAAATGGGTGGTGTCAACTTAATTCCGTCGCTACTGCCATCTGGCGAATTCGCCCTTATTATGCCAAATGCAAACGCTAACGTATTGCAGCCGAATCCAAACGAATCGGTCCCGTTCTGCGTTCCAAATATACCAACAACTAACATCGACTTTACAAGCGGTTTTCCGCGCATGAGCGCGTTCAGTAAACCAGCGAACAAAGTCGCTTTTCCACCGCCAAACTTTCACGACATCAACACTTCGGTTCCGTCATCAGCAACAACCGCTAGTCCACCGCTAAGTCCGATCTCATCGATTTCTAGTCACGAAGAAGATTCGATTATGCACACCAGCTCCGATTTTACATCTCGATCGATAACTCCACCGTTAGATGCTAGTCATAGTAGTTCCTCTGGAGCTTTCTCAACACCATCCAGTGCCGAGTCGAGCAAAGCATTCATTCGCACTCCAGACTTACAGCAACAGTGTAAGGTGTCATCTAGGAGCGAAGTAGTAGCTCCGTCAAAACGGATTTATTCGCATTCTTTTAGCGATAACGCCGATGAACCCTCCAGTAAAAGGGTTAGCCTGGAGAACCAGCATGATGACAATGGAAATCCGAAAAAGGACGCTAACGTAGAAGAAACCTCTGAAAATATGTGGCGACCCTGGTAGCCGCATCCGTAACGATGCTAGAGCATGAACAAAAAAAATATTTTCCGTCGGCTTTTCATTTCTTTTAAATTTGTTGAATTTTCTAAATCGACTTTTTTTTGTTGTGTTCAAATAGCTTTATAAGAACTTTTTATGTTTTGCTTTGTATTTTTCTTGATCATTTCTTTTTAGTTGAAGTTTTCGTGTTAAACTTGTTTTTTTATATATATATAAATTTATCTGTGATTTTTGTACAATTTAAATATAATGCTCGCTATGGATGAACATGAAAATGGATGTACAAGTAGTAGTAGTCAGAAAAAAGCGAACACATTTGTTTACCTTAAGAATATTTGTTTGATTTTGTCTGTGAAAATTATTAGAAAATACGGTAATAAATGAAAATCACATCAAAGCTTATTTTATTTTTTATACCTAATACCATGTTGTTAAGTGACGCCGTTGGAGGGAGTTTCAGTCGGCTAGTGAATTTGGATTTGTTCAAAACACTCAGTATTGTCTCTGGTAAGCAGATGGTGAGACCCCCAACTTCGGTTGATTTCCCGTTACTTTGCCTACAAGCTATATTTTTACGAAGTGACCACGATTTGCTGCACTAGTATAGAAATTATTGACAAATGTCATATAACTTCAAAAATTCCGGCTCAGCAACTCGCAAAAAATGTATCACTGCAGACTGGTTGTAGGAAAATAAAAACATTTTGAGCAATTTTTATTCAGTTACCGACCTATTTAAGAAAAATTTACTCATTAAA
Organism: Cheilosia urbana; assembly: GCA_946477585.1. NCBI lineage: Eukaryota > Metazoa > Arthropoda > Insecta > Diptera > Syrphidae > Cheilosia > Cheilosia urbana. Next base: position 148,485,627 of record OX297854.1, read on the forward strand.
TCGAAGTTAATGATATTCAAAAGCGGAAAATACCGTATCTGTCCTAATATATGTTTCTATTTCTAGTACATATAGAAAATCTCCATTAAAGGTAGTTTTATTAACCAAAAGAAATCATTTTATTCGCCTTTTAAAAATATATAATACCTAACTAACCGATACTATTCAGTAATGTTAATATGTGGTATTCCGAACTCTATCACATTTCCCCACGGTTAGCAGCATTGATTTTATATTTTTAGTCGGCCTTATCGTGAATAAAAATTCCCTCCTATCGTAAATGATATTCGAATGAGTCCAATTCCTCAGCCACAACTCTTAATGCAATGCTAAACCTTTTTTTTTAAATATTTGTGTCACCGAAATAAAATTTTAATCTTGGATTCTAACCAAATATAATTGACAGAACTTTTTCGAAATTAGCTGTTTTTCTCTTCGAGGAGAGATTTCGGTTTCCGAGGGAATTCGAATTCGAGGGAGATTGGCGATAGGCGGATTTTATTCTCCGGGGAACACACGAACTCGGGGGAAGGAAATATTCCCTCGGAATTCACGATAAGGCTGAGTATGTTTTTGCATGTCATACGGATTCTCGATTGAAATAGGAAAACAAAATGGCGAATTCGAAAAAAGAAACAAAAAAAACTAAGGGGGCCCTATTGCGAAGATCAACTATCAATCGGTTGACAAAATTTATCAAGGAAAATTGATGCTGGTACTGCGAAACGTAAGCCCACAAACTCAAAGTTTGAACGAAATCCGGGCTGGAATCGGCTAAGTTGATAGTTGATTGTCGTTTTTGATTATCAACTCTTCTTTGCTCTGCGTAATGCCCAAAACACATGTGCAGAATTTCTGGATGCAGTACTGCAAGCAAAACACATGTGCAGAAAATTGTTTGACATGCATGCATCAGCTACTGTCATTCGCCGACTAAGCAGCTGATTTGTTTTTGTTTGTAATTAAATTCGTTGAAAATTATAATTGAGGAATTCAATAAAATTCGCAAAATTGTATTGCTTTTATCGGCTTACCAGTCGTACAGGAAGTTTTTATACCTTAGCCGATTAGCTGAAATAATGTTTTCGTTGAAAATTCTGTTCGTTTTTCTTCCATTTTTGTGTCAGCCGCAAAATATTTGAAATAAACGGCAAACGCAATGATGCCAAATCCGTTCAAATTTAGTTTTTTATTTGGCTGTGTTGTGGTGGTATTGTCGTCTGCAGTAAATTTAGAAATAGCGACAACTTGCAGTACTGAAACGCATGCTGAATTTACATGTGTTCACTCTCATTAAACGTGTGGGTTCTATATTCACTGCACGCAAAATTCTGCACGTGTGTTTTGGGCATAATAAGTAATGTGAACTTAAAGCAGAATCTCTAAAAAATATCAGAAACACTGATAATCCTCCAACGCTGTCAATGGTCTTACAAGCCACGGTTGCCAACACGATACATTTGGGATTGGGACAAAGTCTTTCTCTTTCCCAATGTTTCTTTGCCCTTTTCCTTCCCGACGATTTCGTAGTCCCAAACTTTTACAGCCCTATTCTGCTATTCATCGGGGGGAATTCTTCACTGAACACTATTCTACTATTCATTCGAATTAAATTTGCTTTCACCTCGTTATGTCGGTAAGGTGGGTGCTACTGCGGGGTATTCTCTTATTCACGTGAACGCACACATTCTATACAATTCAGATCCGCATGTCAATAGTTGCGGATCTGAAATTAAATGCATCGTATTTCTGGTTGGTGGTTCCTAAAATGTAAGTAAAAACCAATTTATTGCTGGATTATTTGTTTTTAAATAAAGATTATTCATTTTTAGGGGTAGAACAACAAACAGAGACCAGTTTACTGCTTTAATTTCCGCAATGAAATTAAACGCAGATATTGCCAAAAATACTGCTAAAAGGCAACCTTCTTCTGCTGTCATTTGTAGGGTAATCCATTTCGGACATAAATGGGCTTGTAATACGTCGAGTATCTCCTGCAAGACTTTACTAAATGTGGACTGAGCGATCCCTACATTAAAATCTTGTCCAACGCCATGGTGCAAAGTTCCTTCGCCAAAAAATCTTAAACAGGCGATCAATTTCTCTTTTCTTGAAAGTGCATCATTTCGCTTTGTAGGTGGAGGATTCGATTCCACAATATTCAATACGTACTGAAATGCTTTTTTACTTAAGCGAAAGTATTTGATAAACCTACGGTTTTAAAATAAATTAATTTCTCTATTCAAAATTGAATATGAATCAACTTACGTTTGATCCGGCAGTTCCATGATATATTTTTTTTTGGATTTTCTTACGTTTCTGCGAAGTTCCCTGTTTGTTGATTCCCTTATTCCACTGTTTGAAAGTGGAAAAAAAGTCCAATACTATCCATGATTACAGTTTTTGCTTTATTGAAAATAGTTAACTAAAGTAATTTATCCAACTTTTGTTGCAAAACAAATATGTGTCCGAACAACAATATTGACGCATTAACAAAAAAACGACCACGTATTTAAGTTAATATTATTGAATTTATAAAGATTTTAAATAATGTAGCAAAACAATAAAAATAATTTGCGAACAACAAATTTTACGGATTTGTTTTGTAAATTCTACTGCTCGTAGCTCGTCTGTCAAAAATACACCACATGACCGACCGTTCTCACACTTCCTAGCCACTGACGACTGCGTTCGTTAATCTGGGTAGTGTGGGGAAAACACAGGCTGACACAAAAATACAAGTTCGATAGTTAAGAGAATGATGGTAAAAAGAGAATGAGAAGCGGCTTTAAACTATAGGCCAACAGTTAAGAAATTGCGAGTTTAAAGCTTTGAGAACAGCAATACTGGGGAAGGAAAATGTTTGGCTTTGCCGTCGAATAATCCCCGCAGCGGTCATTATTCGTTTGAATTTTGTAAAAGCCGGAACAGTTTTTAATTTGAAACTGTGTGTTGCCTGCCGAACGAATCTTACAAGAAATTTTAAAAAGTTAAAAGAAAAGAATAGTGAAGTTTAACAAGATTCCAGAAGAAGTTAATAAGGAAAAGCCATCAAAAAAATAGGGCTGCTGAAATTAATTCAGCACAGGAAAAGGAAGAAAAAGGTAAAGCAAAGCTAAATTATATATATAAAGATATATAGTGTATGTAGTTTTTTTTGTGCAAATAGGGATTTCCACGTTCATCCCCACAAATTGGCGGTCATACACGAAGTGTTGGCCGCCCAAACAAAATTATCCCGGATTCCCGGAGAAATATTATCGTCCGGTGAAAATTTAAACGGGAAACAACCAGCAGAAATCCGCAATTAGGACGCCGTTTCGAATACCACCCATTGGCGCAGCGGTTATAGCGGCGGCGAAAGCACCGCTTGGAACGGGGAACTCCGGTTCGAATCCCGCACAACACCACTACTTTTTTTTTGATTTTTGTTTCATTTACTGAAATTTTTTTGTGTACCTTTTTTTTTGATTCATTTTTTTTGCTGAAATTTGCTTTAAAAACTTGCTTGCGAATTCTAAAAATTTAAAATATTACCTGTAAATTGTTAGAAAGAAAAGTAATTTCAATTTATAGTTTATAAGTAAAGTGCGGGGTACCAAAAATAAAGTAGTTTCGTAGAATATAGATAATATAATAATTAAACGTTCTAAAGTGATACAGGTACAAGAAAGAAAGCAGAGTATCAACGCAACCTGGATGCTGTGGCCATATCATCGCCAGTTGCTGAGCAGTATCGGTGAGTCTGATTAGACCATTTTATTATATTGTGTATTTATACGTAAACGAAACAGTGGGTAGGGGACTATTGATAAAGTGGTACAGGGATTAAGTGGGAGGGGGAGTTGTTTAAAGAGAAAAAGTATAGATTTAGAATACTTTTCTTTTTTTTGAGTGATTTGCACTAGTTTAAATACAATAATAATAATTTAAAGTAAATTATAAATACCATTGCAATGAATAAAGCTAATTTTTATTGAATGTTTAAAATATAAACATGAGTTCTAATTAAGAAGGGTTGAGAGGATGAGGAGGTTTGGAAAGGGAAGGATGTCGCTGGAATAAAGGAAGGAGAAGATGCCAATTAAGGGGCTGTTAAGGCGAGTACGACAGCCAAGGTAGGGTGGGTAAAGAAACAATTTCTCGCAGCGTCAACATCACCTCGGCGCTTAAGACTGGCATGAGATGGTTTTTGTGACGTGCCAGGGTCAAGCTCCCACGCCCTCCGGCGAGCTTAGAGAGCGGGTGCAAGCATGCCAGCAAGGACCCTAGACAAGGCAAGCAGCACGTTACACTTTCTTATGATTTTCACGTGAACAGCTGTTAACTTGAATGTCAAATTGGTTTGGATAATGTAGTTCACCCGACGGAAAGCAGAATGGAAAGGCAGAGTCAAAGGGAATCGAGTGGGTGAATCGAATGTACGATTCACGTGAATAGCAGAATAGGGCTGTTAATTTATAAAAAATAAACTTAATTCAACAAATAACTAAAAAATAGGGTTATGTACAGTAAGTACACAATCAACCTGGATTATGGGGCATTTACACGGTCACACATTCCTATCACGGAAAATTAAAGGGATGCCCAATACTAAACAGCCGTCTGACTGAAAGGGACAGCATAACCTAACACGCAAAAAAACGTGATACGTTTTTTGGTCGGCCATCTTGTTTACCTGGTAGGAATTATGGGAAAGCTATGCATGTTGATATTTTTATAGCGATGGCTTACGAAATTTCGTTTTCCTATAAAACAAAATGGCTTCCGGAAGTTATGAATGTACAATTATTTATTTATTTCGTATAAATGATTGATGAATTGTTGGTTTAACTTACTGAAACTAATTAACACTCTCATTTCACATATTTTAAATCGGAAATAGAAATGTTTTCATGTGATTGCAGAAATGTTGGTTGCCGGAACTTTCGCTTTACGTATCTATAATTATGAGTAGTACATCCATGAATCCTGATTTGTGATCTCATTCCTACGCCTTTATTAGCATTGACAGGGGACAAACGGATCTCTCTGTCCCGTCTCGTGCAAAAATGCGCGTGCGTGATAGTGCAAATGCAGTTTTATGCGAAAAAATATTTTTTATGTTATTTTTAGTACGTTTTGAGGTGTACTAAAATACGAGTTGGATGGATATAAGGTTTTTTAAAATTTATTATTACAGTTGGAAAATTAAATCTTGGCCCTAATGTTGAATTCTCCGTCCCATTCTTTCAGTATATTTGTCCGAAATTATGTTTCAAGTTGGCAATCGTGTTGCAAGCGGAAGACATACATCCCGCTGATTTTACGGTAACAACAGCACTTTCAGTATCCTCATTAAAATAGGCTACCGTCTTTGCTTTGCTTGAAATGTTCTTAAAAATTAACGTATTTTGGCTAAAAGTGTACTAAAAGACAGAAGTGCTTCCAAATAGCAGAAATGCAATCGGTTCTTAACGATTTTTTATTTAAACATAAGAATTCACATGACATTGAATGTCCATAAAAAAAAAACAGAATTGACTGAGCTTTTTCCAAAAGAGACATTGTTCCACCCGAATGAAAATGACCATTCAGCCAAAAAATAACATTTATTGAATATACATATATAGCGGAAAACACACACAGGTACGCACATGGAAACTCAATAAATATAACACGTGTAAAGAGATTTACATATCACATTTTCTAATCCAAATTCACATGAACTCCTTTAACACAATTCACAGCTTCTGTTTTTTGATTTTGGAGGAGGAGGAGGACTTAGGCGTCTGTATGAGTGCATGTAAGCGTTGAAATCTGTGTTATACCGTTGATCCCTATTCAAAGGACTCGATCTGGGGATTTCGGTCAGCCTAGACGTAGTTTGTTCAACTAGGGATCTTTGGAGTTGGGCCTGCTTTAGCTGAGTAGTGTTGGAATTTGTTGCAGGGGAACTATAAACTTGACCCCTATTCAAAGGCCTCGATCTGGGGATTTCGGTCAGCCTAGGCGTAGTTTGTTCAACTAGGGATCTGTGGATTTGGGTCTGCTTTAGCGGAGTAGCGTTGGAATTTGTTGCAGCGGAACTATAAAGTTGATCCCTGTTCAAAGGCCTCGATCTGGGAATTTCGGTTAGCTTAGGCGGAGTTTGTTCAAGTTTCACAAAGCTGGGCCTGGGGCTATATTTGTTCAGATCCGTGACCTTGGGCGGTGTTGGTTTTACTTTCGCTGTGATTTGTTCAAATTTTACCAGGCTTCGTCTGATGTCCTCTGACATTTTATTATGTGCGCGGTTATTAGAACCGCATTCCATTAGTTTCCGCATTTCCAACGCAAGGTTGGAAGACGGCGAACTAGTTTTGTTTACAAATGTAGGTAAATTTGTCAAACCGTCCCTGGATCTCATATTTAGGCTGCTATATAGACTGGAGCTTTCTGCGAGTTTAGGTGGTGACACAATTTGAGACTTTTGATTAAAATTACGCTGCCCTTTGTCTTCATTAATTCCGTCCACTGTAGCCTTATTTTTCGACCGTGAGGCCTTAGTATATTTATATGTCTTTGCTTTTGAGGACTTCGGCTTTAGCGGTGTCGCTTTTATTGAACCAATATTATGATTCCGGTTTTTTTTTCCAACTTTTCGTGTCTCCTCAACCAAGTCGGGTATAAAATTGTTGATTAAGGTCTCGTCCAGTGACAACTTCTCCAAAGCGTTTTCTAAATTTTCATCCGGAGACTTGTCGCCATACCCTCTGAACCCGCCTACAGTGCTCTTATTATTGCGGCACTCATCGATTATGAGTTTGAATTCCTCATTCTGGCTTAGTGTTATCGGATTGCCAACCATAATAAGTAGAGACTTGGGGCGTGATAAAATAACGTTGAGCCGCTGTAAAAATAAAAATGAAATTTACGAAAAAAAAAAAAACAAAACCCCTTTGCGAGGAAACTTACCCTTGGATTTGTCAGAAAGCCCAAGGTCTTGGTGAACGAACGAACTGTAGACACGATTATAATCGGCTTCTCTTTGCCTTGGAATGTTTCGACAGCGCCAACCTCAATCTGATGCCAGCGGCGTGCATTCAATTCCTCCTGTATGCGAATGTATTGCTTTTTGTATGGAGATATGATTCCGATGTCGGTTTCCTCGACTTTTCGTCCCTTAATCCCGAAATACAAGAGATCCTTCACATACTCCAACACAACATTAACTTCTTGTTCATTGCAAAGGCTAAAAATACGCGTTCAAACAATTTCTCTAAATGGCACAATTTTTTAACGCTGATCTTACCTCACAGAATTATTTATCTTCCTGCTGTTGCCATAAACGGAATGAAAAACTATCGGGTGGTTCTTGTTGGGCAACAAATGCCAGTTCAAGCCCCAGGCAATATCCTCTGAAAAATATCAAATTACACCATTAGAATATCGCCGCAAACAAAATCACAAATAAACTTACCTCTGTTCGCCATGGCCTTGAGCTCTCTGTTGTAGTACATCCGGTTGTAAATGTCAACAATTTCCGGATGCGAGCGATAGTTTCGGATTAGCCGTGTCTGAATCGAACGATCATACTGGCCATTCGAATCGACAGCATAACAGTTCATACTCATTAGTTGTTCCATAAACGACACGCTTAAGCCGAGATCGCCGGCCCGCTTGGACTTAACAATTGGACCAAGCTGCTTGTGATCGCCGGATATAATGAGCCGTGTTTTTGATGAAGACGTCCCCATCCAGCCAACAAGAACCTCGGGGACTGTTGAAGCAGCACACTCATCGATAAAAACATGCGTAAAGAAGTCCGCGCCAATTTTGGCCGAAACCAGTTTCCCAACAACGCTAAGAGTGCACACAACAATCCGATATTCACGGATCACCTCAACATCTGGATAGAAATGTGCTCGATAGAAATTAGAAGCCTCTATCAGTATGTCATCGATACTGTCGATTCGTTTCTCATTCGATTTTGCAAAAATCCGTAAAATATTCATTTTATCCGGCTGAAGATCGATGAGAACTCGACATAAACGTATTGCAACTTCGTCGCAGGCACTGTTCGAACCCGCAGCGATCAGGATTCGGGTTTCTGGCCGCAGTTTCCATAGTTGAAGCACAGCTTCGACAACGGTCGACGTCTTGCCCGTTCCTGGAGGTGAAATTATATGATTTACTGATTCGATTGATTGTTTTTCTTATATTATGAGAACTACCGTACCTGGCGGTCCGAATATAACGTAAGGCGCCACGGAGCTTGGTCCATCCGCTATATTTCGTACAGCCTGCAACTGCTCCGGATTTTCAGCTATCGATGGATTAAAGAGTTTCAAACTAAGGAGGCTGCATTAGTATCTACAATAATAGGCAATGTTCTCACAGCTACTTACTCCAACGTAGATGCATTGTCCGGATGCGTGTTCAGCGTACGCGGCAATAGATATTGTACCTTGCCTACACTGAGCATACTCACGGCTCTGAGTTGATATATTAGTTGTAAACGTGATGGCCGCACTTTTACATCGTACAGCTTCTTTTCACATATTATTTGTTTGTCATATTTAAAACTAACTTGATTGTAGTAAACACGCTCCACCATTGCAAAGTGCACTTTTTCCTTTTTTGTTTGATTGGAATTTTTTTGCGGATCCAGATCGGAAACGGACAATAGAATTTCATCCATTGGTGAAACAATGTTTTCCAAAGTTACGTTCTTTGGTAGCTTTAACTGTAAAGTGACAAATGGTGGTGTGTTAAAGTGTGGTAAAACAGCAACTTGTGCTGGTTTACACTTACCCTCACAGAATATTCTTGGCCAAATCTCTTGATTTTAATTCCTTTTTGATTTAAGGAAGCGTATGCCCGCATTCCTTCTAAGTCTTCTATATGCAGAAGCGTTCGTAGGACATCGGATATGTTATCAGAGCTTAAAACTCTGTCTCCTTCAATATAGTTACTGTAGATACACATTTTTATTAAATACTGATGTGGAATAAGCCCCTGCCAGCAACTTACCGCAGATTCTGTGATATATTGCACAGAGCACTATCGGGAAAGCCAGCCTTTTCGTGAGCTTTAAGTGCCTCGCTAGCATAGTAATCGTTGAGTTTGGGAGTTTTCTTCATAACTCTAGAAGAGAAAATCAATTATTGTTTACAACTTTGTTAAGTAATATTTTACACAGACCTGTCATGTGGAAGTCGACAAGCTCGGATGGGAAAATGCACCTGTGGGAACTCTTCAGTTCTCTGAAAGTACATTTTATAAGAAATTATGCCGGCAGTATTTCAAAAACGTCGAAAAAAAAAGTAGAACCTAAACTACATTCTTCATTAATTTAGTCAAGCAATATATAAGCTTTCTATAAACATGAACCTCCTTTTTAGACTGAAGGAAATGAGGCACGATGTTGCGAAATAGGGAATCAAGAGGTTTTATCGGGCAATTAGATTTTTGAATGCCAGCTAAAGGAAAGACGTTTTTACTAAAAAAAAGTTGGACGAAGCATAGAATATCTGGAGAATGAAAATACTGAAAAGTGAAGAAAACAGCGGCATATACAAATCTTTTGGGCCAAAATTTATACAAAACTTTAGATAGCTTTTAACAAGAAAGAAGACCTAAATACATATCAGGCGCTGATAGCGCTATTGATTTTGTGTTTGTGGATCTTTACGATAATTTACTTATCGGAACAATATATAGACCAAATAAAAATATCAGCCCATTTCCCTCTTCCCTTTGATGGAGGAAATATCCGTTCAGTCAACGAAAGTACTTATAACCGGAGATTTAAGTAGTAACCTTCTTTAAAGAAATTTAATTGACGGCGTGGGCACTTTTAATCTCTTTTCAGTTAATAATACTGTTCCAACTCATTTTTGAAGACTCGAGAACACTTTTGTACGTTCTTTTTTATAAGCGCCCTTAGTAAGGTACTATTTAAAGATCAACGCCAGATTTTTCGAAGCATGATCTTATTTACATGAAATTTGATTTAGATTTTGATTTTTAGGGAATCCACTTAGCCAAAAATAGAACAAAACGTTCGAAACGTGGATTGGGACTCCGTTTATTACTTATCTTCAACAAATGAGCAAATTAACTTCATAAACTGTCAAGTATTATCATTTTTAAACACTCACGTCCCTCTAATTACAAAAACGCGTAAATATGAAGAACGGCCATGGTTTGCGTATGAGCTTCATCACCTCATGACGCAACGGAATCGAGCGTTTGAATATTGGAAATGTTATAGACTAGATGAATAGAGGCGAAACTATCGATGACTAGTTAACCTAATTACTAGCAAAATGCGATCCGAAAAAAAAAATTACTCTAACCTTCTAAGCCTATCTTTGAGCGGCCGGCAATTATGAAACAATCTCCGGAGAGAATATCTCTCATTAAAAACCTCCTCTGTTAGCCCTTTGGTCCGGCATTAAAATTGTACATCCCTTCCATTCGCCGCAAAAATGAAAAACTCACACAAGCGAATGGTTGTTAGAAGCTAGTCCTAGCGTCTTCACGAACCTGTTGCATCAACTATTTATTTATTTATTTTTAACTTTCTCTATTACGTAGTAAGAGAAAGATATTGTTTTCCAACAAAATATCGAAATCGAGATGTTAATCAATTCTGACATTACGATGATAGACGAACTCAAAAAAGTGGGTCGCAAAATTCTGTCCAGCCTGTCCGTCTGTCTGTCTGTCCGTCCTCCACAAGCCTACAGCCTAAACGGCTGCCCGGATTTCGTTAAAACTTCGGATTTTGGGTTTGTGGGCTTACAGTTCAGACCCGTTTTAATTTTTTGTAAGGTAGCCTCAATGGTTATTTCCTGATGTTCGTACCAGTTTAATTTGTTCGAAAATGGCTCTAACGATTTGAACCAAAATTAATATTTAAGCTTAAGTGGGTGAGGTTACCATGACTACATACCCAGTTTTTGGCTAAAAATTCGAATAACGGTACATACTTTTAAAATTTGGACATATTATGTATCTCGAAAACGGTCCATGCGACTGAAACAAACATTCCTAGGGTAACATGGTCTCTAACTTAATGGCAAACTCAGTTTTTTTCTCTGTATTATCGTAAAATCGATTTAAGAAAGAAGTCACTTTCGAAAAATGAAGTTTTCCTTGGTTTACCTGAAAACGACAATAACAATTTTGAACAAAATCCAAACTTAAAGTAGTAACTTAAAAATGACTACCCAAAAGCCGACCTCAATAACTCAATACCATACTTTTAAAAATCAAATTGCAACAGCCATTAAAACTGCAGCAGCGCAAGACCTTTATGCCCAAAACACATGTGCAGAATTTTGCATGCAGTGGAAATAGAACCCACACGTTTAAATGGGAGTGAACACACGTAAATTCAGCATGCGTTGCAGAACTGCAAGTTGTCGCTATTTCTAAATCCACTGCAAACGACAATGCCACCAAACACAGAAAAATTAAAAACTAAATTTGAACGGATTTGGCATCATTGCGTTTGCCGTTTATTCAAATATTTTGCGGCTCACACAAAAATGGAAAATAGAATTTTCAACGAAAACATTATATCAGCTAATCGGCTAAGGTATAACAACTTTTTGTACGACTGGTAAGCCGATAAAAGCAATACAATTAAGCGAATTTTATTGAATTTCTCAATTTTCATTTTCAACGAATTTAATTACAAACAAAAACAAATCAGCTGCCTAGTCGGCGAATGACAGTAGCTGATGCAAGCATGTCAAACAATTTTCTGCACATGTGTTTTGCTTGCAGTACTGCATGCTTCACTGCGTCCAGAAATTCTGCACATGTGTTTTGGGCATTATTCAGCATATATTACCCACTTCTACCCATCTTTTTGTATATGCACCTTAAAATAATTCCAACAATCAGAATATCCCACCGCCACACACGTTCATCGTGATATTCAGTTTATAACTGCTAATGCAAATACAAAAACAAATCTCTGAATACTTGCATATACATATATTAATTTAAGGATATCGATCTATCACGAACAATACTTCCAATCATTGACAACTTAAGCCAGTGTCATTAATATATTCCAGTCAAAAAGAAAATCATTCCCAAACAGATCAAAAATCAAAAACTCCTACTACACGTCTTGTTCTCGTACAGCTTCAACTTTTAAAAACTAAAAGTGCAATTTATTTAACACTATTTATTCCTTTTTCTATATTCCATGAACAGTTTCTATTACCTAATATTGCTTCTTAGATCTTTACCTACCTATCTAATAAAATAAGAAAACAACCAACAAAACTTTTGACGAACGCGAAAGTTTTGTTCGATCCAGTCGTGCACTTTATTTTACGTTGTCTCCCTTCATGAGCCCCATTCACAGAAAGCCAGTCGGGCTAACTGTCTCATGGACTCCAACAAATAAATACATAATTATTTGAAGCAGCAGGTCCAAACAGTGCTTCCAACCTACAGCCAACCGATTGTGTGAAGCTATTTATGTTTGGTTTGATTTAGTTCCGCAATTTGTATAATGACAACAGAACTTCACTAACCTGCAAATTTTGACATTCTTCTCGATCATCCAACTGTGATAGCATGCCGTCAATTGAAATATTAATTCTTTGCATTAGTTTTTCGAAACTCTTCCACAGCTCGTCGTCAGCCAACAATTGAATGTTCCGTTCTTTTGGCGAACTTTCCTTCACTTGCTGTCGAATTCGTTTCCTTTTTGGCTTCTGTGTATTCTTTTAGGGACAAATGGTATTGAATAGAACCAAATTTTTATTTTGTTGTGTAACTAAAAGTGAGGCAATTTTGCCGGACAAGATGTTAATGCTGGCAACAGCAGATTGATTTGCCCAACTCTACTCTATATCTCGTAGGAATATTTTCTAAACATTCAAGTTGACGTGTTTGTTACAATTAGTGATCAAAATTACAAGTTCCCATTCAGTACAAGGAATAAAAACAATAAAAACATTGCTACAAAACGCACAAAAACAGTAGTCGCTTTTGGTATTTTATAGCGGTATATTCACAGTAGCCCCCCAACACTGTAGTCGAGTCGATTCGTTAACCGAATTTGTCGATATTACCTACAAGACTAGGACAATTTCCTTCACCTATTGACAATTCGCCACAACTCATTGCAATTGAAAGATTCCAAGAGCTAAGCAATTTGTTGGCTTCTTTACCGTAAAACACAACATGAAACTTCAAGAAAGGTTCCCCATAAATACCTACAAAAATATAAATGCATGCAAACATAACAAAAAAAAAAAACATCGACAATTCGAGTATTCCCTTTTGAAAACTTTACGAAAACCTTCTCCCATGTAGGTACTTACCAAAAAATGGTGCTGTTCGATGTAGCGTAGAGTTCTGTTAGACTTGTAGCTATAGACGACCACAATTGGCTGTTCAACTCCCATTGTGAACAAGTGCGAGTCAACAAAAAATGATTCAATTCCATCTGTTGAAAATAAAAAGTGGAAGCACTTGGACAGAAATTTTAAGAAAAACAACAAACCTGACGATATTTCCTGCGGTAATTTGTTATTTTTCACATAGTGCATCAATCTGGTTTGAACAATGATAATTTTCTCGATGATTACGTCTTTCTTCGTGGTTTTCATTGTGAAGTTGAAAAAATGCGATTCATTGCAAAGGCGATAGATGATTTCGAAGATGTTGTCCATTCTAGAGGGTGGAAACAAATTAAAAAAAATGTAAAGTTGTCAATATTATTTACTATTTAGAGATGGTTATATTTCAGCAGTTCTGACAATAGGATAGACCATATTTTCGTACTGACTACGGCGCTTGTTTCAAAACCGAATTTCGTGAAAAATTAACGAAATTAATGATGAAAGTTGGTAGATGAGTTTTCGAATGTATGTACTGTTTTTTTCACAGATGATACATTTTGGCGTAATAACGCCTTACCCTTCTCAATTTGAATTTTAATTACAGTAGTAACCGTTTAAAGCGAACCCGGTTAAAGCGAACTTTCGTTTATAACGAACCATTTCATGAAGTCCCAATCAATGCCCCATAAGAATTATTAATTTTGATTTCGCATATAGCGAACCCGCCTAAAGCGAACTTTCGCATATAACGAACCCATTCTGCGCGTGAAATTAAGAAAATGTCCGGTTATAACGAACCAAAAATCTGTCGCTTACATTGTCATCCAGATTTTCCCAACTTTTCGGGACTTCCCCGAGAACTGTATAGCTGCGTACGAACCAACATTCTCAAACGTAAACATTTTGTCCTTCAATATAATTTGTTCGGTACTTCCCCGAGTAACCTTATGTTTACAAAGAAAGGTTGAGTGAAGTGACGCGGTTAAAAATCATTTAAGTAAAATGGGAGATTTTGAAACAAATAAAAGAAAATGATTCACATTAAAAGACAAATACGACTTAATAAAGCGTTTAGAACAAGGCGTAAAACAAAGCGATATATGGACTTGCGAATTGTTTTTAAGCGAATTGAAATTTTCTCAAACAAAACAATCTAAAATTCATAACTTTTTTACCCGACTGTACACAGAGAGGGTTATGTGTTTCGCGCGTGTCCTATATACGTTCCTACGTGACGCCCTATAGCCTAAACGGCTTGACCAATTTTAAAGAGTAAGGTATCACTAGATTCATATTCTTCCCCGGAAATAAAAATATGAATTAAAAAAAAAAAAAGCAATTGTCACACAAATGTCAGCGAGATCTTTTTTACAGTCTTAAAAATTAACAAAAATATAATGCTTTTATACTGAAATATGTACTTATTTTTTATGTGTTTTGAACACTTTTTCTTTTCATTTTTTGATTTTCAAAACAAAACTTGATGATTTTTTTAGCGTATCACTTATAACGAACTTCGGTTATAACGAACCAATTTGGTCGGTCCCTTCGAGTTCGTTATAAGCGGACACTACTGTATATAGCGAAATATGTATTATTTGGTCAGAATTATAATAACAGCCAATTGCGTTTTTGCAATTCATGAAGATGTTACTATTAACACTAAGAGTGGTAATCGATGCCTTGCACTGCGGCTAAGTCTCATAAAACCAATGAATCGACAGGCTTAAAAAGACGTGAAGACAAATGTAACCACTAGACTTGAATGCTGCAAAAAAACAAAATGGTGGTCACCTAGCACCTACAGAATACATATTATAGTTTTTGTTATTAATATCATTAATACGAGCAAAGAAAAACCTTCAATATTTATTAATTTCGTCAAAATTCTTTAGGAAAGTTATTCGAGTCTGAAGTCCACACAAAGTTTGAAGCAAATTCATGAAGTCGTTTGCGAGGAGTCCGCTGCGATTGGTACATTTAGCCATATGGTACACACATACATACTTGTATTAGCTCGACCATCATCGTAACACAACTGCCAATTTGATTAATATATCTCCAGTTCGATATTTTGACAAAAAAAAAATACTACGTGTACAAGAATATAAAAAAGGTTACGCATTCGCCACAGTCGCCGACCTTACTTTCAGAATTACATACAAAAATTGTTGATTTCAATAAAAAAAAACGGTAAATATCACATATTCACAGGTACCCCAACCCCAACCGGTTATGTATATGCATTTCTCTCTCACTCTCTCTTAAGTAACAGGAAAACAAGGCCAAATACAAACTTCATAATTTATAGTTACTTCTCGTTCACATAGGTTAGTTATATAGCGCCAACAAATTTTAGTCTCGACTTTAAATATACGGTAGCTTACAATTGCGAAATTTGTATGGAAAATCCACTGTAAACTACTAAAATTTAGAGTAAACTAATAATGGTTATTGGTAAGGTCCATAGACTGCTATCACCCAAGAATTATAAAATTCCGAAACCTCAAACATTTGCGCAGTGATGCGGCAACACCGCTTATTTGCGATGCTGATGCGATGCACAGTTTAGGCTGATGCGTTGCTGATTGAATATGACGTTTGAGTTTTAGAACGCATTGTTTAACATCAAAGATTTTAATGTCAAGAACGAAGTTTTGCTAACAAACGTTTTGGTCGATAAATTAATATGATTGTAAAGACAATAAATTTATTTTTAATATGTGTAAAGCAAGGACTAAGCGGTCGAAACGTGTACGGACTTTAATAAGCAGATTTTAAAGAAGGAAGGAAGAAGGAAGTACTAGAAGAATATCCAGACGATGTATTCCAAAATAATTTTAGAATGTGCCGCGTTTTATGTCATTTTTCTGTCAAAAGCATATGTATCTATTGATAAAAATGTTTATTTACTTATTTTCCTTCTCTTCCGACATTTTTCTCATTTTTTTGCCGGCGAATCAACAGCGCATCAGGTATTTATGTGATGCGAGAAACGGATTAACACAGCGACATCAACAGCAACTTTGACAACCACAGCGCGCTTTTTAGAACCACTTTATTTTATGTCGTTTTCCATTGGCTGACTGTCAGATTTCTTGTTCCATTGGCCGCAACAAAAGCACTTTTTTTAAGAGTCGGAGCAATTTTGCGAATCTCGATATCTGAGCGAGATTTACACCTATTTGCACTAACACCAAATCATTTGTCATTTGTCAAACTTTAAAGTGTGTTTACTTACGCTTTTAGACGAGAAGTCGGTGAAAAATAGAGAAAAAAAATTACGTTTGAACAGCTGACTTTTTAAACACGCACCACTACAAATGCAAAGGAAGATGAATCTCGTTTTATATTCCATTGGGCGCGAAAAATCTAAAATCTTAGAGCAAAATCTGAAAATCCCAATGGAAAACGACATTAATTACACATTGCACATTAGCACAGCAACATCGACAGCGACATCGACGTTAGAGCTAAACCTAAATTCGCTGTTGCTGTTGCTGTCAAAGTCGCTGTTGATGTCGCTGTGTTAATCTGTTTCTCGCATAATACTTTTTTCCGTAATGTTTGCGCATCAGTTTGATCAACTTTGCAATAATGAACGCTTGACGTTGAAAGTGATGCCAATAGTTTGCATTAATGAAGCACCATGATGCGAGCGATGCGTTACTGAGTTTACACTTCATGACAATCTGGATTTAAAATCGCTTCCTTTCACATAAATAACAGTACTGTTCTCTCAACGGACCCATTTTGTTAGACCCAAGTATAGACTTAACCCAAATCATTTTCACTTGCGATCCATACGTTGATTAAACCGCAGAAGTATCAAGTAGAATCCATTTGTTCTAAAATTAAATGTTTCTTCCTTCCTCTACGTATTGTTTGGGGTAAAAATCTCAAACTCGAGGCATTAGTCAGGTACAGCAACAGCAACTTTGACAGAACCTTTAGAACCAATGTATTTTAATTACTTTGAACACATTAGCACAGCAACATCGACAGCGACATCAACGTTAGAGCCAATCCTGAATTCGCTGTTGCTGTCGCTGTGTTAATCTGTTTCTCGCATTACGCAATATATTTCAAACTGCACATATGCAGTCTGTTGGTAACAGTGGCTATATTTCCTCAAGAATAGGCTCTAACGATTTATAGGTAACACAGTCAAAAATGAACGATTTAAATTTGAGAAAAGTCGAACAAATCATTCGTTTTAAAATTGAAACCGCAGATAGATAGACTCTTCAACGTCTATATTATATAAGATCAAAGATCCATACTTACTCGTTATCAAAACTAGACAAGAATTCAAAATCCGTCTCAAATCCATGGGTGCTGACGTGGTCCTCAAAATCCAATTGCATTTGAAAATTCTTCTGGCATATGTAACACCCCAAGTTTGTTAGAGTGAAGTTTGGCAGCACTTGTTGCACACAACCTCCTTGATAAATCACGGGGAACTCCTCAGCATCGGGGGAGACCTCGATAGTGTCTTCTAATGGTTTGTCTACAATCACAATAAAGACATCTCTTTATATTACAGACATTCAAGTAGGATTTATAAGTTCCGCCACTGTGCCCCCATTTAAGCTCCCCGAATAGTGGAATTGTTATTGAAAGGAAAATTGTTACCTTTTTCATTGTTCGCGTCAAGCAACATGGAATCTGAAGCTCTATCTTTGAATAAACGTGCATCATCGAATTGTTTCAGCTTTTCATTGCGGAACTCAAACAGTTTTCTCATCCCAATGCCATAAGAATCAGAACCTCTTGGAGTGTTAAACAGAAAATTGCTCTTGCGCAACAGGGTGCCAATCTATAAAATATACATTTTTTTATGAGAAATGTTTTTATGAAACACAGATCCATATATAAATGTTCTACAATACACACACACTCTGCATACTAATAAATATTCGGAATCATTGCCGTAACACAATAGCTAACTTCATGCGAAAAATATTGCAATACTGAATTTGTCAGACATGCACTCGAAATTATTGCAAGTCCCGTTATTAGTATACAAAATTTCAGCAAACTAAACAAAAAGGTACCGCACACTTACAATAGTCCTACTAAAATAAATTTTATAATTAGGTGGTGATTTCTCAAAGTATTCTTGAAACTCTCTGCGAACTGTTGACTTTTGAATTAAACCGCTTTTTTGAATTTGCCATCGGTGAAGAAGATTTAGTAAAAATCTTCCCGCAAAATCTTTTCCCAATAGCTGTAGCTTGCAATTTTGAAACTCGATTACATTGGGTATGCAAATGCAAAACATTTCCGATTCTTCTGGAGTGTGCATCCAAAATTTTGAAGCACGGATTAATGTTCCAATCTGAAGGGTTGATATTATTTGTAAGTTGTAATGTAAATTATTAAAAGATTTTTCTTTCTTAGAGTATTGATATAGACAAAATTATATTTAAAAAAAAAGTAGGGAAATGTGTTTATTTTGGAATTTCAGTTGTTAAAGTTGGTTGATAATTTGAACAGCTAAAGGGATCTTTATCACATATGATGGAAATAAAAGAGGGTTAAACTATGGAAATAAAATATTCACACCGAGCCGAAAACCTGGTTTTCGCGAAAACACTCGAAAACAGAAGTTTTCCCATACATATTTCAGTTTTCAAAACGAGTCGTTTAAAGTCGTTTTCCACGAAAACACCACGAAAACGAGTTTAGATTGTTGCGTTGTTAAAACAAACACACCTTTTGCAACTTTCAGCTGACCGAACAAATGTCACAACTCACAACTTAAAATCATTTTTCATATACAAATTCATGGGCTAATATTATTTTTAAATACTCTGAATTCATTTTATTTGTTTATTAATGCGATCGAAATTGGTAAACAAAATAGAAGTTTCACGACTAGTATCTCACAGCTGTTGAAACGTCAAACGAAAACTGGTTATTGTTCGATGTGAATGCAATTTTGAGTTTTCGAAGAAAACACGGTTTTCGCTGCGGTGTGAAAAGGGTATAAGCGAATATAAATATAAGGTTTGTTGGACGTGAGCCCTGGGTTAACTCTAATGTGTTCGATATAGCGTTGAACTCGCCCTGGTACTGAAAACCTGTGCTTGACATGACTTCTAGGGCACCCTAGTTGTGCCCTGAGCTGACCCCAGTTATTTCGTCGGGGCAAGAATTCAGTGCCGAGTTTCACTGCCATTTCGCTTGCTGTCACTCATTTGTTTAGATAGTGGTAAAGGTAAATACAATAAATTTGACATTCAAACGTGAATTGTTTGAAAACAACTACGTTTATGGAATGAACAAATAAATAAATAAATTTTCAAACGCATCATCTATATTCCAAACACTTTTATCAACTATATCCGCATTATGGAAAGCACAAGATCAGAATTGATTGCCAACATTTTTAACAATAAATGGAAAAAAGTGTTTTCTTCTACATAGTTCGTTCACCAAAAGATAAATATTGTTCAATGTCAAAAACTGATAGACTTGAGGGCAACATATTTTGCGTTCGATATAATTATGTACTGGCCGAATTTTAACGGTTGTGCAGGGTTTTTGGCAGGCGTTAAAATTAGCTGACACTTCTCAGTGGGCACTAGTGGGCGCTAGTGCTAACAATGAAACCTATAATCGTTCTTCTCTCCGTCTCCCGCTTTAATTTGTATAACCGTTAGGTGCTGTAAACTCGCTCCATGGCGGTTTTCAACTGATTTTTGGTTTGGTATTGTATAACTAAATCGACGAAGTTGACAAAAACTTATGTCGTTTTCCATCAGAAATCTTTTTTCAGATTTTACGCAGCTCATGGAACATGCAACGATATTGATCACCTTATGGAAATGTATTAGTAAATTATTTACCTGTTCGAATTGCATCCATTTTTGGAAAAATCAATATTATTATATTTACCACTTCGTTTCTTATGTCAAAATTGATTTTCGATTTAATGTATACCCGACATTTATTTCGCAAGCTAAATGAGTGGAAATTTGTCATCGGCCCATCTACATAAATTTCAGAATTTAGCGTGCGTAACATGATACCTACTGCTTTGCTATACTGCCTCGCTAAATTTTATCTTTGTAGACATTTTTGTATTGGAGATCAAATTTATCGCGAGCAGGATACTAGGCTTTAGAGTTAATATTTGTAAACAACAAACAAGTCAATACAGATAAATGCAAACCGACAACAAACAACAAACCGTTGCTGATTAACAAAAAATGCCGATCGAGACTCGCAATATAAAAATCAAAAATTGATGATCGATAATTTCCATTTCTTTTTATCGATATCGATATTATTTTAAATTCCAGAGTTTTCAGATTTTCGAAAAAACATGTAGCCATTTTCAAGTGATAGTCTACGTGTGAAAAATGTGCCTTTCCTAACCATTTGGGATACCGAGGAAACCAACAAAAGTACGCATTTGTCTAATCTAGAAGAATGTGTAAACAAAGTCGCTACATTTTATTTATTTATAACCAGCTATTTTCCATGTCCAGCCGCCTAACATTGAATATTGATGATATATAAAAAGATTCTGTTTGCTCTGTGGCATTTGGAAGCATTTTGTATTCCAAACTTAGTTCTACAACAAAAGCCATGCTCCATAATTTACCAGAGATCTTACTGTTAAATTGGTTTTTCCGATAGTTTATTTATCTTGAGTGTTATTTATTCAACTAACCGTTCGCCTTGATTATAAACAACAGAATGCCCCACCCCCAATTCCATATTGTCTTCAACCCTTTCTCCTCTTTATACACTTAAAAATTCAGTAGTTATAATTGACCATGTTGCCAAGCAGATTCTTGTATTATCGTTTTTATCACGTTGCCAAGTTAACTTTATTTTATTCTTTAATTTACTGACTACTTTTTTCTGTTTTGGTGTCAACAAACTTATGCTCTCACCACAGTTGTCATCTGATTGTAAATGCAGCTATGTACTTATGTAACAAGAGTACAGCAAATTACAAATATCAAGGGTATAATGCGTCATCTATGAACCATATCCATTTTTTAATTTTAAGTGTTCTGAACACATGAATCAAACAGTACATTATAAGTAAGCTATAGTGCATTTGTTCGGAAGTTCCAAGAGTTAATCACATACTTTATTGTCGGTGCCGGAAATTTCGCCAACGTCAACTGCAATTCGGTGCATGGCATTGCAAACATGTTGTAATACGAAACCTATCTTTGATCTGTAATCGATCCCAATCCCAAATTGTTTATGCGAGAAACAGATTAAAACAGCGACAGCAACAGCAACAGCGAATTTTTGACAGCTTTAACGTTGACTTCGCTGTCGATGTTGCTGTGCTAATGTGTTCAAAGTAATTAAAATACATTGGTTCTAAAAACTTGTCAAAGTTGCTGTTGCTGTGTTAATCTGTTTCTCGCATTACACAAACTTATAATAGTCTATGTGGGTCAGAACACTGTGTTCAATACATCGTCGCTATTGCGTGTCGGTAAAACTCGTTCGGAATCGTTATGGAGAATGATTTTGACGAGGCTCACTGTCGTACTACACTACGTGATAATAGTCGTTGAATTTAGTCCTCATAGTAAGTCAATGGTTTCGGGTATTTGCATCTATGTACCTAGTCCATATTTTCAAATAAATCATCATAATCATTATATTAATATGGGAGCATCCGAAGTTTCCGTACATTTTTTTAGTATTTATTATGAAATGAGTAGAATGAAACTTATATCTTTCGAAATGTACTGTGCTATAAATGTGCACAGACAAAAAATCGCGGGTATACGTCACCATTAAGATTGGTAAAATGTGTGTTAAGAATTCCCCATACAAAATGCTTATCAGTTAATTGCATTAGAACAAAAACGTGATTTTATTAAATCTGCTTTTTGGTTTGATGACGCTGAATAATATTTTATGTAAAGTAACATTCAGGCTGGGATTCGAAAAGATAAAACACTATTCTGTTTAACTTTTCCAATAAAATCACTTTATTTACACTTCTACTTATTCACTTATTAAGTACCAAAACAATATCACTTAAATCAATTCTTAAACGTTTCAATCCAATCGCTTTATTCACTGTATTACTTTACACTTATTTATCTCACAACCGATTACTCTTTAAAACTTCACCAATCACGGGTTAAGAATCAACTGTGTCTGTCTCTGCTCAAGCATGCCCTTTTATATCCGCTCTGCCACCTAGGTATCATTATTCCAACTATTCTGGATGGTTCTACAAATAGCTATAGAGAGAGTGGTATAGAGTGGTTCTAAAATAAACTAGAAAGTTGTTGTAGAAGTGTGGTGAGTTACACCTAACAGATGCCGATGGCATTGACATTTGCGAATTCGAAATTCCAATTGGAATTGGAAGTTGAACTTGGAGGGTGGCTAAGTGACCGTTTCACCATTTTATGTTCGACGCTACATTCCACACCACAGTAACATACCAAAAAGGCAGACAGTTTGGGTGGTACGAAAATTGTGGCTGCGTTAATTACGTCATTTCATTAAAGTTAGGATAAATGCTAAAATTTTTAAAATTCCATATAAAATAAAATAAAAACAAGTGAGAAAATGATACTTTTCGAAGAAAGTATGTTATTACTTTCCCACATACTGACGGTATTATGATAACAGTTAATGCTTATCTCTGGTTGATATTTTCCCTATTCCCTCTCAACAATCTTTGAGCCGTTTGTTTGTTCCCATCATAATTATCATTTCCACTCCTCCTAGACTTGTTACCAGGTTTCACATTCATATTTTCAAAATCTAGTCCTAATGGTCTACAAGCAGTTGAAGAAGTTTATTCAGTCCTATTTTTTTTAATTATATATGAATGGAACCATGCCAATTGTGTATATTGCCATGTTCTGACTGTCAAGTCATTCGACGACTCCGATGGTGCGATTTTACTAAAAATATAAAATAAAAATATAAAATACAAAATAAAAGGAAATATGGTGGAAATACAGTCGAACTTCGATAACTCGAACCACCACTTGCCACGAAAAAAAATCCAGCTATCAAGACTTCGAGCCATCAAGTAAAGTACAAAATTGATATAAATTCATATGTAGTTACATATTTATTTGTGAATATATAAGACTAAAAAGTACAGGAAAGGAACATATTTATTATTTAAAATAGTCTGTTATACATATTATGATTGAAAAGTATTTTTATTTTGGTTTTCAAAAAAATCTTCAATGGAATTTAAACCATTATAAACAGAATTGGTTGTTCTTTCAATTGCCTTTAAATATAAACGAAAAATGCTTAATGACTTTGCAACCAACTCGTTTGAAGGTGGTTGAGTCAAATCATCCTCCAAATTTTATTTTGTCTTCCGCTTATTTTTCAAAAATTCAAACCAATATCGTAATAATAATAAATGTCTTCTAACCCCTACTAACAAGAAATTTGTCAATTGTCACTCACGCATACGAAAATCAAGATTTTCTACATGGTATGTATGTATTCTAGGAACACACAAACACAGTGCCCCCGAAAGAGATGCATTATAAAACGAACTTGTAAAACACGCAGAACTTGGGAATTCCCCCTCAAAATTCGACTTATCGAAGGTGACGTAAAATAATCTCTTCGAGTTATCAAGACATTCGAGTACCTAATAGAAGTTCGAGTTATCAAATGAAGATTACATGTAAATTTTAATCTTGGCGCTGTTGCCAACCAATTTTATTCGAGTTGTTAAATATTCGAGTTATCGAAGTTCGACTGTATTTGGATATTTTTCCAATATTTCTACAAACTTTGTATTATAAACTGGATCGCCCGGCATACTTTACAAATAAAATAAAATATAGTATCATGCGCAAAAGTCACTAGCGACCTGTCACTACTCACTACTCTTTTTAACATGCCCTGTTTATCGCCAGCAATAATTTTGCCGCAATCAGCAACATTTATCGTTCGACCGGTATTGAGTTGCTTTAATGTGAGGCCTCTAATATGATACAATGTAAAAATATTGTTAGCGATAATATCGCATGTTTCCTATTGCCAGTTGCTTTTGGCCTCAGTGGGAGAGCCGACTAACATTTAATTTTATATAACGGGTGATTTTTTAAGAGGCTTAGAACTTTTAAAAAAAAAAAAAACACAAAAAATTCGAAAAAATGAATGAAATATTTATTTGAATCGATAGTTTGAACCTTGCAATTTAATGTTAAAAGATAATTTCATGCAAATGTTGACCGCGGCTGCGTCTCAGGTAGTCCATCCGCTGAGTCCAATTTTGGCATACTCTTTCACACATATCGGCCGGTATCTCACGAATGAATGCATGGATGTTGGCTTCCAGTGCGTCAATCGAAGCGGGATTGTCCCTATACACATTAGCCTTGACATACCCCCACAAAAAATAATCTAATGGTGTCAAATCGCACGATCTAGGCGGCCAATTGACTGGCCCGAAACGTGAAATTAACTGTTCACCAAACTCGCCTCGCAATTGCGCCATTGTTTCGCGTGCTGTGTGGCATGTGGCACCGTCTTGTTGAAACCACATATCATGCAAGTCAAGAACTTCCATTTCGGGCAAAAAAAAAGTTTGTTATCATCGCTCGGTAGCGTTCACCATTGACAGTAACGCTGCGATTCGCATCATCTTTGAAGAAATATGGCCCAATTATGCCGCCGGCTCATAAACCGCACCAAAGAGTGGCTTTTTCGGGATGCATTGGTAGCTGTTGCAATGCTTCTGGCTGATCTTCACTCCAAATGCGGCAATTTTGCTTATTTACGTACCCATTCAACCAAAAATGAGCCTCATCGCTGAACACAATTTGTCGATAAAAAAGCGGATCCTCGGCCAGCTTTCCAAGAGCCCATTCACCAAAAATTCGGCGTTGTGGTAGGTCGGCTGGCTTTAGTTCTTGCACAAGCTGTATCTTAAAAGGCTTTACGCACAAATCCTTCCGCAAAATTTTCCACGTAGTGCTGTAACAAAGGCCTAACTGCTGGGAACGGCGCCGAATCGACATTTCGCGGTCTTCTGTCACACTAGCTGATACGGCCGCAATATTTTCTTCACTACGCACAGTACGTAAACGTGTTGGTGGTTTAATGTCCAACAAAGTAAATTTGGTGCGAAATTTGGTCACAATCTTCCGAATAGACTGCTCAGAAGGTCGAGAATGCCGATCATAAAATGGAAGCAGCGCGCGATGAACATTTCGAACCGAGCACGAATTTTGATAGTAAAATTCAATAATTTGCAAGCGTTGTTCATTTGTAAGACGATCCATGGTTAAATTGCAAACCAAACTGAAGCTGTTTGACAGAGACACAAGGTACTAAACACACGTCAGCTGTCAAAACCAGTGTTGCCAAAACCAAACCAGCTAAAAAATCACCCTTTATATCGTCGCTAATCTGTTTAGAGATTTCATTTGTAAAAAAAAAGTGAGCAGTTCTAAGGTTCCGAAGACAGTTTGAACAAATTGGTGCCAGCTAAAAAGCGCATCTGGCATATACTACCTAATATTGTATTGGTTTTAAATTTCCAATTGATTGTAATCTAATCTTTTTGCTGACTTCAAACGAGTGGACAAACCAGTACTTAAAAATAATTGCTCATAAATAAACAATAGACAATTTCAAATGAAAAGGGCAGCGAAACAGATGCATCATTTTGCAATTCGAGTTGTTTATTTCAAAGCGGAACTATAGATGTGATAAGGAATTGCTCTTATACCAATATTATATAGATACAATCTGAGGGTGCTTCTGATCGGTGAACAAAATTAATGAGAGCCACTATGCGGTTAAGGGAAATTATTAACGTTTACACTACGCCGAAAGCGAGAGCTGCATTCCTACAACAATGCAAAAGAGATAAATGATCAAATGAAAGTTAATGTACTCCATATTCCTATTGGGAAAAATGAAAGGACCTCTTAAAATGGAGTATTCTTCCATTTTGAATGGTGTTTTTCCTAATGAAAAAAAATGCTGGAATGAAAAGTTTTGAACACTCGGTTAAGCCTCAATGAAAACGGCTACCTATGTTTTAGGCTCTATTCCTGAAATTCTGGATGCTGCTGTAAACTACGTTTCTAGAAAAAGTTCAAGTTACAAACTCAAATCCTGGGCTCTCACGTCGATTCGACGATGCTTCACGATGTTTGGTTTCCATACACATTACCAATACTTGTTGCTAAAAAGTAACTACATATTTATTTTTTAATAATGTGGTAAATCAGGCACTTAGGAACTGTGGTGAATCGGGCACTTATTCACCCTCTAAGTTCCATTTCCAATTGGAGACTGGAATCTGTCAAGTTAGCTAATTCTAGAACCATCTAGAGAAGAGTTGGAAATACTTCTGGAATATTCGCTGATAGGTGGCAGAGCGGATATAAAAGGGGCGTTTAAGAATTGATTTAAGTAATATTGTTTTGGTACTTAATAAGTGAATAAGTAGAAGTGTAAATAAAGTGATTTTATTGGAAAAGTTAAACAGAATAGTGTTTTATCTTTTCGAATCCCTGCGTGATAGTAACAATAACCACATCTTCTTCGTAGATTTTTGCATATTTTCCCCAATTCTTTGCACCCGTTCATCGACAGTTCATCATCCAGTCGATCCATCTTATTGTGGTTGTGGTATTTGATGGGGCGCTCTCAGAGCACTTTTTTTTTGCTCTCAGAGCACTTTTTATGTTCATTTGTTCAGATTTCAGAGCACTTTTGCGAATCTAGATTTTCTCGGATTTACCAATACAAGTGCTTTTGAATTTGACAACAACTGGTGGAGTTTGTTCAGGTTTTCGCAATTTTTTTCTACGGCAAAGAAAGGCATTGCATCGGAAATCAATCGGGAAGCAAATTTCGAATGATTTGACATAAAATTTAACCAGAGAATGGAAAACGCGTAGAAAAGTATTGAGGCCTACCTAAACATATTCGAGTCGCAAAAACATAAACACAAAAAATATCAAGTGACGTTTTTATGTTCGATTAGACACACGAAATTTAAAACCTGAGGTCGAATATCACATATTATGGTTTTGGAATGTCGCTCCAAAGTTCATTGGATTAACTATCAGTTCCTGCACGGTATCTGTTTAATGTGTTGACTTTCATTAAACATTTCACTTTGCTTTAGCTGATTAGATAAAGTGTTTACTTGCATCTTTACACTAGTCGATACCCTCTTCCAAATTACCTACCCATTTTGCATTAAATGTCCAATTCCATATCAATTACAATGGAAAAAAATCCGTACATTTTAGGGTCGTTTTATTCACTCGAAGTTGAACACAACTTGGAGATTTTTATATATCACACTCCCCAAGTTGTGTTCAACTTCGAGTGAATAAAATAAAACGGCCCTTAGTCGTCAGAGTTTGTTTACAGTCATGTTCAAACTGTTCAAAATGAAAACTATGAGCGATGCGAGATAACAATGATGTCAGGCCTGCCAGATGGTGCGATATATCGCGAAACGTGCGATTTTTATTTTGATTTTGCGACAAGAATTCAGCTTTTGCGATATTGATGTTTTTCGCGCTCCAACATTTCACAAGCTACAAGCCCCAAGCGACATTTTGAAGGAAAAGTGACATTCGGGCCTAGGGGGGTATCCGTCGGAATGAAAATTTCTCCGAAACGGCGAAACGCATACTCTTTAGGAGGCTCAAATTCCATTCGAGGTGTCCGATTTCGGAAGAAAAATAAACAATTGCGATGGCGCACTGCAATAAACAAATTCCGCAACCAATTTCTGTCCGAGGATATCGGAACTTAACCGTCAAAAATTCAAGAAAAAATGCACTTTATCGCATTTCAACGTAATTCGTTGATATGCGTTACAAAATGTCGGAACAATTCTCCGAACAGTTGTTCCGAAGTATACTTCGCAGCAAAAATCCTTCGAATCGAATCCGATTTTAATAGAGAATTTACCGCTCCGACCGACACCTCGCTAACTCTTTACTTGAAAGTTTAAAATTTTAAAAGGTCGTATGGAATTGGAGTTAATAAGCGATTATTCTTACATAAACTTAAATATTTCATATATATAAAATAAATTAATTTGAACCTTATCAAGGCTGAAAAATCTACTCAAATGTCATTTTTATTAAGTA
The DNA here is from genome assembly GCA_946477585.1 of Cheilosia urbana. NCBI lineage: Eukaryota > Metazoa > Arthropoda > Insecta > Diptera > Syrphidae > Cheilosia > Cheilosia urbana. The sequence goes on from OX297854.1 coordinate 148,514,080, forward strand.
CTAGCTAACCCGGCGAACTTTGTTCCGCCCAAATTGGTTAATGTAATAAAAATAATAATTTCGAGCATGTAAAAAAATGCATAGAAAAAAATCCGCCATAGTACGTAGTTTTCTATTTAATTTTTGAGATAGAAAAGTCAAAATAAATATTTAATAGGAAGAATTATGCGATGCCAAATCAGGACCGCACAGCGATTTTCCGTAATTTGCTCTCTTCCTAAATCTGATATACAGCAATACGAACAAAACCAAAAAAGAATCATGAAAATCGTCCCAGGGGTTATAGAGTTAGGTATAACATCATCGAGTTTTCTCCCGAAAAATTATATACCTAGATAGATAGAAGATTTGAGATACTCTGAACCTGAAGCAATGTTAATTGTATTTATTTATTTTTGGTTGAAAATTGCGATACCTATGTATGTTATTGAGATAGGTAGTTCCTTTTTGTGTTATATTTTACCATCACCAAATGAAATTGTTCCGCTTTTGGTAACTTACAAAAAAAAAAAAAAAATATAATAAGTTTTTGTTATCTTACATCTTGTTTCTAACTACATACATACTTTAAGCGATTTTAAATAGTGCACTTTTTTGCGACTCAAAATTTCATTTATCGCGATTTTTTCGCCATTTTTGATGTCCAATGGCGCGACACGATCACTTTGGAATCTGGCAAGCCTCAAGTTATATGAACCCCTATCGGGAATAAGATTTCCCCGGGAACCTTTTCTATTCAGCAATCTGACTTACATTGCTGACAAGGGAAACATTTCCCACGGAATTTATTCGCGATAACCCCTATGAAGTAAACTAAAAATGACGTCGTTGTGTTCAATCTATGAGAGCCCTAGTATTTGTTTGTGTAGAGCAAAATAAAAAAAGCCACTTCAATGGCACTCTCTCTTTTTTTCGATACACGTCGCAAGCTTCTATGTGGCTTTTTCCTATACAGGTCTTTGCACTGTTTGTTTTGTTTGCAGTTGCAATGCAGTTTTGCATCTGTTTGCTGAATGAATCGTCCCAACAAAATATGAAATGAAATCATAAAAATGAAACACAACTGGTGTCTATTAAAAGGCTGGGTCGGTATTTTGTAAGGTACCTAACAACTTTCCATTGATTTCGTGGCACGAACGATATGCTTCTGTAACACAAGCAAGCAAGTTTCGCCTTACAGAAAGCCGACCCCGTGCTTTTTAAAAAAATGTTAAAGCTGCTGTGAAATTCCATGTATATTGCAATTGACGTTTTTTAAAAACCTACCTACACCAAATTTAACCGGCGAGTTTCAACGACGCCGAATATTCCAAGCGAAGTTAAAAATGCGGTCTGTGTGGCAAAGGAGACAACGTTGCGGTAAAAGCGACGATAAAAGCCGCTCTCTTTAATGATGCCCTTAAACTTTACCTAATAGTCTAGTACAGCGGCTCCCAATCTTTTTTAGTCGCGGAGCACTTTTTAGGTGAAAAATTCCTCGAGGAGCACTTCGTTGCACGTATGCTATTTTCAGGGATTCCCTATACCTACCTACATCATAATGTTGATATTATCATCCCATACCACATATTTTTACACGAATTATTTTTTTAGTTTGTTTGTATGTGTTGATTTCTTTTAAATGAGCATTTAAAATTCGATTGCTGCGATCAAAATGACAAGTTCAGAAGCAAAAAATTAACTAGTCACTAGTGTAATGGAATTTTGTTAGGTATTTCTTTTTTTTATCTTTCCGCGGAGCACTTGGATTGTTGGATATCCTTCGCGGAGCACACTTTGGGAACCGCTGGTATAGTACATTCACAAATATAGCGTTGCCATATCGAACAATTTTTGAACAGGTACCTACAGCTACAGCTAGTTCCTATCGCAAAACATAAAAACGGTCTATTCATACCATCCATTGGTTATTGGAAGTACCTACATAACCTATCCTACAGGCGAATAACGAAAACACTGGACAGTTAATTTAAGTCAAAAAATGTATGCAAAACCAATATGTACACATTGTGCCTTACCAGTAAACATTTTCAGTTTCAACTCTAAATTTTAGTATTTTACATTTAAAGTCGATACTAAAATTAGTTATTAGTACGCCGCATTGATATTCCCAATGTAATGGAACTAAATGCACGCTTTCTTACAGCCTTACGTGCATCTACACAATAACAATGGGTCTACTAATGTTAATGCCGGTAACAAAATAGTTACGACTGTTTCGAACCACTTTTGCCTCAAATGACTCAGCTTCTGGTGTAACTTGGGAAACTTCAAAAATTAACTTTGCTTATTTCACTGTGTAGATAGTGTACGAACAATAGTACAATAGAGAGAAATAAACTATTGGTATATTTAAAGCTTATCAAAGCTATGCACATTTTGTCACATACCAGTTTCCATAGTTGCAATAACTCGTAATGCACCACAATAAACAGACACACAAAGTCTATGTAACCTTAAATGAATTGCAACTTACGTTTATGTTGGCGAAAGACTTTTCATAATTACTGTTGCTTCTAACGTAATCCCTGAACTGCCTTCGAACCGTTTCCTTAAGGACCAGTCCATTGGTTGGAATATGTGACTCGTGATACAATTTCAGAACGAAGTTTCCAATCGCTTCTTTTTCTGTTATATACAAATAAAATTGAACGCATTAAATAAAATTTGTTCAAATTTTCTCAATGCACAAATATTTACCAAATTCATTCAACTCAATTGAAGGTACTGCAATCGTTGATAATTCATCTACCCCCTCCTCTGGCGTTTTTTTGTTTTTGTTCTTCATATTTATTCAGCACGATGAACTCGATTCAATTAAACAAAAAAAAATAATAACAAGATAACACACGATAATTATTCAAATTTGCTATTTCTGCACTAACACGAAATGTAAGATGTAACGGAAAACGAACAGCCCAGCTAATCGCACAGACAGACACAGATTAAATGAAATGGAAATATTTCGAACTAAAAATTGCTGTTGTTCGACCTGCAGAAGCAGATTACTGAATATGTGCTCACAATTTAACTGGCGATTTAGCTCTGCTCTCTGCCTTTGGCATGGCACACTTTGTTAACAAATAAAAGCAAAGCGAATTGGATTTGCATCGCATTGAAGATGGCTTTTAATGAATAATGACACGTAAACAGAGAGAGTGAGGAATACTGGCCAGACCAGTTAAATTCAAACGTATATTTTGGGGAACCCCGGCTATAATGTGAGATTCAATGCTAAATACGTGTAGGTAGAGAAATGTTTCGCTGAACATTCAACGCTGCAAGCTTCTCCCTTGTTTATATTCGTTATTATACCTATTTGTTGCTTTTATTTGTTTATACTTTTTTAATACTGTTTGATTTGTTGACATTTTATTTGCCCCGTTTTCTTTTGTGTATAGGCGAGTTGAGAGTTGTGACTCTGTCACCGTCTTCGTTAGATTCAGCAAATATTTCCGATAAGTACCTACCACGAAGCAGTTCAAATACGTTATCAGTTTTAAAATCTATCAAGTTTCAAAACAAACGTCAATGTAGTATGAGAGTAGACTATGTAGGTGGATTAAGTGTAGAACTGTAGGTGGGTGTCGGGTTTAGTTGAAAATATTGCAAGCCTAGTCGAATCGATTTTCGTACATTTTCGCATGTATTCTTATGTCACACTCGATTTTTATATATTTTTAAAACTGAATCCGTTACATATTAGTTTAATTATGAGAGAAATAAAGTAAAAAGTCTTTCGTTAGCGACTTGAGAACCTCAAACTTTCAGTGTGAAAGCACCCTTAAACCGATTACCGAACTGTCAATATCAAAATATTCAGTGAAATCAACATTTTCATCTTGGTGAAGTACACGAAGAAACAACGTTTAGGGTTAGATTAGGTAAGAAAGACTCACTTAAATTCCGTGCCGTGAAATAACGCCGAGCGAAATAACACTGAATTTTGGAATTCGGCGTTGTTTCATTTTATAAAAGAGAAATAACGCCGAATTTCGTTGTTCGGTCTTATTTCACTTTGCTAAAGTGAAACAAAGGTCAGTCGGTCTTATTTCGCATTTAATTTATAAATATATTCCGATTATATGCACAAATATAGCTTTAAATTTCACTATTAACTATTTGAGTTTTGAGAAAATTCCCTCGAATTTTGAACTATTATTTTCAAAAATTTCCCCTCTACTTATTTTAGCATTTAGAATTTAGTTGCATTTTATTAAAAAAAAAAAAAGTTGTCACGTCCTTAACCTAGTGTCTCCACGAGCAATATTTCATATCTTGCAATATATCATACTATGAAAATTGCCAGTGGAGACCACAAATAGTATGATATAAAAAATTTCTTGAAATATATTGCTCAGCTCATAGAATGATATCGATAGTATGATATGAGCTGTCATTTCTGTGCAGTTTGACACTTGTATCCCTTTTTTACGATGGCTGAGTAGCGAATTGACGGTGTATTAAGGCATCTAATGCGAGAATGCAGCGACATGCTCTGCTCAGCGGCATTTGAACGAATGAAATAGTATGCTATGAAATGCCCACCCTACATTTTATTGCATACTATCGTTCTTTCTTTCTATCAAATTTGACAGATATCAAGCTATGAAATATTGCTCGTGGAGACACTAGGTAACGAAAGACCCTTTACATAGTTTGATTGTTGAACCAACACAAAATAATTATGTCGTTTTCGAATTGGCAAAAAAATCAATTTGTTTGAGAAAAAAAAAAAAAAAAAAAAAACAAAAAGATCAAAAGATCAACATTGCTTTTCTGAAATCTCAACATTAATATTTAGGTATTTAGTAGTAAAGTGTTTTTGATATAATTGTATGACGGTGAGTTTTTAGCACCATTTTTTTTATCTATTAAGTTTAAATGAAAGAATAAGCAAATAATTTTATTTGGCACAATAATATTTGATGAGTACGTATTTACTATTAAAGTTGGAAAATTGTGAACTTGAAGGCATACAGCTTCAATGTGGACTATTTGTACTTTTTGAAACGCAAAAACTTTATTGGTCGATAACGGCACTTTTCTTATTTTAAGCCACATAAACGAACTGTCAACTTACCCAATCACTAGATTCGTAACCTATCCCAACTGTAAAAATCTTCTCATGTGATCGATCTAGGCCAATCAAAACTGAGACACATCAAGTCAGTCAGCCGCTTTGTACGATTCTAGCGGGTAAAGTAGAGAGAAGTCATGATAACAAATTAAGAGCTAGATAATAAATTATGAAGGGTCTCAGATTCGATTACAGGAAAACACAAATTACATCTTTAGATTTTTTTTCCACTACGCCAACCTCTTCCGAACGGCTGACAAACATCCGAAAATATAACTGTCATGAAAGAGCTTCTCAATTAGCCGTTCGGAGTCGTCATAAAATTGTAGATAGATCTCTTCCTTTCGTACCAGAAATAAAAACACGTTGTTCTTATTCCACGACGTGTCATTTTTGATTGTCGACAGCGTAATGTCGATAATAGCGTTGATATGATAATTGATGTTTAATGTAAAATTAATTTCGCACCCATTATAAAATAGAACTGCCTACTTTAAATTTCAATCGTCTAAAAACTATTGTCAATATGTCGTGTCGTTAATTTTGATTTAACGACGCATACACAACACGTAGCGTAGCACAACACAGAATACAACAAACGACTACTCAAATAGAGTACATAGCTATATTTCTTGGTACCTAAGTAGGATTTTCAGCACGCAATTACAACAACTACGCTCTACTTGACACTTCGAGGACTCACAGTAGGTACCTAGTTGTAGTAATCGCGTGCTGAAAATCCTACTTTACTTTGCATTACTGAGATCGAAGCTCAAAGACACACAGCTATTGTTGTGGTTCCATCAGTTGAGTTAGCAATCTCAAAACCAACTACGACAATTTCAATACGTTTCGCATTTCACCAAGCACCTAATTGATTTAAAAATTAAAGTCCTAGACATCTACCTACTAAACATTTAAGTTAATGTTTGACGTATTTGTGATATTCTCAGGAAAATCAGTTGCGAAATTGGCGAATACAAATGCCTCAATTATGTCGTTGGATTAAAAGTGTTTAGTGTTATGTATATTGTTTTATGTTACAGAAGAATTAGGTACTTTGTTTTTTAATATTTTATACAAACCGAAGGCCAATAGTGAAAAGTTAATTTTTGTTCAAAGCCCCAAATGTATTCTACGACCAAACTTCCAAAATTAGTTTTCACCATCCCCTACTCCCTCTAATTAACGGCTGCGTGTTTAAACTAAACAGAGGACATTTTGCATTTGACACCATCTGGTCCAAACCATTGAAATCAATTATCCATATAGATCATGTAAAAAGCACGCCTAATATGACTTTGGAAGGAAGTTTTATAATTTCGGCCGCTAGTGTAAAATCTTGAAAGTATCAAAACGGAAAACTTCAACCAAACAAACAGCACTTCGCGGCCTGGCGAGACTCGATATTGTTTGTTGACAGTTCGCAGTTTATTTATAATACAGACTGCAAAAATACAAAACATTTTTCATATCGTAGGTGCAATTTTGTTATTTTATAACATATTCCGAAAATGGACTCTGCATCCGAAGTAATTGATGAATTTGTCGTTGAAGTTGTTGATAGTTCAGAAATTCCAGAAAGTGAACTTTCGCAATTCGAAGAAACTCGTCCCTTGGAATGTGTTCACATCCTCGAGGATTCGCCACAAAAAAACAAAGTAGTTTCCAGTGATGAGACAGAAGAAACACTTATTCAAAAGTTTGTTTGTGGAGAAGTAGAGTTTCCCGACGTCTATACTCGTCTAGATGCTGAAGAGGACGATGATCAACTACCAGCCGAGTCAAATTCGTCGAGTCAAGTTGAAGAAAGGAATTTCCAAGCATTTGCCCAGCGACAAACAACAAATACATCACTCGACGACGATGTAGATGCTTCTACGAGCAGCACTACTCGAAAGTACTCACGTAAGCGGCCTTTGCTTAATCCCACTCTACTGGGTCTGATGGGGGAAGCGAATCTGTGCTTTGCTCGTGGACAAATTGAAATGGCTGAAAAAATTTGTCTGGAAATTATCCGACAAAATCCATTAGCCCCTGATCCGTTCTTTACATTGGCTGAGATCTATGAGAATCGAGACAAGGAGAAGTATTTAAATTTTCTGACCATTGCTGCTCACCTGGATCCACACAACAGAGATCAATGGATAAGAATCGCCGAAATGTACATCGAACAGAAGAATTATTATCGTGCCAGGGTTTACTATGCAAAAGCTATAAAGTGCTTGCAAAAAGATTATGATTTAAGACTGAGAAAGGCAAAACTCCTGGAACTAATGAACGAGCACAACAACGCGATGTACACTTATTTAAAGATGATACCATTGGTCCCTCCAGATCGGGGAGAACTCTGTTTAGTGACCGCAAAGAATGTGGCCAGACATTTCTACGCGAACAAAAAAATGGTGTACGCATTAGAGGCAATGGAGGGTGCATACGGAGTTGCTCGGCATTTGTTCTCCGCCGAAGAGATCAATCTGTATTCGGAGCTCCTGTTGATCAGTAAGAACTACACAAGGGTGCTGCAGGTGTTAAAGGAGCAAACGCAGTTGGAGCTCATTACAGAAAAGCAAGACAATGAGCAGGAACTTGTAATGTTCTGCATAATACCTGACACTATGGTGGCAGATATCCGCGCGAAGCTTTGCGTCAGTCTGATACACCTCAAGTCATTTCATTTGCTAGAATATCTTGTTGAGAATGTTCATCAGTGGATATCCGTCTCAAATAGGGTGGATTTATATATAGACATCGCTGAAGCCCTGATGCAGGAATCCAAATTCGAGGAAGCGCTTAGTCTACTAAAGCCAATCATTGCCGGAGACAAGATCGAGCCGCCGGCATTTGTTTGGTTGAGGAACGCCGAATGTCTAAGGGAACTACAGATGTACGATCAGGCTATCGACTGCTATTCGAAAGTTGTAGAGTTGGCACCCTACTGCTATGATGCAAAGTTTACTCTGTCGGCGCTTCTGAAGCAACAAGGGCGTCATCGCGAAGCAATCAAAGCTCTCGAACAGGACCTCGACGGAGAGAAAATCAACCCACGTCTGTTGTACGAAAGATGTCTCATGCTAAAGAGTGTCGGGGAAATCGATCAATACATAGATGTTGGGTATGTTCTCCTTTCGAGAAATTCTTTAAAACTAAAGAGCCGTGAGGAAATGTTAGCTGCATCGAATGGCTCTAGTTTTATAAACGAAGATGGGGTGAAGACGATCATTGAAACCCGCCTCCTAAGGCAGGAGGAAGGAAACGAACTCATCGAGTACAAAAAATCGGCTGACACAAACTCCGACCTTACGATTGCGGATGAATACAAACTCTTCTTGGACATAGTGGAAACCTGTTTCAAAAATAGAAAGAAGTATGGCATGATGGAAAAGCTGTGCTTCGCCATGGTAACCACAAAGAGATTCATACCCTACACCGCCGAACTCGAATGTATTATCATTTTAGCCTGCTACTACAACAACGACACCGTCTTCTCGTTCGCCTACTTTCGTGATATGTTCTCTAAAAACCTAGACAAAATGTACGTTTGGAACTTCTACTCAGCACTTATCCAAAAGGGAGAAGATCTTCGATATCACCGGTTTTTGCGACGGGCCCTAACCAGACCGAACAGCCCTTTATTCATGCGCATCTTTCTCGCCCACTATCACCTCTATTGCTGTTCCTATAAGTACGCTCTCAACATATATGTCCCCATTCTCAAGGAACACCCTGAACCTATTGTTTATCTTTGTATTTCTGTGGTCTTTAGTCAAATTGCGTTGCAGAAAAAGGTTCTGCGGAAGCCAGCTGCCATAGGACAGGCAGTTGCCTTTATGAGAAAATACGCTGATACGAGGATGTGTCCAGCGACGGAGCAGGAGATTTACTACAACACAGGACGGATGTATCACCAGGCGTGCATGAACCACTTGGCGCTGCATTACTATGAAAAGGCTTTGGCCCTGGAGGATGAGTTAGTAAAGAAACATGCAAAGGTTCTAAGTCTCAAGCAGGAAATTGCATTCAATATACACTTGATTTACAAGGCCAGTGGCAATAAGGAGCTGGCACGGAACTATCTATACAAGTATATAGTTATTTAGTGTGTAGTGGTATACAAATAAAATAAAGGTGCATTTTCTGAGACCTCTTTTTCTTTCTGTACTCGTACCTAATGCCATCGGTACAGGTCGGCATCGTAATGGGAGGAATGAAAAGAAAAGACATGAATTTCGTGTTTCGTTGAAAGCACGGATGGCGTTTTGGCGGCATGTTTCGACTCGACTGCGTTTAATAATGATGAAATAAGGTTCAAAAGTTGTACTTACTTAACTAGGCCAACTCGTGCATAGGATATTCATGGTTTGCATATTAACACCCTTTCCAATCCCGAGCACTTTGTTAAATTCCGCTATAGCCTCTTCGCTCTTCCTCTTTTGTGAATTGTCCATCGAAAAACGGATTTTATCGAGTGCATTTTTGATTGTGGATTGCGAGTCTCGACCTTTCTTTGTCGATTAGCAATCGTTCGTTGTCGTTTGCATTTTTACGATCGATTGGGGATTTGTCTTGTAACAATTAAAAATTTCCTTACGTAGACGTTTCATAATAAAGTTTTCTGGCAGGAAAGTGAAACAAAGAAATAATTCTCTTGAAATCGATTGAAGGATTTCAGTCTATAAGCTGTTATACACGCCGACTGTTTGCCAAAGACGTTCAATGGTAAGAGGTGCATATCTGCTTCTTGTTAGCTGCTCATGAAAACACGTGTACTGCTTTTACTACTTTCCCTATCGAGTCTTTAATGAATATTTTCCTAGTGCATTCTACAAGAGACAAGACGATCGCCAAGCACGAGTATGAGGTCTGGCAATAGATTCGGTGCGTAATGTGAGGTTGTTGCAAGTAACTTTACGAATAGTTTTCTTACAACTGTCAATAGTTTTGTTGTCTTGCTTCACACTTTTTTTGTTGCCTTTCTCTTATAAATTGCTGTCCAAGGCCTAGATATATCTTTAAGACTAGAAGGGTATCATTAAAAGTCTGTCAGCGGAATATTAAACTTGCAATTCTGCTATTAAGAGATCACTCATCTCGTTTTCCATTGGGATTTTCAGATTTTGCTCAGATTTCAGATTTTTCGGGCCCAATGGAACATATAACGTGAAGTGCTGCGTGTTCTAACAGTCACCTGTTTAAATTGTAATTTCTGTTTATAAAAATGCATTCAATTTATGTTGATATCCATGGCAGCACCCAAATGTAAATTTTTCTCTATATTCCGCAGCAATTAGTTGTCGGAGAGCTTCGGAAAAAATATGCCGTGTGGTGTGGCTGCCAAAAGTAAGTGTATAACGCGGTCCCACGCAATGCGACAAGCTGCGCTCTAAGTCATTGGAGAATTTTTCCGAAAGTTGTATCGGAACGGATAACTCGAATGGATTTTTTTCCGATTTCGTACAGAGAAAATTCCGTTCCAAACGGATACCTCAATAGGGATGAATAACAAACTTTAAAGTTCGACAAATGAGAAATGTTTTTGTGTTAGTTTAAGTAGGTGTAAATCTCGCTCAGAAATCGAGATTCGCAAAATTACTCTGACTCTGCTTTTTTCTGCGGCCAATGGAACATGAAATCTGACAGCCAGCTGATTTCGAGAGCAGAAAAACTGCTCTAAATCAGGGATGTCGCACGTAACTTGATACAATCAAGGACTGTTCATCGTCAGCCAACTCGAAACAAATAAATTTTGGTAGCACGTAACTTGAAACGAGTTTGATTGTGATTTGTACTTAAAGTTGTCAAATTGGGTGTTTTTTTAATCTAAGGCCCAACTTATTTGTTAAAACACTGTTTTTAATGAAAAAAACAATTACGTTACGTCAAATACGTAGCCGTGTCCCGAAGCCAGACAAACGTGTGAATAGCCACTTCGAAGAAAATAAAATGTCGGTAGGTACAAATGTAACAAAAGCTTATTAAAAGTATGGCACAGATAACAATTTCGAAGTTCTTTCATTTAAAAGTTGTTAAAATTTGTATCTGTTTTTTATTAACAGTCATATTTTGCTTATTTTCCATTTTTAATTAGTTAGCAATAGGTAATTTCTATCGAGTTAAAAGTTCAACCGTCATTTTCTAGTTTGTATGCTGCCAACTTTGACGATACAATCGAGGATAATCGATTGAGACAAATTAGGTGCTGCCAGAACTCGACTGTATCGACTGAACTCCATTGTATCAAGTTACGTGCTGCCACCCCTGGAAAAAGTGTTATATCTGTCCCAATGGAAAACGACGTAAGCCTTTTTCAAAATTGTCCGGAGGCAGCAATCAAAAATCATTTTCCGTTCCGACGGATACCTCGCTAGAGCCGAATAGTTCCGTGTACTTGTAAATCCTTTCCGTGCAACACCAAGAAAACAAAAATATTTGTTGTTAAATGCGCGTTTATTATTTTTCTATTCTTTTCAATGAATTTTTGTTTTTACAATTTCGTTTCTTAACAGAAAGTACATAATTCTAACTGGAAAAAGGCAATGCACCAAATCGGAATTCCCTTACACTGTTGATTGACGGTAAATAAAAGATTTTAAGTATTTTTGTTGCTTTCGTTTTAGTTTTGTTTTGTTTTTTTTTTTAACTAAATACAAGAACACCACCTCCGGTAGGCGCACGCTCTCAGCATCATGAGCGCACACCCCATCAGCAATGCTCCGAATAACTATATTCATATAATAACTACGTTTTCGCATCTTCTATTTAAAATGAGCCAACAAATTGCTTCAGGAATTGACCAATTCAATACCCGTACATTGCCGTTTCTTTAACAAACGAAAAAAAAATAAAAAAAAAAAGTTTACATTTACACGCGCGCGCAAAACATGATGTTGTTTTGTGTTTCGTTTGTTTCCCTTTCTCTCTCTCTCTCTTGCTTTCTGGTTTTTCTCTTTTTTTGTTTTTTGTTTTGTTTTTACAGTTTTTCTTAATATAACAGAGAAAAATTCTTTCAATTTGTTGTTATTTTTTTTTTTATAAATACCGTTTTTATACATGTACATATAATAATAAATCTTATCACAAAAAAAATTAATTAATAATTATTTTATAAAAAAAAAAAAAAAACACAATGAAAACATAGGACTTAGTTTTGTTTTTGTTTTCTCTTTCGCTTTGTATGTGTTTGTTGTTCGTTCTCAGATGTTTTTTTTTTTTTTTTCTAACAAAACTGAATTGTTTGCTTTTTACAAAATTAAAACTACTAAAAAGGACGAAGAAAAAATAAAAATGTTGGACAAAAAAAAGTGTGTTTAAAAATTTACACAGTATATAATCTTATCTTTCTCTGGCATTATGGGAAGTACGCATTGTTGTTGCACTTGCATTATATTATAATACATTCCAGAAATAATTTTGGAAAATCGCTTAAGAACGAGTGTTTGAGAGTTTGTTTGTACAATTCCTTTTGACGATAGTTTACACTGTTTCCCTTCTCGGTTCTCTGATGTTTGGTGGTTTTCCAAATTAAAAAAAAAAAAAAAAAAAAACTAAAAATCGAACAATGCCTGGTAGTGGTTTTTGTTTTTCTCTCTTATAATGTTGAGAAACGTGGCGTTGATGGGTCTAGCGTCTAGGTCTTTTTGTGTCAACGCTCTTGCTCACTCTAGTCTCTCGCTCTCTTCATCTGGTTGGTGTTGGTTCGCGAAGAGATATGGGATCGCGGAGTGGAGGATGTTACTGTTTGTTTTCGTTTCGTGTGAGTGTGTGTATGTTTTGTTGCTGTCGTTGTTGGTGACGGTGGTTGGTTGTTGGATGAAGTTATGATTTTTGTGTGACGACGATGACGAAAAAATGTGTTGTTTTGGAATCGGATACAGTAAATGGGCCATCTTTTTTTTCTCTATTTGATCCTTAGTTATTATATATATATATTTGTTTTAATAATTTTCAAAACTAAATTATTATTATCAATAATAGTATTTGTATTATTATTATGCGGGGGCTTTTGTAATTGGGCTATTTATTTTGTGTACAGGTAGATAGCGACAATAAGACCGTACAGACCCAACACTTCGGCGAAGATAAGGATCAAAATCATACCGACGAACAAACGTGGCTGTTGTGCTGTACCTCTGACACCGGCATCACCAACAATACCGATCGCAAAACCAGCTGCTAGACCAGAGAAGCCGACAGCTAACCCTGCACCCAGATGGATGAAACCCCTGTTGAATAAGCAAAGTTTTTCATTGTGTTAGTTAACGAGTTGATTGGGTTTTCCTTTTTAAGATGAGGTCACTTACTTGTATAGGGTGTATTTGGATGGTTCGTCCAAAGCACCAGCGATAAGGACCGCCACGACCAGACCGTAAATAGCAATGATACCCGCCATGACAACGGGAATGATCGATTTCATGATCAATTCTGGTCGCATCACCGACATAGCGGCGATACCAGTACCTGACTTAGCTGTACCATAAGCGGCGCCGAGAGCTAAACGAATGGAAATACAGAAAGAAAATTAGTAAACAAATTTATTATAGAGAATCATTTTTTTTTAAAAAAACATAGACTTGCATTGCTTTCATTCCAATTCGGGCTGGTCTTTTCTAGCTTACCTCTCTCTATGCCTATTATTATTATAAATTTACAACATGCCGCACGTGTAGTCAGTCAACGATCGTCGTTTATTAACCTTTCCAATAAATAAGGGACTAAGGGGCGTCTGACATAGTGGGGCATGAAATGCATGCAAACAGAAAGTATCAACGCCAGCTTCATCCACTTAAAGGGAAACAAACGAAGTGTCTTTAAACAAAAACCAATACAAATTATAAATCTTTTCGATGTCCCTTTATTACCTAATTCATGAACCTGTGTCCACTCCTCTAATGAGAATGGTTGCGCTTTTAAAATACTGGTGCCAACTAGACTTACTGTATAGATGACACATTTATTCTGCAATGGGTGTCTGTATTTGCGGTTAGTAACCCTTATTCCTTTTAATGGAAAACGAAATAGTACATACCATTCAGGGATATGTTTTCATTGGCAGAAAATTGCTATATGCACAAATCCCTACGTGGCACAATGACCCATTTTTTCACTTTAGACTACGAGAATAAGGTTATGTAGGAGTAGGCGAAAAATAGAACGACTTTGAAAAAAGACATATCCATTGTCCTGATGGGCAATATGAAATCAAACGAATTTCGAAATAATTTGGATTCTTTAAGACCAACCAAAAGAGGGAAAATAATTACCTGTCGAAATGTTGGAAAAAGAAGATCCTCTGCAGTAGATATATAGATGTAGTGTGGACAATTTTTGGAGCTCTGCCACGAGTTATTGGGTCAATGAGAATGAGCATGAATTATGTTTAGTTACACCCAACAAACGTGTACATGACGCAACTACTGGAAAGGACATGGACACTGCGTAGAGCGCATTGAAATTTGAAAATCGAATTGCATCAGAAATTAATCGAATTTGTTCCTGCAAAGCGCTTTTTGCCGAGATACACCAAGGTGACTCTTACTAGCCACTTCCGCTATAGCGAAGTTAGTGGATGAGGATATCCTCTGTCGTTTTTAACGCAAAGTTTGTCGAAAATGCAATTTTAACAGCGAACTCTAGGAGCTACACATGAACATTGACCGTGACAAAAATTGCGGATCAGTCGTTTAGGTGGTGTCAAGCGATAGGATAGATGACTGCAACCGAGAGGGAGAATGCAGTTTGGGAATATCACTCCTTAAATAAGTCGGAAGAGCGGAAGAGCCCAGAACCCACTTGAAGTGCGCAATTGCAGGCAGCTATTATCATCCAATCATTTAAAATCCCGTTCTAACTGGAGAGGCTCAGGTTCACCCCGGACCAGGGTTGACGTTTGGTACCTTTTTGAGACTCAGGACCCTTGACCCTACAATTAAAAAAAAATATATATAAAACTTGACCCTTTTTCATTTTGTAAGACTTTTCTTTTTTGAACGAAGAAGACTGCAAAAAACTGTTTCGTGAACAAAAATTATTAAAGTAATTAACAAAACCAATGGCATTCTATATTAAGCCATAGAATTCTTCCCAACAATAGCCTCTCTACTCGTATGAGTCTGTTGAAATCTCACAACTCAAGGGAAAAAGAGAGGAATAGGCGAAGAAGACCCGAGAGAACGACAATTGACAAATAAACACCTCGTAGAAACAACAACGCACAGAGGTAGGTCTTCCCCTCCGTTCTAATCCCCAGTTGTCGGGCTTGTACTCGTCGCTCAGTGGTAGTCAATTGGTCAATTGGAGAAAAATCGAAATGCAAGTTTATTTCTGAAAGGGGAAAACAGAAATGTCTCTCCAAATGGAATTACATACGGAGAATTTACTGTCAGAATTCAAAACTATTCAAACAAACAATAACTTCAAAGGAGTCTGATGATGAATTAGTGGTGTAGTTCGAAATAGCTATCATTCCTACCAAAAGTGACTGTGTATTGTTGTTAAGAGTTGTTTCTCCCAAACAATTCAAAAATAAATGTCCTTGTTGCTGTTTTATTTTTTTTTTTTTTGCTATCTTATAGGGGCCATACACGAAACAGACATGTCGTTGCAGACCAATATATTTGTCTCTGTCTGTGTCGTGTGTATCCTATGTCTATCCCTTGCAGCGACCGTCTGCATGAATTGAAAACTTTGTGAATTTTCCTTAGTCTGCAACGACATGTCTGTGTCGTCTATGTGCCCTATTAGTATTTTATGTGGAGGCCCCTTTTTTAAATTTTTCAGCCGCAACACTGCCCCGGACTGTAGCGCCACCTAAGTAAGTAAACAATTTACGACTGGATAGATAAGGTTGGATTATCCAGCTGATAAAATATGACTACCTACGTGTAACGACGAACGTAGTAAGGTTGTTCTTTTCGTCGTTAGTCATTACTTTTTGAAAAACATTTTATAATAACAAAGACCTCCCAAGATATATTTATGTACCTACAGTAAATAATCGCAAAACTATTGGCGTTTTTCATTGAAGATCCGAACGATTTGCCCCGAAACTCAGAATTGCTCTTTTCAATGAAAGTAAATGGAGCACTTTTGTGGTAGTCGTAGACACCTTAGTGATTTGGTTTTCTGTTGCTACTACTGTACCTTGGCAGGTACTTCTTTTATAACTTAGAGGTTGGTTCCTCAAACAATATTGAGACCATAATTAAATACTAAAGGGAAATTGATGTTTGGGCAATTTGTTTAATGT
Organism: Cheilosia urbana; assembly: GCA_946477585.1. Taxonomy (NCBI): domain Eukaryota; kingdom Metazoa; phylum Arthropoda; class Insecta; order Diptera; family Syrphidae; genus Cheilosia; species Cheilosia urbana. The sequence goes on from OX297854.1 coordinate 148,530,405, forward strand.
TTTTAACCGTAATGGCTCCCTGGGGATGGCGATGGGTTCGCTACGGTGCCTGGTCTTTAGTGACAATCTCACAACCCCATTCAACCTAACCTAATAGGACAAATCAATATATTTCACGCCTATTTACATATTTTCGGATCAAATAGCGCGAAATTTGTTTTGAACAACACAACAAACATTACATTTTGACGTTTTGCAAGTGTGTGTTGGTGAGTTCCGGGCAATTCTTTAAAAATATCCCAGACACTTCTGTCGTGTTAAGAATTCCAGACCCCCAGGGGCAAATTCCGTAGATCAACGATCGTCTAAGGTTTAGAATCTAAACGATATCGTTTTTGAAACTTTCATAACCATAAGAAGTTATATTGTGGTCGAATTTTTTTGAATGTAGTCAGCTTTCAAAAGCCCTAGCAACGTATCCGTCGGAACGGAATATTCTCCTACTCCTTCGGAGGCAAAAATTCCATTCGATGTGTCCGACTCGGAAGAAAAATAAACAATTACGGTGGCGCACTCTAAATCGTAAATAAATTCCGCAACCAATTTCTGTCGGATGATATCGCCACCTACTTGTCACAAATTTAACAACAAATGCATCATGCTTCATCGCACTTCAACGTAATTCGCCGATATGCGTTACAAAGTGTCGGAACAATTCTCCGAACAGTTGTTCCGAAGAATACCTCGCAGCAAAAATTCTCCGAATCGTATAAAATCGGAGAATTTTCCGTTCCGACGGATAGAGGAAGTGTACCGATTATGGAATACGCTCCTTATATGGAATAGTGCAATATCTAAGAACAAACGTAACGTATGTGTCCATAAATTTCACGAAAGGGTTTTTTTTTCATGCGCATATTTATTGTCAGAACCCTTGTGCATTGCGATCAATGCAGACGTGAGTAGTTAAAAAAACAAGTTTATTGGTTAAGTGCGTACTATTTTTTGCAAATTGTGTTTTCGCTATATTTCAAGCTCAATTTAACTTTATCCAATCATGTTTTTACCCATTATTAGAAAAAACAACAAACTTTTGAATTAGTGTGAATATTGAAGTTAGCTAAGTTAAAAAGTGAAGGTAATTTTTACCCGACTGGACACAGGGAGGGTTATGTGTTTCGCGCGTATCCTATGTACGTTCCTACGTGACGCCCTGTAGCCCAAACGGCTTGACCGATTTTGAAGACTGAAGTGTCATTAAATTGGTATTCATTTCCGGAGTGTTATAGGCTAAACAAATATTTATAAAAATATAAATTTAGAAAAAAAAATCAATTTTCACACAAATGTCAATGAGATCTTTTTTTTTACAGTCAGTCGGGTTTTTTGTTTTTTTAAATTAATTACTTTATTTGATGCTGCCTTGTTCCTAATATGGAATATCAGTGTGTTCCTAATATGGAATAGTATTCCATATTGGAAACCAGCTAAAAAGTTTATTGAAATTTTGTTTTTAGGTAATTTAACAATTTTCAGATGACGCCAAATCAAAAAAAAAGCGTAAGGCCTGGGACAAATCGAACATGGTAGCTATCGCAGCCGTCAAGTCAAAAGAAATTGGCTTAAAAAAAAGAGGAATGTGATTCTGATGACTTTTCGTTTCAATCAGATTCTTCAACTGACTTGCCATCTACATTGCAAACACGTGATCCTGCAAACACTGAATGCCCTGCCGTAAATGGTTCCACGTAAACACTGTAGAATTTCATATAGAGATCATAATCATAAGTAGTCCATATTAGGACCACTTTTTTCAATAGTTCCATTTGTGTTATTTTTCGTTTTTGTTAATTTAATGAAGTGTAATATGTTTTCAAGTTCTGTTTTTTGTTTTTTTAATTAACAAATACTATTTTTATTCATATATGTATATTACAAATACTGAGAACAAAAATGTTTTTTAGTCTTGAAGGACGAGTTTTTCGTTAGGTATTCCATAATCGGTGCACTTCCTCTACCTCGCTAGAGACTATCTCAAAATTGTAATATTAGCACTTAGTTGCTAGTTTTTAAAGTCTATCGTTTTGATGATAATCGTCCGAAAAGTTACGGAATGAGTGTCCTGGAAGTGCCCTTTTTTCTTCAATGAAACATGGAAAACACAGAAAGAGCACTTCTAAATTTGATCCTTTGATAGAAAGGGGAACTCTTTTCCTTCAATCGAAAACGCCATAAGACACTCTCTCGGTTTTATCTAAGTTTGTACTCCACTACGCAACAAACTAAGTACATTATCGAGAAACTCGTGGCGATAAGAGACCTGTTGGAACAGCAATAGTACTTAACTTAAAGTCTAGGCATGATTGTGATATATTGACCATGCACATTCGCTTTATCAACACCTTAGCCTCCGTCGTACGACTTGATCAGTCAACGGGGATCAATTGAAATCTGAATACGGTCCTCCTGGACTTTAACCGACCATAGTGGCATTGTGGTTTGTCGAAGCCAAGTGACTGGTCGGCTAAACGCTCATGTCTATAAGGGCTTTCTTGTTCACAAGCGTTGTCATCAAAAAAGCGTCATATATTAGAGAACTTAATTTGCTACGCAAAGTCGAATCAGATCTGTAAAAAGAAAACGCATCTTTGTAAACCTTGGAAAGTAATTTATTTAATTGTCACTGTCACATGCAGCCCTTATCAGAATGAGGAATTGCTGAAGAGTTCTCCAGCACACATTTAGTGGCGACAATGGCACCTAATACGTTCATAACATTTGATTATAAGAACCCATTAACGATAAACAGTAATTACTTCTAGCACTTTCTGCTACACTCCAGTCAGTCCTATCTGTGCTTGCCCTTATCATGTGACTTGTAGAACCAAGTTTCACATGGCCAACGAAAATAATCGTAAACTTGTTTTGTGCAAAGGGAGTGGCTCTTCCAAGCCAGCATTGTGTCATTCAGAGAAGATTAGAGCCATACTTGGATTTAGTGTTGAATGCCAATACATAAAATAGTCACAAAAATTAAATATCCCCATTTCACTTATAATTGCCTCCTCGTGTGCCTTGTTATCCAACAGAAAAAAAAAAAAAATCTAAATTCTTATCATTTCCTTTGATAAAATTTCACACTTGTATGCGGGGACGAATTACAGCTCACCAAAACAGAGAAAAATGCTACAAGTGCGAGTGTTGCTGGCATGAACGACCGAACAGCAAACAAAAAAAGATTTTTTTCTACAAACCAACGGGTGTCGTTCGTTATAATTTCATAGCGTAACGAATTCTCGCTCATCGTCATAATATAACAAACACACGTACAATAAGGTGGTTCTGAAAAATTCGAAAAGTTTTATTTCGAGATGCAAAGCATACAAAACTACAAACTGAGTACGTCAAATTATGTATGTAGACTAGGTGGGGAATTATATATGCACTGGCAGACTGGTACACGCTTATCAACGACGTCGTCATTTAATGTTCCTCTTCTGTAAATGATAGATGATTAATAAATAAAAGAAAATACAAGAGACAATCCCAATAAACGGTCGTCTGTCTCTGTTGCGCTAGTAATGTTTGAAACTCTAATTGTTGTGCAATTGGCAATTGCAATAAATTAACAATAGCGTTTAGGTGTATTCAATATGATGGTTTGCGTGGACATAGACGTAACCAGTCTAATTGTTTAAAAGTAAATTTATCAGGGGATCCACATAAAAAAAAAACTACCCCAAAATAAATCTCTGAAGTCTATACCTATGTATTATTGTATTGTCCACTTAAGTATTACTTATTTGCGAATAGTACCGTTCGTATTGTGCTGTACAATAATTATATGAATAATCAACCAGTTGGGCTCGTATGAATTAAAGAATTTCGAGAAAAATAAATTGAAATTTGGGAGTAATCATGCGAGGGGCAAAAAAAAAAACATGGAGTAAACTAAATTTATCAAGTTTCAGGTTATGATGACGCAGTTGATCTGCCGCCGCCGTTAGCCGGTTTTATTTGTTTTAAATGTCACAGGTATGGTGTGCGGATAAACCTGTTTGACGTTATACGAAATGAATCATTACTGGAAATTATTTGAATTTATCGAAGAGAAGCGGTTGTGGTTCTGGTTATTTCTTATGGCGTTTTTGATTGAAGAAAAGAATTGCCCTCTCTATGAAAAGAGCAAATCCAGAAGTGGTCTTCCTATGTCTTCTAGTTTTCATTGAAAATAAAGTGCACTTCCAGGTCAATTCTTAACACGACAGAAGTGTCCGGAATATTTTTAAAGAATTGCCCCGAACTCACCAACACACACTAGAAAAATGTCAGATCAAATGTTAGTTAATTTATTAAAAACAAATGCATCGCTGTGACTAGAAAATATACAATTATGCGTGCAAATTACTTAAAAAACTTAAACTGAAATATGTATATTGATTTGGCCTATTAAAACTTTCATATTTACTGTGGAAAACAAAAGAAAAAGTAGTAACAGAATATCAAATCTCGCATAAATGGTGTCTACCTTTATGTCACCTAGTGTCTCCACGAGCAATATTTCATATCTTGCAATATATCATACTATGAAAATTGCCAGTGGAGACCACAAATAGTATGATATAAAAAATTTCTTGAAATATATTGCTCAGCTCATAGAATGATATCGATAGTATGATATGAGCTGTCATTTCTGTGCAGTTTGACACTTGTATCCCTTTTTTTACGATGGCTGAGTAGCGAATGGACGGTGTATTAAGGCAACTAATGCGAGAATGCAACGACATGCTCTGCTCAGCGGCATTTGAACGAATGAAATAGTATGCTATGAAATGCCCAACCTACATTTTATTGCATACTATCGTTCTTTCTTTCTATCAAATTTGACAGATATCAAGCAATGAAATATTGCTCGTGGAGACACTAGGTCAGACAGCCAGGCTGCTATTATAGCACTTAATTCCTACATCATTAAATCCAAACTTGTGTAGGAATGCCTACAAAAACTTAATGAACTGGGTAGGAGAAACAAAATAACCGTCTGCTGGGTGCCTGGCCACGTAGGAATAGATTCTGGGGCAATACAACCGGAAAAGATTCCAAGCTTGCATCGGCATGAGCAAAAACAACCTCCGTATCCTAAGGGGGTTCCTAACGGGGCACTGTAGACTCAAGGAACACCCCAGGAAACTGGGTATATCTGAAGAAGGTCTCTGCAGATTCTGCGATGAGTCCAGTGAAATCCCAGAACACTTGCTGGGATCATGTGGGGCACTGACCCACAAAAGATTGAAATACTTGGGCAAGTACCAACTATCTGATGAGGAAATACTGTTACTGGAGCCAGCTCTCATCCTTAGATTCTTAAAGGAAACTGGACTGGAGGGAGTGCTATAGGACGGATTTCTTCCGCCAAGGAGAAAGAAGAGTACACGAACCTCTAAAATGATTCCGAAAGGAATTATATTGTGAGGGAAACTCTTATGAGGGATTATACCTCTCTGAGGCGTTAACAGGGGGTACAATAGACCAACAGGTCGCAATACAACAAACCCTTTCACATAATAATATCATTATTACAAAAGTGCTCCAACGAATCTCATTGAAAAGAGCAATTCTGAATTTCAGGGCAATTCTCTCGGATCCTCAATGAAAATTAGCGATGAGTCCAGTGAAATCCCCGAACACTTGCTGGGATCATGTGGGGCACTGACTCACAAAAGATTGAAATACTTGGGCAAGTATTAACTATCTGATGAGGAAATACTGTCACTGGAGCCAGCTCTCATCCTTAAGATTCTTAAAGGAAACTGGACTGGAGGGAGTGCTATAGGACGGATTTCTTCCGCCAAGGAGAAAGAAGAGTACACGAACCTCTAAAATGATTCCGAAAGGAATTATATTGTGAGGGAAACTCTTATGAGGGATTATACCTCTCTGAGGCGTTAACAGGGGGTACAATAGACCAACAGGTCGCAATACAACAAACCCTTTCACATAATAATATCATTATTACAAAAGTGCTCCAACGAATCTCATTGAAAAGAGCAATTCTGAATTTCAGGGCAATTCTCTCGGATCCTCAATGAAAATTACCCATTAGTGAAAGTTTACGCGAAAAACATTTGCGACTTTAACTTTAAACAAATATTTATCCACAATTTATGGATTCTGTTGGGCAGCACTATTCTTGACGTTCTAAAAGAAACTGCAACCAACTTCAGGGTATGCAGTCTTCGTATTGTTTTGTTCCTAACGTGCCACCATTTTTAACTCTACTTTTCTAATCCTCTGCAATCTTTTATATTTATTTAACTAATAAACATATTTGTAACCAAATACAACAGATTCAATGACATTTTTTGTCCTATACAAATAATGTGGAACGTAAATAATACAACCAATGGCACAATCGACGTGCCTCTTATCGCGGTGGCGCGTCAGAATTAAAAAAAAAAAAAAGATAACCAAAATTATAGGCCAGTCATTCTTGGTTTTTTGATACCTATTTGCTTACTTTCGATTGAATTACCCTTTTAACTGTTGCTGATGAATGATAAAAGTATTCACTTAATCTCATAATTTTATGCAGCTCATAAATTCATAAATTTCTTCGGTGCTTTAAGTGAACGCCTTTTTGGAATTGTCATTGCGTAGTTCACGTAAATCCACTGTCAAGTCTCCTGTCAAACTCAGCTATTAGACTTCCCAAAATTATCGAAAGTAAAAAGAAACAACTGATTAAATTCTTAAAGAAATCGGCAGTAAATGAGTTACTTATATTGGAAGTTCTTGGCAAAAACAAAGGCACAAACATAATATTTCCATCAAGAGTGCTTTTAAAATAATCGATTGACATAATTTTATTGATTTCCAAGCCATAAACATCAAAATGAGAACAAGATTCTGGAAGAGTTAATTTATTCACTGTTTTTTTATTATTATTTTATTCGCAGTTTGACATTTGAAAATTTGCGTACCTAATTTTGCTCAGTCGATTTCCGAGTCAAATTGATCACGGAAAATGATGAGGCCTGGCGTTAACTATGTCAATCAATGCCCGCGTTTCACTGCCCGCTAAATGAATAGCTGCCATTTCAAACTCTTTTTTATAGTGGAACGCGGCAATGACAAAAAAAGAAGAAGAAAAGAAGCCTTGCTAATAATCACCTTTTATTTTGTGATCCCTACTGATACAATTTTATGTCCGCCCAGTTAAGAATGGAATTCAAGCGAGAATCGTTGCTAGTCCTGGGGCCAGATTCTGTAAAAAACGAAACGAAAAACGATTTCGCTTTTCAAGAAACGATAGAAATCACGCGATAGCGAAAATTTGCTTCATGTAACTCCTTGCGTTTTTTTCTTCACATTCGTTTAGGTTTGAGAAACTGTGTGACAGCAAAATTATAGTTTGGCAGTCTCAGTGTGTCGTTTTATTTTCGTTAAGTTGTTTTGACAACGAACAGCTGACAATTGAAAATATTTTTAAAGTGGTATTTGATTGTTTACGAAGCGGATCCTCCTCCAGCCAGTACTTCTAATGTTGCGGAAAGTTTTAAAATAGGAGGCACGTTTGTCGTTCGTGTACCTGTATGCAAATTAATATTGTCCAGCACATACTTAAAGGCGGCTTTGTTCAATCGAAAACGTTGCACAAAACTAAATAGAAAAACGAACTTTTTAACTAACTTATTAACTAACTTTTTAATCAAAATAAACCAACCTTTTGTCAGGTAATGTGAGAGGATTTGAACAATCCCGCAAACTTTTTCTAATTTTTCTTAAGTTCACATGTTCAATTTCAACTTCACTTTCTTCGCTGTCGCTGGTCAAAAAATAATAATTTGCTAACATATCTAATAAAATATTCAGCACAATCTTAAAACCACCAAATTCAATAAGAATAAAAACGAAAATGATAAACGTCAACAAAATAGCTGTCGTTTGTTTTCTTTCGTGGAGACGATAAAATCTGTTCGTTTTTAGGGTTACATGAAGCAAGAAAAGCGAAAACGTCAAAAAAAATGTGTTCGTTTGTTTTTTTTCGCGGCCACGAGAATTTCTTTCGTTTTTGATGTTACATGAAGCAAACCGTTCGTGCGCACGAAAACGTGTAGACGTTTTCGCCTTACAGAATGCCGGCCCTGGCTTTCCGATCTTTTCATTACAAGAATCGTGAACGAATCATGATTAATGTTTGTTATGCATACTTATCCAATTTCAGTTGATACAAAATCGAAGTCTTTTAAATATTTTCGTATTTGAAATGTCAAAGACAGACGTTTCAAGGCCATCAATTTTATTATCTGGGCTCTCATCGCGTAATTTTTGAAACGATAATCGTCGAAACGATTGAAAAAGACGATATCGTTTTAAGTTTGCTTCATATAACATCATCGTCCTATCGTTCAATCGAATCGTTCGTCATTTTCATTTTGAACAGTTTGAAAATGACTGTAAACAAAGTCTGACACCTAAAAAATAAAAAATGTATGGAAATTGTTTTTTTTTTTCTTGAATTTGTTTATTTTTCTTTGTTGCCATTGATTGACGTGGAATGGGGCATTTAATTAAAAAATGGAAGGAATAAGGCCGAAGAAGTGCAATTTGTAGTGAATGTGAAAGTGTTTACAAGTGTTGATAACTTTGTATTGCTAAAATTGAGTTGTAAAAAAAAAAATTATAAAACAAATAAATGCAAGTGCAATAATTTTTTTTTGCAAATAATGTATTCTTTTACAACGCGGATAAGAGCGGTCATAGGTGTGGTTCTTTCTTTAAAAATTTCTTTATAGATATTTCAGACCTAATTTGAACTGAAAAAACGCACCAGAAAAGACGAAACGATTGCAAAATAGCCATCGTTCAATCGAATCGTTTCGACGAGGGTATTTGACGTTTGAATTAGTAACGTGAAGCAACAAATAACGATGATCGTCGAATCGTTTCAACGATTATCGTTTCTTGGTTGTTATACGATGTAGAAGCATCGTCGAGACGATGTCGTTCAATCGTTTTGTGCTTACGCGATTAGAGCCCTGACTACGTTTGATAGCTTATGTCAATAGGTCTGTTCCTTTACTTTTGTAGTAAGAATGAAAAAGACTGTCAAAATGACAGTGTTGGCTGGTGGGGATAAATTCTCTCACAAAGAGAGACACTTGAGAAAAAGTTAGGTAACGCTTTTGTAGTAATCTTTCAAAAATGACAGATACATAATTCATATATTCAAAAAATGGTATACGAAAAGTCGTTAAAATGTCTGATAAACTCAAGGAATTTCTTAATTTACTAAGAAAATTAGTTATATCCACTAGCTGGCGATAGAGTGATTTGGAATTAATCGAACTTCATTTTGATGAATCCGAGTATGTGGAAAAGTTTGTACTGATTGAACTACAAGCATTCGAAAAGACGAAAAAGCGACACTGCATGAAGAATTACATGGAGGAGATTGTTCCTTGCGAGGAAGAATTTCGTCGTCACTTTCGAAAGAATCTTGAGGAGAACGAACATTCAATTTTATTTTACCGACTGTTGATACCATTTTAATACGCAAGAAATCAAAAAATAATCCACGCATATGCCAACTGGGACAACAAATTTCAAATCAGCTGTTATTTGTAAGGTGACTGACAGCTTTTTCACTTCTTACACCAAGAAATTTGTTGAGTAAACATTCGTAAGATTCTCACTGGAGGGGTAATATCTTGCTCTCTCGATGACGCTCTCTTTTACGAATTTTTTGTGTTAAGGAACGGCACTGAGTAACAATTCGTAAGAATTCGTAAGATTTAAAAGTAAAGGAACAGACCTAATGTAGTAAGAAATGTCAAAATAAATCGTTTTTCGCAGCACTTTTGTTGATTTTATTAAATGTGTGGTTAAATACGTTTTCGTTAAATTTAAACACCTAAAGGGATGTCCCCAGCTCCAGCTAATGTGAATAGTGTTAACGTGTAAGATGTAATCCACAATTTTAAAAACTTTGTTCACAACCCGAAGCAATCACCCCTCCTATCGAGGTAGATACTAGATGTTCAGTGCAGTTAAACTGTTGGAAAATATTTTATTGGCAATATGCAACTGTGAGGTGATGAAATGCTAAATTCCCAGAACATAAAAACCAGATAAATGTCTTAGGCCCATGCACTGCAGCAAGACGTCACGTCGGTAAATACGCGAATAAATACAAGACGAATTGTAAAGGTCATGTCCTGCGCACGCATGTCTTATTACAAAGAAATATTGCTGTAACGACAAACTGTATTAATATTTGCAGCGTTATGTTCCCGTATGTAAAAAGACAACCAAACCACTTGGAGAAGCATATTTCATATTTAAGTAAGAGCTTTTTTATATTTAAAATTCTAACACAAATGGGCTAGTAAAATGCTTAGACAAATATATAAGAACGTGCACCTAAACAAGCCTAGTTGTTTCGAAACGAATTTGGTTTAGTAACGGACGAAGAGTGGTTGATCAATTTTAGACATCTGTTCGTTTGTTGTATGACAAAAATATCATATCTTCAGAATGCGAAAATTAGAAAGTTTACTCAGATACGAGTACCCCCAAAATCGTTCCATTTTTTTTTTTTTTTTTTGATGTTAAATGACCCACACAATCCAGCAGACACTTGTGAAAGGTGTCACAATCTGCTGTGTATCCTGTCAGCAAATTAAACTGCCTGGACACTTAAAATTAACTAGAACACTAGAAACAAATTATCTATTTTGATAAAAAAAAAAGACAAATAATTTCGTCTGACTCACTAAACCCATGAGACAGGAGCAACAGTGTTTTCTGTTGGAAATAACCATCTTCCTGCATTCACAGCTACGGTAACGCTTTGCTGTTTTGTTGTTTATCGGTGAACAATCAAACCCGTATACCGATGGAAAACAACAAGTGAAACAATCCCATCGGCACACAAGGCAACCCTCTCTAAATTTGCAATAACACAAACACATTCGACAAACAACTACTGTGTGAAGTGTGAGGTCGCAAAATGAGTGAGGCGTACGTATATTTATAGCACCACAAACAAAAAACACATTTTCAGCGCATCGACAATAGGCAAAATAAATTAATAAATACTGTACACGCAATCAACACGAGTATCTAGTGCTCTTTTTTACTTTTTAGACTATAGCAAATGTTGAACATCCTTCTACGCAGCCTTTGCAATGGACCCTAATCAGTGGCAAATGCCAGAGTGTTTGTTGTCCTTTTGTTTTCTGATTTGTTCCAAGCGAGAAACTCGTTTTCTTTTATGGGTCGTTGGCTGGACACACAATGATTCGATGGCGGCCATATTATACCTCCCAAATGCACTTAATACATTCATGTCATTGGCCCTTGAATATTATAACTAAGCTGGAGCGATAAAAAGAAATGTATTTCGAATGGACGAGGCAGTTTTATATTAATTCCAATATTTAAGTAACATACATGGATGTGCAATGGCGTTTAGCTGCGAGTTTGAGGGTGGCACATGGTGGGACATCATCCAGTCATGATGAAATATTTTGAGTATAAGTGCTTGTTTTGGCATAGAAAATGTGACATGGTTCAGGAAAGTTAGGGGTGAATGGGATCTATTTGGCGAAATTTCAAACTTCAATGTTTGGCAATGCTAATATCGCTCGATCACCCAGTTATAGACTGTATTGGATGACGTATAGCAGCGTGTCTCCATTAGTAATTTTTAAAACGATATTCTATAGAGTGCCCAAGGTCAAGGTAAGCTTCCATTGATTCGAGTTAGAAACAAAGTCGGCCATGCACATTGTTTTTCTTTACATATATTGGTTAGCTGCATTATAAAAAATGCCTTCGTAGGCGCATTATTTTTGTATTATTCTCATTTGAAAACTTCAATCGTCGAAATCAACGAACGAAAACAACACAGTCAAACATCTCCCCACTGAGAGACACCTGTGAATTGTAGTAAATTGAAGTAGGATTTCCATGCCGAGCTAAAGCATATAATATTGAACAGATATGTGGCCATTGGCCAATTGTGATGGACTAAAAGCCTAATGGTGCGCCAAGTTAAGGCCTAATTTTATATAAGAAATCGAATCGGGGTCATTGTGTTTGTTAACCCACAAGTTTGTAAATGCGGCTTAGTACAATAACTCAGTGTTTTGGCCTGAAAAAGACGTGAACCTGTCCTATGAAATATCAAATCAGGGTTTATGTCTGCAGAGAATGAAAAAAAAAAAAAAAAAAAAAGTAATACTGAGGTGTCCAGACATGTGTTATGTCAACCAAAACGCAGTCTAAAGATTGCATATTCACTTCGTGGAGACTTTGTGTTAAGCTTTTCCTTTTTTTTCCAGATTCAGAGCAGTTTTTCTGTTCTCGATAGCAGCTGGCTGTCAGATTTTATGTTCCATTGACCGCAAAAAAAAAAAAAAAAACTTTTCTTCAGAGTTTCCATGAAAACAGCACGAAAACGAGTTCCAATCGTTGGGTTTTTGAAACAAACGAACCTTTTACAATATTCAGCAGAACATCTGACCGAACAAATTTCACAACTTAAGAAGTTTCAATACAAATGTCTGACAGCTGATTGAAACGTCAAACGAAGACTAGCTGGCGTTCGGTGTGAATGCATCTTCGACTTTTAGACGGTTTTCAGTGCCGTGTGAATAGGGTGTTAACCACGATTTGTAGGTTATTATACGTAACAAAAACGTATTTCGCTTTTATCGAACAAAACAAAACTTTTTTAAGTTGCCAGATACACAAAACAATTGAAGTTAACGTAAATATTTCAACAGTGACCAATTTGTGCTGCTCGTCGATTAATTAGGTAATGATGATTTTGTCGGTTCTAGCTACACGGTTGCGGAATAATTTTGTTTAATTAGTTTCAATGAAGCTTGTTTTGTTCGATAGCTCTGCATATCGAATAATCTTCAGCTCAATTACTCAACTACCCCTATCCCACTCTACTTCAATTTCTCAAACATTTCGGTTGAAACTAGTATTTCGTGTTTTAATCAAACAGCTGTCAGTGGATGTAGATGGCGGTTTTTCATTCACGATTTATGTACTCTAGAGGGACTTTTTTTTATATCGTTATGTAGATATATTTAAACATATGCGGATGAGTCTAACACACTTGAAGTTCGAAGAGGCATTGACGTTCGTACAATTGGTTGAGTTGGTTTAAAAACACATGTCGATTATCACATGTACCTAGATTATATAACAGTTCGCTGAACGTCTAGTTAATGTATGCTTCATTGACCGAGTTGGGTTACATAAAAAGGAGTTACTGAAGGACATGTAATAAACATACAATGAATGATTCCCACATTATTTCAGTCAAATGCACACCCCTTGCAAGGCCTCCGATCCCAGGATGATCCACTGCAACGTGGTTTATTATTAAGTCAGGGGGACTCCATATTTCTCAAAAGAACACCTTCATATTCCTATCTAAAAGCATTATGTCCAACTGAATTACATATATACAAACACGAGTATTTCATCAAGTTAGGAAGTTTTCACTTCATTAACTTCATTCATGTGATGCTTTATGCATGTGACGACCCATTCTCAGTTGGCAACACAAACAAAACAAACAAAACAATTTAAACTAAACTTTTCCATTAAACATTTTTCAATCGGAGACAAAGTTAGACCTCATGTGTTTAAATGGTGCCTTGATAGTAGGAGCGAACCTATTCTAGAACCAAGTGGCTAATCAAAATTCAATTAGCAATTGCCAAGGCGGCCAAATATCATGGGGTTTCTTCCAATTGTCACCTGAGCATCAAGTTTTTTTTTTTTTTTTTTCCATTTTACAGGTAGTATGTGTAACTAAGTATAGGCATGTGACGTTCTTTACTTAAGCTTATCAAGTAAGATTCCTTACACCCTCAAACTTGTATAAATAAATAACACCAACACAAGTTCTTATCTGAAGCATGTCATGTGAATTTAGATGCGAGTATAAAAGCAAAGGCAGGTGAGAAATGGTACCTGGGTCCCATTAATCTCACTGGGCGTATGACTTAAATTGATTCGGATCAAGTCATATGCCTAAAGTAAAAGTTCACACACTGCATTTAATATGAATGTTCCACGGTTGTAGTTTTTAACAATATTATTGGAAAAAATAAACCTGAAAATTGACATTGAACGATAACCATGAAGTATTCTAGTTAATGGGGTTTTTTTTTTTTTTTGTTATGGAATATGTAATTTGCATTACCCGACTGGAATAACATCAAACTTCCAGTCACAATTCCACTTCGTTCCGTATGTTTTATCATGACTGGCGTCACGTGATAAGTGAAAATCTTGTACACGTTGAATTTGCTCTCTACACTGCAATCATTTTTTAAAAAAATGTTCTTCTCTTGGAATCTCGATTCGTTGATCCCTTTTTCCCCTTTTCATTCATCCATAAAATATCCTTACAGTTTGTCTCTACACTCCTTTTTTTTTGTCGATTCCACACTCAAGTACAAGTGTGTGTGTGCAATGATAACATGAATGGGCGTATGCAAACTTTTCGCTGACAAATCTTATACAAGAATAAAGGACAAGGCAACTTTAATAGAGTTTTTTTCCATTCGTCGCAATATATACATAAATATATAAATGAATGATTGATTGCACTTTTCCTATTGTTTGTAATAATCTGGTTTGATGGTATATTCCAACGAATGACACATCGATTTCATTCCCTTTTGCTCACTCTCTCCTACCAAATACAATCGTGCTAATGAAAAAAGTACCGTTTGACTAGTGCTACTAGAATTGAGGATGTAAAACATGTACTATAGGAATAGATACACAAAAATCATTGCGTGAAAAAGCGCTTCCACCTAAACCACGAAAAAGAAAAAGGAAGAAATCCTTGGACCATAAATCAATAAAACGAGATACTACTAAACTGATGATGACGAGGGGTAGTGGGCTGAGCAGGTGGATGTATGTTTGTTGGAATTTACTGATATGTCAGTCAGCAAGGTTAAGAAGGAAGCGTTTGCAAAGCATTAAACACAAGTTCACATTGGACTTAAACAAATCGCAGACATTTCCCTTGGATTTGTACACTTGGCCCGATTATGTAGACTTTGCTATTTTTCGGCAATTTCGCTCAGAATTCGGGGAAAAAAAAAACTAAAACCCGTCTGAGAATCGCAATAAAGGCGATTCTGCGTCTTGTCATTCCCATCTACATACTTATATACCTACGTGTACATACATTACAGAACACACACACACACTTGTACATGTAACGCTGTCCTCTTCTATCAGAAATTAATTTTCTTTTAATATTCATAGAATTTATTTTTTAGGAAAAAAACAACGAATTGGAATAAAAATACAACTTATCCAACACTTTGTAGTTTTGTGAAAAAAAACTACCGATTTCTTACCGCTGAAAATGATTGCAGAGGCGGCTCCCATGACACCGAAGAAGGGTCCGTAAATTGGGTTATCTGATGAGTCTGCCATTTTTGATTTTAGTTTTTTTTTTTTTGTGTAGTGTAGTAGTTAAATTCTCAAATGAATTTGCGTGTTTTTCCTGAAAATTTTCAAAACTTTCGTTTAGGAAAAAAAAAATGCTTCGATCTTGTTCTTTTTTTTTGCACTGTGCACACACAAATTCACAAATTCAAGAGTATTTACAGGTTGAATTTAACTGCAAATAACTGAACTTTATCCACACACTCACTGAACTAAACTAAAGAGTTTTTTTAAGTGTTTCACTGTCAAAATGTTCGCTGTATGAACGACAAATCGGTTGTGCGGTCATATGACATGCGGCCAAGTGCCAGTGTATAGAAGGAATTATATGATTGGTCGTTTTGACGGTAATCTGCCAAATCTGACCAATCAGAGAAAAGCTTTTAAAATGTTTCAGACTGACGTCTAATTAGTCCGAAAAGTCACAATGGCGATGTACTACTTTGGTCATGTTGTACGCTATTGTTTATGTATTTTGAGTAATTTCACTTTAATTGATATTCTATTTACATTAAACTTAATTTTACATGTTAATTATGTTTAATTAGAAAGAAAAGCATCTGTTTCGGGAAGCATATGGAAATTATTTGTACAATTTAGAGATTCCGAAAACTACTTCTTTAAGGGGCATACCACACTTTGTAAAACAAATCTTCGAAATTTTCGGAGTCTTCATTTTGTAGTAAACCGGGTATGTTTATTTAAGTAGAAAAACACAATAAATTGATCTAACATCCAAACCTGATCCAAACCATTGCAAACATCTAAGATAAGTCGTTTATTAAAAAGCAGCAAATAATAAAAATAGGTAAAAAAATATGGCCAATTTCGACAAACTCTTGTATTCTTGTGGGGCAGCGTAGAAAATGTTTATCATTTCCCCAGAGAGTAATGAAATTCTTATGGAATATAGGTATTTTCTTTTGGACTTTTTCTAAACTCTCTTACTTAAAACATTTTAGGTTATAAGAGAAAAAAAAACGTATCCCATTATTTTTTCACTCTTGTAAAACGAGACAAACTGCGAGATCGTGACAATTTTATACGTAGGTATTCAATTTGTTTATAATATCATGCCGGTTTTAGCACAAACTCACAACGGCGGTAGGTGTCCAGCTATTCCCTTGGGTCAATTTTCGAAGTCCAACTATTGTAGGTCCTACCATGTACCTATTGACATGATTGACATAGTGTATCGGCAAGGCAGTGTGTAAACATAGTGCAAATATGAAATGTGATGACTGTTTATAGAGTGAATGAATACACCTTTACCTTTTTCAGTAACTTCAATCTATTTTCTATTAAAACTTGCGAATACTCAGTACCTAACAGCTTTAAGCCGTTCCTTACTCGACAATTTTGTAAAAGAACGAGGGACAAAATAACTTTGCTCAACTTATGACGTTTTCCATTTGGATTTTCAGATTGTACTCTCATGTGGTTTTCCATTGGAACAAAAAATCAATCTTTTTTTTGATCTAAATCACTTTTTGCGTTCCATTGGGACGAAAAATCAATCTTTTTTTCAATTCGGATCACTTTTCGCAGGTCTCGATATTTTTTCAGATTTACGCATACCAATATACTTTGTACAGCAGCTGTTTAACGTCAGTTTAAGAAGTTTCATTTCGAGGCAAACGTCTACTGAGTTCTATCTTGTCCAATAGACCATTTTTTGTGAAATTGAGTTAAGTACGCAGTCTTACTAATTTGGGGACCCTCTTTCGTTTGGTGAAATCCATTTTGTTCTATTTCTTTTAGTTTTCAAGTTATAGAGATCTATTTTGTTCAATAAACCACTTTTCTTAGAACTTTGAATGTATTGATTGTTCAATAAACCTTTAAAAATAATTTTTGTAGTATATTGGACAAGATTTAATACGCGATAAAGAGAAACGCTTTATTTTTTATATTTTGTTCAATATCCACTAAAGTGGATATTTTGTCCAGTAGGCTTGAATAATCAGTTATTTCTATTTTGGCGGATATCCAATTTCCTGTATTTTTTGTTGAATACCTATCCAATACTAAGTTGCCGTTCTATCTGGTTCAATATCAAATGCAATAAATCAGATAGTAGTTGGTATCAATCATTCAGTTTTGATCTCGTCGGCATCGGGAAAACACGCGTCACGTCGGTAATTTTAAAATGGACCCCAAAGAGACTAAGTGCTCCTCAAATATGTCTTTAGTTTAAAGTCTGGTTTTATTTTGATCATAATTTTGTTATCCATACTTACATAACTTTTCTAACAGTTTAATGGAAGGAATTGAGTACTTATCGTCTCCCGAGCCCGAATTAGCAGAGGAAATATAAGATCAACAGGCAAGAAAATTGAGATTGCAAGTAATGAGAACTGCTTTTCGATATTGGAGCGATGTTAATTGTGTGCCACCATTCTTCGGATTAACAGATCTACTATCGGATGGGTAGCTTCTTACCAGTAAATGAGGACGTACACCAATATTCGCAGGTGTACTTCATTTTGTCGGGGGATGATCAAGTCAATAGGCGTTACAGAGGGCAAACAGGAGTGACAAAAAACATCATTCGAAAATTGCAACCATTATAATGCAATCAACGCTTTCATTACAATGTTTAAAACGGCGATAGAGAAAATGAACTTAGAAGATCGCACATTTGTCTTTAATCCTGATAAAGGAACCGCACTTTGGAAAAAATAGAATGGATAGGAAACGGGTAGTAGTGTCACTTCCAATACAAGAAAAATTATTTAAAATTTTTAATTTTCTAATTCGGATGTTCCGGACCTACCGCTTCACAATTTGAAATTAAAAGTCGACTCAATTATAATTTTGTTGAGCAATCTAAATGCATCGACATTTTGTATCGGATCGCGTTTGACATGATTGTCAAGAATCTCAAATCAAATGTCATGCAATGCAAGGACGATTTTGAGGGGAAAATTAAAAGGTAAACATTGTCATATCGCGGACTCCGCTTATTCAGAACGATTTGTCATTGGTATTTAAGCGTCTATGACAAAAAATAAGTCGGAAGAATAATCGTTGGATATTTGTAGCATCAAACTTGAATTCCCACGTTTTCCACATGGTCAATTGTATGTGACATTCTCACGTGTGAGCAAACCAATTTATTGCAAAAGTGTAAGGGTGGCCGACACGTCAATGATTGCGGTTTGATTGAAATACATCGTCATTGCTATACTTCAGTTATTTGTATTGTATTTAATATAACTTTTGAATAAAGAATTTAAATTGATGGAATTACATAAAGTAGCATGCGCTGTGCATGCTTGGAAATATTATTTTCATTACATTATAACGAATTTCGGCGGAACGGAGTTCGCCGGGTCAGCTAGTTTCTTATAAAGAAATGAATGTCTTGAATTGAATTTGTTTTAATAAAAGCATTATACATAAAAACAATGTTTGTATTTTTTTTAATAAAAGAATAATAAAAGAAAAGTCTTTAATTTAACTTTTTTTAAAGTTAAGTTGGAAGACTTTTTGTTCAATATTACTATTTGCAACACTGGTTTCTTTATTAAGTTTTCTTTATTTTCTATCTTGTTGAATTTAACTTCTTTTTGTTCAATATCCAACATTTTAACTAACTTTTACTCATCCCATACATCATTGTCCAATATCCAAAATGACTTGGTGATACATTTTTATTTTTAATTAATTAGAAGAAACTTTAAATACAAAAATATTTTAACTATTAAATATAAAATTGTTTGAGCTTTCATAAAAAAATTACTTCAGAACAGAAATCTAGTTAATTGAATAAAAGCTTTGAACCTAAACTTTGAAAATCGATTTCCCAAAAATTTGAAAAATGGACATTGGACAAGATAGAACTCAGCCGACGAAATGCGCAAAGTTTCGTGAAAACCAAAATAACAAAATACATAAATAGCTATGGATATGATTTCGGAGGAATTATTATCTTCATTATCTCCCTCGTCATCTGAAGACTACAAACCACCAATAATACCTACTTCATTTGTATCTTGTAGAAGGAAAACATTTTTGGATGCGATATCCATTTGTGATTTAAGCCTAGTATGCTGCTCGCGCTTAAATTAAGCTCCCATACAAAAATGTCTCCAAAGATAAAATTAAGCAACGCAGTTAAGCCAAGCAGTACGCAGTTCAAGCTAAATTTGTTAGCCACTGTACGAAAAATCTCTACAGAATTTAAGTAAGCGTATTAATGCAAAACACATTTTTTCACAGCTTATTTTGACAGATGAGAGAAAATATCGTTACCTATTCGAAACAAAAGTGATTGAAGCAAATTAACAGTAATGGAGAATGGTTCGTTGTTCAAAACAAAGAAATTCTTTATTTTTAATTTATTTTCTTTTTAGAAATTGAATATTTTGGCGAGGAGTACTTGGAAGAGGTTTTTGAGGAGGGAGCTGTAGAATTACAAATAAAAAAACGAAAAAAAAATACCAAGAGAACCAGTTTTACATCGGAAGAAAAAAAATTATTGGCGGACCTAGTTAAAGAACGTCCTTGTATTTGGAACCTTGGCGATGAAATGCATAGCAATCTGGATGCAATTAATGCCGCGTGGAGATGTATATCGGAACTTTTGAACAAAACAGGTATTTTCATATGTGTTGTATGTAATATCAAATAAAAATCCCAATCTATTTTAGCCGAGGACTGCAAATTAAACTGGAAATCACTTCGTGACAGCAAAAGGTATCACGTTTCAGCAAAAAAGAAAAGGAAATCTGGTATGGCGGCTTGTGACGAGCCTGATGACATTAATGAACACATAATTGAGGAAAATAATGCAGACTTCTGGGAGTACGCCAGTTGTTTATCATTCCTCACACCGGTTTCAAACAAAAGACGGTGAGAGCATTTAGCAATGTGCATAATTATGCTCCTTGTATAAAACGTTTCATTATTTTTTTCAATAATTTAGAACATTCACCAGCTCAGCAACTGATGAACCAACGGAGACAGGAATAAATTCAAAAGTTAATCCACTTTCGAGTTCTTATAGCTATGTATGTAAATAATACTTTGTTGACCAAACTGTAATTTAACTTAATATCATTTTAGCAAACAAAGCCGCAGAGGAAAGATCCAATGTTGGAAAATGTCACAAGTCTCACTCAAACAATTAAGGAGCTTGTCGAAATGAGGAAATGCGAAGAAGAACCAATATGCGTTCAACCAAGTTTAGAGAACTACTCGCTTCTTGCCAATCTCGATAGAATTCTCAAACAGCTTCCGAAATATACCGTTGAGAAGTTAGGGGTTAGCTTTCAACAACAGGCGTTGGCAGAACTTGAAATCCTGATGCAATAAAATATGTTTATTAAAAAATACATTAAAGTGTGCGAATGTTTTTTTATTTATCTGAAAATGTCTTATTTATTATAGGTGCACAACAACAGGCAATTTAATCTCATATACCTATTGTTATTCTAGGAATGCGGCTTTATTTTGCCATGGTATAGAACCAGATGGAGAATTGACGAATTCCTTTATTTTTTCCCTTACGAATTTGCCGCAGTCACTTTGTCTACCAAACTTTGAATGAAGTGTTGATTGGCTTAAAGAATCTTCGGAAATTTGTTTTCTCCAGTCACCCTTCACAAGACAACCTTCTTCATCATAATAGTCTGCGTATTTGGATGGACAATATGAAGCTCTATTGGTTCGTATTAGAAAATTGTGGAGATAACAGCAGGCACTAACAATTTTTTGCGCCTTGTCTGGAGAACAAAAAATTGTTCTACCTAGGCAAATCCATTTTGTACATAAAATTCCGAACGCATTTTCTACACACCGTCTCGCCCTACTTATTCTGTAGTTTGCAATGCGCTCATCATCAGTAAGTTTCTTTGGCTTCCTTGGTGCATATGGCTTTATAATCCTCTTTTTAAGTGGAAAAGCATCATCTGCCACAAAAAAGTACGGTATCTTCTCTGATCCAATTGGCATGTCTTCTGGAAATCGTAGCCTATCTTGCAAAATGTCCTTTCCAATTTGAGATGAGCTAAAAACATTTGCATCGCCTTCGCTACCAAATGCCCCCACATCAATGTAAACGAACCTGTAGTTCGCATCGGAGATAGCCATCAAGACAATGCTATGAAATCCCTATAAGTAAATGGTTTAAATATGACATCGAATAAGTCTGTTTGCGATACAAACCTTGTAATTATAAAATAAGCTTGCTGCGTTTGGTGGACATTTTAAGGCTATATGTTTACCGTCAATAGCCCCCAAACAGTTAGGCAAATTCCATACGGCGTTGAATTCGTTTGCAATTTGAATGAATTCGTTTTCGTTCAGAGTGGGGACCTCATCGCTTAACGCCTCGCATATGGCAGAACAAACTTCGTTTAAGATTTCTCCGAAGTATTGTTTGCTGATTCTATATACCGAAGCTATATGTCGTTGTATGGTTCCACTGGCCAGATACCTAAAAAAGAGAAAAATGTGATAAGTTACATAAAAGCTGTAGGAGTTCCTTATTAAGCATACTGCATACTCTATAACAACGGCTAATTTTTCCAATGGAGTAATGTTATCATTTGGCCTAGTATTTCTCTTGGGTTTTAATAGCGGTTCCAATAGTTCATACAGATTTTGAAATGCATCTGGTTCCATGTGAAAATTTTCCTTGAACACATTCACATTTGACACCATGTCCAAAAACTGAAAGTATCAAGTATGTACGTATGTAAAAGGAATAAGTTTTAAACAATATTCGTAATGACTTACGTCTTTGGAAAAACGTCCTTTTATTTTTCTCAGTTGTAAATATGGATTCACATGTACAGAAGGCATTTTCTTTCTTCGGTTTGTTGCTATTGCTATGACTTGCACAGCTGCACTTATAACAACGTCTTCTTCTAACCGTCTTCTATTCATGGTTGTTTTGTTTTTTTTTTTGCAATATTTTAAGGAAAAACATGTACCAAGTGACAACAGGGCAAGTCAATCAGCTGTGCCAACACTGTTTTTTTTTTTTTTTTTTTGACGGAACTTACACTGTCAAAATTAAGCGAACATTAAGCGAAGCGGTGGAGAGAAATATTGGAGAGGCGCTTAATTTTAGCTTTCCTGGAGCTGCATACTACGCTTTAGCCAAAAACGAATGCCATTTGAACAGCTGATATTGTTGTCAATTAACGCACTAATCCATTTACAAAAGCAGATCAATCTCGTTGCGCGTTCCATGAGCACAGTAAAATCTGAGATCTGAAAAAGATTTCTGGTGGTCCCAATGGAAAACCACATCAGACTTCAGATTTTTCGGGCAATTGGGAAAAATGGAACATAAAACGATATTTTTCTTTCTTTGACTTTGAGTTTATAAAAATCTATTCAATTTATATTAACATCTATTGCACTGACCAAATGTAAATATTTCTCTATTTTTTACAGACTTGTCGTCTCTAGAAAAGTAAAATAACACACTTTATGTCTGACAAATGCTTTGTGGTTAATGTAAGTAGGTGTGAATCTCACTCAGAAATCGAGATTCACAAAATTGCACTGACTGAAAAAAGTGTGTGTGTTTTTTTTTTTTGTTGGGACCAATGCAATGAAATATGAAATCTGACAGCCAGCTGATTTTGAGAGCAGAATAACTGCTCTGAATCTGAAAAAAGTGTTTTTTTTTTTCTGTCCCAATGGAAAAGGACATTAGGAACCTATGTAACTCGCTCGTACATAGTTCAAGATTATTTGATGGATTCAGGAGAATAATAAAATCTAGCAGCTGTAATTGATCTTAAATGTGCACGGAGACGGATGGTTAAAAAAAACATGGTGAAAGAAACGCAGGAGGTATGTTTTTATTTAGTTCATCAGTTTCGGTGAGACGATGAATGCAGCTTTAAGCTTTGCGTCAAAACGAGGTGAGTTTCTGCTAGAAATTCGTTTGTCTTTCCCAAAATTCACCTCACTCACGTGAAAATTTGATTTTATAAGCTCTTCTTGCGTAATTAAGCAAGGATATATGTATGAGCATAAACTAAGCACTAATATTTCGTTTATGAATATAAGTTTCTCACTTAGATGCTCCGTAAACTCTGGCTACTCACTGAGTACAAAAAAGTGTTTAAATTCGAGTTTCTCCTTTTGGACGGTTCGCAGCTTTTGATCGTTAGAAAATTTGAAAAAGTATTCAAATCTTTTATACCTTTTATACTCTGAATGCATTAAGAAAAAAAGACAAACTGCTTTCTCAAGGACAAGTCCAGCAACAGTCGGACAACAGTCTTGAAATTAAGTATACATTTTTTTAATTTCATTGAACATTCAACATCCAATTACTATCAACACTTATATCTAAATATACAAATTAATCAAAAAATAACCTAGTGCTTCTCTAGAGCTTTACTCAGCAACTCGTTCATAGTGTTCAACAGAGTTCTTGGGTCTTCAGCGAGTCCAGCTCCAACCATCGCATTGGCAAACAACTGATTTGTCAAAAGTTCCGCCAACTCTGGATCGCTTGTCTTCAGTTTGTGCAATTTCTTAATAATAGCATGCCTAAAGGAGAAAAAACAAAAATTAATATATCGTTACCATACCGTAATAAAAATGCACCAAACAACGGTCTTACTTTGGATTGATTTCTAATTGCGGCTGCAAGAGAGCATAACGATTCTCTTCTGCCATTTGGTGACTCTGAGTGCGAATGAAATGCCTCGCTGCACCCATTTCTTCCACGGTAATGACACAAGGATGAGAATCCAGGCGATTTGTCACCTTCACTTCTGAAACTTTGCCCGACAACTTCTCCTTAATCCAGGGAATTATCTCGTCAATTTCGGAACGACGCAGACTTCCTTCGCCCAACTCGGTCATGTCCACTTTGTCCTGTCGCATTTCCTTCTCCGCTGAGGTGACATTTTTCCCACCAAATATTCCCAATTGCATGAGAACAATCTCGTCGTGCGGCTCATAGCAGAAGAGCACCTCGACATTTTTTTTCTTGAGAGCCTCGTAATAAGGTGAGGCTTCTGCCAGTGCACGACTCGGAGCGCAGAGATAGTAGATTGCCTTCTGATCCTCCCCAACGCGGCTGCAGTATTCGCCCAATGAGATTTTAGCATCAGTCGACTTCGATGTGTCATAACGAAGCAGTTTGGCTATTTCTTCCCGTTCGCTCTGATCTTGGCAGGTGACAATTCCCTCCTTTAAGAATAGACCGTATTCCTTGTAGAAGGCTTCATAGTCGGCAGGCTGCTTTACAGCACGATCTTGTAGAAAGCGCAGGACACGACTCGTGAGAACCGAACTGAGTTTTCTATTTAACAGACATTTAAGATGTTAGTTATACTACAGAGCAACAATATCTTCGTATTAACGTACCTGATTAATGCGCTGTTTTGGAGCAGCTCTCGACTTAAATTCAGCGGAATATCCTCGGAATCGACAACACCCTTGACAAATCTTAACCACTTTGGTAAAAGATTTTCTGTCTTCGACTGAATGAGAACTTTTCTCGTGTATAGGGCAACACCAATGTCGGCATCGCGAGAGAGTTCAAATAGTCCCGGTTTTCCCTCGGGGAAGTACAGCAGCGCTCGGATACTTAATGGCACATCGGTCTACAAGGAAAATTAAAGCTGAGGTTCGTTTAAGCTCTCAACAAAATCGTCATCAGTTAAGTTTTCGCCCATATAGTCAATTATGTCAGCACTTCAAGGGGCGAGGAATGCAGATTGAGTTGTTAAAAATGTGAGTGTTTCTCGACTAGACACAATAAAAATGTGCAACCGTTCTCACTTGAGATTTCGCGTGACTATCGGTAAAAGTGAAGTGAACATCGTAAACACAAGAGCTCGTGACTAAACGTGACCGTTTCAAGTACAATAGCAATATGACGCCTTCTTCAAATTAATGAGTGGACGATAACGAATCAATCCGTCACATGTGTCGTGACTAAAGCCTATTTCCTATCATGTGGCCCATATCAAGCCAGATAACACAGCCTGTAATTGTACTATGAGATATGAGGTCGTCGCTTATCAAAAGTTTAGGGTATTTTTCAAATTGCATGCACCATCATTCATCAAATTTTTTGAAAGTAGAACGGTCGCTTCGCAGTAGAACTCGCAGTTTCTAACTGATCAAAATAATTTATATTTTGGACAAAAAGGAGATGATCGTTCAGCCGAGCGTAGTCACTCATCTACATAAAAAGAATAATAAGACAATTCTGCATGAACTTGCCGGAGACGACGGACTAGCTTAGTCCGTTGACTTTCTTTATATCTTGCTTATCTCTCCGCGACTGTGAACTGTCGCCTTTTTTTAAATATATGACAAACTCGCGGTCGGTGGGCTCGTTGAATAGATGTGCCTATTGATTACTGTAACGTTCTCTGCTGCACCATATGACAGTAAACATTGAAGCAAAACAGCAGCAGCATGGCGTTTAAGTGTTGCCTCGAGACTGAATTTAAAAGAATATCAAGCGCAGTGCCATATATTGAAGTATAGAATAGGACAGAACTTCATCTTATTCTCAATCACGGCAAAAAATATGTAATCAAGATAAACTCGTACGCGTTCTCAAAGGTCTAATAGTAGGGGAGGCGACCACAGGTAGGTAGTACAATGTTGCCTAGTAAACAAACCCTTCCCAGCTATAATTTGTAGCAGAATTTCTAAATGAACATTTTACATACCTTATAATGCAGCACAAATCTGGGCGCATCAAATGTATTCCCAATAAATCTATAGAACTCTGTGTGTTGTTCCATAGTCACATCTTTTGGTTCCATCAGCCACACTGGTTGAATGTCATTGGCTCGCTTTCCATTTAAAAATATCGAACTACCTACAAAGTTGCTGTATTTTTTAATCACCGATTTTATCCTATCCTCATCAGCGTATTCCCTACACTCGGGCTTGAGGTGAATAACAATTTTCGTTCCATATTCGACATTTTCAGCTTGCTGTATTTCGTACGACCCCGAGCCATCACTCGACCACCTTAAACCAGGTGAACCAACTTTGGATGACTTTGTAAAAACCTCTAGTCTATCGGCTACCATAAAAGCCGAATAAAATCCAACACCAAATTGCCCAATGATGTTGGACGAGTTTTGAACAGCAGCTCCCTTCTCCTTGATTTGTTCCAAAAATTTCTTTGATCCTGAACGTGCAATTGTACCTAGATTGTTGATAAGTTCCTCCTCTGTCATACCAATACCAGTGTCCTATAAAGAATAGCAAACTTGTTTCTGTAATCGAGTGTGTTTTATTTTTGAGATTGTGCTTTACCTGGATAATTAACTGCATTCCCTGCTTGTCAGTGCCAATATGAATTTCTAATGCACGGTCTTGGTTTTCATAGTCCTTTTCATTTTCACCAGCTGTATGAATAGTATATCTGAACTTTTCCAAAGCATCGCTAGCATTAGAGATCAACTCTCTGACGAACACCTCATTTTCAGAGTACAAAGATCGAGCGACAATATCGAGAAGCATTCGGGTTTCGGCCTGAAATTCATGTTTATTGCTCTGTCCTACTGGATTCTCTTTATCCCTGATTATTGTGTGAAACTTTTCGTCAGGATTTGCCGAACTAAACTGACGAGCTAAGATGATAGCTGAAGAAAGGTATTCTGAATGTTATATACATAACCTAATTGCATCATCAAGGGACTTACTCGAATTTCGGCATTGAATTCTGGGGAAAGATTGAAGTGATTTACGGTAAGAGCATATTGACCGAGCACTATAATTTCGGAGGTAGTTAACTCGGCTTACACAAGTTAAAATACGATTAGCAAACGACATATTTTATACAAAAAATTGTCTTTATCATGCACGGCACTCACTTAAAAAAAACACGATTATACCTATTTTATATGACATATGTCAGAAAATGTAATATAAGAACTTTCCAATGGCATTGAGACTGGAACTAGAAGTACGTATATGAAATTGGGCTGGAAAAGTGTTGGTGTATATCCACAAATAGGGTAAATTAATGTCGTTTTCGTTTTCATTTTTATATTGATAACAAATATTTTTTTTTTTATCGAAATTGCTTTTTATGTTCATTTGCCAAAAAAATCAATATTTTTTTTTAACTGAGACATTTTTGAGAACTCTCTATATTTTCTCAGATTTGCACATACTTTCACTAATACCAATGTTTATGACGCGAGTTTTTATATTAATTTAATATATTTCAAAATGCGTTATTATAAATGTGTGAAAATCAATTACAGTGAAAAAGTGTTTTTTTTTTTTGGCAGCAACTTATACAAACAAGAACCAATCAAATTCGGATTTCATACTCGATTTGGCAGCAGAAATCTGAAATCTCAGGTTAAGATCTGAAACGCCAATTCGAAAACGACGTAGCACTGAGCTACTATCCGCCTTAACAGTTATTCGTACACAAATAGGTAAACGTCAACGTTCACGTATTTAGCAGCAGAACGAATGTGGGATGTACATTCATGCCATCTGTCAGTTAGAAAAAGAAGAAAATTTAAACCCACCAATAGGTTTTTATTTGTGCACCAGCCACCACACCAAAAGAAAAGAAGTTGACATAATTGTGGGTTGTACTAATCTGCAGTCTGCAAACACGTTATGTATGGGCGTTTCGATGCGGCTAATGCGAGCAGCTGTCAAATTCAAACATATCCTAGCAAATGTAGATGTCCAGCGTAAGCATGATATTGCGGCAACGCGTGCATTGCGACTTCCCCGCATCGCATGCTTTGTTTGAAAATCAAACTGGTTTGATTTTGCCCGCATATATTGTGTGTACATTGAATATTTTTGTATCAGAAATGCATTATTATTTAGGAAACTATATTCCAATAGTAAAAAACCGAAAATAGTTATTTTATACAATAAAAAATTATTGTTAGTGGAACCCGCATGAACGCACTATCGTACTGTAATGGGACACACACGTATTCCTCGCAAACAATTGCAGTGCGTAGGTGAATCGCACCGCACGCGAAAAAAGTGCCCGTGCTTACACTGGACACAGCGTAAGACAACGGCAACAATACAAAAAAAAAAAAAAAATAATAATAATTACCCACAAACGGCAACAGCGCAGTGCTACATTAGGCGTTTTTTATTATGCCCGCATGATCCACACAGAAATTTATTCTCATGGTTTACAGCAACAATTGGATCTCGTAGTATTGTTGTAAACCATGGAAATCAATGATCTTCTATATAATCATGTTGGCATAGTAAAAAAACGCCTATTATTCCCTTTAGCCCAACCCACTTCCGATCCGTCAATAATATTCAGGGTGTGAAGGGTATACCTACCTACCTATGCACTTTTCAATAATCAACTTTTCTAGAACAATTTAGCAATGAAACTTAAGGGTTTCTGAAAATCCTGGGTAACATCATGTTTTGTTTGTTGTAGTACATATTGTTTATTATTTGAAATAATTTCCTGTCAACAAATTTTAAACGGAATGTACCTATTAGCTAGATTCACATCCCGCAAAAATCCAAATTCCAACTTACGGTTTTTTCACTGTGCCACCTCTCGCGAACGTCTGACAAACATTCGAGAGTTACTGTCTTGAATTTATTTCTGCGAAATTACTGTCCGGAATTTATTTCTGCGAAAGTACATGAGGTTAGGTTAGGTTAGGTTCATGGGTGGATGCGGCACAGTGAGCCCTACCGCACCCCACTTAGGTTCTTTTGGACCCATTGTGATGCCCTTGAGGGGGGTTAGCCGATGTTGTTGGCGGTGATGCGTGTTCCTTCGCAGTTACTCGACTTTGTCCAGCCATCCCGATGTCCTCAGAAACCTGTAAAGATCAGATAGTGAGACATCAGAAAGTTCATGTACGTCATGGAAGTAATAGCTTCAAAGTGTTGTGTTCCTCAAGTGACAGCGACTCGGGCAGGGACAAAGGAAGTGAGGTGTGTCCTGGTGTACCTCCTCGTCTCTGCAACCCCTGCATTTATCGTCATTCTTGAGTTTCAATTTCATTGTGTGGTTTCTTAGGAAGTTGTGACCTGTTAGGGCCCCTACACTGAAAATAAAACCCTGGTATATTTGATAAAAATGAGGCTTGATTCAACAATTTTTTTGTCAATATACGTCCAACAAAATGTTTCTATCAGATTGACAAAATTTTAGTAAGTTTTATCTCGTCTTAAAACTTTTGTTGTGGTAACAAAAAAATTGTTGTGTTAACAAAAATCGTTTCTTGTGCGTATAAAAATATTTTGTTGAATCAATCAAAACTTTGTTAATTTTACAAAGAAATTTATGAAATTGGTCTTTATCTTTCTGTCAAATCAACAAAAAAATTGTCAATAATATCGAAGTAGTTTGTCAATTCAGTTATTGTATTTTGTTAAATCAGCAGCAAATATTGTTGATTTTTCAGAAATAATTTGTCAGTACTGACGTTGTGTTTTGTTGAATCTATGAACAGGTTGTTGGTTACATAGCAACATTTTGACAGATCCAGCTTTTGAATTTGTTGATTCAACAACAGCATTGTGGAGTGAATAGAAATAATGTGTCAGTTCTTTTTTTATTGTTCTGTTGAATCAAATAAACTCTTTTGTCGATATGATAAATACTCACTTGCAGCTGTACTTCAACTTATTCTGAAGGTACAAAATAAGTATTTATCTTAATAAAGAAACGATATCCAAAATATGCCAACAATATAGCTGTAAAATAGATTAGGTATTACATGAAAAATGATACCTACGCAAAACAAATAAGTTGAAAACTTCGATTTATTAAAGAAGATAAATATAAAAATTAAATTAATTCATAAAATAATAAGGAAGTACATATTTTGTACCTTGTTTAACTTAATACTCAATATTAATTATTATCCAAATCGTTGCATACTGAGTCAATCTGTGGATGGTTTTTATCAAACTTAGTTTTAACGTTATAAAATTTTTTTTGTAAAAATCGCCAAACGAGGGAAGCTAATAGGGGATATTCTAGATTAAATACGTGGAATATTTGAAAGCATGTATCAATGGCTTGTAATGTCGAAAAAAAATTGTATTGTACCCCATCGAAGTAAACTAAAATATCTTCTGGTTTGAAAACAGTTCCAACAATCAATATAAGTGGCTGGATGGATTTTTTTTTGTCCTGCATCCTCGTTAATATTCCTTCCACCTCGTCTAAAATTTTACCAATAACCATTAAGGCATTCTGGGAATCCTTGATGGAATATTTGATATGAAACCTCTTTCCGCCTTCGTTGGTCTGGTCACTGACTTGCTGGTCGGTATGAAAACTGCATGCAGCAAATAAAACATGGTGGCAAATCGGCCATCTGTTTAGAAAAAGAAAAAAATACATTTGTTGGATGAATCAATTAACAATTTTTAACTATTTAATAAGGTATGATATCATACTTACTTTCCGATACAGATACAGATTTATTCATCTCATTTAATGTCGCTATGTTCGATGAGTCTTTTATTTTTAACTGCAGCATTTCCATAATTCGTTCGTATTTTGCAGCACATACCATCTCGAAAGCCCAGGATGTGCACACTACACAATCGTTTTTTTTTTTTTTTTTTTTTTTCTTCAATAAAATCGTATTTGTGCACAACTTGGTCTGGCTTTGTTGGGACATGTTTTTCCTTGGCTGTATGTCCAGGTGTTTTGTCTTCAATATACATTTACCTATATATTATCGCACTAACTTCTTTCACTTACCATTTAAATATTTCCAAATGGGGCTATGTTTTATTGATGTAAGTTTTAGTTCACTTATTAGCTCCTCGTCCATTGATTTAGTTTTAATATGTTTTTTTCACCGGTTAGGTACCTTTCCACTTCACGTGTGAGATATTAATGACGCCATCAATAGCATTGCGTTCAAAGGATTGCAATGCTTAAAATGTATTTTTGTCGATTCAACACGTGTGTTATCAATTCTACAAAATTTCTGTCATATCTACAAACATTTTGTTCATTTCAACAACATTTTTGTAATATTGATAATCCGTATTTTGTTTGGCCAACAAACATTTTGCATAGGTTTTGTCAATTTAACAAATATCTACAAAAGTGATTTTTGGTTCTGTTTTTATTGATATTACAAAAACTTTGTTAATTCAACAACAAAATTGTTCAATTCATACAATATCGATTTATCAAACTGAAAATTGGATTTTGTTAATCTGACAAAGTAGTTTTTCAGCAAATGTTTTATCCGTTTGACAAAATTTCTTTCAAACTGACAAAACTTCAGTTGTATTGATAAATTTAATTTATCATTACAACAATTTTTTTCAGTTCAACAAAACTATTTTTGTTGAAATTTTACAACAGAATTTTGTCAATATTACCTGGTTTTTTATTTTCAGTGTACCAGTTTATACATCGACTTTCTATCACACCGCATGAGCTTGCTAGTCCGACTAGGATTATATTCCGGCCATAGCTTCCGTGATATTTCACAAGTGGTTAAATCTTTCCACCTGTTATTGGCTTTCATGCGGATCTTATTTTTCACTCTCTCTCTCTGAGATTGCATAGTGGTGGTTTGATGGACTTAATCGCCCGATCTTGATCCATAGCAGAACCATTTCTTGCTAGTTTATCGGCCGTCTCATTGCCGGTTTTGTCCCTGTGTCCAGGGATTCAGCAGAAGCGAATGGTATGCTGCGAGCAGAGAACCTTGAAATTTTCGCGGCAGCGGCGAACTAGCTTCAATTTTATTTTCAATAGCAGACACTGCTTTCATAGCCGCCTGGCTGTCAATGAATATGGTGATATCATTATTTGGTATTGCTAACATTTACACCATGTGGACAGCTTCGGCGATTGCCAGGACTTGCGCCTTTCCATTGGGACCAAAAATCAATCTTCTTTTTTTTGATCTAAATCACTTTTCGCGTTCCATTGGGCAGAAAAATCAATCTTTTTTTCGATTCGGATCACTTTTTGCAGATCTCGATATTTTTTCAGATTTACACATACCAATATAATTTGCACAGCTGTTTTACGTCAGTTCAAGAAGTTTGTTTTCGAGGCAAATGCGCAAAATTTCGTGAAAACCAAAATAACAAAATACATAAATAGCTATGGATATGATTTCGGAGGAATTATTATCTTCATTATCTCCCTCGTCATCTGAAGACTACAAATCACCAATAATACTTCATTTGTATCTACAACAGATGAAACATTTTTCAAGTCGATATCCATTTGTGATTTTGCCAAAAACGAATGCCATTTGAACAGCTGATATTGTTGTCAATTAACGCACTTATTTACAAAAGCAGATCAATTTCGTTCCGCGTTCCATGAGCACCGTAAAATCTGAAGCTCTGGAAAACCACATAAGTTACGTACGGAATAATTAAAAAAAAAAAATCGACACTTTGTGACAAAATACACGTATATGTTTTTATTGGATCTGTTAGCTGATGTGATACTTTGTTGTTCTGGGTAAAAATTGAAACATACGTGCATCCAATATACACATGAAAAACGTAGTTCAATATTTCAAAATATTGTTTACTTTTTGTTGTAGTACCTGTATTTTCCAAACCAGTGTAAAATTTCAGGATCTGTCTTGATGATATTGGTGTTTTGGATATTATCTGTTAGCTGAGCTAGTGATCTCAGATGTATCGTACTCTGTCTTACCAGGGTTTGGCCAAGAGTAAATCGATTTTATGCAACTTTTTCCTGGGAATTATTTAAATAAAATATGAGTGATATGTTTTTTTAAAAACTTTTGAAGGGGAAATTCTATTCTTTCAAATGCATTCAGCTTCAATTCAATCGCTCAAGTAACAATTTATCAGACTTACAAACAAAATTTCATTTTTCGCACTCTTGCTCGATTTCTGGTTAGAGTCCTCTTCAGCGCTTTAGCTCTTTCCGCTATGATAATGTTCCGCATTATTAGAGTTTTGTTCCATCATTCCATAAGAAATCGTACATCTTCTATCTTCTATCTTCTATTATTATTATTATTTTTATAATATAATTCATTCGGGTTGTAACTCGATGGTCACGTAACTCGATAACCCCTGGGACGATTTTCATAATTATTTTTTTGTTTTGTTCGTATTGCTGTATATCAGGTTTTTATTTACTTTTTGTCGCGAAAACAAAACTTGGAGGGGATGAAAGAGGTTATGAAAGTTTGTATGGGGAAATACACTTTGAAAAAAAAAAGAAATTGGATAGAAATCGAGTAGTGACACTTCAAATAAAAAAAAGAAATATTTTAAATTTTAAGGCAATTGTTGTTGTCAACTATTTTAATTATTTTGCAAGCAAATTGTTGTTGTCCACAATTTTGAAGTTTTTTTTTTTAATATACCTAAAAAGTTTGTTCTAATAAATTATGTTTACTATGTTACATTAAGTACCTTTTTGAAATGAAGTAGGTAGATAGGTACTTTGATTATACAAAGATGATATTATGGCCGACGATATTTTGCATCGAATTCGCACTGTGACATCGGATAATGAACTGGAGATGTCAGATGAAATGCGCAACAAAGCTTTGATTATGATCGAGGATATGTGTCTGCTCATGAGTGGCAATTTGTTGTGCAAATTGGGGATGTCACAGCCAAATCATTCAATGCAAGACGCATTTAATCGAGAATTGGAGCGAGATCGAATCGCGTTGAGACAAGCTGTTCGAACAAATGTGCCAATGATGAATCAAGAACAAAATAAAGTGTACGATGAATTGATGCAACCAGTCGATAACGAAAATGGCGGATTTTTCTTCCTTGATGCGCCCGGTGGAACTGGAAATACATTCCTGGTTTCACTGATTTTGGCTACAATTCGTTCGAGATCTGAGATCGCTTTGGCCCTAGCCTCTTCTGGGATAGCGGCTACTTTGTTAGAAGGCGGTCGAACAGCATTGAAATTGCCATTGAATCTGCAAGTGGATGCAGAAACTACATGCAACATTTCAAAGAACACTGCGATGGCGAAAGTACTGCAGCAATGTAAGATTATCATATGGGACGAATGCACCATGGCTTACAAACGCGCATTGGAGGCCCTGAATCGTTTACGTAATAATAAGCGACCCTTCGGTGGAGCAATGATCTTGCTTTAATGAAGGCGTCTGCTTTATGGCGATACGTCAAGAAACTGAATTTGACAACAAACATGCGAGTTTCTTTACAAAATGACCAGTCATGGCGATGGGCAATGGTGGGATTCCAGCAAACTTAATGTCCAGCCTGATTGAGTTTCCACAACATTTTTGCAACTTTACAGCGACACCGGAAGAACTAATCATGTATGTTTTCCTGAATATCGCTCAGAATTTGTTGACCATGATTGACTTAGTGTAAGAGTGATTTTGGCTGCCAAAAACAAGAACGTCGATCATTTGAATTTCGCCATTCAAAACCAAATCGATGGTGAGTTGCATTCATACTAATCAGTCGACTCCGTGATGGATGAAAACGAAGCCAGTAACTATCCCACTTTGTTGCGCAACCTAAACCAACCAAAATTTTGTAACGGTACGCGTTTGATTGTGAAGAATTTAATATCAAATATTATTCAAGCAACGATTTTTATTGGAAAACTAGCTGACCCGGCGAACTTCGTTCCGCCCAAATCTATGTTATATAAAAATTGAGCCTTAAAATTGTGTTCGGTTGTCGCCGAATCACGCCTTAACGCATTTACCGATTTTAACCAAACTTTTTCACGTCTTTGGTATTGGTCTATTTATATGATTTTTGTGAAGTTTGGTAGCAATTGGTAAACGTATGTTTGTGTAAATTGTTTACAAGAAGCGGTGCAAAAAATATATATTTTTTGTACTGTAAAATATGTTGTTTTTTTTTTGGTCTTATGAGAAATACATTTTGTTTTGTCAAATCACTTTTTTCGAATTTCAGTTTCCTCAACATTTTGAAAAATTGTAGTTGTACGGTTCCTACGCTGGAATCGGAAAACTTATGCGTGCGTGAAAAAAAAACAACATGAATTTGAGTAATTTTTTGTTTTTTTCCTAAACCACTCAACCGTTTTCAATTAAATTTTGTGGCTGTGTTTGGTTGGTTACAGTTTGAAAGATAGATAGATATTTTGGACCGATAGGTGACTCTGTTGTCGATATCATAAGCCACTCAACCGATTTGAATAAATTTTGTGGCTGTGTATGGTTGGAAGATAGGACACTATTTTGGTATGGTGGGTACGGCTATATGTAAAAGAGACTGACGTCCGTATGTGCACTCATAACTCGGGAATGAATCGTGCTTCGTGGATTCGTATTGACCCAAGGAAGGACATATGATACTTTTTGTCGTGAAAATAAAAGTTTACGGGGATGGGATTGGGGATGGAACTTTGCATGGAGAACCGCAGTTAAAAAAAAACAGAAGATTGAATAGAAATACGGGTAGTGTCACTTCCAATACAACAAAAATTATTTAAAATCTTTATTTTTTGATTATTTTGATATGCCCGGCTTACCGCTACACAATTTGAAATTGAAAGTCGGCTCAATTATAGATTTGTTGCGCAACCTCAATCCACCGAAATTTTGTAGCTGATCGCGTGATTTTGACATTTGATTTGATTGTGAAGAATCTCAAATCAAATGTCATGGAATAAGCGACGATTTTGAGTGGAAAATTCAAAGGAAAACATTCTAATTCAGCGGATTCCGCTTATTCAGAAAGATTTGCCATTCGTTTTTAAGCGTATCAATTTCCCGTTTCGCTATGACAATTAATAAGTCTCAAGGACTATCGCTGGAATTTTGTGGAATCAATATTGAATTCCCATGTTTCTCCTAAAGTCAAATGTATGTATGAACTTCCGCTTTATACATCGTGTATCGTAAAGGACATGTGCATTGTGCATGCTCACTTGATCAGCATTATTATTTTCATTACATTAACAAATATGCGCGAAACAAAGTTCGCCGGGTCAGCTAGTTAGGTATAAATATTTTATTAAAATTAGGTATAAATATTTTATTAAAATTTGTTCTCTTAAAAATGTAATCCTTAAACAACATCGAAATTTGAAATTTCGTGCTGGGGCAGTGATTGATTAATTTTATGCATGTTAACATTTTAAGTATTCATTAATAATGAGTAATAGATCATACGTAAGACTTTTAGTTATTCGGTCCTACATTATATTGCATTGTTTCTACAGTTTTACGATACATGGAATTGAAAATATGACAATGATTTTGCGAAATATGTTTAACCAAAGTTTGATTTAATTTTATTATTACTTTTGTGTTGTTTTTTTTTTTTTTTATGATTATCAATTATAAAATAATCAGTCAATTGGTTTGGCAGTGATATTTTACTGTATACATAATTTTTAAATTAAGTTTATGTGGGTATGTTACTTTTTCACTACTTTTTTTTGTTTAAATTAATTTAACGGAATTTTTAAGAAGTAAAATAAATTGATTGTACTGGTAAATCAACTTTAGAACGCGTGAACAAAACGTGAATGTTTTACTTAATTATTATAATTTTTCTAGGCTTTACGTTTCTGAGTTGATTTTCTTTCATTTTTACAATTTCTATATACAAAATTTAAATACACACCATGATCCATTTGGTCCAATGTAAAAAAATTATTATTTTCTCTATCGTTAACGTTAGTTTAGTGTTTGTTTTGTTTTCGTTTGATTTTAAATATAAAAATAATTGAAATATTATTTTTATGATTTATTTCATTATTGTAAATAACATTTAACATTAAGAAAATTGAACCTTTTCACAGCCACATTTTTCAAGGCATGTTATTCAACTTGTTTTTTTGTTTAAGTTTTTTCTTGTGTCAAATAATATTCATATAGGTCGAAGAAATAGGATTGCAAGATTTTTGAAATATTTAAGTAATCAAATTATAAGGTAAAAATATGTAGGTACTTATACTTCTTGTAGTTTTGAACTTTTACTATTTCTATAATCGTTTTTCACACTCGTTCTGAATTTGTACTAATATCTTGTCATTTTTTGTTACCGGGATTTAAAATCAACCATTCGACTAAGTAGCAGTATAAAGAAAGAGTCCAAGGAAAATAATGTACTAATGAAAAAGAAAGTTAAAACATAACCGCAAAGTTAAAAAAAGTTATGTGAAAAAAAAAAAAACAAAATGTCTGCATAACTGGATAGTCGCAAAGTTCTAGCACTCTTTTAAGTAAAGAACCTGGCTGAACCATTAGCATTATCTGGATCTAACTATTAACAGAGCCCACAATAAAACTGATTTTATCAGAACGTCTAAAAATTAAAAAAAAAGCTCCTCTTCTTTTACGATCGACAATCCCTGAACTCGATGTTGATTGTTTTGTTTGGGTTCCAAAATGCATAAGATCTTTGACAAACTCACAGCAAACGCGTTTATTCAGCGTCATAGTTCCATCGGCTTTGCCTTTTGAAATCCGATTTGCCAACAAGGAGTATGTGCGCGGTACTTCAAGTTTCTATTCCTGAGAATGACCAGCTGGGGGCTGGGCCATTTTTAATTTGCGTGGCTTCATAAATTCGACGACAGGTACTTTGTTTTTACTACAGATCCTTCAGTTCATGATTGCACAATGCACAAACAGGCGTGCTTAAGATGAATATTTTATTTTTCCAAGGCACCATAAAAGAGGGTCTTAGATCTCTGGGTCGACCTTGTTTTTTCCGGTCTTACTCGAGGGAACAATATGAACAAGAACTTAAAACAAAAACTAAAAAAATACAAAAAACAGGAATTATTATTCCAGGAAATAGCACAGCACATGATAAACCATAAACCATTGTGAGCAACAATGAACGATTAACCGGTATCTTCTACTCAGCAAATTTCTTGCACTAAAAGTTTAAATAACTGCCAAACTCCTGACAGTTGACGACATTGAGGGCGTTCAAGTATCTAGTTTAGTAAGTCTGACAGCTGTCTGACTAGATCTATCTCGGTTGTGATTGGTTTAAATCCGGTCACGTGGGCACCTGTGACATTTGACGTTTATGGAGGGGTAGCCGACGAATCTAGTCAAGAAATTCGTGACTGAGTACTAAGTTGACAGTTCGGGTATGTGGCTGACGTATAAAAAGTGACGTTCCCGACCAATCTAGTTTTTGCGTTCAGGTTACATCTTATCCAGACCAATCTAGTCGACTTAGATAACTAGATTCTTGAATGCAGCCATTAACATCAAATTTAAAACTTTTGATAACCACTGCAAATAATAGGTCTGTGAAGTGACTGTGAGTTGTACAGAAAAGCACAGGTGTTTTTGTTTTATGAGTAGAAATGGTATTAAAAATTTGAAAACCTTGTTAAAACTGAGTTTATTTTACCGCATACAGTTTTCATTTGATTGGAATAGTTTTCCATTTTTTTACTTTTACTTTTGAGTTCAAATCGGCGAAAGAAAGCTTTTACTTTTGACGTCCACGCATTAGTTTACCAAATAGGTCAGTTTTCGTATTTCATTTAAAAGTGGTCACATTCAAAAATCGAGTTAGGTATCGTAAGTCGACTAGATTGGTTTGGACTAGATGTACGATGGAGATCAATTTTCGTTCTGCGAAAAAGTAAAACGAAAATGTTTTCAGCCTTTCACCGCAATTTCGATTCTCGTTCTATGAAAAGGTGAAACCAAACGTCAACATTTTTCATATCAATGATTTTTTTTCACGGCCCCATTTGCAAGTGAATGTTTTTAGTGAGAGTTTGAAAATTGGCAACCCTCTTTCATACAACACAGTGTGAGGCATTGAATTCACCACGATATTTTCACTTATTGAAAGTACAAATTGAATTGAAAAAATGAAAGCAATGCGTGTAAGCGAATGTGAAAACGATTTATTCGATTCACACTTTCACATAACCAGAATTGACCCCCTGGACCTCAATTCTCAAAAATTCTCGCATACGTTTATCTGTCAAAATCTCCGATTCGATGCGAAAAACTGAAATTTGCAATTCTCGAAATCCACATACGAGAATTTCTCTTCGAATGTTATTCGTCTGTGTTTTCTATGCACATTTGTATCTCGTATACGGAATTATGAGTTTGATGCTTAATAAAAAGTTTTGTTTTATGATTTGTGTGTGAGAAAATAAGAATCAAATAAAATGAAAGCACTTATTAAATGCACTTATCCCATCGTGTACATTTGTTCGGAAATAGTTCCATTTGTTCAAAGCAGTCTTGATGCTCTAGGATAGTTCAGTATATTTCGATTCTGCCTTACTGCATAACTGAGAATCGAAAAAATGCTAAGCTCATATTGCCCAAAGTAGCCACTATGAAAACACATAAATGTTTATTAAACGTGCATTATATTGGTAGTTATTTTTCTTGTCAATCGAAAACAACAATTCACAACCAATTTCAATTGGAATACATTTTTATTTTTATTTTTTTCACAAACTGTCAAAATGGTTACTTGACGTGCGTAAAATTCTACCTCATTCGAGAGGTGAATAGAATTTTCGCATAGGTGAAAAAAAAACCCGTACTGCTTTGAGAATACCAATTTTTCTGCTATGCGAAAATTTCAGGCGGATTTGCTCGTATACGAATTATCCTATGCGGAATTTGAGAATTGGGGTCCTGAACGCAAGATCTAGGTTGGTCGTTAACGTCACATTCCCTACGTCAGTAACATATGGGAACTGTTGTGATATTCGATTGGGCTTCTTCAGATTCGCTCTCATATTTCAGGTTTCCTGTGTCTAATCGATCGTTAAAACCAGAAACAATACTGAGACCCCCCAACTCGCAATCCTCTTGCCGCTGGCCCCCTCAATTTTTTTTTTCAAATTCGTATTAGTATTTTCTCTGGTTAAACGTCACTTGCTCTTTTTTGTGTTGATATTCGTGCGATTCGAATATGTGTTTGTGTAGCCCTCGATACTTTTCTACGCGTTTTCCATGCACTGGCTAAATTTTATATTAAAATATTCGAAATTTGCGTCCCGAAAAATTTCTTTGCAATAGAAAAACTTCACGAAAACGTAAACAAACTCTACCAGTTGTCAAACTAAAACGCACTTGCATTGGTAAATCTGAAGCAAATCTGAGAAAAAATTCAGATTCGCAAAAGTGCTCTGAAATCTGAAAAAAAAGTTTTTTTTTTGTACTAAAAGAACATAAAAAGTGCTTTGAGACCGCCCAATCGAATACCACATTAGTACTTCTTGGCTAAAAATAAATAAATAGTTGGCGCAACAGGTACGGAGGGACCCTAGGCCTAGCTTCTCACAACCATTCGATTTGTGTGAGTTTTTCATTCCTATCTACAATTATTTTATACCGACTCTTAACGGCTAATTGAGAAGCTTTTTCAAGACAGTAATACTATTGGATGTTCGCCAGACGTTCGCGAGAGGTGGTGCAGTCGAAAAAACTCTATGTTGGAATTTGGGTTTTTTGCGGCTACTCCTCCATAAATGTCAACTGAAAAAGCCATACATTCGACCGATCTAGGCCAATCAAAACTGAGACACATCAAGTCAGACTTCTAATTCAACGTCCTGTTTTTTTCTAGAAAAGACAAAAAGTATGGAAACAGGGACGCACACTGGCGTAAGTAAGTTCATTTGATCCTTTTGAAGGATTACGAAGGCTTAGCGAAAGAAATTTTTTGTATGTGCATTTTGAAAACATTGTAATACATAAATTATTTAGTAAGGTTTTTTTTTAAATGTGAGATAGAAATTGCGAAGATTTGGCAAGTTTAATTCAGCATAATCAATGCAGTAATGCGTCAAACCTTCATTACTCAAGGGAATGGTCTACCAGGATATTCGATAGTAGCGGCTGCATCTAGAATGAGCTTCGTCGATCGCATGCTATTCTCGATGCAAAACTGTTATTATTCACTTTTAAAAGTCAGATTCAGATCAAAAACAAGGTAAAAATCAGGGTCGAGGTATACTGAGATCCCAAAATTGGCATAATTTACTAGGTATTAAATTGAAATTCGTATTCAAATTGGTTTGCACAACCACATTTCCTTCTAATTTTTGCCATTTCATTCATAACGTAAGTGAGCAGGAAATTTGAGAGAAAACAAAATGGAAGATTCAGAAAAACGAGACCGGTTAAGAGGATTGTCAGTTGTGAAGATTCTGGGAGAAACTGACTTGCGATAAATAATGAAGTCATCAGTGTCCGTGTGTGGTGTTCTGTGAAATCGATAATAAATAATAAAAAAGGGTTCGTTTGAATATTTTGTGTGAAAAAAATGTTTCTTTATATTTATCCAATAAAAAAAAATATACAAATTTGAATACAACTAAATATAGGTCTTTAAATGAAAAACAAACAAAAAAAATATTAAAATTTACTAAAAAGCTAGGCTATACATTATTAGT
The DNA here is from genome assembly GCA_946477585.1 of Cheilosia urbana. NCBI lineage: Eukaryota > Metazoa > Arthropoda > Insecta > Diptera > Syrphidae > Cheilosia > Cheilosia urbana. The sequence goes on from OX297854.1 coordinate 148,572,187, forward strand.
TCTTTTTATTTCAATTTTGTTCTGTCAAAATCAAAATTTAATTTAATCAAGGTTTGCTTTCATGAGTTTTTGTTTTTTTTTGTTTTCTTTTTATAAAAGGAACTGAAATGCCCAAAAAATATTTGTACTAAAATGAAATGGTTTAAATTTCTCTTAAACATAAAATAAGAAGAAAATGTTTTCATAAAACAGAACAAGTTGGTGGGAGCCAACAAAATATTAGTCGTTCTTAAATTTAATTTGCTAGATTAATTTAGAGTTGCTTTTACATAATTTAGTGTTAATAATCTTATAGTTGTTTTTAGTCTTTCGATTTAAGTCTAAATTTAGTATTTGATGCAAAAGGTGGGGGATTGTGTTTTTTTTTATTCTTCGCAAGGGTCTTCTTAATCTTGAGAACTTTTAAGTTGATTTTCATTTACAAGCAATATTTGCGTTTACTACAAAAGAGTTAAGTTGAACACAATATTTTTGGTAGTTTTGTAAGTGGCAGTTTATTGCAGACTGGGCTACGGTTAATGTGACAATAACACGGAGAAGTGGCAATTATACAAGGCTAGATAGGATTTTGAATAATTTTTTTTTTACAGAAATTTCTTTGTTGCTACACAAAACTGGATCAAGTTTTCTATATCTGTTTCTGATCTGCGGGCGATTGTTTCTGGTGCAAATGTACTAGATTCGGTTTCCTGTTTGTAACTAGTCGGCATGAAACGCTAGTTCAAGTTTTTTTTTTTCTGACAGATCACGAAAACTAACCAACACGAATTTCTTGTGTCGACATATTGACCCCAATCGGGAATAAGATTTCCCCGGGAATCTTTTCTGTTCAGCTATCTGACTTACATTGCTGACAAGGGAAACATTTCCCACGGAATTTATTCGCGATAACCCCTATTGTGAGATTTTTCATATAAGGGTAAGGCAGTATGAAGAATTGAAAAATATGGCGTCATTGTATAAAAGACCTTGTCCCTACAATAATGATTTATTCCAGTCTAGATCAAAAGACGAAGATGAAAAAGGCCATAAGCTTTACGAAATGTCCATCACCGCGATAATTGGCATCACTGCTAAAGTCATGATCTTAAGTTTGGTTAACTGATGGATAAAAAATCAAGACAGCATTATGATATGCTTATTGTTGCAAGCAGATACGTTCCCCCGAACTGTAGCCCCACCTTATTTATTATTTTTTGGGGCAGAATATAACCTGTTTCTTTTTACCAATCTATTTATCTAATTTGAACAACGAAAAGGATCTTGCATTTGGATACAATGTGGTTTAACAATTAGATAGAAATGTACCTACTCGCTTATTTCATTTATTTTAAACAAATTCGGACAATACTAGTATTAACTCATGAAATTAAACAAGAAATTATAAATCAGTGAGAGGAGGTTAGTCACCCTCCCATTTCCATTTACGGGGTCTCAATTACTGAAATATTTTTGGATTTCCATTGGGCAAAAAGAAGCGTCCGTGAGAGTCCGGAATTGAAAAAATCACTAAAGTCAGTCGCTTTTAGATGTGAAGTCAAAATCCACTCGAGAAGCACTCAACAAGTGTAATTTATTTGTTTTAAAGAAATCAGCTGACAGGTGTAGATTATTTTTTGGCATATCACCAATACTTTTGTGGATTCAAACAGAAGCAATTTCCTTGTTCCACTGGGTTACAGAATGAGTGGATCCCCGAGTAAAACCAATGGAAAACGTCATTAGTAAGCTTTCGTGCAGCTGAGAATATTTGACAGATCTAACTCACTCAATTGACGGAAAAATGAAGGAGAAAACTAGGCATGTACAACAACAAGGCAGACAAATCAACCAATTATATTTATTTCAAGGAAGCAAATACATGCAAGCTATTTGCAAAGCCTCTAGGAAGAGTGTTTGTCTGCAATTGACAAAAAGTATGACAATAATCCACGTTTATCGCAAAAATTGCAAAACAGCCACTGAACGTACAATGTTTTCACGTATACGTCAAGGGTGTAGGCGTATACGTAACTTATTATTCTGTTTCTTTCTGGATTAGTTAACTCTCCCCCACTGACAAAAAACGGTATGACATTTATTCAACTAATCGTGCTTATTTTGACATTCGAACGAATAGCCAATTCTAACGAATGTCTCTATAAGCATGATTAGGTGTGTTAAGTGGTTCGGAGTTGCGCAGAGACGAGTAGAAATTCTGTCTGAAGCGGTTCTATCTTTTGCTTCATGGAGCTGTACTGAACACGATTTACTGCACTTACTTCTAAGATGGAAAATACTCGAAGAAACTGTCAAAATAAGCTGGCTCTCGCTGCAAGTTGAGATTATGTTGCCTAAAAGAAAGCTCTCATGCTTCTCTCATGCTTAGATTCCTTTTAAGATTAAAGCTGACTGAGATTTTCAAACAATTGGATTACGGCCTAAAGCACAATATGAATGGAGGTATTTGGATGAAACAGAGCTGCAACCAACGAAAGTAGTTATTTGTGAATACCAAGCATTCATTTTTTAAAAGTACATATTCACAAATCTGAAGAGTTTCCGAGAGGGATTTATATTTCAAAATTTGCTGGTAGGTGTATGGGCGTGACGGTATAGTACAGTGGACGTCCAGCATAACGATGTCATTCAGTATATCGAGCGCGTTTGTTATATCCACCTATTTTTTATACCATTTTTAAAAAAGGAAGTCATTGAAAAAGACGTTCCTTTAAAAGGTTTTATTTGATTTAAAATTGAATAGATGATGGTCCTGCCATTTAAATACTTTTAGCGTTCTTAAACCAATTTTAATTTAAGTTCCTTATAACGGATAGCAAATTGTGGGCACAACTACTAATGCATATCTGAAAAGCATTCGTTATATCGCAAATTCGCTATATCGGTTATTCGTTATAATGCACGTCCACTATATAGTTTGTGGTTTCAGTATTTATAGTATTCAATAAACGAGGGGGTCGTTGCTGACCGACGTATTCTACGTAACGCAATAATATTCTTAATCGGTTTTTTTTCGAAAGAAATAAGCTGGATCCCAACCGCACAGGAAGATTGCCCAAGTTTAAAGCCGCGAGCAAAGCGAGCCACATAACCCAACTTGACGTAATACATTTTAAATATCTTTACGTTGCC